>CM028135.1:408212500-413212500 GCA_016271365.2 Neoceratodus forsteri
ATTGGTGGACCTTGTTGACCAATGGGCTGGCAGTGTGTACTGTACTCTGTCATTCACAGACAGCTCTGTCAGCAGGCAGCCATGGTGGAATGCGGGTGGGTTGTGCTGCCCACTGATCATTGGGACCTGCTGGGATGGGGGGAGCGGGGGGGCTGGAGGTGCCTGAATGGGTGGGGGCCCACTGACTACCAGGGAAAGGTAGGACTTCAGTCAATATTATGATCGGGGCTGGGGACGCACATAACTTGGGCATTTTCAAGAATTTTTTTCACCAAATTCTCAACATGGTCTTTTGGGGACCCTACATTATGAACACTAGCACTGTCATTTAATTAATCTGTCCCAAAAGTTGATTTCGCAAAGCGGCTGCGCCATTCTGCACAACAGGTGTAAAAACATGTTCCGGTCAGGATGTGAAAAATGACAGCTGTATACTGTTCATGAAGAGGTGTGAAAAATGGCAATGTTGAAAATCTGGGGTAAAAATATGAAACATTGTCGAAGTTACACGCGTGCATAGAACCTGCACAATATACGCTCGTAATGCAGTCATATTTTGGAATTATTTCACCAAATTTTCAACATGGGCTTTTTGAGACCTCACCTCATGAACACTGGCACAGTGATTTCATTAATCTGTCCAAAAAGTTGATTTCGCACAGTGACCATGCCATTCTGTGCCACTGGTTTTGGGCAAGATGTGGAAAATGACAGCTGTACTGTTCATGAGGAGGAGTGAAAAAATGTCAATGTTGAAAATCTGGAGTGCAAATATTAAAAATTTAAGTTATGAGCATGTGTCGAAACTGCACTGCACTGTGCATGCTCGTAACGCAGTCATTTTTGGGACTTTTTGCACCACATTTTCAACATGGGGTTCTTTGGACTCCAACTCATGAACACTGGCACTGTCATTTTGTTAATCATTCCCAAAAGGTGATTCTGTGCAGCAACCGCGAAAGCACCTTTTGGGACCAATTAATGAGAGACAGTGCCGGTGTTCATGAGGTGGGATCTCAAGAACCCCATATTGAAAATTTTGGGTCAAAATTCTTAAAAATGGCTGAGATATCACTTAAGTTGAAAACCCCATTGACAGCCATTATACAACTTACCTTGATTCCTTCAGCTCACGGTTTGCCTTTAAAGAGTGCAGACATGTCACAGTCCAGAGAAGATCACAGCCACCGACCTCCAGAGGTAAGTATGGGGTAAGGGGGGGGTAAGGGAGGTTGGTGCACAGAGGAGGATGTGGATGGGAGGGGGACGTGGGGAGATGCTGAGGACCATTTTCTTTTCCAGGTGTAAAAAAAGGCGTGGGGGACTGTTTTCTTTCTTACAGGTACATTATACATTTGGGGACACTGGGAGTAGGCTACCCAGTGTCCCACATTGTCGGGGGGGAGTGGGGCAACTACTAATGAAAGGATTGGGCACTCTGCTGTCAGCAAACATAAGGGTGAAAACAGCAACACTGCTTGGGGAGGCATACTGAGAACACTGGGATTGGGCTCCCCAGTGTTCCACAACAATAATATGGGGATTTTATACACAACTGGGGACACTGGGAGTGGGTTACCCAGTGTCCCACACTGTTGGGGGGGGCTACTGTCAACACAGGGATTGGGCACCCCAAAGTCGACAAACCTTATATCAGGAGGGTACACTGCTGGGGGGGAGGGGGGAACCATACTGGGCTGAAGGACAACTGGGGATACTGGGAGTGAGCTACCCAGTGTCCCACACTGAGAGGATGGGGGCCAGTTTTTTTTTGGTCTGGGGAGGAGATTTTTTTTTTTGGAAGCCGCTGTTATGTGAGACTTCCCCTTTCACTCCACAAGCTGATCGGCTGTTTACTGATGTGGGCTTCATGCAAATCAAAGGACCGAAGCCCTCTCTGATTGAAGTGGCTTCAGCCCTTTGAAGTGCATGACGGTTCAGTCCACCTAGCAGACAGTTGCGACAGGACCACACCAAGTGGTCATTGGTGCCAACTGCCAAGCCCATTACAAGCCCCTGGTTTTGTGTACTGCAATGGGTTTGGCAGCAACACACACCCAAAATCCAGTATTGCAACAATACATTGGTTTGCACATGCGCGCAACCAATGTAAAAAGGCAGAGGAACTATTTTATTACAAAACTTATTTTATGCCTCAGGCATTGGGCCTCATTCTGCCCCTGGGTGGTCCAGTATTTTCCAATACCGTCCACCCTGTTGAGTATTATTGCTTACTTAAGGAGCACGGCATGCTAAATACTTAACACTACCCCTGCCTCATTGGCTGCCAGATGGTGTCACACCAACTGTGTGGGTGAACCAGCTTGTTCTTAACACTTTGGTGTTAATTATTCTGTATGTAATACCCCCCTTCTCTCCAGCAATCTGCCTCTGTGCCCTGATATGGGTGGGCATGGCCCTGGGTAGCTCCAGTCTCTAGGGGTTTGCTTGCTACTCGGATCACCACGATTCCCCTCACAAAACTACAGTACAAACTGCCACTCCTCCCTGTGGAGTCAACTAAGATAGGGCCTAAACCTAGTTCACAAAGAATCACACAGACCCAAGACTTCAGTTCATGAGCTTGTTCTTTGCTGGGATGATACGTTCATGGTGGTATAAAAACATTTTTATCTCAGGCCACAAAGACCCCATGTCTCACCTGGTTAAACAATTGGAAAAAAATATAGTTGACTTTTAGGCAAGTCATTACAGTAACCTCTTGTCTGTGCTGTGGGGAGGATTGAGACTCAGATGGCTGACTTTTTTTTTCACTGTACAGATTACCTAATTTGAGTACACTTTGCTGACCGTGTGTAATAAGTACTGTTAAATAATGGGTAATAGAGTTGGTACGAGCCAGGGAAAGCGACTGAATTTGTGGATTATATCTCACACTGCTGCAGGAGGTAAGTATATTTTTCTTTATAAGGCTCAAATTTGGATATTCTTTCCTAGTTTTCATTGGTGCCTGAAAAGAAGTTGGAGGGGGCCCAAGATGGTGTGTCCATGTGTTCAGGGAAGCCATAGCACCATGTATAAGCAATAACACACAGCAGGGTGTGGGTTATGCTGTGATAATCACATGCCTAAGGGGATAGTGCCTCTAGAAGTGTATCTATCAGAGCAGAACCCACATCCCAGATTGTTATTGCACTTATAAAATGGGTATATGTTGAGAAACTTTGGTATTTATTGAAAAATTGATAGAATAAAAAAAAAACAGTTATTTTATTTGAAATAGTCCTTCTGCTTTCCCTTAGGGTGCTGTTCCATTTGTTGCTATCACTAGGGGCATTGTGGTGTACTGCGGGTCACTGCTCTGATCTGCTGGCTAGACCATGATTTCCTGACTGTCCTGCCAAATGCCAACAGCACGCTACCATCTGCGGTAGCACTTTTCACAAAAGTCCCGGTGGTCTCCCTCTGCTTGCGGGTCAGGAGGAAGTTCATACATTCTGTGATACTTTGGGCCGAGGAGGAGAAGAGAGCAGCATGGGAGAGATAGTGGGAGGATTTGCAAACTAGAAACTACCCTTTTTAAGAGTTGTGTGTTTTACTTTTGTCGCTTCCAATTCCACTCAATTTCTATTACCATTTCTGGCTTTTTTCTAAGCGGGCAAACAAGATGGGGGATTTTAAACTGTGAAGGCAGGGTGGCACAAGGATATTTTTTTCAAACCAGTTGCTGTTTTGTGCACTTTAAAGTGTGGCATAAAAAAGGACATAGTTGGCAAGGGCTGGCAGCCAATCAGATTGCTTTACTGTCTCTACCCATTTTATAAGCACGCTTCTGGTACTCCACTGCACTGAACTGAACGTCTTCATCTTCATTTCCCAGCCAACCTCTCACATTTTAACGGGATTCAGCTTTATGAGGTAGGTTTGGCTTGGCTACCCAAGTCATGTATTTTTACCATTTCTGTTATTTTGTGCTATGTTTTAAATAGCAGTTATGTTCTCTACTGCATAAAACTGCCATATTGCTGGTTGAGATGGTATCTTTCTTAAGTTATATAAAATATGTATCTGAAGAGCATCTCAGTCAGTCAGAGATTGGTTTGATGCTGCCTTCATTTTTTTCGTAGATTCTTATATCCTTATGGACTGGAATATTAGGGGAAGTGGATGGAGTTCTCCCCTCACTGCATCCCTCGTTTACTGGACACTTATCAAATTTACTGGGTTCACAGACTTTAGTAAAGCCACATATTGTCTTTAAAGGCTGTTTGCACTCCAGAACTATATCAAACTCTTAATTTAGGTGTATAGTCGATGGTCATGCTGTTATATGCCATTTAGCAAACATTTATGACATTACATTTAGGAGAATCCCCACCTGTGGCTAGCGAAGGACTGCAAGGTTATCTGATCCTTGTTGATGACATGTCTGTCTTAATTGATATGCCTTGTAACCAAGTTTTTGTTCTTCATATAATTTACATAACTGAATAAAAATAGTTTAAAAGCACATATATGCACCACACGGAGATATAAAAAGAAAAAGTATATTACAGACTGCAGTGAGGATATAGAGGCGTACATTTACCCCTAGAAGCCCATGTAGTACATGAGAGCTCATGAACAGGAGCCTATTTTAAAGAATAGGTTTCCACTTCAGCATACAATTCATAAGTATTTATCATCCTGCTTTTATAGTTTACTACAAAACACCAACTGTAAATGTCGCTTGTCTTTACCAGGTGTTCTAGTGTGTGTTTAATAAATTATCAATGAAGTCTGAATAAACTCTTTTCATCTGGATTTTATGACTTCATAGTGCACTGGTTATGACATGCTAGTGCTTACCATGACAACAGACATAGCAGCTGTGAAATCAGTTGGAACAACTACATGATTTTGAAACAAACCGTGAAACAGGTGGTTGTTAATGTGAACATTTTAAAAGGCTGATAGTGGGATAACATCTACAAACAAGAAAATATTGAAGTTAAATATAGTTGCAGTATGGATTAAGGATTTGTGTTGGATACCTGCTCTTTAAAATATTTGGCTTTGTACTAGGGTCCTTGCAGTTATGGGACCTGCACTGGCACCGTATTCCTCATTAACAGGCTTGGTAACAGGGAGAATACAGGTTCAAACTATACCTGAGTCAAAAGACCTGAGGCAACTCAGTCAACCTTTCAGTGCTCCCAGAGATCAAACTGGAAATGTTTCAATGGGGAAATTCTCATCTTTAGATTTGCAGATGGGGAAAGTGTTATGTCTAGGTTAGAGAACGCTCCTATATTATTCAATTGAGAGAGATGACAGAGGTGAAGGAACTCTCATACAATTTTGAATAAGGTGGAGGATGTGAGTTTCTGTGGGGTACTTCCTGCCCAGTTTTTTTTTTTTTAAATCTCTTTTTACCCTCCTATTCGACTCCCCAAGCTCCACTTCTTTGGGACTCCCAATGGAGTCTGCCCCCACTCCAGCCACCTACCTGAGCCACCCAGATACTCCCATGGAGCCTCAGCTATACACCCTGGGTGGGGATGAGATGGGGCTCCTACACCCCAAACGTTTGCATTTTGTCGGGTTTTGGAACCGGCCAGACAGGTGGGAGCCATGAGGGGTCTGCTCCGGGAGTCCATCTACTCAGAGCCAGGAGAGTTTTTTCCTGGTGTTCTACTGAGCATTGCAAGTACCCCGATGTCAAGGCACATAGTGCCGACATCTGCCCCTTGCTTCCAGCCTCTGCACATGTCGTGCCCCAGGCCTCCGCCTGGGGTCAGATGTGTGCCAAGACACAGTCCCCCCCCCTCCCTGGAGAAGATGAGCTGTCCTTGGGATGCTCATGCCTTCTCCCCCAGCCGGTCCTCCAGCTCTCCGGTCCTGCCCAGTTTTAATACAAGGGCTCCTTTCCTCCCAGCTGTGGAAAGGGGTAGAAGCAGGAACCCACTCGAAATTAGATTTTGCATCTGAGCTGGGTTATCCTAGAAAAATAAAACTGTAACAAAAAAGAAGTATTTTACTCCTGTGGTCTACAGAGAACTGAGGGGAAAGCCATCACTCACCAGGCAAACTATAAAATACTTATTTGGTACCAGGTTTCAGCATGAGAAAGGCATTTTTTTCAGTAGTAGCAGCACTGTTTATGTGCTATGTTTTTACAGGGAAGAATTGCCGGTTTTAGTAAGAGCATGATTTCTTAGAGGGAGAGGGCCACCTGGAGTACTGTGACCAGTTCTGGAGACCACATCTGAGGAATGGCATAGATGGAGTGGAGGCAGTCCAGAGGAGGACAACCAGAATCGTACAGGTGCTGCATCAGAAGCCCAATGAGGAGAGACTGAAGGACCTCAATATGTACACCCTAGAAGACAGAAGAGTGAGGGGGATATGATAGACACTTGTAAACACCTCATGGGGGTAAATAAGGTACAGGAGGGGAGTGTTTTTCAGAGGAAAATATGCACGCGAACAAGGAAGCATGGGATGAAGTTGGAAGGGGGTAAATTCAAGAGAGATGGGAGGTAGTAATTCTTCACTAAAAGAGTAGTAGTTGCCTGGAACAGCCTTCAAGTGGAGGTGGTGGGGTGGAAACAGTGGTGGCTTCAAGCATGCATGAGATAGGCCCATGGGAACTCTAGTGGGAAGAAAGTGAGGGCGGAGATCAAGTAGGCTCTGCAGTGACAGTATAGGCAGGGGAATAAAATGGGTAGCATGGTGAGCCATGCAGTCCTTATCTGCCATCAAATTCTGTGTTTCTGTGTATGTGTGGGTGATGCGAGTTAGCTATTTCTGGCTTGGGGAATAACCACAACATGGTTGAGGCGAAAGGGAGCTGTGGAGAAGGCAGGAAAAGCAGCACCTTTCTCCTCAGTGGAGGAAAAAATGCCTATTGCTAATACTCCCAGGGAATTTGAATTTGTTTACTTGTTAATTGTTCTACAGTAGCAGTAAATTGCTGCCTGCTGTTTCCTGCTGCTGCTGTTGTTCGTTAAGACTCCGTGTGCACAAAGCTAACCATGTTGTTGTTGTTTCTGTCTGTCTTTTTACCCTCTGCCTTCACCATCTATAACTCATCTCATTGCAGTTCCCATCTTTCCCTTCTTATGCCCACCAAGTCTATTTTGTCTTACTCCATTATCCATGCAGGCCTATTAAATGGTGACTATCTCTGATCCTGCCTCTTGTTTGGCACCCCTCCTATTCACCTCTCCACCACCGCATGGGCCACTCTGAGGAACTGTCTGCATGGATATTAACTAATGCTACTAAGAGGCTATTAATCCTTCTGCTTTACTGGGTGGTGATATTGAATGAATGAATTAATAAAATGTTATTTTTATACAGGCTAAATAAATTGTTAGGGTTGAGTGGAATTTAGGCCCCTGGCTAGCAAATTCACCCTCCACCCCACATATAGCCCCCTCTTAAGGGTCTCCACCTGTATCACGTTAATATCTGCAGCAATTTTTCTAAGATTGACCTTATCAGAGTTTGGGTAACCCAGATCACCCCTGTCATTCTATTGATCTCTGAAAGCTGGTTATCTGCTAAGACCTCCTCCTCTGACATTGCTTTTCCTGGATTTACTGTCTATCGGTAGGATAGAGGAAAAAGAGGTAGTAGGGTAGCCCACTATATATCCTCTGCCCTTACCTTTGCTCTCATCTCCCAAGAGGCTGTCACTAGGTCCCACGAGTTAATCTGTGGTAAAATTACCTTCCCCCATTCTATCCCCCTGTACATCATAGGTATCTGTTGCTCCACTGCTAAGAGTGAAAATGCCATTGTTTATCATTTCTGGACATCTAGCTAATGTTGTTACTCCTTGATATGAACATATCATCCCAGGAGACCTAAATTGTAAATGGCTTCAGTCTAAGTCCTCAAATCTCCACGCTAAAATCAAAGTCCTCAGTCTACACCAATTACTTAATGACTCCATCAGATTCAGTAGCCAGTCTTCTAACCTCTCCATTATAGACTGGATCTTGCCCTCTCACCCCCACCATATTGTAGTCACTAACACCTTTCCTGATTTGTTCAGTGATCACTGTATTATTTACTGTGTTTGTAAAAGCAGGACAAGTAAGGCCCCACCTAAAATGATTAAGGGTCGTTCCTTCCATAAATTCTCCCTGCCTGAATTCCTGTGTGGCACTCTGGCTACTGACTGGAGTTTGGTATACAGATCCCTTGATCCTGATCAGGCACTGTCCTATTTTTGCTCCTCATCTCTGTCAATTTGTGATACCCACACCACCCCATCAGGATGACCAGTGTAATGAGGGTCCATCTTCCCTGGATCTCCTCCAACTATAGTGAACTATTTAAATTAAGGGATCCTGCCTGGTCTGCCCACAAGGCTTCTGGTATTCCTGCTGACAGACAATGGTACAACATGCTCAGGAATTTATGTACCAAAACTATCTGGAAACCCACAGCTTCTTACTTCCATTCCAAATTTATTCATTATTCACCCACTCCAGCCAAATTCTGAAATGCAGTAAATAAGCTGCTCAACCCCTCAAGTTGGTACCCAGGTATCATCAGCCTCAGCTGTACCTCTGGTGTGGTCACCATCCCGCATTCTATAGCTAATACCCCAAAATGCCCGGTTTATGGATGCACCCTGGTAATTGTCACTTTTCTCCTCCTGTGTATAGCCACTCCCCCCCTCCAGGTTCACCCTTCAGGGCTAGTGCTAACTTTTCCTTTTTCTACATCACCCCCTCTGCGGTGCCTCATAAACTGTTTGGTATCAAGCCAAGTTCGTACTCCAGGGCTAATGGTAACGCCCCCCCCCACTTCCATGAATTTAGGTGCCCCTTCTATTGCTACCCCCCAGCCCCATATTTATAACTGCTTCCTCACCTCTGGCATTTTCCCTTTGCTTGGGAAGCACACCACTGTAATTTACCCCCACAAAGGTGACCCCACTGACTCGCCCACTAACTACTGAACAATCTCACTTCCCCTTGTTCTCTCTAAATTATTGTAGATACTGGTTGCTAAGCAACTGTCTGCCTACCTCTCTGCAAAGTCTTTCTTTTTCAATTACCAATCTGGATTTCGTACAGCTCATTTTACATCCACCTCTCTGCTCAGACTCACTGATTTAATTCTCTCCAATAGAGACTACGTCTACAAACTGGTGATATATTTCTTTGGCCAAACCATTTGATGCTGTTGACCATTCTCTTTTTCTACATAAACTTGCTGTTTCTGGCCTCTCCAACCCTTCCTGTATTAGTTTTCATGTTACCTCTCTGGCTGCACCCCAATCCCTCTCCTCTTGCCTGGCTATATCTGATCCTAGACTAGACTAATCATTGTTGAGGTCCCACAAGACTTTGTACTTGGGCCTTTCCTTTTCACTATTTTTGTATACAATTTACCACAGTATGTAAAATCCTATAATGTTCACATGTATGCAGATGATACCATCCTTTATTGGTTCAGTCATTATCTTGCTGATATATTGGTGAAGGGTATGGAGGGTGGTGGGCAACAGCTCAGAGTCCAGCATCAAGGGAAACTGCAGGAGTGAGTAGTGAAGTCATGGGGCCGGATTTTCAAAATGTGGCTAATTGCTTGCGTTGAGCCCTCCACTAGGGGACTTGGGTATTGCCAGCGCACTGAACCCCTTTGCCGCAACTGCACATGATTTTCCAATCCCGGGTGTAGTTGTGATGGTTTCCATGTTTTACGGCAGCTTGCGCCAAATATCTGGTGCAAGCTCCATAACTTATTCCCCCAGGAGTGGCTCATGGTAGACCACAAAACTGTGGTCTAAGCACCTGTGAGGGGGTGCAAGGGATAGAAATTCCCAATTGTCAACAGGAGACTGCCGTACGCCCCATGCGCCATATGTTCAACGCACAGGGGGCTTGCAGCATTCTTGAAGTTACAAAAATCCGGCCCATGGAGAAGAGATCTGAGTGAGTGGAGGAGGAAGCAGAGTGTGTAGTAGGGGAGGAGTCGCCCACAGTTTGGGTAAGCAGAAGAGGAAGGCAGTTTGGCCAGCAGAGGATTTCATTAGGTGAGTGCAAGGGAGTGTGAGCCTGAGTTGTGAAGGGAGTATGAGGTAGTAGTGCAGGAATGAGGAGGGAGCTAAAGTAAGTGGAGAGGGAGCCAAGCCAGAATTTAGAGATAAAGGAAATGTGATGGGTGAGGCATTGAGGGAAGGGAGGGGAGGGAATAGTACATTGAATAGTGGCCGGCGTGAGGGGGACTGTCCAGAGCAAAGCAGCAGAAGGAGAGAAAGAGGGGGTACAGTCTGGCTAGGGTGGACTTGAGGGCAGTGCTGTAAATGGTGTCATCATAGTTGAAGATGAGGAGTATTATCTTCAGGACTATCTCCCAAACTGGAAAGTATCTGCCTTTTCATTTGTGTAGTTTTTAGGTGGCAAGCTATGCATGCATCACCTCATGTCATTTTGTGCAGATTTTAAAGATAATTGCTACGTTTAGTGTGTGTGTGTTAGCTGTGCTGAGGTCTGGGTAGTGAGATGGCAATCAGAATGTAGTACCAAGTTTTCCTTAATCAGTTCGTACCCCCTCACACATAGATTTGCCTACCATTATGCTTTGTGCTGGGTTTGAGGCTGTTGATTACATGTACGTTTACAGTAATGACACTGGTTGAGAAGTATCTGCCTTCTTGTATCATTTATGCAACCTACATATTGTTACTTGTCTTTCTGATCAGCATTTGAATTACTTCACCTTGTTCCACTAATTGAGATATAAAACGACTTCAATAATACAAATATGCTGCCAGGAGGTGTAATGTCTTCATAAGGTTCAGATTAAGCTGACTCTGGATGTTACTATATTTGGTATCTGAAATGTTATGTGCATAACTTTTCAGCTTCAAGTCCCTGCTAGTATATTAGGTGAAGGGGATTTGTTTGAAAAGAAGACTGGGTTATCATGATTAGGCACACGGACAAATGTATATACTTCCCACCATGTTTAAATGTTTTTCAAGTATTTTGCCTTTAAATTCTCTTGCAAATAATACCGCTACCCCCTGACAATAGTTTTTAAATGGGGCATACACCCACCAGGCACCATATAGCTTGGCAAAAAACTTGAAATCTGAAAAGGAAAGGGTAACTGTCCATAGTAAAAGGAGGTGGAGGGTGAGAAAACAAAAGAATAAGGGCATCAACCTATCTAAAATGATGGAGGGAACAAAAGGAAAATGGCAACCATCCAGAGTAAGGGCGTGAAAACAAAAGGGGAAGTGCAACTGCCCATCTAAAAGAGGGGAACAAAAGGAAAAGGGAACCGCCCATAGTAGAGGAGGGGAGTAGACAAAGGAATAAGAGCATCCACTTGTCTAAAGGGGGGGAGAAAAAGGCAACCACCCATAGTAAAGTGGAGGGAGAAACAAAAGAATAAAAGTACCTGCCCATCTAAGGGGGGGGGGCAAAAGGGATCAAAAGTAAAAGGGCAACCTGCCCATGTAAAATAATAAAAGGGCATCTGCTCATCAGCAGGAGACCATAGTCCATTTGCCCTTCAAAGAGATACAGGTGTCGATGGCTGCTGCTGCAGTTCCCATGCCAGTGCCACTGGTGGTCCATCAATAGCATGTGTGGTTTCTGTCACCACACAAGTGCAGTCTTACACCCTCTGCAGAATCATTCAGAGCATGCAGATCTGCCATCTAAGTCGGTCATCCCACCAGTCAGGACTGGGTATCTATGACCAGGCTCCTGCATCCTTCCGGGCACCTATGAAAATAACTACACTGGACTGTCAGCTAAGCACGCAGGGCAAGAGACATAGGAGTGGCATGCTATGCATAACAGATTGACAGTCAGCTGCCACATGGGTCACCATGCCACACAAATGTGGAAGGGGGGCAAGCAGCCACAATGGAATGTGCATGCCATAACAGAGACAGCATTGTTGATCCCAACAGTAGAGGGCTGCACATACAATGAGTGTTCTGTGCTGCAATGGAGTATGTCTGAGACATGCAAGGGACATGTGACACCGGCATGCATGGAAGATGTGGAAACACAGCAGAAGCAACAATAGCACCATGCCAGAGCAGGACAGACTGTGTAATGGTCCAAGTGGCTTGGAGCTACACTCACACACCCAGTGCACTGTACACCAGCCATCCAGCAGACAGGCCAACACTGGTGTGCAGGACAACAGACATCCATAGTCTACGCTTTTTGGCTGCAGGGGCAGGCCCAGGCATACACGTGTTACTCATAGCACGGTCTGTATATGGACAGATCCATCATGCAGCATTGTGTGCAACAGCTAGGGTGACACACAAGTGCAGTGGTTTTGTACGCAGGTGGGCACCTTACACACTATATATTGTCTGCACAACACCGGTGTGAGATGCAGAGCCACTGGGAGACACCCCTATCCCAGCATATTCTGGTCCCACCCTAGGTACAGAGAATTTCACTCATACAGAGACAGTGCAAGACAGTGGACCTGAAGAGACCATATTTTGTCTGGAAGTATACCTGACTCTGCCAGTGTACACTGTAATAAGCATACCCTTGGCATCACTGTGTTGGTTAGACACTACTTACTATGCATCACAATGCCAATCACATATGGTAAGGTATATGTAATGCCCACCAGTGCCCCCCTGCCACCAATCCCATGCCATGTAATCCCAGCTCTGTTGTGATGCAGTGTCAGGACACCCTGTGCATATGGCAGAGGTGCTGGCACAGAGGTTTCATAATGCCACGAGCACTGTATGGGGAACACGACATGTCACAGTGGTGTACCAGTACAACAGTGGCCAATGCCTAGCACTGCCAGACAGATTTGCATAATAGACCTGACTGACAATGACAGGCATACTGCTTGAGGCTGTGAGCATAACCACAAGGGTCCTGGCTCACTATGTTAGCAGCACAGGGGACATGCCACTCCACAGTGTAATGCATGCCAAGGCACAGTACGTGCACACACACACATGCACGCATGCACACACACATAGACAGACACACACACACATACACACACACAGCATACCTTGCCACACGGATGTGCATAACAGAATACACAGACTCTGGCACACCACAGTGTCTGTGGGGTGGACAGTTCCCAAAAGGCATGGTGAGTGCCCCCAGCCACAGCTGCAGTGGTACTGCCCCAAAATTCATGTGTGCAGCCTGACAAGACACACGTGGACACTTCCCTCCCACATAAGAAGCATGCAGCATATTGTAGACATGCAACTCTGAGGGCAAAACACAAAATGAATGGAACTTACATGGATGGGTTTCTGAGGAACGTCCCTCGGCACAATGGCCATGCTGGTCCTCCTCATGTCCTGCTGACCCCTCTTCCCTCCAGTGCTCCTGGTGGCCCCACTGATGCTGCCTGACTATGGCCTCTCCCTGCTGGACCCTGGTGTCTGTGCAGGTGGACAAAGGAGATTTGATCAGTAGCATACAGCAGAACACATGGCACAGTACCATAAACCCTAAATATTACACACGCCTATATGCCAGTACTGTGCACCAACAACCACATATGCATGGTGTGGAGGGACAGGACTGTGCAGGGTCACATCTGACCATTGTATAGAGCTTTGGTACCTCACACAGACAGGTGAGCCAGAGCCCAGACACAGCAGGAATGCTACATCCCACTGTTGTAGCTATGGCCTGACACTGTGCTCGAAAGTCTGTGTAGTGACCATATCTAGCCGTTCCCACCACCCCTGTCCAATATACCCATGTCTGTCTGTCTGCTACAGGCTATGGACACCTCCCAGTATGCTGTAACATTGAATGTAGCCACAGGTCACATACAAAAGGGGCACAAGAAGCATACCGGTGTAACTGCTTCAATAATATCAGTAACAGTTTCGCCCACTGAAAAAAAGGAAATTGAGAGGACACACTGATGGGTGGATCACTAAGGAGCTTCTTACCCTCATGAGGGAGAGAGATAACCTCTGGGCCAAGGCCAGGTCATCCGGGAAAATAAATGACCATCAGGCCTACAGGGCTGCCAGAAACAGATGTACATATCTCATCAGGCAAGCAAAGACAAACCACCATAAGGACCAGCTGCAAAACAGCTGGGGAGATGGGAAAATGTTTTGGGCAAATATTAATAACCTCCTTTGGAAGGAAGTAAAAAAGCACCCCCAACTGCTCAACCTAAATGGCCTGGCCGCTATGGACACCCGCACACTATAGCTGAGGCTTTCAACACCTCTTTCACAGACCTTAGCTCCATCCTACCATCCAACTATCTGAAGCAAGAGAGAGTCTAACTCAGTAGCGAGCCAACAATGCAAAACCACCCTAATTTCTACTTCAAACAGGTGTCCACCAAGGTCTCAAGGTACTACGTACTGAAAGCGCTGGGCAAGATTAGGATAGGAAGTGATGGGGTTGATATGAAGCTGGTAGCACTTGCCCTCGATTAACTCATGGTCCCTATTACAAAACTTTTTAATAAATCACTCACACTAGCCAAATTCCCTACAGTTTGGAAACAAGCTATGGTAACCCCTATTAATAAGAGTGGGGACAGGTCCAATGTTGCTAACTATAGGCCCATATAAATCCTCTCCCCACTATCTAAAGCACTGGAAAGGATTGTGGCAGACCAAATAACCGATTACCTACATAAGTACCAGCTGCAATGTCTCCAGCAACATGGCTTCCGAAAGAATCACAGCACGGCCATCGCTCTGGTTGATTACACCAACTCTGTGCGTCAAGCACTTGACAAAAGCAAATTAACTGGGTCAGTCTTTATCAACTTAACAAAGGCATTTGACGCAGTCAATCACCCCCTACTCTTGGATCAACTAAAATACATGGGAATGGCCACAAATGCTGTGGACTGGTTCAAGGACTACCTGTCCCACAGATCCCAAAAAGTCTAAATTGATAAAGTCATATTGGGATCCAAAGAGGTGTTCATAGGTGTCCTCCAAGGATCAATTTTGGGACCCCTCCTATTTAGCTTGTTTTTGAATGATCTTCCCAAGGCTTGTAACAGCAAAAATCATCCTGTATGCAGATGATGCTGTTCTTCTCAGTAATAACCCCCGCATTGAACATCTTGAACAGGAACTCCAGACCTCCTTCCATAAGATTGATGACTGGTTCAGTGCACATAAGCTACTCATCAATTATAAAAAAACTAAAATACTGCTCCTATCCATCACACAGCTAAAGAAGAGAGTCCCTGTCCTATCCATCAAAAATAAAGCCAATGCACTGCTTGAACAGGTTCACTCATTTAAGTACCTGGGTGTCACCATTGACGATACCCTATCTTATGTTCAGCATATAGACATGGTGGTCAAAGCTGTTAACTCCAAACTCGGAGTCTTATATAGACATTGGAAGAACCTCACTCCAAATGCCCTCCATCTCTTTGTCATTAGCTCGATCTTATCCATCATTGACTATGGGCTGGTGGCTTATGGATCAGCCACGAATACTGCTCTGCAACGGGTGGCAACAGCACTAAACAAGGTGTGTAGACTTGCCACTGGTGCTAACCGACTCACCCACACCTGTTCTCTGTACTCCCAGGTGAACTGACTGTCACTGGAGCATAGAATAAAATTCCAGACCTGCCTACTAGACAAGAAGGCACTTCTGGGCTCCGCCCCCTTCTGCATCTCTGACCTCCTCTACCAAGCCGGCCCAAAGTACGGAAGAAGGAGTAAGGCATTAGGTGCACTTGCTGTCCCTTTCTGCAGAACCACACATGGGCAGCAGGCCTTCACGTGTAGAGCCCCTCTGTGGCTCAAAGAGTGCCTAGAAATCTCACAAGGAACTACAAGCTTGCTAGCCTTAAAGTCTGAACTTAAAAAACAGCTCCTCTCCAGGAATACTTGTGACTGTCCTAGTGGCACCTAAGATGGCTCTTGCCCCACGAACACTCCTCAAAGAAGTCTCTGCACTTGCCTACATTGTCCACCCCTCAATTTTCACTCTAAGTAGCCTATATCATCCAACCCTCAACAGTCCCCCCACCTCCTTACCTGTCCTCGCAGACCACACCTCATACCTTCCAGACCCCCTCCTCTCCCTCCCTTCCCCCCTTAACTTCTTGTAATCACCCATCACTTTTGGCCCCTCCCCTTCTGTCGTCACCTACCCTCATGCTTTCTCCAACCTTCCCCACTGCTTCACATCCCACCCCCCACTTTCTTTTTTGACAAAGTTTTCTACCAGACTCTTCACCTTTCCCCTCACCTTTACCCCTCTCCTTCCACCTGCCCCTGGTTCTCCCTTGAAGCTGTCTACTCTCCTCACTGCCAAGGATCACTGTCACCTTAACTATCTCCCTATATTAATTGTTATTGCTGCACCTCAGTGAACTTTGATTGTTTGTTTATTATCCTGTGCTGTATATGATGTATTTTCAACTGTTTGGTTTTATTCTCTGTTGTGAAATTTTTTGTAAAAGAGCTTCTGCACAAAGGTTGTTTTCGAATAATTAAATAAAATAAATAAATAAAAACTATAGAGGAGGCCATTGTGCCATAGGTGTAGTCCAACACAAGGCTCGGAACAAGAGTGGCACACCTTGTGCTGTAGACTAGTACGTCATGCATTACATATCATAGTCCTACTAGCACACATGGTACAGAACATGGACAGTGTACACGAATCAGACAGTGGCCTCGGGGGGGGGTATTGTTGGGTACGCAGGGCACCATAGCTACATGTAGACCACTTGTCACATGACAGAGACATTTACACTGACACTGCAGCCATGTCACTGTGTACCCATATACCCCTGGTGACATGGCAGGAGCATGTCTCATTGATTTCAAGTGGGTGATGTAATGTACAGGGCACCAGGGACCTGTACTAGGACAGTGATGCAATTCCTGCATTGATAAGGGCAGACTCTACAGTGGTGCAGGTCCCATAGGATAGAGGGACACAACAGGGATAGGCACAGGTACAGTGCACTGCCCCTCAGGAACAATAACACAGAGGGCTCTTAGCAGTGAAACATTACCACACACAGGTCACAACCCAAACCATACCTACAGCCATCTGTACTCACCTGTCCTGTGCACTGTCCCACTCCCCACCATCACCCATAGCTGCTGTAGGCAGCGTGACACCTTCCAGCTCAGGTAATTGTATGGGTATTTACACTGTGCGGCAGGTGAGGCGTCTGCCCACAGAGGCCCACACCACACACCTAGACCAGTATTGATCTGTCCCTTCTTCTAGGAGCTATTCCTGCCTGGCCATCACAAGGTTCACAAGGTTTACCAGCTCTGTGGTAGACCACCTGGTGTCCCTCTGCAGCACTGGCCTTCTCCTCCTCCTCCTGTCAGACATGGAAGTGTCAGTTCATCCACCAATTATAGTCTTCACACTGTGCTACTGACAGGTGCCTGGCTTGGTCCACTAGATAAACATGCGGTCAAAACCCACGTGGTCAAAAAGTGCACTGCACAGACACCCAAAAAGTGCGCGGTCAAAAATCACGCTAATATAAATAAACTGACTGCAAACAGCGCACGCTGTTTTGACAGCATGTCTTTAGACTGCATGTTTATTTTTTTGAAATATTGATGGTATCCACTCTATGGGTGTGTCCCTCTGTTTGTGCTGTATGTTTCAGAATCTGAGCAGCACTAGATTCGATAAGCACAATGCGATGTCTGGTTTTGGTGGGTGGCATTCTGCACGTGACAGGCAGGTAGTGGCATGCTCAAGGCTGCACAGCACGTGCACAATCCAAAGCATGCAGGCATGCACTGTATCATGATGTCATTTCAGATGTGATGTCATGTATGCACTGGATATGGCAATAGCGCTAATGGAATAAACCTGCAGTATTCACCCAGGGTATGCAAATGACCTAATTTCACAGTTGGAAGGCAAAATCCACATTTACATGTTATTACTGGAATGGGTTCATTCATTTTATTTATTTATTTTAAGGTTTCATCAGGAAAGGCATACCGAGCTTGAAACTCATTTCCAAATGCGTCCTGTTGGGAGGGGGGAGAGGTACAGAGTGGGCATGACAGCCCGAGAACACAAGTACAGTTACAAGTTGACAATCCAATTACAGAACAGGAATGGTGCACAACTGCAATATAACAATGAAGTCTGGTGTAGTAACAAGCCATGAATAACTGGATTTAGTGCACAACTGCACTGTAACAATAAGTTTAGGCACAGTAACAAGGCATAGTAACTGGATTTTGGACAACTTCTGTTAACTGACTAACAAATGTATAGTAGATGAAGCATAAGTGCTTATAAGCAGTGGTAAATACCACTTGGATAATGAGGAGTAGGGAGAAAAAACAGGAGGGGGGGAGGAAGGGGGGCAGGGCGGAGGGGATTTAGAAGTAGTTGCAGGAGGGGGAGGTAAGACCTCTGAGGTGGTTAGAGAGGGCCCAAGGGGAAGGAGCAAGTCAGATGACAAGTGGGAGGGCATTCCAGACTATAGGGAAGTGGTGGCTGAAAGCAGCTTGGCCAGTGATTGTGGAGACTGGCAGGACTACAAGGGTGTGATCATTGGAGCTTCTGAGGGTATGGGTGTGTGGGGTGGGGGTGGGAGAGACAGGGAAAGAAAGGTAGGAAGGGAGAGAGCCGAACCAGAATTTGCTCACAAAGTTGGTGCAGTGGGCATGCACCAGTCCTCAAGAGAAGGAAATGAGAGAGACCGATACATGGAGCAGTGATGAGTGCAAGGGGGAAAGTCAAGAGCATAGTGGCAAAAAGAGTGGAAGAGAGTGTCCAGTCTGGTAAAAGCAGTACCTGGGGAAACACTGTAGACTACATCAGCATAGCCAAAGATTGGGAGGCTCATTCTCTAGATAATAGCACGGTGGGACAGCAGTGGGATGCAGTCTCTACTTCTGTGCTGGGCACCTAGCTTGGGGTGCAGTTTTTTGACAATAGCATCCACATGGCCAGAGAAGTTTAGGTGTTGCATGCCTCATTGTGCCTGGAGCATATAAAAGGAGCAAAGTGCACCACTCAGTTTCCACAGAGGAACTGCAGGCAGCTAGAAGTGTGTTGTGGAATGGCCTGCAGTAGGGACATGGGTGATCATGTAGAACTGTGTTTATGCTGTATCAGCACTACCCTATTGCTGTCTCTGCACATTGCCAAGGTCTGCATTAGGAAGGCAGCTTGTTGTGTGTTGGGACTAGCAATGCAGAAACACATGCTGTCGCAAACCCACTCAGCAGGTTAGGCCCTCTACTCCCAAAGTGCCAACCTCCGAGCGCAGTCTTGTGAACAATTTAACAGAACAAGGTAACCCTCTTGTCTGTTTTGTGAGTTTGAATCAACCTTTGGTCTCAAGTCTTGGAGGGATTCAAACTGTGAACCTCTTATTAGCGTACCCAATGCACAGGCTCAGATATTTCTGTCTTCAGGGAGCCAGATATCTTTGCCTACGGGCACCTAACCAGGTATACAGAGATGAACTCTTAAAAACTTTAATACAAACACCTCAGATTTAAAACACTTCTCTTTCCAGTTTGGTATCACCATTCAAGCTTATGTTTAGTATCTGAAATAACCATATACTTTTCTTACAACTAAAAAAGAAGTCAAAGACAGACCAAGTAAGTTCTAAAAATAATTTGACTAAACTAGTTAAAAAGATGTAAAACACAAAATTCAGAACTCTTATATCACAAGACATACAAATCTTTTAAAAGAACAAGGTTTAAACACTGCAAATTTCTACATACAGTACTTAGATTTAACTATCTTTCTAAATACCTGTTTACAAGTGCTCCAAAGATGTTTTCTTTGTCAGAGTCTAGTTAAAAATGTGTCTCTGTGTAGTAAAACAGAATATTCCTTAAGCATGCTGTTTTGGCCAACCCCTTTTTGTGTGATGTCAGCTAGCTCCTCCTCTGTCAGATTATATATAAAAAATATATATCTTATACAAAAAAACAGGATGTCTTTCCAGTATTAATTTTGCAATCCTCAGCGTGACTCATGTTTCAAATGACATCTCTTTTGGTCCATGCTGCATCCTCCCTCACACAGGCTTCACAGGAGCATTTACAACTTTGCATCTCTGTGTAACAACCTAGGTTCCTCTCCAACGTCATAAAATGGATATGATATAGCAACTACGGATGTAATAAACTCAGACAAACAGGATCCTTGATTAAAGCCTTCCATGTAACACACTGTCTCTAAAAACTGAGTGTGTGTGAACTCACATGCTATCAGCATTTTCTCCTGGCTTGCATCTTTCAGCTGAAACCGGGGGGGGGGTGTGAGGTCACTCCTAGAGCATCAGATTTTCAGCAGAGACAGTCAGTAATACATTTTATATAAAAAAAATGATACAGCACTCAGAACTGGCTGTCTACATCACAATTCCTCCCCATCAAGACTGAATTTGGGGGATCTATCCCCTACATGGGAGGAGCTTCCCAAATCAGTTCACTCCTCATAGACCCTGGACAGCCCATCTGAGTTCTGATTCTTCGCTCCAGCCCTATGTACGATTTTTAGATCATACCCTTGTAAAGCAAGACTCCATCTTAGTAGTCTGCCATTGTTTTTTCCCCATCTACGTCAGCCAAACCAGGGGGTTGTGGTCAGTCTGCATCACAGAATGCTGCCCATACAAGTATGGCTCTAGATTCTTTAGGGCCAGCACTATGGCAAGACATTCTTTTTCCACCGTGGAGTAAGCTTGCTCCCTGGGAAGTAACTTTCTGCTCAGGTACACTACAGGGTGATCTGTCCCTTGGCTGGGCGTCTGGCTCAGTACTGCCCCAAAACCCGCATCTGAGGTGTCGGTCTGAACTATAAAGGTTTTGCTGTAGTCCAGACTTGTCAAAACAGGAGCATTGTACAGTGCCTCCTTCAGTTTGGTAAAAGCTTCCTCACAGGCTGGGCCCCAGGTAATTTTCTTTGGCATTTTTTTCTTTGTCAGGTCAGATAGGGGAGCAGCCAGGGCACTGTAGTTGGGTACAAATGTTCTGTAGTACCCTGCTGTCCCTATAAAGCTCCTGACCTGCTTTTGGGTTTCTGGTCTGGGCCCGCCTGGATCACCTCTATCTTTATTTGGTTAGGACGGAGCTGTCCCCGGCTTACCACATGCCTGAGGTATGCCACTTCTCCCATGGCCACCTGGCACTTCTCGGCTTTGACAGTGAGCTCGACCCGCTGTTTCCTGCCCAGCACTTCCCTAAGGTGGGATAGATGTTCCTCCCAGCTGGTACTAAAGATGGCAGTGCCATCCAGGTACGCCACGGCGTACTCCTCAGCACCATTTAACACCTGGTTCACCAACCTTTGGAAAGTGGCTGGGGCGTTCTTCATTCCAAAAGGCATTACTTTAAACTCAAATAAGCCTATCGGAGTGATGAAAGCCGACCTCTCCCTAGCTCTGTTCATCAATTCTACCTGCCAATACCCCTTGGTCAGGTCAATAGTCATAAGGTAGGTCACCCCTCCCAACTTGTCCAGGAGTTCGTCCGTCCAGGGCATCGGGTGGGCGTCGGACTTCGTGACTTCATTCAGTCCATGATAGTCCACGCAGAAATGAGTTGAGCCATCTGGCTTGGGCACAAGGACTACAGGTGAGGCCCAGGGGCTGTGGGATCTATGGATTACCCCTAAATCCAGCATCTCCTCCACTTCCCTCCTAATGTCCTTTTGGTCAGCCTCTGACACCCGATATGCTGTCCGCCGTATGGGCATCTGTGTCCCTGTCGCTACATCGTGTGTCATTAAGAGGGTTAGTCCAGGCTTGGCACTAAACAACGGGCAAAGTCTGCTAAAACCTCCCTTACTTTCTGGACCTGGTCCGGGGCCAGCTGGGGAGACAATTTTACTGCCTCCACAGAGGACTCCTGCTTACTTTCCTTCAGCAAGTCCAGAAGGGGGTCTCCTTCATCTGTCCCCTCCCCATGACTACACACTGCAAACACCATGTCAGCTCTATTTGCATATGGCTTCATCATGTTGACATGGTACATCCTTTCTGTCTGTCTTCTCTCAGGTAATTCCACAATGTAGTTCACGTCATTTACTTTCCTAACCACTTTGTACGGTCCTGCCCACTCAGCTTGCAGCTTGTCTTTCCAGACCGGAATAAGGACCATGACTTCCTGACCCACCATGTACGAGCGAGCTCTGGCTCTGTGGCCGTACCACACTTTTTGTTTCTGTTGGACAGCTGCCAGGTTGCTCTGGGTTGTCCCCATAAGCTCCTTCAGCCTTTCCCTTATCCTAAGGACATAATCCACAATGGGAGTTCACTGGGTGGCGTGCTTGCCTTCCCAGTCCTCCCAGATCAAGTCTAGGAGCCCACGAACCCGGCGTTCATATAAGAGTTCGAAGGGGGAAAATCCTGTTGACTCTTGGGGCACCTCCCTGTATGCAAACAACAGGTGGGGATGGTATTTCTCCAAGTCTCTCTCATGCTGTTCAGCAAATGCCTGTTGCATTGACTTTAGGGTACCATTGAATCGTTCCACAAGTCCATTGGCTTGTAGGTGATATGGTGTCGTGTATCTCTGCACCACCCCACACTTCTCCCATAAACATTTCATCAGGTCTGACATGAAGGAACCCTCTCAATCAGTGATTACCTCCTGTGGAAACCCAACACAGGAGAAATTCCAAGTAAGGCATCTGCCACTTTGTCCGTCCTCAGTGAGGATAGGGAGACTGCCTCTGGGTACCGAGTGGCATAATCCACCACAGTCAGGATGAATCTCTTCCCTGAGGAGCGGGGGTATTTAAAGGCCCCACAATATCCATTCCCACCCTCTGGAATGGTTCCTCCACTATGGGCAAGGGGATCAGGGCGGCCTGTGTTTTCTTGCCCGCCTTCCCTATTTCCTGGCACCGGTGACAAGACCTGCAATACTCCTTTACCTGCTGCGTGAAGTTAGACCAGTAGAAATTCTGGGCTAACTGCTGCATAGTGTGCACAATTCCCAGATGACCAGATAAGGGAATATGTGCGATTTTGAGCAACTGCTCACGATACCCCTGAGGAACGACAAGCTGCCTGCCTAGCATCCCTCCCTCAGTCTGCACTGCCTGAGTATACATAAGTCCATTTTCCCAATAAATCTTATGTCTGCCATTACCTCCTTGTGTGCCATCCAAGTCTGCCCAAGCCCTCAGCTTCTCTAAACTAGGGTCACCCCTCTGAGCAGCTGCAGACCCCTCACACATTCCCAAGGCATGGGACAGGTCCCCTTCAGTCGCTAAACTAGGGTCCCTAGCACTAGCGTCAGGGCCCTCATTATCACTGTCAATCCCAACCCTCTGATAATTGGTCACCCCTCCCTCTTCGGAGCAACCTTCCATAGCTGTGTGGTCACTTGCTACCGGTGAAAATTCTACCCCCTTTTTATCAGTCTCCTCATTTGGAGACTCAGGCTGGGGAACCAGCCTCTGTGGGGTTCAGGGAACTACAATTTTCCCTTGCCACTTGGCTATGGGTAACAGCACATACCATCCCCTGCTGGAGATTGTTATCCAGAATCACATCCACTGCTAATGTTTTGGCTACAGCCAACTGTTGCACAGTTCCCCCTGTTTCACCCCAGTCTAGGAGAACACTAGCCAGTGGCAATGTTTTCGCTTCACCAGTAAACCCTTGTACAGTGACATATTTATTGGGTATAAGCTGACCAGGCTGTACCAGGTCCCTCTTTACTAATGTCAGGGATGCCCCTGTGTTCCTTAACCCTTGCAGCTGCACACTATTTACCATGACTGGGTGCATGTGTTCCCTCATGTTCACTGGCATGCTCCCAGGGATACACAAACAACCCACTTCTTTTCTAGCACCCTGTTGTGTATTATTGCTTGCCTTTTTGGGACACTGTCTGGCAATATACCCAGTCTCTTTACAGAGCCAACATGCATTTCTTACTTCAGAGAAATCTTTTCTTTGAAACCTGGGGCTAACTGGTTTCAGTGGAGGCAGTGAGGGTTTTAGCTGCCCTGAAGGTGCGTTTTTCCCTTTCTGCACTGCCACGCCTGCCCCATTCGCTCTCAGAGCAGGTCTGCTCTTGGCATAGCAGTCTGAGAGTTCAGCAACCTCTTGTACTGTTTTTGGATCTCAGTCCTCTAGCCAGGTTTTTAGCTCTGCTGGGCAAGCCCAATAAAACTGTTCTAATAAAATCACATTTTCAGTTTTATCAACAGAGTTTGCCTCAGTTCCTTCCCACCAATGTTTTAAAAACTGACGTTGTTTCGTAGCTAGCTCCTCGTAGCTCATATCAGGGCTTCTCCTGAGCTTACGGAATTTAGCTCTGTATGATTCAGCAGTTAATTCAAACTTTTTTAACAGTGCAGCTTTTAACTTGCTGTAATCATTGCTGTCCTCATTGTCCATTTGACCCAATGCATCCTGAGCTTTCCTGGTAAGTAGCGGGGATAGCTGGAAGCTCCAGGACTCTCTAGGAATTTTTGCCTGAATATAAACTTTTTCAAAAGAATTTAAAAAAAGCATCCATATCTTCCCCGTCGTTAAATTCGGCTGTTAATTTGGAGTTCAATTTGTAACCCAGTCCTGCAGTCCCAGTTAAATCCAAGCCACTTACCTGCTCTGGTGCCGCTGGTCGGAGTCGCAGCTTCTCCAATTTGTGTTGCCTCTGGTGCTCCTCTCTCTTCTCCTCTGCCTCTCACTTCTCTCACTCTGCCTCACAGTCTGCTGCTCGCTTCTCTCACTCTGTCTCTTGGCGTTCTCGCTCTGCCTCCAGTTTGTGTTGCCTCTGGCACTCCTCTTTCTTCTCCTCTGCAGCTCACTGGCGCTCATGCTCCTCACGGTCTGCATCTCTCTGTTCTCGCTCTGCCTCCAGTTCCATCCTGTGCAACTCAATTTGCAGCCTGAGTACCTCTGGATTCAGGATACTGATGACCCTCCCCTGCTGCTGTGGCCCTTCACTGACAGTGGCTCTGCTGTCCTCCTCATCGGCTCTGGACCCTTCATTAGCCGCTAGCCCTTCCACACTTGAGGTTTGGTCCTTTCCAGTCATGGTTGGTGACTCACTGCTCTGGGTATCTGCTACCATCAGGGCATCTATGAGGCTCTGCTTGCTTGCTTTCACCTCGAACGGAACTCTTCTGTCCCCGCACAGCTGCCTTAAGTAATCTACAGTGTGCCTGTTGTAGTTGGAAGTCATCTTTCCTGACTACTGCTACTCTGACTGCACTTTAGAAAAAAATAAAATGAGTAGGAACTTGACTGTACACCAAATTATATATAGTTCTGTTTCCTTTTTAAAATAAAACTCTGTCTTTTTCTTTCTTTGCAAGATAGCTTACAGTCTCACGCTGACACAGAACAATAAAAGCTTGTGATACTAAAATTATGCCACTGCTGCCAACCAATCTGCCACAAACCCGCTCAGCAGGTTAGGCCCTCTACTCCCAAAGTGCCAACCTCCGAGCACAATCTTGTGAACAGTTTAACAGAACAAGGTAACCCTCTTGTCTGTTTTGTGAGTTCGGATCAACCTTTGGTCTCAAGACTTGGAGGGATTCAAACTGTGAACCTCTTATTAGTGTACCCAATGCACAGGCTCAGATATTTCTGTCTTCAGGGGGCCAGATATCTTTGCCTATGGGCACCTAACCAGGTATACAGAGATGGACCCTTAAAAACTTTAATAAACACCTCAGATTTAAAACGCTTTTCTTTCCAGTTTGGAATCACCATTCAAGCTTATGTTTAGTATGTGCAATAACCATATACTATTCTTACAACTAAAAAAGAAGTCAAAGACAGACCAAGTAAGTTCTAAAAATAATTTTACTAAACTAGTCAAAAATATGTAAAACGCAAAATACAGAACTCCTATATCACAAGACATACAAATCTTTTAAAAGAACAAGGTTTAAACAGTGCAAATTCCTACATACAGTATTTAGATGTGACTCTCCTACTAAATACCCGTTTACAAGTGCTCCAAAGATGTTTTCTTTGTCAGAGTCTAGTTAAAAATGTGTCTCTGTGTAGTAAAACAGAATATTCCTTAAGCATACTGTATTGGCCAACCCCTTTTTGTGTGAGGTCAGCTAGCTCCTCCTCCTCTGTCAGATTATATATAAAAATATATATATCTTATACAAAAAAGCAGGATGTCTTTTCAGTATTAATTTTGCAATCCTCAGCATGACTCATGTTTCAAATGACATCTCTTTTGATACATGCTGCATCCTCCCTCACACAGGCCTCACAGGAGCATTTACAACCTTGCACCTCTAACAACCTAGGTTCCTCTCCAATGTCATAAAATGGATATGATATAGCAACTACGGCTGTAATAAATTCAGACAAACAGGATCCTTGATTAAAGCCTTCCATGTAACACATTGTCTCTAAAAACTGTGTGTGTGTGAACTCACATGCTGTCAGCATTTTCTCCTGGTTTGCATCTTTCAGCTGAAACCTGGCGGGGGGTGGTGGTGAGGTCACTCCTAGAGCATCAGATTTTCAGCAGTGACAGTCAGTAATACATTTTATATTAAAAAAAAGGATACAGCACTCAGAACTGGCTGTCTACATCACACATGCATGTCTCGGATAGGGGTGGTGATGTCTGCACACCAGTGTACCTTTTCTGCTGTTTGTGCTCTGCTGTTTGTATGCAATGCTAAATGCCGTTCTTTCTTTACATTCTGAATAAGGACAATGGATGATGCCAACAGAATACATAAAAGGAAATTCTCCAACAAGGAGCTCATGACCCTGGCCCTTGAATAGGTGGCCTGGGAAAACATTATTTGTAAGAAGAGGGGGTCCAGCATTGCAGCACAGGTGACATGGCAGGCCAATTCAGAGGCTGCAAATGTGACTGTGGGGGGAGTGGACCCTCGAAGATGACAGGAAGAGACTCACTCACATGAAGAGGTAGGCCAAGGATTTGGTATACAAGGCAAGGTGGGACTGACAGGGCCAAAGGTTGTGACCAGCGGACAGCTGTCTCCTAGCCCTTTGCAGAGGAGGCAGTTGACTCCACATTTTGCACAGTACAGGTGGTTGGCATGCCAGGGGGTGGATACGAGAGCCATATTGGACCGGCACAGCCATATGAGTAACCGTAGCTACACTATCATATTGTGTGTGTGTGTGTGTGTGTCTATACATACCAGTGGTACTGGGATATGTGGGGGGGGGGCTTGGCTTCAGTTTGTCCTGGACATACAGTCACAATGTGGAGAAATGGTATGCAAGGTATAATCCCTGGGACAACACAAATGTGGGACATTACTGGTGCATGCCCTGTCTGTAATGGTATATCTGTTTACTGTGGTGGATAGTCCCAACAGGAGGCTGTTATTGGTCCATGGTGTGGGTATGGGTATGGGGAACACCATGAGCTAGTGTATAATATTGATATGTAATAACTGGCCAGCATTTTTTACCATAGGGAAACCAGGTTATAATTTGCCATTATAACCAGCTGGTTGTAACGGCAAACATGCACTGGGATTCCTTTGGAACATGCACTAGCCAGCCGCCGCTCTTCTCTTCTTCAGTGTAGCTCTTCCTCACTGAACCACCACTCGCAGTTGGCACTCATCACTTGGCAGTAAGTAAATCTGAAAAAAAAAAAAACCTGTCATCACTTTCAAGCTCACTGACTGAGAAAACTTTAAAACTTAAAAGGCTGAGTAGGTGTGTAAAACTGATTTTACACACACCCTCAGTGTGGGATGCCTTAGATAAATCCCTCGAGCTTCACTCTTGGGGTTTATGTGGCATCCCACACCTTGGGTTATGTAAAATCTCATTATAACCACGTACCCAGACATTATTCTCTTGTAATATTAACATGCATGTGTCTCTCTGGTCCTCCACTATTGATATCACCTGTTGTCTGCTGTATCAGATTTGCTGTGGGGCATCCAAGCAGCCCATGACTGTTGGCTGTGGTCCCCAAGGGGAGTGAACCATTTACTGGTATCCTGTTGTGCCTGCCATCTCTCAGGGGAATCCACAACTTTGCCACATGTAGGTGACTGCCTGTGTGATCACTGGTGATAGGGTGTATAGAGTGTACAGCACTTGGGGTGTATGGCCACTGCACTGCAAGGGCAGCATGGGAGTTGATTCACATCAGCACACAGGTATGTACATTACTCTGCATTATCTCTCTCTTATGTTCTCTTAACAGCTCACTCTATTGTCATGGACATCATCCCTGCTGATGGCCCAGGCCCATCTCAGTGGTGACCGCCCCTGATGCCAACTCAAAATGTGGCAGAGTCCGACTCAAGTGAGGAGGAGGAGGGAAGAATGAAGACCAGCAAGAAGATGAGGATGAGACTCTCACTGAGGAGTGGATAGGAGAGGGGTCTGGCTCAAACCATGAGGGCTTGCCCTCTCCTGCTGGTCTACCAACTAATGGGGCTCGGCTCCCCAGCACAGCCAGTGCCATGGTGCCCTGCCAGCTGCTCTTGGCACAGCCACTGCTGTGTCATCTCAGACTCCACCACTGGCATGGCCAACGCCCTGCCCCATCACCCAGTCCCAACATCTCAGCCACTGCTCTGGCACACAAGGACCCCAGAACTGGCATGGCCGATGCTGCGCCCCTGGCCAGTCCTAGTGGCCCAGCCACCACTGCACCACCCTAGCCTCAAGAACAGTACTGAGCACTGACCATGGTACCATCCCAGGCAACTCAATATCCCCAGCTGCAGCTGAACCCTGTCCCCCAGGACAGTCCACAGCAACAGCAGAAGGCTGCTGACAGGCAACTGCTCCAGTCAGCTGTGGGGGCACAAGAGGGTGTGCAAGCAGAACTGGAACATAGAATCTGACAGCAGATAAGGGCAACCAGGCCCACTTAGTCCACCCATATTCTTTTAACTTTCATTTTTTGCTGCAGACCTTTCCTTTATCTATGGTACAATTTCTTCGCCTCCTTTCCTTTCCCCTACAATTCCCTTGTGCCTATCACAGGCATTTTTGAAACCCACCACTGTTTATACCCCCACTACCTCCACTGGAAGAGGCTGTTCTAGATCTAGTACTAACTAATGGGGAAAGGATCACAGAGATCTCCAGATAGAAAATCACCTGGGGGCCAGTGACCATCACATGGTTTGGTTCAATTTGGCCACTATAACTAAATCATCCCATTACAAGGCAATAATATGGAACTTTAGAAGAGCTGACTTTGATAAGATGCCAACAGTTAAGCTAGCCCTGGCAAGAAGAAATACAGGTGAGGGGGTACAGGCAAAGTGGGCAAGCATTAAGGCTGCAATACTTGAAGCAACATCCCATTATGTTAGAGAGAAAAGCAAGAGCAAAAGAAGGAGGAAATCACTTTGGTTCTCAAAAACAGTAGCAGAAAAGGTCAGAGCCAAAACACTGGTCTTCGGAAAATGTAAGGGAATGCAGCGGGATGAAGATAGGGAGGCATACCAACCTTCCCTCAGGGAAGCAGGGGAGGCAGTAAGGCAGGCAAAGGCCCACACCGAGGAAACACTAGCACAAACTGTTAAAGAAGGGGACAAGACTTTCTATAGATACATTAGTGAAAGAAGAAAGTCCAGAGGGGGTATTGCTAAGATCAAAGGGGATAAGGGGGAGTGTGTGGAGGAGGATCAAGGAAAAGCATCTATCCTAAATAGATACTTCTGCTTAGTATTTACTGAGGAGAAGGTAGGGCAGGGCCCACAGCTCAGCACCATGAACTCAGGGGGGAGGGAGGTGTGCTCTAGTCCCTTCACAAAAGATAGGGTCCTACAAGAGCTCGCTAAGCTCAGGGTGGACAAGACAATGGGACCCGACGGTATACATCCCAGGGTAGTAAAGGAGCTAAGGGTGGAACTAGCAGAGCCATTAGCAGAACTGTTTAGTGAGTCTCTGAGCACAGGAGAGGTCCCAGAAGACTGGAGAAGGACTCATGTGATCCCGCTCCATAAGAGTGGTAGCAGGGAGGAGGCAGGGAACTAAAGACCAGTCAGTCTTACCTCAGTAATGAGCAAGATTATGGAGGCACTCCTTAAGGAAAGGATAGTGCAACACCTGAAATCCATAGGAGCACAGGATCCAAGACAGCATGGGTTTAAAACAGGAAGGTCCTGTCAAACTAATCTCATAGATTTATTTGGGTAACCAGAGAGGTGTACCAAGGGGGTGCAGTTGATGTTGCCTACCTTAACTTCAGCAAAACTGTCAATACTGTTCCACGTAGAAGACTGATTAATAAGCTGGGTAGGCTCGGGGTGGGTCAGACGTTGGTCAACTGGGTGGCAAACTGGCTGGTGGGCAGAAAACAGAGTGGTGGTAAATGGTATACAGTCAGAAGAGATGCAAGTCACAAGTGGGGTACCTCAGGGATCAGTCCTGGGGCCAGTCCTATTTAATATCTTCATCAGTAACATTCCAGATGGACTGGAGGGTAAGGTTTGTCTGTTTGCAGATGACACCAAGATCTGCAACAGAGTAGATGATCCAGATGGGGTGGGCAGAATGAGAAGAGATCTGGATAAACTGGAAAATGGCCAGAAGAGTGGCAACTGGGATTTAACACAAAGAAGTGCAAGATCATGAACATAGGGAAGAGAAACCCTGAAGCCACCTATAGGTTGAGAGGGGAGTTGCTGGCAATCACAAGGGAAGAAAGAGACTTGGGCATCTTCATCACAGATGACCTGAAATTATCCAAGCAGACCACTAAAGCAGTAGGTAAGGCTAGGGGGATTTTGGGGTGTATTAGTAGGGGTATCACAAGTCGTAAGAGGGAGGTAATAATCCCTCTTTACAAGACACTCGTTAGGCCCCATCTGGAGTACTGCGTGCAGTACTGGAGGCCTTATCTGCACAAGGACATTAACAAAATGGAGGCAGTCCAGAGAAGAGCAACCAAAATGGTGCAGGGACAGCATCAGAAAACATATGAGGACAGATTAATGGAGCTCAATATGTATACCCTAGAGCAAAGGCGTGAGAGAGGTGATATGAACGAAACATTCAAACATCTTAAGGGCATTAACAAAGTGAAAAGAGTCTAACATGTTTCAATATAAGAAAAACAGCAGGACAAGAGGACACAGCATGAGATTAGAGGGAGGGCAATTAAGGGGTAATACGAGGAAGTTCTTTTTCACAGAAAGGGTGGTGGATGCATGGAACAGCCTACCTCAGGAAGTGGTGCATATGAATACAGTGCAGGGCTTCAAACAGGCATGGGATACACATAAGGGAGCAATACAGATGAGTATAAATAGATAGGCTATTGACAGAGTAAAGGCTTATGGCACATTCGTAAGGTAGAAAAAATGGGCAGACTGGATGGGCCTTGTGGTCCTTATCTGCCATCAAGTTCTATGTTTCTATGTTCCAGGCATCCACCATGCTTTCTGTGAAGCAGTACTTCCACACATCCCTCCTGGATTTACCCCCTTCAGCTTCATAGCATGTCCCCTTGTTAATAGAGCACCTTTTTCTATGAAAAAATACCCCCCTCCTGTACCTCATTAACCCCCATGAGGTATTTAAAGGTATCTATCATATCCCTCCTCTTCTCCAGGATCTACATATTTAGCTCCTTCAGCGTCTCCTCATAGGGATTTTGATGCAGACCCTGCACCATTTTGTTAGCTCTCCTCTGGACCACTTCCACTCTGTCTATGTCCTTCCTGAGATGTGGTCTCCAGAACTGGACACATTAGGCAAGGTGTCATCTTACCAGCGATCTATATACAGGCAGCACCACCTCACTCTTCCTGCTGGTGATGCCCCTTCCTATGCACCCCAGCATCCCTCTAGCCCTACCGACTGCCTTGTCACACTGCCTGGAGACCTTTAGGTCATCAGAAATTATTATTCCTAGGTCTCTTTCCTGCTTGGTCTTTGTCAGTATCACTCTGCCCATTTATTACTCCACTCCTGGGTTTCTATGGCCCAAGTGCATTATTTTGCACTTTTTTGCATTAAAACTCAACTGTCGTACCCTTAACCACTCCTCTAGTTTTTTCAGATCCCTACCCATCCTTTCCACCCCCCCCACCGGAGTGTCCACTCTGTTGCAGATCATGGTGTCATCTGCAGAGAGGTAGACCTTTGCTTCCAGTTCCTCTGCTATGTCACTTATAAAGACATTGAAGAGGACTGGTCCGAACACTGATCCCTGAGGTACCCTGCTGGTCACCCTTCCTTCCTCAGAGCAAACTCCATTTACCACTACCCTCTGTGTCCTGTCCCCCAGCCAGTTTTTTACCCAGGTTACCACCTTAATACCCACCCCCAAATACCCCAGCTTGTTTACCAGTCTTCTGTGATGAACAGTGTTGAAAGCCTTGCTGAAGTCCAGGTAGGCCACATCCACTGCCCTTCCCTTTTCCATCTCCTCGGTCACCCAGTCAAAGAAATCTATCAGACTTGTTTGGCATGACTTTCCCCCTAAGAAGCCATGCTGCCTTGGATCCTGTAATCTGTCACATACCAGATATTCCACAATACTTTCCTTTAGCAGTGTTTCCATTAACTTACCCACCACTGATGTCAGACTGACAGGCCTATAGGTTCCTGCCTGCTCCCTACTACCACGTTTGTGAAGTGGGACTACCTCTGTCTTTCTCCAGTCCCCCGGGACCACACTGTTCTCTAGTGATCTGTTAAATAGATCTGTCAGAGGTGCAGCCAATACCTCCCTGAGCTCTGTTAGCACCCTTAGATGTACCCCATCTGGCCCCATAACTTTGCCCATCTCCAGGTTGGTAGTGCTTTCCAGACTTTCTCCTCAGAAAATGGACTGGTGTTCACTTCCTTCCCATTAATGCTCCTGGTGCCTTTTTGAGATCACTCACTGACTAGTTGCCTGAGGAGTGCCCCCTGCAGGGAGTCCAGGATATTCCTGCTTCTGGCTGAAGCTGCTGCCGGGAGGCTTCAATCTACATCCGGCAGATTGCTGTCCCGCCACCAGCACCACCTCCCACTTTTCAGCCATTTTACCAGTGGATTCTAGCATTTCCTTGTCTAAGTCCTCCTGTGCTGGAGTCCTGTAGATCACACCTGTCAGAATATTGGCTCTGTTGTACAATTCAAGGGTGACCCACAGCACCCCTGCCTCCCCCTGAATTCCCAATATTTGCATTGCTTTTATGCTTTCCTTAACATAAAACACCACCCTCCTCCTGTCCTTCCTACCCAGTCTCTCTTGAACATTGTGTAGCCAGGTATGACCATGTCAGGGCAGACTTGACTAGGATGGGGGTATGTCTCAGGAAAGCCCTAGCAGAAGGGGAAAATTGGGGGGGTCGAGGAACAATAGGCCCATCTGATAGGAGCTATAGCGGAGGCCACAAACCTATGTATTTGGCTTATAAACAAAAGCAAGAGAAAAGGAAAACCACTATGGTGCTCAAGGGAATTGGCCAGGAAAGTAAGGACAAAGAAGTTGGCTTTCAGGAAATGCAATGAAACAGAGAAGGAGGAGGACAGGACACTGTATCTAGAAAAGCAAAGGGAGGCTGGAAAAGTGGTCAGGAGTGCAAAGACAAGCGTAGAAGAAAAAATAGCAAAAGAAGTTAAAAAGGGGACAATTTTTTCTTTGGGTACATTAGCGAAAGAAGACAGACTAGGGGAGAATGTAAGGCTAAAAGGGGAGGAAGGAGAGGGCATGCAGTACAGTTCATGAACACACAACTGAACAATCTTCTTCCCAATTTCCCAAATGGTGCATCTAGTGGACACTTGGCCACGCACCCAAACATTTTCCTCCCATGATTGTCATTTAGTGAACCTAAGCCACACACTCAGGACTCTTCTTCGAGCATAAGTGCACATATGTGCAATGCAGTCACACACCTTAAATCTGCAGCTTGGCCCTTGCTCAGGTATAATTGGTGCACTTTATGAACTAGGGTGAGAAATCCTGGGCCTTCACTCAGAGCCCTCTGGCAGTATTTCTGCTACTCTCACCTCCTCACTGAACAACTGACAACTACCAACTGAGAGTTCTAAGCTCTCCAGAGCAGCTGTCCACAACATTGTGGCTTATGCTGCTGCGAGAGTTCCAAATGACCTAATCATTCTTCCCTCAGGCTAGCTGAGTAAACAACCATGTCATTATGGAAAGAGCCCCTAATGAGCTACCTACCAGCTGCCTGCTACCTTCCTAACATTAATACTGATAGGATTCTAGTAACCCCAGGGCAATGGGTGGTTACACTCATCCCTGCCAGGCAAATGACTGTCCACAGTCATACCGCCACCCGGCACCAGGCCATCCTACCTCTGATGCTCCCTACAGGGAGGGTTGATCAAGTCCTCCCCTACCATGTGCCAGGTATAGGCTGGTAACACCAAAGGATAGAGGCCCACTGAAGAAACTTCAGTTCCAATCCCACTACTGTACTCTCTATGGATTCTCAGTGGCTCCAAGAAACTGCCTGAAGCATGTCCTATCAGACAGTATTGGTGAGCCCTATCTAGAATCAGGACCACCAACCTGCCTTCCCCCTTAACCCTCTAGGGGAAATCTATCTGACCTATGCTGTCTACCAGGCACCCAAACCCAAAAAACATTTTACACCAACACACCAGTAAAATGAAAAAAAGGGTTAGACATTGTAATACACAGTTACACAAGCCTAACAACTCTACACAAAGGAAGTGGACCCTCAAAGGTTGGTCTAGGCAGGACAGGTACATTTCACAAACTCTCCTTGCATGCAGTACAGTTCATGAACACACAACAGAACAATCTTATTCCCAAATGGTGCATCTAGTGGACACTTGGCCATGCATCTGAACATCTTCCTCCCATGAGTGTCATTTAGTGAATCTAAGCCACGCACTCAGGGCTCTTCTTTGAGCATAGGTGCACATAAGTGAAACTCAGTCACACACCTTAAACCTGCAGCTTGGTCCTTGCTCAGGTATAATTGGTGCCCTTAACAAACCAGTTAGCCCTTCTTTGTAAGCACTTGGATGGCGTTCCTCCCACCCTTGGCCCCAACCGACAGTCTTTGCCATTCTTAAGGGTTACACCATTAAAACCGCCATTCCCCACTAAAATACTAGAGATCCCACACATTAACTTCATCACACACTGGGGTGACCAGAAAACAAACTGCACTCACTTGGGTGAACAGTTTAACAGAAACTTCACTCACTTGGGTGAACTTGAGGCACTGACAGGTGCGATCTAGCCTTATCTATGGGCACGCCCCCCAGACTATCGATTCCCCTAAAATATGTGGAGATCTAGGCTCCTAGAACAGTATTCATGACTGGTTGTTCCGTCCACTGAGCATGGAACAACAAAAGAAAAAGGCACTCTCCTGGGTAGCTGATCAAACAGTCTCTCACAGTCTTTTCCAAGGCAGCTAAAACACACACAGAACCTTCAGGAAATTGCCCCTTGAGTCCACTGAGAACAAGCAGTTCCTTTCACATCACTGGGAGTAGAAATCAGGAAATCCTGCTGTAGCACTAGTCTTTGCCACTTCACTGGAAGCTGGAAATGACACTCCACTAGTGTGAGAAATCCTGGACCCTCACCTCAGAGCCCACTAGCAATCCTTCTGCCACTCTCACCTCCTTACTGAACAACTGACAGCTACCAACTGAACATTCTAAGCTCCCCAGAACAGCTGTCCACAACAGTGTGGCTTATGCTGCTGCGAGATTTCCTGACGACCTAATCATTCTTCTCTCAGGCTATCTTAGTAAACAATGATGTCATTATGCAAAGAGCCCCTAATGAGCTCCCTACCAGCTGACTGCTACCTTCCTAACAGTAATGCTGATAGGATTCTAGTAACCCCAGAGGACTGACTAGTTACACTCACCCCCTGCCAGGCAAATGACTGTCTGCAGTCATACCACCACCCGGCACCAGGCAATCCTACCTCTGATGCCCCTACGGGGAGGGTTGATTAAGTCCTCCCCTGCCAAGTGTCAGGCACAGGCAGGTAACACCAAAGTATAGAGGCCCACTGAAGAAGCTTCAGTTCCTATCCCACTACTGTACTATCTATGGATTCTCAGTGGCTCCAAGAAACTGCCTGAAAAGCATATCCTATTAGAGAGTATTGGTGACTCCTATCTAGAATCAGGATCACCAACCTGCCTTCCCCCCAACCCTCTAGGGGAAATCTATCTGACCTATGCTACCTTCCAGGTGCCCAAACCCAAAAACCATTTTACACCAATGCACCTGTAAAATGAAAAAAAGGTTAGACATTGTACTACACAGTTGCACAAGCCTAACAACTCTATACAAAGGAAGGACTCCAATGAGTCCCAAAAAATTCTCTTCAGATCTTCTTGTCTTCTTCCAGGAACACCTGCAAAGGAAAACACTATAAAACACGTTTTTGTACACAAGTACAACCTGTAGAGCCAAAAACAGTGACCAAAACCCTCCCACTGGATACTGCACAAGCCCAAAAAGCATTTTTAAAAGGATTTTCTACAAAAGTACAAAAATAGAAAACATAAAAACATTTGCAAAACATCAGGTGGAGGGATCCCAGCAAAGTTCCAAACTTAGGGGGAGTCCAGAGTACCGAAGCACTACAACAAGAATCTCTCCTAGGCCGGAACCTGCTGAAGCACAGTTCCGGAACAGGCACAAGGCCTGCAAGCACTGCAGTCTAGATGGAAAGTCTATTGGATATTACAGTTCCAAGAGTATATTCAAGTTGCAGGTAAATAGTCAAATTAAAAATGAAAAAGGATCTCTTACCAGTTCTAGGCAACAAAAGGATGTCAACATCACCTCTCTGGACCTGTGGCCTGGAAATCTTTGGCTGCTGGGTAGACAGAATCTTTGGATCAGATGCTTCCATGATCTCCTATAGGACCCGGACTAGAAATCTTCTCCGAACTGCTGGGCTGATGAACCTGGATGTTATCACAGATGAACCTGGATGCTGCTGCAGATGAACCTGGATCACCAGAAGAAAGGCATCTCCATCCTGGGTTGCTGTCTCTTCGGTGTCAGATGGCTGAGCTGGAAAAGGCTGCATTCACTTTTGGCAAGCGGGGACAATTTCAGGAATGGTACCAATTTCTGGGGTAGTACGATTCAGGATCTGGGGCATAAACTGTCACCCCATCTGGACAAACCATGGGAACATTGTGGAATATCTCTTAACCAGCTTTGTCCACTACTCTCACTGAGTTAATTAGTCAGGTCCTGTCATGCTTCCAGAATTGCAGTCTCTCATTACACACCTTAATTCGGACCTTCTTGTGTACTCTAGGGTGCAGGTTGGCACACGCTTCCTCCCTCAACCAGGCATGCCTGTCTTTCTCAATTTCTTCCAATATCTTCCGAGGGTAGAAAGCATACAATTGTCCATACTTGGCCTCAGCTCATCTACGCACAGTTCTCTCCTCTTTGCTGCTTTTAACTAACTGCAGTCCAAAAACATGGCTTGGGGGTGGCCAGTCCTGGTTGAGCCAGTCATGAACACTTAGTGCAGAGCAAAAGCAGTCCACCTCTGCACTCAAGGGCACATTTATTGAGCCTTCCTTCACACGGATATCAGTAGGCTCCATGGAAGCCCAGGCCAATGGTGACTCACGGGGTCCCACTGAAGCCATTGCTGCTTCCTCCTCTTCCACACATTCTGCCCAGGAGCTGGTGATTGTGCCAACCTCCAAAATTGTCCATTCCCCACTATCCTCAGAGGCACTGGCCTCCCAATGACATGCTTTCTCCACCTCGGCCTCTCCCCTGAGGCTTGGACCTGGATCTTCCACCCATGGATCTACTGAACCTGTACTGGCAGCATCCAACTCCACCCTCTGTGGCGTGGAACTTTTAACTTCCTCTGGGCCTTGTAAAGCATAAACACAGACAATGTCCAGAAACTCCTTTACAAACTCTATGAGGTCTCTCTCACTGCACCCAGCCTGTCGCTGTTGCTCTGATTCTACAGAGTCCCCTGTCTGTGTCCAAGTTGGAGCTAAGTGGATGTGTTTTGCTTTAACTACCCTTGTGCCACCTGACATGCTCATCCCAAATAGCATTCTACAATTTGTGCAATGTGGAATTGGCAAAACATCTCTTCCTGGCTTTAGGCATACTACACACACATTATCCGGATAGTTTGGCAAAGCCACCTCGGTGGATGCTGAAGAACAGTCATACAATTTCTCTGAATCGGCTAGTTCTTGTTCTTGTTGGACTACCCACGCCCTGGCATGGAATGGGTAGTGAGGGGGTTGCTGCACTATGTTCTGTAAGTTAAACACACAAGTCCCAAAATTACTATTTTTGCAAGCACTCTGAGATTTGGTTTTAACACACTGGAAAAAGTTCACTAACAGGCTGCCTGGATGCTGCAAATGTATTTCACAACTTAGCAAGAAACCATTTGAAACTTTGTTTTGGGTTTGAAAACACTGGTCTAAAATGGTGCTGCTTTGTTTACATTGCTGGCTACACCCCAACATGGAGGCTGTAACTTTGCATCACACTCAGTTAAAAATTGCAAGGATTCTGTCTAGATCTTTTGCGTTTCAACTGATATTCTCACGCACAAGTTCACTTTACTTTTTCTCAGTTCATTACTTTACAAGCACTTGGACCAGAGAGATCGTTTGTCTTAAAGTTCACTTTCTTTGTAAACAGCACTGTCACACACAAAGTCCAAGAATTACATGTTCACAAAACTCTCTCTTTCAGTACTTTTGCTGAATTTCTTCAAGTTCTCTCACATTTTTCCGACCTTAGCACCACAGTCATTTTCTTTTGCACATGGTATTTACAGGCAGTAGATGGTTTTCACTATCGATGGAATATGGCCTGCTGGCAACTCAAAGAAGGCCTCTGGGGTGAAACGGGCTGATGATCCCATTGATCGTCACTATGATTGCCTCAGTCCTTCTCCAGTCAGTCGGAATACGGGTTGAGCCCGGTTTAACTGTGAAAAAGTTAGAAAAACTACTGCTACAGAAGCACTTCTGCTGTAAGTGATTCCTCCTACCTGCCACACGAACTACACACTGCTCGCACACTGCAGGCTGCTCCTCCACGAATGTTCCACAATGCTGAGACTCAGGCAAGGGAGGGGCTTATGTGCAGTGGGACCAATCACACAATGCCATACAAATGAAGTCTCTCTCTGCCACACTCTTGTATGGTGATCATCGAGAAGGCAAAATTTAAACTGCAAACTCACTTTTTTCCTCGGCTTGAAATTTCAGTGGGGCAAGCATTTTAAGGCATTTTCACTCAGTACTTGGTGCATTTTCCTTAGCGACTTCCCCAATTTTCACTGTACACACTTGAAACTTTCTGAGCACTTAGAAAACACTATATTTTAAGTCCACAAATATTTTTCTCTGGAAATTTGTAACTTTTAAACAGTTTTTAAGTGCTTTTACTACAAGGCAAGGGCAATCATTTCTCAGTCCACATTTCCAAAATAAACACACAAGCAGCAACTTTTCTTCTCTTTCTTTTCCACAGAAACTCAGGCAGCAAAAGACTTTCAGGTGGCACTTTTTTTGGCACAACTTGCTTTCTGGTAAAATGATCATCTGTTTGGGTGCACTGCCACCAGACAGGAAGATCCTAGACATACCCTCAGCATACCTCTCACGCCAAAACATATTTCTTTTGGACAAGCCACATATTCTTTGTACCGCTTTCCCAAATTAAATATCCCAATATGAGCCCCCTTTTTGTAACCCCCAGGCCACTTTAACAAGTTAGCACCCCCCCATTAAAATCTGAAACACTGGTACCCACATATTGGCATACCATTTTACTTTACAAAAGGTTTGATATCACCCTGGGCATTAAGATTTATACCTGGCTTATTTTCTAGAGGAAGAGAGGGGTGGGAGTATAGAAACAAAACAACATGAACCTTGTGTAGATATTGCAACCCAGGTCCTGGGTGGAAGCAGCTAGGCATATGCTAGATCTAAACTGCTGGGGGGGCACTAAATCCACACAACCAGAAACAATAATTGGAATGTTCAGAACAGTAACTGGGATTGTGCAGTATGGCTTTATTCAACAGATGGAAATTTAAAGCAGAAGTGGGCCCTCCAAGGTTGGTCTAGGCAGAACAGTACATTTCATGAACTCTCCTTGCATGCAGTACAGTTCATGAACACACAACAGAATAATCTTCTTCCCAGTTTCCCAAATGGTGCATCTAGTGGACACCTGGCCATGCTTCCGAACATCTTCCTCCTATGAGTGTCATTTACTGAATCTAAGCCACACACTTAGGACTCTTCTTTGAACATAGGTGCACATAAGTGAAACTCAGTCACACACCTTAAACCTGTAGCTTGGCCCATGCTCAGGTATAACTGGTGCCCTTTATAAACCAGTTAGCTCTGCCTTGTAAGCACTTAGATGGAGTTCCTCCCACCCTTGGCCCCAACCAACAGTCTCTGCCATTCTTCAGGGTTACACCATTGAAACCCCCATTCCCCACTGAAATGCTAGAGGTTCTACACTTTAACTTCATCACACACTGGGGTGACCAGAAAACAAACTTCACTCACTTGGGTGAACTAGGGGCACTGACAGGTGTGATCCAGCCTTATCTATGGGCACACACATACAGACTATTGATTCCCCTAAAATATGTGGCGATCTAGTCTCCTAGAACAGTACTTACAACTGGTTGTTCCATCCACTGGGCATGGAACAACAAAAGAAAAAGGTGCTCTAATGGGTAATCAATCAAGCAGTCTGTCACAGTCTTTTCCAAGGCAGCTGAAACACACCACACAGAACCTTCAGAGGATTGCCCCTTGAGTCCACTGAGAACAAGCAGTTCCTTCCCACTTCATTGGGAGCAGAAATCAGGAAATCTTGCTGTAGCACTGGTCTCCACCACTTCACTGGTAGCTAGAAATGACACTCCACTAGGGTGAGAAATCCTAGGCACTCACCTCAGCCCACTGGCAGTCTTTCTGCCACTCTTACCTCCTCACTGAACAACTGGCAACTACCAACTGAGCATTCTAAGCTCCCCAGATCAGCTGTCCACAACAGTGTGGCTTATGCTGCTGCGAGAGTTCTGAATGACCAAATCATTCTTTCCTAAAGCTATCTGAATAAACAATTATATCATTATGTAAAGAGCCCCTAATGAGCTCCCTACCAGTTGCCTGCTACCTTCTTAACACTAATACTGATAGGATTCTAGTAACCCCAGAGGACTGGGTGGTTACATCAGTATTCACAAAGAAAGGGGAAGGGGAGGGATCACAGCTAAGAAACAGGATTGGAATGGAGGTGGATACCAGTCCATTTACAGAGGAGAGAGTCCTAAAGGAATTCACAAAACTGAAGGTGGACAAGGCAGTGGGATCAGATGGGATACAGCCTAGAATATTAAAGGAGTTAAGGGAGGTACTGACAGCACTACTGGCAGTCCTGTTCAACAGGTCACTGGATACGGTAGTGGTTCTGGAAGCATGGAAAAGGGGTGATGTGGTCCCTCTCCACAAAAAGTGGGAGCCAGGAAGAAGCTGGAAACTATAGACCTGTCAGCCTAACCTCAGTGGTAGGGAAACCTATGGAATCACTGCTAAAAGAAAGGATAGTGGAGCACCTTGAATCTAGCAGAGCACAAGATTCAAGGCAGCATGGATTCATGTCAGGAAATTCATGTCTGACAAATCTGATAGATTTCTTTGACTGGGTGACCAGGGAAGTGGATCAGGGGGAGCAGCAGATGTGGATCGGGGGAAGCAGCAGATGTGGCCTACCTTGACTTCAACAAGGTGTTTGACACCGTTCCACATAGGAGGCTTATAAACAAGCTGGGCAGACTGGGATGTAGTCATAAGGTGGTGAACTGGGTTGGGAATTGGTTGAGGGATAGAACACAAAGGGTGGTGGTACATGGAGCTAAATCTGAGGAAGGGAGGGTGACCAGCGGGGTGCCACAGGGATAGTTCTTGGGCCAGTACCATTTAATATCTTCATTAGTGACTTTGCAGAGGGGCTGGAGGGGAAGGTATGCCTCTTTGCAGATGACACTAAGACCTGCAGTTGGGTAGACACACTGGGAGGGGTGGAAAAAATCAGGAAGGATCTAGCTAAATTGGAGGAATGGTCCAGAGTTTGGCAGCTAAGATTCAATGTGAAGAAGTGCAGAATCATGCAGTTGGGGTGCAGGAACCCAGGGGAGGATTACATGATGGGTGGGGAGTTATTAACGGTCACCAAACAAGAAAGAAATCTGGAGATGATCATATCTAATGACCTAAAGGTGGCCAAACAATGTGTCAAGGCTGTAAGGAAGTTAATTAGCATACATGATTTGTGTATGCTTTACTAATGCACATGCACTAAGATGTATATATAAACCCTTGCTTGGCTGGTTGAAGCCCGCTTTTTTCTGCCATTGTTTCAAGTGTGTGTTTCATACAGTAAACTTACCAGCTCACTCCACATTGGTGTCTGCGTGATTATTACTTGGTGTCAGAATGGACTTCCACCACTCTCAATTTACAAAGAAATGCATCTGAAAACTGAAGAAAATTTAAGCAGCAATTTGAAATTTTCTCAGTTGCCAGTGGACTCACTGAAAAATCCCCAAAAATCCAGGCTATGACCTTCTTGCACATGGCTGGCTCTGATGCAGTAGCGGTATTCAGTATTTTCGTTTGGGAAAATGAGGAAGAGAAGGGGCAGCTGCATAAAATAATGAGACAATTTGAGAGGTACAGTAACCCAAGAAAGAATGCAACTTATGAAAGGCATTTGTTCAATACGAGGAACCTGAATCTGGTTGAGTCCATTGATTCATATGTAACTGAACTGAGGCTAAAGGCTAAATCTTGTGAATTTGGAGATTTAACTGAATCATTGATCAGAGATAGAACTGTATGCGGTATACAGAGCGAGCATGTGAGATACAGACTGTTGAGAAAAGTGAACTTAACATTAGATGATGCCATAGATATGTGCAGGGCCACTGAACTGAGTGAAATGCAGATAAATGCTTAAGTGGAAATGCTCAGGATGAAAGCGCAGTGCAAGAAGCAGTTGTCCAGGAAGAAAGAGTCAAAGCAAGTGGCAATGTGAGCAAGAGGAGTTATGCAACTCGAGCAAATAAAGTCAAATGTGAAACACGTGCTCGTGAGCATGAGATAAATAAATGCCCGGCATGTGGACAGTTTTGTAGATTGTGCCACAGAAAAAATCACTTTCCTAGGGTATGTCATGTGGGCAAACACAGTGAGATCCATGTTGTTAGAGAAGATGCTCAGGAGAATTAAAGTACTTTCAGCATTGGAATTGTGACTACCTATAAGCCAGAGACTGATTGGAAAGTAAATCTGAGTATAAATGGGAAAATGGTGACGTTCAAGTTAGACACAGGAGCACAGTGTAATGTGATGCCTTTTCAGATGTATAAGACACTGTCTGGAGAAGCTATTCGAAGGTCATCAGCTAGATTTGTTTCCTATTTCAGGTATAAACTGGATGTAAAAGGCAAAGTGATGTTGCTAACATGTTTTAAGCAAAAGTATTACCTGCTGCCATTTCAAGTAGTAAATGCAAACATGACCCCAGCGTTGGGCCTGTCTACTTGCTTGGAAATGAAGCTTATAAAGAAACTATTTTCAGTAGATGCTGCAAATGGAAGTGCAGGGGAAACCACAAAAGGAATACTGGCTGAATTTGCTGATGTATTTGAGGAATACGGATGCTTACAAGGTGAATACCATATTAAAATAGATAAAACAGTCAGCCCTGTGATCCACATCCTAGGAAAATACCTTTCACATTACAAGATAAAGTGAAAACTGAACTAGAGAACATGGAAAGATTGGGGGTTATTGAGAAAGTGGAGAAACCCATGAGCTGGGTCAACTCGATGGTGGTTGTAGAAAACCAAAGAAAGTATGAATTTGTATAGATCCCAGAGATCTTAATAGGGCAATTAAAAGGGAACACTACCCAATGAAAACAATTGAAGAGGTTGCAGCTAAGCTAGCAGGGGCCAAAGTATTCATAGTGTTAGATGCTAGGCATGTCTTCTGGCAGATTAAACTGGATGGGCCTAGCTTTGATCTAGTGACTTTTACTACACCTTTTGGGAGGTACAAGTTCAAGTGTCTTCCCTTTGGGATTTGCTCAGCACCAGAAATCTTCCAAAAGAAAATGTCACACATTTTTGAAGGGCTCGAGGGCACAGCGGTCATTATGGATGACATCCTAAGATGAGAGGCTAATGTACAAGAGCACAATGAGAGGTTATGGCATGTTCTACAAAGAACCAGTGATAAGCATTTGTCTCTAAATCTAAAGAAATCCCAAATCAAAATGTCAGAGGTCCAATATATCGGACACAAGTTAAGTAACAACGGGTTGTTGGCAGACCCCGAGAAAATTAAAGCAATTACCCAGATGCCTGTTCCCCAAAATAAGACTGACTTACAGAGCTTTATGGGCATGTTAAACCACCTGGCAAAATGCATTCCAAACCTATCAACTGTAAATAAGCTGTTGAGAAAGTTACTAGAGAAAGAAACACCATGGCACTGGGAGAAGCGCCACCAACAGGCCTTTCAAGAACCGAAAACAGTTGTTACTAACCCCCTGGTGCTGGCCTACTATGATCTAAGGAAAACTGTTGAATTATCTGTTGATGCATCCTCTGAAGGACTGGGTGCCTGTCTGCTGCAGGAAGGCAGGCCTGTTGCTTTTGCTTCCAGATCACTTAGAGCTGAGAGAAATTATGCACAAATTGAGAAGGCAACGCTAGCTATTGTGTTTGGTTGTTCAAAGTTCCACCAATATATTTATGGCAGACCCTGGGTCCATGTTGAATCAGACCACAAGCCCCTAGAAAGCCTTTTCAAAAAAAAAACACTGGCCACAGTCCCACCGAGAATTCAATGCATGATGCTAAAACTGCAAAGGTATGATTTGTGAGTACAGTACAAAGCAGGTAAAAAACTTCATATAGCATATGCCCTGAGTAGGGCTGTGGGAGAAAATTATGTGCCAGAAACTGAATTAGACAAATATGAAGTTCCCACAGTGGACTATATGCCAATCAGTGATGAAAAACTGAAATTGTTTCAGCGAGAGATGGATAATGATTCAGCACTGCTGAAGTTGAGAGACACTGTTTTGAATGGGTGGCCCCAGGAGAAAACATCAGTGCACCCCAAGGCAGTACTGGCTTTTCGGAGATGAATTCTCAATAGAAGATGGACTTTTGCTGAAGGGGGAGAGACCAATAGTCCCCACGTCACTGAGATCAGACATGTTAATCAGATTACACAGCAGCCACTTGGGCATTGAAAAATGCAAACGCAGGGCCAGAGATTTTTTATTCTAGCCAGGGATGAACAGTCAGATTAGTGACATGGTGGCCAAGTGTGGCATTTGCCATCAATTCAGGAAAGCACAAGCTAGAGAACTGATGCAGCCACATGAGATAACAGACAGACCTTGGCAAAAGGTTGGGGCTAACCTGTTTGAATTTGAAAGAGAAAATTATCTGACAGTGGTTGATTACTACTCCAAATACATTGAGATAACCAAGTTACAAAATGCAACAAGCGAAACAGTGATTAACCGTATTAAATCACAATGTGCAAGACATGGTATTCCAGAAATACTTGTAACAGATAACACCCCGCAATTTGTCTGTATTGAATTCAGAGACTTTCAATGAAGGTATGAGTTTAAACATGTAATGTCTTCACCAAGATACCCCCAGAGTAATGGCTTGATAGAACGGGCCATTCAAACAATAAAGAGACTGTTAAAGAAAGCACAAGTGGACCATCAAGACCCTCACATAATGCTTTTGGAATTGAGAATACTCCATTGGAGGGACTAGGATCTCCAGCACAGCTGCTTATGGGCCACAGAACCAGAACTTTAATGCCTACCAGTTCTGAGCTACTTAAACCAAAAGTACCAGAAGCTGAGGTGTGAGCTACATTGTGAAGGGCTCAAGAAAAACAAAAATCTTATTACAATCTGCACACCAGACCACTCCCAGCCTTACAGCCAAGATAGCCTGTTTACCTGCGAACACCTAAGAATACCTGGACCCCCACAATTGTGGAATGCATTAATGAAGAGCCACATTCCTATGCAGTGCAAGCAAATGGGAAATTGTATCACAGAAACAGGAGAGACCTTTTGTTAACCCCTGAGCTGTGCCACTCCTGTGGCCCATAAAACTCGCACATCCGAGGGGAGGAGGAGGGAAGTAAGCAGGGCAATAGTATGGAGGATGATGGGATCCCTGAGGTGCCTGCAATGGAGGTCCCTCCACAAGTGACACCAGGGCAGTCACAAAGTGAGCCTGTGGTGTCGGCCCTGCCCCGAGTAGTCGAGACCAAGTGACTAGCACCAGCTCCAGCTCGAGAATAAGCCGTGTCAGTGGACAGGAGATCCAAAGGCACACCTGGCATCGTGACTATATAGACTCACAAAAACTCTGAGCTACATAGGACTTTAAATATTTTACTTTGTGGGGGGAGTTCAATTGAGAAGGGAGCAGTTAATTAGCATACGTGATTTGCATATGCTTTACTAATGCACATGCGCTAACATGTATATAGAAACCCTTTCTTGGCGGACAGAAGCCCATGTTTTTCTGCAGTTGTTTCAAGTGTGTATTTCATACAGTAAACTTACCAGCTCACTCCATGTTGGTATCTGCGTGATTATTATAAAGGCACTAGGGATAGCCAGTGGGATGTTGGTATACATAGGGAAAGGTATCACCAGCAGAAGAAAAGGGGTGACAATGCCACTGTACAAATCATTTATGAGACCTCATTTGGAGTACTGTGCCCAGATCTGGAGGCCGCATCTCCGAGAGGACATAGACAGGGTAGAGGCAGTTCAAAGAACGGCAACAAAAATGGTGCAGGGCCTGCACCAAAGATCACATGAGGAGAGACTGGAGGAGTTTGATATGTATACCCTGGAGGAGAGGAGAGAGAGGGGAGACATGATAGAGACATTCAAGTACCTAAAGGGAATAAATAAGATACAGGAGGGCAGTATCTTTCAGAAAAGATGCCCTAGAACAAGAGGGCATGACATGAGAATGGGGAGGTAGACTAAGAGGCAACATGAGAAAGTACTTCTTCAAGAAAAGGGTGGTGGAGACATGGAACAGCCTCCCAGCAGAGGTGGTGAGAGCAAAGTCAGTGAGGGAATTCAAAACTGCATGGGATAGACATAGGGGGACCATAGCGATTCAGAAAAGAAAGTAAAACCGGAGATAAAGTAGGATCTCTGGCATTTTTAGGGTTCCATGTCATCTCAGCGCAAGAAATTACCGCGCCATAATTTCAAGCGCGAGCATTTCACCGCATGCAATAAACACGCCTAGTATCAAAAGCGCAAGGCATCTCATCACAAATATCTGTCTGGTAGCAGGTCACAATGTACATTTTGGGTTGAGAACAGTAAGTGGGTTCGTTGGTCAGGAGGAGTGATGTGAGCATTAGAGGAGGGTAGTAAACTATGAGGTTGGCATCAGCAGAAGAGATGCTTAAAAATAAAGATGAACGTTGAGACTGGAGAAAAATTTGCAGTAAAATCAGAGACAGTTGTGAGGTATGGAGGAGGTATGTTCTGCACACTCCCTAAATTGTACAATAGAAAGTTTAGTAAGAAGGATGGGAACTGGTGCCTGGTGTGAACCCATCTTCTCCTGTCTGCCTCTGAATATATTTACAAACAAAAACAAGCCGTAGACAAATGTACCTTTCAGCCAGCCGTATCTCACATTCAGTTTCCCTACTCTGCTTTTTACACTTACTTTGTAATGCGACAGAATGGCAGCTTAGCGGTTATTGAAATTTGCTATAATGACCACGCTGAAAAGCTTGCGTGGTATTGCTTGCGCTGAGATGACGTGATACACATTTTTAGTAGATAGGGAAAAAGAGTAGACTGGATGGGCCTAGTGGTCCTTATCTGCTGTCATATTCTATGTTTCTATGTTTCTCAGTCATGGTTGACAGTGCACCATGACTCGGTAATGGCCACAATATCTAGGTCAGAGTTTGCCATGATGGCCTTTAGGTCTATGATCTTATTTCCCAGACTTCTAGCATTAGCACACATGGCCTTAAAGATTTTGTTAACTCTCCACTTGTTGCTTTCCAGTTTTCCTTTTGTGCCCCTTCCTCTCGACTGCTTTTTCCCCCTTTCTGCCTTTGCTAACCCCCTACTGCCTTGATCTACTTGGTCCATGGTGGGACTCTCGCCCCTTGGGATTCCTCTACATATTATCTCAGCCTGGTGAGGGGGGGAGATTCTGCCTAGCCTTCTTCCACCATCACCCTCGCTAGATTAAATGCTCATCACAATAACATTTAAACCATCCACAGAGAACAGTAGTTCCTCTCCTGGATGGATGCAGGCCATCACTACTGTAGAGGCGCTTATTGTCCCAGGTAGGCCCCCCCATCCCCAATTTAGCCATACCCCTCCATTCTGCACCATTCCTTCAATTATGAGTTGAAGGCACTGCTGCAGAGCTCCCTCACCTTCCCCCTGTCTTAGGCAACACCTCTGCAAAAGTAACAGAGTGTGCTACCTGTCTAAGACTCCTTCCCAGCTCCCTAAAATCTCCCTGCACTGTACCTGCCCCATCCCTAGCTAGGTCATTTGTCCCCAAGTGGCCAGTGACATCCAGCTCCCCATCCCTTCCTATTGCCCTAGCGAGCCATAGGATACACTTCCCATCCCTCCATGCTGTGGCACCAGGTAGGTACCTGAAATCCCTCTCTGCCCCCTTTCCTAGTCCCAACTCTATCCTCCTGACAATTGAGCCCCACACCAGAAGTTGCTTCCTCCTTCTCTGGGGTCCTCTTCCAGCCACCTTGGGGCCTCCGCACCATGCTTCAGGACAGGGAGAAGAATGTGGAGGCCAGCCATCTGGAGCATATGGCAGCCTTGGTGAACCAGTGGTAGTACCTATCTGCTAGCTTTGATGTTGGTTTTGATAGACTGGCTGTCACTGTGCAGGGAGCTGCAGACACACTCTCGGGCACTGTGGGGACTGGGCCAAGCTCTGGGCATTTAAGTGGGGGTACTGTCACCTCACAGCAGATGCCTTGGTGTACCACCCCTCTACAGTGCAGGCATCAAGATTCCCTGTACACCTAGGATGCCCAAGACACTATGCACACCTGACTATGGCTTGCTCCTCAGTGGGGTCAGTACTCCCAAGGTTGTAGGTGGATAACACTGTTCCCACACTCATCCCACATTGTGCGGACAATGATCCCTCTGTTACCCTCCTGCTATTCTCCCAGGTACAGTGTTAGCACAGCATCCATCTCCATGGACGTTGTACAGGATGTAACTAGGGTGCACATTGGCCCACCAGCCCTGTGCCACATTAGCCACCGCATGCCCCCATCTCACAGTACCCATTTTTGCAATACACCCCTGCTGGTATGGCTTACCATTTTCTTTTACCCCCCTGTCCCCTACCCACCAGGATGGTATGATATTTTCTTTATGCCCCTCATGGGGATGGCATGTTATTTTCTTTAATTCCCCCCACTTTGGGATGGAATGTTATTTTCTTTAAGCCCCTTTTAATCCCTGCTGCTGGGATGGCTTTTTATTTTGTTTGTTCCTGACCATCATTGTTATTCTTTCTTTAATACAATTTTGAAATTGTCACAGTCTCCTGTGTCATCTTTACTCACTGTTTGGGTCCAAAGAGGCCTCTGATCAGGTGGGCTGTACACTCCTGGGACCTCCTTACCATCATGGGGTCATGCCTGTCAAGCTGCTCCTACCTTCCTTGGTCCTCTGGCTCTGCATCCACTGCACTGTGTTCCCTTTGGGAGCAGCAAGCATATCCCACGGTTGACTACCATGTTGTGTAGTATGCAATGTGCAAGGAATGTGTCACAGGCCTTCTGAGGTGGTGTATTGCAGGGCACCACCAGAATGGTTAAGGCACTGTAACTGCATCTTGAGCATGCCAAAAACCCTCTCAATGATGTTGTGTGTAGTGATGTGTGCCCCATTGTACCTGTCCTCTGCAATGGATGCAAGTCATAGGACAGGTTTGAGTAGCCAGGGAGGTAGGGGATGTGCACTGCCCCCTATGTAGGTAAGGAGCATTGGTTAGTGACATCATCTGCAACATGGGGAAGAGAGGCATTTGAGGTACTTACTGATGAGGTGCCCACTAGGGATATCCTTGTCTTCAAATCTCTGGCACAGGATGGAGTTGTGCCACATGAAGGCATCATGGACACTGCCAAGGAACCATTCCAAGGCACTGAAGATGTACCCATTGTACCACACACCACCTGTTAGTTTATGGAGTGGAAACCTGTCCTGTGCACATAGACCTCTGATCCATCAAAGGTGGGTGCCTGGATGGCAACATGGGTGCAGTCAATAGCACCAAGTATGACTGGGAGGTGTGCAGGTTGTAAAATTGCTGCATGGTTGCTGTTCTCCATGCTGGTGTGATGGAGAATATAATGAACTACCCAGTATGGGCCAGCAGGGCTTCTAGGAACTGGCCCAATAGGCACGAGGTGGCAGACTGTGAGATACCGGTGGTGTCCCCTACTGGTGTCTGGAAGGTTCCCGTGGACAGGAAGCACAGTGCTGCTGTCACCTTGAGCTCTGCAAACATCACATGACTGTGCTCAGTGTCTGTCTGGAGCTGGTCATGCAGCAGCTCACACAGCTGCATTAGCATGATCTTGTTACGCTTGTACCAGTTCACAATTTGTTAGTCACTGAGGACTTCGAATGTGATTTGTGGATGGTTCCATTTGCAGCATAGTGCCTCTAGATACTGCACTGGGGCCCGGGGGGGCAGTGGCCCACTCTTCATCCTTCATAACCTGCTGCATCAGTACTCATCGTGTGCAATTTTGTTGTCAGCTGTGTGTGTATGTCTGTGTTATGCAGAGCCTCTCCCACCTCTGAGATTTGCCACAGGTTTACATCTGCTTTTTATAGTCATTATTCTCTATTCTGCTGTGCTATTCTATTAGTGCAGCACTAAAACTTTGAATACTGCCCAGTTCCTGATATGCATGTCACTGCCCTCCTGTTTGGGCACTACATATATCAAATTTGTGCTCACCCACTAGGCCTAATGACAGATGTAGTGCAATCCACTAAATATATGGGAAACAGACTCTAAATGGGTGCAGCACTAGCACTAATGGTTAGCACCGGGCGCAGACTTTTTGAATAGCTTTGCAAAAGTATTCATACATTTTTCTTATGCCTTTTTCCTCAGTTTGGGAGTTTTTTTTGTTTGGGCACACATTCCCATAGTTATAAATGGGTGAGTGATGATGGACTTTTACTTGTGTAGCTCCCCTCTTCTTGGAACTAGAGGGGGAGTTAAATATAAGATCAGAGGTGATTATTGATTAGTCTTCACTAGAGAGAAGGATGGACAAGTGTCACAAGGGGACAGGAGGGTGGGGACCGGGAGGAGGAAGTCACAGATGGCATCATTCAAGCTGACATGGTACTTAAGGGCCTAAGGACCTTGAAGGTGGATAAATCCCCAGGGCCAGATGGAGTGCACCCAAGGGTCCTAAGGGAACTTGTGGAGGCTCTGATGATCCCCTGGTAGATCTGTTTAACACTTCTCTGGAGTCAGGGATCATGACTCAGGATTGGAGCACTTCACATGTGGTGCATCTCCATACTGCCGAAGGATGCAGTTGGGCAGAAGTCAAGATGGCCACTTGAAATGATCATTCCTCACCTCATGCTAATACACGTTACAAAACAATTTTCCCAAAGCACACAGTTTCCGTTTCTCTTGAGAAATTTCATTTTATTTTGATTGGGGCAAAAGAAAAGTATCAGTACAACAACAAATCTCATTAACATTCCTGTCAGATTCATTGACCAAAAACACATGGCTTGGAGGTGGCAACAGCATCTGCCATAGCTGCATCCCAAAACCCTGACTTGATTCAACAGCTGTTCCCCCCACATCTTAGAGGAGGTAACGGAGGTCAAATCAACTATTACGCATTTTATAAAATCAGATGAACCAAATGTCCATCAGGATGTCAGATGCAGACACTACACTGCAACATTTGGACAGGAAAGCAGATGACAGGAATGTGGTAATTCAACAGTTAGAAGATGACATCTCACTCCTGTAAGTCAAGATAGATGACATACTGTAGAGTGCAAGGGCAGGCAGAATAACATCTGCATTGTTGGGGTCCCAAAGGGAGCAAAAGGAAAAAATGTCATTGATTTTGTGCAAAACTTATTGACAGACATTTTAAATATCCCTGGGGAAAACCTGCATATTCAGAGAGCCCATCGCTCCTTGCCCTAAGTCTTGGGAGAAGCCCAGGCCAATATTAGCCCTATTCCTGCAATACTCTGTGAACGAGATGTTACAACTGGCTAGAGACAAAGAGAATTTAATCTGGTGTGGGCAGAAAATTTCATTTTACGGAGACTATTCCACAACAGTGAATAAAATGAGGGTGGCATTAACTTATCTGCAGCTAGCCTTACTGAAGAAAGGCATCAAGTACCGTATGTCATACCTAGCGGTATTTAAAATCGATGGAACAGCATTTTCCATGACTTCACAGACCCTAACAAGGTGACTGCTTTTGCCCATAGGTCTTGGGGATACAACTACAATTCTCCCCTCTCTCTGGAGGAATGGCAGGTTACACTCAGCAGAAAGTACTGGATCGAGGTAACGAGCTCCCTTCCCCCATGAACATTATGATATATTCCCCAGCACCCTCCACAAGTACGGTTCCCCAAGAACAGTGGGAACACAGAAGGTCCAAGCACAGAAAGGTGGGGCAGAGTTCTTCCAAGAATATGCAGGCCACAGGACCTACTCAGCATCGAAGCTGTGGCTCCAGAGCATTACCCCAGCACTCCAGTTCTGTCACTGAAACCCTGCCAACAATAACTATCCTTCTGCAGCTACAGGACTTGGGGAACTCTGCACTGACAGAAACAAAGTCCTCTAACTCCTCTGTGCAATTTCTCCCTGTCAAGCTACTACTTGGTGCCCAAAATAAAGTGCTTACTGTGGCCGCTGTCTATATCCCTCCTAAAGATCCAGGGTCCAACCTCCAGACTGTTCTTGAATTTGTAAGATCGCAACCACCTGACACCGAGCTCCTCCTTGGTGACTTTAATATAAATTGGCTCACATCAGACGGGTCCCTCAAGGATGCTATCCTAGCAGCTAACCTAACGCAGATGGTGAGCTCCCCCACTAGAAAAAACTACAAAACTGGAACTTGCACTCTCATTGACTGGATCCTTGCTAGCCACCCAGCCTGCATAAAAAACATAGTTATTCTCCTGGACTCTCTCAGTGACCACTCCCCTGTGATCTGTACCTGGACAAATAAGTTCCAAAAACCACCTCCAAAAACCATTCTCAAGCAGAGTGCTACCCCATGGAAACCTTACTAAGCTCAAGACCTGTCTTTTACAGCAAGACTGGTCCCCAATATACAATACTTTAGATGTTGACGCAGCTCTAGATTATTTTATCACAACTTTCAACACTGTCTGTGACATCTACGCACCAGTAAAAAAGTGTAAAATCAAAGCGTTCTCAAATCCCTGGCTCATGGCCAAACTACTGGCCCAACTCAAAGCTCGGGACCACCTCTGGGCTATAGCCAGAGCCACAGACTCCTTGATGGATATCCAGAAGTATAAATAAGCACAAAACCAATGTACCAAACAAATCCGACTAATGAAGAGCTCCTATTTCAAAAATGCCCTCGCAAACTCCTGGGGTGACGGGAGATCATTCTGGGACAACATCAGAAATATCATGGGTAAGCAGTCCAAATCCTCTACCACTATAATGACTGTCGATGGACCACTACCCTAGACCCAATGGTCATGGCAAAGGCCTTAAATAAAACTTTCACTGACCTCAGTGGGGTCCTCCCACCGGACTTCTTCTCTGACACGGACTCGCCAAAACCAACATCTCCTACTGCCTCACCTGACCAACTGCTTTTCCACTTCAGAATAGTTAAGGCACATGAAGTCTACAAATATATTAAAAAGGCTATCTCTAAATCCAGAGCAAGCAGTGATACTATTGATCTTAAAATTCTGTCCCTTTACCCTGGAAGAGGCGGTGCACCCACTCACCAAAATTTTCAATCTCTCCCTCTGCCTTAGTCAATTTCCCAGCAAATGAAGTCTGCTATAGTCACACCAGTGTTCAAAAGTGGCGACAAGTCCCTACCAGGAAACTATCGGCCTATATCTATACTTCCACCCCTCTCCAAGGCCCTTGAACACATTGTGGCTGACCAACTCTCAGACTACCTGCATAAGTATAACATACTCTGCTTGCAGCAACATTGATTTAGGAAAGGACACAGTCCGTCAACCGCCCTACTGGAATTCTCAGGAGAAATTCACACTGCCTTGGACAAAGGATATCAAACCGGAGCTGTTTTCATTGACCTAACAAAGGCATTTGATACTGTTCACCATGGCTTACTTATCACACAACTGCACAGTCTTGGGCTCTCAGAAGGACCAGGTGCCTGGGTTAAAAGTTACCTGGCCCAACACTCTCAATCAGTAAAAATCTCAGAAGTTCTCTCAGACTCAAAACCGGTCCTCTCAGGTGTTCCACAGGGGTCAATCCTAGGCCCCCTCCTTTTCAGTCTTTTCCTTAACTCTCTTCCTAAATCCTGCCCGGAACAAATAATCCTTTATGCTGACGATGCTGTGATTCTCTCCTCTCATAAGGACCCGAAACCCTTACTCCAGAGCCTGCAACTTGCTTTCTCCAATGTTGAAATGTGGTTCCTAGATCACAAGCTGGTCCTAAATCACAAAAAAACAAAATCCATGCTTTTCTCCAGTCCACAAAACAGAAAAAGACAAATTCCACTTACTATCAAAACATACCCAGGAAATACCCTTGAACAAGTGTCAACATTTAAATACCTTGGAATCACCTTTGATCAAGGTCTTACCTTTGTGGCCCACATTGATAACACAGCGAAAACGGTGAACCAGCGCATTGGTATCCTGTTCCAAAACCGGCAATTCCTTACCCAAGCTGCGCTGAGGATTACTATCCAAAGCTCTGTCATCTCAATCATAGACTATGGCTTAATTATCTATGGCTCTGCCACTACCACTGCACTAAGGTGCATCACAACCACCCTAAACAAGGCCTGTCAGCTGCTCACTGGAGCGCAAAGATGTACTCATACATGTGAGCTCTACACTGAAACAGGATGGTTGCAACTCTCAAATCGCGTAAGGTACCTCACATGCTTGATAGCAAAAAAATCCATCTTGGGCTGCACTCCGCCATATATCCAAGACCTACTTTGCCCAAATACCAGCATCCGTCCCACCAGAAGATCGGAACACCAGCCTCTCCAGGTCCCCAGATGCTGGACCACACAGTGCCAAAGATCTTTTGCCTATCGTGCCCCCAGCTGGTACAGTGCCCTGAGCTCACTCATTACATCCTCCACATCACAAGGAGCTTTCATATCTATGCTTTACTCTCACCTCTCAGCCTCTAGTTCCAGTGACTGCCTTGACTAATGATTCTTCCCTCATGGCTGTTTTTACTGTTTTTCATCCTCCTCCTCCTCTGCTCCTTTCTTGACAAAGGCATCTGAGTACCTCTAACTACTCTAAGTCTGCTTCTCTCCCCATATCTCCCCCTACCCTTCCCACTTTGACCATTTCTCCAATGTTTTGTTTTTTTCCTGTGATGTACTGTATTATACTGGCTTATTGAAACCTTTATAATTTGCTGACCATTCTATGTAACATGTCTTGTTTGTTTGTATATTGATGACGTGGAACCTTTGTAAGAGAGCCATTGGCTCAAACGTAATAATTCCTAGAACAATAAACAAAGTCTTTGATATCAGTCACAAACTCATGGGCTGACATTGTCTAGAAAGAAGATGCTATGCAGCCACAAGTATTCCTGGGTGGGTGCCCTAGCCCAGCATGGGAATAAATCATGAAGGGCACTGGTTTATCTGAAATCTGATCAACTTTTTAGTAAGTTATCTGGCTACTGCTTGTCTCCTTGGAGTGACTACCAGTACACTGCCCTTAATCTCTCAAACTAACATAAACTCTGAATCATGCTCTTCTGCAATTATGTTTTTCACTATTGCCTGTATCCTTCAAACCTGGGGTTCACTTGGAGAAATTGTCTTTTACTTTTGCATGTCATGTACTGCCTTTTTTGGGGGGAAGCCCCTGCAGTGGCAGAACAAAGCTTTCCCTCAAGCTTCAGAAGCTGACACAGAGAGATCTTCTTGATATCATCACTCATTGACTCTCTCAAAGTCATCACAAAACTTTTCATTGGTGAAAATACAAAATCACACATGCCCACACAATGCAAAGCATCATGGGCTGCATATGCAAATCACCACAGAATATTTTTTTATTGGTGGACAGTTTGGTGCCTTCTGTACCAGCTATGCCTTCACTTTTCTAGTTCTCCTGAATTGGTATCCTTTGCAAAGTTTAAAGCACAACCTAAGGTTTTCACATCTCTGGGTTTGTATGGGCTTGTGTCCGAGGCATTGCATGTGTCACAGACCACAGTTATACCATTCAAAGCAGTAACACTGGGAAGGGGCTGTCAGTGTTACATACATGTATGGTGTACTCAGTAAGGTTTTTGCAGGGTATGACACACTAGATAGAGTTACCACCACCCCCACCCCCGAGCAGTACCAATCTCTCTTCTCAGTTTTTTTTTTTCATTGTGGGCTATGGCTCCTCTGCAGGCACACACACCCTTACTCCTGCTGTTTACTTCAACAACCCACTCTTGGCTATCTTCAGAGAAACCTGCACAAAGCATTATATGTTGATATGCTGAAGCATGGGAAGGGGGTCTGCTGAGTACTGTGGTGCCAATAAACTCCATCATTTAAAGAAAACACCATCCTAAATCCTGTGAGCTGTGGTAGATGAGGGGACTTCACAACCCATGAACTGGATGGAGTGGAATTGGACTTGTATATGCAGTCCTGTAACACTGGCAACCCACAGTATTTTTCTCCCCATAATCATTTGATATACTCTTCCCCTGTCTTTTTGGCCTGGCTCACCTCCTGCACCTACCCACCCATCTTTTGCACTCATTCTCTTACCTATCTACTATTTTGAAGTCTGGCTGGCTAACCGCTATATCCGGAGAGAACTCCCTGCTGTTGCGCAAAACAAGGGGGCTGAGGAAGCCTGTGGTTTGCTGAGCACTATGACAGCATGGCTGTGCCAGCAGACATTACCGTACACATGGTAAGTCGTATACTGGGGAAAATTGGTAAGAAAACTGCAGGGGTGTGCATCCTGTGGTAACACAGATTTGCAACAGGATCATTGGACCTACTCCCCTAAGCTCCCTGCTATATGGTACTGTCGCTGTATACAAACCTGGGAGATGTCTTGGAGGTTGTACAGACTTATACCCTGGAATAATATCTACCAGCCCTCAAAGTTCAAGGGGTGCTGGAATGATCCTGGACTGGGGACCTCCGGAAACTTAGTATGTTGCTGCCCCCCTCCATCCTGCAACTCTCTTTACTGAATCCTAGTAGAGCCCAGCAAGTACCACCTTTTAAAGATGGGAGGACACTTCTAGCTCAGCAGACACCAAACCTCCACTAGAACCAAAAAGCCTTCAATTAGATGGCAGGTGCCAGATAAAGGGATGATGGCCCCACCTTAAGATTCCTGCAGTAGGTGGGTAGGCTCAAGTGTGATGCCCCACATTATGTAACCCCTGCACTGCCACTGAGGCAATCAACAGGGTTGCCTCCAAAGCCATACGTAATAAGGTATGAACAGGCAACTGATAAGGATGCTGCCCAAGAGCATATGATAACCCAGACTCTCCGCCTCTCCACTAACCTATCCCTTACTAGCCTATCTGGACACATGCTTCCCCTTCCACTATCTCATTATCCTTGTTTTTTTTTCTCCAAGCTAAGGGAAGCTCACATCCCTTCCTCGTTCCTCCGATAGCAGCCATGTTGGAGATTGATAGCTGCTTCTAGGGGAAACCATATTTCCTGAAGCACAAACGGTTATCGATTCTCTCATTTGTTACTACAGTTTCACTTAATCTGGTATGTTTGCTTTCTTTTGAGTTATAGTACATTTTTTCTTAAATGTTGAATTCTCTATATAGAGGCTATTTGTTTAGGTACTATATTTTATTAGTTATAGATAATATTTCTGTTTTTGCACTTTGTTTTTCCTGCTTGTGTAGAATAATTAGATCTTATGCTCAATTTTGCTACACTAACTGCTTTTTCATGGGTACCCACTAATTTGTAATTCATCCTACTAAGCAGAGAAAGGCTTAGGCTACCCCTGCCTGTGCTGTCACTACTCACCCACTGTTGAGTTATGACTACCAACCTGGGGCCAATTTGAAACTTGTAACCTGGAACATCCAGGGCCTGCACTCATCCATTTAACACAAACAGGTACTAGCACACTTCAACAAACTCTGGTCAGAGCCAATATGGCTGTGGAGAGCTTTTAGGAGTGGCAAGAACGTGGAAAAGAATATGCGGTGCTTTTGTTGCAGCTATAAGTAATACTGCAGCGATTACAGTACTGTGCATGTGTGATACTCGCACATGTGCAGTTTGCTCTGTAGTCAGCCCTACTCAACATGGCAGTGCTGACATAACTGTGTATGCACAATAGTCATGCACATGCAGTTTAAGTCAACGTCACCATGCTCCACATGGTGGCCATCACTGCTGCAGCTGTGGAACAGAAACATAGTGCACCGGGAAGTGGGTATGTTTATGCAGCCCGTGGAGGGGAGGGGCTGCATAAACAGAATCACTGGAAACTATGTCAGAGCATTGTGGCAGCACATCAGATAGTGGTCCAGTTACATGCTTCCACAGTGCTCTTATACAAATCTGATGATGGCATAACACCTGTGGAGCTTGGCCCATGCAGCCGTACAGGTCAGACTCAGGAGGAGTCTATTAACAAACTAGAGATCTGGTCTGCGACTTGCTCATCATCACAGTCACTTTCTTTTTGAAGCAGTAATTTCTGGCAAATGTGCCTTAACCATATTGATCTCAGTGCTGGTAGACTACTTCTGGTTTTCCCCTGATTGTATTAGGTGGGGGTAGTAGCAATCTTGAAGTGGTAGCTGCTGGTGGTGGCATGCTCTGGGAAAAAAGTGGTCCCCATGCTCGTCTGCACATTAGAAATGAAGCCTTTTTCTTGTTTTTGCTGTAAAGAAACAGACCCCCTTAACACAAAAACAAGGAGTCAGTTATTGCCTCTACACCCCCCCTTTTTCATTTCAAGTGAGGAACATGATTATGGGTTTGCATCAGATGTACAGTGGCAGCCATAGATGCATAATATTGTTAAACAGTAATCAACTGTATGTAAAAGCCCTTTTTTTTAATGTGTGCTTTCTTAATGTTGTCAATACCACTCCACCCATTTGTACTTTGCCCCTGGATGTCTGTGCTCCAAGTGCATTATTTTAATTTTTTTGTTTAGGACAAAAAGGCCTTTCAAATGAGGGTAGTCACTAATCTAAATGTTTTAGTTTTTTTTATATTTCCTTGCTCATGCGCAAGAAATATCTTGTGGCAGAACGATATTTCAGAGATGTGTCAGGGAGATTCCAATGCACAGCAGTCTACAGTGGGCTTGTCCCTGGCAGACCAATAAGCATGCAACCAGACTGTGACACTAGTCACAGTTTCACAGCTGGAAGTTGTCCTCTAGTTGAAAGAAATGAAGCCCTCCAATGAGAGTGCTTCATTCTTTCATTCATACCCTTACTTATCTTATCATTTGTCTCCCCACTCAACCTGCAGATGTCCGGGTACCCAGCCATACTCTGCATCTCCCCCCCCAGTGCCATAAACAGTAAACAGCCCTAGCAATAATGATCAAATAAATATAATTTATCCTTCCCCCGACAGACATCTGCGTTGAACTTGTTTGTGTCTCTGTGTGAATGAGAGCGCGTGTTCTTGTCCCTGAGCTCCTCTCTCTCTGGTGCTTCATCTGTGCCACAATGCCCATCCTGAGCATTGCTTTCTGTGATGGTACCCACTGACCCACCCCGCAGATTGGAGCAAGAGTGCTGACAAGTGAGGCAGCATTGTCTGCAGAGCTGTAGCTTAACCCTGGACTACGGGGACAGAAAGACACAGGATGCAGGGACAAACACTGAGAAGGAAAGGCAGCAGTGCCCCCCCAAAAGAGAGTGCAGGATTGAAAGAGGTGGTGAGTGGTACCAGTGTCAGGGACACAGTGGAGAGAGCCCCCAAACAGTGACAGCAACATGCTGAGATGTGGCAAGTAAGCGGAATGAGAGTGATCACCAGGTGACAGGCTGTCACTATTGCAGTACCACCTTGGCAGTGTGAAATTGGGGGCAGTGCAATGTAGTGACCATAACCATGATGACTGGTGGCTCCCAGACCTGCAACTGAACAAACATTCATTTCAATGGGTGGCCCTTCCCCTAACAGTGTCTATTCCCTCCCCTTACCCCCGAGACAGACACAGCAACAGCGAGAGCTGCTTCCATTGTGGCATATATGTACAGGTCCAAGCTGTTCCAGTCAGAGATGGCATCAACCCCCCCCCAAACAGAAAAGTGGAGTACAGTGTGCGCCCGAGCTTGGTTGGCATCCATTTTATTGCCACTCACTCTTCCGGCACCTTGCTGTCGGTCTGACTTTCTGTTTGTCTTTCTGAAGCCCAGTGGAAGTGGACAGCACATACAGAGAGGCAGAGAAAGTGGCAGCTAGAGTGCCATGACCGGGGCAGACAGCAGTGCTGCACAGTTTTCCTTTTGCTGTGGCTGAGTGGAGGTCAGAGACAGAGAGAGAGAGAGAGACCAGGAGAGAGACAGTGTAAAACAAACTTGGTGCATCTATTCCACCACTGCAAAAGAGTAGCACCCAGACAGAGACAACTATGTGGATCACATATCCGCCCCTTCACATTGACTAGCACAGTGTAGGGTGGGAAATGGATGGGCACCCCAGAGTAGTTGCTGCCTCCTACACCTCCAGTTCACAACAGCACATATGGAACAATCTGCAGTAGACAGAGACTGATGTAGGTTACTCATCTTCCCCTCCACACCCATCCCACTCCACAGAGGTTGGCACAGTGACAAGGTGACCTCTTGGTAGGCAGCCCAAGGCAAATTGTGGACTATGGCCTGGCAGAAGTTGGTAATTGGTGCCCCCTCCACAACCGTCCCACCACTGCACATTGGCTGCCTCAGCCAGAGACAGAAATGTGAGTTGCACATTTGCCACACCACACCTGTTTCTGTCTAGCCTGGTGGGCTCCAGGTGGCTGGAAATGGGGCTGCGGTCCAGATCCACTGGGTGGCCCAAGGCCAATGGCACCCAACACACCATTCCACATGTCTGTGCATGTGAGGCATTTTCTCCTTCCATTCCAGTTCCTGCATATGAGGAGCACTCTGCAGGAGCTAGTGACAGATGTGGTTCACACATCTGTCCATCTTCACCTATGTGAGTTCCATGAAAGCTGAACTGGCATTGAGTGGGCTCCAGACAGGTGGCTCTGGGAGAATGATGCTCCATCCCCCATCCCATCTCCACACAAGGATAGCACCCTGCAGCAGCCATGAATAGAGATGCAAGTTGCACATCTGCCCCTTCATATCTGTCCCTGCTCCACCAGGGCTAGCATGAAGGTTGACGTGAGCTTTGGGTGATTGGCACTTCCTCACCCTGTGCCACACCTATACACTTGCAGAACACTCTGCTTCAGCCAGAGGTGCTCCCACCTAACGTGCTCTGCCCAAGGAGAGCACTCTGCGGGACTGAGATATAAAAATGTGGCTCTTGTATCTGCCCCTTCACAACTGTTCCCGCTCACTGAGTGGGTGGAGGGCAGGATACAGTGGGTGCTCCTTTGTGACTGGTGCCCCATCTTGCACCCCATCTATTAAACCAATACTTTGCAGCAGCCGGAGAAGAGATGTGGGTTACACATCTGCACCATCATAAACTGTCCCAACTTCAAACAGTTTTACACACAGGCTGGAGTTGGGTCCAGGATGGTGGCCCCTAAGGTACTGTTTCCCCCTTTAAATCCCACCTCCACACATGGGGAGCACTCCTCCCCTTCCATTACACATTTGCACATAAAGAGCACTCCTCCTCCTCCCCCTCCATTTCTTCTTTGCATATGGAGAGTCATTCTCCTTCTCCAGCCCTCTTCCACATGGTGGACATAGTGTCTTATGTAATCATATTTGGTCTCACTCCTTGTTGAATTCAACATTGTACATATTCTGCTGGGGGAGGCCTCCTTGGAGTTCCCAGGGTTAGGTTGCGGCATTCTGGGGACAGGGCATTCTCGGTGGCCACGCCTACCCTGTGGAACTCCTTTCCTGTCTATTTAAAGGAGGCTCCCTCATTAGAAGTCTGTAAGAAGGGCCTAAAAACTTATTTGTTCCAGCAAGCTTTTATTAATTAATTTTTTGATGTTAGTCGGATAGTTAGATGCATTTTAAATCTGCTCCTAGTTGAATTTTATATACGTTTTTGTCGTATGAGTTTATATTGTTGTTTGCTGTTTGTATTGTACAGTGTCCACAGTCCCAGGAAATTGGAACTTTTATAAATACAATGTCTCTCTATCTTATCTATCTATTTTATATACTAATGTAAAGAAATTTGCTTTATTTTAATTAATATTATGTGTCCTTACTTTTTGTATCTCACACCATGTATTGTCTTTATCATTGCTTGTACAAGGCACCTCCTTGCAAATGAGCTTGCTCAATGGATGTTATCCCTTCACAATAAACTTGAACATGGAGAGCACTCTTCCCTCCATTCCATCTCCAGACATAGGTATCATTGCTCCACCTCTATCCTACCTCCATACATTATGAGCACTGATCCCATGACCCCCCTAGTGCTTCTCCCACTACATTTCACCTCCCACACATGGAGAACACTTCTCCCACTGCATCCCACTTCTGGCACATAGGAAGCACTCCTCCCTGACCATTCAACCTCCACAAATGGGGAGCTTTCCTCCCACTTCATATCAGCTCTGTACATGGAGAGCAATCCACCCCTTCATCCTACTGCCCCTACATGAGGAGCATTACTCCCCATCCATCCCACTCCTGAACATGGGGACACCTCCACACATTTGCATCACTCCTCCTGTACCACCATCCTGCCTCTGCATATAGAGAGTACTCCTAACCCCATTCCACCTTTGCACATGGGAGCACTCTGCAACAGCCAGGGACAAATATGTCAGTCAGGCATCTGCCTTTCCACACCTATTCTCACTCCACATGATAAGCTCCAAGTTGGGCAGAACATCGGTGGGGTTGAGATGTAATGAGTGGGTTGCCCTAGGAGATAGTGCCAATACCCCTAACCACCTCTCTGAATGAGAGAAGTCCCCTCCCCCGAATCAATCTTTATTCTTTTCTCCACTCACCACTTTTCTGTTGATTATCCTCCTGTTGGCTTGCCTTAACAGTTGCTCCCCTCCCAAGACAGGACTATAGGCCACTAGGCCAGGGCAGATTTTTCCTCGACCTCTCCGGTCTTCTCTTCAGACCACACCACCAGTCCAGCCAGCATCCAGCACAGTCAAGAAGATGCACCGCACATTACTCACAGCTCAGCCCCAGATGGGTCTGTGCTTTCTGTTGTAGACCATACTTCAAGTTCTCAGCACAATTCAACTGAGGCTAGAGAAAAGCAGCACATGGGCCACCACGACTTGCTTGGCACTGTACAGATGAAGCAGCACAGCAGCATGCTCACTAGTCTGTCTCACCAGGCTTCTCCCGCTCTCTCTGTTAATGATGTCTCTATTTCACCTAGCCATCAGTAGTCCCGTGCATGCACATTGTGTTGCAGCTAGCTCTAGCTGATATGGAGACTGCTGAGACACTGAGTATTATAGCAGCTGAGCCAACCCAAAAATAAAATACAGGAGTTTGAAAATTTCTGAGATAATTTCGAGGGGGGGGGTTGAACACCCTGAGCACCTCCCCGCCTATGCCCATACAGTCCACAACAGTTCAGACACATGCAATCCTTACACTTAAAGGCACTTTTCCCAGCCCAGCTAGCCCCCCACCTGCCCTGGCACACAAATGAACATCAACTGCTACCCCTCCCACTTCCTTTGCAAGCAGTGAGGATCCCTTGCTCTCAAGCGGCCAGTCCTGTACAAGTAGCAGAATTGGGGGTCCGGAACTGCAGTCAGACCCTGTTGCTGTAATGGAGCTTGAGCCTGCCTGAATATAACAGGATAGCTAAACTGAGTCTCCTTAATCCATACAGATGGAGGGCTGCTGCACAGATGATTTCTACAGCCACTCAGGCATCACCAGGGATTTAAAACAAGAGCTGGATTATGGCTGTCTGCCATCCTCCTCCTCCTCCTCCTACACTGACTGCTTTCAGCACTTACCCAGCTCCTCCTCTGCTATCGGTGCTCATCAGTGGTCAGTAGTGTTGGTGGGTGGCCCCCCCGTTGGAGTGGTCAAGCGAGCTCCTCGACTTGTTACTAGCCCCCACAACCGATACTCTCTTTTGACTTCCTTCTATGTCTGGTTGCATTTGCCTGTTTCCAAACACCCAATAAACTTTTTTTCTAGTGTCTGTTTGGATACAGAATATTAAATATATCAAAATAAAATATAACTGTTTTGAAGAAGATAGAAGCCTTTATTATGACTTGGCTTCAATGTACGGTTGGAGAATGCTGAAATCTCATTTTGATTGTTTTACTTCCTTATTGCTATTTTGTATTTTCAGGTTAAATCAAATATAATAAAATATAATTTTTTTTTTTTGGAGAAGACATAAGCTTTTATTATGGCTCTTTTGGGTTTGATTCACATGCACTGAAGCGTTGAAGCAGTGAGATCACCATGATTTTGGCAGCCTTGCACCATTCCTCTGATCCTAAAAATATGTATCACAATGGTTGTATAATTGAAGGTCTATATTCAAATGTCTTCAATTCATTATAATTACACACTAGGAAGAATGGTCTTAATGAGTGCATTTAAGGTTTCATAATTTGACCTTTTGCAATTTTAATGACCTCCAAATCCTGGAGTCATCAGTTTGTTTTATTTAAACATGTCTTTGCTCAGTTCATCAATAGTCCAATAAGATTTAGAATAAAATAACTTTAGAAAAAAACTATATAAACTTTATGTTTGATTTTGCACAAACATTAACTTCTCTCTGAGTTGAAAATGCATAGGAGATTAGTTGTACATACTTTTCTATTTCTCCAAACTTTCACTTTGGAAATTTGTAAAAAAAATATGAAAAAATAACACTTGACCCTTTGTACAGGTCTTGACCTCCCATAAAAGGAATGGCTTAAAACTTATTTAGGAGTCATTCAAGAGTTATCCCGGGGTCAAGATTTAGTAAACTACACATTTAATGTGTTTGAATAGTAGAAGTTGCCAAAGAGGACAACATAAAAGAAAAAAATCAGTTGTGCAGCATAGATGCCTAAAAGGTATCAAACCATTTGCTTCTAATAGTTTCACAGACAGCCAAGTCTTTTTTATGTGTATGTAAGCATTGTTTTCTTCTGTGTCTTCCTCCCCCCCCCCAATCTGGTCAGTGTTAGCTTCACATATAGATATTGATGGCTAATAATTACTAAAATTAATCTGATACTTTTTTCCTGAAAATATTTAACATAATCTCATTGTGAAAAGATCTAATGTGTCCCCAATAAGCAGATCATTTTGTTTCAAGCTGGTTTTTTTTTTCATATTAAGAACTAAAGAATTTCATTGAAGTGTTCTACAGTCCTAAAATAACATCAGGGTCTGCTGTTAAATTAGGCATAACAAGATATAAACCATTTGTTCTGGTTTCAGCGTAGTGGTTTCAGAAATCAGGCTGTCAGAAATGTAATAGGAGTTATGCTAAACAAATGTAAACATCTCTAAAAGTATAGGAGTTACTCATAACCCATCACTATGAAAGTTGTTCAGGACAAAAATACCTTTCAAATGAGCCTATTCGTTAAGCTGCACTAATTATATTTTTTAAACTATGGCCATCTGATTACCTGAATTTTCATTTTTCTTCACTATTTTCACCATTCAGATGGCTATATTTAAAAAAATCTAATGACAGATTAGTGACTACCATTATTTGAAAGATCATTTTTGTTCTGAACAGCTTTCATGTTGGTTGTATGTTGGCAACTTGTATACTTTCCGAGATATTTACATTTGTTTGACATGACTCCTACTGAGAAAAAAATTGAGGTTGTTTGGAAGACCATATTTTACAAAATATAAAGAATTCAGATTAGTGACTACCCTCATGTGAAAGGTCTTTTTGCCCTGAACAACTTTCACACTGGTTGTTTTTGTGCACCTTGAATAATTTTAAAGCTATTAAGATTTTTTGTAAGGTGTGCACATTTGCCGTCAGAGAAAAACAACTTTGAGTTCTGTGTCCATCATTCTAAACAGAAAGAAGGGAGTATTGTTTAACTGCCATAGGAATTTGCAGTGTTATGGAAGGATACACTGAAAACTACTAAAAAAATGTGTTCTACAGAAACCCCTTTTCAAGCTAAAGCAATATGGCTGTAGGCTCCACCCACAGTCCTAAAAAGGAGCACTGTGACATAGCCTTTTTGCAGGAAACCCACCTCACACCTGCTGAATCCCAAAAGCTGCAGAGAGAATGGGTGGGTCATGTAGAGTAGAGCTCTTACTCCTCCAAACCCAGAGGGGTTGCAATATTATTTCACAAAAAACTCGGTCATATTAAGATTATAGCTGGATGCCCATGTGCTGGCTTTATGTAACATTTATGCCCCTAATGAAGACACTAGTGCATACTTCCAAGAGGTAGCACAGATACTTGCATAGACTGTGCTTCCTGAGGACCATCTGATTGTTGGGGGGAGGACTTCAATGAAGTGTTGGACCCAGTGCTAGATAAATTAAAAGGCACATCTACAGTATATTCCCCACTAAGAGCCATCAAGCACTGCACTTATTCACCCAGGAATACCTTCTGTAGGACCCCTGGAGAATGAACAACCTGAAGGGCAGGGATTTCACATTCCACTCAACTAGGCATAACACTAGTTCTAGGACTGATTACTTCCTTACCTCCCCACTATTAATTCCACTAGTCCTCAACACCAGAATTGGGCCCATCATCATTTTAGGCCATGCATGTCTTCACTTGTCCATATCATTAGGTCCTGCAATGCCTCAGACCTGCGGTGAAGGTTTAACACTTTCTTGTTGCAAGGCACAGAATTTAAGCTCTGGCTAGAAGAAGAGATTAAATCTTTCTTTCTACATAATGACACAGCTGACATATCCAGAGGAATACTCAGGGACACATTTAAAGCTTTCAGACTTGGGAGAATTATTAGTTATTCAGACCAATCTAGGGTGCCCCATCTGGAAGCAAACTTGAAATGGCTAGAAAGGCACTATAGTGAGGCTGTATCCCCTACACAACAAATGTACTGGGACATATTGCAAGTTAAATACCAAAATAAACATGTTGTCCCAAACAGCAGCACAAAAGGCTGTTGAAAGGACTGCCCATAAATACTGGGAGTTGGGTGAGGAGGTTGGGAAACTGCTTGCATACACACCAAAATGTGACAGGTGGCCCAACATGTCACCAACCTAAAGCACTCCTTTGGCCAGGTCCTAACCCAACAGACGAACATTAATAAGGCCTTTAAGGAGTTTTACAAAATCCTATATAAGTCACAGAGGGAGCCCTCTGCACCTGATCTCTGCAATTCCTTGGAAATAACTTCTCTTTCCTCCCTTATAGAGCAGCAGGTGCAAGCACTGGATGCGCCCCTAACAAAGCAGAAGATACAGACTGCCATAAAAGTGCTCTCAAAAAGGAAAACCCAATGCATGGATAGTTTTCCAGTGGGATTTTACCAGACCTTCCTCCCTCTTCTGGACCACAGGCTAATGGAAATCTATGAAGCGGTGGCATCCACAGGGCGGCTACCTTAATCAGTATCAGAGGCCCTTATTATGTTGCTTCCAAAACCCAGGAAAGACCCCCCCACTACCTGCCATTTACCATCCCATATCCCTGATAAATGATGATGGTTTTAGCCATGAGGCTTGAGGAAGTTATTCCGTACTTGACCGAGGGACACCAAACGGGGTTTGTCAAGGGTTGGATGGCCATAACAACATTAGAGCCATCATCAATGTGATTCAGGTGGCAAGCAAACAAAAAGAAACCACAATTATGGTGAGCATTGATACTGAAAAGGCTTTTGATTTGGTTGGGTGGAAGTATTTATATCAAGTGATGACTGCCATGGGGTTCAGGTCAGTATTTATTGGTTGGGTAAAACTCCTATATTCAAACCTGAAGGCCTCTATTCTCACAAATGGAATAATCTCCCAAAGCATACCTCCTTCAAGGGGGACCAGGCAAGGCCACACCATTTCACCCTTACTGTATCTCTTAGAACTGGAACCCCTGCTCCAGAAAATTATACAATCTCAAGCCATATAGAGGGCTGTGGTAAATGGCATTGGGCATAAGACACTGGTGTATGCTGATGGCTTGCTGCTGGCCATATCCCATATATTAGATTCTGTCTCCCAGCAGCCCTCCAAATGCTGAATGAATCTGGAAAGGTATCGGGGTTATGGGTGAATTGGGGGGAAAACTGAAGCCTTGCCTTTAATTGGCTCCTGTCCTCTTCCCCCACCCCAGACTTGGCTTAAAATGGGCTCCAACACAGCTTAAGTACATAGGCATGATATTAACCACAGACCTCAGGTGCATGGTAGATCTTCGCCTAAGCTTGTTAATAAGGGAGCTAGAAGCATATTTTAAAAGGTGGAAGAAACTTAATCTCACCTTCTCAGGGAAAATAGCTGCTTTTAAAATGATAGATTTTCCCAAAATTCTTTTCCATCTTAGTAACCTACCTGTAGAGATGCTGCAAGCTAAGTTTATCAGACTAGAAAAACTTTTTATTACCTTCTTGTGGGAAGCAAAAAGACCCCATCTAAGTCTTCAAAAACTGCAGTATTTTGAGACAGGGAGGGTGGGGCCCCCTTGATTATGGGCCTATTACCAATTGGTGAGGACAAAGCAAAACATTTCATGGCTCACACCTACATCGTTCAGGACCCCCTTGTGGAGATACCTAGAAGGGGACTCTTATGAGGTTGCTCCTTGGAATCAGACCAGCAGCCATAAGGCTACTGACAGTAGACCAAATGTGGCAGACTCTCCTTAAGCATAAAAAGCATAAAGCATAGTGGAGTACAAGACCCTCGCCTAGGGAAGTGGGAGCCACTTTGGGGAAATCCACATATTACGATAGAAGGGAAGCCATTAATTTGGTAATCATGGATAAAAAGGGGAATTATCACAATAGGCCAAATGTCAGACCCACAATCTGGTGGGCTTTGCTCTTTCCAAAGTCTAAAAGAATACTATTCACTCCCCAAATTAGACTTTTGAAGATACATCCAAACTCGAAAGACTATTTTGGACGGTTATATAAATCCAAAAAGGTTCCTCCTGACAGTAAACTCAGCACCCTCCTCGCAGTTTGAGACTAGTGACAGGAGAACCTCAAAAGGTTCTGAGGTTCTAAAAGGTTCTGACAAGCAAAAGAAAGGTTCAGAGAGTTATCTGAACCTTTCAGAACCTTAATGTTTTATGGTAACTGTATGTTGAAAATAATTTTAAACAGCTATTCATCACCATATCTGTAGAAAACAAGCAATGAAACAGCTGTTTAGTAGTAATAAACAGCATGATTAGTAAAATGAGATGAGAAGGACTGAATGATGCAACTGTGGATATACCTACTTGGAAGGGCCAGTGATGTAATAAGTGCATGCTGGACCTCACAACCAGAACCCACCTCCAAGATGATGATGATGATTTTGTTCAAAGGCAGACAAGTCTTAAAACTCTGACCAGCCCTTATAGCTTAGTAGTTACAGCACCAGTGTGAACCAGAATCATAACAGTTAGCAGACCTGTGTGTGTATTAAACTCTGACAGCCACCCACCACATGCATACTGTCTGTGTGATTTTGTCAAAAGGCAGGCAACTTTCAGAAGGCTCTCTAACCACTCTTCTGTTTCTGACATTTAAGAAAGAAATACTGTGTATAATAGTTAATAACAGTAGTGCCTTCTGCTTCTCAACAAGCATCATTGTGAATGTCTCTCAGTTAAGACTAATGAACAAAAGAGGAACACACCACCACAATGGTGAATCAGAAACAGCATTAGCCAGTCAGCCAGATACCACTTCATGACTGCTACTACCCCTGCATACTACAATCAGGGTGACTGTGATGATGAACAAGTCCCAGCTCTCTAGTTTGTAACCAGTCTCCTGAGTCTGATTTTTGTAGATGGGGATAGTGTGCTTGTTTGTATAGCTAGTTTTGTCTCTCAGTCACAGGCACCACTTTGTTTAGCAATGGCTCTTGATATGGAACGCAGTGCACCACTATTAGGAAGCAACTTCAGAGAAGGGCACCAGGCAGTCTGAAAGTCACCACTTCACCACTTCTACTACCACTACTATTGGGGAAAAAACAGAGCTAGCCACATTTAAATCAATCCAGTTAAGGCACACTTAGCTAAATGATCTCCTTAGAATGAAAGAGTGACTATGTGAGAACAGGAACTTGTCTGCCACAGTTGCTATCAGTACAATGTCATGTACTGACTGCATCTCCCACCTAACCCCAGGACGATTATGATTTGTTCCAAAGGCAGGCAAGTCCCAGATCTCTAGTTTTAACCAGTCCAGTCTAAAAATTGACAGCTGATGTTATTGTCACTTAATCCACACATACAGCACAGGTACTGCTGTCAGTGTCATCTTCAAGATTAGCATCACATATGTAACTAAAGTTTGGCAGGTTACCCTTCAAGAACATTAATTTTTCTACATTGTCTGGTGCTAATCTTGATCTTTTATCAGTTACAACATCCCCAGCAAAGCTAAATAAATGTTCAGAACAGACTCTGGAGGGTGGACATTTCATATACTTATAAGCCAAGGTAGCCAGCTTTGGCCAGCATGATTTTCCTTTTTCCAGTAAGCTAAAGAGTCATCCTTAATACTAATGTTTGGCTCAGGCAGATATGCATCTACCATGCTTTTGGAATTTCAGTGTCCTGCAGCTGGCACCAAAAGTCATCCTCCTCATTGTCTGGTTCTATATGTTTTTTTGAACAATCTTTTGAATTTGAGGTGAGGTCCTTGTAGTATTGCTTCCTAATGAAACCTCATCTACTGCATCACTCAAAACTTGCCTATAGTTCAGCTCCTCCATATCCTTAGAAACATCAAGTAAGGTGTCTGTTCCAGAAATGTGAAACATAGAAACATAGAAAGTCATGGCAGACGGGGACCAAAGGTCCATCTAGTCTGCTCAGATCCTACCCCCTACTCAGATACTTTTTGTCACTATCCCCTTGTGCCTATCCCAAGCTAATTTAAATCCCCATACTGTTTTGGATTCAATTATTTTGACAAGTAGGCCATTCCACGGATCAACCACCCTTTCTGTGAAGAAAAACTTTCGTACGTTGCCTCTGAATCTACCCCCCTCAGTTTCATTGTCGTGGCCTCTAGTTCTCATGGAGTTGTTAATGAGAATGAGCTCCTGGGTGGGGACTCTGTTTATTCCCTTTAGATACTCAAATGTCTCAATCATGTCCCCCCTGTCTCTGTGCTGCTCCAGGGAGTACATGTTGAGCTCCCTTAATCTGTGTTCTTAAGACAACTCATGGAGACCGTGAATCATTTTAGTTGCCCTCCTCTGCACAGTCTCTAGTCTGTCTATGTCCTTTCTGAGGTAAGGCCTCCAGAACTGGACACAGTACTCAAGGTGGGACCTCACCAGGGACCTGTACAGTGGGAGGATCACCTCCCTTCTTCTACTTGAGATGCCCCTCCCTATGCATCCTAGCATTTTGCTGGCCCTTATTACTGCTTTTTCACATTGGTTGCCCACTTTTAAATCATCTAAAATGATAACTCCCAGATCTCGCTCCTGCCTGATGATTGCTAGTCTCTCCCCTTCTCCCCAGGAGGTAGTCAGTACCTGGGTTGTTCTTACCCAGATGCATGACCTTGCATTTTTTTGCGTAGAATTTTAGCTGCCACATACTTGACCATTTTTTGAGCTTGAGAAGGTCACTTCTCATTTGCTCCACCCCCTTTGCCATATCCAATCTGTTGCAGAGCTTCGTGTCATCTACAAACAGACATACCTTCGTGCCAAACTCATCTGTGATGTCACTGATGAACACATTGAAGAGCAAAGGTCCAAGGATGGATCCTTGTGGCACACCGCTGGTCACTTCCCTGGCTTCTGATGCTGCCCTATTTACTATCACTGTTTGGGTTTGCTGTTAAAGTCAGCTTCCTACCCATGAAATCACATCCTTCCCTACTCCTGTATTCTTGAGTTTATTTAGCAGCCTTTTGTGTGGGATGGAATTAAAGGCTTTACTAAAGTCTAGGTAGATGACATCCATGGCACCCCCCCCCACCGGTCCACCACCCTGGTAACCAAGTTGAAGAACTCAATCAGGTTTGTCTGGCAAGAACTTCTCACTGTGAACCTGTGCTGTTTGGCATCCTGCTATTCAGTTTCCTCCAGAAATGCTATTATTATTTCCTTGAGCAGTGATTCCATCAACTTTCCCACCACTGCAGTAAGACTAACTTGGCAGTAGTTCCCTGCTTCATTTTTATTATCACTCTTGTAGATGGGGATCACTGTTGCCCTTTTCCAGTCCTGTGGGACCATCCCTTCCCTCAATAATCTACTTAATAGGTCTGCTAGGGGTTCAGCCAGTTCATCACTCAGTTCCCGCAGTATGCGTGGGTGTATTCCGTCCAGACCCATGGCTTTATCCATGTTGTTTTTTTAATTCTGCCTTTACACTTTCTGTCATGAATGGGCTTGTGTCCACCCCCCTTTCTGTTATTTTGTTCCTCTTTGAGTGGGTTCATTGTCAGGCTCTTCCTTTGTAAAGACAGAGCAGAAGTATTCATTCAAGATCTCTGCCTTTACTATGTCTTCTTCCACCTTTTTCCCATCCCTGTTTAAGAGCCTGACAATACCTCCTTTGTTTTGGTTTTTTTGTCACTTATGTACCTAAAGAAGGTCTTTTTGCCTTCTTTTACCCCCTGAACCAAATCTTTCTGTTTGTGCCTTTGCTGCACTGATCACTCTATTTGCCTCCCTCAAGCTACTCCCATATGCCTCCCTATCCTTGTCACTGTTAGAGTTCTTGTACTTCTTGAATGCTTATCTCTTTTCTCTTACTGTAATTGCTACCTCTTTTGTGAACCATAGCAGACTCCGTCTTTTCCTTTTCTTACTGACCAGCCTGGAGCATTTCTCACTTACTTCCTCCAGTGCCTTCCTTATGTGTGCCCAACATTCTTCCACCCCTCCTTTTGCCTTTCTCTTGAAGTTAGCTCTGAAGCAACGTCTCATTTGAGCAAAGTCTGATTTTTTTTTTTTTAAATCAAGGACTCTTGTCTTAGAGTTGCTTGATTCCTCTATCTTGCTGACCTTAAGTCAGACAGATTTGTGGTGATCTAGCAATGTTGCTAAGATATCCTGTTTGCTCCATGTTCATGACTGATAATTTGTCATCATTGCTGAGTCTGGTAAGTATGTTATTGAATGGAGACTGGTGCATATCTAAGTTGTTCCTCATTTTCTCCAGCCTTTTTTGAGAAATAGAATGAGTGGAATAACTTGGCTGAGGGATGCCTTTTCTGCATCGACCTCTTTTGTAGCACTCATAAATGGTTTCAGAATGTGACACAACTGTTCCTTCAGAGACCATTGAGTAGAATGGAGTACAGTACCCTTCCCAATATCATTGTACATGATATACTTAGTGACAGCTACCTTTTCATCAAGGATGTGTTGAATCATAAAGTAAGTTGAATTCCACCTTGTTGGTACATCCTGAAGGCATGGGGTTATAATGTTGTGGACAAAATCATGCACATCAAGACCACGCACCTGCAAACAGCAGGCGGCAACACCTAAAAGGTCTTCTTTTGTTTTGCGGGGGGCTTCACCCCACACACCCCACACATGGGGGGCTTCACCCTCACACCCCCCAGAACTATTATAATCAACTCTGAGGGGATGTGGACACAGGGGAAAGGAAAAAAAGTAAAAGTAAAAGATTCTCTAGCAGGGAATCAAACCATGACCCTCCCAACCCACCCACTGCAGGGTCAGGTGCTCTAGCCACTCTACCATGAGAGTGGCTCAACTGAGCTCCCGACTGGCAGTGGCTACATCCACTTCCTCCTCCATGGTAAGCATCAGGGGCTACCAATACTTTCATATCACTGATACTGTCCTGGTGCTCTAAATCCATATGTGCTACTGATAGCACGGTCTTGATGTGCACAGTTTAGTCCGTGTGATTATGACCAGGTACCCATCCTGAACAAGCTGGTGGTGTGGAAGACCTTTGTTCTTCTGGATATTAGCAAATACATCACACGCTTTTACTGAATGATTGAAGTGGCCACACACTTTGCACACTGTTACCACAGTGGTTGATACTTGCCGGTCATTATCCTGGAAGCTTTAAATGATTAGGTTAAGACAATGTGCAAAATAGCATACATGTATATAGTTGCCATGATGAAGTACTTTTTTTAAAATATTTGAACCATTGTCAGCAGCAACAACAAAAAAAACAAAAAAACTTTCAAACCCTGTGATGTGACCCAAGCACTAACTAGTCTTTACAGTTTTTACTGAATGTGCTGTGCTGTGTGTGTGTCTTTTAAGTGAAATGCATGGAGAACTGCCATTTTCTGAAACATGAGTGTGTGTTTGGAGCTGTGAGAGATAGTAATGGTAGTAGTAGTGGTTGAAGAGGTATGGGTAGCAGGCAGAGTGGTATGTGAGGATGATGAGCTACCTACAAAACTGACCCAGTGTGCAGTAAGAGAAAGACACCAGTGGTTTGGGTGCTGCTCCACATGTCAGTAGTAAAGTGAACTAGCTTGTCCTCAGCCTCTCAGACAGCATGCCTTATTTGAAGTTCTAAACTGTCATATATCCTGGGCACAGCAGTTACTGAAAAGTATTTTCTACTTGGCATTAAATATCATGATTCAATCTCTAAGTATTCTATAAGCATCTGGAAACCTACGCCTTAAACAATGGAGTACGGCTGCAAATCAAGTACAATCATTTCTGTTATTTTATGATTTTTTGCCACTGTGGTTTTGTGAATATTTAGACTTTCTTTCAAAAACCTCTTTTAATTTCAGTTGTCTCTTATCAGGGGTAAAATTAGATTTGGTTGGGGGTGTTGTAATACATGGCCTGCCTGGTAAAACAGAGGACCTTATAGAATTGTCTTGAGGCAAAAGTGGAGTTTTGGATCTTTACTGGAAAGTACCATCTCCTACTATTTCAGCAGAATTTTCCTGTTCACCTATAGCCCTGCTACATTTCCAGGCACCAAGGATAGACTGTTTGTTTGAACCAGATATAATGACAGGGTGAATTCACATAAGATTTCACATCATTGTTGTGGTTCCAAAATGACCTTTATTTTTTCCCCCTACTAACACAAGTGTTGCAGTGCACACATATAGCATGGCAGGTATCATTGGAGTTCACGTAAAAATGATTCCAAACAGCAGAGGTGGACTGTCTATATCTAGTAACAAGCTGAGTAGGGGTAGAGTGGCTGGGTTTAGTTGGGGAAGACATACCAGTGGAGGATGCTGGTCCATCAGATGAGACAATCATAGAATCCTCTGCATCAGCACCATTGTCATCACTACTGTCGGACTTTGTTTCACTTTGTTTGACTTGTGCCTTTGACATTTTCTTTTTCCCTTTTGACACTGCATTAGTACTCTCTTCATCCACATTGTCACTGTCTGAATGAGAAACAGGTAAAGTCAGACTCCCAAGCTCATCCTTGTCATCAGTATCACCATGGCCATAGTCATCATCATCAGATTCAATAGGGTTAGCGCTCTTACTTGGAGACTGAGTTATGCGATATGCATGTGTTGCAGATCGAGCAACTCCACTGTGAGTTGTACCTGTAAGTGCATTAACTTTATGTATAATAGGAGTGCACTTTGTTTTTGCAATGTTCTCAGATGACTTGCTAGTAGATGCCTTGAATTCTTTTGAAACTTTGTTTGCTATGGCACTACTGAGCCCTTCTGACATTTTTTTAATTTAATTTTATTTATTTAACAAATCGGAAAGACATTTGAGCCAAGGGCTCTTTTACAGAGGTTCCATGTCAAATCACAAGAATAACAAATTACAATGGTTTCAGTAAGTAGTACAACATGAGGACAGTAATTACATAAACAAAAGAATAATATGGCAAGATAAATATTGTGTCAAGTACAGCCAGTGGTCTTGCCTGAAGAGGGGTGGAAGGGATTACATGGAGAGAAGGATAGGGGGCAAATTGGGGGGTGAAAGGAGCAAAATAAGAGCAAGGAGGAGCTGCGACAATGTAGCTTATGTGGAAAAGACCCATGGGGGTTAGAGGGAGAGAACAAGGCGAGAAAACAGAGGGAGGGAGGAGGAGGAGTGGTAGTGGAGGGGTAGAGGAAGGGGATGAGGTAGGATGAAAAGAGGGCAGGGATGGGGTGGGAAAGGGATGAAGGAAGTGCTGTATGTGGAATAGCGCAGCAGCAGGGTAGGGCTACACAGGGGTGAATGGTAAAAGAGGGAGTTACCAGTGCATTTAGCTGTCTGCAAAGATTGGGTATTGCAGTCACAAGATGCTCTGGAAACTAAGAATTGACTCAGCTTCCACTTAAATGGTCCCAAGGTTGCAGTCGTCACACTCTCAGGAGGAAGAGAATTAAATAAGTTAGCCACTCTAACTGCAATGGATCACTGTCGGAGAAAGGTTCGACAGTGAAGGACAGTAAAAGTTTGGCTCACAGAACTTTGTGTGTTATGAGTGCCCCAAAAGGGACTGAAAAGCTGAAGGGAACCTGGTGGTAGGAGACCAAGAGCTGCCTTCTTAGCCAGATGTCAGGCTTGATATTCAGTGCAAGTCTGGAGTTGAAGCCAGTTTGCTTGTCTGTAAAGGTCACAAGTTTGAGTATGATACGTTGCACCAGTTAGTAGACAGCATGCCTTATTCAGAACTGTGGTGAGCAGCCGTAGGGTTTTGTCCATGGCGGTACCATAAATGACCAAACCATAGTCAATTATAGACACAACTGAACCCCAGTTGCTAAGGTTTCAGCATTGTAAGAGTTAGTTGGTACATTGATAGTAGTAGCATTATTAGTTCAACCCCTTCAACAGACTGTGGTGCTTGTACTTTAGTTTTTGATTGGCCACTCCTGTCTGGACTACTGAATAAACTTTTAATGTTTATTTCCTTGTTTACCCCTGGCTTTTGTTTTACAATTGTTTTGAGTACTCATAATGCCAGTCTATCTAGTGACTTGTTCAAGGTCACAGTCACAAAGACAATATGCAAGCGGGGGCGGCCGTCAGGTTTTAACTGAATTTAAATTCAGACACAGGTCTGCTATATTATTCTGGTTCACATCTCATACTGGACCGCTAAACTATAAGTGATGGTGCTACCCACAGACAATGCTAGAGTTCAAATTGAAGATTCAGGGGTCACAAACTTGGCTGAACCCTCTGTGACACAGACCTTCCAAAGCAAGTATTATTTATGTACAGAGAGGAGGAGGCGGCTACACAGGTCAGGTCTGTGCTACAGCGAATTAGTGCAGAAATGTATTTATTTTTTTTTATTTTGTTTGTTTATTTGTAGTCCACAGAAGGCCCACTGAGCTGATCCTTGTAGGTGTGTCCCATGGAGCACAGGGAGGAGAGCTGACTGACTTGTTTGGGGTCACACAGACAATATGCAAGTGGCACTGGTTGCTGTCAGATTTAGCTGAATTTCAGATGCAGGTTTGCTATATTATTCTGGGTCACAGTTCACACTGGACCTGTAAACTATAAGTGATGGTGCTACCCACAGACAGTGCTAGAATTCAAATTGAAGATTCAAGGGTCACAAACCTGGCCTAACCCTGTATGACACGGTCCTTCCAAAGCAAAGATTATTTTTTTTATTTGTAGTCTACAGAAGGCCCACTGTGCTGGAGTTGTAGGTGTGCCCCATGGAGCACAGGGAGGTGAGCTGACTGACTTGTTCAGGGTCACACAGACAGTATGCAAATGGCACTGGTGGCTGTCAGATTTTAACTGAATTTCTGGCACAGGTCTGCTGTATTATTCTGGTAGGCTGGTTCACACTGATGCTCAGGCTCTGACTTATGAAAGGGAAAAAAAATCAGGGATCACCTCACCATCATCAATTGGCCTAACCCTGTTTCAAAAAGCCTGCAGCTGATCTTAAGATGATTTGCTAATGCAGGCTAGCACTGCACCTACTAGCCTCCTTGTGTAGCCGTTAATTGAATTGGGTAGCAAACAAGGAGTTATTTGAACCATTCCAAACAGTAAAAACTGTTCAGAAGCAGTTCGACTGCCATTACTGTTGCTGGTTTGGGGGGGTTCAGATTTTCGCCCAACTGGTTCGCCCATCTCTATTTGAGACCTGAACTCCAGACAGATTGGCAAGCAGATTTATCAGTACCTCTTAGCCTCACACTGCCTCCAGCTGCTCCAAAAAAAGCAGGCCTGGGAATTTGTTTTCAGCATGAAGGTGAAATGGGACATGTTACTGAAAAAAGCATTATAGATACAACAAATACAAAAAAATATATATTACACAGATGGTATCAGACATCAGCACTATTGCACAAAATGGGCCTTATGCCAACAGATGTATGCTGGAGTTGTCAAACAGAAACAGGCACCCTAGAACATATTCTCTGGAAGTGTCATGAAGTCCGCCTGTTTTGGTCATGGGTTATTACTTTCTGTGGGTGCATTCTAGGTATTTTTTTGCCCCAGGACCCTAGCCTATGGATCCTGGGAGACAGCTCTATCTTGCAGGGAATTGGAAGATCTGCCACAATATGGCTAACTATTGCTGCCATAGAAGCCAAATGGCAGATTCTTCTCAAATGGAGGTTGGCGACAGCTCCTACACAAAGTGAATGGTTGGGTAGTCTCAACACTATAGCAGAATATGAATCCCTATCCCACCTGGCAGTGCACAGCCTACCCAGATTCCACAATATCTGGATGCCCTTTATCTCTTATGAGGCTCACATTTCTCAGGTGTAGTCACTTTCCCTGATGTGCCATTTCACAACCCTTGTGATGCTGCTTTTTCCACTCGCACCTTAAAGTTGCAAAATTACTTGCCCTCCCCCATTAGGCAAAACCATCCTCCATGCTTCTATAAGAAAGGAGTTTGTGAGCATGCTGTGTTGTTTAATTTTCTGGATCCTTTCAGGATTATGGGTGACATACCTAAAGACCCCTATACAATAACTTGGCTATCTCTGCAGTATTGTACTGTACTAGACAAAACCTATGAATATATATCTGGTCACAGTTATGAGTCAAAGAATGCAGCATTTGATCTACCCGAATGTCTTAATGTTTGAAAGAGTTACTGAGTCAGCTGTGGTTGAAAAAGAGAAAAATGAGGAAGATTATTTCATCCATGCCTTAATGTTTTGTTGTTAACTAGTTAAGATGTTAGTCTCTGGTTTGTAAAGTTTCTGTTCCTGTGGTTTAATTTCCAAGTATGCAATGTTTCTCCTGTGTATTGTTTTGCTTTCATTTTCCTCAGTCTGCCTAACCTCAATAGTGGGCAAGCTGAAGTAGACCATCCTGAAAAAGAGATTGGAGAGCTTTCTGGAGGATAATGGGCTCCAGGAGGTGAAGCAGCATGGGTCTGTGTCAGGGAGGTCCTGCCAGACTAAGCTAATTGACTTTTTTAACTGTGTCACCAGGATAGTGGACAAGGGCCAAGCAGTTGATGTCCTGTATCTTGACTTCAGCAAGACTTTCAACTCTGTACCTCATAGGAGACTGGGCAGAAAGCTAGAAGACCTGGGGGTGGGGGCTAAGCTTGCTGGGTGGGTCAGAAGTTGACTGCAGGGCAGAAACCAAAAGGTGGTAGTCAGGGGAGAAGTCTCAGAAACTGGGCCTCTGACTAGTAGAGTTCCACAGGGCTTTGTTCTCAGTCCAGTGTTGTATAACATATTCATAAGTGACATTGCAGATGGGATCAAGGGTCAGATCTGCCTATTCACAGATGACCCAAAGCCCTGTGGGAGGGTGGACATAGAGGAGGGGAGGCAGGAACTCTGAGAAGACCTGGCTAGGTTAGAGAACTGGTCTGGCATTTGTCAACTGGGGTTCAACACTAAAAAGTATAAAGTTATGCATTTGGGGGGTGAATAACCCAGGGACCAAATACTGGTTGGGTGGTGTGCAGGTAACCAGGTCTGAGGAAGAAAAAGACCTGGGTGTAATTATCACTAGTGACTTGAAACACTCTGCACAGTGCAGAAAAGCTGTGGCCAAACCAAATCGAATGCTGGGCTGCATAGCTAGGGGGAATTACCAGCAGGAAGGCGGAGGTCACTCTGCCACTGTACAGGTTTCTAGTGAGACCGCACCTAGAGTACAATGTGCAATAGCAGTGCCCTTATCTTAAGAAATATATCAACTTGGTGGAAATGGTCCAGAGAAGGGCAAACAAGATGATCCAAGGTCAGCAAGGCAACACCTTTGAGGAGAGACTCAGGGGGTTTAGCATGTACTCTCTTGAGGACAGAAGGGAGAGAGGGGGGCATGATTGAGACCTCCAAGTACCTTTAAGTTATAAACAGAGTGAGCACTAAGGGCCTCTTCAGTGTTGGTGGAAACAAGCCCACTAAGAGTAACATCCTGAAGCTGGTGTGGGGGGGGGGGAGAGACAGTGCGGAAGATGAGGAGGCAGTCTTTCAGTGAGAGGGCGGTAGCTAAGTGGAATCAGTTGCTGGAGGTGGTTTCCCTAAAAACAGTGGACAGCTTCAAGGGAGGTTGGGATAGGGTGAGGGGGAAAGTTGCCGGTAGAGGAGGGAGAGGGGTATTTGAGAGAGGTCAAGGGGGATATGGGGAAGGGGAGCATTTCCCTCTGTAAACGCAATGGGAACTGCACACTCAAGTATACTATATAGGCCATAAGGCCTTTATCTGCTGACATATTCAAATGTTCATACGTAGGGGCCCAATTTTCAAAGGGCCTGGCAAGTGCGCAACTCCCTGGTGCAGAGAAAAATCACCACACCTGTGACAATGCAATTTTCAGTATTTTATGCACATGGGCAGCATTTTGCCTTTTTCTGTAGCTGCACAAAAAAATTAAATACCAGGCGTGACATTTTTCCACAGCTGCACAAAAAAAATGTACAAGCTGACCAAAATTGTGGAAAAGATTGCAAAAAAGGCAACTTTTTTGAAATTTGAGTGCATGTGAAAAAAATGTGGTTGCGCAAAGAAACCCTCCTTTGCATAACTTTGTTTTCTGCACTTGCGCAGTTTTTCCACTTTTGAAAATCTGGCCCCAGGAGTTTTCTGACCCCTCTCCGCCAAAAAAAAAAAAACCTGACTCTGGCATTCTGTTCAGTTATCTGTAGTAAGCGGTTGCTTTTACCATTGTAGTAGTTCACCCTTTTCTTGATGCTGATGATGTGAAAACAATTGTACAACCTTATACAGCCTTATGTTGTGTACTTGGCTGGATCAGACACTTGTAGGTTGTGTAAAATGCTACTACTTGTCTCCTTCCCCAGGCACTCTGCATCTTATTCTTGTTGGTTTCAGTAGAAAAAAATGATATTTTGCTAGTTATAGCCCCCCACCCCACCTCCATCACACACACACACACACACACACATTTACACACACTTGCATATCCATTATGCTTTTTAGGCTTTGGATTGTATTTGTGTTTACAGATACCACACAAACTGGAAAGTATCTGCTTTTTATAGTATCACCTCATGTTATACATATACTTTTGTGCAAACTGCAAATATTATTGCTATGTTTAGTGTGTGTGAGTTGGCTGTGGTGAGGCTTGAGTAGGGACATATCCAGCAGAATATAGTGCCTATTGAGATATGTCTTATTGAGCTTATCTGCCCCACCAATATGATTTGCATACCCATGATGCTTTGCACTTGGCTTGTTGCTTTAGAATACACATGTATTGTTTATACATTGGAGGGTTACAAAAAACTAACACATTGGAAATGGTCTGTCTTCTTATTATGTTTATGCATTCTAAATACTGTCCTTTTTGCAGACTGTCTTTGCTTCTCATGCATGTCATGCCGACTGTAATGGGTCTATGGATAGGCATGGGGGGTTTATACCAAAAGGTTACATTACAAAATACTTCTTTGGGTCTCTGTGGCTGGTAGTGATTACATGAGCTGTTTGCACACTGCTCTGTGTTGGTTCCACAGTCCAGGAAATGGAAACAAACATAATGTAAAATGGGGAAGATTGCTTTAGAATCTTTTTGCACCTTTTATACTCTGATTAATGGTAGTACATGGATTATAAATAGTACAGAATCTACTTTTATGTAAGAGACTTGCAATGTAGCTTCCTCCTTCCCCAGACAAGGATATGATATGTATATGTGTGTATATACTGTATATCTATATATGTTGCAAACAACTAAGATTAGGGTTGTAAAAAAGCAAAGCGTACAAAGATGGGAAATGAAAAAAACATTAGGGATTTGGGTCTCCGGAGTATTGACAAATCAGTGGCGGGGTCTTACTTGGGGATGTCAACCCTAATGTCCACTCTCCCCAGCCCGTAGTCTCCTGTCTGAAGCACAAGCTGCAACTCCAACTTAGTGCCTCATAGTGATACAGTATGGCCAATATAATCTGTCAAAGCTTTCTTCACACAGGCCCTGCATGAAGATATAACATTTGACCTCTTTTGTTTCCAGAGTAGGGGTGGGCATTAGGGTTGACAAACCCAAGTAAGATCCCACCACTGATTCGCCAATACTCCAGAGGCCCAAATCCCTAATGTTTTTTCATTTCCCATCTTCGTACGCTTTGCTTTTTTACAACCCTAATCTCTGCATTAATGTAGTTTTTTGCAACTAATTTCCCTTATTTTTGTGATAGTGGAACTGTATCTTGAGATAAATGCAATATTGAAGATAGTCCAGGAATTGTCTCCTCAATGAGCTAAATACAATTATGGAGGCAGTCATGATGCAGTGCATGGGCCAAGCAGACCCAGTCACACATCTCGATATCCTGTGGGTGAGGTTCCCTGACCCACCACAGAGTGTGGCATCTGCACCAAAACACTGCTTTGTCCCTACCCAGGCCATGACTGGTGCTACATGCTGCAGCACCTTCCCCATCAGCCTTGTTCCAGTAAACCGGCTCACTGAATTCACACCTGAACTCAGCTCACTGGCACGGTAAGACAGTGTGTTCCTCAGAGGTGCAACGGACGTCCCTGCAATCAATGTTATTTAATAAATTCTTTGTGTTTTATTATTTTGACCCCAAACATTCAACATTTTCTTCTTATGACCCAACCTCATAAACATCATAGATGAAACTTTTCAAATCTGTGCTGAAACACCATTCGACACTGCAGGTGCAGAAGCACATTTCAGACAGGATGTGAACAATGACAGCTATACTGCTCATGAGGTGGTGTGAAAAAATGGGTATGTTGAAAATCTGGAGTCAAAATATTGTAAATTACCAAAGTTATGTGCCTGCGTAGAAACTGCATAATGCACGCTCATGATGCTGATATTTTTGGGAATTTTTCCATCAAATTTTCAACATGGCCTTTTGGGGACCCCACCTCATGAAGACTGGCACTGTCATTTCATTACTTGGTCCCAAAAGGTGATTCCATGCAGCGACTGCAAAATCACCTTCGGGGTCCGATTAACGAAATGACAGCGACAGTGTTCATGAGGTGGGAGTCCCCAAAAGGCCATGTTGAACATTTGGTGTAAAAATTTGAAAAAAATGACAAAGATATCAACATAAGTTCAAGACGCCATAGACAGCAATTATAAGAGCACTTACCTTGATTCTTCAGTTCGCAGTTCGGCTTTGAAGAGTGCAGACGTATCCCAGTCCACAGAAGATGGCATCATCAGACCTCTGGAGATAAGCATAGGCTAAGGGGGAGCGTGAGGTGGTGGGTGCTCAGTGGGAGGGTAGTGTTGGGGGTAGGGAGATGGTGGCAGTGACGAGGGACCTTTTTTTTTTTCAGGTTTCAAAAAAAGACATCGAGGGACTTTTTTTTTGAAGGAAGCTTTGTGAAACTCTTTTGGGACACTGGGAGTGGGCTCCCCAGTGTCCCACATTACTGGGGGGCTTATGAATGCTGACACATGGTTTGGCCCCCCTGATGTTGGCACCTATTATTAAAAGGAGAGGCTTGGGGGGTTGGGGGAGACATCCAACACTGGGGGTGGGCATCCCGGTGTCGGAATTCATAGGTTCATAGGTAATTTCAAGCCAGGGATAGAAATTACTAACCAAATAGGCTTGCCTTCCATATTTAAAAATTAACAAAAAATTTGCTATTTCGATAATGATCATCTATTCCCTTTTCAAATGTATTCATACTAGAACTATTTAATATCTGTTCAGGTAAATTATTCCATGCCCCGACCACTCTCAAACTAAACCAATGTTTCCTAAAGCTATGCACCCAAGTTTGTTGATAAAGTTGTTTTGTATGCTTTCTTTTGCTAATTCTTCCACGATTGAACATAATTCCCACATCCATTAATAAATCAACATCCTCAATATTTTTATATAGAAAACATAGATCACCCCTCAATCTACGGTAATATAGTGAATAGAGGTTCAAGTTCACTAGTCTTTCCCAATATACTTTGCCTGTCTGACCCTTTATTTGTTTAGTCAGTCTTTTTTGAACTTTCTCAATGGAAAGTATATCTTCCCTATTGTAAGGAGCCCAAACCCTCACACAATATTCCAAATGCGGTCTAACCAAAGCTACATGCAAGGGAATCAAAAACTCACTCCTTCTACTTGCAATATATTTTAGAATACAATTTAGGATCTGAATAGCTTTCTTCAATTGTTTTCGACAATGTACCCTAAATTTTAAATCGTTTGTAATTATGACACCGAGGTCTTTCTCCTCAGCAACCACTCCCAAATTAGTATTATCTAAGTGGTAAACTGCTTCATTGTTTTTCTTACCCAGGTGCATAACCTTGCATTTGGATAGATTTAATTCCAATTTATTCAGGTTTGTCCATTTATTTATTAAATCTAGCAGCTTGTTGTAGTGCAACTATTTGCTCATCATTTGATGGAACCACACCAGTCTACAATCATCGCAAATTTGTACATCCATACCTTTATATTGTTAATTTGTAATGAGACAATGTACAAATTAAACAAGAATGGCCTCAACACTGAACCTACTGGCACGCCACTAGTAACAGGGGCCCATTGTGAGTATTCTCCATTTACAACCACCCTCTGCTTTCTATCCCAAAGCCAATCTGAAATCCATCTGCAGATATTACTAAACCCTAGGTTATCCACTACAATAATAATTCTTTATGGGGTATTTTATCAAAAGCCTTGGAGAAGTCCAGGAATACCACATCCACAGGGTTCCCAGCATCCATCTCTATTCACCTTTTCATAAAGGATAACAAATTTGTTTGACAGGATCTGTTCCAGTACAAAACCATGCTGGACTGGATCAACCAGGTCATATTGCTCAATATGTTCCACAAGAATATCCTTGATTATTCTCTCCAGGAGTTTCCTAGTATCGAGGTCAAACTAATAGGCCTAAAATTACCTGGGTCTGTGCTTGGTCCTTTCTTTAAAATAGGCACTACATTAGCCAATTTCCAATCTTGGATAACAGTACCAGAATTTATTGATTGTTGGAAAATATATGTTATGGGATGTACCAGCATATCCGCCAGTTCTCTCAGTATCCTGGGATGTATACCATCAGGACCAGGGGATTTATTAGTGTTTAAATCAATTATCCCTTTATAAATATTTACTGGATTCAAAACGATTGTCCTAGGTTCAAAGGGTCTACTAGTACAGTGGGTATATGGGTCTTTATGTTGATATACAGAACAAAAATAATTATTCTGAATATTTGCTATTTGCTGGTTAGTTGCTCGATGACCCTCTTTGGTAAGAAATGGGCCTATACTGTTAGGGGTCTTCTTTTGGTTATTAATATATGAAAAAAAAGCTTTTTTATTATCATGGACTCTATTAGCTAAGTTTGTTTCGTATAAAGCTTTAGCTTTTTATAACTATTTTAACTTGTTTCTGAGTTTCTTTGTATTCCACAGTTAATTTATCATTCTTTAAAACTTTCAACTTTTTGTAGAGCCTATTTTTTTTATTTAATAATTTTTTAATTCCGGCAGTACACCAAACAGGTTTAGTAGTTTTATTCATCTGGTGTTTAATAATTGTGGGGACAAAATCATTAGTTAGTTGGTCAATTTTTGATGTAAGGGAATCCCATGCGTAGTGTACAGATTTGTTGACAAAATCCAGTCTCCAGTCCCATTTACCCAGTTCCATTCTCATCTTATGGTAATCAGCTTTTCCAAAATTGAATTTAGTAGTGATTCTTATAGGTTTACTAGAATCCATTTCCTTAATATTAAATAATACTGTGTTGTGGTCACTGTTACCTAGTGGGGGGCTTACATTCACTGATTTGACTACCTCCCCCATATTTGTAAATATTAAATCAAGGATGTTATTACCTCTGGTACTCTCAGGGACTAGTTGCTCTAATCCCCCTTGATCCATTACATCTATATATTGCCTATCCAATGGGAGAAGCCAATACCTTTAGTCCAATCAATGTTAGGTAAATTAAAATCTCCAGTCAGCAGAATCCTTTTTGAGAAGTCCAAATTACTAAGGATACCCAACAAGAACTCGTCGTCTTCATGGGACATAGATGGGAGTCTATAAAGAAGGCCCAACATAATTTTTGGCCCATTTTTAGGTGATAGGTGCACCCATAAGTGTTCAATTGGTCCTGTGTCATATTTAATTTCCTCTGAAACAATATCTTTATGTATGTATATAGCTACATATAACAAGAAAGATATAATTACACTATTTCGGGACACTGGGGGTGGGCTCTCCAGTGTCCCACACTTTTGGGGGGGTGTAAACGTGACACAGGGATTGGGCCCCTGATGTCGGCACTGTTAATGAAAGAAGGGTCTGCACAGGGTGGGGGCCATACTACACCGGGGATGGTGTCAGATTATTATAAACACATTTTCACTGCCACCTGAGATTTGGGCCTCTCATGGGCAAAGAACAGTTTAAGGCACAGTAGATGAAATGGGGGCTACAACAACAGTAGCCCCCTCACTGACAAACTAGTCACAACACAGCAGGGTTGCACTATATAACACAGCTGTCCTTTGTTAAAGGACATCTGTGTCATATAGTGCAACCAACTGTTAACTGCCAAATACATGATACAGCAGAATGGCTTGCACTATATGACACAGCTGTCCTTTGTTAAAGACAGCTGTGTCATATAGTGCAACCAGCTGTTAACTGGAAAATACGTGATATGGCAGTAAGGGTTGCACTATACGACACAGCTGTCATTTGTTAAAGACAGCTGTGTCCTATAGTGCAAATAGCTGTTAAACCCAAATACATTATACTGTGTGTAAGGCTGTATTTCTGTCTGGTGCTGTCATCAGGGGGACCATTCCCCATGTTGGCATTCATAAGTACCCTCACCAGCAATGTGGGACACTCCCAGTGGCCCCAAATACTTTTATTATTACATACCCCCACCAACAATGTGGGACACTGGAGAGCCCACTCCCAGTGTCCTCAAATACTCTAATTATTTTGCCCCCTACTCCCCTAATAATATGGGACACTGGGAAGCCCACTCCAAGTGTCCCAAAACAGTTTCATTAAACTTTCTGAAAAACAAAAAGTCCCTCAATGCTTTTTTTGTTTGTTGTTGAAACCTGAAAGAAAGAAAACGGTCCCTCGTCGTCGCCCCATTCCCCCCTCCATCCTGACCCTCCCACTGAGTGACCACCATCCCCCCTTACCCTATACTTACCACCTGGAGGTCTTATGATGTTACCTTCTGTGGACCGAGACACGTCTGCACTCTTCCAAGCTAAACAGCGAACTGAAGAATAAAGCATAGTGCCGTATTATTCCTCAGTTCGCAGTTTGGCTTTGAAGTGTGCAGATGTGTCCCAGTCCACAGGAGAAGATAGCATACAACAACTGGAGATAAGTATAGGGTAAAGGGGGGAACTCAGTGGGAGGGTTAGAATGGGGCAAGGGGAACAGGGGGTGATGATGAGGGAACTTTTTCTTTATTTCAGGTTTAAATAAAAAAAAGACATCGGGGATGGTTTTCTTTTTTGCAGGTATATAAAATAAATGCATTTTGAAACACTGGGGTTGGACTCCCCAGTATCCCACTTTGCTGGGGGGGGTGTTAATTCTGACAGCCGACACAGGGATTGGGCCCCTCGCTGTCAGCAAACATGATTACAATAAGGGGCTAAATAAATGAAAAAAAAAAATAAGATATGCACTGCCACCGGGGATTGGGGCCCCCAGTGTGCAGATAAAGTTGAAGGCACAGCACAGTCAGGATGGCAGAGCTACAATGTCAGTAGCCCCACACCTGACCTTCGAATGGTGACAGCAGCAGGAGTTGTACTATACAACACAGCTGTCTTTTATTAAAGACAGCTGTGTCACATAGTGCAAACTGCTGCATTCTCAAAAATTCAATTATGAATAGAATGTCAATTTGCTGAACTGTGCATGCTCAGAAATGGAATATTTTTATTAAATATTTTAAAAAGTGCTTAACTACAGGACCTAAAAATAACAAAAGCACACACCTTGGACAAATCACTATCAAACCTGAAAGTTTCAAGTTTCAAAGGCTCCTGTTTTTTAAGTTATGGGGTGGCAAAAAAAGTCTTAACATTTTCAAAAAACAAGACTTTTGAGGTTTCTTGCACCCTGTAACTTTGCCTTGCCTGCACCAATCTGCATGAAATTTGCAGAATCAAGAGATCCTAGCACACTGGCTGTGCTTTCCAAATTTTATGTAAATCGGTTGAAAGTGGACAAAGTTATTAAAGTGCAACAATTTGGGTTTAACATAAAAGTGCTTACACAACCCTAATATACAGGTGCGACCGTGCCTCTATAATATTCAAACTTCTCCTTTCCAAACTCCTCTGACTAGGACTGGATGCACACTCACTCTCTTGGTTTGAGAGCTACCCGATCAATAGAATCCAAAAAGTCCATTGGAGAGGAACACAATCCGGCACTAGACCCGTGGTCTCTGGGGTACCCCAGGGCTCGATCTTGGGTCCCCTGCTATTCTCACTTTTTTTCAATGACATTGAGGGGGTCTGTGGGCTGAGCAACCTCATCCTATATGTGGATGACACTGTTGTTTACTGCAGTGACCCGCTACCCAGTGTCATCTCCGCCAAACTGCAGGCCTGTCTCCCAGCTCTAGAGGTCTGGTTCACCTCCAGTTCTCTAGTGCTGAATGAAGAAAAAACTAAGGCTGTTCTGTTTGGGACTAGACGCCTAGGCACTGACAGAAGTGAGCTACTCCAGCTCAACACAGCCCAAAGGAGGAGAGTAGAGGTCATAGACAGGATCAAGTACATTGGGATCCTCCTTGACCAGGAACTGACCTACAAACCCCACATTGACTCCTTAACAAGATCCATCCACCAGAGGCTTGGTCTCCTCTACCGGCTGGGCAACTCTCTTTCTGGCCAGGCGTGACGCACCATAGCCAACTGCAACCTTCTCCCTTCCATCCTATATGGTGCCCCCCTGCTACAGTTCCTCCGTGACAAGGAGCTCAGCAAACTTCCCATGCTGTATCACAGGGTGGCTCACTTTGCAACAAACTCCTCCCCCAGGAGGCATCACTGCGAGGTCCTCGCGGACCTAAACTGGACCACCTTTGGCACAAGTTGGCCTATTCCTCTGTTTGCCTGGCCTTTAAATTCACCTCCTTCGGCCCTCCTCCACACCTGAGTGGGCTGCTCACTCCAAAAGTCCAGTGCCATACCTTGTGATCCTCGGCAAGCCATCCCCTTGACATCCCTCGTGTTTGCAACAACCAAGGCAAGCGCTCCTTTCAGTATGCTGCTCCTTACTTATGGAACGCCCTCCCAGCAAGTCTGGTTGACAAGCCTTCTCTCCTAGGGTTTAAGTCAGGCCTCAAAGTGTACTTTCTGGAACTTAATCTCTATGGTTGTAATCGCTAGCCCCCTGCCTTGGCCGATTGTCATGCTATCACCAACTTTGCCACGCCTACTTACCCCGTGAATCTCTTATGCAAAATTGTTAAATGTACTGTGCACCTGTTTAATACTTGTGAGCCTTGTGATGCCTGCTGTCTCTGTGCTAAATGTTTGATACCGATTTCCCAATATGTATCAGCTGTAAATACTGTGTATTGATACCTATGTATGTATTTACTGTAATTAACTCCGGGTCGCCCCTGAAAAAGGGATCGCTGGTCTCAGTGGGCTTACCCGGTTACCAAAATCTAAATAAATAAATAAGATATATAGCTATATAGATGATATATAAATAATGGACTTTATAACAAGAATATACTTTTAAAATACTGTTTTGATTTTTTATGGTTGGCATTAATTACACAAGCTGATTGCTCAGTGTTGTCCACTGTTGCTAATTAAGCAAACTGACACTCACTAATGCCCCACAATCCAACTTAGGGCAAAGTGAGCAGGATAGCTTAAAAACTCTCAGTAGCATTGGTACTCTGAACAAACACTTGTTAATGCCGAATGTTCTCTTGCTGGCATTGACATTGGTAGTGCCGGAGTTAGAGATGCATAATAGGAATGGCAGTGAAGTATTGAAGTGACACCAACCCCACCCCCACCCTGTAGAAACCGACAGGCATTGGGGTGTGCCTTTGGGTCGTCAGCTGTAACGCTCATGCCATTGTACCTCACCCTACCCTGTAGACACTGACAAGTGTCGTGGTGTGCTTTGGGGTCTTTGGGCATTATACTTACCCCATTCCATAAGGAAATATGCTGAGGTGGGTGCAGTATAGGAGAATGGGGTGAACTTTGTGGCTGAACAGTGCAAGGCACACCACGATGCCTGTCACTGGCTGCAGGGTGGGGTGAGGGGTGGAATGGCTTGAGCATTACAGCCAGTGATCAAGTCACACCCCTGATGCCTGTCAGTCTCTGAGGTGGGGTCTGGTTGGAAACCCTAACACCATAGGCGTGTGTTGGTATTTTCAGTCCAAATTTTCAACATGGGCTTTTTGTGAGCCCACCTCATGAAAAGCGGCACAATCAGTTTGTTAGCTGAAAGGTAATTTTGCACAGCAGCTATGCCATTTGGCAACACAGGAATGAAAACACATTTTGGGCAGGATGTGGAAAATGACAACTGTATTGTTCATGAGAAGGCGTAAAAAAATGGCAGCGTTGAAAATCTGGAGTGAAAACATGAAAAATTGGTGACGTCATGAGCATGCATTGAAACTGCGCAACACTCATCCATAATCCAATTATTTTTGGGAGTTTGTTAGCCACATTATTTAACATAAGCATTCTGAGACCTCCCCTCATGAACAGTGGCACTGTGATTTTGTTAATCTGTCCCAAAAGTTGATTTCCCACAGCAACCACGCCATTGTGCGCCACAGGTGCAGAAACACATTTTGGGCAGGATGTGAAAAATGACAGCTTTACTGTTCATAAGGAGGTGTGAAAAAATGGCAGTGTTGAAAATCTGGCATGGAAATTTTGCAGATTTGCAAAGTTACAAGGGTGTGTGGAAACTGCGCAGTGCACACTTGTAACACAGTCATTTTATGGACTTTCAGCACCAGATTTTTAACATAGGCATTTTAGGACCTCTGCTCATGAACAATGTCACCATCATTTCCTCAAACTGTCCCAAAAACTGATTTCGCACAGCGACCGCACTATTCTGTGTCGGATGTGCGAAAACACATTTCGGCCAGGACATGTAAAATGACAGCTGCACTGTTTATCAGGAGGTGTGGAAAAATGCCAATTTTGAAAATCTGGAGTGAAAATATTACAGATTCACTAAGTTACAAGTGTGTGTGGAAACAGCGCAACGCACGCTCATAAAACAGCCATTTTTGGGAGTTTTTCACCAAATTTGCAACATAGGCTTTTGAAAGCCCCTCATGAACCAGTAGGCTGTCATTTCTCTCATTATTCGGCCCGAAGGTGATTCCACGCAGTGACCATGAAATCACCTTTCGGGACTGAAAGACGCCATGACAGTGCCTGAATTCATGAGGAGGCGTCCCAATAACCCCATGTTGAAAATGTGGTGCACAAATCCAAAAAAAATGCCCAAGATATGCACCAAAGTTGAAAAAAACCTATTTATGCCATTATACAGCTTACTGGCATTTCTTCAGTTCGCAGTCGGCTTTGAAGAGTGCAGACATGTTCCTGGTCCACCGAAGATCATCGCTCTGGACTCCGGAGGTAAGTATGGGATGAGGGGGGTGTAGGGAGGCAGGGTTCACAGAGGATGGGTGCAGATTGTGGGAGGGGGCAGGGAGACTGCGAGGGACCATTTTCTTTTTTTACAGGTTGCAAAAAAAAACAAAACATTGCGGGACGGTTTTAATTTTTCAGGGGATTTGGCACACTGGGGTGGGCTCCCAGCATGTCACCTAAGTGTTTTGGGGGGTGCTGTAGCTGACAGAGTTGGGCACCCTTGACGAGACAACGAAAGTGGGGGGCAAGAGCCGAGGGATTGGGCACCCGTTGGCATATAACAAATGGGGAGTGCATTATGCCGATGGGAGTGGGCTCCCCATCAGCACATACATTGGGGCAGGGCATGCCGACAGGGGATTGGGCACCCTGAAGTTGGCATTATGGCAGGCAGTGTGCCGCCATGTTACACTTTTTTCTCACCTGGGAAGCATGTCGGGAGGTGTCACTGCATTATGACAAGCTTTGCTCGCATTACTGTGGACCTTTCATTAGATGTGCTCATCACATTATGTATTCCTGGTGTGGCGCCAGCATACAGGCTTATTGGGAATAAGGGACGCACCAGTCACGTGCCCAGCATTCGCCCAACAGTGACCGCGCCTCCAAATCTCCTACTACCGCAATATGTTGGCTGCGCATGCATGAGCTGACATAACAAGTACTTGTATTGTGTGACCTGAAGAATAGAATATAATTTAGATTTATGAAGTGGTGTTTATATACTGTATCCCAATGTATTTTACAAAACATTTCTTTACACAGGCTAGCCAAGCTCAGTTGCCACATCCCATTTCCTGTGGGATAATGCTTCTGCTTGGAACAGCTTGACACTGCTGAGTACCAGTGATACTTCAATTGTGAGTTTGTCTCTGATGGGGCACTCTGTGGAATTTCAATCAGGGTAGTGACTTCATATGGAGAAAGGCAATGTGGGGTTCCAATTTCAGTTTTTAAATAATGGCTTTGCACTTCTGAAAAAAAAGTACTTTTAAGGGTTTAAGGAACTACAATTAATTTTTATAATTTGTAGAGGGTCAGAAAAGTGGGCAGAGCTAGATGGACTGGACAAACTCTAGCATTTCAAATACGCACCACCATTGAGGGTTTTGATTCAGTGAGAGTCCGGTTTAAATTCTAATTGGAATCCAGTATGGTCATTCAGAAGGAATGGAACTTAAAATGCAAATGCGTTTGTTTTTATTTTATACATTTTAAAAACATATGTCAATGCTTGAAAATCAATGGATATGTAATTGAAATATAATACGGGTGACATAATATCTAAATCCTTAATTCAGTGTATAAAATAATAATACAATATCAAAATAAGCTAGTATCCCAGTATCTTAATTCAGTCTTATATAGTAGTAATTTAGTTTAAATATGGTAACCAAATCCTTTCATCAAGTTTGTCCATGGCAACGTAATTTAATTTCTCTTTAACAGTGAGTCTACAAATATACTGGCTAATAAGTTGCTTAAAGAGTACTTTTCCCAGTTCTTTTGACTTTCATGCATAAATTACCCCTTCTTGCATTGATTCTGGAATTGTATTTCATTCCTGTCCCTGCTTTCTGAGCTGCTAAAAACTTGCAGGGTGTACCAGAGCTTCTATAGCAAGCCTAGTGTTGCTGTGGACCCAGGGCTATCCTGCTAACATCACAATATGGCAGAGGGGTGACTCACACTGCAGTACAATGAAGCTGCAGCAGTTTTGCAAGGGGAAACTACATTACTAGGTGTACATGCTGTAGACCCTCTTCACCAAGACACCCTGATAGCAATGCATTATGCCAAACTCCAAATGCCTTGTTAGTAATAAAGCATGGGAACTGAGAGAAGATTGAGTTGCTGTCAGCACCTTTCCCAGTCCTTTTGACTTTCATGCATACATTACCACTTCTTGCATTGATTCTGGAATTGCATTACATTACTGTCATCTGCAGTTAGTTTTTGCATTCTGAGCTGCTAAAAACTGCAGGGTGTACCAGAGCTTCTATAGCAAGCCTGGTGTTGCTGTGGACCCAGGGCCATACTGCTGACATCACTATATGGCAGAGGAGTGACTCACACTGCAGTACAGTAAAGTTGCAGCAGTTTTGCAAGGGTAAACTACATTACTAGGTGTACATATTGTGGTCCCTCTTCACCAAGACACCCTGTTAGCAATGCATTATACCAAAATCCAAATGCCTTGTCGGTATGTTTTTTGTAAAACTGACTTCTGTCTCTGTAACAAAGCATGGGGAGTGAGAGAAGATAGAGTTGCTGTCAGCTGAGACAGCTGTCAGTTTATGCAGTAGATGCGATGGTGTTAGTGGGGGAAGGGGGCAGAGAGGAGACTTACTGGCTTGCGGTAAAACAGTCTACCCGGTCATGCATCAGCAGGTCTGGTTTCAAGGGGCTATGGTACAGAATGGGAGCTGCAATTTCTCAGGTAAGGGGAGGGATTAAGGTATGCTATTGGGATAATGGAGAGACAAACAATAAAGAACTACCGACTAATAACCTTCTAACTGCTGTGCTCCCTCACACCTGATTGCTGCATCTGAATCAGAATTAAAACAATTAAAACACTTCACAGTTTCCTTGTTTTCAGTGTATGAAAATGGGGGATATCTCTGAGTTTTGGATTAGAGGGGTTTGGATAAGCGGGGTTTTACTGTAATACAAACAATGTGTTTAGATGTGCTATATGCACCGTAGAGGTGGTTTTAAAAGCTGAGGGCTATTTCCAGAGAAATTCTTGATTGAAAAGTGAAACTGGGATTCCACGCATGCATGGACCGGTGGTATTATATGGTACAAAAATTAGTCTTCGGCATTCCGCAGTGCCATGCTGATGCTGAGGAGGTGCAGGACAGAGAGGCAGTAAGGGATTTTCAATCAGAGTGACTGTCAGGTGCTTTACTACAGAAAGACATGGAAGGCACCAGTATGGCATGGATAAAGAGGCATTACTGCTTTCAAATGATCAAGGTATAGACACTAATTACACAGATGCATAAACTGACAGCTGTCAGCAACTCAATCTTCTCTCACTCCCCATGCTTTGTTACAGAGAAAGAAGTAAGTCAGTTTTACAAAAAAAAAAACATACTGACAAGGCATATGATTTTGGCATAATGCATTGCTAACAGGGTGTCTTGGTGAAGAGGAACAACCGTATGTACATCTATTAATGTAGTTTTCCCTTGCAAAACAGCTGCAACTTCACTGTACTGCAGTGTGAGTCACTCCTCTGCCATATAGTGATGTCAGCAGTACAGCCTTGGGTCCACAGCAACACCAGGTTTGCTATAGAAGCTCTGGTACACACTGCAGTTTTTAGCAGCTCAGAATGCAACAACCAACTGCAGAGTACAGTAATGAAATACAATTCCAGAATCAATGCAAGAAGGGGTAATTTATGCATGAAAGTCAAAAGGACTGGGAAAGGTGTTGACAGCAACTTGATCTTCTCTCACTCCCCATGCTTTGTTACAGAGGCAGAAGTAAGTCAGTTTTACAGAAAAACATACTGACAAGGCATTTAGATTTTGGCATAATGCATTGCTGACAAGATGTCTTGGGGAAGGGGGTGATACAGTTGTACACCCAGTACTGGTAGTTTTCCCTTGCAAAACATCTGCAACTGCGCTGTACTGCACAGTCTGTGTCACTCCTCTGCCATATAATGATGTCAGTGGGAGCCAGCAGCCCAGCAGCTGAAAAGAAAAGGCAAGTGCAGCAGGGCTAAAGCAGGGCTCAAATACAAATGTAAAATATGGAACGCAGAGTAAACCCTGGCCAAAAATAACAAATGTACACATCCTTTCAGGTCTAGTACTGCATATAATGACTACAAGCTGTAACTTTTTGGACCATCATGAAAGGTGCTCTTTAAGCCCCAAACATGCCAGGCAAACCCCTATTTGATTATATTTTGGCAGTATAAAGAGAGTGCTTTGGTCCCTCACTAAACATAGCAGTGGGTCTGGTCTTATTCTAGTCCCTAATAGTCTGGAACAGTAAGTTATTGTTTCTGACCAAATTGAGGTTAACATTGGGCATGACCATAGAATATAAAGAAGATTTGTTTTATTGCATTGACATCTCCAACAATTATCATTGTACGGGTTCCCAAAGTTAGCTAAGGGTTCTGGTGTGTAGTAAATATCATATATTATTTTAAACTGGATTAATTTTCCCTGTAGTTCTCTGGCGTAATAATAATTGGCAGCTCCTTTTCCCAATTGGATATGGGTCCAGAGGTTTGGTCTGTAATAAGAATCTCCAAATATTTTATAACCAGATCCTCCTTTTCCAGGTCCATCTTAAATAATTTGTCCCATTCAGAACCTTTGGACAGAGTTAGTTCTTGTACCATAACTGGAAAAAGCACATGCCTTAATTGTAAAAAAATAAAAAGTAACAAAATTGAAGCCTCTTGATATTATATTTCTGTCTAATATCTTCGGAAGAGATGAAGACACCTGTTTCCAGGTTTATATCTCCTAAGTTTTGTATGCCATTTACTTCTCATCCTTTTCCTTTTACAGACCTTCTCTCATATACAGTATAATTCCCAATTTTTCCCACAATGGAATGAAGTTATCTGGGAAGTTTTCCTATTTTTTAACTTATTGATATGTCTGCATGTCCTAATTGCACAAGAGATTGAGGGAAGAGAGTTCAGGTGAGATGACAGTGGGATGCACATAAAATCTGAGACTAGATTTCGTCTCAGTATTGCTCTTTCATAGGATATCCTTATAGTTCAAAGCCACAAAAGAAGGGAAATACAACATTAAGGTAGAAATACCCTCAATCTTGATGATTGTGTGGTGTGGGGGGCCCTAGGGTTTGAATGATTGCTACAAGCAATATTGGTGTTACCCTAAATTTGGGACACTCTCTAAAGCACAGCAAAAGTATTTGTTGGTGGGTGAGTAATCTGTGTTGCCTTAAAAGACACTGCTGAAGTTAGAGTAACACTAACAGTGCTTCAGGCAATCATTCAAAACCTAGGAACACCACACCACAGTCACCAAAACTCAGTTGAATTTTTACCCTAACATCAGATTTCCCTGTTTCTATGGTTTTGGCTGCAACCCTAACCATTAACTTATGCATTTTCTTTTTTTTTTTTTGCAATTAATTCATGGATACATTCAACAATGCAGATTTGACTAGGCAGTAGGTGTTGGCTGGCCCATGAAGCTAGTTGGTGTTACTTCATTACATACCATGTCAGTGACTCTGCAGGTTGCACACTTGCCTCGGAGGCCGGAAGATGAGAAGTTGTGGATTTTAGTCCCATACCAGGAACTTGTGGTAAATCTCAATGCTGACACTGTAGTGCTGCCATTTTTTGGATAAGATGTTAAATCGAAGTCTTATCTGCCTGTTCTGGTGGTTGTTCAGGTGGACATTAGAGATCCAACGGCACTTCTGGAAAAGAATGTGGGGAATTTCCCCTTTGTCCTGTCCAGATTGCCTCCTTTCACTAAAATACCATCAACAGCATAACATGATTCAATATGTTGATTTGCATCTGTATCTCCAGCCCCCCCCACTCCCCAGCATGAGACTGAAAATAGACACAATAAACAAAGAAAAACCTAACAAAACCTAGTAGCTAATTCAGTTAATGGAACACTATTAACCCCCATGGGCCTTAAAGTGTCTCTAGCTTAAAAAAATACATTTTATGATTGCTCCCCTCCTGTAGAATTTGCTGATGTAGTGGGTCAGTTTGATTCTGATTCCTTTTTACTTTCTTACAATGAAAAACAAACTGTCCACCATACTGGTGTTACCACAGAAAAAAAGTGTTTGCTTAAAGTCCTTGATCAACTCTCACTGCATCTTTCCTGGACTAGGAAACACCACCAACACAGTTTAACTACTCATGATCCAGTGTGAGGAGAGAAAATGATTGCATGATAAGTGGCTGCACTGTGTGGGGGTGTTCCTAATGTTCAGGAATTACACAATAACAGTATATCAAGGATTTGAAATAAAACAAGTTTGGGTATAACTACACCATTAGCATACATTTCAGTTTACTAAGGAAGCAGATAATACATTGCAGAACATCAAATTTTAGAGAAGGTAAACAATCATAAAATGTGAGCTTTCAGATAGAAATATGCAAACAATGGTAGATAGTGTCCTTCTTTTAATTATCATATTAAAGTTACTGATGCAAATGTTTTGCTTACATTTTTTTGTTATTTACAAAGGGCAGCCCAGCTGAGAGGCAATATTTTATTTTTAGGTCAGAGATGTTGTTTACCCATTTTTTGTTAGATGTTTTATGCCCCACCTTTCTGGTATGGCCTTTACCTCAACTAGATTACCTTCCAGTCATGCCCTAAATCTCCATCACAGCCTTGTACTCCTACCATGGATTTCCTCCTCCATAATGGGGTGTTTGGCAAGCCCCTCCTCATTAGCTCCCCACAAGATGACACAGTTTCAGGAGGAGGTAGGCATGGTATACGTGATATGTCTTGTGACAGCGTTGGTGAGCCCTGAAGGCGACTCAATTATGGCCTTGTGGCACAGCAGCTACCAAACAGCTACAGCAACCAAATGGGGTGGATTGAGTGACATAGTGACAAACGTCACTATGGGCCTGCATGGGGGTGTGGGGTGTGCACACAACAGGTATGCACATGGGGGGTTGGCATGCCGGGGTGTGGGAGGGAATTTGAGGGGTGGTACTGTGGTTACTGAGTCATCCTGCAGTAAAGGGTCAGTTCATGGCTTTGGTGGCTAGGGGTGTTGGGTTTGGGTCTGGGTGCAGGTTCATTTTGTTGCATCCGGCCTGAATTAAATTTTTTACATTTCCCCAACATGCACCCCCTGGAGTTGAGAATTCTTAAGTAGCGGGGTGTGGGGGCACAGTCCCCATAAACATAAAAAATGCAAGTCCTTGGTGCCATTTTGTTGTGAGCTGGAGAGTCAGAGCACTGAAATTGATCTTTGGTGCTCTGACTTCACCGTAACAGTGATTGCCCTCTGGCGATCGCCGTTATCACATAGAACTGGTAGGCACTAGGTGCAGGTAGGGCCCGAGAATGTCTATGACATGTAGCCTCCCTGGGGTCTTTTCCACTGTTCTGGTACATCTCCCATGGGACGCTGCTGGCAAGGGCTTCATGGGACATGCACACATGCAGGAGAGTGGCGGCGCTCCAGGAACAGATCAGTATCCCACCTCCGTCTTGCAGTTCCAATTGTACCACCATCTGTGGTCAACCACGTGGCAACACTGCAGCAGAGTCTGTGGCCCTCCCTTCTGGGAGGAAGAGAGCTTCCTCTGGGATGCTCTATCCTCCTCTGTCCAGCCGATCCCTGGCAATCTGGGTTCATTACTGAATCTGGGCCACCAGCATTACAAGCTGCAATGCTGTCACTGTGCAGACAAAGTGGCTTTTACCCATTTTTACAGCTAGGTGAACTGAAACATTGAGGTTGTGTGACATGTTCAGGGTCACACAATAAAAGGTTCTGGTGGGATTTGAGCTTGGTTCTTCTGGTTCCTAAGTTTATGCTCTAGCCCTAGTGCATGCTGCCTCATGCTGTGTGAGTACTGCCCCACCATTTATGTCTTACAAATTTAAGACTACACATTTTAGCAGCCCCGTGATATGGTGATAACATGATGAGCTTCCCCATTTGAGACTGAGATTTGTGTAACCCCTCAGAATTCCACACTGGTGCAAGCTTGGGTCCCAGTCACTGCATGGAGATGAGACAAGATGCTTGGCTCCTAAGAGGGAGAGCATGGGTGACCCTGCATTCATGCATCCCTTGCCAGCCTAACCAGGAGTGGTGTTGACATTGGTTGTGAAGACAGGCACTTGCTGGCCCCCCAAGCTGGGGGAAGGGTGCAACTATGGTGACTCCATCATCCGGGCGAGAGACAAGGGAATCATAAGGGGATGGAAGAAGGAAACAATAACTTAAAACAAGCATTTGTCAATGCCAAATATTAACCACTGGTATTGCAATTGTATTGGGTATTGCTTGTACACTTTTTTCTATATATTTACCCAAGATAGAGCAAACAAAATGCAAATATCTCATTGACAGTGGAGTCCTGCTTTGACACATTGTTAGACTGTAATTACCTAGGATAGGGCAGCTAAGAGGCAATATTTCACTTTTAAGTGGGTTCCCACATTTTGACCCCAACTGTCCAACAGTCTTTTTATGGCCTGATGTTATGTACAAGACAGGTAGAATTTTTAAAATCCCATCTGAAAGATGATTTGGTTGTGTGACCATGGAAACAAGTTTCAGAGGGGATTTGAAAAATTACATCTGCTGTGTTCAGGAGGTGGGGTAACACAAGGGATATGTTGAACATTAGGGGTCAAAATCTGTAAAAACTAAAGGTATGAGTAAATGTTGGAACAATTCATTTCCTCACAACTTAGTTGGTTTTCACATTTTTACACCAAATTTTCAACATAATCTTTTTATGACCACTCCTGAATATGACAGGTGACCTTTATAAAATAATGGCTGAAGTGTCATTTTGCACCACAAGTGTTAAAACACATATTGGGTAGGACTTGAGAAATGACAGCTGTCACATTCATGAGGTGGTAAGAAAAATGGCTATGTTGAAAAGTTGTGGCCAAAATATTGAAAATTACCACATTTACGAGCGTGTGTTGAAAAATTTCAACATAGACTCATAACTGTTGTTTTCTCATATTTTACCCCAATTTTGAACATAGCCTTTCTATGACCCCACATAGCCTTCTTCTGATGCCACCTCATGAACAAGGGCAGAGAAAATTTTCAAATCCTGCCCAAAAGGTGATTTCATGCCACAAATGTAAAAGCACATTTTGGCCAGGATTTGAAAAATGATAGCTTTCACATTCATGAGGTGCTGTGAAGAAATGGCTATGTTGAAAATTTGGGGTCAAAATATTGAAAAATTTTCAAAGTTATGAGCCTGTGTTTGTAAATTTCAATGTAGGCTCATAACTTTTTGGTTTTTTAATATTTTAACCCCAGATATTCAGCACTACCTTTTTATGACCCCACCTCATGAACTGGGGGTTGGGGGGTGGGAGAGAGAAAATGTTCAACTGTTGCCCTAAAGCTGATTTTATGCAGCAACTGTGAAAGCACCTTTTGGGACAGATTTGCCTAATTTCACTGTCCTTGCTCATAAGGCAGGGTCTCAAAAAAGGCATGTTGAAAATTTGGGGCAAAAATATTCAAAAATGACTGAGTTATGCCACTAAGATCAAAAACCTTTTGAAATACATTGAACCGCATACCTGAGTTCCTCAGTTCGTGGTCCGACATTGAAGAGTGAAGATGTGTCTGCAGTCCAGAGAGGATTATGGTGTTGGACCTCCAGTGGGCAAATAGGGGCTTGGGGTGTGTGGGCTGGTGGGTGCTGAGTAGGAGGCTCAAATGGGGAGACTGACGGCTGTGCCAGCAACAGACATCAGTGTATGGGTTGTTTTTTTTTTACAGGTTATCTTGTTAAAAAAAAAGACGAGGGACAGTTTTCTTTATTTCAGGTGATGCAACTGGGGGATTGGGCACCAGTGTCAGTGTTATGTTTGTGGGGTGTGTGGTTGGTGTTGAGTGGGAGGGTCAGGTGGGGGGACAGTAACAGCGGTGGCAGCAACAGATATTGATGAACTGTTTTCTTTTTTGCAGGATGTAATTCAACCTCAGCAACCTGATCATGACAGATCAGCTGTGCTTGCTGGGTGGTGTAGATCAAAGGAAAGAGCTGACCTATGATTAGATCAGCTCTCCCCTTTGAACTACACAAAGTTTCCACCCAGCAAGCCAGACCAGTGTCATGGCCTGGCTGATCACTGGTGTGACACTGACAAGCCCCTTGCAGACCACTGTGCATTGGATTGAGTGTCACACCCTTCAAAAGCCACTCTGCTAACAAAATGTTCACTGTATGTGTGTGCACAGTGAACATAAAACAGGATATATATTTCCTAAGTACAATATGTTGGTATATTCTTTAGCAAAAGTTTTTTTGGACATAGCTGTTTCCATGCACAGAAAGTATGGCAATGAATGGGAAAAGAATATGTGAGCTATTCAGTTTCTCTTATTCATAATTAATTTTTACAATGATAAACTTACAATTTTGGGGTGAGTTTAACAGTTCCTTAAAAGGCATTTCCTTACACACTTGCTTCTGTTTCTGTCTTTTAGTCACTCTGAGCCAACATTGCATTTGGAAATGCTGGGAGTAGCCCCCAACAGCAGTTCTGCACTGGCATACTAGCAGAACACATCTGAAATTTCTTTTTACTTTTTGTACATCATTTACCAGTGCATTTTTAGAAAGGGAAAGTTAGGATTCCACTTTACAGATGTTTTGTTGTGGTGTGGTGCTGAACTTAACTGAGTACATGGCAATTCGCTCCCGTCAATTCACACCCGACAATTTTGCTCTGACAATTCATTCCCACGTCAACTCGCTCCTCCTCAAATCCACTCCTGTCAATTCACTCCCATCCTGTCCCTGATACTGTCGCTGTTACATTTAACAAGTGGGTTTTAAAACATATACTAGCAGGGAAACTAATCTGAAGCATTATTATTACAAACTTGAATGTGCAAAAGGGATGTAAGGGCTATTTCTAGTACAGTCTGGCAGACTCTTTGGTCTAATATGCAACAGCATGCAAGCAAAGTTCTTTGACAGTGACTTATTGTTTTATGGCTCCCTCCTCCTGTCGGAAAATGTATCCTATCCACGGCGAAGGGGAAGGACAGAGTTTCGATGCCCTGTTCAAGAACTGAGGAAGTGCCCAACCCCCCACTGTACAGCAGTGTCCTTACCCGGGGAGTCAAGTAGGAGGTAAGCTTGGCACTGGCAGCTCTTTGTCAGAGCATTTGTGCCATTATGCGGCTCTCTCGGGTAACTCTGATCTCTGCGTTAGCTCCACCGAGTGGGGACACAGACTGGTGAGCACAGACCGGGAGAGAAACACAGAGCCAGTACCTCTAACAGCACAGAGAGAGCTGTTCCAAGCCACCGTCAGTTACCAGAGAGACTGGGAGAAGTGGTGCTGTCTTCATTCTGCATAGCGGGTAACTTCTGTGGCACACTTGTTCCCACAAAGAGAGAAGGAGAGTCTGTTGAGAGAGCAAGGCAGATCAGTACTGCTATATTGTCTGTGTGTTTCTCTCTCTTTGTCTCTCTTTGACTTCTGTTCATTGTCTCTGGTCGCACCAAACCCTGTTCCGCACCACTGCAGTTTGACTAGCTGAATTTACATTGTAAGAGGCAACATTAACACTGGTTTTAAATAATGGCTTTCATCTCAGTAATGTCTTATGTCAGGCAATGTAGGCAGACCCATCAGACTGCAGCTTGCACCGGTAAGCACATGTAACTGTTTATTGCTTTTTAATCTTTTTAATTAACTCCGCCAGGTTCCAGGGAACGAATTGTTGGGGCAGGTTGTCAGGGGAGCAAAATGTTGCCAGATGGAGTTATTGGGAGCGGGATGATGGGTAGCGAAATGTCAGGAGCAAATTGTCATGCTCCCAACTTAACCACTGGATTTGTTTTGAACCCAGATTCAACTATACATAGTGCCTAGACATATAGCCAAGATTTACCATCCATAATATTTTGAATCCAAAGTACTAAAACATTGTAAATGACACAGTGATCTGCAATGCAGTACAGTACAGTTTTTATTCAATAAGTCATTTAGGCACTGTGTATGTGCCTGATGACTCAAGAGTGACCCACTTGTTACCAGTAATCAAAAAAGGCTCCAAGACTGAGACTCGGAAACAATAGCCCAGTCTGTTTCAGGGTAGCTGTTTGAGAAAAACATAAGACACACAATTGTTTAATATTGACAAAATAAATGTATATATATATATATACTTAATATACTTGGTGACCCCATATGAATTTTGCATGGAGAAATAATTCCAAACAGATATCTGCATTTTTAAATAATATTACCAAGACACCTCATGAAAGGAAACCTGTAGATTTTTTGTACCTGGTCTTCAGCAAAGCCTTCAACACTGTTCCACATAGACTAGTTCACAAAATGGCTAACCTAGGCATAACTGACCATCTGATGCAATGGTCTAGAAACTTGTTGCAGGACAGAAAACAAAGAGTTTTAATAAATGATACTCTAGCCACATGGAAACAAATGACTAGTGGAATCTCACAAGGGTCTGTGCTGGGGCCAACATTTAATACATTTATAATGTATCTGGAGGTGGGCACCAGTAGCTGGGTTGCAACTTCATGAAATAGGAAGAGTTGTTCCATCTCAGCAGTAGGTTAATGAAACGCAGAGGAACCTGGACATCCTCAACAAATGGGCAGAAAATGGCAGAGGAACTTCAACAATGAAAAATTAAGTGATGTTTGCAGGTCAGAAGAGTATAATATATAGAATAATGGCTGGGTAGGGGGTTATAATGAGAATTGTACACACCTGAGGTGTGGGATGCCACATAAACCCCGAGAGTGAAGCTCGAGGGGTTTGTAAAGGCGTTCCACACTGAGGGTGTCAAGTTTTATACATCTACCCAGCTTTTATTTTATTCAGTTGCTGGGGGTAATTTTTTCACCATGGCAATTATATAAAATAAACAGACATACCTACGGAGCCTCGGACTGGTCAGGTTTCAGCACGGTCCATAGCGGCTCATGACAGAAATGTACGTTTACTCTTTTTTTAACAGCCAGCATTAAACTATTTTTTAGCCTGGTTAATATATATATTTTTAAAAAGAACTTACTGCTGACTCCAAGTGGCAGTGAACAGTCTAACACTGTGGAACAGGGCTGGTGCAGAGAAAGAGGCTGCAGCTGGTACATGCGCGGAGTGAGGGAAACCTGGTGCATGTTTTCCATTATAACCTACAGGCTATAATGGGCAAATTATAACTGGGGTTCCCGATGGGAGAAAATGCTCCCCAGTTATTATAAGCAAAATATTACCATTTTAGTTATTCATTTATTTAGAGGGTATTTCTAGGTGCAAAATACCACTTTAAATGAATTGCTTGAATGGGTCCCAGATTGTATTGAATATGTCAAATTTTTCCTTCCTACACTGACTTTTTGAGCTTGAGAATGTTAGTCATGAAGCTGATCCAAGTCTGAATTGTGGGGATCCCAATCTTTCCATTTCAATAAGATGCACTTTTTACCCTGAGATAGTTGCAATGGTAATTGCAGATGCCGGCAAGCTCCCTCCTGGAGCCGGGACACTGTAAGAGCCTTAAGAGGTAAAGGATACCTCCTTCCTCAAGCTGCATCTTTGTGAGGGGTGTTAGCCAATTGGCGCTGCATGTCGACTGCCCCGCCTGCCCCAGCCACCCACCCAAGGTCATCCCTTAATTTATTGGCCCTTTCCTATGACATCACTTCCTTTCTGCTATAATTTCTAAGTCCCCACTTTTCCATTTGCAGGTTATACCTGCAAGCCACTAAAGGGACCCTCTGACTATTCACCTCTATTTCTCTGCCTGAATTTCCTCCTCCCCCTACTTTCTGGAACCCCCCTACCTACACATGCTACTTCTCTCCCTTACTCTCATCCCTGCTTCTGCCCACCCCTCACTCTCACATCCAGCCTCCTAACTAGCTCTACTTACTGACCCCCCTGCCCTACCACCCAGCCTGCCACTAACCCCCAGTGACCACTAGGAGTCATTATTTCCACCCTGGTTTTAGGTCCAAACCCAGCCTACCCTAAACCCCCCAGAACCTGGATCCCCATTCTCACCCACATCCAAGTTCACCTGCCCTACCAGGGTCTCAAACCATGTACCCTGTCCACCACAGTCCGTGACACTACCACTACTCCAAAGTGGTATCCACGCTTTCTGAGAGGCAGCCAAGATACTTGAACCTCTCTGCCCTGCTGCTACCTTAGGCATTATGTTTGTACACCTCCTCCTTAAATGTCTCCCCCTCATATACATGCTAGTACCCACATCCCATCAGCCAGACATCTTCCCTGGCCCACTTGTACCAGGACCCCCATCTCTCCCTAACTTAGTCTGATCCCACCCTACACTGACCATGTACTCTGGCCCATGGCACCCACCCCCTAGCTGCCCCCCCACTGCCTACCCTGGCTCCCCATGGTTGCAACTTGTCCTCACCCTCCCGACCCTTCGAACCCTGCCCATTTCTTGTCCTCTATGGCCTCCTCCCCATCCCAGTGTACCCCCTGGAAGTTGACATACTGCCACCCCCTGGTCAGAGCCTTGATCTTCCTACTACTCCTATCTGGTAATATATATCCTAACCCAGGCTTTTCCCCCTCCAGCCCACCTGCTAGGTCCACTGGTCTCTGCATAGCCTCCATGAACATATGCAGCCTACTGAAAAAATTTGATGCCCTCCAGTGCTGGGCTATGTTACATCAATCAGACATCATAGCCCTGGTTGAAATCTGGCTGTCCAAATCCACCCCGACTTCTTTTTCTCCCTCCCAGGCTACACCCCATACCGGGAGGACCGAGTAGGCAAACGTGAGGGTGGCTGTGCGATCTATACCTGGGACACAATCATTGGACAAGCGCTCCCTGCCCTCATTCTTGTGAATGGGGTCCAGGCCATTACCCTTAAACTCACTCTTGACCCTTCCAGGGGTCCTCTCTATCTCACCACAGCCTATGTTCCCCCAAAGAACCAGAACCCAGCGCTGATATCTATAACAGAATATCTTGCCACTCTCCACCACAAGGCAGAACAAATCCTAGTGGGGGACCTTAACGTGAACTGGCTCAGTTCCTCCTCTTCCACTATCTGAGATTCCTTCGCTGCCCAAGACCTGACACAACTCATCTCCCAGCCCACTAGAGTTAACCCAAAGAGAGGTACCAGTACCCTTCTGGATGTAATTATTACCAACCTCCCCCAAAAAATACATAACATCCAGGTCCTCCCAGACTCCATAAGTGACCACTCCCCTATCCTATTCCTTTGGGCGGCCCCCACTCCCAAACCCATAGCCCAGACCACACTCTGCAGGCGTCTACACCCTAGTGGGCTGAGAAAACTCAAACAGTTTCTCGACCAGATTAATTGGTCCCCCATTCATCATGCACCTGACATTGACACTGCCCTCGCCTTTTTCTCCCAAACCTTTAACAAGACCTGTGACCTCTTTGCACCCCTCACCAAAATTTGATCCAAAAAACATAATGCACCCTGGGTTACCCCTGCCCTACTACAAATGCTCAGAAATAGGGATAACCTGTGGCACCTTGCCACTGAAATGGGCCAGATGGCTGATAGACAGGTCTACAATGCTGCTTGGAACAGGAGCTCATGGGCCGTCCGTGAAGCCAAGGCCGACCATTACCAGACCACCCTCACCTCCTCCTGGGGGTCTGCCTGGACTTTCTGGGACAACGTTAAACAGCTAAATGGGAAATCACACTCCCTTCCCCCATCCCAGCTCACTATTGATGGCTCTACCTCCACTGACCCTGCCTGCATTGCTAACTGCCTTAACACCTCCATTACTGACCTTAGCTCTGTCCTCCCCGGTAATTTCTTTGACCCTCCCCCCAGCCTAACTCCCCCTGTCCTCCAACACCCCAGCTTCCATCTACGCAAAGTATCTGCCCAGGAAGCCAGACCGCTCCTAATTAAAGCGTTAAATAGCACTAACCCTGGTAGCGACTCCCTGGACCCCAGTATTCTCCGGCTGCTGCTGGATGAAGTACTTACCCCACTCACCAGCCTACTTAACTGATCCCTCTGCCTGGGGCAATTCCCCACTGCATGGAAAACAGCCATAGTCACACCCATTCATAAAGGGGGCGACAAGTCCTCCACCGGCAATTACTGACCAATCTCCATCCCCATGCCCTAGAAAAAGTGGTGGCCATTCAAATCACTGAATATCTAACTAAACATAGCAGCTATGCCTAGAACTGCACGGGCTTCCATGCTGGTCACAGTACCAGCACTACACTAGTTGAGTTCTCCAATTCCCTACACTTCTCCCTGGACACCAGCTCCCTAGCTGGCACAGTGTTCATTGACCTCTCAAAGGCCTTCAACACTGTCTCCCACCCTCTTCTGCTGGATGCCGTCTGCCGCACTGGTTTCTCTGCTAGCCCCCTCACATGGTGCTTGAGCTATCTATCCGCTCGTCCCAGTGTGTCAAAATCAATGGGACACTCTCTGAAACTCATCCCATCTGCTCGGCGGTACCCCAGGGCTCCATCCTGGGCCCCCTACTCTTTTCACTCTGTCTAAACACACTGCCCAGTGCATGCTCTGGCAAAATTCTTCTGTATGCAGATGATGCTGTCATTCTTGCTACCCACCTCAATCCCATCTCCCTCCAGGACTCTCTACAACAATCCTACAATGATGCTGAAGCCTGGTTTAAGGAGCACAGACTCATCATTAATCTCAAAAAAACCAAAACAATGCTCTTCACCCACCCCCAAAACAAAGCCTGCAACTACCCACTCCCTATCCTCCCTAGTACCAAACAACTGCTTGAACAAGTCTGCTCCTACAAATACCTTGGGGTTACCTTCGATTCAGCCCTCACCTTCCACACCCACATTAATGCCCTTGCATCCACCACTAACACACGGCTTGGCATCCTCTACCACTATAAAAATTGCCTCCCCCTGATGCTCTCTGACTTGCTGTTACGTCTTCAGTACTGTCCCTTGTAGACTATGGCCTGACAGTTTATGATGCTGCTGACACTACTGCCCTCAACAAAATTTGCCTCACCCTAAATAAGGCCTGCAGGCTGATTACTGGTGCCCCAGGGCTCACACATACATGTCAACTGTACGACAAGGCAAAACTCCTTAACCTAGATGAACGGCTATGCTACCAAACCTGCCTCCTCACAAAAAAACTCTACTCGGGCTCTCCCCTCCAGGGGTGACAGCCTCCATCCACCATACCCCACCCACTATCACAACCTGAACCTCCAACAAGACCACTCTACTGCTCCCCAGATCCAGGAACACCCATGGTCAGAAGTCCTTCTGCTACAGAGCCCCATCCTGGTTTAACTCTCTCCCTGCTCCAATCTCCAATGCCCCATGATCTCCAACTTCAAAACTGCCCTTTGGAGCCAACTGTTTAACACTTGCAGCTGCTCCTGTCTCTAAATGGGCCCTCAATCTCTCTACACTTGACAATGCCCACTGGGTGGCACTCCACCTCACCCCCCACCTTCTCACCCTGTGCACCCTGCCTCTGTAAAAACCAGCATGTACTCAGCTGTCTCACTGTAATTGCTACTAATTGTATAATGTATGAAATTATTTCTGTGTAACTCTAGTCAGTGCCTTGTATTCTGTAACGTAAAATTATTCTGTTTGTCCTCAATGTGATGAGCTACCTTTGGAAATGAGCCTCTGTCTCAAAGGTTGTAAACCAATTTACAAATAAATAAATTAATAAATAATTACTCTGTATGCGTAAACATGTATTGGTTCCAGGACCTGCATGAAACATTGGGGCTTGTTTGTGGCAGGGTCTGCTGCTAAACCACTCTGTTTGCTGAATAAATCATTTTAAGCATTTTTGAACTTGGCTTTGAGTGTGGTTTCATTTGTTATTTTCATGTTAAAGGTTTTTTATATGACACACTGTGGTTTTTGAGATGCCCTGGTTCTTTATCTTGGTTTCTGGGTTTCTATAATTCTAAGAGTATTAGAAATGGTGAATGAGTCAGCTGAATCTAGAATGCATTTGATAATTTTTGGATAATCTGTGACCAAAAATTGGATAGATAAGGGCAATAGTGTAACAAATGAAGCAGGGTGCCTAGCGAATTTGGGTATCTTGGTCAGAAAGTTGGGGGATAATGGGATTTATTGTGTTCAATTTAGCTAGGGTGAAATACGTTCTATAAAATGCACTAAACCTGAATTTGTTGAAGCTAAGACGCTATAACCATGGTGGAAGAACTTTATATCTTCTTATTCCAGGAGCCATCAGAGATTTGGATGCTTAAGTCTGTTAACCTTTTTGGCCTTATGTGGTAAGGTCTTTGAGTAGATAGCTAGAAAGTTCCAAGTATATTTTAAATGTTAGTTTGGGTTTATTGCTATGAACCACCAGAATGTCCTTTATAGATGTGATCAATTGGAGAGTTAGCCAGTCAGTGGAGTTATATATGTAGTTTCTTAATTGCAGGTATGAGAAATGAAACTGATGCAAATTATAGAGGTTGCATACAGTAGCTCTTCACAAGCAGTAAGATTATTATTAATAAAGTACTGACCAGTTTCAACCATACCCCCTGAGTGCCAAATGTTGAATGCATGATAAGTAACAGAACAAACTGAGATACATTAAAAGTGCTTATTGATTGTAGAGGTTGGTTAAATAGACAGCATTGTGGGCTAGCATGCTGCACTTTTTGCTGTGGCAGTATTTGTGACCTTTATTTTTTCTGGTTGCAGTGTTTAGATGTCAAGATTTGTCTGATATGAAAGTAGGAGTTGATTACCTGTTCTCTTGCTCTAGTTGAGTTTAACTCATTTTCACCTGGGCAGCCATTTTATATCAGGTTAAGCAATGGATGGTTCAGAGTTCATACAGTGTTGTTGGAGATAATGGGTTAAAAGATAATTAGTACTGCTGTCCCAGTGGCGCTGAGGGTTGCGGCACAGGATGCCACACCTCACGCTGCACCAGCAACCCCGGTTCTGGAATGGACTCGGGCTGCCGTGGGCTGGCAGGGGAGAGGAAGGATTGAGCATCCCATGACTGCTCTCCTTCCTCTGGGGTGGGTGAGGGCACTGTGCTGCACTACAGTGGCACCTAGCAGAAGCTGGGTGCACTGTAAGCTGCGGGCATGACAAGGGGATGGAGCATGGTGGGCATCCACACGTACATGTGCTGACAACATTGCATATCTGGCTCCTCAGGGGATCCACTAACAGAGGAAAAATGGTGGAGCAACTGCATCAGCTGATGGCCGTGCCCTGCTGCCCTGGATCCGTGAAGACGTAGCCTCTGGATGTCCATGTCGCAGGTCCCTTTGGGGGGAGGGGTCCTGTCATTGGCCAGCCTGGTGAATGGGTGTATAAATCCACATGACAGACCTGGTCCGGGAGTGCAGGTGCCAGTGACCGAGGTCAGTGGGGGGGGGGCTGCTCTGGCCAATGAGGAAAAAGTATTCAATGATAAAAAAAAAAGATAATCAGTACTGAACCACTCTTGAAATGCAGATCTCGCCTAGGTCTTGGTAATCACTGTTTTGCTTGATGTAGCCATGGTGTCTTATTATTCCAAAGGAATTGAGAAACTGCTCTATGAAGACTATTAACCCTTAGGCTTCCAACAGAATTAGAAAGTATAGTAATTCTGGACCGATATATCAGTCCATGGCACAGCAAAGGTTAAAGAATCCTTTTGGAATTTCAATGGGTAGTGATTGGAAAAGAAACAAACAACAGGGGAGAATATTCATTGTAATCACATTTACTCTGCCAATGAGTGTAAGTGGGATGGAGATCCATGTTTTAATACCATTTTGTATTTTAATAATTAGTTGAGTGTAATTTTCTTGAAGTAGGTTAGTAAATGCAGTTGTGACCTTTGTGCTTAGATCATTTATAGAGGTGACTTTTCTGCATTAACAATCATCAGGTAGTTGAGGGATTCATACAGGGTTTAAACACAGTAATCACATCTACATAGAAACATAGAAGTTGACGGCAGATAAGGACCGCAAGGCCCATCCAGTCTGCCCATTTCTTTTTCTACCTTATAAATGTGCCATCGGCCTGTGGTCTGTCAATAGCCTATCTATTCATACTCATCTATATTGCTCCATTATGCCTATCCCATGCCTGTTTGAAGCCCTGCATTTTATTCATAGCCACCACTTCCTGAGGTAGGCCATTCCATGCATCCACCACCCTTTCTGTGAAAAAGAATTTCCTCACATTTCCCCTTAATCAGCCTCCCCTCTAATCTCATGCTGTGCCCTCTTGACCTGCTATTTTTCTTTTATTTAAACATGTTAGACTCTTTCACCTTGTTAATGCCCTTAAGGTGTTTGCATGTTTCGATCATATCACCTCTCTCCTTCCTTTGCTCAAGGGTATACATATTGAGTTCCATTAATCTGTCCTCATATGTCTTCTGATGCAGTCCCTGCACCATTTGGTTGCCCTTCTCTGGACTGCCTCAATTTGGTTAATGTCCTTGTGAAGGTGTGGCCTCCAGTACTGCACGCAGTACTCCAGATGGGGCTTAACCAGTGTCTTGTAAAGAGGGATTATTACCTCCCTCTTACGACTTGTGATATCCCTACTAATACACCCTAACATCCCCTAGCCTTACCTACTGCTTTAAAGGTCTGCTTGGATGATTTCAAGTCATTGGTGATAAATGATGCCCAAGTCAATTTATTTTAATCCCATCTTTTCCAATTTACTTTATTTCTAGATGTCACTCCAAATTTGAAAGAACTTAAGAGACGATCTTTTAAAGAATTGCATGGATTGGTGATGTATTGTAGGGCCCGCCAACATGCAAACAAATTTAATGGTGTCATTGTGACTATCTATTCTGGTGATTTGAAGGTTTTATTTGCCATGCAGTAGCAAAGGGTTAATTTGCCAATGTGAATATAAGGGGTGAAAGTTGGCAGCCCTGTGTGGTGCCTCTGCCAAGGGTGAATTTGGGAGATAGAACATTATTGGTCTTTATTTGAGATATTGGGGATTGATACAACAGTTTTGCCCACTGTTGGAATGTCAGTCGCCAACAAACAATATCTAGTGTTTTGTGAACAAAGTCCCACTCTACCCAATCAAAAGTTCCTTTATCATTGAGTGACAACAGGATAGCATCCGTATTGTAATTACTATTTTTGATATTGATAGTTGCAATATTATCTGCAAGTTTTCTGCACTTGATAAATCCATTTTCATCCTGAGTAATAAGAGTGAATATAATTGTTTTCAATCTGATGGCAAAGATTTTTGAGAATACTTTAGCATTAGTGTTCAATAATGATATGGACCTATAAGATGACCAAAGGAGAGTATATTTACCTTTTTTTTATAGAGTAAGAGAAGTTTGGTTTCATAAAAGGATCTGGAAAGATTATTTACGTAATTGACAGTGTTATATACTGTAGGTCAGTGACGTAGGGTATAAAGTCTGAAGAGAATATTTTATAGAAATCTATAGAGTTCATCCAGGCCAGGGCTTTCCCATTCAGGAGGCTCTGGATGGAACCGCAGATCTCTTTAGATGTGATTGGTTAGTCCTGTGATTGCACCCTTTTCTATGATAGTTTTGGGAAGGATATAACCTGTGACACAAAAAGAAAACATAAACTGCTTGTGGGAATTTTTTAGAATGTGTCTTCATTACCTTTTATCTGTGGTTATTACATTTTGCTCCCAGTAGCTCTTAAGCTGCCAAAATAAAGCATGCTGGGAAGTGTGCACTTGTGTTCCTGTTCCTGTTCCTGTTCCTGTGCCTAGATTACTTATATTATTTGGTTTGTTTGCTATATCAAGTATTGCTATAAGTTCCTAAAGTTTTGTTTGCTCTCTTCGCTACAGTGGATTTGTGTTGTAGTGTCTTGATAGTTAAGCCATTTGCAACAGGCTTACGGCTCACATGTTTGCAAACATCTCCAATATCATATATTCTTCATATTTATTCTGATTATCTTTAGTAAATGTTTTTGTTTTGTATGTGCCTGTTGTCATCTATGACCCTTTGTAACCTCATGAGCTGTGCCTGAAAATAGGCATTTATTTGTCTACTACACCTACCTGGTAAACAGAAACTAAATACTGTAAATAAATGTCTTGAAATCAATGACTGAGAAAAAAAGGTTAACTTAGCATGATAGCTATTTTCTTGTTAACAGTGAACAAAAAACTACTAGAGACTTTTTTTTATCTCAGTTGCTGATTTCAAGACATTGTCTATTTGAGTGCAAGCTTTCCTTCATTTGTGTACGTTATTGAGGTTAGCCTCCCTAGCTTGCACCAGTCTTGTTTTCCTGGGGGCACTACAACTTAGATTTGTGGCAGGATAAATTCCATTCAGGCTTATCCCCTATGAAACTGTATCTTGTCCTAGTCATTAACGTTTGTCTTTTTGCTGTAGATGATGAAATTGAGTTATAAGCATCCTTTTTGTGGATAAGAGTATTGCAGATATAAGAGTTGAGAGTATTGGATAGGATGTGCTTTAATCTATGTATTTTTTTAATAGTTCATTTATTTAACATGGTGTTAGAGATCAAAACACAACTTACCCAATCTTTGTCAAGTAAATAAATATATGGTCAGAGAATAGTGGAATGGTAAAGTATTTATTTTATTTAAATGTTTGGTAACCGGGAAAGGCACACTGAGATGAGGCTCGCTTCCAGGTGCAACCCAGAAGAAGGGGAAAGAGGAACAAAAAAGTGTCAGTTACAATCAAATGAAGTGCAAGACATAGCATTATTAAAGCACAATACAGGACAGCAAAAATCATGGTAGGGATACATAGAGGTAAAAAAGGCAGCATTACTGTACGTTGGTGTCAATTAAAGATTTACAAAGCTGTGCAGGGTGGGATCAGACAGGTATAAGATTGAGTGAGGCAAAGCCCTCAGATGAGAGCGAAAGGGTGAGGGGAGTGTGACAGCACATATGTATGGGGTAGGGAAGCTGGGAGAAGAGAAATGAGAGAGGTGGAGGGTTACAGGGGTGAGACAGGAGAAAGTGGGGGATTGGCTTTAGCAACTGCTTTTGGGATAGTAGGGATGAGACATGGCAAAGAACAGGAGGGAGCTAGTTCCATAGGAAAGGAGATGGTAAGAGAAGGCAGTCTGACCAGCACTGGAGCAAAGGTGAGGGATCGAGAAGGAACTGGAGTGTATAGAGTGCAAGGGATAGGAAGAGGGAGCAAAGGGGAAAAGTAGAGAAGATAGATAGGAGGGAAGGGAGGTGAACCAGTATTTTCCAATAAGGGAGGAGCAGTGGGAAAGGTGGTACAAGGGTAAGGGGCAATAGACAGAGTGGAATAATGGAAGCAATGATATGTGTGGGGAGGAGAGTTAGTAGCAAAGTGACAGAAGGCATTACAGAGGGTGTCCAGTCTAGTGAGAGTGAAGGAAGGGGCTGCACTGTAGACCCCATAGTAAAAATTTGGGAGAATCATTTTGACAAGCAGGTCCTTGTGGACTTCAGAGGGGAGACAGTCCTTGTTATGGTAAAGGATGCCTAGTTTGGTGTGAAGCTTTGAGTGTATAGCATCAATATGTGCTGAGAAGTCTAGGTTACTGTTGAGCCTCCCACCAAGGTATTTATAAGTGTAGACTACCTCCAGCTGGGAACCATCAAGAGTGGAGAAAATGGAAAGAGGGGACAGCCTTGCTAGCTCTTGGCTGGTGCCAAAGGTCATGCACACCCTCTTCTTGGTACTTACTTTAAGCTGGTTGGCTTGAATCCATCGTAGTACATTATGGAAGTCATGTTGGAGTGAGGATGCAACTGCAGATGGGAAGGGGCCCAATGCATAGATCAGTGTTGTCAGCATACATATGAATAAGGGAGGAGACACAGATGAAAGGGAGGTAACTTAAAAAGATAGAGAATAGTATGGGACATAGGATAGAGCCCTGGGGGACTGCTGCAAGAATGGGGAGGGGGAGATAAAGCACCACCCATCTACACAGATTGCTGGCAGTCAGGTAGGAGTGGAACCACTGAACTGGACGACTGGAGAGACCAGCTGATGCCAGTTTGTTTAAAAGGAGAGGGTAGGATGCCGAATCAAATGCCTTAGCAAGATCTATAAAAATAGCTGCAGTGATGAGACCCTGGTCCATGTCTGTAAGGACAGAGTCAGTAACATTGAGAAGGGAGAAGATTACGGACTGTTTTTTCTGAACCCAGACTGGAAAGGGGATATAAAGGAGGAGGAGTCAAGGAAGGTGACTAATCTGGAGTGGACTAGCGACTCCTGCAGTTTAGCAAGGAAAGAAAGGAGAGAGATAGGTCTATAGTTTCCAGAGGGATAATGGATCACCCCCTTTGTGGAGGGGGAGTACCCTTGCAGTTTTCCAGGTGAGGAGGTGGCACAGAGGGACAGTAAGAGAGGTTCAAATGGTGGATGGGTAGGAGGAGAATAGCGGACACTGATATGTGGAGGAGTTTTGGGTCTAAGCCATCAGGGTTGTGTTTTGAAGGGTTGAGAGATTTGAGAGCAAGAAAAACTTCCTGGGGGGATGCAGGAGGGAAGTAAAAACCAGCAGACAAAGTGGGTTGTGGTGGGGAGGAGTGATTGAGGACTGAGAGGGAGCAGCACATGTTGTGAAGAAGTTGATGAATAGGGAGACAACACAGCAAGTTGTTCAGAGACCAGTAAGCCATCTAGTTTGGGGGGGGGCAGGTTGGGGTGGCAGGTCAAAGAGAGAGTGGATTACCTTTCAGAAGTTAAAAGGGGAATTTAGGTTGGATTGTAGGTCTGAGTTGAAGTAGTGAGCCTTAGCTGCATGGATAGCCTTGGTGCAGGAGTTTCTAAGGAGTTTCTAAGGGACTTGCAGTGCTGGTGGTTATTATCATCTACTATTCAAGGAGTACTTAGGTGCCAGGCATGAATGATGATGGAGTAGATGATGGACGATTGTGATCATGCAGACAGTGATGATGATGCTGTACTGTGCATTGTTTTTTACAGTTGGTAGTGCACTGGCAACTCATATTGCATTGTTTTCCAATGCTTAACCAGCTCAAGAGAAATGTTTGCAAAATGTTTCTGTAACTCATTTGGAATGGATCTGCATTCCAGTCACAATGCAATGCAAAGCTGCATACTCTTAGAAAATTGTATAAGGCGTTGTGCTGGATCCAGTAACACTTGTGCAACTCAGTCAGAAACACTTATGCAATTCATTAGATGAACAGTTTAATGTGACTTGTACTGTACATAAGAATACAATACAACCTTGATTATCCGAACCCCAATTATCCAGACCTCCCTATTATCTGAACTCTGACATTGTCCCCCAACTCTCATTTGCCTAATGTTATGGACCTCCGATTATCCAAACTCTCAATTATCTGAACAAATCTGATGTCTCCCAGAGCATTCGGATAATCGAGGTTGCACTGTACTCACTCATTAACTGCTACTGCCATGCTTGGTGCTACTTATACCTATTGAGCCATGCAAATGGACTGAATTTAAAAACAAAGGAGAGGTAAAAAGTGTAATGTGTATTAAATCTTCTAGGCAATGCTTGTGAGAGGTGACTGGGAATGCAACGTGTGACTTGTAAGCCATAGCAATCAGCTATAGTGTTAACATTATTTAGTGTTTATAAAAAATCCAATAGATCTAGCTAAAATGGTTCAATTTTAGTGTTTGATGGGCTCAGTGATTAGTTGGGTTTTGCCATGTTCTTTAAATAGAGTAAGTGGGATTGCCAACTTCAGATTTTTCTTATCTTGTATGACCAGGAGTGGGCAATGTACCAGGATCATGTCCAGCCTATTATTGAGAATTGTGACATAACATTTTGGATTATCCATAACTTATGATGGAGGATTGTATAAGCTGGCTTGGGGGAAATGTAGAAATCATATATGTGTGCCTTATTTAAAAATAATATGGCTATAACAAATTTGACATGACTTTAATGATTAAGCAATAAACAGACACAAAAAATCTGAAGGTTTCACTTTATTGCAGTTCAATTTAGCCATGACTTTGAGATAAAGTAGTCCCTTGCAGAACTAGTCTGCATCACTTCACATTGTTTGCATTTCCTTTTTTTTTTTTGCATTTAAAAAACATGTAACAGAAGCAAAAAAATCTGAGACAACAAGAATGAGAGTGGCCAGATTTCAGCCTGTAGCTAGAACAGTAAACTTACAAGAACAGGACAGTGTAAAGGAAAATGCAGCACAAATTCAAACGGGGCTCTGACCCTGTCACATACCCCCTCTTTAAACAAGTCTTCACTATTTATTTTTCTTGCTTAGTGAGACTGGTTTCCAACCTCTTTACTTATTTCTATGAAAACCATACCTGACTCCCGCTATGTTTATGTTTAAATTTCAGCTGCCATACATTTTCAGATTTACTTTTAACTAACATCCTCCAAATCTTTCAGGAGTATTCATATATTTCAATAAGCATACAGACTTAGCATTAGCAATGTTTCTCCATTTCATTGTCATTACAGACAGGAACATTATCAATTGTTTAGACATAGGCATACAGTTTCCTGATTTTCATCTCATTAGTTTACATCTTACCCAAGTGCACCTCATCACAGGGAATCACCCCATGAAACAATGATTTAGTCCCTTCTGGTCTTAAGTAGACCTCTTTAGTGCTGCCTTCTGTAGACCTTCCGTGTCCCTTCTGGATGCCTGGACTCAAGTCCTGAAAAGTACACATGGCAGGCTCTGTTCTTCTTTTTCTCTCCATTATCATCTGTTTAACACATAGCCACTTTAGGAGCTCGCTGACCTCTTCTGGTGGTGCAGCTGCAACATCCTCTTCATCCTCTGGTATGCTGTCCTGGACTTCAGGTTTGGTTTTGCTGCTGGTCCCTAGGTCCAATCCTGGAAAAGCCTTTTCACCCATCTTCTCTGCCATCGCTCTGGTCAACATAGGTGACTTGTATTCCACATATTTACCTTTCTGCACCTGCTGTTCCTGTGACATCTGCCAGGATATCAGGGTGATATCCCCTGGTAACATCTCTCTCCCAGCCTAGATGTACTAGTATCCCACTGCTGACACCAGATGTGAAGGTAAGTGGGTGTGACAGATGCACAGACTCAGGTAAAAGGTGTAAAACACACTTTGCAGTATTTATTTTCCAAAATAAAATAATAAACATACAGAAAGGAAATAGGTGATTAATCCTTTAGTTCTACAAAAACAGTGCACAACTTCCAGGCCTCGTTCCAGCCAAATAGATTCTTAGCACATGAAAACTTTCATGTGCTACGTGATGCTTCTTCCACAACAGTCAGGTCTCTACTGACTGACTCATCTGTTTTGCATCTTAGGAGGTAGGCTTTTATACCTGCCTACTGATGATGTCAGCACCATGTGAGCTATCTGGCTCACAATTCTCTAAGTAAACACATGCAGGCTGACACGTGTTTACAGGGAGCCAACCAGCAGTATTTTCTAGTGCAGCAGCTATCAGTTTGCCATCTGAGGGATGCCTGCTACCTCTGTCTGAGTTGAAACCAACAACTTACAACCATAATCAGTCTCATTTCAAAGGGGACATCCTGTCAGATTTAAAGAACTGCACCACACAAGTACATTTTATTACTTGCTTGCTGATTTCACTACCTTGAACTGCTGTTTTGTACTGGACTGTAGGGTCTGTTTGGATCCTCGGGGTGTGTGTTCATTCTTGCGTGTGGGGGCTCGGTGGAGCCGGCAACCGGGAGCAGCCCTGGGGGGGGTGGGGCTAATAACTTAAAAGCCTGTGTTGCTCGTACACAGCGAGGCAACCAGCAGTATTTTCTAGTGCAGCAGCTACCAGTTTGCCATCTGAGGGATGCCTGCTACCTCTGCCTGAGCTGAAACCAACAACTTACAACCGTAACCAGTCTCATTTCAAAGGGGACATCCTATCAGATTTAAAGAACTGCACCACTCAGGTACATTTTATTACTTGCCTCCTGATTTCACTACCTTGAACTGCCATTTTGTACTGGACTGCAGGGTATGTTTGGATACTTGGGCTGTTTGTTCATTCCGGGGTGTGGGGGCACAGTGGAGCCGACAACCGGAAGCAGCCCTGAGGGTTTGGAGCTAGTAACTTAGAAGTCCACGCTGTTCGATAGAGAAAATTACTTTAAATCTTGAGTGGGGTCAGTTACATATAGTAACACTCTCAGGTAATTGTCTCATACATTACAAGGGCATTTTTTTTGTTTTAAAAATTGTTTGCTTAGTTTTTATACTAGTTTAGTTTTGTTAAATTAACACCATGATTTTACTCATACTAATTTTGTTTATTCCATGTTGTCAAGTTCCTTTACTACTGGAACGAACCTGGAAGGGTGGTTTTGCTTGCTGTCTTCTCCCCCACTGTGCAGAGAAATATCTCTTGCCAAGAGTTGCAGATCCCAGACAGGTTATGGATTCACCATCATTTCTTAGGAATAAACCTTTTAATCTATCCACACTGAATGGAAGGGGGAGGTGATGGGTTCTAGGCTGTTCTTCTATTCCTCAATCTGATTTTTATTCTAACAGTAAAATATCTAGGATACAGTCAAAAAAGGACATTAAATGTTTGCATCGTGCCTTGACATAAAGATTGCTCTTTTTACTGTTGCTGATTTCAGGATCTGTACATTCACATCCTGATCCTCCAAATATGGATAGTGCTTCCACTTCCCACCCTAAATTTTCCAACACTGGTACTGTCCAGAATTCCTCCTCTCTTAAGATAGTGCATTTAAATATTCAAAGTCTACTTGCTAAGTGGGGCTCTGTTGTCTGGATTGAACAAGATAAATTTGATCAATCAATCATTCTTTATTTTTAAAAAGTGCCTTTCCAAAACCAAAGCGCTTTTACAATAAATAGATCAAGTACATAAAACTAAAACAATATAATAAAATCAATCATTAAAACATTCTTAAAAATCAGAATAAGCCAGGCTAAATAGGTAAAGTTTCAATGCTGATTTAATTCTGATGCTGATGTCATTACCCTTTCAGAAACCTGGTTGAACAGTAATATTTCTGATTCAGAAATGTCATTCCTGGTTTCAGACATTTCACACAAGACAGGATGGGAAGGAGAAAGGGAGGTGGATCAATGATTTATGTTAGGAATAATTTGAAAGTGACTCCTATTGATCCCCTTGGAGGATTTTCTAGTTGTGAACCGACATCAGTTGATATTCTCCCAGGACTCAATAAACATCTTACTATTAGTTCATTGTGCATTCCCCTGGATGTTTTAAATCAGGCTGGAATTTGGTGATTGACACTAAAAATAACTTTTCCACCAATAGAGAATGGATCTTAATGGGTGATTTTAATAACGATTGGGGCTCAAATTTAAATGAAGAACTCCAAGAGCTTCTACTTGATATGGGTCTCACACAGTTAATTACTGACATCACCAGACCTAATTATAAAATAGGAAAAGGCACAAGTCTGGATTTGATAGTAGTCCCCGTTATCAACATGATCTTAGTTACCAAGATTTTGTCAAATGCTTTTAAAGACCATTGTTACATATACTGTGAATGGTCAGCAAAAACTCGGGGAGGCCCCCCTAGGGTAATCCAGTACAGAAATTTTATATGACTGAAATCAAATATTGTTAATAAGGCTTGTAAAAAGATTGATTGGACACAACTAAAGCCTATAAAGTATAGTGATTCTCTTATGCAGAAGTTTTATAATCTTTATTCTTCAATAATTGATATGGTTGCCCCCCCCAAAAAAAAAGATTAGGGTTAGAACCCACACAAATAAATGGATCAACAATGAGCTTCAGAGACATACAAGATGCAGAGATAAAGCCTGGAGAAAATATAAGATTAGTAAGGATGTTTGCTAGCTACAAAATTATACGATGTTCAGGAACAAGTACAAAACAGAAATTAGGAAAGTTAAAACAGTTTTTCATATCACAACAAAGGAAAGCCTCTTGCAACCCCCCCAAAACTGTGGCAAATTTTAAATAATCTGCTGGGCCAGGAGCAAACGGATCGCTCATAACCCTGGAAATTGGTGATTTAGTTACCAGTGATTCTAACACCGTTTCCAGCTCTTTTAATGAATTTTTCAGAAATTTAGAGAGCTATAGGATACCACTTGCTTCAGCTTTAACACCCAACGTAATGGTTAGTACTTCCTCACTGTGTCCTGAATTCTGTTTTAAGAACATTATGAAGGAGCAGATCAAGGAATATATTTTAAAAATGTACCCCAGTCCTGTTATGGCACATGATGGCACTGATTTTCGATTAGTTAAACTAGGGATTGATGCTTTTTCCCATCCACTATCACTCATTTTTAATTTTTCATTACAGTTTTGTACTTTCCCCTCCATTTTGAAAATGGCTACTATTAAACCCATACTAAAAAATGGTAAATCATCTCAAATTACTATCAACCAATTTCATTATTTTATTTATTTAGATCTAAGATTACAATTACCTTTGAGCCAAGGCTCTTTTACCAAGGTTCCATGTCAGGAGAGTACATACATGTTAAACATGTTAAACAAGGGCATACAACATTAAAGAGAGCATACAACAATATTCATCAGTTCAGGTAGGACATCACAGTAAATAGTATACATGAATAACACATACAAGGATTCATTTCAGAAACCTAGAAGAAATCAGGGAGGAAGGGTGAGAGGATAGGGGAGTGGCAGTCAAAAAAGAGACTAGAGCAGCTCACAGCATTGTCAAAGAACATCAGAGAGGGGTGGTTGATCTCAGTGGGGAAGGGGGAAGTTAGGGGTGGCAGTCACATGAGCAGGAGGCTGTGAGATGATAATGGAGGCTTGATTTGAATATGCCAGTGAGGAGGTGGAGGTGATGTGAGTGCTGAGGGCATTCATCCAGCTGGGTGCACTGTGTGCAAAGGATCTATGGCCCAGAGTGGTGCGGCACCAGGAGACCTGTAGAAGCTGACGTTCAGACCCTCTGGTATTACGAGGATTAGTGTTTGGGTGCAGGAGGGCTTGGACACTAGGTGGAGTAAGGCCCAAAGTAGTTTTTTTTGCCATCAAGCAGATAAGGTACTTTATGCAGTTAGCGAGTTGAAGCCATCCCATTTGAGTGTAAAAAGCTCACATGTATGTGTGAGTCAGTGGGATCCAATAAGCAGTCGACAGGCCTTGTTTAGGGAGGTTGTTATGTGCCTGAGGGTGGTAGTAGAGGCAGAGCCATAGATTATGAGGCCATAGTCCATGACAGACACCACAGAGCTCTGGACAGCAATCTTCAGTACTGCCTGGGTAAGATGCTGTCTATTTTGGTAGAGAATTCCAATACATGAGTTTACAACTCTGGCAACACTATCAATGTGGGTTCAATAAGATAGGCAAGGGTTGAATGAGATTCCAAGGTATTAAAAGCACAGATTTAGTCTTTTTGTGGTTTAGAGCCAGTTTATGTTTTGCAAACCAGTTTTCAACAGCAGAGAAAGCAAGCTGTAGGTTGTGAAGTAAGGGTTGTGGGTCTTTATGGGGGGTGAGAAGCACAGCATCATCAGCATAGAGGATAATTTGTTCTGGGCAGGATAGTGGAAGTGAGTTCAGAAAAAGGCTGAAAAGTAGTGGGCCCAGTATGGATCCCTGTGGGACACCTGAGTGGACAGGTTTGGAGTCAGAGAGTACTCCTGAGATTTTTACTCTTTGTGAACACTGGTCCAGGTAACTATTAAACCATGCAGTAGAGTCCTGGGAGAGCCCAGCATTCAGCAGCTATTTGGTAAGCAGGCCATGGTAAACAGTGTCAAATGCCTTAGTCAAGTTGATGAATACAGCTCCAGTTAGATGACCTTTGTCCAATGGGTTGTGGAGGACTCCAGTGAATTCCAGGAGGGCTGTTGATGTGCTGTGCCCTTGCCTGAACCCATGTTGCTGTGTACATAGGATGTGATATTTGTCCAGGTAGTCTGTAAGCTGGTCAGCAACAATGCGCTCAAGAGCCTTGGAGAAGGGTGTAATATAGAGATCGGCCGGTAGTTCCCCTGTATGGACTTGTCACCACTTTTAAAGACCGGAGAGACAATAGCAGATTTCCATTTGCTTGGGAACTGACTGAGGCTGAGGGGGAGGTTGAAGATTCTGGTAAGCGGGTGCAATACCTCTTCAAGGGTGAGGGATAGCAGTTTAAGGTCCAGTGAATCACCATTGGCTCTGGACTTGGAGGTAGCCTTTGTTACATATTTGCGGACATCATTTACCTTGACTTTTTTGAAGTGGAAAAATGGATGATTTGAGGTGGTAGGTAGGGAATTTGGAGCAGGGGAGTCAGTTTCAGAGAAAAAGTCTGAGGGGAGAACAGCACTGAGGTCAGTGAAGGCTGCATTGGAAGTATTGGCAATGACCACCACTTACCTCCACTTTCCAAAGTTTTGGAAAAGATAATATTGGATCAAACTACAGAATTTCTAAATAGTAACAATTTATTATCAGAGTCCCTGCATAGGTTCAAACAAAAACACAATACCAAGTCAGCCTTGGTGGGGTTCACAAGCTGCATACAGTATGCCCTTGATAAAGGGCACTCCGTTGCAGCTATATTTGTGGACCTCACCAAGGCTTTTGACCTTGTAGAACATTCTTTATTGCCTTTAGTTTTGTCTGAATTTCATTTTTCCCATGAGGTTAAAACTTGGTTTACTAATTAGCTTATCAACAGACAACAATGTACTAAGATAGATGGAACTTTATCCCCTTTTAGGCCTGCTAGTTGCAAAGTTCCACAGGGCTCCATACTGGGTCCTCTGATATTTTTGCTTTACATGAACTCATCCCCTCACATTTGCACACAAACATCTATGACACTTTATGCTGACAATGCAGTACTTTATGGGATCTCTGATGACCCTACTTCTGCATCTATGGCTGTCCAAGATGACCTTTGACCTTCAGAATTGGCTTACTTCTTGCTGTATGGGCTTGAATTCATCAAAGACCAAATGTATGTTGTTCACAGGACCCAAGATGAAACCCACTGCTCATATTGATCCAATAACTGATCTTAGAGGTCAAGTTATTGAGAGGGTCAACATTTTTAAATATTTGGGAATCTTGCTAGATTCTCACTTTACTTTCAAATTCCATTTTTCTTCCTTACAAAGAAAATTGAACCATAGGGTTGGGCTATTGTACAGGGTCAGACAATTTCTAACTAAGAAATCATGTATATTATTAACCCATAGTTTTTTGTTCAGTTTACTTGATTATGGTCTAATTATTTACACGGCTTCTTCAAAAAACATTCTTGACAAATTGAGGGTTACATACAATACTTTTCTTAGATTCATGACAAGATCAGGCTTTCGTATTCATCATTGCAAACTTATTAGGTTATCTGGCTGCCTTTCATTATAAAATAGAATACTCTACAGGGTTGGGTTATTTCTTTATAAGGGTACTCAGGGTCTGTTACCTCCTTCTATATACTCATTATTCTCAAGGGCACTCAACGGGACTGGAACTAGATCACAAAGCAGGTTAATCTTCTCTATTCCTTTTTTCTGGAAAACTTCTGGACAAAGGTCAATACTCTATAAAGCTTCTCAGTTGTTTAACATTCTTATAGTTAATAGCTCTACCGTTTCTCTATTTAGAAAGAAATTATGACAATGGCTCCAGGATACTGATAAATGCAACTGCTTTTAGGCTTGGATTCCTCCTTTTTGGATCTTGAACAAGATGTTTGTAGATTTGATATATTATACAGTTTTATATTGATTGTATAGTTATTGTATCATCATTTGTCTTTTGTAGACTTGTCACACATGAAAATGGGCAGACATGCTCATTGTGCCTACAAGTATAAAAAAATAAAATGAAAATGAAAAATGAAATGACTCATCCTAAATAAACACAGATTGTCTGACTCATCTAACCTTTACACACCTCTGCTTCACCTAGGAAAGAATGTTTTGTTTTTGGCATCTTGCAAACCCAAAGCAGTTTACACAGAATAAAACACAGAGTGCAGGACTCTGTGTTTCAACTAGTTTTCATTACTTACATTCCCTCTGTGTCTGCCTACAGAGCAGCACAGGAGAAGGCAAGCAACTTATTGCCTCTTGCTTTACTTATATATTCATAAGGCAGGCAATTCAGGCAATGGCACCACAATCCGCACAGGGGTTGTATACAGACCCCCTTCTCAGGGGGAGGAAATGGACAAGGAAATAATAGAAAGTATACTTAGAATGGCAGAAAAAGGGGAGATATTGCTGATGGGTGATCTGAATATGCCAGATGTTAACTGGAGTGCAGTTGCAGCTGCCACTTCGAAGAGTGGAGTTATTCTAGGTGCCCTACAGGGGGCATGCCTTAGACAACTAGTATTGGAGCCCACTCGAGAAGGAGCAATATTAGACTTGATTCTCTCAAATGGAGATGGAGAGAGGACCACAGATGTAGAAGTGGGTAGCCATCTGGGAACTAGCGACCATCGAACAGTATGGTTCTCAATAAACACAGCAATAGAGTCAAGCCATACAAAGACAAAAGTACTGGACTTTAGGAGGGCTGACTTTGCCAAAATGGGTGAGTGCCTAAGGAATGCACTAGCAAATGGGCAGGAAGGAGGGGTGGAAGAACAATAGGGAATAATAAAAAACTGCCATCACAGAGGTGACAAGCCTTTGTGTGAAGCAAATAAACAAAACAAAATGATGTAAGAAACCACTATGGTTCTCAAAGGGAGTGGCAATGAAGGTTCAAGAGAAAAAGAAAGCATTCAGAAAGTACAAGGAATACATGAAGGAGCAGGACAAGAACTGTATCAGTTAAAGCAAAGGAGGCTGGGAAGGCAGTCAGAACAGCAAAGGCCCAAACTGAGGAAAAGATAGCCAACTCAGTTAAGAAGGGGGATAAAACCTTTTATAGGTACATCAGGGAGCGAAGGAAGACCAAGGGAGGGATAGTGAGGCTTAATAAAGGGGAGAGAGGGTGGGCAGAGGAGACTGTGAAAAGGCAGAGATACTAAACAAATATTTTTGCTCAGTATTTACAAGTGAAGAGGGGGAGGTACATAAAACAAACAGTAGAAACACTCTGGATACAGAAGTTGATACCAGCCCATTTACAGAAGAAAGGGTTCTGAAAGAACTCTTAAAACTGAAGGTGGACAAAGCAATGAGGCCTGATGGGATTCATCCCAGAATTCTAAAAGAACTAAGGGTAGAACTAGTGACACCACTGACTACCCTTTTAACAAATCATGGGAGGATGGGGTGGTACCCGAGGACTGGAGGAGGGCAGATGTGATTCCCCTTCACAAAAGTGGGAGCAAGGCAGAAGCAGGAAACTACAGACCTGTTAGTTTAACCTCAGTGATAGGGAAAATGATGGAATCACTTCTGAAGGAAATAATTGTCGAGTATCTAGAGGCCAGAGGGGCACAGGACCCTAGGCAGCATGGATTCACAGCGGGAAGGTCATGCCAGACGAATCTGATAGATTTCTTTGACTGGGTGACCAACGTAGTAGATCAGGGAGGGGCTGTGGACATGGCCTACCTAGTCTTTAGCAAGGCATTTGACACAGTTCCACACAAAAGATTAATATACAAGTTAGCCAGCCTGGGAGTGGGTCCCAAGATGACAGCCTGGGTAAAGAATTGGCTGAGAATAGGACACAGAGGTAATAGTAAATAGGTCCACTCAGAAGAAAGGAGGGTTGCTAGTGGGGTGCAGGAGGTTCAGTATTGGACGGTCCTCTTCAATGTCTTTATAGCGACATTGCAGAAGGACTGGAAGGAAAAGTATGTCTCTTTGCAGATGACACAAAGATCTGCAACAGAGTTGATCACAGGAGTGGGGTAGAAAGGATGAGAAGGGACTTGGCAAGGTTAGAGGAATGGTCAAATGTATGGCAGCTTAGATTCAATGCTAAGAAGTGCAAGGTAATGCACCTGGGAAACAAAAACCCAGGGGAAGAGTACACAATGGGGGGTGAGATACTAACAACAACAAAAATGGAAAGGGACCTGGGGGTAGTCATATCAGATGACCTAAAGGTGGGCAAGCAATGTGAGAGGGCAGCAAGGAGGCTGGGGGGATACTGGGATGCATAGGGAGAGGCATCACCAGTAGAAAACAGGAAGTTATTATCCCTCTGTACAGGCAGCTGGTGAGACCCCATCTGGAGTACTGTGTGCAGTTCTGGAGACCCAATCTCCGCAAAGACATAGACAGGATGGAAGCTGTCCAGAGGAGGGCAACTAAAATGGTGCAGGGTCTGCACGGAAGACATATGAAGAGAGACAAAAGGAGCTTAATATGTATAACCTCGAGGAAAGGAGGAGAGGGGGACATGATAGAAACATTCAAGTACCTCAAGGAATCAACAAAGTCCAAGAAGGTAGCATCTTTCAAAAAGGGTGTGCAAGAACAAGAGGGCACAATTTGAAGATGGGGCGGCTCAGAGGTAATTTAAGAGTATTTTTCACTGAGGGTTGTGGATGCATGGAGCGGCCTTCCGGAGGAGGTTGTGGAGTCAAAATCAGTGGTGGAATTCAAACATGCATGGGACAGTCATAAGGCAATTCTAGGGGGTGGGGGTAGGAAGATGTAGGCTGCTGGTTAACTAGGATCTGCAGCTTATCCAGTAGGTAGGGAAATGGGCAGACTGGGTGGGCCAAGCGGTCCTTATCTGCCGTCAAATTCTATGTTTCTATGTTATTATACAGTACTTGGGATAAGGGGAGGGAGACTACAAGAATGAAAGTGGCCAGATTTCAGCCTGTAGCTAGAACAGTAAACTTATGAGAACAGGACAGTGTAAAAGAAAATGCAGCACAAATTCAGACAGGGGCTCTGACCCTGTCACAACAATGAAAAAAAAAACAGCATAAAACACTGATTTTTAAAAAAATTTTTCACTATCCAGATCTCAGAATTTACATATCCAAATGGACTGGAACTTTGCATGTCAGGAGATCGTTCCCTCAAGACTTTGCATGCAAAAGTTCCTGCAAATCCATAGAACAGCTGTGAAGATATTAAAGTGCAAAGTATCCAAGAAGATGGGTTAAGATACTTACTAGGAGTCATAGTAGGAAAATATAGATGTACAGAAGGCCAAAGCCCGTAAATACACATCTCCTGCCTTAGCAGGCATTAATTCCCAATTCCCTCATTTAACAAAAAACTATCAAGCTTTAATTTAAATAGATTATAAGAATCAACTTCAACAATATCTTTTGGTAAAGAATTCCATAATACAATAATCCACTGTGTAAAGAAATTCCTTCTTAGCTGAGTTTTAGGATATGTAAGTCCTAATTGATAACTATGACATCTTAAAGAGAACAACTTTTGATATTGAATAAAGCCTAAATCTGAAAACAATATAGGGTCCCTTATAATTTTGAACATTAATAAGAGATCACCTCTTTTTCTCCCGAGTTCCAATGAATAAAGATTCAAAGAGAGCAGTCTATTATCATAATATTCCCCACAAAGGCCCCAAACCATCTTAGCAACCCTCCTCTGGACCCCCTCCTTGTTTTGGGTCTGAATTCAGGAGATGGAATGTTTACTATGTATGGAATATAAGAATTCAACTCTCTGCTAAGTTCTACTGGCAGAATGTTCGTCTCCACTGTTACTAAGCAGAATGCCTTAGATGGAACCAGGGCTTTTGCTTTATCTGTAGCGGGTTAAACAACATATATTTCCCCAGTAAGCAGGTGAGGATAGATGGGGGGGGGGGGTTCATAGTCAGCAAAGAAACACCATAAATTAAAATTGTAAGTACTGTAGTACTTCATTTTTTAAGGTGTGTGTGTGTTAGGATGATGGGACCAATTAACATTTAATTATTGTGGTTTTAAATTTAAGGTAGTTTTATTTTTAGGGCCTGGTTGAAGGTTTTTAGTGAGTAAAGGTGACAGCCACATTTGTGATGGCAGTCGGGTATGTTTTTGGTACAACTGATTTCATATGTGAAGAGGCTACTAGTCCTTCATCCAGTGCTGTTATGGTGGGACAGCAGCACTGGGTTCTGAGCTCCTCAGACAATCATCTTACTGATTTATAGCCATATTATAAAATCACAATAAGGCACTCCAGGGTGTGCGTTGTGGTGGGATAACAGCACACCTAGGGTGGCAAAAGCACACAGCCTTTGGCCTCGTGCTTCAACCCACCCTAGATGTGCTGTTATCCCACCATGATGCATACCATGTCATGCCTTTTTGCTTAAATAGCCTTGTTTTACACATAGATACAGTATGTAAAGAAACAGTGATAAGGTTGTTCTCATCTAGTCTCTCTAATTCAAAGCAAGTAGCCTGTGCTGAGTGCTAAAATGTTCACGTACATGGGTAGTGGCTTTCAGCCATGTAAAATATATGTGAGACTGAGCATCAGTGTTGTTTCTTGCCACTTCAACATGGGACCACCACAAAGATGTTGGGTTAGTGCTTTGGATTTTAGGCATGCAAGGGTCATGGAAACTGACTACGAGAGGAAGAAAGACTTGGTGTACTTTATGATTCATGCTAGAAAGTCTGTAACCCCAAGCCCACTGCTTTATGGACCAAAAGCTCGGTGTTGCACAACAAGGTAATGAAAAGTGCTGATATAGGTTTTGCTTGTGCTGTTTTGATATGCTAAGCAAGAAAGTTCCCCATCATATAGGCAGATGAGTGGACAGTCCAGTTGCTCCCATACTATTTAATTCGAATTTTATTTCCTGAGTACATTTCGTTGCTACTTCTCCAGTATATACCTTCACAACAATGTGATTTAAATGTACACATACTGCAAGTACAGCTGCTCTGAGCCATTTTTACAGCTGGATTCCCTAAATAGTTTTGATACACATTTGTATTTGACATTGACTAGGCTCTAGGTATAGTCACATAGTTTGTTAAAGTAGGGTCAAAGTTATCATGGATTTCAAGCTTCATAGAAGTGGATGCCCCTGGGCCTTGACATGATTGTCTTCCTTGATGTTCTGGGCCTACTTGGTTGTTTTGATCTCTAGCTAGTTAGTGGTTATGTAATATCTAAACTGAGCTGTTGCTGGGGAGGAACTCAGAACTGCTCTGCACAGTGACACTTGAAGGTCCTAAAACACAATCAGTATCAACCTGAGATCCAGTATTTTCTGCATCTTTGGAATGGGACTGTGATAGAAGTTAAGGAGGCTGTCTGCTTGCCTACAGACTGTTTGAGTGTTAAAGGTAGGAGTTTATAGAGGTGAAGTGAGACTGCAGAGAAAGTGAGTGATGAGTGGTGTGACGTGCCACAGGGATGCTCAGAATCTCAATTCACCTCCTCAGAGTCTGTAAAGACTCTTCCTACCATTGATGGCAAAGCAGGCAGGCAGGAGGGATCATGGCAATTTCTATGTCTTTTTCATACAAAATATGCTTAACTGGGTTTACAGAGCTCGTGTTTGGTGACTGTTGATGCTGAAAAGTCTGCATAAACGTTGAAATGTACATTCCAGTACGTCAGTCCTCACTCGATTATTACTGTGTGTAAGATAGCTTCTTTATCTTGGCACTTCTGTGGCTTCACAAAAACTGAGGCTCTTCTCCATAGAAAAGAGGAGACTCGGGGGTGTTATAATCACAGTATTCAAATATCTGAATATCTCATTGCATTAGCTCCCTTCCTACCTCTCCTCCTCCTTCATAACACCCCCCTCACCCTCTTATTCCCTTACATCAACCAACTCTCACACCCTGGTAGTCCCCCACAGATCCACCCAAATTGGCCAATCCGGTTACTCTCACTGCCTCCCAAAAATCTGGAATTCCTTCCCCTCTCAAATCTGGCACTCATCCTCAGCATACTCCATGAGCTCTGTCCTCAATAATTACCTTGCTTCTAGCTGTTCCTGCCATGTTCTTCCATAACTCCCTCCTCTAAGCCTTGGACAAACCCAACCCCTCTACCATCACCTTCACGTTACCTGTGCACACCGACCCAGATTCTTAGCTTTCCTACCCTTCCCCCAAATTAATCCCCCTTACTAGTCTCCCTTGATCTCTCACAGAATACAAGGGGCCTCAAATGGTCTCCATGGGTCCCTCTCCTACCTCCCCAAAGGGGTTTGTAGCTCTCATCTACTCCTTCCCCCACCATCCTGAAGGGGTCTCTCTGGGACACTTCCTTATCCCCTTCTTTCTGGTCAGTGCAGTGCAGTGTCCTCGCATCCTGAAGTGGTCTCCAGGGACACGACTCTTCCCCTTCCCCACCCACCTCACCACTGCCACTCTTTTTCCCCTTTTCTTTCACTTAAGCACTTGTTACCTATTAACCCAGCACTTATTATTGTCCACTGTTTTTACCTATCATGTACAACCCTATTGCAACACTGTTTGTAACATCTGCCTTACAACTGTATGTTAATGTTGAACTTATAACTTGAATGTTTACTGTCTCATTCCTAATGTACCCCTTCACACCAGATCGCATGGGAGATGAGTGACTTGTCACTCAGTGTGCCTTCCTGGTGAAACATTTCAATAAATAAATAAAAATAACACCATCCAAATGCAACTTTTCATGATGTACGAGAATAAGATGACAAAGGAGCACTCAATGTTTTTGAAAGGAAGGAGATTCAACGGACATTTTTGGAAGAACTACTTCCCAGGGCAAGTGGTGGACACTTTCTACCATCATGCTTAAACTCGATAAGTACTTTGATGAAAAAGGGATGACAGGGTATTCCTACTGAGCTGTGGGGGGAAATAACTTAATGGGACTGTGGCCTCCTTTCTTCCCTATATGCATATATCTGCAAAGTGTTACAAAACATTTCACAGTGTAATCAAAAACAAAAGAAATGTGGAAAATATGTTGACTAAATGATTAATTAGTTGGTCCCTGCAATCCTGCAATGTTTGGAACTACTTAAAACTGCAGTATAGTGTAACAAAAATCATCACATAGGTTTGTTAGCAATAATGTAGTTCTGGTAAAAAACATCAATGTACACACTGGGAGTGGGTAAAAAGATGCTCAGATAAAAAAGATACCTTCATTAGTGACAACAGTAACCGAGATATTTTACAAAAATATCTCAGTCACTGTTGTCACAATGACTATCTCTGCAGTTACTGTCATCACACAGTAAAGATTCCATGGCTGACAGGCTGGGACTACACTTGAGCCCTGTAGGCGTGACCTGCATTTAAACTGCGGCTCCATTTGCACATTTTTTTCTCAACTCAGTGTCACTGATTCTGCCAGTGGCTGCCCAGATGATCGCGCTGAACTGCGCTGTCAAAGCGACTGTAGTAAAATTAAACGTGAACATTTAAAATGTGTGTCAGGTACTGTAATTGTACAGTTTACCTGATCATTCTGATTTTAATATTTTAATTCCAAAAAAAAAAAATAGTCAGCAGTCTGTTGTTGCTACAGAAACTGGAAAGAAATCACAGCCTACATGACATCCAATGTTTTCAGTGAAGTTTCACAGAATAACATGACAGACAAGTTGTTTTTCTATACAAATCTATATTAAGCCTCTAATAAAATAAAAAAATAATACTAGTTTCTACCTAGAAAAAAACTATTAACTAATAGCATTTGTGGGGAAGCTCAGCAGCTGGCTGGGTGAAACATAAGGTTTTTCTCTGCATTAACTCCAGCTTTGTTTATGCTGCTGCTGGTTGTTGTGCCATCAAATTGAGGAGAATAAAAATATTTGGCACTTTATTTTTTCGTGTCTATTTCTGTCCATATGATGGGTGCTTTTTCATTTTGTTTGCTCTTGGATATAGTATATAAAGTCAAACAGTAACATCAAGGAAAAGGATGTTTAAAAACTACTAGTGGCAGCCATCTTTAATGACTTGAGTCACTAATTATGAAATTAGTAATAAAAGTTGTTTTAAAAATATCTGTGGAAAATAAAATTATACTGATTATGAATCTAGTTACATCAAAAATATATTAATGCTGGGGGGTGCTAGAGAGCCCGAGCAAAGCAGTCATCTGAAACTACAGCTCTAAGCTAAATAAATTAAAATATTATATGTAGACTGTTTTTTGATGGTTCACATCAAAGAAGAATATAAAAATGAAAACAGGAAACTCTAGAGTTGAATTATGGGTAATATAAAGAAAGAAAAAGTGACACAAGATGGAGCCAGAGGCAGAAATACCCCCGGACCCCCTGCCACAAGGTCAGCACAAGGCCATAATCCTGCAGAGGAAAATACAAATGGAGAAGAGACTTTGCAAATTTTGGACCATAAAATTAACTGACTCATCAGTTGAGTGTCTGGACTCTCTGAAAAATTTGACTCATTGACAACCAGGGTTAATGTAATTGAAGCAGAGGTCAAAGTGGTCAAGACTGAAGTATCAGAATCCCATAAGTGCTCAGAAGCAGCCATGGGGACAGTGGCCACCCTGGTAAAAGAGAATACCCACTTGAGGAGTCGGCTTGAAATGTTAGAAAATCAAAGCCAGAGCTGCAAACCTTCCCATTATTGGGATCCCTGAATGCAGCGAGGGGGGCCATTTAATTTAATTTCTCTCCGAGTGGCTGGAACAGCAGTTGGGGCAACCTTATACTGATAGGCATATACAAATATGGAAGGCCTATCATGTAGCCTTGAGGGGCAGACAAATAAATGCAGAAGCCCCCAGAGCAATAGTGGCAGTCCTTGATGGTATCAGATCCAGGGATCTCATTCTGGCATTGGCCAGACAGAAAATAGTCCTACTTTATGAAGGCACACAAGTACAGCTATACAGAGACTTGAGTTTTGCCACCCGGCAAAAGAAGAAAAGATACGGTGGAGTGAGGGCCCTCCTTCTTGAGGCACAAATCCCTCATAACATGCTCTTCCCTGTGCGACTGCAAATCCTACACGAAGGGAAAATCTACATCTTTTCAAACCCTGGGGAAGCTCAGAAATAGGCCCAGAAACATAAACCACCTCAGAGATGAAGAGAATACACGGATCAATCGGAGGAAGAAGACATCAAAGATGGGAATCTTGAACACAGTACTGACTGACTTAACAGCTGGTTTGCTCCAAGAGACATTAATACTGGACAAGATGGTTGAGTAGAACTAATTTTGATCCCAGACTCTCTATAGACCACTAAGTGCTTGAATCTAACATTACCATTCTTAATTGGTAAACACCTGTTTACAGGAAGCAGCGACTGCATAAATAACTTTATAATGTTAGAGGCTAGAAGGATTTAAAGGTGAGGTACTTAGCTGGAGAGACTAGGGATGTCCTCTTATCTTTGTTTTTTTGCTAGGTATCTGGTTGAGATTTAACTTTTTACTGTTATTTGATGGGGATCCCCAAATATAGCCCTAAAGTATGCTCATAAGGGCTTAGCTAGTAGTTTCAGACAAATTAAACACCTCTTAAGGTTAACAGATAGGTACCATTATATGATAAATGCATGTACATTTATCTCCTTGGTGAAGGAGTTATGCTTTGTAATTAATTTTGAAATAGAATTTAAATAACATGCAGCTCATGGGCTTGCTAAATAGCTATAACGATTTGTTTATATTTTAGGTTGAAAAGTTTTTACTGTAAACCCTCCAGGGATGTATCTTATAGACACAGTTTGCTTAATTTTAAATGCATATATTAAGAAGGGTGGCACCCTCAGGTGGAATCTTTATGTATGAATCCTTAAAAAAGGTATCAGGAAAAGTTTTTTAGCTGTATGCTTATTGTAACATCAATAAACATAAAGTATAAAAAAATATATATTAATGTTAAAAAAAGTTATGATTGCATTTTTACCAACTAACAAATACTGCTGCTTTAAGAAGAAGAAGAGTCTGCATTACTCTAATGCTTTTTATATGCAATATTTCCAAAAGTGCTTTACAAGCTATGAGGGAGACTGATTGTGAAATGACTATGAACATGTAGTGGAAGACATTCCATTCTTTAACACACACACACATAGCCAGGAATAATTGCCTAAACCAGTTTTATGGAAAGGGTAATGTTGGCCAGGACACCAGGGAAATGCCCCTCCTCTTCTTGCATGGTGCACTCTGTGTTTCCTATAGGTGAATGGAGGAACCTGGTCCAGAGAAGGTGGATGCAGCTATTCAGGTGGCGGAGTCAGCTTCTCTCCCCACCCTGAGTCTGGAGGAAGCTACTGTGAGTTTGAAAAATTCATGTAAAGCTGGAAATCATGAAGTAAACTCTGGAACAGCAGCATTAAATAATGAAAACAGTCTTGAGACTGATTTTTCTTCTGAGATCCAGGGAGGACTATAAATCTTTCCAGTTATTTAAAAAGGAAAAAAATGGCTCAACAATGGAAAGAAAAGTGCCAGTACTTGCTGGCTGGGATAGCAGATGAGGAAGCCCACTTTGAAATTGAAAGGCATCAGATGAGTGAAGCTGCACAACAGCAAAAGACTGCCTACACTCCCAGTTCTTCCTCTAATGATGGGTGTCAGCTGAAGCCATTGTCTAGTTGGGCCATGGCTTCTGACAGCACTGACAAGCCTGCTGCCATGCCAACTTGTCAGTCAGCTGTTGCAAATACTGCCACCCAAAGCACTAGCATTCAGAATTCCACTGCATAGACTGTTGCGTTTCAGAAGCCATACCAGTGTGAAACTGACAGATCACTGCCTTTCCCTGTTACTGAAGAACCTATAGTTTCTGCACCAAATGAAACAGGGTCGTCAATGGAGAGTGCACTGCTTGGAGCTGGCTGGGAGCTAATGAGCCCAGTTGGTTCCTGGATTTCAGGGTCTTCCCCCATTAGAAAGCCAAAAACATGGAGAACTGCAAGTAAAAACCATGGAACAGGCAAGTCCTGAATATTGCACTTTGATTACTTCCCAGGAATTCTGAAATCAATAACTTGCAAGCTTTTTCACTTAATTTGTCCTCTACCTTTGTTCTAACTCAAATTCCAGAGCTTCTAGCTTTTCAGGGGCCTGTGTCTGATATTAATTTTGCAGCAGAAGCCAATTCTAGGCTCCTCTCCCCCCAGAAGTAGCTGCTCAAAATAATACTGAAGGGAATTTGTTTGAAACACAGAAACGTCTTCAAATTCTACTGGAGCTCAAAATACTACTAGTCAAGCTGCTAACTCCAATTCTCAACCTGCTGAGGAACAACCTCCTAGACAGAGGCCTCTGGCTAATGTTTTTCATGCCCCTCTCCTTCCTGCTAAACAACACAGCACTGTCAGGCTACAATATAGAGGGGGTGGAAAATATCCCAGATAGAATTTTTGTGGCAAACTCTTTACTTAAGCATTTTGCAGCTACTGATATTTACGCTCTTATACATATCAGTGGGAACTTAATGTTTAACATTAGTTTCAAGACCTCTGCATCACCATCACTTGAACTTTTTTGGCAAAAATATCATTAAATGAAGCATTCCCCACTTTGATCTCCTTTCATTGCAATCCTGCTTACCAAACCAGCACACAAAACTGTAACCATCCTTTTTAGGAATGAGGGAGATTCCCTCCCGGACATTCTCTTTTGGCTTAAACAGAAATGTACATTTAGAGTTTAGAAAAGAGAAAAGAGTTTTGAGATCTTCTAGTTCATGGTTAATTCCACAGATTTCGACAATCATGGGGGAGTGTGCTTATTCTTTACAGGCAGCCAAATGCTGGAGCACTTTGCCCTTATCCTGTCTTAATGCAAGCAGCCATTTACATTTTAAAAGTCAGTTAGTCTTAGTTGTCACAACAAGTTAAATGTCATTATTTTTAATGTTGTATGTAATTGATGCATTGCACTCTATTTGTTACAAATTGTATATTTATTATGCCATCTTAGTCATAGTTTCAGTGGCTCTGGGTTGTTCCTGAAAATGGGCTTTTACCCAGTTAACAAAGTAAATACATAAAAAAATAAATTAAGTAAATGCAGCCTATGTGTGGAACATGGCCATGCAAGCCTTCACTGTGTTAATGAATGGAAGTGCAATGTTTGTGATGAAATAGGACATTCCTATAGAAGCTGTCCTTCAGCTGCACACAATCAGCCCGGCCAGGACGATCAAGCTGAACAAAGTGTATATGTTACACTTGTGCAAATGTAATATACTGGGCCGCCATGGAGGGTTGTTCCCAGATCTGAGCCTTTTAGACCACAGAACTCTTCAAATACTCCCCCAAAAGCAAAGCCTGCAACTCCTAGTAGTTCTGATAACTTACTGGAGCCTCAGTCTCCCCCTCAGGCTTTTGTACCCATTTCTTTTCATTCAGAAGTAGGACCCCAACCTCCCTAACAAGTAATAAAACAATAACTGAAGTTGCAGAACTTGTGGGTCTGTGTTTTCCTGGAGCACTGTTACTTTGGATCTTTTTGTTAGAGTTTGGGTTGGCTGCCCTGCCATAGCGAGCCTACCCTTGACTAAGCACAGGACTGTTTTGGGATTTTCTCCCTAAGAAGTAGAAGATCTGCCAGCACAGGTACAACAAAAGGCAGTTCAAATGGATGTTATGCCCCCATCCTCCCCTGATACAAATAAGCTGCAAATGATAACAAGAAGAAGGAAAAACTGGTCACAACCCAAACCCAAAATCCAAAAAACTGAACAAATTCCCCAGGCAAATCATTTTGAGGCTTTGCAATCCCAAAAGCAATATGGGGTGTGGGGGGGCAGAGGAGGACTCTGATGCTTCCTCAAGTCAATACCCTCTTCTCAATATGACCCTTCATCAGAGATTTAGAGCTCTATTTCTGACAGCTCAGAGAAGAAAAAGAGAAGAACCAAAACAAAAAAAAGTTGGTGGGTAGAAAAAATTATTTATATGTGTTTTTTTTCTCGTTTCCAACATTTATGGCATCTGTTAGAAACATTACATTCACTTCTATGAATCTAAATAGTATTACGAATCAAAACAGAAGATATGTTGACTTTTCTTTCTTTCAAGCTTTGCAGGACACTGTGACTTTCATTCAAGACACTAGACTGCATACTGTACAGGAGGTTCAATCATCTCAAAAGGTGTGGACAAAAGAACCCTCTTTTTGGTCTATAGGCACAGAAACATGTTCAGGTACAGCCTTTTTACTTAACTCCCACGAAACCGATGTACTTCATTTAATTGATTTGTGTACTGGCAGGGTTTGCTGCTGGATATCAAGTTCCAAAGCACTAAATTTAGACTAATATATGTATATTTACCCCCCTCCCCCAAAAAAACCCAGGAATGAGATAATGCAAAATCTGCAGCCTTATCTCTTTATGACCTCCTATGTAATATTAAGTGGGGATTTTAACTGTAGCCCATCTACCTTAGATAGAGGTGTCCAGACCAAAACCACTAAAATATTTTGTGACATGGCGTTTTTATCTAAAATGATAAATAATTCAGGGCTATCAGATGCATATTTCAAGATAAACAAAAGAAGGGAACCAACCTATTCCAGAAAAAATTTAGCCACTCTTTGGACATTTTTTTTCTCTAATTCCGTTCAAATACAATCTGTGTTCACTCGTCTGGTAGAATTTGCTGATCATATACTATAGCTCATTCAGTGATTATAGGTCCATTTAAAACTATGACATCAGATCCAGGGTATTGGAACCTAAATTCTAGCTCATTAGAAAATGATGATGTAAATGAAGCACTTGGTGATATCATAGCAGCAAGGACATTTATATTTGTTTGTTTTGACAGTTCTTTGGATTGGGGGGGCACCAACAAATAATATTTTGTTTTCCAAAACTGGTGTAAAAAGAATAGTAAATCAGCATATTTCCAATACTTACCTAACAGGATGCAGCTACAGTGCCTCCAATCCATAAGCCTAGAAACAGGAGAGAATGTAAGTGTGCAAATCTCACAACTTAAAAAAACAAATGTATTTATATAATTTACATAGATTTTGGACCTTGCAAAAAGAACGGGGGCAAGATTCACAAAAAAAGTACAAAGTGCAGTGCAAAGGTCTGCACTGAGCCTTGCAGTTGGCCATGTTCCAAAAGCTGCTATTCATAGTGGGATAGCGCACTGTGCTATCCGACTGTGAACAGGGGCCAGATTGAGACAGCACTAACCCCTGAAGTGCTGCCCTGGCCTGGAGCCAGGAATACCCCACGGTAATGGATAACGCTGCTGCACTATAGTGCAATTAAAGCTGACAATGAAGATGAGCCCATTGGGCATACACGACACCACTAAGCCATTTGCATGCCCAGTACAGGCCCATTTGCATAGATTGCGGGGACTTAGTGTGACCCCCACCAGCCCACGGCCAACACTCAGCTGCAGTCCATGGTGGCCAGTGCCCCCATTGCTGATGGCTGTCCTGTAATACTATAATATTATCTCTGCCAGTCTAGTATTGCCTTCTCCCTTCCCCAACCCCCAATAACTGTCCTGTACATTGAATAATATTCCCTGGTAGTCTAGTGGTGCTCTCCTCCCCGACCTCTGATCATCATCCTGTACACTGAATAATATTCCCTGGTAGTCTAGTGGTGCCCTCCTCCCCGACCTCTGATCATCATCCTGTACATTGAATAATATTCCCCAGTAGTCTAGTGGTGCCCTCCTCCTTCCCGATCCCCAATCACCATCCTATACATTTAAAAATATTTCCTGGTAGTCCAGGGTCCTTCTCTGTTTAGTGAGTCTCTGAGCACAGGAGAGGTCCCAGAAGACTGGAGAAGGGCTCATGTGATCCCGCTCCATGAGTGATACCAGGGAGGAGGCAGGGAACTACAGACCAGTCAGTCTTACCTCAGTAGTGGGCAAGATTATGGAGGCACTCCTTAAGGAAAGGATAGTGCAACACCTGGAATCCATAGGAGTACAGGATCCAAGACAGCATGGATTTACAACAGGAAGGTCCTGTCAAACTAATCTCATAGATTTCTTTGACTGGGTAACCAGAGTGGTGGACCAAGGGGGAGCAGTTAATGTTGCCTACCTTGACTTCAGCAAAGCTTTTGATACTGTTCCACATAGAAGATTGATTAATAAGCTGGGTAGACTTGGGCTGGGTCAGAAGTTGGTCTACTAGGTGGTAAACTGGTTGGCGGGCAGAAAACAAAGAGTGGTGGTAAACCGTATACAGTCAGAAGAGATGCAAGTCACAAGTGGAGTACCTCAGGGATCAGTCCTGGGGCCAGTCCTCTTCAATACCTTCATCTGTGACATTGCAGATGGACTGGAGGGTAAGATTTGTCTGTTTGCAGATGACACCAAGATCTGCAACAGAGTAGATGATCCAGATGGGGTGGGCAGGATGAGAAGAGATATGGATAAACTGGCACAATGGTCGGAAGACTGGCAATTGGGGTTTAACGCAAAGACGTGCAAGATCATGCACATAGGGAAGAGAAACCCCTGAAGCCACCTATAGGTTAGGAGGGGAGTTGCTAGCAATCACAAGGGAAGAAAGAGACTTAGGCATCATCATCACAGATGACCTGAAATCATCCAAGCAGATCACTAAAGCAGTAGGTAAGGCTAAAGGAATGATGGCGTGTATTAGTACGGGTATCACAAGTCGTAAGAGGGAAGTAATAATCCCTCTTTACAAGACACTGGTTAGGCCCCATCTGGAGTACTTTGTTCAATACTGGAGGCTGCACCTGCACAAGGACATTAACAAAATGGAGACAGTCCAGAGAATGGCAACCAAAATGGTCAGGGACTGCATCAGAAAACATATGAGGACAGATTAATGGAACTCAATATGTATACCCTAGAGCAAAGGAGGGAGAGAGGTGATATGATCAAAACATTCAAACATCTTAAGGGCATTAACAAGAAGAAAGAGTCTAACATGTTTCAATATAAGAAAAATAGCAGGACAAGAGGACACAGCATGAGATTAGAGGAAGGTCGATTAAGGGGAATGTGAGGAAGTTCTTTTTCACAGAAAGGGTGGTGGATGCATGGAACGGCCTACCTCAGAAAGTGGTGGATATGAATACAGTGCAAGGCTTCAAACAGGCATGAGACAGGCATAAGGGAGTAATAAAGATGAGTATGAATAGATAGGCCATTGACAGAGTACAGGCCTATGGCACATTCATAAGGTAGAAAAAATGGGCAGACTGGATGGGCCTTGTGGTCCTTATCTGCCGTCAACTTCTATGTTTCTATGTTTCTGTGTTTCCCCCTTCCCAGATTACAGACAAATTTCTGTTTTCATAGTGTAGTGGTCCCTCCCCCCTCCCCAGTCCCCAATTATCCACTCGACTTTAATAAAAAAGTTTTCATGGTGTAGTGTCCCCACCCGGTCCCTGATCACCCACCTGACTTTAATAAAATATGTTTCAATAGTGTAGTGTCTCTCCCCAGTCCTCAGCTGCCCAACCGATATTGATACATCATTTTTTGTTTTTTTTTTATACAGATTTTTTTGCTCTTCTGAGCCCTGGCAGGTTGCTTCGGCCCTCCAAATGAAGGGACTCTCTTTCCAGGTCTGCTGATACATCATTTTTTCATAGTGTAGTGGTCCCTCCCAGTCCCTGATCTCTCACCTGATATTGCAAAATCATTTTACATAGTGTAGTGCCCTTCCCCAGTCACCAGTTGCCATCCTCAAATACAAACACCCCATGTCCTGGTAATCTAGGGTCCCTGCCCCCACCCTGTCCAGTGTGACCCACCACACCAATCACAGTCACAGAGCCGTACTGTATACAGTATGTACTCCCTGAGGACTCAGTCAGTGGCCAGCCAGTATTGTGTGAGGAGGGCTGTGCTGCTCGCTGACTGTCGATTGGGATGGAGGAGTGGGGTGGTGGGTCACACTGGACAGGTGAGTGGGGTGGGGGGAGGGACTCTAGACTACCAGGGCATGGGTCGGTGACTGGGGAGGGACCACTACACTATGGAAAATGGTTTTGCAATATCAGGTGGGGGATCGGGGACTGGGGAGGGACACTACACTAAGGAAACTTTATTTTATTCATGTTGGGTGGGCAATCAGGGACTGGAGAGGGACTCAACACCATGGAAACTATTTTTAACTCATGTCGGGTGGGAGATCGGGGACTGGGGAGGGACACTACACTATGGAAACTGTTTATTAACGTCAGGTGGGTGATCGGGGGTCAGGAAGGGGGGTCGGGGGCCACAGTACCTCAGCCAGCCACTAGGGTTGCACGGATTACAGCCAGGTTTTTGTTGGCAGCAATTGCTCTACACAAGGGCCTTCGCAAATAGCCCTTGCATGAAACAAAAACATTGTGAATGGTACTGCATGGACATGCGGCCCTCCCCCTCCCAACTTTGCCCGGGCACAAATACATTTTGCCTGGGCAAACTGGGATTTGTGAATACCAACTCCAGGCAAAACCCAGTCTGCCCGGTTTACGCCTGGGCAAAATTTTATGAATCTGGCGCCAGAAATTTGGAACACAGGGGAAAATGTTCCTTCAGTGTCCTTTTGAGGCAAGTAAAAAACAGAACAAAAAGCTTTTTCAGGAATTAAAGATGTTAATGGGGTTATTCAGGTTAAAAAAAATGGTATGCTAAATACTGCTTCTGATTATTTAAGCAAATTCTTTGGGCCTGGTTTTGGGTCCCCTTCCGGTAAAGAAGATTTTTTTGTTTTGCATCTTTCCTTGCCTGGGTGACTTCTAATCTGTTTTCTAGTCTTACAGCAGAAGTCAGATAGTGAAGTATTGTATGCAGTACAGTCTTAAGAATTATATTGACCCTGGGAAACATGGTTTAACCAGTGATTTGTTTTAAACTTGTTGGTCTTTCACTCTTAGAGAAATTAGTGCAGGTTTTTAATTTTCTCATGCAAAATCCTTCTTTAGGACAAAACATGACGGGAGGTCTTATAGTTTTTCTGATATAAGAAAGCGGAGAAAGCAGATGTACAGAATTGGAGGCTATTTGTCTCCACAATACAGATATTAAAATAATTTCAAAAATAATGCCATCTAGACCAAATAAAGTATTAATGCATCTGGTATCCTACTGACAGGCCTGCTCAGTTCCAGGACGTTATATACAAGACCATTTAATCTTGCTATGAGAACTAGTGGCAAAAGGGAACAAAGATTTGATTCAAGTTTTTTTATTTTCTTTATACCAGTGCAAATCATTTGACCGTGTTTCTCATAACTATTTGTTGTTTGTTCTGGGGAAAAATGGGTTTCTGACAGTTTGATCAATCAAATTCGAAGCTTATATACTAAGGCCTACTCCAATTATTAATGAATGGGTAGAATGGGCTTGTTTGTTTAAGTAGGAGGATTCGTCAAGGCGATCCCTTAAGCCCCCTATTGTACATTCTCACATTAGATCCCCTAGTAAGGAAAACTGAACTGAACTCTCACATATTACATATACAATCTCAAGAGAATTTTATTTGTAGTAAATCTTTGGCTTAGGCAAATGATGTCTGCCTTATAGTTAAAAATGAAGAATCTGGATATGTGACCTTGAAACTAAGTTTTTTGCGTCATTTTCTGGTGTTTCTTTAAACATGACTAAATGTGTTGGGAGGGCCTTATGAGGAGCAAATCAGCATCTTTGCAAACTTGGAGGTATCAGACTCCAGAAAGAGGCACTTGCCATCTTGGGAGTTAGGTTTGGTTCTGGTGACTTAGCAGGGTTAAATTGGGAGCCTAAACTGAAATTCACCAAGCAAAAGGTAGCACCATGGAATAGGCATAGTTTAAGCAAAAAGAAACGGGCACATTTAATTAACCTTGTTGGTACATCCCAGTAGTTTAGTAACCTCCCTTCTAAGCATTTTGTTTTTCAAGTCCTTTGGGGAAGCTGTTTAAACCCTGTTAAAAGAGACATCACTTATTATTCTATTAAAAAAGGAGGTTTGGGCCGGCCCGGTGGCGCAGAGGGTTGAGGTGCTGGCACCTTACCTCAGCCCATGCCGGTGACCCAGGTTCGGGAACAGACTTGGGTCGCCAGGGGCTGGCAGGGGCGGGAGAGGATTGAGCGTCCATAGGACTGCTCTACTCTCCTGGGGGTGGGTAGTGGGCTCTTGTTGTGCTGCAGTGGAGACCAGGAGCACTGCTGACGCAAGAAAGAGGAGGGAACAACTAGAAAAGCGGAAATACCGCTTCTCGGTAGCCGGATGATGGCTGCCTGGTGCTCTGAGGCCATCAAAAGGTCCTACTGAGCTCCCTGCCTCAGCAGCATCCCTAGGGCTAAACAAAATAGAGTGCTGGCATGCCCCTCAGCTGGTGCCTTCCCCTTCGGAGGAGGGGGACCCATCCGGCGAAAGGGTTACGCCGGGTCACCCTAGGGATTGGCTGCGATCTGAGGCAGGTGGAGTCTCGGAGGACAGGATGGATCAGGGGACTGCCTTGGCAAGCCTGAAGGAGTGGCTGCCGAGGAGCACGTAGGTGGGGAAAAAAAAGATCATACAAAAAAAAAAAAGGAGGTTTGGCAATTATTCATCTTTTTTTTTTTTTTGTTACTATATTTTTCTTTTTTATAATATAACCCTGTTGATAAACCCTGGGTTCCATGGTTTTTCCTAACTTTGAGAATTTGTTTCTCCTTTGGAAGCATGGAAAGTGTAATAGTATAAGAGCCTCAGTTCTGCTTTCTTTGTACTTTAAAGAAGCTTTTTCAGAAATTAGAATTTGGAGCATAGCCTTTACACATTTACAAGATACTACTAGGAAATTTGAATATTCCCACATCTTGGATTCGAATTTTTCAGTACCTATTACTTTTGAACATGTTACTACTCAGTTATGATCTAATGTGACTAGATTATTGCTGAATAAGAGAATCCCTCCTAAGATGTGGGAATCTTTGTGACTGTGTTCTCGTGGTAAGTTGAATGTTAAAGCTAATCATAAATGGATAAATGAAAGAAAGACTCTGTTCCAGAAATGGCTGTATCAATTAGATAGAACCAATGTCCCATTTATTTTTCAAATGGTCTTTCATACAAGGATTTTGGGGTCTAGTATCAAGCAGTTGGTCTGTGCCTTGTTTTCTTTTCCATAGAGGTTTTTCTGCACCTCAGAGCCTGGAGCTATGGCCCTACCTCAGAGGGACTCATCCTGCAGCCCCGCGTGTCCCTGCTCTGCCAACCCCACAGTAGTTCCCCCATGGCTTGCCCCCCCCATGCAGGGCCAGGGAGGAGAATGCCAGCTTTTCTCCCCCCACTCCGGGCACCAATCCAGAAGCTGGGGGTGGCACAGGGACGTGAGGCCATCATGGAGCCCGCCAGCTCCTGTTTCCTTTTTTCCCCCATTCCCCCTACCAATGTAAGGACATCGGTATGTGTCTCCCAACCCATACTGCCCTCCACCACCAGGGGGCAGTCAACAAGTGGGACAACAAGCCTTCCTCCCCCTGAGAATGGAGAACAGTCCCCTGGATGCTGGATCCTCCCTCGCCCCTGCCGACCCCCAGTGACCCGGGCTTGTTCCCGAACCTGGGCCACCAGTGTGGCACAAAGTGTAGCGACCAGTGCCTCCACCTCCAGCACCACTGGGCTAACTTGTCTGTGCCTTGTTTTCAAAGGCTTAATTATCACACATTAGTCTATGGTCATTACACCAAAGACTGGGATAAATGGGACATTGACACTCTAGACATTATTATTGCATGCTTTAAATTGCATGTTTGGCTTAACCATTGTCATTTTTCTTTGCAGCAAAAACCTTTTTCTCACCAGGAATTATTGTTCAAAATTGCTTCTGAAATTAAATATATGTATCCCAAGGAATTTTTGACTAGGCCCAGGTCACAACTGTTAAAAACAAGTTCTGATCAGAGCTGATATGGCTGTGGAGAGCTTTTGGGATGATTTTACCCATTATTTCTAATGAATTTGCACAATGCAGATCTGTGGAGAGGCAGTTTCAATGTGGTCTTCCTTTTACACATTTTTACAATGTGTTTTCCTAGAATATGCCTGCTGATTGCTATATATTTAGTCTGGATAGTTCACAGAAGAAATGACATCTTATTTTCAGCGGGGCTCTACATCTACACAGTATTATGCTGCATTGTGTAAAATCAGAATGTATTAAAAACAATATTTTACATCTGGGGGGATATATTAAGTGCCGGATTGATGCATGAGCAGAAAGATGCATTGCACAAAGAGAGTGCACCAGTCAGCACTGATACTGTATAACATTCAAAGAGAATGCGCCACCAGTACAGGGTGTGCATACAGTGAAGCCCACCAGGATGAAGTGCAACACTGCAGAATTCTGCAGTAGAGTTACTGCAGCAAACAATGCAATTTCAAAGGGAGTTAATCCCTTTTGTCATGCAGTAAACCTGTGACACTGCGCTTCATCCTGGTGAGTTTCATTGTTCCTGTTGAAAATGTGACCCTGGACGGGAGTCGCAGTGCAGGCGGCCACCATGTCAGGTGCATCCAGGGTGACCCAACTGAATACTTTCCTGGGGGAATGCGTGGCACATACCTATATGCACTGCAGCCCCCATGGGCAATATTCAGCCCAGGAATGCAAATGAACTAATTGAGCAAGCAGGTTGCAAAGGAGCCTTATACATGCTCATTACCAGCTCATTTGCATGTTGGAATGGGGATGAATGCACCAGAGCATCTCTCGACCCTAAGCCCTGACCCCTGCCACGTGGGACAGACCCTGAAGTCTCTGGTGGTATAGTGGCACCCCCCACCTGCTCCACCAGCCCCGATCATACCGGAGTCCAGGCTCTATTGGTTCCATATTGTAGGGACCCCAATACCATCCCTAATTGCACCTGAATACACCCACAGTCCATGTCCATAGTGTAGTGTCCCCCACTCCCCCTCAACGGTGCACAGACAGCCCCCAGCCCATCCCATTGTGACAAGTGACTCTGTAATGGGATCATACCACTCTATCAGCGTGTGGCAGAGCACTCACAGTCGGATGCTGGAATGTGTTATACGTAGGTATGAGCTGTGTGTGGGTGATAACACCCAGTGGTCATACTCCTCAGGCACTTGCATGCAGATCCATCATCCTGGTGCCATTGCACTGCTCAGTGTGGGTGACAGCCAGTGTTGTACCCACTCACACAGGTCCCCAAACAGGCATGATACAGATGATCTCCCATTTGTTTGTACAATTGGGGAACTGCGGATGAACTATCTATAGCCTGAAGCATACACTGCAAATGGCATTACAGGATAATGCACCCCATGGCACACGGGATACTTCGGAAGTCCAGAGGGTGGCATGTTACACAGGAGAACAGGGGAGAGTGTGGACTTGCAGCGGTGTAAGATAGCAGGACAATACAGCATTGACAAGGCATGCATTGGAGGTATGTAAATTCCCTTTTCAGTTTGCCAGAGACATACACACAGCTGCATACATTGGGGATCCACAGCTGGCATGGTGCCCCACTGCACAGTACAGACAGTTGGGTCATTCCAGAGTGCAGGTCCCCAGCCTGGGTTCAGTGTAGTCAATGGCTGGCCATGGCAGGGTGTGGAGGGCAGTACCAATCTTTGCAACAGGTTGGGTATGGGGGAGTGAGGGTGTCTGTGTACAGGGGCGGTGGATGGGAGTCCTCTAGACTATGGATATGGACATGGTTTCCTCTGGTGCCATTAGGTCTTGGGGGGCCCTACAATATGAAGCTCTTCAGGGATGGAGTTGGCTAGATTGGGGATGGAAAGGGGGTACCTCTAGTCTACCAGGGCTACCAGGCTGCTTTGCACCTGGGTGCACATCTGCAGCCTGCCTGTGGGTGGCTGGCCAGGTTAGGCCAGCTATTCAATGCCTAACTATGGGCTGCGGTGCTCTGGACTGTGAGGGGCACATTCATACTGAATATTCTGCAGCACACCATATGCATGGGACTGCCCCCTCGACTTGAATGGCATACAATTTGTATGTGCCCTGGCCCATTCCCTTGCTGCCAGCACATCCCACACATCTGAACATCATGCAGTTGCACATTGTTGGAGTTGTGCAGCACATCTCCCTTTTCCACCAGGATGTGCTGCGTATCTCCTTTGAATATGGGGTCCCTGGACTAGGCAGCCTGAATACATTATAAAAATGGTAAAATCATGACCCCACTGAAAACAAGATATTGCATCTAATCTGGGACTGCCTGAGTAAATACAGTGCAAAACTGTGTAAATGAACATCCATGTGACAATGAGGTGTAGCATTTCCCCTGCCCTATCCAGGATACAAAATATAGGATAAGAAATATTCAGTGCTCCCAGATCCAAATAACCATTACTCTGTAAGAAGCCTTCATTTTCCCTGTGTTTTCCCCACAAAGGCAGAATCAAATCCCTGTAAATTTTTCCACAAGCCACTGGTTCTTTATTTATGACTTTATTCTTTATTTATTATATCAGCAGCCTTTTATTAGGAAAAGAGCTCTGATTCGCTGCTCAGTATTAATATTTTAGAAAATGGGGAAATCTATTTGAGCCTTCTGATTGTCTGAGACACTTCTCTAGGTGGGCATCTAACAGACAACAAATGCCCACCTATTAAAAGTGCTAGTCTAGCCTGCCCCATCACCAGGATCTTGGTGCCCAGCTTGCTCTCCAATTGGCTAAAACCCTTCACTTCCATTTCAAATGTCCGCCATTTGTTTCTGTCACTTAGTGGGTGACAAACTGAGCAGCTGAACTGTCATAAATTAAAAATCTTAAAATGCAGTGTAAAGAAAATGTAACCTTTTTCATACAAAATTCACTTTTCCCCAAAAAACTGCTTCTCCTAGTCAAAATATTGAGTACCATCTTGTCTCATGCTTCTTGATTGTCCACTGCGGTACTCTGAGAGCCGAACACAAGTGCTTTCACTCGTCCCTCCATCAGATGGCAACCCACTAGCTCCTGAAACAGACTGATTTCTAGGTCTAGCACAGATTTCCCTGACATGACTTAACTCTTCTTTCCTTACCGTGATACTTCCCTCCAGAGATGAGAGTGGAAATTAAAAAAAAAAAAAGCCAGCTCCGGACATACAGAATGACTCATTCCCTACCAAACTTGTGTTACTGTATTTTTTATTAGTACCTTCCCCTTCCAACTGTCCCATCCGCGATGTCGACGACTGATCCACACAGCGAGGCACCTCCCAACACTGAGCTGCAGCCAACCAACTGAAGTTACCACCCATTCCAAAAAAAAAGCAATTAAACATTTTTCTGAAGCCTATTCCTTTTGGTTGCGCAAGTCTGGCAGATACATTTTTTGCTCTTGCACCCTCCCCAGCTTAGCCACCTGCTCACTATCAACCCACAGTCTGTTTAAAATGTAAAATGAAAATAAAATAAATCAGTGGAAGAGACTCTGTTCTGCTGGTTGGAAATCATTTTAAGATTTGTTAGCCCTGCATGCGTGTGTGTTGGGGTGGGGGGGGGATTAACAATGACAACTCCCTGTATCCAAAAAATAAAGCAGCAGTTGAAGGAACTATTTTCTTTACAAAATAAATAAAACTCTTAAATATTTAACTTTTTAACATGAAAATTATTTTTAAAATATAGTTGCCCATTTTCTAAGCACAATAATAACCTCCAGGGTGGGCGGCATGGGCTATACCCACGCTTCCATGGGCTATAAGGCCCTCTGCTTGTGGCATTGGACCTCATTATGCCCCTGGGTGGGTGGGTATAGCCCAATACTGCCCACCCTGTCAAGTATTATTGCTTGCATATGTCATGATGGCCTTGGAATGATTTGGATTTATATGCTATGCATAAGGCATAATGGGGGACTACATGAAATAACAAATATCAGGCTCATTATTTCTACTCCAAGACCCTGATCCAGCAACTCAGTAAATATACACTCAGTATATCATATTATAAAATGACAAAAAAACAGTCTTCTGTTTGCAGTTGTTTGATCAGGAATTTTATTAATGGTATAAGTTCTTTTTGTCACATCTATGTTGGTCCAATAAAAGGTATCAAATCATTTGCTTCTGTATCACTCATGGTTTGTCAGCAATTAATTCATTAGGTGAGGTCTCCCTTGTGTAGAGTTTGACTATTTCTCCACCCCTTCCTCAAACACACACACACACACACACAGACACACACACACACACTTACTATAAGAGATCTCAGTAGCTCTTATCTGTTGTTTTTGGGAAGCAGGCCGCAGCCCACTTCTGTCAAAAAGAAATTTATGTATTTAGTCTGGGTAGTTCACTGAAGACCTGGCATTTTATCAGATAGGTCTTGAGAGGTTAAAAACAGTATAAGTCTTTACAGAATTTGCTGGGAAATGATAACATTTATGAGGTATGAATCTTTCTTAAAAGGTATTCATCCCCAACAGAATTGGTAGCAAAGATTTTTAAAATGCTAATCATTTAAATGTGCAGGCTGTTGCATTTCAAAGGGGGTAAACAAATCTCAAGTTTAATAGACAACCAATATTTAACAAGCCATTTCAGTTTCCTAATGGCCATCAGATAAGCAGCTTGGAGTTATGTCTCCAACATTCTAAACAGAAAGAAGGGATTATTTTTAGTTGTCATAGTGATCTGCAGATGTGGAAGAATTCATTGAAATGTCCAAAAAATGAGTTCCACAAAACTCCATTTTCAAGCTACAGGTAGCAAAATGGCTGTAGAATCCACCCAATAGCCATAAAAATGGAAGAATGTTACTTGGATATAAACTGAGCGGGGATGTAACTTGGACTAAAACTGAGTAGTGGCATGGGTGACTTACATTGTATTGTTGAGTGGTTTCTTTTTCTTTTCAGTTTTATAGTATTTTGTTTTCTCATCACTTTATTTTATTTTTCTTTGGTTTGATATATGTGACTGTATTGAGAATTCATTTTTATTTTTTCTCATAATAAAAAGTTCCCCCATTCTTTTTATTTTTCTTTAAGGTAAAGTTCCAGGGGTAAAATTTGGTTATGGAGATATGGCACAAGTAAATTAGAGAGAGTGGATGGAGATAGCTGGGAAAAAGGTTGATAGGTGGAAGGCTTGGAGAATTTTTAAATTTAAGCAGGTTTTCTTAAACAATTTACGAGTCCGATTTTCTTATATATTAATGATGCATTTTCCCTTCCAATTAATTTGGAAACTAGCATGTTAAGTATTTTTTTTTCCAAATGTTTTGGGGAAGTCATTTGAATCCAATAAAAAGGGAAATTACATATTTGAGCCTTGAAAAAGGGGGTGTAGGAATGGTTCACATGGTGGTGTTTTTCTTTCATACTGTATTTTGGAAAGTACTCTTAAAATGGCTTGTAACCTGAATTGAGGAAGGGTGACACAGTGGATACAGGGGCTTTTAGAGAAGTTTTTCATATCTGGAAAGATATTGATTAAATGTACTAAAAGCTTATAGATTCCTGACTATATTCCATCATCCTTAGTGAAGCTTAGAAAATTGGGCGGGGGGGGGCAACAAAAGTACAAATACTAACTTTATCAAAGAAGTACCTGTATGAGGAAATAATTTTGAAATCAGGTCCACAAACCCTGTACTTTAAACAATTGTAGACCAGAAAAAAATCAACTAGTATAAGATTGGCTGGTAGGTAAGATAATTCCTAAAAAGATGTGGGATGTTTTATGGTTTTTGGTTGATGAGAGACTTAATGTGTGTGGCAATAACAAGCACAACGCAGTGAAGGAAAAGACTTGCCCATATCCAGATTGTGGTGCAGCAAGAGAGTCAATGGGGCACTTCATTTTTGAGTATAAGTTTTCCATGGGTTTTTGGACATGTATTGTTAAAAAAATGGAAGATTCCTTGGATGGAAAGGTTCTCATATGAAAGTTTTACACTAGGTGACTTACCATGATCTCTGAGAAAATACAATGCTAGCACTATGCTGGTTATATTTGCTTGTTTAAAACTGTATCTATGACAAACATGATGTAAATTAGTGTTACAATAAATGAGAAGGCTATATAGTGTAATGGTAAAACTACATGAATCAGCTCTGATGGGTGTTTATAGACACGAGAGTGCAAAAAGATCGGTGAGGGAGGTTAGCATCCTTTGGAAACATATTTTGTCTGATGTTGCCTAATTATGCTGCAGTGGAGCATGGTTGACTGGTTACACAGAAGTTTGGGTTTTCAGGGGGATGCAGGACTGGAGAAAGAAATATGTAATGTGTGGGATGATAGGTGGGAATATATTAATTTAAGGATGTAATAGGTGTGATTGTAAACAAGAGTATGAATTTGAGATTTTTATTGTATTAATGTGTCATGGCATTTTTGTTTCTGGTATTTTGTTTAATAAAATTCCCCTACTCTTTTTCTCCTTGGCACACCTGGACAATTGTACTTTGAATGTCCTGTTTGCTTGCATAAAATGGTGAATCTGGCAGTCACAGTGCCAATTTGTGAGCCAAAAGAAAGACATCCCATTACCAAGCCTGCTAGACTGTATAGAAACAGAATTCAATAATACTGGATGATCGGAACAGGATATTTTACTTGGTTCACTATTTTATGCACTTTGGTCAAAACTGAACTCCTTGAGCTAATCATTTTTATGAGTACAGAAACTAGGATGAACTTTTTCATTTTTGTTGTTGTTGGCACTGGGTCAGAACATTGCCAACTAGAACAGCGTGGTCAAGAACTGCGCTGCAAAAATGCTGTCTCTTTTGTTTTTAAAGGATTCTCACTCGGGGGGGGGGAGAAGATCACAGAGCAGGATGAAATTTGTGGGGCCATGGAATACTGTTTCCATGGCCCCTTATGAAAAAAAAAACAAAGTCTTGCTCACCAAAATCTAAGGAAACCAGGATTAGAAGCCTGGTCTCCACTACCACCTGCTGTATGCCTCAGCCCTCCACACCACAGGAGCAGCTCAGCCAGCTTCCAGGATTCTGGTGCCCTCGTCCACTGTCAGCACCATGGACAGTGACCTGGGGAGTGCTTACTGCAAGCACTGTAAATCCCCTCTCACTGTGCATGGTAGAGCTATCCAGAGCAGTGCTCAGTTGACTGGCACTATTCTGATAGCACTATTCTAGGGGGTTACCATTGTGTGTTTTTACTGTATTTACTTAAGGAGTTAGCTACAGTAGTATAGGAATTTTTTGTTTGATATTTTTTGGTGTCTTTGTGTCGTTTTTCTAGTTTGCTTTTGTTTGGTTATTTGATGATGTATTAGTAACTTGCTATTTTTCTTTTAATAAAACATAATTCCCCAACTCTTTTTCTTTTTAGTGTTTCTCTTTTACTTTACAGTGATGGTTCATGATTGGTGATGGATTTGACTGTTTTGATATTGTTTGTCCTTTGTGATGTGTGATTTCCCTTATGAGACCAACTAATGCAGCTATCATCCCTAGTCTGTGAAGGAGAAATTTCTTTAACCAATCAGATAAGAGTCTTAAAAAATGAAATGAGGTTTCTGCAATATGACAGAGCTGCAGTGCTTCTCAAAGAACAAAAATTTGGAACACAATCAGAAAGTATGCTTGGTGCTCTTTATGAGTGTTGTGAGGATAGGGTGGGTAAAAGAATCATATCCAGTCTCAGAAATGAAGCAGATATTTTACAAAGAGATCCTAAAGGGATCATAGACATTGTAGATGAATATTTAAGTGATACCATTGGAAACAAAACAGAAGGTATTGACCCAACATATTTTTTGAGAGGTACTCTGACTCAGAATTACCAGAACAAATAAAGATAGCTTTAACAAGTCCAATATCACAAGTGGAAATAAGTACAGCATATAAAAAAAAAAACTGCTCCTGGGGAGGATGGCCATACCACTGAATGTTATAAAAAATTTTCTGAAAAGTTGGTCCCTATTTTTGCATTTGGTATTTAATGATCTTCCAGACTCTAATACAAGTTACCAGTTCTTTTGGGCAGGCATTACAAGTCTGGCTTATCAATAAAGGTGACCCTTTAAACATCTGAAATTGGAAACCCATATGTTTGTTAAATATAGACTGCAGAGTTTGGGCTAAAATTCACAATACTAGATTTACACAGGCGGCTCAGTATCTTGTGATCCCAGTACAAATCTGTTCCATTCCTGGACATACAACACAGGTAAATTTGATTATACTTTGGGAACTGTGTGACTTAGGGAATAAAAGTACTTTGAATGGTTAAGTCTTGGCCTTAGATCAACAAAAAGCCTTAACAGAACATTCTGATTTATTCTCTGTGCTGAAGCATTATATCATTCCAAAAGCTTTCATAGAATGGGTTTGGTTGCCAGCCCGTCAGTGCAGTGGTTGGATTTCCACTTGGGACGCCGGTGACCCAGGTTCAGGAATGGACCTGGTTTGCCAGAGGGCTGGCCGGAGGGGGAGAAGACTGGAGCATCCCATGGATGGCTCTCCTTCTCTGGGGGGAGGGTGGGGTAGTGTCCAGTGCAAGGAGGACCCCTGGTGGAGGCTGGGAGTTGCTCACGCTACCGGCACTTGACAGTGTGGGAGGTGGGGTGGACACTGGTGTCATTGCACGTCCCCACCTCTGAAACAGAAAAGCAGAAAAAAGGAGTAGGCGGGGAGGGTCCACTGTCAAGGTGAAGCCCTCTTGGGGCTTCAGTTAGCCGTCATCGCTGTCATTCCCCCGACCAGTCACTAGTTCCACGGCTCGGATACCAAGGTCCGATGCTGTGGCCCCACCCTCAAAGTTACCCATATAAAGGGATCAGGTAGGGCAGTCCACTGAACCCTCTACTTTATGTATTGGATATAGATCTGGTTCTTAGGTGAATTGAAACAGTTTCACAAGTAAAAGGGATTAGGGACAGTTCAATAGGCCCCTCCTAAAATGCATGACATATGCAGATGATCTCTGTTTATGTGTAAATGGTAAAGAATTAGCAATATTAGCACTAAGCATCCTGAATAAATATGGTAAACTCACAGGAACTGCATTACACTTGAAAAAAAGCAAAGGCATCCAAATTGGGAATCAGCACCCTATAACCCTGGAAACTGAACATGTTAAAATATTGGTATACTCAATTAAAATTTTAGGTATGTATTTTGGTATGGGAGAGCTGCATAAAAAACAAACAAACAAAAAAAATTAGCAAACCTTTTGTAGGAGCTGGGCATCACAGTGCTCCTGACCAAAAAAAGACAAAGATAAGTCAAGTTACAAATAACGTTTATTACAAAAATGTTTAAAAGCAGCAGTAAATTCCCAGTCACCAATGTTTCACATCTTACTCGATGCTTTGTGATGCCCAGCTCCTACAAAATGCTTGCTGATTTCATTTTTGCTGTGGCTCCAGTCCAGTCTCCCACTAGCCGCCTTGAGACTTTTCAAGTCCGAGCAGAGCAAGTACTACAAGCAGCAGTGTGCTCTGAGCTGATACTGACCAATCTGTGTTGAAGGGATCATATGGACCAGCTTCCATCATATAGGAAGCCTGTAGGAGAGATACATGAGCAAGAGGTCTAAATTTTCCAAAGGATAGCCCTCTCAAGTACCCTCTTAGATTCAAGTGGATTGGCCATCTGTGATCTGTAGTCACAGATAAAAGTCTAATGTCAGGTACATATGCAGCAGAAGACTGATTTGAGGGTGCAAGTGTTAGGGCTATGTGACCACAAATGCAACTCACAGCTAATGTGCCTGCCTTTGGATGGACACTCTGGGCTAAGACCCACTGTGGTGAGTGGCCCTGTCAAGATACCATGTGGAGTTCACCCTGGAAAGAGGGCAGATGTAGGCCATCTATGCATAGGCCACCAAGTGATAAGACCAGTAGTGAAGGTATTTTCTGCTACCGTTGTGGGGAAGATTGACACATTATGAGAGTGCCAGTCCCTGGAGGACCTGAAGAAGGTCATAGACCAATCTTGGAAGATACAGGAAGCATGGAAACTTTAGAGGGGCCCACTAAGTGAGCACAATTGGGCCCCTGATGTTTGAAGTTCTGGGACGTTAACTGCCAGTTTGACAGCAACTCAACTTTGAGTACCCAAGGGATTGGTGGGCCTTCATCTGAAGTCAATGTGACCACTGAGAGAGTGAGCAACAGAGCCATCTTTGACAGTGGCTCACAAGTGATGGTACTTTTTAAGGACTGTTATGACAAACACACATGCCATCTGGAATTACATCTCTTGGATGGACTGGTTGTTATTGACAGAGACTATCCTTATCTAGAAATATGTCAAAGTATGGCTCAAGTTCCAATGGAAAATTGTGGGAATAGAGGGTCCCATAAAGGCCCTGGCAATCATGTGCCCAGAGACTGAGCTATACAACAGGGTTCCTGTCCTTGCTGGGACAGATTACCATATGTCTGGATGTCTGATAGAACTGTGTGAAGAAACTGAAGCCAATTAACAAGCAATAGTGCTAGCCACACATGGCCTGGTAATTTAGGGTTACCAAAAGAAGATGCAGGCACTGAATGCAGTGTCCAATAAGCCAACTGCAGTGAGTTGGTGTCTGGACAAAAAGAAATTTGATGTTGCCACCCAGTGCAGAATGTGCCATCACTGAAGTGTTGTAGTTCCACCAAGATGTGACCAATCAGCTTCTTGAGGTTGATACATCAAGAGAACACTACCTGCCTGAGGGGCTTATGGTGAAATCCAGTGTGCTACCAGTACATGCCTATGGGTATATGAGGAGAATCACCATGAAAATAAAGAATGTGTCTGACTGAAACACACTGAGTCATTGCCTTCAAGAGAAAACCCAGTGTGGCCTGTGTGAACTGTACAGACACAGTGGTCATCCCAAAGCAAGTGGAGATGGAAAATGAGTCTGGGATTGATCCAGAAGAGTTTGAGTTTGGTGATTCACCATTGTCTGATGATTGTAGGGCACATGTCAGCCAGATGTTACCCAAGAGGACCAGTGTTATCTTACTGAGGGAAAGGAATGTAGAATATGTCTGAGGAGAGGACTACCTCATCTGACTGCATGACTCATGTGACCCTTCCAGGAGAGATCTTGCAGACTGGCTGAGATGACATGCAGTTATTGCAACAGTCATGGTCAGATATCTCCAGATATTTTGCGATGTTTCTAAAACTATTCTACATTGGTGCTACAGTGGAATTGCAGGCAGGCAAGAAATTTCTCTAGACATATCACAAACATTACAGGAAATATCTGACCATGTCAAGTGCTGCAGCTGTAGATGATGTGAGGTGCCATCTTCAGGAGTTGTTGGCAGTAGTATCATAAAGGAATCAAGGAGTTCATACACCTCACCCATCATTGTTGTCTGTAAGAACAGCAGCGTCCATATATGTATGGATAACTGAACACAAAGCATGATCCTAAACCAATAAACGATGATGAGGGTGCAGAATATCTTGAATTGTTTGGATGGAAGCAAATGGTTCATCACAGTTGACCTTCATAATGGGTATTATGAAATTCCGATGACCTTCCAATCATCCCTTAATGGAATAGTATGTTTGAGCATAGTTCTTAAGGCTACAATTTCTGCTACAGTAACAGCTAGTATGCAGAAAATGTATGACATCCTGGACGCTGACTTGCATTGCTGGAGGACCCATGTTCTGTCTCTCTGGGGCAGGGTCAATGTGTTGAAGCTTATTGCCCTCCCCAGAAAACAATATGTCTAGGCTAACCTACCCATCTCATTGTCTGGAGACTTTTTTCAGTGAATACATGCTAAAATGTCCACTTTCATGTGGGCAGGTAAACCACCGAAAATAAAGCTAAAAAATCAACACCCCTGGAGGGATGGTGGCTTCGGTTTGCTAGATTTTAAGCTTTTCCATGACTTTACCCTCATGAGACAGGCTTTAACCAGTTATGCACCATGCTTAACTACTTCTGACCCAGGCTGGCTCTCCCTGGAAACAGCACAATGCCAATTACCCACATCTTCTGCACTTGTTTTTCCAGATTGGTCCCTCCACACAGCAATTTTTCCATGCGCCCACCACACCAAACACATTTGGAGAAGGTACAGCAGAAAACTAGGCTGGAACCCAGTTACTGCCCCATTTAGGCCTATCTGGCAGAACCCAGGCCTACTAGTTGATGATCAACATGTGTATTGGTGAGACCGGAAAACCAGAGGTATTAGCCATTTACAAGACTTGCACGACCCCCAATCTGGTTCTCTGTTTTCCTTCAAAAATCTCCAAACTATTTATTTATTTATTTATTTTTTTATTTTAGTCTTTAGTAATCGGGTAAGGCCCACTAGGCACAAGTGCCTGTTTTCAGGGGTGACCTGGGAGCACTGGGCGGTTAAATGACTTGCTCAGAGCCACACAGTATGCAAGTGGAGGTTGTGAGAATCAAACTCAGGTCTGGTCTGCTGGATGTATCAACCTCATTCCTCTAACCTCTAGGCTATACTGCCAGCCCAAACTAAATATGGTTAGCTCAGCTGGTCCTACTGGGTCTACCACAATCAACTTCCACTTTGTCTAAAACTCAATTCCTGTGGATTAATGGCGTGTTAGCGACTGCCAAAAGGTTCTTGCTATGACACTGGCAGGAACCAACCCCCCCCCCACATGAGAAGTGGTTCAACCTGCTTTTCCTAACTGCATGTTATGAGAGAACTGCCCACCAGATAATAGGCAAACTGTCTGATTTTCAGAAAGTCTGGACCCCATTCCTACACATTTTCCCTAGGAGAACACTACAAAATAAACCTAATGGATGAGCTCCTACTGGGTTTCTTTGTGGTTGAATAGTGTCCACCCTAGCAATACTAGTCTCTATTCTCCTTTCTCAGAGACCCCCCCCCACAACACCCCTTCCCATAAATGGTGCTGACATGGCACTATGTGATCAGTTCTCAACCCCGCCTCTAGCTGCTTCCCATACAGATGACCAGGTATTGTTATTACTTGCATAGCACCCCCTCCCAACCAACTGGTGTACCACCTACCGGTGTACCACCCTTATACTTACTGAGTTGCCTAGTCCATATCCCACCAATATACATATTTGCTTGTACCTATATTAGATTAACAAACTACACTGTGACTTTCCTTCCTCTACTAGCCATAAGATATTACTAGAGTCTATATTGTACTAGGGGATAACATAATGATACAATATGCTTTTCAGTAGACTAGGTAAATATATTCTTTTCCCCGAAGTTGGTCATAAACACAATATTCTCCCCAGGCGTCTTATTCTTCATTCCCTTCCCCAAAGGGATTGACTCAGATTTATAATGTTCATTAAGAAACGGTTTTTCAAGCTATCCCCAGCTTTGTACATAAGCCGTAGCTCAGTACAACAGTTTGAGTTCTTACTCAATGTTACCTATAGTTTGGTTAAGTAGTATTGACATGCCATTATTTAATTTCTGTACAGTATAAGTATAATGGATGTTATACTCAAATCATCTCCTGTTAGAAATAAACAATGATATAGGGAGGGGGTTGTAGTAATAGTTGTAGTTGTAGTAGTTGTTATACCTTCTTAGTCGATAGTATTATTTATTTACCTCATGGATTTTCAGTCTATGCCATGCTATGGATTACTATATTTATATGTTGCTTTGTACTACAGGCCTCAGCCTAGTAGACAACTGTTATAATTATTATACAGGAACATTTAATAAACACCTTTATGGCAAAAAAAAAAAGAAAAGAAATTCCGATGGCCAAGAATGACCAGGAGAAGGTAGCCTTCATCTACCCACTTGATCTCTGAATTTCTGTGAATGACACAATGAATTTTAGGTATCCCAGCCTCCTTCTAGTGTCTTATGGAATGAACCATTTGGGACACGATGCTACTGGACTATGTAGTGTACCTTGAGGACATGATCATATTTGGAAAAATACTTGAGAAGCATGAGGCATATCTATTGAAAGTTCTGGATCAGCTATAGCTGTTCAGGCTCAAACTGTCCATCGACAATTGCCAATTCTTCTCTGAGTGCAAGACCTGCTTGGATCATGATGGGACAGCCCAGTGAAATATCTTTCATGGAAATCATCTGTAGGCTGACCCATGCACCAATATCCTAGTGTCAGGGTGGGCTAGCAAATTACACCGTACCTAGTCAATTGAGTATTGTGGTCAGAGTCCCACAGTGAGGCTGTTTCCTCAAAAAAGCCCTTCTCAGGGCTGCTAATTGCCCACAGCCACTAGAGGTAGCCTTTTGTGTACTGGGCCAGTAGAGGTAAGTGTTAGCCCTTTTTCTATATTCCTGTGGACTTCTGAGGTGGCCCTAAATGTTAGAGTTATAAGCATTAATCATTAGTGTTAGAGTGATAAGAATTTGCATTGCCTAGTTTTAATTACCAGTTGCACTGAATTTTTACCCTTTGTTGAATTCTATTTTATTGCATTGTTATTTATCAGTTTAATTAAGGTTTTATTTATTCTGTTTAATTCCACTGGTTGATAGTTATTTTTAGGAGATTTTGGTGCCCCTTTTTTGTCTGTTTCTCTAGGTGGTGGCTGTAGTATTACACTTTTTTACTTCTGCCAGTGGCTAGCTCTGCACCACATTTGGGTATCTGTCAGGCCGAACAACCCGGCACTGTCACCTCAGCCAGTTTAAGCCCACTACCTTTGGTAGAGGGTGGCACCGCTATGAACACCATCTTGATGACACCATTGTTCCTGGGGTCCACCCCATTGATGACATCCTCTAGGGTGAGAAATCTGGATGTCATCCTTCATGACAGGATGACACTTGCTGCTCAGGTGCTATCTGTTGTCAAAAGTGATTTTTTCTACTTAAGGAATGTTGCCTGGATTAAACCTCTAATTCCACCTGAAGACCTGCTCTCACTGGTGCATGCCTTTGTGACAGCCAGACTGGACTACTGTAATGCTCTGTACATCGGGGTTAGTGGAGGAATCCTCCGCCGACTGCAGCTAATTCAGAATGCAGTGGCCAGGTTGATGACAGGTCTGCCTAGGTCTTGTCATGTAACCTCGGTCTTGCAAGGTCTGCATTGGTTGCCTGTCAGGTGGAGAATCATCTTCAAGGTGGGCTTGCTCACCTATAAGGCCTTGTACGGCTTGGGCCCTAGCTATCTGTCTGACCTCTTACTCCTGTCACCCAGTATGCTCCCTCTGTTTCTCCACTGAGGGCCTCCTAGCAGTTCTGAGGGCCAGGCTAAAAACCTCTGGTGACCACGCATTTGAGGTGACTGACTCAGTCCTCTGGAACTTGCTTCCCAGATCACTGAGGGAGGCCTCATTGATGGAGGCATTTAAGAGGGGTCTAAAAACTCACATGTTAAAGAAAGCATATCCTAAAAAATTGATATTCAGAAAACTGATGGTAATTTTAATAGTGATTCATTTATTATTTTAGTTATTAATCTATTGTATTTTATACCCTGCATGTTTGTTTTTTAACCCTGCTTACTCAATGTATTTTCTGTAAGGCACCCAGAGCCTCTGGGATTGGGCGCCATATAAATAAATAATTACTTACTTTAACTATTGATGCATAGATCCCTCCACACAACTGTGAGTCAACACAATAGTCAAAAATAAATGGCATCTGTCATCAAATCAGCACCCAGCACTTACAATCAGTCTTTTCACCCCTAGCACCTTACCTGTCATATTCCCTCGACAAGGCCCCCTGGCTGCACTGTCTCCCACCCTCGCCCACCTCTCCCTCATATCTCCACTCCTGCCCCCACCCCAACCACCCTCCTGTACTCCCCTTACCCCTGCATCTCCTCCCCCGATCGCCCCACCCTCACTTCCCCCACCACCCACCCCCTTCCCTTGTCTTGTCATAGTTCAAGTCTTTGTACTGGTTATTACATGTCTGTAAGTCAATGACTATATGTTTGTAACTAAAAATGATGACTGTTGCACACGCTGACGTGGAACCTTTGTAAAAGAACCTCGGCTCAAAGGTATTGTAATCCTAGATTGAAATAAAATTAAAATTAAATTAAATCAAAATCAAACTTTATTTTTAAAGCGCCTTTCAAAACCAAGATGCTGCACATAAAATCAAATATAAATATAACTTTAAAACAGAAGAATAAAACAGGTTAACCTTAGTTAGGGAAGGCCAGGTTAAATAAATACGTTTTTAATTCAACCTTAAACCTATCGACGGTCAGGCATTCTCTTAACTGACAAGGTAGAGAATTCCACAGGGCTGGAATAAATATCTCAGTATGCTCAGTGTGGCCAAAATGAGTGAAATACATTTCTTAGCATGCTCAGTGACCAGCTTCATTTATTTTGCTCATGTTGCCAAAAATAACATGTTTATCTGGGCAAATTTATTTTCACACCTGTTGTATAAATGGGGGGTATGCAATGGGCTGACTCAAAATATACAATCTCTTCATGTGTTAGGGGGCAGGACCATAACACACAAGTGGCAGAGCCATGAGTGAGTTATGAAAGTCCTGCCCACTCACAAGAGATGGCAAATTGACTTTTTTGAGTCATGCTATTGTATTTCGATGTATACAGCAGTAGTTTACACATTATGTAGAAACATAGACACAGAATTTGTCAGCAGAAAAGGACCGCTTGGCCCACCCAGTCTGCCCAGGTATTCCCTGCCTATTCTGTCTCTGCAGACCTTAACTAGTCTCCGGTGACTCTTCCTCCTTATTTACCATTATTCTCCTATGCCTATCCCATGCATGTTTGAAGTCCCACACTATTTTAACCCTTACTTCCTGAGGTGGCAGGCGGTTCCATGCATTCACCACTCTTTCAGTGAAGTAGTATTTCCTCACATCCCACCTAAACCTCCCTCTTTCCAGCTTCATTGCATACTATTTTGTTCTGGTGTACTTCCTCATATAAAACAGACTGTCCTCCTGTACCCTGTACCCTGTGCCTTCTACACACCTGTGAGGAACTTGTACATCTCTATCATGCCCCCACCAAAGTGTACATGTTGAGATCCCTCAGTCTCTCCTTGTAGGGTTTCTCGTACAACCCCTTATTATTATAAGTTAGTTCAGTATTCCACTGTGATGACAGCAATGTTTTAACATGTTTTAAATATCCATTGTGGCAACAGTAACAACAATATTTTTAAATATGTTGCTGTTACTGGTGTCACTAGCTTAGACATATTTTTTTTTTTCATTTTAACCCCCACTCCTGTTATATTTATGCTAATATCCTTAGTAAAAAAACAAGAAGAGATGGAAAATTACAGAAAATATATTAAATATAAATGGAATTGTGTCTCTCTGTGATATTATAAAAAGCTTTCCCACAGATGTCAGCTAATCTATACAGTGATTTTCATATTTCATGCAAAATAAAGATAGTTGACAATAGTGTTGTCAGAACTAGTTCAAGAAAGATTTGAATCCTCCTCGAACCCTGATGTTTGAGTTCTAACTTAGAACTCGAACACTAGATGGTTCGCAAAAGGGTTCGAATCATCTGAAAAACTCACTCAGTTGGCAAAATGTTAGTTCCTGACCCGATGAGTCCCATATTTCCATTCAGCTGCAGTGTAGAATAACTTGTCTCTCAGCCAGACTCCACTAAGCACTCCCTTAATTACTGTTGTTGTTTGGGGGGGCTTAGTCCCGTTGTCAAGGAGACCACGCTTGCCTACTGGTGATCACAGTCACTGTCACCACCTGACCATCTGCTATGTGGTCAGGTGGTGGTTAGAATTGAAAGCCTCATGGCAAATGGGACTGTATGGCTGCGTGCGTAGCTCTGTTCACTTCATTCAGTCCCATAGAGGAGGAAGAGCTGCAGCCTGTGTAGTACGCATTCTGCTAAAGCCTGTGTGAGTGATCCCCGAGTACGACTAATTTTGAATCCGTGTCATCTTTTGCATTTTTTACACACTCTTGCCTCTCTTGTTCATACTTAAGGCTTACAAAAACAAAGTTGAAGGGTGGGTGGGGGGAAACGTAAGAGGGACCACATAGACGGAAAGAAAGGGCGGGAAACAACGGTTGGGTCAGGAGAGACTCATCTCGGATGAGATGGAGGCTAGAAAATTAATAAAGAAATCATTGGATTCGGCGGTGGCAGAATGCCAGATTCTCTAACTTGGTTGCTGTGTGTATGTGACGACTCTCTGTTTAGTCAGCTGCACTGCAGTTCTCTAGTTCCAAAATCCTGATTAAAAAAAACATTAATTTCTTCTGGTCTGCTCATCGGTGCAGTGTGACGCTCTTGGGATGGGTGAAGAAAATCAAAATAAAGATCTAATTTTTTTCACTTGTGTAAGAGAAAACCAAAAACAATAACATTACTGTTACTGAATTAATCCCTGCCTAGTCCCACAACAAAGTAAAAAAAATGTCAGGAGGATAGCAGTCTCAGCAGTCAGGACTGTACTGTGCTGTGCTGTGCTGTGCTGACAGCTGAGGGGGTCCTCCTTCTCTTTCACCCTAAAAAAGACTCTCCCTGATCCAAGAACAACATAAGGCAGTCTTTTTTTTTTTTGACAGTGTGTGACTGACTTTTCCACTATCTCCTGTGGCGTGGCCAGCTGATAGTCACCCTGCTGCTGTGTGCCCATTCACTGCACTGTACCTACTGTGTGTTAGCGAGGGAGTACCTGTGGCCAGTTTTGTGGTGACATTATCCTGAAATACATGACAGAAGCCTATAAGTATATTTCACTGTTGGGAAGAGTGATAGAAAAATCTCTTTCCCTGTGTTGTGTCTGTGTGCAACTCCATCTCCAGTGGTCAGCCCATCACCCTGCTGCTGTGTGCCCTTTCACTGCACTGTACCCTACCCAGTGTGTGTTACCGTGAGAAGCCCAGTGGCCAGTTGTGTGGTAGTTCAATCTGATTTAGAATGGCAGTTATTGACCTTTCACCTTGCCCGGCCTGCTTTGCGTGTGCCTGTAGCCAACAGCCCAATCATTCTGTAAGCCTTGAACCTGAGATCCTTTAGTTGCAAACCATCATATTTTTCATATTCTTCACATTGCTCAGTTACTGTCAGTCCACTGCATCACAGTGTCATACAGCCAAAAAATACATTTTGGAGTTTTAGCCAACGATCACAGATCACATTGGTTTCTTACACAGGAATTGTGTGTGTGTGTGTGTGTGTGTGTATGACTGTGTAGCACAGTGGTACTATTATGGCTGACACCAGTATTTATTTATTTATTGAATTTTGATGACCGAGTAGGCCCACTGAGTCCCAAAGGTCCCTTTTTCAGGGGCGACCCGGGAATAACAGTACATGATATTGTAAACAGTTGAGCATATGCATATACAGGTTATCATGGGTATACAGTATTCGGCTGTTTACACATAGCAGTTGTTATATGGGTTTCATATATCTAGTTGGTAAGCTGTTGTTCATTACATTCTCCATTTGTCATACATACTGTATTAGTGAGACAGTACTGTGGATTCATTAAGTGACATAGTTCAAGAGCATTGGGATGGTTCAGAGGGGGAGGAAAAAGTTAGTGCTACATTGTTGGGGGGGTTAGAGATTTTAGTTTGGTAAGCAGGTTATTGTGGTCATTGTTGTAATATAGATGAAGCAGCTGCTGCTGGTGGTGGAGCAGGTGTTAGTGGTAATCCTGGTGCTAGCAAAAATAACCAAAATGTTTCATGTGGTAAAAATTCAACAAATAGCAAAAGAGCAACAACAAAATGTGGTAAAGGGGGACCTTTTAAGAAAACTTGTGCAGCTGCTGGGGTCACATGGAGAGGCACCATAAGGTATGCCGTTCATGCTGTTATAATCCCTGTGACTAGCAGTGATAATGCAAGTGGCAGTGAGTCCCTTTCTGACTCAGACAGTAGCTCTTTGTCTCAGTCTGACACTGTTGTGTCTGATGACATATCATTACTTCCTCAACGAAGTGAAATGAGCAAGTCTGCTGACAATGAATCAGGTAGTGCAGTTGCAAATCCATCCACCACTGTTGGCAATGAGATGGACATATTATCCAATGAATCCACCACTTCTATGTTGACCAACAATGAAAACCCATCAAAGTCCCCTGCCCACTCTTCTAGCACCAAGGAGCATGTCCCGGGTTCTGTTCGGACAGGTGAAAAGACACAAACAGTTTTTAGCTATCTTCCTAGCACTTGAACAAAATCTGTCACATCTGAAGTGTGGAATTATTTCTCTGTCAGTAAAAGTGATCCATGCAGAGCAATTTGCTCCCTGTGTAAACAGAGTGTAAGCCATGGTAAAGTTGTGTCATGCTTTGGCACTACAGCTCCTAAACGCCATCTGAAAAAACATTCAGTTTTGCTTGATCGTACAAAACCCATATCCTCCATCTTTCAGTCCACCTGTGAGAAGGGTCAGGAATCTGAAATGGATACTGAATTGTCTGAACTTGATGCAGACAGAACCACTGCCAGCCCTAGGAGCACTATTACCACCAACACCAGCACCATTAGCACCAGTTGCACATCCAGTGATGGCACTGAATGTATAAGTCCATCACACCAGCGTCCATCTGGCCATCAAAGCACAGTGTATAATAAACCGGCAGGGACATGTTGTAAATGGCTAACACTATCTCAGGCATTTGAAAGGAAGAATACTTTTACCAAAAATCATCCAAAGACCCTTCATCTTAATCACAGAATTGGTGAACTGTTAGCTGGAGTCCTTCTCCCTATACTCTTTGGTAGAGCATGAGAATTTTAGGAAGATCATGAAACTTGCAGAGCCTCATTACAATGTTCATCATCGAAGGTATTTTTCCTATGTTGAAATACCAAACATTTATCAGGCTTTAAAAATAACAGTGATGCTTGCACTTAAAGCTGCAGAGGGCAGGGTTGTTCATGTCACAACAGATAATAATAATAATTTTATTTCTATAGCACAATTCAAATGCCAAAGTGCTTTACATATAACATTTAAAAAAAATTCAATAAAACCACAGAACATATACAACAATAAAAACTTACAATTCACAAAATATTAAAAGCCTGTTTAAATAAATGTGTCTTCAAACTGGTCTTAAAACTCTCCATGGTCTTGCACTCTCTGATCTGATGAGGTAGAGAGTTCCACAGGGATGGCGCCATGAACATAAAAGCCCTTGCACCAGATGTTTTAAGCTGTACCCTGGGAACCTCTAGTAACCCCTCGTCAGTGGAGTGGAGAGGTCAGCCAGGACTGTAAGGAATCAGGAGCACTTGCAGATAACCTGGTCCCTGTTCATGTAGGGCTTTGTAGGTCATAAGACCAACCTTAAAGGTGGTCCACCACTGTATAGGCAGCCAGTGCAGATCGCGCAGCACAGGTGTAATATGACTGGTACGCGAGGTCCCAGTCAATAATCGTGCCGCCGTGTTCTGCACCATGTGGATCAGCAGTCAAAACATAGATTACATGTCCCTTACCACTTATTGGGTCACATTTTCTTATGCCTCTTCAAAAACAAAGACACCCCAAAAGAAGGCGCTGCTGCATATAAAGAAGTTTGGGCAAAGTCATACAGCTACAAACATCTTGCAGGAACTAAATGACCTCCTTGATGAATGGGTTTATTCTCATGATCTAAAATCTGGCTTCATAGTAAGTGACAATGGAGCCAACATCTTGAAAGCAGTACAGGATGGAGGATTTATGCATGCTTCTTGCTTTACACATTGCTTACATTTAATTGTCACAGGGTTTCTCAGCAATGAAACACAAGTGGATGGTATGATTGCTGTTTGAAAAAAAATTGCGACTCACTTTCCCCGTTTAACCAAGGCTAAATGGACATTATCCAAACTGCAAAATAAACACAAGCTGCCCCATGAAAAGGTGATTCAAAATGTTTCCACTTGTTGGAACTCAACACTTTATATGCTGCAGTGCCTCTTGGAACAAAAGCAAGCTGTACATGAATATTGTTTCAATTATATTATTGGAGATGGCATTATGCTGTCTGTGCTGCAGTGGAAATTAATGGAGACAGTGTGCTGCATCCTAGCTCCCTTTGAAACAGCTACAAGGGACATGTCTTCTGATGGTGCATCTCTGAGTCAGGTTATCCCACTCATAATGCTGATTTCACATCATCTTAGTGTTCTTACTCTACAGATAGAAAAAGACAGATGTGAAGCTCAGACAACATGTCAGCTGCATCATGGGACTCTCATAAAGAGAATGAGCAAGCATTTCAAAACCAATAACAGATTAGTTGCAATGACGAAATCAAAACACTACATCCTTGCAACTCTCTTAGATCCCAGGTTCAAGGCTATACATCTTCCACAAACAGATGATGTAGAGCAGTACAAATTTCTGTTGCTAGATGAGCTGCAGCACTCGCAGGAGTCAAACATAGACATGCACAGTACCCTCAGGTTGTCATCGCCACAACATGCAGGTTCATCTTCACAAAGGGATACAGAACTGGAAAAGTCACCAAACATTAACAGTAGTTGTTCCACAACTGCCACTTCTTCAACCCTTAGTAGCAAGCTAAATCTGTGGCAAAACCTTTCCCAAATTGCTGCCATACCAGCTTACACTGATTCCTCTTCTGAGCATTCTCTGTCCATCATGGTAGACAGCTACCTGCAAGAATTGCTTATTCCTATTGATGCATGCCCTTTTAAATACTGGAGATCAAAAAGGTCAATTTGGACAGAGCTATATGATGAAGCCTGTAAATATCTTGGTTGTCCTGCAACAAGTGTCTCTTCAGAACGCGTGTTTAGTACAGCTGGCAATATTGTGACAGACACCCAGAAATAGGTTGCTGCCAGAAAATGTACACACATTAACTTTTATTACAGTTAATAAGTCAAAGATTTTTGTATCCCTACAAGAGTATACAAACTGATCCTGAAGTGATTGATGTTGTGGATGTTGATGGTGATGAGAACTCAGATGGCGGTGGCTGGTAAATACTGTGTGGGACAGAGTCTCTCTGGACAAAAAAGGAAACTTTTACAGACTGTGATGAATTGGGTTGTCTCTCTCCTTTCTCAATCTACTACCTTGGACTATATACCCCCCAAAACTCTCACCATTTCATGGCAAACTGCTTTGTAGCTAGGGTCTAAAGTCAGCAAGTTTTTTATACAGGGCAATTTTAACATCAGTGGGAACAGGCCCCAATTTGGCATAAAATGGACACTGTCATGTCAGTCGTTTCTGTATCATATTATTTATAGTTAAAATGCAAACATTTATTTTTGGATTTACCTTCTGTGAATTTGTGGTTCATCAGTATGGGCCGGGACCGGGGGCGATCTATTTTTCAGTTTTAAAAAGGACAAAAAAATGAGTTCTAATTGGTAGCTGTTTATTATTTTTCCAATTACAGAAATGTTAGCTATAAACCAAAATGATCCATATATAATTTTACTGAATAAAAAGTGATGGGAAAAACTGCATTTTGCATTGTTATGTTTCTGTGGGCAGCATTCTGTTACAAGTCTCTTCTGGGAAACAGTCATTTGGAGTTTTACCTATGTCATAGTTGAGCACATATCTGTAAGCATAGGTCTCATACCACAATTGCTCATGTTTAACATTCTGTTGCACACAAACCATGGCATAATAGCAACAACTCTCAAACTACTGGTTCCATGAAGAGAACTGTACAGAATGTTGTCCATAAGAAGAAAACAATTGAAAAGACAGTTTTTCACATACGTGTTTATTAAGGAACAGTTAACTATGGCTCATTTGGAGGCAATACTTCCATTTTTCTTGAGTAAGCATGGGGTAGTTTCAGCATTTGAGAGGGGAAGGAGGGTAGAATGGGTGCTGGAGCATGGGTAAGGGTTGGAGGTTGGTTTTAACATGGATGCAAGAGGGAGAAAGATGGTATGGATGCTAGTGCATTGGTGAGGGTTGGGGGTTGGTTTTAACATGGATGCAGGAGGGAGAAACATGGCATAGTTGTCAGTGCATGGGTGAGGGTTGGGGTGGGTTTTGACATGGGTGCATGAGGGAGAAAGGTGGCATGAATGCTATTTCATGAGTAAGTGTGTGGGTAGTTTAAACATTTGGGTGAGGGAGGAGGGTGGAATATGTGCTTGAGGGTGGGTGAGGGTTGGAGGTTGGTTTTAACATGGGTGTAAGATGGTGGCATGGGTGCTACTGCATGGATGAGGGTGGTGGAAGAAAAGTGGAATGGATGCTGGGGGTGAATGGGGGGGTGTTTTAATCCTTTCACTTACAGATTCATGATCAGCAGGGAATGGTGAGGAAAAAGAGGATGACAGACTGATGGTATGGGAGGGCTGTACCGATTGCCCACTATGGAACCTACTATATATATTTTTTTCTTATTAAGGACATTACAAACTGCTGCCACCTAGCACAAGTGTCCTGTTCCCTTTAAAAAAGAAGGAAGGAATCAGAAATAAAAGAAAATCTGCATCAGCAGCTTTTACAGAATGTGACCAATCATAGTGTTTTTGCTTTACAAGTAGTGATAATTTGATGCATAATGGGATTGACAGACATTGTTCCCTTAAACATCATATGCCAACTGCTGCAGCTACATTAAATGTCCCTTAAGTTAGTATGTGGTGAGGAAACTACTTTTTTATTTATGTAACTGAAATACACATTTTATTTACAAATCAACTGGAAAGTTAATGCATTATCTTAGAAAGTTGTATGTATTACTTCAATTTGCCAACAAGAATGTTGGTATATGCATGCATTACCTTAGAAAATTGCATGCATTATTTGCCAACAACAATGACTGGCATATTTTTTTATTCAAATGTCTTGACTGACTACATTATGATATAATATGTTTTGCAACAGTTCCATGTGCCTCACTTTGTTATAAAAGCTTTCTTTTAAACATAGCAACTTTCGATTTACTGATTTAAAACAGAAAGCAGCAAATAGCTGAGATTAGGTAATATCAGTTATTTTTTCTCATAATTCATGATGATGAGTATATATAACTGAGTACATAAATGGCTAATATACCACTTTTTTCACTAAGGAACTATGACGCAGCTGCAGCAGGAAAACTTTAACATATGGGTGGGTGGGACCTATTAGGTAAATTGCTGGCTTTAGCAAAGAGAAGAAACCATAGATAAACCTAGCTGTATTCCTTTCAAAGTCACACATGATAATTTATTGCCCCCCTTGTATTGAACAGTTTGTAGCTCTTTCTGTCCTCAATTTCACATGTAATTTACTAGTATCATCATTATTGGCAGAATGTCCTCAGTTTCTTTCCATGTATTTTATTACTATCTTCATTACTGGCACCACAATTAAAAAATAGGGTTCGAGTTCTAAAAAGTTCTAAAAAAGATTAGAACCCTAGAGCTTTTTCAAACGTTCTAGACTAGAACTAGAACCCAGAACTTTGGAGGGTTCTGACAACCCTAGTTGGCAACAGAAAAACTAAAATCTCATAACATTCTGAAAATATTACATTTCAGGATATGCCATTCATTATTACTAAAGGCATTTGTTCTTCATTTGTTTCTGCTACTTTTCCTGCCCTGAAGTCATCATCCTTAGCTTGTGACATCAGAATTATTTCCTTGGCAACAGGCTGGGATGCCATAAGCAGAAGATTATGGCAGGAATAAGCACTGTGAATAGATGAAGTCTAAGTGGAGTTTTAATGAAAATGTCTTCAGAAATGGGGCTGCTAAATGGCCCAGTGGGTAATGGGTTGTGCTCCAATGCCTGGTAACCACCTTGAGCACTGCAAAACAGGTGACTGTGGATCAAAGAGTGTTATCAGTGGCAGACCATCCACAGTCTGTCATTTGGCACCACACCTCTTCAGCAATAGCCACACCTGTGGTTGGCCCTTGGAAAATACAAGGTCCCCAGTAGCTGTAGTTTGCCCTACGAGGTGATGGGAGACCAGCATTAGAAAGGGGGACAAAACAAAGTCAGGCTCTGTCTTAATGGTGGTTACAAGCTGGTACGCTATGGCCTCATCTCATGAAGCCCACTGCCCACTGCATCACTGGGAAGATAATGCTCCTTTGAAGTCCCCTCTTATTGAGGGAAACACAGTTGGAGCTGCTAGCTCCAGTGTAGTTAGTGGGCGATGGAGGCTGGGTGGTCACCAAAGAACCTAACAATGGTAACAAGATGTGTCTGGTCAAGGAGAAAAAACTTTACTGAATGAAAAGTTTTCTGTAATAAGAAATTGTAGGTTCTGAATTTAAAATTTTGGAGGAATTTTGTGCAATTAGGTTCTGCTGATGTCAACTGTGAATTTATTGCCGAACACCAGACAATCATCACTTTTAAATCTCTGTATTCAACTTCTTTGACACTATCTCTGTGTGGTTTGCCTGTCCCTGTGTACCTGGAATGACATTCCTTCCCCTCCCTCTCCTGGACTGTAAAATGCTTTGGGATACAGTGTGTGTGGAAGGTGCTATATAAAACCCAATTCCTGCAAGCGGTGTGGGGCACCAATATGACATGGTAGTAAAGCAGTTTGGCCTAGTAGTTAGTGCACAGACCATGATCCTGGAGTCAGGTTTGAATTCCACAACTGCCACTAACTCATTGTGTGACCCTGAGCAAGTCATTTTACCTCCCTGTGCTTAACCTCTGTATAATCTTTCAGATCTGTCTCTGTACTGTCTGTATCTCCCAGTGCTCTGAAATGGTAACGTGCTTGATGCTGCTGGGTCTGTCATGAAGGTGGTGCCATGTATGTTGGTAAGGATCTAAGACCTTTCTGTTTTATCCAGCCTGCAGAATTCAGCTCTTGGAATCAGAGATTTTGAACTCCTCTTGACTGCTCTCCTGTATCATACAGTATGAGACTAGCAGCAGAGGAAACATGCTCCCAGATAATGGCAACTTGGCTTTGACTAACTGATCTAACAATTCACACTTTATCCTAGGAAAAAGATTTCTTACTTTGGAGACAGAGCACATGTAAAAGACTGTGCAGTGTATGAAAAAGTGTGCCCAACCTGTTTTTCTCTGAGCACTGATTCTAGATGGAAGTTTCGATCTCTTCTGTAGTGCCTCCTACACACAAGCATGGGCTGTGCACAAAGTGACTGCTACCAAAGATATAACAGAAAAGGAAAAATGACCACTTTGTGGCAGAGGTTCACACAGCACAAATGACTATTGGTTTAAAAATGAAAACTGCAATCAGTGCTGACCCAAGGCCACAAAATGTTTTAAGGGCAATACAAAACTAAAATAAAAATGTGCATCATTTACAGTATGTCAGTGACGAGGAGTCCAGTACAGATGATGTTATTACGCACATTCTCAACATGAGAAATAGCCAAAGTAATTCTATTTGGCTCAGTTTCAAGGTGGAAGGCAAGGACCTGAAAATGGAATTGGACACTGCAGGTTTGGCTGTTATCAGTAATATCTACAAATGAGTATGAGAGACTGTATAAACATATCAAGCTTGAAACGCTGCTTCTTGAAACATACACAGGTTAGGAAATTCCACCCCAAGGGGTTAGAAAATGTAATGTAGACCAGACCTTGCAAACAGAAACATTGGCACTGTATGTCCTATGTCCTATGTGAATGTGGTCACACACTGTTTGGTTGTACATGGCTGAGGAAAATAAGGCTCAAATATCATATGCTGTACAACAAAGATAGTAACACACACAAGCAGTAATACAAACAAAAGGGCAGAACAGATCTTTCACATACCTGACACAGTTTTCCAGAAGGAACCATGAAAGAGACAAAAAAGCAAAATTTACTGTGCAGGAAAACAGAAAAAATTCACCACACCTAGGTGTGCGAATAACATATTTCAAATATTCAGCCTGGTATTCGTATTCAGGGGCCCAATTATTCATTATTTGGTATTAATTCGCTAAACCATTGTGTGAGAGCTCAGTATCTTTAATGACTTTCTGTCCAATCAGAAACCACTTTGGAAGCTCTGGGAAGCCAGCCCACGTACATCCCAGCACTTGCAGAAGCCACACAGAAGGGAGACAGACATGTTTGCTTTGTGCTCTGCTCTGAAAACCAAATACTGCTTTGGAAAGCTTTTGTGTACTTTTAAAGTGCAGCACTAGAGTTTTATAAAAGGGCTTTATAAAGGAGATTAAACAAGGATGTCCATAAGCACTCCTTCACAGAAAGGGTGGTGGGCAAGTGGAATAAGCTGCCAAAGGAAGTGATGCAGGCCAAATTAATCAGCAGCTTCAGCCAGGGATGGGCAATATTAGAGAGCATTTAAGAAGACTCTGAACTCCTGTGCATGGTGAATACACAATGAATTTTATTGAATATATCAAATTATATGGGAGGTATCTGCTCTAAGCCAATCAGAATTAAGAAATCCCACCAGTTATTCTCCCACAAACTACATCACAGAACCCCCAGAGTTGGTTATTCACCAAAACCCCTCCCACAGCCAATCAACCTGTAGCCACGCCCTCAACTGGTTATTCACACCTACAAAATCAAAGCAAAAACAAAACAAAATGGCGTCAAGCTCGATGTCAACACTTTCACGTCACTACTGCACACAATGATGAAACCCACACTACATGTCAAACAGAGACACACAAACACAATTTCTCAAATTAGAACCACTTTTGTGACAGTTTATGCACCACAACACAGCTTCTGATTTCCCTGCCAGATTCCGTGACAAGCAGACTGTGCTGTACCCCCACTCACCACAATGAAAACAATCTATGCTCTGTTTTCCTTAAAACATGACATTACTTTCCACACATATCAGTTTTGAACATTCTCACCCATTACTCTGTACCTCTGCAGATGTGTCACAAACATTTGCATTCCACCAGTATCACCTCAATCGCTTACAAAAAATGTAATTTATCTCCCGGCTTCATGGTTCCCCCAACCCACAGCTACCTAAATAACATATACATAACATGCCACCAACATTGTAACATTGTACTAGAACTTGCATCTCCCACTCCCCAGCATAACTTAACCTTCAAAGTATTCCTTTAAAAAAAAAAACTTTAGCACACCATACCATGCTTAACCTCCCTCAGCTCCCTCCGCAGTCACAGTGTCTGCTTAACCTCCTCAATAGAAGAACAGGCACTAAAACAAGATCACATCAACTGCTGAGTGCATTCAGTTGAAAATATGCCCCATTCATAAAAATGCACCACAGCACCTGAATAAACTCCTGAGCCAACTTTGCTAACAGTGCGCTGAAGAATCTCACCAGCTGCAGTTTCATTGAACTGTCAGACTGGTTCACACACTCAGGAAGTTTTCATTTTTAAAATTCACAACCAACTCCAACTCATATAATAGCAATACCATTCAGTCAGTTGAAGTATACTCACAATAACTGACTGGTGTGAGTTACATTAAACGCCTCGTCCTTGTCGTTTAATGACCTACAGCAGCCGGTTATTTCTTTGTATACTTCAACTGACCGAATGTTATCACTTAATTACTGTATATTTCCACTAAGAAATCAAAACCACTTCCTCAGGGCCTCATGGTGGTCTGTTTTTTTCTGCTTTCAGTATCTATGCATCTGTGGTTACTATTTTCAGACTTTCTTCCTGATACACTTAGCAGCTTACATGAGTGCTTTTTGTCTGAAGGAAGCAGGGTGTGTGTGTGTGTGTGTGTGTTTGTACTTAAACCACACAAAAAAACACTTCAAGCACATGGCTGCTTTAGGACATTTTCTACATTGTACACTTTTATTACTTTAGTGTATTTACACTACATTATAGTTCTTTGGCAGCACAGTCTGGGAAAATGTGGAATGTGATGGGATTTGGTACCATGTCTGTAAAAATTGTAAGAACTTTGTTCTTACTTAGAAAGCTTCCTGTACTGGCATTGACCATAGGTGAGGGGATGTCGATGCTACTTGCTTTACATATGGTGTAGAAGTGGCAGGGGATCACCTGGACCTAGCAGAATCACTCAACTTATTATTTCTTGGGGTAGTGGGACTCACTGGTGTTGAGGGGGGAAGTGCCACCATCATTTCTCTCAGAAGCAGAATGTCTGTAACATTGCCACCCACACAACTGGCTCTTCTACCTGCATAACCAACATGGGATGGGTCTGATGGAACGACAGGCACAAACTCTGATGAAGCTCTAAAAACATTGAGATGCTTTAGCTTTGGGTGGTTCATTAATAAAGTGATTGTTAGAGATTCCCCCTACTTATAGTGCTGCTGTACAACTTACACACTGCCTTTGTGCTATCCTCTATGATGAATGTAAAATGCAGCCACATCACACTCTTACTGCATTTGAGTAGTACCACCATTGGCACCACCACACTCTTTGTGCCTACTAGGCTTTGATTTTTGAACCTGTTGTATGTTTACACCTGTCGTCACAGATGGTGCCCCTACCTTTGCCCCGCTCTGCTGTTCAGGCTGGGATGGAGCCTGCCGAACAAATTTCTGCAGGGTAACTTGCCAAATTTTTTTGTTTGGACCTATATGCTTCTTTTTGCTGCCACTAGTGCCACCTCTAGTGGTCAATGATTCTTTGCCACCTGTCTTAGGTTATGGTACTCAAGGTAATGCCCACAGTCTGCCTTATCCTCAAAGCTGCTTAGGTTTGCCTCATCAGATGATGTAATTGGTAATTAATCATTACATCCTGTGGTTCTGGGATGTGCTCAGACCCCAATGAGTGCTCCTGCTCCTCATCCTCACTATCATGTTCTAGAGTGGAGACAGGCTTAGAAACAGGTGAGTGTCACAGTATGGACAGACACAGTGGCAAAACTCGTGTTACTGACTGGAATTACATTGGTAGGAATGGTCAGTGTCATAAGTGCAGTACTGGCAGCCAGGATCGTACTGGCAGAAGATGTCTGTATTATAGTGCCAAGAGTGTCTGAGTGGTCTGGGTCACAGTGACAGGAGTGGTCTGGGTCACAGTGGAAGAAGTGGTCTCAGTCAGAGTGGCAGGAATGGTACCTTACTCATTCTCTAATGCACAACCTTGTGCTGCACAGATAATTACATTTTAATTCACAGGGGTGCGGTGTGCACATATATGGAACCCAAACAAAGAGACGAGAGAAAGAAATAAGTATCTGAGCTGGGATTTGAACCCAGATCCCCCAGAATATCATTCTGGCTGCACTGCCAATTGTGCCGCCAAGGCAACTGGAAACCTGTGACTTCCAGAAGCATCTTACTCTTTCTCTAATGCACAACCTGATGCTGCACAGATAATTACATTTTCAAACCCCAGGAATCCCTCACTTATGCTTAACAAATGCAATCATTCCCCTGAAAGAGCCATTCCAGAGCTTTAAGAATTTTATGCTAATTATGGAATTCAGAATGAAATTCAAACTCTGCTGTGTAGTCACGCTCACCCCTCACTCTCACGTCAGATTTTTTCTCAGCCTGAAGAAAGCAGTCACCCCAAAGTGTTCTCTAGACTTCTGGCTGATTTATGGTTTATTATTTTATAGTGTTAAACAGTTTTAGTTAACTTTTCAATACTCTGTGTTAGTTAGTGTTTTATTCATTATTTACTGTGTATGTTTCATTTTTTCTCTGGTTCCCGATCAGTTCCTAGGAACCCGAGAAGGTTGTTTTCTGCACGGTTCCCACTTTCAGGTAACCACTATTTTTTCACTTTTAAAAAGAATAAAAATACTTTTTCTTAAACCACTTTGCAGTTTTACTTTGGATTATTCACAGTTCCTTGTTTTTTGCAAACCAAGATGAGAATTGACTAATTTTACTAAGACACCTCTTTTGAGGTATATTTAACTTGCAATATTAACTTTTGAGGAACTGACCCACATTTTTTCTTCTTTAAAGCTCTTTTTTAACATTTGTTGGACAGATGTCTTCTCAGGGTCAGACCCAAAAAGAAGGTAGGACCTAAAGATTTTAAAAACTGTAAAGTTTTTTTCAACTCCTGGCAAAGAGACTGCCATGAGTTGTGTTTAAAGTGTCTAGGTTCAGACCATGATTTTGCCAGTTGTGAGCTCTGTAATGAGTTTTTCCCTAAAATGCAATAGAAAAGGGCTACAAAAATTAGAAGATATTATGGCTTCTCAGTCTGCCTCCACATCACCTAAAGGCTCAGAGGAGGGTTCAGTCCCTCAAAGAAAGCAACAGTCCCTGTCAGAGAGGACAGAAAAGAAAGATAAAACTGCAAAAGACGGTTCAGAATTCAGGGTGTCCAAAAGGCAAGGCAAGACAAATTTAATTTTTATGATGCCCAGTCCCTGAGGCTCTGGGCACCTAACAAGGTATTACAGATAAAACAACTAATTAAAATCCATAAATAGCAGATAAATTAAATCAGAGTTCAAAAAATAAAATTATCTAATAGTACTGATTAATCTGTGAAGACTAGACTGAAGAGGGGAGCCTTTAACTTCTGCTTGAAAACACCAATCAAAGTTGCCTCTTGGACTACAGCTGAAAACGTGTTCCACAGGGTCGGACCAGAGACACTGAAAGCTCAATCACCAGAAGTCTTGAGCTGAATCCTGGGAACATCCAGGAGGCCCCTCAATGAGGAGTGGAGGGAGCGAGCAGAGGTCGCAAGTGTCAGGAGCTCCAACAGGTAGTCAGGACCCAGTCCAAGTAGAGCCTTATAGGTGAGCAAGCCCACCTTGAAAAGGACCCTCCACCTGAGCGGCAGCCAGTGCAGAGCATGCAGGACTGGGATCACATGCTAGGACCTAGACAGACCCATAAGCAACTGGGCTACTGCATTCTGCACCAGCTGCAGCCTGTGGAGGGTCCCTCCCGTGACCCCAAAGTAAAGAGCTTTACAGTAGTCAAGGGGAACCCTGAATCCAGTAAAAATAGAAGAGCCTCAGAGCAGACACTGGAGGCAGTGCTTGCCAAGAAAAACCAAAAAGAGAAACATATCACTGTCCCTCCCCCTGAAGAAGGAAAGGAGCCACCAGTGGATACAAATCATATGCCAACACCACAGTGACATTTAAAAAATGAAGTACATTACAGCGGCAAGTCGCTGTTGCCTCTGTAATGTACCCGCAGGACCCCGGCACTGCTTTCTCCGGGTTTTGCCCCCTTCCCCAAATCACTCCAACTTGAAGTTAATCCTAATTTATGTAGGGTTTGGGGCCAAAGCCCCCTGCATGGGAGGGTTTCAGAGATGAAGCCCCCCCCCAAAAAATCGACAGTTTCCGGACAGATGTAGGCCGACTGCAACTTGTGGTCGACATAAATCCATTGCTGTACTATCGCATCAAAATAAAGTTGTCACTGCGATGTCATGGATCCGATACAAATGAAATGCCATCGCTAAAAGATGTGACAAAGACATGGCAATTCCTCCAGGTATTCCAGGTTATGGTGAATTTCATGAATATACCCCTTCCCAGGCACTGTTTCCATTTCCACTGCCTGCAGAGGAGGCTAAAATTTACTGTGATGTTGCAGAGGAAAGAACACATAAAACCAAATGGTTCTCCTGATCAAAACATTGTCTCTCTTCCTAGGCCTTCAGAGGATTATACCTCTCACAATACCTTTGCAAGGCATATGGTAAATACTGTCAACATCTCCTCACAGGAAGCTGAGGAGGATGAGATGGAATTTATGGATATGATAGGCTTAGCTCCCACAAAGAGGCTGATGTTGCCCATCCATAAATCATTAAGGAAAGCCACTTGTAAAATCATGTCAGCACCCTCCTTAGCTGCTGGCATAGGTACAAAAGTTGAGAAAAAATATTAGGTGGACAAACAGGGCCCTGAGTACCTGTATACCTATGCTGATCATGAGGGAGTGGTCCAGACTGCCACCTGTGACAAGGCCAAAATGACCTTTTCCTCCCAGTCTCCTGAGAAACATTCCAGGAAACTGGATAGCATGGGTAAAACGTTTACACATCGACTTCCCTGATCCCAAGGCAGGCAGCTTACCTGGCCTACACAGCACAGTGCCAGAAAGTGCTATGGAATTCTATACTGGCACTGAGTGAAAAGGCTACTGGAGACATGCCACAGAATATGGCTGACACAGCAAGATCAGCCATAGATGCCACAAAGTACCAGTTCCATATGGCAGTGGACACAGATGACACTGCATCTAGGGTCATGGCCCATGCAGTGTCCTTAAGGTGGTTTGTCTGGCTTAGAACTATCAGTCTATCCCAGGACACGCAAACAAAAAGTAATGGATTTCCCCTGAGATGAAAAGTCGCTGTTTTGTGACAAGACAAAGGCTTACATGAAAAAGGTGAATGAATACAAAACCAGCTATAACAGAAACACTGGGAAAAAAGGCCTCCACTTCCTATAGCCCTTATGGAAGCGGAGGTAGGGGTATAGGATACTTTCTTCTGGCTTATATCTCCTATGAGTACCTCCACAAAGCGGCTACTATAGGGACAGGGGTAGAATGGGCACCAGGTGTATATCTGCAGTGCCAGCTCCCAAAACCCAAGCAAAGCAAAATCCCTGAGAAGTCTGCACAGGTCACCCATCCATTGCCAGTGGAAGGAAGGAAGGTTGACTAACTATTTCCAGGAGCGGACGAAAGTCCCCACAGACAAGTGGATCCTGGAACGAAAGAATCAAGGTTTGTTCCTGCAGTTCAGAAAATTCTCAAAGTTGCAGAATCAAAAGGTCTTCCACCCTCACATCCCAACAGAAAGAATCCTGTTGGAGATGGTGAAGAAATAGTTGCAAGTAAATGCAGTGGGAAAACATACCTCTCTCATAATGAGGCAAGGGACTTTATTCCAGGTACTTCCTGATTCTCAAGAAAAATGGGAGTGGTGGCCCATTTTAGTCCTGAGATATCTGGACAAACACTTAAGGAAAGAAAAATTCAAGATGGTAACACGGGGCTCAGTCATTCCATCTCTGCAAAACAGAGACTGGCTAGGGTCACTCGAACTGAAGGTCACCTACTTTCACATACTAGTCAGGCTCAGCCACAGAAAGTACCTCAGGTTCAGGATATGAAACTGCCAGTACCAGTTCTTAGCCCTTCACTTCAGCCTCACTTCAGCTACAAGAGTGTTTTACATAGTGCCTTGCTGTGGTAGCAGCACATTTGAGAAAGCATGGGTTGTTGTTTTTTCTCCAATTGGATGACAGTCCGGTCTCAGGAAAAACAGAGCAAGAAGCAAAGTCCTTCCTATTGCTGACACAAGATATACTGGTGGACCTGGGCTTTCTCATAAATCTTCAAAAGTCCCAGACAGAACCAGTTCAGGTTCTGGACTTTATAGATGCAGAGCTGGATACCCTGCAAGGGAAGGCATTCCTCCCTCAAGCAAGTGTAGCAAATCTGATTTCAATTGCAGAATCCTTCAAGACAGGTCAGCGAAGGCCTGCAATGGATTTTCTGTGTTTACTGAGGCACATGGTGTCATCCACTGCTGTGGTACCAGGGACCAGCTTCCAAATGAAAGATGTTCAGTATCACTTAGGGAACAAGTGGTATCAGAGGAGAGATCCACTGTCCAAATGGTGCCTCTCTCAAAGTCTTTGCTAAGGGCACTGCAATGGTAGCAGGAAGAATGCAACCTCAGAGAGATAATTCCCTTAATTCAGCAATCACTTACGATTGTACTTACAACAGATGCCTCTCTCATAGGCTGTGGTGCCCACCTGGAGGATCTCACTGTAAGTGGTACTTGGAGTACAGAGGAGACTTAGGAGCACATAAATAACCTGGAGCTGAGGGCAGTGTATCTGGCAATGCAGGCTTTTTCCTCCCAGATCAAGGGTCAGTCTGCCTAGGTAAGAAGAGACAACGCTTCAACAATGTGTTACATAAACAAGCAGGAAGGGCCACAACCTTCAAAGCTGTGCACAGAAGCAATGAAGATCTGGAGCTTAGCACACTCCCCAGAAGTTCAGCTTTCAGTAGTATACCTTCCAGGGAAAGAAAATTTGCTGGAAGATTCCCTGAGCAGAATCAGCCAGGGAAATCATAAAAGGACCACGAACTAGCAGGTGCTGGCAGCAGTATTCAGATGGAAGAACACACCAGAAATAGACCTGTTTGCTTCCGGGGAGAACAACCAGTTCCTACAGTTTTGTTGCAGACCCCCATCAGTGGGTACAGTCCCAGAGGATGCTCTAGTCCTCAACTGGTCAGGGAAGCTTCTATATGCCTTCCCACCTTTGTTACTTTTGCTGAGAGCACTGATCAAACTGAGAAGGGAGTCAGCAGCAATGATTCTCATAGCTTCAGACTGGGCCAGACAGATCTGGTACTCCATGCTCCTGTTCCACTCCAGCAGGCCTCCAATCAACCTATCTCTGAGATACAATCTGCTGACACTGTCCCAGGGTAGGATGACATTCCTAGATCCATGAACCTTGCATCTTAGAACATGGCTCTTGAAGAGCTAGAGTTCTCTGGCCTAAATATATCTGAGACAGTGATGAAAGTGCTGAAGCTTTCCAGAAAGCCAGCAACAAGGAAAATGCATGCTTCCAAATGGAAAAGATTTTCCTTTTGGTGCTCTCCTACTTAGCTCAGTCCATTCTGGACAAGTCTGTCTACAATCCTGGACTACCTAGTTCATCTCCAGGCCTTGGGCCCTCAACCCTTAAGGTTAATTTGGCAGCAGTGTCAGCTTACGCATCAGCTGGCAAACACAGGTCAGTGGCCTCACAACTTATTTTCAAAAGATTTTCCAAAGGCTATAATTCATTCATTCTTTGGTAACCACATAAGGTCCAGTAAGGACAAATGCCTTTTCGAGGCAAAAGTCAGGAAGTATAGGAAAACCAGCAGCAGTTATAAAATTCACAAGTAGCATTTTATTATTACTAATAACAGTAAAATAAAAAATTTAAGTGTTCAGGAAAGCACTTTACAAAGGCAGTGCAAAGAAAATAAAGTCATTCATCTGAGAGAATCTCTAAATCTAAATCTCTCTCTCTCTCTCTCTCTCTCCCTGGCTAACAAAAGATTGTGATTTTTATAAGAAGTCTTTGCCTGGCAATTAACTTTGGCATGCTGATCTCATTAAGATACCTTCTGTTTCTCACAAAATGTATCAGAACTTTGTCAGTTTTTTTTCCTGCAGGTGCAAAAAAAAAATAGAACAGTGTCCCAAAACTAATCTCCTGTTGACAACTCTACAAATGAGTTTGTGGAAGTCATACTGCATCTTAATGTTAACTCCCTGATCCAAATAGTTTTTGATAATGATTTCAACAATATAACTATTTATATTTTAAAACAAGGGATCCCAGTTTCACACAAAGATTCACATGTATTTTTATAACTGCAGATATGCATGGGGGAAGAAAAGATAGAAACAGCAAGAAACACCAAATAAAGGCAGGGGGCTAGCGAGGGGGAGAATCATGAGACCATCAGCATGATAAGCTCCTAGATCTTACAAGGAAATTTGATTGCACAATCAGACAGACCAGCGACAGAAAAGGAGAGGATAGAACAGATTTTTGCTCTTAACTCATTCTGCATAACAAATAAGACAGGGCCTGATTCAACACTGTCACATATCCCCCTCTTTAAGAGGAAACCTGTTTTTGAAAAACAGGTTTCCAAAACTCTTTTAATTCTCTTCTAGCATTACCTTATAAACATTATAGTTCTGTGCATAATCAGTTTCCCTTTTTCCATAACAACCAGTACAGCAAATAGTTAAGTTTAAACCCACACATTTTTTCAAGGTTCAGAATTCTCAATTCTTGACCCATATCTTGACAGAAAATCAGCACTGACATTCTCTTTTCCAGATTTGTGCATTATTTTGAATTTAAATGGCTGTAGTGCCAGGTACCATCTTGTGATTCTGGAATTTTTAGCCTTCATTTGGTGAAGCCAACAGAGAGGATTGTGTTCTCTTATAAGTACAAAGTCAGTCCCTAGCAAATAAAACTTGAGAGACTCCATGGCCCACTTTGCCACAAGGCTTACCTTTTCAACGGTGGCATGCCATTTCTCTCTGTTGTGCAATTTCCTACTGATATATAGAATGGGATGTTCCTTCCCATCTATAGTCTGACTCAAGACTGCACCTAGGCCTATCTCTCTGATGCATCTGTCTGTAATAAAACTTGTTTCTCATAGTCTGGGCTTCTTAAAACAGGGGCTGAATATAATGCAGCCTTGATGGCGCAAAAAGCCTCATCAAACTCTGGGGTCTATTTCACATTATTTGGGCACTGTTTCTTCATGAGTTCAGTGAGGGGGGCATCTAATTGGGCAAAGCTGGGAATAAATCTCTGATAGTAACCAGCCAGTCCTTAAAATGATCTGACTTGTTTATTTGATTTAGGGATAGGACTGTTAGCTGCATTTCTGTCTTAGAAATTTCTGGCTGTACTTCTCCATTTCCCAAAACACATCCCAAATACCTCGTTTCATGCATGTCCAAAGCACATTTGGTAGAATGGTCAGACCTGCTTCGTGATAAATTGGATAACTGCTTGTAGGTGTTCTAGGTGACTTTTCCAGTCTGGTCTGTATGCAAGCAGCACAATAACCAGTGCGAGTAGCTAAAATTACATCCATGTATCGCTGGAATGTAGCAGGTGCACCCTGTAAACTAAACAGCATGGTGGTAAACTGATAGAATCCAGTAGGAGTGGCAAATGCAGCTTTGTCTCTGGATTCTTTGGCTTAGAATTTGCCAGTAACCCTCGATGAGATTGAGGGTACTGATGTACATGGCACTTCCCAATCTGCCCAACATATCTTCTATCTTGGGCATAGAATAATTGTCGAATTCAGACACTTGATTAAGTTTCTTAAAATCAAGGCCGATTCTTACACCCCTTCTTTTTTATTTACAATAACCACTGGTGATGACCAAGTACTTTGATTCTTCTATAATACCCAACTGTTTTATTTTTTGTATTTCCTTAACCATGTCTGTTCTGAACTGCTCTGGTAATCTGTTTGTCTTTTGTCGGATAGTGCGATCATTTCCTGTCACTGTTACATGCTTGACTCCTTTTGCTCGGCCTGGCACTGTGGTAAAAGTATTGTTAAATGTCTTTACAAATTTCTGTGGTTTGTTTGGAGGTTAAGGAACTATTCACCTTTATAGCATCAGCAGTTACTGTTTGTTCGTCTGTCATAAGCTGTATCAATATCTTCTGTAGACGTTTCTGGTAAAATTAACAAAATAGCGTTTGGTGCTTTTTCAATCCATTTCTTCAAGAGGTTAGCAATGGTATATCTTGGTAGGATTTTCCCTATCAGGGGTCTCAATCTCATAGTTAACTGTGCTAGTATCTCTAAGCACTTTATGAGGCCCTTGCCACTTCATTAACACTTTACTTTCTGTAGTGGGTAACAGTAACAAGATCTTTTTGCCTGCCTCATAGAAACATAGAATTTGATGGCAGATAAGGACCGCTTGGCCCACCCAGTCTGCCCATTTCCCTACCTGATGGATAAGCTGCAGATCCTAGTTAACCAGCAGCCTACTTCTTCCTACCCCAACCCCCTAGAATTGCCTTATGACTGTCCCATGCATGCTTGAATTCCACCACTGTTTTTGACTCCACAACCTCCTCTGGAAGGCTGTTCCGCCACATCCACACAACCTCTCTGTGAAAAATACTTCCTTAAATTACCTCTGAGCCGCCCCTTCTATCTTCAAATTGTGCCCCTTGTTCTTGCACACCTCTTTTTGAAAGATGATACTCTTGGACTTTGTTGATTCCCTTGAGGTACTTGAAAGTTTCTATCATGTCCCCCTCTCCCTTCTTTCCTCGAGGCTATACATATTAAGCTCCTTAAGTCTCTCTCATATGTCTTCCGGTGCAGACCCTGCACCATTTTAGTGCCCTCCTCTGGACAGCTTCCATCCTGTCTATGTCTTTTGGAGATTGGTCTCCAGAACTGCACGCAGTACTCCAGATGTGGTCTCACCAGCTGTCTGTACAGAGGATAATAACTTCTTGTTTTCTACTGGTGATGCCACTCTATGCATCCCAGTATCCCCCCAACCCTCCTTGCAGCCCTCTCACATTGCTTGCCCACCTTTGGGTCATCTGATATGACTACCTCCAGGTCCCTTTCCATGTTCATTGTTGTTAGTATCTCACCCCCATTGTGTACTCTTCCCTGAGTTTTGTTTCCCAGGTGCATTACCTTGCACTTCTTAGCATTGAATCTAAGCTGCCATACATTTGACCATTCCTCTAACCTTGCCAAGTCCTTCTCATCCTTTCCACCCCACCTTGTGCATCAACTCTGTTGCAGATCTTTTGTGTCATCTGCAAAGAGACATACTTTCTTCAGTCCTCTGCAATGTAAACATAAAGACACATTGAAGGACCGATCTAATACTGAACCTGCGGTGCCCCACTGCTAACCCCCTTTTTCAGAGTGGACTCCATTTACTATTACTCTCTGTGTCCTATTCTCCAGCCAATTCTTTACCCAGGCTGTCATCTTGGGACCCACTCCCAGGCTGGCTAACTTGTATATTAGCCTCAAAAACTTTTTCTTTTACCCCATGATCATAATACACATTCTGCTGGTTGTAGGCTTCCTCCTGATTACTATGGGCCATTTCAACATATTTTGCCAGTTTCCTTCTCAAGGCACACATATAAGATGTAATAGTTTTTTAGTGGGGTTATCTTCCCATATCTCTTTTCTTACATCTAGTAGCCTTCTAGGTTGTCTACCATACAGCATTTCAAATGGTGAAAAACCTGCTGAGGCTTGTGGCACTTCTCTGTAAGCAAAAAGCAGGTAAGGTAAGTATTGGTTCCAGTCTTTCCCTTCCCCTTTTACAAGCCTTTTTAACACATGTTTTACTGTTTGATCAAAACGCTCAACAAAACCATCTGTCTTAGGGTGATAAGGGGAGGTTCTTATGGCAGTGATACCTAGTATTCAGTATAGCTCCTTCAGTAATGCAGCACAAAAATGTCTGTCCTGATCAGTAATAATCTCTTTAGGTATGCCCACCCTGCTGAAAAATTTTACAAGTTCTGCTGCCACTTTTGAGGCTGTGACAGTACGCACTGGAATTGCCTCTGGATATCGAGTAGCATAGTCACATACAACAAAAATGAATCAATTACCCTTTTTACTTTTGTCTAAGGGGCCAATCACAACCATTACAATTCTCTCAAAAGGCACATCTATCAAGGGTAGGGGCACCAGGGGCACAACATATCACCCCTTGTGGTCGACACCTACAAACTACAAAAAGACCATTATGGTGACAATCATGGTAATGGTCCTTTTCTGTGTTTCGCTTCCCAGTGTTCTGCCCTCCCGGACCAACTCCGACCTGGACTCTAGGAGTCCGGGGATGGGAGGCACAGTCCCCACAGAAAATAGTGAAGAAGAGGTGGCACAATACCTGCGTCGGTAGTGTGCCGTTGCTGTGGGGAGGTCGACATTCTCACTGACTAAATATCTTGATGCTTCCGGGGCACCATTGTCTTTTTTAGTCACTGAAGCTACTTTTTGACATTCAGCACAAGAATTGCAATAGGTAGCAATGTCTTCATGAATTCCAGGCCAGTAAAATCTGTACAACAGTCTGGCAGGGGTGCGGTCCCTCCCTGAGTGATCAGCCATAGGACTATCATGTGTTATCAATAACAACTCTGTTCTGTATTTCTTTGGTATGACCAAGTGTTCTATCTGTTCCTGTGTCTGAGGATTAGTCCAAACTCTGTACAGTAATCCACTACATTTTCTAAACATTGGTTTAACCTATTTTTGTTTCACCCACAGCTGCCTAAAACAACATTGGAGAGAAACATTGTTGGTTTGCTCAGAAACAAAATCACAATCAGTTTGTTTAGTTTCAGCATTTTCATATATTAACCCTTTATGTCCATCAGTCATTTGTTGCCACTGTTTTTTTCAGGCATCTTCTTTCTTTCCCAGATTTCCAGATCTTGCGGCTGGTCTCAAATTAGTCCATATCAGAGTACTCAAAATGAAAAGTGTCCCCACCATCTGAGATTTTTGTTGCCTGTGCTCTTGTAATCACAGCTGCTGAGACAGCATGATTTGCTCCCTCTGTGATTAACTCAGTAAATCCTGGAAAGTAATTTCCAATAGTCACATGTACAGGTAACTTAGGTACTTCCCCCACTTTCATTTGGTGTAACACCCCATTAACGCTCAGAGTCATTTGGGTAGTGGGATAGTATTGAGTATCCCTGTGGATGCAGATGACCCCAGTACCTTGTGCTTTTGCACAGTTCTTTCCAGAATTTCAATATGCACCAGGGTATGTCTGCTTCCAAAATCTCTAAGTCTCTTCACAGTCTTATCTCCCACCTTGACATCTGTTAAACACTTGCCCCAACTTGCAAAGGCCAAATCTGCTCCAGTGTTACCCTCCTTATTTTTATGGCAGTTTCTTGCGATATACATAGATACATAGACAGTGTCGGCAGATAAGGGCCTATGGCCCACCCAGTCTGCCCATTTGAGCTTGTAAGTTCAGTTTATGTTTTCCAAGAAGTCTGTTGCCCCTTACCCCTGACCTCCAGAATTCCTTTATGTCTATCCCATGCATTCTTAAATCCTGTGATTGTTTCAGCCCCCACCACTTCCTCTGGCAGGGTGTTCCACTTGTCCACTACCCGTTCTGTGAAGAAATTCTTCCTCACGTTTCCTCTGAATCGTCCTCCCTCCAACTTCATCCCATGTCCTCTAGTCCTGGAACATATTTTTTGCTTAAAAATAGTGTATTCCTGCACCCTGTTCCTCCCTGTAAGATACTTGCATGTCTCTATCATATCCAAATGGTCACCATATGGACTGGTTTATTACAGTTACAGCAAACAAAGTCTTTGGGTGCAGATTTGTTACCCCCACCAAAATTTTTATCTGACCTGGAGTTAAATCGGGGAAAAAGAGGGTCTTACCAGTCCTTGGCTGTTGCTTCACTGCTGTGGTGTTTGTCTGGCCATCTGATAGTCCTCGGCCCAAAAAATGCCTTTTCCCCACTTCCTGGTCAGTGATCTTTTACTGAAAGCTGCACGTCTGAAGGCAGAATGTTGATGGATTGCTCCATTGCAACTATGTTGATAATCTGTGGGACTAGTTCTTTGAGTCAGGTGAAGGCTTCGAGGATTGTCGACTGAGTGGTACTTCTGAGACTGGAATCTTTGCCTGTAGGTCTCTCCTGAGATGTCATATATTTTCAGGATTTCTCTTTTCATAAGGTCATAGTTTTCTGACTCTGCAGTGTCCATACTGCTGTAGGCAAGTTGAGCTTTACCTGTCATTTACCTGCCCATTGCTGCTTTGGCCACTGGCAGACTGCGGCAATCCTTTCAAACGTTGTCAGTAGGGCTGTGCAGGGGCCAAATATTAATTTCTGAATACCACGAATAGTAGGGCTACCGAATATTCGGAAGCCCTTCCTGAATAGAGGACTATTCAAGAGATATTTGAATTTGGCATTGTCACCACTGCACAGCATTTAAAAAAAAACAAGATCTCATCCTCAGCCCCCAAGAAAAAAGTAGTCTTCCCTCACCTTCTAGCAGTCACCAAATCCCACCCTCCTGCCAACCCGGCACTTGCAATTTGGCAATTTTCTATTAAAAAAAAACTTCTAATGGGGACCAGCACAGCCCACCCACCTCCACAGCTGGCCCCAATTTCATAAACTGGTCAGACAGTGTGAATAATTAAAATAATCCTCCCTCCCCCCACTGTCTGCAGCTCAGTGTTAGCACCCTCCGTGATAGTGCTCCATCCCCCCCCAACGCAAGCACCCAATTGTCCTCATTTAAGAAAGTGATTATCACTGCCAGTCTGGTACAACCCTCTCTCCTCCACTGCGGTGTGTGTTCTTATGAATGAAAGCACGTGCAGTGCTTGTTGCTATAGTAAAATTAGCAGATCACATGATCTGTTAGTTTTATTATAGCAACAAGCACTGTGCACACTTTCATTCATAAGAACATACATGATGGAGGAAGGAAGGTAACACCGGACAGGCGGTAGTGATAACTCTTAAATGAGGACAATTAAGTGCTTGCATGTGGGGTGGGCACTGTCACAGAGTGTTACATTGAGCTGCAGACAATGGGGGGAGGGAGGATTATTCTTCTAATCCTTCATGCTGTCTGACCAGTTTATAAAATGGGGACCAGCTGTGGAGGTGGGTGGGTTGTGCCAGTCCCAATTGTAAGTTTAATTCTGATAAAAAATTGTCAAATTGCATGTGCTGGGTGGCAGGAGGGTGGGATTTGATGGCTGCTAGAGGGTGAGGGGATGATAGTAATGTTTTTTGGAGGGCTGGTGAGGACATTTGTTTGTTTTATTTAGGGTTGTGCCGAATACGAATATTTGGCCGAATAACGAATATTTGGCAACCGAATACCGAATGTTCAAAATAAAGTATTCGCACAGCCCTAGTTGTCAGGTATGCTTCGATATTATCTGAGCGACACAACTTTGCAAGTTTAATGCTTTTTAAGTTATTTGTGTTTTGTTGCTCTCCTGGACCCATACCTGATCCTCCAGCTTTGATAGCTTGCAAGGCATCCAGCCATCGCTGCTCCACACACTGCATCTCTTCTCTTCTCTGCTGCTCATGTCACTGCATCTCTTCTCTGCTGCTCCTGTTGCTGCATCCTTTCCCTTCTCTGCTTCTCTGTCTCTCTTTGTTGTATAGCCTGCCATTTGAAGAAGGCAGACAGGCTTTCAGGTTCTGTCCCTGCCTGTTCTTCTTACATCACTGGTTCCAGCTCTATAGTCTCACTTTGGACTTTTTTCTGCTTCTAGTTTGGCTACCATTCTTCTTGTAATCACTCCTGGGCTTGCTGTTGCAGGATCCATACCTTTCTTCTATGCTTCCCTGGTACCAGGTCTAGTACCCATGAAACACAAAGACTAGGCGGCTGCAATGCAGCAAGGCCAGTGCCAACAAAAAAGAGTAATAGTACTTACAGTGGTGAAGTCAACAACATAAGCTCCATTCAAGAAAAAGATCCACTGTACCGCAATAAGATGATCTGGACAAGAACCATCAGGTTGAATAAAAAAGTTTATTTATTAATCCACAAATGAAATATACATGGTAACAGATCCGCAAAGAAATGACTGCCGCCACAAGAGATGGCTGACCCCTCTCCACAATGAATGGCGCTTATGTTGCTGACTTCACCATTGTAAGTACTGAAACAATATAACTATATACATTTTCAAACCAAGGGATCCCAGTTTCACACAAAGATTCACGTATATTTTTATAACCGCAGATATGCAAAGGGTGAAGAAAGACAGAAACAGCATTCTGCATTCTGCAGTTTGGTAAGCAGACTAAGAAGAAACTGCCTGACGCTCACCCTCCAAGCAAGGGGACTACTGTGCACTTTCAGGCTGTTCCCTCTCAAACAAACTGCATTCTGCAGTTTGGTAAGCAGACTAAGGAGAAGATGCCCGACGCTCACCCTCCAAGCAAGGTACGGGTTAGAACTCTGAATTTTGGCATCTACCCCTGGAGGAATCTCACTAGCCCCTGGTTGCCAGTGTTTCTCACACTATGTGCAGCAATCCAGAAGTCTTCTAGGAACTGCTGCCAAGAAATTAATGCTAGGACTGACCTCTGCTTGACATCTTCTTGATTTCACTTTAAGTAATGTTTAGTCTGATGTAGAGATTTCTTAGAGTTGATTTAAGTTTTGAGAGAGGTTTTAAGGTAGTGTGATTTTTCTATCTGCCCTGAGCCCTGTGCCCCTTCTCTTAGAGCTGTAAGTCTGTGGGCTGCACCCTTGACCTTGGTGTCCCATTGAGGCTGCTGCAGTGCCCCCCCCAAAAAAAACTTGCTTCAGAACCTCCCTGCCTGTTTTTTTTTCCATTAGCAGATTATATCTTTTAGCCACTAGAGGCCCCAGTTATAAGGACACTTACCCAGTCCAACACAATGCAGTTCCTGTCTCATCTCACTTATTGTGTGGTCGGTCTATTACTGTTCATCAGTCTTTGCCCCCTCTCTCTTCTACTGATCGATACTGATTTTTCCCATTTGCAGCTTATACTTTTTTCACCCACTAGAGGGGTTTTCCCCCAACCATTCCAAAGCTGGTGTACATCTCCTTACTCTCTACTACTCCTGGGCACTCTTCCTTTACTGCTCAGCTGCTATGGGTACCTACACTCCATTACTAAGTCTGCTCTTCTTCACCCTCTTGGTACAGATGTCACACCAACCAGAGCACCTTTCCTCCACACTAGGCACCTCATCCCCAGACTACCCCACAGTGACTCGGCCCTCCCCCACCCTTGACACACCCGTGGCCCCCCAACACCCCCACCCTGCCAACACCCCCACTCCCTCCGCCCTACAAGGCCCGATCTGGACCCAGCTCTCCCCTGCCATTCCCACCCTTTGCACTTTATTTATCCGATGCACCCTGATTGTAAAGTCCTCAGTTGGGTGTCGACCCAAGGGTCTCCATCGCCACCGGCCACTAACCAGAATAATTACACTATTATTATTATTATCTGGTAATGTATACCCAAACCCAGGACCTATTGTTTCCAGCCCTTCTAAACCCTGTACTACAACTGGCCTCCACTTTGCATCCTTAAACATTTGCAATCTCCTGAAGAAATCTGCTGCCCTCCAGTGCTGGGTTATTCAACATCAACCTGACATAATTGCACTGGTAGAGACTTGGCTCTCCAAATCCACCCCGACTCCGCTATCACCCTCCCTGGATATACCATCTACAGGGAAGACTGAGTAGGAAAACGTGATGGTGGTTGCGCACTACTCATACGGGACTCCCTTATAGGTCAGGCACTCCCAGCTCCTAAACTTGATTATGGAGCCCAAGCCCTCACCTTAAAAATCACATCTGACCCTGCCCGAGGCCCTCTCTTCCTCACAGTCTCCTGCGTATCCCCGAGGAATCAAAACCAAGCGGTCCAGTCCCTCATTGACAATCTCAAATCTCTCCCTCACAAAGTGGAGCAAGTCATCCTAGGTGATCTCAATGTTAACTGGCTTGCCTCCTCTGCCTCCCATATAAGGGACTCCTTTGCTGCCCTGGATAAGTCCCAGTTAGTCACCCAGCCCACCAGATTCAACCACTCTACAGGCACCAGCACTCTCCTAGATGTTATATCTAACCGCCCCTACAAAATCTTTGATGTCACTGTCCTCCCCGACTCTCTTAGCGATCACTCCCCAGTCCTCTGTCTCTGGTCATCCTCCACTCTGAAGCCAGTGTCCCAGGCCACTCTATGCCACCATTTATGCCCTGGTGGCCTCAGAAAATTAAAACAATACCTAGCCCAGCTAGACTGGTCCCTTATCCAGTGCGCCCCTGACATTGACTCAGCTCTTGACCGCTTCACAAATGCCTTCTGTAAGGCTTGTGACCTTTTCACCCCCTCACCAGGATCCACTCCAAAAAATGCAATGCCCCATGGATCACCCCACCCCTCCTCCAGAGACTCAAAAACAGATAATCTCTGGCACATTGCTGTAGAATCTGGAAAGGCATCTGATAGACAGGCCTACAATGCAGAACGCAATAAGTGCACTTGGGCCATTAGGTGGGCCAAGGCAGAGCACTACCAGACCACCTTCGCTTCCACTTGGGGTTCAGCCCCGACTATCTGGGATAATATGGAAGAGCTAAATGGGAAGTCCCACTCCCCCCACCATCTCAGCTCTCCATCAATGGCACCCCCACCACAGAGCCACTCCTCATAGCCGATTGTCTTAACACTGCCTTCTCTGACCTAAGCTCGGTCCTCCCCAGCAGCTTCTTTGACCCAATCCCCACCTCTCTCCCTCCAGTCCTGCATCACCCACCATTCTACCTGCACACCCTATCCCCCCAAGAAGCCAGGCCACACCTGCTAAAAGCCTTAGGCAGCAATAAGCCCAGCAGTGACCCCCTCGACTCCAGGATCCTCTGTATGGTCTTGGACGAAGTCCTAGTCCCCCTGTCTGACCTTCTAAACCGGTCTCTATGCCTGGGTCAGTTCCCAAGTGCTTGGAAAACTGCTGAAATCACACCTATTCATAAGAGTGGGAACCGATCCACCCCCAACAATTACCGGCCCATCTCCATCCTCCCCCCACTCTCTAAAGCCCTTGAAAAAGTGGTGTTGATCCAGCTCTCTGAATACCTAACCAAGTACGACATTATGTGCCCAGAGCAGCACAGTTTCTGCCCAGGACACAGTACAACCACGGCTCTCCTGGAATTCTCCCAACACCTAGCATGCTGCTCTTGACTCTGGCAGCCTTGCAGGAGCAGTGTTCATTGACCTCTCCAAGGCCTTTGACACTGTCTGTCATCCCCTTCTACTCAACTCTCTCCACCAACTTTGCTTCTCTGGTGGTCCCATTTCCTGATTCTCTAGCTACCTCTCTGCTAGATCCCAGCATGTCAAGATCAGTGGCTCCCTCTCCAGCACTCTTCCCATTTGCTCCAGGGTCCCTCAGGACTCCATCCTGGTTCCAATACTTTTTAGTCTCTACCTCAACACCCTCCCCAGTTCATGTACTGGTAAAATGCTCCTCTACACCAATGATGCAGTCCTCGTTGCCTCACATCCTAATCCCACCTCCTTCCAATTATCCCTCCAGCAAGCTTACAACCAAGCTGAAAGGTGGTTTGGCGACTACAGACTGGTCATTAACCTAAAGAAAACCAAATCAATGCTCTTCTCCCACCACAAAAAGAAAGCTAAAAATACCCCCCTCTTGATTATCCCCAGCACTCTGCATCCGCTAGAACAAGTGACCACATATAAGTACCTAGGCATCACGTTCGATACTGCCCTCACCTTCCACACCCACATTAATGCCCTGTCAGCCGCTATTAACTCTCGGATTTGCCTGCTATACCAGCACAGGGACTGCCTGCCTCAGGTTGCCCACAGGCTGGCCATCACCTCCTCCGTCTTGCCCCTCGTGGACTTTGGCTTGCCCATCTATGCCTCAGCTGACAACACTGCCCTCTCCAAAATCCAGCTCTCCATCAATAAGGCCTTCAGGCTCCTGACTGGTGCCCCCAGCCAAACTCACACCTGCCTTCTCTATACTACCACCAATCTGCTCAACTTTGAGGAGCAACAGCTCTACCAGACCTGCCTTCTCGCTAAGAAATCACTGCTAGGACTCTCCCCAAGGGGTCTCCGCCTCCCTACAGCAGTCATCATCGTCCATCACCACTCATAGCTCTGTTAAAGCCACTTTCAAGGTGCCCAGAAGCAAGACCTCTCTTGATCAGAGATTCTTCCTCTACCGAGCCCCAACCTGGTTCAACTCCCTCCCTAGCTGCATCTCCAACTTGCCAAAAATGGTCTCCTTCAAAACAGCCCTTCGGAACCATATCTTTAATACCCGCTGTTGTAGGTGCAACTAACCCCCTGTTGCAACCTGTGGTACCCGCCCACCTTGTTCCCTGGCTTGACAACGTCCACTGGACAGCTTCTCTCTCCCCCAGACCCACTCCTTCCCTACTAGGTCCAAACAGGGATGTAACCCGCTGTCTTCTCTGAGGATCTACTATATCCATGAGTGTAACTCATAATTTTGTAACATTATGTAACCTAAGTAACATACAAACTACTACATTATGTAACCTAAGTGTATCTATGTTAAATGTTCCTTTTACTGCACCTGTAATGTTATCCTCTGTTTTAATCTGCACTGTAATAACTGTCTTGATGTCTGCCCCCCTGCGACGAGGTGCCTTTGTAAATGAGTCTCTGACTCAAAGGTTGTAAACCCGATTTGTAATGAATAAATGAATAAAAATGAAACAGCAAGTGAAGGCAGGGAGATGGTAAGGGAAGGGGAAATCACAAGCAGGCAGAGTGATTGGTTCCTAGGTCTCAAGGAAATTTGATTGCAGAATCAGACAGACCAGAGACAGAAAAGGAGCGGATAGAATGAATCCTCCTTTTTAACTCCTTCTGCATAACAAATGGGTCAGGGTCTTATTCAACCCTGTCACATAACTGTTTTTAGGGGTGACCCGGGAGCACTGAGGAGGTTAAGTGATTTGCTCAGAGTCATACAATATACAGGTGGAGATTGTGGGAATCAAACTAAGGTCTGTTGGATGTACCAGACTCATTCACAGTGCTTTACTCTAACCTCTAGGCTATAGTGCCAGCCCTTCCAATAAGGGACCCTGTCCCTTCCTGGGGACTTGAATGTGTGCATTGCTCAGCTGTTGGAGGCTCCTTTTGAGCCTGTGACAACTGCTGCGCTGAAGTGTGTCTCCTTGAAGGCAGTTTTCCTGGCGGCAGTGACATCTGCCAGAGGGGTGAGCAAGCTGCAAGCCCTCTGCACAGATCCTAACTACATAATCTTTCATAGGGACAAGGAAATCCTAAGAAATAACAGAAAATTCCTCCCTGAAGTCGTATCTGAATTCCATCTGAATCAACCAATTACACATCCAGTTTTCTTTAAAGCAAAATCCAGCTCAGGGGAACAGAGGCTCCACAGTCTTTTTCCTAAGTAGGTTCTGTACTCAGCCTCCCAATGTACCGCTATGGAGTCTGCATTTGTTAAGCATAAGTAAGGGATTCTGGGGGTTTGAAGAAAAAAATACTCATTGCAGCAATGATATTCCTTCTAAAGGGATCCCTCACTGTGCTTAACCATCCCTAATCCCTACCTCCTTTCCAGAACTGGTAAAAGGGTCAAACAAGAATCAGTTCTTTCTATTTGATTGAGCATCACTTGTTACAGGGCCTTTGCAATTGTTGCTCAATAGTGTGATTTATCTCCCTTTTCATAACAAGTAAGTTTGTTCTGCCTTGTTCAAAATATTGTTCAGAGTTTTGGAACAATGTTAGTAGTTCTGATAATCATTTAGCTAGTTTTAGTGGTCAGTGCTCATCCTAGCTTTAGAAATAAATCTGACGTTAGAGTGCTGGGGTGAGCATGACCACACAGCAGCATTTGAATTTCATTCTAAATTCCATAATTAGCATAAAATTCTTAAAGATCTCAGGTGACTCATTCCAGGGGAATGATTAAATTTCTAAGCATAGTGAGGGATCCCTTTGGAAGAAACAGTATTACTACGCTGAGTAATTTTTTCTTCATTCACAAGGGTGTGGTGTGCACATAAATGGAACCCAAACAGAAGAAAAAAAGAAATAAGTGTCTGAGCTGGGATTTGAGCCCAGGCTGCCCAGAATATTGTTCCAGTTGCGCTATCAGCTGTGCCACGAAGGCAGCTGAAAATCCGTGACTCCCAGAAGCACCCTACTCTTTCTCTAATGCACAACATAGTGCTGCATAGATAATTCATTCACAAGGTGTGGTGTGCTCATATATGGACCCCAAACAAACAGAAGAAAGAAAGAAAGAGATAAGTGTCTTAGCTGGGATTTGAAGCTAGGCCACCCAGAATACCATTCCAGTTGTGCTACCAGCTGGGGCACCAGGGTAACTAAATCTTGGTATTCCAGAAGCACCTTACAGAGGCATTTATTTCTTTTTTTTTTCTCGATTCCGTTTGTTTGGGTGCCATATATTGTATGTGCACACTGCACCATTGTAAATGGAAATTTAATTATCTGTGCAGCACCAGGTTGTGCATTAGAGAAAGAGTATGGTGTTTATGGGAGTCCCAGGGTGTCATTTGCCTTGGTGGCACAGCTGATAGCACAATAGAAATGGTATTCCAGGTGGCCTGGATTCAAATCCCAGCTGAGGCACCTGTTTCTTTGTCTCTTCTGTTTGTTTGTGTTTCATATATGTGCACACTGCACCATTGTGAATAAAAGTGGCAGGAATTGTCTGTCAGAGCAGCAGGTGTGGCCTTATTGCAGTGGCAGGAGTTGCTGCCAAGGTCATAGTGGCAGCAGTAACTGGAGTGCTAGTGGCAGTTGTGAGGGTCACAGCAGTGGATGTTAAAAGCTGAGGTGACAGTGGTACTGGTTGCAGTAAAACTAACAAGGGATGGTGCTGAAGACATTGGTAGTATTAGTGGAAATCATTAAGGACAATGTCTGCCTCACACTACTAGTTTGACTAATTTTACCAGTGCCACCCCTACTGCTACTACAAAAGCAGTAGACTTTGAAGGGATAAAAAATAATGTGGCATGCTGAAGACACCCTAACTCTCGCTCAGCAGTACACTCACCCCTTACCTTTACCTGCTTGCTGCTTAACTACAGGTTTGCTGGGACCGGACAAACTATATTTTCTACCTCCTCTAGCTGCCATTGTATTTCCAGATAACTGAATGAGGAAGACACAGAAAACCACTTGCAAAACAATTGTGCAAATTCAGAGAAAGTCACTGAGAAGTTTTCTACACATGCACAAATGCACAGATAAAAATGGCAGATGTGAGAGGTAGCAGTGACAGTGAGACAGCTACCCTCTTCACTTTTACAATTGGGATCCAAGTCTGAGATCGACACAAGAAGATGATTTTAATTATTAATACAGCAGCAGCAGTGAGCTGAGCAAACTAATCAGTATGCATCACACATAAAGTCTGAAAAAAGGCCAGTTAGATTTTCTACCACTACTGTAAGTATTATGAAACCCTTCAAAAAACCAGTGTTACTGTTTTGATTTTTCTTTAAACTCTTTTACAGTTAGGTTTGCTTTTACATGCACACACAGCTGTATGCACGCACAAAAAAGATCCAACAGCTCGAAGTGATGGGAGTCAGCCAACTACCTTCTGCACTTTCACAAGTGAGACCTGACTCCAGGTTCCACTCAAGAAGAAGATTTTCATTTATTAATACAGCAGCAGCAGTGAGGCATGCAAGTCAGTCAGTATGTAGCACACAAAGAGTCTGAAAAAAAGACCTTTTAAAATGTTCTAATATTATGAAACAGAAAAATGTCCCTAACACAGTATTGTAATTTTTTGAAACCTTTACAATTGCAACCCAGTGTCATGGCTTATTGTGTACTGCTCACACCCTGGCAGTCTGTTTTGGGAGCAAATTGAGTTGCCGGGTGGTCAGCCATGGGGGAGAGAATCAAGGCTCTGGAGGATTAATCTCCTCTGATAGGGAGGGTGAGTTGCACCCCCACAGTACTTCTGATCCCCTATGGAAGCTGGGTGTCATGGCAGTTGGGAAGCCCCAGAAAGACAGGGCATGGTAGCAAGATGCACTGTGTCATCACACACTGACATTCTCAAGGGGAAGAAACCAGTGGAACACAATTCTGGTCATACAGAATGAAGACGACCTTCCTGTAGGCTTGGCACCAGCAACTGAGCACTACACACTGGATTCTGGTTTGGGAGGCAAGGGAAAATACCCCCCCCCGACCCCATGATGATGGAAATGTCATTGAGGTACAAAGAGGTAAATCCCAGAGCAGGGCCAGATTAAGGTACCTGGACCCTAGGCCCAAGAGAAATCTAGGGTCTCCTCTTACTGTGACCATGCCCCTTTGCTGCAAAGAGACCCTGTCACAGACTATAAGGCACCTTGGGAATCAATTTACAAACTGTATCTCATGTTAGGATACAGTTTGCAAGTAAAGAGATAGGGGCAACAGAATGCAAATCAAAATTCCTACCCTTCTGCTCACCTCTCTCAAAATCATACTGGAGACAGTGCACGCCATTCTGTAGTCTCCTTTTCCCTAAGTATTCCAGTCTGATAATCTACAGTGCACCCTGGACTATCCATCCATTTTTGCACAAGCAGAATTGGGTGGATAATCATGGGTGCAAGATAATAAGGGGCAATGGAATAGCTATCATTTTGTACAAACATTTGGTGGATAATCGAGGGATCGCTGTATGTGCAAGACTACTCGCAGCATACATTGCCACCTGTTTGATGCTACTTAACTTATTGCAAGTACAGTCTTACTTCCTGAAACAGCCCCACCCACAAAACTACATAGGAAAGGGGTTGTAGTGCTATTTATTGAATTTTGTTGACCCGGTAAGCCAACTGGGCCTAGAAGTCTATTTTTCAGGGGTGACCGAGGGGAAGGGGGATACAGATGGTAAGCAACTGAAACTGAACCAAATTAAGTTGTTGGTGGTATTTTTTTGAATGGGAGAAATTTGGCCAGGACACTGGGGAAATTCCCCTACTCTTTTTCGATAAGTGCCATGGGATCTTTAGCATCCACCTAAACTACCACCAATCCAGGCAGATGGAACCTCAGTTTAACATCTTATCCGAAAGATGGCACCTCAAAAGTACAGCACCCCCATCATGCTGCACTACAGTGTCAGTACTGGGATATTAACCCAAGTGCCAGATGTGGGAACTGAACCCACAGCCCTCTGATCTCCCAGCCTCAGAGGCGAGTGTGCTACCTACTGAGCCACTGACACTGATATAGATAGATGTATAATTTTCAGGCTTTATTTATTAATTTATTTTGTTTTTGTTGACTTGGAAAGGAGGACTAGGCAATTCTGCCTGTTTTCAACCTCATCCCAGGGAAGGGGGGATACAGATGGATGCCAACTGACATTAAACCAGATTATATTGTTGGTGATATTTTTTAGTGAATGGAGGTTAGTCGTGGCCTTCAGATACTATGTGTGTACTTTGCAGGCAACTATACATAATGGGGGGGGTTCGTATTGTATCTATATAGCTCCATAACATATACAATTGCCTGCAAATTAAACAAATATGATCTAAAGGCCACTGCTGCCCCTAACGGCATGGTAAACATATCGCTAGCACTGTAAACTCTTACTTTATGGTCTTAAACTGTGGTTTTGTAGGTGGTGTTAAAGATCAGGCTTAGCCATTCTATTTGTGAATTGTAATATAGTATTGTTAAAGGACTTAGAAAATTCAGCCCCATTTTTTCTTGTTTTTTGTTTTCCATAACTTTGATGATCATCTTTATGACACTCATCACCCCAACACAAACTCAATCATTAACCCTCCTACTAATTTTCCCTGAGAGGAGAATTGCATTTAACAATGAATGATAATCCATTTCCAGTCAAGGAGTGTAAAAATGTATTATTACATTAGACACTACGGCCTAGTGGCTACAGCTCCAAGCCAAGAACCTGGAAAACATGTAGACTCAGAACACTTCAATTTGTGAATCACAACCTCTCTGTCTTCATGCTATGTGACCCAAGGCCAGGGCATGTCACAGAACCTGCATGTCCTAATGAGAGGCACCTGGAATTTGGAACAGGCTCTCCAAAAAGCAGGCTCTGCTGGCTCTCTGATCCTACCGATATGAATGCACTATTTTCTGTAGAATATCACCACACTATTTTCTTTGTATTGCTATCTGTAGAAAGGGTCTGACCAGAATTCCTAATGCAGCACAGCTGTGTTGTTCTGAGGGAGTGGAGTCAAATGCACAAGATGTGGCAAGCAGTGAACAAACTACTACAGGGAGCCCCCATTTGAGATTTGCACCAGTCATTCTCCCTATCAGGAACACCAGTTTTGGGAACAGGATCTTTCTAGCCACTTCTTCCCACTTGGAATACCAAGAGGATGGGAGACAAAGCAAAGGAAAAGGGCCTGTTTTCACCTTAAAGGTCAGTCTGGCTGGAGGCCCCCCCAAGGGAGGTGAGATTCAAATTCAAGCAGACAAAGCAAAGGAAAAGGGCCTGTTTACACCTTAAAGGTCAGTCTGGTTGGAGTTCCCTAAAGCTATCAGCTGTACTTAACACCTAATCAAGGAGGTGAGATTCCCATCATAGTTCAGCTCCTGCCTTGCTCAAATTGTTCAGCAGCCAAGTCCATTATAAAAAAGTGGCAGACATAAATAGGTATGTAGTAAATATAGTCTGGGGATTGTTGGGAGCCCCCTGGCAGGTTGGGACCCTAGGCTAGTGCCTATGTTGCCTATGCCTTAATCCGGCCCTGTCCCAGAGGGTAGATGATTGGGTTGGATAGGGCCATCTGAATGGGCTGGCAGGGCATAACAGAGGATAAATGCAATAGTAAAACAAACTTTTACAGAACTTTTACAATTAAGTTCATTTTTACTCACACATCTGTGTGCACATGCAGAAAAATCACTGCTGCCCAGAAGGCGTGGCAGTCAGCTGACTGCCCCAGCATGTGCACAAGTGGGACCTGAGCTAGAGCTCCATGCAAGAAATATCATTTTTATGGCTACATAGCATCAGAGCAATGCTAACGTATTCCTGTCTGTAGAAGGGGTCTGACCAGAATTCCTAATCCAGCACAGCTGTGTTATGAGGGAGTGGAGTCAAAAAAATCTGTCTGCGTTTACTCCTTTCACTAAACTGTGTTTCCTTCTACCCTTCCCTCCCCCTCCTCCCCCTCTCTCTTACCCTCATTGCACTCTTTTCTATAGAATATCACTACACTATTTTCTTTGTATTGCTATCTGTAGAAGGGGTCTAGCCAGAATTCCTAATGCAGCACAGCTGTGTTGTTCCAAGGGAGTGGAGTCAAAAAATCTGTCTGCGTTTTCTCCATTCACTAAACTGTGTTTCATGATTCTCCCTCTCCCCTCCTCTCTCCTCACCACACTATTTTCTTGGTGTCTTCCACAGTGAGTAAACTTCTATGCTTTCTGTCACTTTGAGAAGATCTGCTAGCCCAGACTACTAAGCAATACGGACAGCAGTGGGACATTTCTAAGACTGAGACAAGCACTGCAGCCACACTCAAACCTGATAAAGGTATCCACTTTTGCTGATAAGCTGACTCAGTTTGACATGCAGACATGCTGTTTTCATTCACTTGGAACCCCCCACCCCTCAGCTCCAGCACTCTGTTTTGTCAACTAACTCAAGTAATCAAACTTGCAGGTATCTCTCTAAATAAAAACTGTCCTAATTAAACTGTTCTAGTTAAAACACGGAATATAAATCAAACATACCACATTTTATAAATGGATAAATTACTATGTAGTCACAAAAATAAAGTATGATTTTAGAAACCAAGGGAAAAGAAATAATAAAACTTCACCCGCAAACCCCCCATGTGGGGGGCTGTGCCCCCCAGCCCCCCCACTTAAGATTCTCAACTCCAGGTTGGAGCTGATTTTAGGGGGTGTAAGCCCCCCTGATAGACAGTGCTGAGGGTTCCAGCAAGTTTCCTACAGCAACGTGGCACTGTTGTTGCTGTAGGGGCCCCCACTGTCAAAATGTTGCTATTGGGTGTGCATGCCATTGGTAGGAGGGACTTTATATGCAGCATGTTTAACAGTTTGGTAACATGAACTGCTTCTTTTCCTGTCAATTACCCATGAAGTCACCACCTTTGATTTCATGGTTATCTATTGTTTGGTGGATTGTGCTGCAGTGATTACATAAGCACATTTGGGGTTGGTTATAACTGTGGACATAATGGCCATAGATGATGGTGTCAACAGCACAGGTGAGGGGATATTAAAACTGCCGATGTAGTAGATATGTGTCTCACAGTTTAACTGGCTCATATCTGACACTCTGTGAATGGCACAAACTGCATGATTTATAGACAGATAATGGAGCTTTTAAGATGTCTCTTGGCTTGTCAAGTGTATCATCTTCTGCCCCTTAGGATTCCAGAACCACTCAACTTTGCCGTTCTCAAACACTAAGAAGGCAGGAGATGATACTCTTGATAAGCCACGAGAAATCTGGAAGGCCCTACTTGCCTATAAATGTGTATCTTAGAACTCTTGAAAGGTGACCAATTAACAGTGCTGGAGAGCAATGTCCTATATTTACCTGTGTGATATGTACAACATGGACCAGTGCAGGGAAAACATCTTGACGTTGCCCTGCCAGTGTGCTTAATAACATTGTCATGGACACGTGGCAGAGTAGTTTAGGCTCCATGAATATTTAAGTATGTCTTGAAATATTAGCAAAAGAATTAATTGGCAACTGACACAGGAAATAATACTCCCTCCTGTGTTGACTGCCAGTCTCACCTTTTGTTTGCCTTCCAAGCCTCATTTGAAAAAGGCCTGTGAATAAGGTGCATGCAGTCAGTCCATGGCCTGTCATGTGCTACTGCCAGCATGTGCACTGATTAGTGTCAGTTCTGATGGTGGCTTGTGATGTGGAGATCTGTTCTGTAGAGACTGGACTTCAGCACCAGAGCGTATGTTACATCGGTGAAAGAACAGCTTTCAGCCATTTCTGGCCAATCCTGGATCAAATCTGAACCAAGGACAGGGAGATGAAAGGCTCCATAACCATAATGTTATCCAGTCCCCCTTATATTTTGTTGCATAAATTTTTTTTTTTATACAAACCTATGAGAAAACATTACATACTAATGATTAACATGACATCAAAATGTTGTACTGAAATACAACCCATTGGAAGATTAAATAGCACTTCTGTTTAATTAAAAAATAATATTTTATTTTGTACAACCTGCTCATAAAGTAGACCATCATTTTTTTGTTACTGATACATTTTTTCCAAAAATAAAGTAGCATATGTTTTAAGTTGCCAGTGATTTTTACAGCTGCATAGCCCTGAGCTATGCTGATGTATTGCGAACAGAAGAAGAAAATTAAGCGGTCTGACCAGAATGCCTAATGCAGCACACCTATGTTGTTATGGCAGAATGGAGTTGAGGCACATCTGTCTGCATCCTCCCCATTCACTAAAATGTGTTTCCTTCTCCCTTCCCCTGGTGCACTATTTTCTTGCATTGAGCAGAGCAGCATGTGGTCTAGACCCCATGGAAGAGTAACAACGCATCTGGTTAAAAGAAAAGTACAAGGCAGTGTTGGTAACTTCATCCTGTTACAGACATTACACTGCATTAAATTTTTACTACAGGCATACTGGCCTAGAGAGCGCTAGGGCTCCATTTTCAGAGCTGGCCAGATCTGGTCTGGGTCCCCTGTTGGTGGTGTGGGCCAGTGCTGGCACAGGGCATCACTGTGCTCCACTCCACAATTTTTCCTGTAATTTGTTTCCCTCCCCCATTGCTGTGCCATGGATGGAGGTGCAGGCACACTTCAGAGTCCTGCAGCACCCTCCCTTTAATGCCACCCATTTGACCCACACTACCACCAGGCCTCTACCTGGTGGCAGTCATTTGGCAGAAATGGCATGCCTCCCCCCAGGAGAGGAGAGCAGTCCTGAGGATGCTCAATCGTCTTCTCCCCTGGCCAGCTCCCCACAACCTGAGGTTGTTCCCAAATCCAGGTCCCCAGTGTGCTGGGCAGTAATGCTACCACCATGCCACTGCACTGGCTAATATAATCTTTTTTAACCCATCTCCTGAACAAAGTGGTGTAATTCTTCAAATCCCCTCTGTAACATATTTTTGCAGACCCTCTGTCAAATCACTTTTCAGATGGGATTTAAACAACAAAATTCCACCTTTCTTCATCATAAGATGGGGTAAAGAAGAGAGAGAGAGAGAGAGAGAGAGAGAGAGTGTGTGTGTGTGTGTGTGTGACTATTCACTAGACTCAATCCCCATGCTAATTTATATCCTTTAACAGTTAATGCATTAGTAGCCATTCTGGCTGTGGCCAGAGTCTGTTATTAATGCAGTAGTTAACTGAGAAAATCAGTAATAGTCAAGCTGGACTATTTATTCTGAATGTTACAAATGAAAGTCTGAAAAAAAGTAAAATAATAACCTGTCATAAAATGTTCTAGAAAAATGTACAAAAAACTAGAAAATGTCCCTAAGTACTGTTTATTAACCTTTGTTTAAAATATTTTATATTTTTTTAAAAATTCTGTTTTTACATGCACACACAGCTGTGTGATTGCACACTACAGTCAGAACAGTGGCTTCTTTCAGAAAAAAGTCAGTTCTGACAAGTTGAGTGCCATGATGTAATTATCACACACAGATCTGAAAAACATGACCCTTTTTACTAAATTCTAGCACTTGACACTTTAAAAGTGCACTAAAACTGTCCTAAGCCGTGTTTCTGGAACTTTCAACATGCTTTTCCAAACTGGCTGGTTTTCAGATCACAGCACAAAGTAAGCTTTTTTCAGACAAAAAAAAAAAAAAACACTCTAGCAGTTCTCTTGACAAGCTGAGTGACTATGATGTAATCATTACATAAAAGGCTGAAACAATTATCCCTTTTTCCTAAACTCTGGTAAAGGTACTTTTAAAAGTGACAAAAATTGTCCTAAGCAATGTTTTAACAAGCTTTTCCAAACTGGTTGATTTTCAGAGTAGAGCAGTTGAGATGACAATTTGATGTTTTTGGTGCACATGGAAAACACATCCGTCCCCCTTCCCTACAGCTTCTGTAAGTGCTGGGTCTTATGGGCCAGCTTCATAGAGCTTGCAAAGTAGCCTTTGATTGAAGAGGAAGTCAGGAGAGATCTTGATCTCTCACTGCATAGTAAACCCCAAACAAGCATTTGTCAATGCCGAATGTTTGCTTGCTGGCATTGGCAGTGGTAGTGTAGAAGTTACAGAGCTGCATAATAGGAAAGGCAGTGAAGTATTGAACTGAAGCCAACCCCACCACCACCCTGCAGAGAGTGACGGGCATTGGGATGTGCGTTTGGGTCATCAGGCATAACGGCCACGCCATTTCACCACACCCCACCCTGCAGAGACTGACAAGTGTCACGGTGTGCCTTGGTCTTTGGCACTTATCACTTTTCATTTCATTAGGAAATACAGTGAGATGAGTGCGATATAGAGAATAGGGTGAACACAGATTTGAGAGTCCAAAGGCATACCTCGATACCTCTCACTGGCTGCAGGGTGTGAATGGTATAAGCATTACAGGCAAGAATCCCAAGTGACACCCCTGATGCCTGTCATTCTCTACAGGGTTGGGCATTATGGTTGGAAACCCTAATACCTCAGGCATTCATTGGTATTTTCATTCCAAATTTTCAACATGTTTTTTTTGTGACCCCACCTCATAAACAGGGGGAATATCAGTTTGTTAGCCGAAAGCTGCTTATGCACAGTGACTACGGCATTTAGCACCACAGCACTACTGAAGGAGAGATTGGTGGAACATTTGGTTGTCAATGGACTACAGGACCCAAGGCAGCATGGTTTCACCAGGGGAGGTCATGTCAGACCAACCTCATTGAATTTTTTGACTGGGTGACTAGGGAGGTGGATCAGGGGAGGGCAGTGGACATGGCCTATCTGGACTTCAGCAAGGCCTTTGACACTGTGCCACATAGAAGACTATTACACAAACTGGGGAATATGGGTGTGGGCAGGACAGGAGTGTGGTGGGTAGGTAACTGGCTGGGTGGCAGGACAGAGGGTGGTGGTAAATGGCTGTCACTCCACAGAGGGAAGAGTGACCAGTGGGGTACCACAGGGATCAGTGCTGGGACCGGTCCTATTCAACATCTTCATCAGTGACATTGCACAGGATATAGAAGGCAGAATTTCACTGTTCGCTGATGACACAAAGCTCTGTAATAGAGTAGACACACCAGAGGGTGTAGACAGAATGAGAAGGGACCTGCAGAAACTTGAAGAATGGTCAAGGGTTTGGCAGTTGAAATTCAATGCAAAGAAGTGCAAGATAATGCATATGGGGCACAAAAACCCTGGCACAATATATCAGTTGGGAGGTGAGGATATAGCATGCACCAAGCAGGCAAGGGATCTTGGGGTGGTCATCTCTGATGACCTCAAGGTAGGGAAACAGTGTGACAAGGCATCAGGTAAAGCAAATAGGATGCTGGGATGTATAGGCAGGGCATCACCAGCAGGAAAAGGGAGGTCATAATTCTCAAGTATACAAGACACTAGTGAGGCTCCCACCTGGAGTACAGTGTACAGTTCTGAGACCATACCTACGTAAGGACATAGACAGGGTAGAGAAGGTTCAGAGGAGGGCAACAAAGATGGTGCATGGGTTGCATCACAAGTCCTATGAAGACAGGTTGAAGGAACTGAACATGTACTCACTGGAGGAGAGGAGGAGAGAGGATATGATAGAGACATACAAGTATCTTACAGGGAGGAACAGGGTGCAGGAAAACACTATTTTTAGCGAAAAGATGTTTCAGGACTAGAGGGCATGGGATGAAGTTGGAGGGAGGAGCGATTCAGAGGAAACATGAGAAAGAATTTCTTCACAGAACAGGTGGTGGACAAGTGGAACACCCTGCCAGAGGAAGTGGTGGGGCTGAAACAATCACGGGATTTAAGAATGCATGGGATAGACATAAAGGAATTCTAGAGGTCAGGGGTAAGGGGAAATAGACTTCTAGGAAAACAAACTGAACTTACAAGCTCAAATGGGCAGACTAGGTGGGCCATAGGCCCTTATCTGCCGACACTGTCTATGTATCTATGTATGTAGGTGCAAAAACATTCCGAACAGGATGTAAAAAATGACAGCTGTACTGTTCTTGGGGAGGTGTAAAAATGGCAATGTTGCAAATCTGCAGTAAAAATATTTAAAAATGGTAAATCACGGCGTACATAGAAACTGTGCAACGCACACCGTAATATAATTAGGTTGGGGATTTTTACAGCAGATTGTCAACTCAGGCATTTTGGTGCCTCCGATCATGAACAGTGTCACTGTGATTTTCTTTATCTGTACCAAACAATGATTTCCCACAGCGACCACGCATCTCTGGCTTGAAAGTGTGAAAACACACTTCAGCCATATTGTGAAAATGACAGCTGTACTGTTCATAAGGAAGTGTGGAAAAATGCCACTGGTGAAAATCTGACTGAAAATATTACAAAGTCATGAACTTATGAAGGTGCGTGGAAACTGCACAATGCTCACTCATAACACAATCATTTTATGGACTTTTGTCACCAAATTTCCAACATAGCCATTTTAGGACCTCTGCTCATGAACAGTGTAACTGTGATTTTCTTAATCTGTCCTAAACATTGCTTTCGCACACCAACAGCACCATTGTGCGCTACATGTGCGAAAACACATTTTGGGCAACATATGAAAAATGACATCTGTACTGTTCATAAGGAAGTGTAATAAAATGGCAACGTTGAAAATCGTGAGTGAAAATATTAAATTCGCAAACTTACGAGCATGCATAGGAACTGCGCAATGCACGCTCGTAAAACAGTCATTTTTAGGAATTTTTTCCACCAAATTTTCAACATAGCCATTTTAAGATCTTTGCTCATGAACAGTGTCACTGTGATTTTCTTAATTTGTCCCGTACATTGATTTCACACACCGACTGCGCCATTGTGCGCTACATGGGCGGAAACACATTTTGGGTGAGATGTGAAAAATGACAGCTGTACTTCTCATAAGAAGGTGTGGTAAAATGGCAATGTTGAAAATCTGGAGTGAAAATATTGAAAATTCGCAAACTTACGAGCGTGCGTAGGAACTGTGCAACGCATGCTCGTAAAACAGTCATTTTTAGGAATTTTTTCACCAAATTTTCAACATAGCCATTTTAAGACCTCTGCTCATGAACAGTGTCACTGTGATTTTCTTAATTTGTCCTGTACATTGATTTCACACACTGACTGCGCCATTGTGTGCTACATGGGCAGAAACACATTTTGGGTGAGATGTGAAAAATGACAGCAGTACTACTCGTAAGAAGATGTGGTAAAATGGCAATGTTGAAAATCTGGAGTGAAAATATTGAAAATTCGTGAACTTACGAGCCTGCGTAGGAACTGCGCAACATACGTTCATAAAACAGTCATTGTTTGGAATTTTAGCACCAAATTTTCAACATGGGGTTTTTGGGACCCCTTCTCATGAATGATGTCACTGTCATGGCATTATTCAGGCCCAAAAGGTGATTTCATGCAGTGACTGCGAAATCACCCTTCGGGCCGGAATAACGCCATGACAGTGACATCATTCATGAGAAGGAGTCCCAAAAACTCCATGTTGAAAATTTGGTGCAAAAATTCCAAAAAATGCCTGAGATATGCAACAAAGTTGAAAAAACCCTATCTAGCCCATTATACAGCTTACCGGCATTTCCTCAGTTCACGGTCGGCTTTGAAGAGTGCAGACGTGTTCCCGGTCCACCGCAGATCGATCGCCAAGCTCCAGAGGTAAGTATGGGGGGGTGGGAGGCTGGGTGTGCAGGGTGGGTGCGGGTTGTGGGGAGAGGGGCAGGAAGACTGCGTGGGACGCTTTTTCTTCACAGGATTAAAAAAAAGACGACGTGAGACGCTTGCCACGCTGGGGTGGCCTCAGCTGGCACAAATAACTGGGTGGACCGTGGAGCTGACAGGGGATTGGGCACCCCCATCGGCCATATGATCAGTTGCTACGCTGGGGTGGGCTCCAGCGTGGCACCCAGTACTTGGGGGGTGAGATAGTGGAGCCGACGGGGGATTGGGCACCCCCGCTGGTTGTCTTCTATGAGTTGCCATGCTGGGGTGGGCACCCAGCGTGGCATATGGAAGGCTTTGGGAGGGAGCGCAGCACAAGCCGACTGGGGATTGGGCACCCCCGTCGGCTATACATGTGTGCGGGGGGGAGGGCAGCACGCAGTATGTGTGCGTTTCTGTGTGTGTGTGTGTGTGCAGGGGGAGCTGCGCATGAGCAGGCAATATCTTATCACTGCTCACTGAAGTGTAGCTCCCCCTTTCAACTGTACGCCACTGCATTTTGGAGCTTGTCATAGACAGCTCCAGCATGCATTGGCGGACAGGGGCCGCACCTGCCAACACACTGACTGAATTGGAAGAGGGGGTGACACACCTCTGAAATCTCGGATGATGGCACTATGTTTCTTGCACATGCGTGCAAGCAAACATACTAATCTCTAATAGTGCCTAGTAATTATTTTTATTCATAAATAATGAATAGCCCCTTATTTTTGGTAATTGGGAACTATTATTTGCTAATTGCACACCCCACATCAAACCTAGGCCTGTGCTTTAAAGTTATTCTTTGGAACAGAAAGTAACAAATGATCTTCACGAGCTGTAAAAAGGGAGTCATGTCACCTTAGGAACAGAGTTGCCAACACCCCTTGTACCTGTGGTGTAAAGTGACTGATCAGTGAGAATATGTGATGACTTCAAGGTAACCTTGAATTGTGCTTTTAGCAGACCAACATCCAATGTTGCACATAGAAGACATATTTGCAAAATTGGCAGGGGAGAAATATTTTATTAGGAATTATATATTGCATGCTTACCTATAAATGGAGGTGCATTAAAGAAGAAGAATCAGCATTTATATAGCCCTTTTCATACACATGGTATCCCAAAGTGCTTTACATGCAATGCTAGACTGGTAGTGAAGTGACTGAATGTGTAGTGGCAGTCATTTTGTACATCAACACCCACACACAGCCTTGGACAATTGCACGAACCAGTTTTATGGGAAGGGGGAAATCTGGCCAAAACACCAAGGAAATTCCTCTACACTTTTTGTAGGGGGTGCTGTGTCGCTTCAGTTGGTAAGATGACCAATGCTTTTTTTTTTTTTTTTTTTATTTAGTTGTTTAACCAGGTATAGCACACTAAGCTGAAAGCTTTTTTACAAGAGCGACCTGGGAGCACAAGGAGGTTAAGTGACTTGCTCAGGGTCACACAGTATGCAAGTGGAAGCTGTGGGATTCAAACAAAGGTCTGGTCTGCTGGATGTTACCAGATTTGCAGCTCAGAGCCTTAGACCACTGCGCTATACTGTCTCCTTAAATGCTCCTTAGATGCTGCTATGGAGGAAGGAGAAGGAGGAAGCTCAGGAGTTCTGGGCTTGGAAGTTATCCAAAATATATTTTGTAGTTCCATGGAAATCCCAGAAGAAGAAGAAATTCAGGTTGATGTTCTAATGAAAATGATTACAGATGGTGTCATTATGAGACCAATTGAAAATAGTGAAGTGCAGTTCACCATAAGACCTACAGATGCTCCAGCTGTTACAGAGGCAGAGATGCCAGGAGAAAAAGCAGCAAGATGAGTGTGGCTGTTACAACAACTGCAGGAGGAACAACAGGCTTTTGCATAACAAGAGATGGTTACTGAGGCTTACCCAATCCCAGAGAAGTGATCGGAAGAACAGAGAGATACTGACCAAACCAATGGTAAAGAGGCTTGGTCAGCAGAGTATGCTCTCAGATTAGCAGTCTGGACTTTGGCGCCCAATGGGAAAAAGTGGTTACCAGGAGTTCCTCCGAGTCCTAGGAGATTCAGGACTTGCAGAATCTTGAAGCGAGGGGCAAGTGGCAAGACCATAGCACACAGCTGCAGGAGGTAGACAAACAAGGTGAGGCTGGTGTGACACAGCAAGCAATAGCTGCAGTGGCTTCCACAATGAAGGATGTTTAAGACGCTATGGAGCGGGCGGCTCCAAAACCAGGTACTGTTACTGATTACTGCACATTGAATATGGAGACATGTAATAAAGCACAGAATAAATTACAAAGTAAATCAAAGGATATGGGACAACAGAATGACAGGGAAACAGAGGGACCACTACAAGGTGAGAAAAATATCCCAGGGGGTAGTCAGGAGACTATACAACAATCCAGACATTCTACATCATGGGCAGAAACTGTGGAAACAGAACTTGGGGCACAGGAAGGTTCATCCACAACTACAGGGCCTCAACAGGGTATGGATGCTGCCCCCCAAGAGCAAATATGAATAGACCACAGTCTACACCACATTTCAGAATGTTAGACTTGTTCTCAAACCTGGGAAAACCAAGATCTAGAAGGAATGTTGTGTGCTTAGAATATAAAGGGGGCCTTGATATTCCACCAGACAGTTTATGTAGCACAAAAGTTATTAAAAGAGTCCGTACAGTTTTTGGCATCAGACATTTTTGTCTTATACACATCTCAGGTGACACTATCTTTGACATAAGCTTCAACACTCTGGTTCAGTTAGGGAAATGTTGGACTAAGTACTCATATTTAAAACAATCTGCATTATGGGCACCTTTTATTGTTATCCCATTAACCAGATCTGCAGTGAAAACAATAACTATACTTTTTCAAAATGAAAATGTGCGTGTCTCTGACATTTTGTATTGGGTGAAGCAGAAGGCAGATGTCCTGGAATGCCCCGTGACTGTTCTGGACACCGAAAATAAATGGATGGGGGGTGGAAAATTAATATCAAACTATGCCTGACTGACGAAGGTCCCATCCATTTACCCAGTTATTTTTACTTGGGTCTTGACCAAGGATTTTGTTTTTATCCAGGCCAACCAAAGACATGCCATAGGTGTAGGGCCTTCTCCTATTGAGTAACACCTGTGATGAATAGGTTTGCCGTTTTTGTCTACAAACAGGTTGTGCTAATAACAGATGCTGAAACCCTCCAAAATGCAACTTGCATGAGGAACTGGGGCATCTGTTTCTCCAATGCCCATGGGAGGTTCACAACAAGGGTACCTTCTGGAACCAAGATGATATAGTACATGCAGCACAGGAAAAACAGACAGAGACAGTTGTTGCTGAATCACTGTCCTTGATTATCCCTGAAGAACAAGCAACAAGAGCTCCAGATGCCAGGTTTCCAAAAGACACAGAGGAGACTTTAACAGATAATTCCAGTAGTGCCCAGGAGAACCAACAGATGAAGGAACATCCAGAAAGGGAGATTACTGATGGACAAACTATACTTAACCTCCCCAAAGAGTCCACCAGAGAGGAACAGCAGACATCTACCATGTGACTCCCCCTACCTCCTGTGGATGAATTTCAGGTGGCCAGAGGCAAATGCAGAGCTACCAGAAATGTCCCCAAACCAAAACTCCCAAAAACTGAACAAATCATGAACATCAATAAATACTCAGCTTTACAGGGAAACTCTGAGGAAGATGATGAGGACTCTGAAACATCTTCGGTAGCTTCCTCAAAAAAAGACACTTCCGATGTGGAAGGAGACATCGGCCCAGATATTCAAAAGGGTTGCGCCATGCGCAACAGGGTTGCGCATGCGCAAGTCCAAAACTGCGCCATTTAGCGATATTCAGAAGGAGGCAGTTGCGCCCCCGAAAACATGCTGAGCAATAGCGCAATGAAAATGAAGGCATGCGCAACTGAAGGGGGTGGATCCATGCATAAAGACCGCAATGCGATATTCAAAGACTTGCTGATGCAAAAGAGCCAACAGCCAGAAATTGACACTGAAGGAATGAGCCAAAATAAAAGGCTCAAGGAAGCAGTGCAAGAACGCTACCAGGCTGCCAAGTGGGGGAGAGAGACAGAGAGACAGAGAGACAGAGAGACAGAGAGACAGAGACAGACAGACAGACAGCAAAGGGCAGGCAAGGAAAGTGTGGCCCATAGTCTGTAGAGGCCAGCGGGGGGTGCCCGGTGCAGTGGAAGTAGCAGTCAGGACAGTGGGGGTAACACAGCAACACCAGCCGGGGGGGTCAGAAGCCAGGGAGATGGACAGTGCCAGTTTCCACATGGAAGCTGTAATGAGGGGGGTGAGAATGCATGCTGCAGGGGGACGTGGCCGTGGAAGGGCCCGTCAGCGGTATGCCCCAGACAGGCGGTAACGTGCCCGCATCAGCTTTGAGCTGTACACAGATGTAGAGATCGTGGGCCGGTACCGCCTGAACAGGGCAATACTGAGACGGCTCTGTGAGCTGTGCAGTGATGTGATGCAGGCACCCTCACGACGGAGTCACACTCTGTCGGTGGAGGCCGAGGTGACAGCCTGCATGTGCCTGCTCACCACGGGCACCTTCCAGAGGCCGACAGGGGACACCACAGGCATCACACAGTCGGCCACGTCATGCATCCTCACCCAATTCCTCAGTGCACTGCTGCCACATGCTGCGGAGAACATCCATTTCCACAGCACCATGGCAGAGCATACAGCAAACATGCAGGAGTTCCACAGGGTATCACGTATGCCTGGCGTGCTAGGGGCTATAGACTGCACCCATGTGGCCATCCGCACGCAGCCTGGCCCCGATGGCCATGCATATCGGAACAGAAAGGGATTCCCTAGTGTCAACTGCCAGGTGGTGTGTGATGCCACTGGGCGCATAATCAATGTCTGTGCCACACACCCTGGCAGAGCACATGATGCCTTCATATGGTATCAGTCTGCACTGTGCCATCGATTCGAGAGTGGGGACATCCCCACAGGACATCTAGTGGGTGAGTACACATGTATGGAATGCAAACTCTGGGCAAGGGTGGGAATGCCACAGGTGCCATGGTAGTGGCACACAGGGAGATGGCCAATATGGACCTGAACATGACACTGATCTCCACTATCTCCACACAGGTGACTGCGGATACCCACTCCGTCCCTGGCTGCTCACACCGTACCGGGCCCCATGACCCCAGCGCAGCTATGCTATAATGAGGCACATGCTGCAACACGCAACATCATAGAGCGGGTGTTTGGGATGCTCAAGACACGCCTGATGCCTAGACACCTCCGCGGTGCCCTACAGTACAGCCCCAAAAGACCTGTGGGATATTCCTGGCCTGTTGCATCCTGCACAACATGGCCAAAGACCATGGGATAGCTGTACAGGTCGAACAGGGGACAGCAATGGGGACGCCAGTGGCACCGGTGATGATGGTGATGAGCAGCCCCCCCTAGGACGGAGGGACCCCCGACTGATCCGGCAGGCCCAGCTGCACCAGGACACCATCACAGAGGAGTACTACGCACAACACAGGTAAGTCAAGGGGACATGTGCAACCAACACTGTCCATGCGCAAACCACAGGCACACAGGGGAACACACCAGGGGTGCATGACGGTCAGGGGAGTGGAACGTCCAGGCATACAGACACACCATCAGGGAGGGGTGAGCACTCATATGGACACACACACACCAGGCACAGAGCATACATGGGCAGATGCACAGCACTGCAGAACCGACATTGCTAACACACAGCACCACTGACCACCCCCACCACCCGTACTGTCCAAGTACGTGTGTCAGATGCTGGGCACCCTTGCACCTTGGTGTACAGTGCAATGCAGGCATCATCATGCACACGCACCTGTGGACAGCATTTGGGAGGGTGTGCAGGTGGTCCGTGTGTCAGCATGGTGAGCAGGGCACCCAGCAGTGTACTGCCCACCATGACACACATTGCACACATGGCAGCACCAGACAGGGCCCGCACTGGGAGACAGCTCAGTCATGTAGCACTGTCCCACGGCCACCGCAGATGCATGGGTGGCCCCCCGTGACCCAACAGCATGGGCAGGCTGAGCAGGGGCCACATGGGGTGGCACTGTTGCACCACCAGGGGTCCCACTGCGCGAATGCGACCTTGCCCGCACAGGGGTCTGCAGCATGCCGAACAAACCTGCACCAGGGGTGCTCGGGATGCCCACAACAGAACCCGTGTCGACAGGCCTGGTGTCGCATGACGCCAGGAACGGGAAGTGGAGAGTGCACTGTGTGGGGTGTGCGGTACAGGAGCACCTGACTGTGTGCCCAATGCGTCCACAACAGAGACCACTGCCTGGGTCAGCCTGTCAATGGCGGCGGTCACATCCATCCGCATATGGACCAGCTCAGCTCGGTTCTGAGCACACTCCCTGCTGTGCCGCCTCCACGGACACAGACAGTGCCTCCACGGACCTTGCAACCCACCTCAACAGCTGTACTGATTCCTGCAGCAGGCGGTGTGCTCGCCCATGGGTATTGTGCCCCTAACGGCATCCTGCCCCTAGGTGGTGGACGGTCCTGATGCACAACACCCTTGAGGGTGGGCGCTGTTCGCCAGGACCAGGAATGGGTGGATCAAAGGGCGGCGGACATGTGCCACTGCTTGACACTGTACCCCCAGACCTGGTTGGTGACTGCTGCTGCTGCCCCTCCAACCGCTGTGCCCCCGGGTCCACTCGTTCCACCGCTGTGCTGGCAACAGTGTCAGACACCTGCACAGCCACCGGTGCTGCCCCACTGGTGCTGACAGGCACAGCCTGGGACCGTGCCAGCATGCTGGTACACAAGTTGGAACCAGAAAGGCCCAGGGGCATGTGCTGGCCTGCCGTGTGTCCGTCATGGGACACACAACCATCACTGCCCATTGCAGGCCTTCTATCATCAATGGTGCAGGTACGTGCTACTGCCATGGTCACAGCATGCTGGCATGCTTGCATGCCAGACTGCTGAGACACAGGCTGTGCACCCCCCGCACCCGTATCACTGACACCAGAGTTGGCGGCCCAGCGTGCATGCTGCTGCAGTGCCTGCTGGCTGGTGGTGGAGGTGGATGGACCCTCCTCCATGTCCAGCAGGTCAGCATCACTGTCTGGACCCACCACTACCATCTCCTGAAGATGAACAGGATCTGTAACAGAAAGAGAGTACATGTGAGTGCATGTGAACAACTGCCCACCCAAACACCACCACCATGTCATACCGTGCAGTGATGGGCTTCCACCTGTCTGGAATCCTCCGCCTGGTACGCCCTCAATGGCGCTCAGCTGCATGGCTGTGACCAGTGTCTCCTCAGTTGGGGTCAGCTCCAACACCACTGGCGGGCCCCCGCCAGTGCCAGCACGTGCCGCCCTGAAGGCTGCCACCTTCTCCTTCAACCTCCTGCGGTCTGTCCCCATCTTTTTCTTGCATTCCTGCATGGAGCACTGGTGGCTTCCGTGCAGGTTAACGGCCCGAGCTACCCCCTCCCATGCAGCCACACGGGACTGAGGGGTGCCCCTCCATCCACTCAGTATTGGCTCCTCATCCAGGTAGGCCTGGAAGAGGGCCTCCGTCTCTGCTGCTGTAAAGTTGGGCCTCCTCCTACGCCCACCGTCCTCACCCTCACCTTGGCTCTGCTCGGTCATGGCGATCTGTATGGGGGGAAGTGGACACCTGTCACTGTGCAGTCTACAGCATTTTCCCATGACCATTGTCCTGAACATCACACAGCATGCAACTCACCTCTCACCTGCAGTAACCGAATCTGGCCAGCGCAGCCCAATGTCGCACATTTATAGCGCAATACATGCAAATTAGGAGTGGAGCAACTATAATGACATGCAAATCACGCCACTGCGCCCTTGAATGGCTGATCAGATGATTTGCATGTGTCGGCTGAATATCGCGAATCTGCACTTTGCGCAATACGGAAGAGTCGGCTGAGCCAATGGCGCAGATCTGTGCCTGTGTGGTACACTGCATTGCGCATGCCCAGATAGCTTATGCAGGCATCTGTCGTGCTGCTGACGTGCTGAGCGCGATCGGCAATTCAGGCCATGGCCACCATTGTGCCAGTGGCGCTACAGCAATGGGCACTATATGGCGCTGTGGCACTACTGCGCAATACTCCACTGTGGCACTGGTACGCAGCTGGTCGGTCGCGCAGGATGCCTATCGTCAGATGGCGCTGCGTAGGCCTCGCGCATTGCCCATGACCTTGTGTATGACCTTTGCCCCTGGCACTGTTCGCCTGCCATGTGTATAACTTTCAGTGCGCTGTCTGGTGACAGCGCTTATGTGAGTGGACGCGCTGTTCAAACAGCGCGATTGGTGCCTATGGTGGTCTATTGCGCACATCTCCCGTGGGGTTACGGTGCAGGGCCGGCATGATGCCTGCTGTAAAGTTGGTGCCATGGCTAGGAGGAGGCGGTGTCCTGGAGCCAGCTTGAAGTACAACCTGGTGGCCCTAGTTGAGCCACACTATGATGGCCTTTATGGTGAGGTGCCCTCACCAGTGCAAGGAGTGAAGTGTGGGCAAGTGGCCACTGACCTGGTGGGGTCACTGGACAGTGCCGGGTCTGCTGAGCAGTGCCAGCACCGGTACAGTGACCTCCGCCGGAGGGAGCCAGAGCTGTTAACGCCGCGCTCATGTAGCCAGGCGGGCGTGGTGCCTAGGCCAGAGTGGGTGTGCCATCTATGCACCTGTATTATCTGTAGGGGCTTGGGGTGTTTTGGTGGCTGTGCATAGGTGATGGCTCTGCCGTGGTTGGCTCAGTCAGTGTGTGCAGCTGTGAGATGAATGGGTATGGCTGTGTGGGCAGGCACTGTCACTGGGGCAGGGGGCAGTCTGCTTTTGAGTCACACTGATGTTTGTCTCAACATATGTCTCCCACAGGCCGGGATGTGAGGATGCGGGGCCACATTGCTGAGGGCCGTGCCAGGGACCCGGTGCCAGCAGGGGTTGCACCCCACCAGCAGCAGCAGCAGCGCCAGCAACAGCGGCAGTCAGAGCTGCTTGAGCAGTGTGAGTATCATGACTTCATGGATGCTATTGCATGCTGGGGCCAGTAGCCCTGCACAATACAAACATGCAGGAAAGGGGAGGTCATAATTCCACTATACAAGACACTAGTGAGGCCCCACCTGCAGCACAGTGTACATTTCTGGAGACCATACCTACGTAAGGATGTAGGGTGGGCAGAGAAGGTTCAGAGGAGGGCAACAAAGATGGTGCATGGCTTGCATCACAACTCCTATGGAGACAGGTTGAAGGAACTGAACCTGTACTCCCTGGAGGAGAGAAGGGAGCGAGGGGATATGATAGAGACATGCAAGTATCTTACATGGTGGAACAGGGTGCAGGGAAACACTATTTTGAAGTGCAAAAGATGTTCCAGGACTACAGGGCATGGGATGCAGTTGGAGGGAGGACGATTCAGAGGAAACATGAGCAAGACTTTCTTCACAGAACAGGTGGTGTACAAGTGGAACACCCTGCCAGAGGGAGTGGTGGGGGCTGACACACTCAAGGGATTTCAGACTGCACGGGATAGACATAACGGAATTCTTGAGGTCAGGGGTAAGGGGCAACAGACTTCTAGGTAAACAAAGTGAACTTACAGGCTGAAATGGACAGACTGTGTGGGCATAGGCCCTTATCTGCCGACACTGGCTATGTATCTATGTCTGTAGGCACGGCACAGGTGACATGCATCGCTGTCCAGTTTCACAGCACGTCTGTGTATGCATCACTGGTGGTCCATGCATGCACTGGGCACATAGCTGTGTAACTGGCATCGCACCATGTTGCCACATCACTTGCCAGCCTTGTTTGTGCTGTGATGGACATGGGCAGTGTGTGTGTGCAGTGGTGCGCATAGCTGGTGCCGCCTGTTTGTGATGGCCATGTGCATGTTCACTGTGGGTGGGTGCATGCCATCACAGGTGCGGGACATTGGGCTATATGGCTTGCAGGTTGGGTGGTGTTCAGGGTTGTGGTCAGTCACAGCCATTGACTGTGTTCCCATTTTCCTAGGCCTCGAGGTTCTCCATCGCCTGGCGAGGGATGTCCGGGCCATCAGACAGCTTGTGGCTGACAACAACAATATCCTCCAGTCAATAAACCATCATGGCCTGCGGAGGAGGTGGCAGGGAACTGGAAGAGACCAGCCAGAGGACGGCCGGCCGGCTGGCCCATGACCTATCTTCCCTTCCCACTTCTCCCATCCCTACCACCCTGCCTTCCCTCTCCAAGTTTGTCATCCCTACCCTGACCACCCTACCTTGTACCCATCCCCTTGTAAATAGTTGTAATTGTTCTTGTTCATGTTGGCTGTGTTAATATACATTTATATTTTATATGAATAATGTGTTGTCTCTGATTTGCAGCTGCCTATGGGTGCTCAGTTGCAGGGTGTACATGCCATCTGGGCTGGTAAGGTCCTGGGTATGTGTGTGTGTGTGTGCATGTGTGCATGGGGAGGTATCTCCAGCATGGCAGTGACTTTGGTTGGTCTTGCCGTCTGCCACCCACTGCTGGGTGCATAGGTGTGTCTGGCTTGAGGCTTCTGTGCTGCCAGGGGTTGGCGTGTGCTGGAGGATGCATGGTTTCGCAGTGCCAGCCACTGCACATAGGTGGTGTCTTGGGGTCACAGTGCAGGGTGTGCTGTAGTGTACGGGGGCTGATGCACTGTGGTTATCAACCCCTGTGTGTGGCAATTTCAGCCTGCCAGTGGCTGTGCTAGGTGTCATGGCTCTGCTATGCTTTGTTGGCTTGTCCCCATGGGCAAGTAGATCATCTGTCCCACCCCCAGTGATGCTGTGCTTGGGGTGTGCAGGTGTGGTGTGGGTTCTGCAGTGTGTTCCTGTGCCCATGTGTGGCATGGCTGGCGGTGGGCCCCAGCCTGCCTCCCTGGATGTGCAGTTCCATTGCTCAGGGGGGGCTCTGCTTGCGCTATGGCACCTCTGGAATGCTCAGCTGGGCTGCTCTGGTTGCGCCATAGCGCAACATTTCGGCTCAGCTTCTCCTTCCTGGTTGTGCTATGGCGCAGTATGTGCGATATTCAGACGTTGGTTGCTTGCGCAATTTGTTCTGCTCTATGTTTGAATATCGCACCTGTTGCGCATTTGCGCAACTGGTTTGTGCTTGCTCCTGCTGTTGCGCTCATTTTGAGTGCAGTTTGAATATCTGGGCCATCCAGGATAAGCCAAAAGTCAGAAAGAAAACAAGGAAAATACCCTGAAAGCCTAAAACAAACCACTCCAGCTTATGGCTTTGTCTACTTGGGACAAACTTAAAATCATTACACTAAATGTTAATAGCATTAAGAATCAAAAAAGGTGTACCATAACTTTTCAAGCAGTACATGATTAACAGGCTGATATATGCTTATTACAGGACCCTGGATTATAAACTGAGGCAGACATACATCAGTGTCAGAAATCATGGCCTTGGGGACCTACAGTGTGGTCTCTGGGAGACAAGCTATGCTCAGAGGTGGGAATTCTGTTTCGGGAACAAGTTACAATTTTAAAAGTTATGGAACTTGATCCCGGGGCAGCTTTCCTTTTGGATATCTGGATATACAATCAGGAATTGAGAGTGGCTGTTGTATATGCCCCACAAACAAAAAAAATATGACTTGACCTATTCAGAACCATTCAACCCTATTTACACACAAATAAAAAAATAATTTTGGGAGGGGACTTTAATTGCTCACTCAACCTGGGGGATAGATCTGGAAGTACATCTAAGTTATATTGTGACACGAATGTCTTGAAACAAGTACTATCTATAGCGGATTTACTTGATGCTTAGAGAACGAAGAAATCAGAGCGACACACTTATCATAGGGGTTGTGTTTCTACTAGGATAGATTATCTTTTTGTATCTAGGTATTGGCAGGTATTTAAGGCTGACACAATAGCCAATGCCACCTCAGACCACTTGACGGTACATGTTACATTAGGTAATTTGCACAACAATAATATAGGGCCAGGGTATTGGCATATAAATAATGAAACACTACAAGAACCTGGTATTCAGGAACTAACTAGAGAAAACCTGAAGGCTAGGGCTATGGTAGCTGTCTGGTGGTATGAGCTTGGGGAATGGTGGGCTGACACCAAATAAGTAATATGACAATTATACCAAAAATGGGGAAAGGGAAAAGGGAGGAAGGATTATTTTCATTTCCTAAAACTGCCTAAAAGGCTTTATGAGACTATGGGCCAGATATTCAAAACTTTGCCCAGGGGCAAAATTAGCACTGCCCAGCGGGCAAACTGAGCCCGGAGCACAAAGCAAGCCATATTCAAACGGAATAGCCCAGGGCAAACAGCTTCTGAATATAGCATGGTAATGAGGCCATGCAAACTGGGCTGGGAGTGCAGGCCAAACATTGCCCTGGAATAAGACAGCACTGAATAAAACAACCAGGAAGTGCAACCCACAACAACAACACAGTACACAGCAACGTGAGGGCAGGTACAGACGAACTACGTGGCAATGTGTGCCAGCAAATGCATGGACTCAGTACAGTTGCAGGAAGCAGCAGATGAGAAAGAACAGTGATCAAAACTTTACAATATTCCCGATACCATTAGCGGCGCTAACACATTACTTGAGCTAAGCGGTTAGCCTGGAGCAAACACGCTTGCCCGAGCTAAATGTGCCATATTCAAAAGTGCCATGCAAATGAGCCTACTTTAGGTAGTCTCTGAAACAACCGGATTAGCATCTCATTATACCCTGATTTGTACACAGTTTGCCTAGCTGCGCTGCAGGGTCCCACAGAGCCACCTGTAGGTCAGTCTGGAAGTACAGGGAGACAAGGTCCAACCGCAGCTCCATCTGTAGGTCAGTCTGGCAGTGCACGATGATAGCTACAGGCTACAGGTAAACAGTACAGCATAGCATAGCATAGCATATTCTACCCCAGGGGACAGGACAGCATAGGCACAGGTGGTGGTGGTGCAGCATGCAACTGTCACACTGTAGGGCATGCTACAGTGCATCAGCAGACACTACAGTAGCAAGGGAGACAGTAGTGTGGGGACGAGTGCACTGCCTATGGTGTGTAGGGCAAGTGATGCTGATTGCACTGTACACAGTGACAGGCCCAACCTGCAGGTGTTTACTGACAGTCGACATTACTGTTACACTGTTGTGTGACCCACAGATGCTGTACCTGTGGCATGTGATGCCCACAGTGACATGTACATATCTGGCTTTGTGTGTTGTGGCAGTTGTACAGCTGTGGTATGTGGCTGGGGGGGCATATAGTAATCCAAAGGCACACTAGTGTTAGGGTATTCTGATACTGGCCCATGTGCACTGCATGCTGAGTCCCAGCCTTGTGGCCACACCTGGTCTGTGGCACAGCCTGGCCACCCATACACACTCCTCAACATCCTCCATGCCCACAGTGCTGCATGTGTGTGCTGGCATCTGTTTTTGTCCACAGATATGTGTGGTCAGCAGGTGTGTGCTGTATGGCTACACTGCCATGCTGTCCACTGGCGGCAGGGTCACCACTTACTGCCTGGCATGGCTGGGACTGGTGGCAGATGATGGCATCATTGTGATGCCATTGGTTAGCAGCAAGCTTCCACTATGTTTGGCTTTATCTATGTGTTATATTTATGTATTAGGGTCGCGCAAGACCCGCGCTAAACCCCAGCAAATCCCGCGCACAGCCATTTATGTTGCGCAAAGCTGATTGCCCAGGATTAAGACCAGCTTTTTCTGGGCGGTAATCTACACCGCGCTAACTGTCGCGCTAGGTCGCGCTTAAACTACTTACGCGCTTAGCCACTGAACATCGCATTGCTTTGTATTCGCGTCAGTTTGCCCCTTGCATACATTATACTTTGCCTGGCGCCAATGCAGTTTGCCCGCTCTATTTGGCCTTTTGAATATGGCAGACCCGCGCTAATCCCGCGCTAAACCTGCGCAAATGATTTTTGCCCAGCGCAAAGTTTTGAATATCTGGCCCTATATCTCTACAAAATATAGACAAGAGGGATATGTCAATATGAATTTTACAACTAAAAGGGAAAATTAAACAGTTTTTATATGACAGGGCCAAGTCACTCAAAATGGTACAAATGGCTGGAACACAGGGGACAAAGACGTCTTTAGATATATTTAAGGACTGCTGCAATAGGGTACAAAATAGGGAATGGACACATATAAAAGATACCGAAGGAAACATACATACGGATTTTTCAAAAAATTTGCATGTTATTTCAGAGTATCTTTTTGCTGCCTTTGGGCAAACCAAATATACAGAGAGAAATTTAAATGAATATCTCTCAAAAGTTCACATAGATTTACTACCAGCAAATTAACTAGTTGCCTTAACTTCAAATATTACACTAGAGGAAATTAAAATAGCTATAAATAAATTGTGGCCAAATTCAGCTCCAGGACCTGCTGGTCTGAGTCCAGAATTTTATAAAATATTTCAAGACATATTGTCTCCACTTTTAATGGAACTTATAATGGCATACTATGTAATATTAAGATGCCAGAAAAAATGGCAATAGCCTTTTTAATTGTATTATATAAAAATGGAGATAAATTAGACATTTCTAATAGGAGGCCAATATCTCTCCTTAACATCAATTTTTAACTACTATCTTTGAGCCTTTGCCAGAGATTAGGACAGGTAGAACAATAATTGATCTCAGGCTATCAGACACGTGCTATACAAGGGAGGTCTTTGAAAGATCATTTATACTGCCTTACAGAATTATTTTCTAGGGGTCACTTGGGGTTAGTTAATGGTTATGTCCTTGCACTGGATCAAGAAAAAGCATTTAATTCAGTAACACATAAGGTGTTGTTTCAAATATTGCATTTCTATGGGATACCTCTAATAATTATAAAATGGCTAACATTATTATATGCTCAGGCACATTTTTTCCCCTGATTAATGGAATTATTGGGAGGAAAATTAAAATTCGAAGAGGGGTATTACAGAGGTGCCCTTCAAGCCCCCTTTTGTACACTTTCTGTATTGATATTTTAATCAGAAAGATTGTGGAGAATGGCCATATGCAAGGCATATTACTCTCCCCAGCATCAACCCTGTTAAGGATCTTAGTTTACACAGATGACCTATGCTTATTTTTGCACTCCGAGAGGGATGGCCAACAGTCATTTGAGATTATCATGCAAGATTCTAAGATCACAGGGGCAAGAATAATATGTTTAGAAAAGTCAGGCTTTAGCTGTAGGTAATACAGCCTTGGAAGGTTTGGGCAATATTTGTGTCGTTCCTGTAGTACAAGAAACAGACATTTTAGATTTAAAATTTGGACCCAAAGACATGGACAGGATTAATTGGTAATATCGGCTTACTCTATCTGAGAGGAAAATACTGTCCTGGCAGAAACTACAAATTACAAAACTTAAGAGAGTTTACTTGGTTAAAACTTTCATTATACCACTATTGCTTTTTGTAGCTTCAGTGTTTCCTCCTCCGATGTCTCTTGAAACAAAGTTGTATAATGTGTTTTTTCGACTCATTTGGGGTAGTAGGTTAAACTCTATAAACCGTATAACAACGCGCAGGTCTATTGCACAAGGGGGGTTGGGAATGGTGCACCCCTTGATTTTTCTTTTTCCAAAACATCTTCTGGAAATGTAATTTAGTGTCTTTAGTAAAAGATGACCTTACCATCTGGAACACTTGGGGTAGGGAATGGTTGGGGAAATTGTTACCCAAATGGTCTAAATACAAATGGTCCTTTAAACTAAGTAAAGAGACATTTCCATCTTATATAATATCTACGATGCAGAAAGTCAGAACATGGAAAGCCACAAGAGAAGATATATTAAGTCTTACAAGACAGGTATTATACAATGAAATTTTGTTAAAATATTTTTCAGAACAACTGATTTTTCCCAGAGGTACTTTATCAACATTTACACAAACCACCAAACAATTGACCGGCCAGAGGACACCTAAATATTTATGGGACGCAATTTGGTTGTCATGTCATGGAAAACTGGGGTTAAAAAAATAATCAGAAACATAAGCAAATAGGTGAAAGGCATTGTCCTAGAGACCTTTGTAACATTGTTTTGGAGACACAGGAGCACTTTTTTTCCTAGTGTCTTAATGTTACCCCTTTTTGTAATCTCCTTGCACAAAGAGTCCAAGATCCCAATTTTAGTAAAATAACTTATGAAGTCTTAATTATAGGTGTATACTCCGGACCTTGGGGAAAATACCCCTACAGCACACTGAGACTTATTTTTGGGTTAATAAAATACCATATTTGGCAGTCACGGTGTCACTGAACACTACAGCAACAATATATTGTACAGCATGATTTGGTTAGAATTATTTTAAGTCAGGTTAAACAAATTTATGACAAAGAAAAAAGGATGGAAAATCCTCAAACTGTTAATAAATTGTGGAAGCTGTAAAAAAAAAGAGAGAAAAGAAGGGGAAAGCAGGTATAAGGAAAAGATTTTGTATACATTATTTTCATTTGTAACTCTACTGATGTTTAGTTTCTGAATGTGACAGGAGATTGGAACCTTTTTTTCTTGGATGCACTAGATATGGTATACTTTTTCCTAATGTAATACTATGATTGTTCTCAGTATTGTTCGATTTTTCATGATAAAAACTTCCCCTACTCTTGCCAGTAGGGGGAGTTGCTGACAGTCCAGAGAGGATGGAGGATGCTGGGGTACCTGCAGGTGAGCTGATCTCCCTCCCTGCAGGCCCAGCTCAGGAGATCATTTCTGTTCCAGTTTTGCCTGCTACTGACTCTGTTCAACTGCAGGGTGCTGCTTTACCTAGGCTACATGTTCCAGTGGACATTTTGCAAGGTCAAACAGAGGAAGACTGGTTGCGTGCTTTGCTGCTGAATAAACAGCAATTCTTACTGTCATTACTCAATGTGCCTGCTCCAGATGCTACTGCTTCTAATTTACCTGCAGCACTATCACTGGAGTCTGAAGTTCACTCAACTGGAATCTTGACAACCTCTCTGCCCACTCCTGACAGTCTGCAGGAAACTACTGCCGGTGGTTCAGGATCATCAAAGGAGCCACTGCCCCAGGTCTGTGAGCAGCCCCTGGCTTCAGCATCCGATGCTGTAACTACACCACTGTCTATGGAGACACAGACTTCTCAGCCAACTGTTGTGCAGACTGCAGCCTCAACCACTTCTGTAAGTACTGTATCATTTTCCTCTACTGCTACTGTCGACAAGAAATTTTTTTGAGGAAAGGACGGGCGGCCTCCACCCAGAGGTCTCAGGAAAGTTTCATTAAAAAAATGCCATGGTCTTTGGAAAATTCATTAAAAGTGCTGGCTGAAAAAAGACTGATTCTGGACAATGATTCCTGACCCCGACCATAGTCCAATCCCTGGGTCCCCTCCTACTTTGTGACTGTTGAGGTCCAGAACACTGTTGATTAGGAAGAGGGCCACCCCCCCCCCCATGCCTATTGTTCAGCCACAGACCTTCACTACTGATTCTGACCTTGACTTGCATTCTGAGGATGTGGTCCCTGATTCTCCAAATCACCCCCCCCTTCATGATCATGACCAGTCAGAAAATGAGTCCAGGGATGAGGGGCCTAGTCATTGAGATCCTTCTTGGGGAGAAAGGATGGATTTTGAGGTCCCTAACCCTAACCCGGCTCCCCCACTGCTGCTGAGCTTGCAAGTAATGCCTGGGCCAACTTTCATAAGCAGGATCATTTTAATCCCCATTCTGTCCCTGCTCAGAGGAGAACTGCAGCGTGGCTACAGTATATGGGAGGTCTTGATACCCCACCGAACAGATTGTATGTGGGACAGAAACTTATTAAAGCCTCTTTGTTTTGGTTTTTTCCAACAAAATATATGCTCTGATACATGTCTCGGGGATGCCATGTTCGATGTAAGTTTTAAAACCCCACAGGGGTTAGACAGAGTCTGGGCAAAATATGATAACATTTGGCATTCCCTGTTGTGCTTACCTTTTCAGGCCATCCCACTTATGAAACCTGCATTTAAAACCATTGCAATTCTCTTCAGAAATGAAGGTGTTGCTGTTCATGATGTAAAGCACTGGCTGGCACAATGCTGTGACTTAATGGGACCTCCCCAACCTATAGTTGATGAGAAGCATATTTGGACTGGTGGGTAGTGCTTCAGAGTTAAACGCCAAATGTCTGGAGTGGGACCACATCTCCTCAGCTGCTTTTTTTCTAGGAAAAGATAGAGGACACTGCTTCTACCCTGGGCAGCCTAAGACTTGTTTTAAATGCAGGTCCTTTTTACACCTTAGCTCAGCCTGTGACCACATTAAATGCAGCATGTATCTGGCTTATGGACATGTCAGTGCCAATTACACCAATGTCATGAAATGTAATTTATTCAAAGAGACTAGGCGTTCCTATTGTTCTTGCTCCTGGGCTACCCATAATAGGACTGACCAACCTGACCAGGATTCTATCTTGACTGCTGCCCAGAAACTTGGCATTGATAAGCATGGGAAACAGAAAGAACATATGGCTAACTTGGATCCCTCTCAACCTTAAGCTGCTGAGCCCCCACCTAATACTGAGGAACTAGTGCCACAGATACACCCAGAATCAGCCTCTACATATGCTCCTATGCAAGTGGATCAAACTGAGCTGTCCCCTGCACCTGTTTCTGACCCACTCCCTGTAAATCTACCTGTGCAAATCTTAGAGACTCCTGTGGATCCACAGCCTATCTCTTCGGACTCTGCTGCACTTGCTCCTACTGCTAAACCTGCAGACATGCCTCCCCCTGATATGACCATTGTTTCCAAAAAGTGGTCATTAAAACAAACTCAGCCTAAGTCCAAAATTTCTAAAACCTGGCCGGTCCGTCGGCGCAGCGGTTGGATTTCCGTTTGTGATGCCAGCGACCCAGGTTCGGGAGCAGACTCAGGACGCTGGAGGGCTGGCCGGGGGAGAACGGCTTGAGTGTCCCACGACAGCTCACCATCTCCAGGAGGGCCGATGCCCACTGCACTTTTAGGACCCCGGACAGAGGCTCGGGGACTGCAAGCTCCAACTGGAAGGGGAGGGGCAGCCCAGATGCGCAGTGAACGTCAGCATGTATGCCTTGACATCAGGGGCTTACACTGCGTCAGGGGAGAAAACAGGAAATTCACCTGCCAGCTCTAGGATGACAGGCTTCCTGGGGCATGCCTCTGATTTGCATCTGCTCACTAGCCACCTCCAGGCCCAATGAAATAAAGGATTACAGGGTTCTGACCCCACCTCGTCCCCGTTCATGGGGAAGCCAAAGCTACATGGGGGACTGGGAGGTAGGTACGAGTGAGTAGGTGGCAGGAGGATGACCCCTTGGATGCACTGAAGGGTCGGGGTGAGCAGGCGGCAGGGGGAATAAAGCATAATTAACAAAAAAAAAATTCTACTACCTCTGTAGATACAACTGACATCCCTCTGCAAAACTGTTATGACGTTTTGATTGCAAGTGCCCATGTATCAGACCCTGGTAGGGTCTCTGAAACCTCCTCCACTATTTCTTCTCAACAGATGGCTACTTCAGATTCTGAGGAAGATCCACCTTACCAGGTTGCTGTAGGAGGAAGATGGAGGAACCTTGGACCTCGAACTAGATGAAGTTCAAGACTGGGCAAATCAGTTTAACTTTTGAACTTATGTCTTCACCTCTCACTCTCACTCTCACAGTAGCCACCTTGAATACGAATAATATGAAAAGTGCCAGGAGAAGACATGTTACCCTTTCTCTTCTGAAATACCTAAATTTTGACATTTGTTTTGTGCAAGATACTCGCCTAAACACCAAGTCCCTTGTTTCCATAACAAAGAAATTGTGATGCTGGAACCCTTCTTTTTTCTGTTTTGGCACTGACACCTGTTATGGGGGTAGTGGTTCTGTTTTGGGGGTACAAGTTTTTCTATGTCCAGAGTGTTAGACATTCTCCCTGGTAGAGCCCTACTCTTAGACTTTAATGTTGGTAATTTTGCCTGGAGAGTAATTAATATTTATGCTCCACAGAAAAAGAAAGAGAGGGTAATCCTCTTCACAGCAATTCAACCTTATCTGCACACTTTCAGGCACCTGCTTTGGGCTGAGGATTTTAACTGTGTCTTAACTAAGGCTGATGGAGGGGGGAAGGGACTAAAACATCCAAAGACTACTGCGACACCAATTGCTTTAAATCTATGATTACTACAGCTGGGCTAACCAACACTTTTTGTTCAATTCATTCTCAGGGAGGTCACACCTTTTTTAAAGGGCAGATGGCCACCAGAATAGATTTTATCTTTTCCTCTAAATATGTTAAAATACACAATGCCAGGGTCCACCCAACTGAAAACTCTGATCATGGCTTGGTGGCAGTCCAACTGGGTTTACAAGACAGGAGGCCCATAGGTAAGGAATATTGGAAGTTGAATTGTACTTTAATAGATAACCCTGAAATTCATGCTCAGGTATTAGAACTTTTTCAGGCCAGAAAATCTGTTGCATGTATGGAAGATGATCTTAGCTCCTGGTGGGTGGATTTCAAACAGGATTTGAAGATGTTATTTCTGCAACATGCTTCTAACATACATACTGCACAATATAAGAAGTATTTAACCCTGAGATCCCAATTGTCTACCCTGTTGTCCTTTATTAATGAGGGCTGTTGTGGTTTTGCCTCTCAGATTACTAATACAGTATCAAAAAAGAAATGGAATCACTCCAATACTCTAAGGCCCCGTTCACACTACAGCACGGTTGGGCAAAACGTTTTTAAAAGTGGATTAACACTTACCGTGCTGTAGCGTTCATACTGCAACCCCTTTCCTGTGATCCACATTAGGCAATGCATTTTACAGGGTTCACACTGTGGCAGAGATCCGTGCCAACTATAAACCGAATTCAGCAGCATGGAAAAGCTGCTTACCGTGATGCTTTGCACGCTTGCTTGAAGTGCATTAAAAGGAAACGAGCTGGCGCGTTCGCACTCTAGGTAAATCGCTTTACTTTGAAAACGGATTTCTGGAAGCGTGCTCAAGCCCAGGTCTCATCAGGGTTTGAGCATGCTTCCAAAATTCCGATCTAAAAGCGGGTTATGTGCGAACGCGATCCGGGCCAGCACGCTTTTGAAACGGTTCAAGCTCTGAGAACGGTTTCAAATGCCCTAGTGCGAACGGGGCCTAAGGCTACATCCCTGTTGCAGGAACACAGAATCCGTACTCCTGGAAAGGACATTTTTGGAGATGTATTTGAGAGCTGTAGATCTCGTGTAGCTTCCAGAACTATGGATTCCTTACTAGATGGTAAGTGTACACAGGTGAGTTCTACGGCTGGTATGCTACAGGTTGTGAATGAACATGTTACCAAACTTCACTCTGCTACTGTAAAACAGCCTCGGATGATGTATGAGTATCTAACCTCTATTTCCATACCTTCTCTCCTGCTCGATGTAGCGGATTCCTTAATTGCACCTATACAGCCCAGGGAGATTGAAATGTCAATTAAGTCCCTGAAAAATAATACTGCCCCTGGTCTTGACGGCCTTCCAGCTGAATTTTACAAAAAATACATGGCTGAATTAATTGATATTTTGGTGGTTGTGTTTAACTGGATATTGCTTGGCCAGACTATTGACTCCCGTCTGGGTATCACTATCCAAATATTTATATTCAAAAAGGATGACCACTGTGATCTATGCAACTAGAGACCCTTGAGACTGCTAAACACAGACATGAAGCTGCTTATGAAAATTTTGACAGCAAGACTTGCTACTGCAGCCCCATACATTATCTTACCACCCCAGCACAAACCTGCTCTGTGAAGGGGAGGACTATATCTGACAATCTTTTTCTCAGAGAACTGGCAGAAATGGGTAATGTAGATGCTATAAAAGGTTATGTGATCTCTCTAGAACAGGAGAAAGCCTTTGATAAGGTGTTACCATGGTTTTATGAAAAAGGTACTGCTTTCTTATGGTATACCTGTGCAGTTTTGTAACTGGATTTTTTCTATATACACTATCTCTACATCCCTCCCCTTGGTTAACTTTTTTTGGATCCCTTATCCCTATTCGCAAGGAGGGTCAGCAAGGTTGTCCCATGAGCTGACTCTTGTACATTTTTTGTATAGACCCTTTACTATGCACCATACAGCAAGATCCTACTGTTCAGGGCTTCATCCTCCACAGATGTCCCTGGAAGTGAAAACAACAGCTTATGCAGATGATGTCTGCCTCCTGATTGCTGATTCTCCCTCTGGTCTTCTAGCCATGGTACCGGTGGATAGATTTTCAGAAGTTGCAGGAGCATCTGCTAATAAAACTGAAAGTAGGGGATATATTCTTAGTGAGTCTTCAGTACAAATCACTGAGGTTGCAGGAATCCCAGTGTCTGTGAATCCTACCAAAATCTTGTGTATTACATTTGATAGGGGGGATATGGGTTCACATAACTGGGAAGAGAAACTGGCCACTGGTAAACACAAAGTGGCAATGTGGAAGTCCTGGCACCAGATGAAAAAGAATAAAGTTGCTCTAGTTAAAACTTTCCTACTGTCCCTCTTTACTTACCCGAGTGTAGTATTTCCCATCCCCGGGCACCTTAAAAACTATTTTATTAAGCCTTGTTTTTCAAGTCATTTGGGGGAGTAGGTTAAACCCTATTAAACATGAGGTTTTGTATTTACCAGTGAAAGCAGGAGGTTTAAACCTTATTAATCCTGTTAGCTTCTTTCATAGTATGTTTTTATACAAATGTGTCATTTCAATTACCATCCCCTGCTGTGTGGAAATTGTTTGCATAATCATGGCTTAACCCATTTTTGAATTGTTGGAGGCTATCTTACCCCATACTTATTGTCCAATTCCCAGTTTTTTTAAACCTGCCACTACTAAAATAAGAAAATGGAAATTGCAGCCCTCACAAGTCACTGTTGTTCAGAGGCCCCTGTTCTATGACACTATGCAGCAGCAGGCTTTCTTTCTTGAGCCAGACTATAAGGGAATTACTATGAGACATTGCTCTATGGTTGAATCCACTTTAATGGATCCTAGCACCCCACCAGGAATGTAGGATGCTCTCTGGTTGAGCTGCCATGGGGGGCTGGGGGCAAAGGGGAATGCTAAACATAAAAGTCAGGCGGAAAAAATGTGCCCTAGACTAACATGTACCCTGCAAGAGGAGACTATAGAACACTCCCTCTTATGCTGCCCCTTCTCTAAATCCTTCTGGATACTATTAGCTAATAGATGTCAAAATTTGAAGTGGAGTTCTATATCTTATGAGGAACTGGTGGGTTGGTTCCTCTACTACGATCCATGACCTTGATGTTGGTACTGTCAGATTGATTTTCACTTGTATTTAATTTTTGTTTTGGCAAGCTAGGTGTAAATTTATTTTTTAACAACTTGAACTTACTCCATTGGCTGTACTTTTGAGCCTCGAGCAATAATTGCTGTCTCACTATGTTTATGATAAATCTCATGTTTCTAGCACTGTATGGTATCAAAGATGGAGGAATGTTGCATTTTTTAGTTCAAAAAATCTCCTACTCTAGTTTGCATGAATGTATAACCTTTGATTTTTTTTTCAGGTTTAATAACCTATTCCAGATTGTTTTGTTTTGACTGTTTTGTTTTTCATCTGTTGCATATTTTTGCATTAATAGTTGTTTTTGTTTCTATTTCAATAAAAATTCCCCTACTCTTTACGACGAGTGCATTGGGTTCTTTTATTTTCACCAGGGTGGGTAGAAGGGAACCTTAGTTTAACTTCTCATCCAAAGCACAGCACACCCTAGCAGTACAGCACCCCCAATGCTGCACTCAAGTGCCAGAGTTAAGGTATCAGCCTAATCTCGGTGTGGGACTAGAACCCATGACCTTGTGGCCCACAGGTAGATACGCTACCAAGTGAACTACGATGACACCTAGTAGTGTCATAGTAATAGTGCACTATAGTAATGTAAGCTCAGAAAGGACTCTAAATCCATTACGGCCCACCCTCCACTTCATTAGCAGGGAAAAAAATGTGCAATTTTACTGCAGTCTCTACCCACTCTACTAGCCAGGGTACTCTGATATCCTAGGCACATAGACATTTGTCCAGGCTTATTTTGAAGGCCTATACTGTGTTCATGTCCAGTGTCTCCACTGGTAGGCTGTTTCATAGGTTCACCACTCTTCTGGGAAAAGAAATGACTCCTATCATTGCCTTTGAATTTACTATCTCTGAGCTTCAGGGAGTGTCTCCTTTCCCTGCTGGAGGACACCAGATCAAAATGTCTCTGTTTGTTTGGTCTTATCAGTGCCCTGGAGTATGCGAAAGACAGATTGTGTCCCCCTGTCAGCCTCCTTTCCTTCAGCACGAATGTGATAACGGCCACCAACCTCTCCTCAAAGCTTTTAATACCCTAACCAGTGATCATTTTGGTGGCACTGTGTTACACCCTCACTGCTTCATCAATGTCCTTTTTTGTATTGAGGAGCTCAGAAATACAAAGCAGCACATCAGGTGGGGTCTGACCAAGGCCTTGTAATATTTCTGGATTACCTCCAATGCCCTGCTGATCAGTCTGTGTTTGCTGCCTCCCATCATTCTGCCAGTCTTCTTGACAGCGGCAATGTGCTGCTCGTCATGCTTTAGCCTCATTGTCTATTATGACCTCCAGTTACTTTTCCTATACCATGGCATGAGGAGTCCCACATAGTGTGAAGGTCCCACCTCCATTTTTCCTCCACAAGTGTCGCACCTTGCATTTGGCTATATTAAATCTGAGATTCTGTGAGTCCGACCAGTTACTCAGCTTGTTCAGTTTCGCCTGAAGTTCATCCCCATCCTCAAGGGAGTCCACCACCCGACCTGTATAGTGCCATTAGCGAACATAAGCAGCCTGCTGGAAATTCCATCTTCCAGATTGTTGATGAAAATGTTGAACAGCAGTGGTCACATCACCAGTCCCCGAGGGATGCCACTGAGTACCCCTCCCAATTGGAGCAGTGTCCACAGACTACAATCCTCTGCTTCCTGCTCTCAAGCCAGTTGGCAAACCACCTGTTAGAAACTGGGCTGAAAATTTCCTGGCCTCTGATAGGTGAACCCCTTGCCAAGGAGTACATCTATGTGCCAGTGAAGACCAGGAAATAAGTCCCATGCCAACCTGCTTCAGCACTAAGTAAGTCAGTGTGCCCTCGAAAGAATTTTCAAAAGGAAAAAGCAGCCTTTTTTCTCCTGTTTCAATGAGCCACAGGCCTCCCCCCCACACACACGCACACACACGTACGTACGCAACACAGCTGCAGTCCCTACATTCAAGTGGCACAGAATGCCATTTGTATTTACATGCTTACCTCTTATTATTTTTTATTTTATTTATTTAATGTAATCAGTTTACAACCTTTGAGCCAACGTCTCATTTACAAAGGTACCTCGTCAACAATGGTAGATAATACAGTTAAAATAGAAAGCAGAGTACATACAAAGAGGAGCATCAGTATAACAGACACGCATTAATGGCACCTGGTTACAGCAAACATTGGTAGTGTAATACAGAGCAAAAAATGGTATAATTGACAGCAGTAGCTGGGTAGCAAGTAAGTTATGCATAGGTAGCATAGGGAATGCAACGTGGTTCTACCCATCAGTAGTGATACAGTTGGTAGAGGGAAAAAAATTGAAGTAGTGAGGTTGTTAGGAATTATTACACACAAAATACTTTTTAAAAATCTTTTTAAAACCCACAGTGATGACAAATGCAAGATTACTGCTCAGTGCGAGCCAACTCTGCTCACTCGACTTTCCTGTCACTTGCCTCCTGCTTGACCCTGACCCTGGCCCCCCTCCCCACATGCAAAAAGAACAGTAAAAGAAACAGTTTACTTAGAAAATATCACCTGTTTTTTATTCTTTTTCCACTGATAGTGCAATCCCAGTGTCACCTCGCACTTGCAGCTCTCTGCTGACCGTGCGTACTACAGTCCACAAACTCCTTGCCAGTGGGTCTGCCCAATTGTGCTCACCTCACTCCTGACTACTGGTACTGCCCAGATTCAGTCACCAGTGCCTTAGGGAAAAAAAAAATAAACACGTACTACAAACATGCTGGGTGGGGGGAGCTGCAGTCCTACTTTGGACAGAGGGAACTGGGGAAAAAAAACACAACAGCACCCTGTACTGGTAATTCTACCAGTGGAAAAACTACTTTACATGAAAACACTTTTTAAATTCATTTTTATTAATATTTTACATTTAAAAAAGTTTTTAAACAAACCCATTTTCAAAGTGCAGTAATACCCTCCAAGGTGGGTGGTATGAGCTATACCATACCTTCCAGTGGCTATAAGACTCAGTGCTTGTGGCATCAGGCCTCATTATGCCTTTGGGCAGTCTGGTATAGCCAGACACTGCCACCCTGTCTGGTATTATTGCTTGCTTCCATGCCTACTGTATACCACACTGGTGTACTTTGCCCAGAAGCTTGACATGTGGCACAGTATATAAGACCTTTCTGAAGTCCAGACAGAGTATGCCTATGGCTCAGCCCCCATCAACCCCTGATTACCCCCGCGAAGGTGATCCAGTTCAATTAGCACAATCTGTCCCTAGTACAGCGATGCTGAGTGAGTGAGGACATAAAACATGCTCGTAGCCAAGTGCTTCATTATTTTGTCCTTGATAATGGACTCTAGAATCCGGATAGAAATACAAACTCACACATACCCCCATAATGCAAAGCATTGTGGGCTGTATATGCAAATCACCAGAAAATATTATGCTGATTCAATTTTAAGCAGAAAGGCCTCACACAGTCTGCAAAGGGTGTCAACAGAAGACAGACATGTGTTTCATCCTACCAGGACTCATCAGTGTGCCTCATCTGTATGACACCCCAGTGGAATGAATCAGCTACCCTAAGTTGGTCCATCTAGGTTGGGTTGTGGTGAGCCCAATAAAAACAAAAAATAAGCTAAAACACAAAGAACCTTAGTATGCAAGCACTGAAGCAAGGGTTACCCCAAAAGGCATTGGCTGGAAAGCCAAGTTTCAAAGAAATACAAAATCACACATACTCCCATATGCAATCTAGAATTTTGCTTACCATTGACATTAGATTGACCAGTTTATAGTTCAGTAGGGCTGATCTTGTTCCCATTTTAAAGATGGTAACCACACTGACCACTTTTCAGTCCTACAGCACCACAGTTGTACAGACAGACTTATGGAGGATTATTGCAAATGACCCCGCCAGTTGTTTAGCTCCACTATGTTCCTAGAGGGTATCTTATCCACCCATTGGGACTTGGCTTGATCTTTACCAGGTAGTCAGCTACCAGGGCTGGTGTGTCCACTGGCTGCATGGTGGCTACCCTTGATGCCATGACCCTCTCAGTGGATGAGCCTACCCCCCATGCCAGCCACCAAAATGTGTTATGAACTGCGAAAAGGAAAACTGAAAAGTAAAAAAAAATGTAGCCCTTAGTAAAATGTAATATTTGAAACATTATGTTTATGACCCAGCATAATAAAAAGACAGTGTAATCTGGTGGTTTGAACACCGAAATGCAATCCAGGATATCCAAAGTTTGAACTATATTCATGCAGCCTCTGGATCACTCTGAGTAAGTCACATGGCTTCCATGTGCTTCAGTTTTACCCGTTTTTGACTGGACACAAGCAGGATACCCATGAAAATGAAAGTCTGCATCCTCATGAGGCTAAATTAGAGCCACAGGGGAGGAAATGAGTAGGGCCTGGTTATAGAGGAACTGTTGGGTTAATTGTGGTACAACATGATATTGTGGTTGAGAAACCATGGGAACGGAGAATCAATGGAGCTGTTACATGAACCAGCACTGGAACAAAATCCAGCATAAGTTGTACTGGAATAGACTACAATGGAAGAAACTGAAACCGTTTAGGGTTCACTGTTGTAGGATGAACCAAGTTGACAGGTGGTGGATTCTGCATAGCCTGTTGATTAGACTTCTTTTCCAAGGTGGGTTTGTCTATATAGGGGTTCATCTATACAGAGGTTGTACAAGGGTGATGGGCTACTTCCATCCATAAAGGAAACTGAAGTCCTCAGTGGACAGTTTAAGTGTTACTTTGATAAACATTTAAACTACCTGAGAGAGGTGGCAGAAGAAATTGGGGAGGCAGAAACTGTGCACCCCCACAGACGAAAGTAGGAAGAAGGGAGAACCTGAGGGAAGGGGAATACCCAGGGTGCAAATTAATAATGGAAACAGGGTGGTAGAAATGAAGGGGGAAAGGAGCAGGAGCATTAAAATGAGAGGGGGAAGAGAGAGAGAGAGAGAGCAAAAAGGAACAAAGTCTAGCCAGAGCCAACATGACTGCAGCCACGCTCGCTGAGCTCACAGCAGAACAGTTTGCCAAGCTCAAGATGGCACCAGTGTGCAGTGCACACACATGCAGTAAATTTTCATGCTCAACTACTACTTTTATGCACACGAACATCGGCAGCCATCTTGAACAAGCAGACCATGGCGGAGACGACAGCAACAAAAGTAGTGTACCCTGGGGAGAGGGACTGACGGATGTTTTGGAGTTGCAGAATGATCGTGCAACTCCAAAATTGTTCTTCAGTGTCAATCAGGTGGCTCGTGTTTAGAACTCTCGCAAAACAGCTGTAGACTCTGCCCACTACAGCCATAAAAATGAGGGGTAACAAGCAGAGTGGTAACAAAATCTTGAAGGCCATCATGCAAATCCTAGAAGTCTAGGAAATAAAATTGTGAACATAGAGTCTATCATGGAAGAGGCTAACCTGAATATTGTGACCATTATTGAGTCATGGTGCACTGAAATCCATTGATGTGACATGACATAACATGACACGACACTGACATGATCATATGAGGCTATACTCTGTTCAGGAAAGATAGGGTGGGAAGAAAAGGAAGGGGTCTGTTGCTTTATTTGAGGGAACGTATAAAAGCACCAGAGAGTACTGTAGGGAGGGCAAAGGCACTGTTGGTCACCCTGGAGAAGGGGAATGGAGTCAATATTTGCACTGGCGTGATCTACAGACCTCCAGCACAGGGGGAGGAGTTAGGTAAGGTACTGGTGGAAACCATTAGCAACATGGCAGTGCTGCTGGTGGGAGACTTCAATCTGCCGGATGTAGATTGGAGCCTCCCAACTGTGACTTCATCTAGAAGTAGACACATCCTGGACTCCCTGCAGAGGGCATTCCTCAGGAAACTAGTCAGTGAATCCACTCATGATGGGGTAATACTGGACCAGGTACTCACTAATGGACAGTGTTGCAGATGTCAAGGTAGGAGGCCACCTGGCACCAGTGATCACTGTACAGGGTGGTTCAATATAAGGACAGCTGCAGAACTGTACCACACAAAGGCACACATCCTGGACTTCTGGAGGGCATATTTTATAAAGATGTGTGAATGTCTAAGGGATGACCTGGTGAGGGGGATGACCTGGCTGGGGTGGAGAAACAGTGAGCAAAGCTAAAAGGAGGCATAGTGAAGACAGCAAACCTCTGCGTCAAGCAAGTGAACAAAAGCAAGAGGAAAAAGAGACTGCTATGATTCTCGAAAGAGGTGGCTGAAAAAGTAAAGGCTAAAAGGGTAGCATTCAGAAGGTATGAGGAAATGCAGAAGGAGGAAAATAGGTAGGTGTATCATGGGAAACGGAGGGAAGCAGGGAAAGTAGTAAGAAGCACAAGGGCGCAAACTGAAGAAAGAATAGCTCAAGTGGTAACGGAAGGGAACAAGACATTTTTTAAGTATGTAAGTGGGGATGCCTCCATAATTGTCTTGGGAAATATTGTTTGCTTGCCTGCAGAGGGTAACCTGTTGCACGCAAGGTTTATGACCGTGTCTATTGAAGCTAAGAGATTGTTATTTTGACACTAGTGGTTGACGGAGATTCCCATACTTTGGGAATGGGAGGAGAATATGTTTAAGCTTGCAGGGTTTGAACAGCTCTCTTACTTAGCAGCTGGTAAACATTATCAGTTTGACACAGTGTGGGGAACCTTTCTCACCTTACATGATACTGCTAGTATGGGTTCTGCTATGGGGTTTGGAGTCCCGGAACTTTCTATGTGAGGGTGGAAGCTGGGTTGGGAATGGGGTATAAGCCCCAGCACTGGGTATCTTGCCTCCAGGCACTATCTATTTTTGTGTTTTGATGATTCTTGCTGGGTATCACCTGCCATCCAACATCAGCTTCTTTTTCTTACCTTGTTATGATTGTTGTTGTTCCTTATTCTTGTTGCCTGTTATGTGTTTAATCACTTTTGTATGGTTGGTTTATTCATATACGAGGTTGTGATTTCTTGGAGGCTGGGCAGCTGACAAGTAATACTCTGATAGTCATAGTGGCATAATGATCTTTGCAGGTGCTCCCTTATGGGGTGCAGAGATTAATCTCAGATCTGGATACAATTTTTTGTTTTTCCTGTGTTAGTCTGTAAGGTAAGGGCAAGTGGTTATCCTGTTTCAGCCATGATGGAAGAACTGTACCTTGATGGTTCTTGTGGTAAACTGTACGTACTTCTTTTGTGATAAAACCTCAATAAACTATAAATTAAAAAAAAAAGTATGTAAGTGAACAAGCGAAGACCAGTGGAGGGATTGTAAGGTTAAAAATGGAAGGGTGCTATGCAGAGGGGGACAGGAAAAGGCAGTCATCCCGAACAAATATGTTTGTTCAGTATTCACAGAGGAAGAAGGTGAGGAGGGGCCACAAAAAAAAATCACAGAAGCTGTGGCAGAAGGGAGGTAGTCCTGAAGTGAGTTGCTAATCTGAAAATGAACAAAACAATGGCAGCAGTCGCGGTGCATCCAAGGGTATTGAGGGAGCTCAGGGAGATACTAGCTGCACTTCTGGCAGTCCTAGTTAACAGCTCACTGGAAATGGGTGGTTCTGTAGGACTGGATAATGGCAGATGTAGTATCACTTCACAAAAGTGGGAGGAGGCTGGCAGTTATAGGCCAGTCAGCCTAACATCGGTGGTGGGAAATTTAATGGAATCACTGGTGAAGGAAAAGATAGTAGAATATCTTGAATTTAGTGGGTTACAATACCCGAGGCAGCATGGATTCACAGGGGGAGGTTGTGTCAAACAAATCTGATAGATTTCTTTGACTGGGTGACTAAGGAAATAGTTCAGGGTGGAGCAGTGGAAGTGGTCTGCCAAGATATAAGGCTTTCGTCATTGCTCCACATAAGAAACTAGTAAGCAAGCTGGGTAGCTTAGGAGTAGGTCCAAAGGTGGTAAATTGGATAAGAAATTGGTTAGGGATTGGCGATAGAGGATGGTGCTAAATGGAGTTCACTCCAGGGAGGGAAGGGTAACCAGCAGGGTGCCTCAAGGATCAGTGCTTGGGACCAGTCCTCTTCATTGTCTTTATAAGTGACATTGCAGAGGAGCTGGAAGGAATGTCTGCCTTTTGTGGATGACACCAAAATCTGCAATAGGGTGGATACTCCGGGCGGCAGGTAGAAATTAACTTTTGCAGTATCTGCACCATGGTGCATGTGGTGACAAAAGTTACATGCTCCCGAGTCAAGTTACCTGCACTGGTAGACAAAATAAATGCAACTATTTCCAGAATTAGTGTCTTTATTTAGGCACAAAGCAAACAGTAGGGATGGGGTAAAACCACAGTTGCTGACAGTTTCATTTCTTACTTTAATATTTAAAACTGCCTTTCCACAAAAAAAATTAACAGTACCCAGCAACTGCTGTTATGTAATTGTTAATTCTATTTTTTTAATGTAATTCTCTGGTACAAGGTCTCTCTCAAAATCCCCTTGGAGGGAGGGGTGAATCAGAAAGCACAACTCAATTTGCTTGCTGCTGTATCTGTCGCGTTAAGTCTCCAATCAGCCCAGTTTACAGTAAATATAACAAAAAAAGGAAAGACATCTTAGTTTTATAGCTTAAATGCAGGCTTGGATTGCCTGAACAACACTGTCCCTGCCTGCCTAAAGAAACTAGTATCAGTAGGAGGACGGAGTACGGACTTGATAAACTCAGACAGAGGAGCTTCCCACTACACTTCTGATCACGTCTGCCACTTCTCAACAACTGCATAGTTCTCAAACATGCACATGCCTAGCTCAATACTATACCACAAGGGTGACAAAAAGCAACACATGTGGAGTTGTACAGTAACACTGAGACAGCACTGGAGAAGGCAGCAGTCAGTCTGTCTGTCTGTCTGTCCCCCCCCTTGTGAACTCACAACCCCTGCCCCTCCTCCCCAGAAACCACCATAAATGATTGGCACTGCCACTAGCTGCCCAGCTGGCAGTCACTGAAACACTGAAAGAACTCTACTCCCAGTACCTTCAGCACCAGTCACCACCATAGCCCACAACCTGGAGATGTTGAGTCCACCTTCCTGAACGCCTTCTGTCCTGCCTTTTGTTCTCTTCACATTGCCACCATGGCTAGTTGTCTTCTCAGAGTCTGATTCCTTTGAATATCCTTGGCAGTTTGGACAGTGGCAGCTACCTCTCAAGTCCTCCTGCAGTAAACAGTGGTGGTGTGGCCATGTGGTGCTGACATCTGATGGGGAAAAAAGGGGTGGTCGTGTGATGCTGACGTCCAATGGTGGGATGTTTAAGCCTGCTCCCCTCCAGTTTCTCCTGTGCACCTTGTGGTGCCTGTTATTACTTCGTCCAGAAAACCAAGTATCAAACTACATTCTCTGCAGTGCATGCAGGGGAGAAACTTACATGCACTAGCCTGTTCCTACTTGCAAATGGAACAGGCTGTGTATGTTAATTTTGATCCAGAGGGGGTGGAAAGTATGAGCAGAGACCTGAGAAAACTAGAGGAGTGGTCAAGGGAATGGCAGCTGGGTTTCAGTGTGAAAAAGTTCAAATAATGCACTTGGGCCACAGAAACCCAGGGGTAGAGTACAAAGTGGGTTGAATGTTATTGACAAGCAGTGTGCAGGACAGAGTCCTGGGGATAATCATATCTGATGACCTAAAGGTGGCCAAACAGTGCAACAAGGCAGTTGGGAGGGCTAGTGGGATGCTGGGGTGCATAGGAAGGGGTATCACCAGCAGAAAGAGGTAGGTGGTGTTGCCTCTGTATAGAGTGCTGGTAAGACCCCACTTAGAATACTGTATCCAGTTCTGGAGAACACATCCGGAAGGACATGGACAGAGCTGAGGTAGTCCAGAGGAGGGCAACTAAAATGGTGCAGGGTCTGCATCAAAAGCCCACGAGAAGAGACAAAAGGAACTCAATATGTACAAGCTGGAGAAGAGAAGGGAGAAGGAGGATATGATAGAGACATTTAAAGGCCACAGAGAGGTAAATAAGGTACAGGACAAAAGTATTTTTCAGAAAAAAGGTGCTCAAGAATAAGGGAACATGCTATGAAGCTAGAGGGGGTAGATTCAGAAAAGATGCAAGGAAGTACTTCTTCACAGAAAGAGTGGTGGAGTTCTGGAACAACCTACCATCAGGGGCGGTTGGGGCAAAAATAGTGCTTCTGTTCATGAATGCATGGAACAGGCATAAGGGAATCTTTGTGGAAAGGAAAGAGGAGGAGGGAGAAAGCCGGAGATCAGGTAGGGTATGCGGTTATACTGTATGCAGGGAAAAATGGGTAGACTGGGTGGGCAACGCTCTGCCAACAGATTCTATATTTCAATGTTTCTCTGTTTCTGTAATTTCTACAAGTTTCTTAGGCTCCTATGTGGAACCAGAGCTCAAGTTCTGGGGAGTGTTGGGAGTAATGGGACCTTGAGACATGATACATGGAACTGAAACTGTAACTTATCTTTAGTTTCCACCCTGTATCTGAGGACTGATGGACAGATTTATTACATCATAGTGGATTATTTAAGGGACACCGATAAATGTAAATTCATTACTCCTATATGCAAAAGAGCTGTTGGGTAAGCAGCATCCTCCTATAGAATCTTTACCCTGTGCAACAAGATCTCATCCCTTCTGTGTGCCTTCTCTGATTCTGGCCTGAAAGTGCAGATTTGTTGTGAGTTAACTAAACCTCATTGTAATTGGAACGAGTTGTTTCATTTTGAGCTTTTTGTTTCTCTGTAATTTTCCAGTCACTGTTGTTGGCTTGTACATAATACATTGATTGTAATATTATAGTAGCACGGTAGCGCCACTATAGTCAGGGTTGACAAGAGGTTTCTGTGATAATCCTCAAACTTTGCACTTTAATATCTTCGCAACCATTCAATGGATTTGCAAGAAATTTTGCATATATGGTCTCAGTGTGGGGTGGATATCTTGACATGTCAAGTTTCATTCCAGTCGGATTTTCGTATTCCAAGATCTGGATAATGAACAAAAGTTTTAAAAAATGTTTGTTTTTTTTGCTGGTTTTTTTTGTCATCGTCTAGCACCCAGACAGTTTGGAATTGTGGTCTGAAATTTTCAGGGTAGAAAGGGCTTGGCCACAGATGTGCCATTCACTGGTTTGGTAAAAAAATATATTTAATCTATTCCAAAGTCATTACATTTTAAAATTTCAGTTCTGAGCATGCTCAGTACAGTCTTTTGGATAGTTGCTCGGAACAAAAAATTAATTTGGTCCATACAAACAGAGTTACTTTTTCATATGGGGATAATTCTTTTTTGTGAGGAAAAAATCTGTTTTCATATGGCCGCCATGTTATTTCCATTTAAAAATTTCAACACCAGCAAAAATGGCATCCTGCACACATGCGAACACAAGTATCTTGTTAATCGGGACCCCATTAGGTAGACTGTGTACTTAGTTTCTGGAAAAATGATGCAGAAATGTATTTTTTAACATTTAAAAATCCTTTTTCATGGGCTGATTTTCTTTTTTCATATGGGCATATGAAAAAATAATTGTTCCATACAAAAAAGTATGGTTTCATCTGAAAAAAGAATATGGACTTAGGTTTTTTTTTCTCCATTCTTTTTTGTATGAAGGCATCCTTTTTTCATATGAACAAAAAAAGCATACAAAAAAGATGCCTTCATACAAAAAAAGAATGGGAAAAAAATGAAGCCCAAATGTTTCTTTTTTTTTAACTTTGCTATACTTTTTAACTTCCAAGGGACCGCCCCCATCAGACCTTCCCCACACTCAGTCCCATCATCCACCTCCTCAGGACTTACCAAACCTAGAGTTATGCTCTGGATTTCCCCCCAGGGTGGGGCCTTTGGGAGGGGTCCCTTGTGCTGTCAGATGACTGCATACGGCTCTGGGAGTGCCATGGGTCAGTGGTGAGGGACCTGCAGTGCGAGGCAGTCAGCATCCTGTGCGGACTTGTTTTTTCCATTTTCTCCCCCGGAGGCAGGATGTGCAATGATATCAGGGGCACATATGCCAACATCTGCCCCATCTCCAGCAACTGCCTGTGCTAACTGTCTAACCCCTGTCCTCCACCAGGGGTTAGGCAAGCACCAAAAGCTTCCCCACCCTCTCACCAGAGAAGGAGAGCAGTCCATGGGATGCTCAATCCTCCTCCCCTGGCTGGCCCTCTGATACCCAGGCTTGCTTCCGAACCTGGGTCATCAACATTGCCAGCAGTAGCACTATTGCTGTGCTAGTGGGCTGGCCAGTCCAAATTCTTGTTTCATATGAAGGCCTCCTTTTTCATATGCTTTTTTGGTTCGTATGAAAAAGGATGCCCTCACATGAAAAAAAGATTTTGGACTTAGTTTTTTCCCCATGTCATATAAAGGAATCTTTTTTGTATGCTATTTTCATTCATATAAAAAGGAACGCCCTCATACGATTAAAAGAATTTGGACTTAGTTTTTTTCCGATTCTTTTTTTGTATGAAGGCATCCTTTTTCATATGCTTTTTTCATTCATACAAAAAACAGAATGCCTTCATACAAAAAATAATTTGGACTTCATTTTTTTCCCCTCGTTTTTTCATATGAAAGCATCCCTTTTCCTATGGGTTTTTCCTTTGATACTAAAAAGGATTCCTTCATACGAAAAAAGATTTTGAACTTCTTTTTTTTCCACATTTGAACTTCAACAAGCTATTACGCCCCCAATATTTGGACTTCAGTGACAATCTATATACCAAAACGAAGGTCTTAATGAGTAGTATATGAATACTATATTTACTTATTTATTTATTTATTTAAAAGTTTAACCAGGAAATACATACTTTCCAGATGTGTCCTGGGGTGAGGGGAGAAGGCGATAGCTAAACAATATCAGTTTCACTTTCAGTTTTTTTTATTGTTCGGTTAAAAAACATTACAATGAGATAGACAATAAATATAACAAATTAAAATTTTCATATATATTATATATATATATACACACACACACACACACACACACTTACACATACATACACACACACATTTTCCATTTTTGACACTCATAATAGTCTTATATCAGAGTTCCAGTTATGTAAACTAGTAGTATAACATTCAATGTTATGGAAAGAGGAAATACAATTAATTATGCTGTCTATATATGAAATATAGGGTAGGTTGCCAAGATAAGTATCCTGTTCAAATTTCATATACTGTTGTAACAGCTAAAGCCTGTCTCTGCAACCAGAAATACAAGTGCTAATATAATTTACTTCCTCAAGTGAGAATTTGTCTTTGCTTACTGCTAGTAAGATTTTGTCACAAGTGAATTGATTGTAAAAAGCTTGCAAGGTTGAGTAACTTAACTGAATCCTGTGTATTGAATAGTTCAGCTATTATTTTATCTGCTGGTAGGGTACAAGCACTTAAAATGCTACCTAGCCATCTGTCCCTATTTTTCTTATAAAGAGGACATAATAAGATTATGTGCTTCAAATCATCTTCCAAAGAATTTCCGCACTTACAATGAGGTGTCTCAGTATTGGATCTTTTCTGTATATAATGTAAATAGTTCACTTTGTATAATTCCATTCTAAATCTAGTGAGTAGTCTACATGAATCTGGGTTAATAATCTTAATCATTGTGGTTTGACCTCTCCTACATCTTCGCAAATCAAGCCTGGGCTGTGCCTTGGGGTTGTCAACCCTAACTCTCATCCCATTCTCATGTACTATACACATCTTAGCATATTTACTGATGGAATGGGGTGAGCATTAGAGTTGACAACTCCAAAGCACACCACATGCCTGATTTGCAAAGATGCAGGAGAGGTCAAACCATAATGATTTTTCCTGTTGCTGCCTGCAGGGTGAGTGTGTGTGTTAAGGTTGGGAACCCCAACACCACATTTCCCTACTTTTCTTGCTTTAACTCTAACTAGTTCATTAACAAAATTTTTTGCAAAGAATTTATATATAGAATAATACATGGGAAGGTGTGTAGCACCGTATCCCTGAGGATCAGGCTGCTGTACAAATACAGGCAGTGACAGTATCAGCAAACTGTAAACAAATTAAATAAATAAGATAAAACATTATAAGCAAAATAAAGCAGCTGGAGTAGCTATTCTTGGGTGAATTAATGGGTCCTGAAAGCCTCCCTAAAAAGATGTGCCATCAAGCCCCACTTAAAGTCCTCCAACAAGGGGGCCTCCCTCAATGACCTAGTACGTGAGTTCCACAGGGCTGATCCTGCCACCTCAAGTGAATGGTCTCCCAATGTTTTAAGCCAAGCTCTGGGACCTGCTAGGAGGCCCTCCTCAGTGTAGCAGAGAGAGCTCTGAGGGCAGTAAGGAGTCAGTAGGTTACTCGGGTAGCCTGGGCCCAGTCTGTACAGGGCTTTGGAGGTGAGAAGACCCACTGAAAAGGTAAGTCTCCACCTCACCAACAGCCAATGCAGATCACGCAGGACTGGGGTCATGTGACAGGACCTTAGAAGGCCCATCAGTAGCCTGGCCGCTGCGTTCAGTACAAGAGGCAGGTGACACAGGACACCTCCACTAAGGTAAAGAGCATTACAGAAGTCAAGTCTGGACATCACAAGAGCATGCACCAGTGAGGACAAGTCTTCAGGGGGCATTAGGGCTTTAATCCAGGTGATATTTCTAAAATGGTAAAAACCACACTTGACGACAGATAACACCTGAGCTGCAAATGTCAGTCTGTCATCCAGAATGATGTCCAGATCTTTCAACTTGGCAGAGGCCACCAGTGGGATGGGGCCCAGCAGCAGGCCAGTTCCAACCCCACCTGCTTCCACACCCCACCAACAACTACGCTCAATCACTAGCACCTCTGTTGCATCTGGGCTGAGCTTCAGCCAGTTAAAGGACATCCAGTGCTGGATCTCAGTCAGACACACATTCAGTATCTCCATGGCGTTCTGTGTCCTGGGTGCAAATGACATGTTCAGCTGGGTGTCATCTGCATAGCAGTGAAAATCCATCCTGTAACATCTAATGAGCTCACCCAGGGGCATGATATACACTACAAACAATATGGGCAAGAAGAGCAAACCCTGAGGAACTCCACACTGCAGGAGCATTGGGCAGGAGGAGAAACTCCCCGTCACCACCCTTTGCATCCTGCCTGTGAGATAGGATTCAGACAAGCTGATGACAGTGCCAGTGAGTCCACAGTGCTCCTTAAGGCAATCCAGCATCACACCATGGTTCACAGTGTCAAAGGCTGTGGAGAGGTCATGGAGAATGAGAACTGACTGCCCCTCTCTATCACTAGCCATGAGGAGTTAATTGTGCACTCTGACCAGTGTCATTTCAGTATTGTGTCTAGACCTAAATCCAGACTGCAGAGGCTTGTAGATGTCAAAGGTAGTGAGGTGCACCTCCAGCTGCAGAGCCACAGTTTTCTCAATAACCTTACCAAAAAATGGAAGGTTAGAGATAGGTCTATGATTTGCCAAGATGTCAGGGTGGAAAGATGGTTTCTTCAGGAGAGGCCTTACCAGAGACTCTTTCAAGGTACCAGGGAAGAACCCATCTGAACGTGAACAACGGACAATCTCAGCGACCACTTGGTCATTTGCCCCAACACATCCCACTAGTAGACATGTTGAGCCTGGCTCCAGTTCACAATATGTGGGCTACAGCTTTGAGATTACCTCACGTACCTCTTCCACTCCCACTGGCCTATACTCACTCCAGGTAAGTGGAGGGCTGTTGGAGATGACCATCTGAATATTGTGGGTCTGTAACTGCCCTGTTGGAGAGATAGCAGATCTGATGGAGAACATGGTTAAACAAGAACAGAGTGAACTTGTCACACTTAGCAGCTGAAACTGCTCCTTTCAGTTGCGGACACACAGGGTGAAGCCACCTGTCTATAGTCCAAAAGAGCTTATTTGGTCTGTTCTTCCCTGGAGCAATCTCCCAAGGAATGCTGCCTTCTTTTGTGAGATTGCTCTTTGATACTCACCATAGTGAGTTCTCAAAGCCAGCCTGTCCACATCAGACCCAGATCTCTGTTAACAACACTCCAACTTCTGACCCTTGGTTTTCATCTCCTTGAGCTCCCTATCAAATCGGGGGGGGGGGTCTCAAGTGAGCAGACCTGGGTTGTATACAGACTGGTGGGACAGAGTCGAGTGCTGAGGTGACAACCCTATTATAGACTGCCACCACCTCACTCGTACCTACCCCACATGCAACACTCACTTCAGAGAGGTCCATTTTCGCCAACAGTCCCCCTGGGGCAATCCCTTTGAAAGGCAGTAACTGACCAACTCCACAGGGGAAGAACTACCAAGGGGGCTCTGAACAAGAACTCCACCACCATGCAATTATCCAACCAGACAACAGGATCAATCTTTAGATTAGTTATCCCAAGCCCAAGTGATAATACTAGGCCCAAAGCATGCCCGAGACTGTGGGTCACAGCAATAACTTCTTGTATAAGGCCCAGTAAATTCATCATCTGGAGGAAGTTTTCTGCAAACTGCGATAGTTTGTTGATTCGGACATTGAAGTCACTATGCACTATGGAGAATCCAGCTGGGACAGATGTCTCCAAAACTGTGCCAGTGTCATCTCCCAGCTATGTCTCCATAATGCAAGTGATCTTGACCAAGGAAATCAAGTCTGCTATAACTGCGGTCTTGTTCCCAATTGATTTCATATTGCACAGCACTGCCCAAAGGGGACTGGCAGAGGTTGCTGGCTCATCGGCTGCCTGCCCACTCGGCCCAGTGGGAGTCCTGGGTATGGGGACCAAACACATCTGGCCTCTCTCTCTAGGCCTCATTTTACCCCAGGGCACCTCTTGGTCTTCACCACCCCAATATGGCTCCCCCCATTAGCCACCCTAGCACCCCGCTGTCTACCAACCTGCTTCCTTCTAATACCAACCTCCCTATAGTGCCTAAGTGCTGTTGATGACAATGGGAGGTCAATGAATGGGCAGAGGTCCAACAGCTGGGACACTGAGTAGCTGAGACTATGGGGCCTGAAGCCTAAGCACATATCCCCTGCCAACTACTACTTGCTTCTTTTTAAGGATTACTAAAATGGCTAAAAAAATCCACTCACTTTAAAAACCTAGTGGGACCCTAAACACACACACACACACCACTCAGAAAACTTTAATACAATCTTCCAACCACCCACCTCCTCCCTGCCCAAAATAAAACACAAGTTTGAATAAACCCTATACTTATATATTTAACATTTTTGGTCCACAAGAGTGTGCCACAGTGGGGGAGCCCTGTACTCCCAAACGCAGTCCAATCTCATTCCAGGCTAGTTTTTAGCAGCAACAGTTTAAAAAGCAAGCCAGTTTGGAAGATAGACAATGTACCCCCCCAAACAGCTCTCACCACTGCCAAGAGAATGGTCAACCAGAGAAAACAAAAAAGGTGTTTATGAGGGAAACAAATGCTCTCATCACTTGTTTTGCAGCAACAGCAGGAAGCAAGTCCAGTCCAAGTTCTCCAATTGGACTGCAGGAAAGCAGAGCAGTAGGTAAGTGACACTCTACACTTCCTATCGAAGTGGTCAGTTGACACATGTTCCACCACTAGCAGGACCTCAGAAGCCCGTGGGAAGCAAGTCCATTCCAAGTTCTCCAACTGGACTGAGGGAAGCAGAGCAGTACGTAAGTGCTGATCTTCACTTCCTCCCAAAGTGGTCAGTTGACACATGTCCCACAACTAGCAGGACCTCAGAAGCCCGTGGGCTTCACTTAATGTCCAACACCACCAAACAACCACTGGAGCTGCTATTGCCCCTTGTCTGCTGCAGATTTCTACTAATATGGCGCAAACCAATTCCACCGTCTTCAAAAGTCTGCTCTATTAGACTAGCAAAGGTCCAAACCGAGGAAAAAATAGCCAGCTTGGTTAAGAAGGGGATAAAATCTTTCATAGGTACAATAGGGAGCGAAGAAAGACCAAGGGAGGGAGGAGGGATAGTGAGGCTTAATAAAGGGGAGGGTGGGTGGGCAGAGAGGGACAGTGAAAAAGCAAGGATACTGAATGAATACTTCTGCTCAGTATTTACACAAGAAGAGGAGGAGGTACCTAATCCAATCAGTTGGAACACTCTGGATGGGGGGGATCGATCCCAGTCCTTTCACAGAAGAAAGGGATCTGAAAGAACTCCTAAAACTGAAGGTGGACAATGCAATGTGGCCCGACAGGAATCACCCCAGAATTCTAAAAGAACTAAGGAGAGAACTAGTGACACCACTAACTACCCTTTTTAACAAATTATGGGAGGATGGTGTGGTACCTAAGGACTGGAGGAAAGCGGATGTGATTCCCCTTCACAAAAGTGGGAGCAAAGCAGAGGCAGGAAACCACACACCTGTTAGCTTGACCTCAGTGGTAGGGAAAATGATGGAATCACTTCTGAAAGAAAGAATTGTTGAGTACCTAGAGGCCAGCAGGGCACAGGACCCAAGGTAGCACAGATTCACAGCGGGAAGGTCATGCCAGACGAATCTAATAGATTTCTTTGACTGGGTGAACAAAGTAGTAGACCAGGGAGGGGCTGTGGACATGGTCTACCTAGACTTTAGCAAGGCATTTGACACAGTCACACACAAAAGACTAATAAACAAATTAGCCAGCCTGGGAGTGGGTCCCAGGGTGGTAGCCTAGGTAAAAAATTGGCTGAACAACAGGACACAGAGGGTAATAGTAAACAGAGTCCACGCTGAAGAAAGGGTGGTTACTAGCGGGGTACTGCAGGGTTCAGCACTGGGTCTGGTCTTTTTAAATGTCTTTATAAGTGACATTGCAGAAGAACTGGAAGGAAAAGTATACCGCTTTGCAGACGACACAAAGATCTGCAACAGGGTTGATACACAAGGGGGGGGGGTGGAAAGGATAAGAAGGGACTTAGCAAGGTTGGAGGAATGGCCAAAAGTATGGCAGCTTAAATTCAATGCAAAGTAATGCACCTGGGAAATAAAAACCAAGGGGAAGAGTACACAATGGGGAGGAGGTATTAACAACAACAAAAATAGAAAGGGACCTGGAGGGAGTCATATCAGGTGACCTGAAGGTAAGCAAGCAATGCAAGAAGGCAGTAAGGATGGCTGGGGGTATACTGGGATGTATAGAGAGAGGCATCACCAGTAGAAAACAAGAAGTTGTTATCCCTCTGTACAGACAGTTGGTGAGACCCCATCTGGAGTACTGCGTGCAGGTCTGGAGACCCCATCTCTGCAAGGACATAGACAGGATGGAGGTAGTCCAGAGGAGAGGCAACTAAAATGGTGCAGAGTCTGCAAGAGAAGCCATACGAAGAGAGACTAAAGGAGCTTAATATGTATACCCTTGAGGAAAGGAGGGAGAGGGGGGACATGATAGAAGCTTTATGTTACCTCAGGGGAATCAACAAAGTCCAAGAGGGTAGCATCTTTCAGAAAAAGAGATGTGCAAGAACAAGGGGCCACAATTTGAAGATAGAGGTGGGACGGTTCGGGGGGGCAATGTGAGGAAGTATTTTTTCACAGAGAGGGTGGTGGACACATGAAACAGCCTTCCTGAGGAGGCCGTGGGGTCAAAAACGGTGGGAGAATTCAAGAATGCATGGGACAGACATAAGGCAATTCTGGTGGGGGGTAGGAAGAAGTAGGCTGTTGGTTAACTAGGATCTGCAGCTTGTCCAATAGGTAGGGAAATGGGCAGACTAGGTGGGCCAAGCGGTCCTTATCTGCCGTCAAAGTCTATGTTTCTATGTTTCTATCCTTCAGCTCCCAAACAGATCATAAAATGCTGCTGCAACACAACACTAACAGGACCCCTTCCTGGCTCAAGAGAGGATCTCCACAATGTCCAAGCATGGTAAAGGTCTTAGCCATGGCTACAAATTATTAGTTGCCAGTGAATAAATGAAACCCCAACAGTGGCACACAAACAATAGCAAAAAATTAAAAAATCCATCTCCTAATTCTACCTCATTGTCCCTGCCCTAGCTATAATTGAAACCTAAACTTACATTCCATGCCTCCTGTCAAAAGATTGTCACCTCCTCCTCCTTCCTCCCCTTACTTTTCTATGGCACCCTCCTAATACTATCAGCCAAGACCACCATACTCTCCCACCTGGGAATGCTCTACTAAAGAGTGGGAAGATTTGCTCTTGGAGTTAACTCGTGCCCCCACCACTGAGGTTTTGGAGTCATTATGCTAGCCTGACTGTGACCAAAGATTGCAGTTTTTGTCCCTTTGCTTTATCTGCAAGCTTACATTCCTTTTCTCTTCCCCCCTGTCTGAGTGACTTACTGAAATAGAAGCCCTCTCCACATCCACTCAGGTCCTCCTCAGCCCCTCTGCTGTACACTTATTATCCCCGCCTGACTATTGTCAAGCGTTCCTTAGCCTATTCTGCACCCTCCACTTGGAATGCACTCCCCTTCTCTTCCCTCCCCATTCCCTCTCTTGCTTTGTTTAAGCGCTCCCTCTCCACACACCTTCTGCAGCCTAAATCCTGTACCTGTTTTGCCTAATCATTTAAAACACATAGCCTAATTGTTAGAAGCTGCTAATGTAGTCTGTTCTGTACTACTGCTTACTATCTGTGACTACTTATGTTAACAATCGTATACATTCCATGAATGGGAGGGCTAAAGCCAGGGGTTCAGTGTGGGGGAATAGCTCCTCCCACATTCTCTTAAAGGAGTAGTACACCCAGAATGTGCAAAAAACATATGTTATGTAGAGTGTTTTGATATGTATGTTAAATCCTAGTGTGTTCTTCCCTCTGTCTGCTATTTGGAGTTTTTCCTAAATTGCCTGCTAGCTGTATGGTAGTTTTACAACCCCTGGGGCTCTCCACAACAAATAGTTTTATTGGCTTTCTTTCTCCCAGGATGCCCCCGTCTCATGTAACAGTGATGTAGCCATGCCCTTAGATTTAGCATGTGTATTGCTTTAAAATTAGTTTAGCAACTGCAGAGCCTTGTAACTTCTTATCCTGGGAGCACAAATGGCAACAGTTAGTTTAGCAGATACATGAGAGCAAGCTAACTGGGATTACTGTAAGACAACAGCTACTAAATTGCTCTAATTCACTATTTTTGTTTTCTCTGTGCATCAGGTCTAGCTAGCAGGAGTGTTGTAACATCAAAAACACAAATAATGAATTAGAGCTATTTAGTAGCCGTTGTCTTACAGAAACCCCAGTTAGCTTGCTCTCATGTCTGCTAAACTAAGTGTTGCCATTTGTGCTCCCTGGATAAGAAGTTACAAGGCTCTGCTGTTGCTAAACTAATTTTAAAGCAATACACATGCTAAATCTAAGGGCATGGCTACATCACTGTCACATGAGACAGGGGGCATCCTGGGAGAAAGAAAGCCAATAAAACTATTTGTTATGGAGATCCTCAGGGGTCAAACTACCATACAGCTAGCAGGCAATTTAGGAAAAACTCCAAATAGCAGATAGAGGGAAGGACACACTAGGATTTAACATACATATCAAAAACACTCTACATAACATGTTTTTTTTACATTCTGGGTGTACTACTCCTTTAAAGGCCAGCTTCCTTCAGCAGTCCTCTGCCTAGCGCATGTGAAACTGGCATTTCTGGCTCTCCGGGCTCCTGCATGGCACGTGTGGCTAAGCCTCCTTGCTTTTTCCTTTGTTCCTCCCTCGTCCCTTTCCTTGTGTTTGTCTACTCCCCCGCTCTTTCCTCCTCCTTGTCCCATTTTGTTTCTCTGCTGCTTCTCCCCCTTCCTTTTTTGTTTCCCTGCTGTTTTGCTCATCCACCTAACTCATCAGCATACTCCGTGTGTCCGTTCTGTTGTTTGTCACTTGCTCTGTTTTGAGGGTTGACTTTTCCCTCCCATTGGAGCGGCTGCTCTGTCTGTGCCTTCTCCTTCCTGTTAAAGCTCCTGTAGCGCTCCACTTCCTCCTGTACCATGGAGCGTTCCCCTCCTCCAGACCTTGTTCTTCCTGCCTGCCTCTTCCCCCGGAGTGCCTCTTTTCTTCCACTGTCCTCTGTTTCTCCGGTCCACTTTTCCCCTATTTGAACCTTCCTGCTCCCCGTGTTGTTGCTCCACATGCTACCGGCTGTGCCTGCTGTGTTTCTCCTGGTGCTCCTGAATTCCTTCTGTGGTCCTGTATTCCTCTTGCCTCTAGTTCCTGCCGCTGGGTCCCCTGTTGGTGCTTCTCTCCATTTTCTGCTGCTCCACTACATTCCATCTGGATTCTCACTCTGATACCCTCATTACACCTATGTTCTTTGGGGATATATCTCCAGTTGCCATTTTTGTGTGCATTGTGGCCCAGACATTGCACAACCATTGCAAGTGTGTGTCAGGACTGTGCTATAGCAGATGAGAGTATCACATGGCAGTGCACTTGTAGCTGCTCCTTTCCATTCCCAGACCTCTCATTTTACCATCCACTGCCTCATTCCCAGAGGTCACGGCACACACCATTCTTTCCCTTCACCTGTCAGTGGCTGCTGCCATCATGACCCCCCCTCCATGGCCTGTCTACTTCCCAGAGATGCTGCTCCTTTTCCTCGCTACCTGTGCTACTGCAATTGCCCCACTTCTTTCTCCATTAACCGATACCAACACCATAAACAAACAAAAAAAACCCACAAACTTCTGTTTTCAGGTGGCCGTCCTCCCCCACCACCATCACCTCCTCTCCTATGCAGCTTTAGCTCATTAGGCAGCCGTCATCCTCAATCCACCTATTGCCCTGTCTGTTCCCTGTCCTGGGGTGGGCATCTCAAGCCCTTTCTGGAAGTTCTCCCACTGACTATGGCTCCTGAAGGTGACATCTCAATTCCCAGTTGCTCTGCCACCCCTCCCGTTTCTAGTTTCTGCCCTTGTCCCGTAGTTTTCTTTTGGGCATTTCACCTGTCACACCAGCATTCTATCTCCACTTAAGTCCCTTCTCCTGTCCTGACCTGTGCTACCTCTACCCCTAGTCTGGTGACTGCACTCCATACCATATTGCTCCCAGCACCTCTACCCTGCTCAGTTTTAGAAATTTATGTTGCCTTGTTTTACCGCCTGGTGCACCTCACCTTCCAGCTTGCCAGTTACCACTAACGTTCATACCTGCTCCATTTTACACACTCCTTTCAGGTCCCCCTAGGCCCGCATCATTGGCTCTCCTCATGGCTTTCCATCATTCATTGTATTCTATCACTACTGTCTCCCCCTTCCTGGATTGTTCTATACTCCCTCTTACTGGCATTTCTGAGGACTTCCTCATGTTCTCCTACTCTGACTTGCTTCCTTCCCATTTATGCTGCCTTACAGTTTACCTACCTATGACTATGCAGCCAGCTGCCTTTTCCTTGCTCAGCCTATACCAGCAGTTTGCTGGAATCCGTCCCTTACTCGTACCTTCTGAGGTACTGAGCGAAGGTAGGCTTGCCCTGTCTACTGGGGATGGGATTCCATTACATTCACTACTACCTACTACTTACAAACCTGACATCCTCTGTCCCTAACTCTACCTGGTGGTATCAAGTGAAGGTTAGCTTGCCCTGACTACTGGGGATGGGAGCCATGTCTGCAATCTACCATGTCATACTTATGCACTATCTATCTGATACCGGCTGCCACTTCCCTTCGGGAACAGGATCTCTTTACCCCATGTGCCTTCAACATTCTACCTATGCTTAGTAGCCTTGAGTCAAGGTCATCTCACCTTCACTTCCAGGGATAGGAGCCTGAGTCTACATTCGACTGTTTCAACCTTATGCATTCTCTACCTGTTACCCGGTTGCCGTTTCTCTTCAGGAACAGGACCACTATACCCCATTTGCATTCAATATCCGACCTCTGCCTGGCAGCATCGACTGCAGATTGTCTCACACTGACTACCAAGGATGGAAATCTGTATCTGCACTCCCCTGTTTCAACCTTATGCATCCTCTACCAGACTATCCAGTTGCCACTTCCCTTTGGGAACAGAACCACTTTACCCTATCTGTCTTCACCATCCCACCTCTGCCTGGTGACATCAAGTAATGGTCATCTCACCTCGACTACCAGGGCTGGGAGCCTGCATCTGCATTCGATGTTTCAACCTTCTGCATTTTCTACCTGAAAACCAGTTGCCACTTCCCTTTGGGAATGGTACCACTGTTTCCCGTTTGCTTTCCACATTCTACCTCACTAGTCTACATCCTGTACGTCCATGGACTCATCGTACACATCCCTGCCTTGGCTCTCTACCTCCATGCAGTTTGACTGCCTCCTGGACTTCCATACTGTTGGTTGCCCCTTCCTGTCTACCATGTGAGTTTGCCTTCTCATTTGGAAGTGGGAACCTCGTGCCTCATCGCTGCAGCACCTTCTGTTCTCTGCACCTGCTGTTCATCTTCTGTGACCATGGGACTTTCATGATTCCACTTTGTAGCACTTGGTACCTGGCCTCGCTTCTGGTCTTCCTTGGATCTGCCACTTGTGGCCTGCAGCGTCTTTGCTACATGCTACTTCAGCTTGCTGTGGTGCTGCCCCAGTCCTGTTCCTTCCTGCACCTGCGATGTCTGTACAGCTTGGTCTCTGCAGTTTTCTTTTAGGACTCCTTCCTCCATTCTGCTGACATCCCCTGCAGACTTTCCCCTCCATCCTTGGACAATTGCCTTCTCCTGACTGCTCTTGCAGCTTGGGACTTCATCCTGTTTGCTGTGGCTCTTTTTGGGCATTTTACCCTATCTCTGGTCAGTATTCCTAGCCAGTCAACTACTCCTCCCATTTATTTATTTCATACTCCTACCCTGGCCATTCTAACAGTTCCCATCCACTACTCGACGGAGCACTTGTTCATTTCACCTGAAAAAAACTACTAGCAAACATCACTTGGACAACATGCCTCATAGACTCTTACATCACCATAGAGTTATCTATACTTTCCAATCATCTCCCCAGGATTAGTTCCAGAATCCCATTCTTCTGGACTATAGAAAGATCTCATCCCTCATCTGACTATACTGGATACTCCCTATGCATCCTGTCAATTCAAGCACTAAGGCTTCCCTATTTACCATGTTTCTCAGGATATCTTTTTACATGGAAAAGTGACCTAATTCCTTCCATCATGCAACGAGACTAATCATCATTGCTATTACAGATAACAGGAACCACAAGATACTTCATAGCAGTACTGACATCATCAGTTTTTCCTTTCTGTCACTTCTCCTACGAGCACTGACTGTTGATCATGGTACTCGACTCCTACTTCCTCAATAGCCATTGGATGTCCTGAGACCTTCACAGCTACTTTCCCAGAACTCCCATCATTGGATATCTGGTGCCTAGCTGCCTTACTAAAGGCATTCTATCCAAACCACTGTTTTCCAGCTCCTGTATGTCACCATACTTCATATAATCATCTACATTCCTTCATCATATTACCATCAGTCAGATCAGCTGCCCATCCAGTGGTCCTTCTAGCTCATCTCTCATGATTCACCTCCTATACTCCCTCCAGTGAAGACTTTCACCAAGAGCAGGCTTCCATTGATTCCTCAATCTGTATGTCCGTAACTGACCTGGTTGTCTCACTATCCCAGTCATGCCTTCCACCAGGCCTATATCCGACTTCAGTGCTGGGCACTCCTGGCATTCTACACCGCTCTCAACTTCCCATTGCCACATCAGTCTGTAGACTCCTTCAAAGACCCATTTCTGGGCTTCTTACAGCATTCAGACAGTGGATTAACCTGTAAGGCAACGCAGCCATGGCCACCTCAGCTCCTGCCACTGGCAATTATGCCACAGCAATACCCATATCTCCTTTCTCTCCAGCATACCAGACAGAGCCTATGCAAATATCGTTATGACATCAATACCCAAATCAACTCTTGAATTCATCATACTGAACTTCCAATTATTTCCATATACATTTAGTTACCATCTCTATTGCATATACCAACCTTCCTTCATTGGTCTGAAAACTTCCACGTCACCCCTCCTTCCAGGTACCTAATGAATCTGTCCGACTCCATCTTCTTCATGGATGCCTACATTGCAACTTATTGCTCACCACCCAACTCCAAACCTTCAGACTTTAACGTGAATATCAAACCTCCTACAAAGTCAGATTGTTTACCTTATGACTTTATAACCCATCATTCAAAGTCTGACAGCAAATGTTATCAAATCATGCTCTTCATGCTCACTTTGTGTCTGTAATTCCATGGATATCATCCATCATCACCTTGGAAACCTGGACTGCATTCGCCCCTTTTTCAACTGGACCTACTCCACTTTCAGGATCTGGATGCTCCTTCAGAATAGACCTACCTCTTCAACCTCAGAATCGTCCTTCCAGAACGCATCATCCAATGGACTTTGAAGATGGACTGTCATCTCTCTTCCTCAGAAAGTAGAATATGGTTGCTAGAACCTAGGTTTATCTCCTTTTAGTTTGCCCAGAGGATGGGCGGGTCAGTAGCCATGTGTCCTCAGAGGTTTCCTCCACCTGGGGGGTTTTCCTCTCCTGCGTGCTACTGATCATATGCTCCATGAGTCGGAGGAGGTAATCATACTCTTTTTGACATTCATTGGTAATTCTTTTGGGTTGTTAACTACTCACTTCCCAGTTTCTCTACCAAGGGTGTGAATAGAGTAAAGCCAAAAGTAAACCACATTACACAAGCATTACTGACTTCATATGTTATTCACCAAAACACTGAATGAGAGGGCTAAAGCCTGAGGCTCAATGTGGGGGATAGCTCCTTCCATATTCCTCTTAAAGGCCAGCCTCCTTCAGCAGTCCCCTGCCTAGCACTTTGTGAAACTTCCACTGTCTACCCCTGCCTCATCTTTCTCCAGTACTCTGCTCACCCTTGGTACTGGGCTTTCTATTCCCTACTCACTACCCAGTTTCCCTACCAAGGGTGGGAATAGAGTAAAGCTAATAGTAAACTATATTACACAAGCATTACTGACTTCATATGCTATTCACCTAAACACTGAACCATTGATTTATGTATGTTCAAGTGTTGGTGTGCCTCAAATTACAATCAAGTAGCTGCTTTGCTCTATTCTGTATGTAAGATTGATTTGCACTGTTCGCTGTGGTCATGATGCATTAATGTAAATATGCTGTATATATCATTCTCACCAGTCTTGTACTGTAAAGTTTATATGCTGTTTATATGTTTCTCATTTTTAGGGCTGCAGGTAGGCAGAGCCTGCAGCCCTCTTGCACCAGCTCTGAAAATTAGCAACCAGATTCAGACCATGGAACACTTCCTTTGGAGTTTTTGAATGATCCTTACTCATTGTTGCAGCCCTTCAATTTAACCCTTGCAGTGTTGCAGACTGAACATCTCTCAAGAGCTCAATCAAATAGATTCATTCTAGTTCTTTCAGCAGCCTAGGGATTAAGAAACAAATGCTCTGGACAATCACCTCTCCTCCCCAACCTTGTAGTGCTTACATGTTTTCTTTTGAATCCAACTTGGCAAACAACATTTTTAGAGCTAATGCAAGAGTGCTGCATACAGCCATCTTGCTATCTGTAGCTGGAAAATTGGAGTACCATGGCACACATTTTTGGAGTTTTCAGTGTATCCTCCAACTTGCCAGTTAAATAAAATACTCTCCTGTCTATGTTGAGTAGACCAATTCCAACACTATTTTTTCAGCTTTTTTTTATTGCAATGTGACTTGCTATCTTTGGAGACTAATGATTTACTGACATGACTTTCAACTTATAACAGCATCTAACTGCACAGTAGTTTCAAATTACATTCTTGGTCTTCTCTTCCAATGTGTGTGTGTCTGTGTGTGTGTAGTAATGATTTACAGTGTTTCCTCTGAAGAGCTGATTTATGTTAACCCCTTCTGGACCCAATTAGTGGCATTGGAACTCTCATAGTTTATACTTGTAGGAAGGGTAAATAAATGCTAGGCAGCTAATGTTTTAGGGGTTTTCAGAGGTTGCAAGGGGCATCCTAAAAGCTCTACATAGAAACATAGACTTTGACGGCAGATAAGGACCGCTTGGCCCATCTAGTCTGCCCATTTCCCTACCTACAGGATAGGCCGTAGATCCTAGTTAACCAACAGCCTATTTCTTCCTACCCCCCACAAGAATTGCCTTATGTCTGTCCCATGCATTCTTGAATCCTCCCACAGTTTTAGACCCCACAACCTCCTCAGGAAGGCTGTTCCATGCATCCACTACCCTCTCTGTGAAATAATACTTCCTCACATTGCCCCTGAACCGCCCTCCTTCTATCTTCAAATTGTGTCCCCTTGTTCTTGCAAGTCTCTTTTTCTGAAAGATGCTACCCACTTGGACTTTGTTGATTCCACTGAGGTGCTTAAAGTTTCTATCATGTCCCCCTCTCCTTCTTTCCTCAAGGGTATACATATTAAGCTCCTTTAGTCTCTCTTAGTATGGCTCTCTTGCAGACCCTGCACCATTTTGGTGCCCTCCTCTGGACTACCTCTATCCTGTCTATGTCCTTGCAGAGATGGGGTCTCCAGAACTGGACACAGTACTCCAGATGGGGTCTCACCAGCTGTCTGTACAGAGGGATAACAACTTCCTGTTTTCTGCTGCTGATGCCTCTCCCTATACATCCCAGTATACCCCCAGCCCTCCCTACTGCCTTCTCACATTGCTTACTAACCTTAAGGTCATCTGATATGATTACCCCCAGGTCCCTTTCCTTTTTGTTGTTGTTACTACCTCCCACCCATTGTGTATTCTTCCCCTGGGTTCTTGTTTCCCAGGTGCATTATTTTGCACTTCTTTGCATTGAATCCTAGCTGCCATACTTCTGACCATTCCTCCAACCTTGCCAAGTCCCTTTTCATCCTTTCCACGCCTCCTTGTGTATCAACCCTGTTGCAGATCTTTGTGTCATCTGCAAAAAGGCATACTTTTCCTTCCAGTCCCTCTGCAATGTCACTGATGAAGACATTAAAAAGGACTGGACCCAATACTGAACCCTGCGGTACCGCACTAGTAACCTCTCTTTCTTCAGAGTGGACTCCATTTACAATTACTTTCTGTGTCCTGTTGTGCAGCTAATGTTTTACCCAGGCTACCACCCTGGGACCCACTCCCAGGCTGGTTAATTTGACTATTAATCTTTTGTGTGGGACTGTGTCAAATGCCTTGCTAAAGTCTAGGTAGACCATGTCCACAGCCCCTCCCTGGTCTACTACTTTGGTCACCCAGTCAAAGAAATCTATTAGATTCATCTGACATGACCTTCCTGCTGTGAACCCATGCTGCCTTGGGTCCTGTGCTCCACTGACCTCTAGGTACTCAACTATTCTTTCCTTCAGAAGTGATTCCATCACTTTCCCTACCACAGAGGTCAGACTGACAGGTCTGTAGTTTCCTGCCTCTGTCTTGGTCCCACTTTTGTGAAGGGGAATCACATCCGCCTTCCTCCAGTCCTCCATCCTCCCATGATTTATTAAAAAGAGTAGCCAGTGGTTTCACTAGTTCCTCCCTTAATTCTTTTAGAATTCTGGGGTGAATTCCATCAGGACCCATTGCTTTGTCTACCTTCAGTTTTAGGAGTTCTTGCAGAACCCTTTCTTCTGTGAAAGGACTGGGATCGACCCCCCCCTATCAAGAGTGCTTCTGTTAATTGGATTAGGCACTTCCCCTCCTCTTTTGTGAATACTGAGCAGAAATATTCGTTCAGTATCCCTGCTTTTTCACTGTCCCCTCTGCCCACCCACCGTTCATTCTATTCAGCCTCACTATCCCTCCCTTTGTCTTTCTATGCTCGCTGATATACCTATGAAAGGTTTTATCCCCCTTCTTAACTGAGTTGGCTATCTTTTCCTCAGTTTGGGCCTTTGCTATTCTGACTTCCCTCCCTGCTTCCTTCTGCCTTAACTGGTACAGCTCTCTGTCCTGCTTCTTCTGTGTTTCCTTATACTTCGAATGCTATCTTTTTCTTCCTGACTTTCACAGCCACCTCTTTTGAGAACCATAGTGGCTTTTTCTTTCATTTTGATTTGTTTATTTGCTTCACACAAAGGTTTGTTGCCTCTGTGATGGCAGTTTTGATGATTCCCATTGTTGCTCCACACCTCCTTCTAGCCTGTCTGCTAGTGCTTTTCTGAGGCACTCTCCCATCTTGCCAAAGTCAGCTCTCCTAAAGTCCAGTACCCTCACTTTTGTATGGCTGGACTCTGTAGCTGAGTTTAACGTGAACCACACTGTTTGATGGTCACTTGTCCCCAGATGGCAACCCACTTCTAGATCTGAGATCCTCTCACTGCCCCCATTTGAGAGTACAAGGTCTAAGATTGCTCCCTCATGAGTGGGTTCTAAAACTAGCTGTCTAATGCCTGCCACCTGTAGGGCATCAAGAATGGCCCTGCTCTTGGATGTGGCTGCTGCAAATGTGCTTCAGTTAACATCTGGCATATTCAGGTCTCCCATCAATAGTATCTCCCCTTTCTCTGCCATTCTAAGAATGCCTTCTATCATATCCTTGTCCATTCCCTCCCCTGACATGGGGTCTGTACACAACCCTGTGCGGATTGTGGTGCCCTTTCCAGTCTCCAAGGTGACCCACAGTGCCTCCTCTCCTCCCTGTTTACTCTTTTGTTCAGTTGTTTTTATCCCTTCGTTTACATAGAGACTACTCCTCCCCTCTTCTCCCTGCCTGTCTCTCCTGTAGGTTATGTACCCTGGTATGTTAACATCCAGTCATGGTTCTCTGTGTACCATGTTTCTGTGACTACTACGATATCCAGGCATCCCTCTTCCATCAAGGCCACCAGCTCAGGAGCTTGTTGCCCAGACTACTGAGCATTGGTACTCATTGCCCTCCATTTCCTGATGGCCTTACTCCCTTTTGCTCCATCCCTGTCCTTCTTGCCTTTGTCACTTTTCCATTTATCCCTACCCTTCTCCCTATCGACACCTCTATGTTGGTGTTTGCTGCACTTACACGTGATTATTTGGGGGCTAGGATTTCCTGCTCCTTTCAGTGCCTCCCCTTGGCTGGTTAAAAGCTTGCCAATGAAGCATTTAAACCTATCACCTAGGATCCTGGTTCCCCTCCCGGACAGATGCAGCCCATCATGCCAGTATAGGCTTGCATCACTCCAGGTGGACCCCCAGTCCCCAATGAAGCCAAATCCCTGAGCTCCACACCAGTTTTCAACCACTGATTGAATCCATGGTGTGGAACACTAACCTCTCCTATGCCATAGATGGAGCAGCACCTCCGAGAAGGTTACCGTGCGTGCTATTTATTCAGAGCCCTCCCCAATTCCACAAACTCTTCCTGCACTTCTCTAATCCCTTTCTTGGCCAGGTCATTTGTCCCTAGGTGGACAATGACATCCAGCTCCCTCCCTGTGCAGCTGCTCCGGCAATCCTGAAGATTCGCTCCCTGTCCCTCAAGCCATGGCGCCAGGCAGCCGCCCACCTCCTCTCCCCTTCCTTCCCCAGTTCTACCTACCCTAACAATGGAGTCCCCCACCAGGAGTTGTTTCCTTCCCCTGCAGGGTCCCCTGCCACCCTCCTGTGGGTCTCCTTTGTGGAGGTTCCCAGCATCCTCCTTGGTCTCCACTGCGGGTGCCTCCATAGAGGAACCCCACTTTGCCAGAATGGCATAGGGATTGTGGAGAGGTACAACTGGAGGGATGAGCCTCTGTTCCACCACCCTCACCCTCCCTGAGCCCACTGTGGTCCAACCACTCCTCTTTCTTGGCAACCTCTGAGGACAGCGGCAGTGGCACTGGTAGTCCCTGGATGGAAGGAGGTCCCACAAATCCTGGTCAACTCAACCTGGAGATGAGCAACCTCCTCCCTCAGCCCAGAGAGGTGTCTGCAGATGGGACAACACGCATCCTCCAGAGCGTCTCCCGGAAGACTGCTGCTCCACAGCCACTGCACTGCACCACCCAATCATGTCTTACTTCTGGCCCTTAACTGTTTTCAATCCTTACTCTTTCCTCTGTTTTTTCTCTCTCTCCTCACTTTCTGCCTGTGTGCCCTTTAAGCTCCTGATTGTCCTGTTCTGAGACAAGAATATCCTATATTTCTCAGTGGACCACTTACTTGCTCAGAGGCAGACCTCCAGCAAGCTAGAGGGGCGGAGAGCTACTCCTGCCCTTCTAAGATGGTGGGTCTTTAGTGGTTCTGTGATCACTCACTTCCTGCTCCCAAACAGGAAGTTTTGTTGTCAGTCAAATCCTGTGCCTATAAAATAGAACTTGCTTTGGCTGGGGGTGGAGGGGAGGGAAGGAGGGCAACATAGTCCCAGCAGAGAGTCCAGTCACACAGCAGTCCTTTTTCCTGGTGTCTTCTGCCAAGATATTAGCAGAATCTTTCTAAGGCAGTCTTTAAATGTAGCTTCCTTCTAGCTAAGCCACTCCCCTACTTACTAGATCTTTCTACCAGTAATTTAAACCTCACAGCAGTTAAGTCCTTTCAATCACCTGATATTTACACCTATAACTGTTCAGATACCCATTCAGTTCAGTTAACCCAGACAGACACACACACACTTTTTTTGTTTTGTATGTTAGTTTTTACCCTAAATTAAAGGTCCAAGTACAAAAGTTCTTCTACTTTAGTCCCAGCAGAGAAGTCCAGTCACACAGCAATCCTTTTTCCTGGTGTCTTCTGCCAAGATATTAGCAGAATCTTTCAAAGGCAGTCTTTAAATGTAGCTTCCTTCTAGCTAAGCCAACTCCCCCTACTTACTAGATCTTTCTACCAGTAATTTAAACCTCACAGCAGTTAAGTCCTTTCAATCACCTGATATTTACACCTATAACTGTTCAGATACCCATTCAGTTCAGTTAACCCAGACAGACACACACACACTTTTTTTTTTGTTTTGTGTGTTAGTTTTTTTTTACCCTAAATTAAAGGTCCAAGTACAAAAGTTCTTCTACTTTAGTCCCAGCTGTATTGGCTCAGTGCTGGCAAAAGCTAAGGGATGGGCAACACTGGGGATTGCTCTACTGTCTTCATGTCCACAGTCTATTGGCAGATCATTTTAGAAGGCCATCACCTTCTGGGACAAAATATGCATCCTAATATTACCCCTAAACTTGCCATCTGTGCCCTTCAGAGCATGTCCCTGTGTTCTGCTGGAGAACAGATTCATATGTGTCAGCAGTGTCAGTGGCTCAGCAGGTTGCACACTCGCCTCTGAGGCTGGAAGATCAGGAGGCTGTGGGTTCTATGCCCACACCAGGAACTTAAGTTAAATCCCAGTACTGACACTGTAGTGCAGCATGAGGGGGGTGCTGCACTCCTGAGGTGCCATCCTTTGGATAAGACTTTAAACTGAGGTCCCATCTGCCTGTTTTGGTGGTTGTTCAGGTGGACGTTAAAGATCCCATGGCACTTCTCAGAAAGTGTAGGGGAATTTCCCTGGTGTCCTGGCCAAATTTCCCCCATTCACTAAAAATACCATCAACAGCTTAATCTGATTCAATTTCAGTTGGTTACCATCTGTAGCCCCAGGTTGCCCTGAAAAAGAGACTTGTCTCAGTGGGCCTTCCGGTCAACAAAATTCAATAAATAAATATGTTCAATCCTGTCAATACCCCTGAGAATGGGAAGGATGAGATCATGATCCATCTCATCCTGCTGTCCCACAGGGACAGGCAAAAGGATCCGAAGCACCAACATATGCAGAAAGCACCAGGACCACAAAAATATTATTCAAAGTCCTTTATTTAACTAAAGTGCATAGTGTATCCACACATAGCGAGTATACAAAAGTGGCAGCTAAACCTTTCTGCAACTAATATTTCTCCTGACCCCTGCAAGGCATCATCACAGTAATTCACTCTGATGATGCCTGACAGGGGACGGAAGAAGCGTCATTTTCAGAGCGGCTCAGCCACCACTTTTTTATGCTCACTATGTGTGGGTGCACTATGCACTTTATTTAAATAAAGAACTCTGAATAATATTTTTGTGATCCTGGTGCTTTCTGTACATGTAGGTGCTCCTCATCCTTTTGCGTGTTTCAGTTTTTTCATTGCTGAGCACCATATTATTTGTCCCGCTGCTCCAAATCCATTTTGCTTTGTTCCACAGGGAGAAGACGGTAACAACTACTAGTAAACATAAATGTGGATATTATCTGTAAGATCCTTCCACGTATTCCTGTTTTGAAAATGCAGCTTCCCCTTAACAGTGGTATCTAAACAGAAAGCCCACCAGCAAATTTATTTTTATTTTTAGTACTAAACACATTCTCTTTACTGCTACAGTAAATGTAAACACTGGAGGAAATATGAAGAAGCTGATAGAGGGGTGCCTACAAAGGATGTCAGTTGGCATTTTATACGACTGTATAAATATGCAGAACTGAAAAATGCTACATAAATTCACTGCCACTAAGCAAGTGGCAGACGGTGGGGGTGGGATTTGTCAACACAAAAAGGGGTCTTGGTTTGCACTGCGAGAGGAGTGAGAAGGTCAGTTTTCCTATTGGGAAAGTGACCCACAGGATGTAAAAAGTTCGGGTTATTGAAAATATGATGGATAGCCCATTTTCTTAAAGCAACAGTTTTGTAATCAAAGAAAAGAGGTGGGTCGGAATTGACATCCATATGACATTTTTTACAATCCCTCACTCAAAAATGAATATGGACACAATTTAACTTGCTGCACTATAAGACCGCACCAAAGAATTCAGCATCTATGCCAAACTGGTGTTTCTCTTCTTGACATATGTGTTGCATTCTTTTGGCAGGATCTTTATAGAGTATAGTACCACAATAAATTTTCTTTACCTTATTTTCACTTCCATCTGAATGCACCCTAACCCCCTTTCTGCCCTGATATCATGATATTTAGGGCTTGATTAAGTAAAGCTGTATCCAAATTTCCTCCCTGTGGACCAAGTTTAACTTTTTCAATGCCAAAAAAACAAAAAAAGACTAGCAATGCATTCCCTGGCTTTGAATAAATGTAATATGTGGTGGTATTATACTTTGCACATTCTTGTGTTCTATGATTCTAGTATATTCATCTATTAAGTTATGAGGCTATGCTGAATTTTGCAAAGGCAGGCTCATAACTTTGATAATATTCAGTGTTTTTACCACAATATTTCAACATAGCCATTTTGGTACATTGACTCATTCATTGTGACAGCTGTCATTTTTCAACTCCTGCCCGAAATGTGTGTTTGCAGCTCAAAAGTTGATTTTGCTGTCCCTGCACGACATCACCTTTAGGCCAGGAGTTGAACATTTTCTCTGCCCTTCTTTATGAGGCAGGTTCATCACTAGGCTGTATTAAAAATTAGGTGTAAAAATATTTAAAAAAAATAATAATGTTCAATATTTTTAACCCAGATGCCTCTCCTGCAGCCCTATTGGCGCTGGCCAGAGTTTGTCTTTGCATAGTTGTTGGCACATGTTCTTATGCTTGTACCTTAGACCCAAGTCACTCCTGAAAAAGGACTGTATTGTCTCAGTGAGCTCACCCGGTTGCCAAAATTCAAATAAATAAATAAACATTCTAATTAAAGGCAATTAGCACTAGTGGGGTTTTGACTTACATTAATGGGTGCTACTTTCTAAGCTTAAATTAAGTTAAAACAAAACAGTAGTAGGGTGCAATAAAGGCAAAACTTAAAATAGTACTGAAGTGACAATGTTTAACAGTTCGGGGTAAACAAGTTCAGTCTGCAATAAGCAGAGAGCTTCAACAAGGAGCTCAAACAGATGGCAGAATAGCCTGGTGGTCCTCTTGCTCCTCCCACACACCTGAGATGTGGGATGCTTCATAGACCCAGACAGCAAAGCTCAAGGGGTTTATAAAAGCATCCTACACTGAGGATGTGTGTAAAATTCAAGTTTTACACATCTCCCCATGTTTTGCTTTATATAATTGCTGGGAAGTGTTTTCTCACCTTAAAAACACTACCCAGCAATTATAGAAAACAGTATGGTCCGGTAGTATGGTTGGACAGAAATGGCAATTAATTTTTTTTCTTTGTTTTTGTGCAATTGCCCCAAAAGTAGACTGAAACAATCTGAACTGAAACTGTGTGAACAAGTTTGTGAATCCACTTGCTCATTTTATTGTGAACCAATTGAAGTGTGTGCTTGAGGGAGGCAGTGTGCACATGCATGGAGCAAGGGAAACCTGGTGCATGTTTGCCATTATAACCAGCTGGTTATAATGGTGAATTATAACCAGGTTTCTCTATTTGTAAAAATGCACCCCGGTTATTACAGCACCTTATTAGCACTTGTGTACTAATACACATATTGCTGACCACTTTTTGCTTGTAAGATATTGTCTTCAGTTTGTGATGAATCCCATTCATGCTCCCCTCGAATATGGGGTTCTAGTCTACAATGGCTCTACTACTGTTGCAAATGCACTAATTATTTTCTTCTTAAAGCACCTTATTTGCTCTTATGTAATGTTTCTGTAACCCATGGGATCCCCATGGGATCCCCAATTATATAGATGCTTTAGCACCATGGAGTTAATTGGGCTTTCTCACTGCACGTGTGTTCTGGAAGTGGCCATGTGCAGGGGGAAAGAACCAGACTAGTCATCTCCACTGGGCTTCTTCTGGGTGATGAAACTGAGACTGAGAGTTGGCTGAGGAGAGCAGGAGGAATTTAACTCCAGGGCCAGAGAGGGATTGCTCTTTATCCCTTAGTTGAGTTAGCCACAACAAACAGAGAAGTGGTGGAGGCTTTTAATTAGCATTGCCCCTGCAGGTTAACTGGAAGAACACGATTAGAATTGAAGAAAAGTGTGTGATCCAGTCCTTTTCTGATATGTAACAAGAGACTGTGAGTTCAGGCTCTCCAGTATCCAAAATTTGAAGCTTGATTTCTCCCTGTGGGATCCTCACCTTGTGGAGTCCAGTGAGGCTGAGTTTGGTGGATTAGATCCTTAGTAGGGTGCTTAGAATCTGTCCAGTGGAACTGGATTCTGAGCTATTTTTGGAATTTGGAATTTGGGTATTGAAGATCAAAATCCAAATTCTGAAAAAAAGTCTAGTGCAGAATCAGAATCCATTACGAAATTCCAGTTCATAGGAATCATAGGAACATACAGGGCCTAGAAGACTAGTGTCCATGTAGCCTGCAATGGATCTAATTTTTTTAGCTCGTCAGATCCACAGACTTACAGTAGGTGTTTAATTTTACTTTGAACTCTTCCATATTCCTGTTGCCGGTAATTCCTTCTGGGAGTAAATTCCAAATGGGTACTATCCTCTGGCTGAACCAATACTTCCTTTTTTTGGTTCTACAAGTTTCTCCCCATAACTGTAGTAAATGTGATCTAGTATTGTACACATGCCTATTCATGTCCAACCCTAGACAGTCCCATAAATCCGCATTTCTCACTGCCTTAAACAGTAAGCATATATCTCCCCTCAGCCTGGGTATTTCAAAGTGAACATGCCCAACTTTTCTAATCTCTCCTTATAATTCAAGGCCTTAAAGTTATAAACCATCCTTGTGACCCTTCTTGGTACACTCTCCAATGATTTTATCTCTGCTTTGCTGCTAGGTGCCCAATACTGCACGCAATACTCAACATGCGGCCTACCCAGGGTTGTGTACAATGGCATTATCACTTCCTTCCTTCTGCTCCTAATATGCCTAATACAGTTTAGAATGTTTGTGGTTTTCTTGATGATATGTCTACAGTGACTTTTAAATGTTAATTCATTATCCACCATCACTCCCAAATCCCTCTCTTCAGTCACTACCTTTAAATATGTAATGTTTAATTTGCATCTTGTCCTTTATTGTCTTCAAGACACATGACTGCACATTACTGAAATTAAGCTCCAGTCCATGCTCTGTAACCCATTTCCCCAATACATCCAATGCTGCTTGCAGCTTATATACCTCTTCACTATTATTGACCACTGTCTCCATTCTCATGTCATCCACACACTTCACCTCCCAAAGGTCATACCCACTACTCATACCAGTAACATAGATGTTGAAGAGACATGGTCCCATAACAGACTCCTGTGGACTCGCTAGTCACTGAGGTCCAACCTGAATAAGCACCTCTAATGCACACCCTCTGTTTTCTGTCTAACATCCAAGGCTCTATCCATTTTGTTATCTTACTAGAGATCCATGCTTCAATTAGTTCATGTATTATTCTACCATGTGGTACTTTATCAAAAGCCTTTGATAAATCAAAGAACATGACATCCACTGAATGACCACCATCCAAAACCTTGCCAACCTTAAAATCCAGTTCTGCATGATACTACACTAACTACAACTTCCTCTCACCTGGTGAAACAAAGCCAGCAGTAAGCCTGCCTCCTTTCTCTAACCTTGTTTATTCTCTGCCCTTACCTTATGTGTTGCCGCAGGGCTGGCCTGCTGCTGCTACTCTAGTACTCTGGATGAGTCTTTTCACAAAGAGCCACCACTGGCCCAGTAGGTCTGCTCGCCCTGTTAGTCTTGTTGCATTTCTTCTCCTTCATGATGGGAGGGGCTCATCATTTTCCTGGTCCCCCGGATCAGCCCAGCAGTTGTCTGGTGCAATCCACTGGCTGGCAGTGGTCATTGGCCAGTCACACAGTAAGTCTGGATGGATGCTGCTGCACCTGCTAGCCTGCTGTGTCCTTCTCTTCTGATGCTGTCTCTCCATGTGAGACTCCAACCAGTGGTCCACTCTGAAAATAAACTTCCAGCTCATTTGCCCTATGACCTGGGAAGGAAATAGCTCACTTGCATCAAACCCTGAGTTTTTAGGCCACCAGACATTGAACTAATGTAGGTATTTGGTAGCTTAACCCAGGGTTTGATGTAGCTGGAGCTCCTTAACTCCATTACATAGTCATATTTTATCAGCAGCATAGAGGAGCATGGTTGCGTGAATGACTAATTCTCAGGTTAGGGTATGGGACCAGTTGGGAGGGGTCACAGGGCCAGGGTGGGTTGGGTCAGGTGGAGGCAGATGGAGAGACAGTAGTAGTACCCAGTCTTGCTCTGTCTCTCTCTCTCTCTCTCTCTCTCTCTCTCTCTCACTGGTGGAGCAGTATAGTGGGTGCCCTCAGTGGTTGCACTGGCATATCAGCAATACTCAGCACTGGTGGACAGATGACAGACAGATGGAGGCAACAGGATACAGGAGCCCTGAGCTTTTCCTGCAGCAGTAATCTCCAGACATAGTGATAGGGAGGGATGTATTGAGTTTGGAATAAGGAAGAACTGACTTGGGAAGCTTTGGGAGACACAATGGTGGGAGGGGATCTGGGAAAGGAAGCAGCAAATTAGGAGGCTGGGTGGGGCTTTTTTTGACAGGTTTTTTTTCTGCTAGATTAGGGAGGCACTGGAGATAGTATAGAGATATGGAATCCAATTCCATTTCCAGTTTCATTCCAGTGTTTTAATCAAAGATGGAACAGAATCAGACTCAGAACTGAAATTTCCGAGAACCCGATTTTGCAAATGGAATGGATCCTAAAGAAAAAGAGCACCCCTTATCCTAAGCATGCCTGCAGTCCCCCAGGAGGCACCTGATCACTCACACCCAAGTGGTGGCACTCATTGCATATCGGATCTCATGAAAGAGGAAGAGCAGGGGCATTTCTGGAGTCTGAAACAATTAGAATCTTTTGCCACCACCCCTCCCACCCAGTGAAAAACCAAATACACAAAGGGCCTTTTTTTAGAAATCAAGAATCTTTTATTAAGGATAATGAAGAAAGATTCAGAGCTCCAGACCCTAATTCCCACTACTAGGGATGCCCCTAAGGAAGAGTGAGAGTGCTGGACTGTCTGATGTGAATATCTATACAGCTTGGCTATTGGATTTAAATGCTTTGGCTCCAGTTCCTATGCAGTATGGTTTACAGTGCAGTAGTTTCTTTGGCTACTTGTGAATAACCTAGTGACTAATGTGCAAAGCTTTCCCTCTCATGGGGCCTTCTCCTCATGAGGAATGGCAAGGTGAGAGGTGGAGGTTAAGGACCTTGTACAGCAGGGGTCTCCTAGTAGGTTCCTCAAAATCCTTGACACTCTAGCCCACGGGTCCTCTGACTCGCCCACAGCTGTTTGGGGAAACTAACCTGCACCATGATAAAGCAACGAAGATGACTTAGATTGCTCACTGTAATAGAAATCTGCAGGAACTTAACAGAGTGATTACCAGACTGAATTAAGTAGCTGATGGGGGAACTGTTTGGCCTGGACAATGCATTACTAGGTGCAGTTTGTAATGGTGCCCCAGAAAATGAAAGTTATGTACTTACCATAACTGGTGATCTTCCAAAATATTTTCTACATTGATTACCACTTAGATTCTGGGCTGGAGGAACTAGGACCCTGTGGGAGCAAAGCTTTGGCCAGGGGACTGGCAATGGCTAGTGGGCATGGGTTTCTGTGCACCCCCATGTGATGCTGCACACCAGCCAATAACCATTGCTGGCTCCCTCACCAACCTCAGTTCTGTTTGCTAGAAGAGAAAACAAAATGGAGAAAAATAAGAGAAGGCTTGAGGAATTCACTAGCCCAAAGGGCTATAAAACCCTGGCTGCCAACTTCTAGACAGAGAACAAATAGCACTTTAAGGAGGCAGAGCTAGGTAATAAGGGTTGAATGAGCCAGAGACTTGGGTTACCACTAGCCAGACAGCCCAAACAGGAGGTCTGAAAAGGGGTAGTGGGAATTAAGGCAGCAGCCCTGACACATGTGGGCTATAGCAAATCAAAGAAAAATGGGGTGCAAAAAATGGGACCTCTTTGTAACTGACATAGCAAATGTCTGCCAAGTAGTATGACAATAAAGACTCCTGATAAGCAATGAGCATGCCACCAGTAGTAAAGGGAAACTGTCAGACTATGCCCCTACAAAGGTATAGGGCAGAGGAAAAACACTGGTGCCATTTCAGGGCTGTTGAACCCTAAGGAGTAGAGAAATATTTCTCTCTCTCTTCAGATATCCCTGAACCTGCTGGACCAACAGCCTTAAATGGTATATGGGAGCAAACAGGCTGCCCAATAGTGAGGAAAAATCTGACATAAAGGAAAATCATAGGAAAAAAAACAAGACGCCTCCTCCTGCAAGCAACATGAATGTACCCTGTGCCAAGGCTGGCTCAGGCTAATAGTTTCCAGTGCTTAGCAAATACCCACAGACAGGGCTACTGTCAAGTGGAGTTAGATTTAGATGGTATCCACTGGGTAAAAGTCGCCTTTAGCAACCAACAGGAAACATACAATGAGGAGGGTATGCCTAGGGCAGGAAAGAGAGGGTATAGACAAAAAAACACATTATTGGGGGTTGACATGGAGACCCTGGTAGGGTCCTTACCCCAGTTCTAGTTATTTATTGACTGATTTGTTGATTGATTTTTGTTTATTTGGATGGACTGACAGCCATAGAGTACATCCCAGTCCATTTTTTTTATTTTGAAGAGCAGGCCCTGGATAGAGGAACAGGAATAACAGGTGGAGAGAGAAACAGAGAAAGCAGTACCAGAGGTACTGCTGCAGGGTGAGCTGCCCAGAGAGCCTGGCTTTGCCAGAGGAGGGGATGGTGGGTGGGTGTGGTGATCAATGGAGAAGGTCAATCTTCTCCTTTGATTCCCACTTATAGGTCGGGGTACAGTACCAAACTTCCCTTTCTGAGAGAGGAGCTAGTGCATCCTGAAGGTAAAGATATTCCCTCAGCCCTCTGTGTGGGGGAGAACACCTGAGGGCAGGGGCTTCTCACAGGTCTGACGAGATCTGAGACTAGTTAGGGCCATGTGGGGCTCCCGTTGCATAGGAGCAAGAGGGTTCCTGAGAGTTTCTGCCTGACCCCAAGGGTGAAGAAATGAGCCCTCTGGATATGCAAGTTTAGCACCTTGCACAGGCCAGAGGTGGCAGTCAGAATAGCCATGCCATTTGTTGAACAGACTGTTGTTCCCATCAATCTGGAGGCTACCTCCTTCATATCATAACATGCCCTCACCTTGTGCCATGCTACCTCCAGGCCCCAGATGGAAGGTCAATGGCCTGCTTGACTTCCTCGCTTTGAGGAAATGCAGGCTTCAAACTATGAAGCTGCAATCATAGGCGATGGTTATACGTCACCATATGGGCCTGGTGTGTAGACACACACATAAGGGTGTGTGCTGAGGTAAAAGTCTTCCTACTTGGTACATCTGTCTGTGCAGAATCTGCAGCTAGAGTTTGTCATGAGAGAGGCTCTGTGGACCTGATAGGGTCTGCAGTACATGAAGCCCAGAAATGGGGTGAGGCATATCACCTGTAGACCCTGTGGGTGCATGATACTGCACAACAAAGTCCCTAGGGATGGCTGCAGTGGCAAGAGGACACCTCCACAAGGCCCTGAATGTCTCTTTCATAGCTCTGGGCCATGGAGGAATGACCACAATGTCGATATTGAGAACTCCAAGAAATCTTAGTGACAGGGCCACCTGATCACAGCTGGTATAGGCCTGAAGGTCAAGCCCCTGGAATATCTCCACCAGGAATTGCTTGTACAGAGCATACTCAGAAGAAGCATGATGGATGATTCATTGTCCTCTGAGGAGAACATGGATGGCAGGGTCGATACCAAGGAAAAGGGCCTACACTGGGCCCTGTCAGACTGACTATGTTAGTCCTTTATAACACCTACCCACGCCCAGTTGTTCCCATGTTAGTGGCTCCACATGGGCATACTTTCTATGGCCCTTTTAGAGAGGAATAAGACTCCAGTACTCGAGGGCCTTGGACTGGACTGCTGAACTGCATAGGGAGCCTCATCTAAGGGGAGGACCTAGAATAGTCACCCGAAGGGTGTTCTCCTATATCGAAGGAGTGATCTGATTGGTGTCCTTGGAAAGAAATTCCCAGGTGAGGAGACCAGAGCCACACAGGTCCCAGGGGGTGACCCCAGTCCTCCCCAGTGATGACACCAATCTGCAACTCCAGGGAGAAACCCAACTCTGGGTCATCAACCCATTCCAAATTGGCACAACCTCCAGCAACGAACTTGGGTCTGGCAAAGTCCTTAGACACGGGGTCCTCTGTCACTGCAGTTGGTGCTGCCCTCAGCACCATGCTTGATGTCAACATTGACATCAGATTCGGTGCTGCAATCCTCCTCGGCATCACAAATGTCATCCAGGTCAGAGACAGGCACCATGCTGACATCTCTGCTGGCACTGTGCTCAGAAGTGAACCTAGGATGAATGCCTTGGCTATTGCTGGCACTGTCACCAGACTCTGGGCTGTCCCTTTCCTAGGTGTTGCTAGTGAAACCATGGTTAGAAACAGTCTCCTAGTTGGCTCTGTCACCAGTAATGATCTTTTTTTTTTTTTTACCAATTATTTTACCAAGTGAGACACACTAAGCTGAAAGCTTGTTTGCAGGTGCAACCTGGGAGCACAAGGAAGTTAAGTGACTTGCTCAGGGTCACACAGTATGCACCTAGGGGGCTGTAGGATTCAAACCCAAGTCTCCAGATTTGCAGCTCAGAGCCTTAACCCACTGCCCCATACTGCCTCTTGGTGTCATGCTCTCCTCGACACTGCAAATGGTGTCGGGCAAGGTCGGTGCCATCCTTAACATCATCCACTGCATCGTTACTGCAAATGGTAACAGCATGGGTGATACTAGAGGCCAATGCTGAGGTGTTCACTGGTGTAGACTGAGCGTATAGCTGTGGTCTCACCACCAGGGATATTCTGCTCCTCAAGGCATGCAGGCTGTGAAGGGTTTTCCAGCCAGCTGCCCAGAAGAAGCAGGCTGTCAAACAGACTCAGCCACCAGGGTCTCCGATGCCTCAGTGCAGTTAGGTCAAGAAGAACCCTGTGCTTCCTTGGAACCAGAGGTCCCAAGAAGAGGAATAGGAGGAAGTGCCTAGTCACCTTACCTTGGACATATGCCTGTGCCTCCTGCCTCCAAAGGTGGGGATCAGGCAATCCCACCTCAGTGTGGTGTGCTGTCAAAGGTGGAAACAGCAGAACTGAGGTTGTTGAGGGAGCAGGCAGCAGTTATTGGCTAGAGCCCGACATCACATAGGGTCATGCAGGCATTTTATAATCTCCAATCAGATGTTTTGTGGTTCTGCTTTTCTCCAGGGGCTACGTGCAGTCCTCTGTGACTGCCCAGGGAGGACAGTGAGTCCAGCAAACAAAGATCAGAGCTTATATAAACACTAACATGCACTGTAAGCTATTAAATCTCCACTGCTGCCTACTACTCTAATATCAGCTGCAGTGATTCTGGGATTTGTAGTTACAGAAGATGTCAGCCTAGAAGTAAACAAAATTAGTCTGATACAATCCATTATACTACACTAAACAGTAGTAAACCAGAATGTTTTTGCACAAAAAGTGCACATTGGGACCAGCCCCACTCTTGGGGCCCTTGGTGCCGGCTGTTCCCCTTTAAGATACATAAGTCACAGGTACTATGAAAACAGGGAGAGAACCAGTAAACTATTGGCCTTAAGACTAGGAAAGCAGGTGGGAAGTAGGACAATAGTGGAGCTGAAAACATATGCCAACCCTAGACACTAACACATGGTCCAAAGGACATTGCATTCATCTTCCAAACGTTTTATATAGAACTTTACCGAAATGAGCAATGGATGGGGAAGGGGGGGGGCATTCAATCCTCTCTTTTTTTTTTCCTTATACCGTAGATTTTTATGGTAGGTTGTTTATTGTCTTTTTTACTCCCCGTTCCCAGTCCCTGATCTTGGATGTGCGGGCACATGTGGAGGCATGCGTACGCCGCATCGCAAGGTGCCCTCCCATCATGTCACCTATGCTAACCACGGACCTCCACCCGAGTGGCAACGGGACTACAGGGGGGCTGGTAACTACCCCCAGGAGAGGAGAGCTGCCATTGGGCTTGCTCAGTCCTGTTCTGATCCCCCCCCCCGTGCTAGCACCCCAACAACCCGAGTCTGTTCCTGAACCCAGGTCACCAGCGAGTGAGATATAAGGTGTCCAGCGCCTCAGCCTTCTGCGCTACTGGGCCACATTCAATCCTTTCTTGACAGAATAACACTCCCATCATAGCAGAGGAAGATAAAATGAAATAGGAGAACTGATTACAAGGTCAGAATTAGATAATACCATCAAACACTTCAAAATGAAAAGCACCAGGACAAGGCAGCTTTACTAGAGAGTTTTCAAATATGTGTCACAGAACTCAAAACTACGTTCTTAGAAGCTCTGGGGACTTGCAGGAACAGTGATCAATGCCAGAGATGTGGAGGAAGCCCTCATCTCAGTATTGCTGAAGTAAGGTAAGGATGCAAGGAGTGTAGGGGTTATGGACCCATCTCTCTCCTTAATCACTCAGCCCCACAGCGTAAACATGAGTTGAAAGGCTCTATGCTTAACCTTGTTCCAAATGGCCACCTGAGACTGAGTGAAAAAGGGATAGGGAAAATAATTCCCCTAAATGGCTCTACGATGCTACAGCGACAACTTGCTCCCAACGCAATGCTACAATGACGGATTTATGTCGACCACAATTTGCCGTTGACATAAATCCATTGGAGAAACACTTGCTGTTTATCAGGGGGCTTCGTCTCCTGAACTCCCCAGAATTAGAGATAATCAACTCTGAGTCGGAGCTGATTCAGGGATGGGGTGCAGGACCGGGGGAAAGAGTGCCCAGGTCCTGGCGGACTTACAGTGAACTGTCGATGTTGTCGGCATCAGCATTTTCGCTGTAAGCGTTTCACTGTGCAAGGGCATACCCCTAAATCAAACAGGCTTTGTACCACAAAGAAACTTAAGGGTAATATAAGACAGATACTGAACATTATCTCGTCTTTCATATGCCTTCCAGGTCAGCAGTTTGGTTATATTGGTGGACAAAGAGAAGGCTTTTACAAGATCAGCAGGGACTTCCTGCTATCCAGCTTTAAAGGTATTGGGTTTGGGGATCAATTTTGTTCATGGATCAAGGAACTACATAACAGCCCACATGCAATGGTTAGAGTAAATGAGGCCCTCTCTCTCAACACCTAGAAATTCAGAGAGGCATTACACAGGATTGCCCCCCGTTTCCCTCTACTCTATGCCTGCAATAAGCAGGGCCCCGTGTTTACTGTGGCAAAGTGGACCTACATTCTGTGGCAGGACCTCATACTTTCTGCAACAGAACAACTGCTGATTCTGTGGCTATTCTGCTGCATACCTTCGAAGGGATTAAGTCTTAGTTAACCCTTTGACTGCCTTTGTGCAACCAGTCTGCTACACTGAAAGTGGAACAGCAGGTCATTTAACAGTGTGTAGTCTTCTTATCATGAATATTAAACAGCAGTAACCCAAACCTGGCACAGCCATGGGCATCAGTGTTCTCTTTTAATTCATTTTCCCTCCCACCCGAATTTGAAGGCTCATCTGTTCTTCTGGAAATTGGTGACCTTTGCTGTTCTCCTAGGTTATAATCAGGGGAGGACATTAACACTTAGCTAAAACTACACAGAAGACAAAACCTGCTTGGATTTCTTCTGGTTTTTATTTACAGTTAGCAGATCTAAAGAGAGACTCCAACTTGAAGGCCATTTTTTTCTGATTTTGATCAATGTTCTTTTAAATTATTATTTTTCTAAACTAGGACTACTTCAACTGCCTTGCAACAAACATGTTGAGTGCAGTGTACAAATCTGTTTTGGGGAGGTGGGAATTGTCTTCCTATAATAGTGAAGGAGGGTATAACTTGCAGTGTCTGTAGGATTTATTGACTCCTGATTTTTCTTTTGGGGGGCACACTAAAAAAATGCAAGCAAGTCATTCTTATTAAGCTGCAGTAATCCTGATTAGCATGTTCTCTTCTCCTCACAACACAGAGGGTGGTGGTGTTCTTCAGTCAGTGACCCTCATTTCACTTACGTATAGCAGCAATCAAGCTCTCCATTCCAATTTTTTCCACACCTGTTTGCTCCAGTTCTAGTATACCCTGGTCCCCTACTCTGCCTCAGCTGGGCAACTTGACCCTCCTTAAGAATCGAGCTTGATGCCGCCACTTAGGCTGCAGGTTCAGATTTGCCAAGAAATTACTCTCACACTTGCAGGTACAGAACTGCAGCCCACAGATCAAAACTGTGATAGATGTCCACCAGTGGGGACCGAGTCCTCTGCTCAGTCTTCTGCCAGCCCTATGTTTCTGCAATCAGCTCCTCCTCAGATACCTGTCACCACACTGAGATTAGTTCCACCTCCACGGGCACCACTGAATCTTCTCACTTCTTGACTACAGCTTGTCTTCCAGTGCTTCCTTCCAAATTCATCTTCCTAGGGTTCAGCATGCACCATAAGCAGCCTCATAATGAAAAATTAACATGGCTGAGCTACCCACACCTACACATCAGCAAATCATAACTGCCATGGACCTAATCAAGCTCTGCTACTATTGTATCAGTCACCCCCCACACGCACACAATACTGGCTGGAAGGAGTTATGTAACAAGAGCCAGCATGAGTCAAGATGCCATGCAGCCACTAGCATTTTGGCTTTGTAGTGGACAGCATCAGTTTGCTGCTCCTTCTAATGAGCATGTGTGCCATGGCATACTTAACACATCAATAGATATGCCCTTGCCTTGTGTGATTGTATAGCATAGCTAGCATTTCTGCAGCTGAGTGGCTGGTTTTCCTGATTTCTGTGGCAAACACTGATTTCTGTGGTCAGCCTCGATTTCTGCGGCCACTGCTGCAACCGCAGAATCGCAGAAAACACGGGGCCCTGGCAGTAAGTAGCCATTTGCACAGAAAATCAGACACAAGAATATACAAGGCATTAGAGTGGAAGGAGGGAAGATGAGCACAAAATATTGATGCATGCATGTGGCATACCTCTCTTTCTGGAATATCAGTCATATTCCCCACTTAGATAACATCGGAGGTGTTGTTAGGACTGGGGCTCCGGGCTGAGGCCCTGAATGTTTTGTCTGGGGCCCGAAACCTTGCCCTCCACAGCCCTGCTTTTTTTTTTTCTTTTATTAAACTTCCTTCCCAGTCCTGACCATTTGTTTTCAGACACAGACACAACAGCTGCAAGCACACAGATAGAGACATACTTGTATAAAAGACACTAAAACGGAGCTAGGCAGCCAGAGAGTCTGAACTGCGGCCTTTAACAAGTTTCCAGAGTTGTATTATATGCATACACCTGTATACAGTTAAAATCACCTCAGTGAGCAATCACTTTTACTTGTTTTTATTATTGCTCTCAGGAAATGTCACTTATGAAGTCCCAAGTTCTTGAAGTAGGCATGCTTTTTGGCAGGTACCCCTCCAAGGGCATTAGCTTGAACTAGTGACTGGTTGGGAGCAACTCAGATTGGATCACATCTAGTGCTGGAGATATAGTTTGAAGATGTACAAGGTGAATAATTCTTGTGGTACTGCTGCTGACAGATTTTTCCTTCTCTCCTCCGACAGGTGGGAGCTCAGCCAGGTATGCACTCTGTTGTTAAGGGGGGATTCTATGATGGGGTAAGGATCAGAGAGCCCAATTCAGCAGGCTCTAATGTCAGGCCTTCTTGTACAAGGTGAAAATTCTTGTGGTACTGCTGCTGACAGATTTGCCCTTCGCTCCTCTGACAGGTTGGAGTTCAGCTAGGCATACACTCTGTTGTTAAGGGGGAGGAGAATATGGAAATTCCAAGATGGGGTGAGGATCTGAGTTCCTGGGTCATCGGACTCTATTGTCAGCCCTCCTTGTACAAGGTGAACAATTCTTGTGGTACTGTTGCCAATAGATTTGTCCTTAGTTCACTCTTTGACAGGTGGGAGCTCACCCAGGTATGCACTCTGTTTTTAAGGGGTGCGGATGGGGTGATTCCAAGATGGGGTTGGAGGATCAGAAAGCCTGGGTCAGTGGACTCTACCATCAGCCCTCCTTGTACAAAGCGAAAACTTCCTGTGGTTCTTCTGCTGACTGATTTGCCTTTCACTCCTCTGACAGGTAGGAGCTCAGCCAATTACGTACTCTTTCTTGTTAATAAGCATTTGTCAATGCCGAATAGAAACAAAGAAACAGAATTTGTTGGCAGATAAAAACTGCCTGGCCCACCTAGTCTGCCCACTTCGCTACCTACTGTATGAACTCCAGATCCTACTGATCTGCAGCCTGCCTCCTCCTTCCCGACCCTAGTGTTGCCTTCTGCCTATCCCATGCATTCTTGAATTCGTCAACTGTTTTTGTCCCCACAACCTCCTCCAGGAGGCTGTTCCATGCATACACCACCCTTTCTGTAAAAAAATATTTCCTCATGTTGCCCCTGAGTCTTCCCCCCTCCAGCCTCATATTGTGACCCCTTGTTCTTGGCCATGTCCTCTTCTGAAAAATACTGCACGCTTGAACTCTGTTGATCCTATTGATGTACTTCAGTATCTCTATTATATCCTCTCCTCCCTCCTGTCCTCCAGAGTATACATGCTGAGTTCTCTCAATCTCTCTTTGTATGGTTTCTGGCCTAGCCCCTGCACCATTTTTGTTGCCGTTCTCTGGACTGCCTCCACCCAGTCAATGTCCTTTCGGAGATGAGGTCTCCAGAACTGCATGCAGTACTCTAGATGAGGCCTCACCAACTGCCAGTACAGCGGCATCACCACTTTTTATTTTCTACTGGTGATGCCACTCCTTGTGTATCCCAGCATCCCACTGGCTTTACTCACCACCTTCTCACATTGTTTGGCTACTTTCAGATCATCTGTTATGACCACCCCCAGGTCCCTTTCCATCATAGTTGTTGTTAGTACCCCCCCACACTGTGTATTCCTCCCCAGGGTTTTTGCTCCCCAAGTGCATGATTTTGTACTTCTTGGTATTGAATCCGAGCTGCCACCTCTTGACCACTCCTCCAACTTGCCTAAGTCTCTTCTCATTTGTCCCCCCTCCCCGAGTGTCAACCCTATTGCAGATCTTGGTGTCATCTGCAAAGAGGCATACTTTTCCTTCAAATCCCTCCACAATGTCACTTATAAAGACATTAAAGAGGACTGGCCCCAGCACTGAACCCTGTGGTACCCCACTGGTTATCCCCCTTTCCTCAGATTGAACTCCATATACCACTACCCTCGGTGTACTGTTGATAAGCCAATTACTGATCCAGTTTACCACCTTGGGACCACTCCCAGATTGTCCAACTTGTTAACTAACCTCTTGTGGGGGACTGTGTCAAATGCCTTACTAAAATCTAGGTAGACCATGTCCACTGCCCAGCCCTAATCTACAACCCTGGTCACCCAGTCAAAGAAATCTATCAGATTCATTTGACAAGACTTTCCTGTTGTAAATCCATGTTGCCTTGGGTCTTGTGCCCTGCTGGCTTCTATATATTCTACAATCCTTTCCTTTAACAGTGATTCCAATCTATCATCTTGCCAACCACTGAGGTCAAACTGACTGGTCTATAGTTTCCTGCTTCTATCTTGCTCCCACTTTTGTGAAGGAGTATCATGTCTGCCCTCCTCCAGTCTTCTGGTGCAACTCCCTCCTCCAATGATTTGTTGAATAGGGCTGTCAATGGTGTCAGTAGCACCTCTCAGTTCTTTTAAGATTCTGGGATGTATCCCATCTGGCCCCATTGCCTTGTCCACCTTCGGTTTCAAGAGTTCCTTTAATACCCTCTCTTCTGTGAATGGACTGGTGTACACCCCTCTCCCTTGTGTGTATCTACTTGTTATTTTTGTTCCTTCCCCCCTTCTTTTGTGAATACTGAGCAAAAGTATTCATTCAGTATCTCAGTCTTTTCCAGGTTCCCTCTTTGGCCCCCCTTTTGCCAACCTCACTATCCCTCCCTTGGCCTTTCTATCCCTTATGTATCTGAAGAAGGTTGTGTCCCCCTCCTTCGCTGTCTGGGCTATCCTTTCCTCTGTTTGTGCCTTTGCACTTCTGACTGCTTTGCCCACCTCCCTCTGCTTTGTCCGATACATTTCCTTGTCTTCGTCCCTTTGTGTTTCCTTGTACTTTCTGAATGTCAATTTTTTCTCTCTACCCCTCCCTGCCACTTCATTTGAAAACCATAATGGTTTTCTCTTTCTTCTGGTTTTGTTCACTAGCTTCACACAAAAGCTTGTTGCCTCTGTTATGGCTCTCTTGAGGTTCTCCCACTGTAGCTCTACTCCACCTCCCTGATCCTTTGCCAAAGATTTGAGACATTCTTCCATTTTAGTGAAGTCTGCCCTCTTGAAGTCTAGGACTCTTGCTTTTGTGTGGCTTGATTCTTCTACTGTTTTTACACTGAACCATACTGTATGGTAGTCGCTGGACCTCAGATGGCTGCCCACTGATACATCCATTATTCTGTCTCCATTTGTGAGCACCAGGTCCAATCCTCTCAAGTGGGATCCTCCACTAGTTATTGTGAGGCATACTCCTTGCAGGGCATCCAGGATGACTTTGCTCCTTGATGTGGCTGCAGCATAGTGTTCCAGTTAACACCAGGTTATATTTAGGTCTCTATCACCAACATACCTTTTCTCTGCCATTTTAAGGATATCTACCATGAACCTATCTCTATCCTCCCCTTGCGTGAGGGGTCTGTAAATAACTCCTGTGTGAATAGTGGTGCCATTTCCTGACTCCAGGGTGACCCACAGTGCCTCCTCTCCTCCCTGCCTTCCCATGATCTTTGTTACCTTGATCCCTTCTTTGATATAGATTGCTACCCCCTTTCCCTTTTTGTCCTCCCTGTCTCCTGTAGGTCATGTACCCCGGTATATTAAAGTCCCAATCATGTCTTTCTGTGTACCATGTTTCAGTGACTGCCACAATATCCAGGTCTCCCTCCCCCATCAAGGCCTCTAAGTCAGGAATCTTGTTACCCAGGCTACGGCGCATTTGTATACATGATCCTCCATGTTTTGATAAGCTTTGCCCTATTTGTTCCCATCCCATCCTTTCCCTCAGTGCCTCCCTGACATTAACCCCTGTTTCAGTCCGTTGTGTTTCCTCATCCTTAGTATCTTCTTGTCTACCTTAACCTGTGAGGGAAAGTTGAGTTCTAACTGCATATTTCCACCTCCCCTTGGCTAGTTTAAATGTCTGCCAATGAAATATTCAAACATTTTGCTCAGGATCCTGGTCCCCCCTGGACAGATGCAGACCATTTCTCAAGCCACAAGCCTGCATCTCTCCAGGTGGGCCTCCAGTCCCTAATGAAGCCAAAACCCTCTACTCTGCACCAGTTCTTCAGCCATTCATTGAATCCCATGGTGCGGAGCATCCTGGCATCTCCCATTCTGTAGACAGGTATCACTTCCGAGAAGGTTACCGTGTGTACCACCTGTCTAAGACTCCTCCCCAGCTCCATGAACTCCCTCAGCACTGCCTCAATCTCATTGTAAGCCAGTCCATTTGTCCCCAAGTCCTCCCCCTCCCATGCTGTTTCCCCTGCAATCCTTAGGATTTGCCTCCTATTCCTCCAAGTTGAGGCACCAGTGAGCACCTTACCTCTCTCTCCTCCACAGTTCCAGCCCCACTTCACCCCCTAATAATAGAGTCCCCAACTAGAAATTGCTTCCTTCTCCTCTAGAGTCCCTTGCCCCCCCCAAGTCTCCACAATGGAGGTTCCCCACATTCACCTTGTCCACCACTGCAGATTCCCCCATGGGTTAGCCTCACTCTGCCAAAACAGCATAGGAGTCGTGTAGTGGAACCACTGGTGGTATGCATCTCTGCCCAATCTCCCTTACCCTCTGAGTCCACTGTTGTCCATCTTCCCCTCTTTACTGGCATCCTTTGAGGCAGCAGGGGTGGCATTGGTGGTCCCTGGGTGGGGGAGGAGGTCTCCTGAATTCTAGTCAACTCTGACTGGAGATGAGCGACCTCCACCCTCAAACCAAAGAGATGCCTGAAGACAGCCAGACACCGCAGCCTTCAGAATGTCACCCAGAGGCTGCTGCTCCACAGCCACTGCATTGCATCACTCCTATCATGTCTGTTTGCCTTCTCTTTTCTGAGCTTTAGTCCCCCCAATAAAAGCAATTTTTTATTTATTTTTTTACACACTCACACTGCTGTCAGCAAACACACAGTAGACCTATTGCCCCAGTATAACAGTATATTTTTAGCCCCAAGAAGTATCACATGCAGATCTTTGTGACAACCAATACTGACCCTGTCTGTGCTGTGTATCACAAATGCACTCGAGGTCAGACTCTCTACTCTTTGTGCCCAACCTCGAGTGCAATATGTGAACAGGAAACAAACAGGAAACCCTCCTGTCTGTTTTGGGTCCAAGCAACTACCAGTCTCAAGTCCTGGGGTCAAATAGGAACCCTTTTTTGATAGCACGTCTAGGTAATAGGTCCAAATATCATACCCTCCTCGGGGAAAGCAGTGCAATACTTAACCCAGCAGGCACGCAGCCTGGTTCACAATCCCCCTTCTGATTCAATTGAGATCTAGGTATTTCCTTACCTTGCTGCATATGGTGACACACTATAAGCACTTTAACAGTTATGTCAGAATTATCAACACTGTCCCAGCATTCACAGCCAAAATGAGAAAATGTCTCGGGCAAGATTTTAAGGAAAATAAAGTTTACTAAAATTACAAAAAGTACATAAAATACAAAACACAGAGCAGTATAATATTAATGCTTACAGTCAAAAGAAACAGAAATTACAAAATAAAACAAAACAAATAGCATACTGTGGTCTGGACTGGCCAACAGGGCACTGCACAGCACCTCCTTTAGCCGTGTGAGGGCTTGTTCACAGGGTGGTTCCATTTACCTTTTTATGCATTCTTTTCTTTAGCAGGCTAGATAGGAGCTGCTAGGTACTGTAGTTTGATACAAATTGTCAATAGTACCCTGCGGTCTAATAGGCGAACCTGCTTCTGTGTTCAGGTCTGGACCACGCCTCGATTGTCTCAATCTTTGCTTTATTAGGACAGCACTGTCCCCGCCTACTACATGCCCTAGGTATGCCACCTCAGCCATAGTCACCTGGCCATTTCAGCTTTTACAATGAGTCTGTCCTCTGTATCCTGCCCAACACTTCCTTAAGGTGGGACAGGTGTTCCTTCCAGCTCATACTGAAGATGACAGTATCGCCTAGGTACACCGTTGTGTACTCTTCAGAACCATGTAACACCTGGTTCACCAGTCTTTGGAAGGTGGCAGGGGCGTTCTTCATTCTGAAAGGCATCATCTTAAGCTCAAATAACCCTATCGGAGTGATGAAGGCTGACGTCTCCCTAGCTCTGGCAGTTAACTCCACCTGCCAATACCCTTTCACCAGGTCAATAGTGGTAAGGGATGTCACCCTCCCAACTTGTCCAGTAGTTCATCCATCCGAGGCATTGGGTGGGTGTCCAACTTTGTGACTGTGTTGAGTCCATGATAGTCCACACTAAAATGAGTAGAGCCATTTGGATTGGGAACAAGGACTATGGGTGAGGCCCAGGGGCTGTGGGATTTCTGGGGGCGTACCCCTAAATCCAGCATTTCTTTCTCCTCCATCCTAATGTCCTTTTGGACAGCCTCTGAAACCTGATATGCTGTCTGCCGTATGGGCACTTGCATCCCCGAATCTACATCATGCGTTGCAAAGGGGGTTAGTCCAGGCTTGGCATTAAACAATGGGGTAAAGTCTGCTAAAACCTCCCTTACTTCCTAGATTTTGTCTGGGGTCAACTGGGGCGACATTTTGATTGCCTCCAAAGAGGACTCCCACTTGCTTTCTTCCAGGAAGTCCAGAAGGGGGTCTTCCATGTTCATCCCCCCTCCCCAGGACCACATACTGCAAAGACCATGTCAGCCCTATTTGCATATGGCTTCCTCATGTTGACATGGTACATCCTTTGGGTATGTCTCCTGTCAGGAAGTTCTACAATGTAATTTATGTCATGCACCTGTCTGACTACTTTGTATGGTCCTGCCCACTCGGCCTGCAGCTTATCTTTCTGGACTGGGATTCGGACAATGACTTCCTGACCCACAGTGTATGAGTGAGCTCTGGCTCTGTGATCGTACCATACCTTTTGCTTTTGCTGAGCAGCGGCCAGTTTGCTCTGGGCTGTTCCCATAAGCTCCTTTAACTTTTCCCTAAACTTTAGGACATAATCCACATAGGGAGTTCCCTGGGTGGCATGCTTGCCTTCCCAGTTCTCCCAGATCAAGTCTAGGGGCCCACACACCCTGCATCCATATAAGAGCTTGAAGGAGGAGAACTCTGTCGACTCTTGGGTCACCTCCCTGTATTCGAACAGATGGGGAAGGTATTTCTCTCAATCCCTCCCATGCTGTTCAGCAAACACTTGAAGCATTGATTTAAGGGTACCATTAAGCCTTTCCACCAGCCCATTAGCTTGTGGTTGATAATGTGTCGTGCATCTCTGCACCACCCCACACTTCTCTCTTAAACACTTCATCAGGTCCGACATGAAGGAACCCCCTCGATCAGTGATAACCTCCTGTGGGAACCCAACATGGGAGAAAATCCCTAGCAAATCATCTGCCACTTTGTCTGTCCTCAGTGAGGATAGGATGACTGCCTCTGTGTACCGGGTGGCATAGTCCACCACTGTTCAGATAAACCTCTTCCCGGAGGAGCTGGGGGTATTCAAAGGCCCCACAATATCCATTCCTACCTTCTGGAATTGCTCCTCCTTTATGGGCAAGGAAATTAGGGCTTGGATTTTACTACCAGCCTTCCCTATTTCTTGGCACTGATGACAAGACCTGCAATATTCCTTCACCTGCTGGGTGAAGCTGGGCCAATAGAAATTCTGTGCCAGTTGCTGCATAATGCACATGATTCTCAGATGGCCAGACATGGGAAATCATCAGCAATCTTGAGCAACTGCTCACAGTACCCTGGGAAATGACAAGCTGCTAGCCCATCGCCCTCCTCTGTCCTTACATCCTGCATATACAGCAGTCCATTCTCCCAATACACTCTGTGTCTCCGTCCACCTACCTGTGTCCCATCAGATTCTGCCCAAACCCTCAGCCTCTCTAAACTAGGGTCATTTTCTGAACAGCTGCAAAATCTTTACACATTCCCAAGGGCATGGTACATGTCCCTTCAGTCACTAAACTAGGGTCCCTAGCTCTCTGACAATTGGCTACCCTTCCTCCTCAGAGTAACTTTCTGCAGCTGTTTTATTAACTGCTAGCTGGGGAATTTCTACCCCCTTTCACTGTTCTCCTTATCAGGAGACAGGTTGGGGAACCAGCCTCCCAGTGTTTTCCACAGGGGCCTCTATGGGGTCCAGAAAACTACAGTCTGTCTTTGCTGCTTCACTGCAGGTAACTGCACACACCACCCCCCTGGGAGATTGTTCCCTATAATCACATCTAGGGCAAGATTTTTTGCCACTGCAACTTTTTGCACAGTCTCTCCTGTCTCACCCCAGTCCAGGAGAACACTAGCAAGTGGCAGAGTTTTTTCCTCCGCAGTGAATCCCTGTACTGTAACAAACTGATTGTGTATAAGCTGTTCAGATTCAACCAAATCCCCATTTACCAAAGTAAGGGATGCCCCTGTGTCCCTTAAACCATGGGTCTGCTCCCCATTCACAGTAACTGGATACATGCGCTCCCTCATGTTTACTGGCATGCTTTCAGGGACAAACAAAAAAAACACCTCTTTCCCAGCACCACTTTGTGCTCTCTGTGCTTTTTTAGGATGCAGTCTTGCAATATACTTAGGTTGTTTGCAAAACTAACAATCATTTCTTTTTATCAGGCAAATCCTTTCTTTGTAACCTGGGCTGCCTGCTTTCTGGGGAGGCAGTGATGGTTTTAGCTGCCTTGAAGGTGTGCTTTTCCTTTTCTGCACTGTCACACCCACCCCACTCTCTCAGAGCAGGCCTGCTCCTGGCATAGCAGTCTGAGAGCTCGGCAGCCTCCTGCACTGTTTTTGGATTTCGGTCCTCTAGCCAGGTTTTCAGCTCTGCTGGGCAAGCCCAAAACAACTGCTCCAAAAGTACAACATCCTCAATTTTCTCTACAGAGTCTGCTTTTACCCCTTCCCACCAACGTTTTAAAAACTGACATTGTTTTGTGGCTAGTTCCTCGTAGCTCATGTCAGGGCTTCTCCTGAACTTACAGAACTTAACTCTGTACGCTTCAGCGGTCAAGTCATACTTTTTTAGCAAGGCAGCTTTAAGTTTGTTATAATCATTACTGTCCTGATTGTCCATTTGACCCAATGCGTCATGAGTTTTTCCAGTATGCAGCAGGGATAACTTTATGCCCAGGACTCCTTGGGAATTTTTGCCTGGATACATACCTTTTGAAATGAATTTAAAAATGCATTTATATCCTCCCCCTCTTTGAATTCAGCTATCAATTTAGAATTTAACTTGTAAGCTAGTCCTGGAGTCCCAGGTTCACCCATGCCATACACCTGCTCTGGCACTGGTCTTTGGAGTTGTAGCTTCTCCAGTTCAAATTTCTTCTGGCATTCTCTCTCTCCTCTCACTTGGCCTCTCTCTGAAGCTGTCACTCTCTTTCCTCTGCCTCTCTCCGGTACTTGTTTCCTTTTTTTCGCTTCTTCAACTCTATCTGGAACTTCCTCTCTTTGAATTCCATCTCCATTCTCCTCAAATCTAGCTTCAGCCTGATCCCTTCTGGCTCCAGCATTGTGATGACCTTCCCCTGTGGCTGTGGCTCTTGGTTCACACTGGTCCTACTGTCCTCCTCCCTGGGACTGGACACTGCAGTGGACCCTGGCCCCTTCACGCCCAAGGTCTGGCCCCTTTCAGTCACCGACTGTGACTTGATGTCTTGGGCAGTTGCTTGTATATCAGCTGCCACAAGAGCCTCCATGAGGTGCTGTTTGTTTCACCCCTCACAACAGACTCCTCTTTCCTGGCACAACTGCCTCATGTATTCCATAGTGTACTCACTGTAGGTGGAAGCCATCTTCTTCCCTAATCTACGGCTACATTAGCTTGCACCTGAAAAAAAAAATAAAACAGGTAGGGAACTTTGACTGTAACCAAAATGATAGATTTCTTTCCTTTTTTTTATTGTTTGTGTGTGAACTGTTACAATTTATCAATCTGACACACTGGACTGTCAATGCTCATGTCACCAAATAATTTCACAGTATGCAAAGAAATGTTTTTGATTGCAGCACTGTAAACCAAATCTTTTAGATCCCACCTCTGCCACCAGATCTGTCACAAACACACTCCAGGGATCAGACCCTCTGCTCCCACAGTGCCCAACCTCAAAGTGCAATGTGTGAACAGGAGACAAACAGGGAAACCCTCCTGTCTGTTTTGGGTCCAAGCAACTACCAGTCTCGAGTCCTAGAGTCAAATATGAACCCTTTTTCACTAGCACACCCAGGTAACAGGTCCAAATATCATACCCTCTTTAGGGAAAGCAGTGCAATGCTTAACCCAGTGGGCACACAGCCTGGTTCACAATCCCCCTTCTGATTCAATTGAGAGCTAGGTATTTCCTTATCTTGCTGAATATGGTGACACACTATAAGCACTTTAACAGTTATGTCAGAATTATTAACACCATCCCAGCATTCATGCTCAAAATGAGAAAATGTCTCAGGCAGGGTTTTAAGGAAAACAAGGCTTACTAAAATTAAAAAAATAGTACATAAAATACAAAACACAGAACATGTAACATTAATGCTTACAGTCAAAAAGAAATGGAAATTACAAAAACAAAACGCCTTGTAACTGAATTACTACTTCTAACTCAGTTTTCAGTTGGATGTTACCTATTCTTGACAGAAGTGTCATTAAGTCCAGAACACAACTGTGTGAGTTCTTTCAAAGTTGGAATAAGAGTCAGCCTGAGTCCCCTCAGACTGCTTGGCAATATTCAAAGTTAACGTCCTAACCTCCTTGTGATGTCACAGTACCTGAGGTCACTGTTAGTCCTGTAATTAATCTGTAACATGACCAAGTATACCCAAAATGGTTTCATCTTACTGCTTCTTGAAATCTGCAGAGATAGCCACATTAAATTATACAGACGGTCTCTCTTCATCAAAGCATAAGTTTATAACAGCATTCCCTTTGATCTTCAGAGAAAACATCCTGCAAAACATCTCTGTTAGCTGCGTAGAATTTTCACAGGTATCTGTCAGAGTTGGCTTTCCTCCTGATGTCAAAAAGCAGTCTTTTGAGCTGGTTTCCCAGGTTCAAAGCAGTTGTCATTTTATAACTGGTTACAACTCTGGTGTACAGCAGCTAACACAGGCATGACAGGCAGGTGTCAAAAGGAAGCTCTTAATGAGTTCAGCCACTGGGTCAGTGAGAGTGCAGACCCCTCTTTCCTCTGTTTTAAAATCCCATGTTCCATGAGGCTCTGCTGCTTGGCCTGTTTCCTAAGCAGACGTCTAAAACATATATTTATATCAAAATGATATGCACATAACTAGTAGATGGTTATCACATTACACTGGGTAGATGTTTTTTCCCCCTTCTTCCTTGTCAAGGTAGGAAGTGATGAAATACTTGTTGGGAAGTACCTATAAAAGTTAACCCAGCCTTGGGGTCGGTGGGCTGAGGAGTGGGTGGGAGGGATAATCCAGAGGTAGACCCTCACAGAGAAAAACAATCAGCTCACCTCCGGTGCCTCCTGCTTGTTAAAGAATGGAAAAACAAACAGTCAGCCCAGAAAGGGAAACAAATAAGACTAATCCTCCCATTGTCTACCACAGAAAGTAACAGCTCTTGTCACAAATGACTGCAAATATTCTCCCAGCTAGACTACCTCCCTGGCAAATAAAAGTTACACTAAGTAAAGAACAACCCCAAAAACAGAGAACCCAAACACTGACTTCTACCTACTTACACAGACCCTGAATTAAGAATTGAATTCAGTGTACTCAATTAAATCACCTCCTTGCTTTAAGGTAGCTGGTAGCATGCAGCTGTAGCTGCTCTCCCTCTCAGCTCCTGCAGACAGTGTCCATGGTCAACTCCTGTTTTTAATCATCAGTCCCCTCAAGCCTCCTTCAGCTCCCTCCCTTATCAGACACCTATTTCATAGAATTTAAGTGAACGGCACTAGTCACAAAAGACTGCAAATGTTCCCCCAGCTAGATTACCTCCCTGGCAAATAAAAGTTACACTAAGTAAAGAAAAAAAACCAAAACAGAGAACCAAAACATTGACTTCTACCCACTTACACAGGCCCTTGAATTAAGAATTGGATTCAATGTACTCACTTGAATCATCTCCTTACTTTAAGGTAGCTGGTAGCTGCTGTTCCTCTCAGCTCCTGCAGAATGTGTGCTTGCATGTTGTGGGTCACCAATGCCAGAGCAGAGGTGTGCTAATGCTTGGAATGGGAGGGGGAAGGGAGGAAAATGTCTCAGACCACAGGCTACAATTTAAATAGTGCTACAGGAGCAGTCCGACCATCACTGGACTCAATGAAGCAGACAGTGGGGATGCCTGCAATGTACGGAAAGGGCATGCATTGATGCAGTTGTTTGGGGGTGGGGTCACTTTAGTGACTGCTACTGGATGTGCCCTGGCCTTCAGCTTACTACTACCAATCTGTTCTTCCTGCCACTCACCTGCTCCTAGTGTGCTCACTGCATGACCTGATTTTGCCACCACAGCTCAACACTTTATCTCACTCAGTGGAGTGAATCCTCCCCTGAACCAGTACAATACCTGCCACCCCCCCCAAAAAAGGTCATGGACTGGGGGATCCTTACAGAGCACAGCCAAGGGTACTGGCAATCCCCAGCTAGATGACTCAGTGCACATACTTTTTCCTGTTTTTTTCCCCTCAGCCAAGAGTCCCTCTCTTTCTCTCTCTCTCTCTCTCTCTCTCTCTCTTTTCTCCCTTGACATCAGTGCAGTCACTTTTGACCCTGTGCATGCACAATGTCCCTAAGATGACTGCAAGCTCCTTGGCCCTCAGGGGTCACTGTAGCACCTGAAACTGATGCCCGCACTCCCCAGTTGAAGTGCACTGCAAGGCAACAGCTACCTCAGCCTGGCCAGCCCCAAGTCTGATGATCCAAGTCCACTCCTGAATCCAGGCTGACTGTACTGCAGTGCAGTACACAACTGCTGAACCAATGGGTGACCCTTTTCTGTATATTTCAAACTGGTAAAAAATCAAGAAAATACTGGACATTTCAATGGCTCCATCTATAGCTGTCATGGTCAGATCAAAACGAGTGACAAGAAGAAAGAAAAAAATGATATATTAAACAATCCAATTGGAATTAATTATCAATATTTTGATTACAGGAAGACGGCCATCAAATTGCATTATTAATATTGTAGGACTGAGAGTTGAATCTGAGTGAGTGAGGTGCATTGGCAATGCAGGAGGGTAGCTAGGAAAATAAACTTTGTACACCATTTATGCACCATGACCTTGTTTGTTTCCTCAAAATCTGTTCTGCTGCCCCGAGCCATATACATATATATATATATATATATATATATATATATATATAAATAAAACCTCGTTTGTTGCCCCAATAAAATACATACCCTATTTGTTGCTCTGCAGCTGTATACCCCGATGTTGTGTTACGAATGGGAGAAAACTAAAATAGCACCCAGTTGTATGCATTTGCATAAAGACTTGCTTACATAGAGCACAAAATCATATTATAGCATCAGAAAAAGAAGGAAATGGTGCCTTTGTGGTAGAGCAAAATGTTACACTTTCCAGTAACTCAGTACAACATGGCACGCATCACGGCGTACATGTTCCTACACCCTTACAGTAGTGCTCTATTTACCACAGGCACACCGCCAAGACTGTAATTCTGGGCTTTGCAGGCAAACCCTGGTCTCCCAAGTGGCACTGAGATTCCTGGCACAAACTTATGAAAAGCATCATGGTAAGGCCATCATTTTAGGATTAGAGGGGAGGTGAGATGTCACACATGGAAGAAGGTGTAAAGGGGAAAAATTAAAGTGGTTAGGCAGTTTGCTTGAAATTAAGGATTTTTTATACAACTATTATTATGATGTACCCATGACTGCAGCGTTGTTAGGTTTCATTCTTTCCCAGTGACAAAAGCTCTTTTAGAAATAAAAGCATTAATAATTCAATTCAATAGACGTCTCAGACTTTTTTTTTTAAACTTTCACTCAGACGATACTTCTTTTAAACTTTTAGTCAGAAGATACCTTATGGTTCTCCTCTTCCTCTGTTTACATGTGGATTACATTTCTGATTTATTTTTTGAATGTCAGCCTTTAATGAGCAGTGTCTACTAAATTAAAAGGACTGAAACTATTATATTTACATCAGTTTTGTTTCACTTTAATGTTTTTCCAAGTTTTGTTACTTTCTCCTGGTGTACTATTTCAGATAACGTAGCACTTATTTCCCTGTGCCAGTTAAAAACCAACTTCCTCACTAGCTGTTCTCACAGTTGTAGTTTGTGAAATCATGATATTTTGCCATGAAAAGCACTGTGATTCATAAACCAGGGCACTATGACTATGAGGTCAGTTGAGGACAATCAGGTGCTTTTTGTACACTGTACTTACTGGATAGGTTAGACAGATGTGCTGTGCTCTAAGCCATGTAAAGTAAGCCAAAAATTTCAAAATCTATATGATCTATTCAATTATGACAGTGCAAACATTTTGTTTGAGAGTGTGCACTGAATCGGATACCTGTTCTTTACCAGCATTATATAATATGTATGTTTTTTTTCTCATTAATAGTTTTTTCTCAGTAATTTAAATCACTAAAAATGTTGACTGCAAAACGATCCATAATTCAGTATCAGTAATTTAAGGTTGGAAGGGACTTCTTGGTCCGTCAGGCACCCCCTCATAAGCAAGGATGAATAAGTATGTTATGCAACGTACTAAAAGAATTCACGAGTTAATTTCAATGCTTGAAATTTCCCTCTTTGTTTACCTCATTATCTCACTCATTTGGGTGTTCTAACTTTTGACAACTGAAGTGGGACAGTGTAAGTCTCATTCTTTCATTTAGAGCCAAGTCTCACTAAAAATGAAAAGAATACCAGTGCAATAAGGCATGGGGGGGACTCATCAGCAGAGTAACATGAACAGTAAGACCAAATGCTTTTTGCAACAAACTCACGACTCGAGTCCTTATTTTATAGTGTATGAGCAGTGCGTGACTTTCTCCTTTCATAGGTTTTCTCATATCTAACTGAAAACATGACACAAAATGGAAACAGAATTTATATTTCCCACAAGCACTTCACTTGCAGCAGCAGATCTGTCAAATGGGATAATCACTCACAGCATGCACCCCACCACCACCGCCGAACAGTCCAGGATACCTGCTAGGATCGCGGGTGCATTTAGGGGCCACAAGTGTGTCTGCAGCACCATGAGAACATGCACATGGAGGCCTCTAGCTTACCCCTACCCAACAGATTCCTCATAATGTCCACCATTCCACTGCTGCTAGGGGGCCTGTGAGCCAGGGCTACAGCCAGCAGCTCTTTCAGAAGGAAGCAAGTCCTCTCCAATATGGAGAAACAACACAGCATATTAAACATAAAAACAGACAATGACGGCAGAAAAAGACCAGTGGTCCATCCAGTCTGCCTGAGTTCCTTATTTAGCCCTGGTACTTACTGTCCATCCAGGGTCCCTGCACTCCCTAGCCATCCACCAATTCTCCCAGTGTCTGTCGCACTAGGCTCCCACTATACATTTCATTCTGTTCCAACTGTGCTTGAAACCACCTATGATTTTAGCATCCACCACTTAGCTGGAAGACGTGTTGCATGGTTCCACCACTCACCCTTTCTGTAAAATAATACTTCCTCATGTCCCTCCTGAACCTTGTCCTGTCATTTTCCACTCATGTCCACATGACCATGAACTAGTATTCAAGCTAAATAGTTCCTCACAGTTCACCCTGTTAATTCCCCTCAGGAACTTGAAGGCCTCTATCCTATCTCCCCTCTCCCTTCTGGTTTCCATTGAGTACAGGTTCAGTGCCTTGAGGCGCTCCTCATAGGACCTGCCCTGTTGACCCTGAACCATTTTTGTTGCCTTGCACTGCACTGTCTCTTGCCTATCTTTATCCTTCCTGAGGCGAGGGCTCCAGAACTGGGCACAGTACTTTAGGTGTGCCCTCACCAAGGATCTGTATTGGGGAAGTATCACCTCTTCCCTTCTGCTATCAGTACCTATCCCAATGCATCCAAGCATCATACTAGCTATGCTTTATGCCTTATTGCACTGACTTGATTGTTTGAGGGAATCACTGATGATAACTCCAAGGTCCCATTCCTCAGCCATAGTGTTAAGTCTCATCACAGCCCTCCAGTAGTTGGACCTGGGTTCTTATTCCCTAGGTGCATTACCTTGCATTTTTTGTCATTGAATTTTAACTGACAAACCTTAGACCATCCCTCTAGCTTTTGTAAGTCACTCTGCATTTCCTCGATTCCCTTGTCACTATCCACACTCCCACAGAGCTTAGTGTCATCTGCAAAGAGACACAACCACCCCCGGATTCCATCAACAGTGTCACTGTTGAACATATTGAAGAGGACCAGACCCAGGACAGATCCCTGTGGTACCCCACTCATGAGCTCCCTCTCTTCAAATTTGACACCACTGACCACAACCCTCTGCTGCCTCCCCTTTAGCCAGTTACCAACCAAGTTGACTATGACCTTAGCTGCACTCAGGTCCTCCATCTTCTTCAGCGAGCATCTGTGAGGCACTGAGTCAAAAGTCTTGCTGAAGCTGAAGTAGAGCAAATCCACAGCATGGCCCCTATACATTTCCTTTGTCACCCAGTCAAAGAAAACTATCAGGTTAGTCTGACAGGACCTCTCTGCCACAAATATATGCTGATTACTGTCCTGGAGACCACTGCTCTCCAAGTAGTCCACAAGGTCCTCTTTAACCAGTGACTCCATCAGTTTCCCTGTAATAGAGAAATTTATCCCGATTTCTTCATCTCCCTCTCTCCACCTCCTTCCCTCACTGAACACTGGTTCACAGATGCTCGCCTCACATTTTGCACAGATCCAGAATGCGGGGGGGGGGGGCGACACTCCCGCCCTACTGCACCAGCACTGAGCCATGCTAACTGGCCACTCTCAGGTCCAGAACAAGTACATCACCAGCAGCTCACCCTCCTGCCTCACTACTGTTAACCAAAGTCACAGCTCGCTAAAGCATTACAGTATGTAACTTTTATAAAGCTGTTAGTTGAGTTGTTGGCCTGGTTTTCATTTTCTTACATCGAGGCTCCAGAAATGAAGGTGGGAGTAGTGATCATTCAGAGGGAGGGAAAAGGAAGATTTTCTTTCACAGTGGGATGGGAAACTGAGGGTGGGAATGGAGATTATGCAGAGGGAGGAGTGGGAGGTTTTCCTTTACACCAGCAGGGGAAACATAGGGTGGGGTTGGAGGTCACATAGAGAGAGGGAGCAGGAGTTTTTTTGTTTTGGGGTTCCAGAAATGGAGGTGGGAGTGGAGAAGGATCATGCAGATGGAGGAGTAGCAGGGTTTTCTTTCACAGGGTGGGAAATGGAGCGTGAGGTTGGAGATCACAGAGAGGAGGCAGCAGGAGTTTTTGGGGGCTTCAGAAATGGAGGTGGGGTGGAAGGGCTCACACAGAGGGAGGGTGGGAGAGTTTTCTTTACAATGGGACAGAAATGCATGGTTGGGGATCATTCGGAGGGAGAGAGTGGGAGTTTTTTTTTTTTACATAGGTCTGGTAGGGGGCTGAGATGCAAGTTGAACATGACACAGATCAGCTGGTGGTGTCTTGTAGATTAAATGAGGCAGCCAATGTCTAATAGGCATGGCTGCTCCTTTCAACTACACAAAGTTTCTGCCCATCATCAGCAGAACATTGTCATGATCAGCCTCACTGATCATTTGCCTGTCAGTGTCGAGCCCTTTGCAGCCTGAGCGGCTCTGGGCCTGGCACCAACACACCCCTTATTGTAACAATATATTCACTTCACGCATGTGTTCAAGCAAACATAGACATTGCTGCTGTCCTCCTGCGGGCTGTCTCAATTCCAAAAGGAAAATGCACTTTTTTTGTAACAAAAAACTCAGTTGTAATCATTACTGCAGCAGGACTACACACAAGCAGAGGGCACAAAATAATGGAACAGAAGTGGTGAAAATCCAAGGAAAAGTAGGAGAAATATGTTCTTTGCACTAGAGAACACCAGCATTTAGACAGCTCCTTGGGGCCTAGGTTGTCCCAATGTCTCCAGCTGTTGCTTTGGGGCCTGGGCCCCCAAATATCTCACATTAGCAACGCCTCTGGATAACATACTGTCTCAATATCCTGAGGCCACAGGGGTAAACAAAACTAAGTGATTACATCAGGCTGTAAAATGGCTGGATAAGACCAGAGGTAAAATGAGCCATTCTCCAGAAAGGGTCCCCTAAGGTTTCAGATATCTGCAAGTGCATGTCTCAACCAGGATAGAAGACCTATACAAAAATAATTATAGCCAATTGTTCACATGGGCACAAGCCAACATACTAATATGGAGTAGTTTCTCAATTTCACACTTTGGTAAAGTGGAAAACATCCATACAAACATTTTCCAATGTTTTTTATTTCTCTTTAGCACACTCCCAAAAACCATGCTCCCTGAACTGTCAGTGGACATCAGGAAACTTCTCTAAATTTATCTGGGGAGAGAAAAGGCCAAGAAATAAATGGACCCTGGTTATTTCCCTAGGCCTTAGAGGGCATGGGATTACCAGACTTGAAAAATAGCTTCTAGTAATACTGTACCTTGCACTTCCTTTATTAACTCTAAGCACATTCTTTGTTGAACTCCTAATGTGTGCAGGTCCGCCTACAGTGCTTCCCCTGCTATGTCCACTCTTCTTGACAGTTTAGTGTAGCCAGTAAACTTCAGCATTCTGCTGATGATTACTTCCTTCACATAATTAATACCTGTGTTAAATAACAAAGGTCCCAGAACTGACCCCTGGAGTACTACACTTAGAGCATACCTCAACTGTCTGAATGAGGACAATTCACCATCACTACTCTTTGCTTCTACATGTCAGCCAATATGAACTCCGTACTGTGCTGCATTCACCATGAGTTTCCAGTGAGTAGAGTTTCAAAGGTTTTCCCGGTATTCAAATAGACTGCATCCACCACATGGCCTGTATCCTCCTCTCTAGTTATCTCCGCAAAGAACATAATCTATTTGATGTGGTAGAATCTTCTCTTGTGAAGCCATGTTGTCCACTATAGAACAGTGCATGCTCTTCCATTTGCTGAGCTGATACATCTTTATAATTGACTCACGCAGTATGTCAAACACTGAGGTAAGGATCACAGGTCTCTAATTTCCTGGATTTGACATCACCCTATGCTTGAATAGGGGGAAAACATTGTTTGTCTTCTAGTCATCTAGCACAGTCCTTATCTGTAAATAGCACAGAAAGATGTATGCACCCAGTCAGAACCACTCTTAACTGAACAATTACCCCTGGATGAATACCTTCTAGAACATGGGATTTTTCTGGATTCATACCCTTAGCCTCTAACTGTGGCATAATCAGCACTGCCTCTGGTTAAGCCTTACTTCTCTCAGGAGATCCACACTCAGCTGATCACTGTCTCTGACTCCCTGGCTAAATACAGTGCCTCTGTTGCTCAGTGCCCCCTCCCCAATGAATAAATGATCAAGGGTTGTTTGGGGGTTGCATTGTGGTGGGGAGTAATTCTTTCAGTTGTTCGGGGGGTTGCATTGTGGAGAGGAGTTAATTCCTTCAGTAGTTTGAGGATTGCATAGTGGTGGAGAGTTAATTCCTCCTGTTGTTTGGGGGTTGCATTGTGGTGGATAGTTATTTCTTTCAGTTGTTTGGGGGGGTTGCATTGTAGTGGAGAGTTATTTCTTTCAGTTGTTTGCAGTTTGCACTGTGGTGAGGGTTAATTCTTTCAGTTGTTTGGGGTGTTGCACTGTGGTGGGGAGTGATTTTTTCAGTTGTTTTGGGGGTTGCAGGGTGGAGATGAGTTAATTCCTTCAGTAGTTTGAGGGTTGCATAGTGGTGGAGAGTTAATTCCTTCAGTTGTTTGGGAGTTGCATTGTGATGGAGAGTTATTTCTTTCAGTTGTTTGGGGGTTGCACTGTGGTGGAGGGTTAATTCCTCCAGCTGTTTGGGGGGGTTGCATTGTGATGGAGTGTTATTTCTTTCAGTTGTTTGCAGTTTGCACTGTGGTGGGGTTAGTTCTTTCAGTTGTTTTGGGGGGTTGCTGTGGTGGAGAGTGATTCTTTCAGTTGTTTGGGAGGGGTTGCATTGTGGTGAGGAGCTAATTCTAGCAGTTGTTTTTCTCGTAGTTCTCAAGGTTATTTTTTCTCATACCTGTATCTGTGGTATAGCCAGAGTACCTGATAGCTCTAGGGTCATATGTGTGTTACTTAAATCACACACTGTTGCCATATCTTACATGGTAACTCGCTCGCCTGTGTTCAGTGCAAAGCGGGTTGGTAGCAGACACACCCCATCTGGGTGCGCATTACAATCTAAACTGAGCTGATATTTAGCTTCTTTCTCACTAATACAGTTCCTTGTAGGATGGGGTTCAGAGGGGAGGTGCTCAGTTGTGTGGACTGTGGGCCACTCTTCCCCAGGGATGTGCTCTGGAGAAGGGGGCACTGCCCCTTCTGCAGGACCATAGCAGAGCTCCATTCTCAGCTGGTAACAGCAAGGAGAGTAGTATCTCAGCTGTGTACTAGGCTCAGCAGGAACTCACCCCCCACACCCCACTGCCCCAAAGACCAACTGGTCCAGGAGTGATGGAGAGTGGTGGGACACAGGAAGGGGAGGGGTAGCCATGAGGAGGTTGTCCAGCCCAGTACCATCCAGATGGTGAATTGCTTTGCACTACTGAAGGAGGTTGAGGCACATGACTCCACTGGGGGGGAATCCAAGTCAGTCGAAGGGAAAGGGAAGGACAACGTGCTGGCACCCAAGGAGGACAAGGCTGCCAGGAAGGTCCTAGTGGTTAGGGACTCAATGATGGGGTGATGATGGGTGATAGGAGAGGGTTGGATGGGAGGGGATGGTCCAATGCCTGCCTAGAGCATTAGGTATCCAGAATTTAGGCAGAATAGGAAGGATGGTGGAGAGGGAGTGGGGAGAGCTGGAAGTGCTGGTACACCCGGGTACCAATGATTTGGCAAACCAGTCAGTGGAGACAGTAAAGCAGAACATCCATAGACAGAGACAGATTGCTGGCACACGCAACCTCCTTGGCCTTTTCAGGAGTCCTCCCTGTGTGGGGCAGGGAGAGGAGGCAGGATAGCATAAGGAGTGCTGAAATAGAGCAGTTTAACAGTTGGCTTAAGGGTTGGTGTCGAGACATGGAGTACCACTTTGTTGGGGATTGGGAGGATTTCTGGGACAGGAAACTCTTCAAGGATGATGGACTTCACCTGATGAGAGAGGGTGCCAGCTGGTTGGGGAAGAAGTTTTCAATAATTCCTGATTGCACCAACTCTAGTAATAAACCATACGCAAAACCAACTTCATTCATTTCATTTTATTTTTAAATCATGCCCCAACGTTTCGGCAATCTTCTGGCTTCTTCTGGGGAACTGTTAAATCAAATTAAAAATGATAGTTATTATCATTTACAGTAAAATAAATGGAAACATTTTAGAATAAAATATTCACAATTTCATTTAACACCTCCATTAGAATCTCATATCAAAGTCCATAGTTCTACTCATTTGCTTTCAATATTTCTGTATCACAGTTCGTAATTATTTTTACGTTACTTCAATGCCTCTGTTAGAAACCACCTATGTAAGTGCCTGTGTTAAACCTTTCTCAACTATCGCCTTTATGGCTAATAACTCATTTCACTGACTGCATGCCATCCTTCGCTGTCCCAAAAATAGTATCTTATCTAAAGTTTATACAAGTAATACCAGTATATTAATATTTACTTGTTCACTATATATCTCCATGTTATGTTAACTTCCGTTTCTGTTTCCCTCACCTATTCTGTTACTTTTAGTATTATGTTGCTCTACCTGTAAAATCCATCATGTTCAAAATTGCTGTTAGTGTGAGTTTCTATGATATTCACCTATTTTAATCTTTATTGGGCTTTTCTACAGCCAAAAAGTTCAAGTCACTTATTCATGTTACCTAATGAACATAGAAACAGTTCTTTGTTACTGCACTAGTAATTACATTCATCTCATTTCACAAATTCTCATTTAAAAGTTTACCTAAATAACGCTGCTCTTTCCAACATCAAACTGATATTTAATGCGTGTGGTAGTTCAATGAATCTGTTTTGCCTCTTTTATCTTCAGTTTTGAGAAGAAATAGAACCAAAATTAGTACCCAGTTTATCCAAATATCATGTCTACTACTCACAGAAACATGTACTCACATGAAGCTGGCTTGTTCTGCTCTGAATCTCTAATGTGGCAGCAAGAGGTTGGAATTGGCCTTCACCTCTTATACCTGTGTGGAACAAGGCTCAGGTGACCTAATCAACGTTAATACATGTTGTAACCTAGCAATTAATTACTGCCAGGTGAAGCTTTTTTCACACAGGTATTTGTAAACACAGGCCAGGGTCTAAAAGTTTAAAGGAGACTCTCACTATTGTTTCCTATGGTCCATGCCATATTTATTTCTCAATGCTTATTTCTTTTTTCATTGCTATCATTTTGAGCTCACCAATGCTAAGTTAGAGATGTCCCTTAAAGGTTCTACATTTATTTATAATTCCTAAATACTGATCAAACCATTTTCATTGTAACAGGGGGTTTGATGGGGAGGGGAGAGGTGACACAATGGTAGAGATTCAGAATTGGGCTGAAAGCTTCCGTTTTGTTCACCAGCATGATTGCCAGTTAATTTCTTCATTTAAACCCCAACGTTTGTAATAAGTTCCAAGTTCATAAATCCATTTTGTTTTTCTATTCTCTAACATTTTCTGGAAGTCGCCACCTCTCTCCGGCTCTTGAACCTTTCCAACCCCAAAACCTTAACTGCATTACTGTGTGACCTCTTTCGTTAAAATGCCTAGCTATCGAGAAGCTCTCATCATGTGATCTAATTCGACTTTTATGTTCTGAAATTCATTTCTTAAGCTCTCTGGACATTTGACCCATGTACAGTTGGTCACACAGACATTGTACAACATAAATAACACCTGTTGTATTGCAATCAATATGCTGCCTGATTTCATATGTTTTTTCTGTATATGGGTGCTTAAAAACTGCTTTTTTTGATGTATTGCCACAGGCTATACATCTGTTGCATGGGAACATACCATTTTTCAAAGGACCTAGTAATAGCTGTCCACTTGTTTCATCCTCGTGTCTGTGGATGATTTTAACCAATCTATCTTTAATGTTAGGTGCTTTTTTAGAGGTTACAAATGGTTTGTTGTGAAATATTTGGCTGTTACTTGGGTTATTTTGTAGAATGCTCCAATGTTGTAAAATAATCTTTCTAATCTTTGGCATCATCTCACTATGTGTTGTACTAAATGTGAGTTTCCTAGTTTCCTATGTCATACTTTGTTGCTGTTTTTCTTGAATAAGTGCATCCCTTGAAATTTTAGACACCCTCATTTTTGCTTGTTTGATCGTTCATGCTGAGTAACCCCTACATTTAAACCTTTCCAATGTTATTTTCTCATGTTGCTTAAAATCTTGTTGCAAACTGCAATTTCATTTTGTTCTAAGTAACTGTGAGTATGGATGACTATTTTTTAAGCTTTCAGGGTGGAAGCTATTACTATGAAGGGTTGTATTCCTGTCTGTATCCTTTCAGTACGTTCTTGTTTCCAAATTATTTCCATGTTTAAAAATAGTAATGTCTAAGAAATGTACACTTTCCAAACGTAATCTGATGTAACTCTCAAATTGGGGTCACAAATGTCCAGATAAGAAAGAAACTCCTTCCGTTTGTTAACTCCACCTCTCCACAATAATAACATATCATCAATAAATATTTTCCATATTATTATATTTTCATAAAAAGGCATTTTCGTATTCAAAACATAGTTCTGGTCAAAGCTATGCATATAAACATTACCATAACTAGGGGACATGCTACTCCCCATTGTTGTACCTTTTTTCTGACCAAAAAATATTTTTTTCAAATTTAAAGCAATTATTGTTTAAAACAAAAGATGCTAGCTCCATAAGTAGTCTAGTCTTTGATCTAATATTGCTTGGTCTCTTTTCATGAAGTTCAAAAGGGCATGTACTCCTCTGTATGAGGAATCGAGGTATACAAATCTTTGATGTCAATAGTCATCAGAACTATATTTTCACTCACTGAACCTTCTGAGTTAACCCTTTTAATAATTGTAAAATATGTGTTGTGTCCTTAACGTAAGTGTCAGTATTTTGAATCAGGTCTTGTATATGAAATTCAATATATTTAGAGACTACATAATACTAAAAGTAACAGAATAGGTGAGGGAAACAGAAACGGAAGTTAACATGGAGATGTATAGTGAACAAGTAAGTATTAATATACTGGTATTACTTGTATAAACTTTTAGATAAGATACTATTTTTGGGACAGTGAAGGATGGCATGCAGTCAGTGAAATGAGTTATAAGCCATAATGGCAATAGTTGAGAAAAGTTTAACACAGGCACTTACATAAGTGGTTTCTAACAGAGGCATTGAAGTAATGTAAATATAATTACGAACTGTGATACGGAGATATTGAAAGCAAATGAGTAGAACTATGGACTTTGATATGAGATCCTAATGGAGGTGTTAAATGAAAATTGTGAATACTTTATCCTAAAATGTTTCCATTTATTTTACTGCAAATGGTAAAAACTATTATTTTTAATTTGATTTAACAGTTCCCCAGAAGAAGCCAGAAGATTGGTGAAATGTTAGGGCATGATTTAAAAATAAAATGAAATGAACGAATTTGGTTTCGCATATGGTTTATTACCAGAGTTGGTACAATCAGGAATTATTGAAGACTTCACACACCAAGGCACCGTCTCTGCAATAGAAATATTTTGAAAATTATTTGGCAGATTTCCCAAGGGGACTGTTGTTTTTTTGAATGGGGCAGAAGTTTGACATCTATCTCAGATGTTTAAACTGACTGCAGAGGAGTCTCGTTCTACGGGAACCATGGTGGATGGTGAGCAGAAGGGGATCCTAGATAGTACTCCCCCACATCCAGGGGACTGTAGCAGCAAAAAGGGTACAGGGAACACAATAGTATTTACAGGACCAAGGGAATGAGCAGTAGTGAGGGGGAAAACAAAAGGCAAAAGCGCAAACAAGGGAAGCAGAAAACACAGAAAATAGAAGGACAGTGGCAGAGTTAGAGCAGTGGTAGGATGGGAGGGGGTATGCCTTAATGCCAGGAGCCTAGGTAACAAGCTCAGTGAGCTCCAGGTGCTGATGGCAGACACTGAGGTGGACCTTGTTGCCATCATGGAAACATGGGTCATAGATAATAATGATTGGGAGATGACATTCCCTGGATATTCACTGTTCAGAAGGGATAGAGGAACTGGTAGCGAGGCAGGATTTGCCTTTTTTTGTCAAGGAGGGCATTGAAGTGGCAGAAGATGGGTGCATAAGGGGTAGCAGTGGAGAGGCTGTGTCAGTATGGGTGCAACTCATGGCAGCCTCAGGCAGGGAGGTATGCTTGAGGGTGATCTATAGGTCTCCAGGACAAGGGCAGGAAATGGACAGAATAGAGCCTTGATGGATATCGGATAGGATGGGGAAGGGACAGAGAGAGTGTCCCCAGCTAGGACATGCTGGGTGCGTCCAGAGAGCTAGGACCCAAACCAATCAATTGCAGGGGGAGAGAGGCTGGCAGGGTAAAGTCTGGAGACTGAGAGGGGATGGGAGACCCAGTCAAAGGCCTGCAGTGAGTTTTCTATGGTCCATACCTGTTTGGATGGCATCTATGACTTTGAGTAGGAAGACACTATAGAGTGTTTTTATGGATTCCAGACTGCTAGGGAGAGAGAAACTTTGTGAAGGAAAGGAAGTTCAAAAGTCTTGTAAGGATGGGGTCTCTTGTAGCCTTGCCAGGGAGGGAAGGAGGAAATGGGACAATAATTTCCAAGGAGTGCTCACCGCCTTTGTGTGGGGAATCACTTTGGCAGCTTTCCAGGCCTGGGGAGAGTGCTAAGTGTGAAGGAGAGATTTAACAAGTGGGATGAGGAAAAGCTATGGCAGAAGCAGAGATCTGGAGAAGAAGAGGTCAAGAATATCTGCTCAGTTTGCATGGGTTGAGGGACTGGAGGGCATGGAAAACCTCCTTGGCAGAGCATTACTTCTGCAATGCCCTATTCTCTCGCTTCCACGCTGTCCCCAGAATTCATCCACATAACATATGCCTCTTTTTCTTCCTTAATTTCCTTCAGAGCTCCTTCTACAACCACAGAGGCTTTGGCTTAGCTCTTTTGCCCTTGTTGCCCATGGAGGTATATCTTTTTGCATTCCTTATATGTCCATTTAGAGCCTCCCTCTTGTTATTAGTACTCACACTTAGTGGCATACTAATTCATTTAGACAAAGTCATCTCCACTGGCTTATCAAAATCAGCTCTCCTGAAGTTAGCATCCTGATCTTGTATTTGATGAAGTAACTTCCCCATACTGTCACCTTAAATTCAGTCCTATTATGGTCACTGTTAACCACCAACTCCCCAAACCTAACTGCTCTGACCAGTCATCTCCACTACTCTGCAACAGATTGGGAACTGCCTCCTCTTTTGTCCTTTATATGACATGATGATGAATGAAACAGTCCTTCATCATGAAGAAGAAATCCCTCACTGTTTTCCATTGGGCATTCCACTGCCCAGTCAGTGTCAGGTAGGTTGAACTTCCTTGTGAGAATCAAGGACCTATGTTACAAATTCAGTAATTTTCTTAAAATCAGTCACATGAAGCAGAAATATTGTACTAGCAGAACTGTCACAGCCTTTCTGCTGCAGCATGGCAGCTCGCTGAAAGTCTGGTCAGGTCTGGCAAAACTTTGGAGCGGAGCCTGGCCAGGTGCACTTTCTCTTTTTTTTTGGGGGGGGGGGTGAGGACCTAGAAATAAAGAGAATAATATACAAAAATCATCCAGCCTAGTATAGCACATTATGTTGTCCTGCAGGAGACCAGAATTCGCACTGCAAACTTCACTCATGTTTTGCAAAGCACTTGCACTCCAGGGAGGGAGGGTTTGTCGGCTCACTGAGTGATGCACCTATTAGCTGAAGCATAGAGACACTGACTGCTGAAGTGAAAATTTCAGCACATCAGTCCCCACTGCCATCAAGTAAGATGGCATGGAGTCAACATGGGAGGAGTCACCACCTAACAGGAAGAAAAGTTCCAGATCAGCCCTGACAAATGGATACGAGTCCCCTAGGGGCCCCACTGCAAAGGGTTAGCAGCATGGTTTAGCCATCGTGAAGGGGCACACAGGGAGTCATGAGTCAGATGGGGCAGTTAGAGGGCCTAAAAACACTTACTAAAAATACATATATTTTTTAATGCAAATGTCTTCAACAAGTTCACTGAAGCCATGGGATACAAAGGAAATCTTCAGCAGTGGCAGCACTCAGTTCACCACACAGCACAAAAACTCCTCAAAAACACCCCAGATCAACGCAAAAAACCAAAAAAAATCCTCTATTGAGGACTAGCAGGGTCCAACATAACTTAAGGAAACTGCAGGGTGCAAAAAAGGTCCACCAAACCAATATTTACCAACCTAATGTTTCACTTGATATCTCAAGCTTCATAAGAGATGGGTCCCCCTTATACTGTCACAATATATTTACACCATTTGTATCTAATTTTTTACCAGGATAAACCTGACTGAGCAGGGCACTCTTCGTACATTCAGATAAACACCTTTGAGCTTGGGAGCTCATTTACAAAGGTTTCTCATCAGTTTGATATATACAACAGTCATTATAAACCAGGTAGAGTAAGCAGCTCAAGTAGGTCCGGGGAGAAAAGCAATATACCAGTTTTAACACATGTTACAATATAACTTAGTGATTATACAAAAATGATAAGGTACAAAGTGTTACCAGGAAAAATAATACAATGAGCAATTACTAAAAACAGTACGATAAACAAATTCTAAAAATTGAACAGCCCAACAAAAATGTCTAACCGTACAACAACCTTATCAGTACAATGATTTTTAATCAGAGCTTTTATAACACCATAGAGGAATTCTCTTCCCACTTTCCAGGGGAATTGTAATGTAATCCAAAGTGTTCGCATTTTACAGCCAAATGCCATTTTATCAAAAACTGTGCAGTGTCCAGATATTTCAAAGAATATCAGGGAGGAAGGTCTAAGTGAATTAGCAGTACTCATGTTCTTCAAGATATTTGTCACGCATAAGGGGAGAGTGTATTTTTGGTTTTATTGGAACAGAGATATAGATTTTCTAGCCTCCTGATGCTTAGGGAATTACACTTCAAAGTTGTGTATAGGGAGCAATGGTGCATTCCAGCATGCAAGCCAGCTATGAACTGTAAATCTCTGTGGTAGTGCACATTCAGTTTATTTTATTTTTTTTTTTACTTTTTATTTTGTTTTTTTCTTATACACATGGAGAGTACAGACAGCATATCATCAGAAATACAATATAATAGTATCACAGGAATCTTATTATTTAACTATAACGTGATGATTTCGACTCAGGGTAATAAAAAAGAAGCATTAAGAGATGTAGCCTTAGGTCTGCTGTCCATAGTTAATTTTTAGGTCATCCTTTCTTTATTGTAACCTCGGAAGTTTAATAATATCCAGACCTTCTAGACAAAAGAGGGGTATCCCATTTGGGCTGGCCAGATCATCCCTGAAAAGGAGGTAAAAATTAAACATTGGGAGAAGAAGGGGGGAGCAGCACTACCATCTCTTCTTATTTTGCTTCCTCCAATCACCTAAGGTACAAACTCAGACCCTCTCTCAGATATTAAGAGGCACCAAGGTGTCCATCTGTTCATTAATGTAGGGGTTCTGTTTTGCAATTTGACCGTGAGACTTTCCATTTTGTAGATGTCATATATAGTAGATTCCTCTTGTGAAATTGTATGGGCAGTGGACTTTAGCCATAGACGCACAATGGCTTTCTTCGCTGCAACCATCAGTATAGAAATTAAGTAAGTTTGTTGTCTTCCTCGACTCTGTCTCAGGAAGTGTAATAATAGAGCTATGACCAAAGTCAGAGTGCCCAATGCAGGGAACAGTCGGGTTAGGGTCATCTCTATCTCAGCCCAGAATGTGGCTAACTTTGGGCAGAACCAAAACACATGTGAATGTGTCGCTACCTCACAATGATGCCCCTCCGACATGAGGAATCTCCCTGGGTAATGAATTTAGCTGTAATTTGGGGAGTGCGAAAGTATCTCATGGACACCTTCCAAGAGAACTCCCTCCATTGGTATGAGCTTGTTGTTTGGTGTTGACAACGCAAATGAGTGTCTACTCCTGTGGGAGTAATCAATCAACAACTCGGCCTCCCAGTTAATCTGTATGTTGGCCATTTCATTGTTTGGGTGACTTAATATAGCTTTGTAGAGCCTGGATACCAAGTGTTGTGGGGAGGGCTCACTCAACAGCTGGATAAGTACTAGAAACAAAGGAAGGGGAGGGGCGGAAGGCTCCTCTGGAGTAAGCTCCGTGTTTAAAAAGTAGTGGATTTGTAAGTAATGAAAAAAGTCTCTTGTTGATAAGGAAAATTCCTCTTGGAGCCTTTGAAATTTTTTAAAAATATGTTTTTCATAGAATTGAAACATATATATAGGTCTCAGCTGCCACCAGTTCTTAAATCCTTTATCTACACAGGAGGGAAGAAACTTTAAATTAAATCCTGGGACACCTATCCATTTAGCCCCTAAGCAGTTTTCTGGACATTTTAGATGTCGGGTCCACTCTCGGATCAGTGCTGCAGTGAACATAGAGCTCTGGACCATTGAGGGTATCAAAATCATCTGGAATATTAGTTCTCTTGGCAAAGAGATGGTTGTCAGTGTGCATTCAGTAGACACTTACCTCGAAGAATTGACTGGTTGTGTGAGCCATTGTGTCATGTGCATTAAAGTTGTTGCTATTGAGTACTTAGTAAAGTCAGGAGAGAGTCCCACCTATTTTAGGCACCTGTAGTTTTTAAGAGCCAATCGTGGTTTACCTTTCCCCCATAGGTATCCAGTGATAAGTTTATTCCATCAAGAGATATCTCAAAGAAATCGAGCGGGATGTTCTGCATTATGTATAACATTCATGGTAGTATTATCATTTGTATAGATTGGACTCTGTTTAAAAGTGAAACTGGAAGATGCGTCCACTTTATTAGTTCCTCCTGAATCTAGGAATAAAGAGGGTCAAAGTTTAGGTTATAAATTTTAGTGATGTCTGAGGATAATCGAATACCAAGATAGGTAATATAGGGGCAATCCCATTAAACAGGTATTTATTCTGAATATTCTGTGATATTACTTGTTGGATTGTCAGAATTTCAGATTTTTCCTGGTTAATTTTATATCCTGCTAATTGTTCAATGAGGCTAAGCTTATCCTGTGAGGTTTGTAGGGAAGTCTCAGGATGTGTGATGTACAGTAATAAATTATCTGCATAGTATACTAATTTGTGCTGCATCCCATCAATTTTATATCCCTTTAATTGTTCGGTTTGCCTGAGGAATTGTGCTATGGGTTCAGCATAAATAGCAAATAGATATGGGGATAAGGGGCATCCTTGGCGTGTCCCCTGTTTTAATGGGAATCGGGAGGAATAGGAGCCATTAATCTTCACCAATGCTTTAGGCTGTGTATATAGTTCTCTAATATTATCCCTAAATTCAGGCTGAAAGTCTAATTAGGAGAGACTGTATTGCAAAATGTGCCAGGGGACACGATCAAATGCTTTTTGGGCATCTGGACTTAAAATCAACAGGGGAGTTTGAGGTAGCTTGGGCATGCTCGATCAAGAATACGGTATATTTGATATTGTCTGTAGTCTGCCTTGTCTTTATAAGGCCTGGCTGGTCTGGGTGTATAATGGTTGGGAGGATATCGTCCAGCCTATGGGCTAGTATGGGTGTATAAATTTTATAATCTTGATTGAGGACTGAGATGGGTCAGTATGACTCACACAGGTGGGAGGGTTTCTGAGGTTCAGGATTGCAAATAGATGCTTGTCTCCATGAGACAGGGTATTCTGAAGGGGTATGATTTGCTTGCAGAGCTGAAAACAGGGGTCTTTTAGCCAGGTCAAGGCTCCTTTATAGAATTCAGTGTCAAGCCATCTGGGCCTGGGTTTCTAATTAGTTACTTCATCTCAAAGATGATATCAGGCAGTAAGCTTGTTCTTTTGGGCTACAGAAAGTGTATGGAGTTTCAGTCCAGAAAAAATTAGATATCAGCTGAGAATCTGGCTTGGGGGGGGAGCAGTGTATAAATCCTGATAATATTGCTTAAAGCAAGCTAAGATTTGTTCAGTGGACTACTTTAATTGGCCCATTCTAGGTTATTTTACTTTGTGTACTGAAGACATTTGTATTTGTCTTTGTAGTCTATAGGCTAGGATCTTGGCTGCCCCTTCATAGTATCTCTGGCGTAACCAAGCCAGAGATTGCTCTATGTGGGCCATTAGAAGGTGTTGGATTTCTTGTTGAGTCTGGGTCATCTGTTCAAAGACACTAGTATCTCTATGCATGTGTTTGTCTTGTAAGTTTTTAGGTCAGCCTTGGAGGTCTCTCAGTGTAGTCTCACTTTGTTTCCTTTTTGTTGCTGCATAAGAGATTATGTACCCTGGAGAACCACTTTAAGTGTTCCCATAGGAGCTGTGGCAGAGCCTGGGGAGAGGTATTGACCCTTAATGAACTCCTATGGCGCTATCCCAGGGCTACTACCCCTGCCTGTGCGGCTAGTAGCAGGTTAAGGGGCCTAAGTTCTGAAACAAGTGTCTCCACCTGGAGGTCAGGGTTGGTAGTGGTTAAACTAACCTGGGCACAGCCCTCTGAGACACTGTAACCCCCCTCTTTCCCTTCTAGTGGAGTGAGCAATATATGATAATCACTTTCGCAGTACCCCTTGTACACCATACCAGTACCCACATTGTTTGCACTTACCACCAGGGCTGGTTCCTCTGGCTCGACCCTAGGGACCCCTGTTAAACAAGGTTATGCACAGTAATATAAAGCAGTTCTGTACTCTTGGCACAAACTGGAACCACAGTCAGGTTAAATGCAGCGAAAAAGTCAGATCTGATTTATTCAAGGGACTTGAACAAGGAAGGGGTGTAATCAGGTTGATTGGCTTAAAGGCTGTATTAATCAAACAGTTATGCATGTGCTTTAAGTCCCCACACAGTCACATACTCTGGGTACCCAGGTAGGAAAATGGTGGACTAGCCAGGAACGTTGCAGCTGGTTGGGGCCCTGTGATGGAAGAAAGGCAACATGCACAACACACACTACTTGTAATCCAGAGCCAGACGGCTTAGTTTGTGAAAGAAAAAGCAATAAGACAATCAGATGACAACACTTTAGATTTAGCTGTTGTTGCAGGGAGGTACCCTGATGTTTACTCATGATACCCAATACTGGACGTAGGCAGGACCGAAATCGAGACTGCAGGTTGTTGAGCTGGAGTGCCCGGAGAAGCGGGGCCCACATGAATCACCAAGGCATTGTTTCTGTTCAAGTGTTGAGCAGGGGGCTGATCCCCAGGCAGGTCTCTCTGTCAATGGCTTTCTCTGTGCTGTGGGTAGTTGGGCTGAGCCGTTGTGGCAAGGCCAGGCTCAATGGAGATGATTTTGGATTCAGTCTGTGGGGCTGGATGTGGCTTCCAGCAAGCAGAATACAGTTCAAACCACAGTGAGGAACCAAATCACGACCCACTGTAAGCACACAACATATTCACACGTAAGAAAATTCCACTGTACCAGGCTAAAGGCTCTCCGGTCGCAATTACAGAGTCTTTGCACAATCCCGGAGTTCAGAGGTGGCTGGAAGTCCAGACAGGCTGATCACATTCAGCAAATTGTCGGCCTTCTTCAGGTAAGAGCATGGTCACAAATAAGTTGCTCACGTGACACTCCAAGTTTGGATTCAGTATGAAAAAGGCACAAGCTCCCTCTCCGGGACAGCAGGCAGGCATACAGGCCAAAACTCAGGCCTTTCCACAGTTCTCCCATGCAAATCTATGCTGAGGCTGCTGCCAGAATCATTCAAGCTGTTATCTCTTCACTTCCCAACTCAGAACTGAAACTAGCTGCAGGCAGCGTGGGAATTTCCCCAAGATCCAAAAGGTTTGGTTGGCTGATCTATCTGTCTGTCACAACAAGGGCTCCCCCTCCAGATTGTTTTAGGTGCCAAAATGCAAAAACTACAATTCCTACAAGTTTTGACCCCACTAAGCCCCTGTAGGCAGGCTCCATTTTAGAGTCTCAACAGTACTGACTGGCCCATTCTGACAGTCCCGGGCAAAGTTGGTGGAGATAAACAGAACAGTCCTTGCTGCAAAGAAGGCAAGTTAGGACAAACTGCAATATTATCACTACTCTAACAAATGATCAGCAAACAAGCACATCTTCTAACAGAGCTCCCTTTTAGATTAATTAAGACTGCAATCAAGGGAGCTCTTAAAGAGACAGTACACAGAGGCTATATAGGCACTCTCTGTCAATACATTTAATCTGCTAAAACATAGAACACCAGCCTGGCAGTGAGCATTTAGGCAAACTCAAGAAAGACTTTTTGGGAACCCCCATTTGTAGGGGGGTTACATTAACATTTCAGGGATTTTGTTTTTTAGAAGTTCTTTGAATTCTGGATCCCGAAGTAGGGATGGGTTGAATCTCCAAAGGGTATTTTTCCTAGGTCTGGTGAGTCTTGATTCCAAATTTACGGGAGCATGGTCAGAGAGAAGAATGTTAAAGATCTCTGCCTTGTATACCAGGTCTTTATGTTCTCCTGTGATATGAAAATAATCTAATCTAGAATATTGTCTGTGTGTATGAGTAGAATGTGAATTTTGTTTGAGAGGTGTTTAAGTATTGCTAATAGTCTACCAGGCCTGTATCCCGGAATAATCGATGTAGGTGTTTTTGTCCTGTTGTCTGAGGGGGAGGTCAGGTGGCTGACATATCTAAAGTTGGATTTAAGGAGCAATTTAGATCACCTCCCATTATTAGTATTCCTATTTGGTGTGTTAAGATGAAGTCTACTATCATCTGTACTGTAGAGGCATCACTATTCAGGGGGAGATAAACCCTACATATCATTGTGGTGTGCTCTTGATAAGTCCCAACAGCGAGTGCCACTCTTACCTCTCTGTCTGCATATTGTTCCTGAACCTGGAATGGTGATGATTTGAGTATCAAAATTACAACACCTGTCCTTCTGCCTTGTCTGTAGGGGGATTTGACCATTTGGGAGAACCCGAACCACTTCAATTTTTGATGTTCCGTAGAAGACAAGTGTGTTTCTTGCAGCAGAAGAGCATCGGGATTATGTTGTTTAACTGCTGTTAGGGTTCTGTATCATTTAATGGGGCTAACCAGCCCATTTACATTGTGGGATATTAATCTAAAAGGAACCGCCATAGGAGAGGTTGTTCTCTTTTATAATATAATCTTCTCACCCTCTGGCAATTATATTTAGCCAGCAGATCTTTGTTTAGCATTCTTAGATATAATCTATATTTGTTACAAAGAATCATAGTTCTGTATGTCTTCGCTCCAGTGTCTATGTAAGAAGTCAAAATGTAAATTGTAAAGTTTAAATAAAAGCAGTTGTCTGTAACTATAAGTAAAAAATTATAACAAGGAGGCCAACTAGGCCAACGCCTATGTACAAAAAAATTATTAACTAATTTTAACAGAGAGGTTAGTAACCAGACTTCCAAACCCTGGGTGCTGCCCTGTGGGCAACCTGGGGGCGGCAGAAAAATGATCTGCCTATTTGGGATCCATTGTTCCACTCTGTGGTGGCATCCCATGAAGTCACATTTGCCCTGTAAGTTAGAGAAAAGGGGGATAGTGGACTGAAGGGTCTTTGAAAAAATTAAGTAGGAGAGATGGATGAGTAGGAGGGGTTATAACCAAAATTGGATTATAAGGTGCAGTAGATGCTTCCTTTCAATGTGCTGGGTTTCTCCTTCCCCTCCCCCCAAATCTATTATGTTTTGTAAATCGAAGGAGGGAAACAAATCCATCACAATAAAGAAAGAAGCCATCCTCAAGTTTGAACAGGTGTTAATTATGGTCTAACATGCCCCCAATCAGTCATGTACTTAGAAGTAATAATAATTATACAAAGCAAAGATTTTAAAGTTCCTGGAAAACTTCCCTGTGTTTCTTTAACTTCAAAGTCTGCCTCACTGTATGATAAATTTTCCTCTCATCCCTTCTCAGGACAACAGCATTGTCCTCTCATTCCCCTGTCATTCCCTGTTGTAATCAATCAGCTGAATGGATTAGTATAAGAGGTCAAGTTCCTCTGTGTCTATCCAGTGTATTGTCTCTATCTCCAACTTTGGCCTGTGTTCCATGAGGTGTGATTCTCATTTGAGCCTAGAGAGAGAGATGGAGGTACGGTCACGCATGGTCCCCTTGCCCGTCCATGGGGGGGGAGACAGTGCGGAGGAGACCCAGACGCCACTGTGAAGGCTCTGTGCACAGTCATCACTGAGCCTTTTAAAGGCTACCCGGTCAAGCCCCCCCTGGCCGCATTCCCCAGTGTGGGCCATCAGGCGCCTGGACCTGTTCCACCCCCAGCGAGTCACCCCCCACCCAGCCATCCATAATAGAATCCGCAGGCTGGTGGTTGGTATTTTCCACACCACTTTCCTCTCTCTTTTTACAAAGAAGGGGGTAGGGGATATTGTGCCTTCTGCACTGACCCACAGCATCTTCGATGGGGATATGCGTTCCCTCAAGTGTCACCATTGCAGGACCAAGAAGGCCTTCTGTTTGCCCTATTTAGCAGGCTATAAGAGGTAATGGGTGCTCATTTTTAATTATAAGCCAAGAAGTCAGAGACAAAAATCGCTGACGTTACAGGAAGAACTCCACATAAGGACAGATGGGTTGCGCCTGCCCACACTATCAGTCCTTTGATTTAGTAATGAGGGAGAGGGTGCCTCTCCCAACTCCCTATATAGTGGGAGATAGTCAGGAAGGTCATTCTCCCAATTCTCCGGGTTCACCCATCTTTGTTCAGCCAATAATCTCCTGTCTCAGTAGTCAGACACCCATGGTACAAGCAGCCCCTCACATATAATCTTGACCAGGCATTAGAGCAGGTAAAGGGCTGTCCCCAAAGAGACCCTATCAATCCAAGTGCTGCAGAGAGGGAAGTTAACTCACAGGGAGGAGCACCCCTGACTCCCTCCCCCACCTGGACACACTGCCGGGTATAGCCCAACCCATGGCCAGTGTCCAGGTCCCCCCCGGGAGGCAGGCGATCACTGGCAGAACCCCCATCCACCCCCCCATGTACTCACTGCGTCTATGTGGAAAATGTTGAGTCTGGTTCACAGAGGTTGTCTGGTGAATTGAGAGAGCATCTTTTTAATCAAATCCATGGTAGCCTGTTGGTTCCGCTGGCCCTGTGCATCACAGCTTGGGATGGTCCTCTAGCAGGCAGTTCTTTTGTGGGAGACTCATCAAGGTAGGCAGAAAATATACACGTTTCTTTAAGTCCTGGAAGGCATCCTCCAGTGTTTACATAGGTTTGTTGGCCTGTCAGATATTGAATGACCAACTTACTAGGATAAGTGGGTCCTGAATTTGAGCTTTTGTTGTCGGAGACTGGGGAATAGAGGATATAGGCCCTCCTCTGTTGCATTGTGGTAGGTGCATAATCGTTGTCCACGAAAATGCAGATGTTGCCATAAAAAATCTTACTCTGTTGCCCAGGCTTTGCTTAATATAGACTCTTTTGTTTGATATTTAAAAATGGATAATAGTGGATCTTGGACATGCATTTGGTTGGGTGGGCTTGGGGCCAGTGCTTTAAACACACACTCTATTTCAGGCTGCAGTCCATGTCTAAATTTAGAGCAGGGTTTCAATAAAGTCCTGCATGTTTGCACTTCACTATCCTCCGGTAGTCCATATAGACAGAGGTTGTTGTGGCGCTTTCTGTTTTCAGCATCTTCTTGCCATTACATAATTAGATGACATAATTTAACAACTTGGTCCATTGTGGCTTGTAGTTGCGTGGTGGTGGAGGCCTGTTCCTGTGTCTGCTGATCCAGCGTGGAGACTTCAGAATGAAGTTCTGAAAGGTCAGCCTGGAGGATTTCTTGTGTTTGCTTAAAGGTTAGGAATTCACTTTAAAGTCCTGCAATTCTTTGAGGATTCTATCAAGTTTTTGATTCATTTGATATTTTCTTGGTTTGAGTTTAGGAGCTTTCACTGGTGTTCAGTGTACCGTCTTTAGTGAGTGTTCTGAGGCCCCAGAGTTGGACAGGTCAGCTTCGAATATTTCTGCTTTTTGTTTTAGTAAACTGAATCTGTTTTCTCCTCCCTTGTTCTTGCTAGTAGCGATCCATTTTGATATGGTTTTTACTGTATTAAACAGCGTGAAAATATGGCTAATTATCAATTTAACTTGGGGTGGGAGAGGAGCTCAATTCCTAATCTGCCATTCGGGAGGAAGCTGCACCGGGACACACATCCAGTTTAAATAGAGGAAATTGTGCACTATTTATGTAAATGATGTCACCGTAATCTAGCTGAGCTGGGAAGGTAGTCTGCACCAATGTTTTCCTGGCTTCAGATTTAGCGTAATAAGTTGTACTCCTCTTCTTTGGATCCCTGTGTGTTCCTATTGTATCACAAGAGCTTAGTAAGTTAGTTAGTTAGTTAGTTTGTTTTTGATTACCGGGTAAGTACACTAGACAATACTATGTGCATTATCAGTCACGACGCAGGAAAGTATAGCTACAATCACAATGGAGTACAAGTACAGTAAAGAAATAGTGGCATTTCAAATATTATAGTTTTATAATATTACACATGAGCAGAAGCTTTACAGTACAATACATGATGGAGGTAGCAAGGAGACAGTACATTGCAACAAAAACAAGAGGAGCATAAGGCTATAATCTGCATTTGGGGTGCCTGTTTATACAACTAGGAAGATGGTGTTGAATCCACAGTTGAGGTAACTATGCTCATAGCCTACTGATACCATAGCGGGAAGGTGTAAATTTTCTCTGGGAAATCTGTGTGTTTAAGGGCTTGTAGCTGTTCTATGAGATAGTATTTAACTTTAATTTGGGGGTTTTCTGCCAGCTCATATCTAGTACTAGCTGTTTAGCTGACTCTATCTCCCTGTTACAGTACATCTTTCACTTTTCACATCCCAAGTTTAAAGTTTTAGATATTGTAATCATGTCTAGAGATAAATGCCCTGCTCCTACTTGCTGTCTCTGATCTTATTCCAGTTGATCACGATTGCTTTGCTGCACTCCATCTGAAATTCATTTGGCAGTTTCAAGTTTTCTAATAATTTATTGTTTAGCTGCACTGTAACTAAGGTCACGTGGCTACTGAGACATAAGATTTTACTGCCTATCTTGCACTGTATAAAAAGTTGTTTCTCAAAGGTTACCCCTGCTTGCCTGGGTGAAATTAAACTCTCTTCTATGGATTGTAGCACTAAACCTCTGTTTAACTGGGGTAGGGACTCAAACCTGGCCCCCTGTTCTCATCCTTCACCTCCCTACCGTGCTGGTCTGTCCTGAAGGGTATTAAACTTGTTTGTTGAGATCTTGGATTAATACCTTTGAGCAGAAAGCTCTTTCATAGGTTCCACATCTAGTAAGACACAAACAAGAATACAGATATGTTACATAGATACAGATACAACAAGAAACAATTGAAAACTGTCTCCAGGCATAAATTCTAACAATAGTTACACAATCTAAGCAAGTACAGGGTGCAGAGTCAAAACAAAGGGTAATGTTTCACTAGGTAACGGTAATATAACATGATGATGCTTGTTTAAAAAGGAGAATTGTACAATTAACAACATAGGCCGATAATTAGATTGTGCCTGAGTCAAAGAAAGAAGGAAGGTCTTGTACCAGTAGAGAGGGACAGGTGAGGGAGAAGGAAAGTGCGGGGAGGGAGAAGGTAAGCAGAGGTGAAGGGTAGGATGGGGATAGATGAGGAGGAAAAGGGAAGGAAGAATAGCTATGTAGTCAAAGTGGAATAAAGGGAGAGGAGGGTGGGAGCAAGGAAGGGTGGAGGAAAGTGGGAGGAAGAGGTAGGTAGTGGGATGATGATGAAGACGTAACTAAGGTGGGAGGAAAGAGGTATTGAATGATGGAGGGGCAAAAAAAGGAAGAGGAGGTGGAGGGAGGTAGGAGAGAAAATAAATAATTTTGGTAGGGGTAGAAAGCCCATGAAGGTGTTAACTTGACTGGGGGCCCAAGAAATGGACTTGAAGCATAACATTTTACTAAACAATAGAGATCACAGAAATTGCAAATGGTAGGAGCAAGGTAAAGGCAAATTAGCAGTAGAAGTCACAGGTTGCCAATTAGATTAGATGCTGACAGAATTTTTTCTTAAAGGAGTCCAGCAAAGTAGCATTGGTTATGTCAGGAGGCAGGGAGTTGTACCACTGTGGATCTCTGTATGTGAATGCATGTTGTCCAAAGGCAGCGTGGCACCATGAGATTCTGAAAGCTTGTTTGCCAGAGCTTCTGGTACTACGTGGGTTACATGCAGGGAAAGAAGGGCCATTACGTGAGGGGTAGCAGTCTCAAGGGTGACTTTTTTTGCAAGCAGGCATGATTGGTATTTGAGCCTGCTGTCAAATTGTAACCAGCTAACCTGGGCATAAAGATCACAGGTGTGTGTCAAGCATGCTGCACCAGTAAGAAGGCGGCATGCTTTATTTAAGGCCATTTTGATACATCAGTAGGCGGTGTCTGTAGCCGCACCGTAAATGACAATACCTTAGTCTGCAAGAGAGACCACAGAACTGTGGATGACTATGTTCAGTGCTTCTGGAGTGAGATTATGTTTGTTCCTGTACAGAACTCCTAAATGCTGGTTAATAGCTTTGGCTTTTTGGTCGATGTGCTGGGTGAAAGACAGGGTAGAGTCAATAGTTATATCCGGGTACTTGAAATGGTGAACCAGTTCAAGAGGGGAGCCAGTGTCATTAATGATGGTAAGCAGGAAGGTTATATATCTGATTTGGGAGGTCAAAAACAACATTGTCTTAGTCTTGTTATAATTAAGGATGAGCTTATCATCCCAAAACCACTTCTCTACAGATGTAAAGGATTGCTGAAGTTGGTCCTGGAGAAGGTGAGGGTCCATGTTGCTGCTAAAAAGTACAGCGTCATCAGCGTATGGAAGTATGTGGTTGCAGCAAGCTCCTGGTAGTGAACTGAGGAAGATGCTAAAAGGCAATGGACCCAAGATAGATCCCTGTGGGACTCCAGAGCATACAGGTCTACTATCGAACAGGGCGTTACCAGTTTTTACCTGCTGCATTTGGCCGCTTAAGTAGCCGGAGAACTAGCTCATAGTGTCAGAGGAAAGACCGATGGAGGAGAGTTGTCTGATGAGGAGATCATGGTTGACAGTGTCTAAGGCCTTGGTATGGTCTATGAAAGTTGCCCCTACCAAGAGCCCTTGTTCCAGAGGGTTATTGATAAAGCCTAAAAAGTGCAGAAACTCAGTGATAGCACTATGCCCATGCCTGAACCCATGCTGTTGGGGGCATTGGAGTTGGTAGTTATTCAGATACTCTACGAGTTGATCGGCCACGATGTGCTCCAGGGCCTTAGAGACCAGGGGAAGAATAGAGATCTGGCGATAATTTTCCTGCAGTGCTCGGTCACCACTCTTGTGCACCGCTGATTTCCAAAGATATGGAAATTGTGACTGAGAAAGTAACAGGTTGATTATTTTGGTAAGAGGTGTGAGGATTTCTTCGAGGGTAAGGGTAACAAACTTTAAGTCCAAGGAGTCCCCATTGAATCTAGCTTTCCCCAGTATCTTCTTAAGATAGCGTCTGGCTTCATTCATAGACACTGCTTTGAAGTAAAATGGTGGGTGGTCTTGGGGTGGGTTCTGACTGCAGTGTTCATACCTGAGGGGTAACCAAGAAGTAGTCAGGAGGAGGGGAAGAACATTGCTAAGGTCTGTAAATGCTTTGTTGAAAGTGTTTGCGATGGCTTTTGGGTCCATGGTGGGGGTTCCATTGATGTTCAGCATGTTCAGGGTAGTTTTGGGGTCTTTTCCAGTGATGTCTTGGATGTTCTTCCAGAACATCCTGCTGTTGTTCCAATAGATGAAAAGGGCTTCTTTGAAATACTGGCTTTTTAGCAGAACAGATATCATGGGTACACTAATTTCTCGCTGCTTTGTACCTCTGCAGGTTAGCTTGTGTCCCTAGCACTTGAGAGATGTGCCAGAGGTGATCCCTGTGTTTTAGTAGATCAAGAAGAGCAGGGATGATCCAGGGATTATGGGTTCTCTTGATCTTTAAAGTTTTGAAGGGGCATGCTTATCACAGGTTGCATTAAAGGGTCAATGAAGAGTTCCAATGCAGTGTCAACATTGTTGTCTGTATATACATTAGACCAATTGGTGATCCTCAGGTCAGCTTTCAGTAGCTTGAGGTGTCCTGGAATGAGGACCCAGCTAGCGACATTTCTGGCAGGGGGCTTGCGGTAATTATTGGACCAGTAAAACTTGACAGAGGAGTGATCACTAATACAGTAGGGTAGGACAGAGGTGCCCTTGATATTACCTGGCTGGTTAGATAGCACCCAGTCCAGTAAGATATTGGTCCCAGTTTTGAAGTTCCTCCTGGTTGGGGCTTCTACAAGCTGGGAAAGGTGGATAGCAGATAATGCATCCTTGGCATCAGTGGAGTTAGGGGAGAGCCAGTTTATATTAAAATCGCTAAGCATTAGAAATTCTGAGTGAAGGCTCGTCCTTCTTAAGGCATTTATGAAGGATGCAAAGCCAGGTTTAGTGTGCCTTGGAAGGATGTAAACAGCATGGTGAATGTTTTGTTGTGTGCATTACCATAACCAAGAGTAGAAATCCCCAGGCCCTGCAAAGTGTCCTTTATGTAGATCACACATCCACCACCACGCTGAGACAGGCGATCACACCTAAATATTGTGTAGCCAGGAAGTAGGATTGCTGCATCAGGGACATTAGGAATGAGCCAGGTTTCTACTACCGAGAGTAAGTTTGCATTATGTCTGGTGGTCCATACTTGTAATCTGTCAAGTTTCGGAAGAAGGCTGAAAATGTTTAGTGACGACACTGTTAGACCACCAATATTTCTTGGTGAGTGATTTGAGCAGTGGGAAGGTCCAGGATTAGGATGTATATTGCCCAAGAGTAATAAGATCAGCACTATTAGTCTTTTCGGGTATTCCTTAAATAGTTTTTTTTGAGCAGGCATGTAACTTTCGGTTAGCGTGGCATTGTGTGGAGGTTCCCTGCTTAAAGAAGATTTGTTAGAAGATTGCCAAGGTGTCACGCCAGTGAGAATGGCAGACTTGAGACCCATCGGCATAGAGTGAACCTCCATGTAGTTTATGTGTGAAGGAGGTCAGATTTAGGGGGGAGGTTATGGTACCATAGGTATCGGTCATGGCACTGGTTGCTCCTGAGGGGGCAAGTAGACACATGCCTGCAATTAGGAGTCCTAAGAGTGTGAACAGGGACAATATGGTGGTTCCACAAGGTATGAGAGTAGTTGGGTAAAAATATTTGACTGGTGTAGGGAGAGAGGAGGATAGGATGGCAGTTCCTTTGAGGTAGCTTCCTGCTAACTTAGGCTTAGAGACAAAGTACATGTAAAGTTGATTTAAATAAAAATGCTGATGGTAAATTACATCCAGAGGAAATGATGAACTGCTGAGATCCAACATCACATAATGTGTTAAAATTCCTGAAAGGTGATAAACTGTGGCCTGGGCATATGCAAGATGTGAAATTCTTTGGTCTGTATGTTTCCTTTGTTCTTCAAAGCCCTCAGAGACAAGTACAATTCCTTTAGGAGCAGGTCAGACGAAAGGGCTGATTCAGTCACGGGACCCAGCATCCCCAAGTTTGTCAGACTTATTTGCCAGACTTATTGTTCCTTGGAATGGCTTCCAAAAATTTGATTTAAAATGAAAAAGCTGGTGATAACTGAAGGAAATGATGAGCTGCTGAGGTCCAGCATCACAGAATGTGTTAGAATTCCTGAAAGGTGATAAAATGTGGCCTGAGCATATGGAAGATGTGAACTCTATTGTCTGTATGTTTCCTTTGTTCTTTCAAAGTCCATAAGTACAGCTCCTTTAGGAGTAATTTACTGTAGTCGAAAATGATGATTCAATTGCAGGACCCAGAATCAACAAGTTTGTCAGACTACTTGCAAGACTTATTTTTCCTTGGGATGGCTTCCAAAGTTGCTTTAAAATGAAAAAGCTGATACCTGGTGGTGATGTTTTGTAGAAATTCAGTCCAGGAGACTTTCACAGATGTTGTGTGCAAGAATGGCATAGGTACTCCAAGCAGAAAAACATGTAAATTCACAAACATAACCTACAGACACAGACAAGCACAAACAGCCACTCACACAGTCCCAGGAGGTGGAGATTAGGCTTGCTCACTTAGATATTAATAGTTTCATGGCAAATAAGGTCAAGCAGAAAGCCTGGGTCACCGTTATTCACCTGACATACTTGACATTTCTGAGACCTGGCTTAAGTGATCCATTCCAGATTTGGCATGCTCCCTTCCATATTATAACCTTCTCAGAGCTGATCATCCTACCTTGAAATGAGAAGGTGAGGTTGTTACTGTTTATCAAATATCACCTGAAGGTATTTACCATGCAATACATCCTGATACAGTACCTCCTGTGAATTCCTGCATGTTACTCTCCTACTCTGCCAAAACATTTTTGTCTATGCCTACAACCCCCCCAAAAGAGGGTATCCCTGGCATCACCTCCCTTATTGATATGATCAGACCCAAGATTGGTTGTAACAAACTACAATATCATGGTTAACTCAAACCTCGACTAGCTAGGTTCATAGTCAAAAACTTCTGAGACTTTGATCAGCAAGCTAAATCTGAGCCAACTCATCTCTAACCCCACGAGATACTCTACTAAGGGTGAGTGACACTCCCTGATTGACTGGATGCTCTCCAATGGAAAGCAAAAGAATCTAGTTGTCTGGAATGCTGCCTGAATCTATTAGTGACCACTCTCCAACCTACTGCCTGTGGAGATTTCATGCACTTAAAACTCCACTGAACATTATGTTCCTGAGGGATTTCTCATGGATAAAATCCAATAAACTCTCTCTCTGAGCTCTCCTAGGTAGACTGGTCTCCTCCATCTTCTCTTCCACAAATGTCACCACAGCCTTGTCCCTACTCATGCCAATATTACTAATCTACAGGATAAACTCCTTCCAGTAACAAAGAAGAGATTCCAGGATCATGCAACCAAGTGGCTTCATTGGGATCATTCCTCCCTGTTTAAGACAAGTGGCAGTTGTCCTACAAGGCCTCCTCTAGTGAATTAGATTGGAATGCCTGTAGAAGACTCAGAAATACTAGCAAAAGAGCCACTTATGCTGCTAAGAACACCTACTGTAAGGAACAATTACTGGCCTCTGCTGGGGACTCCCATTATTTCTGGGGTCACATCCAGGGCCTCATTGGGGCTCTTCAAAGCAGGGTCAAATTGATATGGTGCTAGGGGAGTCCACTACAATACCCACTGCACCATTAAAGATGCTTTCAACTCATATTTCACTGATTACCTAGCTGTTATTCCTTTGCTCTAATCTTGCTCCATACACTAATTTAGCTAATCTACCTACCTTCTCTCCTCCCAAATCCATCCACAGTTCTTCCTAAAGGCTGTGACCACTAAAAATCTTTAAACTGTTTAAATCCCTTCCTGAGGTGCCAGTCCTGGTCCAATGGACTGCACTCAGGATACTTGAGTGTGGTGACTCTGTTCCTGCTATTTTCATTTCTTACACTTTCAATCTCTCTTTTCCTCTGGCGTCATACCTGAGCTCTGGATAAACTGCTCAGATAGTTCCTGTGCACAAGAAAGGGGACTCTAAACTCATTGAAAATACCATCCAATTGCTCTCCTGTCAGTTCTGAGGTAAGCTACTTGAAAAGGTTGTTGCAAATCAATTAACATACTACCTCCATAAATACAGTCTCCTTGCCCCAAACAGCCCAGCTTCCACAAGGTGCACATACAAGTACAACCCTAGTTCTGTTGTCTGGTGGCATTTAGGAAGCTGTGGACAAAGGCCTTCAGGCTGCTTTCATTGACCTCTCCAAGGCTTTCAACCTGATTAACCACAATCTATTGATCCCCAAACATTTATTACTCTTGGAATCTCCTCCCATGCTGTTGCCTGGTTTGGGAACCACCTCACCAACAGATCCCAAACCCAGTTTGTAAAGTTTAACCAAACTACATCTAATTTGGCCCCCATGTAAGTTGGAGTTTCCCAGGGTTCTATCCCAGTCCTCTGCTTTTTTCCATCTTTATTAATTGTTTTCCTCTTGTATCTACCTCCTGCTCCTCCATCATGTATGTGGACAACATTGCCCTTTACTTTAGCTCCTCCTCCATAGGTCACATTAATGCACACTTGAATAGTGAATTCCATAACATCCAGAGCTGGATAGTAGAAACTGAGCTTGTCCTCAACTCTTCGAAACACAAGCCATGCTTTTTGGCTTAATGGATTCTCCTGCCATGCCCTGTATTAATCGCCTTGGACATTTGGGTATCTGGATATCTCACTTGACTGATATGATCTGGATTTCTCCCCTCATATCACGTCAATCTTTAAATCTGTAAACATAAAGCTAGATGTAGACTACAGAATCAGGCAGATCCTCACCCTGAAGGCTAGACAAGCCATAGCACAAGGAATCCTCACCCAGACTGAAGTATGGTATCTAACCTCTCCCAGTCCTCTGAGTGTGCCCTACATAAATGGATGTCACCTAGAACAATGTGTGTTATGGTGCTCTGTCCTCAACCCCTGTCACTCACTACTGCAACCTCTACTCTGCTTTGGGATGTCTTTCTCCATCATGTGATTACCCCTTCTCACAAGGCTGCTTCGTGGTAAAAAAATCTTACAGCATCCTCTCCATTTTTAATTATATCTCTCCTACATAGCCTTCATTCAACCTACACTCTCTGATCTTGTGACTCATCCCTCCTTCAGGTTCATAAGTACTCCACTAAAATTGGTGAACAGGCATTCTTTGCATTTGCTCCCAGATTGTGGAACTCCCTGCCTGGGTCAGAACGTAGCTCTCCCTTTCTCCACTCATTTAAAGGATCCTTGAATAAACACATACTGGCATCCTCAGTCTGTAACTGCACCGACCCTTATGACAAATAATTACAGCACTTGCCTCCCCTTTGTTTGGTGTCACTTTATAGCACTGATAAACTTGACTGGTTATTGCCATGACAACTTCCCTGGTACTAGAGCCCCTACTTCTGTCTACTGTCATGACTACTGAACCTGTATTCTGCACTGCTGATACTGCTTGTTTTATCCCTGTTTGATATTTCATTGCCTTGTACACACTGCCATGGAATGTATTACATTTATTTATTTATTTATTTATTGCAATTGTTTCACCAGGAAAGGCACACTGAGCAACAAGATGCTTGTCTCCAGTGCGACGGGGTACACATGGATATGATAACATGCAGGTTATCAAGGAACAGTTAACAGAAGCAAATAAAAAGCAGCATAAGGATACACGATTGCATGAATATACAAGCAGTGCACATTGAATGCTTAGGATATTACAGTATCAAATAACAATTTTTGTGACAAGAAGCAGCAGACAAGGTAAATTAGCACAGTAGTAACAGCTGTAACAACAGAGGACGTATATCACAGTTATACAGTTATACACAGTACATAGGGCAAAATAGGCCCAGGACATAAGTGCAAGGTTGGGGTTATATGCCAGCTTCTGTAGCAAGGCTAAGGCTGCTGGTCAGGCATTGGGGACGGGATAGTGGGGCATGGCAGGTTCAGGGACAGGAGCAATTTGTAGTAAGGAAGTTTGCTAGGGCGGTAGACAGAAAGTAGGAAGAGGAGAAGTGCCAAATTTGTGGTGGAGGGCGTTCCAGAGCTTGGGTAGCCAGTTTGAGAAGGCAGCTTGACCGGCAGAGGTCTTCCGCCTAGAGACTGAAAGTTGGCAGGAGTCACTGGATCTAAGGCGATGGGAGGGTGGGGCATCTGTGATCACTGGCAGGTAGGAGGGCGGATGGACCCGAGCCATAGGTTGGAGACAAATTTAGCACAGTGAGAGATGTGGCGGTTTTTGAGGGATGGTAGTGCCAAGGCTCAATAGAGGTCGCAGTGGTGGGTGAGGAGAGAGGCATCGAGAGCAAAGCGGCAGAAGGCATTATAAAGTGTGTCCAGTTTAGATAGTGTGGACTTAGGGACTGCACTGTATACAATGTCACAGTAGTCGATGGAGGGCAGTATCATCATTAGGACCAGCTCACGTCGGACTCGGGGAGGGAGGCTGCTGCAGTTCCTATATAGTGCACTGAGCATGGGGCGTAGTCTTTTTGAGATAGCATCAATGTGGTCAGAGAAGGAGAGATGGCTGTCGAGCCAGATCCCAAATAGTGAACGAGGAGGCATCTTCAAGTTTTTGGCCATCCAGGGTGGTGAAGTAGGTAAGGGAGGAGAGTCTGACCAGGTGTTGTCGTGTGCCGAAGGTCATGGTGACAGTTTTTTTTGCATTTAGGGAGAGCTGGTGCAAGCTAAACCATTGCTGTACCTTGTTGAAGTCAGCTTGGAGGTTTAATTGTACCACATCAGGGGCGGAGCCCGAGTAGTAGAGTACAGTATCATCTGCATACATGTGGATTGAGGAAGTAGAGCAGATGAGTGGCAGGTCATTTAGGAATATAGAGAACAGAATGGGACCAAGAACCAACCCCTGTGGGACACTGGTAGTTAAGGGAAGGGGGGTGGAGATCACATTTGAGACTCTAACGGACTAAGTTCTATCAGAGAGGTATGATCTGAACCAGTTTGTGGCTGTGACAGAGAGGCCTGATTCAGCAAGACTCGAGAGCAATATGGGGTGGGAGACGGTGTCGAAGGCTTTTGCAAGGTCGACAAAAATGGCTGAGGTGATCAGTCCACTGTCCATACCTGTCAGGATAGTGTCTGTAATAAGCCTGATCAGGGAAGAGGTGGTGGAGTGTCCCTTCCTGAAGCCAGACTGGAATAGCATGAAGAATTTGGAGTCAGTGAGAAAGGAGGTAAGTTGGGTGAGCACAAGGTGCTCTTGTAGTTTTGCTAGGGCTGGGAGGAGGGAGATAGGGTGGTAGTTAGAGGGGGAGGTAGGGGCCCCTCCTTTTGGCAGAGGGATGACAAAGGCGTGCTTCCATGCATGGGGGGTGGCAGCGGCAGCAAAGAATTGGTTTAGGAGTTTGGCAAGCGGAGCTGCTATAGTGGGGGCGGAGACATATAGAAGTTTGGGGTCTAATCCATCCGGGGATTTGCCTTTTGAAGGGTTGAGAGAAAGTAATGCATCTAGGGCTTCAGTTACAGAGATGTTTTTGAAGGAAAAGGAGTGAGGCCTAGTCTGGGTCTTTATGTCTGTAGGCGGTGCGAGAGGTGTAGTGTTGGGCAGAGAAGAGAGGAGGGTGGCAGCACAAGTGGAGAAGTACACATTGAACTCAGTGGTGACTGCTGTGGACTCTGATAGGAGAGAGTTATTAACATTTAGCATTGGAGTGGGATTGGCAGCCAGTGGGGTGAAAAGGGAGTGAATGACCTTCCAGAATTTTGAGGGTTTATTTAGGTTTGACTGGAGGGAGCTGCTGAAGTACTCTGCTTTTGCAAGACAAGTGACTCTGGTGCACTTGTTACGGAGCATGCGGTATGTGGAGAGGTGTTGTGGGAGGTGTGAGGATTTATGCGTTTTCCAGGCTTTGTCCCATGCGATTTGACATGCAATCAGTTCTTGGGTGATCCAAGGTAGGTGGTTTCCTCGTACTCTTGTACGACGCAGTGGGGCGTGTGTGTTCTGAATGCTGAGGAATGTGTTTTTAAAGTATAGGAAGGCATCATCAATGGAGATCGTAGGAGGGGTAGGGGCCCAGTTTGCTAGTGCAAGGTCATCTAATACAGGGGCTAGACTGGGGGATTTATAGGAGCGTTGGACTACAAATTTAATGGGGGATTTTGGGTGGTGGATTTTACACACAAGAAGGTTAAGTGGTGGTCACTGAGGAAGTCAGGAAGAATACCGGCTTGTTTGACCCGGTGGGGGTGTGTGGTAAGGACCCAGTCGATGAGAGAGTGGTTACCAGATTTTAGGTTAAGCCAGGTGGGCTCAGTAATGATTTGTGAGAGGTTTAGGGTGGAAATTTCAGTCCTGGTTTTGTTGAGGGCAGGAGCTAGCCAATTGTGGTTAAGATCACCCATAATGTAGAGTTCCCCTATCGTGGTTAGGCAGGAGATTAGCTTGAGGAGGTCTGTGACAGCAGTAGCTGGTGTACCAGGTCGGCAGTATATCTCAGCAATGTAGACTGGTAGCTAGAAGGGAAGGACAAGCTGAATTAGTATTACTTCAAGGACTTTTGGTTCGAACTTGGTCAGGACCACTGAATAGTGCAAGTCCGAGTTTACGTAGATGGCTATTCCACCACCTTTTGAGGCTTTATCCTGGTGGGCCATAGTGTAGCCTGGGATAGTGACAGAGGAGTTGTTGATGTTTTTGTTGAGCCAGGTTTCGGACAGGGTGAGGATATCTGGAGCATAGTGGATGGCAAGAACCTGAAGGGAGTCAAGCTTGTGGACAAGGCTTCTTATATTTAGGTGCAGGAGGCACAGGCCATGTGGGAGAAGGTCCCTAGAGTGAGATGAAGAAGAGGCTAATGTTGGAGAGGGGCATGGGGGGGTAGTATTGGGGTTGGGGTTAGGGTGGATGTTTATTCTTAAATTATAATTTACATATTCTTGACTATATATTCTTAGACACTCACTGCATTTGTACTGTTTATACAGTTTGGTATTTGTAAACCTGTTTATTGTGTTTTTAATCAATTTTAATATATCTGTAGAGTGCATAATTCTTACTAGCTTATTGTCTCTTGAAATTCACTTCTGCTTGGTTTATTACCATTCCAGTCCTATTGCTCTTTAGTGCTCTCCAGGGTCATAGCTCAAAATAGGCATTTAATTGTCTAGTTTACCTACCTGTTAAACAAAATAAATAAATAAATATAAAAGTGTTTGTTCTTATAAAAACTGTTGACTGTCCTGATGAAGGAAGTATAATCGTCAAAAGCTAGCCCAAAAACAATTTTGTTAGGACAATAAAAGATATCAGCTGCAACATATTTGGTGTTTTTGTTTCTATAAAAGAAACCCATTCTCATCATAAGTGCCTTGCAAACTGTAATTCTAGAATGTGTTTAGAGAAGGACAACTTATTGTCAACCCAAAAGTCCACATACTGGCAATACTGTAGCATTCCAAATCCCCACAAGCAGCATAGCAGTATGTCATGGAAATAGTGTACATTATGCTATATTACTGCTATGCTACTTGCTTAACTGAGTAAACTGTGTTACTTGAGTCAGCCTGTAAGGTTTTTTTTCCAGTTTACTTTAGTTTGTGGGCTTCTTCCTCCACACCACCATGTTAAGAAAAATAGGGGTGTGTAGGGGGGAAGAACACCCCCAACTCAAATAAACTGAAAAATACCCAAAATCAATGGCAAGCATGCAATGATAGTGTAAGAACATCAACGCCACATACCATATCTTCTAGCATACATAAAAATATAGCATAAGCGGGGGTCCAGAGTGCTACAGTATTGCCCACATACTTATAGGAACTTATAACCTCCAATTTAGCCCTACCATGATAGTGATCAAGAACTCAAATATCCAAGAATTTCACTCTTCAATGGGCAGTATTTTTGTTTTTTCCCTGACCAGAGCTATAAAGCCCAGCTGCCCACCACTGTGATTCCTCCAACCCCTGAAGGACTTTTGCTGTTGTATGACCCAAGTGGGAGTAAAGAGGAGCCTGAGGAATCTTCAGCTCTTGCACCATCCCAATATAGTCCAATAAGGGAATGATCATGGCCACGTGCTCAGGACCACAGATTACCTCCAACAGATGCTTGACTGCACCCTAAATAAGCACTATCCGTACGCTCACCATAGGAGGCATACAAAATGTTGATAAAGGGCAGAAGCTCTTTTAATACAGAGACTTTGTGATCCACTACCGACAAAACTACAGGAGGCCACCAACTTCTTTACTCTGAACCAAGGATCTACGACAGCTGGGTCAGGAGTCAGTACCACAGCCAATCAGGTTTTTCAAAACTGCAATGGAGCCAGAGGTGCTCATGGACTGCAAGAGGACTGATGATTTTGCCCATGGTTTGTGCCGCTATTAGCAGATCAAGTACAGTCGAACAGTTCTTTCTCAAGAGACTGATAGAGAGACTAGCTGATCAGAGGGCTGGTATCTCTTGAAGAGGGAGAAATGTCTGCAGTCAGTGAGTGAGTGATTGAGTGTGGAGGTAGATCTACTGTACCATTTGCCCTAATCCACAACATCTGCAGAGACACATTTTGGAGGCTGATCTGTGCTTTCTGCCAAAAGAGGTGATTGCTGAATGCAGAGAGAACCCAGAACTGAATTCAACAATGAGAGAGAGAGAGAGAGAGAGTCTGTAAGGGTAATCTTCCCTACAGCTGTACTGTTCAGCCCAACTCACAGACTTTTGCCTTAAACGGGTCCTAGGGTCTGCAACCTGTGAAATGACATAGCATGCCTGGGGAGATGGAACCACAAACAAGAACCAAGAAGTACTGCACTCATTATGGAACAAAAATGTCACTATCTTAGTTGCTGCCAGCAGAAGTGCTCTTTATTGCAGACTTTGAAAAAGGCAGGTGTCACACAGTAGGTGTGGAACAAGCTAGCTCACCAAATGCCCTGATGCTTCGCTCACTAGAGCTTCATGAAAGGGCATGATCTCAGTGTTGTCCCTCCTCTTTTATACCCACCGTGCACTGGTTCTACCAGAATGCTGATGAACTATTACAAAATTTAGATGTACTGGTAGGGTGGAGGTGGATTTGGACCTGTTAACTACAAGTGTGCATTATAGAACAAGTCATTAAAAAATCCACATTTGAAAAAACATTTAGAAAAAATATATTTGTACAAACAGTTCAGGGTTTTATCAAGAGGAAATTAATTTCATCACTTTTTAAAGAAATTTATAGCAACTACATTGTTGCTAAGCTTGAGATAGAAAAGGCTCAGAGTGCTGTCTCTGTTAGGGGAGGAGGAAGGGGACATTGAACTTGGAATAAAAGATGAGAGCTAGTGTTACTGATGGGGAGATGGGTGAAGACGGGGGGTTGGGGTTTTAGAGTCTTGTCACGGATTGCAATCTCTCCTTCGGAAATCCTAGCTAAGTAGCAGGGGATCAGCTTTGTGGTCCAACATCTGCTTTTCAGACTCTAAAGATAGAAAAAGAAGACAAAACAAACAACTGTTATAATACAAAGAGGCAAAAATACAGTATATACCATTATTAAAGACAAGACGGTCAAATAATGATTTTGTTCTACAGTGGCGTGAAAAAGTATTTGCCCCCTTCCTGATTTTCTCTATTATTGCATATTTGTCACACTGGATGTTTTCAGGTCTTTAGACAAAATATAATATTAGATGAAGGGAACCTGAGTGAACAAATAACACTTTTTTTTTTACTTATTTCATTTATTTAATGAAAAAGTTAACCAACACCAACTGGCACTGTGTGAAAAAGTAATTGCCCCTAGTTAAATCAACCCAATTAAAGGATAATTAGAGTCAGCTGATTGAACAAGCCATGCTTGATTACAGCCAGCCCTGCTCAATATAAACCTCCTTATTTTGACCCTTACCATCAGAGTCACGTTACCGCACAAAGATTCAACAAGCACATTATGCCATGATCAAAGGAAGTTCCTGAAAAGATCAGAAAAATTTGTTGCCCTCTATCAGTCTGGAAAGGGTTACAAAGCTATTTCTAAGGCTCTGGGACTCCATCAAACCACAGTGAGAGCCATAATCTCCAAATGGAGAACACTTGGAACAGTAGTGAATCTTCCCGGAGTGGGCAGCCTGCCAAAATTACTCCAAGGGCGCGTAAAATCACCCAGGAAGTCTCAAAGGATCCTAAACAACATCCAAAGAACTGCAGGCTTCTCTTGCCTCAGCTAAGGTCAGTGTTCATGACTTCACAATCAGAAAGAGACTGGGCAAAATGGGCTTCATGTGAGAGTAGCAAGCTGAAACCACTGCTAACTAAGAAGAACATAAACGCTCGTCTCTCATTTGCCAAGAAGCACCTGGATGATCCACAAGCCTTTGGGAAAATGTTCTATGGACAGATGAGTCCAAAGTGGAACTTTTGGACGACATTTTGATCCCATAATGTCTCGCAGAAAGCAAACACAGCATTCCACAGTAAGAACACCATACCAACAGTCAAACATGGTGGTGGTAGTGTGATGGTGTGGGATGATTTGCTGCCTAAGGACCTGGATGACTTGCCATAATTAAAGGAACCATGAATTCTGCTCTGTACCAGAAAATTCTTAGGAGAATGTCCAGTCATCCTTCCACAGCTGAAGCTGAAGCGTAGTTGGGTCATGCAGCAAGACAATGATCCAAAATACAAAAGCAAGTCTACATCAGAATGGCTAAAAAGAAATAAAATTAAAGTTTTGGAGTGGCCTAGTCAAAGTCCAGACTTAAACCCAATAGAGATGCTGTGGCAGGACCTGAAACGAGCAGTTCATGCTCAAAACCTACCAAATGTTACTGAATTAAAGCAGTTCTATGCGAGGGAAGAGTGGGTTAAAATTCCTCCACAGCGATGTGAAAGACTGATATTGAATTATAGGAAGTGTTTGGTTGCAGTCATTGCAGCTAAATGTGGCGTAACCAGTTATTAAGTGTAAGGGGCAATTACTTTTCACACAGTGCCAGTTGGTGTTGGTTAACTTTTTCATTAAATAAGTGAAATTAAAAAAAAGTGTTATTTGTTTACTCAGGTTCCCTTTATCTAATATTACATTTTCTAAAGACCTGAAAATATCCAGTGTGACAAATATGCAACAATAGAGAAAATCAGGAAGGGGCAAATACTTTTCACGCCACTGTAAATAAACAACAGTGGCTAACTGGGGTCATATATATATATATATATATATATATATATATATATATATATATATATAGCTACTGTTACTCAGTTCCTGTCAAAAATGTGCTAATAATAGGAAGGATTTTAGGTCCCAGTCATGACTGAGATCTTTGGGACTAGGGTACTTATGTTAAAAATCCAATACTTTCTCTTTATAAAAGTCTTTTAACCTATCCCCTCTCTCTTTGTCAATTTTAATACATTCTTTCCCTGTTAATGCAAGATCCTAGGGATTAGAGCCATGGTATTCCAGAAAGTGTGCCCCCACAGGGATATCATCTCTTCCCATTTTGATGTCTCTCAGGTGTTCCTGTATCCTTTGTCTCAAACATCTGATCATTCTGCCAATATAAATTTTAGAGCAGGAGCACCAGAGGGAGTAAACAACAAACTCTGTACCACAGGTTATAAAGTCTCTGACTTCAACGTTCCTCTTGTGTCCTTGGATCAATATGAGAGGAAAGCTGAAATCTCCAACAAGAGAGTGAACTTGATCTGGTGGTTTGTTTTACCTCCTTTTTCTGTCTTTAGAGTCAAAGGAACAAATGCTGGATTGCAAAGTTGATCCCTTGCTACTTAGCTGAGATTTCTGAAGGTAAGATCGCAATCCCAGGTTATAATGCCACCCAATAGGACTCACTTTACTTGGCTTAAAAATCCAACAACACCCTAAAACCCCAACTCCCTCATCTTTTCCCCCTCCCCCAGCAATACAATCTCTCTCATCTTTTATTCCATGTCCAATTCCCTGTACCTCCATGACAGACACAGCACTCTGAGCCATTTTTAGCTCATGCTTAGCAACAATGTAGTTGTTATAAATTTGTTTAAAAAGTGATGAAATTAACTTCCTCTTGATAAAACTTAGAACTGGAGGATGGTACGTGTAGTACAATTACACAAGAGTGGGCCAAGGGATGAACCGGGTAATTATCATCTGGTAAGTCTCACCTTCATAGTGTGCAAACTCATGGAAACGATACTAAAGAAAAGACTGGTGTCGTACCTGGAAGGCAATGGCCTCCAGGATGTGAGGCAGCATGGGTTCATTTCAGGGAAGTCTTGTCAAACCAACCTCATACAATATTATGACTGGGTGACAGGTCAGCTGGATAAGGGTCATGTGGTGGATGTTCTTTACTTGGGCTTCAGCAAGGCCTTTAATTCAGTACCTCATGGCAGCTTGGGGGAAGCTAACTAGTGTAGGGGTAGGGTAAAAATGATAAACTGTATACAAGCTGGCTGGTGGCAGGCTGCAACAGGTGGTGGTGGAAGGAGCCTCAACCCAAGGCCGGTAATGAGTGGGGTGCCACAGGGCCTGTGTGTTGAAGCCAGTATTGTTTGGGCTCTCCACATCAGACATTGTACATGGGAGTGGTGAGCAAGGTAAGTCTGTTCACTGATGACACAAAATCAGAGCAGTGGTGGAGAGGAGGGATGGAAGCAGCTGCAGGGGACCTCGCAAGCTAGAGGTGGTCAGAGAGGTGGCAGCTGGGGTTCAATGCAAAGAAGTGTAAGGTTATGCACTTTGGGGTGAAGAACCCAAGGAGAGACTACTAGCTGGGGGTTAAGCTGGGAATCACTGAGGAGGAGAAGGACCTAGGGATAATGATAACAGGGGCCATGAACAACATTGTCCAGTGCAGGAGAGAGCTGCAAAGTGAACAAAATGGTGGGTGTATAGTGAGGGGTTTTTCATCCAGGCAAAAGAGATGATCTTGCCCTCTACAGGTCATTGATAAGGCTGCACTTAGAGTATTGTGTGCAGTTTTGGAGGCCATACCTAAAGCATGATATCAGGCTACTGGAGGGGTGCAGAGGAGGGCAACAAAGATGATATGTGGAATGCAGGAAGAGACTATGACAGCAGGCTGGGAGACCTGAATATGTACACCCTGAAGGATAGAAGGACAGAGGGACATGATAAAGACATTCAAGTATCTGAGGGGAATCAATAAGGATAGGGCAGATGGGGTTTTTAAGTTAAGGAGGGGAAGGGTCACCAGGGGGCACAGGCTAAGAATAGAGGGAATATTTAGGAAGGAAATGAGGAGACACTATTTCACAGAGAGGGTGGTAGCAAAATGGAATGCCCTACCAGAATGGGTGGTATCATGTAAATCTGTGAACAGCTTCAAAAGGGCATGGGACAGGGAACAGGGGAGAGTGAGGGTGGGGAAGGTGGGGGTGGCAGTGGGATGACAAAGGGAAGGGGGTAGGACAGCTGCAAACTAGGGGTGTTGGCTGCACACTCCAGCAGACTTAGATAGACTGGGTGGTCTATTTCTGCTGGCACATTCGTATGTTCACATGTTCGTATAACTTTTTGTCCAAATATGTTTTTTCTAAATGTTTCTATGAATCTGGATTTTTAAATGAATTGTCATATACTGCACACTTGTAGTTAACAGGTTCAAATCCATCTCCACTCTGACAGTGCTTCTAAATTGTGTAATGGTTCACCAATGTTCTGATAGAAACAGTGCACTGTGGGTATAAAGAGAATGGACAACATCCAGAGCCCACTCCCTGATGAAGCTCTAGAAGCAAAGTGCTGGGGCACTTGGTGAGCTAACTTGTTCCGCAACTACTGTGTGACACTTGCCATTTTTGAAGTCTGAACCTACAGTAAAGAACACTTCCACTTAAGCTGGTGGTGTTTTTGATCCATAATGAGTGCATTTTTGGTTCTTATTTGTACTTTGACAGAGGGCTAACTGGCCTGTACTTGCATTGCTATCCCCACACCACCTGAGCATGAGCAGCTCTTGTCCTGGAGATGGAACTACAGCTACTACAGTCTGGAGCCTGGTGCTTGGCCTGCAGTGCTGGGAGTAGCTGCACAGTAGCACTGGTCTGGGGTTGGGATCTTCCAGAATTAGTGCTGCAACTAAACAAAAACTCTGAGACAACAAATGGCACACCAGAGCCAAGCTGCGCCCAGAGTGGTGCTGATCCAGTGACTGTAGCCAGGGTGTTTATCATTGTTAGAGGTCTGCCTGGTCCTGAACTATAAATAGCCAAACAAAGCATAACCAGTCTCTGTTTACCCAGCTTGAGGTCAGTTACTAGAGAACACTTGAAAGAGGGCTTAAGCCTGACCCTAAGAGATGTTCTCTAGTGTGTCCCAGCTTGGAGACAGGGTGTCTGGAGTTTATGTCTAGAGCTTTCTGACTCAACCAGCAGCAGGAAACTCAGGCATGAATATTCATGGCCCTGATCTTTTCCCTTTACACTGTAAGAGGAGAAGGTAAGATGTAGGACCAGGAGGAAAAAGAGCAATTAAACTAGAGATAAAAGTAAGTTCAGATGCCATGGCTGCTACTGAGCCAAGGAGGCCTGAAGCATCAGAGTTGGCACCAGGGTCCCTGGGTTTGGGTGGAACCAGTCCCCTCCAGTGAGGTCTCCAGAGGATCATGACCCTATCCGGGTCCAGGTGGGAAGAACCCTCCACACAGCTTCAGTTGGGAAGAGGTAGTCCAGTGTCTAGTCTAGAGAGAACCAGGAGATTGAAACCTGGTGACACCAAGGGAGTTGTGGAGGGCTACTCCTCAAGGGAGGTCACTGGGATCTGTGAGGATCTGCCTATGTCATCTGCACACAAGGAAGAGAGCAATCAAGTAAGTTAACCTTCATTAAATTTCGTCTGTAGGTGATGAAAATCTAGGTAGTAGCTACAGTGTGTAATCCTCTGGGGAGTGTCCCGAATGAATGTCATCAGGTGGAGGGGTCCTGATAAGAGTTGGTGCCAGTAAGTCCCTGGGATGGTGCTGGGCATGGGAGTCTATTTCGTTGGGCCACTAGGGCTGTCAGTGTAGTTGCTAGAGGGAGGCATATTTGACTGGACCAGCTATGAACTATTCTCAGGAAATCATAATGCAGCTATAGTTACAACTTGTTACTGAACCCACTCGAGGTCCTAATATTTTAGATCTATTATTTACTAACATAGAGCAACAAATTAGCAATTTACAAATTTGGGATCCACTTGGGACCAGTAATCATTCATCTATTCTTTTTGAAATTCAACAGTTTAAAACTACACAAAAAAGTTATACTATACAAAAAATTATAACAAAGCAATTTTTTCTAAACCCAATGAATACTTACAAAACATAAACTGGGAATCTAATCTTCTTAATTGTACAACACAACAAGCTTGGGACTTTTTTTAAAAACATTGTACATTATTTGGAAAATACCTTTATTCCATCTAAGAGAAAATTTAATAATAAAGAAAAATTTCCCTTGGTTCAACAAGACAATTAAAAATCAGATTAAAATAAAAATTAAACTTTTTAGGAAACTTAAGAATAGTTCTGTTCCATTTAAAACTACTCTATTACATAAATGCAGACTATCTGTGAAAAACTTAAAAAAATGCTATTAAATTGGCAAAAAATAAGCTAGAATTTAAACTAGCTCACACAAAAGACTGTCACAAATCTCTTTTCTCCTATATAAATAGTAAAAAAGGTGTATCAAGGACCATTGGTCCCATTATAACCAATGGCTCTTCTCTATCTGATACAGAAATCTCGAATCTCTTTAATAAGTACTTTCATTCTGTCTTCTCTTAAAAATCACCTATTAGTACATTTAAAGTTCACCACATAGATTATCATAGGTTCTGTCCAACTGACATTATACAGGCTATCAAAAAACTAAAAAAAAATACTGGTCTGGGCCCAGACAGTATTCATCCATGGTTTCTGATTGAAACCTCTATAAATATTTCTATACTGTTGTCAATTATTTTCAATAAATCCTTACAAGAAAGCATTGTACCAAATGATTGGTATTCAGCAATAGTTACTCCCATATTAAAAAAAAAAAATAGAGGTTCTGTGCAAAATTATCGTCCAATTAGCCTGACCTCAGTGGCTGGTAAATTAATGGAACGAGTAATGAAGTCTCTAATAGATCAAGATTGTAAAAAATTTGGAATTTATGATTCAAATCAGCATGGGTTTACTCCCAAGTATTCCTGCACCACCAATCTAATATCTTTTTACAATAATATAAGTACTCTACTAGATGTGGGTGCCCCTACTGATGTAATTCTTTTGGACTTTAGTAGCGCTTTCGATAAAGTCTCACATGAAAAACTCATTACTAAAATGCACAATCTAGGTTTGCCACCTGATATTGTCAACTGGACTTTAAACTGGTTGACAAATCATTCTCAGGAGTCAGAATTAATGCTATCTTGTCTGATTTGGGTAGTGTGACAAGTGATGTACCACAGGGGTCGATCTTGGGACCAACATTGTTTAACCTCTTTATCAGTGATTTACAAACAGGGCCAAATAACTTCATAGTTAAATTTGCAGACTATACTAAATTGGGGGGCAAGGTTAATAATCAAGAAAATATTTCAGCATTAAAGAAGGATTTGGAAAAATTAACACTTTGGGCAAATGAAAATCATATGCAGTTTAATCAAGACAAATGTTTAGTATGTGCATTTGTGTAAATAATCCAAAACGATATATCATATAAACGGACTACCACTTCACTCATCAAATTGTGAAAAAGATTTAGGGATATATGTTAATAATAAACTTACATCAAATTATCACTGTGTTAGAACTGCTTGCATGACCAGCAGACTTTTGAGGCAAATAAAACGCACTTTTGTTAATCGCACTGAACAATGCCTTATTCCATTGTATAGGGCATACATTAGACCGTATCTAGACTATGGCACCCCTTTCTGGAATCCAAACCAAAAAAAAGACATAGCAATTCTTGAACAGGTTCAAAGGAAAGTAACTAGAATAATTCCAAGATTAACAAACTTGGATTATCAGAACAGATTAAAAGCTACTGGTCTCTTCTCTCTTCAAACTAGAAGATTAAGAGGTAATATGCTTACGGTTTTTAATTTAATAAATTCACCAGATCTAATGGAAAAATGTGGTCTAACACTCTCCAAAAGGAGACATGTTCTGAGACTGCATAATAAACAGCTTGAAGTAAAACTTATAAAACCAGCAAAAGGAAACTTTTTTCCAATAAGAGCATCCATTGTATGGAACACCTTGCCACAAGAATTGGTAGAGGCAACTAGTGCCACTGTCTTTAAAAATAAATTAGATGTTTGGTTGAGGAATAATAGATAAATAATGTCCCACATAGTGTGGGGAACAGTCTTGATGGGCTCTGGCCTTCTGTTCTTTCATACCAAGTAATACCAAGTATAGTGAAACCATAACATGAATTCCATTTGCAGGCATGTAAGATAAGCACATGCATGTTGGCTCCCAGGGTAGTGCTCGCCCTTCCTGGTAGGGTGCCAGGGCACATAGGTCTTGGGAACGCCAGGACTCCAGGGACCTCAATAAATGGGAGACAGGATTTTGGAAGTGAAAGTAAATGTAACAGCAGCAGCAGCAGAGGAGCCCCTTTAGAACAAGGGTAATATAACATGAACAGTGTAGCACAGTGGGTGTCAGACAACACTGTGGAAATGGAAGGTGAAACTTTGGTGGCAAGTGACAATGTGAGGGTAATGCCATTTAAGGCTGTGTGACATTGTTAGAGCTTAATAAATGCATCCTGCTTGATCCCAGCTCCCAGTGTGCTCCTTCATTGGTGAGTAGTCACCTGTTTTTAGTACCACAAAGTGTGCAGTGGTTGCTCCTGGTCCCCATTCACTCTGACCCATGGTAGCAAGGTAAAGAGGTACTGGTGTTTTGTTGCATAAACGGGTGCTCCTCTGGATGAGAGATGCCACCATATACCACTAGAAACAGGGGGTGTCCAATTCTTACATATGGGGGCTCATCTAGGATTTGGGGGATGGTGGAACTGGTAGCACCCTACACATGGTACCCCAAGACCTCTCACACTATTTAAAGTTTATTTGGTGCAAATCAGTTCAGAAATCACTGAGTTATGGGTCCCACTTTCAGAAAAAAATGACACTTTTCTGCTGTTTATTTTCACAGTTGATGTGTTTCACAGTACACGTCAGAACAGTCTGAGTGAGGAGCAGCTGACACTTGCGTGGAGTTTGCATGGATTGAGCAACTGGTGCTTGAGCTTGGAAGGCCCACCACTGCATGCAAATAGGCAGCAGTTAAAGAAGGCCTGCATGCTGTTAGTCTGCTTGAGAGCAGAGCTGCATGGAGACATAAGAGGGCGATGATTGCAGAGCATCAATGGAACCTGCCAGCTAAGGTCCTAGCAGAACTAGTGCAGAGACTGTACTGACCAACAGTCCTACAGAACCACAGTTCATCCTCAGACACTTTCGACTGACCACCAAGGATCCTGGAGAACAGCCACTAGTTGCCGCTGCAGCACCAGAGTCTAAGGAGTCAGCAGCTGCCAGGATTGCTCCACACCCCCTTCGCTTGCCCAGCAGATGGAAGTGTGCCCATGAACCTCTGACAGCATTTGCAGTAAGACTTTTTTAATCACAAGGGTGCAGTGTGCACATTTATGGAACCCAGACAAACAGAAGAGAGAAAGGAATAAGTGCCTTAGTGGGACTTGAACCCAGGCCACCCAGAATATCATTCCAGTTAAATGACCAGCTGCACCATCAAGGCAACTGGAAACTGGGATGTCCTGAGGCACCTTACTCTTTCTCTAATGCACAACCTGGTGCTGTGCAGATAATTACATTTTCAATCACTAGAGTGTGGTGTGTGTACATTTTTGAAACCCAAACTTGGGAGAGAAAGAAATAAGTGCCTTAGCTGGGACTTGAACCTAGGCAACCCAGAATACCATTCCAGTTGCACTTCCAGCTCCGTACAAGTGCAACTGGAAACTGGGACATTCCAAGGCACCTTCCTCTTTCATTAATGCACATCCAGGTGCTGCACAGATAATTACATTTTCAATTACAAGTGTACAGTGTGCACATTTATAGAGCCTAACCAAACAGAAGAGAGAAAGAAATAAGTGCTTTAGCTGGGACTTGAACTCAGGCCACTTAAGGAGTCTGCTAATAAATCTGCCCTCTGGGATTCATCCCAAATAAACAGAAACAAATGGGAGTCACCACAGGGAACAGGTGACTGAAGCAAAGTAAAAGTAAATTTTTCAAGTAACTGTGTCAATCCCCTGGTGTGTGTATTCGTATATACTGTTAGAAAACTGAACTTTATTGAGGCATTATGCAGTCTGGACTTGGTTTACAACTAGAAGAATTGTTGCATCATCAGCAAATGGGGACTCTAAGATGCCAAAGAAGGAGTTGAGCACAAGAAAAGTTGCTGGCATGCCCAGGCCATGGCGGGGGGGGGGGTTCACTGTCAACTCTATCACACGCAGGGTACTGTGATCACTGTTTTAATCATGCTGCAAAAGTCTAGACAGTAAAAATATGTGAGCCATGCTGCAGTCACACTATTCTGGGTCCTGGAGTAGCATCTATGCCACCCCCCCCCAATCAATGATCCCCTGAGTTATCGCCCTCTGATGAAGGGGAGAAGATGTAAGCTACCATGCCTGCCCCTACCAACACCATCAACTTAACCCAGTCATAAAGCAGAGGCCCTAGCTGAGAGTTTAAAGGATGTGGTGCAGGCCTTAGCTGAAGATCTGCACCATGGAAGAGGTGCTCACCTGGTGGAGATGCCTTGGGCCCAGGAGGTTACTACTGGGATGCAAATGGTGAAGCTTGGCCAGACAGTTAGAAGCACAGAGAGTTCCCAAATATGGTTTGGGCCTCCTCCCTGAAAGTCTCTGTGGTAAGCAATGGGTCTTGTATGCTTAATAGTGAGAGTGGTTAGTTGTTGGATGACAACTGTGGATTGTATGACCACCATCTCCTGGCACAGCCACCAATTCTGTGGCCTGCTCAGGGGTCACTCCCTAGTCAGCCCTGCCTGACCTCCAGAAGAAGACAAAGGACAGTAGCCAGACTGCCATACCCAGAGAACAATGAAGAGCAGCAAAAATCCACCAGTGTGGTGGTGGGGATGGTGGGGGGGGGGTAATGGATGAAGTGGCTATAGCAGCCACACCACCAGAATCTTATATTGCAGTCTCCAAAGCCCCCTCCTATGACAACTGCCACTGCACCAGAGGCATCAGATCTACAAGCAGCAGAGGCCCAAGCACTAGAACCCCAAATAAGTCCTTGGCACAAACTAGATGATGCCATGAAGAGATTGTGGTGCGGCCATGGCTACCCCCAGGAAAAGCTGAAGTGGAGCATCTTGGAAGGATCAGATAGGCTGATCGCGTTATCAAGAAATGGGTCAAAACTTGCTTTGGATACTGCCTCCCATACATACTAAGATGGCTATGGGAAATTACTGAGGCTCACCACAAGTGAATACTGTTATTGGATGCTAGGAAAGCCACAGTAAAGGGAGGACCATGCCTTCAACCTGCGACAAAGAACAAGTAGACCACATTGCAAGATCAAAAGTTGTAGCTTTAGACATGGGCGGAGCATCCAGATGCACAAGGTTATCTACGCAGATCTGGATGGAATACAGACGGGTCACTATGTAATGACTGTCAGACCAGATGGGGAACAAGTAAAGAAACACCATCCATTGCACTATGCATGGGTCAAGCCTCAGGGTTTTTGTTGAAACAGAAAGCCAACAAACAGGGTTAGAAGGGTCCCAGTCTTTGCCACAAGGAGCACCATGGTTAACTGCAACTGTTTTAAGGAAAAGGACATGGGTCTTCTCCTTTGCCAAGGACAGAGAAAGTGACTTTGCTACTCCACAAAGGGAGTAACCTCTGACCTCAGTTCCAGGAGGCTACAGCTTGCCTAGTGTATGTGCACTGCAGCAGAGGCCACTTTTGAACTACCTCAGAATTTGCACTTCTGGGGCCAGATATTGAAAAATGGGCAAAGGTACATCCAGGTATGGCTCTCCAACCAGAAGCTGGTCCTCAACCAGAAAAAAACCCAGGCCATTTATTCGGCTCATCAGCCAAAATTCGGGCCTCCTCAGCTCCTCTGCAAATCAACTGTGAGGATGGTACCCCTCTTCTTACTGTGACCTCCCTCAAATATCTTGGTTTGACGCTTGACCCCCAACTGGACCTGGGAAGTCACATCCACAACGTTTGTAGAGGGGTCAACTGCAAGCTGGGGCTGGCCTACAGGGCTAGGTACAACCTTGCCCTGCAGCTCATCTGGCTCTTGCCAGGAGAGTATTACTCCCTTCCCTCAGCTATGGTTTCCACCTATTTGCTCATACTTCTAATGTCCTCCTTAACAAGGGGAGCACAACATACAACAACATCTGCCCGTTTGCTCTGGCAACCCCCCGTCTTACCCATCACTGTGAACTCTACGATAAGCTAGGATGGCTATCCCCGGCCAATCACCTTAACTTTGGCATTGGGTGCCTAATGAGCAAAGTAATCAGCTCCGGCACCCCCCCTGGAACTGGCCTGGCTTCTCGCCCCGGATGACCTCTCACCCTACCCTCTGAATCTCAGGGCCCTGGTCTACTAAATGTACCCACCACCTGCACCTCATGGGTGATAGGAGCTTGCAGCTCATTCACTAGGCTCTGAACTCTCTCCCTGAAGGGTCACTTTTCCCTTCCCAAGCTTTTCCGGACCTCCTGTGAGGAACACCTCAAGCTGGCCCTCGCTGTGTATGCCTAAAGCCACCTAGCACATAGTTCCCAGTTGTCACCAGCCAGGTGGCTCTACCCGCTGCTACTCTGATCTCACTCACTACCCTACTGTCTGTCGCTGGTGGTGATCCTACACACTCATTCTTTCTTCGCCCTTGTTGGCTATTGTATCAATTCTCAATTGTATCTTGCCCCCACTCTTGTTAACTGTGTATACCTTCCAATCAAATGTAAAACTGTTTTTCTCTCCTGCTTTGTTGTGTTGATGTACCTGTTATACCCTGTTGTACTCTCCCGGGTCGTTCCTGAAAATAGGCATAAAACTTGTCTAGTGTACCTACCCGGTTAACAAAAATTAAATAAATAAAGTGTAGAGCAAAGGTTTGCACTGCACTTGCCCATTGCCCATAACCCAAGGATGCTATATTTAGTTGTACAGCACACTAGTACTATCTGACTGAATACAGGGGCATGTCAGTGCAGCGCTAAGTTAAGTAGCACTGCCCTGACATGCATCCTTGAAGTGCAGGGAACAGCATCCACAGACCCAATAGTGCCGGGAGCCCCTGACATGATATTCAGCTGGCAACATGCAAATGTGGCCATTGGGCATGCAAGGCACTAAGGGGCCATATACATGCCCATTATGGGTCTATTTGTATGGAAAGCAGCTGCAGATTTGCGCCCCATCCACTCCACCCCATTAAAATAAATATTTCCCTAATGTCCAGTGACCCTCCCCCATCCTCTTATCCCCATCCCTGTTAACATAAACATGCCCTTGTGGTCTGTGGTTCCCCTGTCCACTGATACCTGTCCCTGTAAAATTAAACATTGCCCTGTTGGTCTGTGGTCACCCCCATCCTCCGATCCTTGCTTCCATTGAGAGAAAAGTATTCCCTGGTATCCAGTGGTCCCCCGCCCTCCCATCAATGGTCCTATTACAATTAAATATTTCCTGGTGTCCAGAGGCACCCCGTCCTCTGATCCCAGTCCCTGTTAGAATGAAGTTTTCCCTAGTGTCCTTGATCCTCCACTCTCAATCCCTAGCCCCATTGATATAAAATTAGTCCCTGGTGTCCAGTGGTCCACTGCACCCTCTGATCCCTGGCCCCATTCAATATACATTAGGCCCTGGTGTCTAGTTGTCCCCCCTACCCTCCAATCCCCAGTCCCAATAGACAGAAACCCTTCCCTGCTGTCTAGTGGCATCACCCCACCCTTTGAGCACTTGCTGAGGTTCAGTAGGAGAAGGCCTTGTGATCTAGCACCCCCACCACACTGGGTATGCCACCCAAGCTATTCAGTGGCAATACCACCTCCCTCCTTCTGCTGGTGATACTCCTCCAATATTCTACTGGCCCTACCCACTTTCTTGTCACACTGTCTCACCACCTTCAGATCATCAGATATTACTCCTAAGTCCCTTTCCTGTTTGGAATACCTCTTCTCCCATTTTATACTCCACCTCTGGGTTTCTGTGCCCAAAGTGCATGATTTTGCACTTTTTCACACTGAAACCCAGCTGCCATGCCCCTGACCACTCCTCAAGTCTTCTCAGGTCTGTGCACATTCTTTCCATCCTCTCTTGAGTGTCTACCCTAAGGCAGATTTTGGTGTCATCCACAAAGAGGCACACCTTCCCTTGTAGCTCAGCTACAATGTCACTTATAAAGATATTACAGAGGACTGGTCCCAGCATTGACCCTTGAGGCACCCCTCTGGTCACCCTCCCTTCCCTAGACTGAACTCCATTTACCACCACCCTTGTCACTGATCTCTTAACTAATTTGTCAACCATTTGACCACCTTTAGACCCACCTCTAAGCTGCTCAGTTGCCTTATGAGCCTCCTATGTGAAACAGTGTTAAAAGCCTTACTGAAATCTAAGTATACCAAGTTCTCTGCCCCATCCTAATCTATTTCCCTGTTTACCCAGTCAAAGAAATCTAGCAGATTTGTCTGACATGACCTGACATGAATAGCTTGCTGGTGAAGCCCACCTGGAGTACTGTTTTCAGTTCTGGAGACCAGATCTCAGGAAGGACATAGAGTGGAGGCAGTTCAGAGGAGGAGGGCAACTAAAATGGTGCAGGTCTGCATCAGAAGACCTATGAGGAGGGACTGAAGGACCTCAATATGTACACCCTGGAAGAGAGAAGAGTGAGGTGGGATAAGATAGAGACCTATAAATACCTCATAGAGGTAAAAAAGGTTCAGGAGGGGAGTAGTATTCAGGGGAAAAGATGCACGAAGACAAGAAGACATGAAATTAAGTTGGAAGGGAATGAATTCAAGAGAGACATGAGGAAGTACTTCACTGAAAGAATGGTGGATGTCTGGAACAGTCTTCTAGCAGAGGTGGCGAGGGTGACAACAGTGGTGGGCTTCAAGCATGCATGGTATAGACACAAGGGAATCTTACTGGGATGCAAGGGAGGGGGAGCCAGAGATCAAGCAGAGTCTGCTGTGACAGTATAGGCAGGAAAAAAATGGACAGACTAGGTGGGCCAAGTGGTCCTTATCTGTTGTCAAATTCTATATTTCTGTGTGTGGCAGGGGAAATCCCTGTCTCTTGAATGGACCATTTCTCTTCTTCTGGAAACTTCTGTTGCAACAGTCTGCTATCATTTACTGCACTTGTAGCCCTAATTTTCTAGTCCAAAAGGTTGGCCAGCTTTAGGCACCCCCCCCCCTTGCCTTTCTTAATCTGTATCCCACTTTTCTTTTTCTTCTTGAGATCCATAGCTTAGGAGGTTTAGTTCATGACCTCCAGTTATATTAAAGTAGCCCATGGGATAGTAACATGAAACCAGTGCCCTGTGCACCATACTGGTAAAGAGAAACAGTAACAGTAACATAAAGGTTTTGTATTTGCTTAGTTACTGGGAGCCTACTGAATGTTTAAGTACAGAAACACATGGAGCTGGCAGTACCTTTTTCTTTCGGTATCCCTGTTCCCCTTGCCACTCGTGAATGCTGAATGGAAATAGTGTATTATATGACAAAAGAAAAAAGCAATAAGTAAAAAATGGAGCAGCAACCCCTCTTTAATATGCTTTTGTTCCCCTAGGCTTGCTGCTCCGTGAAATGTGCAGTGACTTGTAATTCTTGTCAAAACTTTTATCTGGGCTAGAAGGATCCTGGAATGGGGTGAAAAAACACACAAATGTAAGGTGACTGCAGATTGCTTTTGTATTGTGGTTCACTGGAGTTGTACCTACTGCCCAAAAATGTGTAGGGAACTCGACCGGAGTGCTGTTCAGTGGCAGCAAGTATTACTCCAGTAATGCCGCTGAAACCCTGCTCCGACACAAGCTAGTGGTGTGCAGGCTTACAGATAGTCCCTCCAGGGAGACACCTGAATAACTTTCAGTTTAGAATACATACATTTTCGAACCCAGAAGCCTGGAGTTTATGTTAATGTAATCCTGTATATATCGGGAGCCCCCCTATGTATCTGGCACCCCTGGTTCCAATTCCTTGCCATTCTGGCCATGTATCAGATGTCACAGGGATAATATGCAGCGTGTGTGTCAGAATTCTATTTATGTTGCTACGGCCGACGGTCATCTCTAGAATGATGGGGGAGCCGAGGCATCACTGAAATAAAATAGCCGACGGGCTGAAATTTCAGCTGTCGGGTATGAGTATGGTAACTAAAAGTAAGTTATACCATTTATTGCAATAAAACCGGCTCTAGAAACAGTGATGTTGCCACTGTGGAATGACTTAACTTATTTTATTCCCCTCACACTCCTGGCAGAACTGTTATCCACAGTCTGGCAATATTATAATATTTTCTGTGGATACAAACCAACGGAACAAACCCAGCCAACTTAGTGCAGGTTACTATACCGTAGCAACACACTGTCATGTCCAATAAAAGGGGAACTTACTCTGCTCTTAACAATGGTTCACTAGAGAAAGAAAGGAGCCCCAATGTAGCAACACTTTCCATAGACCCTGGTGCACAAACAAGTGTAAACTCTTCTGTTTCAAGGGGAAACCTCCTTTAGGGCAGCAGCAGCCCCAGTGCAGGAATTTATAGTACTGCACCTGCCACTCAAAGTGCAATGGGAAACACTGGTGTTTGGAATAGGGTTGAAATTACCTTAATTAGTATTTTCTTTGCCTGCCTTGCTTTGGGGATGTTTTAATAACCATTACCTGGTTTCTTAGCTTTATATAAAATAAAACATGAACCAAATAAAGAAGTTATAATTTTTAAAGGTTTTAAGATCACATGACCCTATAGGGTGGGTATAAAAGGACTGACTCCAATCCAGTGCATGCCAGCAGATAGGGTCAGTTCCTGATGGCTGGTGTAGGTAGGGGACTAAGGGGAGTCCCATACTACTACTGAATGAAAACTGAGAGGAAGTTTGCCATTTCCTTAAAGCTTTATATTTGTTTATTTTCTGTTTATTTTTTGTTATGAAGTCTTTATCGTGCATCTGCCTTGAAAAAATGTTTATGAAGCAATAAACATCACACTAGATATAGTGTGTTAACCTTATAAGAACCATGTTGTGTCCGTCTGTTATCCCACACTTCTACACCGTGTTTCAGTGTAGCATAGTGAGCGTCAGACATGACTGTGCAAATGGAATGTGAAAGTTAGGTGACAATTGTAGATGAAGTGAAAATGCGAGGATAATGCTCTTTCAAGCTATGCAACATCATTACAGCTTAATAAATGCATCCTGCTTGATCATAGCTCCCAATGTGGACCTTTCTTTGCCTCTGGTTTCCATCTGCAACTGACTTGATGTGACAAGGTAAAGGGGTACTAGTGTTTCATGATGTATGGAGAGTGCTCCTCTGGACAAGATATATCATATACCCCTAGATGTGGGGGGGGGGCCCAGCCATTCATAAAGCCTTGGTCCTGTAACTCGATGTAGATAGGTGGGGTTCAAGAATTCGATTTTGGACCTGGGCATTGTGTAATCAGTCTGCAGGATTGTGAGCTTACAGTTTGACTAGCTGCTACAGATACAAATAGAGCTCTGTAATTTGGTTTCACCTACCATCATAGGTACAAAGCGACTGTCGATGGACCTGCAACATCTCAACAGTTGGATATGCAGAGAAGCATTGGGAACATCCTAAGGGGCACGGAGTTTAATGCTGGTACCTGTAAGGGATTAATGTTGTGGGGCCTGTACTGTTTGGAACTATGAGAGGGTGATGGGAGGGAGTAGGCCTTGGGAGAGACTTACTGACATTGCCATTGCTGTCAGTTTTTTGGTTATTATTTGACACTGCCTGCATGTCTTACTTCGATCCTTGCATCCTGTTCCCCTACTAAAATCACTTTTTGTGTGTTGCACTTTATAACAGTGGTAATTGTATTTGTGCTAGAACTGTATTACACTATATGGTTATTAGGTGAGTTGAATCTGTAAGGTCACAGCGCATAGTTGTTTCAGACTCATACACTGGTGTTAAGGAACCTTTTAGAGCTGTAAGATGTAGTTTGCAACCTCGCTTAACATTGCCATTGTTGCCACAAAGGATCTGTGTTCTGCTATAGAACTGATGCTGAAGGACAAAAATTACATCAGAGTGTTCTAAAATGTCACTTAACACTAGCGTGTGAACTAGAAATACTCAATAATTCCACTAAACAGCCAGTAAAGATAGAACAATAATAGAATGGGGCCAGTATGTAAAACATAGCTTGTATAAGAAAAAAAATAACTTACAAATTCAGTGCAGTTCTCCTTTAACAACAATTATCAAACTCAAATTTGCACTCCAAGTTGGATGGCCAAGTCCATTAACAGTAATCCAGATGTGGCACTGTGTAAGTTATTCTAATGTGGCACTATGTAAGTTATTGTACAAGCTGTGGTGATGGTGTAGGAAAATAAATCCTGATGGGCTACTCACAGTTTACCCTCGGTGGCAGCAGTCTCCACCTAGTCTCTGCAGATCAAGCTGGATTTAGCAGCAGTCGTCTGCAGAGTCTGGCATAACTGCAATAACTTGCTCAGCTCTTCTCTGCTGGGCTCCCTCCAGCACCTCATACTGTATATCAGCTGGGCTCTTTCTGTCAGTCATTCACTCTGTCATGGTGGTTAGAATACTGGATCTCCTCAGCCACTGCTACACCACTAAACCCTTTCCTTGGTACCAGTGAAATGGAACACAGTTGTATTAATGATGAAATTAGGGAAATGTCCTGAAGGCCATCCACCCAGACATTACAGCACACTCCATGAAAACATATTCAGTGGCAGGCCATTGTCAGGGATTTCCCCAGTCTCACCTTGAGCATAGATGTGCTCTGTATTGGCAGTAGCGGAGATATAACTTTGTGGTGTGCAGGAGCAATGAAAATCCATGGCATGGATGGTGATGAATAAAGTATTACTCTTATACTAGTCCCTTCAGGCAGTCCTGCAAACCAGAGAACAATGGCAGCAGCAGGCTGGGCTCTGTGGAGCTAGGCAACTCCCACACTTTGGGGTGTTTACACATAGATTTTTGATCTAGAGCAGTCAACTAGTCATCTGTTATTTTGACCATTGCTGATGTTGTACCGTGCTTAGCTTTGAAGCCTGATTGTAAAGTAGTTATAATATATAAATCAACAAACACTTGCAGCCGCTCATTTAACAGTTTTTTAAGCCCTTTTGCAAAGTGCTGATAAATTGGTAATAGGTCTATAGTTATTCAGTTCTGTTCTATTTATAGACATAAACTGGGCTGTCAAATAAGTCATTTTCCAGACAGCTGGCATCTTATTTGTTAACAAAGACAGATTAAACAGACAGACCAAAGGGGCTGCTATTATGTTCCTGCCTAATTTCAGGAACAGAGGGCCAACAGTTCAGGTACAGTGGATTTCTTATTTTTTAGAATCTAATTCTCTTCTGAGTTTACAGGCTTCTTTTTTCTAAGGCATCAGTGTTATTAGCTTCTGGATTGCTGTTAACTGTTAAGCTAGAAGCACTTTGGAATTTATCAAATATCAAACCTGCAATGGAAGCATTAGAGGTAAACTCTACACTTATTTACATCTGTTAGTGATTACCTCATAATTAATTTTTATTTGCCAGGGAATAATTGATAAGGTTGTTTTGCCTTCTAGCATGTCTATTACATGCCAACCTTTGAAGGGTCTCTTTCATTTTCCTCTGCCGTTTTTAGGTAGTAATTTGATTTTGCAGCCCTGATTAATTTGGTGCATACATTTCTCTTGTGCCTGATGATAATCTAATCATGTGCAGCTTTTGAGGATATAGCCTTGATCCACAGCTTCTATCTTGCATAGCACTATTTTTAACTCAAGGGTCGACTAAGGGAATGGCCTTCTTTTAATTTCAATCATGGATATATAAAATTTATGTCAGCTATTGAGAGGAACAGATCATTAAAGTACTTGAATACCTCCTCCACCATAGATCTCAGATTCAGTCATGTCTAGTCAACAGCTGCCAGATCATGCAGAAATTCCTGTTTATTAAAATGTTGGTTTCTTTTTTCACTATACTATGGTGAAAATCTTGTTCTTTTTTAATATATAAAGAGACATACATCTCCTTTGAAGAGGTCAAATCACGGACCCATCAGGTTGTTGGCAAAGGGTACAAAATATATATACAGCACATTGGCATAAAAATAAAGACAGTTTAAAAAAAGACCTCTAACTTGACATTATAAAGTTGTGTTGGTACTACAACAAACTAATGTTAACAGTACATCAAAATTCAACCCCAAAAGGATCCAGAAATTCTTGAGACTACTTACATCTACTTGGATCCTACTGTACAACACAATACAAAGAGTTTGTAGATGTTGAAAGACTGAAACAAGAGGAAAAGGGTAAAAAGAAAAGAGAGAAAAAGAAGAATGAAGAAGGACAATGAAAGGGAAGAGGAAAGAAAAAAAGAAGGGGTTGGGAGAGAGAGAGAGAGAGGGATGAAAGAAAATGGAAGTACAAGGGAAAGAAAATAATTATCTGCATTCATAAGACACTCTTGGGGAAGTCTTGCCTAAGAGGGAAGAGTAAATAATTCATATTAAAAATGGTTGCAATTCAAGATGATCATATAACCCAGGCCAACATAAAGCTCAAAGAGTATGAATCCAATAAATCCACAAAGATTCCCTTTTATTACATTTATTTTTGTAGTCCCCCCCAACTGTTCCTCCAGACTTTTCTTATGCCAGTTGCCTTCCCTGGAGATTCGAGCAGTCCTGTACCTCACGTAGATGTCTGGCCATGGCGTAGTCCATAGTACCATTCTCAGTAACATGTTAATGCTTCACCACCCTAAGCTTGAGTTTTCTTTTCATCCTAGCCCCTTCTGCATTGCAGTTAATCAAACTTTTAATGGGGATATTCTGGCCAATCTTTGGATTAAAAATTATCCCTTTTAAGTATGGCACTGCGTGCCCTACAGCCACCACATGCATAACCCCCCTGCCCCCAGAGAAGTTTCAGAAGTCTATTCTGAAGCTCTGTAACTGGTGGTTGGCTTTGTGCCACCATGTCTTGGAGGTTATATGTCCATCCATGCCCTCATAGACTGAATATCATATGCTGTTTCAGAGGTGGCCTGCACTCACATGCTCAGTGAGGTGGCAAATGTTGTGAAGGTTTTTTTCAGTAAGAGAACTCTCAAATTCATCTTAGTTTATCTCCTCCTTTGATGTGGTGATATTGAAAGGAGCCCTGGCCCTAACCAGACCTCTCCCTACTGCTTGCCCCCACGTGGCACCTCCTTCATCTCCACATGTAAAGGTGTAAAGATTTTCCTCAGTGATATAATGAGCCTGCTCGTTAAAACTGATGATGAACTTAGAGCCTGGGTCACTGTCAACCCCCAAACCATTGCACTCTAAAAATATAGCTTAATCCCAGAATACCAAATTCCCATATTCAGATACAAGGTTACGCTATGCACAGGCAAGATTGGAATAAGTGCCCATTCTATTGTGGACAATTTTATGGTTTCAGATGTGGCTACTGTTACATCTGTTAATGCGATGTTTCTCTTCAAGAAAGTCCACCTTAACTACTACAAGTCCATACTTGCAGGATTTATGTACAGATCTCGACAAACTTATTACAATTCTTCGAACCAGTTAGTGCAGCCCTAGACAGTGGTTTAGCTGTCGTCATTGTGTTCTTGGATTATGTAAAGGCTTTTGACACCTTGTCCCGTAACATTTTAATAGACCAACTATACAGACTTAATTTCAACACTAACATAGTAATGTGAATCACATCATGGTTAAATGAAAGAAGACAAAGTGACGGTAAGAGGTAACATATCAACCTGGGGGTACGTCACCAGTGACGTTCCCCAGGGCTCTGTACTAGGACCCACCCTATTCAACATATTGGTGTCCACTATGCAGACCGATAGTACATCTTGGATATGTAAATATGCAGATGACTGCAAATTAGGCAGTATAGTTAACAACAAAATATCTGGACAAAACTTCCAAGACAGCATAACAAAACTGGAAAAGTGGGCTAAAAAATGGAATTTAATGCAAATAAATGCAAGGTTATGCATTTGGGACAGAACAACCAAAGAAGAAACTATAAATTAAATTATGTTATCATACAAAAGACCACAACTGAAAAAGATTCGGGTGTGACAATTACGGATAACTTAACATTTGATTTACATACCATGAACACAGTTAAAAAATGTCATTGGTTACTGGGCTGTATATTTAAAAATGTTAAAAGCAGGGAACTTGAGGTAATTATCCCTCTTTATTCCAGTTTCATTCAACCACATTTGGAATATTGTTCCCCATTTTGTGCACCACAGAGCAAAAGAGGAACAAAAATGAAAGAAAGTGTGCAGAGAAAAGTAACTAAAAAGGTTAAAAATATGGAAAATCATGAATATATCGAGAGATTACATACATTGGGTTTGTACTCATTGGGATACAGGGGATTAAGAGAAGGCCTTTGCTTAGCTTATACTGCAAGTAAAACCAAGTGCACCTTAGAAACAATTGGTCTTGTTAAATAACCAGTGATAAAGAAAACCAGATCTCATAGTCACAAACTGAGTGGCAACAAGTGAACAACAGTCAAAAGAAGTAAATGGTACACCTAACAAATAATCAATACTTGGAACACATTACCAGAGTTTGTAGTAAACAGTCCTTCTATGGAAACCTTTAAAAAAAGATTAGACCAATTTATGGGTAATTCAAAACAAATGTTCCACCATTAGTGGTGGCGAGTTTATTAAAGGTTTTTGACTTAACAAAAACTCGTAACACACATACAGTATGAACCTATCTCCAAAGGAGTCTTATAATGGAGATGTTACAATTGGTGTTACTGTTAGCAAATTTAAACCTCAAGGCTTTCCTCTTACAGTCAGTGATCTCTACTACAACTGGCTAGGTAAAGACTCACTAAGATACAAAGTTTCCCTTTCCTATGCAACCCTTTCCCAAATCATTGCACTGTCCCTGATGTTCAACCATGCTTCCAGCTGTCACAGCTTCCATGAATGGATTTTTGTTACTCTCCTGGACCAAGTCAGAGCTGTTGGCATACTTGCAGATTGTTTTAGCAGCCATGCCACCCCTTCTGTATCTGGAAAATTTGATGCAAGAAATCTCTTGCAAAGCTGATCACTGCATGACCATACAGGTACAGTATTTCAATCTGGAGGACTTCTATGCAGGCCTGGCAGCCAAAAGATGGGACCAGATCCACCTGATCCCTTCTATAGCAGTAGCTTGAGTCTTTTTTGTGCATGAATTCCATCAAGTCTACAATAAACATGATCCAGTCAGAATGCACAAGGTCAAAGGCTACCACTTCCCCTGGATCTCAAAAGAGATTATCAAATTGTTCTGACACAGGAATGCTGCCTGGAATAGATATCTAAAAACTAGTTCTATTAGTGATGACATATACTATAGACATATCCAGAACCAAAGTAAATCTGTAACAGCAAAAGCCAAGGCTGCTTACTATCAAATTTTTTCAGAGGATAACAAGCATCTTTCCAGTAAACTCTGGTCTGGGGTTATAAGCCTGTTTGGGATGGATATCAGGAACAAACTGACCAGATCAGGAAACACTCGGGATATTTTTACTTTATACTGTATATATTCATACATTTCTCCAGTCCTCTTCATTTGAAGTTGGCTACCATTCTATACTTGGTCTCTGATTCATCATCACCCCACCCCACCCCATCCCATCCCTTCTATCCCCCAGTTACCCCTATGTCCACCCTTACCTCATACTATTTTTTCCCTTCTCTCTTACTTAACCCCTTACCTTCCTCTTCCCCCATTTTATTTCACATGTTATTCTCCATTACTAATCTCCGTATCAGTTCCCAAAGTTGGAGAAAATGTGTGCCTTATCTTGTCTTAAGTGATGTATTTTTTCTAAATGCTTAATAATTAAGTTTTTCCAAAGTGTGTAATCTGGAGGCTTTGAATCTTTCCAGTATCTAACTATGCATCTTCTAGCATTTATCAAGGCTAGTTTAATTGTTTTTCTCAATTGATCTCTAGGTATCTGCAGTACTGATGATGTTCCTAGCATACATGGTTCTACTTCATATTGTAATCAGACTCCTGGGATCATGTTAAACATCTTATTTACCTTATTCCAAAAGGGTATAATATTTTTACAAGTTGCAATAACATGCAAAAAAGTGCCCCTTTGTGTGTCGTATCTATTGAAAATTGGAGACAGTCCTTGGCTCATTGTATTGAGTAGATGAGGCATGTAGTATATCTGGTGAAAGATGCTGAACTGTATTTGAGTCAGTCTGTTACTGATTGAGACCTTAGTATGATTTATTATCTCTATCAATTTATTGCTTAAAATGTTTTCTCTAGTTCTTTTTCCCAGCTAAGCTTTAACTTACTTGAGTTTCCTGGTTCCATTTCTAACAGTTTATTATAGATTTTAAACATTACTTTTGTTTTCCTGTTTGTGTTCATTATTAGTTCATATGCTGTTGTGCTCTTTGTTTTTGGCAAACTATTTCCCAGATTTATAGTGAAGTGTGATCTTATCCTTAAATATGTGAAACTGTCTTTTTCTGAAAGGTCATATTTACATCTCAAGTCTTAAAATGACATAAAGTCTTCTTCATTTTATAAATCTCCTAGTGGACTTAAACAAATTGAGCTCCATGAGTTATGTGACTTATCTATATTTCTTCTCCCCTTCACCTCTAGCTTTACTGGACTATGAATGCTAAATTCACCTTTGTTATTTTATGAAAATGTTGCCAGGCCCTTAGAGCAACTTTTGTGCATAAATTACCTATTTTGTTATATCCTTCTCTTGATTTCTTCTGATATAGATGGTTATATTTTTATCATTAGTTCTGTTTTTATCTTGCATGTGTTCCACATGTCCCACCAAGGCAGATCTTTCACATAATATTTTGTGTTTTGGTAATTATAGCTGCTTGTTGGTACCATCTAAAGTTTGATAATTTTAATCATGAGTGTAATTTGCTTTTAAGTTTTCTAGCAATATTCTAGCTTTCTTAACTTTCCATAAAAATTGTCTTATTATTCTATCCAGTTCTTCTAATTTCTTTTTATGTACATTTATCAATAGGGGCTGTAGTGCATATAGTATTCACAGTAGAATAAGCAAGCAATAATACCCAACAGGGTAGGTGGTATTGGATAATACCAAACTACCCAGGAATGTAACAAGGCCCAAAGCTGCAGGTGGAGGGCCTTATAGCCCCTGGAAGTTATTGCCCATATTGCCCACCCTGTCAGGTATTATTGCACTTAGAAAATTAGGTTTCAGGTTGTATTTTTAGAAAAAAATATTTATAACATTTTAAAAAAAGTATCACATCAAGTCCGTGTGGACCAAAGTAGTGTGGTCAATAGCACGTGGTCAAAATGCCAAAATATAGAAGAGTGCAGTATACAAAGTAGAACTTGTGTGACACCATATAGAGAGGAGGTGTCTTAACCATGTCCTGTCAATCCTGAGTCAGAGTGGTGAATCATGGTGGCATAGCTGTAGCAGCCAGTGGCTCCTAAGAATCTTCTGCTAATCCCCACCTACCCACCCCTTGGTCCCCATTCCCCCACCCACTTAGCCCTCCTGACCCTACATACCCCCACCTCCACACCCGCTTAGCCCCCCTGACCCTTAAGCTATTACCCACCATTGTGCTCTCCCCCTCATCCATCTAGCCTGTAGCCTACTCTCCCTTAATGGCTGTACTTGTTGATCACATTAATTGCTCCCTTCAGGAACCTATCTAAGCTCTATAGCTGCATTCTGGGAATTCTCATACTTTGTACACAGTTGGAATTTGCATTTTATTTACCTAGTCTGTTATGGGACTATTTTCCTCCGTATTATGTAATTAAGTGATGGCTTTTACAATGTATTCTGTTTCTCCCCATCCTTCTATTTGTAAGGCTGTATAGCCTTTTTAATTATGTGTAACTGACAATGCCTACTAGCTGCTTCTGTTTTTCTCCATTGTCCATGTACTTGATGTTGCCCCACCCTCTGTTCGATGAGGATCCTTTGTAAATGAGCTTTTAGCTCAAAGATTATAATTCTGATTTTACAATAAATAAAATAAATAAATAAAATGGTGTTGCAATAATAAATCTACACTTAAGGGAAAAATTTCACTGGAGTGGTAATCCATGGTGGTGTGGTGTTGTAATAGTAAATCTACACTTAAGGGAAAAGTTGTTTGTTCTATTAGAGAAGTAGTATATGCTGTTGTACGCGTGGCTAGTGTGCAACATTTATGCTGTTTTTTCATTAGCTTTTATGGACAGGTGCGGTTTTGCCTTGAGGGGTTTTGTCTATGCTGTTTTTTTACTGTGCTGTATTATTTTCTGCAGAGTTGATGTGGAACCTTAAGAAAATAGTGTAACTACTTTTTATTAATAAATTGATACTGTGTAATGCAGTCCTTTTGATGCTGTCTATCACTAGATATCACTAGATGTCACTGTTGTAGTTTGTGTTGAGGTATTGGGTTGCATGTCATGCCATCCCACCTAGTGTCTATCTTTAACATCTGGTAGCAGTCTGACTTTCTCTCCCCTGCCTCCCAGTGGACAAGCAGTATTGCTTTTTCTTTTCTTTTTTTTTATTCTTGTTGTTGTTTAAATGGTTTTCGTCAGGTGGGGGGGCTAGTAATTCATGAGTTCACGATATTCAGCAACAGACGGGAACAGAGTTGAGCAGTCTGCAGTGGATATGGCTGTGTGACAGATGGAACACGATCAGGAATCTACTCTACAGTTCAGGAAAGTGATTTGTATTTTAAAAATTACAAAGTATTATGTTTCTGTCATTCTTGTGTTTAGAGAGAACGGGGTGCAGAAAACACGAGCTGGGTTGTGTCAGAGTAGCGCTGAGCATGCAACATGCTAGCGCAACTACTTTCAGTTACAAAACCTGTTTTTTTTTGTTTGTTTATTTCTTTTTTGTGTTACAGGGGAAAATATTGCTAAAAGTGGTTCGCTTTCTGTGTGAAATTGAAGCGTTCGGTCGATAATACTCAGCTGTGCTTGGGGGTGGTCACGTCTCTGGCTAAGCAAGTGGGAAAAAATGGTGGCTGCTGAAGTTTCAAATTCTACCTGGAACAGGGATACCAGTTTGAGAGTGAGGCATGCCAGGTTGGCACTTTTCATTTCCTGGTCATCTATTAGAAGTTAATGTACTCCCCCGGTAAGGGTACCAACCAATCAGAGACCAGGAAGTAAAAAGCATATTTTCTAATAATTTTTATAACCTGCACCCTTCCTATTAATGCCAGAAGCAGGTTTTATATTATTTATTAGTGGATTCAAATTTGTGTCATCAGTGTTTTAATGTTGTTAGTTAATGTTATCCCCAGGTATTTTAGCTTGTTTGTTATCCTGAATGGTACCCCTGGCCCACCCTTCAAACTATTTTTAGAGCTGATTTATAGTAATTTTGATTTTGTCCAATTTATGCGGTATCCTGATATTTCTCTGCATTTTGAAATTATTTCTATTATATTTGGTACTGCTTCTTTTGGATTTGCTGCATACATTATAATGTCATTCACATATAAAGAGATACTTTTATTTGATGATCCCCCACTTTAGTTCCCACAATCTGTTCGCTTTCCCATATTTATGTAGCTAAGGGTTCTATTATCATTGTAAAATAATAGCGGGGAAAGTGGACACCCCTGTCTTGTACCCCATCCACAGATTAAATTTTTGTGAGGTTTCTTGATTTATTATTGCTGCATTTGGTTTGTTACATAACATTCTTATCCATTTTGTATAATTTTCCACTATGTTTGCCTTACCCATAATGTGAAACAGGAACTACCATTCAGGGGAGGTCACGTGATGCAGTGTGCCTGAAAGCAGCTCTCTCTTGTGCTCCCTGCCTCTTCCTACCAAAACCACTACTTTTAGCTACAGAATTGATATCCTCTTCAACTGTAACGACCCTAAAGGCTTCCTAACTGATTGCAGTGTCTTTGAGCTGATTTTTAGGGTGCTTGAAGTTGTTTCCAGAGACTAACATCGATGGAGGCTGAAATGAAAGCAGCTAGTGTGAAACACACTCCACCATCAACGCCTGAAAAGGCTTCTAAGAAGGCTAGAAATGCCAATTCTGCTTCCTCCACTAAACAAAATACTTCTGCTGCCTCAAATACGCCATTAACTGAGGACCATTTTCTTCAAATTATGGAACCTTTTAAAGAAACACTACAGGAGATTTCAGGAGAAGTTAAATCTATTAGAAAGCACTTCGCAGATTTATCCAGAGCAAGTTGGAGATCTAGAATCCAATGTCTCTTCAATAGATCGATGGAGAAACAAAGTTGATCCAGAGATTACAAAACTAAAGCAACAAATACAAAAGTTACAAGCTAAAACAGAAGACCTTGAAGGAGGAGCAGGAGGAACAACGTTCTTATCCTGGGGCTACCAGAGTCTGAGGAGGGAAATGACACCATTAAATTTGTCCAGCACTTCTTAAATAAAGTCATGGGTCCATCTCCAATTAATCAATCTTATCATATTGAGAGAGCCCACAGATCGCTGAAGCCCAAACCTCCACTGAATGCCCCCCCCGAGACCAATCATCATTAAATTCCTAAGCTATATCAAACGTCAGCATGTCTTAGCCAAAATCAAAGAACTGGACTCCGTGCAATGGTCCCACGTGAAGCTGAGAGTCACCCAGGATTTACCCTTCAAGTCCGAAAAGAAGAGCAGCATTTCACCCAATTGTTAAAAAGTTAATTGCGGCTGATATCAAATTTAGGATGGTGTATCCAGCGAAACTCGGGAATTCGCCCTGGAAGGCAGCTGGCAGCACTATGAAGACCAGAATATGCTTTAGCTGACCTGTCAAAAAACTCCCAACCTGATTAAAGGGGACTGATTTGCTTTGGACCTAATATTTGTTATTGGGGATCTTAGTTTGTACATTTAATTTAAATTTGTCTGCTTAGCCTTCAAGTTTTCCCAGTGTAGGCGAGGGCGCTTAGTTAGCTTACCTCGATCCGGGGGTTGAATCCTGCTTGGGATGGCTGGTCAGGTAGGCTGGAATAGGCCGAGAGGCCCAGGTGTAGCTTAGGCAGACCCGAGGCGGTGGCTCCACGCAGGTTGGCTCGGTCTGAGGCGGGAACAGGAAGTGCGGTTGATGTTTCCGGAGGAACTTTTAGTGCTCGGACCAGTAAGGTCCGCCCCGGTTACTTCCGACGCGTACTTCCTTCCAATGGTTGTTCCGAGCCAGGGCCGAATTTTAGAGGGATCACTACTGACCAGCAAGTCCGTGGACCTCCCAGCAGGTAAAACCTTATTTCGGAGGAGGCTTTTCCATACTGTTGCTGTACAAGGTGTGACTCATTAAGCTAAAGCTGACTCCAGGGAAGTTTTAGCTCTGCTGGGCTTACTAGATCTAAAGGCCTGACAGCCTGTGCCCTGATTAATTTTAGGATATCAACTCCTGGTCTGTAGTTGGTGAGGGGGGGGAGTGGGAGGTGAACTCGTCTTTTAGAGCCTGTCTCACGACCGTGGATGGACTTGTTGGTTACCATGGCTACCCCATTCAAGTAAATTCTGCGACTGTAGGTCTGAGTTTATGACCATAGGGAAAGGGTACTCTAGCCTTTTTTCTGTTCGAGTTTCGATTAATCCAGGGGTGATGTCATGGTATCGGGGGGAGGGGGTTTTGCTTATTACGGTGTTGCTTTTGATTCTTCAATGTTTTTGGACAGGGGAGGGATTTGTACATAGTTGGTTGCATTTATGGGGGAGATTAGGGGAGGTCGGGGTTGGGACTGAAAGGGCAAATGTAAGGTCTTTTATTTTAATTGTTTTGGGGACTGGAGCTGGGGAGATACCTAATTATGTCATTCTGTGTTATATTTCAGTATGCTCTGTAATAGTTGCTTCACTTGTTGCCAATGTTTTGGATGGATTCGAGCTTTGTACATTGGGGAGGGGGAGGATGTAGCACAATGATTCCTTCAAATGGGTTCGAATACCAAGTTTTTTGCCAAATCACCTGATTACCTGTAACAATGGCATTAAGCCATATTAAATTTGCTACATGGAATGTGAGGGGTTTAAGGGAAATTACCAAGAGGGGTCGGATTTTACTGAACTGCTCATTATTAGGGGTTGATATACTTTTCCTTCAGGAGACCCATATTATGATAACTGAAATGAATCTACTAAGGTTTAAGGGCTTTGCGCAGGTTTATGCATCAGGTCAATCAACTAACAGTAAGGGGGTGGCTATTTTGATCAGGTGTAATTTGCCCTTTGTGATGAAGAAGCAGGTGCATGATCCAGAAGGAAGATATGTATTTGTTCAGGGCACGCTATATAATATGGAGGTAGTTTTGGGTTCTATATATGGTCCTGTCGGAGGGAACCCCACATTTTTGATGGCCCTAGTCGATCTGTTGAGTGTCTTTCTCCCATCCAACTTTATTTTAGGAGGGGATTGGAACATTGCACCTTCACAGTGGCTGGACAGATCTGGTAGTTGCCCTAAAACCAAGTCACCCGCTCAGTTAGCTCTAGCTGATTTACGCTCGTTGTTGGGACTAGAAGATCCTTGGAGGCTCCTAAACCCTGTGTCTAGAACTTACTCCTTTTACTCCCCAATGCATAATTCATGGTCCCGGATAGACTACATTTTAGTGAGCACCAGCTTGCTATCTAATATCTCTTCCACCAATATAGAACCTATAGTTATCTCTGACCATGCCATGACATGGGTTAAACTGGCTCCGGGTCCCCCAGGTCATCGAGACACTATCTGAAAGCTCAACCATCAGATTTTGAAGGATGAGCGGATTACTTCATCTTTCAAAACTTTGATTTCGTCCTTCTTGGAACTCAATCAAGGCTCGGTCGACAGATCACGATTTAATCTGGTGCTCACTGAAATGTTTTCTCAGGGGTGAATTCATTAGGAAGCCTCTAGATGGAAGCAGTAAGGGTGAGAAAGTTAATTCCTTAGCTAGTCGGATTAAGGACGCTTGAGGAGGAACTCTCAGCCTCATACTCTAGGGACACTGGAGAAGTTGTACAAGCTCAAAGATGAATACGAAGACCTAATCAGAGAGAAGACAGAATATACCATTTTGAAATCCAGAACAAAATATCTTGAACAGGGGAGAAGCCAGGCAGAGTTCTAGCCCTGAGGCTCAAAGAAATGGAGAACCTGAGGCTGATTCCCGGTATCAGGGCGGGGGACGGCTCCATTAAAACCAGCCCGAGGGATATTGCTGGGGTCTTTGAAGACTTTTTCAAAAATCTTTACAAGACTGAAGCTTCTCCGGGGTCTCCTTCGAGTATAGCAGAATTTCTTGAGAACTCCCCTCTTCCTAGGCTCGATGCTAATCAGAGTGAACTCCTGTTAGGCCCCATAACTTCAGAAGAAATCACAGGTGCCATTCGTGATCTTACTCTGGATAAAGCCCCTGGTCCAGACGGATTTTCCCCAAACTTCTATAAAACTTTCTGCTCGGAGCTTACTCCTGCATTATTAAACTTATTTAATTATATCCTGTCTTCCGGATCTTAGACCCTCTTTATTAGAAACACTATTATTCTAATCCCCAAATCCAATAAGCCGTCCTAGATCCTGCTAATTACAGACCAATCTCCTTGCTTAATTACGATGTTAAGATTCTAACTAAGATTCTTTCATTGAGAATTACAAGTATGGCAGACGCTCCTCAGTGTGGAGCAAGTGGCTTCGTTCAGGGAAGATCTGCAGCTGACCATATGAGGACCCTTGCACACATTTTCACACCGCTCAAGACTCTCAACTCCCTATGGCTCTAGTAGCCTTAGATGCCGAAAGCCTTTTGATCGGGTGAGTTGGAATTCCTGTGGCTACCCTGGATAAAATGGGCTTTCCAGCGCCAATTTATTAAATGGGTTAAAGCGATCTATGGCTCTCCTTCCGACGAGTCTACTTCAATGGGGTATTCTCTCCCAGATTTCCTTTATATTCTGGTACTCGCCAGGGTTGTCCGCTATCACTGTACCTTTTCAATCTTTACTTAGAACCCTTGCTGGTGCGATCAAGTCCTCACCTGATATTACGGGCTGTATTATCGGACAACAATCACTAACCATCTCTGTATTTGCAGATGATATTCTGCTGCATCTCACGAACCCAGCCCAGTTTATCCAAGGGGTGCTAAAAATCATTACTCAATTTGGGACGGTTTCCAACTACCGGCTGAATTTGTCTAAATCTGAAATTTTTCCGCTTAATTTGCGAGCCTTTCAGACGGAGGTAGCTCAATTCGGCATGAAATGGTCGGCTAATCATCTCAAATATTTAGGCATATATCTAACACGAGACCTTTGTACAACTAAGAAACTTAATCTGGAAGATCTAGTGGATCAGGTTAGGAGTGACCTTAATAGATGGTCAACCTTACCCTTAACTATAGGCGGGAGAATTAGTGTAATTAAGATGAATATACTTCCGCCTTTTTACCCTTTAAGCTTGCTAAACATATGGCTACTGAAGTCCTTTTTCCAAAAGATTCATTCTACTATAGTTAAGTTTATCTGGAAGGATAAGCAACCAAGAAGGTCTTTTCCAAACTGTGTGCACCTAAAACTAATGGGGACTTCGCCACCCAATTTTGAACTTTACTATAGGGCCAGTCATTTTGGCGAAAATGAGTAAATGGATCTGCCCACCTCAGGGTTCTTATAAGCCTAGGTGGTTGCAGATTGAGAGAGAACTCCTCAAGAGCCTTAATATAGATCCCCAATCCTTGTTCTACTGCAACCTCTCAGTGCTTCCAATTCAGATAAGTAGCTCCGTGATCGGGACCTCAGTTAAAGTTTTTAACCAGCACTGCAACTCAGTCGGAATCAATAATTCCAAAGACCCGACCCAACCCTTAGTTTTTAATCCTAATATTAAGTTGGGCTCATGTTGGCTGACCCCCTCCTGGCTACTGCAAATTAGTGATTGTGTGGTGGAAGACTTTTACTGTCAGGATTTCCTGTGTTCCTCAGGTGAGCTGATGACCAAATTCACTATTCCCTCGCAATATATTTTTAAATTATACCAACTAAGACATCTCATAGTTAAAGGTTTTGGTCCGGTGAAAGTGGCGTCCAGTCTTGACCTTTGCTAGATCTGCTCAAGTCCCTGGCAAATGAACCCCACAGTATAGCCAAACTTTATGCACAGCTTCTTCTAGTAAAATACCTGAAGCCTTACTGGGTTCTAAGGTGTGGAACCATTGATTGCCAGTTACCCTTCACCCTGGAAACAGGTGTGGATAGATTTGCATAGGTTTCTCTCTTTGGACAGGTATAGGCTCACACAATATTATATGGTCAACAACATGTACTATACTCGGTGAAACTTTTAAATTTGGAAGAGTTAATTCCACCACTTGTACAAGGTGTGGAAAACCAGGGATATATTGCACATATTTTGGACCTGTAAAAGGTTGCTCCTTTGTGGAAATGCATTCAAGGTAACTTGGATCCTTTGTTAGGCTTAAGCGACTTATTCACACCTGAAATTTGCATACTGGGGTTTATGCTGATATTAAAGTTAAGGAAAGGAAATACCACATAGCTCTAATTTCAATGGCGGTCAAAGATTAATTCTTAGCCACTGGTTAGACCAATCGAAATCATATACCAGGATTGGATAGCGGAAATGTCCCAATGTTTCAAAGTTGAAAAATTGGTTGCCAGTTCAGGCATGCTCTGTCTGCATTCCACAAAAATGGGGCAAACTATATGCCCTGTTCTCCACTAAGACTCCGTCGGGGTCTCTTATTATCCCCTCTTCCTTATTATAGGGTCTTAGGTTACCCGACCTGGCCAGTGTCCCTTATTAGATCCCTTTGCCTCTGTTTACACCTCGGTACTATCTGCTTTACTGAGGTCCATGGGTTAATGGTGCGACATCCTCCTAGGGGAGGGGTGGGGGTTGTTTTCCTTTTGTTTGTTTTATTCCCTGGATGTGTTGTTTCCTTATCAATTATTGTTCTACCGAGCTGTTGGTTATGGAACATGCTAATGTATGCTCATATTTTGGTTTGTTAAACCTAATAAAACGTGAATTTCAAAAAAACAACTACCATTCAGCCCTCTCAAAAGCTTTTTCTGCATCTAATGCCAGTAGCACTGTATCTGTATCTTTGCTGAGTTGTACTACATTTATTACATTCCTGATGTTATTATAACTCCTGCTATTTCTTTACAAAACCTATCTGATCTTTTTGTATTATTGTTGGTAGAATTTGTTCCAGCCTTCTGGCCAGTATTTTTGTGAATATTTTATTATCAGAGTTTAATAGGGATATAAGATGAAATGATGCACTCTACATTATGTATGGTTTTTACCTTCCTTTTTTAATACAATAATATGGGCTTCCTGAAAAACTATCATTTACACTGTTTTGCTGTATGAATGAGTTGAACAATTTTGTCAATATAGGTGTTAGTTCTATTCTAAAAATTTGATAAAATTCAATGGGCAAACTGTCTGGCCCTGGTGCTTTCCCTTTTTTGATTGTTCCGATAGCAGTTTTGATTTCTTTTTCTGTAAAGTCTTGATTAAAGATATCTTTATTACTTTCAGATATATTTGGAATTTTAAGATCCTCGAATGCTTTTTCTGCTATAGTTGTTTTTTCTGAATCATAGTTTTAAGTAATGTTTTTTGAATGCTGCATTTATCTTTTCTGGTTCGGTCATTATTCTTTGTCTTGTTTCAGTTTCCTGTATCATTCTATCTGCCAGTTTTTCATAGTTGATACACTAGTATTTTGCCTGATTTTATCAGCCTGAGCATAGTATTTTGATTTTGTCTTCAGAATTAACCTTTCTGTTCTTTTGCTTGAAATTAATACATTGTATTGTATTTTTAGATTTGTCAGTATCTGCCTATCCTCTTCTGATCTTGTACGTACATGTTTCTGTTCTGCCCTTTTTATTTATTTTTCCAAATTATCCATCCTTTCCAGTCTTACCCTCGTTTTCTTACTTGCATATTTAATAATACATCCTCTTATTACTGTTTTTCTTGTATCTCATATGTTATTTGGTGTTGCTTCTGTTTCTCTGTTGAATTCCTCAGAAGTTTCCTTCTCTTTTTTTATAATGTTCAAAGTCTAGGTTGTTTATTAGTACTGGGTCCATAACCCAGTGCTTTTGTTTCCTAATGGTGTTTATCCTTACCGACCATTTTACTGGTAAGTTGTCTGTTATGCCGATTTCTTCATATGCTATCTGAACTATGTTATTTATTAATCTGAATGTTCCCATTAACCAGTCTATTCATGAATATGTTTGATGTTTGTTTGAGTAAAATTAAAATTCATGTATGGTCTTATTTTTATATATCCCAAAAATCTATTCATCCTAAATTTTCCATGTTGTCTGTTATCATTTTTGCTGATTTTGACAGGGCTGAATGGGCCCCAGATCTGTTCAACATAGGGGTAAATACAGTATTATAATTCACTCCTATTATATATGGGTCTGGAAATTTGGCTAGATGTATAATGAAATTATTGAAGAGGCAGGGGGGTCATCTTCATTTGGCCCATATAAATTTGCAATACTGTATTTTTCCCATCTATTGTGATATTACATATAAAAAATCTTTCTTGGGTGTCCACCATTGAGCTTTCAATATTTATTTATTTTTAAAAATGATTGCTGTACCTTTAGAGTTCCCATGTGAGTTTTTTCATCTCCCTTCCCTAATATTTACAGATGTTTTTAAACTCAGTTAAATGCATTTCTTGTAATAGTAAACAGTCTATGTTATACTTTTTAGCATATGCGATTTCCCTTTTTCTTTTGATGGGGCCATTGATACCACTCACTTTCCAAATCATTATATTAATACTAGTCATATATTATATACTTACCTTTTGTCTTCTGTCTCTGTCCTATTGAGTTCATTCTCCTTCCAGATACTATCTGCCTTCTCGGTTTTCTCCTGTGTGTTATATTTCTGTATTTCCATAGGAAGTAAAAGGTTAATTACCACATTAGGAAAATATCTCTTAACATTACCTTTATCTCTACTATTTTCCCCTTCCATCCCCCTCCCCCTCCTTTTTTCCTAAAGTCCTTCCATCTGTATCCCTTCCCTCTCCCTCCGCATTATTAAGCCTACACACAAATAGACTCTAAGTCCCCTCATGCAGTGCAAAATAAAGCCTTTGTTTAGGCCACTCTACACTCCTTCAACCCAGCTACAGTTACTTATCAAATCCCTTTCAGTACCCTTTGTTTAGGCCTTCCCAAAAAAATGTTATCTTGTTTTAGTCTGACCTCCAGTAAAGTTCTGTTTCTCCTCCCTCTCTCTCTCTCTCTCTCTTTCTGTCTTGATATATCTATCTATCTATGTACATCCCCATTTTTGTCATAAATATATATGTTATTGAATGTCTTCTTTTGCCACTTTATCCATTTTTCCTTCTTTCTTCTTCAGGATATTTGTTCTTTATGGTCTTCATCCCTCTTCTATTCTTTTTCTCTTTATGGGGCTCCTCTTTAGTTTTCCTGCCCTTTACACATCTGCAAGGTGGGGGTAAGTCTTAGAATCTTGTAAACATATTTCTCTGCCTGAGACAAGTTTTTGTGAGAGACTGCACATGGACGGAGTGCAGGAATACAACATCAATAAAAATTAAACAAAAACCCCGCACTCATCAACCCAGTAATGGAAGGACTGCTCATATTATCTCAAAAGTGCTTCATTTCATTTGTGCCATGTGCAAAGTCCTGACACATTTTGGAATCTCTCCTTTATCAAAGGATCTAGTGCACAACCATAGGCATGCATATTTATACAGTCAGTTAGATTACATCATCATTAGGCATCAGTAAACTGAACACAAGTGCAAACCAGTGACCAAAATTTTACATTGTGACATTGTCCATCCCTTCCACTGAGTAAGGACCCATCTGTTTTCTTTTTTTCTCTGGTTGCAACCTCTGTCTTCCTTCCTTTTGTGGCTATCCTTTTCTTTCTTGGTTGGAGGCAGGCCACCTCCAACCAGCAACTCCCCCCCCCCTTCCTTTGGCTAAACCCTCTTTCAATTTCCCTTCCTTCTGGGTCCAGGTAAAATGGTTCATGTAAGAGAACCTTGTAGTAATGTGAAACATAAGTGGCAGGCTGTGTTTACTTAAGCTAGTTAAATGAGCCAATAATTAAACAAACAGAAAGCAGCATTCCTTTCCCTTTTTTTCTGTATCCTGTGCTGCCGTACTAAAACTGCAGATGTTACATACTTGTAATATTATTGTTACATACTTCATTACAGTATTGTTAGAAGCAGTATTTCAGTGCTTGTTAGCAGAGGTCTAGCAGAGAGGGTAAACCCCTTTACCCTTGTTTCTGGCAATGTATCCCTGTAAGGGTTATAATGAAAGAAGGGCCCGGTTCTTAAAACCAGACAAAATCCCTTGTCTGCTGCAGCTAGGAGGTAGCATCTTAAGGCGTGGCCTGTATAGTGCTGCTTGATGTCCCTGCACAGATTATCACATGTTGCAACTCCCTCTGAACATCGCACACTCACGTAGCATTAGCGCTTTCTCAAACATTCATCATGGCAACTTTCTTTCAGTTCAGTACTGCCTGTGCTGTGTTTAATGCAGCAGCTATCCACACAAAAGCTCTATACCTTGAGGAGAGTTAACAAACTAAGCCCGAAATCGCTGCTGTTAGAAAGTGAAAGTGTCAGCTGACAGCTTGACATTTGCACCAGTCGGGTGACTGCTATTAGGCTATGCAGCAGCCTAAATGTAAATAACTACACTGCACTGAACCCTATTACAAATAGTAGCTGTAGACAGAAATTAGGGGAAACATGGTAACAGCCCTGTCACCTACAAGTCTCTGTGTACAGGGTCAGTAATACCTGTTATGGATAAAAATAAAGTAATGTCTTACAAATAATGAAAAACAAAGAATATGACAGTTCCCCCACATTATGGCTATATGTGCTTGGTAATGTCTTACCTTAGGTTAAGTCTTGCAGAGGGTAAAAATGAGAAAATATACTGTCTGGTGGCCTGGTAACCTGCAGCCTTATCTGCAGCAGGAAAGGGTGTAGTCTCTACAAACTCTGTTACTACACTAAGCCATCTCTGTAGGGAGACAGCGGCCCCTAGTAGCCTCCTTTTCTAGCAAGCCACCTGTCAATCACTCCCTAGGAAAATTAATTATTGTGAAACTTCCTTTGTAAAGCAAATAATTGCATTCCCAGCCCTCTGCTTTCATCATATTAGCTGTATGATGTGTTTTTAGTTTGGAAATACACCAGAGAGGTTATTTAAAATGTATAAATGTTTGTGCTGATGATGCTAGACCACCTGACTCAGAAGGGTGGTACAAAAGGCATTAACTGAGCAAGGAAAGTGTGTGCAGGGTCAGCTTCTTCTGACCAACAGTAAGAGAGGTTCTACGCTGCAGAATTTATTTTCTTTTACTGTTTTGACTGTTTTATTTTGCTTGTGTTATTATTTGATGGTGCTAAGTATATGTTTAAGAAGTGAATAAACATCCCACTAAGACAAACAGTGGGTTGCACCTAAATTATTGCCTCTGTGTCCATCTGTAGATCCCACATCATTACATTTTAGTGTCAGAAGTGGGATCTACTGCCTGCAATGTCTTGCCAGGGAAGGGAGATGTTGTGATGGATACTTTCTGATATCTGAGGTGTACATATGGCAAAGGGTGGCCAGGCACAAGGCATCCTCATGAGGAAGATTGCGACGCAGACAGAGACCCAGTTATCATCTGGTCTGCCAGATGTGCACCCAAAAATAAAGGCTAAGCCATCTGAGAAGTTGGAAGATGAGTACTGTGATCACGGGAAAGAGATACCCATTGACCAAGCCCTTCAAACTGAGGGAAAAGATTTGGATGCCTCATACCTTGAGCAGGCTCTGGTGGAAGATGTCAGTGAACTACTTAAATGGCTATGTGTCAGGCAAGTACAAGTGGATTGAGAAAGGAAAATACAGCGTAGATGACAAGACGCCAAGTGGGCGGACACTATGTAGGTGCTCCAGGCCATCCAGACAGAGCACACTGAGTGACCGCAAAGACCAAGAGACATCAAACTGGAAAGGTTGCAGGACACTGATGATATAGAGGTGTACCTCACTACATTTGAGAGAGTAGCTCAAACACGTGGGTGGCCAAGGGAACAATGGGTGATACGTCTCGCCCTCCCCCAATTAACAGGAAAGGCTCAAGTCATATATAGTCTCTTGGATGTACAAGTTGCTGATGATTATGACCATGTTAAAAGGGAGATCCTGAGATGGTACAACATCAATACAGAGACCTACTGGCAACGTTTTTGTTATCTGAAAATGCAAGCCACCGATGCACCAAGGGAAGTATATGCACACCTGAAGGACTTGAGTGATAAATAGTTGCAGCCTGGTAGTAAAACAGTCCAGCAAATCATGGAAGCCATCACCATTGAACAATTTATAAAAATTCTACAACAGGATGTGCAATTGTGGGTCCCTGAACATAAGCCAGAAGGAGCTGAGAAAACCATTGTCCTGGTAGAGAACTTCATGGCTGCATGACCTTTGAGAGGGAGGAACTACATCGGCCCCCTCCTTCAACCCGGTAAGACCTACCTTTTCAACTATAAAGCTGATCCAGATGTAAGGCGAGAAAGGAGGGAGAGAGTACCATTGCCAGAGATTGTTTGCCATGGTTGCCAGAAAAAGGGGCATATTATCAGGAACTGTCCATGAGTGAAGAGAAACTCTGGACATTTGGCATTAGCCAACTGGACACCTTATGTAGCCACTGTGGAAGTGAGACCACATAATGTCTTGAAATTGATAGACTCAGGAAGCCGCCAGACTCTGGTTTGAGCTGACCTGGTAGAAGGCATAGAAAGAGCAGGAACTGGGACAATGGTAACTTGTATACATGCAGATACCAATTTTTATTCCACCACCCCTTTGGACTTGACTGTGAATGGGAAGATGTAAGAAATATCAGTCGAGAGTGTGCCCCATTTACCTGTACCCATTATCATTGAGCAGGATCACCCTGACTTTTGTACATTACTGGTAAACCCTAATAATTCTCCCTTGGTTGCAGTGAAAACCCGGTCACAGGTGAAGCAACAAGCAGAGTTTGCAAGGATTTTTCCATTTTCAGAGGAACTGTATGAGACCCCAGGTAAAGATTGGAAGGAGAAAATGGTCAAACGAAAGGAAAAAAAAGGCTGGTAGGAAAAAGGGTTTTGGGGCCCTAGCGACATTAAACCAGAGACAATGCCATATGAACAAAATCAGGATGTTTCATTAACCTCTTTTTACTCACAAGTGGGGAAGAAACTGGAGGATGGATCCCCAGGATATATTGTGTTAAACGACATCCTGTATAGAGAATGTACAAATCTCAAAAATGGGAATACAGTAACACAACTAGTTGTTCCACAGAAATATCAAAAGGAAATTGTTCAGTTGGCCCATGATATTCCCCTAGCAGGTCATTAAGGGAGGGATACTACCCTGAGTAGAATCTTGAATAGAATTTTTTGGCCAGGTATTCATGACCAGGTAGCAGAATATGTGCAAAGCTGCCCTGTGGGTCAGAGAGTAGCTCGGACAAAAAAAAGGGATACGGTACCCTCCAGAGTATACCCCTAGTCAGCCAGCCATTCGAGAGAATTGCTATGATGTGGTGGGTCCCCTGGAAACTAGCTCCAAAGGCAATAGATTAATTCTAGTTATTTGTGACTATGCCACAAGATATCCTGAAGCGATACCCATGAGGACAGAAACAGCCCCCAGGGTGGTGGAGGAGTTAGCCAAAGTATTCTGTAGGATGGGGATCCCAAAGGTCATTCTCATGGATAAGGGCACAAATTTCACATTAGTGATGTTGGCTGAGTTGTATCGTCTACTAGGAATTCATGCTGTACGAACCTCACCATACTATCCTCAAATGGATGGGTTGGTGGAATGGTTCAATAAAACACTTAAAAAGATTATACAAACAATTGTGAATGAGTAGGGAAGGAATTGGGACATATTTTTGCCCTACCTCTAGTTTTCCTATCGAGAGGTACTCCAAGCATCTACAGGATTCCCTCCTTTTCTCTCTTGTATGGCCAAAATCCCAGAGGGCCTTTGGATGTCATCAAAGAACATTGAGAGGAAAACATCAGATAGAAAAACAAGGGGTGTTAGAATATATGGCAGCCTTAAGAAAACATTTACTTACGTATGTCAGTCTGGCCCACCAATCTTTACTCGAGAAACAAACTGAGCAGAAAACAGAGTATGATAAGGGGTTGGGATATAAGCAGTTTGCCATAGGAGAACTCCTCTTACCCGCTACCCAAAACAAGCTGCTTATGAAATGGCAGGGCCCATATACCATCCTCAGGCAGGTAGATCCAGTAACTTACGAGGTTCAAATGCCCAACAGAAGAAGTAGCAAGCAGATTTATCATGACAATCTGTTGAAATTATGGCATGAGAGGTCGGAGTCCCCTAAAGTAAGTTGCTACATACAGACTGGGACACATGAATCTGAGTTAGATATAGCTTACAGCAGACTTGAACAAGCTAGTCAGATACAGGAGGTATGAATAAACCCTGCATTAACCACACAACAACATGAACAGGTCCAACAACGTTAGACACCTTTTCAAAGACCTTCACTAATGTCCCAGGGTGAGTGACTGGTATAGAGCATGACATCAGAGTCACTCAAAATACCCCTCTGTACCAGAACCTTACAGATTGCCTGTACATGTTAGGGACAAAGTAATAGAAGAGGTTAGGAAGATGGAACACTTAGGTATCATTACGCCCTCACAAAGTGCATAGTCTTCTTCAATCATTGTGGTAAACTAGAAGGAAGGAGGTATTCGCCTCTGCCTTGATTTTCAGAAAGTGAATGCTGCCTCCCTCCTAGACAGGTACCCTATGCCTAGGATAGACAACATTATTGCTCATCTGGGGAACACAGCCTTCATATCCATGCTAGACCTCACCAAAGGATACTGGCAGATACCCCTTGCACCACAATCCAGAGAGAAAACCGCATTTGGCACTCCCATAGGGTTATTTGAATTTGTCATCATGCCCTTTGGTCTTCATGGAGTGATATTCCAGCACTTCATGGACCAAATACTAAGTCCACTTGCAGAATTTTCCACCTCATACCTAGATGATGTGATGATGTTTAGCCCTGATTGGGAAACACATTTGAAACACTTGGAGCAGGTTTTTACATCAATCCAGAAAACAGGTGTCTCTATTAACCCCGCAAAATGTTGCTTGGCACAAACAGAAACCCGATATCCAGGGTTCATTATAGGGAATGGAGTTATTAACCCGAAATTGATGAAGTGTCAGCAGTGTCTGATTGTGCTGAACCCAGGACCAAGAGACAAGTCCGAGCTTTCTTAGGGTTGGCCGGATACTACAGATGCTTTATTCCTAATTTTTCAGCAATAGCAGGCCCCCAAACTGACTTAACAAAGAAAAGATATGCAAATAAGGTTGAGTGGTCCCCTGAATGTGATGCAGCCTTTAGGACGATTAAAGCTCATCTATGTGCATATGCAGTATTGAGAAGTCCTGATTTTAACAAACCATTTGTTGTGTAAACAGATGTGTCAGGGGTAGGCAAAGAGGCAGTGTTAACCCAACATATTCAGGGAGAAGAGCATCCTATCATCTACATTAGTAGAAAATTACACAAGAGGGAGCGTAAATATGCTACAATTGAAAAAGAATGTCTCGCCCTCAAATGGGCAATACAGTCTTTAAAATATTATCTCTGGGTTTCTGAATTTGAAGTTGTAACTGACCACAACCCACTCTGTTGGTTGCAGCAGATGCGGGAAAAGAACCAGCGTATTTTGAGGTGGTATTTGGCTTTACAGCCGTACCATTTTACTATTTCCCATAGGAAGGGAAGTGAACATGCAAATGCAGATTTCTTGTCACGATATGGTGCAGGACTTGAGGAGACCCAAACTCTTACTGAAGTGGTATAAAAGTTTACTATGTTCCCATACTAGGGTGTCAACTGTGTAAAAGATCCCGTGGTAAATGTTTTGATATGTAATTCTGGACTGACATGCACCTCTGTGTTTGTTCAGTCCATGACTTATTGAATATGGGACCCTGGGATGGAGCTTCATGGAGTGGGTGGGCCAGAGCTCCTCCAACCCTCTAGAGAGGTACAATGGGGGGTTGGACTTCACTACGCAACCATCATGGCTGGACTGAGTTTTGATAAACTATGTTAGCTAGGTACAACATGTACCAGAGTATGATTGTCCCAGCATATGTAAGAAACTGATTATATATAGTCAGTGTGTGTTATGTGGGACCCTGGGATGGAACTCCTGAGAGTGGGTGGGCAGGAGTTCCGCCCCTTACAGGGCATCTGGAGAGGGGAATCTGTTGGATACACCTTCCCTCTAAAGAAGGGGGTAAATGTGACAGGGTTCATCCCTGCCACTAAGTAAGGACCCATGTGTTTTGTTTTTTTCTCTGGTTGCAACCTCTATCTTCATTTCTTTTGTGGCTATCCCTTTCTTTCTTGGTTGGAGGCAGGCCACCTCCAACCAGAACCCCCCAACCCCCATCTTTGGCTAAACCCTCTTTTAATTTCTCTTCCTTCTGGGTCCAGGTAAAATGGTTCATGTAAGGGAACCTTGTAGTAATGGGAAACACAAATGGCAGTCTGTGTTTTACTTAAGCTAGTTAAATGAGTCAAGGATTAAACAAACAGGCAAGCAGCATTCCTTTTCCCTTTTTTTATGTATCCTGTGCTGCCTTACTAAAACTGCAGATGTTGCATACTTGTAATATTATTGTTACATACTTTGTTACAGTATTGTTGGAAGTAGTATTTCAATGCTTGTTAGCAGAGGTGTAGAGAGAGGGTGAACCCCCCCCCTCCATTTCTGGCAATGTATCCCTGTAAGGGGTATAATAAAAGGAGGGCCCCGGTTCTTAAAAAACAGACAAAATCCATTGTCTGCTGCAGCTAGGATGTAGCATCTTAAGATGTGGTCTGTATAGCGCTGCTTGTTGTGCCTGCATGAATTATCGCACATTCGCGAAGCCCTCGCGAATGTGTGCACTCTCGTGTAGCATTAGCGCTTGCTCGAACATTCGTCCAAGCAACTTTATTTTAGTTCAGTACTGCCTGTGCCTTGTTTACTGCAGCAGCTATCCACACAAAAGCTCCCTACCTTGAGGAGAGTTAGCAAACTAACCCCCGAAATCACTACTGTTAGAAAGTGAAAGTGTCAGCCGACAGCTTGACATTTCACCGGTTGGGTGACTTCTATTAGGCTATGCAGCAGCCTAAATATAAATAATTACGCTGCACTGAACCCTATTACGAATAGCAGCTGAAGATAGAAATTGGGGCATACACGGTAACAGCCCTTTCACCTACAAGTCTGGGTGTACAGGGTCAGTAATACCTGTTATGGATAAAAATAAAGTAATGTCTTACAAACAATGTAAAACAAAGAACATGACAGTTCCCCCACATTATGGCTATATATGCTTGGTAATGTCTTACCTTAGGTTAGGTCTTGCAGAGGGTAGAAAGGAGAAAAGATACTGTCTGGTGGCCTGCTAACTTGCAGCGTTACCTGTAGCAGGAAAGGGTGTAGTCTCCACAGGCTCTGTTACTACACTAAGCCTTCTCTATAGGGAGACAGTGGCCCCTAGTGGCTTCCTTTTCTAGCAAGCCACCTGTCAATCACTCCCTAAGAAAATTAATTATTGTGAAACTTCCTTTATAAAGCAAATAACTGCATCCCCAGCCGCCCTCTGCTTTCATCATATTAGCTGTATGATGTGTTTTTAGTTTGGAAATACACCTGAGAGGTTATTTAAAATGTATAAATGTTTTTGCTGATAATGCTAGACCACCTGACTCAGAGAGGCGGTACAAAAGGTACTAACTGAGCAGGGAAAGTGTGTGAAGGGTCAGTTTCTTCTGACCAGCAGTAAGAGAGGTTCTATGCTGCAGAATTTATTTTCTTTTACTGTTTTGACTGTTTTATTTTACTTGTGTTATCATTTGATGCTGCTAAGTATATGTTTAAGAAGTGAATAAACATCCCACTAAGACAAACAGTGGGTTGCAGCAGAATTATTGCCTCTGTATCCATCTATAGATCCCACACCATTACAATTAAAAACACTTGGTTACATGCATCAATAAATATCTTTCTCCATAAAAATAAGAACAAGTCACTCAGAATTAAAAATAAATATAGAGTGGTCACAATTAAAATAGTAACAACAGTTAGATGAAGGCATAAGACAGAGTCCCAGTCACTTCTATTAGTTCCACTGTTCTAAATCATATTCTGCAAGAAAAAAGTAATAGATATGATCATGATTATTATTTCAATTTCATGTATACTGTTTCCTATGAAAGAACACGATCTTTGACCCAAAGTGGGTATGTACAAAAATGCACCTATATTACAATTTCAGCATATCTCAATAATATGTACAATAGTTATTACATTCACTCATAATTCAAAAGCACCAAGGGTGGAGGGGGCAAGGTGGGGGAGAAGAGGGGGTTGTTTTGGGGAGGAAGAAACAAGAGGGGAGGGGAAAAGGAGGAAAGGATGGAAAGGAGGGGGTAAACATTTCCCTTTACTTTTATCCTTTTTCTAACTTTATTTCTTCTTTTTCAGATATGGGGTCACATCAAACCTTTCGTTTAACCCAAGGGCTTTAAATACACCAAGGGTATAAATCCCAAATCCCTCTTTTTCTAAAATAAAGTTGTCATAGTCCCCACCTCTTGTATTTTTAAACACTTTCTCAATTCCTTTAAAAGAAAAATTATGTCAATTGCTATTGGTAGACTGCATCACATGGAGGGCTGTAGCATAGGCTGGGTCATTCTTTTTAATAGCCCTAACATGTACTCCCACTCTTGGTTTGAAATGCCTTTTCATTTTGCCCACATAAAATCCTTCACATGCACATATGGTCAAATAAATAACCCCACTCATATCACAAGTTATCAGTTATTTTATCTGATAGAACTTATTTAAGTGGAGAGTCCAGAATTCTACTGCACTACTTTAATTCTACTTTACTAGTCGTAATGTTAGAGCAAAACTTGCATTTCTGACATTTAAAACAACTGACACCCAATCTAAGCCATGTTTAAGAGGTAGGTAAGGACCGCCTACTGTGTACCAATTGGTCCTTTAGTGTTGTTGCCCTCCTTTATGACATTCTGGGGGTATTGTTATTGCATAAAGACAGATTCAAATCACCCTTTAAAGTATTTCAATTTTTCTTGATCACTTCAACTACTTTCGAAGCATGTACAGAATATGCAGTAACAAAGTTCAAATTTGACATATTCAGCTTCTTGGTACAATTAGTAGGGTAATTTCTCTGGGGGTATTGGCAACCTCCTGATGCATAACCCTTATTTGTTCTTTCTGATAGCCCCTTTTAATTAATCTCATCTCAAGATCATTTGCAGCTGATTCAAAACTTATAACATCACTGCAGTTTCTCCTGAGTTGGAAAAACTGACTTTTTGGTATGTTTTGTATCGTATGTCTTGGATGACAACTTGTCGAATGCAACAGTGTAGTCCTTTCACAAGGCTTCCTGCAGATGTCAGTGTGTATTGTACCATCACCACCCTAGTTAACAACTAAATCTAGGTAAGTAATGCTTTCTCTACTAGCACTGTATGTGAAGTGAAGGTTAGGATTAGAGGAGTGCAGATATGACACAAAATTCTCAAACTCAGATTTATCACTTTTCCATAATATAAATATATAGTCGCTAAAACACCGATATAAAACAGTAGTCCAAAAATATGGATTGGTGTCCGAGTCTCTCACAAAAAATAACTTCTTATTTTCCCATGTACAAATTAGCAAGGCTGTGGGCAAATGTTTCCTCCATAGTCGCCCCCTTCATTTGTAAATAAAATTTGCCCAAGAAGGAGAAAGTATTAAATTTCAAAACAAACTCTGAGAGTTTGAGCAACACTTCCATACATGGTTTTGCATCAGCACTTCTTGAATTGAGAAAGAAAGACAAGCTGTCTAAGGCTTCTTCCTGGGGAATGTTAGAATAAAGAGACTACATCCATTGTTATCAAATAAGCATTTTCCAATATCTCCACTTCTTCTAAAGCTCTAAGAATATCCTCTGTATCTTTTATGTATAGTCCTAACCCAGCAACAAAAGGACTCAGGAAAAAATCCACAAACTGCGAGAGTGGCTCAGTGAGAGTGCCAATCCCACTCACTATGGGCCTACCTGGGGGGGGGGGTCCATAGTCTTTGTGAATCTTTAGTAGCATATACATAGTAGCTCTCACAGGAAAGTCAACAGTTAAAATTTTTTAACATTCACATCAAACCATCCCTTCTCAAAAGCCTCTGCAAAAAATTCATCAATACGGTGCTTGAAAAAAATAGTCAGATCAAACTCAAGTTTTTTATAAAAAACAGAATTAGACAGTTGTCTGTTGACCTCAAAAATATAATCAGTGGTATCTTGGACAACTATTGCACCACCTTTATCTGCTTGTTTTATTACAATATCCTGATCCTTTTTTAAAACCTCTACAGCCTGTCTTTCCATCCAAGATAAATTATCATAAGTGATTCATAGTAATCTCGAAAACAGTTAATCAAAGTCATTTTCACACACACTTTGAAAAGTGAGAATCGCTGCACTAGGTGCTGGATAAAAAACTGATTTACCCCTAAAATGTCTCTGTTGGCTCATTATTAATAGTCTCTGAAAAAGTCATAGTCTCACCTTGTATCCAATCTGTTCCCGGAGGACCATCAGTTCCCCTATTAAGAAGTCTACCCTTTTGTTTCTCAAGAAAAGATTTCAAACTTAAGTTCTGGCAGCATTTCTGGAGGTCCAGAAATGTCCCAAATTTATCAATGCCTACTGTTGGTACAAAAGACAAACCTTGGTTCAATACCTGCTCTTCTAAATTGGTTAAAGGTCTACTTGACAAGTTAATTATCTTCTTTGGTACCTCCAAGGACTCCTGCAAGGGTTGGAGTATTATCTGCTGTCTGATTGGTTGTATTGTGGTTGATAGTATGTAGAGGGGTGGAAGTTGTTGGGGAAATTGGGATAGTGGCATTGGGGGAGGGGTACTGTTGTCTGGCATAAGGTGTTGTATACATCTGTTGTCTCTCCTGTTGTAATTCCTGCTGTGGAGGGTTGTCTGTCCATCCTCTTGCCTCCTCTCCCCCTTCTTTTTCCCTGTCTTGTCCTCCTTTTGTTCTTCCTCTGTCCCCCCCATTGTAACTTCCTCTGCCAGGCCCCTTCTGTTTAGGTATCTGAAAACCCTGGTATCTATTATTTCTATTACTTCTCCTAGGTAGGGAGTAAGGGGGTGGTGTGTGGGGTTGTATGTCAAAAGCATCCTCCCCTGATGTCTCATTCCCACTGTTGTCCGTACTCATATTAAATGACATTCTACATTCTCCCCTTAAAAATACCCCTCTGCTGATTTTTCTTTTTCCATGTATATACTCTGTCATTCTGGAAGTCCTCCAAATCCCCTGGGTGAAATGAAAAGTTTGATGTGACCCCATATATGAAAGAGAAGAAATAAAGTTAGAAAAAGGATAACAGTAAGGGGAAATTTCCCCCCCCACTTTCCTTCTTTTACTCCTTTTCCCTCCCTCTTTTTCTTCCCAAAACAAAGCCCCCTCCTCTTCCCCCTCCCCCATCCACCCTTGGTGCTTTTGGATTATAGTGGATGCAACAATTATTGTACATATTATTGAGAACTGGGATATGCTGAAATTGTAATATAGGTGCATTTTTGTACATGCCCACTTTGGGTCAAAGATCGTGTTCTTTTATAGAAAACAGTATAAATGAAAATGAAATAATAGTCATGATCATATTTTTCACTTTTTTCTGCAGAATACGATATAGAACAATGGAACTGATAGAAGTGACTGGGACTCTATCTTATGCCTTCATCTAACTGCTGTTACTATTTTAATTGTGACTACTCTATATTTATTTTTAATTCTGAGTGACTTGTTCTTATTTTTGTGGGGAAAGATATTTATTCATGCATGTAACTAAGTGTTTTTAATTGATTATGTAGAATTTCTGTCACTAGTTTGCACTTGTGTTCACTTTACTGACACCTAAAGATGATGTCATCTGACTGACTGTATAAATATGCACTCCAATGGTTGTGCACTAGATCCTTTGATAAAGGAGAGATTCCAAAACACATCAGGACTTTTCACCAGGCACAAATTAAGTGAAGCACTTTTGAGATAATATGAGCAGTCCTTCCATTATTGGGTTGGTGAGTGCGGGATTTTTGTTTAATTTTTATATTTCTCTTCCTCTTGTCATGATTCATTATAGGAGAATGAAGTGAGCATTACGACTGATAACTCCAAGGCATACCCACAATGCCTCTTGGTGTGTGCAGGGTGGGGGTGTGGCATTAGGGTTTGAAACCTTAACACCACATTTCCAAACTTTTGTCACTAAAACCCTGATACATTAAAAAGTTATTTAAAAGAATTTCCTTACTTTTGAGATAATATAATCATATCCTCATGTGGCTGTAGGAGTACAGGGCCCTCTGGGCCTTGCGCTTCCATCCCTCCATAGATGCGTACATGCATGTTGCCATAGAAGCATTTCAATAAAACATCAACCAGATTGTCAACATAGCCTTATTATTACCCCACATCATGAACCCTGGCCAAAGAATTTTCAAATCCCTGCCAAAACGTTATTCTGCACCATGCATCATCATTCCATACCACAAGTGAGAAAACAGATTTGGGCCAGGATTTGAGAACTGCCAACTCTTACGCTCATGTGGTGATGTAAAGAAATAGCTATACTGAAAGTTTGGGATGGAAATATTGAAAATTAAGAAAGTTAGGAGCGAGCATAGTGAAATGTCATCAGATGTGCACAATGTTGCCATTTTAACATATTTGTGACCCCACATTTTCAACATACCCTTCTTATGACCCTACCACATTAACAAACATGGTGAAAATGTTTAAATTCAGCCCCAAATGGGATTTTGCCCACCTACTGTGAAATCAGGTTTCGGGCAGGAATTGAGAAATAACACCAACATTGTTCATGAGGAGGTGTCTCCAAAAGGCTATGTTTAAAATTTGGTGGCAAAGTAATAAAAAATTACAAAGTTATGCACCAAAGTTGAAAACCCCATTGAAATACATAAAACCACATTTACCTTAGTTTCTCAATTCACTGGTAGTCCACTGGTCCCTCCCCTTCCCCCATTCTCCAATTGCCATCTGGTGGTATAAAATGAATTGCCTGGTAGTCTTGTGGTCCCTCCTCCAATGTCTGATCTCTGTCCCCATATAGAAAAGTAAATATTTTCTTGGTACTGTATCTGTACCTCCCCCCTCCCCTGTTCACCAATCATCATCCCTGTCTGAAAAAATGGTATTATTCCTAGCAGTATAGTGGTCCTCCACCCTCCCCATTCTCTGATCCTCCACCCCAGGTAAAATAATACCTTATTCACTGGTAGTCTAGTGGTCCTCCTCCTCCTTGAGGATGATCCCCATTCCGTTCATAGTGTTTCCATTTATCTTGGTGATCTAGTGGTCCCTCCCTCCTCCTTGAGGGATGATCCCCATCCGTTCATGGTATTTCCATTTATCTGGTAGTCTAGTGGTCCCTCCTCCTCCTTGAGGATGATCCCAATTCCGTTCATGGTATTTCCATTTATCTGGTAGTCTAGTGGTCCCTCCCTCCTCCTTGAGGATGATCCCCATTCCGTTCATGGTATTTCCATTTATCTGGTAGTCTAGTGGTCCTCCTCCTCCTTGAGGATGATCCCCATTCCGTTCATGGTATTTCCATTTATCTGGTAGTCTAGTGGTCCCTCCTCCTCCTTGAGGGATGATCCCATTCCGTTCATGGTATTTCCATTTATCTGGTAGTCTAGTGGTCCCTCCTCCTCCTTGAGGATGATCCCCATTCCGTTCATGGTATTTCCATTTATCTGGTAGTCTAGTGGTCCCTCCTCCTCCTTGAGGATGATCCCCATTCCGTTCATGGTATTTCCATTTATCTGGTAGTCTAGTGGTCCCTCCCTCCTCCTTGAGGATGATCCCCATCCGTTCATGGTATTTCCATTTATCTGGTAGTCTAGTGGTCCCTCCTCCTCCTTGAGGATGATCCCATTCGTTCATGGTATTTCCATTTATCTGGTAGTCTAGTGGTCCCTCCCTCCTCCTTGAGGATGATCCCCATCCGTTCATGGTATTTCCATTTATCTGGTAGTCTAGTGGTCCCTCCCTCCTCCTTGAGGATGATCCCCATTCCGTTCATGGTATTTCCATTTATCTGGTAGTCTAGTGGTCCCTCCCTCCTCCTTGAGGATGATCCCCATTCCGTTCATGGTATTTCCATTTATCTGGTAGTCTAGTGGTCCCTCCCTCCTCCTTGAGATGATCCCATTCCGTTCATGGTATTTCCATTTATCTGGTAGTCTAGTGGTCCCTCCCTCCTCCTTGAGGATGATCCCCATCCTGTTCATGGTATTTCCATTTATCTGGTAGTCTAGTGGTCCCTCCCTCCTCCTTGAGGATGATCCCCATTCCGTTCATGGTATTTCCATTTATCTGGTAGTCTAGTGGTCCCTCCCTCCTCCTTGAGGATGATCCCCATTCCGTTCATGGTATTTCCATTTATCTGGTAGTCTAGTGGTCCCTCCCTCCTCCTTGAGGATGATCCCCATTCCGTTCATGGTATTTCCATTTATCTGGTAGTCTAGTGGTCCCTCCCTCCTCCTTGAGGATGATCCCCATTCCGTTCATGGTATTTCCATTTATCTGGTAGTCTAGTGGTCCCTCCTCCTCCTTGAGGATGATCCCATTCCGTTCATGGTATTTCCATTTATCTGGTAGTCTAGTGGTCCCTCCCTCCTCCTTGAGGATGATCCCCATTCCGTTCATGGTATTTCCATTTATCTGGTAGTCTAGTGGTCCCTCCCCAATCCCCATCCCCATCCCATGAAAAGATATTGCGATACCTGGTGTTCTAGTGGACCCCACCCATTCAGATTGTCACCCACCACCCTACACCCCCATCCTGACTGCCAGGTGGCGACCAGCACAGCCTTCCTCTGAACTCCACCACTGGCTGCCAACTGAGCTGTGAATGAGCATGTGCTATATACAGTACAGGATCATTCACAGCTCAGTCAGTGACCAGTCATGGAGGTGAAAGGAGGACTGTGCTGGTCACCAGCTGGCAGTCAGGATGGAGGGAAATGGGATGGTGGGTGACCATCTGAACAAGGGGTGGGGGTCCACTAGAACACCAGGGATCTTAATGTCTTTTCATAGGATGGAGATCAGGGATTGGGAGGGAAGAGGGACCACTAGACTACCATGGAATAATATATTTTTTTAGATGGGGATGGTGATCAGTGAATGGTGGAGGGGGAGGGACCACTACACTACCAGGAGATAATATATTGTTTTACATGGGGAGGGCAATCGGTGAACTGAGGAGTGGGAGGTACAGCTACAGTACCAGAGAACTATACTTTTTTATATGGAGATGGCAATCAGACATCAAGGAAGGAGGGAGGGACCACTGACTACTAGGCAATTCATTTTATACAACCGGACAGCAATCAGAGAATGGGGAGGTAGTGACCAATAGACTACCAGGGAAAAGATATTCTAATAGTAGAACAGTGATTAGACATTGGGGAGGGACCACCTGGGCAGATCTTTTTCTAGATGCAAAAAATAATAATTTTCTGTGGTTCCTTTTGCATTTGCGAAAAGACTCCTTAATGCAGCACAGAATCCTTTTCCACAGCTGTCTTTTTGGAATTTGTGGCAAAAGAGCAAACCCTTTTTTGCAAATTGTGCAAAAAGATTCTGTTTCATGATTCCTTTTTCGCAATTTGCGAAAAAGGATATTGGCATGTTAAGAAAATGCATTTCTGACTAACATCAAAAAACTAAGCCTAGAATTGGACTCTATGGGCCCCGATTAGGTAAACACAACTATTGGTGTTTACCAAAGCCCTCTGTTTTTTTAGTCATTTCATTTTGTTGCCACTGCTTACTGAAAACAAGATGGTGGCAGCACAAAAAAGATGTCTCATTTGTGACAAAGGATTACCCATTTGCAACACAGAATCCTTTTTTGAGGTGAACGTCTCACTTTTCCCATTGAAAATAATGGGAAACATAAAATGTGAGGACTTTTGAATGGATTAATATTTTTTCACTAAATCTTCAAAAGGCACATCTGTGACCAAAGACCTTTCCACACTCAACATTTCAGACCAAAAACTCAGGCCATTTTTGTGCAGCAACGTGACAAAGAATTTTATACAAAATGGTAATTTATATGTTTTATGACACTCCGTATCTCTCCGCACACCCACATTCAACCAGAACAAAACTTGCCACATCAAGAGATCTTTGGTCCATAATGGTGCAAGCAACATTTCATGTGCATCGCTTGAATAGTTGTGAAGTTATTAAAGTGCACAATTGTGAGTTTAACATTTATTTCATTTTTGTTTACTGAGTAAGTGCACTAGGCAACAATGTTGCCTATTTTCAGGCACAACCCAGGAGAGTTACAAACAATGGAACATTGTACATACAGGAAATACAATGGGCATCTCACAACAGGAATTAAGCAAAATTTGAACAACAAAGCAGTGTTTACAATTGGACAAAGACAGTTAAAATGGCAAGAAGAACAGAAAATACATTAAGTGCACTAGACAAGAATGCTAACTATTTTAAGGCAACAACCTGGGAGAGTGGCATGTGGTGGTACTGGCAGTACAGTATCCACCCAAGTCACAGACTGATTTATGCAGCAGTGGGTCCACAAAATAGTCTATTAAATGGGTCAAATATCATTTTGATATAATACTGAGGAGGTAGTACTCAGGCAGGTGATACAAGTGCAGATATGAGAGCAAGAGTCATTTAGTGGAGCAGGTATAGCAACTAGTTGAAAGACACAAGAATGCCAGAGCAGGAGCAAATGCCAGAGTCCCTAAGGAAGGATCAAAGACCCTTTTTAAAAGCTTGGTGGGATTTGGAGAGTTTGACATTTAGAGGAAAGGAGTTCCAAGTTTTGGGTGCAGACACTGCAGAGGAACGTTTCCCCTTTGTTGTGGAACTTCTAGAAATTTCAAGAGGAGATTGTTCAGAAGATCTCAGGGGGTAAGCTAGAGTGGAATGGTTTAACATATTGGAAAGGGACTTCGGAGCTCCAGTTCTGACTATGTTATCAATCCGACAATCAGCAGTATAGAGACAATGAGAGGACAGGGAGAGCCAGTCTAGATGGGAGTAGAGTTGAGAGTGATGAGTTAGTCTGGGTGCAGAGACCAAAAATTGGCATATGCTATTGTAGCATGTGCTCCATTTTTGGAAAGCACCTTTGCTCACATCAAGATAGACCATAGAGCCATATGTTAGACAAGGACGGAGTATACCTTGAGCTATAGCAAGTCTGGTAGCAGAATTGAAGGAGGACCTGATTTTATAGGCCAGCCCCAGTTTTATGTAACCGCCTTACATGTGGCTGCAATGTGTAGGGTGAAATCAAGAGATGGGTCAAGTGTGACACGAGATACCTAAATGAGTTGACCATCTTCAGGGGACCTTCCAGGCCCTAGATTGAGAGGCAGAGGTACAGGATTTGATTCTAGGTGAGGAGCCAAAAAGCATGGCCACCATTTCTTAGAGTTTAGAAGCTTGTTTAGTAGCAGCCATGCTTGTAGACAGTCAAACTCAAATTGAAGACTGGCATTTATGGAGGGCAGGTCTTTAGCACTTAAGTAAAGTACCATTTCATCCACACAGAAGATCCTAGAGGAGGAATAGGGCAGAGTGGGCAGACTGTTAATAAAAAGAGTAAAAAGGAGGGGGCCAAGGATCAATCCCTGAGTCAGAGATTGCAGTTTCTATTTGAAAGAACTGCTTTCTTCTTGAGAGGTAGCTCGCAAACCAAGAGGTGGCATCCTGGGAGAAGCCAAGTGAGGACAACTTGGATAGCAGTAGTAGGTGATCTACAAGGTCAAATACTTTTGTGAGGTCAATAAAAATGGCCCCTATGAACATGCCCTTATTCATTGCTGTTAAGACGTCATTAGAAAGTTTTGGATTAGTGCAGTTGTACTGTGCCCTGATCGGAAACCATGCTGAGCGTGGAAGTGAAGAATAAATTCTAACTATAGAAGCGCAACTGTGCCTCTATAAGATTTATATATATATATATATATATATATATATATATATATATATATATATATATATACACATATATTATAAGTGGCAGTATAGTTAGGATTGTAATGCTACGTCTATGATAAACACAAAGTTTACACTTCAGTAACTTTGCAACCATTACAACCGATTTGCCTAACATTTTGCATGTGCTGTCTGATACTACAGATCTTTGGATCTGGCAAGTGTTCTTCAATTGGATGTGCAGTTGTGGAGCTGCATAGTTCCACAAAATGTGAAAAATCCTCATTTTTTGGCAAATTCTTTGCTCGGGGCTATGGCCCAAACAGTTTGGTTGTCTGGTATGAAATTTTCAAGGTATTTGGAGACTGGGTCACGGATGTACCTTTTGGTGAAAAAATATTAATCTGTTCAAAAGTTATTACACTTTAAAGGTTCCCATTATAGCCTAAGGGAAAAAATATACAGTATGTCCCATGCGAAAGTACTGTTTACTTTCGCAAAAATAGGATTCTTTAGCGCTTTGTGCTTTAATAACTTCACAGCTGTTCTTGACATTTGCATGAAATTTGTCAGGTACCCTCAGAGACTAATGGTTTCTTGATGTGCCAAGTTTCATTTTTATTGGAAGTTCAAGTCTGGAGATATGTAGTCCCAAAATGTGTACATCACCATTTTTTGTAAAATTCTTTCTTTGATTGTTTTACACTTTGTACTTTAATAACTTCGCATTTTATCTTGCAATTTGCATGAAATTTGGCATGTGCCTTCAGAGACAGATGGTATCTTGTTGTGGCAAGTTTCATTGCAGCTGGCTGTGCAAGTCTGGAGAAATTCAGTCCCAACATGTGTATATCACCATTTGTTGTCAAATTCTTTCTTCACTTTTATGTTAAACTTAATAGTTTGTGCTTTAATAACTTTGAAAAGGTTAAGGTTATATGCATGAAATTTGGCATGCCCCATCATGAACAGAAATCTCAAGAAGTTATAAGTTTCATTCAGTAGCATGTGAGATCATGGATATATAGTGTCCCAAAATGTGTAAATCACAGTTTTTGTCAAAATCTTTGTTTACTTCTATGTTAAACTGAATATTTTGTGCTTTAATAACATAGCAACTGTTCAGGTGATTTGGATGACATTTGGCAAATGGGAAAGTAGTGCTTCTGCCATCTTGTTTTCAGTTAGCAACAGGGAAAAAATGCTGTAATTCAAAAAATACCCCTTGGTAAACACTAACAGTTGGGTTTACTTCATTGCAGCCCTAGGAACATGATCCTGGCATTAGATTTTAAAAATAATGGTTGAAAATATGTTTATTTAATTTGACTGTTGGAAGTGTTACAAATTTGCAACACTATTTTTGAAAGTGTCACAAAGTGCAACACTTTCGCAAAGTAGTTTTGCAGATTTACGACACTTTTGCAAAAGCTTTCATAAAATTTGCTAAAGCATCACAAATTTGTGACACTACTTTGACAGCAAGCCCTGTTTCTTTGCCATGACATAGCAAACAAATGGTTTGCTCTTATGGGCTGAAATACTCAGGGTTCAAAGGCCATGCCCCACAGATGTACCTTTTACTTGTTTTGTCAAAAAATAACAATCAGTTGCTTACTTTCGATATGCTGAAGTTGCGTTATTTCTGATAGGATAACACTGTGATCATTGGGGTACCTTTTGGAGGCTATATCTTGAAAACAGTTTGAGATACATACTTGCTGTGTCGGGCAGCTTAGTACATCAGTAGGTGTACTAAGCAGTTATGCATGTTACCAGGGCTTGTTTCCAGTAAAAAAAAAAGTATAAATGGGCATACCATGACTCTGATACTGTGCCCTGCATTCACAACATGACATCTGTACTGCTTACCCTACATGAGAATGAGTCCCACTTATAAATATGCATCTATGGGAAACATTATGGACTGATGGGACTGCATAATTCGTGCATGCATCAACGGAGGCGATGGGTGCACAGGGTACGAAGGACCCTGCACTTCCACAATAAAATAAGGGAAATCACATAGCATGGTAGTGTAGGGCCCAAAAGGCCCTGTGCTCCAATAGGGAGAAGAAGGTTAACTACAATGTCTCTACAAACAAGTACAGCTATGGTGATACTTTCACAAAAAAGTAAGGAAATTCATTGCAAAAATCTCTGTTAATGCATCGGTTAGGGTTCTGGACTGATGGGACTGCATAATTTGCTTACGCATCTATGGAGAGATGGGTGTGCAGGGTCTGAAGGACCCTGTGCTCCTAAAGTACAATAAGGAAAATCATGGAGTATGGCAGCACAGGGCCATTTGGGCCCTGCACTCCCATAGGGAGATGAAGGTTAACTACAATGTCTCTACACTTAAGGATAGATGGAAAATGATGGAGCATGGGATGCTCCAATAGGGAGATGCAGGTTAACTAAAATGTATCCACACTTACAGATAGATGGGAGCACAGGGCCCTGGGCCCTGCACTCCCATAAACAATAAACAAGTGCGGCTATGGTGATACTTTCACAAAAAGTAAGGAAATTCATTGCAAAAAACTCCATTAATGCATCAGTTAGGGTTGATATTACAGTGACAAAAGTCTGGAAATTTGCCGTTAAGGTTCCAAACCCTAACTCTGCATCCCACCACCACCAGACACACACACATGCAAGCAGAGGAAGTGGCAAGGCAACACAACCAATCAGATACAGCCACCATCAGGTAAGAGAAAAAGCATAAAACTCACTGAACATAACACAAGAGACATCCATCATCATGATTCATGAACTATATGAGTTTTACTAATATGCCACATGTAGTGTACCACAAACTGCACCTAGAAACATACAGAAATGTATTGTGGTTATGGGGTATGCAGATGTGTAGCAAAATTATGTATGTGTGGGGGGGGGTGAAGGCTGCACTTCCACAGTATGCAGTGGTAATATCTGCATTTATTATTTATTTTATTTAGAAAAGATTCACCAGGAAAGCAACAGGAACTGTGAAACAGCCCATTTCCAGAAGCATCCTGGGAGTGGATTAGATAAGGAGGGCGAAAACCTCATTAACAATAGTAAACATGTACATTACATTACAAGCCAAGTAATAAAAATGGACATAACATAGATATAACAAGTACTTATTTAACTGTAATTCAATTATCTAGATAAGCGCAGCAATATCCTGGAGTCATAGTGACAGGTAGCAACATACAGTACACAACATAGTATCAGGGTAGAACATTTAGCGCATGACATAAGAAAATAATCCTAGTGAGCAAAGTCAGCTTAAGACAATGGTGAAGAATTGAGAACAGTGAACAAAACTGGGAGTTCAAGGAAGTGGGCAGGCAGACAAAAAACAGGCATAGGATATAAGTGCTTATAAGTACTTATAGTAGGTGGAGAATAGGGATACTGAGTGCTATTTAATTGCCCTATAAGTTGATTGCAGAGGGTAGGAGTCAGATGAGGGGAGGAGAGCCTGGACATTCTCTCCTTCAGGATGCTGAGAGCCCTGCAAGGGAAGTGGAACAAGCAGGAGAGTAAAGAAATGGGGATAGTGGGAGGGGCAGTCGGGGACATATATTCCCTTCAGGATGCTGAGAACCCTACAAGGGAAGTGGAAAAGGCAGGAGATAAATGGGGATAGATGAAGGGGAAGCATGGGAGAGAGGGGTGGGATAAGGCAGTGGTGGAGGGACAGAAGGGAGGTACTTTAGAGGTGGGAAGTTAGAAGGGCATGAAATAGGAGCAAGTGTGCACTCAAGTGTGCACTGGCACATTATAGTAAATGTATGTTTCTGTGGGATTGCCGGGTATTAACTCAAGATGGCTGTCTCTGACTGGTTGTGTTGCCTTGCCCCTACCTCTGCTTGCGTGTGTGTGTGTGTGTGTGTGGTGGGGGAAGGGGGGAATGCAGAGTTAGGGTTGTGAACCCTAACACCAAATTTCCAGACTTTTGTCACTGTAACAGCAACTCTAACTTATGCATTAAAGAAGTTTTTTTTTTTAATGAATGTATATATATATATATATATATATACACACACACATTACGATGTATTTGATTTACTGTTTAATATATTAACTATATAATTTCTGAAACTTTGAATATTGCCCATTGCTTATTACATATGTTATGGATGTAAGATATTTCCTTTTCTTTTTTTTCCTCATTTTTCCTCTAGACTAATTTCATATAGCTATAGACTATAATTAAATTATAGGGGCATAGTAAAACCCCTATAGTTATGAGTTGAGCAGGCTGTTTAATGTTAAACCCTAAACTTGCATCTTAATAGAGTCACCCTGTTCAGAATTGCATGAAATTTTGCTTGTATATTCTAAGGGGCAAGGTCTCTTGATTTCCTGAGTTTTGTTCCAGTCATATGTGTGGATTCTGAGATCTGGGTAGTGCATTTTTAGGAAAAATCTCTGTGTTTTTTTTTTATTTTTTTTTTGTCATTGCCTACAGCCCAGAAGATTTTGAATTTTGCTCTGAAATTTTCAGGATATAAAGGGCTTGCACCAGAATGGTGCCTTTCATTGGTATGGTGAAAAAATATTAATGCATTCTCACGTTATAAAGATTTCAAATTTCAGCTCTGAGCATGTTATGAGAGTCTTTTGGACAGATGTTTGATACGAAAGAAGAGTTTGGTCATATGAAACAGGATGCCTCTTTCATGAGGAGAGTAATCTCCTTTTGTGAAAGAAAATTTCTTTCCTATGGCTGACATTTTGTTTCCATTGAAAAAAAATTGATGCCCTGGAAAGACACTAACACATGACTCTAGTTTAGCTAGGCTCTGGACTTAGTTTTTCAAAAACAACCCCTAAATGTGTTTTTGGAACATTTGAAAAATCCTCTTTCTTGAGATGATTTTCTTCTTTTGCATGGCTCACAAAAGAGGAATAGGGCCATACAAAAGAGGAACTCTGCCTGATGAAAGATGATTTTGTGAGAAGGCATCTTTTTTCATGAGCTCATGCAAATCTCATGAAAGAGGATCCATTCTTACAAAAGAAGATTTTGGACTTGGTCGTTTTTACATTCTTCTTTTGTGAGAACCAATTCTCTTTCATGAGCTCACAAAAATATCATGAAAGAACAAGATTTCTCATGAGCTAGGATTTTGGACTTATTTTTTTTTTCATATTCTTCTTTTGTGAGAATGAATCCTCTTGCATGAGCTCATGGAAATCTAACAAAAGAGGATAATTTTCTCACAAAAGAGGATTTGGGACTTTTTCCACATTACAAATTTAACAAGCCATAACTCCAGCAATCTTTGCAGTTAAGATACAATCTATATATCAAAAAAGAAGGTCTCAATGATTACTGCAAGACTAAAACATAATATCATCCCAGAAATTCATGGGGTACACACAGCACTCCAGAATGTCCTCCCAACTTTCCCATGATGCCAAATCTGCAGTTGAAGTTCTATACATTTTTTTTTTACCAGGAGAGACACACTAAGGTGAAAGCTTGTTTACAGGTGCAACCTGGGAGCACAAGGAAGTTAAGTTCATCAAAGGTGTATCTCCACTTAGACTACAACAATAGCACGCTTCAGACAAAACCAACAAAAACTGACCAAGCTATTAAAAAATCCACAGCACATTTTTGTCCATACAAAATCAACTGCCAGGAGTTAAGAGGAACAGTTACTATATATTTTTTTTCTTTGAAGTGAGCCTGACAAAAGAAAATTGAACAAAGTACATAAATCATACCTTCTTTTCTGAGCCATCAGAAAACAAGACTGGTGCATCAGTCTGCTTCTGCAGCCTGAGATCTGCATCTCTGGAGGCATGGAAGTGCAGGTCCCAGAGGGTCTTGCGCTTCTGCAGCTAGATGTATGTCTACATCTATGGATGCACAGAAGGTTCTGGGCCCTGCACTTCCACACCCAGATGGATGTGTACACACAGGTCCCGAAGGGGCCTCTGTGAATAGCATATGATTCTACTATCTCAAAAGAAAGGAAATTCATTGCAGAAAACTGTGTTAATGCACCAGGTAGGGTTCACATTAAAGCAACAAAAGTAGGGAAATCTGGTGTTAGAGTTTCCAACCCTAACTCCCAACCCCCAAGCAGCAAGAGGAAAAAGAAATGTACAGTTTTGGTCTTCATGAATTTTGGTGAATCAGTGATGGGGTCTTCTTTGGGGTTCTTAACCCTAATGCTCACCCCATTCTGATATACTCTTCAAATGTACAGAAGTATGTCTCCCCACATGTTGCAACAAACTCTGGGCCCTGCCTGAGAAAACAGATCACATCTGACCTTGTTTGCTCAGGGAATGGTGTGAGCATTAGGTGTGAGAACCCCAAAAGACCCACCAGTGATTCACCAAGGCGCTGGGACAGCCAAACCCATAATGTGTTTCTTTTTGCTGCTTGAGGGTGTGGGATGGGGAGTTAGGGTTGGAAACCCTAACACAAGATTTCCTACTTTTGTCACTTTAATGTGAACCCTAAGTGGTGCACTAATGCAGCTTTTGCAGTGAGTATATTTATGTTTGATATAGTCCATGTGGAATACATGCTTTGAGCTAATGGCATCATAAATTATATATCCACCTATAGGACATATCTTAAGTGTTTTTTTTTTCCTGGCAGAATTCAGATTATGGGACAGTATATTCTTCTGAATAACGAATTGAGAATTTACTAACTTATTTGATGAGTTGCCATTTCTTATCAAGCATATTGATAGGCTTACGTGGCATACTGGATATCAGTGGGAACACTGGGGCGTCAGATGCGGATGGCCTATTTTACAGTATCTTGGTATTTAATATATTGAATGTATTCTAAATCTAATATCTTCTATGTTTTGACCACATGTCCTCCCAAAATATACAATACTTCTTCTTATTCTGGGAATTTCCCAGATTAGGATCATGTATTTTATTTACAAATAAAAATGTTTTCTTTATTGTACTGTGCATATGAAAAATTAATAAATAAAGACTATTTAAAAAATGGTTACTGAAGCCCTGTCTGCCTGCCCCTGGCCCGCACTATCACCCAGGATGCGGATCTGGAATCTAGATTTGTGTCTTTGTTGTGGGAGATATGTTCTTGGGGGTGGAATGCTGCCGCCTGCCTGACTGGCGAGGAGGCGGTGGTCGGGCTTCATGGGTGGGTGGGGTGGGGGCCACTAGATCACCAGGGTAGGTGGTCCTTGGGGGTGTTGAACACTTTGAAGCTCGCGATTGGGCTGGTGGGGGGTGGGTTTATTTTACACTTTTGCCCATGATCGGGCTGGTGGGGGTGGGGGTTTATTTATACTTATGCCCATGATTGGGCTAGTGGGGGTGGGGGTTTATTTATACTTATGCCCTGATCGGGCCAGTCAGGGAGGGGTTGCTATATGCCCATGATTGGGCTGCAGGGGCACAGGGGAGTACATTGAGGGCCACCCACAGGTGGCAGCTGCTGTGTTGTGCCCTGCAATGCAGCAGTTCACCTGTGGGTGGCCCACGACTTACTCCTTTTTTTGCTCAAAGCTTGCAGTCGCAGGTTGGGGGTTGCGCCAGACAACTCTGCACAGCCCGCTGAATATCAGGCTGTGCAGTTTATGCATGGTTCCTCCCTCCAGTTCAGCATGCCTTCATTAGCATTGCGCTGTTGCTCAGCTTGACTTGGGCGCAATGCCTCCTGCTGATTATGGCAGAATGGCACAATTTCGGACTTAGCAGGCGCAACCCTATTATGCATGGTGCAACCCTTTTGAATATCCATCCCTATATGTCTAGTACATTCTGGGAAGGTGGTGGCCATTTGGTGGTGGCAGGGATAGGACTGGTAGCTGCCTGCTTATCACCTGGATTACAAGCGTTGTGGAAAAAATGTTTCCCCAGGAGAACCCTATTGTGAGAAACATCTCATTTAGAGTAATGTCCTGGGGAGGAGAAGTCAAGAACTAAAATTACATTAAGAATAACATGAAGTACTTAAAAATTCAATGTATTTAAAAGTTCTGAACCCGGAATATTCAAATGCAAAAACAATACATTTTGGAAACTATAAAAACTGGGGACACCTCTGAACTCAAGCAGCAAAGTTTTCCTCTGTTATGCTGCATGAAACAAAAAAATATTTCATCACCAAAGCTAGTCCTGGAGGATGGTCGAAAGGGTTCCTGGCACAGGGCAAAAACTAGATGATGGAGGCACTTCAGAATTACCAGAATGATCCAGGGTCCAGCTCATGTGGATGCTACTGCACAGAGTGGTATATGTGTATGGAATCCATGATGTTAGCCATGAACATTGAAACATAGAAACATAGAAACATAGAAGTTGATGGCAGATAAGGACCGCAAGGCCCATCCAGTCTGCCCATTTCTTTTTCTACCTTATAAATGTGCCATCGGCCTTTGCTTTGACCAAAGTAATCCCTAGGTTAAGAAATATAACTTATGACAAGAGGCTGGGGGGAATAGGGTTGCTTATTAGAGAGAGGTTTAGAAGTGACCAACTATGGCTCTGTAAGATAATGAGAGACAATGTATGTGGAAAAGCTGGAGCTGAAGCTTAATATTTGAGAATTTAACCTTGGCAGTCATAAACAGCAGGAATCCAAACCAGTCAGGAGGGACAACAGGAGATATTTTTTCACTCAGAAGCTTGTCACTGTTGTAATGGCCTACCCAAGATAATAGTAGAATCCCAAACCCTAGAAATGTTTAAACACTGTCTAGACATGCAAATGTCCAATGGGCACTTCAAAGGATATATCCAGTGAGAAGTGGGGATAGACACGATGGTCAATTGCCTTCTTGTCTTCTTACACTAAGTATATCACCAAGTAACATATTACTGTATTTTATTCTTGGCTATAGCTTTTATCTAGTTGTACAGCTAGGAGTTAAAAGGCCACTGAGTTACCAAGAAACCATGGTGGGATTCAAACCATGCATCTGCCAGAACAGTTTTGTGCTGTGAGAATTGTACTACACTGCCTTCCCAAAGCAGCCATTCTTGTGACTGCTGTTTTTGTCTTTATGTGAAAATTGTATATTTATACAATGTGAAATGACCCCCTTACATTTCCCAAAATGTGTAAGATTCCAGCCTCATCATTATGCAGCTGCTATTAGCAAGTGGCCTACAGGAACCAACAAAAATGTACAGCCAAAATAGTTACTCTTGTATTTTCCTGTTGTTGCCTACATTTTAAGATATTTCTAAAGAACAATGCAAATATACGTTAAAAAGTGCATATACTAAAATGTGTTTTTGTCAGTTCATCCAAATATCTGTCTGCTCAGTCACTTCTGCCTGTCTGTCCATCTGTCTGTCTGTCTTCATATTTATTTCACCAATCCATCCATCGTTGTATAAATTCATTTTTCTTTGCATTGTGTGTCTATATTTATAGACTGACCCTAATAAATTCTCTCAAACACTGCATGTTTGTCACTGTCATAGATGAAAACGTTATTAATGATGGGAGAGTTTAATAGTGAAGTACATTGCCCTTTAGATTCCTTTTCAGCTGGCTGAGTTGCAGAAACCCAGCTGGGTAGAGCTAGCTCCGATCAATAAGTCATAGTTCAGTCACCGTTCCCATCATTTCTACCATTTCCATCATTTCCAGACTAACTGATGCCTGCAGGTTGACCATCTAGATTTCTACATTTATAAACCTGCCTTGCTCCATGAACAAGAATCTGTGACCGCCTCCATCTAGTAGGAAACTCTGAAGACTGCACAGTGTTTAATTTGAAATTTATAAAGCTAATGTCTTGAAGGTCAATTGTTATCCATGATATGTGAAGACTCCTTTTTTTTCAAAATAGTGAAAGCATGACAGAGGAGGGCATTCTGTCTATCAGGACATAAGAAAGATATATTAATACTGTGGTATGCATTAAGAGTCAAATAACTGCAGTACATACTGGCTCCATTCCCTGTAATTCTTCATCACAATCATCTTGTTCATTTATCCTATAATTCTTATCCTGTTCTTTTTTTAAAGACCTTACCATTTTTAATGCATCTCTTTTGATGACCGTTCCTCAGTTTCTTCCTTCAGAAACTGTCACACATATAAAGAGGGGGTGGGATTTTTACAATCATTCAGAGGTTTAGTATATAGACCATGACAGTGCTATTCATCTTATGACAGTGGGGCTCTGGCTAAGCAACAGGTCATCTAAACCCTGCCAGGAAGTAGTAAAATTTATAACCAATCTGTTATTAGCTCTCAGGCCAGCACAGATTGATAAATAATGCACTATAGATGCAAAAGAGTTTTGTTTTGTAATTAGCTTTTCACTATTAATTATGCATAGGAATACACCTGCTTCATGATAATTTTAAAGATAAATGGAAATTAGCGACATGTTGGCCTTACCAGTTTGATACTAACAGGAATCAATTTAAAATCTGAGGTATCTCTGTCAGTGAGGATGTGTTAAACTCCAGTGATTCATTGTAAATCATGTTACTAATGCCACAGAAAAATATTGTCCAATTATACAAGAAAAGAAATTCCATGTTTTGACACAAATTATCCTACTGAGTAAATAGTCATTGATTGTCTAAATACTTTTCATCTTCACTAACTTTCCATTAATTACATCCCTATAACAGCTCTAATAAAGTGAGCAATTCTGTTTAATCTATTGCTGATTTAAACTATGGTTTCACTAGTAATCTCAAATGCATGAGTACAAGATGTCTATGATTATCCAAAAGGAAATAGCTACAGTATGTTTTCCCATTCTTATGGCTTTGGTTTGAGTCTCAGGTCTGTGTTTTTGTACATTGGGTGTTAGAGGCAGTGCTGAGTATTCTAGTCAGATGCCTCCTGCCTCGGAGGAGGTGGGGTGGCTATTGCAGCTACACAAGTGCCTCCTGGTGGCTGAGGGGGAGGGAGAGAGTTTATGTGTGCAGAAATACATTGTTTCAGATAGGGGTATGTAATCCTGCCATTGGTGTGACACAAGATGTCCCATATGATGCAGTCATACTGTATCTTATGCCCAGTCATGTGCCAGCAATGGGGCTAGGACATAGGGGATAAATACAGGTGGAAACAATGGTGGCACCCAGGTGGAGGATTTCTCTAAACTCTCCCCACCCAGTTGTGGCACCTGGAGCTCTGGGTCTCCACTGGTCAGGAACATTCTACCCAGCTGCCCTTTTAGGTAGCTCAACCCTGATGGGTACATCTGAAACAGTACATGAGGAGACAAGAAATGGGTAGCTTGAGGTCAGATGCATTTATTTCAGTAGGAATGAAATCAACAACTTCTGGATGGGCTGAAGGAAGACATCACCCCTTGGATAAGAAGCGAGAAACAGAACATAGAATAATAAGAAATACCTTGCATTACAAGAGGCCTGCAGCTGTTACTATAAATTGTGTGCCATTGCATTATTAAATGAAGACCTGCTAGAGCCTACCGCTCTTGTGCTTTAAATTTATACTCCAGGTAACATTCATTTTCAAAGACTTTGCAAAGGATACATATTGTACTTATTTCAATTGTCTCACTGCCTCACCTGACTATTGTGCTGACAGGGTGGTGATGTACAACTAATAATCTATGTACACACAAAGCATCTTCAAAACTTAGTGTTGCTGAAAATCTGTAATTGTGCCAAATATATGGCACACTGACATAAGCAACAACCTCCAAAGTGTGTACATTACATCTTGACATGTAATTTTAACTTCATTCCATCTCCCAGTTTTTGAGACATGGTTATATGCAGGGCAGGGCAGTAAAATAAGGATGTACAAGAATGTGTCAAATGTAGGGCTTTCCTAAATTATACTCCCAGGCACAGATTAATACATTTAATACATTCGAGTCATGAGTGAAGTACTTATAGCAGTGCTGCTGTTCATTCAGAGGTATCATTCAACAGAATGAACTATAGTTAACACTGACAAGCTGGAAAAATGCCCCCACTTTTCAAGCTGTACAAATGGCGTTCGGTCACAGTAACTCAAAACTGGACACTTCATTTCAAGTTTAAAGCTAGTGGTCCAGTCAAAAGCTATTATTCCATCTTCTTTATTTGTAGTCCATGGTTTTGTGCTCTTTGAGAATCAAATAAATACCGGTATAATGGTTAGCAAATGCCAGCTCAATGAAAAATACTGCTACCTTCAACAATAAGTCTTTTTCTTCTGCACAAAAAGATTTATGACATAGGAAATTGAGCCTTTGCCTTTTCAAGGTGTGTGGTTAGCAGTATATATGAGTTTGTATTCTGCTTTAACAATAACAGTTTAAAATTATATTGTTCTTCATTTTTACCAACAAGCAAAAAGGGATTTGTTGCTGATGCTCTCTGCTATAATGCGGTGGATGAGAAAATTATCATCACTATCCTCATCATCGTCATCATCATCATCATAATAATAATCCAACTCTGTTTAATACATTGAGTTCAGTAAGTCCACTTTTGGTGGAAATCCTCCTCCTGCATGAAGCAGAAGCTGTTAGGAAAGACAACCTGATTTATTTAGTCGGATCCTCCAACAGCATATCTCAAAACAATGGAATTTAGACTTGAAAGCCATAACAGTTGAGGGTTGCAGTGGAAAGCATTTGTCCTTAATTCTTTAGCACTCTGTCCATTAAGTTGCAGTCAGGCTCACTACAGATTGGCAATGACTGAATGTGACTGTTTTGTAACAATAAAGTTCAGGAGACCTCAGTTCCCCACCTGCTACACACATGTAAAGGATAGATAATTTCAACTGCTGATGTGGTTAAGAAAAAGTTACTTACCTGTATTTTTTTTAAAATGCAATTACCCAGGAAAGTCCAATGGAGATACATCTCATTTCCAGTGGAGTCCTGATGCTACCCATTTCTACAGCTGTGTGGACTGGAGCACTAACAGCTTAAGTGACTTGCTCAAGGTCACAAGGTGAGTATATTGGCTCTAGAGGGGTCTGAATCTGTGATCTCCCAGTTCCCAAGTTGCTGCTCCAACCACTAGACTACACTGCCTCTTTTGTGCAGTACCTTTAGTGTAGATGGAATATTTTGCAATTGTATGGTGGGCACCAGGCTACTCAGGGGTATCCCTAGGATCTGCAAGCACTCAGGCCTTACAATGCCACTGTGTTTCCATAAGTGTTTTAGTAGCTACCCCATCTCATGAGTTCAAAAAGGTTAATGGGCCCGGGTCCTTAGTCCCTCTGTTGGGGTTGATATCCAAGGTTTAGATGGAATATAGCATGGTGCCTCCACCTAGAAAAAGGGTACTGTGGGCCTGGTCAAAGTACAGTACAACCCCCTGGGATGTAGTACCTACCCACCCACAAACAAAATCCCCTCCCACCCATGGATTAGCACACAGCAGTGACAGTCCCCACAAGACATCCATTTATACTTCAAGTCAAAAAGTACTCAGACAAGTGGGGACAAGGACAAGGCAGTATATCATAGTGGTTAACAGTACTGAGCTGCAAACCTGGAGAACTGGGTTTGAATCTATAGCCACCACATGCATACTGTGTGACCACAAGGAAGTCACTTAATTTCCCTCTGCTCCCAGGATGCACCTGGAAGTAAGCCTTGGCTAGTGTGTCTTTTCTGGCCAAACATTGTTAAATAAATTAAAGTGATTCAAACAAATGAGCAAAAGGTTTTATTTAGGGTCATGCTTCAGGCCCTAAGTGGGATAAAGGAGAAAGGAGGTGGTTAGCAACAATGAGATAGAAGCAGTACAGTATCCTGTGGCTGGACTACAGTGCCCTCTTAGGTGCAGCCAAAACAATATTTCCCAGACAGTACTTCAATGCCCTACCAGGCTTAACCCTCAAACCATGCCCACCCCACACCACAATGCACAGGACAGTAATGAGCCAGCCTGCCTGTACTGGAGCACTACCCTCTTGGAGGGTGGCTGAAGTGGCTTTAAAAGCTTAATCTAGTTCAGGTTCAGTTTGTTACCATCTGCCCCCTCCTCAGGTCATCCCTGAAAAAGGGACTTCTAGTCTCAGTGGGCCTACCCGGTCAACAAAATTCAATATAAATACAGGGGACCAAAAATTTGTAAGAAATGGCAGGGGGCTGCCTAGGCTCCCCGAAAGATTTCTGTGTTTTTTAAGTGTTGTGTATTTTAGTGGTCTTCCAGGGTGTTTTTTTATTCTTAAAGTACAATTGAGGACATGGGTTATACTGTATGTATTGATAAAATACTCTGGAAGAACAGAAAATTGTGCAGGAAAAGATCCAAATAAAGTTTCTAGGCCCATAGGAGGCAATAGTGACCCCCAGATCCCTAGCCATTTTTAAAAACTTTTTGCGATGGTATCATAAAGGAATAATGCATGACAGAGTGTGTGTTGTGCTGGGATAACGTCACGCCTGGGGTGATTAGGCACGAGGCCGCAGGCTGAGTGCAACTAATCCCCCCAGAAATGATGTTATCCCAGCACGACACACACCCTGGAGTACATTATTCCTATTATACAATGGCTCTCTTGTAAAAACAAAAGTCAACAACAAAATTAATTCAAATACATTTTTAGGTATTTTTAAGCCATTTTTTTACTGGGTAGGTATACAAAGAGGAAATATAATCCTGATATGTAATCCTGATATGTTGTTGCCTTCTACATGTTTCTGCTGTTTTTTCTTACAGTGGGCTGGTTTTATGTTCCCCTGACCCCCAAAGTCTAGTGCCCTCCCCCTCCCGCACAGATGCACTCACACAGAAGTCTTTACTTGGAGAGATGCTTAACAGATCTGCTTCTGCTGCTGTCTATGGGAAAGGGTGAAGATTGCTGATGAGTGAGTCATTAGCAGCACAGAAGCCGACCGTCCCACTGAGAAGACCCGCTCCCGCTCTACCATTTCACTTTTTGTTTTGTTTTTTGGTCTGATTCAAGTTCTTCCAGTACAGTTAAGGTTTTTCTGTAATGGGAGAAGAAAGGTATGCAAAAAATGTGTTTTTATATTTGGGGAGAAGAGTGTGATGTGAGCGGTAAGGAGCAAGCATGTGCTGGCGACAGTGAAGCCGTTGGGAGCTTGCTTCTGCTCTTTCTCCCTGCAGGTCTGAATTTGTAGAGGTTTTGATGTTTTGTGTCATGGTTATCCCTAAAGAAAATGGGATACCACGACAGTGTGGTCTGCGATCTGTATTTTTTATATACTGATGTGCTGGGTGCGTTGGGGGCAGGTGTGAAGGATCTGGGGCAGAGCGGCAAAGCAGGGACTGCTGAAGCTGCTCATAGGCAACAGAGCAATTTTTTTTTTACACTTGACATGCAGTCATTACTATCCTGGGACTAGAGCCGTGATGTTATGCCAGCATAACATCATGGCTCCAATCCCAGAATGACCAATGAGAACACTAGCTTCTTTCTTGCCATTGTATAGTCAGTGTTAACCAAATTTTCTTTTGTCAGTAGCACCAAAAAAAAAAAAATCAGAAATGCACAGAATAATTACCTCTGGGAGAGGAGGGAAAGGCTGATGCAAAGCCAATGAACTCACCACCATGATCCTCCTTTTTCTTGCTGTAGAACATTTCTAAACAACTAGCACACCAACCTCTGCTCCAGCACCAAAGTAAAATGGAGAATTGCACAGAATAAACTCTCAGGGAGAAGAGGGAAAGGCTTTTGGTCCCAGCTGCAAAAGGAGACCTGAGCAAGAAGGTATGGATGCTTTTATATAAAGAATATAGATGCCCCTGGACCCAGAGTGTGCACCCAGAAACCGAGAGGCCATGCACAGGGTTGTCACTGGACAGGACCAGTGATAGAGATGGTTCTCAGTCTTATCATAACCTCTCCCCCAACTATATCTGACTCTAAGTTGAACACCATCATGGGGGAGGTATGGGCATTCCAACATGAGTTCCATGCTGATTTGGGTAATGTGGAAGGTCTGACTGCTGGGCTCACTTACAGTATATAAATGGCAAAAGCAGCTCAAGAAAAAAATGTGGGGATGTTGAGCCTAGAGGGATCAATAGTCACTTACTGTATGCTGGGTATCAGAGGGCTTAGAAGGCCACTCGTTTGCTTATGTTCTTATAAGAACAATTGCTTTTATTGTTACAATTGTTGCAATATTTTTCAATTGCCATTGAAAGAGCCCAAAGTCAACCCATCAAGCCCTATCTCAACGCTGTCAGACCCAGTACAGAGGCTGTGCTACACCTTATGTATGCTAGTAAATTATAAAAAGACAGGAAATGACACCACAATCCACATGGGGGTTGTATACAGACCCCCATCTCAGAGGGAGGAAATGGACAAGGAAATTATAATAGACATCCTTAGAATCACAGAAAAAGGGGAGATATTGTTGATGGGGACCTGAATATGCCAGATGTTAACTGAAGCACATTTGCTGCTGCCACATCCAAGAGCAGAGTCATTCTCGATGGCCCACAGGGGGCATGCCTCAGGCAGCTGGTGTTGGAACCCACTTGGGAGGGAGCAGTCTTAGACCTGATAATCTCAAACGAAGACAGAGAAAGGAAAGAATTGTGCATTAAGCAGGTTAGCAACAGGAAAGGAAGAGGAGACCATTATGGTTTTCAAAGTGGTAGCAAAAAAGTGAAAGCCAAAAAGATTGCATTCAGGCAATACAAAACGACACAGGCAGAAGGGGATAGGGAGAAGTACCAAGAGAAGTAAAGGGAGGCAGGGAGGTCAGTAAGGGAAGCCAAAGCTCAGACAGAAGAACACACTGCAAAATAAGTGGGTAGAGGGGACAAAACCCTTTACAGGTACATAAGTGAAAAAAGAAAGGCAAAGGGAGGGATAGTGAGACTGAAGGGGGAGGATAGGGGCCACGTGGAGGATGACAACAGTAAAGCTGACAAATTGAACAGGTATTTCTGCTCAGTCTTTACTGAGGAGGATGAGGGTAATGGGTCTGAAGGGAGTACAAGGGGTGAGAATGGTGCAGAAATGGACACAAGTCCCTTTACACGAGAAAGGGTCCTGAAGGAACTGGAAGTAATAAGAGTTGATAAAGCAATGGGGCCAGATGGGGTGCACCCCAGGGTCCTTAATGAACTAAGAGAGGGGGTGGCTGAACCTCTGGCTATCCTGTTTAGCCGATCACTGGAAACAGGGGAGGTACCCAAAGACTGGAAGACAGCAGATGTAGTCCCCTTATACAAAAGTGGGAACAAAGAGGAAGCGGGGAACTACAGACCAGTCAGCCTCACCTCAATAGTGGGGAAAATCATGGAAGCACTACTGAAGGGAGATTGGTGGAACATCTGGTTGTCAGTGGACTACAGGACCCAAGGCAGCATGGTTTCACCAGGGGGAGGTCATGTCAGACCAACCTCGTTGAATTTTTCGACTGGGTGACTAGGGAGGTGGATCAGGGGAGGACAGTGGACATGGCCTGTCTGGACTTCAGCAAAGCCTTTGACACTGTGCCACATAGAGACTATTGCACAAACTGGGGAATATGGGTGTGGGCAGGACAGTAGTGTGGTGGGTAGGTAACTGGCTGGGCGGCAGGACACAGAGGGTGGTGGTAAATGGCTGTCACTCCACAGAGGTAAGAGTGACCAGTGGGGTACCACAGGGATCAGTGCTGGGACAAGTCCTATCCAACATCTTCATCAGTGACATTGCACAGGACCTAGAAGGCAGAATTTAACTGTTCGCTGATGACACAAAGCTCTGTAACAGAGTAGACATACCAGAGGGTGTAGACAGAATGAGAAGGGACCTGCATAAACTTGAAGAATGGTCAGGGATTTGGCAGTTGAAATTCAATGCAAAGAAGTGCAAGATAATGCACATGGGGCACAAAAACCCTGACACAATATATCAGTTGGGGGGGTGAGGATATAGCATGCACCAAGCAGGAAAGGGATCTTGGGGTTGTCATCTCTGATGACCTCAAAGTAGGAAACACTGTGACAAGGCAGCAGGTAAAGCAAATAGGATGCTGGGATGCATAGGCAGGGCATCACCAGCAGGAAAGGAGGTCATAATTTCACTATACAAGACACTAGTGAGGCCCCACCTGGAGTACAGTGTACAGTTCTGGAGACCTTACCTACATAAGGACATAGACAGGATAGAGAAGGTTCAGAGGAGGGCAACAAAGATGGTACATGGATTGCATCACAAGTCCTATGAGGACAGGTTGAAGGAACTGAACATGTACTCCCTGGAGGAGAGGAGGAGAGAGGATATGATAGAGACATACAAGTATCTTACAGGGAGGAACAGGGTGCAGGAATACACTATTTTTAAGTGAAAAGATGTTCCAGAACTAGAGGGCATGGGATGAAGTTGGAGGAGGATGATTCAGAGAAACGTGAGGAAGAAGTTCTTCACAGAACGGGTGGTGGACAAGTGGAACACCCTGCCAGAGGAAGTGGGGGGGCTGAAACAATCACAGGATTTAAGAATGCATGGGATAGACATAAAGGAATTCTGGAGGTCAGGGTGAGGGCAACAGACTTCTAGGAAAACATAAACTGAACTTACAAACTCAAATGGGCAGACTGGGTGGGCCATAGGCCCTTATCTGCCGACACTGTCTATGTATCTATGTATCTCAGATTTAGAAGTGGGTATTCATCTGGGAACAAGTGACCACCAGACAGTGTGATTCATGATAAACACAGCCATAGAGTCAAGCCATACAAAAGCAAGGGTACTGGACTTTTGGAGGGCTGGCTTTGGCAGAATGGGAGAGTGCCTAAGGAATGCACTAGCAAAAGGGCAGGAAGGTGGGGTGGAGGAACAATGGGGAAAAATCAAAACTGCCATAACAGAGGCAACAAGCCTTTGTGTAAAGCAAATGAACAAAACGAAGGAAAAAACTGCTATGGTTCTCAAAAGAGGTGGTGGGGAAGGTTAGGGAGAAAAATATAGCATTCAGGAAGTATAAAGAATCAGAGAAGGAACAGGACAGAGAACTGTATCGGTTAAAGCAGAAGGAAGCAGGAAGGCAGTCAGAATGGCAAAGGCCCAAACTGAGGAAAAGACAGCCAACTCAGTTAGGAAGGAGATAAAACCTTTTATAGGTACATTAGGGAGCAAAGAAAGACCAAGGGAGGGATAGTGATGCTTAATAAAGGGAAGGGGGTGGGCAGAGGGTGACAGTGAAAAGGACGAGATAATGAACGAATACCTTTGTTCAGTATTCACAAAAGAAGAGGAGGGGACTTACCTAAACCAAACAATAGAAGCACTCTGGATGGGGGGTCAATACCAGTCCATTCACCGAAGAAAGGGTCTTGAAAGAACTCCAAATACTCAAGGTGGACAAGGCAATGGGGCCTGATGGGATTCACCCCAGAATTCTAAAAGAATTAAGGAGAGAACTAGTAACACACTGACTACCTTTTAACAAATTATGGGAGGATGGTGTGGTACCTGAGGACTGGAGGAAGGCAGATGTGATTCCTCTTCACAAAAGTGGGAGCAAGGTAGAGGCAGGAAACTACAGATCTGTTAGTTTGACCTCAGTGGTAGGGAAAATGATGGAATCATTTCTGAAAGAAAGAATAGTTGAGTACCTAGAGGCCGGGGGGTGCAGGACCCAAGGCAGCATGGATTCACAGCGAGAAGGTCATGTCAGAAGAATCTAATAGATTTCTTTGACTGGGTGACCAAAATAGTAGACCAGGGAGGGGCTGTGGACATGGCCTACCTAGACTTTAGCAAGGCATTTGACACAGACCCACACAAAAGATTAACAAACAAGTTAGCTAGCTTGGGAGTGGGTCCCAGGGTGGTAGCTTGGGTAAAAATTGGCTGGACAACAGGATGCAGAGGGTAATAGTAAGCAGAGTCCACTCTGAAGAAAGGGGTTATTAGCAGGGTACTGCAGGGTTCAGTATTGGGGCCCGTCCTCTTTAATGTCGCTATAAGCATATTGCAGAGGGACTGGAAGGAAAGTATGTCTCTTGCAGATGACACGAAGATCTGCAACAGGGTTCATACACAAGCTGGGGGTGGAAAGGATGAGAAGAGACTTGACAAGGTTGGAGGAATGGTCAAAAGTATGGCAGTTTAGATTCAGTGTGAGGAAGTGCAAAGTAATGCACCTGGGAAACAAAAACCCAGGGGAAGAGCACACAATGGGGGGGTACTAACAAAAACAAAAATGGAAATGGAACTAGGGTAGTCATATCAGATGACCTAAAGATAGGCAGGCAATGTGAGAAGGCAGTAAGGAGGCCTGGGAGTTACTGGGATACATAGGGTGAGGCATCACCAGTTGAAAACAGGAAGTTGTCATCCTTCTGTACAGACAGTCGCTGAGACCCCATCTGGAGTACTGCATGCAGTTCTGGAGACCCCATCTCTGCAAGACATAGACAGGATGGAGGCAGTCCAGAGGAGGGCAATTAAAATGGTGCAGGCTCTGCACCAGAAACCATACGAAGAGAGACTAAAGAAGCTTAATATGTATATCCTCGAGGAAAGGAGGGAGAGGGGGGCATGATAGAAACTTTCAAGTACCTCAAGGGAATCAAAAGTCCTAGAGGGTAGCATGTTTCAGAAAAAGAGATGTGCAAGAACAAGGGGGCACAATTTGAAGATTGAGGGGGGACGACTCGGGCAACGTAAGGAAGTATTTATTCATGGAAAGGGTGGTAGAAGCATGGAATGGCCTTCCTGAGGAGATTGTGGGGTCAAAAACAGTGGGGGAATTCAACAATGCATGGGACAGACATAAGGCAATTATAGTGAGGGGTAGGAAGAAGTAGGCTGTTGGTTAACTAGGATCTGCAGCTTATCCAATAGGTAGGGAAATAGGCAGACTAGGTGTGCCAAGTGGTCCTTATCTGCCATCAAAGTCTATGTTTCTATGCTAATCAGAAATCTGTAACTATTATGCCATGGGCACAAAAAGACATTTCAACTAAGGTACATAAGTTGTATCTGGACAATTTGGCAATGATTATATCCCGATGGTCTGGTGCACAGAAAGGAATAGCAAGCTTCTCTTCTTTGTTTAAACACTTACTGTCCCCCCACCAGCCCCAGCAGAAAACAACACCACAGAATTGTACAGAATAATTCCTCCACTCTTCCTGATATATTTGTTTAGAGTACATATATTGGGGAGAGGAGAGAGAAAAGCTGCAGCAAAGTCAAGGCACTCACCATGACCACAATCCATCAGTCCTTCCTCTTGCAGATATAGCAGTGGGAGGCGGAGAAGAAAGTGCTTACTGCTCATCCTGACTGTGACCGCACTGCAGTCGAACAACCCTGCACTCCACTTCAACACAGTGGCAACCCCACTGTGACTGACCATTCAGCACCCTATGACAGTACAGGGAGCTACTGGATATACAGGTGTAATCCCTCTACATATGGGGGTTCGAAAGTCTTCCTTGAGCTTATCTAAATGCTCACTGCCTGGCTGGTGTCCCGTTTTAGCAGTTTAAATGTGATTGCCAGAGAGTGCCTCTATAGCCTCTGTGTACTGTCTATTTAAGAGCTGCCTGGATTGCAGTCATAAGTAATCTGAGATGGAGCTCTGTTGAAAGATGTAACTATTTGCTGAAAGTCATTTAGAGTAATAATGATAATGTAGTTTGTCTAACCTGCCTTCTTTGCAGCAAGGACTGTTTTGTTTATCCCCACCATTTGGCCCGGGACTGCAAATTGGACCAATCAGTACTGGTGAGACCTAAAATGGAACCGGACTACAGGAGCTGTCTGGAGTCAAAATCTGTAGGACTGTAGTTTTGCGCTTTTGGTGCCTTTTTGCACATGAAGGGGGAGCCTTTGTTGTGACTGACAGACAGATCAGCGAACCAAACCTTTTGGATTCTGGGGAAAGGCCCAGGCTTGCTGGCAGTTGAGTCAGATCTAAGTTGGGAGCTGGAGAAGCAACAGCTTGAGACAGTCAAGCAGCCGTCCTGAGTAGTTTGCATGGGAGAACTGTGGAAAGGCTTGAGTTGTGGCCTACATTTCTGCCTGCTGCCCTGAGAGGAGAGAAGAGAATTATTTCTGACTAAATCCAAGTTAATAGGAGAAGTAAGCCACTGATTTTTTACCAGGTTCATACCTGAAGAAGACCAAGATTATGCTGAATCGATCATCCCGTCAGGATTCAGATGCTTTTGAATCCCTGGTTTGTGCAGAGACTTTGCAGTTGTGATCGGAGAGCGGTTTGCCTGGTACAGTAGAATTTTACATGTAAATGTGCTGTGAATTGTTAGTGGGTCGTGATTTGGTTCCCACTATGTGAACTGTGTTCTGCTTGTTGCGAAGCTGCATCCAGCCCCAAACTGACTGTATCCAAATTTGTCTCAATTTGGCCTGGACCTTGCCACACTGGCCCTGCCAGACTACCGCTGCACAGAGAAGCCATCAACGAGAGACCTGCCTGGGGATCAGCCCCCTGCTCCACGCTTGAACAGGAACAATGCCTCGACTGCCTGGATTGCAGTCATAAGTAATCTGAGTGGGAGCTCTGTTGAAAGATGTAACTATTTGCTGAAAATCATTTAGAGTGATAATGATAATGTAGCTTGTCTAACCTGCCTTCTTTGAACCTGCTCCATGCTTGAACAGGAACAATGCCTCGGCAAATTGTGTGGGCCCTGCTTCTCCTGATACTCCAGATCAACCACCTGCAGTCTCAATTTTCATCCAGCCTGTGTCCAGTATTGGGTATCGTGAGTAATCATCAGGGTAGCTCCCTGCAACAACAGCCTGATCTAAAAGTGTGACATCTGATTGTCTTGTTGTTTTCTTTTCACGAACTGAGCCCTCCGGGCTCCGGATTACAATTAGTGTGTGTGGTGCATGTTGTTTTCCTCCATCACAGGGCCCCAACCAGCTGCAACGTTCCTGGCTAACCACCATTCTCCATCTGGGTACCCAGAGTGTGTGACTGTTTATGGACCCTGAAGTACATGCATAACTGTTTGATTGATACCGCCTTTAAGCAAATTAACCTGATTACACCCCTCCCTTGTTCAAGTCCCTTAAATAAATCAGATCTAACTCTTTTTGCATTTACCCTGACTGTGGTTCCAGTTTGTGCAAGAGTACTGTACTGCTGTTATTTGCTGTGTATAACCTTGTTTTACAGGGGGTCCCAAGGGTCGAGCCAGAGGAAAGCCCTGGTGGTAAGTGCAAACAGTGTGGGTACTTGTGTGGTGTATCAGGAGTATTGTGAATTGTTCTGGCCACTAGTAAGGAAAGAGGGGGGTTACGGTGTCTCAGAGGGCTGTGCCCAGGTTAGCTTGACCACTACCAACCCTGACCTCCGGGTGGAGGCACCCATTTCAGAACTCAGGCCCCTTAACTTGCTACTAGCCAAGCAGGCAGGGGTAGTAGCCCTTGGGATAACGCTACCTAGGGATTACATCTTGGAGGCTCACCGCTGGGATTTTGTGCCTTCTAGTGGCCAAAATTATGAATTATTGTTAAAGATTAATGGCTACCCCAGTAGAAATGGCTGTACACCAGTTGGTGGGGTGGTGTACTGGGCAGGAGATCGACCCCCAAAATGCTCTCCTTATACTGAATATTCCCTGGTTACCAGTAAGGACACTGTAGAGGAGTACTCTCCAAATCTGAATGTTTAAAACCCAGTGGTGGTGGGTCGACAGGCTGATTTGATCGCCCAAACTTTCATAGCATAGTAAAGTGTAGTGACCTTGTGTACAGCTCTAAAGTGCCACAGACTATTGCCCCTTGTTCCAGCTGCCTGTACAGTGATAACAAAAGACAGTAAAGACACCGGGGAGGATGAGCTCCCACCATTATCTGAGACTTTTGAGGAGAAATTTGCTAAGTTGTTGCTGGAGGAAGGGAAAACCATAGAGGACTGTCAGAAACTATTCCTGCCACCTGGGGGTGTTCTTTCCCCAACACCCCTTCCCACTCCAGCACCTGATACTGCCCCACCTTCTGTGCCCATGTCAATGCTGGCCCCGATATCTGTACCTGCCATTAGTCACGACTCCTACCAAAGGCTGAGAATCTTCTCGGGCACCCTCCCAACCCCCCCAGGGGGAGGATGACTGGGAGACCTGGATCAACTATGTTGCCCCCTTGGTACCCGAGTGGTAGTGTGCAGAGGCTGAGAAGTGGAAAAGAATCATAGAAAGTTTGAGGGGCCCTGCCCTTGAAGCCATTACATTTTTGAGGTCCACGAACCCTGATGCATCTGCTCAGAAGTACCTATCTGTACTTGAAGGTAATCTTGGGAGCATTGAGTCAGGGGATACTTTGATGTGGAAATTCCAAAGTACTAAGCAATGGAAGGGGGAAAGTTTGTCTGTGTATGTTTCTCACCTAGAAAGAGCTCTGCAGAAAGCCTACCGTAAAGGTGGGGTAGCCACTAGTGATTTGAACCGTGTGAGACTGGGGCACATACTGCAACATGCCAAGCATTCTAAACTGCAGATCATCCAGTTAAGGCTCCAGGATAGGAGAGGTAACCCACCTGACTACTGTGACTTGATAAAAGAACTCCGGGAGGTAGAAGGTGAAGAGGAAGATTGTAATTATGGGGGTGAGTGCAGCCCAAGTGATCATGGCACCGGAAGGCCCTTCCGAAATGGAGACCACTAAGAGTGTCCTGCCATGGGCTAAACGGTGGGGGGAGGAGTTGCTGAAGGAAGTCATAAAAGCACAACCAGGTGTGTTTGCTGAGGTATCCCCTGCTAACAGAGACCTTGGTCCCTGTCAGAATGTGACTGTTATGGGGTTGGGGGTGCACCCTCAGGCATCCTCTACTGGGGGTGGCTTCTTGGCTGAGCTCAAGGAATTGACTGCCGCCCTAAAGGAACTTTTGAGACATGGTACACTACTCGCATAAGTCAGATCACAATCTCCCATCGATGCTCCAGCATCCCATGCTATGTTCTTCCCAAGGATGCTCCAAGAGCGTGTCATTTGTCACAACTGCAGCAAGGATGGCCATATGAAGAGGGAATGCCAGTCTCAGAAGGACTTAGAGAAAGTGGTGAACCAGCTTCAAGAAGAGCTTCAGAAAATGAGTCAGTGGTCTAGGGGTGCATGAAATGACTGCAGTAAAAGCTTCGGCCATCCTAACTCAAACCCCTCTGTGGCTAAATCATCTGTCTAGGCCCCTGCTGTTGCCCCTCCAGACTGGTAAAAGATAGTGGGCCCTTCAATGGAGACTAATGTGGCTGTGAATGGTATTCCTACTCGGGCTGTGCTTGACAGTGGGTCGCAAGTGACCACTGTGTTTCAGGACTGGTATGACAAACACTTATCTGATGTGCCCTTACAATCCCTTGAAGGCCTGCATGTGTGGGGGCTGAGCGACAAGTCTTATCCCTATCTAGGATATGGTGTCACTGGTGTGGAGGAGCAAGTAGAGACACTGGCACTAGTGTGTCCCCCCACTGGACAGTATGATGGGGTTCCCCTGTTAATTGGAACAAACACCCACATGTTTGGGAGACTAGCACAACTCTGCCATGAGAAACAAGGGCAGCTAACTGGATGGGCCCTAAGAATTCCAGCCTTAATAAAAAGGGCTTATGACTGGCAACAGAGACCTGATGAGGTGGACCCAGATGAACCGGTGGGGATCGTGTGGAAGAAGGATCCTGAGTCAATAGTACTGGCCCCTAATGCCCAGTGTACCACTCAAGGGGAGGTCCGCCTCTGGAAAGATGTCAAGAACAAAATACTGATGTTGGACGTGCCAGGCAATGGGAAATTGCCAGAAGGATTATTGGTCAAGCCCAGCATCTTGTCTGCTCATGCCCATGCCTATGCATGACGAGATGGTGGTCAGATTCACAATGTGTCAGACTGGGAGATCCGGATGAACAGAGGGTGCACCTAGCTATAGTACACTGTGCAAACACTGCAGTATTGCCCAGCAATTAGTACCTGGTGAGAAGGAAGAGTGACCCAGACTTATTTTGACTTTGGTGACTCCCATTGCCAGCTGAATGGAAGGCTAGAATTATGAAAGACTTGCCCAGAGAGACCAAGTGTTTCGTTGAAGGAATGGGATGCGGATGTGTCCATGGCAGAGCAACACATACACCTGCACGATGAATGGCCATTTTGAGAGGTCCGGACGCCTAGCCCCAGCAGACATAGATGATATGAGAAGACACCTGCAGGAAATTCTCACTGCTGGTGTGATACAAGAATCCAGGAGCCCATACACCTCTCCCATTGTGGTTGTGCATAAGAAGAATGGATCTGTGAGGATGTGTATTGATTATCGAACCATGAACCGGTGGACTATCCCAGACCAATACACTATATCTCATATACAAGATGCCCCAGTCTGCTTGAATAGGAGCAAATGGTTCTCGGTGATGGATTTTCACAGTGGATACTACCAGATCCTGATGGCCCCAGAAGACTGTGAGAAAACAGCCTTCATCTGTCCATTGGGGTTCTACGAGTTTCTGAGGATGCCACAGGGGATATTGGGTGCCCTGGCCACCTTTCAGTGACTGATGGAACATGCGGTGGGAAATATGAATTTGCTGGAATGCCTGGTGTACTAGGAAGATGTCATTGTATTTGGGAGCACCTTAGAGGAGCATGGGAACTGACTGTTTAAAGTCCTAGACTGACTGGAAGACTTCAGCCTCAAGCTGTCCATTGACAAGTGCCAGTTTTTCCAAACCTCCGTGAAGTATGTGGGGCACATAGTATCTACAAAAGGGATAGAGACTGATCCCAGTAAGGTTGAAGCACTGACTACTTAGCCCCAGCCCCATAATCTGAAAGAACTACAACATTTCCTGGGGTTCTGTGGCTACTACCACAGGTTCATAAAAGACTATTCCAAGGTGATTCGCCCACTCTTGAACCTTACCCAGGGTTTATTTATTTAAAGATTTACCAGGAAGGCATGCTGAGCAGAGTACCACTCGATTCCAGATGTGCCCTGGGTTACTCTTCTACCAATCATAAATACAAAAAAGGGGCTGTTAAAGAACCAGAAAAAGTATACTTCCACCCAGGTGAACTCTTCGGGCCCCACTGGATGCCCGACTGTGAAGCAACCTTCCATGAGATCATATACCAGCTCACCCATGCCCTATCCTCACCTATGCTGGCCCACCAAACCCTATGTGCTGCATATGGACTCTAGTCTGCAGGATCTAGGGCGGTGCTGTATCAAGACCATGAGGATGGCCTGAGACCAGTAGCTTTCACCAGTAGGAGCTTGATCCCATCCGAACGAAACTACCCTAAGTTGGAGTTCCTTGTGCTAAAATGGGCCATCATTGACCAGTTTCATGAATACCTCTATGGGGCAAAGATATTGGTGAAGACTGACAATAACCCGTTGACCTATGTACAGACTTCAGCTAAGTTAGACGCCACTGGGCACCGGTGGCTTTCTGCATTATCAACCTATGATTATGCTGTCGAATACAGACTGGGCCTGAACCATATTGATGCTGACACCCTATCACGAAGGCCCACTTCCAAGAGTGATTGGGTCAGGCTATGTGAACCTGACATTCGAGCATTGTGCCAAAAGCTTGATAGAGATGAACAGATGTCTGCGAACACAGTGGACTGTTTAGTAGATTGCTTGGGCCCTTCTGACACCTGCATACCTGCTGCTTATTGCCACTTCTCTGCTCTAGATATTAGTGCGCTACCTCAATTTGACAATGACAGTATTCAGTGAGCTCAATCTCAATATCCAGTGATTCAGCCAACACTTAATGCCCTGCATGCGGGGAAAGATGTGTCTAAGTTACATTCCACTGACTTTCAAACTGCTTTATTGTTTAAAGAAGGCCCCAGATTGAAGTTGCTCAATCAGTTGTTGTATAGAGAGACAGTAGGTCGTAGTGGCAAAGTAGACAAGCAACAATTGGTCCTGCCCACGGCCTTTAAAGATTTGGTACTGAGGTCCCTCCACAATCACATGGTGCACCTAGGTACTGACAGAACTCTTGACCTGGTACGATATCGCTTCTGCTGGCCCAAAATGGGGGCCGATGTTGAGCACCATGTAAAGACTTGTAGTCTCTGCCTGCAAAGAAAAGCCCTGCTTCAGAGGGCTGCCCCCCCCGTTAATATTACTACCAGCACCCCCATGGAACTAATCTGCATAGACGTCTTGTGTTTAGAACCTGATCAGCAGAACATTGGCAATGTGTTAGTGGTTATGGATCATTTCACATGGTATGCACAAGCTTTTCCCAACAAAGATCAAAAGGCATCTACCATGGCCAAGGTGCTAGTGGAAAATTTCTTCGTCCACTATGGTGCCTCCCAGCGGATCCACTCTGACCAGGGCAGAGACTTTGAGAGTCAACTAATCAAAGAAATGCTCTCTCTATGGGGAGTACGAAAGTCAAGAACCACCCCCTATCACCCACAGGGAGACCCTCAACCAGAACATTTTAACCGCACCCTTCTAGACATGCTGGGCACCCTCCATCCAAAAGACAAGCATAAATGGAGCCAGCAAATTAGCACCTTGGTACACACATACAATTGCATGAAAAATGATGCTACTGGGTTCTCCCCCTACTGCCTCATGTTCAGGAGAGTTGCCCAGCTGCCAGTTGATGTCTGTTCTGGGGTCCGAGCCGAAAACTACTTGCAATATGTACAAAAATTGAAAGCTGAATTGAACCATGCCTATCAACTGGTCCAGACAGTGGACGCCAAAAGAAATCTAGCCAACAAAGAGAGGCATGATAAAAAAGTAAAGGCTCAGGAGCTTTGACCTGGAGACCGTGTGTTGTTACGCAATTTGGGACTGCATGGTAAACACAAAATTGCTGAACGGTGGCACCATCTTCCCCATGTAGTAGTTGGAAAGTTGGATGATTTACCTGTGTACAAGGTGCACCCAGAGAACAACTCCAAAGCTGTCAAGACCATGCACTGTAACCACTTGCTACCTATTGGCCAAGTCATGACTGAGGCTGAACAATCAGAGATTGATTCCCCTGGTCCGGTGACTCATGCTGCTGCAAAGAAGAGACAGAGTCAATCTACCCCAGTGGATACAGATTTAAGGTTCCCCCCCCAAGCAGGTTCAGACTGATAGTGATTGTCAGTCAGATTCTGATGATAGTGAGTGTCACAATGTCTATTACCCCTCCTATGAATTGAGTCAGTTGTTTTGAGGAAATCCTATGACTAATTGCGGGGATGAAGCTGGGCCTTCTGGACTGTCTAACCCCCCCCCCAGCTTCATCCTTAGAGCCAGTACTCCCTGAAAGTGAAGTGCAAAGTATCACCTCTGTAGATGCTGATTCCCTGTGTATTGTGGAACTGTATGATTTGCCTGAAGGAGGGGCTGATGGTTTGAGTCTTTCTGGTGACATACCAGAACTTGAAGAACACTATTAGAGTGCTGACAACCCCCCTTCAGTGCCTCAAAGTTTGATTGTGCCTGAGCCTTCGCAAAATGAGTCAAGTGTTGTAAAACAGAGCCTGCAGAGCAAGGAGCTGACAGTGCTCCAAGTGTGGATATTCCTACCCAGGCAGAGGCACCCCTCACAAGTGATGAAAGTCCCAGGACCAGTGCTGAGAGTACAGAGACTGTGGTTGTTCCCCCCAGAAGGACTGGGTGAGCTGTCAAGCCAGTAGTATGCTTCAGTTATGATTCTCCCAGGAGGCCAGTGGATTTACCTCTCAATGTGGTCCACAAAGGGGTTTATGTTTCCCAGTGCTCACTGCCCAAACTGAGTCTAAGTACCAATTCCAGGTTGATTGTTCTGCCGTCTAGGTATGGTGCCCCTGCCCCATCTAGCCCAAAGTTTTCTGATAGGGAAGGGACCCCTCTTACATTGTTCAATGTACAAGAAGTTATTACATGATTCCGCATAGTAATGTGTAAATTACCTGTGTGAAATATGCATGATGTATTGTCAGAATGGATATAGTATTGTGAAGTGTAGAAAATATGTATAGTAAAGGTATAAGTTTATGTTGACTGATGCATCAGATGTCACTTGCATAACATGCTAATGGTATAAATGTCTCGAGTAGTTTGCATTTGTAATATTGTGATGGTACAGACTTGACGTGGATGCGGCATTTTCTCCAGGCAGGGAAGGGTGTAACCCCCTACAAATGGGGGTTCCCGAAAAGTCTTCCTTGAGCTTGCTTAAATGCTCACTGCCAGGCTGGTGTCCTGCATTTTAGCAGTTTAAATGGGATTGCCAGAGTGCCTATATAGCCTCTGTGTATCATCTCTTTAAGAGCTGCCTGGATTGCAGTCATAAGTAATCTGAGAGGGATCTCTGTTGAAAGATGTAACTATTTGCTGAAAATCATTTAGAGCGATAATGAGAATGTAGTTTGTCTAACCTGCCTTCTTTGCAGCAAGGACTGTTTTGTTTGTCCCCACCATTTGGCCCGGGACTGCAAATTGGACCAATCAGTACTGGAGGGACCTAAAATGGAGCCGGACTACAGGAGCTGTCTGGAGTCAAAATCTGTAGGAATTGTAGTTTTGGGGTTCTGGCACCTTTTTGCATCTGAAGGGGGAGCCTTTGTTGTGACTGACAGACAGATCAGCCAACTGAACCTTTTGGATTCTGGGGAAAGGCCCAGGCTTTCTGGCAGTTGAGTCAGATTTAAGTTGGGAGCTTAAGAAGCAACAGCTTGAGACAGTCAAGCAGCCATCTGAGTAGTTTCATGCAGGAGAACTGTGGAAAGGCCTGAGTTGTGGCCTGCATGTCTGCCTGCTGCCCCTGAGAGGAAGAGAAGAGAATTGTTTCGTGCTAAATCCAAGTTTGTGAGAGCAAAGTAAGCCACTGATTTTTTTACCAGGCTCATACCTGAAGAAGACCGAAGATTTTGCTGAATGCGATTGGCATTGTCAGGATTTCCAGCTGCTTTTGAATCCCTGGTTTGTACAGAGACTTTGCGATCGTGACCGGAGAGTGGTTTGCCTGGTATAGTAGAATTTCCTTACATGTAAATGTGCTGTGAGTTGTTAGTGGATTGTGATTTGGTTCCCCACTGTGTGAACTGTGTTCTACTTGCTGGACGCTGAATCCAGCCCAAAATGGACTGTTTCCGAATTTGTCTCCATTTGGCCTGGGCCTTGCCACACTGGCCCAGCCAGACTACCCGCTGCACAGAGAAAGCCATCGATGAGAGACCTGTCTGGGGATCAGCCCCTGCTCCATGCTTGAACAGGAACGATGCCTCGTCGAATCGTGTGGGCCTTGCTTCTCCTGGCACTCCAGAACAACCACCTGCAGTCTTAAGTTTTGTCCAGCCTGTGTCCAGTCTTGGGTATCATGAGTAATCATCAGAGTAGCTCCCTGCAACAACAGCCTAATCTAAAAGTGGGTCATCTGATTGTCTTGCTGTTTTCTTTTCATGAACTGAGCCCTCCGGCTCCTGATTACAATTAGTGTGTGTGGTACATGTTGTTTTCCTCCATCACAGGGCCCCAACCAGCTGCAACGTTCCTGGCTAGCGCACCGTTCTCCATCTGGGTGCCCAGAGTGTGTGACTGTTTATGGACCCTGAAGTACATGCATAACTGTTTGATTGATATCGCCTTGAAGCAAATTATCCTGATTACGCCCATCCCTTGTTCAAGTCTCTTAAAGAAATCAGAAGTAACTCTTTTTGCATATACCCTGACTGTGGTTCCAGTTTGTACAAGAGTACTGTACTGTTGTTATTTGCAGTGCATGACCTTGTTTTACAGGGGGTCCCAAGGGTCGAGCCAGAGGAAAGCCCTGAAGGTAAGTGCAAACAGTGTGGGTACTTGTGTAGTGTATCAGGAATATTGTGAATGTGATTATTGTGTATTGTTCCGGCCACTAGTAAGGAAAGAGGGGGGTTAAAGTGTCCCGGAGGGCTGTGCCCAGGTTAGCTTGACCACTACCAACCCTGACCTCCGGGTGGAGGCACCCATTTCAGAACTCAGGCCCCTTAACCTGCTACTAGCCAAGCAGGCAGGGGAAGTAGCCCTTGGGATAGTGCCACCTAGGGGTTACACATGTATACGAGGAGACCATTCTTTTTTAGCTGCTTGCAAAATTGCAGGCAACAAAGGCACTGCACCAGTGGGAAAACTGCAATTTGAGGGTGGTGAAGCTAACAGAACAACAACCCATCCTTAACTGTATGTGCTGGCTAACTGGGGTGTTGCAAAAGGTAATATAGCCCACCCTGATTTCATAATTAGGGGGCTATGGTCAGTGTGGCCTCCCTGGTTTAGCCACCCCTGATCCTCTCCCCCACTGGTACCAGTCTGATTAAGCAATAAGGCATGACAAGGTGTGTGTTATTGTGGAATGACGGCACACCTCAGGAAGTGAAGCCCGAGGTGCAGCCGAGGGCTTTACGCACCTGATAAGTGCTGTTATCCCACAATTACACACACTCTAGAATGCCTTATTGTGATTATAAAATGGCTTCCCAGATTTTTTTATTTTAGGACCCAGTAATGAGGTTCAGTAAGTTAAGCATTTCTGACCTGTGCTGTTGTGCTGGGACAACAGCACGGTCATGTGACTGGATTCCACCAATCACAGTATATTATTTCTCTAGCCCATTTTAAAATAACCCTTATCTCTATCCAGGCAGCTTCTTGTGCTTCATTGGGTACCCAATTGTGGAAACAGGCTAGGGCTGATGATGTTGTCTGTGGCTGGCCAGCGGTGGTGCACTTAAGTGAAAGTTGACCATGCTTTGTGAACTCAAAATCCTAAACAGAAATGTCTTTCACATCAAACTGAGGTATTATAATGCACTGAAGCACCAAATGAAGCACAAGTTGACGCAAAATTATTGCAAGTGAGACAGCAGAGTTATTGGGAACCAAAAAGAAACCACGGTAAAAATACCCCAGTGCTTTTATTGGGAGAGTATTACAAGTATTCTGACTGAGGTATTGTAACTCCTGGCTGCATGGCCAAGTCCTGTAAATGCTTTCCAACTATTTTAGAGGATGCAAATTGCAGGGGCAAGCCTTGAGTTTACTCACAATTTCTGAACTAGGGGATCTCCCTCACTGTGCAGGGTTGATAATAATAATAATAATAATAAAATTCATTTAGTTAAGCGTCTTTCAAATATTTCAAGGCGCTATACAACACATCATGACATCAACACATCAGTACTTACAATAAAACAATACAGCCATTATAAAATATTTAAAATAACCAAATTACAATATAGCAGGGAATGCCTGAATCCATAAAAATGACTTTAGAGCCTTTTTAAAACTATCTACCATTGTACTTTCTCGGAGCTGATGGGGCAGAGAATTCCAGAGGGTGGGAGCCATAAAACCAAAGGCACAGGCTCCAGAGGACTTCAAATTCACCCTCGGTATCTCCAGCAATCCCTCGTCACCTGAGCGAAGCTGTCTCAGAGGGGTGTAAGGCACCAGAAGCTCTTTCAAGTAGTCGGGACCTAACCCATGTAGGGCTTTGTAGGTCAATAGACCCACTTTAAAGGTGATCCGCCACTGTATTGGCAGCCAGTGCAGAGTGCGCAGCACTGGGGTAATGTGGGACCTTCTAGACACCCCAGTCAACAAACGTGCTGCTGCATTCTGCACTAGCTGCAGGCGGCGGATATCAACCCCAGCAAGCCCTAGGTACAGAGAGTTACAGTAATCAAGACGAGATGTCACAAAGGCGTGGACCAAAACCGGCAAATCACCTGGTGGAACCAGGTGCCTAATCCTGGAGATGTTTCTAAGATGAAAAAATGAAGTCTTGACAACTGCAGACACCTGATAACGAAGGGTCAGGCCAGTGTCAAGCTCCACACCCAGGTTACGCACTCGTTCAGAGGTAGGGATCTGGTCTACCCCAAGAACTAATCTAGAGGGGAACCCCGCCTCTAAACCCTCAACCCTGCGACCGGGGTCCACCACCATAACCTCAGTCTTTCCCGGGTTCAACTTCAAACCACTGGTATTCATCCAGTCTTGGATATCAGCGAGGCAGTTATTCAGCATCAAGATAGCACTAACCTGGTCAGGTGCAAAAGACAGGTAGAGCTGGGTATCATCAGCATAGCAGTGAAACCTCAGCTCATGCCATCTTACAATATCTCCGAGGGGTAGCATATATACTGCGAATAACATGGGGGAAAGCACCGAACCCTGAGGTACCCCACAAGGCAGAGAGAAAGCCCCAGATGAACATAAACCGGAAACCACTCTCTATGTTCTCCCCTGGAGGTAGGATAAAAACCATCTGAGGACCACACCTGAAAGCCCACAAATGGACCTCAGGCATTCGAGCAAAACCCCATGATCCACAGTATCAAAAGCTGATGATAGATCAAGGAGAACCAGAATAGAGCGATGTCTCCGATCTCTCACCGTCAGGAGATCATTGAGCACCTGAACCAGAGCAGTCTCGGTGCTATGCCTCTTATGAAAACCAGACTGGAGAGGCTCGTATAAACTATGGATGGTCAAATGGTTATCGAGTTGAGCCGCCACAACTTTTTCAATAACCTTTCCCACAAAAGGGAGGTTAGAAATAGGGCGGTAGTTAGCTAGGTCGTTCGGGTCTAAGGAACTTTCTTCAGAAGGAGTCACCACCTTCCTTCAGAAACTAGGGAAACTCCCGTCTCCAAAGAACACCGAATAATCCGAGCAAGGACCGGGCCGATAAGTTCACTACATCCTATAATCAAAGAAGTAGGACCCGGATCCAAACTACAGCATGTTGGGCACATCTCACGGACAATCCTCATAGTGTCTACGAAGTCCAGAAGATTAAAGGAACTCCAGGAAACTCTGGGCTCTGTGACAACACACTGATCAACTGCAACAACCTTGGAGTGTGGTCGGGGACACTGCCTCTGAATATCTTCCACCTTATTCGCAAAGAATCGAGCGATCTCCTCGCAGTCATTCTGCCTAAAAACTCGACGGACCTGCCGACAGACTGGGTTGCACAGTCTGTCAACAGTTCTGAAGAGCTGAGCTGGTCGATTCCGAGCGACAGAAATTTGCTAATAATAATGATAATGCAGTTCCCATCAAAACACTCTATGGACAGTTTCTGTCTGTCTCGCTCTCTTGCTGTCTGTCACTTTTCCATCCTCAGTGAAAGCATGTGGTGTTGCAGAGCTCTGGCTGTTCCTTCAATGCAGGCCTGTCCTGGCTCCAGCAATTGGTGGCTGAATTTTCCAGTTAACAGGCAGCTCCTCCTGTGACACTTTCCACAAATCTACCCCCTTTTCCCCGGCACATCCTGGCATACAGTCCCATGGGGTGGCTGTAACCAGCACTGGGCAGTAGGGCTGATTGGGTAGTTTCCACTGCTGTCTCAGGATCTGGTTGCAGTGCAAGCAAAACTATCTTTACAAGCTGCAGCTTTCAGTTGAATTCATGTGGTGATCTGCATGCGAATACCTATTTTTCTTGTAGGCAGGAATTCTGCTTCACACTTTACTTCACATTGAAGGCAGACATGCAGTCTGTTTCTGCAGCACAATCTGTCTCTCCTAACAGCACTCAGCTTTCAGTCTGTACAGCAGACACCTTCAGACACATTTGGGTTCAGGACAGCCCCTGCTGTTCACGGGAAATCCTCAGCTGTGGTTGGGGATCCAAGTTGTCGATCATTTTAGGCAAAACTGGAGCTCTGTCACTTGTCAGGAAATTGGTGGCTGCAAAGGTGCCTGAATTATTAGGTCCATTTCAAGTCCAGGAGCCCTTGTTGTTCCTTTCTAGTATAGCATTGGAATGGTGACTACATTTTGTTGTTGCAATTAGGGTGCCGCAACAGGGGCAACAGTAAAACGGGTGATCTTGATTTTAGATCACCCCTCACTCATGTCACCCTTTGTGCCCACACACTTTCTACCCCCTCCAGGGCATGCCCGCCCAGAGAAGGTTATATTTAGTTTTGTGGGGTGCTGACTGCTTCCCCGGAGGGTGCTTTGGCACTGTATCTACTGGGAGATGAAATTACTGGTGCTGTAATTCCAGGCATCATTTTGCCTGCCCCATAATCAGCATCTACAAAATGTATGTCACTGTGGCACGGGGGAATCTTCTTTCTCAGGCAGCTTCAATTAACGGGTTAGCCAGTCAACCTCTAATCCCATCACCACGCCATTGTGGGGTCAGAAGTGATGAAAATGGCTGCCAAATTTTAGTTCAAATGTGGTTTTCCACAAAAATCCTTATTTACATAAACTCAGTAGTTTAAGCACTATTCCACACCCCAATCCAGTCCTGCACGGGTGCAGTCTCACATCTGGTTGCACAGGTGTAGTCTCACATCTGAAGTAACCAGAAGGGGAAGGGATCAGATCATTTCCAGTACAGTAGCTTCTTCTTGCTGTTTTTACATTGTTTCTTGTGGATTTTACTTGGTAGAAGGTTATTTATTTTCTTTCTTACTACTTCTAAGGGACTAGCTGGGTATTTTTTGGGGCTGTTGGAATTTTGAAACCTGTTTTGATGGCTATAGGTGGGCTAATTTGTTTAATGTTTTGCTGTGTAGCAGGCTGCGTCTGTGGAGGCCTTTTTCTTCTGATTTAAAACCTATTTGGTGTGATTTAATCCGGGCTGTTTCTTTGAATTGGAGACCTATATCTTCTAATTTCAAGCTTATTTAGATGTGTTGTTGGTGAAGCTGTTTGAATTGGAGATCTGTTTTTTTGGTAGCAAAGCTACTTTTTGGGCTTTGAGTGGAATTGTGATTCCTTTTTGCATTCACTAGCTGCAAAGTTTAGTGCATAGTTGGGGAAGGGTGCTAATGGTCTGACCAGGGGCCTCAGCTACCTGATTGTTTCTGGAAGGCTTGGGCTGGTCCCACCAGCCCCAGGTCCATGATTTCCTTTATACTGGGGGTTCTGATATCACTTCCTCAAACAGGCAAAGGTCATGCACCTGTCATAGCAGAAGCAGACATCCAGGAAAGGAACAGCAGCGAGTGAAGAGATGACTGCTATCTCAGTGGAAGGGAAGTAACTGCAAATCTAGGAGCTTTCATTGTTATTGCATTTTGCATTGTGGAAAGGAGGAGTAGGAGTTTGAAGAAGGTTGTGCAATAGTTACTTAAAGTCTCTTTTGGGTGTGGATAGGAAGGATAGGAATGTAAAAAGCAGTTGCTCAATCTATCTAAACATGTACAACAAAGGGTAAGGAAATTAAAAGAAAATGTTTTGCACTGATAGAGGGGAGAGGGAGACTTGGGGAGTGTTTGGTATCCTTCATCTTGGAAGGGTGGGGGGTCGCTGGTGGGCAACGAGAGCAATGGGTAGGGTGGTAGGCTGCAACAACTGCGGTGCACCAATCTTTCTAAAAATTGCTTGGAGGATAGGGGGATGTTTAGTATGCAACCACATAGAGAAACTTAGAAAGGAGATTGAGGGTCTGCAGGAGGAACTAAGACATGCAAGGCAGACTGGAGGTGAGTTTAGCCCAATACCGGAGGGAGGGAGTGAGAAGAGGAGATGAGGGAGGGCGATTTGAGCCAACAGTGGTGAGGAGAGGATCAGAAGAAGGAAAGCAGAGACAAAGGGGCCCAGGCCAGGAAGAACAATTGCTGGGGAACCCAGGTCAGGAAAGAAAAGACAAACGGAAGGAGGAGACAGGGACTTGTGAGGGGAGGAGAAGAAGTAGCAACAGTCATGGAGTGGAAAGGAGGGAAAAGGTTACTATGAAGAGAGAGAGCGGGCATTTGTGAAGGGTCTTCAGAAAACAGTTTTGCACTGCTAGAGGGGAAGAAGGCAGAGGGAAGTGATGCAATTGTAGGAGTAACCGATAAATGCCTGGACCAAACTGGAGCGGGGAAGTTCTGCTGGGAGAATTGCAACAGGGGCAAAAGGGGAAATAATGTGCAGGAGGAAGAAGAGGAGCTGGAAATGAGAGAGGAGATGAATGGAAGCAAGCAGGGAGTAAGGTGGAATCTTAGTGCTGGGGACTCAATACTAAGAGGAGTCAGGTGGGGTAGCAAGGGGAGAGGCATAGTCACATTTGGGTGGAGGCCATGCCAGGAATGACAGCGGAAAGGGTGGGACAATCTGTTCTGAAATATGCTAGAAGGGTAGGGACAAGCCTCATTTAATTATACATCTTGGGACAAACAACCTGGCTGACAAGACAGTAGATATAGTCCAGAGGAGGTTTGAGGAACTAGGACAATTATGTGAGGGGCAGGAAGATCAGTAACTTTTTCAGAGATACTTAGTGCCCAAGGCAAGCACAACAAGAAAGCTGAAAATAGAGGAATTTAACAGATGGCTAAGAACCTGGTGTTATGCTAAAGGGTATGGGCTGTTAGGGGGTGGTGAGGGACCTGGCAGGACAGTAGTCTCTATGCCAAGGACAGACTACACTTGAGTGAGGAGGGAAAGAAAGTGTTGAAACAGAGGATGGAGGCGTACATAGAGGAAGTAGGGAATTTAAACTAGGAGTGGGGGGGTGGCAAGTGGGCAAGAGACATGCAGAGACCACAGGTTGGGAAACCATATGAGCTTACCCCATAACAGTGACAAAGGACAAATGGCAAGTACTATTGGTGATGCTAGTAAAGGAGGGCAGGATGGAGGGGGATGGTGGTTACCCTTAATGCTAGGAGCCTTGGGAGGAAAACTGCAGAGTTACAGGTGCTCATGGCAGAGGGAGAGGTGGACATTGCAGCCATCACAGAAACATGGGCCACCCAATACAATGACTGGGACCTGTCTGTACCAGGGTACAGGTTATTTCGTAGGGACAGGGTGATTGGGAAAGGAGAGGGGTGGCACTATATGTGAAGGAAGGACTGAAGTGTGTAAGGGAGGAAGGGGAGGAGGGTAGTATGGAGTCACTTTGGATGCAAATCCAGGATTCCAAGAATAGGATTCTTAGAATGGGAGTGGTGTACAGGCCACCATCTCAGATGGAGGAGTTAGACAGGGAACTAGGGACAGATCAGGAGGACCTAGAGAAGGGTAGTGGTGATTGTGGGGACTTCAACATGCCAGGAGTGAACTGGAGCACCCCAACAACTAGGAACAGAAGGGAGCAGGTACTGCTGGATGCCTTCCAGGACAGCTTCCTGCTGCAAATGGTCAGTGAACCAACCAGGTTAGGGAATACCCTTGACCTTGTGCTGGCAAATGGGGACTTTGAGAGAGAACTTACAGTGGAGGAACCGCTGTCAGGGAGTTACCACCACTCAGTATGGCTCACATTGGATATGGGCAAGGAAGGAGTGGAATCTGGCACAAGAGTGCTGGACTTCAGGAGGGCCAACTTTGGGAGGATGGGGGAAGTGGTAAAAGGGTACCTGGCCAGAATTCAATCTAGTATGGACACTAACCAGAGGTGGGAGCTCATAAAGCTGGGGATAGTGGAGGAAACCAAAACCTGCTGCACGGCCAGAGCAAGAAGCCTAGGGCTAAGAAACTGAGCTGGTTGAGCAAAGAGGCCATGGAAAAGGTAAGGAGGAAAAAGCTGCCTTTAGGAGGTACAAGAAAACAGGGAGGGGGGGAGGACAGGGAGGAGTACTTGACGGAATCGAAGGAGGTGACACGGGCAGTAAGGGGAGCCAAGGCATCTGTGGAGCTTAGGCTGTCACAAGGCATTAAGAAGGGGGAGAAGGACTTCTTCAGGTACATCAGGGAGAAAAGGAGCTGTAAGGACCACATAATAAGGATTAGGAAGGATGGGGGTTGGGTGGAAGTGGGTGCATAAGGCAGAAGCACTAAATGATTACTTCTGTTCAGTATTTACTAAGGAGATGAGGGGGTGACACACAAGGGGGAGAAATGGCAGAAATGGGGGAGGGTGACAGATGGGGAAATCATGGAGGCAGAGTTCAGGAGGGTTTGAAGGCACTGAGGGTGGACAAGGTGCCAGGCCCAGATGGCATCCACCCCAGGGTACTGAAGGAGCTGGCAGAGGTCCTTGCAGGACCTTTGGCAGACCTATTTAATGCCTCACTACACTCAGGGTGTGTACCTCAGGACTGGAGGATGGCTCATGTGGTGCCCCTCCACAAGAGTGGCCCCAAGGATGAACCGAGGAACTACAGACCAGTGAGCCTCACATCCATCGTGGGTAAGCTAATGGAGACTATCCTGAAGGAGAGGCTGGCCCTCCTAGAGGCCAAAGGACTACAGGGCAGCAGACAGCATGGCTTCATACGTGGCAGATCCTGCCAAACCAACCTGGTGGAGTTCTATGACTGGGTAACTAGGCAACTGGACAGGGGCCATGCAGTGGATGTCCTGTATCTGGACTTCAGCAAGGCATCTGACCAGTGTCACATGGAAGGCTGGGAAGTAAGTTAGAAGGCACAGAGGCAGGTGCAAAGCTGGTGAGATGGGTAGGAACTGGCTTCAGGGAAGGCAACAGAGGGTGGTGGATGGGTGGGAGCTCTCACACCCTACAGGTAGTGACTGAGCGGTGTTCCACAGGGCTCGTGTTGGGACCAGTGTTGTTTGGGATATTCATTGCAGACATATCATTTGACATCAAGAGCAAGATCAGTCTGTTTGCTGATGATACCAAGGATGGGAGTGTGGTGGACAACCTAGGGGATGGCAGGGTTGCAGGATGATCTGGCAAAGCTTGAAACCTGGTCAGACACCTGGCAATGGGGTTTAATGCCAAAAGTGCAAGATGCTGCATTTTGGGATGAAGAACCCAAGGAGGAGTTACCAGCTGGGGGGAGTGCAGCTAGCCCAGACAGAGGAGGAGAAGGATCTGGGGGTGCTCATTACAGGGTCAATGAACAACTCAGCACAATGTAGGAAGGCAGCTGCAAAGGCCAACAAAATGCTGGGTTGTATTGCAAGGGGTATATCCTCGAGGAGGGAGGAGGTGATTCTGCCACTGTATAGGTCATTAGTTAGACCGCACCTGGAGTACTGCATGCAGTACTGGCGCCCGTATCTGAAGAGGGACATTAAGTTACTGGAGGGGGTGCAGTGCAGGGTGACAAAGATGATCAAGGGGCTGGGGGACTTATCATACGAGAGGAGGTTGAGGGAGTTGAACATGTACTCGCTGGAGGAGAGGAGGACAGGGGGGGACATGATTGAAACCTTTAAGTACATGAAAGGAATAAACAAGACAGGTACAGAGGGGCTGTTCAAAGTAAGGGAGGGGAGGGACACCAGGGGCCATGATATGAGACTGGAGGGAGGAAGGTTCAGGAGGGAGATGAGGAGACACTTTTTTTACAGAGAGGGTGGTAGTTGGGTGGAAAGCGTTACCTGCAGAAGTTTTTACAGAGAGGGTGGTAGTTGGGTGGAATGCGTTGCCTGCAGAAGTGATATCCAGTAGAACAGTGGACTGTTTCAAAAGGGGATGGGACAGGACAAGGGGGAGGGTCAATGGAGGGGAAGGGTAGAAGGGAGGGGCAGTTGCAGAATAAGGGGTGCTAGCTGCACATTCGAGCAGACTTGATAGACCTCTAGGCCTTTATCTGCTGGCAAATTTCATATGTTCATATGCTCACATATGTGTTCAGTCAGTGTAACAATCGGATGATTCACAGTCCAGTCAGTAATATTGATGGCTTGCTCCATTGAAGGCAGCTCACATCTTTGATGTGTGAGTTCTAAGGGAATCATAAAGGTATAGTAGCCATGGGAGGCTACACAGTTATGTCCACATACATGCCAGCCCCTTGTAACCTTCAAGTATTTGGATTACGTCCCATGCACATAACCCTGTGCCTCATACCCCCTCTGTAAATCATCAGATCTTTGCCACCCACAAAGGAGATGATAGGGAGAAAATTGTAGGATAGGATGGCAGTATGGATCTGCGACTGAACTATGGTTAGAGGTAAGTATGCTTTTCTTATTAAAATTTGACCTGATCACAGTTCCATACATTTTCAGACAATCATTTAATTTGCATCCTTACAGAGGTGTTAGTTTTGGGACCTGCTCAGTTGCAGAAGATTGGACCAAACTCCCTAAACAACTGAAACTGTCAATTTGCTCCTTAAATAGACTTGCATCTGTTTGTGAACTGTGGTAGTGACCCATGGTCAAGCATATCTGTTCATAATACATAGTTAACATGCTTTTTCAGTGATCTGAAAAGGTTGTTCTCAAATACATTGAGAACAACATTTACAGATTAAGAACAGCTTTTCACAGTTGCTGCAATCAGCCTTGCACTCTAATTCCAAAATAATAGTCTAGAGTGTAAACTGAGCTCCAGTCACAGCTGATACAATCACTACCTCGAACGCTAAATAAAACCACCATTTTCTCTTTAAAATACATTTTGGAACAATCACTTTCTTGCAGCACTTACTAGGCAGTTCATACAAAAAAATTCAGTTCATTCCATGTGTTGAAAAACATACTAACTGTTGTATTATGAAAAAATAATGAACACCTAAGTTTTAAAGAGCCCCTGACGCTGTTGGGATAACTTTGAAAAATGGTGATATTAAGACAAAATTCAGCTATATTTCATATATTTTTGTAAATTGCACCCTTATTTCTTTATTGCTTAGGAGACTATTTCTGCCCTATCTGCTCTGGCTGCTTGTCTACACCTGTCATCTCAGTTGTGTTTATGACATCAAAGTCTGTTGCTGTGGAGATAATTATGATGTCATAAACAGAAGATTATAATGCTGGATGTAAAAAAGTTGCCAAAGAGGATAATGTCCAAGGGACAGCGGTCCTGTTTTCATGCAACTATCTTCAGTAATAAAGAAAAAAAGGGGGCATAACAGCAGAAAGTAAATGAAATGTAAACTGAAGTGTATCAAAACCTTACATATTTAAAAGTTTTTCAGTTGGTGTCAGGGGCTTTTTAAGAATTCACTGGATCACACATCTTGTTAGTGTTGTGACATCTGTAAGACACATGAGCTTTGTTGTCATACCAATAATGTCACAGCACTAGGTTTTTGAACCAGCTTGTTTGTAACACTTTCATGTTAATTATTCTCTGTGTAATCTACTTGCATTATTTTCATTGTCCACTGTTTATATCAGCTAATCTTGTTGTTTATGTGCTCCTGTTTCCCTGGGACCCTCTTGAAAATGAGATGCTACATCTCATAGGGCTAATTTGACTTGGAACATTTTAAATGAATCCTGAAAAACCTAGTCCACCGCAAAGCATTAATTCTCTCCTCCCAGGAACTGCTGTCTCTGGTAAAAGGGAACATTGACAACACCCACAAAATTCTTGCCTTTCAGGAAAACTAACAACCTGAAATGTTTGTGGTTATCCAGGGAACACCTTAATTTAGTTGAAAAAAACACTTGACTGAAATAGCTAGCATATACTTTTTAACACTTGACTAAGCTACAGATTGCATACCTTATTTTGTGTTTTCAGACTAATACCATTGGGATTTCAAAGCAGAACTGGGGGAAAGGGATTGTTTCGACCATTGCCACTGCCAGGGTAATTGGATAATAGATCAAAATCACCCAGATATCTAAGGACAGACTCCCAATGTTAGAAAAGTGTGTGTGTGTGTGTGTATATATATATATATATATATATATATATATATATATATTTGCAAAGGAGTTTCAAATCACCATAGCTGAGTCACTTAGTCCATCACTTGTGACTCTCTAGTTTTCAAAAGTTATGGATCTATTATAATAAAGGCATTGTAATGAATTGCAAATATATGAAAGTTTCAACAAAGCAATGGGGCCAGATGGAATTCACCCCAGAATTCTAAAAGAATTAAGCAGAGAACTAGTGACACCACTGACTACCCTTTTTAACAAATCATGGGAGGATGGTGTGGTACCCGAGGACTGGAGGAGGGTGGATGTGATTCCCCTTCACAAAAGTGGGAGCAAAACAGAGGCAGGAAACCACAGACCTGTCAGTTTGACCTCTGTGGTAGGGAAAGTGATGGAATCAATTCTGAAGGAAAGAGTTGTTGAGAACCTAGAGGCCAGTGGGGCATGGGACCCAAGGCAGCATGGGTTCACAGCGGGAAGGTCATATCAGACGAATCTAATTGATTTCTTTGACTGGGTGACCAAAGTAGTAGACCAGGAAGGGGCTATGGACATGGCTACCTAGACTTTAGCAACGCATTTGACACAGTCCCATACAAAAGATTAATAGTCAAATTAACCAGCCTGGGAGTGGGTCCCAGGGTGGTAGCCTGGGTAAAACATTGGCTGGATAACAGGACACAGAAAGTAATTGTAAATGGAGTCCACTCTGAAGAAAGAGGGGTCACTAGTGGGGTACCACAGGGTTCAGTGCTGGGTCCAGTCCTTTTTAATGTCTTTATAAGTGACACTGCAGAGGGACTGGAAGGAAAAGTATGCCTCTTTGCAGATGACACAAAGATCTGCAACAGGGTAGATACACAAGGAGGCGTGGAAAGGATGAGAAGGGACTTGGAAAGGTTGGAGGAATGGTCAGAAGTATGGCAGCTTGGATTCAATGCAAAGAAGTGCAAATAATGCACCTGGGAAACAAAAACCCAGGGGAAGATTACACAATAGGGGGAGGTAGTAACAACAAAAATGAAAGGGACCTGGGGTAATCATATCAGATGACCTTAAGGTTGGCAAGCAATTTGAGAAGGCGGTAGGGAGGGCTGGGGGATACTGGGATGTATAGGCAGAGGCATCACCAGCAGAAACAGGAAGTTGTTATGCCGCTTGTACAGACAGTTGGTGAGACCCCATCTGGAGCATTGTGTCCAGTTCTGGAGACTCCATCTCCACAAGGACATAGACAGGATGGAGGCAGTTCAGAGAAGGGCAACTAAAATGGTGCAGGGTCTGCAAGAGAAGCCATACGAGAAGAGACTAAAGGAGCTTAATATGTATACCCTTGAGGAAAGGAGGGAGAGGGGGGGCATGATAGAAACATTTAAGTACCTCAGTGGAATCAACAAAGTCCAAGAAGGTAGCATCTTTCAGAAAAAGAGATGTGCAAGAACAAGGGGACACAATTTATAGATAGTGGGGGAAGGCTCAGGGGCAATGTGAGGAAGTATTTTTTCACAAAGAGGGTAGTGGATGCATGGAACAGCCTTCCTGAGGAGGTTGTGGGGTCTAAAACTGTGAGAGAATTCAAGAATGCATGGGACAGACATTAGGCAATTTTTGTGGGGGGGGGTAGGAAGAAATAGGCTGTTGGTTAAATAGGATCTGCAGCTTATCCTCTAGATAGGGAAATGGGCAGACTAGGTGGGCTAAGCAGTCCTTATCTGCCGTCAAAGTCTATGTTTCTATGTAATTAAACAAAGGCTAATAGACATTGGAAAACAGTCAATTATTGAAAAAGCAAACAATCTATTTTCTTCTTGATACCCCAAAATCAAATTAACTTGTGATACTGAATCATATTCTACAATTTAATAAATCAATTGCTAAGGTGGATGATTACTATGATTTTGAGTGAAACCCCCTGAAATTTACACAATGTAAAATATAAAACCAGTAAAGATAGAAACATATTGGAGATGTTGAGCCAAGCAAACAGAAGATGTTGAACACATTTTACTTTATTGCAACTGGTATCATAGCATAAGAAATATCTGGGAGATTTACTTCAGTAATATCTCAAAAGAAAAAATGGTACAGTATATATTTTATTAAACAAATCTGACCAAACAATTAAAAAATAATTTAGCAAAATGCTATAAAATAAGGACACACTGGATAAAGAACAGTTACCTACCAGTAATAGTAGATCTTCAAGAGAATTTCCTCCATTGGGCCACACATTTGGAACTTTATGCCATTGGTGTCAGGACCTTCAGGAAACATTTGTCTAGCTGGGGGCCACTCATGATGATGTATGATGTCAATGCCTATAAAATGTAGGCAGTCCCCTCACTCCTCATTTACCCACTGCAGATAAACTTGGATGGCAACTTACCAAGAGGCACCAGGAGAACACACCAGGACCAGGCACACAAATAGAGGCTGGGACTGGCAACCGAATACATAAAAGCACAAATGACCATACTGCTGCAAAGACAATGGGGCAGACTGCCAGCTGGTACCTCATAAAGGGGGAAGGAGGGGGTGCACTATGGCCCAATGGGGGACATACTCTCGAAGATTTACTGTTACTGGTAGATAGCTGTTCTATCTTCGTCGAGGACATCTCCTCCATTGGACCATGTATTTGGAATGATTTCCAAGCAGTACAAGTTACCCAGGGAGGCTGGCAAACTCTGATATGCAATCAGGACAGAAGGTCTTGCAGGACAGCAAGACCAAAACCAGCATGTTTGCCTGAGATGATGTTCGGAATGTAATGTTTAGTAAAAGTGTGGACAGTGCTCCATGTGGCAGCAGCACAAATGTCAGCAGCAGACATACGCTGCAAACAAGCAACAGAGGTGGCCATACCTCGAGTAGAGTGGCCACAAACATCACCAGGAAATTCCTTACTGCACTTCCTATAACAAAATGCAGTACAGTTAGCCAGCCATTAGGACAGACACTGCTTAGTCACTGGAACACCCTCTCTCTCAGTGGCAAATGACACAAACAGTTGAGAGGACTTCCTGCAGTCCTTCGTGCACTCCAGATGGAAACACAAAGTTCAGTGTACATCAAGGGTATGGAGTAATTCATCACCACTGTTAGTATGCTCAGGGTAGCACACTGGTAGGTTAATGATCTGATTCAATGTGAAGTCAGAAACCACCTTAGGTTAACAAACAAGGATTTGTATGCTGTGCCACCCTATCCTTGTGGAAAATCAGGTAGGTGTATATGCTCATGAGAGCCTGAAGTTCAGAAATCCTTCAGGCTGTGGTAATAGCACCAGAAAAAGCAGCTTTCAAGAAAGAAGCGTAGTTCACAAGTTGCAGCTGGCTCAAAAGGAACCAAAGTCAACTTCTCAAGTATAAAATTAAGGTCCTATGGCAGAAATGGTTCATGAATCGAGGGACACACATGTAGAATGCCCTTCAAGAAGGTATGGAATGCTTCCAGTTGTGCCTCCGTGCATCCATCAATAGGGGCATGGAAAGGCGATATGGCAGCCAAGTGCACCTTTATAGAAGAGTACTACAGACCAGAGTGTGACAGAGACAGGAGGTAGACAAGTACAGTATTAACAGGATATATATGTAAAAGGGTTCTCAGAGTGGGAAACGCACAAAAAAGAAAAACACTTCCATTTCAGTTAATAGGTGTCTAGTGGAAGGCTTCCTAGCCACCAGCAAGACATTAGCCACTTGGGAGGAACCCCAACATGTGTTGTGGCTACATCCTCAGGAGCCAACCATGCTGGTGGAAGGACCTGTGGTCTGGGTGGACCAGAGACCCCCCTGTCCTGAGACAGCAGACCCTGACATAGGGGCAACTGAACAAGGGGTTCCACTGCCAGATGCTACAGGAGTGGAAACCATATCTGGTGAGACCAGAGGGGGGCATTCAGTATCAGGGTGGCTCCCTCTGCACGTGACTTAAGACGGACCCTTGAATTAGAGAGATTGGAAGGAATGCAAAGGAACTTCTCCCACCAGGAGAGGGATAATGCATCTTGCCAACAAACTCCAAGCCCTGGAGCAAGCAAGCAGAAATGCAGCAGCTTTGCATTTTGTGGGGACTCGAAAAGGTTCAGCTCTGAATACCCCATCTTGTGAGGAGGTCATTTACTACGGAGGTCAGCAGTTCCCACTCATGTACTCGAGACAGAGACCAATTTAGCCTGCGTGCTGCTAAGACATTTTGGACTGCTGGGAGAAAAACGGCTCTCAACTGCAGGCCGTGAGAGAGTGCCTGCTGCCATACTCCCATTGTTTCCCTGCATGGAGGGTATGAGTGAGTGTCCCCTTGCTTGTTAATATAGTGCATCACACTGATGTTGTCTGTACATATAAACAGCTGACCTGGAGAAAAGTGCTCTTCAAAGGCCTGGAGCCAAAGAAGTGCAGCCCTCATCTCCAGAACATTGATGTGGAGATCCAAATCTCAGTCTGACCATAATCCGTGGGTCTGTTACAGGCCCATGTAGGCACCTTATCCCAACCTCTGGGCATCCGTTGTGAGGATCAGCTCTGGAGTGGGGGAAGGAATGGGGACACCCTGCAGCAAATGTATGGGTTACATCCACCACAGTAGAGACTTCTTTGAGAGGGGACATGACGAGGATCATGCATTCCAACTCATCCATCAGTTGGTCCCACTGCACTTGAAGAATCCATTGCAGGATTCTCATATAAAGGTGTGCCAGTGACACAGTCAAAATGGCAGCTGCCATATGGCCCAGGTGGTGGAGCATAGTCCTGGTGGACACATAGTGACTCCTGTGCACTAGCCAGGCCTAAGCAATCAGGGTCGGGGGGTCTGTCCTGGGGCAGGAACGCATTGCCCACTAACATGTCCTGGACAGCTGCGATATAGTGGAGGCAGTGACACAGAGTGAGAACAGATTTCAGTGCACTGACCATGATACCCAGATCCTCGAACAATTGCTGAGTTTGAGATACTATGCAATGGACCACATCCCCAGACTGGCCCTGCAGGAGTCAATCACCCAAACAGGGAAAGACATGAAGCCCTTCCTTATGGAGGGCTACTACCACAACTGTGAAGCATTTGGTAAATGGCCATGATGCTGAGGATAAGCCAAAGGGCAAAACTCAGAATGGATAATGGCAGTCCTCCAGTGTAAATCTGAGGTACTGCCTGTGGCTTGTTTTGATTTTGATATAAAGGTAAGCATTCTTCATGTCCAGAGCACAAAGTGAATCCCTGTTTTATAGAAAGGGAATGACAGCCTGAAGAGACACCATTCAAAACTTTTTGTATTCAATGAATTTGTTCAGGGCTCTGAGGTCCAACACAGGACGCTAGTCTCCTGTAGCTTTTGGGAGCAGAAGGTACCTGAGGTAAATCCCCCTGTTTCTATCTTTAGGAATCACGATCTCAATGGCCTTTTTCTGATGTCGGGACTGAACTTCTTCCCACAACAGGGACAGGTGTCCCGGAAGGTAATCGGAAGGTAATGAGAATGGGGTACAGGATGCACTGGAGGTTTGGAGAGCAGTGCCAGTGCATGCCCTCATTCCACTATTTCCAGGACCTGTTTGACTGAGGCAATCTCCATCCATTTTGGCAGGTAAAGGGAGGTCCTTGCCCCCAATTTTATCCCTAGCGGTAATAGCGGCAGCCGTGGAGGAGGAAGAAGTGGGAAGTCAGAAAGTGTCAGGGCCAGCAGGGTCACCTAAACTGGAATCTTTGGTGCCTTGGAGTGGTTACCCTGGGCAGCAGGTCCAGCAGAGGGACAGCCTCTTCTGCCATGGTATGGGTGACGGCAGCCACAGCCTCCTTGGACAGCAGGCTTCCAAGAAGGCCCCCTACCATGACCCTATTTATTATTCTGGTGGGGGGGTCAAGGATTTCACAGACCTTACAGCCATTTTGGATGACTATATGTCTTTCCATGCATTAGCCACATCCTGGCTGAACAGCTTAGAACCCTGAAAAGGGGCACTGAGCATGGCCTTTTGCACATCCGAAGCAAATCCTGCCACTCTGAGCCAGGTGTACAGTCTGAGGCATATACCAGAGACAGTAAATCTAGCAGCAGCATCTGAAGCATCACATCCTGACCTTAGAAAATGTTAACCAGTATCCAGACCAGCAGAGGCAGCTTTAAGCAACTCTGCTTCTGTAGGGCTATCAAGCAATCTCTGCACCATAGCCATAGATTAATTCCACAGGCTATTCTGATCTTTTAAGCCTGAAAGTTTGCAAAATGAAGGCCCAAAGTGGAAGAGGTATAAGTCCTCTTACCCATCACATCCAATTCCCTGGACTCCTTGTCAGGAGGCAGGGTGCTCATCACTCTAGGAGCTTTAGCATGACCATATGCAGCCACGGTAACCACAGAGTTGGGCTCAGGGTGAAAAGCATAATAGCGCTTGACAGATGGAGCAGGATACTGCTTGTTTGTCTTTCCAGAGTGTCTCCTTATCTGGGCTGGGTGGTCGAGAGGAAGAAGCTGGTTTGGGTCCCATGGCCTTAGCTTGAGCTTCCATGGTCTTCAAGGCAATGAATGTTTCCAAAGCTTTTTTCTGGCATCTCTTGGTGGCCCGGTTAAATCCTTAGCAGAAGATGCAGGCCACATGTTGTGGGACAGGCCTAAACAGCAAACACATGTTGTGAGTGTCCTCCTTATAGATCTTGTAACCACAGGTACAAAAACCTAAATAAAGGTTTTTTCGATGACAGCATACAGGGACAACATTGATATAAAAATTAGTTATGTTAGAAAGCAAATAAGCTACAATGAAACAAAACAATGGAGTTGTTTCTCTTCGGGTCTGACAAGCATTTCAGTGTTGAAAGAAAGAAAGAACCGAAGAGCAAGGGGGCCGTCCACATTTTATAGGTGCCGATGTCATACGTCATCATCAATTTTACACAAGTTCCTGATGCTGATGGCTTACAATTCCAAATGTGTGGCCCAGTGGGGGAGATGTCCTAAATGAAGCTTTGTAGATTGCTGAACAGTATTTATCTGATTTGATATTGTTATTGCTTTCTGTGCAATGTTGTTATGTACCCACAATAGAACTGAAATAACAGGAATGGCTGCACTGGCTATATACATATTATATATCATAAAGAAACACAAGGTATATTAGTACAGAGATTTACAATATCACTGCTGAAGTATTTTTGAATTTAAACATATAGTCCTTTTGCTAAAATTGCTATATGAATTATCATGGTGTGTACTGTAATTTATAAAACACTGAAATGTTTTTATATGTGTGCATTCAATTATTTGATTTTAACTTACTGTTTTTAATATTTTTTAGTAAACTTGTAATGTATTGCTGAACAATAAACATTGAACTGAATTGAACTGTACTGAACCACTGAGTTCACAATGTAGTCAGGTAGATAAGCAATAAGGCATGACTGGGTGCATTGTGGTGGATTAATGGCTTAGCACCACCCGAGGAGAGCTGTTATCCCACTACAGCACACCCTCTGGAATGCCTAATTGCAATTCTGAAATGGATACCATGCAACAAGGTGAAAGCAAAAATGTTTTGCTTTAAAATAGACTTTATTGAATCCGTTTAATTTGCGTTGTGTTTATTTACTGCCTTTACAAGTTAAACATAGAGAAAATAGTTCCTTTTTATTTAATATACTTTCTCATCCCCTACTTGCTCTTATCAGTCACCCTCTCTCTCCCAGACCCATCACCAGCTATCCCTGGGACTTACCTCCAATCTCTACAGCGCCCTATGGTCTACGCCCCCCACCCCATGGTGGAGTCCCCAGGGTTCCCAAGGCCTAGGAGGGGATTAGTCTAGTTGTGGTCAGTAGCTCAGTGAGCACTGCTGGGCCTGCAGAGAGAGAGAGAGGAAGTGTCATGCTGCTACAGTTCTGAGAGGCTTTTCTTCCCCTTAGGTCCTATCCCTGAGCAACTCGTGGGTGAGGACTAAGTGGGCGTCTGCACAGACGTCCTAGTCAGGAGGTGATCTGCCCACCCACTGCAGCTCCCGTGCCCTGTCACCTGTGGACACTCAGCTGACAGTGTTGTAGCAGAGCACACAAACATCCTTCCCCTGAGAAGGAAAGTTTCCTGGGGGATGCTCAGTCTTCCTCTCCCAGCTGGCCCAAATCACTTGAGCTTGCTTCTGAACCTGGGGCACTAGCGTCTCAAGCAGTAGTGCCACCGCTGTGCCGACAGGTGGCCCAATATTTCAGCATTTTAACTAAGTATTTAAATTAGTAAGGTGCATTCTTCATATCAGTAGTGTAGATTACGTAGGCACAGACCAATAACCTTTTTTGGTGGTGGGTGGTTAGTTTTGAGGAGTCAAAACATGGGTAACACTTATAGAACTTTAGTGTTAGTGTAATATTTTCTGTGGCAACACCATGATGATTTACCACAGTCTCTTCATTCACAGCTTGCAGGACAGCCTCATTTGGACAAGGATGTGCAGTTCGCATGGTGTCCTGATTTTTTTCATTGAGGATATCAGTGAATTCAGAATCTCAGAGTTGGTGAGAATTGTATTTATTTATTTTTTTCCTGTTAGGACTGCCAGTGAGTAATGACTGCCACATAGAATGTTCAGGTTCTGTACAGTGTAATGCTTCATTAAAAGGCTGGGAAGTGCCTGCCTGACCTTGTGCTGGGATAATAACCCTGGTTCCATGGGTGCTCGGTCAATCAGGATTCAGGATTTTCACTCTCCGTTTCATAAATCAGCAATGAGGCGCAACAGGGGGGGTGCATTATGTAGGCCGAGTTCTTCCACGACCCGAAAAGGCCCTTGTTATTAGGGTGACTAGATTTGCCAAAATATATTTTGTGTGGCTCCAACAAATTTGCAGACATTCCAGTCCACCTCTGATCCCAGTCTGGTGTCAGAATCACCAGAATAGGAGTCAGAAGTAGAATGTCTGATTCCAAACCCAGCTCCGACAAGCTATCCCCCCATCTGACATTCTTCTGGTACAAGAAAATATTAAAACAAGCCCTTCCCTTCCCCCTGTTTGTTCCTTCTACTCACCCCCAGTCTCCTTATCTGCTGTGGCATTGGCCAGTGGCCAGTGGTTAAGGGTCCCAGTCCATCCACGTAAAACAGCTGACTCTCTATGCACAGCACAGCAGGGCATTTCCAGTCCTGGTCCCCAGCCTCAAAGTCCCAGTCCCAACATGACTCACCCCCCCCCACTGCTTATCCTGATTCCTCCAAATACCTGGTGACAGCCTGCCAAACCAGTGTGCACTGGATGGAGTGGACTCTGTGTACCCCACTGTCCCCCAACAGGAGGCAAGTTGACAAGCAGCATCTTTCATCTCTGTCTCAATCATCCTCTGTTCTCGTGACATGACTCTCCGTGCCTGTCTAAATGTTGTCCTGTCACACTAACCACCACAGCAAATGACAGACACATTTAGTTAAGTTGTAGTCCAGTTCTGAGTCCACCACAGTCTTATATATCCAACTCTCTTCTACTGTCTACTGGACTGGTGTGTGATCGTTGTCCCATCAACTCGCTTCTGCTTGGTCATGTAGGAGCTGTTGGCTGTTGGTTAGCAACTGCACAAAACCCCTTGGGTGAACAGTCAGCCAAACAGGCAGTACTCACTCAGTAAACATCTGGATCAGTTTACCACAGGGCTTGTTGTGATTGACCACCTGGCTGACATTGGAGTCATGTGACACATCTATGACAAGTCGCCCTCAGTCAGCACTTCCATGAGAAGAACAGTGGCACTGACTGGAGATGTGTAGAGGACAATTACACTATCACATACGCAGTGCTAGACTCTTAGATAGGGAGGGACAGTCACAGTAGTGTTAGATAGATGGCCATGGCAAACATGTAGTAGTACTTCATGTGTAGTCCTGTGTGCTGTGGGCCAGGGTGAGTTAAAAAGAAAAATAAAAAAAAATAATGTAATTTGTGTTCACCATGGCTCACTGCTTGTTGGGTTAGGTTGGGTCATGGATGTACTGTTCACTTGGACCCAGGGACATGTGCTCAGCTGTCTGCAGTGTAATGATGGATCAGATTATCAGAAGGACTCAGTAGAACAGAGTCGACTGGACTGGAGTTAATGGACTTCACTGACACTCACAGTTAGTGAGATGGGTAATCGGATACAAAATCAGAATTGGATTCTAATTCCAACTGAAAAATCTGATTCCGGAACTCAGTTCAGAATCAGTATTTTGAGTCTCAGAATCTGAAAATTCTAATTTTGGATTTTGGACTAGAATCCTATTAAATCCAGTTCCAGATTCCAAAATCTAATCATCCCTAGTTGTTATCCCACTACAACTCACCCCCTGGTGGTTCTTATTGCAAGAATGAAATGGGTACCATGCAAATAAAGCAAACAAGGAAATTTTGCTTTAAAGTAAACTATCCAGAATCCAAAATAATTTTGTCTTGTGTTTATGTACCATCTTTTCAGTTTAAATGTAGAGACTTGTTCCTGAATCTGGGTCAACTGGCCCCATCATTAGTGGTTTTGTAGTTGTTAAATTGTGAAGAGAGGCGGGAAAGTCTGGTGCCGTCATCAGGGCAGTAGGTGGCCTTGTGGGTGGTGAAATGGGAGGTGCCACAATAGAAGTTGTAGGGATGCTGCCTTATACAGTTAGTAACTGAACACCCAGAGAGGTCCCTGGCACTGACTGGAAGCAGCAGGATCCAAGAGCAGGTACTGTGGCAAAGGGTAATCTACCAGTTAGAATTTCAGATCAGAGCCATCTTTCCTTTAGCGACTAGTGAGGGCTCGCAGTAGCTGCATAGGGAAGACTCCAAACAGTTCCCCATAACCTCCATTATCTGTCACAGTTCCATGCAGATAACAGATGGACAACAGTGCTGCAGAGACAGCGTTTCTTACAAGAGCATGGTAAATGGGCAAGCTTGTATTTTCAGTGCAACATTGAGGCCAGGTAGTTTTTTTCCCCATGGGTTCATTTGAGAACCAAATGTCCTCATGTAAAACAGAGACTTGTGCAGCAAGCAGGGGTGGAGATAGAAGAATGGGGCATCAGGCAAAATTTTAAGAAGATACAGCTTCAGTGAGCTGATGGAGCACAAAAGATCACCAGGTAACTGGGCGATATATCCCCTGTGTTTAATGCAGCGATTGTTGAGCAGGTCACCGTGGTTTTATGTGGTCTTATTGAAGGCTGGGGCAACATATTTCAGGCCATTCTCATCTGTGTTTGTGTCTGGATAGAAGCTGGAGTCAACAATCTGAGGCCCTCTTAATCATACAAACATATGAATATTGTAGGGTCCACGGCAAAAAAAGAAAACTAGATGTCTATCCAGACTTTTTGCACCAAGCCCACTGCAGTTACAGAGTTTAGAGCTGCACCATTTCTGATTCTGATTTTGAATACATCAGAGGTAGGTATGCGGGGCAGTGGTGAAGATTTGTCCTTTCCTTGCACGTTAACTGTTTTTAAAATGCCAAAAAAGACATTGTTAGAGGTTGCAAATTCAACGCCTTTCGTAATGTTGAAATCACAACTGAGAGAGGGATTATTAAACTGGTGATTTACTCCTGCCCAACCAGACACATAAGAGAATATGCTGTAACTTTCTTTGAGGCCGTTTTACATGGTAGCAAATAGTTCTCTTAGCATAATGATTAACTCATTCTTTTGCTACATCGAAAAGTTTTTGGCAATATTTTTCTCACTCAGCCAGTCACTGAATTGGTTCATTGCCCAGTTCTTCTGCCTCATGGTGTTCATTTTGTTCTGGCTCATCTCTAGCTGGTTTAAAATATTTTCTGTAGCAATACCATGACTATTGCTACAATTTCTTCATTCACAGCTTGTAGGGTAGTCTCATTTGTACAGTATGGTAACCTGATTTTCTTCATTGAGGATGTCAGCAATTACAGTATCTCAGAGTTGCTGAGGATTTTACTTTTTTTTTTGGCTGTCAGGATCGCCAGTGAGTAAAAGCTGCCACATAGAATGTACAGATTGTGTGCAGTGTAATGATTTGTTCAGAGGATGGGAATTGCCAGCCTGTCTTTGCGCTAGGAAAACAGCCATGGTTCCTTGGGTATGTCAGCTAATCCAGAATCAGGATTTCACTATACATTTCATAATTCAATTAACACAACAGGCGTAGAGAGAAATGCCTACAGAATAAAACTGATATTTTGAACTCAGTTTGTAAGATAACATATCTTGCATTTTCGGGTAGGTCACAATTGATGACTAGAAAAGCTGGGTACACCACAGTGGAATACTGAACCAATCACACATCAGCTTTAAAATGTTGATGGTATCAAAGTAGCTGTGTGCAGTACTGAAGCCAGCAGTTGAAATCAAACAGAAACAGTTAAACTGTATTGCAAAGGGAGATTAAAGGGCTATAACAAGTATACCGATGAATAAATCAAATATTCAATAGACTGACTCAAATTATTAAATGTAACATCACTTGTGAGGGTGGGACCTTTATAACTCACTCTGGTGAGTTATAGGGATGCCCCATCACTCACAAAGATAAATCACATATTTTGAATCAGCCTGTTAAGTATCCCCTATTTACATTTATTTGCAGCATGCTAACATTTCAATGCAAGTATAGTACATTGTAACATCCAACTGTGATATATCTACTCCCAACTTTAGACATTGGGTATTCTAGGCCACGACAAGGGCTGGAGACATGGAAACCCAGGAGCTGACCTGTGCTATGTGCTATGGTTGTATCAAGGGATTCTGAAGTTCTGGCAGGATGTCCACAAAAGCTGCAAGTAAATCCTAGGCCTATCCCTCATCTGTTCTGCTCAACTGTTTATGCTGGGAATACTCCCATCAGGGATACAGATATCTGTGCCTGCACAGCAGTGGCTTCTTATGGTAGGAATAGAAGCCAAGTGTCTCCTACTGAGAAGATGGAGAATCACATCTGTTCCTTCCAGTGCTGAATGGCTAGCGGCTGTGTGGCCTCTATCCTCCTTGGCTCAAATGTCACACATGGCCCAAAAAAGCACACCCAAGTACCAGAACATTTGAGGCCCCTTTTTAAGTCCCTCCTACTGTATATCTTAGGGTCTGGCCACTCCCATCCTGAAGTAGTGCACCAGTTGTCCTCCACAGATCAGGCCATTGATACACAGGCCATTATTCATGAGTGAAAAGGACCCACATTTATTGCCCCCGACCTGAGCAAGAGTTTTCATTTTTTCCTCTCCCTTTATCATGGGTTGGAGCCAGGGTAGTAGAGGTTGTAAGCCCCACATACCCCCTTTAGTTGGTCTGTGGTTGGCACACATTCAGGAGCTATCTCCCTGCTTCCTTCTCCATCCTTCCTCTTTTTCTTTTTCTTCTTCTTCTTTTCACCTTCCCCCCTCATCCTTCTCCTTTTTTCTTTCTGCTCCTGCAAACTAGAACTGGGTATAGTCACCATTTCCTTTCACTTTCCCACTGCTACTGAAAGCTGCTAATAGTTTTTGTGGCATTGAAGGACAGCTGATTAACCCTGTACCAATCATGGATGTTGCTGAAGTCCAGTTGTAGCTGGATCAAGGGGTCAGAGGTAGAGGAGCCAGAGATGTAGAGAACTGTGTCATCTGCATTCATGTGAATAGATGCAGAAGTGTAGTCAGAGGGAACTTCATTCAATGAAAATGAAGAATAGGATAGGGCCAAGGACAGACCCTTGGACTACGCCAGAGCAGAGGTGGAGTGGAGGGGATATTGCGTTATCAATACAGACAGCTTGAGACCTGCCCTCATGGTAGGAGCGGAACCACACAACTGAGGAGGCAGAGATACCCATTGCTTTAACCTTGCCAAGAAGTATGGAATGGGGAACAATGTTGAAGGCTTTAGCAGGTCAATAAAAATGGCTGACGTGACCAGACCACGATCGATGCCTGAAAGAAGGGAGTCAGTGACCCACAGGAAGGAGGTGGAGATGGAGTGGGCCTTCCTAAAACAAGACTGGTAGGGAGTGAAGTAGGAGAAGGAGTCAAGGAAAAAGGAGAGTTGGGAGAGAACCAGGGGTTCCTGGAGTTTAACCAGAATGGAGAGGAGGGAGATGGGGAAGTAATTACCAGGGAAGATGGGGTTGCTCCCTTTGGGAAGGGGGATGTCCGTAGCCTGTTTCCATATGTCAGGAATGTAGACTACAGAAAAGGAGAAGTTAAGGAGGAGGGTGTTAGCGAGAGCAGTGGTGCAGAGAGAGAGACAAGAGTCTGGGGTCAGTGCCATCAGGGCTCCCACCTTTGTGTGGGTTTATAGCCAAGAGGGTTTTGAGAAAAGGAGAAAGGGAGGAGGGGGTAATGGGAGGGAGGGTTGAGGCAAAAGGGGAAGGGGAGAGGAGGGGCAGAGGAATGTAGGGAGGGAGCATAGGAGGTAAAAAAGGAGTTGAAATATGAGGCAACTGCAGCCAGGCATGAGACAGGGGTGTTGCCGATCTTGAGGACTAGAGGAGGAGACTGGGATGGAGTGGAGTGGAGAAGATGGTGTGACTTTCCAGAACTTAGAAGGGTGGTTAATGTTGCTCTGGAGTGTGGATGCAAATAAATTGGCTTTCACAAGCCTAATAGCTCTCGTACATGTTTTACATAGAACCCAGTGACTAGTAAGGTCAGTTGGGGAGCTAGTGAACTTGTAAATCTACCAGGCATGGCCATGCACTCAGTGGCAGACCAGCAACTCTGCTGAGATCCAGGGCAGATGCAAACCTCAAACCACAGTTTTCCTCAAGGGGTCATGGTGGTCTCAGACAGACATGAACTTGGAATTAAATGACTCAAGGGCAGTGTTGATGTTGCTAGAAGCTGAAATGGGGAATCAGTCAGTAGCCATCCGGTCAGCATGAAGAGAGGACAGGTCCAGAGATCGGAAAGATTGGAACTGGATGTATTTGGGGGAAGATGAGGGGCAATGTTTCTTGCATGCACAGTAGACCATATGGTGGTCACTGAGGGCATGGGGAAGGGTACCAGCATCCACAATATGATTTGAAGCAGGCACCAAGACCCTTGTTAGTTGAGCCATGACTCTGATTTGACTCCTGTGGCCCTCTAAAATATCAAAAATAGTATTTAAAAACCAGCTCCTATTACTATCAATACAGTGCTCTCCAAACTAATACATCACAAAATGTGAGAGCACGGTGGTGGCACCTACTCAAATCAGGGAAGGGGAAGGAATCAGTGGCGGGCTCCTCCAACTGAGGATTTACAATCCCTTCCAATTACTTATAGTGGCTATAAAAAATTCTGAGAAGTGGACTTTTGAAGTCCTCTAGAGGTAAGATGCTGCTGGGGGGCTTCAAGAAATATTTAAAAATGAGCACAACTGGTGCTCTTTAAGGGAGTCTATCAGATGCTTGTTTGAAGCAGAAGGATGGGAGGATGTTGTGGGAGGATGGGAGAAGGAGGGGAGATGGAGGACTCCAAGTGCACTGAGCAAAGCAAGCTAAAGTCCAGCACTATGCCAAGTGGGTCTGTTTCATACAGGGCCCTGCAAGGAGCAAGTTACAGGTCCAGTGCCAAGCCTGATGGGTCTACAGCTTCATATAGAGCCACACAGGACCACTTGCAAAGCACACAGTGGGAACAGGGACATGTATGATGGACTGGGTGCTTTATACTGTAGACCCACTGTTTTACATATTTTTTCAAAAAGAAAGAAAATTAATTGCAAAAAACTATATTAAAGCATAATTTTAAAAAGCTGCTTACACAATAGCTATTACTCAGCTGATTCTGTGTCAAAACAGCATTTTAGTTTGTTAGTTGAATGTACTTTTTGGAAGAAATGAAGTTTAATACTTTATTTTCCATGTTTTTCTCCTGCCAGGGAGATGTGTGCTCCAGCTCTGTATTAGTGCTGTCACTCCCAAGCTGAAGATGCGCTGACATCAATTGGGGATCTGTGTGTTTGCAGGGACTGCCAGCCTTTAGAGCGCCAACTGAGTTCTCCATCAGGAGGAAGCGAGTAACCTATCATGAATGTGAAGCATACTTCTGATAGTTGATGAATTTTTATTAGTGTAGTAATTCTGCGAAGGAGATTAAGCCTAATTTTACAAAACTGTTGTATGCTATGGCATATCAGCTTTGTAAATCAGAGGGAAAGCTGTCAAGAAAAGCAGTATTCTTACTCTTTCCAAAATGGCATTAGTTCTCTAATGGAGAAATACAAGTGGAGAACTGTTGACATGGGGAAATGGACTTCCTGTATCATTAATTTGCAGGTTATAAAATTAATTGAACTGAGCTAACTCTAAGGGATATATTGAACTACTACTATTATATTTAGCTGCCCTGGGCCCTATTTGGAGTTCTGTGGAAACTGCTGTATAAGTGCCCTATGGTCCAGGATGGGAGATGAGGGGCAGATCAGTGTAGGAGCCCTGTCCAGACATGGCTGTGATGGAGACTGAGTGTACACATGGTGTACTGACTGGGGTTATATGGCAGGCTTGGTGGGGGTGGATGTGGTCCAGATGGTGTAAGTGGAATGCGAAGGGTGGATAATGATACTACAAGGGTTCTGGAGGTGGTTCAGCTGTGGATTAAGGGGTACAGTGTATGTTGGAGGCTAGGCCAGTGTCTGAGAGGTGGTCCTGCTAGGGGAAGTAGGGTGGGGCAGATTGAGTCAGTGGTTTCGAATGTAATCTGACTGACATGGGTAAAGGGGATGGTGTGGATCTTGCATGCTGGCCTGGGGGTCTAGATGGTGGTACAGGGGGTGTGAGACTGCTCGATCAGCACATCTCAATGAAAACATATGATACACCGTAACATACTCCCCATCACTATACACAATAAGAGAAGGCCAAAGGAGCTTACCTTGTGCAAATTCTTTATTAGTGCAAATTGGGAAAGAGCAAATAAAACTCCCCGGAACTAAAGTGCACTGCAAAGTGGAACTGTCAGTAACAAACAAAAAGAAATACCTGCAGACGCTATGCTGGGTGTTTTCAAGTGGTATAGACTAGGTGGCCTGCAGACAGTGTGTGTCCCAAGTGGGTAATGCACAAACATGCAGATGTTTTGGCTACATGCCTTCCTCAGAGCTGACTGGTCCACAAAAGGGCTTTATTTAAAGAGCATAAAGTGTGCACATTTTATGTGCCACGTGGTTTCAGCTGTAAGGAGTTCATACTTAAAGCTATACACCTACAAAAAGTGCAAGTGTAAATGTTACTGACACACAAAACTAAACAGCAGAACTGTAACAGAAAATAATATATAAATACAGTAAAAAAGTGTTGCCACATTATGAAGCTGAAGGGAAATTTTAAATCATACAAAAGTCAGTCATATAGTTGAAATACACATTTTCACAGAAAGCAGTTGAGTGGAAGCTCTTCATTTAACCCTGCTGGACTAAGGGTATTCAAAGTAAAAATCCAAAAGAAGTCACACTGGGGATAGTTTTGTCCCTACGTTTCCACCACGAGGACTGAGAGTTACTTTCTCAATGGCTATAAATTTTAGTCCAATTGGAGAACTGTGGTGTGATTCTTGGAAATGTCTGGCCACTGTGCTATTCTAAGACTTGTTTCTGATAGTGGATTCGTGTTTACGTATCCTATCTTTTAGAGATCTGGTGGTTTGCCCCACATACCCTAAACCACACGGACATGTCAATAAATAAATTACATTAGCACTTGAGCAATTCATAAATGTTTTAATCTGAAATCTTTTCCCTATGCATGGACTTTTACATTCTCTACTATCATTTGTATTATTACACTGTGCACAGTGTCCACAATGGTAACTTCCAAGTGTGTGTATGTGGGGGGGGGGCAAGTTCTATTTTCTTCTTCAACTCTCTGAAGGCTATGAACTATTTCATCTCTCAGTTTTTTGCCTTTTTTTGTATGTTATTCTTAATTTTTCTTCTGATGTGTTCTTAAAGGCTTGATTGTTGCTTACTATATGCTAGTGCTTGCGAACCACACTAGATATTTTGTTTGCTTCATCACAGAATGTTAAAACACAAATAACTGACTGTTCAGCATCAACTTTTTGTTTTGGTTGCAGCAATTCCAATCTGTCACTACTATTAGCAAGATGTATTGCTTTATGGATGCTCCAGTTTAGGTAGCCTCTGTCCAAAAAGCATTTCACCATTACTCCTTTTTGTGTTTCATATTTGTCCTCTGTACTACACAGGCGCGAAGCTCTGAGCATTTGTCCCACAGGTATACTATTCACCAAGGATCTCAGATGAGCATTATCATATCTCAACATAGTGTTTCTTTCCAGGAGTTTCCTGTAAATGGTGGATTCGAGACTCTCTCCTTTTTATGTTGGCTCACGCATGTGCAGCCAACATCTTGCAGTAGTAGCAGATTTGGAGGCGCGGTCACTGTTTGGCAAATGCAAGGCATGCGTCAGTAGGTGCGTCCCTCATTCCTCAATAAGTCAGCAGCAGGCGCTGGCATCATGCATCCCTAATGTGGCCACCAGATCTAAGAAAAGGTCTGCTGCAATGAGAGTGAAGCTCTCATGCAACGGGACCACAACATGCCTCCCGACGTGCAAGCAACATGACGGCAGTGATTGCCGTCACCGCCACCTATCACAATGCTGATGGGGAAGCCCACTCCCCGTCAGCATAATGTCCCCCCTCCTATTTCTGCTGTGTGCCGAGGGGTGCCCAATCCCTTTGGCATCATGCTTCACAAAAGTCTTTTACTGATGGGGCCCAATCCTACTGACTTCAGTCCCCCTTTCCCAGTTCAATCTGCCGATGGGGAGCCCACTCACCATCGGCATAATGTCCCTCCCCGTTTGTTGTGTGCCAAGGGGGGTGCCCAATCCCCCTCGGCTCTCCCACCCCCACTGGTATTTGCCAATGGGGGGGTGCCCAATCCCATTGGCTGCAGCCCCCCAAAAAAACTCAGGTGGCACACTGGGAGCCCACCCCAGCATGCCACAGTACTCTGTAAAAAAAAGTCCTGCAATGTTTTTTTTTCTTTTCACCTGTAAAACAGAAAACGGTCCCTCGCGGTCTCCCTGTCCCCTTCCCGCACCCACCCTCTGTGCACCCCACCTCCCCACACCCTCCTCACCCCATACTTTCCTCCAGAGCATGGCGCGACAATCTTTGGTGGACCGGGAACACATCTGCACTCTTCAAAGCCGACTGCAAACTGAAGAAATGCCGGTAAGCTGTATAATGGCATAAATAGGGTCTTTTCAACTTTGGTGCATATCTCAGGCATTTTTGGGGAATTTTGACACCACATTTTCAACATGGGGTTATTGGGACCCCTCCTCATGAATTCAGGCACTGTCATGGCGTTATTTGGTCCCGAAAGGTGATTTCACGGTCACTGTGCAGAATCACCTTTCGGACAGATTAACGAAATGACAGTGCCACTGTTCATGAGGAGGGCTCTCAAAAAGCCTATTCTGAAAATTTGGTGGAAAAAATCCAAAAAATGGCTGTTTTACGAGCGTGCGTCATTCAGTTTCCATGCATGCTCATAACTTTGTGAATCTGTAATATTTTCACTACAGATTTTCAAAATTGGCATTTTTCTACACCTCCTTATGAACAGTACAGCTGTCATTTTACATATCCTGGCCGAAATGTGGTTCTGCACATCCGGCACAGAATGGCACGGTTGCTATGCAAAATCAGTTTTCAGGACAGTTTGAGGAAATGACAGTGACACTGTTCATGAGCAGAGGTCCTAAAATGCCTATGTTGAAAATTTGGTGACAAAATTCCATAAAATGACTGTGTTACAAGTGTGCATTACGCAGTTTCCACACACCCTTGTAACTTCGCAAATTTGCAATATTTTCATGCCAGATTTTCAACACTGGCATTTTTTCACACCTCCTTATGAACAGTATGGCTGTCATTTTTCACATCCTGCCCTAAATGTGTTTTTACACCTGTGGCACACAATGGTGTGGTCACTGTGGGAAATCAATGTTTGGGACAAATTAACAAAATCACAGTGCCACTGTTCATGAGGGGAGGTCCCACAATGCCTATGTTAAAAATGTGGTTAAAAAAATCCCAAAAATAATTGAGTTACGGACATGTGTTGCACAGTTTCTATGCATGCTCATGACTCCACCAATTTTTCATGTTTTCACCCCAGATTTTCAGTGTTGCCATTTTTGTACATCTCCTCATGAACAATACAGTTGCCATTTTCCACATACTGCCCAAAGTGTGTTTTCATCCCTGTGTCGCCAAATGGCATAGCCACTGTGCAAAACCACCTTTCAGCTAGCAAACTGATAGTGCCGCTCTTCATAAGGTGGGCTCACAAAAAGCCCATGTTGAAAATTTGGAGTGAAAATACCAACACACACCTATGGTATTAGGGTTTCCAACTGTAGCACCCCACCCTGTAGAGACTTGACAGGCATCAGGGGTGTGACTTGGGATCATCAGCTGTAATGCTCACACCATTCCAACCCCACCCCCACCCTGCAGCCAGTGACAGGCATCGTGGTGTGCCTTGCAGTGTTCAGCCACAAAGTTCACCCCATTCTCCTATACTGCACCCACCTCAGCATATTTCCTTATGGAATGGGGTAAGTATAACACCCAAAGACCCCAGAGCACACCACAACACTTGTCAGTGTCTACAGGGTAGGGTGAGGTAAAATGGCATGAGCGTTATAGCTGACGATCCAAAGGCACACCCCAATGCCTGGCAGTCTCTGCAGGATGGGGATGGGGTTGGCGTCACTTCAATACTTCACTGCCATTCCTATTATGCATCTCTAACTCCTGCACTACCAACTCCAATGCCAGCGAGACAACATTCGGCATTGACAAATGCTTGCTTAAAATTTGTCAGAACCAAAAAATCGATTCTATTGTGGTCCATAGTTGCAGAAAACTTTAAATTAGGATCAGTAGTATTAATGTAGTCCAGGAACAACCTTGAGCAGGGACCCTGGTTTTTCATTTTTACCAGTAACACCAGTAACAATCACGGAATCCTGCATGGTTTGTGGATTTTGAATTCTTGTACCAGTGCCTCACAGAAATTGCATGTGACTGCACAGAATCTCTAAGATTTCAGTATCTTTTTAAATTTGTTTTATTTTCTCTTTCTATGTCCTCTTCTCACAGCATCAGTCTCCACTTTTCAGAGATCCCTAGGCTCGGTATCCCGTAGCCTCACCCCCAGGTAATGCTCAGGAGCTCCTGTGGGCCTGCCCCTATCCTGCCTGGATTGTACGCCCCCAGGTGGGAAGGAAGGAAGGGTACCCCAGGTCACACACTCCACACTCCCTCAGTGTGTGTAGGGCAGCTCAGTGGGTCTCTCATGGAGCCTGGTTATGAAGTCTGGGGCACCTGGGTCCCTTCTGCCGGTGGCCGATGTGGGGTGATTGTTCCTGGTTTTCTGGTCTCTGTCCCTGAGGGCACCGGCACTAGAGATCCAAGGAGGTAGGTCACATAGAGACATGCCACTGCTCCAGATCCTGGCTAGCGTCCTCCCCTCCTGATCACTCTGCAGCACCATTGCACCACAACCCATGGTCACACAGGTGGTGGTAAAGAAGCAGGGCCTGCAGCCCACCCTCCCCGGAGGAGGAGAGCAGTTCCCCAGGTGCTCGATCCTACTCCCCTGGCCAGACCTCCAGCAACCCGAGTTTGCTTCTGACCCGGGGTCGCTGTCACTGCAAACAATAGTGCTACCTCAGCCCCAGCAGGCCAACCCCGATTTCAGCATCTTAAAATGAATACTGCTGTGCTTTGCATTCTTTCTGCTTCGCTGCATATAGAGTCAGTAAGGAAATCACCCGCACTGCTTTGTTGTAATCAGCCACTCACTTTAACCACCCATGCCTAGTGGTTAGAGTAACAAACAGTGACTGAACTGGGTACATCCAGCAGACTTGGGTTTGATTCCCACAACCTCCACTTGCATACTGTGTGACTCCAAACAAGTCACTTAACCTCCCCAGTGCTTCTAGGTCACTCCTTGGAACAGACAGTTCTGCCTAGTGGGCCTTACCTGCTTTACAAAGAATATAACAAAAAATATCAATATATGTTTGCTACATCATAGAATAGTAGTCAGGGTAAAATGTAATTTACCTGCATTTCACTTGGGCTGCAATGACTTTGTATAGGTAAAGATAAATGTTTAGATACATTGTGTCTGTTTTATAAGCTTGTTTTTAGATTTTAGTCAGGTTTTTATTGTATTCTTTGCATATGAGCATCTAGGTTGTAGATTGCTAAATGCAGGATTACTGTTACCAATTAACTTATATTATTTATTTATTTATTGAAATTTGTTGACCGGGTAGGCCCATTGAGACAACAAAGTCCCTTTTTCAGGGGCGACCCGGAATTAATTACAGATAAGAGACACAAGAGCATACAATAGACAAAAATAGTACAGTTAATTGCATAGGTACATACATAGGTAGTATTACAGAACAAAACAGAGAACAGGTAGTATTAGAAACAGGACAAAAACTGGTCAAGATTAAGGAGTGTAAGGGGCACCAGCAATTCAAGTGCAACAGCACTGACTGACTACCATTAAGTGAGATTTTAGGGCCGTTTTGAATGAGTACAGAGTAGAGCAGTTAGCCACGGCTGCAGGTAGACTGTTCCAGAGTGAAGGGGCAGAAATGGCAAAGGACCTGTCACCAGCTCGGGTTCGAGTCCTGGGGACTTCCAGGACAGGATGGGCAGTAGACCTCAGGTCACGTTTAGCTGATTTGTATAGGAGAAGTCCATTTAGGCTCGGAGGAGCTGGGAGCTTGGCTGTTTTGAAGGTCAGGCAGAGTGTAGGGAATGCAAGCCTGGCCTCAAGTGATGGCCAGTTCAAAGAGATGAGGACATTGCAGTGGTGATCACGGAGGTGGGCAGAGGCTGCAAAGTGGGCAATTTTATGATAGACGACTCTGAGTTTGTTGACATCCGGGCCCCGAAGAGGCTGAAGTATGGGAGCACCATAAAGAAGCACTGGGAGGATGGTACCAGTGGTGATAGCCATACGGGCTTCCCTGGAGAGGAATCTTCCAAGTCTATATAAGAGGCCAATTCTTTGATGGAGGATTTTGGTGGTAGCCTCAATGTGCGGGCTCAGGGTTAGCTCCTGATCCAGGTGCACTCCAAGATATTTTGTGGATGCACAAACCTCAAGTAGAGTCCTGCTGGCCGAGGAGATCTGTAGGAGGTTTGATCTATTGGCTTCTAACCGCTTGGAACCGAAAAGCATAGCCTTGGATTTCTTGAGGTTAAGGACTAGTTTCATGTCCACTAGCCATTTTTCCACCTCTCTGAAGTCCTTATTGAGGTTCTGGCCTAGTTGACGTAAGTCCATCGAACTCCTATAGATAATGGCATCGTCTGCATACAGTTGGATGTTGGCCCCACCACAATGCTTTGGCAAGCTATTGATGAAAACAGTAAATAGCAGGAGTCCAAGGATGGGACCTTGGGGGACTCCTTGGTGCACTGGCTTAATTGTAGAAGGTGTGCCCTTCCGTTTTACCAGCTGCTGCCTTCCACAGAGGTAATGATGAAACCAGGAGGAGGCAAGTGGATCAAGTCCGAGGTGCTGAAGACAGGAAACAAGGAGATCGTGGTTCACCAAACCGAAGGCTTTCATAAGATCCAGGAATAGGGCACCAGTGGCTAGACCTTGATCCATAGCCCCAAGTACATCCGAGGCGAACTTGACTAGGGCAGTGTCAGTGCCATGGTTTTTCCTGAAACCATGTTGCACCTCTGTAAGCAGATTATGAGTTTCAAGGTAATCAAGAATCTGTCTACGCACCAATTTTTCCAGCATTTTCACAAGCACACTGAGGATTGATATAGGACAGTAGCTTTCCATTTGGCCTTTATCACCACCTTTGTGAATGGGGATAACGGTGGCCATTTTCCATTTGGTGGAGAATTGCCCGAGGAGGAGGAATTTGTTAAACAGGTCCCTTAGTGGAGCCGCAATAATCGGGGCAGCTATTTTCAGAAATTTAGGCTCCAGAGTATCAAACCCAGGAGTGGCATCTGGTTTGATGGTGTTTAGAAGGGTGAGGACGTCCTTTCGCATAACCAGGCGGAAGTGGAAGTTGGGGGCAGTGTGGGTGGGAAAGTGAGAGAAGTTAGTGTTGCAAGTTTATAATCAGTAGGGCCATCCAAAATCCTCACTTGTTTGAATGAAAACTAGTCTGAATGAAAGTATGTTCACAAAGAAGAAACTGCCTTACTATTTATTTATTTATTTATTTAGTTTTTTATTTAGTTTTTGTTAACGGGGTAGGTACACTAGACAAGTTATATGCCTATTTTCAGGAACTTATGAAAAGACTTCACAGTTAGCACCCCATTTAGGTGAACTGGTTCATTTGCACCTTTTCCCCCACCTACTGTTTCAGTCTCTGTGACAACAAAAATTTTTCTGATAGACTGCTTCAACAAAAAGCAGATGTAAAGTATTTAAGAGTACTTATGTTTGGCCAGTGGATTTTGAAAGCACAGTCAATGATATACAGAAGGTAAGACCCCAGGGGCTGTATGATGCTGGTGGGCAGAGTAGTGCTCAATTCACATCTGAACAAAGACATGAAAACTGGGAGGCACCCTTTTCATGGACACCAAGTAAAAAAAAAAGCATCCACATGTCTGGGAGATGCATGAATCCATTTGAAGGTCCTCCACTAATCACTTGCGGATTTTTTAGGTGAAGACACTTTATTTCAAAGAAGCAAATTCAAGCAGTTTATTTTTTTTTTGCTCCTCCTACCCCCTGGCCATCCACTCCTTCAGGCCTGCCAAGGCCCCTTACCACTGCTGCTGAGTCCGACCACCATCCGCTGCCCCTTACTGCTGTGCTACCAGGTAACCCAAAGTAACCCTTCATTGAGTGGGCCCCTACCCCGTGAGGGCTACCGGGGGAGGAGAATTGCCCCAAAGAGCTTCCTGTATATCCTAGGCATGGCAGGAGTCAGAACGGACACATGTCTGGGGCTTCCAGCTTATGGAGGGACCAATAGCCATCCTTCGGTCACATGATGTCAAGGCACAAGTCAATGTCCGTCACGCTCCCTCCTGCAGTGAGGGCTGACATGTTGTCATGCCTCTGGCCTCCATCAGGGGCCAGCAAATGCTGAGCCATGAATCCACCCTCCCTCCCAGGAGAAGGTGAATGGTCGTTGGACACTCAAGCCTTCACCCACCAGCTGGCCCTCCAATACCCAAGTCTGTTCCCTAACCCTGGTCAGCGGTGTCACAGGCAGAAATCCAATTCAGGCAGTCAAATTATAGACAGGAAAAAACAAAGGTAGTCCACCTTACCGATGATGGTTCAGATGAATTCATATCTGAGTTCTAACAAGCAAAGAGAGCAAGTCATTGTAACTTGTGCATGTGGGGTGTGGGTGTTGAACAAAGGGGATCATAGTGCTGTCACTACTGCCATAACCTTGAGGGATGTGATCTGCATTGTTGCTACTGCCATCACACTGAAGGGGTGGGGGCTGTAGTGCTTCTGCCATCACCGCTGGTGGATGGGGAATGTAGTACTGCTGCTGTCCCACCTGAGGGATGGGGGCCATAGTGCTGATACTGCCATCACACATGAGGAATGGTGAATGTAGTACTGCTGCCATCATACCTAAGGGATGGGGACCACAGTGCTGCCTCTTCTGTCACCCCTGAGGGAGGGAGGTCGTAATGCTGTTGCTGCTGCCATCACACTAGAGGGATGGGGGCTGTAGTACTGCTTCCATCACACCTTAGGGATGGGGGCTGTAGTGTTGCTGCTGCCATCACATCTTGTACCTAAAATAACTTTAAATTGGTACAAGGATGGAAGGATGTGTAATAGTGGATGTCAAAATTGCTAAAATGCATGTTAGCAGAGTTAAAAATTGTTAAATAAAGTACACAAAACCAAACAACGGTAAAACCAGATTTTGGCTTAGCAGGCGCCGGTGACAATACCATTTTTTACAATGTGCAAAACGGAATATGCCCTTTCTCAATCCCAGTAAACCAGTGTCCCTGACCTTAAGTCATCCTCTGTTCCTTCCCACAACAAAAGGCAATCATTAGTGAATCGTCTTCAGTAAAGTAGTTCTGTATGAACATGCTTGCATATATGAATTGCTGCTCCCATCTTCCAATGTATACATTGATGATACTAGGGGCAAATGTGGTCCCCACTGCAGTCCCCTTACACTGCTGGAAGTATTTTATTTTTGTACATGAAATAGTTGAAATTAAGCACCATGTCCACCATCTCACATAAAAATTCTGTCACTGAATTATGAGTATTTTCTCTTGTATCTAAATAGTGCTGCATGTCTGCAATTCCACCCAGTTGGGGGATATTCGAATAAAGATATTCTATGTACAGCATAACTAATATCGTCATAGATGAAACATTGATGTCATGTAAGCTTCCGATGACATCACTGCTATCTGCGATGTAAGATGGTAATTCTTGTACAAGGAGTCTTAAATGGCAATCGACATATTGAGAGAATGGCTCCACACTGGATCCTGTACTGGAAACTATTGGACAACCCAGAAGATTGTCAGGGTCTTTGTGTATTTTCAGTAATAGCAAAATACAGGGTTTTACTAGATAATCCAATTTGAGAAATTGCATTTCTCTATCATTTATCTTGCGTCTTAAGTAGTTTACTGTCAAAAAAGCCAACGTTCTGTTTTTTATCATCTCAGCTGGGTCACCTGATAGTTTTTTATAGTAAGCGGTATCTGCAAGTTGTTTTTCCATTTCTGACTCATATTTCACTTTTCCCCAAACTATGGCACCGTCCTTGTCTGCAGGCTTTATTATCAGTGAATAATTCTCTTGCAGTTGTTTCAGGGCCGCATGCTCTCTTCTAGTCAAATTATGTTTCCAGTTGCTGGTGTTATTTGTTTTAAGGAGAGTTTGTATCTCCTCATTGACCCTTGCTGCGAAGGTGTTAACAGCAAAGCTGCACATGGTTGGGGAATAAAAAGTGGATTTCTTTCTTAGATTAGCAGTTGGACTGATATTTATTTCATTTCCAGACAAATCAGTGCTAACAGAGTCCTGCATCTCACTTTGTGAGTCGTATGGAATATTGGTAGAAGAATGGGGTGGGGGTGAGGATAGGTAGAGGGGGGGGACTCTTTTGTTCTTGTTCTTGCATACCTGATATGTTAATATCTTTATTTGCAAAAAAAGATTTCGGGGCAGTGTTCTATAGAATTTAAACAGTCCAGTGTGTAATACAAAGGGGTTAACTGACATAGTTGGCACATACGAAAGACCTTTTTGGAGTACTTTTATTTAGCCTTCAGTTAGTACAACATCTGTTGGATTGATGACTGGCATCTCTTCTGGCGTGTCGACTGCCTCACCTGTTGGGGTGATTGTTGCCAGTAATTCCCTCCTCTGTTTCTGCCTCCTCTTCTTCTTCTTCCCCTTCCCCTTTCTTGTCCTCTTTCTCCTAGTGTTGGTTGATACTAGGGAGTTTGGTTGAAAGTAGGTTCCATTCCCTGCATTTGCTGTAGTGTGTTTCCACCTCTCCCTAAAAAAAAACTCCTCTATTGTGATTAGTTTCACTCTCATTTTCAGGTGAAGAATTAAAATTTGCCATTCTGAAAATGTTGCCTATTTTGATTGCGGAAAGGCTAGACATTTCCAAGAATCACACCACAGTTCTCCAATTGGACTAAAATTTATAGCCATTAAGAAAAAAACTCTAGGTCCTCATGGTAGAAGTATAGGGACAAAACTATCCCAACGTGAATCCCTTTGGATTTTTACTTTGAATACCCTTAGTCCAGCAGGGTTAAATGAAGAGCTTCCACTCAACTACTATCTGTGAAAATATATATTTCAACTATATGACTGACTTTTGTACGGTTTAAAATTTCCCTTCAGCTTCATAATATGGCAACACTTTTTTACATAGAACCATAGAAACATAGAAGTTGACGGCAGATAAAGACCGCAAGGCCCATCCGGCCTGCCCATTTATTTTTCTACCTTATGAATGTGCCATTGGCCTTTGCTCTGTCAATGGCCTATCTATTCATACTCATCTGTCTTGATACCTTATGCCTATCCCATGCCTGCCTGAAGCCCTGCACTGTATTCATATCCACCACTTCCTGAGGTAGGCTGTTCCATGCATCCGCCACCCTTTCTGTGAAAAAGAACTTCCTCACATTACCTCTTAATAGGCCTCCCTCTAATCTCATGCTGTGTCCTCTTGTCCTGCTATTTTTCTTATATTGAAACATGTTAGACTCTTTCACCTTGTTAATGCCCCTAAGGTGTTTGAATGTTTCAATCATATCACCTCTCTCCCTCCTTTGCTCCAGGGTATACATATTGAGCTCAGTTAATTTGTCCTCATATATTTTCTGATGCAGTCTCTGCACCATTTTGGTTGCCCTTCTCTGGACTGTCTCAATTTGGTTAATGTCCTTGTGAAGGCGTGGCCTCCAGTACTGCATACAGTATTCCAGATGGGGCCTAACCAGTGTCTTATAAAGAGGGATTATTACCTCCCTCTTCCGACTTGTGATACCCCTACTAATACACCCCAACATCCCTCTAGCCTTACCTACTGCTTTAGTGGTCTGCTTGGATGATTTCAGGTCATTGGTGATGATGACGCCCAAGTCTCTTTCTTCCCTTGTGACTGCCAGCAACTTCCCCTCCCAGCCTATAGGTGACTTTAGGGTTTCTCTTCCCTATGTGCATGATCTTGCACTTCTTTGCGTTAAACTCCAGTTGCCACTCTTCCGACCATTTTGCTAGTTTATCCAGATCTCTTCTCATTCTGCCCATCCCATCTGGATCATCTACTCTGTTGCAGATCTTGGTGTCATCTGCAAACAGACCAATCTTACCCTCCAGTCCATCTACAATGTCACTGATAAAGATATTGAAGAGGACTGGCCCTAGGACTGATCTCTGAGGTACCGCACTTGTGACCTGCATCTCTTCTGACTGTATACCATTTACCACCACTCTCTGTTTTCTGCTCGTCAACCACTTTGACACCCAGTTGACCAACGTCTGACCCACCCCGAGCCTACCCAGCTTATTAATCAATCTTCTATGGGGAACAGTATCGAAAGCTTTGCTGAAGTCAAGGTAGGCAACATCAACTGCTCTCCCTTGGTCCACCACTCTGGTTACCCAGTCAAAGAAATCTATGAGATTAGTTTGACAGAACCTTCTTTTTGTAACCCATGCTGTCTTGGATCCTGTGCTCCTATGGATTCCAGGTGTTGCACTATCCTTTCCTTAAGGAGTGTCTCCATAATTCTGCCCACTACTGAGGTAAGACTGGAGGGGTTTTAACTGTATTTATATATTATTTACTGTTATAGTTCTGCTATTTAGTTTTGTGTGTCACTAACATTTGCACTTGCACTTTTTGTTGGTGCCCTCTAGACTAAAACATCACTGCTTGCTGTACTCTGACCTAAATTGGCCATCCCCCATTGCTCACCGCTGCCTCTCTCTTGGGAACCTTCTGGACAGTGTACTGCAATCAAGTATGCCTACCTACCTTGCCTCCCTGCTGACCCCACAGCCCGTCTCCTACGATCTCCGATCTACTGGCCTTTCTTTAACGAGCATTCCTAGATGTAAAACTACCAAAGGAAATCAGGCTTCTCGCATCGAGAGGTCCTCCTACTGGAACTCGCTGCCCCTAGATGCTACGCTCTCTGCCCCTAATCATACCACCTTTAAGAAGAGGCACCGCTCCTCCTTATAGCTTGTACTGTGTACCTGCTTCAACCCTCCTTAGATCTTGATTTCCGCTGCCTTGGCTGCCCTTGGTATCCCCTCTATGTTATGAGCTGGCACCCTGCCTACTTTCAACTTCCCTTTAACCTATCCCACTATTACCTCTCTCCCTGCCTCCTACCAATAATATCCTTTCAGTTGCAGGAGGCTGTAATGTTACCCTGTTAGTATATGTTTTTTCCATTTTCTGTACCTTATATTGTGATATTATTATGATAGTCTACACATGGGCACTTATCTCTATTTGTATAACTTACACCATTGCGTGCCTTGTACCAATATTTGTCTTAATCTTTGTTCTCACTTTCTGTTTGTGATGATTGCATATATCCTGACACTGTATTCATTGTAACTGTATCTCACTGTTTTGTTGACCTCCCGGGTCGTGCCTGAAAATAGTCACTTTCGTGTCTAGTGCACCTACTCGGTTATCAAAAAATAAATAAATAAGTATAGCATTAAGTATGAACTCCTTACAGCTGAACCACATGGAACATAAAATGTGCATAATTTATGCTCTTTAAAAGAAGCCCTTTTGTGGACCAATCAGCTCTGAGGAAGGCATGTAGCCAAAACATCTGCACGTTTGTGCATTACCCTCTTGGACACACTCTGTCTGTAGGCTGCCTAGTCTGTACCACTCGAGAATACCAGCATGGTTTTAGCGGAGATTTATTTTTGTTTGTTACTGACAGTTCCACTTTGCACTGCACATTAGCTCCAGAGAGTTTTATTTGCCCTCATTGGATTTGCACTAATAAAGAATTTGCACAAGGTAAGCTGATTTGGCCTTCTCTTATTGTATATAGTGATGGGAAGTATGTTATGGTGTGCCACATGTTTTCCTTGAGACATGCTGATCGAGCAGTCCCACCTCCCCCCTGATGTTAGCTCTCTGCCTGTGAGCACCCACCAGTTTTATAGTCATTTGGACTATTGAGCCCTCTGATTCCAATACTTGTGCCTGGTCTAGATGGTGGTCCAGCTGGGTCAGGGTAATGAGGTGGGTTAATTGCGGAGGCTGGTCTAAGGGGATATGGAGGTTGTCCATTGGGGGGGAAGTTGGATGCAGTGGGTGGGGAGGCAGGAGGGGATGCATGTCTACAGTTCATAAACCTAGTTTTGGTAGGGTAGAGGGGAGGTAGTTGAAGCCAGTTCAAGGGTGCAAGGACTATCTCAGTTTGTAGAAGAAGGGGAAAGTAGGTATGGAAGCCAGTAAGTTTTTCCTCAGTTTGGTCCAGTTGGGTGAACAAGGAGTAGTTAGGTGGGAGAAGCCCATCTGGGTGTCCAAGGACTGGTAAGATTTGGGGAATAGGGGGTGAGGTGGCTGGGGGTGGTCAGTGCGGATGACCAAATGATGTTTTGTGGGGTAGGAAGGTTGCTGTTAGAAGATGGTCCAGAGTCAGACAGGTGGTTCAGTTAGAGGAAGATGTCTGAAGTGGCAGTCACAGGCATGTAAGGGGGCCCTAGGGTCTGTTTGGTTGATACTGTATATGAAGATGGAGATAGGTGTTGGACATCCTTTCATGGGTGCCTTGGCTAGTCCAGAAGGGAGCTGAAGTTGGAGGTGAGTGGCAGACATCCATCTTGGCATCCAGGGCTGAACAGGGTGTGACTGAGGTGGGTGTTGGACACCAGTCTGTGGTTTGCAGAGTTGATTCTGGTGAACAGACCAGAGGGACATAAGTGAGGAAAGCCAGGATGAAGGTCCTGCCATTTGTCTGGGTTGAGGGAAAGGAGAGACAGGAGGGGGTGGTAGTATGTGTGCCCCAGGATGGCAGCCAGGGGAAAGGTAAGTATTAGAAATGTTGCTAGTGGAGACTAGTTTGGGGGGACCATGGTTGGTCCAACTGGGGGCATGTGGGACTTATGTGGGTTAGGTGAGACCTGAGGTCCCTGAGCAGTTCAAAGTTACTCATTTATTTGACATTTTAAATAAATAAATGAACAAAATTAATATTAAATAAATTTAAAATAAGTAAGTAAACAAATAAAAATAAATAAGTGAGGCCAGAGGTCCCTGGATGGGTCTAAGTTGGCAGACAGGCTAAAAATGAGTGAGAGAGGCTGATCCATGGGTCCCAGTGCCATTTCAGGTGGGGGAAAATGGAGAACATACAGTGAGTGGGAAGGTGGGACTGGGATGGACAGGGAGGGTGGACTGTGGAAATGTTCTATAGGGGCAAGAGGCTATTCCAGTCATCCAGTGGCTGTCCAGATGGAAGAACTGGGGTACATACTGTGGGTGGGGGAGGCCAGTCCCGAGGGTTCAAGTGCTGGTTTGAGTGGGGGTGCATGGGTAATGAAAGTGTCTTAGGCAGGTCTGGTGGTCCCATGACTGGTCCAGGAGGGGTGGGACAGGGGCAACTTGGAGGGGGAGGATATTGGTCTGGGCATCACATAGCTGGGTAGGGTGACTGGAGTTGGGGGTGCAGGGTTAGGGTAAGTCAGTTAGACATGTCTGGGAGTCCCATGACTGGTCTAGGTGGGGGAGAGGTGTAATGGGGTCGGTAATGCCAGTCTGGGCATACCGTGGCTGGGTCAAGTGACTGGAGTTGAGGGTACAAGGGTAGTGTAAGTCAGTTAGGCAGGTCTAGGGGGTCCCATAACTAGTTCAGGGGATGAAAATTGCAGAGAGATATGGGAATCCTATTCCTCACTCCCTGTTCAGCAGTCCTAGGGGTAGTCTGGGTAGGAAACAAGGGTGCAGGTGGGTGTTGAGATCCCTTGGGTGGTCCAGTTGGGATGTGATGGAGCACATGAGTGTCAAACATTGTGCAGTATACTAAAATGTCATATAAGTATACAAAACATTCTGCTACAATAACCTCCCCCAGATGATTTCTGTACTAAAAATCTCAACACGTCATGATACACTACTGTATAACGCCCTGATTTTACTGTTCTGTATCTTGAGGGAAAAGATGAAGAAAACAGTAAAACAGGCATTAAATATCCCCATCTGTTTGACCAAATATCAAAGATAAGCACTCAACACACACAGCAAGTGACTTTTCCAGGCTTTACTGAATCCCTTTATTATGTTTACATAAATGTACTCTCAACCTGATTCAGCAACTAACATACAGAAGCACCAGACTACGGTGCCAGTCAGTTTCCCTACTTGACGTCATTCATGAGCGTCTCTGTCAGCAACAACAAATGGATGACTGTGAGCTGCACGTTCAGGTACAGTTGATAAAAATTTAATTAAACCTTTTGTTTTCTTTTTTGTATAACATAATTGGCAATTTGGCAATCTCAAGGATCCTGAAGCTATGGAAACAAAGGATTCAGGTACAGAGAAAATGTCAGCTGCTCTTCAACGTTGAAGAGTAAGGAAATACAACATTAGGTTAAAAGTCCACTGAACAAGAAACTGAAGGCCGTACTCCAAATTAAGAAATAACTTGTTTTTCTTCCACCAGCTAAGCAACATTTCATGGTTATAATAACACTGCTAACCATTTTGTTCAGATGATTCACTCTCTGACCCACTTTAATTATATAACTAACAAACATACTTTTATTGATTGGATTATAATGAATATGCCAGCCAACATCTTTAAAACCAGTGTATTGCCGGATGCCATATCAGATCACTGTCCAGTATTGAGTATGAGAAAGTTTAAAGGCCCAGACACCACCCAGGTCAATCAATTCTAGGACTATAAATAGAATGGATGTGGGGTTTTTTCTAAAGGACTTGGAACAGATGACTCTGGAATTGGATGTAAATACTGATAATGTGGATTTATTAGTACTTAAATTGACAAGGTGCTTAAATAATGCTTTTGAACGAAATACTCCAATTAGTAAACAAAGAGTAAAGGGCACATTTCTCCATGCTTAAGTAAAAACATCAGGAATCCTATAAAAAGGTGGGATAAACAAAGGAGACAGTACTTAAAAGATAGATCCATAAATAATTTGTCACAATATAAGGCATTAAGAAACAAAGCAAAAGTAGAGATTGCAAAAGCAACATCTGAATACCATTGACAAAAGCAATTTGATAGCTTAGGTGATCCAGAAAAGTTTTGGACTTCCTTTAATGATTTATGTAAACCTCAAAACAATTCTGAAGTAAAATGTATTAAAGTTGGTGATAATATTATTACTGATAAAAAGGAAACAGCAGATAGGTTAAATGAGTTTTTTTTAATTTCTAAATTCTTGCTGGGTAGGGGACAAGTCTGCAGTTCAGACAGTCATGGTCTTCATCTTGATAAATCTAGGGGTGCGGATCCTGGTATCCCAATCTTTGCTTTCCAGGACATAGAAGAACAAGGGGTTTTGGAGCTTCTTGGTGGTATAAAGGTTGGGGGGAGTGGTGGCATGGATGGTCTTCATCCTAAATTGCTTAAGTTGGGAGCTGATAGAATTAAGGGCTGGGTGACCACTATCTTTAATCAGTCACTAAATAAGGGCCAGGTCCTTTTAAAGTGGAAAGAGTCTAGGATAATTCCATTACATAAAGGAGGAGATAAATTGAGTATGGCAAATTACAGATCAATTTCTATGTTGTCTGTCTTGAGTAAATTATTGGAGTGTTGTGTTTTTAGCCAGCTCATTACCTACCCGAATGAACATAATTTTCTCATCTACCAGCAACATGGTTTTAGAAAAAGAAGATCCACCTCAACGGCACTGGTCGAGTTCATGAATGATGTGCTCAGGGCCTGTGACAAGGGCTTGTTACTGGTGCAGTGTTTGTGGACCTGGCCGGTGCCTTCAACACAGTGCATCATGATATACTATTAGTGAAACTGGGTATGATAGGAGATCATGGGAAAGGTTAGGGATTGGTTTGGAAGTTACCTTATGGATCAAGTACAGAGAGTGGGGGTAGGTGGAACATCCTCTGAGCCCTTAAAGGTTACTGTGGGCATTCCCCAAGGATCAGTGCTAGGCCCTTTGCTTTTTTCAATTTTTGTAAATGGTTTGCCCAGACCTTTCTCTGGGGAAAACAGTTTAGTGTACAAAGATGATATTGTAATTTGGGAATCAGCAATGGGAGTAAATATTTTACAGTCTGTCCTTCAAAGTAAATATGATATTTTGGCAAATTGGCTTGAGCATAATCAATTAATCTTTAATGAGGGGAAAACCAAAGTAATGGCATTCGGTACTGAAAGGGCTGTTGATTGTTTACAAGTTTTAGGTAAAATGGAATGACCTTGCCACTTGTCCCTAGTTTTAGGTACTATGGGATTTTACTAGACCCTGATTTGAATTTTGTTCCTCACATCGATAGTGTGGGAAAAAAATAAATAAAAAATTGGGTTTTCTTCATAGAAATTTAAATTCACTTACGAAAGAAGAAAGATTATTAATTGCAAAACAATTGTTGATCCCTATTCTTGAGTATGGAAACATATTATTTGTGTCTCATGATAAGGTATTTGGTGATAAATACAAGATCATTTTTAATAACATATACAGGTTTGTGCTTAGAGCACCAACCTGGACACATCATTGTGTACTGTACAAGGAACTGAATCTTCTCCCCACCCAACCCAGTAATCAGGATTAAATTTAATTCTGTATTACTTTCATTTGGAATGGTAGTCAATTTGGAACTATCAGTACTGGCGGATATAATCAATCTGTGGCCAAAAATCATAATACTAGACATAGCAGATCTGTTCCTTATCAAGTTCCCCCATGTAAAACCGAAATATTTAAGAGGGCATTTTCATGGTACAGTCCTACTTTTTAAATCAATTTTCAGGAGTGTTTAATGTGGCTAAAAATGTTACCTGTTTTTAAAAAAATGTTGTTGGACTTGTTTATTGTTGAAAATCAATGTCATGGTAAATGATGTATTGTTGTATTCTGAAATTGTCTATTGTAAGTTATAAGAGTTTTATGTCAGGCATGGCTGAAAAAGGGATGTGCCCAGTCCACCTCCTGGTTAAAAATCAAAAACAAATTTCTTCATTATCAGTGATTTTTATCTTTAGTCTGTATGTGAATCAAGAACTCTAGGAACATTTCCTGGCATTAACTGAAGCCGGATGAAGTTATCGAGAAGTTGACCTCCCCCTGTTTGTAGCTACAGAAGTTGCTGAGGATAAAAAGAATACCAGAAGATAGATGAACAGACATTACAGGGAGGTTCTGCTAGCTGTGAACACAGCACAGTTTAATGCCAGAAAATGTTCCTAGAGTTTTTGAACAACATGCAGACTAAAGATAAATACCATAATGCCTGAAGAAGTGGTATTACAACCATGAAGCATTGTTTATCTGGTGGAAGAAAAATAAACTGTTGCTTAAGCTAGAGTAGACTCTTCAGTTTGTTGTATTTGGTAAATTATACAGCCTTTGAGGAACTCCTCACTCACTATACATTTTATGGCTCTGGGTAGGGCTCTGGGTTTTCTGAAAGTTATTAGCTGCATTGTATTACGTAGTCCCCTGAGTCATGGTGAATCTGTGGCCTGGCATGCCTCGGAGATTGAATGATCATGTGATGCAGCATTAATGTTGCCCTACGTTTGGCACTGTTAGTACAGGCAGACAAAAATACTAACACAGTATCACTTGGAGACTGGCTGCCAAAGTTTGGGCAATACCAGTGCTGCGTTACATGATCATTTAAACCAGGAAGAACACCCGGCCAGAGATTCACCATGACTCACGGAACTTTTAACCCTAATGTAGCATTTCCTTACTTTTGTGGCTTTAATCTTCAACCCTAACTGGTGCTTTCATGTAGTTTTTAACAATTACTATAGTATAGTAGTGCATTTATGTGCTTACACTGCTGGTACCAATCACGTTTTGTGCTCCTCCTGGAACAAAATTAGTACTAGCAATTTAAGCATGTAAATGTGCTATAATACTACTATAACTTTACACAGGCACATAGATCCCCCTGTATCTCAGCCCACCATCAGTGGCTCAGCTATGGGGGATTTAGAGCTGGCAATCATGGGAGGCAGAAGTTCACAGGATCATCCAGGTATAAAGTTCTCCATATAATGCAATAAGTACTAAAATAATTATTTTTATGGGTGGTTTGCTTAATCAGGACCTCTTGGTCCCAGCCCATTAGTTTAGGGTACCTGAGAGTTCCACTTTAAAGTTACTTCCAGTTCTGCCTCTCCTATCAGCTGATTTATCCCCCTTTTAAGGGGTTAAATGGTAACAGACTTGGCCTTCAGTAGGCAAAAAAATTTTAATCTACCAAATGGATCCTCAATAATTTACAACAATGTCATTAATTTAGACAATTAGGAAACTTTAGGCAACTGATTTATTGGCCAATTTGACCCATCCATTAAAGAGACCACCCATTTTTCATTTGTATGGGAAATACTATTCTGGTCCAAAACTCTATAGGTTAATGAGAGGAAAAGTTTTTCAGGGCAATGCCTGCCCAATCTAGCATCCTTGAGAAAATGCAGGACAATATAGCCATGCTGAGGCAAAATATTTAGGTGTAATCGGGTGGCTGCCTTGTGAATGTCCAAGAAAGGAATTTAAGTGGCATAAGCCACTGGAGTAGTAGCTTTACATCTGTTGTGTGCTTTAAAAAGCATTTATGGTCATTAGGGCACCGTGTTCAGACAGCCAGTCAATTAGAGAGCCAGATGGGCATTGTGCTGACCTCTTTGTGCCCCTTCCCCGAGGTCTGCCCCCCAGAGTCGATATCTTTAGTAAGGGTGTGCGTGGGGCACAGTCCACCACAAACAGAAAAGTCAATGACTGGCGGTCTGACCACAGTGCCCTAACATGGTGGAACCCTGCTGATTTGATTGCCTCCTCAGGAAACCTACCCCAGAGTCATACCATCCCCTGTGTGAAGTAAAACTTCCTTAATTTTGTTCTAACCTGCCCACTCTAAGTTTAGACTCATCCTCTTGGTCTCTTTTTGCTGGCTGACAATAGGCGACTTGCTTTAATCTGCTTTTTCTGCCACTCATTAAACACCACAATCATATTCTTCCCTCAACTTCCTCTTCTCCAGAGAGGTGAGACCCAGCTCTGAAGACCCTGTTTGTAAAACAGCCCTTCCGTGTCCGAATCATTGTTGTCTTCCTCTCAACAGTGACCACCGTGTGCCAGCAACTGTGACTGAGAATAGGGCCCAGTTGAGTTAGTCTCATTAACTCATTGTCTCCTAGCAGATGCCTGTAGTCATCTGTAAAATACACTGGTGTGTCCTGAGGACGTCTGCAGAAGTCAGCTACTGACTCCCAGTGTGCCCTTGCAATGTCTGGAGAAGTCACTTATATATTTTAATATATAGTGTAATAGAATCTAATATATATTTGACTGCATAGCACCGTTGGAAAGGTAATTTTATGCTGAACAACTTTGTCACTGATATTTTCTGCATATCATGTATACTTTAGGAGGTATTTGCATTTGTTTATGGTATGGTGTGTATGGCTTATGTTGCCTGTTTTAGTGAAAAAAATATTTTTTTTTTGCTGTTTCAACCAGCTTAAAAAAAATTACATATTATTATTTCCATACCACCATTGGGAAGGTAATTTTGTGCTGAACAACTTTGCCACTGTTATTTTGTGTATATCATGTATACTTTAGGAGTTATTCACATTTGTTTATGGTATGGTGTGTATGGCTGACATGTTTTGCATGAAGAGTCACCTAAGCAGCTTGAACAAAATTCACTTTTTTGGCACTTTAGCAGGTATAAAATAAAAACCGTATTGATTACAACTGTTTGCATAGCACCATTGGAAAGGCATTTTTGTGCTCATTAACTTTCATGCTGATACTTTGTGTGTATCATGTATATTTTTGGAGTTATACGCATTTGTTTATGATATGGTGTGTATGACTGAGATTCATCCCTCAAATCTCACCAAAGTACCTTCACCAAAATGGGGAAAAATTACGTTTTATAGTAAAAAGATATATTTTTTTTAACAAACATAATATTAAAACACCATCTAATATCTGTATGCTTAATTTGGTGTTGATATTTTACATATTTTCCAACAAAAAATGGCTAATGTTGCCCTTTTTTAGTGAAAAAAATATTTAGTTTGCTCTTTCGACCACCATAGAAAAAAAACAAAATTACTTATTATTACATGCATGCCACCATTGGAAAGGCAATTTTGTGCTGAATAACTCTGCCACTCATACTTTGTGTCTAGCATGTACAGTTATTGAGCTATTAGCATTTGTTTGTGACATACTGACTATGGCTTGATTTTGCTTAGAAAGGCCCAGGATTCACTGTTAAAAGTATACAGGAGATTCAGGAGGCAAGTGGTGTCATCTCGGAGTAAGCCTGTGGAGGCAATGAGTTTGGCTGACAGTTAAATGTGATTCCTTATATACTGTGATTGAACTCCTGTAGGTTAAGTTTGTACATGTTCAACAGATGCAGGGAAGGGCCATACCATGGTTCTGCTACTTACCATCTTTCTGATCATGCCAAACCTTTCTCTTTTAGTTTAAATGAAAATTATATTGTTTATTGAAAGTATGTTGGCTACTGTGTTAGTTCTTAGAAAACTGGATTCATTTAAGACTTTGGTACCTTTTACTGTAAGTTGTAGTAAAAATGTTATTGTTCAACCACTATGTAAAAATATACACACTCATTACAATGTAAACAAATAAAATTCACACTACATGTGTTATATACATGCAAGTAAAAGAACAAAGTGCAGTAAAGAGATGCAAGCTCATTAGCTGATGTCCATTCAGAAATGAACATTTAAATCTGTCAGAGGAGCCAGAACTTGGGACCTTCCTCTAAATGGCCAGTCAATGGCAGAAAATCTCTATACCAAATGAGGCTAAAAATTAGCAAACAAGTAAGCAATAACCCACGACAGTGTGTGCGGGTATTGGGGATTAATCAACACCCCGGGTAGTTGTGAGCCTCACAGCGGTGTTGATTAATCCCCAATACCTTCACACCCTGGAGTGGGTTATTGAGCTTATAACATGGGGTATTAACAGTTATGAGGAATCGATGATTAACATAGGTAAACACATGGATTTTATAATGTGTTGTGCCACCAGCAGAACTTCTGTGGCACTCACAGTGCTGTGGAAGACTCTGAACATGAAGCTCTCAGCACTCATGAGAACAAACATGTAAAACAACATACAGCATACTGTGCAGGGTTGGAGGGGGGGGAACATGGCATGGAGGTTGCATTTGCAGCGGGTAGCTGCCCAATAACATAGCCATGGTCGGGGGAGAGAGAGACAGATAACACAGTGCAGTAATCGCTGCTCACACTGTGTGGGGTTGGGAGAAATCTGGCATGGAGGTTGCATTTGGGGCGGGTAGCTGTCCAATCACACAGAGGACTGTGAGGAGAGAGAGAGAGAGAGAGGCCATTGCAGCACATCATAAAATGACATGTCCATCTCTGTCTCTCTCTGTTTCACTGTCAATGTGACTGTAACTTTGTCTCAGCGAGTTAGCCATGGTGCACCACGGCATGGCACAACTGTTTGCAGAGGGGACAGGGAAAACACCACCGAACATGCAAGGCAAAGGAGGAATAGGAGCGGGATGAGTTGGAAGGGTGACACATTACTTGGGGAGTGATCTTCACAGCTTGTGGCTACAGGTAGGATAAACAGGGGAGAGATCTGAGAGAGAGCAGCAGAAATGCTTCATCACATGAAATGCGCTCTCTCCACTTCTCGAGCTGTCACACACTTCTGCTCCCCACAGCCCAGTGCAGACTTCACCTAAAGAAAAATAGTATATGGTGGAATGCGGTCGTGTATGGAAATCCATAAACCGCAAAAAGATGTTCTGCTGTAGTAGTGACGTCCTCACTAACGCAGAACGACTTTTTGTTCTGTGTTAGTGAGGATGTCATAATCCAAGGGACTGCAGCAGACATTGTGATTCATCCCCTGCCTTGTGAGAGTGGCACACGAGTGTGCTGGGCAGTGGCAGTTGTGAATCGAGGGCATCGGTAGAACTGATTAAGACTGTGGAAAAGTGAGAGGATTTTTTTCTGTTTTTCAGTCACCATACACTATATAGAACAGTGTATGGTTACCCATACACTACTCGGCTATTCTTTCACCTCACAGATACAATGCCAACTTGGAGACCTCTTGAGCTTCGCTCTTGAGGTCATCAGTCAGCATTATACCCACTCGGTGGAAGAATAGCCTTGTGGTGTATGGTTATCTATACACTATCCTATATATTGTTAAGGGACAGGAAGGCTGGCTGTCTCACTCTCACACTCTCTCTCTCTCTGCACACCAGTTCGTCTGTCTGTGTCTGTGCCCGACTCGCTCCTTCCTCTTGATTTATCTATCTTCACCCTCTGTCGGTGCCGCTCATGTCTACTTCGCCCCTGTGTGTGCTCTCTCTATCAAGCAGCACATTTATCTGAAGTCGGGGGGGGGATGAGAGAAGATCTGTGTGCCCCACTCCTCGATCTGTCCTCTCCTGACAGAAATTATACAGACAAGTGCTGCAGGGAAGGGGGGGTGGCAAGAACAACATGGGCACAGTGTGTTATTGGGCAGTGACACCGTCACTCATCAGCACATTGCCTACTGAGTGCTGACTAAGGAAGACACACTGACAGAACTGAGCAGTCCCTTGCTATGCATTAGGTAGTGTGCGATCCATGGGGCACGTGGGTGGGCTCCACTATACCACTCGCTAAGAGTGGAAAACAGAAATGGCTGCTACTCACGTTTGCTCCGTAGCAGCAAATAAAAAAACAGGACTAGCTCTGCCCACTGATTTCTCCTGGCACCTCATCACATCAACTGTGAGTATACTGACAGTTGTACTATGCTCCATCGGCCATACTTCAAACTAATTTTTCTTCCTTTTTAATCAGAATATTATAAAATTTGGCAATTGCATCTCCATCTTTGACATTCGTTATGAGGTAATATAAACAAGACATCATATAAATTATCAGAATACATCTGCAGAATTGTAGCAATATAATGATTTCTCCATTTCTTATAGAGTTTACATTGAATGGTTAGACGAAAAAGAGTTTCAGCAAATCCCATCTTACATGGACATTCCACTGGTGTTTCAGCCATAATATTGTTGGACTGATTTCTATTATTTTTTATGAAATAAGTTCAAATCTAGCCAGAGTTATGGCTCTTTACTGTCAGGGTATAGTGGGAGAAGATACTCTTCTGTTCCATGGGATATCTTCTTTGTACTAAACCTGGAAGCAAATTTTAATTGCCTTACTTTCTCCATATCATTGATCTGTGCATTCTGATGTATTTTAATTTTTATCAGATTTATATAGGAAGGTGCTATGCTATTATTGTTCAAATGGTCTATCCATCACGCTATGCTAATATTGTTCAAATGATCTATCCACAGGTGTTTTAAATTAGTTAGATTCAAATATTGTGTTAACACTGAGTCAACCCAAATGTCTGTCCAGTTTAACAACGTAATGTGTTTCTTGTAGAGATTTCTTATGTAACATATTGTGTTCATTATTAATAGTTCTTAACCAATATGATATGACTCTTAGCATTACTTGAGTGTGTAAATCTGGTCTTCCCAAGTCTGCTGGTACCATTACCATTTATGTTAATGATGGTATTCTAAGAAGTGCCCTATAATAGATTAGAAGAGGAGTTTCAAGTTATTTAAAAAAATGTTGTACCCCAGTCTTCTGCCCCATGCAACAACACTGGATTGATTTTTCATGTCTCAGACAAATACCAGGTTACACTCTATTCAGGAGGGATGGGGGGTAAAAAGGGAGGAGGAGGAGTGGCTATCTATGCCAGGGAAGAAATTAAGGCAACTGAGGTACAGGGAATGCAGGGAGGGGCAGAGGTACTGTGGATCTCCCTGGAGATGGGAAATGGCATTGCCATTCATGCTGGTGTGCTGTACAGACCTCCCACACAAGGGGAACAGCTGGACAGGGTACTTGTAGAAAACATCCACAGAATGACAGATAAAGGGGAGGTGCTGCTGGTAGATTTCAATCTGCCAGATGTGAATTGGAGCAACCAGGCTGCAGCCTCAGCCAGGAACAGAGACATCCTGGAAGCCCTGCAGAGGCCATGGCTAAGACAGCTAGTGACGGAGCTCACCCAAGAGGGAGCAATTTTGGACCTGGTACTAACCAACAGGGACAGAATTACAGACTTAAAAGTGGGGAGCCATCTGGGATCAAGTGATCACAGTACAGTGTGGTTCAATGTGAGAACAGCAGAAGAATCAAACCACATGAAAGCAAGGGTCCTGAATTTCAGGCAGGCTGACTTTGCAAGGATGGGGGGATGTCTTAGGAAATCACTGGCAAGAAAGAAGAAAAGGGGGGTGGAGAAACAATGGGAGAATCTTAAGGGAGCCATAGTGGAGGCAACAAACCATTGCATTAGGCAAGTAAGCAAAACAAAGACAAGGAAAAAACCACTATGGTTCTCAAAGGAAGTGGCCAAAAAGGTAAGAGAAAAAAGGGTGGCATTCAGGAGGTACAAGGAAACACAAAGGGAAGAAGACAGGGAACTGTAACTGGAACAGCAGAGGGAGGTGGGGAAAGCAGTCAGGAGTGCAAAGATGCAAACAGAAGAAAAAATAGCCCAGGCAATGACAAAAGGGGATAAGAACTTTTTCAGGTACGTTAGTGAAAGAAAAAAGACTAAGGGTGGGATTGTGAAACTAAAAAGGGATGAAAGGAAGTGTGCAGAGGGGGACTAAGAAAAAGCAGAAATCCTGAAAGAGTATTTTTGTTCAGTATTCACAGAAGAAGGGAGAAGGGGAAGGGGAAGGACCAAAGTTAGGTGATGGAAGCACCACTGGGAAGGAGGTGCACACCAGACCATTTAAGGAGGAGAGAGTCTTAAAGGAACTTGCTAATCTGAAAGTGAACAAGGCAATGGGGCCAGATGGGTACATCAGGGAGTATTAAGAGAACTCTGGGAGGTGCTGGCAGCACCACTGACAGCCCTGTTCAACAGTTCACTGTAAACCGGTATGGTACCAAAGGACTGGAGGAGGGTGAATGTAGTCCCTCTCCACAAAAGTGGGAGCAGGAAGGAAGCTGACAATTATAGGCCAGTCAGCCTGACCTCAGTGGTGGGGAAATTAATGGAATCACTACTAAAAGAATGGTCTGTGATATATCTCGTATCCAACGGAGCACAGGATCTGAGACAGCATGGATTCACAGCAGGAAGATCTTGTCAAACAAATCTATCTGATAGACTTCTTTGAGTGGGTGACTAGAGAGATGAATCAGGGAGGGGCGGTAGATGTGGCCTACCTGGATTTCAGCAAGGCCTTCGACACTATCCCACATAGGAGGCTAGTAAACAATCTGGGCAGCCTGGGGGTGGGTCCCAGAGTGGTAAACTGGGTCAAAAATTAGCTGAGTGATGGGCTCAGAGGGTGGTGGTGAACGGAGTTCAATCAGAAGAGAAGGGGGTGACCAGCATCAGTGCTTAGACCAGTCCTCTACAATGTCTTCATAAGCAAAATTGCAGAGGGGCTGGAAGAGAAGGTGTGTCTCCTTGCAGATGACATTAAGATCTACAACAGGGCTGACACTCCAGGAGAGGTAGAGAGAATGAAAAGGGAACTAAGCAAGCTTGAGGAGTGGTCAAGAGTGTGGCAGCTAAGATTCAATGCAAAGAAGTGCAAGATCATGCACTTGGGACACAAAAATATGGAGGAAGAGTGCATGATGGGGGAGAGGCATTGATGGCCATCAAACAGGAAAGGGACATAGGAGTAATCATATCTGCTGATCTAAAAGTTACCAAACTATGTGAGAAGGCTGTGAGGAGAGCCAGTGGAATGTTGGGGTGCATAGGGAGAGGTATCTCCAGCAAAGGAAAGGAGGTGGAGGTGCCACTGTATAGAACATTGGTGAAACCTCATCTGGAATACTGTATCCAGTTCTGGAGGCCGCATCTTTGGAAGCAGATAGACAGAGCAGAAGCAGTTCAGAGAAAGGCAACAAAAATAGTGCAGGGGCTGCACCAAAAGTCATATGAGGGGAGACTGGAGGATCTCAATATTTCCGTGGAGGAGAGGGAAGGGGGGGATATGATACAGACTTTCAAATACCGCAAGGGTGTAAATAAGGTACAAGAGGGTAGCATCTTTAAAAGAAGAAAAAAAATGTTCAAGAACAAGGGACCATGATATGAAATTAGAGGGGGGTATACTTAGGGTAATGTGAAAAAGTATTTTTTTCACAGAAAGGGTGGTGCATCCATGGAACAGCCTCCCGGCAGAGGTTGTAGGGGCAAAAACAGTAGGGGAATTCAAAAACTCATGGGACAGACATAAAGGAACTCTAGTGATAGGAAAGAGAGGGTAAGGCCACAGATTATTTAGGATCTACGGTATATGAAACAGGTAGGGAAAATGGGCAGACTAGGTGGGCCAAGCAGTCCTTATCTGCCATCAAATTCTATGTTTCTATGTAGGCAACCAGTGCGGGGTACAATGATTTGCCTTCATATACATAATTGAAATTAAGTAAAGCTTTGCTATATGTTTAGCCTTATTCTTTTGTAATATTACATGCTGATTGCATTGTCCGTTGTTTGTAAAGTTCACCCCTAAATATGTGTATTCATCGACTATTTCAATTATTTTAGTGCCTAAATAAAATTAGGCCTTCTTGCTTGATCCAAAAAGTACTATCTTTGTTTTCTGTATATTTATTTTTAATTTTAATTGAGCACATCTATTTTTCAATGTATTCATTTTTTGTGTTACGTAACATGGGGGCAAACAGGCAGTCCTGTTTGACCCCTCCATTAGCCATGAATGGAGCATATACGTTACCCGCATTGTTGTATCTTATAACTGTGATGTTATCCTTATAAAGTTGAAATATAGGTAGAAATAAAGCAAAGTCTATGTTCATCTCATTCATGATTTTCCATAAGATGCTTCTATTAAGTGAACCAAACACTGATGAAAACTCTGCAAAAAGAGTGTAAAGTTTCATTTGTTTGATATTTTTCTAATAAGTGTGTTGAAACTAAGATATTATTTATGGGGGAAAATCCTACCCTAAACCTTGCTTGAAAGGGTTGAAGATATTTATGATTATCTAGACATTTCAATAATCTAATATGATTTTGGAGAATATTTTTGACATAGTATCCAGTAAACTGATTGGTCTAAAATTATTAGGATTGTTCATTGAGCCTTTCCTATGTTCAGTACGGGCACAATGTTTTTTGGCCATGACAGAGGTATAAATCTTTCTCTTAAACATGTGTTGAAAGTAGTTAATAGTGACACCCAGAGGTACAAATTGTTTTTATATAGCTTGTTGGGCATATCATCATGACCAGGTGCTTGATTACTTATGAAAGTTACAATGGCATCTTCTACGTAAGCCAACAAGAAAGTTAAAGTTCACCTAAGTTTTCTAAGTAAATTTCTGCTAAGGTATCTTTATTTTTACTAGGTTATAAGTCTGAGATTTTTTTTTTTAATAAAGGTTTATCCAAGTTTCTTCAGGTATATATACAGATAAGCAAGACTGGAAGGTATTAGTGCCCTTAGCCACCAATGTACAAACATTCATTTAAATTAATAGCTGTAAACATTTCCTGCCATCTTTCCAACTGATACTTTGTTTTTCACTTTTTAGGAAAGTCAAATATTGTTTCCTTCTTATGCGGGTTATCCATAAAATTGTGCAGTCAGAATCCGTGTGATATAAATGCATGGTGCATGGACAGTGTAATGTAGCCTGATTGAAAACCATACTAGATTAAATAAACAAACTCCAACCCTGTGCACACCATTTTGACTGCGTTGTTTTTTGACCGTGCATATCTCCCTGCATGATTTTGATGGGATACCTGAATATGCTTAACATGTTGAAATTTGCTCTCATAGGATGTTTGTTAGTCCATAATATTATTTTAATGTGTTTTTCTTCTTTACATTTGTTATTCAGTCACAAGTAATATTTGTCTCTTCCCACCAGCATGTTTGTGTATATTATCTGATATATAATAATTTGAAAAGTTATCCAGAGACTCATGTGCTTTCAGAATTTATGTGTTTTCGGCATATTTACTTCCTACCTACATAGTTTATAGTTTACTTTTTCAAGGGCCCCACCCTCCAGTCATAACCTTCTATGTCCCCTAATATTAATGGGCAGATATAGGGGTGGGTTTCCACTGTGATTTTTTCTTTAACTGTCAAGACCTCTAGAACAAGTGAAGAGTGATCACTTCCTTCTCTCATTTCTATCTTCAATGATTTAAACACAGCAAAGTGTTCTTTGTTACATAACAAGAAATCAATGGCACTGTGACCATTATGGCCAAAGTAAGTCACATTACCACAGTCATCCCCTGGAAGCCTTTCATTTAGAATAATGAGGGAATTATCTATGGTCATTTCAAAAAATGTTTAGCATTCTCATTTTTACCATTATCAGAATTTCAGATGTTCAGAGCATCCATGTATGTTTCCAAGAGATCTATGTTATCAAAGCTAGCACCATTGGCATTGAAATCACCAGCAATTAAAGCACAAGCCGATGGAAACTTGGCTATGGCAACTTCTAATTCCTTTCCCATGGAACTCAAAATTCCACTCATAGAATAAGAAGACGCCTTGGGAAAAATGTAAATATTCATAAATATAAATGTGACATCATCCATTCGTAAAGCAGTAATCATGAAGTTATTCTTAATTTTGATATTTTCAGTGACTTTCATACTAGACCTTATTTCACATAGAGTAGGTCAGTAATCCTTCCACATGACTCCCTGACCTATTCTGTTTAACTAAGGGAGCACATATAGTTTCATATCCATTAATATTTATAGCTGTCTAACACAATGTCTCTTGGAGACACACGTGTTAACCTTTCATTTTCTCTTTCTCATTTAAACCAGTTATATTTCATCATTTGAATTTTTTTTTTGTTTGACATGTCATCTATTGATGATAAGGATGAGGTTTCAAAATTATTATGAGTACTAACAAGTCATACTTCTCTCTGTCGGTCATCACCTTCAGCAAATTATGTAAATCTGTAATTAAGATAGATATACAAATTATCTACTTTTGGGGTATTTTCAAGGATTGTTTAAGCTATTTCTATATTTTCCAGATGAATACCGATTTGTCCCCCTTCAAACTGGGGTGGGGGGGCTACCTTTTTGACTTTCATCAACCTTCTGTCACCCAAATTCACTATTACAATATTTGTAATTAGAAATACCAAGGCTGAATATAAAGACTCATTTTCATTTGCTAGTTTATCCATGCCAAATACTGAATGAATAGCCATGCTGTTTTTCTATGATTCATTACTCAGTGGTGTGATATTTCTTTCTGTGAAATTCCATTTAAGTGAAATTTGAGCATATTGTAGCCCTTTAGCACATACAGCTTTCAGTTATACTTATGTCTTAATTTATAGTTTTATGTGTGAGTCTTCATGTGTTTGTAATGGGAACTGTTTGTACTATTTCACCTCGGGGCAGTTGAAATAAATTGTGAGCATTTGTATCATTCTTTTACTGTATATTTTTTTTATTTAGTGTACTTTTTGCCGCAGACTGCCTTGCAACTCAGCCCCCACTGACCCCCCCCCTCGCCCCCCTGGACTTATCTCCCTCATAGATGATACCCTCTGGATTGCATCCACCCCCGGCAAGGCCACCTCTCCAGCATGAGCCCACAATGATGGGAGAAGGATGCTGCCAGGGGTGCCAACCGGCATTGCCTCCCTAGCTTTCCTGTACATTTTTATTGCAAGTTATTTTCTTGCTTTTCACCTAGTAACATCATTACATATTATAAAAGGAGTTCAGAAAATCCTGTGATTTAATTGGTCAAGAAATGTTTTCCACTGCTTATAAAATGGGTAGTAAGAATCTTGCATACTGCCAGCTGGAGTGAGACAGCACAAACAATGGTACACAAAGTAAAACAATATCAAGTTGTTTTTTAAAAACTTTTTTAAAAGGAAAAAATACTGAGAGGAGGGGACATCGAGTGACAGTTCACATGAAGGGACACACACCATAGTGGCTCACACATTGCAAGTCAGGCTAGCAACCTATAGTAACAGCCAATCTGTAGAGGGACTATTTCACACAAAACTACTCATTTTAGACATTTTTTTCTGTTTTTATTTTTAATTTTCTCACATTCTAAAAAAAAAAAACATTTTATAAGTGCAGTAAGACACACCCAGTTGTTGGTTGTGCTGCCATAACCACATGACCAGAGGCTGAAGACACTCGGTTTACAGCTTCATGCATAATATGGCCATGGGTGAGTGTGTGGTTGTGGCAGCACAACAGACACTCCAATGTATCCTATTGGTTACACAACCATACACTTTGGTTGGGGTTCCTGGAAAGTTTCAAGGCATTCCAACTTCTATACAGGATTACTTAAAAGTATCAAGGAACCCTAACAAAAGTACACACATTAATGCACTTCACATGTGCCACAGCTCATTAATCTTTCATGGACCCCCACCTTGTAAGTAAGTAAGTCTGTTTAGCACAACTGCAACCTGTCACAAATGACTGGCTGAATCTCAAGAGCCACTGAAGTACATTTTAAAGCACTTTACCTGTATCAAAGTTTCAAGACCCTTCAAGCGCCAGCAACAGGAACAGTTGCACTTTCTTGTTTCAAACAGTAGTCTTTTTTTTTTTCACTTTTTCTTACCTTGTACTTGTAATTATAACATTGGTAAAGCAAGTCCTGCAATGTGATTGACTGCAGCTTTTGAACCATCTTTTTTTAAATAATCATCAGAAAAAAATGTACAAGTGCCTAGTGTCCTCATTACGAAGGATAATCATGTGCCACTTTCACCGCATTTGAAACCTTGGTTGGCAACCATTTTTTATCACCCATCTACTGCTTTCATTTGCTTCTGTGCTCTAAAAGTGGCAAAAAGTAAAAAGCAGCACACCAGTTCATTACTTTTTATTTTCTAAAAATTAAAGCTGAAGCTTTACTCATTACCATTTTCCTCTGGTTGTCTGATCAACATTTACTGTCGCTCACCTTGGTCACTTTCTCCCATGATCAGGCGTTCAGTATGTACTGTCACTTTTTTCTCCTCCCCCTCCCCCATACAGCTCACACACCTTGCTTGCTCAGCCCTTCAAAAGACTTCCAGACAACAGCAGTCACCTCAAACTCCAACCCCCAAAAATGAAGGCAATGCTCTTCAGTACTACTCATAAAATTAAAAGTAGTTTGAATCACTTTAGAATTTTGTTGCAGGGTAGGGAAGATACTGAAATATTTAACAATTTTAATGTTTTGGGATTAAGTCTTGATCTTAGTTTAGCATATAAGGGTTATGCTAATTCAGTTTGATCTCTGATTCATAAAAGGCTATGGGCTTTATTAAGAATAGAGGATTTGCTGACTGATCATATAAGAGGAGTTACAGCACTAAGTTGTCGTTTACCAGTATTAGACTATGGAAGTTTTGTGTGTGGGAATTCTTCAGTTAAAATTTTGAATAAGCATAAAACAAGTCACACTTCAATTTGTCAGTTTGCCTTACATGTTAAAAGATGAGAACATTATTGTTCATTATATGAGAAATTAAACTGTCTGTTAGTGCTAGCATGTTTGCCCACAGACTTGTACGTAACGGTACTGAGAATATTTTAAATAATGTTAACAATATTAAATTGCCTAAACAGTTCTAGGGTATTTTAAATAACATTAATAACATTAAATTGCCTAATCTAAATTAGAGATCTAGTGATGCTATTACTATGTCAATTCCATTATATAGGTCCAGCTGGCCAATGATCAACTGCATATACCTTGTCTAAAACTTGGAATGAGTAGCCCACAGATACAAGAATGATAAAATCCACTGGGTGTTTTAAATTCTCTTTGAAATATCATCTATTCAGCATTACTGGTTGTAAATTTTATTTTCTGGTCATTAATTACACCTGTTTTATAAATAATCTCTTGCACGTAAGATCATGCAACCTTTAAAATTAGTATGGTAGAATATTAATTTTGTAATACAATGTACATTTTTGTTTTGCTTACATTATACTTAGTTTGTGTCTTAATTTTATGCTGTATAATTTTTGTTCATTATATGTTTAAGTTTTGTTTTGTCCATTGCATTTTATATCTTGCCTTGGTTGTACCTGTAAAAGGGCCATGTGTCCCAGTGTACCTACCTGGTAACCAATTTTAAATAAATACATACATACATACATACATACACACATACATACATAAATACAATACACAACAGGAGAAAAGACAATGAAAAACAAAAAAGTTATTGATGTACTAGCCTACCAATACTGCTAAACTTAAAAGGATAGGCTGCCAAACATACTAACAAACTAAGGCTAAAGCAGATACTCAGTAAACTATCTAAGCAGTCTAGCACCTGCCAGTGAAAGACCATCAGTGGGACCACCAGTCAAGGGACAATTTTCTATAAAATTAACAACATACAAAGTTTTTATTTGCTTTTTCCATTTAAAAAGAAATTGCTCACAAAACCCACTTTATAAGCACAATAAGACACTTCAGGGTGTTGATTATGCCGAGATAAATGCACTTCTAGGGGTTGTAAGTCACCTTGTCCCTAGGCATGTGTTAATTCCAGCATGACCAACACCTCATCCTCTTATTACTTACATAGCAATTATCATTTTATAAGCACAACACACTCTAAGGTTTGTGGGTTGTGCTCAATATACCATGGTTATGGGCAATTGAAGCCACTTGGCTTTGCTTCATGGTTCCAACACCCATAACCATAGTATAAACCTTAACTCATACCTTGTTGTGTATTATTACTTACATACTGTGATGACTGAAGGGACTTGCCTCCATCTTATCTGGTCCTCCTTCCACATGGCAGTGACTATAATCAAGTTGAGTATGGACACACACTCAAGCCTATCAGATGGAATGTTACCCTACTTATGCTGTGTAATCCTTAATGCCATTCTCCATTGGGGTGGGATATTCAGACTGTGCCAGGCAAGGGCACAGGCCTGGGCGCAGCACAACTGGGATAAGCCAGGGCAAGGTCCAGGCAATATTAAATGGTGCTGCACCATGGCTCAGCACCATTGAATATGGCACTGAGGGCACACACATTGCGCAAGGCACAGTGGCACTGCGCCAGTGCGAGTGGTAGAAGGGGAGCAGGTGGATGCGCCAACTCAAGTGCGGTTGCATTAGGTGCATCTACCGTGATATTCAGCACTGGGCATGCAAATGAGGCCATTGTGCATGCAAGGCACAAATGAGGCCCATTTGCATGTCATTATGGCCCCATATGCATGCAGTGCGCCAATCCCCGGCAACTTGCGCCTAGTGCCCTGCCAGGCTGCAGCCATCAGGGACCAACACTCCCCTGCCCCTTGGCAGGCTCCGCTCCTCTTCGCCCAATCGTGGGCATGTATTGGCATGATCCCTGGTGGTCCAGTGGACTGCTGTCCCTTGCCCGATCATGGGCATGTACTGAATTAATCTCTGGTGGTCCAGTGGACTGCTATCCCTTGCCCGATCATGGGTATGTACTGAATTAATCCCTGGTGGACCAAACACCATCACTCACTCGCGGTATGTACCACACTCCCTGGCAGTGCAGTGGTACCCCTCCCCACCCACTGGGTTCCCGCCACCCTGCTCCCCCAGTCAGCGGCGTGGCAGCTCCCACCCATGAGCTGCCTGCCAGCTGACAGCACACAGTATGGCTGTATGCCTATTGGTCCACTGCGTGAGCCAAGGCATGCAGACCATACTGTACTACCTGATTCAAATTGTGAATGAAATTCATTCTGAATTTGGAACCTATGTAATACAATATAGTCTGCCACTAGCTCACACAGTGGACCAATAAGGCGTCTGGCATACTGTCTGTCAGTCGACAAACAGGCCGGAGTGCTGTGGATGGGGAGCTGCTACCGCTGACTGGGGGCGGGTGGCAGGGGACTCTGTGGCTGGGTGGGGAGGGAGGTACCAGTGGACCACCAGGGAGTGTGGTACATGCCCGTGAGTGGGCGACGGTGTTTGGTCCACTGGACCACCAGGGATTATATCAATACATGCCAGTGACCAGGCAAGGGATAGCGGTCCACTGGACCACCAGGGATTAATTTAGTACATGCCCAAGATCAGGCAACAAGGCAGGGGGGCACAATGCTCCCTGGGCAGGGGGCATGGGGCCAGTGTTATGGGAGGTCGGGTGGCCACCCATGGCAGGCGGCTGCTGTGTTGCACCCAGCAATATGGCAGCCCGCCTGTGGGTTTCCCTGACTTGTTCCCTGTTTGTACGGGCACAACATTGCGCCCCCCTGAGCAGCACAAGGCGGGGTTGTACCTGCATATGTACCACACATCCTGGGCTGAATATCAGGATGTGCCGCATATGCATGGGCACCCCTTCCCCGCACTTGCGCTGCATACATTACAGATGCACCCCGGCACATTGGGTGTTGTGCAGCGCAACCTGCCCATTTGAATATCACACTGGGGTGCATCAGTGGGTTGCACATGGCACAACCCTGTTGCGCCATGCGCAACTCCTTTGAATATCCCACCCTAGGAATCTATCTAGTCCCGCTTTGAAAGAATGAACAGTTCCAGTTTTCTCAACTTCACTGGGTAGACTATTCTACAACAACCACCCTCTGTGTAAAGTAATACTTTCTTTTTTTCTTTAACACAGAGCTTTTTCTCCTTGTGACACATTGTTGGGATACACCCTGTTCAGGCCTAGTCCTTCCCCATCCCCAGGGTCCAGCTGCCACCCAGTGGATCCCATGGCTTCCCTCTATGGGTAGGTGCTCTGTGGGCAAGGATACTCTCCCCCAGAGGCAGTCCACCAGCTGGACAGGATGCTGCATTGGTGGTGCTAGGACACAAGGAAGCCATGAATCCTAGATGTCTTTTAGACAGCAAATGGGATTTTTTATCCCTAGTTTTCTCCCCCTGTTCTCCCTCCTCCCTTGGTATGAGTAGAGCCTGATGACAGTGTTGGATGCACGCAGTGAAATACTGGGGAAGAAGTGAGGTCCCCTGACCCACAACAGGAGTCACTACAGCACTGGGTGCCCAACACCTGCCATCCCAACCACAGCACACTGCCAATTGGCAGCTGCTGTGGCCTGGTCTGTCTTCTGACGCAACAACTCGAGTTCGCTTCTGAACCTGGGTCACCTCCACGGCAGTGCAATGTGCTGCCATTGGGTCACAGAGACGGCCCTTAAGTAATGCTTTACAATGTTTCCCATATTTCTGCCCTCCCTCCTCAGTTTGAGGGCATGCCCTCTAGTTCTGCCTGCACTCATCAGCTCTAACATCTAGATATACTCCACCCTGTTTATCCTCGTTTGTATTCAGAAAATCATGATCATGTCCCCTTGCAGCCTTCTCATTTTCAGGCTAAATATTTGGAGTACAATATAACCTTATTTATCTGAATGTACTGGGGGACAATGCAATTGTTTGGATAAATGGGGTTTTTGGATAAGTAAGAGCACTTTACAATGAAGTCTATTATGCTGGGAGGCACACCACAGTTTTGGATAACAGAGTTTTGGTTAACTGAGGTTTAGATAACAGGGGTTTTACTGTATGCCCAATCTCTCCTCATAGCTTTGCCTCCTAAGCCATTATTCAGCTTGGTGGCCCTGTACTGAACTTTATCTCTTTAATGTCCTTTCAGAACTGCCCACAGTACTCTTGTTGTGGTCAGATCAAAGCTCTCTACAGAAAGAGGATCACCTTCCATGACCGGCTCCTTTTTTTTTTTGGTATATTCTGTTTATGACTCTTTGGCCTGCTTTCAGGAGATGTAACCTTCTTTTTGCCCTTGATCATGACATCCCAGCCCTATTTCCCCACCTTCCCCAGGGTCTTAACCACCCAGAGTGGGGACCCTCCTGGAGATGGACAAAAATCTTGAGATAAGGGGACCAAGATGTTAATCTGTCAGCCGCTGCCATAGCTTAGTGGTTGCGGGACCTGCAGGAGTCCTGGGATGTCATGCTGCATGGACCCAGGGATTTTCACCACTTAAGTTCCCATCTGCAAAGTTGGAACAGTCAATGGTCATCAGGGCAATGATGCACGTTGTGTGTACAGGAGCACTGTAATGGCCTGGCTCTGGTCCATTCCACCCACAGCTGCAGGCTTATCCAGCATGCAGCACCACCTGTGAACACCCAGGTGGTGGTACTGCAGTTAGCAGAACCAACCTCTTCCCTAGAGGAGAAAAGCATCCACTGGGATGCTCCATCCTCCTCTCCTCAGCTGCTCCATATGACCAGGGCTCACTTCCAAATGCTGATCACTAGTGTTGCAAGCAATAGTGCTACCACTGCACCAATAGAAGACTCACCCTGACATGGCTTGTCTTGACAACAGTAGCACACTGACTGCCTGACTTCAGATTATGGTCCATAATTACCTCTAGATTCTTTTCCTTGATTGTTCTATCCATTGTTGCAGTTTTATATTTTCATACAGTATGTCATTTTGTCTTTCCTGAGAACAGATATTTCCTTTTTAGGATTTTCTGGCTTATTTTGAAGCCTTCAGCTTTGCATCATGAGGTATGATTTACATTACTTTTGCTGGAATTAGTGTGTTCCCAGGTTGGAAGGAGAGGGGAGGGTGATCTTGTTCATATTTTTGGATCTTTAGTTCCATTTCTGAAGGTTTCAGCTAATTTTGATCATGAAGTTATATTTACATTTGTTTTGTTAAAATTGGCATGTCCTCTACAGGTTCAACTTTTTGTCTTTCTGTCTTATATGCAGGTGGGTGGAAAGCTGGCTCTTTGGAGGTCCGTCATGTGGTCATGCCACTTGCAAAATTATTTTTACCTTTTCATTATTGCACAGGTAAAATGATTTTGGGGGGCATTTTAACTATAAGTTAGCAAACCCCCAGGTGACAAGGTCTCAACCATTGAGAAGGCAGAACTGGCCAAACCACATTTGATAAACAGTGAAAAAAAGGGATCTTTTTTACCCAGTTTGATAGCTTTTGTCATGATAATCCAGCTCATCTTTTTAAAATGACCAATAGATGGGTTTGTTACCTACCAGTAACAGTAGATCTTCGAGAGGATCTTCTCCATAGAACCACAGTACATTTCACTAGAGTCAGCAAGCACTAGGGTTCAGGGAGAAATGTTGCCATAGTTGAGGCCATCCACATTATGGTAGCTGGACCCACCACCCTGTGGCTCTGCCTATATAAGGTAGGCTGGCCTTCATCACCTTTCATTCATTGTAGTCCTGCTGGACCCACCAGAATGTGGCTAGACAGAAAATTAGACTTACAGATCCCCCTCCCCAGGGATAGCAGAGGAACAACCAAGGAGGTCCAGCCAGGCCCAGTGACAACAGCTGTGCCAGTGAAAAGTGGAGGTCTGAGCCAGGTGTAACCGACAGGAACAGGAAACATGCCTCTTCCAATCACACAGGAGAGTCAGGAGAAAAAGATGAACAGAGACCACCTGGACTGCCAAATGGGCAATCAAAACAGACCGTGCAGTGAAAAATGTCCTCCACGAGAGGGACAGAGGTGGGGAAGCAGTATGGCATTATGGATGCAGATCTTCTAGATAGAAGCAGAGGTACTGCCTCTTGTTCTGTGCAAGTTTAATGTGCCGGTATGCAGTTTTGCATAGCGAGACTGCTCAGCCTGTCCTCTCACACCAGAGAGAGCTGAGATTATAAGGATAACATCTAGATAAGTAGGGTATTCCACATGACACTATTAAAGGCTTGAGTCCAGGATTCGAGTGTTAGTCACCCATCCATCTTGAGGCCAAGAAACATCAGAAATAAAATCCCTGATCAAATATGGCTTGAGATATCAGCATAATAGCCTTCTTCTGCAGTGGTGCTTTCCTCATCCCTAAAAGCAGAGTAGCATGAAGCAGCTTGACCAAGCATGTCCGAGGATGGTAAACAGGCACAAAAAGTCCTTATCAAATCAAACATGTCAATCAGAATATCATCCTGCAGACCTTCAGGCTAGAAAGCAATAAATGCAAAATAGATATATCCAGTGCACCCTAAGGCCACAGGACCTCATCCATTGAACATAGGCTCTCAAAGCAAGGCAACCAAGGATGACAGAGGTCCCTTTTGGTATTGTAGGGTTTTTCTAATTGTACCAGGAACTGTGTTATATTATTCTTACCTGTAACTGGATCTGTATTCTTAACTTGTATGTTCTGAAATAAAAAGATTAACTGCAGAATCAGCCATGCACCAGAGGCCAGAGGGAGGAAGTGAATTGGACTGAATTTCCCATGGAAGGCTTGCAAGTAGAGGGAGATGGTGATCAGGCACCCTGCAGGGACACCCACCAGAGATCCCTCCAACAGAAGGAGAACTTCAGAGCCAGTACTGTACAGAAGCAACATGATATGAAATGCTATCTGGTATAGCAGTCTTCAGTTAGAGGTGAATGGGGAAAGAAGCTTCTAGCTGGATGCTGTGAGGAAGTAGACTTGAAAGATTTGTCTTAGCTGGTTTTCTGTGTGTTTTCAGCAGACAATTTGGTGTTTGTGGGTGTTTAAACATAGGAGGCTGTGAGAGTAAGTGAACCTGAAAGATTTTCTTAGCTGGTTTTCTGTTTGTTTCTAGCAGACTAGTGTGTGTGTGTGTGTTTAAAAGCTGCTGTCTGGCCTGTAAGTGCAGGCATCATATTACAGGGGATTAGTGCTGCTTGAAAGTAAGGTGGGACTCTTAACTCAGTCAGTCTTCAGTTAGAGGTGAATGGGGAAAGAAGCTTCTAGCTGGATGCTGTGAGGAAGTAGACTTTAAAGATTTTCTTAGCTGGTAGTGCTTGGAGGTGCAGTGAGGGGCAGTCAAAGGGCTGATATACTCTCGTGAGAGTCGGTGTGAGCCCTAGTCCCACCTCCCCACCCCTCCCTCCCCAGAGCTAGGCTGATATAGGGGAACACCTGCCCTGCTATTGGAGGAAAAAGCTTCAGGTGCAGCTCATGTAGTTCTAGCCACTGGGGGCTGGGTTTAAGGGCTGAGAGAGAGGAGCTTAGGGAGTTGTACACTTCCCTATAAGTTTAGTGTGTAGTACTGCACCTAGTAACGGGGGTACCTGTTAACTGTGGGACTGTATCTAGGATTAGTGGGTGACCTGATTAGTGGGTAAGGGTGTATCTTGGACTAGTGGGGAACCAGGTAGTTCACCAAAGGAAACCTACTTGGAGGGGGATGGGACCACACGTCATTAGGGCCAGCATCTTTGGGAGGGTGGTGGGGTGCACAGGGTGTGGGGCGGCCATGACACTGGACTGGGCTTGGAAGTTCAGTGGTTGCCCAGTGTGCCACCAGCTGGCACAGCTTTGGGAGAAGGTTGAGGGGATTAGGAGACAGCTGGAAGGAGGGGGGAGGTATGGTTGGGGAATAGAGTAGGGGCTCTTCAACAGGGTTGCACCAAGCACTAGGGGTGGGGGCATAGGGAAAGGAGTGCAGGAGAGTACTCTGGGGTCACATAGGGACCCTGACAGAGGGGACCCAAAAGGAGGACACTACCATGGAAGCAGGCAGGTATCTGGGGACTCTCACAGAGGGGGGCCAAAGGGAGGACATTCTCAGGGAAGTAGGCAGATGGCTGGGGCAGGACAGAAGGAAGCAAGGGGAGGGAGGTGGATCAGAACTTAAGCTCAGCAACTGCTTCAATTCTCTTCTTCTGCTTGAGGATGAGGGGGGTGATGTAGCCATAACAGGGGTGGTTGGAGATTGAAAGGGAGTGGAGGGCAGGAGGCAGGGGCCAGATTGCAGGAAGAACGGGGGGAACTTGGAACATGTTGAAAATGGGGGGAGTGGTGGATCACATCAGGAGGAGGAGGGGATAGAGAAAGGAAAGTGCAAGGAGAAGGACCAGTTGGGAGGGAAGGGCAAGGAGAGGGACCAGAAGTAAAAGGAGGATACAGTAAAGGCAGCTATGGGGTTTATGCCAGGGGAGCACGACAGGCAAGGAGGGGCTGAACGGAGATGGGAAGGATGAGCCAGGTAAGTTTAGCAGATGGGGGGAAGGACCAGTCACGAGCAGCAACGGGGGGATAGTGGGGTACAAAAGGATACTCGGGAGGAGGAGAGGCATAGAATCAGAGGGAGGGGTGGCCAGGGTAATAAGAAGGGGTGGCAGGGGCACCCAGATAGGGGGAGGAGCAAGGAGTCAGCTGGGGGGAGGGGCCAGTAGAAAGGATGAGGGACATGGAAGGGGGGGAATGGAGGAAAAGGGGTGGTGAGAGTGATCTTGTTGGGTGATTCCATGATCAGGGGTATCAAATGGGATAGGCAGGGGGAAGCCTGACCGGTTAGAACAAAATGCTTCCCTGGACTAACAGTGCACAGGGCCAAGCATGAGGTACATCAGCTGGCAAAGGATTGTGGAGGTTCCCCAGATATATTGGTCCACCTGGGTACCAATGATATTAAGGGAAATAGTGAGCTAGAGATACAGGCAAGGTTCAGGGAGCTTGCCAGGGTCTGTCGTGACATAGGAAGCGTGATTTCCTTCTCGGAAATCCTACCAGTGCCAAGGGGCTGAGTGGGGAACACAAGAGGAAGATTAGGGAGATAAACCAGTGGCTCAGGGAGTGGTGTGGGGCCAGATGGTATGGGTTGATGGGGGATTGGGGGGAGACCTGGGAGGATAAAGGGCTATATGCTAGAGATAGGCTCCATCTCAATTTGGAGGAAAGGGAAATCCTTAAGTTGAAAATAGAAGGGTTCGTTGGTGAAAGGTGGGGTTTAAACTTGTGAAGGAGGGAGGGATGGGAGAGAAGGCTGTTGAGGGGTCTGATAAAGAAGGACTTGATCTCCACACCCCTTGGGAGCTGGAGGAATGCAGGAAAAGGCCGACTGGTAAGGTGCTGACTGGGGGAAGATGGAATCCCCATGGGAATGCGAGCAGGGGAAATGGAAGTATACGGAAAGGGTGGAAGGTAGTCCTACTAAATGCCAGGAGCTTGGGCAATAAAATGCCTGAGCTCCAGGCGATGCTAACCGAGGGAGAGGTGGATGTGGCAGTGGTCACTGAGACCTGGGCCACAGCGGGGTATGACTGGGACCTGAAACTGGAGGGTTACACCATGTTCAGGAAGGACAGGGGAGGAGGAAAGGGGAGGAGGGGTAGCAATAATAGTCAAAACCTGCATTGGCATAGGAGGAGTGGAGGAGGCGGAGGGAACTGTAGAGGCGATTTGGGTCACCTTGATAACAAATGGGGGCAAGAGAGTAAAAATAGGAGTGGTGTATAGACCCCCTGCGCAGGTGGAGGAGCTGGAGGAGAGTCTGGTGGCAGATGTTGGGAGACTTTGCAAATTAGGCAGGGGAAGGGTGGTGGTGTTGGGGGACTTAAACATGCCAGGAACTGACTGAGAGACTTTGACATCCTCGGTGGCCAGGGAACAGAGGTTATGGATGTCTTTCAGGATGCGTTCCTAACTCAGCAAGTGGGGGAACCGACCAGGGAGGTGCAGATACTAGATGTGGTCCTGGCAGACAGTGACCAGATTGGGGGCCTGGAGGTAAGGGACCCATTGGCGGGGATCGACCTTGCCACGGTCAGGTTCTGCCTGGACCTAGGAGGGTTAGAAGGCTGCACAAAGATGGAGGTAACCAACTTCAGGGGGGCAGATTTCAAGGAAATGGGAAGGATCCTTAAGAAGCATTTGGATGGGATTGGGCCAGACATGGACACTGACAGTAGGTGGGAAATCATCGGGGGGTGTTGGATGCTACCAGCACCTGTGCAAGAGTAGGATGAAAATGTGGTAGGGCCCATAAACCCTGCTGGTGGACCAGGGAGGTTCAGAGGTGGTGAGGGAAAAGAAGACGGCTTATAGGCATTTCAAATGCTCAAGGAGTGAAAGGGACAGAGAGGAGTACAAGCTGATGGCCAGAAGGGCCACTAGGGTGGTGAGGGCGGCTAAGGCAAGGAAGGAGCAGAACCTGGCCAGGGAAATTAGGAGAGGGAATAAGGGGTTCTTTAGATACATTGGAGAAAAACGAAGGGTGAAGGGGCAGATTAGCAGGATTAAAACAGGAAGGGATGGGCACAAGATCCAGGGGAGCAGGCTGAGGTACTAAATGAGTACTTTGCCTCAGTTTTCACCAAGAAAATTGGGGGGACTGCATCATACATGGGAGGAGATGGTGAAACTGAGGGGGGGGCCCTTGCCGATCGTCGGGTCTGGGGAGAGGATGAACCGTCACTGGCAGGAGGGGGGGAGGAGGCAAGGCAGGGGGATGAGGTAGCGGAGGTGGAAATCATGGCAGAGAGAGTGAGGGAAGCCCTCAGATCCCTTAAGACAGAGAAAGCACTGGGGCCAGATAAATTACATTCCAGAGTGCTGAAGGAACTGGCGGATGTCCTGGTGGAGCTTTTCAGCATCTCTCTGAGGACAGGGTGGGTGCCCCAGGACTGGAAGGTGGCACATATAGTGCCTATCCACAAGGGGGGATCAAGGGAGGTAGTAGGGAACTACAGGCCAGTCAGCCTGACATCGGTGGTGGGCAAGGTGATGGAGGGCATTGTCAAGGAGAGGCTGGGGGGGACTTGGAAAAGTCGGGGTGCCTGGATGATAGACAGCATGGATTTGTCCCAGGGAAATCGTGTCAGACAAACCTTGTGGAGTTCTATGACAGGATGACCGGTGGATGTCCTCTATCTTGACTTCAGCAAGGCATTTGACTCTGTTCCTCACGGAGGCCTGTTGAATAAGCTGGGAGAAATGGGGGTGGGGAACCAGATGATCAGATGGATAGGCAATTGGCTCCAGGACTGGACCCAGAGGGTCATGGTTGGTGGGATAGTCTCATCCCCAAGGAGGGTCATTAGTGGAGTCCCTCAGGGATCAGTTCTTGGGCCCCTCCTGTTCAATGCCTATGTCTCTGACATAAGGAAGGGTATCAGGAGTGAGATGAGTCTGTTTGCAGATGACTCAAAACTGGGAGCGGTGGTGGATGGGGAGGAAGGGAGGGTGGCCCTACAGGGGGACCTGGAGGCTCTGGAAAGGTGGTCTAGAAAGTAGAAGCTGAGGTTTAATGCAGGGAAATGCAAGGTACTGCATCTGGGAGCCAGAAACCTGGGCCAAGAGTATACCCTGGGGAAGGGGAAATGCTACAAGTCTCAATGGCTGAGAGGGACCTGGGGGTGGTGGTGGATGTCAAGATGAACAACTCTGAGACTTGTAGGAGGGCAGCAGCCAAGGCCAACAAGATGCTGGGATGCATCGCTAGGGGGATCACCTCCAGAAGGAGGGACGTGATACTCACCCTCTATAACTGCTTGGTGAGGCCACACCTCGAGTACTGCATGCAGTTTTGGAGGCCACACTTAAAGAGGGACATTGAACTCCTGGAGAGGGTCCAGAGGAGGGCAACCAAAATGATCTGGGGCTTGGGGGACAGGACCTATGGGGAGAGGCTCGAAGAGCTAAATATGTACACATTGGAAGAGAGAAGGGACGGGGGCGACATGATAGAGGTCTTCAAGTACATGAAGGGGTTAAATAGAGGAGAAGCAGTCAAGGTGCTCCAAAGGAAGGAGGGGGGGCAACTAGAAGGCATGGGTGGAAGCTGGAGGGGGGTAGATTCGGGAGAGAAAGGAGCTGGTGCTACTTCACTGAGAGGGTGGTGGAGCCATGGAATGTGCTGCCCAGGGGTCTGGTGGAGGCAGAGATGGTGGAGGGGTTCAAATAGGGGTGGGACAAGTACAGGGGAAGGGTTCTGGATGCAAAGTCCTGTGCAGTGAGAATATCCGGGACTGGGAAGGGAGAAACCAGAGAGGACGAGGGGGGCAGCAAAGTCAGCTCCCAGGGTGGGGGCTGACAAACGAGCAGACACGAAAGACCGTTAAGCCTATTCTACTGGCATTTTAGTATGTTAGTATAGCACTCAGGATTCTCCAATCAAGGTAACTGTGGGAGATGGGTTTTATTTTTTTTTGGGGGGGGGAGCACACAGAACTAAAGCATTGTACCAGCACATGAAGGATGAGCAATGCACACAGAACACACAGTATTTAAGGCACGGCAGTGTGTTCTTTGGAAACTCTAGTCTGTTTACAGGCCAGCAGCAATTTTCCGCCACCACAGGAGGGGAGTCCACAGAATATCCTCTGCTTGGGGCACATAAGGAAGGCCACATACTGTTCACCCAAGCCACACACCGCAGTGGCAGATGTACCAAATGGTACCAGATCATGGTTACAAACAAAAAGTAGCACAGCACCCCAAACTGGAAAAGGAAAACAGTGGGACTTCAGTACTACAACCAAGGAGGTTTGTGTATGGCATAGTGCCAGTCCCATGGCACTATGCCATGAAAATAATACTGTGGCAGTATTGCTCCAGCTGCAGTTCCCCCAGCCCTTACCTGCAGGACTGCTTCTGGGCCAGACCTATTTTTATTGCCTCCTACAGCCATCCATGGTGTTCCAGTGGCCTCCTCCCTAGCCCCCCCAGCCCATTTCTAGTCACTGGCATCCAGTGGATCCCCATCCCTAACCTTATTCCAGCAACATTCTCTTCTTTGCCGGCTCTTTAACACTCTTTATACTTCAGTGGATATTTGGAGCCTGTTACATGCCTGTGCCACTTAATACAACATATAGTTACTTATCATAAGAGCAGACTTTCGAGAGCATCTTCTCCATTGAGCCACACCATTGGAACTGTAAGCCATCAGCATCTGGACCACCAGGATACTTTTGCCAGCTGGGATTACCCACATCAAGTCATGTCAAAACCGCCTATATAATGTGGGCAACCCCATGATTCCTCAGTGTCCCATGGAGGCAAGCTTGGAAGATTATCAAGCTAACAGGGACTAGGAAAGCCAGAACCAAAACCAGGCACTCAGAAGAGGGCATGGAACCAGATAAAAATGCCCTCATATGGCAGAAGAAGAATACAGTGCATGCAAGAGCAGGCAGGATTAACAGTAAAACCATCTGGGTAGAAAAGGAAGAAGGGAGAGGGTGAGCTATGACTCAATAGAGGAGATTCTCTCAAAGTGCTACTGTTATGGTAAGTAACTCTACTATATTCTTCAAGGATTCCCTCCTCTAAGCCACACCATTGGAACAATTCCTAAGCAGTACCATAAGCAATGCATAAGGCAGGAAGGATCACTATGAACCTGAGGCAGGAGGCATTGCAAAACAGTAAGGCTAAGTTCAGCACATCCAGAGAGATGATTCCCAGACTTTAATGTTTAGTTAACATGTGAACAGTACTCCAAGTGGCTGCAGAGCAGATGTCAGCAGCTGAAACATTGTGGAAGCAAGCCATGGAAGTAGCCATGCCATGCCATGAGCCGAGAGGGCATGGCAGGACTGGAAGCTGCTTACCACTCTTCCAGTAACAAAAAAACAATACAAGATGCCAAACATGTAGAAAGAAATTTCTTAGAAACAAGGGAGCCCACCACCCTGGGCAAAAGGCACAAATATTCGAGAGGATGTCCTACAATACTTAGTATAATACAGGTACCAACCCAGATCCCTATGGACATCCAAAGTATGCAATAACTATTCCCCTTTATTTGTGGAGGAAGAAAAATAAACTGGAAGCTGAACTAGTCTGATTCAGTGTTAAGTCAGAGACAACTTTCAGGAGAATATGAGGATTGGTATATAAAGCGACCTTGTGAAAAATAAGATCCGGGGGGGGGGGGGTGTCCACAACCAGAGCTTATAATTCAGAAATTTTTTGTGTTGAAGTAATGGCCATAAGAAACAGTATCTTCCAGTATTAGGGTATCTAGGCTGGTGATGACATTGGAAGCAAGGAATTGCACCAGAAAGTCAGGGTTATTGAACTAACACAATATACTACATTAGTCCCGGCAGCCCAGCTTACAGAGAAGGAGTAATGATCAGTTTCCTCTCCTGGAGAGATGAACCAGAGAGGTATGAAAGCTTCAGCACTTTATTTAGAGGTTCATTGCTTCTCACCCTCTTTCTTCCATAAAGCATCTTATATACACTTGTACATTCAAGGTCATCTTTCACTGAGTACATTACTCTATTTTCCCAGTCTGAGACTGCACGCTTTTACACACATAGCCCTTGCTATCTCTAATTTTGTTTATGTGTTCAGCAGTAACAAGGCTGTGCACAGTGTACTAGCTACAAACTCTGTTTTTGCTATAGCAAGGACATTAGCAAGGAAAGAAGAAAGCTTTGGGTACAGAATTAATCTCCTTAACCCTTTTGCCTTCTCTGCCAGCACTTTACAATATTTTCTATATATCAAATTGTCACATTCCTACACCAGAATAGGAAGAACAGTTCACAAGTAACAGCTAGTTCAAATGGAGGTGCCCATAAGGGTCGCCAGAACAATGTTAAGGTCCCAAACCAGAACCAGTCTGCTGACTGGGGGATGAATATGCATGGTACCTCTGAGGAACCTGTGAGACACTTCATTTTGTGTAACTGACTTACAGTACCTTCCATGAGAGCATGGAAAGCTGAAACAGCAGCCAAATGCACCTTCATAGAGAAGTACTGGAGGCCTGCCTCTAAAAGGGAAAGGAGATGATCCAAAACATTACTCACCAGACAGGTAAAAGGGTCCAGGCAATGAGAGGTATGCCATATCATGAAACGTTTCCATTTTTGGAATACGGGTATCTCATGGAAGGCTTATGAGTGTTAAGGAAAACATCAGAAACCACAGAGGAGTCCCAAGGCGGGAGAGTTCTACATCCTCAGGAGCTGGGCAAGGAGATACAGCAATCAAAGATCCTGAAGCCCCAGACAGCCCCGCTTCTGTGCCATGAACCCTGCTTAGAAAGGGAGCAGAACCAGAGGCTCCATCGCCAACTGTTGCAGAAGAGCAAACCAAATTTGTCTGGGCCAGAATGGGACCACCAGAATTAGGGTGGCTGGTTCTGCTCACAGCTTGACTAGAACCCTCTGAATTTAGACGGAATGGAGGAAATGCATAAAGGAATCTCCCTTTCCAGGAGAGGGACAAACAAGGTCTAAGTGGGAATACGGTGGTGCTAGGAGACTTCAACCTAAAATACTAACATACTAAAAAGCCAGCAGATTAGGCCCAATGGTCTATCAAGTCTGCTCATGGATCAGTGCCCCCTCAGGGCACTGTTATAGGCCCCCTTCCTCACAAGGTCCCACCCCCACCCCTCGGTGAGGCACTGGACTACACCCTCTCCCTGTACCTATCCAAGCCTCTTTTGAACCCCTCCACAGTTGCAACAGCCACCAATTCCACAAGCAGTGCATTCCAGGGCTCCACAACCCTCTCCATGAAGTAGTGTCTCCTTGTCTCCCCCCTTGGTCTCCCACCGATCAGCTTCATCGAGTGCCCCCTGGTGGCCCCTACCTCCCTCAGCTGCAGCTACCGGGGGTAGATTGGAGTACAATGTTACAATGTCCTCAACTAACTCCAGGGAACAGGCCTTCCTGGATGGGTTCCAGGATGTAGTTCTCTCACAGAGGCTACAGGATCCGACCAGGGAGGAGGGCATCCTGGACTTGGTTTTAACAGAGGGGAGCCTGGTACAAGAAATGAGGGTTGAGGACCCCTTGGTAGGGAGTGATCACAACATAGTTTGGTTCACCCTGGACATGGGTAAGGTAGAGATTCATAGTAAAACCAGAGTGACAGACTTCTGGAGGGCTGACTTTGGCAAGATGGCCACCATAGTGAGGGAGCATGTAACAAACATAATTCCAGGAATAGATACAAACCAAAACTGGGACATTGTGAAGATGGGACTGATTGAGGCCACAAACCTGTGCACAAGGGATGTTAAAAAGAATACAAGGACCCAGAAGCCTAGTTGGTGGACTAGGGAGGTACAGGAGAGGGTGAGGGAGAAAAGAGCAGCCTTCAGGAAATTTAAGAGAGTTGGCAAGGAGGAGGATAGGGAGGAACACAAAATGAGATCAAGGGAAGTGACCAAGGTTGTGAGGGAAGCCAAGGCCTCAAAGGAAATGAAATTGGTATAGAGGATAAAGAAAGGAGAGAAAGATTTCTTCAGATATGTCAGGGAAAAGAGAAAAATCAGGGAACAGATGACCAAAATTAAAAAGGATGATGGGTGGGCCGAAAGGGGGGATGAACAAGCAGAGGTACTTAATGAGTACTTCTGCTCAGTTTTTAAGAGAGGAAGGGAGGGTCCCATCCCAACAGGGGAGGGATGGGGGTGAGGGGGGGAGTGATAGCCAACTGTGAATTCCTGGAAGAAAAGGTCCTGGCAGGTCTTAAGGCCATACGGACGGATAAGGCACCAGGGCCATATGGCATACATCCTTGCATGCTGAAGGAGCTGGCAGAAGTGCTGGCAGCACCACTGATGGATGTGTTCAATACTTCCTTATAATCAGGTTGTGTGCCATTGGACTGAAGGACAGCACATGTGGTGCTCATCAATAAGAGTGGCCCTACAGATGACCCTGGGAACTATAGACCGATCAGCCTCACGTCCATGGTGTCAAAGCTAATGGAGACCATCATTAAGGAAAGGCTGGGTGCATCCATACAGGAGAATGGACTGCATGATGAGCATCAGCATGGGTTCATACAAGGGAGGTGACTAGGGCATTGGATGGATGGCAGGCAGTTGATGTCCTATACTTGGAATTCAGATCCCAGCAGTGATCCCTGATGCATCACTCTGGTCCCCTCCGTTCCTCAGAGTAAACTCTGTTTGCCACCACCCTCTGTCACCTATCACCTAACCAATTTCTTACCCAGTTTACAACCTTTGGACCCACTCCTAAGCTACCCAGCTTGCTTACTAGTCTCCTGTATGGAACGGTGTTGAAAGCCTTGCGAAATCTAGGTAGGCCATGTCCACCTCTCCACTCTGATATAATTCCTTGGTCACCCAGTTAAATCTATCATATTTGTTTAACATGTCCTCCCCATCCCCAACCCCCTGTGAATCCATGCTGCCTTGGCTTTTGTAATCCACTGGATTCAATATATTCCACAATAGTTTTCTTCAGCAGTGATTTCATTAACTTTCCCACCACTTATGTCAAGCTGATTGGCCTATAAATGCCAGCCTCCTCCCTACCACCACTTTTGTGAAGTGGGACTACATCTGCCCTCCTCCAGTCCTCCAGAACCACTCCTGTTTCCAGCTTCCAGCGAGCTGCTAAATAGGACTGTCACAGAAGTAGTCAGTGACTCCCTGGGCTTCTTCAGTACCCTTGGATGCACCCTGCCTGGCCCCATTGCTTTGTCTACTTTCAGATTAGTGAGTCCCCTCAGGACTCTCTCCTCCAGAAAAGGACTGGTGTCCATCTCCCTCCCTCCCTCCCTCCAAATCTCCTGTTACTTTTTTCCTTTGTGAATGCTGAACAAAATTATTTGTTCAGGATTACTGCCTTGCCTGGTTTCCCTCTGCACAATCCCCTTTCCTTTTTTAATCTTACAATCCCTCCGCTGGTCATCCTCTTTTCACTCACATACCTATAAAATATTTTGTCCACTTTTCATTACAGCCTAGACTAGTCTCTCTTCAGCCTGTGCCTTCATGCTCCTTACTGCTTTCCCTGCTTCCCTCTGTTTCCCCAATACACCTCGCTATCCTCCCCAACCCTCTACATTTCCTTATACCTTCTGAATGCTATCATTTTAGCCTTTACCTTTTCAGCCACTTCTTTTGAGAACCATAGTGGCCTATTTTTTTCCTCTTGCTTTTTTTCACTTGCGTGATACAGACATTTGTTGCTTTCACTACGCCTCCCTTATTTTAACTCACATATACTTTTATTGGTTCAGCTTAAACTAATTCTACTTACATGAATCACAATGTTACAATCTATGGAGGGTCAGATTGTGATAACTGTTGAAAAATAAGTTGTCACACTATTGTACAAATAGCCAAAACACTGTCTTGTGTACAAAAGGACAGAACTATACCTAATTTAATGGAGCTGTCTCACTGTATGGTATTCACTACAAGAAAAACAGAAATATGAAGGACAGTTATGTATAGTCCATACTTTAGGTGTGATCCTTTGTTTTCCACCTCCTGGGCTGTAGGCAATAAATAGTATAAGTAGCACCAACAGACGCTAAACCTTTATCAAAAGACAACTATGGTTTCTGTTGTACTACAAGTCTGAAAAACAGTACAAAAAGAACCAATGTAATAAACAAGGATTAAAGTGGTGCAGTCCTCCCTTCCCCACCCAGGCATTTCTACTATATAAGGCCAAATAAGAAAAAGGGCCTTAGCAGCCCTAAACAAAGGTCTACAGAGAGCCCCCTATTGATCAACAGTAGTCTCTTCCAAGTGCCACGGTTGCCAGATCTCCAAAAGCATCTCCACATGCATATGAATGCTACTGGTAATTCGCTCCATTTGCTCTGTATCTGCAACTGTTGGCCTCCACTGTGCCAGAGAAGGAGGGGTAGGAGTCAGCTAGGTAGAGGTGATGCACTTAAGTGCTGCCATTTGAAGAATTTGACCTAATTCGCATGTGGCACTGTGTCAGAACAGTAGCGTGGTACAACCCAAGGCCAATTTCATAAAGGAGAAGGGAATGAAAAGGCCTGTCATTTTTTGTATTTCAACATGGACTGACTGCCACAAATTCAAAAGAACTGATCATTCCCAAAAAAATGTGATAGTGAGTGCCCCGGGCCCCTCCACAGTTATGCCAGCATGTGTCTGTATAGCCGGAATGGAAATGTTTAGTGATCACCGGCGTCCTAAAGAAATGGACCAACACCTTACAATTGAACTTCTGCCACATCAGCAAAGCAGTAACATGCCAACCTAAATGAAGATGGTGAGACCATTGATTCAGAGGGATCTGGAGTCCACTCTCCTGTTCCCATTGAAGCTGTATGTTGTCTAGTGGGGGAACGGGTGATTGTAATAAGATCTTACAGATTTCAGCTAAGTAACGGATTCAAACTCTTAGCTTGATAGTATGGAAAAAAAAATCTTCCAGTGCGACATGTTCCCTCCGCAGAGCGGGAAGGTGGCCTGAGAACATTATGAAGTGCTTAATTTGTAAAAATTGAAAATGATCTTCCCTGCTGAGAGAATACATATCTTGCAATTCAGATAATGAAAGGCAACCAAGTTCATTTGTACATTGTTTAAAAGTGGTGAGGGCCCGTTACTCCCAGAAAGCAAAACCTGGGTCCAGTCTGGGGGAAAGAAATTAGTCCTTATGTCGGATGAGAGAAAGTGGTCCCAATGTGTTGGGGGTATGAGGTAATTTTCTAAGGTGAAGAAGGATACAAAAGGAATACCTAATCCAGGGATTATGAATCCGGGGCCAAAGGCAGGGTCCACAGGGTCCAGTTAGGCAAAGTGGAGGCTTCAATCTGGTACCATCTTGAGTCATTGTGCCTTTTTTCCCTGGTGCACAGGTTGGTCCCCCTGAGCTGCCAGATAATTAAGGTAAAATTCCGAAGTGTAAGCCTTCCCAACTAACAAGGTGCCTGTAGGACCATTTTTGATAACCATGGACACTTCTCTGCCCAGACAAAATGCTGTAGTGCTTTATGCAAATTATTCAAATACAATTTGGGGATGGGGATAGGTAAAAGTCTAAAATAAAAATAAAAAACAGTTAAGGACAGTCATTTTAATTGTTTGTATCCTGCCATATAACGTTAAAGGCAAAAACGCCCAATGGGCCAAATCGGCCTGGAGGGTATTGTATAGTGTGAGATAGTTGTTTTTAAATAAGAATGAGATGTCTCTGGAAACTTAAATTCCTAGATAGCGAAATGTGTTCTTTTTCACTCATGTAAAGAGAAAGGAACATCAGAAATCTAGAGAGGGACTACCACTGAGTTTCAGCTTCCGATTTAGTATAACTGATTTTGTATCCTGCCAGGGAGCTGAATTCTTCAACGGTCTGCATTAGGTGGGGCAAAGAGGATTGTGGATCACTAAGGAAAAACAGAGAATCATTGGCATATAGTGCCAGCTTTTGCTCAGTTCCTCCCACTATGACCCCTTGGATACAAGCATTCTGGCAAACAGCAATCGCCAAGAGCTCAAGGGCAAATAATAAAGGAGATGGGGGCAGCCTTGTCTGGTGCCCCTCCTTAGGGTAATTCAGTCTTAAAAAAAGCCATTAACTTTGACTCAAGCCTCCGGTGATTTCTAGAGCGAAGCTACTACTGTTATAAATTTTTGACCCAAATCAAACCACTGCAGGATGGTGGCCATGAAGGCCCAATCCACCCTGTCAAAAGCATTTTAGGCATCCATGCTGATCACCAATTGGAAAGAAAGTTTAGTGTGTTGAGCTGTAATAATATTTAACAGTATGCAAATATTATCTTCACTATCACACACCTGTAGCCTATACTCTGAGACAGGGTGGGTCCCACTGCAACAAAGGATACGATACCAGGCCTGCCTGTTTGGTAAAAAGGCCCTACTTGGACAAACCTCAGAATCCACAGCAGGCATTTTCCAACATGTCCAAAACTCTAAAGCTATGAGAAGCACAGCACATGGAGTACTTCATGTCCCTTTTAAGCATACCACTTTTTCCCACTGTGCCCTACCATACCGAGGGCCACAGTGGCTAAATGACCTCCCAGCCTCCCTCATAAACTGTGGTAAGATTAGCCCCTTTATAAAAAAGAGCTGTGCTTTCTCCTAGCAAATCACTGTGACTGTCCCACCTGACACAAGCTGGCCAGTGCACAACTGCTGGGTGACTCACTATGGTCCATTCATCCTATCCCCACCCCCCATCCCTATGCCCCCCTTTCCTCCATCCCAGGCTGCCACTGCCTCATTTTCCAGCACTTAAAGTAACTCAAGAGTTCTCATAGCATCATAACTGTGCATGTATTCCTCTTAACTACTCTAATACACATATTTTGCTATTGTTAACTCTCCACACTTACGTAACAGTCAATGCACTGTAACCAAGAGAATTTACTATACTGTCTTGTAAACTTGCCTGTACCCTTTGTTTTGTACTGTATTATAACTAACTTGGAATCTTTGTAAAGGAGCTCCTCAGCTCAAAGGTATTAATCTGAATTTGAAATAAATAAATAAATCTTGAAGAATGTGGCCAGAAATGAAGTCCTGTCTGGTCTCTGTGCACTGAAATGGAGATGCATGACTGTAGGCGATCAACAAGGACCCTAAAAATCTTTAGATCTACTGAAAGTAAAGAAATCAGGCAGTATGAGCCACAGTCCTCCGAGTCTCTGTTAGGTTTGAGTAGTACTGACATTTGAGCAAGGTTCCAGGAAGAAGGGGTGACTTTTTCTCCATCCAGAACTTCTTGAACATCGCTGTAAGGGGTTCTAATAGTTTAGAAGCAAAAAGCTTGTAAAATACAGATGAAACCCATCTGTTCCAGAGGCCTTGCCATTTTTCAATGACTTAATTTTAGCTAGTATTTCGGTACCAGAGATAGGGGTGTCAAGGAGGGCTTTCTTTTCTAGGGCCAGAGTCAGGATTGATAAATGATTGAGGTAATGTCCTATTTTAATTCAATGGTCAGGGCCTCTATCTGAGTTACAGAGAGAGGAATAATACTGAGCAAAGGTCCAAAAGATAGCTACCAGCAAGTGGTGGATGAATGGATGAGCAGGTCTTTAAGGCGAACAACTGCCCTACTGGCTGCCTCTTTTCAGAGCTGCCAAGCTAGCAGCTTCCCAGCTCAGTTATGCTGCTTGTAATATTTCTGTTTAAAATAACAGATCTGTCCCTTGATTTGGGTATCTAGTAACTGTTTTTTTTTTGCAGTTAATCTTTTTATTGAAGTATTTAAAAGATAAACAAACAACAAGTATACCCTATAACAATACTATATAAGGTTATATAAATAATAAACTAAGTAGCATAACATCTAACAAAGGAGGAAAAAAAGACTATTCAATGGTAGTATAATAATTTTGGATTAACGACCTAAACTAGACAGTTACACTATTATAATGAAAAAAAAGGCTTAGCACTACATATTACAGAGTGAAAATAGAAGAAGTAGAAGGTGAGAGAGGAGATATGAATAGTCATAGTTGTACATTACTATAATATATATATCGTTAGAGTGCTACTAAAACTTATCTAGAAAGGATTAAGAATAACAAGAGAAGAGGAAGAAAGAGCGAAGAGAAAGAGATTATAAAGTAAGTAGAGAAAAAGCAAGACCACAACCTGTGGCAATGGAGGATATCAATAGGAGGAGTGAGAGAGATATTATATAAAGTATTTCAATCCATACTTTAAGTGCCAGAATGGCCAAATGAATCCAAATATTTAAAATATTCCTGCCAACATTTATTATACATATTGAGTCGGTCGAAAGAAATATGTGTCATACGATCCAGGGAGGCATATTGAGATAAATGATTAAAAATATCAGGGAGAGTGGGGATTGTATTAGATCTCCAATACATAAGTATACTACGTTTAGCTAGAAGAAAAAGTATGGTTAACCATCTGTTCAGGGATTGGGGAATATTATGGGGATGAGGGTCAAACATACCAAGTATACAGTGTTTGGGATCTAATACAAAGGGTTGACCAGTCACTTTCATTGCAAGTATATGAATACAATGCCAACATTTTTGTACGGGGAGACATCTAGTAACTGGTTTAATCTGTGTCTTTCTCTGTCTCACTGCTGTTTGAGTGAGGCATCTAATGACACCCAGATCCACAATAGTCTGTTCTAGGACCAGCCTAGCCTGAATACATTCCTTCTCAACCTGGGAGGAATATTTAATAATTTCTCCCCAGAGACAGCTCTTGAAGGCATCCTATCTCATCACCGCCCCTGTATCTCCCTCAGAATTATTTTGAAGGAAGGTTTGAGTGGAAGACTTCACTAAATCTTGGAAGTCTGTATGGTTGAGCAGACTCATGTTTAGACACCAAATGGAATTCGATGGTTTCGGGGAGGTGTCTAGTTGTATCTGGACTGGGGCATGGTCCAAGAGTGTAATAGAGCCTATCGACACCCTATGCAATTTAGATGCCCATTTGGCTGAAATTAAAAAAAAATCTATCAGGGAATGGGTGTTATGTCTGGGGGCATACTAAGTGTAGACTCTCTCATGGGGATGGAGGAAACACCACCCCTCAATCAGGTCCATCTCCCCACACAGCCTAGAAAGTAATTTCCCTGTCCTAGAAACCCTCTGGGTCCCCACACCAGCCCAGTCTATCACCGGGTTTATAACCACATTGAAGTCCCCTCCACAACTATTAGGCTATGAGGGTCTGCTACAGTGTCCCCTAGAACTTTAGTGAGAAAAGTAATACACTCTGGTTCCTCGTCAGGTGTGTAAATATTAAAGAGTGTACAACTCTGCCCTCTGTATTCACCCAGCAGATGAATAAATCTGCCCTCCGAATCTTTATCTACTCTCTTTATGGTAAGCGGTGTGTTTTTGTGTACCAAGATCACCACCCCTCTACAATGGTGATGAGCTTTATATCAGGAAGCATACACCTCCCCTACCCAGCTACAGTGTAACTTCATGTGCTCTTGGGGGATCAAATGGATTTTCTGGAGGAATGCTATAGTCGGCCATGGGCATTGCAATTCTTGTAAAATACAGGAACGTTTTACCAGGCTACTGATGCCTCTCACATTAAAAGAGACAATATTAAGGTCCACCATGACAGGCTAAGTAAAAAAAGCCTTCTGTGCCTATTTTGAGGGGGTTGGAGTTGCACCACCAAGTAAACATTTAGCAACACAGTAATAACACCAATTAGCAATAATTGAATCCAATGAAAAAACATTGTATAACAACAGGGTATAGTTCTTCAAGGATGAACAGTATCAAGCCCACACCCTCCGCAAGGTCACACAGTGGGGTGTGGAAAGGGGCCACTATCTCTGACCCCTCTGTCCAGTACACTCTAGAATCCTATAAGGGGAGAGACCAGACCTAAATAAACTCGCACACTAAAACTGAGGGGAGTTACAGTATGGCCGTTAGAGCAAACACTTCACAAATGAGAAGGTACAGACCTGGAAAAACCTGGTCCCAGCCAATGGAAGAACTATTGAACCAACGCTCCCACCAGCAATGGGGGGGGGGTGAAGGCATCACATTGAGAGGAGGACAGGCATATTTTAGACATGTCAATAAAAATTTCCCTTCAGAAAGAAGGGGTCAAAGAGGTAAAACGGGCTCAGCATAGTGAACCAAGGGAAAAGAGGGTCAGGGAGTGAGCCCCTACTCCCCCTTCCACCGAGAGGAGCCCGGAGCAAGAACCACCAGGAACCAGCAACCCTTAAGTGGGAGTCTTCTCTAAGAATAAATAGAAAAAAAAGGAACAGAAGTGCCAAGCTGTATCGTGGCATCCACTTAAACTATATCAGTATAGACATTAGGTCCCTTACCATACCAGAGCAGAAGGAAAGCCACCAAGAGGTGATATTGTTGCATCAAAGGCCATCCACTGGAGACAAGACCCCTTCAGGTCACCTTTCCCAGTCACCTAGGCCACTATTATTATGTTGGTTGGTCACTTTAAGGACATAGGCCACTCTAGGATGCCCCGTGGTATGTGTTGTCTCCAGTGCCAAACCCACTCCAGCCCAGCAGAGGGGCTGCCATCCACCTGGGAGAACCTTTTCAATACAACCACCTTTTGAGGGAGAATAAACCCCCAGGTTCGTGTTAAGTTACAGGATGCAACTTGGCCCAAGCTGTATAACATCTTACCAGAGAGTGGAAGTCGAATGCCTGAGAGGTGGAAAGAGGAAAGGTAGTGAAAAGAAAATGTAGGGGGGAAAAGTTTCCATCAGTGGGTTTATCTCCGATCCCAAGCAGCACACCCCAGCCCCCCATGTGAGCCACCACAAGAGGGAGAACCCACAGCCTCCCCAAGCCATATTAAAACAAAACTGAGCCCTTACCTCTGATATGTTCAACCCTCTCAAAGGAGAGTGTCTGGAAACTTATTGTATCCACGGGAGCAAATAGAGTAAAATAAGCATAAAAATTATAACTCCCAATTGCAAATATAAGGAGCAAGTCTTATCAATTCAATCATTTCTTCTTTTAAGGGCGCGTAGATGAAGCCTGGATAGCTACTCACCTAATTAGTTTGACAGCATTCAAGTAGTCAAAATCAATCAGGTCGAATCCATCTGTTGGGCAGCAGAAACAGTCAGTGCAGGATGCGATTTCAGGTTAGAACTCCGTTGGTCTTTCACTGGAAGCGTTTTGGTATACATGGATGCCCACAGAACTGTAGAGGCCAGCTCGGCATTCTTCCCAGGGTTTTTTGGTCCTACTAATTGCCAGTTACGGGATCGCAGATCCCCCTGCCATTGGGTACTAGCATCACCTTTCTCCCCAATACCCAGTGAATGTAAAAATCCTGCAGCAATCTCCAAATCTGCAAATTGCTGCAGTCCCTTTGCTGTGAGAACTTTAAGATGGGTGAGATATTCTACAAATGCTTGGTGGCCCACCTGTTTTAGCTTTTTTACTACAGCGAATACCTCTTGACATCTCTACATTGTTTGGGGAGTATAATCATGATCTAAGAAAATCCTTCTGCTACCAAAAGAAACTTCCTTTTTTGTCCAGGTTGTTTTGAGGAGGTCCTCCTTTACTCTAACGTCTAAGAATGCTAGGATAATCAAGCAGGGATGGGCTCTGGGATCCTGTGGATGAGGAATGATGTTAAGATCCCGATCCACAGGTAAGTCCAGAATCTCTTCCAAAAATGAGTCCATAAAGTGGAGCATGTTTCCCTTTTCGTTGCCCTCAGGAACTCTGTGCACTCTAAGACTGTTTCTGCGGTTTCAGTTCTCAAGTTCCTCTAGTTTTTGGGCAAGGAGTTGCTCTCGGCATTGTAAGTCCATCAATGCCAGGTTATGGACATCTGTGGTCACTGAGTACTCTGTAAAGCATTGCTCTATGGTGCCCGTCTGCTGCTCTAAAATACTGATGTCTCTGCTGTCTTCCAGCACCTTAGCCTCCAAACGTTGCAGGGTTGTATTGATTTGTTATAATGCAATGCAAAGCTTTTTAGAGGTGAACGTACAGTCTGGCTCCTCACTGTCACTGTTCAGTGGAGTTGGAGCAGGGGGTAGAGCCTAGGGAACATAATGCAGCCTGCGGCGAACTATCCTTTTTATGCTTGGCTGGTTTGTTGGAGGATCCCAGTAATTGATCTTTCCCCCACTGTCAAGTAGACATCATATAGTCTGTTATTTTGGGGTTTGGGAGCAGGATGGCCAAATATAGAGACAAATTTCCGTGGATTTTATTTTAGCTGAGATGGAGCTCTAGAACTAAGCAAACAACAAGATGACAGTGTCACCGGAAGTCCACTATGCCCCCTTTTAGCTTCACCCACTGTACCTTCACCCCACACAGGTCATTCCCCTTGCCAGGTCCTCCCTGAAGCATTCATCCATCTTTATAAAGTCTACCCTCCTGAAATCCAGGACCTTTGCCCTTGTGTGGTTCGATTTCACAGCCATCCTTATATTGAACTACTCTGTATGGTGATCACTGGTCTCCAGGTGGCCTCCAGCTTGACATGTGCAGCACAGTCCCTGTTAGAGAGTACCAGGTCCAGCACTGCCACATCATGAGTGGGTTCACTGACTAGCTGCCCAAGGAATGCCTCTGCAGCAAGTCAGGATGTCCCTGTTTCTGGTGCGTGCTGGTGATTCAAGACGGCCATCAGCCGGGAGTAGGTGAGTGCAGGACACCGGAGAGGGTGCCAACAATTCTTTCTATAGTCAATTATAGCCCTTCTTTTTTCATCAAGCTTAACGGTTCATTGTATCACCTCACATAAAACAAGCCTGCATTAAGTGTGAAGCCACTGAAAATGCTATTTTTTGGTTACCTGTCACAAACTTCTAACACTGCAAATCTAGTAACAAACCAATACACCTCCTGCCAGCAGAAGATGGGGTCATGTGCTGAGCCCCTCATTTGTCTGCCTGGCAGAGTAAAATATGTCCAAGTCGGGTTTACAGAGGTTTAAAGACATTTCTGATTTTCTATCACTGGAGCACCAACCAAAAATAGAGATTGATGCCAGCCACAGCATTATGGAGATACATAGCTCCACTGTTAATAACCAAACTACGAACTTTGCTCCTGAAGCTTCAAATGAGTCCAACTCATTATATTCAGCCTCTGGAGCACCTGGTCGGAAAAGAACAGATGGAGACTTGGCAAAATCCACACAGACAAAGCAGTGTGGATAGTAATAGCCAGTCTGGAGCAACAACCGCAACCCAGCAAGACTCAGCCCATTTGGGAAACCCACAGCACGGTATGGCCACACCTGATCTTGAGAATGTTAATGCTGAAGCCCCTGTAACTTTAGAAGCTGAAGTGGCACAGACAACAAAGATGGTGGTTGTACCACAGCAACATTCAGCACCTGATTTAACTATCCTGCAGAGCAATTTAGAAGATAAAACTCAAAACTTAGTACAAGGCACTGGTTTGAGGCGTAAGACTTTCCAATTGTCCAAAAAATCAAACTAATGAAAGTGTTAATCACAATCCCTCTCCATTATGGAGACTATGCAGGCTGTGATCCTGTCAGCCTCAAACAATAACAATAGTCATGCAGGGGGGGAAATACAGCTACTCAAGATGCCCTACCCTCTGTTAACAGGCAGAATGAAATTAGCTTAAAAGCCATGAACTGTAGCAATGCAGTCGCAACTAAAACTGCTACAGTTACTACGGCTGCAACTGCAGCTGATAACATACAAAACCTGCCGATTATTCAGCCCCTTGCCTTAAAGAGCAGCTGACGCCTTTGAAAAAACTTTGGAAAACATAATAGTTGGTCACAATTCATCTTGTATTTCACATATCTTCCATAGATTTCTCCACTTCATTATTTATTACTGAAGAAATTCCCACAAAAACAAGATCTTTTTCCCTTAGAACTCACCTGCCTCTATATCTTATTCCCTACTTGACATCATAATGTTCTGTTATGACATCACAGTCTATTGCTATGGGTATAACTGTGATGTCACAAACAGTATTATGACATCAGGTTGGGAAGAAGTAATAGGAGCTGATGAACCCTCAGGGAACAACTCCTCTGTTTTCATGTCTATGACCTCAGTAATAAATAATGGAGATGAGCAACACAGAGCTAATGAGAAATATAAGCTGTTTTGTGTCCAAATGGTATGTTCTTCAAAGTTCTTCTCAAGGCGTCGGTGGCTCTTTAAAGCATAATGAACAAGGAAATGTGTCTAATGCTGTATTTTTGAATGAAGGGGCTTCATTAATGCCGCCTCAAAAGATCTAATTTCACCTCTGCCTAAACACCCCCGCCATCTTGAATCTCTCTACTCGAGTCATGCAGGTTGCTATACCACTTGAATCACCTAACAGAAGTGCAACAAACTCTGCTATTGCATACTGTATACTAAAGACTATTGGGCATAGAGATGAGGAACCAAAGAACAGTGTATCAGAATGGGTCCTGGATCAGAAGAAGGATCCTCTCTGACTCAGTGCATGAAAATAGGGTACCAATGGCGCTGGTAATGTTTCACCAACCAGAAAGGCAGGAGAAATGTTTGCCAATCAATAAATCGTATGGGATTATACAGTTTGCTATATGATCTGATACATAACTTAAAATGAATGTTATGCCACACTCGTGCATGAAAACTGAACGTTTTGTAGAAAAATGAAAGGAAAAATGAGGGATGATTTGTGACATGGCTACCCATGTCTGAAAGATGGTCCACAAAGATTCCTTTTTATGCATTTTTCCCAATAAAATACTTTTTTCCTAAAGCTTGTGTCCTTGTTTTTATTTCTCAGTACAACTGTCATCAGTGAACAATTAAATTACCAGGCTAAATCCGATTTAAAAATAGGTCTCTGATGTAATCAGTAATGTCCCCTTCCCTCCCAATGCATCATTGGTCCAATAACTCAGATTTCATTCGATTTTCTATCATGTATTGCTTTACTGCTGTGGGCCCATGTCTTGCTCAGTAAACAGTGCTTTGGGACGACTTTTTGCTGGTCACAGTTTTGTGTTGCATTGCTTTAATGCTGCCCACGACCTTTCCTGTCCTAATTCCCAGATGTTTGCGCCAAGCCTTCACGTGACCAGTGGGACCACCAAGAAGTTCATTTGTGCTGGTGACGCACAGCAATATTGGGGCGATCTTTAGGGTGGTTTAAATGCTGGTACTTTGCACCATTCACCCCATTTGCAATCTTGCCAGCAACAACTGAAGAGCTTGTGTCCCCTGTGCCTCCAGATCATTACATGCCAATTTTCCTGAAGCAGGTAAGGCTTCTGTTACATCTGAGGGCAACGACTTTGGGAACTTCGGTAGAAATGTATGCCTCACAAATTAGGGTGCAATTGCTACTGTGCTAAATACTTAAGAAGCACATGTGAAGCTTAGGAATCGTGGTGCTTTTTTAATTTAGTAAACTAGCTCCTTTTCTGTACTTGTGGGACCTGGAATTGTACATGTTCCCATTTGTGACGAGCATAGCCTGGGCAAGCAAATGCACCTAGAGACTATAAAATGGGCAATTGCAAAGGTGGGTGCATTTAAATCCTGTGCAAAAAGTATCTGTGCTGTGTGGACGGGTGGACAAAAGTGCATAGTGATGGTGGTTGGGGATCATAGCTTTCTTCAGTCCACCATTTTGAGACCATGTGGTGTGTGTGTGTGTGTGTGTGTGTGTGTGTGTGTGTGTGTGCGTGTGTCTGTATGAGTGGCGGGGGGATGCATGCAGAATATTATCTTTGTCATTTTTATCAGATTTGCATTGTGCTTGGTGAAGGGAGGGGAGTGGTGGTGACTAACAAGCCTGTGTCTGGAAGGCTGCTATGGTGCATAGGCCTTGATTGGACCATTTAGAAACCATAACATTTACTTTTGGCTTCTGAATGGTCCGATCAAGGCCTACACACCACAGCAGGCTTTCAAACACAGATCAATGCCATGCGGCATGAAGGTTTTATTTTCGGGGGAACGGACTCTCCATCTGCAATGGGTTGTACTGTGTTGTACAGTAAATGCTGCACTGTGTTTGCTGGCAGGGGACTAACATGTGGCATGATGTTATTGTTTCTAGGGTCGTGAGGGGGACTCATCAGCTGCAATGTTAAAATGTGTTTATGCTAGTTTGTTGTTTAATCTGAATTCAATTGTGAATGCTGCATTGTGTCTGGTGTGAGAGTTAACAGCGCTGTATGGTTCGAGCTTCTGTTGAGTGTTGTTGTAGTGGGAGTTCGATCGACCATTCGAAACCAAAAATGCTATTTTGGGCTCTGAATGGTCCAAGCGAGGCCTACACACCACAGCAGGCTTCCAAACACTGGCCCACACCATGCAACATGATGTTTTTATTTCTGGGGTGGTGAGGAGGACTCACCAGCTGCAATGTTAAAAATGTGTTTATGCTAGTTTGTTGTTTAATCTGAATTCGATTATGAATGCTGCATTGTGTTTGGTGGGGGGGGGGTCTAACATGCCGCATGGTCTGAGCCTGTGTTTGGAAGGCTGCTGTGGTGTGGTGAGGGGGACTCACCAGCTGCAATGTTAAAATGTGTTTATGCTAGTTTGTTGTTTAATCTGAATTGATTGTGAATGCTGCATTGTGTTTGGTGGGTCTAACTATGTTGTCTGAGCCTGGTTTCTGTTGTTGTAGGTGTGGGGACCTCAATCGACCATTTGGAAACCAAAAAGCCATTTTTGGCTCTGAATGGTCCGAAAGCGGCTCACACACCACAGCAGGCTTTTCAAACACAGGCTCAGACCATGCGGCATGAAGGTTTTGTTTCCAGGGGGTGGGTGAGACTCTCCATCTGCAATGTGTTGTACTGTGCTGTATTGTGAATGCTGCACTGTGTTTGGTGGGGGGGGGGGACTAACATGCCGCATGGTATGGACTTGTGTTTGGAAGGCTGCTGTGGCGTGTAGGCCTCAATTGGACCATTTGGAAACCAAAGCATTTACTTTTGGCTTCTGAATAGTCTGAGCAAGGCCTACACGCCACAGCAGGCTTTCAAACACAGGCTCAGACCACGTGGCATGTTAGTCCCAATCCCAAACACCATGAATCATTAAATCATCCAGCAAGTCAGCGACAGGCTAAGCTGTACTGCATCTTTTGCTTATTATGGGAGAGCATCTGTTGTAATTGTTTACCTACAAAATAATGCCCATTTATTAATTCAAGTCTTTTCTGTTTTGTACCATGTTGTAATGTGTGTGCCTATGTCTCCTTGTTTGCAGGCAGACTAATGTGTGCCTCCATTTTGATTGTAGGTAGGTGGATGCAGGCTTCCATTTTGTTTGCAGGCAGGTGGATGCAGGCTTCCATTTTGTTTGCAGGTGGGTGGATGCGTGTCTCCATTTTGTTTGCAGGCAGGTGGATGCAGGCTTCCATTTTGTTTGCAGGAGGGTGGATGCGTGTCTCCATTTTGTTTGCAGGCAGGTGAATGCAGGCTTCCATTTTGTTTGCAGGTGGGTAGATGCATGTCACCATTTTGTTTGCTGGCAGGTGGATGCAGGCTTCCATTCTGTTTGCAGGTGGGTGGATACATGTCTCCATTTTGTTTGCAGGCGGGTGGATTCAGGCTTCCGGTTTGTTTGCAGGCGGGTGGATGTGCATGTTTCCATTTTGTTTGCAGGCAGGTGGATGCATGCTTCCATTTTGTTTGCAGGCGGGTGGATGCAGGCTTCCATTTCATTTTCAGGCAGGTGGATGCAGGCTTCCATTTTGTTTGCAGGCAGGTGGATGCAGGCTTCCATTTTGTTTGCTGGAGGGTGGATGTGCGTGTCTCCATCTTGTTTTGGGAATCCTCTTCACTTGCGTCAGATGTTTGTTGTGACTACTCTCTTGCTGAGACTATTGAAGAATCTTTTCTTGCGTTTCATCGGTTTTGTGAAGCATCTCTTCTTGTGTCGGATGTTTGTTGTGACTAATCACTTGTGGTGACTATTGAATAATCTTTTCTTGCATTTCATTGGTTTTGTGAAGCATCTCTTATTGCGACGAATGTTTGTGGCTAATCTCTTCTTGCATCATTCTTTTCCTGTGTGAGTTACCACTAAATCACAGAATTGTAATTTTTTTGGGATGGCGTGTTTCATTCAATCAGCTGTCACGTCACTCTTATTTGGCAGCATGTTCTTGCCTTAATCTTTTTGTATCTACCAAAATTGTGTTTCTGGAAAAGGTAATAGTCATTTTTTAAATTGACTTGTGTTTCGACAGTTGACGTTTGGAATAATGGAATCAAGAAGAAGACCGTGTGTGTCTGCAGCAGCCATTCTTGGTGAAGCTCAGCGGAATTTGACCACCCCTCAATCTGCAAAGGAAAAAAGCAAGCGTTACAGAGTAAGCGTCAAGAATGACACAGAACATTACCAGCATTATTTGGAGAAATGTGCAGCACGCTCACGTGCATACCACAGCAACATAAATGTTGAACAGCATGAACACTACAACCAGAAGTCTAAAGAGTGGATGCAAAGATTCAAAGAAGCTCAGAAGAAGAAGAAACGAGTTCCGGTTGACACAAGTACTGCACCCGCTAAAAGAGAAACAAGGGAAGATGAGCAAAAGCAAAAAGCAAAAAGAAAAGTTTGGAGGGAGAAAAAACAGCAACAGCATGCTAAAATGGCAAGTCAGAAATGGAGACGAATCAATGAAAAGCAACACCAGAAATATGCTGAAAGAAAGGAGGTAAACAAGCAAGCACAAGATGCTGCCACCAATGCCACCTGCAACACCACCACCACACCAGTGCCAATACCAGCCACAATTCCAGAGAGAGAATAGTGTGAGACACCGGAGAACCGAAGATATGATATTGCCCTAAGAAAAGCTGTGCAGAGAGCCAGATAAGATCTACCAAAATCTCTCAGTCGATTCGCCTGTGTAATGCAGAAGATCCTGTCTGCTTGTTCACCAGCCAAACAAGCTGCAATGGTTCAACGCAAAGTGTTTCCCAGTCCAACCAAGCTACAGAACAAACTAATGTCTGCTGTCATGAATAAGATGTTGCACCTCAAAAGTAACAAAAAGTCTGACCGACACCTGAACAAAGAGTTCATAAGCACTATTCTAGTGTTAGAAAAAATACAGGCTGCTCAGAACAGCAAGTGCAATACTGGGAATAAGCTGGAAAAGGCTTAAGAAGGCATCCCGAGGAGAAAAGAAATGCACCACATGGCACAAGTCTGCACTGCCCGAGTCAACAACACAGAAAGTAGCAACCTTTTTTTGAAGACTCTGCAACCCCACTGCCTCACAAAAAAGCCTTTTTGAAAAGAAGCAGACCATTCCGTTCATATCTTGATGAACCCATTCATGCACTTTATACAGAATTCACCCAACAGAACCCGGACACTCCAGTGGAAGCAAGGAAATTTGGAAGTCTACGACCCAAGCAAATTAAGCTTGCAAAAGAACAAAAAGGGGACCAATGTCTCTGCGAATATTGCGTAAATACTGGACTTAAACTGAAGGCGTTGAACCGTACCGCTGATCTTTACCGCCTCACATCATGCAAAGTCCTGAATGTATATCGTGCAGTAGAGCTAGCAATGTGTCAACGAGCTCCTTTGCAAAAGTTCTACAGGTTGGACTGTGTTGAGAAAATATGTGAACAATGCAGCACGGCTAATTTTGGAAGAGCCGTGGAAGATCTAATTAAGGGCCATGGTTAAGACAGTATAACATGGCAGCAGTGGGAGAACAGGACGGTCATGCGAGATGTCAATGGCATACAGGTGCCGCAAACAAGAAAAGTTTTGAAAAATAAAAAATCAACATTGAGACAGCTGGTGCAAGTCATAGAAGAGGAACTTTAATTTTTGGGTTGGTACTTACATTTGGCAGCATGGCAGCACCATCAGTTTGCTCATATCAAAAAATTCCTACCCAAGGGATGGGTAGTGATGGTTCTGGACTTTGCCGAGAACTATACCTTTAAATTACAGGATGAAGTGCAAGCAGCCCACTGGCATCATGAACAAGCCACAGTTCACTCAGTAGTATCCTAGTACCCATGTGACCACTGTGACTCCACAGTGAAAGAGTCATTAGTATTTATCTCAAGTGATTTAAAACACGATCACCATGCCATGCGCTACTTTGTGGAGATCGGAAATGCACACCTAAGAAAAGAACATTCCTTAAATATAAGCAAAGAAGTACATTTCACAGATGACTGTGGCAACCAGTATTAATCAAAATGGGCTTTCTCTGACATTTCAATGTCATCCACTCAATATGGATTCCCCATTGAGAGGGCTTTTTTCGGTTCACGACACAGAAAGGGTCCTTCAGATGGTGAGAGTGGTGCTGTAAAATCGGCAGCAAGCAGAGATGTGCAATCATGGCAGGTCATAATAAGAAAAGCAAAGGAGCTGTACAAATTTTGCAAGACTGAACTGACCATAGAGCCAGCCACAGAAGGGTGCAGTGATCATTTCAGGAAGACATTCTTCTGGGTTGGTGAAAACCAAATAAAAAGACCAGCCAGACCAAATATAAAAATGGTACCTGGGACATGCAAGATGCACAGTGTTAAGTGTTTGGCAAATGGTGTGGTAGCAGCAAAAAACCTAACTTGTTTTTGCACACACTGCATTACTGAAGATGGGCCCTATGACAATGTGAGTCATGTTGAAGCATGGAAGATGAAAAAACTAACAGCTTCCACCACACAAAGGATGGCTTTAAAAGAGACAAACAATACCATGCCCAATGGCCACCCTGGTCCAGCAAAAAAACAGCACTCCACACTTCAACCTCCCATGTTGACTCTAGTCCTACTGACTTGGTGGATGAAAATGTTGATCATGTCGGGGATCACAGTACACCATCCAGTCAAATTCCAACTGAGGTCACACCAGTAGCAAATGCAGACAGTGATTGTGTACGCGGCAGTGCATCAGATGATGCTGAAGAGCATGCCTCTTCAGTGGGGTGCACTACACTCACCAGAGACATTTCTACTACATTATCCACAAACAACCCAGTTTCAAAAAAGATGAGACCATTTGTTGCACAAGATATGATACAAATCAATCAGTACTATGCCGTGTACTACTCTAAGGAATTTTATGTTGGGCAACTAACCGCTGTGGATCCAGATCCTGTGGGACAGTGGTACTCCTTCAAGTTCATGAAGCAGCGTGGAAATGTTTTTACATGGCCAAGGCATCAGGACACTGACCCTGTGCAAAAAAAAACAAATTTTTCAAGGGCCAATACAGTTCCAGAATGGAGGTGGCATCTTTGAAATCCACAGTGATGAAATACAGACAATTTCTGAAAAGTTCAGCAAGATACAGGAAAAATGGGGTTAAATAGACTTGCTTTGCTTTTCAGTGCACTGTGTTGAACCCTAACAAAGAGATTTTTCAATTTTTCATATGATTTGGCATTATGCATTTTTACATAGATTAGCCTGTAGTGATAGATTAACTGGTAGCGGATACAGTAGATTAGCCTGTAGCGATTTGCCTAGCATCCTAGATTAGCTTATATTGATATAGATTAGCTTGTATTTGAACTGTACACAATGATTTCTCTGTTTTTCATATACTGTATAAATAGATATGTAAATGATTATTCTGGTAGTTGTATAGTCTGTAGTTTCATGTAATTTATTTAGTCTGGTAGTAGTGTGGTCTGTAGTTTCCAGCCACTTAGTTAGCTGGAGCATTACATAGCATTGAGTTTTGATGTAAATATTAAATATGTTTTTCAGGTATGATTGCATGACACATATTTATCACCTTTTATCTTCAATGATAAAGTCTTTGAAACCTTAAAAGCTACTTCCCGTCTCTTATTACATGCAGTCACATGTTTATCTCCCATTACGCAAGCAGCCCTAATTTTATGTTCCCTGTTACATGTGCAGCCCTGCTTTTCATGTCCCCTGTTACACGTGCAGCCCTGCTTTTCATGTCCCCTGTTACATGTGCAACTTTGTGGGGGCTTTATCTCAAGATCCAAAATGGGGTTTATCCTGCACCATTCCACATTTTTATAAGATGAGTGACAGCATCAAAAATTGCTTATAATCTGCACTGTATTATCAATTTTAAAAATTGACTCCAATGTCACACTGTGGTAACCCATTTTCATGCACTCAGCCCTCTCTATGAGAAATAAAATTTTTGGAGGGGTTTCATAAGATCTACAGTACCATGGCAGAATTAGCCTGCTCAGTGGCAAATATCCACTCTAAAATGGAAGTGCATACCTTGCACACTGATTCCACTGAAAAAAGAATTACTACAATTGAAAAATCTGTGAAATCTTTGGTTGAATCAGTGTCTAAATATGGAAATCAACTTACATTTGTGATAGAAAAACACTCCAAGACCCAGAAGATAGATCAAGGAGGGGTACTCTCAAGTTCTTTAAAGTTCCAGAAGAGATCAAAGGTCCAGGAGACCCATTAAAATCTTTTGAGAAAATGATCATGACTTCCAATAGCACCAATGCCCATAGTCTGGGTAACAAGCTTCCTGAGCTAGTGGCCTTGATGGAAGAGGGACACCTGGATATAGTGGCAGTCACAGAAACATGTTACATGGAGAACAATAACTGGGATATCAGTATACCAGGGTACACAATCTATAGGAGGGACAGGGAGGGTAAGAGAGGAGGAGAAGTAGCTCTCAATGTAAGGGAAGGGATGAACGCAATGGAACTAAAGGGTAAACAGGGAGAAAAGGAAGCATTGTGGGTCATCTTGGAGACAGATAGTGGTACCACAATTCCCACAGGGGTTGTATACAGACCCCCATCTCAGGGGAGGAAATGGACAAGGAAATGATAGAAGGCATCCTTAGGATGGCAGAAAAAGGGGAGATATTGTTGATGAGGAACCTGAATATGCCAGATGTTAACTGGAGCACATTGGCTGCAGCCACATCCAAGAGTAGGGACATTCTCGATGCCCTACAGGGGGCATGCCTCAGACAGCTAGTGTCAGAACCCACTCAGGAGGGAGCAATCTTGGACCTGGTCCTCTCAAATGGGGATGGAGAGAGGGTCACAGATTTAGAAGTAGGTAGCCATCTGGGAACAAGTGACCACCATACAATGTGGTTCACAATAAACACAACCGTGGAGTCAAGCCATACAAAAGCGATGATACTGGACTTTAGAAGGGCTGACTTTGGCAAATGGGGGGGGTGCCTAAGGAATGCACTAGCAAATGGGCAGGAAGGAGGGGTGGAGGAACAATGGGAAAAAATCAAAACTGCCATTATAGAGCAACAAGCCTTTGTGTGAACTGAACAGAGAAAACAAAATGAAGTAAAAAACCATTATGTTTCTCAAAAGAGGTGGCAAGAAAGGTTAGGGAGAAAAAGATAGCATACAGGAAGTATAAGGAATTACAGAAGGAACAGGACAGAGAACTGTATCAGTTAAAGCAGAGTGAAGCGTTGATGGCAGTCAGGATAGCAAAGACCCAAACTGAGGAAAAGATAGCCAGCTCAGTTAAGAAGGGGGATAAAACCTTTTATAGATACATTAGGGAGTGCAGAAAGACCAAGGGAGGGATAGTGAGGCTTAATAAAAGGGAGGGAAGGGGAGCAGACAGTGACAGTGAAAAAGCAGAGATACTGAATAAATACATTTGCTCAGTATTCACAAAAGAAGAAGAGGGGGGTTACCTAAATCAAACAATAGAAGCACTCTGGGCAGGGGGGTTTATACCAGTCCATTCACTGAAGAAAGGGTCCTGAAAGAACTCTTAAAACTCAAGGTGGACAAAGCAATGGGACTTGACAGGATTCACCCCAGAATTATAAAAGAACTAAGGGGAGATCTAGTGACACCACTGACTACCCTTTTTAACAAATTATGGGAGGATCGTGTGGTACCTGAGGACTGGAGGAAGGTGGATGCGATTCCCCCTTCACAAGAGTGGAAGCAAGGCAGAGGCAGGAAACTACAGACCTGTTAGTTTGACCTCAGTGGTAGGGAAAATGATGGAATCACATCTGAAAGAAAACATTGTCGAGTACCTAAAGGCCAGAGGGGCACAGGACCTAAGGCAGCATGGATTCACAGCAGGAAGGTCATGTCAGATGTATCTAATAGATTTCTTTGACTGGGTGACCAAAGAAGTAGACCAGGGAGGGGCTGTAGATATGGTCTACTTAGACTTTAGCAAGGTATTTGACACAGTACCATACAAAAGATAATTTGATTACTGTTCTTCCTTTTGTGCACCTACTTTGATAAAGGATAAGATCATTAGAGAAAGAGTACAACGTAGATTTACAAAGAATATTAAAAATCTAAAACAGCTTCCCTATAAGGACAGACTAAAAAATCTAAATCTTTACTCATTGGAATATAGGTCAATGAGAGGTGACTTATGTTTAATTTATCGAGCTACAAGAGACGAGACTCTGTTTGAAACCCTATGCTTAGAGTGGGGAAACCCTTTTAATTCTACACAATCACATAATGTTAAAATTAAGACATTTAATGTAAAAACTAAGAAGAAAGCTTTTATAACACAGAGAATAATCCCTGTGTGAAATTCTCTGCCACAGGAAGTTGTAAATAGTCAAAATTTCAACATGTTTAAAAGTAATTTAGACAGCTACATGGGTGATCATAAATATCACTACCACCCAAGTTAATGGATGGCGAAGTTATATTGGGCTTGTCCCTCAACTTCGTATTCTACCTATGAACCTATGAAATAAGTTAGCCAGCCTTGGAGTGGGTCCCAGGGTGGTATCCTGGGTAACAAACTGACTGGACAACACAACTCAGTGAGTAATAGTAAATGGAACACACTCTGGAGAAAGTGGGGTTACTAATGGGGTATCATAGGGCTCAGTACTGGGACTGGTACTCTTTAATGTCTTTATAGGTGACACTGCAGAGGGGCTAGAAGGAAAAGTATGCCTCTTTGCAGAAGAAACAAAGACCTGCAAAAGGGTTGATACACAAGGAGGGGTGGAAAGGATGAGAAGGGACTTGGCAAAGTTGAAACAATGGTCAAGAGTATGGCAGCTTAGTTCCAGTGCAAAGAAGTGAAAAATAATGCACCTGGGAAACAAAAACCCAAGGGAAGAGTACACAATGGGGGGAGGTACTAACAACAGAAAAATGGAAAGGGACCTGGGGGTACTCATATCAGACAACCTTAAGGTAGGCAAGCAATGTAAGAAGGCAATAAGGAGGGCTGGGGGGATTCTGGGATGCATAGGGAGAGACATCACCAGTAGAAAGCAGGAAGTTGTTATCCCTCTGTACAGACAGTTAGTGAGACCTCATCTGGAGTACTGCATGCAGTTCTGGAGACCCCATCTCCATAAGGACACAGACAGGATGGAGGAAGTCCAGAGGAGGGCAACCAAAATGGTGCAGGGTCTGCACCAGAAGCCATACGAAGAGAGACTAAAAGAGCTTAATATGTATTCCCTTGAGGAAGGGAGGGGGGGACATGATAGAAACCTTCAAGTACCTCAAGGGAATCAACAAAGTCCAAGAGAGTAACATATTTCAGAAAAAGAGATGCGCAAAAACAAGGGGGCACAATTTGAAGATAGAGCAGGGATGGCTCGGGGCAATGTGAGGAAGTATTTTTTCATGGAGAGGGTGCTGAATGCATAGAACAGCCTTCTTGAGGAGGTTGTGGGGTGAAAAACAGTGGGGGAATTCAAGAATGCATGGGACTGACATAAGGCAATTATAATGGGGGTAGGAAAGGGTAGGAGGGGGATAAAGAGGAAACAGGCTGCTGTTTAACTAGGATCTGTAGCTTATCCAATAGGTAAGGAAATGGGTAGACTAGGTGGGCCAAGCAGTCCTTATCTGCTATCAAAGTCAATGTTTCTATATTTCGATTGGCAGTAAATATCCTGAAGAAACAATACAGCTTGACAGTGCATACTGAGGCCCCCCTACTAAGGCTATCCCTAAGCAAGCTTCTATAAAAGCTTACCCCTGAATGGTCCTTATTGAACTGCACAAGTTCCAAGAAAAAAAGGATATTCTGCACAAAGCCAGAGCAGATGGTGGCCTATCTTATGAGAACCTTAAATGCCATGCATATCCAGACTTCAGTGGAACCACTATGCAACAGAGGAAATTCTTTGATCAGGTTAAAGCCACATCGAGGTCCAAGGGTATTAAGTATTCAATGCTAGCTTGAGTCAAATTAAAGTTCCAATTGAACAGATGCTTACGGTGCTTCTCTAACCTGGTGGATGCCTCCGAAGTATTAAAGGATGCAGACTATTCACCCATACAAGCTTGAGATACCGCTTATCACGCTGCTCTAAACAAGAACATTGTGGCTCTCACTAATAGATTCAATCCTATTAGTGCTACTCAAGGGCAGACCCACATGGAAGAGAATCACAACTTATTGACTGAGGACCAGGCTGATGGAACCTCTGGCAGTCTATCCGCCTAAAGATACCAAGTTACCTAATTAACATAGCTCTACTGAACTATCATTAAAGGAACTGGAAGAATGACGTTGATAATTAAAAAAGGGCAATGTGGGTATGGAGTAATTATTTTTTTAATTTTATTTAAAAGTTAATGATTTACAGGGTACGTTCGATGAGAAACAAACCTTATTTACAGAGCATTCCAAGTCATAAATACAATAACAAACTAAACATTTTTTTTAAATATCAAATACATAAAAGACAAGTACTCGAGACACAATTCCAAATTGCAGTATAGACCACAAAATACAATGGCGATAAATACAACAGTTGGTAGGAACAATCAATTAAAACAAGTACAGGTGAGTTGTTCCCGTAGGAGCAACTTTTTCAGATTTTGTTTAAAAATCAGCACATAGTAGGAATTCTGTAACAGATGAGGAAGTTTGTTCCATGAGAGTGGGGTATTGTATGAAAAACAATCTCTCCCAAAATGAGTTTGGAACCTAGGCAAAGACAGGCCTCAATTAGGGACATTCCTGAGACTGTGACTGTGGGTAGAAACTGAGAATCTATCAGATAAGTTGTTGTGTGATTATTTACAGTTTTGTAAATTAAAGATAACCAGTGAAGGGTGTGTCTGGACAAGGGAGACAGCCAATTTAATTGGTTAAGTAGGCGACAGTGATGTTCATTCCATTTGGATTTTAGGATAAACCACAGGAGCTGATAATAAACCATGTTCATATGGGAAATACTGGAGGCATTGGCATTGCAATAGATTGTATCACTGTAATCTAGAATAGGAAGAAATGCCTGAGCCATAATTAATTTTTAATCTGTTGATGACAAATAATGTCTGGCCCTTCTTATGTGACCCTGACATTGACACATTTTTAAAATGGTTTTGTCAATATGAGATTAGTAAAAAGAGATGCTAGCCATATTGGTCCTTTGAAAACAGGAGATGCTGGAAGGCTTGATACCTTTTATTGGACCAGAAAGAGTTTTGTATAAAGATGGAATTCTACACAAACTTCCGGGGCCTCACGGGTCCCTTCTTCTGGTGAACGTCAAAACTGAGCAACATAAACAGTATTTATATATGCTGTAGAGCAATGTATAAAAACAATAGAAGAGAATTACTGGAAGTGTAGAATGGTAGGCAGTGTGAAGCTCAGAAGTGAAGAAAGGAGCACAGAGGAATTAAGCCCTGAGATAAGAGTCTGTAAAAGTTGCAAAGTTATAAACTATAGGACGTATGACAAGAACTGGGGAGGTGGCAATAATATGAACAGGGCATATGAAAATAAAATGATGCTAAGAAGATGACAAGACAGGAACACAGATAAAGATTTGAGATACAAGATGTTAGCAGGAAGGGTAGAAGGTAGGAAATATTAAATGAAAAGAAGCTTTGAAGGCATGAAATAACACAACACATCAGAAGTCCTGGATAAACAAAGTGGTAGGTAAATATACACAGTGAAGAGTGAAGTGGAGAGGGAGTGGGTTGGACTAGGCTGAAAAGAATATGTAAGAGAGGCAGGAAAGAACAGATAATTAGAAACAGTAGGCAGGAACACAAAAGAAGAGAAAACAAAACTTTGGGTAACAAGTAACAAAAGAATTATAGTTTACCATAGTGTGTCATAAATCCATTGTCCCAATTCAGTCCACAAATATTAGATTTAAATTGTTTAATATAATTAAGTTCCAATGTCCTGTCCTGTGTGTTTTTGAAACTGCCTCTTAATATCAGGACAGATCTGTTTGTGAAAAAATGGTTTCCTACTGGTGTGCTGCTAATCTTGTTTACTGCTGTGTGTCTATGGTGATTTATCCTAGTTTGCAGTGGTTGCCTAGTTTCCCCAATATAGCATCCATTTGTGCACTTCTTGCACTGAATTAGGTAAACCACATTGCTGGATTGGCATGTGTAGGATCCATTGATTTTTATTGTGCTGTTTTGGCTTGTCTTGATGGTGGTCTGTGTGCATATGTGGGTGCAGAACTTACATCTTGTCATGTTGCATGGTGTTGTCCTTCTTGTTTCCTGGTTACTTTGATCTGCTTGAGTTTGTTATGAATTATTATATTTGAGGGGTTGGGGGCTGCTTATAGGCAATTACAGGTTGTTCATGGAAAATGTCCTTCATTATTTAATCTTGTGTAATTGCCTATAAGCAGACCCCCAACCTCTCAAACATAATAATTGGCAAACAAGAGGGACAACACCATGCAACATGACAAAATATAAGACCTGCACCCACATATAAATGCACACCACCAAGACAAACCAGAACAGCACAGTAAAAATCAATGGATCCTACATATGCCAATCCAGCACTGTGGTTTACCTAATTCAGTGCAAGAAGTGCACAAATGAATGCTTTATCATGGAAACTAGGCAACCACTGCAAACCAGGATAAACCACCACAAACACACAATAGTAAACAAGATTAGCAGCACACCAGTAGGAAACCATTTTTCACAAACTGATCATTCTCTCTCTGACTTATGTGTCCTGATATTAAGAGGCAATTTCAAAAACACACAGGACAGAAGGACATGGGAACTTAATTATATTAACCAATTTAAATGTAATGTTTGTGGACTAATTGGGACATTGGATTTATGACACACTATGGTAAATGTGAAATTATTTTGTTACTTGTTACCCAAAGTTTTTTCCTCTTCTTTTGTGTTCCTGATTCCTGATTATTGTTTCTTATTACCTGTTCTTTCTTGCCTCTTACATTTTCCTTTCAGCCTAGTCCTATCCAGCCCCTCTTCACCTCACTCTTCACTGTGTCTACTTACCTATCACTTTGTTTATCCAGGCCTTTTATGTTTTGTGTTATTTCATTCCTTCAAAGCTTCTTAACATTTCCTACCTCCTACCCTTCCTGCTAACATCTTGCATCTCAAATATTTCTTATCTGCATTCCTGTCTTGTCACCTTTTTAGTATCCTTTTATTTTCATATGCCCTGTTCCTATTATTGCCACCCTCACTCCTCTTAGTTCTTCTTACACATCCTATTATCACTTTGCAACTTTTATAGACTTTTATCTCAGGGCTTAATTGCTCTGTGTTCCTTTCTTCACTTCTGAGCTTCACACTGCCTACCACTTTACCCTTCCTGTAAATCTCTTCTACTGTTTTTATACATTTCTCCACAGCATATATAAATACTGCTTATGTTGCTCAGTTTTGTCATTCACCTGAAGAAGGGACCTGTGAGGCCACAAAACCTTTTGTAGAATTCCATCTTTTTATAAGACTCTTGTTAGTCCAATAAAAGGTATCAAACCTTCCAGCATCTTCAATATGAGATTTAAATGTTAAGGTGGATCGAAGGTAAGACCAAGGTAGCTGTACAAAAAGATGGGGGATAAGATGGGTTGTATGTGTGAACTACACTGTTGACACTTTCTTTGGTGATTCATGCTCATGTTCTCACTCTGAATAAAGGGGAAAGTGCAATGCACTTCTGCTAATATGGTTACTATGTGAACTTACAACCTTTGCTTTTCCTTTTTCTCCCACTACCTCTAGTAACTGGTAAGTAAGAGAAGGGCAAAGAGTCTGCTACACCTATTATGAAGGGCCTTTTACTGTGCCTACGGTACTATTTGTATCACACTTTTGCATGTTCACTCTCACCTGCACTACTGTCTCTTTCTCACCTTGAAGGATAGGTAGACAGCTTTTTGACTGTCTTTGTTAATCTGCATGCAGGGAGGGAAGGAATGGGACATGGTATGCGGAAGGGTGGCTTTGGGGAGGGAGGAAGGGTAAATTTGGAGTTCTCTTTTAGAGAGATGGGGAAAAGGGTATTTTCTGGGATTTAAGTGGATATAGTGGGAGGGTTATAGGGGATGGGGAAAAAACTTAAAAAATCTATATGCTATTTAATGGTTATACTAGGGTAAGGGGTAGCCACAGGTGTATTTAATAAGCATCAAAGTAAAGTTAAAAAATGTTCTTCTGTATAAACTTGTGACTGATCTTAATTTTGTCAAGTTAAATATTCTATCATGGGATGTTAAAGGCCTAAGAGACTCAATCAAACTGAATATGATTATCAATTATACTTATAGGAAAAAAAGCAGATATTTTATTACTACAGGAGACCCATTTTTCTAAAAGAGAATTTCACTTTTTTCAGAAAAAAGTGGAGTCTGGGACTGGCCTTTTTTATACCCTCTATCATCTAGAGGCGTAGCTTTACTTATTAGGAAAAACAGCATTCTGAAATTAGGCAGGGCACTTGCAGACACTAAAGGTAGATATGCTATACAAGAAATTATCACTCCAGGGCAATCATTTATGGTTGCAGGTATTTATGACCCCATTGAAAATGACCCAGCCTTCTTGGAATTTTGTCTAAATGTGGTGACATTCAGTGCAACATACCTGATGGGGTGACTATAACTTAACTCTGAATAATATTTTAGATATATCTAAAGTTCAATCCAATAGGTACCCTTTTGCTGTTTTGGTATTAAAAAAACTTCTGAAATATTTGAAATTGGAAGATTCTATGCGACATCACAATCTCACAGCTATTAAGTTCTCATTTTTTACCCCAGTATAACAATCATATGCTAGTATAGATTTCTTGTTAGTATCTACCACTTTATTACATAACATTACAGAGTCTCAGTATCATGACTTCCTAATTTCTGACCATGATCCTGTTACAATAAAGTTGACATTAAATATTAAGAAAGACTTGCCTATTTGGTGTTTTGACCACACAATAAAAAATGAGGAGGAATTGATCTTCTAAACCATTAATTCCAAAGCTTTTTTATTTAAATTCCTCCCCAGATGTATCTGATTCAGCAATTTGGGAATCCTTTAAAGCCTATTCTGTTCTAGATAAAATGGGCTTTGGGTCCCAAATTTCTCACTTGTGTTGGAATGCTCTATTTAAAACCCTTGGCGCAAGTCAGGACCAATGAAAACATATAAAAAAAATTCCAGTGGTATGCGGCACCAGACAGAGATGTTCTCTGTCACCCCTTATTTTTGCAGTGACAATAGAACCACTGGCAACTGATATTAGATCGGACCCTAAGATAAAGGGGACCACTGTTAATAATAATGAATATAAAATTTGCTTATATGCTGATGATATTCTATTATCGGCTCAGACTTGTCAATGGGCCATCTCTTATCTGTGGTTGAATGATATGGACTCACCTAAGGATATGAAGTTAATTGGAATAAATCTGAGCTGTTACATATAGGTCCAATTAACAGTTAGTTATCTAAGCCAATAACCCAGAAACCTATTGAATCTCTGGTGATCAAATATCTAGGAGTCAAACTATCAAGAACTATATCTGACTTATATAACCTAAACTATATTTCATTACTTCAAGAAATATCTAAACTCTTAGAAAAATAGGTCTCACTTCTATGGACACTTGTTGGTAGAATCAATGTTATTAAAATGGCTATTCTCCCGAAATCATTGTTCTCATACCAGTCTCTACCTGTAATGGTTCCAGATAGTTTCTTTAAGACACTCAATACAGACTTAACTAGTTTTTTTTTTTTTGTTATAGCTTTTTACTCCCCATTGCCTCCTCCTACCTACTCAACAACAGAGAGACATATGCTTTTTCTCCCTGCTATTTCCTGGGACCCCAGAACATGGTCACCCATGCCTGTAGAGGCAAGCATACACCCTGTGGTTCCACTGACGGCCCCTTCCTTTCATCTGGCCTAATGCTGAGTCTCCTTCTAGGCTTGGCACTGCCAGCTAGCTTCCACTGGGTGGCAACCAAGAGCCTGGGTGACTCCAGATCCTCACTGGGAGAGAAGCACTGCCTAGCAGCTGCTCAATCCAGCTCCTCACCCTCCCCCCAGCCAACCCCCAGCAACCCATGCTTGTTCCCGAACTTGGGTCACCAGTGTGGCATGAAGAGTGGCATCCAGTGCCTCAACCTTCAGCGCCACCAGGCCGGCAAGACTTAAATAAGTTTTTCTGGAAAAACAAGAGACCTAGAATAGCAATGCACAGATTGATGTTACTGAAATGTGAAGGCGGCCTGGGTCTCCCAGACTTTCAGTTCTATTATTTTGCCAGGCAACTAAATCTTGCACAAGACTGGTTTAGAAATCTTGACTTAATCTATTGCATATTTGAGAAAGAAAACACCTTATCAATCCTTGGTTGCTCTATTCTCTGATTTATCAAAAGTAAAGTATAAGGATCTCCTGACAGCTAAAGTCATCACATACGTTATCTGCCAGAAAGTTCACCACAAGATTAATTGGATGCAAAGTCTCACATTGGATCCTCCCATGACATGGGATTATAAATTTAAACCTTCATTATGGGCTACAGAATAGAAACTATGGCACACACTGGGCCTTATTAATCTGGGACAATGTTTTGAAAATCAAGTTTTGAAAACTTTCATTCACCTTCAGAGGGAATTCCTGATTCTGGAACAACATTTATTTAGATATTTCCCATTTAGGGACTTTGTCAATAAAAATATTGGCTCTTCAATTGCTCTATCATACTCTGCAATTTGTATGCCCCCCCCCCAACAGCAACACCAACAGGTCACTATGTTGTTGCACCTGAGACAGAGGAACACTGTCTCCCTGTCCTGCACCCCTCCCAAATCAACTCCAACTGGAGTTGAGAATCATTGTTGGGGGTGCAGGAGCAAACACATGGGGGATTGGGGAAGCCCCACTAGAAAAACAGACTGGGAGACATTCGGTTTATGTCAACTGCAACTTGTGGTCTGCATAAATTCTGCTCACAGATGCCAGTTGACAAACATGTTGTAAACCAGCATCGTAGAGCCCTCTACAATTCACACTATTACGTTTGCTGGCTTCCCTAAAAAAAGAATCTCTAGAATTTGTTACACACTTATGTTCTACAATAGCAGGAAACTAAAGACATTACATGCAACATGGGAAAGGGACCTGAAGGTGAAATTTTCTGACAGAGAATGGCCTGATATCTTGCAATCCCCACATAAAGATATTATTTCAACAAAACTGCAGCAGATCAAGTATAATATATTACATAGAACATATTATATGCCAAGCAAACTACATAGAATGAATTCCTGTGTTTCACATAAATGCCCCCGCTGAAGCTTTAGGAGAGTAAATATAGTGCGTATGCTTTCTGAATGCCCCGAGTTGATCCCTTTTTGGGAAAAAAATCTTCCTGACACTGTCCTGGGTCCTATTCTCTTTTCAATATTCTTAAATGACTTACCCTCTGTCTGTCTGGTCCTCTTCATCCATTCATATGTAGGCTGATAACACAGTCTTTTTGCATCTGGCTCCTCTCCCAGTAACCTTACCTGTCAACTACAATTGGATTTTGACAATATTCAGTGCTGGTTCAAGGATAACAAACTGTCTCTTAATGCTAAAAAAAAAGAGTCTCAAAGACTTTTGGTACCCATCAGAGGCTTGCCAAACTTATTTCTCCCCATACCTTTGACAGTGCTAAAATTGAAGTTGTCTCCCCTTTAAGTACCTCGGGGTATGCCTTTACAGGCATCTTGATTTCTCTGTGCTCATTGATGCAATTCACCAAAAGCTTCTCCCTAAGCTTGGTGCTTTGTTCAGGAATAAAATAAGTATACCCATCCCTGCCCACCAATAAACTGTACTAAAAATGATCCTTCCAGTCTTTGACTATGGTGACTTATTCTACAGTAGTGCCGCTGAATCCTCCCTTGCCAGACTGGATCCCTTTTTCATTCTTTCTACCACTTTGCTTTGGATTCCCCCTCTTGTACTCACCACTGCTCTCTCTTTACTCATCTATTTCTCTCCCCTCACTTGATACTAGGCGCCTTTCTTTTTGTTTCTCTTTTTTTATCCAAATTCTGGTTTTGCACTCTTCCCTCTTATCTCAAATCCCTTCTTTCCCCATCTCCTCTGACCCTCTCCACAACAATACTTTTGATTCTCTCACCATTCTTTCTAGAAAATCTATTGTTGGCCAATCTGCTTTTTTGTATCACTTTCCTAATCTTTTGTCCTCCCTTCTCCTTCTTATTCATTCTGCCTCATCTCTTTCCTCCCTAAAGTCTCTTCTTTCTGACTTTTGTCATCCTACTAGCAACTATCTGTGACCGTTCCTCTTTTTCTCCTTTCTCTAGTCTTGCCCTCTTCTTACTTTTCCACTATTTTTTTCCCTTTCTGTATGTATTAGAGTGTGTGTTATTTTCCATTTGCCTTCATTTACTTTTCTACCTTTAATATTTATGATTCTGATTGTAATACTATATTATTGTATTTTACATTATTTATTATTGTTAGCTATCTCCTTCTCTCCTCTCACCCAGGACTCATCTGGAAACTAGCTGTTTTCAGCTCAGTATGTATTTTCTGGTTAAACTTTTAAATAAGTAAATTAAGAGCCACTAGCACTCACCTAAAAGCATGCACATCACTAATTTTATTAGGATATTATAAAAACTGTAGACTAAAAATGGCTCCCAAAATATTGGTGCAACTGGGCATTACCTTAACTAGTAAATGCATCTTGTTAAAATGGAAAGCTAATACACCACCAAATTATATGCAATGGTTCAGCTTAATGATGGATCTGGTAAAAACTGAAAAAAAATCACTGCACATATCATCAAAAGCTGGAGGTTTGGAAAGATATCTGAATCCCCTTTAAGGGCACTATAACTTAACAATAGAATATAGTTTGTATTATTTTCCTTGTTTCTCATACAGCTCTCAATCTTTTCTCATTCTGTAGTCCATGAATGCTCCTACTAATATATGCTGTTTGGTAATTCTTATATGTAGCTGTTTAAATATAACATTTACCTCACAATTTTTGACATTTTTATTTTTTATTTTTAGTTTTTGTTTACCGGGTAAGTGCGCTAGCCAGCAGAGTGACTATTTTCAGGCACGACCCGGGAGAGTACAGTACATCAAAAAATAGGTACAGAACATATCAAGCAATGGGAAACAAACGTTACATCTTGGGGAAGACAAGTCCTTATGCATGACATGTACGGAGATTTGAGCACAGAACACAGGAGCAGTAGCATAATTAACAGGTACTGAGTAGGAGTAACACCCTTTGCAGAAAGAAAAACAACATAGAAATTTAACAAGCATAGATAGCGAATAGGTTACAGGAAAGGTATAAACATAGAATAGAGCAGTAAACAGGAAATCAAGGTGGTAATTAGACAGTAGATGTTAGAATATAGTGAGGGTAGAGTGAGTAGCCAAGGCAAGGTGACATGCAGTCTGCCGACCCCGACGAAGATTAGTGGGTTGTGGATAAGTGCTTGGGGTAGCGACATAGGAACAGTAGATAGGGAGCCTGACAGGAAGGAATTAGGGAGGATCAAAACAGATGCAACGGTCAGCCTGCATAAGATAGCAACAGAGCATGGTTTTGAAGTGAAGGTGGGTCCCTGACTGTCTGACTTCCAGGGGGAGAGTGTTCCAGAACTTAGGAGCCACGTGTCCAAAGGCACCTGTACCTTTTGTGGTAAGACATCTGGGGACTTTGAGTAGGGATTTTTCAACTGATCTTAGTTCATGAGGGGAGGTGAAAGGAAGGAACATCTCCACCAGTGTAGTTGGGATTTTTAGCCTGATGATACAGTCAACAAGACAGCCACGGTAGTAATGCCTCAAGGCCACGGGGGGAGAGCCAGCCTAAGTCACTATAAAGTAAGCAATGGTGCCTAAGTCGAGGGGAAGAGGAGGCATAACAGCATACATTATTGTAAGTGATGTCCCACTTCAGTAGGGAGGTTTTATGGGCAGAACCAAGGAGGGGGACACAGTAATTGAGGGCCGGCACAGAATTCCCCTTGCAATGGCCAGTTTAGCAGATGGTGTTAACATATAGCTAGTCTTGTACACAGCTTCCAATTTGTTATTTACTGCCTTGCAGGTAGTTTGAATATGCATGTTGAGATCCAAGGATTAATCTAGCAGAACCCCTAGATAGTTGAAAGATGAGACAGACTGTAATTGAGATCTGCCCACGTCGAGGACCGGCCGACAGTGACAAGGGACCAGTCCTGAGTTTAGGGACTGAGCCAAACAGCATAGACATTGTCTTTTTTGAGTTTAGGACCAGTTTATAATCATTGAGCCCATTTTGGATGTTCTTGAAATCGTGGGAGAGGGCGGTGTTAAGGTCATCAACTTTGTTTGCACTGGTATAGATGACCAGGTCGTCAGCATACAGGAGAGATGAGCAGTTTCTAAGGGCACTAGGGATACCATTAATAAAGAGCGAGAATAGGAGCAGTCCCAGGATGGATCCTTGTGGTACACCAACACTTATAGCTGCAGGGTCTGATATAGCCAAGTCAAATTTCACCATCTGATACCTGTTGGATAGGTAGCTATTAAACCACATTACAACCAGAGTAGAGAAACGCAGGTTTGTGAGGCCCGATAGAAGTAAAGGATGGTCTACCAGGTCAAAGGCCTTAGTCAGATCAATAAAAACAGCTTCTGTAAGGCGCCTTGCATCCATATTTGAGAGAATGTCAGAAGTAAGTTTCAACAAGGCCATAGACGTACTATGGTTCTTCCTAAACCCATGTTGAGCATCAGAGAGTAGTTTAAACTTAGAGAGATAGTCAACCAAATGGTTGATATGCAATTATGTATATCTTTTTTCTGCAATATTTATGTGCCTTGATTTTGTGTATCTGATGATTATTGAATAAAGATTCCTAAAAAAAAGAAACAAACGGTTGATAAAGATAAAATAAATAATTTCCTTTCTGGTTTAAAAAAAAGATGTCCCTGCTTCTAGCTGAACTCGCAGCTGAGAGACTTCTATCTACATCCCACAGACTGAAGTCCCTCACCAGCAACACCTCTTCTTTTTCTGCCATCTTGCCAATGGTTTCCACCAGTACCTTATTTAACTCCTATTTAGCTCAGTGCGGGAAGGTGGCAGCTAAGGCCAACAAGATGCTGGGGTGTATTACGAGAGGAATCTCATTGAGAAATAGGGATGTGATCCAGCCGCTGAACAGGTCACTAGTCAGGCCACATTTGGAGTACTGCGTGCAGTTCTGGTGTCCCTTTCTGAAGAAGGATATCAGACTGCTGGAGGGGTTGCAGCATAGGGCAACTCAGATGATCCAGGGCTGGAGGGCAAAACCTATGAGGACAGGCTGACTGAGTTGAATATGTACACCCTGGAGGAGAGGAGGGATGGGGGGGATATGATTGAGACCTTCAAATATTTGAAGGGGATTAACAAAACAGGCACAGAAGGGATATTTAAACTGAGGCGAGGAAGGGACACCAGAGGGCATGGTCTCAGGTTGGAGGGTGGAAGATATCAGAGAGAGATGAGGAGGCATTTTTTCACAGAGAGGGTGGTGGAGAAATGGAACACTCTACTCGAGGAAGTGGTATACTGTAATGGCTACACTATTCAGATCGGCCTCTGCCTTGATGGTCTCTAGGTCTGGAATCTAATTTCCAAGACGTCTAGCATTCGCACACATGGCCTTACAGATTTTGTTGCCACTCTGCCTGTTACCTCCGTTTTTTCCATTTTGCCATCCTTCCTTTCCCTCTCTTTTTAATGCTCCTGTTCCCATCCCTTTTAATTTCCACCAGCCTAATTCCTTTATTAATTTGCACCCTGGGGGATTCCTCTCCCCTCAGGTTCTCCCTAATCTCTACTTCAGCCTGTGGTGGGGGGAGCTTCCCCAATTCCTTCTGCCACCACCTTCAGCTAGTTTAAATGTTCATCAAAGTAACATTTTAAACCATCCACTGGAGACTGTGGTTCTCTCTCGGATGGATGCAGACTATCACCCCCATATAGGCCCTTATCCCTTTAGGTAGGTCCCCAGTCCCCAAGGCAGCCAAACCCCTCCTCTCTGCACCATTCTTTCAACCATGACTTAAAGCTCCTGGTGTGGAGATCCCTCTCCTCTCACCTGTTATAGCAAAAGCCAGTGAGTATGCTAACTCTCTCTAGTACCCTACCCTGGCTCCATAAACTCTCCCTGCACTATCCCAGCCCCATCACTAGCCAGGTCATTAGTACCTAGGTGGACAATGACATCCAACTCTCACTCCCTTCCTGCTGCCCTAGCAATCCTCAAGATCTGTTTCCCATCCCTCTAGGCTGTGGTGACACAAAGGCACTTAATCTCCATTCCCCTTTCCTGTTCCCAAATCTATCCCCCTCACAACTGAGTTCCCCAGCAGAAGTTGCTTCCTCCTGGGGTCCTCTACCGCCCTCTTTGGGGTCTCCACCATGAAATATCCCCACATACTCACCGGTCGCTACCATGGGTTCCTCCTCCCAACAGTCCCACACTACCAAAGTGGTGTAGGAATTACATAGTGGTTCTGGTTGAGGAATGAGCCTCTGATTCTGACCCCCCATCCTTCCTGAGCTCACAATAGTCCAGCTGTTCCTCTTCCCTGGCATCCACTGAGATAACGGTGACACACTTGGTGGCCTCTGGGTGGGGGAAGAGGTCCCCCAAATCCTAGCCAACTTAGCCAGGAATCTAGTGACTTCCTCCCTCAACCCAGAGAGGTGTGTGCAGATGGGGCAGCACTGCAGTCTCCAGAAGGTATCTCTAAAAACTGCCACCCCACAGCCACTGCACTTCAGCACTCCAAGCATTCCTAATTCATACTCTCCCCATTTTAACTGGAAATACTTGTGTACCCTTACTCCTGATGGGGTGTTTCTACTTTGGTAACACTTTACTTAAAGTTTCTTTAACTACACTGCAACTGCATTGCAAATGCAATGTAGGTACATGAAACAAACATGTAATTACAGTGTAATTACCCCTGTTGCATGTAATTAATGATTACCTACCCCACAGTTACATTGAAACTAACACTTAAATTAAAGCGTGACTTCCAGTTTCCCCATTTTTTGTTTTCTATGTTCCTTTGTACCAAATGGCCTGCAGGGTTAAGGAAATCCAACAGATCTGCCCTGAAATTCTTAGTCTTTGCCAGTGGAATTTCTAAGGAATTAACCAGCTTAGTTAACAGCACCTAGAAAGGTGAGCCATCCAGAGAAGGCTACAGCCTTTATTTACTTAAAATGTTTCATCTAGAAAGCATGCATAGCAGACAGCAGCTCATTTCCATATATGTACTGCTGGAAAAGGATACAGGGAGTGTAAACACAGGAAGCTTGTACTGTAGACAGATTGAAACAGGAAGCATATAATATATGAGGTTTGCAAAATTAAAAAATTAACTAGATAACTGTGCAAAAGTAGCTGTACAAAAACATAAATATAGTGCAAAATTAGTGACAGTGGATGCAAAAGAAGACATCAAAAAACATACTCGGGGGAGTTTTTACTCTGGCTGCCCAGAAGTTGTTCACAAGCTGTGAGGTAACCCCAATGCAGGACACATCTCATCCTTGTTATACTCTTCAGAGTTGTAGATCTGACTTCTGCTCATCATCTGTGTCTGCCATCAGCACAGGAGTAAACTAAGTCCAGTGGATCCACTGGTATGGGAGGTACCAACACTAACAGCACCCCCTGCACCCCCCCCCCCACACACACACACACATGCAAGATCATGCAGTTGCTCAGTTGATTGCTCTGGGAGAATCTGAGTCTGCCCTAATGGTCTATATGTGTCAATGCTGATATGGTCTTGTGTTGATCCCTCTTCTAAAAATCCTTTTAAGAGGTAGATTTACAGGTACATCAAACACAGCAGTTGATGTTAAGGCATCTAATGATGTAGAAGGCAACCAAAAATGGTATGCATGGTGCCTAGTCAACAGCACATGCCTGCTAGCTCTGGACCACTGTATCTGCAACATTCATGACTGACCATGATGCAAAAACGTAAAAGAAAGTCATGGCACTCACCACCAGCAAAACAAGGGTTCATGCACAAAAGTATTTGCTTGAGATACTGGTCATTTATTGTATCAGCAGTGAGAAAATGCAAAACACCACCACAGCTTCTGGGAGCACTGAAATCCTGACATTTCACCTATTCAATAGGCTTTTTCAAAGGATAATGCCTTCTGAAATATGATCCCTTTAATAGCAGGATACACTGTGTTTTTAATGTGACAGTGGGCAATACAATTTATACAAACTTCATTATGGCAAATATACAAGATTATTATCAAATACTAGACATACAAAAATAACAATATGACTCACAACCCAAAAACCATAGTAAAAGCACTTATTGTAAGCCAGAATGTACAAGGTGCCTAACTGAAACTGTAACAAAACATTTTACTTATGATATCACATAAACCAGTACTGGCTACAAGAGAAACTGAACTAATGACTTCTTTAAATATTGAATTTTAGTGCAGTCAGCAATTTATACATGCAATCAATAATTTCATAACAGCATGATAAATATTTATTTATTTATTATTTATGAAACTTTGCTGACATGGGTGAGTGTGCTGGCAGCAAGTGCCTTTTTCAGTCATGATCCGGGTGTAGTAGCACAGACAAGGGGGTAAGATACAATATATCAGTAAAAGGAGAAGATTCAAAATGTCAAATATTACCTCAAGGTAATTACAAAAGCGGAGGCAAAAAAAATTCCTTGTGAAAATGTTAGGAAAAACTAGGCATAGTGGGGACGGTCTAGACCTGAAACTAATTTCACCACCCTCGACGAGCTATTGGCACCCTTGACAAGAATACTTAACCTCTCTCTCATTTCCAGAAAATTCCCTAAGCTATGGAAGGTTGCATTAGTAGCCCCCATTTTCAAAAGTGGGGAAAAAGCAATCCACACAAACTACCGGCCAATTTCTATTCTCCCACCTATCTCTAAAGCTCGCGAGAGGATAGTCTTTGATCAGCTCATAGATCATCTCAACAAATACCAACTGCTATGCCAACAACAACATGGTTTTAGAAAACTACATAGCACTACAACTGCACTGATTGGTTCACATGGTATATTCATGATGCCCTTGATTGTGGGCACTTGGTAGGTGCTACCTTCACAGACCTCACCAAGCCCTTCGACATGGTAGGTGCAACAGGTATATTATCTGACTCACTGTGCTGGTTCAGAAGCTACCTCTCTGGGTGTGAACAGCAGGTAAAAATCACCAGCACACTCAGATACTCAATGCATGAGTACTGGAGTTCCCCAAGGATCCATTTTGGGTCCATTGCTGTTTAGTCTCTTCTTAAATCAACCTCCCCAAGCATGTCAAGACAGAATCCTCCTTTGTGCAGATGATACTGTTATTTACACAAGCCACCCTGATCCCACCACCTGGAACAGCAGCTGTAGTATGACTTCAAAAATGTCAAAGACCGGTTCTGTAATGCAAGGTTGCTGTTAAACTACAAAAAACCAAAAAAAAACATGCTCTTCGCCGCAACCCACAGTCAACACAAGCTGTCCATGATAACCATAAGAAACAAACAAAATGAAACTATCGAGATGGTCCATAACTTTAAATATCTCGGCATTACCCTAGACAGTTCCCTCTTCTACTCTCTTTATGTAGACCTAGTCGCCAGGTCTGCAAATCGTAATCTCGAACAGCTATACAGACATCGGCACTGTCTAACTGATGCAGCTCTTCAACTCACTATAACTAGCTCAGTCTTCTCTATTATAGACTATGGCCTTGTTATTTATAGTGCGGCCTCTGACAGTACCCTCAGACATATTGCCATCACCCTGGATAAAGCCTGCAGGTTAGTCCTAGGTGATGCACACCTAAGTCAGACCTGTCACCTTTATTCACATTCGGGCTGGCTATAGCTGGAAAAAATAATTCATTACCAGGTTTGTCTCCTAGCCAAAAATGCTATCCTAGGCCCGATGCCACCTGGCACATGTTCTATGCTCTGCCCAACAGTAACAGCAAGACTGACTAGAGCATTAAACAGCAATCCATTTAAGGTCCCTTTCCATCATACCTCGCAAGGCCAGAGATCTTCCAGCTACTGGGCTCTGCTTTGGTTTAACTCCCTACCAAATGTTCTACTCGCAAAACCTGGAATTGGTCCTTTCAAATCTAAGCTCCACTCTCACCTTACAAAGCAAATTAAGTGCACATGCTTCCCATAACCTGTTCTCTTCACCCTAGGCTTTCTGTTCTCAAGAGTATAGCACTTCTCTCAAACCCCAATTTGCTGCCTACTCCTTACTACTTGCTACTTATTCCTTACCCATACCTCTCCCCACCCCCTCAATTGCCTAGCTTCCCTGCCCCACCCCTTCTACCTAACCTCTAATCAATTACCTCTCTCCACTCCCTCTATTATCTAGCTTTCCCCCCACCCCACCCTCCTTTCTACCTAACCTCTAATCAATTACCTTCCTTCCTCTATCCTCCCACCTCCCTATCTCCAGCTGGACAACGGTAACCAGTTTTTCTGGTTTCCTTCACCATATTCACTCTTTCCTTTTTCTTACTGAATTATAATGTTTACCTTATGATCCCTATTTTGTTTACCTCATTTTTACTTTTTATAATTCCTTTAATTACCATGTTCTTATCCTGTAAACTAGTCAATGCTCATGTTAGCTCCTCTCTGATTATTAGTAATGTGTGCTGCTCCTATTGTATGAATGTTTTTCTGATGTGGAACCTCTGTAAATGAGCTTTTAGCTCAAAGGTTGTAATCCGAGATTTAAATAAATCAATAAATAAAACAACCCATCAGGCCTAAGAATATAAACTAACGTCTGTCTTGTGTAAAGTTTTGGAAAGAATATTAAAACAAAAAATGGAACAGGAGTTTATATTGAAAGGTATAATAGATAACACACAGCATGGATTTAGAAGAGGTAGATCGTGCAAGACAAATTTGGTTACCTTCTATGAGAGTATTAGTCTTAGCCTGGACAGAGGAGTCCCAGTTGATGTTATCTTTCTTGATTTTGGAAAGGCATTTGATAAGGTGTCACATAATTTATTAATATCAAAATTAGTAAAGTTGGAAATTAACAGATATACTGTTAAATGGATTGAGACCTGGTTGAGGGATAGATCTCAGTGTGTAAGGATAGAAGACTCAGTCTCTGCTTGTATTCCAGTTACAAGTGGAGTGCCCCAGGGCTCGGTCTTGGGCCCTGTTCTTTTTGGTTTATTTATTGGAGATTTACAATTTGGGGTATCTTGTCAGTTAAGTAAATTTGCTGATGATACCAAAATCTCTTCTGAAGTGGATACTGAAATAAAAATTAATCTTTTCAAAAAGGATCTATTGATTATTGAAAACTGGGCTAAAGAGAATGGTATGTGCTTTAATACGGAGAAGTGTGTGGTTATGCATCTGGGAAAAAAGAACCCTATGGTCAACTATACAATATATGGGAATAAAATAAAGACAGGAAGCTACGAACAAGATTTGGGAATAACTGTAAATAATAAGTTTGATTGCAGTAATCAATGTAATAAGGGCATTCGAACGGGGAACTGTATTATTAATGCAATAAGAAAAGCTTTTATATCACATAATAAGAAATGTATTATTAAATTATACACAACATATGTTAGACCCCACACAGATTATGCAGTATCTTTTTGGGCACCATATTTAGAAAAAGATAAAAAAATGGTGGACAGTCTTCAGAGGAGAATGACTAAATTAATACCAGAAATAAAACATTTACCATATTTAGATAGGATAAAAGCACTAGGATTGTATGATTTACAGACTAGATGGGACAAAGGAGATTTGTTGTTACTATTTAATATCTTGAATGATGAATGCTTAATGAAATCATGTGGATTAACATACTTAAACAAAGTATATGGCTTGAGATGTCACAATAGGCAAATAAAAATAACTAAGGCATTCACCAATAAGAGGAAATATTATATTACCATGAGAACTGCGGTTCTTTGGAATTCCTTGCCTCAGCATATAGTGACACAAACTTCCTGTAACCAGTTTAAATCTAAATTGGATATGCATCTTCTGGGTAGTTAAATTAAATATTCCCCACTTGTGTGGGAAAGTGGTCTTGATGGGCCTAGTGCCTGCTTCCACTTTGTAAATACCGAGTAATACTGAGTAATGTCTGAATTGGGGTGCAAAGAGAAGTACAGCAGTGTACTAGTAAACTAATAAATAAAAATACAATGGGCATAGGATAAAACACAACATGTCAAATATGATACCAAGCATCAGGCCTAGGATTGGGATGAGAAGAGAAAGAGCAGCAATGTACATGTAAACAAAGATTTTTTAGAAGATGTACAAGGGGACTGAGAGGTGAGGAGACACAACAGAGCTTGAGAGAGGAAAGTGGGAGGGGAAAAAAGAGGTGACGATTACTGGAAAGAGGGAATGAGGGAAAGATTAGGAGGGGAAGTGGGGGTAACTGCGTAGGTGGTTGGGGTGGGGTGAGTGCATAGCTGGGTGCAGGTGGTGAAGGAGAAGTAAGGAGAGAAGAAAGAGGGTTGGGGTAGGGAGCAGAGGTAGTAGGGGGTGGTTAGCAGAATTGGGTCAATTAGTGGAAGCAGCGACAGGCTTGAGATGAGGAGTAGTGTGCTTTTAGGAGCTTTGTAAAGGCTGGGGTGGTGAGGGATTTCTTTGACAGAAGGAGGAAGGGAATTCCAAATAATGCAGCACGGTAGCTAAAAGTATACTGTACTAGATTTATTTTATACAAAAAATATTTTAATGTCCTAATATATTTCTCCAACTGAATGTATCCTATTCATTTAAGAATCCATCATCTTCCCCTGCAGGAAAATGCTTCATGTAGAAGTTTACTTATCCTCCCTTTTCAAATTCAAGACATAACACTCTTTGCAATTACAGTTCAGACAACCTGAAACAAATACACAGAGAGAAAAAAACTATATCAGATGTTAGTACTGGTATAGCAGTTGACATATGGAGACTGGACTGACCTGCCAAAAAGGGGGCTAGCTAATACTCATTGGTCATCCAGATCCAGATCGCCACACACTCCAAACTGTATATTCAGTATGATTTGCATTTTGAAATTGTCAGCTCTCTATTTCCTATCCTTGGTGCCCATATTTACCTGTTCAAGGTTCGAAAGGGGTTGTGGATCATATTGTTATTTTTGCATGTCTGGTATTTGGTAATAATTTTGCATACTTGCCTTAATGAAGATTGTACAAAGCATATTACACATTGTCAGTTGAAACCACAGCCTGGCCTGCTATAAAAGGGGCAATACACTAGAGGTCACTGTCCTTTGAAAAAGCCTAGAGAATAAGTAAAATGCCAGAGACTCAATTTTCAGAGCCCCAAGAATGCCACAGGCCCCTGGTGCACTGATCGTTTGGCACACTGGGCTTGCAGCATTTTCCCAGTGTGCAATCACGATTTTCAATCCCAAGGGCCAAATGACACACGTCAGACCAGCTTTTTCCTGGTCTAATGTGCACCATTATTTTCACAGGTGAATATGTGGCACAAGTTGCCATAAAGTGTGCAATGTGTAGCAACTGCACCTGATGTGCTAAAATCAGGTGCAGTTCCATCAAAGGAGTTTGACACAGCTGCACCAAACAATAGGGTTGATACACAGATTGATGCAAGCCCTGCCCTTCCCCCCTTTGCAAATTGAGCCCCAGGACTTCGGTGCTCTAACAAGCTGTGGTGGTGTCCTGCACAATCCTACCACTGATATAATAAAATCTGGTCACAGCCAATATGGCTGCAAAATGATGCTGTTGAAGATGGGGCAGTAGTTTGCACATTATTTTATTTTTGTATCACTTCCTTATTTTATGTTATTTTGTTTCTCTGCACTGGTGTTTCCATTGTTTTACTCTTTTGTGTTACCTTCATTCATCCTTGTGCCTCAGCTGCAAGCCTTCAAGATTTTTTGCAGTTCTTAATCATAATCAGCAACTGCTTACCTATCATAGCTCATCTGTGGTGGTACAGTAAAAGAAAACAATTTGCAATCTGTTTATGTGCTGTTCATTAAAATAAATATGCTGACATGATAAGATTTATTAGATAAGATTTGATATAAGGCACAGCAGCAGCAGCAGTGTGGAACAATGGGCTCAGCAGGCAGTGGCAAACAAAAAAATAGGAAAGCTGAGACAAGATGCATAACAATTTAAAAAAAATGATGCACTCATCCAGATTATATGTTAACAAAAGAGATGTATGATGTCGGGCAGTGAAGCTGCAGTGTGGTAGAGTGAGTGGGCCGAGGAATGTAATCATCTGTGATACCACTGCTGTGGTAAAATAAATATATATGCATGCAAATCTGGAGTAATAAGTTCAATTCCCACCACCACCACTTGCTGTATGATCTATGTAACAGCACAAATTCTTGAAAACATGACCCCACAGTAGGTTATCCAAATCAAACTGCAAAACAGTACAGTGAGCGGTAAAAGACTGGCAGGAACAAAAACGCAGTATCTCATGCAATCTCTGCCAGCTGCTTGACATCATGGCACATAAATGGCAGAGCAGTCTAGTTCAGTCTGCATATTCATAAGACACAGTCAGAACACGAACATGTTTATCTTGTGAATTAAACTGTCATAGATGTAGTGAATTTTAGGTAATACCATAACACTTCTATCCAAATTTAATTGTTATGTGTTTATTCAGGTAGATTAGTCCTAGTATTACATTTGTGATTTATAGGAATACTTTATAGTGTATTCTGGAACACTGTTAAGGATGGAAATCCATCCCTCGAACAAAGTTGTTGTGCTGCAGTAGCTGCACCATCATAGCTGCTGTGCTGCACTAGCTACATAGCTACTGCAGCACAACAGCATGGAACGTGTTCGCGCATGTGCGTGCCACAAACTGGAGCATGTTTACGCATGCACTTTACACGAATCTCCACTCTTCCACAAATGGCCGCAGTGGTGAGTGCAGTACCCGAAGAGCAGTGGTCAACAAAAGAAATGGCAAAGTAAGGACTGCATTAATATTTTAAACTAAGGAGACATATTTTTGTTTTGTACTTGTGGACCATACACTATAAAAGATAATGCATGGTCCACTATCTACTAACAAAGTGTGTAAAGTCATCTCGAGGTTACCATGGCAACCGAAACTCTTGAGCTTCACTTTCAGGGTTCAAAAGGTGGGCATGGCAACCTCACGATGACTACACATGCTTGTTATGGATAGTGAACTATACATTATCCTCTATGTTCTGTGCAATTCTCTACCCCTCATCCCAAACAGGCACTGCACCTGCAAGTCCAAAATGACCTGAGTGAAAGTTTTGCACTATGAAACAGACATGATCTATGAGTTTGTACTGAGATATAAAATACCAAATTAAAAAAAATGACTGAAAAAAATGAGTGATCATGAACTCCATGCATAATATTCCATTCTTAAATGTATTAAAGTTGGGAACTAACAGGGCAGGCATTTGCAGTTAGTTTGCAATGTCTTCTACCTGCCCTATTGGGCAGTGGTCTGCCTATTATTTTATTTTTGTGCCACTTCATTATTATATGTTAATTTTGTTTTCTCTGCATAGGTGTTCCTCTTCTTCTGCACTTCTCTATTATGTTCATTGTCCCTTGTGCCTCAGCTTCAAGCCTTCAAGATTTTTTTGCAGTCCTTAATCATATTCAACAACTACTTACCTATCACAGTTCATCTGTGGTGGTACAGTAAAAGAAAATGCTTTACGATCTGTTTATGTGCTGTTTAATAAAATGAACATACTGACATGCGAAAATTCATTAGATAAGGTTTGATAAAAGTCACAGTGGCAGCCAGCAGTGTGAAAGAATGGGCTGAGCAGGTGGTGGCATAAAAAAAAAAAAAGGAAATCTGAGAAAAGATTCATAACAATCTATAAAAAAAATTATGCTCTTGTCCAGATTGCAATATGTTAGCAGAAACATGGTGTGATGTCGGGCAGTGAGGTTGGAGTATGGTAGAGCAGACTGAGGAACGGAGTTATCTGTAGTACTACTGCTCTGGTAAAATTAATGTATATGCATGCAAATCTGAAGTAACAGGTTTAATTCCCACCACCACCACTCACTGTATGATCCTATGTAATAGTAAAAAATTGCTCAAAACATGACCCCACAAATGAGCTATCCAAATCAAATTGCAAAATGGTGTAGTGCATGGTGAAGGACCTGCAGGATGGAAAGTACAATATCTCCTGCTATCTCTACAAGCTGCCTGACATCACAGCACATGAATGGCACAGCAGTCCAGTTCAGTTTGCATATTTGTAAGGCACAGTCAGAACACAAACATGTTTATCTTATGACTGAAGCTTCATTGATTCAGTGAATTTTATGGAATGCCATAAAACGTCTGTCCAAACGTAACTGGTATGTGTTTACTCAGTCAGATTGGTGCTAGTATTACATTTGTTGGTTTGCAGGAATACTTTGTATAGTGCAGTTCTTAACCCCTCATCCCAAACAAGTGCCAGAGCTTCAAAATGACCTGACTGAAAGTTTTGTACTATGAAACAGGCCATTTCACTTATATTTTATGGGATGCAATACAAAAGGAGAGAAAGTACAGCTACACCAAGAAGGGAAAGGGAGGAGGGACGAATCTTTGCAGGAACAGATGTGCCCCAGCCTGCAGTCAGAATGTACAAACAATGGGTTATTGAGAACCAGTAAGGTGCAAGACAAGTCTGCCAGAGGAGTCCACCAGATAAGACTAAAGGATGGCATAAAGAGATGGTGAGAATGAGAGAGAGCGAGTGAGACAAAGAGGAAGAGGAAGAGTTTGCTGAGACAGCAGTGGAAAATCCAGGGGATGCTGTAAATTGACCTATTCACTCAAAGACAGTGAGGCACAGAAACATAAACAACTCAAAGGAGGAGGATAGTCATTCATTGATGGAGACAGAGAAGGATGAGAAAACACAGTTGGCTAAGTAACTGCAGGAGAAACTAGGTATTCATTTGCATTAACTTTAAGTGAAATGAAGTTTCTGAAATGAGTTTCTGAGATGTTTCTTCAATGCATTTGAAGCTGCCAATGCTGCTAACTCCATTTAGTTACTATACGTAAACTTAAAGTAAGTGTTACAGCTATTATTTTTGCTTGCAAAGAGTAAATACATGGAGTTGACAGGGGAAGCAGCTTCAAAGGCATTGAATTATGAATGAGTGCGTGTCTGTGTCAGACATTCATGACCAGCAGGGCTGGAACAAGAAAATATTGTGGCGAGAATGGGAGGGGGAGGAAGGAAGCAACCTCACTGAACTGAATGAAGAAGACATGGAGAGATGTGATCCATGTCCACTCCATGGAAGCAGACAGGTGCTGCTGCATTCACATGCATTTCAGACATTCCAGATCCCCCTTTCTCTATTGACATAATTGCAATACGTCAGCATAGCTCTGCCGTGTATCCGTAATAAATGGGAGGTACCTCAAGCAAAACCTTTTGTGTATGAACACTCATTTGTACTGGTGGTGACTGCTGTGGCTTTCTTCTATATTTGTGTTGTTTTTGGTCAAAGGTACCAAGCTCTCTGAGTGGTTCTGTGTTTTCACTTGGACCGACCATGATGCCTTGAATGGTTTCTATTTTCCTTAGATGCCTTAATTGCATTGGTTCATTGATGAGATTGTATTGTTAACACTCATGACATCTCAAGTTTGTGAATGAGCTTGAGTCACTAGGGGCTGGCCAGAAGAAGATTAAGCATCCCAAGACCTATTCTCCTCCTTCAGGATGGGTGGGTATCTGTGTTCTGCACCATGACCACTAACTAGCAATGTTGAGGTAGTATCACATCTGGGACCATCACAATGACAGGGCAGAGATGCCACTAAACACTAACTGGTTATATGCCTCTGCATGCATGTGCTTCTCATTGCATGCTGGCTCCCTATAGGGTGAAAATGGAGGGAAAAAGGTCCAATGGAGATGCCGGCAACCCCACCCCCACAGGCTGTCACACTAATAACTTGGCACACCACCCACTGCCTCAGTAGTCCTGCGTAAGTGGTTGCCAAGTGAGCCCAGAAGAAGGCAGATGACAGGGCTACAGGGGGTGCTGTCCAGAGGTGGGCAGAGCAGAGGATAAATACCTAGATTAAAACCAAAAAGGATGCCTCAAATGTGATGTTATTGGGTCTGAGGGTTCTAACAGCTTTATATATATAACCAGCCTTACATTTCAGGGAAAAACAATGAAGGCATACATCACAAAGGTTTGTAAGACTCATAGTTTGCCCATTGTATTGCTACTGAAAAGACTTCTTGTCAGGGCTATGTCTAATACTAATCCTTTTTTATAATCACTGCATCAAAAATTATTTAATCAGTGTATCTATATATATAATTATATATGTAATAGATAAACCACTCTGAGGTGTGCGATCATGCTCTGATATACACATGCCTTGTTGTGCGTTGTACACACAAGACCGCAGGCCGGGTGCATTAACCACCCAAGGCGTGCGTATATCAGAGCGTGACTGCACACCTCAGAGTGGTTTATCTATCTTACAAAATGTTAAAATTGTTTTGAAGGGGGGTAAAAGTGCAGGCGTGCGGTCGCGCTCTGATATACACATGGTCATGTGATGTGTTTTATACAATCAGAACACTGGATTTGTATTTGTTGCTCATTTTATATATCTCGATAGATAGATAGATAGATAGATAGATAGATAGATAGATAGATAGATAGATAGATAGATAGATAGATAGATCTTTAAGTTCTGTTTGTGCTCCTCCTCCTTCACGTCCTCAACCTATCAGCCCTTGGTCATCATCTAAACCAGTCACCATGCCTGCCTGAGCTGAGCTTTACCTCCCAAGGCTTTCCTCCATTTCCTCTATGGTAGGGTCACTGGTGCTGCACTAACCCTTCCAAGGACCAAATCCAGATGCACAATCCTGGACAGACGTGGGGTCTGAGAGTACAGATGTGTCACACTAGCTGGGCCTGGTCCTGGTCTAGGTCTCATTTACTTTTTCTCCCCTCCCACAGGATGTCAGTTGCAAGTTCCTCAGGGGCTTATACATGCAAATGTATGCTAATGTAGAGCCCGCCAACATCCTCACCCTATCAGCCGAAGTCCTCCCCGACCAGCCAGCATCCTCCCCTGACAAGTGAACATCCTTCCCCTGACCAGCCAACATCCTCATTCATCATTTCAGCTAACATCCTCACCTGACCAGCCCACATCTTCACCCCACCAGCCCAAATCCTCCCCCAGTTAGCCAACATCCTCCCCTACCAGCCAACATTCTTGCCCTACCAGCTAACATCCTCACCCTACCATCTGACATTCTCCTGCTAGCTTTTTCTCCTGACCTGCAGACATCCTCCCCCTCAGCTGAGTGTGTCCATGGGAAATATCCCAGTTCTATAATGATTCTAGATGAACCCACAGGAGGTCAGCATCACTTCTAAAATAGAGGACATGGGTTCTGACCGTGTTTTTCAAGAAAACAACACCACTTCATGTAGTAGATATTGTTTTATTTTTTTCATACCCCAACATTTCACCACTCTGGGCTTTTTCAAGGGGATTTAGTTCAGTTTTTCCTATAATGAATCATAAGAATCTTTAATGAGTATATGATACACACAAAAATCCATTTCACAATATACATTGCTTAATAATTTATGTCAAGTTGTGTACCTTTACACTGCATTTCCTTTTCACAAGGCACTATTTTTAAAATATTCTTGTATCTCTTTATAACTACATAAAATAAAGATTAATTTAAACTATAATTCAAAATAATTCTCATTTATATCCCATGAACCCCCCATTTGCTTTTATTTAAAACAGCATCTGTTTGCTATCATCCTGTGACTTCAAACACAGACTCACTCTCTTTTAATATTTAGTATTCAGATACCTTGGGGTTTGGTTGGACCAACACCTCAACTTCTCTGGCCACATTGACACCATCCTGAAAAAACTGCACCCCAAGCTTGGTACCTTATTCAGGAACTGTAGCTGTATCCCTCCTACGGTGCGACATGAACTAGTCCATAAGATGATCCTTCCCATTTTCAACTACTGTGATGTAGTCTATGGTGCCACTCCCAAATCCTCCCTGTGACCGGGAGCTCCTGCCACTCTTGAGGACCGTCCTTTTCTTAAATCTGTTGCAACAGTTCTTCTATTTCTAAGTCTAATCTATCCTTTACAATTTCTAGTCCATAAGGTTGGCCACCTATGGAAACCCCCTTCCCTTTCTTGACTATGTTATAGTGTCCTCTTTAATTTTCCTTTTCCCTCTCAGGTCCTCATACAGGGAGGTTATTGTGGTAACTTCAGAATATATGTAAAACAGGTTGTGTTTATTGTTGTTGGATTTAGTATGTAATAGCACTATGTTATAAAATACCGTGTTGCATATACTTTATGTTTATGAAACCTGTATATGTTGAAATTACCATGGCACTTGGTGTTTTGATAATGGCAAAAAGTACTAGGTGACTATTATAGAAATTAAGCTAGTTGTGTTATTTAAAATGCATGTATATTGTTGTAAACTTAAGTAAGAAATGTCATGATAATTTGCATATATCCCATGATGCATTGCATTATGGAAGTATGTATGATGTTGTATTTCTTTGAAACTTGATTTGTTGCCAATGCCCTTTGGGGTAACTGTTCTTTCGGTGATTCTGCATTGAGGTTCTTTGTTTATAGCTTGTTTTGTTTTTCTTCTTTTGAGCCCCCACTACCCAAGCAAATGGGGCCTGAATAGGGGTGGTGGCTACATCTCAACTAGTGATTTGGATCAGAGATCAGTATCAGTAGGTGCTGGCTAAGTGCAGAGAAAGGACATTCATAATCTGTTGCTGCAAACTGATGTACTGAAGAAGAAATATGCCATTGCAGGTTATTTCTTGTATTTTGAATAAACATCACACAGAGATTGTGGGTTGAACCCGAAGTTCGGTGCCTGGTCCATCTGTTATCCCACAACCCCTCCACACTCCCTAACCAGAGTGGACACTGTCTTTAACTCCTTCTGTCATTTTGCCCTTGATGCTTCATCATGCATTTATCACTGTGACCTCTACCAAGCCCTGTCCCTTCCCCCGCTTGCCAACAGGCGCCTCACTCATTCTGCCAAACTCACTTCTAAATTTTGGTTAGTAGAACTTTCCTCCTACCTCTCATGCTCACTCTCTTCCCCCCCTCCCATGCCCTCTGATCCTCTGACACTCGCACGTTGTTGGTCCCCTGTCGAACCGCTCTCATCGGTCAGTCAGGTTTCACCCATCATTTCCCAACAATCTGGAACATCCCCCCAAATACAGCACTCCTCCTCCTACTCTCTTGCCTGTGCCTTACATAACTTTCTCTCGTCTAACTGCTCCTGCTTTAACCCTCCTTAACCATCCTCCTATACCTCTGCTCCTCTCCATGACTCACATCCCCTATTAAACCCTCCTCCCCCGAGCCTGTTTCGCAGCTTACCTCCTCACTCCTACCCCTAACCTTCTTCCATTACCAACTTGCTCCTGCTAGGTTTTGACCTCTGGCAGGGTTCTCAGCATCCTGGAGGGGTCTAGCACTGGGCAAGCCTCCTCCTCCCCCTCCCCCTTTTTCCTTTCTACCCAACTTGCCCTCGTCTAAATCTACTCTCTGTTGGGATTCTTAGTACCTTCACAATGTCTACTCTCAAGTAAGTTTCTTCCCTCCCTCCCTTTTTATTTATTTTCCTCTTCTAACAGCCCTATTCACTCTGCCCAACTTGTCATCACTTAATTATATCCCCTGGCAGGGTTCTCTGCATCCTGGAGGGAAGGGCCCAGTACTGGGCAATTACTCAGTGTTGGGTAAGTTACTTTTTCTATTACTTTCTATCACTTTGGAAACTTGTTTCAGGAAACTCTGTACAGTCACTAGCAAGGATGGAGAAGTACTAGAACAAGTAATACACCTTACAGTTACAGTTTCTTATGTCTTTTTATACAGAAGTAATAGATAACTGTAACTGACAACATTGATTTGAAAGTAACTAATAACTAACCTGTTACTTTCAAATAAATGTAAGTAAGCAATAATACCCGACAGGGTGAGCAGTACTGTGCTATACCGGACCTCCCAGGGGTGTAATGATGCTAGACTCCACAGGCAGACAGCCTTATAGCCCCTGGAAGGTCCAGTATAGCACAATACCGCCCACCCAGGAGGGTATTATTGCACTTAGAAAATGGGCACTGTAAAAAAAAAAGTTAAAAAACGTTAATGAAAAATAAGTTTAAAGTAACTTTTGAAATAAAATAGTCCCTCTGCCTGCATTTGACTTTTGTCCTGTCTGAAGACTGTACTTAAAAACTGCCTCCTTTTGTAAGGTAACAGAGACCGTCGATTTTCTTTGTTTTTCCTGCAGTATCTTGTCATTACCTGCCCCCCAACACCAACAGAAACACATAGGCACAGAGACTGTCAATTTAATTTGTTTTCCTGTAGTTTCTTGTCGCCCCCCACACACACACACACGCACACCTTGTGCACTTTTTTTTCTTCTTGGTGATGGGAGCTCTGTTTATTTATTTATTTTTGGGGTAACAAACTGTGGCTTGTCATTCCCAGCCCCCCCAAAAAAATATGCAGTGTTGGAGTGGGAGAGATTGCAGGCTAATGGCATGCTATGTGGAGCTGCTTAGTGGGACAGAAGGTCTGAAGGTGAATGGAGAGAGAGCACAAACATGCTGGCAACAAAAAGAGGAGTAAGCCTGTCAAAACAGGCAGATTATTGTGTATTTTTTTGTTTTGTTATGCGGCTCAACTGAGTGCCTGTACTTGGCAGGGCTACCATTTTAAATTAGATGCTGCTGACATGCTGACAGCTGTGGAGCTGCCGAGACGGTATAGAACAGTCCCACTGCTAACTGCTAATACTGATGAAGGTTCGTTTTTGAATGGGTAATGACCGAGGCAGCATGGCTCAAATCTGTGAGCCAGGGCAAGTGTGCAGCATTTTCAAAACAAAAAAGTAGATGGGGGGAAAAACATCTTAACGGGCAGACGGATGGGGGTGAAGGAATGGAGCCGCGTGGCTCGAATATCTGAGGCAGTTCAGTTTCAAGTGTGTGTGGTGTGTGCTTTTCTGTCAGGCTGCTTCGGGTACAATACATTTCTGTCAGGCCGCTGCGTCTCATACTTTGTGTTGGTGTTGACAAGTGTATGTTACGTGGCACCTTGTGATACCTTTTGCGAGCCCCCACCAGTTTCTGTGTTAAAAGTCAACTTGGCAGGCATGATCTCTCGCTAACAGAGAGAAAACAAATGGTGGCTGTTTGAAATTGAACATTCAATTGACCCAGTAATATTGTAAGGTAATCAGGCAGCCAGAGACTGGGACTCATTCCTGGTCTCTGTTGTCTGATACTGGACTGACAAGTTAGTGGCATTAGCCAATCAGAAACTAGCCTTTTGTCTACCCATTTTCTAATGTCTTATAGATACTTATTACTTTTGTATTGTTTTTGTATGAAAAGAAATGCGTAACTAACGGTAAGGTGTATTACTTTTTCTAGTACTTCTCCATCCTTGCTAGTGACTGCACAGAGCTTCCTGGAACAAGTTTCCAACACTAATAGAAAGTAATAGTAAAAGTAACTTACCCAACACTGCAATTACTCTTCTTTCACTCCCCTTCCCCCTCTATTCTTTCTACCCAACTAGTCCTCACCTGATTCTGCGCTCTGGCAGGGTTCTCAGCATCCTGGAGTGGCCTAGTCTTAGGCAAGCTTCTTCCTTTCCCTCCTCTTCCCTCCTTTCCCTTCATCCTTTCTTTTCTCTCTTCCCAACTTGTCCTCACCTAGTTCTGCCCCCTGGCAGATTTCTCAGCATCCTGGAGGAGTCCAGCACTAGAAAATTACCCTTTCTTCCTTCCCCTTTCCCCCTCCATCCTTTCTACCTAACTCGTCCTCACCTGACTCTGCTCTCTGGCAGGGTTCTCAGCATCCTGAAGAGGCCTAGTCTTAGGCAAGTTTCTCCCACCCCTTCTCCTCCTTCCCTTTACCATCCCCTCTACTATCTCTACCCAACTTGTCCTTTCCTACTCCTGCCCCTTATTCTAAGTCCTCGCCTCATTCTGCCACCGGCAGCAATCTCCACACTCTGAAGAGGCCAGTTCCAGGTATGATTCATCCTTTCCTACCCTATCCTTTACCCACACCTCTCTCCTGCCCCCCTCTACCCTTCTGCACTTAAACAAAGGAGTTAGTTCACTTGAGCTAATAACTTGCACTTTTTGTTCTGTCTGAGGTGCTCCCAGAGTGCACTAGCCCTGTGTTAACTTACCCCTCACAACTGATTTTTTGCTCACTTTGCTCCGATAATGTTCCCCCCATCTTTATCCTCTCCTTCCCCCAGCTGGTTACCCCTGTCTACCTCTCTACCCTTCTTGATGTACCCCTCACTGCACCTCATTCATTAAATAATTGCTAAATAATCTGCCTCTTAACTGTGATTCATTCTTGCAAGGAGTTGGCACCAAGGCTACATTAAATGTCTGTACTATGTTCCTCAGATATGCCACTTGTAATTAAATGTATATTCCACAGGTATGATATATTAAAGGAATAATGCCCAACTGGGTGGGTGTTATGCTGGGATAACATCCCACCTCAGGTGGTTGGGCCCGAGGCCATCAGCCGAGGGCATCCAACACCCGAGAAGGGATGTTATCCCAGCAAAATACCTACCCTGGAGGGCATTATTCCTATTATACAATAGCTTGTTGTTTAATAATAATAAAAAATATTTTAAAGAATGTTTTTGTTAGTGTGTAAAAAAAGATTTTTGTTTCTTAAGAGACGGAGCTAATGGTTGTAATCATCCAAATCCAACAAACAATCAGCAGGGATGTTCTGCTAGGATAACATCCCTGCTGTAACAGTCAACTGACCAATCAGAAGCTAGGATTCTTTCTTGCTATTGTATAATTAACTGCATGTTATGTCACAAATGTGATTGTAAGATTATTTGTGATATGTTTTACCTGTATGTCTTGTTACAAATGTAACTGAATGTTTAATTTCTTGGATATTTTAAATGTTGAACTGTATATCTAATTCTTCATCCAATTGCATAATTGTAACCCCCCCTCCCAATTGCACCGGGAGATGAGTAACTTGTTGTTCAGTGTGCCTTCCTGGTGAAACATTTTAATAAATAAATAAAATAAAAAATATCAATATGTACAATATTATTCTTCACTTGATGCTGATATTAATGTTACAGCATTACCAGGTAATTAATGTAATTTACTGCTCACTATTTTTATTCTAATTCATTTAACTATAATCCTAAGTATTGTGCACTGATCCTGCCTCTTTACAATACAAGCATTTGTCAATGCCGCATGTTTGCTTGCTGGCATTAGCAGTGGTAATGCAGGAGTTAGACAGATGCAGTATAGGAATGGCATTGAAATATTGAACTGATGCCAAGTCCACCCTCACCCTGCAGAGATGGACAGGCATTGAGGTGTGCCTTTGAGTCGTCGCCCATGACGGTCATGACATTTCACCTCACCCTACCCTTCAGACACTGACAAGTGTCGAGGTGTGCCTTGGGGTGTTTGGGCTTTACATTCACCTCATTCCATGAGAATCGCTGAAATGGGTGCAGTATAGGAGAATGGGGTGAACTCTGGGGGCAAAGGGTTCAAGGTGCACCTCGATGCCCAGTCACTGGCTGCAGGGTGGGGGTGGGGGTGGAATGGCATGAGCATTACTGTCGACAATCCCAAGTCACACCCCAGACGCCTGTCAGTACCTACAGGGTAGGGTGTTATGGTCAAAAAAAACGAACGCCCTGGGAGTTTCTTGGAATTTTTACTCCAAGTTTTCCACGTTTTTTGTGACCCCCACCGCATGAACAATGACACTATCAGTTTGTTAAGCGAAAGGTGATTTTGCACAGTGACTGCACCATTTGGCACCACAGGTGCAAAACACATTTCAAACAGGATGTGAAAAGTGACAGGTGTACTGTTCATGAGGAGGTGTAAAAAAATGGCATTGTTGAAAATCTGGAGTGAAAATATAAAAACACTGGTGAAGTCACGAGTGTACATAGAAACTGCGCAATGTACATCCGTAATATAATTAGTTTGGGGATTTTTTACAGCAGATTTTCAACATAGGCATTTTGGGACCTCCGCTCATGAACAGTGTCACTGTGATTTTCTTAGTCTGTCCCGAACACTAATTTCCCATAGTGACTGCGCTATTCCGCACCGGAAGTGCGAAAACACATTTTGGCCAGGGTGTGAAAAATGACAGCTGTACTGTTCATAAAGAGGTGAGGAAAATGTCAGTGTTGAAAATCTGGACTGAAAATATTACAAATTCGTGAACTTAGGAGGGTGCGTGGAAATTGCGCAATGCATGCTCGTAACACAGTCATTTTATGGACTTTTGTCACCAAATTTTCAACATAGCCATTTTAACACCTCTGCTCATGAACAGTGTCACTGTGAATTCCTTAATGTGTCCCAAACATTGATTTCACACACCGACCGCGCCAATGTGTGCTACATGTGCGAAAACATTTTTTGTTGAGATGTGAAAAAATGACAGCTATACTTTCATAAGGAGGTGTGGTAAAATGGCAATGCTGAAAATCTGGAGTGAAAATATAAAAAATTTTCAACGTTACAAGCGTGCGTAGGAACTGCCCTATGCACGCTTGTAAAACAGTCATTTTTGGGAATATTTGCACCAAATTTCAACATAGGGTGTTTGGAGACCTACCTCATGAACTGTGACACTATTGTTTCATTAATCAGTCCCGAAAGGTGGTTCTACGCAGTGACCGCTAAATCATCTTTCGCAACAGAATAACAAAAGGACAGCGACTGAGTTCATAAGGTGGGGTCCCAAGAACCCCATGTTGAAAATGTGGTGAAAAAATTCCCAAAAATGGCCGAGATATGCACCAAAGTTGAAAAAAAAATGTTATGCCATTATACAGCTTACCAGCATTTCGTCAGTTCATAGTCGGCTTTGAAGAGTGCAGATATGTTCCCGGTCCACGAAGATCATCGCACTGGCCTCCGGAGAGTAAGTATGGGGGCGAGCCGGGAGGTGGGTGTGTGCAAAGGGTAGGCACAGGTTGGGGGCGGGGGCAAGAGAGTCAGCAGGCGAGCCTTTTTCTTACAGGTGCTTTTTTCTTTTTTATGAAGGCGACAGGACTTTTGCCACACTGGGATGGGCTCCCAGTGAGGCAGCTAGAATTTGTTTGTGGGGGCAGTGGAGTCGAAGGGGGATTGGGCACCCCCGTCACCCATACAGACTTTTGCCAAGCTGGGGTGGGCTCCCAGCATGGCACCTGGAAGTCTTTTGGGGGGGCGGTGGAGCTGATGGGGGGTTGGGCACTCCCATTGGCCATACACACTTTTGCCACACTGGGGTGGACTCCCAGAGTGGCATCTGGAAGTCTGTTTGGAGGAAAGCAGTGGGGCAGATGGGGATTGTGCACCCCGTCGGCCATACAGTGTCTCGGGGGTTGGGGAGTGCATGAACACGCGGGGTGGGCTCCCAGCATGCTACTTGGATGTTTGTTGGGGTGGGGAACCAAAGGAAAAGCGAAGCTATGACAGCTGTTCAGATGCAGTGCTGGCGTGTAGACGCCATACTGCTGGCGGCAGTATATAGGTGCCTGCAGTGACAGTATGCAAATTGCCTACACGTTACCACCACTGATTGTAGCAGTCTTTTGCTTTGAACTGTACACCACTGCATCTGAACTGCTGTCATAGACAGCTCGGACATTTATTGGTGTGGTGAGGCTGCACCTGCAAAAAGGAGCAGGGCACTGGAAGCTGGGGTGGCACACCTACGAAAATTCATATGGTGGCACTATGTTTCTTGCACATGCGTGCAAGCAAACAATAAAACTAATTCACCATTTGTATTCCTTTTATTTGCACAACTATTACAATATGTGCCTGCTAAAAGCCATTTTATACTACCTTATTCTTGTTTATGAAACATAAAACATAAATACCTCAATCACTGCAGCTATTTCTTGCTGCCCATGACGCTGTAGTGTCTGCTTGCAGTTACTGTGCAGACTGTGTTTGCTACTTTATTCGCTAGAAAATGGGAAGACAGAAGCAGTGTTTCAACATTTTATGGAAATGGTTTCTCTGACAGTATTCAAAACTTTTCAATCTCCTTTGTTCAAGGAGTAGTACACTGTTATATCTTGTGAATGCTATTTGTTTCCTTGTCAGCAGATAACTCTTTTTGTGTAGCTGCTGGATATATATGTTTATCTTAGTTTATTTCACTGTTCATACCAGTCCCTGTAACTATCTTGGGGATCTCCATTTTATGGTTCTTTAAATCCCATCATGCTTGAAAGCTGCATTAGCATGTGAGAACATTGTGTCAGCACCCTTCCGACCTCACAGTATGCCTGTCTGATTAATTACAGTTCAACAAAACAAGTTGCAAGAAGGTGTGAAATACCACATTTACCTTCAATTAGCTTTACAAACTGTTTTAGATGTAATGCAAGAGTTTTTCCTTTAAAGGAATAGTACCCCTCATATCTTCTAAATGTTGTTTCCTTGTCAGCAGATAACTCTCTTTGTGTGCTGTTGGGGATATGTGTGTTTGCTTTAGTTTGTTTTCACGGTTCACACCAGCCCTTGTAACAAGCCAGGGGGTCTCCATTTTGTGGTTGTTGAACTGTCATTGTGCCTGAAAGCTGCATTAGCATATAAGAACATGATGTGTCAGCACCCTTAAGACTCTACAGTATGCCTGTCTGCTTACTTATAATTCAACAAAAGTTGCAGCAAGATGTGAAATACATAGTATAAATGGATGTTGTGGCATCATGTTCTCATGTGCGAATGCAACTCTCAGGGACAATGAGAATTCATCAACCAGAAAATGAAGACCCCCAGGCTAGTTACAGGGGCTGGTGTGAATAGTGAAAACAAACAAAAGCAAACACATATATGCCGAACAGTTACATGAAAAGAAGTTATCTGTTGACAAGGAAACAAATAGCATTTACAAGATATGAGGTTGTACTACTCCTTTAAATTGCATTTAATCAGTGTGTTTCTAGAGAGGTTTTTCAGCATATGTGTACTTTCAGCATGGAGATACATGTTATAAATGGGTGCTGTGGTATCATGTTCTCATATGTGTAACCTCCCCCCACTGACCCCCCCCCCTTTTTTCTCCATCAGCAGGGCTGCTCCTCTCACATCTTGGCACCACTGAGAGGGATGGAGGTAGTCACTACAAGTTACCTTTTGCAGAAACTCTGTGTGGATCCATTACTTCTACTTCTGAGACTGCCATCCTTCAGACAGGCAAACCAAGTGTGGCAACTACATGGCTCACACCTGGGGGGGGACCATTTAGCATGGCCATACACCTGGGTCCCTGGGAGAAAACGTTTGCTCAGCATTGTGCTAGGTTTGTACTTCTGGTCAGGGGCACCCAAGTAAATCCAGACACTGGAAGCAATAACTGAAATGTTCAAACCAGGATGGGATTCTAGAGTGTGGCTTTTATTCACATAACACAGAGAATAACAAAGCAAAGATGGACCCCCACAGGGCTACACTCGCTGGTAATGCAGATTACAGAGGTACAGAGCACACTTCTTCACATCGAACCCTCAGGTTCTGAATGGATCTGGGCACACACAGCCTGAACTGGTACATTTCTCTTCTATTCCTTGACATGACACCCCGGCTAGTACTAGGACACTTTTCCATATGGCATGGAGGTTGATGGTGGCTCCCTAAACCACTCATGAGCACTTTCTAGCTCTCAGGGAAAATCCAAAATCCCACATCTGGGTGCTTTCTTCAGACACTGGCCAAGTGCCTGACAGAAAACCATTGGTGCCCAAACTGAACCCAGAGAGGTAAAGCTGGTTACTCCAGATGGGGGGGTCTCCCACCTCTTGCTCCCAAATCTATACTCGGCTATTCATTTGGTTACAACATCTTTCTTCGAACTACTGTTTGTAGATGCTTTCTAGAAATGTTTAGCACATTTAACATTCTACATTTCACTCTGGAGGTGTCCTGACTTTAAAAGTTCTGTAAGTGGCTATGTCTTTACCCTAGACCCCCACTGTTGCAGATGCTTCTAAGCCATACACAAACGAAAAGTTCTGTACTTGGCAAGTCTTCCTTGGACCCCACAGTAGGCAGACACTTTTACTCTAAACTCTGTCTAGGTGAACATTGTCTCTATTTCAGAGTAGAACTCACCAAAGGTATGCAGGTGCCCCAGGGCTTCTTCCCACAACAGATTATCTGGTACTCACAGAACAACTTGATTCTCAGGCAGCTTCTCCCTATCCAGGCTGGCATAGGGGATTGCCCCTGAATTCCTAGAATTCCCCCCTATCCCTCCAGGGATGGGGCATTGGAACAACTCTGGGAACAGTCTCTACCACTTTCTTCTGGTCTCTTCTGTGTTCCTCTCTAGGGTGAGAACACACAACCCCTTCTTCTCTCAGGTAGCTCTTATATAACAGCTTGGCTCTGAGGAGCTGCACACTGCAGCACTCTTCACTCTCTAGAGTCGCCACACAGACTGTTCTCTGAAGACTCACTTGAATTCTCCAATGTTCTACTGCTAACTCCCTGCAGCTAGCATTCCATTGTGGCTTATGCTGCTGCAAGAATTCTATGGCGACATCATCACTCCAGCTCAGCTGAAACTGAGAAAAGAGTGAGGCAGTGTGAAACCCATTTACCTGGCATCTCACAAGCTGCCTTTCCCTACCTGCCACTGGTTCTAAGTGGAATTCTAGTAACCCCTGGGAACAAATGGGTTACATATGCAAATGCAACTCTCAGGGACAATGAGATTTCAACCTCCAGAAAATGGAGACCCCCAGACTAGTTAAAGGGACTAGTATAAACAGTAAAAACAAACGAAAGCAAACACATATATCCCCAACAGCTATATAAAAAGAGTTATCTGTTGACAATGAAACAAATAACATTTATAGATATGACGGTGTAGTACTCCTTTAAAAAAGTTTTTTACCTTAGTTTGTAGCTCATGGCATCTCGCTCAAAGAGAATGCCATCAATACTGCAATCCCTCTTGTACCTGCTTGTCAACTCCTCATGACATTGCTAAACTAAGCAACCATACATACCCGGTCTCCAGGTAACAATTAGATCCCAGGGAGTACATAGGAGCAGGTACTAAACGTACATGGAACCATGAGCTGAATTACTCCCCCATATTCCTTTTTCTCCCATGGGGCAGCTGGCAGGTACAGCTACGGCTCTCTCTGTGAGAGGCTCATTTCTGCCTATAAGCGTAGAAACATAGAATATGATGGTAGATAAGGACCTCTTGGCCCACCCAGTCTGCCCATTTCCCTACCTACTGGATAAGCTGCAGATCCTAGCTAACCAGCAGCCTACTTCTTTCTACCCCCACTCCCTAGAATTGCCTTATGACTGTCCCATGCATGCTTGAAATCAACCACTGTTTTTGACTCCACAACCTCCTCTGGAAGGCTGTTCCATGCATCCACAACCCTCTCTGTGAAAAAATACTTCCTTGCATTACCGCTGAGCCACCACCCCCCATCTTCAAATTGTGCCCCCTTGTTCTTGCACACCTCTTTTTTTGAAAGATGCTACCCTCTTGGACTTTGTTGATTCCCTTGAGATAGTTTCTATCATGTCCCTCCTCTCCCTCCTTTCCTCAAGGTTATACATATTAAGCTCCTTTAGTCTCTCTTCATATGTTTTCTGGTGCAGACCCTGCACCATTTTAGTTGCCCTCCTCTGGACAGCTTCCATCTTGTCTATGTCTCCCTCAACTCTGCCTCTGACCCAGGAAAGTCCCCCAAGGATTCCCCCCATGGTGGGGCCAGGGATGGGAGGGCCGTCCTCCCCCCTGGTGAACAGTTTAGATTCCCAGGTGGAACTGGGAGTCGGGATGTGGCCAGGGCATTGCGAAGCCTGCCAGTGGCCCCTTTTCTGTTTTCTCTCTTCACCATTGCCGGGGCATGCATGTCAACATGTGCACATGGAAGCGTGCACACTCCGAGGAGTCCCGCAGCACCCTCCCATCTATGCTGCCCTCAGAATCACACTACCCTTGGGCCTCCACCCAGTGGCAGTCATTCAGTGGGAATGCCAGTCCACCCTCCCGCGGAGAGGAGAGCAATCCTCCAGATGCTCGATCCTTTCCCTCCCCGGCTGACCCCCAGCAACCCGCACACACCACTGAACATGGTCACTGGTGTGAAAGGAGGTAAGGCACCAATATCTCAGCCCTCCATGCCACTAGGGCAGCTGAGCTGAATTACTTTTAAGTGCATCTATTAAACACATAATACATCATTTTTTCTTTGTTTATGTACAGTTTTCCTACAGTCTTGATTTTACATTAATTTCCATAAATACATATTTTTCAGTTAATAGGAGATACCACAAATGCAACATACCTTTCTTATAGTATATGATTAAAAAAAGGGGGGTCTTTTTTCACTCTGCTCCTGGGGAACAGCAGTGTCACACCAATTTGATGTATCTTTTAGTGCTAATGATCTTCATTAAAGAATCAGCAAAAAAGTGGTTGGGGTTAATACATTTTATTTTTATTAGCTTTTGTTTACCAGGTAAGTGCTCTAGACAAAAACCTGCCTATTTTCAGGCATGGCCCATCAGAGTACATAACAGGTAACAATACAGTAGTACAGAGAATTGATTACAAGTAACTAGAGCAACATTAAATAAAATGGCTGGTAATTATTTGTGGTACATCCTTTACAGCGAATAATATATCATATAATACATCCCTATAAAATGTACAGTCCATTTGTGTACTTCATTGAGATATCCCTCCCCTGCGGTGACCCCTCCCTACACCACACCCTTTTTGGTCTACCAACATGCCATCCAATATGTTTCTGTATTCATTCCTGTATGTGGATCTAGGATTTTTAAGTTATAAATCCATTTCAACCTTATCTAAATTAATCCTTTTTTATAATCACTGTATACTTAATATTTGATACATGCTTGGCTGCAACTGTAGGTCTATTTCTAAATACAGTCATGTCAGGTTGCCCTTCTGATAGTATATGCCAGTGCTCATTGATGACTCTGCGTATTTCACCAAACTTGTGGTTATATTTTGGTATGTCTGGTCTGTGGGTCCTCTCCTTGCCAGAAGCTCCTCTCTCATTTTATTTTGTATTCTATGCTCTGCTTTTATTATGTCCGTTTTAGCTTCTTCAAAATTTGGGGCCCAATATTGAAAACTCTGCCTGGGGGTAAATTTAGCCCACAGCTAACAGCATACAATATTCAAAGGAACAGCCCTGGGGCAAACACTGCTGAGTATAGCAGGCAAACAAAGGCGGGCAAACATGACTGTTAGAGCAGTGCAAAGACAGCCCAGCAAAGAAGACAGCTCTGAACATAGCAACTGGGTAGTGCAAACAGCAACAGCAGCCCAGTGCACAGAGAGGTGGAGTCGGGCACTGGTGAACTACGTGGCCACTGTGTGCGCTAGCAAGGAAGTGGTGCAAAACAACTGTAAACAAATGTGCAGGCAAAATACTGTTGCGCAACACTAAGGCTCAGACATGTCTGCCTAGGGCAAACACATTTGCCAAGCATACCTCTCAACCTCCTGCCTCATAAATCAGGGACAAGGCTTAAAAAATTCAGGGACAAATGACCAAAATCAGGGACACATCTTCAAAATTGATGGTATCCATTCAGGAAGCTGGTAGAACAATGGGCTTAAGTGTAAAACACATTTTCTAAGGAAGAACAAGTCTGTAACTTTAATGTCTGATACTATTTTGTGCTTACAACTCCGTTTGGTCATGGAAATGCAAGTTTTAGGAGGGACAGAGTAAAATTCTGAGGCAAAATCAGGGACGTCCCTGAAAATCAGGGACAGTTGAGAGGTATGTTGCCAAGAGCAAAACTTTGCCATATTCTAAACGGATATACAAATGAGCCTATTTAGGCATTCTGAGGGCAAACAGCTACATTTAGCATGTCATTATGGCCTGATTTGCGTGCATTTCCATGTGTAGATTGCCTGGATTATTTCAGGGTGCACACAGCACCACCTATATATCAGACTGGAACTACAAGTTGGTAGCTGTAGGCTGGGTTTGTACACAGCAGCACAGACTATTGTGCCCCGGGGGACAAGCACCACAGGCACGGATGGTTGTGCTGCATGCCATATACATATTGCTGTTTCTGCTACAGTGTGTATGCTATGTTACAGTATCATGCGTAGCCAGTATTGTGAGTGACACATCAATGCATAACATCAATGCATACTTTGTGTCAGGTAACATTGAATGCTGCTAACCACACATAGACAGGCCCAGCTGGCAGGTGTGTTCTGACAGTGGACAACACTGTCATACTGTCCTGTGACCCACATGAGCTGTGTCAATGGTATGGGATTCTCACAATGACACACACATGGCTGGCTGTGTGTGATGGAGTGCATTTACAGGTGTACAGTATGTGCCTCAGGGGGGCAGACACATACCAACATACAGGCCCAATGATGTCAGTGGCTTCAAGTCGCTGGAACCTGTTCACTGTGTGGATGACCCCAGCTGCATGGCAAAACCTACTATGTAGTGCATCCTGGGCATCTGTACACCCTCTGTCCCCTCAGTGCAGCATGTGTGTGCTGAATTGTGTTGGTGTACCCCCCTATGGGGGGATTGGGGGTGTGTGCTGCATGTTCTCACTAACAAGGTGTCCACTGGGTACTAGACCACCCTCAAATGTCTGGCAGTGTTGTGACTGGTGGCAGATGAAGGCGTGCGTCGTGGGCACTGCAGGGTACCATGCTTGGGCTCATGGCTGGCACCATCTGTTTGAAGCATATCTCTCCTGTGGCATACAGAGTGGCCTTCTGCTCTCTCTGCCTCCTCAATGACTGCAGTCATCAGGTGCACGATGATGCTGTTGTTGCATACAGCCTTGTTGCCTGTTGCTGCTGTGTCCATGCCTCCATCCCCGTTTTGCCCAGAGCTAAGACTACCTTTCTCTTGGGGTTAACTTGTACTGCACTGTGTGTCACACTAGCATACATTGCACAGCAATAAGGTGCTGCATATACCATTATGCCTGCATTCTTGTCCCTGCCCTCACTTTGCACTGCACATACATTATCTTGTAGTGCTGTCACTACACTGTTGTTCTGGCACTATATGGTCTTTTGAATATTGCAGCCCCACGCAAGCAGGGTGCAAAATCTGTGCAAACGGGTTGCACTCAGTGTGAAGTTTTGAATATCTGGCCCTTGGTCTCTGTCAAAGGGTGTGGGTGCAGTGATGGACACTGAGACCACAGTAAGGTGTCAAGGCTTAATGTTACCAAGCCAAATCTTTTATTAAGTAGAGACAAGGAAATAACTAAATAAAACTTGCGAACTTGCAACATCAAAAGAAATACAAAAGATACAAAAAACAAAACAATACTCCAGTCTTCCAAGGACTATTCCAGCAATGAGCTGTCTTGGATTCAAAAAAAGTCTTAGTCTGAAGAGTTGCAGACTAACACTTTGGACCAGCACCTACTGATCCTCCAAAGAAATCTGAATGTTCCACAGGATGAGTTCCCTTTTATACTAGGAACCCATCAGGTGACCACATCAGACTCTGCCCTTTTTAAACCTTAAACATATTTTTTTAAATATACCTTTCTTTTGTTAGGTCCAAAAGTGTGCACACATTACCTTACATATTTATACATCTAACATATTCCTAGAAACAAAAAGAAGCAAGCCTGAACAATTTTAACATCATCTCTGGACTAGCCCCTCCCTCCACTTACACACAGCATAAAAATGGAGTGGAGAGGGATGGCTGGCTCCTAGCAGAACATAGCAGGGATCTGAACAGGTCCCAAACAGACCCACCTCTGTTACCAAGCTTGGATTTCTCATTATTTGGGTAAGAACTGCTTATTTCATGTATTAGAAATAAGACCAAACATTTGTTACTAAGGCAGGACACTTTTACACATTTTCTCAACATGTTTGAACTTCTGTTTACAATTGTTGTCTGAATTTCTAACTTGGACTAGTAAAGAGGGCAGGGCAAGGCTAGCAAGTAGCACACACATCAGTTGTTACATGGCTCACTCAGCCTCAGTCACAATATATTAATTTACATTATTAAAGAAAATACTTAATGCTGCATTTGTTTGTTTATTAGCATTGCTATGAAAAGCACTGGACTTAGCAGCAAAACCTTTTTGGATTGGACAACCAACCTAGTCTGTTACTAAACTGTTAGTGCACTACATCGTATACTTTTCTTCTTTATAGAAACAAGGAATATAAACAAACTGGAAAAACAAAAACAAAATAGCAGCAGACATTCCTGTGCCTCAATAAATAAATGTTTTAAGGCTGCAGACTGCTGCACCAGCATTATTTAAGGTTTATTTGCTTTTGGAAATGTCGAGCACCACAATTCCACATCTGCAGAAAGACAGTGAAGGATTTAGCAAGAAAGGATATGTCCCATTCCAGGTGGCCAGTCTGAAATAAGGAACGAGGGATAGACCAGAAAGAAAAAGAATAGCATGGTCACACACATATGCTACTGCAGTAGGCTTCACACATACAAAGTGAGCAGAATTATGGAAGGGTACTAGTGCTCTCTCACAGTCTCTCAGTGCAGTTTCGCTTAATGGAGCCCTATGCACTTTGCCTATGCACCATGTAAACCAGGAGCATAGGCATAGCAACATGGGAATGCCGCACAACAGGGTCCCATGGACCTCCCTCCACAGCATTCATGACCAGCATGGAGCACAGTTATGTGCCAGATCCCCCAGCCACACAGAGAGAAACGCACTGGGGTGGGTATGCCAGCGGCATGCTAGTACTACGTGTCATTCACTAAGGTGCATAGTGCTTCCCACAGGGGTGCAGAGGAGGGTGCAGGTTATGGCAGACGGGACCCTGCCATAACCCACTGCAGACACTCATAAACTGCACCCGCCAGGTGCAGCATACTCAGGAAGCCAACTGCCGTGCCACCCCAGCCCACAAGGCCAATGGTGAGGGCTGGAGCTGTGGACAGGGTGAGTGCCCATACACTGTGGTGCTGTATCCTGGTAGTGCCAACCCCCACCGGCAAGGCTGCCCCACCCCCACTGCATTATCCCCCCCCAAACAAATGTCTGCCCTGATCCCTGGCGTTGTTCAGGATGCCCCCACCACCACTACCACACACCAGAGCCCTAGTCCAAACACACCCCAGCCCCTGCACCTGGTACCCCTGCCCCTCATTGGTGTTCCATTTGGCCCCCCCACCCCCAGCGGCACCAACAACCCCCCTTCCGGTACCATACCTGAATGCTGATGCCACGGCTATGGATGGCCGGTGACACAGCCCTCTCACACCTCCTCAGTTGCTAGCCATCCATCTGATGCTGACAGCATGCCAATACAAACAGGCAGCACACTCTCAGCATCAGTTGGTGGCTGGTGGCCAAAGAGATGTCAGGGAGGGCTGTGCTGCTCGTCGAACTCATATTTTCAACATTCAGGTATGTCGGGAAGGTTGTGGGTGGGTGCCGCAGGTGGGGGGGAGGCCACTGAACTCCAATGTGGGCAGGGGTAGCGGGCGCAGGGGTTGGAGGGACGTACAGGTGTGCTGTACTGGGGGGCTGTGTGGACCGATGGGGTGCGGGGCATTGGTGTGTGTGGGGTCTGCCTTCATGGGGCCAGAGCTCCTACATGTGTTGGGGGGTCTGCATTGATGGGGCTGGGGCACTGCTGTATCCAGGGGCAGTGGGCAGACACTGGGGACATGGGCAGGTGCTGTGCCATGTTTGGGGGGACAGCTATACTCCTGGCAGTGGGGGGTGCCACTGGGGCAGGGCAAGATGGGGGGCACACCAGCCAACAGGGATCATCTGCATAGTCCACAGGTGCCTGCGTGCCATGCACTAACCAGGTCCTGTGGTCATCCGTGCAAGTAATCTACTCTGGGACCCAGGATGGGCATCCCATTGGATACCTGCCTGGGATCGCAACCCCACCCTGGATGCCCTGCAGAGTCCTGCATGCCATGGGAGTGGAGCCATGGACAGGTGATGGCTGTTAGTGAATAATCCGTGGGTGCAGAGCCACGCAGGCAGGGTACACACCTCTGGCACATACCTTATGCCCCTTCATGAATAGAAGGCCCTCGTGTGCAAACTGTGAATATGGAATATTGTTAATCAGTTTCAGCTCATGCTAACCAGTACCATGTAAGATCGTATTTCGATCTGTTTGTTTTCTACATACACAAGTTTTGATCTTATTATTTACTATGCATATCCTGAGATTTAGATATGAAACTGCTTGTTTGGCTACATTCACTAGTGCATTTTAGATTGCTGTTCCTTGTGTTCAAATAAGTCTCAAACTCCTGTAATTGTTCCTCAGAGCCTGTCCATGTGAAAAAATGAGTGCAGTTACTAGTGGGGTACCGCAGGGTTCAGTATTGGGTTTGTTGCTTTTTAATGTCTTCATAAGTGACATTGCAGAGGGACTGGAAGGAAAAGTATGCATCTTGGCAGATGACACACAGATCTGCAACAGGGTTGATACACAAGGAGGTGAGGAAAGGATAAGAAGGGACTTGGCAAGGTTGGAGGAATGGTCAGAAGTATGGCAGCTAGGATTCAATGCAAAGAAGTGCAAAATAATGCACCTGGGAAACAAGAACCCAGGGGAAGAATACACAATGGGGGGGAGATAGTAACAACAACAAAAAAGGAAAGGGACCTGAGGGTAATCATATCAGATGACCTCAAGGTTAGCAAGCAATGTGAGAAGGCAGTAGGGAGGGCTGGGGGTATACTGGGACACATAGGGAGACGCATCAGCAGCAGAAAATAGGAAGTTGTTATCCCTCTGTACAGACAGTTGGTGAGACCCCATCTGGAGTACTGTGTCCAATTCTGGAGACCCCATCTCCACAAGGACATAGACAGGATAGAGGCAGTCCAGAGGAGGGCAACTAAAATGGTGCAGGGTCTGCAAGAGAAGCCGTATGAGGAGAGACTAAAGGAGCTTAATATGTATACCCTTGAGGAAAGAAGGGAGATGGGGGACATGATAGAAACTTTTAAGTACCTCAGTGGAATCAACAAAGTCCAAGAGGGTAGCAACTTTTAGAAAAAGAGACGTGCAAGAAAAAGGGGACACTATTTAAAGATGGGGGGGCGGTTCAGGGGCAATGTGAGGAAGTATTATTTCACAGAGAGGGTAGTGGATGCATGGAACAGCCTTCCTGAGGAGGTTGTGGGGTCTAAAACTGTGGGAGAATTCAAGAATGCATTGGACAGACATAAGACAATTCTTGTGGTGGGTAGGAAGAAATAGGCTGTTGGTTAACAAGGATCTGCGGTCTATCCTGTAGGTAGGGAAATGGGCAGACTAGATGGGCCAAGCGGTCCTTATCTGCCATCAAAGTCTATGTTTCTATGACATCAATTTTATATTGTTTATACAGATTTTCACATCCATCTAATACGTGTTTCAATTCAAACAGATATATAAAGGTGTTTGCATATGCAGGTGCCATGGTACTGCTCATGACAGTACCATTTGCCTATTCATAGAAAACCCCTTTGAATTCAAAGTAATATCTATACAGCACTAGATGTGCTAGCTTTTGTGATAGCTAATTCTGACATTTTCCCCCATACATTCTATACCCTCCAAATGAAGTATTGAGACTGTAAAGATCTGCCACATCACAAATGACAAGCCAACAACTGCAGTATGCGTTCTCAGAAATGCTTTCAAGTTTCCTTTTCATATCAGAACTGTCCTACATAGGTACACATCTACTCTACCTGCGGCTGTAAAAAATAATTAATATATGTAAAGATAGGTTCTACAACAGAATGTAACTCTGACACTGCTGGCTTCCCCAGGTGCGCTGCAGGATTTTTATTAATTTTTGAGATGCAATAGAAGGTGGGCACCCTAGGCAAAGATTTCCCCAGGATGTCCACCACCCTCTCTTGCAGCCAGCCCATATCTCAATATTCTTCTGTTTCCTTAATCAGTCACATTAACAGCATTGTAGGCAACAAGAAATAGCTGCAGTGACTGAGGTATTTACATTTCACGTTTCATAAACAAGAATATGACTGTAAAAAATAACAGCTGTTAGCAGGCACGTAATAGTTGTGCAAATAAAATGAATGCATATGGTGAATTAGTTTTACATTGTACAGAAAAAGGGTCAGTGCTCAATACTTAGGTTTATAATTAAATGAATTAGAACAAAAACTGAGCAGTAAATTACATTAATTAACTGGTAATGCTGTAACATTATTATCAGCAGTAAGTGAAGAAGAATAATGTACATATTTATATTAAAGAGAGAGAGAGTCTGTGTTTGTGGTCGTGGCACATGGATGCTGTTTCAACCTGAACTAATTACTTCTTTGAATATTGAATTGTAATGCAATCAGCAACTGATACGTGCAATCAATGACTTCACAACAACATGATAAATATATTGCACTAGATTCACTTTATACAAAAAATATTGCATGTTCTAATACATTTCTGCAACTGAATGCACCCTATTCATTTAAGAATCTAGCATCTGCCCCCGTAGGGAAATGCTTCATGTAGAAGTTTACTTATTCTCCCTTTTCAAATTCAAGAAATAACACTCTTTGCACTTAGAAGCTGGACAAAGTGAAAGAAACACATAAGACAGAAAAACTATATCAGATGTTGGTACTGGTATAGCAGTTAGCATACGGAGAGTTGATTAACCTGCGAAGATGGGGATAACACTTACTGGTCATGCAGACCTAGATCACTGCATGATCCCAAACTGTATATCCAATGTGATTCGTATTTTGCAAGTGCCAACTCTGTATTACCTCCCTTTGGCCCCATATTTACTTGTTTGAGGTTGAAAAGGGAAGACTGCACTAAAATTCAATATATATATACTGTGTGTATATATATATATATATATATATATTTGTTTTTTGTAATGATTTGTTTTTCATCCTGGCATTGCTTCACCCCCGGCCAGCCCCAGCACCAGCACATATACTCCTCCACGGGACTTCAGACCCTCCAAATTTCCCCTCACGGCGGGGCCATCTCAAGGACGCTGACCACCAGGGTACCCCTGCAGAGGTGATGTCTGGAGACAGTGGTGGAACTGGAGGTCCTGAGGCACAGTGGGTTTCGCTTGGCCCCTCAATTTCCCCAACTTCAAGGTTGGCGGCTTGCAATGGGATCCATGGAAACAGGTGCACGCTGAGATGTGCTGCTGCTCCAGACTCCTGCCGTCTCCCTCCCCTCCTGCATGGTGCCCTGCCTGCACCGCCACCCAGGTTCTCCCAGGTGGCAGTATGGCAGTGGGTGCAACAACTCTCCCTCCCCAGAGAGTGTCCCCTGGACATTCAATCATCCTCCCAACAGATAGCCCTCTGACAACCAAGGCTCCCTTCCGAACCTGGGTTGCTGGTGTCATGAGTGGTAGCTCTACCACTGTGCCGGCAGGCCAGCCTTAAAATTCAATATTTAAAGAAGTCATTAGGCACGTTGCACATTCTATCTTAAAATAAGTGCTTTTACTAGGGTTTTCGGGTTGTAATTCATATTGTTATTTTTGTATGTCTGATATTTGGTAATAATTTTGTATATCTGCCTTAAAGAAGTTTGTATAAATTATACTGCACACTGTCAAAACACAGCCCGGCCTGCTATATAAGGGACCATACACTACAGGTCATTAGTCCTTTCAAAGAAACCTAATGAATAGGTGAAACATCAGGACTTCAGTGATCCCACAAGCTGTGGTGTTGTTTTGTACTTTCTCTCTGCTTGTAAAATAAATGAGAGGTATCTCATGCAAAGCCTTTCATGTACGAACCCTTGTTTGTACTGGTGGCAAGTGCCATAAATTTCTTCTACGTTTGTGCTGTTTTTAGTCAAAGTCATTGAGAACTCTGTGCGGCTCTGTGTGTTTCACTTGGACTGACCATGATGCCTTGAGGGGTTTCCATTTTCTTAGATGCCTTATAATGTGTTGGCCCATCGACACAATAGTAGTGTCAACAATTGCGACATCTCAAGTTCGTGAACAAGCTTGACTCACTGGGGGCCAGCCAGAGGAGGATAAAGCATCCCAAGGATTATTCTCCTCCTTCGGGATGGGTGAGCATCTGTGTTCTGTACCACGATCACTAACTAGCAAAGGCTAGGTGGTGTTGTGTTTAGGACCATTACAACAACAGGGCAGAAACACTGACGGACTCTGACAGGATGCACATCTCTGCATGTGTATGCTTCTCATTACATACTGGCTCCTAACTGAGTGAAAATGGAGGAGGGGGAAAACAGGTCCACCTGAGATGCAGGCAACTTCCCCCCACAAGCTGTCACACTACCAGCATGGCATCCCACCCACCGCCTCAGTAGTCTTGGGTAAGTGGTGACCAAGTGAGCCCAGGAGAAGGCAGATGACAGGGTTACAGAGGGTGCTGTCCAGAGGTGGGTGGACTGGAGGATAAATATCTAGATTAAAAACACAAAAAGGATGCCTCAGATGTGATGCTGTTGGGTATGAGGGTTCTAGTAGCCTTATACTATACATATCACTAGCCTTTTGATTCCAGCATAAACAAGAAAGGCATACATTACAAAGGTATAAAAGACTCATAGTTTGCACATTGTATTGCTACTGAAAAGACTTCTTGTCAGGGCTATGTCTGACATCAGTCCTTTTTTTTAATCAGTGTATCACAAATAATTTAATCAATGTATCAAAAATATGTATTTTATCATTTCTGTTTCTGCTCCTCCTTCTTCTTGTCCCCAACCTATCAGCCCCTGGTAACCTTCCAAAGTGGTCACCATGCCTGTCTGTACTAAGCCCTACCTCCCAAGGCTTTCTCCTGTGGTAGGGTTGTTGGAGCTCCACAAACCCTTCCAAGGACTGAATCCAGGGACACAACTCTGGACAGATGTGGGGTCCAAGATTACTGGTGCATCACACTAACTGGGCCTGGTCCTCATCCAGGTATTATTTACTTTTTCTCCCCTCCCACAGGATGTCAATGGCAAGGTCTCCAGGTGCTCACATATGCAAATGTGTGCTAATGTAGAGCCCACTAACATCCTCGCCTACCAGCCAAAATCCTCCCCCAATTAGCCAACATCCTCCCCCGACCAGCCAACATCCTCATTCATCTTACTATCCAACATCCTCGCCCTACCAGACAACATCCTCACCCTACCATCTGACATTCTTCTCCTACCAGCCGATGTTCTCCCCAGCCTGACAATATCCTCACCATACCAGCCAATGTCCTCCCCCTACTAGCCAATGTCTTCCCCCTACCAGCCTAAGTCCCCCCTTATCAGTGGAAATCCTCACCATACCAGTCAACATTCTCACCCTACCAACCAACATCCTCCCCATTCCAGTCGACATCCTCACTCTACCAATCAACCTCCTCCACCTACCAGCTGACTTCTTCCACCTACCAGTTGACAGCCTACCCCAACCAGTCAACTTCCTCCCTAACTAATCAACAGAAAAGCACAAAAGAAGCCACACTCCAGGGAAGAAAAGGACTCCAACTCAGGCTGAGATTTCAATGTCCAAAATTGCTTTTTATTCTGGCAGAGCTCCACACATAAGTGGCATTAAACACTGGCACTTCGGGTCTCATGAGGCGACCCGAAGCGTCAGAGTTTAGTGTCACTTATGTGTGGAGCTCTGCCAGAATAAAGAGTTGGAGTCCTTTTCTTCCTTGGAGTGTGGCTTCTTTTGTGCTGTTCTGTGTTGAGTGGCAGTTATAACAGTTAGCCAGCACCCTCACATTTTGAGTTTGTGCGCATGTTTTTTGTGTTTGTTTGCAGTCGAATTAGTGCTGATTAATCAACATCCTTGCCCTACCAAACAACATCCTCATCCTACTAGCCAGCATCCATTCCTACTACTCGATGTCCTCCTCAACTGGCTGAAATCCTCCTCCTACCAGCCAACAGCCTCCTCCCAGTAGCCAACGTCCTACCCCATACTAAACAACACCCTCCTCCTACTACCAGACATCCTCTTCCTACCAGCCAACATCCTTTCCCAATCAGTCAACATCCACACCCTACCAGCCAACACGCTCCCCTGACCAGTCTACATCCTCACCCAACCAGCCCAAATCCTCACCCAACCAGCCAATGTCCTCATCCTACCAGCCAACATGCTCAGACTACCAGCCAACATCCTTACCCTGCCAGCCAATGTTCTCCTATCAGCCAACATTCTCACCCAATCAGCCATCATCCTCATCATACCAGCCAACACCATCCCCCTACCAGTCAACATCTACACCCAGCAGCCAGCATTGTTACCCTACCAGCTGCCTGCCTGCACTACCATCTGGGATCACTCGGGTAGTAGACACATAATGGAGTTAACCACCCTCCCTCCCTAAAGGTGAGCATCCTCCACGATGTTTAAGCCTCCTCCCCTTGGCCAGCTGGACCTCTGACTTGGGTTAATTCCTGAACCTGGTCACTAGTATTGGGAATGGCAGTGCTGCTGCTGGACCAGTCAGCAAACATGTTTTTAAATTAAGACCTCATAATAACAGGCATCCCCCACTCCCCCCCACCAAAAAAAAATTCTAACAAATCTCTGATGACCTCAAGGCAGGGAAACAGTGTGACAAGGCAGCAGGTAAAGCAAATAGGATGCTGGGATGCATAGGCAGGGGCATCACCAGCAGGAAAAGGGAGGTCATAATTCCACTATACAAGACACTAGTGAGGCCGCACCTGGAGTACACTGTGCAGTTCTGGAGACCTTACCTACGTAAGGACATAGACAGGGTAGAGAAGATTCAGAGGAGGGCAACAAAGATGGTGCATGGATTGCATCACAAGTCCTATGAGGACAGGTTGAAGGCACTGAACATGTACTCCCTGGAGGAGAGGAGGGAGAGAGGGGATATGATAGAGACATACAAGTATCTTACAGGGAGGAACAGGGTGCAGGAATACACTATTTTTAAGCGAAAAAGATGTTCCAGGACTAGAGGGCATGGGATGAAGTTGGAGGGAGGACGATTCAGAGGAAACTTGAGGAAGAATTTCTTCACAGAACGGGTGGTGGACAAGTGGAACACCCTGCCAGAGGAAGTGGTGGGGGCTGAAACAATCACAGGATTTAAGAATGCATGGGATAGACATAAAGGAATTCTGGAGGTCAGGGGTAAGGGGCAACAGACTTCCTGGAAAACATAAACTGAACTTACAAACTTAAATGGGCAGACTGGGTGGGCCATAGGCCCTTATCTGCTGACACTGTCTATGTATCTATGTAAATACCTATGATGATCCTAAGAAAAAAAGAAAAGATGGCCCTGACAGGAAAAAGTATATATAAAATAAATTATTGATTACTTAATATCTAAACTGAAATTAAGCATTAAAAACAGCATTAAGGAGCCAAAGAAAAAGTATATAGAAGTCTTATTGAAAAGGTCTGTCAAAGTCAGAGTGCCCTTTGTCACAGAAAATGTGTAACTAAAGCCACTAGAGATAATCCATGCTGCATATACAGGCATCAGTACATGTGGATGGCATTATGGTGTAAGCCCACCTACCTGATGACTTTTTTTTCTGGGTTCTTTGTAGTCCTTCATCGACAACTAAATGGTAAATCAATATAATTACTGGTGACCCCCTTGATCACAGTGTTTATAGGTATCTGTCAAATGCCATAAAAACCTGAAAACCAGTTATTACGGCATTTGTCAAAACAACTTTTTAGTATCATTGCCCTCCAGCGTTGCAATCACTTTCACTTTTCTCAGTCACTGAAGTGTGACCGAGTGGTGTTCATTTCAGTAAAGAATATTATTTATTTATTTATATTTATTTAAGAGATTTACCAGGCAGGCATACTGAGCGGGGGACCACTCGTTTCCAGATGCGACCTGGGGAGTTATGGAAAAATACAACCAGGACAAGTAGATACAGGAATAATTACATAGGTGTAAAGTAGTCACAAAGCTGGGCTCGTATTAGGTTCAACAGGTATTACAAGGTTTAGTCATAGGAACAGAGTATAAACAGGCAGAGAACATGCAGGTACACAGTCTTGTGCTGAGTGTTTATAAAGGCAAGGACATTTAGATGCACCGGTATTTACCAAGTTTTGAAATAAAGGTACGGTGTATAGGCAAGGCATGGAACTTGTGGGTACATTAGGTAGTGTGCTATCTGATGAAGGAGGTGAGGCAAGTCAGATGCTTGGGAGAAAATTACCATGTCTGAGGAAAACTGCTGGGGGAGTCAGAATGTTGCAGTACTGTCAGGGGCACACGGATTATAGATCAGGGTGGGTGGTAGCAGTTGCACAATATGCCACAGAATGTATAGAAACAGCAGTGTTGTGTACAACATCTTCATTTGTAGCATTTAGTGTTAGTTTTCTCAGTTTTCAATCACTGAGGCCACTGACTGTAGGTCGAGGCAATCGAGTGACTCCCTGGCTTTAGAAGACTAGATACAAGCGTGAGCGAGTGTACTCAGTCAGCCTTACATCTAATCTTCTGAAGCCACCAGGTCACTCGCCCTCTTTGAATTATACTTGGTGGCCTCAGTGATTGAAAACTGAGAAAACTAACATTAAACCCCACAAATGACATGATTTTATACAAAACATTGCTGATTCTATGCATTCTGTGACATATTCTTCACCGAAATTAACACCGTTCGGTCATGCTTCACAGATGGACCGCTGAGTACTCGCTCTCCTCCATCTACATTCAGTGGCTTCTCACCAGTAAATATAAAAAATAAAGGATAGGCAAGTGTGTTTTTATGGATTCTTTTCACACCCTCAGTGTGTGATGACCTCATAACCCTCTTGAGCATCGCTCTTGAGGTTATGTGTCATCACACACCTCGAGTGTGTAAATAAAATCCATAACACACTCTTGCCTATCCGTTATTCACTATATAATAACTGGCCAGCAATTTTTTCAATACGCTGAGCCAGTTATAATTTGCTGTTATAACCCGTGGGTTATAAGGGCAAACACGCACCACTTAAGTAAATGAAGAGCGGCATTCCGATTGGCTCCACGCTTCTAATGGGCAGGCTAAATACCATCAGAAACATGGCGACTCCCCCCACACCATGTGCCTGATGCCATGAATACTGTTTTAAATGTTTTTAAACTATTTGTATCTGGCTGATCCTGCCATTCACAACTTAAATGGCCATTTCAGAGCCCCAGTACATAAAAGCTGCCGGTAATGCCTCGTACGCGCTCCGCGAAGAACAGCTCCGACCTTGCCTCTTCAGGTAAGAAGATCGCGATCTCAGTACACAAATCTGCTAAACATCCCAAATCTAAAAAAAAAAAAACAGTCACAATAATTAAATTAATGTAAAAAAAAAAAAGATGAACGGGAAGACAGTGTGTGTGTGTGTGTGTGTCTGTGAGTGTGAGAGAGAGAGAGAGTCAGTGTGTGTGTGTGTGTGTGTGTGTGTGTCTCAGACTCAGGGTTGGAAAAAATTGCTGCCCAGCAATTAGAAATAATAAAAAATGGGGAAGTGTGCTTAAATTAGAAATTAATGGTTGCCCTCGGTGTGGGATGCTTTAATAAACCCCTCGGGCTTTGCCCTCAGGGTTTATGTAGCATCCCACACCTTGGGCAACCATTAATTTCTCACTAAGTACACTTCCCCATCCATTATTGTATATATAATGGATGGAATCAAAGAAAATATGTACATTACATTTTGAAATCTTGGGCTAAGGATGCAAATGCAACAGGGTTCGAAGAGCTCCTAAACAAGCATTCGACTGTGAGGAGCAACTTGATTTTCCTGTGTGCACTTCTGTGTTATATGCTACCTGAAGCGGTCTCTCAGTAACACACTTCTGATCAAACAGCCATTCATGTCTCTGGCTTTTACTCGGTGCTACAGGGTTTTCCTTGAGAGTAGCACTTTTCTACTTTGTCTAAAAGAGATCCTAAACTGTTTCATAGTTTTCTTAAACTCTAGAAACCCTCCTCATGATTGTGAGGAGCTGAAATAGCTCACTGGGGCCAACTTAGGCAGTTAGTACGACTCTTAACTAGGAGGCAGTTTAGTGTAGTGGTTAAGGGCACGGAACTGCCAACCTGGAGACCCTAGGTTTGAATCCCATCAGCCCCCACTTGCATACTGTGTGACCCTGAGCAAGTCACTTAACTTCCTTGTGCTCCTAGGTCACACCTGGAAACAAGCTCTGACTTAGTGTGCCTTTCCTGGGTAAACAATTTCCCCTTTCCCTTTAACCTTATTACCATTTATAAATAGATATAAAATGGGTTAGAAATTTCCTGCTTCATGAGTAGCTAAATAAGTTCTGAGACCCATATGTTACACACCCAAAAATGCACAGGTGGGAGCAAGTTCAGGAAGTGGGATTTGGAATGTGGGCAAAGCACATGTAGAATTCATGACCCACTTCACTTATCCCTGATTGCCATCACAGACATGGATGCCACTTTTACCTTTTACTCACTACAAATCTTTAACAAGACCCTAAAAAGTAAAACACAAATTGAAATTAAACAAATAAAAAAAAAATCCTTTCATGATTCCCTGCTTACATGCTCAAACATATTTAAAAATTAAGCATAGTTACAGTTTTAATTCTTGGTATATCTTGGTTACCATAAGAAATCCACCACCTATCCTTACCAGCTTGTCATGGCAATCTCTGCCATTTACCCTGCCACAGATAAAACTGAGCCCTTGGCTCCATATAAGGTCTTCGGGTTGTGAGTGAGGGTTGAACATTCTGCAACAGGAATTCTGCTGAAGTGTGAATTCTTGTATTGTATAATAAAGCAAGCATATTGAAAAAGTTGAAAGAAAGATGATTGGTGGAGCAGGACTACATTTAAATAGATACTTTTAAAAAAAGAAATAGAACACTTATTTTTTTATTAAATTGCATTTTTTTAAATGTTCTCAGCTAACCCATTTTATAACTGCATCAAGACACTCCAGGTCATCGACTGACTGGAGTCGATGCACTTCCAGGTGCTAAAGGACTCTGAACAAGTGCCTCCTGCCTCATTATGCAATTGGGCATGCATTAAAGAGCTAGTGGAACCAGAACAGACAGAGAGAAAAATGATACAAATTTTAAGAAGTAGTAGGTTGTAACTTTTTATTTCTGAAATATTTTTCTGTTTCCCTTTTGCTCCTTAGAAAGTTTTTTATGTGAAACTGTTGCCTTAGGAACATAGAAACAGAGAATTTGACAGCAGATAAGGACCGCATGACCCACCTAGTCTGCCCATGTTCCCTACCTACTGTCACACCATAGACACTACTTGACCTCTGGCTTAAACCCCCCCCCGCTTCTAAGGTTCTCTTATACCTATCCCATGCCTTCTTAAATCACATTACAGTTTTGGCCCCCACCACCTCCTCAGGGAGGCTGTTCCAGGAATCCATCACACTTTCTGTGAAGAAGGGTTTCCTTACATTTCCCCTGATTCTACCCCCCTCCAGCTTCATCGCATGACTCCTTGATCTTGTGCATCCTTTTCTCTGAAAAAGGCTTCCATCTTGAACCTGATTTATACCCTTGAGGTATTTGAAAGTCTCTAGCATATCCCCCTCTCCCTTTCCTCCAGTCTGTACATATTGAGGTCCTTCAGTCTCTCCTCACAGGGCTTTTGATGCAGATCCCGCACCATTTTTGTTGCCCTGCTCTGGACTGCCTCAACTCTATGTCCTTCTGGAGATGAGGACTCCAGTATCGGACACAGTACTCTAGGTGGGGTCTCACAAGAGACTGATACAGAGGTATCACCACCTGCCTCTTTCTGCTGGTGATACCCCTCCCTATGTACCCTAGCATCCCACTGGCTCTCCCCACTGCCTTGTCACATGGTTTGGCCACCTTTAGGTCATCTGATATGATAATACCCTGGTCTCTTTCCTATTTGGAGACCACTCCCCCAATTTTGTACTCTGAACCTGGGTTTCTATGCCTCAAGTGCATGATTTTGCATCTTTTTTTGCCTTGAAACTTAGTTGCCACTTTCTAGACCACTTCTCAAGCTTACCTAGATCTCTATTCATTTTTTTCCACCGCCCCTCCCCTCTGGAGTGTCCACTCTGTTGCAGATGTTTGAGTTATTACAAAAAAGCATATCTTCCTTTGTAGTCCCTTTGTAATGTCGTTTATGAAGATATTAAAGAGGACAGTATTGATCCTTGCAGCACCCCTCAAGTCACCCTCTTTTCCTCAGAGTGAACTCCATTTACCACTACCCTCTGTCACCTATCTTCCAACCACTTTCTTACCCACCACTTTTAGTCCCACTCCTAGGCTGCCCAGCTTGTTTATGAGTCTCCTATGAGGAACAGCATGGAAGGCCTTACTGAAATCTAGGTAGGCCACATCCACCACTCCACCCTGACTTACTTCCCTGGCTACCCAATCAAAGAAATCTATAATATTAGGTTGATATGATCTCCTGCTACTGAGTCCATGTGGCCTCAGATCTTGTAAGCCACTGGATTCAAGATATTCCACAATCCTTTCTTTTAGTAGCGATTCCATTAATTTTCTCACCACTGAAGTCAGGCTGACTGGCCTGTAATTGCCAGCCTCCTCCCTGCTACCACTTTTGTGAAGTGGCACTAAATCTGCCCTCCTCCAGTTCTCCAGGACCAATCCTCTTTCCAGTGAGTGTTTGAAAAAGACTGTCAGAGGTGCAGTTAGCACCTCTCTGAGCTCCCTCAAAAACCTTGGCTGTATCCAATCTAGCCCCATTGCCTTGTCCACCTTAAGATTTGCAAATTCTTTCATGACTCTCTCCTCTGTAAATAGACTAGTGTCCATGTACCCAAGGGTTAGGGTTGCCACCTGTCAGGATTTTTACCTGGTGATCAGGTTTTCAGGGTTCCTATCAGGCAATCCGGTTTTGCTCTGTACTGCTCAGGTTTTTGAGCCATTTTGAGTGCTCATATACTTTTGAAACAAATTTTGTCATATCACTAATTGTTTCAGCTACATGACCAGGTTACAAACATGTTCTGTTGTCAGTGTAGCCTTTTGTTTGTGAATGCAGTCACCCTGAGAGGTGTAAAGTATGGCCATTAACAGCATTAGCACTTACTTAACCTAATCTTTCCACTGCATCTTAAAATGGCATAGCAGAAGCCGTCCCCACCTTTGTAACAGTAACAGAGCCAGTTGGACTCCACTTTCATTTGCTGGTAAACATTTTCTTCTCTAACAGAATTTAGGCATTTTTAAATGTTTTCAATAATTTTTTTTTCCCACAAGAAAAAGGTATGGTCACTTCTTTGGCTTTGAAATTGAGGCAGAAAAAGATATAAAGTATGCATAATGTTGTATGCTATTTACAGTATTTCTCTTGTCTCCCCCAGATCATATCTGTAAATGAGATTTCTTTTATCTCTGTATGTTTATCTGGCTAACCAATGTCAATAAATAAATAAATAAATAGGAAGACCCTAGGAAAGTTACTTTACCAGGCATAGTACAGTATCTTAACATTTTTATTTCACTGCTGCTTTAAGTGTTGTCTTTTATTGTAAGAACAATGCATGATGAGTCATGAAAAGGGGTGGGGCTAGGGGCGGAGCTTAGGATCCGGTTTTTGCCTCATCCAAAGGTGGCAACCCTACCAAGGATGTAGACAGGCATACTCACTGTACACATTTGTGTACAGTTTTGTTGAGTGCCTGTCACAAACCATAAGCCACTCTAATATAATCATTCTAATCTGCAGTATTTGGGTTAGTGTAGGCCACTGAGGAGTGTCCGATACATGTATAACCTTTTTAGAGAGTAGAGAAATCATCTGACAACAATCTGACTTGCCCTGACACAGATCTGTGGTCCCTCACCCTCCCTTTCATTTGTGAAAATTGAACAAAAATAATTATTCAGGATGTCTGATTTTTCCTTGTCTCCTTCCACACAATCCCCCTTCCCTCCTTAGCCTTACAATCCCTCCCCTGGTCTTTCTCCTTTTGCTAACATACCTGTAAAATGTCTTGTCCCCTTTCTTTACTGTCTTTGCTATTATCTCCTCTATTTGTGCCTTTGCATTCTTGACTGCTTTCTCTGCCTCCCTCTGCTTCTCTTGATACACCTCTCTATCCTCCTCCCTCTGTGTTTCCTTATACCCCCTGAATGCTAGATTTAATGTCCTTACCTTCCCAGCCAACTCTTTTGAGAACCACAGCGGTCTCCTTTTCCTTTTGCTTACCTATCTGATGCAGAGATTTGTTGCCTTCACTATGGCCCCTTTAAGCTTTGCCCACTGTTCCTCCACTCATCCCACCCTGCCAAGGCATCCCTGAGGCATTCTCCCATCATTATAATTGGCCCTTCTGAAATCCAGGACCCTTGCCTTTGTGTGGTTCACTTCTGACACAGTTCTTATATTGAGCCACACCACAGTGATCACTGCTCCCCAGGTAGCCACCCACCTTGACATCACAATACTGTCCCCGTTGGTAAGCACAAGGTCCAGTATTGTTCCCTCTCAAGTGTGCTCCTCTACTAGTTGCCTGAGGAATGCCCCATGCAGGGAGTCCAGGACATCCCTGCTGTTACCTGAACCTGCAGATGGGATGCTCCAGTCTATATCAGGCATATTGAAGTCCCCCACCAGCAGCACCTCCCCTTTATTAGCCATCTTTTGGATGGCTTTTGCCATAACATTGTCCATCTCCTCACCTGTGCCAGAGATCTGTAGATCACTCCAGTGCAGATAGAAGCTCCATTCCCCTTTTCTAGGGTGACCCACAGAACTTCATCCCTCCCTATGTTCCCTGCATCTCTGTCACTTTTAAAATATTCCTTACATAAAGAGCAACTCCTCCCCCTTTCTTACCCACCCTATCTTTCCTGAACAGCACATATCCTGGTATGGCTAAATCCCAGTCATGGTTCTCATTACACCATGACTCAGTAATGTCAACAATGACTAGATCAACCTCAGTCATAATGGCCACTAGGTCAGAGATCTTATTTCTCAGACTGCTAGCATTTGCAAATGTGTCCTCCCACATACTGCTACCACCCTGCTTGCCAAATCCCCTTTTGCCGTCTTTCCTTACCCAATCTGCCATTATTTCCATCCCTATTCATACCTACCATTTTGTTTTTCTTGTTATTAGATACCCTTGGAGATTTGCTACCTTTATGGTTCTCCCTACTGACTACTTCCGCTAGTGGGGGGGGGGGACAGTCTCCCTGCTTCATTTCACCACCTCCCTCTGCTAGTTTAAATGTTTGCCTATGTAACATTTAAACCGCTCACTGAGGACTCAGCTTTGCACATTTGAAATAGCTCTCAGCCTGGCAGCTGACATATCTATCTCTAGTCCCCCCACTGCATCATCAGCATTGTGACCTCACCAATAGTGACATCACAGGTGACCAACCTGGCAACTATGAGTGGCTGTTCCTAAGCAGCAGTTATGACACAGTCAGTGAGATCACAATGCTGATGATGTAGTGGGGGTAACAGAGACAGCTATGTCAGCTGCCAGGCAGAGTGATGTCCCACACATTACACCTACTAAAATCAGGTAAGCAATCTTCTAATTAAACAAAGGGAAAAGAAAAAGTACCTCAGGTATAAAAGGTAATGGCTGACTGCTTTTGAAAACTAATATTAGTTTTAGGCAGTACACTAGTTCTTTAACCCCTGACAACCAATGCTCAGTCATGTCTTAGCAGTAAACAAATCTAAATTTCTCAAGTTGCATCATTCATAACATTTACTCCAGCTTCCAACAGTACTTGGCATTCAGTGACACTCAGAGAGAAATGCAGTAACAGATGCTCATATGACTAGGTGTTGCTGTTAAACCGTATCCTACTTATTTACACATAACAAGAGAGAAGTATGGAAGTGTTTTCTTATTGCATAATTCAAGTCTCAAAGCATAGCCAATATTCTCATATGGATTGACAGAAGCCTCACACAGATCATTCTGGAGATGTGGGTTAGTCTCTTTAAGGAGGGAAAATCGTTACAGTTTTTGCAGGAAATTAATCAGGGGAATGGGCTTTGTGGAGCGTGGAACAAATCTAATCTGTTCTTTGTTCAAATGTGCCTTGCTCCAATTCTTGGTAATTGTGGACAACATGCTCTTTTGTTCAGGAGCCACTTGTACCATGCATAATTACAGATCTCAGTAGCTGTGTTTAAAGAAAAACTGTTTCCCAATGTAATGTGTGATCTTGATAATAGAATTTCCATCAAAGGTAGCAATTACATTCATTAGACAGGGGCTGGCGTGGCAGTGAGGAAATTAAGTGGGTGGTGAATGAAAAGCTCCCTATTCTTTTTTATCTCTCCTTTTATATGCTGAAATGCACCACGTTGAGCTGAAATGAAGGAATAAATGCAAAACCTAAAAAAGTAAAGTCCTCCTTAACCTTTTCACGTAATGATCCAACAGATATCCTAGGGACAGGCACTATAGATGCACTTTTCAAAATTAAAGGGCTTTATTCTAAGTTAATTTCCTATGCATGTTTTAAATGAGTTCAACATATGATTCAGGTCTTTAAAGGCTCCAGGGCTCCCTGGGATTAATTCACTGTTCTTTTCACACGTAAATTAATTGTTTTGTGTTCTCAAAAAAAAAAAAAACTACAAACAGCGCATAAATCAACCAGTTTAGAAAAGACACAACCCCCGTTTCTTTTTTAATTACCCCTTTAAATTTGAATTAGTGTAAGTGGATAACACCATGACTTCCTAAGCAGGCAGGTGTAAGACCTGTCTGAATGTTCCGGATGCTGCAGCATATGCTATGCTCAATATTGGAAAAAGCTTTTTTAATTTAGTTATAAATATACAAATTAAAATTTTCATTTTGTAAAAAAAAAATAAGCAGTTCTGAAAGACCACAGTTTGGAAGCTGGGAGATTACCATAGTTTGCAGACTGAGTCATGCAGATTCTTCCCTCATGAGAATGCAGAATATCAAGTTACCTAGCAGGAACTGGTTTATCAAAGATAGTATGCTTACTGGCTCAATAGTACACAACAACCCTATTAGGGTAAATGGGACTTCTTGCATTCATAAATAATTCATACACATTTTAGTTTAATGATCAAATATTGTTTGAGTCACTTTCTACAATATAAATAGAATGTTCAGTGATTCAGAGGAACAAGTCATTTAACATAACGTCACTTTAGAATCATTGTTTCAGTGAGTGATGTCATCCCAATTTATTTATGTATCCCAAGACCGGCCTTTGCAGACAAATCACTGAGAAGATTGGTCAGCATAGTTTTGGAGGATTGGTTTGAAATTCAAGGTAAACCAAAGCTGTTTTATTAGTGGGATTGCCAGGATGCCAACGTTTGTAACCCAGCAGTCTTCACTCAGGAATCTTTTTTTATCATGTACTTAGTGTGCCAGCAAGAATTCCAGCTCCATTAGAGTATCAGTGTGAACCTTTCCAAACATCTTGAATGTATGCTTTACCCAAAGTATTCAGCAGGGTTACTGGTTTGGCTTCTCTTCAAAGTAATATTCAGTGTAGCCTGAGAAATCAGGTTCTTCCAGATTTGCATTTTTTTGTAGTTCCCCTCAGGCCTTCTAATCAGGAGCCATCTGATTCTTCATCATGAGGCGATCTTGCCAGTTTGCCATCAAATTCCATGTAATCCACCTCACAGTTCACGTTCTCTGACTCTGTCATTATGCCAAAGCCAGAAGAAGCACAACTAATGAATCTCCTCCTAGAATAACGCCAAGTCCTGCCTATGAATCAAGATTCCCATTCCTATTCACTGCCAGAGAATGAGGGTATCACCAGGGACCCTGGTTTTCCATTTTTACCGGTAACACCGGTAACAATCACGGAATCCTGCTTGGTTTGCGGATTTTGAATTCTTGTACCGGTGCCTCACGGAAATTGCATGTCACTGCACAGAATCTCTAAAATTTCAGTATATTTTTAATTTTTTTTTATTTTCTCTTTCTATGTCCCCTTCTCACAGCATCAAATTCCACTTTTCAGAGATCCCTAGGGTGGGTATCCCCAAGCTCCATCCCCAGGTAATGTTCAGGAGCTCCTGTGGGCCTGCCCCTGTCCTGCCTGGATTGTACTCCCCCAGGTGGAAAGGGAGGGGACCCCAGGTCACCCCTCCACACTAACTTAGTGTGTGTCAGGCAGCTCAGTGGGTCCCTCATGGAGCCTGGTTATGAAGTCTGGGGCACCCGGGTCCCTTCTGCCAGTGGCCGATGTGGAGTGATTGTTCCTAGTTTTCTGGTCTCTGTCCCCGAGGGCACCAGCACTAGAGATCAAAGGAGGTAGGTCACAGAGACATGCCACTGCTCCAGATCCTGGCTAGCGTCCTCCCCTCCTGATCACTCTGCAGCACCTTTGCACCACCACCCATGGTCACACAGGTGGTGGTAAAGCAGCAGGACCTGCAGCCCACCCTCCCTGGAGGAGGAAAGCAGTCCCCAGGTGCTCAAACCTACTCCCCTGGCCAGACCTCCAGCAACCCGAGTTTGCTTCTGACCCTGGATCGCTGGCATTGCAAGGCAAGCAATAGTGCTACTGCAGCACCAGTGGGCTGACCTAGATTTCAGCATCTTAAAATGAATGCTGCTGCTGTGCTTTCCATTCTGTCTGCTTTGCTGCATATAGAGTCAGTAAGGAAATGACCCGCACTGCTTGGTTGTAATCAGCCATTCAGTTTAACCACCCATGCCTAGAGGTTAGAGTAACAAATGGTGATTGAACCGGGTACATCCAGCAGACTTTGGTTTGAGTCCCACAACCTCCACTTGCATACTGTGCAACTCCAAGCAAGTCACTTAACCTAACCAGTGCTTTTAGGTCACTCCTTAAAACAGACAGTTCTACCTAGTTGACCTTATCTGCTTTACAAAGAATATAAAAAAATACCAATATATGTTTACTACATCATAGAATAGTAATCAGGGTACCATGTAATTTACCCGAGTTTTACTTGGGCTGCAATGATTTTGTATAGGTAAAGATAAATGTTCAGATACATTTTACATGTTTTATAGCTTTATTTTTAGATTTTAGTCAGGTTTTTATTGTATTCTTTGCATATAAGCATCTAGGTTGTAGATTACTAAATGCAGGATCACTGTTACCAACTAACTTATTCAAGTTTATAATCAGTGGGGCCAACCAAAATCCTCAGTTGTTTGTATGAAAAGTAGTCTGAATTAAAGTATGTTCATGAAGAAGAAACTGCCTTACTACTTATGAAAAAACTTCACAGTTAGCACCTCATTTAGGTGAATTGGATCATTTACACCTGCTGTTTCAGTCTCTGTGAAAACAAAAAAAGTTTTCTGACAGACTGCTTTAACAAAAAGCAAATGTTAAGTATTGATGTGTACTTATGTTTGGCCAGTGGATTTTAAAAGCACACTCAATGACATACAGAATGTAAGACCCCAGATGCTGTATGATGCTGGTGGGCAGAGTAGTGCTCAATTCACATCTTAACAAAGACATGAAAACTGGGAGACACCCTTTCATGGACACAAGTAAAAAAGCATCCACATGTCTGGGAGATGCATGAATCCATTGAAGGTCCTCCACTAATCACTTGTGGATTTTTTAGGTGAAGACACTTTATTTGAAAGAAGCAAATTCAAGCAGTGTTTTTTGGCTCCTCCTACCCCTGGCCATCCCTCCTTCAGGCCTAACAAGGCCCCCTACCACCTGCTGAGTCCCAACCATCATCCACTGACCCTTACTGCTGTGCTACCAGGTAACCCAAAGTAACCCTTCATTGAGTGGGCCCCTACCCCTGTGGGAGAGTACGAGGGGAAGAGAATTGCCCCAAAGAGCTTCCTGTGTATCCTGGGCATGGCAGAGGTCAGACCAGACACATGTCTGGGGCTTCTGGCTTATGGAGGGACCAACAGCCATCCTTTGGTTGGTCAGCGGGTGTTTTCCCATTTTCTTGGGAGCGTGACAGGCCACATGATGTCAAGGCACAAACCGTCTGTCATGCTCCCTCCTGCAGTGAGGGCTGATATGTTGTCATGCCTCTGGCCTCCACCACGGGCCAGCAAATGCTGAGCCATGAACCCACCCTCCCTCCCAGGAGAAGGTGAGTGGTTGTTGGGCACTCAAGCCTTCACCCACCAGCTGGCCCTCCAACACCCAAGTCTGTTCCCTAACCTTGGTCAGTGTGTCACAGGCAGAAATCCAATTCAGGCAGTTAAATTATAGATGGGGGAAAAAACAAAGGTAGACCACCTTAGCAGTGATAGTTCAGATTAATTCACTTCTGAGTTCTAACAAGCAAAGAGACCAAGTCATTTGTAACTTGTGCCTGTGGGGTGTGGGTGTTGAAGAAGGGGATCATAGTGCTGTCACTACTGCCATCACCCCTGAGGGGTGTGGACTGCATTGCTGCTACAGCCATCACACCAAAGGGGTGGGGTCTGTAGTGCTTTTGCCATCACCACTGGTGGATGGGGAATGTAGTACTGCTGCCGTACCACCTGAGGGATGGGGGCCATAGTGCTGATACTGCCATCCCACCTGAGGAATGGTGAACGCAGTACTGCTGTCATCACACCTGAGGGATGGGGAATGTAGTACTGCTGTCATCACACCTGAGGGATGGGGGCCATAGTGCTGATACTGCCATCACACATGAGGAATGGTGAACGTAGTGCTGCTGCTTCTGTCACACCTGAAGGAGGAGGTCGTAGTGCTGTTGCTGCTGCCATCACACCAGAAGTATGGGGGCTGTAGTGCTGCTTCCATCACACATTAGGGATGGGGGCTGTAGTGTTGTTGCTGCTGCCATCACGTCTTGTACCTAAAATAACTTTAAATTGTTTGTTTTGTTTGTTGACCCGGTAAGCCCACTGGGCCTAGAAGTCCCTTTTTCAGGGCTGACCGGGGGGGGGGGATACAGATGGTAAGCAATTGAATTTGAACCAGATTAAGCTGTTGGTGATATTTTTAGTGAATGAGGTAAATTTGTCCAGGACACCAGGGAAATTCTCCTACTCTTTTCGATAAGTGCCATGGGATCTTTAACATCCACCTGAACTACCACCAATCCAGGCAGATGGGACCTCGGTTTAATGTCTCATCCGAAAGATGGCAGCTCAGAAGTGCAGCACCCCTCTCATGCTGCACTACAGTGTCAGTATTGGGATATTAACCCAAGTGCCAGATGTGGGAACTGAACCCACAGCCCCCTGATCTCCCAGCCTCAGAGGCAAGTGTGCTACCTACTGAGCCACTGACACTGACAATTGGCACAAGGATGGAAGGATGTGTAATAGTGGAGGTCAAAATTGCTAAAATGCATGTTAGCAGAGTTAAAAATTGTTAAATAAAGTACACAAAACCAAACACCGGTAAGACCGGATTTTGACTTAGCAGACACTGGTGACAATACCATTTTTTACAATGTGCAAAATGGAATATGTCCTTTCTCAATCCCGGTAAACCAGTGTCCCTGGACCGTATCACCTCTGTGACAAGTATATCCTCCAGTAACATAGAAACATAGACTTTGATGGCAGATAAGGACTGCTAGGCCCATCTAGTCTTCCCATTTCCCTACCTACAGTATAGGCCGCAGATCCTAGTTAACCAACAGCCTATTTCTTCCAACCCCCCACAAGAATTGCCTTATGTCTGTCCCATGCATTCTTGAATTCTCCCACAGTTTTAAACCCCACAACCTCCTCAGGAAGGCTGTTCCATGCATCCACTACCCTCTCTGTGAAGTAATACTTCCTCACATTGCTCCTGAACCGCCCTCCTTCTATCTTTAAATTGTGTCCCCTTGTTCTTGCAAGTCTCTTTCTGAAAAATGCTACCCTCTTGGACTTTGTTGATTCCACTGAGGTACTTAAAAGTTTCTATCATGTCCCCCCTCTCCCTTCTTTCCTCAAGGGTATATATATTAAGCTCCTTTAGTCTCTCCTCATATGGCTTCTCTTGCAGACTCTGCACCATTTTAGTTGCCCTCCTGTGGACTGCCTCTATCCTGTCTATGTCCTTGCAGAGATGGGGTCTCCAGAACTGGACACAGTACTCCAGATGGGGTCTCACCAACTGTCTGTACAGAGGGATAACAACTTCCTGTTTTCTGCTGCTGATGCCTCTCCCTATACATCCCAGTATACCCCAGCCCTCCCTACTGCCTTCTCACATTGCTTGCTAACCTTAAGGTCATCTGATATGATTACCCCCAGGTCCCTTTCCTTTTTTGTTGTTGTTACTACCTCCCCACCCATTGTGTATTCTTCCGCTGGGTTCTTGTTTCCCAGGTGCATTATTTTGCACTTCTTTGCATTGAATCCTAGCTGCCATACTTCTGACCATTCCTCCAACCTTGCCAAATCCCTTTTCATCCTTTCCACACCTCCTTGTGTATCAACCCTGTTGCAGATTTTTGTGTCATCTGAAAAAGGCATACTTTTCCTTCCAGTCCCTCTGCAATGTCACTGATGAAGACATTAAAAGGACTGGACCCAATCCTGAACCTACGGTGCCACTAGTAACCCCCTTTCTCAGAATGGACTCCATTTACAATTACCTTCTGTGTCCTGTTGTCCAGCCAATGTTTTACCCAGGCTACCACCTTGGGTCCCACTCCAGGCTGGTTAATTTGACTGCTAATCTTTTGTGTGGGACTGTGCAAATGCCTTGCTAAAGTCTAGGTAGGCCATGTCCACAGCCCTCCCTGGTCTACTACTTTGGTCACCCAGTCAAAGAAATCTATTAGATTAATCTGACATGACCTTCCACTGTGAACCCATGCTGCCTTGGGTCCTGTACTCCACTGGCCTCTAGGTACTGGACTATTCTTTCCTTCAGAGTGACTCCATCACTTTCCCTACCACAGAGGTCAGACTGACAGGTCTGTAGTTTCCTGCCTCTGTCTTGGACCCACTTTTGTGAAGGGAATCACATCCACCTTCCTCCAGTCCTCGGGTACCACACATCCTCCCATGATTTATTAAAAGAGTAGCCAGTGGTTTCACTAGTTCCTCCCTTAATTCTTTTAGAATTCTGGGTGAATTCCATCAGGACCCATTGCTTTGTCCACCTTCAGTTTTAGGAGTTCTTGCAGAACCTTTCTTCTGTGAAAGGACTGGGATCGACCCCTATCAAGAGTGCTTCTGTTAATTGGATTAGGCACTTCCCTCCTCTTTTGTGAATACTGAGCAGAAATATTCATTCAGTATTCCTGCTTTTCACTGTCCCCTCTGCCCACCCACTGTTCATTCTATTCAGCCTCACTATCCCTCCTTTGTCTTTCTATGCTCACTGATGTACCTATAAAAGGTTTTATCCCCTTCTTAACTGAGTTGGCTATCTTTTCCTCAGTTTGGGCCTTTGCTATTCTGACTTCCCTCCCTGCTTTCTTCTGCCTTAACTGGTACAGCTCTCTGTCCGGCTCCTTCTGTGTTTCCTTATACTTCCGGAATGCTATCTTTTTCTTCCTGGCTTTCACAGCCACCTCTTTTGAGAACCATAGTGGCTTTTTCTTTCATTTTGATTTGTTCATTTGCTTCACACAAAGGCTTGTTGCCTCTGTGATGGCAGTTTTGATAATTCCTCATTGTTGCTCCACCCTCCTTCTAGTCTGTTTGCTAGTGCTTTTCTGAGGCACTCTCCCATCTTGCCAAAGTCAGCCCTCCTAAAGTCCAGTACCCTCACTTTTGTATGGCTTGACTCTGTAGCTGAGTTTAACATGAACCACACTGTTTGATGGTCACTTGTCCCCAGATGGCGACCCACTTCTAGATCCGAGATCCTCTCACTGCCCCCGTTTGAGAGTACGAGGTCTAAGATTGCTCCCTCATGAGTGGGTTCTGAAACTAGCTGTCTAATGCCTGCCACCTGTAGGGCATCAAGAATGGCCCTGCTCTTGGATGTGGCTGCAGCAAATGTGCTCCAGTTAACATCTGGCAAATTCAGGTCTCCCATCAACAGTATCTCCCCTTTCTCTGCCATTCTAAGAATGCCTTCTATCATATCCATGTCCATTCCTTCCCCTGACATGGGGGTCTGTACACAACCCCTGTGCGGATTGTGGTGCCCTTTCCAGTCTCCAAGGTGACCCACAGTGCCTCCTCTCCCCTGTTTACTTTTGTTCAGTTGCTTTTATCCCTTCCTTTACATAGAGAGCTACTCCTCCCCTCTTCTCCCTGCCTATCTCTCCTGTAGGTTATGTACACTGGTATGTTAACATCCCAGTCATGGCTCTCTGTGTACCATGTTTCTGTGACTGCTACGATATCCAGGCATCCCTCTTCCATTAAGGCCATCAGCTCAGGGAGCTTGTTGCCCAGACTATGGGCATTGGTACCCATTACCCTCCATTTCCTGATGGCCTTACTCCCTTTGCCCCATCCCTGTCCTTCTTGCCTTTGTCACTTTCTCCATTTACCCCCCCTTCTCCCTATCGACACCTCTATGTTGGTGTTTGCCCGCATACTACCATGATTATTTGGGGGCTAGGATTTTCCTGCTCCTTTCCAGTGCCTCCCTTGGCTGGTTTAAAAGCTTGCCAAAGAAGCATTTAAACCTATCACCTAGGATCCTGGTTCCTCCCGACAGATGCAGCCCATCATGCCAGTATAGGCTTGCATCACTCCAGGTGGACCCCCAGTCCCCAATGAAGCCAAATCCCTGAGCTCCACACCAGTTTTTCAACCACTGATTGAATCCCATGGTGCGGAACACCCTAGCCTCTCCTATCCCACAGATGGGTAGCACCTCCGAGAAGGTTACCGTGTGTGCTACTTGACTAAGGCCCCTCCCCAATTCCACAAACTCTTCCTGCACTTCTCTAATCCCTTTCTTAGCCAGGTCATTTGTCCCTAGGTGGACAATGACATCCAGCTCCCTCCCCTGTGCAGCTGCTCCGGCAATACTGAGGATTCGCTTCCTGTCCCTGCAAGCCATGGTGCCAGGCAGGCACCTTACCTTCCTCTCCCTTCCTCCCCAGTTCTACCTTCCTAACAATGGAGTCCCCCACCAGGAGTTGTTTCCTTCCTGCAGGGTCCCCTGCCACCCTCCTGTGGGTCTCCTTTGTAGAGGTTCCCAGCATCCTCCTTGTCTCCACTGTGGGTGCCTCCACAGAGGAACCACACTTTTCCAGAATGGCATAGGAATTGTGGAGAGGTACAATGGGAGGGATGCACTCTGTTCCACCACCCTCACCCTCCCTGAGCCCACTGTGGTCCAACCGCCTCCTCTTCTGGCAACCTCTGAGGCAGCGGCAGTGGCACTGGTGGTCCCTGGATGGAAGAGGAGGTCCCACAAATCCTGGCCAACTCAGCCTGGAGATGAGCAACCTCCTCCCTCAGCCCAGAGAGGTGCCTGCAGATGGGACAACACCGCATCCTCCAGAACATCTCCTGGAAGACTGCTGCTCCACAGCCACTGCACTGCACCACTCCAATCATGTCTTATTTCTGGCCCCTTAACTGTTTGCAATCCTTACTCTTTCCTCTGTTTTTTTTCTCTCTCTCCTTACTTTCTGTCTGTGTGCCCTTTAAGCTCCTGATTGTCCTGTTCTGAGACAAGAATATCCTATATTTCGCAGTAGACCACTTACTTGCTCAGAGGCAGACCTCCAGCAGCTAGAGGGGGCCGGAGAGCTACTCTTGCCCTTCTAGGATGGTGGGTCCTTGGTGGTTCTGTGATCACTCACTTCCTGCCCCTAAACAGGAAGTTCCTGTTGTCAGTCAAATTCTGTGCCTATAAAAATAGAACTAGCTTTGGGTGGAGGGAAGGGGAGGGAAGGAGGGCAATATAGTCCCAGCAGAGAAGTTCAGTCACACAGCAGTCCTTTCTCCTGGTGTCTTCTGCCAAGCTATTAGCAGAAACTTTCTAAGGCGGTCTTTAAATGTAGCTTCCTTCTAGCTAAGCCACTCCCCCTACTTACCAGATCTTTCTACAAGTAATTCAAACCTCACAGCAGTTAAGTCCTTTCAGTCACCTGAGATTTACACCTTGATAACTCTTCAGATACCCATTCAGTTCAGTTAACCCAAACACACACTTTTTTTTTTTGTATGTTAGTTTTTTTACCCTAAATTAAAGGTCAAATACAAAAGTTCTTCTACTTTAGTCCCAGCAGAGAAGTTCAGTCACACAGCAGTCCTTTCTCCTGGTGTCTTCTGCCAAGCTATTAGCAGAAACTTTCTAAGGCAGTCTTTAAATGTAGCTTCCTTCTAGCTAAGCCACTACCCCTACTTACCAGATCTTTCTACAAGTAATTTTAAACCTCACAGCAGTTAAGTCCTTTCAGTCACCTGAGATTTACACCTAGATAACTCTTCAGATACCCATTCAGTTCAGTTAACCCAAACACACACTTTTTTTTTACCCTAAATTAAAGGTCAAATACAAAAGTTCTTCTACTTTAGTCCCAGCAGAGAAGTTCAGTCACACAGCAGTCCTTTCTCCTGGTGTCTTCTGCCAAGCTATTAGCTTGTATTAGTAGCCCAGGAAAATAAAGAGCCCAAGATGATTACTGAACCTTGGTCTCCCACACCACAGCAGTCCATCCAAACCCTCCCTTACAAGCCAAATGTAGGTTACCTGCATAATATATATTTCAATACATTATGCAATTATGACAAGGTGATGTAAGAATGGGAGATTAAGAAAAAAATGACTGTAGTAATGTTTCTTCTCAGGGATCCCTCACTATATTTACACTTTAAATAGTATAGTCTGGCTCAAGAATGCTGCCCCAGAAATAGAACTCTATGTTAATAATGGAACTCAGAATAAGAGCTCAAGCTCTGCAGTGTGGTCATGCACCCCCTAGCTCTCTGACAGATTTGTTTCTAAAGCTTGGGAGCTGTGACCACTAAAACTATTTATTATTATTTCCGAGTATACCTTTGAGCTACAAGCTCATTTGCATAGGTTGCACATCAACAGAAATTGTACAGTCATCAAAGCATAGCCGGGGAAACTGGAAATGTTCCAAACTATCAAACAGGAGAAGCAGGGAAATATGTACACAGTTTATAATGCTTGTAAGTCATTGTTGCACGACAGTGCTTTGTCAATGCAATACAAGGATCAGAACAGGGCTATACACAGTAAGTGGGATATTCAAAGAGGTTGCGCAAGGCACAAGTGAGATGTGCCAGCTCAATAGTGGACATGCGCCAATGAGCGATATTCAGTGGGAGACAATGTGCAGTGCATATCGCAGTGCGCCAATGCACAACCCTAATGCATGCATGTGCAAGTGCTGGGGGCGTAGCCATGAATAAGTTGCACAGTGCAATATACAACAGCAAGCCAATGGGGACGGAGGCTTACACCCATGGGAGCACGGGTGACAGACGGAGAGAGGGGGGGAGAGAGAGAGAGACAGAGAGAGAAGTCCAGTGGCCAGGCAGGACAGCAGCAGGGGTGCAGAACAGGCACAGAGGCAGGAAGTGCAATGGGCTGTGAGACAGGGAGTGCAACCCTGACTGTGCCTGTGATCGTGAGCTGACCAGAGTGTGTGTGTGGGTCCCCAACACAGGAGTCCACCCAGTGCAGGGATCCAGGCAGCAGCACACAGTCGGGGTAGCCCAGGGCATCAGCCATGCGGGGGGCAGGACAGGCCAGGCCATGGCCATGGCCATGGCCAGTGCAATATTCCAGATCGAGGTGGTAATGAGGGGTGTAAGGAGGCAGGAGGATGAGCAGCGCAGCTGTGGAAGGGCCCGGCAGTGATATTCCCGGAACAGATGGTACTGTGCCTGCACCACCTTCAAGCAGTACAGTGACACCGAGATTGCGGGCCAGTACCGCCTGAACCAGGCAATTCTGATGCAGCTCTGTGAGCTGTGCAGTGATGAGATGCAGGCACCCATAAGACGGAGCCATGCCCTGTCCATGGAGACAAAGGTCACAGCCGTAATGTGCCTGCTCGCCAATGGCACCTTCCAGAGACCAACAGGGGACACCACAGGCATAACTTAGTCTGCCACATCGCGGCTCCTCACACAATTCCTCAATGCATTGCTGCCACATGCTATGGAATACATCCACTTCCCCAGCATACAGGCGGAGCGTACAGCAAACATGTAGGAGTTCCACAGGGTTGCACACATGCCTGGTGTGCTAGGGGCTATTGACTGCACCAACGTAGGCATCCGCACACCACCAGGGCCAAAGGGGGTGGCCTACATCAACAGAAAAGGCTACCCTAGAGTCAACTGCCAGGTGGTGTGTGATGCCAAGGGGTGCATAATCAATGTCTGTGCCACACACCCTGGAGGAGCACGATGCCTTCATCTGGCACCAGTCTGCACTGTGCCACAGGTTTGAGAGTGGGAACATCCCCACCGGCCACCTAGTAGGTGAGTATGCAGCTGGAATGGGCAGCCCTACACAGCAGGGCAGGGTGAGGGGGGAGATGCTATGCTGGGGGTATAGGGGGTCTGTCTGTGTAGGCAGGACGGCAGCCACACAGACCACAGTGCTAACCCATCATGCCCCCACACAGGTGACAGCGGATACCCACTCCGGCCCTGGCTGTTCACCCCAAACCGGCACCTATTGACCCCAGCACAGGAGAGATTCGATGAGGCACACGCCAGCACACAGACCATCATTGAGCGTGTGTCTGGACTGCTGAAGGCATGGTTCCATTGCCTGCACAGGTCTGGCGGTGCCCTACAGTACAGCTCCTCAAAGGCATGTGGCCTATTCCTGGCTTGTTGTGTGCTACACAACATGGCCACTGACCATGGGATAGCTGTTGAGGTCGAAGAGGGGAACAGCAGTGGGCTCGATGTGGACACCGGGCCACACGGTGGTGGGCAGCCCCCCTGGATGACGGGGACCTTGGCTGCGCAGGATGGCCCAGCAGCACCTGGACACCATTGCAGGGGAGCACTATGGTGCACACAGGTAGGTGAACATGTCCCAGGGACCAAGGCACAGTATACAGGCATGCCTGGCTGGGCCCCACAACAGACACGGCTGGAGGGCAGCGTTGACGGAAAGGGACAGGACACTATGGAAGCACCCCGTATGGCACTGTGGACCCCACCCACATGGCCCCACACACCTCCACACACAAAAGCACAGTCACACGGGCATCCACACATGCACACCCCAAAGCCACCAATGGGCGTGTGTCACACACTGAACACCAGTGCACAGTGGCGGCCGGAGATGTGATGGCATCATCATGCACATGCCACAGTGGCCAGCGCCGGGTGGGTGTACACAGGGTGGGCATGTTGCGTGGTCCATGGACCACATGGCCCTGGTATGCACACACACACACAACACACCACTGTGCATACAGGGCTGCGCGGGCAGTGGACAGGGAGGGAGGCGGATCATGACCGCCGTGCAGTTGCATGGCCACCACGGACACATGAACAGCCCCGCCGAGGCCGCCTAGCAGACTCGGGCTGTGCGACGGCCACAGGGGGAGTCAGAGATGGTCCCCCAGGTGTGACACTGCGGGAATGCAACCAGTCCCTCGCAGGCATCTGCAGACCCCCGAATAGGCGCACTCCAGGCATGCCTGGAATGCCCACAGTGGATCCTGGTGACGACAATGCCGGGGTCGCACGATGCCGGGACTGAGGGGTGGAGAATGCACTCCACAGTGACTGCTGCGGACAGCCCTGCACCAGGGTGGCCAGGGGTGCTAGGCCAGCCGTGACTGCAGTGGTGAGCCGATCCAGGCCTGTGGTCATGTCCTCCCACATGCATGTGGCCTCAGCCAGGAGCTGCTCAAAGTCCTGGTCATGCCACCCTGTGGACTGGCACAGCTCAGTGCAGAGTGCACGCACCCCTGCCATGACCAGCATCTGTTGCTCCATGGATGCCTGGAGCAGACAGGTGTGCTTGGTCAGAGGGTCGGTGCCCTGGGGGCTTGGGCATTGTGCTGACCCATGGGAGTTGCACAGCCCCCCGTGCAGGTGGTGGCTACACAGCGGGGCCCCCTTGGCCTGTACTGTCTGCAGTGCAACGGCAGTGGCCACTGCACCCGGACCCCCCTTGGCACTGTCCTGCTGCCACTGCTGCCACTCCAGCCACTGTGCGTGTGACGGTGCCGAGGCAGCTGCACCACCACCACCACACAGTATGGTCTGCACCGCAGGTATGTCATCCACCGCCTCACTAGGCAGTGTGGCTGAAGGGTCGACAAGCACCACCTGGGCACCATCAGCACTGCTGTGTCCATTGTGTGGTAGGGGTGCCTCCCCCCCAGTCAGCATAACCACTGTCCAGGATAGTGGTCATGTCGTCATCAGACCCAGACCCCACCCCGATCAGTGTCTCAGCATACTAGACGCCATGGATGGCATCCCGCTGAAATACTGCCAGGGCCTCATCCACGCCCATGCCACAGGCATCCGATCAGACAGTGGGGAATTCCCGGCAGTGGTCCAGACCCCGGACTCCAGTGGAGGTGGATGGGCACTCCTCCAGGTCCATGTCAGCCCCCAAGGTGGGCACCGCCACCCCTGCAGCTGCACGCAGGTGCTCAGGATCTGTAAGGGAACACATACACAATAGTGCTATCACCACACACCCCTGCCCCCTTGCACCCCTCACCCCCATCCCCATGTGCCACTGTACCTACTATGCAGTGATGGGCTTCTCCCCATCTGGAATCCACCACCGGGAACACCCTCAACGGCGCTGTGCCGCATGGTTGCCACAACCAGCTCCTCCTGCAGTGTCAGCTGTGGCACCTCAGGTTGTCCTCCACCCATGGTGGCACGTGCAGCCCAGATGGCAGCCACCTTCTCCTTTATCCACCTCCGGTCCATGCCCACCTTTTTCTTGCACTCCTGTGCTGACCCCTGATGGCTGCCCTGCAGGTTCACAGACCTGGCCACTCCCTCCTATGCCTCCTCCCTGGCCTGCGGGGTGCCTGTGGAGCCACTCAGAAGGGGATCCTGGTCCAGGTATGCATCAAACAGGGCATCGCACTCTGCCCTTGTGAAATTGGGCCTGTGCCTCCATGCAGGCCCATGCTCCTCAACCTCCTCGTGCACCGACATGCTCATTCCTGTGGGTGAGGACATGTGGTTAGTGCAGGCTGACACACAGAAAGCGCCCCCCTCCAAATCCTCTGTCCCGACATGCCCACTGCTTGGCGTCTTACCTGTAAAGGATGCAATACTGGTCTGGTGCCTGTGCAGTCCCATGGCACCTTTATAGCGCATCACATGCAAATGAGGGAATGCGCAACTGTAATAAGATGCAAATGTCTCAGATGCATCGTGGATATGCTGATCAGCTGATCTGCATGTGCTGGCTGAATATTGCGGAATTGCACATGGCGCATTGGAGATGCGCATTCTCAAGCCATGGCGCAACTGTATGACATGCGCAGTCCACCTGGCACAGCGCATGCATGCACTGACGCCGCGTATGTCAGTAGCACATCCTACTATACACAGCACAGCACTCTGCCACTACTGGGCATGTGCTGCATGTGCACTGTACACTCTACCGCACCTGTGCACCATTGGCACATGACCCATGGGGCACACTGGACCCTATAGCGCACCATGCCTTCCGTGCCCTGTCGCGCTGTCACGCACAGTGAGCATGCCGACCTTTGACCCCTATGTGTGTCCTTTGACCCCCGGGTGCCTGCAGTACATGCCAGCACTAATCCAGCTGTAATCGCACAGCAAAGAGACATGGGCTACTGGGGATGGCAGTGCATCGCCAGGTGAGTCGCGCACCCAACGCACGTGCATCTCGTGCACTCCTCAGCACCATTTTGCCTCAGCAGTGCAGATTGCAGCATGCCTCACAGAAGCACAGCAAGGGCATCCAACTGGAGCCAGGTCAAGCTGGTCAACCTGGTGGCACTAGTGGAGCCCCATGTTGGCACCCTGTATGGGCAGGTGCCCCTGGACAGGCCATGCACCAAGGTGTGGCAATGGGTGGCCGAGGGTTTAGAGCAGGCCACTGGGTCATGGTGTAGTGGGGAGTAGTACCGCCACAGGTATGGGGACCTGCAGCGGAGGGATCCGGTCCAGTTAAGGACTCTGCAGGCACACGTCTGAAGGGGCGCCATGCCACGGCCAGGTGAGTGCACATTTTCATGACTGTGCCTTGTTGGTGTTCTGTGGGGTGCCAGCGGGTGTCACACCATGCTGCTGGGGCTGGGGACCTGTGGCTGGTAATGACACTGGCCGTGGCAGCGCACCATAGGTGTGCTGTGCCATGACAACGCCACTGCACAGAGACAAGGGGTATACTGTGCTGGGAGGTGGGACATGTGGGTTGCTGCCCGGTGCTGATGTCTGCCTCTTACTGTCTCCCTACTAGGCCCTGAAGATTGGTGCAGAGCGAGGATGGTGGGAGCCACTGCCGGATGGCAGCAGGCAAACGGTGGCACACAGGCGACGCTGCTGGCCATGCGGGAGGTGCTGGTGGACAGGCGCCAGTCATGCTGCAGCATGCAGGTAGGCACTCTGTCAGTGTACACTGTTGTGTGGGGTTGGGGTAGGCCACAATCCCCCGTGTACATGGCCGTCACAGCCGTGCATCGCTGGCATGGTCCATTGCACCATGCCACAGCTTATGCACATGTGTCTGGCCACTGTGGGTGGGCTGTGGGTGCATCTGGGTCCCAGCCAGGCCACTGCCTTCCCCTTGCAATGGCCATCTGCTTGGCAGCCATGGTTGTGGCATGCTGTGCATGGCTGGTGGTGGTGTGCAGTGCTGTGCATGGCTGTGGATGGTCAGGATGGCGGCCCGTGTGGGCACACATGCTGTGGATGGCTGTGTGCGTACTACAGTGCACATGTCACTGCTGTCCACTGCGCACGGTGGATGGGCTACATTCATATGGGCGTGCACTCATCCTTGTCCCCTCCTTTGTCTTAGGTGTCCATCATGTGGATGTCCACACCAGGCTGCTTGAGAGGATCCTGAGGGTCACCACGGCCACCCTTGCAGTGGCCTGCATCATACGGCTAGCCCTGTTTAGGCCGCAGAGGCGACGGCGGCCGAGGCGCCGGTAGGGCATGAATGTCACATGGGGCCTGTTGGTCTGCATCACCCTTCCTTCCCCTGACCCCCCTCCCCTTCCTCCATTGTGCCCTGCCTAGCCATGTCCCCTGTCCCCCAACCCCCCTTCCCCAGCCTACCTTCTTGATTGTGGCCTCCCCCTTCCCTGCCCCCAATCCCTGTTCCCCTGCATATAGTTTCTTTTATTTATTACATTTTAATACACTTCTATTTTGGTAGCCATCCGTGTCAGTGTCTGCTTTGCAGCTGGAGTATGCAGCCATGCTGCAATGGTGTGCATGGTGGCTGTGTGGTATGTCTGGGGTCGACTGGGGCTTGTGTCTGGTGGTCTGTGCCCAGTGGCCGGTGTGTGTGCCCTGGGGCATTCATGTGTTCCCTGCTGGGCTGTGTGTTGTGTGCTGTCAGCATGTGTGTTGTCAGCTATGGTCCCGGTGGCATGTCCCATGCCATCCTGTGGGTGTTGCCCATGGCTGCCTGCCAGTGGTCATTGGTGTCACGCCACCTCCATGCACTGCTGTGGTTCGCGTGGTCGGGGCCTGCGGCTGTGTGCCTGCCTTGCCTCCCTCCTGACATCCTCTGCACCCTGATGGCAGTGTGTCCTGCTCTTGTGGTCTGCTCCACACTGTGTCAGGTGCCCTGTGCCATGGCCCATGCACGTCTGTCTCTTGGCCGGCCTGTATTGTGTACTCTTGTGCTTCCTGCCTTGCTTGCACAGCCCAGGTTGCGCAATGGCACCTGCAGACTTGCTCCCTGGCGCAGCTCTTTTTGTGTGATGGCACATCCCTGTGATATTCAGCTGTCTTGCGCTGTCACTTGCCATTGTGCTCAGCCTCTGAATATCACGTTGGATGCACACTGGCGCAGTGTACATGTGCTGTGCGGCTGTTGCGCCTCCCTCTGGCGCATTTCTGAATATTCCACTCAGCATTTATACTATTTAGCAAGCCATTTCAGTCTGGTCTTGTATCACACAAGGCCACTGTTGTAATTGTTAACCAGAAAGCTGTATATCGGTAGGGTAAACTCAGTATTCAGTGCTGTTACTAAAAGGTGATGTAACCAGTAGGGGAGACAGAAAAGTGGATAGCAGCAAAAGAGCCTTGTCAAGGAAGGGGAGAGTAGATGGAGGAAGTGCAGGGGGGTGGTGATCGTGGGAATCATCCCAACTGTCACCCTGAGCAGTTGCAGTGTCTTGCCAGGTTAAGGAGTCTGAGAAGCTCCCTCTTGAACTGTGCAACATTGTTTATATTTAGCACATGTACTGGCAGTTGGTTTAACCATCTGGCTGCTCGGACAGCAAAGGACTGACAGGCCAAGCTAGTTTTTCTAAAGGGTATTGTGAGGACCTGTCTTGCCATGCTTCTTGTGGTGCATAGGTTTTTTTGAGGGGCAGAAAAAGGCTTGTAGAAATGGTGGAGTGAGGCCAAGTTGGGACATTTTCTCCTAGAGGCATGCCTGATATCGGATTCTTTTGACCAGCGGGAGCCAGCTGGTGTCGGCATAAAGATTGCAGGTATGAGTGTATCTGTCTGCAACTAACACGAATCATCAGGCCTTGTTCAGTGTTAACTGGATTCTGTGCAGAGTGGTGTCATTGGCTGCCCATATATCACCAAACCATAGTCTAGGATGGGCAATATTGAGCAAGTGGCAGCAACTCGATTTGCGTCTTTGGTTAGGTTTAGGTGGTGCCTGTATAGAACACCTAGTCTCCTGTTAATGGTCTTTGTAATGTTGTCAATGTGGGGTGTGAAAGAAAGCAATTCATCGATGACCACACCTAGATACTTGAATGTTTGTACCTGTTCAAGCAGGGTCCCATTATTGTTTATTGTAAATGGGGCTTGTTTTTCTTCTCAACTGGGGACTGGTGAAGAGCACAGTTTTTGTCTTTTTGCAGTTGAGAATGAGCTTATTGCATGTGAAACATTTACCTAGCTTGCTGAAGTTTTGTTGCAGTTCATTTGCAAGGGAGTCCTGGTAGGGGTGGCTAGAGTAAAGAACTGTGTCATCCGCATACACTAAGACTTTAGAGGCTGGACAAGATTCTGGTAACTGGTTTATAAATAGATTAAACAGAATGAGCCCTGTTATGGAGCCTTGAGGCACACCTACTGTGACAGGCCTAGAGTCTGAGAGCACTCCATTTAGTTTTACCCACTGTATTCAGCCTGAAAGGTAGCTATTAAACCAATTTAATGTGTCAATTGAGAGACCAATTTGTTTAAGTTTGTTGAGGAGAAGATTATGATCCACAAGGTCAAAAGCCTTGGTGAGGTCAACAAATATAGACCCCACCAAGTTCCCCTAGTCCAATGCCTCGTGTATGAAAGTTGTAAATTCGATCAGTGCAGAATTTGTGCCGTGTAATTTATGGAAGCCATGTTGTTGGTGGCATTGCAGGTCATGTTTGTCGAGATATTCTACAAGTTGGGAAGATACAATTCTCTCAAGGGCTTTGGAGATGGGACAGGATGGAGATTGATCAATAATCTGATACAACAGCACGGTCACCATTTTAATGGACTGGTGTTATGTGTGTGATTTTCCATGTGCTGGGGAACTGTGAGTAGCATAGTGAGAGATTAAAGATTTTGGTTAGGGGTTCAGCAACTTCTGGCAGGGCTGCCGCTATCAGAGCCATATCAAGACCATCGCTGCCCACCCTAGTTTTGCCTAACACTCTCTTGATCACTCTGATAGTATCTTTCCTTGTTATGGCACTGAAATAGTATTTAGGTGGGGTAGGTTTGTTGTTAGGATTAATGTTGGGTTCTGGAGGTGTGTCTGCCTTACTGCCTTGTGGCAGAACTGAGCTGAGATTTGTAAATGATTGGTTAAAGGCATTTGCAATATTTGTAGGATCCAGGGAGATTTTATCACCTATCCTAATCATTGTTGGTGGGCTTATATCTTTGTGACCTATATGTTTGTTGACAGAGTCCCAGAATCTTTTACCGTTCCTTAAAAGCTTTGTTTGTTGGGCTTGGTAATAGGATGCTTTAGCTTGCTTAATTTCCCTTGTACATCGGTTTCATGAGGCTTTATAGTTCTGGATATCAGTGGGGTGCCTGAGGATTTGGCCCAGTGCTACACTATCCCTCTGTTTCATGAGCCCCAGAAGTGGAAAGGTAACTCCTTCTGTAGTTTTGTCCCTTACCTTTCTCTTTTTAATGGGTGTGAATTCATAAGCAGCTTTGTTGAATTCAGTAATAAAATATTCCAGTGCCCAGTCGAGATTTGTACAAAGGTCTAGGTAACTCCAGTCTACTAGTGCTATGTGTTTCTGAAAGTCCTCAGTTGCATCCTTCCTGACTCTTCTACTTAATGCAGTTTTTGGTGAGGGTCTGGGTTGTTTGGCTAACCAAGCACACAGGATGGGCGAGTGGTTGCTTAGAGTGTTGGGTAACACTCTAGTTTCCATGATTCTTTCAGGGTGTGTTGTTAGCACCCAGTTGAGGACCATACTTGTACCAGCTCTGTAGTTGGTTCTGGTTTTCCTCTTTACTACCTGGGTACGATATTGTGAAACCACTATGTCCCGATATTTGTTGCTGTGTTTGGATGACCAGTCAATATTGAAATTGCCTGTTACTAAGGATTCCCAGTTTTGTACTGCTTGTTGGAGAATGTTTCTAGTCCAGTTTGCTGCTTTCCTATGAGGGATGTAAACAGATATGATAACAAGGTTCTTGTGGTTTTTCCCAGAATTATCCTGACTGAATGGCATTAACGGTCAAGGGAAGGGGCTCCCAAGGAGATCCGTTGGCCTTTTAGGTTGTTTCTTAAATACAGAAGGCACTCCGCCTCTAAACTAGCTAAGAGGCTACCAAAAATTCGTAGAATTTGAAAAAGTATTTTGAAAAACACCAAACAATTTTAAGGCAGGCATCATGCAGAAAAAATAGTCAAAAATATTTAATTAATCACATTTTACAATTGAAAAGGAACTGCAATAGTAATGCTCAATCAACCTCAATGAAAAGAATTAATTCCCATGTGAACCTATTTTCAGGTTCTGGAAGGGGAGACAGGGATAGGGAGTATAAACACAGAGAGGGATTCCTGAGAAGAAACAACATTACTATGGTGAGTAATTTTTCCCTCTAACACCAGGAATCCCCTCACCTACTATTTACACATTAAGCAGACTCTGCAGCAGTACCTTGGAAGGCTAGGTCAGAACCTACTTAGGAAAAAGGTTCTGCAGGACAGCCGTTCCAAAGCTGGCATCCTTTCTGGACTGTATGCCTAGACAATAGTGCTTTGTGGAGGTGTGCACTGTTTTCCAAGTAGCTGCTTTGCAAATCTCCATTAGTGGGATGACACTTGTGGAAGCCACAGAGGCAGAGGTACCCTTTGTGGAATGTGCCCTTAGGCCTCTAGTGGGGTATTTTCCCAGATTCTTCATAACAAAACTGTATGCAAGAGACTGTCCTCTTGGTTGCTAGTTTACCTTTCGCCACACCTCACCATAGGTAACAAAAAGCTGAGTGACATTTCTTTTTCTGACATTGTCTATGTTTCTGTAGTTGGTAATTCAAGCAGACCTGGGATAGAATGAAGGGAACAGTGGTTGCCCAGGGCAACAGATCCAGGTAAGAGAATAGGGAAGGGACCAGGAAGGTTAGTACCCTGGAGAAACACCAAGGAAGGTTCCAGGATTTAGGGAAATTGGGCAGGTTGGATGGACCTTTGCTCATTTTCTGCCATCACTGTCTATGTTTGTATGTTTCTAAAACCTGACATCGTTCATCCAGTACAGGTAGCTACCCAGTACTCACGGCAGATCCAGACTGTGCAATTTCTGCTAGCCTGGGTTGGAAAATTCAGGATAGAGTATGGGAAGGGCAACTGACTGGTTCAGGTGGAATTCTGATACCACCTTAGGTAGGAACTTCCTATTGGTTCTAAGGACTACCTTGTCCATGTGGAAGATTATGTAGTTTGGTTCAGGGCAGAGGACATGCAGCTTGCTTACCCTCCTAGCAGATGTCATGGCAATCAGGAAAATGATTTTCCATGTGACATATTTTAAATCAGCAGTAGCTACAGGCTCAAAGGGAGCCTCCATTAGCTGGACAATGCAGATATTCAGGTCTTATGGGGGGGCAGGGTGCCTCACAGATGAGTATAGTTAGCTGAGACATTTAAGAAAACTTGAGAGGTCAGTGACTTGCTCTTGCCTGCTGATGTGTAGACTAACACTGCTGCTAGATGCACCTTTAGTGCTGATGGCCTCAGGACTGTGGGCAACCCTGCCTGCACTGGAATCATCTTTCTGGGAGCACTCCAGTAAGAGAATCTCTTCCACTTAGAGGAGTATGCTTTCCTGGTTGCTGGTTTTCTGGAAACTTGAAGCACTCTCAGAACCTCCTCTGATATATTCAATCCAGAATACTAAATGTAGTGAGAAAGAAATAATGTGACCTACTGTGAGTTGAATCCAGGCCACATGAATACCATCCCAGTGCTCTAACTACTGAGCTATAGGCACACATGGTTGAACCTGAGGTTATCAGACACACTTCCTTTCTCTTGTATTGCATATCCTGCAACTAGGAATGATCGAGATGGCAATTAGATGTTTTTGGTCTTGACTGTTGCCAGTCACAGGATATGCAATACTAGAGAAAGGAAGTGTGTTCAGAAATATCAGATCAGACCACATGAGCATATAGCTCAGTGATTAGAGCACATGGACAGTATTCTAGGGGTCTGGGTTCAATTCCCAGCAGGACACTTTATTTCTTTCTCACCATAATTTGTGACATTCAATTGCTAAGCAGTAGCTAATACTGTACCAAAAATATCTAATTGTAATCCAGAATACGCTAGCTCTTCAAGAACCATGCCCTTAGGCATATAGTCTTGGAGTCTGGGAATGTTAGCCTGCCCTGTAATAGGGTCAGCAGGTTATATCTCAGTGGCAGGCTGATTGGATTCTTTCTGGACAAGGCCAGGAGCACTGAGTACCAGACCTGCCAGTCCCAGACTTGGGCTATTAGGATCACTGTTGCAGACCCTCTCCTGAGCTTCAGGAGCACTCTCTGTGAGAATGGTGGGTAGACATAGAGAAACCTCCCAGTTTACCCCAAGGCTAGGGCTTCCTCTGGGACTTTGCCCTTGGTTGGTGGCCTGCAACAAAACTTTTGGAGCTAATTGTTCTCCCAGGATGCAAACAGGTCTATTTCTGGAGCGCCCCATCTTCTGAAAACAGTGGCCAGAACCTGCTGATTCAGAGCCCATTTGTTGTTTCTCTGGCTGTCTGTTTATGGAGTGCACCAGGATATTGTCTTTCCCTGCAAGTGTACTGCAGAGATCTTTGCATCTAGGGAGTAAGCCAGATTCCAGATTCTCATTGCCTCAGTGTGCGGTCTAGAGGATCTTGTACCTCCCTGTTTGTTTACATAATACACTGTTTTGGTGTTGTCTGTTCTGATCCTGACAGACTGACATTGCAGCTGGGAGAAGGCCGGTGTTGCCAGAAATCCTGCCCTGCGCTCCAGGAGACTGATATTTTCCTGGGTCTCCTGCGAGCTCCAGATGCCACTAACTGTGAGGTCCTCCAGGTAAGCACCCCATCCTAGGAGTGAAACATATGTGGTGAGGATGGTTGTTGGGGATCACTGGAAGAAAGGAATACCCTCCCTGAGGTTGCTTTTGATCCTTATATGACTTGATATAGCTTCATAGTGCTCTCCAAGCTGCATTGTGTTCCCACCCCCCCCTCAGCAGCTACTGAGCCTTCATTTCATATTTCCAAGACATTCCATTATATCAGTTACATCATTCCATGATCTTCATCTTTAAGGCCCAAACAGTGTAGATGATATCACAGAATATTCAGATATTATGAAGAAAGAGAGAAACAGAGAAAGAGACAGTGAAAAAGAGGTATCCGCTGAAGACAGAGGGATTTAGATCATCTGCTCTGAGCTGGTCATTTTGAATTAAGGTTAAACAATGGAATCTTCAGACTTCAAATAAAACTAGATGCTACTTATACAAGAAAAGTACATATTCAATATAGGATATATATGAAAAGGAAATCTGGAAGGTGAATGACTGTAGAAAAACAATTTCTTATCACCACTTAGTACCCATCATCTTGACCTCTCTAGTTCCAATGATAATATATATATGAAATGTCACCTTAAGCTAAGTTCACTATATCAGAACAAAGCTTCTATTCCCCCTCTCTGGTATTCATTAGACTGCCAGAATGATCTTTCTGATTTCTGACTATAGGGATGTGGATTATAGTGCTGTCTCCAAAACGACCTTGGCTAGAATAGACCCTCCTTACATTCCTGCTGTCACTTTGCCTTTAGTTGTCCACACTGTGCCCACCATTGCTCCTTACAGTTCAGCCCTTCATCTCATATCTCCCTGGAGGGTAGATAGCTCCCTCACAGTGTTTCTTTCCACTCCAAATTCTGGGTTGGTTCCTTCCTTTCTGGTTTAGTTCTCTCCTCCCCCCATATATGCTCAGAAATATTGACTGCCATTCATTCTTCCTTTCCTGACTCAAGTCCCATGCTAGGCAGGTGGCAAGTTCTCTTCTCTGGTCTAACCTCTCCTTCCTCTCTTTCTCCTCTCTCCTTTCACATTGAAAGCTTTGTGCCATGCAAATAAGGCTAGGGGGTGTTAGGGTGTATTAGTAGGGGTAGCACAAGTCATAAGAGGGAGGTAATAATCCCTCTTTACAAGACACTGGTTAGGCCCCATCTGGAGTACTGTGTGCAGTACTGGAGGCCACACCTTCACAAGGACATTAACCAAATTGAGGCAGTCCAGAGAAGGGCAACCAAAATGGTGCAGGGACTGCATCAGAAGACATATGAGGACAGATTAATAGAGCTCAATATGTATACCCTTGAGCAAAGGAGGGAGACAGGTGATATGATCGAGGCATTCAAACCCCTTAAGGGCATTAACAAGGTGAGAGTCTAACATGTTTAAATATAAGAAAAACAGCAGGACAAGAGGACACAGCATGAGATTAGAGGGGGGTCGATTAAGGGGGAATGTGAGGAAATTCTTTTTCACAGAAAGGGTGGTGGATGCATGGAATGGCTTACCACAAGAAGTGGTGGCTATGAATACAGTGCAGGGCTTCAAACAGGCATGGGATAGGCATAAGGGAGCAAAAAAAATGACTATGAATAGATAGGCCATTGACAGAGCAAAGGCCGATGGCACATTTATAAGGCAGAAAAAGAAATGGGCAGACTGGATGGGCCTTGCGGTCCTTATCTGCCGTCAACGTCTATGTTTCTATGCATATGCTACATATACTTGCCACTGCACCTAATGCCCTCTTCCCTTCTGTCTCCTACCTTTCAGCCCTTTCTTGTTCAAACTGCCTTCCCCTCCCTCGCTCATTATTCCTTGAGCTGTAAGAACTACTGTCGTTACAGTTAAACTGATTTTAGTAGTTCATTCAGACACATCTAGAAACTAACTTTTCAGCTCAGAGAAAAATTTGAAATAAATAGTTCAGCTAGGGCAACTGATCCTTTGGCTTAATGATGAGTGACTTGTGTTCTGAGCCAGAGGGCTAAATGTTCAAATCTCCCTTTGAAATATGTGGCTACAGTACTATGGAGTACTTAGCTGGTGGTAGTGGTGAACTCAATTTCACAAAGTTTTAAAAATACCAGTACTTCAGTTTCAAAAGTGAAAAGGGACATGGTGGGCATAAAGAAGGCAGGACAAGTGATACGAGCCAATACACCAGTACACTATTTCACAGAAGCAATCTTTCTTTGTCATGGTACCCTTAGAATAGATACTGATTTTACTTAACAGAAGACCTTGTCAAAATTAAACAAACTACATTCAATTTCAAAAACTGCCAGGCCTAATAGCGCAGTGGTAGCACTGCTGCTCACTATGCCAGTGACCCTGGTTCAGGAATGGACTTGCGTCACTTGGGGGCCGGCTGGAGAAGGGAGGATTGAGCATCCCATGAACAGCTCTCTTCCCTCAGGGAAAGGGGATTTAGTGTCTGACTCAGTGACTGCCACCTGGTGGAAGATAGGTGGCAGCATAGGGTTTACTCAGTACAGTGGAAGGTCTGTCAACAGACGTTGGCACAGACATACATGTCACAGCATGTCTGCACCCTCAGTGGGAGAAAAATATGGAAGAGAAAATCTTTGAGTCCGTCAAACTACACTGGGTGCCATGTCTAACCGACAGGGTAGGTCACCCACCATACTGTGGTTTTGGGTAAATGATGGATAAAAGTTAAGTCCCTGAGTTGGTCGATGATGGGGCTGAAGGGGGAGTGAGTGCCACCTGGTGGAGCGATGAATGAAGGGAACCAAAGGAAAAAAGCAAGGGTGGGGAAAAAAATACAAACGCTATTCTGTTTAATTTTTTTTCCCAAAAAAGACTTGTGTTAAAAAAAAGAAAGGAACTGTGGCAGCACACTTGTTTTTCACTTGTTTGGTAACCAGGTAAGGCCCACTGGGCACAAGCCCATTTACAATAGTGACCTGGGAGCACAGGGAAGTTAAATGATGTGCTGAGAGTCACACAGTATACAACTGAAAGTTGTGGTAATCAAACCAAGGTATGCTGGATGTACCAAGCTCATTCACAGCTGGTTGTTCTAACCTCTAGGTTGTACTGCCAAAAGGCCACAATCTGAGTTGGTGATGATTAATTAAATCATATGTTATACCTTGCAAATGTCTTATAGCCAAACAGTGCAGACAAGAAGAAAGTGAAAACACTGGTAAAGCTACATCAGCTTATGGCCCTTGGAGGAAAGTGAAAAATACTCTGAAACCAGAAGGGAAGATCATGTTGAGCAGAATATCCTTTGCAGGACCTCGACTGTCTGTAGGATCTGCTGTTTGCAAACTGATGTACTCTTCCAGCCTTTTCAGTTGAAGGTTGACTGCACCGTTCTCCTGCAAGTCACTTTGGAATAAACTGTGATTTAACTGATATCACTGACTGAGAATGTGGCCTGTTGGCAAAGTAAGTGGGCTGTTTCGATTCTTTTCTTTTTTTCAGGGAAGCGTGTTTGGCTGCTCATGTTTAGGAGGTGCACCTTTTCCTGTGCATTTCTCATGACCTGCAGATTTATTAATCAAATAATATTCAAGTCTTTCACATGATATAGTCATACTTGTTTTCCTCTCAAATTATTTTATTTTTATGAAACTATAAAACTCGGTTTTGGACAAGGAAACAGGGCAGTTCCATTGTTATTCTCCACAATGTATATGTAGACCACCTTAAAGGAAATCTTGTATCTCCTCTCCTGTGTTACACTTGGTCCCCACACCCTCACTGGATACCCACTGTGCACCACTGATGATATATGTTATACTATATTCTATGTTATGTATAATTATTACTAACATACAGGGCATTGGTACTTACTGTACAAGAGTAAGTCACCAGGGACATATCCATGATTATTGCCAATACTATCACTGCTAGTAATGCATACATAATAAGTATTGTACCGAGAATACACTTATGTGCTCTCTGTTTATTCTTCTGAGAAGTCATTGTATAGCCAACACTGCTATCATGTGGATTTATTTAACACTGCACTTATTTTCTGTTTTCTGTGTAAGTCTTTGTTCTTATTTTAGCTAATTTTACACATTTTGCATATCGCTAGATAACACTGTGGAGCCACCTAACTTTTAGACAATAGGGCTTGTTTTGTATATCTAACATATTATGAATGTAATAGTTACCATGGTAATTATTTAAGTATATAAGTCAATGCCCACCATTTTCCCACTGAGACCATCTTCATCCCCAGGGGATACTGGGAAACTCCTGGCTCCCAGTGTCTGTATCGGTACTAATTAGGGCAAATGTCTAATTTTGTGTAATAAACATGTTTATTAACGCATATGCCACTTGTCTGTTGTTTCTGCTGCTAGTTTATTACCACCAAAAACCTAAGCAGGGCTTGACACCCTGACACCTGTGTAATGGGCCTTTTAAGGGCAAGAACCACAGATTCCCATAGGATGCTTTAGGTACCAGAGCTCCACCCTGACACTGCCTTCATTTGAGAATATGGCCTTCTGCAGGGGTTCAGGAGCACAGTAGTCCCCTAGAAATCCTGGATTTGTTATTCTGACCAACTCATAGTACATACATTTTAATCACTTTTACAGAGACACCTGTAATAAAAGTTATGTACTCCAAATTAATAGAAAACCTGTACATGGTTTGATATAGCTTATTATGATATCTGGATGTGTGCACTGGAAACAAAGTTCTTTTTTCAGACACAACCCGGTTTACAAAGTACAAACATTTAGGTAAATAAAAAAAAAAACATAAAAGCATAATACAATAAAGTGACATAAACATACAAATTATCCAGTACACTCCTAACTAAGTAAACACTTAGAACTCATATAATGCTTTCTCAATGATGAAGGAACCATGCTGCCAGTCAGCCAGCATGCTTGCTTGATATCACCTAAAGTTCCAAAATGAAACCAAAAGAAATTAGCAAGAAAACCATTTGCTGTAGAATGGGTTTTGCTTTATATTTAACCAGCTGTTAGTAGCAGACTGAATAAATAAGTGAAACTGTAATTAAGCCTTTTTAACTAATAATTGATTTCTTTGTAGGTAAATTATTTAAAATACATTTTCACCATTTGAAACTCGAGTATAATTAAATTGAAATAAAATAACATTAGCAGTGACAGGTCATTAGAAAGTGTTGTAATTGACTGTCCTGCCTTGTAGCAAATGACCCAAGTAACTGCACAAGAACCTTTAAGCAGTTCAGAGTACAGCTGTAGTAGCTATTTATAGAATATCTTTCACTAGACAAATATCCTTGCTGAAGCGCATCTGCACCACATTACTAAACATTTTTTGCTGATTAAGTATCATGGTTCATATTAATGAACTTTTGCTTTTCATGAGGTAGTTAGTATTTTAGCTTTGTAATTTATGGATAGACCTCATTCACCACAGAAAAACCATATAAAAATATTCCCGTAATATCATAGGCAGTGCTCACAGATTGACTTGGCATTGCCCCTGTAAGTACAAGGCAGCTGACCTGCCAATTATGTTGTTTCCTATAAAAGCAAAACTGCTTTGTTTTTCTGTATAACAAATGCAAGTCAATGGGAACAAGTTTTCTGTAGATGGCTCAGTTTCCCTATAAAATACAGAAATCCTTGTAAATCTGGGAGCCTTGTAGTTGCGACATCATCCTTCCAATAATATCATTATTGTGACATCACAGCTATAGTATTACAAGATTGAATGTTCTGAAAAATCCTCGTGCCAAGCACAAACTTTTACTGTAACCTCTGTGTACAGTAAAAGTTGACTAGCACTGAAATGAAAACAGCTGTGTCTACAAAAGACATTTCTGACTACGAACCAGGAACTGTGCATGTATCTTCCTCCCTGGCCACCAGAACTGCAGTAGTGGGCACTGGCAGATCACAGCAACAGGAGGAGCTGGAGTCCAAGGTGGGAGTCAAGCCTTGGTTTCTAGCCAGCTCATTGGTCCTGTGATCCTGGCCCCAGCACTGGTGGTGAGGCCAAGACTAGGACAAGGAGAATCACCATCCAGCACATGGGAGCGCCTTGGCTCCAGGACAGGCAGCTGGGTTGTGAGGAAAGCAGCTGCAGTGCAGTAAACCAGTTGGATCCATGCTGTGCATTACAAAAATAAATAACAGGAAAGTGGAAATTATGTACCTACCGTAATTCTTGATCTTCTCTTGTATTTTCACCATTCATTACTGCTTGGGTGTAAGCTGGAGGTGCACACCCGCCACAGGAGTTTGGTTTTTTTTGGAGAGGAGTTGGCATCGACGGCGCTGCCCCTGAGAGCGACGCACTACGTGGTGCGCGAGGGCCAGCCATTAGGCACCGTAGACTCCTCCTCCTCCATCCCAGTTCTGACAGCTGGAGAAGTGAAATAAGGATAAGAAAAGGAGAACGAGGCAAGAGAGCCGAGGGATAGACAAAGCAAAGGATACAAACCTTAAAAGGAATAAGCCGATAGAGGACAGGAAAGAGGAACACCTACCCTATGGGACTGCATGGCCTCACTCCTGGGGAGGCTCCGATGGAGGAACAGATAAGGGAGAGAAGGAAGAATGAAGAAAGAAGAAGAAGAAGAGGAGGAAGAGGAAGAGGAGGAGGATGATGATGATGATGATGATGATGATGATGATGATGTTGTTGTTGGGAGGGGGGAGAAATTTCTGCCAAAATTGTGAAATTTGGTTTGAAGGCTTGTAAACTTGGAACCAAAAGCAAGGGAGCAAGGATCCCACTCAATAACCTGGTGAAGAAGTTTCAACTGAACCGTTTTCACAGCTTGGTACACAAAAGGCAGACTTTCTACACTTCCCAACATCCCCAACCACTACACTCAAGCTAAGTGCTCACAGACTGCCAAGGCAGAAAATCTGTTCCGAAGGGAGAGCGCCCAACTAGACAGGGGAAGGAAGCCCACTAACACCTCATTGTGTGCTAACACAGATGTGTGTGGGGATGGGGGGATTTGAAACCCAACAGAGGGCACCCCCTTGCGAAAAAAGTGACAGAGTGGGAACTCAGTCTGAATCCCTGAAGGCAAGGCAAATTAGATCACCAGCTCAAGGCAACTGGAGTGCCAGGACAGTATTTAACTAGCAGAGACTGGCGAAAACAGGAGATACAGAATTGCCAGAGGGGACCTGGGTAAAGGAACAGAACCATCTAAGGAAAGGTTTTGTTAACTATAGATTGAACGATCATGGCTTAAAAAAAGAGCCAAGAGGTCACCCTCAAGGGCAATCAGAAAGAGTTCCCTCAGGAGGAAGCCAAATTCTACTGGTTCCCCTCTCCTTTCCAATTTATTGTATCCATTCTGAGAGAAGAACAGAAGACTAAAAAATTTGGAAATACAGGCTTTAAGCCATGAGAAGGAGGGAGGAGAAATGAGCAGGAAGGGGGAGACGCTGAAGGAGAAGGCCCAAGAGGGGAAGGTGGACGGGTATCAGTAATGAATGGTGAAGATGCAAGAGAAGATCAAGAATTATGGTAGGTACGTAATTTCCATATCTTCCCTTGTCAAGCTTCACCATTCATTACTGTTAGGTGAGTACCAAGCCCCCTCAAAGGGGACTAGGAAAACCCTGAGAGAACAAGACCCTCAGCCTCCTGCTGGTGAAAAACAGAAGGAAGAGACCCTGATCTTACAAGACAAGAAGCCTAAGCAGGGTTTTATTTAACTCTAAAAATTGATTAGCGTTTTGCTCATAAAAGTGCTAAAACATTGTGAAAATGCATAGCACTTGACTCCCTGCGTTTAACAAATATAACACTTCTAGAAAACCTATATAAATACTTTCTGTACAGTTAGTATTGTCCCAAGAAAAAAGTGCTAATCAATTATTTAAAACCCTGCTAAGGCCAATGAGAGCTAGGAGGTGTCCCCTGGAGATGAGGAGATGGAGGAAGCCCCTGCAGAAGCCTCCTATCCCTGACAGAAAAAAAGGCAGGTCCCTCGGAAGGTGGAGCGAATCACCCTACGCCAGGCCAGGGATGACAATCTTGATAGATGAAGCCATGCCATCCGCCTAATGTAGATTGCTGTCCTCGCATTCCTGGAAGCCACCTCACTGGCATCATGGGATGCCCTTGCTTGGTGCCTTGCCAGTTCCAGGCCTATAGCGGAGAGGGCAATGGCCTGTCTGGATTGCTCTGTATCAGGCATTGATGCTAGAAGTTGACAAAGCATCGACCATAAGTGCCTGTTGTAGGCAGCATGGTGTGCCTGATGTGATGCAATGCACAACATCGCACAAGAGGAAGAGAACACTCTTTGCCCCCACCGGTCAAACTGTAGGGAATCCAAGTCCGGTGGATGGTCGTGCACCAGGCAGCACCCGGAGGGAGTCTCAAGGAACACCAATCCTGAGGGTGGGTTGGGGAGAGTACCTAGAGACTCAGATGGGGCACAATACCTCCTCCTGCAGTCTGCCGGGGCTGGAAAAGGATCAGCTGGAGACTGCCAGGTGCAGATAGACACCTCCTGGAAAGGAACAGGCCAGGATGGCACCACCAAATGCTGTGCACTGAATTCTCCAAGGAATTCATGCATCTCTCGCTCAGTATTGTCACGCCTGACATAGGAGATATGAAGGTCCCCAACCAGCCTCGAAAGGAAGCACTGATAATCCGTGAAATCAGCATCAGAGGAAAGGTGAGCAGAGGGTTCCTATCCCTCCGAGGAGGGAGCCAAGGAAGATGGGGAACTCGAATGCTCAGAAGACTCCTGTGGCAGAGGGGATAGGTGAAATACCCGCTCATGCATGTGTCTAACATATGATGGGAAGGCCGCCGCAGTGCCTCTGAACGTTTCCCAGGATAACGGCCCTGTAGGACCAACATGGCCCGAAAGAGAGGGAGGTCACAAGACAGAACCCTGGGGATGTGAACTCTGGAAGAGCCCAAACAGGGAATCTCCCCAGTGATGCACCTGGGGTTGCATAGGTCCAGAAGGGCAACCCATGGCAGCATCACTGGAAGGGTTCCCTAAGCCCAAGAAGGAAAGGTGTGGCTCAGTGCTATGGCTCCGTCCTGCACCCTGAAAGGTGGCAGAAGGAAGCTGACGCCCCTCACCCCAACCCCTCAGACTCTGAAGACATCCTCCTCCTCGACTCCAATAATGGGGTTTGTCAATCCTGAGGCCCTCCAAGGGGAGCTCCCGGGGACAGAACCTCCGAGCCACCGGGAAAGACACAGCAGCACCAGGGCTGGCAGCTGCCACTGCTCTCTCGGGGGGGGGGGAATGGCCCCTTCCCCCAAACCCCAAAACACCAACCCCCAAAGACTCCAATCCACCCCCAGCCTGGGAGTCCTCGGTGGAAGGGCGTTCCAGAGACTCAGGAATAGTAGTCGCCTCATACCATGCCTCCCAAAGGACTCTGACTCCGAGGAATCAGAGTGCGAGACCGGGTCCACGTCCGAGTCACCCACTTCCTAATAAGAGTTGACCAGCAGGACCTCGATGCTGGCTACCCCAAGAGTCCACTGGGAAGCGGCTTCGCGAATGGTGCCAGTGTCACTTGCAACACAGACCAGTCCTAGTGCATTGCCCACAGTATCGCTACCCGGCCCCAACCCACCAACGGCTCCAGTTGAATCCCTGGTGCTGTGCACGGCCCCAGAGTTAAACACAGCACCGCCAGTGGAGTTGACCAGAGAAGTGGCACTGAGAAGCAAGCTGGCACTGTGAAAGGTGCCGGGATCTGAGACAACACCAGCAGGTGGTGCCGAGGGTCCACCAGTACTGGATCCAACAACCATGGGCCACGACACTGGGGGAGTCTGCACTTCCGAGGAGGAGACTGCCGAGGAGGTGTCCCCAATGCAACCCGGGAGGGGCCACGATGTTCCTCCGACACCACAATGGAGGCATCCTCCTCAGCAAGACTTGAAGATGAGGAGGCCTCCTCCTCACCAGACCATATTGGCCTGGGAGGGGACCCGGAGGAAGGGCCTAAAGTCCTGGCCTGGGGAACCCAAGATTGATGCTGTCCTCTGAAAGTCAGTGGAATCCTGCCAACTTTAAATGTGCGGACTTCAAGAACACAGCAGTCCATCAAAAAACAGGCATCACATCTATCCATGTCAAGGTTAGGTCCCAGGCACCGAAGGCAGACATCATGCCTGTCCGTCATGGAGAAATGCCAGCCACAGGAGCACCGACGCATGGGGGCACGGCCCTCTTTTGACTTTCGCTTCACTCCTGAACTGGATATGATGCGAAAACAACTTTAAAACACAGAAAAGCTCCTGGTGCCATCGAAAAAATAAATGAATTGGTCTTACCGGAGTCAATGGCAATGGGAGAACTGAACTGGGATGCAGGAGTCGACTTCGATGGCTTCAAAAACAAAGCAGGCCTAATGGCACACTAGAAAAACACTTCTCACACACGCTGCTGGTGCAACCTCGATGGTGGGAGAAACAGAACTGGGATGGAGGAGGAGTCTACAGCATCTTACGGCTGCCTCTTGCACACCATGTAATGCGTTGCTCTTGGGGACGGTGCCATCGACGCCAACTCCTCTCCAAAAAAAAAAAACTCCCATGGCGGGTGCGCATATCCGGCTAATACCCAAGCAGTAATGAATGGTGAAGACTGACAAGGGAAGATCTATGCTTAACTTTGGTACAATACTATCTCAAGGTTATGTTGACATGAGGGATCCTTTCGAGCTTCGCCGACGAGGTTCTCAAGTCACCAGAACCACTCAATGGCATAATACTCACGTAATACATAGTTTTATTTGTCTAATCTTTCTATTCATGAAGCACTTTAACTGTGTTTCTTTTGCTGTATTTGGCTTTATTCTGCTCTTATTTTACTCCCCTTCTAATGGCCAGTGTACAAGTGTGAAATCCTCAATAAATGTGCAAAACAATACAAACAAAAATAAAACTAAGAAAATATTTCATGAATAAAACAGAATCCTTCCCACTGGAGCAACACCCCCCAAAAAAATATTTACTAATTTGTGTGGGTTAATAGCACCCACCTACCTACCTTTCTAACTCTCTGGAGTGTCCTTACAATTAATAGGATTAGAACAGCAGTACTGCACTGCTGTGGCTCACCTGATATTATTTTTTCTCATATAAAATTACATGCCCCCTTAAAATCATCTAGGAAGCCAACATAGTGGCAGATAAGTCACTGCCATTCTAATCCTTTCAGTTGTATGGTATGGTATTATAAAACTGACTGATGCTTTTACTTTGGACATGTTCAGAAGGAAACAGTTTTTGGCATAGATATATTAAACTCTAACCAAAACAAGATGGGAGATTTCAAATGAGACAATACTCACATCAGTTAGGAAAACATCACATGTAACAATATAACAATAATTTTTATTATAGGGTTACCACATTTTAAGAAGCCCAAAGTGGGACATTTCTTACTGAAACATGATTTTTCACAGGCCAGTACATAACCTTGACCGATGCAACAAACTTGTTTTCTCTATATAATCAGAATTAAGGTGAAGTATTGTAGTTTCTTAGTTGCTTCTATTGTTTCTTATCATTTTAAGGTGTTTTAGTTAAGGTATTGTAGTTTTCTGCAACATTTAGTGGAAAGTTATAAAATATTTGTTCTACTATAAAATCAGAACATTTAGTATTTTTCATGTTTTTTGCAGGACACTGCTGCCCAAATTAGGACTGTCCTGTGAAAATCAGGACAGGTGGTAACCCTATTTTACTAAGACTGAATTTAATTTCTGCATCATCAATTAATTGATTTTATATTTTTGAATTGTATTTCCTTGTTGTATTTTCCATTATACTAGTTTACCAAATTTAATAGCCCAGTAAAAATAGCAACCATTAATGTGCAAGTGTAGGGTTTATCCTCATTGTGACCACTTCACACAGAGCTTGGGAAAGAGTAATTGTCTAACAGATTGACAAAAATAGTCTACCAAAAAGACAGTAAGTATGGCTAGAGAGCACATAGCTGGCTGGCCAGTGTATTTCACAAACTGATCAGTCACAGATTCCAGATTAAAAAGATAAAAATGCATTGGGACACTATTTTGCATTTCCAGTTTTGTGACCAGACACACACTGCAACAGCACCTGTAGATAAATACCTCTCTAAGCTTGGGTATTACCACCACCTAGTGCCCACAAGGAATATAGCAAGACAGCAGTAAGTAGGTTTATGATGGGGAAGATTCACACTGTATGTAGATGTTTTATCAGGCATGCTACAGGGCTGGAGAGGGGACATTGGTTCTCCTCTGTTCAGAAAGGGAAGTAAGTGTGAGTGTGACCAGAGAAACTACAGGCCAGTGAGCTTGACCTTTACTGTGACTAAAATCCTGACTAATTATGAAGTATAAGATTATGGAACATGTGAACAGGTAACAGCTGTTAAAAGGAGGGTAAACACTGGTTCAGTAGGAGGAACTGTGTCAGTTAAACTTGGTCATCATTTCTGAGTTAAAAACAAACAAAGAGACAAAGGCATGTTGGTTGATGCCAAACATCTGAATCTCAATAAATTGGTCCTCATCAGAAGTTGGTATAGAAAATGAGTACTTTTGGAACTTGAGGTAATATGACAAAGGATAAGGAGCTGGTTGAATAACGTAATAGTTGAAGGGACACAATCAGACTGCACGAAGGTCACCACTGGTGGTTCCCCAAGAATAAGTATTAGGAACCCTACAATTAACATTGTTTCACTACTGATCTGGAGTCAGTGGACACAAGTAAGTACTGTAGCTAAACTCAGTGACAACACAAAGTTAATGACAAAGTCCAGGAGGAGGGAGAAAATCTACAAAAGGAACTAAAACGTCTGGGTGAATGAGGTCCAGCAATGATCATTTAAATTCAATGCGGATAAAGAACAGTTAAGTACTTACTGTAACAGCAGATCTTCACGAGGCTCTCTTACATTAGGCCACATCTTTGGAACTATACCTGCATCAGCACTAGGACCACGTGGAAACTTCTGCTAGCTAGGGTGCTGCCAATGATGACATCATGCTTCTGTGTCTATATAAATGTGGGTGGCCCCATCTCTCCTCAGTTTTCCACCGCAGATTAGAATTGGAGGACCTCCATATTTGGGAAACCAGGAGATCAAACTAGCATCAAGCATATTAGGTGAGAAATGGTGCTGGACGTAACAGCCATGGATTAGGATAAGGCAAAATATCTGATGCCACCCTCCCTAGAAAAGAGAAGGGGACTGAAGGGGGGACAACATGGCCTAATGGACGAGATTTTATTGCAGATCTACTGTTATGGCAAGTATGTAACTGTTCTGTCTTTTTTGAGGATATGTCTTCCATTACGCCACACCTTTGGAACAAGTCCCAGGCAATCCCAAAAGCCACTGGGAGGCTGGCAAGTCTAATTCAAGATAGCAGGCCTTGTAGTACAGCAAGGCCAAACGCTGCATGTCTAGGAGAGGCTATGTACAGACTGTAGTGATTAGTGAAGGTGTGGACAGTGCTCCATGTGGCTACAGCATAAATGTCATCAGCAGAAACATTTCTGAAACAAGCAACAGAAGTAGCCATTCCCCTAGTAGAGTAACAACGAACCACACCAATAAGTTATTTACCATACTTTTCATAACAGAAGGTAATACAATGTGCCAGCCATTTGGACAGGCACTGTTTAGATACAGGAGTGCCCTCTTTCCTAGAGGTGAATGAAACAAAATGCCTCACCTGGATTGGCAGACTCAAGGTAGTAAACAGGAAGATGTATAATTTGATTCAATGTGAACTCAGATACCACCTTCAGTAAAAACGTAGGATTTGTATGACAACTCTGTCTTTGTGAAAAATGAAATATGGAAGCTTACGCATTAGAGCCTGCAGCTCTGAAATCCTTTGAGTAGAAGTGATTGTAACCAAAAATAACATTTTCCATGATAGGAAGTGTAAGCCACAACTCATGGCTGGCTCACAAGGTGCCAAAGTCAGTTTTTCCAGGACATAATTCAGGACTCAAAGTGGGACAGATTATGGACAGGAGGTTTTATATGCAAAATACATCTCAGGAACGTACAGGAGACCTCCAATTGGGCAACCATATGACCCTCAATAGAGGGCATGGAAAGCTGATATAGCAGCCAAATGCACCTTCAGTGAGGAATTCATTTATTTTATTTCAAAAGTTTCCCCAGGAAAGACATACTGAGCTGAATAGCAGCTGGTTTCCAGATGCGTCCTGGGGAAGAGGTCATAGGAGACATATATACAGAGTATTTACAGTACATTGCAGATAACTGTACAAATAAACAGAGCATTTACAATGTATAATAAAGACAGCAATTCAACAATAGTATTTACAGCATGTATAGCTAGATGCAGTATATACAATTAGCAGTAAGGCCAGCCATCTAGGCCCAATGCACCATGAGAGGCATACAGTGATTAGGGAGCTAAAACAGGGTTGAGGCTAGGAGTGAGGTGGAGTTTACAAGGAGGTATCCAGGAGCCAGCGGTTAAGTTAATGGAAGGAGAGGAGGGAGATGGATGAAGAAGGAGATTAGGTAGAGTAGAGGAGTAGGGGTGGAGAGCTCATGTACTGTTGCAGGACGGAGTGGTGAAGACATGGAGAAGAGAGGAGAGGGAGTGAAGGGAAGTGGCAGAGCAGATGAAGAGGGGGAGGGCATTCCAGAGTTTAGGGAGGTGACAGGAGAATGCAGCCTGGCTGGAAGAAGAAGATGACCTAGGCAGGAGTGCTAGGGTCCAGTAGCCAGAGCTGTGGAGGAAGTAAGAGGAGTGAGGAGGAGATGAGAGTAGAGAGGTGAGGTAAGAAGGGAGGGAACTCAGCCAGTACTTGGCAATAAGGGAGAAGCCTTGTGCAAGATGTCTGGCTTCAAGGGAGGGAAGAGAGAGTCAGCTGCAGAGGCAGCAGTGGTGAGTCTGGGGTGGGCAGTCAAGAGCAAACTGGCAGAAGGAGTGATAGAGAGAATCCAGGGTGGTCTTTGGAGCACTGCCGTAAATGGTGTCTCCATAGCCGAAAATGGGGAGAATCATTCTCTGTACAATGGCTCTGCACACTGGTAGGGGGATACACCCACAGTTCCGGTACAAATCACCTAGTTTTGGGTGGAGCTTTCTGTGGATAGAGTCCATGTGTACAGAGAAATCTAGGTGCTGGTCAAGTCACATCCCAAGGTACTTGAAAGAAAGGACCCATCTAAGGTGTGGATGGAGGGGAGGGCTGAAAGTCTAGAGAGATTTTGCCTGGTTCTGAGGGTCATAGAGACCATTTTTTTGCATTTAGGGACAGCTGATTTGAATGGAACCAGAGCTGGATATTGCTGAAATCCAGCTGAAGTCTGGTCATAAGATCAGCAGGGGAGAAGCCAAAGGCAAATTAAAGAGCATCTGTGTACATATGAATGGATGCAGAGATACAGGCAGAGGGGAGGCTAATTAGAAAAATGGAGAAGAGAATAGGGCCAAGGACCAATCCTTGGGGGATGCCAGTGCTGAAAGGGAGAGGCGGGGGTGCAGGGAGTTCCCAATTTTAACTGATTGAGTTCTGCCCAGAAGGTATGAATGCAACCAGTCAGTTGCTTGGGAGGAAAGTCCTGCAGCAAAGAGCTTCACAAGGAGAAGTGGGTAGGCTATGGTGTCAAAGGTTTAGTCAGTGACAGTGGCTCAGTAGGTGGCACACTTGCCTCTGAGGCCGGGAGATCAGAGGGCTGTGGGTTCAGTTCCCACATCTGGCACTTGGGTTAATATCCCAGTACTGACACTGTAGTGCAGCATGAGAGGGGTGCTGCACTTCTGAGGTGCCGTCTTTCAGATGAGAAGTTAAACTGCGGTCCCATCTTCCTGGACTGGTGGTAGTTCAGGTGGATGTTAAAGATCCCATGGCACTTATCGAAAAGAGTAGGGAAAATTTCCCCTTTGTCCTGGTTAAATTTCCCTCATTCACTAAAAAACAATATCACCAACAGCTTAATCTGGTTCAAGGTCAGTTGGCATTCATCTGTATCCCCCTCCCCCGGGTCTTGCCTGAAAATAGGCAGGATTTGTCTAGTGCACTTACCCGGTCAACAAAAACTAAATAAAATAAAATAAATAGAGGCCTTGGACAGGTCAACAAAAATTGCAGCGGTGATCAGACTCTGATCCATGCCAGACAGAATGGAGTCAGTCAGCCTGAGAAGGGAGGTGGAGGTGGAGGGAAATTTGCGAAAGCCAGACAGGAAAGGGGTGAGGTAAGAGGATGAGTCAAGAAAAGGAGAAAGTTGAGAAAGCATGACATGTTCTTGAAGTTTAGCGAGGGTAGAAAGTAGGGAGATAGGGTGGTAGTTCCCAGAAGCAGAGGAGTAATCACCTTTAGGAAGGGGAGTGACTGTGGCATGCTTCCAAGAAGCAGGGATGGAGGCAAGGGAGAAGAAGAGGTTAAGAAGGGATGGGAGAGGGAGGCAGATAGAGCCAGAGAGATGACGGAGTTTAGGGTCCAACCCATCTGTGCTCTTGCCTCAAGGGGATTTAGAGCAAGGAGGGCCTCGAGAGAGGCACCAGGTATAACTGAGGAGAAGGAGAAAGGGGAAGATAGGGAGGGCTGAAGGGGGACAGTGGGGGGTGGGGGTAAGGAGGAGAGGAGAGGAGGGAAGAGGCACAGGAGGTGAAGAAGTCATTAAATTCAGCGTCGACAGCAGAGAGGTCATAGATGATGGCACCTCTCATCTTGAGGACTGGGCCAGAGGACTGAGTAGGGGGTGAGAAGAGGGAGTGGATGACATTCCAAAACTTTGAGGGCTGGTTAATATAGTATTGAAAAGTGGCAGAAGCTGGCCGGTGGCGCAGAGGGCTGAGGCACTAGATGCCACACCTCGAACCAGATCGGCGACCCGGGTTCGGGAATGGACTCGGGCGCCAGAAGCTGGCAGGGGGAAGGAGAAGATCAAGCATCCAAAGGACTGCTGTCTTCTCCTGGGGAGTGGTGGGGGATTAGCTTCGCTCTGTAGTGGCCCCCGGTGGAGACTGGGGGTACTACCCATAGCAGCGCAGGAGGGACCAAGAAAGCCAGAAAACAGCTTCGGCACTGCTGGATGACAGCCTCCGCTCTCCATGTTCCCCAGAACCTCCGGGAGCCTCCTTCACCACAGCAGCGCCCCAAACCGTGGAAAAAATAGTGTGCTGGGGTTCCCTGCCACCCGGTGCCTTCCCCCTCGGAGGAGGGGGACCCACCTGGTGATGGGATATGCCGGGTCAACTCGGGGTCAGCTGCAAATCTGTGTGAGAGAAGGTGCTCCAGAAGAGGATTGCCGGGGATGGAGGCTAGGGGTACCCAAAGGAGAGGCTGACGTCGGAGTGTAGGAGGAAGGTAAAAAGATCACTCAAAAAAAGAAATGTGGCAGAAAGAAAAAATTACTCACCTTGGTAATGTTGTTTCTTCTAATGGAGTCTTGCGGTATTCTGACATATGCAGTTAGGTCCTGCCTTTCAACTGCCCCAGAGAACAAAGAGTTAAACTTTTCATGGCCAGCATGGAATGTTCACCATGAGCTCGGTTGAAGCCCCTGTCTGCTGCTGTTTAAACTGCAACAGTCAGATCTTTATGAGCAATACTCACTAGAAGTTCTGTGTGGAAACTGTAAAACTCAAACTAGCCAACTGGCAACTACATCTATATAAAAGGGTTTTTGGTTTCAAAAGGAAGACTCGAGTCAGGAAACCCAAAACCAAAACACATCCAAAACACAATAACTCACCCAAACTAAAGAGAGGGAAAAAAGGACACCCTTAGGGTGCCAACATTGCTCCTGCCCACCCACATCCCAAAACTAGGTTCTGAGAGGGGAGGAGGGAATCAGAATACAGCAAGACTCCATTAGAAGAAACAACATTACTAAGGTGAGTAATTTTTCTTCAAACAACATGAAGTCTTGCTGTATTCTGACATATGCAGACTACTCACAGTACCTCCATGGAGGAGGGACAGAACCTACTTTGGAAACAGGCTCTGAAGTACTGCTGTGCCAAACCGAGCATCACTCCTAGCCTGGATATCCAGAGAGTAATGCTTGGTGAATGTATGGACTGTTTTCCAGGTGGCTGCTTGACAAATTTCTAAGAGAGGAATATCCCTGGCAGCAGCCAGGGAAACAGCTGTACCTCTAGTGGAATGAGCCCTCAGGCCTGAGGGTGGAGTTCTACCCAGTTTTTCATAGCAGAATTGTATACAAGAAACAATCCACCTGGCAATAGATCTCAGTGGCAGGTTTGCCCTTACCAACCTCTCCATACGTGAGGAACAACTGGAGGGATTCAAACCTGTGACCCTTGGTACACTCTATGTAGTATCTCAGGGCCCTTTTAACATCCAAGCTGTATAGCCTCCTCTCTCCAGAGGAGGAATGGTCAGTGAAGAAAACAGGGAGAGATATAGACTGGTTGAGGTGGAAATCTGAAACCACTTTAGGCAAAAACTTTCAGTTAGTTCTTAGGACCACTTTATCTCTATGGAAAGAGATGAAATCAGGTTCCACTGACAGGGCTTGCAATTCACTGATATGCCTGGCAGAAGTAATGGCCACCAAAAACACAGTTTTCCAAGTCAAGTACTTAAGCTCTGCAGAGGACAAAGGCTCAAAGGGGGGTTGCATAAGCTGAGCAATGCAAACATTAAGGTCCCAAGCATGAGCAGGATCCCTAAAGGGGGGATGGTGTGAAGCAATCCCTTGAAAAACTTACAAAACACAGGATGGGATGACAGAGAGGAAGGCTTGCCTACTGACAAGAAAGCAGAAAAAGCTGCCAAATGTACTTTAAGGGTAGCTGGTCTGAGGCCTAGGCCATTAAGATGGACCATATAGTCCAGAACCGTAGGCAACTCAGCAGAGTCTGGAGAAATATTTTTCTTAGAACACCAAATGCTGAATCTTTTCCATTTGGAGTTGTAAGTCTTTCTGGTGGAGGGCTTTCGAGAAGCCTTGAGGATATCCAGAACCCTTGGGAAAGATGCAGATCTGCAAACTCTAACTCTTCAAGAGCCATGCCTGAGATTGAGAGACCGAAGATCTGGTACCAAATCCTCCCTGAGAGGATGTCAACAGGTTGTAATTCCTGGGAAGAGACAGGGGAAGGTGGACTGCTAGGGACAGCAACAGGGGATACCAGGGCTGTCTGGCCCAGTCTGGAGCAATCAGAATCACTTTGCATGGTTGTGACCGTATCTTGACTAACACTTTGAACAGGAGAGAGAAGGGGGGAAAGCATACAGAAATTTCCCTTCCCAGTTCAGAATCAGAGCATCCAAGGGTACTAAGCCCAAGATTGTGGGTCTGCAACAAAAGAGAGGAAGTTGGTGATTGTCTGGGGCTGCAAAAAGATCTATCTCTAGAGTGCCCCATCTCGAGAAAATCACTTTCAAAACTAGAGGATCTAGGGTCCATTCGTGATGGCCCTGGGATATTCTGCTCAGAGCATCTACTAGGACATTGCCCTTCCCTGGGAGGTGAACTGCTATCAGAGAGGTTTGCAGGGAATAGGCCAGGGACCACAACTACAACTTCATCGCTTCTGTGCACAAGGCCGTAGACCGAGTGCCTCCCATGCTTGTTGCTGTACCACATGGTGGTGGTGGTGTCTGTTCTGACCTGGACCACCTTGTTCTGTACAGACTTGGAAAAAGCTTGCAGTGCCAGAAACACTGCTCTGAGTTCCAAGAGACTGATGTGAAGCAGAGATTCCTGAGGTGACCACAGTCCTTGGGTGGTAAGATCGCCCAAATGGGTTCCCCAGCCCAACAGGGAAGCATCTTTGGCAAGTATCACTGAATGAGACTGAGTGACAAAAGGAACCCCTTGTCTCAAATTGTCCTGATCCTGCCAACATTGCAAGGCTTGGATCAGGGTTCAAGTCACTGGGACTAGTTTGGTAAGGGAATCCTTTCTTTGGGACCAGAAGGCTCTTAAGTGGAACTGAATGTCCCTCATCTGGAATCCTGCTCCTTGGACCACTACTGTGGAAGCTGCCATGTGGCCCAGAAGCTGAAGGAAATGCCTTGCTGGTTGAGACACCTGAAGGGTGAATGAAGAGGCCAGTTCCATGAGGGTCCTTGCCCTTTCCAGGAGAAGGAAGGCTCTTGCCTTTACTGTATTCAGCTCTGCCCCTATGAAGATGAGGAGCTGTACTGGTTTGAGAACTGACTTTGGAAGGCTGAGAAGGAATCCTAAGGAAGTGAGCACTTGCTGGGTCACTTGCAAATGTGACTTGACTTGGTCTGGAGACTGACCTACTATGAGCCAGCCGTCCAAGTATGGGAAGATAGAGATCTTTTTTCTCCTTAGGAAAGCAACCACTACTGCCAGGCAGTTTGTGAAAACCCTTGGGGCTGATGTTAGGCCAAACAGCATTGCTCTGAATTGATAGTGGCCTGAGGGCAACTCGAACCTGAGGTACTTTCTGTGGGAGCACCTGATGGGAATGTGAAAATAGGCATCTTTGAAGTCCAGGGGAGGCTAGCCAGTCCCCTGGCCTTAGAGAGGGAAGGATAATTCCCAGAGTCACCATTTTGAACTTTGGCTTTAAAAGGTGTTTGTTCAGATATCTTAGGTCCAGGATGGGACGCCATTCTCCTGTCTTTTGGGTGGTTAGGAAGTACCTGGAGCACAATCCTTTGCCCTTGTGTAGGTTGGGAACCCTCTCTAGCAGCTCTGAGAGCTAGGAGAGAAGAAACCTCTGCCTCTAAGGCAAGGGTCTCTGATAGATTCGAGGTGGAAAGGATCTGGTTCTCATCTTGGGAAATTTTTGAAGCTGAGAACCAGCCCCTGGCTTACTACTTCCAGGACCCACTTGTCTGATGTTAGAGACTTCCAGTCCTGGACAAAGTAAGCCAGCCTGCCACCTACTGGTATGGGAGAATTGGCCCGGGCAGACCCATCAGGGTGTCTGCTTGGCAGGGGCTTTAGGCTGAGGGGTGGATGCAGGCCTGCTCATCCCCCATCTGCCTCTCCCTCTCCCTCTAAAGAACGCCCTCTGAGGGAAAGAAAAGGAGGCCTGAGCTTGGTAAAAAGGCCTTTGGAAAGGCATGCCGCTGCCCCGGACTGCTGCCTTTGAGGAGTTGCTTGCCTTTCTTTGGCCTGAGCACTCCTGTAAGTGGTCCTGTACTCATCCATCTTTTTCATGTAGTTCTCTGTCTGCTCCCCAAACAGAGAATTACCAATTACAGGGAAATCCATGGCCTTAGCCTGGGTGTCCTGTGAGAGGCTAGTACATCTGAGCCAAGTCATCCTCCGAAGAGCCACAGATGTAGCTATGACTCTTGATGAAACATCATTGGAGTCCACAGCAGCATGAAATTGTACTTTAGATGCCTCAATCCCATCTGCAGCCACCTGCTCCAGCTCCTTGGCAAGCTGGTCAGGTGCCTGTTTAGCCAGAGCCAGCACAGTGTCCCACCTGGACTTCTGGTATCTAGCTGTGTAGGCCATATAGTTAGCCTGCCTGAGTCCCAAAGATGCTGCCATGTATTGTTTCTTTGCCATGGCATCAATCTTCCTGGAGTCCTTGTCTGGGAGGGTGTGATGCCAAGGGGATATTGGCCTTATCACAGGCAGCAGCCTGCACTACCCCAACATGGCTACATTGCTGGAAAAGGAACTCCGTGTCTGAGCCTGAGAGATGGTACCTCTTGTCCATTCGTTTGTCCACAGGAGGTATGGAATTAGGAGACTTAAGAATTTTATGTATCTGTTTCCCAAAGGATTTGTGGAGGGGAATAGACAGTCTCCTGGACTCTGGGATGTCTATCATCTCAACAAAATCAGGCTCCTCCTGATCCTCTACTGCTTCCTCCACAGGAAGCTGGAGGGTCTCAGCCACTTTTTTGTAAAACATATAGTGAGAAGGGGACTCAGAAAGCCTACGAGGAGAAACACCTGAAGGTCTGTCTGGGGAGATGTCCGGGTCAATAGGCACATCCAGACTTTCATAATCACCATAATCATCCTCATACTCTCCTTCCTCCTCCTCCGGTTCATAAAATTCTTCCAAAGTGTAATCCGGAACCGGGGGAACCGACTGAACTGAACCCCTGCCAGATGGTGCCGGTTCGGTCGGAACCGAAGTAAGCAATTGCACTATCCTTATCGCCTTGGCTATCTTATCGGCGGTCGGAGTATGAATTTCTGGGTCCGAATCGGACGATTTATCTTTTCTTTTCCTTTTCACTGGAGCCCACTCCTCAGAATCGGCTCTCCTTTTGCCCAAAGAAGTATCGCCCTGGTCAGAGGGCACTCCTTCTGGTTCGGTCGGAACCGAACCGGGCTGGCCATCCGGGTCAACGGACTTCTCGGCCTCCCTTTCCCTCAGTCTACCTAATCTCTTTTCCAGGGTAGAATTGGGAAAATTCTTACAAATTTGGCAGTCTGAATCGAGGTGGTCAAACCCCAGACAAACACAGGTGGTGTGGGGATCAGCCTTGGCAAAGACTTCCCCACACACACTGCAGTGTTGAAACCCAGTGGGCCCGGTTTTTTTCCTGGGTTTCTCAGACATGGCCAATCCTATCCAAAACTTACCCTTTTTGGAAATCCGCCAGGCAAGACTTCTATTGGTTCCTGACCTGTCATGGGTCTTGCAAAAACTTAATAAAATCTGTTTTTAGAACCGATATGGACTGGTTACCACACTCTAAATAAATCACAAACTTTTTTAACCTCAAACTGATCGGTTCAGCCGAACCGATCCACAATTTACAAGTTCCACACAGAAACTACACAGAAAACCTATCTAGTATTCACGGTACCACAGACAGAGACTTGAACCGACTGAGCGGAAACAGCAATTCGGTAGAAACCGACCGAAAAAACGACACTTCAACCGACTTTTTTGAACCAAGCAAAGGAGAAATCTCCGTAGCGACTGTTCAGTGAGGCGGAGTAAAGAATCTGATGGTTGCAGTTTAAGCAACAGCAGACAGGGACTTCAACCGAACTTGTGGTGAACATTCCATGCTGGCCATGGAAAGTTTAACTCTTTGTTCTCCGGGGCAGTTGAAAGGCAAGACCTAACTGCATATGTCAGAATACAGCAAGACTTCATGTTGTTTGAAAGTACTCTGCCTTAGCATGTTTGGTAGCCTTGGTGCAGGCATTACGTAAGGCTCGATATCTGTGATAGTCGGTAGGGGAGCCTGAGGACTTCTGAGTCTTTCTAGACAGATCCTGTGCTTGCAGGCAGGCTGGCAATTTGGCAGAGACCCAAAGGAGATGAGAACCTCGAACCTTAGTTTTCCTAAGTGGGTATGATGATCTCAAGTGGACAGGAAGTGTGATGAGAAGAAATTTAGGGCTGAGTCAATGAAGCTGGCAGCAGAGATAAGTGACCAATCAGTTGCTGCTCTATCCTTGTGGAGGGAGGATAGGTCCAAGGACTGGAATGATCAAACTAGGAGCAGTTTTGGGGGGGCTTTGGGTGGGTGAACCTTGCGTACACAGTAGACCATTTAGTGGTCACTGAGGGCATCCGGGAGGGTGCCCCATGCAATAATTCAGTGTGGTTGGGAGGCAAGGGCCAGTCCAAAAGGGTGTGATTCAGGGATTTGTGGTTGGGGCAGGTAGGCTGACAGATTAGTTGAGTAAGGTTTAGGGACTTGATGTTATCACAGAATTTGGATAGCGAGGGCGAGAGCCAATTTTTGTTACAGTCCCTAAGGATAAGAAGTTCGCTGGTTGAAGCATGAGAGGAGATGGTGGAGAGTAGTTCAGTAATAGTAGAGGAAGGCAGGCCAGGGCAGCAATAGACACTGGCAATGAAGATAGGGAGAGAGAAGGGGAGAGAGAGAGTTTGAGGATGAGAAGTTCGTAGGCTGAGAGGGATACTGTAGACCAGAATACGATAGTGACAGTAAGCATTCCAACACCATATTTACAGGACAAGTGTATGGGTACAAATTCTTGGAAGCAGCCCACAAAGAGAATCACTTCCATATTAAGGAAAATGTGTGTCTTGTGGAAAGCTTCCGAGCTGCAATCAGCACAAACTCGGGGATACACCAAAACATGCTGTGGCTATGTCTTCTGAAGTCATGCATGCAGATGCAGGAACTTCAGGTCTGGATGGACCAGAGAGCCCTCATCCTGTGACAACAGGCCCTTGTACAGAAGTAGAGCCACTGGGGGTTCCACTGCCAGCTGCTGCAGAAGGGGAAACCACATCTGACGAGGCCACAGAGGAGCAATGAGGATGAGGGTGGCACCCTCCATCTTGAAGTATTACACTCTGTATTAGTGGAGCAGGGGGAAATGCACATAGGAATGTTCCTACCCAAGAGAGGGACAATGTTTCTCACCAGAAAAGTCCAGACCCTGGAGTGAGCTAGCAGAAACACAGCAGTTTTACACTGTGTGGGGATGCAAAAAGGTCCAACTCTGGATGATCCCATCTTGCGAAGTGATCATCTACCACGAAGGTCAACAGTTCTCATTCATGCATCTGGGACTGTGACCTGCAGAGCTTATCTGCCAAGACATTTTGGATGTCTGGGAGATGCACGGCTGACCATTGTAGGCTGTGGGACAGCACCCAGTACCCCCCTGCAAAAGGGATAAGAATCAGTGCCCCATTTGTTAATATATCACACTGACGCTGTCCATCTGTATCAACACTGGACCTGAAGTCAGATGCTCCTAAAATGCCTGGAAGCTGTACATGACAGACCTCATCTCTAGGATATTGGTAATGTTACCCGACCTCCATCTGGGCTACATGTGTGCACCCCAGTCAGACCCGGAGGCATCTGTGGTGAGAATCTTCATCGGAGTGTGAATAAGGAATGGAATGCCCTTTAATATATTGTCCCGGTCCATCTGCCAAGTCAGTGCTCTGAGCAATAGGTTTATAATGAGCACCATTTGGTCCAGCTCATCTGTCAGCTGATCCCAATGGACTCTTAAAGTCCGCTGAGTGATCCACATGTATAGGTGGGCCAGTGGCACTGTGACAGTGGCCACCGCCATGAGTCCCAGAAGATGCAGCATAGTTCTGGTTGTGACCTGATGACTGCTGTATACCACCCTCGCTTGAGCAATCAGGTTTTCTACCCTGTCAAGGGAAACACAGCCCTTTCCTGGGTCCAAGACTGCTCGTATGCACAGCAGTCTCTGGCAAGGAATCATGGCAGACTTGGGCACATTCACTGTGATTTCTAAGTTGTCAAACAACTGCCCTGTTTGACACAGGGTATATAACTGATGTTCCCTGGAGCTGGCCTTCAAGAGCCAGTTGCCCAGATAAGGGAAGACAGACATGCCTTCCCTGCGAAGGGCTGCTGCCACAACTGTCAAGCATTTGGTAAAGCCCCGTGGCACAGAAGATAAGCCAAAGGGCAATACTCTGAACTGATCATGCTTCCCTTTCAGCATAATGTGAACATACTGCCTGTGGGCTTTTCTGGTCTTGATATGAAGGTATGCATCTTTCATATCTAGGGAGCAAAGCCAGTCCCATTTGCAACAGGAGAATCACTGCTTGCTGGGAGACCATGCAAAACTTCTTGTATTCTATGTAGACGTTGAGGCCTTTCAGGTCCAAAACAGGGCACAGACCTTCTGTCCATTTTGGCACCAGGAAGTATCTGAAATAGAACCTGTTTTTTATCTGATGAGAAGGAACTGGTTTTATAGTACATCTGCATATCAATGACTGTATTTCTTCTTTGAGAAGGGATAAATGTCCTGGAGGATAACTGAAATGAGGTGGAGGATGCTCTGGAGGAGTCTTCAAAAGCTCCAGAGCATGCCCCTATTCATCTGTGGTGACCTCCTGCCATTGCTTGAGATGTAAAGAGAGTCAGTCCCCTACAACCACCGCTGGAGGCAACAGCTGGGCTGGGGACTGCTGAACTGAGTCAGGCTGAACCAGTGGCGGCAGATCCACCGGCCCCAATGGCCTTGGGTGCTTTTGGATGGGCATCTGCGGGAAGAGGGCCTGGGAAGATCTCATTACCCTTACAGCGGCCTTGCTGATGGTAGGTTTGATGGCCACCTCTGGCAGCAGACTGGTGAAGGGATTGCCTGTCATGACCCCTGGCAGGCATGGGATAAAGGAATTTAACAGACCTCAATATCATTTTGGATGTTTGAGGGCCCCTAAGTGCCTCTTTGATACCATATCCAAACAGTTTGCTCCCTCTAAAAGGGGCATTTAAAACTGCTTGCTGTACATCATTTGCAAATCCAGCTACCCTTAGCTAAGAATAATGCCTAACACAAATGCCAGATGCAGCAGCTCTGGCAGAGGCAGTCACATCAAATGCTGAGCGGAGCAAGTGTTTGCCGAACTCAACCCCAGAAGTCAAGGTTTTCATTAATTAATTCTTGGTAGTACCTTCTGGCAATGCCTGGGCTGCAGCTTTAGTAATCTTCCACAGGCTATTCTGATATCCGTCTTTCAGATGAGATGTTAAACCAAGGTCCTGTCTGCTTGTTCTGGTGGTTGTTCGGGAGGACTTTAAAGATCCCATGGCACTTCTTGAAAAGAATAGGGGGAATTTTTGTTATAACTTAAAAGCAAAATACATACTGTACATAACACTGTTACTTCACACAAAATCGTCATCACAAAGGGTAAACACAGATAAGTATTGCATCATACATTAAATACACAACTGCATTTTCATAGCTCCAAAACTTTTTTGTAAATGTAAAAATACAACCCCCCCCTCCCAACTAAAAGAGTAGGGGAACTTTTCTTGCAACTACCAAATAGTAAATAGACCATGTCATTAAATGCAGAACAGTCCATATACATAAACAAATTATAACAATAAAATAAGCATTGCATCATACATCCCTATTCGAACTATAAATTATAAGTAAATCAAATTCTATATTAATAAGGAAAACCTGAAAAATCCTGTAAAGAAAATAAGTATTAATGCATACTACCCTGCTTATCAAATATTAAACGCATTCAATAAAAATCAAAACTTCTAAGTATACGAAACCATAGGCCCTTAATGAATTACCTCATGTTAAAAATTCCCCCCCCCTTCCCTTACTAAAAGAGTAGGTGAATTTTTATTAAGCTAATCAAGCCAAGAAACATAATATCACATGTAATATTTACATGAAAAATTATATATCAGTCAGAAGAAAGAAAATTACAGTAATTCAATTTAAAATTACTTCTATTTGTCTGTGCTCTTTATTTGTAATTTTTCCCTCCGTCTCATTTCCGAAAAGCTAAAAAAAGTTTGCCAATGTAAATAAAAAACATTCAAATTTCAGTCATATGAAATGTGAGATGCTTTGGGGAGGCAGATTTTTCCACCACTTCCTAAATTTTTGATCTGGGAAATTCTTAGGTTCTTTCTCTCTAATGTTCTTTAGAATCCGAATTATCTGTAAAAAAAAAGGTTGTTCTTGTAACAGAAAAAATTGTTGTAATGACCATCTACAGCGAGAATGCAATATACAGTATTTAAAGCATATTACAAAAAGTCTGACTGTACTGGGGTGGAATTGCTTCTATTGTAAATGAATCATTCTAATAATAGAGTAATATAGAATAAAAGAATAGGGGTGTCCTGGCCAAAAGTCACCCCATTTAGTAAAATATCACCAACTGAATTTGAAAATCAGTTTGCATCTGTATCCCCCCAGGAAATAGACAGAATTGCCTAGTCCTCCTTTCCTAGTCAACAGAAAAAAAATGTTATGTATAAATATATTATTATAGGGGCATGGTCATGCCGCTATCGTTAGGGTTGAGTAGGCACTCTCAACACATTCTCCTTTACTGTAGCATGTCAACCTGCTTACACATTGAATGGGGTGAGAGTGAGGCTACACGACCCCATGGCACACCCCAGCATCTGTCAGTCTGTGGAGGATGGGGAAGTGGGGTGTTAAGGGTTAGGGGATCAACCCTAATGTCTCATTTCCTCACTTTTTGTTGCTTTAACCCTAACTGATGCATTAAATGCAGTTTTTTTGCCATGAATATATATTATATACAATGGTGAGCTGTCAGATACATGATTTATCTACACAAGTGTTGATTGACCTCGGGTAACCTCACAAGTGGAGTAAGCCACGAGTCAGATGTCTGAGGTCAAACTGCACAAGTGTAGATAAATCACTTATCTGACAGCTCACCATTGTATATTTAATTTATGCAATAGGGATGCTTTCTGTCAGTGCAGGGACATTTGCTTTTGATTATCTTTTTTTGCATATGTTTGTCAAAAAAGTGAGCAAAAAATTGCATTTTCTGCTCTTTTTTGCTAATTATAAAAAACCTACACGGTATCTATAAATGAAATACCACTCATTTTGTAGATAATTTTGTGCCGAACAACTTTCATGCTCATAGCACTATGCTCTCTCTTTTCATTTTAAAGTTATTTGCATTTGAATATAGTTAGTACTGGTACTGAGGCTGAACATTCTAAATGAGTGATTGTGACATATCTACTCTGGGTGGGATATTCAAAAGGGTTGCGCCCCCAATGCACCACGGCACAATATTCAAAGGGGCAAATTGCGTTTGTGCAACTCCCGATGCACCAGGGGGCATTAAGCCCAAGTAATGTACATGTGGCGGCGGGGCGTGTCGTATGGCGCGGCAGTTATCCCATATTCAGCCCGGAATGTGCAGCACATATGCTGGCACAACCCCGCTTTGCGCTGCTCAGGGAGGTGCAAAGTTGTGCCTGGGAAAACCAGGAGCAAGTCCTGGCCACCCACAGGCAAGCTGCCATATTGCAGGGTGCAACACAGCAGCCGCCAGCTGTGGATGGCTACCCGCCCACCCAGAACACTGTCCACTAGCCCCCTGCCCTGGGATCGTTGTGCCCCCCCCGCCCAATCATGGGCATATGTAACTAGTATCCCTGGTGGTCCAGTGGACCGCTCCCTATCTCCCGATTGTGGGCATATGTAAATAATATCCCTGGTGGTCCAGTGGACCGCTCTCTATCGTCCGATCATGGGCATATGTTTCAATTATCACTGGTGGTCCAATGGAACCCTCACCAGTGCCCGATCATGGGCGGAAATGACAAACACATCCCTGGTGGTCCAGTGGTACCCCCCTCCATACCCGCCCACTGTGGGGGGGGTGCTGGGGGACCACAGTGAGTGGTGCGGAGGGGGGTACCACTGGACCACCAGGGGTGCGTTTGCGATTTCTGCCTGCGATCGGGCACTGGGGGGGGTTCCACTGGACCATTAGGGATAATTTTAACATATGCCCACGATTGGGTGATAGAGAGAGGTCCACTGGACCACCAGGGATACTTTTAACAGTTGCCCGCGATCGGGCAATAGAGAGCGGTCCACTTAACCACCAGGATAATATTAACATATGCCCGTGATCGGGCGTACGGGTGCAGGGTCCGCCAAGGGACTGCAGGGCATTGGTCCCTGATGGCTGCAGCCTGGCAGGGCACCAGGCGCAAGTCACCAGGAATCAGAAAACTGCATGCAAATAGAGCCATAATGACATGCAAATGGCCCCATTTGCACCTTGAATGCCTAATAGCCTCATTTGCATGCCCAGTGCTGAATATCACGGTTGATATGCCTAGTGCAACCGCACTTGTGCTGGTGCATGCCCCAGCTCCCCTCCTGCCACTTGCGCTGATGCAGTGCCACTGCACCATGCACAGTGCGTACACTCTCAGTGCCATATTCAACAGTGCTGAGCCATGGTGCAGCGCTGTTGAATATCGCATGGTCCATGCCCTGGCGCAGCCCAGTTGCACTGCATCCAGGCTTGTGCCCCTGCCTGGCGCAGTCTGAATATCCCACCCACTGTGCATAAATCTGTGATGATGCGTCTATTATGTGTATAAATGTAAAATTTCACATTTATCACATAATAGCTCAGATTTATCACATAGGATTTATGTCCACGCCTATTGCATATATCTCTATATATATATCTATATGTAAATAATATATTTGCAATTCTAAGGCCTAGTGAGGCAGAGGCATATATGGAACTTCCCCATCACATCCAGCCTCTGGGATTTTTTGTCAGAAGGAGTACTCATCCTTCAGGTGCCCTGGATCTATCATGGGCAGCCATAATAACCACTTAGTCTGTTTCTGGTTGATAAGCATAATAAGACTTGGTAGACTGAGTAGGATGCTGCTTGTCAGCCTTCCTTGCTAAAGCCAGCAACAAATTAGGCCTGCATCATGCAGCAAATGTGGCATCCTCCAATGCAGGGTAGATTGGGGGAATAATGATGGAGGGAGTACAAGATACCTACAAAAACTTCATCAGATTTTCTTGGTGGAGTCCTCCTCCTTCACAGCAAACCACACTGCAGATTGCATTTGCTGCATCATGGACTGGAAGGTAGGGTCCTCAGGAGAAGATCTGGGAGTGTATACCATAGTATCCTCACTCCAAGAACAAAGGATGGAACTTGATCATGGCACATACTGTTCTGCCTCACAGCCTTCTTCTTCCTAACAGTCCTCCTTCATAATGAGGTCAGGACTGTAGTCGACCTCCCTGTCGACGGTAGGCATCAAAGACCGTGCCGGTGATGCTGGTGGTGGTTGAGAATGTGGTATTTACAGTGTACTGGAAAATGGCATCGACAGGGGCAATGGGCTAATAACTACCGTCAACAATATTACAGGCTGCACAGGTAAGCCTAGTAAAATATGTTGTATCATCTCTGAAAATATGCCAGTACTGTTTGAGTGTTGATGATGCCCTAGCCAGGGGCCATGGCCACTGAAGTCGATGATGGGGCAAGGCCCAACAACGATGGCAACATGCCATCTATAGTAAGTACGACAGTGCCCAAGCCAAGCCCTGACCTTGGTGTCTCATCGATGGTTTGGGGGCTGTTGCCACCAGTGCCAGAGCAATCGATGATGAAGTACTGTTGCCTGTAGGTCTCAGCAGTCACCTTGACTTCACCAAGGAAGAGGATTTCTCTTCATCCCTGTCTATGTGGCCTAATAGTGAAAGGGGTCAGGACGATGACCAGTCTTTTTCTTGGTCCTTTGATTTCGCTAACTGTAATTCAATCAACATGGCAGCAATGCAGATTTCTGGCTTTGAGCTTTCTCCATGGTTGTTAAAGTTCTCTCCAGGAGAAATTTTCCAGCACTTTCCTTCGGCATCGCCTAATAGCTTGGTTAAAGCTCTGGCAGATCTCAAAGGTTCTAGTGTTGTGAGAGAGGCCTAGGCAGCAGACACACACCTTGTGTGTGTCGTCTTTAAAGATTTTCTCTTTGCACTCACAGTACCAAAATAAGGTTGTGGATTTTGGCTGTATGCAGAGATGACAATGTAAAACTTAAGTTTAAAGAAAAATAAAGAAAACCCCCACAGCTAGTTGGCAGTGTTTCCTTTTTAGCAGGTCTGACAAGGATGATCAATAGTGGAAAAAGAACTGAGGAGAGATGGGGCTACCCATGTTTATATAGATGCTGACACATAACGTAGTCGTGGGTGACCTCTGGTTAGCAAAAGTTCCCATATGGTCCTAGCACTGAGACAGGTATAGTTCATAAGGTGTGACCTAATGGAAGAGATATCCTTGAAGTAGATGTGTAATATTCTGTACCTAGGCCTAATACAATTGGGTTGGGGATGCTATTTAAATGGTAAAAAACGAACAGCTGCAGATAATGAAACACATGCGTCAGTCTTTGACGGGAAACTGAAGCTGACGCTCTCATATAAATGTATGGTTACATTGGGGAAAGAATAACATTTGGTTTGCCGGCTACAGTGGGTAAAGAAAACTGCATTCTTAAGATGCAATAAAAAGCAGTATAACAAGGAATGTGATTTTGCCAATTTATAGGGTGCTAGGGAGGCCACACTTGAAAGTACCATGTACAATTCTGGTCATCGCAGTATAAAAAGTATACAGAGTAACTTCAAAACAGTCTTCAAGAACGTGGATGACTCCCAGTTCGAGGCAGTCTCCTCCTTCAAATACTTTGGCATTTAGTTAGACTGCCATCTCAATTTTTTCACCCACATTGACGGCATATAGTAACATACTAAACTCCTTCCCCCAAACTTAGATCCCCTCACTGCCCATCAGGAGACTGATCAAAATCATTCCTCTGGTATCTTACAGCAGGGTCTACAGCTCTGCCTTCAAGTCCACCTAGACGCCACTTGACTCTCTCATACAATCTTGGTCGATTTGCTCTTAACTCTCCCTGTCCTCACTACTGTTTCTTGTATTCTACCTAGAGGAAAGGTGCATCTCCCTCTGCATCTTTTTCACTTCCAAATTTTGTTTGGGTACCCTCTCATGCTATTTCAATTCCATCTTCTCCCCATCACTTATGTTCTCAGAAGCTCTGATGACCGTTCCCCTCAATCTGAAGAGCTTCACTGAGCAGGCCTTTTTCACTTGCATACTCCCCCACCCCCGCTCCCTCCTTCACATTCATACTGAAAAACCTACTCTGAAACTACAACCAGTGCCTGCTTCTGCACCAAGTACTCATTCCTCGCTGTACCCTGCTGATTTTTCCTGCCTCCCATCTACTCCCCGGCTTTCTTTCTCGTTTCCCCCCTCTTTCCATCCAACTAATGATTTCTCTTGCTTTCTACCAATTACTGCTCACTGCCTGGTCTTGGTTGGTCCTTTTGGCCAGGGCTGTACCATGCTCTTTACCAATTCTTTTGGCTGGGCACAGTGCCATACTTCTTCCCAATCTGCCACTGCACCTCTCTCCACAGGTGTGTGAATTATCTCATTTAACTGTGTGCTTGCTGGAGGTATCCAGGACCCTGTGTTTATGTATTTTATGCTGTATTAATCCACACATTTGACATACAACAAGGGATGTGATTTTAACAATTTTGAGGGTGATCGTTTCTTTATTGACGATTCCTAAAAACCCATGGTCAAAACATCAATTCTAACTCTTTCAGAGTGCATTTAATACTGTCCTTTTTGTTTTATGATTTATTAATGCTGTTTATTCCCTGTTTGTCATTTAAGCAATAATGCATGACAAGGTGTATGTCGTGCTGGGTTAACATCACGCCATGGGTGGTTGAAACACAAGGCCGCAGGCTGAGTGCATTTAACACCCGAGAAGTAACGCCACCCCAAACGACACACATCCCTGGAGTGCACAACTGTGATTATACAATGGCTCATTAGTTAAAATAAAAAGTTAAAATGTGCTTATAATACATTTTTATCACAGTTTCTGTAAGGGCAGATATATCTAAAGAAAAAAAGTCTAATTTGTCTAGCAGGTGATGCTAGTTCTCGAGTTCCAGCTCTCTGTTCTGTCACCCCCCCACCATTTGTCTCTGTGTTTCTCTTTAGTGAGTAACCCCCAGCCTCCACCTGCAGCCCCCTGCCCATTTTAATTCAAACAGCTTCAGGGTGGATCATTTACCTGTGTGTGTTGTATTTGCCTCTGGCTCCTTCGCTCCATACCCAGAGATACCCTCCTTCTACTTGCTCTCACTTGCCCAGTAATCACAGCTTGCTGTGTGTGTGTTCTCCAGTAAGGTGCTTGACCAAAGGAAAAATGAGGAAGGCAAAAAAAAAAAGCGATTTATAAGTAAAGCAAGGTGTGCTTTTGAAAAGCACACATGCTTAGTTGAACCGGCGGGGAGTGTGTCCGATAGTGATAATGGCTTCATTTAACTGTCAGTTCTGTATTTAACAGTAAGTGAAAGCAGCACAATGAATGCACTTATGTGTCATGTTGGACACATTAATTCTATTCTTTCTGGTTTTGCCATTGATTTGAGACAATTGGGGAGAAGTTTATGGTTAAAAAAAAATTTGTGGAAGTACTGGTAAAAGCAGGAGCAACCATGAAAAGTGTTGGCAACTTGGACATGACCTGTGGATTGATCTTTTTTAACATCTGATATGGTCATGTGTGTGCTGGGACTTAATCCGTGATGTGCTGGGATATCATCACAGGGCAAGGTCTCAGCTTACCAATCAGGTTCCAGGATTTATTCTTGCCACTGTATAATCTTGCATCTTAGAGGATGGCTAACATGGTTCCAATCCATAAGAGCAGTTCCAAAGACGTACCAGGGAACAATAGATCAGTTAGTCTCACGTCCATAGTGGGGAAACTGATGGAAACAATCCTGAAGGAGAGGCTGGTGACCCTGCTGGAGGGCAGTATGGGGCGGGACAGTCAGCAGCATGGCTCTGTCAAGGGCAGATCCTGCCAGACCAACCTAGTGGACTACTATGACTGGGTAACTAGGGAAATGGACAAAGGGCATGCGGTGGATGTCCCGTATCTGGACTTCAGTAAGGCATTCGACTTGGTGCCACATGGAAGACTAACATGTAAGCTAAGGGGGACAGAGCCGGGGGGAAAATTTATGGGATGGGTGGAGAACTGGCTGCAGGGATGGCAGCAAAGGGTGGTGGTGGGAGGAGAATTATCATCCCCAAGGTCAGTGATGAGCAGCGTCCCACAGGGGTCAGTGTTGGGGCCGGTGTTATTTGGGGTATTTATTGCAGACATCTCAGTAGGCATAAATAGTAAGATCAGTCTATTTGCAGATGGCACCAAGATGGGAGCAGTGGTGGATGACCAAGGGGGGTGGCAGGGATTGCAGGAAGATCTAACAAGGCTGGAGACATGGTCTGATACCTGGCAACTTGGTTTCGGTGCCATAAAATGCAAGGTGCTGAATTTCGGGGGTAAGAATCCAAAGAGGAGCTACCATTGGGGGGGAGATGCACCCATCTGTGACTGAGGAGGAGAAAGATCTGAGGGTGCTCATAATGGGAGCAACAGGAGCACATCCAGCTGCATGCAGCAGGATAATGTCCTTTTTCAGGTAAGGTCGCCAGTACTTTATGCTATGCTCCAGATGTGGCCACATCAGTGATCTATATTTATTTATTTGAAAATTGGTAACTGGGAGAGCCACACTGAGCCAAACTTGTTTCCAGGTGCGACCCAGAGGAAAGGAACAGGATATACAAAATAAACGCGCACAGTATTAATGATTGGTACAAAATAAAATAACAATGGCATAAAATTTAACATAGTAAAACAATAAAAAGGATCAGACAAACAGTTTAACATAGCAAAACAGAGAGGGATCAGGGAGGGGAATATAGTGGCAATATGGCCTCCTCCCGCCTGCTAGCGAGTTCCCTGGCCATGTAGCTCAGCATTTTATTAGTTCTCACTGCCACTTTCTTGCAGTGCAAGGAGTGCTTCATGTCACTAGTGATAGTCACTCCCAAGTCTTTTTCTTCCTCAGATTTGGTTTCCAGGATCCCCACCAGGCTGTACTCCGTCCTCTGGGTCCAACCTTATCCTTGCACTTCTTTGCATTGAACATGAGTTGCCATATTCCTGGCCTCCTCTCTAGCTTGGCCAGATCTTTGTTAAGGCCCTATATCCCCTCCACTGTATCCACACTTCCACAAAGCTTGGTGTCATGGGCAAACAGGCAGATTTTACCCTTTATACTATTTCCAATGTCATTAATGGATACGTTAAACACTGGGCCAAGCATTGAGCCCTGTGGGACCCTGTTGGTGACTTTGCTGAATCCTAAGAGCCCCCCACACCACCACCAACCTCTGCGTCCTATCCTTCAGCCAGTTCGCCAGCCAGCCAGTGAGTTTATTCCCTAATACCAGATCCTCCAGTGTTCTTTTTTTTCCCCAGTTAATAGCTTTGATAAAGTTTCACAAGCATATACATACACATACACAATACAAGTACATGTTGCAGACTTATTGCAGAATAAAGGCATAACTTACAGACAGTCAAGTAAGGGAAAGACGAAACACACTATCAAATAGAAAGGATATACATAACTGTGTCACACCTACCAGGAGTATAACATGCCACCTGTAAGAGGAACAATTTGCAGAGCCTGGCTTCACTGTCCTTTTAAGGTGAACTCCCTTAACCGGCACACAAAACAGAATAAAACACAAAGAACCCAGCAATGAACATCAAAGTAGCAGATACATCTAGAAAACGTGATTACAAAGTTCAGTGGTTGATCTGTATATAGAGATACTGGACTGGGGTCACTTAGATAGGGACTAGTAATATGCCATAAGTCTGACTTAGCCTTGTTACCCAATATGTGTTCTGGGTTTTAAATAAGCAAGGAAAGGGCTCCAGCAGAGATGGTACTTAGGAAGATTATTTGAAATGATGTGACACAGATGGTCTAAAGAGGCCATTTTAGATAAGGTATTCAGAAGCTCTGTTATTGAGGGAATATCATTCGTTCTCCAGCTGCACAGTATGAGCCTCTTTATCTGAATACTAAGAAGGGAAAGCCATCTGTTTTGACAGGGTTTTAGCTGGGGATGCAGGATGGGAATGCCCTAAATCCAGAGTTTAGGGTCCACCGGGATCCTAAAACCCAGGACATGTGAGGTTAAATCAGGCCATTTGCCAGAACGGGGCTGCAAGAGGGCAGTCCCATAATATATGCTTCAGATCTCCCACCTGGGCCAAACACCTCCAGCACAGATTATTGTCCACATGTTTGGCTCTGTATAGGAAAGCTGGGGTCCTGTACCAGTGATGTAGGATCTTATTTTGAATAAGATTGCTTTTTGTGTCTGGGAGTACCCTTCTCCAGCAGGATGCCTATTGCTGGTCCAAGATAGAGATTTGCAAGGCTCTCTCCCACTTAGCTTTCGAATCTGCAGATTAGGAAGGGAGAGTGCCCTGCAGTACCACATAGATCTTGCTTACTTGTTCTCTAGGGAGAGTCAGCCAGTAGGGTAGGATCTCAGCAAGGTTTACAGAGGGGGCTTTTCTGAAATAAGACTGGACTGAGCCCCTCAGCTGCAGGTACTGCCAGAAATCTAACCAGGGAATCCTGGTTTCCTGGGTCGCTTCCTGAAACGATTTTAAGAAGCTACCATCTGTGACCAATAGATCACCTACTGTGAGTATGTCCTCCTTTGCCCAGTGAGGCCAGGAGATGGAGTTGTGGTCTATTTGAATGTCAGCATTATCCTAGATAGGTGTCATACATATGGAGAGTGGAGTTTAATGTAGTTTCCTGTGTGCCTTGAGCCAATATTTAATAGATGGGGCAATAGTAGTAGTGTAGCACTTAAGTTCCCATGGGAGATGGTTATACAACATAAGAGGTAAGTAGTGGACCTTAGAGACTGACCTTTCTACATATAACCACTGTGGGGAGTCCTGTGTAAGAGGGGGGAAACATTGCAAAGTCTGTGTCATTGAACAGATCTATTTGTACCCCTCCAGCCAGGGGAGGTACCAGCTACCCACCTTCCAATGAGAATGTAGCTTGTTTCCGCTATAACTGGGCTGCTTCTGGTCCAATAAGAACTTATCAAACATGGCGTCTATCAGTGTGTACCATTTGGAGGGAAGCTCCAGAGCTATGTGAGAAATAATGTATAACAATTTTGGTGCTGAGATCATTTTAACTGAAACATAGAAGTTGATGGCAGATAAGGACCGCCCATCTAGTCTGCCCATTTTTTTAAAAAAAATGTTTTCTACCTGGTTGTTGCTGCCATGTGTCTATTCTGAACATTGGCCTATTTTATTCTTACTCAGCTGTAATATTCCTTTGTGCCTATCCCATGCTCTTTTGAAGCCCTTCATTGTACTCAGAAATTATTGCAGAAATGTTTCCAGCTAGGGTAAGATGCAAGGCTCACCACTTTTCCAGCTCAATCTTAAGCTCTACAATCAAGTGTCTCAGGTTAAGATCCCACATTTTTGTTAAGTCCAGGGCTATGTGGATCCCAAGGCACGTAATTTCTTTGGGGGACCAGTATAAGCCATAAGGTGATACCAGAGCCGGGGTACAAGAAACATTAAGGGGAAGCACTTTGGTTTTTGACTGATTCACCTTCAGCCCAGATATTGTTGTGAAGTCAGACAGCAGGGTAAGTAGGGAAGAAGCAAGGACCCGAGGTCGTCTAAAGGGACCAGCAGGCTGTCTCCATACATAAGAGTAGCACACCTCTGTTTATCCGCTACAAGCCTTCAAAGGGGGTGTAAAATATACAGGATATGTGTCTCACTTAAATTAATGTAAAGTTTGCAAAGAAATGTTTTTTGTAATTCTGTTGCTTTTCTATTGGATTAACACTGTGATGTCATGGTGTTTGCATATTTAAGTGAGACACATATCCTGCATAGTTTACACCTCCTTTGAAGGCTTGTAGCCGAGATACTAGGGGCTCTCACCGTGGTTGAATAAACCGACAATTCAGTTGGATTACTTGGCTTTCTGGAGCACTGCTGTGTGGATTTTAGCTATGTATAACAGGTTAATCAATGAGCGGATATGATCTCTGCTATACCTGCTGGGGACAAAGCCCACCTGGGAGGGGTGTATAAGGCAAGAAAGAAGAGGGCTCAATCTAATGGAGAGGATTTTAGCAAACAGCTTGCTATCAGCATTTATCAGGGATATTGGGTGGTAGCTGGAGGGCACAGTGGGGTCATTCTCTTCCTTAGGGAAAACTGTTATTACAGCTTCCTAGAGGGTTGGGGGAAACGGCCCTGGGCCAGGGCTTCATTGTACAGGGAGCTTAGCATGGGGGGGATAGTATAGTTAATATGGCCTACCAGAGCTCCATGGGATACCCATTTCCCTTTGGGGCTTTCCCTGTTTTCATGGTTTTAAGAGCCGACTCCACCTCCAAGGTAGTGACGGGGGCTTCCAAACACTCCACCTACTGTTTCTTGAGATGGGAAAGGCCAGGGAAGACAAGAATTCCTGTATTCTGCTATTATTCATGGGTCCAGAAGAAGCATAAAGCACAGCATAGCAATGCTTCATTATTTTGTTACTGTCCAGTGGTTTGTGACTTCCCATGAGAGTCCCTCAACCCAGCTATATACCATTCTGCCTGTTGCTTCCTCAGCCTATAGGCTAAAAGTTCCCACCTCCCAAAATTTATGTCTTAGATGAAGGATGGCCACCTCTGCTTTCCTAGACAGGAGATCTGTGATGTCCATCTTAAGCTTGATGTTTTGACCCAGAGGGGAGTGTATACTATAGTTAAGTGAGGCTTTGGCCTCTTGTTCCACTTGTTGCAGCTGGCTTTCCAGAGTGGACAAGAGTTACTTTTATTTTCTGTGCCTTTTGGCAGCATAGCCCATAATCCCCCCCTTCCCCCTTGAAGGGTGTCTTTAAGAGCCTCCCACATGTTCTTACAGCTAGTGTCCGAGGTTGGATTTTCGGCTAGGAACTTAGAAACATCTGCCATTAGCCATGGCTTGAAGTCTGGATCCCGAAGTAACAGGGGTCCAGCCTCCACGTGAAGGGAGATAACTTGGGGGGTCCCCATAGTAGATGAAAATGGACAGGAGAGTGATCAGAAATGATTGTGGGAAGTATCTTTGAGTCTATGGCAATCTGAGATGAGACCAGCCAGTAGTCAATTTGGCTGAAAGTAACATGTACAGAGGAATGAAATGTATAATCCCTGTCCCTACGATGAAGTACATGCCAGATATCAGTTAACCCAGCATCCAGCATTAGCTGCTGCAGGGAAAGATGAGCTTTGGGGTGGTGCTCAGGGCACTTAGAGCTACGATTTATGAGGGGCATCGGGGCAGATTAAAGTCTCCTCCAATTATAGTGGGTATGGAGTCAGTGGACATAGAATCCAGGGCTTGAGATACCTCATGGTAGAAAGCAGGAACATCTTAATTGGGGCCATAAACATTCCTCAAAAAGGAGAGGGCCATCTGGCTTGTCCATACAGGTGAAACCCCATCTCCTGTGTGCATCATGCTTTGTTTGCACATGGTTCCATTTAAGATGTTTATGAACAAGGATCGCAACTCCTCATTTCTTAGTGGGGGCAGAGGAGGAGAAGAAAACCTGTCCCACCCAGTTCTTAGCTACTAGCTTGGTGTGATCAGACCTGTTTAGTTTTGTTTCCTGTAGGAATGCCAGATTGGACCTCAGTTTCTTCAAATGCGAGCTCACCTGCTTATGTTTTACCTGGGTGTTGAGGCCCCATACGTTCCAGGTATAACAGTGTATATCACCCATAATCTAGTATGAAGTTGGGTGTTGAGCACGGGGGCTGTGGTAACTACGGGGTCACAACTGAGGTCCAATCTGGCTTCACACACCAGTCAGCAGAACAGTACCACACAGTCCAACATTTATTAACACTTTTACTAACATATGTATCGATACGATTCAGTGTTGCCAGGTTCAAACTTGTATATAACATAACACATTGGCTAAAGGCCCAGAACAGTAAAAGTACAATACTGAAACTTGTTACAAAGGCTGTAGCCTTAGAAGTAGAGGAGTGAAATGAGTGTGAAGCTGGCGAACTAGTCGCCAAGGCCTTCCCAGCCACTCACAGGGGTAGGGCATCCACAGCTGCTGATTTAACCATATCCGTGAATACCAATTACAGTAGCCACGAGTGTAGTCTCTGAACAGCACTGGGTCCGAAGGGGTGACACCATGGGGCATGTATGCGAGTTGCACAGGTTTAAATGAGAGTATGGACTACATCTAACAGCCACTGGGGGGAGGCATTGAACAGAACAGTTGTAGCCTCAGGGGCTAAAATACAATGAGCATGAATAGTGCGCAATAAGGGTATCCACTCCAGCTACCACATTAAGTGTATGGCAATACTTAGGGCCACCATGTCCCAGGGGTTGCAATAGGGGAAGATTGAGGTAGAGGGCTACTACTGAGATAAGGCACCAGGTACATCAAGGAAATGCATTTTTCTCCATCAGCAGCAGTTTCCCATCAAAATACCCCACAGAATCCTATACCCATATGCACAGTGTGTATCCCCCATCAGGCACTGATAAGTTTCACATGTGTGGAAAAACAACTAAGGCATCTGCGTGAGCCGCCCCCCCCCCACAACAACAATTCTTGCACTGCTCATAAAATCAGTCCTGTATAACAAATCCTCTTGATAGAAGAGATCAGATCAGGATCATCTGGTGAAGGTGGCCTGGTCATCCGCTGTGGTGGCAGTGGGTCTCCCAGGGTGAATATGGTGCCTGCAGGCCCAGGAAAACAAGGAGGCACAGACTGGCTTAGTTCAGCCATGTGGGGCGGGGAGGTACAGCGAGGAAACGGTTCGTAATACCAAGCCACGGCATCATGGTACCCCTAAAACAATTCAAACCCCCCTTCCTCCATAACACTCACTGGAGCAAACAACACTAGGCACTTATCTGAGTTAGCCGGGGCCAGTAGAGGAAGATGCAGGAGGGTCCGGCTGCTGCATTGCCTGTCGCACATCGGTGAGACAAGGTAGGCCCAATACCAGTGTCTGGAGAAGACGAGAGGCCCATCCCTGCGACCTCTGTCCAGGATTTCCTCATCTCCAGCGTTGCTGCATCCCAAACAGGTTCAACTGCAGCTATACATATTGGTCCTACGTCAAGAAGGTCAGGAGAGAGCTGTTGAAGCGCTGCAAACCTGTTCAGGGAGTGGAAGGCCTGCAAGTTGTTTGTATCCCACGTGGCTGAGTTACTGCCACTGCCAGGGCTACTGGGCCCCTACTCTGTCAGAGGGGTGCTCACATCTGCCATGTTTAGTTGAGGTCTGTCTCTTACCAGTACGAGGAGGTAAACAGCCCACAAAGACTGGGCAGTCTGGTAGGGAGGGCTGATGTGTAGAGGATGCGGACCGCGCAACCTCCTTGTTGTCCTTGGGGGACCTGCTGTGGGCTTCAGAAGGGCTCCCTTGGCCCCAGAATTCCGATGGGAAGGAGTGATGGAGGAAGTCCATTAAATTATCAGGATGAGTGAACAACATCGGAACACCATTGTAGACCACCCGCATAGTAGCTGGGTATCTTAGTGAAAAGGGCAGGTTCAGTCTGTGTAAGTGTCTACAGCATTCCGCATAGGCCTTCCATCTTTTGGATAAATCTCTGGAATAGTCCTGATAAATCTGAATGCACCGCCCCTGGCCACTGAAGCTGGCCTTTGTTCCGGGCTGCGGCGATGATGATTTCTTTTTGCCTGAAGTCCAGAAAATAGGATAGCAGAGGTCGCAGTTGCTCCCCGGGCCTTGGAGGGGGTGCGAGGGAGCAGTGTGCCCACTCGGTCTGTAGAGCGGTATCCTATGGTAAGTCCAGTAGCTGAGGAAAAGATTGCTGAAGGAACTGCACTGCGTTTTGCTGCTCGGCTCCCTCAGGGAAGCCCAAAAACAGCAGATTGTTGCGATGACTTCAAGTTTTCCAGTTGTCAACCTTATCTTGCATTTCATGCAGGGCTCTGGAGTGCGCCCGCGCAAAGTAGTAGTAAGTTGTTGCATTGCAACCTCGTGGAAGCTGATTCTGCGCTCGGACTGAAACAGTCTCGCCTCTATTGATTGTACAGCTTGCATGTTGTGGCTGGTGGCGACAGTCAATTAAGCCATCTGGCCCATTAATTGAGCGAACGTGTGTTTGATTCTTGCAGAGTCACAGGCTGTGGATGCAGAGGTGGCCATGATGCAGAACCTCAAGCGATCGCCCATGTGTCCAAATGGCAGGATGCAGGTAAGGTTTCCACTAGACAATAATCAGATCAAAATGTGCAGAATAGGTTTCTTGAGTCCGTCGGTACCAATATTTAAGCTGCTTGTAGCACCCAAATGAAAGATTTTGCTGGATTATGTCCCAGAATGAGCAGAGCTATACAACTATGCTGCCATCTTGGTTCAGGGCTAAGCCACTCCCACCACCCCACCCTCGATCCTCCAGTGTTCTGATCAACCTCCTGTGGGGCACGAAGTCAATGGCCTTGCTGCAGTCCAATAAAAGATGTCAATTGCTTGTCTCTTGTCGACTGTTCTTGCTACCTGGTCAAAGATATCGATCAGGTTAGTCTGGCAGGATCTCCCAGCCATAAACCTGTGCTGCCTCCCATCCTGGAGACTGTTCTCCCCTAAACGCCTTTCCTTATGGATTGTGTCCATGAGCTTGCACACAAATAAGGTCAGGCTGACCTGCTAGTAGTTGCCCAGGTCATCTCTGGGTCAGCTCTTGTGGAGAAACACCAGGTCTGCCATTCTTCATTCCAGTGGCACTACCCCCTACTCAAGTGAACTACTGAAAAAGTCTGCCAGGGGCCTTCTTGTTCCACAATTAATTCCCTCAGCACCCTAGATTGGATACTATCTGAGCCTGTGGATTTAGCAACTTTAAGGGCAATAGCCCTTTCCTTATCATGTCCTCACTTATCTTTTCATCCATGCACCCCCTTCACGCTTTCTCCTCCCTTGCGGTACTGGGCCATCCTCCTTTGTAAAGACAAGGCAGAACTATTCATTTAATACCTCTGCCTTGTCCCTACTTTTACTCACCTCTCTTCAGTCTTACAATACCATCCTTCTTGTCCCTTTTCTCCTTGATATATTGAAAAAAGGCTTTTTCCCCTTTTTTGATTCCTACCACCACCTGCAATTCCTTCCTGGACTTAGCCAGATGAACTGCTTTTCCCACCTCCTTGAATTTTCTATGGTATTCCTCGCTGCCCTCCTTCTGGGTCCTCCTGAACTTCCTTTAAGCAGTCCTCTTATCTCTGACTGCCTGGGTTACCTCTCTGCTAAACAAACTGGGTTCCTTGGTCCTAGAGTTTTTTCCCCTTTAACCTGACATACTCAGTTCTGGCTGCTGTTGTCCTGTCCTTGATGATGTACCATTTCCGATCCACCCCCATCCCCTCAGTGAGGCTCATCAGGTGACCCCTTAGCAGTTCTCCCATCTTCTTGAAATCCACCCCTTATGAAGTCCTGGGCCTTGGTCTTGGCGTTTGCCTTCTGTCTCCCCATGTCCAGTCTGAACCACACCATATGGTGGTTACTCCATCCCAAGGGCTCCTCAATCTGGATGTCCTTAACATGGTCCCCTTTTGTTAGTACCAGCTCCAGGACGGCTCCCACTCTGGTGTTCTCTATGACACCTAGGGTCAAGAACCCACTCTGCACCACATCCAGGATTAACTGATTCCTGGCACAGGTTGTGTCAGGAATCTTCCTGTTTACCTTGGGCAGGTTGAACTTGCCCACTATCACCACCTCACCTGTAGCAGCTGCTCTGACAATGGACCCCAAATCTCTATTTCTTTTCTCCCTTTCCTGGTTAGGAGCTCTGTATACCACCCCTATCCATACCTTTCCCCCGTAGTAGATTGCAAATGCACCTACAGTATCTCTGCCTTTCCCTCTTTTGCTTCCTCCCTACCTCATACTATTTATCCCCTCCCTTTAATATATCACTACCCCCTTCCCTATGCCTCAATCCCTTCTACAAAACTTGTACCCAGGGAATAAGAGGTCCAAGTTGGGATTTGGTGAAGCTCAAGTTTCTGTGACTGTTACAGTGTCCATCTCCTCTTCACCATTCGTGCCTTCAGGTCATCCATTTTGTTTCCAAGGCTTCTCCCATTTAGGGACACCGATGTCCAGTCATAACTGTGATAAGAAAGAAGGACAACAGCAAAAAGGGCGATGGCCACTGACCCAGTGCCGTGGAGGGTTGAGGCATCATGTCTTGCCTCCTGCCACACCAGTGACCCGTGTTTGTGGTGTGAGCGGGTCGCCCGAGGAGGATCAAGCGTCCAGAGGACAGCTCTCCTCTCCCAGGGAGGGAAGGGAACATGGACCGGCACTTGGCTAACACCTAGCAGAGGCTTGGTGCTGGCATGGTGAGTCCCACATGTTGGGTGCAGAGGAGTAGCAGTGGATGGTGTGCAGTGTGCGGATACATGTGCTGCGTGCCACTGTCCGCATTGTACGCTCCCCTTCAGCAAAAAGGAAATGGAAAAGGTCCCGACCAAGTGGCATGAATCCGTCCCCCCGAAGGCACCGCCCCAGACATGGCACCTTCCTGGCACAAGATCTGTTCCTGGTGGGTTGAGTCACTCACTACCACCCTGCTACGAAGGGTAAGTCATAGGGGCATGAAGGGAGGGGGTCTGATCCTTGGGGGATGGCGCCGGGGGGATGGAAGAAGAAAGAGGAAGGAGAGAGCAGTACTGCTGTGCCCTCCTATGTTTTTTTTCTGTTTTTACTTCATATATCCTTTTCCATCACTGGGTATGTTCCTCCCTGCCAGCTGGGTACACTCCGTGCCAGTGATGTAATCCCCAGCCTGTGAAACAACCTGCTGTATAACCCCTTAGCTATTTTACATGCAGGTTTTTGGGTCCAGAGTTATTTATCTGTGCCCTTAAGAACTGGGCTGATTACTGAGGGAAGTTAGCAAGGTACAGCTTTGAACCCCTGTACTGTGGTATGCCTAGCACTGGAATGCTGCTGTACCCTCACATATCATGTGGGTATATAGGGTGATGGTTTTGTCCTTGAAAAACTATGCTGCCTTACTCTTTGGTTGTTTCCCCTGTTGTTGCTGAAATAAAATGGAGCAGTGAGCAGTAGGGGAAACTGCTCCATGCTATAGTGTATTTGCACACAGTAAAGAAGAAAAAATTACTTACCATAGTAATCTTGTTTCTTCCAAGGGAATCTTACTGTATTCTGACGTAAGTAGTATTGGCCTTCCATGGTACTGCCCCAGAGCCAAAATGGTTAATAGAACCTATGCTAGTGATGGAATGCTAGGCTCAAGCTCGGTTTTCAAACCACTGTCCCTGGTAAACATTCTACAACTGTCAGATTCTTACGGAGCATGAATACTAACAAGCTGTCTATACTAACTTTAATAATTAAATAACAACCAACAGTCCCCTTCATTTAAAAATGTGGGCCACACCAAGACTCAAATCACTAAGCCCAACAACAGAACCACTCATGGGTTTACAACAGCATGGACAGCTGTGCTGCAGTGCCCATAGGTTCTAGCAGGGGAGGAAGGGTGGGAGCTCAGAATACAGTAAGATTCCATTAGAAGAAACAAGATTACTATAGTAAGTAATTTTTTCTTCAATCTCCAAGAAATCGTACTGTATTCTGACATACGAAGACTACCCAAGCAGTACCTTTGGAGGAGGGCTGAGTATCTCTTTAGGAAACAGGCTCTGCAGTATTGCTGTGCCAAACCTGGCATGGGTATCCAGGCTGTAGTGTTTGGCAAAGGTGTGAACTGTTTTCCAGGTAACTGCTTTACAAATTTCCAACAAAGGAATCTCTTGCAGTTGCTACTGAGGCAGCTGTATCCCTTGTAGAGAGAGCCATAAGGCCTGCAGGGGTTCTTTACCTACTTTGCTGTAGCAGGACTGAATACAAGCAACAATCCAGCGAGCAATAGACCTCTTTGAGACAGGCTTGCTCTTTCCCACTTTTCCATAGGTCAGGAAGGGCTGAGTGCCATCCTGTCTGTGGCCCTTTTTGTGACCCAAGTAGTAGCTTATAGCTCACTTGACATATAGGCTGTGCAGTTTACATTCCCCTGAACTAGAGTGATCAGTGGAAAAAAAAAACTAGCATAGTAATGAACTGATTCAGGTAGAAGTCCGACACCACCTTGGGCAGAAAGTTTACTTTAGTCTTGAGGACTACCTTGTCCCTATGGACTGATATGTAATCTGACTCAGTGGACAAGGCCTGGAGCTCACTGATCCTCCTAGCTGAGGTGATGACTACCAAGAACACTGTTTTCCATGTCGCATACTTAAGCTCTGCTGAAGACATGGGCTCAAATGGTGGTTTCATTAGCTAACCAATGCATATATTGAGGTCGCATGCTGGGGTGTGTTCCCTGTGAGGGGGATGCAAATGCATGAGACCCTTGAAGAACTTCCTAAACACTTAATTAACTGCCAGAGATGACCCTTTACCAGCTGAGAGGTAAACAGAGACAGCGGCTAAGTGTACTTTGAGGTTGGAAGGAATAAAGCCGAGAGAATGAAGGTGTGCCATATACTCTAGGATGACTGATAAGTCAGCCTGGCAGCAGTCTATCTCTTTTTGCTGACACCAAATGGAAAAAAAACTCTTCCATTTAGAAGTGTAAGCCCTTCTGGTAGAGGGTTTTCTAGAAACCCTAAGAACCTCTAGCATCCCTTTAGAAAGGTGCAAGTCAACATACTCTTAAGTCCTCAAGAGCCAAGCCCTGAGCCTGAGAGACTGGAGATTGGGGTAGAGTGCACGGTCCTGCGAGGAGGTCAATAGGTTGTGCCTCCTGGGTACAGAGATTGGCCTGGAAATTGACAAAGTCAGCAACAGAGAATACCATGGCTGTCTGGCCCAATCTAGAGCAATGAGGATCATTGTCGCTGGTTGAACCCTGAGTTTGTTCGGCACTCTATGCAACAGGGGAAATAGAGGAAAGGCACACAGGAACGTCCCTGACCAGTCCAAAAGCAGCACATCCAGAGGGACTGTGCCCATTGCAGGAGGCCTGCAACAGAATTGTGGTAGCTGGTGATTGTCTGGGGTTGCAAAGAGGTCCACCTCTGGGGTACCTCAGCTTCTGATCACCACTTGCACCGATGGTGGTTTTTGGTTGAGCCTGCTGAGAGCATCTGCCAGGACATTGTTCTTCCCTGGGAGGTGGACTGCTGAAAGAGAGATATTCCCAGGGAGTAAGCTAGACTCTACACTTTCATGGCCTCTGCACACAGTAGGGATGACTTTGTGCCCCCTTGCTTATGTAGTACACTGTGGTTGTACTGTCTATCCTGACTTGAACTACCTTGCCTTGAAGCATTGGAATGAAGGACTGAATACTCAGATAAACTGCCCTGAGCCCCAGCAGACTTTATGTGAAGCAGGGACTCCTGATGGAGCCAAGTACCATGTGCAGTGTGTTACCCTAGGTGTGCACCCACCCAAGGAGTGAGGCATCTGTTGTTAAGACTGCTGCTGCTGGTGGCAGCTGGAGAAAAGGCACACCCTTCCCTGTGGTTGTCTTTTTCCTGTCACCATTGCAGAGCTTGCAGCAGGGTTCTTGTGACTGGGACCATCTTTGACAGGGAATCTCTTTTTTGGGACCAGTGAGACCCGAGGTGGAACTAAATGCCTCTCATCTGGAATCTTGACCCCAACACTGTTGCTATTGTTGCAGCCATGTGCCCTAACAGCTGTAGAAAATGTCTCACTGGTCTGGGGGTATGCAGCAGGAATGAGCCTGCCAGCTGCACCAAGCTGTCTATCATTCCCTGTGGGAGGAAGGCCCTTCCTCTCAGAGTGCCCAGTTTTGCCCCTATGAACTCCAAGTGCTGAACTGATGTTAGCATCGACTTTTTAATTTTTTTTTCTGATTTACCAGGTGGCCCAGCATACACAGGGTATTCTGGATGATGATCAGTGCATCTCCACCCGCTGAGGAGACTGGCCTACCACCAACCAGTCGTCCAGGTATGGGGAGACTACAACATCTTGTCTTCTTAGGTGTGCTACCACCACTGCTAGGCACTTGGTAAACACCCCTGGAGCAGAGGTAAGGCCCAAAGGAATGGCTCTGAACTGGTAGTGGTCTGATGGCAATCTGAACCTGAGATACTTTCTGTGTGACTGCCTGATAGTGGTGTGGAAGTAAGTGTCATTTAAGCCCAGAGATGCTGGCCCAATCCCCCTTCCTGAGTGTAGGGAGGATGGTAGACAGAGTGACCATTTTGAACTTTGGCTTTGTTAAATGCCTGTTTTAATGTCTGAGATCCCATATGGTTCGCCACTCTCGTTTTTTCCCCCTCAAAGTGAGGAAGTATCCTGAGCAGAGACCCCTTCCCTGTGGGCCAAGGGAACAGACTCTACTGTTTTGTCTTGAATTCATTTTGCTACTTCCTCTTCCAACAGGGTTACTTCTGATAGACTGGCAGGTCTGAAAAAACCTTGCCCTCAGTTTGGGCGGATCTTTAACCTGAGGGCAAGCCCCTGGCCCACTACCTCCAGGACCCATCTGTCTGTAGTGATGAATTCCCAGGCATGGAGGTAGTGGGCCAGCCTGTCCCCTACTGGAAGTGGGAAGGCAGCTCTGGCAGACCCCTCAGGGGTCTACTTAGGCTGTGCACTTGGCCGAGTGCTGGGGCCAGTATGGCTGCTGCCCATTCTGCCTGTCTCTGAAGTACCTTCTCTGAGGTTGATAGGCAGGTGATGCCTGGGCCTGAAAGAAGAGTCTGTAATGGGTTCTACCCATGCTCCCTCTGTCTTGGTACTTTTGGGGTGTTGCTGCTTTCTCCTTTGCAGCAGCACTCTTACAAGCTAACTTGTACTTAACCATCTTTTCCATGTAAGCCTCTGTTTGTTCACCCAAAAGGGATGTGGACTAACCGGAAAGTCCAATGCCTTTGTCTGGCCTGGGACAAATTATTTGTCCTCAGCCAGGCCAATCTTCTCAGAGACACTGAAGTTTCCATTTGCCTGGCTGCAATATCACTGGCATCCACTGCCATTCTGAACTGGCATTTAGAGGCCTCTATGCCCTTAGCAATCTCTGAAATTGCATTCCAGAGACTTACATAGGCCATGTAATTGGCCTGTCCAATGGCCAAAGAGGTACCTTAGTAGTATTTTGTTTGGCCACAGAATCTATTTTCTTGGAGTCTCTATCTGGTGGGTGTAAGGCCAGGGTAATCCCTGCCTTATCACAAGCCGCAGCTTGCACCACCTCTTCATGGCTAGGGTGCTCTGCTCCAGACTTAGCCACCCAATACTTCCTATCAATCCTCTTGTCCACTGGGGGTATGGAAGTGAGGGTTTATAAAAATTCTAGAAGCCTGTCTCTTCAGAGACTTGTGGATGGGCAGCAACAGTCTTTGTGTTACTGGCACATCCATTCTTTCCGTATAGTCTGGCTCCTCTTCCTTCTCTATGGATTCCTGGGTAGAGAGGTCCACTGCCACTTGCTTCATGAAGGCAAAGTGAGAGGAAAAAACCTCAGGGGAGTCAGGATGTTTGTACACCTCAACAAACCATTCAAATGAACCGGGAACTGAGTAGGAACCCAGGTCCTGAACCGAGGTATATGAACCAGGCCTCTGAACAGGAACCTCGGTACTGGTTGCAGTGCCTGTATAATTTTTATAGCGTTTGCTATTTACCTGCGGTTGGAACCGATGGTTTTGTAGGTTGCGGTTCCTGAACCGAGCATTTTTCCTTCCTCTTTTTCTTAGCAGAACTTACCGGTTCAGCGGCAGTGTCTGCGGTTCTTTTCTTAATCGAGGAACCATCACCCTGGTTAGAGGGTTGTTCACCCGGTTCCTTTGGTTTCTATTTATGAGAGGAAAAAGTTTTGTCCACAGCTGGGTCAGCAGTCTTCTTGAACATTTTTCCTTCAGTCGGTTCAAATGCCTATTAAGTGACAACTGAGTAAATACTTTTTGCTTTTACAGATTTCACAATCTGCCTTCAGGTGGTTAAACCCTAGGCAAAAAGCACAAATTAAATGAGGATCTGTTTTCAAACAGTTCCCTCACACTCTGTACAAAGCTGAAAACCTATTGGGCTGGTTCTTTTCTTGGGTTGGTGACAAAACCAGTAAAAACCCCAAGAAATGGTTCTCTAAGAATCAGAAATCCACACCAATGAATAAGGCTTAAACCTTTATTAGCCTTTTTACTTTATCTTTTTTTTTTTTTTTTTTTTGCGGTCGGTTCAGCAATTGCTGAGAGGACCGAGAGTTACCCCCAGTCTCCCTCAAAATAAACAAATTAAGCAACCGGCCCAGGGAAAGAATAAAATACAGAAATTTACTTTTAAAATTGTAAATAAAAGTTTTGTTACTTCCCGGTCAAATGAACCAAAAGAAACCGAAAAAACTTTTCGGAATAACACTAAACCTAAACTAGTTTACCGGAAACACAAGGACAGTGTTTTAAAAATGAACAGAAATAAATTTTACTTCAAGAACTGAGAAAAATAAAATCTCCAAGAAAGATGAAGGCGAGATCTCCGAGGCATCTGTACTTTTCAAGTGAAGTAAAGACTGACACTTGTAGAATGTTTACCAGGGACAATAGTTTGAAAACCAAGCATGAGCCTAGCATTCCATCATTAGCATAGGTTCTAGTAACCATTTTGGCTCTGGGGCAGCGCAATGGAAGGACAATACTGCTTATGTCACAATACAGTAAGATTTCCTCCTGGAGTCTGAAAAGACTTTAAGCAAGTTATAAGCAGCTCTTTACCTGCTCCAAAATGCTGTGGAAAATAAATAAAATATCTGGTGCATGTATTGTACAGCTTGGTGGTCAGTGCAGGGTGCTGTTTAAGAAGTTCACATAATGTTCTGTAGCCCTGCCCAGGGAGCCAAAAGTCCTCCAAAAAATGCTTTTTAAAATGTTATTTTTCTCTCTGAGCAGCTAGCAAAGCTCCTTTCTCATAAAGAGAGCTGCCATTTGTTTTCCCCCTGTAGAATCCAGTTTTTAAACTGCCCTCAGAAACAGGCTGAACAGCAGCTAAAACAACTGTTGGGGTGTGGTCCCTACTCCCTAAACAGTGCAAAATGCGAACACTACAAACACCAACAAGAACATGTAAATACTGCTGTACAAGAACAGAACCCTGTCATAAAGTGCTGAATAAGGTACTAGTGCTTGTACTTGTTCTAAGAAGTACTAACAGTTCTTAGGAAAGTGCAGCTTGCTTTTGTAGACTTGCCTGTGCAGCAGCCTTCAGGTTCAGCCCTTGGGGGCCAGCGCCCCATTTTGCTGTCATTTTTATAGTTAGGCACTGTTAATCTCAGCTGAGTGGGAGGGGCTAAAGGGTTCATTTAACTACTAAAAGATTTTTTTTTATTCAACCCCCTTTAACATTAATTTACTGTGACTATAAAAGTATGCTAAAATAAAAACACCCTATTGCTTCTCATTATATTTTATTATTGTTTAGCATAGGAAAATTATATGTTTTAGAATAGGGAGTGGATCCTTCTGATCATGTGACGCTGTATAAATGCAAGTCCTTTGGGATCATCAGTTTACATTAGCACAACCTGTGGAGAGGTTGAGAGAGGACTGTCAGATTCTCTGAGACACAGAAGTTGGGACCCATGCCTTAGAGTGGTATGTTTGTATATATATATATATATATATATATATATATATATATATATATATACACACACACATTTATTTTTTTGTTTGCTTCTGTAAATAAAGTCACACATTGGTGTGTTTTCTTCACCTCACTTTTGGAGTCTTTTGTTTCCTTATCCCATGCACCCGACCACAGGGGGGGATCCGACCATTACTGGGCATGCAGCTGAGGCACTCTGTGAGTAGTCCAGTAGACCCCCTGTTGTCCAAGTAAGAGAAAAAAGGCACAGATGGCAGCTAGTTCGAAAGACTCACAGGTTAGCTTTCTGAGCACAGGCGGTGATCCCAGATACATACAGGTTACTAACCTGTAACAGGAGTTCTAGGAATGGTATATGTTGTTCATCCACACTGTCTGGCAGGTTCCTTGCCGCTTTAAATCTTTTCCGGAAGGTGTCCTCAAGCTGGCTCCTCCCACCAACCCAGGTGGTAAAACTCTCGTCTCTGCCCCATGATGCCAGATCTAGCCTGCTGGAAGCCAGGTTGTGCGTCGAAGCCGGGGAGGCCGGGTGGGTCGTGTGGATGAACAATATATACCATTCCTAGAACTCTTGTTACAGGTGAGTAACCTGTATTTCTAGGGACATGGATATGTTGTTCATCCACACTGTCTGGCAGACCCCTAGCAGTTCTCCGGGAGGAAGGAGGCAAGGCACACCTCCCCTACTTACGGAATAATGACTGGAGAACCGAGGCCCCAAAACCAGCATCCCGGCATGACTCAAGGTCGATGTGGTAATGGGTAATGAAGGTGTGTGCTGACTTCCAGGTAGCAGCCCTGCGGATTTCCTAGATAGGGACGACCCTGGAAGCAGCCACTGATGCAGCGGTATGGCGGGTAGAATGAGCTCTTATCCCTCTGGGAGGCTCCATGCCCGCCAACCTATAGCAGAGATCTATGCAGGAGGTGACCCACCTGCCTATCGTCCTCTTGGCTGCAGGTAAGCCAGGTGCGGCTTCAGCCTAGGTGGCAAACAGCTGGCGAACCTCTCCCCAAACTTCAGCCGTCCGCTCCTTATAATAAGCGAGCGCTCTTCTAGGGTCCAAAGTATAGAGCCTATATTTGGCTTCCAAGGTGTGACTGGCGTAGAACACTGGCAGAGTCAACACCAGATTAAGGTGAAACTCTGACACCACCTTCGGAAGGAATTTCGGGTGGGGGTGCAGGACAACCTTGTCCCTGTGGAAGACCAGATAAGGAGACTTAATGGAAAGCACCTGGAGCTCTCCCATCCTTCTGGCTGATGTGATAGCCACCAAGAAGGCGGTCTTCCACGACAGATGAGAGATGTCACATCTGTGCATCGGTTCGAATGGCTTGCCCATGAGCTTAGCCAATACCAGCAGATGATCCCACGGAGGTGGAGGTTCTCACACTGGAGGGGATATGTGATCAAGGCCTTTGAAAAAGCGCCCGTCCATCTTCTCCTGCGCCACTCACTGCTTCCCAGCCCACGCCCGCTAAGCAAAGATGGCAGCCAGGTGCACCCTAAAGGTCGTCGACTGAAGCCCTTGCTTAGAAAGGGACCACAGGTAGTCCAGAATGCTTGCCAAGGAACAGAAGGAAGGGTCCAGGCCCTTGCCCTGACACCAAATGGAGAATCTCTTCCATTTAAAGGCGTAGCATTTTCTGGTCGACTCCTTACGGGACGCCTCAACAACGTTGAGGACCTCATTGGAAAGACCCAAGGCTTGGAACTCTAGCCACTCAGGAACCAGGCCATCAGGTGCAGGGATTGAAGGTACGGATGGAACACCTTCCCCTGATTGACTGAGATCAGGTCCGGGTGGGCTGGAAGCCGCCTCAGGAGCCTGGAGCTGAGACTGAGGAGATCTGGATACCAGAACTGGCGGGGCCAGTCTGGGGCTACCAGAATCATCTGCACCTTGTCCCTCCTCGCCTTGAGGAGTACCTTGTGGATCAAGGGAAATGGGGGAAAGGCGTAGAAGAGGCTCGGGGTCCATGGCCTCGAGAAGGCATCCCCCTGCAGCGAGCCCTGCTGAGGGGGGCAGGCATGAAACAGTCTCAGCTTCGCATTCTCCCTGGAGGCAAATAGGTCCACCGGAGGTGTGCCCCAGTGGGAGAACAGATCTTGTACTACCCCCGGCAGGAGAGACCACTCGTGGGACACAGCCCCTATCTGGCTAAGGGTATCAGCCAGAATGTTGGAGGCTCTTGCCACATGGATGGCAAGAAGATCCACCTCCAGGCTGTGCATGAGGGACCAAATGCAGAGAGCTTCCCTGCACAGAGGCATGGAGCGGGTCCCGCCCTGGTGGTTTAGGTAGTACATGGTCGTGGTATTGTCCGTCTGGACCTGGACCACTTGATCCCGTACAAACGGAGCGAAGGCGGTGAGAACTAGACAAACCGCTCGAAGCTCCAGCAGGTTGATGTGGCATCGGGACTCCCAAGGGGACCAGAGGCCTTGCGCTCTGTGCTCCCCCAGATGGGCACCCCAACCCATCAGAGAGGCGTCGGTCGCTAGAGAGACCGTCGGCTCGGGGCAGACAAACGGGATGCCCTCCTGCAGATGAACTGGAATGGTCCACCACTGGAGAGCATTCCACATTTCCTGGGTCACTGTCACTAGCTGATCCAAAGGATCGGAGTGCTTTGACCATTGGCTGGCCAGTCCCCATTGTAGGGGACGCATGTGCCAACGGGCCCAACAGACCATGTTGGTGCAGGCCGCCATGAGGCCCAGGAGGTGCAGGAAGTCCGGGGCAGGGCGCAATTGCCTAACCTGAAATGACTGAGCAAAGGAGGAAAGAACCTCGGCCCTGTCCACCGCAAGCCGTGCTCTGGCTCTCAAGAGAGTCGAGCTCTGCCCCGATGAATTGTATCACCTGCTTTGGCACAAGTTACGACTTGGCCTCGTTGATAAGGAGGCTAACTTGAGAGCAAACCTGGAGGGCCAGATCCCTGGACTGCTCCACCTCCATTCTGCAGGAGGCCGCAATCAGCCAGTTGTCCAGGTAGGGGTACACCCGGACCCTTCGGCACTGCAGGAATGCTGTTACCACTGCCATGCATTTGGTGATGACCCTGGGAGCTAGAGAAAGGCCTGAAGCGGAGGGATCTCTGGTGGGACGGATGGATTGGGATGTGAAAGAACGCGTCCTGGAGGTCCAGAGAACAGAACCACATGCCTCGTTCCAAGGATGGAATGATCTGAGCCAGAGTGACCATCCTGAAGGTTCGAGACCTTAGGAACCTGTTCAAGTCGTGCAGGTCTAGAATGGGGTGCCAGCCCCCGTCCGTTTCGGGACCAGGAAATACCTGGACACAAACCCCGAGCTTGGTGGAGGATCCGCCACCTTCCTGATCACCTCCTTTTGAGGAGCAGGGCAAATGTCAACCTCGACGAGCCGACAGAGGCTATGACCAGCCCCCTGGGTAGGTATGGCTCAGAAGGGCGGGGCCTGCTCGATCTCCAGACGCAGACCCTTTCCTACCTCCAACACCCAGCGGTCCATGGTGATAGCGGACCAGGCAGAAAGGAAGTAGCGGAGCCGTCCCCACACGGGGGGAACCCAGGGGGGAGTGACGAGGCAAGGGGCGACACCCCTCAACCCATCACTGGGCAGGCTTGGAGGAGGGGCCGGCAGAGGGTCATCCTGGGCCTTTACCATCCTGCTTCCTGTTGGAGGAAGCCACAGGCTTGGCTTTGGGGTGCCAAGCATGAGCCTGCTGGCCCCAATGCTGGTGTTGCTGGGCCGGACGTGTCGCAGGGGAAGAAGGTCGAAAGGACTTATGTTGCTGACGATGGCCCTTGTCCTTCTGAGCGGAGGTGACAGAGTCCAGGGTAGCGTTGGACTTTTCGATCCTCTGGAGGTGGCCTTCCACTCCAGGGCCGAACAGGTCAGTCCCCAAGGTGGGGACGTCTACCAATTTGTGCTGGGTATCCGCCGTAAAGTTGGATATCCTCAGCCAGGCTCTGCGGCGCATGGCCACTGCGGCCGCTACTGATCGGGCAGAGGAGTCTCCAATGTCTAGAGCCGTTTGGAGCTGCTGTTTCGCCACTGTCCTTCCCTGATCCTGCACCTGCTTGACAGTAGTCTGCAGGTCGGCCGGGAGATGAGGTATCACCTCATCCAGGGAGCCCATGAGGGCGTAGGAGAAGTGTGCCATCAGTACGGCCGAGCTGGCCTGATGGAGGCCGAGGGAGAACGCAGCGTACACCTTGCGCCCGGCATAGTCCAGCTTTTTGGACTCCTTGTCGGGAGGCTTATTGACATCCCTAGCGTTCCCGGAGTGCCGGAAAACGCTATCGGTGACCAACCCCTCCGTGGAGGGGTGTTCCGAAAAACCGGACAGAGCCAGTAGGGACCGCATACTTCCTGGCCATCCTGGCCGAAGGACAGGAAGCTGGCCACTGCCAAAGCTCCAAGGCTGGGCCAACAATGGCTTCAGCCACTGAAAAGACCCCCGTTGGAGAATCCCCTTGGTCCAGTATCTCCGTGAGGGGATACTTGGCCCGCTTGGATACGGGCTCGAGCTGCATCCCAGTGGACTCCAAGATGAGCCGAAGCAGACCCATGAACAATGATGGGCTCTCGTCCATCGACTGCCCCCTGGAGGACTCCAGGTCAAGAGGCCTGGAAAACAGGGAGGAGTTGTCGTCAGACTCCGAGGAGTCTGCGAAGAGCTGCCTGGGGCCTGAGCCACCCTCCACCTGCCGAGGATGGTTGGGAGTGAGGGTGACCGACAACCGGTGGGACAGACCCTGACCCGACCGAGAGTCCTTGGACGGAGCCCCCGATTTCGTTGTGGAGGCGGAGGTTCCACCACAATCGGTGGGGCAGCTGGGTCCGGCCGAACAACCGGCCCAGGCTTGGGCACCTCGACCACTGCGAGGGGTTGTTTCGGCCTTCGGGTGACAGCCACTTAATGGCCGGGGAAGGCCATGGCGTCAGCTTGTTCTCGGACAAAGGAGCTGCTGCCACATTAAGTCCTCGTAGCATCGACGCAATTTGCGCCGAAGCCTCTCCTCTTCCGAGGAGGAAGACGAGGATGAGCGACGCCGCCGCTTACCTCAGTGCCGAAACCGCCGGTGTCGGTGGGATTGGCTGGACCCGGTGTTTCTGAGGGTGGGTCTGGGAGGGGCGGGGACACCTGCCCTCCCTCAGGCTCGGGAACCTTGACCGGGGAGTCCGGCACAGGAGGCGCAGGCAAGTCCTCGGTTTCCACTGGGGGAACCGGTGATGAAGGGTTGTTGGCTTCACCAGTCGACAGCCCGTATGACGGGTCAAGAAAAATCTCAACCGTGTCGATGGGTGTCTCGGCTGGCTGACTTGATGGGGACACCGTGAAGCCAGCAGCCTAAGCCGCAACCTCGACCAAAGTAGAGTGTCAACTGTCCGGGGATGGGGACTTCTCCCTCTCCCACGAACACTGACAGTGGGACTTATCCTTCGAGTCCTTCTTTTTCGACCAAGAAGAGTGTCCCGATGGCCCCTCTCCCTTCATGGGGAGGGATTGGCAAAGCTCCTTAAAAGAAGCTGTATAGGAGGATCCCAGAGAGAGCAGGATAAATGCTGCGACCGAGGAAGATGAGAATGTGGCCTGGGCCACCTCCTCCTTGAGGGCGATCATCTGCTCGAGTTGCTCAGCCGAGCCAGCTGCCGCGGACACCGCCCAACGGGCCTCCTTGGACTTCACCGGCAGATAATGTTTCTCGGGGCACCCAGGTTCTAACCGGGCAGCACGGTCTTCAAGGACATTGGCCGAGAAAGATCTACACAACTCGCACGCCTGCGGGTCGTGGTCAAGGCCGAGGCAGTAGACGCACGTGGAGTGCGGATCCGTCCTGGACATCTTCTTCCTGCATGGACACCACTGAAAACCGGGAGTCGATTTGTCCATCGCAGCCGCGAGGGAAGGATTTGACTGAAGTCTTGAAAATTTTACAATTATTTTCGGGTGAACTGAAGAGTTAGGATCCAGTCTATACACAGAGTGTTAAGGAGGGAACCTGAGCTTCCAAGCGGTAAGGCGTCATGGGGTGGAGCCGAGAGGTTTACCACCCGGTTGGGTGGGAGAAGCCAGCTTGAAGACCTTCCGGCAAGATTTAAAGCGGCAAGCAACCTGCCAGACAGTGTGGATGAACAACATATCCATGTCTCTAGAACTAATAGCAACTGCACTGGTGTAACAGTGAAGGATTTCCCCTAAGCAAGCTTCTGCAGAAAGGCAGGCGTGTCAAATAGACCCTTATAGGAGCAGTCCAATGGAAGACATGTTATGCAGGAGGATGTCAAAGAAAAAAACAGCATGCACTAGAGGTCCATAAGACAAAGTGGGAGACTGAACACACCTATGGAGAGCCCTTAACTATGCAAAAAGGCAGAAGATGTATGAAAGGGTGCCCATCCAGGTTAGGCCTAGAATTGCCAACCTCGAAGGTGAAGGATACAGCTGAAGCAGGTGAACAGAGGTCAATGACATAAGCCTGAAGTCAGGAGGTTAGAGAATGTCCTTCTAAGAAAGCTTTACTAGACCAACAATCTTGAGTAATATATCAGGTGAGGCCATGGAGAGGGTACCCCATGGGAAATCCACTGAAGCGTCATCCCCACGTGGAAAGGACTCAGAAAAGCTGCACAACAGAGGCGATAGGGTGGGATGCAGTGAGCAGGTTGCTATAGAAAGCAGCATGCAGCAAGTAATACGAACGAGCAACCACAGGAAAAGGGACAGCAGAGGTGGTGAGCCTCTTGTAAATCAGTCCTCAAGAAATCCTTCCTAGAAGGTGAAGGACTCCATGACTGCAGCACAACAAAGGCTTGGAGTGTAGATGGTAGCTGCTAAAATGTGACAGGGGTCCTTAACTGGAGAGCGACTGATCTACCAGGGATGCCCTAGAGGCAGACACTACAATGCACAAATCCCCAGAAAAGAACCGAGAAGGCTGGGGAGGACTCTTTGCTGAAAAGTTCAGAGGAAATCTGCTCACATAGGAGAAGGACTCCATAATTGTTTCATTGCAATATATGCCAGAGGATGTGACAAGGCTAACAATGGGCCACAGAGCACTCCCCAAGCTAGGTCATAGAGGGAGTTGGTAGAGGGAGACCCTCCCATGGAAGAGGGGAACTTTTAAGAACCAGAGGTCGCAGGACTTAAATAGTGGACTTACAATGCTAAGAACTCCCATTCAAGACAAAGGGGATAAGATGGGGGTAGGGCACCCTGCAGGGTAGTCAAACCAATGATGTACCTTAGGTAACACTACCGGGCCAGACAGCAGCTCAGCAAGATATGGCAGGGCAGACCTACACTTGCAGGAGAAGAACTCCATAGTCAGCAGCAGAGAAGACTAGGGATGGGATGAGTATTCTATTCAGACTGATTCAGACATAGAATGGTCAGTGCCCCTCTCCACTCATTCGCATCGATTCGTGATACCAATAGTGCCCCTCCACTATTCGTATTCGGTCAAATGCAGACTTAAAAAAATGAATACGGAATAATTTTATCAGCAGTCATCAACTGTCATTCCATGTAAATTCCCAAGCGAGTGATTGGGAATGTGGCATGTGCCATTTGCCGGTAGTGTGCATACTAACTAACTGCAGCATATGCACTCGGTCAGTTGTCATTCTGTGGTGTGTCACGTTGTACCTACTTTCAACAGCGAGGATGGTTTTCATTAGCTGCAGCTCGAGAGCAAAAGCAGATACTCGTTATGCCTGCTCTGCCACTACAACCTAAAAAGATACACCTGGGAAAAAAAAAATCAATGGGCCAAAGTTTATTTCAAGAACCATATCAGCAGTATGTTTGGTGATAAAAACTAGGGATCACTTGCTTTCTGTGCCTGTCAGTACACTCCATATTCATTTAAACTTCCCGCTCTGCTAATTTACAGACAGCATAACGCATGAGCCGTGTTTTGTGAAGAAAACTAAGGATCACCTTTTGCATTTCTGTGCATAGCAGGGTGCCCCGTTTTCATTTAAACCTCCCACTGCAGCTTCTAGTAACTTTTTTTTCTATATAGATATTTTTGTGCTTTTTTGGTAGGTTTTTCTACCATTCCTGAGGCTCCGGCACACGGCCGTGCACGCGTGTGGAGGCACACATGTACACTGTGGCACCAGCTCAGCCCCTTCCGCTAACCTGTAACGATGCTGCCTCTCCCACCTACGCTACTGACCGGACCTCCACCCAGTGGAAGAGAAACTACCGGGCTGACAACCCACTCACCACCCGGGAGAGGAGAGTTGTATACTGGCTTCTCACTCCTACTCTCCTCCTCTCCCACATGCCAGCACCCTGACGACTGGAGGTCGTTCCTGAACCTGGGTTGCCGGCATAGCGCGAGGTAAGGCGTCCACCCTCAGCACCACCGGGCTGGCTCTAGTAGCTTTTTTTACCATTTTAGTAAATAACAGGCAACACTGCACTTTCTAGTAGCTGCGCTTAGGTTTTTTTTCTCAGCATGGTTGGTCCTTTACCTGATGTCAACATTAGCAGGATGTTTGATTGAAAACAGGGTACCCTACTATGCACAGAAATACAGAATATGATCCTTAGTTTAAATACTTAATTTTTGCACACTCAATTAGAAAACTTCTAAATACAGGTATCATATTGATTAAACACACTGCAAGAGACACTATCTGTGTGTCCCTGAGATTACCTGATGACAGCTGTGGAGGTGTTAATGGGCCTCTTTTGCACTACCTAACCGCTGTAGCCATCTCCCTAAAGAGGTGACAATTGTCAGCTGTCTCATTTTTCTTTCCCTGTGTCTCCTAGCAGTGACACATCCCCCGAAGTTCTCAGCAACATCCCTTGAATTTGCTTTTAGTTTTACAACCTTTATGTGAATTTATACTGAATTTACTCTGGAGCAGATTAGAGAATCAGTTGCTTGAGGCTCCACCAGGATTCAAGCTGGTTACACATATAGTACTGCACTTACTAGTATCTCCCCCGATATATGAGGGATTGCTAGAGGTTCCCAGGGTGAAAACATATTTATTTATTCTGGCTTTCGGAGATAGTGCTTAGTTTATTTCTGCTGCCTTTTTATTTTTTTATACGTTTTTATTAATTGAATGTTTTGTTGTTTTGTCTATGATGTATTCACGCTTTGATTTTTGAAAAGCGCACTATAAATAAATATTGATTGATTGATGTGAAATACTATTTGTATACATATTCGTTATTTGTCGAATACCATCAGCAACTATTCAATAGTCGGTCAAATAGTAAAAAGTTGTATCCGTCCCTTCCCTAAAGAAGACACCACAGGGCATGATGCTATGGACAGAAAGCTCAGAGGGAAAAACAAGATGTGCCTGTGTGCAAAAGTAGTTCAAACAGCTGGAAAATGGAGAGATCATCAAGCACATATCTGGCTATGATGGCAGAATGGGATCTAGATGACGCACATATGTACCACTGGGGGAAAAAAAAAGGAGTCGTAGTGCAAAATTGTGGGAAAATAGCACACAATTACACAGCACAAATGCACTTAATAGCATGGAAAGAACACAGACCTTGCATGACAAAAACCAAAAAGTGTGCCTAAAGGAATCAAATCTGTGTGATGCCAATGTGTACGATGAACACTAACTGCAGGGAAATAACCACGACTGTGTGGAATGACACAAGATGCGTACAAAAGATGCACTGCATGACAGAAATACGTAGATTTGCACAAAATGATGCAAGATACAGATGCCTAAAAAACCTCTATTGCATGAGAATTATGCAGGCTTGTGAAAAATCAGACAAGATGAGTTAAAATGAACAAGATATGTGAAAAATTCCATCTGACCCAAAACAAAAAAAAAAGTACACACACCGAGTGAAAATATGCAGGCTTGCAAGCAATCACTTAAGGTAAGTGACAATGATAAAAGATGACTGAAAAAATGCGAATTCAGTGAAAACTGTCAACTGCATAAAAACATGCAGACTTGCAAGCAAAACAGCACAAGATGCACGAAAAAGATCCACATTGCGAGGAAAAAAGCACACTGAGTGAAAACAGACTTGCCTAAAAAAGTGCAAGTGACTGGCACCAACAAGATCGGCAGTGAAGATCTCACCACTGACAGCACTGATTCTGCACCACATGGCACCAGCACTGGCATGGTACTGGCAATGGCACCACAGTCAAAAGCACTGTGCAGTTCCCACCAGAGAGACCTTATTAGAGACAGGTTTGTCCAAAAAGGAATCGGCACTGCAGTCATCATCAGAGATGGTACCGTGGGAATGGCACTGATAGAGTCCAGTGTCCATCAGACAAACCCTGCTAGAGGCAAGAGTGTTCAAGAAAGGTGCCTAGGCAGCAGATGCACAGAGGGACCCAATGCCTATGACAATAACACCATCCTGACAGAGTGAAATAGCTGGTACAATAAAGTGATGGTGATACATGGAGTCCTTTGAAACTCCTAAGACCCACTATGTCCCAGAGGGAACAGGAGGACACAGACGATATGTGGGTACCATACCTCATAGATTTCTGCATATTAGCAGGTAAAACTGTGACAGCACCAAGAAAACAAGCTAATAAATAACGTAACTTGGTGTCGAAAAAGTTGACACCCTATAAAAATAAAAAACGTAAACTACAACAACCTAGACAGGAAAACAGATATGGAGCAATGAGAAGTCCTGGTCAATACAGGATCGTACACTCACAGCAGGAAAAAGGAACTAAGATAGTTGGGGCCAACACTGCTATTTATTCTACTGGTGCACATGGCAACCTACATTAATGCCATGTACACATGGTTGTGCCAGCCCTAACAGTTCTGACTCCCGTTGCTTTGACCTGAAGACTAAAGACAGAGACCAAAGTTCTGTGGAGAAGGTTGACTCTAAAGAGATCACTCACTCACTCACTTTAATCTCCCTTATAACATGGACAGCTAGGTATATGTGGTGTGACTGGCAGACACAGGTCACCTGACCATTAATTTATCTCTGTTACCTGCACAGTGTGTGGTGAACAGATCTTAAGAGAATAAAATCAAGCAGCAGCCCAAACTTCTTGTTACAGGGCGACAGTCACAGTGTGAGGCACCCATTAATTGTGGTGGAGGTGTGACTAAGTTAAGGTTTGTCATAGCCAGAGAGCTGATGTGTCTCCTTGCCCTGTTCTGTGATCCGGCACAATTATATGTCTGTGCAGCCACCGGCCCATCTGATCTCGATAATGCCCACCCACCCAGCTGAACTCGATGCTCCTCGCTAAGCTCCAGACCCGCACAGTATTGTGTGCTGTTAGGCAGCCCAAAGCTCCCTTAGGGCAGCCCCCCCCCCACGATGTTCAATCCCCAAGAGAAGCTAAGAGGGAAAGACACCCAAGTTGTGTAATCGGCCACAGAGTGAGCGAGAGAGAGAGACACACAGATGAGACAGAGAGAACAGCAAAGAATCGGTTACTGTATCGGGTGGTCCCAATGAATTCAGCGTGTCTGCAAAGTTCTCTGTGTCTCTTGCTCTCTCTCTCTCTTGCTCTCTCGAGTCCCCAGCAGCAGAGAGTGAGTGCTGGCACTGTCGGATACAGCAGGGCTCCCTTACTAGTGCAGTACTTGTGGGTTACATAATTCAGCCCACTTCCTGGCTTGCTCCCCATGGGGTACATCACCAGAGCCACGGACCCCTGCAGCTTGTTCCCCAAGTTCAGGAATGGGAGACAGAGAGAGAGAGAGAGAGTCCAACACAGGCAAGACAGCGACAGAGTAGGGTGACACACAGCATTACAGTGTCCTCCACAGCTGTGGATAGTGCACGTCAGTGTTGGGTGTTTTTAGTCATGGGGACAGAGTGTTTGACAGCGAGCCTTGTGAGAGACAGAGAGAGTGAGAGATAAAGTGACATGGAGATCGGGAGTTGTACTGCATAGTCTGACTCTCTCTCTCTCAAGTGGGAAGTCTCCAGGCACAATCTCTCTCAATGTTTTCCCAACCCTGAAGTGATGAAGGGGCTGTGTTCCCTGTACAGTATAAAAAAATTACTCCCATAGTAATGCTGTTTCTTCTAATGGAGTCTTGCTGTATTCAGACACAATGCAGTTAGCCCCAGCACTTGAACTGCCCCAGAGAGGAAAGAGTTAACTCTATGCAGAAGCATAGAACGTTGAGCTCGTGCTTGGTTTTCAAACCTCTGCCTGTGGGTACTTCCCAATGTAACTGTCAGATTCTTAAGAGCACACTGACTAACATACTATAGTATGGAAATTGTTCAACATATACCCAAAGGGCAAAAAATTATTTTGGGGCCCAAAAGACTCAAGTTGAGAACCCAAGAAGGAAAGGTAGTGACAATATTTAAGTATAAAACACCAGAAAAATAATAACAACATCCACCCCACCCAAGAGGGAGGGTACAAGGTACACCCCTGAGGTGCAACACTGTACCTGCCAGCCCACTTCCCAAAAACCAGGTTCTAAGAGGGCAGGCGGGGGGAGGTGTGAATACAGCAAGACTCCATTAGAAGAAACATTACTATGGTGAGTAATTTTTTCTTCAAACAACATGAAGTCTTGCTGTATTCAGACATAATGCAGACTACCAAGCAGTTCCCTATGGAGGAGGGACGGCAGAACCTACTTTGGGAAGAAGCTCTGCAGTACTGCTGTGCCAAACCTAGCATCACTCCTAGCCTGGATGTCCAGGGAGTAATGCTTGGTAAAAGTATGTACTGTTTTCCAGGTGGCTGCTTTACAGATCTCTAACAAAGGTACATCTCTGGCCGCAGCTAGAGAAGCAGCTGTACCCCTAGTCGGAATGAGCCCTCAGGCCTGAAGGGGGCATTCTACCCAACTTGTCATAACAGAATTGTATACAAGAAACAATCCACCTGGCAATAGTTCTTTTTAGTGGCAGGCTTACCTTTCCCCACTTCACCATAAGTGAGAAACAATTGAAGACAGTCATTTCTATGTGCCTTAGTATGCTCAATGTAGTAGCTAAGGGCCCTCTTAACATCCAGACTGTGTAACCTTCTTTCACCTCAAGAAGAATGATCAGTGAAAAACACAGGGAGAGATATAGACTGGTTCAAATGAAAATCCGATACCACTTTGGGCAAGAACCTCCTATTGGTTCTTAGGACCACTTTGTCCCTATGGAAGGAGATGAAGTCAGGTTCAACTGACAGAGCCTGTAACTCACTAATCTGCCTGGCAGAAGTAACAGCTACCAGGAACAAAGTTTTCCAGGTCAAGTGCTTCAATTTGGCCGAAGCCAGAGGTTCAAAGAGTGGCTGCATAAGCTGAGCTATGCAGACATTAAGATTCCAAGGCAGAGTGGGCTCCCTAAAGGGAGGGTTAATGTGAACCAGTCCTTTGAAAAACTTTCTGAAAACAGGATGAGATGCTAGGGAAACAGCCCTTCCCTGCTGAGAGGAATGCAGAGACAGTTGCTGGATGAACCTTCAGAGTGGCAGGCCTAAGGCCTAGACCATTCAGATGAACTAGATAGTCTAAGGTTGTGAAAATGTCTGCAGAATCAGACAGGATGCTTTCTGAGAGCACCTAATACTGAATCTTATTTGGAGTTGTATGTTTTTCTAGTGGAAGGTTTCCTGGAGACCTTCAGAATATCCAGAACTCCCTGAGAAAGATGTAGTGCTGCATATTCTAACTCTTCAAGAGCCAGGCCTTGAGATTGAGAGACTGGAGATTGGGGTACCAGATCCACCCCTGGGAGGAGGACAGGAGATTGTATGTCCTGGGCAAAGACAGGGGACGTGACACTGACAAGTACAGCAGTAAAGGATACCACGGCTGTCTGGCCCAATCTGGAGCCACCAGTATCACTGTGCAGGGTTGAGTCCTGATCTTGATCAGAACTCTGAACAGCAGAGGGGAGGGAAGGAGGGAAGGCATAGAGAAATCTGCCCTTCCAGTCCAAAATGAGAGCATCCTGGGGAACCATCCCCAGGACTGGAGGTCTGCAACAAAACAGAGGAAGTTGATGATTGCCTGGTGCTGCAAAGACATCTATCTCTGGAGTGCCCCACCTGGAGAAGATGACCTTCAGTATGTGAGGATCCAGGGACCATCTGTGGTGTCCCTGTGAAATTCTGCTCAGAGCATCTGCTAGTACGTTGTCCTTCCCAGGAAGATGAAGTGCTACCAGAGAAATCTGAAGAGAATAGGCCAGAGACCACAGCTTCATGGCTTCTATGCACAAGGCCGAGGCCCAAGTGCCTCCCTGCTTGTTGATGAACCACATTGTGGTGGTGTTGTCTGTTCTGACTTGGACCACCTTGCCCTTGACTGAATCTGAGAAACTCTGCAGGGCTAGGAAAACTGTCCTGACTTCCAGGATATTGATATGAAGGAGAGACTCTTGTGGGGACCAGACTCCTTGAGCTGTCAGGGCTCCCAGGTGGGCTCCCCACCCTAGGAGAGAAGCATCCATAGTTAGAACTACTGATGGGACTTGAGGGAGAAATGAAACCCCCTTGTCTGAGGTTTTTTTTTTTTTTTTTATTTAGTTGTTTAACCAGGTATATGACACTAAGCTGAAAGCTTTTTTACAGGAGTGACCTGGGAGCACCAGCCCCTTCCAACTGCGCGAGATAACTTATAAAGAAGTAGAAAATTCTCTTCTTAACTTAGACACCAAAAAAAGCGCAGGGGACGATGGCTTGGAACCCTTTTTCCTAAGGTCAGGCTACACCCATCTCACTGCCCCAATTCTCCACATCTTCAACCTTTCCATTACATCTGCTACTGTGCCGTCCTGCTGGAAATCAGCACATATCCTCCTCTATTTAAATCTGGTGACCCATCGATGTAAACAACTATAGGCCTATCTCCATATTGCCTATCCTTTCTAAAGTTCTCAAAAACTGATCCATATTCAGTTAAAATCTCTCTTGAAACCTTTCTCTCATTGACCCAGCTCAATCTGGCTTCCGGCTAATCATAGCACAATCACTGCACTAGCAAAAGTAACCAATGATTGGATCTCTGCTATAGATGCTAAGAAGGTAACTGGTGCAGTCTTTTGGACCTCAGCAAAGCTTTTGATACTGTTGATCACAAACTATTAGTCAATTGCCTTGCAAAGTTGGGTGCCACATACCATACCACCCAGTGGTTCTCTAGCTACCTAACTGGAAGATTCCAAAAGTAAAGGCGGAAGGCTTTTTTCTGCTGCCTTGCCAGTTGCAAGAGGAGTCCCCAAGGATCCATCTTAGGCCCTATCTTGTTTCTCTGTATATTAATGACTTAGATGCTAACATATCTCGTCCAATCTGCACTTTTTGCAGATGATACTGTGTTGTATACTTCTGGCTCATCGTTATCTGAAGTCAAGGGAGTGCTTCAAGCGGACTTAGCACAACTTGAGCATAATCTAATAAAGGCAAAGCTTCTGCTCAATGCTAAGAAGACTAAAGCGATGATATTCTCCCGCAGTGCTGTCACAGGCCCCCCAATACCCTCGCCCAAGACTTCATTGTCACCACGCTAAACGAGCCTCTGGAAGTTGTAACCAAATTTAAATATCTAGGTTCTGGATCGACAATAAATTATCTTTCAGTGACCACGTCGAAGATGTCTCTAGAAGGTTAAAAGCAAGGTTAGGTTTCTTCTACAGAAATAGGCCCCTTTTCCCCCTTGAAACTCGAAACAAGCTTGTACAGGCCACTTTTCTCCCCTACTCAACTATGGCGAATGTAATCTATTCCTCCACCACTCTTGCAAATCTAAGTAAACTGGACATCCTTTATCACCGTCATTACGGTTCATTACCAACTCCCCTTACCGTTCACACCACTGTGACTTATATGCAGCTGTTGGTTGGACATCCCTTACTACTAGACGCCTGCTCCATGCTGGGCTATGGACTCTTAAACTGCTCCTGCAGAAATTGCCATATCTCTCTTCCCTTATTAATATCTCACATAGTGCATACTCGTTAAGAAAATCTGACTTTATTACGCTTGACACACCAAGCACGCAGACTTCCTTTGGTAAACGTATATTGCATATGCCTTCCTCCATTTGGAACCAATTACAAACCGCATTGAAACTAACTAGCACAGTTTCAATAAACTTCTACAAATCGCTAGTTCAGCCAAAATAAAAGACACCTGTAACTGTCATTAAGTCTCGTCCTTCCCCATGTGTGCCATATTTATCCACTGGTAAGGTATAATTGATTTGTCATATTAACTGCTTTCCCTTCCCCTTCTACTCCTGGCTTTATCTTTGCTTACGCTCCACTGCTACTCTATCAAATCACTCCTCCCCATATCAGTTGTAGACTGTTGTTTGTTCTAGCTGCCAAAATACTGTATATGTATTGTACACACCAGTCATCATGTTTCATTTATCAGTATGCAACCTGTAAGTCGCTTCCCTGTCTCATATCAATGTTTACCACCTGCGGTCACCCTATGTGGTACCCTTGTATGTATATCCAGCCTGTATCATGTAACGTGCATTTCATGTATATACTGTTATTACCTATCTGTGTTTGTACTTTAAGTGTTTATGTCACAGGACCTCCTTGTGAATGAGCTTGCTCAATGGAGTTTTCCTGCAATAAACTTGAACTTGAGCACAAGGAGGTTAAGTGACTTGCTCAGGGTCACACAGTATGCAAGTGGAAGCTGTGGGATTCAAACCCAGGTCTGGTCTGCTGGATGTCACCAAATTTGCAGCTCAGAGCCTTAGACCACTGCGCTATACTGCCTCCAGGTTGTCCTGGTCCAGCCACCACTGGAGAGCTTGGACCAGAGTCTGAGTCACTGGGATCAGTTTGGTAAGTGAATCCTTTTTTTGAGACCAAAAAGACCTTAGATGAAACTGAATGTCCCTCATCTGGAACCTTGCTCCCTGCACCACTGCCATGTGGCCCAGGAGCTGGAGGAACTGTCTTGCTGGGCGGGAGATCTGAGGTCGAAAGGAGGAAGTGAGATCCACTAGGGCCTTCACCCTTGCCAGGGGAAGGAAGGCTTTTGCTTGTACAGTGTCCAACTCTATGCCTATAAAGGTGAGAAGTTGAACTGGTTCGAGGACAGACTTTGGAAGACTGAGAAGAAACCCCAAGGAGCTGAGTAGGTCCTGGGTAGTTTGAAGAGCTGACTTGACCTGTAAAGGTGACTGACACACTAAGAGCCAATCGTCCAGATATGGGAAGATGGTGATACCCTGTCTTCTGAGGTAAGCCACCGCTACTGCAAGGCACTTTGTGAACACCCTTGGAGCTGATGTTAGGCCGAATGGCATAGCTCTGAATTGGTAATGGCCTGAAGGCAACTCGAACCTGAGGGATTTTTTGTGGGAGCACCTGATAGGAATATGGAAGTAGGCATCCTTGAGGTCCAGAGATGCTAGCCAATCCCCTGGACTTAGAGAGGGAAGGATCATTCCCAGAGTTACCATTTTGAATTTGGGCTTTGAAATGTGTTTGTTCAAATACCTTAGGTCTAGGATGGGTCACCACTCCCCTGTTTTCTTTGGGGTAAGGAAGTACCTGAAGTAAAGTCCTTTTCCCCTGTGCTGAGTAGGAACCTTCTCTATAGCTCTGAGAGCTAGAAGAGAGGAAACCTACGTCTCTAGGGCAATGATTTCTGAGAGTGATGCAGGTGGAAAAGACTTGGCCCTCTTTTTTGGAAATTATTTGAAGCTGAGGGCCAGTCCCTGGCTTACTACTTCTAGGACCCACTTGTCTGAGGTCACAGACTTCCAGGCCTGGAAGTAGCAAGCCAGCCTGCCTCCTACTGGAAATGGGGAGTCGACCCAGGCTGACACATCAGGGTGTCTGATTGGCAGGAGCCTTAAACTGAGAGGAGGGAGCAGCTCTTCTCATCCCCCTCCTGCCCCTCCCTCTGAAGAACCCCCTCTGTGGGAAGGGAGAGGAGGCCTGGGCTTGGTAAAAAGGCCTTTGAAAGGGCCTGCCCCTGCCCCTAGACTGCTGCTTGTGCAGAGTGGCCTGCCTTTCTTTGGTCTGTGCACTCCTGTACGTGGTCCTGTATTCATCCATTTTCTTCATGTAAGCCTCTGTCTGCTCCCCAGAGAGTTACCTACTACAGGAAAATCCATAGCCTTAGTCTGGGTATCCTGTGAAAGGCTAGTACATCTGAGCCAAGCATGTCTTCTGAGAGACACAGATGTAGCCATGACTCTAGATGCCACATCACTGGAGTCCACAGCAGCATGAAATTGCATTTTGGATGCCTCAATTCCACCAGCAGCCACCTCCTCCAGTTCCTTGGCTTGCTGTAGAGAGGCCTCTTTAGCCAGTTGCAGAACCATATCCCATCTGGATTTCTGGTACCTGGCTGTGTAGGCCATATAAGTAGCCTGCCTGAGTCCCAAAGAGGATGCCAAATACTGTTTTTTGGCCATTGCCCTGGATCACTGCATCCTGTATAAAACCGTGGGATGGACATCCCTTAAACTTAGGCACCACAAAAATGCTGCTCTTTGGACCTACCGTGCCCTCACAAACAAACTACCCCAATATATTTCCGACTGCCTACCCCTATGCACAATAAGAAAATATGCGCTCCGAAGCCATTCCTTCATCTCCCTTGCAATACCTAGAGTAAACTTGCGTTTCGATAGAGCAGCAATTAGCTTCACGCTCCTGACCCTTTGGAATAACTTACAAAAGTCTCTTAAATTAGACGCCCTTGTCCCTCTGCCCATCTTTAAGGCTTTATACTCGCGTGCAGTAAGCGAAGTCTGCAACTGCTTTGCTCATCCCCAAATAGCTCCTAAACCACTCGAGGCACGCCGCCAGGTCTGAACCATGATCTCAGCCGCCTCTAAACTACAGTGGTTGCTACCGTCCTATCATCTGTATGTTGAGAAAATATTCTAACTTGAGCTTCAACGCTACACACACTTACTCCACACTCCTTATTCTACCCCACTTAAGCTCGCTGCCGTACTCCTCTCATTTAGCTAAGTCTTCTAGCGTACTAGGGGTCTATAATCCATACATGCTTTTATGAAATTATCCTTGCCTCTTAGCGCCTGCCAGCGTACAGCCGTAAACATACATGGGGTCTGTAGTCCACAAATGTTGTTATGCAATTATCCTTTGCTGACCAATCCTAACCAGTATTCTAAGTCTTATATATTTATGTATATCTGTATACAAACTCAGTGGTGGGGCACTGCCCATACTGTATACTGTAACTACCGTATGTCGCTTGTATAACCTGTATCCATGTTTCAAACAGGTCCACCTTGAAAAAGAGCTCTGCTCAATGGCGACCGCCTGTATAAATAAAGACTTGATTGATTGATTGAAGCCAAAGGAATGTTAGCCCTGTCACAGGCTGCAGCCTGCACTACCCCAACATGGCTGCAATGACTATAAAGGAACTTCGCAGCTGAACCTGATAACCTGTCCATTCTCTTATCCACAGGAGATACTGAATTAGGGGGTTGTAAAATTGTGTGCGTCTGTTTCCCCAAGGATTTATGAAGAGGGACAGACAGTCTTTTGGACTCTGGGATGTCCATCATTTCCACAAAATCAGGCTCTTCATCCTCCTCTGCAGCTTCAACAAAGGGAAGCTGCAGAGTTTCTGCCACCTTTTTGCAGAACAAAAAATGTGAAGGGGACTCATAGAGCCTAGGAGGAGAGACACCCGAGGGCCTGTCTGGGGAGACGTCCGGTTCAATTGGCACATCCAGACCCCCCCCCCGGTCATCGTCATCATCACCACTCTAATCCCAGAAATACATTTAAATAGAATGGGTCATTTCCAAACCAGACCGACCGGAAAGAAACCGAAGAAAAGAACAACTTCCAACTTTTTCACAGAATAAAACACAGTCACTACCTATCTACATACTACCTGTACCGTAGACAGAGGCCGGAAATCCGAAAATAAAAAAAAATTATACGGTTTAAACTGAACGCTTTACTTTTACCAAACTGAGCAGAGAAAATCTCTGGAGCGACTTCACTGTTAGGCGGAGTAAAGAATCTGACGGTTACACTGGGAAGTACCACAGACAGAGGTTTGAGAAACGAGCTCAAGCTCAACATTCTATGCTTCTGCATAGAGTTAACTCTTTCCTCTCTGGGGCAGTTCAAGTGCTGGGGCTAGCTGCATTATGTCTGAATACAGCAAGACCTCATGTTGTTTGAAGTGGTGAAAGTGACCCAGGCGCAAATCAAGCAGTGCACCAAACTTATTATAGAACAGTTGTGATAATAGAACTCTGTTGTTGTGGGAACTATATGCTGTAGTAGAAGAACACAGATTATACCATGGACATAAGTGAACAGCCAATGAAATCATCAGACTGGCAGTTTACCACCAGTGTAAATCCTCTGATAATCAATGGCTGTTGATAAGCAAATAATCCAAATCATCTGCAGCATAGGATTAATACAATAAAAAAAAAAGGCAACCTCTTTAAAAGTTGCATTTTATCATAGTAAAAAAAAATTAACCTTGGTATAATTGCAATAAACCACTTGGAGGATGTGGGCTATTGGGGGAATACCCACGAGGTGCAAACCACTCCAGCCATGGTAAATCCTCCGATAATCCACACCCCCTCGTGGCTTATTGCTTAATTATGAACTGAGAATCCTAAATAGAGGAATTTGATTGGCTGAGAGCTCTTTGAGGCCGTGATGATATCAGACTACATCATCACGGCTTCAGAAAGGCTCCAGTGTCACCAGCCTCCTTGCTTTCTACTGTCTGAGAACTATTTTTTCAAAATGTACTCCTACACCACCCAAAAACTCATTCATAAAATGTTTTAAAACCTGTTTCTTTTATTTATTTTTTAATTTAAAAAACTCAGTTCATAATAGCAATAAGTCACTCCAGGGTGTGATATATCATGGGATATTGTCACTTCTTGCGTAGTTGGACCCACTCGGCCTGCGGCCTTGTGCCCAACCACCCAAGGCGTGACGATATCTCATGATATACCACACCCTGTCATGCCTTATTGCTTAATTATACCATGGACATAAGTGAACAGACAATGAAATGATCAGACTGGCAGTTTACCACCGGTGTAAATCCTCTGATAATCAACGGCTGTTGATGAGTATATCCTAATCTTAATCATCTTCAGCATAGGAATAAATACAATAAAAACAAAGCAACCTCTTTAATATTTGTATTTTATTATAGTGAAAAAATGAACCTTGGTATAATTGCAATAAGCCACTCGGAGAAAGTGGGTTATCAGGGGATTTACCATGGCTGGCGGGGATTTACCCACTCCAGCCGTGGTAAATCCCCTGGTAACCCACACCCCCTCGTGGCTTACTGCTTAAATACAGTGTGGTACTGCAACGTTATGTTGTAGTGGAAGGACACACAATATAGTCCACGTTTGTCCATGTTGTGCTACTGTCCTTTGTTGCTGTGACTCCATGTTTTGCCCGTGTTATAAGCTCAATAACCCACTCCAGGGTGTCAGCTATTGGGGATTAATCAACACCCCGAATGCTGTGAGGAAACTCGGCTTGTGGCCTCATGCCTCACAACGCACCCGGGGTGTTGATTAATTCCCAATAACCGCACACCCTGTCGTGGGTTATTGCTTACTTAATCTTAGCCTCCTCCCTGTCTGTACCTAATGGCTGCTGACTCTCTTTGTGGTTTGGAAAGTAACAAAGTCAGACAGAAACAGGAGAAAACAAGAAACAAATTCACTGATATACAAGTTTATTGTTGTGGGGTATTGCCTCCTGATAAACAGTAATATCACATTTCCCTACTTTCAGATTCTTAGGGAAATTACATTTTATACAATATATTATATGATCTTTTAGAAAACTAACAGGCTATACCCAGATTCCAGCAGTTACAGTTTGAAACAACCCATAATCTTTCCACTTGCAAGTGTTATCAGGACTAAACACATAGGTGTATATATGTAAATATTTACACATATACAGAAAGAATGTGCAAGGAGAATCTCAATCATGTAGGCATAATAAAATGAATACCATTTGTTTAAAAGAAAACAGTAGGTTACCTAACAAACTGATAAAATGCTTCCAGATTTCAGTCTTGATTGTTACACATCGTGGTTTACTCATACAATAAAATGCTTGCAAACCAGGAGAAAACCACCCAGAATTTACACCGATAATACATTAAAAACCTTATCAGCAATTTGACTAGTCTCAGTAACAGTATATATGCTACTGTAAATATTCTACCGAAAAGTCAAAGCCAAATGTATGCTTTCTTTTATTTTGAAACCTTTAGTACTCCTTGTCAATAAATTTGGCTATTGTACTCAACTGGATATTTGAGGTACCTTCATATATTGAACCTGTAAAAACAAAAACAAAAGAAAACAAACCATTACTAAGTAACAATAAGCAATAGCTTTCTGTAAGCACCCCAGCTGTTTGAAATGGTCCGTTATTTATAAGGTTTCATTCAAGTGAAGACCGCATAATGACTCCTTTAGAAAAAAACAAAACAAACAAAACAGAGCATGTTCCATACATGGATGAGAAGAAATAAGTAGATGTGATGGACACATTTCTTAAAGGGAACACACAGTATATCTGGTTTCTCATATTTTTAAATCTAATTCAAATTTGGATGCGTTTAGTCTGTATAATCTCTTTACTGCTGTTTCTTTTATTCATTTTAAACTAATCTAATTTTTCCACCCTTTTTAGGGTTACTGTTTGATGCTGCCACTTTCCACTATTGATTTTTACTTGATCAGCCCCCCAAAAAGTGACATATATTAAGTGGAAGCTTGGTGTTAAATGTTTACTGTGTGCTTCCGCTCAGCTGGTGACACTATGTTCTGGAATCGATCATTAGTAAATACAATCCCATGCCTGTAACAGGAGACAAGAAAAATAATCAGCAACACCATTAGAGAACAAAGGCTGAAATATCTTGGGCACACCATGAGGTCTACATTTAGAGGAATCGCTCAGCAAATTTATTTTATTTATGTTTTTGGTAACCAGGTAAGTGCACTGATCCAGTTGACCATTTTCAGTCACGACCTGGGCCACAAGGTGGCGAAGGAGCAACACATGCAGTGGACACAATTTACAATTTGATATACAGATATTTACATTTGGTATGCAGATGATACAAGCTCTCATGGAAAATAGAACAGACATTACTTAGATTTTGTACAGGTATGGTAAAATAAATGTATAACAGAGAAATACAGGCAGCAGTACTGAGGAACAGTAGATTAGCATTTGTACAAACTAAACAAGGTGCATCTTGAAAAGCAGCAGACTGCTGACATCTATTCCAGGTAAACATGCCTGTCCTCGCAGATAGCCGGCGCAGGCAGGGACTGAGAAAGCATGTCTGGTTGGCTGTGCGAGACAGCATGAGTCACATTTGGGTTTTGCTCAAGGAGAGAGGGGGCTGTGCGAGACAGCATGAGAGTCACATGTGGGTTGTGCTCAAGGAGAGAGGGGGCATGTGCAGGGAAAAATGAAAAAGGTGGGGTTGGCTATAGTTATGGTAGGCTTATGGCAGCTTTCGGTTTCCTGTGCAGCCCAGTGAGCATTTGCAGGTGGACTCTTTCAGTAGCCATGCCTTAAGGTTAGATTTAAAAGACGCATGGGATAGAGATGTACAAATGGTTGCGGGTAGACTGTTCCAGAGGCAGGGGTCAGATACAGAGAAAACCTTACTGCCCTTTACTGTAGAGACCCGAGGAACTTCAATGGTTGGAATGAAGGAAGCCCTAAGAGGTCTAGTGGTCGCTCTATTTATGAGTAGGGGAGCACAGGGGGATAGCTGGTTACTTCTGAGAGCACTATCCACCAGGCAGTCTGTGGCATAATCAAGGTGTTGCTAGAGAGGGAGCCATCCATTCTAGACTGGACACTGAATGGCTGTAGAAGGGGAGGATGTCTAAGTCAGAGAAAGAAAGCAGAGAGAAATGCAGGGCTATAGGTAACAAGTTCAGATTCAAATTTTCTTTTTAAAACAACAGGGGAGAAACTGCAACTTTACGGTTGAAGGTAGTACAATATATAGAGTACAAATAAAGGTGCAAAACCCATGTTATAAAAATAAAAGTATGCGCTACATTGTGCTATGGTCACATATAATACAAGCACCAAAAGGTAAAATTAAATATTTTACATTAAGACCCACCCGCTGGACTTCCATCACTTTTAGCAGATAGTTCTATGTTGTCATAAATATACTGCAATACCATGCAATAAAAGTACACATTAAATTAATGCAAAATTCTCACCTAATGCAGGTGTCATAGGGTGGAATTAAATATTAATCATAACACCCATTCTCTGGACTTCCAATAATTTTGGCATACAGGATATATATATATATATATATATACACACACACACACACAGAGTGTGTATATATATATATATATATATATATATATATATATATACACACACACACACATAAAAACTCTTTCTTTACAAAAGGTGTGAGAGCAAAAATGACAAGACAAAAAAGATATCTTAACTAGTGGTATTAGTAACAGCGACATATCAAAAATTTTTAACTGTTGTCACAATGGATATTTTTAAAGTTTGTCATCACAGAAGAATACTGAACCAATCAGACAGAAGTTTTCATAATGTTGATGACATCGCAATGCTTAGTGCAGCACTGAAGCCAGCTGTTAAAGAAAAAGAGCAAAATCTTCTAACAACCTGCAGATTTAAAAAGCTGTAATTTGTAAACTACAGCAGCATATACTGAATATACAATAGCCTGACTCAAAACAGACAATTTATCATCACTTGTGAGTGGGCAGGACTTTTATAACTCACTTGTGGCTCTATCACTCGTGAGTTATGATCCTGCCCCTCATATTTAAAGATAAATAAAATATATTTTGAGTCAGCCAATTGTATATCGCTTAATGCACATATCTATCTATCCATCCATCTATCTATTGTGTGTGTATATATTATGGTGGCACGATAGCGACACTATAGTTAGGGTTGAGTAGCATGTTTAATGTTAAACCTCAAATGTTGCACTTTAATAACTTTGCAACCGATCAATGGATTTACTCAAAATTTGGTATGCGCTGGTCAGTGGGGTAGATCTCTTGATGTGGCACATTTTGCTCCAGTCTGATGTACGGATTCTGAGATCCAGATGGTGCAAAACGTCATAAAGTCGCCATTTTTTGCAGTTTTTTCCACATCGCCTTGCATCCAGATGGTCTGGAATTTTGGTCTGATTTTTTTATGGTAGACAGCTTGGGTAACAGAACAGGCATGCATTTGTTTTGTGAAAAAATATTAATCTGTTGCAAAGTAATTACATTTTTCATTTCCCATTTGTTTTCAATGGGAAGATCACTTTTCAGGATAGAGGGAGACAGTTCGATAAAGGATTTGCTCTTGTGAAAAAGGATTCTGTCTCATGAGACTCATTCCTTTTTTGTGAGATTAAAATCCTTTTTTTTGTGAGGAAAAAATCCTTTTTTGTGAGTCGCCATCTTTTTTTTTTTCCCCACAAACTAAAAAACGTAGAAAATACATAAACATGTCATTTTGAAAATCAAACAGCAGAAGCTAGCTAAATGGGCCCCGTTTAGCTAGATTCTGATGCTTGTTTTCCAGAATTAGGGCCAGAAATACTTCTTCTGGGCACCCAAAATCCCAGGTGTCCAGCTTAGTGTGAGGAGCGCTTCCCCTGCGTTCTCTGTATGAAACAATGAACTTTCCTGACTTCTGCAGCCGCTGAACTCCTGCTGCTGGCTGCACTGTGTGCTATGAGCCACCCTTGCCCTGGTGTCTAGTGGCACCCCCCCTCCACCAGTCTATCAGTGTCCCCCTCAATAAATAAGATCTAGCAAGAGCCAATATGGCTGTAAAATAATGGTATTGTGGTCTGTGAGAAATGTGTAAACCAGCTGATCCCACTGACTACTACAAAGTCTCGACCAATATGATCTGAGCACACTAACAGTCACCATGCATCATGTCCTGATCAACTGAATATCACCGAGCCTCCTCTGATGATACGCTCAGACCTCACTGATTAACACAGTGCCTCCTCCAATAGGATAGGACTTCACTTGACTATCACCAAGCCTTGTCCCATATAGTGTAGTTTATTGCACTTATTAGAAGAGCCCCACAATCCCTCCAAAGTCTGGAGCGCCTGACAATAAAACATAACTTTTTTTTTTTTCCACTCTCACTGTCCTGTTCCCTCCTGCCCCTTCATGCTGCTGATCTCACCTGTCTAACACTTGAAAAAAGCAACCTTCAGGATCCTTGCTGCACCTCAGCTGGATTTTCTTCATGAACAGCCTTGCTGTATATCTGGGACGGCTACTCCATTTTCCATGGTCATCCCCCCAAAAAAGTACAGTAACGTAAGAACTTACCATAACAGTAGATCTTCGAGAGGAGCTCTTGCAGCAGGTAATACCATTAGGACTAAGCCGCCAGGCATCAGGACCCCACAGAAAACTTCTAGCTAGCAGTCTATGGTGGGAGACCTCCCCTGATGTCGGCTCCATCCCGACGTCAGACGTGGTATAAAGGGGGCGGTCCCCCGGCACCACCTCAGTTCTTCCGCCGGAGACCAAGCTGAAAAACAGATGGTGAACTGAGGAGGATCTCCTATTCCAAAAGAAAAAAATGGAACACTAGTTCCCAGGGGCAGGTGGGTGGGAAAGCCACCTGCTGCAAGAGCTCCTCTTGAAGATCTACTGTTATGGTAAGTTCTTACGTAACTGTACTATCCCACTTCAAGGGGGAGGTCTTGCAGCAGGTAATACCATTAGGACTGAGTCCCAAGCAATACCCAAGAAGAGACCCATGTCAGAAGGGTGGAGGACTGTAGTGCAGAGCTGTAGGCATCTAAGAGAGGAGTCCCTGAAGGACAGCTAGGCTGAAACCTGCTCTCCTTCTGGAAACAATGTCCAGACTGTAGTGCCTGATGAAAGTGTGCACTGAACTCCAAGTAGCAGCTGCACAGAGGTCCACTGAGGAAACATTCTTGAGTGAAACGAAAGATGTCTCAATCCCTCTGGTGGAGTGATCCTTGACCGGTCCCGGTAAAGGTCTGTTGTACTGCTGATAACAGAAAATGATATTATTCACAAGCCACTTAGTCAGTGTCTGTTTCATCACTGGGACACCAACTTTCCATTGGGCAAGAGAGAAACAACTGGTTGGTCTTTCTAGAGGAACTGGTCCAAGCAAGGTAGTAATGAAGAATTCTATGTACATACAGAGTATGTCATAAGGCCTCCCCTCTGTTTGAGTACTCTGGATAGTAAACTGGTAGTTGGATGTCTTGGTTCAAAGTGAACTCAGACACTACCTTCGGAAGAAACTTTGTGCTCAGGGTTACCCTGTCCCTGTGAAAAATAAGATAAGACTCTTTCTACGTCAGAGCTTGCAGCTCGGAAATCCTCCAAACGGTAGTAATAGCAATCAAAAATAACACCTTCCAAGAAAGAAGGCATAGCTTGCAACTTGCGGCTGGTTCAAAGGGGGAGCAAGGTAAGCTTTTCCAATACAAACAGGAGCTCCCAAGGCAGCACGGGGTCTCTCCTTGGAGGTTTAATATGCAAGATTACCCTTAAAAAGGTCTTGCATAGGTCCAACTGTGCCAGAGTCTTCCAATTCAGTGGTGCATGATAAACTGACAGCGCACAGAGATACACCTTAGTGGACGAGTACATAGGCCCAAGTCTAAGAGGGAGAGAAGATACTCCAGTACAGATTCCACCAGATGGGTGAGGGGATCCAGAGAATGGAGGAATGCCCACAAACAGAAGCGCTTCCACTTCATGGCATATGTTGCCCTGGTAGAGGGCTTTCTCACTGCCACGAGCACCTCTGCCACTCTGAGGGATACTCCGAATATATCCCTGGCTAAGTCCACAGGAGCCATGCATGCAGATGCAGGGACCAGAGGGCCGGATGGATCAGCGTCCCTTGCTCCTGGGACAGCAAGTGAGTGGACAGGGGCAACGGAACCGGCGGTTCGGATGCCAGCTATTGCAACAGTGAGAACCAAATCTGCCAAGGCCAGAAGGGCACGATTAGGATAATTCGGGCACCTTCTGCCTGTAACTTGATCAGGATCCTCTGAAGAAGAGGGAAGGCATACATGAACCTCCCTGTCCAAGAGAGGGACAATGCATCTCACCAAAAAACACCAGGCTCTGGATCTAGTGAGCAGAAATTGTGCAGTTTGGCATTGTGTGGGGACACAAGGAGGTCCAGTTCTGGTCGACCCCACCTTTCAAAGTGGTCATCTAGGACTTCTTGCTGTAGTTCCCATTCGTGGCTCTGAGACTGGGAGCAACTTAGGCTGTCCGTGAGGACGTTGTGGATCTCTGGAACATTGACTACTGTGAGATCCAGACTGTGATCCACTCCCCAGGTCCCCACTCTCTTTGCCTCTCTGCATAGGGGATAAGAATGCGTGCCCCCTTGCTAGTTGAGATGGAAGACTACTGGGGTATTCTCTGACTGGACCAGAAGGGGCTGGGAAGGAGTACCCCTTGAAAAGCTTGTAAGGCATACATTACGGCTCTCATCTCTAGAATGTTAATGTGGAGAGACCGTTCCATGGAATTCCAGGAGCTCCTTGTCTGGTGAGAAGCCAGATGTGCTCCCCATCCCAGTCCCGAGGCATCTGTCATCAAAGTTTATTGTGGGCTGGGCTGCTGGAAGGGAACTCTTCTGTCTAGATGAGCCTGGGTGACCCACCAAATCAGGGACTGACAGACCGCATTGGAGACTCAGACCAGCTCTTCGAGCTCGTCTGTGCCTTGGTCCCACTGGACTCTGAGGTGCCACTGCAGGATCCTCATACTCAAATGAGCAACGGGAACTGTGGCTATGGCTGTGGCTATATGGCCTAAAAGTTGCAGAACCACCCTCGCTGGGACCTGGTCCGAGGCCATCACCCTGTGAGTGATCTCCCTTAGCTTGACTGCCTGGTCTGTGGGAAGAAAGACTTTCCCTTGGGCAGTGTCCAGGACTGCTCTGATGTATTGTAGCCTCTGAGCAGGCCACGGGTATGACTTGGACAGATTTAGAGTGATGCCCAAGGCCCGGAATAGACTGAAAGTCTCCTCCAGTGTTTGACACAGTTGGTCTTCTGACGAAGCTGTGAGAAGTCAATCGTCCAGGTAGAGGTACACAAAGTGACCCCCCCTCTCCTGAGGGCTGCCGCCACTACTGCTAAGCACTTGGTGAAGACCCTTGGTGCTGATGACAGGCCGAACAGAAGTGCCCTGAACGGGTAGTGCCCACCTAGAAAGGCGAAGCGAAGGTTCTTCCTGTGGGATGGCAGGATCTTTATATGCATATAAGCATTCTACATATCCAGGGAGCAGAGCCAGTCTCCGTGATGGAGCATGAGTAGCAGGCTCGCAAGGGTCACCATTCTGAACTTTTGTATACGATGAAGGTGTTCAGCTGACTCAGATCCAGAGTGGGACAGAGGTCTCCCATCTTCTTCAGGACTAGGAAGAAGTGGAGGTAAAACCCTTTGACTCTTTGGGCGTGGGGGACCTCCTGGATAGCTCTTTTTTTGAGAAAGACCTATCTCTGCCCGCAGGAGAGCCATGTGGGATGGCAAGCAGTAGGAAGGGATGGGTGGATTGTCTGGTGGAATCTCGGTAAACTCCAGAGTATCTCCTCTCAACTATCCGGAGGACCCATTGGTCTGTAGTGATGCTGGACCATCCTCATAGGTAAAGGGAGAATCTCCCTCCTACTGCCCCCCGCATTTCTTTCAGAGGAAGGAGTGCTGGTAGTGAGTCATGATGTGGCAGAGGGAGTGGGCAGGGGAAGTCTGGATGCCTTGGCACTTTTGGGGCCCTGGATGCCTGAAGGAACAGGGGGGCCTCTTCTCTTAAAGCCTCCCTTGTGCTGTGTTTGGCATTTTTGCTGCTGTCCCTGGTTCTTCCGAAAGGGACGGCGCCAAAGTGTCTGCAGTTCTGATCTGTACATGTGATGGACGTCAGACACCACCTTGCCTGAATCTTGTAGCCCTGTTGTGAATTTTTCTGTGTATGTAACAAAGAGGATGGGTCCCTGAAAGGGTGCAAATCCTGGCGGAAACCAGAGACCCTCAACCAGGCATGTCTCCTCATACAGATCCCAGTTGCTGCCGTGTCTGCGGAGTCATAAGAACTCCTCAGCACGTGTTTGTCCACATCCAAGCCTGACTGGATGACAGCTAGGAGCTCTGCCTTGCCCTCCGAGTCTGGTTGTGTTTTAGCCAGATCCATAGCTTTTGCCCAAAGTGACTTCTGGTACGTGACTATATGAGCCAGGATATTCAGTGACCTGACCATGCACGTAGCTGAAGAATACACCTTTTGGCCCATCTGGCCCAGCTTTTTTGGCTCTGGATCTGGGGGCTGAGAGCTCATGTGTCTCGGCTGCTGTACTCTGCCATATGCAGCTATGAGCACCATGGAGTTGAAATTTGGTTGTTTGCTTAAATAAGGCTCTCCTTTGGGTGTCTTATAGAGCCTATCTGCTTTCCTTGGCACTACCACCATGGTAGACAGGTGCATCCAGGTCAGTTTTGTAATGTCCTGGAAGGGTTCCACAAGTTGGGGGACAAGCAAGAGCTTTGGGTTAGTAGCCCAGGAATTCTGCCAGACAGCGGTGTTCTGGATCCAGCTCCTCTGTATCCCACTGATACAGGACCTGAATATGTCTCATGATGTCCAAGGACGGGTCATCTGGGGTTGACCGTGGCGAGTCCCTTCTCGGATCCGGGGAAGGTAGGGGTAGCTCGTCCTCTGAGGAGTATTCTGAGGAGGAGTCTCCTGCATCTTCCCCTGAAGAAGAGGGCAGACGTCCACTGGAAGACAGAATGGATGACGGGTGCCTCTTTCTGCTGTTTGGAACTGGCGGCTGCTGGTCATCATCGTTGGGTGGCGGACACTGTCAGCAGGGAAGGTCGCCTGGGTCTCTGAGGTGACTGTTTCCTTGGTGGTGGCCTGACAGGGGATAGGTACCTGGGCTTTGAGAGTAAGTCCCCTTTGATACTGTTCCACCATGCACTGAAAAGCACCCCCACTTCTGTCAGCGGGATGACTAGAAGCAGAGGCGTTGGAGTAGGTACGTTTGAGGGGCCTGTCATTGGACCCTGTGGCTCTCTGGGTACCAGCATCTGGTCCTGAGGCACTCTGTCCGTGGGTGCCTCGGGCATCAGGTCCGATGGGGTTTTTATCCAGTGGTGCTGAGCCCCCTTGTGGTCTGGCATCCGGCTCCTTAAAGGGAGGAGGTGGAGGAGGCATTTGGTTATCCACCGGCCCGGGTGTCCTATCCCTTGGGCTGATGTCCGGTCCTACGGGGCAGACAGTTGCTCTTTGGCCAGTGGCATCTGGTCCATTTCTGACATGAAGTCAGAGTGGCCGGTAGTCTGTCGACCTTCAGAAGCCGACGTCACCCTTTCCTCAGGTGGAGGAGGTGTCTGGTACCTGATGGCCTCTTGGCGTCTAGTAGAGTCATCTGACCCCTTGTGCCAGTCGGATGACCCTGAATGCTTTCGGGCGTCGGGCTCTGATGTTTTGCCCAAAGCAGACACCTGTCCCTTTGGAGTCAACCCATGCGTATGCTTGTGGGGCCTATGCACCAAGGGAACTTGGGCAGATGAACGCCCTTGAGAGGCAGACTCCTTACTTTTTGAGCGCGAGGAGGCAGTAAACCCCAGAAGTGGCCGTTGTAGCTGGGGGAACTGACTCTGACCTCCCGCGGGAGGTGGAAGAAGCAGAAGTCCTGTGAGGGGACTTAGGGCGGGATTCCAACCTGGCTCCCTTCTTATCCCTATGGTGGTGCTTCCCGCCTGATCTTTTCTCCTTGGGGGAGAGTCCCTAGCTGAGAAGGATGAACTTTGTCCAGCTGCATCCACTGCATGGCGGCCACTTGTAGCTCCAGCAGTTCAGCCCTGAGCATCTTGAGGAGGCGGATGTGGGTTTTACTGTTGAATTTTTGGCAGTGTGGGCTGTTGTCAGGCCAGTGGTTGCGATCTAGGCAGATAAGGCAGGTGGAGTGGTCGTCCCTCGCCGGGATCTGCTTACCGCATGCGCACTTTGACATCCACTGCTGGGAGGACGATGAAGACATGCACTTGACGGAGAAAAAAATGACTGAAAAGACAACGAATGATAAACTGTGCAAGGCGCAAAATGGCGGTCGACTGCGAAGATGGTGTCCATGGAGCCGATGTTAGCGGGTTGATGGTGGGAAAAGAACTGGGGTGGTGCTGGGGGATCACCCCCTTTATACCATGTCTGACATTGGGACAGTGCCGTTGGGGGCGGCCCCTCACCATAGACTGCTAGCTAGAAGTTTTCTGTAGGGTCCTGACACCTGGTGGTTTAGTCCTAATGGTATTACCTGCTGCAAGAGCTCCCCCTCAAAGTGAGATGTGCAGATCCCACCGAGTGCTGCACCAGACCCCTCGGACTGTTTGCTCATTGCGATTCCACACAAGCTCACAATTAAGTGGTTCAAGACCCAGACGACCCAGAGACAGTGTTTTTTCACAGAATGTTCTTGTCAATTCGCAATGTTCTTGCAGGTGCAGCAAAAAGAACATAATGACCCAGAACTAATTTCTTGCTGACAACTCTGTAAAAGTTTGCACACCAGCATCTCAGTTTAACCCCTTGAGTTCCAAATAGTTTTTTCAATCATTTCAACAGTATAACTATATACAGTTTTAAACGAAGGGATCCCAGTATCAGTGATATATCCACATAAAGATTCACATATATTTTTATACCTGCAGATATGAAAGGGGGAAGAAAGACAGAAATAGCAAGGTAAGGCATAGAGACAGCAAGAGGAGGAGAATCATGAAACCGTCAGAGTGATCAGTTCCCAGGTCTCACAAGAAAATCTGGTTGCACAACCAGACAGAGAAGAGACAGAAAAGGAGAGGATAGAACAGATCCTTGCATCTAACTCTTTCTGCATAACAAATTGGACAGGGCCTTATTCAACCCTATCACAGCTGGATTTTTTTTTCAGAGGGTTTGGCGGTGGAGGGGGGGGGAGGACTTGCTTGAAGGCTGGACAACTGTATCTTTTAAATGTATGGTGGCAGCACAGGACCGGATATCCGTTAACTATAGCCAAGGGGATGGACGCTTGGGGGAAGTCTGTGCATATAATATTAATGCATTTAACTGTACTTTTCATGAGCTGTAATGTCATGAAGTAGCAGACTCCCCTTCCCTTTTTCTTGAGTTTGCCCTTTGCTCCTGGTGTTGGACCCCCCCATGCAGCCCATTGTTTTTTTATCTTGTGGACTTGGGATTTGCCCACATTTGCCCATATTTCAAACTCCTCCCCCAGCAGTGTGGGACACTGGGAGCCCTCCCGTGTCCCAATACATTTTAATTAATTCCTGTAAAAATAAAATAGTCCCCCGACATCTTTTTTTTAAAACCTGAAAAAAAAACAGTCCTCATCATCCCCGCCATCCCCCATCTTGACCCTCCCACTAAGCCCCCACCACCCCACACTCCCTTACTCTATATTACCACTGGAGGCCATAGGCTGTCATCTTCTGTGGACTGGGACATGTCTGCACTCTTCAAAGTTGAACCGTGAACTGAGGAATCAAGATAAGTGCTGTATAATGTATTTCAATGGCATTTTGAACTTATGTTCATAACTTTGCCATTTTTTGGAATGTTTCCACCAAATTTTCAACATGACCTTTGTGGAACCCCGTCTAATGAACACTGCAACTGTCATTTCATTAATCGGGCCTGGAAGGTGATTTCGTGGTCGCTGCACAAAATCACCTTTCGGGACCGAATAACAAAATTTCACTGCCAGTGTTCATAAGATGGGGTCCCAAAAGGCCATGTTGAAAATCTGGTGAAATAATTCCTAAAAATGGCAGAGATACATGCACTTGTAGAAATTTTTCTACACACGCACATAACTTTGGTAATTTTCAATATTTTGACTCCAAATTTTCAACATAGCCATTTTTTCACATCACCTCATGAACAGTATAGCTGTCATTTTTCACATCCTGTTCAAAATGTGTTTTTGCACCTGTGGCTTGGAATAGCATTTTGGCATGGATTTTAACATTTTCATCTATGGGATTTATGAGGTGGGGTCATAAGAAGACTATGTTGAAAATTTGGGGTCAAAATATGAAAAAATGCCAAAGTTATGACCATGCATTGCAATTTCACTACACCCACTCATAACTTCAGAAATGTTAAATATTTTTACCCCAGATTTTCAACACAGCCTTATTATTACCCTCCCTTGTGTATGTCACAGCTGTTATTTCTGAAATCCTAGCCAAAATGTGTTTTTGCACCTGTGGTGTGGAATAGCACTGCAATTGCACATAATCACGTTTTGCTGGGGATCTGAACATTTTCTGTACCAGGTACATGAGGTGAGGTAATAAGATGGCTGTGCTGATAATTTGGTCACTGTTGTCCTATAAATGGAAGCACATGGCTCATAGGGCCCTGTGCTACCACAGCTACATACATATACACATCTACGGAAGGATGGGAGTGCAGGGTCCCACAGTAAAATAAGGATATGATTATACTATCTCAGAAAGTAAGGAAATAAGTTGAAAAAAAACTTTGTAAATGCTCCAGTTGGGGTCAAGGCGACAAAAGTTGGGAAATGAGGTGCTAGGGTTTCCCTAACACCCCATCCTCCCAAATCAGACAGGAGAGCAGATGTGGGGTGCGCCTTGGGCTTCTCAAGCCTAATGCTCACCCCATTCTCATAATCTACACATCTAACCTTATTTACAGATGGAATGGGGTGAGAAGCCCAAGGCATACCCCACAACTGCTCTCCTGCCTGGTTTGAGAGGGTGGTATGTTAGGGAAACCCTAACACCTCATTTCCCAACTTTTGTCACTTTGACACTAACTGGAGCATTAGTGAAGCTTTTTGCAACCAACTTATATATATCTATAACTAAATTGCAAAAACTGTGTTAATGCTCTAGTTAGGGATAAAGTCACAAAAGTAGGGAAATGAAACATTAGGGTTTTTGAACCTAACACCCCACACCCACCCTGCGCACACCAACATGCATCGAGGGTGTGCCTTGGGGTCATCGGACCTAACGTTCACCCCATTCCATAAGTAAATTAACTGAGATGGGTACAGTATAGGAGAGTGGGGTGAGCGTTAGGGCAGATGACCCCAAGGCACACCCCCGACGCCTGTTGGTGGGTGTGGGATGTTAGCTTTGAAAACCCTAACGCCACATTTCCCTACTTTAGTGGCTTTATCCCTAACTAAAGCATTAATACAGTTTTTTTCAATTTATTTCCCTACTTTCTGAGATAGCATAATCGTATCCTCCTGTCCCCTCTGAGCCCTGCACTCCCATCCCTCCACAGATGTGTATATGTGTGTAGCTGTTGAAGTACAGGGCCCTCTGGGCACTGTGCTTCCATTTATAGGACAACAGTGACCAACCTGTCAGCACAGCCATCTTATTACCCCACCTCATGTACCTGGTACAGAAAAGTTTAGAATCCGTCCAAAACGTAATGCTGCACAACTGCAACGCCATTCTGCACCGCAAGTGCGATAACACATTTTGGCAAGGATTTGAGAAATGGTAGCTGTGATGTACATGAGGTGGGTTAATAAGAAGGCTATGTTGAAAATCTGGGGTCAAAATATTGAAAATTTCCAGTTATGAGCATGCATAGCGAAATTTCAACGAATGGTCATAACATTGGCATTTTTACATATTTTGACCCCAAATTTTCAACATAACCTTCTTATAACACCATCTCATGTACCCAGTACAGAAATTTTTCATATCACTGCCAAAACATAATTCTGTGCAACTGCAACATTATTCCATGACACAGGGGCGAAAACACAGTTTTTCCACGATTTGAAAACTGATAGCTATGACATACATGAGGTGGGGTAATAAGAAGGCTATGCTGAAAATCTGGGGTTAAAATACTGGGAATTTCCAATGTTACGAGCATGCGTAGCAAAATTGCAACTAATGGTCATAACTTTAACTTTTGTACCCAACACTTTCAGCATAGCCTTCTTATGACCCCACCTCAAGGACAATATGACCGTCATTACACAACTCCCACCCGAAAGGTGAATACGCCAAGTGACTGTGAAATCACCTTTTGGGCAGGTGTTGCCTAAGGGCAGTTCATGAGGTGGGGTTCTCAAATGGCCATGTTGAAAATTTGGTGCAAAAATGTCAACAAATTGCTGAGTTATGAATAAAAGTTGAACCCCCACTGAAATACACTGAACTGCATTTACCTTAGTTCTCATATTGCAGTCACCGGTTCCAGCTGCAAGACGTGTGTTCAGTCGAAAAGCAGATCTTGAACCTGGGACCACTTCAGGTGAGTGAGGGTGTGTGGGGGGTGTAGTAGGGGGTGTGGGGGTGGTGGGTGCCGAGTGGGAGGTCGGTTTGGGGGGGGTGGCTGATTGGCGACAGACCGTTTTCGTTTTTTACAGTTTAACACACACACACAAGCACCAAGGGACTGTTTTCTTCTTTTCAGAGTTCTGCCTGAAATGAGAGGGTTGGGGATGCCACTAGACACCAGGGATCAACATCAAAAACGGCAACAGCGATCTGAGGATGGGGGGGGGTGCCACTACATATCAGGGATCAACATCAAAGAGCGAGGCGGCAATCAGAGGATGGGGGGTGCCACTAGAACACCAGGGATGAAGGACCTCAGAACGGAGACGGCAATCAGAGGGTGGGGTGCCACTAGACACCAGGGATGAATGATTAATGAACAGAGACAGCGATCAGAGGGTGTGTATGTGTGTGTGGGGGGGGGGGTGCCACTAGACACCAGGGATCAACCTGTGGAGAACAGGGATGGCGATTTGAGGGTGGTGGGTGTCAACAGACACCAGGGAAAAAGGTGGCTCACAGCTCACTCTGTAGCTGACAGCACGAGTTCAGTAGTGGCTGCAGAAGTGAAGAAATTCCTGCTGTTCTCATACAGAGAACGCGGGGGAAGCGCTCCTCTCGTTAAGCTTGGCACCCGGAATTTTGGGTGCCCAGAAAAGGTATTTTTAGCCAGTATACTTAAAAACAAACATCAGAATCTAGCTAAATGGGTCCCGTTTAGCTAGGTTCTGATGTTTATTACAGTCCCAGCATTTTTATTTTTTATGCTTGTCAGTTCGTGGAAATAATCAACAAAATGATGGCTGGCTTGGCACAAAAAAAATGTTTGGTACTGTGCCAAACAAATGTCCCGAAAGCAAAATGGGCATTTGCGGCATCACAATTTTACTTTTGCCACAGAACGTTATCTCAAAACCCCTACTACGCATTTGCAAGTCAGAAAACACTAAAATTTAAAGCTTTATAACTCTGGAACCCTTCTATATTTTTTCACCAGACCTGTCAAATGCACTACCTTGGGACATGACACATGTCCCCTGCAAGTTTGGGGCAACAATTCCTTTCCATGTAGGCTGTAGGCGAGAGCAAAAAAAACAAAACAATGTTAAGTATAAGAAAAAAATTAGTTTCTTTCTAGAAATGACACGGGTATCTCAGAAATCGCACAAGCTGCCATCACAACAATTTCCACACATCAAGACCTTGCCTCCTAGACAACACATACAAAATTTCATCTCATTTCATCAAACAAAGCAAATATATTAATGTTACAAATCTGAGGTTTAACATTAAAAAGGCTACTCCCCTATAGTGTATATATATAGATATATAACTCACGTAGTATGACATGGGTGAGAACATATGGGATATGACATGGGTGACAGTGACAAATTAGAAATATTTTCATGAGCCGTACTTGACCTGCTGACCTCACAAATGGCAAAGCCATGGGTAAGGTCAAAAGAAGTCAAGTATGATAAGTGAAGATTTTTCTACTATCTCACTCTTACCCATGTCATATTTGATTTGTACAACAGGTGCTTAGATAGTTTTGCAATAGAAAGGATCACAAGTTACAAAAAGCACAAAATGTAAACTGTGCCCTTCTGATCAATGGCTCAGCACAAGAAAGGCAAATCAATGCATTACAAATCAGTACAGTACACATCAATACAATCAAAACAAATGCGAAGTAGAAAGCAACTAAGTATGCCTTTTGTGCTGCACACTGCTACTCTGATGTCATCAGCATTGTTAACACTGCTCTCTTGTTTCCACTGTGCCACATCCAATTGCTTAACCAGGTGAGACACACTCTGCTGAAAGCTTGTTTACAGGTGCAACCTGAGAGCACAGGGAAGTTAAGTGACTTGCTCAGGGTCACATAGTATGCAAGTGGGGGCTGTTTGATTTAAACCCAGGTCTCCAGATTTGCAGCTCAGAGCCTTAAACCACTGTGCTATACTGCCTCCAGCTTTGCAAGACAGCAGTATTATCTTGCTAGTTGGTCACTTATTTCACTGTGACACACCCAGCTTTGTAAGGCAGCAGTACTATCTTGCAAGGTAGTAGTTTTATCTTGGCCAATCCAGACCCACACCTGTTGTATAAAACATATATTACAGAATGTATGGGCAACTCTGTGATATTTGTTTTGTTTACAAACCAAAGCTGTGTGTGTTGCTACATAAACCATGAGGGTGAAGCTTGAGTGGGTTATAAAAGCAACATACACCAAAGGTGTGGGGGAAAAAATGAACATTCACAAAGTTGGCCATTTTTTATAATCACAGGTTTTACATAAAAAAAGCAGCAGATTATTGTCCCATAACTACGGGAGCAGTTTACTCAGTGGTGGAGACTGCTGTCTCTGCTCCCATCTAGGAGTCTGATTGTACGCCACGGGAGCAGTTTCACTTTCGTAACCATCTATTGCTCACTCCAGCTCTTTTCACTCAATCCTCGCTGAAACCTTTTGATAGCTGGAACTGGGGGAAGACTAAAGACTTGCTGGGCATCTCAGAAATTTTTTTTGGCAAAGTACAGTGAGACTGATTCTTTGATAAGTTCTGAGGTACTGAAGACACTGCGCCAGGCGCCAGTGATTATCCTGACAGCATTAATGTCTTGTAGGCACCACATCAGAAGCTGTGTTTTGACATGTGAGCTGTATTACATGACTGATAGCACACTAATGTGTGATATCACTTATGTAATACTTGAAACTGAATAACACAATTTGGAGTTGATATGGTATATAACCAGAATTCACAAAAGCTATAAACTTTTCCAGCATAAAATAACACGTAATGTGCAGGCAGTGCTCCAGATAAGGTAACGGCTTATTTTACTCCCCTCTTGTTCGGAAATACCGTTCATAAAAATGTTTTAATGGAATACCGATACTCATCCCAACCCTTGGAAATTCTCTGAATCCATGGAATAGTTTTCATAACAACGTAGCTGCTTCAGCAGGAGCAGTCTTTTCCAGGTGTGAAGCACATGTACACATCCACATTTTACTCACCATATTTAAAAACTGGTGAGTAAATTACTCTTACCCATCAACATTATCTGGAGCACTGAGTGCAGGAATAAATACATATGGACCATACTTTGGTCACATTTGATTTCAGGTTGCAGGGGCATCTTGAACGATGTCAAAGATCCTTATGGCCCACTGTAAAAGACGTTCTCAACCCAACAGGGGTGGGACTGCAGGCCTGGCAGAAACGTCTGTGGCTTGTAAGCATCTTCTATAAAATTCTTAACTCATTTGGCTATGGTATCATTTAAGAGAACCTGCTCTCCCTTGTCAAGCACTATGGGCAAGATAGATCTTTTAAAGTAAATGTCTATGATTATTACAAGGGCTTTTTAAATGCCACAGCCTGTTACCTAATACTGGTTAAAGTCTGCTGAGCTACAAAGTGAAATTGTTCAAGTGGTCCACTTCAGAAGGGACGGATCATAAATTGGCCAGAGCAAGTAGTCAGCTGATCCCTTTCCTTCTCTGTGGTCTGTACGGCCCCACTAAGGCGTTTGGACGTCTAACTAGGGAGAGTGTGGGGGCACACTCCGTTGAAGTCTATGGAGCACTTTTTTTTAAAAACCCATTTTATATGTGTTAAACTTTGATAAAAAAGTAATCTACTGGGTCCCTATTAGTTAAGCGGTAGTGTTCATTTCTATCAAAGTTCGATGTAACACATATAAAATGGGTTTGAAAAAGTGCCCCATAGAATTCAGTGAAGCATGCCTCTGTGCTCTCCCTAGTTAGATGTCACAAAACATCTTAGCATGGGGGCGGTGCTGGCAGGCCATGAAGTGGAAGGGACTGGCTGGCTGCTTGCTCTGGCCAGTTTACAATCCCCTCCCTCCTGAGGTGGACCACTTGAACATTTTCACTGTGTAGCTCAATGGACTTTCACCAGTATTAAGTAACAAGCTGTGGCACTTAAAAGTCCTTGTGATAATCATATAAAATCTCTTTAAACTATAGAAATTGTTTAAATAGACAATTTCAGAACTTGTCTGACATCCATTTTATGGAACTTATGTTCTAGCTGCTCAGGAACCATACTATTGTGAGTTCCAGGGACTTGTGATTCAGACGCAGGATCAAGCTCATAGGAATGCTTTAGACTAGAGTCCAGCAAATGGCAACATCCACAGGGTCCTGTGAATAAGATTAAGAAGGTCCTTGTATAAAACTGACACAACCAGTCTGGAGCAATCAAAATGAGGGTTGCTCAATCTCATGGTGCCTTGAGCAGCACTTTATGATTTAAGGAAAACAGGAAAAATGCACAGAGCAGCCCATTCGTTCAAATAGATAAATCATTCCATGGCAGAGTTCCGTACTGAGGTGGGCATGAAAAAAACAGTATGTCGTTTTCTCAGGAGGCAAACTGTGACGTGCCCTACTGTGGCAGCATCACTGGCATGATCTATGGAAGCAGAAGCCACTTAAGCTTTTTTTGCAGTTACAAAAAAGTATGGCACTGGCCCTCCTCTGCTTACACTGGACCAACTGTAATAGATGTTTGAAACTGACCATATTTTGTTCGGACCAAGAAAAAAAGAAATGATCTAACAATAAAATACTTCACCAAGCTTGTTTTTGGTTGACACAGACTGATTCTGTGAGTGAGTCTAGTCACTTCCTTGCTGACTGGAAAACAGGCAGTGGTGTTTTTTACTGCTACCATAAAATGCTGCTTTAAAAGGGAGCAACAGCAAGAGGAAGGAGGTGCTGTTAGAACTTTACTACTCTACTGGGACTTAAGAACTAGAACTCTACTACTGGGACCTTCAATTTAGGGTAAAAACAAACAAACAAAACAAACAAGAGTTAGTGTGTCTGAGTTGGGTGAAGGGAGCTGTTAACTGTGCAGTTAGCTACATGAAGAAAGGAACTGTGAATCAGGGGAGGCGGCTTAGGCAGCAGGAAGCCAGGTATTTGGATTTAAAACTGTCCTATACAGCTTTTGGCAGAGAATAGCAAGAGGAAGGAAGTTCTGTTAGAACTTTACTACTCTAATGGGATTTAAAGAAGACAGGAAATAAAAAACATCTGCTGTAAAATAAAAGGTGTCCCGTCTTTCTTTCTAACATTGTATATGTGTTTCTGGGAATAAAATCACCAGTGGAGTGTGCCAAGCCTTTACTTATTTTTCCTGTACTGAATATAGCAATATGACTGTTATAGTGTCCCATTCAGTCCGTTTTTCAGTTTTCCTATCTGAAAAGTGAGCGTGCCAGTTGCTTTCTGACGTCTCCATTTATGCTTTTGGCGCCACCTAATGTCCTCACGCTAATCGCACATTGTTTTCTTATGCTCTGGTGGAGGCTGTGGTCCATTTCTAATTGTGTGTTGGTGGAGACCCGACTCCTAGTGGAGTTTGTGCTTTTTGGATTTTTTCATCCTATGGTGTGATCCTTACTTAGTAAAAACTAAACAAACACTTCTCTGTAGTTCACGCAGGAATCTGAATGACAGTTGACTGTACCTTTTTGTATATGTTATTTCTTTTATTACTGAACGGTGATGGGGGAAGGGGGAGTGGCGGCTATGGTAACTCACTAAAAACTAGAAGTAGGGTAGCCCTGCCCTAATACACATAAGCACAGTTCTTAAACATAAAAAAAAAAGAGATCCACAAAAGTTTTAATATTGAAACTAGTAATACAAGTGCCAGAATGATATACAAACCCCGCACCCCCCCCCAGTATCAAGACTTTGGATAATTGTGTTTTTTACTATTGCAGACTCTGACAGCAAGAGGCTGTGGTACTGTCTTGTTTACAAATAAAATAAAAAAGTTACACTTGAAGATCGTGATTGGGAAGAGTGTGTTACTGTCCATATTTTGCGGGTCTCCCTTCCTGACATGACCGATTAGAACTGTCTCAGCTCTAGGTTTAGAGACATCATTAATTCTGTTCAATGAAACTTGTGTTTTTTTTGTTTTTTTACACCAATTTTGAATCTTGTCAAAATATTAAAAAGAATGGGCATGGACTATAATATAATCAATACTTGTGGTATAGTAGCAGAAAAACAGGCACAAGTTCTTTAGTAACACAACAGTTGCGGGGACACACGAACCTGTGAATGAAGAAGTTGTCGGAGACTGAAATGATTTTTGCTTAGATTTACAACGAACAAAAATGATTCTCACATGAGCGTCAACCTTGGATAAACAGTAAAACGTGCAATTTAACAGCAATGCTTCTTTTACTATCTACAGATACATTGTTTATAAACCCAATTAAATAGCTAAAGGAGAGGTCTTAAGAATCTGAATAATTACTATTGTGTCTCTGTTTACCCGTCCACAGAGTTAAAACAAGTGGCAGAGCTGAATGTTTTTGACATGTAGTGTACTGTATATTTCTAAGAGCAGACCCTCGGAAAAGGAAGGTGCAAGAATGCATCAGTCTGTCATGGCTATGTATACTCCCTGTATGCCTGTACACATCACGGGACTGATGGGATTACGTGACAGAGAAGTGGTCAAGTGGGAATTGGTAATGTATTTAGAGAAAGATGACTGCAGTATGTCAGACTTATTTTGCAGAGTTCTGAAATAAGCAGCTGTGATCAGAACAAAAGCCACAAGTAGAACTGAGCACCTCAGAACGAGTGCGTGCTATCCCAAATTATTTTGGAATAAAAACACAGCAAAGGAGGCACTCTGGTAGCCAAAGACTAAAGTAAATGCAAAATAAATACAAATAAGACTGAACTCGGGCAAAAGCAACGGAGTCCGCAGCACTTTACCTCTAGAGGTAAAGTGCTGCAAACTCAGTTTCTTTTGCTTGAGTTCTGCGGACTCTGTTTCTTTTGCCTGAGTTCAGTCTTATTTATTTCATATTCACTTTAGCCTTTGGCTACCAGAGTGCCTCATTTGCTGTGTTTTTGTGATCAGGACTAAACTGAGACTATCAAAAGTGCTAAAACGATCTCATTTCTTCTATTATATAAGCAGTGTATCAGCCACTAAATTGGAATGGTTTGTGGTTGGGAGAGCCCAACTTGCATTTGTTGTACATTACTTTTGTCAACAGTTGAGAGGAGCAAGCTATGAACAAATCTTTCCTCAATTCCTTGATCCTGAAGTTTATGCACTGTGTGCACCAATGCAGTATAAATGAGGATGTCATCGACTAACGTACTGTCTCATCCAACTGCACGAGCCTTTTCAGAGCCTTTAGATAAGGCAGACTACACTAAAAGCTGGTACACTTGAAAATTCAATATTAAATAAAGAAAATATACTTAAAAGGTGTTTCAAATATGTTTATCACCAACAGAAAAACATTTTTGTCTATTGTTACAGCTTTTAAATAAATCCTGGCCCCTTCAAGGACTAGAACACTATTACTGGTACCTTCAATTTAGGGTAAAAAAAAGAGTTATGTGTTTGCCTGAGTTGGGTGAAGGGAACTGTTATCTGTGTAGTTAGCTAGGTGAAGAAGGGAACTGTAAATTAGGGGGACTGGCTTAGGCAGCAGGAAACCAGGTGTTTGGATTTAAAACTGCCCTATATAGCTTTTGGCAGAGAACAGCAAGAGGAAGGAGGTGCTGTTAGAACTTTACTACTCTACTGGGACTTAAGAACTAGAACTCTACTACTGGAAATTTCAACGTAGGGCAAAAATAAACAAACGAGTTATGTATCTGAGTTGAGTGAAAGGAACTGTTATCTGTGCAGTTAGCTAGGTGAAGAAGGGAACTATGAATTGGGGGAGTGGCTTAGGGAGCAGGAAGCCAGGTGTTTGGATTTATAACTGCCCTAGATAGCGTTTGGCAGAGAACAGTAAGAGGAAGGAGGTGCTGTCAGAACTTTACTACTCTACTGGAACTTGCAAACTAGAACTCTACTACTTGGACCTTCAATTTAGGGTAAAAACAGACCAAAAAAAACAAGAGTTAGTGTGTTTGTCTGAGTTGGGTGAAGGGAACTGTTATCTGTTCAATTAGCTAGGAAGGAGGTGCTGTTAGAACTTTACTACTCTACTGGGATTATACAGCCCCCTCCCCCCCTTAGCCAGTTCCACTTTTATAGGCACAGGATTTGACTGACAACAGGAACTTCCTGTTTGGAAGCAGGAAGGGAGTGATCAGAGAGGCACAGAAGACTCACAATCCAAGAAGGAAAAGAGTAGCTCTCCACCCCCCCCCCAGCTGCTGGAGATCTGACTCTGAGCAAGTGAGAAGGAGACTACTGAGGAATACAGGAACTTTCTGTCCCAGAACAGGAAGAGCAGGAGCTTTAAGGGCACACAGGCAGTAGGGAGAAAAAAAATAAATAGAGAAAGGAAAGAGTAAGCATACAAAACAACAGTTGAGGGGCCACAAATAAGACATGATGGGAGTGGTGCAGTTCAGTGGCTGTGGAGCGGCAGTCTTCCGGGAGACGTTCTGGAGGATGCGGTGTTGTCCCATCTGCAGGCACCTCTCTGGGCTAAGGAAGGAGGTTGCTCGCCTCCAGGCTGAGTTGGCCAGGATTCAGGGGACCTCCTCTCCCACCCAGGGACCACCAAGGCTGCTGCTGCTGCCTCAGAGGTTGCCAAGAAAGAGGAGCAGTTGGACCACAGTGGGCTCAGGGAGGGTGAGGGTGGTGAAACAGAGGCACATCCCTCCAGTTGTAACTCTCCACAATTCGTACACCATTCTGGCAGAGTGTGGTTCCTCTATGGAAGCACCTGCAGTGGAGACCAAGGAAGATACTGGGAACCTCCACAAAGGAGACCCGCAGGCGGGTGGGATGGGACCCCACAGGGGAAGGAAACAACTCCAGGTGGTGGACTCCATTGTTAGGAGGGTAGAACTGTGGGGGTAAGGTGCCTGCCTGGTGCCATGGCTTGGAGGGACAGGGAGTGAATCCACAGGATCACAGAAGCAGCTGCATGGGGGAGGGAGCTGGATGTCATTGTCCACCTATGGACAAATGACCTGGCTGGGAAAGGGATCACAGCAGTGCAGAAGGAGTTTGTGGAGTTGGGGAAGGGCCTTAAACAAGTAGCATGCATGGTAACCATTTTGGAGTTGCTGTCTGTCTATGGCATGGGTGAGGCTAGGGTGCTCCACACCATGAGATTCAATCAATGCTTGAAAAACTGGTGCAGAGCTCAGGGTTTTGGCTTCATTGGGGACTGGGGGGTTCACCTGGAGGGATGCAGGCCTATACTGACATGATGGTCTGCATCTGTCCAGGAGGGGAAACAGGATCCTAGGTGATAGGTTTAAATGCTTCATTGGCAAGCATTTAACCTAGCCAAGGAGGAGGCACCGAAAAGAAGCAGGGAAATCCTAGCTCCCCCCCCCAAAAAAAATAAATCTGGGTACTTAGTGGGGTAAACACCAAAATAGAGAAGTCGATAGGGAGAAGAGCAGGGGTAAATGGAGAAAAAGGCAAAGGAAGTAAGGATAGGAATGGGGCAAAAAGGGGTAAGGCCATCAAAAACTGGAGGGTAATGAGTACCAATACCCATAGTCTAGGTAACAAGCTCCCTGAACTGGTGGCCTTGATGGAAGAGGGATGCCTGGATATTGTGGCAATCACAGAAACATGGTACACAGAGAACCATGACTGGGATGTCAACATACCAGGGTACACAATCTACAGGAGGGACAGGGAGGGTAGAAGAGGAGGAGGAGGAGTAGTAGCTCTCTATGTAAGGGAAGGGATTAAAGCAATGGAACTAAAGGGTAAACAGGGAGGAGAGGAGGCACTGTGGGTCACCCTGGAGACAGAAAATGGCACCACAATCTGCACGGGGTTGTATACAGACCCCCGTCTTAGGGGAAGGAAATGATAGAAGGCATCCTTAGGATGGCAGAAAAGAAGACATTACTCACCATAGTAATGTTGTTTCTTCTAATGGAGTCTTGCTGTATTCTGACAATATGCAGTTAGCCCCAGCACTTGAACTGCCCTGGAGAGGAAAGAGTTAACTCTATGCAGAGACATAGAACGTTGAGCTCGAGCTCAGTTGTCAGATCTCTGTCTCTGGTACTTAGCAGTGTAACCGTCAGCTTCTTACGAACAAACTAACTAGTACACAAAGTGGAAATTGTTTACTAAAAGCCAAAGGCAACAATTTGGGCCCAAAAACACTCAAGTCGAAAACCCAACAAAAGAGGTAGTGTCTAAATGTATGTATATATGAGCATAACAATAAAACTACTCCACCCTAAAGAGGGAGGGTATAAGGTACACCCCTACGGTGCAACACTGTACATGCCAGCCCACTTCCCAAAAACTAGGTTCTGAGAGGGAAGGCAGGAAGGGAGGTCAGAATACAGCAAGACTCCATTAGAAGAAACAACATTACTATAGTGAGTAATTTTTTCTTCAAACAACATGAAATCTTGCTATATTCTGACAATATGCAGACTACCAAGCAGTTCCCCAAGGGGGAGGGAGTGCAGAACCTACTTTGGGAACAGGCTCTGCAGTACTGCTGTGTCAAACCTAGCATCACTCCAAGCCTGGATGTCGAGAGAGTAATGCTTGGTGAATGTATGGATTGTTTTCCAGGTGGCTGCTTTACAGATCTGTAGCAAGGGTATATCTCTGGCAGCAGCCAGAGTGGCAGCTATACCCCTAGTAGAGTGAGCCCTCAGGCCTGGAGGGGGTGTTTTGCCCAATTTGTCATAGCAGAATTATATACAAGAGACAATCCACCTGGCAATAGTCCTTTTAGTAGCAGGCTTACCTTTTCCCACTTCACCATAAGTGAGAAACAATTAAAAAGAATCATGCCTGTGTGCCTTAGTACGCTCTATATAGTAGCTAAGAACCCTTTTTACATCCAAACTGTGTAACCTTCTTTCCCATGAAGGATGGTCAGTGAAAAATACAGGAAGAGACATGGACTGGTTCAGATGAAAATCTGACACCACTTTAGGTAAGAATCTCCTGTTGGTTCTTAGGACCACCTTATCCTCATGGAAAGAAATGGAGTCAGGCTCAACTGATGTGGCCTGTAATTCACTAATCCACCTGGTAGAAGTAATTGCTACCAGGAACAGTTTTCCAGGTCAAGTACTTAAGCTCAGCCAAAGCCAAAGGTTTGAAGGGTGGCTGCATAAGCTGAGCAATGCAGACATCCAAGCCGGAGTAGGCTCTCGAAAGGGAGGGTTGATATGAACCAGACCCTTGAAGAACTTACTAAAGACAGGATGAGATGCCAGGGAAGAGCCCTTCCCTGCTGAAAGGAATGCAGAGACAGCTGCTAGGTGAACCTTCAGGGTTGCAGACCTAAGACCCAGACTATTAAGGTGAACCAGATAGTCCAAGGCTGTAGCAATATTTGCAGAATCAGGTGAAATGCCTTTCTGAGAACACCAAATGCTGAATCTTTTACATTTAGAATTATAAGTTTTTCTAGTGGAGGGTTTCCTAGAAACCTTCAAGATATCCAGAACTCCTTGAGAAGGATGCAGGCCTGCATATTCTAACTCTTCAAGAGCCAAGCCTTGAGGTTGAGAGACTGGAGATTGGGGTACCAGATCCTCCATAGAAAGGAGGTTAGGAGATTGTATCTCTTGGAGAGAGACAGAGGACGTGACACTGCCAGAGATAGCAGCAGGAGATACCAAGGCTATCTGGCACAATCTGGAGCCACCAGAATCACTGTGCAGGGTTGAGATCTGATTTTGATCAGGACTCCGAACAATAGAGGGAAGGAAGGGAAGGCATAAAGAAACTTGCCCTTCCAGTCCAGAATGAGAGCATCCAGAAGGACAGTCCCAGGACTGGACGTCTGCAGCAAAACAGAGGAAGTTTGTGATTGTCCGGAGCTGCAAAGAGATCTATCTCTGGAATGCCCCATCTGGTGAAGATGACTTGTAGGATGTGAGGGTGCAGGGATCATTTGTGATGTCCCTGGGAGATTCTGCTCACAGCATCTGCCAGTACACTGTCCCTTCCTGGCAGATGAGCTGCTATCAGGGAAGTTTGAAGGGAATAGGCTAGAGACCACAGTTTCATGGCCTCTGTGCACAAGGCCATGGACCAAGTGCCTCCCTGCTTGTTAATGTATCACATTGTGGTGGTGGTGGTGTCTGTCCTGACCTGCACCACCTTGCCCCTAACCGATTCCGAGAAGACCTGAAGGGCGAGGAAAACTGCCCTGAGTTCTAGAAGATTGATATGAAGGAGAGACTCTTGAGGGGTCCAGATCCCCTGAACCGTGAGTGCTCCCAAATGGGCTCCCCAGCCTAGGAGAGAAGCATCTGTAGTTAGGACTACTGAGGGGACTTGAGAGAGAAATGGAACACCCTGTCTGAGGTTGTCCTGGTCTAGCCACCACTGGAGAGCTTGGACCAGAATCTGAGTCACTGGAATCAATTTTGTGAGAGAGTCTCTTTTCTGAGACCAAAAGGACCTTAGGTGGAATTGAATGTCCCTCATCTGAAATCTGGCTTCTTGCACCATTGCAGTGGAATCTGCCATGTGGCCCAAGAGTTGAGGAAACTGCCTTGCTGGACGAGAGATCAGAGGTCAAAAAGATGAAGCAAGATCTGTGAGGGCCTTTACCCTTGCCAGAGGGAGAAAGGCCTTTGCCTGGATAGTATCCAACTCTATTCCTATGAAAGTAAGAAACTGTACTGGTTCGAGAACAGACTTTAGGAGATTGAGAAGAAACCCCAGAGAACTGAGCAAGTCTTGAGTGATTTGCAGAGCTGACTTGACCTAGTCGGGGGACTGACCTACAATTAGCCGGTCCTCCAGATATGGGAAGATGGAAATACCCTGTCTTCTGAGAAAGGCAACCACTACTGCAAGGCACTTTGTGAACACCCTTGGAACTGATGTTAGGCCGAAGGGCATGACTCTGAACTGATAATGGCCTGAAGGCAACTCGAACCTGAGGTACTTTCTGTGGGGGCACCTGATAGGAATATGGAAATAGGCATCCTTGAGGTCCAGGGATGCTAGCCAATCCCCTGGCCTTAGAGAGGGAAGAATCATTCCCAAAGTCACCATTTTGAATTTTAGTTTTGGGATATGTTTGTTCAAATACCTTAGGTCTAGGATGGGTTGCCACTCCCCTGTCTTTTTGGGGTAAGGAGGTACCTAGAGTACAGGCCTTTGCCCCTGTGCTGAGTAGGAACTACCTCTATGGCTCTGAGAGCCAGAAGAGAAGAAACCCCTGCCTCTAGAGCAAGGGTCTCTGAGATGGATGCAGGTGGAAGGGACCTGGCCCTCAGTTTTGGAAACCTTTTGAGAGGGACAGTCCCTGGCTTACTACCTCCAGGACCCACTTGTCTGAGGTAACAGACTTCCAGGCCTGGAAGTAGTAAGCCAGCCTGCCTCCTACTGGAATGGGTGAGTCGACCTGGGATGACACATCAGGGTGTCTGCTTGGCAGCAGCCTTGGACTGGGAGAAGGATGCAGCTCTGCTCATCCCTCTCCTGCCTCTCCCTCGAAAGAACACCCTCTGTGGGAAAGGAGAGGGAGCCTGAGCTTGTCAGAAAGGCCTGTGGAAAGGCCTGACCCTGCCACAAGACTACTGCTTCTGAGGAGTGGCTTGCCTCTCTTTGGCCTGTGCACTCCTGTAGGTGGTCCTCTACTCATCCATTTTCTTCATGTAAGCCTCTGTCTGCTCCCCAAACAGAGAGTTACCCACTACAGGTAAATCCATAGCCTTAGCCTGGGTATCCTGCGAAAGGCTAGTACATCTGAGCCAAGCATGCCTCCTGAGAGACACAGATGTAGCCATGACTCTTGATGCCACATCAATGGAGTCCACAGCAGCATGGAATTGTACCTTGGATGCCTCGATTCCATCAGCAGCCACCTCCTCCAGCTCTTTGGCTAGCTGGGGGGAGGCCTGTTTAACCAGTTTCAGAACCATAACCCACCTGGACTTCTGGTACCTGGTTGTGTAGGCCATGTAGTTAGCCTGCCTCAGTCCCAAAGAAAATGCCAAATACTGCTTTTTGGCCATGGCATCGACCTTCCTGGAGTCTTTGTCTGGGGGGAGTGAAGCCAAAGGAATGGTAGCCCTGTCGCAGGCTGCAGCCTGCACTACTCCAACATGGCTGCAATGATTGTATAAAAACTCCGTACCTGAGCCTGATAGCATGTACCTCCTGTCCATTCTCTTATCCGTAGGAGGTAGGGAGTTAGGAGTCTGTAAAATCTTTTTTGTCTGTTTCCACAAGGACTTGTGAAGGGGGACAGACAATCTCTTGGACTCTGGGATGTCCATCATCTCGACAAAATCAGGCTCTTTCTCCTCCTCCTCAGCAGCTTCAACCATTGGGAGCTGGAGGGTTTCAGCCACCTTCTTGTAAAACAAGAAGTGTGAAGGGGACTCAGAAAGCCTGGGAGGGGAGACATTGGAGGGTCTGTCTGGGGAGATGCCCGGTTCAATGGGCACATCAAGACCTTCAAAGCCATTACCTTCATCCTCATCATCGGGATACTCTTCATCTCCCTTCCACTCCTCATAAAAAGCATCCGGATCGTAATCCGATGGAGTCGGATACGACCGAACCGACCACCTAACAGACGGTACTGTTTTGGATGGAACCGGGCGAAGCGACTGAACTATGCTAATCGCTTTGGCTATCTCGTCAGCAGTTGGAGTATGCAGTGCTGAATCTGAACAGGCTGACTTACATTTTCGTTTCGACGTAACCGACCCCTCGGAGTCGGACCTCCTTTTGCCCGAGGAGGTATCGCCTAGGTCAGTAGGCACCTCCTCAGGTTCAGCCGCAACCGAACTGGGCTGGCCATCCAGATGTATGGACTTCTTGGCCTCCCTTTCCTTCAGCCTACTCAATCTTTTTCCAGGGTGGCTTTAGGAAAATTCTTACAAATGTGGCAGTCTGTTTTGAGGTGGTCAAACCCCAGACAGTAAACACAGATGAGGTGGGGGTCAGCCTTAGCAAAGGCCTCCCCACACTCAGTATAGCACTGAAACCCAGTGGGACTGTTTTTTTTTTTTTCTTGGGTTTCTCAGACATAGCCAACCTAAACAATTACCTTAAAAGCTTTCAAGCCAGATAATAACCAACTGATCGGTTACAAACCATGTTACGGGTTCTGTAAAAGAACCAGAAAAAAGTATGGTTCTTTTGAAACCGATTGGCACTGGAACACCACACTAAATCTCAGAAAAAAATTAACTCAAAAGAAAATTTAGAAAAAAGGTCAGTTCCTAACCGGACTAACCAATGAGAAACCAAGACAAAAAGCAATTTCCACAGAATTAAATAAAATACAAGTCATTACCTATCTACCACACTACCTGTACTGTAGACAGAGGCTGGAAATCCGAAAAAATAATAAATCGGTAAGATAAATCGAACTCTGATTCAAACTCTACCGAACCAAACAGAGGAGAAATCTCCGTAGCGACTTCACTGTTAGGCGGTGTAAAGAATCTGACGGTTACACTGGTAAGTACCAGAGACAGAGGTTTAAAAACCAAGCTTGAGCTCAACGTTCTATGCTTCTGCATAGCAGTTAACTCTTTCCTCTCGGGGCAGTTCAAGTGCTGGGGCTAACTGCATATTGTCAGAATACAGCAAGACTTCATGTTGTTTGAAAGGGGAGATATTGTTGATGGGGGACCTGAATATGCCAGATGTTAACTGAAGCACCTTTGCTGCAGCCACATCTAAGAGCAGGGTCATTCCTGATGCCCTACAGGGGGCATGCCTCAGATAGCTAGTGTTGGAACCCACTTGGGAGGGAGCAATCTTAGACCTGGTACTCTCAAACTGGGACGGAGAGAGGATCTCAGATCTAGAAGTGGGTTGCCATCTGGGAAGAAGTGGCCACCAAACAGTGTGGTTCACAATAAACACAGCTGCAGAGTCAAGCCATACCAAAGTGAGGATACTGGACTTCAGGAGGGCTGACTTTGTCAAAATGGGAGAGTGCCTCAGAAAAGCACTAGCGAACAGGCAAGAAGGAGGGGTGGAGGAACAATGGGGAAACATCAAAATTGCCATCACAGAGGCAACAAGCCTTTGTGTGAAGCAAATAAACAAATTAAAACAAAGGAAAAAAACACTCTGGTTCTCAAAAGAGGTGTCAGGGAAGGTTAGGGAGAAAAGACAGCATTCGGGAAGTATAAGGAAACACAGAAGGAGCAGGATAGAGAACTGTATCAGTTAAAGTAGAAGGAAGCGGGGAAAGCAGTCAGAATAGCAAAGGCCCAAACCGAGGAAAAGATAACCAACTCCGTGCTAAGAAGGGGGATAAAACCTTTATAGGTACACTAGGGGTGAAAAGAAAGACAAAGGGAGGGATAATGAGGCTTAATAAAGGGGAGGCGGGTGGGCAGAGGGACAGTGAAAAAACAGGGATACTGAATGAATACTTCTGCTCAGTATTCACAAAAGAAGAGGAGGGGGAGGCACCTAATCTAAGCAATAGAGGCACTCTGGACAGGGGGTCGATACCAGTCCTTTCACAAAAGAAAGGGTTCTGAAAGAACTCCTAAAACTGAAGGTGGACAAAGCAATAGGGCCTGACGGGATTCACCCCAGAATTCTAAAAGAACTAAGGGGAGAACTAGTGACACCACTGACTACCCTTTTTAACAAATCATGGGAGGATGGCGTGGTACCCAAGGACTGGAGGAGGGCAGATGTGATTCCCCTTTACAAAAGTGGGAGCAAAGAAGAGGCAGGAAACTACAGCCCTGTTAGCTTGACCTCAGTGGTAGGGAAAATGATGGAATCACTTCTGAAAGAAAGAATTATTGAGTACCTAGAGGCCAGCGGGGCACAGGACCCAAGGCAGCATGGATTCACAGTGGAAGGTCATGTCAGATGAAACTAATAGATTTCTTTGACTGGGTGACCAAAGTAGTAGACTGGGGGCTGTGGACATGGCCTACCTAGACTTTAGCAAGGCATTTGACACAGTCCCACACAAAAGATTAATAAACAAATTAGCCAGACTGGGAGTGGGTCCTGGGGTGGTAGCCTGGGTAAAAAAATCGGCTGGACAACAGGACACAGAGGATAATAGTAAACGGAGTTCACTCCGAAGAAAGGGGGGTTACTAGCGGGGTACCGCAGGGTTCTGTACTAGGTCTGGTCCTTTTTAATGTCTTTATAAGTGACATTGCAGAGGGACTGGAAGGAAAAGTATGCCTCTCTGCAGACAACACAAAGATCTGCAACAAGGTTGATACACAAGGGGGTGTGTCGAAAGGATGAGAAGGGTCTTGGCAAGTTTGGAGGAATGGTCAAAAGTATGGCAGCTTAGATTCAATGCAAAGTAATGCACCTGGGGAACAAAAACCCAGGAGAAGAGTACACAATGGGGGTGGGGGGTATTAACAACAACAAAAATGGAACAGGACATGGGGGTAGTCATATCAGATGACCTAAAGGTAAGCAAGCAATGTGAGAAGGCAGTAAGGATGGCTGGTGGATACTGGGATGTATATGGAGAGGTATCACCAGTAGAAAACAGGAAGTTGTTATCCCTTAGTACAGACAGTTGGTGAGACCCCATTTGGAGTACTGCGTGCAGTTCTGGAGACCCCATCTCCTCAAGGACATAGACAGGATGGAGGCAGTCCAGAGGGGGGCAACTAAAATGGTGCAGGGTCTGCAACAGAAGCCATATGAAGAGAGACTAAAGGAGCTTAATATGTATACCCTTGAGTAAAGGAGGGAGAGGGGGGACATGATAGAAACTTTCAAGTACCTCAAGGAACTCAACGAAGTCCAAGAGGGTAGCATCTTTCAGAAAAAGAGATGTGCACGAACAAGGGGACACGATTTGAAGATGGGGGTGGGGATGGCTCAGGGGCAATGTGAGGAAGCATTTTTTCACAGAGAGGGTGGTGGACGCATGGAATGGCCTTCCTGAGGAGGTCATGAGGTCAAAAACAGTGGGGCAATTCAAGAATGCATGGGACAAACATAAGGCAATTCTGGTGGGGGGTAGGAAGAAGTAGGCTGTTGGTTAACTAGGATCTGCAGCTTATCCAATAGGTAGGGAAATGGGCAAACCAGGTGGGCCAAGTGGTCCTTATCTGCCGTCAAAGTCTATGTTTCTATATCTAATATCAAAGAAGCTATAACAGAATGAAAACAGAAAAAAGGTGTCTTAACAGGGATGGCAGAAATAAAAATCTACAATGGAATAAAAAGACATGGGTACATTTCATGCATGGCCTAGACTGCTGCTGTAGTACAGCATCTGTGAGGAACTCTGCACCTATTCAAGATGATACCGGTCTGAGAAAGGTTGGTCAAGAAGCATGAAGAAAAAAAAAACAAAAAAAACACCCAACGTTTGATCAAATCTTACAAAATATATTTTCTAACTGACAGTAGCAGATATGAAGTATAGAACTCCTCATGGGCACCTAGGAAATGTTGTGAGGCATAAGGTGAAGCAGAGTGCCTTCTGCCACACAAGGTGTCCATATATGGGTTAGTTACTTACCAATAACAGTAGATCTTCAGCAGAACTGCCTCACGAGTGCAACCCCTTTGGAAATGTAAGCAGTCTGCGTTAACAGCACTCAGAAACTTTTGCCTAGCAGGAGCCGCCCACTCTTCTTCAGTTTTTTTGATGGAGACAAGCTCGGTGTTGTAACATACCAACAGAAAAGGGGAGAACAGAACCCCAAAGAAGCCAACAGGAGGCGCAAAAGTTCAAGAAAGAAAATCCAACTGGAAGAGTACTAACAAAAAAAGGAGAAAACCACGCAGGCAGTAACAGGCACATCTTCCAGAGTATACCACCTGAAAATACAGACCAGACAGGTGGGAGGGTGACTGTCACTTTATGTAGGAGATTCTCTCAAAGATGCACTGTTTAAAGTCTGCTTTGACAGTAAAAGATGAAGCTGCAGGGGGAAAGTTTAGGAGGGGTGTGATGAAGTATTTCTTCACTGAGAGAGTAGCAAAGGTAGCAAACTCCTGAACAATCTTCCAAATGGGGGTGGAGGGATGAAAACAGTGGTGGGCTTCATGCAAGCATAGGATAGGTATAAAGAAAAACTGATATCAAAGTGGGGAAGGGGAAGAGGTGGCCTGAGACTATGTAGGGTCTGGGGTGGCAGAACAGGCAGGGAAAAGAGATGCAGACTAGGTGGGTTGAGCTGTCTTTATCTGCCAACAAATGATGTGTTTCTGTTTCTATGAGGCAATGTGGCAACACTGGGCCTTTGGGGTGATGGGCCAGGGTTGGGGTCAACTGATGTTACTGGCAACCTCAACCCCTCCCTGCTGCCTTTTTCAACTCCACCAAACATACTGCTGCATCTGCTGTGCTGCTAGATACATCCCGATCAAGATCTGCATGCTGCTACTTGGTCCAGTGCTCATACAGTTCTTCACTTCCCATGTCAACATGCTCATTGATTGTGATGCTGCATTTAGAACCTCAGTCCTTCAGTCTCTTTTCGCCTACTCTGGGTAAGTGCCTTGCCCCCTACTCCTGGAGGGTTACTAGGTGTCTTCCTAAGTGTGAACAGCGAACTGAATCTACCTAGTCAGAAAGAACAGTTATCTACCGTAACAATATATATTCGAAAGAATCTCCTTCATTAAACCACATCATGGAACTGTAAGCTGGCTGCATCAGGACCACCTGTGGCCACCCATGTCAACATGCTTCCTCAGCGCCTATATAACATGGGTGTTGCCAGCATGCCACAGTTTCCCGCTGGAGACAAGTCTGGAGGATCATCAGACTGGCAGAGTCCGAAGCAACCAGGATCACAACAGACACCCAAGAGAGGCTATGGAAACAAGTGCAGACACCCTAGGAAGCATCAGAGGAGAACCAGCTTGCAAGATCAGGCAGAATAGCCACCTGTCACCCAACAAGGGGAAGGCAGAAGGGAGAGCTATGGCTCAATGAACGAGATTCTCTCAAAGATCCACTGTTATGGTAGGTAATTATTCTATTTTCTTCAAGGATATCTCCCTCCACTGAACCTTATAATGGAACAATTCTTCAACAGTACTAAGGACAGAGGGAGAACAGCAGGACCTAATGATCTTGAGCAAGAGGCCAGGGCTGACATGTCTACAAGAGATGGCGTCTGGACTGCAGTGTTTAGTGAATGCATGAACAGTATTCCAAGTGTCAGCAGCACAAATGTCAGCAGTAGAAACATTCTGAAAACAAGGCACCGAGGTGGCCACCCTGTGGGTGGAATGAGCATGACCAGGGCCAGGAAGCTGCTTACCATGCTTCCAGTAACAAAATGTAATGTCACTGGCCAGCCATTTGGACAGGCCCTGTTTAGTAATCTGTGAGCCCACCATCCTGGGGGCAAAAGCAATAAACAGCTGAGAGGATTTTCTACATTTTTTCTATGATCCAAGTACCAGTACAACATTCTGTAGCATCTAACATACAGTATGTAAACAATGTTCCCCACTGACTGTGGGAGACAAAAAGTAAACAGGAAAGTCTATAGTCTGATTTACTGTTCTTTCAGACAACCACTGGAAGAAAACACGGACTGATACGTAATGTAACCCTAACCTTGTGAAAAATAATAAAAGGAGGGGCTGCAATCAGAGCATGTAACTCGGAAATGCGTCTAGCAGTCGTCATGGCCACTAGGGATGATGTCTTCTGAGAGAGGATGCACAGAACACAAGTAACTGCAGGCTCAAAGGGCAGTGCAGTGAGGGTATCTAGGACCAAATTAAAGTCTCACACCGAAAGTGGATCTTGGACCTTGGGGTGAAGTAGGAGAATACCTCTTAGGAATCATCGGGAAACCTCCATCTAAGCCAGCATCTTGCCCTTTGTGAGTACATGAAAAGCTGACACAGCAACCATGTGGATCTTTTTTTTTTTTTCCTATTTCTATTTATGTACTCTGGTGGTCTGGGCATCCTTCTGGGGTACTTACAGGGCTAGGGCCTCTAACTCCCTGCCTGAACACCCATGCCATGAAACTTCTCCACCCACACTGCCCAGACCAGACCCCAGCCCCCCCCGGTTCAAGCTGGAGTCTGCGCAGCCTACGGGTTGGTGCCTGGGATGCTCCCGGCATGGGGATGTGGGCCGTGCCACGGGAGTCCCCATCATCTCCACAGACCAATTGGAGAGATTTTTTACATTGAAGTTATTGTGCCCGTCCCCCCTGCCCCTTGCGAAAGCACGTTCCACAAACAGCGCACGGCAACCCTGCCAACGTCGGTCTCGCTACTACATGTATTTCTGACCTGTTGCAATGTCCCTGGTCTCCATCGGGGGCCGCTAACACACCGGGACATCCCACCCCTATCCTCCAGAGGAGGAGAACACCTCAACGGCATTCATCCTTAACCCTCCCCTGCTGCCCCCCGGCACCCGAGCTCGCTCCCAAACCCAGGTCGCTGGCGTGGCGCGAGGTGTGGCGTCTAGCGTCTCAACCCTCAGCGCCACCAGGTCAGGACACCATGTGGACCTTAATAGAGGAATACACGAATCCTGAGTCCTTAAGAGACGAGAGGTAGTCCAATACCTTAGGAACTGGAAACATAAAGGAATCCAGGGTATGCCGAATACCCCACAATATAAAACATTTCCATTTCTGTGAATAAGTGTACCAGGCAGACAGCTTTCTTGCTGCCAGAGAACATCTGTCACCACTGCAGAAACCCCGAAGCAGGAAAGCTCTATATCCTCAGGAGCCAGGTGTGGAAGCACAGGGATAAGAAATCAGGGTGCACCAGAGCACCCTGCTCCTGTGCCAGAAGTTAGGCTCGCAGGGGGAATGGGACAGGAGATTCCACAGCCAACTGCTGGAGAAGTAGAAACCAAATTTGTCTGGGCCACTGAGGAGCCACCAGAATCAGGGCCTGCAGTTTTACCACAATCCTCTGTATTAGAGGGAATAGTGAAAAAGCATGCAGTAACCAACCTTTCCAAGAGAGAAACAACACATCTCACCAAAAAACTCTAGGCCTTGGAGCAAGCCAGCAGAATGCAGGAGTTTTTCGCTGTATGGAGACACAAACAAGTCTATGTCTAGATGATCAGAGGTTGCCCATGATGGAGTCTGATAGTTCTCGTCTGTGGCATAGCAAACAGGACTGGCTGAGGTGATTCATCAGTGTGTTCAGGGCACCAGGGAGGTACCCTGCTAATACGAATATGTCGCATTTCACTGCCCAGTGCAAAACTCTTATCGTCTCTCCACAGAGAGTGTACGAATGAACTCTGCGCTGTTGACTGATGTAGCACGTCAGCATGTCTGTGTGGATAAATATAGGTTACTCACCTGTAACCGTAGTTCTATAGGTAGTATACAGTTCATATATGCACTCTGGCAGTTCCACACTGGAAGTGCTGATTTGTCAGACGTTTTTAAGCTAAGTTCCTCCAACCACCCGGGTGGTATATTCTCCAGCTCTACCCTGTGACATCCAATCTTCGCACAATGGAAGCAGAGATCTGGGTGCCACATTGCCAGGGGGGCAGATTTTTTTATTTATTTAAATTTTGGTAACCGGGTAGGCCCACTGAGACTTTGACAGTCCCTTTTTCAGGGGCAACCTGGGATTAGTTACATGTACCTAGAGGGGAAAAGAAAACCAGTTCTTTTGATTGTACTACAGTATATGGTACATTGATCATGTATACGTGTCACAGAGATGGACATTACTACAGATGACATAGGCAATTTTATGTACGAACAACCTTGTTAGTTACACACATTCATGAGTAGATAGCAGACGTAAGTGCAGTTCAGTACATTATGTCCTTCCTTATTGTTCCTCCCTCCCTTTTTGTCTGTATTTATGTGAGGCATCCCCCTTTAGCAGAGGTGCCTTTATGGGTTGCGGCACCTGCAATGAGACCCACTGCTTAGGTGTAGTTTTAACCCTTTCTTGTACCCTTCAAGAGAGGTGCAGTCCTGGAGCTCTCTCGGGAGATTGTTCCAGAGTTTGGGGTGGGTTATTCTAGGTGACCTTTGTCCCATAGTTGATCTGGCTCTTGGGGGTTCTAGCAGCTTGCGTTCAGTTGACCTGAGCTCCCTCCTGTTTGCTTTTGGGGCAAGTAGATTTCTCAGGCTCAGTGGGGCATCAGGTTGCTGCAATCTGAACGCTAAGCACAGGGAGGGATAGGCGAGTCTCGCTTCAAGGGGTGGCCAGTTTAATGCTTGTTGTACATTGCAGTGGTGCTCCATTTTTTGTGCCCCGGCAGCGAAATGGCTGATTCTGTGGTACAGCGTACTCAGACGCGCATGTTCCATTGCCCTCAGTCCTTGAAGCATTGTTGCAGCATACAAAAGGATGGGAATGATAGTCCCTTTGATGACCGCAAGCCTGGTTTCTTTAGTCAGGTAGGAGCTTAGTTTGTACAGGAGCCCAAGTTTTGGTTTACTATTGTTATTAGGTGGTCTATGTGTTTCCTGAAAGAGATTTCCTGGTCAATGAACATTCCCAAATACTTGATATTGTCCACCACTTTGATCCCTGTTCCATTTGAGGTAGAGAGCGATAGAAGATTAGCCTGGCGTGGGCCAAGCTTTTTGGGGCCAAAGAGCATGGCCTTGGTCTTTTTGCTGTTTAGGACCAGCCTGTTTGCCTGGAACCAATCTTCTAGCATTGAGAAATCTTGTTGCAGCTCCGAGTTTAGTAAATCCGAGTCCTTGCCAGTTCTGTATAGTACTGCGTCATCCGCGTATAGCGTGACCTTTGTTCCACCGCAGTGTAGGGGTAGGTTGTTGATGGATAAGGAGAATAATAGAGGGCCTAGGACAGAACCCTGTGGAACTCTGTCTGACAATGGATCTCATCTGATTGAGAACCATTCCACTGGACCATTTTTGTCCTACCATAGAGGCAATTAGAAAGCCATTTTAGGGCCAGTGTGTCAAACACTAGGCCACCCAGTTGTCCTAGGAGCAGTTTGTGGTTGACTAGGTTGAACGCCTTTGTTAGATCAAAGAAGACAGCTCCAAGGCGTTTGTTTTGGTCCAGAGCTTCGTGCACATCTGTGATGAAGCCTACCAGTGCCGTATTATGGGTTGTGGGGACGTGAACCATATACCACCCCTAGTAAGTACAGTTATGTAAAAACTTACCGTAACAGTAGATCTTCAAGAGAAGCTCTTGAAGTAGAAAACACCATTAGGACTAAGCCGGCAAGTGCAAGGGCCACACAGAAAATTTCTAGCTAGCAGTATATAACAGGGACCGCTACCCCCTACGACGGCATGTCAACGTCCATTCTGGTATAAAGGGGGCAGTCCCCCACACCGGAGACCCTGGAACAAGGTCTGACAGGAAAAAAAGGAGGACTCCTTAGGCCTGAACTGGCTGACATGGAAAGAGAGCAGGGAGATGGAGGGAGGGAAAATAAGTGCCTATTGCAAGAGCTCTTCTCGAAGATCTACTGTAACTGTATTATCTTACTTCGAGGGCGCTCTTGCAGTAGGCAACATTGTTATGACATAGTCCCAAGCAGTACTGGAAGGAAAGATATCCAGGAGGAGGAGGAAAGGAAGGGACACATTTTCAGCCAGGGGGCTGGCCTCCAGAATAAGGCTGGAGTCCGGAAAAGGATGCCTGGGACAACACATAATGTGCACCTGAGGAATGCTCAGGAGAGAGCGACCCCAGCGAGGAAGAGGAGACTGGAAGGCCTGGATAAATTACAGTACTCCATCAATAGGGGAGTAAATGCTCCGTAAGATCCCCAATGCAGAGCAGATGTTGGCATCCAACTTGAACCCGAATTCAAGAAGGTAACCCTAAGCCAGACATGCTTTCAAGACTGGAGGAGAAAGGAGGTTGGTGACAGGGGCTGTCACCAGTCCCCTTCAAAAGGCCACAGGAAAGTAACCTGCCAAAAAGAAAAGAGGAGCCCATAATGGGATTTCCCAGATAGCAACATAAGGATACCTCTGGTGAAAGAAGACTAGGGGGAGAAGATCAAGAAGGAACCGCTCCTGGCTCTTGGCTTGACATAAGTATTCAATCTCTAAGTAGAAAGAGAAAGAAAGAAAGTGCCGTGAGACCTGAAAAACCAACACTTAGTACTCAGTGCCCTAAAGAGGAACGACACCAGAGCAGACAGAGGAGACCCTTTAGGGTTGCGACAACCCGCAAGAGGAAAGAGAAAGGGTAATTACTGGAGTAGGGTAGTGCTCCTGAAGACAGCATGTCAGCGACTGCCCCTGCCATGGTCTGCTGAGGGCAAGGGCAGGAATAGTAAGGTCCAGGAAGCGGTTAAGACTCAAGGTGCATGACCTTAATTTCCTCAAAGCATTAAAAGGAAGCCTACACCCAAGTGGTAAAATTCAACCACTGGACAAGAAAAGGGGAAATCTCCTGGAGAAAAAAACACCCCCAAATAGGGAGAGCTATACCTCAGCACCGAACCCTCCACTCCCCTTCCTGTCTCCACCTTCTGGGAAGTGATGCGAGGGACTCAAACCTATCGCGGGATGGAAAGTTGTCCAGCAGGTTGGTAAAATCCTGGACGAGGGGGGGAAGAAACCGCTGTCCTCCTGGGGAAGGGAGGTATAGGTCTGTGAAAGAGGTAGGCCACATGTGGCAAGAAAAGGACCCCTGAAGAACAAGCTTGATCTACCCATCCCAGGTAAGTCATCCTCCGAAGCCCACGGACCTTGTGGGTGAAGTGAAACGACCCCTATGAAGATAGAAAGCAGCGATCCTTCTATCTTGCATAAAACCAGCCCCTGCACTGAAGCACAGAAAGGGCAAGGTGAAGAGAACCCTGTCCAATCCTGAAAGTACGAAGGTAAGGGGTGGGGAACTCCAGAGTGCGGAGATCTCCCGGTATGATTGGTTGTGAAGACTATAACCGGAGTCCATCGCCATACCAAGGCCGGCCCTAACGCCTACTGGCAGGGGACGTCTGTTGTGATGTCTGAAATATCTGGCGACAGCAAAGGCCCACCCGGCAGAAGTTTGACAAGGGACTGAAGCCTCGAATGGTGGCACATGAGTTGTCACCTGCCCAAGAATGGCGAGCTCCGCGAGTATATCTTGGACCTCACCAGTGAGGTCCTCTTGGTAAAGAGGCTATTCGAACCCGAGGGGAGAATGGTGCAAGACAGACAACCCAAGAGACCCAAGGGTCTCTGGTCATGGTCGGTGAAATGGAGGTGATCCACTTTCTGGCCTGAAGTCAGATACATTCGCAGCCAAAAATGGCTAGGACCCGTTGATGGCCATAAGCCGCAGGGGCCTTGCACCAGCAATTGGCAAAATATAATCCCAATTGCTAGGGACCAACTGGAGCTTGTAACTTCCAGTAGGATGCAGGAAAGATCATAGATAATTCAGAGCCCTTAAGCAAAGAAATCAGAAGACTCGGGGAGTCCTAGGAAACATCCTAGTTCTCTGCAGAGAATGTGGTGCAGGAGGATCCCTGCCTGATGTCTGTACCCCCCCAGGAGCCCCTGACAAGGAGGAGCCATGTGGAAATAAATTGGCGGAAACACCAGGGGGAGGGGACCCCAGCCTGTAAAAAGACACCCCCCTTGAATCTCTGATTGTATTGAAGGCGGACAGGAAGGGAAAGACAACTGAGTATAGGGTGATGGGGCTGGCGCCGATGCCGCAGCACCTGACATTCTATGGGTCTTAGCGGCCGAAGCAGCAGCTGACAAAGGAGCCCTACATTTGGCACTCAGGTCCAGCCGACTGGTGTGATGTCTTTGAAGGATGGCGGTCTGTACGTTCAAACTGCTCTGGTGCCCCTGAAGTGCAGGCTGAAAGGGGACTCCTGAGTCCTGGAGGGAAGACAGGAGAGCCTGGACATCCTCCTTGAACAATATGGGGCCTGGGAAAGGGGCATTCAAAATGGAGGCCTGGGCCACAGGGGTAAGATCCATTAGATGAAGCCACACATGGCGTCTGAGACATAAAGCAGATGCCGTGATGCTCCTGCTGAGACCGGTAGGGGAATCCAGAGTGGAATGGAGTAGGTCTATGATTTCTCCAAAGATGGTCTGCTGATGCCGAAGCATGCCGGCCAAATAATTCTGAGCTAAGGTCGAAGAGGCATAGGCCCTGTGACCAAAGGAGTCCAAAACTTTGGACTCTCAGTCTGATGGATAATCTCAAAAACCTGGGCCCTCTCCCGTAGCCGATGATACCTCAAACATGGAGGGGTCAGCTTTAGGATGGGAGGTGAAGTGTCCCTTACCGTCAGGGGTGTGATAGAGGTGATCGGCCTTCCGTGGAGTGGCCGTAACCGACAACGGCTGCTGCCACATTGTGGAGTATACATTGTCATGGGGAACCACCAATGGTGGGATAGTGACCACATCCATTTCGGGAAGATGCAGATGCTGTGCAAAGCACCTCCGCTGGGAGTCTTGGTCCTCCGCACACCACCCCTGGGCAGCTTGGATCACCGTCATCATTTCGAGAAATGAAGGATCCTCTGGAGGGGGGATTTGGACGTATCCCTAATCCATACTTCCCTGGGGGGGGGGGTGAATGGGGAGGACAAGAACCTGAGGATTCGGAGGCCACATGGAGGGACTGCTCCGAACCAACAGTCAAATCCGGTGGAAGAGAAATACCGGGGGTTACCTCCTGACCCGCTTTCTAGCTTAAACCCCTATCCGGAGAGGAGTCCTCCATTCCCAAAGACTGGGCATCACTTCTGGTGGGAGAAGCCAGCATCATGGATTGGCAGACCAAATTAGGCCTAGGAGCAGAAGCCCACCAAGCGTTCAATAGGGCTCTGTAATCCACTGATGTCCTGCATAGTAGTGCCGGCTGAAAAGCGCAGTCTGTCACTGAGTAGTGCGCCAGATAATCAAATGCTGGACCAGATGTCACTCCAGATGAGCTCACTGCCTGCTCGGAGGGTAATGTCTGAAGGGTAGAGTCGGAAACCCTACCTGAACATGTGCCAAGGGTCAACATCGGCTGCTTGGAATCGGGAAGAGCACCCAATGATTCTAACCACACGGCCGGACCCTCATGAATTGCGGCAGGTTCCGGAGAAGTCAGAGCTGGGCCCGTCAGGTCCGGGGTCAGTGGACGCTGCGGCTGGGAACAGTTGGGGGTCAGGTCCCTGGATGGAGGCTCAGGAGAAGAAGGCCACTCCGGAGACTGATGGGAGGAGCCTGAGAGGCTACCCCCAGCAAGGGCTGAGAACCCTGGAGCCCCAATGGTGGTAGCTCCACCAAGGAAGGCTCTGGCCTTGAGGGCGACAGCAGGTGCTGGTCTGACAGACTGACGCCAAACCCCTCCCCAGGGTCCAGTGAAGATGCTGAGGCTGGAAGGGTGGAATCAGTTGCAGCCTCTCCCATAGCATGGACCTGGCCACCTATGTCAGGCCCTTTCAGGAGAACTGGCCTAAGAGGAGGTGGGGCAGAGGAAGGAATCTCCAAGCCCACTTTCATGCCATCCGCCACAGTAAGAACTGTGGGAGGCAGGTCCACTGGCAGCCCCAATGGAAGGAGGGCTAGCGTAGATGAAGAGATCGGCCTCCCTCAAGTGGAAGACTCCGGTTTTATCATGGCCCCAGGAGGAGACAGCGACACCGAGGTGGACTGATCTCGGTCCCGATATTTCGTATGCTTCTTTTTCGATGAAGAAGGATCCCCAGAAGTCCCGGCCGTGGCCTGGGACTGCAGCTCTCTCTCCAGGGTGGCCAGCTTCTGCTACAGGAGGTGCATCTCTAAGACTTTCTGCTGCATTTTCCGCGTGACCTGGTTAAACATTTGGCAGGCCTAGCAGGCTTCAGTGTCATGGTCCGGGCCAAGGCAGATGACACACACAAAACGGCTGTCCTTTTCTGGGAGCTGCTTCCCACAGGTACACTTGGACTGAAAGGCCTTTCAGCACCATGCATTTCTGCTTAAAGTTGAACCAGCATAATATTTTGTGGTGATTTGCATATACAGCTCATGCTGCTTTGCATTATGGGGATATGTGTGATTTTGTATTTCTTTGAAACTTGGTTTCCCGGCCAATGCCCTTTGGGGTAACCCTTGCCTCAGTGCTTGCGCACTAAGGTTCTTTGTCTTTGAACTTGTTTTTGGTTTTTATTGGGCTCACCACAACCCAACCCAGCTAGATCAACTTAGGGTAGCTCGTTCATTCCACTGGGGTGTCATACAGATGAGGCACACTGATGAGTCAAGGGTAGGATGAAACATGTGTCTGTGTCTTCTGTTGGCACCCTTTTCAGACTGTGTGAGAGGCCTTTCGGCACCATGCATTTCTGCTTCAAGTTGAACCAACATAATATTTTGGGGTGATTTGCATATACAGCCCATGATGCTTTGCATTATGGGGGTATGTGTGATTTTGTACTTCTTTAAGGTTGAGAACTGGATTTGTTAGAATTACCCAACAGAGAAAAACGGTGGTCGACTATAGCGGCGTTGATCTGTGAAGTTCGATAAGCGCAGGTTGATGGTGGGAAAAGAACTGAGGTGGGTGTGGGGGACTGCCCCCTTTATACCAGAATGGACGTCAATGTGCCGACATTGGGGGGAGCATCCCCACTGTATACTGCTAGCTAGAAATTTTCCGCGTGGTCCCAGCGCCTGGCGGCTTAGTCCTAATGGTGCTGCCTACTGCAAGAGCCCCCTTGAAGTAAGAACTATGGTTACAGGTGAGTAACCTATATTTCGAAGGGCATGGATACAGTGCACTATCCACACTCTGGCAGACTCACAGCAGTTCTCCATGAGGAGGGGTCAAGGTGTGCACCCCTATTTGGTGAAGAGGAACTGGAGAGCCAAGGTCTCAAAAGCAGCATCTCGATGTGATCAAAGGTCGATGCTGTAGTGAGAAATGAAGGTGTGTGCTTCCCTCCAAGTGGCAGCCCTACGGACTTCCTGTATTGGAATGTCTCTGGTGGCAGCCACCAAGGCAATGGTATGTCTGGTGGAATGAGCCCTAAGCCCCTTGGGAAGCTCCCTACTTGCCAAGATAGGGCAGAGGTATATGCAGGATGTTAACCACCTGCCAACTGTCGGCTTTGCTGCCAATCTTGCGGGCATGGCTTCAGTGTAAGTAACAAGGTGTTCAGGAACTCCACCCCAAACTCCAGCCACATGCTCCTTGTAAAAAGAAAGCACCCTTTGCAGGTCCAGGGTATGGAGCCTATGATCAGCTTTTGAGGTTGGGTTGGTAAAGTATACCGGTAAGTTAATCACCTGATTAAGGTGAAACTTCGATATGACCCCTGGGAGGAACTCTGTATGGGGGTAAAGGATGACCTTGTCCCTGTGGAAGACCAAATAAGGAGACTTCACCTGGAGCTCACTAATCCTTCTGTCTGACATAATGGCCACCAAGAAGGCCATCTTCCATGACAGGTGTGACATCTCACACCTGTGCATAGGCTCAGATGACTTGCCCACGGGCACAGCCAGCACCAGCAGTAGGTCCCATTGGGGTGGTGATTCAAACAGTGGAGGGGACCAGTGGTCAAAGCCTTTGAAAAAGCACCCAACAACCTCTCTTGGGCCACCATCGGCATATCAGCCCATGCCTGGGATGCAGAGATGGCTGCCAAGTGCACCCTGAGGGTTGTTGCTTGCAGCCATGACTGAGAAAGGGACCAGAGGTGCTCCAGGATGCTTGCCACAGGACAGGCAAGGGGATCAAGCTCCTTGCCCGGACATTAAATGGAAAGCCTCTTCCATTTGAAGGCATAGCAGCGGCAAGTCGACTCTTGCTGGGAGGCCTCCACAACAAGGAGCACAACTTCTGAAAGACCCAAGGCCTGGAACTCTAGCCACTCAAGAACCAGGCTGTGAGGTGCAAGGATTGAAGGTCCAGATGTAGGACCTTCCCCTATTGTCTGGTCAGCAAGTCCAAATATCATAAGCAGCCATGATCACCACACAGGCTATAGGCTACAGGCTGAGGAATAATAAGGCTTTACAGTAGGGTTTAGATATTGTTTATTCACCTTACTGGGAACTGCAGGAAGTTCAACAGTCCTCCAGGCTGCTAAAGTTGCAGCCTCGAGAGCAGAATGCATAGGAGGAATTATTACTGTTGGAAAAGTAGACACCTCTAAGAACTGACAGATTCCTCTTGGAGGAATCCTCTTCTTGTGTTTGAAAGCCCAGTTTAGCTGTAACCTGTTTAAGTAAGGCTTGGAAAGACGCATCTTCAAAGGGAGATCTTGGTGTGTTTTTCACATTCTCCTGAGCAAGAAGATAAGAGTGGAGCTTCAGGCCACCACCGCTCCTGTAATTGCAATTAACATTTCACTCTCTCACCCTCTCTGATTCTAATTCTCTGACAAAGTCCATTATGGATAGCAACCTACAACAAGAATTACCAAACCCATGAATATGACTGACTATTCTGTTTAGATGCTTTCTCAAGCTAATAATGTCTCTCTGCTGTGATGATGTAAATATCATCATCCAAATATTGTAAAGTCTGTACTTACTGTAAATACTGTAAATAATGTCTGTGACAAATGTCTGTAGCACATGCCCTATGTAACTGTTGCTATACCCTGTCTGTATTAGCTTCTGTTTAACATGTGACGAGGTACCTTTGGAAATGAGCCTCTGACTCAAAGGTTGTAAACCAATATATCAAATAAATAAAAAAATAAACATCTATAGCCTTTTCTTCATCCATGGCCTCCTCCCTCATATATTCTAGATTGTACTCCAGTTTGTCACCCACATCAACAGCCATCAGCTGAGGGTCGACGAGACGAGGAGAAAAATGAGGAGAAACCATTAACAGGAATCCCATCGACAATGGCTGTTCTGGGCATGGTACTGTAGCAGGGACAGAGAAATGAAGTGTCAATGGTAAGGCTGATGTCGGACCAGCTGAAAGTGTCCTCGAAGCCGACAAAGCAGGAAACGATGGCTGCAGAGGCAACAGATGCTGAAACAGCTCTGACATTGTCTGGTATAACATCTGTGTGTCAAAGGGCCCCAAAGGGGGAGACGATGGCTGAGCCGTTAATGGGACGGCACCCAACAGCACCCAATGGCAAGCCCCCAGCGGGGAAGACAAGCCAATGCCGGACCCCAACTTGATATCTCAGAGACTGTCAGGAGGTGGTAGGACCCACGGCTGAAGCCAGGGACCTGTTTGTTTCAGCAGACTTACCCCAACTAATAGGTGAATGAGCATGTTCTGGAGCAGCGGCTTTGTCCTTCAGCCACTCATCCTTTTCAGAATGGTGGTAGTTTCTCTGCCAGTACTGAAGACTTTGCCGTCTTCTTCAACGAGTCAGTGAAGGCTGCCAATGATCATGGGGATTGACAGGCCCACAGTGAACCAGGAACAGAAGTGGCTGATGACGGTGAAGCCATCTTCACTGCAACCTGTTTCTCCACTTCTTAAAGTGCAGAAAAATCTCTGACTCCTTCCTGTGACATCTCCTCTTGCCTGGTTAAAGCTCTGGAAAACTGGGTGGGCTTTAACGTCACGGTTTGTACTAAGGCAACAGATACAAATGGAATGGTGATCACCTTTATAAATCTTAATGTCACCACAATAGCAATAACAGTACAATGATTCCTTGTCTTTCGGCAGAGGCATAAAAGAAAGTTTTAAAATAAACTTTAAAGAAGCAGCAGCATTAGCAAATACTTGCAAAGGTTTGACGGCATTCTTCAGCAGTGGGAGACAGACGAGCGGTTGACGTCAGAAGAAAGAACTGAGGCATGCTGGGGATGTCCATGTTACACAGGCATCGAAGAGGCATGTCAACATGGGAGGTTCCAGCAAGCAAAAATGTCTGGATGGTCCTGATGCCAATGGCTTGTAGTTCCATGGTGTGGCTCAGTGGAGGGAGATGTCCTCAAAGAAATACAGAGGTTACCTTCCTGTAACCATAGTTCTGCTTCTAATATTCAGCTCACATCCATGTGACCCACCTGACCTCTGCTGGCAGGACCTGCTTGGATTCCTGCTTCCAGTATGAGGATCTGACTACAGCTGGGGCAGAGCCAAAGCATGACACCATGAGTGATGGGAGAAGTCAAGCCTGAAGACTGTCCCAGTAACTGAGCACGCTCAGTGGAATCTGCCTAAGTGTGGATGTAAACTGAATTATAGTAGTAGAAATAGCAGTTACGTAAGAACTTACCATAAGAGTAGATCTTTGAGAGAGGTTCCTGCAGTAGGTTTTCACACTTAGGACACCCCTCCCTCCCGCGTCAGGACTGCCTGACAAACTTGTAGCTAGCAATTATCGCCGGGGGCCGCCCCCATCGTCAGCGTGACAATAAAAGGGCGGTCCCACGCCTCCAGTTTTTCCACCAGAGACCTCAAAAGAGGAAGCAGAAAAAAGGAGTGAAAAACTCCTGGACCCTGTGCCCTGGAAAGTCCTGGGAAGGGATAAAAGAGGAAAAAAACACAGAAGCTGGGGGAAGTAAGTTTAAAGTAAGTTCTGACATTACCTTCTGCAAAAAGGAAAGGTTAGTCCACAGAGCCACTCAGTCTCTGTGGAAAATCAAATAAGGTTCTCTACAAACTAGAGCCTGGAGCTCTGAAACTCTCTGAGCTGAAGTGATAGCAACTAAAAAGAGCATTTTCCATGCTAAGAAATGCATATCACAGCTTGCTGCTGGCTTAAAGGGAGGCAAAGTAAGCTTTTCTATCATGAAATTAAGATCCCAGAGGGAACAGGATTCTGGAGCGGAGGTTTCAGATGAAGGATTCCCTTCAGAAAGGTTTTGGAAACCTCCATCTGAGCAAGGGTTTTGCCCTTCACTGGGAGGTGGCAGGCCAAAACCGCAGTGAGATGGACCTTCAGAGAGGAACGGCTGAGGCCCAAAGCTGATAAGTGCGAGAGGTACTTTAAAACCTGGGGAGTTGAGCAAGAAAAGGGATCTAAGCCTTTAGCTGTAGCCCAAACAGTAAATCTCTTCCCCTTCATAGCATATGTGGATCTAGTGGAGGGTTTTCTGGCCTCTACTAGGACCTAAGCGACTCTGGAAGAGATGCCAAAGCGAGAAGCCACTAAGTCCACATGTGCCACACGTGAAGGTGGAATGATTTGAGTGTACCAGGTTGCCCTGCTCCTGGGACAGAAGGTCGTGGGAAAGAGAGAAAGAGGTACTGGGGGTTCCAGTGCTAAATGCTTTAGCAGAGGGAACCAAATCTGCCAAGGCCACAGAGGGGCAATATGAATCATGTGGTCCTCCTCTACCTGGAGCTTCAGCAGAACCTTCTGTAAGATAGGAAAGGGAGGGAAACCATATAGAAATTTCCTTGTCCAGGATAGAGACAGTGCATCTCGCCAAAAAGCACCACACCCGGGAACGAGTGAGCAAAAGCTGGGTAGTTTTGCGTTGGATGGGGAGGCGAAGAGGTCTATGTCTGGCCATCCCCTCTGAAGAAAGAGATCTTCTACTACCACCTATTTTTGCTCTTACTTGTGAGCCCTGGCAACTGATCAGCTAAGACTGTCCACCAGAATGTTGTGAATGCCTGGCACGTGGACTGCTGTCAAAGATAGGCTGTGTTGAACAGCCCAGTACCACACCCGCATAGCCTCCCTGCAAAGGGGGTAAGACCAGTTGCCTCCCTGTTTGTTGAGGTACCAGACAGTGGCCACGTTGTTGGTCTGGATGAATAGTGTTCCTGGCACCAAGAGGGACTGAAAAGCCTGAAGAGCATACAGCACTGCTCTTGTCTCTAGGATATTGATGTGAAGGTTCTCTTCCATGGGCAACCAAGTGCCCCGTGTCCGATAGTCCCCCAGATGTGCTCCCCATCCCAGGTTCGAGGCACTGGATGTGAGAATCATGGTAGGAGACGAAGGGTGGAAGGGAACCCCCACTGAAAGGTTGGATGAGTCCTGCCACCAAAGGAGATCCCTTTGAAGGTTGCTGGAGACTAAGTACCTCTGGTCCATGTCGTCCAGGTGCTGATCCCATTGAACTCGTAGAGACCATTGGGTTACCTTATGTGCAGTCTGGCCAGAGGGACTGTGGAAATGGTGGCCACCATCAGTCCCAGTAGTAGCAGGCCTGAACACGCTGTGGTCCATCGGGAGGAAGCCACCAGCGCTGCTTGTGAGATAAGGATCTCTGCTCTGTTGGGAGAGAGGAAGGCCTTGCTCTGGACTATGTCCAGCACCGCTCCAATGAACTGGAGGCACTGGGAGGGTAGCAGTTGGGACTTGGGGTAGCTGACCAAGATGCCCAGACTGGAGAAAAGGTCCAGAGTGAAGGAAAGGGATTCCTTCAGACTGTCCAGGAAGGGGGGCTGACAACAGCCAATCATCCAGGTACGGGAACACATAAATGCCCCTGTGGCAGAGAAATGCTGCTATCACTGCTAGGATTTGCTGAAAACCCGAGGTGCCAAAGAGAGGCCATGGGGAAGGGCTCTGAACTGGAAATGTTCCTCCTTAAAGGAGAATCTCAGGAAGTGGCGGTGGGCCGGAAGAATGGAGATATGAAGGTAAGCATTCTGCATATCCAGGGAACACAGCCAATTGTTTGGTTGCAGCAGGGTAACAGTCCCTGGAGGGTCAACATGCGGAACCTCTTGTATTCTACAAAGAGGTTGAGCATGCTGAGATTCTAGGATAGGCCTGAGATCTCCCATCTTTTTGGGAACTAGGAAGAAGTGGGAGTAAATTCCCCTTCCTTCCTGTTCTGGTGGAACTCGTTCTGTGGCTGACTTCTGCAGTACAGCTTGAATTTCTTGTTGGACCAGATATTGTTGGCAAGATGGGTAATGCGACCTTCCCGGAGGGTTGGAGGGAGGTCTCTCCAGGAACTCTATCAAAAGACCTCTTACTACGAGTTGAAGAACCCATGCATCTGCGGTTATGGCTCGATACCCGACCAGGTGGAGGCTGAATCTTCCCCCCATTCGTTCCTCCATGAGAATAGGAGGGAGCAGGAGTGGGAGCTGAGAGTCAGGATGCAGAGGGGATGGGCGCTTTTCCTTCAGAGGCAGTTTTCGGAAACCTGGCCTAGAGGGTTTGAGTGCCAGAACCTGAGGGGCGATGCTTGTTCTGGCGTCTGCCCTGGTTCTGTTTATTCCATTTCCACTGGCGATGAAAGGGCTGCCGGGGTGTCAGGCCTGAACAGTATAGGGAATGGACATCCTTCAAGGATCTACCACTGTTTTGCAGCTCCGTGATAATATCTTTGGCGTCACCGCCAAACAGAACTGGACCCCTAAAGGGAGCATCCAAAAGGGAACATTGCACATCTTGTACCAACCCTGCCAGGCAAAACCAAGCAAGGCATTTAAGGCAGATACCCGTAGCCGCACCACGTGCCACCAAGTCCACCGTATCACAGGCGGCAGGACGATCAGTTCATCCTAACCTTGACCAGGAGTTTGTTCCTGAACTGTTCATCAGGTATCTCCTGGAGGTCCTTTTCCAGATCAGACAAAGCTGACTTCTGAAAAGCCACCATGTGTGCTATGTAATTTAAGGACTGAATGGTGCAAGTAGATGAGGCACAGATCTGGCAGCTATACTGGTCAATCTGCTCTGACTCCTTGTCTGGAAGGGAGGCACTGAGGTGTTTTAGTTGTGCCGACCTATCATGAGCTGCCGTGATCACAACAGAGTTGGGCTTGGGTTGGGCAGTGAGGTAGTAAACCCCTTCTGGGGGGGTGGTAGGTCCTATCGGCCTTTTTTTGAGATGGCCGGGATGGACAATGGTTGCTGCCAGATTGTAGAAGTGAGATCTTCGAGCGGCCCCGTCCAAGGTGGGATGGGGAGGGGGTCCACAGTGACCAAATCCAAATGTTCTGCCAGTCTTCTACGTTTGGGATCCAATTTCTGGGAAGCCCATCTGCAGGATTTTTTGAATTGACTGGAGAAGCTCAGCGAAGGACAGGTTCTCCGGAAGTGATTTAGGAGATTCTTTTGGCTGAGGTTCAATGGGTGAGTGAGGCTCAGACTGGTCCCCCACATCTGAGTCCTCATCTGACTCTGATGACAACAGCCTACTGAGCAGAGAGGCCTCTGGTACTGGAACTGGGAGCCTATGCTCTGTGATGCCCGAGAGCAGAACACCCAAGCTTCTGTCCGAAGCTCTACTGGAAGGTGCCGGGCTACCAGGTAGCACCCTGAGAGGTGGGGTGGCCCTGACTACCAGCTGAGGCTGACCTAACTCCTGAAGCAGCTGTGATTTAGCATCCTTCCACCAGGCCAGAATGGATTCCTGCTCCAGTTGTGGGGGTGGAGGAGGAGGAGGAGGAGGTGGAGGATAACCTGAGTACCCTGCTGGGTACGAAGGGTAGTTAGGAGGTGGGTACCTGTAAGGGTACTGGTATCCCTGATAATGGAGAGCCTGACCCGGCGTCAGGTAACCCAGCATCAGAGGGGGGTAGCCCAGCGACGGACCCCCCCCCCGGCGTCGGATACTGCGGCGTGTAGCCTGGATAGTACCCAAATGGGCCAGACAGTGGAACGTAGGGTCCCGCCGGAGGTGGGGCCAAGGGATCGCTAGGTAACGGGTCCGTAGACGGAGTGGGGGGGGGAATCCCCAAAGGTCCAGAGGGAGAAGGATCCATACCACCCCCAAAAGTGTCCGGCGAGGGCTCTGGCATCGGGTGGAGCTCCGTCGGTGGAACAGAGACTGGTGAGGGGGGTAGATCTGGAACAGCCCCCGTCGACAGGTCCGGCAAAGGGATATCCGACAGAAGAAGGTCTTGGTGATCAGGCCGGAAAAGGTTGGAAAAGGACAGTGAATCCCTGGTGGGATGAGGTGGTACCTGCCAGCTCGCTCTGCCCGGTGTCGGGATCCACGAGGGAGTCCGACGAGAGAGAAGTCACCTCGCGAATGCTGGGCGGTCCAGTGTCCAACTTAGAGGTGGCGGCCCAACGGGCGTCGGAGGAGCCGATGACTGGCTTACAGACCGTGGCCGGGCTGACAGAAGCCGGGAGGCTAGAGTCAGAGTGATCGGCCTGGGCTAGGCGCCTGGCGGTGGAGCTAGAGGGTGACTTAACGGCTGAGCTCAAAGCAGGAACCGTAACTGATTCCTCTGAAGAGAAGACCCCCCAACTGCCCGCAGACCTCGGCAGGGAAGGGGGGGGAGAGGGTGTCCGGTCCGCCGGAGTTGAAGAAGGCCCTGGAGGTGGGGTACTCATGGGGGTGGAGGCCCCACCTGAGATGGTGTTGGCTGTCTGGATGGTTTTCCTCTGTGGAGAGTGGCTCTGCTCCCGGCATCTCTCCTCCTTTTTCTTCTTCTTTTCCGGGGACGACGATCTTTCCCTCAGCTCCTGGAGCTCTTTTTCCATCAATGCCAGTCTTTGAGTCAGTAAATGGGTGTCGAAGGTCCTTTCTATGGGTAAGAGGAAGTAAGCTGTTGATTAACTAGGATCTGCAGCTTATCTGTTAGGTAGGAAAATGGGCAGACTAGGTGGGCCAAGCGGTCCTTATCTGCTGTCAAATTCTATGTTTCTATGTTTCTATGTTTTGCGATGGGTGCATGTGGCCTGGTTGAAACCCTAGCAGATGGAACACTCTCTGCGGTGTTATGTTTAGGCCCCAGGCAGAGGACACAACGGTAATGGTCGTCCCCGTGTGGGATTTGCGCGCCACACTTGCAGCACTTTTTCTTTGGCCAACGAGACGACATTCACCGCTGTGAGGAAGGAATAACTCGATAGATAGAATGGATTTCCAAAAAAAGCTGAAAATGGCAGGCGACTGAAGGTGTTCTACGGTCCAATGGTTCAGGTCGATGGCAGTAAAGAACTGGAGGGTGGGGGACCGCACCTTTTATAGTCAAGCTGACGTCTGTCACCTGACGTCGGGGATGGTCCCTGCTGATGATTGCTAGCTACAAGTTTGCTGTGCAGTCCTGATGCCAGGGGGTGCAGTTCTAAGTGTGAAGACCTACTGCAGGAACCTCTTGAAGTAAGATGTATGGTTACAGGTAAGTAACCTCTATGTACCATAAGTATGTAAGTACCTGTCTTCTTTGAGGACATTTCCCTCCACAGAGTCACATCTTTGGAATGGTTCCCAGGCAGTACCAGACTGCAGAATGGGAGGAAGGCCAGACAGGAGGGACATCAAGCCCCAGAAGATGACAGGAGGATTGCAAGATTGATGCCAGTATGTCCTCCCTTGAAGACTCGTGGAGTCGAGGCGCTAGGGGCTGTTACACTGAACTCCTGCTTTTCTGCTACATTTTGTAAACTGCTTTAAAATTAAGTGAACAGATTTTGCATTATTTGCTTGTGTGCACTGTGATTACTTACATAGAAACATAGAATTTGACGGCAGATAAGGACCGCTTGGCCCACCCAGTCTGCCCATTTCCCTACCTACTGGATAAGCTGGAGATCCTAGTTAACCAGCAGCCTACTTCTTCCTACCCCAACCCCCTAGAATTGCCTTATGACTGTCCCATGCATGCTTGAATTCCACCACTGATTTTGACTCCACTCCTGATCGGCCTGGGCTAGGCGCCTGGCGGTGGAGCTAGAGGGTGACTTAACGGCTGAGCTCAAAGCAGGAACCGTAACTGATTCCTCTGAAGAGGAGACACACAACAAACTGCTGGACTTTGATGCCAGTATGTTAACTGGATCCAAACCGCTATATTATGATAAAGGATAGCGTGCAGTTCACAGGGCTGCAGGGCATATATCAGCTGCTGAAATGGAATGAAAACAAGCCATAGGAGTGGCCATGGCACAAGGGGAAAACTCCTGGACAGGACCAGGGAGCATCTTACTAAACTTCTGGAAACAAAGTGAAATACAGTATGCCAACCATGTTGCAAAAACTAGTACTCAGAAACAGGGGCTCCCACCCTCCTCATGGTGAACGCAACAAAAATGTGTGAGGACTGCATTCGGGTACATCATGCAAGTCAAACAGAGGCAAAGGCAGGTTACTATGCTCACATTCAGAAGGAAAGGCAATAAATACAGGAAGGTAGAGAGTCTGATGAAGCACAAAGCAGACAGCACCTTGTAAAGGAACCAAGCACAGCCATAGAGTGACAACCCAATCTCAAAGAACAGTAAGGGGATCCAAAACTAATGCTTGGTGAGCCACAAGGATGGTAATAAGACAAGGTGCCATTCAGGCAAGGAGACACATATATAAGCAAAAGCAGGTCCCAATGTAGCAAGTGTAAAAGAACTAAAGAACTCCTGAACAAAACCAAGATCCCATACCAAGGTCAATCCTGACCCCACAGGAAAAATATGGAGCAAAGCCAGTGGCAGAATGCACAATATTGTTCGCTGTTAGGGTTCACAGGCAACCTCCTGTATGGGGTTGGCAGTACAGCCTTGACGTTTGAGTAACAAACTCTGAACAAGCATGGTACATCCAGAAGACCTGGGTTTGATTCCTGCAACCTCCACTTGCATACTGTGCGACCCTGGGCAAGTCACTTAACCTCCCCAGTGTTCCCAGGTCACCCCCTGTAAAACAGGTTGTGTGATTAGTGGGCCTTACTTGGTTATCAAAGAAGTAAAAAAAAATGGAATGAGGGACTATGCAAAAACCAGGTGGGATGCACAGACAAAGCCCAAAAGGCTGTGATATCCTGGAGACTACCCAGCCACAGTAAAACCCAGAAATACCCAGATTATAACAACCCAGGCCACACTGAAGTAGAGACCAGTAGGAAAGCAAGCGACCAACAAAGGATGCAAGATGCAAGTCTGTGCATAAAACCAAACATTCACACTTGTAGGGAAGTATCATGCAATAATGGTGGGCAAGGAGAGTGCAGGCTAGCCATATCCAAAGGGAACTCTAACCATGGACCAAACTGAATAAGGCCAGAAGGGACAAGACGGCCCCACAAGCTTGACCATGGCAACCAGGAGCACAAGCACGCAGAACCTGGAAACTACAAGAAGAAAAAAAATTACTCACCATAGTAATGTTTCATTTTAAGGGATTCATCCACAGTATTCACAATGTGTAATCATTCCCCTGTAATGAGCAGTCCTGGAGCTTTGGAACTTTATGCTAATTATGGAACTTTAGAATGAAGTTCAGTCTCTGTTGTGTGGTCATGCTCCATCCTGCTTTCTAATGTCAGTGTTATTTCTTCAGCTGGGTGAGCTCTGACCACCAAATCTAGCTAAATGGCTACCAAAAATACTTTAAAAATGTATCTTGAAAATTTTGAAAAATGTTCGAAATGAGGCAGAACAACGCTATATTGAAAAAGAACTTGAAATCAGACTACAGAGCAGCAACTGAAAGGCACCATAACAAGTAATGCTCAATCTCATAACTGAAAGCACCTGAGATTGTACCACCTAATTTTAGTACCGCTATACTTCCACCTCTCCACTGCTCCCTCTCCCCCTAACTACACCTCCCAGCACTTATTTGGCCACTCAGACGCCACTTCCCCCCGGCCTGTGTTTCCTCCCACTTCCCCCTTCTACCCCTACCCTCCTTCTCCCACCTCCTACCGTACCTGCTTTAACTACACTGACAAAGCCCCTGGCTGCTACTTTCCCACTCCGGCCAACTTAAAGCACTTCTACCTTTTCCCTGTTCCTCCTCTCTCTTAAATTCTCTCCTGCTCACTTACTAATTCCTGACTTTCTCCATCCCTTTATTATATCCCTGTATATTATCATTGTATTACGAATTGACTGAGTATGTAATAATAATAGTTTGCTCTTCCTTGTCTGATTGTTAACCCTCCCCCATTGACGTGGAACCTTTGTAATTGAGCTGCCTGGCTCTCAAAGGTACTTGTAATCGAGACTGAATAAATAAATAAAAGAACCGATTCTTGTCTGAACCTTTTATCAGATTCTGGAAGGGGAGGCAGAGTAAGGGATTGTGAATAATACTGATGAATCCCTTAAGAAACAACATTACCATGGTCAGACATTTTTTTCTTCTAACCCCATGAATCCATCAGTATATAAATGCAATGTGCAGACTCCATAGCAGTACCTTTGGAGACTGGGTACAGAACCTATTTAGGGAAAAAGTTCTGCAAGACAGCAGCACCAAAGCTGGCATCTCTCCTGGACTGTATATCCAGACAGCAGTGTCTTGTGAAGGTGTGTACTGTCTTCCAGGTAGCTGCTTTACAAATATCTTGCAATGGTATAACCCTTGATGCTGCCACAGAGGCAGAGGTGACTTGTAGAGTGAGCCCTAAGGACTTTGAGTGTCAGCTTACCAGCTTTGTCACAGCAAAACTATATGCAGGAGGCTATCCAATGAGAAATGGTTCTCCTGGATGCTGGTTTGCCTTCGCCTACTTCACTATAAGTGACAAACAGCTGAGTACTAGTGGACCTGATTTCTTTAGTGTGGTCCAGGCAGTAACTCCCTTCTGACATCCAGGCAGTGAAACTTTTGTCCCCCTGAGATGGATTTTTTAGCAAAGAAAACAGTGAAACTGACTGATTCCGATGGAATTTAAGCACCACTTTAGGAAGAAAATTCCTGTTTATCCTCAAGACTACCTTGTCCCAATGGAAAAATTGTGCAGCTCAGATCTGTACACAGGGCTTGTACAGTAGCTCACTCACCCTACTAGCAGATGTCACTGCCTATTGCAAAATTGTTTTCCAGGTGACATACTTCAGTGTAACAGCGGTCATATGCTGAAAAGGCATCTCCATCAGCTGGGCAATACGCATATTCAAATCTCAAGGAGGGACAGGGTCCCTCAGTGGAGGGTACAGGTGGTTAAGGCCTTTGAAAAACCTCTGAAAATGGACTGTGAAGCCAGTGACCTGTGCTTGCCAGCTGAAGTGTAATCTCACACTGCTGCCAAATGCACCTTCAGTGTTTATAGTCTCAGGCCTAGTAAATGGTGGTGTACCAGGTAATCTAGGACTGTGGACAGACCTGCCCAGATTGGGTTAATCTGTTTAGGAGCTCACCAGAAACAAAACCTCCTCCATTGGAAAGCACTTGTTTCCCTTGTTGCCGGTTTCCTAGAAAACCTCAACACTCTCATTGCTTCCTCTGAAATCTGAAAGATCTAAGCCAGAGAACTCTAGCTCTTAAAGAACCATGCTCTGAGACGTAGAGTTCTCAGGTCTGGAAATGTTATCCTGCCCTGAGACAGTGTCAGCAGATTGTACTTCAGTGGCAGACTGACAGGAGGTTTGCTGACGATGGACAGGAGCATGGAGTATCAAATCTGCCTGACCCAGTCTGGTGCTATGAGAATCATTGTTTACTGACTCCCTTCTTAGCTTTATGAGCACTCTCAGTTAAGAATGGGAATGGCGGGAAGGCATATAGAAACTTCCCTGTCCAGTCCAGGACAAGTGCATCCTCTGATGCTAATCCCAGTAGGAGGCAGTATAGCGTAGTGGTTAAGGGCACTGCGCTGCAGAAAAGTGTCAGTTGTGCGATGCGTGGGGACGCAAAAAGGTCCAGCTCTGGATGACCCCATATTACGAACAGGTCTCCAACCACTGAGGTCAGCAGCTCCCACTCATGTACCCTGGACTGCGACTGGCTTAGCTTGTCTGCCAAGATGTTTTGGACATCTGGAACGTGCACTGCTGAAAGTTTTAGATTGTGTTCCAGAGCCCACTACCAGACTCTCAGTGCTTCTCTACACAGTGGGTATGAATGAGTCCCCCCCTTGTTTATTGACGTAATGCATCATACTGATGTTGTCCATCTGTATTAAAAGAGGACCGAAGGACAAGTGTTCCTGAAATGCTTGGAGCCCATACAAGACCGCTTTTATTCCCAGGACATTGATATTCAGAGTGTGCTCCCCCTGGGTCCACATGCCTTGTGTCAGAAAAGGCTCTGGGTGGGTTCCCCACCCTGATCCTGAAGCATCCATAGTGAGGATCTGATGTGGGGTAGGAATCAGGAATGGAATGCCCTTCAGCAGGTTGCTGCATTCAATCTACCACTGCAATGCTCTTTGTAAGGGAGACGTTACTAGAACCATTTGGTTTAAGTCATCTGTAAACTGATCCCACTGGGCCCTCAGAGTCCACTGTGGTATCCCGCATGTGCAATCTTGCCAGTGGCACTGTGACTATGGCTGCTGCTATAAGGCCCAGAAGGTTAAGAAATGTCCTTGCTTGGACAGAACGGCTGCCGTATACCAGCTGTGCATGGGCAATTGGTCACTTACTTTGTCTTGGGCCAAAAAACGCAGAGCCCTGGGCTCTATCTATGTATTGCAGGCATTGGCAAGGTGTCAGCACTGACTTCATTATGCTGACTGTCACCCAAGAGCATCGGACATCTGTCTGGTTAGAGCTAATGTCTGCAGCAGTTGATCCCTGGAGTGGACTTTTAATAGCCAATTGTCCAGGTAAGGAAAGACATACAGGCCTTCCCTGTGAAGGGCTGCTGCCACTACTGCCAAGCACTTGGTAAATACCCTTGGCACAGAAGACAAGCCAAAGGGCAACACTCTGAACTGGTAATGCTCTCCTGTGAACAGGAACCTCAGATATTTCCTGTGAGGTTTCCCGACTTTGATATGGAGATAGGCATCCTTCATATCCAAGAAGCATAGCCAATCCTGTTTGCAATAGGGGACAGAGACCCTGCAGAGTGACCATCTGGAACTTCTTGTATTCTATGAAGAAGCTGAGGTCTCTGAGATCTAGAATAGGCCTCAAATCTCCTGTTCACTTGCGGACTGGAAAGGAGCTGGAATAAAACCCTTTATGTCTATGTCTACGAGGCACAGGTTCTATGGCTCGTTTCTGAAGCAGGGTCTGTACTTCCTCTTGCAGGAGGGTCATGTGTCCTGGTGGATATGTTGTGACAACTAGTGGATGGTCTGGAGGGTTGTCCAGAAGCTCCACAGCATGATCCTTGTCTATAATCTCCAGTACCCATTCATCTGGTAACTGCCGTCCACTGATTCCGATGGACGGAGAGGCGACCCCCTACAACCACCCCTGGAGGTAATGGTGGTTGGGGGGTATATCAACAGTCATGCTGAGCCAGGGGAGGCAGAGCCACTGACTCCACCACCTCTAGGTGCTTTTGTATGGCTACCTGGGGGCAGGAGGGGGACTGGCAAGGCCCTACACCTCTGCCTCTACTCTGCTGTCTGTAGACCTGATGGGTGCCTCCTACAGCAGATGGTCAAAAATTACCCCTGCCTTTAACTCTACCTTGGGTATGGTACAGGGATTTGACTGACCTCAGAGTTTTGCCAGATGTCTGAAGGTTTCTCAAAGCTTCTTCAACATCATGGCCAAACAGTTTATGTCCCCTAAATGGGGCATTAAGAACTGTCTGCTGCACATCAGTGACAAAATCTGCTACCCTAAGCCAAGAGTAGTGCCTGACACAGATGCCAGAGGCTGCAGCCCTGGCAGAAACGTCATATGCCATGCGGATCAATGTTCACCCACATCAGCACCAGGAGTTTTGATTAACTCTTGTTTGGCAGTACCCTGAAGCAAGGCTTGTGCAGCAACCTTGGCCTTCCTCCATAGGGTATTCTCATATTTTATTACATGAGCCTCGTACCTTGCAATACTTAGGCCCAGAGAGGCAGAGGCATAAGTATTTTTGCCTAGTACTTCCAACCTCCTGGATTTCTTATCAGAAGGGAGGGAGGAAACTCAAGTGTCTACATGCCCTGGAACTATCATGGGCTGCTGTGATCACCAGTGAATCAGTCTCAGGCTGATTAGCATAATAAGTCTTATCAGCAGGAGCAGAATGCATTTTGTCAGTTTTTCTGGGAACAGGAGGTAGTCTTTGGCCTATACTAGGCTGCATAAGTAACATCCACCAATGGTGGATACAGCGGAGGAACAGCAGCTGAAGGGAATACTGGCATGTTCACAAACTCCAGCATGTTCTTTTTAGTGGAATCCTGCTCCTCCTGGTGAAAGCCCATGGCAGCTTGCATTTGCTGCATCATGGCAAAAAAGAAGGGATCCTCTGGAGGTGACCTGGCTGTATTCACTACATAGTTCTCACTGAAGGAGACTGTTGTGCTGGTGCCATGCATATATTGGCTGTCCTCAGCATAGTTTTCCTCCTCCTCCATTATGAAGTCAGGACTGTATTCACACTCGTCGATGTATCTCTCGTCTATGGGAAAGGAGGACTGCACCGGCAACGTCGGTGGTGGCTGAGGAGGCCTATTTCGCACTACATTAGATTGCAGCATCGATACATTAGTTGTAGTAGTAGTCACCATTGATGGGCCCACTGTAAGTGGAGGTAGGCCTGGCAGTAGGTGGTGAATCATATATGAGAATGATAGGAGCACTGTCTGTGCACCAACAGTAGTGGTTGTAACTGCACTAGTTGATGGTAGAGGTTGAATCTCTGGTGACAATGGCGACATACCAACTATGATAAGCCTGGTAGCGCCTACACCAAGCCCTGACCTTGGTGTCTGACTGACGGTTGGGGGGGCAGTGGACGCTGCCACCAGAGCAGAGTGTCATAGTTTGGGACAGCCCTGCGGTGCACGGTGGCGAACTGGACCTCATTGTGGAAGCCTTCTCTTTATCCTGGTGTTTGTGGCTCCCCGAGGAGGATCTGTCCCTGGACTTTGACGATTGTGATTCATCAATGGGGTAGGTGACACAGACTTGCCCTGTAGCTGCTTTTCCATGGCTGCTAAGGTGTTTTTTTTAGGAGGAATTTCTCCAAGACCCCCTTCATGCATTGCCTGGTAGCAGAGTTGAATCCCTAGCAGATCTCACAGGCTTTCATGTTGTAAGAGAGGCCTAGGTGGCAGACACACACTTAGTGCGTGTCATCTTTATAGATTTTCTCTCCGCAATCGCAACACCGAAAAAGCATTGACGGTTCTTTCGGCGGCATGTAGGTTGCTGAAAATCACTATAAAGGTGATTACTATTTTTATATCGCAAAAATAAAAACACTGGCTTTTTCTAGTGGTGTTTCCAATGTTAGATCTAATGACTCTGCTCAACGGTGGGAAAAGAACTGAGGAGAAGTGGGGCAGCCCACGTTTATGTAGATGCTGGCACATGACGTCACTGTGAGTGACCCCTGGTTTTGACAGTTTACATGTGACCTTAGTGCTGATGAGAGCATAGTTGCAAACGTGTGGCCTAATGAAAAGAGATATCCTCAAAGAAGATCACAGAGTTATAGGGAAATAACTAAAATATTAAAACTAAGACTTTAAAATAAATATATTGTACATCATCCAGAAGTGAGGCGATAACTCCGGAGCAACAGCTTTTTTCAACGAAGAAATAAATCTTACGTTAGAAAGCAGGGTGGAACATGACCACACAGCAGAGTTTCTACTTCATTAATAAAGTTCCATAATTAGCATAAAGTTCCAAAGCTCCGGGGCCGCTCATTCCAGGGGAATGACTGCACACTGTGAAAATAAACTAATGGATTCCTGGGGTGAGAACATCCAAAAGCATCACATGTGGCAAACATCAGCAACCGTGAGTGACTAAAACATGCCAGAAAACAAAACAGCTGTACATAAGCCAATAGTAGCAGATGCAAAAAGGCGGATACCCTATGGCAGCAAGGCATCAGAGACCTTGAAAGAAGGCAAGTGCACAAAACACGAGGCCCTACAGACCTATAAAGAGCAGCCATGACAATCACTGAGCTACTACCAGGCAGGACGGAGGTAGAAGAGGCAGGATATTACCAATCGGCCAGCCCATAAAAACTAGCAAGAACTAGTGCCAAGTGACCTGGGCAATAAACACTGCACACAGAGACATCCACAAGAAGTGAGAGAGGTGCAGACACCACCACAGCCTCACATACCCAAAAACAGTGGGACAAGAGTCAGACTGACAAGACATAGGAGAATCAACCTACATGGTCCAGTCAGCCACAACTGGAGGAGCAGCCGCATCCCAACTGCCGTATCAGGAAGAAGAAGGATATCAAGTAGGGGCAGAATGGTTAAAATACACAGACAGTGTTATCTGCAATGGGTATGAGCCAGCAAAAAAATGTATGGTATAGTAAGTGAGTCTGGAGTCTCTGGATCTATGCAGAGAACAGGGTAAAAAAACAACTACAGTATGGAGGGCAGTGAGTTAATGTGCTGATGAGGATATGGGTAACAGGGTTGTAATGTACTCAGATGGGAACTGGCTACCACCTGACAAGTGATGATGGTCCCCTGTAAGAGCTGCTGACAGCAGTGCCAACAGCATATATTATGGTATGAAGGGACCAAAGGTCCACTAAGCCCAAGCAGCAACAATAGTGATGATGGGGGCAGCACTGACTGAAAGACTGATAATGACAAAGGCGGCAGTAGACACAAGAACAACCCGGACAATGTGGCTGCCAACCACAGTGTGTTAGCATGTTTAACCATACGATGACCAACCCGGCAGACAGTTTTCCCAAGGTCAGCCAGAGCAAACTGCCACACAGGAAATCTCAAGTCACCTTATAGTCTCTCTCCTCATTATTTATAGTTCTAGGTTTCAGTTATATGAAACTTGCAATACAGAACATCCAGGAAGGCTGGCCTGCCAGTGCAGCAGTAGCACTGTTGCTTGTGATGCTGACAACCCAGGTTCAAGAATAAGTCAGCACCATAAGCGGGCCAGGGAAGGGGAGGACTGAGCATCCCATCAGGTGCTCCCTTTCTCTGGGGAGGGGGGGATCCCATGTCCTGCTTCTGTACTGCCACTTGGGTGACACAGGTGGCGGTACAGGGGAACAACAGAGCAAGTGCAGGAAGTTGGAGCTTGTGTCAGTTTCTGAGCTGCATTAGGCATGCCAGCACCTGGTGATGTAAACATGCTCCTGGGGTGGGGAGACACTAAGTGAGAAAATGGCACAGGTCAGGCAGATGAAACTTGCATGTTCCCCACTTCCATATCAGGCTCCAGCCACTGACACGGGGGTTATCCTGGTCTTCACCTCTACTGTGGACGGCCAGATGTCTGTGAGGAAGAAATGCTGAAGGTGCACTCAGTTGCAGGGGCAGGCCAGGGGGGGCAATGCAGCAGTGAGTCACAAGTAGGCTGTGGGGTCCTGGGAGTCTGACCGACAGCCTCAATAGGCGGGAAGTGAGCACTGGCAGAGATGGAAGGAGGTCTTGACCTGTGGTTGCTGGGTGATGAACAAAGCTCGGAAAGAAGAAAAAAGAATGTCCAGGAATCACTGAAATGGAAAGTAGAGATCAATGAAGAAAAGGAGAAAAAGACAGACTGACAGCAAGAAGAGTAATGAAACAATTCACTTAAATCAATAACATGCAAACTACGCAAGAAGAGATGATACCATTACAAGGAGGAAAGAAGATACTAGTTTAAAGATCTCACTACAGATATAAACATTTTTCATTTATTTATTAGAATTTCGGATAAATACCTTTGAGCCAATGGCTCTTTTACAAAGGTTCCACATCAGAATACGAAGAATAGAAGTACAGTTTGTGTGAGATTGGCAGGTATACATAGTATAAGCGTTACTCTTTTTCCCCTAACATAAGGACAATCAGACCTAATTTATTACATATAAAATGAGCAAACTGCCATTTTTCATGTACAAATAGTATGCTCTTCTAATTGATGGTTTCACAGAAAATCCCTCAAACGTTTTTAAAACAGCCAGCAGAATCTTGGGTGAGTGCTGATGTCATTCAGGCAACAATGACAATTTTCTTCAAGGACCAGGCAGCTATACACACACACACACACACACACACACACACACACACACACATGTACATCAGATTGTAAAATGGCAACAACTCATGTTTACTTTCAATTGTCTGAGGACCTTTGCCTACTGAATTTTATCAACATTATAGATAACTATCTAGTTACTTTCTCAGGTTAATCAGTAATTTTTAGGGGACAATACTTTGTTTGAAATAAGGAGGAAGCGGTAGGGGCTTCACTCAGGGCTGGAAGAAAACAAAGGAATCAAAAATGTTCATGTTAAGAGACAGACAGGTGTTTTTTTTTTTGTACGGGGAAGGAGAGGTGATACTGAGCACAAAGTGTTGGCTATCATCTTAGGGAAATTGCTGGATATTTACTCATGGTGTTTTACTGGAATAATTTGATTAATAAAGGCCACCATCAGAAAACTGGAAGCATAGACTGAGTTTTGAATGTCATTGTGACAGAGCTGAATAAGGCCCTGTCCCATTCGTTACGCAGAAAGAGTTAAACACAAGGATCTGTTCTATCCTCTCCTTTTCTGTCTCTTGTTTGTCTGACAATGTAGTCAAATTTTCTTATAGGAACTGACCACTCTGATGGTCTCGAGATTTTCCCACTCCCACTATCTCCCGGCCTCCACTTGCTGTTTCCTCCTTTTCTATCTTTTCTTTCCCCTTACGTATCTGCGGTTATAACATATATGTGAGTCTTTATGTGAAACTGGAATCCCTTGGTTTGAAAATGTACACATATTGTTGAAATGACTGCAAAACGCTATCTGGAACTTAAGAGGTTAACTTTGGGATGCAGTTTGACCACCACAGTCTTTTGCAGAATTGTCAACAGAAAGTTAGTTCTGCGATACCATATTCTATTTTGTTGCACCTGCAAAGAAATTGACGAAGTTCTGATACGTTATGTGAGAAACAGGATGCCTTTTTTTTTCTTTCTTTTATTCATATGTACTTTCTCCCCTTTGGGTGACTACAGGTAGGTACTTCCACCCTGCTCTGTTGCCTATGTGTCCATCCACCGCTCCCCAAGTACCGCCTGGGCCCATGTCCCCACAGATTTCCCTTGTGGCAGAGCCAGGAAGGAAGGGACATCCTCCCCCCACCCAGGGCTCATCATCCAGATTGGGGCTTCCGACGATCCAGGAGCAAAGCGGGATGCTGGTTGACAGGCAGGGCGTCACTTAGCCTGTGGTTGCCTCCCTTTTCCTGTCCCTCCCCTTCGCAGCCATAAACCCGTGCGTGTGTGCCATGTAGCCATGCTCTGTGCTTCCCTAACTCTAGTGCTGCCCCTTGACCTCCACCAGGAGGCAGCCAAGGATAGGGATGACCATCCCTCCCTCCCCAGAAGAGGAGAGCAATCCGTCGGATGCTCGATCCTCTCCCTCCCCTGCTGACAACTGGCAAGCCAAGCTCGCTCCCAAGCCTGAGTTGTCGGCGTGGCACAAGGTGTAGCGTCCAGCACCTCAACCCACAGCACCACTGGGCCAGCTAAACATGATATCTCTTAACGAGATGAAGCTGCACAAGTTAATTGCCAGGCAAATACTTATAAAAAGAGCAGCAATCTTTTGTTAGAGGGAGAGACAGATTTGAAATTGAAAAGAAACCTTCAGATGAAGGACTTTGTTTTCTCTGTTTGTGCTACCTTTGTGAAGCGCTGTCCTGAACAATTTCATTTTACTGTTATTGATACCAATAAAATGCTGCCTACGAATTTTATAACTGCTCCTGGTTTTGCTATACTTCCTGACCTATGCCTCGATGACAGTCATAATCTGATTTACTCTGCATGTACTGAGCTGCCAGGTCTTTGAGGAAAATGCTGTAATTGCTGCTTGAATGACATCAGAATTCACCCAGGATTCCACCAGTTGTTCTGAAAATGTCTGAGAGATTTTTGTGAAACCATCAAATAAGACTAGCAGTAAATAGCATCTAGACATAAGAAATAACAGTTCTTGTGCTTCACTTGCAATATTTAAGGACTGGTTGTTCTCATGGCAAGCAAATAAAATATGTTAGAAGCATTTACAAACATTGCAATTGATCCTTAAGGTACAGGTACTTACTTCCTAGCACCAGTTCAACTGTGACAAGTGTAGAAGGGGCCTATTCTTCCTAATTTTCAAAGACACTTTTAACAGATCAGTAAGAAAATGTTGGAATGGTAAATGCAACTTACCAATTTTACAGTCTCTATAATATTTTTCGATTGGATAGTCTTTTGTGAATCCAACACCACCCATCCACTCCATACATTTAGATGTTGTCAGTGCTGCAACCTGTAACACAAAAGTCAGCTCATAACAGTGCACCACACTGGTCAAATGCTACAGGAATAGAAGACCTTTATCATGGCTCCTAAATCAGTCTGGTATTTCTCCTATAACTCCCGGGTGATTTTCCTTTATTTTCCTATAAACTGGGCTGGCAGTATAGCCTAGAGGTTAGAGTAATGAGATTGGTACATCCAGCAGACCTGGATGTAATTCCCTCAACCTCCACTTGCATACTGTGTGACTCTGAGTAGGTCAATTAAAGCAGCAGTGCAACAAAACATGTTTTTCCCAAAAAAGCTAGTTTCAACTAGTTAATAAAAATGCTAGCATACCTGTCATACTTGGTTAGGTACCTCCTATGATGTGCTCCATGTTTTTTTTTTTTTGATCCTAAACCTTGCCAGGTTGCAATGCTATTTCTATGCAAAATGTGGCAACCGTCTTTTTTTTCCTGAGAAAAAAATCAATTAAAACATTCATAAAATACTTACATTTTGGATGAATTTGAAAAGTGTACCACCAAATAAAACTGGAAGATATCTGGAATCTTTTATGATGAAAAAGAGTAGGGTCAAATTTTTTGCCCAATTTTGTTGCACTGCTGCTTTAACCATCCCAGTGCTCCCAGGTCACCCCTGAAAACAGGCACTTCTGCCTAGTGGGCCTTACCTGGTTACCAAAAGAATAAAATAAAATTTCTGCATAATACAAGAATCTCTGCAGACTTGGGAACAATACTACGTAGATGCACTGCAGGGTGAGGAAGGCAACTGGAAAAGAAAAAGGCTTATGAGTAATTCCTGGATTTGAAATCAGAGGGAAAACACCTACATAGCTGACAAAACTAAACATGCAAAACACAAAAGAAGGGTGCCAAAGCAGGAAATGAAAGGAGGACTGCAAAGTAATGATTTTAAGTACTGTATATACTCACACAGAAGTCTAGTTTTTGATGCTCAAAATAGGCCATCATGAAGGGGGACTCGACCTATCGGCAGATAAGGACTGCTTGGCCTGCCTAGTCTGCCCATTTTCCCTATCTGTTTCATCTACCACAGATCCTAAATGATCCGTGGCTTACCCTCTCTTTCCTATCGCTAGAGTTCCTTTATGTCTGTCCCATGTGTTTTTTAATTCCCTTACCATTTTGGCCCCTACAACCTCTGCCGGGAGGCAGTTCCAGGGGTCCACCACCCCTTCTGTGAAAAATACTTTCTCACGTTACCCCTAAGTATACCCCCCCCTCTAGTTTCATATCATGGCCCCTTGTTCTTGAACTTAGGGAGGCAGTATAGCACAGTGGTTTAAGGCTCTGAGCTGCAAATCTGGAGACCCGAGTTTGAATCCCACAGCCTCCACTTCACTTGCATACTGTGTGACCCTGAGCAAGTCACTTAACTTATCTGTGCTCCCAGGTCGCACCTGTAAACAAGCTTTCAGCTAAGTGTGCCACTCCTGGTTAAACAATTGAAAAAAGAAAAAAAAAAAAAAACTTTTTCTTTTTAAAGATGCTACCCTCTTGTACCTTATTTACACTCTTGAGGTGTTTGAAAGTCTCTATCATATCCCCCTCTCACTCCTCTCCTCCAGGGAATACATACTGAGATCCTCCAGTCTCCCCTTACATGACGTTTGGTGCAGCCCCTGCACCATTTTTGTTGCCCTTCTCCGAACTGCTTCTATTCTGTCCATGTCCTTCTGGAGATGTGGCCTCCATTAACTTCCAGGACACACTACTCTAGATGAGGTCTCACCACTGTTCTATACAGTGGCATCACCACCTCCTTCCTTATGCTACAGATACCTCTGCCTATGCAACCCAGCATTCCACTGGCTCTCCTCACAGCCTTCTCACATTGTTTGGTAACCTTTGGATCATCAGATATGATTACTCCCAGATCCCTTTCCTGTTTGTCGGCCGTTAGTACCTCCCCCTCATCATGCACTCCTCCCCTGCATTTCTGTGCCCCAAGTGTATGATCTTGCACTTCTTTGCACTGAATCTTAGCTGCCACACCCTTGACCACTCCTCAAGCTTGCTTAGGTTCCTTCCCATTTTCTCTATCCCCCTCCTGGAGTGTCAGCCCTGTTGCAGATCTTCGTGTTGTCTGCAAAAAGACACAGCTTCCATTCCAGCCGCTCTGCAATGTCACTTAAGAAGACATTAAAGAGGACTGGTCCAAGCACTGATCCTTGTGGGACCCTGCTAGTCACCCCCCTCTCTCTGGATTGAACTCCTATCACTCAGCCAATTTTTAAGCCAGTTTACCACCCTGGGATCCACTCTCAGGCTGCCCAGCTTGTTTACTAGCCTCCTATGTGGGATGGTTCAAAGGCTTTGCTGAAATCCAGGTAGGCCACATCCACCTCCCCTACCTGTTCCACCTCCCTAGTCACCCAGTCAAAGAAATCTATCAGATTTGTTTGACAAGATCTTCCCACTGTGTATCCATGCTGCCTTGGATCCTGTGCTCCACTGGATTTGAGCTATATCACAAACCTTTCTTTTAGTAGTGATTCCATTAGTTTCTCCACTACTGTGGTCAGGCTGACTGGCCTGTAATTACCAGCCTCCTCCCTGCTCCCACTTTTGTGGAGAGGAACTACATTCACCCTCCTCCAGTCCTTTGGTACCACACCTGTTTCCGGCGAACTGTTGAACAGGGCTGTTAGTGGTGCTGTCAGCACCTCCCTGAGTTCTCTTAATACTCTGGAATGTATCCCATCCGGCCCCACTGCCTTGTCCACTTTCAGATTAGTAAGTTCCTTTAAGACTCTCTCCTCCTTAAATGGACTGGCATCCACCTCCCTCCCAGTGGCACTTCCATTGCCTAACTTAGGTCCCTCCCCTTCACTTTCTTCTGTTTTGAATTCTTCTCCTACCGACATTGTTACCGCAGACCATACTTGATCTACCACTCTTTCTCCCTCCCCCCTCCTTTCACTATGATTCCCACGTGCTTATCCCATGCATTCTTGAACCCCACCACTATTTTCGCCCCCACCACCTCCGCTGGAAGATTTTCTAGGAATTCACCACTTTTTCTGTGAAGAAGTACTTCCTAATATCTCTCCTGAATCTACCCCCTTCTGCTTCATAGCATGTCCCCCTGTTCTTGACAACCTTTTCTTCTGAAAAATACTTCCCTCCTGTACCTTATTTATCCCTGTGAGGTATTTAAAGGTATTGATCATAGCTTCCTTCTCCCTCCTGTCTTCCAGGGTGTACATATTGAGGTCCTTTAGTCTTTCCTCATAACTTCAAATCATTGTTTGCATTTGTATAATCTGATTCTGTGTCCAGTTCTGGCCAAAACAGCAGATGCTATACCTGATGTTGGTCACACATTTTCCATCCAATTTGGGCAGCAAAATAATGTCTGTGATTTTGCTAACACTGACAAGGATAAAGGGGGGATGTAAATGTGAGGATGAGTTATAGGCAAGTATATACAGTATGTAAGGGGAAAGAGGACAGAGAAAGAAACAGCGGTGGAGGGGTGCTATTGACAAAAGAAGCAAATGCTGAAAGTCTAAAGATGTATTTTGCCTCACTCCCCACAAAAGCAACTCAGGGTCTACTTCCTAAGACAGAATTCAGTTTCCTGAAGGAAAAGCTGATAAGCTAAAGACACTCTCAATAACTAACAAAGAGGTGATGGAAAGCTGACCTTGTTAAAAAACAAACTCCAGTGCCAGATGATATCAACACAAGAATTCTAAGACAAATGTCCAAGGAAATATTAAAACTGTTATCTCTAATCTCCAAGTAATAATTCATGACCTTACAAACCTACAAAAAAGATGAAAATGTGTCTCAGACTCAGTAACACAACATACCATAGGTTCTTCATTTTTCATGTACTTTGATATTGGGACAGTTTTACCTGGAATCCCTGACCTAGAACAACTTCAGATATTATACTTCACTACTCTCCTTTGGTGTCAGAAATGAGATTCACTGACATTCTTAGCCAACACTGTGATGTTTGTAAATGTGTTTGCCAATGGGATTCCTTACCATGCCATAAACCACCGTTTCTGAAAGCTATTTTGACACTGCATCCAAAACAGGAAACCTTTCACCTTTGTGATGCAATATGGCTGAGATTACTTTTTAATAAGGATGGGGCACATTTTTGAGATTTCACAAAGTTGTCAGGTATGCTAGTAACCTACTAAAATGACGAAAATGTATTACAAACTCAATCCAACACAATTTTTTTTTGCATGTAGTCTGATACTGGGACAGTTTTACCTGGAATCCCTGATCTAAAACAACCTCAGACATAATATTTCACTGTTGTCAATAAGCACCAGAAATTAGATTTTGTGACATTTTTAGCCAAATAGTGATGCCTGTGCAATTTTTGTGCAACAATCGGGTTCCCCACAATACCATAATACATTGTTTATGAACGTCACAATGATATCACACCCAAAACAGAAACCCTTATGTTTTAGGGACATACTATGGTTGAGAAGGCGAGTTTTTTTAAGGAAGGATAGGGCACATTTTTGAGATTCTCAATATTGTTGTGTAGGCTGGAAACCTACAAAAAAATTTAAATGTGCCACAAAGTCAGTAATGTAACACCAGTTCATCATTTGTCATATACTTTGATGATTCAACAGTGTTATCTGGCATCTTTGACTGAGATAAACCTCAAATATTATAATTCGCTTTTGTCACTCAATGGGCACTAGAAATTGGGTTTCTGTGGTACTGTTAGACAATTTTGACGTCTGTGAAATTTATATGGTACAATGGGGTTCCCAACATGCCATAACATACTGTTTCTGAAAGCCCAGGTGACACGGCATCCAAAACAGAAAACCATATGTCTTTGTAATCTATTATGGCTGAAAATATACATTTTCAATAAAAAAAAATATGATTACACAAATACAAAAAATCCCAGTGTAAGGGAGTACCAGTAACTTTTTATTAATACAAATCGGTGTTAAACTGCCCAAAACAACGCAAAGTTGAATTTATCATACTAGGGAATGTGTTTTGTTTTAAACTGTGGAAAAATCTAACAGATTTGCTAAACTGCTAATTTGCAGTTAATATTTCAATTAAGTGTGTACAGGTGAGCAACAGAAGTGGAGCACAGGTGTTAAAGGGTTGAATTAATTTTGGAAAAAATGATGGAAAGTGACAATAAGGGAAGAGGCCTAGGGCATGATTTACCTGAATTCCTAAAAGGCACTGACAAAGTACCCATCAGGAGGTTAATCTAGAAGTTCAAGTATGGTACCAAACAAGTTAATCTGGATAGAAAACTGGTCAGACAACACCAGGGTAAAATATGTGATAGTAACTGGGAACAACTGGTTGGGGAGCAGAAACGAGTAGGATACCACAGGTGTCAATATCTGAACCAACATTATTCACCACAGTCACAAACAACCTGAATTAAACTACATAGAGTAGTAGGGTGCCAATATTTTCAAATGCTACAAAGTTAGGAGGGCAAGCAAACACAGAAGCAAACATGAATTCAAGGTGATCTAGATAAAACAGAAAAAGGATAAGCAAGTGTAACATACAGTTTAGTGCAGATAAATACAAGATTATGTGGATAATTTCAAGAAACTAGAAACAAAAGGCTGTGAGTCTCCTTGATCGAATACCACTAACATTTTCCGATGCAGAGGCCAATATTATATCCACCAATAACCCTCTATTGAAAAGTTTTAATTTGTTCCTTTCCACCTTATCAATGCCAGGAATCTGGACGCAAGCCAGGGTTGTACAAATTCTCAAAGGGGGAAACCCATCCCTGCTTGAAAATGACCATCCAGAACGATTCTTTCCCCTATGAGTAAACTCCTGGAAAGGATCATTTTATTAACAAATGATCATACATGTGTCCTGGCATAATCCCCCAACCACACTCTGGTCAGATTCACTGGCCATTCAAAAACAAAAACATGGATGAGGGCAAGTAGACTAGGGTAGTTTTCGTTGGCCAGACAAAAGCATTTAATCTGGTAGACCACAATGTCCTCATTGGCAAACTGTGTCACACTAGATCTCCCCAGCAGCATCTTCCTAGTTTAGGAGTTACATATCTGGCAGAACAAAGCAGGTCAGTTCAGGGAGTACCATCTTCATCCCAAGGAGAATCACTAGTGGGATACCACAATGATCCATTCTTTGGCCCAGACTTTTCTCTCTTTTCACTGGGTCTCTCCCTAAAGTATGTCAGGGATGTCATACTCTCCCCTACAGTGACAACCTGATCTTATACAGCAGTAACAAATCCCCTGCAAGTATCTTTTCTACCCCCACTGGTGAATCTGGCTCTGCTCAACAGTGATTCCTAAATAATAGACTGCTATTTAATGCCAGAAAGACAAAAGCCATGTTGTTTGGGCCCAAACTTAGGCTATGCGAACTGACTGGATTAAATTCCCTGTTCAAAGTCCTTGCATCAGAAGGGATCCAACTGGAGTTAGTCTCCTCTTGCAAGAATCTTAATGTTACGCTTGACACCCTTCCTGACCTTTTCTAAGCATGTTGCACTTACTGTTATGCAAATAAACCAGAAACTGGACATCAGTTATAGACTGAAAGACCTAATGACACTGTATGGGAGGCTTGCCATCGCTGGGAGTACCATGCCCCCCCTTCTAAACTACTGTTCCCCCATCTTCTCACAATCTTCCACTAATACTATGGCAAGATTGAACACAGTATACAACATCTACAGATCTACATAAATGTCTCTTTTAGTGCCAGTCACTGTTCTCTATGCCAATCCCTTGGCTGGCTTGCCCCACAGACCCACCGAGTACCTGTTATATGGTCTTATTGACAAATCTGTGACCTTCTTAGTCTAAAACTGAGCCACCTCAGACTCAGGTCATCATCTCTTTTGTTTCTGGAGATGCACCCTTTCGCTACTGTATGGGTCAAAAGTCCATCTTTGTTGCCACCCCAATCCACTGGAATGGCCTGCCTAGCTCTCTGTGCTCTCTGACTTCAAACTTTAAATTGCTCTATAGAGATACTCTACTGGGAAACTGCCTGCAAATGCTTCCTCTGATTAGTGTTTGGGACTGAATCTCCCTTACATAGAAACATAGAATTTGATGGCAGATAAGGACCCCTTGGCCCACCCAGTCTGGCCACTTCCCTACCTAATGGATAAGCTGCAGATCCTAGTTAGAATTGCCTTATGACTGTCCCATGCATGCTTGAATTCCACCACTGTTTTTGACTCCACAACCTCCTCCGGAAGGCCATTCCATGCATCCACAACCCTCTCTGTGAAAAAATACTTCCTTAAATTACCTCTGAGCCGCCCCCCCCTCTATCTTCAAATTGTGCCCCCTTGTTCTGCACACCTCTTTTTGAAAGATGCTACCTCTTGGACTTTGTTGATTCCTTGAGGTACTTGAAAGTTTCTATCATGTCCCCTCTCCTCCTTTCCTCGAGGCTATACATATTAAGCTCCTTAAGTCTCTCTTCATATGTCTTCCGGTGCAGACCCTGCACCATTTTAGTTGCCCTCCTCTGGACAGCTTCCATCCTGTCTATGTCTTTTCGGAGATTGGGTTTCCAGAACTGCACGCAGTACTCCAGATGGGGTCTCACCAACTGTCTGTACAGAGGGATAATAACTTCCTGTTTTCTGCTGGTGATGCCTCTCCCTATGCATCCCAGTATCCCCCCAGCCCTCCTTGCTGCCCTCTCACATTGCTTGCCCACCTTTAGGTCATCTGATCCCTTACAGTTATTTGACTTGTATTTATGTACTTAATGTCTCCCCCCTTTTGTAATGCTGTTACTTCTGAATGCTGTCTATGTATTCATATTGTATCGTATGGCTTTTCATTTTCTTCTCTTGTTGTTACCAGCTGTTAACCATACAGTCTGTCATATATGTACCTGCATTCCTACTGTACTGTTTGCCATCTTCACTGCTCAGGATAAACAAACTGGCATGTCTGCTCTTTTTCTGCAAAAAGAGCTTCGCTGGTTAAGGTCTGTGTAGGGGCCAAAAAGCCTATTTAATACTTTAAAGGTATAAGAGAAGTATTTAAGCCTTATTTGTTATATTTAGTACAATATTTGTTAGTCTGGTCCCAAAGGTAAATCTGGAAAATTATTTATTTTTTGACAGATGTTTTTTCTTCCTTTACTTCAAACAGCAGCTTGGTCAAGTTCCTCTTTAGAAAGTTGTGTTTATTTTATCTAATTGGGCTTTTGTGTGCGAGTGTGACTGTATTTTGTGTACTTTCCTATTTTCAGGCTTTAAGATAGTTGAGGCTCTCAAAGCCTTTTGCAAGTGTGAGTGTAGTTTTTTTGCACTCCTTAACTGCCAAGAATGTCACGTGGGTGTGCCATTTTCTGACGCTGCTGCAAGCATATGCACACATCTGCACTTTCACAGCTGCATGTGTGGTGCTTTTCCATTGCAAACTGCTATTTTTGACAAGGAGATGGATTTAGGCACCTATAGGCATGCCCCTCTCAAACAGAGGCGGTATAAGGGCCTATGCTCAAAGTGGCTCTCCCCAGACCACCGCACCCTGATGAAGCAAGGAGACAGGGCCTGGAGCATGTTCAAAGACACTGGCTCACCATAGAACTGACAGGAGTATAGGAGACTGCAAAACCTTTGCAATAGGAGACTGCAAAACCTTTGCAAAGTCACTTTGAAAAATGCCATGACTGCTACATCAGGAATCTGCAGACAAAAAACCTAACAACCCAAAGCACTTCTTGGCCCAAATTAACAACCTCATAAAAGGACGTCAAACCAACACACGTCAGGAAGTCAAAATAAACTGGACACTGATCAAAGATCATCAACTCATCGTAGAAGACTTTAACAAATACTTCACCGATTTGTACCGGTTTAAAGTCTCCCAACCCAGCCTCGCCCACTGACCTCCCTTCCCCCCGCCAACCAACCCTTATTCCACCTTAAACTAGTAACCAGGAAAGAGGTCCTAGCACACCTACTCAAAATAAAACCAAACAAGTCTTCAGGGCAAGACGGGATTGAGCCCAGGCTCCTCCAGCTGGCTGCCCTTGTACTTGCAACTCCCATGGCCAAATTACAAACATATGAAAACGCCAGCAGAAACAGGCCTAAAAGTCTATCACATCTGCTCGATTGTGCAGCTACAACATGTCACTTCTCTGCGGTGAGGTCCCCCAACTATGGAAAACTGCTCGAGTCATCCCAATCCACAAAGGAGGTGCCAAGGACACCACAGAAAACTATCGTCCAATCTCAATACTGAGTACCCTGGCCAAAGTACAAGAGCGACTTATCTATAGTCTACTTACCGCTTACCTAGAAGCCTACAACCTAATGACCAAGACCCAACACGGATTCCGCAAACAACATGGGACTGACATGGAATTGGTGTGCCTCACCTCAGACATATTCAATGCCATTAATAAAGGAAAAGCTACAGGAGCCATCTTCATCGATCTCACCAACGCTTCTGATTTGGAGAATCATGAATTACTACTCTCACAGCTTGGGAAGCTGGGACTAGATCAGCAGGTTACTACATGGTGCAGAAGCCACCTGGTAGGCCGTAGCCAAGCTGTTAAATGGAATACTGGACTGTCCTCATGCCGACTATCACCGATGGAGTTCCACAGGGGTCAATCCTCGGTCCACTACTCTTCTCTCTGTTTATCAATGACTTGCCCTTGAACTGCGGAGGAGCAAGAACGATCCTTTACGCCAACGATGCTATACTGTACAGGAGCAATAATGTCATTGCAGACATTCAGCAAGGGCTCACAAAGGACTTTGCCATGTTCAGTAGCTGGCTATCATCTAATCACCTAGTGCTCAATACCTAAAAAACAAAGACCATACTCTTTGGGCCCAGAAAACTAGGGGCTGACAAGGACAAAGCTCTTAAAAAAAAAAAAATCACTGATACTAATGGGACCACACTGGAAGTCATAGACAGCTTTAAGTACCTTGGAATGTACCTCGACCAAGAGGTTACATTAAAACAGTACATCGAGCACACCTCCAAAGCTGTACACCAGAAACTAGGCCTGCTGTACAGGCTAAGGGTGTGTCTCACCAAAGAAATCTGCCATATGGTTGCACACTCCATCCTACTCCCTACACTTCTCTCGGTGCTCTAATGCTATCATCCTTGAAGGAACCAGAGCTCAGCAGGCTCCATACACTGTACCACAAGGTCAGCAGATTCGCAGCCCAGGCTGACAGCAAAGAGCACCATTGCAAAGCACTCTCCTGATTGAAAAAGGAACTGTGGGACTTCAGGTTGGGCTTCCAAGCAGCATGGCGGTGTAAAAGCAGAGCTCCGCTACACCCCCCACTAATCTTCCCGATTTGATACTTTCAATGACAAACAATTTAAAATAAACAAGAACTGATGTAGGGGACATACATAAAGAGCATTGCAAAGAAGAAAGATATAAGAAACTGAACAACTACAGGCAGCAATGAGCAGAATTAAATCGAGCAGCAATGTCGGCCCAGGAGCCCTCCGACTCGGAACACTCTCAAGCGCCAGCATAACGTCAGGACCAAACAACCACACCAAATAATAAAGCGAGACACAAACGCATAAAGTTAGATACTGTATATAAGGAGCTATTATCGTTTCATGCAGAAATTAAAGATCTTTACGGAGAGCTTCGCAGAGACGTAGTGAGCCTGGAGCAATGAGCTGATGCATCAGAGAGACAGATAACAGCAGTGGAGAACAGAGTAGATGACATGGAGAATACAATTCAACTCTTACAAGATCAATGTGTACAACTGCAAGAAAAAACAAGATATGGAGAATAGAGCTCTCAGAAAGAACCTAAGATTATACTGCATCCCTGAAGGCTCAGAAGGTCAGGACATTACTGAGTTTACTATTACTTTGCTCAAAACAGCTCTTGAATTGCCCTCAGATATTCAATTAACTTTAGAGAGTGTTCACCGTGCGCTGGGCCCACAGCCTACAGATCTGAATGCTAGGCCTCGATCTATTATTATGCGCTTTCTTAGCTACGCAGTCAAGAAAACAGTACTAACAGCAGCATGGCGAAAGGGAAGGTCTTTTACAGACAAACTCATTTATAGGTTGATAACGCATCACGCTTCCACAACGGCGCGCAATCGCATATATATGCGGACATTTTACCAGCTTTGAAGGAGGCAGCCATTAGATTCACAGCACTGTACCCAGCTAGACTTGTGGTGCAAAATTCATAGGGAAGGAAGGAATTTCATACTGCTGCGGAGGCCAGAGAGGAGCTCCTTAAAGCGGGAATTCAAATAAAAACAAAATCCACACTAGGATTACAGAAAACTGGCCCACCGCGCTGGCCTACGGTGAATCTGGGCAGAACACAAAATGGCAGAGAAGTAAAGAGGGGGAACATTTCTAATCATTTGGCAACTTTTCGCTGATCGGCAAGGGGAAGAACTTGACTGACAGAAGTTAAAGCTTGGCTTGTGATTTCTCGATGGTCCTCTGGCTAGAGGTCCCTGAAAGCTTATGACTGATGAGTGGGACTGGGAATTCAGTTGTCTGAACTGGGATCTTTATAAGACGACGACTCTCTCACACAATGTTGAACAGAGAAAAGGAACGCTTACTAATTTTACCTGAAGAAAATTTTGCTATAACGAAGAAACATGTAAAACATTTGGTTTAGCTGTTTGAACTGGCCCTGCCGATTGCTTTGAAGGGGGGGCAACAGATATAACTTTAAAGAGCAGATTATAGTCAGGGCCCCGATTTTTCTGCGGCACATCGGAGCAAAGTTCTGCAGCAGGGTTCTCATTTGCCGCAGAACTTCTGCAGCGCTCAACACCAATTTCTGTGGCAATTCTGCGGCACATAATTTGCACACTATTTGCCATATTTTTACACTTTTTTTTGTTTTCTTCTTCATAGTTGACATTTTCTTAGTATACTGCAACATTAACCCTTGGCTTTCAACCTTTATTAAACTTGAAAAATAAACTGCTTAGTGTGGAGTACAAGGGAATAAACCCACTTGGGGGGAAAGCCAGGACATAAAGACATGAGCCCAAAGCTCTTGGGGTTAAGTGATTTGTTTAGCTTCTTGATGGATTTAGATCAGTATTCCAGGATAGATAGATAGATAGATAGATAGATAGATAGATAGATAGATAGACAGACAGACAGACAGACAGACAGACAAGACAAGACACATGGACACACAAGACACATGGACACACACATATATGTTTTGCTATGTATATAGTCAAATAATCTGCTGATCGATCTATTTATCACTTTTGTTAACATAGTCTGTGTTAATTACACTTCATTTGTTTCTGGTCAAGAATAATTACATTTAGAATAACCTATTGTGAAATGCTTTTGTTACAGAAACTACATGAGGGTACCTGTAGTGTGATTGCACACAAGAAAATTATTCAGCTGCAAATAAAACCTTTTTCACAAACTGGGTGTGTGTCTTTGTTTTAATTGTTTTATTTGTTCAGTGACAAGATGCAATTAAAGTGCCAGTTGTGCTAGTTACCACCTTCACATCTTTCCAAGCGATGATGAATGGGTAATGCATGACACATAATAAATACCATTTATAAATAATTATGCTTGGAAAACATACACACACACACACACTCGCACCCCATGAGCAGTTCATTATGTTCCATATATCTTTATGTGTATGTAAACTTAAGTTTAATAAATCATGGTTGTCACATTGGTTCATGTAGACAAGTCACAAACAGAAGCAGACTAGCAAAACAAAACAAAAAAAGCCAAAAAAGTCTATATAAATGAACCAGCCAAGTACAGTCAGGAGTTTTGTAGTTATGCTGAAAAGTATCAATGAGCATCAATCAGTACACATCCGTAGTTCATTCTTAAATGCTAAACAATAAAACTAATTTACAGATTTAAAAGCCATTCAAAAAGTTATTTTTTAGGGTTGCCTTACTGTGGATGTTTTATGTATTGTACCTTTTGTAACTGCAATTTTTGGGTCCCCCATGAAAATGGAATTTGCTGCCCTTGTGTTCTTACACAGTTAAATTAAATAAAATAAAAAATTATCTTTAGTAGATCCTTTTCAGGTATTAAGAATTCATATTTTTACTAATCAATCTGATTGAATATTTGAATAACTAATAATCACTCCTCATTAAGAACTTATTTACATAAGAAATATCTTGTATAAATCTATCTTTTTTAAATTACAGCCCCCACCAGTAAGAACTAGCTCAGAACATATTTTATCTGAATAAAAATTAAGGTGTAACAGACTCAACATTTTTGTTCTGCCCGTAGCAGGCTCAAGCACTGTAGAGCCATTAGGGCTTCTGTTAAAATTTAAATCCTTTTTGTTGCCTTCAGTAGTGGAACCAAGCCCCAGAGATCCACAAAGGGGCTTACATACAGACAGTTAACAACTGCCGCATGTAGCAGTTCTGAAAGAGACAAACAATTGCTGCATGCAGTGGCGGCTCCAGCTTCTGTTGGTTACCAGGGCACTGAGTGGGCACCACAGTTGGGAGCCAGGGCACCTACAGAAACCAGAATGTAAATCATGCGTGTATATTCCTGCGTGACCATCTTCTACTGCCCCCCCTTGTGTACACATAAACCAAAATATGCAATGCCATGTCACAGAAATCGTAGGCCTGCCCATTTCAAATATCCATTTAGTCAATAATCCCAAAAGATTAATAATGTTTATATTTAAAACATTTCATCCTAATAGACACAGAAGTTAAACTGGCCTTTAGCAACAAGTTTAGCAAACACTGTGATAAGACTCTATACCACATCAAGAGTCACAACATTTCATCTTAACTGACACATAAGTAAAACTGGCCTTCAGCTACAATGTTTAGCAAACAATGTGATAGCCCTGTACCACAGCAAGGTAGCCAGCCTGACAGATGTCTATTCACACCAGCACTCATGCATGCATAATTGGTTCACTCTGGTCTCTAAAGCACACACATACACCTCCAGAGTAAGATTAGCAGTACAATGTAGTTTACTGGTTTGTTCATGGGCCTGGGTGGGGTTGAATGAGGTGTGATATGTGACTGTCAGGGGAAGAGGCGTTTCTGTGAAAGCATTTGTTTGGGGGATGGTGGCCCAGTCTACACCAATTCCTGTCTTACAAAGAACCACTAGCCCTTCCTATGGCTATCTCTTCCCCCACAACAGTCCTTTCCTTTCTGTTGCTCATCACCTATTCTGTTTCTCCAGACTCATTTCTATCTCCCACTACAAGTAGTATGCTGGCAGTGTGCCAGGAGGAGGAGCCAGTCCCTTATTTTCAGTTTACCAGCCCTCCCTAACCCAACCCCCCCTCCATCCACAGATCCCAAGGTGCCCCCAACCCCCAACTACCAATCCTTGGCTTCTAGGCTAGGCCATCTGTTGGCAGTGTGCCAGCTGAACCCAGCCATTTATTTTTAGAGTTCACATCTTCTGTAACCCAAACCCCCTCAATCCCCACACCGTCCCACTCCAGCCCTAAATACCAATCCCTGGTTTTGGGGCACAGTTAAAATACAGTATTCCCAGTTAACTCAGTTACACCTCCCCCCCCCCAGCACCCATCCTCCATTTTCCTGCAGTGCTGCATGGAACAGTCCAAAAAGATACTCCTACTATGGCCATAGCTCACTCAGGAAAAAAGCAGGCAATAAATAGCATAGAATTAGCTGAGTTAGGAAATTAAATCTAACCTTCTAAGTTCACTTCATTCACACCCCGGGGAAAATGATGGCTGTGCATGCCAATCCCAGTCTGTCCCTCCCGAGTCCACAAGCAGCCAGCATGCAGCAGCATCTCTCCCTCCAGAACGTTTAAACAATGAATAAATTTATTTATTTTTTTTTTTTACAACCCAGGCTTGGCACCACCATGAAATGACACCCAGTGTGATTTGCCATGATTGATTCATTGCTGCAATTTGTGAACACAATAATTACCTTGTGGTCTTTCTTTGCCTGCAGTGACTCTGGGGAAAGAAGAATAAGACAGACAGGGGTACAGAGAACTGAGGGAGAGATCCACAAAGCAATTCTTCCACTCTGCCTCTCATCTCAATCAGCAGAGCAGGGTTTAGCTTAGACCAAAGCCGCCAGAGAGTACCGTAGCTCGGACTGGAGACTCCAGTCTTCAGATTCTGACTGGGGTCTGCTGCAGCCGCTGGTGTAGAGGGTCTTTCACTGCCACCCGCCCTGACCACACACCAGAGCACAGCACTGATGCTCCTCAAATCTTCTTCGGCCGCCTGTCTCAGTTCCCGGGCAACAACAATGGAGAGCTGTTCTTCCTGAAAGAATCCTCCTTCATGTTGCTCTGATTAATCTAGGAGTCACTCGACTGTCTAAAATGCTGCTGTTGGAACCCGCCACCGATACTGAAGTGACCCGCCGCCTATAGACCCGTAGTACGCTGTGTGATTCGTGAACCGGCTGAAAAAAATCAGGAACAGGAATAAAGAAAGCCGGTCACCGCAGCAGCTGATTTTTTAAAAGACCCTCGTATCTGCCTCCATCCGCCTGTGACCGGCCTGGCGCAGCCATTCCCCCACCCCACCCGTAACAAGGAAAAGGCATTTCTGATGTTGGTCCAAGAGGACAGAGCTAGCAGCAACAGAAAAAAATGTTAAATATGGAGGTGGGACTCAGTTTCGGAGCACCACCGGGGCACAAACTGGGGCACAGCATTTTTTGACCAGGGCACGTGCCCTGGTGTAGCGCCGCCAGTGGACATTCTGCTGCATTTGAGAGCCATGAGAGGTAGCCAGGACACCCACAGCAGTCATTGGCGGCTCGGGGATCAAAGTAATAGAGGGAGCGGGATGAATATTAGTTCAGTGTGGGGTTGGAGCACACATAGGGAGACAACTCATGAAGTATTCAGTAAGTCGGGCTGCCTTTAATATGAGGAGAGCGGTGGACTAAAGAACCAGAAAGTTTGCAATCAATTGCCAGTTGCTAAGGGACTGATTTAATCAGAGGCTGACAGTTCTTAATTTATTAAATTTTACATGACTGACAATTTATTATCTCCTTTAAGGCTTTTTCAAAACACTAGGTCTTTAATGTACTGCTATTGTGGGCTATTTTGTAATTCTGCTCACAGCACGGCTCTGCCCAGGATGGGCTTCAATCCTTTTCCAATGGGATTCTGCGGCCCCCTTAACTTCTGCGGGAGTTCTGTGGCCAGTTGCGACTTCCGCTGGAGAGGAGCAATTCCGCGATTTTCCACGGATAGTTCCGCGGCCGCGGAAAACTCGGGGCCTTGATTATAGTGCTCTGCTTGATTTGTTTTAGGGATAAACTGATATAAGGGTCTGAGAAAAATTGCCCTAGTTGTATACTACAGAATTTATTTAATTACAAAATAAACAATTTACATTGCGGGGGGGGGCATCTCCAGACGTTACAGGGAAGCCCATTTCAAACCAAACACAGACAGGCAGGGTATTTTGAGTTAACATTTGGATTTTTATTTAACTTGTCTGCATATTTCTCTTTATTTTTCATTTGGGGAGCAGGATATCCCCAAAAGGCCTGGGCATTTGGTGTTACCAGATATCCTCCGGTGATCCCCAGACTATCAGGAGGCACACTTAGGGAGTATTTTTTTAAACTCCCCTACCTTGGAAGTCAATTTTATTTGGAATACAGTGTATGTACATAGTTTTCAAGACAAAGGTCAGACATATACTGATAATTTGTTTCAGATTTCTAAAGGTTTGATAAGATCGCAGCAGGAGATGTTTAAGAATAATTTAGATGGGAAAGGCATAAAATGTTTCAAAAAAAGTGACAATCTGAAGGATAGCTCTGGGGAACATCAGTATGGTGATCCCAGGAATTAGATTAATAAGGCAGGGGACAACAGGAGAATATGTTTCCATAAGGGAGTAAGATGGCTACTCAGATAGTAAAAGCACTCTTGCTTAATATAAATGGGCTTACGACCCCATTAAAAGGTCAAACTGTTCCAATATATCAAGAAACACCCCAGTGATTTTATTATCTCCAGGAAACACATTTAACAGACACCGAGCATACAAAATTGAACTGGGGGGGGGGGGGCAGGTTTTTGGTATATGTGTCGTCCTTTCCTAAAGGGAAATGACGAGGAGTAGCCATTTTAGTACCTAGGACCTCTCCTTTTCATTTAGAAACACAGTGCTTAGATTCAGAGGGAAGGTATGTAATCTTAAAAGGTACCCTTTATGGGACAAAGGTCACATTAGTGAACGTGTATTTTCCCCCTCTTACATCTGTCTTTTTAAAAGATTTTATGCACGGATGTCTTATTATAGGGGAAGATATCAATTTAACTTTGACACCTCGGTTGGACTCCTCTGCACCTTCCAAATATAAGCTAACATCAGCTCAAAGATTATTTATCTCTCAACTTGGAGCATTGGGTCTAATCGATGTATGGAGACATATTTATCCTCTTTCTGGGGGATATACGTTTTTCTCCCCTAGACACAACTCATATTCAAGACTGGACTACTTTTTCATTTCAAAAGAACATTTGGACTGCTTGCAGGATTTAACTATAGGACCTAGATTTCTTTCTAATCATTCTCCCCTATTTTTGAGGCTAGATTTTAAAATACCAAGAAAATCCACTGGGTGGCGCTTGAATACATCTTTTCTTAAAGGAAGGCTGTCCTAAACTGTGGGGGCAATCACCAGGGCTGCAAAGACGCCCGATTAAAACAACCAATATAGTTTAAAATGAATAGTGCTAACCTTTTATTAGTTATTTATTGTTGTACAGTTGCTCCTGGATGCACCATTTTGAAACTGCCGCTGCACCGGAAAACAGAGTGTGACCCAGACATCCGGTCCTGTGCCGGAATGCTCGTAAAAATAATGAGGCGAGGCACATTTACAGTGGATAAAAAGAAACACTGTGCCATGTAGAGAGTCTAATAACTGAACCTCTAGAAGTATTTCCAGTTAAAGCAGACAGTGTAAGGTATTTAAAATTGTTCTTAAAGTTGGAGCTCAAGCTCAGTCATGCCAGTAGCGCCCTAGTGCTCAAGTTCGGGCATGCGCGTTAGCGCTAGGTTCTACTGCATGACTGAGCTTGGAGCTCCAACTTTAAGAACAATTTTAAATACACTTACTCACATTGCTTTAACTAGGAATTACTCTAGAGTTCCAGTGTAATAGCTACATGGCACAGTGTTTCTTTTATCCACTGTAAATGTGCCTCGCTCGTCATTTTTACGAGCATTCCGGCACAGGACCGGATGTCTGGGTCACACTCTGTTTTCCGGTGTGGCGTCAGTTTCAAAATGGTGCATCCAGGAGCAACTGTACAACAATAAATAACTAATAAAAGGTTAGCGCTATTCATTTTAAACTATATTGGTTGTTTTAATCAGGCGTTTTTGCAGCCCTGGTGATTGCCCCCACAGTTTAGGACAGCCTTCCTTTAAGGATAAAGCTTTTAGGGACAGCTTTAACTCAAAAATAGCTCAGGTTATTGCAGAGAATTCATCCTAGGAGACATCCAACACAATAGTTTGGGATACTGTGAAGGTTGTCATCAGGGGGGAGATAATTGCGTATTCAGCAAAGAAGAAGAGATACTGGGAAACACGATATGGTAAACTACATGAGAAATTAAGGGAAATGCAAACAATGTTTATTCCTATTACCACAGAGGCCCAAACCCAGATTAATCAGACAAAGGCTGAACTCCAGAAACTTTTAGACGAAAAAACACAACCGGTGCTATTCTACTTGAAAACATATAGGTACGAGGGAGGGCCAAAAGGGGTGAGAAATTTAGCCCGGAGACTTAGGGGACATAGGACAACCACAATCATAACACATTTAGTGGATCCGGAGAGAAAAACATGAGCTCTTAACTCACAGCAGATACTGCAACTGTTCCAGAAATATTATAGGCAGCTATATACGAAACCACAAGGTCCAGAATTTAACAAAGTTGAGGAATTTTTATACCCCCTTACATTAAGAAAGCTAACTAAGGAAATGGAAACCAGACTGAAAGCCCCTATCAGATCAAAGGAAGTCAGACGTGCTATAAAAGAAAGTAAATCATTAAAAACCCCTGGCCCAGACGGATTTCCGTCCGAGTGGTACAAGACTTTTAGTAAACAACTGACTCCTTTACTACTAAACAACTTTTTAGAAATTCAACAGGAGGGTTCCCCTCCTCCATCATGGGATTACACTAATATTTCACCTATCTTAAAAGTAGGAAAACCAGCAGATTTAACTACTTCATATAGGCCAATATCCATATTAAACATGGACTACAAGTTATTTATGTCCATATGGGCACACAGACTAGAGGAAATGTTACCATATTTGATTAATTCAGATCAATCTGGGCTCATTCGAGCCAGAGAAACTACAGATAATATATGCAGAATGATCCATTTGTTGGACCACTTAAATCAGAGACAGATACAGGCAGTGTCGCTCAGCCTTGACGCAGACAAGGCTTTTGATCGCGTAGTTGGCCTTTTTTATGGGAAACTTTACTAAGTTTGGATTCCTGGAAATTCTCTAGCATGATACAGATAATTTATGCCTCTCCGAAGGCATACGTTAAAGTGAATGGACAGTTTTCTTCAATGTTACAGCTGGGAAGGGGAACTAGGCAGGGCTGCCCACTTTCCCCTTACTGTTTGCCATATACATTGAGCCATTAGCTGAAGCCATAAGGCAACATCCTAATATTCAGGGCGTCCCTTTAGGAGGGAGGGATTTTACCATATCATTATATGCAGATGACATATTACTAATACTCCTAGAACCTGAAAAGTCCATTCCTGCTACCCTACAAGTGATAGATAAGTTTTCAGAAATAGCCGGATACAAAATAAATATACAAAAAACAGAGCTCATTGGACAAATATATAAAGCAATAAGAGACTTTTGGAAGGAATCCACTGAGGATATCTTGGGGAGATGGAATAGTGAATTAGGGACTCAGATAACTTATGAGAAATGGTTGGAACCTATTCCTCACTTGATGAGAGTATCACAGTCATCATATTGGTCAGAATATATATGGAAATGTCGTAGTAGATATTTTTATACCCCTGACAAAATTGCTAAATTTGTATCTATGAGGCATGGCCTTTGTGGAGAGAGTGTGGAGAAAAAATGGCAAATATAACACATATTTTTTGTGCCTGTCCGAAAGTTACCCAATACTGGTTAGATATAGAAAAGAGCATACAGAATATTGTGGGACCAGAAATTCAATTATCCAATCAGATGATTCTGCTTTATATTGGGGAAGACGGAAAAGTTCCACCAAGTAGAAGTAAGTTATACTTGTACCTGGCAGCAGCTAAAAAGGTTATAACTCACCTATGGCGAACAGCTAAAGTACCCACCCTCTCTCACTGGCATTCATTGATGACTGAGATATATTATCTAGAGAGAATAGTAGCTTCTAGAGCCAGAATGATGTCACAATTTGAGCTCCAATGGAGACCATGGGTTTTCTATATCTCTCCTCTGGATGAAGCATTTGTTCCCTAATAGAGCTATTTGAAAGTAACCAATGTTTGTAGGATATGAATTTTGATCTAGTGTCATTTGATATATAACAGAATGATGTTGTAGTAACATGAATTGCCATCCCAAAGAACATTCCATGTATTGTAAGACAAAAGAGCAATACTGTATAGATGAACTCCTGCTGTCATATATATAACTATATAAAAAACAATAAAAAATAAAGAATATTAAAAATAAATAAATAAAAGGAACTGTGCAAGTTCCAAAATGCGTCAGGAATGATTATACACATTTGCACCCAATAAAATCAAGCACTTTGGATATTCCAGATGGTGAGAATGACTTTATTGCCAGGGTTGGAGTGTGCAGGATTTTTTTTTCCTATACGCTCCTCATTAAGCTTGCCCCATCTCGACAGCAGGCTTAAACATCCCTCGCTCTGCCTCATGTTCAAAATCCTGAATAATCACCTACCACATCTCCAGAACCTTGCGGTGCACAGACAGCACACATGAATTCTTGGGGCAACATCGCAACCTATTCTGGTAGTACCAAGGGTGCGTACAACAGCTGGAGAAAGGTCATTTGCATTCAGAATAATGCAGTACTGGAATAATCTCTCCCCTTCCCTGCAGAACAGCTCCTCACTCTCTGCATTCAAGCACTCACTAAGAGCTCACCTCTTCGCTAACACTACCTGCACCTGTACATGCTAAACAGCACTTATGTCAGATGTCTAGGGAGTCTGACTAATGCTCCCCTGAACTAGTTCTATCCTACCTTCTGGCTTATTCCTTAGGCTACTAGTACCTTACCATGTGCTTCCCTGCACTTCCTAGGATTTTTTGTTTCTTTTTCCATGCTTGAATGTTGTTTAGCTATTACTGTTCTTTGTTGTTAACTAACAGGCTAATCCTGCATCGTGTGATCAATCTCTGAAATGCTTACAGGAGCTAGTCCTACCTCTGTAATGACCCTTATGTTCCTACTTGTGACTTATTTCTGAACTCTGCACTTTGTATTGTAAGTGTCAATGTGTTTTTACCATACATGTAACTAATCCCAGGTTGCCCCTGAAAAAGGGACCCTTGGTTTCAGCGGGCCCACTCAGTCAACAAAATTCAATAAATAAATAATTCATGCAAAGTTTTAAACTTTCGATTTTATGCTTGCAGGATTAAAAGGCAGCATGACAGGGCAGTCACCATCACCATGGTTTTGTGCTACAGGTAGGCACTTTATTTTTTTTGAAAATAATGTACTTTATTGGTATTTTTTAATACAAGAAAACACAAACACGTTACATACAACAAATCTATATAAATAAACTGCTAACAAGTGACAATATAATGGTTGTAAGCCTTATTCCACAGGTTCATTTACGGGCAGTAAACAGTCTAATGGTGTGTCTTAGGAGATCAATAAGAGAGCCCCAAGAGGCCCCCATCTGTTCTGGTACACTGCAGGTGTGTGCCTCAGGTGGCAAATCATCTTTTCACTGCACAGGGCTTCCAGTATGGTATTGTGCCATTCTTCATAAGAGGGGACCAGCTCGTCCACCCAGTGGTTGAGGATTAGTTTCTAGACTGTGGCTGCTAGGAGGGAGCTATGGAATCTCTGTCGCCCCACAAGTGTGTCCAGATCAAGGCCTAGGAGACAGATCTGTGGGGTTAAGTCATTGTCGAGGCCGAGAAGGGGGCCCATTCGAATTTTAATTTTTTCCCATAGTGGCTTGGCCTTGGGGTAGTCCCATAGGATGTGTTTGAGGGATCCTCTGTCCTGTTTACATCTACAGCAGATATCGCTAGTGATTCTGCCCATTTGGGAAAGCCTGACTGGGGTATGATAAAGGTTGTGAGTGATTTTGTATTGCATGAGCTTAAAACTGTCAAATCTGAGGTAACTATGGACCCCCTTCCAGGCCACGGCCTCCACCTCTGGGGAGTCTAGTTCCTTGAATTCCGATTTGCAGTATGGACTAAGCATTATGTTAAGGGGTGAACAGTGCTCTAAGAGTTTTTGCTAAAGTAGCGAGACTGCATGTCTCTGTGAGGCCAGGTGTTGGAGTTCATCCCATACAGTGAAGGCAGCCGTTCTCCAGGGCTTTGGCCCCAGGGTCAAGGCCAGCATGTGCTGTAGTTGAAGGATAGGGAAGACCGATCCACTTGCGGGAGTTGTTCTGCATGAGAGTCAGAGGGGGTATTCAGGCATCACCTTTCTAGGAAGGATCCAAGGGGACCTAGTTCTATTGTGCCCATCTTGATGGGAGTGTTTTGTTTTGAATACGGGTTGAGGTTCCTAAAGAGGGGCTGGGCTGGGTTGTATCTTGGGCTTGTGTCCACCATGCTGTGTAGTTGCTTGCTGGCCAGCTGGGAAGTGGCTATTGGTGTGGTTTACAGTGATGCTGGTAGCTTGCTGAAGGGGATGGTGGTAAGGGTGGATATGTTGATTCCTGCTATATAGCAGAGTTCTGGTTTCATGTGCTTTCATTGAGGGGTATAACCCCCCATGTTTAAGGCCTCTCCAGGCTGCCTCCACCAGAGAAATTTGGCAGCATGGGACACCAAGTAGTAAGTTTGATAGTTGTAGTCCACCCAGATTCTTGGGTGGTGAGAGTTTATGATATGCCCTGCACAGTTGCTTTCCGCTCCAAAGAAAGCTTGAGAGGGTGGTTTTTAGTTTGGAGAACCAAGTGTTTGGAAGTATGATGCTCGTCATGTTGAAGGCATAGAGCAGTCTGGGGTGGATAGTCATCTTGATAACGTTAATGCGAGCCCATAGAGTCAGTGGGAGCAGTGCCCATCGGTCCAGATCCTGCACTATGTGTGTTCGTAGGACGTGCAGGTTCTGTGTTAACATGGTGTTATAGGACTGGGAGACATGGATGCCTAGGTACTTCACTTTACTTTAGGCACCAGCTGCCCCCCATGACGTGGTTTGGGATTTGTATGTAAGCTTGTTGAGTGGCATTACATTAGTTTTGCTGAGGTTTAGTTTATATCCCAAGATGCGACCGAATTCGCCAGGGGATAGATTGGGCTGGGTCTTCTACATGGAGCAGAACGTCGTCTGCATAAGTAGATATTTTATACCTGTGTTCCCCTACTTTGAGTCCCTGGATCCACTCTTCTCCTTCTAGCCTTCTCATAAGGGGTTCTATGTAGAGGTTGAATAAGAATGGAGATAGCGGGCATCTTCTGTCTGGTGCCCTTAAGTAGCTTGAATGGATCAGCGAGCAGCCTGTTGCACAGAATTTGGGCCAAGGGGCTGGAGTACAGTAGTTTGACCCATCCTATAAAGGCCGTGAGTAGGTTGAACTCCTGAAGGGTTTCGAAGAGAAAGGGCCAGGCTACCCTATCAAAGGCCTTTTCTGTGTCGAGAGACAACAGGGCCGCTGCGGTCTTGGATTCTTTGGCCGCAGCTAGGATATGGGACAGCTTGCGTGTCTGGTCAGAGACCAGTCTTCCCTGCGTGATACCTACCTGTTGGAGGCCGATCAAGATGGCCAGACTGTGTTTAGCCTGGATGCAAGTATCTTGGCTAGGATTGTAATGTCCGTGTTCAGGAGGGAGACTGGCCTACAGCTGTCCATTTGGGTCGGGTCCTTGTTGGGTTTTGTTGTCAGTATTAGAGTGATGAGGGCCTCCTGCAGGGACGGGTCAAGTTCCGCTTCCCCTTTTGCCTCATTGTAGAGAAGCACCAGGGGGCCGGTCAGTGATAGAGCCAGGGCCTTAAAGAAGTTGGGGGAGAATCCATCAGAGCCGGGGGGCTTTATTTGCGGGTAGTGTGGAGATAGCTTTCCTGACCTCTCCTCTGTGATGGGGGCTCCTATGTTGTTCATGATTGGTGTCGCTGATTTGGGGAGGTGTGCCTCCTAGAGAAACCACCTGATATCATTGGTTGAGACTGTAACCTCAGTGGAGTACAGCTCAACGTAGAACTCACCGAATGCCACCACTATTTGCCTGGGGTTGGTGATCATCTGGCCCGAGTTGGATCAGACTAGGCGGATGGATCTGCGTGTCTCCTGCTGTTTAAGCTATTGAGCTAACAATTTCCCGAATTTCTCCCCCGATCCACGTAGTTGGTCTTGGATCTGAATATTGTGTATTCTGCCTGTTCTCTTAGGAGTTCCCTATACTTGGCTCTGGTCGAGCTGAGTTGCAGGTATGCGGCGCCCATCACTTGCCCGGAGACTCTCCTTTCGAGTGAGCTAATGGAGCGCAAGAGAGCCTTGCAGTCTGCCTCCCGCTTCCTTTTCCTGGTGGAAGCCAGATAAATTAGTTCCCCTCTTAGGGTGCACTTGAAGGCACACCAGAGGTGTTTGTGTGTGGGTACTGAGTTGGTGTTAGTTTCAAAGAAAGTCAGAACTTTTTCTTTGATCTTAGCGAGACATTTGGGGTCTTTAAGGAGGCTGTTATTGATTCTCTAAATTCTGTCTGTCTAGTTTAGGTCAGGGGGTAGGAAGACTAGGGGAAACTATTGAGTGGTCTGAGATGACCCTTTGGTTGATCTCACAGGTGGAGGTGACCCTGAGAATAGGTTGGTTAATTAGGAAGAAGTCTAGTCTTAAGCTGGTGTTATGGACTGGGGACCAGAATGTGTAGTCACGGGTGGATGGGTGCCATGCTCTCCGCACATCAACTACGGCCAGCAAATCTTGCATTTCTCTGAAGGATCGCTGTGTGGAGGAGAGGCCCACCCGTCTGGTGTGCAATTTATCTATTCTGTTGTCTGGGACCAAGTTCCAGTCTCCTGCCATCAGGGTGGGGAGAGTGGGCATGGTTGACAATATGGACAGGAGCTTGGAAAAGAAAATGGGGTACCAGATGGGGCCATAGATGGATGCAAATATTATTTCTTGTTGTCCTAGTATGCCTCTGACAACTATTTATCTGCTTGCCAGTCTGTGTGCTGTTCAGTTGGTAGAAATGCTATGTTTCTATGGACGAAGACTGCTACCCCTGCTTTCTTTCGTCTTTTCCCAACTGTGAACACTTGTCCTACCCATTCTCCTTCTCCACAGCTGGGCCTGGGAGGTTAGCATATGTGTTTGTTGGAGGAATGCAATGTTAGCCCCTAGGTTTCTATGGTGTACGAGGACCTAGTGTCTCTTTTGTTTCATTTGAGTCCCCTTTACGTTCCAGGTTATCCATTTGTCCTGGTTAGCCACATTCTCCCCAAGCAGCTGTGTGTGAGTGTGTCTGTAAAGGACCTGAGTGTGGGGAGTGGTTTTCCTGGTTGGTCGCTACTACCTGTGCAGCTGGACGTTTGTCGAGTCTACCTGTGTCGTGTGGGGTCTGGGGACCTCTGTACCCTGAGCTGGTCCCATGGATTGTGCGGCATTAACACCTGAAGAACCTGCTTTGTCTGGAGAAAACACAATCTTATAGTACAGTATATTCTGCAACTACTGGTCTATACACTACGTATGTATGGCTGGATGGTAGCCCAGATAAGAGAGTGTAGAAAGGAGCTCCATTTGGGCCTGTGTCCCCAGTCCTTTCAGGACTTTGGTGTGGCAGGTGAGAACGGTGCTCTAAAGCACTAGATCCGCTAAGTGTCAGCGAGAACATCATGCACCTCTGTCCACGGGACCCTATTGCATATTAAAGTGATCACCTTTAAACTGCCCTCAAGCCATCAAGGGCTAATGTCTGAACCCCTAATTGAGGTAGGTGGAGGGGCAGCTGGGTGGCGTGGGGAAGGAGGGAGGTGGGGTAGTGGTCTGTTCTCATAGTCTGGACTGTCTAGTTTCCAGTCCTTCCTGATGGGGACTGGGTGTTGAAACTGCATGCTAGCACGAGCGATTACACTGGACCAGTCTTGTGGGTAGCTGGGGGGGGTGGTCAGTTAAGGGGGGGGCTGGAAGACTCCCTTTAGATCCCCAGCTCACTCAAGGCGCTTAACCTTTAGTCGGTTTGTGGACTGGGGTACCTCCTCTGTGCGCCCAGAGCTCTGGGTTGGTGGTGGTCCAGTTTTGTAAACAGCTTTGAGGAGTCAATTTCCCTGTCAGTCCCTGTGTCTGGCATCTATGTTGCCGTCCAACCCCTCTGGAAGCGTGTTCTTGTGTGCACCTCTCCACAGCTACCTGTTTTATACTCGAGGTCAGATTCTCCCCCACACCGCCACAGTGGCCCGTACCACCCTTCTCAGTGCCGGAAGGTAGGGAGATATACACCTGTGGACAGAAACATTTTAGCCTGGGCTGCAATCTTCCCCTTACATATCTGCTCTGTCCTATCACTATATGGGATATAGGAGAAATACCATATCATTCTAGACATTCCTGTAGCTTATTGTTTAGGCAGGGCTTGGCCACAGGGCTTAGCTGGCAAAACAGTTTAAGTAGAGCAAGCAGAGTGAAAAAGACGTAACATAAAATAGCGAAGAGCAGCAATCCCTCCACTCCACCCGCCCCCTCACATCAAGACCCTACGGCAAATTTAAAACTACTGTACAAGCATGTCCTTTGTGTCACAGTACCTTTCTTTTCAATTAAAAAACAGAGTTCTGGTTTCTTCTGTGTCTCGGGAGGGAGCAGTCCCTGAGTTCGGGCTGGTTAAATGGGGGAAGGGGGGTGAAGCAGCAGCCCTCACTGTGTGGTCTTCGGTTAAAGGTGTTCGTGCGGCCCAGTTCCTGTGGGGAGGGGGGTGCTTTGACTCTGCTTACAATGCCGACAGGAGCCCCACCTGATCTTCGCCCAGACTGCCTGGATGGCATCAGTGGAGATGACTTTGAGGTAGGTAGGCAAGCAGTTGAACTGTCGTTGTCAGCCACTGCAGAGACATTTTGTGCCTGTGATCCCAATACACTCTACTAGCATTTATGCTATTTTGGTTGTGTCTGGCCTAGAGGAGTTAAGTTGCTGCGGGCCGTTCTACTCCTGGGGCGGTGAGGGGGGTGGGAAGTGAGGGATGTCCCATATGGACTCCACAGTATAGGCTGTTTTGCAGGGACCAGGTCGGGATTAAGGTGGTGCTAGAGTGCGTGTCCATCTCCGCCCCTTGATCTGTGCCGCTGTCAGTTTAGGGGATGATTAATCTGTCAGTTTCTAGTCAAAGGCTTTGGGCGTGGTGACGGGAATGTTCTGTGCAGTGGAGAAGAAAGGTCATAAACCAGCCTGACCATTCGTCATTAGCCCAGGAGTCAAAAACAGCTGCTTAGTTGCCCCGCAGTAGGATGAGACTGAAGTGGCCCAACACAACAATTAACGTTACTGATCTGAGCATCTCCTTAACATGTCAGCTCCTCCTGAGTGTCTCTTGCCCCCATTTTGCTGCGCAAGCTGAGTTTCCATAGTGGGAAAATGTGTAGGGCTAGCTAAGAGGGGCTGCGCACCAGCGTGGGGGTGTGTGGGGGTGTGTTGGGAGAGGGCTTGTAAACTGGACTCACAGGTTGCTTGTAGCTGATGCCTTGGTTTGGGTAGAAGTCGACTGTCATCTGCAGGCTTGATTCGAGGCATATTTGGAGGGTTTTAGTCTTTTCAGTAACTTCCCTGGGAGAAACTGGCGGGGGGGTATGATGGGCTCACCCTGCTCTCCATGGATGTTAAATCGTTCCCTTTGGCCCTCTGTGGTTCTTTGCAGCCTGTGGAAATGTGCTGGGGATGAGCCTGGGGAGCTCCCTGCGGGCTGTCTTGGGGCTGGGGAATTCTTTATCTCCCTTGGGTGTGGAGACTATCAGGCAGGCAAGGTGAATCATCCTGTATGAAACTTTTGCCTGGTTGAGTGATTTTTTAATATCCTGGTATGTCTTCTGGCAGTCTCTTACAGTGGACGCTACATCGCTATAGATGTGTATCCTCTGTCCATTCCAGTGCAGTGGACCCCTTTTCCTTGCTTGCATTTGGGTGAAAGCCTTGTCCTGAAGGTTCTGGCACCAGAGAATGATTACTCTGGACTTATCACTGTTGGGAGCAGGGGTGCACTGTGATCTGTATACAAAGTCCAGCATGCAGTTTGGGGGACTGGGAATGTCTAGTAACAGCTTCTGGGTGAAGGCTTGTAGGATTGAGCCTTCCGATCATTCCGGGACCCCGACTATAACCAGATTATTTCTTCAGAGTTTGCTCTCTTGTTCCTCCAGCCTGTCCTCCAATTTAGACATTTTTTTCCGTGTTTCGGGCAGCTCTCTGTGATCCTTATTTTAGCAATCCTCTATGGGGTGCCATTACAAAGTAAAACATCAGCAATCGCATACTACACAGCCCAACATAAACATAACAAGAAAACTCAAAAAAACACTAATAAGCTTGACTATTGTTCCTCTCTGCTGCAACGCTAGTCCCAGCTGCTTATCCAAATCAGCCCTTGCCACTACTACTCCCCCCCTTCTCTGCCCCACTTGCCCGTAGCACCCTCTGCATCCCTCTTATTCACCACCCCCCTTTTGCTGCATTTACCCAAGGCTTACACACTGTTATGCGCACCTCCATAGCTTAGGAATTTCCATCCAGGCCTGTAACGTGTTTCTGCTGGACAGGAATATAAATAATCTTTCTTTTTTTCTTCTATGGTTTGTATATGACAACCATACACATCCTGCTCCTGTGGGAACTGTATATATATATTACGTTTGGGTTGTGTTATGTATATCTTTATTGTACATGTGACTTGGAATGTAAATACTCTGCTCCTATCAGTATTGTAAACATGTTGTTCCTTTTGCAGTATGTATATTTACATGTAACTATACAATTTTCCCTGCCAACAGCAGGTCCACCTTGTAAATGAGCTTGCTCAATGGTGATCGCCTGGATAAATAAAGATTTGATTGATTGATTGAAATTAATCAACTAAAATCAGTTAAAATCCACAGTACAGCCAAATGCCTGAACAAAAAGGTAGGTTTTAAGACTTTTTTTAAAAATATTTCATCTGAGGGGGCATTCCTCAGAGCCCTCGGTAGTGAATTCCATATTATCGGTCCAGCCACTCCGAAGGCTCAGTCCCCAGATGCTATTAGTCGAGTCTTGGGAACCACTAGAAAGCCCTCATCGGAAAAATGGAGGGAGCGAACAGAACTGTATGAATGCAAGAGATCACGCAAGTAACCAGGACCCAGACTGTGCAGGGCCTTATAGGTTAACAACCTGATCTTATAGGAGATGTGCCACTTGACCGGCAGCCAGTGCAGTTCCCGCAGCACAGGAGTGATGTGGCTCAACCTGGAAAGGCCTGTCAACAATCTCGTAGCCGCATTCTGCACCAGCAGCAGGCATCACAGCAAACCTCCACTGACCCCAAGGTAGGGGGTGCTGCAGTTGTCAAGATGAGACGTCACAAAAGCATGCACCAGCGAAGGCAGGTCCTCACGGGGAACAAGGGAATGAATCCGGCTAATATTTCTAGGATAGTAGAAACCACTCTGGTTGTCAATATGGCACTCATCACTAAATCTCTCTCATTTCCTAGCCGTACTACATGCCCTGGGACTGGGAAACAGTTAGGGGCCTGATGGTGTTATCAGTACTTGGTCCCGGCTCCGCTGCCTGCCCTGGAGTCTGGGACACATTGGGGCTTCGGCACATATCACTTGTGCACAGCACCACTGGGGCTCCAGCGCCACCAGTCATCTTTTTTCTTGCCTATTCTGGGGTTGGGGACCATGTGCTTTGCGCCCAATGGTGCTGTCTTCAGAGTTGATCCTGATTCTGACCCCACAGTGCAATCTTGTGTCCAGTATCGCAGGACAAGACAGGTGTTTCGAGCCACAAAGTCCTGGCAGGGAGCCAGGCTTGACTCTCACTAGAACTCCTAGCTGCCATACTGTGCTGCCCAGTCTTGCATCTGTAGTTCCAAGGGGGATGGGGTAAGTATGTTCTGCTAATGGTCAGGATGAGAGAAGATGCTGAGGCCCATAAGCCCTTACTGTATCAATATATTTTTTTAATGCATTTCAAAAGTTTTACCAGGAAAGTCATACTGAACTGGCATCAGCTTGTTTCCAGATGCATCCTGGTAGGAAGGGGAAGAGGAGAGAACAGTGCAAATACAAAGTACAATGTACAAAAATGCAATGATATGGAAATAAGTATAATAAAAACAAATTAGATATGGGCAGAAGAATATTACTTCTGGGAGACTTTAATTTCCAGACGATTGATTGGAATAAGGGAACTAGGGGAACTAGAACGGAGTGTGAATTTATTTCTATCCTTAGAGAGTTAGGACTGGAACAACATGTTAGTACACTCACAAGAAAGCATAATGGACTGGATCTGGCTATAAGCAACTTAGAAGAATCCATTACTAAATGTTATACAGCATGTCCACTCACAAACAGTGACCATGATGTAGTCAAATTCTGAAGTAAAGGTTATAATATAAAAATAAATGGAAGCTCAACTTATAAAAACTTTAAAGATACAAATTTTGAAGCCATGCATAACGAATTATATCACTGGAACTGCGAGTCAACATTTGAAGGCATAACTTTAATGGAAATGTGGGACATACTGACTGGCATATTAGATAATCTGGCAGACAAGTATGTTCCTACTATGAAGAAGTATAATAAGAAAGGCAGAATACCACCCTAGTAGAATAGAAGAGTAATGAGAATTAACAACAAAAAAGAAATTGTACAAAAAAGCTAAGAAATCAAACTCTTAAGAAAGATTTGGAGGCTTATTCCAGAATAGCCAGACAGTGTAGGAAAACAACTGTAAAAGAGAAAAGGAAACCTGAATTAAATTTAGTTACCAAAGTGAGGGCTAACTATAAGTCCTACTCCTATGTTAACTCCACCAGGGGAGGCAACATGAGTGTAGGTCCAGTATTAAATAAAAAAGCAGAACTAACAAAGGATGCTAAAGAAGCTGCAGAGATGTTAAACACCTACTTTGCATCAGTATTTAATGAGAGTAATTCAGCACCTTTTGAGATAGGAGATAAGTGTGAAGAAGTTAGGATGGTTTTAAATGTTCCAGATGTAAGAGACAGATTGGAAAACCTTGATGGTAAAAAAAAATCACCTGGTCCGGATGACTTGCATCCAAAAATGTTATCAAAATTAGCAGATGTCATAGCTGGCCCTATTACAATGGTCTTTAATGAATCCTTCAGGAATGGAGATGTGGTGCAAGCCTGGAGGGAAGCTGTGGTTCTTCCCATTTTCAAGGAGGAAAAAAAAAAAGAGAGGACTGTACCAATTATAGACCAGTTAGTTTAACTTCGGTCTTGTGTAAAGTACTGGAAGGTTTTGTTAGAGAGTCTGTAGAAACACATCTTAGTGAAACTAACAGTTGGGATTCTTCACAACATGGTTTTAGAGCTGGTAGGTTCTGCCTAACAAATTTATTACAGTTTTATGAATTAGTAAGCAGACACCCTGGCCTTTCAGTGGATGTGGTCTTTTTGAACCTGAGTAAAGCTTTTGATAAGGTACCACATAGGGAACTTATTTAAGAGCTAATCAGAATCAACCTAAATAACAAAATCTTTAAATGGATAGCTTCTTGGCTGACAGGTAGAAGACAAAGAGTCAATATCAGGGGCACTACATAAGACTAGAAGAGGGTGACCAGTAGAGTGCCGCAAGGATCAGTTTTGGGACCTTCATTATTTAACATCTATACTGCAACAACGAGCTATGGACAACATGTATGGTTGTCCAAGTTTGCTGACGATACTAAGATCAGTTGTACTATTCGGACCGATTCGGATTCTCTTCAACTGCAGCAAGAAAGTACAGTTACGTAAGAACTTACTGTAACATATATCTTCAGGAGAAGCTCTTGCAGCAGGTAACACCGGTAGGAACTGAAGCCAGCAGGTGGCAGGACCCCTCGGAAAACTTCTAGTTAGCAGTCTATAGCAGGGACTGCTCCCCCAACGTCACGCATGGTATAAAGGGAGTTGCGTTCCTCAGTTCTCCCGCTGGACACTCTGGCACCCAGGATGAAAGATGATCTAGAACACAGAACCGAGGTGAAATCCACATAGGTCAACAACAGCGTTGTTAATTAAGACATAATGCAGAAAGAGTACTCAAGGGGGGAGGTGGGTGGGAAGCAGTACCTGCTGCAAGAGTTTCTCTTGAAGATCTACTGTTACAGTAAGTTCTTACGTAACTACTAGCTTACTTCAAGAGTCAGCTCTTGCAGCAGTTAACACCGGTAGGACTGAGTCCCAAGCAGTAGAGGAGACCCAGACCATACCTCTCAACCTCCTGCCTCATAAATCAGGGACAAGGCTTAAAAAAATCAGGGACAAAGGACCAAAATCAGGGACACATCTTCAAAATTAGAGATATCCACCCAGAAAGCTGGTAGAATATGGGGCTTGGTGCAAAATGCATTTTCTAAAGAAGAACAAGTCTGTAACTTTAATGCTTGACATTGTTTTGTGCATACAGTCCCCACTGTTTAGCCACAAAAACACAAATTTTAGGAGGGACAGAGTAAAATTTTGAGGCAAAATCAGGGACGTCCCTGAAAATCAGGGACACTTGAGAGGTATGACCCAGACTAATCCTGAGTGGAGGAAGCAGAGAGAGAGATGAAGAGGGCAATGCCCTCAGCAGAGCAGTCCCTGCAGGACAGCATGGCAGAAGCCCACTCTGTGTTCTGGAGGCAATGTCAAGACTATAATGCCCGATGAATGTATGGGCCGAGTTCCATATAGCAGATGCACATATGTCAGCCGCGGACAAATTCCTTAAAGCGGCAAAAGATGCCACCACCACTCTTGTGGCGTGACCCTTCACCAAGCCCAGCAAGGGTTTGTCATATTTTTGGTAACAAAAATAAATGCAGTTTACCAGCCATTTGGAGAGAGTGCTTGGCAATAGGAGACCCATGGATTCTGGGGACAAAGGAAACAAAAAGCTGGTCAGAGCGCCTAAACTACTGTGTTCTGGAGCGATAGTAATGCAAGACACGGTGGACAACCAATGTGTGGAGAATAGCCTCACCCCGGTTTGAGCATTCTGGATAGCACCTGTATACCAGAAGGTGTATGTCTGGATTCAGGGTCAACTCGGACACCACCTTAAGTAAAATCTCAAGATTGGTCCTCAAGGCCACCCAGTCCTTGTCGAACACCAAATAAGGCTCTTTACACATCAGAGCCTGTAGCTTGGAAATCCTCCGAGCGGAAGTAACAGCAACCAAAAATAACGCTTTCCAGGAAAGGAAATGAAGCTCACATTCTCTGGCTGGCTTAAACGGGGGCAAGGTGAGTTTTTGCAGCATGAACAGAAGGTCCCACAGGGGGGACGGGGTCCCTGATGGGGGGGCTTCATGTGGAGAATGCCTCGCAGAAAAGTGCGGGCCAGGTCCAGCTGTGCCACAGTTCTGCCTTGAACAGGGGCATGGTGGGCGGAAATTGCAGACAAATGGACTGTAATGGACAAGTAGCCAACCCTGAATCTGAGAGTGGCAAAAGGTACTCGAGGATCAAGATCACTGGACAGGCCAAAGGATCTAGATGGAGGGCAGTAGCCCAGAGGCAAAAACACTAACATTTCATGGTGTAAGTTACTCTGGTGGAAGGTTTTCTGGTGGCCACCACAACATTGGTAACCCTGTCCGAGACCCCAAAGCCTGACATGGCTAGGTCCTCAGGAGCCATGCAGGGAGATGCAATGACTGCAGGTCTGGGTGTACCACAGTCCCATTGTCTTGGAAGAGCAAATGTGAGCTCAGTGGCAGATGTAGTGGTGGTTTGGCTGCCAGCTGCTGCAGCAGGGGAAACCAAATCTGCTGTGGCCACGACGGGGCCACCAGGATCTTACTGCTGCCTCCAACCATAGCTTGAGAAGTGCAACTTCTGCGGGAGCGGGAAGGGAGGGAATGTGTACAGGAACCTCCCCCTCCAGGAGAGGGACAATGCATCTTACCAGAAAACTCCAGGCTCGGGATCTAGCAAGCAAAAACTGGGCAACTTTGTGTTGATAAGGGATGCAAAGAGGTCCAATTCTGGTCTGCCCCATCTGTCGAAGAGATCTTCTATGACAGACTGTAGAAGGGCCCACTCACGCGCTCTGGACCCTGTCCTGCTGAGTGTGTCGGCCAGGGTATTCTGAACCCCTGGGATGTGAACAGAAAAAATATTCAAGTGGTGAGCTGTGGCCCAATTCCATACCTGCACTGCTTCTCAACAAAGGGCGTACGAGTGGGTGCCGCCCTGTTTGTTCAGGTAGAACACCACTGCCATGTTGTCCGTTTGTATCAGGAGGCATCCCGGGAGGAGCGCAGTACTCAATGCCTGCATGGCGTACAGAACGGCTCTCATCTCCAAGACATTGATGTGTAAGAGCTCTTCAGACATAGGCCAAGTGCCCTGTGTCCTGTGGATGTCCAAATGTGTGCCCCAACCCATGCCGGAAGCATCTGATGTCAGGATTTGGGCTGGAAGTGTTCTCTGGACAGGCAGACCCTCTGCGAGAGAAGTGGATGCTGTCCACCAGTTGAGCTCCTGATGGACCGGTTCTGGGATAGAGACCGGTAGGTCTAGGTCATCCCATCGTTGGTCCCACAGGACTCTCAGTCCACTGAATTGTCTTCATATGCAGTCTGGCTAGGGGGAGTGCACTGACAGCAGCAGCAATGTGGGTCAAGAGCTGGAGAAGCATCCTGGCTGGTAGCCTTGAGAGGGACGAGACGTGATGGTCTAGACTGTGGAGTCAAAGTGCCCTGTCCTCTGGGAGGAAGGCTTTTCCTTGTTTTCCTTGAGTGGTATCGAGCAACACTCTGATGAACTGGAAGGACTGGGTTGGAAGCAAGGAGGACTTTGTTTCGTTGATGGTAATTCCTAGTTCCCTGAAGAGAGAACAGGTGTCCTGGATTGTATGCCGCAGCTGCTTGCTGGATGGGGCCATCAACAGCCAGTTGTCCAAGTAAGGGAAAATGTAGTGCCCTTTCCTCTGAAGGTCTGCTGCGACCACCGCGAGGCATTTGGTAAAGACCCTTGGGGCTGAGGATAGGCCAAAGGGCAACGCTCTGAATTGGTAGAGCCTTCCTTGAAACTTGAACCTGAGGAACCTCCTGTGAGGTTTGGCTAATAGAATGTAAAGATAGGCATCCTGTATATCCAGTGACGCTAGTCAATCCCCCTGATGCATCATGGGCGGTAAGCCTTGCAGGATGACCATCTGGAAACGTCTGTACTCGACAAACTGATTGAGGTTGCTGAGGTCCAAGTTGGGGAGTAGGTCCCCTGTCCTTCTGGGCACAAGGAAGAAGTGTGAATAGAATCCTGTTCCCCTCTGGGGGGTGGGGGAATAGGTTCTATTGCCCCCTTGAGTAGGAGAGTTTGAATTTCCCCCCGATTTAGCTCTGTGTGAACCAGGGAACAATGGGAGGATGGTGGTGGCCTATCCAGTAGCATCTGTAGGAATTCAATTGAATGCCCTCTGCTGATCATCTGCAGGACCCACTGGTCAGAGGTGACCTTTCGCCAACCCGTGGCATAAAGAGAAAAGTGACCTCCGACACCGTCAAGGCTACAGGTGGAGGTGGGTCCAGCAAGGAGTCAAGCTGTGGCAGGAGGGGGAGATTGGTCTGGGTTGGTTTGGCAGCCCTAGACCCGGAGCCTGTTGAGCCTCATGAGAGGCCTTTGCAGCCATAGCAATCTCTTTGCTGTTGCTGGAATCTGGGCTGTGTCCCCCTTTCCCATGAAAGCATGGCTTCTGAAAGGGCCTTTGTTTCGGCTTGTACATGGACTGTACAGACCGCATGATCTTGCATGAATCTTGCAATTTGGTGATTATCCTCTCGGAATCCTCACCAAAGAGGATGGAATTGCTGAAAGATGCAACCAAAATGTTGGCCTGAACATCTTGGGCAAAGCCTGAGACCCAGAGCCATGAATGTCAGATGCATACTCCCCAGGCCACTGCCCTTGTGGCTGCGTCCGCTAAGTCATAAGCCAACTGGAGGACACGCGTGCCAACATCTGAGCCCATCTCCAGTAGCTTCTTGAGCTCAGCTTTCTGCAGGCAGTCCAGGATCTCCTTGACAATGTACAGCCCCTGCTCCCAAAGGGCATTTTGGAATTGCACCACATGTGTTGAAAAATTAAGGCATCGTATGGTGCATGTCACTGAGGAGTGCATCTTGCACCCCATAGCATCCAGCTGTTTAGACTCCCAATCCAGAGGCTGTGTACTAAGGTGACGTGACCTCTGGGATATGTCATGGGCAGTTAAGATGACAACGGTGTCCGCCATAGGCTGCTCGCCCAAGAAGGGTTCCTCCTTCGGGGCCCTGTATAGGTGATGCCTTTTGGGGCACTGCAGAGTAGGTGTGAGGGCGTTTCAAAGCCGCCTTGGTGAAGTCTGTGAATGTGTCAACCAAGGGCGGGATCACAACAGGCTTTGGGTCCCTTTGTCACAGGTACCTGGCCAAACGGAGTCTCTCTGGGTCAAGGTCCTCCGTCTCTCAGCCCATGTTCTCCTGCATGTGGCACATGATCTCCATAAAGGAAGGATCATACAGCGGTGACTTGGGAGTATCCCTTGGGTCTACAGGAAAAAGACCTCCAGCAGATGAAGGTACCAAGGAGGAAGAGACTGAGAAACGGTCAGAGTCCACGGTGGAGGAGGACCGAAACCTCGTGCTCCAGTATTTGCATCTGTGATGCTCCGACGAGCTGGAGGAACTGTGGCTCCTGGACCTGGAGCAACGTTTGTGACCTGTTTTGCCCATGCCCGAGACAGGAGTGGGCTCCCTCAGGGGACGAGCCCCAGTATCGAGCGGGGGGGGGGCCTTTACCCGAAGAAGTTTTGGTGGCAAGAGGTCTGTCCTGATGTCTCCCATCAACACCCAAGCAGGTCTTTGACCTGGGACAAGTGGAGCTTGGGCTACATATCAGTCATCGGGCCTGACGCTGGCCTAATTTCATGATCTGGCGGAAGTGCGCATCCTGTGGTAGGGACGTCGGAGCTGTAGCAGTAAGTCCGATGTCGGTAGCCGACACCTGGTCTAAGGCCGACGACTGGTAGTCCTTGGGAGGACTGATCCCCAAATGTTCATTGGCTAGCAGTGAGAGGGAACCAGCGACATCGTGGAATGGACCGGCATTGCCGATGGGGGGGCCAGTTGAAGCAGCGATGTTGGTCGAGTGTCATCAGTGGGCGTCGCTGGCTGACAAATGGTGATCTGCAGGACATCTGTCTGATGGCGGCTTAAGCAGCTGAGAAGGTTGTGAGGCAGATCTCTCTGAGGCCTTGTGTTTGTCCCAGGAGTCGGCGCCAAAAACAGAGGCCGACAGAGAGTGGGCTGAAGTCAGTCCGGAGGTGGACCTGCCAAGGTCAGAGCGCCAGCCTGAGGCCTAGTCAAGGGGCCGGACTTTAAGCGGCTGCAAATCTGGGCCCGAGGACCCAGAGCGCATCTTTTTTACCCAACGCCAGATCAGGGCAAGTGGTTTGACTACCATTAGCTGGGAACTGTTATTACAAATTATCTTAAAAACACCAGGAATAGTTGGGTAAAGGCCAACAGAGTTAGGAGTATACTGACATGTACAGCAAGACACATATCTAGCAGGGATCAAAGGGGTCACACTGCTCTTGTACAAATCGCTGGTGAGACCACATTCTGAATACTGTATGCATTTTTCATCACCGAGTAATAGGAAGGATATCAGCTTGTTGGAGGGCATTCATAGGACAGCTACAAGAATGATTAGATGGTTTAAGGATCTAAACTATGAGGATAGAAGAAAAAATTACTCACCTTAGTAATGTTGTTTCTTCTAATGGAGTCTTGCTATATTATGACTATTGCAGTTTGTCCCACCATTAGAACTGCTCCGGAGGTGAAAGAGTTCACTTCCATGCAGGGCATGGAACTTAGAGCTCGAGCTCGGTTAGAGAAGCTCTGTCTGGGATATTTCAAACCGAAACTGTCAGATCTTTACGAGCAAAACTCACTAAGGTTCTGTGTGGAAGCTGTAACCTACACTAGCCAACTGGCTACTAAAATATTAAGACATTTTCCTGGTCCCAACACCAAGACTCAAGTCAGGGGACCAGAAAAAGATAAGATAAAATAAAATAAAAACACAACACCCAAACACCCCAAAAAGAAGGGGTGGAAAACATAAAAAGGGGCATCAATAAGTGCCAACAGTGAACTGCCCACCCCATACCCCAAGTAGAAGTTCTGAGAGGGGCAGGCTGGGGGAGGTCATAATATCAAGACTCCATTAGAAGAAACAACATTACTAAGGTGAGTAATTTTTTCTTCAAACAACATGAAGTCTTGCTATATTATGACTATTACGAACTACAGCCAGTACCTCCATGGAGGAGAACAGAACTTACTTAGAATAGGCTCTGAAGCACGGCTGTGCCAGACCGAACATCCCTCCTGGCCTGGATATCCAGGGAGTAATGCTTGGTGAAAGTGTGTACTGTTTTCCAAGTAGCTGCTTGACACATCTCTAAGATAGGGATGTTTCTGGCAGCAGCTAGAGATGCAGCTGTACCTCTGGTACAGTGAGCCCTCAGGCCTGAAGGGGGAACCTTACCCAGTTTTTGATAGCAAAATTGGATACAAGAGACAATCCACCTGGCAATGGATCTCTTAGTGGCAGGTTTCCCTTTCCCAACCTCACCATAAGTGAGAAATAGTTGGAGGGAGTCAAACCTGTGACCCTTGGTACGCTCTATGTAGTAACTTAGGGCCCTCTTAACATCTAAGCTGTGCAACCTCCTCTCACCAGAGGAGGAATGGTCAATGAAGAACACTGGAAGTGAAATGGATTGATTAAGGTGGAAATCTGAAACCACCTTAGGCAAAAACTTCCTGTTAGTCCTGAGGACTACCTTATCCCTGTGAAAGGAAATAAAGTCAGTCTCCACTGACAAAGCTTGTAACTCACTTATCGCCTGGCAGAAGTGATGGCTACTAAATACAGTTTTCAAGTCAAGTACTTAAGCTCTGCCGAAGACAGAGGTTCAAAGGGGTTGCATCAGCTGAGCAATGCAAACATTAAGATCCCAGGCAGGGCAGGGGCCCTGAATGGTGGATTGATAGAAGCAATCCCTAAAAACTTGGAAAATACAGGGTGAGCAGAAAGAGAAGAAGCGCTTCCTGCTGAAATAAAAGCAGAGACAGCTGCCAAATGCACTTTCAGGGTAGCTGGTCTCAGTCCCAAAGAATTAAGATGGACCATATAGTCCAAAACAGTGGGCAAATCAGCAGATTCCGGGGAAATATGCTTCCCAGAACACCATATAGAAAACCTTTTCCATTTGGAATTATAAGTAGCCCTAGTGGAAGGCTTTCTAGAAGCTTTCAAGATTTCGAGAACACCTTGAGAAAGTTGTAGATCAGCAAACTCTAACTCCTCAAGAGCCAGGCCTTGAGGTTGAGGGATTTGAGATTCGGATACCAGACTCTCCCCTGGGCACAGGTTAACAGATTGTGGTTCCTGGGGAGACACAGGGGAAGATGGACTGCTAAGGACAGAAGGAGTGGGTACCAGGGCTGCCTGGCCCAGTCTGGAGCAATCAGGATCATCTTGCAGGGCTGAGATCTGATTTTGACTAGCACCTTGAACAGGAGAGGGAAGGGAAGGCATAGAGAAACTTCCCTTCCCAATCGAGGAGAAAGGCATCCAGGGGGACTGAGCCCAACACTGGGGCCTGCAACAAAAAGTGGAAGTTGATGATTGTCTGGGGCTGCAAAATATCTATCTGAGGGTGCCCCATCTGGCAAAACTATCCCCAGTACTCGGGGATCAGTGACCATTCGTGATGGCCTGGGAAATCCTGCTGAGAGCATCTGCTAGGACATTGTCCTTGCCTGGGAGGTGAACTGCTATGAGGGAAGTGTTCAGGGAATAAGCCAGAGACCACAACTTCATCCGCCTCGGTGCACAAGGCCAAAGACAGAGTGCCCCTTGTTTGTTGATGTACCACATTGTAGTGGTGTTGTCTGTTCTGACCTGTACCACTTTGTTCTGAACAGATGCAGAAAAACCTGAAGTGCTAGAAAAACAGCTCTGAGTTCCAACAGATTGATGTGGAGCAGAGATTCCTGGGGACCACAATCCCTGGGTGGAAGGTCGCCCATGTGAGCTCCCCATCCCAGAGGACGCATCTGTAGTAAGGGTCAAGGAGTGAGACAGAGGGATGAAGGGCACCCTTGTCTCAGATTGCTCTGATCCTGCCACCACTGAAGGGCCTGGGATCAGGGTTGAGTCACTGGGATCAACTTGGATAGGAATCTCTTCTTTGAGACCAAAGGCTCTCAAATGGAACTGAATGTCCCTCATCTGAAATCTTGCTCCTTGCACTACAGCTGTGGAAGCAGCCATGTGTCCTAGGAGCTGTGGAAATGCCTTGCTGGTGAGAGACCTGCAGAGTGAAGGGCAGGAGCCAGGGCCACCAGGGTCCTTACCCTTTCTAGGGAAGGAAGGCTCTGGCCTGCTTTGTGTCCAGTTCTGCACCTATAAGGTGAGTACCTGGACAGGTTCAGAACTGACTTTGGAAGATTGAGAAGAAAGCCCAGAGAGGTAAGCAGCTGCTGGGTAACTCGCAGGTGTGATTTGACCTGGTCTGGAGACTGACCCACAATGAGCCAGTCGTCTAGGTAGGGAAAGATGGCAATCTTTTGCTTTGTTAAATGAGCAACTGCTACTGCCAGGAATTTTGTGAATACCCTTGGGGCAGAGGTAAGGCCGAAGGGCATTGCTCTGAACTGATAATGGCCTGAGGGCAGTTCGAATCTGAGGTACTTTCGGTGGGAGCTTCTGATAAGAACATGGAAGTAGGCATCCTTGAGGTCCAGGAAGCTAGCCAGTCCCTGGCCTTAGGGAGGTAAATCATTCCCAGAGTCACCATTTTGAATTTTGGTTTTAAAGGTGCTTGTTCAGATATCGTAGGTCCAGGATGGCTGCCACTCTCCTGTCTTTTTGGGGTAAGGAAGTACCTGGAGTACAGACCCTTGCCCTGGTGTGGGGAGAACCCTTTCTACAGCTCTGAGAGCCAGGAGGTTGAGACTTCTGTTTCCAAGCAAGAGTCTCTAGAGGGTTTGCAGGTGGAAAAGATCTGATTCTCATCTTTGGAAATTTTTGAAGCTGAGAACCAGACCCTGACTTACTACTTCCAGGACCCACTTGTCTAATGTTAGAGACTCCCAGTCCTGGACGAAGTAAGCCAGCCTGCCCCCTACAGGTAATGGAGGACCGGCCCTGGGCATCCCATCAGGGTGCCTGTTTGGCAGGGGCTTTAGGCTGAGGGGTAGGAGCAGGCCTACTTGTACCCCGTCTGCCTCTCCCTCTGAAGAACCCCCTCTGAACATAAGCTGAAGAGGAGGCCTGGGTTTGGTAAAAAGGCCTGTGAAAAGGCCTGCCGCTACCCCTGGGGGGCTGCCTCTGAGGAGTGGCCTGCCGTTCCTTGGCTTGTGCACTCCTATAAGTGGTTCTATATTCATCCATTTTCTTCATATAATTCTCTGTCTGCTCCCCAAACAGAGAATTTCCCACCACAGGAAAATCCATAGCTTTAGCCTGGGTATCCTGTGACAAAGTAGTACACCTGAGCCAAGCCAATCTACGAAAAGCCACAGATGTAGCCATGACTCTAGAGGATACATCATTAGAATCCACTGCAGCATGGAATTGCACCTTAGATGCCTCAATACCATCAGCAGCCACCTGCTCCAGCTCCTTGGCAAGCTGGCCAGGGGCCTGTTTGGCTAAAGCCATGACAGTATCCCATCTAGATTTTTGGTATCTTGCAACATAAGCCATATAATTTGCTTGTCTGAGTCCCAAGGACGCTGCCATGTATTGTTTTTTAGCCATGGCATCAATCTTCCTTGAGTCCTTGTCAGGAGGATGTGAAGCCAGGGGAATATTAGCCTTATCACAGGCTGCAGCCTGAACTACCCCAACATGGCTGCATTGCTGTGAAAGAAATTCTGTATCAGGACCTGACAAAGTGTACCTCCTGTCCATCTTTTTATCCACAGGAGGCACAGAATTAGGAGCTTTAAAATTTTTATTGTTTGTTTCCTAAAGTTTATGTAAAGGAATAGACAATCTTCTGGACTCTGGGATATCCATCATCTCTACAAAGTCAGGCTCCTCTTGCTCATCCACAGCTTCTTCCAAAGGAAGCTGGAGGGTTTCAGCAACTTTTTTATAAAACAGAAAATGAGAAGGGGACTCAGCAAGCCTAGGGTGAGATTCTCCCAAAGGTCTGTCTGGGGAGATGTCCGGTTCAATGGGCACATCCAGACTTTCAAAGTCACATTCACACTGTTCATAATCATCCTCCCCTTCCCCTGGTTCATAAAACTCCTCTATATCATATTCTTGAACCGGTGGAACCGACCGAACCGACCTCTTGCCAGATAGTGGCAGTTGGACGGAACCGGGAAAGTGACTGGACAATTGGATTGCCCTGCTATCTCTGCAGCAGTTGGAGAAGGGATTTTGACTCCACACCTGCTGATTTTCTAGTTCTCTTTGCTGGAACTGGCTCCTCAGAGTCAACTACGTTTGCCAGTCTGGCCCTGGTCAGAGGCACTCCCTCGAGACCGGTTGGCACGAACCGGGCTGGCATATCGGGTCAGCGGACTTTTGGCCTCTCGTTCCCAGGTCTACCAACTCTCTTATCTAGGGTAGCTGCAGGGAAATTCTTGCAAATCTGGCAGTCTGCATTGAGGTGGTCAAACCCCAGACAATAAACACATGTGGTGTGTGGGTCAGCCTTAGCAAAGAAGCTTCCCCACAGACACTACAGTCATTGAAACCCAGTGGGCCCGGTTTTTCTTTTGGGTTTCTCAGACATAATGCCAGCCTAACCAAAAACTTGCCCTTTTTTCGGCAGTGCCAGGCAAGACACCCTTATCGGTTCCCAACCGTGTCACGGGTCGTGGAAAAAACCGTAATGAAATCCGTTTTTTTTAGAACCGATAAGGACCGGGAACCACACTCTAAAAAGCCTTTAAATGCTTCAGAATAAAGTTTCCACACAACCTGATCGGTTCAAACCGAACCGATAAACATTTTCAAGTTCCACACAGAAATAACCTATCTATTACTTACAATACCATAGACAGAGCTTGAACCGATCGGTTTGCGGTTAAAATAATGATAATCGTGGTTGAATTTAACCGAGAAAAAACTCTTTAAACCGAGAAAATGAACCGAGCAGTAGGAGGAATCTCCAGAGCGACTGTTCAGTGAGGCGGAGTAAAGAATCTGACAGTTTCGGTTTGAAATTTCCCAGACAGAGCTTCTCTAACCGAGCTCGCGCTCTATGTTCCATGCCCTGCATGGAAATTAACTCTTTCATCTTCGGAGCAGTTCTAATGGTGGGACAAACTGCAATAGTCATAATATAGCAAGACTTCATGTTGTTTGAATGAGGGTTTTGGATTTGTACTCACTTGAGTACAGAAGGCTGAGAGGGGATATGAGTTTAGTTTTTAGTGCCTTTATTAAAGATGACCTTTCAGATTGTAAAGGACTTATGTGTCACGAAACTAACTATATCACAAGATCTCATGGCTTACAGCTACAGGGGTATTTAAACAACACTAAAAAAAAGGGGCATGATACATTAGTCAAAGAGTGGCGGGAATATGGAACAAACTGCCACCAGAGGTGGTGAGATGTAGTAATATGAACACCTTTAAACACAGCCTCGATAAGCACTGCTCCGTACATTCTATGAGGTTATTCCCTTTGAGTTTAAGGGTGAGCTGTATAAGGGCTTTGCCTGGCTTGTAACACTCTATGATCCCTATGAAAATAAGTGAATTACAGAAAAATGCTACCAAGTAATACAACTGCAATATAATAAATTGCAGAATACAAGCAAAGCATCACTGAGCAGTGAGCTACAGTGCAATATGAGGAGCAGGGGGTATGGACTCTAATACCAGAAGCAACTGCAGGAGTGAAACAATAAATCACAGAGGAGAGATACCCAGTGGTATATCACTATAGAACTGTCTAATTCAGATGGTGGCTGGCTAAGAAGATGAGTGGATGTATTGTGCCAGCCAGCACTGCAGGACTGGGAAACACTGAGGAGATGGGAGTACCACTGGACACCAGGCACATCCTACATGGGGATAGGGAGAGGGAAGGTGTCACACTGTATGCCACAGAGTATTTGGAAAGGACAACAAGTGGGTGCCACTGGACATCACAGAGTACTTGTAAAGTGGCAGGGAGGGTGTGCCACTGGATACTAGGAGCACTTGTAAAGGGACAGGGTGACAGAGGATTTAATGCCAGGGGGTACTTTACAGGGGACCAGAAGAGGAAGTAGATGTCAGTGGATACAAGGGGAAACTTTAAAAATGGGTGGGTTAAGGAAGGGGTGTGCCAAGGTACTTATAAAGGGACAGAGAGAGGAGTGTCACTAGATGTCAGGGGTACTTGGGTGGGGGTGCTTGGAAAAGGAACTGGGGAGGGAGAGGATGACACTGGACAAAAGGGAATGCTTGGAAAAGGACAGGGAGGGGATGACATGGGATAGCACGGAGCACCTGGGATGAAGAAAAAGATTCCTATGAAGAAATAAAATGTAAACATTTTGCTTGCCACTCCTTGATTTTATCTAAATAACTTAAAAAAGAATTGATCACAATTTTTTGTAGTGGCCTAATGGCAGCATTTTTGACACATTCTTTTTATTCTATTTTAGATTACCCCTTATCCCTTGTCTAGAAAAAATCCTTTCCGCCCATTTAGAGTTAGGTTAGCATCTATTTTACACCTTTGACATGATAAAAAAGGAACTATATGGTTATCCTCAGGTTTCTATCAGTATTCTCAGCATTTTAATACCCATTGTTTAACATCACTTTTCTTGTGACAAGGGGAACTAGTGTACAACGCACTGCTGCCTGAAGACCTATGGGACACTGGGGACATCAGGGGTAACTCAAGGTCACAAAACTAAAGCACTTTATTTCAAATGTTAAAACATGTTTATGTAGACCTGAAACGGTGAAAGGGCATCTTCCAAGACAGAAGAAAAGGGTACAAGACAAGAGAAAAGTGACAATCTAAAATCAAATAAAAAAAGGAAAGTTACAAAATTTTTCACCAGGATATGCACTGAGGCATTAATATGAATCAAAAGTGCATCTGAAAACTCAGAATAAGGCCTGTCCGGGCCTCAGCCAAGTGGTCGTTTTTCTGATCATGCACAATTAGAGTTTCCTGTTCACCGCCTTTCATTAATCTGTAACCATCTTCTCCAAAAAACAGGGGAGGGGGTTAACAGTCTTCTCAGTTATGTCAGTTTTTTTCTCCACTTGGGGATAAATTGTTTTAATTCTAAGAAACATAAAAAGAGCTGCTCAGAAAGACCTGGTGCACAGTGACAACACAGTAATGCAGTTCCACAATAAGTCACAGCATTCTCACCTCAGGGACGTGACTACGAGTCCAGACCTGAATTCATGCAAAAGAGCTCCTCTTTGTTGAAGGCAGACAGCCACAGCAGTGAGAAGCAGGTATACTCTGACAGTTCACAGCAGTGAGGAGCAGGTACACTCTAGACAGTTCACCTGAACAGGCTTTCTCAAAAATCTTTGAGAAAGCCTGTTTTGGTGAAACATCCTATACTTGCTCCCCACTGCTGTGGCTGTCTGCCTTCAATAAACAGATCATTTGCATGAATTCAGGTCTGGACTCCCTTTCATTTTCCTGAGGTGACTTATTGTGGAACTGTTTTTACTCTTAACTTTACTTAATTTCTGAAGGTTATCCATTCCACAATAATGGGCAACACAGAGTAACATAATGATTAAGAAGGGAAAAAGGCAATTTTTGTTCTCCACAGGGTATTGGATCCACTGAGGGTCTAGACAGACGCACGGATTCTCCGAGGGTTGCGAGGGCCATTGAAGAAGCCCTCCACCCCCAAGCGACATATCACCAGGGTAATGGATCCACCGAGGGTCCAGACAGATGCCGCAGTTCTCCGAGGGTTCACGAGGGCCATTGAACAAATGGCCCCGAGACACATCAAAGTGTGGATCCACTGAGGGTCAGACAGACACTGGCCAGTTCTCTGAGGTGTGAGGGCGTTGAACAACCCCGAGACACATCACTAGGGTATTGGATCCACCGAGGGTCCAGACAAACGCACGGATTCTCCGAGGGTCATGAGGGCCATTGAACAAGCCCCTTCCCCTGAGACACATCACCAGGTAAACCTACAAAAGAATCCAGCACCAGACCGCGGTGTTCAGGCCTGCAAACTGCTGGCATATTCGAATACTGGAATCGGTGCCTTTTTTCCTGAACTCTCAGACCTCCTTTAATAGTCGGCGTGGTAGTGGAGATTGGTATTTTAACTCTAAATTATCACTGAACTACCTCCTTTTATACTGTGCAGTGGAGGGTGCCTTAAGAGATTACTGGCAGAAATTAAGGCTTTTTTTTTTTTTAAAAAGGCATTTCATTTATTTTCTGCAGTCTGACCGCTATTTACTGTTAGGCAAAAGTATTTAATTGGCTTAAATGTAATTTAATGGGAGCTGCTTTCTGCAGTCTGAATGAAATTTACTGCTGCAATTCAGTGCTCTCTGACCCACTTCCCTCTCAGCACATGCCCCTTCCTCCACCGTCTCTACCAATCTATCTCCTCCCCCCTTACAATCAGTAGTTAAGTGTTACCTTTCTGTTCTCCACAGGGTATTGGATCCACCGAGGGTCCAGACAGACGCACGGATTCTCCGAGGGTCGCGAGGGCCGTTGAACAAGCCCCCCCGCCCCCCGAGACACATCACCAGGTAAACCTACGAAAGAATCCAGCACCAGAACATGGTGTTCAGGAGTGCAAACTGCTGGCATATTCGAATACTGGACCCCGCCAACACGTTGCGTCGGCTCCCCACCTCCACTCTTGCTCAGCTTCTCCTTATACAGGCGGCGGATAAACAGCTGAACCACTCATCCCACTTTTCCATCTGCAGCCTATACACAGTCACCACAAGAGGCTGCTCTACTCCACTTTAGTTCCCTTCTCTTCTCTCTCCCTTACTAATGGCGTTCTCACCCCCACCAACTCCCTCCTCCTCACAATGCTCCTTTCTATACTGTCTCTCTCCCTCCTGCACGGTCCCCTATGCTCATTCTCCCCTTATCTATTTGCCTCCCCAGTCAAGATTCTGATGCCACATACTACCTTAGGGCCTACTGTATACCACCCCCCACCATCCACACTACACGGCATCCTGAGACTACAGCAAAGCACACTAGGAAGTACCCCACCTGCTCTGCATCCCCCCCACCTCCCAGGTGATGGGACCTTCCCCCCGCCTATCTGTACCACAGACTACTATGACCACTGCAACAGACGGGCATCCCACCTTAGGACGTCACTTCATAGTGTACCGTACCCCACAAAACTTGAGTATCCCCCACCGCCTCTCTCTTCTCACCCTCTCCTGCTGTCAGCCTCTTGTGTAACTCATCGAATCAAAAAAATCTGCTTGGAATGCTGTGCTCAGGTCCCTACTCCTACTGCTACTCCTAATTTCCGGTAATATCATCCACCCCAATCCTGGCCCGGTTGCAACCTCTTCGTCAAACCAGGCACCCATCAGCGGGCTTCGCAATGCCAGCCTCAATGTCGGTAGCCTGCTAAAAAAGTGGGACTCTTATCAGGGATGGGTCCACCAGCACCAGCCTGATGTCATTTCCTTGAATGAAACATGGCTCTCCCCTCTGACCCCAGGCTTGACGGTTGCCCTACCCGGGTTCAACCTCTTCAGAGCCGACCGGCTAGGGAAACACGGGGGGGAGGTTGTGCCATCTACGTTAAAGCCTCAATACAATGCCAGCTACTCCCCCTCCCCCAGTTAGAACCTGGGCCTCAGGCCATTACACTCAAACTCACCCTGGGTCACTCCCAAAGCCCCCTTCTACTCACGGCAGCCTACATCCCTCCTAGAGACCAGAAAGTAGCCTTCCACTCAATCCTGGCCTATCTCGCCACCCTCCCGCAACAAGACGAAAAAATTATCCTTGACGATTTCAACACTAACTGGCTGGCTAAGTCAGTATCCCCACTTATCGACGCTGCTACAGCCCAAGACCTCACTCAAGTAGTCCCTTCTCCCACTCGGCTGGACCCCTGCACCAGAGCCTCCTCACTACTGGACCTAGTCTTCACCAATCGTCCCAAAAAAATCATAAGCACCACGGTGTTACCAAATGCACTTAGCAATCACTCCCTAGTTTTCTGCACGTGGTCCTGCAAAATGCCCAAGATCCCCCCTAAGATAATCTTCTATCGCAAACTAGGTCCGACAAAACTTGCCCTCCTAAAATCACATCTCAGGACCCTCGACTGGTCCTTCTTAACTAATACCCTAGACCCTGACCTAGCCCTTGACCTCTTCATCCACACCTTCAACACCATCTGTGACCAATTTGCCCCGTTCTCTAAAAAGATGGTCAAAGGCAACCTGGTTCCCTGCCTCTCTGTCTACGTGCCCTTATGCATACTCATGACTCCCTCTGGCACCTCTCTATCGAGACCAGCCGTCCAGCTGATAGGCACAGACATAGGGAGGCCCGGAACAAATGTACGTGGGCATTACGTAAAGCCAAGGCCGAGCACTACAAAACTGCCCGCACAGCCACCTGGGGCACTGGGTGCAAATTCTTGAATAATATCAAGGAAATCGGTGGAAAAAACCCTAACACTCCACCAACCTGATAGCTGTTGATAGGCAACTTACCCCTGACCCCAACAGAATAGCCTCTGCCTTCAACCAAGCTTTCACTAACCTCAGTCATGTCCTCCCTCCTAACTTCATCGAACCCCCCCAAACCGGTCCCCCCCCAGCCTACCTTCCTTTCATCTCGGTGCATCACCCTCAAGGCTACGGAGCCTTATCTTAGAAACGCAATAAGACATGCTCACTATAGTGGTGACTCCCTGGATCTGAGGCTTCTCCGGCTCACCCTCCATGACGTACTATACCCACTCACCCATATTCTCAATCTTTCTCTCTGCCAAGGCAAATTCCCCTCCCTTTGGAAATCTGCCTCCATAACCCCCATATTTAAGAGTGGGGACCGTACAGCCATCAATAATTACCGGCCCATCTCTATACTCCCCCCTCTATCTAAAGCTCTCGAGCGCACTGTCTACGATCAGCTCACTGGCCACCTCAACAAACATGATGATCTCTGTAAACAGCAACATGGCTTCCACAAAGGCCACAGCACGACTACAGCCCTCCTGGAATTCACGGCACACATCCACTCCGCACTTGACAAAGGCGACACCACTGGTGCTGTATTTGTTGACCTTACTAAGGCGTTTGACACTATCAAGCACTCCCTCTTGATAGCCACTCTCTCCAACATTGGCTTCTCACAGGATGCCCTACGCCGGTTCACAAACTACCTATTGGGAAGGCGACAACAGGTCAAAATCATCAACACCCTATCCAGTCAGCTACCAGTTCTCTCAGGGGTCCCCAAGGGGTCCATCCTTGGCCCACTCCTTTTCAGTCTTTACCTTAACTCCCTCCCTAGCTCCTGCTCAGGAAATCTTCTTCTCTATGTGGATGATGCTGTCCATTATGCTTCCAGCCCTGACTCGCTGCAACTCCACCAAACCCTTCAGTCCTCCTTTAGCGAAGCCGAACGGTGGTTCACTTGCACGGCACCTCATACTGAATTACAAGAAGACCATGTTCATTATTTTCACCCACCCCCAGAACTCTAGGAAGAAGCTTTGCCCCCAGGTCCTAACTGCTGACCTAACCCCTCTCGAACAAGTGGACTCCTTCAAATATCTAGGAATCACCCTAGACCCGGCTCTCAATTTCCACCAACACATACACCACCTGCCCACTGCCCTCAATGTCCGCCTTGGTCTGCTCTATTGGTTTAAACATTGCCTTACCCAAGATGCCCTCAGACTTGCAGTCTCATCCTCTATCCTCTCCCTCCTCCACTACGGCATACTCATATATAGCGCTGCCACCACCTCGGCCCTCATAGGCTCCGTCTCTCCCTCAACAAAACCTGCCGCTTCGTCCTGGACTGTGACCGTCTCACTCATACCTGCTCACTTTATAATTCCACTAACTGGCTTACCTTAGACAACAGAATCCAGTTCCACAACTGTCTTATGGTCAAACAAATCATCCTAGGTCTCTCCCCCTCCGGCCTCACCTCCCTAATCTATCCAGCCACAGCCCCTAAAATAACTTGTAGCTCCGGCAAAAAGCTGTTCCCTATTCCCCGATGTCAAACCTCTCTATTTCAAAGGTCCTTCAGCTTCAAGGCCCCCTCATGGATGAATGGCCTACCCAGCTTCATCACAAACAAAAACTCTATCGGCCTCTTCAAAAACCTACTTAAGAGTTATCTCCAGTCCTCAAACTACTGCGACTGCTTCTGAACCTGTCTCGATCCTCCCCACTATGACAATGGCCTCTGGCTGGCTTACCCCCACCCATCTTACAATATATTTTTGTGTCACCCTAAGTTTCTCTGGTCCTGTTTGTGAACCTTACATTGTACTTGTACCAAGTATACAGTTTATTTTGTACTATTACCATGTATCTAGCTGTTCTATTACATGCAATGTATGTCTACCCTATGACTGTACTGTCCAATACTTGTGACGTGGAACCTTTGTAAATGAGTCTCTGACTCAAAGGTACTTTACAAATCCTGAATAAATAAACAAATAAAAATAAACACCTCTGTAGTTTACAAATGACTCTTTTCATTGGTCAAAGATTCATCCTAGTGTATTGTGAAAAGTCAAATCCAAGCATACGAACATACGAAATTTGCCAGCAGATAAAGGCCTAGAGGTCTATCAAGTCTGCTTGAATGTGCAGCTAGCACCCCTTATTCTGCAGCTGCCCTTCCCTTCCACCCTTCCCCTTCATTAACCCTCCCCCTTGTCCTGTCCCATCCTCGTTTGAAGCAGTCCACTGTTCTACTGCATACCACTTCTGCAAGTAACGCATTCCACCCAGCCACCACCCTCTCGGTAAAAAAGTGACTCCTCATCTCCCTCCTGAACCTTCCTCGCTCCAGTCTCATATCATGGCCCCTGGTGCCCTCCCTCCCCTCCCTTACTTTGAACAGCCCCTCTGTACCCGTCTTGTTTATTCCTTTCATGTATTTAAAGGTTTCAATCATGTCCCCCCTGTCTCTCCTCTCCTCCAGTGAGTACATGTTCAACTCCTTCAACCTCCTCTCGTATGATAAGTCCCCCAGACCCTGATCATCTTTGTCGCCCTCACACTCCCTCAGTAACAATGTCCCTCTTCGAATCTGGACGCCAGTACTGCCACATGATACTCAGGTGTGGTCTAACTAATGACCTATACAGTGGCAGAATCACCTCCTCCCTCCTCGAGGATATACCCCTTGCAATACAACCCAGCATTTTGTTGGCCTTTGCAGCTGCCTTCCTACACTGTGCCGGAGTTGTTCACTGACCCTGTGATGAGCACCCCAGATCCTTCTCCTCCTCTGTCTGGGCTAGCTGCACTCCCCTAGCTGGTAAGTCCTCCTTGGGTTCTTCATCCCAAAATGCATCACCTTACACTTTTGGCATTAAAGCCCAGTTGCCAGGTGTCTGACCAGGTTTCAAGCTTTGCCAGATCATCCTGCAACCCCTGCCATCCCCCTAGGTCATCCACCACCGCACCAACCTTGGTATCATCAGCAAACAGACTGATCTTGCTCTTGATGTCCCATGATATGTCTGTAATGAACATCCCAAACAACACTGGTCCCAACACCGAGCCCTGTGGGACACCGCTCGTCACTGCCCTTGGGTGTGAGAGCTCCCCACCCACCACCACCACCCTCTGTTGCCTTCCCTGCAGCCAGTTTCCTACCCATCTCACCAGCATTGCACCTGCCCCTGTGCCTACTAACTTCCTTCCCAGCCTTCCATGTGGCACTGAGTCGAATGCCTTACTGAAGTCCAGATACAGGACATCCACTGCATGTCCCCTGTCCAGTTGCCTAGTTACCCAGTCACAGAACTCGACCAGGTTGGTTTGGCAGGATCGGCCACGTATGAAGCCATGCTGTCTGCTGTCCTGTAGTCCTTTGGCCTCTAGGAGGGCCACCAGCCTCTCCTTCAGGATAGTCTCCATTAGCTTACCCACGATGGATGTGAGGCTCACTGGTCTGTAGTTTCCCGGTTCATCCTTGGGGCCACTCTTGGAGGGGCACCACATGAGCCATCCTCCAGTCCTGAGGTACACACCCTGAATGTAGTGAGGCATTAAATAGGTCTGCCAAAGGTCCTGCAAGGACCCTTGAAAGCTCCTTCAGTACCCTGGGGTGGATGCCATCTGGGCCTGGCGCCTTGTCCACCCTCAATGCCTTCAAACCCTCTCGAACTCTGCCCTCCGTGATTTCCCCATCTGTCACCACTTCCCCCCTTGCGTCTGCCATTTCTCCCATCTTGGGTGTCACCCCCCTCTTCTCTTTAGTAACTACTGAGCAGAAGTACTCATTTAGTGCTTCCGCCTTATCGTACCCTGCTTCCACCCAACCCCCCTCCTTCCTAATCCTTACTGTGTGTCCTTACAGCTCCTTTTCTCCTGATTTACTTAAAAGTCCTTCTCCCCCTTCTTAATGCCTTGTGCCAGCCTGAGTTCCGTAGATGCTTTGGCTACCCTTACTGCCCTTGTCACCTCCTTCGATTCTGTCAAGTACTCCTCTCTGTCCTCACCCCTCCCTGTTTTCTTGTACTTCCTAAAGGCAACTCTTTTCTCCTTACCTTTTCCACGACCTCCTTGCTCAACCAGCTCGGTTTCTTAGCCCTAGCCTTCTTGCTCTGGGCTTTGCAGCAGGTTTTGGTTGCCTCCACTATCCCCAGCTTTATGAGCTCCCATCTCTGGTTAGTATCCATACTAGATTGAATTCTGGCCAGGTACCCTTTCACCACTTCCCCCATCCTCCCAAAGTCGGCCCTCCTGAAGTCCAGCACTCTTGTGCAGATTCCCTCCTTCCTTGCCCATATCCAATGTGAGGCCATACTGAGTGGTGGTCACTCCCTGACAGCGGTTCCTCCACTGTAAGTTCTCTCACAAAGTCCCCATTTGCCAGCACAAGGTCAAGGGTATTCCCTAACCTGGTTGGTTCACTGACCATTTGCAGCAGGAAGCTGTCCTGGAAGGCATCCAGCAGTACCTGCTCCCTTCTGTTCCTGGTTGTTGGGGTGCTCCAGTCCACTCCTGGCATGTTGAAGTCCCCACAATCACCACACTACCCTTCTACTGAGGTCCTCCTGATCTGTCCCCTAGTTCCTGTCTAACTCCTCCATCTGAGATGGTGGCATATACCACTCCCATTCTAAGAATCCTATTCTTGGAATCCTGGATTTACACCAAAGTGACTCTGCTACCCTCCTCCCTTCCTCCATTACACACTTCAGTCCTTCCTTCACATATAGTGCCACCCCCTCCTTTCCCAGTCACCCTGTCCCTACAAAATAACCTGTACCCTGGTACAGACAGGTCCCAGTCATTATATTGGGTGGCCCATGTTTCCGTGATGGCTGCAATGTCCCCCTCTCCCTCTGCCATGAGAACATGCAACTCTGCAGTTTTCCTCCCAAGGCTCCTAGCATTAAGGGTAACCACCTTCCACCCTTTCCCCCTCCTCCCATCCTGCCCTCCTTTCCTAGCATCACCAATAGTACTTGCCATTTGTCCTTTGTCACTGTTATGAGGGTAGCTCATATGATTTCCCAACCTGTGTCTCTGCATATCTCTTTCCCAACTGCCACCCCCACTCCTAGTTTAAACTCCCAACTTCCTCTATATATTCTTCCATCCTCTGTTTCAACACTTTCTTTCCCTCTTCATTCAAGTGTAGTCTGTCCTTGGCATAGAGACTACTGTCCTCCCAGGTCCCTCCCAACCCCCCTAACAGCCCATACCCTTTAGCACAACACCAGGTTCTTAGCCATCTGTTAAATTCCTCTATCCTCAGCTTTCTTGTTGTGCTTGCCTTTGGCACCGGAAGTATCTCGGAAAAAGTTACTCATCTTCCTGCCCCCTCACATAATTGTGATAGTTCCTCAAACCTCCTCTGGACTATATCCACTGTCTTGTCAGCCAGGTCATTTGTCCCAAGATGTATAATTAAATGAGGCTTGTCCCTACCCCTTCTAGCATATTTCAGAACAGACTGTCCCACCCTTTCCGCTGTCATTCCTGGCATGGCCTCCACCCAAATGCGACTATGCTTCTCCGCCTTGCTACCCCACCTAACTCCTCTTAGTATTGAGTCCCCCAGCACTAAGATTCCACCCCTCTTACTCCCTGCTTGCTTCCTTTCATCTCCCTCCCTCATTTCCAGCTCCTCTTCTTCCTCCTGCACATTATTACGCCCTTTTACCCCTGTTGCAGTTCTCCCAGCAGAACTTCCCCCCGCTCCAGTTTGGTCCAGGCATTTATCAATTACTCCTCTAATTTCATCACTTCCCTCCTCCACCTTCTTCCTCTCTAGCAGTGCAAAACTATTTTCTGAAGATCCTTCACAAATGCCTGCTCCCTCTCTCTGCATAGTAACCTGTTCTCTCCTTTCCACTCCACGACTTTTGCCACTTCTTCGCCTCCCCTCACAAGTCCCTATTGCCTCCTTCCATTTGACTTTTGTCTCCTGACCTGGTTTCCCCGGCAATCGTTCTTCCTAGCCTGGGCCCCTTTGTTTCTGCTTCCCTTCTTCTGACCCTCTCCTCACCACTGTTGGCTTAAATTGCCCTCCCTCATCTCCCCTTCTTCCTCCCTCCAGTATTGGGCTAAACCCACCCCCAATCTGCCTTGCCTGTCTTAGTTCCTCCTGCAGACCCTCAATCTCCTTTCTAAGTTTTCTATGTGGTTGCACACTAAACATCCTCCCACTCTCAGGCAATGTTTAGAAAGACTGGTGCACTGCAGTTGTTGCAGCTACCACCCTACCACCACCCACTGCTTCGTTGCCCACCCAGCGACCCCCACCCTTCCAGCTGCAGGATACCAAACACTCCCCCAAGTCCCCACTCTCCCCCCTCTATCAGAGCAAAACATTCTTTATTTCCCTTACCTCCTTTGTTGCACACGTTTAGATATGTTGAGCAACTGCTTTTTATATTCCTATCCACACTCAAAAATACTTTAAGTAGCCATTGCACAACCTTCTTCAACTCCTACTCCTCTTTTACCCAATGCAAAAACAATGTGAAGTAGTAATAATGAAAGCGCCTAGATTTGCATTTACTTCCCTTCCACGGAGAGAGCAGTCACCTCTTCACTTGCTGCAGTTCCTTTCCTGGATGTCTGCTTCTGTTATGACAGGTGCAAATCCTTTGCCTGTTTGAGGAAGTGATGTCAGAACCCCTAGTATAAAGGGAATAATTGACCAGGGGTGGGTGCAGTGAGGGGTTTGGGTGGGTGGGACCAGCCCAAGTCTTCCGGAAACAATCAGGTAGCTGAAGCCTCTAGTCAGACAATTAGCACCCTTCCCCCACTCAAAACTTTGCAGCTAGAGAAGCCAGCAACAATGAAACAATTCTACTCAAAGCCCCCAACATAGGTTTGCTACCCAAAGAAACAGGACACCAATTCAAACAGCTTCACCAACAATACATCAAAATAGGTTTGGAATTAGAAGATATAGGTCTCCAATTCAAAGAAACAGACCAGTTAAATTACACCAATTATGTTTAAAAGGGAAGAAATAGGCCTCTACAAATGCAGCCTGCCACACCGTAAACCAAAAATGAGCCCACTTTTAGCTACCAAAACAGGTTTCAAAATTCCAACAGCCCCAAACAATACCCTGCTAGCCCCTTAGTAGTAAGAAAGAAAATAAACATTCTACCAAGTAGAATCCATGAAAAACAATGTAAAACAAGAAGCTACTGTACTGTAGATCTGATCCTGTCCCCCTTCTAGTTCCTTCCAGACACTAAGATTTAGAACTTTAAAGACTGTCAGCATATTTTGATTTGAATCTGACCCAATAATGCTTTGATTTTATAAGAAAAGATTAAAAACCACTATATTGTTTTCTTACCTCAGAGGCGTAATACTTGGCCATGGATGCCTCCTTGAAGAAGGGCCTTCCAGCTTCCCTGAGTCTCGCTGCATTGTAAGTCAGTAACCGTGCAGCCTCGATCTGTGTGGCAACTTGAGCTATCTGGTGTTGCATACCCTGAAACATTTAAAACCTTTATGTGTCATTTAAGTATAGAAAATATTTTCACCTGCTTAATGAGTAACCTAGAAAAGGAGAGACCCATCACTGGGCAATCGGAAGCACATGTCCCAAAGAGGCTGCATTTTGTTGGCTTTAGCAATGTGTCAGACTGAAAATTTGGTTTAACTTACAATGCAGTTTGTTAGACTTCTGCCCCTCTAACATGACTGTTTGAGTCACATCCCAAGTGGCAACAGATACCAGGTTTTCTTTGTTGGTGCTATGTCTGTGACAGCTTCAAAAATTAGCAGCAAAGCATATCTATGCCACGGTATAGCAAAACTGGTTAAGTCATTCTCAGAACAAGATAAAGTTCTAGACAGAGTTGAAAAATGCAACTAATCACAAACGAGAATTCATACATAATTAGGCCACCATGACTCAGGTGTGGACAGTGTCAAATACTAGCCAGGAACATCCATACTAAGTTTGGTTATAATTGTCTTTGTTGTTCTAAAAGTATAGCCCAAATGGAACTGGAAATTTAGCAGCTAACCACAAAATCAGTAAATATACATAATTAAATGAACATTGCCAAGATGCTGACATCTGTAAGAGTTAACAGCAAAATCCACCCATATCAAATCTGATTATAAGTGGGCACGTTATGTTCAAGCTATGGCCTAAAATGGAGTATGAAATCTAACATCCAGTCCCAAACCAGCACACATACATAATTAGGTGACGAAGGGTGATGTGCTGAAAACTTTAAGCATTAAGCGAGGGTAGCTTCCGCACCAAGCTCGGAAATAAATAAGTCCCGATGTGTCAGGCCCATTCAGAATTACAAGAAAATCTAAGAAATACAGGACACCAATATGGTTTGGCAGCCAGGTAAAACAGATCAGTAGAGAAAAATATGCATTCAGGTTTTATAAGAAAGAACAGAGTGAGATGAACAGAAGTATAAGGAGAAACTGTGTTCTGACGTACCAGCTGTAATGTAAACACCCCCGGAGCTGTGCTGCACCATTTAACACTCTCAGTGCAGCACTGCACACTATATAAATTGATACACTGGGCGGTGCTGTGCCGAGAATGTGTAATGGTGATGCTCAGCTCCGAGGTGTTCACATTATGGCTGGTACATCGGAACACGTATAATGCTACCCAGGTAATTACAAAGTTCAGTTTTGGTCTCAAAAGCCTAATCAGGAGCCTCTGGTTTGGGGAGTAGGGTGCTGGGAGGACAGGTGTACTCCTTTAAGGGACTTACAGAGACTGGACAATGTAGAGAGGAGAGGGAAGTATGACGGGATATAATTGATGTTAAAGACGCCACGATCTTGGGACAGACTAGGCAGACTGTTCAGGTCTTTTTTCCTCCTTCTCTTCTGTATTTTTGTGTTTGAAGACAATCAGGTAGGTTGTTCTTAAGGTATAGCTCCAAACAGGAGTTGATAATTAAACAACAAATTATGAGCCAGCACACATACATTATTAGGTCACCTTGCCTGAGGTGCTGATAGCATCAAGAATTTGTGAGAAGGAACATTCATTCCAAGTTTCATTATCAGTAAAAAAACTCATTCTGAAAACATAGATCAAAAGAGAGTTAGGAAACTTAACTGATCAGAAGCCTCAATTCATGCATTATTAGTTCCATATGGCAAAGATGCTGTCAGCCTTGAGAAGTGATACTGAGTAATGTGTTTACCAACTTTGATCAAAATCGGATATTATAGCCACATCTTGGCCAAGATACTAATCGCCTCAAGTCCTTCTTAGGAATGTTTCACTCAAAATAAACTGTACTACTTACTCCCACAAAGAAAAACCTAATCCATGAAAGACAAAATATAAACTTCCCAGCACTGATAAGCCTCTACTGCTGAGCCCTGCACTAATTTTGTATCAATATAAATCACCCATGATACAATAAAAAAGAGAGATAAGGGTCCACATGGGATAAATGACCCACAGACTTGCTTCCTATTAAGAAGACTCTGACCTTTAAACATAGAAATGAGGTTCAACAGCATTCCTCACTACGAAGTGAAATTTGAGCAACAATACAGTCAGTTATGTCGTTTACAGCTGTGTACACATATTGTTAATCATATTTCAAACACATGAACAATTTGTGCAACAGTACTTCTGGGGCATACTCTGCAATTGACAGAAGCTTATTTAAATTTACAGTGCAAATTTATGTAACGGTTTGATAATTTCCTCATTTGTTCTGCTGTCATAGCTGTTTACACATCCCAACCTGTTATGAGAAAGAATAAAAAATTCTGTTGTCCACAAGGGACTCTGGCTGGGAGCGTAGAGACATACATTTAAACAGCTGCTACCTACAGTTAACATCCTATAATCAAGCTGCTCTATTCTGTTATATAAACTCAGCAAGGAGAGTACATTATACATACACACGGCTTTAAGGAAGAAAGACAACTGGTCCATCAAGTTCCTTCCTATCATCACCAGCTCAAATGGAATACCTGTCACCCATTTTTCTTCAAGGTAGTTCTCGAGTCTGAGCTTGAAGGTCATTACAGTATCAGCTCTTGTAAGATGGCATTGATCCCTAAAAACCCCACCATGGTCCTGTGATGACTGTTGGCACAAACCCTCCGCTCACCTCCTCGAATGGCAGCCATCTGACTCATGCAAACCACCATATCAATAAACCAGTGAGTATATCTATATTTCATTTATTTATTACACTGATGGAGATAATGAGCACAATTGGCATTTTTAATATGTGACCAGTTCATACAACATGTAATACAACGGAAAGAGGACAACTAACAAAAATTAACGTACAATTAAAAACTGTGAACAATTACAATAGGGTCGTGTTTGTAAAACATTAAGAAGAGATTTTTAAGTCATAATTGATTCACATCTGTTAACTATCCTAGGCAGAATATTATAAAAGCCAGTCGTTGGGTAGTTAAGGGCTCCTTGACCAGTAGAGGTACAGTTTATTATGTGGGATCAGGAAGTTCTAATTGTCTTGTAACCTAGTACCCAATTTGAGATTATGGGGAATAAATCAATAATCTAAGAACCACTTTTTAAATTATATTTTATTGCATTTTAAAAATATACATGCAAAATAAAGTGTACAAGAGACAACTGCTCTTAAAGCACAGATCCTTATTACAGTAGCAAGAGCATTGTATTTCTTAGTGTAAACTCACGAGGGGGAAAATATAGGTTACTCACCTGTATCCCTAGTTCTAGGAGTGGTATATATTTCAAATCCACATACAGGGAGTTCCATTGGAAAGTGCCGATTCATCAGAATGTTTTCAAGCTAAGCTCCTCCCACCACCTGGGTAGTACATAGCCCGGCTCTGACCTGTGACATTAGATCTTGCACCCTGGAAGCAGGATCTGTGCACTTGACAGGGGAGGGAGGGTGGGTGACCAACATGTAAACTATATACAACTCCTAGAACTACTGTTACAAGTGAGTAACCTATTATTTCTAGGGGCATGAATACAGTTCACTATCCACACGTAGGTAGACTTCCAGCAGTTCTCTGGGAGGAGGGGGCAAGGCACGCATCCCTATCTGGAGAACAGATTGGAAAACAGAGGACCCAAAAGCAGCATCCCGATGAGACTCAAGGTCAATGCTGTAATGGGACATGAAGGTGTATGCTGACTTTCAGATGGCAGCCCTGCAAATCTCCTTGGATAGGAAAGTCCCTGGAAGCAGCCACTAAGGCAGTGGTATGTCTGGTGGAATGAGCCCTAAGCCCTTCAGGGGGCTCCCTACCAGCCAATATATAGAAGAGGTCGATGCAGGACATTATCCACCTGCCAACCGTTTGCTCTGCTACCAGTCTGCCAGACACAGCTTCAACATAAGTCACAAACAGCTGGCAAGCTTTATCCCAAACTCCAGCGATGTGCCCCCTGTAAATGAGAGAGCACCCTTTACAGGCCCAGGGTATGGAGCCTGCGGTCGGCCTCTAAAGAAGGGTTATTAAAGTATACCGAAAGGTTTATCACCTGGTTAATATGAAACTCTGACACCACCTTCAAGAGGAACTTCAGGTGGGGCCGAAAGATGACCTTGTCCCTGTGCATGACCAGATACAGAACTCCATCCAGCGTGCCTGTAGTTCACCGATTCCTTCTGACAAAATGGCCACCAAGAAGGTGGGCTTCTATGATAGGTGTGACATTTCACACCTGTGTATAGGTTTAAAAGGTGTGCCCATAAGCACAGCCTGCACCAGCAGCACGTCCCAAGGTGGTGGTGGTTCATCCACCGGATGGGTCAGATGGTCAAGGCCCTTAAAACAGCACCCAACTGCCTCCTCCAGGGTCACTGTCACCATACCACCCTGCACCCAGTACTTAGAGATGGCAGCCAGGTGCACCTTAAAGGTCATCACTCGCAGCCCCAGTTGGGAGATGGACCAAAGGAACTCAAGGATACTAGCCACAGGGCAGGCAAGGGGATCGAGCTCCTTGCCCTGACACCAACTGGAAAACCTTTTCCATTTAAAGGCACAGCATCAGCAAGTCAACTCTTCTTGGGAGGCCTCCACAATGTGAAGCACAGCTTCAGAAGCTTCCGAAACACCCAAAGCCTGGAACTCTAGTCACGTCACTCAAGAACCAGACTATGAGGTGTAAAGATTGTAGATCCTGGTGCAGTACCATACACTGTTGCTTGGTCAGCAGGTTCAGATGAAGAGGAAACTACCATGGAGGCCTGCTGCTAAGGCTGAAGAGATCCGGGTACCAAAACTGCTGTGTCCAGTCTGGAGCAATCAGGATTATCTGTGCCTGTCCTTAGAGGCCTTAACCACCACTTTGTGGATGAAGGAGAAGGGAGGAAAAGTGAACACAAGTATGGGGGTCCAAGGCCTTGTAAAGGCACCTCACAGCAGTGTACAGGACTGTAGGAGGTAGGCACAAAAACAGTTTCAGTTTTGTGTTCTCCCAGGAGACAAACAGATCCACCACAGGGGTTCCCCACTGAGAGAACAGGTGGCTCGATGCAGCGACCACTCATGCAATGTCTCTCCCACCCGGCTGAGAGCATCTATCAGTTGGCTGGTCACTCCAGCAACACGGATAGCCAGGTGATCGGCACCCAGGCTGTGCACGACAGTCCAGGTGTGGAGAGCCTCCTGACACAAGGGAAGGGATAAAGTTCAGGTAGAACATAGTTGTGGTGTTGTACGTCTAGACCTGCACGACCTGACCCCAGATAAGAGGAGTGAATTCTGTCAGAGCTAACTGCACAGCTGGAGCCCCAGCAAGCTGATGTGGTGACACGACTTGCTACGTGACCTGAAGCCATGGGCTCTGTGGTCTCCCAGGTACGCTTCCCACCAGAGACATGGCTGTCATGACTGTGATGGATGGTTCTGGGCAGACAAATGGGACCCCCACCTCCAGGTGTTCTGGGATCAGCCACCCCAGGATGGCATCCCACATCAGTAGGCTCACTTTGACTGGGTGGTCCACTGGCCTAGGCCCTGGGACCACTAATGGCCGAACTCCCACTGTAGGTGTCACATCCGGCAGTAGGCCCACCAGACTACACTGGTGCAGGACGCTATGTATCCTAGCAGACACAGGAAAGTTCCTAGCAGGGCACGAGAGTCCAACATGATTGGACAAAAGAGGTAAGATACAATGCCTGGTCTACAGGGAGGCAGCCCATGGCCTGCAGCGAGTCTAGCTCTGGTCTCATGAACTAAATCACTTGTGAGGGGATCAGTTCAGACTTGGCTGGGTTGACCAGCAGGCCAAAGTCTCCATAAGTCCGGAGGGACAGATCTCTGGACTGCTCCATGGCCTCCTTGGTCAGCCCTGCTATCAGCCAGTCATCCAGGTAGGGATACACCCTGATGCCCTTGTACCTCAGGAAAGCCTCCCCCACTGTCATGCAACTGGCAAAAACTCTAGACGCAGATGAGAGGCAGAAGGGCATGACCTGAAACTGATAAAGGACTCCCTTAGCACAGAACTGAAGGTACTGCCAGAGGGATGGACTGCAATATGGAAGAACACATCCTGGAGATCCAGGGAGCAGAACCACATGCACTGCTCCAGAAATGACAATCAGATTCAGGGTTAACATCATGAAGTTGCGCTTCTGCATGTACTGGTTGAGATTGTTCAGATCCAGTATGGCACCAGTGCCTGGCCCCCCCGGTCCATTTCAGGCCCAGGAAGTACTTGGACATTTACCTCTGACTTGCCAGGGCATCTGGGACACAGGCTGTAGCCCCTTTCCCAAGGAGCCGAGCGATGTCCTCCTTTAGGGTGGACAACATGTACTGTGACACTGAGGATTCCCTTGGAGCGTAGGATTGGTAAGGCAGGAGAGCCTTGAAATCAAGAGGCAACACTCTACCTACCACATCTAGGACCCAGCTGTCTGTGGTAATGATGGACCAATGTGGCCAGAAGTGGAGAAGCTGACCACCCACAGGGAAATGGGTCAGGGACCGGACAGCTGGGAGGTGGACACCATGTGACCCATCAATGGACAGCTTTGGAGGGGGAACCAGTTGCTGGGACTGGAGGGGCACCACTTCCCATATTTCCTCTGCTGGGGCTGCTGTCGAGGCTGTAGAGGCTGAAAGGACCAGAACTGAAAGGCCTTTTTGTTAGGTTTCTGGGCCTCAGGGTAATTTTCGGACGAAGTCACTGAGTCCAGGGTGGCACTGGACTTCTCAAACCTCATGAAATGTCTTTCTATCCCAAGCCCATAGAGGTTGGTGCCCAGGAAGGGGGCATCTGCCAGCTTGTGCTGGCTGTCTATGGTGAAGGTGGGCAACCTCTGCCAGGCCCTGTGCTGCGCTGTGGCAGATGCTGTCATGGCACAGAAGCAGGAGTCACCCATGTTCAAGGCCATCTGGAGGTGGTGTTTAGCCAGTACTTGACCCCGGTCTCTGACCAGCTGCACCAGCAGCTGCTTGTCAGCAAGAAAATGAGGGAGGATTTCATCTAGCACTCCCAGCAGTGAGTGACGAAAGTTGGCCATCATCATGATGTAGCTCGCCTGACTGAGACCTAGAGAGGAAGCGGCACAGATCTTCTTGCCCATTTTTTCAGCCAGAGACCAATCTCTTGGCCAAGGGATGGTCCGAGAACCCTGATAGCGACCCAGTAGGGACCAGCACACTTGCAAACCATGTAGGTGGAGGGTGCCAGGCAGGATGCTGGATGCTGCCAAAACTCCAGGGCCAATCTGAAAATGGTCTGAACCATGGGAAACATGACCCAAGGGAACTGTTCTTGTCCAGGATGTCGATAAAGGGGTGTTTAGCTCACCTCTGGACTGCCTCCAAGGACACATTTATGGACTCCGACATCAGTTAGAGAACAGCCCCAAATGACCTCGGCTCATGATTGGTAGTCAGCTCCTTAACCAAAGCCAGGCCTCAGGTGTGCGTCCTTGACAACAACATGGATGACTGGTCCAAGTCATCTGACGACTCTTCAAAAATGGCCTGTAGCCGGCTTGTCGGTGCAGCGGTTGGATTTCCGCTTGCGACACCGGCGACCCGGGTTTGAGAACGGACTCAGGTCGCTGGAGAGCCGGCCGGGGGGAGTAGGCTCGGCGTCCGACGACTGCCTACTCAGGGGAGGAGGGGCGAGGCTGCAGATCTGGCACCCCTGGAGGAGGCAGGGAGGACCAGCAGCAGAGCCTCAACGTACATGGGGGCGTGGTGAACGTCGGCTTTGCCTAGACGTAAGTGGCACGCCACGCCCCGGTTAGAAAACGGAAAATCCGGCCTCCTGGTCGGCTGGATGATGGCTGCCGTGCTCTTGTCGGTCAAGATGCCTGAGCCTCCAAACCCACCTCAGCAGCACACAGGGGCTGAATCTAGTGTGCGCTGGTTGCCCCGGTGCCTTCCCCTCGGAGGAGGGGGACCCACCCGGAGAAGGGATACGCCGGGCCACCCCAGGGTCGGCTGCGATCTGGGGTGTGGGGAAGGGGGGTCAGGGCGAGAGGGTCGCAGGAGGCATGAGCAGCCGGAAGGAGTGGTAGACCAGAGGGCAAGGAAGGAGGATAAAAAAAAAAAAAAAAATGGCTTTGTTACCCTTTGCCACTGTGGACCACCCAAGTATATTCTGGCTGGGTGATTTCCACCTACAGACAACCTGGCAAGCTGGGTACAGCACGGGAGTCCTTGGTTGGTGCTCCCACCAAAGGCTGCAGTAGAAGCAGCACTGCCTGCAACAGTGGAGAGACAGATGCTGTTGAAATATGTCAAGGGTGGACCAACATGGGCGTGACTGATACCTGTCATTCGACCACAGGTGTCGGGGGAAGAGCCTCTACCCTGCCCTGCAATGGTCTATTACTGCCAGAGGAGTTCCTCATAGTGCTGTTGCATCCTACAGTGCTGCCTCTCCTCGCCCGAAGATGAGGAGGATGAGGCATGCCAATGGCACTTCCCAGTTGAGCAGGATCGAGAGCGCAACCAACACCTCGACCACAATCTTGACCGTCAACCCAAGGGCCGATACTGAGAAGAAGCCAACAGAGGGAGACCACATGCTGGGGTGCATGGACAAGCACCATCTTCAGCAGCATAATCACCAGAGAAGGCTGATCCCAACGGCAGCCAGTTGGGGACACTGACCAGTCCATGTCCTCTTGGGTGAGGACTGGAAAGCAGGGGTCTTGGGAGAGCAACTCCTTGATCCCCTCCGACAACTGGTCAATGGGGCCATGAAAAATCTTGACAACCTGATCAGCCAGTGTCAAGGTTGGCAAGCCCGATAGGGGCATTATGGAGCTGTTGAATGAGCTCTCGACCATATTCAGCTCTACCAGAGTTGAGCACTCGACACCAATCAGGGGAGTTGAGGGAACAAGAGGACTGCATTCTCTCCCACTTCCATCACTGGCATGGGCAGCACTTGTGTTTCTCACCACGGTGGACCAGGCCCTCCCTGTAGGCCTAGACAGCCCAACACATCTCCTGAAAATCTTCCAAGAAAGACACTCTGACGCTGGCCCCAGCACAGAGCAGTGTCAAGGTCAATGAGGTGCCCACCGCGGCAGCCACCACAGTGTGTTCCATGGCCACAAGGTAAGCAGCTGACCCCACCACAGTGGAGGCTAACTTGCCACCCTTCAGCTGGAGTTTCACATCCCTGTCAGCTGGCCAATTAGAAGCCAAGCCACACAATCTTCCAGTAAAGAAGGAAGCACTACCAAACATGCGCCACATCCAGAGACATCATGCGATGCCCCTAAGCAGCAGAGGCAAGACATGTGTGGGTCTGTTTTCGACATTTTCTGTCGGCTTGTGATGCAGAACTTGAAGCCACGAATGGGCTTCATTTCTTCAGAGAAAATCTTCTGTCGACAAGGCAGAGCTGAAGCGAAGGAAAGTAGAAGCACTCAAGTAACAATTGAAATTTGTTGAAAGAAACTGAGGAAATCAGCAATGGCACACTTGGTAGCCTACAACACTGCAGAGTTGCGAAGGAGACTGGACTCTTCCAGCAGAAAGGAAGCCTGACATCATGGGGTAGAGCTGGAGGATATACCGCCCAGGTGGTGGGAGGGGCTTAGCCTGAAGATGTTCCGATGAATCAGCATTTTCCAGTGGAACTGTCTACGTATGGATAGTGAACTATATCCATGCCCCCTAGAACGGTAACTTTTATCATTCTATATAGAGCATTCAGTGCAGCTAATGCACTACTTCTTTATATGCACACATTTCCAGCAGTCTAGTTTCCAGGCACTACAGCTGTTATACTAAAATCCTTAGAAAAGTTCACCTCAACCATGGGCCTTTCATCAAGCGCCTGAGGACTGTATTTAGCACGAAGAATGCTGAACAAAAATATGATTAATGCAAACTCTTATGTACAGAATCGGCATATGAAATAACATATGAGCAAATAGAAATAAACTCTTATTTAATCAAGTTATTCCAAACCTGAGAGTTTACCTCCCTGTGGGATAGGAGATAGGATCAAATAAAAAACATATCAGACACTGGGTAAGCCCCTCCCAGGCTGCCCAGGTTCCCCAGGGCTCCAAGACATGAGGTCCGCCTGCCATCTTGCCAAATGCACGTGACTGCGTCACTCTAAACAGCCATCCTCCACACCATTTATGAACACATGAAATAGCCAACAGAAAGCAATATGGTCTTTCAAGTCTGCTTGACTGTGGTGCTCCTGATCAAAAGATTATAGTGGGCCCTGCCCCCCTTCCTCCAACCCAGACCTTCTCCTTTACCCTATCCCACTCTCTCAGACCTGCCCCCCCCCCCATTGTCTTCTGAGGGACAAACTCAGACAGAAGTTCATTCTGTTCACCACAGCTGCTGCCTTCCTACACTACGTGGCCTGTATAAGGTCATTAGTGAAGACTATCCCCAAGTCCTTCCCCCCCTCTGCTTCAGCGACACTGACCCCCACCCAGACTGTACTCTGCCCTCAGATTCCTCCCTTCTATGTGCATGACCTTTAACTTCTTCGCATTGAATCCCAGCTGCCAGATGCCTGACCAGCTCTCCAGCTTAGCCAGGTCCTCCTTCAGGTCCTGCACCACTTCATCTGTGTCCAGCCCCCCAAACAGCTTAATGTCCTCCACAAATAGATAAATATTACCTTTAATTCTGTCCCCAGTGTTGTTTATGAACACTTTAAACAACACTGGTCTGAGCACGGGCCCCTGTGGGGCACCACTTGTAATTTCCCTTGTTCTTGAGAGTTCCCCATCCTCCCACCACCACTATTACCTTCTGGGTCCTACCACTAAGCCAATTTGCCACCCATTTGGTTAATTTGCTCCCTACCCCTCAGTTCTCCAACTTCCTGATCAACCACTTGTGTGGCATTGAGTCAAAAGCCTTGCTGAAATCCAAATATAGAATGTCAACCGCCTGACCCTTGCCCACCACTCTCACTACCCAGTCAAAGAAGTTAATCAAGATGGTTTGACAGGACCTCCCTGACATGACCCCATGCTGTCTCTCATCCTGTAGCTCGTTAGCTTTGAGGAACTCCACTGTTCTTCCCTTCAGAATGGTCTTCATGATCTTACACGCAATGAAAGGCAGACTGACCAACCTGTAGTTCCCTGGATCATCCCTGGGCCCACTCTTGTGAAGCGGTACCACATGCCCAGTTCTCCATTCCTGCAGTACCACCCCCATATCCAAAGAGCTGCTGAACAGGTCCACCAGCAGACATGCCAACTCCACTGCCATTTCTTACCTTTGGGTGCATGCCACCTGGGCCTGGGGACTTGTTTACCTTTAGTGACTTTTAGTGAGCTTTTTCCTAACACTGTCCCATTATCCTGCCCTCAGCCATAGCCCCCACTCCTCCTGCCATGCTCCATTGCAGTACTGGTCCATTCTTTTCTTTAGTAAAGCCAGAGCAGAAGTATTCATTCAACTGCTCTGCTTTTTCTTCACTGCCTTCCAACTATACCTGCCTTTGTGTCCCTCTTCTCACCGATATGCCCAAAGAAGGTTTTCTCCCCCATTAATCCCTTCTGCAGTTTGCAGCTCCATTCTAGCCTTGACCTACCTGACTATCCTACTGGCCTCTCTAACTTCCTCCAAGCCGACCCCCTCATCCTCGTCCTTCCGTGACTTCCTGTACATCCCATATGCAGTCCTCTTATCCCTCACTGGCTGGCTTACCTTCTTACTGAACCGACCTGGGTCTCCTGGCCTTGGAATTCTTTCCCTTCTGTTTTGGTCATGACATAGTGAAACAGCTTGGCTCCTCAGGCACCAATTCATTTAACAGAAAGACCAGCACTGTGTTGCAGGATAACAAACTTTTATTGAAAATAAAAACAGCAGTGGGCTCTGATGCACCTCCTCTGTGGCCTCGAGTTGCTCTGCCATTTTATAAGCCTATGCTTGACTCCAGAACTGTTGCAACGTTAGCTGTCTGTGTGCGACTTTGAGCCCTTCTGTTTTAGACATGTGTCAGTGACTGATGTGGTCCCTTCCTTGATCACTATCCACCTTTGTTCCAAACCCGTATCTTACTTAAGATTAGCTTGGTGTCCCTTCAAAATCTCTCCCAACCTACCATAGTCAGCCTTCCTGAAATCTAGCATTTTGTCTTTGTGCTTGGTGTTTCCTTCCCCATGTCAACTCAGAACTACACCATCACCTGGCTGCGATTCCCCAAAGGCTTCTCCATCATGATGTCCTGGACATGATCCCCATTTGTAAGTACTGAGTCCAGGATGGCCCCTCCTGTGTCTGTTCAGTCACCCCCGGAACCAGGAAGCATCCAGTAACAACTGTCTCCTGGCACAGGTGGTGGATGGGACACACCACTCCACCTTTGGCAAACTAAAGCCCCCCATCACCACCACTTCACCCCTTTCAGCTGCCATCCTGATCATGGTACCCAGCTCACTATCCTTGTCCTCTAGATAAGGTGGCCTATAAACTACACTCAGCTTTAACTTCCTTCCTGCTACTGTCTGGATTTGTACCACTGTGCCTGTATCTTCCCATCCCAAATTTCCTCCCTAGTGGCAGTAAAATGCCCTCCCTGATGTATAGCGCCACCCTCACCCCCTTCACTTTCTCCCTGTCACTTCTACACAGAGCATACCCTAGAATGGAGAGATGCAAATCAAGATCTGGGGTAGCCCAGGTCTCAGTGACAGCTGCAAGATCCACATTTACCTCCCCTGTCATGGCCTGCAGGTCATGCACTTTGTTCCCAAGCGTTCTAGTGTTAAATGACACTACCCTCCACTATCTGCGATTCCCCCTTTTTTTGATCAAATACATCCCTCCCTCCCCCTCTGCTGGTGCAGTAAATAGGGTTGCTGTCATGGAAACCCCTCATTTAAATGGCAAAAAATGATTGTGCAGCAAGCCTACAATGGCAGCAGAATGTCTGCTGGCAGTTCCATTACACATGCCTCCCTCCTGGGATAGTTTGGTTGCACTGCAGAGGTCAGTCGGGCAACCCCTGTCCAAACCACTGGCACTCAGCCCTAATGCTGATGACCACTACAGCCTTGTACAAACATTAGGGAACCTCAAGAAGTCTGTTTCATGGAAAAACAGAGACAAGGTCGTTCTATTTGCAGATTGCACTACTGTGGAATGAAAAAAAGTATTAGTAATTATCGCAAAAGCACAGGCTTTGTGGACCTGTGTCTAATGTAAATGGTCCAGCTGCTCTCTAGCCCACAGCAAAATCTTATAGAGTGGGAGAGAAGATGATGTGGAAGCGGCAATGATGCAAAAGGCCCCACTGGTGTTGAAGTCAGCGAGATGGAGGGAGCCAGTGGAATGGCGTTACAGACCACACCTGGAATTTTGTGTGCAATTCTGGTGCCCTTATCTGAAGAGAGATGTGAGATTGTTGGACGGGGTACAACGAAGTGCTACAAAGTTGATTCAGGGATTACAGGATATGCCCTACGAGGAGAGATTAAGGGAACTGAACATGTATTCCCTGAAGGAGAGAAGGGACCGGATGGATATGATTGAGACTTTTAAGTACTTAAAGGGAATAAATAAGTCTGGTACTGAAAAGATATTCAAGCTCTGGAAGGGGAGGGACATGAGAGGGCATAGACTTAGACTGGAAGGAGGTAGGTGTAAGAGGGAAATGAGGAGGCACTTTTTCAAAGAGAGAGTAGTGGCAGTTTGGAACACTTTGTAGGAGGAGGTGGTATCCTGTAGGATAGTGGGTAGTTTCAAGAGGGGTTGGGATAGGGAGAGAGGGGGGGATATTTGGGAAGGTGGAGGAGGGGCAGCTGCAAAGTAGGGGTTAGCTGCACACTCGAGCAGACTAGATAGATCTAGAGGCCTAATTTCTTCTGGCAAATTTTGTATGTTCATACGTACAGCAGGAGAGAGCCATTACAATGACGTCGCAGCACACACTGTCACCTGACTTCAGGTAAGTGAGTGGGAGGGAGGAAGGGAGGGAGTCTCTGAAGCAGCACTGCTTTACAGTCTGGCACTACTAGTCATCAAGCAAGTGAGCAGGCAGAGGGAAGAATCCACAGGAGCATCACATTAGTAAATCAGCACTGGGAAGGTGGGAGGGTGCCATGCAAGGACACATCAGACAGAAGAAAAAAAAATCCCTTCAGTTCCTCCCCTCCAAGTCAAATCATGGTGCCAGAACTGCTTTTGTATTGCCTTGTCTGTGCACCTGCTGAACTGCCCCAGACTGCCTTTTTCTGTGCATGTCTTCAGGGCAACAATATTTAATTTTGGGATTCATTTGAGTTGCCACAGAATGTTTTAATTTTTTTATTTTAGTTTTTGTTGACTGGGTAAGTGCACTAGACAAATTCTTGCCTATTTTCAGGCATAACCCGGGGAATACAGATGAATGCCGACTGACCTTGACACAGATTAAGCTGTTGGTGGTATTTTTAGTGAATGGGGGGGATTTCGGCCAGGGCACCGGGGAAATTCCCCTACTCTCCAGTAGGGGAAACCTCTGGCTGTTCTGCAAGATGGCCAGTTCGTCTGAGGCAGTGGAGGAGATGGACGTTGGAGCGTACGGAGAGAAGGTTGTTTCCCCTGGCCCTCTTTCCCAAGATAGTGTTATCGATTTGAGCTGGGTAAACACCCATTCCACAGTAGCAGAGAATACTTCTGGGACTAACCTCAGAGACAGACCTCCTGTGCAGTCCTTGATTGCGAACCCAAGTATTTTCTTTCAGCCATTAGAAGAAATACTGTGAGAACAGATGCTGAACCGGTTGTCCTTTTTAAAAAAAAGAAAAAGCAAAGCAGTTGCTGAAGTTACAAGAACTTGATGCCACTTTGGATCTCTTAGATTGGTCAGCTACCAAACTGGCAGCTCCCTGTTACCCAGGGAGAAGACACTCAGCTGGGAGTGCAGCACCACCCGAAGGAAGGAGTGCAAACCCCTGATGCTCCTACCGGCATAACTCAGCAGCTGAACCATGTTACAACTGAGGCTGGCAGTGAAAGCAGGATGATACCTGTGTGCCTACAGCCTCCATGCTCGGCGGTTGATACAGACATGCGATCCCATGGCAATCAGCCTCTAGGGCCTAGGAAACCATCAGATACGCAGTTGACGGTTCCGGTTTCACAAAACTCTACAGATTCTGCTACTGAACCTCAGTGCCATATAAATTGGGGCGATATAATGGATTCGGATGTTTGCATGACAGATTGGTCTCCTGACAAAGCTTTAAACGAGGCTGGACAGATGTGTACTTCTGCTGGGAACTGGACTTCTGACACCACAGAAAATTCATATTAAATGCTTGCACATTCCTCTTCTTCTGTGGCACTAATGCTCCGACAACAATGAGCTCCAACTCACCCCGGGGTAATGATTCTTGTACTATTACAAACTTACCTGATAATAGTTTAAATGTGGTACCACAGCATACTGCTGTAGAGAATGCTTCTGTTGTAGAGAATATTATTGAAAATGAAGAAACAGTTGCAAATAATGATAGTGGGCCTACCTCGGTGGACCCCACAAATATATTGCCAAAGGGGCCTGTTCCAGACCCCTTATTTAAGTTATCAGACCTCTTTGTGACTAGGGGAGAGCCTGTCCCTAGGCGTAATGCGGTCCGTCTATTGTATAAAGGAGGCCTGGAGGCACCTCCAAATAGAGTTCATATTGCATGAAACTTGCATTAAGGGACTAGGCACCATTTTTCCTCAGAAATATTTGCCTTGATAAGTTTAGGCAATGGAAACTATGATATTAGTTTTAAACATGTTTCCAGTCTAGACAGGTTTTGGACCCAATATTCAACTCTGAAAAACACTCCTGCTTGGATTCCCTTCCACGCCATTCCCCTCACAAAACCCGATTAAGGTCATAACAGTCATGCTCAAGAATGAAGGTGTGCATGTAGAGGATATTTTATTCTGGTTGAGGCAGCGTTGTGAAATACTGGGTAAACCTTTTCCCACTCTAGACAGTGAGCAGATTTGGGATGGCGGGTGGCGACTTAAAGTTAAATTACATTCTGTCAACATGGGGCCTGTCCACCTTCCCAGCTCTTTCTTCTTAGGTAGAGACCGGGGCTCCATTTTCTATAGTGGTCAGTCTAGGTCCTATTTTAAATGTGGGTCAAGAACACACTTTAGCACTGCTTGTGACACCTCGAGGTGTAGCCATTGTTTAGAGTTTGGATATGTCTCCTCTGCTTGTTTAGATCTTTTCAGGTGTAACCTGTGCAAACAGATGGGCCATGCGTATGGCCACTGTCCATGGGCCTCGCACAACAGAGAAGACTGTGCTACCCAAGAAGGCCTGACTAATCAAGCCCAGCTTCAGCAAGCAAAAAAAGTTGCTGAAAAGGAGAATAGACAGCAAACCATGAGACAAACTACACCAGTCTCATCGCCTTCTGTTCTTCCAGGTCATAACCAGGTTCATGATGTCACAGACATTCCAGAGGATACAACTTCCACTTTAGAACCCCCGGCCCCAGTCTCAGATTTAGCTAACCCACTGAATGCTGAGGAGAACAACCAGCAGGTTATGCCCCCTTCCCCCTGAAGTTAGAGACACTTCTTTTCAGTTAGTAACCCCTAAGAAAAGACCACGGCAAGGGAGAATGGCTTTGCAGAGGAATGAACAGTCTGGAACTATAGTAGCTCCTAGCACTTCTATATGGAAAAAAGGGAATAAATATGCTAATCTCCCAGTTGAAAACTTAGAGGGGGACTTGATGCGGGGACACATTCTTCTTCTTCTGTCACCTCTAACACGGATACTGAGAAAGGCGAGGAAGATTCTATAGCTAAGAAAGCCAGACAGCATTGTAAAACCCCTTAAAGTCCTGTGAATGGCAAAGTTAGCATTTCTAATTTTCATTATGCATTATCTCTCTCTTAGTACTATTAACATAAATAGTATTACAGGTACAAGGAAAAGATCAGGGGTTATGCCTTTCTTGCAGAGCATTAAAAGTGATATAATCTGCTTGCAAGATACGCGATTAAAAACACTTGCTGAGCTACAGCTAGCCTCAAGGGAATGGGTCTCAGGTCCCTCATTTTGGTTTATAGGTCTGGACACCTGTGATGGACTCAGTATTTTATTTTCTAATCCCGGCATTAAGGTGTCCAGATTGGCTGACATACATCCAGGGAGAGCCCTTTTATTAGACATCACTTTTGCCTCTGCTTGGTTTTGTGTTATTAATGTGTATACCCCACAAACCAAGGCACTAAGAGTTGCTTTGTTTAAAGAAGTACAGCCCTTTTGACACACCTCTCATACTTTGGGCAGCAGACTTAAATTGTGGTCTCTCTAGTTCAGATAGGGGATTATAAACTACTAAGTTATTTAGTGACACTATGTCACTGAAAGATATTTTGAGCACTTCTGGTTTGGTAGATGCATATAGGTTATTCACCGTACAGGGGGTATACTTTATTTAAGGGGCCCCGTCGGACACGAATGGACTACATTTTTATGTCTCCCTCCTTAGAAGTCAGAGAGGTTCATATCCGCCCATGTGAATTCTCTGATCACCTGCTTCTTAACTCGAGATGTTCCTGGGGGCCTGTTCCAGGTGTTACAAAAACCGATGGAGGTTGAACGAATCTGTTCTCTCTCAGGTCCCTATACAGAGAGCATGGAACAAAGAGTTTGCTGCTCGCTTCTCAGTGGTAGAATGCTATACTAGCATCTTGGATTGGTGGGGAGATACTGAATTGTCCTGGCGCCTTTTTTTTCAAAATAGAGCGCACCTACAAGGCACTGCAGAATATCTTAAATATCTGCAACTCCGCCATCAGTTACAACATTTAATCTCTAAATCTGAACTATCGAAGTACAATTATGGACCCCAAATTAGTATAATTAAACAACAGATGGCAGCTCTGCACTATGATAGAGCAAAGACTCTACAACAGGAAATCAGATTCAGAACTCAAGCTAAAAAGGGTCCTTTAGACCCTTACAAAGAAAATAAACAGAGAACTCAGAATAGGGACATTACTGAATTGTCCACAAATTCTGGACAACTACTGTAGCACAATCCCCACATGAGCTCCTAGAGGTGGTGGAAGCACATATTACAGGGCTTTTTGGTACCCCTCCCATAGAATCCGATGTGCAGAAAGCTTTAATTTCCTTGGATTTGCCCCAGGTTTCAGAAGAAGATACTAAATTTCTTATTACAGAAGTTTCTTTAGCTGAAGTGAAGCTGCTATAATGCAACTTTCTAGTAAAACTGCCCCCAGGGCTGATGGTATTAGCTCAGGACTCTATAAGACCTTTATCTCTGACCTAGCTCCTACACCGGAGGTTTTGTTTAACCATAGTCTAAGTTCCTCTCAATACTCTAAATCTATGTTGGAAGCAGTTCTGGTTTTGATTCATAAAAAAGGAGATAGATGCAATACTAATAACTGGCACCCCTTAAGTCTAATAAATACAGACATGAAAATCTTAAGTACGATTTTATTAGGTAGATTAGGGAAAATAGCTACCAACTGTATCTGATCAGTCCTTTTCAAATGTGTGCAGTAGCAGGGCGTAGACAACATGATCACTTAATAACCAGGCACTTGGGTTAATATCCCAGTATTGACACTGTAGCGCAGCGTGAGGGGGGTGCTGCACTCCTGAGGTGCCGTCTTTCGGATGAGATGTTAAACTGAGGTCCCATCTGCCTGTTCTGGTGGTAGTTCAGGTGGATGTTAAAGACCCAATGGCACTTCTCGAAAAGAGTAGGGGAATTTTTTATTGCAGAGAAATAACATCATAGGAAAACATAAAGATACTCAAAAAAAAAAAAAATAAGCAGTGTAACAACAAAAGAAATGGGTATCTAGAAAAACAAAGAAAGAAAAATATTCAAAATAAATTATCTACATTTTTCCAAAATATAGCAAATGTCCCATCCATCTTTAGAAATTCAGAAGTTTTAACTTTTTGTATTGCTTTTTCAATTTGTAAAATAACAACAGAGTTTAATAGAACAGCATGTTGTAAATAAAAATGACACCGAGCTTGCCAAAGATTATATTTTATACAGGCAAAGATCACATTCAGAGTACTAGGGTGCTGATACCTCCTTAAAAAAACCTAAGTAATCTCCTAAAATTAAAGATTCATAAGTCATAGGCCCCCAATTCCATTTGCTCTGTAAATCAAGCCAAAAAAGTATAATATATGGACAGTTAATATAAAAAATGTTCTAAAGATTCCAATAAACCATCACACCCTGGTCTTAAACACTCCCTTTCCTCTACCGCCTTATGTTTCCAGTTTCCACGGACCCCATATCTCCCATAACAACAAAGCCAAAAAACATCCCACATATGAACAGAAACTCTAGGGTCTCTTAAAAGTTTAACAGCAAACTGTAATCTAGAGGGATAGCACTTTGGGAAATCTACCTGAACCAAAAAATTAATTTCCATGATCCTACAATAGATCTGCTTCCTAGTCCTTTTCACTTTTCTGAAACCAGGGACTGTAAAATCAGGAAGGTTGAGGCCCTTAATTCCCTTAACTCCCTGATCCCCCCCCAATACTGAAAAAAGGAGCTAAGCAGCTCATCTGTCCAATCAATCCATAAGTCCTCAGTAGCACTCAGACCATTATGCAAGATAGAACTGAAAAAAAAGGAATAATAAAATACCATCGGATTTATCATACTAAGCCCCCCAGTCTTAATTGTCAGATAAGTAAAATCTCTCTTAATGGGCTTTAATCTGTTACCCCATAGCATCTAAAAAAAAAAAAACTTAATAGCCGGGTTTCAAATTTTAAAGGTAAGGGAAAAACATAGCTAATATATAAAACAATGGGAAGAAGAAATTTTTTTAATAGAAACTCTTTTTGAGAGAGTCCAGGATTTCCACACCTGTACCTTTCTTTCCCCCAACACTAATTTCTCCTCCCAATTCAAAGAAACAACATCACAAGATGCAAAATAAACCCCTAGAATCTTAATATAAGAATGCACTATATGCACAGAGCCAATCATTTGCAACCAAATCCCCTAAACCCAGTTGTAAACCAAGACATTTAACATAATTTAAAGGTGACCTGTAAAGAACAAGAGTACCCGTTCCAGTCCCCACAAACCTTTCTAGCACTGCTGCGGGAGTTCAGGGATGTAATTGTCTTTATTTTTAATTCCATAGTTTCATTTGACTAAGACGCCTATACCTAACTATAGCAACACCTGGACAGGCTGTTGATGTAAGTAATATTTCAGGTGTCAAGACCCCCGTGGAAGCAATAAAATAAATATTATACACTACCGCCACTGCTGCTGCAATAAGAGCAGCGGTGTTAGCAACGTCACTAAATGGGTATAATGCCGCAAACACTTGCACCCGCTCAATGGGGCAGCGTGCTTCTGTGTTCGGCCGTAACTTTCAGCGTTCTAGTAAAATGAAACTATGGAATTAAAAATAAAGACAATTACATCCCTGAACTCCCGTAGCAGTGCTAGAAAGGTATGTGGGGACGGGAACGGGTACTCTTGTTCTTTACAGGTCACCTTTAAATACACTCCCAAGAATATGGAAAATTCCTCGAACCATTGCAATGCCCTAATTCCAGAAACTGAATCTAGTACTATAAGACAAATATCTTCATAAGCTGAGATTTTTTGAGGGGGAATATCCATAGTGGGAAATACCATGAATCAAATCATCACTTAAAATCCATCTAATCAAGAGTTCCAATATAAAAGTAAAAACCAGAGGGCTCAGCAGGCATCCCTGACGAACCCCCCATTTTAAATCAATACTTGTCCCCACCAAACCATTGACTATGGGGGAAAAAGAGGCACCCTTATACAAATATGTAATCCATGCCAGCATTTGACCGGGTAATCTATAATATTTTAGAACAGTAAACAAAAAATCATGAGAAACAGTATCAAAGGCCTTCCGCTGATCCAGGGCCAAAAGAAACCCAGACAATTTATTTTGTTTACCAAATTCTATCAGAGCCCATAACAACAGTAAATTTTGTTTAATATTCCTCCCTGGAACAGAGCAAGTTTGTGCGGGATGTATCAGCACAGATGCCACCCTTTGCAATCTACTACAGAGAATGGAGGAAAAGATTTTATAATCTGTACTGAGAAAACTGATAGGCCTCCAATGACACAAATCACACCGATCCCCAGATTTAAAAATACAAACTACCAATGCTGAAACAAAATTCCTCATAAATCTTTCTTCTGTCGCAATCAAAGAATGGCATACATGTGGTAATATAACATCCAATTCATCGATATACTGCTTATAAAACTGATGCGATAAACCATCTACCCCGGGAGAAACCCCCCGGCTTTCATCTAGTGATTGCCTCCCTGACCTCTTGGGCAAAAATAGGTATTTCCAGCTCAGCAATTAAAGCAGAATCTAACAGAGGAATGGAATAAGGGACATTCTGACCCCATAAATGTAAAGAAACAGGTTCTGTACCCAAAAACTGAAATAAATGGGAATGTATAACATCCAAAATTTCCACATCCGAAGTTTTCAAACATCCATCATTATCATATAAACCCGTCATTACTTTATGAAACACAGTATCCTTACAGGCTGCATATGGATCAGAATATGGTTGTTTAGTCATACCATATCTAAATTCTGCATTCTGAACAGTTGCTTTAGTAGAATTATAAGAAAACATTTTTGATTTGATCTCATCCAGTTGAGTTTTAATTCTACAGTCTGAAACACTGGGTAAGGACATTAGTTTATAAAACTGCTCCCTAAATTGCAAATATCGTAAATAATCCCTAGTACCTGTAAATTTACCAAAATCAATAAACAACTTTTTAAAATCCTCTTTAGTATCCATCCACCAATGCATCCAATCCTCATAAAATTCAGCCACAGATTGCCTATAAAAAAATAAGTCTGCCAATTTTTAATCTAATCTCTGATTGTTGTAATAAATAAACATTCAGCTTCCATCTCCGAGTAACAGCAGGAAATCTGGTAGGAATATTTCGAAAAGATACATCACATTAACAGCAAAACATGATCAGTGAATTCAGAAAAGGAAAGCTGAAACTTTTGGGGATATAAAAACTGAGATACAAAAATAAAATCTATACGTGTAGATAAAGCACTTCTATAGTGTGTGGCTCCTTTATCCTGGTACAAAAATCTATAAGCATCTTTGAGGCCTGTAAGCAATAAAGTGTCTCTAAGGGCATGAGAATCACAATAAACCTTCTTCTGAATGTTATCTTTGATTTTTAAATCTAACCCACAGTTCATATTCCTTCCCCAAAGCACATGTCTCCCAGTAAAAAGAAAAGGCTTAATATTACACAGATCCACCCTGGCTGCTTTATTTTGTGGGGCATAAATGTTAATCAGACGCAAAGGAAAACCATACCAGCAACAATCTACCAAGAAGGCCCATCCATGGACAATATCTAAGATTTGCTGTACTTTAACTTAAGATGCATAAAACAAAATCCCTAGGCCATCCGTAGCATCCTCTCCAAATGTCCAGAAGGAAATCCCCCAGGGCCACATTCTCTTAGTGTAAGAAATATCATGCAGAGAATGAAGCCTAGTTTCCTGTAAAAAGACAATATCAGTTTTCAAATCCTTACAAAAGGATAAAACTGTAGCTCTTAATGTTCTGAATACTCTGAACATTAAGGGATGCAATACGTAAGGTGGTCATAGAAAAACAGAAAAAATTAATCTTTATTCTTTTTCCTTTTCTTACCTAATTTCTTTTTAACTCCCCTACCAGACAGAGTGGTATCATCATCACACTCCATTTCTGAGACCACCTCAGACCTTGAAGAAACATCAGCCTCAGAACCCATATCTCCATCTAGTAGTACTTGATAGGTATTCTGAAGTGGGATTTGTACAGATTGGGCCTTACATTTACTAGTAGACCTAGTCACCCTCTTAGGGAGCTGAAAATCAGTTCCTGGGGGAGGCACAGGTTTCTGTAGATCAGGTACTACAGGAGAAGACTGAGAAGGAATAAGTTCCTCAGGGGTATGGGAAAAAGAAGCACCAGTATCCTGAAAAGGGCCCTGAGCAGTGTGAGCAGGACCAAGGGCAGAAACATCAGTTTGACTAGCTGGCCTAGCTTGGGGTTCTTCCTCAGCTGAGGAATGCAGCCCTTACGGCCTACATCTATCTTGGGCCTGATTAATAAGGGAATCCTTATCTGGGCCTCCAGGTCTATTCTGACCTGCCCAGGGACATTGATGTTACGCATGGCCCTGTTCTTCACACAGATTACAGCGGAAAGTATTTCTGCAAACAACGCTGTCATGATCATAGTCACCACACAGGGCAGAGCGTACCCTATCACAGGTACTACTAAGGTGCCTGCCACTACCACACTTATAACAAGCCTTCGGCTGACCCGGTTAAAAACACACACCCTTATCTTTGCCCAAAAAAAAGCTGTTTGATATATGGCGGACTTAATTTTCGACCATCTGTAACTTAACTTTGAACCTCCAATTTCCAGTCCAAATTCCCTCAGAATCCATGATGGCCGCAGGAGGGCCCAACACATCATACTTTTTACCCAATCAAAAAAGAATATCCCCCACATCAACACCCTCATTCCTGAACATAATATTAACAGTTTTAAAGAGGGGTTTGGTTAATGGAATTGCCCAAAAAGGTGTCCATAATGCAGTCATTTTGAAAGATTCATACTTTCTCCAAAAAGCATCTAACCCCACAAAGGTTTTAAAGCTCACGTCAAAATAATCTTCACCCCTAATATTTATTACAGCAAAAATATCTACAGCACAAAAATGCATAGAATTAATCAATAAAGTCCTGGCCACATAAGTTCTGTCCGGATGCTCCTACAAGCCACCTCTATACCGTATGTGGACAGCATTACAGCAAGGAGCTTGCCCCTACTCTGTTGTTTTTAAAGAAGCCCGAAAAAAAATGGCCCATGCTCTCTCTTTTCTCCATTTGGGAAGGGAAGGGAAGGGGGAGAAATCCTGGTCGAAGTGTCCTTAGAATCCAGGCCAGAAGGTCCCGGTACCGCAGCCAACAGTTCAGTGTCCACAAGCAACCCCCCTCCCCCCGATGACAGCAGTAGAAAATGGCGCTGAAACGCCAGCAGAAACTGCCTCCGAAGGAGGAGAACTAATCGTAGAAGTACCTGAAAAATTCTCCCAATTTGAATCTGGGAGCCACTGTCCACCCACTCCTTAGATCCATCCAGCCTTCTGAAGAGCCAATTCTTTAGACCAATCCTCACCCGTAAAGGGAACATCTTGCCCTGAGACAACAGACAGATGATTTCCGCATTCCAGTGGAGAGCTCCTCTGATGCGTCTGACACTGACGCAATACCCTCGCTCCTGTCAGCCGCTTGCTGACTCACATGAAGCCCATCATTACTGCCAGATCGACAGATGGCTCTGTCAAGCAAGGAAACGGTCTCGGAAGGGCAAGTTGTGTCAAAAGACACAGTAGAAACCTGGGGTTATAATTGTGGAGCCGAAAAACTCACCATCTCCGCTACCTCAACTGCGCAAGGTACAATAATCGGTACATCAGAAACCTCACTCGCAACATCCAAAATCAGCTCAGAATCCCCATGCAAAGCCACAGCCATGGTTGGGGATAAAACCACCGGCTGCTCAAACTCCACAACCTCCTCATCAGCCATCCTGAGGCAGACTTCCGTCCTCTCCTAGAACAGCATCTCCCCCTACCAGTGAGTAGGAGAATTTCCCCGGTGCCCTGGCCAAATTTCCCTCCAGTCACTAAAAATACCACCAACAAGCCTAATCTGGTTCAAGGTCAGTTGGCATTCATCTGTATCCCCCTCCCCCGGGTCGTGCCTGAAAATAGGGAGGATTTGTCTAGTGTACGTACCCGGTCAACAAAAAACGAAATAAAATAAAAAAAAAATACATTATTTTTTTACGGGAATTATTTTTTTAGGGTGATTATGATAGGTTAGATGGGTATGCTCTAGGCTTAGACCAGGAGAAAGCCTTTGATTGGCTCTTTCACAAATTTTTATTTTCAGTATTAACGGCCTTTGGCATCCCAGAGGTCTTTGTTAATTGGATTCATAGAAACAGACTTTGACGGCAGATAAGGACCACTTGGCCCACCCAGTCTGCCCATTTCCCTACCTACTGGATAAGCTGCAGATTCTAGTTAATCAACAGCCTACTTCCTGTAACCCCCCACTATAATTGCCTTATGTCTGTCCCATGCATGTTTGAATTCCCCCACTGTTTTAGACCCCACAACCTCTCCAGGAAGGCAGTTCCATGCGTCCACCACTCTCTCCGTGAAAAAGAATTTCCTCACATTACCCCTGAGCCGTCCCCCCTCTAACTTTAAATTGTGCCCCCTTGTTCTTACACATCTCTTTTTCTGAAAGATGCAACCCTCCTGGACTTTGTTGATTCCCTTGAAGTACTTAAAAGTTTCTATCATGTCACCCCGTCCTTTTCTATCATGTGCCCCCATCCCTCCTTTCATCAAGGGTATACATATTAAGTTCTTTCAGTCTCTCTTCATATGGTTTCTCATGTAGACCCTGCACCATTTTAGTTGCCCTCCTCTGGACTGCTTCCATCCTGTCTATGTCCTTGCGTAGATGAGGTCTCCAAAACTGCACGCAGTACTCCAGATGGGGTCTCACCAACTGTCTGTATAGAGGGATAACCACTTCCCTTTTTCTACTTGTGATGCCCCTCCCTATGCATCCCAGTATCCCCCTGGCTCTCCTTACTGACTTCTCACATTGCTTACCCACCTTTAGGTCATCTGATATGACTACACCCAGATCCCTTTCCATTATTGTTGTCATCAGTACCTCCCCTGCTATTGTGTACTCTTCTCCTGGATTTTTATTTCCCAGGTGCATTACTTTGCACTTCTTTGCATTGACTCTAAGTTGCCATATGTCTGACCATTCCTCCAACCTTGCCAAGTCCCTTCTCATCCTTTCTACCCCCTTGTGTATCAACTCTGTTACAGATCTTTGTGTCATCTGCAAAGAGGCATACCTTTCCTTTCAGACCCTCTGCAATGTCACCTATAAAGACGTTAAAGAGGACTGAACCCAGTACTGAGCCCTGAGGTACTCCACTAGTAACCCCCCTTTCTTCAGAATGTGTTCCATTCACTATTACCTTCTGTGCCCTGTTGTGCAGCCAGTTTGCTACCCAGGCTACCACCCTGGGATCCACTCCCAGGCTGGCTAACTTGATTATTAATCTTTTGTGCGGGACTGTGTCAAATGCCTTGCTAAAGTCTAGGTAGGCCATATCCACAGCCCCTCCCTGGTCTATTACTTTGGCCACCCAGTCAAAGAAATCGATTAGATTAATCTGACATGACCTTCCTGCTGTGAATCCATGCTGCTTTGGGTCCTGTGCCCCGCTGGCCTCTAGGTACTCAACAATTCTTTCTTTCAGAAGTGATTCCATCATTTTCCCCACCACTGAGGTCAAACTAACAGGTCTGTATTTTCCTGCTTCTGCCTTGCTCCCACTTTTGTGAAGGGGAATCACATCTGCGCTCCTCCAGTCCTCAGGTACCACCCCATCTTCCCATGATTTGTTAAAAAGTGTGGTTAGTGGTGTCACTAGGTCCTCCCTTAGCTCTTTTAGGATTCTAGGGTGAATCCCGTCAGGCATCATTGCTTTGTCCACCTTGAGTTTTAGGAGTTCTTTCAGTACTCTTTCTTCTGTAAATGGACTAGCGTCAACCCCACTATCCAGAGTGCTTCTACTGTTGGGTTAAGGTAACTCCTCCTCTTCTTCTTTTGTGACTACTGAGCAAAAGTATTCATTCAGTATCTCTGCCTTTTCACTGTCTCCCTCTGCCCACCTCCCCTCTCCTTTATTAATCTTCACTATCCCTCCCTTAACCTATCTATGCTCCCTAATGTACCTATAAAAGGTTTTATCCCCCTTCTTAACTGAGCTGGCTATCTTTTCCTCAGTTTGGGCATTTGCTTTTCTGACTGCCTTCCCCACTTCTTTCTGCTTTAATTGATACAGTTCCCTGTCGTGCTCCGTCTGTGATTCCTTATACTTTTTGAATGCAGCCTTTTTCTCCTTAACTGTCCCCGACACCTCTTTTGAGAACCATAGTGTTTTTTATTCCGCTTTGTTTTCTTTATTTGTTTCACACAAAGGCTTGTTGCCTCTATGATGGCAGTTTTGATTTTTCTCCATTGTTCTTCCACCCATCCTTTCTGGCCATTTGCTAATGCATTCCTCAGGTATTCAGCCATTATGCCAAAGTCAGCCCTTCTAAAGTCCAGTATCCTTGTCTTTGTATGGCTTGTCTCCATGGTTGTGTTTATTGTGAAGCACAAATTCAAGGAATGTATAGTAATTCCCATTTATTGCCAAACGTTAATGGGTGGTTTGGTAGAAAAATCCGGATACTTAAGGGTGTAAAACAGGAATGCCCACCAAGTCCGTTACTCTCTGTGTTTGGCATCAATATCTTACTTAGGTTGATAATGGCAAATGAACAGTTGATAGGAATAACAATTCACCCAGATATGCCTCCTGTCAAAATTTTGGCATATCCGGACGATTTAATTCTGACTCTGTCGCCCAACACTATAGAAGCAGCAGTAACTGCCACATTAGTACAGTATTCCTATTTGTCTGGCTCTAAAATTAATCTGGTTAAAAGTAGGGGAGTTACCCTTGGATCTACCACCTCACCACCTGGTGGGTTTTAGGAATTAAGTTTGGCCCTGGGGGAACTTCTGAGGTTAACTGGGAAGATAAAATGACACAAGCAGATAGAATGGTTGCAAGGTGGAAAGGACAGCAAATATCAAAGAAGAAAAGAGTAATGTTAATTAAAACGTAATTTCTGCCCATATTTTTATATTTAAGTCAAGTTTTTCCCCCTCCGCAGGTAATTATTACACAACTTTTTAGTCTGTTTTTTCTGTCATTTTGGGGCTCCCGATTGAACCCAATAAAGAGGGACTTCACTTATCGATGGTGTTGGTATGCTGCACCCTGTTGCATTTTTCTTTAGTTTATTTATATCCTTTAACATTTGTTCCACTTTGCAACCAGGGGAAAGGAACTGGAAACCATTAGTTAATACATAGTTATCTTCTTGTTTACCCTGCTTGGAGAATAGGACAGTTAGATCGGTTTCATACATATCTGGTATTCCACAATATGGCAAAGACTTTATTAAGAACATAATTAAATGGGGAACTTCCCCTACTCAAATCCCCACAATGAGTAGAAATCAGATTTACCAAGCTATCTTGGTTTCAGAGCAAAGGTCAGACCCAGACTTCCATGGTTGTTCCAGGGAAAGATATCCCTATATACTTAAGCTGTTAGGTAATCAAAGAAGTCCCCCTTTTGCAAGGGATTGCACGTGGTTGAGCATTTATGGGCATCTTGGTGTTAAGGCAAATAAACACAAACAGGCTACAGAAAGATATTGCCCTAGGGAAACCTGCATACAAATTCCTGAAACCCAACAGCATTTGTTCCTAGATTATTCTTATGCTCAGGCCTTTTGGACTTTTCTGGCACATAACTGGTCAGAACCTAATTTCACTGCGCTCACCTATCCAGAATTATTGTATGGTCCTGTATCCTCTCTCTTTAGTAAGTATCATAACGATACCTTTTTTGTCCTTCTGCTCACCATTAGATATTTCCTTTGGCAAGCAAGATGTATGTTAGTTATGCAGCAAAGGCAGATTACACATCTTGAATTATTGCATAACATTGTAAATTCAATGCAACGAACTAGACAGATAGACTTCCAAAGATTTTCTAATGAGAAAGCCCAGAATTTATGGGTACATTGTAATGACTGGTGTATTTTGGATTGAGCTTGATCTTCTGTGTTAATTAGTTCTGCTTCTGATTTATCCTTTGTTTTCCTTTAATGTTAATATTTTTGTATAATATTTATTGATTGGTGTTTATGTATGAATTGCAATGAAGTCCATCCTGCCAATAAAATTTCCCTACTCTTTTTCGAAATGTGCCATGGGATGTTTAACATCCACCTGAACTACCACCAGAACAGGCAGATGGTACCTCGGTTTAACATCTCATCCGAAAGATGGCACCTCAGGAGTACAGCACCCTCCTCAAGTTGCACTGTAGTGTCAGTATTGGGATATTAGCTCAAGTGCCTGGTGTGGGAATAGAACCCACAACCTTCTGATCTCCCGGCCTCAGAAGTGAGTGTGCTACCTTCTGAGCCACTTACACTGTGATGTTAATCCCATCATAGAACTGCAACAGAATCGCTGCATAATTAGTCACAGTCAGGCTGCAGAAGGTATGGGGTCCTGCCGCAGGATGTAGGTCCACATTGCTGCAGTGTGCATGAGACCCTACACAACTGCATCAAATGTCCACAGATAGGCAGAAGCATCTGTACCGTGACATTTAGGCTACATATTAATTTAACACTAGTCACGAAGACTACATTTACAGAATACTTCCATTGAAAGCTGCCAAGCAGCTCACTGATATAATCCACGCAGTGGTAAAAAAAATGAAAATGCCCCAAACATTATTATCGCAGTGAAAATCTAATTGTATGATGATCCCTGTAGTTCAAACAGTGCAGATTAAAAATGTTCAGAGTTCTGTTGTGTAGTGTCTATAAATATGGGATATACAATCGAGAGCTGTCAGATAAATGATTTATCTACACAAGTTCTGTTTGACCTCGAATAATCTCACGAGTGGCGTATGCCACGAGTGAGGTGTCCAAGGTCAAACAGCACAACTGTAGATAAATCATTTATCTGATGGCTCACCATTATATACTTAATTTATGTAATAGGAATGCTTTCTGTCAGTGCAGGGACATTTTGCTTTTGGTTGCTTATCTTTTTTTGCATATTTGTCAAAAAAGTTAACAAAAAATTGCATGTTCTGCTCTTTTTAGCTAATTATAAAAAAAAAAATCAATAAGGTACCTATAAATTAAACACCACTCATTTTGTAGATAATTTTGTGCTGAACAACTTTCATGCTCACAGTACCATGCTAACTTTTTTTCATTTTAAAGTTATTCACATTTGAATATGAGTAGTGCTTCTACTGAGGCCGAACATTCTAAATGAGTTCTGGAGTGACTGACAGCTACTATATGGATACATTTTATTTATTCAACAGTTGTGAAGATAAATGGATTTATTCAATGGCTTCTGAGTCCATGGCTATTGCATAAATGAGTCTGATATACAGTATACAACCATGATCTGGAAGGGACAGTACTTATAACCCAGTCTACAGACAAATTAAAATAAATTCCCTCAGTTGTCCTCCTCTGCAGAATGTTCTTCCCCTTCTGCCATTGCAGTAGTTTCTGCTTTAATTAAGCCACAAAGCTTCCTCAGATTCTCTCTCATTCTCTCCCTCTCTCTCTCTCGCCAGTACTCCTTCAAATGATTTCCTATGCAAACAAGTAGCATAGGAATAACTGAGGAAACATAAAATTCTGGTGGCTTTAGTTGTGACAGGAGCTTGGTCATTTGCTGCGCTTAAGATCTGATCTCTGGCAGGCAAAGAGGTTCTAACTTCCAAAATGGTGAGGAGTCCGCTCCCTACTGCAGAAGCCCTGTGTGGACTAATAAGGTAAGCTGGCAGTTTTAGGGTGACCCATCTCAAAAAGTGTGCACGTACCAGTTCTGTATACCAAATACTAGTAAATCTAGTATTTTAAATCAGTACAGTCCCACTTTCAATGAAATTAAACACTATAAAAATTGACTGGTCATTCAGGAGCTCGGAGAAATACATATGCCTCACTGGGCTGCTGGCTCTGCCCACACCGATACAAGAACTGCTTTATGCATAAAGACTGCAGCCTTAAATTTGCATCTCTCTTTAAAGGATAAACATCCAATAGAATCAGAAAGTGCACAATGATGGGTATAAAATGGAATACTTTAAATAACAGGATACATACTATTAAAGAGTACCCTGGCTCTGAATAGCACCCCCTCACCAGGGGCTGAATAAATCAAAATACCATAGTCAATGACTGACAAAAGGAGGCTAGTAGCCAAACGCTCTCTTGATTCAAGGATAAGACAGTGTTTGATTCTGTAAAGGAGACCCAGTCTTTGATGGATGGACTTGACAGTATTAACAATATAAAGCTTAAAAGACAGGACAATATCCAGTGTCACACCTAGGTACCTACATTTTTTGTTTAACACCTTTTTATGCAAAACAAACCAATCCTGCGAAAAAATTAAAATAATTTTGTAGGATGTGATTCAGTTCCACCAAGTTTTCCCTCTTTTTTAAAAATCACAGCATCATCTGCATACTGGATCATTTCAGTAGATGGATGTGCTAATGGCAATGCAGTCAAAAATGGAAAAAATAGAGGCCCCAAGTGTCTAACCCTGTAGGATCGCACTCTGAATTATCTTACACTAAAGAAGCTAGAGGATCTGGGTACAATGAAGCACATCGGTAGATGGGTGAGAAATTGTTGGAGGGCTGACAGCAAAGATTGTGATTAATGGAGTTATATCAGAAGAGAGGGAGGTTACCAGTGGGGTGCCGATCTGGTCCTTGGTCCAGTTCTTTTCAATATGATTGTCAGTGGTATGGTGGAAGGCTTCTAGGGCAAAATGTGTCTCTCTGCAGACAACATTAAGCTCTGTGGCAGGGCAGACAGCTAGGAGGGGGTTAGGGAGAGGCAGAGACTTGGAAAGGATAGAGAGGTGCTCAAAGATGGCCTGTCTGGGAGTGGGTCAAAAAGTTATAAACTGAGTAAGAAGTTGGATAAGCAACAGAAGCGAGCAGGTTGTGGTAAATGGTGTCCACTCTGGAGAAGTCAAGGTGACTGGAGGGTTGCCTCAGGGCTCAGTACTACGCTCAGTCCTCTTCAATGTCTTTATTAGTGACATTGCAGAAGAGCTAGAAGGGAAAGTATGCCTGTTCGTGGGTTATACAAAAATCTGCAACACAGTAGACACACCAGGGGGCAGAAAAAATGAGGGATGATTTAAAAAAGTTGGAAGAATGGTCAAGGGTTTGGCAGCTGGGTTTCAATGCAAAAAAGTGCAAAATCATGCACTTGGGGCACAGAAACCCAAGGGCAACGTACCAATTGGGAGTGGAAGTACTGGCAACCACCAAACAGGAAAAGGATCTGGGGTAATCATTTCTGGTGACCTGAAGGTAGCCAAGCAGTGTGATAAGGCAGTGAGGAAGGCTAGCAGGATGCTCGGGTGCATAGGAAGGGGTATCACCAGTAGGAGGAAGGAGGCAATATGACTCCTGTACAGATCACTGGTAAGACCCCATCTCGAGTACTATGTCCAATTCTGGAGGCCCCACCTCCGGAAGGACATTGATAAGGTGGAGGCGGTACAAAAGAGGGCTACCAAAATGGTGCAGGGCCTGTATCAATAGTCCTATGACTAAGGAACTGAATATGTACTCTCTGGTGGAGAGGAGGGAAAGGGGGGATATGATAGAAACAGTCAAATACCTATCAGATATTAATAAGGTACAGGAAAGTACCATTCTCCATAGAAAAAGAAGCTTGAGGACAAGGGGTCATGCTATTAAGTTGGAGGGTGGAAGGCTCAGAGGAAATGTGAGAAACTATTTTTTCATAGAAAGGGTGGTGAACGCCTGGAACAGCCTTCCAGTGGAGGTGGTGGGTGCCAAAATGGTTATAGGATTGAAGCATGCATGGGACAGATACAAGGGGACCTTGGTAATAAGGCAAGGGGAGGAGATGGCCAGAGATCGAGTAGGGTCTGCAGTGGCACAGTAGGCAGGGAAAACTGGGCAGACTAGATGGAACAAAGAAGTCCTCATCTGCTGACAACTTCTATGTTTCTGTGTTTGTAAAGGTTTGGCAGTTGAAATTCAGTGCAATGTGATGCATATAAGGAACAAAAACCCCAGGGGAAAGTAGTGGATGGGGAGGGAAGCTGTGCATAACCTCTGAGGAAAGAGATGTAAGGGTCATCAGTGACTCCCTAAAACAATGAAACCAGTGTAACAAGGCTGAAAGTAAAACAAACAGGATGGTGGAGTGCACAGGAAGGGGTACTGACAGCAGAAGGAAGTAGTAGGTATTACTACCTCTTTACAGATCACTGGTGAGGCCCCACCTGGAGTACTGTGCCCAGTTCTGGAGTCCTAACCTAAGGAAAGTAAAGGACATGCTAGAGACCAAAAGTTTAGGGCCTGAAGGGAAGATCCTGAACATGTACTTGCTGGAAGACAGATGAGAGAGGGAAGATATGATAGAGACCTTCAAGTTGCTGAAAGGAATGAACAAAGTAAACTGTGATGTACTATTTAGCATAAGTAGCAGATCAAAAACATAGGGGCATGAGTGGAAACTGATAGGGGGAGGGAGATTCAAAAGGAAAGTGAGAAAGTTTTATTTTACAGAAATGGTGGAGGAGCTGTGGAAAAATGTGCCAGTGGACGTGTTGGTGGTGGAGCTGTGGAACAATCTGCTAGCTGATGCAGTGAACTCAAAAACTATCCATGGTTTCAAACGTGGCTGGGACAGAGTGAAGGGCTTAGTGGGTGCTCATGGTGGTAGTGGTAGGGTGTGGAACATGAGGGTGGATAGTGTGGGTTAGAACCCTGTATGGACAATCAGTCCTGGGTTTGTTAGGGTTCATGGGCAGACTGGACGGTCCAATGGTCTATTTCTGCCATCAATGTCTATGTTTCTGTGCTACACTGTGACTGGTGGAATATGATCACATGATTGTGCAGCAATTCAGCTTACGTGTAACAGCTTAGCTGTGCAAATAAACCTGTAACTTATCAAAACATAAAAAGTAACAAATGCAGGACAGTGTAGGATGGAACATTTTTTACCTCATAATTCAGACAGCACAGGGCTGTTGTGCATGTTGCACAGCTGTCTGCTGTACATGGGAGTGGTCTGCTGTTATGCATGAAAAACTTACCCAATCATTATCATACCTCAGATAATAGAACATTAGCATGCCCCAAATTCTTAAAATTTAAATACTGCAATATTAAAATAGCAGGTTGCTAGAGAAGCTAAAGTATTTTAAGGGAATAAAATTCACAAAATATTGGTTTCTGTTCCCCCCCACTTCGCTGAACTACTATTCCCTCAAAGAATGGATGGATTCATATGGATGAATCTAAGGTTGACTACATTTAATCTGCTTTGTATCACACTCTTTTTTATATATAACTTTTTGCTCCCCCGTTGCCCCTTCGCCTTGCTTGGCAATGGGGGAGACATTAGTTTGTATTTTCACCCTCTATCTCCCAGGACCCCAGATTGCAACTGCCAGTGCGCGTGGAGGCACGTACATGCACTGAGGCTCCGGTGATGGCCTCTTCTGCCCTCCCGGCCTAGTGCCAGGTCCCCCCCCCCACCATGGCTTGGTGCTACCACCTAGTCTCCACCAGGTAGCAGCCAAGAACCAGGGAAACCTCACGTCCCTCCCCAGACAGGAAAGCTGCGTTGCAGCTGCTCAATCCGGCTCCATGCCCACCCCACCCTGGCTGATACCTGGCAGCCTGAGCTCGCTCCCGAACCCAGGTCACCAGTGTGGCGTGAGGTGTGGCATTCAGCGCCTCAACCCCCTAGTGCCACCAGGTCCAGCATTTTGGATCCCACTCTTAAGATCATCTATGGGTCACTGATCCTCCTCCGATGTTGCCCCTAGGTTTTGAACTCAACACCTCTGCACTTGGCTAGCACAAACTTCTTGGACTATTAGAGCCAATTATAAAAAATATTAATTTGATCAGCACAAATGTGAATGCTTTTTATGATTTCTTATGGTGCTTGTATTAGAAATATAGAATTTATCGGCAGAAAAGGACTGCTTGGCCCACCCAGTCTGCCCAGATGTTCTCTGCCAAGTCTGCTGCTGCAGACCCTAACTTGTCTCTGGTGACCCTCCCTCCTCCCTGCCTATCTATTAATATTCCTCTATGTCTGTTCCATGCAAGCTTGAAGCCCCCACTGTTTTCACCTCCACCACTTCTGCTGGTAGTCTGTTCCTGGTGTCCACCACCATTCAGTGAAGTAGTACTTCCTCACATCGCTCTTAGACTTACCCCTCCAACTTCACTGCATGCACCCTTGTCCTAGCGCTCTTTCTTATTTGAGAGAGGCTTCCACATGCACCCTGTTCACCACTGTGAGGTACTTATAGGTCTCTGTCTGTCCCCTCTCGCTCTCCTCTTTTTCAGGGTGTACATGTTGAGATCCCTAAGTCTTTCTTCCTTGGGCTTTTGGTGCAAGCCCTGCATCATTTTAGTTGTCCTGGACTGCCTCCACCCTGTCTATGTCCTTTCTGAGGTGTGGCCTCTAGAACTGGACACAATAATCCAAGTGGGGACTCACCAGTGGGCAATGTAGTGGCAACATCACCCCCCTACCCACAGCTTTCGTCACACTGCCCTGCCACTCAGAGGTCATCAGGTACGATGACCCCAAGGTTCCCCCCCCCCATCCTATACTGAGCCCCTGGGTTCATATGCCCTAGGTGCATAATCTTTGCTCTTGTTGTCACTGAATCCCAAACAGCCATGCTCTTGACCGCTACATGAGTTTCTCAAGGTCCTTGAGCATTCCCTCCATGACCTCCTGAGTGTCCACCCTATTACAGATTTTGGTATCTTCTACAAAAAGGCATACCTTCCCTTCCAGATCCTCTGCAATGTCAATTATGAAGACATTGAAGAGGACCAGTCCCAACACTGAGTCCTACGATTCCCTGCTGACCACTGTCTCATCCTCAGAGTGAATGCCCTTAACCATCACTGTCTAACCCCCTATCTATTAACCAGTTTCTAACTCAAGTCACTACTCTGGATCCAACCCCAGGCTGCTCAATTTCTTAGTCTCCTGTACGGCACAGTGTCAGAGGCCTTACTAAATTTCAGATAGGCCATGTCCACTGCCCTCCCTTGATCTACTTCCCTAATCAACCAGTCGAAGAAATCAATTACATTCATCTGGCATGATCTTTCTCCATGAATCCATACTGCCTTTGAATTTAAGATACTCTACCAGCCGTTCCTTTAGCAGGGTTTCCATTAATTTCCCCGCCATTGAAGCGAGACTGATCTGCCTACAGTTGCTAGCCTTCTCTCTGCTGCTGCTCTTACGTAGAGGGACCGTCTGCTATCATCCAGTCCTCCAGAACCACGCCCACTGCCAGTGAACTGTTGAATAATGCCATCAGTGGGACAGCTAGTGCCTCCCTGAGTTCCTTTGTTACCCTTGGGTGCATCCCGTCCAGTCCCATAGTCTTGCCCACCTTCAAAGCTGCAAGTCCCTTCAGGATTCTTTCCTCTGAAAATGAACTTGTGTCCACTTCACCTCTGCTTTATTCCTGCTGCTCCTTGGTGGTCCATCACCCCCCTACCCCTCCACTGCGAAGACTTAGCAGTAGTACCTGTTTAGAACAGAAGCTTTTTCTTGGCCCTCTTCTACGCTGTCTCCCCCCGCCACCCTCCTTATCCTCATCATCCCCTTCCTTTGTTTTTCACTTCTCACTTATGTACCTGAAGAAACAATTAATTATATTGTTTCACTTATAATTTGTATGGATCACCCCTGAAAAATGGTGATTTTCCCAGTGGGCTTACCTGTTTGCAAAAACAAATAAATAAAACATTGTGTTTTTTTGCCCAATGTTATTGTTTGGTTCACATTGAAAAAAAATTTAAACTGAAGAATACTGAACATTCATTTTTCAAAACAAATGTTCCATCATTTACTATAAAAAAGTAGCGTGGGGGGTGGGGGCCAACAAAAAGACTGTGATTCTGCCTCCGGATTCTAAAGACACCAAATCACTCTGGCTTGGCCCTCGTGGTTCATGATGCCATTAGAATCCCTTGATGGAATCAAAGTCCTGTTGTGCATGTGTCCCCATCCACTGTTCTATATGTTGTATAATCTGTGTAACAATGCACCCATAACAGATAAATATTTTGTAACAACTGTGTACTCATATTCTAAAAAAGATAAACAAAAAAAGAATCACAGCAACATGAAGAAATGTAAATTGACTTTTGAAAAAGTACAGTTACGTAAGAACTTACCGTAACAGTAGATCTTCGAGAGAGGCTCTTGCAGTAGGTAATTACATATAGGACTGACGTTGGCAGGCGGCAGGACCTCATGGAAAAACTTCTAGCTAGCAGTCCCTGGCAGGGACCGCCCCGCGATGGGTGACCCGGCGTCGGGCGACATCGGTATAAAGGCGGTCTGGGCATCGCCTTCAGTTCTTTCCGCCACAGGCCCAGAAGGCCGGACGAGAGAGAAGCAGATATTTCCCTCAATGGAAAAGGAGCTGAAAAAGCCTAGGGGATGGAGGGGGAAGGTATTACCAAAAGAGCCTTCTCGAAGACCTACTGTTACGGTAAGTTCTTACGTAACTGTACGTAAGGGCTCTTGCAGTAGGTAATTACATGTAGGACAGAATCCCAAGCAGTCTGGAACAAATGAAAAGGCACCAGGAGGAGGAACTACTCCAAGAAGTAGCAAACAAGCTTGCAAACCTCAAAATAGGAGGCCCTGCAAGACAGCTAACCCGAAGCGTGCTCTACGGCGAGAGGCAATGTCCAAACTGTAATGTTTAGTAAATGTATGGACGGAAGTCCAAGTGGCGGCAGCACAAATGTTTGCCGCAGACACATTCTTGAAACAAGCCGCAGAGGCTGCCACTCCTCTAGTAGAGTGGCCTCTAACTTGACCTGGTAGGGTCTTGTTGTACTTGTCATAACAGAAAGTGATGCAATGAGCCAACTACTTTGACAGGCATTGCTTAGATACAGCATTGCCTTCCCTTTTGTGAGCAAAAGAGATGAACAACTGATCAGTCTTTCTGAGATCCTTCGTCCTATCGGTGTAGTATCTCAGAATCCTGTGGACATCCATGGTATGGAGCAAGTATTCTCCTTGGTTGGAATACTGCGTGAAAAAGCAGGTAATTCAATAGACTGATTTAAGGTAGACTCCGCTACCACTTTTGGGAGAAACTTAGGATTCGTGAGAAGAGCTACTCTTTCTTTGTGAAAGATCAGATAAGGGATTTTGCACATAAGGGCCTGGAACTCAGAAATTCTACAAGCAGAGGTAATGGCCACCAAGAAGAGCGTCTTCCATGATAAGAACTTCAAGTCTGTGGAAGCCACAGGCTCAAAGGGAGGAAGGGTAAGTTTCTCGAGAACAAAGTTCAAGTCCCAGGGGGGAGCTGGAGTCCGAACAGGGGGTCTGAGATGTAGGACCCCTCTGAGAAAAGTCTTGGATACCGCCAATTGGGCAAAAACCTTATCAGCGAAAGGGACACGGTAGGCTGAAATAGCTGCCATGTGGACTTTCAAAGAGGAGTGACTGAGACCCAGGTCGAAAAGATGACGCAGATAATCAAGCAGAACGGCCACAGGACAGGAGAAAGGCTCCACGTTCCTGGAGGCAGCCCAAATGGAAAATCTTTTCCATTTCATAGGCATAGGTGGACCTAGTGGAGGTTTTCTAGCCTCCACCAGAATCTCGCCACCATAGAGACGCCAAAGTGAGACTGGGCTAGGTCTGCAGGAGCCATGCATGAAGTTGAAGAGACTTGAGTCCCGGATGGACCAGGGTCCCCTGATCCTGGGTCAGCAATCCTCGAGATAAAGGCAGAGGAAGAGGAGGAACCTCTGAGTATTGTTGTAGAAGAAGAACCAAATTTGCCTGGGCCAGAAAGGAGGCGATCAGAATCATTCTCGCTCCTTCAATCAATTTCTGCAGCACCACGGGGACCAGAGGAACTGGGGGAAATGCATAGACAAATCTGTCCTTCCAGTTTAGAGACAGAGCGTCGCTCCAGAAAGCGCCTCGCTCTGGAGCGAGCGAGCAAAAAATTGGAAGCTTTGCATTTTGGGAGGAGGCGAACAAGTCTATCTGTGGAGTCCCCCAAGTCTGGAAGATGCTTTTTAGAACTTTTTGGTGCAATTCCCACTCGTATGGCAGAGCCAAAGAACGATTTAGCTTGTCTGCCAGGACATTGTCGACTCCCGGAACATGGATCGCCATGAGGTGAAGGTTGTGAAGAGTTGCCCATTCCCAAACCCTCATCGCTTCCCTGCACAGCGGGTAGGACTGAGTCCCTCCCTGCTTGTTGATGTACCACACTACGCACAATGTTGTCTGTTTGGACGGCTAGGTGACCGGGAAGGATGTATTGGTGAAGAGCCTGGAGAGCATACAGCACTGCTCAAAGCTCGAGCACACTGATGTGGAGAGCTAACTCCAATTTTGACCATAAGCCCTGGGTTCGGTGAGGACCCATATGGGCACCCCAACCCTTCGCCTGATGCATCCATGGTCAGAGTCTGAGTGGGGGAAGGATGAAAAAAGGGGACCCCCCCGGAATAGGTTCTCTCGAACCATCCACCATTGCAAGTCTCTTATCATCGGCGAGGACATCAGTACCAGATGATCTAGGTCGTCTACAAGTTGATCCCACTGAGAGCGGAGAGTCCACTGAGAGATCCTCATGTGGAAGCGCGCACGCGGAACCGTCTGGATGGCAGCCACCATAAGCCCCAGGAGACGGAGCACCGACCTCACCAGAACCCTCCTGCGTTCCGATAGAAGGGAATTCTGGGACTGAAGGGAGGCCCCCCTGTCCGGAGGCAGGAAGGCCCTGCACATTGTCGTATCGAGGATTGCCCCGATGAACTGGAGTCTCTGGGAAGGGTCCAGAAGAGACTTGGAATGGTTGATGGTGATACCCAGGCCAGTGAAAACCTGCTGGGTGAGGGAGAGAAAATGCAGGAGCTCCTCCCTGGACGGGGCCGCCAGGAGCCAGTCGTCCAGGTAGGGAAAAACATGAACTCCCAAAGTACGCAGGTGGGCCGCTACCGCCGCCAGGCATTTGGTAAAGACTCGGGGAGCCGAGGAAAGACCAAAGAGGAATGCCTGGAATTGGTAGTGGTCCCCCTGGAACGCAAACCTGAGATGCTTCTGGTGCGAAGGGCGAATGGGGATGTGCAGGTACGCATCCTGCATATCCAGTGCACAAAGCCATTGGCCCGGCCAAAGCAGAGGCAAGAGGGTTTGAAGGGAGAGCATCCTGAACCTCTTGTATTCCACATATAGGTTCAGGGAGCTGAGATCGAGAATGGGTCTGAGATCTCCCATCTTCTTTGGTACAAGGAAGAAATGCGAATAGTAACCCGTCCCGTGAAGGTGAGGGGGGACGGGCTCTATGGCCTGCTTCACGAGGAGAGCAGAAATTTCTTCCTTGACCAAAGGAAGATGGTCCCTTGAGTGAGAGGAGTTCAGAGGGGGGTGATGAGGAGGTTTCTGCAGAAACTCTATGGAGTGCCCCTCTGCTATGATCTGAAGCACCCATGAATCCGATGTATCCTCTCCCAACCCGGAAGGTGGAGGGAGAATCTCCCTCCTACCGGTTCCTCTGGGGTGTCGGGGCGGTGGGAGAGGGAAGGAGTCAGGTGGTGTGAGGCAGTGCCACAGCTGGGGCTCACGCTGCTTTTTTGGGCGGCGGGGGTCTGGCAGCTGTGGGGGCCCGACGTTTTGTGGCCTGCCTTCCCTGAGGTTTCGCTTGTGGCCGGCTGTGTCTGCGAAAGGGACGGCGCTGCGGGGGATGGGGACGGTACATTGAATCAACAGATTTAAGGGCCATCCCCTTCTCCTGCAAGTAAGGGATGATGTCCTTGACATCACCACCGAAAAGAACCCCTGAAAGGTGCTTCTTGGATTGCTGACTGCACCTCCGGGACCAGACCTGACACACGGAGCCATGCGTGACGCCGAAGACTTACGGTGAATGCAGAGCTCTGTCCTGCGGTGTCCACTGCATTGTAGGTTGTCCTCAGAATGTGACAACTGGCCGAACGAGCAGAACGGACCAGGTCGGCTAACTCCTGCTTGACTTGGGAGTCAGGCAAGGAGTCAATCTTTGATTCTGCCTGGGTAAGGACAGCCTTCTGGTAATCCCCCATATGCGCTACATAATTTAGGGTCCTGATCCCCAGTGTGGAAGAAGCATAGATCTTCCTTCCATAATGATCCAGAAGGCGAGATTCCTTATCCAGGGGAGACAAGCTCAAATGTTTCGGGTGTGCTGATCGGCCGTGAGCGGCGCTAATCACAACAGAGTATGCACGGGGGGGTGAGAGTCTAAAAAGTCTACACCCTCCGGAGCCTGGTATAGCCTGTTGGACTTCCGAGGAAGTGGGGCTAAAGCCGACGGTTGTTTCCAAATGGTGGAAACGAGGTGGGCATGAGGCTCGATCCAGAGTGGCACTAGAGTAGGGGCCGTAAGGGGCAAGTCCAGATGTTCGGCAAGTTTAACCTGCTGAGGATCTGGTTCTATGGAATGCCACTGATGGACTTCCTGGATCTTCCTGAGCAACTCCGTGAAGGACGGATCCTCCGGAGGAGACTTCGGAGGAGTCCTGGGCCGGGGCTTGGACGGAGAGCGAGGCTCATCGTCTTTCTCGGACCATCCATTGTCCGAGAGAGAAGAAGAGGAATCTGAAGCAGAGTAAGACTCCCTAGCTCGTCTAGGGGGAGGAACGGGTTCCTTGGGGGGATCCCTGGATGCGTGTCCTGCCCCTCTCTGGATCCTGAGGGGAGAGCCCGCGAATCCGGAGGCGGAGAGGGAGTGTGCCGTCTGGGGCGTACGGGAGCCGGGGGTGGCATCATCTCCATAAGACGGCTCTCGACTTCCTTGGTGAGCTGAGCCTTGGCCTCAGCCCACCAGGAGGCCAGAGTCTTCTGGAGATCCACCGGCAGCCTAGGGGGCGGTGGAGGAGGGGGATAGTTGTACAGATGAAATCCGTAAGGAGAGTATCCGTAACCCGGCTGCGGGAATACCGGAGCTGGATATTGTGGTGTCGGGTACTGTGGCATCGGTGGAGTTGGCGCCGGGTACTGATGCGCAGGATACTATGGACCCGGGTAAACCGGCGTCGGATAAGACGGCGGATACCCAGGTACCGGAGGAGCTGCCGAATAAACGCCCAGTAGGTAACTTCACTGGCGGATCGACCGTGATAGGCCCAAGGGTGGAGGGCCCGATGGGAAGGAATATCCTGCCGGCGTCGGAGGGCGGCGTCGGGCGGCGTCCGAGGGAGCCAGCGTCAGATCCGGCTCTGTAGGAGGGATCAGGCGGGAAAACCATCCCTAGCCTCGCCCGGGAACAGAGGGAAAAGTCCCCGGGGTCAGGCGGGGGGACTCGGGCTCCCCGGGCAGCAGAGAAGGCTGCAGGGAACCTGGCACGGCATACGGAGCAGGGACTGCCGTAGGCTCCGAGGCCCGGCACACGTCGGAGGAGCCGACGTGCGACTTAGGGCTGAATCGGCAGGCGCCAGAGAGGCGGTGTCCGACCGGGGTCCCTTGTTGGGCGGGCCGAGATGGGAAGAGCCTGGTCGAGGGGACACTGCCGTGCCCAGCGCCAAAGGTCGGGCGTCTTAGTGGCCTTCTCCGGCGGGTCGAGGAGCCCTCACCAGTAGGCCGCAAGCCTGTGGCGGTACTGGGGGCAGAAGCCTCCTTTTGCCCGGAGGCACCCGGCGGGCTCGAACGCGAACCCGACGGGTGGGCCGACGCCTCCTCCAAAGCCTTGGAGGCTGCCGTTGGGCAATCCCCCGGAGGGGATGTTACCTTGGCCGCGGCTCCAGCCAGAGTCGCAGAGGAGGAGGCCTTCTCCTGGTACCTTTCTTTGTCCCACTTCTTGTGTCCTTCAGGGGAGGTCGACACCTGCCGAAGCTTCTTCAACTCCTTCTCCATTGCAGACATCTTGTTTTTGAGGAGATGGGCCTCTAGAGACTGCTGGCCTCGTCTGCGGGTGGCCGCACTGAAATGTAGGCAGTGCGGACACTTGTCGACCGCGTGGTTGGGGCCTAAACAAAAAAGGCAGAGGGAGTGACTGTCTTTGTGAGGCACTTGGGCGCCGCACGAGTCGCACTTATTTTTTGAAGGGGATGACATAAACCGACGTTCACCTGATGAAGAAAATACAGAATACTCATACTTTCGGAAAAACCGACGAAGCAACAGGACTGAGCTTTATGAACTTCACCGCGAGGCGCTGCATGAGCTGACGGGAAAGAACTGGAAGGCGGGCGTCCAGGACCGCCCCTTTATACCGACGTCATCCGACACCGGTCACCTGACGTGGGGGCGGTCCCCGCCAGGGACTGCTAGCTAGAAATTTTTCCGTGGGGTCCTGCCACCTGCCGATGTCAGTCCTATATGTAATTACCTACTGCAAGAGCCCTCTCGAAGTAAGATCTAATTTTAAAAATGTTTTTCCCCTTAAAGCAGTAGTAAGTCAACATTTGCAAAAACATATGTTGTGCAATGTGTTCAGACTTTTGTGTGTAGTCCTGTTACGTGCCTCCCTTTATTTGATTTTAAGAGTTTTTTTCTAAACTAGCTTGCTAATTACATGGTGGTTTTATGGGTATCTCCATCTGAGCAAAGTTTATAGTTGTTCTTTTTCCTACGATGGCTCCTGGCCCATGTGACAGTGATGCATCAGGGATCATCGATTCAGCAAGTACTAGAGATAGGAGTCTGATGTTCTGGCCTCCACTAAATAATTCAATATTTTTGTTTTCTATGTGTGTGTGTCAGGTCTAGCAAGCAGAAGTAAATGTTTTGCTTTTAAAACTTCTGATTTCATCAAATCACACACAGCCATAAAAAGTACAGAAAACACCCTAGATAAACTGTTATCTTACAGAGTAACCAACTCAGTTAGCCCCTCAAGTATTTGCTAAACTATAAATGTAGCTATTAGTTCTCACTGGATAAGGAAAGTTCCTTAATATCACACTCCTGCTGTTGTAAAACTGACTAAACCAGCGCTTGCTGAATCCATGGTCCTGGATACATCATTGTCACATGGGACAGGAGGCATTGTAGGAACAACAGCAGCAACAAGCTATGCTAAGATGGAGATCCCCAGGGGGCCATAAAACTAGCAGGCTAATTCAGAAAAAAAAAAATAGAAAAAAGAAACAACACACCAGGACTACACACACACCAACACATTCTGCACAACATATGTTTTTGCAAATTCTAACTGTAGTACTCCTTTAAATTTTCAAAACAGAATTTTTTTTATAAGTGCAATAGCACATTTCACAGTGTATGGCAACCTAAATCACTACACTTCAAGGGTGGCTGAAGCTACTCTGCAAAAATATATGGGATGTGCAGTGATGCAAGTTAATGCACACTCTGTCATGTGTTATGGCTTACAGGAAACCACAAGAAAAATTCATTTTGAACCTTTGTTTAAACTGAATTGGAAAGAAGCATTTATACCTGGAAATCAAAAATTCTTTTCCCAAACTGAGCTCTCTGCTTTGTGTATGGGATTGTGTTGTCAAAACATCCTTGAGCCAATCCCAGCATCTGTGGGTCAGAAAACAACAGATTATGCAGTAATGATAGCAAATGAGCATATCAAACTAACATTCATTTTACATGCAGTAATGTAGCTAATCCACGGAATGACTGCTGTTGTTGAAAGACCAAGGCCATTTGACCATATCAGATTTAAAAAAAAAGTCAAATTATATTTTGCAGAGGTAATCTGTAATGACATTATTAAATTAATGCAATAAGAGTAGCACCTCACTTTCTACTTCTCAACTGCCATCCATGTGTTTGAAGAAGAAAAAATACCTTAGTAATGTTATTTCTTCTAAAGGGATCCCTCACAACTGCAATCATTACCCTGGAATGAGCTGTCCCGGATCTTAGAATTTTATGCTAATTAGAGAATCTTAGAATGAAACTCAAAACTCTGCTGCATGGTCATGCTCACCCTTGCATTCTAAGGGCAGATTTACTATAGGAGACAATGAAATCGCACTCCTTAGAAATCGCGATCTCAGCTGACCCAAAACATATTCGCGGCATCATGAATTAGCGCAAGCGCTATGGCACAACTGTTAATTAGCAGTCCCCAAAAAAACAATAAAGTAAGTCAGTTTCAGTTAACAGTTTGCATACAGTGCATAGCAAGCATACTGATCATTCAACATGTTGTTGCTGTCCCAGTTGAAGGTTAACTCCAAAAAGCCTTAAAACCCTAGAAAGCGGGAGTACTCGCTTGATGTTTCTGAGATTGATCCTGAGTCTCTTGCTCAAACATCTGGCACTGCTGTACCAGTAGCGTCTGCAGTAGCCCAGGAACTTGCTTGCACCCCCCCCCTTGCCAAAGAAGAGACATCCAAAAACGTATACACAGTATACTCCTCAGACCCGTTTTCAGTTTGGCAGGTATGCGCAGCTGACAATGGTGTTATGGCAGCAGTTCATTTTTATAAACTAAAAATGAAAAAAAAAAAAAAACTATAAACAAGAGCACCATTAGGAAATTTAAGGACTACCTTGACCGTCTGAAAACCACCCCAAACAAAGCAAACCTTACTGCTGAGCTCCCACGAAAGACCCGAGGTAGACCGCCACTGCTCATGTCTGATATCACAGAGCAGCTAAAGAAAATCATTGGCACTCTGCGCTGTGATGGTGCTGTTGCAAATGCATAGGGGGGTATTGTTAAAACAAGTGCTCCATACATGTTCAAAGAAAACAGTGGTACAACTGAGCTTACCAGGAAGTGGGCTTGGAAATTTCTAAATCGAATGAGGTACAGTAAACACAAAGGCACTAAAACAGCTTGGAAAACCCCCACCAACTCCAGTAGCTTAAAGGATGGGTTTTTAATAAGAATTGCTAAATGTGTAGCACAAGAGCTTATCCCTCCCGAACTTGTCATAAATATAGACGAAACCGGTGTCAGCATGATACCGGTGTCTGAGTGGAGCATGGCTGCCACCGGTTCTCAACAAGTTTCGGCTGCTGGGCTAGGGGACAAGTGGCAGGTATCGATGCTGCTGGGGTGTACACTATCTGATGATTTTCTGCCACTGCAGGTCATATACAAGGAGAAAACTATGGCTTGCCATCCAGTACACAAATTTCCTGCCAGGTGATCCATCACACATTTCACAAACTACTGGGCCAATGAGTATACAATGGTGGAGCACATTAATGATGTTCTAATCCTCCACTTTTCATTCATAAAAACCAAGCTGGATTTACTATCAGAACAAAAAGCACTGCTATTAATGGACTTATTCCGAGCTCACCCCACCACCACCGTTCTTAAACTGCTCGAGCAGCAAACAGCATTCCCATATTTATCCCAGCCTCCTGCACAGATCTCTTACAGCCACTGGAGATTACGATCAACAAACTTTTTAAGGACAGCATGCAGCGATGTTTTACTAACTGGTATGTCGGGCTGGCGGCAGATACTGTGGCTAAAGGCAGCCAGAAGTCTAAAATAGACTTTAAGCTCCACCATCTAAAGGAGAGACACTCTACCTGGCCAGAGCAAAGTTTTCTGGAGCTATGTGGCAGGCGTGAAGATTGTATCCATGGTTTTGCTGAGGCAGGAATTCTCCGTGCACACACTGTTTGGTCTGGGTAAGTAAAATAAAGCAATAGAAGTCTGGTACCTGTTTTAGTTATTCCATAAAGTTAATTCATTTATTCATTGGTAATATAGCACCCCCTTGTGTTTACAGGATGAATCGGGAGCTACTGTGACGTCAGACACCGACAGGGACCACTCGGTTGGGAATGCGGAAGCCCAAGACATCGAAGACGAGTCCGACTGAAAGCAAACACAGACACTTGGACTTTTACCTTTTCTTATTTTCTATTCATTAAAGGATTGTTACAAATAAATTGTTTTTTGCATCACACCTCATCTGTACTCAAGTTCTTTCTCGCAACTCACAGCTGGCTGATCTCCGCTAACTGTTTGCTGCTCAATCGGGGGAGACGCTGAATGTACAGGTAACCACACAATGTTAGAAGGACCCAGGTGATACATGTATAGGCACACGTATGATTTTAAATGGAGTTAGAATACATAATGTAGCATCTAAAATTTCACTGGCACTAAATGTTCGATGGCAAATGAACATAGTGAAAATAGCGAAAATAAAGTTCCAGCAAATATTATGTCCTCTACAGTATTTCTAAAGCTAGGATGAGCAGTGCCCACTAAATTAGCTAAATGACTACCAAAAATACATCAAAAAACAATTTAGAAATTTTTCAAATACTTTCTCGGGGCACTGCTGAGCAGCTTGCAGTAAACAGCCAAACTGTAGAGCTCCATGAGATTTTATTTTATTTAAGCCTAACTGTGCAATTTTATTGGGGAGCTTACTCTCTAAAGAATCTGAGGGATCCCTAAAGTGCGACAGAACCCGAATATGGGCAAAAATCGAGGAAACACTGCTGCTGCAACCAACTTTTTTGCTCCCAAGAGGATGCAACCTCCTTGTGGTGAGGGGCCCAATGGAAATGATGAAACCGTGTCCTCAAGTGCTACCTCGACGGAAGGAGCCTCGTTGACTACTATTCAGGCCACGTTGAACCAGCTAGTTACAACTGTACAGGAAATTGATAAAAAACTGGATGTGCTTACCCCATGGGTCTCTGCATTAAAGACCAGGATGGATGCCTGTGAAGGTACAGCTCAGCGGAACAAGGGGGCTGTGTTGAAGGCCTGTGACACAACTACCCAGCTACTTAGAGACAATGGGCTGCTGTGCCGGTGGATGGAACTACTTGAAAACCAGAAAACAGAAAGGAATCTATGTCTTTTGGGTTTGCCAGAGAAAATCAAAGGGGAGGACTACCTGTGCTTATTAAATTATTCTTGCCTACGATCTTGGGGATCGATGAGGAGGACCCCCGCCCCTGGCATTTGAAAAAGCCTATTGTATTAACCTCAGAAGGCCACCAATGGATGCTAATACCCCGAGAACAGTTTTAGTAATTTGCCATGGTGTCGGGGACCGAGACAGAGTATTGCAGGTCATTCATAGAAGGAGAATGCTCCGATACAAACAGGCTAAAATAAGCATCTACCCAGACCTGGAATACAGTACAAGGCAGAGGTGTAAAGCATTTGATGGGGTTCGTGGTAAGCTGAGACTCTTGAATGTGGATCACCAACTAATTTTCCCGGTGCGGCTGCACCTATCGTGGAAGGACAGTCATATTCGTTCAACGATCCTATGGATGTGGAAAAAAACTCACACTTGATGGAAAAGGGCCCAGAGGAGTCTGTTGAAGATGGAGATCCCTCATCGGGGAAGGACTGTAGGTTCTCTGATATCCATCTATTGTGGGGTTTGTGGCGGTGAGCGCTCAAAGGCCCTACGAGACCTCTCAGATCAGCTTTATGGACTTTGCCTATTTCAGGTTCAGGCCTTGTTCTTGAATTAAAATGGCTTTATGGGGACAATATGGACATTCTTTTGATTGGACTGGCAGGTGAACTCTAACTTCTACTTTGTTTTGGGGCCATATACCTGAACTGTTTACATGTTTACTTCTTAATTAAAGCTGACTGCACACATCTTAAGTTGGGTGTTGCATAGTGGGGATCCTTCCTTATGTATTCTAATTACCCCTCGGGGCTTTCTTTTAAGAACTGTGTCTGTGGGTAATGGACTGATGCCTATATTTTCTTTAACTATGCGAAGGGACTACATTGCATTTGGGAGGAGGAAGAGCTCTACTACATTATATTATATCCTTGTTGGTATTGAATTGTGGACACCTTCGGACCTTAAGCTGTGTCTAACAGGATGGTGCTCCCTTAAGATGTCCTATTAGGCTGTATGCTGGTGGATTTGAATTGTGTATATTAATGTTAAAACACCCCCCCTTGATGTAACAAGTGCGGAGGGGTATTATGATTACTTGTATAACACGTGGTTCTTGCTATATGTATTTTAGATGTTACTCCTTCCTATTCTACATCGTAATGTGAGTGATATGACTTGCAAAATCAATAAAAATATAATGAAAAAAACTTTCTCAACATGGCAGAACAATTTTTAAAATGTAATGAAAAATGTTAAAAGTTTAAATCGCTGAGTATCGATTATAAGGCACTGTTACAAGTAATGCACAAGCAAACAGAAATAACTGATTCTTGAGTGAACCTTTTCCAAGTTCTGGAAGGGGAGGTAGGGATTGGAATTGTTAAGCACAGTGAGGGATCCCTTTGGAAGAAACATTACTATGGCTTACCGTTGGCCACCTAACCTGTGGAATCTCCTGGTTAAAAGCAGCCTACCTACTTCTTAATTAAAGCTGACTGCACATATCTTAAGTTGGGTGTTGCATAATGGGGATGCAAGGTTTGGTACCCTACCAGGTACCAAACCTTGCAACAGGACTCACTGCTACACCTGCAAATTTGTTTCCAGTGTGACTGAAATTCAGGGGCCTACAGGTGTTTTTCACATCACCAAGGAGTTCTCATGCACCTCCACTAACGTGGTATATTGTATTATTTGCAGGAAGTGTACAACTATTTACATCGGAGAGACTGGCAGGCGCCTTGCTTTCCATTTCAGAGAACATTACAGAGCAGTCAGGAATGGTGACACTGCTAAACCCATTGTATCCCACTTTATCTCCAGTGACCATAGTGTGAATGACCTTTCTGTTTGTGTCCTTCAGCAGGGCTTCTGGGATTCTGACCATAGAAAAAACATGGAAGCCAAGCTGATCATCCACCATAGCTCCCAGCAGCCCTCTGGTTTAAATGATAGACTTCTTTTACACTAACATCTTTCGGCCACCCCTTATTTTCCCTAAAGTCTGTCTGTATCTGAACACATTTAATTTCTTTTTCATTTTCACCATAAGTCTCCATCTCTGTCTCCTTCCCCCACATTTGTCACCTTTCAGCCTTCTTCATAGGCCCTGTCAATTAGTCCCCACCTGGGGACTTCTCTAGCTCTTTCACTCCTATTTTGCTTTATCTTTCCCATCATCACCTTTTTGTTTCACAGATTCTCTCTTAATCTTGCCACTTGTCACTTCTTCTCCTGAGTCTCCTCTTTTCTATATATATATATATATATATATATGTATGTATGTGTATATATATATATATATATATACACACACACATATACATACAGTGTATATATATATATATATATATATATATATACACACACACACACACACACACACACACACACACACACACACACACACACCACATTTACCTCCCCTCCACACTAATTGTTTTTTTCTCTTTTAGATATTTCCTGAAGAAGACCTAAGGTAGAAACGTAGATTTTAAACTCTATTTTCTATTTTCAGCGTGCATTTACTATAACCATTTTGTTTAACATTACTATGGTATTTTTTTCTTCAAACCACAGGAATCCCTCTCTTATGCTTAACAACTGCAGACTCTACAGCAGTACCTTGGGAGGCTGGGTATAGAACCTTTTTAGGGAAAAAGTTCTGCAAAACAGCAATGCCAAAGCTGGCATCCTTCCCATTAACAGATCTGTATGCAGGAAACTATCAATGAGAAATGGTTCTCTGGATGCTGGTTTACCTTTCTCCATGTCACCATAGGTGATGAATAACTGAGTTAGTGGACCTTACACCATGTGTGTGGTCCAAGTAGTAGCAGCTCAGAGCTCTCTCAACATCCAGACTGTGGTGCTTTTGTCCTCCCGAGGTGGATTTTGCTGTTAAAGAACACTGGATGTGTAACACACTGATTCCGATGAAATTCAGACATCAATTTAGGAGGGGAATTTTCTGTCAGTTCTTAAGACTGCCTTGTCCCTGTGGAATATGATATGGTTAGGATCTGCGCAGAGGGCTTGCAGCTTGCTCACCCTCCTGGCAGATGTCACTGCCACCAGGAAAACTGCCTTCCAGGTGATATACTTCGGAGCAGCAGTTACCACAGACTTTAAAGGATCCTCCAGCAACTGGGCAATATACAGATTCTGGTCCCATGGAGGGACAGGATCCTTTACTGGAGAGTACGGCTGATTAAGTCCTTTAAAGAACCTTTTGAAAATGGCCTGCAAGGCTACCAACCTGTTTTTGCCATCTGAGGAATATGCTGACACTGCTGCCAGATGAACCTTCAAGGTTGAGAGCCTGAGGCCCAGGGACTGCAGGTGGATTAGGCAGTACAGGGCTGAAGCTAGACTTGCCCACAATGGACTCAGTTGTCTAGAGGAACACCTAACATAACATCTTTTCCATTTTGAGGTGTAGGATTCCCTTGTTGCTGGTTTCCTGGAAACATTAAGCACTTCCATAACCTTTTAAGAATGATTCAGTTCAGAAAACTCTAGCTTTTCAAGTACCATGCCCTGAGATGCAGAGTTCTCAGATTTGGAAATGTTATCCTGCCCTGAGACAATGTCAGCAGACTGTAACTCGGGAAGGTTGATAGGATGTCTGATTGAGAGGGATAGGAGCAGGGAGTACCAAATCTGTCTGGCCCAATCTTGAGCTATGAGAATCATTGTTGCTGACTCCCTTCTCAGTTGAGCAGTACTCTCAGTAAAAGTGGGAAAGGTGGGATGGCATAAAGATACATCTCTGACCAGTTGAGGACTATAGCATCCTCAGAGACTGTACCCACTGATGGGGGTCTGCAACAGAACAGGTGGAGCTGGCTGTTTTCTCAGAATGCAAACAGGTCTAATTGTGGTGTACCCCACCTTCTGAACAATGTCGCTGGCACTTGCTGGTTCAGAGTCAAATCATGATTTCCCTGGCTGATTCTGCACCGGGAATCTGCCAGCACCTTGTCCTTCTTTGACAGGTGTACTGTCAAAAGTTTGTTATCCAAGGCGTATGCTAGTTTCCGGATTTTCATTGCTTCGGTGCACAGTTTTGAAGATCTTGTTCCTCCCTGCTTGTTTATGTAATACGTAGTTGTGGTGTTGTCTATCCTGATATGGATGGACCGACTGCTGATGTGGAAGAAAAATGCTTGCACTGCCAGGTACACTGCCCTTAGCTACAGGAGGTTTATGTGCTCCCGAGTCTCTTGTATGCTCCAAATACATGAGGTCCTCCAGGTGGGCACCCCAGCCCAGGAGGGAAGCATCTGTAGTGAGTAGGGGATTGCTGAAGGAATGGAACTCCCTCTCTTAGGTTACATTCTTCCTACCACCATTCCAGTGCCCTTGGCAGACACATTGTGATGGGCACTAGTTTTGAAAGTGGATGTGGATATCTCTCATTTGGAACCTGACCCCTGGTACCACTGCAGTGAATGGTGCCATGTGCCCCAGCAAATGCAGGAAATCCCTTGCAGGTCTGGGCTGGCCTGCCTTGAAGGATTTTGCAGTTGTGATCCGATCTGATACCCCTTCCTGGGGAAGGAACGTTTTCCCTTGTAGAGTATCTAGCTCTGCACCTGTAAAGTCCAGAACTTGAACTGGATCAGTTTGTGACTTCTGAACATTTGTAAGGAGGCCCAGGTCCACCAAGATGCCTTGTGTAAGAAGGAGAGAGGACTTGGCGTCCTGGTGTGATTTTCCTGAGACTACCCAGTTGTCTTGATAGGCGAAACCCACCACCCCTTGCCTCCTCAAATGTGATGCCACTACAGCTAGGCACTTTGTGAACACTCTCAGTGCTGAGGACAGACTGAAGGGAAGGGCTGTGAACTTGTAGCGGCAATTCCCTACCCTGAATCTGAGGTACTTCCTGTGGCTAGGCCTGACTGGTATGTGAAAGTAGACGTCTTTCAGATACAGTGACCCCAGCCAGTCTTCTTTTTGCAGTGACAGAATCACTGATCCCAGTGTTGCCATCTTGAATTTTTCCTTCTTTGTTCAGGTATTTCAAGTCTAAAATGGGCTGCCACTCCCCATTTTTCTTGTGCATCAGGAAGTATCTTGAATAAAGTTTCTTTTCTTGCTGTGAAGGTGGAACTTTCCGCACTACCTTTGCTTATAGTAATTTTTTTACCTCTATCTCCAGCAACAGTCTTTCTGTTAGGATTGTGACAATGGAAGGTTTTGTAACTCCGCAGTTTTGGGAATTGTTTAAAATGCAGGGGCAGATCCTAACCCACTGTTTCCAGGACCCACTTGTCTGTGACTATTTTTTCACTTCATGAAAATAGTGAGTCAACCTTCCCCCCAGTGGCAATGGTTGGGTGCCCTGCGGAGGTATGTCAGAGGCTTTGCTGTGCTTGGGCTTTGGGAGCTGGTACTGCATTTGCATGCCTGGGCCCTGCTCTCCACCTATCCTTGAAGAAACCCCTCTGTTGGGGTAGTCAAAAGTAATGTAAGCATGGGGCAAGTATCCCCTACCTCTGCCTTCCCATCCAGAGGGCCTGTAGGAACTGGAGGCCTTTTCCTTCTCAGAGTTTCTCTTGTAGGTGCTCTTATTTTAATCCACTTTCCTCATGCAAGTCTCTGTTTTGATACCAAATAGTGAACTTCCCTCACAAGGAAAATCCATTGCTTTCATTTGAGTTTCCTGGGAATGGCTTCTAGTTCTAAGCCAGACAACTCTTCTTAGGGACACAACATGTGCCATAACTCTGGATGCGGTGTCATTAATGTCCACTACCACGTGGAACTGGTACTTAGTGGCATCCATGGCTGTCTTTGTTGTATCAACCAAATCCTGTGCCAGGTTACCTGTAGCCTTCTCATTCACTGTCAAAATTGAGCTCCAGAGGGTTTTTTCGTACTGTGCTGTGTTGGTCAAGTATGTTACCTACCTACCTTAATAGCAGGGAAGCTGAAGTATAAACTTTTTTGCCCATCCTATTCAGTTTCCTGGATTCTTTCTCAGGAGGCTGGGAAGAAAGCAGTATCTTGGCCTTGTCACAGGCGGCAGTCTGGACCACTCTCGCATGAGCAAGGTGAGAATAGAGGTATTCAGAACCCTGTTTGTCTACCTGATACTTTTTTCTCAATTTTCTTACCTATGCCAGCAGCTGAAATGGGTGCTGACATGATTTTACAGATGGCCTTCTTGAGGGATTTGTGGATGGGCAATAGCCATCTTTTTGTGGGAGTTAAGCCCATTATATCCATAAATTCCACCTCATCCACATCTTCTGCAGTCTCCCACGAGGAGATGTTGAAGGGGTTTACCATTTGCCTCACAGAAGTATAGTGTGAGGTATAGTTATTCGGGGTGAGGAAGGGAGCCAAACTCTTGTTCAGGAGAACCATCAGGCTCTATGGGCCCTCCTTCATCCTCCTCCTCCTCCTTCTCATAGTACATCCCCCCCCCCCCCCGAGGCACTGGGAATGGAACTGGAGCGGGGGGGGCAGGCATACTCATGAAATTCCTCACAGCCTGGAATGCCTGGCAGATTTACTATGCCTTTGTCATGTCCTCTACTGAGGGCATTTTATTTGTGTCTTCTGGCAGCTCCGTTCCGTCTTCAGGAGAGTCAGCGACATGTTTTTCTTTTTGGTTTTTTTTCTTAGCAAGCACCATCTCTGCTGTCTGTTCAGAGGTTCTTTTATTTTTACTAGATTCACGGCTCTCCTGTTCAGACACCCCAATTTCTGAACCATATTTTGCAGCCTTTTCTTTATTATTGCTTCTTAATATAAGGGGCTGGACCCTTCATCTGTGCCTTTAGGTGACGTGGAGGCAGACGAGAAGCCATAGTGTCTTCTAACATTTTAGCCCTTTACTTTTGTGTTTTACGGCAAAACTTAGTACAGAGTTCACAACTGAAAAAATTGTGATCTGGACCCAGGCACCTCAAACACAACTCATGGCAGTCTGTCTTACCCAAGAGTTGAAAACAAATCTTAGTTTTTAGAGCCTGTGGGTCCTGTCTTCTTTTTGGGCCCCTCAGTCATGCCAAAACATTGACAATCCAGGGAAGATGTTCCGGTTTTGGGAATTCAGTAAAAAAAACAAATAAAAAAAAAAACACTAATGGGGAAAATATGTTTGAAAATATAGGAGTGAGTTGCAGTTCTGTTTTAATCAGGAACTGTAAAAAAAATCGGAAAGCCAAATGGTGCTCAATCTGATAAAGAAGCCAATTATCATCTCGGTCCTGAAAGAAAAAGGAACTGGGAGTAATAATCAAAATGCCACAAAGTGGTACACTTTTAGAGAAAAATAAGCCTTTTTCTTCTGTTAAGTACACACAAGTGGTTCTTAAGTAAACACAAGTGGTTCTCTGAAGGTGGAAAAATGTCCTTCTCCAGTTCCTGGGAACCGATGCGGAACCACTGAAAATCACATAAACACACATTAAAAAATACCCTAATGCAGAGTTACTGAAAATATAACTCAACTGCTAGAATTAATAAAGTAATAAACTGTAATCAGTCTGAAGTGAAGAGAAGATTTTGAGGTGGCTGATTTCTTCAGGCAGAAAAATAAATCTGCCGTTAGAACGCATAGGTGAGCATGACCACACATCAGAGTTTTAAATTTAATTCTAAGATTTTCTAATTAGCATAAAATTCTAAGTGCCGGGGCAGCTCATTTCAGGGGAATGACTGCAGCTGTTAAGCATAAGTGAGGGATTCCTGGGGTTTGAAACATTCCTTGTAGCTCAAATTGTTACCCTGTTTTTACTGAACAAAATGCTCATTATTGCAACCTAACAGAACAAAACCATCGATAGCTTGCCCCTGGGATGCACAGGGAGTCAGGAGGGCTCCCACAAGCAAATCCTCGCTCTCTTCCCCAAACAATCGCTGGACCACAGGACCCCTTCCAATTCGTTGCAGACACTGGGACTGAGCCACACCTTCTCCTAGCCGACTGACCAATCTGGCAGTGTCTCCAGCGAGTGGGTGGGGCTTAAGGACAGCCCACCACATTTGAAACAGCAGCAACTCCAGGGACATAGAATCATGAGTGGCACCTCCCTTACCACACTGTTGGCTCTCCACTTGGCAGAACAGGGGTTGTGAGGGCTCCCACAAGTAAATCCTCGGTCTCCTCCCACATGATCATCACACCGAAGGACCCCATCCAATTCAGCGTGGACACAGGGACTCAACTGTTCCTCCCAACCAAATGACTAATCCAGCAGCGTCTCCAGCAAGTGGATGGGACTTTTCTCCCTTCTTACAGCTGCTTGCCCTAATGGACTTCCACACTGTGTGTGAAGGGCAGTTGAGCAAAGGGTGTTACACTGTGGGTGTCAGCTGTGGCATCAGTTGTTGACTGGCCACGCTGCTTCAACAGTGTGCACCCTCACCTTGTTATCATATCCAGTGCTTGCCTTGAACTCTTTAAAGTGAAGAAAACCTGTCTGGACACTGACGTAAATTCTCTCCAGCATACCACATCCTAATGATGTTCTGCTATTTCTGCTAGATATTCATTGCATGTTGCCTTTCTGCAGCTGCCTTTTGTTATAAGTGGGTGTTGCACTGATCTGTTACCTCTTAGATACATCATCTGGACTGCTAGCTGTTCTAATTGTAAATGGTAGGGTAAAAATGAGCCTTTTCCAAATGGGCAACACCTCTGAATTCTAACAGGCTGCTGCTGTCATCCTGTCACTACACTTATTATCCTGGTGTACCTAACCTTCTGTTTTAGCTTTATTTGTTTCTGCCAGTAAACCTGAAGTCCTTGCAGCTCCCTGTCTAAGGTCTGTCATCATACGAAGTTCGGAAGCTACTATTGTGGGTCCATGCTAAAATGCTGCCTTTACAGATTTGCTTCCTTACTTGTGATTTAATGCTGACTGGCTTTTCCCATCTGGGGTCTGCCATCCAATTCAGATTTAACTGCTTCTACCAGCAAATCCTTCCGGTGGGGGTGCTTCATCCTGGCTTCCAGCATGCTAGTATTTACCATAGCAGGTGCTGGCTCTCACTGTACCTTTTCAGTTTCCTGTTAACCTAATATATATGCGAGAATGCATACCTACACTCACTCACATTTATTGGTGTTACCCTCGTAATCCTACTAGCCATTACAAGCTATGTAATTCCAAGCACTAATCATACTGTAACAGGGACAGTGGTTTACCCTGATTGAGAAAAGGCAAATTCCGTTTTGCAGATTGACAAAACCGGTATTGTCACCAGTGTCTGCAAGTCCAAAATTGTTTTTTTACTGGTGTTGGCTTTGTAACCTGTATTTAACCATTTTTTCGCTCTGATAGCATGCATTTTCACATTTCTACATCTGCTGTTGCATATCTGCACTTGTAGCTATCAAGTTATTTTAGAAGCTACAATGTGTGAAGGCAGCAGACATACTACATCCCCTATCCCTCCCGAATAATGACGTGACCACTAATGCCTCTTATCATTCTGATGCAATAGGGACAGCAGTACTGTGGACCCCTTCCTCAGGTGTGATTGGCTGCAGCACTGTGTGCCCAATACTTCTGGTGTGATGACAGCAGCAGCCCTACAGCCCCATCCCTCCAGTGTGATGGCAGCAGCAATACTGTGGCCCTCGCCCTCCTGTATGATGGCGGCGGCACTGTGGCCTCCATCCTTCCGGTGTGTTGTCAGTAACATGGAGTTAAAACGCTGCAGCCCATATCCCTCACGTGTGACAATACAGAATATCTGATTGCAGGACACTTGGATAACTTTAAAGGAACTAGCCATTAGAGACTGCCACCAGTCACCACACAATGCAGACTAAGTTCCCACCCACTTGACCTTTCTCATAAGTCCTCATCCCATGAAATGTTAATGAAGACAATAATAAAAGTAAGTACAGCATTTCAAGAAAAGTAGTTTATAAAGAGTGCAAAATATTACAAATAAAAATCATATACAAGTACAACAGCTGAAAAATGTGAACGAAAGCAAAATCTAATTGAAAATGTGCAGAATGTACAACAGTGAATATATACTGAAACACAAGTGAACTAAAACCTAAATATAAATACTTAAAGTATCAAATGTGCAAAGGTACATGAAATGTGAAAAACTGTGCATAAACAAAACCTAAACGAAAATGTGCAAAATATGCAATACAGTATGGCAAAATATATACAGTGAAAAACACATGAACTAAAACTTACAGTATAAATATACATGACATGGCAAGGAATATGGAAAACAAGCTAACAAAATTATTGGAAATGTTTAAACCCTATAACTAAATGAAATGTGCAAAACTTCTGTAGAAAACATTCACAAATCTAATCCTTTGATTTATTGTACATAAGCTGGGATAGCAATCTCATATTGTCTAATAGCAGGTTTCATCTTTGGTCTCTGTGGATCTGTCTGTAGACCAAGAAGGATCTCTCCACATCGGCTCTCGACACAGGTATCCAAATGGCTTGCAGAGCAGCTTTAGCTAGTACTGGTAATTGTGGCTGCACTGAAATTCAGTACTGGCCAACATTAAAGTCCATTAGGTCTGGAAACTCTCCTATGTCTTGTCCAACATACATCTTCCAATCCTTTCGTAGTGCAGTTTGGTTGTGCAGTTCAAATACACCAATGTCACTGGAGTAGTTCGTGAAGTCCCTACTCAATTTGGGAAGGTTGTAGAGGTTCAAAATACGGCAGGCTTTCAAGAACTCTATGGCTGGGTTTGCTTCTGTGTGTTTTGCCATTTTGTTTAGGGCTACTCCAAATGCCTTTTGGAACACTGCAATCTGCTCCTGCTTAACCCGTGGCCTAAGAGTAGCTACGTATTCATCTGTCTTTTCTCCAAATGCTTCTGTTTTTGATATGTCCTTCTGAAACCTCTGTTTTATTCCATGTAGTGCATTGTATATAGAAACAGCCAAGGGTTTGTCTTTCCTTTATAGAAGCTCTATTACGCTGATGAGATCACTGCAGTTTTCAGCGATGAAGGTTGTGTGAATCTGTAGCTCTGTAAACCATTCTTAGAAAAGTTTTCTCAAAGAATTCAGGGAGTTGCAATCACTTGTTTCCTCCTGGAAGAAGTCTCTTAAGTGCTGAAGGAAAAGTGAATGGTATTTAATGGTTTCAAACCAAGTATTCCAATGGGTTAAGACAGGAACAGGAGGCAATATTTTCTTTTCTACATCTTGCCCCTCCAGGAATGCCAAGTACTCTGTCTTACGTTTGGGTGACTGCTGGAATGCATATTTCACAAGTGCCACAAGTTTATTGACCAGTTCAAAATGCTCAATCCATGTGTCTCCCACCAAGGATAACATGTGCCCAGCAGCCAACATGGATCACATGGGCACCAATAAGGCCATATAAAACATCTTTGAAGCACTTCAGCATGTACCGCGCATTGTCACTGATGAAGGCGACTACTTGGTCCATCTCAACATCATATTTTTGCAATGTCTTAATAACACTTTGTGCAACAGTGGTGTGGTTCACCGCTGTCAACTCTGTTGTGTCTGCAATGACAGATTTTCTGCCCTGCATGACAAAAATGATGTTCAGTGTACAGCGGGCATCTGCGTTGGTCTTCTCATCGCACACTACAGAGTATGTCTTCCGTTTCACAAGCTGTGAAATTCCCTCCTCCATTTCCTTTCTCAATTTGGGCAAGTAGTTCTGCCTTAAGGTGGATACCTTTGGGAAAGCACCAATTCCTTGAACGTTGTCCCCATCCAGTCTCTTATGCATGGTTGATCCAACTTTTCAATGGGTATATTTGCACCACACCAAGCCCTCAATACACCCAATACAGTATTCTCCCATGCTGCAGCTGCAGAAGTTGTGGCAGTAAAGCTGGTGTGAAGAGTCACCTGTCTGTTGCTATTCTTCTGGCATGCATTCTTCACGTCTTTTACTTTTGCAGTGATCCACCACTGTATCCTTCCTCACATAGTCAATGGGGTGATCACAAAAGCGACAAAACATTTTCCCTCCATCCTCATACATGCCTTCTGACTTGAATTGCAATGCACAGTCCTTAGCAGTGACACTGGAAAGTTTAGCCATTTTGCTTGGTGTTGCCATCACGATGTGTAGTGCAGATGACTCCAAAGAACTAAAAAGTGGAACACAAGTTGGAGAGATATTAAAACAAGCTATAGAACTACATATTAAAGCTTCACAACTACTACATTAAGGATCAAAATATCACAGATAATTTCTGCCCATGGATGAGAGTCTGGAGGAACCGCTACAGAAAACACGCTGACCTCAGCAGCTCACAATCCATACGAAAAACAATACCAGAATCAGAGTCTCACTGCTAATCCATGCTCAATCCACGTATGACAGTCGGGAGGAGCAGCTACAGAAATCAAGCTGTCCTCAGAAGCTGTCACAGCCTTGACTATATAATGCAAACGTAGAATACTGACATCAAAATATAGCCCCAGTCACAGCTGATGAGAAATTCTGATGACATACAGGATCCCGGGCTTTCCACCCGCATTGCACTAAGACCTTGTTGGTCTCCCCAGCTCCGGCTTATCGAGTTCAAACAAACCAAGACTTGATAAAACAGATGAACATGAAGACCACACCTTACCTTTTAGAGATGATTATTATTTACAGCTGAAATTCACACCAAACAGGAATGTTGAAGCCTAAAATCAGAAAAAAAAAAACACGATTATCTAAATAACACACACACACACACACACACACACACACACACACACACACTCACTCACATGCACAAGTAAATGACACCTAGTTAGACATGCCATCTGCCTCCTCTGCCGGAAGACAGAACCTGATAGTTTGGCTGTGAGCCACCAGGACTAAGGTGTTACCAATAGCCATGGTTGCAGCCACCTACCCTGAAAGTCAAGTACATAAGCAAAGGGCCATATAGGTAGGGTCTTATTGCAATGGTCCAGCTTGCCACCCACACTCCAGTCCCTAGTTACCACCACCCACAGGAAACACATCTTTGTGCCAAACCACCCAGGGTGTATAAAACTTGAAGCAGCAGATCCCCACATGTCTGCATTTGGGAACAAGGGCTCTAGGTCAACATGGCGGGTTGTACTAACAAAACCCACTTCCACGGAGAATGTTGATACAGACACCTTCCATTCATTCAAGTCACTCATACGCAACTCTTCACTGACTGGGACGCGGTATTTTCAGTGACTGCCACAAGGGTCATCACTGAAAATGTGTCCAGCCAGGGTTAGTGTCAGTATCTCTGCAAGTAATTTTCATTCATTTTAATTGTGGCTGATGGTGGAGCAGTTACATGGCAGCCCAACTTGCCATCAACACTGCAAACCATTCAGTCACCAACCACCTGAAAATAAACACTACCTCAAATAGCTACTGTTGCCCCCAAACCCAACCAACAAACTGAATCAGATAGTCTTGCCCACAACCCTGACCAAAAAAGTGAACCATGAGACATCCAAAAAATACTTACTTTTTCAGTGGAGCAGCAGCGACACAGTCACAGGACATGTTGCTGTTAGCAGTCTGGAGTTCAGGCATCCATATCAGTCAACAGGCCATGGTTGAGTGTGAGTTGAACTGCAGTAGTCTGTAGCAGAGCACAGCCTTGAAAGCACCAAGAAGTGACTTCAACTTCCATCTCCAGGCAAAATGGAAACCGTGGTCTTTACTCAATGTTTGACAGCAGCATTGCAGCCCCCACCCATCCAATGTGATGACAGCATGTGCAGCACTGCAACCCCCACCTGTCCGGTGTGACAGCAACAGTGGCAGCACTGCAGCCCCACCTCTCCAGTGATGGCAGCTTGTGCAGCACTGCAGCCCCCACCTATCCCATGTGATGGCAGCATGTGCAGCACTGCAGCCCCCACACGTCCAGTGGGACGGCAACAGTGGCAGCACTGCAGCCCCTACCCATCCGGTGTGACGGCAGCATGTGCAGCACTACAGCCCCACCCATCCAGTGTGATGGCAGTATGTGCCACACTGCAGCCCCCACCCGTTCGGTGTGATGGCAACAGTGGCAGCACTGCAGCCCCCACCCCTACGGTGTGACAGCAACAGTGGCAGCACTGCAGCCCCCACCCGTCTGCTGTGACAGCAACAGTGGCAGCACTGCAGCCCCCACCCGTACGGTGTGACGACGGCATGTGCAGCACTGCAGCCCAATTCCATCTGCCAATCTGTCCAAACACAGACGTGAACTAAGTCGAACCACCAAACACCACGGTGGACTCAGTTGGTTCAGTCCCTATCTAATATTTAGATGCCTGAATTGGTTTATTTGTAAACAAAGAGCATCCAACTTAAAAAATCCACATGTGATTAATGAGGTTGCTAATGGATGCTAATTGAGAGATACACAAACACAATCTCTGCCAAAGAATAAACCAATCCAGAATCGCAAAAACAGGAAATTGGGCACTTTCTGACCTGGTCTTCATGAAAATGGAGCCTTTTAGTTTTCATGTCGGAGTGCAGACTCATGAAAGGAGTTCTACCGGCAGTGGTGAAACCATGACAACTGTGCAGAGTGGGGCTGTGTCTCTCCTATCCCTCCTGCAGTCAGCATAGGTAAACTAATCTTTGCACCTGATCACTAGTACAAATTGGCACATCCTCTGGAGCACCCAGAATTTTAATTATGGCGCCACTGAACGTGATGCACTCTTATTCATGCTAAAACTGCAAGCTGATGACAATGCCTTGCCCCTTTCTCAATTGGCAGGGCAATAGTGGCCTAGGCACCCCATGGTATTTATAAAAAAAGGGCACAAAACTTCAATATCCAAGCATAAGGACACTATTGAAGAAAGGGCAAGGTAGCGTCATCAGTTCATGAGTGAGAGTGCGAGATGTTATTCAATTCAATTCAACTTTATTTTTATAGCGCCTTTCAAAACCAAGGCGCATAACATAAAAACAAAAACAACCAATATAAATAACATTAAAACATAAAAATTACATTATCCATCACTAGGGAAGGCCAGGTCAAATAAATAAGCTTTAAGCTCAGTTTTAAATCTTATGACGGTTGGGCATTCTCTCAACCGACGAGGTAGAGAATTCCACAGGGTCGGCGCTGAAAAAGCAAAGGCACGGGAACCAGACATCTTTAATCGTACCCTGGGAATCTCTAGCAATCCCTCGTCGGTGGAACGGAGATGTTCACAAGCTCCTAAATTAATGAGCCAGGTGCACTGGAGAATTTACCAGTTTGAGTGATTAAGTGCAAAGATTATTTATTTAATATAGCGCCTGCAGGGGGGACAAGATAAATGAAGCCCCGATCTGTACAGTGGTCAGGGCTTCACCTCAGCCAGTAGTTCTCCTTTAAGAACTCACCATCTCTCTAGTTCCCCAACCCCATCCAAGCAAACATGGACTACCCCTGGTGCCAAGGCAGTTACACCACACCACCTAGGAGAAAAGCCACCACAAGAAGTTTGTATGAATGATCCCTCCATATACCCATGCACTGCCACATAGTACCCCTTGAAAGGCAAATACTTGGTTGGTGTTTTTATTAGCATCACCTATGAGACAGTGGGTTGTGGGCCTGGTTGTGGTAGCCCAGGTTGCTGCAAAGGCCCCCCACCAACAACTTCTTTATTCAGAAGTTTTAATTTTAAATGTTATAAGCACACATCAAACCAGGCCTCCAACACATTCCATTAGACATTCCAGCAAAAGGTTCAACAGAAAACATATTTAATGAAAGTGGTAAAATTGTTAATATGCAGTTCGATAGTTTATCAACTTGTCTTTGTTTATCCCCTAGGTAATGAGATGCCTGCATCCTCCAAAATTGATGAAGGGAACAGAAGATGACAAACTGCACTTCCAACTGCACAGATGATGCCCTTTGGGTTCAGATGAAACATAGTTGATTCCGTTTGATGAAGTTTAATAAAGTTTTTTGTCCGAGTGTGTGACTATTCTTCTATGCAGACTCACACACAGGCACAGCACCCAAAAATACTTTTTTACACCACATTTACATTCAGGATAGCCAGGACAGACACAGCAGGTCTCGGGCAGTACAACACAGTAAATGATAAATGAAAGAATGCCAGTCCCCCCTTGGGTATGCAGGGTGCTAAATAAAGAGAAGCCACATAACTTATTGTCGAACCACACAGTAATGTTAAAAAAATATATATAAACAAGCATGCACTGTAAATGTTTGCTACTGGAGCGTGTCACGGACCCGACAGACTGGCGTACATGCTGGGAAAAATTGTTCTGTGCCACTCTGCCCACCCCTCCCTCAGAAGCCAGAACCATTTTTTTCCGGAATGTGAACCAGTCTGCCCAGCCCAACCCTCTGCCGGCCATCAACAACTAACCACCAGAACATGACACGGACCTGGCAGACTGGCGTACATGCTGGGAAAAATGGTTCTGTGCCACTCTGCCCACCTGCCCCTCCCTCAGAGGCCAGAACCATTTTTTTCCAGCATGTGAACCAGTACGCTCAGCCCGTCCCTCAGCCGACCATCAATGACCAACCACCAGAGTGTGGCATGGACCTGGCAGACTGGCGTACATGCTAAGAAAAATGGTTCTGTGCTACTCTGCCTGCCTGCCCCTCCCTCAGAGGCCAGAACCATTTTTTCCCAGCAAGTGAACCAGTCCGTCCAGGCCATCCCTCAGCCGACCATCAACAACCAACCAGGAGAGCATGGCATGGACCCGGCAGACTGGCGTACATGCTGGGAAAAATGATTCTGTGTCACTCTGCCTGCCTGCCCCCTCCCTCAGAGGCCAGAACCATTTTTTTCCAGCACGTATGTCAACTCATATGTCAAATACATTTTTTTTTTTTTTAACATTAAGCATACCAGCTCACGCCCACCCCCTGCCCAACATCTTCCCTTCCTTGCTTTGCCATTCAAATAACAGTAGCAAGGCTGTCGTATCAGAAACATAAAAACGTACCAGACATATGGCAGGCACATAGAAAGGCAGTACTCATGATGCAGCAGATGGCAAGGCAGGTCAGGTACAGCACAAGAAGGTAGAAAGTGCAGGTCAGCAGCACAAGGCTGCGAGTAGGGCTGGTGAGCTCTCCGCACCCAACCCTGCCAGTGCAGCCACTCTCCCACCTTAATGGAGCAGTACGGCCACTCTCCCCACCCTAATGCACCATCACGACCACTCTCCCCACCCCGACAGACCGGCACGGCCACTCTCCCAACCCCGACAGACCAGCACGGCCACTCTCCAACCCCCGACAGACCAGCACGGCCACACTCCCCACCCCAGCAGACTGGCAAGGCCACTCTCCCCACTATGACAGACCGGCACGGCCACTCTCCCCACCCTGATGGAGCAGTATGGCCACTCTCCCCACCCTAATGGGTCAGCACAACCACTCTCCCCACCCTAACAGACCAGCACGACCACTCTTCCAACCCCACCAACAAGGCCACTCTCCCCACCCCGGACGTGCACAGCCACTTTTCCTACCCCGACCAGCACGGCCATTCTCCACACCCAACAAAGCCACTCTCCCCACCCCAATGGACCAGAATGGCCACTCTCCCCACCCCGATGGACAAGCACGGCCACTCTCCCCACCCTGACAGACAGGCACGGCCACTCTCCCCACCCCAACAGACTGGCACGGCCACTCTCCCGACCCGGAAAGACTGGCACAGCCACTCTCCCCACCCCACCAGACTGGTATGGCCACTCTCCCAACCCCGACAGACCGGCACGGCCACTCTCCCCACCCGACAGACCGGCACGGCCACTCTCCCCACTATAACAGACCGGCATGTCAACTCTCCCCACGCTAATGGACCAATACAGCCACTCTCCCCACCCTAATGGAGCAGTACAACCACTCTCCACACCCTAATGAACCAGCACGACCACTCTTCCAACTCCACCAACAAAGTCACTCCCCCCACCCAGGACGTGCATGGCCACTTTTCCCACCCCGACCAGCACGGCCACTCTCCACAACCATCCCCACCAGCATGGCCACTCTCCCCACTCTGACAGACCGGCACAGCCACTCTCCCCATCCCAACAGACCAGCATAGCCACTCTTCCCACCCCAACAGACCGGCACGGCCACTCTCCCCACCCCGACAGACCGGCACGGGAACTCTCCCCACCCGACAGATCAGCATGGCCACTCTCCCCACCCCGTCAGACCGGCACGGCCACTCTCCCCACCTCGACAGACTGGCACCGCCACTCTCCCCACCACAATGGACCAGTATGGCCACTCTACTCACCCCAATGGACCAGCACGGTCACTCTCCCCACCCTAATGGACCAGCATGGCCACTCTTCCAACCCCACCAACAAAGCCACTCTCCCCACCCCAGACATGGATAGCCTCTATACCCCCCCAGCAGATGTGCACGACCACACTTCCCACGCCGACCAGCACCGCCACTCTTCCCACCCAACCCCATGGGCACGGCCACTCTCAATGCCCCCTTCCCCAAACAGCCACTCTCAATGCCCCCCAAAAGCATGGCCACTCTCAATGCCCCATTCCGACAGATGGTACCAAGGTCAGTGGCCCTATTCCCTCCAATGCTATCCAGGTCGGTGTTGCCCACACCCCACCCCAGCACAAAATAATAAAAAAATTACACATTTAATACAGATTCAATGCAGACATTCTTTATTATTTCCTACACGGAGAGTAAAGAGGGGCACACATTTGTCTACCCTGAAGAGAACCACAACATCGAAGGGCAGAATAACCTAGCAAGCATTTAGCCCACTTACCGAAGCAGCACACACTCGACAGCAAACAAACTGATCTCAGTTTTGTATCGCCCCGACCCCTCCACCCACGCGTTTCGGAACTGGAGCTAGATTTATTCATTTATTTATTGAAATGTTTCACCAGGAGGTCACACTGAGCAACAAGCTGCTCGTCTCATGGTGTGAGATGGAACTAGGCTACAGACGAAAACACAAATGTAAACAAAAGTTATCAGGCTAAACAAACACTGGAGAAGAGAATACTAGACCTTTACTGCCGGGCTGTATATGCAACACATGCTGCTCGATGGGCAGATATCCCACAGAATGGTATCCATCTCATTTACCCCCCACACGCAATTAATACAAATATAGTAAAAACAAGTTGGGCACAGCTGCCCTCACTTACTGCCAGGTTGTATGCGGTGCTCCGTCGACGGTCAGACAAACACCCCAAACACCACATAGACATAGTCTTGTCTCATCTCATTCCCCATTCGGTCCTGTCCCCCCCCATTCAGCATAGCTAAGGGCACAAAATTTAAAATACTACATTTACAGGGTACCTTTCAGTTCTGACAATCAGATACACTTGGCGTGTACAGATGTTTTGCCCCGGACTAAAAGTTGCGGTCACAATGAAGCGGACAGAATGCTGCAGGGACAAATAAAGGCACCACAAAATGTCAAGAATGGATGCGCTGGAATCGGGGGACATTGTAGCAATTTAGCATTTTAGGCAAGTCCTGGTTTTCAGTGTAAGCTGGAGTTGGGTGAGTGGGTGCTTTGGTCTGGGACTGTACAAACTCGGGACTCGGAAAAATCCCTTACTGTTGGTGAGTCGGGAGAGTCGGTTTTGATCGAGGCTGGGACGGTTATTCCACACAGCATTTTGACCGTGGTGCCCGTACCCCTCACTTGGTCTTGGTTTCCTTCTCCCTCACTCACTCCCACACCCCTGCCAAGCATAGCTGCATAAGGGCACATCAATTACATAAATAAATAAAGCAATATTTTATTTTTAAATTACTTGAATCAAAGAAAAACATTGATGGCACTGTTCATTTCGGGCTGCAGAGCCGAAGGTAGATCAGACCACAGGGAGGGAGTTTCCAGGCAATCACCAGCAGCAGAACCCGTCCATTTAACAAAATAGGAAACAAGTACAACTTACAGTTTTTGCGAAGAAAGTTGTCGTCAGTGGTCTCAGTAGGTAGCAAAGTCTCAGTAGAAATGATACAGCAATGAGAGCAAACGCAGAAGAAAGAATGAACACGCTACCCTGCAATTTATGGTGCTGTGTTCTCGGAGTCAGCGAGAACAAACAATGCTTCCATTTTTGGCGCCGTTTTCCGCTGCCCAATCAGGATTCTGTTAATCCATCCACGTCACCATGGGTGCGGTAAACCACTGTCCCTGATCATACATCCAGACTTCCCTCTACCCACTCGCATGCATTGTTGTTCAGATATATAATGGTAGTTCCCGACACCTCCCCAAATTTGACATGGTGCCTTAGAACTAAATAGCTGATATTCATAATTGGGTATTTAGCCAGATTTTCTTTTCATTGGCCTCTACTAGTTCCTATGGCTACTGACCTTTTCTACCCCTAGCAACTATTTCTCAACCTTACTCTATCTGGCGACAGAGAAATGAATCCTTGTCTTGTCTGTTCCCAAAATCCCGCTAAATCCTCTCAATGGCTGCGTGTTAAGGGACTCAAGTGGTCCATCTTCATATTCGCAGTCCCATAGCCAACAGCACTGAACTGGAAGCCTGGGTAACGCACTATTGCCCTGACATAATTGGAACTACAAAACTGTGACTAAAACTTACTGTCCCTAACTCTCTGTGTTCCTTGGTTGGCTACAAGTTGCTCAAACTCAACCGCCCTTCTAACAAGAGAGGTGGGGTATAGTAGTTTACTATAAGTAACTGCTACAGTTAGCTGCCCAACCTGTGGTTAGTTTATCATCATGTGAAGTTCTGTATTCCTTATTAATCTTAGGGAACACTAAGAAGTTGCATATAGCATGCATTTATAATCCTCCTAAAAGTGGGAAGATGGTTTTATCAGATGTTATTCATCATCTGTCCTCAGTTATTGGCAAAAATAAAACCCTTTTAATGGGTGACTTTAACATTGCTTGGCTTAGTAAAAACACAAAATCTGTTAAATCCATAAGTAAGTTTCACCTCGCTCAATTCACCTCTGCACCTACTAGACAAGCTACAAAAGGTAACCACCATTTTCTGTTCTAGTGGGTCTCAACAGTGGTTGCTTGCACCAGGGCTGATGTCATTAGTGACCATTACCCAGCTTTCTGTGTTTGGAAAGTGCACTTTCTCTCCTGTCCCACTAGGGAATTTTTTCATATAATTTCTCTAAACTTGACCAAGTAACCTTTTTTAGCTGGCTTGTGTCAGACAGACTAGTCCCCATCATATCCAACTAATGATGATGTCAATGAAGCTCTACACTACTTTATCTCTGAACTCTATGCTCTGCAGGATAAGGACATCCCTTTTATTAAGTGTAGGGTAAGAGGGTTGGCTACTAGATGGTGTCACATCAACCTGTTAGCTTTACTGAAGGCCATAGATTAAGTGTTGGGTCAAATTTAACGCCACATGGTTGCCTGCTGACTGGGTGAAATACAGAACTCAGAGGAATGCATGGAAAAATGCAATTCATGTTGCAGAAAGTAATTACTGCAAAGATCTTTTGCACGCCTCTGTTGAGGACTCCCAGAGATTCTGGGGCCACATCAAGAGGCTCATGGGTAGTGGTACAAATTATGCTATGTCAAAAATGATACTAAATGCCATTAAAGAGCAACTGACACCATCTGGCCAAAAGTGCCACATTGCAGAATTAGAATATGCATACCCCCAGTAAACCCCATACCAAAAACTAGATTTCTATGTTACTTCATTTTAAAGTTATTAGCCATTTTGCAACCCTGATTTCACGACCTGTTCAAAAACACAGCCTGTTTCAGTGAAGAGCTACTGATGATTACATCTAGGGACCTCACAATCTAGTATTTCCTGCCAGCAAGCATATAGGACCCGTTTCTCCAAAGCTGTCAAGATCATGTGCAATGGTTTTAACAAGTAAAACAGACAGCACCAATCAGTAAACTGTGCGGGCTCTTTTTTTTTTTTATACTTGGTCTATGAAGGTTTTTTTCCCCTGAGTGGCTCCGTTCAGTACAATTGGAAATCAGTCTAAATATGGCTATAGAACAATGTTGTGCTGCTAGCAGTTTTACAGCCATCTGTTGGCCTGCCAAGGGAACTACAGGAACAACTACCAGAGCTGAAATCTCCTGTGCACTTTAATATGTGCATTTCCCATAAAGCACAGCAGCCAAATCCCAAACAACAAACACAGCAGAATAACGGAGAGGATTCCACAGTTCACAAAAGTAAGTCAGTCAAAATGAACACATATTCTGAAATGCTGAACACATCTGCACGTAATCCGTAATTGAATGACTGTTCACCATTGCACCCACAATATACAAAATGCAGTTAAATATATGCATTCCCCATAATGCACAGCAGCCAAATCCCAGTGAACACAGCAGAAAAATGGAGATGATTCCACTCTATCTGTGTCTGTATCTGTGTTTTATTGTACTTGCTTATACAGGATGTCATGTTACAATTTCTTGTAAAGCATGACTCCCTGTTTCTGCACTTGCCATGTTACAAGTGCATTAAACCACTCCACAGCATGGTTCTACTGTGAAATTAACTTTGTTACAAAACCTGACGCTCATATAGTTTTTAAAGCAATGTTTTTTGAATGGTGCTGCCTGTTTTACATATGAAAACCATTGCACGTGCTCTTTACAACTTTAGAGTAACAGGTCCTATAAACTTGATGACAGGGAATACTAGACTGTAAGGTCCCTAGATGATATCATCAGCAGCTCTTCACTGAAACAGGCTTTTTTTTTTTTGTACAGGTAGTGAAATCTGGGTTACAAAATGGCTAATAACTTTAAAATGAAGTAACGCAAAAATCTAGTTTTTGGTATGTGATCCATTGGGGGTATGCTTATTCGGATTCTGCAATGTAGCACTTTTGGCGTCAGTGGCCCTTTAACTTTAACAACTCTAGGACAACTGCTAATGCATTTAACTCTCATTTCTTAGATTTAATCAAATTTTCTGATCTGACGTCCTGTACCTCCAACTATACATTCATAACAGTCCACCCAACCTTCCTCCCATTCTACTTAAGAGCTGTCACTCCCAGTGAGGTGTTACTCCTACTTGAAGCTATCTCCCATGCTGCAGTTTTGGCTATGATGGACTAGAATCCAGACTTAAGGTTGCGTCCCCCTATCTTTGCTTCCCCCCACAACTCATGTGCTTAATTTATCCCTTACCTTAGCTACAGTTTCTAAGAGCTGGAAAGCTGCCAAGGTTGTGCCAGCTTTAAAAAAGAAAAGGGGGAGTGATCAAAAATGCATAGCAAACTACTGACATATCTCAATCTTGCTTTTGCTTAGTAAACTGCTTGAGAAACTTGTGGCCACCCAGGTTACGGATGACCTTCATAAACACAGCTTACTATCTCCTGCAAAACATGGCTTCAGACAGGCTCATAGCACAACAGCACTCATCCAGTTCAGCAATGATGGCAGAGGAGCTATGGACAAGGGTATGCATACAGGGTCAATTTTTCACAGATTTGTCAAAAGCATTTCACCTTGTGGATGACACCATTCTTTAGACTGAATTATCATCCCTTGGCATCTCCTGTACTGCTATAAACTGGTTTACTAGCTATGTCATTGATAGGCATAAATTTTTAAAGGTGAAACAGTCCAGATCTTAGCTTATCACTACAAATATTGGGGTCCCTCAATGTTCCATACTGAGGGACTTACTTTTTACTATCTTGGTAATGATACCCCCCGGCCCTATCCTCCTGCTTCACCCTGCTTTATGCCCTTGATTTCATCTCACATATTTCAAAGGCTAGCAAGTCTGTTAACACTAAACTAGGGCTTGCTTATAAGGTTAGATATGCTTCAACTCCTGCTGCTAGACTTGCTATTGCCCCGGAGGTCCTGCTGCCAAGCCTTACTTATGGGTTCATCTCTGTCTTCCACACGAGCAAATGTAACTTGACCAAATGAGATATCACACATAATAACATTTGATAGATTGATAGATAAAAATGTTATTTTTATACAGGATGTACTGTTAGGATTTTACTCCTATTTTCAACAAAGTCCTGTTTGATATTCAAAAAAGGAAAAAAATACATTCAGTATTTACATACAAATACAAACATCAACTACATAGCCATATAAAAAGGTACATTATAACATTAAGTACAACAGCTTACTTAAATACATACATACATGGTCTATTTCTGAAAACAAGTGCATTTTTGATAAAAAATTGTTTTTCAATTGAGTTTTAAATTTTACTATTGATTGTATAATGAATTTCAGAACCTAGTCAAATTTATTTGCAGAGTTGCCTCCCCCATTCTATTGTGAACTCTTACTGTAGGAATATTCAGGCTATTTTGCCTTAGGTCATATTTGACCATGTTTTCTAATTTCAGTGTTAAGTTACCTAAGGAATGCTTTTCATGAAAATGAACTAGCTTGTGGCACCAGGTTAGCCATAACATCTGCCTTTTCTGGGCTGGCTATAACATTTGTCATCTTGTCTTGTCTGTCACCTGACTGGCCCACCACTGCACCCTTTACTCTAGTTTAGTATGGCAAGCTCCATCTTGGCAATGACTTTACATCTTAGGCTGTACTACTGACAAGATTGTTAGATCATCTAAACCTGCCGCTCTGGCTGTCCTGTTAACACATCCTGATCAGTCCTATGCCCCGAGATCCATCGATCTCTCACTCCTGGCCATTCCTAAGTGTTCTACTAACTAATATAGGTGAGCAAGCTTTCTCCTACTTTGCCCTGAAGCTCTGGAACACCCTTTCATCCAGCCTTAGGCTCTCAATCTCATCTGTGCTTCAAGAGACAGTTTCTTAAGTTCTTCTGATAAATGTTCTTGTGCCTGATGCTCCCTACTGGTACTTGTAATCTACCTATGTGCTGCAGCCAGTGTATGTATGTATGTTGCTGCTTAGTTGTAATGCACTGCCTGCTTTCACCTCGTTCTGGTCTACTGTTAATTTTGTCACAACTGTACTTATTGTTACTGTCACCATTATGTAAAACTGTAAAACCTGTTTAATGTTTGTAATTCTCCTGGATCGTGCCTTAAAATAGGCATATTACTGTCTACAGCACCTACGTGGTAAACAAAAATTAAATAAATATATCTTTAAAGATACTGTAGATAACCATAATTATGAAGACAGCAATGCACAAGTTACTACATCATAGCAATAATTTATTTTCCTCAGCAAAGTGTTTTAAATTCAGTAAAACAAATACTCTGCTTCTTGATTTATAATGTAAAAGGAACAGACCTGTGCAGCTATGCCAATTCTGCCTTCGTTCAACATTCCGGCGGCATACTTGTACCCATGACCCAGCTGTCCAAGGATGTTAGTTTCGGGGACCTTAAGAGCATGCATAACAAACATTTAAAGGTAAGATGAGCAATACATTCTAACCTATCTCTTTTCTCAGAGAATGCTCCTACAGCACATTCTAAAATACAGTGTAAGGCATTTATTGTTAGATCAGTACCTGTTTGATGAAATGGCAAAGCAGAGTTTGTCAAAAGGGCTCTTCACACACAATCCAAGGCAAGTTTATTTATATAGCACTCAATCCAACATGGGCTCAGAGTGCTTTACAGAGTCAGATCCTAGTCAATACAATACCTTAAAACAATTAAAACAATCACTGGCAAATAAAATCAAAATATGTCATACTGAAAAGGCTTGACCAAACAGAAAAAAAAGTTTTCAACGAGGTTTTAAAGGCCTCCACCATGCTAGCTGAGCAGATATGGAAGGGAAGTGAATTCCAAAGAATTAGGGTTGCCACCCCAAAGGCTCTATCACCCAATTATTTAAGCCTGGCTGGAGGGACAGCCAGCAAACCAGCATCGGTGGAGCGGAGAGGGCGGACTGGGTGGTAAGGAAGTAGGAGCTCTTTTTAAGTAGTCCGGTCCCAGACCATGCAAGTCCTTCCATGTTAAACAGATCTTGAGAGTGATGTGCAAAGGCAGAGGCAGTCAGTGCAGAGCACACAAGACCGGTACAATGAGGTCACTCCACAAGCAGCCCACCAACATCCAGGCTGCAGCATTCTGCCCTAGCTGGAGTCGATGCACCAAACTTCCAAACAGCTCTAGGTACACAGCGTTGCAGTAGTCCAACCCAGAGGTGATGAAGGCATGGATAATTGTCACTAGGTCATCCTGAGCTAAGAACAGCTTGATCCTGGCAATATTACATAGATTAAAAAAGTCAGATCAGACAAAAGAAGCCACCTGATGTTCAAATATCAATCTGCCATCCAAAACGACTCCCGGTTCCATAATCATACTAGCTGCAGTGAGGGAATGGCTGCCCAATACAGGGAGAGCTCTATTCCCAGCAACAGAAAAGCCCTGGCAACCAGGTTCAATAATCATAACATAAGACAGGTACAACTGTGTATTACCTGCACAGCAGTGAAATCCCACATTGCACTGTCTAGAAATCTTCCCTAGCGGCAGCATATACACAGAGAATAAAATGGGGGTGAGGATCGAACCTTGCAGAGTACAGCAGGACAACACAGAAGTCTCTGAGATAAAGCTCCCCAGAGCCATCTGCAGTGTTCTCCGGGCCGAGAAGGACTCAAACCAGTGCAAAACTGTGCTGGTGAGGCCCACGCAGTTCCTGAGGTGATCCAACAGCACCCCATAATCTACTGTGTTGAATGCTGATGACAGGTCCAAGAGCACCAAGGTTGAGCACTGCCCTCGGTCCCTCACAAGGACGAGATAATTAGTCACCCTGATGAGAGCCGTCTCAGTGCCGTGCTGAGGCCGAAATCCCAACTGGAGAGAATCATAGATAGAAAGAGACTCCACGTAATCTGTCAGTTGCTCTGCCACCCAGCCACCACCTTCTCAATAAGCTTCCTTAGAAAGGGTAGTTAGAGACAGGGCTGTAATTCGCAAAACGTCGGGGTCCAGCAAAGAAATTTTTAGAAGGGGCCTGACCACTGCCCTTTTCAAGACTGAAGAAAAGACACCCTTCCTCAAGCACCCATTCACGATCTCTGTGAAGACTGGATCCAGGAACTCAGCACAGCTGAGAATCAGCCATGTTGGACCTGGATCTAGAACACAGTTTGTGGGACTAAACCTGAAGATCACCTGCAGGACCTCAGCCTCAAAAAAACAATTGAAACTCATCCCAGGCAGGCAGATCTATGTCACTGCAGGTGTGACCACCCCCAGTCCAGGCCAGGCCACCGGAAGAAATACCCAATCTAATGGCCGACACCTTGTCAGTGAAAAAATGCCCAAACTCCTCATACTTTTCTGCAGAAGCTGCACCAATGAACTGCAGACGGAGAAGATTTAACTGTCTGTCCATGGTGCAAAAGAGCTAGGCTGGGCAATTTTTCACTGCAGCAATTGAACGCAACAGAATTCTGTCTTTTTCAGGTCAATTACCTGTTGATATTCAGCACAGTGAATTCTCAATGCCAATCTATCCTCCATAGAGCCATATCTTCTCCAGGAACGCTTCAACCTATGCCCCTTAAATTTTAACTGCTGCAGCTCAGCACAGTACCATAGTGAGCTATTGAGGGAGTTCAAGGGGTGAACATGGAAAGGTGCCATAGAGTCCAGGACAGTCGTAGGTGTCATATCACTAGTGCTCCACGGCTGCCTCTGGACCTCGTGCACAAACTACAGGTTACATTAGAAATAAAAGTAACATTTTACTTCAGTAGCTTACTTTTTTATATTTTAGATGCAACATTACATTTAAGTAATAATGACCCATATCCCATTTTTATACAGGCAGGTTAAGAAGCAATGCACCAAAGTATTGGTGTGGGGAGAGGACACATTTTATTAAGTGTTATTTTTTAAGTTACGTGATTTTCTGGGGGGGAAAAGCTGTCAGCTTCCTGCCTTATTTTTCTTTGTTTTCACGTGCTCCAGCTGGAGGGCACTGGTTTCTGTGCAGTGGTCTATACTGCATCCACCTCAGGGTAGTGTTATTCAGGTGTCTCAGCAGCAGTACACCACCTCAACTGATTCGTAAATGCCACTGCGGGCATGATAAAGGACAAGAATCAAGTAAATGGAGAAAACAAATATTGCACAGCATAAGGAGCACTTCAAAAGCACACTGCAAATGTGTGCTGGTGCCACCAACTCAACCTGGTGGAAGGTATGCACTCCTTCCATGTGTGTATGTGTGTGTGGGGGGGAGCTGGGTTCATGTTCTGAGCCGAGGATCCCTAGTCAGGCTGGCAGCAGGCCAAAAGTTTTTTTTTTCACCCTTCAGAAGAGCACTGCTGCCCCCTGGTGTCCAAGAAGGGTTACGGCCCTGTATGCAAAAAGTTTTGTTACCTGTATCAGTAACAGCAGGTCTTCGAGAGAATCTTATCCACAGAGCTACACTTTTGGAACTGTAAGCCGCTGACATAAGGATCATACAGAAACTTTTGCCTAGCTGGGGCCACCCACACTGATGGATGTCAGTGCTGCCTAAATAAGTTTTATATTTTATTTTATTTTATATTTGCTAGGAAAAAATACCTTTGGGCACAGGTGCTCTTTCACAAAGGTTCAATGTCAGGAAAGTAGACATTTAGAGACAGTACAAGCAATACAATGGATAAGATAACAATAGGAAACAAATACAGAAGTGTATATCATTGAGCAGCACAGCTTACGCTGAGTCTGAAGTACAGAGGTCAAAATAAAGGTGCTGTAACAGTGAGTCAGTTGTATACTGTAGTTCAACAGTAAGCACATCCTTGGGTAGGCTAGGGAAGTATGGTTGACCAGTTAGGTACAGAAGCAGTTAGCCTGTTTTGTTAGATGTGCCCGAAGTGATCTTTTTTGGACTGGATGAACTTGGTCATATTGTAGATTGTGCTTCGGAGGTTATTTAACCAGTCTGTTGCTGTGGTCATGAAGGAGCATTGCCCATGGCTAGGTCTGTAGAAAGGATTAAAGAGTCTGTTGTCGGACATGCTTCTGGTGTGGTACAGGTTATTGACCACATTCAGGAGCAGGTTTTTACGCTAAGGGGTAAGACCTAGAGGAGTCTTTTTCCCTAGTAAGCATGTTTGATATCTGATCCTACTAGAGAGGGGTAGCCAATTAGTGTGTACAGATCACAGCTAGGGATGTGCTTATCCACACCCAGGACCAGTCTGCAGTCTTTGTTGCATAGTATTCTGACTCTCTCCATAACAGACTTATTAGTTGCAGAGTAGACTATCAGGCCGTTATCAATTAGAGACGGGACAGCGCTAGACACAATTAGGCATATGGCTTCCTGGGCAAGATTATTCCTGTTTCTGTACAGGGCACCCAGAACAATGTTGATAGTTTTCACAGGGTTATCTAGATGAGGACAAAGGTCAGGGTGTCATCTAGGTAAAGCCCAAAGTACTTGAAGGACCCAACCCGTTACAGCCCAGTGCCCAGTACATTGAAAATATCTATGGGGTAGGTCTTTTCTTTAACTGTGAACTGTGGAAGAGCATGGTCTTTTTTTGTTTGTTTTAAATAACAGAGTACTTGACTGTTGTTGGAGAACCAGGTTTCCATGGACGAAAGTTGCTTGGAGAGATCAAGCAATGCTATCTTTGTTGCGGTGCCTAGTGTAAACAACAGCATTATCTGCATACAGGAGGATGTTCGCCGTGTGGCAGGCTTCAGGTAGCTGGTTCATGAAAAGCCCAAAATAGTAGGAGGCCCAGGATGGAGCCTTGAGATATCCCCACAGAGACATAAAAAACAGAGGCAACCCCACACCTCCTCAGTTTTCTACTGGGGACAAGTCTGGAGTTGTACTATACTGACAGAAATGGGAAACTCAAACCCTAACCATGCTGATAGGAGAGGTGGTGGTTCTAAAAGAAAAAGCCCATTTGAAACAGTGTACAAAAGGATAAGACCAAGCATGATGTCATGTGTACGTCTTCCAAAGTATGCCACCTGAAAACACTGAAGGGGGTATGTCAGCTATGGTTCTATGGGGAAGATTCTCTTGAAGATCTACTTCTACAACTAAGTAACTACACACGCTCTAAAGAAGACCCCATACATACAGCCACACCACTGCAATGATGCCTAAACAGCATGAGGTGTGCCTGCCTGCCTTCTATATGGGAGGACCTAGGTTCTTATTACAAGCCGTGGATCTCTAGTCAGTCTGGCAGCAGGCTAAGAGGATTTTTTCCCAGAAGGGCACTGCTGCTCCCTGCCGGCCAAGAAGGGTTAGGGCTATGCACGCAGAAAGTTAATTACTTACAAGTAACACTAGACCAGTATTATTATGATAATTATTATTAGACCTGTTATTATTAGCTTAATTAACATACTAACATACTAAAATGCCAGCAGAATAGGCCTAATGGTCTTTCGTGTCTGCTCATTTGGTCAGCCCCCACCCTGGGTGCTGACCTTGCTGCCCCCCTCGCCTACTCTGGCTTCTCCCTTCCCAGTTCTGGATATTCTTGCTGCATTGGAGTTTGCTTCCAGAACCCTTCCCCTGTACCTGTCCCACCCCTCTTGAACCCTCCACTGTCTCTGCCTCCACCAGACCCCTAGGCAGCGCATTCCATGGCTCCACCACCCTCTCAGTGAGTAGCACCTCCTCCTTTCTCTCCTGAATCTTCCCCCTCCAGCTTCCATCCATGCCCTCTAGTGGCCCCTCCTCCTTCCTTGACACCCTGACTGTTCCTCCCTATTTACCCTCTTCATGTACCTGAAGACCTCTATCATGTCCCCAGTCCTTCTCTCTTCCAATGTGTACATATTTAGCTCTTGAGCCTCTCCTCCTCAGAGTCCTGTCCCTCAAGCCCCAAATCATTTTGGTTGCCCTCCTCTGGACCCTCTCCAGGAGGTTAATGTCCCTCTTTAAGTGTGGCCTCCAAAACTGCACGCAGTACTCAAGGTGCGACCTCACCAAGCAGTTATACAGAGGGAGTATCACTTCCCTCCTTCTGGAGGTGATCCCCCTAGCGATGCATCCCAGCATCCTGTTGGCCTTGGCTGCTGCCCTCCTACAAGTCTCAGAGTTGTTCATCTTGACATCCACTACCACCCCCAGGTCCCTCTCAGCCATCGAGACTTGTAGCATTTCCCCCCCCAATTGGGAGGGGCCCAATTGGTATTAGCATTTTTTTCTTATTTTGCTAATCAGTCTATACCAAGTGCTATGCATTTTTTTATTTGATTAGCACTTCACATGTTAAATTGCTAATCAGTTTTTTCCATTTCTTTAATACCCTGTGGTACTTAATTACACCCTTTATAAGAGACTGAAGGAACAGGTTCAAGAGACTATCATGGTTCTCAGCAAAAGTCAGGGAAGCAGTGGGGGCTGAGAAAAGGCCTTCAAGTACAAAGAAAAGCAGGGGAGAAATAATGGGAGAATGTTTGCTGAGAAATAAAGAGGGCGGTTAGTGTGGCAAAAGCAGACACATAGCTGTGTGGAAGGAGTCAAGGAGAGAGGAAAAACATTTTTACAATATACTGGGGGAAGAAAGAAGGGAGGGGGAATTGTTAGCTATCGGGGGTAGGGAGATGGAGGAGGACGGCCAAAACGCTACTGTCCTCAATGATTATTTTTGCTCAGTTTTCACCAGAAAAGAAGGTGGGCCCTTGCCTGAGAGTGGCATTAGAGCTGCCAAAAAGGAGGTCCAGAAGAATGAGGCAGACAATATTAGAAGCGACAGGGGCCAGAAAGGGCTGCAGCCCTAAAGATAGATAAGGCCTCAGAACCAGATGGGTCACATCTGAGGATATTTAGGGAGCTGGCTTTACCCCTGGTAGGACTTTTTAACAGTTTCCTATAGATTAGGGGTAGTTCCAAAGGATTGCAGGGAGGTGGATGTCATTCTGCCCCATGGCGGGGGGAGACAAGGAACATGTGGGGAACTACAGAACTGTCAGTCTAACCTCTATCGTAGGGAAGCTCATGGAGTAACTGGTCAAAGAAGACCTCATGGACTAACTGCAGAGCAATAGTCTCCAGGACAGAAAACAGCACGGGTCTGTGGCACAGAGGTCCTGTCAGGGGATTGAATAAGGGGCCACGTTGTGAATTTTCTGTATTTCACCTTCAGTACAGCTTTTGACTCAGTGCCCCACAGACGCCTGCTGAAGAAGATGGAGGATTTGGGTGTGGCTAAGGACATAGTTAACTGGGTAGGAAACTGACTAAAGGGTAGGCAGCAGAGGGTTTTGGTCAATGGGGTCAAATCAGAGGAGAGGAAGGTCATGAGCGAGGTGCCACATGGATCTATCTTGGGTTCGGTTCTCCTCAATATGTTCATCAGCGACACTGGAGGTATCCGGGGCAGGCTGTATCTCTTTGAAGATGACACTAAATTCTTTGGGAGGGAGGAAGCAGTGAGGGAATCAGGAAAATGCAGACTTACTTACAAAAGCTAGAGGGGTGGTCCAAGGTTTGGCAGTAGAAATGCAATATCAAAAAGTGCAAGGTAATGCACCTTGGGAATGATAACCCCACGATAGAGTGCTGCATGAGTGGGATGAGACTTAGCACTTTGGCTGAGAAACATGACCTATGAGTTATCATCAGTGACACCCTCAACCAGTTGAGCCAGTGCAGCAACGCCTATGGTAAGGCAAATAGGATGTTGGGGTATATAGGGAGGGGTATTGATTGCAGGAAGAAGGAGGTAATACTATCCCTTAATAGATCTTTAGTGAGATCACACCTGCAGTTCTGTAGCCAGTTCTGGAGCCTTCACCTCAGAGAAGATAGGGAAAGGCTGGAGACAATGCAGGGCAGGGTAATAAAAATTATTCAGGGCAGGACTAACGAGGAGTGCCTCAAGGCACTGAACATGTGCTCGCTGGAGACCAGAAGGGAGAGGGGAGATATGATAGAGACCTTCAAGTTCCTAAAAGGAATAAACAAGGTGATCTGTTTAGCGTTAATGCTAGTTTGAAGTCATGAGGGTATGCATGAAAATTGACAGGTGGGAGATTCGGGGGAACATGAGAAAGTATTTCACAGAAAAGTTTTTTTTTTTTACCAGGAGAGAGACACTAAGCTGAAAGCTTGTTTACAGGTGCAATCTGGGAGCACAAGGAAGTTAAGTGATTTGCTCAGGGTCACACAGTATGCAAGTGGGGGCTGTGAGATTCAAACCCAGGTCTCCAGGTTTGCAGATCAGAGCCTTAAACCACTGCGCCATACTGCCTCCTTAAAAGGTGATGAAGCCATGGAACAGCTTACCAGCCAAAGTGGTGGGTGCTACAACAGTTGAGGTTTCAGGCACAAATGGGACAGAGGGAAGGGTATAGTAATCACTTGTGGTGACAGAATCGGGAAGGAGAATGGGAAGGAAGGGAGAAGGCTAAGATCCTGAATGGACAATTGGTCCCAGGGTTAGACAGGGAACTTAGGCAGACTGGATAGAACAATGGTCTTTTTCTGCCATCATTTTGTATTAAGAGAGCGCCTCCATACTGTTAAAACTTTGGAATCTTGACCAAGGGAGCTTTGTTGCTGCACAGAGAGGCAGCGGAGGACGCGACTGCATTGGCAGCCGTACCGGGAGGCAGTGGGAATTTTGGTTGCATCAGTGGCAGAGCTGGGAGAGGAGAAGAACTGCAAGGGAAGGAGGAGACTCCTTTGTTGGACTGAGCCAATCAATGTGAAAGGCGCAAGTTTTTGTCCGAGAGACTGTGCTTAAAAGCAGGGCGACCAGCCACGTACAGACATCTTCACCAAGGGAGCTGTGTTGCTGCGCAGCACCCACTGACCCACCCCACACCACCTCCATTTTAAAAAGGCTGGCTAACTGAACTAGCAAGGGGTGGTGCTACCGTGGAGTGGCGTTCCTAAGGGGAGCAGTTGCTGGACGATAAGCTATCGGATCTGGCATGAGGAGGAGATACATTGACTGCCTTTTCTAAGGGGAATGGTTCTTGGACTGTCAAGGGGAGAGATTCTGTGGGGGTGTCTTACTGTACTACCAATTTGGTAGAATGTGCTTTAAAGCTACGAAGTAGTAGAATTATCTTTTAAGTTGCGTGCCGAGTTTATGCTTTGAGTTGTATCTGTTAAGTGCATGCGAAATATATGCTTTGCTGAATACAGGCTTTGATTAGGAGAAGGGGTTAAAGAGTTTGGGTGGGGGAGGTGCTACACTTAAAACTAAACTGCTATGGGGCCTTCTACACAGGATGGGGGCAAGGATGAGGCAGGGGCCAAATGCCACTAGGGCTGGTATTTTTGGTAGGGTAGTGGGGTGTACTGGGTGTGGGTCCGCCATGATTCTGGACTGGGCTTGGAGAATGGGAAGGGTGTAAGGTCTGCTGCCAGTTGGTTAAACTTAGTGGGGAGTTATCATGGCTAAGGTGGTACGTAGGTGGGAAGGGAGGGAGGATGGAGGCAGTCCTGGAAGGGGATGGGGGGAGACCGGATGGGCTGGTCCGATGGGTCCTATAGCTACACCCAGGATCATGAGCAAGAGGGGATACCAAGGCCATCCAGGCAGGGGAGGTGGGGATAGGGGCGGGGGGGGTGAATCGGCAGGCCAATTGGGTTCAGCTGCCCCTGGGATCAGAGACTTGTGCATATCAAGGGCAGGGCGATGGAATGCAAGGCGAAAGAGGGCCCTGGAAAGGGTGTGGCAAAATTCATGAAGAGCAACAGCCTGCTGGCAGATGGTTGGAGACAAAGGATCGGGCGTGGTCCGGAGCTAGCGGGGGAATACCTTCTGTGGGGTGGTAGTAGAAATTAGGCATAGGCTCAAAACAGATTCTCGCTACTGACTTTAGGGAAGGATAAGGAGGAGGAAGTAGCTGGGTTGGAGGAGGATAAGGTGGAGGCGTGGGCTCCACAGATGAGAGGTTAGGGAGTTGGCTAAGGGGTTTAGAGGGCCGAGGTGGAGGCGGGGACACCTCAGATTGGACTAGACCAGAGGGGGTGCAGGGGTTCGGGAGCATAAGTAGTTGGAGGCACAAAATGGAAGTCACCCCAGAGCGCGGTATGGCTCCACAGCGGGGATTGGACTTGACAACAGACATATCACAAGTGGTGTCCACACAGGCCCAGGAGAAGGTGCTTGGCATTGATGGGGGGCACGGGGAGCTAGAGGACAAGGGGGGTGCTGGGACCACAGGGTCTAATGCTGAGGGTCTGGGTGGCTGCCACCAGAAGGGTCTTACTGAGAGAACTAATAGGAGTGGGCCAGTGGTTAGAAAGAAGGTTCCGGGGACTGAGAAAGCGTGTTGCAGGAAGGGTAAGGGTGCAAAGGGCCAGGCAGGGAGTGGTGCCAATGTAGGCAAGGTTGGGGATAAGGTCAAGATTGTTGGGGATGCAGGGGTACAGGCAGGGAGTGGTTCTGGTGCAAGCAAGGTTGAGGATAAGGTCATGATTATAGGAGACTCCATGGTTAGAGGCATCAGCTGGGGGGAAGGGCGGTAGGGGTAGTAAGTTGTGGGTCAGTTGCTTGCCAGGAATGACAGCTGCAGAAGTCATTCACTTCATCCCTTCATGGGGGAAGCAACAGTATATGAGAGCCCACCTGGTGTTCCACCTGGGAACAAAGGACCTAGCTGGGCACAGCCTGATGGAAGTTTAAGCGAGGTCTGAAGCCCTATCGTGATTCTGTAACAACCTGTGCTTTCATTCAGTGGTGTTCTCAAAGGTGCTTCCAGTCCCTAGAGCTAGCACGGACAGGCAGCAGAGGATAGCGGAGTTCAACAGCTGGCTCTCTAAATGGTGTGTCCAGAAGAGCTATGGGGTGGTGGGCCAGTGGGGAACTATCTGGCAGGATGACAGCCTCTTTGCCCCTGATAAGCTACACCTAAACAGACAGGGCCAGGAGGTGCTTAAGTGGAAACTAGTAGAGTTCTTTAGTGCACACTACAATTTAAACTGAACCTGGGGGGGGGGTGGTAGCTGCAAGCATCACCTAACAGTGCACTCGGCAAGGGGGACAACTGACCCCTCCACAGAAGACAAGCGAGCTGGTTGGGGCTGGAAATGCTTTCACATGCAAGGTGAAGACCATCAAGACAGAGGTGGTGGGGGCTAGGGAAACCGCTTACTGGAGGGCCATGTGCAAAAACGCCAGAAGCCTGGGCAACAAGGTCCTAGACCTGGCAGCAATCATGGCAGAGAAGGAGCTGGACCTAGTGGGAATTTCGGAGACTTGGTTTCATGATGGACAGGACTGGGACAGGAACACCATGGGTTATACGCTTTTCAGGAAGGATAGGGTTGACAGAAGAGGGGGCGGGCGGCGTAACACTCTATGTGAGGAAGGGGTTCCCAGAATCAGAAGCACAGAGCAGGTGGGGGGACACTGAGGCTCTAAGGGTCTCATTGGCCACAGAGAAGGGTGAGTTGGTGTGCACAGGAGTGGTGTACAGGCCACCAGAGCAAACAACAGAGGTGGATCCACATGGTCAAGGAGATGCTTCGGATGGTGGCCATGGGGGAGGTGTTGCTGATGGGAGATCTTATCCTGCCAGATGTGGAGTGGGAATAAATGTCTGCGGCCTCATCCAAAACCAGAGCAAATATGAACTCTCTCCAGATAGCTCACCTCAAGCAGCTGGTCAAGGAGCCAACCAGGGATGGAGTGGTGCTGGATCTGGTGCTTACAAATGGTGATAGGGTGGGTGAGGTAATGGTAGGGGATAACCTAGGTAGTACTAACCACGATACAGTGTGGTTCACGGTATGTGCATTGGTCTTGAGCCACCGGACCAAAGTGAAGGTGTTGGATTTTGGATGTGCTGATTTTGGTAAAATGAGGGATTATACTCACCAGGCATTAAGAGGAATGTGGGAACTTAGGGGGGTGGAAAATATATGGGCCACGATTAAGGGGGCAACAGTGGGGGCCACAGACCACTGTTTAAAGAGGGTAAGCAAAAAAAGGAAGAAAATGAGGCCACTGTGGTTCAGTAGGGAAGTGGAGGCCAGTATCAGAGTTAAGAGGCGAGCCTTCAGGCATTACAAAACTACACAGAGTGAGCTAGACCGTGTGGTATACTAGGATAAGCAAAGGGAGGTCGGGAGGGTGGTCAGATATGCAAAAGCTAGGACGGAAGAGAAAATGGCCAAGAGAGTCATGAAGGGGGACAAGACCTTCTTTAGGTATATTATTGAGTGTAGAAAAGGTGGGACTGAGATACCTAGTCTGCCAACAGAAACGGGAAAGGGTAGAGGGGGACAGGGAGAAGGCTGAATTACTGAACAGTTACTTCAGCGCAGTATTCACGAGGGAGGAGGTATGGGTGGAGGGCAACACTAGACCAGCAGAAACGGAGGGGGTAGCGGTGGATGTGGATCCATTCTGGGAAGAGGAGATTTTGAAAGAGCTTAAGGGCCTGAGGGTGGACAAGGCCATGGAGCCAGATAGGATTCACTCAAGAGTATTGAGCAAGCTGGGTGAGGTGCTAGTAGCCCCCTTGACCTATCTGCTCAATGAGTCCTTACTCATGAGGGAAATCCCGAAGGACAAAGTGCGTGGATGTGCTACCCCTGCATAAGGGAGGGGGGGAGGCAAGACATGAGCTATTACAGGCCAGTGAGTCAGACTTCAGTGATCGGCAAGCTCATGGAAAAACTGCTCAAGGGCAGAATCACCAGTTACCTGGAGGCAAACGGCCTACTTGACCCAAGGCAGCACGGCTTTACCAAGGGCAGATCTTGTCAGGTTTTTTGACTGGGTCACTAGGGTGGTGGATCGGGGGGGAGGATCAGTGGACATAGCTTACCTGGATTTCAGGAGGGCTTTTGATACGTTACTGCACAGTAGGCTTGTGCACAAAATGGAGTGCCTGGTGGGGTGATTATAGGGTGGGTGCACAACTGGTTGGAGGGCAGAACGCAGAGGGTGTTAGTAAATGTGGTCCCTTCGGGTGAGTCAGGGGTCACTAGCAGTGTGCCCCAAGAGTCAGTGCTGGGACCCCTGCTGTTCAACATCTATGTAAGTGACATAGCGGAGGGGTTGGAGAGTAGAGTTAGGCTGTTTGCGGATGATGTAAAAATCTGCAATAGAGTGGACATACAGGATGGAGCTGGGAGAATGCAGAGGGACCTAGGGAAACTAGAGGAGTGGGTCAGGAAGTGGAAGTTATCGCTCAACATGGTGAAGTGCAAAGTCATGCACCTATGCAGAAAGAATGGGAAAATGGAATACAGACTCGGGGGGGGGGGGGCAAGCAGTTAGCGGTTACCATAAAGGAGAGGGACCTGGGCATCATCATCTCTCAAGACTTGAAGGTGACTGGGCAGTGTGGCAGGGCAGTGGCAAAAGCCAGCAGAGTGTTGGGTTGTATTGGTCGGGGGAGCACCAGCAGGAAGAAAAAGGTCCTGATTCCCTTGTACACCCAGTTGGTCACACCTCATCTGGAATATGGGGTCCAGTTCTGGAGGCCTTACCAAAAAAAGGATGTGGAGAGGGTGGAGCAGGTACAAAGGAGGGCAACCAAAATGGTGAAGGGGCTCAGTCACCTGCCGTATGAGGAAAGGTTGGGAGCCCTTGACATGTACTCTCTGGAGCTAAGGAGGGAGAGAGGGGACACGATAGAGACCTTTAAGTACCTAAAAGGGATCAACAAAGTGCCTACAGAGAACCCATTGCAACCGAAGGGGTGTCCTAGAAAAAGGGTCATAATCTCCAATTCGGGGGGTAGGTTTAGGGCAACATCAGAAGAACTTCTTTACAGAGAGGTAGTAGACACCTGGAATGGGCTGCCTAGGGAAGTGGTGGGCGAGAATTCAGTGGGGGGTTCAAGAGGGCTTGGGACAGACATAGAGGGCTGTTGAGAGGACGGGGGGGTGGGGGCTGGACGTCCTTTTCTGCTGTCACTTTCCCGTGTTCCTTGTTCCTATGAACTATAATCTGTCAGCATCAGAACCACCTTGAAATTTTTGCATAGCTGATGCTGCACACATTGATGAATGAAAGCATCACCTATATATCACGGGTGGTCACATACCTCCTCAGTTTCCCACTGAAGACAAGCTTGGAGTTGTATAATACTGACAAATGGGAGACCAGAAGCCCGACCACACCACTAAGAGAGGTGGTGGTTTGGGAAAGAAAAATCCCATTTGAAATGGTGTAGCACAGGAGAAGACCAAGCCTGCAATACTGGGTACATCTTCCACAGTATGCCATCCGAACCATGGAAGGGGTAGGTCAGCTGTGGCTCTCTAGAGGAGATTGTCTCAGACATTTACTGCTACTAGTAAGTAAAACTATCTTCTTCGAGGACATCTCCCTCCATAGAGTCCCACCACTGGAACAATTCCTAAGCAGTCTCTACTCTGCCATTTGGATGGACTGCACTGTGCACTTTAATTTACATTTATTATCTGGCAGACAGTTCTGATAGCTTTTTTGTCTGCCTAGCTTAGGGGACGTCTGCCTGTAAATAGTAGGGTGCTTTTTCTGTAACCTTAAGGCTGTGTAAGCAGTATAAAATAGTGCAGTGGGAGGAATGCCAGACAGCAGGGACTTTGAAAACTCTTCAAACAGCAGGCCCTGGGGAATGGCAAGGCAAAGCCAGCCCATCTACAGGACACAAGGTCCACACTGTAGTGTTTACTGAAAGTGTGGACGGAACTTCATGTGGTGGCAGAATATATGTCAGCTGCAGAGACTGAAAGAAAATAAGTCACAGACGTGGCCATGCGACAGGTTGCAAGCCCACAGACAGCACCAGGAAGCTGCTTACCATAGTTCCAGTAACAAAACGAAACCCAGGATGCCAGCTGGCATAAAGGCACAGGCCAGGAAGCACAGGAAGACCAGGAGTAGTTGTAAAATTCACAAGTTGTGTTTTATAATTATCAGTAATAGCAAAATAAAAAAGAAAAATTGTTCAGAACAATTTGTCCGTTTATTTAATGAGTAAGCACACTGGAGCATAGCAACATTTTCAGATGCGACTCACATAAAACATAATACAGACAATAAACATGAATAATTCAGAACAAGTTCCTTGTCAGTATATAACATACTTACAAAGGCAGTACAAACACAGAAAACAGAGTCCCTCATCTGAGGGTATCTCTAATTCCAAGTTTCAGTCTTCTCTCTCTCTCTCTCTCTCTCTCTCTCTCTCTCAAAAGTATTGCTGCTCTTTTTATAAGTCTTTGCCTGGGAACTCGTTAAGAGAATATCCTGTTTCTCAGAAAATGTATCAGATGTCTTGTAAGTTTCTTAGCAGAGCAGGCTTGCAAATAGAACAGTGTCCCAAATTGGCCTCCTGTCGACAGCTCTACAAAAGAATCTGCAAACAAGCCTGGGGGGGAGCTTAAACTGTATCACAGGTTAACCCCCTAAATTCCAAATAGCTTTTTGCAATCATTTCAATAGTGTAACTATATACATTTCAAACCAAGGGATCCCAGTTTAACATAAAGTTTCACACAAAGATTCACATATGTTTTTATAACTGCACATATGCAAGGGGGGAGAAAAGACAGAAACAGCAAGTGAAGGCAGACGGATAGCAAGAGGCGGAGAATCATGAGACTGTCAGAGTGATCAGTTCCTAGGTCTCACGAGAACATTTGGTTGCGTAGCCAGACAAGAGACATAAAAGGAGAGGAAAGAAATGGAAATTACATACCTACCGTAATTCTTGATCTTCTTGGATGAAGTCTTCACCATTCATTTAAACTAATGGGACTACACTGGAGGCACTAGGACCCAGTGGGAGCCAAAAATCAAGAGGGCCAGTGCCGTGGTAGGACCGTGCATGTGCGACACCACGAGGCTGGCTCGTGCCTGTATCGGCTATCTCATCATCGACCCTCCAACCGCCTCAGTTCCTTTTTGACTGAGGAGCAGCATAAACTAACCTAGGAAACACCTAACCTAATCTGGGCATAAGATAACCCGGATGATCCATGTAAGAAGGGTCTACTCAACAGTGTCGTCACAAGCCAACAAGAGAGTGAAGACCAGAAGCAGGATGAGTGAGCTCGGGGGATGGTGGGTGGGTGTGTGAATGAATGGTGAAGACTTCGTCCAAGAAGATCAAGAATTATGGTAGATACGTAATTTCCACCTCTTCCTGGATTAAACATCTTCACCATTCATTCACACTAATGGAAAGTACTGATCTAAAAACAATCCCGAGTAGGCGGCAAGAGACACAGCTCACTCAGGACAGAAGTCCATTAAGGATTGTCCTGCCAAAGGAAGTGTGTTGTCTGGCATGGACATCCAGAGCATAGTGCTTCACAAGGGCATGCATCGAGCTCCAAGTAGCTGCTTTGCAAATATCTGTAATGGGTAAGTTACGAATTTCTGCCAGGGATGCCGTAACCGTTCTGGTAGAGTGGGCATAAACCTGGCCTACCAACTTGACCTGCGCCATCAAGTAGCAGTGACGAAGGCATGCCACCAACCATGCAGAAATGCATCTAATGGCAACAGGCTAACCCAGCTGGGCCATGTTGAAAAATACGAAACGATACTTAGATTTGCAAAACTCTTTAGTTCTGTTGATGTAGAATCGTAGAACCCTCTTGACATCCAGAGAGTGAAGGGTGCGTTCCCCTTCATTCTGGAAGTTGGCAAAATAAGTGGGAAGAACCAGCAGTTGGTTAAGATGAAATTCCGGACCACCTTGGGCAGGAATTTAGGGTAAGTACAAAGTACCACCTTGCCCTTGTGAAAGACAGTATATGGAGGGTCTGTGACCAAGGCATGAATTTCAGAAACTCTGCAAACAGAAGAAATTGCCACTAAGAAGGCAGTCTTCCAGGTCAGAAACTTCAAGTTACAGGTGGCTAGAGGCTCAAAGGTTTACGGGTGAGCATATCTGGCATAAGGTTGATATCCCACACGGCCACCAGTTTCCTGACCGGGGGTCTAGTGTGTAGGATACACTTGAGGAATCTCTTGACTAGTGATAACTGAGCCAACAACATGTTCTGCACTGGCTCATGGTAGGTGGAAATCACAGAGAGGTGTACCTTCAATGTTGGGTATTGCAGCCCTGCATTTGAAAGGTCTAAGCGATACTCCCAACACTTTATTCAGTCGGCAACAAAATGTGTCCAGAGTGGACTTTTTTGCACACCAAATGGAAAATCACTTCCACTTAGTTGTGCAAGTTGCCAAGTGGAAGGCTTATGTTGAGAGGATTTCCGAGATCCTTTGAGAGACTGCAGACCTACTCACTTCCATCTCCTCAGAAGCCAGGGATAGACCAGGGGTCTTGTGTCAGGAAGTCCGTCTGAACAGGAAGCTTCTTTGGGGGGGATGCCTGACAATCTGTTGATTAGTGGAAACCATATCTGACGAGGCCAATGCAGGGTGATGAGGATCATCCTGACCCCCTGTGCCTTCAGCTTGAGCAGAACCCTCTGAACTGAAGGAAGGGGATCAAATGTGTACAGAAAGCATCTTGTCCACCGCAGTCTGAATATATCCTGACAGAAAACATCAGATTCTGGATTTCTGGAGCAGAATAGAGGCAGTTTTGCCTTGAGTGGGGATGCAAAAAAGGTCCAGATCTGGACTGTCCCGTTCAGAGAATAGTGACTGCATGCTGCTAGGGCGAGCAACCGTTCATGAGAACCTGCCTCCAGCCTGCTGATGTGATCCACTAGGTCGTTCTGAATTCCTGGCAGGTAGACTGCCTGAATTAGGGTATCGTGCTCGAGACATCACTTCCACCCCTTCATGGTCTTCCTGCACAGTGGGTAGGAACACGCTCCACCCTGCTCATTGATGTAATACATCACAGCCTTACTGACCGTCTGAAGGAGAATACCTTGTGGTAGAGGATCTCTTTCAGGACTTGGAAGTGTATAGGACAGCTCTCATCTCTGAGACATTTATGTGAAGATGAGACTCCTGGCTCCACACTCTAAATGTTGAGGTTTTGACAGAGAGCCCCCCCAACGATCAGAGATGTATTCGTGGTGATGGTGATCTGAGATGCCAGTAGGGCAAATAGTAGACCTTGTAGAAGCCTGTCATCCTGTGAGACTATGAAGAAGACCCTGAATCTCTAAGGTGAGAAGGTCTGACTGTGAAGTGGGGAGATTGTGCTGCTGACTGGGGGACAGTGAGGGGTGTCTCCGACAGGTTGAGGGAGTACCCCTTCCAGAAACTCCAGAGGACCCACTTGTCTATTGTTATAGACTGCCACAGGCTGAAAGTGAGTCAGACAATCTCTCACCGCAGGTTGACATTCCACCTTAGGCAGCTGAGATGGAGCCCAGACTAATGTCTCAGAGAGTGGCACTTGTGGATTTCAGGCCCTGTGCCTTGAGCTGCGTTTTCTTCACAGCTGATAGGGCTGAACTCCATAAAGACCCCTCAGTCCCCACCTCACAGGACTGCTTATTGCAAAACTGATGACGGTTCCAGCCTCTTTGAGGGGTGGAAGGAGCCAGTCCGGCTGTTTTGAAGGCAGCTACTTGAGTGCCGAACAGGTGAGAATCATTAGAAAATCCTGATGTTCTAAGTCAGGAGAGTCGCCCGACACAGATCCCAGTAGTAACTGCCCTGGAGGCAGAGTCATAGGCCTTTACAGAGCTTTTGCGGCAGCGACTGCTTTTTTCCTCGAGGTGTCAGTCTTGCAAGATTCCCTGTTGATAGACCAAGCTGTGGACCCCTGAGGGAGCACAGCCATGTCATTCTCTGCTCCAACAACCATAGTATTTGCAAAGGGTTGTGAGCTAAAAAGTGTCCCTCCCTGGGAGGGGCATCGAAGGAATCAGAGCTGGCCTTTCCCACACCATGTGCAACAAGATGTCAAGGAGGGCGGGCAGAGGGTGCAATGTTCTTGAACATGGGGAACTCCAGACGCAAAAGCCCCCCTGGGTCTACATCGGAGGTCTGCAGAGCCAGATCAGAATCCATGTCCTAAGGAGAGACTAAAAAGACATGGCTTCAACCAGGGTTAAGTTGGGACAAGGAGTTCACGTTCAGGCTGTAAAAAAGTAATCTTGCCATTGTCAGAATGATGAGGTCCAGATCAGATTGGTCATGCTCCACATCCGCCCCACAGAAACAGGAAATGCCCCAGCAAGGCCAACCAAATAAGCCTGTCCCCGAAGACCCTGGTGCCGCACCTGGCACCAAAGTTGACGTCGCCGCACCAAACTTGACAGCACCACATACAGCACCGAATTCGACAGCGCCGCATGTGCACCAAAGCTGACGATGACGCACGTGGCACCAAAGTCAATGGCACCACAGGCAGCACTGAAGCGGAGGGGCCTGGAGTAAGAACTTACCGTAACAGTAGATCTTCAAGAAAGGTTCTTGCAGTACGTAATTACATATAGGACTGACCCGGTAGGTGTCAAGACCCCATGGAAAAATTTCTAGCTAGCAGTCTCTAGCATGGGACCTCCCCCACATCAGGTGACCGACGTCATGCGACATCAGTATAAAGGGGCGGCCCCACACGCCCGCCTTCCAGTTCTTTCCTGCCAAGGGCCAAAAAAGGCAAGACGAGAGAGAAGCGAACATTTCCCTTCCTGGAAAAGGAGCTGAAAAAGCCAAGAGGGATGGAGAGCGGGAAGGCATTACCTACTCCAAGAGCCTCTCTCGAAGATCTACTGTTACAGTAAGTTCTTGCATAACTGTACTATCTTACTTCGAGAGGGCTCTTGCAGTAGGTAATTACATATAGGACTGAATCCCAAGCAGTCTGGAAAAAGTGAAAAGCACTCGGGAGGAGGAAAACAATCCAACTAATGGAACCTCCAGCTGAATGGGTCTTATGAAAGACCTTGGAGTACAGCCAACCCGAAGCCTGCTCTGCGGTGAGAGGCAATATCCAAACTGTAGTGTTTCGTAAAGGTATGGACAGAAGTCCAAGTTGCGGCTGCGCAGATGTCTGCCGCTGACACATTCTTGAAACAAGCCGCAGATGTGGCTACTCCTCTGGTGGAGTGACCTCTGACTTGACCCGGCTGGGTCTTGTTGTACTTGTCGTAACAGAAAGTGATACTATGAGCCAACCATTTAGATAGGCATTGCTTGGAAACTGCACTGTCCTCTCTTTTGTGAGCAAGAGAGACAAAAAGCCGATTAGATTTCCTGAGATCCTTAGTCCTAGTGGAACAGTATCTCAGTATTCTATGAACATCCAAAGTATGCAAGAGATACTCCCCTTGATTGGAGTGTTGCGTAAAGAAAGCAGGTAGCTCAATGGATTGATTCAGCGTAGATTCCGCCACCACCTTAGGGAGAAACTTAGGGTTGGTGCGCAGAGCCACACGTTCCTTGTGAAAAATCAAATATGGAATTTTGCACATCAAGGCCTGAAGCTTGGAAATCCGTTCAGCTGAAGTAATGACCACTAGGAAGAGTTTCTACCAAGAGAGGAACTTCAAATCTGCTAAGGCTGCCGTCTCGAAAGGAGGCAGAGTAAGCTTCTTGAGAACAAAATTCAGATCCCAAGGGGGAGCAGGAATGCGGATGGGGGGGGGTCTCAAATGGAGAACCCCTCTGAGGAATGTCTTGGAGACTTCCAAATGAGTTATAGTCCTGTCTCCAAAGGGGACATGGTAGGCTGAAATCACTGCAATGTGGACCTGCAAAGAGGAATGGCTCAGACCCAGATCAAAGAGATGACACACGTAGTCCAGGACTCTTTCAACTGGACAAGAGAAAGGCTCAAAGTCCTTTGATAAGGCCCAAATAGAGAATCGTTTCCACTTCATGGTGTAGGTGGACCTGGTGGAAGGCCTTTTGGCCTCCACCAGAATATCTGCTACGAGCAGAGAAACCCCGAACCGGGCTTGAGCTACGTCTGCAGGAGCCACGCATGCAACTGAAGGGATCTGAGACCTGGTTGAACAAGGGTCCCCTGATTCTGGGTCAACAAGTGTTGTGACAAAGGAAGAGGAAGAGAAAGAGGAGGTTCCTCTGAAAATTGTTGCAGAAGAGAGAACCAAACTTGCCTGGGCCAGAATGGAGCAATGAGGATCATCCGGGCTCCTTCTGTTCTGAGTTTGTGCAAGACCCTCGGAATTAAGGGAACTGGAGGGAAGGCATAAACAAATCTGTCCCTCCAGTCAAGAGACAGTGTATCCCGCCAGAAAATGTCTCGCCCTGGAGTGAGCGAGAAGATGGCAGGAAGTTTTGCGTTTTGAGGAGACACAAACAAGTCTTCCTGAGGGGTTCCCCAAAGCAGGAAGATGTCGTCTACTACCTCTTGATCCAGTTCCCATTTGTGAGCCCTGGCTGAAGACCGACTGAGGTGGTCTGCCAGCGTGTTTTCTACTCCTGGAACATGAACTGCTATCAGGTGAAGGTTGTGCTGGATAGCCCAGCTCCAAATTCTCTTTGCTCCCCTGCACAGAGGGTAGGAACGAGTTCCTCCTGCTTGTTGATGTACCTGACCACACACATGTTGTCTGTCTGAATGGTTAGATGACCTGGAAGAATGAAGGAGTGCAGGGCCTGGAGGGCATACAGGACTGCTCTGAGTTTGAGCACATTTATGTACAGATTCTGCTCGAGTCTGGACCAGCTGCCCTGAGTCTTGTGAGACCCTAAGTGGGCTCCCGAGCCCTCTCCTGAGGCATCTATTGCCTATGTCTGGGAGCGGGGTTCGATATTGAAGTGAACACCCCAAGAAAGTTTTTCTGGTACCATCCACCATTGCAAGTCCCTGACCATGGGATCGGAGACTAGAACCTCCTGGTCTAGGTCGTCCAGTGTTTGGTCCCACTGAGACCGAAGCGTCCATTGAGAGATCCTCATATGGAGCCGAGCACGTGTGACTGTAGGGATAGCAGCCACCATTAGCCCAAGGAGGCGAAGGACTGACCTTGCACCAACCCTTCTGCAACTGGACAGAGGACGTGCCCAAGTCTGTAGGGTGTCCACCCTGTTCGGAGGCAAAAAGGCCTTGCCGATGGTGGTATCCAGATCATTCCTATGAACTGGAGTCTTTGGCAAGGGACCAAATGGGACTTTGCTTAGTTGATGGTGATACCCAAGCTGGTGAAAACCTGCAGGGTGAGGGAAAGAAAGTGTAGGAGCTCCTCCTTGGATTGGTCCACCAGGAGCCAATCATCCAGGTACGGGAATACCTGCACTCCCTGGGTACGCAGGTGGGCTGCTACCACAGATAGGCATTTGGTAAATACTCAGGGGGCAGAGGAAAGACCAAATGGGAGGGCTTTGAATTGGTAGTGATCCCCCTGAAAACAAAACCAAAGGAGTTTACGGTGGGAAGCGTGAATGGGGATATGTAGGTAGGCATCCTGCATATCCAAAGCACACAGCCACAATCCCGGCCGAAGAAGAGGCAGAAAGCTCTGCAAGGAGAGCATTCTGAAGTGTTTGTACTCCACAAACATGCTCAGGGAGCTGAGGTCTAAGATAGGTTTCACATTTCATGATTTATTTGGAACTAGAAAGAAATGGGAATAGTAACCTGTCCCCCCAAAGGTGGTTGGAAACTGGTTCTATCGCCGCCTTCGAGAGAAGGGAGAAAATTTCTTCCAGGACCAGAGGAAGATGTTCCGAGGAGTAAGACGACTTTGGGGGTGACCTCTGGGGTGGTTTCTAGAGAAACTCTATTGAGTGTCCTGCTGCAATCAGCTGGAGCACCCAAGTATCTGATGTTATCCTCTCCCAACCTGGTAGATGGAAGGAGAACCTCCTTCTTAAAGGTTCCTTTGGTATGTCCAGAGGCCATGGGAGAGGCGAGGAGTCAGGAGATCTGGGGCAGCGCAGTGGCTCCCGCGGCTTTTTGGGAGGGGGAGTCTTGGTTGCTGGAGGGGCCTGACGCTTGTTTGCCCGCTTGCCCTGTGGTTTAGCTTTTTGTCGATTACTTCAATGAAAAGGGCGTCGCTGTCCCTGAGGGGGGTCTGTACAGAGAGTCCACGGACTTAAATGCAGTGCCCTTCTTTTGCAGATTGGTTATGATGTCCTTGACATCACTGCTAAAAGCACCGAACCCCTGAAGGGCATCCTGAATAGTGGATACTTGGAAATTGTGATTTGCTTCACTTTTTTTTTTTTTTTTTCACCTCAGTGCCACACTAGTGGCTCAGGTTTATCAAAGAACGACCCAGAAATCTCTGGTTTTACTTCTCCATTTCCCAAAACGTAGCCCAAATACCTGGTTTCCTGCAGGCCCAATGCACATTTGGTAGCATTAATCGTCAGATCTGCCTTTTTGATAGATTGGATAACTGCTCGTAGGTGTTCCAGGTGGCTTTTCCAGTCTGGACTGTACATCACAACATTATCCAGGCACGCAGCACAATAAAGTACAGTTACGCAAGAACTTACCATAACAGTAGATCTTCAAGAGGAGCTCCTGTAGCAGGTAATACACATAGGACTAAAGCCGCCACGCATTAGGACCCTTCGGAAAATTTTCTAGCTAGCAGTCTGTAGCAGCATCTCAGTTCCCTGCCAGAGACCCGGTTGGTAAATAATAGAGAACCGCGAAGAAACTTCCCTATTGAAGAGAAGTATTATGCCAATACAACTGAACTGGGGGATGGAGGGTGGGTAAGCCACCTGTTGCAAGAGCTTCTCTTGAAGATCTACTGTTACGGTAAGTTCTTACGTAACTGTACTCTCCGACTTCGAGGTGGAGCTCTTGCAGCAGGTAATACACATAGGACTGAGTCCCAAGCAGTAACTCAAATAGGCCCAAATCAGAAGGGAGGAGGATGGACTGAAAATAGGGAAGAAATTCCACTCTCCTAAGAGAGCAGTCCCTGTAGAACAGCCAATCCGAAGCCTGCTCTCCTCCTAGAGGCTACTTCCAGACTTTAGCGACTAATAAAGGTATGGACAGTGCTCCAAGTGGCTGTGGCACACAGATCCACTGCCAAGACATTCCTCATTGAGGCAACAGAGGTGGCGATAGCCCTGGTGGAATGACCCTTAACCGAGCCCGGTAAGGGTCTGCCGTGATGCTGATAACAGAAGGAGATGCAGTGAACTAACCACTTGGTTAGTGTCTGTTTAGTAACAGGATCCCCTGCTTTATGCTTTGTGAAAGCAACAAACAACTGGTCCTTTTTTCTAACAGAAAGAGTCTGGTCCAGATAAAAACGTAAGACTGTGAACATCCACAGTCTATAACAATGCCTCCTCCCTACTGGAGAACTGAGGATAATAGGCCAGAAGTTGAATGTCCTCGATTCAGCATTAAGGTGGACACCACTTTCGGCAAGAACTTGGGGTTTGTACACAGCTGCACCCTGTCCTTGTGAAAAACAGGAAAAGGCTCCTGGCACATCAGGGTCGGTTCCATGTTCAGCTAAAATCGTGACTATAAAACCGTGTCTTACAAAAAAGCTTGGTTTTAATAGCGATCATCTAAATAGCGAGCATCCCCAAATAGCACCACATAATAATAGCGATCGGGGGGGGGGGTCAGGAGGGGGATGCCACAGACCCACCAGTGCATATCGGTCTCTGACTATTCAGGTATTCAGTGTCTTCAAACTGTATTGTAGTGGGGAACAATTAAAGTTAATTAGAGTTCACAAAGTTTGAAAACAAAGATTCTAACAGGATTCATGTGTGGGATCGCTTCTACCTGGTCAGTTAATAGTACAGGGTTTTTCGTTTTCCATATTGATTTTTATATTACCAGCTTTATGCCTCCTCCTTGATAGCCGGTAATAACCACCAAGCCCCTTCAACTCCCTAGCCTTCTGCATCTGCTGCATTTATTTTCCCTACAGCTTCACCCCCTTGTTAGGGCTTTTCGCTTATCTGTGCTTCTGGCGAGCTTCTGGATATGGTGTCAGGCAGCCTCCATGGAGTGGTGAATGGATGTACTGGGGGTTTCTGCCCTGCTTTTCCTGTCACTTTCTCACTGTTATTTTATTGTCCCGAAAAAAGTCTCCCTCGCTGTTGAATAAAAAGACAAAGAAACTTAAGACAATTTCAGCAACTTGTCCGGCGGCTCTCACTAGTGTGGTAAGGGAGGAGATGAACATGCTGCATGTAAAATTTTGCCCAGTATCCATGAGTCTCGCTAATATTTGTCCTGGTGTGTAATACTACCTAGTATACTTTGGGTTGGCAGGGAAAGAGATAAACATGCTGCTATGTAAAATTCTGCCCAGTACCCATGAGGGTCGCTAATATTTGTCCTGGTTTGTAATACTACCTATTATACTTTTGGCCGGCAGTGAAGGAGATGAATATCCTGCTATGTAAAATGAGAATCGCTAATATTTGTCCATCGTTATTATTGCTATCACTATGGCAGTGATTGTCGCTGTTATGTCTTCTGCACTGTTATTTTAAGTCATGGAACATGCAGTTGCTGTGACTGCCTCGCGATTTTTTATGTCGCCATTTTGTAGTCGCGATTTTCCTGGGATACCTCAGGGCATGAAGCTCGGAAATCCTCCGAGCTGAGGTAATGGCAACTAAAAATAACGTCTTCCAAAAGAAAAGACGTAGCTTGCACGTCACGGCTGGTTCAAAAGGGGGCAGGGTGAACTTTTCCAAAACAAAAAGAAGGTCTCAGGGAGGGACAGGATCCCTCCTTGGGGGTCTGATATGCAGGACTCCCCTAAGGAAAGTCTTGCATACATCCAATTCTGCTAGAGTCTTTTCTCCTACTGCGGCATGGTATGCCGAAACTGCACACAGGTGCACCTTGATAGATGAGTAACTAAGCCCCAGATCAAGGAGGTGGAGAAGGTACTCTAGTACGTACTTAACTGAGCACTGAAGTGGGTCTAAGGATCGGGCTGCCGCCCACAGACAGAAGCATTTCCACTTCATGGCATAGGTCTTCCTAGTGGAGGGTTTCCTTGCCGCTACTAGAATCTTGGCCACTCTCTTGGAAACTCCCAGTCTTTCCTCTGCTAGGACTGCAGAAGCCAAGCATGCAGGTGAAGGGATCACAGAGACATTTTTTCCAGCATCCCCTGATCTTGGGAGAGCAAGCGAGTGGCGAGCGGCAGTGGTATGGGAGGGCCCGTTGCTAGTTGCTGCAGTAGTGGAAACCAAAACTGTTGAGGACAAAGAAGGGCTACCAGAAATATCCTGACCCCCTCTGACTGAAGCTTGAGCATGAGCAGTACTCTCTGAGTCAGAGGGAAGGGAGGAAAGGCATAGAGAAACCTCCCCGCCCAGGAGAGGGATAATGCATCTTTGCCAGAAAACACCAGGCCCTGGATCTAGCGAGCAAAAGTCTGGCGTTGCACCGGGATGCAAAGAGGTCCAACTCTGGATGACCCCATCTTGCGAACAGATCGTCTGCTACATCCTGGAGCAACTCCCACTCGTGGTTCAGGGACCAAGAACGGCTCAGACTGTCGGCAAGAACATTCTGAATTCCTGGCCCGTGGACCACTACTAGGAACAGATTGCGTTCTACTGCCCAGTCCCAGATTCTCATGGCCTCCCTGCAAAGGGGGTGCAACTTTGTTCCCCCTTGCTTGTTCAGGAAAAAGGCTACTGGGGTATTGTCCGACTGAATCAACAGTAGACTCCGGGAGAGCTGATCCTGAAAGGCCTGGAGGGCGTATAAAATGGCCCTTGTCTCCAGGACATTGATATGAAGGGACCTTTCGATGGCAGACCACGATCCTCGTGTCTGATGCTCTTCGAGGTGAGCACACCAGCAGAGTCCCAAGGCATCCGTGGTTATAGTCTGAAATGGACTTTGCCTCTGAAAGTGGATACCCCGCTCTAGATGAGCTGGATCCTGCCACCACTGCAGGGAGCGTCGAACCGCTTCCAAAATTCTGATGGGATGGTATAAATCGTCCGAACCCTGATCCCATTGGACACTGAGTTGCCACTGGAGAGTTCTCACGTTGAGCTGTGACAGAGGAACTGTGGCTAACGGCAGCTGCCATATGCCCCAACAGCTGCAAGGCCACTCTGGCAGAGACCTGGTCTGCGGCCTGGGCTCTCTGGGCTAGAGCATGAAGTCAATGTGCTCTATCTGTAGGTAGAAAAGCTCTGCCTTGTAGAGTGTCAAGCACTGCCCCAATATATTGTAGCCTTTGGGAGGGGCAGGGTTGGGATTTTGGCCAGTTCAGGGTAACACCCAGAGAAAGGAACAGTTGCTCTGTCTCCTGAAGACTACCCATTAGCTGGTCTTCCGTCAGCATGGAGAGCAGCTAGTTGTCAAGGCAGGGGTATACGAAGTGGCCCCTTCTCCTCAGCACTGCTGCTACCACTGCGAGGCACTTGGTGAAGACTCTTGGGGCTGATGACAGGCCGATGGGGAGCATCCTGAATTGGTAATGTCTGTCCAGGAAACGGAAGCGGAGAAACTTCCTGTGGGAAGGCAGGATCTTTATATGCATATAAGCATCCTGCATGTCAGGGAGCATAGCCAGTCCCCTTGATGTAGAAGGGGAAGAGGCTTGCTAGAGTCAGCATCCAAAATCTCTTGTACAGGGTGAATTTGTTGAGGTGGCTTAGGTCGTGAATGGGGTGAAGATCTCCCGCTTTCTTGGAGACCAAGAAAAAATAGGAATAACAGCCTTTTCCTTGTTGAGGTATTGGGACTGGTTGAATGGCCTTCTTCTGGAGGAGAGAGAATTTCTTGTTCCAGAAGAAGGGCGTGGCTAGGCGAGCAGTGGGATGACACAGGAGGGTTGCCTGGGCGCACACTGAGAAACTCTATGGCACAGCTCCTCTGAATTACCTGTAGCACCCAATGGTCAGAGGTAATGCTGCTCCATTCTGGCAGGTAAAGGGAGAACTTCTCCCCTACCTGTTACCCCCTTGAGGACTGATGACTGAGGGGAGGCAGCCGAGAGTCATGCAGTGCTCTGAGGGGCGGTAGCTGGATGTCTGGGGGCCTTAGGCTGTTTGGGACCCTGGCCTCTGGGCTGTATGGGCTGGCCACAGCACTTGAAACCCTTGCCATGGAACTGACGGCCTCCTTGTTGGCCTTGCTGATAAAAAGGGCACTTTCAAGCCTGCTGCGGTTCAGACTTGTACATCTATGTACATCTGCAATTTCTTTTCCAGAATCTTGAAGGCCCTTTATGATTCCTTCAACTTCTGGGCCAAAAAGGACCGGAACCTGGAAAGGAACGTCCAAGATGGCATCTTGGAGGTCCTGTCTAAAGGATGTTGCTCTAAGCCACACATGCCTGCATAGACAGATGCCTGATGCCGCTGCTCTCCCTGCCATGTTGGCAGAATCATACGAGCAGCGAAGCACACGCTTGTCAACAGCCAAGACAGATTGTGCATAGGCCATCAATTCGTTTTTGGTGTCAGAGTCCGGCTGTGTCTTAATTAGCTCCATGGTTTCTCCAATAAAGATTTTTCATAAGTGACCATGTGAACCAAGAAATTTAGAGATCTGATGGCCCCTGTGGCCAATGAGTATACCTTCCTTCCCCAATGATCCAGTTTCTTGGACTCTGGGTCCGGAGGCTGGGAGTCGAGGTATTTAGGTTGGTACTACCTGCTGTGGGCAGTTGTTAGGACCTTGGAGTCCACCTTTAGTTGTTCCCCCAAAAAAGGTTCTTCTTTTGGGGGCTTGTACAGGTGGTGCACCTTTCGAGGCAAAACTGGAGTAGAGAAGGATCTCTTCCAAGTTAGTCTGGCTACATCTTGGAAGGCTACCACAAGTGGTGGGATCACCAGAGGCTTTGGGTCCTTGGCACCCAAGAATTTTGCCAGCCTTTTACGTTCAGGGTCAAATTCTTCAGTGTCCCACTGATGTATATTTTGTATATGCCTCACGATATCCAGAAATGAAGGATCGTCCGGTGGGGACTGGGGGGTATCCTTCGCATCTGGAGACGGTGGGCAGAAGTCCTCATCTTCCAACGACTCAGAAGATGAATCTCCTACATCGTCCCCAGAGGTGGGTGTGGAATGACCACTGGAGTTAGGAACCGTAGTAGGTCTCCTTTTTCTTTTGCCTTTGGGACTTGCGGATGGCTGGGACCCTTCGCCTGCCCCCTCGTCTGGGGTTGGAGGAGTGGGCGTCGGAATGTCTCTTGGGGATGGCTCAGGCAATCTGTACAGGAAATCCCCTTTTATGGTATTCCACCCGGACTTGAATAATGCTCTGATGACCGGCAAGGGGATGACTGAAGGAGGCGGTGTTGGGGCTGACTGACCAGGCGTCTGTGTGTCATCCAGGAACGGAGTCCCTTCTGGGGAGCCTGCCCCTGCTGGGGGCTTGGTTCCTTGCGAGTGGGAGAACAGTTGTCCAACTTGACGCTGGGGTTGGCTTGTGCCTGATCAGGTGACTGGTCGTCTGGTGGGTGGTGCGGCGCTTAGCTGCCTTCTGTCGACCACCTGTCTGGCGACTGACTTTTATCAGTCGAACGGGCCCTGACGTCCGGTGCTGAGGGATGTTTGTCTGCCTTCTGTGGCGTCCCTTTAGCCGGAGGTGTCTGCAGGCGAATGTCTTCTTGTCGCCTATGGGGTTTGTCCAACTTTTTGTGTTTGTTGGATGACCCGATAGAGCTGCGGCCTTCCTTAGGCTTAGCAGTGTGCAAGTGCCACTCCTGCACCAACCTGTGGGAGGATTTGTGGGGATGGTGAGCCAGGGGACTTGTGCATGCTGGTGTCCAGAGGTTGATGAATGGTCCTTGGGCCTCTGACCAGAGGAAGAGGACGTCTTCTGGGTGTTGGTTCCCGCCGGAGTCAGAGGAACTGACCCAGCCCTCCCGCCGGAGGTTGTAGAAGAAGAAGGCCTGGAGGGAGACTTGTGGCAGGATTCCGATCTAGGCCTATCTTTATCCTGGAAGTGGAGCTTCCCTGAGGGCTTCTCTCTCCAGGGAGACTCCTTCGCAGGTGAAGAGGAACTAGGACCAGACGGGGACTTTCGCATGGCTGCTACTTTCTGCTCGAGGAGATAAGCCTTCAAAGCTTTAGCCTTTCTAATTCTTGTTTTATTGTTGAATTTCTTGCAATGCTGGCAGTTGCAGGGCCAATGGTCGGGGCCTAGACAGATCAGGCAGGCCTAGTGGCTGTTCTTTGCCTTGCCACACTGGCACTTCCGACTTTCGCCGAGGTGGAGGGGGCAAAGACATGCAAGAAAACATGAATACAGAACAAAACTCGAAGAAACAAATCGAATATTTGTCAAAAAAAGTGACTATTTAACTGCAGTTGACTGCTGAAGCAAAGCGTCCGAGGAGCCGAACTAAGCGGGTCGACGGTGGAAAATTAACTGAGATGGCACTTGGGGATGGCCCCCTTTATACCACAGCTGACGTTGGGAGTGCCCGACGTCGGGGGCAGTCCCCCACTACAGACTGCTAGCTAGAAAGTTTTCCGAGGGGTCCTAATGCCTGGTTGCTTTAGTCCTATGTGTATTACCTGCTGCAAGAGCTCCACCTCGAAGTGAGATCCAGTGTGAGGGATAAAATTACATCAATGTACTTCTGGAATGTTGCAGGTGTGCCATGTAAACCAAACGGCATGATAGTGAACGGATAAAATCCAATAGAAGTGGCAAATGCAGTTTTGTCTCTGGATTCTTTAGCTAGGGGGATGTGCCATTAACCCTTGGTGAGATCGAGGGTATTGATGTACTTGGCACTCCCCAATCTGTCCACCAAAACATCTATCCTGGGTATAGGATAACTGTCAAATTCTGACACTTGATTAAGTTTCCTAAAATCAAGGCAGATTCTTACACCCCCTTCTTTTTTATTTACAATCACCAATGGTGATGACCAGGCACTTCTCGACTCTTCTATGATACCGAATTCTTTAATGTTTTTGTATTTCTTTAACCACGTCTGCTCTTAACTGCTCTGGTTATCTGTATGTCTTTTGTTTGCTAGGGTGAGCATTCCCGGTCACTATTACATGCTTGACCTCATTTGCTCGGTCTGACACTGCGGTAAAAGTACTGCTAAATGTCTTTAACAAGTTATGAATTTCTGCAGTTTGTCCAGAGGTTAAGAAACAAACATTCATCTTTCCAGCATTAGCAGTTACAGTTTGTTCCAATCTGTCATAATCTATATATGAAAATTACGTACCTACCGTAATTCTTGATCTTCTTGGATGAAGTCTCCACGACTCATTCTCATTAATGGGAGTATGCCGGAGGTGCTAGGACCCAGTGAGAATCAAAAATCTTCAGAAGGGCGGGCGCTGGGATAGGACCACGCATGCACGGTGCTGCGAGACTAGCTCGCGTCACATAGGCTATCTCGACATCGACCCTCCAACCGCCTCAGTACCTTTTTGACTGAGGAGGTGCAGCGTAAACTAACTTAAGAAAATCTAACCCTAATTTCCGAACATGAGATGGCCCATGTAAGAAGGGTCAATTTAACAATGTCTTCACAGCCCAAACAACAAGAAAGTGAAGACCAAAAACAGAATGAGTGAGCTCGGGAGATGGTGGGTGGGGGTGTGAATGAGTTGTGGAGACATTGTCCAAGAAGATCAAGAATTACAGTAGGTACATAATTTCCATATCTTCCTGGACTAAAAGTCTACACCACTCATTCATACTAATGAGAGAGTACCAAGCTAAAAAACAATCCCCCCCCCCCCCCAAGTAGGTTGGCAGGAGACAGAGCTCACTAAGGACTGAAGTCCAAAAGGATTATCCTGCTGAAGAAAGTGAGCTGTCCGGCATGGACATCCAGAATGTAGTGCTTTACAAAGGTATGCACTATCACAACAATATCTGGGATGAAGGTGAATCAATCCAAAACTGAACTGTTTCCTCTCAATGTATCCTGCACCCCGGTCCTGGTTTCTCCCTATGACTTGCACTGGTCACCCTTAGAAATTAAGTACCTAGGGATCCATATAGTCCCGGATCTAACAAAAATGTGGGATCTCAACCTAAGACCCGTGATTGCAGAGCTTCAGACTGAGCTGGAAAGGTGGCATGCTCTCCATGTTACCCTGGCCAGGAAAATCTCTGCAATTAAAATGATTTCAGCACCAAAACTGCTATACAATATCTCTCACATAGCTCAGGAACTGCCCCCTAAATGGTACAAGCTGATAGATGCCATAATTGGCAAGTTCCTATGAGCCCAGATATAGCAGAAACAAGCCGAGTTCACATTGGAAGTTGGGTGGTTGGTCCCTCCCCTGGCTGGAGGGGTACAATTGGGCCTACTCCATTACACAGATGTTGCTGTGGTTCACAGGACTCCCTGCAGTGGCTGTGTATTGAGAGGTCCTTCTCCAAGGTCCCCCACCTTCCTCTTTCGTTGTACAACAGTCTTCTCCCGAGAATTAAGGTTTCATCCTGCTATTGTCCCTTCAGTTAAATATTGGCTCACAGCCCACAAGAAACTACATTAAGCTCCACTACCCACTAGTATGACCCCTCTTTGGGATAATGCTGACATTCAGATAGACCACAAATCCATCTCCTGGCCCCATTGGGCAAAAGAGGGCGTTAACACAGTGAGTGATTTACTGTTTGCAAATGGCAACTGCCTAAAATCTTTCCAAGACTTGACCCAAGGAACTGGGATCGCACAATCAGATTTCTGGCGGTACCTGCAACTGTGGATCTCGGTCCAGGCTTACTTGAGAAAAGCCCCTTCAATAAATCTTTCTGAGTCTCATTCATACTGGCTGACTCTCTCCAGAGGGCAGGCAAGCAAGATCTATGCGTCACTGTGGGACACTTTCCCTTCACAATCTGCAGAGTCTAAGGCTAAGTGGCACAGAGCCTTGCAAATCTCGTGTCTCTGACATACAATGGGCACATTGCTGGAGACAAGCACATCTGGCATACCCTGATGCCAAAAGCAAACATTCAAAATAAGTTCCTCTGTCATTGGCACAGGACCCTGGCTTTTCCATACAGGAATAAACTTGTTTATAACAACCTGTGCTAGAGGTGTCTGGCCCAAGAGGGGGACTAGAAGCACATACTCTGGGACTGCCCTCTTATAACCCCCTTCTGGAGCTCTGCCTGTGATTTAGCCTAACATGTCCTAGGTATCAGGATCCCATTGGACCTCAAATTATGGATTTTGGACATCCCCATTCTGTATCCCCAGCTTAGGCCCAGCATAAGCAGGTGGCTCTCCCTTCTTAGTATCCAAATAAAGAGGCTCATATTGTGCAGATGGAGAACCACTGATATTCCCTCAATAACACAGCTTATGAATACCCTCTCAGCAATGGGCTCATTAGATCATCTGTCTCATATTATTGCAAATAACTTCCTAAGGTACAATCTCTGCTGGGGCCCTTTCCTTGAATGTTTAAAACCTAGAACACGTATTGGGTGATGAAACTCAGTTTTAACTTATTGCATATTGCTAGTTTCTTATTAGTGACCCCGGTCTGGTATTCGTAGATCCTGTTTCAGCCATTAAACTGTTCAGTTATTTTTGCTTAAATGTGTCTGCTACTTGATAATAGCTGCCTGGTTCTTTGTGTTATGTTCTGTGTTTGTGTGCAGCATAAAGGAGTTCACTATAGCAAGACAGCAAAGCCAGGCTCCGCACATTGCTCCTCTTACAGATGGCATGACATATTCCTAGTAGGTGCTTTCAATTATATATCCTTTTTCTGTTACTGGACAGTATGCAATGTTTTTCCCTTACTGGATTGCCTGTAAGTATTGTTAGTACCTTATCGTGCACATGTAATATGCACTTGCCTTTGTATGTTTATGTTTGCACTCTGAAACTTAATAAAGCTATTAACTGAAGGAAAAAAAAAACAAAGGTATGCACTGAGCTCAAAGTCACCACCTTGTAGATGTCTGCAGTGGGTACATTATGAATCTCTGCCAGGGAAGCCACAGCCGCTCTGGTAGAGTGGGTGTGAACCCGGCCTTCCAACTTGACCTGCACCATGGATTAGCAGTGTTGAAGACATGCTACTAACCATGCAGAGATGCATCTAATGGCAACAGGCTGACCAGCCCAGGCATGCTGAAAGACACAAGAGTTGCTTGGATTGCATATCTCTTTCATTCTGTCGATGTAAAATCGCGGAACCTTTTTAACATCCAGAGAATCAAGGGAGCATTTTCCTTCATTCTGGAAGTTAGTGAAGTAATAGGGCGGAGTAAAGGCTGGTGATGTGAATGTATGCAACCACTCTGGGTAGGAATTTAGGGCGAGTACAGAGTACCACTCTGTCCTTGTGAAAGATGGTGTAAGTGGCTCTGAGACCGAAGCATGGATTTCAGGAACCCCACAAAAGAAAGTGACAGCAACTAAGAAGACTGTCTTTCAGGTCAGAAATTTCAATTTACAGGTAGCTAGTGGCTCAAAGGGTTTATGGGTGAGCAATCTAGCACCAGGTTAATATTCCATGCAGCCACCGGTCTACTTGACCGGGAGTTTAGTGTGTAGGATACCTTTTAGGAATCTCTTGACTGACAGTAACTGAGCCAATGACATGTTCTGTACTGGCTCAAGATAGGTCAAAAACATGCAGAGGTGTACCTTCACTGCCGAGTATTGCAGACCTGCATTCGACAGGTCCAAGGGGCACTCCAACACCTTACTTACTGGGCAACTGAAGGGTCCAAACAGGACTTTGCACACCAGATGGAGAAGCGTTTCCACTTAGCTGCTTAAGGCTTCCTAGTGGAAGGCCTGTGCATGGCTAAGAAGATTTCTACGATTGTCTGAGAAACCTAAAACCTGCCCACTTCCTTCTCCTCAGGAGCCCGGCATGGAGATAAGGGAGCACAGGTTGAGATGGACCAAAAGTTCATGTGTCAGAAGGTTCGCTTGTAGAGGGAGTTGCCTCGAGGGAACTTCTGACAGTCTGTTGATCAATGGAAATCATTATCTGTCGAGGCCAGAATTGTGCAATGAGAATCATCCTGTCCCCCTATGCCTCCAACTTGAGCAGCACCCTCTGAGCTAAGGGAAGAGGAAGAAAGCACACAGGAAGTGTCTTGTCTGCCGCAGTCTGAATGCATCCTGGCAGAAAACACCAGGTTCTGGATTTCTGAAGCAGGATAGAGGCAGTTTTGCATTGAGAGGGGACGCAAAAAGGACCAGATCTGGACTGCCCCACTCGTCAAGTAGCGACTGCACGTCTGAAGAGAGACACATCGTGCTTGAGTCACCACTCTCACATCCTCATGGCCTTCCTGAACAGAGGGTAGTGGAGCACTCCACCCTGCTTGTTGATGTAATATATCAACATTTTGTCATCCATCTGAAGGAGGATCACTTCATGGCAGAGGGCATCCTTCAGAACTCGGACAGCATATAAAACAGCTAGTTTAAAACTACGAAAAACAACAAAGTTTTGACAGATGCTGAGGTGAGTTCTCAGATGCATCTTGACTAGGTAGGTGGGGAAATGAATCTGAACATTTTAGAATGCAGCAGCACCTAGGGGCAGCAGTTTGAATTGTGACAAGCCAATGATAGTTCCATCATTTACATATGTTCCAATTATCTGAGGCAGTTCAACACAGGAGGCTGACTGCATCAGTTAAGCATACGGAGGGATTCGTGGAGTATGAAATATAAGAATTTTGAACTTTTTTGGAAACAGAAATTTGTTTAACCCGATTGCTGAGGAAATATTTTTTCTGTAAATTGTTTTAGAAAATACAACACAGGGGGCCCTGAGGAAGTGGTGAAGCCATAAAACTGTCACCCCTTTCTATGTGTAGAATGAAATAAAAAAGGAATATATATGGACATCAGATGAGTTCATCTGGTTATTTCTTTTGTTCAAGATGGTCTTTTTTGGATGACCCATTAGTTATTACTTAAAATAAAGGGGGCAACCTGAACTTTTCACACTGCCATCACTGTCATTCATTTTTGTGCTGACATTATATACGTGTGCACTATAGAGCCATTTCCTCCAACTGGTTCCCAACTGCAGGTAAACTACCCTCCCTCTGGGTTTGCTGCTGTCCCAGAGAGGGTGTACCTTAGTGGAGGTCAACCATGGGCTAATCAGCAGGCGGTGGAGGACAGCAGGGGAGTGGGATGGGGGGGGGGATAGATATTAAAAGATAAAACAGGAAAGGAGTACTAATATTTTTAATAACTTTTGCTGGCATTGGACTTTTATAAAATGACAGTCATCATCTTCTGCTTAAAAATGTTCTGCTCAAGTTCTGCATATTCAAACTCGTATTAAAAGACTGATTTGTGAATCAATAGAAAAAAATGGATACCTTGACATTATCAAAATTGACTGGACATGTTGAAGAAGCTCTGATCCCCAATTTATCTTCCTTTTTTCCTATATGTAGCCCCTCTGTGTCTCGGTCCACTATGAAGCATGTGATACCTCTATATCCCTAGAATTAAAATTAACACAAAGAAAAAAAATCACTCACCATGATAATGTTTCTTTTTTTATCATTGAATAAACTTTATTAACTTTTTAAGAATAAACAACAAATATCAATCAACTTCACAACAACATAAAAGGAAAAAACAAGCTTAAATCTATAAAATACTAAGAAGAAAGGAGAACAATACATCAACTGTAAACAAAAAAGATACATTCTCAATCAAAAGGAAAAGCTCCCATCCCACCCAAACCCACCACCCAGAGTGCAACAATACTTAAAAATCCAAGGACAGCTAAACTGAGAGGGGCAGGAAAAGTATCTACGAAGAAGAAAAAACAAAACAAAAGGGGAAATGAGAATAAGTAAAAAGTGACCCTGGCTCATAAGGTGCCTCATCGGTAATTTATCTACTATCTTTTTATTTATTTATTTATTTATTGAACTGTTTCACCAGGTAGGCATACTGAGCAACAAGTTGCTTATCTCCCGGTGCGACCTGGGGCTGGGGGGGTACAATAAGGATGGAACAGTAATACATACATTCAAGTTACATAAGTCAACATTTACATACATTTGTATAAGACAGGTATAATATACAGTGCACAGTACAATAAGGTGCACTGACAGAGCAGGCATTTACATAAGACAGGAGATACATACTGTGAACTGTAGACTAAGGTAATTTAAGAGAACAATCATAAGTGCAAGGAGAGGCAGGGGGAAGGGTCAACACAGACATGGGCATACATGGAAAAAGTAAGCAAAGGGAGAAGGAGTTTAGCTACTATAAAAAGGAAAGAAAGATGGAGTAGGGGAGAGGCAACAATTGAAGATTATACAGGGAAGAGTAAAAAGGTACAATAAGTGCAAGAGGGACAGGTGGACCCAAGTGTGTGTGGGCAAAACAAAATGTTAATTGGGGAAAAAGAAGTAAGTAAAACAGCGGAGATGCGAGGAGAAAAGTGTGAGTTGAGGAGGAGGGAGAAGCCTAGTCCCTGAGGGACCACTTCATGATGTGGAGAAACCCTGCAAGGGGGCTGAGAGGGCTAGAGTGAAAAGGGGGAAAAGGGGAAAAAGATGGCAGAAGAACTTTAGAGAGGGTAGAGAAAAAGGGAGCAAAGTGTGGGTTAATAATTAGGTGAGGAATAGGACCAACCCAAAGGAACCCTTCAGGATGCGGAGAACCCTGCAAGGGGGTAGGGAAGGCTAATAGGAGTGAGTGAAGGTGGGAGAGAAAGGGAAGCCAAATCCCAGGAGGAGGATCCCATCAGGATGCAGAGAACCCTGCAAGGGGACTGAGAGGGATAAAGAGATGGAGGGGGAGAGTTGGGTGTAGGAAATATGGAGAGGGTAGAGGACAGAGAGGAAGTGAGAGCTTAGAACTAGGAGAGGCTAGGGCCAAAGTCCATGAGACGACTTCAGGATGCTGAGAATCATGTTATGAGTGCAGGAGGGCTAGAAGGGAAGGGAGAAGGGGTGGGGGAGAGAGAAGTAGTACTGGAATCTAAGGGGTGGAGCTGCATTGGGGAGGGTGAGTTATAGGTAAAGAAAAGGGGGGGATTTGTATGGAGTTTAAGAGAAGGAAGTAAGGAGGGTTGTAGCTGGAACAGCTAGGTGCAAGGTGTCTTAGAGGACAGAAAAGCATATAATGGTTCCCATCTGGACGTGAAAAGATCAGGATGATGTCTACGAGAGGCTATTTGTTTTTCTACTTGTAAAGCCAACAGTACCTTTTGATGCCATTCCCTGCTAGATGGTATAACATTGTCCTTCCAATGGCAAAGGATAACTGTTTTTGCTGCCACTGCAATTAAAGCCATATGACCCTTGCAGTGACCAAAGAACTGACATGGATAATACCCAATTAAACACACTTCTGGATCAAAAAATTCATCCAAGGAAGGGGTCTAAGAAATGTATAACTGCATTCCCAGAGTGGGTCACTTTCGGGCAATCCCACAGAATATGCTGAAGGGAACCCTCCATTTCCCCATGCCTGAAGCACACTGCTGTCATAGCCCTACCCATTTGGAAAAGTCTGAGGTGGATATAATACATATTATGCAACTGGATCAAACAATAATGATCCTGTTTAATAAAATTATATAAATTCTTCCAAACCAGTTGCTATTGTATGTGATCCCACTACAAATTAACAGCTTGCTGCCAGTAATAACAAATCCCTGACATATTGGTGGGATCCATAGTCTGCAGGGATTACATAAACCAGAAGTAGGGTGAGATTTAATGGCTGTGCCTAGCAAGTCACTAAAATCAGAGTCCCCAGGGCCCAGGTAAGCAACAACAGCTCGGGATAATTGACGATATTTGAAAGAGAAGGATGAGGTGAGATGGAAACCATTCTCAAAACAGGGCAAATGAAAGCAGCTTATCCTCTTCTAGACAGGCATCCACCAAGGAGGATTTCAGGTATGGACAGAAAGCTAGAGGGATTGGACGGGATCCAATCTGAACATTAGGATTGCCCAGTATAGGTTACCTGACACTTTTTGGTCACGATACTCCTACGTAAGATCCAAGTTGTACATGGGTCTTAAGTGACCAGCAGATTGAGGTTGATTTTAAAGGGATGGGGAGTTGGGACGGTTTGATATAGAGGAGGCTGCTGAGGCAGAGCCCCAAAAACTGACACAGAGTCCTTTCAATAGAAAGCCAGGAAGGGGTGTAACCTGCCTCCCCAGCCTTCTCCTGAGTCTGTAACCATCTAAGGTATTTACTAGAGTGAAGGACACAACAGTACAAGAAGAAGTCATAAGCCCCTCAAATGTTTAGGAAGAGTTAATTTGAAATATGATCGCCAGATGGTTCCATCCGGCCAGAGAAAATCATTCAGAAGGTGTTGGAGCTGTAAGAATTGAGCCTTGGGAAGACAGATACCAAGCATCCCAAGAGGGTATAAAATGCAGGGCAGAATATTCATTTTAATAACGCTCACTAGTTCTCAGATTTTTCATAGTGAGCCCCCCCAAGCCATGGAAAGGATCTTGAGCTTCCCCCAAACATTGAAATAATCTTGGGCCACCCCACACAAAAATAGCATACCGTGCACAGAATGCAAGGAATAAAGTGAAACTCTGTTGGAATAGTTGTTCTCATTTTACTGAGTTTACTGTAACCCTCCCGGCCAGCCTACTTGCTCTGCTATTTTGACTCTCAGACCACTGTTATCCATTTTTGCATTACCTTCATGGGTCAAACCGGTTTCTCGGTCTGTTTCCCCTCAGTCTGGAATACCCTTCCTACCAGCCTCTGCTTCTCCCCCTCTTACCCTACTCTTAAGCAACTTCTCAGAGATCCTTTTGCTCCCTCATGCTCTTGTTCCTGCTCCTAATACCCCTCTGCCTACCGTATTTGGGCTGTTCTGCCACCAATCTAATTGGTCAGTTGTTCCCTCTCATTATTTGTTTATTGTTCATATCTGTTTGCACTATTGTTATTTTTGTATTGCTTGGCTGCTCTGCAGTTACCTTTTAAATTATATTCTCTCCACACCCTTCCCTTGGTACACGTGAAATGAGTCTTGGCTCAGTGTAGCTTTGCTGGTCACTAATGTGTAAATTCAGCTTGTCTCATGCTTTCGCACAAAATATCTAAAACTCAAAATTTAAATACATTACTTTTTCAGAGTTGTTTGCGACTCTCCCCTGGAAGAGGCTGGTGCCTCCCAGGGAGACTGGCCTCACCATTTGAGAAACCCTGCGCTAATACATCCCCAGAGGGTAAGGGGGGAAGAACCGCCCAGCAATTCAAATCAGATTTAATTGTATGTAAGAGAGGTGTTAAATTATTTTTATGTAAATCTAGAGCTCTTTATACTGAGGTGCGTTAATATACGACGAATGCCAATGCCATATTGGTCACTTCTCATTTACTCGATTAAGGGACAACACTTTTGTTTTATTCAAGTTAAGTTTATAAGCTGAAAGAGTGGAAAAAGTCTGGTTCTCGGATAGAGTGGCAGGGATCGAGGCAAGAGGGTCCTCTACATGGAGGAGAAGGTCATCAGCATAAGCGGAAAGCTGATAGTCAGTCCCCCCCTACCGTTATGCCCTTAACTGCTGGACTGGCATGTAACCTATGACTAAGGGTCTCAATGTAAAGCATAAAAAGAAAAGGAGATGGTGGACATCCTTGCCTCGTTCCCTGCAGCAAGCGAATGGGGTCAGAAAGCACCCCATTACACCAAATGCGGGCAGTGGGAGTTTGGTATAACATTTTAATCCATGTAAGAAATTACCTCATAAGGTGCCTCATCGGTAATTTATCTACTATTTATTTATTTATTTATTGAACTGTTTCACCAGGTAGGCATACTGAGCAACAAGTTGCTTATCTCCCGGTGTGACCTGGGGCTGGGGGGGTACAATAAGGATGGAACAGTAATACATACATTCAAGTTACATATGCTGAGGTCCCAGGGTGGGTCAGGATCCTTCACTGGTAGGTACGAGTGGCTTAGGCCTTTACAAATCCTTAAGAAAATGGGTTGTGAGGCCAAAGACTTTTCCTTGCTAGCTGATATACTGCTGATACTGCTGCTAAGTGCACCTTTAAATTTGAAGTCCATAGGCCCAATGACTGTAGGTGTACTAGGCATTGCATAATTATAGGCAACCCAGCCTCAATTGAGTTTATTTTTCTAGGGGCACACCAGTAAGAAAATCTTTCCCATTTAGAGGAATAAGCCTTCCAGGTAGCGCCTTGAAACCTTAAGCACCTTCAGGACTTCTGAGAGATCCGATCTGGAAAAATCTAACTCCTCAAGAATCATCTTCTGGGGTTCAGAAATGTTGCTCTACATTGGGACAATGTTAATAGATTGTGACCGAGTTGCAGGCTCATTAGATTCTTATCAGACAGGACCAGGAGCACCGAGTACCAGGTGTGTCTAGTCCAGTCTCGAGCTATCATGATCACGGTTGCAGGTTTCCTTCCGAGTTGCAGAAGTACTTTCTGAACGAGTGGAAATAGTGAGAAGACATACAAAAACTTCCCTGTCCAGGCCAGTACCAGGATGTCCTCTGGGATTGTTCCTCTGGCTGGTGGTCTGCAACAAAACTGTGGGAGCCGATAGTTCTCCTAAGTTGCAAACAGCTTTATATTGGGAGTGCCCCACCTTCTGAATACTATGGCAAGAACCTGCTGGTTTAAGGCCCATTTGTGATTTCCCTGGCTGATTCTGCTCAGGTTTTTGCCATGACACTGTCTTTGCCTGACAGATGCACTGCAAATATGTTTGCTTCTAAGGAATATGCCAGGTCCCAGATCCTCCTTGCTTCTGTACATAGTTTTGAGGATCCTGTTCCTCCCGGTTTGTTTATGCAGTATATTGCTGTGGTGTTATCTGTCCTAATTTGGACAATATGACCCTGTAGTTGGGAGGAGAAAGAATGCATTACTAGCAGTACTGCTCTAAGCTCCAGGTTTGTGTGTTCTAGCGACTCCTGTGGGCTCCATGTGCCACTCACTGTGAGGTCCTGCAGGGGGGCACCCCACCACAGGGTTGAGGCATCTACAAGAATACTTGTTGGTGATTGCTGGAGAATGGAATGCCCTCTCTGAGGTTGCTTTCTTCCTTCTACCACTCTAATTATTCCACTTGTGCTTTTGTCAATGGCACAAGTTTTGAAAGTGGATCTATCATTGGGACCAGTTGTCCCTTTAACTGGTACTGGGTATCCCGTATCTGGAACCTGGCCCATGGAACCACAGCTGTGAATGTGGCTATGTGCCCAAGTAACTGTAGGAAGACTCTTGTAGGTCTTGGCTGACCTGCTGTTAACTGTGGCTATCAAAGATGTAACTCTGGCCTGTGGGAGGAAATCTTTGCCCTGTGGGGTGTTTGGCTCTCCTCCTATGAAGTCTAGTACTTCAACAAACTCTAGCTGGGACTTCTGCAGTTTTATCAAGGATCCCATATTCTCCAAGGTGCTTTCTGCCAACTGAACTGAGCACCCTGCCTCTTGTTCTGCCCCCGAGACTAGCCAGTCATCCAGGCAGGGGAAAACCACCACACTTTGTTTTCTCTGATGTGCTGCCACCACAGCCAAGCACTTTGTAAAAACCCTTGGAGCTGAGGTGAGACCAAATAGGAGAACTGTGAACTGGTAGTGGAAGTTCCTCAGCTTGAATCTGAGCTACTTTCTGTGAGACTGTCTGAGATATGAAAATGGGTATCTTTCAGATCCAGGGATCCCAGAAAATGACTGTTCTGCAAAGCCGGTATCACTGTCCTTAACATGACCATCTTGAATATTTCTTTTTTTAAATGCTTGTTCAGAAACCTGAGGTCTAAAGTGGGTCACTGTTCCCTACTTTTCTTGTGGGTTAGGAAGTATCTTGGGAACAGGCCCTACCCCACTGGGAGGCAGGGACCTTTTCTATAGCTTTTGATATTAAGTTTTTTTTTTTTTTTTTACTTCCAGCAGACTTTTTTCTGTGGGAGAGTGAGCTGGAAAACTTCCTTCTTTCTCCAAATCTGGAAAGTGTTTGAACTGCAGACACAACTCCTAGCCTACTACTTCCAGTACCCCCCCTTGTCTGTGGTAATGTTTATCCATTCCTGGAAGTATTGTGCCAGTTTTCCTCTCACTGGCAATGGTTGGGTGACCTGGAAAAAAATTGTCAGGGGTTTTGTTTTGGCTGGGGCTTAGGCGCTGGAGCTGCAGCGTTATGCCTGGAAGCCCTTTTTCCCCTTCCCCTATAGTAACCTCTTTGTAATTGATACTCATAGGGGGTGTAAGAGATTTAGGCCCTTGGGAAGAATCTCCAGCCTCTGCCTACCCTGCAGTATGATCTGTAGGAGGTAGAGATCTTTTCTTTCTCACTGTTACATTTGAAAGTGGTTTTGTATACATCCTTGTATTTATTCATGTTCTGTATGTAGGGTTCTGTTTTGTCCCCAAATAACGAATCTCCTTCAAAGGTTAAATCCATGGCCTTGTTTTGAGTATCTGGGAAAGGATGACAGCCCTTAGCCAGGAAAACCTTCTTAAGGACACTGCATGAGCCAAACCTCTGGCAGCAGTGTCATTAGTGTCCACTGCAGTGTGAAAATATTTTGTGGCATCCAGATCCATTCTTGCTATGACAATCAGGTCCTGTTTCAAACCATCATCCATTCCTTCTGCCAGTGCCACAATAGTGTTTCAGTGGTTTCTGAAACTATGTTATATGTGCTCAATAAGTTGCCAGTCTGATAAACAGGGAAGCTGCAGTAAAAACCTAGATAAGTGTGATTTTTGCTCTCTCACACACAGCAGTCTGAATTACCCCATGATGATGGGTGAAATGGGGGTGGGGAACCAGATGATCAGATGGATAGGCAATTGGCTCCAGGACTGTATCCAGAGGGTCATGGTTGGCAAAATAGTCTCATCCCCAAGGATGGTCATTAGTGGAGTCCCTCAGGGATCGGTTCTTGGACCCCTCCTGCTCAACGCCTACGTCTCTGACATAAGGAAGGGTATCAGGAGTGACATGAGTCTCTTTGCGGATGACTCAAAACTGGGGCGTTGGTGGATAGGGAGGAGGGGAGGGTGGCCCTACAGGGGACCTGGAGGCTCTGGAAAGGTGGTCTAGAAAGTGGAAGTTGAGGTTCAATGCAGGGAAATGCAAGGTACTGCACCTGGGAGCCAGAAACCTGGTGCCAAGTGTACACCTGGGGGAATGCTACAAGTCTCGATGGCTGAGAGGGACCGGGGGTGGTGCTGGTGGATGTCAAGATGAACAACTCTGAGACTTGTACGAGGGCAGCGGCAAACGCCAACAGGATGCTTGGATGCATCGCTAGGGGGATCACATCCAGAAGGAAGGAAGTGATACTCCCACTGTACAACTGCTTGGTGAGGCCATACCTCAAGTACTGCGTGCAGTTTTGGAGGCCACATTTAAAGAGGGACACTGAACTCCTGGAGAGGGTCCAGAGGAGGGCAACCAAAATTATTTGGGGCTTGGGGGATAGGACCTATGGGGAGAGGCTCGAAGAGCTAAATATGTACAAACTGGAAGAGAGAAGGGTCCGGGGGACATGATAGAGGTCTTCAGGTACATGAAGGGGGTAAAGGGAGGAGCAGTCAGGGTGCTCCGAAGGAAGGGGGGGGCAACTAGAGGGCATGGGTGGAAGCTGGAGGAGGGGGAGATTCAGAGGAGAAAGGAGGATGTGCTACTTCACTGAGAGGGTGGCGGAGCCCTGGAATGCACTGCCCAGGGGGCTGGTGGAGGCAGAGACGGTGGAGGGGTTCAAGAGGGGGTGGGACAGGTACAGGGGAAGGGTTCTGGAAGCAAAAACCAGTGCAGCATGAATATCCGGGACTGGGAAGGAAGAAGCCAGAGAGGGAGAGGGGGGCAGCAAGGTCAGCTCCCAGGGTGGGGACTGACCAAAGGAGCAGACACGAAAGACCGTTAGGCCTATGCTGCTAGCATTTTAGTATGTTAGCATAATCAGGATGGGCATACAGATATTCCCCTCCCTGCTTGTCCACCTGACATTTTCTCTCAACCTTTTTGTCAATGGCTGCTGCTGAAGTGGGTGTAGTCATGGTTTTTACCACAGCCTTTTTAAGTGGTTTACATATGGGAAGTAACATCCTTCTTGGTGGAGCTACACCCATCACGTCCATAAAATCAGCACCTCTTCACCCTTTTCTGTTTCTAGCGGGGATTTTGAGTGTATCAACTATTTGTCTGACAAAGGAGGAAAAGGATGAGAAGTCCTCACTTTGCCTTGGAGAAGGTTCGAAGTCTTGCTCAGATGTGCCCTCTAACTCCATGGGGTCATCTTCCTCCATATGCACATAATATTCTTCCTCCTCTGCAGGCAGATAGGTTGAAGCCTGAGCTGGAAGTGGGGGCAGGCATCTTACTGAAATTTCCATGGCCTGGAATGCCTGGAAAAATGACCCCATTTCTGATATGTCCTCTGATGAGGTCATTTTTTTTGTGCCATCTACCTGCTCCTTTCCCCATGCAGGAGGAATGGCAATTACATTATTTTCTTTCAACTTGTTCTTGGCGGACACAGTTTCAAGTGCCTGCTCTAAGGCTCTTTTATTTTTGACATGACCGGGTTCGGGGTTCCCCTTTCTAACACCCTGATATTAAAATCATCTTTATGAAGCCTTTCTGATGGCTGTGCAGCTTTAATCTTTTTTTTTTTGTCACCTTTTACATTATCTGCTGCTGTACATGAGATGATGGACCCTTCTAATGTGTGCTTTCCATCATCGTTGGAACCGCCCTCAGAGCCTTTTTTTTTTTTTTTTTTTTTTTATTTTTAGGTGACACAGAAGCAGACGGAGAAGGCATGCCTCTTAAAATTTTTGCCCTTTTAAATAAGGTTTTCGGCCAAAAAATATGACAGGACGTACAATTTATAAAGTTGTGTTATGGACCTAAACCCTTTAAACAAAGCATGTGACAGTCTGCCCTTGCCACGAGCTGAAAACAATTTGTACAAGTCTGTGATTGTCTACAAGGTCTTTTTGACATACCAATACAAGAGAACCTTGAAATAATAAGAAAATATTCCCAAAAATGATGCAGTACAAGAGCACAATAGTTAAAAATGGCTCTCGTACTGAAGAAACTGTGCTAAAGATTAAATTGTGGTTCCTCTAACTGGAAAGAACAGTTACGTAAGAACTTACCGTAACAGTAGATCTTTGAGCGAGGTTCCTGCAGTAGGTCATTGCTTGTAGGACTAGCACCATCTAGTGTCTGGACCACATGGCAGACTTTTCCAGCAATGCCTGGTGGGGGACCGCCCACCCGACGTCATGTGACGATGTCAGTGTGACCCCACCCACCTCCAGTACTCCAACCAGAGGCCCTGAAGGAAAGACAGGAGAAGGAAACAGATTCTGGAATCCCAACAGAAGGAGGGAGGGAGGGAGAAATATGACCTACTGCAGGAACCTCTCTCAAAGATCTACTGTTATGGTAAGTTCTTACATAATTGTACTATCTTACTTCAAGAGGGTTTCTGCAGTAGGTCATTACTTGTAGGACTGAATCCCAAGCAGTCTCTCAGAAGAGAGATTGAGAGAAACACGGAAGGAGGAGTAACAGAAAATACAGAACGGGACCAGCCGAGGACAGAAGGCCCTGCAGAACGGCAAGGCCAAACCCAGCCCTCTGCCTAGAAGCTATGTCCAGACTGTAATGCTTGGTAAAGGTATGGACCGAACTCCAAGTTGCTGCTACATAGATCTCCACTGCAGAAACATTTAGAAGAAAAGCCTCGGATGCAGCCATGCCTCTAGTGGAATGATATCTAATAGCCCCTGGCAGAGGCCTGTTGTGCTTCTGATTAACAAAAGTGGATGCAGTTAACTAACCACTTTGAGAGGCTCTGTTTGGAAACAGCCTTCCCCAGAGATTTGTGGGCAAAGGACAAGAAGAGCTGGTCATCCTTATGGAACTCCTTAGTCCGATGAGTATAGCATCTTAGGATTTTGGTGCACATCCAGGGTATGCAAATGTGCCTCACCTCTATTCTCAGGAGCGAATAGTATACCGGTAGTTCCACTGTCTGATTCAGTGTGAACTCCGATATCAGCTTGGGTAAAAACTTAGGATTTGTTCTGAGGACCGCCCAGTCCCTATGAAAAATCAAATAAGGCTCCTTAGACACGAGGGCCTGAAGTTCGGAAATTCTACAAGCAGAAGTAACAGCAACTAAAAATAGCACTTTCCAAGACAGCACAAGTCACAACTCATTGCTGGTTCAAAAGGAGGGACTGTGAGTTTCTCCAACACAAAATTCAAATCCCAAGGTGGTGTGGGCCTGTGGATGGGGGAAGGGGTTCAGATGGAGAATCCCTTTCAGGAAAGTTTTGGAAACCTCCAACTGGGTCATGGACATACCATCCACTAGCATGTAATATCCCAACTGGCAGACACATGTACTTTGACAGAGGAATAGGATAACCCGGAATCTGAAAGATGAAGCAGGTATTCCATGATACATGGGGCAAAACAAGTAAAAAGGTGTCAACTCTTGGAAGCCGCCCAGCTAGAGAAACGCTTCCACTTTATGGCGTAAGTGGATCTGGTGGAGGGTTTTCTAGCCTCCACCAGCACCTGGGCTACTCTAGTGGAAACTCCAAAGCAAGACTTCGCTATGTTGGCAGGAGCCACACATATGGATGCAGGGTCCTGAGCCCTGGCTGCACAAGCCGACTCTGGTTCTGAGTGAGGAGGTTGTGCATCAATGGAAGCAGAACTAGGGGTTCCCTCGCTAACTGCTGTAGAAGCAGGAACCAAATTTGCCTTGGCCAGAGCGGGGCTATTAGGATCAATCGAGCTCTCTCTGCCTGAAGTTTGACGAGTACCCTCTGCAGAATGGGAAATGGGGGAAGACATATAAGAATCTCCCTGTCCAAGAGAGCGACAATGAGTCATGCCAGAAAGCACCATGCCCTAGAACGAGCGAGCAAAAACTGTAAAGTTCTGCATTGGATGGAGTGGCAAAAAGGTCGGGTTCCGGTTGCCCCCATCTTTGAAACAGACAATCCGCCACTTCCTGATATAGTTCCCATTCATGAGCAAGAGTGAAAGATCTGCTGAGACTGTCCACCAGGACGTCTTGCACTCCTGGAACGTGCACTGCTGTGAGAGACAGATCATGCTGGACTACCCAGTTCCACAGTCTCATCGCTTCCCTGCAGAGGGGGTACGATCGAGTGCCTCCCTGCTTGTTGATGTACCAGACTACCGACATGTTGTCCATCTGGACTAGCAGTAATCCCCTTGGGAGAACAGACTGAAATGCTTTAAGTGTGTACAGGACCGCCCTCATCACCAGAATACTGATGTGTAAAGGCATCTTCAAGTGGGACCAAAGCCCCTGAGCTTGGTGGTCCCCATATGAGCCCCCCACCCTAGATTGGAGGCATCTGTGGTTAGCGTGTTGAGGGAAGACAGGCCCTGAAATGGGAGACCCAAAGTCAGGTTCGAGGGATCCCTCCACCATTGCAAATCTTTCTGAAGAGCAGAGGAAATCAGGACTGGATGGTCCAGATAGTTTTGAAGCTGATCCCACTGAACCCACAAGGACCACGGAGCTACCCTCATGTGGATTCTTATAAGGGGAACCATGGAGATGGAGGCTGCCATCAAACCCAACAGCTGGAGAAGCTCCCTGGCTGGGAGACACTTGGAAGAGGCTACCAACGTGGCCTGTTTGACCATAATTTCCATCCTGTCTGAGGGGAGGAAAGCTCTGCCCTGGACCGTGTCCAATACTGCTCCAATAAACTGCAGTCTCTGAGAAGGAATCAGAGAGGACTTGGGGACGTTGACTGTAATCCCCAACTTGGAAAACAGATCCACAGTAACTGAAAGGGCCTCTGAAACAAAGTCCCTGAACGGGGCTGAAATCAGCAAGTCATCCAGGTGAGGGAAATCGCAATGCCCTGGCACCGCAGGGCCGCAGCCACCACCGCTAGGCACTTGGTGAAACCCCGGGGTGCCGAGGAGAGGCCAAAGGGGAGGGCCTGAAATTGGAAGTGTTCACCTTGGAAAACAAAATGCAGGAAACAGCGGTGACTGGGGAAAATAGGGATATGCAGGTAGGCATCCTGCATGGCAAGAGCACGCAATCAGTGAGTCTCCTGAAGCAGAGGCAGGAGGCTCTGGGGGGTCAACATTCTGGATTTTCTGTACTCAATGAACAGACTGAGTCTGCTGAGGTCGAGTATGGGTCTCAGGTCGTCCGTCTTTTTTGGAATCAGAAAAAAGTGTGCGCAAAACCCCCACCCTCTGTGATGAAGAGTGCCCGGTTCTATTGCTTCTTTTAACAATAGAGCCTGTACTTCCTCCCTTACAAGAATGGTCTGGTTTGGAGAGTAGGCCGACCTTCATTGGTGGAGACTCTGGAGGGGATTCCAGAAACTCCAAGGTGTGTCCTTGGAAAACTAGCTGCAGGACCCAAGCGTCAGAGGTAATGCTCCACCAGCCACTCCTGCGTGTGGCGGGCAAACCCCCACCAGCTTCTCTCATTGGGGCTGAGGAGGGGGTGGGACGAGGGAGTCAGGAGTTGGCTGGATGGGCAGAGGAAGGGCCCCCCTGAGAGTCTCTAATTTTTGCAGGCAGGAGGGGAAGAGAAGGTTCCCGCGGCCTTACGTTTGCCCTGACGGCGTTTCTGGGCTTGTTAGCACTGCCTCCAGGTCCTTTTCTGAAAGGGCTGCTGACCCTGCAAGCCCAAACAGAACATGGATCTTACAGACCTAAGGGCCTGACCGTGGTCCTGAAGATCCGTATTAATATCCTTGCTGTCTCCACTGAAAAGCACTGATCCCCAGAAGGGGGCGTCATGAATCGCTGTTTGGACCACGTTGACGGGACCAGAGATGTGAAGCCAAGCGTGCCACCAAAGGGAGACAGCAGTCACCGAGGTATGGGCCACTGCATTAACTGAATCATAAGTGGACCGAAGAGCATGCCTACAGGAAATTTTGGACATGCGAATGTCCATGGTGAGCTCCTCCTTGAGGTCCAAAGGATCCATGGACTGGATACAGGCCTCGAGCTTGGCTAGGGTGGCTTTCTGGTGAGACACCATGTGGGCTACATAGTTGAGGGAATGTAACACACATGTAGCCGGAGAGCTGACCTTTTTCCCCATACTGGTCAATCTGCCAAGACTCCTTGTCTGGAGGAGAAGTGCTCATGTGCTTTGAGGCCGTAGAGCAATCAAGAGCAGCAGAGATAACAACGGAGTCTGGCTTGGGGTGCGTACTCAGGAAAGGAGTACACCTAGGTGCCCAGTAAATCCTATCTGCCTTTCTGGGCACAGCCGGGATAGAATGGGGCAGTTGCCAGACTGTAGTGGTGAGGTCCTCGTGAGGTCCGATCCACGGAGGAACAGGAATCGGGGGAAAAAAACTTGAGATCGAGGTGCTCAGCGAGCCTTTGCCACATAGGATCCTGTTCCTTGGACTCCCAATTATAGAACTCTTGTATGGACCTCAAGAGGTCCGAAAAGGAAGGGTCCTCTGAAGGGGATTTCGGAGAGGCCTTCTCTTTAGGGACCTGAGACTCCTGGTCTGACGACTCCTCTGAAGAGTCCTCCACTGAATCCAGAATGCCTTCTGGTGTACCAAAATCCGGAATGGGACTATCCCGAGGGGCAGTCCCCAAAACATGAACTGTGGACAGGACTGAGCTCACAGGGGACAGGGACCTGGGAGAAGAATGAGGTGCTGGGAGTCGACTTTCCAGGTCCGTGACTAACTCTGTCTAAGCCTTCCTCCACCAGGACTGTATGAGAGTCTTGATATCTGGCTGAGAAGTTTGAGAGGGTAGAGGGAGAGGGAGGAGAAGGAGGAAGAACAGCATGGGCAGGTGGGTAACGGTACCTATGGTAACTCAAAAAAGAATGAGAGTACCCAGGGTATGGGGTATCCGGGGTAGTAATGTCCCGCAGAGTGCCAACCTGGGGTGGACCTGCCAGGGGATGGTCCACAGGGTACCCCAAGGGGCGGGACAGAGACAGGTTTCCAAAAAAGCTTCAATGTCAGAGGGGTTGATGCTGGGGGAACCCACAAATGACCCGCTGTAGTACAAATCAAAGGTGGGGCAGACGCTAGGATAGCTGACGTCAGGACCACAGAAGTCGGGATCGGCACCACCGGGCCTGGCATCAGAAACTGATCCGGCATCGGGAAGGCTGGTGTCAGAACCAGACATAGGAGCTCCAAAGTGGGAACCTGATCTGCAGTAGTAGCCAGTGTTGGGTGCAGACGTGAAGGTTCCGTCGAAGGCAAGAATACAGTTGTTGGAGGGTCCGGCATAGGGACGTACCCCGTCTGCTTCGACAGAGGAGCAGGATCTAGCACCAGAACTTTAGCAGGAGCTGGAATGATCTGCCCAGAAGGGACTGGATGGGTCTCCACTGTCGGACCGGATGGTGGTGGAGGCACCTCCTTCCCAGGGACCGCAATGGGTGAGCAGGGGTCGGAACTTGACGTGCGCTCAACGTCCATCTGACCTGCACTCTCTTCTCCCCCACCCTCAGAGTAGCTGGAGGCGAAGCCTGGGCTATGGGAGGGGGAGAAGGGGGAAGAATGTCAGTCTTCCCTGGGCTCAACTGGGCATCGGGTGAAATACCGAAGTCCCCGACAGGTGGGCGCCAGAGGCAGCTGACTTAACAGATGTAGGAGCAGGGTGGGAGGAGGCAGAACCCCTTGCTGACTTATCGGCTGAGGCCAGGCGAGTCCCCGAGGGTTGGGAAGTCATCTTATCGGCAGCCGAGCGGTCTCCGGAGGAGCCGGGGACTGACTTAGTGGCACAAGCAGGGTGATCGCCAGAGGACCCGGCAGCCAACTTACTCATAGAGATATGGAGCAGAGTCTTGGATGGCCCAACAGCATCTCCGGATGCAGCCTGGAAAACCTCCACCAGAGGCAGCAGGGGACAGGCCATGCTTGTGGAAGGCCTGCTGGCTTCAGCATGGGAACCGTCTTCTGGGTGCTCCCGCTCCCGATGTTCTCTTTTTTGTGTTTCTTCTTGGCAGGAGAAGAAGAAGCGGAATCCTGGAATTGTTCCATTTGTTTTTCGAGCGAGACCAACTGCAATTTCAATAGGTGGGCCTCCAGAGACTGCTGCCTCCATTTGCGGGTGGCCTGGTCGAAGGGCTGGCAGTGTGGGCAAGTCGCGGTGTCGTGGTCCGGGCCTAAGCAGATGAAACGTTTGTGATGACCGTCCTTGTGCAGTATCTGGGCTCCTCAAACCTCACATCACTTCTTCTGTGGTGGAGAAGACATAGAAAATGGAAGAAACCGAGAATCTCGGAAAAAGGCACTGACAAAAGGTGCAAAACAAACGGCAACTGCTGTGGAAGTATACAGCGAGGTAACATGCACAAGACAACAACAGGAAAGAACTGGAGGGCAGGTGTGGGGACCGCCCACTATATAGGGTCACGCTGACGTCATCACGTAACATCAGGTGGGCGGTCCCCTGCCAGGCATTGCTGGAAAAATCTACCATGCGGTCCAGATGCCAGAGGGCGCTAGTCCTACAAGTAATGACCTACTGCAGGAACTCTCTCAAAGTAAGATCCGATTGATTAAGGTGAAAGGGCACAGACAGAAATGGAAAGTGAAAATGCTCTGTTCTCTGTAAATTAGAAAGTAAAAAATATAGATCACTAATGATAGCAAAAATGATGAGGTTTACTAGCTAAAATAGGCAAAATTAGAGATGGTAGCAAAGTAAGGTATTCTCCAGTTCTTGGGAATCAAACGGGAACCGAAGAAACCGTAATTTACATAAAACCCTAGCAAGACACAAAGTAATCAAAAACACTGACTAAAATGCACTTTTAGAAATAAACTAGAAAATAAAACACCTGACTGGAGAACAAGCTGTTACCAGAGTTCACTATGGACAACTGCTCTCTTCTGGTGGAGAAACACATCTGAGCAATAGCCAGAGTGGAGTGCAGATGCAGAGTTTGAACTTGCATTCCAAATGTTTAAATTTGCATAGGTGCCATCTCCGGGTCATCACTCTTGGCAGAAATGACTGCATAAACTATAAACATTTAAGTGAGGGACTCTTGGGGAATTAAATAATTACTAGGTTGATATACAAGGAAAACTACAGTATTTAGTCAGCCCAACATTACAGCGGCAGAATTAACACTCGCTAGGCCGGGTACCCAGGTTTGTGATGATCGAATGCCACAGGGCAGCTCTCCTCCTAGCTCGCCTCCCTTGAGGTGGTGTGTACAGCATTCCATTATACATCTGCCCTCTGGAAGAGGCTGGAAAGCAGCACAGCAGAATCAAAGTAAAGGGAGGGGCTGCTGCTGGACGCCAGCATGCAAATGCACCAACTGGCACATCACTGCACGTTGGCACCCACGGGGAGAAAAAAAAACAAAAAACCGGAAATTAGGGGAAAAACCCTAGCCTGCCATTATGCATGCAACCTACGCAGACTGGGACAAATTGGGCAGCCAGGTGGCCAATGGCCACTAAAAAAAAATAAAAAAAAAAAAATGATTTGCTACTACATTTTGAAAGTTACTGTCCAACTGGCTATCAGCCTACAAACTGACTCTGGTTCCCTGAGAAAGGATGGCCACTACGAATATTGATTTGGCTACAAGATTTTAGAAGCACGCGTCCAAACTGACCACCAGTTTCAACTGACTTGTCCCACCCTGAACCCACGCAGCTCATGCATGATTGACACGGCAGGTCACTCACTATCACGTGGTCCTGGGTAAGGGGTGGATAACTGGCATGTCCATGAGAAGGTTGATGACAGGGCTGTGGGGGTGCTGTCAGGTGAGTTGGGGAGAGATAAAAAGCTTAACTGAAAAAAAGAAGCATTGATTTTCACACAGGCATAACATAACCTATATCTTGCCTATTTAAAGATACAATGCTCCAGAATCCCATTAGATATTGTAAAGAATTTCATACTACTACAGTGCTTAAGACACTATGGCTCCAATATTCAAACTGAAAGTGCTGCACCAACCATGAGTAGCACTGACCGATGGGGGCCATATTCAAAGGCCACCAGTGCACCGCACTGACCCAACAGCATCACTGCAGAGAATATATGCTGCACCCATGCAAATGAGGGCTCCTCGTATACACTGGGTGCAGCAGTATATTCGGTGGATTCAGCAGCACTAAACAGTCACCATCACTGTGCAGTGTAATGCTAGCAGAACCCTACCCTTAACTCAGCGCAGCAATGCCTCCCCTCAGATTGACTGTCCTTCCCCGTTCCCATAAGCACAGGTAGTTAAGTGGTCCCCCTCAAAGGACATCTGACCCCTCTCCAGACCCATCCACTCAGGATCCTCCTTCCTACTCCCCCATGTCCTGGTTAGCAATACTGTACGATGGTATATGAGATAGTGACCGGTAAAGCCCTCCACGCACCACCCTAGCTGGTTGCCATCTGAATGGCATAAAGCAACTGCTGTTTCTACAGTAAGTGGCCATTCGCTCTATGCCATTCATATGGCAGCCGTCTGAGATGGTGAGCATATGTCTGTGCCGGTCACAGTCTCATATGTTGCAATATGACATCAGTGATCAGGGTGAGGGGAGGTACAGGGCAGTGGTCTGGGTGTGGCATCTCAGTTTCAATGTTACAAAATGTGAAGTCATGAATACTGACTGAAGCCATCTTAAAAGTGAGTACTGGTTGAGGGGCATCAGACTTTGGCAGAAAGGGATCTAGGGAGATCATAGCAGATACCTTAAAGGTCTCATTCCAGTATAACAAACTTATGGACAAGCCAATAAGATGCTGGGATGCAGACTGAGAGCTTTCTCTAGTAGAAGCAATGAGGTGATTGTGTGCCTGTATAAATCCCTGATGAGGTTGTACCTGTAGTATGGCACGCAGTTCTGCCGCCTTCACCTGAAAAGAGACAGGGACAGGCTGAAGTCAGTGCAGAGGTGGGTGACCAAGATGATTTAAGACCAACAGGGGAGGAAATATGAGAAGCAGCTGGAAAGCTTTAATATGTTCTCACTGGAGGCTAGAAGGGAGTGGGGGATATTACTGACATGTTTAGATTTATCAAGGGAATAAGGAAAGGTCAACAGCCAGCAGCTGTTTATGCACTGTGAAGGGTCCACAACAAGAGGGCACAAGAGCATGCCGCTAGTAGTGGAAGCAATTTTAGAAAGATGTGAAACAGTATTCTTTCTGGAGGCAGTAGCGGAAAAGTGGAACGGGTTGCCCATGGAGTTAGTGGAAATGAAGAGGAAATGGCTTCAAGATGGGGTCAAACAGACATATGTGGTGGGAGAAGAAAAGGGAAGAGTTGGGGGCTGAGCTACACTAGAGGCACAGATTGAGCCTGCGGAGCATTAGGTTGGCTCAGAGTTCATCTACTTAGTTTTTTTGTTAGCCAGGTGAGTGCATTCGACATAAAATGCTTATTTTCAGGCACAACCTGGGAGAGTACAAGGTATCAGCTAAACAAACAACACAAGTACACACAGTACATCTGAGCCCAAGATAAGCACGATGACATCTACACATTGCATAAAACTGGAACAGCACACTGGCATTAGGTACAAGTACACACCCTGGAAGCAAGTAAATACTTTTGCAGGTCCCATCTGTAAAGCATGTAGGAAGGGGCACTACAAAGCATTACAGAAATGGAATTCCAAGATTTTGGAGCCAAAGAGAAGGCCTGTACTCCCATCCTTGTAGTGCACTTAAGAACACATAGCAGGGACTTGACAGTAGATCTAAGAGGGTAAGCCAGAAGAGGCTACCAAAGACCGACAGTAAAGAAAAAAGAAACTGAAGATCAGAGGAGCTGGGAACAGCCAAGGACATATGATAGTTCAGCCAAAAGTGAAAGCCAGCCCAATGCTGATTACAAAACACAGTGATGAGTGAGGTGATTTGTAGGCAAGGCAAAGCAACAAATGTTACTGTACTTAACGTTCCATTTGGCCATGTTACTCTAAGAGGAGTTAATGAATGATAAAAGATCATAATTTAGGCTGGTCAGAGGAACACTTTATGCACTCGCAAGACAGGCTTTTGAGGTGAGGAAATGCCCGATTCTTTAGTCTATGCCTAGTATAGAACTGACAGATCTGCAACTAGTGGAAATGTGAAGGAAGAAGTATAGACCAGTGATGGGTCTAAGTTAATTTTAAAGGTATCTGAATGAAGCAACAGTATCAAGTGGGGACCATCAAGACAAGCTACAGATAAAATCTCAGTACATGTCCAAAGGTTAGAGTTAGACTCAAACAACATTTAGTAGGAACAGAACAGACCGGATAGGTCACAGCCTTTTTCCTGCCTGTAACATTTTCTGTGTTGCTAATCTAGTGCCACAGAATCTTTAACTTCCACTTGGTTAGTAACCAAAAGCAACCTCATCTCATGTGAAGGATGGCACCTCAGATTATGAGACATACACCCACCATCCTGTGACTTAGAGATGAATGCCACACTGACTTTATTTTATTAGGAAACAACAGAACTGACTGGCTGATGAACTAAATTATTAGAGCATTTGTCCTAGTCATTATAGCCTGCAGTGGTGAACCTGAAGACACGGGCTCAGAGGAAGTCCTTTATATACCCTGTGCCTAACTGCTTTGTAATCCCCCCCCCCCGAACTGTGCTGTATAAAGTTCCCTGTACACCTCAAAAGGTAGCAACATCCCCTCCCTCCCTCTACTGGACTGTGAAGCTCTCTAGGATAGTTTGAATGAAAGGCACTAATGAGATGAAACATATCTTTCCTTGCCTTGCCTTTAAAGACCTTCTGACACAGTTGAGGCAACTCTGAAAAAATGCAGAATTCACGCATAAATGTAGCTTATATTTCGTATTTTATTCTGTAATTTTCACCCTTATTTCCTTATTACTAAGGATAGTTGCATGAATACAGTATCTCTGCCCTCTTTTAGCTCTGGCTGCCTGCCTACACCCAACATCATAATTATGTTTATGACATCGAAATATGTTGCTGTGGAGATAAATATGATGTCATAAACAGGGAATTGTGATGTCATGTGTAGAGAAAAAGCCAGAGTAGATATAGTCTACAGGACAGGGATCTTGTTTTCATGAAACTGTTTTCAGTAGTAAAGGAAATGGGGAATTAATTACTGAAAATATATGAAGTTATGAAAAAAAAAATGGGATGGAGTTAAATACAAATCTTACTTTTTTTTTTTTTGTAGTATTTTCCTAATAGACACGTGTACCAGCCTAATCTTTCGATTTACGATGCAGAGGTTGGTATGTCTGCAGATTCCTTTGTAGATAGACCTCACCTTTCAAAATCTGCTTGTTACCCCCGAGAAATTGGTGGATGCCCTCCCCCCCCCCGGGGGGCTTATTTCTAATTTTGGACATTGTGGGCCCTCAGGGCTATATAGCTCGGCCTAGGAATGCCCGATTTACAATTCCATGGTGTCATTTTCTACATTTATTGCCATGCCAAGTTGGATGGAACAACTTAGAAAATACAAAATGGCTGCCAAAATCCAATATGGGCACCATATCGCTAGTAAATACTCTATTCGCTAATAATTTCCGAATCCCTAGCTTCCAAGATAGCTATTATCAGTGATTCATGAACATCTATATATATTGATCATTTACTCATGAATATTTATGACATCTATATATTGCTTTGAGACTCCATGTTAGACACAGGACCAAATACACACATTAATACTACATAAAACAATTTAAATCATGAGGCAATTTACTGATAAAATAGTTTGAAGTACATACAGCAACGCTTAAAATCTAAATGTTGTATGCGCTGATTTGTTGTTCAGAATTGAGTCTTTTTTTTTTTTTTAAACTTTATTTTTCCATTTTGCAAAGAAGCTTACAACAGAAAACATTCCTTGATTCCAGGTATAGGATTAGATACAGCAAATGCTATGGAAGGTAATACACAGCCCATCCTTCAGGGTTACAACACTGAGGGGACAATATGCATCTATTATATTATACATCAATTGACCAAAATAGGCTACATGCAGCAAGACCATGGACGTCCCTACCGAAAATGGTATAAATCCAGTCTCACATCTTTTCAGAGAGGCCTTTGTCGATTGACATGGCCCAGGAGTCCATGAAATAAAAGAACAGGTGAAAATGATCCCATTTATGTAATTAGTAAAAATGCCCCTCAACACGCTCAGAGACATTCCCCTTAAAGATAATAAAACTTAAACTGCATCTTATAATCAGAGGGTTGTGGATGCATGGAACAGCCTTCCAGAGGAGGTTGTGGAGTCAAAAACAGTGGTGGAATTCAAGCATGCATGGGACAGTCATAAGGCAATTCTAGGGGGTGGGGGTAGGAAGAAGTAGGCTGCTGGTTAACTAGGATCTGCAGCTTATCCATCAGGTAGGGAAATGGGCAGACTGGGTGGGCCAAACGGTCCTTATCTGCCGTCAAATTCTATGTTTCTAACAGCAAACGCTCTCAGCATTTCTTAGTAAATTTGAACATTTAAACATTCAATCCCTCCCCAAGTGTACCACGTGGTGATAACTCTGTCCCAGTAAAACTGTTTGTTTCTATAACATATTTGCTTGTAAAGAACAAGCATATTTAAATCTAGCATGGGAAGACTACTTGTTAATTTAAAGCAAACTCAACAGGGTAAACCAGTTGTGGAACTTTTCAGCATAAAAGCGAAATGTCCAGTTCTTTTAATCAGGAACAGTACTATACCAGCCAGCCCTCTAAATTAAGCCTAAGAGTCTCAGTAATCAGGATTCCCCATCCTCTTCTTCAGAATCAGAGTGACCAGACTTGACGAAATCTTCCCAAATCAGGTCCAGCCTACGACCTGCATCTGCTGGGTCGGTATACAAGAAAGTTTTCCCGGCGTAAATGATTTTCAGCCTCGCAGGCATTTGTAGTGCGTGGTTGGTTCCAAGTTCTCACAGGCCCGCTCGAACAGAGTCAAATCCGCGGTGCCTCATTTATGTCGTGTAACTCAAATCAGGGAAGCAACGTACCAGTGAGCCGTCGGGAAGGGTAAGTGCCTCTGAGGATTTGGCCTTCTGTAAGATCATGTCCCTCATACGTATTCCCATGGTAACTGCCAAAACAGTTCTAGGAAGTTCAGGGTTATTGGGTTTCCTTCTGGGGGTAATGCGATATATCCGGACAATCTGGCAATCTGCTCTTATTTTTAAAATGTCCTGAAAGAACTGATGTAGATATTTCACCAAATTGGCTCATTCGACTCCTTCGGGTATGCCCAAAAATCAGAGATTGCTAGAACATGCTCCGTTCTCAAGATATTCGAGCCTGGTGCATAACAACTTATTTTCCTTCAGTACTCTGTCAGTTACTGTAGCTGCTTTTGAAACCATTGAGCTAAGCACAGAATGATTCACCTTTAAGGTAGTTACTTTAGTTTCTACAGTCGTCAGTCTAGTATTGAAAGAGTCTAATTTGTTGTTCATTTGCTGCACGACTTGCAGTATGGCATTTATTTTGGCCTCCAGGTCCCCAAGCTTCTCGGTCGTCTGCCTACCGGTAGGAGCTCCACTAGAAAAAAGCGCAGGGCCTTTCCCTTGGCCCGAATCTTTATATGTTTCATTTTTCGTTCTTCCCATTGTTGAATCAGCATAAATTTGCTCTATAAAGGGCTATAGCACTTCTCACTAAATTAAGGCTTGAATCGAGTTGGAAGTAAATAAAATAGAAGATTTTAGACTTTTAATGTTGTCTAGGTCTGGAGCTATGCGAGACGTGTCTATTCCTGTCGGCTGCTAGCCACACCCCCCCCCAGAATTAAGTAATTTTATCAACAATTTGACCCAACACTATGAATATTTTGGGTCAACGGTACATCTTGGTTTTAATGCCCAGTTTTGAAGTCATTATATTGGAGTCCACTCTGGATCTGAACTGTCACAGTCACTCCCGAAGCTTAAAGATTCGTCCGCAGAAGTTTGTTCATTGGCTGCCGATGTGTCGTTTTCAGTGTCATCATCTCCGGTATAATCAGTCAATGGCGCTGTGGTTGAAAGTTTTTGTTTGGTCTTCTGTGTGTGTCTTTGAGGTGCTGACTCACCTTCATCATCTGTCTCATCTCCGTCAGCTGCACATCATCGGCCGGCTAACCTTCCACCCTTTCTTCTATGACGTAGGTCGTCAGGTAACTGACACCCAGTGAACCACACAGGTTTCAGCATTTCAGTCTCTCGTTTCCATCCTGACAAACAAGGGTCAACTTTTGAAGTTTCTGGCTCTGTGGAGTGGTGCCAACAGTAGGCTACAAGATTTGCTCTCTATGTGCTGACATAGGCTCGCTGGATCTGGTAGAATTGTTTGCGTAGTCTTCACTTTCAGGTTATTGTATTGCCTTACTCATGTGTCTACCTGATCCTCTCCTCCTGTACCACTGTACATGCAGTGTTGAATGAAGGTCTTGACATTTTGTTCAGTGTCTTGTGAAGCATATGTGCTTTCCCTACGCAATGAAAGGAGATTTATTCTTTTTTCGACCTTGTGCAAACATTGAAAGACTAATTTCTTTGATATCTTATAGAAGCAACTCGCTGCATCGCATCCAGAGGCAGCCTGGTATGCTGGTAAATTGAGACTTGCAGCATGTCCAATGTGATTGTATATAGATCCTATGTTTACAAATACGTCTAGGTCGATTTGGAGCATCCATGGTGAATCTGGAAGGGTCTTTGTGGAAGCGTAAAGCATAATGATGAGGATGTCTGTATCTTTGACTCGGACGACAACTGGGCCTTTTGTAAGAGCACAATGCAGCACCATCCTTTTATCTGCCTCCTAACTGTTGCAAGAAAACAGGAATTCTTCTGAATCAGGGTATATAGTATATGTGCTTCTGCCACTGCTGACAGTAAGCAGGTATCGTAAGATTCTTCTGACATCCTCTTGTCGAACATACTCATTGAAGCACTGTATGAGATCTGTTTTGTTGTCATTGTTGTGAATGTACTGTTGATATACCTTTCCCTGTGGCATTTCTTGCGAATCTGATCCCATGTGAAGTCGCATTCCTCCTGTTCCTACCGGTCGCTCAGCTTGTTCTTGCTGTTTCACCAAGAACTTCTGATCATCCTTATAATTATCAAAAATAACAATGACTTCTGCTGGGTTTGCTGTAGATGGAGGTGTGAATGCGACAAGAAGTGCTTTCCAAAGGCTGTCCCATGTACTCTGTGCAGGAACTGCTCTGACCATCGCCATGGCGTCGTATATGTATACTGAGCATAATGGAAGAGGGGAAGAACTTCGAGCTTCTGCTTCATTGATGAGATAATTTCTTAAAACATGTTTGGTATTAGGTTTGTAGAGGTTTCTGTCCAGAGTTCCTATTGCAAGAGGATATGTTGTGAGCGGATGGGAAAATGCATCTTTCTTGTCACAGCACTTTGCAACAATGATACCAAGAGGCTGACGGTCTTCTTTCAGGCTGATTCCGCTTTGGGTTTCTTCTTGTCCATTCCTGTGGAAATTCCACTGCATTTAATGGGATTGAAGAAACCAACTTTCCTTGATAGGAGGTGGTCGTTTACAAATGCACTCAACATAACTTGCCCTGTAGCCCTTGCCTTCAAAAGGCCCTCTACTATTGCTGGCGGGATTTCAATGCCCATTGCGATGTGTCATGCTACACCATGACATGGATCTGAATATGCATAAAATTTCTTCACTAGCTCTTTCACTTGACCATCATGTTTCTTCATGGCACCATATATCAACTCATTGTGTGTGGCCGATGTTTTCAGAAGCATCTTCTTCTTTAGAGACAAATGAATTTTAGCAAGCTTGTGGGAATTCAAAATGAAGTCATCAGCAACTTCCTCAGACGTACTGTAACCACCTCTCATAGGTCCACCCCTCACCTTGACCTTTCTGTTGACTGAGATCTCAGTCACTTGGTCGCCAGGTATCGTGGCGAATGCCTCACCGGACAGACTAGCCCCAATGCCATATTTCTGCAGTTCACTGTATGCATTCTCATTGATGGTTTTCGACTGATGAGGTCTACATGATGCCACGTCAAATACAGACAGTAGTTTTGATGGTTGAATGCAAACGGTAAAGGTAGACTATCTCACTGAGCTTTCAGATGCAAGTTCAGATTTGTCTTTGTATGTGGCGACCTGGGCAAGAAGAGAGCAGGTGTCACCTATGTAGCCTGTCACCCACTGTCCCATGGTGCCAGAGGTTTCCAGCATTCGTGACTGCCCTTCAGGGAAAGATTCATTCACGAGGACAAGATTCAGGGATTCTGCCGATACAGATCTTCTCATGTTGATGAGCTTTTCTCATAGTCCATCCATTAGTGAGCCGTGAATCTTGGATCCCATCAATTGTAGGAGAGCCTCGAGGGACTGTTTATGTAACCACATCGATCTAGAATAGGTCGATGGGTTTAAATAGGTTTAAATGCTTCATTGGCAAGCTTTTAAACTAGCCAAGGGGGGAGGCACTGGAAAGAAGCAGGAAAATCCTAGCCCCCCCAAACAATCACGGTAGTAAGTGTGGCAAACACCAACATGGAGGTGTCGATAGGGAGAAGGGCAGTGGTAAATGGAGAAAGTGACAAAGGCAAGAAGGACAGGGATGGGGCAAAAGGGGGTAAGGCCATCAGGAAATGGAGGGTAATGAGTGCCAATGCCCGTAGTCTGGGCAACAAGCTCCCTGAGCTGGTGGCCTTAATGGAAGAGGGATGCCTGGATATCGTTAGCAGTCACAGAAACATGGTACACAGAGAACCATGACTGGGATGTTAACATACCAGGGTACATAACCTACAGGAGAGACAGGCAGGGGAGAAGAGGGGGAGGAGTAGCTCTCTATGTATAGGAAGGGATAAATGCAACTGAACAAAAGAGTAAACAGGGAGGAGAGGAGGCACTGTGGGTCACCTTGAGACTGGAAAGGGCACCACAATCCGCACAGGGTTGTGTACAGACCCCATGTCAGGGGAAGGAATGGACAAGGATATGATGGAAGGCATTCTTAGAATGGCAGAGAAAGGGGAGATACTGTTGATGGGAGACCTGAATATGCCAGATGTTAACTGGAGCACATTTGCTGCAGCCACATCCAAGAGCAGGGCCATTCTTGACACCCTACAGGTGGCAGGCATTAGACAGCTAGTTTCGGAACCCACTCATGAGGGAGCAATCTTAGACCTCGTACTCTCAAACGGGGGCAGTGAGAGGATCTCAGATCTAGAAGTGGGTTGCCATCTGGGGACAAGTGACCATCAAACAGTGTGGTTCACGTTAAACTCAGCTACAGAGTCAAGCCATACAAAAGTGAGGGTACTGGACTTTAGGGGGGCTGACTTTGGCAAGATGGGAGAGTGCCTCAGAAAAGCACTAGCAAACAGGCTAGAAGGAGGTGTGGAGCAACAATGGGGAATTATCAAAACTGCCATCACAGAGGCAACAAGCCTTTGTGTGAAGCAAATAACAAATCAAAACAAAGAAAAAGCTACTATGGTTCTCAAGAGGTGGCTGTGAAAGTCAGGAAGAAAAGATAGCATTCCGAAGTATAAGGAAACACAGAAGGAGCAGGACAGACAGCTGTACCAGTTAAGGCAGAAAGAAGCAGGGAGGAAGTCAGAATAGCAAAGGCCCAAACTGAGGAAAAGATAGCCAACTCAGTTAAGAAGGGATAAAACCTTTTATAGGTACATCAGCAGCGTAGAAAGACAAAGGAGGGATAGTGAGGCTGAATAGAATGAGCAGGTGGGTGGGCAGAGGGGACAGTGAAAAGCAGGAATACTGAGCGAATATTTCTGCTCAGTATTCACAAAAGAGGAGGGGAAGTGCCTAATCCAATTAACAGAAGCACCTTTGATAGGGGTCGATCCCAGTCCTTTCACAGAAGAAAGGGTTCTGCAAGAACTCCTAAAACTGAAGGTGGACAAAGCAATGGGTCCTGATGGAATTCACCCAGAATTCTAAAAGAATTAAGGAAGAAACTAGTGAAACCACTGGCTACTCTTTTAATAAATCATGGGGGATGGTGTGGTACCGAGGACTGGAGGAAGGCGGATGTGATTCCCCTTCACAAAGTGGGACCAAGACAGAGGCAGGAAACTACAGACCTGTCAGTCTGACCTCTGTGGTAGGAAAGTGATGGAGTCACTTCTGAAGGAAAGAATAGTTGAGTACCTAGAGGTCAGTGGAGCACAGGATCCAAGGCAGCATGGGTTCACAGTGGAAGGTCATGTCAGGCAGAATCTAATAGATTTCTTTGACTGGGTGACTAAAGGTAGTAGACGGGCGGGGGGCTGTGGACATGGCCTACCTAGACTTTAGCAAGGCATTTAACACAGTCCCACACAAAGATTATTAGTCAAATTAACCAGCCTGGGAGTGGGTCCCAGGGTGGTAGCCTGGAAATAAAACATTGGCGGACAACAGGACACAGAAGGTAATTGTAAATGGAGTCCACTCTGAAGAAAGGCGGTTACTAGTGGGTACCGAGGAGTTCAGTACTGGGTCCAGTCCTTTTAATGTCTTCATCAGTGACATTGCAGAGGGACTGGAAGGAAGTATGCCTTTTGCAGATGACACAAAGATCTGCAACAGGGTTGATACACAAGGAGCGTGGAAAGGATGAAAAGGACTTGGCAAGGTTGGATGAATGGTCAGACGATAGCAGCTAGGATTCAATGCAAAAAGTGCAAAATAATGCACCTGGAAACAAGAACCCAGGTGAAGAATACATAATGGGTGGGAGGTAGTAACAACAACAAAACAGGAAAGGGACCTGGGGGTAATCATATCAGATGACCTTAAGGTTAGCAAGCAATGTGGAGAAGGCAGTAGGGAGGGCTGGGGTATACTGGGATGTATAGGGAGAGGCATCAGCAGTAGAAAGCAGGAAGTTGTTATCCCTCTGTACAGACAGTTGGTGAGACCCCATCTGGAATACTGTGTCCAGTTCTGGAGACCCCATCTCCGCAAGGACATAGACAGGATAGAGGCAGTCCAGAGGAGGGCAACTAAAATGGTGCAGGGTCTGCAAGAGAAGCCATATGAGGGAGAGACTAAAGGAGCTTAATATGTATACCCTTGAGGAAAGAAGGGAGAGGGGGACATGATAGAAACTTTCAAGTACCTCAAGGGAATCAACAAAGTCCAAGAGGGTAGCATCTTTCAGAAAAAGAGACTTGCAAGAACAAGGGGACACAATTTAAAGATAGAAGGAGGGCGGTTCAGGGGCAATGTGAGGAAGTATTATTTCACAGAGAGGGTAGTGGATGCATGGAACAGCCTTCCTGAGGAAGTTGTGGGAGAATTCAAGAATGCATGGGACAGACATAAGGCAATTCTTGTGGGGGGCAGGAAGATATAGGCTGTTGGTTAACTAGGATCTGCGGCCTATCCTGTAGGTAGGGAAATGGGCAGACTAGATGGGCCTAGCGGTCCTTATCTGCTGTCAAAGTCTATGAATAGTGGCATTCTTCCAAGGCCTGGTTAACAGAGCCATCCGCTATTATCCCCGCCTGAATCCACCAGTCACGAAGTCCCATAACACCATATTGCTTGTAGATGATCTTCTGCCTCACCATCAGTTCATGAAATCCTCCCATCAAATTAACTACTTTTGTATATTTTTCTTCTTTCCATATTATTTGTGCAATCTTATAGAAAACTGCATGATCACTATGGCTGAAGATGTGGTCAATTTGTAGGTCATCCATTAGATCCATGAGAAAGTCAAAGTAATATCTGCAAACTGCATCATATGGTTCACGGGGTATAATGGGCAGGAAATCAGTTTCGGATTTGAAGGTAGTGGACGATGTTGCTTTTTTATTGAAAGCTGTCCATGATCCTAGGACTGGAAGAGATTCATCTTCTCTAGAAGATTCTATGCTTGCTGTCAGAGCCCAATTACAATCTTTGCTCAAACAAAAATCAAGCTTGGTCCTTCTTTCATCCTCATAGTAGGATAGGACAATTGGTGGGGGGTTCCTCTTTCCTATTTTATCAGCCCTATAGTCAATAGGTTCTGAGCTCTCAAAGGTTTCCTGGACTTCTCTTGTTGAGCTGCATGGAATGTTCTGTTCTTGTACAGGCAAATCGCAGATGACAGCAGGACGGGAAATTCAGGGTACGTAAATCATTGAGTTAGTGTCATGTGTTGTTGAGACTCCTGTTAATGTCTGTTGCTTACCATCTGAGTTATCAATTGCGACATGAGTTGGCTGTCCAGGCGGAATTGTGTGCAGTGCTTTTTTTCCCTCAAATTTACTATCAAGGGCCAATTTCTTGTTTTGTCTTCTGATGTCTGTGTAGGAAATACCAGCCCCCGGACAATATAGAAGGTTCACTGCTTCTTTACTTCCGGTGAAATGATGAATGACCATGGATAGAACTATCGACTCTGGAGAACGTTCTACGGTAATGAGTCACTAGCAATGGACCATATCTTAGCAGCTTGAATTTCTGTTGGGACGGTCACATAACCTAGAGCATTAAACTTCTTAAATGGGCTTATAGAGAGAGCTATCACATTGAAGATTTCCAGAATGGGTTCATAATTATCAAGCTCAAAAAGCAAGTCTTCGTATGCCACAGGAAACTGCAGTGACTCAATTTGTCTATCTTTTAATTTCTGATTGATCATCTTTACAAATGCTTTGGTGATGTCACTATCTCCGAGCCCAGCTTCTCTCAAGGTTGCCAAAGAATAATCAAGTGGGTTTACTTTTGTCGAGTGAAGAATGAGAGGATTCCTGTATATCCCCTTCCCTGCAGTAAAACCTATCTCATCTCCAAATTCATTGCTAATAAGATTCTTCAACTGAAATGCGCGATTTATTCCTGTATCTTGTTCGCATCCTTGGAACTCACAGAGGTTATAAAGATCCCCCAGTAACTCTGGGAGTAAATAGCAACATTTCTGCTCAACAACCTTTCTTCTCACGATTTGAAAAACCTCTGTCTCAGCACTCTTTGTGTGAATGCTTTCCAATCTGCCTGGTGTTTACCTCTCTTGTTTGCCGCTGTAGACGAAAGTGTTGTAACAACTTTGATGGCATTTGACGTCCGCAGCAAAGTCATCAACATTGGCGGTAGCGACCTTCAAACGTTTGGCTGCACCAGACAAAAGAGCATCATCAGAATTTTCACTGCGTAACATGCTTTGGTTTAATGTAATCTTTCCATCATCAAGTTCAACTATTTGGACTTTTTCTTCCGTATTTCCTCTCTTTTTCCTTTTCTTATCACAGACTGAGCAGGTCTCATCTTTCTTAAATTCCAACGATTTTCTTTTACATCAAGTTACATGGACCGCTTCACTGCTACTGGACATCTGTGGGTTGGGTATGCTGGAGAATTCAGCTTCAGAAGACTGATCCGAAGAAAGTTGTTTCATTGAGCTGGTATTTAATTTCCTTTCACTGGTGAAATTTTGGCAACACCTTTTATTGAACAGGTAGGCCTGTTTCTCCAGGGCCGAGGGGAAGTTGGTCATGGTTTTCTTCCTTACGAGGTTGAAGTTTCTGGCGTACTCGGAAGTTGGTTTTGTGACTGACCATTTCTCTGCAAAAGCCTTGATACTATTCAGCCCATTGTCTCCTAATATGTGTTGCAGTTCCGTGTCTCTAATTTGGTTCTCACAAAGAACACAGGTAAGCAAATTGGATGGATTGACCAATCCAACAGGTACAGTTAGAGGGCAATCCATGTTTTTCAAACAGAAACTAAAATTAAAAACTAGAAATACAAACTAAACAGCCATACAACGTACATGAACATGCCACACAATCCTGTGAACAAAGTGGCAAATTCTCACAGAGTGGACACAATCTTGGGTCAACGGCACAAACAAGCAGATTGATACATTATGCATTGTTTATTTATATTTATGTTCTATTATATTAATTTACTGTGTGTTTATATTAAACATAATAATAATAACAAACTCCCTGTTCATGAATCATTGATAATCGGTATCTTGGAAGCTAGGGACTTGGAAATTATTAGTGAATCAAGTATTTACTAGTGATATGGCGGTCATACTGGATTTTGGCGGCCATTTTGGATTTTCTAAGTTGTTCCATCCAACTTGGCATGGCAATAAATATAGAAAATGACACCTTGGAATTGTAAATCAGGCATTCCTAGGCCGAGCTATGGGGCCCAGAGGGCCCATAACGTCCAAAATCAGACCCCGAGGGGCCATCCACCAATTTTCTTGAGGGTAACAAGCAGATTCTGAAAGGTGAGGTCTATCTACACAGGAAACAACCTCTGCATTGTAAATCGAAAGATTAGGCCAGTACACCTGTCTATAATGCTGTCAGGGGCTCGTTAATGCTGTGTACAAAAGAAACTGTAGTTGTGAATCTGCAACTTACAGATGAAGGGTCAGCGTTCGCCAACACTAGAAACACCCCTGCTTGTTCAGCACTGCTGATCCACATCTTGGATCCATTAATTATGTAATAATCCTTGTGTTTTTCAGCACCAGTTTTCAGAGCAAAAGCATCACTTCCGGACCCAGCCTCAGAAAGGCAAAAGCTGCCTATCTATTTAGAATAAAAGACAGAGAGGTTAGCAGTTGCAGCGACAATGTGCTCCTTCCATCCACAAATCATTCATAAGCACAGTTATAGACAGTGACAATATGCTCTTACTATCTACAATTATTCATAAGCAGTTTTGCTGGTCTGAAACAATGTACATTTATTATGAAATTAAAGTACTAGTCATTCCTTAAACTAATAAAGCATAATTTATCAGTGGCAGAAAGTATATTTTGAATGCACAAGTTCAAAGTAGGATTTATCTAAATATTTGTCTGACCTTTAGAAAACAACTCAGGACTGATGAGAACAGACTGGATTATACTGAGCCATATATATATAGGCCCAATGTTCACAACATATGCAGATACAATTTGGGTGCTCAAGCTAATTATGAAACAGGTTTTTTTTTTTTGGGGCGGGGGGGGCAGAAAAATCACTTGCCCAGAAGTCCTAGCAAATACCACCAGAATGTACAATACTGATAACACTCTGATGATCTCTCTCTAGACATTCTGGGCAGACACTTCTTTTCTTACCAGGGTGAGAAACAAATGCTCCCTCAAGGACTTGGCCCTTACCAAGAACTAGCCCTGCTCTACCTTACTTTGAAGTGACAGGGGAGCTGGTGACATTGCTGGGACTGCAACAAATTTCTGGAAAAGTGTAAAACAGTAATGGTACAGTAGCTCTTGTGGTGGTGGAGACCAGGGAAGACAGGGGCACACTGGGTACATGATTCCCAAGACAAAATTTCAGTTACCCTGTTTCTGTCTGCTATGGGGGAGGAGTCAACCCAAAGGTACAGAGGCTGGAAGTGCAGTACTGGAGGCCACTCCTTCACAAGGACATTAACCAAATTGAGGCAGTCCAGAGAAGGGCAACCAAAATGGTGCAGGGACTGCATCAGAAAACATATGAGGACAGATTAATGGAGCTCAATATGTATTCCCTAGAGCAAAGGATGGAGAGAGGTGATATGATCGAAACATTCAAACACCTTAAGGGCATTAACAAGGTGAAAGAGTCTAACATGTTTCAATATAAGAAAAATAGCAGGACAAGAGGACACAGCATGATATTAGAGGGAGGCTGATTAAGGGGTAATGCGAGGAAGTTCTTTTTCACAGAAAGGGTGGTGGATGCATAGAACGGCCTACCTCAGCAAGTGGTGAATATGAATACAGTGCAGGCCTTCAAACATGCATGGGATAGGCATAAGGGAGCAATACAGATGAGTATGAATAGATAGGCCATTGACAGAGCAAAGGCCGATAGCACATTCAAAAGGTAGAAAAAGAAATGGGCAGACTGGATGGGCCTTGCAGTCCTTATCTGCCATCAACTTCTATGTTTCTAAGGGATTCTGCAGAACTTGCACATACAGATGTTCTAAATATTGGGCCCAATATCTTTTTCCTTACATGAATTACACAGTTTTTTAAAGCTCTGACAGCATATATCCACTTTACAGCACAGCAGTGTTTTCATCAAATAAGTGGAGCAGCGGACTACAGAAGTATGGAGATCTCTAAACTGAGAGGTCTATGGGATGTGTACTGAGGTATATCGTGTGAGCCAGTGGGATGCACTACTGTCAACAGTTAAGTTTCTGGTGACAAACTAGCACAGATTTGGAGCAAATCTCTCAACTGTCTCCGATTTTCAGGACGTCCCTGATTGTGCCTCAAAATTTTCCCATGTCCCTCATAAAATCTGTGTTTTTTTTGACTGAACAGTGGGGACTGTAAGCACAAAATAATGTCGAACATTAAAGTTACACAGACTTCAGAAAATGCAACTTACACTAATCCCCTTATACTACTAGCTTTCTGAGTGAATATAGTCAATTTTTAAAATGCATCCCTGATTTTTGGTCTTTGTCCCTGATTTTTTTAAGCCTTGTCCTGGATTTATGAGGCAAGCGGTTGAGAGATATGATTTGGAGTATAGATCAGGAGATGGCATTCCCCTAGTGAGAGGAACCTTACAGACTTCAATACAAAGCCCACATTCTTCTGTTTGGTGGTGGGCCATGGTAAAAATGTACTTTGTTCGAATTGTTGATGAAATTTGGCTCACTGATTGACAGCTGTGGGCTGTGCCACTACTCCAGAAGGGGTGAATTTTACCCAGGAGTATTAACTCTCCATTTGATACAGAAACATACTCTGTTCAAATTTTTGATGCCATTTGGCTCATTCAGTGTATCAGTACAGAAGATAGCTTCATACCACACCATAAACACCCTTTTCCCACTGAATGCAAGTCTAATATTTACACAGGACTGCAAACATGTTTTTGCTGCTATTCAATAAAATGATAGAGGTAAAGTATGACAAAATATCTGGGAGTTGCTCTAGCAAAGATGGTATTGTGGCATCTCACAGAGAACTGACAAGTTTACAGAGTAATGTCAAATGGCAATCATCACTTGGGTAATCGCTGTTTTGACTCATTCTTGTAATATACCTCAGACTATAAAATACAACTCAGAACAAAAATAATGTTTAACCAAATGAGAGAGATCCACCAATATGTGTGGTTTTGACCCTGACACATATGAAATGGTGACTTACTGCCACAGGACTCCGTGTATATAAATATTCCCCCGAGAAATGCAGCCTTTAAAAAGTAATAGCACTCGTAAAACTGTAAACACCGGGTCCCAAGGACTTCCGGCAAATCTCTCTGCCTAGCTCTGCCCCCGCGCTCACTGGCGTGATGATGAGATGCCAGTGAGAGTGCAGGGGTGCGCCCCATTATATTCAATGGGCAGCAGCTTTTAAATCAATTTTTAATAAAACAATGCCCACTTGCTAATGAAACATGCTAAAGGGCCTTGGTAGTCGACCGGTGCCCAGAATTCATTAGCAAGTGGCCATTATTTTATTAAAACTTGATTTAAAAGCTGCCGTCCACTGAATATAATGGGCGCAACCCTCACTCTCGCGGCATCTCATCATCTGCCAATATGTAACAATGAGCTGGACAGCAAGACAAGCTGAGAAGTCCTTGGAACTACTGTTAATTTTATGAAGTGCAATTACACAAAAGGCTGCATTCTGGGAACTATTATGATGAGATTCTGTGGCGGTAAGTCACCGTTCATGTGTCGAGAGCAAACCTGGTGAATCTCTAAATGAGGCAATAGAGTTTGCAGTTTCGTTAACATAGAAACACTGAAGTTACACAAAAATGCTTGCAGTTATACTTGGCCAATTCCAAGCATCATGAACGCTGGTCTCTGCTGAACTCACCACGTCTGTTGCCAGTCTTGGAAGATATTTCCTCTTTTGTTCTTCATTCCCACACTTTCTAAATAATGTGTTGATTAATGAGTTCTGAAGGTCACACACCAGAGCTACTGCTGGGTCAACCTTTGCCAGTTCTTCAATCACCAGAATGGTAGCAATAAAGGAAGACCCAGTACCACCATATTCTTCTTCTATCTCAATACCCATCAGCTGGACAATAAAAGGAGCAAGTTAAAAATAGTGATCAATAAACTTCCTAGAAAACAAGAACTGTATCTATATAGTACTGCTATAAGAAAGATCACAATAAACAAACTGTGAAAAGTACAAAGCCCCTCGTGTTTTTGAAGCAGTACTTATAATAGTTACAGGGGTGTTCCCATTTCATCCTCTGTGGAGGTGGAGGGGAATGCACTGGTCAAGGCTTTTGGTAGATTGGTAATGCAGATTTTTTCCTCTGGGACACCAAAATAAAGAAAGAAACCAGGGGACCTGAACCACATCCTTGAAGCCCATCAAAGCTACACTGTTACTCTCTGAGACACACCACAATAGTGGGGGTGAGTGCTAGGCAGCGGCTTTTGCATCCTGACCCATTGGCAGTGCATGCAGGGGGCCATGAATCTCTTAGAATTCTTCAACACAGTTTCTCAGACATCCTGTATATGCACTGCAGCAAAGCCTTTGACTCAGTGCCACACAGGCATCTTGTGAAGAAGCTGGGTGATGAGGCACATAAAGACATAATGAGGTGGGTACTGAACTGGTTAGGGTGAAACCCCCAAAGGACAGTGCTAAATGGAAGGCACAGAGGTTAGGAGGGTGACCTGTGGAGTGCCTCAACATCGATCTTGGATCCTGTGCTTCTCAACTGGTTTATATGCGACACTTGGGAAGGCATCCAGGGCAAAGTGCATCTCTTTGTGGATGACACTAAGATAAGTGCGTGACTGGATGGACAGTGAAGAAGGGGTTCACCGGTGAGAATTCATCTGGAATACTGTGCCAATTTCTGGATCCTTCATCTAAGAAAAGACAAAGACAGGCTAGAGACAGTACAGCATAGAGCAACCAAAAGAATTCAGAGAACCTATGAGGATCAGATTAAGAGCCTGAACATGTACTCACTGAAGACAAGAAGGGAGAGGGGAGATATGACAGAGACCTTCAAGTTCCTGAAAGGAATTAACAAGTTAGGTTGTGGGGAAATATTCAACAGCACAGAAGTTCCCCATCCAAACGAGAAAGGAGCTGATGATTCTACCAACAAAACTGCCAAAAGTACTTGTTTTATTAACAAAACATGTATTTATTTATTTATTTACTGAATTTTGTTGACTGGGCAAGCCCACTTTCAGGGGTGACTCAGGATTAGTTGCATAGAAGAAAGAACAAATACATTGGTCATACATAGTTCAGAAATCAGGTCAACAATCACTAAAAAAAAACATTTAGGTTCGTGTATGTGTATATTACCTTATGGAGACAGTACAGACCACAGGACACCATGCAGGTCAAGTCATCAGTTATAGTAGTACAACATTAAAATCAGCAGAAGGCAAGAGCAACATTATATACTTTCCTAAGTAATGCAGGTACTTGCTTAGATGCGTACATTGATCTGGAGCTTAAAACAGACTAAGGTAGATTGGGAAGGGATGCCCTTCATCATGTGTAGGTGTAGTTGCTTCAGGTGAAGAGGTGAGTTTTTAGTTAGTGCTTGAGTGCGAGGAGAGAGGGGCTGTTCTGCAAGTCAGGAGAGAGCTTATTCCAGGACTGTGTTATTCTAAATTATGCAAATGACCTTTGACCTAATGCAGTGTACACCCCGGTACCTCGAGGGCAGGTTGTGAGGTTGCTCGGAAAGTTCTTACGTGCTGCCTATACTCCACTAGGTTCTGGAAGTGAGGCAGGCAGTTGTTCAGGATTTTGAACATGAGGCAGAGCGAGGGAAGCTAAAGCCTGTTGTCTAGTGGGTGCCAGTTTAGTGATGAAAGTGCTGTGCAATGATGTTCCTTTCTGTCAGCATGCGCTGCAGATCATCTGACCCTATGGTAGAGCATGTGGAGTCTGCGAAGTTCTGTTTCTTTTGGGGATGCCAGTACTGGGCTCCATAGAGGAGTGTAGGGATTAGTATGGAGTTAGCAACTGTTCGATAGGTTTCTGTGGTGAGGTATGTCTTTAGTTTGTACAGCATACCTAGTTTCTGATGAATTGTTTTAGTGGTGTGTTCTATGTGTGGTTTGAGTGCGAGTTCTTGGTCAAGCCACATACCAGGTTACTTTACTCTGTCTATGACTTCCTGCTTGGTTCCACTGGTGTCGATTACATTTAGGAGCTTGGCTCTATCTGCTCCTAGTCTTTTGGGTCCAAAGAGTACAGTCTTTGTCCTTGTGATGTTGAGCACAAGGTGATTTGATGAAAGCCATCTACTCGGTATAGAGAAGTCCTTGCTCAATGTCTGGTGTGGCATTACCATCCATGTACAGGACAGCATAATCTGCATATAGGAGTGCTTTTGCTTCCCCATGGTTGGACAGTAATTCATTAATAAAATAACAAAATGAAGCAAACACAATGTTGGAGCAGGTTAAGCTGCCAACCACACTCACACTGGCACTTCGAGTCCACTGACTCTTCCTCAAGTGGCATGGCCTAAAAGGAGAATGTCATGTCTTAAATACACATCAGGACATGCATATTAATTTATGCAAATGTGTGAAGCTGGTTGTGATAAAAACTGGATACAAAATAGCATTTCTACAGTTAAAAACGGCAAGCAGTAAAGGTAGGCTACTGATCAGCCTCCTCCGCTAGAGCAAAATTTATGCAGCAGAATGCGCTCAGTGCTACAGTGTGTGCAGGCATGAACAGTAAGTCTCCATATAAAGAGACAAAGTAAGGGCTATATGCTTACACCACTTGTGCTACTATAAAGGAAACCACAAGGTAGAAAAACAATTCAACAGTAAAAAATATATAAGAAAAAGCAACTTAAATATAGATATCAACTGACCTCCCCCTTTACAGCTAAATTAGGGAGTTATAAAAATATGTGCTTAGCTCTAAAGTGAGTGGAGGCATAAACAGCTAGTCTCAATTTAAAAAGACATATTACTTTTTAAGCAGAGAACTACAACCGCTTGTAATATTAAACAGAAGACCCAGAGGCAGAAAGGCATTTCAGCAGTTAAAACAAATACAAGTGTTTTAAGTATAGGTGCCAAATTGCCTCCTCCACTACAGCAATTTTAGGTAGCAAACTAGGTGTTAATGGAGGCAAGACTAGCTATCTCAGTTTAAAGAGACACAAATATTATGAGCAAAATACAAACGCTTATAGTACTATACAAAAACCTCAAGTCATACAAAAAGGCAGAAACTGATACTGCAATTAACAGTTTTCAAGACCAGATTTTGGGGAAAGGATCTAACCCTTCTCCCTGTCTACGTCCTTTCCTTTCCCCAGAATTTGGGCTCTGTATTTACTGGCGTTTTACCTTTTCAACTATCATGAAGGACAGGCGATTGGGTGGAAGTTGTATTCATCAATGTCTGCCTTTTTATCGTACTTGAGGTTTTCCGCATAGTATTATAAGCATTTTTGGGTATTTAGCTCATAATATTTATGTGTCTCTAAACACTTGTATTTGTTTTAACTGCTGAAATGCCTTTCTGCCTCAAGGCCTTCTGTTTAATATTACAAGTGGTTACAGTTCTTGGCTTAAAAAGTAATACATCTCTTAACTGAGACCAGCTATTTATGCCTCCGCTCACTACACAGTTGAGCGTGTATTTTTTCTGCTGCTTAATTTAGCTCTAGTAGGGGAGGTCAGTTAATATCTATACTTCAGTAACTTATTTATTTTTCTCTGCTGAATTATTTTCTAGCCTTGAGGTTTTCTGTATAGTATCAGAAGTGGTTTCAGCATATAGCCCTTAAATGAAATTGTCTCTTTAAATGGAGACCTGCTGTTCATGCCTCCACACACTATAGTGCTGTGCGCATTCTGCTGCAGTGGAGGAAGCTAAATGGTACCCTGACCTTCACTGCTTGCATATGTTTTTTTTTTTTTTAGTGATTATTTATCTCTGTCCGGCTGTCCCCTTTAGTCTGACCGTCCCCCCCCCCCAACATCCCAGAACTACCAGAGCTTGCCTTATGCCCAGCCCAGGAGCGGAACCTGTGGAGGGTCGGGTGACATCCTGCGGCTGGATCCAGTTTTTTCCTCCATTTAATTTTTTTTGTCCTCCCCCATTACCCCAGGAGTAGAGACACATGTGCATGGAGGCACGCATGCATACTACAGCCACGGTGACGGCCCCTTCCACCCACCCATTGGCCTAGCGCCTGGTGCTCCCTCTAGCCTGCACTGCCCCCTGGGCTCCACCGTGAGGCAGTCAACAGCCGAGGGATACCACCTTCCCTCCCTGGAGAGGAGAGCTGCCTCTCGGCAGCTCCACCCAGCTCCCTCCTCCCAACCTCCAACAGCCCATGCTAGTTTCCCAAACACAGTTCATCGGCATGGCATGAGGTAAGGCATATAGCGCCTTAGCACTTGGCACCACCGGGCCGACCTTGCACATGTTTTTTTAACAGTAGAAATGCGCTTTTGTATCCAATTTTTATTGCAACCAGCCTTACATGAAATCTACATAAATTAATATGTATACCCTAAAGTGTATAAAGATATGATGTTCTCAGTTTAGGCCACACCCCCTGAGGAAGAGTCGGTGGACTAGAAGCACCAGGGCGAGTGTAGTCAGCAGCTTAGCCTTCTCCAACATTGTGATTGCCTCGTTTTGTTATTTTTGTTAATGAAACAAATACTTCTGGCAATTTTGTTGGTTGAATCATCAGCTCCTTTCCTGTGTGCATGGGGAACTTTTGTGCTGCTGGGAGTTCGTTTGTAGGGTTGTCCGCCCTTTCCCCTGTGCACCAGCCCAGCACTGCGGTTTATTCACAGTCCCTTCCTGTTTGGACTCTGTCTGGCGACAATATTCAGCAGGAGTGCTGAATCAAGAACACAGAGTGGAAGCTGGCTGGGGGAAGATGCAGGAAGGACTTGAGAAAACTTTATTTTACAGAGAGAGTGACTGAGCCATGGAACAGCCTACCAGTAAAGGTGGTGGGTGCAAGAACCATTACCACAGGGTTGGAGGATAGCTCACATGGTCCCCCTCCAAAACAGCCGCCCCAAGGATCCGGGGAAATATAGACCAGTGAGCCTCACGTCCATTGTGGGAAAACTAATGGAGACAATCCTGAAGGAGAGGCTAGTGTCCCTGCTGGAGTCCAATGGGCTACAGGACAGCAGTCAGCATGGCTTTGTCATGGGCAGATCCTCCTCAACCTGCTAGAAAAACTATGACTGGATGACTAGACAAATGGACAAGGGGCCATGTGGTGGATGTCCTGTACCTGGACTTCAGTAAGGCATTCGACTTAGTGCCACATGGGGAACTTGGAAGAAAGCTAGAAGGCACAGGGCCGGGGTGCAAAATTGGTGGGATGGATGGTGAGCTGGTTGCAGGGAAGGCAGCAGAGAGTGGTGGTGGGAGGGGAACTCTCATCCCCAAGGGCAGTGACGAGCGGGGTTACAAAGAAATTGGTGCTGGGGCCAGTGTTATTTGGGATATTTACTGCAGACATTTCTGAGGGCATCAAGAGTAAGATCAGTCTATTTGCTGACAACACCAAGATGGGAGCGGTGGTGGATGACCTAGGGGGGTGGTAGGGTTTGCAGGACAATCTGACAAAACTGGAGACCTGGTCTGATACCTGGCAACTGGGGTTCAATGCTAAGAAATACAAGATACTGCATTTTGGGACAAAGAATCCACAGAGAAACTACCAACTGGGGGGAATGCAGCTGGCCAAGGCTGAGGAGGAAAAAGATTTGGTGGTGCTAATTACAGGATCAAAGAACAACTCAGCACAGTGTAGGAAGGCGGCAGCAAGGGCCAACAAAATGCTAGGTTGTATCACAAGTAGTATAACCTCAAGGAGGGCTGAGGTGAATCTGCCATTGTATAGAGCGCTAGTTAGACCTCACCTGGAGTACTGCGTGCAGTACTGGCACCCGTACCTGAAGAGGGACATTAGATTACTAGAGGGAGTGTATCGCAGAGCAACAAAGATGGTCCAGGGTATGGGGGCTTGCCATATGAGTGTAGGCTGAGAGAGCTGAACATGTACTTACTAGAGGAGAGGAGGGACAGGGGGGATATGATTGAGACCTTCAAATACATGAGAGGAATAAACAAGACTGGTATGGAAGGACTATCCAAAATAAGGGTGGGGCGGGATACTCGAGGACATGATATGAGATTGGAGGGTGGAAGGCTCAGGAGGGAAATGAGAAGACACTTTTTCATGGAGAGGGTGGTGGCAGAGTGGAACATGCTGGGTGGCGGCCTGTAGAACAGTGGGCTGCTTCAAAAGGGGCTGGGACAGGGCAGGAGGGAGGATCGTGGGGGGAGGCAGCTGCAGAATAGGGCTGCTAGCTGCAAAATCGAGCAGACTCAATAGACCAATAGGCCTTTTTCTGCTGGCAGTTTTTGTATGTTCATTAATGATTTCAAACACAGCTGGGACCAAGTAAAAGGTTTACAAGTTACATGGGGGAAGCAGTAAGGCAATGGGGGAGACAAGGGCAATAACCCTGACTAAACAGTAGGTCCTGGGGTCGTATTGGGTAAAAAAGGGCAGACTGGATAGACCAGTGATCTTTTTCTAATGACATTTTCTATGTTTCTATGGGTTAGGGACCAGACAAAACGACCTACAGATGATGGAAGATTGGTCCAAGATCTTGCAACTCAAATTTAATGCCAAAAGTGCAAGGACATGGACATGGGGGAAAAGAACCCCAAAACACAGTATTGGATTGGGTGTGTGTTTCAGGTTAGACTAGACCTTGGAGGAAAGGGACCTGGGGGTTACCATGAGTGACAGCCTCCAGAACACTATCCAATGCAATAAGGCATATTGGAAAGCCAGCAGGATGCTAGGGTGCATAGGCAGGACCTTGTCTAGCAGACAGAAGTGATCCTGCCAATCTGTGGGCCCTTGGTGAGGCCACACCTAGAGTACTGTGTGCAATTCTGAAACCCTCACCTTTAAAAGGACAAGAATCACTTAGACTTGGTCTATAGGATGGCGACCAAAATTATCCATGGGCTGCAGGGTAAGAACTGAGGAAAGAGTGGCTGACCTGTATATTTACAGTACTCTCTGGAGGTCAGAAGGGAAAGGGATGATTTGACTTAAATTCTCAAATATCTGCAGGGAATTATTAAGTTGTCAGCAAGCAACTGTTCAGGTAATGTGATGGGTCTGTGCCAAGAGGACATAATTGTAAGTTGGGGGGGTGTGGGTGAGGGAGAATTCAGGAGGCATGTGAGGAAATACTTTTTCACAGATAGGATGTGGACTGAACTATTCCCTGCCACGGACTTCTCTCAGCCTCTTTTTTCTAATCCGAATATTAAGATAGGAGGTTATTCTCTCTCTCCAACTAGGTTAAATATTCCTCGAGATTCTAAGGTCTCAGACTTCTATTCTAATACCACCATTCTCACCTCACAGGAGATACTGTCTAAGTTTGGTTTAAGGCCAGCTTCTTCTTTCAAAATATACCAACTCAGACATTTATTAGTTAAATTGTTTGGACAATGATTACGACCTTCTGTGTTTGGGGAATTTCTGCACCAAAACTCTGGCCCAGCCTATCGACCCCATGGAATCTCCGCAATATATAAAGTTCTGCTTATCAGTCCCCAACCCCCCACCTCCAATAGGATCTAAGATATGAGAAATTCTCTTACTTGATATAGAACTTAATTGGCCTCAACTCTGGAAAGATCTCTATATTTACATCTCACAAGACAGGTTCAGACTGACCCAATATCGTATCCTAAGCAACACGTACTATACCTCGGTTAAATTAGCAAAAATGAGCCATCTCCCCTCCTCACTATGTTCCAAATGTAACAAAGAAGAGGGTTCCCTAACACATATTTTTTGGTCTTGTGAGAAGGTATCTCCCCTGTGGATGCAAACTGAAAACCAGCTTGACCCACTTTTGGGTCTTCAAGGTTTATTTACTCCAGTTATTTGCATTCTTGGGGACTTCTCGCAGATACAGATCAGAGAAAGAAGGTATCATATGGCACTCATCTCTTTAGCAGTTAAGAAGCTTGTCCTTTGACATTGGTTGGACCAGGCAACCATTACTTACTCAGAATGGCTGCACAAAATATCATTTGCTCTCACAGCAGAACAATTAATTGCCAATGTTAGACACTGTGTCCCTTCATTTAATAAAAAGTGGGGGAATTATATGCGTTATATATGTCCTGACTGCTTCCTGTTGATCACAAAGAGCTACCGCACAGTCTATAAAGACTTAAAGCACAGAGGGTTCTCTGCCTTATAGCTGTGTACCTATGCTATCATTACTGGCTCCAATCATTTTGTATGCCTTGCCAGGGAATGGTGGTGGGAGAGAGACGGAGGAGGGAAGGAGGGGGGAAGACTGAAAGGATGTTAATTTATCCAGATGTATTAGTATAATGGACTATTCACCACTGTTGAATGTCTTTATTTTCTTTTTATTAGTTGTATTTTGTATGTAAAATCAATAAAATTCATTTGATTAAAAAAAAATCTAGATAGGATATGGACTGGTGATAACATCTACCCTGGGAGGTGGCGGACATCGAGATGGAGACAGGTTTCAGGAGAGGGTGGGACAGACACATGGATGTGGTGAAAATGAAGGTGGGAGAGGCATCAAATTGGGACCATTTGGCTAACAAAGGGAAGACACAAGTTGGGAGCCTTACCTAAGCCCTACCAGTGCTAGACAGTGGGGAAAAATGTAGGGACTAGGCAGACTTGATGGACTGAGTGTCTTTTTCTACCTGTCAAACTCCATGTTTCTAACATGGGAGAATGTTGCACCCTGACACACTGCAGCGTGTAAAGGATGTGGGGGGGAGGGGGACTTCCATCTCGGCATGCCAGGAAAATGGGCATGAGCAAGAGACACAAGAAAAATACAGCAGTAAGGAGCCATGCAGAGAACTGTAAACTATGAAATCCCAGGCTCAAGTCCCACAACAATTGAAGACTGTGTAACCCTGACCAAGTCACTTGATCTTTCTGTGCTTTAGTCCTCCAGCTGCAAGCCTGCAAAACTGTGATGGAAGAGGGCCCCACTGACAGCCTATCCTAAGTAGACAAACTGCACATAAACAAGCAAGCTGACAGTTCTGCAGCTGCAGTCTAGCTACCATCTGCAAAGTGCTGCAATAAACTGTAAATGATGGAGCTACTCTACCACTGCGCACCACTGACACTGACCACGACAAAGAGGGAGGGGAAATCGATAACTGGGAAATCATCAACTCCTTTTTTTTTTTTTACCCATTAAAATCCCTGTACCTGAAAATTCAAAAATAGAGGTAACGTACCTGCAACCATAGTTCTACTACTGGAATTTAGTTCACATGCACAATTAGGCAGAATCACTGGGCATAGCTTAGTCACCGGAAGTCTTCAAGCCTGGCTCCTCCAACCACCTGTGGTGCAGACCTCTAGCTCCGCCCCATCTGATGCCAGATCTTACATGCTGCAAGCAGGTATCCATGCGCCACTTGCCAGGGGTGGAGAAGTGGGTTGTGTGGATGTGAACTGAATACCAGTAGAAGAACTATGGTAACAGGTAAGTAACCTATACTTCTACCACATTGGATTCAGTTTAGTTTCTACACTTAGGCAGACGTCTAACAATCCTCAAGGAGGAGAGGGCAAGATGCACATCCCTATTTGGTGAACAAAGACCGGAGAACTCGGGCCCCAAATGCAACATTGCAAAAAATGGAGATTACTTTGGGCAGCAAATTCTATAGGAGCAAAGAATGATCTTGCTCTTGTGGAAGACCAAATACAAAGACTTCATAGAAAGCATCTGGAGCTCACTCACCATCTGGCCAAGGTGACTGATCAAAAATGCAGTCTAGCACAACAAGTGTGATATCTCACACTTATCGATCTGCTCAAATGGTTTATCCATCTGTTTAGCAAGTATCGGCAGTAGGGCACACAAAGGCAGTGGTTCACACACTAGATGGGACAAGTGGTTCAGGCCTTTGAAAAAGCACTTTACCACCTTTTCCTGTGCAACCATCAGCATACCAGTCCATACCCAGTATGCAAGGATGGCCCCCAGGTGCACCTTAAGGGTCATGGCTTGTAGGCCTGACCAAGACAGGAACCAAATGTAGTCAAGGATCTACTCCACTGGACAGGCAAGGGGATTAGTATCATCACCCTGACACCAGAGTGAGAATCTCTTCCACTTAAAATGGGAACATTTTACAAGTCATCTCCTTAATGGATGCACAATAACATGAAGAGCATCTTCTGAAAGGCCCAAAGCCTGGACTTCTAACCACTCGGGTGCCAAGCCGACAGAGGCAGGCACAGAAGGTCTAGGTGCTAGACCATTCCCCCTTGTCTAATATGCAGATCCTGATGCAGCAGAAACTGCCCCTGCCACAGGGACCTTCTGCTGAAGCTGAGGAGATCCTGGTACCAGAACTGTCGGGGCCTGTCTGGATTTTCCAGGATCAGTTTTGCCTTGTCCCTGTATGCCTTGAACACCACCTTGTGGATTATAGGGAATGGAGAACAGGAGTACATAAGGCACGAAGGACTGGAGCTGACAGAAGACATCCCCTATCAGCGTTTCCATCTGAGAAGTGCAGACACAGAATAGCCTCAGCATTCTGCTTTCCCAGGAGGCAACAGGTCCACCAGACGTATGCCCCACTGGGTGAACTGCTGTGTCACCACATCCTGGTGCAAGACTACTCATGTGATGTCTCGCCCACTCGGTTAAGAGCGTTTGCCAACTAGCTGTCCTCTTCTGCAATGTACACCACCAGGAGATCTGCCTGAAGGCTGCATACCAGGGACAAGGTGCAGAATGGCACATGACAGGGAAAAGGGAGTAAGTCTCACCTTACTTGTTCAGATATAACATGGTGGTCATGTTGTCAGTCTGGGCCTGCATGACCTGACCCGAATCAGGGAAGCAAACTTCTTCAGTGCGAGGTTCACTGCTTGGAACTCCAGCAGGTTTACGTGCAGGCCTGGTGACTAAAATCCATGAGCTCTGCGGTTGGACATGTGAACCTCCCATCCCACCACAGACATATCTATAGTCAATGGGAGAGTTGCTGCTGGGTGGACAAAATGAATTCTTTCTGGGAGGTTCCCAGGACATAGCAATCGCTCAATAACATCCTCCATCGGCTGTGTCACCAGAACTACCTAATCCAGATGACCATGATGTTGAGACTACTGGTGCCCCAACTCCCACTGAAGGGGATGCATATGCCAGTGGGCCCAACAGACCATGCTGGTTGAAGCCGTCATGTATCCCAACAGCAGGAGGAATTTCCAGGCTTGGCGCAAATGCAATGATCAGGCAAAGGAGGCAAGATGTTCCACCCTGTCTGCAAATAAGTAAGCCCTGGCTTTGAGGGAGTCCAACTCTGCTCCAAAAAAGAGGGTCACCCACTAGGCCAAGCTGACTACAAAGTAGAGATCTCTGAAGGTCATGAGGAGCACATCCCAAGAGTGTTTCACAGATTCCCTGAAGAAGCCTGCAGTAAGTCAGTCATAAAGGTACATTTACACCCTGGCACTCCAGTGCCGCATGTAGGCTGACAGGAATGAGAGGAACTTGGAGAAGACTTTGGGTGCCAACAACTGGCCAAACACCATGATCTAATATCCCGCTTACGCAGAACTAGAGGTATCACCAGTGTGACAGATGGATGGGTATGTAAAGACACCCTGGAGGTCCAAGGCGCAAAACTGCATCCCAAGCTCCAGAGACGGTATGACCTAGTTCAGAGTGGCCATAAGGAACTTTTGCCTGCACATGTATTTGTTCAGACTGTGCAGGCTCAAGATGGGGCACCAGCACTCACATCCATCTTGGTACCAACAAATACCAGGACATGTATCCCTGAGAGGCCAGGGCATCCAAGACAGGCTCAATGGCACTGTGCTCCAGGAGCTAAGTGGTATAGCTCAACTCCTACAGTGCAATGCCAGAGAGCTAAGCGATATCGCGCTGCAGTACAGCGGGTGTGTCCATGGGAGCCAAGGACTTCCACAGTGCTCGGGGATCATATGGTAGGAGAGCTTCGAACTCCAGAGACAGACCTGAGCCCACCACTTCCAGCACCCTCTTGTCTGATGTGAAGGCTGACCAGTGTGGAAGGAAAAGGAGCACCCCATCCCCAACCAAGAGCTGCAGCAAGGACTGTGCAGGAGGAGAATGGCACCCCTCAACCCATCCCTTTTTACACTTGGAGGGCTGGCCACCAGATGCATTGCCCCCCCCCCCACCAATTGGGCTTGTTGGGGCTGGTAGCCAGAACCATGAAAGGAGCTCTTCTTTGGTTTAGGAGGCTGCTTGGCCTGTTAGAACGAAGTCATCAAATCCAAGGTGATGCTGGACTTGTCAATGAGAGTGACATGGTCCTCCACCCCAAGGCCATAGAGGTTGGTGCTTAAGAATGGCATGCCTGCCAACTTGTATGGAGTCTCTGGAGTAAAGGCTGAGTGACGCAGCCAGGCCCTCCAGTGCATGGACACCAACACAGCCACAGTGTGAGCACACAAGTTGCTCGTGTCCAAAGCTGTCTTCATCTGGTGCTTACACACCATACATCCCAGGTCCTGAAGAGCCACAGCATCTGCCTGTCTAGTGACCGGGAGCAGAGGGAGCAGGTCAGTGATGAAGTCAAACAGTGCATGACCACAAAAGGCCATACAAATAGCTAGGCTGACAAAGGTCCAATGTAGCCTCCGCACAGCCATTGCAAGTCATGAAGTCCTGCTTCTTGGACTCCTTGTCCGGCAGTTTGCCTGCATCCCCTTGGACCTTTATCCTTCTGAAGGCTGAAGCTGAGATGAGCCCCGCAGCCAAGGGGTGCTCTGAGAACCCAAAGAGACCCCCATGAGGACCGCATACTTGCTGACCAAACGATTAGGAGGCACGGAGCTGGACATATAATGCAGCCAGAGACTGAGTGTTGGGCACAGGATGGCCCTGGCAATTGGGAACATCACCCATGGGGAATCATCCTGTTCCAAGATGTAGAAGGGCAGCAAAAAAGGTCCACTAGCTCATCAAGGATCGACAGATTGGCGAGCTGAGGTCTGGGCAACCATGGTCACAGGAAATCACAGAGGACTCCACTTCCAAGTCCGAGTCCTCCATGGATACGGGCCAAGGCTGCTTTTTTGGAGGTGTGGATCACCTTCCTGTCTGGAGTGATCATCACTTACAGGTTCTTGGGCAATCCAGGCCCAGACTGAACATCTGTTGTGGGAGTCTGCCTCCCACAGCTATGAGGACTCCACCACAAGTGGTTCAGCAGGAGGGACCGCCAGCGGTAAAACCTCCACTCCAGGCTCAGGAGGTACCAGCACCCAAGAGGAAAATGAAGGGACAGGAAGCATCAGCCTACCCCAACCTGGGACAGCATAAGCCCCCTGCTGCCACAGAAAATTTTCCTCCTAAGTCAGCACCAACATCAGCCATCTGAGAAAGATGAGGAGCTTGATGGGTGTCAATGTGCGTGCCGACCACGATGGGATCAAGATTGGGACTGCAAAGGGGACCTCAACCATCGATCCCCTCAAGGTTGACGGGGTCCACCACGGCACCATATACATCACATGCTTAGACAGCATCACTACCACATGCATCATAGTGGGTACCTGTACAGGGACCTCTGGTGGAGGCTGCACTGAAACTGGCTCAACTGGACTCATCAGCAGAGCCCCTTTCTCAGCCGTGGAGGACTCGGGCAGAACCGGGGCCTTGGAGAACGATGAAACCTGGTCAATATCTGACTCCTGGTTAACCAACTCAAGAAAGATCTCGACTGGTTCCTCAACCAGAGTCTAACCTGACTGCACCAGCAGGGCCTCAGTGGAAGTGTCATCAGGAACTGGGCAGAACCAGAGCCTTGGAGATCTATGAAACCTGGTCAATATCCGACTCCTGGTCAACCAGCTCAAGAAAGGTCTCAACTGATTTCTTGAATCTGAATGCTTCAGCTGGGGCTCTGTGGAAGTGTTTACCTACCCCCCCGACCAGTGGTAGCTGAACCAAGTTCAACTGGTCAAGGGAATAGAGATTGCAAGGAACGCTCCCTCTCCTATGACTGATGGTGGTGTTTCTTATTATACTGGGGTCTCTCATCAAAGGTATGGACAGCCAGAAACATTTCTCGGAACTCTGGGCAATCCCGACTGGAGTGCTCATGGACAGCTCTACGCAGACCATGGCCAAGGCTGATGAGGAACCCGCAGCCACCACCTCTTCCTCCATGGGCGCAAGCTGGGCTGCTGACTCAGCAGCCACCAATGGAATGGAGGCCTCCCTTGGAGGAAGCACATTTTCTGTTCTTCCAACAACAAAGGCTGCATGGCCTGCCGACTCAGGAGTTCACCAACAAAACATCATGATCTGCCCTCAGGCAGTAAAGGCACCTGTTGTATGGATCTATGGCGGGCATCCTCTACTGGCACAGAATGTACATCTTAAACCCTGGTTTCTTTTGGTCCATCTTTGTACTGCTGAAGGAGCATTAACTGCAGGGCAAGACTCAAATAACAAGACCGAAGACTGAAGTAAAATATTGAAAAATTATCAAATTTTAATGCATGAGAGCTGCATATCCTCATATGCTGCAGGACCTGCAAAGGAGGAAACTTGTCCCTTTTAGCGGATAAGAAGATCTGACGTCAGATTGGGTGGAGCCAGAGGACGATACCACAGGTGGTAGAAAGAGCCAAACTTGAAGACATCCTGTGACTCTGGTACATCCAGTGGATTCCACCTATGTGTGGATAGTAAACAATCTAGGATGGAAAAATTCTACTTTCTGTATTCTGGACTGTCAACTAAAAGAGTGAAAATGGAAACCAGTGCATAATGTGGGTATATAACAGGGCAAGAAATTCCGAAATAACTCTGGGAAGTTCACTGAATACCTAATGCCTGGTTTTGGTATTCCATCTGAAGATCTGATATATACAAATATATTTATTTTGTACAGTATTTTTTCACTATTGCATTACAGGAAAATTAAATATTAATGTGTTGTAACAGTTTTATTGAATAAAATAACTAGGACTACAAATTATGAGTGTCTGAGTGTTTTCTTCTTATTTATCTCTCCCAACAACACCATTTTTATCCAGCTATTTTCCCTAGCCACGCAAATATCCCAGTTTATTTTTGTTCCCTCTTATGCCGAGTCCAAAGGCCACAAAAAGTGCTCATCTTCATTTCATTGTGGTGGTACGGGCATAGCAACTTTCCTGAGTTTTTAGTTGCAGCCCTAGTTTAATCAAATAATTGCAGACTATTTTCACTTAAACTTAGGAAAGAAAAACAACACAAGTTTAAGTGAAAAAATACCTTCAAGTATGCACATCGAACTTCTTGGGATGAGTGACTTTAAAGGGGTGTGACACTGTCTGTCCAATGCAGAGTGCTCTGCAAGGGGCTTGACAGTATCACACCAATCATCAGCCTGGCTGATCGTGACACTGTTTTGCCTGAAGTGGTCTGCACTTGAAAAGAAAAAGCCGCACCCATCATGTGGCAGCTTTTTCCTTTCATCTGCAGGTCACTGTGCAGCAAACAGCTGTTTGTGTCCCAATCAGCCTGGCTGACATCTCTGCCCCCCCCCCCTTGCCATCCCACTGGTCCCTTCCTGGAAGGTGGGATGAAGTGCTTTCCTCCCCTGCCTCCTCCACTTCCCACTGTCTCCTTTTGCTCCTCTTCTCCCACCCGTGCGGAGTAGGCCATGGCCTAAGCTCAGTATGAACTGGGAGTATACAGTGCCCAAAAGCACTTTCACTTGAAGTGCGATCACGCTAGCGGATCCCAACCCCCGCCTGCTGGCATCGAGGTTCTCAATCCCAGTGTCAGCATGTATCACCACTCCCCCTTTAATGTGACACACTGGGAGCCTGCCCCAGTGTGCCCAAAAACTACCTCTGATGTTTCCGACACCGGGATGCCCACTCCTGGTGTTGGATGCACCCTTCCCCCATGCCCTTATATTCTCAGCCGACCTCGAGGTGCCCAATCCTGGGTCGGCACTGATCCCCACCCCAGTACTCTGGTACATTGGGAGTCCACCTCAGTGTGCCGAAATCCATGTTATTAATATTTTACCTGTAAAAAAAGAAAACAGTCAGACATGGCAAACGTACTAGTTAGCTCCTCGGGGCATCGTGTTTTAAACTTGACTACAAAACTCTTTTCGTCTAAAATTTTTTCTGGAAACCACTGCCTAAAGCGTTTCGGCTACATGGCTTTAGGAAAACAGAAAAACTGCCAGGGAAAACTGCAATTTGATGTGGCACATCCATCTCAAACCGGGAAGGCTGCAGAGGCCATTGCAAAACCACAGGTCTTAGATTTGGAGAACGGGGGTGCAAGTGCTCGTGTGCAGATGAAGGCATTATCGAAAACCTTAGCAGGTGTTCCATCTACCTTGCTACAAATGCAACAAGAGATGAAATCTGGTTTCATCAATCTTACAGCACAGCTTATCCATCTCTAAGGGATTGTTACAGGGCTCTCCGAAACATCGGCGGAGCATACGACCCAGATTACTGAGCTCGAGCAAAGAGTAAGCACATTGAAGGACACTTTAGCAGCAGTCTCGACCGAAAGAAATGGGTTAAAAACATCCTTAGAGGAATTGATGGCGAGGATTGACGACCAAAAGAACCAGTCACAGAGATCTAATATTCGTTTAATAGGCCTACCTGAAGGGACTGAGGGCAGAGACATGGCACAGGGTCTTCAAAAATGGCTGGTGAAGTATATCGGTCTCCCAGAAAAGTATGCAGATTTTGAACTAGAATGAGCCCACTGCATGGACCCCCCCCCCCCACCAAACCAGGAGATTGGGCGAGACATTACCTGATTAAGTATCTCCACTTCACGGATAAAGAGAATATCCTACAAAAAGCCAAACAAGTAGGCCCCATAACATTTGGCAATGGTAAAGTGCATATGTATCAGGACTATAGCAGAGATTTGCAGAATCAGCAGCAGAAATTCTCCCAGATAGAATGCAAGCTGCACACTATGGGATAGGCCTTCAGTTTTCGCTACCCAGCTGGACTGCAGATAGATTGGCCGGGTCAAACACCACGTTTCTTCACATGTCCTAAAGCTGCAGAAAAGTGGGTTGCTGAGGAGGAGACCAGAAGAGATAGAGGGCAAGCGTGTGATACTTGAACTAAGCTAAGTGCTAACTTTATTTCCTTTTGTCCCCTCTTTCTGGAGATCTTATGTCCACCGCACCCACCTTAAGCGAAGGAAATATTTTTTTGCGACCTACCGTAATCACTTATGCCAGATAATGTCCCCAAGTTGTTGATTGGGGTGGCCGTATGAAAGGTGTGGAATGCTGCTCTTGAAGTTAGCCTCCCGACTGCGTCTAGGGATATAGGTATCCTCGGGTAGGCTGAAATTCTATTGTTATCGGGGTTTCTGATCCTGCATCAATCTTGACTTTACCAGTTGAGGAACTTTAATTGCTACATACAATGTTTCCTGCTAAATGAATCAGAATGAACAGATTACTCAATAACTTTTCAAGCTGGTTCCCTTAGAGAGCCAGCCACTGATTATTTTGAAAAATTCTTGCGCATTACAGTTTTGGGTATACATTATATTAATCTAAATGGTGCCTATTGTTAGCAGTGGGGTCTTGGGCAGTTCTTTTTCTGTCCAGTGAAAATGGTTGGGGGCGGGGCTATGGGGAATTTTATGGTGTGTATAATCTTGGTACTTTGTTGTGGGTTGGGAGCAGGAAGTGGGGTTGGTTACAAGGGGGAAGTGTGGGTCATAATGGTGGGTCCATTCATTTGGAAGGGGGAGCTATATGAAGTTGAGTATTCAGCCATAAGTGGAGGGATAGTTGGCGCAAATCTTGAAGAATTATACTCCTCTGCCTCATACTCAGTACAAGATGCAGCCGGCGCCCTTACTTTTCCATATGTGTTTCTATGATGGGGGATTAGGTAGTGGGGTGGTAGGTTTAGTAGGAGGGGGGATTGGGAGTTGTTTGGGTTCATGGTTCTATTTCATGTTAAAAATGTTGGTTTGGGGCGTGCAACTGTTAAAACCTGGTTGGGTATTGCTTTACATAAGCAATTACAATGACATCTGATGTTAAGATAGTCACTTGGAACATAAATGGCCTGAACACTATTCTTAAGCGTAGGAACATTATGACTGAAATAAAAAGGATGAAAGGACAAATATTGTTACTGTACGAGACGCACTTCTCTGCCACTGAAGCTCGTAGCACCGCAGCATCTATGTGGGGGTCGTGAATTTCCTCCGTGTACTTGTCAAAGGCCAGGGCGCCTCAATTTGACTTCCATGGGGATGCTAAGCTGAAATAATAGATTCAATGGTGGATACAGCAGGTCGTTATGCGCTTGCTAAAGTGCGCATGCCTGGGGGTAGTACCCTTTTGATTGGATCTGTTTATGCCCCTAACACTGAAGAGACGGGATTTTTCCAAAGGCTGGCATTAGATATGTCAAGGTGGGAGGGAACATGGATTGTTGGGGGGGATTTTAACTGTGTGTTGGATACCGTGCTGGACTGCTCTAACACGGCTGCAGTTCCTATGTCTAGAAATGCTAACGCTTTGGAGCAGATTCAAGGGGATATGGGACTAATATATGCCTGGCGCCACTTTCACCCCATAGATAGGGGCTATAGTTTTTTCTCCCACTCCCACCAGTTGTATGCTAGAACTGATAGACTTCTGGTCTCCAACTCACTATTGTTGGGGATTGGAGAGGCAAAATATCTTCCGATACTGGTGTCTGACCATGCCCTTCATTATATATCTCTCAGTCTAGCGGGCTCCACTACATCTCCTCGAAGTTGGAGGTTGGATCCGCTCCTTTTAAAGGATCAAACATATGTTGAACAGATGAGTGGGAACATACAGGAATTTTTAGTTTACAATGCCAAGGGTGACACGTCCAGTGGGACTAGGTGGGAGGGTCTGAAGGCCTTTATCAGGGGCCAGACCATTTAATTTACCTCTCATCAGAAATGAGAGGAGGACAGGGCCCTAAATTCCCTCCAGATTAAAATTTCAGCATGTGAGACGGCACATAAATCTAAACCCTCTAGAGAGTTACACTACATTATCCAGCATTTCAAAAATAAATGTAATGTCTCAAACAGTGCCAAATTGGAACGTTCAATAATATTGGCTAATGCAGGTGCGTATTTTGATGGAGACCAAGGGGGCAAACTGTTTACTTGGCAGATAACGCATAGAGAAGTAGAAAAGAGAGTTGGAGGATAACTGACGAGATGGGGGGCGTAGTACATGGTACTATGGTATTGGGAAAGCATTTGTAAATTTTTATAAAGATTTATATACATCAGAGTGTCAACCCATTAGCGATGACCTGACATCTTTTGTTAGACAGGCCCATCTGAACAAACTGGCAGAAGATGTCTCCAAAAAGTTGAATATCCCCTTGTCCAGGCAGGAAGTGCAAGAGGCAGTAAAGGACCTGAAGGGAGGGAAAGCCCCTAGCCCAGACGGCATCCCCATAGATTTTTTTAAAGTCTTTTCCCCCATATTAATGGATCCTTTGTGTGATATGCTAGAGGAAGGCTTATCTCGGGGAGTTCTGTCCCCCTCTACACAGTCCGCAATGATTACCATTTTGCCTAAACCTGGAAAAGATCTGACTAAATGTGCTTCCTACAGGCCCATCTTTTTATTAACAGCAGACTATAAGATATTGGCTGAAGTGATGTCCACTTGGTTGGAACCAGTCCTGCCACTGTTGATACACCAGGACCAAACAGGGTTTATAAAGGGTCATAAGGGGAAGCACACCATTAGAAGAATCCTAAATATAATTTACAGATGGATCGGTTGAAAATGCACATGTAACAGCTGTTGTTGCTCTAGATGCAGAAAAGTCATTTGACCGTGTGGGGTGGGGCTACCTTTTTGAGACTTGGGGGGGGCTGGGCTTGACTGTTTTGTCAGTAGGTATGCACTTTATATACCAACCCTCAAGCCCAAGTGGTGGTTAATGGATGTCTATCCAATCCCTTTATCTTGGAGTGAGGTACGCGCCAGGGGTGTCCCTTGTCCCCCCTCTTATATGTCCTTTCTCTCCCCCCCTCTTATATGTCCTTTCTCTGGAACCTCTTGCTGTGGTCCTTCGGGCAAAGTCTGATATTGCTGGCTATGTGGGTGGTGGCTTAGAATATAAGATATCCATGTAAGCAGATGACCAACTATTATACTTACAGAACCCTGCATGGGATCTTCCTGCAGTACACAAGCTTACGAGGGAATTTGGTGTACTGTTCGGTCATAAAGTTAACTCGACAAAGAGTGAGCTGCTCCCTATAGGTACCTGTAACAGAGCACAGTTAATTGCTAATTTAGGGGGATTACAATTAGTTGCACAGATAAAATATTTGGGAATTCAGATTTCGGCTGCAATTGGTCGTCTTCATGCCCTTAATTATAGATCTTTAATGGCTAAGCTTCTGAATGACTGTCAGCATTGGACTGCTCTCCCTGTCTCATTGATGGGTAGGGTTGGCATTACAAAAAATGACTCTTCTCCCATGCTGTTTATATTTATACCAGTCACTTCCCATTAGAGTGCCACAGAGTTATTTTAGATGCATCTATACAATGTTGCACAAATTTATATGGAGGGGTGGGAGTGCAAGAATTTGTAGAGTGATGCTCTTGCAGGCACCTAGAAGGGACGGTGTGGGATTACCAGACTTCAGGGCTCATTACTGGGCTGCCCAGCTAGCATTTTTACCGCAGGGACTTGGAGGGGATAACCTCGCCTGGATGAGGTTGGAGGAGGAGATGCTGGAGGGTAATTTTAAAAATGATTTACTGAGTGGTAGTCTTGCTTCACACAGCAAACAACAGGTTCCCAACCCATTTACTAATAACACCATAGGGATATGGTTGCATGCCCATCGACATATTGGATGGCAGGGGGGTAACTATCCATATGTAAGTCTGATCTAGGCTGTGAAGCAAAGGGATCATGCTCCTTGCAACTCATAGAAAGGCTAAGGCATTGGAGGAATTTGGGCCTGCTTAACGTAGCTCAGATTTTTGAGGTAGGCCTGATCATTAGTTTTCAAGCCTTGAGTGCATGATAGGGCATACACCCGGGGGACTTTTTTGTGTACCTCCGTGTTTGACAGCTGGGGACCTCCCTGTCAGCAATGGAAGGGTGGGTCTCGCCCTCACCTTTTGAGAAGGAGATTTACAGGCCACAGCCAGGTTTGTAGACCACTTTCCGTCTTTTATTGAACTAATGTGGGAGGAAATGGGGAGAGCTCTGAAGTGAGTAGACAGCGACGGTCTGAGGACCTCTCTGTACATATTGACTCATATACCTGGAAATAGGCATGCTCCCATTATGTACACTGTTCATACAGCAACAAGCTCAGGAAGATACAATTTTTATTTCTTACATCGAGCTTACATTACTCCAGCCAGGTTGCATGATATGGACAGTACCAAGTCTGAACTGTGTCCCAAACTGTAACATAGAAACTGGAGATTTTCTCCGTATGGCTTTGACGTGTGCAAAGGTTTCCCTGTTTTGGCATAGTAGTCACAGAATCAAGTCCCAGGTCTTGGGTTATACCCCTTTGAAGTCCCCTTTGGCGCTCCTTTTGGGAGCTGACCCGAAACATCCCAACAGGTCTATGAATAACCCATTATGGGATATTGCCCTAATAAATGCCAGAAGGACCGTGGCTCAGCTTTGGATGTCCTCATCCCCTCCTACTGTGAGTGGATGGTCAAATAACCTGCTCTCCTGTATGGCCCTTGAAAAAGCACAAATGGGTGCCTTAGGTCTGGTTAATAAGTTTCATGAAATCTGGGGCCCCCGATCAAAGCGGTGGAGGAGGGTTGGTTCCCTATATAGTCTCTTGCACAATAATAAGATGTTCATTACATAATAATTTTCCTACAGCCATTTGGAGATATATGTCCCCTTGTGTTTCTAATTGTGACAATGTCCTATCTTACAGATGGAGATGCTACTGCTTATTTTTGTATTGACACATGATTCAAATATTATGCTTTTTATGATATAACTTAAAATGTGATCCACTGTGGATGCAAGAAAACTTTAGCAATGACCCTCTGCCTTATCTGTTAATATACTCAACATGGAATATTAATTTTGGTATCTGGTGACGCTGTAACCTTAAACAAATTATGCCTTTATGTTTTTAACTATGAGCTTGTAAGTCACTATGATGCATTTTATCTGTACCCCTAGACCACACACAAACTATTTTGAAAAAAAAAAGAAAGAAAACAGTCCTAAGAGGTCTTTTTTTTTTTAACATACCCCAAAAAAAAAGGTCCCTTATTGTTCCACTGGCCCCTCCCAAACCCGCACCTCCCTCTGCACACCCCACCTCCTTGCACCACACCCACCCATACTTATCTCCGGAGGTCGGGAGCAGCTATCTTCAGTGGATCGGGATGCGTCTGCACTCTTCAACAGCTGACCGCAAACTGAAGAAAATCACAGTAAGCCCTATAATGGCAAACAATAGGAGGTTTCAACTTAGCTTGATATCTCAGCCACTTTTTGGAGTTTTGGTCCCAAATTTTCAACATGGGGTTCTTGGGAACCCTACTTGTGAACACTGTAATTTTGTTTCTCGGTCCCAAAAGGTGATTTTGCAGTCGCTGTGTAGAATCACCTTTTGGGGAATTGATAAAAAAAAAAAAAAAAACTGCCACCGTTCATGAGGTGGGGTCCCAAAAAGCCACTGTTGCAAATCTGGTGAAAAAACTCCCCAAAATGACTGCATTACGAGCGTCCGTTGCACAGTTTCTATGCATGCTTGTAACTTCATCAGTTTTTAATATTTTCATTCCAGACTTCCAACATTGCCATTTTCTCACACCCCCTTATGAACAGTACAGCTGTCATTTTTTGCACCATTCTTGAAATGTGTTTTCGTACCTGTGACGCCGAATGGCACACTCACAGTCGAAATCATCTTTTGGGATTGAGTAATGAAATGATACTGCCACTGTTCATGAGGTGAAGTCTAAGCCATATTGAAATCAAACAACAATACCACGCCCAGGGCACTAGGGTTTTCAACGTAACTCCCTCCTGCCTGACAAACTGACAGGCGTTTGGGGTGGGACTTAGGGTCATCAGCTGTAATGCTCACCCCATTCAACCCCTACCCTGCAGCCACTGACAGGCATTGAGGTGTGCCATGGGGTCTTCGGCCCTAATGTTCACCACATTCTCCTATACTGCACCCATCTCAGCTTACTTCCTTATGGAACAGGGTGAGTGTAAGGGCCGAAGACCTCAAGGCACACTGCGATACCGGTCGGTGTCTGCAGGGTGGGGTGAGGTGGAATGGCATGAATGTTATGGCTGACAACCCAAAGGCACACCCCCAATGCCTGTCAGTCTCTGCAGGGTGGAGGTGGTGGTTGACATTACTTCAATACTTCATTACCATTCCTATTATGCATCTCTCTAACTCCTGCACTACCAATGCCAATACCAGCAAGCAAACATTCGGCATTGACAAATGCTTGTTTTTCTAATGAAGTAAACCAGTGCTCGTAAAGCATAAGAACATTTGTGTTGAAAGTGATGCCTTAAAAAGCAAGGCAGAGGAATATACACAGAAAAATATGGGAGGCATGTACGACAGTAATATCAACAGCGAACTTTCGGCATTGACAAATGCTCGTTTTAATTTCTTTAACTCAGGGCTGGCTGCAACTAAAAACTCATGAAAACTGTTGTGCCTGGACAATGCTTTGAGCAGCTGGAGCAGTAACATTTTTGTGCAGAGTGACTCAGTTGGATTTGAATGTTTTGCAGTCTTTTTGTTTTCTTTAAACAGCAAACGCCAGTTTTTTTTTTTTTTTTTTTAACAGAGCCAGTTTAGTTCCATAAGACCAGGATCTAATTAAGCAGGCATTCTACCAGATGAAATACAGGCTGATCTCACCTGACAAGTGATCATGAGAAATTACTTCAGTTAGGGACCCGCTTCTTTTCCACAGTTATCGTCCTCACTCCCACCCAACTGTTTTTTTTTGTTTTTTTTTTACAGAGTTCATGTACTCCATTTGGGCAGCAGCTACGTGAGACAGACTTCCCCAGAAGTCCTTTGGCTGCAGCCTGGGTTCGTGCTGTTGCCAGTGGGGTGTGAGTGCAGTTAGTGTACAGAGGTCAGTTGCGCACAGTTTATGCGCAGTTTACTCCCATTGCTAAGGGGTCACATTTCAGCCTTAGCACCACAACACACTAACAGAATCAAGGTAATGCAGTGTAAAACAGCAGCAGCTGCTTGAATAAGGAACTGCAAACAGGTATACAGCACAGGTTACCAGCTCACAGTATTTGGTGTCCCGTGCATGATTTCTTATGTGTACAAAATACAAACTAGCAGGGAATTTCAATACCTGTATAATAAATTCTGTATTTTGAAATACTATATATATATATATATATATATATATATATATATATATATATATATGGCAGTATGCTTAGTATTGTGCAGTCTCTTGGTGCTGTATGTACACCACATTAAAGAGCACCTTTAGTGTGATATACAAAATCCCCCAAAAAAAAAAGGCACTAATGATCCTTACCTGCCCCAGAGTACAGGATGCTTAAAATAATTTTTTAAGCATCCATGGACTCTGGGGCAGGTAAGGGTCCTTGGTGCTTTTGTACTTTCAACCAGGAAAGGTGCTCTTTAAAGCACACTTTTGGCTACCAGTTCCCTTTTCTAAAAGCACTGTCTGGCAGAAGTGGCTGAGAAGCTAACTGCTTCTGATAAAGTGCCCAAGAATTTCAAATCTGAAGATGTACTTTCTCATTAAGATGCATCTGAAAATCCTTAAAAATCCCATGCAGCACAGCTCTCCCAAAATACAGCAAACTTAAATGGATGTAATATCTGAGATTTAATTCATAAAATACAGATGATTATTATTTATGTATTAACTGGGTAGGTTCTCAAAAACTAGGTTCCTTTTTCATGAGCAAACTGGGCAAAAACCATTTAGAACAATCAGAGTGACCATACTAGAGGGAAGTTTGCAGGACAGCAGAGCACGTGATGGAAAAGGATGCTAGGACAGAAGAAATATCCAAATGATTTGGTTTCTGTGCATCTCTCCAAACCATTTATATACTCTCAAGCCTCAGCTCCAGAGCAAGACATTATGGGTATACAAGAACTATACAAGATTACAGAGATGTAAGTAAATAGGATTACATCAGCACTTTGCATAGAACACAGTCAGTTCCTGCTTAAATGTCCCGTTTGAGTGGTCGTCTCGCTTATTCGCATCCCATCTATGTGGCTTGTACTGTAGTATCAGTTGAACATTAGACTATAAATATTAGCTAAAACAGGTACAATTAGAGACAGATAGGAGATGATCCTTGAGGGGTGCAGTGAAAGATTTAGCATGCTGAACAGATCTTCTTAAAGGGACACTGTCAATCCTTTTTGCATCATAGTATCTGAAGCGGAAATCCCACATTTTATGACTGCTTACTTTGTCAAAAATTCGCTAGTGTTGCAGCAGGTTTAATCTGCATTCTTTCTTGGTATAACTGAAATGCATGGTAATTGTGTAATAAATTGTTATTGAAAATAATAAAATGCTACTTGCAAATTTTATAGCTTTTTTTTATTGGTTTGCCTATGCTTCCTAACCTATACATCTACGACAAACAGTGGGCCCCAACTGTCTGTTGCACATGCTCATTTTCTCACCATACTCTCTGTCCTACCTTTCCGATAAAGCACTGCATGAAAAAAATGTAAACCTTTTTTTTTTTTTAAATGCACTCAATGAGTGTTTTTATCCTGAACTGTCTATTCGAGAAAACACATTTTCAAAGCCCCATGTCTCAGCCTCATCCACAAGGCCCAAACCTGCAATACTGCTATTGCCAAGACCCTCATACCTGAAGCCATGCCAGGTGTCACCATGTCCTTTATCCTGATCCTCCGGTTAAAACCAGGTTGGGATTATGTTTGCCAGCTGCCTGCCATGCTGTCTCTGCATGCAGCAGCACTCTGCAAGTGTTTTCAATGCAGAAGTGTGTGTATTTGGGGGGGGGGGACTGAGTGGGCAGATGGGAAAGTTAGGGTGTGCTAGCAGACAGGAAAGCTAAAGCGTGCAGGTTGGCAGCTGTTGAAGAATGGATCTCTGCTACAAACCTAATCAAACTGACTCTCCTTTGTTTTTAATTTTTAAATCCCTACATGAGTGAGTGGGAGGGTGGGCGGGTGGCCAAGTGATAGTACAAGTGGGTGGCTAGGTGGGGGAAACAGATGCAACAATAAAAAAAAATGGCACCGGTGTCTAAGAAAATCAGCACACACTCTCTGGCTCTCTCTCTCTCTACTTTCTTCTACTGTAAAATGTCTTTCTCCTATGATTAGAAAAAAAAAAACAGATTATTATTTTTTTAATAAATAAAATTATGAGGGTGCAGGGCTTGAGGCTAAAGACTTGAAAACTACAACTATGGAATCTACACTGGGTCAAAAGGCCTAAAGAAAGCAGAAAATTAATTATAGTCACAGTAGGTGGAAGGACTACTTTATATAAAAAATACAAAAACATTTTTAGTTTAACGTTTCAAAAAGTGTATTTTAATAGTAAAACATATTTTAAAATTAAAAACCCATTTTGTAAGTGCAATAAGACATGGCTGGGTGTGGTCAGTACTAAGATACCGTCCCACCAATGGGCTGCGGCCTCATGCCTTCAGTCCCCTGGGTGTGCACGTATCACTACCAACACCCAGCTATGTCTTATTGCTTACATAATCGCTGATCTTTTGTTTGCTGATCCTGCTGTCCTCCCTGGGCTATGTACTTTCAAGAGGACTGTACGTAGCACTGGAGAAACGCAAACCTGGAAAACATCTCATCGGAGATTATAAAAGCTCTAACATGCACCGCAGGCTATTGAATCTCCCCCTGCTGCCTACTGTTCTGATGTCAGCTGCAAGGGATTCTAGGATCTGCAGTAAAACAAGATGTCAGCCTAGAATTAAACAAATTTAGAAAATGGGCATTAAGAATGCGGCATCCTGATTGGCTGATAGGTCCTGCATACCCCTAATCTATGTGGCAACAGACCCCAGCCAATAAAAGGTACCACACTTTGTGCCCCATCACGGAGATCCCTCAGCTGTTCGAATGTCAGCAATTTGACAGCTGGCAAAAGCCGCCATTTTATTCTCCGTGAACCCAGAAAGCCGTTCCCTTACAACAACTGAAGTCTCAATCTATAATGTCCCCCATTACCTCAATAAATATTTTGGCTGCCATCCATAATCACTTCAAGCCATTAGCTGACAGAAACAATCAGAAATGCAGCGCCGTGACTCCAGATGACACCGAGTGTAAACCGATGGGGGCAGGAAATGCAACGCCCTGACTAATGGTCCAGAATGCACCGAGTGGCAGTGTAGAAACCACAGATTGTTTATTACTTAAGCATGCTCCGCTCACAACACCCACCACATCGCGGCACCATATCCTGTTGAACACTCGGACAGCACTTGACAGCAGGCACAACTCCTTTACCAACTTCAGTATCTTTTTTTGGGAAAGGATCAGGCTCACAAAAAAAAAAAAGAAAGAACAAAGGAAACACTCACTGCAACTCCGGGTGGGATAGGGAGGTAAAAGAACTGTCAGCAATCAGCTCATCTTTTAATTTCCCGGTTCTTTATGATCATGACCGCAAATACAGCAATCAGATACCGTAAGATAGCCTATTTTCTTAATTTCCTGTTCCGCTTATGCATCGCGATCACAACATACAGCAAAATAAATGACTGAAACTGCAGGATACCTACTCCAAAAAGTGTAGTGTGGTAGGAAAAAACCAAAAGCCCTAAAATACCGCATTTTTTTACTACTGTTGGAGAGAGTGCAGAAACAATCTAAGAAACAATGGACTTGGGGAAAAAACTAACAAGCCTAAATAGCAGCAGCGCCCACTGCTGGCATTAGTAAAGGAACTACTTAACATCTACACTGACTTTTTGTATTCATTTTTACTTCTTCATTTATTTATTTTTAATTTTTCTAATATTTTATATAACTGTTACCGATAGCCCATTTTCTAAGCGCAATAATACCCTCCAGGGTGGGCGGTATTGTGCTATACCGGACCTTTCAGGGGCTATAAGGCCCTCCGCCTGCGGCGTCGGGCCTCATTAAGCCCCTGGGTGGTCTGGTATAGCACAATACCGCCCACCCTGTCGGGTATTATTGCTTACTTAGACTGATACAATCTACTACACTGCAATAAACAATACATAAACCAAATTGTTTCTGCACAAAATGTGTGCACTAGGACTAGAGGCACACTTGAGTGTGGGGCCCTTTGTGCTGATTATTCACATCTAATTGAAAATACTCTGCACTTAAGTACCCCTTTAAGCTCTCATAATTGCAAACTTGCCTATCTTGTTTTACAGAGTTTCCTTTTTGGCCAGTTCAGTGACTGAATCAGAGTCAGTTTCAATTGTCCTATAATCCAGAATGGGTAGCAACGTTGCACTGTCGAGATCCTCGGCTCTTTGACAAGAAAACACTTTGGCCTGTATAGGCAGCCTAATCACTCGTGTATTCGGACAGTAAATTTACTAATATATGATATGATCAGAATATGTTAATTATAAAGATAAGTGGACCCCAAGATACTTGAAGGCGTCAACATTTTTTAGTTCATAGGCTTCATATGAGCACATTTTTAAAATGAGTTTTTGCGAGCCAACTGTACGCCTAGGGCTAAAGGTGTCACATTAGTTTTCTTTTTGTTCAGGACTAGCTTGGGTTGGACCAGCCAATTCGGAAACTTTAAAATAAAAACAATTCCAGCAATGCATCAATTCCTGTAGCAACTTTATGCGAACTGTACAGGACAGCAACATCCGCCTAAGGTAATAATTTGGAATTTGTGCAAATATATTAAATAAGTTTATTGAGACCTGAACATACAAAGGACCACATATGGACTCCTTCAGCACACCACAAGTAATAGCAAGCTCTTCTGAACTAAACACTATGTTGGCTTTAGTTTCAAAATGTTTCATTTGTTTTTCCGAGAGACAGACTAGGATACATTTCTTCTCTACTTCTACCTATACTTATTCTCAGCCATTTTCAAAATTTGCTAAGCAAGGCACATGACAGCACAGCTTAGAAACATGCATCTTACACTGATTCATATGAAGGAAAAAAGAAAACCTCAGATACAAACCCCCTGTTCAAAAAGTCCATTTAGAATAGATTGATCCATGTAACCATTTTCATCCATTGATCGAACTAATGGCGCAATACGCTCCTGGGCAAACTTCTGAACTGCAACAAGTAGTTGAAGGACCATAAGTAAAAGAGCACTTTATGCAACAGCTGTATCACTGCAATGTTGTAAGCAAAAAAAAAACTAACACATTTAGAATTTTAGCTGTGGATTGTTTCCTCACTTATTATTAAAAAGCAATATTATTTAGTCCCATTTTAATGATGTCACTTTCACAAGGACAGATATAAAAACAGAACTATATAAAGCAGCTTGTGTAATTTACTTGAATTTGCTTTTTTTTTTGCTAAGAGCCTATAACATCACATGGATAAACTGAATAAAATATGTAGACAACATTTTTGTAATACAGATATTTCCTGTACTTACTTCCCCCTTTTCTTCTGACTAAGGACATACGTGCGGAGACAGGATCTTTCACTTGCTCTACATCTGCTCATCTATAACTGATGACATAATCCTTTTCTGTGACATCATAATCATTTTTTACAGCAACCAGTCGTAATGTCACAGAAGAGGATTATACTGTCACTCGTAGACAAAAAAAAAAACAGAGTAGAACTGGCCTGTTAGCACAGCAGTAGCGATACCATTCACAAAGCCAGTGACCTGACTTCAGGAACAAGCTTGAGCTGGCCAGGGTATGCTCTCCTTCTCCTCCTCCTCCCCCTCCAGGGAGGGAAGGCTGTGTGTCCTGCTGTGATAATGCCATTCGGGTGACCACAGGTGGCAGTGCAGCTGGAGATACCCATGGGGAAGGGGGACACCACCTGACATTGGATGGGGACTGCACGCTTCGTGTACATGCTCTCCACTATGGTGTCCAGGCTGGTGCGACCTGTAGGTTACAGAGAAACATGGAGGTAAATCCTAAGTCAGATGCAAGAGGGCAGCCCTACATGACACTCCCAGTCCCACACCTCTCCTGTGCATGCAAGTACCTTGCATAGATAAACATATAGGAGACCTGACTCTCTGTCCTGGCTGGGGGGGGGGGGTGGCATGGAAAGAGGATGGAGCAGTTGCAAAGTAGAAAGGTGATACGGGCAGGGGCGATGCCTGGTCATACAGCCAGATTTGGGAGAACAAAAGAAAAAAAAATCAGAGCAGATGAAGACCAAGTGACAGATGTCTGAAATCTGTTACAGGTTAAAAAAAAAAAAAAGGTAGGGTCAAATTTTTTGCACTTGTTCGCTGCACTACTGGTTTACATTAACAGACATCAGCTACAAAAGCATTTGTCTATCACATCTGGGTGAATGTATAAGAAAAATAATTCTTGCTGAGAGCTCCATTTTCAAAAGAATTTTCACTACTGCACAAAATGGAAAAAACACCTTTGAGAAGAAAGTCAAATGTAATAATTTACCGGTTCCCTGTGGATCTGCTTAATCATTCATCATTTCATGGATTTAAAATTAGTCTGAGAACATATTTGTTAGCAAGTGAAATCTGTCAGTGCTTGGTTTAATTATTGGGTCTGCTGATGTCTTTGTATTGCTGCTGCTTATGTTTTTTTATCTCTTTTGTATTTTCCTTTCTGGCCGTCCATGAAAATGGGCAGTCATCTGATCATGGCCTAACCAGGTCTTTTAATAAATAAAATCAATATAGACAGAAGTAAAGGCACCAGTGGAAACAAGATGTTGCACCTCAGTTAGGCTATCTTGGGCAAATAAACTTTGGTTTTAAAAATACAATATTCTAACGGAAATTAACTCACACAAACTTTTCTCCAGCTTTCCAAAAACAAATAAAGTATGGTTACAGTAGCTGTGACTATTATAAAGTGCGCGCGCGCGCGCACACACACACACATCAACAGCAAAGATGCAACGGTACATAAAGAAGCCCTACCTAACTGCTCCCTCAGATAACAAGGAGACCATAAAGGCCATTCTTTTCATGTCTGAAAACAAATACAATGGTTTATTTTGCAAGTACTGGCACATAATACAGTCTCTCTGATCAATACCATGAGTAACCCTTTAAGTAACTTCACCTGTATCCTTCATCATGACCTCCTCTTCTGTGAAAGTCTGAAGTGGAGCATAAATATGGCCACCCACTGCAGTGCTTTTCTCTGCAGCCTCTGGTTTGGTAGACTTAAAAACACATGGCTGAACTCTCCAAGAAAGCCAGCTACTACGGGGTCGAACAGAATTTCTAACTAGCTGCATAAAAGAAAAAGAAAAAGAAAACGTTATCAAGCAAACTGATTACAATGCTTTAAAAAAAACATATGACACTGGGCTGAATTAGAGATATGCACAGACTAAAATGCCACAATTATCAAAAGATAATCAAAGTTCTCCACCTGAATAGGCATCCAATCATGATTCTGTCCACCTAACAGGATGCCATTACCTGCCACTGTGCATCTTACCTGCCAAGAACTAATGTATGTCTGAGACGGGAACAGATAGTATTGCTTTGCAACAATGAAATGGGCCCATAACTGGTTGTGAGATAGGAAACACAGGGCCACAATAAATGGTAACCTAGTAACATGTAAACTAACTAGAGATCAGCATGGTCCTACAGGGGTCTGTCCTGGAGTCTACACTGTTCAACGCATTTATAACTCACCCAAAGGTGAACACCAGCAACTGGATCATCAGGTTTGCCAATGACACCACAATGGAAAGGGTAGTTTCTTTGCAAAATAAAATACATGAAATTCAGAAGGATCTGGAGAGTCTCAGGAGGTGGCCAGAGGCATGGCAGATGAACAACATTGCTGAGAAATGTAATGTTTAAGCCTTTAATCATTGCTTTGTCTTTTTTGTTTCCTCTAAATGTCAAATTTTACCTCTCTGTAAATGTGAACGATTAATGTCCAATTTATTACCATTCTGTTAATTTTACTCTGCTACTGTATGTAATCTATACTCAGGTCACTCCTGAAAAAGTGACTGTACTGTCTCAGTGGACTCACCCAGTCACCAAAACTCAAATAAATAAATAAAGTAATGCACTCAGGGAAAGAAGAACATGAATGCAATACACTACTTTCATGGCATGCAGATTACTGAAACCCAGCAAGAAAAAGACCTGAGAATTTTTCATGGACCAAAAATTGAAATTTAAATGCCTCTGAATTTTCTTTCTCTTGACTGCTAGTCACAGGGCTCCTTTACCACTGGGACCTTCCGTCCCAGGCTTCCATAGAGGCAGAAAGTAGAATTCTGACATGAGGACACAGGTCCCATGGCCAGAGGATTGTGCCAGTTGAAGCCAAAGCAAAAGACCAAAGAGTCCAATCACCAAACCAGAAAATTCATCTACAAAAGGTACCTATAAAAATAACGTTAGAGAGCAGCACAAAAATATGGGGGCACAATACCAACTACGTAAACTGTAAAGATATTAGGGTGGGATGTAGCCCTGTGATCAGTGGTCAGAGAAAGAAAAATTACAGATATTTAAATCCCCCCCCTCCCAAATATGCTGGTTGCAAGGTTCCTTTACCACTGGGATATATAGCAGCAGGGAGACTAGTGTACCCCAGGGTGGGAAGTGAAACAGATATACATTCTAAACATCAATGACTGCCTGTACGACTACGGCCCAAAAATGATGCCACAGATGTAGCTACATCGAACTTATAGAACTTTATAAATGTGAGTAGAAAAGTCTACGTGGCAGCCCTACAAATGTCAGTTAGAGAGGTTTCCCTGAGTTCCAACCATGAAGTGGCCATAGCCCATATTTAGCGAGATTTTATTGGACCAGGTGACAAAACTCTGTCCTGTCTGTAAAATCAAATCCACCTAGCAAATGAATCCTTAGATGCCTTCTTGCCTTGATTCTGACCCAGTGTGAGGACCGGAAGTCTAGTAGTCTTGTGCAGCAGCTTGGTATGCTTCAGTTACTACTTAAAGGCATATCTGGAGTCCAGAATATGCAATTCTTTTTTCATGTCATTCATGAGCTTGGACAGAAAGACAGAGGGACCAGTTTTTGACAATAGAAAGTGGAAGCCACCTTTGACAAGAAACCTGGATCAATGCATAACACAATGGAGCCTTAATGGCAAACAGTGTAAGGCTCTTTGGAAGAGAGTGCGCTAATCTCGCTGATTCTTCTAGCTCAGGTACTTGCAATGAGGAAGATTACCTTCATTGTAAGTTGGAGAAGGAAGGCCTCTTTTAAATGTTCAAAAGGGGCTTTTGTTATCACCTGATGAGCCAGACTGAGGCGCCATAGAGGAACTACAGTTTTACTGGAGGACCTTTCAAGGTGACCACCCTTAAAAATTATCCGACGTGAGAGTGGGATCCCAGCGAATCTACTGAATGCACCAGAAGCAGAGCACCCAAGGCAGAAACCTACATGCTAAATGTTGTTGTTTTCAGTCCTTTATCAAAACCTTCCTTGAAAAACTGAATAAGTAGCAGCAATGAGACAGGCTGATCATCTGTATTCCTGGACTGGAGTCGGAACAAAAGTGTCCACCATTTCTGTTGTAAACCTTTGAGGTTGATTGGTGTCTGGACTACATCTCATCACAATTACCTCCGGTGAATATCCTAAGTGTTCCAGCATTTCCCACTCAATCTCCGGACAGACAGGGACAGATTGCAGAGATTCGGATGAGTTATGGGCCCTTGCAGAAGAAAGTCTGGGCTCACTGGAAATCTGAGGGGGAAGATCTGTTGACATAAGAAATAGATGCGAGACAATGGACAGTGGGACAAGAAGCAACAGACCAAGGTTAGCTCCGCTTTGTACTGGGCTGCTTTGTGTAACACTTTGGACTGAATGGGAATCAGAGGAAAGGCATAAAGAAGGCAGCATAGTTCCCAGTGGAGAGAGAAGGTGTCTCTTGCTAATCCTTGATTGCCCCTTGTAACAGAACAGAACAGCTGAGTTTTGGTGTTTTATCTGGAGGTAAAGAGATCGACCTGATCTTCAACATCAGCTTAGTAGACGAAAGGCACTGACGTTCAGTTCCCATTCTCCTGGTAGAATGTCTATGTGGCTCAGCCAGTGTGCTGTTGAGTTTCCCTGCCCTGGGATGTAAGCCATGAAGAGGCTGGAAAGGTGATCCTTGGCCCAGTGGAGTAACTGCAGTTTCCTGAAGCAAGCGCCGCTGCTTCTGGTTCCCCCTTGCCCACTGATGTATGCCACTGCGGTCCTTTTGCCCATGAGAATTAGGACGTCTTGATGAAGAATGGCAGACTTGAACCTCTAAAGAGTGAGGCATACCACTCACATTTCCAGAACACTGAAGATGAGGCACGACTCTAGCAGTGACCATATACCTTGAGCTGAGAGTTGATCTACGTGAGCAGCCCATCCTCCGAGTCTAGCTGATACTCACCTGCTGAATGTAGACGCCCATGGCACAGCCCTTCATTATGTTTGACTGCACGGTCCAACAATTGAGACTGTCCTTCATGTATTGTGAGATCTTCATTTTGTGGTTCTTGCTGTCCTAGTGGGGTGACCACTGTTTAAGGAAAGTTGCTCGAGTTGGGTACATGTGAATCATGGAATATGGAACCATGTGCCAGCAAAACCACTGTCCCAATGAGCTGCTTGAAAAACATTTTGTAAGTCCAGAAATGTGGCTGTGGTTGGGAAGACTTTGCCCTGCCAAATTCTGAAATCAGCACACAGATTTTGTACTGGAATCAAGGAACTCTTGTGGCGGTTGATGACAAAGCCGTGAGTGGTCATGCATAGGATGACTGAGGCAACTGCTTTCTGGGTCGCCTTGCACCGTGGAGCTTGGATCAAGATGTTGTCTAAATAAGGGAATGGCTGAATCTCTTGACTTCTGAGGTGTGCAATCACAGCTGCTAGGACTTTGGGAGAAGAGTGTGTGTGTGCCGAAAGCCCAACCGGGAAAGTTTTGAACTCGAAGAAAAAATTACTCACTGCAGTAAGCTTCTTTCTTCCAAGGGTCCTTTAGCATCAGTAACTTTTTGCACTTAGCTGGCTTGGTGCAACTGCCCCGGAGGTGTGCCTTTAAGAGATACATAAATGAGCTTAGTGCCAAGCCAATCAGAAGACAGGAAGGGGTGTGAGCTGAGTGAGAGCTGTTGAAGGCTTCAGAAATTTTCTGAGGAAAAACTAGGGCAATTGCCCTGAAAAAGAATCAACAAGATTCAAAAAACATGCAAATGTCCACAAAAAGTGGAAAACAGAAACAACAGCAACATGAGCAAAAAACTCATCAATAAGAATTCCAAATTTGGTAAAACGTGATGTAAAGAACCCTTCTCCAACAGATGGACTGGGGACGAAGGGTGGGAGCTTACTGATGCTAAAAGACCCCTTGGATAAAAGAAGATTACTGCAATGAGCAATTTTTTCTTCTTACCCCAGGAGTCCTTTAGCATCAGTAACATTTTGCAGACTATCAAGAAGTACCAAGTGGGAGGTGGGAAGAGAATCTACTTAGAAAAGAGGCTCTGAAGAACTGCCCTGCCAAATTTGGCATCAGATCAGGTTTTCACATCCAAACTGTAGTGTTTCACAAAAGTGTTCACAGATTTCCAGGTAGCTGCTTTGCAGACATCCAGTAGAGGAATGTCCCTTGCTGCTGCAAGACAGGCGGCAGTGCCCCTGGTAGAGTAGGCCTTGAGCCCCACTGGAGGTTGGTGACCAGCTTTCTCATAGAAGAATCTAATACAAGAGACCAACCAACGAGAAATAGTTTTCTTAATAGCTGGTCTTCCTCTGCCTACATCCCCGTAGGTGAGGAACAACTGAGTGGAAGAGCCTCTGGACTATCTAGTATGCTCTAGGTAGTGAAAGATGGCTCTTTTGACATCCAAGCTATGTAGCTTTTGCTCACCAGGAGTGGACTGCTCAGTAAAGAAGACAGGAAGAGTAATGGACTGGTTCAAGTGAAACTCTGAAACTACCTTTGGCAGAAATGTCCTATTTGTTCTGAGTTCAACTTTACCATTGTGAGGGGATGATGTAATTTGGCTCAGTGCACAGGGTCTGTAGCTCTGAAATCCTCTTGGCAAACATAATGGCTACCAGGAAGACTGTCTTCCAAGTTACAAACTTGATGTGGGCCATGGACATAGGCTTGAAGGGTGGATTCATGAGTCCATCTATGCAAAGGTTCAGTCCCCAAGGAGGAACAGGCTCCCTGGGTGGAGGCTGGAGGTGCAAGAGGCCTTTGAAAAACTGTTTAAAAATGGCATGGGGGAAAAAACAGATTTTTTTTCTTTCCCACCGAAAGGTAGGCTGAAATTGCCACCAGGTGTAGATTGAAGGAAGATGCTTTCAAGGCTGACGCCTGTAAGTGTACCAGGTAGTCTAGCAGCTGAGGGTCTGATGCTGATAGGGGTTCGACATTTTTGCTCTTGCACCAGAGGGAAAACCTTTTCCATTTGGCTGCATAAGTCTTCTTAGTGTTCGGTTTTTTAGCCATCCTCAGTATCTTAAGGACCTGTTCAGAGTACTGCAAGGATGGAAACTCTAACTCCTCAAGAACAAGGCCTTGAGGTGAAGAGCGTGCATTTCTGGGTACTGCACTCCCGTCTGAGAAAGGGTCAGCAGGGAGTGAATTGGAGGCAGGCGAATGGGCCTGCTGCAGGACACAGAGAAGGAAAGGGTACCAAGCTTGCCTGGGCCAGTCCGGAGCCACTAGGATCATCAATGCAGTTTGCTGTCTGAATTTCAGCAAAACCCTGAATATCAGGGGAAAAGGAGCAAATGTGTAGGAACTTCCCTGACCAGTCCAGGATCAGGGCATCCAGAGGAAGTGTTCCCGGAACTGGGGGTCTGCAACAGTACTGAGGAAGCTGAAAATTGAGGGGTGAGGCAAACAGATCCACATCTGGTGTGCCCCACCACCTGAACACTGTGGCTAGTACTTGCTTGTTCAGTGTCTATTCACTCTGGCCTTGAGTGATGTGACTTAGAGCATCCGCCAGAGTACTGAGTTTGCCTGGGAGATGACTACCAGAGAGGCAGACTCCAAGGGAGAATGCTAGAGACCAGAGCTTCAGAGCTTCCAAAAAGAGTATTCCTGGTCTGGTACCACCCTGTTTGTTTATGTAGAACACTGCAGTCGTGTCTGTTCGAATTTGAACCGCCTGCCCTTCTTTGCTGGGAGCGAAAGCTTTGAGAGCTAGGAAGACTGCTCGGAGTTCCAAAAGATTTATGTGTAACTGTGACTCTTCGGGAGTCCAGTTGCTGCTTACTGAGGCACTGTCCAAATGAGCTCCCCATCCCAAAAGGGAGGCATTTGTAGTGATCACCTTTGTGGGAAGAGGAGCTTGAAAGGGAACCCCTGCCTGCAAATTTGCAGGCTTCTTCCACCACAGCAGGTTTTGGAGGAACTGCTCCAACACAGGTATCAACTTTGAAAATGTGTTGCTTCTCTGAAACCAGTGAGCTCTGAGGTAGGCTTGCAGGAGTTGCATCCTGTACCTGACCCCTGTGACTACTGCAGTCATAGAGGCTACATGTCCCAGAAGTTTGAGGAAATGTCTGGCTGGTCTTGGCTGTCCCCAGGCGAATGAATGTGCCACTGAAAGGAAACATTAATTTTTTCCTGTGAGAGGAAAGCATATCCCTTCTGAGTGTCCAGCTGGGCCCCTATGAAAATGAACAATTGGGTGGGTCCAGGGTGATATGTCTTTAGATTTACCAGGAAACCCAGACATTCCAAAGTGAGTTCTGTGAGGGAAAGAGATTCCTTGACCTGGCAAGAAGACTTTGCTACTATGAGCCAGTCATCCAGATAGGGGTAGACATCAACACCCAGTCTCCTGAGATATGCTGCTACCACTGTGAGACATCTGGTAAAGACTCTTAGAGCCAAGGACGGACTGAAGGGCACTGCAGTGAACAAATATGACTCGATGGAAATTTGAACCCGAGAAACTTCCTGTGAGATCTCCTTACAGATATGTGGAAATAGGCGTTCTTTAAGTCTACAGATGCTAGCCAGTCTCCCTGCTGTAAGGACTGTATGACCAGTGACAGAATGACCATTTTGAATTTGGGTTTATTCAGATGTTTGTTTAGATATCAGAGATCTAAGACAGGTCACCACTCCCCAGTTTTCTTTTGTGTCAGAAAATACCTGGAGTAGAGACCCTTGCCCTTCTGGTGGGTGGGGACCCTCTCCACTGCTCATAAAGCCAGAAGGTTTTGTACCTTCAATTCCAACAGTAGTATCTGTCTTGGGGACAGAGATCTTGACACCTGGGTATGCTTGAGGTCTCGCATCTGCTTGAACTGTAGAGGCAGACCCTTCTCCACTATCTCCAGCGCCTACCTGTCCGACGTGATGAGGGACCAGTGCTGAAGATAGTGGGAGAGTCTGCCTCCCACCGGAAGCGGGGAGGTGACCTGGACACTCACATCAAGACTTAGACTGAGCGGCAGATGGCTGAGTAGAGGTGGCTCTTCTTTGGCCCCTTCCACCCCAGCCTCTGAAAGACCCCCTGTACTGGCAAAAGTCAGACTGGGAGTAGGGATTGTAAGGCCTGGGAACAAAACTTCTGCCCCTACTGCCCCTGGGACAGGATCTCTGAGGAGTGGTGGGCTTAGGTTTGGATGGGTGGCTCTGCCAGGAGGCTTTGTACTCATCGACTTTTTTCATGTAGTCAGTGGTTCTGTAATTAAACAACATATTTTGATCACAGGGAAAATCCATGGCCTTGTTTTGAGTGTCTGTTGTCAGACTGGTTGTTCTAATCTAGGTGCAGCATCCCAGAGAGATGGCAAGGACCATCACCCTAGAGGCTGCATCATTGTTGTCGTCTGCCATGTGGAACTGGTACATAGTAGCTTCCAGGGCAGTTTTTGATGTATCCATCAGCTCCTGCACCACAGAATCTGATCCGCTGCAGGCAATAGCCTGGACAGATTTCCAAAGAACTTTCTGATATTTAGCTGTGAATGCCATGTAAGAAGAAAGTCTGAGAAGTAGAGAAGCTGCAGCATACTTGCTCTTTGCTACAAAGCCAATTCTCTTGGAATCTTTGTCAAGGGGAGAGGGGGACAAGGAGACTCCAACTTTCTCACAAGCTGCCTGCTACACTATGCTCTCATGGATAGGGTGTGCAGACAGAAACTCTGTACCATTTTTAGACAATTTATTTTTTCTCTCAAGCCACTTATCAACCCCTGATACTGAAGTGGGATCTTGATGCACCTTCATGGTATATTTTTTCTAAATGCATTATAGATAGAGATGACCATGGTCTTTGGGGATAAAAGACCCCTCATCTCCCTATAATCTTTGTCTTCATCGACATTCTGTGGGCTCCTGCATAGGGAGGTCCAGGGTGTCCGGCATATTTTGTATAAATGTAAACCTAGAGGAAGGATCCACATGGTCACCCGGGGGATCCCCAAGATGAGGGTCCAGGGACTCCTAGGGTTCAAAGCCCTCAAAATCCATGTCAGGGGCATCAAAAAATTGATTATCATCTGCGTTACCCTCACAGTCTACAGAAGAGAGAACTGTGGAAGAGTGCTTGCCAGCTCCAGTAAATAGAGGACCCATCTTTTTGAAGGGTCTGAAACAGTTGCCATGCTTTTTCCATATTTTTCACTGTCGGAAGAACCTGCGCAGACTTGGCTTGTAAGTGTTTTGTTTTTTCTGTATGCTTTAAGCTGCCTGTTGTTTTGCTATTGGCTTTCCCAGGAGCAACAGGAGCATTTTTGTCTTGACAGAGTTTCTTTTTGGCCACTTCATCAGAGACTTTATCAAGTTTCCTTTTTTCATCACTTTTATTAATTTTTTAATTTGTGAGAAACTTCATCTTTGAAAGCTTTATTTTTTGGCTGGGATCTGGGGGGTTCCTCAGCACCTCTGCTTTTAGTATTAGTACATTTGGATGGTCCCTTATCGGGAGCCTTTGATTTATCCTCAGCCATAATAAAAGGTTTGTCTGCTATGTTTGCCAATTTAAGCAAAGAAGACCAGTCCTGGACCTAAGAACTGAGTGAAGGTTTCTGTGAAAATGCCACCGGCCAGTCCTGTCCCAGGTAATAAACTCTGTCTATTACTAGTGTCTTTTTTTTTTTTTTTTTTTGTAGAACTGGGATCTATACCAGTGCCAATCTTAATAGAAACCCAGTAATACTGGTCAACTGCACATAGGTGACTGTTGGACCCTTACGGACAGTCTTGACACCAATGATACCAAGGTCCAGTAATATAATAAAAAAGGTTTCCTCGTAAATTGCCAATCTAGAGAGAAACACCCCAGGCACTGTTTAAAATTGAAATCCACTGCAGGTGCCTTGCGGTAAACCCCTCGAGGTCTGAGGTAAAAAACAAGGCAACTGTCCCTAATTAGAAGGTTCCCACAAGAATTTGTCCAAAAATTAAGAGAATCGTCGAAAATAAGCACCGACGATAAAATTAGGGTTTAAAATGAATACTCGTTATAAAAATAAAGTCAAAACAGTGTGAGTGCACTAAAAATAGAAAATTAGCATGTGCTAATGAAAAAGTACAACTTTCACTCAGCACACTATTGGAAACAAAATATGAGGAAAACTTTACCCAGATAAGCACTAAGAGCTGTCAACAAGGAAAGTTGAGAGACACCTCAGGGGCAATTGTGCTCAGTCCAATGGAGAAAAAATTCTGAAGCCTTCAACAGCTCTCACTCAGCTTACCCCTTCCTGTCTTCTGATTGGCTTGGCCCCAAGTTCATTTTAATATCTCTTAAAGGCACACCTCCATGGCAGTTGCACTTAGCCAACTAAGTGCAAAAAGATACTGATACTAAAGGACTCTTGGGGTAAGAAGTGATGGTTATGGACTCTGAGCCTCAGATACTGCCTATGAGACTCCTGGATGTGAATGTGTAAGCAGGCATCCTATAAGTCTATGGAGTCTAGGAAGTCTCCCCGATGAATTTCCCCAATGATGTACAAGAGGGTCTCCATTCTGAATAACCCGTTATGGATAAAATGATTCAGAAACGTTAAGTCCAGCACTGGCCTGAACTCCTCCCCTCCCCGTGCATTTTAGAATGATAAAGAACAGACACCTCTGTTGAGTTCCGGAAGGGGTACTGGTTCTAAGGTTCCCTTCAGAAGTAAGTCTGTTATTGTGTGAAACATCCCAAGTCACTTGGCAGGATCGGAAGACAGTGGTGAAGAATTACATGAGGAACTGGAGGCTTTGAATCCATGTCGATGATGTACCCCTTGTTCACAATGTCCAGGACCCATCTGTCTCTTGCTGAATGGATCCATTCCTCAAGGAAAAAGGGAAGTCTGCCTTCAATTTGGGGATGGGCCTGGTCTGTCTAGGAAGTCTGCCTCCAATTTGGGGATGATCCTGGTCTGCCTGAGAAGATACAATATTTTGTTAGAGTCTGCGGAGTCATGGTTGCCGCTGCCACCAGCCCAGTTGTTGTGTTGTTTCCGGGTAGAACAGAGCCATTTGTTATTAAAGCCCCTGCTTTCAGCCCAGCCATGGCCTGCGCAGTGGAAGATTCACTGCTGCGGCGTAAGACTCAGGTTCAGAAATGGACTCGGGCGTTTGGAGTATCGGCTGGGGGGAGAAGGCTGGCGTCCGATGACTGCTCGCCTTCTCCTGGGGGGGGGGGGGTCTGTGGCCCAGCACTTGCCAACTCCTGGCAGAGGCCAGAAGAACAGCAATGCAGCTGGGCCCCATTGCCTAGGGAACGTGATGGACGTCAGCGTATGCACTGATGTCAGTGGCATGCCATGCTTCCATGGGGAGAGTGGAAAACACGCTCCCCGACTGACAGGATGACAGTTGCCAGCTCCCATCACTGCAAAACGCCCCGGACAGCCGGACCACCTCAGCAGTACCCTGGGCCAACTGAGAGTCACCCCCACTGGTGCCTTCCCCCTCGTAGGGGGGGGGACCCATCCGGTGAAGGGTTAAGCCGGGCTACCCAGGAAGGGCTGCGATCTGAGGTGGTGGCTGGCGGCAGGATTGAGTGCTGGCAGGGTCCATGGCAGCCCAAAAGAGTGGCCGGTCAGAAAAGCAAGGCAGGAGCTGGAAAAAAAAAAAGGCTCTGCTTTGGTTGTCTGACCTGCTGTAAGAAGGCTGGTCACAAAAAGGCTTCCAGGAGCATCCAAACCAATTTCTGTCTCTGAATTTTGGATGAGGTAAGCAGATCTTAGCTGTCTCACCAGCGCCACTGCATCCTTAAGAGCAGTCCCAAACAAAAGGCCTCCTTCATATGGAGCATTAACTAGGTGAATCTTTGATGAAGTGTCCACCTAGCAGGCCCTTAGCCAGAGGCTTCGTCTTGCACAAATGTGATAGAACATGGTCCCAGCTGTGCAGCGGATGGTGTTCTCTGAGACATGTGCTGAACAGGCAGAGGCAAGATCCACAAGTAGCAAATGGTGGATAAGATCCTTGCAATTCTTGGGATCTTATACCAGCTTATACACCAAGTCAGTAGCTCAGAAAAGGGCAGCTCTAGCCAAAAACAGGGTTATTGTTGCTGCCTTCATGTATACTCAGAAGGCCTTTTTTAATGAGATATCTGCTTTACGATCTACCAGATCCCTGAGGCTTGCTGCAGATAGTTAAGTTCAACGTTAAGGAGTAGCAGAGAGATCTAACATGAACAGGCTTGTATTTTATTTGGAAAAGGTATGCCATTTCTGCTTCAACACTGCTGGTTTTCACTGACTGATTATACCAGTGTTTAGTAGACAATACCACCCCAGTATATTTCATCTGATGTTCTAACACATGTTGGAACACAGAGCCGGAGGTATAGCTTGAAGTGGTGCATGTAGGTAGCCTTGATCCAAGATCCAGAAGGAGCGGGGAGTGTAGAGTAGAGAGCATGAAGTGGCATGGTGAAAGCAACAGAGGAACAGAGAGCGAGCAAGATGCATGTGGAGGCTGAAACCAACCTTAGAGAACAGCAGCAGAAAGGAGATCAAAGTGTGTCAAGACTGTTAAAACAAGTAGCATGAGGTGAGAACTGTGATGGCATGAACGTTTAATTTTCAGTGTATGGAATTTAAGCTGAACCTCAAATCCTGGCTTCTGGACAAGGATAAATGTAACTGTTCTGCCCGCTAATCGCCTCACCATTGCCTGCCCTTCTGGTCATTATCTCCCTTTCCTGCTATAGTTGGCTATGTCAGGCCGTGGCATGGTATCCAAGCACCATGCCTACCTATAAACTTGTACTGTATATATATCCTTTATTTTTTACTTACTTGTCTGTTAACTATCATTATTGCACCTTATACCTGACAGTATCGCTGTATATTGCTACTTCTAATGTAACCATGTTACTGCCTTCATTGTACTGTATAGTATTTTTCACTCATGCCTTATGGCCCAGGTCATGCCTGTAAATGGCCCACTGGACCAGTGCACCTACCCGGCTATCAAAGTCAAAATAAATGAATAAATTTAAGGACATAAATCATTAACCAAAACAAGATCAAGTAAACTCACAAAATGTGTAGCTAATAAATTGCATACTGTGGGGACTAAAGGTTTGCATGGTCTAACATAAAAGAAAGACGGCGGATGCCTTTGAACAGACCTGCAGCTAATTCAGTGCAGACTTAAAAACTGTTGTTGCAGCAAGATTTTACATGTACCTGTTATAATCAGTGTTGTTTACGTCAATTTATGTATTCGTTGTTTTAAATGACTTGGGACATTCTGTAAACAAGACTTGTTTTTTTTATAGAACCTATGTTGTAATTCATTCATTTTTTAATAAAACAAAATCAATAAAAAATTCTACAACACTTCATATACAGATACATAACTGAATATTTAATATATGTGATATTGTACTTGGTGTGATTGCATGGTCTTAGTTTAGTCGAGAATCTTGAAAGTGGTAATGGATTATTATATTATACAAACACAGAATTAACATTTAAACATGTGAAAATTATTTTCAGCCAATTGCTAAACACATTTTGCCATATATAATTGGTTACATGGGGAGTGCAGCTTTAAAACCAGGTGTGGCACAGAGTTCAGGTAGCCAGCCAGTTTAGAAGCAAACATCAGCATGAGGTGTTGAACTGTGTGTGTGTGTTGCTACCCACAGAGTATCTGAGATTAGTATCTTTGGAGAGTTTTAAAATTTACACTTGAAGCCCTACAAAAAGCTGACCACTACTGTGGCATAGTTCAAGCAAAAGCTAGCAGTAAAATTAATAATTGGCAGATCGATCAGAAGTAAACTGAAAGCCAAAGACTTATGCAAGGGAAGCTGGAGCATTCATTTTGTAGCATAAAAATAAAAGTAAATACAAACATAATATTTAAATATAAATGGGAAACTGTTGGTTTGAATATCAATGCACTCCTTGCTAGTGATATATGATGTATTCGTTATAGAAAAGCACTGGTTAAGTAAACAGAATAGTTATTTTTGGAAGCGCATATGGTGTTTAAAAAATAATAAATAAAAAATCATTGTAAAGCTTTCTCTTATGTAAGTGGTCAGGAAGTATCGTGAATAACTGCATCAGTAGCTTTGAAAACTTGATACTCCTAATATTACTTATGCAAACTGCTTTCTAGTAGAATTCACAAAAAGACTGCGAGTACACACAGTGATGGGATACAAAAAATCCAGTAGAAACTGTACAAGAACATTAGCCAGGACAATCAAGAGACAGCAATCAAGTTCCAGCCAATTTTGTGTTTTTAAACACAAATCCAGAGGCAACGACGAAGATAAGAGTTTATGCTCTTGATGCACTCACAGGAACAACCACTATTCGCTACCATGACTACTGGAAGCACAGTTTTATAAAGTGGCTGGCTTAATCTACATGAAACTTATTTCTCTAAAACAGACCAAAGCTCCTCAAATATAATAACATTTTAATTTTGTTCTAGTTATTTATTTTATGTTATATTTATAGCATTTAATACTATTTATTGCAGTAACTGACAAATATCTCGAAAGTGCAATTATGTAACAGAATAAGATATTTTTACAGAATCACATCCATATTTTTAGTTCAGCTGTGCTCATAAAGCTAAAGTTTAATTTGGTAAAGTGATCACTTGTTTTGTTACATAACTATTTTATATGCCAAGTAGTTATTTAGAGTGATCTGCTTTGATACTGCATGTTTTTAGTAAGCAATAAGATACGACAGGGTGTGTGTTGAACAGATATTACCGCACGCCCAGGGGCGTAGTAAGGCACGAGGCCCTGCCGAGTGCCTTCAGTCCCCAGAAGTGTGGTAATATCTGTTCAACACACACCCTGGAGTGTTTTATTGCACTTATAAAATGGTAAACTTTTTTATTATTATTATTTTTGCCCCCATAAAATAGAACACCTGTAAACAGCAAAAGGCATTTTTTATCAGAACTTCTGGTAAAATAGTCCTTCAGCCAGCAACACAATTACATCATGGTTTTGGCAGGCTGCTAGGCTGGAACCCCACGCACCCCCCCAATGCGCGCGCGCACACACACACCACACACACACACACACACACACACACACACACACTCTCACACTCTCCAGTTTCCAGTTTCCAAGGACCTACACGGCTAAAATGTCCTTTCCTCTGAGAGGGGTGGAGGTTATAGTTCCTTCCAGACACACCTAAGGACCCCACAAGAAGAATACTGCCCTTTTCTTCGCTCTTCCGATCCAGCGGCTCGCCGACTTGTAAAACTTTAAACCCGCAGCACAGGGTTCACCTGTCGCGCTGGTCCTGGGTAGTGATGACTGAGGCTGAAGTAAACAATATAACCACCTCCGTCCTTCTGTCTCCCCGCCGTGCAGTGGCTAGGGACAGCAGCGATCTTGCTCTTCAGAGTTTCGAACGCCCCACTGCACTTGCTTAACTATTTGCTTGTATGGCTCTCGCTAAGCGTGAAAACAAGATGGCTAACTTTACATTGATCAACATTCCTTTTTTTTTTTGTCAACATTCTATTTAGGGGCATTGATTTGTTTGCCTGTCCTTTTTTTTTTTTTTCTATGTGTAATACATATATGGCACCGATTTTCTAGCCAATCAATATTCTTCTTTTGCTATGCCCATTTTATAATATTAGACAGTTACTATGGGAATTAAAAGGAAAGCTATAATGTCTGTTAACCCCCTGAAAACAAAAAGACTACCTAAACAAATAAAAGGGGAAAACAACAGATATTGGCCCAGAAAAGATTACCTGTTATTTTCTAACACCGGGGCCATATTCAGAGCCAGTCAGTTGTGCGGGCGCAAGCCGCACAGAACAGACGCTCCAGCCAGCTCTGAGGATATATTCAAACAGTATGTGCGATCGGTACTGATCGCACATACTGCCTGAATATCAGCCTTGATGCACAGCCCATAGTGGGAGGCGGCCAAGTCCCATGTAGTGCAACCAGGGAGTGCTGCATACCGCCAGTGGGCTATGCGTGGCACATACCTGGATCCTCCATGACCCCAAAAGCGATATTCAGCCTGGAACTGCTAATGAGCTCATTGGGCATGCATGGCGCAAAGGGCACCATGCATGCTCTTCACAAGCCCATTAGCATGACTGCTGAATGTGCCTGGCACCCTGCAATCACCGTGTGAAACACAGAACACTTCACATCACCCTGGTAGTCTACTGGACCCCACTCCCATCCCTGACTGTAAAATAGAATATCTTCCCCATATTTCCCCGGTAGTCTAGTGGCCCCCCTCCCCGCCCCAATTGTAACAAAAAACGTACTCCCAATATATCCCTGATAGTCCAGTGGACCCACCCCACTAAGGCACCCACACCCAACCCCACCCCACTCCCCGGTCCAAGTATGACCACGAAGCGCGCGGGCAGCAAAACCTACCACACACTTCCACGGCTGCCTGCCGACTGAGCTGTCACAGAATGACAGCTTACAGTATGCACTGTAATACCATTGGTCAACACTGAAATGATTATCAAGTTAGTGTATTGTAAGCATTCATTCACAAGGACAACTATGTGAATGAAAGCTTACAGTACACACTGCAATCCCCTTTTTATCCCAGAATCGGTTATTATTATCTTTAGCAGAAATAAAAAGAAAACTTCAGAAAGGTAACATATTACTACAAAAGCTACTTATTGATCTTTCTGTATTTAAAACTTCTCAGCAAACAGAGCAAAGGCTGGAGGAAAATGTGGTTAGAAGTAACCGATGCATAATTAAAGAGAAGACAGCAGAAAAAGAGATGTTAGAAATAGACAATATTGTGAAACAACCTGAGGAAAAAAAGAAGCAAAGGCAGGAATCTGTATAGCAGAAAAATTACTGTAATACAAAACAGCAAGGCTCGACCATGGAATTGTAACAATGGTAAACCTGTAATTACAAGGGATAAACAGCAAGAATGAAATCAAAATCTCCCAGAGATAGGTGTAGCCAGAGACAAGAGCCCCCACAAGGTCTCAAAGGAAACAAAACCTACCCAGAAGAGGGGAATGGGATTACAAAATGAAAACAAACAAAAAGAGAACTGGTAGACAAACAAAGATCTTAAAATGATTCGGACTTGGAATATCATGCTATTACGTGAACACCAAAGAATAACTGTATGGAGAAAAATAAGGAAATAAAGGTACTAATCAAAAAAGGGGTTATTCTCCCGACCATCTATCTAACAGGCTTACCAAGATTAAGGGGTGTCAGTATATGATGTACTTAGGGGTATTTGGGGAAACAAAATCGAATGACATTCAATCAGTATACACGTATTTATGTGGAAAACGAAAGGGATGGGGTTGTATCACTTTTAAATCAAAGGCTGCATGTTTATGTATCTATGAACATAAATTAGAATGTTTGCAGAAAGGAGTTAACCTAGGTACCACTTTGGAAAATAAGGTTGTTTACCATAAACATTTTTATTGATTTTTAACATTTACAAACAAGTGTACACACACACACACACACACGCACACACACAAGGGCATAATAAAGGCCAGCCCACCAATGTTTTGCAATGGCTGCACCGATTAGTATTCCACTCCTGATCATCCTTAGGCCCTTGCCTAGATCACCTTCACTAGCCCAGTCACTGAGGTTCATCTATAGACTTGTATGTAGACACTCATCCTTCTTTACAGCCTTCTTGTTATTCTGAGGTGTATACAGTACGCTAGACACTTAAATGTGTCCTGCAGGGTCTACCAGGTATGTATTTGTGGTTGTCTTTACACTTTACCTGCTAGTCACATGCTTTCCCTTAGGGTAAGAATAGTACCAGAAATCTCGGGAAATGAGAGGGAGCATCCTGGGGGGGGCGTCACTCACATCAAACTGAGAACAGATACCTGTAGAGAGGTTTATCTGTGAGCAGAGGAGCACAGGCACTCTCAATAACAAGTTCCAAACCTTGTGGGGGGTGGGACATGAGGGGAAAGGCAAAAGCCCTCCACTCCTCTCCATCCGAAGAAGCTCAACTCCGCTATCACCTACAGAAAAACATTTGAAACTTGGTTAACACACACCAGCCTCATTAAGTTAACGCCAGTCCTGATCAACACTTTTTTCACCTAGCTGGTGGTAAGAAACAGAAACACAGACTTTGATGGCAGATAGGGACCATTTGGCCCAAATAAGTCGCAGATCCTAGTTAACCAACAACCTACTTCCTCCTACCCCATCTCTAGAATTACCTTATGTCTATCCCATGCATTGCTGAATTCCCCCACTGTTTTTGACCTCACGGTCCCCTCAGGAAGGCCTGTCCAAGTGTCCACCACCCTCTCCGTGAAAATATACTTCCTCATGTTGCCCCTGAGCCGTCCCCCCTCTATCTTCAAATTGTGCCCCCTTGTTCTTGGACATTTCTTTTTCTGAAAGATGCTACCCTCTTGGACTTTGTTGATTCCCTTGAGGTACTTGAAAGTTCCTATCATGTCCCCCTTCTCCCTCTTTTCCTCGAGGGTACACATATTAAGCTCCTTCAGTCTCACTTTGTATGGCTTCTGGTGCAGACCCTGCACCATTTTAGTTGCCCTCCTCTGGACTGCCTCCGTCCTATGTCCCTGCGGAGGTGGAGTCTCCAGAACTGCATGCAGTACTCCAGATGGGGTCTCACCAACTGTCTGTACAGAAGGATAACAACTTCCTGTTTTCTACTATTGATGCCTCCCTTATGCATTTCAGTACTCCCCAACCCTCTTTACTGCCTTCTCACATTGCTTGCCTACTTTTAGGTTGTCTGATATGACTACTCCCAGGTCCCTTTCCATTTTTGTTGTTGTTAGTACCCCCATTGCGTACTCTTCCCCCTGGGTTTTTGTTTCCCAGGTACATTACTTTGCACTTCTTTGCATTGAATCTAAGCTGCAATACTTTTGACCATTCCTTCAACCTTGCCAAGTCCTTTTTCATCCTTTCCACCCCACCCCCGTATCAACCCCTGCTGCAGAGCTTTGTGTTATCTGCAAAGAGGCACACTTTTCCTTCAGTCCCTCTGCAATGACACCTATAAAGACATTAAAGAGGACCGGTCCCAGTACGTACTGGGTCGTGTTAAAGTTAAACATAAAGCCTACACTACATATGAAAATAATAAAACAAATCATAATAAACTAGCATTTTTGAAAGAGCAAATGCACTTGAAGTATCTAATCAGGAAAACTAAATCTAGTATTGAATTTAAAATAGCACACCCATAAGACTCTAAACTACTTTACTCATACATAAACTCAAATAGCAAAACATCGGTTAAAACTTTAGGTCCAATTATGGATAACAACATCATTATTGAAAAACGATCAAATAATTGCTGATAAATTTAAGAGTTATTTTTGTTCAGTGTTCTCTCAAAAATCTAACATAACAATCAACATAGACAATGTACTTGAAACAGAATGTTTTTCCACACAAGAAGTATATCACGAACTTAGCAAAATCAATAGTACATCCAGTCCAGGACCTGATTTTATAAACCCCAGACTACTAAAAAACACCACCGGACACCTGGCCTATCCCCTGTCTGTAATTTTCAATCTTCCCTTAAGGAGGGTACAGTACCAAAAGACTGGTGCTCGGCCACAGTGATACCTATATACAAGAAAGGAAGGAATTAGAACAAAAGTAGAAAATTACAGGCCAGTAAGTTTGACCTCTCACTGTTGTAAACTCATGGAGAGAATAATTAAATCAAGACTTCAATTAAATATGGAACAGCAAGGTCTAAGAGATGGGTCTCAACATGGTTTCAAGAAGGGATGGTCATGTGCTACAAACAATATAGTCTTCTGTGACAAAATGAGTAAAAATTCAGACAATGGCATACCAACAGATGTAATTCTACTAGACTTTGCCAAGGCCTTCGATAAAGTGCCCCACAATACCTTAATTAAAAAACTACAAGAACTAAAGATCAATTCATGTTTAGTAAGATGGATAAATTGTTGGCTTCAAAACAGGGTTCAACATGTTCGATATAATGGCAGCAAGTCTAGTGAAGGTTTAGTAAGTAGTGGTGTTCCACAGGGATCTGTTCTGGGCCCAGTTCTGCTTGGTATATTCGTTGGTGATATTGATAAAGAACTTAAAAATAAAGTTACAAAGTTTGCGGACGATTCCAAACTGGTGGGGAGATAAACTCACTCCAGAAACATCTAACCCTCATTAGCGATTTGGGTAAAATCGAAAACTGGGCCGAAAAAAATGATATGTCTCTAAATTCAGAAAAATGTGTGGTTCTGCATTTCGGACACAATAACCCTAATTATTCCTACATCCTAAAATCAGAAAACACTTAAAACCTCCACTACTGAACTTGATTTGGCAATCCATATAAACAATAAGCCAACCTCTTCTGATCAATGTAGAACAGCCTCTAGGAAGGCCAAGGGCATGGTAAATTAAAAAAAGCGCACCTTTATATGCAAAACTGAACAGCTTATTCCCCTTTTTAAAAGATAGGTGTGCCCCCTTTTGGACTACGGATCTCAAATTTGGTCACCCTACCTTATCAAAGATATAGCTCAGATAGAGCATGTCCAGAGGTCTGCAACAAAATTTATTCTTAGATTGGCTAATATGCTATATGACCCAAGATTAAGGAAGACGGGTTTGCATACCTTACACGCTAGGAGACAGAGGGGTGACCTTCTCTTACTCTTTAAAATCCTCAAATCTAACAAACTCACAAATGAATGTGAATTGGAATACAGTAGCACTAGGGAAAATATGAGATCCCATTATAAGAAATTAGTAGTGAAAGGGTTAGACCAAATGTGAGATAGCTTTTTTACAGTTAGAACATCTAAAACATGGAATAGACTCCCTCAGGAAACTGCAGATATCAATTCTTTCTAAGGATTCAAACGAACCCTGGACGAGACATATTACTCAAAATACAAGTTGGTATAATCACCCACTGGAGTGGGGGACATTCATGATGGGCCATGGTGCCCCCTTATGTCCTTGAAAAACGTAGTAAACCTAGTGTCTGAAAATAGTCACTCTTTGTCTAGCACACCTCACCCGGTTACCAAAAACAAATAAAAAAATAAATAAAATACTGAACCCTGAGGTACCTCGCTACTAACCCCCCTTTCTTCAGAGTGGACTCCATTTACTATTACCCTCTGCGTCCTGTTGTCCAGCCAATTTTTTACCCAGGCTACTACCTTAGGATCCACTCCCAGGCTGGATCACTTGTTTATTAATCTTTTGTGTGCGACTGTGTCAAATGCCTTGCTAAAGTCTAGGTAGACCATGTCCACAGCCCCTCCCTGGTCTACTACTTTGGTCACCCAGTCAAAGAAATCTATTTGATTCGTCTGACATGACCATCCCACTGTGAATCCATGCTGCATTGGGTCCTGTGCCCTGTTGGCCTCTAGGTACTCAACAATTCTTTCTTTCAGAAGTGATTCCATCATTTTCCCTACCACTGAGGTCAAACTGACAGGTCTGTAGTTTCCTGCCTCTGCCTTGTTCCCACTTTTGTGAAGGGTAAATTACATCTGCCCTCCTCCAGTCCTCAGGTACCACACCATCCTCCCATGATTTGTTAAAAAGGGTAGTCAGTGGCGTCACTAGTTCTCCCCGTAGTTCTTTTAGAATTCTGGGGAGAATCCTGTCAGACCCCATTGCTTTGTTCACCTTCAGTTTTAGTTCTTTCTGGGTCCATTCTTCTGTGAATGGATACCACAGGGAGTATAAACACACTCTCTGCAGTATCTAGTAATACACCAGGTAGGGGTTCCAGATTTGACAGTATTCGGGTAAAGTACCTTTGGCAATATGTGCTGTTCTTTCATATTTAGATGTCAGCGTAAGGAGGTTTTTCTTTTCCCTAACTGTGGATGGGTTCTGGTCCTACCAATGGAATATAACCCTTTTTGCCACTGCGAGGGTCCTGTCAACCACAGTAGCTGTGGTGATGAGAGTTGAGGAGCCTGTAAGGGTATGTCCAGGACAGCAGGGAGCAGATTTCTGCACTCCAGATCTGGCACTATTAACTTACACCCATCCCAAACTTTTGTCCAATATTCTTCTTGCTGAGGACAGGCACATAGTATGTGTGTAAGGGAGGCCTGTAGGGGTGAACATCTCCAGCAGTCACTTGTGGTAGTCAAGCCCACTTAATAAAGCCACATAGGAGTGTGGTATGCCCTACACAGTACTTTGTATTGCAGTGTTTTGCCTGAAGTTCCCTCGACGCCTTACAGTTGGTCACCCACACACAATTCCATGTTTCATCTGAAATCTCTATGTCTAGTTCCCGCTCCCATTTGAATTTACTGTCCAACACCGGGGAGGGAGGAGACACCTATTTGACCAATCCCCTGAATTTCATAGAGAAATCCTATAGGAAATCTAGATGGTCTATCCAGGCCTCTACTGGGGACTGTGCCTGAAGTGTGTGGGATCTAGCGACAGTGATACGAAGGAGATCTCATACTTGTAGATACCTCCAAAAGTGTTGGAGGGAATATGGTATTTTTCTTGTATCTCTTCAAAGAAGTACAAAGTCCCTGTCAAGGGGTGGTACAAATCCCCTGTGTTCTGTATTCCTTTAATCTTTCCAGTCTAAAGTTATGTTGTCAATGGTAAGGTGGGGATTCTTCCACAACGGTCTATTCCAGGCTGTAATCAGACATCAGCCCAGTACTGTGGCGTGTTTTAGCCATATATGTTTGGTTACTCCGGTGCACGGCGAAGTAGACAGAAGTAGCCCTCAGTCAGGCGAGAGCATAGCTTGAGGCTGAGTGGAATTACTCAAGGCCTGCTCGAAGTGCACCCACCTCGGTGCTGTATGCATGAGTTTGGGTTTATAGCAGGCCACCACCTGATGAATCAGCCATCTTTCAAGCATGTGTCTCATATCAGTTAGGTCAAGGCCACCTTGCCACCAGTGTGCTTGTACTGTCTAAAGTATCAGCTTGTGGCTTTTACCTCCCCAAATGAAGTAGGAGATCCTTGTGTTCAAGGTTGTAAAAAAAGATGCCGGAATCTGAACTGGCAGGTTAAAGAGTAAATATTGTACTCTGAAAACATTTCTCATCTTGAGTGCATTTACACTGCCCCAGAGGGATAGCATTATATCCCCCCAGTGTGATAGATCCTTAGTAACAATGTATAACAGCTTTTGCAGATTGGCATTTACAACTTGTGCGACTGAGTTGCAGATCTGAGTTCCCAAACATGTTATCCCCGCTGGGGACCACTGAAAGGGGTAACCTTGGAACAAGATCTGTGTACATGCGTTAGTGATAGGTAATACTTGAGATTTGGAACTATTAATTTTGTAACCTGATAGTGTTGAGTTTTGTGCAATTATTCCTCTTAAAGAGTGCAGAGAGGCTGGGATGTCTGTCATGAATAGGGTAATGTCATCTGCAAACAGAGAGAGTTTGTGATTAGAGCTTCCCACCGAGAAACCCCAAAATCCCGGTGTTTCCCCGATTTTCTGGGCTAGCGGCTCAATAGCCATTAGAAACATATATGGAAGTGCCAGCCCGGTGGCACAGAGGGCTGAGGCATCTCTGTCTTACCTCACAGCACGCCAGCAACCCAGGTTCAGGAATGACCTCAGGTCATCAGGGAGCCGGCAGTGGGGAGCAGGACTGAGCTGCCTAACAGCGGCTCTCCTCTTCCGGGGGGCCCTCTCTGAGTCCCGCCATCAACGGGCAGAGGTACGGTGGCAGCGCAGGTGGGTATGGGCAACCAGTAGTGTGGGGTGTCCAGCAGTGCATGGCGTGCGCATACTTCCACAGGTGTGCACTTGCACCAAAGGCATGAGGGTGGGGGAGGGTGGAAAAAGGGGGCACAAAAATGGATAAAAAAGATAACAGAAAAAAAAAAAGAAACCAAGTATGGTGATAGTGGGCATCCTTGTCGGGTACCTCTATGTAGGAGGAATGTGGGGGAAATCACTGAGTTGATCAGTATGGCTGCTGCTGATGGGCTTTTATACAAGAGTTTTACCAGTTGAATAAACCGGGGTGGGAACTCAAACCTGTTCAGTGGATCAAAGAGGACCCCCCCCAACTCTGTCAAACACTTTTTCTGTGTCAAGAGACAGGATTGCCTGCTCATTTCTGGCTGCCCATATGAGGTCCAAAATGCGTTGTATATTGTCTGTCCCCTGTCAACCAGAGACGAAGGCCAATTGATCTGTATGAATAAACTCCCCTACCAGGTGGTCCACATGCCTAGCAATCAGTTTGGCATATATTTTGGCATCCACATTGATGAGGGATATTGGTTGGAACACTGAGCATTTGGTACTGACCTTACCTTTCTTTGGTATGAGGGAGATCAGAGCCTGCTTCAAAGAGCTGGGAAGGTCTCCCTCATCCCAGGCCTCACTGAATGCGGCCGCCAAATACTAGTGCAAGGAGTTCACCGTACTTTCTGTAGAAATCGCTAGGGAAGCCATCCAAGCCTGGTGACTCCCCCAGTGCCATACTATTTATGGCCTCAGTGACTTCTTATGCAGTGGCTGATTGCTGCAGAGTTGCGCTGCAGGGTCTGGGATCTGGGGCAGTTTGATGTCTTTATAAAATTCTTCAAAAGCCTGCGGGTGGAGAGAGGGTGAGACTTCAGATACACTCATTTTTTTGATAAAACTGTTGAAATTCTTTATTGATGTCATCAGGGAAGGTTGCTACAGTACCATCCTCTCGTACTGTGTGGCTGTGATGTGTCTTTCAGGCTTTTGTGTTTTAAGGCATTGTGCGAGCAGTTTGCCCAGTTGCTGCCCTGCCTCCCAGTATTTTTGCTGCAATCTGTACAAGACATATTCTAAAGTTTGGTGGTAGGATGCCTCTATCTCTTTCCTTAACAGACTCACTTGGGGGATTAATGCATCCCACCTATCTGAGTGAGCCAAAAGTTCAAGTTCGAGTATTTTAAGCCTCACCTCCTTGATTCAGAGTTCCCAGCCCTGCTTCTTTTTAAGTTTGGCTGTACATCCTACGACCTTTCCTTGAGTACTGCCTTTAGGGCATCCCATAGATTATGACGTCCAACCTCCTCTGTGACACGAAGTTCAAGGTATTCTTGAATCTCCCCTCTCAGCCACTTTGCAACAGTTGGCTCTTGAAGCAGAGTGCTACTCACCTGCCACTTATTTTGAAGTCCCTATGTTCTCTCCCACAACACTGACAAGGAAACCGGTGCATGATCAGAAATCAAGATATTCTCCAACTCCACCCCCAGACTGAAGAGAGCATATGTGTACTTATGAGGATGGCATCTATGAGACTATAAATATCATGCACTGGAGAATAGTATATGATGTCCCAAATGTGTGAGTGAAGGGCCCTCCAGCTGTCTATGAGACCCGTCTGAGCAAATGTAGTTAAAACATGATCTGCTATCTGACATTCTACTACAGTGCCCAGGTTAGTTCTGACTAGGTCAGAGTTAAGTGCCAAGTTTAGATCCCCTCCTAAAATAGTAGCCGTTTGTAGAGCAGGGAGTTCTGCCCAAACACTATCAAAAAGGAAACAGTCAGTGGTATCAGGAGCATATACACTGCCCAGAATTAGGGGCACCCCTGGTAGGTACCCTCCAATATGAGCCAGCGCCCATCTTGTTCAGCCTTCACCTTCTGGGCCCCCACGGCAACCCCCTCCTTTACAGTACTGCCACTACCCCTGCTTTTTAAAGACTATGAGCTAGTATGCACAGTACCCACCTAGTACCATCGAAGGCGCTATGCATCCCTCTCCAGCAGTTGGGTTTCTTGTAATAAAGCCACATCACAGGCCATTTGTTTTAGTTTTAAAATCATTTTTGGGCATTCAATTGGGCTATTTAGCCCTCTAACATTTCATGACACTACTTTCAGTGTGTCTAGAGGAGCCATCTTGGGAGAGTGGGTGTGAATTATACATTGCCCCCAGACCCTCCCACCACCACCACCACCACCCACAGACGCCCCACAAACCAATATACAGTACAGTATTGTTTTACACCAGATAGTTATCATAATCTTTTAAACAAAACTAGACAGTAACATACAAGATGCACAGTAGAAACCAAAAGAGAGCAAACAAAAATAATACTGTTTTGGGGAATCCCTTGAGCATTTAAAGCTGGTGGAGGCACACCAGTTGTTTCAGCTATCCTCCACAGGTGGTCAGCAACTGATCCCACCCAGGCTCACCCCCCCCCACAGCAACACCACTGCATACTAGGCCTTTTGTGGGTGCCCTATTGCAGTACAGTAGGCGAGAGAAGGTATATTCTCTGTTTGATCATACTGCAGGCCCTATATTGTATAGCTGCCACTCTCTCATCTCAATTTGCAGCTTCTCTTTGCAAGCAAGGCTGGGTGATCATTAATAACATCTCTTCTCCCCATTTCACCGTCAGCATCAGTATTAAGCCTCGAGGGGAACTGCTGTAAATAAACTTTTAATATCACCACACACTAACACCAACGCATTATACCTGTACTCGGGCAGTTTTTGTAACCCTCATTTTATGGGCTAACTGGTGACCTATGTATTGCCATTTCTCTCGATAAATCAGACTACTGGTAGGGAGGTCCTTTGAAACATGTGCTGGGAGAGAAGGAGGAGATTGTTTTTTTCCTTGCAGTTATCCCACTAATTGTTCTCAGGATGTTATTAAATGAATAACTCACCCTTCATTTACAGAGTGCTTGTAATCCACTCGATACAACCCCAACCTATTAGACTTTATGACCTCTCAGTGTTTTAACTTGGCAAGTGCTACATGAACCAAAGGTGTGCTATGTTTCTAAAGATATACCGTTGGCTCTTGTTGGGCAAAACATGTCGGCTCTCTTATTCCCTTTCTGCCCTTTTATCAGTGTCGTGAACCAAGCCCATAATTCCCTCTGGGCATAGTAACCAGCGTCACCCTTCTGCTCTGTTCTTTTAGCTCAAAACCTCTTGCTCCAACATAAAACTTATTTAACGAACAACAGCTGATCATTAACAGTGTTAAACAGGGTAAAACATTTAGATGATGCGCCTAGTGTTATAGGGCTGTTACCAGACAAAGGACAGCCTTCTTGCCCTGTTTCTGTGTCCCTCGCCAAGTCTCTAGCCAGCACCTTGGAAACTAACAAAAGGGAATTAATAAGGCTGCTGAAATGTCTTATTAGCCAACCACTGCAAGTTCCAACATGTGAATTTCATGCCTACTAGATTATGGTAGTCAGCATTTGTCAATTTCAGGGTGGACTTCAAAGTAAGTCATTTAGCCATGTCAATTAAATGACTAGCGGCATCGCAGCTGCAGTAATGTACCAATAAGGCGGTGCTTCATTTACAGGGTTCCAGGCCAATCATTTCAATGGGCAAGCCTCGAGGAGTCACTTCAGAAGTAGGAGAGCTCGTGGAGCCAGTTGGGCCCAGTACCTGTTGGAGGTATTTATCCGCTTCTTCTGGTGTGCTGAAGTGGTGTTTTTTTCCATGAATAGTGACCAATAGCAAATAATACTATAGACCTCAATCCTGCAGTCCCATTTTGATTTTGTCAAATGCGAGACATCTGTTCAACATACTCTTTAGGTAATCCGGATAGAACGATATTCTTGACCCAGTCACCATTACAGTCTTGCATTCCCTCGCCCACTTCATAATAAGTTTCCACGTCTTGGTATCAGAGCAATTTAAAGATCAGTGGTTGAGGGCAGGCAGTCTGTTTATTGTTTCTCAGTCTCCTGATTCTGTGCATGCTGTCCAGTTTGAAATCATACATTTTGGGGCTGAGCTGCAGCCACACTGGTAGTTGAGAGCGAAGACAGTCCACCGGGTTTTCCCTTCCACTCCTTCAGGTAGACCCAGGATGTGCATATTTTTCCTCCTCCCTCTGCCTTCCAGGTCTTCCAATTTTGAGGTAGACCAGTGGATTTGCTGCTCTGCTGCCTGAAATCAGACCTCCCCGATCGAGTCTGAGTTACCACTACTTCATTAATACGAGTTTCGTTTGCCATAACTCTCTCATTCAATCCACGGATGCTGGCATGCATTTCTGTCACCATTTGCTTAATTATTTCAACAGTGGCAGCAATTTTTTCCAAGAGGGACAGCTGGTTCCCATCTGCCTGGCCCAGCCCCATGGATGCCTCATGGAGGGATGCCATCTTGGCAAATGGCTGAGTTGCTGTAGGTAGAGTTATCCAGATCGTTTTTCTGTGTCTGTGCATCTACCGGCATCGCAAATGCCTCCAATCATGTCTGCATACCCTCCCCTACTGCCTCATATTATTCAATACAGCTCAAGGAGCAAATAAACTGCAGATGGGGGTAGAATGTTGCCCTGGTAGCTCAGAGCTCCAGGCTTAAGCAGACATCTTGGATCAGGCACACATGTAACCAATGGAAAATAAGGTTGTTAATGAGAATAAAGAAAGTAACAGACAAATTACACAATTAACTATAAAAAGGGACGATCTGGGGGAAGGACAGCAGCACTAAGAGAAAAAAAATATTAATTCAAAATAACAAAGAATAACACAATATATAAAACCTGTTGAAACAGTCCATGTATTTGGAAAGTACTCAGATACCCAAAAAACATAGCATATTAGAGGTAGCACCAAGAAAGGCCCCAGAATTAATGATGTGCTTTTGGAGAGCAGTGATCTAGACTTGTCAGTGGCTGAATTAGAGGAAAGTACTATATAAATACAGAAAAAGGATACATTCTGTAACATTTCCAATTTCACTGTCATAGTCTTTGAAAATAGCAAATGACATACAGCCACGGAAAATCATAAGTTATCCAAAAGGAAAAATTGTATGATGGAATGTTGCTAGTTTAAAATAAATAAATGATAAAATATCTAGCTAGACTTTATAAAAAAAAAATTAAAAAAAAAACAACTGCTATATTATTTCCAGAAACATAGATGGTAAATAAAAATGAAATTAATATACTGGGCTGTGAGATAATTGAACATCCAGCCCTAAGAAAAATACATTTGGTAGACCATCTGGGGGTTCATTTATACTTGTTTTCACTGCACTGAATTGCTCCACTAAATGCTTTGACACTGGCTGTGATTTTTGCCTCAGAACTACTAACAATAGCTCTAAAAACATAAATTTTAATTTTTCTAAATATTTGCATTCCCCGGAAACTAAGTAACACACAAGAAAACAACAGGCTTAAATATCTGACGGCGTAATCACTGAAATATATATTATAGAAGTTGCAAAAAGCTTTGTTAATGCTCCAGTTAGGGTCAAAGTGACAAAAGTTGGGAACTCTGGTGTTAGGGTTTCCAACCCTAACACACCACCCCCAAAGCAGGGAGGAGAGCAGATATAGGGTGTGCCTTGGGCTTCTCAAGCCTAACACTCACCCCATTCCATTTGTAAATATGGTCAGATGTGTAGACTTTTTGAGAAAGGGGTGAGCATTAGGATTCAGAAGCCCAAGGCACACCCCACACCTGCTCAACCTGCTTTAAGGGGATGGAGTGTTACGGCTGGAAACCCTAATGCCACATTTCCCTACTTGTGTTGCTGTAGGTAACATTACAAGTATCAATACCTCTGTGGAAGCCATAAAATAAGCATAATAAAGTACCGCCACTGCTACAATAATAATAGCAGTAGTGGGAGCGACATCACTAAATGGGTGAAATACCTTTGAGCAATTGCGCCCGCTCAATTGGGACCCACACGGCGCTTCTGCACTCGGCCGAAAGTTTTGGCAGTTTATAAAAATTTCACCTCTGGATTAAAAATCATGATTTATGCAGACCCCGACTCCCGAAGCAGCATTATAAGGTATGTGGGGACGGTAGTGGGCTGCATGGCTACTTTACAGGTCACTTTTAAATGACCAGGTCAACTCCATACTGTGCAGTCCCTCTAAGACAGAGCTAAGAAATGCATTTTTAACAACTGTATTTAATGAAGATACATCTGTTACCCACCTTAAAGAGCAACTCTCTAGTATAATAAAATGCTTAGCAATACTAGATTTACGCCAATTATGTTTTAACTTCACTGTTTTCTAGTTTTTTTTTGTTTGTTTGTTTTTACTTTCACTTGCTGTTCATCTAGTAAATATTGCAGATAATGCTGCAATTATTTTAGTGGATCTTTCAAACTGTATCTGACTCTCCTCTGCTAACCATACAATTTTGTTTACGACATCACAGTCTGTTATCATGGTGAGCACTATAATGTCATAAAGCCATTGTGAGTTTAACAGGAGAGACAGGCAGAGGTTTTCAAATGTTCTCTAAACAGACATTTCAGATGGACTACCATGATGTGCTGTAAATCTTGGAAAGGAACATTGAAAATGAAAAAAAGTATTCTCCAGTCATTTTTGACAACTGAAACATCTTATTTATGAAAGCAAATGCTGAAGTGCAGAGTTGCTCTTTACTGTAATATAATCGTACAACATGAAAAAATAATAGAGGGATTGGTTTTGAATTTGAATTATCTGGATAGGTTTACAAAACATAAAGTCATGGCAATAAATCCATGGTTTGATTCCGAAAGCAAGGAGATGAAAAGGGACTCATAGCATGCAGGGAAAGGAAAATAACATTAAAAACACAGACATTACTGTTAACAGGGTCTAAGAGAGCTTAGAAAAGAATACCAAGGAATTATTAAACTAAAAAAAAAAAAAATAATAAGCATTCACTCTGGGCAGAATTACAACTTGCTGTTTCCCAAAAAGACATTCAGCTGTTCTGGGAACTGGTGGCTTACGGAACTTCAAATCGGCAGTGCAATAGAGAGCCACTGATTAGTACACTTGTCTGGGTGACTCATTTTAATCAGCTTTATGGAAAAAAAGCTGATCTGGAGACTAGCACACTGAAGTATGTGAAGAAAAGGGCGGAGTATCTGAAAGATCTAGAGCCTTGGTCCCCTATGATGAAGAATGGAATAACTTCATTAATTTTAGAACAAAAACAGAACAAATCCCTACGTAGAGACGAAGTAACAGCAGAAGTTTTTCAATCAAACCCTGAGTGGTGGGCAGAGATTCTGGCTCCATTATTTACAAGCATAAATATCTTATTCTGTCCAGTAACTGGACTACCAGTACAATTGTTCCAATTTAAAAAAAAAAAAAGGAGCTAAAGCAAACCTCAAATGTTATTGCCCCATAACATTATTGTGTTAGCAAAGATTTATATGAGGCTGATTTTGAAAATTTTTTGACAAGTGGGTGGAAGATAACCAACTTTTTTTTTAATTCAATATACTTTATTCAAGTTTTCTTCATCATACAGAGAAAGCTTCATAAAGCAGTCTTAGTTACAGAAACAGAGAACAACACAAATCTATGAGACTGCATTCTTCAGACATATTAAACAATGTTAAAAATAAATCAGTAACCTTACCCCCCCCCCATTAGTACCAAGTGTAGGAGTCCATACTTAAGAAAGCATTGGCATTTAGATAGATTATGCTAAATTCTAAGGTTTCCATGTTACCAGTAAAGCATCAAGGCGGAGAGAGAGAGAGAAAGGAGCCAAAGCTTCCTTAAATCAAGGAGGTTATTTAATAGACTACACTGAATTGAATTATTTCTTTTCGGACCTGTGTGAGTAACCAGTATTTATTCTCTGTTTTTGGGGTTGATTTTTATTTGCCAGGGAGGAACTGTAGCTGGGAGATATTTGCAGTCATTTGTGACTAGACGTGTTACTTAACCTCTGTGAAATAGGTTTCTGAAAGGAAGGAAGGCACTCCCTGGGGTGGAGGGTCAGAGTTGTAGTTGATTGTTTCTGGAGGGCTGGGTTTACCCCCACCACCCTGCCCCTCACCCACTCACCACAAGCGCATAACTTTCTTCTATTGCAGGGTTCTGACATCACTTCCTCAAAACTACTAACATACACCTATTCATAACCTCAAATGCACAGCACACTGAATAGGGCATAGAGACACTCACAAACTTGCACACACTAAAACAAGAACAAAAAAAAACAAAAAAAAAACAAGAAATGCATCTGTAACAGGAATTGACACAGATATGTGAGGAGTGGTGCAATGCACTGGCTGAGGAGTAGCAGTCTTCCGGGAGACATTCTGAAGACTGCATTGCTGCCCTATTTGCAGGCACCTCTCTGGTCTGAGGGAGGAGGTTGTTCATCTCCATACTGACCTGGCAAGAATTCGGGAATCCTGCTCCCCCACCCAGGGACCACCCAGGCCACCGCCATTACCTCAGAGGTTGCCAAGAAAGAGGAGTGGTTGGACCATGGTGAGCTCAGGGAGGGTCAGGGTGGTAGGACAGGGGTGCATCCCTCCAGTTGTGCCTCTCCACAATTCATTCACCACTCTGGTGGAGCATGGTTCCTCTGAGGAGGCACCTGCAGTGGAGACCAAGGAGGATGCTGGGAACCTCCACAATGGAGACCCACAGGAGGGTGGCACAGGACCCCACAGGAGAAGGAAACAACTCCTGGTGGGGGACTTAATTGTTAGGGGGGGTAGAACAAGGGGAGGAAGAGGAAAGGGAGGTAAGGTGCCTGCCCGCCGCCACGGCTTGGAGGGACAGGAAATGAATCCTCAGGATCGTGGAAGCAGCTGCAAGGGGGAGTGAGCTGGATGTCATTATCCAACTAGGGACAAATGACCTGGTTGAGAACAGGATCAGAGCAGTGCCACAGGTTTTTGTGGAGTTGGGAAGGGGCCTTAGACAAGTAGCACACGCGGTAACTTTCTCGGAAGTGCTACCTGTCTATGGCATGGATGAGGCTAGGGTACTCCGCACCATGGGATTCAATGACTGGTTGAAAAACTGGTGCAGAGCTCAGGGTTTTGGCTTCACTGGGGACTGGGGCTCCACCTGGAGGGATGCAGGCCTATACTGGTGTGCTGGTCTGCATCTATCCAGAAGGGGAACCAGGATCATAGGTGATAGGTTTAAATGCTTCATTGGCAAGCATTTAAACTAGCCAAGGGGGAGGCACTGAAAAGGAGAAAGGAAATCCTAGCCCCCCCCAAAAAAAAAAATCAGGGTAGTTAGTGAGGTAAACACCAAGATAGAGCAGTCGATAGGGAGAAGGGCAGGGGTAAATGGAGAAAAAGACAAAGGCAGTACGAACAGGGATGGGGCAAAAAGAAATAAAGCCATAAAAAAATGGAGGGTAATGAGTACCAATGCCTGTAGTCTAGGTAAAAAGCTCCCAGAAATGGTGGCCTTGATGGACGAGAGATGCCTGTATATCGTGGCAGTCACAGAAACATGGTATACAGAGAACCATGACTGGAATGTCAACATACCAGGGTACACAATCTACGGGAGGGACAGGGAGGGAAGAAGAGGAGTAGGAGGAGCTCTCTATGTAAGAGAAGGGATCAAACCAACAGAACTAAAGGGTAAACAGGGAGGAGAAGAGGCACTGTGGGTCACCCTGGAGACTGGAAATGGCACCACAATCTGCACAGGGGTTGTATACAGACCCCAATTTCAGGGGGAGGAAATGAACAAGGAAATTATAGAAGGCATCCTTAGGATGGCAGAGAAAGGGGAGATATTGCTGATGGGGGACCTGAATATGCCAGATGTTAACTGAAGCACCTTTGCTGCAGCCACATTCAAGAGCAGGGCCATTCTCGATGCCCTACAGGGGACATGCCTCAGACAGCTAGTTCTGGAACCCACTCGGGAGGGAGCAATCTTAGACCCTCAAATGGGGACAGAGAGAGGATCTCTGATCTTGAAATGGGTAGCTATCTGGGAACAAGCGACCACCAAACAGTGTGGTTCACGATAAACTTAGTTGTAGAGTCAAGCCATACAAAAGTGAAGGTACTGGACTTTAGGAGGGCTGATTCTGTCAAATTGGGAGAGTGCCTCAGAGAAGCACTAGCAAACAGGCAAGAAGGTGGGGTGGAGCAACAATGGGGAAACATCAAAACTGCCATCACAGAGGCAACAAGCCTTTGTGTGAAGCAAATAAACAAATCAAAAGGAAAGAAAAAAACACTATGGTTCTCAAAAGAAGTGGCGGGGAAGGTTAAGGAGAAAAAGATAGCATTCAGGAAGCATAAGGAAACACAGAAGGAGTGGGACAGAGAACTGTACCAGTTAAAGCAGAAGGAAACGGGGAAGGCAGTCAGAATAGCAAAGGCCCAAACCAAGGAAAAGACAGCCAACTCGGTTAAGAAGGGGGATAAAACCTTTTATAAGTACATTAGGGAGCAAAGAAAGACTAAGGCAGGGATATTGAGGCAGAATAAAGAGGAAGGTGGTTGGGCAGAGAGCAACGGTGAAAAAGCAGGAATACTGAATGAATACTTCTGCTCAGTATTCACAATGGAAGAGCAGGGGGAGATACCTAATCCAGTCAATAGAAGCACTCTGGATAGGGGGGGTTTAATAGTTGTCCTTTCACAGAAGAAAGGGTTCTGAAAGAACTCTTAAAACTGAAGGTGGATAAAGCAATGGGGCCTGATGGGATTCACCGCAGAATTCTAAAAGAACTAAGGGAAGAACTAGTAACACCACTGACTACCCTTTTTAATAAATCATGGGAGGATGATGTGGTACCGGAGGACTGGAGGAGGGTGGATGTGATTCCCCTTCACAAAAGTGGGAGCAAGACAGAGGCAGGAAAATACAGACCTGTTAGTTTGACCTTAGTGGTAGGAAAAATGATGGAATCACTTCTGAAGGAAAGAACTGTTGAGTACCTAGAGGCCAGTGGGGCACAGGACCCAAGCCAACATGGATTCACAACAGGAAGGTTATGTAAGACAAATCTAATTGATCTCTTTGACTGGGTGACCAAAGTAGTAGACCAGGGAGGGGCTGTGGACACGGTCTACCTAGACTTTAGCAAGGCATTTGACACAGTCCCGCACAAAAGATTAATAAACAAATTAGGCAGCCTGGGAGTGGGTCCCAGGGTGGTAGCCTAAGTAAAACACCGGCTGAACAACAGGAAACAGACGGTAATTGTAAATTCCACAGTGATGAAAGGAGGGTTACTACTGGGGTACTGCAGGGTTCAGTACTGGGGCCGGTCCTTTTTAATGTCTTTATAAGTGACATTGCAGAGGGACTGGAAGGAAAAGTATGTCTCTCTGCAGATGACACAAAGATCTGCAACAGGGTTGATACTCAAGGTGGGCTGGAAAGGATGAAAAGGGACTTGGCAAGGTTGGAGGAATGGTCAAATGTATGGCAGCTTAGATTCAACGGAAATAAGTGCAAAGTAATGCACTTCGGAAACAAAAACCTAGGGGAAGAGTACACAATGGAGGGTGACATACTGACAACAAAAATGGAAAGGGACCTGGGGGTAGTCATATCAGATGACCTAAAGGTGGGCCAGCAATGTGAGAAGGCAGTAAGGAGGGCTGGGGGGATACTGGGATGCATAGGGAAAGGCATCACCAGTAGAAAACAGGAAGTTGTTGGCCCTCTGTACAGACAGTTGGTAAGACCACATCTGGAGAACTGTGTACAGTTCTGGAGACCCCATCTCGGCATAGACATAAACTGGGTGGAGGCTGTCCAGAGGAGGGCAACCAAAATGGTGCAGGGTCTGCACCAGAAGACATACGAAAAGACTATAGGAGCTTAAGATGTATAGCCTTGGCTGGCCACACACAGCGGTTGGATTGGCTATGACGCCAGCAACCTGGTTTGGGAACAAGCCCAGGGAGCTGGAGAGTTGGCCGGGGAGAAGGCTTCAGCATCCTCAGGGCAGCTGGCCTTCCAGGAGTGGAGGGGGGTCGCCTCCCGACGTAAAGACTGGGCCCCAGTCGGAGGTCTGGGGCACAGCATGCACTGAGATGCAGCAAGGGGAGGTCGTCATGGACATTGGCGCTAGACGCCTTGATGTAAGGGTTCACATGACGTCCAGAGAAACACCAAGGAGGAAAACATTCTCCAGGCTCCGGATAGACAGAGTCCCGGAGCAGACACCTTATGGCTCCTGCATGCCTGGCTGATCACAGAGCCTGACGAAACAGGTATAGCTCGGGGTGTAAGGGCCCCACCTCGTCCCCGCCCGGGGGGATAAAACTGAGGCTACATGGGGATTCATGGACGGGACAGGTAGATGGCAGAAGTGGGGGCAGGACTCCATTGAGGACTCCCAAAGAAGCAGAGCTTGGGGAGGGGAGGAGGGTAAAAAAGAAAAAAAAAAGATGCATAGCCTCGAGGAAAGGAGGGAGAGGCGGGACATGATAGAAACTTTCAAATACCTCAAGGGAATCAAAAAGTCCAAGAGGGTAGCATCTTTCAGAAAAAGAGATGTGCAAGAACAAGGGAGCACAATTTGAAGATGGGGGGGACGGTTCAGAGGTAATGTGAGGAAGTATTTCTTCACAGAGAGGGTTGTAGATGCATGGAACAGCCTTCCTGAGGAGGTCGTAGAGTCAAAAACAGTACGGGAATTCAAGAATGCATGGGACAGACATAAGGCAATTCTAGTGGGGGGTAGGAGGAAGTAGGCTGTTGGTTAACTAGGAGCTGCAGCTTATCCGTTAGGTAGGGAAATGGGCTGACTAGGAGGGCCGAGCAGTCCTTATCTGCCATCAGAGTCTGTTTAGTACCCCACTTATCTAAACAGATCTGCAATCTATCATTCATCATGGCTGTGTGTTTTTCTAAGTGAAGAGCAAGTAATATTTCTCTGCCATTCTAACACCGAAGGCAAGGAGTCTTCCTTCCAATGTCTCATGATTGTTAATTTAGCCACAGCTGATATTAAGGCCATATAAGCTTTCCTCATCCTGATTATCCCTGGAGGAAAGCAATTAGGCAAGCAGGTTTCAAGCAAGAACAGTGGTTCCAATCCCAGCAGTGGATCTAGTGAGTTTTTAATGGCTTGCCAGAATGCATGAACCTTTGGACAAGTCCATAAAATATGGTATAGATCCTCATTTGCACCTAAACACTGGTGACACTGCGAGGAGAGAAGCCTCCCAATCATATGTAACCTTACAGGGGTAAAATATAGGTTGTGCATAATATTATACTGCAGTAAACGAAGTCGGTCCTGCTTAATGAACCTGTAGATTGCTCCACATTTGCTGCCAAGTGTCAGCATCTTCCTTAAGGGATAATTTGTGAACCCAATAATAGCAAGTACCCTGGGGCAATTGAGGATCTAGGGACTGCAACTCCTTATAAACCCTGGAAACCAAATGTAGCTGATCAGCTGTCCATAGGAGAGAGGAGAGAGGATAGTTCAACTTTAGGAAGCACAAATCCTGCCGGATTTTTCATAAAGGAAACCACTGCATGCTTAACCTGCCAGTATTTAAAGGAGCTTCCGACTGGACAGAGAGAACATTGTTGAAATTGGAGGTAATGAAGCACTCTGCCATAAGGAGCAATATCCCCAAGCCGGAGTCCCACCAGAGGAGCCCAGTATGTAGAAGTAATTGGACAATTCTGGATTCGAAAGTGGGGGTTATCAAGCAATAGCTGTTCCAGGGATTTATGCCAATCAAGATTCAGGTGTCGCTGCATCTGGTGTAGAGCTTTTAGGGACCACCGTATTGGATTTTTCCTTAAATCTTTGGGGATAGACCTCAGGGAAGAATAAATCAAAGCTAGAAGGGTGCAGGAAGTTTTAAGGGCCAAAGTATTCTCAATATCCAACCAAAGCGGGAGATATGGCCCCATGCCTCCTGAGCCCAGTGTACGAATCCAGTGTGCCAACTTGCTGATGTGGATCGCCCCACAGTATGTGAAAAAGAATGAGAGAGAGAGACCACCACATAATTTTGGTGCTGTGAGTTTGGAGTAGGATCTTCTGACTCCCTTCCCCTTCCAGATACATTGATTTAACAATTTTTGAAGGTTAAGCAACCAGGATTCAGGGAAGAATAAACCCAGCATACACAAAGGATAGAGGATCCGGGGTAGCACGTTCATTTTGACAGTGTTGATCCTACCCCATAGAGAAACTGGTAATGCCCCCCATCTTTCAAGGTCTGTTTCCACTGTGATTAATAGATTAGAAAAAATATCTTTTACCATTGCAGAAATCTCCCAAGAACCCTTAATACCCAGCTAAGTAAAGGACTTCAATTCCCATGTTAAACATATTCCTCTATGTCCGTTGGCAACAGTCGCCCATTCAAAGGAAAAATACTAGTTTTTGAAAGGTTAAGTTTATGGTAGGAGACCTCTGAAAAGGAGTCAATTTCTTGTAACAAGACCGGTATACCAGCCACAGGGTCTTCCATATGTAGCAGCAAATCATCAGCATAAGCTGATAAGAGGTGTTGTTGCATCTCCACAGTAATTCCGTGAAGGTTCTGGGAGGAGATTCATCTCCTAATAAGGAGTTCCAGATAGAGGTTAAAAAAGGGGGGGGGAGGCAACCTTACCTGATGCCACGGTACAAACGAAATTAATTAAGAGAGGACACCATTGCATCAGATACAGGCTGTTGGGGAAACATATAATAACCTGACCCATTTAATAAACTCTTGTGGGAGACCAAAGCGTGATAGGGCAACAAAAAGAAAATCCCAAGAAACTCGATCAAAAGCTTTCTCCGCATCGATGAGGGCAGCTGGGACATCCGAGTTCTTGGTTAGAGAAAGAAGGTGTAATAATCGACACATATAGTCACTGGAAGATCTACCTGACATAAAACCAACTTGTTCACCATTAATGAGTCTACCCATCAGAGGTCCCAACCAGTTGGCTAGTAACTTGGCCAGTATTTTTACGTCAACATTAAGTAACGAGATAGGACGGCAGTTCTCTGGGTAATGAGAGTCTCAACCTGGTTTGGGGATAAGGGTAATGAGAGCCTCTAGGAAACAATGGTCAGAGAATCCATTCTCATACCATGAGTTAAAGACGGCTGTCAGGAACGAGGAAAGTTCCGAGGTACATGATTTATACAGATTAGTCGAAAAGCCATCTGGCCCAGGAGACTTATCTGAAGGGAGTTGTTTGACTGCATGTTTAACTTCCCATTCCTCAATGAGAGGTCCTAGTAAGGAGGCTTCATTTGGGGATAGGCAAAGAAGATCCACCAATTCAAAATATTTCCCAATATCCTCTTCCATTGGGATTTCCTCTCCAGGAACAGTATAAAGGGCCTGAAAATACTGTCCGAACCCAGAAGCTATTTCCCTTGGATCCGTGGTTATAGGGCCATTTCGTGTCAAGCACAAACCAGGTGTAAACCATGCAGCTTCTGCCTGTTTAATCCAAATGGCAAGCAGTTTGCCCGCCCTTTCACCAGATTCCAAATATTTGAGCTTGGTTCTCTTTGTCCAGACAGAGTTCAGCCTTTTGAGACATAAGGTCTGATAATTGAGTGTGTAAAGTGTGCAATTTAACCCAGTCGCTCTCTAACGAGTGACGACTGCTATCCCGTGCAAGGGATTTAATAGAATTGAGTAAACCCTTAACTTGGGACTTGAATTGTTTGATTCTAATGGATGCAAGGTGGATGCATTCCCCCCCTTAAAGCACATTTCAAAGCTGGCCAAACCACATCGACTCTGGAAAATGACCCCAGATTGGTCTCCAGAAAATGAGAAATGAAGTCCTTGAGATGAGCCCGAGTACTAGGGATTTGGAGTAACTGGTTATTTAAACACCATAGGGAATCTCTCCTGATTCCTGGACCCAAAAGGTAGGTAAGGGAAACGGGGGAGTGATCCGATATGACTTGTGCATGAATACATGCATCCAGAATTCCTGGTAAAATATTGGAACTGACCAATAAGTACTCTATTCTTGAGCAAGTACGGTGAAGAGAGGAGAAAAAGGTATACTGCTTTTCAGTGGGATTCAGAATTCTCCATACGTCTATTAACCCCGCCCCATACATAAGATCTTTTAAGGCTCTCTGTGCCAGTGAGAGACCAGACCTCCTAGAGTCTGACCTATCCAGTTGCAATTGAGGAGTAATGCTCCAGTCTTCACCCAGGAGTGTTGTTCTGGGAGGGTTAGAGACCACTAAGTCAAAAAGACGTGTAAACAATTGCGGGGAGTCCACACATGGACCGTAAATGGAGCCAATCAGAATCTGTTGGGAGTCTAGGAATCCACGAAGTAGCAAGCAACACCTGTTGCTATCCCACACCTCATGTTCTAATCTAAAGGGAACAATCTCAGTAATTAAGTTAGTAACTCCCCCCGATTAGTGGACACACCCGCCCCAAAGGCTTGTCCAACCCAGCCTTTACATAATAATGGATTATCTTCTCTCCTAAGGTGGGTTTCCTGCAGGCTGGCAATCCCAGTTTTAAGATGCAATAAATGTTTTAAAATGACTTGCCTTTTACATCTATCTCGAGCACCCTTGACATTCCAGCTCAAAATAGTGTACAGGCCACACATTTGTTAAGGAAAAGGTGGTAGCCTAATAGCAAAAGGAAAGCAATTAATACCAAAGTACACAAAACCTTGACACTTGGTACCTCCCCCCCAGTCCAAACAAAGAATATAACAAATTTCCCTTCCCTTCCCAATCCCCCCCCCCAAAATCCCAAAGTTAACGAAACAGTGTGGTGGTCTAGTACCTTAGTGACTACCCCCAGTTCTTCTAACTGCACTGGCATACTTATCCAGCCAGGTGATGTTGTAGCGCAGACCTACGAGCAGTCCTCCCCATCTCCATTACACAATAATCAAATAACGTAACCTAGGTATATTAGTAACCTGTTGAACTTGTGCTCAAAACCAGAGCATGGAGTCGATCTTTGGCTACATGCCTCCTTCTCAGTGGAATACTGAAACACTTATATTGGTCTATAATCCCTACCTACTAGTAAGAAAGAGGTGCTTAGCAAAAAGTCCTTTTAAAATTAAACAGAGCCCATGAGATTCAAAAAAAAAAGATAACTAGAAAAATAAAGCCTGTAAACATGCAGAGCAAGGCTTCCTGTTTAACTCACAGGAGCAGTATTTGTTCAGTGATAGTGGACAAAGTTCATCGAAGTTCACCCAAATCAGAGATAAAAGTAAACGGCTGGTCACATCTCCTGGGGAAGGTGAAGTTTTTTCTATCGAAGATAAAGTCACCAACGGAGCCCCAGTTACAGTTTCTCACCTCTCAGACAGCTCATAAGAATAAGCTGATTCTGAACTAAACCACAAGGGTCCAACCAGTTTCTGTTCCCATCCGAGTCCCAGGCATGGAGCTCCCAGACACAGTCAAGAAAGTATGTCCCGGTGAAATGGCTAACACTGAAAACTTACAGTTGCTATTTTCTGTGAGTAGCACCCACGATCCACTCAGGCGACATCACGTAAATAGATCAGGCAACACTTTCTTTAACTCAAGCAGAGCTTGCTCCTGTGATTCGTAGGTTAACCATTGGTCTCCAATCTTAACTTGCAGCACCGCTGGGTATTTCACCCTAAACGGCTTCCCAGTGGCGATCAACTTAGAAACAAGTGGATGTAGTTCCTGTCGCTTCACTCAGATGGATTGCAGTAGATCCTGTGTAATTCTTACTCTTCTGCCTTCCTGCAGGGTCTTCACTCGGGCCAGAATGTGTTGCTTATCTAGAATGTTAAGCAATTTGAAGATGAGAGGCCTGGGCGGTGAGCTGGATGGTGGTGGTGGTGGGCAAAGCATCCGATGGGCTCTCTCTATCACATATGTGGTTCCATTTGGAGAAGGGCCTGCTATTGTTTCACACAATTTTTGAAGGAAAAGTATTGGGGAGCTGCCTTCCTCCTTTTCTGGAATCCTGATAACAAGCAGGTTGTTTCGTCGACTTTTCCCCTCCAGGTCCTCTAATTTCTCCTCTAGTTTTTGATTCTCCTAATGGCAATGGTATGCTCGAGTTCTGCTTTATCATGCTTATTCTCCAAGGATATGAGTCTGACTCCAGAGTCCCTGACTCTCGTTGTTAGAGAGTCTACTGAAGCTTTAATGTGGTGTACCTCATCCGAAATGTTAGCAACTGAATCTTGCATTGGTAGCATAATTTCTAAGAAACGTTCCTCTGTTAATGCTGTAGGCCCCATTGTAGTTTTGGCAGCTTGTTATTTAGGCTGCTTAGAAGCCTTATCCTTCTCAGGTGTTGGAGGAGGAGAGTGCCGCTGTGGCGCTTTGCGCATATAAATTTCCATTTTTCCGGAGTCTGCAGGCTCCGGGAGATCATCGGGCACAGGTATGGTAGGTTAAAAAGGGAATTCTAGTTCAATTAAGGAGTTTAGCAACTGGTATTAGCGGGAGAGGGACGGAGCAATGGGAGCTTGCTGCTTATCGATAGGCTGCCATCACGTGACTCTCGGAAGATAACCAACTTCTATCTACCTTTCAAACTAGCTTCAGAAAAAAATGTAGTACATTAGATCATATATTTACATAACTTATCTCAATGACAAATTTACAGGGAAAATAAAACTGATGGGTTATGCTTAGCCTTTCTGGATACAAAGGCAGCTTTTGACTGTGTTGAAAGGAATATGCTGTGGAATCTTCTTATTGATTCGAATATACCAGAGAGACGCCCTGCAATAATTGTGATGTTACACGCACACACTACAGCAAATGTAAGAATATCCAAAAATGTTAATTTTTTGCAGCCCACAACAACTACAAATGATGTAAAACAGGAGTGCCTTTTGACCCCCCTGTTATTTAATTTGTACATCAAAACTCTTGTAAAAGCTTTGGAGCCAATAGATACCTTCCCCTCCACAAATCAATCAGTGGAACATTGAGCAATTAATATATGCTGATGATACTGTATTGATATTAAGAATTCCACTTGGGCTTAAATCGAGCATTGGCAGCAGCAATAAGTCATCTCCCAAAAAATTAAGCTGGAACTTAATGTAGATAAAACTAAAATCAAGCCTATGATGGCAAAAGATGTAAACCAATAAAATAGACTTATAAGGAAGGTATCTATTGCAGAGGTAGAACAACATTATTATTTAGGAATCATCATTAACAAAGAAAACATTCTTGGAATGTGTACATACTGTAGAAAACAAAAAAAAAATCCAACAATTATTTCTAATGCCATCTATCGATCTGCAAAAAGTTTGTCTAGTAAGTCTTTTTCTGCACTAAATACAATGTTTAAGGCAAAGGTAAACTCTTAACTACTATTCGGGGCACAAATTTGGGGAGTACAAGCAGTGTCTAATGAGCTGGAAAAGACAAAACTTTTTTCCTGTGAATAATCCTGGGACTGTCTAGGGACACTCCCACTGCTGCTCTCAGACATGAAGCAAAGCCAACGCCTCATGAATTTTTGGCACGGGAAAGAACTGGTAATTACTGGGCCAGAACATTCAAAATACCAAACCATGGGCTGCCAAAATTATGTTAGATGGAGAACACAAATAATAACTCAGAGTTTATTTTTTATTTATTTACTTAGCAAATCGGAAAGACCTTTGAGTCAAGGGCTCTTTTACAGAGGTTCCACATCAAGTCTCAAGAATAACACATTACAATGGTTTCAGTAAGTAGTACAACATGAGGAAAGTAATTACATAAACAAAAGAATAATATGGCAAGATAAATATTGTGTCAAGAGCAGCCAGTGGCCTTGTCTGAAGAGGGGTGAAAGGGATTACAAGGAGAGAAGGACAGGGGTGAATTGGGGTGGAAGGAGCAAAGTAAGAGCAAGGAGGAGCTGCCACAATGAAGCTTATGCAGCAAAAGACCCATGGGTGGGGGGTAGAGGAGAGAACAAGGTGAGGAAACAGAAGGAGGGAGGGAGGGGAAGTGGGAGAGGAGGGGTAAAGGAAGGATGAAGAGAGGGCAGGAATGGGATGGGAAAGGGATGAAGGAAGGAAGTGCTGTAAGTGGAATAGCGAAGCAACAGGGTAGGGCTATACAGGGGTGAATGGTAAAAGAGAGAGGTCCCAGTGCATTTAGCTGTCTGCAAAGATTAGGTATAGCAGTCACAAGATGCTCTGGAAACTAGGAATTGACACAGCTTCTGCTTAAATGGTCCCAAGATTGCAGTCATCATTATCTGAAGAGGAAGGGAATTAAATAAATTAGCTGCTCTAACTGCAATGGATCGCTGACAAAGCGAGGTTCGACAACGAGGGACAGTAAAGGTTTGGCTCACAGAACTTTGTGTGTTACAAGTGCCCTGGAAGGGACTGAAAAACTGAAGGGAACCTAGTGATAGGAGACCAAGATCTGCCTTCTTAGCCAGAAGGCAGGCTTGATATTCAATGTGAGCCTAGAGTTGAAGCCAGTTTGCTTGTCCGTAAAGGTCACAAGTGTGAATATGATAAGCTGCACCAGTTAGTAGATGGCAGGCCTTATTCAGAGCTGTGATGAGCCACCGTAGGGTTGTGTCTCTGGTCGTACCATAAATGACGAAACCATAGTCAATAACAGACACAACTGAACTTTGGATGGCCAGTCTGAGGGCTTCGGTAGTAAGGCAGTGTTTGTGCCTGTACAGAAGGCCTAGGCGAATGTTAACTACCTTGGCAACATTCTCAACATGGTTGGAGTAGGACAGCGTACTATCCAGAGTAACTCCTAGGTAATTCAAAGATTGAGTCTGATCAAGGACTATACCCGCTCTGTTTTTAATCAACAATTGTTTGACTTTGTGCTTGCTGTGGGTACCAAGGAAGAGCATGACCTTTTATTTTTTTCAATTAAGCACCAACTTGTGAGAGGTGAACCAGGACTCAGCTTCAGTAAAACTTTTCTGAAGTTGGCCGTGATGGAGGGTAGGGTCAGCAGGCTTTGAGAAAATGACTGCATCATCCACGTAGAGGAGTACTGGTTCAGAACAGGATTCTGGAAGATTATTGAGGAAGGTGCTAAATAGAAGGGGTCCCAGTATCGATCCTTGAGGGACCCCAGAGCAGACAGGCAGTTTAGCAAAAAGGGTAGACCCTATTCTCACCTGTTGTGTGCGGTTTGCTAGACAGCTGGTGAGCCACTTTAGGGCGTCTGAAGATATACCAAGCCCAGCAAGCTGATGTGTCAACAAATGGTGATTGATCGTGTCAAATCCTTTAGACAGGTCAATAAAGGTTATGCCAACAAGTTGACCCTGATCAAGAGTATGGTGAATGAAACCTGTGAATTCTAGTAGGGCCACAGATGTGCTGTGCCCTTTCTGAAAACCATGTTGTTGGACACATTGCAGGTTGTATTTTTCCAGGTACTCCATAAACTGGTCAGCAACAATCCTTTCAAGTGCTTTGGACAATGGGGGGAGAATAGATATTGACCTATAATTCCTGGGTAGTAATTTGTCCCCACTCTTAAAAACTGGTGTAACCAGAGCGGATTTCCAGATCTGGGGGAACTGTGAAAGTATGAGGGAGCGACTGAGAAGCTTGGTGAGAGGGGACAGGACTTCATCTAGGGTTAAGGTAAGAAGTTTCAGGTCGATGGAATCACTGCTTGTCCTAGTTCCTCCTAGAACTTTACCTAGGTATGTCTTGGCCTCGCTTTCCGAGATCACTTTGAAGTAGAAACATGGGTGGATCAAGGCCTCTTCTGATTTGGTGGATGTAGGAGCTGTGCTGGGCGGTTCAAAGAAATTTTGGGGCAGAGTTTGGCTAAGGTCTGTGAAGGATGAATTAAATGTGTTGGCAATTAACACGGGGTCATGGGTGACAGACCCATCAACATTTAACATAGTTAGAGCCTGCTTGGATGCTTTCCCAGTGATTTTTGAAAGGTTTTCCTCAGAATTTTTTCACAGTCTGCCCAGGTCTTGGCAAGGATGTCCTTATAGTAACGTGCTTTGTGCTCATGGATAGCCTTAGTACATGCATTTCTCGCCATCTTATAGGCCTGTATGTCAGGTTAACTGCCAGAGGTCACGAGCTCTCATTTGGGCCAGAAGGTTAAAAGAGATCCAGGGATTATCAAGTCCACTGATTCTACATGTCCTAAAAGGGGTGTGGATGTCACAGGCCACATTAAAGCATTCAATAAAGTATTGTACAGCCGAGACAATATCGGGGAGGTTTCAATGTAAGACCAGACTTGTTGTCGGAGGAGGGACTTTAGTGGCTGCAGGTGGCCACAGAAGAGCACTCTACTTGTGATAGTTCTGGCAGGGGGGGCTTGATAAATTTGATAGACCGATAACACTTGATAGGAGAGTGATCACTGATAGTGTCAGGCAATACTTCAGAATGGGAGATATGTGTTGGACAATTTGTTAGGACCCAGTCCAGGAGAGTGCTAGTCCCAGTCTTAAAGTTTATCCTGGTTGGAGTTGTTATTAGCTGGGTAAAGTTCAGGCCTGTTAACTCATCCCTGTACCTTCTGGCACCGGACGACAGCCAGTTGACATTAAAGTCACCTAGCAGGATACCAGCTGGAGCTGACTTTTTAGACCCCTACTACCTAAAAATAGGTTATCAGGTACTGGCTGTTCCACTTACGCACCTCTTTAACCTATCACTCTCCCAGGCTGCCCTGCCACCACTATGGAAGACAGCTCATGTAATTCCCCCCTGTTTAAATCCAGAGACCCTGCAGACCTTAACAACTACAGGCCCATCTCCTTACTTCTGATCTTATCCAAACTACTGGAAAAGGTTGTGAGTAACCAGCTCAAGAAATATCTAGAATCTGAAAATCTGATTAACCCCCTGCAATCCAGTTTTAAGAGCACAACATGGCACTGTCACTGCTCTCGCAAAAGTGGCCAATGACTGGCTACGTGGACTGGATGCTAAAAACTTTGTATGTGCAGTATTTTTGGACCTAAGCAAAGCCTTTGATACTGTGGACCACAACCTACTTCTTACATCACTCAGGAACATTGGCCTGGACCACCACTCCCTAAAGTGGTTCACTAATTACCTTATAGGCCGGTATCAGCAGGTCAAGGCAGAAGAGGAATTTTCTCCTTCAAAATCTTTATTGGGAGGAGTACCCCAGGGTTCCATATTGGGTCCTCAACTATTCACAATCTATATTAATAGAATCAATGCCAATATTAAAACTGCCAACATTCACCTCTTTGCAGATGACACGGTGCTCTGTGCTGAAGGACCCACTCCCACTGCCGCTTGCGATGTTCTGCAGAGTGAGTTTAACCTGCTGCAATTACAGTTGTTAAATCAGAAACTATTACTAAATGCCAAAAAGACCAAAGCAATGATATTCTCGCCTCGTGCATACGATGCCACGTCCATAACATCCCCACAGATCACTACACTACTGGGAGAACCCTTGGAATTCGTGGCTAAGTTCAAATACCTAGGTGTCTGGATTGACCATAGATTATCCTTTAACGATCACATAGAAGAGTTGCTAAAAAAGCTCAGGCAGAGACTAGGTCTATTTTACAGGATAAACCAGTTCCTAACAAGAGAGGCCAAGATGAGTTTGGTTCAGTCCACCTTCATTTCCCTTCTTGACTATGCAGACTTCTTGTACTGTCAGGGCCCGATTGCTGCACTCTCTAAAACTTGATACCCTTTACCACAGAGCCTTAAGATTTATCACAGGTCTCCCCTACCCGACTCGTCATTGCTCCTTATACACAGCGGTGGGATGGTCATCTCTTAAATTTAGATGGCAGAGAAATTCAGCCATATGGACGTTCAGAGCTATTTCCAGTAAGCTGCCCCAATATATTTCAGATTGCCTGCCATCTTGTACAGTTGGCAAGTACTCATTAAAAAGCTCCACCTTTATTCCGCTGCTTGTCCCCAAGGTGAGATCTCGATTTGGTAAGGCCTCAGTAAGTCATATGCTCCCCTTGCTATGGAATCAGAAACAAAATTCCTTGAAATTAGTTCACCCTTTGTCGGTAGCTGCTTTTAAAACAAGCTATGCCTTCTTTTTCAAGGAATCCTGTAATTGTTATCATTAAACCAGTCTTGTTCCCATGTTGGAAAACTGGGGGCAAAATGCTGGTTACTCACCGCTCTTTTTCCCACCCACACATCTAGCACTTACCAGTACTCATTATCTCTGCAGTTTTGATCTTCACTCAACGTGGCTACAATATGGGTTTAGAACCGAAGCTTACTCCATAACTTTAGTACTACCCCCCAGTTACCCATCAGGTAGATGCTCTGAAAATATGCTCCTCTGAACGAGCACTCTTAAGTCTTCGATTTCCTCTCCCTACAGTACCTCTCCTAGATCATGCTCTAAAATTGCCCTAGTGCCCAGCTCCTCATAGACTTCTAATTCACTTCAATTACTGGCACTTCCTCCCCATACCCTTTTACTGCCCTATCTCCTTCCGCCGCTCATCATCACATCATCTGGTACTGTATTGGCTGCCGTCTTCCCTCCTCTGGTAGCTCTGGGCTTGAATTCCTTTACTTGAGCACAGTTATCTCACCAGCTCATTGATCTTGGGAAATCTATATAATGTACGTATTATGGCTAGCCCTACTGATTGCATCATTTAATCTAGTACGGACCAAGGAAATGTCTGTATATACTGTAAATACTATGTCTAATCCTGATTACACCATTTAATCTGCTATTGACCAATGAAATGTGTATACACTGTAAATAACGTGTCTAGGCCTACTGAAGGGATCATCTAGTCTCTGTAATTCTATGCTATTTTACCCCTTGACTTTTTTTCAATGTAAGTGTGACTATATGTTTTGTCCAGGTCCATCTTGGAAATGAGCTTTGCTGAATGATGTTCGCCTGGTAAAATAAAATAAAGATTTAATTGATTGACAGTTTCTGTGTCTTGTTTTAGACTTACAGTGCAGTTCATTAGGGGTTTTAAGCCCCGTTCGGCGAGGTCAGGAGGAATATAGACTGAGCCAACGTTGAGGACCTTGTTGTGTGCACCGAGCATTACCTTAACAGCAAGGATCTGAATATCCATGGCTGGTTCAGGAAGGGAAAGTAGATAGGCCAACAATGACTCCTTTACGTAAATGGCACAGCCACCACCTCTTCTAGATAGTCTGTCCTGCCTAAAAAGTGAGTAGCCTGGTAGGATGATGGCCATGAGTACTCATGGTTTGTTAAGCTAAATAAGCTGCTAACCAAACATGGAATGGAAAGTAACTGGACGGACAGCGCTATGAGGTACTATAATAATTATGCAAATAGCTCCATCCTTAGGCTTTCTGATTATAATCTGATGAAGGATAAAGCTAAGCTGTCCATAATTTTTTCAATTAAAAAATTATATTTCCATCATGTAAGATCAGAAGTTAATTATTATCTCTCTTACTGCGAAAATTCAGATGACAGAAATGCACTAAGTAAATTAAGGATGGGCATACTTTGTAACTCTGCTGGCTGGTGGAGCTTTGGGGCCTTGTTATCAATTAACAACTACAAATGCAGTCCAGAAATTAAATTCACAGTTAAATATATACTAAGAGAATGCCCAAGATTTGAACCTGAAAGGAAAAAATGGCTATTGACTGTTAAGTATATGTGCAGTATCTGAACCCATTCACGTAAGAACAATAAAACTACTATATTCGCAGAGCGAACCAGGTAATATTTTTGATAGCAAAATCTGCTCACACTGTGTAAAGGGCTGTGATATACAGTATATGCTATGTAATGTACACACTATTTGATGTTTACACATGTCTATATTGCTGTGGTGCTTATTTGTTTTGGTGGATGATTTTAACCTTTATATATGTAACAATCTTGGTGATGCTATACATCCTTTCAGTAAACTGAACTGAGGCTTGCACCACTGACCACTGGAATGAAGGTCTTTTTGTCAGAGACGAGATCACGGGATCTATTTTGGGAAGGTTGAACCATGCATCAGACTGCTTCTTGTTGAACCTCGACAGCTTACTGACATGGTATAATACTGGGTACTTCTTTTCTAGGCCTTGACAATCCTCCTTGAGTAGACAGTCTATGGCTGGCAGAACAGAGAATGAGGCTCTTGTCTTAGTTTACTTGGATAACTTGAAAAAGGGTTTGTCCCCCTTTGAGGTGGATGATGCAGGGGCTAAGGTGCACCTCTGACAAGATAAGGTAATCCATCCTCTCTTTCCCCACAGGCTCTGCCCGAGCGGGCTTCCTCCACTGGCTTCCAGCCTGGCTCCCTCTCTTGGCCGGCTGCACATCTCTGGACCACCCACCTGCTCCCCCAACAAGACAGGCTCTGCCCGAGCAGACTCCCTCCACTGGTTGGCAGCCCGGCTCCCTCCCTCGGCCAACTGCACATCTCTGGACCACCCCCTGCTCCCTTAACAAGACAGGCTCTGCCCGAGCGGGCTCCTTCTGCTGGTTTGCGGCCCAGCTCCCTCCACTGGCCGGCTGCACATGTCTGGACCACCCGCCTGCTCCCCTAACAAGACAGGCTCTGCCCGAGTGAGCTCCCTCCCTTGGCCGGCTGCACATCTCTGGACCACCCACCTGCTCCCCTAACAAGAGAGGTACGCTTCTACAACTTTGGGACCTGGCAGCTTGAAAACCTCGAATTGCATTGGCTGCCTTTTACCACGGCTAGCCCTTGACTGGCTGTGCCTGCCTTGTTGTTCTTTTTGGACTTTCCCCACTTGGCACCTTCTGTTTAAATTAGTTAGATTCTAGCTGCATTAGTTCTAGCCCAGTCAGCTCTGTCTGCTTAGTCTAGCTCAGCGGGTGCAATTTAATCTTTTTAACTGCTTTGCTTAGCTCAGTCGGGGCAAGTTAATGTAAATTTTTTATTGGCTGTCTACCCCAGCCAGCTCAGCCCAGTCACTGTATACTGTATTAACTACATTAGCTGCTGAAACACAGCTAGCTCAGCTCAGTCTGGGCTAATTTCCAATTTTAAAACTGTGTAACTACCTATGTTTTATTTTATAACAGTTGTCCTACTAAACTATATAGTTTCTGCTGGCTGCTAGTGGTGTTAAACTTTGAACCTCTGTGTGCAAACACTGAGGCAAGGGTTACCCCAAAGGGCATTTGGCTGGGAAGCCAAGTTGGCTGCATATTACTTTGTTACTGTTCCAATGCCTCTGTTAAGTTTTAAATTCTGTCTGACTACATTTCCTCACTTCACTAGTTCACACTCATGCCCTTTCATTCCTCTTAAATTTGCTCTACTCCTTTCTGCTTTCTCTGTCGGCCACACAGATGCCCCTTTCTGGTCACCCCACTGTGAAGTTTAGCCCTGCCTGCTTTGTCTAAGTGCCTTTGTTTATTTTTTCAAACATCCCCTAATGTTTCAATGGCCGTCTCTGAAACAGAAGACTTAAGCTGCCCCTTAGCCTAACTGCTTCTCTGTTCCCCACGCCTTCTTTTGGCACCCACTCCCCCTTCCTTTGTCCCCTCTCTCTGCCCACCCCCACTGTTAGCTGTTTCAACATAATTGTGTCCTAACTAAGCATCTCTCTCTCTTTCCCCATAGGCTCTGCCCAAGCGGGCTCCCTCCGCAGGCTTTCGGCCTGGATCCCTCCCTCGGCCGGCTCCTCCCCTAACAAGAGAGGTACGCTTCTACAACTTCGGGACCTGACAGCCTGAAAACCGCAAACTGCATTGGCTGCCTGCTACCACAGCTAGCCTTCAATTAGCTGCGCCTGCCTTGCTGTTCTTACTGGACTTTCCCCGCTTGGCGTCTTCTGTTTAAATTAATTAGATTCTAGCTGCATTAGTTCTAGTCCAGTCAGCTTTGCCTGCTTAGTCTAGCTCAGCTGGTGCAATTTAATCTTTTTAACTGCTTAGCTTAGCTCAGCCAGGGCAGAGTAATGTAATTTTTTATTGGCAGTCTACCCCAGCCAGCTCAGCCCAGTCGCTGTTTATTATTTCATTAGCTGCTGAAACACCGCAAACTCAGCTCAGTCTGGGCTGGGCTAATTTTCTCCCGGCCATTATTAAATGCTCCCTCCTAGGGCATGTCTCTGCCTCCACACATCCAATTGGTGATCCCTTTTTGGTTGTCCTTGGGGAACTTCTTACAGTTTTCATTAGCCAGTGTAAGCCTTGGCAACGTCTCTTAAAGCAACCCACACTACCACTGGCTTTCAACTATTTATGTGGTGCCGTTTAGTTATAGTTCACTGTACTATGTCTGGCTGCTTGCTACTTCTGCTGTACTCCTAAAACACAGCACTTCTTTTAAACAGCCGTGCCACAGTCTTTTGGCCTTGTACCCTGCTCCAGGCTTTAACTAGCTCCCTGAACTCTATAGCTAAAATGTCTCCCTATTGCTTTGCACATCTCTGTCTACCCTCCCTTTTTATTTTTTTCTCATGTCGCTCCCATCTTAGAACATCCACTCTTAGAGGGACACACAGACTTTAACCCCTGCAGTACCTTGCCGATGTAGCCTGTTTGTATCTTCCCTTTGTTTAAGGTACACCTGCCACATATTGCAGTCTATTCATTAGGCACCTATCATTTGAGCCAACTCGAGCCATGCCAGTCCCTTGCCACTTCCAATGCCAGCTCCTCTTCTAACGTTGCTGATCTCGAGGCATGGACGAAAGAGTACAATCCTGACTTACTCTGCCTATCTGAAACACGGCTCAAGCCTCACATTCCAGACTCCTTATGTTCCTTTCCCAATTACTCCTTGATACGGAGAGACAGGCCTTCCCCAAAACGTGGAGGGGGGGTCACTCTCCTCTATAAAAAACATCTTGATGTTACGGTCTGCCCACCCACCAGCTCCCCCTCAATCTGTAAGTCCCTACACACAACCATTGCCCTTGGCGAAAAAAAACTCCACATTATCTGCGCCTACAACCCACCCACTGGAGGTATCACAGGTCTTCAGGATTTACTTAATCAAACCATCATGAATGCCAAGTGAAACAAGGTTATAATAATAGGTGACTTTAACCTAAACTGGCTGTGACCAACTCACAGCACACTGCTGATACTAACACAGAGCTATAACCTGCACCAGATCTTAACTGAACCCACTTGAACCACCCTTCTCTAACTACCTCCCCACTCACAGACTGGGTACTGGTGAATTGCCTTGACTATGTGCAAACTGCAGGCATCTTGGCAGATGCTATCACAGATCACTCCCCCACTTTCTGTGTATGGAGCCCGGAGACTGCTCCCCCACCTCCTCTGTGCTACATCACAATTACCAACTTTGCCAAACTGGACGTGGAAGCATTCCTCTATGACGTATCCTGTATCAACTGGTCTGACATCTATCACTCCCATGATGTTCAAATAGCCCTTGATATCTTCATTGATAATTTCACAGCACTTCAGGATAAACAAACCCCGAAGGTCATTGGAAAGGTCAGGGGTAAACAAGATGGCTACACAAGGATCTGCTGGCTAACCTGCACACACGAGACAAACTCTGAAAGAAGTACAAAGTGTCCAGACTACCGGAGGATTACAATACCTACAGGACCTCTCGGAGAGCCTGTAAAAAAAACAAATCAGAACAGCAAAGAGCATCTACTGCAAGGAACTGCTCACAAACTCTGCTGGTGACCCTAGAAAATTCTGGACACACATCAAGACCTTTCTTGGGCCTGCCCAGTCATTGACCCCAGGGGATATGATCCTAGATGGTGAGCACTGCAACGACTCGAACACTACAGCGAATGCTTTTAACAGATTATTCATGGACCTGTCTCAGTACACCTCGTCCTTCGCTTCACCTCCCGCAGCATCTCAGCCTTACTGCACACCCCAGAGATCTGCATCTGGTGCTGACCACTGCCAACTGACTACTACCCCCTTTCCACTTCAAAGCTATATCTAGAGCCAAGGTCCAAAGGCTATTGCAAAACATATCCGACAACACTAGCCCCATCTCAGATTCATGCGAGCCATGACTCCTGAAGCTAGCGGCACCACTTATTGCCTCACCACTGGCCAAGATTTTTACTCTGTCTCTGTCTCTCTCTCTCTCTCTCTCTCATTCTCTCTCTCTTGGCGTTGTCCCAGATCTCTGGAAGATTGCCCAAGTTATGCCTATCCTTAAAAAAGGAGACCCAAAGGAAATCAACACCTACAGGCCCATAGCCATCCTCTCTGTGCTATGCAAGCTACTGGAGAAGCTTGCTGCAACCCAAACCACTGACTATCTCACAAAGAACAACCTTCTCTCAGACACTCAGCATGGTTTCAGAAAAGGACACAGTACCTCAAATGCTCTTCTCAAATTCTCCACCGATGTACTCTGCAACATGGGCAAAGGCCTACTCACTGCAGCAGTATTTATCGATCTTACCAAAGCTTTCGATCTTGTTGATCATCCTCTGCTTCTCTCAACCCTGCAGACTTAAACCAGTCAACTACTAAGGATGAGAAGTTAACAACTATCTATCAAACAGATTACAGCTTGTTAAATTCAACTCCGCTCTCTCAGATGTGACCAGCACTGACATCGGATTACCCCAGGGCGCTATCCTGGGACCCCTTCTTTTCTCACTATACATCAACAACATAGATTATGCCATACTCTCCTGCTCAGCTATCCTATACGCTGATGATCTTGTCCTCTACTCCAGCACTGACAAAGTTAACACCATTAACGAAAGCCTCTCCTCGGATTTCAGGAATGTGCAAACATGGCTAAATGCTAATAAGCTCATCCTCAACACAAAAAAGACCCGAGCCATGCTATTTGGCACTGCCCCAAACTCAGAACCTGTAAAGAACCCCTTCCTAGTCCATTACTCTGGGGGGTCTATCATCGACTGTGTCACATCCTTCAAATACCTGGGAGTCCTCCTTGATAAATCCCTTGATTTCAGTCTGCACATCCAGTCAACCTGTAAAAGCAACAAATGCCAAACTTGGAATCGCCTATAAGACATGTCACCTGCTAACACCATCTGCTAAATTGGCAATTGCCAAGGGTATTCTGCTTTCAGCGCTGACATATGGTGTCTCCACTTTTGCTAATACCCATAAGACTGCTCTCCATAAATGAGATGTCATGTATAACATGTCGGTATGCCTCCTCTTCCCATCGCCTCAAGCACCACTGCACACTGTATAGCGACCTAGGCTGGCTCTCCCCAACTGCCTACCGACTTTACTCCCTAGGGACCCTCACAGACTCTGTAACCTGTAACCAAACCCCCTTCTCCCTTGCAGCTCTACTTGTACCACAGACACCTGCCCATGGACTATCCTCGGCAAACAAATTTCTACTTACCATACCCAGGTGTCTTACTTCAAAAGGTTCTGGAGCACTTCACTGCACTGCCCCGGCCACCTGGAACTCCCTCCCTCTTGCCCTGAGGCAGGCTAACTCCCACCCAATCTTCAAAAAAGAACTATACCGCCACCTACCCCGGGACCCCTGCACATGCTTTGATCCCACTTAATGCCTCACAGCTAACCACCCTATTTTGCCCAAGACACTACTGCACTTCTAAACAAGCTTTGCTATAAAATGTCTTTATAGCTGCCACTTCGCCCAATTTCAGTTATTTGCATGTACTAATGTCACTTCTGTCACCTCTGCATAGCTATATGTATTATCTCGAGTACTGTCTGACTTGATCTGTATTCTAACCTACTTGTACTATGTACTATGTACCTGTTCTATATACTATGTATTGCATAATCTCATCTCATTTTATGTATGTATTCTCCCAGGTCGTGCCTGAAAATAGTCAATTTTGGCTAGCGCACCTAACCCAGTTAACAAAACCTAAATAAATAGGTGTCCCTACTCATGTGGCTGTCTTTTGCATAGTATCCCCCCACTTGGGTATGTATTTGCGTGCCATCCCCAAGTCTCACTACCCTAATAACAGTCACCGATTGCTACTTAAATCACTGTTCACTGAGTTCAAGAAATTCCTTATGTTACTGCTATTGTGCTCAGGAAATACTGAACTAAACTCTGGTCCACCTGAACCCTCTCCAAGCCGGGTTTAGGCCCAAACACAGTAGTACTGCGTCAGCCTTGGCAAAAGTTACAGATGACTGGTTAACATCCTTAAACGCTAAAAACTATGTCTGTGCCCTTTTCTTAGATCTAAGCAAGGCCTTTGATACTGCTGATATACCAGTTGTTGTTGGACATGTTATATAACATTGGCCTGGATGACATTTCATTAAAATGGTTTTCTTGTTAGCTCACTGGTAGGTGCCAACAGGTAAAAGTCAATGGTGCTCTTTCTCCTTTAAAACCTCTCCTGAGAGGAGTACCGCAGGGATTCATACTTGGGCCTTTGTTGTTCACCATTTGTTGCGGGACTTCATGTATCATGGCAGCTGCTATGAGCCAGCCAGAACACTAGCTCTCCGTTGATCTTACTTATTTCACCCGTTTTTTACTTATTTCACCCCATTTTATCTTCTTTTATTTGTGTTATTTTTTACTAGTTTTACATTTTACTTTGTTTATTATTTTCACTTGTATTTCTTAGTAGAGACAGGGTCGAAGAAGCGAGTTTGCTCAGGGGATTAAGTGTCACTCGGGCTGTGTGTTTTGATCATTTTCCCCAGCACATTTTTGTGACGTATCTACAGGGGACTTGACATGCTTGGTCTGGTGGCAGTGTGGCAGACTGCACATTATAGCCTAGTGTCAAGACAAACAAGTTGCTGCAATATTTTTTTCTCTACCTCAGTACAGTTTTTAGTGAGGCACTAGAACCATTTAAGTTGCACCTCTGCTGTGGGATTGTGGCATTTATTAGTCGCAAGTAGACTTTATCTGGAGACAGCTATGGAGAGAATAAACGTTTTATACATTTTAGATTATCCGCTGGAGGCCACTGCTCTGTGACTCATCTACAATGAGGAGGGTTGTGAAGAGGAGTTTGATTGAAGAGGAATCCTAAGCTTTGAACTGTGGTCAAGGAGTATATCATTACAGGAGGCTGTGAGTTCCAGTATTCCTTTTATCAGCCACTTTGCCTTGTTTACCATCTTGCGGATTTTATATCAGCCAATTATTTAAGGACTGTGATCATTAAGTTCACAGGAGTGGGGGGGGGGCTGTATGTGGCCTGAATTTTATTTATTTATTTTATTTATTAAATTTTGGTGACCGGGTAGGCCCACTGGGCCCCGAAGGTCCCTTTTTCAGAGTTTTGTTGTCGGATCTCCTGTTGTAAGTCGGGGGTCTCGACGGAGAAAGGACCTGGACTGTGCAGCTGTCAGTGGACAGTTGGGGAGTTGGGCTTTAGTCTCTGGTGGTTTGAGGGCAGCCTAGGCTCCCCCCCCCCACTGCTGACATTCATTTGGTCAAGTGGGATTGCTGGATCACTGGAGACTCTGTGTCGGCAAGTTTTTTTTTTTTTGAAATTCAAAATCTTTATTGGTTTTATTTTAAAAAAAAAAAAACAGTTACAGATCACGGTAGAATATTGAGACATCACATTCGGAGAAATTAATGTACTCACCTCCCTCCTCCCATCTGCACCCCAGTCATCCTACCCCTGGAGTGTGCCCCTAAGGAAGTATGAAAGCAACTTCTATAGTTTAACGGTAGATGAATGGGGAGTTAGCAAGCCTACAAACCATTAATGCAGATATAAAAGGCATATATATCATTTGCCCCACTTTTTATCGAACAGGCTGAGTCTATTACTGGAGCTGGCAATCAGGCTTTCAGTTCTAAAGCATGCTGAGAGATCGTTCAGCCACTCACTGTAGGATAAGACTAATTGGTCCATCCAATGTTTGAGCACAAGTTTTTAGACCACCATAGAAATTAAAGCCATGTGATATTTACATTCTTTGAGCCTGATATTAGTGTATATACCCAGAGTACAAATCTCTACAGTGAAGAGTTCCTCCAAGCCCAGCATTGGATTGAATTAACTGCCACAGAGGGGCAATTTTGTCACACTGCCAGAGTATGTGCAGCAGGTTCCCCTCTGCCTTACCGCATCTAGAACATGTAGGATTAGGAAGGCGTCCAATTTTGGCCAATTTGACGGGAGTGTAGTACACGTTATTCAGGATATGGTACTGAGTGAGTCAAAGCCTCTCTTGAGAGTTGTAAGCATAGAGATCCTTCCAGACTTGAGCCCAGTCAGTGGTTATATCTGGCAATACAGAGGTCCATACTTTGGAGTCAGGTAAGGTATTTGGGTGGCCAATAGTCACGAGGTAAGCATATAATAGGGATATGCAGTGGGGTTTGGAAGATAAGTCTTGGAAATTATCCAGAAGAAAAAATTACTCACCTTAGTAATGTTGTTTCTTCTAATGGAGTCTTGCTGTATTCTGACAATAGCAGTGAGTCCCAACCTTCGAACTGCCCCGGAGATGAAAGAGTTAACTTTCCATGCCAGGCATGGAACGCTGAGCTCGAGCTCGGTTGAGACTCTGTAGCTGTTTGAACTCAAACCGTCAGATCTTTATGAGCTAAACTCACTGAGGTCCTGTGTGGAAGCTGTAAACCTACACTAGCCAACTGGCTACTAACATAAAAAACAGATTTTGGTCCCAAAACAAAAATTCAAGTCAGGAGACCCAAAAAATGAAAAAACACACACCACTCACCCAAGAAAAGGGGTGATAACAAACAAAGGTGGGGCACCTCCTGAGTGCCAACACTGCCACTGCCCACCCACATCCCAAAAACAAAGGTTCTGAGAGGGGAAGGCAGGGGAGGTCAGAATACAGTAAGACTCCATTAAAAGAAACAATATTACTAAGGTGAGTAATTTTTCTTCAAACAACATGAAGTCTTGCTGTATTCTGACAATAGCAGACTACTAAGCAGTACCTCCATGGAGGAGGACAGAACCTACTTAGGAAATAGGCTCTGAAGCACAGCTGTGTTAAAACCGAGCATCACTCCTAGCCTGGATATCCAGGGAGTAATGCTTGGTAAAAGTGTGAACTGTTTTCCAGGTAGTTGCTTGACATATCTCTAGAATAGGAATATCCCTGGCAGCAGCCAGGGAAGCAGCTATACCTCTGGTAGAGTGAGCCCTCAGGCCTGAGGGTGGAATCTTACCCAGTTTTTCCATAACAACATTGAATACAAGAGACAATCCACCTGGCAATGGATCTTTTAGTGGCAGGTTTCCCTTTACCAACCTCACCATAAGTAAGGAACAGTTGGAGGGAGTCAAACCTGTGACCCTTGGTACATGCTATGTAGTAGCTAAGGGCTCTCTTCACATCCAAACTGTGCAGCCTCCTCTCACCAGAGGAGGAATGGTCAGTGAAGTACACAGGAAGAGACATAGATTGGTTAAGGTGGAAATCTGAAACCACCTTAGGCAAAAACTTCCTGTTAGTCCCGAGGACCACCTTATCTCTATGGAAGGAGATAAAATCAGGCTCCACTGACAGGGCTTGTAACTCACTTATGCGTCTGGCAGAAGTGATGGCTACCAGGAACACAGTTTTCCAAGTCAAGTACTTAAGCTCTGCTGAAGACAAAGGCTCAAAAGGGGGTTGCATAAGCTGAGCAATGCAAATGTTAAGGTCCCAAGCAGATGCAGGATCCCAGAATGGAGGGTTGGTATGAAGCAATCCCTTGAAAAACGTGGAGAATACAGGGTGAGCTGAAAGAGAAGAGGGCTTACCTGCTGAAATGAAAGCAGAAACAGCTGCCAGATGCACCTTTAGTGTAGCTGGTCTAAGCTCCAAGCTATTCAAATGGACCATATAAATCAAGGATTGTGGGCAGATCAGCAGACTCTGGGGAAATATGCCTCTCAGAGCACCATATGGAAAATCTTTTCCACTTGGAATTATAAGTAGTCCTGGTGGAAGGTTTCCTAGAAGCCTTCAGAATATCCATTACACCTTGGGAGAGGTGTAAATCAGCAAACTCTAACTCTTCAAGAGCCAGGCCTTGAGATTGAGAGATTTGAGATTCGGGTACCAAACCCTCCCCTGAGCACAGGTTAACAGGTTGTAATTCCTGGGAAGAGACAGGGGAAGATGGACTGCTAAGGACAACAGGAGAGGATACCAGGGCTGTCTGGCCCAGTCTGGAGCAATCAGGATCACCTTGCAGGGTTGAGACCTGATTTTGACTAGCACTTTGAACAGGAGAGGGAAGGGGAAAAGCATACAGGAACTTCCCTTCCCAACTGAGAACTAAGGCATCCAGGGGGACTGAGCCCAACACTGGGGGCCTGCAGCGAAAAAAGGGAAGTTGGAGATTGTCTGGGGCTGCAAAAAGATCTATCTGTGGGGTGCCCCATCTGGAGAATATCACCTCCACAACCAGAGGATCCAGTGACCATTCGTGATGGCCCTGGGATATCCTGCTGAGAGCATCTGCCAAGACATTGTCCTTGCCTGGGAGGTGTACTGCTGTGAGGGAGGTGTTCAGGGAATAAGCCAGAGACCACAACTTCATTACTTCTGTGCACAAGGCCGTAGACCGAGTGACTCCTCGCTTGTTGATGTACCATATTGTGGTGGTATTGTCTGTTCTGACCTAAATAACCTTGTTCTGAACAGATTTGGAAAAAGCTTGAAGTGCTAGAAATACTGCTCTGAGTTCCAACAGATTGATGTGAAGCAGAGATTCCTGCGGGGACCACAACCCCTGGGTGGTCAGGTCGCCCAAGTGAGCCCCCCACCCCAAGAGGGAGGCATCTGTAGTAAGGATTAAAGAGTGGGACTGAGTGACAAAGGGAACTCCCTGTTTTAGATTGTTCTGATCCTGCCACCACTGTAAGGCCTGGATCAGGGTTCAAGTCACTGGGATCAATTTGGTCAGAGGGTCCTTCTTTTGAGAACAAAAGGCTCTCAAATGAAACTGAATGTCCCTCATCTGAAATCTTGCTCCCTGCACCACTGCTGTGGAAGCAGCCATGTGCCCCAGGAGCTGCAGAAAATGCCTTGCTGGTCGAGACACCTGCAGGGTGAATGAGGAGGCCAGTGTGATAAGGGTCCTTACCCTGTCCAGGGTAAGGAAAGCTCTGGCCTTTTTTGTATCTAGCTCTGTGCCTATGAAGGTGAGGCGCTGAACAGGCTCTAGAACTGACTTTGAAAGATTCAGAAGGAAACCCAAAGAGGTGAGCAGTTGCTGAGTTATCTGTAGGTGTAACTTGACATGGTCTGGGGACTGGCCTACTATGAGCCAGTCGTCCAGGTATGGGAAGATGGCAATCCTTTGCCTTCTTAGAGAAGCAACTAATACTGCCAGGCATTTTGTGAACACCCTTGGAGCAGAGGTTAGACCGAAGGGCATTGCTCTGAACTGGTAATGGCCTGAGGGCAGCTCGAACCTGAGGTACTTTCAATGGGAGCTTCTGATGAGAATATGGAAGTAGGCATCCTTGAGGTCCAGGGAAACTAGCCAGTCCACTGGCCTTAGAGAGGGTAGAATAATTCCCAGAGTCACCATTTTGAATTTTGGTTTTATAAGGTGCTTGTTTAAGTATCTGAGATCCAGGATGGGCCGCCATTCCCCTGTCTTTTTTGGGGTAAGGAAGTACCTGGAGTACAATCCTTTGCTCTGGTGTAGGGGTGGAACCCTTTCCACAGCTCTGAGAGCCAGGAGGGAAAGAGACCTCTGCCTCTAGGGCAAGTACCTCTGAGGGATTTGCAGGTGGAAAGGATCTGGTTCTCAGCTTTGGAAATTTTTTGAAGCTGAGAACCAGTCCCTGGTTACTACTTCTAGGACCCACTTGTCTGATGTTAGAGACTCCCAGTCCTGGACAAAGTAAGCCAGCCTGCCCCTACAGGTAGTGGAGAATCGCCCCTGGCAAACCCATCAGGGTGCCTGTTTGGCAGGGGTTTGGCTGAGGGGTGGGAGCAGGTCTGCTTGTACCCTTCTGCCTCCTCTCTAAAGAACCCCCTCTGAGCATAGGCAGAAGAGGAGGCCTGGCTTGGTAGAAAGGCCCATGAAAAGGCCTGCTCCTGCCCCTGGGATGCTGCCTCTGAGGAGTGGCCTGCCTTTCCTTGGCCTGTGCACTCCTATAGGTGGTCCTATACTCATTCATTTTCTTCATGTAATTCTCGGTTTGCTCCCCAAAAAGAGAATTACCCACAACAGGAAAATCCATGGCCTTAGTCTGGGTATCCTGTGACAGGCTAGTACCTCTGAGCCAAGCCATTCTAATGAGTGCCACAGATGTAGCCATGACTCTAGATGACACATCACTGAGTCCACTGCAGCATGGACTTGCACCTTGGATGCCTCAATACCATCAGCAGCCACCTGCTCCAGCTCCTGGCAGCTGGCCAGGGACCTGTTTTGCTAAAGCCATGACAGTGTCCCATCTGGATTTTTGATACCTAGCAGTATAGGCCATATAGTTGGCCTGTCTAAGTCCCAAGGATGCTGCCATGTACTGTTTCTTTGCCATGGCATCAATCCTCCTGGAGTCCTTGTCTGGGGGGTGTGAAGCCAAGGGAATATTTGCCTTATCACAGGCTGCAGCCTGCACTACCCCAACATGGCTGCACTGCTGTGTAAGGAACTCGATTCGAGCCTGACAATGTATACCTCTTGTCCATTCTTTTATCCACAGGAGGTATGGTATTAGGAGTCTTTAAAATCTTAAATGTCTGTTTCCCAAAAGATTTGTGTAAGGGAATAGACAGCCTCCTAGACTCTGGGATATCCATCATTTCCACATAGTCAGGCTCCTCCTGGTCATCCACAGCTTCTTCCATAGGAAGCTGAGGTTTCAGCCACTTTTTATAAAACATGAAATGGAGGGGACTCAGAAAGCCTAGGAGGAGACACTCCTGAAGGTCTGTCTGGGGAGATGTCCAGGTCAATGGGCACATCCAGACTTTCAAAACCACATTCACTTTCCTCATACTCCTCTTCCTCCTCCTCCGGTTCATAATATTTCTCTAAATCATAATCTTGAACCGGTGGAACCGGCCGAACCGAGCACCTCCCTGATGGTGCCGGTTCGGTCGGAACCGGGGAAAGCGACTGCACAATCTTTATCGCTTTGGCTATTTCTTCAGCGGTTGGAGAAGAAAGTTTTGGATCCACACCAGCTGATTTTTCCTTTCTTGTTCTCTTAGCCGGAACCGACTCCTCAGAATCAGCTCTCCATTTGCCCGAAGAAGTCTCACCCTGGTCAGAGGGCACTCCTTTTGGTTCGGTTTGAACCAAACCGGGCTGGCCATCCGGTTCAGCGGACTTTTTGGCCTCCCTTTCCCTGAGCCTACCAACTCTCTTTTCTAGGGTAGCTGCAGGAAAAATTTTACAAATCTGGCAGTCTGCATTGAGGTGGTCAAACCCCAGACAATAAACACAGGTGGTGTGGGGGTCAGCCTTAGCAAAGACTTCCCCACACACACTGCAGTGTTGAAACCCAGTGGGCCCGGTTTTTCTTTTGGGTTTCTCAGACATTGTGCCAGTCCTAACTAACTTACCCTTTAATGGCAATCTGCCAGGCAAGACCTCTTATCGGTTCCTGACCGTGTTATGGGTCATGGAAAAACGTAATAAATTCCATTTTTTTTAGAACCGATAAGAACCGGTAACCACACACTAAAAGTTCAAATAAAGATTTTTTAACAACTTGATCGGTTCAAACCGAACCGATGAACCGTTTACAAGTTCCACACAGAATAGAAAATAAAATAACCTATCTAGTACTCACAAATACCACAGACAGAGACTGAACCGACAGGTTACGGTTTAAATTCGGGAGAAAAGCGGTACTTTAACCGACAAATTGAACCGAGCAGAAGGAGAAATCTCCAGAGCGACTGTTCAGTGAGGCGGAGTAAAGAATCTGACGGTTTGAGTTCAAACAGCTACAGACAGAGTCTCAACCGAGCTCAGCGTTCCATGCCTGGCATGAAAAGTTAACTCTTTCATCTCCGGAGCAGTTCGAAGGTTGGGACTCACTACTATTGTCGGAATACAGCAAGACTTCATGTTGTTTGAATGAGTTTTACTTAGGAAGGCTGAGGGGAGGTACCAAAAGAGTGGCCAAGCAGGTGTCTCAGCTGGAAAATCTTGAAGATGTGCACTAGGGTCAAACTATACTTCTCAAGGATGTTTGGGGATGAGAGTAGAGAGTCAGAGGAGTAGAGATCTGCCACTATAGCATTCCGTAATGGAGGCAGCCAACCAGGAGTGATGTGAGAACCATCTATCTTGATATTAGGATTAAGAACAAGAGTCTGAGCAAAGTCCCGACGTGGGGAGATTTTATAGAAGGAGCAACATTGGGAGAATACTTTTAGAGAGACCCCAATCGCTGATTGACGAAGTGGGTCAGGTAGGGTTTTCCATGAGAGATAAAAGATGGTGGCGGAGTAGAGACTGTGCTTCTTTAAAAGCTAAGTTTCTAGTTGTAGCCAGGTAGGTGTGTAATCTTCTGCAATAGTGGAAAGCCATCTGCTTGTCCTGGCAAAGTAGCTAGCCCAGTAATATAAAAGAAAGTTAGGAAAACGGAGACCACCCATCTCCTTAGGAAGACTCAATTTAAGGAAAGAACGCCTGGGATATTTCTGTAGCCAGATCAAGCCAGAGATAAGGGAGTGAATATATTGAAAAAAAAAGAGAGGAAGCCAGATATTCAGCATGTGTAAAGGATAAAAGAGGCTGGGGAAGACATTCATCTTTATAATATTAATCCACCCCCATAAGGAGAGTGGGAGAGAGTCCCACCTTTGAAGGTCTTGTTGGAGAGACACCATCAGGTCACTGAAATTCAACTTCCTGGTGTTGGAGGAATCACTGGATAAGAATATACCCAACTACATGAGTGAGTGAGGAGACCATTTAATATCGAACTGGCTAAAATCGTCTCTATGAGTAAAGTGATTTAAAGGGAAGAAGATTTCAGTTTTGGTGAGGTTGAGTTTGTAATTGGAGAGATGGCCATATTGAACTACTACCTCAAGTAGGTATTTCAGAGAAGTTACAGGATGTTCTAAGTGAAAAAGAATGTCGTCCGCGTAAGCAGAGAGGGTTAAGGTGTGATTAAGCACTGAGATGCCCTGTAGTTGGGATGACAACTTAATGTGGCATAAGAGGGGCTCCAAATAGAGACTGAAAAGGAAGGCTGAGAGGGGGATAGCCCTGCCTTGTGCCAGTATAAAGAGGGAACCGGGGGAAAAACCCCGTTGCAATAATTCCTGGCTGAGGGTGAGGAGTAGATAGACTGGATCCACTGAAAGAAGATAGAGGGGAAGCCCATTTTTTGTAGAGTCAGCCACAGAAACTCCCAGTTCACTCTATCAAAAGCCTTTTCAGCATCTAACGAGATCAAGGCCATTGGGAGCTGGGAGGAGTGGGCTGTCTGGAAAATATAGGTATGTTTTCTAAGATGATCCACGGAGGAACGCCCCAGAACGAATCCTACCTGATCTGGACTCAGAAGGTGGGTCCAAACCTTCCTAATGCACAGAGAGAGAGAGAGAGTATCTTGGTCAAGATCTTGATATCACAATTTAGGAGGGAGATCAGGTGATAGCTGGCCGGGGATGTGTGGGGTTTATCAGGTTTGAGAAGAAGATTATTACAGTAGCTTCCAGTAACATAGAAACATAGAAGTTGACGGCAGATAAGGACCGCAAGGCCCATCCAGTCTGCCCATTTCTTTTTCTACCTTATAAATGTGCTATCGGCCTTTGCTCTGTCAGTGGCCTATCTATTCATAGTCATTTGTATTGCTCCCTTATGCCTATCCCATGCCTGTTTGAAGCCATGCACTGTATTCATAGCCACCACTTCTTGTGGTAAGCCATTCCATGCATCCACCGCCCTTTCTGTGAAAAAGAATTTCCTCACATTCCCCTTAATCGGCCTCCTCTAATCTCATGCTATGTCCTCTTGTCCTATTTTTCTTATATTTAAACATGTTAGACTCTTTCACCTTGTTTATGCCCTTAAGGTGTTTGAATGCCTCATCATATCACCTCTCTCCTCCTTTGCTCAAGGGTATACATATTGAGCTCCGTTAATCTGTCCTCATATGTCTTCTGATGCAGTCCCTGCACCATTTTGTTGCCCTTCTCTGGACTGCCTCAATTTGGTTAATGTCCATGTGAAGGTGTGGCCTCCAATACTGCACGCAGTACTCAGATGGGGCCTAACCAGTGTCTTGTACAGAGGATTATTACTCCTCTTCACGACTTGTGATACCCCTACTAATACACCCTAACACCCCCTAGCCTTACCTACTGCTTTAGAGGTCTGCTTGATGATTTTAGGTCATCAGTGATGATGATGATGCCCAAGTCTCTTTCTTCCTTTGTGACTGCTTGCAACTCCCCTCCCAGCCTATAGCTGGCTTCAGGGTTTCTCTTCCCTATGTGCATGATTTTGCACTTCTTTGCATTAAATCCCAGTTGCCACTCTTCTGACCATTCTGCTAGTTTATCCAGATCTCTTCTCATTCTGCCCACCCCATCTGGATCATCTACTCTGTTGCAGATCATGGTGTCATCTGCAAACAGACAAGCCTTACCCTCTAGTCCATCTGCAAGGTCACTAATGAAGATGTTAAAGAGGACTGGCCCCAGGACTGATCCCTGAGGTACCCCACTTGTGACTTGCATCTCTTCTGACTGTATACCATTTACCACCACTCTCTGTTTTCTGCCCGTCAACCAGTTTGCCACCCAGTTGACCAACTTCTGACCCACCCCGAGCCTACCCAGCTTATTTATCAATCTTCTATGTGGAACAGTGTCAAAAGCTTTGCTGAAGTCAAGGTAGGCGACATCAACTGCTCCCCTTCGTCCACCACTCTGGTTACCCAGTCAAAGAAATCTATGAGATTAGTTTGACAGGACCTTCTTTATGAACCCATGCTGTCTTGGATCCTGTGCCCCTATGGATTCCAGGTGTTGCACTATCCTTTCCTTAAGGAGTGCCTCCATAATCTTGCCCACTACTGAGGTAAGACTGACCGGTCTGTAGTTCCCCGCCTCCTCCCTTCTACCACTCTTGTGAAGCGGGATCACATGAGCCCTTCTCCAGTCTTCTGGGACCTCTCCTGTGCTCAGAGACTCACTAAACAATTCTGCTAATGGCTCTGCTAGTTCCTCCTTTAGCTCCTTAAGTACCCAGGGATGTATGCCATCAGGTCCCATTGCCTTATCCACCCTGAGCTTAGCAAGCTCTTGTAGGACTCTTTCTTTTGTGAAGGGAGTAGTGCTCGCCTCCCTCCCCCCTGTGTCCATGATGCTGAGCTGTGGGCCCGCCCTACCTTCTCTTCAGTAAATACTGAGCAAAAGTATCTATTAAGGATAGATGCCTTTACAGGGTCCTCCTCCTCACATGCTCCCTTTCTCCATTAAGCTTAGCAATACCTCTGGACTTTCTCCTTTCACTAATGTATCTATAGAAAGTCTTGTCACCTTCTTTTACTGTTCGTGTACTAGTGTTTCCTCAGTTTGGGACTTTGCCTGTCTTACTGCCTTACCTGCTTCCCTTAGGGCAGTTTGGTATGCCTCCTTATCTTCATCCCGCTGTGTTCCTTATATTTCCTGAAGGCCAGCCTTTTGGCTCTGACCTTTTCTGCTACTGTATTTGAGAACCAAAGTGGTTTCCTTCTTCTTTTGCACTTCCTTTTCTGTCTAACACAATGGGATGTTGCTTCAATGATTGCATCCTTAATGCTTGCCCACTTTGCCTGTACCCTTCACCTGTGTTTCTTTTGCCAGGGCTAGCTTAACTCTGTTGGCCATCTTATCAAAGTCAGCTCCTCTGAAGTCCCATATTTTGCCTTGGAATGGGATGATTTAGATGTAGTAGCCAAATTGAACCATACCATGTGATGGTCACTGGCTCCCAGGTGACCTTCTACCTGGAGATCTGTGATCCCTTCTTTGTTAGTCAGTACTAGATCTAGGATAGCCCTGTCTCTTGTGGGTTGCTGTACCAGTTGTTTGAGGCCTCCTGCAGGGAATCCACTATGAGTCTAGTTCTGGCAGATGTTCCTGCTGGTATTGACCAATCTGTATCCGCATGTTGAAGTCTCCCATTATCAGAACCTTCCGCTTAGCTGTCATGTTTTGTATGTCTTCTAACAGTAATGTGTCTATGTCCTCCTCTGGTCTGGGGCCTGTAGACAACCCCAGTTCTTATGGCTGTTCCATTTCCTGTTTCCAGGGTGACCCACAGTTCTTCTGGCTCCTTATGTGTATTCTGAATTTCTGTAGCTTTGATATTTTCATTAACATACAGGCCACTCCTCCCCCTTTTGCACCTCGGTCTCTTCTGAACAATACATAGCCAGGTACTGAAGTCTCCTGCTGGTTACTGGTAAACCACGCTCACTAATTGCTACTATGTCCAGTTTAGCCTCTGACATTATTGCCTGCAGGTCTGGGATCTTATTTCCCAGGCTGTGAGCATTTGTGTACATGATTTTCCATTGGCCAGATTTTGTGTGTTAGTTGTTGGGTGAAGTTTGGCATTACCCTGTGCATCGTATGGGAGACAAACCTTTTTCTTACCTGGTGATGCAAATGAACGAAACATGCTGAATTCCTGTTTGACCACTAGCTGAGGGGGGAGGGGTGTTCTTCCCATTCGACGTATGGGGTGCTGCACCCCTCTCCCCATTTGCTAGTTTAAATATCCTGCAAAGACGTCAAACTTCTGCCCCAATGCACTGACTCCCTCTTTAGTCAGATGCAGTCATTCAAATTTAAAGAACTTTCGCTCCCAGAACTGTTGCCAGTTCCCTACAAATCTGTGTCCTTTTTCCTGGCACCAGCCCTTGAGCCACGTGTTTAGCTCCCCTATCTCCCCTTCTCTGACCTTCCGGTCCATCTGCTCCTCTCCCAGACTGGCAGGATCTCAGAGAAGGAGATGCCGGACGAAATAGATGATAGTTTGTCACCCAGCCTAGTCAGGTGTTCCTTGGTCTTCACAACTGACCGGCTGGCAAGATCATTAGTCCCTATGTGTACTAGGACATCAATGTTTTCTCCTGCTTTGTGAACTATTTTAGCAATGCGGTCAGTGTCTCTCCATGCTGATGTACCTGGGAGACATCTGACCATCACCCCTGGCTGGAGATGGGTATCAACTCCCCGAATCATGGAGTCTCCTATGATCAGAAGTTTTTTGGATTTCCTTTGTGCTTGTTTTGTTTTGGTTCCTGATTTGGGTGAGTTTTGTTGTGCTACCTCCTGTGCTGCAGTGTCCTGCTCTGCAGTGTCTTCTGCCTCTTTATTTGATTTCAGAGATAGAGGCAGATACCTGTTTGTAGTGTTTATATGGTTTTTGGAGGTAATGTGTTGGACAGCAGAGAGTGATGGGGCACCTGATTTGCTCCTCCTAACCACCTGCCAACCTCCTGGACCAACTACCCTCTGCGGTCGAGGTTTTTCTGTTGGATGCTGGGGAAATGGCGGGTGGTTCTTATAATGTATTTCCTCTTCAATATGAAATTTGAGGCGTGCAATCTCTGCCCATGCTGCCCGGAGCTGAGCCCTAAGATCTCCAAGGGCCCAGCATGTAGGACAGTGTCCTAAATCCTGTAAGACTGTCCTTCTGAAAATTGTTCCACAGTACCTGCGGTTAATGAAATCCATTCCAAATAAGTTGCTGGGTTTGTAACCTAGTCAGAGTAATTAGAAGGGAAAAAAAAAAAAAAAGGAAAAAAAAAAATGCAAGTAATGGTTTAATTGTGCTTTGTTTAACTTGTTATAACAAGTTAAATTACTAGTGCCCCTGTAAATGAGATCACCTTGTGGAGGCCCCACTGATCCGCCCCTTCCTGCTCTGCCACAGGAAATGTCACAACTGTGGTACCCTATAAAAGGAGTGTAGCGTGGGGTGGTTGGGGATGGGGGTGGGTGGCTGGGCCCTTTCCCTGCCTAAAAAGAAGAACCACGGACGAAAGAACCAGGAGGTAAGAGCAGAAACAATCAGTCAACAACAAATGCAATAACCCTGAAAGCTTATCCTAATGTTAGATAAAACTGTAAAACCTGTAAAGTACCACCTGTAATAATTTCAGAGAAGATATACGCTGTAAGAAACACTTTGCTCCAGAGAAAAATAAAGCAGTAACAGAAGATATACCTTGCCAAAGACAATTTGAATCAGAAGATTACAGGAGTAATCTGTTAGCACACACCTGTAGGCACACCTTGTAATAATGCAGAAGAAGGTATACCAGCAACAACAATTTGAATCAGAGAAAAATAAAGCAATGAAATGTTAGCAACAAACAGTAGCAATCCCTGTGAGTAAAAAATAAAAACACCACCACACAGTAAATCTGCTTAGCCAAACTAAGTCGTAATCCTTTTCCCTTGCTCTGGTAAGTTTCTCTACTCTGCCTTTCAAGCAGTCTTAGAAGGAAAGAGCTCAGGTGAAGCTAGGTGCCTTGGCCGGCAAACCAAGTCTTCTAACGATGGCACAAGGAGGTCAGTATTAAGCATGTATTGGTATAACTTGAGCAGTAGGGAGCCTAAATCCTTTGCGAAGGTTTTATAGAAATTAGAGGGGAAACCGTCAGAGCCAGGTGCTTTATTCAGGGCTAAATCTTGAATTGCATCCCCTACTTCTTTCAGAGTAACTGGGGATGACAGGGAGAGCTGTTGATGATTGGCTAGATAGGGTAATGCAAGAGAATCTAGATAAGTTTCTATATCCCGGGAAAATGACAGAGAAGATCTTTTACCATACAAAGTACAGCAAAAATTTTTAAAAACCAGGGCAATTTCCCAGGGTGCCATTTTGGTAGAACTGTCTGGGGCCTGAACGGAGGGGATGAGCCTAGAGCGTTCCAATTTACGAAGACAGAGGGCTAAAAGTCTACCGGCCTTTTCTCCTTGGTCTATATAGCTAGCCTTCATTTTCAGATGGGCATACTCTGCGTTTTCTCTCAACAAGTCTGCTTATTTATTTCTGAGGTCAAGAAGTTCTGACAAGGAGTCAGAGGAAGTGGAAGATGATAAGGATAGCTCAGCTGCCCTTATTTGAGATAAGAGACAAAGCCTCCCTTTCCCTCCGTTTCTTCCTTCTAGATGCTACCTTAATAAACTCACCACAGAGGTAGCATTTAAGTGTACACCATTCAAGATCTTCTCTATGCACAGAGCCCCTGTTAGTGTCCATTAAAGTTTGAATAGAAGATTGGATCTTGGAGACAGTGGTTTTATCTTTTAGGAATTGGGTATTCAGCTTCCAAGACTTATCCTTCTGCATATTAGGGTCAGGGGAGAGAACCACCCAGGCCACCAAGTGGTCAGAAAGTACTATTGGCTCAATTCCGGCCTGACATAAGCCTGCCAGAAGAGGAATACTAGTTAAAATGTAGTCCAGTCTGGACCAAGATTGGTGGAGGGTGGAGTAGAAGGAGAAAAGTCGGTGGGATGGGTTAAGTATACGCCATGGATCACAGAGCCCGAGTGTGTCCATAAAATCACTTCGAGCTCTTTGAGGCAATGAAGGGGGTTTTAATAGCCGGTGGTTCCTATCCAAGTCCTGAGCAGGGGAAATATTTCAATCCCCCCCCCCCAGGATTAGAGAAGTGGGTAGAAAGGAGGCGACCTTACTGGCAAGGTCCATGAGAAATAGAGGGTCACCTCCCGCCGGCCCATATACTGAACACAGTACCGTTGCTGTACCCATAAGGGAGCCCTTGACCAGGATGAATCTGCCACTGGGGTCTTCAATAGAGGATTCCGACTGGAAGGGGATTGTACTCCTGATTAGAATGGCTATCCCTCTGCTCGAGGAGTCCCCTGAGGCAAAAAATTGGGACACACCTTGCCTGCGCAACCAAATGGCCTCTTTTGCCAGCAAATGGGTTTCCTGTAATAGTATGATTCCCGCATTAAGTAGGGTGCAATGTTTCAGGACTTGGCATCTCTTCGTTGGGTCTCTAACTCCCCTGACATTCCACATAACAATTTTACAAGTGGTAATAGCCATTCCTAAGGGTTAGCCAAATAAACAGCCTAAAGCAGTAAGTAGACAAAGACCGCCAGCAGGGCACACTCCAACCCACCCCCTCCTCCCAACCTGCCCAACACATTATTTGCATCTGTAAATAGCAATAACAAGAGAATTAACATCCATAACTATAACAGTTAACACATGTAGCCCAATACCCCCACCCAGGCACCCACCCCAAAAGATTCTATAAGTAAGAACCAACAAGTCGTGTAGGCTTTAATTCTGTCAGCCCCCCCCCCAAAAAAAAAACCCCAGCAACTAAAATCTTGGAAACCCCAACAACTTGACTAGGGAGGTGGATCAGGGGAGGGCAGTGGACATGGCCTATCTGGACTTCAGCAAGGCCTTTGACACTGTGCCACATAGAAGACTATTACACAAACTGGGGAATATGGGTGTGGGCAGGACAGTAGTGTGGTGGGTAGGTAACTGGCTGGGTGGCAGGACACAGAGGGTGGTGGTAAATGGCTGTCACTCCACAGAGGGAAGAGTGACCAATGGGGTACCACAGGGATCAGTGCTGGGACCGGTCCTATTTAACATCTTCATCAGTGACATTATGAGGATCTAGAAGGCAGAATTTCACTGTTCGCTGATGACACAAAGCTCTGTAATAGAGTAGACACACCAGAGGGTGTAGACAGAATGAGAAGGGACCTGCAGAAACTTGAAGAATGGTCAAGGGTTTGGCAGTTGAAATTCAATGCAAAGAAGTGCAAGATAATGCATATGGAGGTACAAAAACCCTGGCACAATATATCAGTTGGGGGTGAGGTATAGCATGCACCAAGCAGGAAAGGGATCTTGGGGTTGTCATCTCATGACCTAAAGGTAGGGAAACAGTGTGACAAGGCATCAGGTAAAGCAAATAGGATGCTGGGATGTATAGGCAGGGGCATCACCAGCAGGAAAAGGAGGTCATAATTCCGCTTATACAAGACACTAGTGAGGCTCCACCTGGAGTACAGTGTACAGTTCTGAGACCATACCCCACGTAAGAACATAGACAGGGTAGAGAAGGTTCAGAGGAGGCAACAAAGATGGTGCATGGATTGCATCACAAGTCCTATGAAGACAGGTTGAAGGAACTGAACATGTACTCCCTGGAGGAGAGGAGGAGAGAGGGATATGATAGAGACATACAAGTATCTTACAGGGAGAAACAGAGTGCAGGAAAACACTATTTTTGCCGAAAGATGTTCCAGGACTAGAGGGCATGGGATGAGATTGGAGGAGGACGATTCAGAGGAAACATGAGAAAGAATTTCTTCACAGAACGGGTGGTGGACAGGTGGAACACCCTGCCAGAGGAAGTGGTGGGAGCTGAAACAATCACGGATTTAAGAATGCATGGGATAGACATAAAGGAATTCTAGAGGTCAGGGGTAAGGGGAAACAGACTTCTAGGAAAACAAACTGAACTTACAAGCTCAAATGGGCAGACTGGGTGGGCCATAGGCCCTTATCTGCCGACACTGTCTATGTATCTATGTATTTACATAGGACTTCAATATTATATGGGTAATACCTAAATAAGAAATAAAGGTAACAAAAGTCCAGCACCATACAGCTTCCCTACCTAATAACAAAAGCCACAGACTGAAGAGAAAATTATAACAATGGGGTAGGACGCACCCCCCCACCACCATAATTTAGGATGCAATGCAGCTCTACCTTGAGCCTGCATAATCCGGAGCATCCCGTCCTGGTATGAATTAGCAGACATGGTTTCTACCCCATTCCAACTTAAAATGTAAAAACATGTCTCCACCCATGACCTAGTGGGGTGAATAAATGCCACTATGATATACCGGATGGAGAAACATGTAATGGATGGGGTCCCTGACACTGCCAAGAACAGGTACCATGTCTGGGCTATAGACCGCGTTAGGTTTAGGCTAGGTACAGTCCTATTAATAGCCCATAGTAGCCTTTTAGGAGTGGAGAGAGGCTTAGGGTCTAGGACCTTGGAAAGGAAGTCCATAAGCAGGGCCCCTAGTGCTCTGCGGCAGAATTTTCTGATTCTGCGGTAGGGCTCCTAGGCTTCTGCGGCATCATTTTCTGATTTCTGCTGCATAAATTATTCATTTCTGTGGCATAATGCAGTCCTACCATTGGCTAAAATATGATGTGATGTCATAGATGACATCACCTGCCAAGCATAGACGAGGGGCTTCAGGATGAACAAGATGGATACAGAGCCTGGCACTATGGAAAAACTGTATATTTGAATGAAAATTCACAAAAAGCAATGAATTCTGCGGCACTATATGAATTCTGCGGCATGATGCAAATTCTGCGGAAAATTCTGCAACCACAGAATCACAGAATTCCAGGGGCCTTGTCTATAAGTAAGCCAGAGGCTATGTGGTAAAAGAGCCCTGGAGCCCAGCGAGTATAAACAAAGTCCCCGACAAGTCTCATATGCTGGGAACTAAAAAATAGACTACATACACCTCCTCCCTTAGAGAACACAAATCCAAAGGTAACCGACTGCTGCTATAACAATAAGGGTGGAAAATAGGATACAGTACTTGAAGGGGAAAGTCCAGTCTTCTTCGATGCTGAACCAGGAGGATATTGCCCAGGGGATGGATGAGGCTGCAGGACCAGAAAACGTTCCGACCACCAAACCAACCCCAAGAAAACACCTCATCGGATTGCAGTTCCTTCCGGTGGTAGTGGAGCCCCTTTCAGCAGCAGGCTTTCCAGGACAAGGCCTATATGGCCCAGGAGTGCATAAAAGCCCGAGACCTGCACCCCCACCCCCTTTCGACAGAAAAGACCCTCAACTCGGACCTAAGGAGACAAAACAGACCCAGGTAACTAGTAACAAATTAAAATTCCAACAATAGGGATTATTGTCCTCATGATAACAGAAGCCAAGATACAGTCTGCTCACATTCAGCCCGGTTTAAAGAGGTCAGGCAGCTTGGAGGATAGTTCAGATAAGGCCTGGGTGGGGGAATCATATGAAAGCCAGGTGCCATTGAAGGAAACTTGAAGTCTCACTGGGTAGAGCATTTTCAAAGGAATGCCAGCCGTAATTAAAAACTCATTTGTTCCCATAGACGAAATATGGCATCAGACCTGTCCATTGTTAGAACTGACCCAAAATGGCCACCGGGAGCAAATGAGTTAACTTGCTTACAATAGGATGAAAAGCTGAGCATTTCTGATGGGTCTCACAGGAGAGATCCTGTGTGATACGGAGCTTGGATCCTTCCCAGGTGATTGCTTGGGAGCTCCCGCACTTTGGATAACCCATGTTATTTTTCAATGAAGCCAAGGAATTTCAATATGATTGGCCACAGTGAAGCTCCTGGTTGTGGTTTGGGTCTGCAAGATCAGTGAGCCCTTTCAATCTGGTACAAGGGGTTGAGAGGTGAAGGGCCTGCTACTTTCAGGAGAAACTTTTGTAAAAAGGCGATAGTATTTGGCCCCTCCTCAGATTCTGGTAGGCCTATGATGAGGATGTTATTACGCTGGCTTCTCCCGAGATCCTCCGTTTTTAGCTGGAGCTTCTGGATTTGTTGCGAAGGTGGGCAATCTCAGAGTCTACTTTATCCTTCCATTTTTCGAGGGAGGAAGAGCGGGCCTCCGAGTTTCCCACTCTCCTATGCAGATCAGCTCGGTCTCCTCTAATGGACTCGAACTCGGAGGAGATTTCCGTTAGGGTTTCTTTAAAAGGAAGGAGCTCTTGAAGAAATCGATCCTCCAAGACAGGGATCGATTGAGAAGCTGCAGAACTGTTTTTTTCTGGCCACCGATCCTTGTGCCTTGGACTTTTTAGGCACTTTCTCGGGTGTTGGAGGCGGCGTATGCTTCAAGGGGGCCTGCCTCATATCAGCATCCATCGCAGCGATTGTGAGCCAAATGTGATGCAGAAAAAAAACAAAGATGACGATTGCTGAAGGCAGGTCCTCATTGCTGGTATAGATATTTCTGGCAAAACCCTGTTTTAGAGCAAATTAGGCAAGTTGAGAGGAAGGGACAGGAGCTCCAGATCCTTGCTGCTACTAGGCTGTTTGCATCATGTGACTCCCCTTTGTCGGCAAGCTGAAGATGGCAAGATTCCGACAGTCTATCAGTGTTGAGACTGGGGTTGGGTGGCTTCCCTGGTGAGGTGCCAAGGGGTGGCAGCCGTAGGGCTATAGTGTTTGGCTCCTGGAGAGTTCCCCTAACTGGTGGCTGGTGGGCTTCTTGTTAAGGCCCGGTTGATCGGGGGGGCCTCCTTCCCCTTGCCCTGACTTCACAGCAGCACCTGACTGTGGATTGAAATCTCAATTTGGGATGTGCTTTTGGAGTGTTGACGGTGAATGAAGTTTTTCTGGAGCGGTGGTGACTTGACAATCTATTCCTGTTTCATATTTCTGGATGAAGTTGGTGAGAGAATCTTCAAATAAGTACTGTGTTTAATTCTCAAAGGTAAGTGACAGTTGGAATATGACTGTATTGTGTTCTATTAGACATGTAAAAAGATTTTCTCGCTGGGGGTGAGAGTCTCAGTGTAGTATTTTGCAGTTAGATTATTATTTGGACTCTGCTTCACTATATATACACACACATTGGTTATTGGTGGAGAGAAATTTATTAGCGAGTATAAATGTAAGGGGTTGCTTAAGTTGGGGTTGGGTAGAGAGGGGAATTATTTATTTTGTGTACTTTATGTTTGGGAGTTGTATTTTAATTGGTTTCAGGGTGACTATAATCTGTTTTAGATTTAATTGGGAACTGTTCTGAATTTATTATGTGTTTGAAGGCTGCTCTCCCTGTCAGGTGCTACTCTCCCACCGAGCTCCAGAACCTCCACCCCTTGTCCGTGGCAGTTCATGGTCACTGTAGGGCCTTGGGGATAGTGGGGAGGAGAAGGGGGGTGTCCTGGACCTGGGAGGAGGGGGAGAGCTGAGCGACCAGACTGGGGTAGTGGGGATCAGGAGGCGCCTTGGGGCGAAATGGAATCCTGAACGAGGTCCTCCTTGTCTGGTGCCCATACCCAGGGGCTCCACGATAAGCGGAACGTAACTTAGTCGGCCCCGGTACTACATCCGACTCGCGTGGTGTTGTGCAATGCCAGATCTATTAAAAACAAGATGGCTATTATTGCTGATCTCGTTGGGCCATCAGATCTGGCTGCATCACTGAAACATGGCTGGATGATAATGCTGGTCCTATTTTGGAGGCAGCGATTCCGGACGGTTTCTCGGTGATGCACTGTGCGAGATCGGATTGCAGGGGCAGGGGGTGTAGCAATTTGTTTTAAATCAGAATTGGGCCTTGTGGGTGTGCCAGTTGAGGATACCAGGTCCTTTGAGTGTACTGTGGTCGCAGGTGTGGAGTGCAGGATCATTCTCATCTACCGTCCACCCGGAGGCGAGAAACTGTTCCTGCAGGAAGTCACTGACTTTGTCATCGACATGGTGTTGGAGACTCCCAGGCTGATGGTACTGGGAGACTTCAATGCCTGGATCAACAATGAACTCTCGCTATTTGGTCAGGACTTCCTCTGACTAATAACTTCATTGGGCTCCACACAGGCAGTTACCTCTGCGACTCACAATCAAGGTCACTCATTGGATCTGGTTTTCCTCCTGGGGACAGAGACCTCTAACCTGGTGGTGGAACTGGCTGGATGAACCAATCACCAGACCCTAAGGTTCAATTTCTTGGCTCCCCCCCATAGTCCTGCCCCCGTGGAGATGGTCCGATACCACCCTTTGCGGGGAGTGACCCCAGAAAGTCTCTTGGCGGTGTTAGACCCATCAGGAATGGCGGGACAGGCGAGGGACCAGAGAACCTGCTTCAGGCTTATAATCGAGCAGTGACAGGGGCTCTGCATACCATGATGCCTGTCCGTGTTCGCCCTCTCACTCTTCACCCTTGGTCCCCCTGGTTTGACAGGGCTCTGAGGGAGGGGAGGTGAGGTGAGTTGGATGAAGGCTGGAGCATGGCTGGCGTAGATCCGGTCTTGATGCCGACAGACTTGGACTGATGGAACATTATAGGGAATATCAGTCAGCAATCTCCCGTAAGAAGTCAGAATTCCTGTCCAGGGAGATTGCTGCAGTTCAGAACCGACCAGTTCAGCTCTTTCAAACTGTAGATAGACCGTGCAATCCAGCCTGTCTGCAAGTTCGGAGAGCATTTTCTCAAGTTAAGCATGAGGAGTTTGCTTGCTTCTTTGCTGATAAGATTGCCGACATCAGATCGGAGGTTCGTTCAGTACTCTCTACGGCGGGTGATGGTGGTCGGTGTGAGGTCGCTACTCCTCAGTTCGGCTGGATAGAGTTCGATCAGCTGGAGATTGTGGATGTCATGTGGATTCTCCAAAGCATCCGGCCAACCAGCTGTAGCTTAGATCCGGGCCCCACCTGCCTTTTAATAGGGTATGTGGATGTCATCGTCCCGGTTCTTGCAGAGTTGATCTGGTGCTCACTTGAGATAGGCGAGTTTCCTGACTTCTTGAAGGAGGCGGTGGTAACACCCCTTCTCAAGAAATCTTCTGTTGACCCAGATTGTCCTGCTTACTACAGACCGGCCTCTAACTTTCCCTTTGTTGGGAAGGTTACTGAGAAAGTTGCTGCACTGCAGCTAGAGAACCATCTTACCATCCATGACATCTATGATCCTCTCCAGTCTGGATTTGGTAAGAGACACAGCACAGAGACTGCTCTGGTTAGGGTGCTCAATGATCTCCCGATTGCGAGGGACGAGAAGCGCTGCTCCATGTTGATGCTTCTTGATCTCTCAGCAGCCTTCGAAACCGTGGACCATAGGGTGCTTCTGGAGTGCCTGCAAGTCATCTGTGGTCTGTCTGGTACGATCCTCAGATGGTTTCACCCCTTCCTCACTGGTAGGTCACAGAGAGTGGTATCGGGAACTTGTTCCTCCAGTCCATTCTCTCTGCCATGAGGGGTCCCGCAGGGCTCCGTGCTGTCCCCAATGCTATTCGCGGTGTATATGCTGCCACTGGGAGACACTATGAGGCGGTATGGGCTGATTTTTCACTGCTATGAAGATGATACTCAGCTCTACCTGTCCTTTGCACCCGACCAGCATAGTGCGCTTTCGGTGTTTAACAGCTGTCTCGCGGAAATCCGAGACTGGATGAATACCAGCTGGTTGACGCTCAATTCTGACAAGACCAAGGTGCTGGTGGTGGAACCGGGTCGCTGGATAGAGGGGTCGGCAGCGGGATGTACCTCAGGGCTTTGGCTTGGGGGTTCCCAGCTGCTGACCGTGATACTTGATAACGGGCTGACGCTTCGTTCTCAAGTGTCGGCGGTGGTCAAGTCCTCTTTTTCCCATCTGAGGAACATCACCAGGATTAAGCATCTTGTTCCATCCAGTGATCTTCCAACTCTAGTCCATGCCTTTGTGACCTCGCGCCTAGACTACTGTAACTCACGATACCTAGGACTTCCGGGGGTTGATAACTATGATTGGCTGACCAAGGTCTCATTACCCCTGAAGCAATTCCGTGACTCACACGGGTTCACACAACTTATTACTGAGCAAAGTCGCATTAACAAGAAAAACCCAATGAACAGCACTCTATTGGATGTCCTTCCTGTAAGCAAACCATATTACTTTTCCCATGCCGGAATTTTTTTAGCTGATGTTAGTGACCACTGCTTTATTGCTGGTATAAGAGCTGATACCAAACCCCCATCTGTATCTAAGTTTTCCAATAAACGGTCCAGACTGAACTTCGATCCTCTTGCATACTTCAATGAACTTAAAAACTCTTTACACTGGTAGAGTTTTTACCTAGCTAAATCAGTGAGTAATGCATACGATATCTTCCATGAAATTGTAACCAGTGCCTTAAACAACCATGCTCCTCTGGTGAAAGCACGTATAAAAGCTAGAACATGTCGCTGGTTTTCAGCAGATCTCAAGGCTTCACTGCTAAAAAGAGACCAACTCTGGAAAAAGGCTTGCAAATCACATGCAGTTGAAGACTGGTGTCTTTTCAGGATAGCTAGAAACTCCTGCACTAAGATGGTCAGAGAGGCCAAGGCTAACTTTTACCACTCTGAGCTAGACTCTGCATTAAAATGCCCTACCAAATTCTGCTCCTCCCTAAAAGAACTGACTGGTCACTCACCAAGAAATGTACTTCCATCAAGAATCACCACTGACAATGTTACAGTCAACGATAGAAATGAGATCCTGCAAGCCTTCAACAATCATTTTGCCACTGCCGGCCTAGCATTTGATAATGCACCAGTAAGTAGGCTTCACCCACAGACCCACACACAGCTCACAGAACCGAGCAACAACAACGTAATCTTCTCTTTCTTACCCACCTCCTTAAAAGAAGTTGAATATCTTCTCCTACAACTGGACACAAAAAAAAAGTGCTGGGGTTGATGCCTTCGAACCCATACTTCTTGAAAGTTGCATATCACATCCTTGCTGCACCCATCTCCCACCTATTCAACCTGTCCCTATCGCAAGGATCCCTCCCCCAGTTATGGAAAATTGCTCATGTCATCCCTCTGTTTAAATCAGGGGATCCCTGTGATCTAAATAACTATAGGCCGATCTCCCTCCTCCCTATACTCTCCAAGCTTCTGGAAAAGATAGTGAATGCCCAGCTGAGAACTTTCATAGACAACTCGAACTTACTAAAGCCTATGCAGTCTGGCTTCAGGGCGAAGCATAGTACTATTACGGTGTTGGCAAAAGTAACTAATGACTGGCAATGAGACTTGGACAACAAAAAATTTGTTTGTGCCATTTTCCTGGATCTCAATAAGACCTTTGACACCGTAGACCACTGCCTGCTCCTTTCCACCTTAAAGACAATAGGACTGGATTCAACCTCCTTGTGTTGGTTCCATGACTACCTTTCTGGTAGGCAGCAACAAATTAAGGCAGAAGGGGAGCTTTCTCCACTTAAACTGCCAAAAAGAGGTGTTCCGCAGGGATCCATCTTGGGGCCATTGTTGTTTGCTATCTATATCAACAGCCTGGATATAGGCATTAAGGACGCAAGCATTCACCTGTTTGCTGACGACACAGTGCTCTACATAAGCCGTGATTCTCCTGAAGCTGCATGCGGTGACCTGCAAACCGACTTTAATATCCTGCAGCACCAGCTCCTTAGCAAAAGTTTACTACTTAATGCTAAGAAAACCAAGGTAATGCTATTCTCGCCAACTAGCCAGGTGGCATATTCTGCTGCTGTTGGTCCCTTACCATCTATCTCCACCTTACTAGGAGAAAATCTTGAATTCATACCAAAATTCAAGTATTTGGGTGTCTGGCTTGACAATAAACTCTCCTTTGTGGAACATGTAGAGAAACTGCCGAAAAAGTTGAGGCAGAGGCTAGGCCTTTTCTTTAGTATACTAACATACTAAAATGCCAGCAGAATAGGCCTAACGGTCTTTCTAGTCTGCTCGATTGGTCAGCCCCCACCCTGGGTGCTGACCTTAAGGTCCCCTCGCCTTCTCTGCTTCTCCCTTCCCAGTTCCGGATATTCTTGCTGCATTGGATTTGCTTCCAGAACCCTACCCTGTACCTGTCCCAGCCCTCTTGAACCCCTCCGCCTCTGCCTCCACCAGCCACCTAGGCAGTGCATTCCATGGCTCCACCACCCTCTCAGTGAAGTAGCACCCCTCCTTTCTCCCTGAACTTCCCCCCTCCAGCTTCCCACCCATGCCCTCTAGTGGCCCCTCCTCCTTCCTTTGAAGCACCCTGACTGTTCCTCCTTATTTTACCCTCTTCATGTCTGAAGACCTCTATCATGTCCCCCGGTCCCTTCTCTCTTCCAATGTGTACATATTTAGCTCTTGAGCCTCTCCTCATAGGTCCTGTCCCCAAGCCCCAAATCATTTTGGTTGCCCTCCTCTGGACCCTCTCCAGGAGTTTAATGTCCCTCTTTAAGTGTGGCTTCCAAAACTGCACGTAGTACTCAAGGTGTGGCCTCACCAAGCAGTTATACAGAGGAAGCATCACTTCCCTCCTTCTGGAGGTGATCCCCCTAGCGATGCATCCCAGCATCCTGTTGGCCTTGGCTGCTGCCCTCCTTCAAGTCTCCGAGTTGTTCATTTTGACATCCAACACCACCCCCAGGTCCCTTTCAACCATTGAGACTTGTAACATTCTCCCCCCCCCAAGGTGTACACTTGGCCTGGGTTTCTGGCCCCCAGGTGGAGTACCTTGCATTTCCCTGCATTGAACCTCAGCTTCCACTTTCTAGACCATCTTTCCAGAGCCTCCAGGTCCCCCTGTAAGGCCACCCCCCTCCTCCCCATCCACCACCGCCTCCAGTTTTGAGTCATCTGCAAAGAGACTCATCTCACTCCTGATTCCTGTCCTTATGTCAGAGACGTAGGCATTGAACAGGAGGGGCCCAAGGACTGATCCCTGTCCCTGATCCCTGTATAAATTGCCTTCTGACCATAATGCCAAAAGACAGCTTGTCCAGTCCATGTTCCTCTACTTAACTGACTATGCTGACTTCATATATGGCCAGTGCTCTGCCTCACACCTTGCAAAACTGGACATATTGTATCATAGAGCTCCGAGATTCATAACTAGACTTCCCTTCTCCACTCACTACTGTTCTTTATATGCAGCTGTGGGGTGGCCCTCCCTCCAACACAGGCATTATAGAAATGTGGCTTTTTGGATGCTCTGAGCCATCACCAACAGACTTTCGCAGTACGTTGCTGACTGTCACCCCCTAAGTCCGATTGGTAATTATGCCTTGAGAAGTCACTTGCTGGTTTCCTTAAAAGTACCTAGAGTCGGCACCTACTTTGGTAGAGCGGCCATAAGCTTTGTCCTGCCCACACTCTGGAACAGGATACAGAAATCGAGACTAAGCTCCCTGATTAGTCTTGCTATGTTCAAGTCTTTGTACGCCAACATGTTTGTGGAGCTTTGTAACTGTTTCCATCGCTCCTAGTAGTCTGGCTATCGCTCCTTACTCACCAAAGTATTCTTACACCACGTTCCTCACCCTTTTCCTCAATCTATCCTAGTCCCTCTGTTACTAAGCATTCCTTGCACTGCCTTACATACAAACCCATCACCTTCTCCTATGTCTCCCATCCCGTCAGCAAAGTGTCCCAGTATCTTCTCGTCAGTGCCAGCCCTCTCCCTTCATCTCATTCCTTCTCCCATATCAGAGAGGCTCCTAGACAGTTTACGAATGTTCTTGATGGTCAGGATTTTAAAGGCACTGTTTTGTATATACTACTCGCCAATACTTACTACACTGTATTTATCTTGTCTGTATATTTCTACCACTGTTGTTTTGTGTGCATTTTATTTGTATTTTTAATTGTACCTTGACCTTGCGAAATGCAGGTCCACCTTGCAAATGAGCTTGCTCAATAGTGATCGCCTGAATAAAGATTTTGATTGATTGATTGATAGATATCCGCCGCTTGCAGCTGGTGCAGAATGCTGCAGTCAGATTGTTGTCTTGATCCACTAATATTACACCTGTGCTGCATGAACTGTACTGGTTGCCACTGCAGTGGTGGATCACCTTCAAGGTCAGCATGCTGACCTACAAAGCCCTACATGGACAGGGTCTGAGTTACCTGCAAGATCTTCTGAAACCCTACTGTCCCTCCAACTGCTCCGCTCAGCCGATGAGGGATTGCTGGAGATTCCCAGAGTGTGGTTAAAGACTTCTGGAGCTCGGGCGTTTGCATTCGCTGCCCCCACCTTGTGGAATTCTCTACCTCGTCGGATACAAGTGCGTTTGACAATGGAGACTTTTAAAGCCACTTTAAAAACATATCATTATGGGCTTGCGTTCCCTGAATGTATTTAAATGGGTTGCGTAATATGTTATGATTTTAATTAGATTGGAGTGTTTTTATATTTTTTAGTTTTTATTGATTGTAAATGGTTTATTTCATTTCTGTACAGTGCTTTGATACATTGTGAATTGCACTTAATAAAGATTTTATTATCAACAACATTGACAATGACATTAGCACAGCAAGTGTCCACCTGTTCGCAGACGACACTGTGTTACATGTCGCTCGGCCCTGTCTTCACCTTGCTTGTTTTGAGTTACAACGCAAATTCAATCATCTACAACAACATCTTCTCTGTTTAAAGCTACTTCTCAATGCCAAAAAAAGAAAAATCATGCTCCTTTCCCCAAATAAAGTACCGCCCATCAACCCCTGGATGGTAAATACCAAATCAGGACCATCCTTGGAGAGACCCTAGAGCCTGTCAATAAATTAAAATATCTTCGATTCTGATTAGACTGTAAATTAACCTTCGCCATGCATATTGAAGAAACCGCCAAAAAACTATATTCAATAAAGTGTCGGGATCTTCTACCGCATAAAGCATCTGCTCATATATGATGCTAAACTAAGGTTGGTACAAACAACCTTCATGCCGCTGACTGATTATGCGGACTTCCTTTACAGCTAAAGCCCTAAATCAGCTCTAGCCCTCCTCTGAACAGCCTCCACTCTGTCTATGTCTTTGCGGAGATGGGGTCTCCAGAACTGCACGCAGTACTCCAGATGTGGTCTCACTAACTGTCTGTACAGAGGGATAACAGCTTCTTGTTTTCTGCTGTTGATGCCTCTCCCTATGCATCCCAGTATCCCCCCCAGCCCTCCTTACTGCTTTCTCACACTGCCTGCCCACTTTTAGGTCATCTGATATAATTACTCCTAGGCCTCTTTCGATTTTTGTTGTTGTTAACAACTCACCCCCACTGTGTACTCTTCCCCTGGGTTTTTGTTTCCCAGATGCATTACCTTGAACTTCTTTGCACTGAATCTGAGCTGCCACATATTTGACCATTCCTCCAACCTTGCCAAGTCCCTTTTCATTCTTTCCACCCCACCTTGTGTATCAACCCTGTTGCAGATCTTTGTGTCATCTGCAAAGAGACATACCTTTCCTTCCAGGTGCTCTCCAATGTCACTTATAAAGACATTAAAGAGGACCGGTCCCAGTACAAAACCCTGCGGTACCCCGCTAGTTACCCTCCCTTCTTCATTGTGGACTCCGTTTACTATTACCCTTTGCGTCCTGTTGTCCAGCCAGTTTTTTATCCAGGCTACCACCTTGGGACCCACTCCAAGGCTGGCTAACTTGTATATTAATCTTTTGTGTGAGTGTGTGTCAAATGCCTTGCTAAAATCTAGGTAGGCCACATCCACAGCCCCTCCTGGTCTACTACTTTGGTCACGAGTCAAAGAAATCTATTAGGTTCGTCTGACATGACCTTCCTGCTCTGAAACCATGCTGCCTTGGGTCCTGTGCCCAACTGGCCTCTAGGTACTCAACAATTCTTTCCTTCAGAAGTGATTCCACCATTTTCCCTACCACTGAAGTCAGACTAACTGGTCCATTTCCTGCCTCTGCCCTGCTCCCCAGAAAACTCTCTTATATAACCAATGATATTCCCCGGATCAGAACAAGGTGTGGTTCAGCGTCAATAAGACACGCTTTGCCCTCTGTATGGAACACACTACAAAAAATCTTAAACTTAAGTTACTTGTTGGCCTAAGTGTGTTTAAGTCTTTGCTCAGACGAACATGGATGGTAAATTGTAACTACTTTGCTTGAACTTGCGGTGGCTCAGCGTTCCTCTTCCCCTTGACCTTCACTAAGTATTTCTAGCACTTATAATCGTCTCTTACACCCTACCCCTGTCTCCCCTCACTACCCCTCCTGCCCTACCCTCCACCTTCCTCTTTGTTCCCTCTCCTTTAGCTCCCCTTCCTCTTTCCACCCTACCCTTTTTCCTACTCTCCTGACACACTTATTCCCCTCTTCTTTCCCCATCTTACTGTACCTGATCTCTTCCCTCTACCTTGTCAATAGTAGTAGTTATATGTATTCCCTGATATGTAATCCTATTGTATATATTAAACACGTCACCCATTGTAACTACCTTTGTATAACAGTTTTTTTTTTTGTAGACTTACTGTTCCTGTATTTTGAGTAACTGAAGTGGTTCGCATCTGCTGCCTTATCTGTATTGCATCTTTATGTATTTGCCCTTCCAGGACCTCCTTGTAAATGAGTTGTCTCAATGGTGTCTTCCTGGTAAAATAAAAATTGAATTGAATAACATAAAGTCTGCCTAATTCCATTTCTGCATTCAATGAACTACTGCGTAGTTCCCCTTCTTCTGTAGATGAGGAATCTGAGTCAGAAGAGGAAGGAGACCTCATCCACTTTTTTTGTTTTTGTAATGATGGGTATGGCAGTCTTTGTCGTCCAAAAGATGTGACGAACTGGAACTTTTTTTGCTTAGCATGACAATGCTCCAGATAATCCATTTCATCCGACGAAGGTGATAAAGTTCTCTTCCTGGAAGCTTTTATATTTATTTATTTAGTAAGTTGTTGTTTACCCGGGTAGGGTACACTAGGCAAGTAAATTTCTATTTTCAGATATAACCTGGAAGAATACAACACATGCAAACATATAATTACAAGATACAGGGTACCGAAAAATAGCCTGAGGCCAGGCAGACAACATAAAATGGGAGCAATGAACAGTTCAAGAAGTGTATATGCATGGGTATGAGAGTATAAATATGCAACAGATCATGAATATGCATTTGGCAACACAATACTTATATGTAAGGCCATGAGGAGATGCAGGGAGCCGCAGATCAAAAAACAGGCTGGGTCCAAGGCAAAGGCTCTATTCAGCTTTGTGATGAGATCTGGGGCCAGATGAAGCTGTGATTGCTCCTCAATCTCCTGGATGTGACTGGCTGTGAGGTGTCCCTTTCAGCAGCTTGAGTAGCAAGCATTTGAGTCCATTCCCTGTCTTGCCTTTGAAGCATAGGGGAGCCCACGTAGCTGGTGAGCAGGGCTGATTTGCACTTCGAACATTTTCTCCCCCAGGAAGACTTCGATTCGGAGGACTTACCACCAGTTTGTCAGTAGACACTGCAATACCTTCAATTTGCCAGTAGACATTGTGATCCATGCTGGAAACTGTTCAGGGAAGGGGTCAGCTGGTGTGAGGCAGGGGGTTGGTGGTCCTGCAAACAGCTCCAAGGTGGGACCACGAAGAGGGCAGGACTGTGGCAACAGTCTGTGGCAAAGACAGCACACCAAGAAGCCCCTGATACCTGTTGCTTGTCATCCCCTAGATGCTGTCCTCCCACATGGATATTGCAGGATATAACCATCAAGGTCACTGAGGGTACTGATTAACTCACTCAGAATGCTGCTGACAGGTTCCAAAGAGGAGCAGCTCAAGTCAGAAAAGTCCCTGAGGCCAGTGCTTAACCCTTTCTGAATGCTGCTGCTGCTGCCAAGTTCCGAAAAGAGGAGGAGAATGAAAATTCTGACCACCACAGCACAAAGATATGGTTTAGAGAAGCAGGAAAGAGACACGCTGTAAGATAGCCACTAGGCAGGCAACACCCAAATTTTTGTCTGCTGCCTGTGCACCACTCCTATGGTGCTGAATAAAACAAACAAAAAAACAAGCACTAAGGCCCCCACTTGCCCAGAGAGACAATCAGGCAGGGAAACCGGACTGTCCACCCACCCATGCCTGTACTCACTGCGACAGGTGATGCATGGATCCAATTGGGCTGTAGCAGCCTAACATCCCTGCAGTCAGCTCACTGGCAAGGCCGCCACCCCTGCTGATCATAAAACCTCCAGATATCCTAAGTAAGCTGGATGCTGAGGTTACAAAGTCGGATGCCCCCTCTGATCGCTGATCCTCTGGATAGCCTAAGTAAGCTGAATGCTGAGGTGATGAAGCTGGATTCTCTTAAAATGAAAAATGCTCTTAAGATGCTGGCTGGAAGCTCCCTTGTGGTTGAGTGAGGGAGGAGGGGATTTGAGATTAGGGTTCTAGACAAGGGAACTTGGCTTCATCTGGTAAGTCCCTGCTGGTGTGGTAATGAGAAAGCCGGCTCAGTGCACGGAGGGCTCCCAAGCACCAGGTGCCCAGTCCCAAGGCACTTGCCTGCAGAGCTGCAGAAGAAAAAAAAACAGAAAATAATATAGCCAGCCGATCGACACAGTGGCAGTGCTACTACTCATGGGTTCAGAAGTGAGCCCGAGTCATCAGAAGCCAGCCAGGAAGAGCATGACTAAGCATTCCAGAGGAAGCTATCATCCTCTGAAGAGGTAGGTCTATGTGTTTTGCAACTGCACAGTCACCTCTGTGACCACAGCTGATAATGCAAGTGAAGCCACAATGGGTGGGCACAGCACCTCCTGACTAGGACAGCTGCACACCTGCATGCAGATGCCCACTTAGTCTTTGTCCATGAGACACTCAGGATGGGAACAAAGAAGATGAAAAAACCTCCCTTGGACCATGACAGATTGACACCAGCTGTCTCTCTGCAGTCTCGCACCACTCACTGGGCTGCCGACCACAACCAGAATAAACCTCTCCCAAGCTTGGGAAATGCAGAAGGCTCCACCATATGGGGAAAACTATGGGGCACTAAACAGGTCCGTGGTAAGTCCCACAGACAGTGGGCGATGGGCTGGGAGGGAGAGAGAGAGGATGATTGAAGTGGGCAGGTCCGGGGAAGAAAAACATATTAAATTAAAAAGAAAAAAAAAAATATCAGAATAATCCTTTGTCTGTGTCACAGAGAGTGACTGCACTGTGCTCAAGACAGACAGACAGATAGAAAGATTTTATTTATGGAGCGCCCAATTCCTGGAACTTCGGGCACTGTACAATAAAATCAACAATACAATTAGTTAAAATCATGCAAAAAAACACACATGTAATATAATAAAATCACTACAAATACGGACATCATTTTTTCTATACTTCATAACAGAAATCAACCAATAAAAACCTGTTGGAACAGACTTGTTTTTAATCCCTTTTTAGAAGGCTTCTACAGATGGAGCCCCCCTTCAAGTAATCAGGTAAGGTGTTCCACAGGGTAGGCACAGCCACTGCAAACACTTCATCTCCCGAGTGCCGCACCCTAATACTGGGAACCCCAAGAAGGCCTCTCTCGGCAGAATAGAGTGCCCGGGACAGAGAGTAAGGAACAAGGAGAGCTTGCAAATAGACAGAACCCCTTTCATGCAGGGTCTTATAGGTAAGGAGCACTATCTTGAAGACAATCCTCCACCTGACCGGCAGCCAGTGCAGTCCGCAGAGGACCGGGGCAATATGCTGACACCTCCTTGCCCCAGTCAGAAGTCTTGCCACCATGTTCTTCACCAGCTTCAGCCTGTGGAGGTAGCCTCCAGATAACCCAAGGTACAGGGCATTACAGCAATCCAGCCTGGAAGTGACAAAAGCATGCACCAGTGTGGTCAAGTCCTCAGGAGGGATCAGGGCACAGATTCGGGTGATGTTCCTAAGATGCCAGAATCCACTATTGACAACAGCCAACACCTGAGCATCAAGTGTCAGGCCATCGTCTAGAAACACACCCAAATCCTTCACCTGTCTAGAAGGGACAAGGGAACCCCCCCCCCGCCAAGGCTAGGCCGGGGGGGGTAACCCCCGACCTCCACCTCCTCCACGACGAACCAGGTCCACCACCAGTACCTCAGTTTTGTCTGGGTTAAGTCTAAGCCATTTGTGAGTCATCCATGACTGGATTTTCTCGAGACAGTTGTTAAATATGGAGTCTGACACCTACGTATCAGGTGCACAGGACAAGTACAGCTGGATATCATCTGCATAACAGTGAAAACCCAGCCCGTACCACCTGATAATGCCCCCCAATGGTAGCATATACACCGTGAACAATAAGGGCGACAAGATCGAACCCTGCAGAACCCCACAGCTTAGAGGCTTCGGATTAGATGAGACGAGTCACACTGTCACCCTCCGCACTCTGTCAGTCAGGTATGACCTGAACCAGTTGATGACATTATCAGACAGACCACACCAGAACCTCAGGCAGTCAAGCAATACCTCATGGTCCACAGTGTCAAACGCCGCAGAGAGGCCCAGGAGAACCAAGATGGTAACGGCTCTCCTGACCCTTGCCATCAGGGGATCTTTAAGCACCCTTACCAGGGCAGTCTCCATACTATGCCCTGCCCGGAATCCAGACTGGAAAGGCTCATAGGTAGAGGAAGAGGAAAGATGTCTCTCAAGCAGCACGGCCACAACCTTTTCTATGACCTTCCCTAAAAACAGGAGGTTCAAGACCGGCCTGTAGTTGCTGAGGCAGTCTGGGTCCAAAGAGGGCTTCTTCAAAAGGGATCTTACCAGATCCTCTTTCAAGGATAACGGGAAGACCCCACTCCTCCAGGAACTCCAAACAACCTCAGCAACCACAGGTCAAAGCATCCAACTAAAAGGCGAGTCGGACCTGGGTCCAGATCACAATGTATAGGCCACAGCTTTGAGATCATCCCCATCACCTCCTCCACCCCAAGCAGCTCAAACGTATCCCAGACAGGAGGAGTGTTTCATCACAACTCAAGCCAGACACTGCATCCCTTTCGAGAGATACTCGAAGAGACCTCAGCCCTGATAGAGGACACCTTGTCGGCGAAGAACAGAGCCAGCTCCTCCCACCTAGTGCTAGAACCTGTTCCCCCAACACACAGACAGGCAGGATATAAAATCCTGTCTACTGTGCAGAAGAGCTGAGCTGGTCTTCTCCTCGCTGCAGCAATCTCCTTAGACAGAAATTCCACCTTCTTTCAGGAGACTGCCCCCTGATAGTCGACATAATGTGACCTCAGGGCCAATTTGTCCTCCACCAGGCCAGATCTCCTCCAGCACCTCTCTAACCTCCGCCCCTTAGTCTTTAAACTCCAGAGATCCTCATCATACCAAGGAGGTCTCCAGCGAGTAGACAGGGGGCGGACACGAATGGGTGTGATTGAGTCAAAGGCCACAACAACAGCCTAGGCTGCCACTGCTTCCTCCGACTCAATCACACAAGCTGCCCCAACACTCGAGAGGTCCAGTACCGCCGACAGTCCCATAGAGGAAACTCCTCTTAATGTGCGGTACCGGACCATCACCACAGAGGCAAGACCACCTGGGGGGGGGGCCACTAAACATGAACCCCATGGTGCTGTGATCCAACCAAACTACCGGATCAACACTGAGGTCAGTAATATTTAAACCTACAGAAAAAAACAAGTTTAGCGTGTGGTCAGCTGAGTGTGTTAACGATGTTACATTTTGTGTCAGACCCAAGGCGTCCATGCTCCTGAGGAGATCGCTCCCAACGTTTCAGAGACCGCTGTCGACCCAAGCATTGAAGTCCCACAGAATCAACCACCTGGGGGACTCAACATCAGGCTGGCAATAAGCTTTTCAATCTCCCTCAAAAAGTCCCCATCTATTCCCAGGGGACGATATCGCAGGAGAACCATGAAGCCTGCATCAACGCCTCTTAGGGCAGCCACACAATCAAACAACCATGTAAGACCTACAGTTAGCACCATGAGGTTCAGGCTAGATGTAAAACAAAGGCCACCCACACCGCCCCTGCGATCCTCCCTCGGAGTGTGTATCATGGAGTACCCAGCCGGCACTGCCGCCCCCAAAATTGGAGCAGCATTTTGATCCAGCCAGGTCTCCATGATGCAAGCCAGGTCAACATAGGATATAACATCTGCCATTGTGGCAGACTTGTTCCTCATTGACCTGGCACTGCATAACACAACCCGAGTAGGATGAGGTGAGGCAGCCGGCCTGGTCATCTACCCACACCTTAAGGTGGAACCCTTGGGAATGGGAAGTTGCCTGCTTTCATGGAGGCAGGAGAAAGACTGGCACAATCCTCTAAGGGTGGGATCTGTGGCTTCTGTGTCAGAATTTAACTTTCTGCCTCTACGGAAGCCTGGGAAGGAAGATCTCAGTGATAAAGAAGCCCTGTGCCAGCACAATGAGAGATAAAGAAAGACTACTAAGGGACAAGATCATGGTCTTCAAATATCTGCAAGGGATCACACCATTAGAACAGAGAACAGCTCTTAGAGATGCGCAAGAAAGTGAGAACAAGATGTTATATTAGATCAATGATAGGAGACAGATTCCAAGAAAATTCAACAACTACTTCAAAGAATTGATGAACATTTGAAATAGACTTCCAGAGCAGGTGATATTAACTAAATGACTTTCATGCTCAGACTTGACAGGCACTTTGAAAAAAAAAAAAAACACAGGTGACAGATGGCCCATCGGCACAGCAGTAGGACTACCACTCACAATGCTGGTGACCTGGGTTCAGGAACAAGTCTGGATTGTTGGGAGTCAGCCAAGGGGATGAGGCTTGTGTGTCCGAGAGGATGCTTTCATCCTCTGAGAAGGGACTGAGGGCAGCTAGCTCTGCTGCAATACTGCCACCTAGGTGACCACAGTTGACAGTGCCATCAGGAGCAGTTTCATCGGCGTGTGCATGTCGGTTGCTACTGGCGCACTACACACACTTGCATGCATGCACATGAGCACCATCGGCATATTGAGAGAATGGGGTATGAAAAATGTGGAAGACAACTCAATCATTGTAGGATGAATTCTGGCTTCCTGCAGGCCCCACACTGGTGACATGGCCCTTCCTACAACTGAATCTGGTCTGCAGCGGGAGCTGAGGGAGCCCTGCTATCCCCCAACTAGAGGGAAAGCCATGGGGGAATAAAGTCAATGGGTAACTCGGAGAGAAGCTGAGTGGCAGAGCAGTTTGGCAAGAAGGGGGCATGGTCAGAGACAGGGAGCATGAAGAGACAAAGCAAAAAAAAAAAAAGACAGGGTTTTCCCAAATGAATTGGTAAGAGAGAGGAACCTAATATACCAAAAGACTTCTCTTTGTAAACCTGTATTTACATGTAAGCCCCCCCCCCAAAAAAAAACTGAAGGCTTACCTGTACTGCCTATTTTATGCCCTCTCTTCTTCCTTCACCCTCTGGTTCCCCTAGGAATGCTGAGGTAGAGCCCAGCAGGGTAGAAAGCTGCATCTAGAAGCCCTGGGCTCCACTTGCAGTCTTCGAAGCTGGAGCTGCCCATCTGAACCCACGATCTCGGCCCCAGGACTGTTGTGTGTGGGCCAAGAGCAGGTGCAGGAGTGCTACTGGGTGTCTTTAACAGAATCGCCAGCCCATGGAATGGCAGCAGATCGGGGAAAGAGTAAAGTTGCAGCCAGTGTTCGTGCTGCCACACATGCAAGGCAGCAATGTGATCGGACCTGTAGGTCCATTTTCAATGCCAGGCCACACACCTGCATCAAAGCAGGATCCTGACTCAAGGGAAGGCAGCAGAGCCGGGAGCAAGGTTCAATGTGCTATTAGGAGAACAAAAGAAAGTGGTTCCTGGTCCACGGCAGGCAGCGGGTTGGGAACAGAAAAAAATAAAACACAGTACACATGTGCACTAGCACTGGGAGAGCAGCACAGCAGCTGCCTCCCATTTCAGAGCCACAGAGTAAGTACACAGCTCCAGAGACCTCTCCCTGGCCCCAGGACAGGCAGCAGGGCTAGGGTATCATAAAAGCAGATTCCCACAGCATAAAATAAAAACTGCAGCAAGCTGCTAAAGTCTAAAACAGCACTGTAAACAAATACGGCAGCCACAGTGTTTCCCCAGCCCTGCAAAGACTTCTGGGAAGGGTTCAGGGGTCAGCACAGGATTTGCCCATGAATTTTAGGAGCCTGCAATACAATCCAGCCTGTATGCTAGCCAAGCACAATGGGTTTAACATTCCAAAGACTGTATGCCCAGGAATAAGCCAGACCAATGGGTCATCGAGTTTGATACCATATCAAAGGGACTGTTCCAAGGATCAAGGCCAGTTCTGCCAATGTGGCAAGGGTGAAAAGGAGTTGTAAACCAGTGAGCTACTGTCTGCACTGCAGGCCTGGCAAACTAAAAGAAGTCTGGGGTCCCAACTGTTGATTGTTGTATGAAGCAAACTATAGTTTTTATCGCAACGAACATTTAAGAGTGAAGATTGCAGCGGGGTTTTTCCTGCTGCACTAGTGACTTTCCCCTCTAGCGGATGAGTTCCTTCAACAATTAAACAACTGAGAAGGCCACTGCCTGCTTCAGGGTCCCTGGACCCATTGCACCTGCAGTCTGAAACAGATTGTAAAAGAACACAGACAGGCAAGTGAACACCAGATGACACATGGGAAAGTCTACTCTTCAGCTGGAACTACATCCATTCGTCTCACCTGTTCCATATTGAGACCCTTGAGGTATCTGAAGCTACAAAACCATGAGTAATCATTGGGGTTCAGCCTTACAACTGGGAAAATTGTGCTTGCGTCAGGGACTCAGGGAGAAGTTCTAGGTGTGACCTTGCTACTGTGATAGGGACAGGCAGAAGATGTGTGGAGGTCAGCCAGCCACCCATTCCTTGAAAATTACAAACAGGGGCCCCTTTTTCAACAGTTTAAATGTTTAAATTTTCAGCAACAATTGGGTTTTTGCATTGTGTTTGACTGCACCAGTTTAAAGTATGACACCAAGCTCCTACCCTGCTAGCAGCAACTGCATCCCTAGTGAGGCGCCCACTGCAAAGCTCTCGCCAATGGCCTTCTGGGTGATTTAAGTAGATGCAAATGTTTGGGGGTTGAAGGACTGTCAGGGGTGGGCAGCTTGAAGGGAAAACTGTTGCTGGCGTTACTGCACAGAGTATACAGAGATTATTGCTACCCCACTGTTCCTTATTGTCACTTGTTCTCTTCGTACTCCTCCCTTTTACATAAAACTATTTGCCTTGGCTGCATTTCTTGGTTTCTGGGTCATTACTGCTGTTACAGTGTCACTTGTTTTGAGGGCAGGACTGCGTAGTCAGGCTATGACTGTTTTTTTGGGGGGGTCACAGCCTTGTATGTCAGCATACAGGTACCCCATATTACTACCCCAGGTGGAGGCAGTGTACCATTTTAAGCCAGAGTACCCACTGTAGCACGTCTTTAGGCAACTCAGGCCAGCCCCCTCGGGGGGGTGTGGAGTGGTGAACCCAGGGTTTTATTTAACTCTAAAAATTGATTAGCGTTTTGCTCATAAAAGTTCTAAAACATTGTGAAAATGCATATCACTTGCCTCACTGTGTTTAACATACATAACACTTCTAGAAAACCTATATAAATGCTTTCTGTACAGTTAGTATTGTCCCAAGAAAAAACTGCTAATCAATTATTTTAAAACCCTGGGTGAACCCCAAAGGCCCCAGGTGGTCTGCTACATATCTATGTACATAGGTACAGTACATATTTATTAGGGAGAACTTATTACCGCATTAAAAAAAAAAATAAAACAAAGTACTAACAGTAGGTAGCACCCTATATGAGCGTGTATTACTGAGCGACTCAATAATAGCGTTCCTGTATAGGGCTACCGATCCAGTACAGCGAGGAATCCTGTACAGTGAGTGTAGCAGTGAACTACACTCGCTATAACAGGATATCAGCAGGTGTGGTCCCAAACCCTGCCAAGCTGGCGGTTTAGTGTAGTGGCTAGAGCCACCGCCTGCAAAGCCAGCGGATCTGGGTTCGGGTCCTACAGTAGGCATGAAAATAATTTTACTTTTTTATAAGTCTGCCCCCCTCCCCCCCGGAGTTTGTTATATTATTTTGAAGGGGTGTGGAGGGCATAGACCCCCCTCAAAAAACAAAAGAAGCACTGCATTTTGCAGAGGACCATCGCTGTTTGCGGCAGTCTCGCTAAGTTCAGGTCACCCTTTTGATGCAGGCGATTTTGTGTCGCTCTTTGTGAGCGGTGCAATAAGGTACTCGCCCTTATCACATAATTCTCTAATGGTACGGAGTTACGCCATGGAATTAAACTGTCATTTAGTACATACTAAACAACGTACACGCAGATGCTGCACAATACAGACAAATTCATGCATGCATGCATGCATGCAAGTACACAGGTGACCTCAAAAAATAAACAAGCACAGCCCATACAATAAACTGAGAACTTTTAACTTGATCAGTTCCTGCACTAAGGCCTCTGGAGTTGTCATGATCACTTCTCAATCTGGAGTAATGTTTCCAAGCTGCATTCAAACCTCAAAGTCTCAGCTGCAACTTTTCAAGTTACCAAAAATACAGAACTTCAAATATTGCTGAAACTCTATCACAAACATCATCAACGAAATCTATCAATTTCTCTCATACTACAGAAATTGTGGTGAGAACAAAAAATAAATGTACAACAATGGGGACTGAACCCAGGCCCCCTACCCACTACTGCCTGGTAACCTGCAGCTCTATCATTGTACAAAGACTAAAATGCATGCTGCAGCAAGGAGACCCCTGGGCGCGTGCGTGCACACACACACACACACACACAGCTGCAGTGGATTTAGTAATGAACCAGTCAGTCAGTTTGAAGTAATGTTCCCAAGTTGCATTCAAACCTCAAAGTCTCAACTGAAAATTTTCAAGTTATCAAGCGACAGAGAACTTCACATCTCAGTGCAGAAACTGCATAAGAAAGGAAAAAATGTCCTACATTGGGGATGAAAACCCAAGTCCCCACCCACTACTGCTTGGAAGTCTGTAGATCTACCACTGTAGTAAAGCTTACTGAGAGGAAACGTATGTTGTGGCAAAAGACATCCAGTACTGAGTGCAGACCTCCCCCATTCCAAATGGCTGCAGTGAATTTAGTAATGTACCAGTCTGACAATCTGAAATAATGTTCTCCAAGACGCATTCAAACATGAAAGTCTCAGCTGGAACATTTCAAGTTATAAGCGATACAGAACTTCAAACTTTGCTGAAGCTCTATCTTTAAATCAGAAAAGGCATCTAACAATTTCTTTCATATTACAGAAACTGTAGTGAGAACAAAAAAAAAAAATGCCCCACACTGGAATCAAACCCAGACTGCTACCCACACTGCTTGGTAGCCAGTAGCTCTACCACTATACAAAGTCTCTGTGCCAGGAAATGCATGCAGGAGCAAAGGACATTCAGCACTGAATGCAGGTACACACACACACACACACACACACACACACACACACACGGCTGCAGTGGATTTTGTAATAAACCTGTTACTGTGTATTCACCAGAACAGTCATCCACTGGTTTGAGTCCTATCTCTCAGACAGGAGGCAATGGGTAGCAATGGGTAGCAATGGGGAATTTCTCCTTCTCCTCCAAGCCACAATCATGTGGAGTTCCTCAGAGTTTTATCCCTCGCTGATGTTGTTCACGATGTACATGCTGCCCCTGGGTGAGATCATTAGCCGATACAGTTTGGGTTTTCACTGTTATGCAGATGACATCCAGCTGTATGTGCAATGGAGGTTCTAAATAGGTGCACTGCCAAAATCCAGGCCTGGATGTCCTCTAACTGGCTAACACTACACCCAGTAAAGACTGGTGGTTAAGCCGAGCCGTGGGAGTGATAGGAGTACTGTCGGGATGTTAACAGGATTGTTCCTGGGCTCTACCCCTTTGATGGCATCTCCCAAGATGAAAAATCTGGGCGTCATCCTAGACGACAGATTGGCATTTGATGCTCAGGTGTCCTCTGTCATCCAAAGTGTTTTTTACCACTTAAGGAATGTTGCCTGGATCAGACCCTTGATTCCGTCCGAGAACCTGCTATCATTGGTGCATGCCTTTGTCACGTCTAGGCTGGATTACTGTAATGTTCTATACTTCGAGGTCAGTGGAGGGCACCTCCGCCAACTGAACCTGGTGCAGAATACAGCGGCCAGATTGCTGACGGGCCTGCCCAGGTCCTGTCATATAACCCTGGTCCTGCATGATCTGCCCTGGCTGCCAGTCAGGTGAAGGGTCATCTTCAAAGCAGGTTTGCTCACTTATAAGGCCTTATACGGCTTGGGCCCTGGCTACCTGTCTGACTTCCTTACCCCTGCCATCCTGGTTCACTCCCTCCATTCTTCCACCAGGGGCCTCCTAGTGGTTCCGAGGGCCAAGCTGAAAACCTCAGAAGACTGCGCATTTGAGGTAGCCGATCCGGCTCTCTGGAACTTGTTCCCAACATCTCTGAGAGAGGCCCCTTCGGTGGAGGCATTTAAGAGGGGTCTGAAGAGCTACCTCTTTAACAAAACTTTTATTTAGGATATTAGTTTATTTTGTTGCTTTTATTTAATATTTATTAATTGAAAACATATGTATGAAGTTTTATATTATATTCTCTGTATTATCCTGATTGGGTACCATATAAATAAATTTTACTTACCTACTTACTCAATTCAAATTGATGTGTTTTCCCCAGCTGCATTTAAACCAAAGTCTCAACTGGAAATGTTCAACTTATCAACGATACAACTTCACATTTCTTTGAAAATCTATCATTAACATCAGAGATTACATCAAACAATTTCTCTCATACTACAATGACTGAGTAAGAAAGAAAAAAGTGCCCCACACTGGTGATCAAACCCAGGCCCCTTACCCATTACTGGTTGGTAGTCTGTAGGTTTACTGCTGTAATAAAGGTCACTGACAGGAAAGTACAGTTGCATAAGAACATACTGTAACAGTAGATCTTCGAGAGCATCTCTTGCAGCAGGTCATAAGTGGGATTCAGCCGCAGGCGCTATCTCCTTTGGGTGATTTTACAGCAGTCGACTCTGGGACCCCCGCACCACCACGTGGTATATACCTGGTAGGTATAAAAGGGGGAGGTCCCAGTCACTCCTCAGTTCTTTTCCCATCCCAACGACAGTATGTATAACCATATCTGAGGGCCTCTGAGGAGAACTGAGGAGGGAAAATAAGGCAGCAGCTCATGGAGTACTAGAGACAGGAGCAAGTAACCCTTGTGAAGCAACAGCAAGGAGGAAGGAGGGTGGGGATGCATGACCTGCTGCAAGAGATGCTCTCAAAGATCTACTGTTACAGTAAGTTCTTACACAACTGTACTATCTTCTTTGAGGCAGTCTCTTGCAGCAGATCATAACAAGTGAGAAGATTGCCAAGCAGTTGTAATACCCAGTGGAAGAAGGCAGCGAATCATGAATGTTTAGGACAGGAGGCCGTGTAGGACGGCCTGTCCAAAAACTGTACGCCTCTTGGAAGCGATGTCCAGACTGTAATGCTTAGTGAAGGTACATACAGTGGACCACGTGGTGGCTTCACAAATATCCAAGGTGAAAACAAGCCATAGAGGCGGCCATGCCTCTGGTAGAGTGTGGTTTGACAACACCTTTGAGAGGGACGTTGTACTTAGCATGAATAAACGTAATGCAGTTGGCCAACCACATGGACAAGCACTGCTTGGAGACACCAACGCTCTAGTTTCCAGCGGCGAAAGAAACAAACAGTCGCTCTAGTTTTCGTAACTGTCAAGTGCAGAGAAGGTAAATACTCAATGTTCTATGCACATCGAGAGTATGAAGCAAGGCTTCCCTGGATTCTGAGGCTCCACAAAGTATACTGGCAATTGGATGACCTGATTTAAAGTAAATGCAGAAACAACCTTAGGCAAAAATGTTGGGTTAGTGCGTAAAGACACCTGGTCGTTATGAAACTGAATATATGGAGGCTTGCACATCAGTGCCTGCAACTCCGAGACCAGTCTACCAGACATAATGGCCATCAAAAACATAGTTTTCTAAGAGAGGTACCAGAGGACGCTGGATTCAGTGGGCTCAAAGGGAATCGTGGTCAATTTTTCAAGCACAAAATTCAAATCCCAGACAGGGACTGGATCCCTGATAGGGGAATGTAGGTGGGGAATGTAGGTGCAGAATACCTTTCAAAAGGTTTGGAATTAATGGCAAATGAGACAAAGGAATGTTGCCCACAGGCAAATGAAATGCGGCTATAGCCGAAAGGTGGACTTTCACCGAGGAATATTTCAGTCCACCGTCCGACAAGTAGAGTAAATAACTTAGGATGCACTGAGGGGGACACTCATAAGGATCAAAGGCCTGAGCTAGTGCCCAAGTAGAGAAGCGTTTCCACTTCAGAGAATAGGAAGACTCAGTAGATGGTTTCCTAGCAGCCTGGAGAACTTCCGGCACCTTCAGGGATACCCGGAAGTGCGAGAGGACTACATCCTCAGGAGCCAGGCATGTAGGTGGAGGGAGCGAAGGCCCGGGTGTAACAGGGAGCCGTGAGCCTGGGACAGTAAGGCTCGGCAAATAGGCAGAGAGATTGGTTCCGTGTCCAAGAGCTGTAGAAGCAGAGGGAACCAAATCTGTCTCGGCCAGAACGGCACTGTGAGAATCATAGATGCCTTGACCTGGACCAGTTTGAGTAGTGCTCTCTGAACGAGTGGAAAGGGTGGGAAGGCATACAGAAATCTTTCTGTCCAGGAAAGAGATAATGTGTCCCACCACACAGTTCCAGGACCTCACTCGAGACAACAGTAAAGCGGCAGTTTTATGGAGAGGCAAACAGGTCCAACTCCGGTTGGCCCCACAAGCAGAAGACGTCGTTGAGAACATTGGGTAAGATTTCCCACTCGTGGGCATGGGCAGAGGATCTGCTCATGGCATCCGCCAGGGTGTTGGACACTCCCAGGATGTATACTGCCAGAAGATGTATATTTCTCTGGATCGCCCAATACCACACCCTCACTGATTCTCTGCAGAGAGGGTAGGAATGGGTGTGACCTTGTTTATTTATGTAGTGAACTATCGTAGAATTGTCTGATTGCACTTGCAGGCAACACTGAGGGAGGTGAGCCTCTAATGCATATAAGGCATAGATGACTGCCATAGTTCCAAGACACTGATGTGGGGGCGGGCCTCTACCGACATCCAAGATCCTTGAGATCGGACGTGCAGGAGGTGAGCACCCACCCAGTCAAAGAAGCATCATTCGTCAGAATGACACTCAGGACGAGTGAATGAAAACAGCATGCCTCGCATGAGATTGTCCCTTGACTTCCACCATTGGAGGGCTTGAAGAGCCAGGGAAGACAGCAGAACCAGGGCATCAAAACTGTCCTGATACTGGTCCCATTGGACTTTGAGGGACCAGTGAAGGACCCTCATATTCAACCTGGCATTGGGGACCATCGGGATTGTGGCCTCCAAATGTCCCAGAAGGCGGAGAAAGTCTCTTGCAGAGATCCATTTACTGGATTCCAAGCTGCATGCTAAAGCAATCAGGGCACCCACCCAAACCATGGGCAGAAATGCCCTTCCCATGGAGGAATCCAGCACTTCTCCAATATACTGGAGTCATTGTAGGGTCCATTCTGGACTTTTTTTTCCCCTCCTTCGGTCGGCCGCCCCATTCCGGCCGACTCCCCCCAGCCCTGTCCCCCGGAATAGCCGTCGCTTACCTTTTACCCAGCCCGGGAGCGGAGCCTGTGGGGAGTCGGTCATCATCCTGTTGCCACCGGCGTTTTCAGATTATCTCCCAAGAGCCCCAGGAGTAGGAGCACATGCGTGTTGAGGTGCGCATGTGCCCTACAGCCCCAGTGATGGCTCCTTTCCCCCACCCCATGGTCTAATGCCCGCCCCCCTCTAAGCCCCTGTCACTCCTAGCCTCCACTAGGGGTCACCATCGGCCGAGGTGCCGTCCCCTCCCTGAAGAGGAGAGCCTGCCTGTCAGAAGCTCAATCCAGCCTGCCCTCCCCCCCCCGCTGCCGACCTCCTATGACCCGAGCTCGTCCCCGAACCCGGGTCGCCGGTGTGTCATGAGGTAAGGCGCCCAGTGACTCAGCCCTCAGTACCACCAGGCTGGCCATTTTGGACTTTGGATAGTTTATCACAATCCTTACTTGAGTGAACAACTGTAGGGTGCGAGAAAGCGTGCGAGACAACTGGTGGCTGGAGGACGCTTTCAGAAGCCAATCGTCCAGGCAGGGAAAAACATACAGGCCCTCTTTTCAGAGGCCCGCAGCAACCACCGCAAGGCATTTTGTAAAGACTCTCAGGGCCGAGGAAAGATCAAAAGGGAGGGCTCTGAACAGGTAATGACACCCTTGGAACAGGAAATGGAGAAACCGTCTGTGAGCTGGGTGCATCACGATATGGAAGTATGCATCCTTCATATCCAGAGAGCACAGTCAATCGCCCTTGTTCAGCAAAGGAAGGAGTGTCGGAAGGGACACCATGCGGAACTTTTAGTAAATTATGTAGAGGTTGGGACACCTCAAATCCAAAATGGGGCGTAAATCCCCCGTCCATTTGGGGGCCAGGAAAATGTGGGAGTAAAATCCCACACCCTTCTGAGAGAGGGTAACTGGTTCAATAGCCCTTTTTGACAATAAGGCAGCAATCTCAGTCCGTAGGACCAGTGCCTGGTCTGGTGGTTAGAGAGAGACCCTGGGTGGCGATGGAAGGGGCATCTACGGAACTCTAGTGTGTGTCCCGTATTGATCAGTTGCAGTAGTCACTGGTCGTTGGAGATGGCCTGCCACCCTTGCAGATGTAGGGAAAACCTGCCCCCGATGGCCGTGGGTATGGCCTCCAAACCCACTACGGGAGGAAGACCTTCGGGCAGAAGGCTGGCACTGCTGGGGGGGCAGCAGGGATGCAATGGGGTTTGGGGGGGGCATTTCTCAGGCCTGGCAATTGTAACTGAGGTTTCCTTTTATTGACAGGCTGCCTACCGAATGAGGGATGGCCCCTGTAGGGGCGGCCTCTCGAGGAACTCCTAAAGGGTTGTTTGGCTGTTGGGCGGTAAATGGTCCATACTGACTGAAGGGTATGACCCGAGTCCTGTAAGTCTTTCAAGATATCCTGGGTCTGTTGACCGAACAGCTGAACTCCTTTAAAAGGGAGCATTCATCAAGATGGATTGCTGGACGTCCTGGGAAAAACCAGACACCCGGAGCCAGGCGTTACACTTGAGACATATACCAGCAGAGGACGTACGAGCAGTGGTGTTCACAGCATCATAAGTGGCCCTAAGCAGGTGGCAGCCTACCACCGCCACAGTAGATAGTTTCACCATCAGGTCAACCTGGACAGCACCCACTGGGAGGGACTGGACCGTTGCCTGGGAGGCTTTTAGAATTTTCTCCTGATATTTAAGGAAGTGTCCCATGTACAAGGAGGGACAAGGTGACCGAGGAAAACACCCGTTTTCCAATGGCATCTAATTTCTTTGATTCCACATCCAGGGGCTGAGCACTCATGTGCTGAGGCCTAAAGGACCAATCATGTGCGGCACTGATCACCACTGAGTCTACCTGAGGCGGAAACATGAAATAGGGGTGAGCCACAGGAGCCTGATAAAGCCTATCAGCCTTCCTCAGATTGGAGGGAATCTTGAAAGGTTGCCTCCAGGCAGCCATAATAGCCTCTTCAAAGGCATTCACCAAAGGGGGTGGATAACCAGAGTGGGGCTGTCAGGTACACCCAGGTACTCAGCCAAGATCTTGCGAGGAGACTTCTGCTCCGCTCCCTGGAAACTGAAGATTTTCTGGAGGTGGGGCATGATGTCCGCAAACGTCTGGTCATCTGGCAGAGAACAAGGAAGGTCGGGGTAATCTCCCCCTGAACAGAAGAGGCGGCAGAGGAGGACTGAGGGGGATTCCTCGTGGACCATGTTGTCCCCTTCTTCCCTGTTCGCTAGACCCCAGTCCTGCAAGAAAGGGTCCTCCATATCCACGTCCTGGGTGTACAGACCTGGGGAGATTGGGGAAGAAATGGCCACCCACTGGGCCAAAGGAGGCAGAGACAGAGCAGAGACCAGAGGTGACCTCTCCTTGGGGGTGCACTGGGTCAGAGTGAGGTCCAGGATAGATTTCACCAGTGCCTGGACATCTATCATGGCCATCTGTCCAGAGGAATTGGTCATGGCAGACTAGGTGGAGCAAATGGGCACCACTGATGGAGTTGGTGCAGGCAGTGGGACCAAATGAGCAGCCGTTGACGAAGGGGTTGTATAGGACCCCGTAACTGTCGATAACGGGGACAGGCTAGCCATCAATACCACCATGCCCCAGTCCCAGCCGATGAGAACATCGTCGGAGGAGTCATACTCATCGACAACTGCTGTTTAGCCTTTGTCATCGATGGAACGCTGAGCATCGTCGATGGGCCATGGTGTTGGGCCATCGACGAGAGGGTTGCCAGCGGGCCATGTTGCAGGGCCATTGACGAGAGGGTCATCCACGAGCCAGAGGCCATCACGAGCAGACGATGGCTATGCAGCATCAGAGAAGGGGGCATTGGGAGCTGCAAAATTACCCCGAGGACTCGGGCCGATGGAGGAATCATCGATGCTAAGGAGAGTGGTTTCCACAATCGGCCGGTTTCTGGGTTTTGGAAGACGATATGTGAGGACTACCTGTTCCATACTTACATCAGCAGAGGTGATGACAGGGTGATAGAGACATGCGAAGTCTTAGATGCATGTTTTCTACCGTGACCCTGTGCTGATTTGGTGGAGGGGCCTTCCGTGGAGTGGTGAGACCCTGAAGAGGACGCCAAGGAATCTCTTGAAGAGGAGTGGTGCTGTTGCTCCAAGAGGGCTACCTTCTGCTCCACGAGATACTCATGGAGCTGTTGCATTCATCTGCGTTTCGTGGCTATGTTGAATTTAATACAGAAGGCACACTCCACCGTGTTGTGTTCAGGACCAAAGCAATGAACACAGACTGTGTGGAGGTCTTCTTTAGCAATTTTGTAGCCACCGAACAACTTCGTAATAAAGGTTCCGAAGACATAAATGAATTAAAAAAAAAAAAATTTAAGTTGTTGGGTCGTAGAACTTTTCTTAAGATGACTATAAAGCAGGAACTCCAAAGGAGGACTTGTTGCATGCAGGTTGTGGTTGAAAAGAACTGAGGAGTGACTAGGACCTCCCCTTTTTATACCTCCCAGGTGTATAAAACATGGTGGTGTGGGGAGGGGGTTCCCCAGGTCGACTGCTAAAAAAAAAAAAAAAAAAAATAAAAAAAATCACCCAACGGAGACAGCGCCTGCAGCTGAATCCCACTTGTTATGACCTGCTGCAAGAGATTGCCCTGAACAACATACGTATGTTGTGGCAAAGGATGTCCAGCACTGAATGCACCCCCCCACCTCCCAACAGCTGCAGTGGATTTAGTAATGCACCAATCTGTCAATCTGAAGTATTGCCTCCCAAGCTGCATTCATCTAAAAGTCTCAGCAGGAAGAAGTTATCAGCAATTTATAACTTACATTTTGCTGAAAGTATATCACTACCATCATCAAAGAAATCTAATACTTTCTCTCATCCTACAAAAATTGTAGCGAGAATGAAAAAAAAATGTCCCACACTGGGATCAAACCCTGGCCCCATACCCACTACTGCTTGGTAGCCTATTGCTCTACCACTGTAAAATAGCGCTGTGACAGGAAATGCATGCTCTGGCAAAGGGCATTCAGAGCTGAGTGCAGACCCCCCCCCCCAATACACACACACACACACACAGCTGCAGTGGATTCAGTTGTGAACACGTCAGTGAATTTGAAGTAATGTTCCCAAGTTGCATTCAAACCTCACATTCTCAGCTGGAAATGTTCACGTTATCAGCATTACAGAACTTCACATCTTGATGAAACTCTATCACTAACGTGAGCAATGACAAACAGTTTATCTCAGCCTAAAGTAACTGAGTAAGAAAAAAAAAAGTCCCACACTGGGGATCAAACACAGAGGGAAATGTCCACATAAAAATGTGCCCAACTCCGGTTTGTAACCTACATGTATCGGTGCTATACTAAGACCACATACAGACTGGCAGTGGAGGTTACTTCACTCTGTCCTGCCCTGATGTGAAAAACTATTTTACTTCATTGCAAAGGTTATGACCCCACTCTTGCAAGGCATCATGGGAGTTGACTGACGTGTACCTGCACAAGCCAGAAGTTATAATCTCAGTCAATTCTGTTATATGTCTTGTGAAGTCCCTGTATTCTCTAAAAGCATTTTGTTTCCAACTCAGATGCACGTTAAACTACACAAACTAGCGGGGCACTTACTATACCTAGAAAAGTCTCAGGTCCAGCACAAGACAAGAACACAAGGACTGCAGAAGACAGCAACAGCACTGACTAACACCGTATTACTACTGCAGATTTTAGCAATAAGATATCATAACATTCCAGGATGCCTTACATGAGTTGGGTCACAACCTTTCCAATGGAGTCAAGCAGGTTTTTACACCAGACTTCGATAACTTCATTTACATTTAAATCCTGATGAAATTAGGAAATGTAATAGAAGCTGTCACTGTTCCTGCCTACAGAAACCACACAGGTAAACAGAATAAAAGGCTGAGGTGACCTTTGCTTTAACTTGGTTCTCCAACCACTGCACACAGAAGAGCCCCAGCTGGCCCCGAATTATTTTCATGGCCTCAGTACCGCCTCCAGCAGGTCGACGTCCTTTATGTGGTACAGTACTAGGCGCTCCAGTACCGTACGCAGTACTCCAGATGGGACTGCACCAACAACCTGTGCAGGGGCAGTGTGACCTCTTTCCTCCTGTCCCACTGGTGACCCCTTACTTGTGCATGGTGATCCCCTACTTAGGCATCCTGTTTGCAGGATGCACGTCTCATCTGCTCATGAAAATCTGCACTAGACAAGTGAGCATCGCCCCTGGCGTGTACACCTGCAGTAAACTTACTAAACAAAATGTACCCTTCAGTAACCTAGAGCAAGTTAAGATGCCCGCCTCGTGCTGGTGGCCAGTACACATCTTATTACCTAGCCTTAATTAAATATGTCGCAAGACTTAAACCCGACGCCCCCGACCTAAATTCCCCGTAACACAACCTCTTTTGCTGCTGTCATTATCAGCGAAATGCCTCACCTGGCAGCATCTGCTTAAGGCCACCGCCATGGCTGTTGTTGTCAGTCGCTGGGACTCACGGAACTGAGGCTGTCGCACAGCATTCGTCTTCCGACTACTCCCTCCCCTCTCGCGGCAGGATGCTTTGTATCGCAGGTCTTGTTTCCAGTAGGACTTTCTGTCCGCCGCTGTCCTGGTGACCTTTAACCCCAGCATTTTTAAGCTGCTTTTGTTGTGTTTCGGTTTGTTAAAATAGCTGAAGTTTCCATGGAAATCAAATAGCTATGAAGTGGTTATCCTTTCGTTTTGTATATTAAACCCCCCGCCTTCTATTTTAAATGTTATTATATTGCCATGGCCCCTGGTTGCCGATCTTTATAACCGTTTTAAATAGTTTTTTTTCATATGGAGGAGGCTGCATGGTTCCTGGTGAATGTTGGCATAAATGTTGGAAGAAAAAACAATTGATAGAAGTTGAACAGGTAGGTGTGATATTGTGGATTCAGGTGGTTATGGAGATGCTTGTATTATTGTAAGTAAATGCTGACAATTTCGTTACAGTTGGTCTTCAATTTAAACAAGCCACAGATTGTTTTCCATGGTTGTACAAGTATTTAGATTTAAAAAGTCGGGGTTGCAATTGGCCGATTATATGCCTCACCAGTAATATGTACAAATATAGAATAGCTTGAAACATCCGGGTTTATCTTGCTTACTCGGCAGCAGCATCTCGGGATAACCCAGATGCATGTCTGTCAACGGCTATGCATTTGTTAGACTCAAAATTACCCGTGCTGTACGAAGATTTACTGATGCTCCTCATAATGTTACAGCTATTTCTTGTCATGCAAACTATTACACATTTAAAATAACTTGATATAGTTACACTAAACATGCGGTGCTCCCTATGCTTAAACTTATTATTTAAACTAAGAATGTGCTTTGCATCCAGACCGTTTGCTCCTCATTGTAGTGGACATTGGTACACATTTTGATCCCGGATTTTAATGCACTGTATTGTGCTGAGGGATATGTCCAAATGAGATGCAACCTCTCCTACTGCCCCTGGGGTCCTGCTTCTTAACCCATTCCTGCAGTTGGGTACACTGGAGGGTTAAGTGACTGGCCTAAAGTCCCATAGCAAGTATTTGACTCTGTGGAAAATTATGACACATTAAATCAAATATTGGTGTTTGATCATAACTTGGGAACAACAATGCAAAGTTATTTATTGGTCTAAGTCCTAATACTACAGTTGCTTAATACATGGTGAAATAAATCATTGTAGTGTTCGGTCATATGTCAAGGAATCATGGTGCTAGTAGTTTGTCTCAAATTTTTGTTAAGTTGTTTAAGTTGTATAAGTAACTAAGTTGTATAGATATGTAATGTAACAACAAACAGTGGCACACTGCACTTGTAAATTTATTTGCTGTTTTTTCTCAGTGGTATTTGAGCAGAAATTGTTTAGAGCGTGGAAGAGACTATAGTAGTTTTGGGGTTCTGTTACTAAACCACGGTGGTTTAATTCATAAAAAGCTGAAGCAGCAGTATTTGTTAATCACCACATTGTTTTGCTCAGTAATAATTTTTTTTCTGGAAATAACATCAGTATATTCATTTTTCTTTTCTTTTTTTATTCCTGGACTGAGATATGGAATTTTAAGTTTTTTAAAAGTTTTGGTTCCCTTGCAACACCCATGATAAAATTGATTATATTAGTGTGGTTCTATCCTTTTTACTGTCCAAAACAAGTGGTAGCACCTTCCTAATCCATAAATAGTATCAGTTTTTTTTTGGAGCGGAGGAGTTAGTTTTTGACCGGAAAGAGGCTAGGCAATTCTGCCTGTTTTGAGCCTCTTCCTGGGGAGGGGAGCTACAGATGGTAAACAACTGAAACTTAACCAGATTAAGCCGTTGGTGGTAGATAATATATATTATTGTTGTTATTATTATTATTTTAGTGAATGTGGGGAAATTTTGCCATGACAGAAGGGAAATTCCCCTATTCTTTTTGAGGAGTTCAATGGGACATTTTTATTTTTTGTAAATATCTTTTTATTAAGAAGTTTAAGCGCATGCATAACAGTCACTTACATATGGAGGGATGGTCAGCCTCCTGGAGTATAGACAGAAACATTCTGTACAGAAAAATAAAAGGGTGAGCGGTGCCTCCCAGTACAGCATGGGGGCGTCGCCATAATAACATTGCAAGTCTTATTTCTATAAGATATATACATATGCATCATTGCATCAGAATTCACCGGGGCAGGTGGTGCAGTGGGGGGGAGGAAGAGGGGCACTCAAGGAGATCCCAGTCATACCTAACCATGCGACCCACCGCACACTAGCTCGGGGTATAGCAATAGCTGCTGCTGTTGCTGCGGTGGCTCATTCAGCATCTCAGGAGTCCTGGCGGTTAGGTGGAGGCAGGTCCTGCTATCAGGTGTGGGTAAAATGTTAAGAAACAAAGCTGGGGTCATGCTGCATCACATAAAGTATCCAAGAAGTCCACCAGGAAGTGACAACCTCAGTTTTATCATTTAAGCTAAATGTGATTTTTTTTTTCCATTTTATATATGTTATTAACAGTATTTCTCCACTGGTGTGAGGTGGCTGATTGAGTAGTCAACCATTTCCTTATGTACACATCTTAGCCGCAGTGAGCATGACTCCAAGTAGATATTTAACATGTCGACCTTTGAGACACCAGGGGTGTGTATGGAAGAGGTACATTTGTGGGGACAGTTGCACTGGAACATGCATAACCGCTGTGATAGCACCCTCCATTTCCCAATGAAAGTAATCCAATACAGGAAATGACCACATTATGTGTTTTGAGTTGCCTGGGCCATCCCACAGCCTCGCCAGCACTCTGAACTCCCATGGTTTGCATGCTTAGCAGCAAGAATCTGGATTCAAAAAAAGCTTATAAGGTGATTCCAGTCATATTCCCACCAAATATGCAAGAACACGACCCTCCCTATTTCGCAGCATCCCTGCTCCAACTCCTCTATTTCAATCTGAGCGTTGAGGTCCTCCTCCCACCACAGAGCAACGTTTCTAATACTATACCCATATATATTCTGCAAAGTTTTATAAATGGTAGAAATGAGATGTGCGATGGTCGGGGATTTCATGTGTAGTACCTGGGTGGGTCCTGAGCTTCAGCAGTTAAGGTCACATGATAGTGTCTGACCTGAAGATAGCAGTAGAAATCCCTAAGGTCAAGGCCAAACTGCTGTTGCAGTTCTGTAAAACATTTCATGGCAGAGCCTGTACATAGCTGACTTAAGTAAACTATATTTCATTTCTGCCAGTCTTGGAAAGCATTATCTAGCAGAGAGAGGGTGAAATCAGGACGCTAGGCAAGTGGACATATCCAAGGGAACTGGTATTTTAACCCTGTGTCAGTCATCACTTTCTTCCACACTTCTTTAACCAGAAGGATCCATGGATTTGGAAATTCTCTCATAGGTTCACCCTCTTTCTCCCATATATACCTGATCATGTCCATATCTAACCAGAGGGGGCCAGTGCCGTGGGAGTACCAGTAAAAAAGAATTCGAAGTTGTGTGGCCAGATATTAATTTAAGTCCAGAAGGCCGAGGTCTCCCTTGCACTTGGGGTGCATTAATGTAGTGAACCGAACTCGGGGTTGGTGTCCTCCCAGATATACTGAGAAATTGCCTGTCTCCACTTCCTTCAGTCTTGTTGCGGTACTGGTAGTGGATATTATAGAAAATACATAAAAACCTGGGTAATACCACCATGTATACGGAGTCTATTTTAAGTATAAAAGTTAAAGGCAGAGTATGCCATCTTTGTAAGTCCATCATTAATTGATGGGACAGTGGTGCATAGTTTATCTCATTGAAGCAGTCAAGTTGACAGGGAAGCCGGATGTCTAAATATTTGATGTCCCAAAGGTCCCAGCAAAAAGGATACTGCTCCCTCAGTTCTGGACTGGGGGTATGATAACGTGGAAGTGCTTCAGTTTTGGTCTTGGTCAATTTTTATATGCTGATATAGCACTGAAGTGAGCCAGGATATGATAGACTTCCTTGACTGAGGTCTCAGATTCTGTCATATGTAGAAGGATATCATCAGCAATCGGCATATAGTGCAACCTGGTGCTCCATATCACCATTATGAATGCCTTGAAAGAGATGTCTCTCCCTAATTGCTTGAGCAAGGGGTTCAATGTAGATGGCGAATAGCAATGAGGAGAGTGTGCCATGGGATCTTTAATGTCCACCTGAACAACCACCAGAACAGGCAGATGGGTCCTCAGTTTAACATCTCATTCCAAAGACGGCAGTTCAGGAAGACGCAGGTTTTTACAGCTCTGCATCTGCACTTCTAATAAACTTTCTTTTTGGAGTTTCACCTCTATTTTTATTGCTGCCAAAGGCATTGATGTGGCTGAGTGGGTTCCCTGCAAGATGGGCAACCCTAAGAAATGTAATCAGTCTGATATGGCCCGTGAGGCCCTGGAAAGCTGACGACAGCAGGGCCTGCCATGAGGTCTTCCCAACTGAGACCAACTGACAGTGATGGCGCAGAGGAAACCCTGCAGTCTCTCAGCCGCGAAATGCAGGCGCTTCTCTCCTCAGTCTCCACTGTGAACAGTAAGTCACTGTGAACAATAAGTTTAAAACGGCTTATCAGGGAGATTAACCGTCACTGAGACTGTGGTGGATCAACTTAAAGGAGACATGCAGGACCTTAACTCATTACTTCCAATAGCTTCATATGAAGTCCAAACTATCCATTGCTTACCTGACACAAAATGGCCGCCCAGGTAGTAATGAGTTAAGAAACAAGTGGACAAATGCAAAGCCGGCACCCTGGGCAGAGCGAAGGAGGCACAACATACTAATAACAGGATTGAGTTACTAGAGAACCAAATCCGGAGTGCAAACATTTGGGTCATTGGCCTGCCTGAGGGTACGGAAGGGACCCACCCGTGACTCTTTATTCAGGAATAGCTGTGCGAACAATTTGCTGGTCAGGGCTCCTCCACAGACTAGAGAATCGTGAAGGTTTGGAGAGTGCGGCCCCGTGGACAGACAGTGGAAGGGGCCCCCAGAACTTTAATGGTTGTCGCGGATAGTATGGGCTACAGAAATCTAATCCTTTAATATGGTGAAAAGACTCTGACCACACACAGTTTACCTTTTTCTAGACATTTCATATGTGACCCGACAATGCAGGGATACATTTGATAGGGTAAGGGTAAAACTGTGCAAACTGAATGTCCCACATGTCATCTTGTTCCTAGCCAAGCTTCACCTCATGCATGAAGATAAAGTTTAACTGTTTACAGACCCGCTTGATGCTGGTAAGTGGGTGACTAAACTGGATTCATACTAAAAGAGAACTTCAGATCAAGGCAATCAAAAAGATTTGGAGGCCGGTACTTGAAACTCCAGCAAGGGGACTTTCTCTTTCATCAGAGTTCACTCAGGTTCCTAATTCAATGCCTGATGGTTTGACTGTTTATTTCTTCCATTGTTACTCCATGAGTGTTTGTTGGACTGTGGAGGTTTTATGTGATAAAGGCAAGTCTTTTATCTCGCCAAACAAAAAGAGCGAACACACATGCCTCCAAACCCAAAAGGGCGAACAACATTCCACCAGCCATCGCAAACAGCGACGGTTGCTTACTGCATGAGGCACAGCAAGAAAAATAAAACACTTTATGTGGGGGGCTTCGCCTCTGCACCCCCCCAATCTAAATATTCTCAACTCCAAGGGGAGCGGACTTAGAGGCATGACGAAAAAAGGTTATGAAAAAATCTGTCCCAAGAGCCAGAACTGAACCCAGGTCCTTGAGCTGTAGCGGCAGTGGCTCTAGCCACTGTGCCAAATGGCCAGCTCAGCAAGGTTGGCCAAACAAATGCCTATATCCTGTTACAATGAGTGCAGCTCACTGCTACATGCGCTGTACCCTACTCGCTCTCAGTAGGAGAGGTATTATTGAGTCCCCGAATAATACTTCCTCACATCACTGTACACCAACTGTGGAGGGAGGGATATGGAGCTATTTTTTTGTTTTGTGCTACCATAATGCGGTCACTGTATTCCTCTACACCTAATTAAAATGTTCTTAGCACATTTATTTAGCTAACTTTTGGATAAGGGGGATATAACTGTATCCCATCACTCACTGTGGAAAGCTTCAATAATTGACAACACAGCTCTGTTCTAACCTGTGCTTATGTTTAGATTTGTGGGGTTAATGTTTCCTCCGTGACTGAATTTTCTTTAGTTATTTAATATGGTACCCAGTAGCCCTCTTTAGGGCCTGGCTACTATTTGGACACTTTAAGGACATTAATTTCTTGCTAAAACCACATGATCATGGGCTACAGTTCCACAGACTGATGTATTATTGCTGTCTTAGGGTTTTTTTAAAGTTATGGTGCAGCCCTTCTGTTTCTATCAATTTTCCTATGGAAGTGTGTGTGTTTACTTTCCAATGCATATAGTGCTTTACTGTTTCCAGGCAGGGACATATATAATGCTGTTATCTTGTTTATTATGCAAATCAACAAAATATAATTAAAAAAAAAAAAAAATTAAAAAAGAAGTATCGTATCAAGTGCTTCCAGGCATACTCTCTCCAAACGTGAGGTCGCATCTTTGCCCATTTCATAAGAGCCCCTCTCCCAGTAAGACAGAGAGAGGGTGTTCTATCTGGAGTTCCCCCTCCCATTGCCTGGCTACCCCTGAGGTGTTTTGTAGTCAGTTGGCTATTGATGCTTTGTATATTATGGAATTTAAATGAGTAGGGGTTTGCATAAGGATATGTTGTAGTAATTCTTGTATCAGAGCTGGAGCCTCTGTGAAGAAAGTTCCATAGGAGGGTCGGTTACTAAGAAAGTGGCATACTTGTGAATATCGAAAAAATCCTTTTGGGGTAGGTCATATTGTTGTCGGAGGTCCTCAAAGGTCTGGATAGTCTCCCTGTCGAACATCTGACTCAAATAAAGTAAATTATGCCTTTGCTGTTCCCAAAATGTGATAGCCAGGCAGGCTGGTAAAAAAGATTCCAGCTGTGCCAGAGGATACACCCAGATCTAGTGTGGGGCTAGTGCCAATGAGGAAACCACCCCCCTCCAAACTTTACCCACTCTACACAACCAGGATTATCCTCCAGCCATTCTTTGAGGGCTGGGTCTGCGCCAAACAAGTAATCGATCATCTCACGCAGTGACATCAGGTAGTCCTTCATGGCCTGTCATTGCGGACCACCGCCCCTAATATACCAGTGAAATAGAATTCTGAGCTGCTCAGCTGTGTGATAGCTTTGTAGATCAGGCAGACCCAGACCCCCACGGCTGTTGGGCAGCATTGTTTTAAACTGGATACAGGGATGCTTTCCTTGCCAAATATAGTGTAAGATAAACATCTGCCATGTCCTCCAAGGAATCTGAGGCACTGGCACTGGGACATTTTGAGATATGTAAGGAAAATTGAGAACTACCATTTTGACCGAGTTTACCCGTCTAATTAGGCTGATGGGAAGATTGTGCTAGCCAGAGTTGCAAGTCAGTAGTCAATTGCCTAGCTAATGGACCATAATTAGCCGAATACAGTTGGTCTGTTTGGAATGTTAATTTAATCCTAAGCAGGGTTTTAAATAATTAATTAGCAGTTTTTTTCTTGGGACAGTACTAACTGTACAGAAAGCATTTATATGGGTTTTCTAGAAGTGTCATGTTTGTTAAACACAGTGAGGCAAGTGCTATGCGTTTGCACAATGTTTTAGAACTTTTATGAGCAAAACGCTAATCAATTTTTAGAGTTAAATAAAACCTTGCTAAGATATTTTATTTCAGTGAGGTCCCAGCGAAAAGGGTAAGTCATGCAGCGTGCCGGGGATGGCGAATGGTGCAGCGAGAGGACTTCAGTTTTGTTCATGTTAAGTTTGTAGGATGAGACATTGCTAAAGGCATTCAAAATGCGGAAAACTTCTGGAAGAGGTATCTGCAGGTGGGTAATGTATAAAAGGACATCGTCGGCATACAGAGCAAGCCAGTGCTCTGCAACAGCACAGCTGATGCCCCGTATATGGTCGCTCTGTCCAATCACTTGTGCCAGAGGTTCAATGAATATGGCAGGCAGTTGAGGGGATGACAGGTAGCCATGTTGGGTGCTTTGGCCAAGTCCAAAAGAGTCAGACACATGGCCATTTACTTTTACAAAAGCTTAAGGGGCAGTATATATCCTTTGCAGGGCCTGTACAAACTCCTTGGAAAATCCCATTTTGGCCATCGCTGCAAGTAGATAGAGCCAAGACACCCAATCAAAGGCTTTCTCCACATCTAAACTAATTAGCAAGGTGGGGTTCTGTGCTTTACATATGTAATGAAGAATGTGAAGGATCCATCTGATATTATCCTCAGTCTGTCTGGAGTGGATAAATCCCATTTGGTCAGGGTTAATAAGGCACAGTAACAGGTTATCTACTCAGTGAGCAAACACCACCATAAAGAGTTTATGGTCAGCATTTAACACTGAGATGGGTCTGTATGCTGAACAGTGTGTATGGTCTTTCCCAGCCTTGGGGATCACTGAGATCGTAGCATACTGCCATTTGCTTGGGATCCCCCCCCCCCCTCAATATTATCTCATTACAGGCTTTCGGGGGGGGGGTTCTTTGTGTCTTTTATATAGTTGTACTCTATAACCATCTGTTCCTGGGGCTTTCTGAGTTTTGGCTTTACGTAAAACACCACCCAACTCTCCAGGTCAGTCGGCTGAGTGAGGGTTTCAGCCTGTTCAGTTCGAAGTCGTGGGAGGGATAAACATGAAAGAAATGTATTAGTCACTTCAGGGTCATGGTTGGCATCTGGTGCATAATGGGAAGAATAGTATATCTTAAAAGCCTCCGTGATTCCGTGTGTATGTCTGAGCAAATAACCCGTAATTTTGTTACCGATGCTCTGGTTTTCTGTCCGAGTAGCTGTTGGGCAAGACTCCACGTCACTCTTGGCCCCACCTCATAGTAGTTCTGCCATAAAAAAGTCAGAGCCAGTTCTGTTTTGTGAAGATAGATCGTGTCAATATCCTGCTTGACGTGGTCCATACAGGCCTTGATGGACTGATCTCCCTGCTTATGTACAGTAACATTTGCAGGAAGTGGTAAGTTTCCTGTAGATGCAGAAGCTGGTGAGATCTCTCGCAGTGTTTCCAGGAAGAATATTCAATCAAATGGCCCCAGTGAACTGTTTTGAGGGTATCCCAAAGCACAGCGGTGGTATGAGTGCCCCCAAATGGTGGTTCTGTATTTCAGTAATCTTGTCTGTGACAAAATTTTACAAAATTCCTCCGAACAGAGATAATATGGATTCAGATGCCTCTGGGTTCATCTGGGTTCCATGGTGAGTCAGAGATGTGTTTTAATTGGGGCATGATCCGACAGTACGATATCCCCTATCTCACATTTAGTAGTAAGGTGCATATGCTCCTGTTGAGTATAACCGTAATCTGTACAGGTGTAGAACCCATGCACTGCTGAATAATGTGTGTAGTTTTTGGTTTGGGGATGAAGCTCTCACCAAATATCCATCCAGTTAAGCTCCCGGAAGATGGATTTACAATACCTATGTGAGGCAGTTTGCCGGGGAGGGAAGGGATTAGAGGTGTCCCAGACATTAGACTGAAGCATGTTAAAATCCTGTGCTAAAAGCAGAATCCTCACTGTATTCATGATGAAGAAGTTCAGAAGATTTTTAACTTCCAGGGTCTTTGACCCTGGAGGGATCTATAGGGAGGCCAAAGTGACCTCTTTGTCCTGCAACACACCCTTGACCATGACTAGGTGGCCTTTCGAATGATCTTACCCTCCTGAAGTGGTGTGAGTAATTGGCTCAAAATACCCTCCCCATCTTACATATTTTTCTTTTGCTCATTAGCACATGTTCTGTGTGATTAATATTGTGCTGGATATGTGTAATACCTCTCAGCCTGGCAGCTGACATATCTGTCTCCGTTTTCCCCACTACACCATCAGCATTGTGACCTCACCGACAGTGACATCACAGGTGACGGATCTGGCAGCTGCTGAGCACTGTTCCTAAGCAGCAGTGACGTCACAGTCAGTGAGGTCACAGTGCTAATGATGTAATTGAGGAACAGAGCTAGAGATGTCTGCTGCCGAGCAGAGTGCTGTTCCACACATCACACCTACAAACATCAGGTAAACAATCTTCTAATTAACCGAAAGCAAAGGAAAAAGTACCTGAGATATAAAAGTAATGGTTGCCTGCTTTTAAAAACGAATATTAGTTTTAGGCAGTACACTAGCTCTTTAAGTGAAATGTAACTGAACTACATTTGACTCAAGATGTGGTGTTCTTGTTACCTGCCCTGAAGGAATAAATAAGAAAATCTTCTTAGGCATAAAAGGCATAGACTAGAAAGTGACAGCAGAAAAAGACTTAAAAGTCCATCTAGTTTGTTCAGAGTTCCCTGTCTGCCCAGTGACCTATTGTCTGTACAGAGTTTTATCCTTCCTGCCTCCCCTCAACTCCCCTTCATACCACTACCAACCACCAAACCATTCACTGTGTCCCAACCATGCTTGAAACCATTTACAGTCTGTCTCCACCACCTTTGCCGGCAGACTATTCCAGGGCTCCACATCCCTTTCCGTAACATAGAACTTCCTCACATCCCTCTTAACCTCCTCCAGTTCCACTCGTGGCCTTGGGCTCATGACTGCGTACTCCTGCTACATGGTTCCCTGCAGTTCACCTTGTTTATTCCTATGAGACCTTTTGTTATCAGAACAGGGATTTTAAACTCCATTAAAAATTTGGTCTGGAAATTGAAATAAAAATGAAATGCAAACACTGGCCACTTTCCACGCCTAAATGGCTAAACTGTAAAGCTTTAAAATAGAAGGAAAGCATGCTGGTGACCTGGGTTCACACCCTGAGATCAGTATGTCAGAAACAGATGCCAACAGGGAGGATGACAGAGTGACTGTTTCTTCTCATGACATGGGTAACCACACATCTAGTACGCTTTCACCCCAGGATGACATGTGGAACGTGCTTTGGGAAAAGTGGTGTCACAGAATACAGGAAACAAGTTGGCCTGACTTCTGAGGATGATTGCCTCCACACATCTGAGCCCCCACACCACCAGCCCCTATTAAGAGGCATGCGCACTCCCCAGCTCTGGTCTGAAGGACTCTAAGGTGCTTCTTCTGCCTCTCCAGTGGTCCCTGAGGGCTTGGGGGGCCCCCCAGGAAAGGATGGATCTGAAACTGGGACACTAAGATACTACTGGAAGTCGGGTAACATGCTTCAGTGAGGACAGTATGACAGGCAGAGATATGGATTAATAAGAGGACCAAAAGGTGTGGAGCACTGGGGGCCATGTACATAGATAAAAAAATAATAATAATTAAAAAAATAGGAGAAAAGCATCCTTTATGCCAGCAATAAGACACACCAAGGTGTGGGTTATGGCCTGATAAGAAGCACGCCCAGGTGCGCGGCGAGGCACGCAGGCGCTTGCGCCGAGTGCCTTAGCACCTGGGACATGCTCTTACGCCATAACCCACACCTGGAGTGTCTTATTGCGCTTTATAAATGGGTCCTACAGTAAAGAAATTAATTATAAAAAAACATGTAAGAAGTGTATATAAAAGTAATTAAAAATACGATTATTTTAATGATAGAAAAAGTAGTCCCTATCATTGTGCTGTAATGGAGCTCTTTACAAGGAGATAAAGCACAAATCCCTCTTCCTAGACAAGCTTTAAATTTATATTTTTTGTGAAGGTATTTTGTTTCACTCACTGGCTATTGTGTCAGATTAATTCTGTGTGCCAGTCATAAGTCTGCCCAGTACAAGCACTTCTGCAATTTCCACATTTCATGCTGCCCCTCACGGTGCCGGCCAGCGGCTGTTGTTTCCTCTAAATAGGACTGCATCAATGGAGAACTTGGCATGTAACTCTTATGTTTGTTTTTTAAGTTTTATCTGTTTCACTTGTTTTTTTTTGGTTTTTTTTTTTATTTTATAATAATGGGCTGCATGACTGAGAGCGAGCGTGTCCTTGTATGGCTTCCATAGCCTCTCGTTTTTTTTGGTTGCGAAGATAACAATTTCATGCTGTTGGAAAATATTTTATTCTGCAGCATTTATTTTTTAGAACCCGCAATGGCTTCCTATTATTTATTCAGTTGTGTTTTCTCTTTATACTGTGGGGGATCCTATTCTGAATAAGGGAGAGTTCCTCCCTTCTGAGTGTTTACAGTGTGGGAGGCACGAGTGAAGGAAAGTGATAACTTTCACTTTCCCGACTCTGCCGCGCCCCGAGATTTATCCGACTGTTAAAACAGTCTTTTCCGTAGAACTGCCAGTGAGTTCTCCACTCTGGGATTCAGTACTTTACAAAAAAGAAAGCCAAGTCCCAAGGGGACAGTGTATTATGCCAAAAGCATAACATTTCTTTCCTTTACTAGGTCCAACGAAGTGTGAGATGGTATCCCCATTTCCTGCAATGAGCGGCTGCATAAACAAACGTTACTGAAGCTGAGAACAGCTCCTTACAGGAGATAGTTGCTCATTTCTGTGGTTTTGGTAGTGTGGGCTCACTGATTTCTAGGTGTGGCAGGGCTATTAGTTGGTATGTAGTGTAGGTTGGCATGATATAGCTGTATAAGGACACGGGTAAGACTGATGATTAGCCAATCAGGATAGTTGAAATTTTTCAGCCATTTTATAATTCCTGTTAGATGTCTTTGAAGACTTTATCAAAACATCAGTTCACATTAGAAGTATTAAGAAATGGCTCTACTTTCTTTTAATTCAGCAAGAGAGCACCTAGACTTCCTTACTGAATCATGCTACATATAGTAAGCTAAAACTAACTTGGATCAAATAGTTAATCTTCACCTTAGTTATTTACTTTGTATCCTGAGAATTGATGCCTCTGGCCCGCCTTTGCAAGCATGCTTAGACCATCATGGTAGGTGTCCCTTTCAGATGTCTACTGATCTGAAGTCGATGGGGGCAGGCCATAGTAATTTGTTTATGAGGCTTTGAAATAAATAACTAAAGCAGAACTAGACAATTTTACCTTTAACTTTTAGCTTACTATAACACACATCAGTAACGGAGCCTAGTTTCTCCCTTGCTGAATCAAAAAAGCAGTGCCATTTTTAACCACAGTTAACTGGAACTGCTGCTTTTACGTGAATTTAGGATCTGTAGATGAACTCGGGATGATTCTCTAGTGGATAGTGGTGACTGGCGACTACAGGCTGGTAGTCAAGATGGCGGTGGTGGCAGTGATGGCTTTTTTTTTTTTAACTAAACTAGCCCTTGTATCATTCAGCTCGACTTCTGTTCAGTTTTAGATCAGAACTGTTAGTAAATAAACTATTTCTTAGTTTCCTAAACCCCCAGCTCCTAGAATGTAGCAGCACACGACCCATACCATCAGGGATGTAGCCAGGAATTTTAAACTTGTACTCAAAACTGATGCACTGTTGCCCCCCAATTATGTAAACATGAACTAAAATATGCGCACACGTACCAACAACAATTTCCGCTTGCTATGTCTGAGTGTTTCTTCCTGTAATCCTCCTTCCTTTGCTTTTCTGCCTGCCTGGTAAGTTGTCTTGTTTGTGTAGTTGGCCAGTGGCAAGAGTGCCCCATAGCAAACAACAAAGGCAAAAGGGCTCAGCGCGACACAAACACAATGTGACTCACAGTGTCCTTGCTTTCCTCTTTTTGTTGCCCCTGCCTGAATTTTTTTTTTTTTTTACTATACTCTGTGGAGTACAGTGCATATGCCTGTCGACACCCCTGCATACCATGTGCCAAGTACTGTTTGTTTGATAACTGGTCTAGAACACTGAACTAAAAGCCTGTTTCAGGTTCGACACAGCTCAGAAGACAAGTACGAAATAAAACCAGTTATTATAAACACACAAAATATAAACAAGTACATTTTTATAAAACAATAATTATACAGTATTGTACCACATGTGGAATCTCTCACACCAGTCATTTTATTTTCAGTAAAATGACAGTAGTGACTGCCTCTTTCTTGCATTCTGATTGGTCTATGCTCACAGCAGCAAATATATGAAGCATGATAGTTACACAGGGTTTTAAATAATTGATTAGCAGTTTTTTTTTCTTGGGACAATACTAACTGTACAGAAAGCATTTATATAGGTTTTCTTGAAGTGTTATGTTTGTTAAACACAGTGAGGCATATGCTATGCATTTTCACAATATTTTAGAACTTCTGTGAGCAAAATGCTAATTAATTTTTAGAGTTAAATAAAACCCTGGTTACAATGTATTATTTGGGTCCCTGTCCTCTGCAATAATGTGATTATCTTGTGAAGATAAAGTACTCGGCCCTTGGCCTCATGCCCTATTCACTTGACAGTCACATTCCTGCCTCATTTAGTGTCCCATCTTGCACATTATCACTTAAATAATTAAGACGAGTCCCAGATTGCTTAACAAAGGGGAGGGTGCCAAGGAAGCAATGTAATACAGTACAAGTGACTATCAGGAAATAGGCCTTATGTCATTCAAAGATGAGAGATCGGAACTTCAAGTGGTGAGTTACATCACAGTGATACCATAACAAAAGGATCAGTGACTGAGGAAACGATATATAATGCTGCCAGTTCAGTAAATTAATTAAGCAGTGTCTGCATATGTGGCTGTTTAAGTCAGTTATGTCCCAACAACAGAGGAACATTTAAAAAACAAATGAAGCCTAAACGGTAGGGCCCAGAGTTGCAGTGGAAACTGTCAAAACTTAGTTTAAGATCTGGTAATGTGTGAGGAAGCCTACATTTTTGTTCAGCTATGTGTATCTGTTCCAAAAAAAAAAAAACTCATGAGTTTTGCTTCCCAGAAAGCTTTATGTTTCCTCTCAAAACTGCCATTGTAAGATCTTTCAGAGAATGGTCATTCTGGGAGAAGTGCTCGGCCACTGGTGCCTGGTTGTCTGAGTGTTCGATAGTGGATCTGCATTGGTGAGCCGAGTTTCCTTGGTTTAATGCAGGTTACTTTCTGTAAGCCACACCTGTAATTTTGTAAGATCACTTCCTAGCATTTTACTGATTTCTGCGATGTTTGGCGTGCTTTTATGACTGCATCATCCACACATAGTAATACATCGGTTGAAGCTCAGCTTGCCGGTAGATCATCTATGAACACTGAGAACAAATGAAGGCCCAGGATAGAGCCCCGTGGGTGTGGGAGTCAAATCTGTACCTTTGTGGGGGCACTGTGGAGCCTGAGCAAGATGGCCGAAAGGAGCTACAGCTCTACAATCTTTACGTACAAAACAGTTTAAAATACCATATTACAGCTGACCCGCCAGCACAGTGGTTGGATTTCCGCTTGCGATGGCGGCGACCCAGGTTTGGGAACAGACCCGGGTAGTCGGAGGGCCGCCAGGGGGAGAAGGATTGAGCGTCCCATGGACTGCTCTCCTTCTCCGGGGGGAGGGTGGGGTGAGTGTTCGCTGCCTGATGGGTCCCTGGTGGAGGCTGGGGGAACCGCAAGCAATCGACGCCAGAACATCGAGGGGTGGGGCGGAAGCTGGCCGTCATTGCACGTCCCCACCCCTGGGTTAGACCAGAAAAACTACAGCTGCCAATCGCTTACATGATGTCTGCCCTCTGCTCTGATCACTCCCAGGCTGGCTCCCTGACCTATTCTGACATTTGCAGCACTATAGGGGCTGGTGCCATGACCCTGCCCTGGGGGGGGGGCAAGCCAGGGGGTATCAGGGAGCAGCGGCTAATGTGGGACGTAGGAGTAGGAGCGTCTGTGAATGGGCAGAGGACCAGCGGAGGAGCAGCTCACAAAAGAAAAATACTATATTACAGGGCTAAGTGAACGTACAAAACAGATCGGCTGGCAGTCTGAAGATAAGTGGAACCGACATGGGCAGTCCGAGGAAGGAAAAATCCACCCAGGAAGGAGCTAGGAGCAAACAAAATCCAGCCCTGCCAACCACGAGGTCTGCCCAAGGCCCTGTTATCTTGGATGCTGTGACATTGAGAGAAGAAAACATATAAAGTTTGGGAATAAAAATAAATCTTCTGATCACGTCAGTGGAAGGGCCGGCCTCCCGTTTTGACTCTCTCACCACCAGATTGTCTGTTCTTGAGACAGATTTCACCTATATTAAAATAGAGACTGAAGAAGCTGGATAGCATTCAGAGGTGACCCTGGGGGCGATGGCTAAATTGATGAAAGAAAACACTCACCTACACTCCAGACTTGAGATGCTAGAGAACCAGGCAAGGACGCCCAACTTAACAGTGCTTGGAATTCCCGAGCAAAGTGAGGGAGATCACCTGGGACTATTCATGCTTGAATGGCTGGAGCAGCAACTAGGACAGCCCCTCGTAGAACAAAAAATACAAATTCAAAAAGCCTATTGAGTGGCAACAAGGGGCCGCCAAGTATGTCCGGAAGCTCCCAGGGCAATAGTTTTAATTTTGGATGGAATGGGAACAAGGGATTTCATGTTTTCCTTGGCCAGACAGAAGCAGACTTTGCTGTGCGATGGGAAGAAAATAAGTTTGTATCCAGACTTAAGCTTTGTGACGAGACAGAAGAAAAAATGTTTCGATGGTGGACGAGCCAGGTTGCAGGGGGCAGGGTTGCCTCACAGCATGATCTTCCCTGCTGTCCTCAGAGTCGTCCCTCAAGGGAAAATCTGTATTTTTTTCTGATCCTCAAGAGGCCTTAAAATGGACACAGCGACATGTTCCGTCTCATCGCCTCAGGGAACACAGATCGCAGTCCTAATCAGAAGAAGAAGATGAAGCAGAGGGAGCAACTTGAACAGGGACATGTAAGCAGCTGTAATATTTGTAGCACGACCCAGGGAACCTATTCCTTTAAGAATTTTACTGTTTGGGAATACAGTTTAAAGTGACCTATGTCACAAAAAATCGATGTTGGCATAATTTTGTTGTTTTCTCAGGTAGTCCCTAAACTTTCTTCTATAAACACTGCATTGAATCCAAGCTGCCATACTAAATGCCTTCAAAGAAATGCAAAATAATGCACCTGGGAAACAAAAACCAAGGGGAAGATTACACAATTAGGGGGTAGTAACAACAACACAAATGGAAAGGGACCTGAGGATAATCATATCAGATGACCTTAAGATTGGAAGCAATGTGAGGAAAGGCGGTAGGGAGGGCTGGGGGATACTGGGATGTATGGGAGAAGCATCACCAGCAGAAAACAGGAAGTTGTTATCCCCTGTACAGACAGTTGGTGAGACCCCATCTAGAGTACTGCATCCAGTTCTGGAGACCCCATCTCCGCAAGGACATAGACAGGATGGAGGCAGTTCAGAGGAGGGCAACTAAAATGGTGCAGGGTCTGCAAGAGAAGCCATACAAGAATAGATTAAAGGAGCTTAATATGTATACCCTTGAGGAAAGGAGGGAGAGGGAGGGGGGGGGATATGATAGACACGTTTAAGTACCTCAAGGGAATTAACAAAGTCCAAGAGGGTAGCATCTTTCAGAAAAAGAGATGTGCAAGAACAAGGGGACACAATTTGAAGATAGAGGGGGGACGGCTCGGGGCAATGTGGAGAAAGTATTTTTCACAGAGGGTGGTGTATGCATGGAACAGCCTCTTGAGGAGGTTGTGGGGTCTAAAACTGTGGGAGGATTCAAGAATCCGTGGGACAGACATAAGGCAATTTTTGTGGGGTGGTAGGAAGAAATAGGCTGTTGGTTAAATAGGATGTGCAGCTGATCCTCTAGGTAGGGAAATGGGCAGACTGGGTGGGCCAAGCAGTCCTTTTCTGCCATCAAAGTCTATGTTTCTATGTTAAGGCAGGAATGCAGGCTTGTTTAAATGCTTGTATTGACCACTGTTGGGTCTAACCGACTGCTAAATGTGTAGAAAGCCTTAAGTCGGGCATAGTTGTAAATGTAGAGCCTAATCCTCTCTTATTTAGTACTGATAAGTTACTCAGTGTTATGGTGATGCATGATTCCTCATTTCTTCTATATGAAGATGAGCAGTAGTTAACTATGTAACCTTCAGGTTAGGGAGTTATAAGGTGGTAAAATATTCATGCTGCTCTTGGGTTAAAAAAACACAGCAAGAGCTTTGGGAAAAGTTGGTTATTGGCTATTATAGCTCATATTGGATACCCCTCTATGATGTATCTTAAGGATGTGGTACTTATTATTTTAAATGCATGTATTAAGAGGGGTGGCGCCCTCAATGGACCTAAAAATTGTATTTCATAAGCACACCTGGCAGCTTGAGTTAAACGCCAAGAAGTGCAAGGTGATGCATTTCAGAGCCAAAAACCCAGGATACAGCTACTGGGTGGATGGTATCAAACTGTCCACATCCAATGATGAGAAGGATCTGGGGGTGCTGGTGACCAGGGAATTAAACCACTCGGCCCAGTGTAGGAAGGCAGCGACTAAGGCTAACAGGCTGCTAGGGTGCATAGCAAGGGGGATCACATCCAGATGTAGTGAAGTCATATTGCCCCTGTTCAGGTCCCTGGTGAGGCCACACTTCGAGTACTGCATGCAGTTCTGGCACCTGTACTTGAAAAGGGATATAAAACTACTGGAGGCAGTGCAGCGAAGAGCAAGAAAGATGATCCAGGGGTTGGGGGATAGAACTTACGAGGAAAAACTAGAAGAGCTCAACATGTATACCCTGGAGGATAGGAGAGAGAGAGAGAGAGAGAGGACATGATCGAGACCTTCAGATACCTGAAGGGGGTGAACAAAGTAGGCTTCCAGGGTGGGTTCACTCTCCAGAACAGAAGAGATACCAGAGGGCACTCCCTGAAGTTAAAGGGGGCAGATTCAGGAGGGAAAGGAGGAGGCACTATTTCACTGAAAGAGTGGCAACAGAGTGGAATGCACTGCCTGAGCAACTCGTATCAGTGAAGACTGTGGGGTGCTTCAAGAGGGGATGGGACAAGTTCAAGGGGAAAGTACATACAGGGGGGCAGTTGGGGGAGGGACAAGTTAATGGGAGGGCAGCTGCAGTCTGTAATGGGCTGAAGTGCTGCACACTCGAGCAGACTAGATAGCCCATATGGCCTGTATCTGCTGGCAATTTCATATGTTTGTATGTACTTCATCCGTGATTTATATGCATGTGTAATATTGATAAACTCAGTAAACATAAAGTATAAAAAAAATCTGTAACTTTTTGGGGGAGGAAGGGATTTCATTTAGTTTTGCCGTTTATTTATCTATTTTATTTATTAATGTCTGGTAAGACCATGAGCAAAAACGATCTGCCTGTTCTGTCTCCTGAGTTGATCTCCGGGCTCATAACTAGTGGGAGGTCCTTCCTAGAACCACGCGAGAGGCAGGAAAAAGATCTCTGCAGGGGGACCAGGTCCTCCCCTCCACATCCTGTCGCCCTCAGTTTACTTCCTGCCTGCCATGAGGCAGGTTCTCTGCAGGGGCTCTGCCACTGTTGTGGCAGAGCTGAAGACACCAAACTGTAAGTGCAGTCTATTTTTGTTAAGAAGAGGACTGGCAAGGGGGATCTTAACATTAGCATTGCCTCATAGTTTCTGGAGGGTCCCCAGTCTCAGCCATGCATGCTGCACAGACTGGGCCCCTTCTCTCTTACTCTTTCCTGTGCTTTGAGGCATGCACCCCCTCCCCAACGGTTTGGTGGGAGGCACAGGATTTACTCGACAGGATTACTATTTTTTGGTCACCGTGCCTTCTCCAGCATTGCAACATGGGGCAGTCTGGCTCCTTTCTGCTTCACATTTCCACCACCAACACCCGAGTCTCGAAGGTAGTAGGTGGCAGGGCCTCTTGCGCTGCACTTTCATTTTCAGGTCCGAAGAGCCGCACTTCTTTTTCCTCACCGTCGGCCCTGCTGCTCAGGCCACCGACGTAGCGATCCTCGCAGGCTCGTTGCTGCGCAGGAGGAGCAGCTTAATTCAGCTCGAGAGCTGTGCCACAGCCCCCAAACAATGGGCAGGAGCTTCTGTTCGGGGCAGGAGGAGCCATTCTCAGCCTCTCGGTTGGCACCAGGACCTTAATTTCATCTCGGGATGAGCTGTACTGCAGCCCCTAAACAATGGGCAGGCGCATCCAGCTGCCTCAGGAGGAGCAGGCAGTAGGGGTTTTCAGCCTCGCTGACGATCAGCGTAGGAATTATCTCTGAAGCGGTGGCGCTTCTCATTTTGGCTCCGGGAGAGCCGCACTACTGCTCCTCCTCATCGGCACTCCTAGAGCGGGAACACTCCAGATGCAGGGGCTTCACTAATGGGAGCACGGGAATGCTCCATAACAGTAAGGGCTTCGCTAGCGGGAGCTCTCCTCCGTATAGGGGCTTCATTACCGGCAACTCTCCGCAGTAGCAGGGGTTCACTTTGGCTCAGGCAGAGCCGCGCTATAGCCCCTTGTTGTGGGCACTCTTGGAGCTCAGGAGGAGCCTTATTTTTTATTTATTTATTTAGTTTTTGTTGACCGGGTAAGTGCACTAGACAAATCATGCCTATTTTCAGGCACGACCCGGGGGAGGGGGATACAGATGAATGCCAACTGATCTTGAACCAGATTAAGCTATTGGTGGTACTTTTAGTGAATGAGGGAAATTTGGCCAGGACACCGGGGAAATTCCCCTACTCTTTTCAAGAAGTGCCATGGGATCTTTAACATCCACCTGAACTACCACCAATCCAGGCAGATGGGACCTCGGTTTAACGTCTCATCTGAAAGACTGCACCTCAGAAGTGCAGCACCCCTCTCATGCTGCACTACAGTGTCAGTACTGGGATAATAACCCAAGTGCCAGATGTGGGAACTGAACCCACGGTCCTCTGATCTCCCGGCCTCAGAGGCGAGTGTGCTACCTACTGAGCCACTGACACTGCAGTCGGGGGGCACCTTATCGGGGGCACTCTCGGAGCAGTAGCGCTCCTCAGTAGTGGGGGCTTCATTTTGGCTGAGTAACAGCTGCGCTGCAGTCCCTCTTCAACGGCCAGGACAGCTCTGGCAATCAGCTCTATAGCCCATTTTTAAGTCTCTTACCCATCAGGCCCCGGGAACACGAGGGAAAATTATCAGAGCGATTTGCACCCCCCTGACTATCGAACTTGGGTACTTTAAATAGGGGCTCATGTCACCCTCCTGTACAAAAGGTCCGAAGGGTGGTCGGGGGGCAAAGCACAAATTATTACAGGGTGGACGCTGACACAGATGATAGTCCATCCCCCCTAGGTCCCCGTCTCCGGCTTACTATGCCTAAGTGAGACAGCTGCAAGGGCAGAGGAGGTCTGGAGACATCTACCCTGCTATCACAGGAACCAATCCCGGGCAGCGCAGACCCATCAGCCCTTCTCCTCTAAGGGACAGTGGGGTTTACCAGCAGGCTTAGCCCTCAAGCCTAACAGGGTCTTCACCCTCAACTCATCATGCCCTGGCCATCATGCCGCAGTCTCCTTAATAGACTGTAGGGTCCACGGGATGCCCACCCCTATGCCTACTCCCAGTCTTCAGACCAGAGGGACATCACTACTCTTGGCACCATAGGAGAGGAGGAAGGCACATACTAGCAGCACAAGTCCGCCAGAAGTCAGTTAGTTCCACCCCCCGAGGCAGGGGGGCTACTGAGCGGCATTTCTGTCTCAGACGGCTCTCTACCCAGAAACTTAGCCTTGGATGACCTAGATTACTTCATGGGTGAGTGAGGAATCTCACTTGAGGTCTCCCTCGGCAACTCCTAAACCTACAACCAGCACTCAGACTGGCATCGGATACCAAGCAGAAGGGGAGCATTTATATATTTACCTCAGGGGGCTCTATCTATTTCTCTATGGGACCCAGGGGATTCGAAGATGGAGGCATCCCTTGAAGAGACGCTTATAGTCCTCCACAACCTCCTTTAAAGCAGCTGCAAACATGCTGTTCTCAACATGAGCCTCACTGCCATGAGCCCTGACCTGGCATTCCAGCGTGCTGATGAGCTACATATACGCAAGCCCAGCCAACCTGTTTTCAGCATGAGCCTCAATACCATGGGCCACTATCCTGTCATTCCAGCGTGCTGATGAGCCAGATGTAGACAAGCCCACCCCGCAACAGCTTCAGAGTCGGAGTATTCTATAAGCCACATATAAGCAAGCCCAGCCAACCTGTTTTCAGCATGAGCTGCATTACCATGGGCCACTATCCTGGCATTCCAGCATGCTGATGAGTCAGATGTAGACAAGCCCACCCCGCAACAGCTTCAGATCGGGGTTATTCTAGGCATTATCAGCAGATATCTCAAAGGAGGCTGCCAGAGGCACAGCAAGGGCTGTGCTTCAACTCACTTTGTCTTGACATACCTAAGGTGGCAGGCATGGCAGGCGGACAGGTCGCCAAGGCTCACTTGGTGAATGCCCCCGACAAGGGAGAGCTCTGTACAGACCCTGGATGTAGGGAGCCAGTCAGAGTATTCAGGCCCATACAGACTCTGAGGACAAATTAAATCTGTCTTAGCAGACAATACTGGGTCATCTCTATCACCCAGCTGACAAAGAGCATCTGAGATGCCAGAAAGGGCACAGTAAAGGCCCCTGACATATCCTCAAGCAGGGGGCAAGCTTTCCAGCTTTCTCAAGGAAAGGGTCATGATCAAGTGGGTGCAAGAGAATTTTAAGAAGGGTCCTCCCACGTCATGTGGTACGCTCACTCTTATCTGCACAAAATATGTTGACAAGCCACAGACCACTTACAGGCCGGAGGAAGCAGTGAGTGCCTAGTGCGAAAAGATACCTGGACATTTACAGTCTATCCAGCATAGCCCAAATCATTCCGGAGTTTGCTAAGTTTTATGGGGCCTCAAACGTCTGGGTGAATTCGTCCGCCGCAGGACAGTCTAGATGAGTACCCTTGCATCCATTTTCAGGGGTATTACATCGGGGAGATCAGTTGGTCTCAACAGATTGGCAGGTGCATTGGTACATATTCTATCTGGGAGGCACTCAGATCAGTGTCCCACAGTACGAGCAAACAACTCTAGCAGTGACGGAGGTCACCAAGTGCCTCTTACCTATAGGATTCCTGATCGCCTATAGAGCTCTCTTCCACTTCCCAAGCACCTGAATCATTGAGGTATAATCTTCTGAACATCCCAAATTAAAGACCTTTCCTATGGATGCTAAGTACAGGGACCTCCGGGTTCTCTTCAGCAAAGACCAAGTGGCCTAATATCTTTCAGGCCACACCTCACGCAGCTTAAGGGGGCGAGGAGCTCCCTGGCAGTCTCCATTCCATGGATGCCAGTTATCAGTCGAACCTACTGCATCCAGTGTTCTAGTCAAAGGTCAGGCCGGGCCAGAAGATTCAAACGTATGGCCAGTCAAACCTGCTGCATTAGGGGAACACCCAAGGGTCAGGCGGAGCCCGCGGATTCAAGGCAATTACCAGGAGAATTGTTACCGATGCCAGCCTTCGGTGCGGGCAGGTAGTCGAGGGTTGAGACCCACTACATCATCAACATCTTGAAGATATGGCCAGACATTCCAAGCTCCAAATCAGATCTCCAACCAGGATACTCTCGTCCTCAGTTAATCGAACCACAATGGCCTGCACATGTCACCAGTGAGGGGCATGAGCTCCTGGATAGTACAAGAAAACCCTATGGTGCTTCCAGTAGGCAAAGTATCACTGGGGAGCTTGCTTTTACAGTGGACAGAGCATCATCGGGTGAACTGGCTCTTCAGGTGGGCAGAGCTTCACCAGGTGAGCTTGATGGCCAGATAAATCCCAGGTCGGATGAACATCATGGAGGATTGGCTAAGTCAGGATGATCCCCCAGGAGGATGGGATCTAAAGGTCGGGCCTTTACTCATTTTCCCAGCAGGGAGAGGCCTCCTACAGGTAGTTCTCCACTGGCTAGTGAAGCCGCAAAGTTCCCCAGCCCTGCTCTCTAATTCGGGTCAAGCAGGCCATAGCACAGGATACCTTCACCCTAGCCTAGGGACCTGGCAATCTCATTTACGACTTTCCTCCAATTCCACTAATTTCAAGAATTCATTTTTTTACTAAGGCCAATGCTCCTGCACAAGATCATCCGGGGTTGGGTGGAGTCATCCTTGGACCTTGGAAAATCAACAGGGTCCTCAGAACCCTAGCCAAGTCCCCATTGACACTAAGTAAGGAAACGGCCATCATCATCCTCACAAGGAAAGTCATCTTCTTACAGCACTCACTTTAGCACACGCACTTCAGCCCGAGGTATAGCTGATAGGAGCTATATTCTCCAAGGAACCTTACTCCGTGTTTCCCCAGAACTCCAGGATTCTCCGAACATCTCCATCTTTTCTACTCCGGTGTTGTCTCCCTTCTTCGGCAACCAGGACTTGAATATTCCTGCCTGGCTAAATACTACCAAAAGTGGCAAATCCTGGGCTTAGAATAGGTGGGCCTGGGGGAGGCTCTTGGGCCTGCCCGTGCCCCTCTGAAGCTCTATCCAGTGGCAACTTTTAAATGCAGAATCCTGGTTTCTTGTGAGATGGATCGGTGGAGAGGGTTCCTGCCCAGTTCCCAAGTGTCCTGTCTGCAGCGGCGGTGGTTCTTTGGAGCTGACTGGCCATACAGTAAAACAGCATAGCAGGTCTGAAGAGTGTTAAATGAATTAGTGGACCCAAGAGAGCCAGAGAAAAATTGCCAGGCAAGGGGACCCAGGAGATTCCAAAAGAATCCACAGGTAAAGTAGCTCATTCAATGCCAATAAGCCTTTCTAGGAAGGTGTTACCAACAGCCCCTGGACTGAAGTGTCAAGGCTTTTTGTCCATTAATTAACATATCATCAAAGTTCCAGGCCAGACAGGTTTATGTATTCCCTGCAGTTTGAATCAGGCTGAGCAGTTGTGCTCTATCTGCAAAAAAGTAAGTTTTCTGATCTGAAATCCCCCTAAAATAAGGATGTATATTTAATATGATTTTTCTTTCTTACTTAGAAAAATGTAATACAAGAGTGATGTCCAAATGATCGTCTACAAGTTGTTGAAAAATGTAAATCAATTTGCGCACCAAAAATAGAAAAGAGAGAGACCAGCAGGGAGCTCCCTGCTTCAGTGTCCTCACTACCCAGTCAATCTTCCAAAAAGGCACACTCTTTTCTCCTGCTAAAATCCCCAGGAATTCACTCACACCTTCAGCTTCAGAACAGTGTTGAAATTGTTCAGTTTTATAAACCATCCCTAGCTAGAGCCAACATCTGGGTATCCAGGGTCAAACATTTGAGAACTACTCCTAAATTGCTGACAATTGGCTTTCACCATGAACCCCATAAGGATCGGCAGGCAGATACTGTTTCTTCAGCTACCTGAGAGCAGATGATGTGAACTCCTCTATTTTTATTGTTGTTGTGAGTGGGAAGAAAGGAAAAATAAGGCCGTGTTGTGCCTACTAGGTGAATTACTGTAAAGCTGCTCTACATCTAAACACCATGTTCCAGGCAGCGAAGTTGGCAAAAGAGAATGAGGAAAATCTGGCCCCACATGAAGCTGTGTTTTATGCCCGGGGGTGTGGGGGCGGAGTGCCCCTACAGAAAGAATAATATCACAGAACATGTTACTTTTTCTGTTTGCTGTCGTCAAGTTTGCTCAAGTGAAATGTGTTGTTTTTGGGTTTTTTTTATATTTGTTTTTAAATAATCATAGGTATTATACTTTCTGTGGGGGCGCTCCGCCCCCACACACCCTGGGTGCACAGATGAAATTGTGTTTATACTGGGGGGTGTGGAGGGCAGAACAGAACATGTTGCTTTTTTAATTTGCTTTCACTCGAAGTGAAAATGTGTATTTGGACCGTATAGCATTCTACGATCCATTGGTTATCCAGGTTCAAGTATGTTTCAGCATTACCGCGTCACCACATTGACGCTGTAAAACACTGAGTAATAGAAAAAGTGCAGCAACCAGCCTTAGATCTTCACAATGGCCGGGAAATCATGTAAATGCTCATAAGGCAAAAGAACAATTTTATATTGGATGCATGAATGATACAAGAAGACAGATGCTTTGCATTTTCTGTGCTTTCTGTAAACTCACATACAGTCTGCTCCAGCACAAAGGATCAATGAAAAGCAAATCCATGCATGTTTTTTTTTTTTTTTGGGGGGGGGGGGGTAAGTTGACTACAAAATTATTCAGTTGGTGGTGCTATATTCTATTTGACATGTCACTACTCTGACCTCACCACAGCCAACTCGCTCACACTAAACTTAACAATAGTCTTTAAAATCTGTGCAAAAGAGTGTGTGTGATGACAGTAGGTGGTAACTATCACTTGTCACCTAATAAAAAAAAAAAAAAAAAAACATTGATTATAGATTACCTTTTTTCTCTTTTTTGTTCCCTCTTCTGTGACTTCTCTCCACCATAGATAATATACAGTGTCTGTGAAGCCATTCTTTGCTTTATTTCCCGCTGTCTTTAGCCATTCTGCAAATTTCTGACCTGCCACCACCTGTTTTTTTTTTTTCTCCCCCGACCCCATCTACACTGATACCCAGAAAGGAAGCAGAGTGCAGGAAGATTAAAAATCTCTCTGCTTAACATTTCTCTAAAACCACCACTTACAGCTGTCCGCAAATCATTCGGCTGGCAAGCACTTAAGAGAAACTCAGTTCTACTAGGCATGAGCAAAGTCCAACTGCTGCAATTCATGTTGTGCTCGTGGTGAAGAAAAAACTATGCATTCTGCCAACAAAAGTTTATTAGTGATATCCTAGAATCTGCAGCTGTCGCAACCCTGTGTTGTTGCTCTGGAAATGGAATTTGGAATATTTAAATTAAAACTCTGCTCTGTGGCCATGCTCCCACTAGCATTCTAATGACAAAATTACATCCCATGATGCTTTGCATTTTCAAGGTATGTGCGATTCTGCATTTCTTTGACATCTCGGTAAAATGTTGGTCTCCGTTACCCAAGCTCTGCACAGTAGCACCATCACTGCTATTTTGTAACCCGGCTAGCTGTCTGGCATCAGACACTGGATTGCTCTATCCCTAGGTTATATAGCTTACTGTGCATGGTCGCTTCATAGGATATGGCACAGGCCATGCAATTGGAAGGTTGAAGGTTCAGAACCCACTGGGGTAATCTAAGACTGCCTGTCTCCCTCCCTCAGAATGTACAGTAAATAGTGTACCAAAAAAAATAGTATCATAGTATGTGTCAATAGAAGAGGACCATCCTGGCCCATCCAGTCTGCCCATCTCTCTCCCCTCTCCTACTTGTCACCAGTGCACAAGGAGCATATCCTCTGTCCTCTAACCAACCCCATATGTATATCCCATGTTGGTTTGAATCCCTCCACCGTTTCAATACCTACCACTTCCTCAGATAATCTGTTCCAGGGTTCAGCCACCCTCTCAATGAAATAACACCCCCTTACATCACCTTTAAATCTTCCTCCTTCCAATCTTAAAGTATCATCTCTAGTTTTAACTCCAACTTTCCTTTTAAATAGACTTCCTCCCCTCAGTTTATTTATCCCCTTCATATGCTTGAATCTCTCTCTTATGTCTCCTCTCTCTCTCTCTCTCTTGTAAACTCCAGCGGATACAGATTTAATTCTCTCAATCTTGTCTCATATGGTTTCCCTTGTATACCCTGCACCATTTCTGTTGCCCTTCTCTGAACCTTTTCTATTACATCTACGTCCTTTCTTAAATGAGGCCTCCAGAACTGTACCCTGTACTCCAGGTGCGGTCTAACCATGGTCTTATATAATGACATCAGCACCTCCTTCTTCATGCTTGTTATGCCCTTTCCTACATACGCCATAATTCTGTTAGCTTTGCCAACTGCCATACTACATTGATCACTTACCCTAAGATTGTTTGATATTATAATCCCTAGATCGCATTCCTATTCTGTTTGCTTTGTGTGCTAAATGTTTGTTATATGCTAAATGTGGGTCCAAATATAACTGACTTACCACTATGGCCTCCTCACGGCCAGCATCCTCTGTGACAGATTCCAGCTCCAAGGCTTCCAAGCTTAAGAAATGCCTCTTCAGGCTACAGTCCATGGTGGCAGGCTCTTACTGCACCTTCTATGGCAAAACTCGGTCTGGTCAGCATAAAGCTGCTCATGCTCAAGTGGAAGAAAATGGGGGCTTTTCAGAGGCAGCTTATCTGTCTGGTTTGCCAGGATCTGTGGAAGACAACACCTCTGTGAATATGATCTTTCCCAGAATTCAGGCTCTGAGAGTTTGCTACCTATTGAAAGATACAGCCAGTGCAGTGGGCATCCTAATGGAACATCTAATAAACAAAAGGAAAATGACAGAAGGAAGTGCCTCTTCACCCACCTATGGCATCCACAGGAGCCCTCTAGACCTGGGATTCATCCCCAGTACCATCTGATGAAGACCGGGAATCCGATGAGCTTTGCTGTTCAGATGAGGACCACAAGGACTACTCATTGGCAGAAACTTTCCCTAGGACATTAGTTCTCACACTTTGTCATAGTCAGTCTCCCCCAAGCTATAAGTACTGTATCTTACTTTTCACAGTACACAAGGAATAAAGTACAGTGTCTTTGAGTAATTGGCTGAGTTTATTCGCATTTATTTGAACTTATTATTTTTCCCTTCTGCAACCCCCTTCTCACCCCTCTGCTAGCCTACTAGTGTAACCCTTATGACTTTTGGACCCTGTTTACACTTCTTTGCAGTACCTCAATAGAAACATAGAATTTGCTGGCAGATAAGGACCACTTGGCCAACCTAGTCTGCACCATTTTTCCATGGCTATAGCATCACCACAGATCGTACTTGATCTCTGGCCCATTCACCCCCTTCTCTTTCCCTAAGATTCTCTTACACCTATCCCATGTATTCTTGAACCCCACCACTGTTTTCATCCCCACCAACCTCCACTGGAAGACTGTTCCAGGAATCCACCACTTTTTCTGTGAAGAAGTACTTCCTTGCATCTCTTCTGAATCTACCCCCCCCAGCTTCCTATGATGCCTCCTTGCCCATGAGCACTTTTTTCTGAAAAATACTTCCCTCCTGTACCTTATTCACCACCGTGAGGTATTATTTAAAGGTCTCTATCATACCCCCACCCTCTGTCCCTCAGGATGTACACATTTAGGTCTTTAAGTCTCTTCTCGTAGGGCTTCTGATGCAGACCCTGTACATTTTTAGTTGCCTTCCTGTGGACCGCTTCCACCCTGTCTATGTCCTTCCGGAGATGTGGCCTTCAGAACTGAACATAGTACTCTACGTGGGGTCTTACTAGTGATGTATACAGAGGCAGTACCACCTCCCTCTTTCTAACATACTAACATACTAAAATGCCAGCAGAATAGGCCTAATGGTCTTTCGTGTCTGCTCGTTTGGTCAGCCCCCACCCTGGGTGCTGACCTTGCTGTTCCCCTCGCCTTCTCTGGCTTCTCCTTCCAGTTCCGGATATTCTTGCTTGCATTGGATTTGCTTCCTGAACCCTTCCCCTGTACCTGTCCACCCCTCTTGAACCCCTCCACCGTCTCTGCCTCCACCAGCCCCCTAGGCAGTGCATTCCATGGCTCTACCACCCTCTCAGTGAAGTAGCACCTCCTCCTTTCTCCCCTGAATCTTCCCCCCTCCAGCTTCCACCCATGCCCTCTAGTGGCCCCTTCCTCCTTCCTTCGAAGCACCCTCACTGTTCCTCCCCTATTTACCCTCTTCATGTACCTGTTTCTGCTAGTGATACCCTTCCCTGTGCACCCCAGTATCCCACTAACCCTCCTTAACTGCCTTTGTTGCACTGCCTGGCCACCTTTAAGTCATCCAATATGATTACACCCATGTTTTTTTTCTGCTTGGTGGTTGTCAGTACCACTCCTCCCATTTGTACTCTACCCCTGGGTTTCTGTGCCTCAAGTGCGTTATTTTGCACTTTTTTGGACTGAAACCCAATTTCCATATCCGTGGACAATTTGAATGCACTACTCTAAAGTTGCAGCTATCCCTGACAATTCCCATTTATGTCATTGGATGCTATAGGCCTCCTTCTACAGGGAACAAGGTGCTGCAACATTTATATAATGTCCTAGGCTCCACATCCTCTGAGGTTATTATTGTGGGTGATCTCAATATGGATTGGTTCTCCACATCATCCATACCTCTAAAAGAGCTTTGCAATAACTTTGGTCTGTCCCAACTTAAAAAACATGGATCATAGCACCTTGCTTGACATCATTTTAGTCAATAAACCCCATCTCTATTCTCACTCAGGCATATTCTTCAATGATCTTAGCAATCACTGTGTTATAACCTGTGTGCGGACTGCCCCAAGGCTGTCTCCTCCTCCAATTATATCCTTCAGAGAAGCCAATGGAACTTTGATCCCAACGCCTTCCTATCTGCCCTCCAATATGCTGACTGGCAGGGCTTCTACTTGGCCCCTTTGGTAGCTGAAGCTTACAAAGCCTTCCATAATATAGTTCTTGGCACCATTAATAAACCTGCACCTCTAGTTAAAACCCGTACTAAAAAGAAATCAAGCCCATGGTTCACTGCTAGCTTGAAAGCAGAGCTGTTACACAGGGACTCTCTCTGGAGAAGGGCAAGAAAAACCAAACAGCCTGCAGACTAGGCAGCCTTCAGAGCTGCTAGAAACTGGTGTACCAGACTAACTAGGGCCGGGAAATCTATCTATTACTGTTCTGATCTTGAATCCTCATCCAATTGCGCATCTAAATTCTGGAAAACTTTGAAGAACCTACAAGGACACAGCTCAGCTAGCCCGTTCCCACCTAAAATCTCGACTGGTGGCTCCTCCACCACCGACAAACAGAAAATTCTTGACCTCTTTAACAGTCATTTTGCCACAGCAGGCTTAACCTTCAACACATCACCAGCCAACAACCTTCGGGTGTAATTGTGTAACCTGAACCCTGATTGCTCTGACCTAGTTTCACCCATCCAAGGCAAAGCCTTCTCATTCGGCCTTGTCTCTGTGAAGCAGGTAAAGGACCTCCTACTTCAGCCGGACACTGGGAAGAGCACAGGTGCAGATCTTATCGAGCCTTACTACCTTAAACTTGGCTGCTATGTCTTGTCCTCCCAATCACCCACGTTTTTAATATGTCCCTCACCCAGGGTACCCTTCCTGCCAAATGGAAAACAGCCCATGTTATACTGCTTTTTAAATCTGGCAACTCTAGCGACCTAAACGACTATCATCCAATATCCCTATTTCCTATTTTATCTAAGTTACTCAAAAAGGTGGTTAATTCCCAGCTTAGTCAGTACCTAGAGGAATCTGACCTGCTAAACCCAGCCCAGTCTGGTTTTCAGCCCTGTCCTAGCACTATTTCAGTGCTTGCTAAGGTCACGAATGATTGGCTGGATGCCAGAAACTACATATGCGCCCTGTTTCTTGACCTCAGCAAAGCCTTTGATACGGTGGATCACACTCTGCTTTTGTCCACTCTAAGGAATACCGGGGTTAACAGTCTGGCCCTAAAATGGTTTTCCAACTACCTCACTAACCGCTTCCAGCAGGTCAAGGCAGGGGGTGACCTCTCCCCAATGAAAACCCTCCCAAGAGGTGTGCCCCAAGGGTCCATTCTTGGTCCACTCTTATTCGCCATTTATATAAATAACTTAATTACTGGAATCAAGTCAGCATACATTCACCTATTTGCTGACCATACAGTGTTATACATAGCCAGGCCCACCCTGGAGCTTACATGCAACGATCTCCAAATCGAATTTAATAATTTACAGAAAAATCTTTTGCACTCAAAGCTCCTCTTAAATACTAAGAAAACAAAGGTTATGCTTTTTGCCCCATCAGTTAATGCCTCCAAACCATGCACCCAAGGGATGGCCCCTCAAATTCTCACTCTGCTTGGTGAACCTCTGGATTATGTGGGATCTTTTAAATACCTGGAAGTTTGGATAGACTTTAAAGTATCATTCAAAGTCCACATAGAAAAAATCTCCAAAAAACTAAAACAGAGGTTTGGGATTTTCTTTAGAATTAGGCATCTTCTAACTCAGGAGGGAGAAAATAGGTTAGTACAAGCTACATTCATGCCTCTCCTAGACTATGCCAGCTTCTTGTATGGGCATGGCTCGAGCATGGCCCTTTCCAACTAGACTTCCTATATCATCGGGCGCTAAGATTTGTTACCAATGTTCCCTATCCCACCCATCACTGTACTCTCTATACTTCCATAGGCTGGAGCCCACTTAGTCTCAGGAGACAAAGAAATGCAGTGTTGTGGACATATAGAGCCATCACTAACAAGCTTCCACAATACATTAAGGACTGTCTGCCTGTTTGTAATCCTAGTAACTACCTATTAAGAAATCTCTCTTATATTTCTCTTTTGATCCCTAAAGCTACAATGCATTTTGGCAGAGCGACAATAAGCCATGCCCTCCCTGTTCTTTGGAATAACGCACAAAAAATACCTCAGCTTGCTACCCCAGTGTCGCTGTCCTTCTTCAAAAACTTGTTTTTGCAGTCTTTTAAAGAGACATGCAACTGCTTCCTCCAGTGACCCCAAAACTCCTGGCCCTGCATATCCCCTTCACCCCCTCTTTCTCACCTGTAAGCCCTTAGTCCCTTCCCTAACTTCTATAGGCCGCACCTCTGTCTTGTCTTATCTTGCTGCATCAGTAATCGATGTTCATACCCTCCCTCTGAGGCCTTCCTTCCGACCTTTTTTATGTTATTACTTACACATTGTATAGATCCTGTATATATACTGTGTATATATTCTATATGTGGATGTAAGTATTTATATGTATCGCATCTGCCTATATTGTAAATTAACCTGTCTGTATAGTGCATAAACCTGTATGCTAACATGGACGCATTCCATGTCCTGTACCTTATTGCATGTACCTGTATGCTGCCTGTCAGTGAGGCTCCTTGAATGTATTATACTGACATACTAAAATGCCAGCAGAATAGGCCTAATGGTCTTCCGAGTCTGCTCGATTTTTAGCACGTGCACCGAGGACCAATTTTGGTGTGTCCCCCCTCCCCCTTGGGTTATACTGTCCCCAGTCCCAGATGTTCACCTGTATTGGGTCTGGTCAGGTTTACCCTCCCCCTGTACCTGTCCCATCCCCTCTTAAACCCGTCCACAGTCTCAGCCTCTACCAGCTCCCTGGGCAGCGCATTCCATGGCTCCACAACCCTTTCAGTGAAATAACACCGCCTCTTCTCCCCTATGAGCCTGCCCCCTTCCAGCTTACATCCGTGACCTCTCGTTGCCCCCCCTCTTCCTTTGGAGCACCCTGACTGGGCCTCCCTTATTGATCCCTTTCATGTACTTAAAGACCTCTGTCATGTCCCCCCTGTCCCTCCTCTCCTCCAGGGTGTACATGTCGAGCTCCTTGAGCCTCTTCTCATAGGTCCTCCCCCCCCCAGGCCCTTTGTTTGCCCTCCTTTGGACCCTGTCTAGGAGTGTAACGTCCCTTTTTAAATGTGATCTCCAAAACTGCACACAATACTCGAGGTGTGGCCTAACCCAGCAGTTGTACAGGGGAAGGATCACTTCCGCCTTTCTGGAGGTAATCCCCCTGGCGATGCATCCCAGCATCCTATTTGCCTTTGCCACTGCCCTCCTACAGGTCTCTGAGTTGTTCATTTTGACATCTACCCCTACCCCCAGGTCCCTCACACCCTCCGTGACTTGAATCGTGTCTCCTCCCAGGACATACCCCTTGCCTGGATTTCTGACTCCCAGGTGCAGAACCTTGCACTTCCCCGCATTGAATTTTAGTTTCCATTTTCCCAACCACCTTTCCAGAGCCTTCAGGTCCTTCTGCAAGGCCACCCTCCTCTCCTCCTCATCCACCACTGCACCCAGCTTTGAGTCGTCTGCAAAGAGACTCATTTCACTCCTGATCCCCTTCCTTATGTCTGAGAAATAGGCGTTGAACAGGAGTGGCCCCAGCAATGGCCCCTGGGGCACCCCACTAGTAACCCACCTTGGGGATGAGGCTAGCCCTCCAACCACCACCTTCTGAGTATGCTCAGAGAGCCAATTTCCTATCCATCTTAATAACTGTCTCCCTACCTCCATTTCCTTCAGCTTAGCCAGCAGGCCACTGTGGGGTACCGAATCAGATGCCTTGCCGAAGTCCAGAAAGAGGACGTCCACCGGCCTACCCTGGTCCAGAGCCCTCGTCACCCAGTCATAGAACTCAACAAGGTTTGTCTGGCACGATCATCCCGGGACAAAGCCGTGCTGCTTATCGTCCAGATACCCAGTTTGCTCCAGTAACCCCCCCAAGCCTTTCCTTAATAATACTCTCCATCACCTTGCCAACCACCGATGTCAGGCTAATGGGCCTGTAATTTCCCACCTCCTCTCTTGATCCTCCCTTGTGGATTGGCATGACATGGGCCACCTTCCAGTCTTGGGGCATCCACCCAGTCCTCAGAGAGATGTTGAAAAGCTCCACTAGAGGGACTGCCAGGACATCCGCCAGTTCCCTCACCTTTGTGAATCTTATCCAGGTCCACCTCGAAAATGGGTTCATCTCAATGGTGTTCTGCCTGGTAAAAATAAAGATTTGATTGATTGAATAGGTCGGATTGCTTTCTTTGTCAGTTTTTCCCTCTACCTGGAACATCCTTTCCTACCCACCACCACCCCTCTTAACTTGCTTTAAGCACCTTCTTAGGGACCAGTTTGCTCCCTCCTGCTCTTGCTTCTGTTACCTCCCTTCTTGCACTTGAGGAGGAAAAACTGCGGTAGAACCCATAAACTGCGTGGAGCTTCTCTTATTGCAGGACAGGAGGGAGAGGACCCGGGGATCATAATAGATAAGGGGCTAAAGCGTGATAAGTAGTGCAAGTAAGATGAAAGACTGCTGGGGTGCATCTGGGGGGGGGGGTTACCAGCAGACCAGGAAGAGTAATCTTGCCACTTTACAAGACCCTGGTCAGGCCCAAACGGAGAACTGCATGAAGTTTTGGGCTCCTCAATACGAAAAGAACATTGAGGCCATCGAGAGGGGTGCAATGCAGAGGCACCAAAATGAACAGGGATATGGAGGACAAAAGCTATGAAGAGAGACTGGAGGCCCTTGACATGTTTATCTTAGAGAAAAGGAGGATGACAGGATTGGGGTAGTGTTAAGGATTTAGCATGGTGTGCGCCTGTGAAACAGAGGAGCACACTAGATTTGAACTTGTATCATGAAATATGTGCTCCTTTAGACCATGGGCATGCTCCTGCCTACTTTTTTAGTTCCAAAGTATCAATTTTCTGATAGTAAATTAACAGTTTCTAATAGTGCTAGAGGTTTAAAATTGCAAAATCATGCACATGGGGCACAGAAACCCAGGGGCAATGTACCAATTGGGCGGGGAGGTATTGACAACCACAAAACAGGAAAGGGACCTGGGGGGGTAATCATTTTTGATGACCTGAAGGTAGCAAAGCAGTGATAAGGCAATAGGAAAAGCTAGCAGGATGCTCAGGCGCATAGGGTGGGGAATCGCCAGCAGAGAGAGGGAGGTAGTGTTACCCCTGTAGGGTTTTAAATAAGCTGAAAAGAAACAATCAGCAGTTTTATGCATGAAATGTCAATCAACTGTGAAACGCATAGCACCTGGTACAGACTGATTAGCAAAATTAAAAATAAAATGTATTTTTATTCATCTAGTCTCCTGTACCATATACTGGGAAAAAGTGATCAGCAGTCTACTGCTACTCGTTTTTGGAAATGGTTAGCATTACTCCTGTTTTGAGTAGCATTTTTGCTACACTATACCAGCTATTTAATACCCTGCCCCTGTACAGATCATTGGTGAGGCCCCACCTCGAGTACTGTATCCAGTACTGGAGGCCCCATATCTGTAAGGACATAGAGCGGGTGGAGGCGGTACATAGGAGGGCAACCAAAATGGTGCGGAGCCTGCATCAAAAGCCCTACAAGGAAAGACTCAAGGAATTAAATGTGTGCTCTCTAGAGGGAAAGGGGGGACATGATAGAAATGTTCAAATACCTCAAAGGTATTATTATGGTACATGAGGGTATTTTATATAGAAAAAGATGCTCGATGACAAGGGGTCATGCTATGAAGTTGGAGGGGACAAACCCAAGAATTTCTTTTGTACAGTGCATCACCTTCAGTCTCTGTCTCTCTTTCCGGCTGTGTGTGTGTGTGTGTGTGTGTGTGTGTGTGTGTGTGTGTCCACCATGACACAACTGCTCAGGCAAACCACAGAATGTCTCAACTCCTGATTTTGTTTTTATAATATTTTAATAAAAAAATTCTATCCCATGCAGCCAGACGCTTGTCTTGACTACCACTGGCAACTCTAAATTTGGCTGGCATCAGGTGTCCTGTGCCTGCCTCAGTGAATCAACTCTTGTCCTCACTACATCTAACAAACCTGCTACTCCGGCAGAACCTACACTTCCATTTTCCAACACCACAGAATCCTGCTCTTTCCAGGGAGTTGGCTGAAAAGAAAAAAAAAATATGACAGTGGCCGCCCTACACATGTACATCACTAACTTCATGAAAAACCTTGAGGAAAGATGTGTTGATGGTCAGTATGGATGAGGCAGGGCAAGTTATTCTGGGACATGCAGATGTAGTACAGTCTTGGCACAATGATCAATGATGTAAAGCGGACCATGCTCCTAGTGCACTGCAGGAGCACAATGGAACCAAATTTAGATTTAAAAATTGTGCTCCTAATATAAGAGAACTAAATTGGTACAAAGGGCACACTCACCAAAAGATAATATTGTATTTCAACTTGTTTAATAATATCAAGATACAATCCAAAAAGAACAAACGTTTTGGAATAAATCCTTCATCAGTGTTCAGACTGTGTCTACATTCCTATTAATATTAAATTAAAACATTTTAAATATTTATAGCTGAAAAATTACAGAAATAGAAAATTGCAAAAAAAAAGGAAAGAATTCATAGTGAATATTTTGCTCATCTATATCTCTAATATATAAACCATAATGTATCCACAGCTTCTTATATTATATGTTAACTAAAAATATAAAAACAAAAAACATTTATATATTTAATTAATTTGAATAAACTAATTATATTCCTATCCTTATAATTAAATAATAATATTGATAGTATATAGATAAGCATCGCCTTCTAACGACTTGTTTTCATTCCAATGTCTCTGTTTCACAGTATTATAATATAGTTCTTTAGTTTTCCTATAAATACAGATTGTTTGTATGGATTACATTTTATTTAGTATTACTACATTCCTTTCTGTTAAACTAAACTTTTTTGATGTATAGTGGTATTCGCCATGACTCGTTTCATTACGTATAAAAAGACAGTTAATTTTGTAAATATCTCAAGGTAAAGGATGAACCACGAGGAATCACACTCAAACTTCATGGGTATCTTAAGGTGCTTATGGTCACTCTTCCGCTCTACTCATAACATTAAGACCAAAACACTCAACTTACTCATTTCACAATCCAAGTTTCAAAATATTATTTCAAACTTCTAAGACCGTTTTACTTTATCAACGTTTAGATACTTAAATTAAACTTAAATTCTCTCAAAAAGCATGGCGGATACCTCGCAACATCATAGGTTAATTAACTCTGCTTTTGTTGTTTCACAATCCTTGTTGCAAAGTGTTATTACAAACATATATACCCGATAATGCTTTTATAGCAATTCTGAAGATAATCAGCAATCCTTTCTTGTTTTAAATTTTTGAATGTAATTTTACTTCACCTGTAAACTGTGTTTATTTCTGCTTATATTTTATGTTTCTTCTAGTCCACACTCCTAACAACAAAAAATCCTGGGTCAGTAAGATTCAAATGTTAAGCGTGTTATGTACTTAAGTCAATTCATTTTTTTGTGTAGTTTTACTTCACCTGTAAATCGTATTCATTTCTGTTTATGTTTGATGTTTCTTCTAATCCACACTCCTAAAAGCAAAAATACTAAGTCAATAAGCTTTTCATGTGTCAAGCCTGTTATCTATTTGGTCTAGCAGACTGTGTACTTACTCCATGGTAAAGGCTGTGGCGAGACCTCCTGCTCTCTCTGTATATGGAGGTGAGTCGCCCACTAAATTACGAGTTTATATACTCACAGTCTTGAGAATCAGGCGTGGGAACATGACAAACCTCCGCGAGATTCTTGCGATATTCGCCAACCCTCCCGCATGTGACCTGCCACGCAGAAAAGGGGAAAACCTTCTGCATAGGCAGCACCTCGCTTCAGCAAAGGTGTCAAGATTCTAGAGAAAAAGTATCATTTGAGATATTTGAATTTTAGTTGTTTTTGTAATCTGACTCCATTAAACAGATCTTTACATTGTGTGTCTGCATTTATATTTTTAACACATTATATTTCTGATTAAACAACTTTATCCATCTTATATCCAACTATTTTATACAAGTACCTTCTTGTTAAAATATATGTATATAACTTATTATAAGCTGAAACAGTATTATTTTTTTGAACATTTATGTTTTTAGTTTTTTACATTATTAAGGTAAATTGTTTTTAAGGGGAGAACCCTTATATTGTCCAAACTTATTTATATGTTTAATGATATTGTTTCATAATCAGGAAAGAGTGTGTAAAAGGAAAAAATCATATAAATTATCCAAAATCCATTTGCATGTCTGGTAATATATGCATCCTATAATGGGTAAAAAGATCTTAGAATGTACCCTCTGTGTCAGGTTATTGTTCATGAGAATTTGTAATAATGGTTGCCAATCTATACTGTCATTTAATCCACATCTAAAATTCGTTGCTTCAAATCTGTCAATATAATATGCTTCCCTAGTCAAGATTTTTGTTCTAAAATCTCCTCCTCGTGTATCTGGTATAACTTTCTTTATTCCAAAAAAGCGTAACTGGGGTAACTGATGTCCAAATTGCATAAAATGTCTGGCAACCGGGTGACATTATATCCTGTCTTCTAATATCAGATTTATGTTCATTAATGCGGGTTTTTAGCATCCTTTCCGTTTTGCCTATATAAATTTTATCACATGGACACTTTAGTAAATAAATGACACCTGTTGTTGAACAATTTATAAATTGATTAATATTAATTTCCTCATCTTTAGCAACATTTCAAATTTTCTTAATCTTATAGATATTATTACAGTTTGAACAGTGTCTACAAGAAAAGTTTCCCTTTGTTTCATTTAGATTTAAAAAATGTCGTATTCCAGTGTCAGGTATTTTATGTTCTGTCTTCATTAGTTTATTGCCTAATGTTTTATTCCTTTTTTGCAACCACTATAGGTAAAGTTTCAAAGATTTTATGTGTTACTGGAGTAGCTTGTAGCACCTGCCAATGTTTATTAACGATGTTCTTAATTTTAAAGAATATTTCATTATGTTTCAAAGAGAATATTATTTTATCTTCTTTAAATTTAGATTGTCTTGGCTGTATGTCAAGCAAATGTTCTCTCTCTTTCCCAGTGGCTTTTTCGACCGCTAAATCGAATGTATTTTGTTTATACCCTCTAAGTTTAAATCTTTGGATCATGTCTCTTTGTGTCCGTAAGGAATTGATTCAATTAGCTTCTTTGGATAGAAACTGTGTGCATGTAAAATTGCATTTTTATCCGTTTCTTTCCAAAAAAGTTTTACTGCTAAATCATTTCCATTTTTGTAAATACTCAAATCCAAATGTGATATCTGAGAATAACTGTGATTCATTACAAAGGTAAGATGATCTGTGCAGCTATTTAAATAATTATTAAATTGGTCTAATTCTGCCTCAGTCCCATTCCAAATATTGATAATATCATCAATAAAACATTTCCATAAAATCAGTTTTTCTGTAAATATATTTCTTTCATTAAATACAAAAATTCTTGTTCAAAATAGTTCTTATAGATATTTGCATATGAAGGTGCCATACTTGATCCCATTGCTGTACCTTTTATTTGTAAGTAATACTTTCTCTCAAATCTAAAATAGTTTTGTGTCAGGACAATTTCTGCCCATTTAAGTAATAAATTGTTAGTTGGTTTTGATTCCGTCCGTTGATCATCCAAGAACATTTTTAGTACCCTACATCCCTGTCCATGAGATATGGATATATATAGATCTTTCAAATCCCATGTCACTAATATACAGTTCTGAATATCTACATTGTTTCCTAAACTTTCCAGTTGTACAATGATATCTGTTGAATCTCTAATGTAAGATGGTGTTTTTTTTTCACTAAAGGACATATATGGTGATCTATAAAAATTGATAATGGTTCTAGGACAGAATTAATACCTGACACAATAGGGCGTCCCGGTGGCATTCTTAAGTTTTTGTGGATTTTTGGTAAGATATAGAACAACAGAATACTAGGCATATCTCGGTATAAAGCCGTGTTCTCCCATTCCATTATTTCATGTTTTTCAAAGGCTAAGGTGATAGATGTTTTAATTCCTTAATTTGATTCGTTGGGTCTTTTTCCAAAATCAAATAATTTTTTGATTTTTTTTAATAAATCGAGACATGTTTGTCGATAAAAATCATAATCCATTACAACTATTGAACCCCTTTTATCTGCATTTTTTTATAATAATTTGTGAATCACTTTCTGAATTTCTTAATGCTCCAAACTCCAACACTGTTAGATTGTACTTTTTTCTTCTATCCACATTTTTGTTGTTCCATAATACCTCTTCTATATCCCTGTTAACTAAAGAAATATTTGTTTCAACCATATGGGGTGTCACTGGTGGAGTAAATTTGATTTTAGATGTAATTTTGACTCAATGCAATTTTCTTTGATTTTAGTTCTTGATCTATATCTCTCTCTGGTTGTGTCCTAAAAAGTATTTCAATTTTATCTTTCTATAAAATCTGTTGAGATCTAATTTTAATTCAAAACTGTCAATCTCATTATAAGGACAAAATGAGAGGCCTTTGCTTAATACTTGTTCTTCAATTGGATTTAAAACCCTTTTGAGATGTTGTATACTAATTGATTTTCATTTGAGCCGATCGTGTCACCCTGGTCTCTGCTAGATCTCTTTTCTTTTCTTTTTTTATTGTGCCGATACCTTCTGCCTATGTCTATACCTGTGGTTTCGGAGGTACCGGACTGCTGTATCGTCCTTGGATATTTGTATTTTCCCTTCTGATGTATATTGGTATCCTCTCTTACCTCTCTGTCTGTATTGTCTTCTTCCCGTACCTCCGTCCTGGAAAATGTACCTCTACCTCTAAAGATTTGATTTCCCTTCCGTTCACTGCCAGAGCTCACTGTTGATGACTCCGCTTCTAAATTGTATTGAAAGGGTTTATTTGATCCCATTTTTTGTTTGAAAAAGTATAAACTTGATTATTTTTATAATCATTTAGATCTCTTTTAAATTTGTGTAGTTTAATTGCTCTCAACTCTTCTTCAAATTCGTTCAAATTTTGATTAACTTTCTCTAAATATTCTTTTAATTCCTCATTTAAAAATTTATGTCTGAGCTCCTAATATAAGCAAATGTGCTCAGAGCATGGAGCACACCTTTATAGCTAGCTACCCATGGACAGGGATGTGATCTCTGTCTTCCACGTAGTCAGGGGTATCAACAAGGTCAAGCAGATGGAGATATTTGATTCAGAGTACTTCAGCTGGATGGAAGAACACACCCTAAGGTGCTAAATTTTGAGGTAAAGTTAGGAGTCATTTCTTCTCGCAGTGGGTGATGAACAAATGTGACAGCTGAGTCACTAGACTTGTACACAGCACAGGTCATTGAACCTGAAGACAGTACAGGTCTTCAGGGTAAGCCTGGACAAATTTCTGCTTACCGATGGAATCACAGGGTACCCTGGGTAATAAGGAAGGTGGGGAATCTCTATAAATGAGTACATGACTGCACAGCATACTTGTTGGGTCCATGCTTATGAGGGGGGACTGGATGGACTTTTAGTCCTTTCCATCTTTTGATTAATATGTTACCAGTTTTGATTGGCTATTCTCGTGGCCTTTCAGTTTAGGGAGAAATATAATTTATTTTTAAGGGTCCTGGAAGAAAAAAAGTTTCCTATCCTTAGACCCATGAATCGTTGACGCCACAGTATAATTACACTTACTAAACCTTTTGCCTTTTTATTTAGGAACAGTGTATCATTCGTGAGCAGTATCCTGAATATGGGTGAAAAGAAACCAGAGCCTCTAGACTTTTGTAAAAGATTTTCAGGAGTATCTTACTCAGCAAACTCACCATGTCAACATGATTTCTGGATCTGTTAGTAGTGACAAAGAAGCAGAAGCTATTCAAAGTGGTAAGTTGATTTGAATTTATTTAAATGTTACTTTTATCTGTTAATCCTTTTATCTTCTTACCATTTTAGACTTACTTTGCACTGATATCCATAATAAGATGTACCAGTGATGGGGACAGAGATTGTACTGTAGTCTTGACTATAGCAGTGCCATCTTTATTCCATCAGGAGTGAATGTAGCGAGAACAATTCCACAGCTTCCTCTCCCACAAAAATAATTATGTGGTGTGATCAGTGGTGGAAATGGGAGAATATAAATATTTAGGAGTTACGTCTGATACAAATTTAACATGGAAATCGCATGTTAATTTGATGAAAGAAACGATTAAAGACAACCTTGGGCAATCAACAGATTCGCCAAGAATTTGTCAGTAACTCTTTCAAAGCCTTGAAAATGGCATTTGAAGCAAAACTGTAGGACAAAGTCTAAGGAAGTGAGATCTATGGGTAAACGAAATTAAACATAGTCTGGAAGTAATATAGAATTTCTTTTGAGACTCATTTGTGGTCTCCAAAAAGATGCTCCAGCATCATTTCTGAGACTTGAAGTTGGTTTGATTGTGTTAGAAGCAAACATTTTGATCAGTTCTATACACCAATGGAAATGGATACAATTGATGGAAAAATATATTGTCCAAGAGAGTGACATGCTTATTTAACCACATAAATTAAAGAGCCTCACTGAGGCTGCCCCTGATGCATAGGTGCTGCACCTCAAGTGGGTGCTTCAGTGTAATGTTGTTCATGTTAGGAGTCAGAAAGTGAACACGGGCCTCGGTTTTCGTTGCCCTTTGCCCTGTTCTCTGGCGTTTGCAGATTTATGATGATGTTGTGACAGTGTAGACGTACCATATACCTGTCGGGTTTTTTTTCAGTCTTTTTTTATATCGCCATTCAGTCAAACGCGGCTGGCGGCCCACTAACGAGGGCCTTGTTAGCCCACTCGCGCCCACATTTTATGACTAGATGGCCATTATATTATAAAAAAGACTGAAACGGTGCCACCCATAGAGTATAATGGAGCGTGTCCCCGCACTGTCCCTGGCATCGTGTCATAAATCTGCAGAGCATGGGGATGGAGCATGGGCGGCACCAGAAACTGGGAAGTCTTTGGGACCCCGTGTTTGTAATTTTACGAGCGCTCTAATTTTTTAACATGAAGATTATTTTTGGCAACATTTACACTGGAAGCAGCCTCTGAGGTACAGCACCTATATATCAGGTGCAGGGGCTGCTTCATTTAACTTGGTAAGTCTCTCTTTAAAAAGAAAATATAAACTTGAAAAATTGTTTCATGACTCTAAATAGCTAGATCAAAAAACTTTGCTTATATGATATATGGTCTGAAAAAGCATGTGTTTTTCACTCTGCATTTGAGTCAGAAACTATCCAAAGAATTAAAGATGTTTATGTACAGAAAGATTTTGCAAACATTTGGGATACTGACAGAAATAATGCTAGTAGCGAAACATTTTTATACAGTAGAAAATATATTTTATTCTGTGAGAATACTGTCCAAAGGAATCGACTGTGTAATTTTAGATTAGGTACATTATGGGGTTATTTGGCCAGTATTGCTGTTAGTTATAGTTGCTATAATTCTGTGCATACATGCATGTAAGACTGAAGATATGATCACAATTCAGCACCTGCTATTAGATTCCTCAGCCTTTACCCAGGAAAGAGAAACCCAGTCTTTGCCACTGTTGCATAACAAGTACTTTAATAATAATAATAATAATAAAATGTATTTGTTATAGCGCCTTTCACATATCAAAGCACTGTACAATCAAAATAAAAACAGCACACAATAAATACAGTAAAATCAAGAAAATACAGAACAAGCTTTCGCCCACAGACAAGTCTTGAAAGCCTGCTTGAAACACCCCACTGTCCTGCACTCCCGAAGCTGACACGGCAGAGAATTCCAGAGGGTAGGTGCCACAAACCCAAAAGCATGTACACCGGATGACTTTAAACTTGCCCTCGGAATCTCTAGCAGCCCCTCGTCAGTCAAGCGGAGCTGTCGCAGAGGGGTGTAGGGAACCAGGAGCTCTTTCAAGTAGTCAGGACCCTGCCCGTGTAGGGCTTTGTAAGTCAGTAGACCTACGTTAAAGGTGATCCGCCACTGAATAGGCAACCAGTGCAGACTGTGCAGCACAGGGGTTTAAGTGTAACAATAACATATTTGCACATTTGATGCTGTTAATTGATAAGAAAATTATTTAGAGTATTTGCACAATTGGAGAGTGGATTATGTATCGTCTTCTTAATGAGAAACAATGAGCATAAACCATTGTAAAATTAACTTGTTTTAAGATGTGCTTTTAATTATATGTTGTAATTCATATGATTTGTTTTTTTTTTTTTTTTTTTTTAACCTTTCTGTTTCTCTCCCCCAGCAGCCCACGTTCTGATGGGCACTCCAGCCCCGACCCCCAACATCCATTGGCACCAGCTTTCTTCCTCCAGGGCTTGCCCCCCCCTTGCAGGGTCGTGAGGGGAGTGCTCACCCCTACCACTCAACTGATCCAGTTCTACTGGTCCAACTGGCCAGGGGCGGGGCCTGTGGGTGCCCGCCGTCATCTAACCACCGGCAGTTTCTCTACTGTTTACTGTTTTCTTCCCACAGAGGGGGGCATGCAAGGACCCCCAGTGGCGGTGCTGCGAACACTCCCATACGTAGCACACCAGGCATCTGCCCCACCTCTGCCCCTCTTTCTGGCAGCATCAGTGTGCCAGCCCCTAGCCTCCGCCAGGGGTCAGGCTAACACTGACTGCTGTTTCCCTCCCCCCCCCGGAGGAGGAGAGCTGTCCTGGGGACGCTCGATCCTCCTCTTTTCCGGCCGGCCCATGGCAACCCATTCGCACTGGGAACACTGGTCGCCGGCATTTCAGGTGGTAAGGCGTGGATGCCTCAGCCCTCCACTGAATCAGTGGTGGAAGTGAAAACAAAACTTGTGGGGTATCTTTGGTAACAGTCTTGGGGCAGATATCCCCATAAAATACTGCATCTTGGCACTTCATATGGCCAGTTCTGTGCACTTTGTTTTTGAAGGGGTTGGGGGACTCTTTTTAAAAGGACTACTCCCCATCTAGGGTAGACCTATGGAGGCAGGTGGGGAGGTGTTGTAACTACTGCCTGTCTGGAATAGGCGATGGAGGTAGATGGGAGTGTCTGTGACTGCTCCCTGTCGGGGGCTAAAGAGGTAGCACGGGTCTCTGCTATCCATTACCAAAGGTAGACTCACAGGGCAAACAGGTAAAAATTATAAGAAGAGAATGCCGAGGCAAAAGGGGGAGGTGGTGTATTGTAAGAGGTGTAGGGAGACTGTGTTCCTGGGAACAGTATGGGAGGTAGAGGATGCCCAGTCGGAGGAAGCTAGGTTTTCTGATGGCGGATGTTAAGAAAGGAGATGGGAGTACTGGTGGGGAGATGGGAGGGCTGGGCTGGGCAAGGGGAGGAGCAAGGAATAGGAGAAGGCAGGGCCTTGGGGATCCAGATTTAGTAAAACCCACTAGCACAGAGGGAGAAGAAGCCTAGAGAGTGGCAGGATGGAAGACTGTGGGAGGGTGGGGTGAGAGGGAGGGTTCTGCAGGGGCAGGGAGGGATAAGTGCATCCATAATGGTACCAGTAAGGTACAGATTCAAGCCACAGAGTACTGCAGGGGATGAGGATGATCTAGGTGGGACACAGATGACGGGGGTGGCAGCTGTTTGGTAGGGGGCTAACAGTCCATTATTGTATATTGTGTGTGTGTGTGTGTGTGTGTGTGTGTGTGTGTGTGTGTGTGTGTGTATATGTGTGTGTGTGTGTGTGTGTGTGTGTGTATATATATATAGAAACATAGAATTTGACGGCAGATAAGGACCGCTTGGCCCACCCAGTCTATCCATTTCCCTACCTGATGGATAAGCTGCAGATCCTAGTTAACCAGCAGCCTACTTCTTCCTACCCCCACCCCCTAGAATTGCCTTATGACTGTCCCATGCATGCTTGAATTCCACCACTGTTTTGACTCCACAAGCTCCTCCGGAGGTAGATGGGAGTGTCTGTAATTATCAGTTACCTTTCCAGACATATGGAAAATAGGAAGCGTCCCAGTATTAAAGGGTAGGGATCCTCTGGTTGCCTCAAACTATAGACTGATAGCCTTGCTTTCTATATTATCAAAAATTATGGAGAAATTTGTACATAAACAGCTTTGTCAGTATTTGGACCAACATGGTTTGGTAACGAACTGTCAACATGGATTTAGAGCAGGGAGGTCCACGAACATGACCCTAGTAGACTAACAATCTCGTGCCAACATCTCTAAACTTGGGATTGAGCACTGGATCCATATTCATGGATCTCATCAAGGCCATTGACTTGGTGGAACATGGGACCCTATTGTTAAGACTGCATGAAATGGGTGTACTTGGCAAATAGGAGGCAATGTGTGTCTGTGGGGACAGTGATGTCTGTATTGGGAGAGGTAAAAAGAAGAGTCCCGCAGGGCTCAATTTTGGGCCCTTTACTCTTCAATGTTTATCTTAACAGGTTACCAGAGACTTTAAAAAATAGTGAGATCTGGTTGTATGTGAACGACACAGTTTTGGTGGTGTCCGTAGCCGGTCATACCTCCCTTGAGCAAAAATTACAAGACATATACAGAATGGAAGAGTGGTTTTGTGAATCAAACCTTTTAACGAACCTTAAAAAAACACAGTGCATGAGTTTCATAACAGGACCTAAATCTAAGGAAGAAATTGTTTTAAACACATTACTCAAAAATAATCAGAAAATTATAAACACAAATACCTTCAAATATTTAGGCATATTAATTGACTAGAAACTTACGTATGATGAACATATAAATTCTGTAGTCAGGAAATCCACTAAAAAACTAGGAGCATTAAGAAGAATTTCCTCCTGTCTTGTAAAAAAGGTGAAAACTCAACTTGTACAACAACTAATAATTCCTGTCTTTGAATATGGGGACTGGTATGCAGGTGTACTCCCAAAAAGGCACTGAAAAAGATAGACCAAACTTATTATAAATTTGCAAGGTTTACCAGTTCCAATGAGCATGGTACACATGATTGTAAAGTCTATGCTGACTTGGACTGGATGGGTCTGGAACAGAAAAAGAGAAATTGGATGGCTAATTTGGTGTTATAAATTAGCAAATTCTAAAAGTGACCATCCATTACAACATTTAGTAACTATAGAAACCAGGCAAGAGAATAAATATTTACTGAGGAAAAAAAAACAGTGAAAATGTCTTGGCCTAGAACCTGTAACAGGTTTGGAGAAATGACCTTGCAAACTTCCGTAGCAAAGACATGGAACAACATACCCTTAGAACTAAGATAAATACTCCCTATCTGAATTCCAGACAGCTTTGAGAAAACATTTTAAACTACAGTGTGATTGCTACATGTGATTTTTACTGATTTGAATAATTGTGTGTAATAGTGTTTGTGTCTAACAGTATTTGTACTTTTGTATTTTTTGTGATCCAGTTTTGCATAAATTATTAATCTGTACAGGGCATTCTTATTGAAAACAGAGCTGTCATCCCTAAAGTTTGTACCTGGATAAAATTAAAATTGTATCAATTAATTATGCCCAGTGAGCTCAGGTTCAGACTTTTCCCCTTTGCTTCATGGACCATAAAAAACAATAGAAAATGGCTCAAATGTTCCTTCATAACCTACTGCATATACAAGGTTCTTATAATTTATAAATGAACATGGCATGTGGTAACCTCAGCTCGATATAAAAATATATTGTACAGGAATAATAAAATCTAATCTAAAAAACTAATAAAACTACTGCATAGGTGTCAACTCTTGTAAACGCTGCACAAGGCAGAATAAATAAAAGTAATAAAGCTTAAAAAACACAAACAAAAGTAATTAAAGACAATATGAGGTCTTAGTAAACTTTTGAAAATAGAAACATTATCCTTGCAAAGAGTGTATAATAATAAGGTTATTTTTGTATACCCATATTATGTTACATATGCTAAAGATTTCCTTATGTAACCACCCATTTTCTAAGCTACACAAAAAAATGTAAATGGTTAAAGTGATACTTAGACACTTGCAGTTTGTACAAAATGTGTGTTTTTCTTCATGATACAAAAATAATGAAGAATCTCTGTTGCTGATGTCAGTCTGGGTGTTGATGGCTCTTGTTTGGAGTACAGGATCATTTTTCTCACACTGGCGGGATCACACATGCATGAACAGGTTTCCTTTGTTGGAAGGAGCTTCCACCACACTTTTCAGCCTGGATGCAGCAGCTTCAGATGTGGACTTGACATTAGCTAGTCTGACAAAATTATTCTAATTAAATTTCAGTTTGGTATTTATAATCTAGCTACATTTCCATAATTACGGCATCACATATTCTGACTTCCCAGCTCTGACTGGACCTTGCAAATGAGGGGGGATTGGCAGATTCCTGTCCTTGGCACCATCCCTCTCTGTCAGAGTGTCCATTTGAAAATAAATTTAAAATCAAAGTTATTTTTCACTCTAATATCTGAAGGCTACCAGATACTTGTGTCAACACACAGGTCTTTGAATTCAGCAAATCGTTTTGTACATTCTAATGCAGGTCCCATGTCTCTAAAGTCCAAAATTCACAAGATAGTCCATAAACATGTTTTCAGGTAAATATCTTTATAAAAATTATACTTGCTTGATCCTCACTTCTTGTGCTTTAAAATGAGACATTTTTACTCCAAATAAACCTTTTGGAAATCGGTTAGAAGACACACAATCTCTTCTGAGTAAAACTTTCCTTTGTTTGAAATCCTTGAAGTGTGGCAAGTCGTAAATTCAGAGCTGTCACAACACTTTTAAACAGCTGTAACAGAAGTTTTAAACAATATTACTTGTTTCTGCAAACACACAGGCATATGAAAGACATATATTTGAATGCTGCATGACACGGGCATTAAGAAAAAAACAAACATGAGTATTCAAACTTTAAAACTGTTAGCACAGGATATGTTTGCAAATAACTTCTTTGGTATGAAGAAGTTTCTTATAAACATTGGGCGGATATTCAAAAGGTTGCAGCCCTGCGCAATAAGGTTCTTGTGTCATGAAGTCGAAATGCGCCATTCTGCGATATTCAGCAGGAGACAGTTCGCCACTGAAAACAGGCTGAGCAACAAGCGAATGCAAATGAATGCATGCTCAACTGGAGGGGAGAACCATGCATAAAACTGCAGCCCGATATTCAGCGGGCTGTTTATGAAATTGTCTGGCGCAACCCCAACCTGCGCCTACACAACTTTGAGCCAAAAAAAAAAAGCCTAAATCGAGGCCACCCACAGGTGAGCTGCTGCATTGCGAAAGCGCAACTACAGCAGCTACCACCTGTGAATGGCTAACCAATCCCTGTGCCCCCTGCAGCCCGATCGCGGGCAGCCGACTATAAATCCCCACCACCCCCAGTGGTCAATCATTGGGCATAGTGTACTCCCCCCCACCAGCCCGATCCGGGCAGCAATGTAGCCCCGAGCGTATCCCTGGTGGTCAGTGGACAGAATGCCTGATCGCGGGCAGTAAGTTTAATAACCCCCTAGACACAGCCCTGGTGACTAGTGTCCCCCCACCCACCCACGAAGCCCCACCACCCGCTCCCCGCGGCCCGGCGGGCGGCAGCATTCCACCCGCCTGCCGCCCGCCTTCCGCCGACTGACTGCCGGTAGGGCCTGCCGCCAGTTGGTGCAGAGCAAGAGCCAATGGGCGTGCATGTCTCCGTATGACAGTCAGATTTGTGAATGATGCCCATACCGTGCATGACGGTCAGATTTGTGAATGAATCGTTCACAAATCTGGACTATCATATCTGATATCTTCTGCGTCTGGCTCTTGCTCTGCACCAATGGTGTGCAGCCACCGGCAGTCAGGGCGGCAGGCGGGTGGGATGCTGCTGCCGCCGCCGCGGGGAACGGGTGGTGGGGCTTCGTGGGTGGGGTGGGGACACTAGTCACCAGGGCTATGTTCGGGGTTTATTACTGCCCGCGATCGGGCATTTCGGTCCACTGGACCACCAGGGATACGTTCGGGGGCCACATTGCTGCCCGCATTGGGCTGGTGGGGGAGTACACTATGCCCGCGATCGGGCCAGTGGGGGTGATGGTGGGGATTGACACTAATTCCCAACGATCGGGCTGTAGGCGCCGGTCTCGACGGCTGCTGCCTGGCAGGCGCCAGGCGCAAGTCCTCGGGGATTGGTGCACCTACATGCTAATGGCATGCAAATGGGGCCATAATCAGATGCAAATGGCCCCCCCTCGCCTTGCATGAATTATAGCCCCATTTGCATGTCACCTTTTGAATATCGGGATTTTGCGCATGGCGCAATGGTACTTGCACCACCGCAAGTTGAATGCTCCACTCTGTCAACTTGCGGTGGCACAAGTTCCACTGCGCCATGCACAGTGGCTGTGGCGGGGTGATATTCAAAGGAGTTGCTCAGTAGCGCAACTCCTTTGAATATCGCTCTGACACAATTCCCCGCAACTATTTTGGCGCGAGGGCTTTGTGCCTTTGAATGGCGCAGTTTGAATATCCAGCCCATTGTGTTTTCATCAGATAGAAGTATGTTCTATCAGACTGGCCATTTCACACTTGCAGCACTTTCAGTGTCATAGAAACGAGCAAAAATACATGTCCAGTATTAAAACATTGAGTCCTCTTTTTTCATCAAGCATTAAATCCTTAGTTATTGTAACCAGACCTTATCAGTTTTGCAGCATGTTACCATGGAAATATCTCCACTTCTTTGGTTAAGATTCACACTTTTGAGCTCTGTATCATTCTGTAGTCAGCTCACTCTGAAATCCATGGGGGCCCTTTCTGCTGTTAAGACACTTATGTAGCATTTTAAATGTTGTTGACTTTGTGAGTCCATTCAGGTAAATAATTATTTGGAGTGTCAAACAAGCCACTAATGTCTTAGTATCACATGACATCCAAATAACCATATTCTGTAACCAAATATTTAATAATATATATATATATATATATATATATATATATATTTAACAATTTGCTACGAGAAGAGCCAGGGAGAACAGAGTCCAGCTGCAGATGAGGAGGCAAGCAGGGGATGAAAAATTCCCAAGTCCGACGTCCAGGATGTTTCTGTGCAACAGCAGGACTTAAATTTCACAATGCTGTGAAGTCCAACGGACTTTCCTTGTTTCCTGCTTCTGCACATGCGCACGGTGTGATGCGTGGTTCCGCACGGCTTCTCGGCACCCCCCCCGGGGCATACTTACCTTAGCAGAAATCCTCAGGAATGTGCCCGGGGGCGGGGAATGTGTGCTTCAGCCCAGCCAGAGATCCAGGAATGAGGGGCAGGGGTAAATCCTCCAGGCAGCTTTGGAATGGATCGGGTGACAGAGTTGGCAGCATGGGGAGGCAGCAGTTACAAGTCTCACGAGGATGGCGCCTAAGCAAGATCAGCCACAGGGGGTCACATGGTGTCGAGTCTGTAAATCAGGTGGTCTCTGTGGCTGATCTGCGCCTGTGTGGGACAGAATTTTGTAGTGCGCCATCACTCTGGAGCCGACTCTTCACCAGAGCAGACTTGCTGTGCTGCCACTCGTCTTCAAAATTTGGGGCGGCTTTTGAAATTAAATGTATTGTTTCCCTCTGGCTAAACAACACTTGGGGGCCACGTTTTTGAATATTTTTGCAGTGATTTGTTTTATTTTCGGGCTTTGATTGAAAAGGGTGCAAAAGAGTAGGGGATTCAGATTTTTGACTGTTGGATCTGCTAAAACCAGGGAATTTATTGAGTGAGAACCACCAGTTGCAGCTGACTGAAATAAAAATCACTAGGGGCTGCAGAAAATAAAATTAGGGGCTGCAGAAAATAAAAATAGTGGTGTTTAACAAAACGGGGGAAATTACAGTGACTAGTCACACTCCAGCTGAGTTTTAAGCTGGTTATAGACTACAGGGCTGCAGAAAAAAGTAATTAGTGAGTCCTTGATGTTTGTGACCACTGGTTAAGCAGCAGTTGTAAGTTTCTGCTATTATTAGCAGCAGCCTGTACAATCTATGTTCTCTGTGTGCTGCTGGGGCTAATTAACCTCACAAAAAAACAGTGCTTGAGTGACTAAGAATTTCATACAAGCCTGCAAGTGCTGTGTGAGACAGTCAGATTATTTTAAATAAAAATATAATTCTGGGCTGATGAAACGGTGTGTCTGATGTCTGAAATTTTAGTTAAGTGAAAGTCTCAGTAAGTAATTATAGGTAACTGTGAGCAACATTAAGTGTCTGTGCCAGGCAAAGTGACTTTGACAGTCATTTATTAATTATAAATACAGTCACTTGTATTTATTCTGGGTTGAAGCAAAGCCTGTGTCAGTGAGTCTGACAGTCCTATTTTGTTGAGACAGAAGTCAGTACAGTCACTAAGTATTTTTCTGGACTGAAGCAAAGCCTCATCTCTGTGTCTAACAGCCCAATCTATTTTGACAGACCACCAGACGGAGAGTACAATCATTTCTGAAGCTGTCAGTGTGTCACTAAAATCACGAAGTTTGCAGAAGCACACCACTTTTCCATTGTGTGATAAACAGTAAAACAATTTCAAGTGTCACCCCTTGGTCATCTCACATCATTGTCAGTCGTTCAGTCAGTTGTCTGTGTTGTGTCTGCCTGCCCTGACTTGCTAACCTATTAAGCCAATATTATTTCTGGGCAGTAAAGATAACAGTGCCTCAATTCACGTGTATTTCTATCCTTGCTCATTAAAATATTTCTAAATTACAAAAACTAGTCTTCTTACCCAGAGCAGTTTCTCACAGCAAAAATTAGCTTATTAAAATTTGGTTTCTCAAAATCTGGTGGAGCAAGTAGTAGTACTACAACATCCAGCTCTGCTAAACGTAAAAGTTATGACAATGGCCTTACCAAGGATCGAAGATATGACGGAGAAAAAAGGGTCAGAAATTTCCATCCTGAATGGAAAAAAGATTTTCCATGGCTGGATTACAATGAAGAAAAATCTGTAATGTACTGCATATATTGTAAGGCCTACCCCCAAATCTGTGATCCTAACTCAGCTATGGTTAAAGGTTCAGGAGATCTTAAGTTAGACCCCATAAAGAGGCATGATTTGACGAGGGAACACATCAGTTGCGCAAAACCTTACTTAAAAGGTACCGCTCAAGTACCACCCATTCGTCTGTCAGAAACTGCTCTGGGTCAATCCTTTCAAAAAAGACACATGACAGCAAAAGGACTTTACAAATACAAAATTTTATTTAACACTGCATACTCTGTGGCAAAGAACGGGAAACCTTTTTCTGATTTTGAAATCATTTGTGAGATCCAGCGTAAAAATGGTTTAAATGTTGGCAACAACTACATGAATATAGCAGGTTGCCGTTTGTTTGTGGACAACATAGCTAAAACAATGCGTTCAGCAATTGACGAGGTCAAAAATGCCTCCTTTTTGAGCATTCTTGCAGACAGAAGTGCAGACCACTCCATTATTGAACAAGAAATTGTCTACCTGAGATATGTAGGTGCTAACTTTTTGCCAGTCACACACCTAATATCTGTGGTACCACTTGAAACTGCAAGTGCTGAGAGTGTATTTAATGTTATTGCGAAAGCTTTACAATCAGTGGCTTTGCCATTACCAGAACGACAGGCAATTCACATCCAGCACTTGTATGTGCTGATTTTGATGGTGCATCAGTTAATCTTGGTGAACAGACAGGAGTCATTACTAGACTCAAATCACTTTTGCCAGAGCGTCATTGGCATTCGCTGTGTTGCCCACAAACTTGAGCTTGCCATTTTGGATGCAGATAAACATTTCAAATACATGACCAAATTTTGAAGATTGTTTAAAAAGCATTTTCAGTTTTAATTTTTGGTTTCCAAAGCGCAGGAGAGAACTTAAAGAAATCGCTGAAGTTCTCGATGAGCATCTGCACATTCACAGCTGTAAAGCAAGTCAGGTGGCTAGCAAGCAAAGGAAAGCAGTTGTGGCATTAGAAAAAACTGTACATTGTGACAATGCATCTGGAGCACAGATTTGTGGATGGCAACAGGGCAGACTATGCTAACAGAGCTAAGGGTACCACAAGGAACTGACCTTCATGCATTTCATTAAAGTTCTTTATTTCTTATTAGATATTTTGCCAGTTGTTGCTAGATTATCAAAACTTTCCAGTTGGCAGACTACTTAATTGTCGAGATACCAGAACATATAGAAAAGCTATTCTGTACCTAGAAGCACCTAAATGTACCCTGGAAAATATCTTAAACATTCCAGTAACAGTATAACACAGAAGAACGTATGTTTGGAAAAACAAAAGTTCATGGAACGCCTGGAAGTGAAACTGAACTTCACACATTTGTTAACAATAATGTCACGTACATCCAGAACAGGTTTGGTGTTCTGTCAGAGAAACCTTTGTCTTTACTTCAGATTTTGAATTATCACAACTGTCCACTGGAAAAGGAAGATCTAGCAACAATGCTGAACTAACAACTTCTCACAGGTAGCCCTTTCTCTTCTCACTTCTCAGAACTTGATAAAGTTTCTGCTATAGATGAGTGGGTGCAGCTGAAGTTATACCTTTCTCGATTCTGAACGTGGACCAGACTCCATGAAGGGCCCTATGCAAAAGCTTATTGAGATTCTGCTCACAATTTCCCCTTCCACAAATGAATGTGAAAGAGGATTTTCAAAGCTAATTTCATTAAAACAAATTACGAACAACCGTGACTACAACAGTCTTTTGAGAATCGGCTGCTTATTATGACTGTGGGACCATCAGTCTCTGAATTTGATCCACTGCCATTAATTAAGTACTGACTTCACAGTAGTCTGGGTACTATCCATTCCTCTGGTCACAAATGTCCATCAAAAGAAACGGAAGAAAATCCACCACAAGCAAGCTGCCGTACTACTGCTGTCTTACAATTCTCTGCCTCTCTGTAACCTTTCTCTGACTGACACTGGAGCATCCTAAAGGGGGGGGGAGGGTAATTATTTTTTTTCAGTAATACTGTACATCACTGAAAAATGTTGTGACTTACTGTATCCTGATATGGACTTGCCCAAAAAATGTAGCATAAGTCCTGGACTTATGCATCCCCCAAACATTTTTCAACCCCTGGGAAGGGAACAGATGAGAAGGGGAAGGGGACAACAGGCTGACAGCAGTGGAGAGGAAGGAGAGGGAGTAGCAGTGGGGGAATCAGGAAATGGTAGTTCCAACAGGAAGAGGGGTAGAGGAAGGGAAGGGTAATAGTAGAGTCTTAGTCCTGAGGAATTCAGTGGTGAAGGGGATGGGATGGGTTAGGGGGAACAGCAAGGTAGGGTAGGAGTGATGTGCATCCCAAAAATGCCAGCAGACCACATATGCCCGATGGGGCACCCATGCACACGGGATAGGAGAAAAACCACATGTGGATGTTTACCTTTGTGCCAATGACCTAACTGGATGCAAGATTGGGACAGTACAGGAGATGTTCAGTGATGGAGCAGGTTTGTATGGGAGAGGCTGGATCAGTAACCTTCTCAGAAATACTGCTGATGCTCAGAGCCAGCATAGTTAGGAAATGCAGGATTGAGGAGTTTAAGGGCTGGCTGGGGGAGTGGTTTAGGGAGGAGGGATTTGGATATGTAGGGAACTGGAAGGGAACCTGGGAGGATAAAATGCACTGCTCACCTCATAGGTTGCATTTAAGCAGGAGAGGAACCAGGCTACTCAGTGATAGAACTGGGGAATACAGAAGCAGGAACTTAAATTTAAACTGAAGGGAGGGGGGGCAGCAGAAGTCACAGTACCCAGGGTTTCCCAGAGGAGGGGGTAGCCATCTCCCCAAAGGTGAAAAACACAGGATAGTCTGCAAGAGAGAAGGTAGGGAGAATAGAACGGGGCTTGGTGGTGTTTGCTGGAGGAGGATACAGTGCCCACCCCCAGCTCAGGATAAAAAGCCCGGGCAGTCAACAAAGGGGAGAGTGGAGGAACAGAGGGGACTTGGAGTATGGGAAGAAGGGGTAGAACCAAGGGAAGAAAAGGAAGGTGCAGACAGCCATGCTGAGGGAGTGGGTACTTGGCCAAGGAAGAAGGAGGGAAGCAGGAGTGGTGGAGGAACTGTCCTTCCGTGCCATGAGTCTTGGGAACAAAATGGATGACCTGCAGGCCATGATGGCAGAGGGAGGGATCTAGTAGTGGTCACAGAGACCTTAGCTACCCAGAAGCATAATTGAAATCTCTCCATTCCAGGATATACACACAATAAACAGGACAGCAGGGCTAGGAATTCAGAAATAAATCTGGTATGTTTCATGGAATACCAGATGCCAGGTTTCTGGGGGTTTTCTTTTTTTTTTTTTGTTAGTTTATGCTCTTGCTCCCTCGGCCCTCTCAGTCTGGGGGGGAGCCTCAGCCCCATCACCTTGGCATCCACCAAGCCGGGCGCAGTACCCCAGGGATTCCCCCCCCATGCGGGTCAGCAGAGGGCCCTTCCCCACGAAACTGGATCCATGTGTGCCGTGGTTAGCCAGGTGTGGGGCCTGCAGCCCCCTCGTCATCCTGTGGGAGCTTGTTTTTCTTGTTTTTCTACCTCTTGAAGGAGAGTGGCGTGCAAGCGCGCCAGTGACTGAGCCCACGGACTCTCCCGTGCGTGAACCAGTTAAGCGTCTGCCGCCCCCTGTGATGCAGCTCCGTGCCGTCGAGCCCCAGCCTCCACTAGGGGTCAGGCGAGCACCAGCTGCTGTATTCCCCCCCCCCCCAGAGATGGAGAGCAGTCCATAGGACGCGCAATCCATCTCCTCCCAGCCGACACACGGCAACCTGTGCTTGTTCCCAAACACGGGTCGCCGGTGTGGCGCAAGGTGTGACGTTCAACGCCTCAACCCTCAGCACCACCAGGCCGACTCCAGATGCCAGGGTTTTGGTATTACATCTGAAAATGCTCTTAATGTATAACTTGCTTCAGTCACCTGACCTTATGAGACAACTTGGAATTGCATTCTCAGAAAGAAGATTGGTTCCAAGACTGCATAATGGGCAACTCGAGGTTAAGAGATATAAAACTAACAAAAGGGTAATTTGTTTACTCTTAGGGCTCCAAGATTATGGAACTCTCTACTGCAAGATTTAATTGAATCTGAAAACATTACTAGCTTTAAAAATAAATTAGACATATGGATCAGGGAAAACTATCAAGTCCCACATTGTGTGGGTACAGTCTCGATGGACGTTTGCCTTCTTCTGTTCAACCATACCAAGTTAAAATCTGGTATACAAACTCATTTTTCATATACCAGTTTTTCACTATTGCATTATGAAAAATTAATTATTAATATATTTAACAGTTTATTTAATAACTAAAACTACCAGTTTTGAGTGTCTCTGTGTTTTCTTCTTATTTAACCCTCCCAATATCTCAGTTTTTATCCAGCTATTTTCCTAACCACAAATATCCTAATTAATCTTTATTTAGTTGTGGTGGTCCAGCACAACAGCTTTCATGAGTTTTTAGTTTCAGCCAGCCCTAATTAAATTACTCAGATATGTTGCACAGTATTTTCACTTAAACTTGGGAAAGAAAGAAAGAAAAAACAAGTTTAAGTAAAAAAAAAAACTGTGCAAGTTATTTAATTACTTTAACTCATAGCTGGCTGTAACTAAACACTCATGAAAGCTGCCTGAACCATGCTTTAAAGACCTGAGCAGTAACTTTTTTTCTCAGTCGGAGTGGCTCAGTTACGTTTGAATGTTTTGCAGTCTTTTTGTTTTCTTTAACAGCAAGTACCAGTTTTTAAGCAAGCCAGTTTAGTTCTGTAAAACCAGGATCTAATTAAGCAGGCATTCTACCAGATGAAATGCGGGCTGATCTTACCTGACAAGTGATCATGGCAAATTACTTTAGTTAGGGACCCACTTCTTTTCCACAGTTATCGTCCCCGCTCCCACCCAGTTGTTTTTCATGGAGTCTGATTACTCCATTTGGCCACCGGTCATGTGAGAGAGACCTCCTTCAGAAAGTCCTGGGCTATAGCCTGGATTCATGTGAGTTACCGGTGCTATGTGAGTGCAGTCAGTGTACAGATGTCGGAGGTCAGCTGGTGTCTCGCACAGTTTTGTCAGTTTATTTGCATGCTAAAGAGTCCAATTTCAGCCTTGGCACCAGTGGTAAAGCAGTGTAAAACAGCAGCAGCTGCTCAAATCGGTGACTGCAGACGGGAATACAGCACATGTTACAAGCTCACGATATTTGGTTAACCTCCATTTACAATGTTGTAGATGCCACTTACAGACAGAGCAGAAGAAAGAAAATGGATTACAAATAAAGAACTTGAATTTCTGAAAGTAAAACACCCAATAAGACCCACAATCTATTTGCTACCAAAAGTGCATAAGAATGCAGAGTGCCCCCCTGGGAGGCCAGTAGTGAGTAGTATTCGTTCTATAACTGAACCTATATAAAAATATGTAGATTATTTCCTCAGACCATTCGTGGAACTGGAAAAATCGTATATAGAGGACACTTGTACAGTTCTAAACAAACTAAAGGAAATTGAAGGAAGCAAGATTAAAATCATGGCAACTTTTGACATAGTGAATTTGTACAGTAATATTCCTCATAAACAGGGCGTGTAGACAATGAGGGAAGTACTACAGAAAAGAGAACCAAATATATACCCTTCATCAGAATTAATAACTGAATTGGCAGAACTTTGTTTAAAAATCCAATTATTTTCTATTTAATGGAGAATACTTTAAACAGCACCATGGAACTGCCATGGGGATCACCTTCGCCCCATCTTTGGCCAACTTATATGTCGCAGACTGGGAGAACAAATATATATGGGACAATAATAAAAACAGATGGAAAGGAAATATAGCCATGTGGGTACTTTATAGATAACACTGTGCCTATGGGAAGGCACAGAACAAGAGTTGATGGAATTTTATACATATATAAACAACTGTAATGGGAATTTAACATTTGCTCAGGAACGCAGCACACTAGAGGTACATTATCTGGACCTGCGCATTTGCAAAAAAGACAAGAAGATAGAAACTTCACTATTGAAAAAACCTACAGACAGAAACACACTTTTACATTGGAAAAGTAGCCACCTGTACCACCTGAAAAGAAATATTCCTTATGGATAGTTATTAAGGGTTAAAAGAAACTGTTCAGAAGAGCAGAAGACTAAAAAAGCGATGGCAGACATAAGCAAAAGTTTTTAAAGAGAGGGTAAGATCCAGGGAATTCTGACAGAAGCTATGAAAAGAACAAATGAAAAAAGCAGAGAATAATTATTGGCTAAAAGAGTAAAAATTAATAAAGAGAACATGATTACATATAGTATTGAATATCATGGAAAAACAGAAAAAAATAAATAACATTATAAAGAAAAATTTGAATATTTTAAAAAGGGAACCATGCATTGCAGAAGAGATACAGGAAGGACCTGGATGTACAAGAAAAAGAGGGAAAAACCTGAGAGACATTTTGATGAGAAGTTACTTTGAAGAAGTGAGAACTATAAGACCAGATTGGATGCCACAAGCACCAAAAGGGAACTTTAGATGTGGAAACTGTGTACGTTGTAATAATACTATGAATTCTAAAAGATTTACACATCCCAGGAAAAAGAAAAAATATGAGATCAACGGTTTTATTAACTGCAAAACACGAGGAGTGGTATGTACGTTAACCTACCCGTGTGGCCTGGCATATGTTGGATAAATGAAATGTGAATTGAAACAGAGGATAGCTGAAAATAAAATGGTGATCAGAGTAAAAACTCAGGCCTATGCAATGGCAAAACACTATGATGAAAGAAACCATGGTTCACCAGCATCTCTAAGATTCAGGTGTTTGGAACTGGTACAAATATCAAAGAGAGTGGGAGACGTGAAGAAATTGCTTGAATAAAGGGAAAGCTTCTGGATAAATGAATTAGACACAAGGGGCCCGATTCTAAAACGGGTTACGCAAGTCGCACCTTGCAACATGCGTTACGCCATTTGTGATTCCGAGAGGCGGCCTGTGCCATGGCGTGGGTGACCTGCATCAAGGGGCCTTCCACCGGCTGCAACCCCTCACGGCCGGCGGAGGGGTTTACGGCAGCAACTGTGCCCTGTTCTGAAAGGCGATGCGTCAGAACCACTTCAGGCTGATTCCAAGACACACCACGGCACTGTGGGGCTAAATCAGCAGTTAGCTGGTCTAAAGGGCATCCATCCATGCCAGTCGGTGTTTCTTCCCCCGGCAGTGCCGCAACATGTACACAAATGTGCCTACAGACTCCCATCACATAGATCCCCCCCCCCGCAGTTCCGGGGTGCCAGCCGACGGCACCTGGGTCCGTTTTGTCTGGCGCCACGCTTGCGTCTCTGCCACACTGCCATCCCTCTCCCCATGGCCTATGGGGGCTCGCAGGCTTTTTTCCATGGCTGGGGGGTTCAGGAGGCTGTTCATTGCAGTCGGCAGCTTGCGGCACCCAGGTCCATTGCGCCACCCTGCGGCTGCTGCAAGTCGCAGGACATACGTACGGTGATCCTGCCTGTCTTGGAATAGGGTGTAGGGTCCTGGCGAGGACAAGATGTCACAACTCGCATACGCCTGCGAGTTGTGACATGCATCTTAAAATCGGGCCCAGTGTACCCAAAAGGACTGAATGAGGACACTGGGTACAATAGCTATATAGGCTAAAGTGTAAGAAAAATAAATAAGAGTGTAAAAGTATAAGAGAAAGAATGCATAAGGGTTTACAGATCTGATTTAGTTTTTCTTTTTAAGAGGTTTCTTTAATATATCTCTTGAAGAAATAAAATGTTATTAGCATATTAGGGAATGATATAACACAGAGCTGAGTAAAATCAGGACCATTGGCAAATGTGGTATGGACAAACTGTATCAAATAAGAGAGCCCATAAAATAAAACAGAAATAAGCTGAAGCTGACTATTGTGATGGGTACTGTAAGACTGGAGGAAACAGACTGCATCAGCAGCTAATATGTCTTAGAGAAGCAAGTGTTCAGAAATTTACCCACTGGAATATCACGCCGAAGTCTGAGAAAAGGGCAGTGCGTCTTTAAGTGTGGTAATTATGAAACTTGCATTTGGCTAGAATTTGGAAAAACCATAATATAGTCCCAACAAAAGCTGAGTCATGTAAATAATTTCAGTTTGGTGTAGAAATGGGCATTAAGGTTTTATTGTGCTTGAGTACACCAAATGAGAAGATAATGGAAAGATGCCTCAGAGTTGTTGGTCCTCTATTATGATTCGGGAATGGGCAACTCTTACTGTTTAAAAATAATGAATAAACAAGAATATATAAACAAAAAAGGTAAAGAATAAAGTTACAGATAGCTGATGAAGTGTGCAGGAAGTCGATTACATGCATAAATTAATGAAAAAGAGGAATTGGTATCATTAGGATTTAGAGACTGGATCCTTTAAAGACTGCTCTTAAATGTTAAATAAATTGGTTGTGTGTGTGAATGTTTAGAAAAGTTAAGAAATGATCATAGAACTCATCTAGGACACCTTTTTTTTTAAAAAAATAATTTAGCATTACAGCACTTTATTCACATCATTTGTTAAAATGAGCGCTAAAGTTTCACAGCACTGTTCGGGTGGGTAAAAGATTACCATGGCGGCCCCGAACAACTTAAAAGGATGGAATATTGTGGGAACATCAGCTCTGAGGAAGACGCATCCTGTGTCAGAAACGTCAGCAAGTTGACCCACATGTAGGAAAAGTCCAGGATGCTCCCAAAAGGGAAACCGGAATGACGAGCACAAAGTGGCGGCAAGCCTTGTTTGATTTTCAAACCGAGATGAATAAAATTGAAGTCCGGGGTTACTTAACGAGAGGCCAAAGCAAGGATACCAGAATTAGGCTATAGAGCCGAGAAAAATAAAGAACTTTTTGAACCGCAACAAAACAGGCATAAGGGACCGGGTAAACCGGCGGAAGTAACAAGTCTGTTCCTTGCTTTACATGGTGGACTGTGTGTACATGTTTTTTTTTTTTGCACTATGTCTTCTTGTTTAAAATGGAGTAAAACATATCACACTATTAAGTGTAGGTTGGTAATGTTGTTGGTGAGAGATTGCTGCCGAAAATTATTTTTCTTCACTTAGGTGGAGAATATAAAACTTTTTAGTCCCGATATTTGATGTTCTGTGCATCATTTTTGGTATACACGTAACACCAAATAGCAGGTTATTTTGAGCCCTGGACATGGACAAAAGAAAGGGCGGTTGCACTATATGACAGGTAGGGCATTACTGCCACAAGGGGGGAAATGGGGGAAGGGAAAGTCAAGGTGCTGCGGGTACAGATCCATATAGCAGTAGGTAGAAAATTGAGACTGGGAGTAATTTACAGGCCATCATATCAGGATGAGGACAGGAACAGGGAGTTGGGTACTATGATTAGGATGGCAGCAGAAAGGAGTAACGTGGCGATAATGGGGGATTTCAATTTACTTAAAGTGGATTTCAGTTTACCTAAAGTGGCTTGGAGTGTCCCACCAATCTCCTGTGCCAGGAGCCAGTCGGTCCTGGACACAGTCCAGGACAGGTTCCTGGTGTAGGGGGTGACAGAACTGACACATGAAGGAGCCATCCTGGAACTAATATTAACTAACTGGAATCATGTCAGGGACATCAAGGTGGAAGAGCCCTTGGGGAGTAGTGACCACCGAACATTGTGGTTCCGAGTAGCTATGGGAAGGAAAGTATCAAGCACAAAGACAAGATTGCTGGACATCAGGCCGAATATGGCAAGATGGGTGAGATATAAGGGGGCACCTAGCTGCCCTTAAGGAAGATATGGGAGTGGGTCAAAAGAGAACAGTAATCAGAGAAGGTACTGTGGCAAGCCACCAACACCCGCCTTAAGCATAAAAGAAAACCTTCAAAGCCTGGTAACCAAGTTGGTTAAACAGGGAGGTGAGACAGGCAGGGAGGGACAAGAGAGCCATGTACAGGAAGTACTGAAAGGAGGCAGATGAGAGGGCCTATTGGGAGATAGCTAGAGAAGCTAATAAAGCAGTCAAACAGGCCAAGGCTAGGAAGGAGCTACAAACTGAAGAGGAGGTCAAGGAAGAAGAGAAAGCCTTCTTCAGGTACATTAGCGAAAAAAATGACACGAAGGTAGGCATAGGGAAGTTTAAAAGGAGTAGGGATGATTGGAGGGCAGTGCCACAAGGGAGGATGGGGGAGAGAAGGAAGGAGGGGGTGACATGACTGAGGACAGGATAACAAAAGACAGGGTTAGAAAAGGGACTATGCTCCCTGAAAGTAAACAGATCTCCAGGTTCAGTTAGCATGCAGCAGAACTGACTGGTCCGCTGGCATATCTGTTTAACAGTTCAGTAAACAGGGAGGTGGTACCGTAGGAGGGGAGAACTGCGCATGTGGTACCACTGCACAAGAGTGGGCCTAGTGATGCCCTGGGAACTACAGGCCGGTCAGTCTGACCTCCATTGGTGGTAAATTGATGGAGACCATTTTGAAGAAATGTCTATTCAGGTTCCTTGAAGCAACCGAACTCGAGGATGAGAGTGCATGGGTTCCTGTCAGGGAGATCTTGTCAAACCAGCCTGATTAGCTTCTTTGACTGGGTAATAAAGGTGGCAGACAAGGGCCAGGCATTTGACATACTGTACTTGGATTTCAGCAAGGCCTTTGACTTGGTGCCCCACAAGAGGTTGATCAGGAAGTTGAAGGACCTGGGGGGGGGGGGGTAAGCAAATTAACAAGGTGGGAGGCAAATTGACTCAGTGGTAGGATTTAAAGGGTGGTGGTGGTTAGAGTTGTCGGGTACAAGGGATGTCACCAGTGAGGTCCTGCAGTGGTTGGTGTTCGGACCAGGGTTGTTTAACATGTTCATTAATGACACTGAGGATGGCATTAAAGGTAAAATCTTCCCCTTTGTGGACCACACAAAGCTCTGTGGGAGGGTGAACACAAATGATGGTGTGCAAGACCTGAAATATGACCTAGGAAGCTGAGAAGGTAGTCTGGTATATAGCAATACTAAAAGTGCAAGGTCGTGCACATAGGAAGAAAGAACCAGAGGGCAGAGTAAAGTCTTTGGGGGGTGGTCGAGGTCTCTAAATCAGAGGAGGTAAAGGACTTAGGGGATAGCCATTACCAACAACCTAAACTAGGCTATGCAGCGTAGAAAAGCAGCAGCAAAGGCAATCAGAATGCTGGGCTGTATTGCTAGAGGGTTCACAGATCCTTGTTGCAGTCACACCTGAAGTACAGTTGCAGTACAGAAGTCCTTATCTGAAGACTGATATCAGTCATCTTGAGGCAGTGCAGAGGAGGGTCACAAAGATGGTTCCGGGACAGCAGGGCAGGGCAGATGCAGACAGACTAAGAGAACTCAATATATATTTTTATTTATTTGCTTTTGTTAACCAGATAAACACACTAGACAGCCAAGTGCCTATTTTCAGGTGTGACCCAGGAGATTACAAAGTACAAGCAAGAACATCAGTCATAAACATTACAAAGTGAAGGCATAAACAGCAGAGTACAGGCATGAACAAACAGCAATATGCATTGCAAAATGAAGGCAGAAGCAGCAGTCATATGCAGGATATGTAAATAGGATCAACCATACCATCAACAGGGTATGGGTAATAGGCTACACAAGTAAGACATTTCATGGAAGTGAGATCAGTAGAAACAGAAAATAGATAGTACAAGTACGCTTTACATAACATTGGAGCAAGAATTGAACCAACACAGGTAATACAGATAATAACAACGAGATAGCCTAGAATATAGGACATTCACTGTCAGGAGACACAAGGTCTTGTCAGTCACAGTCTAGTCGGATGACTCATCTGGTCAGTTAGGTCCAGGCCGATAAGGCGCAGGGGCAGTTCCTTAAGTACAGAGACAGGTGGAGGCAGTTTTAAGGAAGCCCCGAAGAGAGGAACTGAAGCAGGAATGGGAGGGAGAGGAGCGAATGTTGACAGGGAGGGAGTTCCACAGTCTGGGAGATATATACAGCAAAAGCCCGATCACCCATTTGGGTACGAGTTTTGGGAACCAGGAGGACTTGAGAGTCACTGGATCTTAAGTGGTAGGAGGGGTTTGCAGGGTTGAGAGATTTTGCGAGTGCAAGTGGGGTGTCAGTTCTGATGATATTGTCAATAAAGTTGCCTATGACAAAGGTTTGGTGTTTTTCAGGTGGGAGCCACTCAAGCCTGGAGTATAGCTCACAGTGGTGCATGAGGTGAGAGGCAGAGCCCAAAACAACATACGTTGTTGTATGCCGTATCCCACTTTGAGAGACATGTTTTTGGGACATGGGCAAAGGATACAAGTCCATAACAGTGCATGGGGAGAAGAGCCCCTTTAGCTAGGGCGAGTCATGCAGCCGAGTTAAGACAGCTTTTGGCTCTGTATGCCAGGCCCAGCTTGCAATTTGTAGCCTTGCATATGTTGCGAATATGCAGAGAGAGGTCAAGCTGTGGGTCGAGGGTTACCCCCAGGTACTTGACAGAGTCCGCAACATGCAAGAGAGAACCATCTGCTCCAGAGATTTTTAGTGGAGCAGGGCAGGCTTTTGATTTGGCCAGGGAGCCAAAGAGTATAGCCTGGGTCTTCTGCAGGTTGATGGTTAGCTTGTGACCCTTTAGCCAAGTTTGAACAAGATTAAAGTTGAAGTTAAGCCTGGAGTTGATGACATTGATGTCCTGGGAACTGGTTAGGATGACAAGGTCATCCGAATACAGGGTGGAGTGCCTGTAGGTTGAGGCTGAGGGCAGCTCATTGATGAAAAGGGAAAACAGAAGGGGCCTGAGAACGGATCCCTGGGGGATCCTACAGTTCACAGATGTGGGATCAGAGAGGGCCTTGTTAAATCTAGTGTATTGCTGCCTGCCAGAGAGGTAGTTTGCGAACCAGGCATGGGCTGGAGGGGAAATGCTGAGGGACCAGAGAGTGGAGCACAGGAGTGAGTGGTCAACCAGGTCAAAGGCTTTCGAGAGATCCACGAAGATGGCCCTGGTCAGTTTGCCTTGATCAGTGGTGGTCCTGATCTCGGAGGTGACCTAGCTAGGGCTGTAGAAGTGCTGTGCCCTTTACGGAAGCCGTGTTGAGTTGGGGTGAGTAAGTCATAGCTTTATAGGTAGTGGGTGAGCTGTGAGGCAACCACCTTTTCAAGCAGTTTGCTAATCACAGACCGGATAGCTATAGGGCGGTAGTTCTTGAGACTTTTAGGGTCACCTTGTTTGAAGACAGGGATGACCTGACCACTTTCCATTCCTCAGGGATGGTTCCCGAGATTAGGGAAGTATTGAAGATATGGGTGATGGACCGGGCTAGGAGATGTGCCCCCAGACAGAGCAGTTTGGGCTCTAGGTTGTTATACCTGGCTCCAGTGTGAGGGGAGAGACCAGCAAGGAGCTTCTTAGTCTCTCTGAAGGAGACAGGCCTTTAAGTAGAAGGAAGTCGGGAGGTTGTCCTCTACAAGAGGGACCTTGAACCTTGGGGCAGGGGACTGAGAGGAGTGAGTGGGCAAGTCAAAGAACTGGGAGTTGAAAGCATTGGCAATTGTAAGGGGGTTGTTGCAGCTGACCCTGCCAATTAGCATGTCGGTGACCTGGACTCTGACGGAACCTCCTACAGTGTTTTTGATGTTTTTCCAGAAGCTCCTTGGGTTCCTGGCTGAGGATAACAAGGTGAATTTCACAGAATTCGCTCTTCGCAGAGCAGATAGCTGTTTTACAAGTGTTTCTTAACTGCCTGTATTTGAGGAAGTCAGACCTCTCAAGAGAGGACTTGTATTTCGCCCAGCATTTGTCCCTTTGCTTCAATAGGGAAAATAGGCCGCCATGGAGCCATTTGGTGACAGTGCCCCTTGCCTTCCTTTTTGTGAGGGGAGCGTGTCTATTTTGCAGGGGAGTAAAAACAATGAGAATGTTTTTGAGGGCTTCTGAGGGGTCGCTTGTGGCAGTGACCCGGGACCAGTCTGTCCGTCGTAGGTCAGCATGGTAATCATCGATGTTAAATTTGGAGAAGTCCCTCATCTGAATCACTTTACAGGGGATTTTGGGAGGGGAGATTCTCCAGGTACAAAAGGTAGGGGAGTGATCAGAGATGGCATCAGGGAGGATTCTGGAGGAGGCAGTTCAATCAGGTCTGTTGCTCAGCACCCAGTTGATGAGGGATCCTTTATCCCCAGAGGAGGAGAGTCTTATAGGTTCCGTAATGAGTTGGCAGAGGACGAGACCAGACAGCAAGGGCTCATATTGCTTGGCATTGCAGCCCACCCAGTTTAGATTGAGGTCGCCAAATACTATTAGTTCATTTGTGCAAACCTTAGTTCTGAGGCTGTCAAGGAGGTAGAAGAATCCTGTCACACCTTCCTTGGGAGGATTGTAGGCACAGACCAGGTGTAACTTTTTAACTCGAGGAGAGGAGGGAGAGAGAGGGGATATGATAGAAATCTTCAAGCACCTGAAAGGTATAAACAAGCTGGATATCAGGGACCTTTCTTGTCTCAATGAAAACAAGACCACAAGGGGGGGAGATGTTGAAGGAGGGGGTTAGGAGACACTTCTTTACAGAGAGGGTAGTGTTGGGATGGAATGAGCTCCCATCTCAGATCGTCAGTCAAAAAATGGCAGGGGTTGACTGTTCAAGAGAGGGTAGGGCAGGGTGACGGGGAGTGTTGAGGTTGGCAGGAGAAGGTGCCACTGTAATCTTTAGATTAGGGGCTCCACAATGGAACAGACTCGACAGACCAAAAAGCCTTCTTCTGCTGGCTAATTTCTGTGCTCATAAAGGCTTTGTGTTCTGGAGAGTGATAGAGGGGGTGCAGTCTGGCCAGGATGGTCTTAGAAGTGGCACTCTTACGGAGAATTGAGAACATTTTGAGACCAAGGACTGAGCCCTTGGGGACAACTGAACTGATTGGGAGCGGGGACAAGGTTAGAGCACGGAGCTGTAAACCTGGAGACCCAGCAGACCTAGGTTTGATACTCACAGTCGCCCCTTGCATACAGTGTGACCCTGAGCAAGTTACATACCCAAAGCAAGCTTTAGCTCTGTGCGCCTTTCCCAGCCAAATAGTCTTAAATAAAAAGAGAACCACTTGGGACATGTCAGTAAGGTACTGTAGGGGCTGATCCATGTGACTGAAAGGTAGGAGAGTCTCTCCTTATTGAGCTTATCAAGGGGAAGTGGGGTGCACAATTGTGTCAAAGGCCTTGGCAAGGTCAAAAAGGTGACAAGAGTGTGGCTCATCCTCTTCAGGATGAAGTTAGTAAAGTTGAGATGGGAGGAGACAGTAGACTGGGTTTTTTGGAAGTCGGACTAGTAATGGCTAAGGAAGGAAATGGAATTTATTTATTTGTTTGTTTGTTTACTGAGTAGATGCACTGATCCAGTGGACCGTTTTTCAGGCACAACCCGGGCCAGACAGATAGAGACAGAACTTGTGCTAATTTTAGAATTCAGAACTAAGTTCAAACTGCACTGTGGTTGCATTCCCCATAGAAACCTAATGTCAGATTTTTTTTCCACTACAGCAGAGTACTATGGATAACCCTAACAGTTCAATGCAGCTATACCCACTATTCATCCCATCAAAGTCCAGCCCTGACAGTCTGGACCCCAAGCTCCTCTATCTCACAACTCTTGCCATTTCAGCTCCCCTTACTCACCTACTCAACCTTTTCTTTCTCCCTCTCTGCTCTTCCTCAGTCCTGGAAATTGGTCAAGGTTATTCCACCTCACAAAGAGGATGACCCCTCCTCCCCAGCAACTCCCGTCCCATCTTCCTCCTCCCCTCCTTCTCTAAGCTGCAAGAGAAACTCGTCCATTCCAGACTCCTTGACTTCCTTTCATACTTTAACTTCCTCTCACCCTTCCAGTCTGGTTTCTGGAAATAACATTCCACCATCTCTTATGTACTGTGTGTCACTGATTCCGTCTTCTCAAGGATGAATCAGGGGCACATAATGGCTGACATGTTCATCAGTCTGGCCAAAGCCTTCGATTCAGTGTCCCATCCACTCCTCCTGGACAAGCTAAACTCTCTGATCTCTCAGCTTCTGCTGTTGATTAGTTCTGTTCCTACCTCAGGGGCCATCAGCAGTCAGTACAGGTGGGAGCCGTCCTGTCACCTCCAATACCTATCCAGGCTAGGGTGTCACAAGACTCCATCCTGGGTCCCATCTTCTTCATTTTCCTGAACAACTTCCTCTCTATCTGTGCAAACTTGCATATCCACATGTATGCAGATGACACAGTCATCTTCACCTCCTGTCTCCACCGCAGCTGTGGAAGACCTGCTTCAGCAACGTTCTGCACTTGTTCCAATCCAGCCAACTCAAGAGTCAACACTAAAAAAAAAAAAAAGTGTACATGACCTTCGGTACCAGTCAGAAACTGGCCAGACTCACTACTCCTCTGGATGGCACGCCTCTTGAAGCAGTTCAGTCCTTCAAGTACCTTGGTATGTGGCTAGACAGTAAGCCTGCAAAACTGTGGCCCAAGCTTGGTGCCCTGTACCACAACTAAGACTGCTTATCTCCGCATGTCCTCGGGGAGCTTGTTACCACAATGATGCTCCATGTCTTTGGCCACGTGGATGTGGTCTATGGCACAGCCTCCTCCACTTCTCTCACCAGACTAGACACACTCTAAGTCCTTTTGCTGCTTTGCTACAAACTCGCCAGCTCGTACCCACCACTGCTTCCTCTGTTCCTCCCTAGCCATCCTCCCTCTACCCTTACATTGCCAGGCTCATGTTACCTCCTTTGTATCCAAATATTGGATTGGCTCCCTTCCCTCTTACCTTTCCTTTCTCCTCTCCAAACTCCTCCCTGCATCCTGTCCCTCCCCCCATTCCAGGGACAATCACACATTCGGCTCTCCTCATCCTCATTCCTCTGCTAGGCAGTCTATCTTCTCCTATCCATTTCCCTCACTCTGGAACAACTTCCTTCCTTCCTCCGCCTCTTATCATCCCATGGCTCCCTCAGGCACTAGTTGAAACTTCTAACCCTACCCCATCTGTTCATGTTACCTTTCCTCCTGACACCTCCCTCTCCTGAGCCTGAACCATCCTGGTATGACAGCCAGCTGGGTCCCTGCTTCACTACCACGCTACATCTTTTTCCATCTATTATGAGGCCATGAAATAACTCGCTGTACAGATGACGCACCTGTTGTCAGTATTGTCTTGCTAACACATTTACTTCGCTCTTGTATAGGTGATTATTTTTGAACTGTAACCACACTATTCTCTTCATGTAATGTATAGTATTTATTTAATTTTGTACCAACTTTTTTTCACATACAAACATGCCAGCAGATAAAGGCCTTACAGTGTATCTAGTCTACATGAGTGTGCAGTTCCCACTGCATTTACAGAGGGAACTGCCCCCCCCATATCCCCCTTTACCCCTGTCAACTTTCCTCCTCACCCTGTCTCAGCATCTCTTGAAGTTGTCCGCTGTTTTTAGGGATACCATGTCCTCCAGCAACTCATTCCACTTAGCCACAACCCTCTTGGTGAAAAGTGCCTCCTCATCCCCCTACTGAACCTTCTCCCCACCAGTTTGAGGCTGTTGTCCCTAGTGGTCTTGTTTACCCCAAGGTTGAAGAGGTCCTCAGTGGTTACCCTATTTACTCCTTTAAGGTACTTGAAGGTCTCAATCATATTTCCCCTCTCCCTTCTGTTCTCAAGATAGTACATGCTGAGCACCCTGAGCCTCTCCTTGTAGATGTTACCTTGCTGGCTCTGGATCATCTTGGTTGCCCTTCTCAGGATCATTTCCAGCAAGTTGATATCCTTTAGATAAGGGCACCAATATTTCACACTATACTTCAGGTGCAGTCTTACTAGAGACCTGTAGGAGACCTGTACAGTGGCAGAATGACCTCCACCTTCCTGCTGATAATTCCCCAGGCTATACAGCCTGCATCTGATTTGCTCTGGCTGCAGCTTCCGTGCAGTGTGCAGAGGGTTTTAGGTCACTCGTGATAATTACACCCGGATCCTTTTCTCCCTCTGACCTGGTTACCTGCACACCACCCAACCAATATTTTGTCTCTGCATTTTTCGCCCAAAGTTCATAACTTTACACTTAGTAGCATTGAACCCCAGCTGTCAAATGCCAGACCACTTCTCTAGCCTAGTCAGGTCTTCCCTGAGTTGCTGTCTCCCTTCTTCCATGTCCACCTCCCACAGAGCTTTGTGCCGTCTGCAAACAGGCATATCTTACCCTTGTTCCCATCCACGTTGTCACTTATGAATATGTTAAAGAACACCTGCCTAAGCACAGAACCCTGTGGGACTCCGCTCATCACAGGCCCAGCTTCTGAGAATCCACCCCCCACTACCACTTTTTGGAGTCTGTCCTGTAGCCAACTTCTTACCCACCCAACAAGCTTAACACCCATTCCCAGGTCTTCTAGCTTCCTGACCAGTCTCTTGTGAGGTACAGAGTCAAAGGCGTTGCTGAAGTCCAGATACAGGAAATCAGCCGCTTGGTCCTTGTCAACTGTCCTGGTGAGCCAGTTGAAGTCTATTAGGTTAGACTGGCATGACCTCCCTGACACAGACCTACACTGCCTTATGTCCTAGAGCCCATTATCCCCACAGAAAGCTCACCAGTCTCTCTTTTTCAGGATTCCATCAGTTTGCCCGCTATTGAGGTCCGGCTGATCAGCCTGTAGTTCCCTGGTTCATCCTTTGGCCCACTTTTATGGAGAGGCACCACATGTGCAGTTCTCCAATTCTGGGGCATGGTCCCCGGTTCCAGAGAGGTCTTAAATAGGTCTGTCAGGAGATCTGGCAGAGCCTCTGTCAGTTCCCTTAGGACCGTTGGGTGCATGGGGTCATGCCTTCTGGCCCTGGGGATTTATCTACCTTCAGGGCACTTAGGCTCTTAAGTACCCTGTGAGCTTGAATGATGTCATTTGTGACTTCCCCCTCCCAGTCTCCACCCTCTTATTTCCTTGTGGCACTGGTCCATCCTTCTCACTAGTGAATACTGAATAGAACTACTTGTTAAGTTCCTCCGTTTTCTCTTCATTACCCTCTGCCAAGCCACCCTCCTTCTGTTTGATCCTTGATGTTCCTTTTCTGCCTTATATATTGGAAAAAAGGCATTTTCCCCTGTTTTTGCCCCTCTGTGCTAGCTGCACTTCCTTTTTAGCTCTTGCCACCCTAACCGCTCTGTTCGCCTCTTGATTTAGCAGAGTAATACACCCTATCTTTCTCTTCCTGAGTACTTTTGTACTTCCAGAAGGCTGCCCTCTTGTCACTTATAGCTTTTGCCACCTTGTTTCCAAACCAGCTGGGCATTTTGGCCATAGTTTTCTAAGATTTTGGCACACTCAGTATTGACCACCATCAGTCCCTCCTTTATTGCCCAGTTCTGTTCTGCATACGTTTCCCTTCTAATGCCAGCAAGGTGCCCTACTAGAATTTCTCCCATCCTACCAATGTCAGCCCTCTTAAAGCCCAAAACCCTTGTCTTGGTCCTGACCATCCCCCTGCTCATCTCTAGGTGGAACCACACCATGTGGTGATCGCTACTTGTTAGTGCCGCTTCCACTTTCACATCCTGAATATGCTCACAGTTGGAGAGGGCCAGGTCCAATATAGCCCTCTCCGTCATGGGTTCAATGACACCCTGGGCCAGGAAACCACTCAGAAATGCATCTAGTAGTACTTGCTCCATAGTGAAGGACGTAGGAGGATGAATTTGACATAAAAACCTCATACTCATCAAATGCTGTTCCACTGACTTATTATTATGTATTGTACTGTTATCCTTCCTCTGTTCCCCTCCCCTGGGTCGCTCCTGAAAACGAGCCTTGGCTCAGTGTGCCTCTCCCAGTTACCAATTTTCAAATAAATAAAATCCTAATTGTGTCCCTCCCAGAGTACACTTTGAACTGTGTCAGAATCTGGCTCTGAGAACATGTACAGTTGTTGTGCTTTTTTTTTTTTACACTGTTTCTGTTTCCTTGCCTTCTTGTACAACTGTATGCAACTGATCTAACCTGTTTATTATGTACTTGTTTGACTTTTGTATTTATGTTACTGTGTTTTCTCTGTCACTGACGTGGAACCTTTGAAAAAAAAAAAAAAACTTGTGCTCAAAGGTATTCTCTGAGATTATCAATAAATACATAACTCTGCTTTAAGAGAGCACTCACCCAGAAGTACAGCTGACTTTTTTAGCCTCTAGCACATTAATCCTCTTTAAGAGAGCAGTCGCCCCAAAGTACAGCTGACTCTTCTGGTCTCAAGAACATGAATCTGCTTTAAGAGAGCAGTCATCCTGAAGTACAGCTCACTGTTCTGGCCTCCAAAACAGTTCAGTGTTTTGTTTAATTTTTCTGTATATAATTATTATTCTAGTTATTTCTTAATACTCTGCATTAGTTAGGTTGTTTTTGTTATTTTGTTAGTACATTTTGCGGTTTCTCCGGTTCCCAATCGGTTGCCAGAATCCGAAGAAGGCCACAAACTAACGTGGTTCGCACCTTTAGGGTACCACTTTCTAATGTGAAAAATATAATTTCAATTTTATTATAACTTTTTTTTTCTCCTTTAGACTAGCGGTTTTCAGTATTAGTTTTAAGATAAAAAAAATTACCATGCTTCCAGTTTTTTTGAAGAACCACAACAACAGACTCTTAGACCCTTTTTGTTATCAGTTGGGCTCTGTTACAAATTATTTGACTGTTTTGGGGATTCAATAAATGTATTTATGGTCTATCAGTGTTTGGCATGTCTGACAGACCAAAGAAGAAAAGAACAGGACCTGCAAGGCTTTAAAATTAGTACCAATTGTGTCCCAGCTCCTGGGCGTAGATTGCCACGAAATGGTGTAAGGTGCATGGTCCACCACGCATTCTTTTTAATTGTGAATTTTGACAAAGTTTTGCCCTAAAACACAAAAGGGCCAAAAAGAGAAAATACTTTAGGGCTTTTCAGTCTGCCTCCATGTCGCCAAAAAACAGTAAAGGCTCAGATGAGGGTTCTTACCCACAGAATCAGCAGCAGTTCTGTCAAAGGGGGACAGATAAGAAAGATAAAGGTGCACAGCCATCAGAAAAGCATGATAAAGATGGTTCAGAGACCAGGGTGTCTAAAAGGGGAACCCTGAATCCATTGATTTATTTATTTATTGAATTTTGTTGACTCGGTAGGCCTACTGAGACTAGAAGTCCCTTTTTCAGAGGCAACCGTGAGGAGGGGGGATACAGATGGTAACCAACTGAAATTGAACCAGATTAAGCTATTGGTGGTATTTTTAGCGAATGGAGAAAATTTGGCCAGGGCACCGGGGAAATTCCCCTACTCTGCCGGTAGGGGGACCTTTGGTCATCTGTGCAAGCTGGCCAGTGTTGCTGTTTCCTCGGAGGAGATGGGTGTCGCGGGTGCAGGAGAGTTTGCCTCCTCTCCTGTTCCAATTCTACTAGAGGCTACAGATGCCATGCTTGTTGCTGAGGGGTACGATTCTGCTACTTCGGGACCTGACCTGCTCGCTATGGATTTAGTTCCTCGTTCTGTTTCTGAGCTTACCCCTGGGGATTTGTCGGGGAACAGCCCTGTGATGCTGGTGAGCAACAACACTGAGTCTTTGCGGTGGCAGAAATCGCAGCTGTTACTACAAATTCAGAAGTTGGACCGCGACTTGCAAACCCTTACTTCTGCTATGCCTTTTTCTACTTTTTCTACTGGTGTACCTGTGATAGAACCAGCTGCTTCTCCTGCTGTGCTAGATGTTGTGCCTTTTCCTGCTATCCCCTCAGCTTCAGTTCTGGCTGGCAGTTCTTCCGGTAACCCTACCGTGTGCCTACAGCCAGTGGACCCGTAGGTTTTCAAACCTCCTTTCCAGTCCCCTTCAGTTTCTGCCTTGGATACTGCTTGTTCTGCTGCACCTACCTGCATGGTTTCCAAGAGTTCACATCGACCGGGTAAGACTCCGGTTTGTGCTACTCCTTCTGTACTTCTGGCTTCGCTTCAGGTTTCGTCTGGCCACCTGCATGAACTACCTGGCAGTCCTTCTTGGTCTCCTCAGTGGACGCTTCGGGAGGCTGGCTGAGAACAGGCTTCGAATGGCTCTTGGTCCCTGGACTCTCAGGACCCTGTTTTTTGTGAAGATGCTGGACTCTGTTGCTTGTGCTGTGTCAAACGACTCTGCGGATATGAGCTCCAACATTCCACCCCGGGGTATGCTTTCTTCCCCTGCTGCTAATGACTTTCCTGTTGTTACTTCTCATGTGTCCTTTCCTGGGGGGATCTTCTACTTTTACTGACAATAATACTGTTGTTGCTACTCAGGGTTTACAGGAGTCGGATTTAGGGGTTGGGGCCTCGACTTCTGGGGTTGGGGGAAGTGGCAATCAGGTGGGTCCTCTTCCTGAGGCTGTTCCTTTTCGGGCTACCACTCAGCAGCGTTCATCTTTTAAACTTTCTGATCTTTTTCATAATAGGAATGAGCCTGCCCCCGGCAGGAATGCTGTCCGTTTCTTGTATAAAGGGGGTTTACAGGAATTCTCAGATAGACTTTATATTGCTCATATATTATTGAAAACTCATGAAATTTTTTTCTTCAGAGATTTTTGCTCTCATTAATATTGGTAACTCTAATTTTGACGTCAGTTTTAAATCTAGGTCTAGCTTGGATAGGTTTTGGGCCCGTTATAATACCCTTAAGAATTCCCCCCTTTGGGTTCCGTTTTTGGTAATTCCTCTCACAAAGCCTGCTGTTAGGGTGATTACTGTTATGTTTAAAAATGAAGGTGTTAATATAGAGGACATTTTATTCTGGCTTCGTAAACGCTATGAGGTGCTGGATACCCCCATCCCTGTTTTAGATAGTGAACAAATATGGGATGCGGGTTGGAGGATTCGGGTGAAACTGTTTGTCACAAACTCTGGTACTATGCATTTACCTAGTTCTTTCTATCTCGGTAGGGATAGGGGTGCTATTTTTTGTGTTGGCCAGCCCAAGTCCTGTTTTAAGTGTGACTCCTGGAAGCATATTAGTTCAGCATGTGATACTCTTCACTGTAGTCATTGTTTTGAATTTGAGCATTGCTCTTCCAAATGTTTGAATCTTTTTCGTTGTAACCTGTGTGAACATACTGGCCATGCTTATGGTTCTTGTCCTTAGGCTTCTTATAATAGAGAAGATTGTCCTTCTCATGAAGACATTATTTCTAAAGCACAACATCAGACAGCAGTTCACTCTGCTACTTTCCCAGAACAGACTACTGAGGCAGTTGCTGAAAGTTCTGTTGGGGTTACGCAGGATGTTGGGGTAGTTGCACCTATAGTGGAGCAACCTGTTGACATTCAGGTTGACCCTGTAGCTCCGGCTAACTCTAACCCTGTGGTACTCTCTGCTATGCCACCTCCTCCTCCCCCGACCCCCCTCCCCCTCAGGAAGATTTGGGTTTTACAGCTGTGTCTAAAAAATGACCTCGTTTAGGGAGACGTGTGAAACCATCCTTTGTTGAAGAACCAGACACTGAAGGTACCTCAGTAGATTGGGCACAGGGTAATATGTTTGCGGTGTTACATTCCGATCCCACTGATAGGGAAATGGATGATGAGGGCACTGACACTTCCTCCTTATTGTAACAGATTCTATAGCTAAACGGACAAGGCAATGTAGGAAAGCTAGGCTCAAATAGGTTTCTCTTCCATTTTCTACTTTTCTCTACTACTTTATGGATATTCTCTCTATAGCTACTATTAATGTTAATAGTATTAAAGGGGGTAATAAAATGACCAGTACGCTATTTTCTCTTCAGGCCACTAATTATGATATTGTTTGCCTACTGGATACCAGATTGAAGTCCCATGCTGAATGACAAGCTACTTCGAGGGCCTGGCCTCTGGGTGCTTCCTTTTGGTCTACCGGTACTGACACCTGTGATGGGATTGGCATTCTTTTTGCTACTTCTGCTATTCAAGTAACTAGGTTAGTTGAGGTGTCTCCTGGGAGGGCTCTGTTACTTGATTTTTCTTTTGTAGGGGAAAGGTTTCGTTTAATTGCTGTTTATGCCCCCAAACTAAAGCCTCTCGGGTCGATTTTGTTTGAGGCCGTACATCAATATTTACATACTTGCAGGTTGGTATTTTGGGTTGGTGATTTCAGTTGTGGTCTCCAGCATTCAGATAGGGGTTTAAAGACTTCTAAGCTTTTTTGTGATACTATTGCTCTTAATAGGATTGTGCAAACTGCTGGTCTATGAGATACTTATCGTAGTAGACATTCTACAGGGGGTTATACTTTTTTTAAGGGTACACTTAAGACCCGTAATGATTTTATTTTTGCCTCTAATGTGTTAAGGGTCCTTGATTCTTGTACTAGGGTGGTGGAATTTTCAGATCATGTTTTGTTACAGTCTAAAATTTCTTGAAAGACACTCCTAGATGTCGTGAAAAAAATAGTGGCGCTTGAAAAATGCCTTATTACTTAAATGTTAAGGTACAGAAGGCTTGGCGTCATGATTGGACCGCCAGATTGTCGGTTAGTGATTGTTATGAAGATATTTCAGACTGGTGGGAGGATTCCAAAAAAGGCGGGAAAGTTTTGTTTCAATCCACAGCTGCATCCCGGAGCAAGCAGGATTACTTACAGTATCTGGAACTACATCATCCCTTACAACATTTGATATCTTTATCAGTTACTACTGGACAGGATTATGGTACTCAGCGTCACAATGTGAAGCAGACAGTGATGTCTCTTCAATACTCTCGTGCTTAATCATTGATACAAGAGGCGAGATTTGGCACTCAGCTTAGGAAATCTTCTTTAGATCCATATACTAGTTGCCAGGATCAGGTCCAACGTAGGTTTCTTTCAGAACTGCTTTCTTCTACGAGTCAGTGCTTCTACCCCTGAGGGAATTCTATCCATAGTGGAGGATAAGTTTCAACCTCCGGCACCAAGTGATGATCTGTCAGGTCTGCTGACAGATTTAAAGTTCCACGGGTACCTACCCAGTGTGTTCCTCAGTTGACAGCTCCTGTTACTGAATCTGAAGTTCAGACAGCTGTTACTCACATGAATTCAGATGCTGCTCCTGGTTTGGATGGGTTGGGGGTGAGATTTTATCATTTTTTTCTTGATGACCTGGCCCCTGCTTTGGTTTTCCTTTTTAATTATATGTTGCATTCTGCTTGTTTTTCTGCCTCTATGCAGGAGGCTGTTTTGGTATTACTGCATAAAAAAGGTGCTCATGCTGACCTGGGGAATTGGAGACCATTGAGTCTTCTTAATGTTGATAGGAAGACTGTGGCCAGGATCTTATTGAATAGATTAAATACAGTTTCTGATGGTTTAATTAGTCCTGCACAGACTTGTGCAGTCCCTGGTAGACAGATTAGGGATAACTTGATTGTACTTCGAGAGCTGTTTCAGCAAGCAGATTCTTTACATCTCTCTGGGTGGGTGGTGAGTGTGGATCAAGAAAAGGCCTTTGATATGATTTCGCATGACTTTCTATTTTCTGTTCTGACAGCATTTGGTATCCCTGTTGTATTTGTTTCTTGGCTTAAGGCTCTTTATACGGATGTCACTTTGTGCCCTAATGTGAATGGGTGGTATGGTAATAAAGTCCTGGTCAGGAGAGGGGTAAGACAGGGTTGCCCTCTTAGTCCCCTTTTATATGCCTTTTGTATAGATGTTCTTCTTCGACTTATTCAGTTTGCTTCAGATATCAAGGGCATACGAGTTCCTGGCTTTGGTTTTTTGGTTAAGGCTTTAGCATTTGCTGATGATATGGTACTTACATTGGGGATTGACACGATGGATGTGGCCCTTTCTTCAGTATTGCAAAGGTATGCCGCAGTCTCTGGTTCCAAGATTAATTGGAACAAGAATTTTGGGTATTCCCCTGGGCAGTACTCCACTTCCCGCTTCTGGATCTGTTGGGGGCTTTAGTATTACGGATGGTGTATTGCCGATCCTTGGGGTACATTTTGGAGGTTGGGACATGGCTACTAGGAATTGGATGTTGTGCTTCAGAAAGGCGGAACGTCTGGTTCAGGGTTGGCAGAATAAATTGATTTGTAAGAAGAAACGAGTCCTTTTCATTAAAACTTTGCTTCTGCCTATCTTTTTATATATTAGTTATGTTTTTCTACCTCCACATGGTTTATTTACCAGATTGTTGAGTATTTATTTTCATGCCTTTTGGGGCTCTAGGTTGAACCCGATAAAGCGTGATATTGTTTATAAGCCTATTTCAGAAGGGGGTGTTGGTATGGTTCATCCTATTGCTTTCTATTACAGTATATTTTTTTGTTATAATTTCAGTTTAGCTCTTCGTCTCTGTACCGCCTTATGGTGTCCTTTGATTTTGGCATGGATTACGCCATATCTCAAACTTTGGGACTTAGGTAATGCTAGATTGTTTGGGAAAAAATCATTGTTGCCTGACTATGGGGTGGATAGTTTTAAATTGGCTATCCATTCTATACCAGTCCATTTACAGAAGAAAGGGTTCTGAAAGAACTAATAAAATTGAAGGTGGACAAAGCAATGGGGCCTGATGGGATTCACCCAAGAATTCTAAAAAAACTAAGGGTAGAACTAGTGACACCACTGACCACTCTCTTTAACAAATCATGGGAGGATGAGGTGGTACCCGAGGACTGGAGGAGGGCAGATGTGGTTCCTCTTCACAAAAGTGGGAGCAGGACAGAGGCAGGAAACTACAGACCAGTTAGTTTGACCTCAGTGGTAGGGAAAATGATGGAATCACTTCTGAAGGAAAGAATTGTCTAGTACCTAGAGGCCAGTGGGGCACAGGACCCAGGGCAGCATGGATTCACGATGGGAAGGTCGTGTCAGACGAATCTAATAGATTTCTTTGACTGGGTGACGAAAGTAGTAGACCAGGGAGGGGCTGTGGACATGGCCTACCTAGATTTTAGTAAGGCATTTGATACAGTCCCACACAAAATATTAATACACAAGATAGCCAGCCTTGGAGTGGGTCCCAAGGTGGTAGCCTGGATAAAAAATTGGCTAGACAACAGGACGCAAAGGGTAGTAGTAAATGGAGTACACAGTGAAGAAAGGAGGGTTACTAGCGGGATACCACAGGGTTCAGTACTGGGACCGGTCCTTTTTAATGTCTTTATAAGTGACATTGCAGAGGAACTGGAAGGAAAAGTATGTCTCTTTGCAGATGAGACAAAGATCTGCAACAGGGTTGATACACAAGATGGAGTGGAAAGGATGAGAAGGGACTTGGCAAGGTTGGAGGAATGGTCAAATGTATGGCAGCTCAGATTCAATGCACAGAAGTGCAAGATAATGCACATGGGAAACAAAAACCCAGGGGAAGCGTACACAATGGAGGGTGAGATACTGAAAACAGTAAAAATAGAAAGGGACCTGGGGGTAATTATATCAGATGACCTAAAGGTGGGCAAGCAATGTGATAAGGCAGTAAGGAGGGCTGGGGGGATACTGGGATGCATAGGAAGAGGCATCAGTAGTAGAAAACAGGAAGTTGTTATCCCTCTGTACAGACAGCTGGTGAGACCCCATCTGGAGTACTGTGTGCAGTTCCGGAGACTCCATCTCTGCAAAGACATAGACAGAGTGGAGGCTGTCCAGAGGAGGGCAACCAAAATGGTGCAGGGTCTGCACCAGAATACATACGAAGAAAGACTAAAGGAGCTTAATATGTATACCCTTGAGGAAAGAAGGGAGAGAGGGACATGATAGAAACTTTCAAGTACCTCAAGGAATCAACAAAGTCCAAGAGGTAGCATCTTCCAGAAAAGAGATGTGCAAGAACAAGAGGGCACAATTTGAAGATAGAGGGGGACGGCTCAGAGGTAATGTGAGGAAGTATTTTTTCACAGAGAGGGTTGTGGATGCATAGAACAGCCTCCCTGAGGAGGTCGGGGAGTCAAGAACAGTGGGGGAATTCAAGAATGCATGGGACAGGCATAAGGCAGTCCTAGTGGGGGGTAGGAGGAAGTAAGATGTTGGTTAACTAGGATCTGCAGCTTATCTGTTATGTAGGAAAATGGGTAGACTAGGTGCGCGAAGCGGTCCTTATCTGCCGTCAAATTCTATGTTTCTATCAAATGGAAACTTCGTTCACAGGATCTTATAGCTTTACATAGGAAGGCTGTCTATCTTTAAATTTTGGATGCTGAGTGTCTTTCTTCTGTGGAATTTCCCATGTGTAGTTCTGTGCAGCATTCCTCTGTTCTGCGGCATTTACGTAATCCCAGAATACCTGCCAAAATGTGGGACTGTTTGTGGCAGGGGAATTTTGGTAGGCTTAGTGTCCGGGGCAATCATAAACACAAACAATTGGCTGAGCGGTTTTGTCCACGGATATCATGTTCTCAGATTGTTGAGACTCAAATTCATATTTGTGGTAGGTTTTTGGGATCATTTATGCCAGCTGGGAGAACCTGCATTTTCTTTATTAAATTACTCTGAAATAATGTATGGTGGTAATCAGGTTTTGTGTTCTAAATACAATGCAGACAATATGTATGTGATTTTAGTTGCTATTCGTTATCATTTATGGGAAGCAAGATGTTTAGGGGTTTTACAGCAAAAATGGATTTCATATGTGGATATCTTGGCAGGCATTAAGAGATCCTTAGGAGAAATTTTGCACAATGATGTTTTACGTTTTCCTACTGAAAAAGTTGATTGTTTGTTTATGGCTTTATTGTACTTCCTGGTATTAATTTTTATTTTTCTGTATTTAGTTATTCTTCTGTATTTTTGACCTGCCATGTTTGCTTATGTTTGTTTTTGTTTGTATTCCTTGATTGCTTTTTCTTATGAAGCCCTACTTTTCAGTAGAATTCCCCTACTCTCCTCAAGGGGAATCCTTGTCATCCTGATCTCTGACCAAGATGGCCACTTCACAGGAGGTGGAGGATCTGATGGATGTTGTGGAGACATGGGAGCAGGCCTCCTCCCCTGTCCCTTCTAGTCTTGAGGCCATTGAGAGTGCTATGCTAATGCAAGAATTCATGGATATGGATGTTGAGCAAGAGTCTGGTGAAGTTCTGGTAGAGCTGCAAATTGTTTGGGATTCTGATATACCTGTGTCTGCTCATGAGGATGTTATCCAGGGTTTTAAATAATTGATCAGCAGTTTTTTCTTGGCACAATTCTAACTGTACAGAAAGTTTTTATATAGGTTTTCTAGAAGTGTTATGTCTGTTAAATACAGTGAGGTAAGTGCTATGCATTTTCATAATGTTTTAGAACTCTTATGAGCAAAACGCTGATCAATTTTTAGAGTTAAATAAAACCCTGTTATCCCGGAGAATCAGTCGGTTCCACAGCCTTCTTAGGAGTTGAAAGAGAATAAGGAGCTAGGTAAATTGCAGAGCTTTTCATGTGCCGCACAATGATCCACAGTCGGCAGGAAGTCTTTTAAAAGGCAGGCCCCTGACAATCGGCTGGAAGACGTGTCAGTAGAGCCCCAGCTGCAAGAACAGTGACTCACGTTTCAGCAATGCGAGTGTCTGTGCTTTGGAATGAGGAAGCGAGTTCCTCTGAGGCGGCTGGCAGTAAAATCGATGTACCTGTCGAGTGTCAAGAGCCGCGCAATCTCCCGCAAAGGACTCCACCAGTGGCAGCAGCACAACGCAGATTGGGGACAAAACTAATATCAATCAAACAGTCATTGGGAGAGCAAGTTACAGACAGTGTGCAGCAGCATACTGATATACCCCTTTCTGTTCCTTCTAAACAGATGGTTACAAACATTGAGACTGAAACTGTTTGTTTTTTTCCTTTACCAACCACAGAAAAGGCGATAAACCTTCTGAGTTTCCTCACCCTAAGTGGTTTTCAGAACACGCAGTAGCTGGAGCAGGTGTGATACCCACACCCGATGGACACTGTGTCCCCGGTGCTACAAACCCTGCTGTACAAAAATACACAGACTTGGCTCCAGAATCTAGTGAAATTACAGAAAAAGACCCTGTCACTGGACCTTCTGCTATGAAATCCAAGACTGTTATGCAACAGGCTGTCCTGGTACCAGATCATGCGCTACAAGACTGTTCCTCCATTGATGCACCTCTTGAGTCTGGGCCCTGCAGAAATAGTATTGAACAGTTCCGAGAAAAGTGCTTGGCTTTCCCCGATGTTTAAATTAGCTGACTTATTTCAGAACAAGGGGGAACCAGCACCCAGAAGAAACGCAGTTCGCTTTATTTATAAAGGTGGATTAGAAGAGCCACCTGATAGACTTTACTTTGCAAAAATGTTGTTAAAAGGGTCCTTACTTTTTTCCATCAGAAATATTTGCCTTAATTCATGTTGGGAGAGATAATTTTGATGTTTGTTTTAAGAATGTCACAAACCTTGATAGATTTTGGGCACAATATCACAAGTTAAAGAATACCCCATTATGCCCCCCCCCCCACCACCACCAAACCAGCTGTAAAGGTCATTACTGTAATGTTTAAAAATGAAGGTGTCGATATTGAAGACGTCCTGTTCTGACTTAGACAATGTTGTGAGGTACTAGACAGGCCCACCCCCATTCTAGACAGCAAACAGATCTGGAATGGGGGTTGGAAACTTAATGTCAAAGTGTTTTCCGCTAATAATGGGCCTATACATCTGCCTAACTTTTTTTCTTTTTAGGGAAAGATAGAGGTTCTCTCTTTTTTTTTTTTTTTTTTAATGTAGGGCAACCCAAAGCCTGTTTTAAGTGTGGGGCACATACGCAGTTAAGCTCAGTCTGCGATACTATTAGATGTAATCATTGTTTTGAGTATGGGCATGCACCAGCAAACTGTTTAAACCTTTTTCGTTGTAATCTATGTGAGAAAACTGGGCACGCCTATGGTAGGTGTCCATGGGCCTTCCATAATAGGGAGGATTGCCCCTCACATGAAGGCCTTCTAAATCAAGCCCAGGCCAAGAAGATAGCCAGGCAGGAGGATGAACAGATTAACCCCCCTATGGTGCCCAAACCTCCTGCACAGGATTTGAACCCTCCTGTCATGGAAATTCAAGAGCAGCCTTCACAGCCTACACACTTCCCTTGTCAAGGTAGAAGTTCCCGTTGTTATTAGTACACAGGCAGTCACTTCTGAGGTCTCCCCTTCTCCTCCTAGTAAAGAATTGAAAGAGGACATGCCTTCCCCTGTCACCTCCACAGCTATGGATATGGCCTTTAAGATGGTCTCTTCTAAGAAGAGATCCAGATCAGGGGGCATCTCAAGAGTTGGACCATCTGAGGGTAAAGAAGGAAAAAGAGCTAAAGGGAGATCTTCTCCACTTTTGAACTGAAAATCATTCTTCCTCTTTACCAGTAGAAAAACAATGGGGACATTCTGAGGAAGAAGAATCGTACACCCCATCTGTTGCCTCCACTACAACTGATGATGTGGGCGGGGGGGGTGAGGATTCCATCGCTAAACATACCCAGCAGAGGCAGACCTCTAAAAACCCTGGTTGATTAAGTACCCCATTATTTTAATGTGATGACTTTCTCAATTACTCTCCCATGCATTCTCAAATGTTAACAGCATTAAAAACAAGAAGAGGTGTTTTTTTTGTTGTTGTTGATTTTTTTTATCTTTGTCCCATTTTTCTACTGATATTTGGTGTTTACAAGATACAAGGCTCAAACCCCACCAGGACCTGAGACAGGCCTTGAATAATTGGAGTGCTGGGCCTTCTTTCTGGTCAGTAGGGGAGGATAATTGTGATGGGGTGGGTATTCTTTTCTCTTAACCTGGGATTACTGTTTCCTAGTTGTTGGACATTCTTCCTGGCAGAGCTCTTATGCTGGATATTAATTATTGTCAGGAGAGATTAAGATTAATCACTGTCTATGCTCCCCAAACCAGAGCTCGGAGGGTTTCCCTTTTTAGATCCATTCAGCCTTATCTACACTCATCCAGGCTGATAGTATGGGCAGGTGATTTTAATTGTAGTTTAGAGCTGGCAGATAGAAGGCTTAAGATGAAGCTTTCTGTGATACTTAAGCATTGCAAAACATACTCTCATTGTCTGGTCTCTGACTCCTATAGAATGCTTCACCCGGCTGGTGGACACACGTTTTTTAAGGGTTCACTGTCCATAAGGATAGACTTTATTTTTTTTTTTAACTAAAACATTAGTTCCTGACAAAGTTTTAACCCCTGCTTGGGAATTTTGTGACCACAAATCTGTTACGGTATATCTTAGTTGGTGGGCTCTCCTAGATGCAAGAAAAACCGTTGGAGATTGAATGAATCTTTATTAGATGAGCCAGATATTAAAAAAGCCTGGGTAAAGGACTGGGGTGCACGGTTATCGGTCTCCGCCTGCTATGAAGACCTCAATTGTTTGTGGGAAGATACTAAACAATCTTGGAGACATCTTTTTCAAACTACAGCGCAAGTTAAATCTAGCAAGGATTATATGGGGAATTTACAGTTAAGGGGTCAATTGCAGGCCTTGATATCTTTATCAAAGGAGCACACTAGGGATTTCAGTGTACAACTCTCGGTGCTTAAAGAACAGATGAAGTTCTGCCTGTATAATAGGGATAGATCATTAGACCAGGAACTAAGATGCCGTACGCAGGTTGAAAAAAAGGGTCTTTAGACCCTTTCAAAGAATGTAGTGACAGGGTTGGGCATAGGGTTTTGACAGGTTTAAAAAGTGCTGCAGGTCAGGTTTGTACCTCACCTACTGAAATGTTAAGGTTGGTAGAACAGCATATAGAATCCCTCTATGGAACCTGTACAGTGAAGGATATTCCCAGTGATTTCATTTCGCTCTTAGACTTACCCCAAGTCACAGATTTTGATAGAACATCCCCGACAAAGCCCATTACATTAGAGGAAGTAAAATGTGCTATTGGCAAGTTAAGGAAGGCTGCAGCACCTGTATCAGATGGGTTTGGGGCAGGTATCTATAAAACATTTATAGAATTTGTGGCCCCTGTTTGTCATTTTATTTAATTATATGTTAACTTGGGATAAACTTGCCTCCTCTATGACTGATGCCATGCTAATTTTACTTTACAAAAAGGGGAACAAGGAGTTACTGTCAAATTGGAGCCCACTTAGTCTGTTGAATACAGATATTAAAATAATGAATAAAATTCCTTTGGCAAGATTGACTACAGTGGCTGAGGACTTAATTTATCCTGCCCAAACGTGTACAATCCTGCATAGATGACAGCATGACAGTTTAATACTACTAAGGGAACTGTTTTTTAGGGGTGCAAAAGGTAATACCTCTGGGTATGTTTTAAGCGTTGATCAAGAGAAGGCCTTCGATAGAATTGCTCATTCTTTCCTTTTTTCAGCGCTTCAGGCATATGGGATGCCTGCCCAATTTTTATTCTGGCTAAAAACTTTGAATCAGAATGCAGTTCTAGTTCCCAATATAAATGATGGCAGGGATGGAAAATCAGGGTCAAGAGGGGAGTATGTCCGGGGTGCCCTCCAGTCCATTATTATATGCATTAGGGGTAGACATACTAATCCAGTATGTCACAATACAGAATAGTATGAAAGGATTGCAAGTCATTCCAGATAGAGAAGAAACCAAGATCTTGGCTTATGCTGATGATTTGGTTTTGTGTTTACAACCAGATTCATCAGAAACTGCATTAAGTGAGGTATTTAACAAACATACAGCTATATCAGGAGCACAGATTAACTATGGCAAAAACGTGGGGATAGTTTTAGGCCACATCCACATCTAGTAATGGTACTTTTGCAAGTTTTTCTATTTCTCAACAGCCCATTAAGATATTGGGAGTAATGTTTGGAGACAGGGATTTAGCTAAACAGTATTGGGACATTTGCATTGGTAGAGCAAATAGGCTGGTGGCTGGATGGAAAGGGCAACAACTTTCAAGAAAGAAAAGAGTAACCCGAATTAACACACTGTTGATTCCAGTGTTCTTGGATATTAGTTATATTTTTCCTCCTCCCCAGGCAGTGGCGACCCCCATTTTAAGCATAGTCTTTCAGGCTCTTTGGGGAAGTAGGTTAAATCCTGTCAAAAGAGTTTCACCTACAGACCCATAGCTGAAGTGGGTGTTAATATGGTAAACCCTGTAGCCTTTTTTCAGCTATAATTTTGGAACTGTCTTAAGACCAGGAAACAGAATATGGAAGCCTCTAGTTCTAGAATGGTTAACACCAAGTATTCCTTTATGGATACAAAATAAGGCAGGGTTGCTTCGTAACATTGATTGCATACCCCCTGTTGGAATAGAACTCATTAAGGGCTTGATTAAATGGAAACTTCTGCCAGTGTTTCTACAAACTGCAGATAGGAAAAAAATATGTAGGGAATACATAATGGGCTACAGTGGAATAACAGATTTATCTCCACTAGAGAGTGGTAAGACCCATAACTCACGAGTGGCGAAGCCACAAGTCAGTTATAAAGGTCTTACCACTCATGTGTGGAGATAAATGTTTTCTACTGCAGTCCATTATGTGTTTGATATATACCACACCATTTATAGTGTTTTTACTGGTGTTTTACCTTGTTTTATCTTAAAACTGCCTTTCTTTCCATTGTAAGTTCCCTATCTGGCCCATTGTTCTCTGTGTTCCATTTCCAGATTCTGAGTGGAAATAACATGTTCTAAGTTATATAAGGGTGTTCTAAGTGAAAATCAATATTTATCCCAAAAATAACATGATTTATTCACCCAATGTATTCACCACTGGTATGGTATATATAAGTCTATAGTATTGACTGAGCAGAAAGAAATGGTTGTCTTTCCTAAGTGTCCTGAGAATAAATTTATGGGGGCACTAAAACTTTTCGAGAATAAAAGGTTACCATTATTTATATGGGATTCTGTCTGGCTTAGCAATTATGGGAGGTTGGGAGTCAAAAGTAATAATAAGCATAAATCCCTTGACGAAAGGTATTGTCTAAGAGAATCATATGTTCAGATTCTGGAAACCCAGGAACACTTACTTATTCATGGAATGTGAATATGCAAAACAATGTTGGGTCACTTTGGCCACCAAATGAAGTGAGCCACTTTTTCTGTCACTGAAATATGAGGATCTCATGTTTGGAACCTGTATGCATGGTTGGGGTAAATACTATGAGGAAACATTGTATATTATTTTCTCAGCCATCAGATATTTCTTGTGGCAGTCGAGATATGTCTGGGTAACCCAGCAGAGGATAATTTCAAATGAGGAAATGCTGTGTAATATCCAAACTACTGTACAAAATATCAGAAGTAAAGATGTTTGTATGTTTTCTAAAGAGAGATATAAGATGTTATGGGTTAATTGGAAAAAAGGGGATCCAGGGTAATTGGATACATCTATTGTTGTTTTTTCTTTCGTTATGATGTTATTAATTTTCTTAGTTTTTGTTTAATAGATTCCCTATCACGTTTGTACTTGCAAATTATTGTATTATTTTGTAATGTAGTCCTCCTTGTCAAATAAAAATTCCCCTATTCTTTTTGAGAAGTGTCATGGGATCTTTAACGTCCACCTGAACAATCACCAGAACAGGCAGACGGGACCTCAGTTTAACATCTCATCCGAAAGACAGCACTTCAGGAGTGCAACATCCCCCTCATGCTGCACTGCAGTGTCAGTATTGGTATATTAACCCAGGTGCCTGGTGTGGGGATAGAACCCACAGCCATCTGATCTCCCGGCCTGAGAGGCGAGTGTGCAACCTGCTGATGGCATAAGAGCCTTAGAGCAGGCACAGGAAACAGTGTAAAGAAAAAGAAAAACATTGGCCAGATTCACAAAATGTCGTGGGACTAAGTCCCACTCTGCAACTTCAGTTGTGAACCAAAATCTCCAGGTGCAGAGATTTGTATTCTCAGTCCGCCGCAGCTGCAGGAGATGTTACACGTGGTTCTACCAGGCATAACATTTTCCGCAGCTGCAGGGAGAAAAACAACCGCAAACTGTTGTTAATCGTGGGGCCGGTTGTAAACCAGCTGCACCTTTGTGAATACCACAGCTGTGGGTAAAACTGCAGCTCTGCAAGCCAATTTTTTTTTACTACAGCTGCAGGATTTTCAGGGGCTTTGTGAATCGAGCCCCATGTCTCTGTCACTCCTCCTGAAAAAGGAAGGGTGCACACAGTGGACACAAGACAAATGCCCTCAGCAGGGGACATGACAAGGGCATGATAATTTTTCTGGGCCTTTCAGGCTATGGGATGTTTTATAAATATGCCTGCCCCCCCCACCCCCTCGGCTCCGGTTCCACACCAACAACCTGTGGAGGAGGAAGAACTGTACTATGAAGATGATAAGGAGGGTGAACCCTTGAAGCCAGGTGGTTCACCTGAACAAGAATATGGCTTTCCTCCGAGGCCTTCAGAGGATTACACATTCCACTATTCCTTTGTTAGGCAAATGATAAACACCCTTAACATTACTTCCCATGAAGCTAAGGAGGATGCAGAGGAGGTTGAATTTGTGGACTTGACGAGTCTGGCTCCCACACAGAGGCTGCTGCTCCCTATCCACAAATCTCTCCAAAAAGCCACTGCCAAGATCATATCAGCACCTGCTCCAGCTGCTGCCATTGATATGAAAATTGAAAAGAAATATCAGGTGGACAAGCAGTGGGATGCCCACCTTGATCATGAGGTAGTGGTCCGGGCTGCTGCATGTGAGAAGGCTAAAGTGCCTTTCTCTGCCCAGCCTCCAGGAGAAGGTTCCAGGAAATTGAGTACCATGGCCAAAAAAGTGTACACAGCAGCTACCTTGCTCTGCAGGCAAGCAGTTTACGTGGCATACACAGCTCAATACCGCCAGACACTATGAAATTCAGTCCTGGCTCTGAGTGAGAAAGCAGACAGTGAATTGACACAGGACTTGGCTGACACAGCCAGCTCAGGTCTGGATGCCACAAAGTACCAATTCCTCATGGCCGTGGACACCAACGACTCTGCTTCGAGGATCCTGTTCCATGCAGTATCTCTAAGGAGGTTTGTTTGGCTTAGGGCCACCATCCTATCACATGACACACAGAATAAGGCCATAGATTTCTCTTTTGAGGGAAACTCCCTGTTTGGTGACAAGACAGAGCCATATATGAAAAGTGGATGAGTACAAAACCACTACGGGCCTTATGGAAGGGGAGGCAGAGGTAGGGGTTACTACCCCAGACCTTATGTCCCGTACAGGTATCCGCCCCCAAAAGATTCCTGTAGGGGGTAGGGGCACTAGTCATGCAGCTGCAACACTAGTCCCTAAGCCACAGCAAAAACAAAACCCCCTGACAGTTTTGCTCAGGTCACCCAACCATTGCCCGTGGGGGGAAGGCTGGCTCATTACTTCCAGGAATAGTTAAGCAATAAGGCACAACAGGGTGTGGGTTATTGGGGATTTACCCACACCTTGTAAGGTGTGTCACGAGGTGCAGCTGAGTAACTTAACCACACAAGAAGTGGGCAAATCACCTAATAACTCACACCCTGGAGTGCCTTATTGCGATTATACAATGGACCCATGTGTAAAATACATTTAAAATGTGTTTAATTAGGTTTTTTATAAATGCCATTCCTCAGCCGTGGGTTATGCAGGATTTACCCATTGTCATGTGACATGTTTTGATCAATGGGGTTGCAGGATTTTCACACACCATTGTATAATCAAAAATAACCACAGACAAGTTGGTCCTGGAATTAGTGAGCCATGGTTTCACTGCAGTTCAAGAAATTCCCAAAATGGCAGTAACCAAAATTGTTCCCTTCTCACACTCCAGCAGAAAAAATTCTGTTGGAGTTTATTTTATTTATTTATTGTAATTTAGAATTACCTTTTGAGCCAGAGGCTCATTTACAGAGGTTCCATATCCTAAACATAATACAAAAGGGGTACAGAGAACAGACGTTTTTACAATGAGTGCAATGAAACTATAAAACTTGTCTTACATAGAGAAGAGAATAAAAAATATAAACAGCGTACGGTATACAGTGAGGCATATATATGGATAACAGTTGCTCAGAACTGAAAGGTGCTAACTAAGAACAAGAGTTAGACTTGTTATAAAAACAGTTCTTTTGTCTAAGTGCAAGGCAGAGAGGCACCAGATTTCCTATTGGAGGAGTGTGTAAAGTGCAGGCAGTGCATGATTCTGAAATTCAAAGGGGGAAGTATGCCCATCTTGTTGAGGTTAAGGGGGAAAGGAGGAGGAGACACAGAATGTGAAGAAAAATGTAGGTGACTGGGTCAGCTAAAGACTGGAGTTCTAGAGGGGAATACTTGTTAGCATAGGTAAGGGCAAGCTGTACGGGGGAGAGGAGATGTAGCCTGGGGCAAACCAGAGAATAGGGAGAGAGGGGACGTAGCCCAGGGAGGACTAGGAGAGCAGGAGCCATGGGAGAGGAAATGGATGAAAATCTGAGGGGAAAGGTAGTGCCAGGAGAGAGAAGGTAGAACTGGACAACAGTAAAAGCCTGGAGGGATGCTGGAGAAGAGGGGGTAAGTAAAGGCAGAAAAGTGGGGTGAAGTGTATAGGACAGAGGAGAGGGGAAAAGGGAGAAACTGGATAGTGTGAGGGGAGGCCAGCAAGGAGCCTGACTGGTAAGAGAGATGGTTAGGTCCTACAGTCACATCTACTGGTAGCTGCAAGTAGGGTACAAAGTTTAGACTTAGAGTTAGAGGTAAAGAAACTACTGGTGCTAGCAAGAGCAGTGGAGAAAGTCCCTGACTCACCAAGGGGCAAGAGTATATTTTCCAGATACTTTCTCACCCACAAGAAAATTGGGACGTGGCAACTCATTTTAGACCTGAGATATCTGAACGAACACCTAAAAAAGGAAAGATTCAGGATGGTCACACAGCTGGGCGATACTATCCCTGCAGCCAGGGGACTGGTTACGGTCTCTGGATCTGAAAGACACCTACTTTTATATCCCAGTAAAATAAATACACCAAAAATATCTCCATTTCATGCTAGGTAACTTCCGGCACCAATTCACAGCCCTTCCCATTGGCCTCACCGTAGCACCAAGGGTTTTCACAGAGTGCCAAGCTGTGGTGGCAGTACATCTGAGAAGGCAAGGTGTGGTGGTTTTTCCCTACTTGGGCGACTGGCTAGTCTCAGGAACAACATAGCAGGAGGCAAGGTGCTATATACAGATGACAAAAAGCACCTTAGAAAACCTAGGCTTCCTGATAAACCAACAGAAGTCAGAAATAGAGCCAACTCAAGTAGGTGCAGAGCTGGATACCCTGCAAGGGGAAGCCCTTCTTCTACTGGCAAGAGTATCAAGTCTGATTACCACTGCAGAATCCTTCACACTAGGTCAGCCAAGGCCTGCATGGCATTTTTCTGCAACTCCTAGGACACATAGCCTTTTCCACTGCAGTGGTACCAGGGGCCCGGTTCCCAGTGAAGGACATTCAGTACCATTTAAGGGACCACTGGTCCCAAAGGTGGGATCCTTTGACCAAACTAGTGCCAGTCACAAAAACTTTGATAAGGTCACTGTGGTGGTAGAACTAAGAGGGCATTCCCTTCCTCCAGCATTCACTCACAAGCATCATCACAACAGACGCCTCGCTCCCAGGGTTTGCCCACCTGGAGGATCTCACTTTGAGTGGCAACTAGAGTGACTCAGGAACATATCAACCTCCTGGAGCTCAGATCAGTGCTCCTTGCAATGCAAGCTTTTTGCTTTCAGATATAGGGTCAGTCTTTTCAGATCTGAACAGACAACACCTCAACAACATATTACGTAAACAAGTGGGAGGAACAAGATCCTCAAGGCTATGCACAGAAGCCATGAAGATCTGGAACATAGCCTGTTCTATTGGGGGTTGAGCTATCTGCAGTACAGCTGCTAAGAAAAGACAATGTCCTGGTAGACTCCCTAAACAAAATCAGCCAGAGACGCCAGAAGTGGACCCTGAATCAACAGATGCTGGCTTCATTGTTCAGAAGATGGGGTACACCAGAAATAGACCTATTTCCTGGGAGAACAACCAGCTCCCACAACTGTGTTGCAGGCCCCCAGCGATGGGGACAGCCCCAGAGGATGCTGTGGTCCTGGACTAGACAGGGAAGTTCCTGTATGTATTCCCTCCATTCTTGCAGAGGGTGCTTATGAAGCTCAGGAGAGAGCCAGCAATAGTGATTTTGATAGCACCAGACTGGGACAGACAGACTTGATACTCCATGCCCCTGATCCTGTCTAGTAGGGCTGCAACCAGCCTGCCACTGAGGCACAACTTGCAGACCCTGTTTCAGGGCAGGATAACATTTCCAGACCTCAGAACTCTATGCTGGAGGGCTTGATTCTTAAGCTAGAATTCTCTAGCCTAAATTTATCAGAGGAAGTGATGAGAGTGTTGAAGGTTTCTAGAAAACGAGCAACAAGGAAAACATTTGCCTCAAAATAGAAGAGATTTTCATTCTGGTGTGTTCCCGGAAAGATAGTCCCGATACAGGCAGGTCTGACTTCAGTCTTGATTATGTAGTGCACTTACAGTCCCTAGGCCTGAGACTGTCAACCCTGAAGGTGCATTTGGCAGCATTTTCAGCTTACATGTCAGCTGGCAAAAACAAGTCACTGGCCTCTCAATCTGTTTTCAGAAGCTTCTTTAAATGTCTGTCGCCGGCCTGGTGGTGCAGATGGCTGAAGCACTGGCGCCTTACCTCAAACCACGCCGGTGACCCGGGTTCGGGAACGGACTCTGGTCGCTGGGGGTCGGCGGGAACAGGAGATTATTGAGCGTCTGAAGGACTGCTCTCCTCCCCAGAGGTGGGTTAGGGTGATGCCTTGCTCTTTAGCGGCCCCCAGTGGAGACCAGGGGCACTACAAGAAGCGGTGTGACGTAATGGGAACCAGAAAAGCAGAAAAACATCCTGGATTGGCCAGGATGACGGCAGATGATCTGCCGACACCACCGAAGGACTCTCGTGGAGCCTGACCGCCTCAGCAGCGCCCTGGGGCCGAGAGAATGTGTGTGCTGGCTGCCCTACCGGTGTCTTCCCCCTCGGAGGAGAGGGACCCACTCGGCAAAGGGTCATGCCGAGCTATCCCAGGGTTGGCTGCGATCTGAGGTAGGGGGGGTTCCAGGGAGGACAGTAGGTGGGTGTCGGGGATCATGGCTGCCTGAAGGAAGTGGCATATACAGGGCATGTAGGAGGATAAAGAAATAATGCAAAAAAAAAGTCTCAGTTATTACCTCCTGTGAGGGACCCGCTCCTCACCTGGGATCTCAGTGTGTGCATTTTTCAGCTGATGGAAGCACCTTTGGATGCCTACTGCTACTGCTGACCTAAAGTACGTGACATGGAAAGCAGTATTTCTAGTTGGCATGACATCTGCTAGGAAGGTTAGCAAGATGCAAGCCCTCTGTACAGCTCCAAACTTCATAATCTTTCATAGAGATAAGGTAGTCCTCAGAACTAATAAGAAATTCCTCCCTAAGGTGGTGTCAGAATTCCACCTGAACCAGTCAGTTGCCCTTCCTTGCTGTTCACTGAACATTGTATTACAAAGGAACAAGAACTCCACTGCCTTGATGTAAAAAGGGCACTAATCTACTACGTGGACCACACAAAGGATGTCCGGTCTAACAATACTCCGCTTTTTATCACCTATAATGAAGTGGCAAAGAGTAAACCAGCATCTAGGAAAACTGTCTCCTGCTGGATAGTGTTGTGCATGCAGTTCTATTTTTAATTTTTTTTTTGTATTCTCTTTTTAATGCCCCCATCTATGCAAGTGCCACAGTCTCCCTCTTTGTTTCCCAATGTGCCCTGGCTCTGCCGCTCTCTGATCCTGTACAACCACCTACCTCCATGCTGTTTGGCTGTCCACCCCAGGCAGGGAAGAGGGGATGGACTCACCCCTCTACCTGCACTATTGTTTTGTTAGGTTGATTGGCTGCAGGTTTCCAATCTAGTCACCTTCAGTGCACCATGGTCCATCATCCATCTTGGCAGTGGAGTCTTTACTTTTCCTCTCTGCCCCTATGGATGCAGGCACACACAGGAGATCCAAGGTGCATGTGCTGTACCAGACCCCTGGTCTGCATCTGTCTCTTCCCCCAGCACCCTCACCTGCACTGTCACCTGTGGTCACCCAGGTGGCAGTATTGCAACGAGGATGGCAGTCCTCCTTCCCCGGAGGAGGAGAACGTTGCCTAGGAATGCTTAATCCTCCTCCCCCCAGCCAGCCCCCAATGATCCAAGCTCGTTCCCGAACTCAGATTATCGGTGTCATGAGCGATAGTGCTACCGCTGTGCAGACAAGCTGGCATTACTGCATACAGTTCTGTTATGAGAAAGGTAGCAGTATACCCCCAGAGGTTTACAAGCACACTCCACAAGGAGCACCTCTGCCTCTGTGGCAGCAGCAAGGAGCATCCCCTTCAAGGAATCTGTAAAGGAGCCACCTGAAAGACAGTACACACCTTCACAAAACACTACTGTCCGGACATACAGTCTAAAAGGGGTGCCGGTTTTGGCACTGTTGTCTTGCAGAACCTTTTTCCTAAATAGGTTCTGGATGTAGCCTCCCATGGTACTGCTATGGAGTTTGCTATAGTAAAGCTATATTGATGGATTCCCAGGGTTAGAAGAAAATATTACTCACTATAGAAAGTGTTGTTTCTTCTTAAGGGATCCAACAGTAAGCTTTCCCATCCCTTACCCCGTCTCCCCTTCCAGAACCTGAAAATCGGTTTATTCAAGAATCATTTCTCATTTCAAGTTGCTGGAGTATTGCTTGTTACAGTTCCTTTACAACTATTGGGAGGTGGCCAGTTTACAAAACGTTTTTCCTGTAGAATTTTTATAGTCTGCCTTTAGTTAATTAAAAAAAAAAAAAAAAAATTAAAGTTAATTATTTAAAACGAATTCTGGTAGCCATGTAACTAGTTTTAGAAGCCACAGCTCCCCTCCAGATTTAGAAACAAATCCGATATTAAGTTGCTGGGGGAGTGTGGCCACAATGCAGCATTTGAGCTTGGCTTTAATTCTGAATTCTAAAATTAGTGCAAATTCTATCTCCGGGGCATCTCAGTCCAGTGGCCTGATTGCTATGGTAAAGCTTACTGATGGATCCCTTAAGAAGAAACAGCATTACTATGGTGAGTCTTTTTTTGTTTCTCCCCTTAACTGTGATGTAGCAGAGTTTTGCTAACTTCATGGTAAGGTTACCTAGACCACTGATTTTTATGTTATCTTCCAGTGTTTCTTTGTGAAAACAAGGAAGATCAAGGGTTACTAGAAGTGAGAATGAAATGTTTGCACTGCAGTTAAAGGTGCAAGATGAATGTGGAAGGAGGTTGCAAACTAGACGGTTCCTAATTTAAGCAGAAGTGCAACGAAAAATGTTTTTTTTTTTTTTTTCTTTTCAAAAAGCTGGTTTCAGCAGCAATTAATACAGTTATTGGCATATCTGACAAATCTACTTTTCTAGGTACGTCCTACGCTGCGCACTCTATATATATATTTTTTATATTTTTCCGATCCTAACCCTTGCCAGCTTTATAATGTTATTTCCTTGACAGATGTAGCAGCCAGCTTTTATTTTTTTTTCTTGAGAAAAAACTAAATTAGATTGTTTACAAAATATTCAGAGTTTAGTGGAGCTAAACACTTTTACCAAATAAAATTAGAAGTTGCCTGCCATCTTTTATAGTGAAAAATGTGTAGGGTCAAATTTTTTTGCCCAGCTTCATTGCACTGCTGCTTTAAATAAGATTTGGTATATTTTTTAAATATCCCTGCATCTATAGGCTGGGTGTGTGAAAGTGAAGCTTTATATTTACTTGACTGCTTGATGCTGAGTGACTTGTCGCTTTGACAGCAAGCAGTACAGTACAATGCAATGCTTTTGCAGTCTCATTGAGTGGTTAAAATTGGTCAGCTCCTCTGTTAGCTCATTGCTGGTCATCCCTGCCTTCACTTTAGCCCACCACCTTACGTACAATTCTGGGTCAAAATTGCCAACAAACCAGTGTTTTTTTGTTTTGTTTTTTCCTGTAATGAACGGTTTTTGCTTGTGAGATCTGTCTGCATTATAACACTGTGCAACAGTTAACTGGTCTTTACATTTTTTGGTTCCAGCAACAGGAACAGAGGCTAGAGTAGCACTGGTTCCAAGCTGACAAAGTCCTGTTTCAGCTCTGTTATAGATGTCACTCAGCCTGAAGCCTGCCAGTACCTCTTGCAGCTGTGAATGCCCAGACACTACTGCAACTTGAACTGCACTGACAGCCTTCTCACGGTAGACTTTCAGCCTAACCCACACACTTTAACTAACTGAATCTGCTCCCATGAATACCCCAAATCAACATCCCCATGTTTTGCCCAAAAAAACTTTTTCTTGCTCGGTCAGCACTGAGTCCAGGACATTGGCCCTCTTTAGCATTCATTTCTCATACCTACATGTTGAGGGCAGTGTCTATGTCCCTGTTTCTCCCCGTTTGAACTCTGTCATTGTGGATGAATCAGCTGTTGCCGACAGCCACTAGTCTTGACCACACCAGATGTCACTGAATCTCAAGGGACTCTGATGAAGATCAAAAGCAGAGTGATTTGGGGTTCGCCTGTTTCCAAAGACAACAGTTGTTTTTGGGCACCTGATATCTTGGAGCACCCCCATTTGGGGGGTTGTTGAAGCTATCGTGATCATGACCGGAGTGTTGCTGAGATAAGGAGATGGACAGAAATATTAAGACTGCAATTAAACACAACACAATGAGCACATACTCTATGGACTATCAAGGTCAGCTGAATAGAAGAAACGCACTTGGTAATTAAGGAGCACCTGCATGTTTGGAAACAGATTTCTGGTTAAAACAGATATTTAACATAGGGAAAAATTTGTTACAGCAGTCTGACTCACAGAAAGTAAGACATCTGTATTATTCTTGTATTGATTGAACAGGTTCCTTTGTATTACCAAAATTCAGAAAAAGAAAGACAATTTAAATTTTTTAATTCTTTCAGATTTGTATAGCTATAGACAGAAATATATATATATATATATATACACACACACACACACACACACACACACACACACACACACACACACACATATATATAGATATCAAAACTGTAACAACATGATTAGCAGTATAGCAACATAGCTGACTTCAGCTTAAATGAAAAAAGTAGATGGATGCCACGCCAGCAACTTGGGTTCGAGAATGAACCTGGGTTGCCGGGGTTGGGAGAAGAGGATTGAGTGTCCGGAGGACTGTTCTCCTCCCCCTCAGGAGGGTTGGGTTATGTGCCCGCCGCATTAGCGGCCCCAGTGGAGACTGGGGGAGCGATAGAATTGGGCACCTAGCAGCAGGATTGGGCGGCGGCAGCAGACACGGGCGAGCACAGGAATGTGTTCGCCTCGCACTGGACTTCATTGCATGTTTGCGCCCTAGGGGACTCAAGCTACTAAAACCCCTCATGTCGTGCAGAATGATACCATCAACAGGTGACCATCCCCCGGTCAGACAAAGCCTGACGTAGGTCAGGTGGGGACTAAAGGGTAATGCGGTCTCCTCTCCCGGTTCGTCCCACCCCAACCGGGAGGGGCCCTTCCGTGGGGGTAAGCCATGATCCTCTGTGGTCGTGGCGGAGGCTGACAGGTTCAGGATGTTGGGCACCTGCGTACATGGCAGACAAGGGGTAAGTACACCCCTCGCCATCACTGAGGAGAATAAATAGAGTTTACAAAAAAAAAAGTAGAATTAGGTTCCACACCCCAATAGTTCCAAAGTTGCCCCTCTTAAATAAAATGATCATTCAAAAGGTTAAATTTGTTTTTCTTCCATAAAGCTTTTTTTATCTCTCTGGAGCTGTGCATGTTGGCTCTGAGCCCTGTCCCTGCATCCCCCCAACCAATGCCTGCCTCTCCCAATATTCACCTGGACATCCAGATTCTACAGTGGCTGGGTGGTGGTGCGGGCCAGGGGAAAATGGTCAGGGCTTCATTAAGCCAGCATGTCCCTCTTTTCTGTTTTCTCCCCTTCTGTCCCCAGCCACAGCGGCATGTAGGTGTGTGTGTGTGTGTGTGTGTGTGTGTGTGTGCAGGCGTGCATGTACTGTGCAACCACAGCCCCTTACTTCAGTCCACTCGGGCCTGCACTGCTGCCAGACCTCTGTGTTTTTGGCAGTCAAAGGCAGAGTAGGAGAGCAGTCTGCGGGACACTCAGTCCTTCTCCCCTGGACAACCCCCAGCGGCCCTGAACCTGGGTCATCAGTGTGATAGCATGTAAGGTGCCCAGAACCCCAGCCCTCCATGCCACTGGGCTGGCCAAAAATATCTAATTTTTTAAACCTTAGGACTAGAACCTAGCATTTTTTTTATGAAAGCTTAGGGTTAATTCACTATCAATAGATCATATATTTATAGTTTTCATGAGTCAGTACGCGCTTATGTATGTCGATATATATCAATACACTATCAAAAGTGTAATGATGTATATAAACATGTATCAACACATGAAAACTGTATGAATATGACATACTGATCTGACTTCAAGCTTTCATTTGAACAAAAAGTTTCTAGTTCTAACTGTTCGAATGTTAGCCCTTTCTAATGATGACTTATCTAAAAAGGGATAACTTTGGAACTAGAAGCTTAATTTTTTTTAAATTAATTCTTGGATTCATTAATCAATGTATATTGATGCATTAATATAGCATGGTGTTACAACTTCAATTTATCCATATTTAAAAACGCGAGTCTTTAAATAAAAAAAAAAATCAGAAATTCATTTTCCTTTGTTCCAGTTTCATGCTTGTCTAAAGGAATGGTGCTGGGAAGAGGGATTTTATTTCCTTAGGGAATGTAGCCTGACTTTGAGGGGATGGGGACTGTTCAAACAAGATAGCCTACATTCTAAAGAGGGAGGTAGGAGTGTGCTTGGAGCAAGATTTGCACAATACATCACAGCCAGTTTACACTAGGTGGTGGGAGTTGGCTTGGTAAGGAACACTACTGACATACTCAAGGGAGCCCCCCCCCAACCCCCACCAAGTGATAGTTTTAAGCTAGGTAAAACCTGGGGGTAAAGTAAGTGAAAGCGTGGGAACAGGTACTGGAAGATTCTATGCATCAGGAAGTCTGAGAAACAAAATACCTGAAATGCATACACTGGTTGCAGAGGGTGCACCGAACCTAGTGATTATGATAGAGATAGAACTATAAAAACATAGACTTTGACGGCAGATAAGGACCACTTGGCCCACCTAGTCTGCCCATTTCCCTACCTACAGGATAAGTTGCAGATCCTAGTTAATCAACAGCCTATTTCTTTCTACCCCCCACAAGAATTGCTTTATATCTGTCCCAAGCATTCTTGAATTCTTCCACAGTTTTAGACCCCACAACCTCCTCAGGAAGGCTGTTCCATGCATCTACCACCCTCTGTGTGAAAAAATACTTCCTCACATTGCCCCTGAGCCGTCCCCCCTCTATCTTCAAATTATGTCCCCTTGTTCTTGAACACCTCTTTTTCTGAAAGATGCTACCCTCTTGGACTTTGTTGATTCCACTGAGGTACTTAAAAGTTTCTGTCATGTTCCCCCTCTCCCTCCTTTCATCAAGGGTATACATATTAAGCTCCTTTAGTCTCTCCTCATATGGCTTCTCTTGCAGACCCTGCACCATTTTAGTTGCCCTCCTCTGGACTGCCTCCATCCTTTCTTATGTCCTTGCAGAGATGGGGTCTCCAGAACTGGACACAGTACTCCAGATGGGGTCTCACCAACTGTCTGTACAGAGAGATAACAACTTCCTGTTTTCTACTGGTGATGCCTCTCCCTATACATCCCAGTATCCCTCCAGCCCTCCCTACTGCCTTTTCACATTGCTTGCTAACCTTAAGGTCATCTGAAATGATTACCCCCAGGTCCCTTTCCATTTTTGTTATTGTTACTATCCCCCAACTGTGTAATCTTCCCTGGTTTTGTTTCCAGGTGCATTATTTTTCACTTCTTTGCATTGAATCCAAGCTGCCATACTTCTGACCATTCCTCCAACCTTGCCAAGTCCCTTCTCATCCTTTCCACACCTCCTTGTGTATCAACCCTGTTGCAGATCTTTGTATCATCTGCAAAGAGGCATACTTTTCCTTCCAGTCCCTCTGCAATGTCACTTATAAAGACATTAAAAAGGACTGGACCCAGTACTGAACCCTGCGGTACCCACTAGTAACCCCTCTTTCTTCAGAGTGGACTCCATTTACAATTACCTTCTGTGTCCTGTTGTCTAGCCCAGTGTTTTACCCAGGCTACCACCCTGGGACCCACTCCCAGGCTGGTTAATTTGATTATTAATCTTTTGTTTGGGACTGTGTCAAATGCCTTGCTAAAGTCTAGGTAGGCCATGTCCACAGCCCCTCCCTGGTCTACTATTTTGGTCACCCAGTCAAAGAAATCAATTAGATTTGTCTGACATGACCTTCCCACTGTGAACCCATGGTGCCATGGGTCCTGTGCCCCACTTTCCTCTAGGTACTCAACAATTCTTTCCTTTAGAAGTGATTCCATCACTTTCCCTACCACTGAGGTCAAACTGACAGGACTGTAGTTTCCTGCCCCTGTCTTGCTCCCACTTTTGTGAAGGGGAATCACATCTGCCTTCCTCCAGTCCTCAGGTACCACACCATCCTCCCATGATTTGTTAAAAAGGGTAGTCAGTGGTGTCACTAGTTCTCCCCTTAATTCTTTTAGAATTCTGGAGTGAATTCCATCAGGCCCCATTGCATTGTCCACCTTCAGTTTTATGAGTTCTTTCAGAACCCTTTGTTCTGTGAAAGGACTGGGATCGACCCCCCCCCAAATCCAGAGTGCTTTTGTTAATTGGATTTGGCACCTCCCCCTCCTCCTCTTTTGTGAATACTAAGCAGAAGTATTCGTTCAGTATCCCTGCTTTTTCACTGTTCCTCTCTGCCCACCCACCGTCCTTTCTGTTCGGCCTCACTATCCCTGCCTTTGTCTTTTTACGCTCCCTGATGTACCTGTAAAAGGTTTTATCCCCTTCTTAACCAAGTTGGTTATCTTTTCCTCAGTTTGGGCCTTTGCTGTTCTGACTTCCTTCCTGCTTCCTTCTGCCTTAACTGGTACAGTTCTCTGTCCTGCTCCTTCTGTGTTTCCTTATACTTCCTAAATGCTATCTTTTTCTCCCTAACCTTCCCTGCCACCTCTATTGAGAACCATAGTGGCTTTTTCTTTCGTTTTGATTTGTTTATTTGCTTCACACAAAGACTTGTTACCTATGTGATGGCAGTTTTGATGTTTCCCTATTGTTGCTGCACCCCTCCTTCTAGCCTGTTTGCTAGTGCTTTTCTAAGGCACTCCCCATCTTGCCAAAGTCAGCCCTCCTGAAGTCCAGTACCCTCACTTTTGTATGGCTTGACTCTGTAGCTGAGTTTATCGTGAACCACACTGTTTGGTGGTCACTTGTTCCCAGATGGCTACCCACTTCTAGATCTGAGATCCTCTTGCTGTCCCCATTTGAGAGTATGAGGTCTAAGATTGCTCCCTCACAAGTGGGTTCCAAAACTAGTTGTCGGAGGCATGCCACCTGTAGGGCATCGAGAATGGCCCTGCTTTTGGATGTGGCTGCAGCAAATGTGCTCCAGTTAACATCTGGTATATTCAGGCCCCCCATCAACAGTATCTCCCCTTTCTCTGCCATCCTAAGGATGCCTTCTATCATATCCTTGTCCATTCCCTCTCTCTGACATGGGGGTCTATGTACAACCCCTGTGCGGATTGTGGTGCCATTTCCAGTCTCTAAGGTGACTCACAGTGCCTCCTCTCCTCCCTGTTTACTTTTTTGTTCTGTTGCTTTTATCCCTTCCCTTACATAGAGAGCTACTCCTCCCCCTCTTTTACCCTCCCTGTCTCTCCTCTTGGTTGTGTACCCTGGTATGTGAGCAAACCTGGACCATGAGGGGGACATGTCCATACCAGGATATACACTGTTCAGAAAGGACGGGAAAAGGGATAGGACTTTACGGGAGAGACAGAATTAAGGCTCTTGAGATTGATAATCTGGGTGGCCCTTCAGGTTTAGAGATTGTGGGTACTAGCAGCCTCAGGGAAGGGGAAACAAATTAAAGCTGGAGTGGTCTACAGCACACCAAGCCAAGACCAGTGGGCAAATATGGAGCTAGGAGAGATGCTAAGGTGTGCAGCAGGATCGGGGGAAGTACTGTAGTAACTGTAGGGGACTTAAACATGCTGGATGTGGACCAAAAGGTCCTGGTTGGGGAGTTTGCAAGGAACCACCTACTGTTGGAAACATACTTTGAAGCATTCCTAGCACAGTTGATTCAGGACCTGAGAAGAGAGGGAGCCATGCTGGATCTAGTGCTCACAAACAGTGAGCAGATCCAAAATAGAATTGTCCAGGAACCACTAAGAGTCCATTGACCACAATACAGTGAAGTTGGATGTCAGAATGGAAGGCAACAAGGGGATACACTCGGTGAAGGTGTAGGACTCCTGACAAGCAGATTTTGATAAGATGCAAGGGTTGATGAGAGTGAGCATGATGGGAAATAGGGAGGATAGAAGGGGTGGAGGAGAAGTGGGACATGTTTAAAACAGGAGTCCTAGCAGTGACAAGCTGCATTTGAGAGGGTTAGTAAGTGTAAGAGAGCAACAGGTCCACTGTGGGTCACGTCAGATGTGAAGGAAGCATTGATAGCACTGATGAGGGTATTCAGGGAGTACAAGGGCAGCCAAATGGAGGAAGACAAGGAGTAGTATCTAAGAGCTCAATACAGGGCTCGGTACTTGGACTAGTGCTATTCATCGCCTTTATTGGAGACATAGCAGAGGGGGTCAGTAGGAAAATCTGCCTGTTTGTAGATGATACTAAGCTCTGTGGGAGGGTGGACATGGAGGAGGGGAGACAAGAGCTCAGGGAGGACTTGGCCAGGCTAGAGAGGTGATCTGGCATCTGGCTGTTTGGGTTCAATGCCAAGAAATGCAAGGTCATGCACCTGAGGGCAAGGAACCTGAGGGCCAGCTGCTATCTGAAGGGGGAGCAGGTGTCCAGCATGGAGGAGGAAAATGATTTGGGGGTGATAGTCAAGGGCGACATGAAACATTGCGCAGTGCCAAAAAGTGGCAGCCAAAGCGAATAAAATGTTGGAATGCATCGCCAGAGGAATCACCTCCAGGAAGGAAGAAGTCATTCTGCCTTTGTACAGGTCATTGGTAAGGCTGCACCTGGAGTACTGTGCAGTACTGGCACCCTTATTTGAAGAAGGACATCCATCTGCTGGAGGGGGTTCAGTGAAGGGCAACCAAAATGATCCAGGGCATGGGGAACAAACCATATGAGGAGAGGTTGAGGGAGCTTAATATGTACTCCCTAGAGAACAGAAGGGAGAGGGGGAATATGATAGGAACCTTAAAGGTATAAACAAAGTTGAAGTGGAGGGCATCTTCAATTTAAAAAGGGAGGAGAAAACAAGGGGGCCCAGTCTGAAACTTGTTGGGGGTAGGTTTAAAAGGGAAATGAGGTGGCACTTTTTTACAGTGGGAAGTTTTAAAAGGGGTGGGATGGTAAAAAAGAGAGTTGCAACAGGAGAGATAATGGGTAGGGGAAGTGAGGGAGGGGAGGATAATGAGGAGGCAGGGAAGGGGTGGGCAGCTCAGGAAAATAGATTGGGCTGCACACTCAAGCAGACTAGATAGAACATTGGCATGCTTCTCTGGCAAATTTTCGTAATTTTGTATGTTTGTAAGAGCAACCAGGTAAGCCAGTAGAATGGATGGAGGGGCCAAGGCTGAGCTCAGAATCTCGGGGCGCAAACTGGGGACAGGGGTTCTTCAGGTGTGTTAAGGAAAAATGTACGGTCAAGGAGGGCATTGTAAGGCTGAAAAAGCAGAGGGATTGGAGGAGGAGGAGGAGGACAGAATCAGGCAGAGATAAGGAACCAATATTTTTAATATTCACCAGGAAGGAAGAGGGACCATTGCCATAATGCAGGGGGAGGGGCAGTGGGGGGGGAGCTTTCACAGTGTAGGCCTTATCAGGGTTCTGTAAGGGCTGATAGGGTTGTTGGCCACCATATAATTTTTTTCGAACTATAATGTTTTTCTGGCAGAAATGTCAAGATACTCATTTTATTTTTTTTTTTACTTTTATTTCTCAACCAAGATACAGGGTTTTGACATTTTTAAAAGTTCCCACTCCTGTGCCATCCCCGCCATGATAAAATTAAATATCTTGGTAGAATGCTGAGCTACGTACCATCAAAAATGTGTGGTAACACCATCCTAATACATCCACATTATGAATCTAGTATGTATTCTCAACAGGCAACCTCAGTGGAACAGAGTTTTAAAAATTGCGTGCGGTGGCCATCTTTAATGACTTAAGTCATTAATTACAAAATTAGCTAGGAAAGCTATTCTACAAATATCTGAGAACGAGAAATACATGGAGGGTGACTATAAGGACGTTAGAAATACATTTTTGCTCAAACAAACTATATGGTGGAATGTTTTGCTGACTAACAAACACTGCTGCTTTAAAGGGAAAGTTCCCTCAACCTATTTACTGTATACCTGATTTCCTTTTCTAGCATCCACCTAATTTCATCCTAATGTAACCACCCAGTCCCCTGGGGTTACTAGAATCCTATCAGTATTATTGTTAGGAAGGTAGCCAGCATCTGGTAGGGAGCTCAATAGGGGCTCCTTACATAACGACATCATTGTTTACTCAGCTAGCCTGAAGGAACAAGGATTAGGTCATTCAGAACTCTCGCAGCAGCATAAGCTACACTGAGTGGACAGCTGTTCTGGAGAGCTTAGAATGCTCAGTGTTCAGTCAGAGTTCTGTGTAGAGAGTTGTTAGGTGAGGAGGTGAGAGTGGCAGAAGGACTGCCCATGAGCTCTGAGGAGAGGGCCCAGGATTTCTCACCCTAGTGTAGTGACATTTCCAGCTTTCAGTGAAGTGGTGGAGACCAGTGCTACAGCAGGATTTCCTGATTTCTACTCCCGGTGAAGTGGAAGAAACTGCTTGTTCTCAGTGGACTCGAGGGGCAATCCCCTGAATGTTCTGTGGTGTTTTCAGCTGCCCTGGATAGGACCTGAAAGAAACTGTTTGATCGGCTACCCAGGAGAGTCCCTTTCTTTTATTTTTGTTGTTCCATGCCATGTGGACAGGGCAACATCTGTGAATACTGTTCTTGGAGACCAGATCTCCACATTGTTTAGGGGATTCGATAGTCTGGGGGGTGTGTGTGCCCATAGATAAGGCTGGATCACACCTGTCAGTGCCCCTAGTGTCACCCAAGTGAGTGAAGTACCGTTAAAATGTTCACCCAAGTGAGTGCAGTTTTGCTCTTTGGTCACCCCACTGAGTGACGAAGTAAAGTGTGGGACCTCTAGCAGGGAATGGGGGTTTCAATGGTGTAGCCCTGAAGAATGGCAGAGACTGTTGGTTGGGGCCAAGAGTGGGAGGAACACCATCTAAGTGCTTACAAGGCAGCACTTCCTGGTTCGTAAAGGGCACCAGTTTTGCCTGAGCAAAGACCAAGCTGCAGGTTAAGGTGTGTGACTGAGTTTCACTTATGTGCACCTATGTTTGGAGAACAGTTTTGAGTATGTGACTTAGATTCACTTAATGACACTCGTGGGAGGAAAATGTTCATGTGCATGGCTAGGTGTCCACTAATGCACCTTTTGGGAATTTAGGAAGAAGACTGTTCTGTTATGTGTTCATGAACTGTACTGCGTGCAAGGAGAGTTCATAAATTGTACCTGTCCACCCTAGACTGACCCTTTGGGGTCCACTTCTGCTTTAACTTTCCATCTGTTGAATAAAGCCATACTGCACAATCCCAGTCACTGTTATGGACATTCCGATTATTGCTTCTGGTTGTGTGGATTTATTGGGGTCCCCTCAGCAGTTTAGATCTAGCATATGCCTAGCTGCCTTCACCCAGGACCTGGGTTGTGTTATTTACACAAGGTTCATGTTGTTTTATTTCTGTACCCCTACCCCTCTCTTCCTCTAGAAAATGAGCCAGATATACATCCTAATGCTAAGGGTGGTACCTACCTGTTTGTAAAGTAAAATGGTATGCCAGTATGTGGGTACCAGTGTTTCCAGATTTTAATGGGGTGTGTGCTAACTAGTTAAAAAGTGGCCTGGATGTTACACTAATTTAAATACAAATAAGATTGTTTCGCTCTGTTTAGCAATTCCAAATTTCTTGACCCCACTTATGCAATGCATCATGGGAGTTGATGATGCATACCTGCACAAGCCAGCAGAAGTCATACTCTCATTCATTTCTGTTACATGTCTTGTAATGTCCCTGTATTCTCCAAAAGCATTTTTTTCTAACTCAGATACTCTTTAAAACAACTGAAAACAGCAGGGCACTTCCTATGCCTTGAAAAGTTTCACTGCCAACATAAGACAAGAGCATAGGGGCTGCAGAGGACAGCAACAGCACTGCCTAAATACAATATAACTACTGCAGGCTTTAGCACTAAAACGTCTTTAAATTCCTGGATGCCTTGCATGAGTCGGGTTATGACTTTTGCAATGGAGTTGAGCAGGTTTTCACACCAGACTTAAGTACCTTCATTTACATTAAATCATAATGAAATTAGGCGGGTGCAGTAGAGGCAGTCATTGTTCATGCCTACAAACTACACAGGAAGACAGAATGAAAGGTTGAGGAGACCTTCCCTTAAATGTGGCCAGATGGGCTGCATTCTAGGATAACTCAAGGAGGCAGCTGAGGTAATAGCTACTCCACTTGCGGATGTTTAACTGCTTGCTGGACACAGGTAGTCCACAGGGTCTGGAAGATGGTGTAGGTAGTTTCTCTGTATTAAAGTGGACAACAGGCAGCATGGGATTTCACCAGGGGGAGGTTATGCCAAACGAACATTACTGAGTTCTTCAACTGGGTGTCCAAGGCATCTGACAAAGGACAGGCATTTGATATACTGTACCTGGACTTCAGCAAGGCCTTTGGCTCAGTTCCAGAAGAGACTGATCAAAAAACTAAGGGATCTTGGAGTGGAGGCATGAACTGCAGCTTGGGTGGAGAGTTTCCTAAGGAGAGGACTCGGGTGAGGGGCGTTCTCAGATGTTCAATTGGCTTGATAGGCAGTTGGCTCCAGGACCGGACCCAGAGGGTCGTGGTTGGCGGAATAGTCTCATCCCCAAGCAGGGTCATTAGTGGGGTCCCTCAGGGATTGGTCCTTGGGCCCCTCCTGTTCAATGCCTACATCTCTGACATAAGGAAGGGTATCAGGAGTGAGATGAGTCTCTTTGCGGATGACTCAAAACTGTGGGTGGTGGTGGATGGGGATGAGGGGAATGTGGCCCTACAGGGGGGCCTGGAGGCTCTGGAAAGGTGGTCTAGGAAGTGGAAGCTGAGGTTCAATGCAGGGAAATGTAAGGTACTGCACCTGGGAGCCAGAAACCTGGGCCAAGTGTACACCTGGGGGGGGGGGATGCTACAAGTCTCAATGGCTGAGAGGGACCTGGGGGTGGTGGTGGATGTTAAGATGAACAACTCGGAGACTTGTAGGAGGGCAGCGGCAAAGGCCTACAGGATGCTTGGATGCATCACTAGGGGGATCACCTTCAGAAGGAGGGAAGTGATACTCCCACTGTATAACTGCTTGGTGAGGCCGCACCTCGAGTACTGCGTGCAGTTTTGGAGGCCACATTTAAAGAGGGACATTGGAGAGGGTCCAGAGGAGGGCAACCAAAATGATTTGGGGCTTGGGGGATAGGACCTATGGGGAGAGGCTCGAAGAGCTAAATATGTACACATTGGAAGAGAGAAGGAACCGGGGGGACATGATAGAGGTCTTCAGATACATGAAGGGGGTAAATAGGAGGAGCGGTCAGGTGCTCAAGGAAGGAGGGGGCAACTAGAGGACATGGGTGGAAGCTGGAGGGGGAGAGATTCAGGAGAGAAAGGAGGAGGTGGCACTTCACTGAGAGGGTGGTGGAGCCATGGAATGTGCTGCCCAGGGGGCTGGTGGAAGCAGAGATGGTGGAGGGGTTCCAGAGGGGGTGGGACAGGTACAGGGGAAGGGTTTTGGAAGCAAAATTCAGTGCAGCGAGAATATCCGGGACTGGGAAGGGAAAAGCCAGAGAGGGAGAGAGGGGCAGCAAGGTCAGCTCCCCGAGTGGGGGCTGATCAAAGGAGCAGACATGAAAGACCGTTAGGCCTATTCTGCTGGCATTTTAGTATGTTAGTATGTTAAAGAGGTCATGAGCAGGGTGCCACAGGGATCATTCCCAGGCTCTGTTCTCTTTAACATATTCATATGTGACATAAGGGGAGACAGACAACACTAAGGTCTGTGTAAGGGTAAACACTGAGGAGGGGATTAAGGAACTAGATCTGGCAGCTGAGCTACAATGCAAAGGAAGTGTAAAGTAATGAAGTAATGCATATTGGGGAAAAAGAACCAGAGAGCCCAGTGGAGGGGAAGGGGTTTGGTACTAGACAACTCAGTGAAAAAAAAATAAACAAACACCTCCGGGTTATAAATCAGAAAACCTTATATCCACGACACTTAGTGCCAGGGCCTTGGGGACGGCAAATAGGATGCTAGGGTGTCTAGGGAAGGGAATCAGCAGCAAAAGCTGGGAGGTGATCTGTTCACTGTACAGATCATTTTGGGACTACTCCTGGAATACTGCACAAGGTTCTAGAGTCCATACCTGCAAAAAGACTGTGAGAAGGTGGAGGGTGTACAGCACAGGGCAACTAAAAATACCCAAGGCATGGGGAAGGTTGTGTGAGGAGAGGTTGCAAGACTTTGACATGTATACTTATGAGACTGGGGGGGGGGGGCATGATAGAAATTTACAGATACTGTGCCTGCACTGGATAAATAGGGTAGACTCCAAAGCCATGTTCACCTTGAGCAGAAAACACGGGTACAAAGGGAAATTCAATGAAACTGGCTGGAAGAAAAGTCAGGAAGTTTTTTCACCAAAAGAGTAGTGGACAAGTGGAACAAACTGCATGAGGTGGTGGTAAAGGCCAAATCAATGAGCAGTTTCAAGATGGGGTTGGACAGGCAAAGGGCATTATTAAGAGGGAAGGGGAAGTGGTGATTGGAAGGGCTGGCTTCTAGGGCCTAAGTAGTGTAGTTCGATACAATAGGCAGACTGGATGGGCTGCTACACTTTTATCTGCCATCCCTTTCTATGTTTCCATGTAAGCTTTCTCTGAATTTTGGTTCAACTTCAGTTTGTTTTATGGTCAAATGTGTATAATACTGTTTGGTGCCAGGCAGTTAAGGGGGGCAGTTATTGTGTGCATGCAACATAAGTTCATGCCTTACGACAACTGGAGTGGAGGCCAGAAGGGAGGGTGAGGAAGGTCCATATTGACGCTCCCCTCAGAGGGGTTTGATGGCTCAGTGCTTCACTCACTGAGTGACACATAGGGGTAAAATGGTAGAGGGGACATTGGTGGCATTGGTGAACATACCCCGCTGGACACCCCTTTAGGGCAGTTGTAGGAATACAGGGAGGGGTTGGTCCTTAAGGGTAAAAGCATCCCCTCATTAGCATAAAATGATTACTAGGCTCCAGTTGTAGCCTAGGCCTTGAAGACACATGAACAGTGCTCCAAGAAATAAGCATCTGAAAAGTGCATTTTACGAGCCCCCTTTCGGCTAAATTACATGCTGAGTATGCCTGTTGCAGATTTATTTGCACTACAGTGTTTTTGTTCTCCCCACAAATCTGTTTGCCGCCTACCTTGAGCTCTGTCCTTAACTTTCCCCCCAGACCAGCAGGAACCCCCCCCTCCCCAATATTTTCTGTTGCTGACCAAGTATCATGTTGTCAGGTTTCCTGATTGGCAGAGCTTGTCCACATAAGCGTTAGGCTTACGAGGTTGGGCAGCAGGTAGGGGATAGGCATTATTTTAAACATTGAAAGCAGTGCACCACATAGGCTTCACCAAAGTAGCCATTTATTACTGCATCCATGTACAAACCCTGTATGCTGAGGTTCTCAATCCTCTTTATCCCTGATGAAGATGGATTGAGCTCTCGGGCACCGGGTTTGTACGTGATGCGTAATAAATCTATTACTTTTGTGAAGCCTATGTGTGGTGCACTGTTTTTAGTGTTTCAAAGTTTACTTACCATATTTACAGCTACACACATGTTGTTCAGGTAGCGCACAGTAGGGGTGTGTGTTAGAGGGCAGGCAGTAGCAGCTGGAGTCAAGTCAGAGGCGGCGATCATGAGGTCGCAATTTTGTAAGCAAGTCGGTACACCAAGAAAAGTGTGAGATTTGGGGTTTTATTTTAATAGTGCGGGCAGGGCAGCCAGTTCAGATTCCTCATGATAAGACAGCAGCAGTGCTCACCATGACTGACGAGTCGTGAGCTCCAGTTTTGGTGAGTACAGGAGAGAAGAGAACAGAATTAAATATGTAAGTGGCTGTGTGGGACGTGGATGCTACTGAACCTGGTTCACTGTTTTTTACAAAAATAAGGACTGGCACAAATAAGCACATGGGTGATGGGGGGGATGTACTGTGCCAGTGTGTCCCTAAGGTATTTCATACAGAGAACCTGTTGCAGAGGCATGTGTGGGTCACACAGCTAGTCCTTATGCTTATTACAAAAAATGCATCAGCAGCTCCGACTTTACTTCAACTGCTATTGCCCACCCTACCTGCTGCGCCACTTACTGTATCATGATTCTCCCGGGCTAGGCCTAATGACAAAGCACATTTTCTGGAGCTGGAAGGATACTACTGCTTTATTCAACTGCGAGCTGTGTGAGAAATTCTATATTGCACTTGATATCTGCAACAAACGTGCACTTTTGCTTAATTCTGTGGGAGGTGAAACTAACTACCCTTGGTAATTGCTTTTTATTCACATATTTATTTAGTGTTTAGCCAAGAAGGGGCTTGCAAACTCTGTTTATCTTGTTAGTAACTCAAAAGGATTTAAATACTGCATTTGGGTAGGTCCTTGGAGGTAGCTAGATTGTCTACTAGGATTTTCTGACAGTTAAACTATTTTAAATGAATTACAGGTGCTGAGGAGTTGAAAAGAAACTTGCAAACTCTGCTTATCTTGGAAGTAACTTCATAAGTGTTTGAATACTGCATTTTGGTTGTCCCTTGGGGGTAGCTGGATTGACTACTAGGATTTTGGGACAGAAACTATTTTTAAATAATTTACTGGTGCGTAGGAGTTTGTGATAGTTAAACTATTTTTAACAAAGTTACTGGGGTTAAGGAGTGGTCATAGCAAAATCTGCAGTGTGAAACAGGAAAAGACAGTCTTTCAAGCAACAGAGGGAGGTGGATCTAGGTTTACGTTTGTTTGTTACAGTTCTTAACATTTTCATTGCAGGAAGAGTTTTCAGCACAGCTGACTTATTTTGGGGCTGACAGCTTTCAGAGCACAAACCACCAGGCCTGTTTTGGGGCTGGGGAGGATTATCTGTGTCTGAATTGGATGTGTGGATTTTTCTCTGTTTGATTAGCAGGGTATTTTCTCGGTCAAATTGTTGTGTAGGGCATCTTGCTGACAAGAAGGCACTCATTGCAGCAGTGGGTCAGAGCTTTTAGCTGATTGTTTTGTGAGGGCACAGTTGAGGCCCAACCCTTCCCACCCTCACCACCCACCCACCCCTGGAAATAGTTCCTTATACCTGGGGTTCTGACATCATTTCCTCAAGCGCAAGGTGCATATCACTGTCATATCCTCTCTAGCACACTGCACTGACAATATAAGCATACACATTGTATAATATAAATATATATATATTTCTATATTACAAACCAATCACACACACACACACACACACAAAAAAAAAATGTGTGGAGTAGTGCAATCTAATGGTTGTGGGGCAGCAGTGTTCCGGGAGTCTTTCTGGAGGCTGAGATGCTGCCCTATTTGCAGACAACTCTCTGCCCTGAGGGAGGAAGTTGCCCGTCTTCAGGCCACACTGGACAGTAGTAAGGGAACCTTCCCCCAGGCCACACTGGACGGTAGGAAGGGAACCTCCCCCATCCAGGGAGCACCAGAGCCACCACCACTACCTCAGAGGTTGCGAAGAAAGCACAGCAGTTGGACCACAGTGGGCTCAGGGAGGGTGAGGATGGTGAAACAGAGGCACACCCAGTCAGTTGTTCCACACCACAATCCATACACCATTCTGGGGGAGCATAGCTCCCCTATGGATGCACCTGCAGAGGAGATTAAGGAGGCTGAGGACAACTGTCACAAGGGAGGCCCACAGGAAGGAGGCAGAGGACACCACAAGGAAAGGAAGCAGCTCCTGGTGGGGGACTCAATTATTAGGGGGATAGAACTGGGGGGAGCAGGGAAAACTGAAGTAAGGTGCCTGCCTGGTGCCATGGCTTGGAGAGACAGGAAGCGCATCCTCAGGATCACAGGAAGCGCATCCTCAGGATCACGAGAACAGCTGCACGGGAATCTGAGCTGGACGTCATTGTCCACCTAGGGACAAATTACTTGGCTAATCATGAGATTAGAGCAGTGCAGAAGGACTTTGTAGAATTGGGGAGGGGCCTAAGACAAGTAGCACACACAATATCCTTCTCTGAGGTGCTGCCTGTCAATGGCATGAGTGAAGCGAGGGTACTTTGCACCATGCAGTTTAATGAATGGTTGAAAAAATGGTGTAAAGCACAGCGTTTGGCTCTTTCATTGGGGACTGGGGTTCCACCTGGAGGGACACCAGCCTATACTGGCAGGATGGTCTGCATCTGTCCAGGAAGGGAACAAGTCTTTTGAGCAGTCGGTTTAAAGGCTTCATTGGCAAGCTTTTAAACTAGTCAAGGGGGGAGGCACTGATAAACAGCAGGAAAATCCCAGCCTCTCCCTACAAAACAGGGTACTAAATGAGAAAAAGACCGAAGTAGACAGGTCAGTGGGGGATGCTGCAAAAGAAGGTAAAGCCATCAAAAAATGGAGAGCAATGAGTACCAATGCCTGTAGTCTGAGTAACAAGCTTCCTGAATTAGTGGCCTTGATGGAGGAGGAACATCTGGATATCGTGGCAGTCACAGAAACATGGTACACACAAAACCATGACTGGGACATAAACATACCAGGATACACTATCTACAGGAGGGACAGGGAGGGTAAAAGAGGAGGAGGTAGCTCTTTACATAAGGGAAGGAATCAGGCAACAGAACAAAGGGAAAACAGGGAGGAGAAAAGCACTTGGGTACATTTGAGACCGCAATGGCACCACAATCCGCACAGGGGTTGTATACAGACTTTCCTCAGGGGAGGAAATGGACAAGGAAAACAGATAGAAAGAATACTGGGAATGGCAGAAAAAAGGAGATATTGCTGATGGGTGATCTGAATATGCCAGATGTCAACTGGAATGCAGTTGCAGCAGCCACTTCAAAGAGTGGGGTTATTCTAGATGCCCTACAAGGGCATGCCTTAGACAACTAGTATTGGAGCCCACCAGAGGGAGCAATCTTAGACCTGGTTCTCTCAAATGGAGATGAAGAGGATGCTCACAGATGTAGAAGTGGGTAGCCATCTGGGAACTAGCGACTCATCGAACAGTATGGTTCACAATAAACACAGCAATAGAGTCAAGCCATACAGAGGCAGAAGTACTGGACTTTAGGAGGGCTGACTTTGCCAAAATGGGTGAGTGCCTAAGGAATGCACTAGCAAGTGGGCAGGAAGGAGGGGTGGAAGAACAATGGGGAATAATAAAAACTGCCATCACAGAGGTAACAAGCCTTTGTGTGAAGCAAATTAACAAAACGAAACGATGTAAGAAACCACTATGGTTCTCAAAGGAAGTGGCAGTGAAGGTTCAAGAGAAAAAGAAAGCATTCAGGAAGTACAAGGAATCACAGAAGGAGCAGGACAGGGAACTGTATCAGTTAAAGCAAAAGGAAGCTGGAAGGCAGTCAGAACAGCAAAGGCCCAAACCGAGGAAAAGATGGCCAACTCTGTTAGAAGGGGATAAAACCTTTATAGGTACATCAGGGAAAAAGGAAGACCAAGGGAGGGCTAGTGAGGCTTAATAAAGAGGAGGGAGGGTGGGCAGAGGGTGACTGTGAAAAGGCAGAGATACTAAACAAATATTTTTGCTCAGTATTTACAAAGGAAGTGGGGGAGGTACCTAAAACAAACAGTAGAAACACTCTGGATACAGAAGTTGATACCAGCCCATTTACAGAAGAAAGGGTTCTGAAAGAACTCTTAAAACTGAAGGTGGACAAAGCAATGTGACCTGATGGGATTCATTCCAGAATTCTAAAAGAACTAAGGGTAGAACTAGTGACACCACTGACTACCCTCTTTAACAAATCATGGAAGGATGGGGTGATACCCGAGGACTGGAGAAGGGCAGATGTGATTCCCCTTCACAAAAGTGGGAGCAAGGCAGAAGCAGAAAACTACAGACCTGTTAGTTTAACCTCAGTGGTAGGGAAAATGATGGAATCACTTCTGAAGGAAAGAATTGTTGAGTATCTAGAGGCCAGAGGGGCTCAGGACCCAAGGCAGCATGGATTCACAGCGGGAAGGTCATGCCAGACAAATCTGATAGATTTCTTTGACTGGGTGACCAAAGTAGTAGATCAGGGAGGGGCTGTGCGGGCCTACCTAGACTTCAGCAAGGCATTTGACACAGTCCCACACAAAAGATTAATATCAAGTTAGCCAGCCTGGGAGTGGGTCCCAAGATGACAGCCTGGGTAAAGAATTGGCTGGAGAATAGGACACAGAGATTAATAGTAAATGGAGTCCACTCTGAAGAAAGGGGGGTTACTAGTGGGGTACCACAGGGTTCAGTATTAGGACCGGTCCTCTTCAATGTCTTTATAAGCGATATTGCAGAGGGACTGGAAGGAAAAGTATGTCTCTTTGCAGATGACACAAAGATCTGCAACAGAGTTGATGCACAAGGTGGGGTGGAAAGGATGAGAAGGGACTTGGCAAGGTTAGAGGAATGGTCAAATGTATGGCAGCTTAGATTCAATGCTAAGAAGTGCAAGGTAATGCACCTGGGAAACAAAAACCCAGGGAAGAGTACACAATGGGGGATGAGATACTAACAACTACAAAAATGGAAAGGGACGTGGGGGTAGTTATATCAGATGACCTAAAGGTGGGCAAGCAATGTGAGAGGGCAGCAAGGAGGGCTGGGGGGATACTGGGATGCATAGGGAGAGGCATCACCAGCAGAAAACAGGAAGTTACTATCCCTCTGTACAGACAGTTGGTGAGACCCCATCTGGAGTACTGCACGCAGTTCTGGAGACCCAATCTCCGCAAGGATATAGACAGGATGGAGGCTGTCCAGAGGAGGGCAACTAAAATGGTGCAGGGCCTGCACCGGAAGACGATGAAGAGAAACTTAAGGAGCTGAATATGTATAGCCTCGAGAAAGGAGAGAGAGGGGGACATGATAGAAACTTTCAAGTATCTCAAGGGAATCAACAAGTCCAAGAGGGTAGCATCTTTCAAAAGAAGTGTGCAAGAACAAGGGGCACAATGTGAAGATAAAAGGGGCTGCCAGAGGTAATTTTAGGAAGTATTTTTTCACAGAGAGGTTGTGGATGCATGGAATGGCCTTCCGGAGGAGGTTGTGGAGTCAAAAACAGTGGTGGAATTCAAGCATGCATGGGACAGTCATAAGGCAATTCTAGGGGGTGGGGGTAGGAAGAAGTAGGCTGCTGGTTAACTAGGATCTGCAGCTTATCCAATAGGTAGGGAAATGGGCAGATTGGGTGGGCCAAGCGGTCCTTATCTGCCGTCAAAATCTATGCTTCTATGTTAATGTTTGTTATGACCTCTAAATCATATCAGAGTGATGAAAGCAGTTGGGGGCGTGTGATAAAGGCACTTTTCTGCTATGTGTGCAGGCTTATTTATATATATGTATGTACATATATATATGTGTGTGTGTATATATATGTATGTATATAGGGGATACATGATGGGCATGAGTGTGATATGGCAAATATTGTCACTCCTGCAGAGTGAGATATCCAGAGCTCATGATGTAGGAGTGACAATATTTGCCATAGCACACGATCTGCCCATCATGTATTCGATATATAATTTTAGGAGTTTTGTTGTGCTGTCTTGTGTTCTGTTCCTGTTTTATGTGTTTTCTCATTCTGTGTGTGAGCTTTTCTGAATGGGCTGGCAGTGTTATAAGTTCTGGGAGACACATGAGTGTGTTTTGCAATGCTAAATGAGTTAGTTTTAGGTAGGCGTGAGAAACATAATTTTGTGAGGCTGTTTTGTTTAGAAGTCTGGTTGCAGTGAAGCTGAGAGGCAGAGTGTCAGAACAGCTGGTACTGTTTTCAGTGGCAATTACCTGTAAGTTAGCTGCAGGCAGAGTGTTCTGTGAAATTGTGCTCTTTAGGATTCTGGCTGCAGTCAAGCTGAAAGTATCACAGTAATTGTAATGGGTGAGAATCAGAGTTTGAGGAACAAGTGAGAGTGTGTTTCAATTGTAGTTGAGTTAGCTACAGGCAGTAGTTTAGAATGTTCTCTGAAGCTGTACTATTTAGAATTATGGCTGCAGTCACACTAATGAGCTGCAAGTTGGCGGGGGGGTGGGATAGGTGTGTTTTGTAATGCTCACTGAGTTAGCTGTAGGCAGCAGTGAGACCTCTGAAGTAGTTCTGTATTTGTGTCTATGGTAACAGCACAGGTGTTTCTTGCATGCTAAGGGGAAAGCTGCCTAGAGTTATGGCCTTTTGTGACCTGTGTGTGTAAATGGCTGATATCATTACAGTAGAGCAGAGGATAAAAATATCACACTGCAGTGGATGATCCACTGTTTTATCTCACTCATTTACCACTCACCCCTATTGTGTGTGTATGTATATATATATATGACCAGGCTCAGCCAATCAGGAGATTGCCATACATGCATTGCTCAACAACAGAAAATATTGTTTGGGGAGGGGGACTGCCGGTTTGGGAGAAAATAAGTTAAGGACAGAACTCAGCAGACAGGTCTGTGGGGAGAACGAAAACATTGCAGCACAAAAAATAAGTCCTGCAATAGAACTGGTATACTTAGTATGCAATTTAGCTGAAACGGGGCTCGTAAACGCTCTTTTCAGATGTCATTTGGGCCTGTGTGCACCTTATCTGGAGCACTGGTGGCAACACCATCTCCTGCTGGAGATACCTCTCCCTGTGTATCCCAGTGGCCCTGCCCACTGCTTTGTCACACTGTCCTGCCACTATGAGGTCATCAGATAAGATAACTCCAAGGTCCCTTTCCTGCTTAGTGACTAACACTGCCTCTTCCCAAATCCCATACTCAGTTCTTGGGTTCCTATGCCCTAGGTGCATGATTTTGCACTTTCTGACATTGAACCCCAATTGCCATGCTCTTGACCACTCTTCGAGTTTCCCAATGTCCCAGCACATTATATCCACCTCTTCCTTATTGCTCACCCTGTTACAGATAATCATCTGCAAAAAAGCGTACCTTTCCTTCCAGTTCATCTGCAGTGTCACTTATGAAAGCATTGAGAAGGACCATTCACAATACTAAGCCCTGCGGGATCCTGCTGGTCACTCTCCCATCATTAGAGTGAGTAAGCTATAAACCATGACAGGTCATGGGTGTTTGGGGGCACTAATGCACGCTCTAAGTGTGAGGCATGAGGCCAAATGATGTGCATTAATGGCCCCATACACCCCTGGCTTAGAGTGGGTTATTGCACTTATAAAATGAGTCATTCTAGTTAATTAAAAAAACTCATTTTTTTTTTAAATTATTCTTTTAACAGTGAAAACTTTGTATCATTCTGTCTTGTGAAATAGTTCATTTCGTACTTTGCAACCCCCCCCCCCAAGAGGTTTACTAACTTGATATGCTGCTCTCTCTCTTTCCTGGCTCCCGAGCTGCTGTGCCAAGAAACTTACAACCACTGCTGTCTTATCACTCTCTGTCTGCTCCTCATGCGCTGAGCTGCTGGTAACTTTTCTCTCTCTCTCTCTATCTCTGCACAATTCATTGCGTATGTACTTTGCAGCCACCGCTACCTCCTCTCGCACTCTCCTAATTCTTGATGTGCTAGGAGGAGGCAGCGAGATTTGCAGTCAGTGCTACCTCCACTTGTCCTCTCCCAGTTCCTGATGTACTTGGAATCGACAGCGAGATTTGCAGCCGTCGCTCTCTCTCATGGCTTATCATCTGCTTGGAGGCACTCGCTGGACGTATTGCTGATGTGCACCGTGGATAAAATGCATAGCAAAATTCTCAAAAGAGGCGCGGGAAAAGGGGAGGTGGTTATGTATATTTGTTATTTAACAGAGATATTCGTGATTTTGTACTGTTTACCACAGCCGTGTGAAAAATAATATGGCTGATTAGATTTTTTTTTGTAGGGACTGAACTGGTGGATTGATTTAAAATGTACTTAGACTGTTACTGGGTAGATTAGATAACTTTGATAAGGAACTGTATATGTACTAAGTATTAATGAATTGTCACTTGATGTGTTTTGAACAATTAGGTTATGAGAATGTTGCTATCCGTTTTATAAGTGCTGTTAGCCACCACCCTCTGTCGCCTATCTGTTAACTAGTTTCTAACAGTTTCTAATCCAGATCGCCACTTTAGAGCCCACACCTGGGCTGCTCAGTTTCTTAATCATTCTCCTGTGTGGCACAGTGTCAGAGGCCTTTCTAAAGTCCAGATAGGCCATGTTCACTGCCTTCCCCTGATCTGTTTCCCTAGTCATCCAGTCAAAGAACTCCATCAGATTCATCTGGCATGTTCCCCCACCCACATGAATCTGTGCTGCCTTTGGTCTTTCAGAACACTGGATTCAAGATACTTTACCAGTGTTTTCATTTATTTCTGCACAACTGAAGTGAGGCTCACCAGCCTATAGTTCCCAGCGTCGTTCCTGCTGCCACTCTTACCAGACCAGATATCTGCTCTCTTCCAGTCCTCCATAACCACTCCTGATTCCAGTGAACTGTTAAGTAGTAGCGGTAGCCAGCACCTCCCTGAATTCTTTCAGTACCCTTAGGTGTATCCCATCTGGTCCCATAGCCTTGTCCACTTTTAGAGCTGCAAGTCCCTTTAGGACTGTCTCTGACAGTGGACTTGAATCTGCCTCTCCTCTCCCTTTGTTCCTGCTGATCACTGGTGGCCCACCCCCCACCAACACTGTGAAGACTGAGCAGAAGTGCTGTTCAAGATGTCTTCTTTTTCTTGGCCTTCTGTGTCTTGGTCTCCCTCTGCCACTCTCCTTGCCTTCACTATCCCTCCTCTTGCTTTCCTCTTTTTGCTTATGTACCTGAAGAAAGGCTTATCCCCGTTTACTACCCCAGCTATCCTTTTCTTTCTCTCTGTCTTTGCTTCTCTCACTGCCTTACCAGTTTACCTCTGTTTTGCCTGGTACATCTCCCTGTCTTCCTTCCTCTGCATTTCCTTATACCTCCCGAATACCACTCTTTTCCCCCTCACCACCCTAGAGTACCATAGTAGTCTCTTTTTCCTTTGCTTTTACTCAATTAGTTCATGCAGAGGCTAGTTGCCTTAATTATGCCCTTCCATATTTCCCCCCACTGTTCCTCTACCCCTCCTGGCATTCCTCCCCACTAGGCAATTTCTGAGGCAGTCTCCCATTTCCTTAAAATTCGCCCTCCTAAAGTCCAGGACCCTCATTCTCATGCGGACAAGATGTATAGGTAGAAAAAGTGTAAATCAAGATACAGGTGATAGAGTATTGTTGGTATATATTTTTAAAATATATTTAGATAGTTGAGAAATGTAAGTTTATTTAGTGTATTGATTCATTCAGAGATACATGGATATGGGATACAGCCAGCTGAGACTAAAAGTCACATTGCTGTTGAGGTCTTTATAAATGATATATTGAAATTATGTAAGAATATAACATCCGTGTTTGGAAGATGCTAGTGGTTGTTCCATATAGGAACAGATCCATCCTTTTCTAGTTTGATCTCAACCATCTCAGTTATAGCCCTGTGCATTATACAATATAAGTAATAAGACTCTACGAGATGTGGAATCGTGGGCCAATAATCACGTACCTCAGGTGTATTGTTAAGCACACCAGTAAAGTGCGATTATAGGCCATAATTACACATCTTAAAGGAAAACTACACCTTCATATCTGGTAAATTGTATTTGTTTCCACATCAACGGACAACTCTTTTCCAGTAGCCAATTGGAATTCCAAAGGAATTAATCATGCATGGGGATTTCATTGTCAACTGGCTGGCCCCCAACGCAAATAGCTATAAAGACGCTCTTTCTGCAGCCAATTTCTTGCAAATGGTACAATCTCCCACCAGTGTGAACTATAGAACTGGGACTAGCACGCTACTACACTGGGTGCTTACCAACCGCCCGGATCACATCACAAAAAACAAAGTTCTCCCCAACTCCCTAAGTGACTGTTCTCCAGTCCTCTGTACTTGGACTAACAAATTCACCAAACCCCTTCCAAAGACCATCAACAGCCTTATTGGCTCCTGGTTGGCTAGAGTCCCTCAAAACTCTCCTTCGGGAACATGACTGGACACCAGTTGACGCAGCCCCTGATGCTGATATTGCACTTGAGTATTTCATCTCCAGTTTCAGTTCTGCTTGTGATGCCCATGCCCCTTACAAAAAGCATAAGATCAAGGGTGTCTTCAGCCCATGGATCACTTTGGACCTTCTTAAACTAATGAAACATGGGACTACCTCTTGTATCGAGCCAAGGCCTCTGGCACCCAGGCCAGCACCCAGGTTTACAAAACAGCAAGAAACGCCTGCACTAGAGCTATTCGCCTCAAGAAAGCCAAGTATTGTGAGAGCAACCAGAAGAACACAAAAAAAAACAAAGCAGCAACTGGTGACAGCAATTAATAAGTCAGGGAAAAGTAAGTGCATAAATGCAGAGAAGCCCGCGGCTACTATCCCCGGTGCTTCAGGTCTAACTCGTGACACCTTTCTCAAGGGGTTAGAAAAGGTCACGAGATTGAACAGCCCATCTTATTAATTGTCACCAGTTACTGCTTTGCTTTTTTTGTGTTCTTCTGGTTGCTGTAAGAAGTCAGCACCCGTCACCAGCAGTGCCCTCCCATTTCTTGTGTTTCAGTATTATAAGAGCACCCTAACTGGCACATGGAAAGACGGAAAGAAATTCTGGAGCATTCTGTCTGAAATAACAGGGAAAGACCCAAAAAGGGCACCCACAATGCTGAACATTGATGGCACCACCACCCTGGACCAAGCTACCATGACCAACGTGCCTTTAACTCCACCTTCGTGGACCTTAGTCGTGTGCTACCCTCAAACTTCTTTGCTCCCACCCCTGATACCTTATCCACTGACAAACCAGGAAGGTCGCAGGGGTACCCACTGTTCTACTTTAAAGCACCTGGGTTTGAATCCCACAGCCCCCACTTACATACTGTGTGACCCTGAGCAAGTCACTTAACTTCCTTGTGCTCCCAGGTTGCACTGGTAAACAAGCTTTCAGCTTAGTGTGTCTCTCCTGGTTAAAAAAAAAAAAAATCCCTGAGAGTGTAGCAAAAAAACACCTGCTAAAAGTTCTGGGAAAATCCAGATTCAGTGATGATACTCTTGATCTGAAACTGCTCACCCTCACTATTGAAGAAGTCCTGACCCCACTCACCAAAATCCTAAACTGCTGTCTCATGCTTTCTCCGTTCCCCCTAAAATGGAAAGCTGCAGTGGTGACCCCAGTTCACAAAAGCGGTGACAAGACTTTAACTTGCTACTATAGTCCAATCTGCATTCTCCCCTTTCTAAAGCATTGGAACGGACAGTGGCAGAGCAACTAGTTGAGTACCTGGAAAAATATAGCTTGCAATGTCCCCAGCAACACAGTTTTCAAAAGGGCACAGCACCACTAACTCCTTCTTGAATTCACCTCCTATATCCATAACACACTTCATCTTGGACACTTGGTTGGAGCCACGTTCATAGATCTGACAAAGGCGTTCGACACCGTTCACCACACCCTGCTGATCGAACTATCTCTCCTTGGATTCTCCCTAGATACCACTCGCTGGTTTCAAAGCTGTCTCAGTGACCACTCCCAGCAGGTCAGGATCGGTGAATCGTTCTCTACCTCCATCCTGTTCCATTTTGGTGCCCCTCAAGGATCCATCTTGGGCCCCTTACTTTTCAGCATATTTTTAAACAGTCTCCCTCCCTCTTGCCATGACAGGATGCTACTATATGCGGACAATGCAATAATTTACACCTGCCACCCTGACCCAACCTTTCTGCAGTCACAGCTACAGAACAGTTTTGCGGAGGTTGAAACCTGGTTTAAATCGCATAAACTCATCCTTAATTACAAAGCAACTAAAAAATAATGTTGTTCCATAGAACTCACAACAAGCACAAGGACCAAAAACTAACAATCAACAACAGCACTGTCACAACTCTAGAGCAGGTTTACCTGTTCAGATATGTGGGCGTGGGCGTGACCCTTGACTGCACACTTGCCTACACCAATCACATCGATCATGTTGCCAAAACCGTGAATACCTGCCTAGGGCTCTTAATAAAGCATAGGCACTGTTTTACAGCGGAAGCCCTAAATCATGCTATCCAGAGCTGTTATCGCAATTATTGACTATGGGCTTGTCATCTATGGATCAGCTACTGACACTGCACTCTGGCGCATAACTATAGCCTTTAACAAAGCCTGTCATCTCCTCACTGCATCCGCCCGCCTTGTCCAGACATGCAATATTTACAATCTGGCACAATGGCTTCAGCTTATGGGCAGACTCAAGTACCAGACCTGTAGAAACATAGAATTTGACAGCAGATAAGGACCGCTTGGCCCACCTAGTCTGCCCATTTTCCTACCTAACAGATAAGCTGCAGATCCTAATTAACCAACAGCTTACTTCCTCCTACCCCCCCCCCACTAGGACTGCCTTATGTCTGTCCCATGCATTCTTGAATTCTCCCACTGTTCTTGACTCCACAACCTCCTCAGGGAGGCTGTTCCATGCATCCACAACCCTCTCTGTGAAAAAATACTTCCTCACATTACCTCTGAGCCGTCCCCCCCATCTTCAAATTGTGCCCCCTTGTTCCACATCTCTTTTTCTGAAATATGCCACCCTCTTGGACTTTGGTGATTCCCTTGAGGTACTTGAAAATTTCTATCATGTCCCCCCTCTCCCTCCTTTCCTCAAGGGCATACATATTAAGCTCCTTTAGTCTTTCTTCGTATCTTAGCAAAGCAGACATTAATGGGTCTTATGCCCTCCAGAGTTCAGGCCTTACTGACCCCTTATAGTATCTTCCACCTAACCAGAAGATCGGAGTGTCAGACGTTTACCGTTCCCCGTTGCCGGACAACACACGGTCAACGATCATTCATAGAGCCTCTGGCTCGTTTAACTCTCTTCCATCAGAAATTTCAAACATTGTCACACTAAGCACCTTTAAGCACACTCTTCCCCAACACCTTGTAGCCTATACCTCTTTTGATTGCTTCTCCAGGTTTTACCCCTTCTAGCCTCCCCCCCTTGGTCTCCCCCACCCGTCTAGCACCATTCCTCTCCATCCCTGTGATGATCATGAGTGCTATTCCTTTCTGTCTCCTTCGGTACACACTTTGCCCCATCTCCAACCCTCTGCTCCCGCCCTAGGATTTGCTTTCCACCTCCACCCACTCTCAATTCGCCCCCACCCCACCTTCCTCCCTATCTCCCACATTTACCTCTCCCCCTCCTCTCCCGACCACCCACCTCTTCTCCTGCCTCCTCCCCTCCCTATCCTCTCCTACCTTACTACTTCCTATATTCCTCCCATTGACAATGCTCCCTGAGCTGCCTTCCTAATCCAACCTCTTCCTTACCAATCCCTAAATGCCTCTTGCACTTTCCCACCTTAGCAATATCCCCAGGCATACATTGTTCAGTGCCTACTATTATGTCCCGTTGGTTGAAATATGCACAAATATATGTAACTATGTCTTTGATGAACTCATTGTAACTCTTTAGTGTGTTTGTAATGTTATTAAGTTCTGTTCACTTAATGTTTTTCTTTTACCTGACAAGGAACCTTTGTAAATAAGCCCAGGCTCAAAGGTGTTATCCGATATCTTAAATAAATAGCTGTTAGAGATGTATGTGATTGCTGTAGTTTATTTTCACTGTTCATAAGAGTCCCTGTAACTATCCTGGGGGTCTCCATTTTCTGGTTGTTGAAATCTCATTATCCCTGAGAACTGCATTAGCATATGAGAACATGATGTGTCGGCACCCTTCAGACTTCACAGTATGCCTGTCTGCTTAATTATAGTTCAACAAAACAAGGTGCAGCAAGGTGTGAAATAACTCATTTCCCTTTAGTTAGCTTTGCAAACTGAGTTGTAATGCAAGGTTTTTCCTTCTAAATTGCATTCAGTTTGTGTGTTTCCAGAGATTTTTTTCAGGATATTTATACTTTCAGCATAGAGATACATAGTATAAATGGGTGCTGTGACATCATGTTCTCGAATGCTAATGCAGCTGTCGTGAACAATGAGATTTCAATAACCATAACATGGAGACCCCCCAGGATAGTTACAGGTGACTAGCATGAACAGTGAGAACAAATTAAATCAAACGTGTATATCCCATCAGAAACAAATAATGTTTACAAGATATGAGGGTTTAGTTTTCCCTTAAAGTTTTATTCCACTTATACAATGGCATTTAAAGCAGAAGTTTGTGTTTAAAATGTTTTGTATGCTTCATTTTAAACCCTTGGTGTTAATCCCTGCTGTTCATTTTTGTTTTTAAATCCAATTTATATGGTGATATGTTTCATCTCAGTGCTTTAGTTGTGTGGCCTGACCTCATCCCTGATGCCCTCAGTGTCTCATAAGGTCAGATATTACTTTATGCTATATGCTTATTCATCTTGGTCACAAGAAAGTTGGTGTTTGACAGTGGGTGTTTAAATACAGCCTAGAATATTAATGAAAATCTGGGGCACCTGTAATAAATAATGCTGTCCTCAAAAAATACTCAAGCATGCTCAAAATGGGGTCAGAACAGTTTAGTGCATCCCTACTATTCATAACCTTTCTTGAAAATAATTTGATGTCCACATTCCTGATGCTGAAACTGTTCTCCTTGTGAGAAGTATTAAGAGGAATGCTGGGATTCTTTTTTCTTATGTCTCGGAATCTTGAATGTGCATCAAATTCCTCTTGCATCGAGCCTAGTCCATGCATTCCCTGATGTTCAGTGGCACCCCCCACGCATCTTGTTGCAACTACTTCCTAGTGTCCAGTGGCACCCATCCCTCTCCCCCTTTCATTCCAAACACCCCCAGTGTCCAGTGGTAGCCCTTTCTCCTCATTCTCTTCAAGCACTCCCTGGCGTCCAGTGGCACTCTGTTCCTCTCTCCATTCCAGTGCAAGCACTCCCTGGTGTCTAGTGGCACACCATCCATCTCCGTTTATTGTTTGAAACACTACTTGGTGGCCAGTGGCACCCCTCCCTTTCCATGTTACAATTTAAGCGCTTACTGCTGTCCAATGGCACCCTGGTCCTCTGCCCATCCTGTTTCAGGCAACCCATTTCAAGAACTTTTGGTGTCTAATGGCACCCCCTGCCATCTCCTTTTCCCATTCCAAAAACTCCCTGATGTCCAGTGGCATCCCTTTACCCATCCACTACCAAATGTCATGGCACCAGTACCCATCTCCCAAGGGTTTTTATTTACCCCCTGTCCCTGTTGCTGTCTCCTGCCCCAACTCCTAACAAAGACGAGCACAACCCTCCAGTTATCTTGTTGGCCAGAAGCCATCTAAAATAAAAACTGCTAACAGCATTACGGTTTATAAATACAGTAAGCAGTTTGTGATCCAAGCAGCGATCAGGCAAAGAGGTGAGTGGAGGGCTGTGTCAATTCCCATGGGGGGTGTAACAGGAGTCACATGACGCTGGGGAGATTAGGGGCCATTCAATAGTTGGGTGAGGGCAACAGGGAGATACTGGGGAGGGAAAGGTATTTTAATTGTACTGGGCTAGTAGGTTAGGGACTGTTTTGAGGTAGCTGGATGCAGCAGGATGAGGCAGAGGATAAATTATATGGGGTTCGTCCAGTTGTGCTTAGAGTGTGAGGGGTGGTATTATGATGCAGTTGGGGGGGGTGTATTCATATTGTTCATGGCCAACCCAGTGGTGTTTGAGGAGGGGGACAGGGGAATGTTGGGATGCAGTGGGATGGGAGGGATTTAAATTGTTTTGTTCCGACCTGGTGATGGTTGGAGGGTACAAGTAGGTATTGGGATGCAGCAGGACAAAGGGGGAAATGGTATTCTAATTGTTTTTAGGGTGGGGGCAGGGATCTACCAAGATGTAGTGGAGGAGAGGGATTACAGTTGTTATGGGCTGGTCTGGTGGTGGTTGGAGAGGTAGGATGGAGGTAGTGGGAGACAGTGGGATAAGAGAAGAACAGAGTTTGAATTATTTTGGATTGATCCAGTGGCAGCTGGTGGGGTATGGACCTGTTGGGATGAAGGGTATTCCAGCTGTTAAGGGCTGGTCAGGTGGCAGGTGGAGGAGCAGTGAGATATTGGGATGCAGCAAAAGGGAAAGGATATGCAAATGATTATTGGCTTACCCAGTAACGGTTGAGGGGAGTGGGAATGCATCAGGATGTGCAGAAGGGTATTTGAATTGTTTTGAGTTGGTCCCATTGTGACTGGGGGGGGGTGGTATCTGGATGCGGAGGGAGGTGCTGTTTTGAATTGTTTTGGACTACTGGTCCAGTGGTGGTGGTGGTGGTGGGGCTGGAGGGCAAGGAGTTGTAAAGATGCAGTAGCACAATGGGATGCATATTTAAAGTGTTTGGGGCGGTCCACAAATAAACTTGGGGGAGGCAGGGAGGTATCGGGATGCAGCAGGACCTGGGTAACAGTATTCAGATTGTTTTGGGTTTGTCTGGTGGTGGGGGGGCAGGGAGGTATCAGGGAACCAGAGGGATGGAGAAGAAGATACAGTATATGTCATTGGCATAGCAGAATGGTAGTAAACTAGTGGAGTGCTGAGGATACTATAGAACAGGGGTTCTCAAATGGTGAGGCCAGCCTCCTTGGGGAGGCCCCAACCTGTTCCAGGGGAGGCTCAAGCAAGTCTTGAAAAAGTATTATATTTCAATTTTGAACTTTATAGATTTTGTATGAAGGGATAAGGCAAACTGAAAGAGGATAACAGTAGGTGAATTTATGTGTTTATTCACAAGCCTGTGACCAGGGAAGGTACTGTACACTGAGATACGGCTTATTTCAGGTGTACCCCAGGGAAGGGTAGTGAGAAAATACAATTCAAAATGCAACTGCAAAACACTCAAGCAATACAAAATGAATAAAAGTGCAAACAAATTAACAGTAAACTAACGATGCAAGGAACAATTGGTCAATTAGACTGGCAGCAGAACTGTCCAAATACAAGAATTAACCATACAGTTACTAGGAATAAGAGCAGGAGGGAGCAAAATGATCCCTGAGAAGTTGCTTAAGAGCAGGGTGAGAGGGGGAGAGGCAGAGGTCAGCAAGAAGGTTATTCCAGCTAGAGGGGAAACAAAAAGCAGTCTGACCCATGAAGGTATGACGGGTAACAATGGTTCGAGAGTCAAAATATTGGAGCAAGTAGGTTGTCCTGTTTGGGGGTTACAATAAGCTTAATAACACAAGAGCCAGCTATGCAAAGATTTCAATTTATTCCTGATGTACTGTGAAAAGTAGGCTATTTTTCTATGGGGAGGCCCAAAAACATTTCAGTATTTTGAGGGAGGCTCAAGATCTTTTCCATAGCTTAGGGGGAGGCTCACTATGACAAAGTCTGAGAACTGTTGCTATAGAACCAAGCTTGCCCATCCACACTAAGTATAACATAACTTAAACCTGCTATTGAGACTAACTCAGGAAGTGGATGTAGCAGCAGTTGTCGAAAACTAATCTGCCACCTTGGTAGTGTGGTTGTTGGGTAAATCATTGTAGGCAGTTGTTACCCACTGTAAACTTGTTAAAACTGTTTAACAAGTGGAGTGTGGACAGGATCAGAGTTCAGCCAGTGGAAAGTTATTGCATCATATTTACTGGTTAGCGCCAATTAACAACTGCTGGCACAACCTCATAAACTCCATAATTCACACATGTGAATTATGGAGTTCCATAAACCATGGTTCCAAACATAGCTGCGAGTGTACCTGAGGACCTATGCGAGAAACTGTCCTCATGCTGGCTGTTCGCTCACGCTGCTTACAGAAAATCGCCAGCGTGAAAGATAGCCTTCTCGCACAAGAAACAAAAATGAAAACCAGGTGCACTATTTAAGTAAAACTCTGACAGAAATGTATTTTTAAATAGCAACCTCATCCCATCGAATGGGGACAGATGTGCGACAGGTCTGCTCTCTGTCTCTGTCTCTCTGTCTGTCTCCCTCTCTCTCTCTCTCTCTCTCTCTCTCGTTCCCCGTCATTGTGGCACTCACTATCGGCAGCATTGCAGTGAGAGAGAGAGAGAGAGAGAGAGTGAGTCTTGGTCTTATGGTATCCCTCACTGCATGATCTCTTGGAGAGATGTAAATACTCTCTCTGTGGATCCCCCCGCCCCCATACCAGTAAATATAAAAATATGGTGAAGTGTACAACTTGATTTTATGCACACCTCGGGTGTGCATAAAGTCCTTGTTAACCACACTTCCTCATATATTATTCTATATATCCTACTGCTTCAATACCTTTAACCATAAATTGAGAACAATTGAGTTTATGATGGTTTATGAAAGTTGAACTAATAAACTTTCTGGGTTTACCTGTCTATGTACTTACACTTGTTTATGAGGGTCAGTTGATGGGTTCAAGCATAGGCAGCTGGGACAGAGTAAAGAGCTGAGTAATTACTCGGGTGATAGCAGTAAGGCAGGGAATGAGGGGGAGAAGAGGGCAAAAACCCCATCTAGACAGTAGGTCACAGTGTAGAGTAGGGTAAAACTGGGCAGACTGGACAGACCAGTGGTCTTTTCCTGCCACCATTATTTGTTGTCTTTGCACGTAGTATATGAAGGATCAATCAATCAATCAAATCTTTATTTATCCAGGCGATCACCGTTGAGCAAGCTCATTTACAAGGTGGACCTGCAGTTAGTCAGAGATGGATAAACATACATATATATTACATAAAAAGTAGGATTTGGGAATACAGATTTACATGTGAAAGGTACAGTATAAACATTCCATTGCACTAGTGGGGAACAGGTAAATATCATCACATGCGTTAATTGTACAAAGTACATTCTTTCTTATACATGTTCGAAGGTGTTGATTTAATACTAGTATTAGCCAAGGGAAGGCAGATGACAACCATTACATCCCCCAGGAACTAAATCTAGCTTATACGGGGTCGCTGGCTAGGAAATAGGCCATGGCTTAGAGATGGCCCAAAGATCCAAAAACCAACAGAACAACTAATTAAGTGTCATGTAGGATTAGGTAGGGAAGGTAGGATGGTCTCTGCTTGTGTGACTAGGTACATAGATAGTAAAGGACAGAAAAAAGACCAAGTCTGCCCTGTTGTTACTACACAGTTACTCAGCCCTATCAAAGCTCGCTCCACTCCACCTTCATTTTGTTTCTTATTACTTCTTGACTGAATGTCTGTGTGTGTATATGGCAGTGTATCTGTGTGAGGATGCTTATGTGTTCAGTTTGTCTGGTTATGACTGAACGTGTGTGTGTTCGCGCATGCCTCTGTGTGATTGGGCCTCTGTACGTGTATTGGATGTGTGCATGACAGCTTATCTCTGTACATGGATATGAGTGTGTGTGTTTGCACCCCACCAGGAACTGGCAGGGAAAAACATTCACACAGTCATCAGGGTTCCCCACTCTCTGAAAATATAGGGCGGTGGCAATGGTCAGCGGGTCAAATGGTGCATTATTTTTCGGGATCTCCTATATGCACTGTACATGTGCATAAGTAGCTTTTAAGTAACATATAGTGTGCTGGTATTAAATCGGTAGTACTGCAATAAAGGATGTCAATAAAAGACAAGTTTAGAGGATTTTATAAAAAAATGGATAAAAATATAGGGTGGTGGCAAAAAAATATAGGGTGGTGGTAAAAAATATAGAGCGGTGGTAAAAAAAATATAGGGTGGTGGCCCACCGCCCTAAAACAATGAATGGGGAACACTGGTCATTACAGCCAACCCAGGCTGGCGCTAGCTAACTCTTGTTCTAGGGACATGGATATGTTGTTCATCCACACTGTCTGGCAGGTTCCTTGCCACTTTAAATCTTGCCAGAAGGTCTTCAAGCTGGCTCCTCCCACCCACCCGGGTGGTAAAACTCTCGGCTTCGCCCCATGATGCCAGATCTTCCTTACCGCTTGGAAGCTCAGGTTCCCTCCTTGACGCTCTGCGTATAGACTGGATCCTAATTCTTCGGTTCGCCCGAAGCTTATTCTTAAATTTTCAAGACTTAGGTCAAATTACTCCCTCGCAGCTGCGATGGACAAATCGACTCCTGGTTTTCAGCGGTGCCCATTTGGGCAGAAAATGTCCAGGATGGATCCGCACTCCAAGTGCGTCTACTGCTCGGCCTAGACCATGACCCGCGGGCTTGCGAGGAGTTATGTCATTAGTTTTAAGTAGCGTCTGGAAGACCGCACTGCCCGGTTACAGCTTGGGTGCCCCGAGAAGCGCTACCCGCTGATGAAGTCAAAGGAGGCCCGTTGGGCGGTGTCCACAGTAGCTGGCTCGGCAGAGCAACTCGAGCAGATGATCACCCTCGAGGAGGAGGCTGCACAGACCGCGTCATCCTCTTCCTCGGTCGCGGCATTTATCCCGCTCTCTTTGTGATCCTCCTACACAGCTTCTTTTAAGGAGCTTTGCCAGTCCCTTTCCACGAAGGGAGAGGGGCCATCGGGACATTCTTCTCGGTCCAAAAAGAAGGACTCGAAGGTAAGTCCACCGTCGGCGTTCGTGGGAGCGGGAGAGTTCCCCTTCCCCGGACAGTCAACACTCTACTTCGGTCGAGGTTGCGGCTAAGGCCGCTGGCTTCATGGTGTCCCCGTTGGACAGGCTGTCGACTGGTGATGCCGACAACCCTTCTTCACCGGTTCCCCCAGTGGAGACCGAGGACTTGCCTGCACCTCTTGTGCTGGAGTCCCCGGTCAAGACTTCCGAGCCGAGGGAAGGACGGGTGTCCCCCACCCCTTCCCAGACCCATCCTCGGAAACACAGAGGGTCTCGGTCTTAGTCTCGGACATCGTCTTGGTCCAGCCGATCCCGCCGACATCGGCGGTCTCGGTCTCTGCACCGAAGTAAGCGGCGCTGCCGCTCGTCCTCGTCTTTCTCCTCAGAAGAGGAGAGGCTTCAGCACAAATTGTGTCGATGCTACAAGGACCTAATGTGGCAGCAGTTACTTCTGTCCGGGAACAAGCCAACGCCGTCGCCTTCCCCGGCCATCAAGTGGCTGTTACCCAAACGGCCGAAACAACCCCTCGCTGTAGTCGAGGTGCCCAAGCCTGGGCCAGTTGTTCGGCCGAAACCAGCTGCCCCACCGATTGTGGTGGAACCTCCGCCTCCACAACCAAAATCGGGGACACCGACCAAGGACTCTCGGTCGGGTCAGGGTCTGCCCCACAGGTTGTCGGTCACCCTCATTCCCGACCGTTCTCGGCAGGTGGAGGGTGGCACAGGCCCCAGGCAGCTCTTCGCGGACTCCTCAGAGTCCGACGACTCCTCCCTGTTCTCCAGGCCCATTGACCTGGAGTCCTCCGGGGGCCAGTCGATGGACGAGAGCCCTTCGTCCTTTATGGGTCTGCTTCAGCTCATCTCGGAGTCAACCGGGATGCAGCTCGAGCCCGTATCCAAGTGGGCAAAGTATCCTCTAACAGACATATTGGACCGAGGGGATTTGCCCACGGAGGCCTTTCCGGTGGCTGAAGCCATTGTTGGCCCAGCCTTGGAGCTCTGGCAGCAGCCATCTTCCTGTCCTATGCCTTCGGCCAGGAAGTATGCAGTCCTTACCGGCTCTTTGTCTGGTTTTTCGGAACACCCCTCCGCCGAGGGGTTGGTCACCAATAGCATTTTCCGGCGTTCCGGGAACGCTAGGGATGTGGATAAGCCCCCCGACAAGGAGTCCAAAAAGCTGGACTATGCCGGGCGCAAGGTGTACGCTGCATCCTCCCTTGACCTCCGCCAGGCCAGCTCGGCCGTGCTGATGACACACTTCTCCCACGCCCTCATGGGCTCCCTGGATGAGGTGATCCCTCATCTCCCGGCTGACCTGCAGACCACGGTCAAGCAGGTACGGGACCAGGGAAGGGCGGTGGCAAAACAGCAGCTCCAGATGGTTCTGGACATTGGAGACTCCTGTGCCACATCAGTTGCGGCCGCAGTGGCCATGCACCGCAGAGCATGGCTGAGGATATCCACCTTCATGGCGGATACCCAGCATAAACTAGCAGATGTCTCCTTCCTAAGGACTGACCTCTTCGGCCCTGGAGTGGAAGGTCACCTCCAGTGGATCGAAAAGTCCAATGCCACTCTGGACTCTGTCACCTCCGCCCAGAAGGACAAGGGCCGTTGACAACAACATAAGTCCTTTCGCCCTTCTGTGCCTGTGGCACGTCCGGCCCAACAGCACCAGCATCAGGGCCAGCTGGCTCGCACTTGGCACCCCAAAGTCAAGCCTGCGGCTTCCTCTAACAGGAAGCAGGGAGGAAAAGGCTCAGGAGGTCCCTGGGACAGTCCCTCCTCCAAGCCTGCCCAGTGACAGGTGAGGGGTGTTGCCCCCAGCCTCGTCACTCCCCCCTGGGTTCCCCCCATGTGGGGACGGCTCCACCACTTCCTTTCCGCCTGGTCCACTATCACCATGGACCATTGGGTGTTGGAGGTGGTAGGAAAGGGCCTGCCCCTGGAGTTCGAGCAGGCCCCGCCCTTCTGAGCCGTCACCCCTCGTGGGGCTATGGAGTCCACAGCCTCTCTGTCGGCTCGCCGAGCCGATATCGCCCTGCTCCTCGAAAAAGAGGTGATCAGGAAGGTGGCGGATCCTCCTCCAGACCCGCGGTTTGTGTCCAGGTACTTCCTGGTCCCAAAACAGATGGGGGGCTGGTGCTCCATTCTAGACCTGCATGATCTGAACAGGTTCCTAAGGTCTCGGACCTTCAAGATGGTCATTGTGGCTCAGATAATCCCATCCTTGGAATGAGGCATGTGGTTCTGTTCTCTGGACCTCCAGGACGCGTTCTTTCACGTCTCAATCCATCCGTCCCACCAGAGATTTCTCCGCTTCAGGGCAGAGGGATCCCTCTCCGAGTTCCAGGCCATGCCCTTTGGCCTTTCCCTAGCTCCCAGGGTCTTCACCAAATGCATGGCAGTGGTGACAGCATTCCTGCAGCGCCGAAGGGTCCGGGTCTACCCCTACCTGGATGACTGGCTGATTGCAGCCTCCTCCAGAACGGAGGTGGAGCGGTCCAGAGATCTGGCCTTCCAGGTTTGCACTCAGGTTGGCCTCCTCATCAACGAGGCCAAGTCGGAACTCGTGCCAAAGCGGGTGATACAATTCATCGGGGCAGAGCTCAACTCTCTACGAGCCAGAGCACAGCTCCTGGCAGACAGGGCCAAGGTTCTTTCCTCCTTTGCCCAGTCATTTCAGGTTGGGCAGTTGCGCCCTGCCCGGGACTTCCTGCGCCTCCTGGGCCTCATGGTGCCCTGCACCAATGTGGTCCGTTGTGCCCGTTGGTACATGCACCCCCTTCAGTGGGGACTGGCCAGCCAATGGTCACAGCACTCCGATCCCTTGGATCAGCTAGTGACAGTGACCCAGGGGATGTGGAACGCTTTCCAGTGGTGGACCATTCCAGCACATCTGCAGGAGGGCATCCCATTTGTCCGCCCCGAGCCGACGGTCTCTCTATCGTCCGATGCCTCTCTGATGGGTTGGGGTGCCTATCTGGGGGAGCACAGAGCGCACAGCCTCTGGTCCCCCCGGGAGTCCCAATGTCACATCAACCTGCTGGAGCTTCGAATGGTTCGTCTAGCCCTCACCGCCTGCGCTCCATTTCTACGGGGTCAAGTAGTCCAGGTCCAGACGGACAATACCACGACCATGTACTATCTAAACCGCCAGGGCGGGACGCGCTCCATGCATCTGTGCAAGGAAGCTCTTTGCATTTGGTCACTCGTGTGCAGCCTGGAGGCAGATCTCCTTGCCATCCATGTGGCAGGAGCCTCCAACATTCTGGCCGATGCCCTAAGCTGGTTAGGGGCTGCGTCCCCCGAGTGGTCTCTCCTGTCAGAGGTAGTACAAGATCTGTTCTCCCACTGGGGCATGCCTCAGGTGGACCTGTTTGCCTCCAGGGAGAATGCGAAGCTGAGGCTGTTTCATGCCTGCTCCCCTCAGCAGGGCTCACTGCAGGGGGATGCCTTCTCAAGGCCGTGGACCCAGGGCCTCTTCTACGCCTTTCTCCCATTTCCCTTGATCCACAAGGTGCTTCTCAAAGGCGAGGAGGGACAAGGCGCAGGTGATTCTGGTAGCCCCAGACTGGCCCGCCAGTTCTGGTATCCAGATCTCCTCAGTCTCAGCTCCAGGCTCCGGCGGCTTCCAGCCTGCCGGACCTGATCTCAGCCAATCAGGGAAGGTATTCCACCCAGACCTTCAATCCCTGCACCTGCGGCCTGGTTCGGCGGCTAGAGTTCCAGTCCTTGGGTCTTTCCGATGAAGTCCTCAACGTCGTTGAGGCGTCCCGTAAGGAGTCTACCAGAAAATGCTATGCTTTCAAATGGAAGAGATTCTCCATTTGGTGTCAGGGCAAGGGCCTGGACCCTTCGTCCTGTTCCTTGGCAAGCATTCTGGACTGCCTGTGGTCCCTTTCTCAGCAAGGGCTTCGGTCGACGACCCTTAAGGTGCAGATGGCAGCCATCTCTGCTTACCGGACGTGGGCCGGGAAGCAGTTGGTTGTGCAGGAGAAGGTGGTCGGGCACTTTTTCAAGGGCCTTGATCACATATCCCCTCTGGTGCGAGAACCTCCACCTCTGTGAGATCTACTGCTGGTATTGGCTAAGCTCATGGACAAGCCATTCAAACCGATGCACAGGTGTGACATCTCTCACCTGTCGTGGAAGACCGCCTTCTTGGTGGCTATCACGTCCGCCAGAAGGATGGGAGAGCTCCAGGCGCTTTCCCTCGAGTCTCCTTATCTGGTCTTCCACAGGGACAAGGTTGTCCTGCGCCCCCACCCGAAATTCCTTCCGAAGGTGGTGTCGGAGTGTCACCTTAACCAGGTGTTGACTCTGCCGGTGTTCTACCCCAATCACACCTCGGGCCGGGCAATAGGCTCCATACTTTGGACCGTGAAGAGCTCTCTTATTACAAGAGCGGACGGCTGAAGTTCGGGAGGAGGGTTCGCCAACTGTTTGTCACCTACACTGGAAGCCGCACCTGGCAGACCTGCAGCCAAGCAGGCGATAGGCAGGTGGGTCACCTCTGCATAGATCTCTGCTATAGGTTGACGGGCATGGAGCCTCCCAGCGGGATAAGAGCTCATTCTACCCGCCATACCGCTGCATCAGTGGCTGCTTCCAGGGATGTCCCTATCCAGGAAATCTGCAGAGCTGCTATCTGGAAGTCAGCACACACCTTCATCACCCACTACCACATCGACCTTGAGTCACTCCGGGATGCTGGTTTTAGGACCTCGGTTCTCCGGTCTTTATTTCCCAAGAAGGGGTGTGAGCCTTGCCTCCCTCCTCCCATAGAACTGCTAGGAGTCTGCCAGACAGTGTCGATGAACAACATATCCAAGTCCTTAGAAATACAGATTACTCAGCTGTAACAGGAGTTCTAGGAATGGTATATGTTGTTCATCCACCACCCCAGCCTTCGGCTCGACGCACAACCTGGCTTCCAGTGGGCTAGATCTGGCGTCATGGGGTGGAGCCGAGAGTTTTACCACCCGGGTGGGTGAGAGGAACCATCTTGAAGACCTTCCGGCAAGATTTAAAGCGGCAAGGAACCTGCCAGACAGTGTGGATGAACAACATATACCATTCCTAGAACTCCTGTTACAGGTGAGTAACCTGTATTTGTTGTATATGAATTGGAAATAGAGGTTCTTTCAGTTTGCTTACAGGGCAAAATTCTTTTTCATATTGAATAGGTGGAACAGAAAACGATCAAGATGGACTGGACCACCCTTCTGTTGAAGTTTCCTTGGATGAAAACTCAGGAATGTTAGTAGATGGGTTTGAAAGGACATTTGATGGAAAACTGAAATGCCGCTACTGTAGTTATGCAAGCAAAGGAACAGCGCGGCTAATCGAGCACATCAGAATTCACACAGGTAAAAGAAAGCACAGTACAGATGGCCAAGTTGTATTGCTCAGTGTTACGTAATTTGTTTTCCTACTGTTATTCAGCATTGTGTTGCCATATTAAAGGGGAACAGTCAGCACTAACAGACCTGCACCCAAATGTGGGGCTGGTCCCAATTTGCACATTGTGTGCAAAAACATTACTTTTTTTTTTATTCACTGTTTCATGCAGTGCAACAGACTGTATCAGACTGATTTTACTGATTTGCAAGCTGACATCTTCTGTAAGTACAAATCCCAGAATCCCCTGCAACTGACATCGGAGGATGGCTGCAGCAGTGGGAGATTCAGTAGCCTATAAATGCATGTCAGAATTTTTATAAGCCCCAATCTGATGTTTGCTGGTCCCGCTGATATCCCGGGGCTAATTCCAGTCCTGTGTGACTGTACTTTGCCCAGGGTGGACAGCAGGACCAGCAAACATGCACTGCAGGCTATTGAATCTCCCACTGCTGTAGCACTTCTCTAATGCACTGTCTGATCTCTGGATTAGATATTTAAAAACTGTCCCAATTTCTGTGTAATCATCTTGGTTGCTTTAAATACGAGGAACCTTACTTTGGCCCATGTGTTACATTAGAAAGTTGATAAGTCCAATATTTATTTTCCACTTGATCCACCAAGTCCACCAGTTTGCATGCTGCAATAACCTAGGCAGTCCCCCCTCCCCCCTAGGTTTTGCAGTAATTTGTTCAGTCCCAGCAAACCTCAGATTATATGCATGTGCCTTTTTGAAGTGGGCACCAAGGGCATTGTTGATCTGGACATTTTAACAACCTTTATATGTTCCTTTATCCTCATCTTAAGCTGCCTGGTGGTTCTGCTCATGTACTGCTCAAGAATGAATACAGTGCAGGGCTTCAAACAGGCATGGGATAGGCATAAGGGAGCAATACAAATGACTATGAATAGATAGGTCACTGACAGAGCAAAGGCCAATGGCACATTTATAAGGTAGAAAAAGAAATGGGCAGACTGGATGGGCCTTGCGGTCCTTATCTGCCGTCAACTTCTATGTTTCTATGTTACACTTCTTGGCACGAGCACCAGGCAGCATAAACCACAAAACAAGAACTGCAGCTAATAAACTGTCTGGCCATGAACTCTTTACTAGAATCTGGTACTGTCAGCCTTCTACCTTCTTGTCAATATTGCATATATTGCAGTCGTGATATTTATAGTAACCTGAAGGTTTCAAAAAAAGGGATTTGGATGTCTTCTGGTCTGTCTGGAAGGGGAATGGATGTGTACAACTTGATGTTTCGCCTCGGAAAAGGAGATACTTGGCATTTTTTTAAATAGATCTCCCAAAGTAGGGCCCCCATAAAAAATTTAAAATGACTCCTAATGATCTTCCTTAATGTTGGGGTCTTGCAGCTACAATTAAGTCATGTCACCATAATAATAGGTTGTTTTTTTTTTTTGTTTTGTTTTGTTTTTTTTGCATTGTCTTTATTTTTGGAACCAAAAGCTGTTCCTTATTAATTTTCTTGGCCTGGGTCATTGCTCTCTTAATTATTCTCACAGAATACTCTCTATTTTTTGAAGCATGAAACTCAGTTTCTAGGGACGTGGATATGTTGTTCAATCCACACTTGTTGGCAGGTTCCTTGCCGCTTTAAATGTTGCCGGAAGGTCTTCAAGCTGGCTCCTCCCACCCACCCGGGTGGTAAAACCCTCGGGTCCACCCCATGACACCAGATCTTCCTTACCGCTTGGAAGCTAAGGTTCCTTCCTTTGCGCTCTGCTTTTTAGGCCTGGATCCACATTCTTCGGAATTTCTGAAACTAACTTTAAAATTTACAAGACTACGGTCTTCGTCTTCCCTCACAGCTGTGATGGACAAAGCGACTCCCGGCTTCCATCGGTGCCCTTGTGGGCAGAAGATGTCCCAGACCGATCCGCACTCCTCGCGCGTCTACTGCCTAGGGCTTGGATATGATTCACAGGCCTGCGAATTGTGCAGGTTTTTCTTGGCTTGACCGTGCTGCCAGACTACTTCTTGGGCACCCCGAGAAATGGTACCTGCTGGTCAAGTCTAAGGAGGCCTGTTGGGAAGTGTCTGCGGCGGCGGGATCCGCGTAGCAGTTGTAGCAGATGATCGCTCTCGAGGAGGAGGCAGCCCAGGCCACGTCTTCTTCCTCCTCGGCCGCGGCATTTATCCGGCTCTCCTTGGGCTCCTCCCACACTGCTTCTTTTAAGGAGCTTTGTCAGTCCCTCTCCACGAAGGGAGAAGGGCCATCAGGACATTCCAGTCGGTCCAGAAAGAAGGACTCTAAAGGTAAGTCCCACTTACTGCTCTGCTATAGGTTGGCGAGCATGGAGCCTCCCAAAGGGATAAGAGCTCATTCTACCTGCCATACCGCTGCTTTGGTGGCTGCTTCTAGGAACGTCCCTATCCAGGAAATCTGCAGAGCTGCTACCTGGAAGTCGGCAGACGCCTTCATTTCCCATTACCACATTGACCTAGAGTCACGCTGGGATGCTGGTTTTGGGACCTCAGTTCTCCAGTCCTTATTCCCTAAGTAGGGGGTGCACGCTTTGCTTCCCTCCTCCCGGAGAACTGCTAAGAGTCTGCCAACAAGTGTGGCTTGAACAACATATCCACGTCTCTAGAAATACAGGTTACTCACCTGTAACAGGAGTTCTAGGAGTGGTATATGTTGTTCATCCACACGACCCACCCAACCTCCCCGACTTAGACGCGCAGCCTGGTTTCCAGCGGGCTAGATCTGGCGTCATGGGGCGGAGCTGAGGGTTTTACCACCTGGGTGGGTGGGAGGAGCCAGCTTGAAGACCTTCCGGCACCATTTAAAGTGGCAAGGAAGCTGCCAACAAGTGTGGATGAACAACATATACCACTCCTAGAACTCCTGTTACAGGTGAGTAACCTGTATTTCTTTACTTGTCTATTAAATGTCAGTGTCAGTGGCTCAGCAGGTTGCACACTTACCTCTGAGGACAGAAAATCGAAAGGCTGTGGGTTCTAGCCGCACACCAGGCACTTGGGGGTAAATCCCAATACTGACACTGTAGTGCATCATGAGGAGGAGGATGCCTTCTTAAGGTGCTGTATTTCAGATGAGACATTAAACCGAGGTCGCGTCTGCCTTTTCTGGTGGTTGTTCAGGTGAACGTTAAAGATCCCGTAGGAATTTTTATTATAACTCCAAAAAGGAAATAATCAAATATCACAATACATGTTGAAAAGCACATGAAATAAACATGCAAATCATAATCAGAAGAACGGAGAATGAGTATTTCAGCATACTCCCTACCCCCTTCCCACTACTCTTAAGCGTATGGGAATTTGGTATTATAACTTGAAAGTAAATATAGACAAATAGTGTTACATCACACAAATCACAGTTAAACAAAATGAATAATAAAAAAGGAAGTATTGAAAGCATACACTCTACATCTGACTTCAGTATTCTACTTCCAACCGATAATACAAAAAGGGAAGCCATAACCCCTTCCCCCCCCTTCCTCACTAAGAAAGTAGGTGAAATTTTTCCGAAGTTTATTGTGAATCATATTGTTTTATATCACCCACATTAAATAGAATTAAAACCCATAAAACTTAAATATTCCATACATTTACCCAATGTATAACGTTTAAGACCCAATCGATAGAATTAAGAAAAAAGAAACCCATAATTCATATGTAAGTCTCACAAAGGAAAATAAATGGCAAAAAAAATCCAAGAATTATTTAAGCATTTTAGTCATACTTCCCACAATACCCTACAAAACCAAAATAACTAATTACATAAAGGCAACCTGTGTCTTTTTGAGTCCATCTAGGAGGAGGGGGGGGGGAACCCCACAAGATTCATGCATGTATATTTTACTTATTAAGTTGCTTATCCTATACTGACTCTCTAGGATGAAGGCCATATAAGGGTCAAACTATACACCCCACCTAAATCTGTCAGTAAAAGTCAAGCCCCTAAACCCAGGCTTATTTTATCATACCTCCTCTATCCAATCCATGTATTTCCACCAGGACTGAGCTTATGATGCCACACTTTGCTGAAACTCAGTGTGCTTAAAGAAAAGCTGTCCAAAACGTGCCCCCCCAGACAGCTTACCCTCCAGTTTAGATTTTAACAGCAAAAACTGCATTTTTCTGCGCTGTAACTTGCTGTATTTTAATTTTCAAAACTCCGTAACCCAGAAGTATGGAAGAGGCAGGAGACACTCCATGTGCTGAAAAGGTGCGGCGACGCACCCCTCGCTTCAATAAAATTAAAATACAGCAAGTTGCAGTGCAGAAAAATGCAGCTATTGCTGTTAAAATCTAAACCGGAGGGCAAACTGTCTGGGAGCGGGAGCCCACGTTTTGGACAGCTTTCCTTTAAATTCTACTAAAGAGTTTTGCATAGTTCAAAAAAATTGTTCAGCTGAAATCTGTCCCTAATATAGGGTTAGTTGACACCTAGTATGCCATATATGGTATTTAAGTATCAAAAACTCAGCTGGATTGTCCCTACGTCATATTTAGCCCACGCTTGAGGTACCAGACCTAATAATAAAATATCCCTATTTATTAATTTAAAGGGGGATTTATGGCACTTAGAAAACCATAAAACCCAAAAGGAAAGAATAAATGGGCATTCTAAGAACAAATGTTCCATAGTTTCTAATTTTTCTTCACAGGTGTCACCTCTAGGGCACATTGTCTCCTTTAATTCTTTATGTTTTAAATTATTCTTGACACTAAGTTTTTCATGTACACAAAGCCACATAACGTCCCACATTTTCCCTTTTAATCTAGGATTAGTCAACATAGTACCTATTATCTTTATCTCAGCTAGAGGTCTTGCACAGTATCCGGGTTGTTCTTCAAAAAGTATTAACAATATATGCATAAATTTCTTTTCTAGTAAAATCAGTTAACATGCGTCTCTTAATTACCGAAAGCTTTAATGTCCCAAAAATATACTGCATAAAGTATGGGAGGCCTAAAAGGGATTTTTGCTACGGGATAATAGAATCTGGCTCCCATGTAAACACCCACCGTGAAATATGATCTAGAACCCAAGGGCCCCATACTTTACCAACGTTTTGTAATGCAGGTTTCAGATTGACATAAAGGAACATGGTAAAGAAAAAGACTAATAAATGTATCATATTTAACCCCCTGTCCTTGAGGGGGCCTATAGGTCACCCCTGTTTTAAATGGATTAAGCCTGCTTCCCCAAATACACTAAAAGAAAAGACTATATATTACTGTCTCTAGTTGCTTTGTGGGAGGAAAAACTATACATAAATGTAAGAACTTAGTTAATAAAAGGTTTTCATCATATAAACCCTTTTTAGTTTGGACATGCACCATGAATTCCATCTTTTAATTTTATCTCTGCTTTCTGTTATAAGGAGATTCCAATTGTATGTGCACTTGTCACTGGGTCCAAAAATAAACCAATACCTTATGCGGCCCTTTTTGTATTGGAATGCCTAAAGCAGAGCCAATAGGAAGACATATACTTTTACCAAAATGTATCTTTGTTTTGGTAAACTTTGAGTAATTAATCGCCTCCTGTTCTGCCATACTGCCTGATTCCTGATCCACCAGTATCAGGCATATATCATCTGCATAAGAAATAATTTTAATTTCTTGATCCTCGCTATGAATGGAGACCCCATTATAGCTTCATTCTGCTGTATTTTATATAATAGTGGATTAAGAGCTAGAATATATAAGGCTAGACTCTGGGCAGCCCTGCTTGACACCCCTATAAACTGGACATACAGTTCCCAACCAACCATTAACATATGGTTTAACTGTGACCTTCTTATAGTATAATTTAAGCCAATCAGTAAAACATTTTGGGAAACCATTTGCTTCTTGCACGAACCATAAATGAACGTGACTAACCTTGTCGAAGTTTTTCGCCTGATCAAGGCCTACCAAGTATCCACTGATCTCTTTTCCATTTCCTTTCTCCATAATTTCTCTCAACAATATTTAAAAGATCGCCAATATTTCTCCCTGATATGGCACAAAATTAAGTTGGGTGTATTAATGTGCCCAGTGCTAATGCCAAACGATTGTTTAATATTTTTGCCAAAATTTTACAGTCTGCATTTAGAAGCGTAATTGGTCTCCAGTTATCTAACAGGGCCCTATCACCCCCTTTATATAGAAAGATTATAAGACCCTCATTCATGCTACTAGGCCGTCTAAAGTTATGCAGGAAATAATTAAAAGCTGCTGTCAATTCTTTAGTAATATAAGGAAGGATAAACTTATAAAACTCATTTGGGAGGCCATCTGGTCCTGGGGCTGCTCCTAGTCGTAAACTTGTGATAACTGAGCCTAATTCCAGTTCAGTGATCGGAGCGGTGAGTGAAGTCGCCATATAATCAGGGATTTGTGGCAACTCACAGGAGGTCAACCAGTGCTTAACCTCCTTGTCCACAATCTTGCCTTCTGCAAATTTGGAAGTCACATGGGTCTCTACCTCCTTGAGAATATCCCTTTTACCTTGTATTTCTATCCCTTCTTTTGATTGTAGATGGGAAATAACTTTATTGCGTTTTTGTGTTGTGCAAGAGTCAAAGGGATTAACACTGCCCTGTAACCCTGTCTGTCCAAACTTCTGCTCTGTTTCCAATGATTTCATCCTTTCATATTGGATGTTTATCCAGCTCCTGACTCAGGCCACCGGATCGCTGCCAGGCGTAGCCGTGGCTCCCAAAGCCTGCCACACAGCCACCTCTATAGCCCGCCTCCTGGATCAGTGCCGTCAGATCCAGCCCCCGACTCGGGACACCGGATTGCTGCCAGATGCAACCGCAGCTCCCTAAGCCTGCTGCACAGCCACCTCTCCAGCCCACCTCCTGGATCAGCGCCACTGGATCCAGCCCTTGATTTGGGCCACCGGATCGCTGCCAGGCACGGCCGTGGCTCCCTAAGCCTGCCACACAGCCACCTCTCCAGCCCACCTCCTGGATCAGCGGTGCCGGATCCAGCCCCTGACTCTGGCCACCGGCTTGCTGCCAGGCACGGCCGCAGCTCCCTAAACCTGCCACACAGCCACCTCTCCAGCCCGCCTCCTGGATCAGCAGCGCTGGATCCAGCCCCTGACTCAGCCACCCGGCTGCTGCAAACGGCCGCGCTCCTAAGCCTGCCACAGCCACCTCTCCAGCCCGCCTCCTGGATCAGCGCTGCCGGATAAGATTTCAGCCTGGGGCCGCTGAAGCCGTGAGCAGCTGCCATTGGTTGTTGCGATCACAGCTTTGTGCCCTGATTGGACTCCTGCTTCTTGGACTGCATCTGATTGGCTGGCTCTCTCTCTCTGCCTTGCTCTGCTCGCCGGGTGCTGTGCCCATAGACTTTCAATGTATTTGGCCGCAAATATTCGCCCACCCCCCCCCACCTTACTTAAATACACCTTATCCCTGCCCACCCTCTTTCACACTCTGCCCTTCCTTGCCCATTGGTCCACCCAAATAGGACATTTCTCCACCCTACACGCCCACTTCCCACCCCCTTCTTGTCTCGCCCAGTGCCTACCAATCTCCTCTCTCTCTCCTCTAACTGCTAATAGCCTTTTCTCTCCCCGTACCACTCACTTTCTGTCCCGGTCCACAACTACCTTTCTGCCGCCTGTGCAATCTATGCCTGCTATGCGGGCATTTTCCCGGTTTTTTTCCTCTCCTCCTCCTTGCTCTGCGGCCCCTTTTCTCCCTTCCAGGCCCCTGCCATCCCTACCCCCACCATCTACTTAGTCATAACCTGCTGTTCCCAGGGAACACGCCACTACTAACCCTGTCCTCCACATGGCCCACCTCTCGTAAATACCTGGGTACATTACAATACTGCTAAGCCTGATATGTGTGCCTGCTTACCCACACTGTATCACCTAAAAGCATCTCAATAGGGGCTGCCGTCTGGAACCTGCCTGCGTAGCCCTCAGCACAAATATGACATAAATTATCTCTCAGAGAATTAAGCTTATGCTCTATAAACTCCTACTCCTACTAATCTTGGGTAATGTCCATCCAAATCCTGGCCCAAGCAACACAAGCCCCACGAAAACTGCAGGAGCTGTTATCCTCGCAACCCTTAACATCTGCAGCCTACTGCCAAAGCTTGAAGCTCTTCAATCCTTCATTTGCCAGCACAACCCTGACGTCCTAGTTGTTGTCGAAACATGGCTGACACCAAAAGTTCCTGACCTGGCAGTAAGCTTACAGGACTACAGTGTTTTCAGACTGGACCATGTCTCCAAAAAAGGAGGAGGCTATGCCATCTATATCAAAGACACTCTTATGGGGCACCCCACTGCAATTCTCACGCCCACTGCCTCGGCCCAGATCCTGCCTATAAAAATTCACCTAGGACCAAATCAGAAAGCCCTCACAATTGTCTCTGTGTACATCCCACCCTGGGATCAAAGACATGGTCTCAGCGACGTCCTTAACTTCATCAACTCCCAACCTCCTGACTCTGAACTTAATCTGCTAGGAGACCTCAACATCAACTGGCTTGCGTCGGACGCAAGTGCTCATAAAGATGCCATAGCAGCTGTTAACCTCACACATACAGTTGACACCCCTACTAGGACAAACTATAAAACCAGCACCAGTACCCTCCTGGACTGTGTACTCACCAGCCACCCCACAAGGATCTCTCGCATCACCGTTCTCCCTGACTCTCTCAGTGACCACTCCCCAGTCATTTGTGAATGGTTTAACAAATTTCTCAACCCCCCCCTCCCCCAAAATCATCTCCAGCAGGGTCATCCCTCGTGGACAATTTACCCATCTTAAGCACCACCTGAAACTGCAAGACTGGCTACCTATTTACTAGGCGACGGATGTTAACTTGGCTCTTGACTACTTCATCACTACTTTCAACAGGGCTTGTGACCTCTTTGCCTCTGTTGAAAAACACAAGGCTAAAACCCTCTGTAACCCCTGGATCAATGCTGAACTCCTTTCTCAGCTGAAATTGAGGAACCATCTCTGGGCGGTGGCTAAAGCTACTGGCAAGCAACATGGCATCCAAAAATACAAACAAGCCCGTAATGCCTGCACAAAAGCTATCCAGCTTACGAAAAATTCCTATTACAAGGATGCTCTCACCAACACCTGGAAAAACGGACGAGCATTCTGAGGTAACATCAAGGAAATTACAGTTAAGCAGCCAAAAACCTCTCCGGCCATGCTACTAGTTGATGGATCCACTACCCTTGACCCAATGGTCATTGCTAACACCTTTAACATGGCTTTTACTGACCTCAGTGTTGTCCCCCCCCCCCGATTTCTTGAGCGCCACCCTCCTCTAGCTCCCCCATGCTCAGTCAAATCACCCCATTTCTACTTAAGGGAGATCAAGTTGAATGATGCACACCGCTGTATTGCCGCTGCCATCTCTGAGTCCAGAACTAGTGGTGACACCCTTGACCATAAGCTACTGTCGCTTACCCTTGAGGAAGTACTTCATCCCTTAACAAAAATTCTGAACCTCTCTCTCAGCTGCAGTCAATTCCCGGACAGATGGAAAACTGCCATCGTGACCCCAGTCCACAAAAGTAGTGACAAGACCAGTCACTCAAACTGTTACCCGATCTCCATACTACCCCCGCTCTCCAAGGCACTTGAGCATATCATAGCAGACCAACTCACCAACTATCTGGACAATTACAATGTACTGTGCACACAACAACATGGCTTCAGGAAAGGATACAGCACCACCTCAGCCCTCCTCGAGTTCACTGGAGCAGTACATAGCTCTCTTGACAATGGCCTCCTCACTGGGGCTATCTTTATCGACCTCTCCAAGGCATTGGTACTGTCCACCATGGGCTGCTTATTGACCAACTACTGAATGCCGGTGTCACCTGACTCTGCACTATGGTTCAAAAGCTGCCTAGAAAACTGGTTGCAAAGAGTAAAAATAGCCGATGCTGTTTCTGATGCCTTGCCAGTTCGCTCAGGTGTCCCCCAGGGGTCCATTCTGGGCCCACTCCTTTTCAGCCTTTTTTTAAATTCCCTACCACAATCTTGCTCAGAACAAATCATTCTGTATGCAGACGATGCAGTTGCTTTTTCCTCTCACAAAGACCCCACATCACTACAGTGCAGTCTCCAACTTGGTTTCAGTACCGTTGAGTCATGGTTTTCTAATCATAAGCTTGTCCTCAGTCACAAGAAAACCAAGTCTATGCTCTTCCGCAGCTCTCACAGTCTGCACAAGCATCACCACCTGGCGTTCTCCACCATATAGGGGAATACCCTTGAACAGGTTCTATCTTTCAAATGCCTAGGGATACTGCTTGACACTAATCTCTCTTACGGGGCTCATGTTGACAATGGGGCCAAAGCTGCAAATACACGGCTTGGTCTGCTTTACAAACACAGACCCGGATGCATTGAAGATTGCCGTTCAGAGCTCTGTGGTCTCGGTCATCGACTATGGTCTCATCATTTATGGCTCTGCCACGACGACAACCCTCAGACGTATATCAATTGCCCTAAACAAGGCATGTCGGCTTATTACTGGAGCCCACCATCTCACCCATACTTGTGATCTTTATGCTCAATTCGGATGGCTACAACTATCAAACCATATCAAGTATCTCACCTGTACCATGGCAAAGAAAATTAACCTTGGCCTTGCACCCCCCCCCGGTGTCCTAGCCCTGCTACACCAAAACTGCAGTTTCTAGGGACATGGATATGTTGTTCATCCACACTGTCTGGCAGGTTCCTTGCCGCTTTAAATCTTGCCGGAAGGTCTTCAAGCTGGCTCCTCCCTCCCAACCAGGTGGTAAAACTCTCGGCTCCACCTCATGATGCCAGATCTTCTTTACCGCTTGGAAACTCAGGTTCCCTCCTTAACACTCTCCGTATAGACTGGATCCTAATTCTTTGGTTCGCCCGAAACTAATTCTTAAGTTTTCAAGACTTTGGTCTAATTACTCCCTCATGGCTGCGATGGACAAATAGACTCCCGGATTTCGGCGGTGCCCATTTGGGCAGAAAATGTCCAGGACGATCCGCACTCCACATGCGTCTACTGCCTCTGCCTAGATCATGACCTGCAGGCCTGCGAGTTATGATGTTCGTTTTCAGCCAACGTCCTGGAAGACCGCGCTGCCCGGTTACAGCTTGGGCGCCCCGAGAAGCGCTACCCGCTGGTGAAGTCTGAGGAGGCCCATTGGTCGGTGTCTGCGGTGGCTGGCTCGGCTGAGCAACTCGAGCAGATGATCGCCCTCCAGGAGGAGGCAGCCCAGGCTGCATCTTCATCTTCCTTGGCTGCGGCATTTATCCGGCTCTCTCTGGGATCCTCCTACACAACTTCTTTCAAGGAGCTTTGCCAGTCTCTTTCCACGAAGGGAGAGGGGCCATCGGGACACTCTTCTCGGTCCAAAAAGAAGGACTGAAAAGGTAAGTCCCACCGTCGGCATTCGTGGGAGCAGGAGAGGTCCCCTTCCCCGGACAGTCGACACTCTACTTCGGTCGAGGTTGCGGCTCAGGCCACTGGCTTCACGGTGTCCCCATCAGGTCAGCCGGCCGAGACACCCGTCGCGCCAGGTCGAGATTTTTCTCGACCCGTCAGACGGGCTATCGACTAGTGAAGCCGGCATCCCTTCTTCACTGGTCCCCCCGGTGGAGAAAGAGGACTTGCCTGCGCCTCCCATGCCGGAGTCCCCGGTCAAGGCTCCCGAGCCGAGGGAAGAGCTGGTGTCCCCAACCCCTTCCCAGACCTGCCCCTGGAAACACCGAGGGTCTCTGTCTCTGACCTCATCTCGGTCCAGCCGATCCCGGCAATATCGGCGGTCTCGGTCTCAGCACCCAGTAGTGGCGTTCTGCCGCTTCGTCGTCTTCCTCCTCCAGAAGAGGCTTTGCTGCACAATTGCATGCTACAGGACCCAATGTGGCAGCAGTTACTTTTGTCCGGGAACAAGCCGACGCCATCACCTTCCCGGCCATCAAGTGGCTGTCATCCGAGCAGCCAAAACACCTCGCTGCTTGAGATGCCCAAGCCTGGGCTGGTTGTTCGGCCAAACCAACTGCCCGCGCCGATTGTGGTGGGCCTCCTCCTCCCTGGCCGAGTGGGGAGCTCCGAACGAATGACTCGGTGTAGTCAGGGTCTGCCCCACAGGTTGTCGGTCACCCTCTCCCGACCGTCCTCGGCAGGTGGAGGGTGGCTCAGGCCCCAGGCAGCTCTTGCGGACTCCTCAGAGTCGATGGCGACTCCTCCCTGTTTCCAGGCTCCTTGACCTGGAGTCCTCCGGGGAGGGCAGTCGATGGGCCAGACCATTGTCTTTATGTGTCTGCTTGAGCTCATCTCGGAGTCCACCGGGATGCGGCTCGAGCCCGTATCCAAGCAGGCCAAGTATCCGCTGACGGAGATACTGGACCGAGGGGATTCGCTCACGGAGGCCTTTCTGGTGGCTGAAGCCATTGTTGGCCCAGCCTTGGAGCTTTGGCAGTAGCCGGCTTCCTGTCCTGCGCCTTCGGCCAGGATGGCCAGGAAATATGCGGTCCTTACCAGCTCTTTGTCCGTTTTTTCGGAGCACCCCTCTGTGGAGAGGTTGGTCACCGTTAGAGTTTTCCGGCATTCCGGGAACGCTACGGATGTGGATAAGCCCCCTAACAAGGAGTCCAAAAAGCTGGGCTATGCCAGGAGCAAGGTATACGCTGTGTCCTCTCTTGGCCTCTGCCAGGCCAGCTCGGCCGTGCTGATAGCACACTTCTCTCACGTCCTCAAGGGCTCCCTGGATGAGGTGATCCCTCATTTCCCGGCCGACCTGCAGACCACGGTCAAGCAGGTACGGGACAAGGGAAGGACGCTGACAAAACAGCAGCTTCAAATGGCTCTGGACATTGGAGACTCCTGTGCCAGATCAGTTGCGGCCGCAGTGGCCATGCTGTGCAGAGCATGGCTGAGGATATCCACCTTCACGGCGGATGCCCAGCATAAACTGGTGGATGTCCCCTTCCTGGGGACTGACCTGTTCGGCCCTGGAGTGGAAGTCCACCTCCAGCAGATCTAAAAGTCCAATGCTACCCTGGACTCGGTCACCTCTGTCCAGAAGGACAAGGGCCGTCGTCAGCAACATAAGTCCTTTTGCCATTCTGCGCCTGCGGCACGTCCGGCCAACAGCACCAGCAGGCTCGTGCTTGGCACCCCAAAGCCAAGCCTGCAGCTTCCTCTAACAGGAAGCAGGGAGGAAAAGGCCCAGGACATCCCTCGGCCGGTCCCTCCTCCAAGCCTGCCCAGTGACTGGTTGAGGGGTGTCACCCCCAGCCTTGTCACTCCCCCTGGGTTCCAACCGTGGAGGGACGGCTCTGCCACTTCCTTTCCACCTGGTCCGCTATCACCACGGACCGCTGGGTGTTGGAGGTGGTGGGAAGGGCCTGCCCTGGAGTTCGAGCAGACCCCACCCTTCAGAGCCGTCGCCCCTCGGGGGTTACAGGTCCGCAGCCTCTCTGTTGGCTCGCCCGAGCCGACATCGCCCTGCTCCTCGAAAGAGGTGATCAGGAAGGTGGCGGATCCTCCACCAGACCCAGGGTTTGTGTCCAGGTACTTCCTGGTCCTGAAGCGGATGGGGCTGCCGCCCCATTCTAGAACCTCGTGACCTGAACAGGTTCTAAGGTCTCAAACCTTCAGGATGGTCACTCTGGCTCAAATAATCCCATCCTTGGAGCCAGGCATGGTTCCTGTTCTCTGGACCTCCAGGATCGTTCTTTCATGTCTCAATCCGTCCATCCCACAGAGATTCCTCTGCTTCAGGGGCAGAGGGATCCTCTGATTCGGGCTATGCCCTTCGTCCTTTCTCTAGCTCCAGGGTCTTCACAAATGCATGGCAGTGGTGACAGCATTCCTCTTGGCGCTTGAAGGTCGGGTGTACCCCTACCTGGGCGACTGGCCTGATTGCAGCTCCTCCAGAGCGGAGGTGGAGTGGTCCAGAGATCTGGCCCTCCAGGTTTGCTCTCAGGTTGGCCTCCTTATCAGGCCAAGTCAGAACTCCGTGCCAAAGCAGGTGATACAATTCATCAGGGCAGAGCTCGACTCTCTATGAGCCAGAGCACAGCTCGGCCGGACAGGGCTGAGGTTCTTTCCTCCTTTGCCCAGTCATTTCAGGTTGGGCAATTGTGCCCTGCCGGGACTTCCTCGCCTCCTGGGCCTCATGGTGCCCTGCAATTAGTGAGTCCGTTGGGCCCGTTCGGTACATCTCTGGAAGTCCCTTCAGTGGGGTCTGTACAGCCAATGGTCACAGCACTCTGATCCCTTGGATCAGCTAGTGACAGTGACCCAGGGGATGTGGGACGTCCTCCAGTGGTGGACCGTTCCAGCACATCAGCAAGAGGGCATCCCGTTTGTCCGCCCCGAGCCAACGGTCTCTCTATCGACCGATGCCTCTCTGATGGGTTGGGGTGCCCATTTGGGGGAGCACAGAGCGCACGGCCTCTGGTCCCCTCGGGAGTCCCGATGTCACATCAACCTTCTGGAGCTTCGAGCAGTTCGTCTAGCCCTCACCGCCTTCGCTCCGTTTCTATGGGGTCAAGTGGTCCAGGTCAAGACGGACAACACCACGACCATGTACTACCTAAACCGCTAAGGCGGGACGTGCTCCATGCCTCTGTGCAAGGAAGCTCTCTGCATTTGGTCACTTGTGCGCAGTCTGGAGGCGGATCTCCTTGCCATCCATGTGGCAGGAGCCTCCAACATTCTGGTCGATGCCCTAAGCCGGATAGGGGCTGCGTCCCACGAGTGGTCTGTCCTGCCAGAGGTAGTACAAGATCTGTTCTCCCACTTGGGCATGCCTCAGGTGGACCTGTTTGCCTCAGGAGAATCTGAGGCTGAGACTGTTCCATGCCTGCCCCGCTCAGCAGGGCTCGCTGCAGGGGGATGCCTTCTCGAGGCCGTGGACCCCGGGCCTCTTCTACGCTTTTCCCCCATTTCCCTTGATCCACAAGGAGCTTCTCAAAGCGAGGAGGGACAAGGCGCAGGTGATTCTGGTAGCTCCAGACTGGCCCCGCCAGTTCTGATATCCAGATCTCCTCAGTCTCAGCTCCAGGCTCCCGAGGCGGCTTCCAGCCCGCCCAGATCTGATCTCAGTCAGTTAGGGGAAGGTCCGGACCTTCAATCCCTGCACCTGACGGCCTCGTTCCTGATCGGCTAGAGTTCCAGGCCTTTGGTCTTTCCGACGAGGTCCTCAACATTGTTGAGGCGTCCCGTAAGGAGTCGACCAGGAAATGCTATGCCTTCAAATGGAAGAGATTCTCCATTTGGTGTCAGGGCAAGGGCCTGGACCCTTCCTCCTGCTTCTTGGCAAGCATTCTGGACTACCTGTGGTCCCCTTTCTCAGCAAGGGCTTCGGTCGACGACCCTTAAGGTGCACCTGGCAGCCATCTCTGCTTACCGGGCGTGGGCTGGGAAGCAGTCAGTGGCGCAGGAGAAGATGGTCGGGTGCTTTTTCAAAGGCCTTGATCACATATCCCCTCCAGTGCGAGAACCTCCACCTCCGTGGGATCTACTGCTGGTATTGGCTAAGCTCATAGGCAAGCCATTCGAGACCGATGCACAGGTGTGACATCTCTCACCTGTCGTGGAAGGCGCCTTCTTGGTGGCTATCACATCAGCCAGAAGGATGGGAGGCTCCAGGCACTTTCCATGAGTCTCCTTATCTGGTCTTCCACGGGACTAGGTTGTCCCTATGCCACCACCGAAATCCCTTCGAAGGTGGTGTCAGAGTTTCTGTAACCAGGTGTTGACTCTGCGGTGTTCTACCCCAATCACACCTCTGAGGTCGAATATAGGCTCCATACTCTGGACCTAGAGCGCTGCTATTACAAGGAGGCGGGCTGAAGTTCGGGAGAGGTTAAGCCAGCTGTTTGTCACCTACGCTGAAGCCGCACCTGGCAGACCTGCAGCATAGCGGATGATAGGCAGGTGGGTCACCTCCTGCATAGATCTCTGCTGTAGGTTGGCGGGCATGGAGCCTCCCAGAGGGATAAGAGCTCATTCTACCCGCCATACCGCTGCATCGGTGGCTGCTTCTAGGGACGTCCCTATCCAAGAAATCTGCAGGGCTGCTGCCTGGAAGTCAGTACACACCTTCATCACCCACTACCTCATCGACCTTGAGTCACGCCGGGATGCTGGTTTGGGGCCTCGGTTCTCAGTCATTATTCCCTAAGTAGGGGTGTCGCCTTGCCTCCTCCTCCTGGAGAACTGTTAGGAGTCTGCCAGACAATTTTGGATGAACAACATATCCATGTCCCTAGAAATACAGGTTACTCACCTGTAACAGGGAGTTCTAGGAATGGTGTATGTTGTTCATCCTACGGCTCTCGACCTCCCGGCTTGACGCACAGCCTGGCTTCCAGCCGGGCTAGATCTGGCATCATGGGGCGGGCCGAGGTTTTACCACCGGGTGGGAGGAGGAGCCAGCTTGAAGACCTTCCGGCAAGATTTAAAGCGGCAAGGAACCTGCCAGACAGTGTGGATGAACAACATATACCATTCCTAGAACTCCTGTTACAGGTGAGTAACCTGTATTTATGGAGCACTAGGAGATCCAAAATGCAGCTCCTGCAAGTTCCCTGCTGTCGTACTACCCAGGGTCAACGCTCTTTTGCCTACAAAGCTCCACTTTAGCTGAATGGCCTCAGCCCCACCATCTCTTCAGCCCCAACTCTTGGTATGTTTAAAACCAGACTATGGCACCATCTCATTGCCTCCAGCTCCTGTGACTGCCTCACCTAAACTTAGACCACACTCTTTTCCAGCTCCTGTGGTTACCTCTCCTCTTCCAGTCGACCCACCACTCCTGGCACCACTGTACCCCTTGATGCACTTATTCCCTACCCTTTCTACCACTTCTCCTACCTGCTCTACCTCCTATTTTCTATTTCCTAGCCTCCCCCCACCCTCGATACAAGCATTTCTCCCCATCATTGTCTGACAAATGCCTCCGGCTGCTTCGTATTCCCCTACCCCACCCCCGTCACCCCCTGTCTCTTTACTTTCTCTTGTGTTATAAACCATGGCCATAACTTGGTCTCCTGCTCGCTAATTGTACCCACCCCAGTTGTTTCTTCCAATGTTTGAGTACCCAAACTGTCTATAATCACCACATTGTTGTATTTTCTTTTGATTTGCTGTTCCTCAACTGTATCTTCTGTAATAACCTTAAACTGACATGGAACCTTTGTAAAAGAGCCTTGTCTCAAAGGTAATTGTAATCCTAGAACCAAATAAATAAAAAATAAAACCATTATTAGCTGATTTTTAACTGAGTTAATCTGCTCAGTAAAAGAAAACTCAATCTTATCTGTGTCAGTCTTCACCATTCATCACTGTTGGGTATCTGCTGGAGGTCAGGACCCCGCGGGAGCCTTTTTTTTTTTTTTTTAAGGTAGGCGGAGTCAATGTACCATCTCGCCTTGAGGCCGGCTGCGCTGAGTGGGCGCTGGGTTGGCCGTTGGGCTGTGTCAACTCCGCTGCCTGCCAGTTCTTCATCTCCGCCATAGAGGTTACCTCGTGGAAGCCGTAAAGAGCCTAGGCCTGCTACGCAGTTCTCGATTTTGACTATTTTCATTCGGTCAAAGTCCAACATTTTCCTGCCGGTGCTGTTTCTGCCACCAATTGACGTCGCCAAGTAAGATCTTTCTTTATTTTCATATTTCGCAACGTCGAGTCTGTGTTTGGTGTTTTTTTTTCTCCGTAGGTCATGTCTCGGTCGGAGGGCAAGAAATCTAAAATGGGTCAGCCCCCCATGCGACAGTGCCCTTGTGGCCAATATTCCGTTACCAACCAACGCGACTGGTGTTTCGTGTCTTGGCCCACTTCACGACATGGATTCATCACGGCCTGTTTCTCCATGGACCGCCGGGTCCATCGAGCACTCGTGGAAAGTAGGTTGAGTCCGCCGACTTCGGGGTGGTGCACCGTCCGGCCAGCCACGCTCTCTCAGCCTTTCCTCCGGTCCCCCTCCGGTTCTGTCTGGACAGAGGAGGAGGGCCTCGGCTCCTAGTAACCTAGACCATTGCCAAATCTTCTTCCGTGGCACAGGAGGCTCGTCCCGCTCCTTCCGGTGGGCGAGTGGGAGGAAGCGTCGCCATGGCAATCGCCCCTTGGGGTGAAGGCTCCCTCAGTGTCGAACCCGCGGTTCACAAGGCCGGGTCGATGCCATTGTGGGCCTTGGCACCGTTCACCGGTGCCGTGAAGGCCCTCATGGTTCGGCGGCAGCATGACTTGTTACCGCGGTGCCGTGGCCTCTATCTGACCCGTTCTGCGGCGCTCGGTCCGTGAGTCCTGGCGCCATGGGAGATCTCGTCGCCGTCCTTTTCCATGTCTCGCCTCGGCACCGTTTGCAGCGCCGTGGGGCTAAAGCGGCACTGTGGCTGGTGTCATCTGAGCCTCCCCTGCCCTCCGGTGCCCGCCACGCTGCAAGGGGCGGATGGGGCCGTCGTCGGTGCGTCCCTGCCCTCGGCTGTGGGGCCGGATGGCGCCATGACTGGTCCCGGCTCTGGTGCTCTTGTTTGGGCTGGAGCCATGCCCCCTCCGGATTCCACTCGCAGAGCTGTGGGGGGGGTTGCTGGCACCGGCTCGGGCACAGTTTCGGTTTGGCACAGGGCCTCTGACTCTACCTCCTCGGAGGCGGAGTCGAGCTCTGAGTCAGACGCACAGTCTGACCCTTTGGGGTTGGCTGTTGAGGAGGTTAGCCCAGTAGTCTCCTCGACAAGCCCGAGTCAGCCCCCTTCTGAGGTGGGTTTGGTGGCTACCGAGACTAGGGTCAGGGGTGCTGACCAGCAGGCAGTGGTGCAGGCCACCATAGCTCTGCAACCTGGTCTTGGCGGTTTCACTGACCACTCAGTAGTGGTACCCCCACCGGTGGTGTGCCTAGATCGCCCGACTTTGGGGCCGGTCAGGGCACCTACAGGACAGGAGGGTACTGTGCCCTGGGTAGCCCCTTCGGGAGCTGCCCAGAGGTGCCAGCTACCTAAGCTGGCCCTCTCGAGGAAGAGGGCTCTTTCGGACTCCGAGGGGTCGAGGGGCATGGGGTCGGCAAGTCTGCCTTTTTCGGGGGCCTACCCGGGCTCTGGGAGAAGCCGTAGTGCGGATCTGTGCTCTTCCTCCTTGGTCTCTTTGAGAGAGTCCCATTCTTTTGAGGTAGGGGACCGTCCTTCTGGACTTGTATGGCCCCGGTCACCTCACTGGGGGGATTCTTCCGGGCACAGCCAAGACAATACCAAAATAGTTGTTCAGCTGTCGGCTGTGGGGTCTTCTGGGGCACCTTCTTCCGTGGGTGCCCACGGTCCGCTCCTTAGCCCAAGCGGAGGTCAGCCAACATCTCTTCTTGGCTCTGTCCCCATCCCTCTGCCACACTCTCCTGCGCTCCCAGGCATCCTTGGTCCTAGCGGGCCTCTCTCCTGGGAGCAGTTCAGAGCGTGGCTGCTCGGTTCCCTGCTACGTTGGGGCAATGGACAGCCAGGTTTTTCAACCTCCCCGTGCAGCCACCCACTGAACAGCGGTGCCCTCCAGCTCCTCATCCCCCTCTTTAGGGAGGGACTCTGTCCACATCTCTCCAGCTGCTGATTTCGCGGAGTATCGGCGATTCCGCGTGAGGATGTTGGAGGACTTGCCCCTTACTCCTTCCACCACTAGCAATCACAGGCATGGCTTGCGCCTTTCTAAGCGTTTTTGGCGAGGCCACCCTTGTGGTGCCGCCCTGGCCTGCTCCTTTCGAGGCGTCATATGCTCCTGGAAGAGGCCCTTCTCTGGAGTTCCTGCCCCAAGGGATCTCCAGCCAGAGTATTACACCCGGGAGTCTCAGGTTCCTTGCCTTATCCACAGTCTGGATTGGCGCGGTTGGACACTCCTGATGGGCTTCGCACCCTCCACCGTGAACGGCCCCCAGATCAAGACTCCTCGGATTTTGACTTCTGGGGTAGGAGGACTTTCTACTCAGCATGGTTACTTCTTTCTATTTCTGCACATCAGGCCCACTTTGCAGCCTATGACAGGTTCTTGTGGTCCAGGCTGGGTCAGCTCCTAGCCTCATTGCCTGATATGGAGCAAACCAGACAAGCCATTGCACTCTCTGCGCGTGGCCTGGAGTTAGCAAGGAACCAAGTGAGGGCATCCTGTGATGCCAACGAGGTAGCTACCAGGGTTGTAGGGACAGCGATCTGCACTAGGCGGACGGCATGGCTGCGTCTTTCCCATTTGTCACCCTTGGCCCGGCGTAGGGTGATTAACTCCGCCCACCAGGGAACCTATCTCTTCTCCCGCACAGCGAGACGGTGCTTGTCGGGGCAACTTCCTTGCCCCACCAGGAGGACTCCGTCTCACTCTCCCCACTCTTGGAAGGTTCCCCCCCCCTTTGGTGTGTCACCCACTGAGGGCTAAGGGATTTTATCCCTTAGGGTGTAAAAGAAAACCCCCTTTGGGGGGGGTTCGGTACTCACCCAACAGTGATGAATGGTGAAGATTGACACATATAAGATATGAAAATGATGTATCTACCGTAATTATGATCTTTCTGTGTACCTTCACCATTCATCACAATCCCACCCTCCATCCCCCCGGGGCCTCAGTCTCTGGGTCCCCCTCCCTCTCTGTGCCCATCTCCCCCTCTCCTCCTTAGGGATGGGGTAAAACAGGACACACAGAGGGATAATGTTCCGGGGAGAATGGACAGCAAGGAGGGCACTCCTTCTCCAGTGCCCAGGGGAGTTGTCAGTTGCCCTCCTTTCTCTCCTTCCCCCATGCTCCCGCCCAACCTATTTCCCTTGTTTAAAAAAAAAAAAAAAAAAAAAAGTTTTTTCCCTTTTTTCACCAATAATCTCTCCTGAGAGGGTGTTTATTCTCTGTACCCTGTCCTTCTTCCAGAATAGCGACTCTGCTTTCTGGAGTATTTGCCAGCTATTCTGTGCATTGAATTCTGGCAGAAAGCCTTTGGCAACTCCTTGCATTTCCTGTACAGTCTGGAGACTGATCAGGGTCTGGGATGTTCTAACCTTCTCCCTAAATTCTTTACCCACCCTACCTCCCTCTTCCTTTCCAGAGATTGGGGCCCCTCCCAATCCCTTTAGTTTCCGACTGTCTCTCCCTCTCTGTCCTCTCAGTCATTATTTCTCCTTTTGGTTCATATATCTTTCCTTTTTCTGTCCCTTGGACTTCCTTGTCCCACCCTCCTCTCCCTTCCTCTTACCTCTCCGGCGACTCAGAACTGGCAGGCAGGCAGAGTCGACACAGCCTAACAGCCAACCCGTGAGCGCCACACAGTGCGTCGGCCTCGAGGGCAGCGCCTATGGTACGTTGACTCCGCCTACCTTTAAAAAAAAAAAAAAGGTTCCTGCGGGGTCCTGACCTCTGGGAGATACCCAACAGTAATGAATGGTGAAGATGCACAGAAAGATCATAATTACGGTAGGTACGTAATTTTCATTTCTCCAGCTGTAACTGGTATAGGAGAAAAAGCTCATTCCGTAATTCAAAATATCTCTCTTTTTTTTTCTGTCCATTTAGTTTCCCCGTAAGCTGGAAATATTGTTGAAAGTAATCTTTACTGTTATTCCACCAATCATCTAAAAAAATTGTAAAGAAAAAAAAATGACTGCCTTGCTTCCACTAAATACATGAAGCCTTCTTTAATTTCTGAGTTATCCAGCAAGCTTAAATTCAACCTCCAGTACCCCTTTCCTCTTGTAGTTTTAGCAAAGTCTGAAAGGGTAATACTTAGTAGGCCATGATCAGATGTAGCTACCAGTATAATTGCCTTTGATCTAATCTTCAAGTTCAGAGAAATAAAAAATCAATCCTGGTGGACAATTTACCTTTAAAAAAAAAAAAGAATGTCCAGCTGTTTCTGTATTTGTAACAAAACACCTATTAAACCTGTCATTTGTAAGACTTGGTTGAGATGGGATGAATCACAATATAGTTTAGATGTGTTAGGGCCTCTATCAGACAAAAATCGGTTTACATTGAAATCCCCCCCAAGAAGGATATTCCTTGAGGTATATAGGTATGGTAAAATAAGCTTCAGTAACTCTATTCTTGCAGTGTTTACCTGCGGTGCATAAATATTGATAAGTCGAAAATCAATCCCTTGAAGCTGAACATCTAGTAGTAAAGCCCTGCCTGGGTCTGTCTCTACCATATGAGTTACTTTAACCTTGTGTTCCAAAAAGCAAATCCCTACACCACTACAGGTGTCATCCCCCGCTGACTAATTGCTAGCCCCCCATACCCATGCACAACTGGCTGACGTAATTTCAGAAAGTGAACTTAATCTAGTGTCCTGCAGAAAAATTATATCATAGGTGTAATCTGAGAATAATGCAGATGTCGCCAGTCACTTCTTCTCTGATAATACACTATTAGTATTCAGAGAGGCAATGGCCACTTCATAGTGCCTCATTAAAAAAAACCAAAAAACATCCAGGCCTAGGACTTCATGGCACTTTTCTGGAGGTGGCTCACACGCACATCCGCCTCTTCCAAGTTCTACTAGCAACAGTGCCTTGTGTCTCCTCAGAGTCCGAGGGAACGTCCGCTTGCGAGGAAGCCCAAGAGGCTGTATCTGAGTCCACGTCCTCTTATGAGACTCCATCTCGTAAAACTGTAAAGGGATTTTTTATTGTCACCGGATCCACTGAGACAGTTGTCACCAGTTTAATCGGTTTCCCCTTCTTTGACTGTTTGGATTTGACCTCCAAAACCCATCCGGGGAGATCAGGAGGTGCCATCTCCACTGTTGATTCTGAGATGATTACTTGTTCAGTAGCTTCAGGCTGGGGTATTTGAGAAGATGCCAGAGAAACTACAGTGCCAGTCCTGCCCATATCAGGGGCAGCCAGGTTGGGAATGGTAGGAGTTGGGGGCCCAAAACCCAGATGCTGCTTTAGTTTTTTTGAATATAAAAGTCCAGCATCACATAATCTACATCTTCTGTATTATGTGAGGCCCAGGGGCAATGTGTAAAGGAGTGACCTTCTTCCTTGCATAGATTACGTTTCTGCATATTTCGACAGTGGTAACCTGAGTGCCCCATTTCTCTGCATTGAGTACATCTGAGGGCTTCACAATTAGAGCTAATCTGTCTAGCCGAACAGCATTTGAAACATCGACGGGGCTGGCCTGGGTAAAAAATAAAGCCTTTGTCCCCTCCCTATATAGAGACGATTTGGCAGATGTTTCAAGTAATTTCCCCCATACTAGAGTTTAATTTTAATCCTCCAGCCACCATTCCAGAAACCTTCCCCATCTAAAATGGGGTCTGGGGTTCCCTGTACATCACATCTCTTCTCGACCCAATATAGTATGTCCTGAATGTTGACTCCTTCATTTTGAAATAGAACTGTTATTACCCTGAAAGACACTTTAGTTAGGGGCATTACTTAGAAGGAGGCCCAAATAGGATTCATTTTCAGTGTCATAAACTTTGCCCAAAACTTCTCTAGGAGATCAGGTGTCCTAAAGCTGATGTCAAATGTTGGTTCCTCCACAGCATGTATAAGAGCATACACATCTGCTGGGGTAAATTTTAGAGATAGATTTTTTTGTTGGCAAAGTTTTATTAAAACAATCGGGAGGTGTTTCCATACTCCCTAGATATCTAAAATGGACTGCATTTCTTCTCTTCACAAGTTCGACTGGTTTCCAAAACAAACTTGGGTATGTTGGCCATGGGTCAGTCTGCTCCACAGGAGGCCCATCTCTTGGATCCACATTCATTCCATCCTCCAACTCACTCCAAGGTGTGGGGTACTATTTTGTGGATTGTCAGGAACTATACAATTATTTTGACCCTCTTCAGCCCTAATTGAGCCAGATGTCAAGGGAGAATAAGAAATAGTACCTGCAGCTGTAGTGCTCAGCTGAATGTTGTCTCCTGCTGTTGTAGTAGGCTGGTCTGATCTTTGTAAACACGTATCTGCCACTACTGAATGGACTGATGTTCCTTATGGGTCACCCGTATCTGTATCTGGCAGCCAAGACCCAGAAGGGGTCTGTCTCCATCCTGTGCCCTCCATCGCATGCTCTGGTGACCAGATGCTCTCATCATCACATCCCTGCGAAGTAGTGGTCTGTGAGCATGGAGTATGCGGTGCCTGTTCTGTATCGGACAAAACTGTGCCATGGATGAAAACATTACAGTCAGTCTCCTCGGCATTTCCAGGGGATGCCTACAACAAGCGTTTCCTTTTCTTGTCCTCATCTTTTCGTTTGTTGTCCGCTGCCAATTGCAGCTCAGTGGAATGGAGCTCCTGTTGCAGAATTGCCTGCTTGTCGTGGAGAGAGAGTTCTGATTATGCCGTGTGAGTGAGCTTGTCTGTAATTCTTCTTTTGCGACTACTGGTTCCTCCATATGCACATTGCTTTGTGCATCTACAAAAATATCTGGATTTTCTGTATTTCTTTTGGTGTCAACAGCGCCTTGAGGCATTCCACCAACACCTCCCCTCTCCTTCATAGCATCTCCATGACTAGAGACCTCCATTACAGCAACAGCGGTTCCCCCTACTGGCAGAGTAGGGGAATTTCCCCGGTGTCCTAGACACATTTCTATACCATCAATAGCTTAATCTGGTTTGATTTCATTAGGACTTCCAGTCTCAGTGGACCTACTCGGTCAACAAAATGTAATAAATAAATTAAAGCTTTCCTCCTGGGAACAGTTTTGTCTGGGAGAACTTAACATGCATCAGTCCTCTAGGTCCATGTGCTTTTCAGTTCCCATCACAAAGACATTAGTGAACTTTCTTTTGCTTTCAAAGCTCCACACGTTTGGCATAAGTTTCTCAGTCACTGAAAATAGACCTCCACCACCTGCACCTTCAAAATGCAAATCATTGACTACTATACCTCAAAGAACCATGTTCTTGTTTCAAGACTGACTGCGGCCTAACATCCACTACCCCATGCACATGTGTTTCCAAGGTATAACAGATGCTTCTACTACAATAGCTCAGAACAGCTAGTCTAACTCTTGTGTAATCTCCACCTGTGGAATGGTGCCCTGGAACTTGGAATGTTATTAAAATGAACATTCTCATTCCCTCTCTCTCTCGCTCTCTCTCTCTGCTGTGCTCGTGCTAGAAGCCTTCCCCTAAAAGAACTCTGTTGTCCACTCAAGAAAGTGGTCACCCCGAACAGTATTCCTGCTGTTCTACATCTAATAGACCAAGTTTGACTTATGTTACTGTATATATTGAATTTGATTTAATGATATTTATTTCTATCTCAGTTCTGTGTTTAGATGGTATTTGTTTGCTAAAAAAATGCTGTTTTCTCAATTTCCTCCTGGTTCCCAGGAACTGTAAAATAATGACATGGTACTCTGTTCACAAAGACTATGCTAGAATTTAGCTGTAAAAGTAAATATAAAAAATATTCTGGTTCCCTTTTCTAGGTTCCCGGTTTAAAAATATTGTACTTTTTTCCAGTTTTTCTGCCTCTTGACTTGAGGTTGAGTGTGAGAACTGTCACCGACTTACGACTGTGGTGGGTTTCTGAGTTCTCTGCTAATATATAAAGAACTCGGTTTCACTGTTGAAGTGAAATTTAGAAGTCACCTCACAATGACCGTGGTTGACATCAGAACCAGGTCTCGGGGACTAAGGTTGGGCATATTTCAGTGGTGCCTTCTTGCTCTCATGTCTGAGTTAGGAAAGCCAAAGAAAGACTGGACCAGGGCTAAAAATATTGACTTTCTTGATTTTTGTGTAAAAGCAGTTCTAGCCCTGGAAATGTGTTTTTACAGCCAGCATTTCGTCTGGAAATGTATTTGCTATAATGTGCAGGCTTGGCCTCAGCGGCAGTAGTGAGCCTCTGTAGTGCACAGCGCACCATGCCTGTGTGGGGAAGGGGTTGTTAACAAAAAAAAAAGCATGACAGTCGAGATTGTGTTGTGCGCAGAAGCAGGTGAGGAAGAGCTGCAAGTCAGCATTCAGTAAGTATGATAGGCTGAAGCGGGGGAGCGGAGAGACTGCCAGGTAAGGATGAATGCACAAGCATGTCATGCGGTGAAGCACGGGGGAGCAGGGGAAGATAGAGGCTACTGAACTGGTGAGTGTCATAGCACATCGTGGGCTAAAATGGGGAGCACCACAGGTCACATAATGAAACAGGGGGTGGAGCCACAGATCATGCACTGAAGAGGAGGCTACAGAAAGAAAAAATCAAGTCAAGTCCTTCAGGGATAGCAGCATGCGAGACCAAAAAAAAAAGAGACATATAGAGAAATACACAGTATAAAATAGTGAGGGAGAAGGAGAAAGCATAAAGGCTTGGGAGAGGGCTCAGGGCCAGAAAAGCCAGAGAAAAATGCACAAAAAGGAAACCAGGGAGAAAAAAAATAAAATAGATAAGGAAAATGATTAGTAAATAAATAAGAAAGGAAAAATAGAAGCCATTATGTGATTATGAGTTAAAAGACAAGGAATGAATGTGCAATAGTGAGAGAGAGGGAAAAAAAAAAGACACAAATGAATAACATAGTCAGGACACACAAAAGCAATGCTTAAACCCATTTTGTTTTACAGTATTTTATATATAAATCGTGTAATTCGTTAGGCACCTGTAACCCCCCCCCCCTTCTTTAACTAGCAGGGCTGCTCCTCTCATCACAGGCGTCTAGGGACAAACAAGAGGGGTGGGGGTTTACATAAGTGAATACAGATTTTGAAAACAGAAAAATGGCCACCATTAGGCTAGGTGACCCGACTGTTACACTAGGACAGTCAAACCCAAGTGTGGCTACATGGCACACACCTGGGGGGACCAATTACCATGGCCAGCAACCCAAGTCCCTGAGAGAAAACGTTTGCTCACAATTATGCTAGGTTTGCACTTCTGGACAGGGGCACCCAAGTAAATCCAGACACAAGGAAGCAATAACAATGCTGTCTGAACCAGGTTGGGATTCTAGAGTGTGGCTTTTATTCATGTAACGAAGTTGGAATAATCACAAAGCGAAGATGGACCCCCATAGGGCTACACATACTAATATTGCAGATTCTCCAGGGTACAGAAATTCCTGACGTTCCCGTTTAGCACAGGCTGAAGTAACACAAAACAGCAAACACCCTGGTTCTGAAATGGAGATTGCCACATATGGCCAGAACTGGTACATTTCCCATCGACTAGGTACACATGGCCAGTACTAGTATAGTTTACCATATTTCATGAGGAATGAAGGTGGTACACATGACCACAAAGGACCACATCCAAGCTCAGGAACCTTCAGAACCCACTATACTGGGGTAAACTGAGAGAAAACAACCCACATCCAGGGGTAACTACTTCCATTAGGCATTGGCCAGATGCACGAAATGAAAAAGTGCTGGTGCCTAAACTGAACCCGGAGAGGTAAACAGGGTCACTCCAGATGGGGGGGTCTCCCACCTTTTGCTTCCAAGTTTATACTCTGCCATTCATCTGGTTAAAAACACCACACAACTGTAGATGCTGTCCTGAAATATATTTCACACTTAACATACTACACACACACACACACACCTCTGCGGTGTCAGAAATTAAAAGTTCTGTACTTGGATGGTCACATACTGGACCCCAGTTTGGGCAGACACTTTTAAAACACAGAAAGGCTAGGTGACAGAGTCCCTTTGTCAGAGAAATTCAACCCTCGGTATTGCAGGTGCCCCGCCTGAGCTTACTCAGAAGAAAAGCTGTACTCGCAACAAATGAAGTTGTCCAAGGCAGCTTCACCAGACAGAATGGATTGAGGGGATTGCCCCTGAACCCTGAAGACTGCCCCATCCCTCCTGGGTTGGGGCAATTAAAATCCACTTAGCAAGGTCTCCACCAGTTCAGACACTGTCTTCTCTGTTCTTCTAGGGTGAGAACAAACTACCCAAAACTAAAAAAGGTAGATCTTTAACAGAGCTGTCTGAGGAGCTGCACAGCAAACTGCAGCCTCCTCCAGGAAGACTCCCTCACAGACTAAGGAACATTCTAATCTAGCTGACAACTGCTTGCCAGAGTGTGGCTTATGCCGCTGCGAGAGTTCTAAGATTACATCATCACTCCAGCTCAGCTGAGGCTGAAAACAGAGCATGACAGAGTGAAACCCATTTACCTGGCATTTCACAAGCTGCCTTCCCTGCCTGCCACTGATTCTAACTGGGAATCTAGTAACCCTTGGAAACAAGGGGGTTACACACCATTATGCAGACATCCTGTATTGTGGGTTTGGTTCGATAGCAGACTTTCATTCACACATTCATTTATGGAAATATGAACATGTCCCAGGAAATGTAGACTGCCAGGCTCACATTTACAGAGGAACTGTAGCAGCCTGACATTATTTCTAGCCCTGAGGGCCCACTGGTTTCAGAAGGTGTACTCAGTGTGGCACCAGTTTGCCTGTGGCAGATGGGCATACATATTGCTGCTGGGGCACTGCTCACAGCTGGAAAAAATATGAGCAGTGCATAATGGTTTGTCCTAGAACGCAGAAAAGAAAATGGTCAGAAAGGCTTTCTCTATCAGCTCTTGCCTCTCTGTCCAGTTACAGTGAGTGTTCCCCTATAAAGGCTGCATACCCTTTGGCAAAAATGTCAGCTGAATCTGCTTCACCGAAGGATATATTAACTAAGGCAGAATATTCGAAGAAGCATTCAGAGGATACTAAATCCACAATCCACATCTGATGAACATTTAAAGACAGAAAGTGACAAGCTAATGCTTCAGCATCATCCACAAATTTAAAAAAGGTGAGAAAGGAAAAGCACACGGAGTCTGAAACAGAGGAAACAGTAGTGCCTCCTGCTCCTGCTCCATAGAGCCATCTATATAAGAATTCAAACAAGTGTGGGAATTTTTCCAAACCATGGAACAGCAGGCAGAAAAATTGCCTCCCTCTGCACCTTCCGGCCTGACAGAGTACATGCCAGAGACAGGAGAAAAGGAACCTGTCTCCGACCCCCACCATCCCCGATGTGACTGGGGATGTGGCTATTGGCTCCCTGCCCAGAGTACTGGATAATTTTACATCTTGCTGTGCCGTCTTAAGAGGAATGGCTGAACCATAAACAGCCCTGCTGAGGAGACTCAGTAGGGTGACGGTGAGGCTACATTCCCCAGTATGCTGGGACTGACCTCCACAAAGCATGTTAGTATACCTATCCGTGCCACTTTTTGTAGTTAATCTTTTCATTGAGAGAACAAGAGCAGTACATATAGACAGAACCAGCGTCAATAAACAGTGGATCATACAAGGAGAACTGAACTTTGTGTATTACTAATTCCATTATTGTTATTCAGGTAAATGTTAAATCCATCCAAAATACAAAAGAAAGTCAAGGGGGTTTCGGGAGAGCTTTAGAGTTACTGAGAGGTTAGAGCAGGGGGGCTCAAATGAAATCTGTGGAGGTATGGGACCCAGACTTCTAGGTAAGATTTGTTAAGGAATTTTGCCAAATAAGCTAGTCGAGTTGGGGGAAATTAGGGACTCCAGGGCTGTTAACCAGGTTCGGTAAGTTGGGATGAAGGGTGTTCTCCATGATTTTAGAATAAGCTTGGTGAATTCGACTGTGGCTTGGGTCAGCCACAGCATTTGTGAGTTAGTTAGAGGGCTCTGTGGTGGGGCCAATCCCAGTAGCCAGAGGCAGGGGTCTGGGGCAAATCTTGTGCAACAGTTTGTGAGCAGAACAGCATGACCTTTTCCCACACCTTGTGCAAGGAGTCACAGTACCACAAAATATGTAATACGTCTGCATCAGGGGGCCTGGCATCTCCAGCATTTATTGTGGGGAAATAAACCCATCCTGTGGAATTGTGCAGGGGTCCGATACCATAGGTGTAGTACTTTATTTCTAATGAGGAGGCTACGCTGGTCAACACAAGCATTGTGTGCTATTCTCCAGCACTTGCTCCATTCCTGAGCAGGTGTGTGTACCCTCAGCATATTTTCCCATCTAGATTTGGCCATACTAGAGGGGTCAGGTGTCAAGTCTCTGATCCATCTTTGTATTTTTCCTGCTAGGCCCTTGTCCCAGTGGAGCCAGCTGCGCAATGGCAGTGTGCCTTTAGAATGTCCTTTCTTTGAATGACACCTTTGACAAGTGCAAGGGGACCTGACCCATGTAAGATACAAACTTCCAAGTTGTAAATATTGCTAGAAACATGCCTGAGGCAGGTGGTAAAGATCTTTTAGAACTTGTAAGGAAACAAATGTGGAGTTACCCTCCTGCACTAGGTCTTGGAATGTGTTCAGCTAGCCTTGTTGCCACACTTCCCAGTGGATTGGTGTGTGGTCTATGCAAATATGTGGGTTGTTTCATAGTGGGGTGGAAAGGCCTAGACTAAGACAGGCATGGGTCAGGTTTCCCATGGAGTGCCACGCTATATGGTTGGCATTAATTGTAGGTCACCCTTGTGCTGACTTGGGGAGTGTATGGCCCAGGTAACAGAGAGGGGGGACGCCCCAAGTAAGATGGTCTCAATGTGAACCCAGGCTGGAGAGGAGCTGGCAGTTTCCCTCATCCCTCTGTACTGCTTTGTGATGATAAATGCTAGGGAGTACGTACTGAAATTTGGCAGGTTCCAACCACCTCTGGTCCAGAGGGCCCTTAGCTTGGCTTTACTGAAACATGGTCTGGCCTGCCACCACAAGAACTTATTCATAAGGGCATGAAATTTGTGGGTCTAGGCTTTGGGGGGCAATATTGGCAAGTGGGAAACCAGGTAGTATACTTTGGGAACAAACACTTTTAAGGCTGCTATTCTACCTGCTAGAGATAAATGTAAGTGGTCCCATCTCTGTAGGTCCTTTGACAGTTATGTCCAGACCAAGGCATAATTCTAATTCGTCAGAGAGGACAGATCAGGGGTTAACCTGATACCCAGATATTTAATTTCAGCAGGTGCCCAGGCCAAGCCTGACGAGTGTACCATATCAGGAAGGGTGAGGGGGGTTCAGTGGGAGTACCTCTGATTTAGTAAGGTTGATTCGAAGACCTGATATTTTTTCAAAATCATTCAGAGTATTGAGGATGGGGAACAGACTCCCTTGTATGTCTCCAGTGAGAACTAGGCAGTCATCGGCATGTAACTTAGCACAGTAGTCCTGGTTTTTCACCTTTATGCCCTTGATATTGGGATGAGAGCATAATGCAGCAGTCAGTGGTTCTATAGCTAAGACAACTAGCAGTGGGGAAGAGTGGGCACGCATTCCTAGTGCCCCTATAAAGCCAAAATGAGGGGAACAGTGTGGAGTTTGTGATCACCTTTCCCATCGGTCCTTTGTACAATGTTCTGATACATGAGGAGAAATACAGCCCTATGTTGAAATGATGCAGGGCAGCATGCAGGTACTCCCACTCCACTGAATCAAAAGCTTTTTCAAAATCTATTGTGATAAGTGCGGCTGGGGATGGGAGTCCTGCTGCCACCTGCATCAGTGAAACCAGTGCTCTAACATGGTCTGAACTGTGTCTTCCCTTGATAAAACTTACCTGGAAAGGATGAACTAAGGAGGGAAGGATGGTCTCCATTCTCATTGCCAATGCTTTTGCTAGTATATTAGCATCAGCGTTGATAAGAGAGATAGGCCTGTAGTTATCTGGTATGGCATGGTCCTTACTATCATTGGGCAGGGCGGTAATTATAGCTTCTTTCAGTGAGGTGGGCAGCTCACCCGATAAGTGGGCATCCTGCAGCACTGCAAGCATGTGAGATGATGCTCCTGATGCACCACCTTGTAAAAATTGACAGGGAATCCATCCCCACCTGAGGTCTTATGGGGGGCCATACTTAGTATGGCCTGTCTTAATTTGTGAACTGAGAGTGGTTTATCTAGGTTTCGTGTTTTGGGAGTCAGACAGGAAGGGAAGGGTCACCCACCCCAAGAAATCCCAAAACCGTGACTCATTCCAGGTTGTATGTCATTGGTATAAGTTGCGGTAAATGTGAGCCATGGTTTAATTGATTCCCTGTTGAGAGTGTACTATCTTGTGGTTCCACTATGCCGCGGCGACAAGAAATTTGTCAACCGACGGCACAGCGACAGCACAACACAGCCAATTGGTGTTGTGCTGTCACTGGGACAGAAGCTTCTGTGGAGGCTTTGCCCCCCACATCCCCCATACTTAGATTACTAACTCATGTCGGAGTTAGTTCGGAGATGGGTGCAAACACCTCCCCGGCACCAGTGTCTGGTAATGGAGACTATCACAGCAACTGCCAACAATGTGGCTGTAATGGTCTTCGCTGTAGAACCGATGCTGCAAGGTTGGTATATGCCATCTTGTTACCCTCTGTTCTGAGCCCTTGGATATGTCTTTCTGCCTGATGTTTTTTGAGCTTATAGGCCAGGAGTTTCCCTGCTCTTTCCCCTTCTGCCCAGTATTTGTGTTGGGTTCGACCGATTTGTAATTCAGCCTTCCTTGTGGCTAGAGTGTTCAGCCTGATTCTAATACTTGACAATTCTATCAGGACCTGACACCAGAGCCTATCAGGATTGACTTTATACTCTGCCTCCTTGTCTTTTAGCTGGTCTTCTAGCTGCTCGGCCTCCTGCTCCCTCTGTTTCCATTTATGGGTGGCAAAGCTAATAATTTGGCCCTGGAGCATAGCTTTATAGACCTCCCATACGTTGGCTGCCGAGGAGGAACCCAGTGGATTCAGCTGAAAGAAGGCAAGGGACTCAGTTTTGATTAACTATATATAGTCTTTGTCGTGCAGTTGCAAGGGATCCAGCCTCCAGGATCCTGATGATTTTTTGGCAGGCTGAGCAAAATTGTGGCATGGTCAAAAAGGTACATAGGGGCTATGTGAACATCATTTACTGCCCTGGTTATCCCTTCTGAGGTAAACCAGTAATCAAGCCTGCTCGCCATAGCTTTGGCTGCAGGGAAAAATGTATAGTCCCTGATGGCGGGGTGTTGCAGCCTCCAGACATCTGCCAATTGGTTCCGCGATAATAGCTCCTGCAAGGCTGTGTGGGAATGAGTGTGGGGCTCTTGTGTAGAGTTTGACCTGTCCAATAGGTATTCCAGTGCCAATGTGTGATTCCCCCCCCCCCCAGGTATGATACCAGGGTTGTCATGAGACTGGTCTAGTATTTTGGGGGAAATTGTATTAAAAAAGTTGGGCATATCTTCATTAGGGGCACAGACGTTCACTAATAGGACTGGACTGATTGGGGTGGCCAGTTTGACTAGAACCCATCTCCCATCTTTGCTCGCCTCCTGATACAGGACCTCCCATCTAAGAGACTTGTGTAGAAGAATGGATACTCCCTGTTTGGTTTTGCCCGATGAGCTGTGGAATTCCCTGCATACCCATTCCCTCGCAAGTTTCCCAGCTTCCTTTTGGATTAACTTAGTTTCCTGGAGAAAGGCTATTTAACAACTTTGTTTGCGTAGTCTGGCTAAAATCTTTTTTTCTCTTTAGGGGGGAATTTAGGCCTCTGACATTCCATGATGTCAGGAGAATATCTCTGGACTTATCCATTGTTAAAGGTTGGAAGATGACATATTTTATACATGGTTACTTCAGATAAAAAAGATCTACCCTCTGCTTTCGCCTGATTGAGTTTCCTCTCGGTATAGATAAGGCTGAAAGCTCCTGGTCTGTATATCTCTTGGGTTGTGTGAGTATTTATCCTTGACCACCATGAAGCAGAGTCCCTGATCGGGGGCAGCTGGGCTGCTGAGTTCCACCAGGTGTGTACTAGCTCCCCTCCATCATTTTCTGATTAGGGCCACCCAGTGGGCAACCCACCATATGTCCCTCTAAGCTACAAAAACTTGGGTAAGTAATATGCGGGACAGAACATGTACAGTCAAAAAAGAGTTGGATACAAGGCATGATTATGGCACGGACCTGACTTAGTGGAGACAGAGTTTTGGTAATCAAGCCAGACTATGTAATCAGCCCCATGCTTCCAAGACCCTTCTCTGGGGGAGAAGTAACAGGTATCACCTGTTGAGTCAAAATCATTCTGAGATGGGAGTATAACCCCCCTCAACGGGGGGGAGGGGGTCATGGCTAAGAGAGCATAACATGCCTCCCCTCCATTCCCCGCACCCATCTGGAGTGATCGGTGAGGAAATGCTGAACTTGAAGTTGGTCTTGGTGTGGTGCCAGGGCCTATGTGGGGGGGGGGGGCTGGTACTATCTCCAATTTGTCAACGAGTTAGCCATTTTATTAACATTCCTTCCCTCCAATAATACCCCTGCATTGCAACTTGAATACAAAGAAACAAACCCTGAAAAAGAAAAAAAACTGTCAGTACACAACTTCATGCATGCTTGTGAGCAGGAAATGATTATTAACGTTTATGCAATGTATGCAATGCGATCAAACAGAACACACATAAAGGCTAACCATACAATATATCCACATGAAAGTAGCGCTCCATATCATGCCAAGGCCGATGGCCCTGGTTTCTCTGGACGCAGAGAAGGCTTTTGATCTCGTGTCCTGGCTGTTCCTTTTTGAGGTCTTGCACACGTTTGGGATTCCCCATAATTTTCGTACCTGGCTGTGTGTGTTATATACCAGTCCTTCAGCTAGAATTTGTTGTAATGGTCTGGTGTTGGTTTTTACTGGCGGCAGGCTTTTCAGTGGCATCTCAACACGTGACGCTGGGAACGTATCTGGGGTAACTTATATAAGTTTATTAAAAGAGATCATTACCGGTGGACCCAGTTCAGGATATCACATAACCTGTACTATACCCCAGCTAAATTATATAAGATGGGTCATTCGGCCACCCCTCATGCACCCAATGTGGAACAGCGGAAGGTCACCTTTACCACAAGTTATGAGAATGCCCTAAAGTGGCTCCTTTGTGGTCTAAAATCAAGACTTCATTGGACCCGTTATTAGGTTTAGATGACGCCTTTACCCCTGAGATTTGCTTGGTTGGGGTCTTCCCACCCTCATTGTTTTGGGAACCTCAAAGCTCATATGGCCCTGATATCCATGGTAGCAAAAGTCATCATCCTTCATCATTGGTGTGCCGAGACTATTCCATCATTTCGGGAGTGATAGGGGGAGATAAAGCAAGCTCTGGCAATTGAGAAGCAGATAGCCAGACTTCACCATTGACCTAACCTCTGCCGTAAAAGATGGGAGCAGTTCCACAGTCTTCTATCCATCATAAGTTTACCTAACTGAGTAGGTGGGTCCGGAATGGTCCCTCCTTCTCATGGAATCCTGGCCCCGCCTAGTTTTTGATCCCCGATTTCCCCCCCCCCCCGTTTTCTTTTTTTCCCTGTCTTGTTCACCTGTAGGTTGGTGTGCTCTGGGGTTTGAGGGGTTGGGTGGAGGGTTGGTAGTTTTTAGGGTGGGGATGTGGTTAGGGTGTTCGGTAGGGAGGATTTAAATGGTTATTAGTGTTTTCTCTTACATTTCTTTGGTTATCCTTCACATTTTTCTCGTTATTTCATGTTGCTGGTTTGTGATTGTATGATTGCAAAAATTTAATTTTTATTTTTATTAAATTACAAAAAAAGAGACCCCCCCCCAACCGATGTGGGCTGCCGACGAAATTACTGTCCTTCTATCTTGCTGGCAGGCTCGGCCCCCCTCATACATGCCACTTTTAAGAAAATAAGTGGTGAAATTTTGCAGCTGCCATCCTCTGGAAAGGTAATTGACAAGAAAGTGGAAAAAAGATGTCAGGTAACCAGAAATGGATCCGATTATCTTCACAAACATCCAAGCCCTGAAGAGCTTATCCAAGCTGCTGTCTGTGAAAAAGCAAAGACAACCTTTTCAACAGCACCCTCTAATGAAGACTTCAGAAAGATTGATGCATTAGGAAAGTGATCCTACTCATTATCTGAAATTAATGAGACAGGCTGTCTTTCTGAGCTATACTGCTCATTATCAGGAAGTATTATGGAAAGAAATGCTGACACTCTGTGATAGCCTGCCCTCTGAAGACAGGTCACCAGCATTGTAGGTAGTTAAAAATGGTCTGAATGCTACTACGTGCCGACTAATGTCAGTGGACAGTAATGACACTGCCACAAAAGCAATGGCTACCAGGAGGTACAACTAGTTAAGAGCCACTGGACTTTCCCTTCACTTAAAGAACAAATCATCCAACTTCCCATTTGAGGGATCACCACTCTTTGGTGACTTGACAGAGAGTTATATGGTTAAGTTGACAAAAATAGAACATCTTTTAAAAACCTAATAGAAACAGAAAAGAAAACCAGGGGTCATAACAGACACTGTGGAAGGGAAGTTATTGTAAGGTTCTCTGGTAAAAACCATATACCCCTCATCCATACCAACATAAAGAGGCTCCAACAGAGCAAGGGGTTACAGAGGTAAGAGGCAAGCCACTACCACTAACCCCCACAACCACAAACTAATCCCTGATGTGCTGATGGTCGCCATTCCCCAGGAACATGTACTGTAGGGGCGACGCCTTTCTTACAACCTGCAACACTGCCAGTGTGTAGCAACAGACCAGTGGGTGCTGGAGGTGGTAGGGAATGGTCTCTTCTTAGCTTTCCCAAAACAACCAAAACATGAGATCACGTGATGAGCCAGATCTGAGAGGACGTCTTCTGTGCTGCTCCTAGGCCCTACTACGAATAAACGGCTTTAAAGTCTCTCGGGACTTTTAATCCTCGGTTAAATATCCTATCCTAATCAGCGAGGTGCTGCGGGCTTGATTTCTTGCAGAACTGCCGTGGGTTTAAGCGAGAGAAAGTGGCGACTATTTTTCCAACATTGCGCTCTCAGCATCAGTAATAGGCCGAACTGCAGCATCGGGATGGAGGCCGAAGTTGTGGAGCCCCTGGCGGTGAGAACCCTGGCAATAAAAAGACCAAAACCCCTATCACCCATCCCAGATGAACAGGTGGGCTCGTTAGACAATGAAGGGGGCACTAGCAAGACTACGGAGGATATTCTGGAAATCAAGCAAATGCTGCAGGGGCTGGTGGTCGATTTTGCTGCAGTCAAACCGGCATTGCACTCGCTAGCTCAGACAATGGGGGATGTAGAAGCTAGGATTTCCTCCCAAGAACGGAAAGTATTTACTATGGAACAAGAGCTGGTGGCTATACGAAAACAAGTCAAGAAACTCGATGATAGGATGGAAGATCAAGAGTCTAGAAGTCGGAGAAATAATCTTATACTGGCAGGGCTCCCAGAGAGGGCTGAAGGGTCGGATTGTGATTCCTTCATACAAGACCTTTTGCTTAAATTGCTGGGCCCTATTCTGTTTGGGGAGGCTTATAACTTGGAGACAGCTCACAGAGCACTAAGAGAGATGCCCCCACCGGGAGCAAGACCTCGGGTCTTAATCATGCGTTTTCTAAACTACAAGGAAAAGTCTCATGTGCTTTTTACTGCTAGACAAAACAAAGCTCTACACTGGAATGGTGCGTCTCTCTGGCTGTTTCAGGATCAAACACCAACGGTTAGGAGAAACAGAAGGAGTATTGAGAGATCAAGAAAAAGCTGTACCTTGCTGGAATTAAATTCCGTTTACAATATCCTGCAACTTTGATGGTACGACTTCAAGCTGGGGAGAAGAGATGTTTGACTGCGCGGGACGCCTTGGAGGGCCTGCGGTTTGAACTTCCAGAGTTATTCAAGTCGCCGACCTGAACTTGTGCAGACAAGAAGGGGGCTGGTCTGATCTAAACAGCTGGGACTTTTGAGATTGAAGGGAAATGCCAAGCTTATTTCTCTGTTCAGGTTTTTCCTTTAATTGTTGAAAATGTTTGGTTAAAATGTTCAAATTAATATTGTTCAGTTACTGGGGGTCAGTTTGGGGGTGAAGGTAGATTGACTCCAGTATGGAGTTGTAAGGTTTGAATTAGGTGCGGGCAAGTTTAAGTGGGAGGAGGGCTGTCTGGGGTTATGAGGTAGGGCAATGTGCTGTTGGATGTTAAGGGGTTCCTGTGGGCACAGCTCAGAGCTCCAAGGAGACCCTTCTTCGAGGGGCTGATTTAGGAAGGAATGGGGAACGAGAGGGACTTGTTGGACAAAGTCAGTCGATGGAGATGGGGGGGATTGACCCCTCACCCCGTGGTGGGTGGTGAGAGTGGCATTGGGGGGATGGGACTAATGCTCAGTTGTTTAATTTTAGCTCTCAATATGCAAGCGGGATTTTCCACTTAGCTGGGAAACAGTGAGTGGGTGTTGTTCTGCTCTGTTGACTCCCTGCCAAGCTGGAGCCCATTGAATAATATTTAAATATATTTACTCACATTGTATAAGGGCAGATTCTGAATCTTTCGGGGGATGTGTTGAGGGGTGGAGGGGAAATGTGGAGAACTGACGAGAGCGGGGTACAGGGGAAGAGATGTAAATATGTCTCAGATGCTTTTTCATTATCTGCAGGGTCCTCTGAGCTGCTCATTTAATTTGAAGGGCTGGGGGGGGCACAGAAACGGGTTCATCCATGAATTGATATTTGAAAGGAGGGCAATCTCAGGATCGGGGACATGGTGGGGTTGGGAGGGGTTAATGGGATCTGGAAGGAGAGAGAGTCTAATATAGTGTGGGAGTGGGATGCAGACCTTGAGAGGGCACAGAATGATGGTTTAAACATAATACTTTTTATGCCTAATAATGTCATGTGTTAAAATAATTTCATGGAATATAACAGGACTCAGGGGTAGATGCAAAAGAATGGTAATTTTGAGACACATTGGTCAGATGGGGGCTCATATAGCTGCTCTGCAAGAGACCCACTTATTGACAGAGGAGTTGAGTTTCCTTAAGCGGATGTGGGTGGGACAAGTCTTTGGGGTAGGTAAAGAAAGGGCATCGGGAGTGAGGTGATCTTAATAGGGAAAACGTGTCCGTATAATGTAACACAAGTGATTACAAGGGAGGATGGCAGAGGGATCTATCTCTCTGGTACCCTGTCTGGTAAGGCACTCTCAGTTGCTTCTATCTATGGTCCAACTCCCTCTAATCCTGATTTCTTTGCTTCATTGGAGTGGGATATCGCTGTTTTTTCTTCACACTCCCTTATATTGGCAGGGGACTGGAACCTCTGTTTCAATAATCGGGAGGATAGGATGCCACCATCCAGAGGGCCTCTGTCCAGGGCTCAGATTGCCTTGAACAGATTACTAGAGGTTACAACCCTGCTAGACCCACTCAGGACTCACTCTACTGGGGGCAACAATATGACATTTTACTCTGCAGCCCATAAGAGTCACTCTCGCATTGATTTTTTTTGGTAAACAGGGAGGCACTTAGGGAGGTTAAGGAAATGACAACCAGGGGTAGAATATTCTCGGATCACTCCCCTATTCAGCTGATATGGGAGCCAAAACCTACCCCTCCTAGACCATATAGGTGGAGGCTGAATGATTCCCTATTGGCGGAGATTTCAGTTCGGAATAAACTAGAAAAAGCCCTTCTAGAGATCATTCAGCGGCAACTGCCTATGCTTCAGAATAAAAACTTGGCGTGGCCAACTTGTAAGGTGTTGTATGCGGGGGTTGCGCAGGGTTTTGCAGCACAGAGAAATAGAATGACACGTGCCAAAGAGGAGTTCATTTTGGGGGCGATTGAATCGCTGACTCCATTGGAAGGGTCCTCCAGGGAAATAGATGCTGAACTTAAAAACCTAAGAGGGGAAATGGTGGACATCCTGTATGGTAAAGTGGAATTCTGGTTAGAAAAGATTCAAGCTAAATATTTAATGCAGGGAGACTTGCCTGGTCGCCTTCTAGCAGCTAGAATTAAGGAATGGGAAGCCACTAGAACAGTCACTTCTATACAGTATGCTGGAAAACTTTTAACAGACCCTTAGAAAATGGCGGACGCCTTTGCGTCCTATTTCAAAGAAATATATCGGGCAAGAAACTTTGCTGGAGAGAAGGAAATCAGAACATTTCTGGAGGGAATTCCGCTACCAGTCCTAGACTTAGCACAGGCCAGGGAGTTGGCGCCTCCCATAACAGCATCTGAGATCATCGCGGTGGTGCAATCTCTGCCCTCTGGTAAAACTCTGGGGCCAGATGGACTTACGGCTAAGTTTTATCAGGCACATCTCCATACTATACTTCCCATACTTCAGGATTTTTTAGTACTATAATGCAAGAAGGGGTGTGTCACCCTCCTTTATACCAGGCATATATTACACTTGTTCCAAAACCAGACAAGCCTAAGGACTTGCCTGGCAGTTACAGGCCTATAGCCTTGATGAATCAAGATATTAAGATCCTTACGAAGATTTTGGCTAGTAGAATTTTGAGCATTGCCCCAACTTTAATTAGTCAAGAACAAGTGGGATTTATGCCGGGGGGGGGGGCGCATGAATCCCTTAGGAAATTACACCACATACTCAGTTATGCGCCGGATTCCCAACTATCCCTAGCTTTGATATCTCTAGATGCAGAGAAGACCTTTGACAGGGTCTCCCATCCTTTTCTTTTTGCTACACTGGAGAAGATGGGTTTTCCAGAGGGCCTTCTCAGAGGTATCAAAAACGTATATACAGCTCCTACGGCCAGAGTATTGTGTAATGGCTGTGTTTCCTAAGAGATTCAGTTAGAAAATGGGACCTGACAAGGATGCCCCTTCTCGCCGATATTGTTTAACATATACCTGGAACCCCTGTTGAAAGCTATTAATATGGACACTCATATAAAGGGGATTATAATAGCGGGGACGGAGCTAAAATTTTCAGTCTTTGCAGATGACATACAGTACTTCTCCACTTACAAGATCCGGCATCAAGTTTTGAAAGAATAGTTTATATAATCGGACGATTCTCTGAAGTCTCGAATTATAAATTCAATTTGACTAAGACTCGGATTCTTCCTCTGACACCATATGTCTGCAGGGCAGATTTTGCACCACTGCAATTACAATGGGTGACAGACAGGATTAAATACCTGGGCATATGGATTACAGCTAGTATGGAGGATGGTGCTGCAACAAATATGGATGGGGTCCCGTCAGCAATTAGAGGGGATATACTAAGATGGAATAAGCTTCCTCTGAACTTTGTGGCCAGACTGGGACTCATTAAAATGAACCCATTGCCCAGGTTGTTATATCCAGCATATATAGCCCCATATAGCATTTCCAAAACCTGGTTTATTACAATTAGGAAGCTGCTCTCTGAATTTCTATGGAATTCTAAGCCTCCTAGGACAAAGCATAGTATTCTGTGCCTACCGCATGCCTTGGGAGGGATTAAACTGCCTGATCTTCATTTATACTATGTGGCGGGGCAGCTGGGTCTTTTGATTCGATGGGTTCGAAATCTGGAAGGGGAGACCTATATACCAACCTGGCTACAAATAAAGGCGCAAATGTTAAATGATTCCGGCCTCTCTTTCCGGAGGCGTCGCTTTTTGCCAACTTAGAGAAAGGCCTTAAAAGAGTATCCTGGAATCCAATTGCTAAATCGGCAAGGGCCTGGTGGTCATTTCTTACTCCTGCCCAGAGAAAGGACCAAATGAAGGTCCGAGACCAACCTGTGCTAGGTAACCCATCCTCCCTTCATTGTCTAAGGCCCTGGAGCGCATCGCCTCAGACCAACTAGTCAAGTACCTGGAAAAATACAACATCCAGTGTCCTGAGCAACATGGTTTCCGAAAAGGACACAGTACCACCACTGCACTGTTAGAATTCACGGGCTTCATCCATACCTCACTCGATCAAGGAAACTGTGTAGGGGCAGTATTCATCGACCTTATGAAAGCCTTTGATACTGTGAACCACCCACCCTACTCAAGCAATTATCAAACATTGGGCTCTCCAATGAAGCGCTGCTCTGGTTTTCAAGCTACCTTGGGGAGAGGGTCCAGCGGGTTAGGATTGCTGGTGTCACCTCGGAAGAAAAGCCAGTCCTTTCAGGGGTCCATCCTGGGGCCACTATTCGTCAGCCTCTTCCTCGACAACCTTCCCAGTGTCTGCCACCAGAAATTACGGCTCTACACCGACGATGCAGTCATGTTCACCAACCACCAAAACACAGAGCTCCTTGAGAAACAATTACAGCTTGAATTCATGCGCATCGAAGAATGGTTCAAGTCACACAAACTAGTCATGAACTACAGCAAAACAAAGGTTATGACCTTCTACAATGCCAGGAGCAAGTACAAATCCCGTGACCTCACCATCCTAAACCAAATAGGGACCTTACTCGAACACGTTCCTGATTTTAAATACCTAGGTGTCACATTGGACAGCTCACTCTCCTACCATCGGCACATAGATTCTGTCACCAAAGCCACCATCCGTATAGGCCTGCTGTACAGGCACAAACACTGCATGACTCCTGACACTCTCTGGTTGGCTATCAACAGCTCTGTCACCTCCATCATCGATTACGGGCTAGCAATTTATGGTTCTGCCTCCGCCTCTTCCCTCCGCAGAATTACAGTTGCACTCAACAAAGCATGTAGGCTGTTAACTGGGGCTGACCGACTTACACACACTTGTGGCCTGTACACTCGTGCAGGATGGCTTCCTCTCATCAGCTGGATACAGTATCAAACCTGCCTCTTAGCCAAAAAAGTCCTCCTCGGGGTCATACCCCTGGGCATTGAAAAGCTCCTCATTGACCACCACAGCACCCAGCGAACTAGAAGTTCACAACAACTAAACCTTCCTTGTCCCCAGATGCCGGACTGCCATGGGCCAGAGGGCCTTTGCCCACAGAGCACCACAGTGGTACAATACTCTCAACAAAGAAACTCTTACTGCTGCCGCTGCTCTTGGCCCTTTTAAGAGACAACTCCGACTTCATCTCATTTCAACTAGTCGTTGTGATTGCCTCACCTAATCAGGGGCCCACCGCTCACTGCCCTCCATTTCAGTCTTGACAGCTACCTCTCCCCACCTTGCCCCTCCTACCTGCCTACCCCTGCCCCTCTCCTTTCCTTTTCCCCAGGCATTTCCTGACTTTATCCCTCCTCCCTCCTCCCCTTTAGAGCTCTTACCCTCCCTCTACCCTCCGACAATGGCCTTCCTGCCTGCATACCCCTTCCCTCTCACCTGCAGTGCTTATTTCTAAGATTGCCCTTGGCTGGTATGTCATGCTACCTAACATTTGGCACATTTTGAATTACTGGAATTTCCTAAGCCTCAAGTCTCTTACTTCTTTTTACTGTGTAACTATGTATTATTATGTTGACCTTTGTATGTGTGTATACCCACATTCCTTCGACGTGGAACCTTTGTAAATGAGCAGTTACTGCTCAAAGGTATTTGTAATCCTAGATTTCAATAAAATAAAAATAAAATAAAAAAACCTTAATTTAGTAATTGGGGGTCAGGTAATCAATAAACGCTGGGCTGACCAGCTGTTGGATCTGAAACTAAAGGATGTTATCAAGGACAATAGGGTGGTTCTCCCGGCCCGGTGTGAATAAATCTCTTTTTTTAGAAGGTTGCAACTTACACGAATGCTGGATGGGGTATGGAAAAGGCTTCAGGACCCCTTGGACAATTCGTTCACTTGGGACAATTTGAAGGAAGTCGATCCTACATCTAACTGTCTTTCACAAGTATATAAGGTGCTTCTGGACTATCTTAGCCCGAACTCTCCTATAAAGGTTTCATATTGGGACAGAATGTTGGCCCCCCGGAGCCTTGCCTGGGACAATATCCGGAAGAGTAACAAATATATACCTATACCCAAATACAAGAGTATGCATTTTTTTATTGTCTCTAATATGTATTTTACCCCTGTGAAACTATGTGATAGACACCTTAGACAGACAGACCTGTGTTTTAGATGTGAAGCGGGAATAGGTGACCTCCTGCATGTGTTGTGGGAATGCAGTAAAATATAGCCTCACTGGGTTGAAATTAAACAGCGTATGGACCCTTTGTTGGATTATTCAGAATTTATAATACTGGAAATTTGTATCTTAGGTGACCTCTCACAAATCTCAAATGCCACACCCAAATACCATCTCTCTTTGATGACAGCGATTGTCAAATCCTTTTCACTACAGCATTGGAAAGATGACCATGTGTATGCTTATGATCAATGGGTGAGAGATCTATTGGGGCTTTGAGTAGAATAAAGAGGCATCTTTACTCAGAGGGTAGAAAAGGGCTATATGCTAAAAGATGGTCAACACTGGAGGCGATTTATTCACTGCAGGTTAGAAATACCCAAACACAGGCCTGTTTCTCGGGTTGTGATTAGCAGGAGAAAGTTATGTTGGAGTGAGATACAGTCTTCTACGGAACTATGTTGGTCTAAATGGCTATATTACCTGCTTCTTTTTCTTGGGGTGAGGTGGTTTAAGTACAAGGGTAATAGGATGATGGTCTTGGTCTGCTAAGAATTATAGGGGGATGGGGACTCTCTCTCTTTCCAGGGGACACAGCAGGGAGCCACCTCCTGGGTGGACTGCTGCTTAGGTTGAGGCTCTGGTTTGACACCTTTACTGGGTAACAGGATTTATGTTATAGGGGTTATACCTGTGTTCATCAAGTTTATTTGCTGATCCTGTTACCCTAAGATACAGATGCTATAGGAATATATCATTATTATGGAGGATGATCCCACTAGCTATGTATGTATATAGGTGGCTTGTACATAGTTTACACAGTCAGTTTGGGATTGTGTACCCTGGTTTGTCCAGGTATATGTATGTCTGTCTAAAGTTTGAAAAACAAATAAAGAAGTTTATAACCAAAACAACAGAGACTGAAAAACTTCAAACCAAAATCAGAAAAGGAACAGTAGGAATTACAATTGGGCATTCAAAGACTGCTGTCTCAAAAACCAATAGAGGAAGTGCCAGCAAAAGAAAAAGGCAAGAGTTTTTTCTCCAAGTACTTTGCAGGCAGTGATCCCGTCACTGCAGCAAGGAGATTGGCTTTCCTCACCAGACGTATAGGATGCCCATTTCTGTATTCCAGCAAGTAAGTCTCTCAGAAAATACTTAAGTGTGAGGGTAGGAACAGAAGAGTTCCAGTACTGGCCAGTGCCATTTGGCCTCACATCTGCCCCAGATTTGCAGACAACTCTCTGCCCTGAGGGAGGAAGTTGCCTGTCTTCAGGCCACACTGGACAGCAGTAAGAGAACCTTCCCCAGGCCAGACTTGATGGTAGGAAGGGAACCCCCCCCCCATCCAGGAAGCACCAGAGCCACCACCACTACTACCTCAGAGGTTGCAAAGAAAGCACAGCAGTTGGACCACAGTGGGCTCAGGGAGGGTGAGGAGGGTGGAACAGAGGCACACCCAGTCAGTTGTTCCACTCCACAATCCATACACCATTCTGGGGGAGCACAGCTCCCCTATGGATGCACCCACGGAGGAGATTAAGGAGGCTGAGGACACCTGTCACAAGGGAGGCCCACAGGAGGGAGGCAAAGGATGCCACAAGGAAAGGAAGCAGCTCCTGGTGGGGGACTCAATTATTAGGGGGATAGAACTGGGGAGAGCAGGGAAAACTGAAGTAAAGTGCCTGCCTGGTGCCATGGCTTGTAGGGACAGGAAGCGCATCCTCAGGATCACGAGAACAGCTGCACGGGAGTCTGAGCTGGATGTCATTGTCCACCTAGGGACAAATGACTTGGCTCAACATGAGATTAGAGCAGTGCAGAAGGACTTTTAGAACTGGGGAGGGGCCTAAGACAAGTAGCACACACAGTAACCTTCTCAGAGGTGCTGCCTGTAAATGGCATGAGTGAGGCAAGGGTACTTTGCACCATGCAGTTTAATGAGTGGTTGAAAAATGGTGTGGAGCACAGAGGTTTGGCTTCATTGGGACTGGGGTTCCACCTGAGGACACCAGTCTATACTGGCAGGATGGTCTGCATCTGTCCAGAAGGGAACAAGTCTTTTGAGCAATCGGTTTAAATGCTTCATTGGCAAGCTTTTAAACTAGTCAAGGGGAGGCACTGATGAGCAGCAGGAAAATCCCAGCCTCCCTACAAAACAGGGTACTAAATGAGAAAAAGACCGAGGTAGAAAGGTCAGTGGGGATGCTGCAACAGAAAGTAAAGCCATCAAAAATGGAGAGCAATGAGTACCAATGCACGAGTGTGAGTAACAAGCTTCCTGAATTAGTGGCCTTGATGGAGGAGGAACATCTGGATATCGTGGCAGTCACAGAAACATGGTTCGCACAAAACCATGACTGGGACATAAACATACCAGGATACACTATCTACAGGAGGGACAGGAGGGTAAAGAGGAGGAGGAGTAGCTCTTTACATAAGGGAAGGAATCAAAGTAACAGAACAAAAGAGAAACAGGAGGAGAAGAAGCACTGTGGGTAAATTTGGAGACCGCAATGGCACCACAATCCGCACAGGTTGTAGACACAGACCCCTTCTCAGGGGAGGAAATGGACAAGGAAATGATAGAAAGTATACTTAGTATGGCAAAAAGGGGAGATATTGCTGATGGGTGATCTGAATATGCCAGATGTTAACTGGAGTGCAGTTGCCACAGCCACTTCAAGAGTGGGGTTATTCTAGATACCCTACAGGGGGCATGCCTTAGACAACTAGTATTGGAGCCCACTGAGAGGGAGCAATCTTAGACCTGGTTCTCTCAAATGGAGATGAAGAGAGGATCACAGATGTAGAAGTGGGTAGCCATCTGGGAACCAGCGACCATCGAACAGTATGGTTCACAATAAACACAGCAATAGAGTCAAGCCATCCAAAGGCAAAGGTACTGGACTTTAGGAGGGTTGACTTTGCTAAAATGGGTAAGTGCCTCAAGGAATGCACTAGCACATGGGCAGGAAGGAGGGTGGAAGAACAATGGGAATAATAAAACTGCCATCACAGAGGCAACAAGCCTTTGTGTGAAGCAAATAAACAAAACTAAACGATGTAAGAAACCACTATGGTTCTCAAAGGAAGTGGCAGTGAAGGTTCAAGAGAAAAGAAAGCTTTCAGGAAGTACAAGGAATCGCAGAAGGAGCAGGACAGAGAACTGTATCAGTTAAAGCAAAGGAAGCTGGAAGGCAGTCAGAACAGCAAAGGCCCAAACCGAGGAAAGATAGCCAACTCCAGTTAAGAAGGGGGATAAAACCTTTATAGGTACATCAGGAGCCGAAGGAAGACCAAGGGAGGGATAGTGGGCTTAATAAAGGGGGGGCGGCAGAGGAGACTGTGAAAAGGCAGAGATACTTAACAAATATTTTTGCTCAGTATTTACAAAGGAAGAGGGGGGTACCTAGAACAAACAGTAGAAACACACTGGATACAGAAGTTGATACCAGCCCATTTACAGAAGAAAGGGTTCTGAAAGAACTCTTAAAACTGAAGGTGGACAAAGCAATGGGGCCTGATGGGATTCATCCCAGAATTCTAAGAGAATAAGGGTAGAATTAGTGACACCACTGACTACCCTGTTTAACAAATCATGGGAGGATGGGGTGGTACCCGAGGACTGGAGGAGGGCAGATGTGATTCCCCTTCACAAAAGTGGGAGCAAGGCAGAAGCAGGAAACTACAGACCTGTTAGTTTAACCTCAGTGGTAAAATGATGGAATCACTTCTGAAGGAAAGAATTGTCAAGTATCTAGAGGCCAGAGGGCAAGGACCCAAGGCAGCATGGATTCACAGCAGGAAGGTCATGCCAGACAAATCTGATAGATTTCTTTGACTGGGTGACCAAAGTAGTAGATCAGGGAGGGGCTGTGGACATGGCCTACCTAGACTTTAGTAAGGCATTTGACACAGTCCCACACAAAAGATTAATATACAAGTTAGCTAGCCTGGGAGTGGGTCCCAAGATGACAGCCTGGGTAAAAAATTGGCTGGAAAATAGGACACAGAGAGTAATAGTAAATGGAGTCCACTCTGATGAAAAGGGGGGTTACTAGTGGGGTCACCGAGGGTTCAGATTAGATCAGTCCTCTTCAATGTCTTTATGTTTACATTGCAGAGGACTGAAGGAAAAGTATGTCTCTTTGCAGATGACACAAAGATCTGCAACAGAGTTGATGCACAAGGTGGGGTGGAAAGGATGAAAAGGGACTTGGCAAGGTTAGAAGAATGGTCAAATGTATGGCAGCTTAGATTCAATGCTAAGAAGTGCAAGGTAATGCACCTGGGAAACAAAACCCAGGGAAGAGTACACAATGGGGGTGAGATACTAACAGCAACAAAATGGAAAGGGACCTGGGGTAGTCATATCAGATGACCTAAAGGTGGGCAAGCAATGTGAGAGGGCAGCAATGAGGGCTGGGGGATATTGGGATGCATAGGGAGAGGCATCACCAGTAGAAAACAGGAAGTTATTATCCCTCTGTACAGACAGCTGGTCAGACCCCATCTGGAGTACTGCGTGCAGTTCTGAGACCCAGTCTCTGCAAAGACATAGACAGGATGGAAGCTGTCCAGAGGAGGGCACTAAAATGGTGCAGGGTCTGCACCGGAGACATATGAAGAGAGACTAAAGAAGCTTAATATGTATAGCCTCGAGGAAAGGAGGGAGAGGGGGGACATGATAGAAACTTTCAAGTACCTCAAGGGAATCAACAAAGTCCAAGAGGGTAGCATCTTTCAAAAAAAGAGGTGTGCAAGAACAAGGGGGCACAATTTGAAGATAGAGGGGGGGCGGCTCAGAGGTAATTTAAGGAAGTATTTTTTCACAGAGAGGGTTGTGGATGCATGGAACGGCCTTCCGGAGGAGGTTGTGGAGTCAAAAACAGTGGTGGAATTCAAGCATGCATGGGACAGTCATAAGGCAATTCTAGGGGATGGGGGTAGGAAAAAGTAGGCTGCTGGTTAACTAGGATCTGCAGCTTATCCAGTAGGCAGGGAAATGGGCAGACTGGGTGGGCCAAGCGGTCCTTATCTGCCGTCAAATTCTATGTTTCTATGTAGAAGTGTTCACAAAGTGCATGGCTGTAGTGACAGCAGCTTTAAGGAAAGCTGGTGTCACAGTTTATCTATGCTTAGATGATTGCCTAGTGTGTGGAAGGACAAAAAGGGAGACAGAAGCATCACTGCAAAACATACTAGAAAATGTTCAGCCTACGTTTTGTACTAAACCTAGAAAAGTCTACACTAGAGTCAATACAGACATCAAAAGTTTATAAGAGCAAAACTGGACATAATACAGGCCAAAGCATTTCTGCTCTGGGAAAGAGTCCATACACTGGTGACCTTTGCAGCTTCCGATAGGAACCAAAAGGACTGCACAGGAATTCCTTTGACTGCTGGGTTACATGCCAGCAACAATAGCAGTAGTCCAGTGGACAAGACAGCACACGAGGGACATTCAGTGGTACCTGAAAAGGTACTGGTCTCAGTTGAGACAGCTTCTGCCCACCATGATCCCAGTAACAGAGACTCTGGTACCATCTCCACTGTGGTGAAAACGTGGGGTCCATCTGAGAAGGGAATACTCATTCAACAAAAGTCCCACACAGTGCTGCTGGCAACCGATGTCTCCCAAAGGATGCGGGGGGAGGGGGGCGCATCTCAGACCTGGTAGTCCAGGGCTTTTAAAACAGGTCAGAAACAGCAGAACACATACACCTGTTAGAAATCAAGACTTTGTTCATATCAATAGAATATTTTCAGGAAATACTAAAGGGTTTGGTCCTGTAAAACAGGACAGACAACGCAATGTACTGCATAAACAGGGAGGAGGCAGATCATCAGAACTACAAGGAAGCACAAACAATTGTGAACTGGCCTACAGCCTTCCAGCACATATATCTGCAATCCACGTAGCAGGAAAGGACAATGTCCTGGAAGATTCACTGAGCAGAACGGGGACTGTGTCCCACGAATAGTCAGTGAAGCAGTCAGTAACCCAGGCAATGTTTAAATACTGGGAACTGCTAAAAGTGGATGTATTTGCCTCATGGCAAAACAAAAAACTGCCACTGTTTTCCTGCAGAAACCCATCTCAGGGTAATTGCCCACAAGATGCACTGCGCTTCCACTGGGGAAGCAAGTTTCTGTATGCCCCCCCCCTCCCCTTTGATACAGAGAGTACTCCTAAGGCAGACAGAGAAACAAGGGGGGGTTGACAGCACCAGACTGGAAAAAAGCTTTAGTATTCTCTCCTGCAGATGTCCAGGAAAAAGTATCCTCTGCCCATGTGCAGAAACCTGTTAACACAGTCCAGGGGTCATGTAATGCATCCAAATCTGGCATCTCTTCACTTGAGAGCCTGGTTCCTGAAACCATAGTATTCTCAGAGCTAAACATATCAACACAGTTACAGTACTCTGAGTCCTTAAAGTAGCCAGAAAACCTACTTGAAAGACATGCACAACAAAGTGGAAAATATGTTCACTGTGGTGCACAGACAAGCAGAAAAATGCCCCACAGGCAGATACCACATTAATCCTGGACTGTTTAATGCACTTAAAATGACTTGTCCTAAAGCCAGCGTCCCTGAAAGTACATATATCTGCAATTGCTGCATATCAGTGCAAGACAAACACTGTCACACCCAGTGTTCAAAATATTTATCACATAGATCCATCAGTAAGGATACCAGTCCCTGCATGGGATTTGAATTTGCTCATTTCAAGGTTGTTGTTCCTACCCTTTGAACCAGTGGCCACTGCAGATTACTCACGTAGAAAACAGGTCACTGCATGCGATTTAAATTTGGTAACCTCAGAATTGATGTTCACCCCATTTGAACCAATGGCCATGGCAGAACTAAAGTTTGGCACTTGGAAAATAGTTCTGGTGGCTGTAACTTCTGCAAGAAGGATCAGTGAACATCAGGCACCAAGTGTAGAACCTGATTTTTTTTTTTAGAGTTCCCTAAGGAAAAGGTAACACTAAGAAGAAACAGCACTTTTTTTTCCCTGAAGTGGTGTGAGAGTTTCATTTGAATTAGTCTACTATGTTGACTGTTTATTTAAAGAGGACAGGAAATCATTTCTAATTGTCAGTTCTTCATAAAGTTCTTGTTTTCAAAACTGATATTCATTCCCCTAAATTATCCATATTTAATTGTATCAGAATAAAACATGTTAGAAAAAAATGTATTTCTCTCTCCTAAGCTGTTCTCCGGGCTTCCATACTGATGGGCTGTACCTCCTGATGCTGTCATGCAGGCAGGAACCAAAACTCTGGAGCCTGGATATCCTCCCCTCCACTTCCTGTGCACGCCAGTTTACTTCCTGCCTTCCAAAAGGCAAGTACTCTGTAGCAGAGCTCTGTCTCCTCATGGCAGGGCTGAAGACATCAGACTGTAAGTCTCACTTTTATTTTTCTCTTTGGATATCCTCAGCATTGGACAAGAGCAGCATTACAAAAGCTCTCAGGGCTGAAGACATTGGACTGTAAGTCTCATTTTTATTTTTCTCTTTGGATATCCTCAAGGTTGGACAAGAGCAGCATTAATAAAGCTCTTTTTTTTGTTTGGTTCCAGACTGGCCCACATTCATAGCAGAGTTTTTCCTGCGATTTGGGTCTCAACCATGCTGCTGCACAGCCCGCCTTGAAATTCCCCTCATCTCTAAAAAGCCATCGATCAACATCACAGCCTCAGAAATAGGGATATATATATATATATATATATATATAAACCAAGATCCAAAAACAACACAGTGAGCATATTATGGGTAATCTTGCGATATAAAAAATCCACCAAAGCACTTTAAATATGCAAAAATATAACAGTATTTATTTTATAACTAGACATTTGCAGTAAAGTGCTCCACAAAAATTCACTTTTCGTCTTCTTACAATAAAGACAAGGGAGAAGTGGATTCTATCATATATATTAACAAGACCTACCTGAGTCCAGTGCGCCAGCCACTATATATAATATATATTAGAGGCAAAAAACTCCATTTAATGCATCAGTTAGGGTTGTTCCACAGCGACAAAAGTGAGGAAATTTGGTGTTAAGGTTGAAAACCCCTTGGACCCCCAGCCCACCCTCCCAACCGGCATTGGGGTGCGCTTGGGGTCACCAGCCCTAACTCTCACCCCATCACATGTGTAAAGCAGCAGAAGTATAGGAGAATGGGGTGTGAGTTAGACCAACACTCCAATGCGCACCTCCAAGTGCCGTTGGGAGGGTGGCTGGGGTCCAAGGTTTTTTTTTTTTAACCCAACACCAAATTTCTCACTTTTGCTGTGGAACAACCTTAACTGATGCATTAAACTGAGTTTTTGCCCCTAATTTCCTTTTTTGAGAATGATAACGAGAAATAGTGAATGCAATGCAGCGGCGGGAGAGTGAGGCGCCCGGCCCCGCGCCCGCCACGTAATGCAGTGGCGGGGCGTGGGGCCCGCTCATACGTGATGTCTTGTGACAAAGTAACAGGAACAGCAACGCAAACAGAAGCGCTAACAGTGCCGCACATGGTAACGCAAGCTCGAATGAGAACAGAAAGGGTAACGCACATGGTGGCGTAGACGGGAGCGGTCCGCCATGTGATGTCTTGTCACAGAGTAACATGGTGCCCGCAAACAGAAATGTCAATGGGCATGGTGATGCAAAGCAAAACAGAAACAGTACTGTAGACACAAATGGCAAAAAATAACGGAAACACAAGCGCAAATGAAAATGCAAAGGATAATGCACATGGTGGCGTAGACATGAACGGTAAGTGAAATGGGTACGGAACCGCAAGCAGAAAGGGCAACGGTAACAGTAATGTAAGCGCACAGGCTGGTTTTCCCCAAAAGCTGCATAGAGAAAGACAGTGAGTACAAAGAATGTATGCATTATAATGGGTCTCGGAGCAGAAAATGAGGAGTTGGAGTACTAAATAGCTTATATCTCAGGAACCGTACGACATAGAAAAAAAATTTTAAAGTCATATGATTTATGACTTTCCTGGCTAGTTTTGTACTTAGCCCACATTAGCACTACCGTGCTACCATAATATATATAGATTTTTACATATATTGTGTTAAAGAGAATACCCCCCGTCGACAGCAGTATATTGGGTTAAGGAGCATACTCCCCGTTGGCAGCAGTACCTGGCGATCTCCTTGTTGACAGCTGGAAGTGTTCATACAGCCGCTCATCGAAGCTAACAGCCCCAATAACTGGCGATCTCCTCATCGATGGCTGGAAGTGTTCATACAGCCACTCGTCAGTGCTAACAGCCCCAGTAACTGACGACCTCCTCGTCGACGGCTGGAAGCGTTTATACAGCCACTCGTCGACACTAACAGCCCCTTAGCACTTCTGGAGTCATCGACGGTGCTCCTCGTTGGCAGTGCCATACCCCTCCCCAGCAGCAATTGAGGGGCTAGCAATCGGCTTTTCTTTGAAGGCTTGCATAGCTATAACATTTCATAGGATCAGTTGTGAGCAGCATTTAAGGGGCTAGCAAGTAGCATTTCTTCCAAGCACAGCAATAAACTCAGGAAGCCTCTCGAGGGGGGGGTCCCCAAAGGATAACTCTGAAGGCCTCCAGTTCTTGACGACAGCTCTGGGGCACAATGGCATACAGAAGCCCCAGTTCTTATGAGCGTGGTGATCCTCAAGGGCATTGGAATCAAGCTGCAAAATTTCTCCTTTGGCCACCTTTACAGGCTTTCATACTGGGGCTCACTCCCCGAGGCTCATGGGGGTTGGGACCCCATTCCTGAAGGACATTGAGATTAGGCCACACTACATCAGCAGACAAGCCTCCAAAGGGAAGGAGATACCAAGAAAATACAAATCCCTCCTTTTTGGCCACCTTTGCAGGCTACCTCTGTTTTGAGGTGCAAGAAAGGAGTGACCTCCAGGACAGAGGACCTGGTGGAGGCCCCCTCCTCATCTGCTCATTCGGATCAGTGGCAGGCCACTCGGACAGAGGTGCACGCATTTGCACAGGAGGGCCAAAAGCTGACCACGCCTTGTTGGCCCCAGATTTGGTAGAATCACTGAACAGAGCATTTGCCCTGGGCCCCCCATGCTCCGAATTGCAGCCTCCAAGCCCCCGGAGCAGAGAGTCCACAGGATGGCGATTGGAAAGACAACCAAGTTCCCGTCCTTTGACAAGGAGGAGCACCTCTCTTCGCATCTTGCCAAGACAAAGAAAACCATTAGTCCGGCAGAGGGAGAGGCCACTCTTATGAGACCCAGTGGTCAGGAAAGTGGATGCATCTTAAGAAAGCCTTCCAAGCTTCACTAACTTAGCTCAAGGCAGCGACAGCTAATCCTTTCTTAGCCAGAGCCCCTCTTTCATGGGCCACAGTCCTAGCTTCCAGCTGGCGGAAGATTCTGAGAAAAACAAGGCAGCACTGCAGCAGCTCCCGCTCTTTGGGTTAGCCTCTGTTTATTCAGCAGATGTGTCTGAGGCAGCAGCCAGATGCGCTGCTAGAACCATGTTCTTTCAAATTTCAGCAGGGCACAACCTCTGTCTTCACGCTTGGCAAGCAGATGCTTCTCCAAAATTCCCTTGGTCAGTGCTGCCTACAAAGGTTACCTACTGTTCAGCTCCACTCTCAAAGAAGTGAAGTATAATCAAGGGAAACCACTATGGAGCGCAGGCTGCAGACAAAAACCAGAGATAAGTCCTGGTCATCATGCCCAGGCAGCATTAAGGTTATCTTCTGTCCGGTTCCGCCTTCAAAGAAGCAGTGAAAGAATCAGGGGAAACCACTATGGCGTGCTTTCCGCAGTCTAAGACCAGAGAAAAGTCCAGGTTAGCAGGTTACCAGTGGAATTTTTCATGCCGAAATTGCATCAAAGGGCAAAACAGAACTTCCCAGACAAACAAATGGGGTTCTCCTCCCAGAACTAACATAGCTTCAGAGGAGGAAGTGTCACCCAACAGGCCCGGGGGAGCAACAGCATCAATGAAACACTTCAAACCCATCCTCGAGTAGGGCTCATTGTTGACGGGCTCCAGGCATAGCCTTGCATGCTGCACAGCCTGGCCCCATTCTCACTATGGGGGCAGGCTTTCCAATTTTCACGAGGAATGGATCCATACCACAGCAGACAGATGGGTTTAGACATCATGCGCAAGGGATACCTAATCAGATTCGACTCAGAGCCACCATTACCTCATGTGGTACTATCACCCATTTTGGGCAACTCAGCATAAAATGTGCACGTTCAAGGCAATTACAAACCCTCTACCACCAGGAACTATCAAGTGGGTTCACCACTGCTGAATTCAAACAGGGCCTCATCTCGCTTTTCTTCATTGTTCCCTAACGCACAGGGGGATTCAGACTGGTTTGGGACCTGAAATTTCTAAACCACTTTATGCACAGCAGATCCTTCATATGGAAACCCTGCTATCCATCATCAGGGAGCTCTGTCAAGTCAACTGTTTGGTATCTATCAACTTGCAGGACGCCAGTTTACACATTCCCATCCAAGAGGCACACAGGCAGTCTCTCAGATTCACAGTGGGGAGACAGCTCTTCCATTCGGATGTTCATCTGCCACAAGAGTCTCATCCAAGGGCCTCGTAACAGTCATAGCTCGACTTCAGAGCCAAGGGTTACAGCTTTTCCCTTATCTGCACACTATTCTCATCAGAGCACCGCATTTTGGCAAGCAGTACAAGCAGTGGCTGAGGTCATACGGTGCCTCTCGGCACTCTAGTTGATCACAACCGGAAGAAGAGCTCCTTGAACCATCTGGGGGCAGATTTCAAGACACAAGTGAACAGGATGTTTCCCAAGTAAACCAAATTTGAGGACCTGCAGAAGCTCATCAGGAGATTTCAGATGGTCCACCAGCTGCCGACTCATGACTTCATGCAGCTCATGGAGACTATGGTTTCCCTGGCCGATACAGTCCCCTGGGCACTAATTCATATGTGACCCATCTGGGCAAACCTCCTCAGACTGTGGTCCCAGTCCAGACACAATCAGGACCAAAATATCAAAATTTCTCACCAGATGAGGACCTCCATTCATTGGATGACTGAGGACTAATATCATAAGAGGTCGCAAGTTGGGGCTTCCACGCCAAATGAGAATCAGCGGCATACATCAATCATCAGGGTGGCACAAGAAGCTTGTGGATGCTCAGGGAATCTCTTCTGCATTTTCAGTGGGCTGAACATCACCGCGAAAGCCTGAGGGCGGTGTGCATTCCAGGTCAGAAGAACATCATGGCAGACTGGCTCAGTCGCAAGGACATCCTACTGGGGGAATGGGAGCTGAAGGACCGCGCCTTCCAAATCCTCACAGAATGTTGGGGATGTCCTCAGGTAGATCTTTTCGCCTGCCAGCAAAACTCCCAAATCAGACAGTTCTGCTCCCTAGCCAAGGTCGAACTAGCAGTGGCTCAGGACGCCTTTTCCCTAAACTGGGGTCAGTACGGTTTCCTGGATGTCTTCTCCCCCCCCCATACCACTCCTCTCCAGAGTTCTCTAGAAAGTAGCGCTCAATCAGGCAGAGTGGCATACGGACAGAACGCCACGGTATTAATAGTCACGGTTAAATAGTAGTCTTCACTACGTTGCAAAGACATGCCATCGCCGGAGTGTTGGTCGTGGACAGTTAGGCACAACTCACAATTGCCCCGTGATGACTAACTTAATGGCACGGCAGCATAAAATACAGTTCTAAAACAGTTAGAGGTTTTACTCTGTACTCCCTGCTCTCACTGCTCAATATGGCACTGTCTTCTCTATACTTCCTTCCTGCCTTCTGTGTGCATCTGTAATTTCATCCCCCTCATCCACATCATTAAATAAATTGTGTGAGCAGTACCTTATTTGCACACTACCTTTTTTGCACACTTGCTAATTTGTACACACAAAAGCACACAAAGCAAATTAATTAGATTGCTGTTAAACCCAATAAACTGCTCATCATTGTTATTTTGTTTTAATTTTAATATATACGTTTGGATTAAATAAAGAAATTGAAATCTTGTGAACCTCTTGAATCAGTGTACTGTTTCTGTGGGGGAGGAAAAAATGACACACAGGAATAATGTAACCGGAAGAGCAGGGAAGCAGGGGGGATGTAAGTAAACTCTGCGACTTTTTGTCCGATTTTCATTAATGTCTACATTATTTAATTACGACATTTGCTCATCTCGACCACATAAGCTATCGGCAATCTGCCCGGCGTCATTTTGTCCCCGCTGCCTTTTGTCCGCGCCTTATGCTCCATGACAATTTGTCCGGCGGCAATTCGGCCACTTACAGGCAGAGATGATACTAGTCTGCCCGCACTGGCCCTGTCGTTCATGGCTCCCCCTTCTGATTCACCTGCCAAGGCAGCCACCTATAATTTTTTGAATCAGCCCAGACCTTCTTCATCAAGGCCCTGTACTACATTCCAATCTGTGCAACTGGTCACTCTTGGGACTGAAGATTGAGCAGAAACTCTCAAAGAACTAGGATATACAGCTCCCATGATTGAGATGATGGTTTACTCGTGTCGCACATCTTCCTCCAAAGTGTACCAACAGTGCACATTTTCCTCCAAAGTGTACTACAGAATTTGGCAGATATTCCTGTTTGGGCATGAATCCTGGCAAACACAAAACCAGCCAATATCATTACCTACTCGGCTCCAGTTCCTTCAAGAAGGATTCGTCAAAGGGCTGCAACCGGCCACCTTGCAATTTCAGGTTTCCGCAATGGGGGCGGTCTTGTTAATGGATTCAGGGGAGTCTCTGGGTTCTCATCCCCAAGTTAGAAGGTTTCTGCGGGCAGCAACTCTAACACACCCACCAATTAAACCAGAGGTACCCCTTGGAGACTCAATTTGGTCCTCAAAGCATTGACCAAGGCTCCCTTTGAACTTCTCAGGGAGGCATCCCTTATACATCTCACAAGGAAAGTTGCCTTTTCATAGCCATTATTTCAGCCAGAAGAAGCCACAAGCTGGAGCTCTGTCGACTAAAGAACCTTATGCTGGGTTTCATCAGGACTCTGTAGTCCCCCGAACAGCTCCAGGTTTTAAGGTACTGTCTCTGTTTCATTGCAACCAGTGCTTTGAATTTACTGCTGCAACTTTTATGCCCGCCCATCCCCCACCCTTGCCCTTATTAAATACACTTCTTCCTGCCTCCTTTTCAGGCTTGTTCTGTCCCTTAAATGGGTAAACGCCCTGAAGTTTTCCTTTGTCCCACAATTCTACCTTCCCATTCTCTCTCAGCCTTTGTCTTTCCAGATCAAATGCTGCAGAAACCTATTAGTGCCTAATATGTATTGGTTCCTTAGATAAAAGAGGTCTACCGTTATCTCTTGATGAGGCAAATATCTCCAAAGCATTTTTAGTTTATTTTATTTATTTGTTGTTTCTCACTTAATTGCCTAATGAGTTGGCTACCCTACGGTCTTGAAGGATAACGTTGCTGAAGTATAACAGTCCAAGAGCCTAATCTTCATTGACTCCCTTGACCCTCAGGAAGCCCAATCCTCAGAGGGACCTAGTTGCACCCTATACTTTTTTTCTACAATCATATTCCTGGTATTGTACTGTGTATCCATCACATACAACACAGTTCCTTCATCCCCATATACAACCCCACCATCGGACGGTTCACTACAGATATATATCTATATGGATGTGACTGGGTCTGTGCCTGACACTGAGACTTGGGACCTTTTCCTTCTCTTTAAAATTCTGGTTGCAACCACTTTCTTTCCCTTCTTTTCACTGTCCCTATTTTTCTGTATGGAGGCAGGCCACCTCCTTACAAAAACTCCTTCTTTCCCCTTTCTTTTTTAACTATTGTATTTTTGCTCCACCTAACTGCCCCTTCTCTCCACTCTTTCAGACTTCCTCTACCTGTGCGTGCGTGATCCCTTCCATTCGTCAGAGTCTGCCCCTAGAGCACACAGTCCACTAACCTAGGTGCCCGGATAACCCCCGGGTAGGGTGAAGAGGCATACCCCACTTGGCCCCCTCCGAACCTTACATTCTGTAATGTGGACTGCTTGTACAGCGGAGTCTGCCAGCGAACCTGAGGATCACACACACACAGCGAGTGCGTTACCCTAGGAGAGGGTGTTTTCCCCTGTTCGTTCCCGATGTTGGCGTGTAGTGAGGGCTAAGGAGCCCGAAGGCACGCTGAGACGTTCCTCCTGCTCCGCCCCTCTGCCGTCTGCTTTATCCTGATGCTGCTACTCCTCCCTCCGCACCTTCACCGGGCTCCCCTAGGTGTCAGTATTGCAGCAGGAGTGCAAGTAACCCCCACCCCGGAGAAGGAGGCGCTGTTGGGCGCCAGTCCTTCTCCTCCTCGGCTGACCCCAGCTGCCCATGCTCTGCTCCTCGAACATGGGTCGCAGGCGCGGTGTGAGGTAAGGCATCCAGCCCCTCAGTGCCACCGGCCCGGCCCTTCTTTCCCCGTTCTTATCCCTGCTGATTTATTTCTCTAAATTTCCAGGTCCCTTGTCTGTTTATGTCCCCTGAGCTTCCTGGGAGCAATAGTTGTGTAGATATAAAAAATTCTGGTAATAAAATCTCCACAACATTCTCCCTTGTAAGAATTATTAAATAAAAGTATCCTGTATAGTTTGGAGTCTGCTTGTAGCAAATACACCTGCTCTTGACAAAAGAAAAGCCTTTTTGTGGTTGAAAAAACACCTCTTTAGTGTTTCTGGCTGGAGTTGCAAAGCGGGCACTTGTATAGCGCTAGCACGACTGCTCGCACATTCGCGAAGCCCTCGTGATCATGCACACCCTCGCGCAGTGTTCATTTTTGTAAAATTTTAAAATGATCATCTTTGGACAGAAAAGAGTCTCTACTATAGAGACTAAGCTCTGGAGCTGTTTTTTTCAAGTAAAAAGCTCTCCAAAGAGGCAGGAGAGCCTCTTTAAGTCTAGCAGTGGAAAATGAAAGTGCCAGCCGTCGGCTTTGTTCATTTCAGCCAACGGCTTGACTCTTTACCCTGAAAACTGCTCATTTTACTCCTTTTTGTAAAGGAGAGGGATTTGTTTGAAGTATTCTTGATTTAATTCAGTTCTTCCCCTAATAATAAGAAAGGTGGCTCTGTTTTGGGAGATGCAGGACAGGACTAAACATATATAAGCTTCCTCAAAAGTCTGTAAGTTTACCAGACTACAGGTAAAGCAAAGCTTGCCCCTGTTCTGAGAGCACCTGAAAATAGAGAACCAAATACAGTCTTTATTTGTTGTAAATGTCACTTCATGACTCTAGACGTAAAAAGAGTTTTTGTACAAGAATTCACATCAGAAGGTGTTAGGGAAAGATATCCAAATAAGGAGTTTACCTGAACTCTGTTTTTGGGCTGCTCCTGGAAATTGAAAGGGGAGGTCTGCTTGCTAGCAGTCCCTGCAGCATAATGGGAGCCACTATAGGGGATCAGCGGCCCCTAGTGGCCCATATTTAGAGGGAATGAACTGTCACTCAATTGTTAGAAACCTGATTGTTGTTTCAAAATCTCTTAAAAAGAGTTTATATTGCATAGGAATCAAGAAGGAATTTTGTACATTTGTATAAAAAAAGTTATGCCAATTATTATTATTTTTGGAGGTTATTAAACAAATTTTCTTTGAGAAAGGAACACTGGGTCACCTGATCAAGGAGGCATGTATATAAACCCTACCTCTCCAAGTTGTAAGTAGATAGGGTCAGTTCTTCCTGACCTAGCTGGAGGGAAGTTCCAGTCAGTGAGTGGAGAAAAAGTCTTTGGAATTGCAATTGAATTGTTTATTATTTCGTTTTCTGTATTTATTTTTACTTTTTGGTGCTGAAGATTGTGTATGAAGTAATAAACATCCCACCAAGCAAACTGGGTTGAACCTGAATTGCTGCTTCTGTGTACGTTATTTGTCTGCATGTAGACCCACCCGGTAACATTTTGGTGTGAGAAGTGGGATATCGGCTGAACGTCCAAGATATCCCGAGGGAGTTCAGTCTGGGGTGCCAGCCTTGGCTTCACAAGATACAGGCAGACAAGTGTATGGCGCCAGATTTAATGCCAGAACAGATGAGGACCATGGATGGAGATGGTGGCCTGGGCAAGGCACCAGAGATGGTTGATCGAGTGGCTTATCTGATGCAACTGGCCTGCTGGTTAAGCAGCAGATGGCTCGACACAGATCGACGTTGGAGGGAAGCGGAGTGCAGATGTGAGGACCTGCTCCAGAGGGTCCATACGGAGCAGGCCAGAGAGGAATCCGGAAGGGAGGATCCATGGGCTATGGATGATGAGAAACCCCTTATGGAGTTGTCCGATTCGGAGATGGAAATTCCTATTCTACCAGTTTTTCCTGGACTATACTAGATTGAGGACATTGGAGAGGTGACAGCATCGGGTAAGTCCCCAGGTAAGACTGTTGTGGACTTTGTGCCTCCTGGGGTGAAGTCTGCAGTGAAGTCAGAAGAGGCCAGAGGGGGCTGAAGGGACTCATGTACCATTGACTGTTATCAAACATAATCAGAAATCTGAGTGCAGTGACCCAAGTAAAGCATGGAGAAAGCTACAAAAGGAAGGTCCTGATATAGCTCTGTTAGCTTCCTACATCAAGGATCAGGAAGGGGGTATGGGTACCAGTCGAACAAGGGTCAAACCATTATGGCGGGTTGAAGAAAAGCAGGGTACCCTTTACCATGTTAAGTCTAATCCCCATATGAAGAGGATGAGTGCTAGAATGGTGGTTCCAGTTGCTTATAGGGAAGTGGTGATGGAGAATGCCTGCTCCAGCCACTCTAACCCATTTAGCCATGAGGAAATACTGGCAGAGTTAACCTCAGCCTTCTGTTGGCCCGGGATGTACAGGCAAATAGTTGCTTATGTGGAAAAAAGGGAGGTGTGCCAGAGGGTGTCTGCCAAACATGTAGGGTGTGGAAACCAAAGGTGGGAAGGCCAAAAGAGATGGCAACCTTGGAGAAGGGGGAAACACCAGTGTAGGTTGGGAGGTACCAGGTGGTAAGCCAGCATCTCAGAAAAGTGGTTATCTATATCTTTGTGTCTGACAGAGACTCCAGGAAGCCATAGATATTAGATGTAGGCCGGGTTGCACTAATACAAGTGAGGGATTGCTGGGTACATGTATGGAAAGGGACTGTTTCAGTAATAATGATTTCCAACAAGAGAGTCACTATTGGCATCAGCAGAATGCAGTTATGTAAACCCCCCATCCAACTTTTCTGATAGTTTTTTTTTTAATTACTGAACACATTTTGTGTTATAAAGCTATTAGCCCTTTAGAAATAAACAGTTCCAGCTGCTCTTCCCACCTTAAAATAAAGTCTTCTACTTGCAACATAAGAATTGTTTCCATGGCAACAGGTGATGTCACAACAGTTGACTGTGATGCCAAGGCAGGAAAAGCAAAAGAAACAGATTCACTCTAGCAGTCAGAGCCTGGTACTTGGCATAGATTTTTAGTAATAAAGATTGAAATGGCCTGAACTTTATTGATTGTTTTAACATTAAAAGATTTGAGTTCTGCTAAAGCCGACTGCCTATGTTCAGCGACAAATTGGGAAATCACATTAAGGCAAGCCCATTTTAAGAAATATTAGCTATTTTTGAATCTGCTAGAAACAAGCTCTATATGAACTGCTTTTCATTTAGAGGAAAATTTGAGGATCCTATCTGTAACTACCAGTAATAGTTTTCTCCCAGTAGCTCAGTAGCGTATAGCAACCTTGCTTTTCTGAGTTCCTTAGTCTTTTTCTCCCCATAGGAGTAACTGGGCAAGATCTTCATAGGTAATTTGTCAGGGCACTGCCAGTCCTATTTTTAAAGTGGACTTCACTCCACATTGCTAAAGCGGCTACTAAATAGTTTAAGACATATCAGGAAAATGTGAGACAAGAAAAATGATGCTTGCCCCTTTTGTTTTAAACAAGCTGCGGCAAATAATGGTATGTATCACAAATGCCAGGTGTCCTTAGTGCGTTAGTGTTTACATTCAGCATTTGCATATTCTAGCAGATGCAGACATGGTCAGATCATGCTTCTTTGTCTGCATCAGTAGACTTGTTGTTCACATTTTTTATTTGTACTGTCCCCTGGTCTTTCTAGCAGCTGTACACAGACAATCAGCAATCTGTACTGTTCTGATGAGCTGGGCATAGTTATCCTCAGTGCTGTACAGATGTGGCCTGGATAGAACTCTATGCGAGTAGGATGGAGTCACAGTAGGCAAATAACACAGTTTAGTTCATTTGAAGAGATGCTCTGGCCACCTCATGCTTGGGGTAAATCCAGACACTGGCACTGTGGTGCAGCATGAGAGAGGTGCCACATTACTGAGGTACCATCTTTCAAATGAGATTTTTTAAGCTGAGGTTCCACTTGCTGGTTCTGTGGTGAAATGAACAACTAGATGGGAGATAAAAGGAAGCTAGGTAGCAGCCTAAAAATGCTGCTGGGACCCTTCTTCTAGACTATGTACTGAGGGGAAGTACAGACTAGTACAGAATAAATTTATTGGTGATTTAGTGATTAGTGGAACACTGTAATGGGTCCCTGAGATGGAGCTTTGGTGAGGGTGAGCCTAGCTCCATCCCCTTCTGGAAAAAGGAAGGTGGCTATATCTTGCCACACCGGTACTGAATATATCCCAGAGGGTGTAAGGCCATAAGACGTGGCACCATTGGAGATATGGGAGACTCCCACATAGGAATGGACCCCAGGTGGTAGCTACAGACAAGTTCTCCAAAGGGTATAGAGAAGAAACAGCTGATTTCATCCTGGTTAGACAAACCCAACAATTTACGGTCCTGGGAGATCCAAGTTAGGTTATGGGCTGGTAGAAAGGGCCACCCAGAAATGTAAGATGAGGAAGACAGGGAATAGCATAAAAATGCTAATTAGTATCCTCTAGTCTGAATAAATTTTTTTTTTTTTTTTTTTTTTTAGTATGTACTAATACAATGCAGATTGTCTTTCTTGTTTTGGCACAGGCCTTGAGATACCAGACACAGACATAAAGGTATCGGTGTAAATAGTTATGTGTAAATACTAGGTATTAAGCAGTGTATTATACAGATCCTAAGGTGAAGCTAGCATTTATTGTGTATGGTATAATAAGTGTTTGCTTATTTAGTATATGTGTAACAGGACCCTGGGATGGAGCTTCACAGAGTGGGTGGGCCGGAGCTCCTCCAACCTCTATTAAGGAAGAAAGAGGTTGGACTATGAAAGACATCCAGTTTAGATGGCAATAAATGTACATTGAAATATGTTATGATGACAGGATTGAAAATGTTTGTTAAACGTCATAGTCCCAGGGTACGTATGGTTCTAGCTGAACTGGAACAAAGGTAGTCTTCTGTTCATAAAGGGACCCTGGGACGGAACTCCTGAGAGTGGGTGGGCGGGAGTTCCACCCCCCTCACGGATTTTCTGGAGTTGGGGTTATGGTGATACGCCATCCCTCTAAAGAAGGGGTAGTAAGTGAAACAGGGTCTGTCCCTGCCACTGAGACTTGGGACCTTTTCCTTCTCTTTAAAATTCTGGTTACAACCACTTTCTTTCCCTTCTTTTCACTGTCCCTATTTTTCTGTATAGAGGCAGGCAACCTCCTTACAAAAAAAAAACTTTCTTTCCCCTTTCTTAATCCCTGCTGATTTAGTTCTCTAAATTTCTAGGTCCCTTGTCTTTTTATATCCCCTGAGCTTCCTGGGAACAATAGTTGTATAGATATACAGAATTATGGTATTAAAATCTTCACAACATTCTCCCTTGTAAGAATTATTAAATAAAAAAAGTATCCTGTTTAGTTTGGAGTCTGCTTGTAGCAAATACACCTGCTCTTGACAAAAGAAAAACTTTTATGTAGTTGAAAAACCCCTTCATTACTGTTTCTGGCTGGAGTGTCAAAGTGAGCGCTTGTATAGTGCTAGCGCGACTGCTCACACGTTCGCGAAGCCCTCGTGATCGTGTGCACCCTCACGCAGTGCTCGTTTTTGTAAAATTTTAAAATGATCCTCTTTAGACAGAAAAAAGTATCTACAAAAGATACTAAGCTCTGTAGCTGTTTTTTTTTTTCCAAGTAAAAAAGCTCTCCAAAGAGACAGGAGAGCCCCTTTAAGTCCAGCAGTGGAAAATGAAAGTGCCGGCCGTCGGCTTTGTTAATTTCAGCCAATGGCTTGACTCTGTACCCTGAAAACTGCTCGTTTTACTCCTTTTTTGTAAAGGAAAGGGATTTGTTTGAAGTGTTCTTGATTTAATTCAGTTCTTTCCCTAACAATAAGAAAGGTGGCTTTGTTTTGGGAGATGCAGGACAGGACTAAACATATGTAAGCTTCCTTAAAAGTTTGTAAGTTTACCAGACTACAGGTAAAGCAAAGCTTGCCCCCGTTCTGAGAGCACCTGAAAATGAAGAACCAAATACAGTCTTTATTTGTTGTAAATGTCCCTTCATGACTGTAGATGTAAAAAGAGTTTTTGTACAATAATTCACATCAGAAGGTGTTGGGGAAATATATCCAAATAAGGAGTTTACCTGAACTCTGTTTTTGGTCTGCTCCTGGAAATTAAAAGGGAAGGTCTGCTTGCTAGCAGTCCCTGCAGCATAATGGGAGCCACTATAGGGGATCAGTGGCCTCTAGAGGCCCATGTATAGAGGGAACGACTTGTCAGTCAATTGTTAGAAACCTTATTGTTGTTTCAAAGTCTCTTAAAAAAGAGTTTATATTGCATAGGAATCAAGTAGGAATCTTGTACATTTGTATAAAAGAAAGTTATGCCACTTATTATTTTTGGAGGTTATTAAACACATTTTCTTTGAGAAAGGAACACTGGGTCACCTGATCAAGGAGGCGGGTATATAAACCCTACCTCTCCAAGTTGTAAGTAGATAGGGTCAGTTCTTCTTGACCTAGCTGGAGGGAAGTTCCAGTCAGTGAGTGGAGAAAAAGTCTTTGGAATTGCCATTGAGTAGTTTATTATTTATTTCTTTTGTTTTCTGTATTTAGTTGTACTTTTTGGTGCTTAAGATTGTTTATGAAGTAATAAACATCCCACCAAGCAAACAGTGGGTTGTACCTGAATTGCTGCTTCTGTGTACGTTATTTGTCTGTCTGTAGACCCACCCGGTAACAATGGATTGCAGTTCAGTTCACCTTTTCTTATTTCTTATTACTGCTATGCACCCTTATCTCACAAATAGCCCAAACCCTAAGACAGATGCCCCAATTTCAATTCCCATAATATCCTCTTTCTGCAGAGTCAGCTGCCTAAAGATGCCCCAACTCTACAACACCCTTACACTGGAATTTCCTACGTGGAGGTATTAGAACTTTTTAGAAATATGAGACCACAGTTCTATTGCCATATCCCACTAAGTAGGCCAGCAAGTGTTTTGTTTTATGTTCAATCCCTTCACCATTATTATGCTGCTACGCAGACAAGGCAGTTGTATCCTACTTCTTGCAAACGGACCAGGCAACACCTTCTCATAGTCTTGAAAAATGGAATACGAAAGCGTCTCCTGTTGATGCTACTCTGCTCTGGCGATGTGGCATTAAATCCAGGACCTTGCATGCCTGTTGCTGAGCTAGACCAGCTAAAAGGTATCAGCATACTGCACTTTAACGCATGCAGTCTGTTGAAAAAACTTGACCTAGTACAGGCCTGGGTACTATACATAACACCTGATGTACTGGTGATATCAGAATCATGGCTGAGGGGTTCCACCCCTGTCCACAGTGTCAATATCCCATCATATAACATCTTCAGGGCCAATAGACTTACTAGAGGAGGTGGGGTTGCAATATATGTGTCGGACTAATTTGCAGCCTCCGTTATTGACTCTTCCTCTATTCACAAAGAATGCGAAAGTCTAGCACTAAAAATCTCTCTCTCTATCTCTCTCTCTCTCTCAAAGCGAATCTGTTTGTGTGGTAGGCTGCTACAGATCCCCGTCAGGAGGGCTAGTGATACTAAACTTTCTTCACAAAATTTTAAACTCGACAGATTTGGAAACCATCATTACGGGAGACCTCAACCTAGACTGGAACTCTACCTGTTCACTGCCTCTAAAGGACTTCCGTGATGCCTACGGTCTTTATCAGCTAATCTCAAAAATGACACGTCCCAACAATAAAAACCTGGTGCATAGTACACTCCTGGATTTAATCTTGCCTGACAAATCCTATAAAATCTCCCACGTAGGAGTATTTCACACTGACATTAATGACCACAGGGCTACAGCTTGTGGAAGGCACATGCCAAAAATATCCTCCAGGGCAGGGTACACCTACAAAAGGAGTTACCGCAAATTCAATCCCACAACATTCTTGATTGATCTTAGCAGAATTAGATGGCAGGAATTCTACCTTGCTCAATCCATCACTGATACCTACACCACCTTTCAGACTCTAGTCCTAAAGGTGATTGATTCCCATGCACCTGTTGTAAAATCCAGATCGAGGAAAAAATTATGTCCCTGGTTCAATAAAACCTTAAAAACAGCCCTACGCCACAGGGATGCTCACTGGAAAAAGGCTAGAAAAACCAAATCAGAATCAGAGTGGGCTACCTTTAGAATGATTAGGAATCACTGTACCAAACTAGTCAGATCTGAAAAGGCAAATTACTACCAAAGTGCGTTGGAGTCCAACAAGAACAACGGTGCTAAATTCTGGCAGCTCTTGAATGATGTAGTAGGACGTAAATTGTCCTCCTCATTTCCATCCAAAATCCTCTCTGGAGATACTACCTGCACCAACAAACATGACATTTTAGAAGCCCTCAATAACCACTTTGCCACTGCTGGCCTAGCCTTTGATACCTCTCCCGTAGGCAAACTGCTGAACCAGCAAACTGGCATTGCCACATCTTGGACCCCTTCCAGCACCTCCACCTGCTCTACCAAATTTAATTTCAGTTCTGCCTCACTCAAGCAAGTTGAAGACCTCCTAGCCCACCTAGATATTAGAAAAAGCGCAGGGGCTGACCAAATTGCCCTGTTTCTGAAACGAGGCCATTGTAATCTAGCCCTGCAAATCACTCACCTCTTCAATATGTCACTCCTTCAAGGAGCACTCCCTCCAGTGTGGAAAACAGCCCATCTTATCCCGCTGCTCATATCTGATGAACCGAGTGACTTGAACAACTACAGACCCATCTCTCTTCTTCCTATTCTGTCAAAACTTCTTGAAAAGCTGGTAAATTGTCAACTAAGGGAATTTTTGGAGAATCTCAACCTACTAAACTCTCTACAGTCTGGCTTTAGGCCAAGTCACAGCACAGTCTCTGCATTGGCCAAGGTTACTAACAATTGGCAAATTGTACTTGACGCGAGGAATCCTGTCGCTATGCTTTTCCTTGACTTAAGCAAAGCGTTTGATAAGTTGGATCACGATCTGCTACTGACCCTGTTACATCACATCGGGCTGGACGATAATGCCCTAAAATGGTTTTCATTCTACCTTGTTGGAAGGCAGCAACAGGTGAAGGCACAGGGTGACCTTTTCTCCCTGCAAAATCCTCCGAGAGGGGTACCTCAAGGTTCAATCTTGGGCCCTTTATTATTCGCAGTATACATAAACAATATTGACCACAATATTACATCTGCCAGTAGTCACCTATTTGCAGATGACACTGTGCTTTATGTCTCTTGTCCTACCATTGAATCTGCCTACAGGGATCTACAGCAAGAATGTAATATCCTACAGCAAAATCTGCTACATCTGAAACTTCTAGTCAGTGCCAAAAAGACAAAAGTCATGTCCTTCTCCCCATCAACTAATGTATCTTCCGGACCACATCAGCCTGCCAATATGCATATAGTATCTATGCAGGGTGAAACCCTGGAAAGAGTGGTCAAATTTAAGTATCTAGGCTTCTGGTTGGACTGTAAGCTCTCTTATATCCTTCATGTTGAAGAACTCTCCAGAAAGCTAAAACAAAGGCTGGGATTATTCTTCCGTATAAACGTTTGCTTACCTATGAAGCAAAACTACGATTAGTCAAAACAACATTCCTTCCACTAATTGACTATGCTGACTTTCTTTACAGTCACTGCCCCAAAACTGTCCTTACTAAGCTCGACATCCTGTACCACAGGGCCTTAAGATTTGTGACCAACTCTCCGTTCAAAACACACCACTGTTCACTTTACAGCCAACTCGGCTGGACTTCCTTATCTACCAGAAGATGGCATAATGCCTCGATCTGGACCTTCAAAGCCCTCACTAACAAACTCCCTCTTTACATATCTGGCCTCTTTAAATCAACACCTTGCACATACTCAGTTAGGAAATATGATTATGTCTCATGTGATACCCCGTAAAATCTCATTTTGGCGCCATATCCATTAACCATGCTTCACCTACCTTGTGGAACTCCTTCCAAATTACCCTAAAACTGACTTGCCTTGTTAGGCTGTCCTCCTTTAACTCTCTTCTGAAACCTCTGTTAAAGGAAAACTGCCAGTGCTATGCCTAGGGTCCCCCCTTTTGATATTTTCTATGGCACTTACCACTATATTTCCCGCTGGCTCTCCCTGCTCCCCTTCTTTCTTTTGTTTTGCACTCCTGTCTGTCTGTGCCCTGTTACTCCCCGAGCCTCTCTCCCTTACACTCCCCCACCCCCATCCTACTTCTAACTATTCCTACCTCACCTTATGGATCATGCTCTGCCTTCCCCCTTACCTCTTTCCATTGCAGTCGTATTATGCAGTTAACTGCTTGCACTTATGTAGATATGTAAAACTCTGAGTAATCTGACTGTACCTTGTTATGTATTACCCACTGTATTGTGTGAACTATTGTATAAATCTGTAGTGTTTTCCTTTTATGTATACTATGTGTGTGTCCCCAGGACCACCTTACAAATGAGTATCTCAGTGGTGTATTTCCTGGTTAAAAATAAAATTGAATTGAATTGAATTCTGCCTTCCTTCTGTCCTCACCCAAAAAAATTACAAGGAGAGGGAATTTCACTCTCTGGACCCCAGATGAGTGGTAAAGCTTTACATTAAAAGATCGGAGTCAATGCTCAAACCTTCTAGTTTGTTCATTCTCACTGCGGGTCAGAATATGGGCAACAAAGCTTCTAAAGACTATAGCCAGATGGATCCGTTCAACCATCACCACTGCCTACAATCAGGATGGTGTGCTTTTGCCTGGGCCAGTGAACGCCCACTCAGTCTGGGCTATGGCCACCTCGTGCGTGAATTTCAGAGAAGCTTCTCCAGCAGACTTATGCAGGGCAGCTACCTGGTCGTCTGTTCACACATTCACTATGTTTTACAAACTGAATGTGACGGCCTCAGCTGAGGCGCCTTTTGGTCCGCCAAGTTCTCTAGGCGGTGGTGGACCCTTAAGGGCAATTACATTCTTCACACCTGGGATGTCACCAGATGTACTGCTTTAGTATATCCCATTGGTATGGAAGCCCGGAGACCAGCTTAGGAAAGAGAGAAAACAAAATTTAAATACCTGTAAATTTTTTTTCTCCGATGGCTGGTCTCCGGGCTTCTTCCCTTCCAGAATGTACAAATGTGGCCAGTTGGCCAAATGTTTGGATAATATTTCTAATTTTTATTTCCAAGTTTATGTAGTGCTACCAGATTTGGACTGCTTTAGAAAGAACTGGTGTGCACAGGAGAGGATATCCAGGACACAGAGTTCTGCGTCCTGCCAGCATTATGGCATCAGGAGGTACAGCCCATCAGTATGGAAGCCCGGAGACCAGCCATCAGAGAAAGAAAATTTACAGGTATTTAAAATTCATTTTTGCGTTGTTTATAAGTTTATGGGTCTGTTTGGGGGGCATCTTACGGACATAAGAGTATTGTCTCACGTGTTCTTAGGACCAGAGAACTGTGAACCAGAGGTTAGCAGTTCTGTGGTTCTAATGATGCAAGAAGGGAGAGCCACAAGAGGCCCTCCAAATGGACCCAAAAATTATTATAGATTACTATTTGTATTAAATTAAAAAATATATATATTTAAAATGCTGACAGCACCAGCGGTCTGCGAGAAGCCTGTTACAGTGGCCCAGTGCGTGAGATACTCTTACAATAATAAGAGACTCTCACGCGCAACTGAAGAGAGGGCTGTGACTGGTTGGGGATGCTCCAGTGATCTATAATTGTTTTTATGGGCAGCATTCTGTTACAGTTCTCTTCATGGAACCCGTGATCTGGAGTTTTAACTATGTCATGGTTTATGCACAGAACTCTGAGTAAGTCAACAGTTCATAATTAGCATTTTGTACACAAACCATGATACAGTAAAACTCGAAATTACTGGTTCCATGAAAAGAACTGCGCAGCATGTTGTCCATAAAAAGAAAACAATTGAAAACAGTTTTTTCACATTGGTGTTTATTCAGGTACAGTTAAATATGGATAATTTGGAAGTATGAATTTCATTGCTGTAAATAGGAACATTACTAACAGTTGTCACTTAGCACACATCTCCTGTCCCCTTTAAAAATATACACACACACACACACACACACACACACACACACACCCCATGTGAAGTGAGTGAGCATTACACTGCCCAGATGTTAAAAGGGCTATCAGTTTCTACAACAACAGACCTAAAACCATGAGAGGGGACAACAATCACCTGTTTGTCACTTATGGAGAGGTGTTACAGGGACAACCTGCAAGCAAACATACATTGTCAAGATAGATAGTATCCACTATCCAGTAGTGTTATGTGACAGCAGGAATCAGGGCACACTCCACAAGAGGAGCAGCAGCCTCGTTGCTGCAAGAAGAAACATACCCCCGGATGAAATCTGTAGGTCTGGAACCTGGGCTTCTGCCCACACGTGTATTACACACTACAGGTTGGGTATCCAGGCTAGAGAGGATGTCAGGTTTGACATCTCAGTCCTGCAGAATCTGTTCCCAAGTAATCATGCAACCCTCCATCTAAATACTTAGAACAGCTAGTACAACTCACCCTTCCCTACTTCCCCTTTTAAGGAGTATTATAAGATAAGGGAAGGAAGTCAGGATAGCAAATGCCCAAACTGAGGAAAAGATAGCCAACTCAGTTAAGAAGGGGGATAAAACATTTTATAGGTATATCAGGGAGCGTAGAAAGAGAAAGGGAGGGATAGTGAGGCTGAATAGAATGGACAGTGGGTGGGCAGAGAGGGACAGTGAAAAAGCAGGGATACTGAACGAATATTTCTGCTCACTATTTATAGAAGAGGAGGAGGGGGAGGTGCCTAATCCAATTAACAGAAGCACTCTTGATAGGGGGGTCGATCCCAGTCCTTTCACAGAAGAAAGGGTTCTGAAAGAACCCCTAAAACTGAAGGTGGACAAAGCAGTAGGGCTTGATGGAATTCACCCCAGAATTCTAAAAGAATTAAGGGGAGAACAAGTGAAACCACTGACTACCATTTTTAACAAATCATGGGAGGATGGTGTGGTACCTGAGGACTGGAGGAAGGCGGATGTGATTCCCCTTCACGAAAGTGGGACCAAGTCAGAGGCAGGAAACTACAGACCTGTCAGTTTGACCTCTGTGGTAGGGAAAGTGATGGAATCACTTCTGAAGGAAAGAATTGTTGAGTACCTAGTGGCCAGTGGGGCACAGGACCCAAGGCAGCATGGGTTCACAGTGGGAAGGTTATGTCAGACAAATCTAATTGATTTCTTTGACTGGGTGACCAAAGTAGTAGACATGGGAGGGGCTGTGGACATGGCCCACCTGGACTTTAGCAAGACATTTGACACAGTCCCACACAAAAGATTAATAGTCAAATTAACCATCCTGGGAGTGGGTCCCAGGGTGGTAGCCTGAGTAAAACATTGGCTGGACAACAGGGCACAGAAGGTAATTGTAAATGGAGTCCACTCTGAAGAAAGAGGGGTTACTAGTGGGGTACCGCAGGGCTCAGTACTGGGTCCAGTCCTTTTAATGTCTTTATAAGTGACATTGTAGAGGGACTGAAGGAAAAGTATGCCTCTTTGCAGATGACACAAAGATCTGTAACAGGATTGATACACAAGGAGGTGGAAAGGATGAGGGACTTGGCAAGGTTGGAGGAATGGTCAAGTATGGGCAGCTTGATTCACTGCAAAGAAGTGCAAAATAATGCACCTGGGAAACAAAAACCCAAGGGAAGATTACACAGTGGGGAGGGAGGTAGTAACAACAAAAAAAATGGAAAGGGACCTAGGGGTAATCATATCAGATGACCTTAATGTTAGCAAACAATGTGAGAAGGCAGTAGGGAGGACTGGGGGGTTACTGGGATGTATAGGGAGAGGCATCACCAGCAGAAAACAGGAAGTTGTCATCCCTCTGTACAGACAGTTTGAGAGACCCCATCTGGAGTACTGCGTCACAGTTCTGGAGATCTCATCTCTGCAAGGACATAGACAGGATAGAGGCAGTCCAGAGGAGGGCAACTAAAATGGTGCAGGGTCTGAAGCCATGCGAGGAGAGACTAAATGAGCTTAATATGTATATCCTTGCGGAAAGGAGGGAGAGGGGGGACATGATAGAAACTTTTAAGTACCTCAGTGTAATCAACAAAGTCCAAGAAGGTAGCATCTTTCAGAAAAAGAGATGCGCAAAAACAAGGGGACACAGTTTAAAGAGGAGAGGTGGAGGTTCAGGGGCAATGTGAGGAAGTATTTTTTCACAGAGAGGGTGGTGGACACATGGAACAGCCTTCCTGAGGAGGTTGTGGGGTCTAAAACTGTGGGAGAATTCAAGAATACATGGGACAGACATAAGGCAATTCTCATGGGGGATAAGAAGAAATAGGCTGTTGGTTAACTAGGATCTGCAGCTTATCCTGTATGTAGGGAAATGGGCAGACTAGGTGGGCCAAGCGGTCCTTATCTGCCGTCAAAGTCTATGTTTCTATAGGTTAGTGTAACTTTTTTCTTGCCTCTCTAGCTTGATCTTTATAGTGAGCCTTTGCCTGTGTCTGTTTAGGTGTTCTTGTCCAGGCACTGTGTGGGTGTTAATGTCCTATATGGCCACCACTGCACATTCAGTCACTTCACTACCAGTCTGCCATTGCTTGTAGAGCACTTTGGGATACACTGTGTATGAAAAGCACTATATAAATGCTGATTATTCTTCTTCTAATTTTATTTTTAAAAATTACTTGCATAGTATTTTTTTTTTAATATTGTTGCTCATTGTATTTATTTAGTTCAAAAAATTTACCAGGAAAGACATAACCGAGCAGAAGAGTAAGTTTCTAGATGTATCCTGGGGGGAGGTCGAATGGAAGATAACAGTAAGCCACAGCAACTAGGTTATAGTAATCAAAATAATCAGTGATCAAAACAATACAAGTTAACAATAAATAGTAACAAGAACAAATTGTACAGTAAAGTGCAGATGGCAGCAAAACGGTAGTGTGAATAAAGCATTTGTGGGTTCAGTATTAAAAGTGCAGATAGAGGCCAAAATTGTGGGGTAAACAGGCTGCCGTTAAGTATAGCAGGTAGGGGAAAATGGTGGAAGCAAGATGGGATAGGGGGACTAACGGCAGGAGCAAGGGCAAAGGAGGCTGTGGAGTTGGGGTGCGGCAAAAAAACAGCCCAGGGCAGGGGCAACTGCAAGAGTAAGAAGTGAATTCACGGGGGAGATAACCTGAATGCATGGATGGAAGAAGCAATATGCATGGGAGGGGGGAAGAGAGACCTATAGTTTAGGGAAGTGAAAGAAGAATGAAACTTGGACTGCAGAGGATTTTACTGAGGAGGGTTCCAGAGTTGTGAAGAGAGTAGAAACTAGAGGGGGGAATTGAGGAAGGCAAAAAGGTAGGAGGAGTCCCAAACCAGAATTTAGAGATGAAGGTAGAGCAGTGAGCAAGGCGCCTGGCATCAAGGGATGTCAAGGAGAGTGAGAAATACAGTGAACAGTGGTGGGTTCTAGGGGCAGTCAAGAGCGAAGCAGCAAAAGTAGTGAACGTGGGGTCCAGTCTGCCTTAGGTAAACTAGGGAGCATCACTGTAAACAATGTTACCATAATTGAAGATAGGAGGAATTGTCTTCAAAATGATTTCTCTATGTACAGGAACCGGGGTGCATGCTTTATTCTATGAAGCACACCAAGTCTGAGGTAATGCTTCTGGTGGATGGCATCCACATGAACTTAGAAATCAAGGTGACAATCAAACCAGACACTGACATATTTAAAAGAGGAGGCAACCTCAGTCTCAGCACCATTGAGGGTATGGGGGAGAGCTTAGAAGTCTCTGCATTGTGCCATGAGTCAGGGAGACCATTCTTTTGGCATTGAGGGACAGCTGATTTGCCCACAACCAGTGTTGGATGTTGGTGAAGGCCACTTAGAGCAGCCTATGAGTACTGAAGCAGAAGAGCTAGAGTTGTGGAGAACCATGTCATCTGCATGCATGTGAATAGATGAAGAAAAGCAGGCAGAGGGAAGGTAGTTGAAGAAAATGTAAAATAGAATGAGGCTGAGGACAGACCCTTGAGGCATGGCAAAGCAGAAAGGGAGTGGAGGGGATATGGTGTCACCAATATGGACAGCTTGAGACCTGTCCTCACTGTAGGAGTGGGACCACTTAGCTGAGGTGGCAAAGAGCCCTTCTGCCTTAAGTTTGTCCAGCAGGATAGGATGGGCAATGGTGTCAAATGCTTTGATCAGGTTGGCAAAAATGACTGAGGAATGGCTGAGGTGACCAAATCACGATCCATGCCAGACAAAATGGAGTCAGTGAGCTGCAGGAGGGAGGTAGAGATAGAGTGGGACTTCTAAAACCAGACTGGTAGGGAGTGAAGTAGGAGGAGGAGTCAGGAAAGGGGAGAGTTGGGAGAGAAACCAATATTCCTGGAGTTTTATCCAGAGTGGGGAGGAGGGAGACTGGGCTGTAGTTACAAGAGTAGAGGGGTCACCCCCTTTGGGAATGAGGATGACTGTAGCTTGTTTCTATGTGTCAGGGATGGAGTCCAGGGAAAAGGAGAGTTTAAGGAGGTTGGTGATAGGGAAGGCAATGGCAGGAGCAAGAGAAAGACAGGAATCTAGGATCAGGACCATCAGGTTTCCCACCTTTGTGTGGGTTTAGAGCCAGGAGGGCTGTGAGGGAAGCAGCAGGGGTGGTGGGAGAAAAGGGGAAGGGGTAGGGGGGGGATGGAATTGGGGGGAAAAGAGAGGGGAAAGGGGGAGGTGGAGGAAAGTAGGGAGCGGGTCGAGAGATAATAAAGGGATTGAAAGATGAGGCGACTGCAACACGGTCTGAGATAGGGGTGTCGCCCACCTTGAGGACAACTGGAGGAGGGCGCTGGGATGGAGGGGAGAAGAGGGTGTGATTGACTTTCCAGAACTTAGAGGGGTCACTGAGGTTTTTCTGGAGTGTGGATGCAAAGTAATCTTCCTTCGCAAGCCTAGTAGCTCTGGTACGCACATTACAGGGAACCCTGTAACTGGAAAGGTCAGTAGGGGAGCCAGTGGACTTTTAGGTCCACCAGACAAGGTCATGTACTCAGTGGCAGGCCAGCAACACGTTGAGGTCCAGGGGAGGTGAATACCTCGGACCCTAGTTTTCCTCAAGGGGCATGGCAATCCCAGACAGACATGAAATTGGAGTTAAAAGAACTCAAGGACTGCATTTATGATGCTAGCAGCTGAAACGGGGGACCATTCACTGCCACCAGGTTGGCATAAAGGGAGGACAGGTCCAGAGATTGGAGCGACTACATCTGGATGTATTTGGTGGAAGATGTAACTTGCGCACACAGTGAACCATATCATGGTTGGGGTCACATGATGCAGCAGACTACATAGCAGTGCTTGGCTTAAGCTCCCGCTACCAGAAGCCTTTATTTTATTAACCCTTAGGCTGCCGCCGACAAGATATCTTGTCCTAAAAACCTATGTGTTCTAAATCTTCCGGCAGCCTAAGGATTAAAATTTGCTTAAAAAGGGGGATTGTACTGCTGTACAGGCGGCTGCTCGTCTTCTGCCCCTACCAAGAAGGTGTTTGCGGAAAATGGAAGCCGAAATGAGATCGGTGCTGCCCCGACATACCCTGCCCGTCTCCCCAGAGAAATCTGGAAAACGATCCTCGGCCCAGCCGACGGGCAGTGGCAAGCTTTCAACTACTACAGCTTCTCAAGTGCCAGCGGTGGAAACTACCCCCCTTACTTTGGAACTCCTTCAGGCAGAGCTACAACCTTTTCGGAAGGATCTCAAAGTTATAGCAACAGAGATAAAGCAATTGTCCGGAGCGTTGGAGGTCTTGTCTGCTAGGGTCTCCGATTCAGAATCCCATATTGTTTCCTTGGAGAATAAGGCGGGCCGCACGAAGGAGGCCATAGTGGAGAGTCGACAACACATTAACAAACTGGAACAAAAAGTTGAAGATTTAGAGGGCGGAAGTCGTAGAAATAATGTGGTGGTTTTGGGTATTCCTGAAAAAGAGGAGGGCAATAATGCAGTGCTGTTTGCCCAGAAGCTGTTCGAGTGAATTGCTGGCCCCTCTCCTTTTGGAGCCTCGTACACTTTGGAAAGGGCTCACTGTGCGCTGCATCCGATTCCCACCCCTAGCCAGCAACCCCAACCCCTGATGATTAAGCTTCTCAATTTTCAGGAGAAGCAATTTTTGTTATCAAAGATCAAGGAGCTGGAACATGTTCTTTGGGAAGGCAAGAAAATTCGGGTAACTCAGGATCTCCCGAACACGGTGCACCAGAGAAGGGCGCTTTTTCACCCCATCATAACCAAGCTCATAGCTGCAGGAATAAAATTCCGAATGGAGTATCCTGCCCGTTTTCAGGTGTTAATTTCAGGAATATGGACATCCTTTGAGGAGGTCGAGCCTGCTAAGAAAGCACTGCAGAAGGAACATCTTGACCTTTTTAAGCCAACCTGAAGGCAAAGGAGAGCCGTTACTGCCTTAGCGAGAAGCACTGCGGACCGGGAAAGTCATGGCAATAAGGAGCACGAAGGACTGGACTTTTCACTTTACCACATTTGTTGCCGTTATCCTTAAGCTTTGTTGCCTGATTTTCTTCCTATATTAAGACTAGTAGTTGTAAAAACTGTTTATTGAGTTTGGAAGTTTTAGGGGGCGAGACTTTCTCAATTAAGATGGATACCGGGGATAATTATGGCTCTGTTCCTTTGGGTCGGTGGTGGTGTTGTAGTTAAGAGCCATTAACTGGGCAGGGATGTACCCTTATTGTTGGATTTGGATGGGGGTGTGGAGAGGCTGCGCTGTGAACCTGGGGCTCACGGTAAGTTTAGGGCGGTACCCAGTAATTGGCTAGGGACATACTATCGGGGGAACTTCAGAAGCTGTGCCTTATTTCAGTGGATATATACTGAGGATCTTGCCCACGAGCTGGGCATTTAGATATCTTAGCCTCGGCTACGTGGTACTCGTTCTACTACGTTATTCTGGCAACATTGCACAGGGTTGAGAGTGGACCGGCCGGGTAAATTGAAGATAGCTTCACAGTGCAGCCCCCTCCTTCCCTTATTAGCATTTCAGAGATTCGGGGGTAGCAGTGTTTGGTTTAATATTTGGGGTAGTACCCCCTGGTTTTCCTACGGGATTTGAAGTTTCTCAGGGTTTCGCTTCATTAAACAGGGCATAACCGCCATATCAGGCTTTGTGGTGTCGGGAGGGGAAAAGCCGGAAACTGCAGCAGAACCAGCTGTACCATGGAACAATGATAGGAGGGAGAAATTGTATGGATTTTCAGATCATTTTGCCGGTTTATTGGTTGCAGGGGGTCTTTATGGGGGGGGGGAGTGGGGCTGGGAGGTTGGGAAGTTTTTCCACTAGGTCCTTAATAATATTGCTACGATCGGATTGTGTCAACCCAGGTACCTCTTTGGCGCGGATTACAGAAAGCAGCAGGTTTCTCAAATCATTATAATGGTTAGCAGGGTAAATGTCGCGACGTGGAACATCAGAGGGGGCATAAATAAAAAGAAGCAATGCCAAGTCTTACACCATTTAAACTTAGTAAAGGTAGACATTGCGTACGTTCAGGAACCACATCTATTGGATTCAGAGGCCTCTCAGCTTCAGAAAATGCAATTTGGTCAGTTTTTTAGTGCAGAGGGTTCCTCTAATAGTAGTGGGGTGATGATCCTTATACACAGAAAGATTCCCTTTACTACAGTTAAGGTGGTTAAAGACCCAGGGGGCAGGTATGTTCTCGTGCATGGTTTACTTTACAATAAAGAAGTAATTGGTAGTATTTATGGCCCTAACAGGGATACCCCCAAATGTTTTACTCATCTTGCCTTGATTTTACAGGCATTTATCTCGATCCCATGATTATCGGGGGTGATTTTAATTTAGTACTTGACCAGGTTATGAACCAGTCTAGTCCTCAGAAAGCTAGTTTCTCTCTGGCCCAACAGGCCCTCAGGGAATTTCTCGACCAACTTGGATTGTGTGACATTTGGTGGGTGCTGCACCCCCAAGAGAGGAAATATACCTTCGTTTCTTCAGTACATTCCTTTTCTTTGAGGGTAGATTACTTGTTCTTGTCCCACTCCTTGCTTCCGGCCTCGCTCAACTCTTCGATTCTCCCTGGAGTTCCTTCAGATCACGCCATTGTTTCCTGTTGGATAGTGATGGTCTCTCTTTTCCGAACAGGACTCCCAGATGGAAACTAAATGACATGTTGCTGAAGGACGACTCTCTTACGAAGCAGATACAAGAGCAGATAGATATTTTTCATAATTCCAACAGAGTCTCCTCGAGTAGGCCAGATCTACTTTGGGGCGCCTTCAAGGCATATACCAGGGGAATTTTAATTAGCTTGGCTACATGTAAGAAAAAGGCTGCTAACGCCAAACTGTCCCAGTTGCTCGCCCAGATTAAAACCTTAGAAGATGACCCTTCCCTTCCAAACGCAGAAACTCATCGGCAGGAGTTAATTAAATTGAGGGCTGCATATATAGAACTCCTCCGGGAAAAGACGGATTATTATATTCTAAAAACTCCGGCATCATATGCTGACCACGGGGAAAAGGCAGGCCGGCTCTTAGCCCTCAGGGTGAAGCAAATGGAAACTGCCCGTTACATTACCTCCATAAGGTCTTTGAAGGATAATTCCCTTAAAACTCACCCCCCAGAGATTATAAAAGAATTTACCGATTATTATATGGAGTTGTACGGCCCTATGCCCACTCCCCCAACTGTTCAACAGATTCAGGATTTCTTGCAGGAATCACAACTTCCCCGACTTTCCAGGGAGCAGCAGGATGCTTTGGTGGCTCCAATTACTTCGGAAGAACTTTCCGCTGTCATTAAAGCCCTACCAATTTACAAAACGCCAGGCCCCGACTGATACTCCGCCTTATTTTACAAAAAGTTCCTAGCTCAACTAATGCCAATGCTTCTTTCCCTGTATACACATATCTTATCTGACGCGGATTCTGATCCATCTCTATTTGGGGTGCTAATCGTTTTGATTCCTAAACCGGGTAAACCGTTAGACTGTGTGTCTAACTACCGCCCGATTTCGTTGATCAACCAGGACATTAAGATCCTGTCTAAACTCTTAGTGAATCGGTTGGCAAGGGTACTGGATTGCTTGATAGGGTCGGGACAAGCTGGGTTCCTGAAGGGGAGGTCCACAGCGGATCACTTGAGAACTCTTTCACATGTCTTCTCGGTATCCAGGGACACACCCTACCCCGCTGTCTTGATATCCCTGGATGCCAAGAAGGCATTTGACAGGGTACACTGGGATTATCTTTTTCAAGTTTTAGAGAATTTTGGTTTCCCTTCACTTTTTATTAATTGGATACGCGCACTATATAGGTCCCCCTCAGCTCGGGTCTCAGGAAATGGAGTTATTTCTCAAAGGTTTGCTCTTCACACTAGTACTAGGCAGGGATGTCCCCTGTCGCCTTTATTATTTAATTTATATCTTGAACCGTTAATTAGAAGGCTGAAAACTGTCCAAATATTAAAGGGATTCCTATTTTTCCCTGCAAAGTTAAGGTGTCCACTTACGCAGACGATCTTCTCCTTCAATTAGCCGACCCGAGCAGCTTTATTCCGCACATGCTGGATATTATTGCCTCTTTCGGTTGTGTTGTTAATTATAAACTTAATATTAGTAAAACTATGGTATTCCCTCTAAATCATAAATCTTTTAAATCTGATATTGAGGCCTACGGGCTGAGGTGGCAGCAGGGTACTCTCCGATACCTGGGAGTAGACCTTGCCCGTAGCACTAATCAAATGATCAGGTTAAACTTGTACACTCTGGTGAATAAGGTGTCTCAAGATTTAAATAGGTGGGCTTCTCTCCCCATTTTGTTGTGGGGAAGAATAAGTCTCATCAAGATGAACGTATTTCCCCGCTTATTATATCCTCTGACCATGCTTAATGTTTGGCTCCCCATATCCTGGTTTAAAAAATTACGATCCCTGTTCATTACATTTTTGTGGTCTAATAAATCCCCTCGAATAGCTTACCGCACTCTGGTGACCCCAAAGGATAAAGGAGGCATGAGACTGCCCAATGTACTTTTCTATTTTTGGGCCGCTCATATTAACAAATATATGAGGTGGACATCTCACGGACCTCTAGGTAAGACCCCAGTGTGGTTGCAGATCGAACTAGAGCTCATACATTCATTAGATTTAAATCCTATGGGTTTACTGCATATTGGGGAGAGTCTCTTGCCGGTAAAACTTAAAAACTCGGTTATTTACACTTCACTTAAAATTCACACACAGGTCTGTAGATTTCTCAAATACAATCATATCAAGGATCTTAATCAACCTATTGTAGGTAATCTTAAGATTGGGGGCAAACCTATTGCACCATAATGACTCTCAGTACCCATCGACTGGGAAGTTTCCAGTCTAATAGAGGAGGGCCATGGCTGGATGTCTACTCAAGAAATTGCAGACAAGCTGGGTATTTCCAACAGACATATTTTTCAGGTTGTTCAACTTAACCATGATTTAACAAGCTTCTTTGGTCATTCACCTTGTACAGGCCAGCCTATACCCTTCCGTAAGGAGCTTAGTCTAATAAGCGGTGGCCCCAGGGCAGTAGCTAAGATTTATAATTTATTGGTCGGTTGGAAAATACCCGAGTGTTGTGGACCTACGGATCTGTGGGGATCCCTTTTCCCTGAGAAGGCGATCGAGTGGTCGTCCATCTGGAATTCCTCCCTTAAATTTGTTAAGCAAAACAGGTTAAAGCTGATGCAATTTTTTATATTACACAACGCTTACTATACACCCTGTAAATTGATGAAGAGGGGGCTCAAGGTTTCCAATAGTTGTGTGAGATGTCATCAGGAGGAGGGTAACTTACTTCACATCTTCTGGGACTGTCCGAAGGTGGCCCCACTGTGGAGAAAGATCAAGCAATCCGTAAATCCCCTTTTAGGCCTGGAGAAACTATTTATTCCCCAAATTTGCCTCCTCGGTGATTTATCAGGAGTTAGAGTTAATAATCGGAAATACCACATTATGCTTATTGCGATGTCTGTAAAGAAGTTGGTGTTAAGACACTGGCTTGATCAGCAAGAAATTTCCTATGAGGAATGGCTGGCTGAAATTTTAGCTAACCTGCGTACCAAGAAAACTATTTGCTAATCTGAACAATACAATGTCCAACTTTAGTAAGATTTGGGACCCTCTGTACACACTCTATTCCCCTGCAGGGTTAATTAAAAGGATATGGGTGTAACTGAATTAGAGGAATAATACTGTTAGAATAGATCTTAGCAGGATAAGAGGTTTCAGATACTGTTCTCCTAGTGAATGCGGATACGGGGGGGAGGTGGGAGGGGAAGGGGTTGGGGGGAGGCAGATTCATGTGTATGTGACTGTATATGAAAATGATTTGTCTGTTTGTACATCTGCCTGTGTATTATTGTGGGTATAATGATTAATAAATTTTAAATTGAAAAATAAACAAAACAAAAAAAACACCATATCATGGTCACTGAGGGTTTCGGGAAGGTTACCAGCATCCGCAATACAATGGAGGTGAGAGGACCCAATCCAGGAGGGAATGGTTGAGGCATATGTGATTGAGTCATGTGGGATTAGAGATCAGTTGGGAGAACTCGAGGGACTTTACATTTTGGAAGAAGTTTTGATGGAACGGGGAGAACCAATTGAGACTGAAGTCGCCAAGCACGAGTGCTTCACCAGAAGAGGTGTGCTTACTTATGGCAGTAAATAGTTCAGTAACTAAGGATGGTGATGTGCCAGGGCAGCAGTATACTCCAGCAATGAAAATGGGGGCTGTGAAGAAGAGAGGATGTTTGAGGAGGAGCACCTCATAGGCAGAAGGGAATGTAACAACACAGGTTCAAATTAGATGCGAGAGCTAAGGTAGATAGCTACTCCATCACGCCTCTTTGCACAATCCTGTCAGATGATAGAGAAAGCTGAGATGGAAACAGTATCTAGGATCTTGGGGGAGAGCCAAGAGTCCGAGATTACCAGCACATCAGGTTTAAGGGTAACTATGAGGGGTTGCAAAAGGTCATTTATGGGGAGGAGACTCCAGAGGTTGACATAAGCCACTCTCAGACCTTTGGGGAGATGAGGTAGGGCTGGGATTTATCTCAATGTCACCCTACTACATGCCCTAGGTATGCAACCTCAGCCATGGCCACATGGCACTTTTCAGCTTTTACAGTGAGCCCGGCCCTCTGTATCCTGCACAACACTTCCCTAAGGTGGGACAGGTGTTCCTTCCAGCTGGCAGTGAAGATGGCATTATTGTCCAGGTACGCCACGGCGTACTCTTCAGTACCATTTATCACCTGGTTCACCAACCTTTGGAAGGTGGCAGGGGCGTTCTTCATTCCGAAAGGCATTATGTTAAACTTAAATAACCCTATTGGAGTGATGAAGACCAACCTCTCCCTAGCTCTGGCAGTTAACTCCATCTGCCAATACCCTTTCGTCAGGTCAGTAGTGGTAAGGTATGTCGCCACTCCCATCTTGTCCAGTAGGTCATCTGCCCATGGCATTGGGTGGTTGTCTGACTTCGTGACTGCGTTGAGTCCATGATAGTCCACACAAAAACGAGTAGAGCCATCTGGCTTGGGAACAAGGACTACAGGTGAGGCCCTGGGCTGTAGGATTTCTGGATTACCCCTAAATCCAGCATTTCCTCCATTTCCCTCCTAATGTCCTTTTGGACAACCTCTGACACCCGATATGCCTTCCACTGTGTGGGCACTTGCGTCTCTGTATCTACATTGTGCATTGCTAAAGGGGTTAGTCCAGGCTTTGCATTAAACAATGAGGCAAAGTCTGCTAAAATCTCCCTTACTTCCTGGATCTGGTCCGGGGTCAACTGGGGCGACATTTTGATTGCCTCCACAAAGGACTCCTGTGTGCTTTCTTCCAGCAAGTCCAGAAGGGGGTCTTCCTTGTCCATCCCTTCCCCAGGACTACACACTGCAAAGACCATGCCAGCCCTATTTGCATATGGCTTCATCATATTGACATGGTACATCCTTTTGGTATGTCTCCTGTCAGGCAGTTCTACAATGTAATTTACGTCATTCACCTGTCAGACTACTTTTGTATGGTCCAGCCCACTCGGCCTGCAGCTTATCTTTCCGGACCGGGATTAGGACCATGACCTCCTGACCCGCAGTGTATGAGCGAACTCTGGCTCTGCGGTCATACCGTACCTTTTGCTTTTGCTGGGCAGCTGCCAGGTTGCTCTGGGTTGTTCCCATAAGCTCCTTCAGCTTTTCCCTAAACTTAAGGACATAATCCACTATGGGAGTTCCCTGGGTGGCATGCTTGCCTTCCCAGTCTTCCCAGATCAAGTCTAGGGCCCATGCACCATGCGTCCATATAACAGCTCGAAGGGGGAGCACCCTTTCGACTCTTGGGGCACCTCCCTGTATGCGAACAAGAGGTGGGGAAGGTATTTCTCCTAGTCCTTCCCATGCTGTTCAGCAAACGCTTGAAGCATCAATTTAAGGGTACCAATAAACCTTTCCACAAGCCCATTGGCTTGCCAGTGATAAGGTGCGAGTCTCTGCACCATCCCACACTTCTCCCACAAACACTTCATCAGGTCTGACATGAAGGAACCCACTTGATCGGTGATAACCTCCTGCGGGAACCCAACACAGGAGAAAATCCCTAGCAAGGCATCTGCCACTTTGTCCTCAGTGAGGATAGGACAACTGCCTCTGGGTATCGGGTGGCATAATCCACCACTGTTAGGATAAACATGTTCCCAGAGGTGCCGGCCACCCGGGTTCGGGAACAGACTCGGGTTGCTCAGGGGTCGGCAGGGGGAGGGAGGATCGAGCGTCCCAGCGGATGCTCTCCTCCCTCGGGGTGGTTACCGGGGACATGGAAGCGTCTGACACTCCCGTAGAGAGAGCCAGTGGAAGCACCGGGCCTTGAAGGGATCGTCGGCTCCGATATTCTGGAGTCGGGGAGGGGGGATGTTGTACAGCATGTGAGAGGATGACGTGCGCTAGCATGTCACCTCTCTGGATGTAAGTCCTAAAGGCGCCGGCGTCCTAAGGGGGTTGGGGAAACTAAGGGGAGAAAATCAGGGAACAAAACGTATAAACCCCGGCCCTACAGGCAAGAATGATGCTAAGGGGGATGGGACACCTTGGGGAATTGCCCTGGCGGACAGAGTAGGAGGAGGTACGAGGCCTCCTCTGAAAGCCGTGGGAGCCGGCAAGTGTAAAAAATAAATAAATAAAAAAATTTTCCCAGAGGAGCTGGGGGTATTCAGAGGCCCCACAATATCCATTCCTACCCTCTGCAATGGCTCCTTCACTATGGGCAAGGGAATTAGGGTGGCTTGGGTTTTACTACCCGTCTTCCTATTTCTTGGCACCGGTGACAAGACCTGCAATATTCCTTCACCTGCTGAGTGAAGTTGTGCCAATAGAAATTCTGGGCCATTCACTGCATAGTGCACACGATTCTCAGATGTCCAGACATGGGGATATCATGAGCAGTCTTGAGCAACTGCTCTCGGTACCCCTGGGAAACAACAAGCTCCCTGCCCATCACTCCTCCCTCTATCCTTATGTCCTGCGTATACTGCAGTCCCTTTCCCAGTACACTCTGTGTCTCCCGTCACCTCCCTGTGTGTCAGATTCTGCCCAAGTCCTCAGTCTCTCTAAACTAGGGTCATTTTTCTGAGCAGCTGCAAAATCTTTACACATTCCCAAGGCATGGGACAGGTCCCCATTCAGTTCCTAAACTAGGATCCCTAACGCTCTGACAGTTGACTACCCCTCTCTCCTCAGAGTAACCTTCTGTAGCTGTTCTGTTAACTGCTACCTGGGGAATTTCTGCCCCCTTTCACTATTCTCCATGTCAGGAGACAGGCTAGGGAACCAGCCTCTCATTGATTTCCACAGGGGCTTCTATGGGGTCCAGGGAACTACAATCTGCCTTTGCCACCTGACTACGGGTAACTACACACACCATCCCCTTTTTGAGATTGTTCCCTATAATCACATCCAGGGCCAGATTTTCTGCTACTGCAACTTTTTGCCCAGTCTCTCCTGTCTCATCCCAGTCCAGGAGAACACTAGCAAGTGGAAGAGTTTTCTGCTCCCCAGTGAATCCCCGTACTGTAACAAACTTACCAGGTATAAGCTGTTCAGGCTCAACCAAATCCCCTTTACCAGAGTAAGGGATGCCGCCGTGTCCCTTAACCCATGGATTAGCACCTCATTCACAGTAACTGGGTGTGTATGTTCCCTTATGTTTACTGGCATGCTTTCAGGGATACACAAAAAACCCACCTCTTTCCAAACACTACTTTGTGTGCTTTGTGCCTTTTTTTAGGACACTGTCTGGCAATATGCCCAGGTTATTTGCAAAGCCAACAATTATTTCTTTTATCAGGCAAATCCTTTCTTTGTAACTTGGGGCTGCCCGCTCTCTGGGGAGACAGTGAGGGTTTTAGCTGCCCTGAAGGCACACGTTTCTCTTTATGCACTGCCATGCCCGCCCCACTCCCTCTCAGAGCAGGTCTGCTCCTGGCATAGCGGTCCGAGAGCTCACCAGCCTCCTGCACTGTTTTTGGATCTCAGTCCTCTAGCCAGGTTTTCAGCTCTGCTGGGCAAGCCCAAAAGAACTGCTCAGAAAGTACGACATCCTGAATTTTCTCTACAGAGTCTGCTTTAACCCCTTCCCACCAACATTTCAAAAACTGACATTGTTTGGTAGCTAGCTCCTCATAGCTCATGTCAGGGCATCTCCTGAGCTTACGGAACTTAACTCTGTACGCTCCAGCTGTCAAGTCATACTTTTTTTTTTTTAGCAATGCTGCTTTTAGTTTGCTATAATCATTACTGTCCTGATTATCCCTTTGACCCAATGTGTCACAAGCTTTCCCGGTAAGCAGTGGGGATAGCTGGAAGCTCCAGAACTCTCTGGGGAATTTTTGCCTGAATGCAGACCTTTTCAAATGAATTTAAAATTGCATCCATATCTTCCCCCTCTTTAAGTTCGGCTATCAATTTAGAATTTAATTTTTAACCCAGTCCTGGAGGTCCAGGTTCACCCATGCCACTTACCTGCTCTGGTGCTGGTCTTTGGAGTTGTAGCTTCTCCAGTTCAAATTTCCTCTGGCACTCTCACTGAAGCTGTTGCTCTCTTTCCTCTTGCTTGGTCTTTTGCTGCTCTTGCTTCTCCTTTCTCTCCATCTCCAGCTTCTTCTGTTCAAACTCTCTTTGTTGATGGGCTTCAAACCTTTTCTGCTCAAATTCCAGCTCCATTCTCCTCAACTCTGCCGCCTGATCCCTTCTGGCTCCAGCATGGTGGTGACCTTCCCCTGTTGTGTCTCTCGGTTCACACTGGTCTTGCTGTCCTCCTCCCTGGGCCTGGACACTGCGGTAGGCCCTGGCCCTTCCTTGCCCAAGGTCTGGTACCTTTCAGTCACCGACTGTGACTCGAGGTCTTGGGCAGTTGCTCATACATCGGCTGCCATAAGAGCCTCCACAAGGTGCTGTTTGTTTCAGCCTTCACAACAGACTCCTCTCTCCTGGCATAACTACCTCAGGTATTCTGCAGTGTACTCGCTGTAGGTGGAAGTCATCTTCTTCCCTAATTTATGGCTACACTAGTTTGCACCGGAAAAAAAATAAAACGGGTAGGGAACTTTGACTGTAACCAAAATGATATATTTCATCTTTTTTTTTTCTCACTGCCTTACTTTGTGTGTGAACTGTTACCGTTTATCAACCTGACACGCTGGACTGTTAATGCTCATGTCACCAAATAATCACAGTAGGCAAACAAATCTTTTTGTTTGCAGCACTGCAAACCAGAGCTTTTAGATCACACCACTGCCAGCCTGATCTATCACAAACGCACTCCAGGGGTCAGGTCCTCTGCTCCCACAGTGCACAACCTCGAAGTGCAATATGTGAACAGGAGACAAACAGGGTAACCCTCCTGTCTGTTTTGGGTCCGAACAACTACCAGTCTCAAGTCCTGGGGTCAAATAGGAACCCTTTTTCGCTAGCACACCCAGGTAACAGGTCCAAATATCACACCCTCTTTGGGGAAATTCAGTGCAATACTTAATCCAGCGGGCACACAACCTGGTTCTCAATCCCCCTTCTAGACTCAATTGAGACCTAGGTACAGTATTTCCTTACCTTGGTGCATCTGGTAACACACTATAAGCACTTAACAGTTCTGTCAGAATTATCAACACTGTCTCAGCATTCACACTCAAAATGAGGAAAAGGCTCAGGCAGGATTTGAAGGAAAACCAAGTTTACTAGAATTAAAAATAGTAAATAAATACAAAACACAGAACATATAACCTTAATGGTACAGTCATAAAAGTAATGGAAATTATAAAAACTAAATGCCTTTTTACTGAGTAACTGATCCTATCCCAGTTTCAGTAGGTAAATAGTGGTGCTGAAATTACCTAACTTTGGTAGAAGTGCTTCTTAAGAGTGCAGAAGTAAAAGTCTCTTGAAAGTCCAAACACAGGTATGCATTGTTCCCTCTGCAGCTTGACAATCATGAGGGGGAAAACGTCCCACCCAACCTGTGAGGTTACAGCTCTGTGGTAATGCCGACCATGAGGTCACTCTCATTCCTGCATTCCGAATTAGTCACATGCATCTGCACTTTGCTAAACTTCCTGTTTAAAAAAAATATATATATATATATATATATATATATATATATATAAACTTTTTAATTAGTGAGCCTGACAGAGCAGGAATTTTGACAGGTCAGATTTACCCCTTTGATCTTCAGAAGGACATCCTGAAAGCTATTTATCCTATCTGTGTAAGGATTTTCACAGGCATCTGTCAGAAGTTGCTTTCCTCCAGATAAGTCATAAAATGCAGTCTGTTATGGCCAGTTTCCTAGATTTAAAGTAAATGCTGGTTTTACAACCTGTTATAACCTGGTGTCTAAAGGAAGCTCTTAATTAGATTTTCCACTGGGTCAGGGGTAGTGCAGATCCCCTCTTTTCTCTCTGTTCAGAAAGCCCATGTGGCTTTGCTGCTTGGCCTTTGTTTCTAAGCAGAAATCTAAACGTGTTTATCATAAACATAATACAATCCATAACAAGCAGATGGCTGTCATCACACCCACTAGAGCCGAATACTTCCTCTGTGACCTTAACAATTCACTTAACCTCACAGTGCTCCAGGCCACCCAGCTGCAGAAATAGGTAGAAGCAAGACCAGAAATACTGTAGGTAGAAGCAGGAAATGAGATGATGCATTTCATTTGGCCTATTCTAGTAAATAAATTCTTTAACAAAAAAAAAATCTGTTTTTCTTGAATCCAACAACAAGATACCTCATATTCTGGTGTACCAAATTTCAAATAAATAAAATGTACAGAGATAGATTATGGAGATGTAATGCTTAGGGATAAAGAGTGGCTTGCTCAGTGTCTCATCGTGAATAAGTGGCGATTGTAGGATTTAAACCTGGGCCTCCAGGTTCACAGTTCTGTGCTTCAAAGCAAAGCTGTTCCAGGAATGCAGTAATTTAAAACATTTAGTCTGGGGCTGGCAGCATAGCCTATAAGTTAGAGTAACAAGCTGTGAATGAGCTTGTATATCATGCAGACCTGGGCTTGATTCCCACAACCTCCACTTGCATACTTTGTGACTCTCGGAAAGTCACTTAACCACCCCAGTGCTTCCGGGTCTGCCCTGAAAACAGACACTTGTGCTTAGTGGGCCTTATCCAGTTACCAAAAGAATTTAAAAACATATATATATGTGTGTGTGTGTGTGTGTGTGTGTGTGTGTGTGTGTGTATGTATGTGTGTGTGTGTGTGTGTGTGTGTGTGTGTGTGTGTGTGTATATATATATATTTACATAAAAAGTTTGCTTAACATGCGATAGTAATATGTTGGCCCGGCCCAGTGGCGCTGAGAGTTGAGGCGCTGGACGCCACACCTCGCGCAGTGCCGGCAACCCGGGTTCAGAAGCGGACTCGGGTTGCCAGAGGTCAGCAGCGGAGGAGTAGGATCAAGCATCCGAATGACTGCTGTCTTCTTCTGGGAAGGGTGTGTGGTGCATGCCACAGTCCCAGCTTAGGGTAGGGGGATGTCGGCGGATGTCCTGCGCATGGGAGCAGGAGTGCGCCCATCACGCACTGGACATCATTGCATTCCCACACCTCTGGGAACACCAAAAAAGAAGAAAATACCTTGGCACCTTGGAAGGCAAAAGCAGGACACACGGGACGGCAACCATGCTCATCTCCAGACCCTCCGGCTCTCACCCTCACTCCGGCTACCCACTAGATTATAGATAGCATGCCGGAGGAGTTGGCAGTCCCACCTCAGGGGACTCACATTAGGTCAGGTGGGGTATGAGAGTTCCCGGGATGGAGGTTCGGCCAGGGGTCTCGGCAGAGCAGGAGAAAACTGATCCAAGTGTGTCCACGGTGGAGAGAGTCCTATGGAGCCAGAGAGCAGGGGGCATAAAAAGAGTTCACAAAAAAAAAAAAACAATATGTATTCTGACTACATAGATTTAATTCACTATAATAAGTAAAATTATTTTTAGTTAGGATTAGATTGCTATGATGTAGTCCTGTTTTCCAAATTGTCATGAATATTTAAAAGTTCCGATACAAGCATATAGGTATATAGTGTTAATACAATTTGATCCATAAAATCGTCTTACAGTAGATTTATTTACAAGGACACTAATTTTTGTTTTTTAATGGAAAATCTGGTAAAATTCCAGAATTTGTTTTTTCTATACACTGATAAAAACAAAGCATTTCAAAGAATTTGCCTTTTTTTTTTAACCAGATCAGTGAATCTTTAGAAATTGTATTTTTCTATAAATTCTTTCCTGTACTATTTTCTTTTTTTCTTTATTTGATTTGATGTACACTTAGCCTTCCTTTATGCTAAATATTTCATACACATACCAAAAGTGTACAAGGATATAACACGGTTAAAAAATTATTTTGGTAATGCAGACACCAGTGACAGTACGGGTTTTTCCCATCTGCAAAACATAATTTGCCCTTCATGTCAAATCCGTGTCCCTGTTTATATATAATCATATATTTGTATTTATTTATTTATTTTATATAAGTCTCAGAAATTACACACCTTTGAGTCAGAGACTCATTTACAAAGGCTCCACATCAAGTGAACGAATATTACAGGCAACAAAGGGCAAAGAACAGTATAGGTAACAGTTATTCTAAAAACATCAGTATACAAAATTGAGAACAGCAAGTTACAGAGAGTATCGCACCGTTCAAAAAATGCAGTTAAGTAACACAGACAAAAAACAGGTAACAGTTAATAGACATAGTCGTGAGTGACATACGGGAAGGATATGGATGGGGGATTATGAGAATCAGGTAACAGTCAAGAAGACGTAGTCATGGGGGGCAGTTAGGACAGGGTATGGGTGGGGACTTATGAGAGGCAGGGAGGGTTAGGTGCCATCACAGGAGCTATTTGCTATGAGGTGCAGCCGGAGCTTAGATTTAAAGGGCCCCAGCCTTTGTTCAGTCAAGACATCTGCAGGCAGGTTGTTTAGCCAAACTGGTGCCCTGTACATAAAAGGCCTCTGTCATTGGGATGTTCTGCAGTGAGGGACATTGAAAGAGGCTTTGGAGTCAGTTTGTGTGTTCCTAGGATTGTCTGCGTACATGATTTGATGAGCAGTTGTGAAGAGGGTGGAGTGAGACTGAGTGTGATTTTCTTTGCAGAAGGCAGGACTGGTAGATGAGTCTGCTCTTGAGGTTTAGCCAGTTAGGCTGTGCATAGAGGTTACACATGTGGGTAAGTCTGGGGGGATCCAGTAACTAGGTGACACACTTGTTGAGAGCAATCTTTATTCTATTGAGGACTATATCCATGGCAGAGTCATGTATAACTAGCCCATAATCAGCGATAGAGAGGATAGAGCTAGTTACAGCCAGCCTGATTGCATCGGGGGTCATGCAATGTCTATGCCTGTAGAGTGACCCAATCCTAATATTAACTGCTTTACAGACCTGGGTGACGTGGTCATGGAATACTAGGGAGGAGTCAAGGGTAACCCCAAGATACTTAAAGCTGCTGACTTGTTCTAGTGGCTGGTTGAGGTTGTTGAGGCATGTCCCCTTGTGCTTGTTGTGGGGGTTAGCAACCACAATGACTTCAGTCTTTTTATAGTTAGTTATGAGTTTATGGTCTGAGAACCAGGATTCGACTTCAGTGAAACACATGTAGAGCACCCTCAGGTAGCACCGGGTCAGGGTGACTTGAGTAGATGATGGCATCATCTGCGTAAAGAAGAAGGTTGCTGGAGTAGACAAGAGGGAGGGAGTTGAGGAAAAGACTAAAGAGAAGAGGGCCTAGAATTGATCCTTGTGGAACTCCGGAATGGACGGGGAGGTTGGAGGAGAAGGTATCGCAGATTTTGACATGCTGAATTCTATCACAGATAGTTAGGGAACCAAGTGGTGGCATCAGATGAGATACCAATGGTGGGGAGGGTAGTGACTAGGAGGACATGATGCTTTAATGAGGTCTATGTACACAGACCCCACAAGGTGACCGCAGTCAAGGGCTTTGTGGGTGAAGTCAGTAAATTCAAGAAGGGCAGTGGAGGTACTATGTTCCTTCCTAAAGCCGTGTTGCTGGTGGTGGTGAATATTGTATTTAGTGAGATAGTCCGATAATTGATCGTCGACAATCCTTTCTAGAGCTTTCGAGAGTGGAGGGAGGATTGATATTGGGCAATAGTTACTACAGGAAGCTCTAGCATCACTTTTGTGGATTGGAGTTACCACAGCTGCTTTCCACTGCAGGGGGAACTGACTGAGGCAAAGAGATTGGTTAAACAGCCTGGTGAGGTGGAGCAAGACTGCTTCAAGGGCCAGGTTCAGGAGTTTCAGGTCCAGCGTGTCACTGCTGTGTCTGGACTTTCCCAGGACACGCAGTATGTAAGTTTTGGCTTCCTTGGGTGTGACGATCCTAAAGTGGAAGGGAGGTATGTTGCTAAGACACTGAGCAGGTGGGTTGACATTAGTTAATGGAGTGTTAGAGAAAAAATCAGGAGGGAGAACCCCACTGAGGTCCGTAAAGGCGGCATTAAAAGTGTCAGCAGTGAACTGGGGGTCTTGAGTGGTGGTGCCATTAATGTTAAGCAGGGTGGTGGGGAGGTATTAGGCTTACCAATGAGGTCTTTTAGGTTGTCCCAAAACTTTCTTCCATTCCCCCAAGAAGAGAAGAAGCTCTCTTGAAAGTGGGCAACTTTAGCTAGGTGAATCTCACTGGTACAAGAGTTACAGGCTGTCTTGTACCTCTGCCAGTCCGGAGGGTTTCAAGAAGCACAGGCTTTATGCCAGAGGTCATCCCTCGAGGCCATGGATTTGAGAAGGGAAATGGTGATGGGAATTGCTTTTGACAGTTCTTCTGGAGTATGGGGTGAAAATATCACAAGCTTTGTTAAAGGTGATGATAAAGTGAATAAGAGTTAGGTCAATGTTGGGGGCAGAGTCCGTTAAGGACCAGTCACTGTTGAGGAGGTAGGCCTGGAATTGTTTTAGCATACCTTTTTTGAGGGTGCAGTGGAAGATCCATTTACCGGGGAGTTTGGGGGAACAGTTTGACCAGTGGCATAGGATTGCAGAGTGGTCACTAAGTGAGTCCGGCAGGACCACTATGCTAGAGAATCTCTCAGGATGGTTAGTTAGTATGCGATCTATCAGGGAACTATTTCCAGTTCTATAATTGATTCTGGTTGGAGAGGAAACTAATTAGGAGATGTCTAAGGCTGCGGCAGCATCTCTGAGTGGGGCAGACTTGGGGGCCAGTCAGTTTACATTAAAGTCTCCCAGTAAGACAACCTTGGAGCCATTTGGTAGGTCAGAGACCTAGTCTAGGATAGCATTGAAATCCAGCGCAGCATTACGAAGGGGAATATAGACTGAGAGGGGAATGAGGGATTTACCCTTGTGCCCAATTGCAGTTTTGATTGCAAGAGCCTGGGCATCATGCCCAGTTATGGTAAGAGGGAGGAGCAGCCCTTTCAGAGAGTTACTTAGAGAGATGGCACATCCCCCCCACCCCCATTTTCCCCAGCCTGTCGTCCCTAAATAGCATATAGCTGTTGAGGGCAACAGCGGAGTCGGGAGTTTTAGGGGAGAGCCAGATCTTCCTGGACTAAAAGTCTCCACCACTCATTCACACTAATGGGACTACGCTGGAGGCACTAGGACCCCGTGAGAGCAAAAAATATTCAAGAGGGCTGGCGCCGGCATAGGACCGCACATGCGTAGCACCGCGAGACTAGCTCACGCCGTATAGGCTATCTCAGCGTCAGCCCTCCAACCGCCTCAGTTCCTTTTCTCCCACCACAGAGTGCGCTTCGTTGACGACAGCAGCAGCTGTAGCCGTTGTATTCGTTTAACTTACCATTTTTAGTGTTTTCTTATTTAAAAAAAAAAAAAAAAGGTGATGAAGAAGAAGATGAAGAAATTATCAGCCTGCCATCAACAGAGTGTACCTTAAACGGCAGCGGTGACCGTAGGGAGACTTCATTTGAAAGCTGTGATGGCAGTGAGGCTGTGTCCGGTCCGCCACCCTTTACCGGGGTCCAACCACGGGCAGTCCGGTGCTTTGGGGGACAGTCCACCTGAAGCACAAAAGTAGCGGTTCCGGGACCCAGCTCCGCTTGACCTCAAGCTCTTCTTCCTCCTGACGATGGAAGAAGAATCGGTACTGCTTGAGGTCGCCCTCTGGTATGTCTCCACGGGGATCATCGGTGGTGCAGAGCAGTAGGCCTGAACCGACTCCGGTGAGTTCCTCTCTGGCTCCGCTCTTAACATCCGCAATCTTCGACACCGGATCCTGTCTATGTCCTCGATGGGGTTCTGATGAGCAGTCTAACCTCTGAGGCACTCTTTTAGAGCAGGAGGTACGGCATCTGCCCAGTTGTCCTGGCCAGTGAACCTGGTTTCGGGCCTCAGAGCCGCTGGGCCGTGGCAGGGTCGGTCGGGCCAGGATGTGCGCAGTGCCCTCTCGGGTGCCAACGCCATCAATGCAGACTCGTTGTGCCTACCCCCTCTCCTTTTTCCCTGCAGGGGACGGCACAGGTACCGCTTTCCTTTTCACCCTTTTCTTCAGGTCTAGCAGCGGTTCTGGCACCGTGTCTGGAGCTAGCGCCTTGTTTGGTGCCAGTGCCATGTGGTGCTGGTGCTGTGGGTGGTGCCGTGCCATGGGTGGTGCTGAGTCCAGTGCCGGGTCTGGTGCCAGCGCCGTGGATGGCTCTGAACTCTTTGCCAATCCAGGTGGTGGTGTCTCCCGTGTTCCTGGTCTAGACCTGCCTTTTGGAGGTTATTCTGGGGTAGAAGTGGATCTGGATGAGTCTCTCCATATTCTGCTTTGTCAAAGATGCAGCAGATGACTCATTCTGTGGGCTGGAATCCAAGCCTTCTGTATCACTGTGATGGAAGATCTTCTTTCCAGTTCTTTTTCCTCAGGTATATGAGGTCCACCATAACATTTCAGTCTTCGTCTGTGAAACATAGTAGACTTCCATGTCTTGAGTGCCTACATTCCTCAGTACAAGTACACCCTGTGGAACACACTCAGTGCAATGGTCGAGAGCCTCCTGGAGTCTAACGCTCCATTGCTAGGGGCTTATAACCCAATAATAAGCTGAAAGCTTTTATGGACGCCTACAACTCTGCCTCTAGGGCAGCTGCTGCTGGCAGCAGGTGGTTAACGTCTCCTTGCGCTATTTGTCGACCTTGGAAGGTTAAACAAGTACCTGTTCAGGGATGAGTTCACTAAAACCTCTGCATTCAAGTAGTCACTTCATGGACATTTGGCTCCTAGCTAGCCCATCCAGGCAAGAGACACAGGAGGCAGTTGCCACAGCTTCTCAGTTGTTCTTTTCAGGAGGTTTCTGATTCGGGGAAAGTGCCAGTTTCATCTTCCTAGCAGCTCCTCTTCTTAGGAGCCCTCCTGGATACCTGCAGGGCGTCGCTTTTTGTTCCAGAGGATGGGAGAAACAACATCTTGAGATGGCTCGTTACATCATGGGAAAACAACTCTTTTGGGCCCCTTTCGATCGAATGGATGCTGGGACTCAGGCCGTCCCTCACAGCAAGCAGTGCTTTCCAACCACGCATCCACAATCCTCCTTTCAAAATGACGGAGCCTCGGACAAAATCTCTTGTGGGGAGCTCACTGTCAAGACTTCCACACTCTGGTGTAGAGCCAGGAGGAACCTCATCTTTTTATAAATTTCTTAGAGATGAGAGCTATCTTCTGAGCAAAGTCCTGAAGGATGCCCTCTGCCATGAAGTAATCCTGCTTCAGATGGATGACAGAGCTGTGATGTATTACATCAGCAAGCAGGGTGCCCTCCTACTCTCTGCAGGAAGGCCGTGAGGTTGTGACAGTGGTACCTTCAGCACAATACGTCAGTTCACATTTCGTGCAGTTGCTTTCGGCGAGTGGGGCATTTCGGACCTGCTCCTTTTTGCGTCCCCTCTCGATGCAAAACTGCCTCTGTCCTGCTTCAGAAGTCCAGACCCTGGTGTTTCCTGTCAGAATGTATTCACTGCAGTAGACAAGATGCTCTTGTACATTTTCCTCTTCTTCCCTTAATTCAGAGGGTGCTGCTCAAGTTGTAGGCACAGAGAGGACAGGATGATTCTCATTGTCCTAGACTGGCCTCGGCAGATATGATTGCATTGATCAAGAGTCTGTCAAAAGTTCCCCCGAGGCTACGAGCGGACCTCTGACACAGGGACTTTAGTCCATCCTAACCTGGGTTCCCTTCATCTCCATACTGGGCTCTTCAGGAAATGGAAGTGGGCAAGTTTTAGGTTTCCCAAACCATCGCATGCATCTTCTAAGCCGCGCATAGGCCTTCCACCAGGAGGGCTTGCATGGCTAAGTGGAAACCCTTCACCTTCTGGGGTGCAAGTTCCATCTGGACCATCCGGTTGCCCACCAAGTAAGGTGTTAGGGTGTCTCTTGGACCTGTCGAACACAAGTCTTCATTACTCTGCAGTGAAGGTACACCTCTGCTCGTTTTTGGTCTTTCTTGAGCTGGTAGACGGCATGTCACTGGCTAAGTTACTGTTAGTCAAGTTTTACTTCTCCCTTCTTACTTCATTAACTCCAGAATGAAGGAGAGCATTCCCTTCATTTCTCTGGATGTTACGAGGGTTCTGCAATTCTACATTGACAGAACGAAGAGATATGCATCCAAGCAACTATTGTGTCTTTCAGCATGCCTCAGCTGGGTCAGCCTGTTGCCATGAGATGTATTTCGGCTTGGTTAGTTGCATATCTTCGACACTATTGATCCATGGCACAGGTCAAGGTTTAAAGGCCGGGTTCACACTACTCTACCGGAGTGGCTGCAGCTTTCCTAGCGGAGATTCTTAATGTACCTGTTGCATACCTTTGTACAAGCACTATGTTCTGGATGTCCATGCCAGATGGTTCACTTTCTTCTGCAGGACAGTCCTTATGGATTTCTGTCCTGAGTGAACTCTGTCTCCTACCGTCCTACTTGGGGGGTTTGATTTTCAGCTCGGTACTCTCCCATTAGTATGAATGAGTGGTGGAGACTTTTAGTCCAGGAAGATATGCAAATTATGTACTTACTGTAATTCTTGTTCTTCTTAGACAAAGTCTCCACCACTCATTCACACGCCCACCCACCTTCTCCCGAGCTCACTCATTCTGTTTTGGTGTTCACTTCCTTGTTGTTTGGGGTGTGAAGACATTATTGAATTGACCCTTCTTACATGGGTCAACCGGGTCTTCATATACCCGGAAATTAAGGTTAGGTTTTCGTTTTTTAGTTTACGCTGCACCTCCTCGGTCAAAAAGGTACTGAGGCGGTTGGAGGGTCGACCTTGAGAGAGCCTTTATGGCACGAGCTAGTCTCACGGTGCCGCACATGCACGGTCCTATCCCGATGCCAGCCCTCCTGAAGATTTTTGGCTCCCGTGGGAGCCTAGCACCTCCGGCGTAGTCCCATTAGTGTGAATGAGTAGTGGCGACTTCATCCAAGAAGATCAAGAATTACAGTAAGTACGTAATTTCCATGTCTCGACTACTACATATACATAATTTAAATATAGACTAATAAACTCTATGTTGCATACTTGATAACAATGGCAGCTAAATTTCATATCCTCTGTTCACACATCTGCAGTTTTTTACTGAGAATGCTGTGTCATCAGAACAGTCTTCAATCTTGACTACTTCTACAACCAAATTATGTACATACTGGCTTTGCCTGCATTGCACTCAGATGTCTTGCCACTGAAATGAACAGCTCACCTCTTTCACAGTGAGTTAAAATTTTGAAAGTTTTCAGGCTATTTTGAACTTTTTTAATTTTTCTGCTAATTAGATTTATGCACCATGATGCCTGCTCACTGCCTTTTTTGCGCTACGGACTAGAGAAAGAAGCTTTAAAAGGTGTATATTTAGCAGGTTCACCATGTCTGTCACAAACTGAATGCCTGCTTGTACTATTTGGTGAGTACCCAAGACATGAAAAAATGCCAGACAATGCCAATGATGCCAAGACATGCACTCTTGTGCAGTCAGATCAAGGATCAGCTGGCACATGTGGTCAAAAGAAAGCCAGGGGCTACCTGCGGTAGTAGCATCAGCCACACAGCTCGAGGCTCAACTGATGGTGCAGGCCACAGAGTAGGCATTTTTTGTGATGAAGACATCATAGTGATTGATCTTCTGAAAGGTGACATCTGTTGGTGCTCCCAAGTCCATGATCCTTGTGAAGCAAAGCGGGGTTTCTTTTGACTTCATAGCCACACTGGAGACCAACATTATAAATATTGGGCTACTGCAAGTCAAACTATCCAGTAAGTTACTTGAGAGAGTCAGCTCTCTGACACTGCTGGCATGAAGAGAGTTGGCGCTAGTCAGCATAGCTCCAGTGCTTCTGCGGCAACCCCTGGATATTGGATCTGACAGATCAGATGTTGTTGAGAACCCTCCAGTCCAACTACTGCCGGCTAACCACTTTGGTGATCTAACTCTGTTTGGGCACCCATCTATCAGAACCCCGTAGGTCACCCTATCGAGTATTGTCTGAGCCCCTTCAACTGCATAGGTGGCATCAATGGCATGGACCCACTCTTGGTCTTGATCCTAGTCCTGGTCTTTCATCATCGTTGACACCAAGATTCTTCAAGTTGGTCCTGTTGGGACTGTTCTTGTTCCTTGTTGGGCTCCAGTCATTTACCAATGGATGCTGTGTGACAGCAGTGGGCCATGGATTCTGCCTTGCTGCAAGGTCATCAGACATTGACACATCTTCTAACATTGTCTCTGGCACTGAAGGCCCTTTCTCTGTGAATGGCTCCTCTGGTATGACGTGCATGACACTACAGTGACCAATATGGGTCAAGCCACCACTTCCACATCCTTGGGAGAGAGCTCAGACCAAGGAATCTAGAGCTGCTGCAAGCTTGTAAAAGGTTCATTCAGTGGTGGTGATCCAACCAAGAGGGGTGTCAGTCACCTATGACCAGCACCAGACCCCAGATCAGTACTGGACATAGATGCCCATGCCAAGGTCCATATGATGTAATCATCTTACTGGTCAGTTCTTACATATGCAATAGCACAAATCCAGGTAAGGATTCACCGAACTCGGGTGGTTTTATTATGCCTATTATTACTAAACTACAGAAACATAAAGTACAAGAAAAAATAATGATTACAAATTTGCTGGGTACTGGAAATGGCTGGAGGGAAGGGTGTGTCTATTTGCCGATAATACGAAAATCTGCTATTGGGTGAACACCTGGGGGGGCGTAGACCATGAGGCAAGACGTGAAGATTCTGGAGAGGTGGTTGGAAACTTGGCAACTGAAATTCAGTGCCAAAAAGTGTGCTGTGATGCGCTTGGGACATAAAAACCTGCGAGCAGATTACACTCTAGGGATCTGGGGATTATAATATCAAGAAACCTTAAGTTAGGTAGCCAATGCAGCAAACTTGTGGGGAAGGCAAATGGAATGTTGGCATGCATTAGATGGGGCACAACTAGCAGAAGGAGGGAGGTGCTGATGCCTCTTTACAAAGCCATGGTGAGGCTGCACCTGGAGTACAGGGTCCAGTTCTGGAGACTGCATCTACGCATGGACTTAGATGGGATAGAAAAGGTTCAGAGAAGGGCACCAAGATGGTGCACGGTATGCAGGGGGAAGCCATATGAGCAGAGATGTAGGGATTTGGATCTGTACCCATTGGAGACCAGAAGGGAGAGGGGGGACATGAGTGAAACTTTTTAAGTACGTGAAGGAGGGGAGCTTATTTAAAAGGAAGAAGGGGGCTAAAACTAAAGGGCATAGCCTACGATTGGAGGGCGGAAGATATAGAGGCAATGTAAGGGGGTGATTCTTCATGGAGAGGGTGGTGGAGGCCTGGAACAAACTTCCAGAGGAGGTGGTGAGGGCTGAAATGGTGGAAGGATTCAAGCGGGCGTGGGACAGACATATGGGGTTGGTAAAAGGGGGGAAGGGGAGGCCCATGGAAAAGGAGATGAGGGGAAGGGGCAAACTCGATGGGTTGTTGGGGTCCTTTTCTGCTGTCGGATTTCTGTAATTCTGTGAGTATGAAAAAAATCTTACAGTATGTCATAAGAAATATATCCTTTTCTTATATAGCACAAGCAATAAGCAAATCTCTATTGTGTCAGTCTAATAGTTCTCTACTACCTAAATCCTACAGTCTACTTAAATGGCTATTTCAAACTATCTTCTAAGAAACCTATCCTAAAAAACTTATTCTAGGGACATGGATATGATGTTCTATCCACACTTTCTGACAGTTGCCTTTCCCTTTAATTCTGCCCGGAACGTCTTCAAGCTGGCTCCTTCCACTCACCCGGGTGGTAACTCCCTCGGCTTCACTCCATGACGCCAGATCTTCCATTCCACTTAGAAGAAGCAGGTTCACTCCTTACTGCTCTCGTGCTGAGTAGGCCCTTGTGACTTATTTATTTTTTATTTATTTATTTCAATCTAGGATTACAATACCTTTGAGCCGAGGCTCTTTTACAAAGGTTCCACGTCAGCGTGTGCAACAGTCATCATTTTTAGTTACAAACATAACGTCACTGACTTACAGATATGTAATAACCAGTACAAAGACTTGAGCTATGAGCAAGACAAGGGAGGAGGGGGTCGATGGGAGAAGTGAGGGTAGGAGATTGAGGGGGTAGGAGGTGCAGGGGGAAGTGAGGGGTGAGAGGTGGAGGGCAGGGGAAGGAGTGGAGATACGGGGGTGGGGCGAGGGGAGACAGTGCAGCCAGGGGCCTTGTCAAGGGAATATGCCAGGTAAGGTGTTAGGTGCAAGACTGATTGTAAGTGCTGGGTGCTGGGGCATGTGCAGCTGGAACGGTGGAAATGTTAAGATGGGCAATCGCAGGATACAAGCAGTGAGAGGCGCAGCTTGGACTTGAAAAAGCCGAGTGTTGGAGCGGTCACTATGTCGCTGCCAAGAGAGTTGAGCCAGTTGGATGCCCGATAGGCAGATTTACTTCCAAAAACATTTAAAACCTTTTGTCTTAGCTTGATCATTGATCTTGACCGCTATGGATGACAAGTCTGCTCCCGGGTTCCGCTGCTGTCCTTGCGGGCAGAAGATGTCCTGAACAGATTTGCACACTGTGTGCATCTATTGCCTGGGGCACAAGTATTATCCCCAGGCCTGCAACATTTGTCGAACTTTCTGTCCTACTGTTCTGGAGGGCCGTTTAGCCTGACTCAAGTTTGGCCAACTGAGCAAACAGAAACCTCCGGTCAAATCCAAGGATGCCCGTTGGGTGGTCTTCACAGCTGTGGGGTCCGCCAGCCAGCTTGCGGCATTTGAGGAGGTGGCGGCCCAGGTCGCAGCTCACTCCTCCTCGGCTTCTGCCTTTGTACCACTTCAGCTGGGCACCTCTTTTACAGGGTCCTTCAGAGAATTGCGCCATGCTCTGCCAACCCTCAGTCAGGGCCCTTCCGGGCACAAATCTAAGTCGAAGAAAGAGACCAAAAAATTGACTCAACCATCAATCGTTGGATCGGGAGCGCTCTCGAGTTTCAGATTCTTGCACTTCTCCAGATCTCACTTAGGTCGAATCCTCAACCCAGGCAACTGGCTCCACAGCAACTCCGTCGAGGCCAACTGGCTGAGACACTAGTTGATCTCCCGGCCGTGATTTTTCTCTAGTCGGTTAATCAGTTGTCGACTGAAGAGGTCAACACTTCTTTATCCAGGATGCCGGTCCTAATAGACCATTGGAGGGATGGATCAGTCCGCTGACCCATCGCCTCTGGTCTGTGATCAGGATCTGGAGGAGTCTCGGCATTCACTGACTGCCTCCGAGCCCCGCCACCAGTCCCCCCAGCAGTCACGGTCGAGGTCTTTGTCTTATTCCTGGGGCTCAAGCTTTCCCGCTGACATCGGCGCTTCCGCTCTCAACGCTCTGGGAAGTGGCACCACTGCTACTCTTCATCCTCGTCCTCCTTGGGTGAGGAGAGGCTTTGGTGCAAATTGTGTTAATGCTGTGAGTATCTCATGTGGCAGCAGCTGGTGCTCACTGGCATGAAGCTGGTTCCGGCTCCTACGCCAGCCATCACCTGGTGCTCACTCGACAGGCTGACGCCTTCTCCACCTCAGGAGTCTCCTAAGATGGTCCCGGCATGGCCGACCCGGTGTCTCTACTGATCCCCATGGAGCCACTACCTGCACAGTCGAGAAACGGCACTCTGACCAAGGAGTATCGGCTGGCTAAGGGGCTTCCCCATCGGCTGTCAGTCACCATCACCCCTGACCGCCCGCGGTGGGTTAACAGGGGATCTGGCAGTCGACCCCTCTTTAACTACTCTTTAGAGTCGGAGGGTTCCTCCTTGCACATCCCGGTTGACGTGGAGTCAGTGGAGGATCTCTCAACGGACGAAGGTCCCACTTCCTTTATGGTACTTCTCCACCTGATCTCAGAGTCCACAGGAACAAAAATGGAACCTATCCAGAAACGGGCTCAATACCCACTGACATAGATCCTTGACCAGGGATATACTCCTGGGGAGGAATTCTTGGTGGCAGAGGCCATCCTTGGCTCTGCCTTGGAACTTTGGCAGTGCCCTGCGCCTTCTGCCCGGATGGCCCGCAAGTATGTAGTACCTACCGGTTCCCTGTCGGAATTCACAGAACACCCCTCAGCCAAGGGGCTGGTGGTCAATTCTGTGTTCAGGCACTTGGGAAAAACTGGGGTTGTTGAGAAGTCACCCAATAAAGAGACCAAGAAGTTGGACCATGCGGCTAAAATGGTCTATACTGCCTTCTCGCTTGGGCTCCCCCAGGTGAGCTCGGCCCTCTTTATGACCCACTTATCCCATGACCTGCTGGGCACCCTGGATAAGGTGCTTTCTCCTCTGCTGGCGGACCTCCAGACCACGGTCAAATAGGTCCGGGACCAGGGCCAGACTGTAGCTAAGCAACAGCTGCAGACAGCCATGGACATTGGGGCTCCTGTGCCCGCTCCATGGTGGCCGCTGCGGCCATGCGCCACAGGGCTTGGCTGAGGATCTTGACCTTCATGGCAGACAACTCAGCACAAGCTGGCGGATGTCCCTTTTCTGGGCACCAACTTGTTCAGGCTCGAGGTAGAGGGACACCTCACCCACATTGAGAAGTCCAGTGCCACCTTGGACTCTGTGACATCGCCCCAAAAGGACCCCAAGGGCTCTAAGCAGGAGCAGAAAAGGAAACCCTTGCAGTCCACCTCTACTCATGTGGCCAGACCATCCCAGCCCCAGGCTGGTCAGCAGGCCCAGGCCTGGCAACCTTGGCTGAAGTCAGTGGCCTTGGTCATCCATAAGCCTGGGGGGAGAGGCGCCGGTGGCCCTTCAGCCAGACCCTCCTCTTCCTCCTCCTCCAAGCCTTCCCAGTGACAGAATTAGAGGGGCCTCCCTCATGCATGTCATGCCTCCCGTGGGGAGGCTGGCTCCACTACTTCCTTCCCACCTAATCCGCTGTCACCACAGAAAGGTGAGTCCTCGAGGTGGTGGGTCAGGGTCTGCCTCTGGAATTCGAGCAGTACCCTCCTTGCTGAGCCTGTGCCACACGGGAGGACTTAGTACCCACAGACATCCTATCATCTCTTGGCACCCCATTCTAGATCTACACGACCTGAACAAATTCCTCAAGATGCGCACCTTCGGGATGATATCTCTGTCACAGATCATACCATCTCTGGAGCAGATCATGTGGTTTTGCTCCCTGGATCTTCAGGACACGTTCTTTCATGTCCTGATCCGTTCATCTCACTGAAGTTTCCTCCACTTCCGAGCAGAGGGAGCCTTATAAGAGTTCCATGCCATGCCATTCGGCCTTTCCTCGGCCCCCAGGGTCTTCAAGTACATTGCAGTGTGGCAGCTTACCTGAGGCACCGAGAGGTCCAGGTTTACACCTACCTGGATGACTGGCTGATTGCAGGTCCCTCCAGGCTGGAGGTGGAGCAGTCCAGGGACCTGGCCTTCCAGACTTGCATCTCCCTTGGCCTCCTGGTCAGCGAGGATAAGTCTGAACTCATGCCTTCACAAGTGATGAACTTCATCGGGGTGGAGCTCAACTCATGCAGAGCCCGGCTCCTGGTGGACGGGCTGCCTCCTTTGCCCAATCATTTCGAGCTGGGCAGTGCACTCTCCCGGACTTCTTGCACCTGCTGGGTTACATGGCCTGCACCAGCGTGGTCTGTTGGGCCCGCTGGAGAATGCGCTCTCTGCAGTGGGAGCTGGCCTGGCAGTGGTCTCAGCCTAAAGGTCACTTCGACCAGCTAGTCACTGTGACCCAGCAGATGTGGGATACCTTCCATTGGTGGTTAGTCCCAGAACATCTGCAGGAAAGGATTCAGTTTGTCTGCCAGGAGCCGACGGACATCCTGACTACCGATGCCTCTGTCATGGGCTAGGTTACCCACATGGGGGATCACAAAGTCCACAGGCTCTGGACCCCCAAGGAGTTCCAGTGCCACATCAACCTACTGGAGCTCCAAGCAGTTTGGCTGGCGCTGACTGCCTTTGCTCCTCACATTCTGGGTCAGGTGGTCCAGGTCCAGATGGACGACACCATGACCATGTACTACCTTAACAAACAGTGCAGGATGCACTCCCTGCCACTGTGCAAGGAAGCTCTCCATGTGTGGACCCTCATGCTCAGCCTGGAGGCTGAACTCCTAGCCATCCATGTGGCAGGGGCCTCCAGCCAGCTGGCAGAAGCCGTCAGCCATGTGAGGGAGGCATCTCACGAGTGGTCTCTCCACCTAGAGGTTGTACACAGTCTGTTGTCCAGTGGGGCACCCCTCAGATGGATCTGTTCACTTCCAGGGAGAACACAAAGCTGAGGCCATTCTGTGCCTGTCACCCTCAGCAGGGGATGCTTCAGGGGGATGCCTTCTCGAGGCCCTGGACTTAAGGTCTTTACTGTGCCTTCCCTCCATTTCCCTTGATTCACAAGGTGTTGCTCAAGGCCAGGAGGGATAAGGCACAGGTGATCCTGCTGGCTCCTGAATGGCCCCACCAGTTCTGGTACCCCGATCTCCTCGGCTTAAGCAGCAGGCTCCCAAGGTGTCTTCCCCTCTGCCCAGACCTGCTCTCCAACAGTCAGGGGAAGGTACTCCACCCAGACCTTCAATCCCTGCACCTGACAGCCTGGTTCCTGAGTGGCTAGAGTTCCAGGCTTTGTGTCGCTCCAAAGATGTCCTCACTGTTATGGAGGCATCTAGAAAGGAGTCAGCCAGGACATGCTATGCCATCAAGTGGAAGAAGTTCTCCATTTGGTGCCAGGGCAAGGGATTGGACCCCTTGTCCTGTCCAGTGGCTAGCATCCTTCACTACCTTTGGTCCCTCTCTAGGTTGGGCCTTTGGTCGACCACCCTTAAGGTGCACTTGGCAGCCATCTCAGCTTACCAGGCATGGGCCAGTCAGCAGTCGGTGGTGCAGGAAAAAGTGGTCTGGTGCTTTTTAAGGGCATTGACCACACTTCCCCTCCTGTGAGTGAACCACCACCACCACCACCTTGGGATCTGCAGCTGGTTTGGGCAAAGCTCTTGGACAAGCCATTTGAATCAATGCACAAGTGTGACATGTCTCACCTGTCATGGAAGGCCACCTTCTTGGTGGCTATCATGTCAGCCAGAAGGATCAGTGAACTCCAGGAGCTTCCGGTAGAGTCTCCTTACCTGGTCTTCCACAGAGACAAGGTTGTCTTGTGCCCCAACCTGAAGTTCTGCCCGAAGGTTGTGTCTGAGTTTCACCTTAACCAGGTGATTAATCTCCCAGTGTACTTCACCAGTCACACCTTAGAGGCCGAGCACAGGCTCCATACTCTGGACCTGAGGCGAGCGCACAACTGGAGTTTGGGAAGAGGTTCACCAGCTGTTTGTCACCTACGCTGAAGCCGCACTGGCAGACCAGCAGACGATTGGCAGGTGGATTGTATCCTGCATTGATCTCTGCCATAGGTTGGCAGGTAGGGAGCCTCCAGTAGAGCTAAAGGCTCATTCCACCAGACATACGGCTGCGTCAGTGGCTGCTTCTATGGATGTCCCTATCCAGGAAATCTTCAGGGCTACTACCTGGAGGTCAGGACATACCTTCATTTCCCTCTACCACATCAACCTTGAGTCACGCTGGGATGCTGGTTTTGGGGCCTCAGTTCTCCAATCCTTATTTCCTAAGTAGGGGGTGTTTGCCTTGCCTCCATCCTCCCAGAGAACTGCTAGGAGTCTGCCAGAAAGTGTGGATAGAACATCATATCAACATCCATAGAAAAACAGGTTACTCACCTATAACAGTAGTTCTATGAGTGGTATATGATGTTCATTCACACAGACCTGCCCAACCTTCCCTGGCTTTGGCACACAACACTGCTTCCAGCGGGCAGGATTTGGCATCATGGGGCAGAGCCGAGGGAGGTAATGCTGTGGAAACATGACAGCAAGCTGGCTTGCTATTGTGGTGAAATTACAGCAATCTGGCTTGCTATGGCTGTGAAAGTGTGGTCAACTGAGGACCCATAGAGTTACTTAGTAAATTTACCTGTATCTAAATATAAAAAAGTGTAAGGAATGTGGTTGGCTAAGAAGCAAATATGCATCATAAATATCCAGCTAATTTGCTTCAGCTTGGGTCTTGTCTGTATTACTTGTATGTAAAATGATTTGGGGCCTTATTAGGCTATTCAGGCCTGTTTGTCCACTGACGTTACTTTGGCCTGGATTTATCCTGGTCCCTGTCAGCTAACTTCACCTGGACTATCCCAGGTCTGTAGAAAATGGCTGGTGTACTTACTGCTAAGCCTAAATTGCTGCAAGGGTTTGGTTTGGCTTGAATGGTTGTGCCTGAGTGGTTCATATGTAGACTCTGGTCATTGGGCAATATTGCCCTGATCTCAGTCCACTCAACACAGACGTCGCGTATGGATTTGGACTCCATTCTAAACGTTAACCATCTTGTTTCCAATTAAACTGCCTTTGCTGGTGACTTCACTTTGCTTCTAGACAAGACAGAAACATAAAAATATAGAATGTGACAGCAGATAAGAACTGCTTGTCCCAATCAATCTGCCCAATTTTTTTCAACCTCACTTTTGCTGGTTACTGACTTGACTGACTTGATCTATGGCACTGTCTCTCCCCCCTTTCCTTGCCCTGCTTGATCCTTGTGCTATCCAGGCATTATTGAGACTCCACCATTGTTTTCAACTACTCACGTCACCTGAAGGCTATTCCAGGAATCCATCACTCTCTGTGATGAAATACTTCATCTCTCTTGACTTACCCTCCAGCTTGATAGCCTTTCCCTTTTCTAGAGCACCTTTTTCTGAAAATACTCCCCTACTGAACTTGATTAACCTCAGTGAGGTATTTAAAGGTCTCTATCATATGCCCCCCTCCCCAGAGTGTACATATCTAGCTCCTTTGGCCTCTCCTCATAGGGCTTTTGATGCAGACCCTGCACCATTTTGGTAGCCCTCTTCTGGACTGCCTCCACTCTGTCTGTGTCCTTTTTGAGATGTGGTCTCCAGAACTGGACACAGTACTCAAGGTGGGGTCGTACTAGCGATCTATACAGGGCAAAACCATCTCCCTCTTTTTGCTGGTGATATCCTTTCTTATCCACCCCAGCATCCCGATAGCCCCCTTGACTGCCTTGTCACACTGCCAAGTCACCTGTAGATCATCCTATATTACCCCTGGATCTCATCCCTGCTTGTTCATTGTCAGTATTACTTCACCCATTTTGTACTTTACCCCTAGGTTTCTATGGCCTAAGTGCATTACTTTGCACTTTTTACATACCCTTGACCACTCCTAGAGTCTTTTCAGATCTCTGGCCATCCTTTTCACCCCCACCCCCCCGGAGTGTTGACCGTAATGCAGATCTTGGTGTCATCTGCAAACAGGCAGACCTTCCTCTGCTGTGTCACTAATAAAGACGTTAAAGAGGACCGATCCCAGCACTGAACCCTGAGGTACCCCACTGGTCACCCTCCCTTCCTTGGAGCAAACTCTGTTTACCACTACCTTCTGTCTCTTATCCCCTAAGCAGTTTTTTATGCAGGTTATCTCCTTATTGCCCATTCCCAAGCTACCCAACTTGCATACCAGGCTCCTGTGTGTAATGATGTTAAAAGCCTTGCCGAAATCCAGGTAGGCCACGTCCGCTGCTCCACCCTGATCTACCTCGTTGGTCACCCAGTCAAAGAAATCTATCGAATTTGTTTGGTATGACATCCCCACTGTGAATATATGCTGCCTTGGATTGTGTCACCGGCTGGATTCCAGATATTCCACAGTCCTTTCCTTCAGTAGTGTTTAGATTAACATACCCACCACCTTTGTCAGGATGATAGGCCTGTAATTGCCCGCCTCTTCCCTGCTAACACTTCTGCAGATTGGGACTACATCTGCCCTTCTTCAGTCCTCCGGGACCACTACAGTCGCCAGTGATCTGTTAAACAGGTCTGTCAGAGGTGTAGTTGGTACCTCCCTGCGTTCCCTCAGAACTCTTGGATGCACCCCGTCTGGCCCCATAGCGTTGTCCATCTTCAGGTTAGCAAGTGCTTTCTGGACTGTCTCCTCCAAGAAAGGACTAGAGTTCACTTCCCTCCAATCAAAGTGCCTGATGCTTTTTTTCAGTCCCTCTCCTTCCCCTTTCACTGAGAACACTGAGCAGAAGTATTTGTTCAAGATGTCTGCCTTTTCTTGGTCCCCTCTGTAAAGCCCCAAAGGATACCTAAACAAGCAGTTTTAAAACTGCAAACTCCAAAATCTGCCCGTTGCAAGGTAAAGTAAAGGCCACTGTTTACATTTATGCTAAAACTGCATTTGTGTAAATAACATAAATGCAGTTTCATAGCTTTTGAAAAATGTAAACATCAACCTTTCACTTACAAAAAACAGCCTTGCCTTCTCCCTAAGATGTCTGCCAACTGTGTTAAGTGATGAGTCAGGATGACATAATCGAAGCCAAAGCCAGAGACCAATATATATTCCTGTAGGCTAACTAGTTTATCTTTCCCTCTTTGTTTTGAATTGTTTTACCAGAATGATCAACACCATGTGTTAAACTGTGGATTATTTTGATCAGTGCACGTTAGGCTATGATTTTGTTCATTTTATTTACTTTAACTTGCTAAAAATGTTTTGCAATCTAGCTGAATTTCTCTTTGGCAAACTGCGGAACAGTACAACCCTTCAAATACCTGATGATCTGGTGGTTATGTGATGCCCTGATTTTTTTTTGTTAACCAGGAGAGAGACAATATGCTGAAACCTTGTTTACAGATGTGGCATGGCAGCACAAGGAAGTTAAGTGACTTGCTTACCGTACCAATCTGGTCCAATTCCAAAGCTCATGCATTCTTTATAATCCACAAAAAAAAGCTTAGCTTGTATACTTTTTCCAAGTGAACCCTCTGCACCTAGCCTGGCTTCTGTTGAACATCCCACCATCCATACTGTGTTCTTAGTACTGCCTGGGGCTGCATATGAGCTTGCGGTCTCATGAAGAGAATTATCACACCTCAGACTATTATCATATACCTCCAAGAGCTGTGCATACCTACACTGATACGGATCATCAGCTGGCACTGTTAAATACCTCCCAAATCACACTTGAGTCCACTTTTTCAATGTTTGACTTCTGCTCCCACAGTAAACACTGTGTGGATCACCACCTTTCTGCACAGTGAAGGCAGTATGTACAGTTCCCCTGTTGTGTTTTTGTCCCGCCTCATTAACCAACTGTTGGGTCTTCGAGGAGGGCCAAGCAATAAGCCTCAGGACTCACCAGAAAATCTGCTGTTCATGCCCTCATAAGGGCTGCACTTACTGGATAATATTATTAGCAGGAGGCATACTAATGCCTTGAGTGAATCCGCCAGACTTCCAGTATCAGTCTACTCCTTTACCTGTGATCTGCAGAACCCCGCAGGACAGTTCCCTGCAAATCTTCTCCAGTACTTTTTAGTGTCCTACTCCACAGTGTGAGCTGGTTGGCTACCACCCTTCTAAATCTAGAATGATCTATATACAGCTCCCTCAATACTGTCCTAACAAACATCAATCCTCTCCCCCTTCCCACCTGAGGATAATTTCCCTACACTGAATTCAAGTAACACTTTAAGTGCAGCTCTGCCACTAAATATTTGTCATTGCTGGCTGCTCTCAGTCACAGTCAGGTAGTGATTATAGTGCTGGCAGCCCTACATTTCAGATCTCACAGTGATCTGCTAAACATCCCCCTTTCTGTCTTCCCCTAGCCTGACTATAGCTGTACCCTGCTGGAATGGACTCTTCAGTCCCTCTCTGGCATTCATTCTTCTTTTTTGCTCCCCACACCAAAAACTGGTGAGCTCACTACCCTTCTGCATCATGAATGTGGTTAGTACAGTCGCCCGTGTCATTTTTACATATTAATAATAAACATGATCTTCTGGTAAGCCAGTCTGATAGCAGCAGGACACAAGGGGAAACATAGGCATTCCTACCCGATCTAATCCACCTATAATTAGGCACTATTAAATGACATGCATAATGATGTGCACACCCATCATTTAATAGTGCCTAATCAAAGGTAGCCTAGATCTTTTAAGGATAGGAAAGCCTATAATTCCCCTTGTCCCCTGCTGTGATCAGCCTGACTTACTGGAAAGATTTGTTTATTTTTGATATATCAAAAAACCTTGGGACTGTACTACCTACAGTCATGATTTACAAGGGTGATGAGCTCACCAGGTTTTGGTGTGGGGAGAAGTAGTGAGAATGAATACCAGAGGTGGACTGAGAAGGCCACTCCTGCAAGGTACTGCTGTATTCAGGGAAGGGGAAGACAGAAGGGGAGAAATATGAGCAGATCACTGTCAGAAATAAGATGTGGAGCTGCCAGCACCATGATCACTACCTGACCCTATAGTTCCGGCCAACATTCCCCTTCCCATAAAACCAGTTCATGCAATTGTCCAAGGCTGTTTGTGGGTATTAATGTGTGAATTGGCTGCCACTACACATTGTCACTTCAGTACCATTCTAGCACTGCTTGTAAAGCACTTTGGGATACAATGTGTATGAAAGCACTATATAAATACTGATTCTTATTATTATTATTTCCCATGGATAAAGACAGGAAGACAAGACAAGCGTTTTTCCAAGAAAGTATGAACTCTGGCATTAGACTGCAGAAGAACTTGGCTGCAAACAAGTGGTGGATCTGTCGGGTGGTGAAGGGTGTGGCTGTAACCCCTCTATTGTAAAGTACTCGCTTGCTGCTGCTGCATTTCACTTTGTTGAAGTAGTCTGATTTATTGATTGTACAAATGTTTACATTCAAAAATTTGGATTACATTTGTAGTTTCAGTCAAAAACATACTAGAAAAGCATAGTAGCAGAAAATATAAAGATTTCATAAAACTGCTAAAAAGTGCATATCAAGTATGCACACACTCCCACCCCACCCCCATTGTAGCACCCTGGTTCTACCATAACCACTAGACCACCAGGTTATTCAAGATGTTTACATTGTGGTTTGCCAAAGAGAAAGTCGGTTGGATTAAAACACAATTTCAGCATGTTAAAGTAAACAAAATGAACAGAACCATAGCCTAACATGCGTATTGATCTAAATAATGCACATGGTTTTGACCATTTTGGTGAAACAATTCTATAAAAATGGAAAAAAAAACTAGTTAGCACTATAGAGAGCCATATACCTCTCTGACTTTGGCTCCGATGATGTCATCACTTAACACATTTGGCGGCCATTTTAAGAAGCAGGTAAGGCAGTTTTTTTGAAATTGGAAGGCTGATTTTACATTTTTCAAATGCTTTGGAACCACATTTAGGTAACTTATATAAATGTAGTTTTAGCACTAACGAATTCAGCAGCCTTTCCTTTAGTCGTCAAAATGTTGTTTAGGTATCCTTTAACCTTGCAATCCCTTCCTTAGTCTTCCATTTTTTTGCTAACCTACCTAAAAAATGTCTGGCCCCCTTTTTATATTGCCTGAGCTATTCTTTCTTGAGTTTGCGCCTTTACGCTCCTTACTGCTTTCCCTGCCTTCCTCTGTTTTTCCCAAATGCACTTCCTTATCCTCCTAGCTCTGGGTCTGCTTACACCTTCTGAATGCTACTGTTTTAGCCTTTACCTTTTCCTGCCACCTCTTTCAAGAACTTTAGTGGTTTTCTCTTCCTTTTGCTTTTGCTTACTTGTTGAAGCTGCAGCCAGGAGACTCCAATCTACATCCGGCAGACTGAAGTCCCCACCCAGCAACACCTAAAACACCACATCCCCTCCTTTACTTCCAACCCTGTCCTTTCTGAACAGTGTGTAGCCTGGTATGGCCATATCCCAGTCATGGTTGTCAGTGCACCATGACTCAGTAATGGTCACGATAGCCAGGCCAGCCTCCACCATGTTGGCTTCTAGGTTTGGGATCTTATTTCCCAGACTTCTAGCATTGACACACATGGCCTTAAAGATTTTGTTACTCTTTGCTTGTTGCTTCCCCTTTTGTTCCTCCTTCCTTACCTTTCTGCGTTGACTGCTTCTTTTCGCTCCTTCCTCCTTTGCTAACCCCTGCTTCTTTGATTAACTTGCACCCCTTGGTGGATTTTGCCACCTCAGGATCCCACTGCTATCCTCGACCTTGAGCATTGCTCTGGAGGGGTGCCAGAAGAAAGGGTTTTATCCCTTGGTGGATATCCTGGAAAAGGAATACACTCCGGGAGAGTGGTCTTCACATCACCCTGGCCACAGTGGGCCCTTTGAGAGCATCCAGAACCCCCTTAGAGGGTGGACTGGAAGTATATGGTGCCCTTGGTGGGTTACAGCAGGTACTTAGAGCACCCTCTCCTGGAAGGTTTGATTGTGGATGTGATTTTCCACAAGGCTAAATGCAAGAAGAAGAAAAGTACAATGAGACTTACCTTCCAGTCATCACTGCTGCTTCTCTGAATGGAGACTACAGTGAAGGACACATAAATGACAGCACACTGAAGCAATCAACTAGTTGAACCCCCTAGCAAAGCTATAGTGCATGTAAAGCACCAGGGCATATGCAAGGGACGATTGCTCCTGTGCAGGAACTTTTTCACTTCATTAGATTTTCTGGTTACTTGAATAATTGAGTGCTTGTGTATGTGCTGGTTTTTGTGTCCTTTGAAATGCAGGGAGAGTCTTCGAAGTCCCGAAACAAGGAGTCCAAGAAATGTTACTATTTTGGCCTAAGGTTTTATGCAGTGACATCCTTGGGCATCAGGCTGATCAGCTATGTGGCCCTGATGGCTAGGTATAGCCATGAGTTGTTCAGAAGACTCGCAGACCATTGCGCTGCCGAAGGGTAACCAGCAGGACTGCATGGATATCTGGTACCTGGGGTGTTCAATTACCAATGATCAGCTACAGATGACCCTTAATTTGGCTGACACCTAGGCTAGGGCCGTAGCAGTGGCATCACCATTCTTTGGGTGTATCTGCACCTTTCCTCTTATCACAAGAAATTCAGTGGAAGGTTCTGATCTTCCTTTCAGGGACAAGGCTCTGTTTGGACTTGATAAGGAAGTTTTTTTTTTTTTTTTTGCTTTTTTATTTTCTCCTCTTTGCTCTGAGCACACAAGGGATCACAATCCACTAAATGTAACAAGCAATACATTATACAAAGCAAAAATATGGTTACATGTTGATATATGTCTGCAGCATCCTCGGGGTATAATTTACAGGTGCTGTCATTATGTTAGCCATTTAAATTCTCGAGGTCATATCCACAGATATTATTTCTAATTTCATATCACAGACTAGAACCATGCTACAGACATTAACGTACTGCATAAGGGAGAGGGGATGCAGGCATCTGTGGTTCTGGCCCAGCCGGCTCTCTAGTCTCGTGATGTCACGGGGGGGGGGGGGGCAGAATCATGGTCCCATACCAGCTTCTGTGGCACTACATCAGTTCTCGATTTAGTTATATGTAGGAACCAAGGGGTCCAACAGGGCATTAATTCCTGGGTTCTGTCTTGTAGTCTGGCAGTGAGGCTCTCCATTTTGTATATATCATAAATAGTGTTTTCCCAGGAGGTAATGGTGGGGGAGTCTGGTTTTAACTATAGTCTGGCGATGCACTTCTTGGCTGCAGCTAATAGGATGTTCAATAAATATTTGTGTTTGTGTTTAATTTGTCTGGGGTAGTGTAAGAGAAGTGCTATCTCCGGAATAAGGGGTCCTACATTAGTAAACAGTTCCCGGATTGTACTGTCCACTCCTTTCCAGAAAACAGCCAAGACTGGCCAACACCAGAATACGTGCGAGTGTGTGGAAACCTCATAACCACATTTTCTCCAGCAACTGGAGTCTTCAGTTCCTGAGTATTTGGCTGTGACCTGTGGGGTAAGAAAAAAATCTAGCTGCAACTTTCCAAGAGAATTCTCTCCAGGAGTATGAATTGGTTGTCCTGTGTTGCCTTCACCAAATCTGTAACCAGTTGTGGGGTGAGAGTGTTAACCCCAACTCCGCCTCCCAGTGGAAGGAACTAGCTCCATATGATGGGGTGAGGAATTTTGTAAAGCTGCACAAATTTGAGAGACTAAATGCCCCTGCACATATAGGTCCAGTAGGTCGGTTAGCAGAGTGTGTAAGTAGGGGATCTCAGTTTGAGATAAATCCAGGCCTAATTTGTTTCCTAGAAAATGTCTAATCTGTAAATATCTATAATAATCTTGGTGTGGGAGGTCAGATTTCCTGTAGATGCGCAAATGTTTTAAATACCCCTGCTTCATAAAATTGGTATGCATGTATTAGCCCCCTAGTGTGCCATCTACCAAATGTAGAGTCTGTCAGTGCAGGTACAAAGTCTGGGTGTAGTGCTGGGACTCCCATCCAGTTTGCAAGGAGGACATGTTCTGGCAAGTTAAGAAAGTCTCTCCAGCTCACCAGTAATTCTTCAGTGAGCCGAGAACTTTTACCACTCTGCTGGGATTGGAGGGTTTGGGAGATCAAGAGAAAGTCTAGCGAGGTTGATGTCATGGTGCGGTCTATCTGTGTCCAGATTGGAGCAGTCGAGCTTGACAGAAGCCAGGTTGTCATGTGTGGTATTAGTGTGGCTATCCAGTAGTGCTAGAGGTTGGGTAAAGCCAACCCCCCTCGTTCCTTAGGAAGTTGGAGTAGAAGGCCACCCGGGGACTCCTGCCTGCTCAGAGGTATTTCCTGATAGATTTGTTCCAGCTGTTCAGATCTTTACAGGGGGGAGGGAGTGGAATATTTTGCATGAGGTATAGGATTTTGGGTAATGTGTTCATTTATATCAATTGTACTCTGTTAAGGAGTGGAAGGGGTAATGGAAGCCACCTATCCAGCTCCATCTGGATTTGTTTGGTTAGGGGATTATAATTTACTTTGTATAGGTCCTGGGTACAAGATGGTATTTGGATACCTAAATAAGTAAGTGCTGGTTTATTCCATGTGTATTTATGTTCTTTTAGTTTCAAAGGGGAAGTTGAGCCTTGTATTATAAGAGCCTCTGACTTTCTTTGATTTATGGTATAACCAGAAACTTTTTCTATCTCTGTAAGGAGGTCAGAGAGTGGTGTTAGAGAATCCTTGGGGTGTGACAGCTATATTAATAGATCGTCACGTAATATGCCACATTATGTTCTATGGGTCCAATGTTATAGCCATGTATTTGTTCTGTTTGCCAGAGAAGCTGAGCAGTGGGTTCAACAAATATGGCAAACAAGTAAGGGGAGAGAGGGCAGCCCTATCTGGAGCCTCGATGTAAGTCAAAACGTGGAGAGTGCGAGCCGTTGACTTTTGCTGTGTATATACCTCAAATTATATCTAGGAAAGGCTGTGGAAATGAAATTTGGACATGGTGACCAGTAGAAAATCCCAATTTACCATGTCAAAAGCTTTTTGGGCATCTAAGCTTAGTAGTGTCAAGGGGGATTTGGTGGAGTTTGCATGGTCAATTAAGTATAGAGTGCGTTTGATGTTATCTGTGGTCCTTCTTGTTTTAATTAATCCTGATTGATCCAGGTGTATCAGGGTGGGAAGAATATAATCTAATCTGTGGGCCAAAATGCTTGTAAAAAGTTTATAGTCCTGGTTCAGTATTGAGATAGGGCCATAGGATTCACATAGCTGGGGAGGTTTTTGAGGCTTCAGTATGGCCGATATTGTTGCCTGTCTCCAGGAGACTGGGCATGCTGATGATTTCTGTGAGGCTTGTAAACCCACCAGTAATGGTTCATGTATAAGGTCTCATGTCTTTTTGTAAAATTCTGGGCCGAAACCGTCTGGTCCAGTGCGTTTCCCATTCTTCAGATTTTTGATTGCCATTTGAAGTTCGCTCTCTGTAATGGGAGATGTAATTTTACTACGTTGTAAAGGAGAAAGGGTTGGTAACCTGACTCAGGACAAAAAATAATTTATCAGGTTTAAATTAGAATCCCTTGGGGAGGAGTATAGTTGTGAATAGTAAGATCGGAAGGCCTTCAGGACAAGGTCTGTAGAGTAATAAGTTTGTCCCGTGTGAGGGTCCTTTATTTTAGAGATATTTTGCAATTGGATTTGTCTTCTAAGGTGGTAGGCAGGAACTTTTGAGGCCCGAGCCCCTCCCTCATAATATCTCTGTCGAAGCCACATCAAGGCTTGTTCTGTTTTGTTTAAGATTTTTTGTATGGAATTTTGTGTTTGCTGTAATTCAGGGAAAGCCTCACCATCTCCTTGCATATGTCTCTCCTGCAGGAGTCTAAGTTTTTCCTGCAAGAGTGATAACTGGGACTCTTGTTGTTTTTTCTTGAGTGCAGCATAAGAGATAATGTAGCCACGTAGTACCACTTTGATAGTGTCCCACAGGAGCTGGGGTGAGGTGCGAGGGTATCGGTTATCTTGAATGATTTCAGGGATTCTCTTTCCCAGAAGGTCTCTAAATTCCTTATCTCTAAACAAGGAGGGGTTGAATCTCCACAGAGAGGTACGCTTTTCCCTCTCCCCTATGTGGAAGATTGCTGTGATAGGTGCATGATCTGATAACCCAATGTTTAATATGTCTGCCTGGTCAAGTAACTCTGTGTGTTCATTGCTAATACAGATATAGTCTAATCTGGAATAATGTTTCTGGGCATGAGAGTAAAAGGTAAATTTTCTTTGTTGAGGATGTAACTGTCTCCTGGTGTCTATTAACCCGGTGTCTCTGAAGAGGCGTCGAAGATGTTTTTGTCCTGTGCTTGAGGGGGAAGGTCAGGTTGCCGAGGAGTCTAAAGTTGGGTTAAACTGGCAGTTCATGTCCCCGCCTAATATTAAGATCCCCCTCTGGCATGTCAATATCGCGTCCATAAGACACTGTATGGAAGAGGCATCTGCGTTTGGTGGGATATACACACTAGCAATCGTCATTGTTTGGTTAAATAGCTTGCCCACCACAAGCGCTAGTCTGCCCTCATTGTGATGAGGAAGTTTTTTAAATTAAGTATATTTTATTGTTTTCATAAAGAACACAAAAGAAAACAAAAGGAAAAAGCATAACAATGGTCACAATAAAAGTAAAATCCCCAAGGCCAACCCCTGTAACTATATATACAGTATAGTGAGTACAAAAATCAGGCCAAAATTATATAATACAAATGGTGCCATATTAAACAAAACGGCAAGGGTGAGCTATAATACAACAAGCACAGTTCTTTCACTAGGGTTAACATATTAAACAAGCAGTCAAACATAGAAAAAAGGGAAAAAGTGGAAGAAAGAGAGAACAATGCCAATTAAGACAGATTTCCCTGATATATCTACAGCTGCATGTTCACAGGGCTTTGTTTTACTATATCTTTAGGTAAAACTCGCACATAACATTACTCATGTTATAAGAGGATTAACCCACTCCAGGGTATGGGTTTACTGAGCATTAATCCATGCCTGGGTGGTTGAAGTCACTCGGCTTCACCTTGTAGCTCTAGCGCTCGGCGTGGATTAATGCCTAGTAAACCCATACCCTGTCATGGCTTAATCCCTCCGTATACAAGACATGCAACTTTGACCATTTTTTATCATAAGCAGCAAGGACTTTCCAAGCACTGGTAATTAGCTTCTTCATGCGTAAATTGGATAGCAACACATTAAGCCATTCTGAGTAGGTTAAATTGTGTTGATCTTTCCAGTGACATAGAACTGATATGGAAGTTTATCTGATGATTCAGAAATCCAGCAACTTCCACTTTGGATTTGGTTACACGGTCACCAAGTCCGCTAAAAAGCAGTGCTCACAAGTTGAAGACTTCTTTTGTAGTTCCTTTTATAATCCACAGGGACAGCAGCAGCTACAGCAGCCACAGAGGTAGTACTATGAACAGTACTGTCCAGCCAGATCCTTTTATGCCTTAAATGTTGGGCTTCTATAAGGGCAGTAGCAGTTCTGGAGGACAGGTGTCTGAATCCATCACCAAAGGTAAAAAGTGACAGGAAGGATATCCCATCCCCTCCTCCAGAATCTTTGTGGGAACAAAAGGTCAGGGGCTGACTCTCTCATTTCCTCCCACAGTTGCCCACTGTCACCTCGGACAGGTGAGTCCAGGAAGTGATTGACTCGAGGTTGTCTCTGGAGTTCCAGACCCTCCCCATGTCATTCCTATGCACGTGTAGAAGATGTGCTCTTGTTGGAATGGAGAAGAGGATGGGATATACTCTAGACATTTAAATACATTGTGGGGGTGAATAAGGTACAGGTGGGGAGTATTTTTCAGAGAAAAGGATGCTCTTAAACAAGGGGTCGTGATTTGAAGCTGGAGGAGGAGGATTAGGTTCAGGAGAGATGTGAGGAAATATTTCGTCAGAGAAAGGGTGGTGGATGCCTGGAATAGTCTTCCAGCGGAGGCATTGGGGCCGAAAACAGTGGTAGGATTTAAAAAAGCCTGGAAGAGGCACAAGGGAATCATAAAAGGAAAGGAAGGGGGTGAACGAGATAGTGCCATAGACCAAGGCGGGTCTGCAGGCGAAAGCAATTGCAATGAAAATGGCAGATTGGATGGGTCAAGCAGCCCTTGTCTACAGTCAGTTTCCATTTCTGTTTGTATGCTACCTGAACAGCTGGCTCCTGGGCAACACATTGCTGAACATGGAACAGACCTAACCATGTAGACCTTCCCACATCTGGGTCTTCTGTTAAAGCTGGATAGGTCTAGGTGGACTCGGAAGCAGATAACTGTGTTTATTTGGATTAAACTAGACTCCCTACAGGTTAGTACATGCCTACCTATGGACAGGGTCATGGACCTTTTGTCCTTTGCCTAATAATGTCTGATTGGGTAATTGTGCCCAGCCAGGGTATTTCTTGAACTCCTGTACTTCATGGCATCTACTACAGTCATGGTCCATTAGGCCTGCTGAGGTATCCAAGCCATTCAGTGGGAATTGGGCCACCAATGGTCCCAGGTGCATTCAGATCTGGACTAAATGGTTCAGATTGGTGACTTGTCACCTTTGAACCTTTTAGATGGAACCCTTTTGTCTAGCCAGAGTCCTCAGTCTCCCTGACAACAGATGCTTCCTTCATCTGCTAGGGGCACATCTGCAAGATGGCAAGGAGCATAGCATCTGGTCACTTAGCAAGTCCAGGGTGTACATCAATATGCTGTAGCTCCAAACAGAGCCAGGTTGTCCAACTCAAGGCCGACAACAGGACCTCCATGTTCTACCAGAACAAATATGGCAGCGCTCACTCCTTTCTACTGTTTCATGAGGCTTTATGGACATGGTCCTTGGCTCGCTTGTTTCACATGGACGTAATAGTAGTTCATGTTGTGGGCCAAACCAGCTCGTAGGAGCTCTGTCCAGGGTAAGGTGCAGCCCATGAGTGGTAGCTGCTCCCACAGGTGGTGCCCCATGTGTTCTCCATGTGGGGAACACCAATACTGGCCCTTTGACTTCCAGGGAATACAGAAAGCTGAGGTTGTTTTTTGCCCCTCTACTTATCATGGCCCCCAGCGGGGGTGGACATGTTTCCTCAATGGTGAAAGGGAGGTCTCCTGTATATACTTTCCTATTTCCTGTCATCCACAGTGTGATTCTCAAAGCCCAGAGGGACCAAGCATCCCACATCCAGATATCTCCAGGTTGGCTTGTCAGTTTAGATAACCTCAGCAGCTCCTCCATCTGGCCGGACCGTCTGATGAGGTCCAAGGGGACTATCATGTCCCTGTACCCAGCAGCCTGGTTCCTGAGTGACTAGAGTTCTGTAACAGGCTATTGGGCTTTTTGAAGACTCCCTCAAGAGTGCAAGAGGCATCCCGGAAGGATCAGACTGGCAAAATTGACAGTTTTAAGTGGAAGAGGTTCTCTTGCTGGTGTTTGCAGTAAGGGTCATCTCTGCTTTCTAGCTCCATTGAGTACATTTTTGACTACTTTTGACATTATCTCAATCAGGGCAGCACACCATGTCTGTTAAGATACACTTGGAAGCTATTTTGAGTTACCATCCCAAGGCCGGTATGCCAGTGGTGACCCAGGAAAAAGTGGTCTTTGTTTTTTAGAGGTCTAGACCACCTGTCCCTTCCAGTGTGTGCCCCGCTACCACCGTGGAACTTACCATATGGGTTATAATTGCTCATGAGCAAACCATTTGAGCCTATGGACAAATGTCCTTGGTCACATTTGTCATGATAGACTGCATTATTGGTCACCATGACCACAGTCTGACAGGCAAGTGAAATCCACGCACTTTCTGCAGATCCACCGCATCTGATTTTCCACAAGGATTTAAACTAGCCAGGAGGGAGGCTGTGGAACTAAGGGAAGCAACAATAGCCTCCCCCCCCTCCCTGATAATGCAGCAGCAGGTTGGAAGGGCCTGAGTGGAGTAAACTCCCCTGGGGTAGGGGGACAAGAAGACAGGGAGGGTATAAATCAGGGAAAACAAGAAGGAAGGTGTAAAGGAGATGGGTAATGGAGAAGGTAACAAGGGAAAAGGTGAGTCACAACCGCACAAGCAGGAAGGGGAAGCAGGCAGGGAGGAAGTAAGGTATGGAGAGTCATGTGCGCCAATGCAAGGAGTCTAGGAAATAAAATTGCAGACCCTGAGGCCATCATGGTGGAGGCTAGCCTGAATTTTGTGTCCATAACAGAGTTGTGGTGCACTGATGGCCGTGACTGGGACATGGCCGTGCTACTCTCTGTTCAGAAGAGACATGGAAGGGAGGGGGGTTTATACTGTATGGAAGGGAGGAGGTCAAAGCCACAGAAGTGCAGGGACACACTGAGGAAAAGGAAAGGCTAGAGGTGCTATGGGACATCCTGGAGACAGGCGCTGAGGCCATTATCTGTGCAGGGTTGGTAAACGCACTCCAGCACAGGGAGAGGAGTTGGATAAGGCACTCGGGAAAGCCATCATCAGGATGGTAACTAGGGGGAGGTGCTGCTAGTTGGTGACTTCATTCTGCCAGATGTGAATTGGAGCCTTCCTACTGCAACTTCGACAAAGATCAGGACCACCCTTGACTCTGAGCAAGGATCATTTCTCAGGCAGCTAGTCAGTGAACCCACTAGGGATGGAGCATTGCTGGACCTGGTACTTACAAACTGGGACAGCATTACAGACGTCTCATTGGGCAGTCCCCTAGGTACCGGTGATCACAGTACAGTGCAGTTTAACACTAAGATGGGAGGAGAAGCAAACCACACAAGGACAAGGGTGCTGGACATTAGATGGGTGGATTTTAAAGAGAGGGAGATTGTCTCAGAAACAGACTCATAGTGGGGGTTGCCAGGGAGGGGTAGAGGTACACTGGGGAAAAATATGGGAGGGTATTATTCAGGCAGCCAGCTTCTGCATGAAGGAAATGGGTGAAAGCAGAAGGAAGAAGAGACTGTTATGGTTCTCTAGGGAAGTGGCCAAAGTGGTGAAGGAAAAAAGGGTAGGTAGCTTTCAGGAGGTACAAGGAAATGCAGCAGGCAGAAGGCAGGGAGGTGTACCATGTAAAGCAGAGAGAAGCAGGAAAGGCAGTGAGGGGAACAAAGGTGCAGATAGAGGAAAGAATATCCAAGGGGTAGGGCACACAAATGACAAGAGGATGGCAAGGGGAGGGATAGTGAGGATAAGTAGGGCATCCCGGGGTGGGGTGCTGCATAGAAGAGGACCAAGAAAAAGCAGACATCCTGAACAGGTACTTCTTCCCTCTCTTCACAGTGTGGGGGGTAGGGTTGGACCATCAGGAACAAAGAATGGGTGGACACAAGTCCATTTTCAGAGGACAGGGTCCTAAAGGGACTTGCAGCTCTGAAAGTGGACAGGGCTATGTGACCAAATGGGATAAACCAAAGGGTAATAAAGGGAGGTACTAGCTGCCCCACTGATGGCCTTATTCAACAGTTGTCTGCAAACAGTCATGGTTCCAGAGGACTAGAGAAGAGCAGCCATGGTCCCTCTACGTAAGAGGCTAGCAACTACAGGCCAGCCAGTCTAACCTCAGTGGTATGAAAATAAATGGAGACTCTGTTAAAGGAAAGGGAACATTGTTTAACCAGGAGTAGGGCACTAAACAGAAGTTTGTTTCCAGATGCGACCTGGGAGCACAAGGAAGTTAAGTGAAGTAAAGGAAAAGTTGATAGAGTATCTTGAATCCAATTGGCAGACAGCATAGATTCGGGGGCATGCCAGACAAATCTGATTGATTTCTTCCACTTGGTGACTAGGGCAGTATAGATTAGGGGAGGGCAATGAACATGGCCTGTTTGGACTTTAGCAAGGCCTTTGACCCTGTGCTACACAAGAGACTGATAAAGAAATTGAGCCACCTAGGGGTGAGATCCAGAGTGCTGAATTGAGTTAGAAACCAGTTAATGGATAGGAGACAGAAGGTGGTGGTTAATGGCACTCACTCTAATGATGGGAGAGTGACCAGTGGGGTGCTGCAGGGCTCAGTACTGGGACTGGTCCTCTGCAGTGTCTTCATATGCAACATTGCAGAATAACTGGAAGGGAAGGTATGACTTTTGGCAGATGACGCCAACATCTGTAATAGGCTGGACACTCAGGATAAGGAGGAGAAAATGTGTAGGGATCTTGGGAAACTCGAGGAGTGGTTAAGGGTGTGGCAGTTGGGCTTCAAGTCCGAAAAGTGCAGAATCATGCATCTAGGGCATAGGTTCCTAGGGGCTGAGTATAGGATGGGAGAAGGTACCAACAGTCACAAAATAGGAAAGGGACGTTGTGGTTATCACAGCTGATGACCCAGAAGTGGCAATACAGTGTGAGAAAGCAGTGGGTAGGGCCAAGGGGATGTTGGGATACATAAGAAGAGGTATCTACAGCGGGAGGTGGGAAGTGGTGTGGCCGCTATATCGCTCGCTGGTGAGATCCCCCACCTGGAGTATTGTGTCCAGTTCTAGAGGCTGCACCTCAGAATGAACATGGGGTGAAGCCAGTCCAGAGGAGGGTAACTAAAATGGTGCAGGGGTCTCACCAAAAGCCCTACAAGGAGAAACTGAGGGATCTCAACATGTACAATCTGAAAGAGAGGAGAGTAAGTGGGGACATGATAGAGATCTACAAGTACATCACAGAAGTAAACAGGGTGCAGGAGGTGAGTCTCTTTCAAATGAGAAAGTGCAACAGAACCAGAGGACATACGATGAAACTGCAGAGGGGCATTTAAGAGGGATGTGAGGAAGCACTGCTTCACTGAAAGAGTTGTAAGACACGTGAGACTGCCCGTGGAAGTGGTGGTGGGGGGAAACAGAGGGCTTCAAGTATGCATGTGATGGTCATAAGGGAATAGTAGTAAATAGGCTGAGAGTAGGGAAAGTCGCCAGAGACCAGTCTGCGGAGACGGACTAGGAAGGGACCATCTGGGCAGACTGGGTGAGCCAAGCAGTCCATTTCTGCCGACAATTTCTGTTTCTAAGGACAAAGTTATCCTTTGCCCCATGTGGAATTCCTCCCCAAGGTAGTTTTTGAATTCCATCTGAACCAGGCCCTAATACTGTGTTTTTTGTGTGGCCTCATGCTTTGGACACCAAGTCTTCCACCAGGAGTGCACAGTGAAAACATACAAGCTGCCCTAGGTAAACAGACAGTCAAACTGATCATTGCAGTTGAATCATGTCCTGCATTGTGCTCTGTTATCTGTTATCAGTTAGCTGGGATGGAACCTCCACTATCTGTGGGATTACAATCTCCACTCCACCAGACGTACTGCTGAAGGTACATCCTCATTTCAAAAATATGTTGGTCTGCTACCTGGTCTAATGCACTCATTTTAATTTCCCAGTACAATATCAACCTACATGGTTACCAAGATGCTGCTTTGGGGTCCTTTTTGTCTAAAACATCTTGAGGTATACATTAAGCCCACCCTCTCGGAGGACTACTTGGGTCTACCTAAATGTGGACAGTAAACTGAACGTGGGTAGTTGGAAGAAAAGGTTACTCACTTGTAACCATAGTTCTACTGCTAGCATTCAGTTGACATCTACAGAAACCACCCAACCTTTCCTGACAAGGCTTGCTTTCAGTTTTTGTGTTACAACATTCAGATCCGAGAGCAATAAGGGTGCAGCCAGAAGATACATGACTGGGTGGTAAGAGAAATCAAGCTTGAAGGTGGTTTTGGTGGCTGAGCAAGTTCAAATGAAACCACATAAGTGTGGATGGGAACTGAAAACCAGTAGTAAAACTACAGTTAGCAAGTACGTAATCCATTTTTCCTCTAGTACAAAGAATTCAAGCTTTACATTTGATTTTATAAAATATATAACTACTACTGCATGTCTTTCTACATGGTGTTTTTTGCTGTGATCTCCCTCAGACAAAACAGTGCAATAAGGCACACAGCTAGGTAGCCAGAATGTTACATTGGGAGGGATTTCAATGGTGGGAAGTGTTAATGCCACTGGTGAGCCTCCATCTAGAGTATTGTGCCCAGTTCTGAAGTTCCCACCTTAGAAATGACAGGAAACACTGGAATCGGTTCAGCGAAGGGTCACCTAAATGATTCAGGCCAGCAGGGCAGTTCTTATAAGGAACAGTTGGACACTGGACTTGTACTCACTCAAGACCAGAAGGGAGAGGGGTGACATGTTAGAAACCTTCAAGTTCCTGAGAGGAATAAACAGACTGAACAGTGAGAAACCATTTAGTAGGAATCGGGAGTCAGTAACAAGGGAGCATTAATGGAAATTGGTGGGAGGGAGGATCAGAAGGCATGTGGAAAAAAAAAATGTTCTTCACAGAGGGGGTGGTTGAGCTCTGGAGCAACCCTTCTGTCAGAGGTGGTAGGAACAAAGACCGTTAATGGGTTCACTGGCGTCCGGGACAGATTAAGGGGTCTGATAGTTACACCAAAGGAAACTAGTATGGTAGACATGGGGTATGGGGTGGCGGTGAAAGCCCTGCCTGGACAGTAGGTCACAGAGTAAGGTAGGGAAATAACATTAGGGCAAACTGGATGGACCTTTGGTCATTTTATGCTGATGGTGTCTATGTTTTTATTACAGTACCTTGCTTCAGATTCTTCACCTCTAATATTCTCTCATTTATACAGGTGAAAAGCCCCATAGATGCCATCTCTGCCCATTTGCATCAGCTTATGAGCGGCACCTAGAAGCCCATATGCGCTCACATACTGGTGAAAAACCATACAAATGTGAACTGTGTTCATTCCGCTGCAGTGACAGAAGCAACTTGTCTCACCATGGCAGGCGCAAGCATAAAATGGTACCAATTAAAGGCACAAGGCCTTCTCTTAGCAACAAAAAAATGTGGGGTGTGTTACAGAAAAAGTCCAGCAGTTTGGGGTACAGGAGAACACTGATCAGTTTAAGCCCACCGTCCATGGTGGTGCACAAGCCAGACTACCTTAATGACTTCTCTCATGACATTCCAAACATTCAGAATGAACCATATGAAAGTATGGCAAAAGCAGCACAGACTGGAGGTCTACAAAGAGACCCGCAAGACATGATGGTGGATAACCCTTTAAACCAGCTTTCTACTTTAGCGGGGCAGCTTTCTAGCTTGCCACCTGAAACTCAGACCCCAGCATCCCCAGAAGTTGTGCCATGCAGGGATGAAAAGCCCTTTATGATCCAGCAGCCTTCAGCACCCGTTGTCGTTTCAACTGTGTCAACCAGTGTTGCACAAAGTTCATCCCCTACCAGTCCAGAGCCTCGGCCTACACACAGTCAGAGGAACTACAGCCCTGTGGCAGGTCCGAGCAGTGAGCGCAGTGCACACACCAGTACTCCTAGCATTAGTAACAGTCAACCAAGCACTCCAGCTCCCACCCTACCAGTCCAGGATCCGCAGCTTCTACATCACTGTCAACACTGCGACATGTATTTTGCAGACAACATCCTTTACACGATTCACATGGGATGCCATGGGTATGAAAACCCTTTCCAGTGTAACATATGTGGATGTAAATGTAAAAACAAGTATGACTTTGCGTGCCACTTTGCCAGAGGTCAACACAACCATCGCTGAGCATATGAATTATGCCATACTTCCACTCTAGTGTTGCTTTTTTGGGGGGGAGGGGGTATACGTTGGTTGGTGTTTAATTAAAGAGTGCCTGGATGATCCCTTTAGTATGGTACTGAATTAATTGTGAGGGTTAATGTCCTGCAGAATATCATAGCATTCTGTCTTGAAAAGAAGTACTTCAGACTGTTCCTGTAATTGAAGTGTATGTTACCTATGTTCACTGCTCAAGCCTGAGATTAAGTAGTGCAGCATAAGGATTTGGGTTTTAAAAAATCCTTACATCACACCTTACATTTCTGTTTACATTGCAGTTACTGCTTTGACCTGCGCATGTGCATTCAATTCAGATTTCTGGTTGCTACATTAAAGTTCCCAAATGCTAGACAAGAAATTGAGGTATATAGCAGTTTCCCCTCAGAAACTACTATATAGTTGATAATTCTTTCTTAGCCCTGTCATCAAATACACAGTGTTTGCCACTTAAACTTCTGACATGTTACTTTAACATGTAGTATGATTTTTTGCAATTGGAAGTTAATTTCATGTCTAAAAATTGGCCCAGTGCAAAAATAGCCCCACGTGGCAAACAAGGTGAGACGGGTAATATTACCAGTTTTTAAGCCACTGAAGAAAAATCAGAAGTCGACAAATTACTGATCGGTTTAATCACTGCTGTGGTAAGCGCTGTGCATCCTAAAACCCTTTGAAATCTGTAAAGCAGCCCCAACATCTGTTTGGGAAAGAGAGGTATACTGCTAAGGATTTGAATGGAAAAGATGGCATCCAGCACATCAGCACAGAGCTGGTCTTCCTTCAGGTGGTACCATGTCTCGAGTGTGCAGGGCCACAGTGTTTTTTTTTTTTTCCATTTTGGCTATCCTTTGGTGCAGATGAAACATAGAAAGTGACTGAATCATGAAAACTAACAAACTGTATGTGGATACTTGATCAGATCACATGACCTGAATTTAAAAAAAGGTTTCATCTGTCTTGTGCCTATTGGAAAAATTTGAATTGGCCCCACTGTGTATAAAGTATTCTTTTTATCCATTCATTTAGATGCATACAATGAAAACATGTGACTACCACAGTGGATATGTCCTATGTACAAACACCTTACAGTGCCACTTTGAATCCCTTTGGATTTATGATCAACTTTAAGTGACCCTTACAGTAGTCCATGTTTTCACTGCTGAATGGATTAAAACTATAAATGCTGTTTTGTAACTGGCCCAACGGCACAGCGGTAGCGCTACCACTCGCAACGCTGGCAACCCTGGTTCGGGAATGAGCCTGGGCTGTCAGAGGGTCAGCTGGGGAGATTAGGATTGAGCATCCCAGTGGATGCTGTCCTCTGGGGAGGGGGGGTTGTCACTTCCCACTGCTCTACACCACCAGGGTGACCACAGGTAATGGTGTAGGGAAATTGCGATTGATAGTGGGACCATTAGAGCACACCTGTGGATTGGTTGTGTCAGGCCTTGCCGGCAGCCAGTCATGTTACGTGCTTCTGGTAGGGGACAGGGAGAACAAGGAAAAAGTGCGTACAGTGCTGGGAGGATGACGCACCACTGGCAGCCCACACCAAGCTCAAGTTGCTGCACTCCTGGGAGAATTCCCCATCTTCACATTCTCCTCTGATGACCATATGTCTGTGGGGAAGAAATGCCAAAGGGGCTGTAGGCATACCCAGCCCCAGCGGAGAGGGCAGTACAGAGGTGTGTTGCAGGTGTGGGTGGGGGAAGCAGGAGCAGCCATAACAGAGCCTTGGTGGAGTGGGTAGCACTCATGGGTGGTAGCAGAAGGAGGTCCTAGCCTGTGACCGGAGGAAATAAAAAGGTTGGGCTGTGCCATGTTAGCCCACACAAAAGCAGGTGAGAAACAAAAAGAGAATCTCATTGCCAACTAAAGATACTACCTTTATGAGACTAACGAAAATATAAAAATACAGGCTTTTAAGGCATATAAGCCCCTCAGATTCAGAAATTAAAAATGTTTTTAAGGGTTCACATTTACCAGTCTCCAAAGCCTGACATAAGACTCCCGTTTAAAAAAAGTACATGATGTTTCGGTAAGCATTTTAAGCCCAAGTGCAAGAGTGCCTAATTTGTATGTATTGTAGTAAAATTGTACTTGGAAAGATGCTGGCAACCCCCTTCATGGTTTGAGAACAGCTGTGTTTTTCTCTGATGCCCCATTTACTGTGCCAGCATGATATAAAACATGCTTATGAAAGAGAGCGAAAGAGAGACAGACAGAGCATTTAAACCAGCAAAAACTGGCACACTTTTTCTGAAATAAACACTCAAACTGCAGGGCAATGATAGCATCTTTTTTTAAGGAGTTAAGTATTTAACCAATCCAGAAATAATTTGGTGTTGTACTGAGGAACAGAGATTATTATGATGCTCACATAGGTAAACCAGTAGGGGGCTCATATCTGCAGCATTTAGCCTCCGTACAAGTCAACTTTTGACTAGCAGTTTCTGCCATATTTCCAAATATTCTGGTGCCCAGTTTACTTGATATACTTTATTTTATGGACACTCCAGTCAGAAGGTTTGCTGCAATATAGTTATCCATGATCCACTGTTCTATCCACAATCCCACACTGATGTTGCAGTACAATTTGTACTAAGTACCGCAGCATGCAACATTCATGTGTACAATATGTACAATATGCCTATATCTGCCAGTTGGGGGGAGTAAGTGTGTAGGCAGAATGCAGTAGGCAGGTGCCCATTCCTAACCTGTCATACTGGGCATAAATCTTTAATAGATAGCCTCTGCAACTAGATGTTGCCCCTGCCCAGTAGCACTCAGTGCAGCCAGACTGCACTGTGGCATCATTGAAGCAGAACTGGGGGCAGAACAGTGGATTATGGATAACAATAGTGCAGCACACGTTATGATCAGAGTGCCCACAAAAAAAAGCTATCAAGCAAACTGGGCACCAGAAAATGTGAAACTTTTAAAGTATAGATAAAGTGATTCACTGAAAAATATTTGGATAGCTGACATCTAAAAGCACCCAAAATGAGTTGGTCTGTTCTGCCAGTGCTCTGAAATCAAATGTGAGATGCAGCTTAATATCAGTAAGGAACAAATGTGTAGGTTAGAAGACCTTTATGCCTTAAACTCTGTTGCTGGTTTGTGAGTCTTCCCTCATACTGACTTGTTATGTAAATAAGTTTTTAATCAATAGTGTTTCCAATTTAAAGTTTTAGCTATTTAACAATGACACCTTGGTGCCCCGTGTTTCCTTTCTGGCTAAAAATGAGCAAAAATCCATTGGGTTAATTGTATCCCATTTAACTGCTCATACCTAACTTTGGATTAGTATTTATAAACAATTCAAAGCTGGGACTGGTGCAGTCAGTGTTCTGTCTTGTTGGCCCCAAAAAACCCTGACCTCCAAGAACAGAATTTTTCTACTATTCTTGAGGTCAAAGACCTACTGGGGAACACTAATGGTGTCTGGGCAGTTAAACAGTAAATTGGATCAGAACAGGCTTGGATATTGCCATATTAACTGGTTAAGACACATGCATTTAAACATTAAGGAAAGCATCTCCCAAATAGTTTGGCATGAAGCACTGAACATTGTGAGTGAGAACTAAAATGGATGTTTGTATCAGTCATCCAAGAAACACCTAAAATGTTTGAGGTACTTCAAACTGTGTTAGAAGACATGGTTATCAATAGCTTTGCCAATGACTGCAGATACATGGTACTATATTTGTTGATGACATACTAAAATAAAAGTAACAGATGAAATATGTCAAAAACAGAGATAATGTTGGCTTTATATGTCAGTCCTGTAAATAACCAGTGGGAGAGCAGCTAATGGCATATGCTTGATGACATAACAGTGGAGCTGCAATATGCAGGAGCCTCCTAACCATGGTGGAGAAGTCAAAATAAACAGATAAGAGCTCAGCTGAAAAGAGAACTAATTTGTAAAGTTTACATTTGAAGATGTGCCGTATAAACCAGACATGCAATGGCCTGACTCTAAATATGACATTTATTATTATTTGTAAAGGGGCAGGACTTTCGTAGTTTACCTGTGGCTTTGCCCTTTGAAGGTATTGTCCTGCCCCCTCATGCAGATTAATGTCATAATCTATATTCTGAGTCAGGCCATTGCATATCCTGAGTGTGCATGCATGTGGGCGTGTGTGTGTGTTTGTATGTGCGCATATATAATATACACACACTTGCAAACACACCTGAATGTCAGTAGGTCTTCTGATTTAGTTTGTGTAGAAACACGCATTATGTGCATATATTTGAGCAGGTGTGTATGTGCCCAAGTGTATATTCTTATTTTAAAAAATATATCCAACTTTATACCACAGATGTGGAATTGTGTCCCATGTGATATTTTGCTTGTATGGGATACCCAGAATATTGAGTCATTGTTAATCTTTATGAGGTTGCAGTTCACTGCGGCTTCCTTCATGTACTGTATCCTGTTTTCAAAGATAACTGTGTTTTTTTTTTAATATGGTTTGAATTACTGATGGATTTAAAAAAAAAAGTCCATTCACTGTGTGAAAGACCTTCATTAGAGCTTATTGTGTATTCTTAATTTATATCACAGGAGTGTATTTTTAACTGATTAGTTTTCTTTTAACAAAATCCTTTTATTTATTAGGGCCTTATTTATGTATTTATTCAAAGTCTAACTAAACATTCATGAGGAAAGGGAGGTGCTTTCCAGTTGGTTGCTATGCCAGTCAGTAATTTACTGGGAATGGCTGGCACAGTTCACTGAACCTCAACACCAGCCCCCAAGCAACAATGTTAAAAAAACAAATATATCAGTATTAGACTTGTGATCACAATGCCAACCTGAGAGACTGTCATGTCTAAGGGGATTATTGGCCAGCTGTGGTTAATTGCCCTCGGTTTTGCCTTGATTTATTAACGCTCTTCAGCTGTTGATCCCTGAAAATTACTGCCGTGTTGGTTGTTAGTGCTAAAATGGCATCCTTTGCCCTGCTGGGTCCCATCATTAGATACAACACGTGCAGAAAAAATGCATAACACTTACTTACCTTTTGTAATTATGAACTTAAAGCAGATAAATATTCTGTAAAATGCAAGTTCATATAAAAAAGTCTTTAACAATCTCTGAAGTGGGTGCCATCTTGTTGTAAACAAGCACTGCCACCGAAAATGCAGTCACCTGAAGACCTTAGATGCTCCAATAACTTTCCATAGAAGATATCAGTGAGTTAATTAGGTATGCAGAGTCAGGACGCCAACAATGTGTTCCATTTTGTTTAAGACTTTATATATGGTTACCAAGACCTTAAAGTCTGTTCATCATCTTACTAGAAACCAGAGCAGGCAGCTCACAGATAGTGGAGTCAGACTGGTTTAAGAACTGCATGTTTTTCATTATGACATAATTCTGCATTAGTTGCAGACAGCAAATCAGCTTCTCAAGTAAGCCAATTTAGAGTGTGTTGCAGGGGTCAAGCTGAGGTATGACAGCTGTGTAGGTCTCGTATTAAGGAAGCAAAATCATCAGGATGTTAAGGGATGCAGACTGGAAATGTTCTCTAGATGGTAAAAAAGGAACTTTCTTCGCCATAGCCAGCTATGAACAGTCTTGGTAACCTTCAGAGCCAGGAGGCGCTCTTCAACGATATGTCTGTGTCCTTCTCTGAATGTATTTCAGCCAGTTCCTCAACCTGTATGCCTAAAGTTCAGTTAGGCACTACAGAAGGCAGTGCTGCCAGGATGTGATGGTAAAGATAAGCACTGTACACCATGTAGCAACATAGAAGTTGACAGCAGAGAAGGACAGCAAGGCCCATCCAGTCTGCATAGCAAGAACAACTTGAATTATACCCATTTGTTATCTTGTACACCAGTAGCATATTTATGCTAAAGAGAATCTGAGATAAACTTGATCCCTTTGGAATACTATACCTGATCACAGTGGCTAGTGAGGAAAGCTCCCTAACACCACAAGCCTTTATAGTTGCTGGGGCATGACTGGAACTGCCCTCAAGACTATTCCAGAAAGGCATACCATATATAAATTCTTGGATGATTAGAATGATGTGATTCAGTGAAGCAAATGCCATCAACAAATTAAAGAAAATGAGCATAATCAGCTGCCCATTGTTCATTGCCATGAGATAACTTCCCAATTGTCACAGTATTTTATGTGGGCATAACAGTGGATCGGGATTTGTCAAAAAGATCATTTGTAACCAAGTGTCTGAAGCTTTTCTGCCACCCTCTTCTAATTACAAAAGGAGGCTAGAGAGAGTGTAGGAGTTATTTAGGGCATACCATTTCCTTACGTAGTGGTCTCACAACCACATATACAGTGGCTAGGGAACTATGCCTTTCCTCCAGTATGCCCTGATGGTGCTTTGGTAATAACATACTCATGAACTTGGTGTCAGGAACTGGGTCTAACTTCTGTCACAATAGCATGGAGTTTTACACAGCTAAGCTTTTCATATCCTCTGTATTTCCAATGCAGCAGCACATAATCCTGATCTGGACTTTCTGACATGTCTGACAAAAATATTACAGATTGCACATATTGCTCAGTAGTGTCCTCATGCCTTGGGCTTAAACTAGATATAGTGTACTGACCACTGTCCACAGAAAGCTATTTTTTCCCAAAGGTAATGAGTTCAGAAAAATACCTAAGGTTTGCAGTGATCAGTATTTCCATGTATTGCTCCACTTTACCCATGGGCAAAATTACTGAGCACCAGGTAAAAGGCTTCCCACCTACATAGTATTCTGCTTCCCTAAACCTTAGGTTGCCTTAGATTGCCATTTGGCAGGAATGAAGTGGTGCTAAAGAGCTGATTTCCTCTTACTATTGTAAGATGATATATCTGTCAGTTGCCACTTTGTTTGCCTGATCATAGATCATGAAATCCTCTAAGAACCACACCAGATCCAGAAACCACCTAGGAAGTAATTTGATGATCCTAAAGTGGGGGATACTTGCTCTCCCAGTCTCTCAATAAATGGCATGGTGGACAAGCCAAAATAAAACAGGAGGCAGGGATATCCATTAATATTAAATCAGTTGTGTTAGATTTTCAAAGTCTTGTGTCTGCCTTGCATCTCTGGCAGTTTTGGAAGAAGCTGCTTCCACTGTGTTGTGCCCAGGCACTTTTTCCAAGGCCGAAGGGTTTGTCAGCCCATGTCAGTCTATGAACACATCATAAAAACAGACATGCAATGCATATTATGCAGCAAGGGCAGCTGAGAGAGGTGGCAGACATACCTGCGGGTTTTGGGCTTCCCCCCACTGGGGGTCCTCTGAAGATGCTCCCCCACCTGTCTTGACTGTCTGGCGCAGCCATCAGATCATGATGTCTGCTGATGCTGGGGCTGTTGGGATAATGATTGATGTCTCCTCCAGTCACGGGATATATTGCACCACTGGTTGCAACTGTGACCAGGTCATCTAGACCATCAGGTTGATGGGTTGAACGTGCAGATGCATCCAGAGTTGGATGCATGTTGCCATAGACCCCTTCTGATTGTTGCAGTTGAGCAGGGTTTTGAAAATTGTGCCCACTGCATCCAGGTAGGTGTCTAATACAGCATAGCCAGCCAGTCACAAGCACATCTTGTGGAGGCACCTATGTCCTGACTTCTGAAAATCAGCACCTAATATTTTAAACATGATTAAACTGGTGAATAATCTGGAGGAGGAGGAGTTTTTTTTTTTTAAGTCCATCATTGGCAGTCTTTACATTGAAGATCCCAAGAATGAGTAGTCTTGGAGGCTCCAGTGACAGGGCTAACAACTCAGAATCCTCTTGTGTGCCAAATAAATTAGGATACCAGGAAAACCTTAAATTCTAGGGACATGGATATGTTCTTTCCACGCAATCCGGTAGTGTCCTTTCACATTTAAATCCTGCCATAAAGTCTTCAAGCTGGCTCCTCCCACCCGCCTGGGTGGTAGCTCCCCAGCACCGCCCTATGACGCCAATTCTTCCTTTCCGCTTGGAAGAATAGGTTCCCTCCTTATTGCTCTGCATTACTGAGACCCTAAAAACCCTTTTTTTCAAACCTTTCTGAGATTTTCTCATTTTAAAGTGTCTTCTTGTCACTCCAATGAGCTACGCAAAGTCTGCTCCGGGGTTCCGGTTCTGCGGTTGCGTGCAGAAGATACCGTAATCTGACCTGCACTCCACATGCATATACTGCTTGGGCCATGAGCATGATGTCCAGGCCTGCGATTTTTGTTGCACCTTTTTACCATCAACTCAGCCCATCCGCTCTAAGGAGGCAAGGAAGATGGTTTCCGTTGCTGCGGGCTTCGCTCAACAGTTAGAGGCCATGGAGGAGGCAGCTTGAGCCGCAGCACATTTCTTCTCTGCTTCAGCCTTCATGCTGCTTTGTCTGGGTGCGTCTTTTTCGGGCGCATTCCAGGAACTCTGCCAGTCTTTGCCTACCTTTGGAGAAGGTCCTTCGGCCTCCAAAAAAATCAAAGAAATCCAAGGACTCCAGGGAGAAAGGGACTAAGAAGCGGTCTCATCGACATTCGTAGGATCGGGAGCGCTCTCGGGCCTCTGATTCCCATGTTTCTTCAGAACTTCAGGCTTCGGCCGAGGCTTCTACTTTGGCCGGCTCCACGGTTTCCCCCCCATTGGGCCAGTTGGTCGTAGATCGGGCCAAATCCCCGGTCGAGACTTTTCTCGAGCCAGTTGAGCTGATCCTTTCTTCAGAGGAGGTGGACACCTCTCCCCGGGGGGCCGGGCAGGCTTCTGTCCCACAACCCCCCACGCCAGAGCTTCCCAACCAGGGGGTGAGTCGGGAGTTGCCAACTCCCTCTGATCGATCACGTTGGCCTCCCCAGCATCGGCCAAGGTCCCGCACTGGTAGCCTGGACGTGGGCTGCTCCCGCTGTTCATGCTGTAAGCGCTCAGGCAAGTGAAGATGACAATATTCCTCCTCGGGCAATGAGAGGCACCGGCGTATGCCTCCTTGGCACTATGAGGAGTTCATGTGGCAACAGCTCTTGTTTTACCAGGCTAAGCTGCCTTTGGCGCCCAACCCAGCCATAACTGCACAACCGTAACCACAGCAGCCCCACTCCAACAGGTGCCAGTTCGGATGGCCCTAGCTTGGCCCACTCTGGCTTCTCTACAGATAGTGGTGAAGCTGCCTCCTGTTGTGCTGAAGGACGGCATCCCATCCAAGGATGCTCAGCCCGAGAAAGGGCTTCTCCATCGGATCAAAGTTACTCTCACCCCTGACCACGCCCAGCGGGTGAGCAGCAACACGGATAGTAGGCCTCTTTTTCATGAATCCTCAGAATCAGAGGGTTCCTCTCTTCACTCCCACCCGGTGGATGTGGAGTCGGCTGAGGATCTCTCCATGAAGCAGGGCCATACTTCATTCATGGACCTTCTCCGCCTGATCTCAGAGTCATCAGGCCTCCAGTTGGAGCAAGTGCAGAAGAGGGAAAGGTACCCCTTGACAGAGATCTTGGACCAGGGTGACTCCCCAGTGGAGGCCTTCCCAGTCCAGGATGCTATCCTCAGTCCTGCCTTGGTCCTGTGGTAACACCCGGCTCTTTCCCAGCCCCCTTGGCCAGGATGGCCTGCAAATATGCGGTCCCTACTGGTTCCCTATCAGGGTTTACCACGCATCCCTTGGCAAAGGGGCTGGTGGCCAACTCGGTCTTCCAGCGCACGGGCAACATGGGGATGTGGACAAGCTCCCCAATAAGGAGTCCAAAAAACTGAGCCATTCAGCCAAGAAGGTGTATGCCGCCTCTTCGCTCTGCCTCAGGCAAACCAGTTCGGCTCTCCTGATGGCCTACTTTACGCACGCCCTTCTGGGGTCCTTGGACGAGGTGCTTCCCCACCTTCCTGCAGACTTGCAGACTACCATCAAGCAAGTTTGGGACCAAGGCCATGCTGTAGCGAAGCAACAGTTCCAGACAGCCATGGACATCAGGGATTCCCGCGTCCGGTCCGTGGTCTCGGCAGTTGCCATGCACCACAGGGCTTGGCTGCATATCTCCATGTTCACCATGGATGCACAGCACAAGTTGGCAGACATGCCCTTCTTGGGCTGACTTGTTCGGCCCCAGCAAAGAGAAGCATCTCACCAGGATCAAGAAGTCCAGTGCCACCCTGGACTCAGCGACGTCTGCTTAAAGGTCCAGAAAGGCTCCAAGTCCACCAAGAATAAGCCTTTTCAGCCGGCCTCAGCCCCTGCGGCAAAATCTGCTAAGCCCCAGGCTGGTCAGCAGCAAGCCTGGTGTCCGAGACCCAATTCTGTAGCCTCGGTCGTCCGGAAGCCAGGGGGTCAGGGATCCGGTGGTCACTCAGCCAGATCCTCCTCTGCTTACAAGCCTGCCCAGTGATGAGAAGAGGGGTGCCATCCCCTCTCCCATCCTGAACCCTCCAGGTCCTCCTATGGGGGGGCCAGCTCTGCCACTTCATTTCCGCCTAGTCCACTGTCACACCAGACAGATGGGTTCTCAGAGTGGTCGGACAAGGATTGCCTTTGGAGTTCAAGCAGTACCCTCCCAGCCACCCCACCCCCCCAAGAAGACATGCTATCTGTCAACATTCAGTCGGCCCTTTGGGACAACATTGCCCAATTCCTGATCATGGAGGTGGTGGTTCCAGTCCCGGACCCTCCACAACATCCAGGGTTCGTGTTCAGGTATTTCCTGGTGCCCAAATGGATGGGGGGGACTGACGCCCCATTCTAGATCTGCATGACCTGAACAAATTCCTCAGGTCCTGCACTTTCAGGATGGTTACTCTGTCTCAGATCATACCATCTCTTGAGCAGGGCATGTGGTTCTGTTCTCTGGATCTTCAGAACATGTTTTTCCACTTCCTGATCTGTCCATCCCACAGAAGGTTCCTCCACTTTTGGGCAGAGGGCACCATCTACAAGTTCCAGGCCATGCCATTCAGCATGTCCTCAGTGCCCAGAGTCCTCACCAAGTGCACCCCAGTGGTGGCTGCCCACCTGAGGTACTGGGGAGTCCGAGAGTACCCCTACCTGGATGACTGGCTCATTGCGGGTCCCTCCAGGCAGGAAGTGGAGCAGTCCAGGGACCTGGCCCTCCAGATCTGCATCTCTCTGGGCCTCTTGGTCAACGAAGCCAAATCGGAAATTGTGCCTTCACAAGTGATTCACTTCATCAGGGCAGAGCTTGACTCTTGCAGAGCCTGGGCTCAGCTTCTGGCAGACAGGGTGGAGGCTCTTACCTCCTTTGCGCGATCATTTCGGGTTGTTCAGTTGCACCCTGCTCGGGACCTCCTGCACCTTTTGGGCTACATGGCAGCCTGCACCAGCGTGGTCCAATGGGCCAGCTAGAGAATGCGCCCCCTGCAGTGGGAGCTGGCCAGCCTGTGGTCACAGTGCAGGGATCATTTCGACCAGCTGGTTACAGTGACCCAGCAGATGTGGGATGCAGTACAGTAGTGGCTAGTCCCGGAACATCTGCAAGAGGGCATCCCCTTTTATCCACACAGAGCCAACACTCATCCTGATGATTGACGCCTCGCTCATGAGCTGAGGAGTCCACCTGGGGGATCACAGAGTCCACGGGCTGTGGTTCCCCAAGGAGTCCCAAAGTCATATCAACCTGCTGGAGCTCAGGGCAGTTCAGCTGGTGCTGACTGCTTTCACTCCGCACCTCGGGTCAAGTGGTGCAGGTCCAGATGGACAACACCATGACCATGTTCTACCTCAACAAATGGGGCAGGATGCACTCCCTTCTGCTGTGCAGGGAAACCCTCCATATTTGGGCACTCGAGTGCAATCTGGAGGCAGACCTCCTGGCCATCCATGTGGTCTGTGCCTCCAACCAGCTTATGGATGCCCTCAGCCGGGTGGGTGAGGCATCACATGAGTGGTCTCTTCACCTCGAGGTAGTGCAGCTCTTGTTCTCCCTTTGGGGCAAACCTCTGGTGGACCTGTTTACCTCCAGGGAGAACGCCAATCTGAGGCTGTATTGTGCCTGCCCCCTCAGCAGGGAACACTTCAGGGGGGATGCCTTTTTGAGGCCCTGGACCCCGGACCTTCTCTATGCCTTCCCTCCATTACCCCAGTCCACAAAGTTCGGCTCAAGGTCAAGAGGGACAAAGCACAGGTCACCCTTGTAGCTCCGGACTGGCCACGCCAGTTCTGGTACCCAGATCTCAGCAACAGGCCCCCGAAGCATCTCCCACTATGCCTGGACCTGCTTACAGTCAGTCTGGGGAAGGTACTCCACCCGGACCTTCAGTCCCTGCACCTGACAGCCTGGTACCTGAGCGGCTAGAGTTCCAGGCTTTGTATCTCTCCAAAGATGTGCTCAGCATTGTTGAGGCATCTTGGAAGGAGTCAACCTGAAAATGTTTACCTTCAAATGGAAAAGATTTTCCATTTGGTGTCAGGGCAAAGGGTTGGACCCTTTGGCTTGTCCAGTGGCTGACATTCTCAACTACCTTTGATCCCTTTCAAAAGGGGGGCTTCCAGTCGACGACCCTCAAGGTGCTCCTGGCAGCCACCTCTGCTTACCAGGCATGGGCCAGTCAGCAGTCGGTAATGCAGAAGAAAGTGGTCTGGCACTTCTTTAAGGACTTGGACCACATTTCCCCTGTGGTGCATCAACCACCACGACCTTTGGGATCTACTGCTGGTTTTGGCAAGCCATTCAAACCAATGCATAGGTGTGAGATGCCACACCTGTCGTGGAAGATCGCTTTCCTGATGGCTATTACATCAGCCAGAAGAATTGGGGAACTCCAGGCACTCTCAGTGGAGTCACTTTACCTGGTCTTCCACATGGACAAGGTTGTCTTGTGCCCCAACCCGAAGTTCCTTCCGAAGGTTGTGTCGGATTTCCACCTTAATCAGTTGATTAATCTTCCAGTGTATTTCACCAGTCACACCTCAGAAGCCGAGCACAGGCTCCTTACTCTGGACCTGAGACGAGCACTTGCTTACTATATGGAGCACAAAGCTGGAGTTTGCGGAGAGGTTCGCCAGCTGTTTGTCACCTATGCTGAAGCCACACCTGGCAGGCCAGCAGCCAAGCAGATGATTGTCAGGTGGACTGTGTCCTGCATTGATCTCTGCTTTAGGTTGGTGGGTAGGGAGCCTCCCATAGGGCTAAGAGCTCATTCCACCTGCCATACCGCTGCCTCGCCTCGGTGGCTGCTTCCAGGGACGTCCCTATCCAAGAAATATGCAGGGCTGCTACCTGGAGGCCAGCACACACCTTCATTTCCCATTACCACATTGACCTAGAGTCACACCGGGATGCTGGTTATGGGACCTCAATTCTCCAGTCGTTGTTCCGCAAGTAGGGGGTGTGCGCCTTGCCTTCCTCCTCCTGGAGAACTGCTAGGAGTGTGCCAGATTGTGTGAATAGAACATATCCACATCCCTAGAAAAACAGGTTACTCACCAGTAACAGTAGATCTTCCACGGAGTGCTCTCTTGCAGTAGGTAATACTTTTGGATATCCAGCAGGGGTCGCTGTGGTGCATGGCAGATCTTCTAACAGTTTTTCACCAGGGATGACCCACACATGACATCAGCTTCCTGTTTCCTATATAAATGTGGGCGGTCCCTGGCATCCTCAGTTCATTTTCCCACTGTCTTCAGCTCGCGCAGAAGCTAGTGCAACTTCTGCGTAGCAGTCATAGATGAGAAATTTGGAGCTAAGATGAATGTCTACAGATTCTTCAAAGAAATATGCAATATTTCATTCCTGCCGTTGTAGTAGGAAGATATACCACTTTGACAACCACACACTTTGTGTAAGGTGTCTAGGACCCACACACGACACCAATTCGTGCAGGCTATGTCAGGAATTTAATCAGGCAACTCATTGACGACAGTTGCTTGAAATGTAACATCTTTTGATGGAGCAGAAAATGTGTCTCTTAGAGAACCAGGGGGCTCGTACCAAGGGCTACCCCTCTACTGGTTCTCGTTCCAGGCAGAAAAAGGAGAAACCTCCTCACACTTCCTGCCTCGTCGCCCGTCGAAGGCCACCATTCCAGATGTCCCTTCATTGACGGCGTGTCCTTTAAACACTTATTCATCAACCGGGCCTCATATCCTCTCATCGACAGTGCTTTAAATGCAGTTCAAGTTGTGACTGCCCCGTCAACGGGGGCTTATACCCTCTCCTCGAGTATGCTTTCTAGCGCTTTACATGCAGCAAAATATACTGCTGCTCCATCGACGTGGGCTCCTCTCCCGTCGACTGCATCTGACAATTTAAGTGAAAATAACTCCTTTTCCCCTGCTGGCCCGTCGATGAGACCCTGCATTCCTCAGAAGAAACCTATGGCTTATGTCTTATTGACTGCCCCCTCTGCCTTCACAGTTGGTTTCCTATAGGGGTCCGACGGACAGAGATCGGGACCCTGGTCTTTACCACCCAGGGGAGCAACCTGCTCATACTACGTGTCCCATCCCCTCTATCACCTTTCTTGTGTCCCAACATGCCCCCTTCTCACCCCCCATCCCAGGAAAGGGACATCACCAACATAGTCCGACAGGTCTTGCATGCCATGTGGCATTCTCTGCCCTGCGAAGAGCTGGGTGATCCTCCCCGATCTCCTCCACCTAAAAGATTCCATAGTTACAGGGTTACCATACCACCCTGGTCTCCTCCTCCGTTCATAGAGGACTATTTGTCAGATGAACAAGAATTGCCACCTGGTTTTTCTGGTGATCTTAAGGATGAAGAGTTTCAATATTTGGATTTTCCCAATCCTGAATCCCCCTATTCAGAAATCTCTTCTCTGGATGAGGATCTGCCTATACCTGTGGCAGCCTCTCCCCCAGACGACCCGACCTTTAGTGAAATGATGGCTCAAATCCAAAAGGTCATGGCATGGGATTTTCCACTACTGAACATGATAAACAACGTAAGGATATGATGGAATACCTGGAATTACCTGAGGAGCCCATTTTTTGTGGTCCCCCCACTAATACCAGCCTACCAGAATGCCATGCTGGCTGTTTGGAATCAGCCTTCAGTTATTGCAGCTGTTCCCCACAAGGTGGATCATCTGTATCAGGCTCCTCTGGACCACCCCTTTCTGTCTAGTATTCCAGAGGCAGATTCTGTGGTCATTACTGCCACTCATGACTGTACCAAAAAAACCAAGCACGTGAGCTCCTTACCCCACTGAAAAGGAATCCCAAAGAATTGACTATCTGGGGAAAAAGGTTTTTTCCTCAGGTGCTATGAATATCAGAATCATGAACTATTTGGGTCATGTGATTAAATATCAATGTACCATGGAGTTCTCTGCCATTGAGCTCATCAATAAATTCCTTCCCTCACAGGACAGGGATAAATTATTGGCTACAGTGACAACTAGTAATTCTATATCCCATCACCTTCTCAGATCGAGATATGATGCCACGGATACCTCAGCACGACTTTCAGCCACTGGTATCACTCTGCGTCGCCATGCCTGGCTTCACGTTTCAGGCTTTGCACCTGATATACAACATAAAGTAGCTAATGCCCCCTTTAACAGTTCCAAGCTGTTTGGGCCAGGTACTCCAACTTTACTGGATGACTTACAGGCATCAGGCAGAACCCTCCGTATGGTCCATGGCATGTATCATACTCCAACTACAATCTACTGTACTCAACAGTCCTCTTATTCCAAAAGAGATGGAAGATACAGAGGTAAGAATAAAGGTGGCTTCAGAGGTCGTGCTCAGTCCACCAGAGGCAACACCTCTACCACCCGGGGTGCCCACTCCGCCCTTCAGGTGGAGCTGCACAGCCCTCCTCCCACTTACCCACTAGGGCTTTTCCCCCACCTCCTTGACCAGGCCTCGGAGGCCTGGCAAACGATCACTTCAGACAAATGGATACTTCAGATTATACAGAAGGGTCATACTCTGGAGTTCCTTTCCACCCCACACCCTTGCCCTACACGGATGATTCATTGTCCTCCAGATCATATACTCAACTTACAAGAGGAATTGACAGTCCTTTTGACCAAACAGGCCATTGTACCAGTGCCCCTTCTGGAACATCAAATGGGATTTTGCCCCCACTTCTTTCTGGTGCCCAAACAAACAGGAGACCTCAGACCAATACTGGATCTCAGAGAACTGAATCTTTACATTTAGTACAGTCGTTTTTGCATGATCACCCTACCTGCCATCATGCCAGTCCTAAAAGAGGGCGATTGGCTTTGCGCCCTAGACATGAAGGATGCCTACCTTCATATCCCCATTCACCCTGCCCACCACAAATTTTTGCGCTTCCACCTACTGGGTCAAAATTACCAGTTTTGAATACTCCCTTTCGGCCTCTCATCAGCCCCTAGAATGTTCACCAAGTGCCTAGCAGTGGTAGCAGCAGCCTTACGAACAGAAGGGCACTTCATCTTTCCATATCTAGACGATTGGCTAATAAAAGCAGACTCCAAAGTAGCTCTGCTTGCCTCTCTAGATGCTACCCTGAAAATGTTCATAGATCTGGGAATCACAGTGAACTGGCCAAAGTCCAGTCCAAATCTGATACAGTCTCTCCAATACATTGGAGCTGTTCTAGATACAGTTACAGCCAGGGCTTACCTCCCGCCTGCCCAGCAGGACACTCTTGTATCTCTGGTATTCACACACAGACTCAGAAAATAGTCACAGCCAGACAAATGCTGCGCCTTCTGGATCATACGTCTGCTGCCATCCCTATGGTGGCATTCACCTGTCTCCACATGAGACCTGTTCAGTGGACCCTCCAGAATCAATGGTCCCAAAAAACAGGACAGTTCAAAGACAAAATCAGGGTCACTCCCTCTCTGAAACCTACCCTGACGTGTTGGACAATCAGAATCCATCTGAATCAAGGAATGCCTTTCCAGTCCCTCCCTCCCTCACCAGCAAACGTTAACCATGGATGCTTCCCTACAGGAAATGGGCATGCACTGCGGTCCTTATCAGACCCAAGGCCAGTGGCCCACTACTCCTCATCACTCATATCAATCTCCTGGAAATGAAAGCGGTCCATCTAGCCCTTCAGGCATTCCGGCCCTACCTCACGCCAGGATCGTTACTGATCCAGTCAGACAACACTGCAGTAGTGTTCAACTTCAACAAGTAAGGGCGTAAGAAATCTCACACCCTCTGCATAGAGACCCTTGCAGTTTGGCAAGAAGCCATCCAGCAACAACTGACACTAACAGCTGTCCACCTAACCGGACATTGCAACCAGTTAGCCGACCAGCTGAGTTACCATGCCACAACTCACGGATGGGCACTTCACAAGCAAGTGCTCCAAGAAATCTTCAACCTATGGGGCACTCCACAGACCACAGATGGATCTGTTTGCCTCCCCAGTGAATTATCATCTTCCCAGGTATTTTTCCATTATCCCAAACAAAAAGGAACGGTGTATAGATGCCCTGTCCCAACCATGGACAGGACTCTTCTTATATGCCATCCCCCAGTCCCTCTCCTGCAACGGACTCTACTGAAACTACAGTTAGAACCAGCCACAGTGATACTCATAGCCCCAATGTGGCTTCGCCAGACATGGTTTCCCCTACTCCTACAACTGTCAGTTCAGGACCCCGTCCCATTGCCGATCAGACCAGACCTTTTGACTCCGTGTCAAGGGTCTCTCCTACACCCCAACCTGAAGGCTTTACACCTTCATGCTTGGCTCCTGAGGACGCTTTCATAACTAGATTACAAGTGTCCTCTTCTGTTGCCTATATTCTCTTGGCCTCCCATAAGCCATCAACAAGGCAACATACAATTCCAAATGGAAACGCTTTTCCACATGGTCAGCCTCTCGATCTTTGGAGATCATACTCTTGTCCACTGATGAAGGTTCTGGACTACCTGGCCTCACTGTCTGAGTCCGATTTAAGTTACTCATCCATCAGAGTCCACTTGGCCGCCATCTCGGCTTTCCATGAATCTCTGAATGGCAGCTTACTGTATCAACATCATCATCATCTAGCTATCATGTTTTTGAAAGGAATGTTACATATTAAACCTCCTATTAGAAGACCCACTCCTCCGTGGGGGATCTCAATTTTATGATAGAAAAATTGACTCTTGAGCCTTTTGAGCCAGCAGCCACTTGTGTCCTTCATTTTCTTTCATGGAAAACCCAATTTCTGGTGGTTGTCACTTCCACTCGACGTATATCCGAGCTTCATGCCCTCGTGCAGGGAAGCTTACTTGATTTTCCACAAAGAAAGGGTGGTCCTTTGTACCAACCCTTCCTTCCTAAAGTAGTCTCTGAACATACTTTAAATCAGTCCTTGGAGCTTCCAGTCTACTATCCTGACTACTGCAGTCAGGGTGAACATCTAGTACATACTCTAGATGTCCATCGTATATTATGCTATTATACTACTCGGACAAAATCGATTAGAAAGATGTCTCAACTGTTTGTCTGTTTTGCCCCAGGTCACGACGGCCTCCCGGTTGCTAAATGTACTCTTACATCCTGGTTGGCAAATTGTATTACATTTTGTTACAAAAATTACAACAAGCCTTTACCTGGCCCTGTCCAAACCCACTCCACTAGAGCAATGGCCACCACTGCAGCTTGCTTTAAAGGAGCATCCATTTCAGATATCTGCAATGCAGTTACCTGGTCCATGATTAATACATTCACAAGGCACTACAATCTGCATATTGCCTCATGCTATAGGGCGGCCTTCAGTCGTGCAGTCCTACAAGGCCTTCTATCATACCTGTTCTCCCATATGGGCATTACTGTTTGGGATACATTCCAAAAGTATTTCTTACTGCAAGAGACCACTCCATGGAAGATGGTACAGTTGCATAAGAACTTACCGCAACAGTAGATCTTTGAGGAGCGTCTCTTGCAGTAGGTTTGTTCCCACCCTCCATCCCCCTCCTTCCCTAAGAGGGCAAGTTCTGGTCTAATGACTTAAGGTTGGGACTCCTTTGGTACCTTGGCTTCCCCTCGGTCTTCACTTTGTGAGCTGAATCTGGCGGGGGGACTGAGGATACCAGGGACTCTCCACATTTATATAGGAAACAAGAAGCTGATGTCGTGTGGGCGGTCCCTGGTGAAAAACTGCTAGAAGAACTGCAGTGCACCACAGCGGCCTCTGCTAGATACCCAAAAGTATTACCTACTGTAAGAGACGCTCCTCAAAGATCTACTGTTACGGTAAGTTTTTACGTAACTATACTTTCTAGGAGTTGCATATGTTGTTCATCCACAAAGACCCAACCGACATCCCCTGGCAGTGGCGCACAGATGTGCTTCCATTGGGCAAGAACTGGTGCCACGGGGTGGTGCTAGGGGAGTTACCACCTGGGTTGTGGGAGGAGCCAGCTTGAAGACTTTCTGGCAGGTTTTAAAGGGGAAAGGACACTGCCATATTGTGTGGATGAAAAACATATACCACTCCTAGAACTACTGTTACAGTTAAGTAACCTGTTTTTCAGTACTTGTGCCACCAGCACAAAATAGGCCATGTGCTCAGTAGATCCAGCTTCCTTTGCAAAGACAAGATCTGTTAGCACATACAGACTATAGGCTTGATCTGAAACAGATAGCGGCTCCACTTCCCATGTGACCAAATCCTAGATGAGACATCACTGAGGTATTCAGCATGGGTCAGCACCATCAAGAGCCAGGTCTGAACAATGCATACCAGCTCCGCTTATGAATTCCAGATTAGAACGATCTGATTGGCAGGGTGAAATAATCAAAAATGATACCAATATAGCTAAATCATCAGTGTCCTGATCAACGTTTTTGTCCCCATTGTTCCCCAGTCCACTGATGATCGGAGCTGCAACTGCTGCATGCTTCCAGCTAGGTGAGAGGACGTGTCTGCCTTCACAGCCAATGCCAGTGCTGTTCCTTAGTCAGCTGGTAGGGGCTGCATCAGTGCTAAGACAGCCCACATCTTTCCTGTGCAGGAGCCGCATGCCTCACTTCTTTAAGCTGCCTCAAAGTGGTATCCTGAAGTGCTTGTGAACCCCAGCCTCCAAGCTCACTACTGAGCTGGCCCTAATTCACTTTTGACTTGATAATCCTTACGTGCAAAGATTTCAGTAATGTAAACGTTATTTCTGTGGTGTTGCTAATTTAAAATTATGTGGTATAAATCGAACATGTAATCCATTTCAGTGGGAACAAAAACTTATTGCATTCATGAGGGAGATGTCTTTAAATGAATTCATAGCTGACATGCCAGGAATTTGATCTGTCACACTTGTGGGGAGTTTTTACTATCCCAGGGTGATCCATTGCACATTTCTTAATTATGCAACTCTTCATAAAGCTTGGTATTTTTTCCAATCTTAGAACTTAGTAAGATGTGGAACTTTTAAGACTCTTGTCAATTTAGGGTTTCCTGTAGCTATACAGTTCTGCTCCCACATACACTTTTTACCAAATTTTGTGGCACTCAACTTGTTTGATGGGCTGTGCAGCTGGCTCTTGTTTCAGTATGTGCCCTTTATTAGGTGTTGATTTGTAGATGTAATGTTACAGTCTTCCTGTCTATAGAGTTTCATGTTTAATGGCTGGCTATTTTGTAAGTTATGAAAATGGTTCAGTTCTGTCCTTACAGTATGTTGTTGATCTGTGATTCTGAGTTTCTGTTCATTTCTCTCCATTCTTTTACTTCGGAAAGCACATTGGAAGTATGATCTACATTAGAGCTTAATTTTTGTCTTCTTTTGTTCTGGTAGTTATTAGCACTATGAATTTTTAAATTTAATGTTGCACATCATTTGCTTATTAAAGCATTTGTAGAACTGCACTTACATACAAAATTAGGAAAGAAAGAAGGTCACTATCCCATAGGTCTCATAGGTAAACACAGAACGTTTGAAGACAAGTGTCTGTGTAGCTCACCAATTTCAATACCCATATCCCCTGATGTTATTAAACATACAGAACTCATAGTTTCCTCTTGAATTGTCATGTTTTTACTGCCTACCACTTCCAATTGATCCATCGAGTTCTTTCCCCCATTTTTGTACCATGTGGTTCACCCATCAATTGTTAGTCTCATATGTAGTTCTTATTGACTCGTTGAATATTATTGCTAATGGTATAGAAAATTCCTTGCCTAGGTTTCTCAGAATTTTTCAGTGCCTTCCATCGGGTCCCATTGCCTTGTTGAGGGTTACTATCAGGTGTCACACATATATCTTGTAATATGTGCTGCTGCTCTATGGTGCACAACTTGTCACTAGCCGATACTTTTCTGTCTCTTTCTTTTGTAAATACAGATGGAAAATACTCACTTAAGCATTTGGCCTTCTATTCTTCCTTGGTTATGATGTCACCACTTCGCCGATTCTTCAGTGGTCCAGCAGTTCTCTATGTTTTCCTCTTATTTACACATCTGAAAAACATTTAATTATTGATTTGACTTCACATGCCATCTTTTCACTTTTTTGTTTTCCCACTCAATTCTGCATTTGCATTCTCAGTTTGTCCCTTTAGTTTTGCTGGTTTTCATTGGTGTCTTATGGTGTACTCCTCTAGTATGGCTTATTTTTTTCTAATTATGTCGAGTACCTCCTTCACAATCCACTAAGGTTTATAAAGCCTACTGTTGTACTTCCTCGTCTGTGGAATACATTCTTGCTATAAGATATCTAAATGGACTTTAAGGGTGTCCCATTGTTCCTGAACACTTCTGCGTATGGGTTGCCATTTCCAAGGTGCCCTTGCTGTGAGCTGTCTCATTTTTCCAAAATCCACCTTGTTCAGGGGCATGGTGTGTCCCTCCCAGTGTTTCCCCCCTGTTCTTTCTCATGGTAAATCGGATGATGTTATGGTCACTATTTCCTAGTGCTGCTCCAGTTTCAACATCTGATAATCCTTATTGCTAGTGATCCTATCCAGTTTTGTTTTTTTCCCTAGTACTGCCCTCGACACATTTTATCAGATAGCAGTCTTCACTAATATCCTAAAATTACAGACTTTGCCAGATTTTAGCAATTCCCTCGCAGTAAGTTGCTGAGATCTCCATGAGCAAAATAGTTCCTTTGGCCACTGCCTTTTGGATCATCCTGTGAAGTTTAGGATCCGAGTTCTCCTTCTGGTCTGGAGGTCCGTAGCAAAGAGTAACCATAACTGTACGCACTATTTTATTGTACTGTATGTGATGTATTTCCTTATTGTAATTGTGTTACCTTTGTTATTTATGTTTTTTGCTTCCTGTTATACCCTCCTACCAGAATGCCTCTGGAACCAAGCAGTTTCATAACTCAGCAAGTTTTTACTGGTAAATTTAAAAATAACTGTGTGCTGTTACATTTGAGGCACCCTGGTGTCTCTGTCTCATCTGTGTTAATGTCCTCTATTTTAGTTACTTGTATTTGGATTTTGACATCTAGTGATGCTCCTGTTCCTTTCTTGCCTGTTCCAGCCTTTCTAAATAGCTTGTAGTTGTCTATCTATTTCACTTGTCATTGTTGTCTTACCATGTCTCTGTTATTCCTATTATGTCCAGCTGTTCCATGGTAGTAAGTTTCTCTAGTTTACACAGTTTGTTTATTAGGACTTTTTCTTCACCTCTTAAGTGACTAATTTTCCAAGTGGCCAGACTAATGTCCTGCCATAGTAGAGTTGCTTAGTGCATGGCCCTGGAGTATTTCTTTTTTCTTAATCAGTTAATATTTTGTAGAGGGTTTCACTCCATATATTGCAGTGGCACAATAACTTTACCCATTTCATCCTTTTTTAATTTTTATTTTGTTTAGTTTATCAGTTAGTCAGGTTCCACTTTGCAGGGAACCCAGAACAGTAGAGAGTTTAAACTTTTTCACCGCTCATAAATATTAAAGGAATTTGTGTTGAACATATTGAAGATGTGACATATAAAATTAACCTTATTGAGCTTTATTTTAGGAAGATTTGTTACACTTGTTTTATAATTTCTTTGTACATTAATCTTAGTGTAAATATGCTGTTATCCAGTTTCTACCAATGGTCTTAAATGTTTGGGAAGTTCATATTATTCACCAGTTCAATGGCAGAAAGTCTCCTGATCTTGCTGCTGTCTTTGGACTCCATTGCAATATTTGAATTGCATTTCAAACTGGCTGTGGCATTTTTCAGTCGACCAGTCAATGCAGTTTTTTAATTAATGCTTTAAAATTGAGTTTAGACCTAGACGCAGCACACATGTGCATACGTTTGTCTTCAATAGTTTTTATAATGATACATGTGCATTATTTATAGTTCAACTGCAGTTACGATAGGAGTTCACATGTTTTTATTTACATTCTGAAATTCAGAATGGTTTACTCTAACAGAGGATTAATTAACTTAATGTACATTGCAACTTGCATGTTGTCAAGAGGGGACTATGCTTACTTTTTAAGTTAAAATGGAGATGATCATGAGACAAATATGTATATTTAGTTAAATGAACACATGTAGGCTTTCTGTATTTACTTTGCTAAAATATGTGCATTTTAATGTGGAAAGTTTACTTTTAATGTACAAGTATCTTAAAACTGCAGTAATGGAATGCAAAGTGTGACAACGTTTATCATCTGATTGTTCAAACTGTGTTTAATGGTCAGAAATAAATTCATGCACTGTATCTTTCTAACTGCAATTTTTGTGACTTAACCTAGAATAGATTAAAATGTAAAAGCCTTGCTTTTGTAGTACATGAATTAAAATACACTTTCTAATGAATTCTGTGTCATTTCAGGATACATGTTTATGTGGAAAGCATATTTAACATGTCCAACAATTTCTTTCTGTATCGGGCCATGTCATCAAATCCATGCATCACTGTCCCTGTTAGGAAGTGAGCTGTGTTCATGATGCTAAGGGTTGGCACACTAGTGCACTTTCTACAGTATGTGCTGAGCCGTTGCAATGGCCTTGTTTCCTTCTTGGTCTACAGCTTTATATACAGTAAATAAGAGGTTTACACTACAAGTTAGTAAAGTATGTCTTATTAATGAGTCATGTGCTTTCTTGAGATTAGGAGTTGAAATATGCACACTTCTCCTCGGCTTCTCAAGCATCCTTAGTGCCACAAGAAGTAGGGAATGTGAAGCCAGCGTAAGAGTGAGACAAGTAGTAACAATGTTGTTTACATTTGTAGTGGTTATAAAGAGATATAAATAAACTGAAGATACATAATGGAGAAGCAAAAGAATTAAATGTACAAGAATGGAATTTGTTAATGTCAAAAGATAGAATATATGGAGATAATTGTGATATTCAACTGAAATCAAAATTTTATTTTCTGAAATATAATAATGTACTACACTTCCCACTTGACTTCTTTGAACCACATAGATATTTAGTTCCTTAAAACCATTAACATCCCCATCTACTGTATGAATACATCTTTCAGTATATGCCTTTCTGTTACAAGCTAACTGATGAATCCAGATGATATGTGAACATGGAACTGTAACTTACAGTTTCCGGAAACTGCCCTAATTCTGACAGTTATGCTTAAGGTATGTCTGAAGAATATTAGTATGTAAGCAACAATTGTGACCACATTTATCAGGAATGTTGATAAGTGGAAGTACAGCATCATGCTTCATCTACTATGTAACAAATAGCATGATATGAATTACAAACACCTTCATGACCTCAGTACAAGGTTCGTTTTAAAATAGGTAAGATATTCAGAGGAATTCACAGTAGTCTTAAACTAAAGATGTTGCACAACATTAGTTTATTCCATATGTTGAAGAAAACTGAAAAATGTTAGCTCTGCAATTTTTACCCATTTTTATGTTTGGTTGCGTGCATGTGCAAAGCAAATATATTGTTACTGTAGTGTAGGTGACTGTATAGGTGTGTACTGTATAAGCCAGTGGCTATAGAAATGTAGGCGGTTTGCCTCTCAAAAGCCAGTATTGAGAAGGCTGACAATGACAGTGTTTAGCTGGTTGATGAGCTTAAATTTCTTGTAGTTCAAAGGAGAAAGCTCCAACAATCACACTGGTTTTCTGCCCACTAGCCAGCTAGCAGACATCATCAGGCTTTGAAGATAAACATTAAGCCTCACACTGTGTATGTGTGTCCTTAGTTATAGACAAGAAATCTTTATTTGAAAGCACTGAGCAGAGTTTTGGGGGAGACATCATGGATAATCCAAATATAATAGCTTTAAATATGTTAACAGCATGTCAATAATAAACAGAAAACGCCAGCAATATTTGATTTTAAATTACATATTATGTTCCCTTTAAAGAACCCTCATACCAGTTGGCTAACTTAAAAAAATGTGAGCGTTAGACACAGTTCAGTTTTATCATTTAAATATTTTTTTATGGACATTGTCCTCCTCCCCCCTCCCTGTTGGCCCCCTTCTGCTGTTGAACCTCAGCCCCATCACCCCACCTCCAGGACTTACCTCATCTACTTCTTATCTCATTGTGTGAGTGGGTGCCATGGAAGGTGGTGGTGCAGTACCTTTAGGATCACAGCAACATCCTGCGGGCATGGATTCTTTTCCGCCCATTACTCCCCTTCAGTCAGAGCCAGTGGTGTGCAGTAGCACACACGTAGACTGAGAAGACTGTGCACAGTTTCAGTGCCTGCCTCCAACTTTAAATCCTGGTAACTACTACTGTGCCACCTACCCTACACTAGGTGGCAGCCAAGCCAAGCAGCAGTACATACTGCCCCCCCAAAGGAGGAGATTCATCAATGGATGCTAAATCCCCCCTTCCCCCTGCCAACCCCCATGTGACCTTGGTCCATTCCCGAACTCAGGTCACCAGTGTGGTGAAATTTGAGGCATCTAGCACCCCAACTCTTCATGTTACTGGCCAGACTACAAGTCATGTAGTGCATATTTCCTTAAACAGTATTGTTTGTGGCCCTGAAGGAAGCCTGCAACCCACTGTTTTACAGTTCTGTGCTTTTACCCTCTTTATCATTCAGCCAAAACTATATTTTGTGCAGTTCTGTCCCTTTTGTCTTTATTACTGAAGGAAGTGACATAAAAACAAGACTACTGTCCATGGACTTTGTTAGCTTTGGCTTTTTGTCTGCACATGACATCATAATTATCTCCACAGCAACAGAGTGGGATGTCATAAACAGAATTGTGACTGCAGCAGTAGACAAGCCGATGGGGCAGACATCCTGTTTCCATGCAAATATCCTTAATAATAAACAAAGAAGGCTGACGATTATAAAACAAGGGTGAAATACAAGCTAAATTGTGTCGTTGTTTTTCAGAGTTGTTCCAGCAACATCATGGGCACTTTAAAACCCTGTTACACTGCAAGCAAACATTTTGCATCAACAAATGCATGTTTATTTACTAATTTTCTCCAAGGGTCTACCATACCTCCATGACACAACCCCGTGTGACACTCAGTGGCAGTGATCCCTGCAGCAGGCTTCTATTCCAGACCACCAGCACTCTGAAAGAACCCCCCCCCCCATGTTGTGGGACCTAGTTTTGACTGGCCTGTGGGCTCCACAGGCCTACTACCAAAGCAAATCTAATTTGTCAGAGAAAGCAGATCAGACCCTAGTGATAGTGGTACCAACAGAGGAATCATGTAGGATCCAGGAAATTCTTCCCAAATTAATATCCTACCTACCAAGACTTGCAGGCATCCTCATGCATTTCCAACTAGGATGGGGTAGAGTAGGTGTCACTTGGTTGCCAGTAGCACCAGCACTGCCCCCAGTCCCTATCACCAGAAGTGGTAAAGCAGCATAAGGATATCTAACCCCCCCAAGTCTGAGTGGTGTCTCCCAGGTGGTAGTGCATCATGGTAACCCCCAGCACCATTGGGCTGGGCATTTTTATGTGTTGTACATATACATTATCTTTAATCATTCTTCCACCATCGAGGCATCCTCTTCCTCATGGTAGATGGTCTCATCAGACTGTAAGGAGGAGTTGTACAGGAAGCTCAGCTTTAATTCAGCAGATGCCCCCAACTTAATATTTCTTCCCTCTTGAACTTGCATAAACCAGGTCCACAAGTGGGTAAGCGGGACAAGCTGTTGGCATCAGGGGAATCTCGGAGCCTGGCATTTGTGGTAAATCTCTACCTGGTCAGCTGTTGGAAGGAGTAGCTGAGAAAGACACCAGAAGTCCCTAGGGCACTAAGGATTTACAAGTTTGTATTGGATGATCTGGATACATTTCTTATGGTGCCTAATGCAGGCCCGGCCTTAGTTTCTGTGGCACATAAATGAGCCGTTCCAGTCGAGGGCAATACCTGCCCTAAAGACCCACATGACAAACAGATTAAAGCTCCCCTACACGGGGTCCGTGATATGGCTAGCATGTCTGTGCAGGTGCTGGTTTTCTTAGCATATATGGTCAGAGTAGTTGAGTCATGGACTCGATCACAATATTCAGCCCTAGGTAAAAGAAAAAGGGAGGAGGATCAAGTTAGGCAAACTAAAAAAAATTCTGAATAGGGCCACCCTATTTCTAGCCAGTGCAGCTCTAGGTTCCTAAGCTTGAGGTGGTGTCAGTTATTTTTTGTAGACTATTGCTCCAGGGTTTCCCAGGCGAGACAAGAACTGCTTTGTTAAACCTGCCCCCGAACATCACAGGTTAGTGGTCACCTTTACTCTCTCTCTTCCTTTTAGGTTCACCCCTGTGTGTCCCAGTCCTGCAAATCCTCTTGCCACTGCTGAGGGGTGGAGTGGGCTGTTGACTTTGTATTCGCCTCACCCCTCCGTCCCACTCTGCTGCTGCCCGTAACAACTACAGGATGCCGAGGTAGATATTCACTGATTGTTTCTTGCAGCAGACCTGTTGTACGGTGCCGAGAGATTTATCCCACCCACCTCCCTGGGGGTTGCACTGTTTTATAGTTCCTCGACAAGCACTCATGTACTCATCAGTGATTAGTGCTTCCAGCTGTTATAGGCATTTCTCCTCTCTCACTCCTGAATTGCCTAGGCACCCCTACATCTGCACCAATTGCCTTGTGTCCTGCCTCTCTCTCCTGCCTCCTTCTCTCCTTACACCATGCTTTTGCTCTCCCTCATTTCGCTCTGCTCTCCCTTATGCAGACCTTCCTTCCACTCTCCCCCCACATCTCTCCTCCCGCTACCCCATCTCAGCTCACCCCCAGTTTCCCCTCCATCCTACTCTCCACCCACCTCAATTTCATCTTCCTCCTGCGTCCTTTCCACTGCCTGACGAGTCTAGCCCACTCCTCCATGCCCCGTCTCCCTCTTCTCGACACCACCTGTACCTCGTTATAGATCCCAGTTGCCCACTCCCCCTTCTCTCCACCCCCCCACCTACTCACTCTGGCCTACTTTCCTCCTCCTCTCTGAACCTCGATGCCCTCCTTCACTGCATCCGATTCTCCTCACCCCTTCCCATTCTCACTTTTCCAGAAGGCCCAAGTATCTCCCCCACTTCTCCCTCTACTTGCTCCGTCTTCTCCTCTCAGGGGACATGGAACTTAACCCGGGTCCTCCACCCATTAAAACCCCCACCACCCAGCCAAAGGGACTGCGGATCTTCCACCTAAATGCCAGGAGTATTCTTCCAAAATTGGACACCCGTAAAGTCTGGATCACCCAACACTCCCCTGATGTTCTGTGTGTCCGAATCTTGGGTATCCACCAAAATCCCTGACTCATCCATATCCATTCCTGACTTCAACCTATTCTGCCAAGACTGCGGGAAATGTGGAGGCAGCGTGGCTATCTATACCAGGCAGTCTCTCAGTTGCTCCATCTCTCTTAGAGATGCCTACTCCTCCTGTCATGTGCTCCTTATTGTTCGCCTCTCCTTCCCATCCACCCTTCCCATCTGCACAGGAGTTATGTACAGCCCACCAAAAGCATTCCACAACTCTATCTTTGAGTGTATCTTCGCCATGTCGTCCAACTCAGCCAAGGGGGAGCTCATCCTGCTCAGAGACTTTAATCTGGACTGGCTCTCCTCCTCCACCAAATCATCTACCCTTAAAATGGAATCTCTAAATCATAGCCAGTTGATTTCAGAACCAATTCACCTAAACCCCAAATCTCCCAATCATTCTGTCCTCGACTGGGTGCTTGCCTCACACCCTCACCACATCTCAGCCGCTGGAGTCCTCCCTGATGCCCTTAGTGATCATAATATCACTTTCTGCATTTGGAAAGCCTCCATTCCTCAATCTGCCCCCAGATACTTACTGTATCACCCTCTTTGCAATCTGGACACCAACTCCCTACTACTGGACCTGTGTAGCACTATATACAGCCCCAGATGTTAACTCAGCTTACCAGTTCTTTTCAGGCACCTAAACAGCATCTGGAACATCCATGCCCCTCTAAAAAGATCCGGAGTAAAACACAACCATCACCCGTGGATTACTCCTGACCTCCTTGCACTCTGCAGAAGTCTCAATAAACACTGGACAAATTACAAGGCTTCCCCCTTTCCTTCACTTCTTCAGATTTATAAATCCCTTAGAAATGCCTGCACTATGGCCATCAGAAGAATTAAATTGGATTTCTTCAAATCCCAGCTGCAGGCCAGATTCAACTCCACATCTAACTTTTGGAAAGTTCTCCACTCCCTTCTAGACCCACCCTCATCTCCCCCCCATCCTAAACCATGAAGACCTGACAATCACTGATCCAGTCTCAATCGCAGGCACCTTTAACCCTTTCTTTACTATGCTTGCCCTCCCTGACCATCCCACTCCCACCCCTGCAGGCTCTCCACCCTCCTCTACTGGATTTGGCTTCACATTTCCCCCCAAGAAGCCTTCAAGGCTCCTAATGTCACTGAACCCTACTAAATCTAGTCCCGACAGCCTACACCCCAACATTCTTTGCATATCTGCTCCAGCAATATCCACTCTCCTCACTCATCTCCTAAACCTCTCCCTCATTACCAGCACTGTCCCCCAGGCCTGGAAAGTAGCCAAGGTGCTTCCCCTCCATAAAGGTGGGGACCCCACCTCGCCTGGTAACTACAGACTTGTTTCTGTCCTGCCTGCTCTCGCCAAACTCTAGGAGCCCCTGTTCTACTCAAGGCTTCTGGAACATCTCTCTAATGCCAATTGTCTCTCCTTTCCAGTCTGACTTTAGGAAGCAGCATTCCACAGTTTCCTCCCTGTTCCATGTCACTAACCATATCCAGTCATCCAAGGACAAAGGCCACATCACTGCTGCCATCTTCATGGACTTGGCAAAGGCCTTCGGCTCTGTCTCTCACCAACTCCTGATCCAAAAGCTTCTCTCCTCCGGCTTGGCCCCAGCCACTGCTGACTGGTTCAAATCTTATCTCCACAACAGACAATCTGTTCAAGTTGGCAATGTTCTCTCCCCTTCTCTCCCTATCCAAACCAGCGTTCCCCAATATTCCGTTCTCAGCACTATCTTTTTCTCTCTTTTCATTAATGACCTCCCTTCCATCTGTTCTCCCTCAAGTATCCACATGTACACGGATGATACCGTGATTTACCTTTCCGGTCCAAACACCACTGAGATAGCAACCCCCACAGCACGATTTCGACTGTGCACTCTTGGTTCAGATAAAATCAACTCAAATTAAACTTAAAAAAAAGAATGGTCTCCATGTTCTTCGGATCAAGGCAAAGAGTATCCAAATCCCAGATCACCCCGGCTTTTACCGCCCTGGACGGCTCTCAACTAGACATAGTCAAGGGTTTCAAATACCTTGTAGTCTGGCTTGACAGCAACCTGGATTTCACTGCCTATATTGATTCCACCTGTTCCAAACCTTAGCCTAAACTAGGAGCCTTTTACAGGCTTAAAGATTGTCTCCCTTTGCCCACCCACCGTGAGTTAGTCACCAAATCTATCTTACCAGTAATAGACTATGCAGACATTGTTTATTGCTCAGCACCCACTACTTCCCTTGCTAGACTCAACACCTTACTAAACTCTCTTTGTCGTTTTGCCATCTCCTGCCCCCCCCATGCACCACTGCACTCTCTACTCCTCCCTCTCCCTAATGCCTCTACCTGCTAGGCGCCATTTTCACATCCTCACTTTTATTTCCAAATTCTGGTTTGGGTCCCTCCTTCCTTACCTCAGCTCCTGCCTGTCACCCAGGTAGCTCCTCTGCGTACTTCCTCTGATCCAGGGACACTTGTATGTTCTCCCTCCCTCACCCACGCACCAGCTCATGTAAGGCTGCCTTCTCTTACTGTCACCCTTACCTCTAGAATCTACTTCCTTGGGACACTCATCACTCCCTCACATTCTCTGCCCTTAAATCCAAGCTCTAAGCTGACACTATGACTACCTGCTCATGTCTTTTCCCCCCATACCAGACTAAACCAACTCTACTCCCAACCTAGCATTTCACCTCCTCACAAAGTCATACATATAGATAGATATATATATATATATATTGCTTGTAATGAGCTATACGTGATCTAACTTGTCTTATGTTTTGTGCATTATCTTTCTGTTTATGTAACTATGTATTATCTAATGTATGTGAACATTATTCCCTGATGTTATTGCTTTTATATCTTTTCTTGTTTTTTATTCTTATTATTTTGCATATGCAGTTTTGTTTTATTTGCTGTGTTTATCAAAATCTGTAATCCTCTCTACTGTCCCCTACCCCTGGGTCGCACCTGGAAATGAGCTCCAGCTCTGTGTGCCTTTCCCGGTTACCAACTTCTAAATAAATAAAAAAAAATGAAAACTCTGACTCCCTAGCCAGTAGGTCAGTAGCCACCAGTTACATTGATAGGAGAACAGTTTGTTTGAATCCTTGGGCTATCAATCTGACCACAAAGGCAAAAATGGTCTTCACTGGGACATTTCCTCCATTGGACCACACCTTTGAAACTGTAAGCCATCTGTGTCAGGACCAATTGGAAACTTTTGCTAGTCTGGGCCGCCCACAATGATGTGCAACACTGGTTGCCCAATTGCTCCTCAATTCTTTCTCCCTCCATCGACTACTCGTTAGACCTGCAGAGAAACAACACCGCTGTTATCAACTTTATTTAACTTAATAACTTACTTATCAACATCGTTCTTTCATGCCGCTGTCTAAAGAACCTTTATTTAGGTTTTGTATCTGCGGTTAAAAAATCTTCAAGGCAATGCTTACACAGTTTGCGTTTGCTGTTTGGGCCAGTCCTACAATGTGAGGGCCTGCAGATCTGCCAGGGATTCAATCAGGCCACAAGGAGACACCAGAAGAAGGCTCTTGAAACCTTCATCATCATTAAGACCATAGAAGTCACCACCAGTGCCATGGGATCAAGGTCTGCTTCTCCTTCCCAGTTGATGGGTTCCTCCAGAAAGGAAACTCCTTGGCGTTCAGCGACGCTTTCACCAATGCAGTCATCAAGGTCAAAGGACATGGAAAAGTCACTGAAGTCCTCCTTTTCCAGCCATCACCACAAACGTAGGATAAGTCTCATGCTTTGTCAGTGAAGTCAAAGTCTCCATTGAAGGAGGGTAAATCCTCATTGGTGTCCAGTGATGACTGTAGCACCCGCGATGAAACACCAAGGTCGGGGACTGGCCCTGGTGCCACCATACCTACTATGGATGGTGTGCAGCCAATGCCAGTAGTCCTGGGCCTTTTACAGGGTAATATAGACACCTAGGTTGTGCTGGCATCCTTCTGTGCTCTATTTCACCGACTGTTACCATTGCTTCCACCAATGATAATGGCTGTCCCATCAGCACAATTGATGACTACGGGATCCAAAAGCATGTCTGTAGTTTTGCCATCGCTGGCTCCAATTCTCACTCCCATAGTCATTCCAAGCAACAAGGAGGAGTATAATCCTGATCTACTTAATATGGAGTAGGATTTGGAGGATGAAGAAAGGGAACCTGATCTCTATGAGGGGGGATTACCTTCAAATTCTACCCTCTCCTGATGCAGTGAGCTCTCTGCAGTATACACACTCGGGTCCCCTCCTGAAGATGCCTCCTTTCAGGCTTTACTCAGACAAATCCAGGAAGAAATAGGATTTTCAGCTGAGGAAGGAAGGCTTCACAAAGAGAAATTTGATGGAGTTTTTGGAGGTTCCTACTACTGCAACTGTTTTCAGCACTCCTATATATCCTGCTTGGAAGGACGTTATTGTTGTTTCTTGGCACAAGTCTAATACCGTGCGTGCAGTGCCCTGAAAGTCTGATAAGTAGCATCCTGCTCAGTCTGCTAAGCCTTACAGCCTGAAACTGATTCTGTGGTTATTATGGTTGCTCATGTCAGCGTGACTCAGTTGATACCACATCCGCCTCTGGACCAGAAGGTCGTAAATTCTCGTCCCACACCGGGATTGGACTTGCACCTAAAATGCCGGCATACGAGTGCAGTATTAGGGGGTGCTGTACTGCTGGGCTGTGCCGTCCTTCGGATGAGATGTTAAACTGAGGTCTCTGCTGCCTATCCTGGTGCTGTCCTGGACAGGTGGAAGTAAAAGAACCCAGGGCACGCTTTGCAAAGAGTAGGGGACATTCCCAGTGTCCTGGCCAACATTCCCCTTCCCATAAACCGGTTCATGCAATTACCCAGGCTGTGTGTGGGTGTTAATGTCAGTGACATAAAGTTTAACAACTACTACATTGCTCACGTGTAGCCAGTCTTGCCTTGTAGTCGCTCCTATCCAACATGGCTGCCTTGTAAATGACACCTATGAAGAATATACTGAAAAAAGTAATATGTTCAGAAAAAGTAGTGATAGTTATGATGTATACAGATTGTTAGGAATTATTGTAATGTCTGTCTTGATGTACCCCATAATTTGTATTTCTCTGACGTGGAACCTTTGTAAAAGAGCCAAGGCTCAAAGGTATTTGTAATCCTAGACTTGATAAATAAATAAATTCATACAGGACAATACACAGATTTCCAGTCATTGCTCCCTGTCCCACGCAGGCCTCATTCGGGCAGATATCCAAGCCCTCCTGAGCAAAAAGGCAATCCAGATAGTCCCACAGAGTCAGAGGAATGGGTTATTACTCTAACTTCTTAGTTCCAAAAAAAGATGGGACAGCATCTGTTGTCTATTTTCTCTGACAAATGCCACTGGCTGCCTTGTTACAATGCTACCCTTGAATTGTATTAATCTGTACTCTGTTTGCAGTGTCCACATTATTGTAATGTCTGTCTTGATGTACACCATAATTTTTATTTCTCTGATGTGGAACCTTTGTAAAAGCGCCAAGGCTCAAAGGTATTTGTAATCCTAGACTTGATAAATAAATAAATAAAAATGTGCGATATGGCCGCCACTACACATTCATTCACTTCACTACCAGTCTAGCTTTGCTTGTAAAGCACTATGGAATACACTGTGTATGAAAAGCACTATATAAATGTTGATTCTTTTTCTTCATGATTGTTCTAGGGCCCCAAAACACGTGAGCTGTGTGCCTCCTGATAAAGAATACAGGAGGTTGAATGTTATGGGCAAAAGGACTTATACCTCTGCATCCTTAGGCCTCAGGGTAGCTAATTACCAAGGCTTTATGATTAAATATTAAAATAGCCTGTGGTGTTCTGCCATATCCACTATCAGGCTCTGCTGGACAGTCCTGCCAAGGGTAATTTGCTTAAGGCTGCTTCAGCTAGTATGGACACAGGTAAGCATCTCTTGTTTTGCATGTAATGTATCTGTTGCTTTGGACAGGGTTGCTGTCTGTGGTATATTAGCTCAGACTGTCTATTGTGTTACGCTCAACAGACCTGGGCAGGATGCAGGTGCAGGGCCTCTGCCCTAAACACTCTAAAAGACAAAGTTCGTCCCTGCACTCCAGCGCCAGGAGTAAGGGGATTACTTCAGTGAAGGAATTTCCACAAATCAAAGTTTTCCACAAAATAGCAATTTATTAGTGGGTTAAATCCCACTGAAAATAGCAGACAAGCACTCTGTCCATCAGACTAAACTACCTTGGTGCTTTGCCAAGTAAGGACTGACGAAGCCCTTACGTGGCAAAGCGCTGAGGTAGTTTGGTCTGACAGACAAAATTCTTGTCTGCTATTTTCAGTGGGATTTAACCCACTAATAAATAGTTATTTTGTGGAAAACTTTGATTTGTTGAAGTTCCTTCACTGGAGTAATCCCTTTACTCATGGCTCTGGAGTGCAGGGGCGAACTTGGTCTTTTTGCCTGTGGTATATGCCTTCAGATATATTTCTGGCTACTTCCGGATGGGTTTGCCACCGATGTACAACAGTCTGTGCTGAATGCCTCTTTTAGAGGCTCCAGGCTGTTTGAAGATGCTGTTCAAAATGCTCTGTGTGAGCTTCAGACCACCAGGATGACCTTACAGTCCCTCAGGTCTCTGACCTCTCAGTCTAGCAGAGGGCATGGTAAGGGCTGGCTTCATAAGCCTGCTGCCCATGGTGGTTGTGCCTACTGTCAGCAGCCCTGTGCCCATGGTGAAGGTCCCCTCTGCCCTTGCAAAAGCACCCAAAGGTATTGGTCAAGGCAGCACCCCTTCTGCCCCCAGTACTTTCTGAATCCCCCCTTCCTCTACCTCCTGTACTACTTCTGGGGGCGCAGGTGGGGTAAGGATCCCTCTTCATTTTCAAAAGTGGAGGGAGATCACGATAGATGAATGAGTCCTGGAAATAGTGGAAAAAGTGCATACTCTAGAGTTGTTGTCTACCCCTACAGTACATCCACCACCTCCTTGTTGTTATCCTCCAGGCCACATGTCCCTTCTGCTAATAGAGGTTCTGTCCCTCATAAAAAAGCATGCTATTGTACTTGTTCCCCCTCAAGAAAAAAACACAAAGGGTTCTCTTCCAGATACTGCCTGGTTCCCAAGTGGACATGAGATAGGCATTCTGCACTGGACTTGTGAGACCTAAACCTGTTCATCAAATACAGACAGCTTTAAATGGTGCCTCTTCAGGCTATCATCCCCTTGCTGCAAAAGGGGATTGACTGTGTGCCTGGATTTGCCCTGGATATATAGAGGACTTATACCTTTATATTAAGATTCACAAACACTGTAGGCAGTACCCCCGCTTTATGATAGAGGTCAGCCATTATCGGTTCCGAGTCTTGCCCTCTGGCTTATTCTTGGCACTGCGATTATTCACCAAATGCTTAGTGGTTATGGCAGCGGCCCTCAGGAGGTAAGGGGTTATGTCTTTCCTTATCTGGATGACTGGCTCCTGAAGGCCCCCTCCAGGGAAGTTATTCTGTATACATTGTCCAGAACAAGACAATTGTTTGAGGAACTGGGTGTCCTGGTGAACGTACCAAAATCCATACGTGTTTCTTGTTAGCACCTCCACTGTATTGACATGGTGCTGGACACAGTCCCTTCTGCCTACAGACAGGATGGAGACCCTCAGTGCCCAGGCCAAGCTGATGTACAGAAGCCATTATATGTCAGCTTGGATGATGTTGCGTCTGTTGGGGTTGATGGCTGCGGCCATCGTCATGGTTCTCTTTGCCCACCTCCATATGTGCATACTGCATTGGACCCTTCGGGTACAGTGGGATCAGCTGACAGATGAGTTGGAACAATTGGTCTATATCGCATTCCTCTCTACCATGCTCTAATATGGTGGATGGCCCACCTGAACCTGTTACAGCACATTCCATTCTTTTCCCTGACTCCCATACAAATTCTCACAGTGGGCACCTCAGAGTAAGGCTGGGGTACCCATCTCAGGTCCTGTTGAACCCAGGCTTCCTGGACTAATCTACTGTCCGATCTCCATATCAATATTTTGGAGATAAGGGTTGTTCTGCATGGTCTACAGGCTTTTCAAGAGCATCTCTGCCCCAGTCAGTGTAATATACTACATAAATGAGCAAGGGGCACTCACTCTTATCCCCTGTGCAGAGAAGCAATGATAGTGTGGTACTGGGCTGTGTCTTACGGCTTTCAGCTGCTGGCTGTGTTTCTCCCAGATATCCAAAATGTCTTGGCAGACAGGCTAAGTAGGTCTCAGTCCCTGGTGCATAAATGGGAACTGCTGACCTCTGTGGTAAATGACCTATTAGCAAGACTGTTATCTTCCTTTGAGAGGGTTCTTGCAGTAGGTATTGACATATAGGACTAAGCCGCCAGGTGTCAGGACCCCTGGAAATAGTTTCCAGCTAGCAGTCTCTGATGGGGACCACCCCCACGTCAGGTGACCGGCCTCAAGAAACGTCGGTATAAAGGGGCGGACCCCCACACCCGCCTTCTTGTTTTTTCCCGCTGTCGGCTTCTGAAAGTTCCTCACTGTAGAACAGTACTTGTCAGGCATTTGTCTGTCTTAAAGTTTCTAATTCTTTTGACCATTTTTCTCTATTTTTGTCGATATTTTCTACAACATCTGCTGTGTATGTCGTCCCCGACACCCTCCGAATCGCATAAAGAAAAGTGCAACTCGTGGTTCCCAGCTTCCACACAAGGATGGCCACTCCTTGTGTCTCTTCTGTCTAGGCCCCGACCACCCCATGGAGAAGTGCCAGCACTGCCAAAAGTTCCACTCAGCTACCTGCAAGAGAAGGTAGCAGTCCTTGGAAGCCCATCTCTGCAAGAAGAAAATGGCCTCCAAGGAAAAAAAGTTAAAAAAGTTTAGGCAGGTATCCACTTCCCCTGAAGGCCTTGGAACTTCCATGAAGTTATGCCAAAGAAGTATGTTTTTGATGGAGACCGAGATTTGGAGTATTTTCTGCAGCTGGCCAATGCTATTGGACTGTTGGTAATTTTACGAGCTGGTCCCTACATATGTGCAGAATGGGACATGGGAGGCTTGCCTGCATGGATATTAAAGAAAGAGACCGTTGTTCTTCGGTCTAATGACCCAGATTACCTTGCAGATGTGGACCAATGGATGGGTGTGCTGTTACCAAGAAAGAAACCACATTTGTATCACAATGGAGGGCCAATTATTTCTGTACAGGTGGAAAATGAGTATGGGAGTTACTTTGCATGCGACTACAATTATCTCCGCCATCTTGAGAAGCTCTTCCGGTACCACCTTGGCACGGAGGTTATTTTGTTTTCAACTGATGGGTCATTGATCCACAGTGTTGGGTGTGGAACTATTCAGGGACTCTACTCAACTGTAGATTTTGGACCAGGTGAAAATATCACTGCATGTTTTGAAGTCCAGAGGCATTTTGAGCCGTAGGGACCACTGGTCAATTCCGAGTTGTATACAGGCTGGCTCGATCACTGGGGTGAAAAACATTTGGTCGTTGACACAAACTTTTTAACTAGAGCCATAAATACAATTCTTGGACTTGGAGCCAACCTTAACATGACTAATAACTTAATATGGAGGTCAGGGGTAAGGGGCAACAGACTTCTTGGAAAACATAAACTGAACTTACAAACTTAAATGGGCAGACTGGGTGGGCCATAGGCCCTTATCTGCCGACACTGTCTATGTATCTATGTTTATAGGAGGAACACATTTTGGATATTGGAATGGAGCAAACACACCATATGCATCTCAGCCTACTAGTTATGATTATGATGCTCCATTATCTGAGGCAGGAGACCTAACAGAGAAATATTTTGCTATCAGGGAAGTAATTAAAAAGTATAAGAAAGTACCAGATGGCCCTATCCCTCCTTCTACACCAAAGTTTGCTTATGGGCCTGTGCCACTGAATAAGCTGCACACCGTGTCTGTGATGCTTGATGTGCTCTGTCCCTCGGGACCAGTGAAGAGTGTTTACCCTTTGAACTTTGTTCAGCTGAACCAGTATTTTGGATTTGTGCTGTATAGAACTTCACTGCCAAAGGACTGCAGTAACTCTTCTCTTTCATCACTATTAAATGGAGTTCATGACCGTGCATATGTTACCGTGGATGGGGTGCCACAAGGAGTTCTTGAAAGGGACAAGGCAATCACCATAAATATAACTGGGAAGTCTGGAGCAGTACTTGACGTACTTGTGGAAAACCTGGGCAGAACCAATTTTGGCAAATATATTAATGACTTCAAGGGCCTAATAACAAACCTAACTCTAGGCAAAGATACCTTGACTGGCTGGACAATGTACCCCTGAGACACTGATGATGCTGTGATCAGAGGCCTGAAAGGGAGAAGCCACAAGTCACTCTTCAGCCCTACCTCATCAGCTTTTACAGCACCTGCATTTTATGTGGGTAGTTTTGACATTCCAAGTGGAATTCCAGACCTACCTCAAGACACTTTCATTGACTTCCCTAATTGGACCAAGGGGCAAGTATGGATCAATGGATTTAACCTGGGTCGCTATTGGCCTGCCAGAGGTCCTCAGATAACCTTGTACGTGCCTAAGCATATCCTGTCTACGTCTGCACCAAACAACATTACAGTCCTGGAACTAGAGAAGTCACCCTGCGATGTCAAACCTTGTGTTGTGGAGTTTGTAGATACACCTGTCCTGAATGCTACAGTTGCTAATATGGTTTATAGTAAAAAGCTCTTTGTAAGAGAGCAGGAGACAGATATAAGGCAATTCTTGTAAGGGTAGGTGGGGAAATGGGCATACTAGGTGGGCCAAGCGGTCCTTGTCTGCCGTCAAAATCTATTTCTCTAAGGCCATAAAAAGAAGCGTGACAAGGAGAAGCACCAGGAACGGGAGCTGTCTTCCACAGCAACCGCGACTTCAGCTGGAGTTGCGGCCCTCAAGGTAACATCCCCTCTGGGGGATCGCTCCTCGACGGCCGTCTTGGTGGCTACCAAGAAGGTGTCACCCTTCTCATCGTGCTTGCAGTCAGGCCCTTTGGGAGCCTCTGGGGTAAAGGAGGCCTTCGATCCCATCAAGGCCGCTCCTCCTTCACGGCCTTCTGGTCAGAGTGGGTCCGGTAAGTCAGACGTCAGTCCCCCCAGTGCCCGCCCGGACAAGGCTGGTAAGTCGATCACCTCCTCGGGTAAGCACCCAGCCAAATCCCCTTCCGACAAGGCCGCCACTCCTTCACAGCCTTCATCAGACAGGGAGTCTGATAAGTCAGATACTGGCTCCTCCGACGTCCACACGGACACTGCTGATAAGTCGTCCGCCAGCTCTTCCGACAACCGCCTGGTCAATAAGCCTGCACCAGACCCCATTGTCACGTCTGACACCCCAAGCTCTCTGCAATATATTACCCCATTGCCTACTGAGGTTCCCCCGGTTGACACCCAGGGATTTTAATCTTCCTTCCCCAGTTGAAACTGACTATCTCTGGATGCTGCCATCAGGGCTCCCCCCCCTCCTGCGCTGGACCCTCTGACCCTGGATCCTCAGACACCGGCCGACCCGACGATGCCCTCCGGCGTCCCTTTGCCCAATGGAAGACCTGCTTCTCCGTCAGGACCATCTGACCCACTCGACGGTATACCTACGCCAGGCCTGACACCCGTGTGGCCAATGCTTCCTCCGTTTGGCCCGCCAGCAGGGCCTTTGCCAGGTCCTTCTGCCTCATCAGAGCCCCTGTCTCCAGGGTACCTGACACCACAATACCCGGTGCTGCAGTACCCGGCCCCTCAGTATCCAATGCCGCAGTACCTGACGCCAAGCTTCCCGCCATCGGGCTATGGATACTCATATTATGGGTACCCTCATTACCCATATCCCCCATGTCCTCCTCCTTCACCTCCGCCGCCCACTGCACAGCCACCGGCGGATCTGGAGATCTTGGCCTCCTGGTGGCTGAGGCCAGAGCTCTGCTCACCAAGGAGGTAAAGAGTCATCTTCCGATACCTGTCCCTACACCGGGCCCCCTAAGTCGGAGACGGGACACTCCTTCCCCCTTGCCTGATGCCATAGGAGAACCCTCTGGTGCCAGAGGTGGGGAGGACTCCAACCCCCAGGAACTCCCCAGAGGGGTCGTTCCTCCCCCTCCTAGGGAGGAGTCTTCTTCCTCTTCCTCAGAGACCTCGGACTCCGACCACTCTGACCATGCCGACAAGCCCCATACTCCAGAATGTCCAAGGCCGAGGGATCCTCTGAAGTCCCCTCCGGAGGACCCTTCCTTTCTGGAGCTATTAAGGAAGACCCAGGAAACACGCCAGTGGCAATCAGTGGAGCCAGACCCACAGCGTAAAAAACTCGCTGTTCATTTGGATCTGCCCGAGACCGGTCCTACGCTGATTCCACCCTGGATAGAGCCTCACGCCGATCTTGTTTCCACCATCTGGAAACTACCTTCCACGCTAGCCCCCTTCTGAGGAAGGCAGACAGGCTATACTAGGCTCCGGAGGGTGTAGACTTTCTCAGTCTTCACCCCAAGGTGGATTCGGTGGTCATCAGCGCAGCCCACGGCCGCTCCGCCAACCCTAAACATCTGAGCTCGTCCCCAGCTGACAAGGAATCCCGGCTTCTGGCCCAATACGGGAAGAAGATCTTTTCCTCTTCTACCCTAGGTATCAGGGCTCTCAATTATGTCACCCATATGGGGGATTTCCAGAAGTCCATCCTTGGCCAGGTGGAATCCAAGTTGGACTGCCTTCCTGAGTCGCAAACTAAGCAGGAACTGAGACATCTAGTCCATTCCGCTCGTTCGGCCTGTAGGCACGTGCTTTGTGCCACTTACGATGCAGTGGACACAGCTGGAAGGAGCTCGGCCTTTGCCGTAGGCTTACAGCGTCATGCCTGACTCCGCATGTCAGCATTGGTCCGTGAGGTACAGTACGTTATACAGGATGCTCTCATCAGGGGTTCGGTGCTGTTCGGGGGTGATGTCAAGGACATCATAACTGAACTGTAAGAGAAGGGCATTGCACTCAAGTCTGTCCAGACTATGTACAGACCCCCTCAGGGGCAGCGATGTCCTTTTCATCGCCAAACCCAACAATGTCAAAAGCCTCAAGGGAGACGCTCCAACAAACGTCGGGCACCTCCAGCAACCAAGACTCCCCCAGCAAAAAGTATGTGGGAGCCTCGGCTGCTGCGCTGCCCCACACCTCCTGACTCCCTGCCTCTCTCTTTGCCACTGACTATTCCAGAGGAACCGGTAGGGGGGAGATTCTCCTCCCATCTGCCGGCTTGGGAGAGGATAACATCAGACGCTTGGGTGCTCCAGCTAATATCTGCAGGACACTCAATAGAGTTTCTACAGAAACTGCCCTGAACCCCCCAAAGTCATCTTACTCCCCGCAACATCTTTCTCTGGTTCTAGAGGAAATCATCTCCCTTCAGCGATGGAGCCAGTCCCCACTCAATTTTGGGGGACGGGTTACTACTCCCATTTCTTCCAAGTTCCAAAGAAGACTGGAGACCTGAGGCCAAATTTAGACCTCAGCTCCCTAAACATGTTCGTGGAGTACAAATGCTTCAGAATGCTCTCCCTGCAGAGCCTTCTGCTGTTACTTCAGCCGGGACAGTGGCTGTGCGCTCTGGACATGCAGGATGCTTACCTGCATATCCCCATATGCCCTTCCCACCACAAATTCCTCCATTTTTGTTTTCAGGGGGACCACTACCAATTCAAGGCCCTCCCATTTGGTCTTTCCTCGGCCCCCCCCCCCCGAGTGTTTACCAAATGCCTGTCGGTGGTAGCGGTTCACCTGCGTACCCAGGGCATGCAGGTATTCCCATACCTGGACAATTGGCTCCTGGCAGCCTCATCCAGGGAGGAACCCTTGCATTTCCTTTCCCTCACCCTGCAGGTTTTTACCAGCCTGGGTATCACCGCCAACCAGGCCAAGTCCCACCTGGTCCCTTGTCAGTGCCTCCAATTTATAGGGGCGATCCTGGACACGACCACAGCCAAATCCTTTTTGCCTCCAGACAGGGTCAAGACCCTTCAGAATCAGGCTCATCTTCTGTCCAGTCACAGGAGGGTCGGAGCCAGGTCAGTCCTCCGCCTCCTCGGGCTAATGGCAGCTGCTATTCCAACAGTACCGTTCACTCTGCTCCATATGAGGATCTCTCAATGGATGCTTCGGTCGCAATGGGACCAGACCAGGGACAATCTAGACCAAGAGGTGCTAGTATCGGATCCCATGATCAGGGACTTGCACTGGTGGATGGTTTAGGAAAACTTATGTCTGGGAGTTCCTTTCTGCATTGCTCCTCCTTCCCAGATGTTGACAACAGATGCCTCAGTGGAGAGCTGGGGTGCCCACCTAGGGTCTCACAGGACTCAGAGCAGCTGGTCCAGGTTTGAGCAAAATCTGCACATAAATGTGCTCAAACTGAGGGCAGTTCTTTATGCCCTCCAGGCTCTTCTTCCCTTCATTCTTCACGGTCATCTCCTCATCTAATCAGACAACATGTGCATAGTCTGGTACCTCAACAGACAGGGAGGAACATGTTCCTACCCCCCTGTGCTGGGAGGCAGTGAGAGTCTGGTACTGGGCAGCCCAGCACCACCTTCACCAGACCGCAGTTCACGTTCCGGTAGTGGCAGACGAACTCGGTTGGTCCTCAGCCAGGTCTCACCAATGGGAGTTAGATCAGCAGGTCATAAATGATATCTTTCAGCGATGGGCAACACCTCAGGTAGACCTCTTCGCCTCTCCCCAAAATGCAAAACTTCCCTCCTTTTGCGCTCGCTCCAGGGCAAGACACTTTCCGATGGGACGCTCTGTCTCTGTTGGAGGGACAGATTCGTTTATGCCTTCCCTCCCATTCCTTTAATTCTGAGGGCCCTGAACAAACTCAGATCAGAAGGGTCTCGAATGATCCTCATCGCCCCCTTCTGGCACAGGCAAGTTTGGTTCTCTCTTCTGCAACAGTTTTCAGAGGAACCACCTCTTCCTGTGTCGCAACAATTGTTGACCCAGGATCAGGGGACCCTTGTTCATCCAGGTCTTAAATCCCTTCATCTCCATGCATATCTCCTGCAGACATAGCTAAAGCCCGCTTCAGAGTCTGTCCTTTAGTAGCAGACATTTTGTTGGAGGCAAGGAGGCCTTCCACCAGGTCCACCTACACGATGAAGTGGAAATGCTTTTCCATCTGGGCAAACTCAAAAGACTTTGAGCCTTTCTCATGCCCAGCCAACAAAGTCTTGGATTACATGCATCACCTACTAGACCTGGGTCTCAGCCATTCCTCGTTAAAGGTCTATATGGCAGCTATTTCAGCCTACCATATTTCCTTCGGAGACAGGACTTTTGCTCAGTTGGAAGTCTCCAAGACCTTCCTCAGAGGGGCTCTCCATTTGACCCCATTTGCATTCCTGCCCCTCCATTGGACTTGAATTTCATCCTGGAGAAGCTTACACTGCCTCCCTTTTGAGCCTGCAGCGGAAGCTGATTTAAAGTTCCTTTCTTGGAAGATGCTCTTCCTAGTGGCCATCACTTCTGCTCGGCACATTTGTGATCTTTAGGCCTTGATGTGTAAAATACTGTATTTGATTTTCCACAAGGAACGTGTAGCTCTGCACCAACTCTAAGTTTCTCCCCAAGGTGGTGGCTGAATCTACGCTGAATCAATCCATTGAGCTACCTGCTTTCTTTATGCAACACTCCAATCAAGGGGAGTACCTGTTGCATACTTTGGATGTTCTCAGAATCCTGAGATACTACACCAGTAAGAAAAAGGATCTCAGGAAGACTGATCAGCTCTTTGTCTCTTTCACTCACAGAACAGAAGGCAATGCTGTTTCTAAGCAATGCCTCTCAAAATGGTTGGCGAATTGTATCATTTTCTGTTACGACAAGTGCAACAAGACCCTTCTGGGTCAAGTCAGAGGTCACTCCACCAGAGGTGTAGCTGCCGTTGCAGCTTGTTTCAAGAATGCGTCAGCGGCAGACATCTGTGCAGCCACAACTTGGACCTCTGTCCATACTGTCATAAAACACTACAGTCTGGACATTGCCTCTCGCCGTAGAGCAGGCTTCGGGTTGGCTATCCTACAAGGTCTCCTCTCATGGGACCTGTTCAGCCCTGAGGTTTTATGTTATGGATGACAATCCTCCTCCTGAGTGTTTTTCCTTGTTCCAGACTACTTGGGACTCAGTCCTATATGTGAATACCTACTGCCAGAACCCTCTCGAAGTAAGATAGTATAGTTACGTAAGAACTTACCATAACAGTAGATATTCGAGAGAGGCTCTTGCAGTAGGTATTGCCTTCCCGCCCTCCTTCCCCCAAGTTTCTTTGCTTCATTTCCATGGGGAGAAATATCCTGTTCTCTCTCATTTTGCCTCTTTTGGCCTTTGTTGGGAAAGAACTGGAAGGCGCGTGTGGGGGACCGCCCCTTTATACCGTCTCTTGATGCCGGTCACCTGACATGGGGGCGGTCCCCGCCAGAGACTGCTAGCTAGAAGTTTTTCTGTGGGGTCCTGATGCCTGGCGGCTTAGTCCTATATGTGAATACTTACTGCAAGAACCTCTCTCAAAGATCTACTGTTACGGTAAGTTCTTACGTAACTGTACTTTGTCCAGAGTTGGATGTTTTTGCTTCCCCTAACAAAGCAAAACTGCCATGTTTTAGCTTGCTTGCTCCAGGGCCCAGAGTTTTTTGGCCAGATGAGTTGTTCCTCTCCTGGAAAGGGAGGTTCCTTTACGCCTTTCCTATGATCCATTTCATCCAGAGGGATTTGATCATACTGAGGGCAGAGCATGCCACCCTAATACTAGTGGCTTCTTCTAACCTCATCAGATATGGTTTCAACTTTGCAACATCTGGCACTGGAGCCTCCTGTTCATCTCCCCCACTGTCATGGTCTGCTGTCACAGACTCGGGGATCTCTGGTCCATTCGGACTTGCAGTCTTGACATCTGCATGCATGACTCCTGAAGATATAACCATTGTCCATTTGGGGGTTTTGCCCCAGGTGGCTGATGTCTTGCTGACAGCTAGAAAATCATCTACAAGACACATCCACTCTTTGAAGCAGAAGCGCTTTTACACATGATATGCTTCCTGTTCAGTGGATCTATTTACTTGTCCTGTAAATACTGTACTGTTCTACCTTCTGTCCCTATCTGACCCTGGTCTCCAGTACTCCTCTACTAAAGTGAATTGGCTGCCGTTTTGGCTTTCCACGCCTCTGTTGATGGGCACATAGCAGAACTAGAAGTGTTCCAAACATTTCTTAAGGGTATGCTGCACATGCGTGCCTCACTTTGTAAACAGGTTCTGCATTGGGACCTGAATTTCATTCTTGAGGAATTGATTTTGACTTCATTTGAGCCTGCCACAACCTGTGTGATGCGTTTCCTTTCATAGAGAGCAATGATGTTGGTTACCATTACTTGTGCTTCTAGAATTTCTGAGCATCAGGCTCTCATACATGAGCTTCCTTTTTAGATTTTCCACAAGGACAGGGTGACTTTGCGGATCAGTCCTCATTGTCTACCAAAGGTGGTCTCCAATTTCATATTGAATCAAACCATATACCTTCTTGTGTATTATCCTGAGCATGCCATCAGGGGTGAGACATTGTTCCATGAACTTGATGTACATACAACACAGTGTGTCTGTCTTGATTGCACTAAGGACTGTAGAATGTCCTCTTATATTTTATTTCATTTATCCCCTGGGAAAGAGGACACCTCTGTAATTAAACCGTGCCTGTCCAAATGGCTGGCCAACTGTGTCATTTTTCTGTTATAGAAGTATGGTGAGAACTTCCTGGTGCTGTCTGTGGCTACTTTACACATGGTATGGCCACTTCTGTTGCTTGCTTTCAGAATACTTCTGCATCTGACATATGTGCTGCTGGCACATGGAGCACTGTGCATACTTTCATTACACATTAATCTGAATATTGTCTCTGGTAGACGTGCTGGTTTTCGTCTTGCAGTACTGCAAGGCCTCCTGTCATGATGTCATATCAGACTTTGCCATCCTCCCTGGGTGCTTTGTACTGCTTGTAAATTGTTCAAAAGTTGTGGCCCAATAGAAATAAGAACATAAGAAAATGGGCAGCAGAGGAGACCTCCACGGTCTCGGGTCTGCTCATAATAATTAGGGTTGTTTCTGACTTTCAGTTTACATCTGTAACCCCATCCCCCGTGTTTCTGGTCTTTCCCCTTACAAGACCTCCTGACATTCCTTTATGCCTGTCCCAGGCTCTTTTGAAGGCTCCCACTGACTTTGACTCCACCACCTCCTGTGGCAACTCGTCCCATGCCATCACCACTCTTTCTGTAAAAAAGTGCTTCCTTACATCCCTCTTGAATCAACCCCCATCAGATTAAGACTGTGCCCTCATGGTGGTGGTGGCCCTCTTATTGAATAGGCTCCCACAGTCCACTTTAATTCCCCTCAACTACTTGAATGTCTCAATCATATCCCCCCCCCGCCTTCTCTCCTCCAGAGTGTACATCCCCAGGTCCTCCAACCTCTCTGCGTATGATCTATCCTGCTGTCCTTTTATCATTTTAGTCACTCTTCTCTGTCCTCAATGAAGCTGTAACAGTTATTTAATGTAACAGTAGGTCTTCAAGAGAATCTCCTCCATTGGGCCACAGAGCACCCACCCTCCTTCCCCTTTTCTGTGGCATAAGTTGGCAGGTTTGTCCACTGCCTTGTCTGGAGGTGTCCATAAGTGCGTTATGTTTACTATGTTTCCAGGCCCATGCCTCTTTGTGTGCCTGGTACTGGTCTGGCCTCCAGGTTTCTCATGGTAAGATGCTGTCAGAGTTTGACTCAGCGGGGAACTGAGGAGCAATGGGGCTACCCACACTAAATAGGCACTGATGTTGCATGTCATTGTGGGCGGCCTCTGAGTAGCAAAAGTTTCCAAGTGACTGGCACTGGTGCCTTACAGTTCCAAAGGTGTGAAGATCTACTGTTACAGTAAGTAACTGTTCTATTCAGCTTCTGTTCAGTGTATTAAATGCTGACTTCTTAGGCTAGAAATCGGACCTTGAATACTTCTATTCAGTGAATTTAATTTGTTTGCATGTGCACTGGACGAATGCATTAAGGACTTAGAGGACTTGAAGATGATGCATAAAAATCTGGCTTAAGGTTTTGAGAAAGGACAAGGGACCATTAAGAAAAGCAGTTTGGTCAAGGACCAAGTTTCTCTTGAGGTTTTTGTGGTGGCAAAGGCAGGAATTGTAACTCTTCCCATGGAGAAAGTCGGCAGGGGAAATGGTCCATTACTGAAGGTGGAGTCCACTCCAGGAGCAGCTTGTCAAATGGCCATCTGCAACTTTGCACTGTAGTGGGCTGCATCAGGCTCGTGCAGGTGCATAAGGGAGATAGTAACAAAAGGGTACTCTATACAGTTCCTTTGTTACCCACAAAAGAACCATTGTAGATCATTCCTGCTGTCAGTTAAGCTGTTTAAGATGAAGGCAGTCAAGTAGTGTGTACAAAAAATGTTAAACATGAGGGCTATTTGCCCCATCCCCTGGCAGGAATGAGGCAAGGGCATATATTCCATATTTGTTATTGTCCCAAAAAAGATGGATATTTCACCCCATTTTAAATCTGAAGTATTGAAGCAGGTTTGTCAGAAAGAGAATGTTCTAAATGGAAACACTGTATTCAGTCATCCAGGCAGTACAGCCAAGAGATTGTATATGCTAGGTGTACCCCAAGGAGATGTGCCTGCACATTCCCATTCCTCCAACCCACTGAAAAGATTTTAGGTTTTTAATGGGGAGACAACACTTAGTACAAAGCCTTCTCATTCAGTTTGCCCTCAGCCCCTTGTCTTCATGAAAGTGATAGTGATGCTAGTAGCCAGGCTCAGAACAAGGGCTTAAGGTATCCCTTATCTGGATGACTGGTTATTGAGGGCATCTTCCCTTTCTCAGGCCCAAGTGGCTATCTGGAGGTTAGTGACCAAACCAATCAATTGTGGCCTAATAATAAATTGGGGAAAAAGAGTTCAGTTACACTGAGTCAGAGCTTCTTTCATCCAGGAGAATCATTTTGGACATACCTGAGATTGGTAAGCCTGTCCGATGATAGGATGGTCAATCTTCAGGCAGGAATGACAGCTATTAATGTAGATAAATTCCTATTTTTTCCTGAGCTACAAGTTCTGGGAAGATGGTGGCTTGTCTGGGCTTGGTTTTTTGTGCTGTAGCCCATTGCAGGGGTCTGCAGAATTAGCAAATTTTGAGTGGTTGCCACTCACACCTGCACATTTTGAGTGGTTGCCACACACAGTCTCCTCCGGGATAGTTCCAAAAGTTCTAGCAGGATTAGCCGACCAGCTATAGTGATGTCTCAAAGATAGAGAATTTATTGAAAGGAAGACTCTTCAAACCTCCAGCTCTGATTATTATTTTAAGAGATGCCAGCCTCACATGATGAGGGGGTGTCATTAGATACCAAAAGGGTGCAGGGCTGCTGGCTTCTGGTGGAACACAAAAATAGCATTAATGTTGTGGAAACTGGGATGATCAAGAAGGCTCTTGTACAAATTTAGCCTGCTTATCAAAGTAGACTATACTGATTTAATCACCACAGTGTGGTAGCATATAAAATTCAGTAAGGAGGGGACTTGGAGCCATGTGATGGTGAGAGACATCAGTCCCCCACTAGCCTAGGTGGAGGCCAACTTCCTATCCCTAGAAGCAGTCTCCCTTCCAGGTTTGGAGTACATAAAGGTAGACTGGCTAAGCAGTGAATCCTCCCCACCTGAATGGCAGTTGCAACTGGAAGTATTTCCATTGGATTTGCAAACATGAGGGCATCCAAAGGTGGATCTGTTTGCGACAAAGAAAAATCTGATAGTGAAAATCTGCTCCAGATGTGGGATCCAGGAGCACAGAAAGTGGATGCCCTGTCTTTATGCTGGTCACGGGAGAAGTTGTTTGCATTCCCTCTGCTGGTGATGGTGTTCAGAGTGGTTCAGAAGGTCAGGCAGGGCAGGTCTAGTATAATTCTAATTGTACTGTATTAACCGAGAAGACCATGGTTCAAACCCCAGGAAATCTTACTGTATTCTGACATCAATCAGTCAATCAAAACCTTATTTAACCAGGCAGATTCAACATTGAGCAAGCTCATTTTCAAGATGGCCCTGGCATAAGGGCACAAAGCAAGGAATAATACAACTGGACACTTAGTGCAGGCTGGTACATACAGTAAAAAAAAAATAGTGACAATAACATTGGCTAATACAGAATGTGCAGATTGTTAAATTAAATTAAGGGTACACCAACGCCTGGGGAGGATACTAAACAAAGCAAGTAACAGGGTGTGGTAAGAAGATTATATTAACAATAGAACAAGAAGGCATGAACGGACCGACCAGGAGGGTCGACCCTTGTCGGGGAAGGATGGGGGGGTTCAGGAGGAGGATGTCAACACTAGAGGGAGAGATGACACGAACATAGGACGGGGGGGAGAAGAGTATACAGAGGGAGATGTGCATAAAAGTGCTGGAGTTGTAAGTAAGTGCTAAGTAAATGGAGAGCAGGGCAGGGAGGCCAGTAGGAGAATCACCTGTGGCAGGTACATATGACCTTCAGGATGCGTGTGATAGACAGCTTAAAGGTATGGGGACCCAGCAGGGATGAGAACGTTGGTGTCTTTTGCATGTTGTTCCAAAGGGAAGGGAAGGAGAAATTGATAGAAGCCTTACCATACTGGAACCTTATTCTTGGTACCTTGAAGGATACAAGGGATACGCTTCTTAGGCCATACGCATACAAAGAGAGCAGAGATATAACCTGGTAGCTTATCGATTAAGGTCCTGTAGAACCACAGGAGGGCATTTTTTTGCATCCTCAATGTAAGAGATGGCCAGGCGAGCTTTTGGTAGAGCAAGCAGTGGTGGGTACGACTGGGCATATCCAGAATAAACCACAGGGCACGGTGATAGAGGGTGTCTAATTTACATAATGTCTGATATGAACAGTGGCTGTAAAGAATGTCTGCATAATTGAGCAGAGGAATAAAAGTTGTAAGGACCAGTGTCTTTCTGGTTTCTAATGTGAGGAGGTGTCTTATGTAATAAAAGATACCTAGATGTTGTCTTAGCTTTTTTGATCGCTTATTCAGATGTACCGCAAAATTAAGCCAGTTATCCAACCAAACACCCAGGTACTTAAACTTATCCACTATTTCCAGAGGTTCACCTAATAGAGTGTAAATCAAGCAGTTTGGTGGTGGTCCCTGGGTATGAGTGGCAAGTGGAGATAAGATCATTGACATGTTTTTTTTTTTTGCATTAAGCAGCAGCTTGTACTTTAGTAAATTGTGTTGGAGGGTGACAAAGTCGTGTTGTAGTTCACTGTAAGCAATGTCCAGGGATGAGTTAATAGTGTAGAGAACCGTATCATCAGCGAATAGATGCATGTAGCCTGAGCATATGTGAGAGTCGATATGGTTTATGTATAAAGCAAATAGGATGGGGCCCAGGATGAGGCCTTGTGGCACACCCAGAGGAATGGTTTTGAGTGGAGACAGTTCCCCTTGAGCTTTAATCTGTTGCAGTCTGTTGGAGAGATAACATTCAAACCACTTTACAGCAGTATTGTCTAGGCCGAAGCTGTTCAGGACGTTAAGCAGAAGGCTATGATTCACGGTATCAAAGGCCTTGCTAAGGTCCAGAAAGAGGGCATAGACATATGTTTTTTTGTTTTGTTTTTTTGTATCCAAAGCATTTTGCCAGTCATTGGAGACTTTGTCGAGGGCAGTTATAGTGTTGTGCTTGGGCCTAAAACCTGATTGAGCCGGGTTCAGGAGGTTCTCGGATTCTAGATAATCCCTAAGTTGGTAATTAACCATTTTCTCCAGGATTTTTGACAGGGTAGGAAGCAGTGAAATAGGACGGTAGTTGTTCAGGTCAGCTGGATCTCCAGACTTGAAAAGGGGAATGATGTGTGCTGTTTTCCATGGAGGAGGTAATTCACCCTGAATCAGGAAACTGTTAAATAGGTGGATGATTTGGCCAGTCAGATGGTAAAAGCCTGTTTTCAAGAAAAATGGTTCTATAAGATCAGCACCGCCACACTTTTTTGTGTCCAGAGATATTAGAAGGTCCTCCACCTGTTTGAATGTAACTGGTTGAAAGCAGAAGGAGGAGTGTCTCGGGTTTGTGGCAATGTCAGAGGATAAGCCATCAGTGGCATTGCAGCGGACATTTAGCTTGCTGGGGGGCGAATCATGGAAAGCAAGGCCTGCTGTGGTAAAATGATTGTTGAGTTGTTCAAGAATGTCATCTCTGGTTGTGTACGAAATGTTACCTGCCACTATTCTAGCGGTTGGGGGGAGGCTGGCGAGTGACCTTCAACCTCTTTAAGCATTCCAAAAATTGGCAGAGCAACTTTTATTTTCTTCAAGGTCGGTGAGGAAATAACGTGATTTTTCTGCCCTTATTAACTTGGTGCAGGCATTCCTAGCCACCCGAAAGGCAAGCCAGTTGGCTTCTAACTTTGTTTTCCTGGCTCTTTTCCACAGTACATCCCTGTCCTGGGGGGTTTTCTTTAAGGTAGGCGTGAACCAGTCAGGGGACCTTTTCCTTGTTTTGATCCTCCAAAGTGGAGCATGTTTATTTATCAGTCCCACTAGTAGGTTTTGGAAAACATTGAAAGGCTCAGTAACAGAGGGGTCCAGATAGAAATTCTGCCAGTTGATGTTACCAAGGTCTGTCAGGAAGCCGGTCTAACAGAAGTTTTTTAGGCTTCTTTTTAGCTTGAAGGTAGAAGTAGACAGCCTGTTATGGGACCAGTGAATACAGGCAGTGGCACAGTGATCACTGAAGTCACTGTGAAAAACTCCTATATCGGTGATGTTGTGAGGCTTACTGACAAGCATAAAATCCAGTAGGGTTCTGTGGCTGGGGTTTTTCTTGTTTGGTCGGGTATTCTCCGGCGTCATCTGGGTTAACCCATGTACATCGCAGAACTCTTTAATCTTGTTAGCGTAGGCATCGTTCCAGTTAGGATTGAAATCTCCCTTTATTATGCTTTCTAGGTTCACCTTATCCAGTATGGAGTGTAGGTGTTCTAGAATGCCAAGTGTCACAGAGGGTGGCCTATAACAGGCAGATATTAAGAGGGCTACTTCAGGTGAAATGGTTAACTTAAGGGCAAGGCATTCGAATTCCTTAGATAGGGAGGTCCGAACAATGTCTGAGACATGGTATTTGATCTTGGCATAGATAGCGACTCCACCTCCCCTAGCGGGTCTGTCACATCTGAACAGGTTATATCCATGTATATTGACCATTTTGTCAGGGATATGGCTCGAGAGCCATGTCTCTGAAATCATAACTATGTCAGGTAGTGTGTGCACTTCCCAAGCCTGGACTGTCAAATTTTTTTGATAAGCTGCAAACATTCATGTGCAGGAAACTAAGGCCCTTAACCTGTGAGAGGTCTGATGGGGCTCCAAGCAGGAGGGGTGGGCCAGGGTTAAGTTCAGCATTCCCTGAGCGGAGTAGGAGAAGTACTAGCAACTTCCTGAGACAGTTTATAATTGTTTTTAAGGCAGCTTTGTTTTGACGTTTGGTACTTGAAGCTTTGTGGAAAGTGTTGCTAGGGATGGTGAGATGGTGGCAGAGAGACAGGGCATAGAGCGCCACTCTAACTGTAAGGAGGAGTGGTATATGAATGTAGATAGAAGGTCTGAGCTGGGAAAAGAGAGTGGAGTGCAGGAGGGGTCAGTGCTCCTTGTGTGGGTAGAAAATGTTGCAAAAACGATCTTTGGCAAAACATACTGCCTAGGTGGGTCCTGTTAGGGCGGATCACCCATTTTTCCTTTAAAGCTGTTATTTAGAAGCAGGATCAATCTGTAAATGATAATGTCTGTTAGTGCAGCCATCAGACTGGGGGACTGCACAGAGCAAGGGCACAGGCTGTAAAGGAGCTGCCAAGACAGTGGTGCAGAAACCCTTTAAGGAATGAGTACCAGGACAGAGGAGCAGAGTCCCTTTAAGGAGGGAGGCAGCCCCAGAGATGTGGCCCAATGGGAAGGGGTGGGGGAGTGGCAGGCTCCCCAGTAAGAGTATTTAAGGTAGGAGGAGGGAGAGGTTGGGGGGTGAAAAATTGCAATTAGTAGCAGCTAGAAAAGCTAAAAATGGCAAGAGGTTTTTGGTTTTTTTTTCTAAAGCCAGCAAAATCAGCTTGTCTAGCGTTGTCACCGAGCAACAGATTTAAAAAGTCTAAAATGCTAGCTCAGTCCCGCGCACCCAGCAAGCCCCAATTAGGCCAGGGAAATAGTTGAGGCAGCCAATGGGGTCCGGGAAGCAGCCAGGGAAGAGCCTAATCGCAAATGCGGCTTTCAATCCATGAGTGGTCCAGGGCTAGGATGGGAAAATATCTCATACCTGAAGCTCTGCTGGTCAGCTTTGTGTGGACCCACGGCCAGCAGCGATTCTCCGGGGCCACATATGCAGTCTAGTCTCACCATTGAACTGCCCTGGTGCCAAAATGGTTAATAGAACCTATGCTAATGATGGAATGCTAGGCTTCAGCTTGGTTTTCAAACCACTATCCCTGGAATACATCCTGCAACCATCAAATTCTTTACTCTGCTCGTGTAAGTAAGATGCCTTGGAGAGCTCTCCTTCACCTTTCTTGAAGATTTTACTTTCTCAGTTTTTTTTAAGTACTGTTTATTTCTTTTAATTTTTAAAGCACTGTCCTTAGTTTTACAGGTAGATTAGTCTAGATTGAGTGTTATTCTGGTAAGTTATTTGGTTCCTTGCTGGTTCGTCGCATCCAGGAAGAAACTGAACTTTTGTTTATAATTTCTAAGGTAAATTTCTTTAAAATTGACTTTTCTGGGCCGATTTTCTTATTTCGATTTAATTTGTGAAGGGAACCGGTGTAACTCTCAGTTCTCTCATCAGTTGCTGAACCGATCGCCAAAAACAGAGAGAGAAGTCTTGTTTATTAGTGCGTGTATCTGACTCAGAGAAACCCAGTTTTAAGGGTTTTCTCTTATGTTATGTCACTACCCAAGAAAAGAACCAACCCTATGGGTTTTCAACATTGTACAGAGTATGGTGAACCATTTGCTAAAGCTGACCCACATTTAATTTGTGTTTTCTGCTTAGGGTTTGACCACCTGAACGCAGATTGTGAAATTTGTAAAGAAAGTTCTCCAGTCGACGCTGGATATGTGGTTGAACTGACTGAGGGAAAAGATATCTGATAAGGCTGTTGACCCAGCTTCAGATAAACAGACTCCTTCTCACTCTAAGGAAATACCCAAGGAACCGGATGAACAGCCCTCTGACAAGGGTGAGGGTTCCTTGAGTAGAAAGCGTACTGCAGAGCCTGCCACTGAACTGTCAACATCTGCTAAAAGGAAAAAGAGAAGCACCCCGGGAAGGAACTGCAACTGACAAATCTGCTGGTTCCTACCACAGAGGAGATTGCTAATGCCATCAGCATAATTCAGTCACCGCATACTGGTACCTTGGTTCCAGTTCCACAAACCGGTTCACAGCATCCATTGGTTCAAACTTCAGGTTCTTCCTCGGTTCCCAGTTCCTTTGAACATTTTCCTGATATTTATGGTGATGATTTTGGGGAGCCCCTTGAACTGGATGTTTTCCCTGATCTTCAAAAGCCTGACTCCCCTGATTAGGGGCCTGAGGATTTTATCTCACATTTTACTTTCATGAAACAAGTGGCTCAGACTCTGGACCTCTCCACTCAGGAATCCACAGAGGAGGAAGAGAAATCAGATTACATGGAAATGATGGATTACCAGCAACTAATAGATTGCTACTCCCCATCCATAAGTCCCTAAAGAGACAAGCCACTAGAATTTTACAACCTCCCACTTCCATCCCTCCAGTGGGCAAGAAGATGGATAGGAAATACTGGGTGGCCAAGGCTGGAGCTGAGCTCCTTTTTGGGCATCCCAATCATGAAGGGGTGGTGCAGGCTGCTGCATGTGATAAGGCAGGCATTCCCCTGACATCTCACCCACCTGATAAAGACTCCAGGAAAATGGATTCTATGGCCAAGAAGTCTTACCTGGGTTCTTCTCTGGCCATTAGGTAGGTCGCTTACATGGCTTATGTTTCCAGATACCAGAAAAGTCTCTGGAATACAGTTTTGGAGATTGCTAAGGCTTGCCCTGCTCCCATGGTATCTGACTTAGCTGAGGCTGCAAAAAGGGGCATAGAAGCCTCCAAATACCAATTTTGGATGGCAGTGGATGCCAAAGACATTGCAGCCAGACTGATGGCAACTTCAGTGTCCCTACAGAGGCTTGCTTGGCTAAGGCGACTAATCTATCCCAGGACACCCAGGCAAAGGCTTTGGACTTTGCCTGCGAGCCCACATCCCTTTTTGGTCAGCAGACAGAGGCTTACTTGAAAAAGATGGATGAGTGCAAGGTGGCTTACAAGAGTGCTGCTGCCAAGGAGAAGTCAGCAACACCTCAGAAGTACCAGAGTAAAGGGGTAGGGGTAGAACCCACTACAGACCTTTCTTCCAGACTATGGTTCTCCCAGCCCATCAGCCACAGAGAGGGTACTTCAGGGGCAGAAAGAGCAGTTGTTGAACTGGCCCCAGCACCCAGCCAGGTGCACAGTCAAACCAAACCCCCTGAGGGATCTGCCAGGGTTGCCTCCCCACTTCCAGTAGGAAGCAGACTAGCTCACTACCCCCAGGCTTGGAAATCCACCACAGACAAGCGGGTCCTGGAGGTAGTGAGCCAGGGTCTTGCTCTCAGTGTCAAGGTGTTACCCAGGCTTAGGACAAGACTATTCAGACCTGCCACCCCAGCAGAAGCAGTTCTATTGGAGGCGGAAGTAGCAAAACTCCTTCAGGAGAAGGCAGTGGAGCCTGTTCTCTTGGACCAAAAGGGAAAGGTCTTTCCTCAAGATACTTCCTCATTCTGAAGAAAACAGGGGAGTGGCAACCCATACTGGATCTCTCTCATTTAAACAGACATTTGACAAAGCCAAAGTTCAAATTGGTCACTCTGGCTACCGTTCTCCCTACACTCAGGCAGGCAGATTGGCTGGCATCCTTGGACCTAAAGGATGCTTATTTCCACATTCCTATCAAGCAATCCCACAGAAAGTATCTCCGGTTCAGACTGTCATCAGGCCACTATCAGTTCAGGGTCGTGCCCTTTGGCCTGACTTCTGCTCCAAAAGTGTTTACAAAGTACCTGGCAGTAGTGGTAGCACACTTAAGGAGGCAGGGAGTTATAGTCTTCGGATGACTGGCTAGTGGTAGACCAGTTCCCTCAGCAGGTAAGAGGCACTAGCAACCACTCAGGGGATCCTGCAGTCTTTAGGCTTCCTAGTAAACCAAACGAAGTCAATGCTGAAACAGGTTTGGCTCCTGGAATTTATAGGAGCAGAACTGGACACACAAAGGGGAAAGGCATTTCTCCCTTAGGGGAGGGTGAATAGCCTCATACAGTTGGCCAACTCCTTCTAGCTGCACATTCCCAGACCAGCAAGGCATTTTCTCCAGTTGTTGAGCACATGGCTGCATCAACAGCAACAGTTCCAGGTTCCAGATGAAAGACATCCATTTCCATCTCAAATCTCACTGGTCTCAGAGAAGACAGTCTCTGTCAAAAATTGTCAGTCACAGGAACTCTTCTTCAAGCACTCCAGTGATGGCAGGAAAAGGACAACCTCAGAGAAGGGGTTCCTTTCCTCCAGCAACCACCAACAGCAGTGCTAACAACAGATGCCTCCCTCCTAGGACAGGGTGCCCAACTGGGGGAGCACACTGCATACAGTACCTGGCTCCAGCAGGAGTCTGTGCTTCACATAAACCTGCTGGAACTCAGGGAAGTTTACCTGGGCATTCAGTCCTTTGCATCAATGCTGCAGGGCAAGGTGGTTCAAGTCAGAACAGATAATACAACCACAATGTACTACATTAACAAGCAAAGGAGCACAAGGTTATTTCCCTGTGTACAGAGGCCACGAAAATATGGACTTTGGCCTACTCTCTGGGGATCTCCCTATCAGCAGCTCATCTCCCAGGGAAGAACTATGTCCTCGCAGATGCCCTCAGCAGGATCAACCAGAATCACCACGAGTGGTCACTAAACAGGCAAATCCTGCAGGTTGTGTTCAGAAGGTGGGGCACCCCAGAGGTGGACCTCTTCACAGCCCCAAACAATCAACTGCCACTGTTCTGTTGCTGGCCTCCTGTAGTGGGCACAGTGCCTCGGGATGCACTTCTGTTGGATTGCACAAGGAAGTTTCTATATGCTTTTCCTCCATTTCCCCTGTTGCTCAGAGTACTGAACAATTTCAGGACTTGGACAGTGACAGTGATCCCCATTGCCCCAGACTGGGCCAGGCAGCCCTGGTATTCACTGCCCTGACTCTTAGTATCCAAACGATCTCCTTCCCCAGGAGGCACAACCTATTGACCTCCTCACAGGGCAGGATCCTTTACCCCAATCTCCAGTCCCTCCAGCTCAAGGCCTGGCTCTTGAGGACTTAGAGTATGCTGGCCTACACCTCTTTGAAGAGGTTCTAGAAGTCCTCAGAGTTTCTAGAAATCCCTCTATGAGGAAGACTTACACCTCTAAGTGGAAGAGGTTTTCTATTTGATGCCAACAGAAACACATAGACTGTAGCCAGGCTGGCTTACCAGTCATGTTGGATTATCTGGCACTCCTTCATTCCCTCTGCCTCAGGCCAGTTACCCTTAAGGTGCACCTGGCAGGTGTCTCTGCTTACCTCTTAGCGAGTAAGGGTTTATCCTTGGCTGGTAACCAGGTATTCAGAACATTTTTCAAAGGTCTATTACAATTGCACCCTCCACGCAGGGAGCCAACTCCCGCATGGGATCTCAGTATGTGCACTGGCCAGCTAATGCAGCCACTCTTTGAGCACATGTCTTCAGCAGAGCTTAAATATGTGACATGGAAAATGGTGTTCCTGGTAGCTGTCACCTCAGCCAGGAGGATCAGTGAGCTCCAGGCCTTGTCCACAGAGCCAAATTACATTTCAGTCCATAGGGACAAGGTAGTCCTCAGGACTAACAGAAAGTTTCTCCCCAAGGTGGGGTCTGACTTTCACCTGAACCAGTCTATCACCTTACCGGTCTTTTTCACTGACCATTCCAGTTCAGGGGAACATAGACTGCATAGCCTGGATGACAAGAGGGCTATCAGTTACTATTTGGATCACACAAAGAATCATAAGCAGGATAGCACTCAACTTTTCCTAACCTGTGGAGAAGTGGGAAAGGGCAAGCCTGCCTCAAAGAGGACTATTGCCTTCTGGATTGTTGCCTGTATTCAATTTTGCTACAGCACGACGGGCAAAGAACCCCTCACTCTACAAGGGGTACAGCTACTTTTATAGCAGCTGCAAGAGATATTCCTCTGTTGGAAATTTGTAAAGCAGCTACCTGGAAAACTGTTCACACCTTTACCAAACACTATAACCTGAAAATCCAAGCCGGAAGTGATCTCAGATTTGGTACAGCAGTACTGCGGAGCATGTTTCATAAATAGGTTCTCTACCCTCCTCCAAAGGTACTGCTTGGATAGTCAGCATATGTCAGAATCCAGTAAGATTTCTTGAGGTTTAAAGAAAAAATTACTTATCATAGTAATCTTGTTTCTTCCGAGAGAATCTTGCTGTATTCTGAGCTCCCACCCTGCCTCCCTTACTAGAACCTATGGGCACTACACCACAGCTGTCCATGCTGTTTGAAACGTGTGAGTGTTCTTGATTGGGGTATTTGTGACTTGAGTCTTGGTGATGCCCACACTTTTAAATAAAAGGGGATGATTGTTGTTTTTTTTGGGGGGGTGTTAGTTCTTTATTAGGATAGTTTAGATAGATTTTTACAGCACATGCATAATAACAAGCTAATGATTGCAGGATGTACGCCAGGGACAGTGGTTTGAAAACCGAGCTCAAACCTAGCATTCCATCATTAGCATAGGTTCTATTAACCATTTCGGCTCCGGGCCAGTCCTATGGTGAGACCATACTGCATGTGTCAGAATACAGTAAAATTCCCTTGGAAGAAACAAGATTACTATGGTAAGTAAGTTTTTCTTCTCAGACCTGATAGAACTATCCATGGAACCATGCCTCTCCCAGACATGCTTTGGCAGGGTGCTCTGCGGCACCAAGACCTAGAAATACTCAACCTCAGAGCCTGGCAGCCAGCTGAAAGAAGAAAATTCTATCTTAATATACTCCAGGAAAGTACTCAACAGCTTCATCAGGGCTCGGAAGGGCTCAACTACTAGGGTGCATTACAGGGTGTGGTGTGCCTTTATAACCTAGGCCTCTAGGAAGGAGTCAAGGGCACTAAAGGCTAAAGTGTCTGATGTCCTGAAATTTTTACAATAAGGTCTGGACATGAGGCTAGCCACGGCAACCTTAAAGATGTAGGTGTGAGCCCTGTAGGCTATACTCCCTAAATTGAATAGAGTTCTGGTGAGGGCACACTCTCATGGGGTAAGATTTTTGAAATTAACTTCTCTTCAGAAGAACCAAATTAAGGAGATTTTTTCCCATGTGGGATCTTAATCTTGTGTTGGACAGGCTGATAGAGTCTTCATTTGAGCCTTTGGCCCAAGTGGACTTCCTTCATTTAACTCTAAAGGCGGTTTTCCTGATGATCACTGTCTCAAGCAGAGTTGTTGACCTGGCAGATCTTCACTGCAGAACCATACTGCAGAATTTTCACAGAGTAGTTCTATAAATGGTGATGGGTTTTGTTCTCAAAATTAATTTGCTGTTCCACAGTAGCCAAGAACTGACTCTATAGATTTTCTGTTCAACCCTAAGCATTCCCTGGAAAGGAAATGCCATGCCCATAACATCTGTAGAGCCCTCAGATGTTACCTGAAGTGAATGGAGGGTTGGAGGCAGATTACGTCCCTATTTGATCTTCTGAAAGGTAAAATAAAAGGGAAGAAGGTGCTGTCCTGGACCATCTCCAGATAGCTGAAGGGGATGATTAGACTGGCTTATGGCAAGCTGGGCATGTCTGTGCCTGAGGATTTGAAGGGATGCTTAACTTAAGCAGTAGCAGCTTCCTGGGCAGAGAGCTATGGTTGTGCGTGTGGATATCTGTTGAACAGCTGCGTGGGTTTCAATACTTATATTCGTGAAGCACTGCTGGTTGGATGTTCAGCCATCAACCAAAGGTTCCTTTGGAAAAACATTCTTCATGCTGTGGTTTTCCAGTAAATTATTTAGATTGGAATCTGTAGCTGAGGAACCAGCAGTGTACTATTTTTTTTTCCTGATTCAGTTACCCTCCTTGGGCAGTGGCATTTGGTGGCAGTGAGGGGAGACTGCTTGTTATGTACCTTGTGCACTCACAGCTGGGATGGAAGGATATGAGAATGATAGGGAATGGAAAATGTCTTGCCTTTGAAAATTCTGTTTCCTAGAGCCCTCATGGCCTTCCATCCCAGGCCCCCCTGTCCCCTGTGGATTTTTGTGTAGGGAGATGGAGTTGCTCAAAAGTGGAACTTGTGTTCCTCAGATGGTTGTTTCTCAGTATTCTGGGGGTTCCTTTGGTTAGTATTTTTTGCTGATAGGTTGCTTATGTGAGATGTTCTGTGGACCTTTTTTTTTTTTTACAATGTCCAGTAAGGTATATGTAACTGAGAACTGGATGGGAACCACTGAGCATATCCAGAGAATGGCCCAATCTGCCTGCCAATGTGCCTTCAGTCCACTAGCATGAGGGTGAATATTGCTACCGCAATTGCTGATAGGATGGAAGGATACGAGGACTCCAAGAAATGGAATTTCCAAAGGTAAGAAATGTTCTGATATATCATGGGCTACCAAAATGGAACTCAAAAGAAGTTGCATTGAAGTAGTATTTTGCAGCCAACCTTTTACTTTACAAAGAAGTCTAGTCAATCTTTACCTTGTAGGTTTTATCCTCCACACCTCAGCAGTCCCCTTTAGATCCCCACTGGCGACCTCCCAACCTCCACTGCCACCTACCCCAACCAGCTTCCCCCACAGCTTGCTTCCTTTTATGGGGCATCCCTCTACTGGAACAGGTCTGGGATGAGCATGGGCACCTGGTTGTCTGCGACCATCATCCTACAGCCATCAATTTTCCTTTTGTGTTTTCTTCTGCACATCTGGGAAAACTGGCAGGAAAACCCTAGATGTGCACATGCAGATGTAGGGGTGTGTCTATCTTACCCTTGCCTCCCTGCTGTATAGCACTGAACTTGCATTGCTTCACTGGGGACACCCATGGCAGTGACAATGGGCACCCAGCTTCCCTCATCCCAGACATATAGGACATCCTTAAGCATATGGCATCTGTACACACTATCCACACACTATCTCAGACTGAAGCTGCTTTGTACAAGAGCAAAGTAATGGTGGGGGTACCCATGGACACCAGGGACTGCTTGGATTTGGAGATGATGAGCAAGAGGATGAAGCTTGATGCCAGGGACTGCTTTGTACAGGGTAAGATGAGGGGGTGCAGCTGGACACCAGGGACTAATTGGATTAGGACAGTGTGAGAAAGGGGGTTCCACACTAGGGATCACATAGATTGAAGTGAGGGAGTGGATGCTACAGGGAAAGGGAACATTGTTTAACCAAGTATAGCACACTAAGCTGAAGCTTGTTTCCAGATGCGACCTGGGAGCAAAAGGAAGTTAAGTGACTTGCTCAGAATCACACAGTATGCACCTAGGCAGCTGTGGGATTAAAACCCAGGTCTCCAGATCTGCAGCTTAGAGCCTTAACCCACTGCACTATACTGTCTCCAGGATGCAAAGTACATCTTTCTATGAAGTGGGGTGAGGAGGCTGCTTGGCAGAAAAAGTAGTGACAGTGCTAGCCTTCAAATGTATCTGTCTGTTACTGAGTACTTTTCTTTAGAAAAGCATGAGAATTAATAAAAAATAAAACTGTTTAGATATCAGTAAGGGTTGAAGCACAAAGCTTCAAAAGTAAGTAAATGTGACATTAGGGTACAAAAGTTCCCTGACCCTTGGTGAATGTGTGGTGTTGTATTCTTTAGGGTTGGTGTGTGGTATCTTCACTAAACACTGATGTGTAAAGTAAATTTCAATGCCAGAGTTAGGGTAACACCAATGTTGCATTGACCAGTTGTCGAAATCTCGAAGAACATCACACTGCACATGCACCAGGAGTTAGGAGACTTATTTTACACTAATGGGGCATGTTCTTACTTTTTGAGGCTGTGTGCTTTAGTTTTGTTTTTGCAGTGATATACTATACACATGCTCACATAACTAGTCACACATATCATGTCCTGTGTTTGTGCTTTTTTTTTGTCCTTCCATTGTAAATCATAACACTAGCCAATAACATCTTTGTGTGCTTATTTAGTTCTACGTTAAGTGAAGTGTAATCATCAACGTACTGTATGTGGGCCAAACATACCCATGTGGCATATACTTGTATGTGTAAGGACTCGCCAGCACATGTACCTTCATGCAGTCTATTTGTTTTTTTTTTTCCAGAATTGAAAAATAAGAATGATCAGTAAAAATATTTAATGAGGATGAAAAGCACCAGCATACTTTTGCTCACAGAAAAGAGACAACACACTTTGACAAATGCATTTTTCCAGGACTCAAGTCAAGTACTGTGGGAGGCACAAGACTCTTCTGTAAGGACCTTTGTTTCTGCCCCTGAGTACCGCCAGGAGGCTGTTAATGAATGCCTTTAACCAGATCTGCTGAGACCATTTGACACAGATGTCTTCTGGAATCTAAACTGCTACCAAACATGCACAAGCAAACACCGTTTTTAATGTATTCAAGAGAAGGGGTTATCCTCCTCTCTGAGGTTCTTCAAAGGCAAATCAAACAGACTGTGAGCCATCAACATCAAGGAGCTCTAAATCACAATTTCTAGCCATAGACTGGTCCAAGTGCCTTATATTTAAATGCAGAACACATGAGAAGGTGAAAAAAAACTAATAAATGCTAATATGTTTGCTGTCTGCAAGAGTACTGGAGAGACACCTGATGCATACGGTGGTGGAATTCTACATGCAGTCTGTGGTGCCAGTAAGTAGTGGAAGCCAGGTACGACAAGACTAGGTATACTTCCTACATTAGAAAATACAATTTTAAGCATAGAAGCTTTAAGGAGAGCAAGCAGGTGACTGCCTATTACATTTGCAGAATTAGCCAAAACAAGCCAACCTTATCTAGGTGCTGGGGAGACATAAGACCTGGGAGGTCTTTTAAACCAGTACAAAGCTCACCTTCAGGATAGAGCACATAGCTTCTTCCCAGATGAAGAGGTAGACCATTCTTATGATGTCAATGTCTCTGAAACACTGAAGAGTCCTAAAAAGGATGATGCATGTGTCTGGCCTGTTGTTTCTGACTTCACCTGACAAGAGAGGTGGCCTGCACACTCTGGATGAAGTTTGATGTCTATATCAGATGTTTAAACTGACTGTGGGTGAGACTGGCACTAGGGTAAATACAGTGGCAGCTGAGAGGAAGGAGATTTTGGCTAGTACTCCCCCAGCTCTCTGGGCTTGTAGCAACACAGTGGGTACAAAGAGAGCTATGGCCCTAACTAGGCTGGATGAGTGGACAACAGTGAGGAGGAACACAAAGTGTACAAACACCAAGAAGATGAAAGGACAAGGAAAGCACAAGGGTAGTAGCAAAGTAGGTTTGGGGGAAAGAAGAAAGGGGTATGCTTTAATGCCAGGAGCCTGGGAAACAAAATATGGAAGCTTCAGCCACTGATGGTGGACACTGAGGTGGATCTTGTGGCTATCACAGAAATGTGGGCTTTGGAAAATAATAGCTGGAACCTGACAGTCCCTGGGTATGCAATGTTCAGGAGGGACAGGTAGAGGAGAAGGAGTAGCCCTTTCAAGAAACAGGAATCTCTAAGTAATAGACAATATTGCAGTCAGTGTAGAGCTGCTGACTGCTCCCAGAACTTTGAGTTTGGAAGGTATGCAAATTAGAAGAATTAGGAATGCTACATTCATAAACTGCTGCCTCTTTCTCCCTAACTGCCAGATTCAATTTTTCTGTGTAGCCAGCAGGACATGCCCCCAAGACTACACAGCAACCTCGCTGCAAGACTGTTTATTTTGCTGAAAAAGTATTTTGTAGTAGTAATGGGGAGACGGTCACTGTGGTTGCAACTCACGGCAGCTTCAGGCACAAAAATGCACTTGAGGTGATCTATAGACCTCTGGGGCAAGGGGAAGAGAGAAACCTAAAGCTCAGGGAAGAACCTGAAAGAGGGGTGGTAAAGGGGGGTGATCTGAACCTGCCAGACATTGATTGGGATGTTCCAGTAGCCAAGAGTACCAGAAGTCAGGCTTTGCTAGATGCCTTCTAGGACTGCCTACTGGTACAGCTAGTTAACGTACCCACCAAACAGACTGCAAGTCTCAGTGTAGAGCTCACAAACTTTGAGGTGGTAAGAGCTGTGATAATAGGGCAACCACTGAGGAAAAGTGACCATAATTCCATCTGGTTCAAGCTGGCCCTTGGGTGTGGAAAATTCCAATCGAGAGCCAAAACCCTTGATTTTAGAAGGATGGACTTTAACAGGCTGAGGGGAGCTAGTGAGAGAAAAGTTAATCGGTGTGGACAACATAAATGGGTAGAAGAGAGAGGGAGGCAACCAAGGGGCCATTCTTAAATCATCTAATTTATGCATGGGAATTGTAACCCAAAAAACAACAGGTTTGAGAGACCATTATGGTTCTCAGCACGTCAAGGAAGCGGTGAGGGGCAAGAAAAAGGCATTCTACAAATACAAAGAAAATCAGGGAGAGGAAGAATGGGGAGAATATTTACTAAAAAAAAAATAGGGAGACAGGCCTGCCTGCTGGTGCAGCGTTAACGCTACCACTCATGGTGCTGATGACCCAGGTTCAGAAGCGAGCCCAAGATGTCAGAGGGCTGGCCAGGGGGAGAAAGATCGAGCATCTGTGGGACTGCTTTTCTCCTCTGTGGGGAGGGAGGAAAGCTCGGTGCTCTACTGACTCTGGCTGAAGCCAGGGAAAAGGCTGAAAGAGGCAAGGAGATGTGGCAGATGGCATGTGTGCTTTGACATCAGCGCACATCACATTCCCCACAGGGGACAACCAGAAAAATCCCTGGCAGCATGATGAAGAGAAGCATCCACAGGCCCCGCACCCAACCACCTAGGCATGCTGGCCTGAACTGGATCCATTCTTCAGTGGGGCCTGGGAGACCCCTGCCGGTGGGGGAAGGGCAAGCCCTGGGGGAAGATAAGTCCCGACGGATGTCTGGGTGATGGGGCTGGGGTGCTTCTCTGAAGGAGGGCTGTCCAGGGAAAAGGGGAAAAAAATAGGCAAAGAGGGTGGTTAGGGAGGCAAAAAAACACACGGAATTGCATATTGTGGAAGGGCTCAAGAGAGGGAAAAAAACTGTTGTTCTGATACATTGGGGGAAAAGAAAGGAGGGGGTAGGGTGATAGAAGATGACAGGTAAAAAGCCATCCTCTTTAATTATTACTTTTGTTCATCTTTCACTATGGAGGACAGTGGGACCTTGCTAGAAACTGGTATCAGAGTAGCCACTAAGAGGGTCCCAGAGATGAGGCAGCTAATATTTACAAGCAAAAGGGTCCAGAAAGAGCTGGTAGCCCTAAAGATAGACAAGGCCCCAGGACCAGATGGGCTGCATCTGAGATTACTCGGGGAAGAGGCAGCAGAACTAGCTGAACCCCTGGTAGGTCTGTTCAACAGCTTGCTATGGACAGGGGTAGTTCCAAAGGATTGGAGGGTAACAGATGTAGTTCCACTTCATAATGGGGGGGCAAGGAACAAGCAGGGAACCACTGATCTGTCAGTCTTACCTTATTGCAGGGAAGCTGATGGAGAGCAATGGTCTCTAGAATAATAAATAGCACAGATTTGTGGTGGGGTGGTCTTGTCAGACTGACCTGATAGTTTTCTTTGGGTGATGAGGGAATTAGATGGGGGCCACGCTGTGGATTTGCTCTACTTCACCTTCAACAAAGCTTTAGTCTTTATGCCTCACAGACACTTGCTGAAGAAGATGGAGGATCTTGGTGCTGCCAAGATCACAGTAAACTGGGTAGATAATTGGCTAAAGGGGAGACAGCAAAGCATGTGGTCAATTGGTCAAATCAGAAGAGAGGGAGGTCACGAGTGGAGTACTACAGGAATTTGTCTTGGGTCCAGTCATCTTAAATATGTTTATCAGTGACATTGGTTAGAGAACACAGGGCAGGTTGTGTCTCTTCACAGATGACACTAAGCTTTGTGGAAGGGTGGATAGCAACAAGGGAATCATGGAAATGCAGAGTGACTTACAGAGGCTAAGGGGTGGTCTAAGGTTTGACAGTTGAAATTTAACCCCAAAATGTGCAAGGTAATGCACCTAGGGAAACAAGAACCGAGTACTGGATGGGTGGGGTGAGACTTAACACTATGACTGAGGAACAGGACCTTGGAGTTGTCATCAGTGACTTAAACAGTCAAGTCAATGCAACAAGGCATTCAGCCAAGCAAGCAGGATCAGCTTCCCTATGATAAGGTAAGACTGATAGGTCTTTAGTTCCCTCCTTGTTCAAGCAGGTAGGATGCTTGAATGTATTGAGAGGGGTATTGATAGCAGAAGGAAAGAGGTACTACTTCCCCTATATAGATCCTTGGTGAGGCCACACCTGGAGTACTGCACTGAGTTCTGGAGTTCTCACCTCAGAAAAGACAGGGATAGAGTGGAGATGGTGCAGCACAGGGTAACAAAATTATTCAGGGCCAACAGGGCAGGCACTATGAGGAGCGCCGCAAGGCACTGAACATGTACTTGCTGGAAACCAGAAGGGAGAGGGGAGATATGATAAATACCTTTAAGTTCCTAAAAGGAATTAACAAAGTAAACTGTGGGGAATGTTTTAGCTTGCATAGCAGCTCATGGTCACATGGACGAGTGGAACTCAAGCAGACTGATTGGACAGTTGGTCTTTTTCTGTCATCACTGTCGATGTGTCTAGGTTTTCAGCCATTATGAGGTATTTTGGCACCCTACGGTCCTACTTAAAACCAAGCCAGTCTAAATTACTTACTGTGATTTTGCGTATGCTACCAATGATGTGTCACATTAGGGGTATGTATAATTTTGCATTTCTTTGAAACTTGGTTTTATTGCCAGTGCCTTCCCAGGGCATTCCTTAATTCAGGGCTTTTACACTGACATCCTTGTGTTTTAAATTATGCATAAATAGGTTTTCTCAAAATAGGCAAATTTACTTTCACAGAATGGGTCACTGTTCATCATGATGAAGCACAGGCCATTGATTCAAGCCTAGCCAAAGAAATCCTAGCAAAGTCAGAACTGTAGGGAGTAGTTATTTCAATCTAGTATCCCCAGTGGTTTGTTTGTCCCAGTGGCAGGAGCCAACAAAGACTGCAACAATTGTATGGTACTCCTGCCACCTTCCAACACCAGATGAACCACGTGTTGTGAATCCAGGGGGCAAATCTGACAGCATTCTGAGATGACGTGGTCGTCTTTAACTCAGACTGGGAAAATCACCTGCAAGATGTCTGTCATGCTAAAGTCTCTCAGGGAAGCAGGTTCATTGGCCAGTGCTACAAGGTGTGCTCTAGGGAAACAAAGTACCTTGGTTACATGGTAAGGAATGAGCAGGTTTGAACTAGATTGACAAAGTTCACTACTCTCACAATGGGAGCTATTCTCCAATGTGTCCAAAGTACGCACAATTCACACATTTCACACACAAACCCTACACAGCCGTGGACAGGTGTAGGGTTTGTGGATTCAGGACTGCAAGAACCCGCAGAGTACCTGTCCATGGCCATGCTCCTCTGGCATGCAGCTGGATTGGGGCTGCATGGGGGCAGTGTGTGAGAGGCAGTCCTGGGTCCCTGAGCTGATTCCTTGCTCCAGGGGTGCATGAGTGTGCAGGAAGGTGTGGGTCCTGGTGCTGTAAAACTAGGGGCACTCATCTGAACAGTCACCCCCAGCCCACCCTGGCAGCTCAGTGGGCTGGGATGGCAGTGTGCAGGGGAACCCCGCTGCCACTGTGCCCCACTGGTAATCATTGGGGGGGATGCATAGACACTTACAGCTGGGTCCCTGAGATGTAACATTTCCCTCCACAGCCCAGCACCCCTTGCCTTGGTGAATCGCATGGAGTGTGGGCACGCCCCCTGGCACATCCCTGAACTGCTCATGGTGCATAGCTGCTCGGGTGGCCAAGGGATCCAGTGCACAACTGTCTGGTGCACCATTTGTGAATGCCACTGGGGGTCCACAGGACCCCCGCTTTGTGGCTTTCTAGCTTAGGAATGCCTACATGCCTCACATACATGGCATATAGGCATTGAGAATAGGCCCCAGTGTCCAGTTACTACCACAAAGGGGCAGGTGAGCTTCTTTTTAGGACTTCCAGGCTACTATTGGAAGTTCATACCAGATGTCTGTACAATAGCTAGCTTTTGACAAACCTGACAAAGAAAGGCAGTTCCTACTTGTATCCAGTGGTCTGAAGGTTGTGATTTGGCTTGAAGACCACCCAGAAAAGCTTTGTGTAGTCAGTCTGTTTTGAGTCAAGACTTCACCAGGCCATTCATGTTATACATCAATTCCTCAGACATTTGACAGGGAAGAGCACCTAATCAGCATTTCTTGAGGGAACCTGTCTGCACCACACTGGAAGGAAAAACTTTGGTGGGGAAGTGGCTGGTGGTGGTGCTCCTCTTTTAACTGCTGGTGGATCCCTTAACCCTGGTCATGGGCTGTTCCCATTTACCCTTATTCAGCATGATGAAGTACTCCATGCCAGTCCTTAGGACTCTTGGTGGCACCCAACTTGGAGAAGTTTCTCACTTCAAGTATGATGGTATGGGCCTGGACCAGCATCTCAATTTCTCTACCCACATCCACACTGTATAAGTAAAAAAAGCCTCACCTCAAGCTTGGTGCACAGTACCATAAAAAGTCATCCTTGCCACTTCCTGTCCACCACAAGATCATCCTCAAGATGATCTTGTGGGTGGTTGACTATGTGTATGTGCTCAACAGTGCTGCCACCAAATCCTCCCTTTCCAGAATGGATCCACTCTTCAACTTGTGTTATTCTGATCTGGGTACTCCCCTCCTCATTTATTACTGCTCTCAATACCTAAATCTCTCTCTGTCTCTTTCTCTCCTCTCCCTTGAAGCATGTTGTCATTTGCACTGTTCCCCTTTTCTGGCAAACTTTTGGCTCGCCTTCCTCCTCACCCCTTCTATCCCATACTTCTTCCTCTCCCGGTACTTGCACCTTCTTCCCCTATGAAAATTCTGTGCTAGTGAATCTACTTTCTCTGTCTATGTAAACTCTGGCATAACCTCCCTCTTCCTGTCTAACTCGCATCCTCTCTTCTCTTTTCATATGGCTTCTTAAGACTCATTTCTACCATTTCTGCTCCTGCAGCTAGCTAATCCACCCCCCTTACACTTATCTCCTTCTTTCCCTCTTTAACTGCTACTGCCATCTTTAGTTCTTGATGTTTAGCATGTTTTCTGAATGCACTTCATTTCCCTTTTATGAACGGTTTAGTAATGTTGATACCTCAAAAGATGTAACCCTGCCTAGTTTTTGGATTGTTGCAAGTGTTAAATTCTCTTTTTGCACCTATTTATTTTTTTGTACGCTGTACAAAATTGTCTCAGCCTGTTCCCTCCCTTGGGTTAAGCCTGAAACAAGCTTTAGCTCAGTGCGCCCTAGGTGATTACCATTTTTACGTAACTCAGCTTTACTGAGCAATCTACTTTGGGGAACTGATACAAATGATACATATCAAAATACTGATACAAACAAATAGCTCACTAAAAAAAAATTATAAGTTTGAACCCAAGGTCCAACATGACACTCTGTTAAAAGAACATAAAACAATAAGATTGTGAGTTTTGCCGTGAATAAAAAAAACAAGGCGTATATTCCAAAATATGTTGGAGCAATATGGGAGATAATGTCCCTAAAGTTAAAACAAAACAAAACAAAAAAAACAGCGCTCAAGAAAATTCTATCCCCTGTCCTCACCAAAGCCTCCTGTCTCTGTCTAGTACTGCCCAGGGGGTAAAGAAGAATCTTTGACAGTACAGCCATTTGTTCCTGAGAGACTGCCACTTCATTTTGTTGAGTTGAGAGGTATACATCCCATGGCTGCCAGATTACCAGAAAGGTGTCCCGTCACAAGTGTAAGTCAAAGGTAAGCTGTTCCATATAATGAACTTCATCCATCTTCATGAACCACATGGATACCTGTGGAGTGACATTTGACAGCCATCTCAGGGTAATACATTTTAAAGTCACTAATAACATAATTGGAGAAAGGTGCCTCAGAGATTTATCTCTAATTGGGCTTGGGAGAATTCCCATAACCAAGGATTGGAGGTACAGTATAAGGGACAGTTTGACCTATAACCCTCTGAACTATATTACGGATGGTGGACCAAAAGGTTCTGAGCCTCAGACAATTCCAGAAGATATGATGATGTGTTTCTTGGAGACCACAAAGCATCCAGCATTGGTCAGTATGTGTGGTGTCCGTGTGTCTGGTTATGGTGGTTGTATGAAAGAATCTAATGGAAACCTTCACCAAAATACTCTCCGCAAGGTAGACTTCTGACTGGTTTATAAAAATTGTCACCTTGTTTCTGAAGTGAAAGGGCTGCCACTCTCCTGTTCCCACCTCAGTCTTGCCCATGTACTGGGTCTGAAACGTGTTTTCTGAGTATTTTATAAAGGTCAGAGATATATCTGAATCTAGCAGACTGTCACTCCCTAATAAAAGAAGTCCTCTAGTGGGTTATGATCCCTAGTCAGCTGCTGGAGGTTGTCCCCTGACAGTATAAAATGATTTGAAGAAATCTGAAGAATTCATTACTTGGAAAGTTAAACTGCTGTACCAGATTTTGAAAACTCAATCTGTCTGCCTGTGATGCATTGCACAAACCCCTAGATTCCCAAAGTCAGAGATACAGCCTTGCAAAGGGGGGTATGAAAGCCTCTATGTAATGAATTAGACAGAAGGGACCTAAGAGGGCCACTATTTTCAGGTGTTTTCTAACCTTACCTAGGATCGCCAAAGAGTGTCTAACCCAAGGATTTGTAATTTTCCCTTGCATCCCCCTGGGATTTTGGTTTCAGTGGTAGTGCAAACAAAGGGATCGAAATTTCCTGCCTAACTTACATAGTACATTACTATGAAGCATACCATTGCTTTGCCCAAGTAATCAGTGATTCAGTCTGTGCAGCTAACTAAGGTAGTTTAAGGTCTGGCATTGTGAGATCTCTGCACTCTCTTGACATTGTTAAAAATGTTTTTGCAACTCTTGGCTTCTGGTGTGCCCAAATAAATTTACTTAAGTCCTTCAACACCTTCACCCAAAATACCTCTGGTATAGTTTCTGGGAGTGTTTGAAAGAGGAACAGGAAGTATGGCAGAAGACTAATTTTGAACATGTTAATAAGACCCAGAGGAGATGGGCAGAAGCTTCCATGTACTCATGTCTAACTGCATGGTAAGGTGGGGAATAATTAATACAGAGCAACGTGTTAGTGTGGGGGCTGACTTGGACATCCAAATATCGAGGTTGATTATTTTTTAGCCCAAGCAAAGGGGAAAGATACTTTAAATGTCTAGAAACATGTGTCACTCACCGACAGGGCTTCCCATTTAGAATAGTTCAGTTTGTACCCAGACAACTCTCCAAAATTAGTAAGCATGTATACTAATGCAGATACCGAAGACTGTACTTCTGGAAAAAAAAAAAACTAGTCATCCACATAGAGGAAGACATTATGCATGTGCTGGCTTACCTGGCTATCAACAATGTTGGGATCCTGGTGAACTGCCAGAGTCAGTGATTCATGGCTGATCACAAAAAGCATTGGCAACAAAGGACAGCCTTGTTGGTTGCCTCTCCCCAAAGTGGAACCTATTCAAAATATAGCCATTGACCTTTACTGTAGCTTCAGGAACCTCCAAGAGAGCACTGATTGTATGTTGAAATTTAGGGCCAAATTGAAAGGACTGCAAAGAATACTCTAGAAATTGCCAGTTCGCCCTATCAAATGTTTTCTCTGTGTCCATTGATATGGCTAGTTTGGCCGGTTTCTTGTGTTTCTGAGAGGTGAAAATGTTAATTAACCATCGGACATTGTTTTACAGGAACCACCCTTTAATAAAGCCAGTCTGATCTGGGTATTCAATAATGTGAATATGAACTTGCAATCTGTCTACAAGGGTCTCTGTGAGGAGCTTCATGTTCATGCAGAGGAGGGGGATGGGACAGCAGGAACTGCATTCAGTAGGATCCTTGCCTGCCTTGTGTAAAATTAAAATTTGTGCCTGATTCCAGAATGGTGGAACTGCCCCTTCCTCCAGTACTTCATTAAATACCTGAACAAGATGTGGCACTAACTGCTGGGCAAAATGTTAGTGCCACTCTGATGGTAAACCATTGGGGCCAGGGGACTTCATGTTCTTGAGTAGTTTATTTTTATTCCCCCTTAAGCGAGTGCATCCAAAGCAGCCTATGCTTCCTCCGATAGACAAGGGAGAATGAGAGACTGTAATAGAACAGCAATGCCCTCCCCCCATATAAAGCATTTTATAAAAGCTTGTGAACTTTTCTAGGATGATTTGGGGTTTCACAGTGAAACAGCCCTTCCCCTCTGAGTGTTTCAATTTCAGAACTGCTCTATTCACTGTTTGCTTTCTAAGTTACAGGGCTAATAGGTGGCTCACTCTGTTACCCTGTTCACAGTATTTCTGTCGGGCAAACTGGAGCTTTTTCTCCACCAGTTCATCCAAACTTTGTTAAGGTAGGCTTTTTTCCCCCTTCAAATTGCCATTTAACCCCTACATTAAGACTAATGTGATGATGGACCTCCAAGTCAAATATTGCATTCTCTATAGTGGCACGTCTCTGAGCCTTCTCCATTTTTAGTTGAGAGGCATAGTTACTAGTCTCTCCCCTCACATGAGATTTGAAACAATCCCATTATAGCAGCCGAGGCATCAGAATTCTGATGATCTCTCCAGTATTTAGATGTAACAGCTTCTATATGATCTTTATAACCCTGATCATTTAATAGACTGGCATTAAATTGCTACAGTGTGTAGTGAGGCATATGGACAGTTTCCAGATCTAAAGTCACTGGGGAATGATCTGAAAGGATAGAACAGCCAATCTTACAAGTAACAACTTCAGACACCCAGTTTCTAGAGACGAAAAAAAAATGGTAAATAGGTGAATAAGAGGTATGTCGTGGGGAACAACAAGTGTACCCTTTTTTGGCAGAGTGTAGATGACACCAGACATCTGTTGGTGCCAATTCACCAGATAGCCTGGTCAGCCTACTGCATATAGTGTCTCCATGGTCACCTCCTCCCTGCCGGCTCAATGCACTATCTACCACAGAATTAAAATCCCTTCCCCCCTATAATATAGAAATGATCAACGCTTTAGACCATATTGAAAAAAGTTTTTAAGAAAGGTCACCCGATCAGACATAATTCGGAGCATTTACACTAAGCATAGTGCAAGGTATATCCTAATGCAGGCACTCAAGTTTAGTAAATCTACTCTCTGGATCATGGGTAACATTTGCTACCTGTAAAGGGGTATCCCTCTGGTTTATAGTTGTCACCACTCACGAATGGGGCCTATTCTCATAAGTGGAGGCATATGCCTCACCCACCCACTCTCTATGCAATTTCTGATGCTCAGCTTGTTTTAAGTGGGATTCCTGAACAAGGATCAGATGGACTCTGCTATTAATTCCTTGAGAAGCCTGTACCATTTAACAGGATTAATTCCCCTAACATTAAAAGTAGTTATTTCTAGATATCCCATCATTCAACCTATATCACGGGATACAAATATAAATCAAGCCAGGGAGACTCAAGTCTCGCCCTGGGCTCTAGATTCCCTTTTGCAATAGTACCTCCATATTAGCATAGTGAAACATTCCACAAAACTCTTAAACAATTTGTAACTGTACCTGCCAACTGCAGGATACATCCTTAACTTTAACTAAAACATTTATATAATAATTTGAACAAATGCAGCAAATACTTTCATGCTCAGCACAAAGCCACTTGGAGGTAATCCTGTATGAATCCTCCCTCTCGTCACACTCACTTTCAGATGGAGATAACATGGCCACCTGGGAGAAAGATTGGCTACTGATCTGTCCCCAATCATATTCTGCACAGGGAGGCAGTTTAGTTGAAGTATTCTTGAGTTGCTGCCTGGTGGCCATTAAGAAGTCTTCGATAGTGCATTTTTTGGACAGATTTGTGGTTTACTAAGCTTGGATGGGGGCTGATAAAATTCCAGGTACAGCAGAGCAGAGGAGTTAAGCTGCCATTGCTATGATGACATCACCAGAAGTCCTGGTTACCAATTTTAAATAAATGTGTAAATGGCCAGGGCTCCAGCTGGTACATGGCACTTCAGCCTTACTCCTTTCATGTCCACAACTAGGCTGGGAAGGACCATGTAAATACCATTTTTCCCCTCCTGGGATGGGAGTGGGCAAGTGAAAGCAATTTTATGTTTTTATAGCATCCTGTCCCAAAGGCTCAGGGTGCTTCTCAAAAACAAAATCAACAAAAGTTATAAAATAATATGCAGCCTAAAGCCTGTGTTGCACATTCAACTTTACCAGTTAGTCATGATTGCACAGATTATAATACAAATTATAACAGAAACAAAGAAACTCCCATGCATACCAACTTGTCCACAGAGTGGTAGGTAACATTTTCAGGGCATGCCCATGTGGCTGGAACTGTACCCCCCACCCTGGGTTAGCCAGAAAGTTCAGCCTCCGTCTCCCATGCACAGAGCATTTGCTTTCCCAGGCAGGGCTGATATCACAGCACAGGGGTGTTTCAGCAGAGTTATGCCTAGCAGCCTCCACCCACTCTCCATGGGCACACCCCTTTTTAGGCAAATAGGACTGTACAAACTTGCACTTATAAGAAATGTTCAGACTCAGAAATCAAGCAAAGGGCTCTAGGACCAGGGGGAGAAACATGAAGTTGTATTTCTCAGCAGGAAATAGATGATTCAAACACCGTGAAGTCTTGCTATATTATAACGTTAGCAGTCAGCCACTGCAGCTGAACTGCCCCGGAGAGGAAAGAGTTAACTCCAGAGGATCTGGAGTTCTACAGCGCGAGGGCGCTGTGCCCAAAGCTCTATCTGGCAGTTTCAAATGAAACTGTCAGATTCTTTACTCCGCTTCACTGAACAGTCGCTCAGGAGATCAGCTCCTTCAGCTCGGTTCATTCTCGGTTCAAGCGAAATTATTTTTGATCATTTGAACCGGCAAAGTCATTATTTTTACGCATTTTGGTTTTAAAGCTCTATCTGGTAACCGTAAGTACTAAATTTTAAGTCTGTGTGGAAAATTAATTATTGGTTCGGTTTTGAACCCGATCGGTTTATTATTTCTACATTTTAAAAGTGTACAGTGGGTTTTAGAGTGCGGTTCCGTTCTTATCGGTTCTAAAAACCAGAATTATAACAGTTTTCAAATACCCGTGACACGGTTAGGAACCGATAAGGGTGTCTTGCCTAGCACTGCCATCAAGGGCAAGTTTTGGTTAGGCTGGCATTATGTCTGAGAACCCAAAGAAAAACCGGGCCCACTGGGTTTCAACACTGTGATGTCTGTGGGAGGCCTTTGCCAAGGCTGACCCACACACACTGTGTTTATTGTCTGGGGCTGACCACCTCCTGTCAGACTGCCAGGTGTGTAAAAATTTCCCTGCAGCCACCCTGGAAAAGAGATTGGGCCGGCTCAGGGAACGAGAGGCCAAAAAGTCCGCTGACCCGGATGGCCAGCCCGGTCCAGTACCCACTGGACCAGAGGGAGTGCCCTCTGACCAGGGCGAGACTTCCTCGGGCAAAAGGAAGGCTGGTTCAGAGGAACCAGTCCCGAGTAAAAAGACAAGGAAATCAGTAGGTTTGGGGTCCAAAATTGTGTCTCCAACTGCTGCAGAGATAGCTAAAGCCATTCAGATTGTCCAGTCACTGTCTCAGGGATCTGTAGAACCACCAACAGTTGGTAAAAGGTTGGTTTGTTCAGTCCCAGTGGTTCAGGATTTTGAAGTTGAGGATTTTTATGAACCACAGGAGGGGGAGGAGGAATTTGATCAATATATGTGTGGCTGGGGGGGTCTGGACGTGCCCATTGAACCGGACATTTCTCCAGACAGACCTTTAGAATCTCCTCCTATTCTGTCTGAGTCCCCTTCTTTCTTTATTTTTTACAAAAAGGTTGCAGAAACCCTCCAGCTTCCTTTAGAGGAGGCTGTGGATGAGCAAGAGGAGCCTGATTATGTGGAAATGATGGATATTCCAGAGTCTAGGAGGTTGTCTATTCCTTTGCATAAGTCATTTAGGAAGCAAACAACAAAGATTTTAAAAAATCCTCATTCTGTCCCTCCTGTAGATAAAAAAATGGACAGAAGGTATACTTTGTCAGGCTCGGATACAGACTTCCTTACTGAACAGTGTAGTCATGTAGGTGTGGTACAAGCTGCAGCCTGTGACAAAGCTAATATTCCTCTGGCCTCACATCCTCCTGATAAGGATTCCAGGAAGATTGATGCCATGGCAAAGAAACAGTATATGGCAGCTTCTTTGGGACTCAGGCAGGCAAATTATATGGCTTATGTGGCTAGATATCAGAAATCTAGGTGGGACACAGTATTGCAGTTAGCCAAGCAGGCCCATGGCCAGCTGGCTAGTGAGTTGGAACAGGTGCTGCTGATGGCATTGAAGCCTCTAAGTTCAATTTCATACTGCTGTTGATGTTAATGATGTTTCCTCTGGGTCATGGCCACTTCTGTAGCTTTCCGTGGGTTGGCATGGCTCAGATGCACTAATCTGTCCCAAGATACCCAGTCAAAGGCTATGGATTTTCCTGTAGTGGGAAATTCTCTGTTTGGGAGCAAACAGAAAACTATATGAAAAGATGGATGAATACAGAACTACCTACAAAAGTGCCCAGGCTAAGGAGAAGCATGCCATGCCACGCCACAAAGGCATGCTCCCAGAGGTAGGGGCAGGCCTTTTTCCAGGCCTTTTTACCAATTTCAAGCCTCCTCTGCTGTCTCGCAGAGGGGTTTCTTCAGAGGCAGGGGTAGACGAGGCACAAGTAGACCGTCCCCCTCCCCTCAGCCTAAGGCTGCTGCTAAGCAGGCACCCTGATGGGGTGCCCAGGGCCGATTCTCCTGTACCAGTGGGAGGCAGGTTGGCCTATTTCAGCCGGAACTGGCTGTCCCTAACTACGGACAGATGGGTTCTGGAGGTAACAGGCCATGGTCTGGTTCTCAGCTTCAAACACTTTCCAAAGATGAGAGCCAGACATTTTCCACCTGCAAATCCTTCAGAAGCCCTTGCTTTGGAAGCAGAGGTTTCTTCTCTTCTGGACTGCAAAGCAGTGGAAAGGGTTCCTCCTTGCCATCAGGGCAAGGGGCTTTATTCAAGATACTTTCTTACCCCAAAAAAAAGACAGGAGAATGGAGGCCCATTCTAGATTTAAGGTACCTGAACAAGCATCTTTTGAAACCAAAGTTCAAAATGTTGACTCTGGCAATGATATTGCCTTCCCTAAGGCCAGGGGACTGGCTAGCTTCCCTGGACCTCAAGGATGCCTATTTTCATGTTCTGATCAGGCCTTCTCACCGAAAGTACCTCAGGTTCGAACTGCCCTCAGGCCACTACCAGTTCAGGGCAATGCCCTTCGGCCTGACCTCTGCACCAAGGAGTATTCACAAAATGTCTAAGCTGTAGTAGTGGCTCTTAAGAAAGCAAGGGGAGTTGCTGTGTTTCCTACCTGGACGACTGCTCATTGTGGGTCAGTCTCCAGGTCAGGTGAAAACCCATTTGCAAGTCACCCAGCAGCTTCTCACTTCCTGGATTCCTGCTAAACTTACCAAAGTCAGTTCTGGAACCGGTTCAGGTCCTAACTTTCATAGGCGCAGAATTGAACACAAGGTTAGCCAGGGCTTTTCTTCCCTTGGAAAGGGTGGACAGACTCATCGCCCTGCAAGGCATTTTCTGCAACTCCTTGGGCACATGGCTGCTTCCACAGCTGTCGTGCAGGGAGCAAGATTCCAGATGAGGGACATTCAGTTCCATTTGAGGGCCTATTGGTCTTAAAGGAAGGACCCCCTTACCAAGCTGGTTCCAGTTACTCAAACTCTGATCCTAGCCCTCCACTGGTGGCAGGTCCAGAACAATTTAAGACAGGGGTTCCCTTCATTCCATTTCTCACTCCCTCACCCTCACCCTTGGATGCCTCCCTCTTAGGGTGGGGGGCTCCCACCTGCGACGATCTTGCCACCCAGGGGGTGTGGTCTCCTCAGGAATCTCTGCTCCACATCAATCTGTTGGAACTCAGAGCTGTCTTTTTAGCTCTTTGGGTGTTTTCAGATTCTGTCCAGAACAAAGCGGTTCAAGTCAGGACAGACAATACCACCACAATGTGGTACATCAACAAGCAAGGGGGCACTCGGTCTTCAGCCTTGTGCACCGAAGCAATGAAGTTGTGGTCTCTGGCTTACTCCCTGAACACCTCCCTGATAGCGGTTCATCTCCCAGGGAAGGACAATGACCTGGCGGACGCCCCTCAGCAGAATTTCTCAGGGCCATCACAGATGGGCTCTGAATCCACAAGTGCTGGGGTCCATCTTTGCCATGGGGCACCTCAGATAGATCTTTTCGCAGCCCCAGACAACCATCAACTTCCTCTTTTCTGTTGCAGGCCTCCAGTACTGGGCTCAGTCCTCTGGACGCTTTCTGTTGGACTGGAAAGGGAAGTTCCTGTATGCCTTTCCTCCCTTTCCTCTTCTTTTCAGGGTACTAGTAAAATCAGATCTCAGCCTTGCAGAGTGATTCTGATTGCCCCAGATTGGGCCAGACAGCCCTGGTACCCTCTGCTTCTGTCCTTGGCAGTCCACCTGCCCTGAGCCTACCCAGAGTCCATGACACTTACTGGCCTGTGCACAGGGAGAGTGTGGTATCGGACCTCAAATCCCTCCACCTCAAGGCTTGGCTCTTGAGGAGCTAGAATTGCTGACTTACACCTTTCTCAGGTGTCATGGATATTTTAAAGGCTTCTGGGAAGCCTTCCACTAGGGCCACTTATAATTCTAAGTGGAAGAGGTTTTCCATCTGGTGCTCTGAGAGGCAGATTATCCCAGAATCTGCTGATCTTCCCATTCTTCTGGAATATTTGGTCCATCTGAATTCCCTAGGCCTTAGACCAGCTACCCTGAAGGTTCATCTGGCAGCTGTCTCTGCTTTTTTGTGTCAGCAGGAAGCCTGCCTCCCTTTCTTCTCACCCTGTGTTCTCCAAGTTTTTAAAGGGTTACTTCATACTAACCCTCCTTTTGGGAACCAGCTCCCGCCTGGGACCTGAATATTTGCATTGCTCAGTTAATGCAACCCCCCTTTGAGCCTCTGTCTTCAGCAGAGCTCAAGTATTTAACTTGGAAAACCGTTTTCCTAGTAGCTATCACCTCTGCCAGACGCATAAGTGAGTTACAGGCCCTGTCAGTGGAAGAAGATTTTATCTCTTTCCACAGAGATAAGGTAGTCCTTAGGACTAATAGAAAGTTTTTGCCTAAGGTGGTTTCTGATTTCCACCTGAATCAATCTATTCTCTCCCAGTATTTTCACTGAGCATTCTTCCTCAGGTGAGAGGAGACTGCACAGCTTGGATGTCAAAAGAGCCTTAAGCTACTATTTAGGCGCACCAGAGGTCATAGGTTCAATCCTCCAACTGTTCTTACCTATGGCGAGGTTGGCAAAGGAAAACCTGCCACTAAGAGAACAATTGCAAGGTGGATTGTTTCTTGTATCCAATTCTGTTATCAGAAACTAGGTAGAGTACCCCTCAGGATTGAGGCCCACCCACCAGGGGTACAGCTGCGCTCTAGCGGCTGCTAGGGACATTCCCATTCTGGAGATTTGTCAAGCTGCTACCTGGAAGACAGTTCACACCTTTACTAAGCATTATTCCCTGGATGTCCAGTCCAGGAGAGATGCTCGGTTTGGCACAGCTGTGCTTCAGAGCCTATTTCCTAAGTAGGTTCTGACCCTCCTCCATGGAGGTACTGCTGTGTATCTGCTAATGTTATAATATAGCAAGACTTCATGGTGTTTGAAGAAAAATTACTCACCTTAGTAATTGCTTTTCTTCTCATGGAGTCTTCTATATTATAACCACCTCCCTCCTGCCCTCTCAGAACCTCTACTTGGGTAGGGGTGGTGAATTGGTGCAAGCACTGTGTCATGCCATTGTAGTTATCCCTTTACCCTCTTTCCTTTGGGTTGGGGATCTGGTTGCTTCATTTAGGTTATTTATATTGCCCCCTTCCTGGACTTGAGTCTTGGGGAAGGGGTTCATAATATGCTTGTCAAGGGTGGTAAGCGAACCATAATACCATCAATTTTTGTTATTATGGTTCTGGTTGTTCTTTGTTGTTTATATTGTTGTTACTACTTTCTAGTAGGTAGCCATGGGCTAGTGTAGTTTTTCCACACAGACTTTCTGTTCTTTGATGTTAACTTCAGTAAAGATCTGACAGTTTCATTTTGAAACTGCCAGATGAATTAGCAGCGCCTCGCGCTGTAGAACTCCAGATCCTCTGGAGTTAACTCCTTCCTCTCCGGGGCAGTTCAGCTGCAGTGGCTGACTGCTAATGTTATAATATAGCAAGACTCCATGGGAAGAAAAGCAATTACTAAGGTGAGTAATTTTTTCTTTGTGATTACCTATAGGACTTGTGTATAGTAAGTGCCATATATGAATATTAAGTGGGCTGACTAAAATCAGCCAGCCAGACATAAAATTGTTTACATTTAAGTGCTGCTAACGTTACAGGAAATGCTTTAAAAAGGGACCTGTACAATTTCCTGACATACAGTTGCCTGACAAGAATTACGCTGACACCCATTGCCCGAAAGGTACTGTTGGTACCATCACTTATAATCTTGAAATAGAATTTCCTGACAAACAACTCAAAATGAGCATATCATTGAAAACAAAGTAGCATATGGAGCATTTAGAAAATCAGCCTATGAATGAAAACCAACTTGCAGCTTGGCAAACCATACGGAGCAATAACAGGTTAACAGTTGAGCATTTCAGACTTCCGGCTTGCAATAACTGAGCACTGGCCATTACTGAACAATGATACTTACTGAAATTAAAAAAGAGCGCACATACCCGAAATAATAGCAGCCACAGTGACTGGAAATAGTATGCATAATCCATGTTCAGGGTTGTCAGGGTGGTAAATTTTATACCCTTATCCATGTTCCCATGTTCTATTGATTTAGTGCCAAACTGTCTTTATTAAATTGTGCAAAGATTAAAATAACCATTCTTTAATTACAGTACCATATTATCCGTGATTCCCCTTATAGTCTTTGCCAGATCTTTGATCCCTGTCTGACACAATATTGCAGAATTTTTCCTCTCGCTTTACATATGTTTTCTTCAAGGGAGATTTGGGCATACCATGGTTTATTTTCTCAGTTGTGGAATCAGTGACCATTTGTTCATTTCTTAGTTCAGTAACAATCCTAATGATGCCTATGTATGAGCTTTCTATGAGTGTGCCAAGACGGTGGTGCCACGTTTCTACATTATTCTGCATTCTTGGCATTGCATTCACAGTCTGATCATAAAGCAACCAGAACTGTGGGGGTACAATGGGCTTGCTCTGATGATTGTGTTGTGCATTCTCCGATGGACTCTACCAAAATGTATGTCTCTTCAAACTACTCCTGTGCAACATAACTAGAAGCAGGCATGTCTGCCTTTACTTTACCATAGACCGTAGGTATGTCCTCCGGAGGAAGGAATGCCAGGGCAACAAGTTGCCCTGATCATTAAGCTGAACTCCGGGTCAAAGTCATAAGTTGTGGCCAACCCACAACTTTGAATCTTTTGCCACACTATTTGGCCTAGATGGAACAAGCAACCTTTATTTACAGCATCAGGAAATTCAACCTTGGAAGCATTGATTGCAGTCTGTTTGAAATCAGTCATGATGTGCTAAGGTGACATGCTGTAATTAAAGTCATCCACAGCATCCTGTAGGTCCTGGAAAAGTTGCAAATAGCACGCTTGAGATTTGACAGACATCAAGGCATAAATGGGAGGCACAATCCAGCAGGTATCAACAGTACCTACTGGTGCATGGATCGAATATAGTTGCCTAAAAAGTGAGGGAACTGTGTGAAACATCTCATCCATAAACCAGTAGCCTGCAGCACTTAGTTTTTCAAGATTTTTCTTTGTGCTGAAAAGTAACATTTTTTTCTGTACCACAGACTGATTCTCTGAGAAGGAATTGTTGGACATTTACAACTCTTAGTTCAGGAGGAATGTCAATATCCTCCAGTGTACGGGGCTCTACTGGCATGTTCTCCCTTCGTGCCCATTTCACTACCTGCTGCAGGCACTGACGGCTGGGCATGTTGTGCCTAACCTCTGCTGAAACTTTTGAAAGCTTGGTTTGAATTCATTGTCCAGGAGTGTCATTAGTGCTCACAGTTTTTGACTTTAATGAGGCAACTGCGATTACTATGTGGTTGTTGTTTGCATCAGGGGAATGACTGTGGAGCACAGTGCTTCTTAGGTGGTGCTGCCCCCCCTAACAAGTACGGTAGATGCTCGACCATGACATCCTCCAGATTTTTGGAGCTGGCAGCACCATATAAGTCCCCCCTGCACCTTTCTTTAACATATAGGTAACCGGCTGCAGAAAGCTTATCATGGCCTCTTTTGGATGGTATGACTGCACACACACTTGCTGCTGCACTGGTCATTTCTGCTAACTTTACAACAGCAAAACAGAGACTGCGTTACTAAAGGTTTCTTTCATAGGCATTACACAGGATTGTGGCCAGCACATTGTAATTACTGGTTGGTCACATGTTCATGACATCAGAATGGCATCAGGAACTATCAGCTCTATCAGCTGTATGTGGTATGCAGTTAAATGCATAGTTCTTGAGTAGTTTTACAATACAGTTTTAGCACGACCGCAAGAAACACAAGCTATGGTCGGTTGTAAAAATTAGCCTTTGTTGGGGGATCGCATATCCGAATGACATCATGACCAATCTGCTCTATTAGGTCTATCCAGTCTATCAGCTGGATATGGTTAAGAACAAAAACAAAAGTCACAGCTCAGTATGTTTGCCTGTGTGCACAGCTGTGGTCAACCTTTGTAGGGGGATCGCATGTCAGTAAAAAAACGAGTCGGGCTACCCCAGTTTGCTAAATCGGGGGTGGGGAAACAAGTGACGGGCTAACACGTCTGGCAACCATATCAAACCCCTTTAAAAAACATAATTTTTAGAGAGAATCCAACTTACAATTCAGATATTTCTTGTATTTATTTATTTACAACTGGTTAGCATGGTGCCATGTTGAAAGGCCTCCGGTGCACAGCACTGACTCGAAAGCAAAGAATATACCACGGACCCTTGCGTGCAAAGCTGACTGAGCACAGAACATATCTCTGCACCCCCACCATTTGCAGCATCAACCCTTTTGGATGTGGGTATCTGGTATTCCTCTGTTAAGATCCACCTGGCTGTGGTGTTTACTTTCCATGCTCTCAATGACAGCAAGATGATGACCCAGCCTGAGGTTTCTTGCAGGTTCCTCAGAGGTATTATGCTTCTGCACCCCCTTGGAAATTATCCAGTTCTGGAGGCCCTTACTTGTGTCTCCTTTTGAGCCTGCTGCTACTTGTGAGCTGTGTTTACTTTCATGGAAGATATTGTCCCTCATGACTATGATGTCTGCTAGACATTTTTTGAAATTGCAGGCTCTGGTTGCAGAGCCCCCTGTCTTGTTTTCCACAAGGATAGGGTTACCTTGCATTCCAGAAGGCATTGCCATCTACGTCCACCAGAGCCTCTCATGTACTATGGCCATCAGGTAGGCCTTATCCTCCTCTCATGAATTTCTCCTAGTCAGACTCTCTCTCCCCGCCTCTGTACCTATATTCATTAGGGTTTTTATATGCCTCTCAAGCTGTTGCACGCATCCCTGGTTGACTGTCTTTCCTCATTCACCTCCTATTCCACCCCAGGTGAACTCATGCTCCTCGGGGATTTCAATGTAAATTAGCTTTCCTCATCTTCTAGATCTACCATTCATAAGACTGAGTCCCTTAATCTGCCCCAGGTTATATCAGAATCCACCTGGATCAGTCCCCATTCCACCAACCATACTCTTTTAATTGGGTTCTAACCTCCCATCGCCATCACACTGTAGCAGCAGGTATATTGTTGAATTAATTTAGTGACCACTGCATGATGTTCTGCATCAGGAAAATCTGGTGTCCCTCTCCTCACCAAAACGCATCTGGTCCAGGTCTCTCCAGTCACTAAACATCAGTGCTCTACTACTGATGTGGCCCTCACCCTATTCCACTACAAATTCTCTTCCATCTGGGACATGCACGCCACCTCAGGAAATTAAGGGTCAAAACTGCATGTACCCATTCCTGGGGGTCAGGCCCACTGAGCTCACAGTGCCCACCCTTAAGTGCAATCCATGATGGGGGGGAACAAGGATACCCTCCTCGTCCTTTTTGAATGCTTGTCGAGGTCACGACTGCACCTCTGCCACGAGGATCCAGGGCATCCCTCTAACTCTGGATAAGGGCACAATACCAGTCTCGAGTCTTGTGGCCCAATATGAACCCTTCCTTGGCTATTACACACAGGAGGAAGACCCAGGTATCACACTCTCTTTGGGGTAGCAGCGCAAACACCTGATTTGGCCTTCTCCCAACAGGACATGCAACAGACTAGTTCAAAATCTTTGTAGACTCTGGTATTCTCCCTGTTCTTCCAGATGTCCATTCCAGACCCCTTTTCAATTTGGTTGTTTACAGTGCACCTCTAAGCAAATTATTAATAAACCTTCTACAGTCACACATGGAATATAAGAAATCTCACACAAGCAGAATTTCTTTAGAAAAGCAAAGGTTTTTTACTAAAATAAATACATGTAGTTACAACTAAAAGAGAACATATACTAATTTAGGTTATAGTATACAGAAACAACTGGAAAAAATATACACAGAAAAAAACACACTAAATCTTGTTAGCTAAGTCTCTACCTTATGTATGAAGATTTCAACGTCCAGAGAACTGCTGGTTTGCAAAAATATTTTAATCTTTCTGTAGCAGGTTTTGGTTCTTAGGTGGTCTCTGTACTGGCAGCTGTTTTGTGGTCAGAAGAGTCCAAGCAAAATGTGTGCATGTTAAAAATGCCCTGAGCTGGGCTATTTATACCTGTCTGAAATCTTGCAGTGTCATCACTTTCCAGCTCAGAGCAACTACTCCATTTGGCCAGGAGATGGCACTGTTGTGGTGTTTCCAAAATGTCCAAGAATATTAAAAATCAGATTCTGAGACCTATAATTAGCCTGGATATGACATTTCAGAAAAGCCTTTTGAAGACCCCTGTAGACCATTAGCGCCCGTTCGATAAATTCACACAGGTTCTTGAGGAAACATGTTCCTCTCCTGTTACCTCATAAAATGTAGCATATTATAACAGCTTCCATAGACCAAAGCATTCCACTCCTGAGTGAATGGTTTTATGATGTACAAATGGAATTTTGGCATATCTCTGTTAAAAACAAAAACCGGGAATGCAATTTCAGTTCCTGGCAAACAGCTGCCTTCAGGTCAAAAGAAGGTCAAGCCTTTTTTTTAAAAATCTAGTATTTTCTCTATGTGCCTTTCTGCTTACACTGGCATGTACATATAATTGCATAATATATCTATACCTATATATCTATATCTATATCTACACAACAGAATATCTACAAATAAGGGCTAACAGCCAGCAGCTCATCACAAACACTTTACACCACCCCTGGATTATCACTGAAATCACTGACCTGTGCATATCCAAAGATCTTGACTGGGCCTGCTATAAATTATCCTACTTCTCTCCCTGACCTCATCTCTTACATGACTCCAAGGAACAGCTGTACAAAGCCTGTTTGGCCATGAAATCACACTATATCAAGACCAAACTCCCGAAAAACCTTAACTCCACAGCTAAATTCTGGAAGGTTATCCACTCCCTTTTCAACTTCCATGCCCAGTTTGCTACCCCAATCCTTGAGGTTAATGGTTCACCTGTGTCTGACCCTACCTCTGTTGTTGCTCACATCAGCAAGTTCTTCACAGCCTGTACCCTTCCTTCTTCTCCCCCTCCTGTCTCCTTTTCTTTCCTCCTGTTCCCCCTTTCCCACTCCTCACTTGGTTTCCACTTCACCACTGTCACCATCCAGGAAACCCTGTTTGCCCTATCCTCCCGCAACCTGTCAAACTTCAGCACTGATGGCCTGGACCCCAAGCTCCTCCACCTCTTAGCTCCTGTTATTGCAGGCCCCCTTACTCACCTATTCAACCTTTCCTTCTCCCTTTCTGCTGTTCCTCAGTCCTGGAAGTTGGACAAGATTGTTCCACTACATAAAGGGGATGACCCCTCCTCCCCTGCCAACTTCTGTCCCACATCCCTCCTCCCCTCCATTTCTAAGCTGCAAGAGAAACTAGTCCATTCCAAACTCCTCAACTTCCTTTCATCATCCAACTTTCTCTCAACCTTCCAGTCTGGTTTCTGGAAACACCATTCCACTGTCTCCTCCTAGCTGCATGTCAGTGATGCATCTTCTCTGGGATGGATCAGGGGCACATAATGGCTGCCATGTTCATTGATCTGGCCAAAGCCTTCAATTCAGTGTCCTACCCACTCCTCTTGGACAAGCTAAGCTCTGCTGACTGCTCAGCTCCTGCTGTTGATTGGTTTCATTCCTATCTCATGGGCCATCACCAGTCAGTACAGGGTAGGAGACATCCTGTCACTCCTACTATCCAGTAAGGCTGGGGTGCCTTCAGGGCTCCATCCTGGGTTCCATCCTCTTCTCCATTTTCCTGAATGACCTCCCCTCTACCTTTTCCAACTCACACATCCACATGTATGCAGACTACAGTCATCTGCACCTCCAGTCCCTTCACTGCAGCAGTGAAAGACCTGCTCCTGCAGGACTTCAACAACATTCTGCATTGGTTCCAATCCACTCACCTCGGAGTCAACACTAAAAAACTGGTGTCCATGACCTTTGGTACCAGTCTAGATGGCTTGACTCTTGAAGTAGTACAGTCCTTCAAATACCTTGGTGTGTGGCTAGACAGTAAGCTTGAAATCTCAGCCCACAATGATGCCATCCATACAAAACTCTGCCCCAAGCTGAGTGCCCTGTACTGCAGCAATGACTGCTTATCTCTGCATGTCTACAGGGAGTTTGTTACCAGGATGGTGCTCCCTGTCTTTGACTACCTAGATGTGGTCTACCTTCTGCATCTCTCACCAGACTGGACACCTTCTGTAGCTCCTTCTGCTGCTTTGCTACAAACTTCCTCCCTAGTACCTACAATCGCACCCACTATTCCTCCGCATCTATCTTCCTTCTGCCCTCATGTCACTAAGCTCACTTGTCCTCCTTCATCTCCAAATACTGGTTTGGTTCCCTCTTACCTCTTCTCTCTCAACTCCCCCCCCTACTTCCTGTTCTCTCTGTTCCAGGGACCATCACACTTTCACCCGCTTCTAATGCCCACTCCTCTGCTGGGCAATCTGCCTGCTCCTATTGACTTCCTTCACTCTGGAACCAACTCCTTTCTTCCCTCCACCTCTCTTCATCCCCTGGCTTCCTTAGGTACCAGTTGAAACTCCAACCCAACCCCACCTGTTCTTGCTACCCTTCATCCTGACACCTCCTGAGCATGAGCCTCAACCATCCTTGATAAAGCAGCTGGCTGAGTCCCCACTACCTTCTTTCTGGTTTCAGTTTCTCACCACCTCTATTCTCACTCCATTATGAGGCCAGGAAATAAATTGCCCTACAGGTCACTCGCTTGCTGTCAGTATTGTCTTGCTTACTGTTTATTGCTGCCACTTTTACATTGCACTCGTATAGGTTTTTATTATTGAGCTGTGACCACACTTTATTCTCTGCATGTACTATTTTTCTTTTTATGTAATTTTGTATCATTTTATTTTATCAAATGTTGTTCGACCTACTTATTACTATGAATTGGGGACACACTATTGCTATTTTCAGGCCCTTTTCTTCTTGCAAATGGTATAAAGTTTTGTAAGGCCATCAGATAGTCTTCTTATGGTATAGTTTGTTCTTTCTGTATGAGTGAAGCTAATACTAGTTTCTCAGCTCCCAGCTCCTAGTCCTGTCGGGTACCAGAGAAAGGTACATCTGGATTTAAGTTTGGCACTGGCATGAAAGCTACATACACCTATCCTTTTTCTTCTATCTAAACAAACCATTCCATCCATTGACTTACTAGCCAAAGATTAAGATTTTCTTCTTTATCTTTCCTGTTCCAGTGGTGCTTTTTGAAAGATTCTATTGCTTAGCCTTAATTCAAAATGGCCACCTCAGAATGGAGGAAGACAGCCATCAATGTAGAAGGGCTGCCACAGGGACATCATATGTGCTGGGGCATCATTCATAATACTTTGGCAATAGCAATGCTTGCTTTAGCAGTACAGCTTAAAAGTTAGAATAATGAGTTGTGAACAAGCTTGGTGCATCCAATGGACCTGGGTTTGATCCCCACCAGCTCCAATGGCATACTGTGTGACCCTGAGCAAGCCACTTAACCAGCCTGTGTTCCCAGGACATGCCTGGAAGTGAACCATTGGAAGCCATTGTAAATGAGTCCCTGACTCAGTGGTGTTCCTCCTTCTAGTGAATAAAAAGATTAAGTAACAGACATAGTAATGTAGTAATTTAAGGTCAAAAGGGATTCCATTTCCAGCATCTCCCCCACCACTTCATAATTAGGGATAAAAAAGCATGCTAGGAATGTGCCAGTTTACAGGGAGTTCCAACCCACCCTACTAAATGGTATCTGGGAATTCCCCTTGTAAACAAACATTTCTACAGGCTTACCATAAATGCCTGTATTGTTTTTATGTCTGCTGTCTTAGTTGGCAGGGTGTTCCTTAGGATCACAGCCCTATAGGAAAAAAGTGCCTCCTAACATTACCCCTGCATTTACTACCCCAGAGCTTCAGGGCATGTCCTCGTATCTTGGTGCTGGACACCAGATCAAACATTTTCATAGGATTCATATGAATTTTTCAAGCCACTAAGAGAATTTTCCCACAGAGACTTGCCATTTCTCAGTGGTAACAGCCCAGCTTCTTATTCTTTATTTGCAATGTTTATCCAGATTATTTTTTTAATTTTTCCATGTTATTATTTAGTACTACTTCATTTGGAAGTTCATTTTAGATAGTGACTACCCTTTGTGTTATCTATTGCCCTCTTCTTTTTGTTCTGTACAGTTCACCCTTCAGTTGTAGCCCATGTGTTCCGGTACCATATGGGGTCACTTTTTTTTTTTTGTAGCCCTACACAATTCCATAGATCCATTTCCTGAAAAGCTCTAAATATTAGACATAGATCCCCCCTTAGCCTTCTGCATTCTAAGGTATACATGGTCAGATGTTCTATTTTCCTCTCATAAGAAAGATCTTTCATACCTGATGTCATTTTGGTAGCCCTACTCTGTACATGCTCAAGCTGGGAACAGACGCCCCTGATCGGGCAGGAATCTCCTCAATTTTGAACTGCGTCTGTGGTTTGAAAATACCTCTGAAGCTCACAGCCACCAGCCTGCTCCCCAGTGATCCCTAGGGGACAGACAGCCCTGATCAGGCAGGAATCTCCTCGATATTGAACTGCATCTGTGGTTTGAAAATACCCCTGAAGCTCATAGTCGCCAGCCTGCTACTCAACGATCCCTAGGTATGGACAGGACCCGCTTTTCAAACTTGGTGCCTTTTCTCAGTGGTGCTTGAACTAGTGCATGGACTCCTGCTCATTCCTGAGTTTTGTGTGCTTGCTCCTATAAACCAGAGCTGCACTGTACTGTTCACTTGCTCTTTTGTCCTGACCACCCACCCCTGCCCCAACCTCCATTAATTACACTTTTGGCCTGCCCCTTCTCCAATGAAGTACACTCCAACTATCTAAAGGGGAAACACCTTTGAAGCTAGTTAAAGGGGAGACACCTCTGAAGTTAGTCAAGGGAAGTGCCTAACCTTCAAGCAGTTCTCTTTCACCCTAAAAGATAATTACTGCAAAAGGCAAGCAAACCCAGCCTAGGGTTGGCAGTTTGACACTGAGCCTTTTTACAGATACCTGCACTCACGCAGTAACTCTTATTTCCCCAGCACCTGTACTCTCTTATTAACACGTACTAACCCTGTGCCCAAACTTAGATTTTTTGTGACTAATTGTGGCTACATTCTTATTGCTGCTGTTCTGAGCTGCCATTATCCTCTTCTTTGCTGCTCCTAACCCCCCTTTCCACGATGCTTGAAATATTCCTCCTTGTAGTCTTCCTGCCATCCCTATCTAGTGACTTAACCTCCGATGTTCCCCCATTGACCATCCCAGACTTGCCAGTCATACTCTACCCTCATAACACCCTGAGGCAATGTACCTCTCTACAGTGTTGGGTAAGTTACTTTTTCTATTACTTTCTATTACTTGGAAACTTGTTCCTGGAAGCTCTGTAAGTCACTAGATGATGGAGAAGATTAAAGTATTCACCTTACAGTTACAATTACTTATATCTTTTATACAAAAGAAATATGTAACTATAACTGATTACATTTATTTGAAAGTAACTAGTAACTAACCTATTACTTTCAAAAAATGTAATCTGTTATTATTTATTATTTTTATATTGTTTTTGTATAAAAAGAAATGTAACTATAACTGTAAGGTGTATTACTTTTTCTAGTACTTCTCCATCCTTGCTAGTGACCGCACAGAGCTTCCTGGATCAAGTTTCCAAATATAATAGAAAGTAATAGAAAAAGTAACTTACCCAACACTGCTCTCTACCCCTATAAACTGCACTCCCCCTGGTCTTCCTTCCCCTCCCTCCTCAGCTAGCCTACATTGACTTCCTCTCCTCCCCCTTGGCCATTAGAGCACTCCCCCTGCTGTCTACCAATTGCAACCTTTATATCTCTATCCTCCCACCAAAACCCTTGTCTCCCTTTCCACGTTATGGGCATTCTCAAAGTAGGAAAGCACTTACCTCAATTAAATGCTTTTTAAAACTTTTAATTTTGAAGGGGGCGTTGTGGAGCCCGAGAAAAATGGTAGCACCTTGATAAGGCTCCGATCAATCTCTGGCAAAAATCAAATAATCTAACTAAAAATACTTGGAAATTTAAATCTCTAGAGCTACAGAGGAGTGTTGGAAGATCTACGGAGAAAAGATGGGAAATCCCAAAAAGGATAAGGGCTCAGGAGAAGGTGCTAGAGCTAAAAATGCTACAAGCGCTTCGACCACAAGAACGACACAGGCTCGACTTCAAGAACTAGAGAAAATCGGAATATAGAGGATCCTCCTGTTGAGACACTGCAAACGGTTGGAATTAAACTCAGTCATCTCATTGCCTCAGTCGCAGGGTTGTCGAACAAGTTTGACACCCTTACCAACAGAGTGGCTGCAGTAGAATCATCGATTGAAGCAGTCACGCTGGCCTCAGCAGAATCATTGAAGAAAGCAGATTCTGCCCTGGGAACAGTCGCAACTATGGTTAAAGAAAATAATCACTTGAAAATGAGGTTGGAGACACTGGAAAACCAAGCACGGTCACAAAACATACGTCTACTAGGACTACCAGAGGGGAGTGAAGGCGATCACCTTATGCTCTACCTACAGGACTGGCTGATTGAGCAACTTGGTGAGGAGACTGAGGCCACTGTATGGCGCTTCCAGAAAGCATACAGAGTTACTCCCCGAGGCCGTGTAGAGGATTCAGAGACACCCAGGATGGTGGTAATAGTAACAGATGGGGCAGGCTCAAGGGATCATCTCCTGACCAAGGCCAGGCTTAATAAAACTCTCCTATGTGAAGGCCAACAAATCCGTCTGTTTTCTGACCTGGGATATGCCACCAGACAGAAGCGCAAGAAGTTTGATGGCACCAGGGTGCTTTTGCATGAACCCTGGATTCCACATGGATTGGTGTTTCCAGCTCATCTTTGGATAGCACATCGAGGCCGCATCTTCATTTTTTCAGATCCAGAAGACGCCATGCGGTGGTGTCAGAAAAACACTCCATCTAGACAACGGCCTTTGCAAGAGGAAGAATCAGAGACGGAGGAAGACCTGAGTGGATTATGAACATTTTATTCTTGTCAACCAGAAAGGTACTGAATCCAGTCAGAGACTTAGTGTTTTTAGCTTTAAGCTGTAAGCTGGTGATCCAAGATGGCAACTGAGCTGAGCCAGCCAGAACACTGATCTCTGCAATTTGTCGTTTTCGATTTGTTTTTTAGTCAATTTTAGTAAATTTTGAGTTTTTTATGTATTTGTTCAGTTCGGACTGTAGCATGTGAGGTTCGGGACGCTCTGTTGGTTTTGCAATTGTCGTTTCTCGGAACCCCATTTTGTCGTTTTTTGGAGCCCCGCTTCTGTTTCCTAGAGTCCTGCATTTGTCCATGTCTGTTTGGCTCTTTGGCGTTCTTTGTTGTTTGGCTCCTTAGTGTTCTTCACTGTCTCCCGATCTCCTGACTTCAGCGTGAGAGGCTGTGGAGTCAGGGGCTTTTGGCAGTAGCAAGGAAAAGCAAGGAAAGTAAGACTTTGTTGAAAGTACTATATTGTTTGCCCCCGGTGAGTTTGTATGACTCTTTATACCTGAATTTTGTTTGGACTTGCGACATGGGAAGCTGTGGTATTGAGGAGTTGGGGCAGCTGTGGAGAAAATTTTATTTGGGATACTGGAGCACTGACTTTGTTTTGCCCCTAGTGACACTGTGCTGCTTTATTGACCTGATGGTCTTTTCGGTCACAGCGTGAAGGGCTGTGGAGACGAGAAAGACTGAAGGAGGTTTTGTTAAACTTGGAACTGAAACTATTGGATACTGAGTGGATCCAAGGTGAGAAACTTTTTTGGGTTTTGATTATTTTGACTGATGCATATGAATTGGGACGCTGGGGATTGAAAAGGAGTGTGTCATTCGCTGTTTATTCTGCCTGCTCCCTGTTTGGATTCAGTGGACCGTAGGATTTAAAGCCCAATTTTTGACTGTGTAATTTGGCTGTGGAATTGTGTTGGGGAAGGAAGGAGGAGGAAGAAAGATCTGAGTAATTAGCCCAGTTGTTCCAGAGGTGGGTACGGGGTGCTGCTGTCTGTACCTGGGAGGGCTGGGAGTACCTGCCAGTGGGTAGGTGTTCTCGGGGCCTCTGGGTGGTGCTGGAATAGCCTGGCAGAGGCTGGGCTGTGTCTGGCATCCCAAGTAGGGGGGACAGTTTGCATATCCACGCCCTTCTGGGGTTCATTGGGTGAAGAGTGCTTCCCTCCAGGTGGAATATTATGAATGGTTGAATGCCAGGAGTATGAAGAAAGTGTACTGACTCTGAGACTTTATGAACTTTTGTTTTTTGGGGCTTATGATTAGCTTTATTAAGCTTAATGACTTTTTAGTGGGGGCTTTTAATAGTATGACAACTTCAGACCCATGCTGTTTGTTTTATTTGTTTGTATGTGATTTTTGTTTTATCTTGCAGTGAGAGTGCTAAGATTGTCTTTTCCCCTCACCTTTGCTGTGAGAGAGCTGGGGGGGGGGATTTTTGTGTTGGGGTAGTGAGAGTCCCCTTTATATTTATGTTTATTTTATAATTATTTATTTTTTGTTTGTTTTGTTTATTATTTTTATGTGTCTTTTTGCATGAGTTTTGAGGATTAGTTTTTTGTTTTATTTGACATATTTTGTTTTAGTTTTAGCAGTAGTATGTGTTGGCCTGCAGGTTCCAGGGGGGTGCGCTATTCATCCTCCTCTCTTCGTGCCCTCCACCCTTTTTATACCCCTTCTTTGTGATTTGAGACTTACCAGCGCTGTAGAGTGCTGGGGATTGTCCGTAGGAGAGTGGGAGGGTGGGGGTGGGCGGGCAGGTGAGGATGAATGAGTGTGGCCACCGTGTACGGGTTATTAAGTCCAGAAGGCACCCTGGGGTGAATGGAATCCAGACAGGGTTTCTGTCTGGTGCCCATACCCAGGGCACTGCACAATCTGGTGGGCAGATAGGTTGGACAACCTCCGAGGTTTGTCCAACTCGGGCGGTGCTATGCAATACCAGGTCCGTTAGGAATAAGACAGCTATTATTGCTGATCTTATTAGCTCAGCTGACCTGGCTTGCATCACCGAGACCTGGCTGGATGAAAACTCTGGCCCCATATTGGAGGCCATGGTTCCGGTCGGGTATTCGGTGATATACCGCCCAAGATTGGACCGCAGGGGAGGGGTGGGGTTGCAGTCTGTTTCAAGACTAAATTGGGCCTCATGAATGTGATAGTAGGTGAGGCAGAATCTTTTGAGTGCACAGTTGTAGCAGGTGTAGGCATTCGAATCGTTCTCATCTGCCGGCCACCCAGAGATGGGAAACATTTCTTACAGGAAGTAGCAGACTTCCTTGTCGATATGTCGTTTGAGTCTCCCAGATTGATGGTTCTGGGTGACATTAACACCTGGATCGATGATGAACTCTCACAATTTGGATATCACTTCCTCCAACTTATGTCTTCTTTGGGCCTTACACAGGTAGTTTCCACTGCTACACATAGATCTGGGCACTCTCTGGATTTAGTCTTCCTCTTGAGGATTGATTCATCCGACGTGAGGTGGAACCAGTCCTTGGTCTGACCACCACACCGTGAGGTTCAATTTTACCCTTAGAAGGCCTTCCTGTGGAGATGGTCAGGTGCCGCCCATTACAAAATATCACTTCTCAGGGCCTTGCTGCGGTCCTGATCTCTCATCCCCCATGTTGGCTAGCAGTAATCCAGGGAACTGGTGTCGACTTATAATAGGGCTGTTCTACGGTGGCCCTGGATTTTTGTGCTCCTGTTTGTGAGTGCCCTTATCCCTTTGCCCCAGGTCCCTTGGTTTGATGGGACACTGAGGAGTTCGGAGACAGGGCAAAGGTTAGGCGGTGCTGGCAGAGTCTGCCCTTGATGCTGACCACCTTAGATTGATGGAACATTATTCTGTCTATCAATCTGCAATCACCCATAGAAGGCAGAATTCCTGTCCAGGAGACTGCAGTTGCACAGAATCGACCAAGCTCAGCTGTTTCGGACTGTGGACAGACTGTACAACCAAGCCTGTCTACAGTCAGGAAACTTTCACAATTAGATGCGAGGAGCTTGCTAGGTTCTTTGCAAATAAGGTGGGCGACATCAGGGCGGGCTTCGTCTAGCCATCTGAGTGATGTTGTGGAACAGTGCGAGTTCACAATGTCTAGTTTCTCTTGGGTTCCTTTTGCCAACGGAGGTCATGGATATTATGAGGATCATCCATAGTGTGCGGCCTACGAGCTGTAGTCTAGACCCTGGACCAACTCCCCTAATTTTGGGTTGTCTTGAGATCATTGGCCCAGTTATGGTGCAGATAGTCTGGTGTTCCTTAGTCAGGTGAGTTTCCTAACTCCCTGAAAGAAGCAGTGGTTACACCTCTACTGAAGAAAGTTACTTTGGACCCAGACTGTTTTTCAAACTACAGATCTATCTCTAACCTTCCCTTCTTGGGGAAGGTTATTGAGAAGGTAGTGTCAGCCCAATTGGAAGACCATTTAACCATCCATAATATCTATGAATCCTTCCAGTCTGGTTTTCATAAAAGACACAGCACCGAGACTGCGCTGGTTCGGGTGCTTAATGATCTTCTGAGGGCAAGGGATCAGAAGAGATGTTCTATTCTAGTTCTTCTTGATCTCTCGTCAGCGTTTGACACTGTGGATCACCTGGTGTTGTTGGCATGCCTGAGGCAAATATGTGGAATGTCAGGAACTGTTTTAAAATGGTTCACTTCATTCCTTACTGGGAGATCACAGAGAGTTGTGTCGGGGTTCATTCCTCTGCCCCAATTTTGTTGTGTGGGGTGCCTCAGGGTTCAGTGCTGTCACCCATGTTATTCGCAGTGTATATGCTGCCCCTCTGAGACATTATAAGACAGTATGGGCTGAGGTTTCACTGCTATGCAGATGACACCCAGCTATATCTGTCTTTTGTGCCTGACCAGGATGGAGCTCTCTCAGTGTTTAATAACTGTCTGGAAGAAATCTGAGGGTGGATGGATTCTAGTTGGTTGAAGTTGAACTCAGAGAAGACAGAGGTATTGGTGGTGAACCCTGGTGGTCAGATAATGAGGCCAAATGATGGCTCACCCTCTGGAATTTTTCTTGACGGTGTGTCACTTCTGACCTCTGAACGGGTGCGCAACCTGGGGACTGTCCTGGATGACAGGCTGACCTTCCAATCTCAAGTGTCAGCCGTTGTCAGGACTTCCTTTTATCGTCTCAGGAATATTGCCAGGGTGCATCACCTTGTTCCGTCTGGCTCTTTGCCAACGTTGGTCCACGCCTTTGTGTCCTCGTGGCTGGACTACTGCAACGCCCTTTACTTTGGGCTTTCTGGGGTTGAAATCTGTCACCTTCAGCTGGTGCAGAACGCTGCAGCCAGGGTGTTGACTGGGACAAGGAGATGGTCATATTACCCCCAGTACTGCGCGAACTGCTGGCTTTCCATACGGTGACGGATCACCTTTAAAGTCATTTTATTGACTTTTAAAGCCCTTCACGATCAGGGTCCGACCTATCTGAAAGAACTTCTGGTGCCTTACTGCCCCGGGCGATCACTACGCTCGGCTGACGAGGGGTTGTTAGAGATTCCAAGAGTGAGTTTAAAATCTTCTGGTAGCAGAGCTTTCTCTTATGCAGTTCCCACTCTTTGGAATTGTCTACCTCGCCAGTTAAGGGAGTGCACCTCCCTGGAGGTATTTAAGAAAAATTTGAAAACCTACCTGTGGCGGAGGGCCTTCTTGGATAATTAACTGATATTTGAGTATTAATATTATTTTTTGGAATACATGGATGATTTTATTGTTGGTTTTTAATGTGTGATGTTGCTATGTATTTATATGTTTTATGTGGTATTTTATATTACGCATTTTGACATGTAAAGCGCCTTGATACTTTGAAAAGCGCTTTAAAAACAGTTATTATTATTATTATTACTGTATATGAGGTTTTAAAGTGAAGGAAACAGTTAAGCCCTGCCGAGACATACGTTTATGTCTACATACTTTCTAATGGACATATAGCCCCCTTATGTTTTTCTAAATCGGGCAGAGATCGTACATCCTCCTCACAATTTATAGTAGTTGGACCTCTGTAATAATCATAATTAAAGTTACAATTTATTGCTCATTTGCAGCTGTATGTAAAATATAAATACCTGCTTTGATAAAAGTAATTTGGTTGGTCTAGGCAGTTTAGGTGCCTTGTTTTAAAATATTGCCTATCTTTTTAAAAATATTGCCTATCTCTTTCAGAGTTTTGAATTAGACTTAAGATGTAGTTCTGGAGATTGAAATCTTAATGCCACCTTGAACTGATCCTGTAACACCTTATCTATTGAGATATGCACTTCTGTGCATTTACAATGGTTTTAGCACGTAGGATAATTTTTTTTGACTCCTAAATAGGATAGTCATTATGGACATTAGACTTTGACTATGTTAATATTATCCTAGTTCAGCTCATGGGCTCTTTACACAGTCTTATTAATGGGAAACTCTTATAATATATATGTGGTTTCACCCTCAAATGTCATATCTTTATACATTTGATGTGATGTATGAATACATTAAGAGGAGTGGCGCCTTCCCGGTAATAGATAGTTAATCGACAAATCAAATGTTGGTAGACTGTACTATATGTATTGTATAAAAATAAACATAAAGTATAAAAAAAAATGTTTCTAATTTTGCTGCTCCTGCTGTGCTCGGGTAATGTGTAGGTAAACCCTGGTCCACCAGTACCCCTCGCCTCTCCCTCAGACGTCACATCTGCACCAGGCCTAAAAATGATGCTAGTTAATGTCCTGAGCCTGATGAAGAAATTTGAAAGCTTCAAGTCTGGGCCATCCACACTGACCCAGACCTTATTATCATCACAGAGTCATGGCTCAAAAGCACCATACCAGATCAGCAAGTAGCCCTACCAGATTGTAAACTGTCTAGGGCTGACAGGGCATCTGGGGGTGTGGTCATTTACTCCAAAGATAAATACCACATTACAGACATCTGTTGCATGTCCAAGCCAAAAGAATTCAAACTTCTGTCCCTGAAACGTCATCTACCTTCCACAGAAAGCCCTACTGTCATCGGCTGTTACAGGCCCCCTGCTGGTGGCTCAGATCTTCTCATAACCTTAAAATCAATTATGGCCTGTAACAATAATGAAACTACCATTCTTGGGGATCTAAACATGGACTGGCTCACCAGCAAATCCAATGACCTTAAAGGTCTTTGTGATGATCTCGGCCTTTCCCTCTAACCTTCCCCTCTGGCCCTGTCTCATGTATTATCCTGTTGCTGCCTAAGTCCCCTACCCTCTCCTGTAGTACTCTCCTCCCAGTAACTGACTATTTCACCTCCTTACTCACTCCTGTCCTGTCCCCTCCCTCTGCTGCATTCCTTGTCTTCTCTACATCCTATCGAAGATTGCTGCATTGTTGCATCATGTAATTTGCCTCATTGTTGCATTATCGTGTTGCCAGGGCCTGTTTTTACTGTGCTAGTGTGTTGTGATGTACTACACCCATTATCTCATGCATCCTACGGCAGATTGTTGCATTGTTGCATTATGTAAATTGCCTCATTGCTGCTCTAACTTTTCGCCAGGACCTGTTTTTACTGTGATTGTATGTTGTGATGTATGAAACCCATTGTCTTATTCAAAATATGTTTCTTTTATTTTGTAAATCATTGTTGTACACCTGTCTTGTACTAGGATCTCCTTGTGAATGAGCTTGCTCAATGGAGTTCTTCTACAATAAACTTGAACTGAATTTCCCTGGTCATCACTGCACCAACCAGGACTAACACTGTAAACAATGTGAACAGCTTTGTCCTCGATGTCATAATAACTAACCATCCCCATAAAATCCTGCAATCTGCCGTCTTTCATAATGACATGAGCGATCACGGGATCATAGTCTGCATCAGGGCCCACACTAAGAGTCCCTCCTCACCAAGCTCGTTATGAAACAGTTATTTCGCAAGTTCAACCTTGTTAGCTACCTGGCTGACCTAAGAAATTTAAATTGCCAAAGCTTACATTTAGCCAAAATGGCAGATGAGGCAGTTGATATCCTGAATGACAAACTTACCCACCTAGCCAACAAGCATGCCCCCTTCATCAAAACCAGAGCTTGTAAATTCTCCCACCACTGGTTCACGCCTGATCTCAAAGCTGCGCTCTCCAACCACAACAAATTCTGGACCCGTGCAAGGCATACTAAGTGCCCGTCTAACTGGCCAGAGCTGCAAGAAACACTTGCGTTACATGTATATGGCTGCCAAGTCATATTTCTGCATCACTACCCTAGAACAGGCCAATGGGAATTTGGCCAAAATCTGGAGGATGCTAAAAAAAGCAGTTTATTTTAGTCTAACCTGTAACCCTGGATCTATAGCTTGTTATATTCTAAAATCTATTGAAGGTTGCCAGGCTGCTCCCTCCATTCCCTCCAAGATCCATGCCAAGGGTAGTACTCCTACTAAGGCCTCACAGGCACTCCACAGAGTGGAGTCAGTACTCTGTTGTCTATTCTGACTAGGACCTGATTCCAGAAGGGGATACGCTGGCGTAAGGTGAGATACACCAAACCACATGGCGTATCTTGCTACTTAAGCTAGGTGATACGCCAGCTCCTATTACAAGAGGTGAGATGCACCATAGCATATGTGGGCTGCAATAATCGCAGGGTACAACAACACTTACGCTGCAGCCCTCAATGCCTGGTGCAACTGTGGGTTACGACAGAAACATAGCCCAATTCCAGTAGGGCGGCTGTCATAACCAGAAGTTGCAATTACAAGAGATGCAGTGGTGTACCTAAGGTACAACAGCTTGGACCTGTCTTAAGTGGCATCCAATGGCTGGCACCGTCGGATGCCACCATGCAGTGCCCTGGCAATGGTGCGAGGTTAACCCACGAGCCCCTACTAACACACTCCTGCCCCCAACCCCCCCCAATCTGTCCAGTCCCCCGAGGGTCCATGTCTGGTGTGCCCCCCAGATGCCTGTGCCATGCGTCCTACCCCTCCCATGCCCCCTGGTGTCTGCTGAGGTGGTCTGGGGCTGGGGGGCTTCGGTGGACTGCCTGTCACTTGCTGTGGTTTGCGACATGTGGCTGCGATACGCCATGCATGGGCTACCACCACACGTATGGCGTACCTCGCATATCGTGAGTGCCAGGACCCTGCCACTTCTGGAATGTGGCGTAGGGGTCCTGGCGTAGGGGCGACTGATGTAACTCGCAACTGCGTGCAAGTTATGTCAGTCATCTTGGAATCAGGCCCCATGTTTTTATTTATGCAACGTAATATTCTAAAGCATTTTTTTGTTGTTGTTTCTCTACAGTGGTGATCACATTTTGGATCTTCTGTTACTACTATTCCAAGATTTTTACAAATTAGTTTCTTTAATTTCTTTCCCAAGTAATACATATTTAGTTCTCTTATTTTTATTTCCTAAATGCATTACCATGCATTTATCAACACTGAGGTCCAATCTGTGTTTACTTGCCCAAGTTTCTAGTCTGCTTAATTTTTGTTTAAAACAATCTAAAGCTTCCTCTGTATTGACTACTGCACCTACTTTGGTACCATCAGTAACTTTTGCCAACCACACTCCATTTCCACAGTGTACAGATGTAAAACAAAGTAAGTCCCATTACAGACCTGCGTGGAAGCCCACTTGTAACCGCACTCAGACATGCCCCCATATAATGACCTTTTGCTTCCTGTTCTCTAACCATGACCTTACCCTGTTCATTAGCCTCTGATTTAGTCCCAGTTCTTTCAGTTTGGTAATAAGTTCCCTGCATGGCACACTATCAAAGGCCTTGCTGTAATCAAGGAACACCACATCTACTGGTAACCCCTTGTCTAGTGCCTTGGCAACCTTATTGAAAAAGTTTATTAAATTTGTCTGACAGGATCTTCCCCTCTTCAAACAGTGTTGTGACTGGTCTATCAAATTCTTTTGCCTGACAAGCTTACTAGTCTATAATTTTTATGATTTGCTCTTGACTCCTTTTTGTACAAGGGTACCTCACTTGCCTCCCTCCAGCTATTAACCACTTTCCTGTATCTACTGAAAGATGTTAGTGATGGGACCTGCCAACTCCTGTGCCAGTTTTTTTTTAACCACCCTTGGGTTTGTGCCGTCAGGTCCTAATGCCTTGTTTGGGTTAAGATCCTTCAATCAGTTTCTGACATACTCTTCCCTTATCAGTATTTTTGGGCTATTACTATGTCTCGTGTTTTCCTTATTTATGTTTTTCTTCCCACTGTTGTCCCTACAGAAAAAAACGAATTAAGATCTCTACCACCTCCTTCTCAGATGTTACTGCCTTCACCTCCTCCAACAGAGGTCCCACCTGTGTATTTCTACCCTATTTTAATTAACAGTTGTAGAATGATTTGTAGTTATCTTTGACTCTACCCGCCAAATTCATCTTTCTCACTCTTGTTCTTCATCTTTTTTACAGTCTTTATTTATTTGATTTTTGATTACCAGTTAGGTGCACTAAACAATAATATGCTCAGCATGACCCAGGAGAGTACAGTTACAAACAATCGTGAAACACAATACAGTGAGGAAGATATTAAAAAAGTTAAGGTACCTAGATGACAATACACATGCAGTAGAATTATTCAAAGCAGTACAAGGATCCATGTAGCAATGAGAAATCAGTACAATACCAGCAAAATAAAATTATCAGAGGGTGTAGTGTCACAAAATAGTTTAGAACAAAGCAGGTGTATCATCCATAAGTGCAACAGAAAAAAGCAGCTACAGCAAAACACCAATTCAGACATCATAGGTATGGTTGTCATGGAAGCAAAAAACTGGTACAATAGTCACAGACAAGAAGAAGGTGGTATAGCTCCCTTTTGAAACCGACATAGGAGTGGGAGAGACGGACAAATTATATATTCATAACTGTCTTGTGTTGCCCTTTTTTGGCCACTCATTAAGCTTTTTTTTCTTTTTCCTGAGTTTCTCTTAATTTTTGATTCAACCAACTTGGTAATTTAACGTAGGTTTTTAAATTTTTTTCTGGCACATGAATATTTACCAACTCCCTCAGTATATTTTCTAGCTAATCCCTTCATCTAGAATTTTCCCACAGAACATTGTTCCTTACTTCCACATCCTTATTGCATGTCTGATCAAATTGAAATTGGCCCTACTGAAGCAGTTTATCCTGGTCTAACCTGTTACCCTGGATCTATAGCTTATTATTTTCACCTGGCATTCTGATAACTCCTCTTCTAAATTGCTTAAAACAAGATTGAGGATAGTATCCTTTCTTGCTCCCTCAGTTGCATATTGATCCAGATTTAATGCCACTATAGTGTTTAGGACTTTTTTTTCGTGTGCAGTTTTCCCCTCACTGCCTGCCCAGTTTATTCCCAGCAAGCTAAAGTCCCCTAGCATTACAATTTTGTCTTTCATATTCAGGTTTCTTAGTGAGGTTATTAGCTCTGCATTCTGCTCTGCTGACTGTGATGGCAGCTATATATATATATATATATATATATAACACCTATTAGAAGTTTCTTGCCTTCCCTTGGTGTTATTTTCAGCCAAATTTCTTCCACAGCTGTTCCTTCATCCTCCTTGTATTTCACTGGATCAGTATCCTAATATACAGGGCTACTCCACTGCCTTTTGTACCCTTCCTGTCTGTATACTTACCTTATCTGGAACTGCACTACATCTAGACGTAGTATTCTGGTCAGCTTCGCCCAACAGGAACATTAACCCGACGCTGCTACACCTGATGCCAGTACTCCAGACGGGGTAATGTAGTGGATGTGATGGAATGCAACCTTACCCCAAGACATGCGCTAGGAAGGACGGCTGGATGAGGTTGCTGGCCGAGCTGCCCCAGTGGTGTGGAGGGGAATACCACCGGTAGCTCGGCTAGCATACTGTGACTGACCCAGATTCTGGTCTGGGCACTGCAATTTTACACACCGCACCCCCCCATAACTAATTACATTTTACTACGGGGTCCGCTCCCCCTCAAAGTTGGATATTTTAGTTATGGGGGTGCAGAGGGCAAAGCCCCCCACATTTAACACTGAAATGAATGACAAGCCTGAAAATCATATGTCGGGCATGTCATTCATTTGGGGAATAGCATTTAGTGGCAGGAAACTCGGTATGCCAAGTATCAGCATACCGAGTTTCGGGATTACATAGTATATCCTTCCTGTTCCTGTTGAATAGTTTGTAGCCCTTTGTTTCACCCATGAGTCTTGCTCCTGCCACCATGTCTATGTAATCCACAAATACGTATACCGTCCTTTAATAGACTATGCTGTAGTTCTTTTTGTTTCCCAAACTCCTGGCATTTAAACGTAGTACCTTCCAATTATATGTTTCCTTTTTATCTGTACTTCTATTTGTATTTTTCTTGTGCACTTTATTTGCATGAGTATCTCTTCCCTCATATCCTTGATTTATCAGTTGAAAAATCTCTTTATACTATAATTGATTCTCTCTACCAGCTCTCTTGAGCTCTCCCTATTTAGCTGTAGGTCATCAGATCCATATAGCTTTCCATCCCTTTCAAATCTTTCCCAGTTCCTCTGGAAGTGAAACCCCTCCCTGGTAGAGATGCAGTGAATTTAAAATCTGCTGGTGAAGTGAACGTGAAGTGGCCACTTCATGTTGGCACATTGCTACGTGGAGTGCCCCATAGGAAAGGCTCACTTCGCCTTGTTATTATTACTTTGCATTGTCATTCCACCTTAAACGCAAAGTAAGGTGGAGTGAGAACAATATTGGCAGCATCCCACCCACACAGTCACCAGAATGAATGTGCATCCCCAAAGTGCTACTATCTTGTGTCCAGAAAACTCCCCAGTGCTGATGAAGTGAAATGACCAACAGCTTACTTCCTCCTACCCCCCACTAGGACTGCCTTATGCCTGCCCCATGCATTCTTGAAGTCCCCCACTGTTCTTGACTCCACAACCTCCTCAGGGAGGCTGTTCCATGCATCCACAACCCTCTCAGTGAAATAATACTTCCTCACGTTACCTCTGAGCCGTCCCCCCTCTATCTTCAAATTGTGCCCCCTTGTTCTTGCACATCTTTTTTTCTGGAAGATGCTACCCTCTTGGACTTTGTTAATTCCCTTGAGGTACTTGAAAGTTTCTATCATGTCCCCTCTCTCCCTCCTTTCCTCTAGGGTATACATATTAAGCTCCTTTAGTCTTTCTTCGTATGTCTTCTGGTGCAGACCCTGCACCATTTTGGTTGCCCTCCTCTGGACAGCCTCCACTCTGCCTATGTCTTTGTGGAGATGGGGTCTCCAGAACTGCACACAGTACTCCAGATGGGGTCTCACCAACTGTCTGTACAGAGGGATAACAACTTCCTGTTTTCTACTATTGATGCCTCTTCCTATGCATCCCAGTATCCCCCTAGCCTTCCTTACTGCCTTCTCATTGCTTGCCCACCTTTAGGTCATCTGATATAATTACCCCAGGTCCCTTTCTATTTTACTGTTGTCAGTATCTCACCCCATTGTGTACACTTCCCTGGGTTTTTGTTTCCCATGTGCATTACCTTGCACTTCTTTGCATTGAATCTGAGCTGCCATACATTTGACCATTCCTCCAACCTTGCCAAGTCCCTTCTCATCCTTTCCACTCCATCTTGTGTATCAACCCTGTTGCAGATCTTTGTGTCATCTGCAAAGAGACATACTTTTCCTTCCAGTTCCTCTGCAATGTCACTTATAAAGACATTAAAAAGGACTGGTCCCAGTACTGAACCCTGCGGTACCCCACTAGTAACCCTCCTTTCTTCACTGTGTATTCCATTTACTACTACCCTTTGTGTCCTGTTGTCTAGCCAATTTTTTTATCCAGGCTACCACCTTGGGCCCCACTCCAAGGCTGGCTATCTTGTGAATTAATCTTTTGTGTGGGACTGTATCAAATGCCTTGCTAAAATCTAGATAGGCCATGTCCACAGCCCCTCCCTGGTCTACTACTTTGGTCACCCAGTCAAAGAAATCTATTAGATTCATCTGACAAACCTTCCCATCATGAATCCATGCTGCCTTGGGTCCTGTGCCCCACTGGCCTCTAGGTACTCAACAATTCTTTCCTTCAGAAATGATTCCATCATTTTCCCTACCACTGAGGTCAAACTAACTGGTCTGTAGTTTCCTGCCTCTGTCCTGCTCCCACTTTTGTGAAGAGGAATCACATCTGCCCTCCTCCAGTCCTCAGGTACCACCCCATCCTCCCATGATTTGTTAAAGAGAGTAGTCAGCGGTGTCACTAGTTCTACCCTTAGTTCTTTTAGAATTCTTGGGTGAATCCCATCAGGCCCCATTGCTTTGTCCATCTTCAATTTTATCAGTTCTTTCAGAACCCTTTCTTCTGTAAATGGACTGGTATCGACCCCATCTTCAGTGTTTCTCTTGTTTGGTTTAGGTAACTCCCCCTCCTCTTCCTTTGTGAATACTGAGCAGAAATATTCATTCAGTATCCCTGCTTTTTCACTGTCACCCTCTACCCACATTCCCTCCCCTTTATTAAACTTCAGTATCCCTCCTTTGGTCTTTCTTCGCTCCCTAATGTACCTATAAAAGGTCTTATCCCCCTTCTTAACAGAATTGGCTATCCTTTCCTCGGTTTGGGCCTTTGCTATTCTGACTGCCTTCCCAGCCTCTTTCTGCTTTAACTGATAAAGTTCTCTGTCCTGCTCCTTCTGTGTTTCCTTATATTTCCTGAATGCTGTCCTTTTCTCCTTAACCTTCCTGCCACCTCTTTGAGAACCATAGTGGTTTTTCTTCGTTGTGTTTTACTGATTTGCTTTACACAAGGCTTGTTGCCTCTGTGATGGTTGTTTTGATCACTCCCCATTGTTCCTCCACCCTCCTTCTTGCCTGTTTGCTAGTGCTTTTCTGAGGCACTCTCTCATTTTCCCAAAGTCGGCCCTCCTAAAGTCCAGTACTCTTGCTTTTGTATGGCTTGATTGTATGGCTGTGTTTATCGTGAACCACACTGTTTGGTGGTCGCTTGTTCCCAGATGGCTACCCACTTCTAAATCTGAGATTCTTTCTCCGTCCCCATTTGAGAGTACCAGGTCTAAGATTGCTCCCTCCAGTGGGTTCCAATACTAGCTGTCTGAGGCATGCCTCCTGTAGGGCATCAAGAATGACCCTGCTCTTGGATGTGCCTGCAGCAAAGGTGCTCCAGTTAACATCTGGCATATTCAGGTCCCCCATCAACAATATCTCCCCTTTTTCTGCCATTCTAAGAAAGCCTTCTATCATTTCCTTGTCCATTCCCTCCCCCTGAGATAGGGGTCTGTATACAACCCTCATACGGATTGTGGTGCCATTTCCTGTCTCCAGGGTGACCCAAAGTGCCTCATCTGCTCCCTGTTTACTCTTTAGTTCTGTTGCTTTGATCCCTTCCTTTACATAGAGAGCTACTCCTCCTCCTCTTTTACCCTCCCTGTCCCTCCTGTAGATTGTGTATCCTGGTATGGACATCCCAGTCATGGTTCTCTGTGTACCATGTTTCTGTGACTCTACAATATCCAGGCAACCCTCTTCCATCAAGGCCACTAGTTCAGGGAGCTTGTTACACAGACTATGGGCATTGGTACTCATCACCCTCCACTTTTTGATAGCCTTACCCCTTTTAGCCCCATTTCTGTCCTTACTGCCTTTGCCTTTTTTTACATTTAAATCTGTTCTGCTCCCTAATAACTTCTGTACCTTGGTGTTTACCTCACTAATCACCATGTTTTGTGGGGGGAGGCTCAGATTTCCCTGCTCCTTTTCAGTGCTCCCCCTTGGCTAGTTTAAATACTTGCCAATGAAGCATTTAAACCTCTCACCTAGGATCCTGGTTCCCCCCCGGACAGATGCAGACCATCGCACCAGTATAGGTCTGCATCCCTCCAGGTGGCTCCCCAGTCCCCAATGAAGCCAAAACCCTGAGCTCCACACCAGTTTTTCAACCACTCATTGAATTCCCTGGTGAGAAGTGCCGTAGCATTTCCCTTGCCATAGACAGGCAGCACCTCCGAGAAGGTTACCGTATGCACTGCTTGTCTAAGGCCCCTTCCCAACTCTATAAACTCCTTTTGCACTGCTCTGATCCCATTCCTAGCCAGGTCATTTGTCCCTAGGTGGACAATGACATCCAGCTCCCTCCCTCATGCAGCTCCTCCCACAATCCTGAGGATTCGCTTCCTGTCCCTCCAAGCCGTGGCGCCAGGAAGGCACCTTACCTCCCTCTCCCTTCCTCCCCATTTCTACCCTAATGATTGAGTCCCCACCAGGGTTGTTTCCTTCCCTGTGGGTCCCATGCCACCCTCCTGTGGGTCTTCTTTGTGAAGATTCCCAGCATCCTCCTTGGTCTCCACTGCAGGTGCCTCCATAGAGGAACCACTATCCACCAGAAGAGCGAATGAATTGTGGACAGGTACAGCTGGAGGGATGCAACTCTGTTCCACCACCCTCTCCCTCCTTGAGCCCACCCTGGTCCAGCCTCTCCTCTTTCTTGGCAACCTCTGAGGTAGTGGCATTGGCCCTGGTGGTCCCTGGGTGGGGAGGAGTTTCACAGAATCCTAGCCAGGTCAGCCTGGGGCAGGCAACCTCCTCTCTCAGACCAGAGAGGTGCCTGCAAATAGGGCAGCATCGCAGCCTCCAGAATGTCTCCCGGAACACTGCCGCCCCACAGCCATTGCACTGCACCACTCCTATCATGTCTTATTTTGTGTCCTCTCTACTGTTTCTCTGGATGCTTACTCTGTCCTCTCCTTACAACTCTGACCCTTCCTGTTCTGGGACAGCAACTTCCTATCTTCTTCAGTAGCCTCCTTCTTCCTTGCTCAATATCAGACCACCAGCAGCTAGGGGAGAGTGAGCTACTTTTTTTTACTTTAGGGTTGACAGAACCAATGTTTCTCTATGATCCTTTCCTTCCTACTGCCAAAACAGGAAGTTCCTGTTGACAGTCAAATCCAGTGGCTATAAAAGTAGAACTGGCTTTGGGTGGGTGGGTGGGATGGAGGGCATTTAGTAAGAAAAAGCTAGCAGCAGGAAATTGTAATTTGATTCACCTGCTTTTCTAGTGTCTAAACCACACCCCAGGTAAGCTCTCTTTCCTCCAACTGGTTTAGCAAAGTCACCTGATACAGTACCTTTCCCTGCACAGAACACACTGCCTTTCTTTCTTTTCTTTCTTTTTTTAACCCTAAATAAGACCCCTTCTACTTCTTATAAAGTTATCTGTCTACTTAATCTTAACTGACACTGACTCCTGTTGAGATATAAGTTTTAAATTAACAAGAAAATGTAGCTTCTTTTAGTTAGCTGCTTTCTGCTCTACAAGCCAGGCTAGCAACATTTTAAACATCTTTTAGAGGTTTTGAATCGCAGAGCTCTGAGAGCAGAGTTTCTCCATCTACCACTGCGCACACACTATCTAGGCCAGAACTGAGACTGTTCCGAACAATCTGCAGTAGTCAGTGGCTCAGTAGGTAGCACACTCGCCTCTGAGGCCGGGAGATCAGAGGGCTGTGGGTTCAGTTCCCACATCTGGCACTTGGGTTAATATCCCAGTACTGACACTGTAATGCAGCATGAGAGGGGTGCTGCATTTCTGAGGTGCCGTCTTTTGGATGAGACGTTAAACCGAGGTCCCATCTGCCTGGATTGGTGGTAGTTCAGGTGGATGTTAAAGATCCCATGGCACTTATCGAAAAGAGTAGGGGAATTTCCCTGGTGTCCTGGCCAAATTTCCCTCATTCACTAAAAATACCACCAACAGCTTAATCTGGTTCAAGGTCAGTTGCCATTCATCTGTATCCCCCTCCCCCGGGTCGTGCCTGAAAATAGGCAGGATTTGTCTAGTGCACTTACCCGGTCAGCAAAAGCTAAATAAATAAATAAAATAAAATAAATAAATAAAATCTAGAGCCCATGTGACCTGCAATCCCATGAATAATTGCAGAATTTCATTGTGAGAGGCTAGGGTAACAAAAGGATGCTCGAAAGGAGAGATGTTCTCTTTAACAGATCTTTTTATTCACTGGAACCATTAAATACAAAAAAAAATAACAAAATTAAAATGAACTGCACGATAAAGTAATACAAATGCAGGTCATTTGTAGCCTTTTACAGCGAAACAGGCAGGAGTTCCATTATACAGGCATAAATTGAGGTAGTACATTCCTTTGCTACCATCTCCAAGATGCTTCCAACACAGCACCCAAACTCCATCTGATTGCACAAAAAAAAAGTCTGGTATATAAAGGGTGCAGCATAATATGATTGGTTCTCCTAACGGTCAATCAAATAACATTTTTTAAACATTCAAACCAACTTATTCATTTGTGTAAATTATCATACTTAAAACATCCTAACCATTCAATTTACATTAACATCTTAAGATAACTTATTTCCCTTGAATTAATTCTAATTCTAAACCCAGTTTTGAAATGCCGACGGACTCCGCCCAATTCCCTGCATAAAAGTAGGAAGAAAGAGGCCGGCTGGCTCTTAGGGAGCAGGAAAGCTGAGCGAGTCTTCGGCGTTTCACAACGCTCACCAACGAAGCATTTTTTGGAATATAAGAACAGGGTTAAGACCCTGTTTTATCCATTTTAAAAGGGGTAAATAAATTCCTTTTGTAAAGGAAAGACCACGGCTTAAATGCCCGATTCCTTGCTATATATCCTATTTTGAAATCTTAAGGACCGGAAAACGTAAAGTACAGCTGCACGAATGTGCGCACAGTTGAGAAGGAAATGGGAATTACCAGGACATTGAAAAATACTGAAACAAATCCTAGGTAAGTGGCTCTTCGTAACGCTTAACTAATACTAGGATTTCACAAAGGGGAACATGCATGGGGCCACTCTAATTGGGGATGAGATACACCACAGTGTATAAAACAAAAGCAGACAAATGGCTTTTCTTTTTGAGCGGCTGGACGTGTAAGCAGGACCGCCTCTCAGTAAGCCTGCCTAAATACATTTTATATTCACTTGCTAAGGTGGATTCTTCTGGGGTTGTGAGAGGCTATAAAAGAAACCACAATCTTATCTTTTAGATTTACAGAAGCATACTTCTTTTAATATCAAATGGGGGGGGGGGCATGCAACCCTTAACAAAACATTAACCCAAAAGAAGGGTTACCTCAACGGACTTCCGTTTTAATACTTGAAGAAAGTCACAGATTTAAAATGTTTTTTATATAAATAGTTTGTAATAGATGGCCAGGCTATTACAAGCTATTTACTCATTTACCCAGCAAAAACGGACATAGACAAACAAAAAAATACAAAGACAGCATTCATTCCACAAGACAACAAATAAAGAAAATGAAATGAAGAGGGGGGCGGGTTTAGGTGTCCCCCTTTCACAGCGATGTGAGGCAAATTACATTGATTTAAATGTACTTTGCCCTAAAATTGGTGGAGAAGTGGTTTTGGGGAAGGCGGAATGATGCAAAGTCATTGGTTTCAATGGACTTTGCGTTCCTCATTATGAAGCAAAGTACTCCGCTTCACATTGTGGAGTTCTCCGTGGATTCCACCTGACTCAGTGAATCACTTCACGCAGCAAATTGGGGCCACTTCACCCAACACTAATTACAGTACTGTAACTTGCATGCTGTATGGGAAGGAACGCGAATGCCTATGGCTGTTCTTCCACGATGGGCTATAGCACAAAACTCCCAGACTTAAAAATGCTTATTAATGAGTACAATGGTGGAGTGGTGAAGCCTGGAGAGATACTACAAAACATGCTTACAATGCATCCAAGTAACTAGTAAAAATATTAATGTTGTGATTTGTGACATGATCATGAATCATGATTTGTGACTACGTTTGTGACCGTGATGATGAAGAACGTGATTCAGTGTCGATGGTGTGAGATAAACAATATGGAACTGTATTGGGAATGCAAATGCCTACGGCTGTACTTCCCTGATGAGCTGTAGCACAAACTCCCTGACTTATAAACTCTCATTGATGAGTACAATGGCGGGGTGGTGAAGCCTGCAGAGATACTACAAACAGGCTTACAATACATCCGAGTAACTAGTAAAAAAATTAATGTTGTGATGCGTGACGTGATCGTGAATAGTGATTTGTGACTGCATTTGTGACCGTGATGATGAAGAACGTGATTTGTATCATGAGTGACTCGTGATGATGGTCCTGACTTAAAAACGCATATTAATGAGTGCAATGTTCATGCAGAATTATACACCACACCTGTCCAGTACTCTGAAGGGAAGCCAAAGAAACAACTGTGACTTAAGTTACAGATGGAGATTGGGCCCTAGAGAGATGCAAATGCACAGACAGATTAACATTGCGCTGCACACTGAAGAGATGCAGATGCAAAGGCATAGCACCTAACCAGCGCTCACCATCAGAAATTCAAATCTGGAAAAGAATACCTTTGCCGGTTGGGGTGGGCCAGGGGGGGCAGTGTACTGCACTGCTGCAGTAAGAGTCACTAGTACTAGTACCAGTAAAGATACCACAAAGAAGTACAAAAATCACACAGCTGCAGTAGATAGCAGGTTCACATTGCTGAAATTATGTGACACAATAAAAGGTGTCTGATTTGGTGACACACGTCACACACAAACTCCCACACACACTAAGTAATGCGTGGCAAATTGAAAACTTCAGTAATATAACCACATATTTTAAACAAACTCAAATTATGCACTGCTGCACCACAACAGTCAGCAAAACAAATGGCAAGAATTATTGAAAATATTACTGTGTGTACATTAACACAGTTATACAAGAAAAATATCACTGAAACGGAAAGCACTGTCTTTTTCTCCAAGTTAATCTACCTACACCACAGATATACCCCTCCCCCAAAGCACACTTCCACTGTCTCTCAGTACACAGACTGAATGTTGTACATTAACATTCAAAATCCACACACAAACAATAAACGCTCGATGATATGAACACAGGAGGATTTCCTATAATCGATGAACTAAAGTTTCAGCAAAAAAAAATTACTCAAAAAGGCTTTTTTAACAGCTTTTAGAAGGTTTGAATCCCAGAGAGCTCTCAGAGCAGATTGTCTCCTACAGCTTCCTACACACACTACCCCAAACTGAGGCTGTCCAGAACAATCTAGAGCCCATGTGACCTGAAATCCCATGTATCACTGCAAAATTCGCCTTTGGAGCTTAAAAACAAGGTGAAGTGAGGCGAAGTACATTGTTTTCAATGTACTTCATCTTAAGAATTGGTGGAGTAGTGGTTTGTGAAGGTGAAGTAACGTGAAGTCATTGTTTTCAATTGACTTTGCGTTATCCATTATAACGCGAAGTACTCCGCTTCGCATTGTGGAGCACTCCGTGAATCACTTCGCGTTGTGAATTGGGGCCACTTCACTCATCTCTACTCCCTGGCACTCCATCTTTTCAACCAGTCATTAAGTTGCTTTATTTTGAGAAATTTGTTTCCTACCAGTCCTTGGCATGGGTAAAATTTCAGAAATAACTATGGTGTACTCTTTTGATTTCAATTTAATACCAACTTCCTCACAATCTCTTTGTATTTCAGGTTTTGTCCTCCTGCCTATATTGTTCATCCCAGCGTGCAAAACTACTATCATATTTTCAGTGTCTGCTAGTAATCCTTCTAGGTTTATTTTTATAGCCTTTATTTTAGACCCTGGTGTTTCCTTCCATTGTATATATTGTCTTTGATTGCTATTTTAATGCAACTAACTCTATGTCACCCTTGAAAAAGGGACATCTGTCTCAGTGGGCCCACCTGGTTGGCAAAATTCAATAAATAACTAAATAAATAAATGTATTTATCTGTGAATTTTAGGGCTGTCTCCTATGACAGTAATGTCCCTGTTTTTGTTGGTTGCCACAACCTCTCTAGCCTATTTTCCCCAGCTACAGAGTTTGTATTACTGTGAGTGTTAGCCTTCCTTATCACTGGTGCTGTAATGTTTTATTGTGTGTTTTGGCTTGGCTATTCCATATGTACACCCATTGCACCTCTACTTGTATTTCCATTTGCATACTGGTCAGTGTTGCAATGTGTGGCCTCCCATAGTATTGGTACTGTGATTATTCCCTGTGTGTTTTGGCTTGGCCGTTCCAGTTGTGCATCAGGTTTACCCCTGCTTGTGTTTTCAGTTGCCTCCAATATACATTCTCCTCTTTCACTCCCCTTTTCAGTCTCTAATATACCAAATTTTTTTTTCAGTTCGAATGGTGAATATGTCTCTTCATATCTGCACCTTCTTTTTGAACCCCTTTTAACCATAAACCATTCTTCCCCTTTTAATTTGTCACAGTTACTACCAGATTCATTACATGTATTTCTTTTATTACTCAAATTTTTATATGCATCCCGATTCCCCCTTTTCTCTCTGCTGGCCACTGCCAGTACAGTTCCTTGCAACAATGTGCTGGTGTTCTGCACAATCTGCTCTACCATTCACGGACCATATCAACACTGTCTCCAAGGTGGTAAACAGTAGGCTAGGGTTACTCTGTAGGCACAGAAACAGCATGACCCAAGAAGCACTCCTAACTGCAATTACCAGCTTCATGCTCTCAATTGTGGACTATGGCCTATTCATTTACGGCACTGCCACCAAAATGGCCCTTAAAAGAATTAACATCGCCCTCAGCAAATCTTGTCGCCTGGTCTCTGGTTCTCATAGTCGCACACACACATGAAGTTTGTACTCCAGAACAAACTGGCTGAACCTTGGAAACAGGATCAAGTACCATGCTTGTTTATATGCAAAGAAAATTGACTTGTGCTAACTCTACCCAACTCCCAGCACTTTCTCACACGCGCCCCTTTCTCACACAGCACCAGGAGTGCATCTAGACATGCCTTCCAAGTCCCTTTCTGCTGCACTTCACATGCCCAACGTTTCTTTAGCTTCCAGGCTCCTAGCTGGCTGAATGGTCTCCCTATAGCTACCCTAAATGTACCCAAGCTTGGTCCTTTTAAGTGTCTCCTTAGACAACACCTGGTCTCGTGCAGCTGCTGTGATTGCCTCACTTATCACCCCAACTATTCTATCCTGTCCCTTCCCTCTTTTCCCTTCCCTGCCTTACCCCCCCTCTCCTGTCCATGCCTGCCCACCTCTGCTTTCTCAGTCTTCACCCCTACCCTATATTCCCTAGGCCTGTGCCCCCTCCAAGAGTTACCAAGGTCTGCCCTCTGTTTGACTAACCCTCTCTCTGGTTCTTCCTCCTAACTGACAAAACCAACCTCTGGTTGCCCATGAGTAATGTTGCCCATCTTTGCTGACAAAACCAACCTCTGGATGCTCGCCACAGCTTGCTGCTCCTGTCAATCTAACTTATGAATGTAACTGTTCACCTACTTGCTCCCATTAATGTTATTGTCCTTAACTATTGTTTATTGTCTAACACTCTAATCAGGAGCTAGTATGCTTGTAATCCATGTTATTTGAACTCTTTTTTTTTTTATCTCTTCTCTGTGATTATTGTATTGTATTGTATTGTATTGTATTGTATTGTATTGTATGTACTGTTGTACTGTACTGTATTGTACTTATTTTGATGTGGAACCTGTGTAAAAGAGTTTCTGACTCATAGGTACTTGTAATCCGAGATTTCAATAAATAAAATAAATAAATCTGTTTGAGCTTTCTCAGCTCAATGTGAAAGTCCAGTTGCTTTTTAAAATCCATAATATCCCCTTTCAATTTAATAATATAGTTGCACATATTACAGATAAAATCTATAATCGGAATTCTATATACAGTCCTCACCATGTATGCTGACCATGAATTTAGCAGGCAGTCAGCTATAGTGGGCAAAGCCGTGTTTCCTTTTGTCATTCCCATAAGAAACTATGGTAGTAGGCACCGTATATAATTACTTATAAGCGCCTTCTATTTTGGACAGCCAGCTGTACTGTATTATACAAAAGTAGAAACCATGCTTCAGCTCAGCAGAGCTGCATATGTCACATTATACTACACTGTTTCCCAGAAATAGATATAAGCGGGCTGCACTGTACTATACAAAAAAAAAAAAACAGCAGAAAACAGTGCTTTATTTTTTGATGCATAGCTGCCCACCCGCCTGAGTGACTGACTCACCATTCATAACACACAAACTTGTTTCAGGTGTTTGTTTCTGGTAAGTAGCACAAGTAAACTCAGAAAAAGTGCCCCAATTTAGCCGCTGCCTGCCCAACTCTACTGTACATATTGTATCTGACTGCAATTGCAATCTTACTTTTGGGTCATTCATGCCATTGGCTGAGATGGTTGTTTTGGCTATTAGCATTGTTTGGGACTCCAGGCATGTTTGGGAATGGGGTGTGTGTGTTATGCTTTGCATTTAAAAACAGAAATAAACATAAAATGTAATATAATCTTTCCTAAATTCCTAAAATGTAATAAAAGCTCATGCAGTGTAACAATAATGAAAGTTGGTGCCTCACTACTCAGAAAACATATTAGTTACAAAGTCCACCTCATACAATGGGCAGAATGTGCTTACACAGATACGCCTGTTATAAACAGTGGAGACTGTAAATACAGTTTGCATGTGATGCACTGCACCATTTTTTCTCCTCCTTGCCTCCCATATTTATATCTGAACTCATTTTAGAACTGTTCTGCTTGATCTAAGGTCCATCTGACCCAGCGTCCTCCGCCAGGCTCACCTCCGCTCGCTAGGGCCGGAATTTATGGGACTATGTCCTGGAAGTATCTTGGCTTAATGAGAAAATCAGCTGTTTGCAGCATGTTTAATATCACCTGGTTTCACTCATATAAGGAGTATACTGCTGCCCACTTCTAATTAAAACTGCCAAATAATAGAACTAACAGTAAAACTTGTTATGTTTTGAGTAGTTCCACAGCCACTTTGGCAGGATTACTACTCCCCACAATACTCTAGCATTTGCTAGATAGGGAAAGCATAGCAATAGTTAGGGACAAGTTTTATTTTTGGTATTTTTCTTGTTTTTGTAGGGGAGGAGAGAGAGAGAGAGAGAGGTATAACTGTTTAACACTCAGTTTGCACTGTGCCCCACGGTCTCTGCCGTGTCTGCCTCCGCCGAGCTCTTCCAACTGTTCAGCACTGTTGATTCCCATGATTGTGAGAAAGACTGAAATTGTGTCCCCTTTTGGCAGGGATGGATTTACAGGAGGGGCTAAGAGTGCTATAGCTCCCCTATCAGTAGCACACTGTGCTGCATTCTTAATCGGTCTGCACTAGTGCCTCAGTGAAAGCCGCCTGAGTCACATGGGTCTCATCCATCCTCCAGTGTCCTGGTAGTGCAGTAAATAACTGCCCCCACCCGCATTACACAGCTGATTCCTCCCCCAGTAGAGCCGGTCTCCGGCATGAATTTCTTATTAACTTTCATCCTGCGCCATGTGGTCAGGTCCCAGCAATGTGGCAGCAGCTGGTCTTTCTTTGGTGAGCCTCAGCATTCGTTCTGTACTTTTGCAGGCTTGGCGCAGCTCCTTTGTTCACACATGGGGGGTACAGCTGCAGTAAAGCAGAGCAGACCTTAACAATACAGATCTCAACCAGGTCCACCTGGTGCTTGCGGCTCCTGATTTACTGTTGCGTCCAGTAGTGGCTGTGGCTAGCAAGGGGCGCCTTCTTTAAATGTCCAGGCTGCCAAAACAAGAGTGAGCTGTAATTCATTCACTCAGAAGATTAACATTGGAGCAAGAGAGGAGTGAGTGTACTACTGAGGAGAGGACAGAGTGAGAGCAGAGCCCACAAGTGAAGAGCATGTCGACAGTCCAGTAACCCAGGGTCAGTCTGGTCTTAGTAAATCAGCACAAGGTGTTGGAGTGAGGTTCAGGTCATCTGCCGGCAGCTGAAGCAAGCTGTAGCTGAGAGCTCTGCTCATTAGGAGTCATGGGGTCAGCGTGTGCTGTCTGGAGAGAAAGTGCTTGGCGGCCAGGTGACCAGAGACAGTACTCAGCTAGGGGCACATAGACTTCAGCCTGCTGAAAATAGATCAAGTCTTCATTTAATCAGGTACTTCTTACTTTTGAAAAAAAAATAGCTTTCATAATCTCAAACTATAGTGGCTGGGGGACGGCTGTTGGGATGGGCCAGGGCATTAGTGTTCCATCAGACTGGGTGTGTAATAAATGTAGTACTAGTGTTAATAATTTTCTAGTATGGCAAGCTTAAATTCATGACATTAAAACAGTTTAAGGTGACTGCAGGTTTTGTCCTATTTGGCAAATTGATTTTGGTATGGATTGCAAGAGAGGGAGTTGGAGGGTAGTGCCATCCATAAGTATGCTAGGAGTGGTACAAAACTAATGCTGTGGCAGATCTGGTCTCAGCAACAGCATGAACCAGGGGAGGCAGAAACTGGTACATGAGACCTTTGAACGGAGGTAAAAACTTCAGCATGTACTGTATGTCTAATCTGTGTGCTCTTTTCAGTCATGGTTGTACAGTGTGAATGAGTCACAGAGGGAATTAATAGAAATGGGGAGTTTGTATGTGTTCTGCTGTATATTATGGCATGTGCAGGAGTTTCTGCATGCTTGGAGAGCAAAACTGGCAACAGAAGTCATTAGGCCTTGTTTGGCACATCAGCACATGCAGTTACAAAACTGGAGGAAAAAGTGATAGAATCAAATGTTTGGTTAATGTAGTTATATATGGTAAATGGGCGGGGGGTGCAAGTTGTGATGTACCCAAGCAAGTGCTGTTGCTAATCTAGACAAAATACATTTTCATATTTGTTTGAAGACACTGTTATGCTGTCTGCTTACTAACTTCTTGAGCCTATCATAAAAATGAGATGCCTCATACCATGGGGTTTTCCCAGTAAAGGAAATTTTAAAGTAATAAAAAATATTTTATTTATTTAAAAATTAATTTTCTTTGGAATAAGTTGCTGTATAGAATAAAATCTGTTTTGCAAAAATAGCAAGCTAACTTGAAATTATATTTTTAGAAACTAGGTAGCAAAGTGACTTTGTTCCCATTATTCTATAGTTATTATTATTATTATTATTTTTTTACAGAGGTAAGGTTGGGGGATAGGTTCATCTGTAATGCAGGACAAACTGGGGTGGGTTGGCTTTATGGTAATGCCATAATGTGCTTGAGTGAGTGACATTTGTGAACTGGATTGTCACTTAATTTGTCTGTATCACCAAGTATCTTTCAACTTGTCTCATTTTTATGTGTTTCGGATGTGCTGCTGCCCAGCTGCAGTCTTTTGGTATTTTGTTTTATTTTTTGGGTGGGAGGGTGTTTTGGGCAACATACTATGGACTGTGGGGACTCTGGGGATGGTTCTAGGGCACAACTCACAGAGTATGGGGAGGGAGGAAATGAGTAGAAATTGTGTTAGAAATACCCTCTAAAATGTTAAAGTTCTGGGGGCCTAGGCGGCCCACCACACCCTCGGCCTACTATTTTAATTTTTTATCTGACTTGAGCTCCCCCATCTATAGGACTCCTGGAACCGCCCATGATTTTGGCCTCTATTTCTCCAGGGTGAACATATTAATGGTCTCCAGTGTGAACATATTGACGCTCCCTGAGGAAGACCTAATGATCAAAGTGCTGGGGCAGCCACACAGTGTTTTCTTTGTTTGAGCCTGCAATAAACTACCTGAAAGAAACTCCGCTTCTATAGTGTTCGTCCACGAGTGCAACTTCCTAGTGTGATTCACTGTTGTTTGGGTTAGCAGCCCATGTTTGCATCACTCACCCGAGTCCTTCTTGAGCACACCTGCTTCTCTATTTTGTGAACATATTAAGGGCCTCCAGCCTTTCCTTACAGCTTGTGTCTTGCATACCACTGATCATTTTGGTGGCCCTGCATTGCACCCTGTTAACTGCTTCAGGGTCCTTTTTGTATTGAGACCTGAAATGCACACAGTACTCCAGGTGGGGCCTGGTTGAGGTCTTGAAAAGTGGCAGGGTTACTTCCCCTACTTTGCTGATTATCCCTTTCTGATCCACCTCAGCAATCTGCTGTCCCTCTTGAATGCAGCAACACTGCTTTTCCAGCTTCAGCTCATTGTTTGTTATGAACTTGGGGTTGTTTACCTCTTCCTCAACTGCAGCAAGAGGAGCTCCACACAGTGTGTTATTTCTACTTCTGTTTTTCCTCCCCAGATGTAGAATCTTGCATCTGGCTACACTGAACTACACTGAATATTAGACTGCAGGTCTCAGATCAATCATCAGAGTTGTTCAGGTGTTTCTGAACTGTGTCCCCATACTCATGGGAGTCCAGGAGCCTGGCCAGCTTGGTGGCATCCGTGAGCTTAACAGCCTTCTTGAAACCCTGTCTTTCAAATCCATTGATGAATATGTTGGAAGAGCATTGGCTGCAGCACCCAATGGATGCCCCGTCTACTAGCATCCTCTGCTTCCAGCCCCCCAGGTCGGTTAATCCTCCTTGTGTATGCTATGTATGTTGCACTGGTTTACTTTACCCAGAATCGTATGTGCTGAAATATCAAAGACCTTGCTGAAGTCAAAATAGACTACGTCCATGGCCATTCCCTCAAAGAATGTTATCGGGTTTGTTTGGCATGATCTGCCCCTCATAAAGCTATGCTATGAAAGGGCTAGAACCATAGCCTCAACCATTATGCTGCCTTGATAATGGCCCCCAGATCTTTGCCCAGCACTGATGTCAAACTGATCAGCCTGTAGCTGCTTGCATCCAACCATACCCACTTCTTAAAGATGGGTACCAAATTGACCACTTTTCTAGTCATCTGACACCACAAAGCTTCAGACAGATTCGTGCGAACATACGAAACTCCCAGCAGATACAGGCCTTATGGTCTATCAAGTCTGCTCGAGCAGCTAGCAATCCCTTATACTGCAGCTGCCCCAGATTCCTGAAAAACTACTGCAAGTGACACCGCCAATTGTTCCCTTTGCTTCTCTATGACACTGGGGTGATCCACCTCTTGGAGTTTAACTGGCTTCATCTTTACTAGGTAATCCACTACCATGGTAGGTGTGATGTCTACTGACTCCCTCATGGCTACCCCTAATGCTATGGGCCCTCCCCATGGGCCTCCTCTTCCATCAGGGGCCCTTCAGTTAACACTGAAGCTTTGTATTTGTCAATCTTTTCAGCCATCACCTCTAGTTCCCACACAGGTTCCTCCCCTTATCCCTGTTTTCATGGGCCCAGTCTCCTCCTCCTTTTCATTCCCCCTTCCATTTATGGAATGGAAAAAGACTTTGGTGATGTTTGCCACTCCCTCTACTATCCTGCCTTCCAGCCCATCTTTGCTTTCTTAATACTAGTTTTGCAGTCCCTCAGTGCTGCTCTGTACTCATCTCTGGCCTAGAAAGCAACCAGTCCATTTTCAGTGATCACAGACCTTTTGTTCAGAATCAGTTGCCTAAAGTCTCTCTTGAGTCAGGAGGAACACTGCTTGGCCCTTTTTCCCTTATTGCTTACAGGAATGCAGGCCTCTGCAGCTGCATCAAGCACCTTTTGCAATGATCACCACATGTGCACTGCATTACCAGCCTCGTGGAGTTGTTCCAGCCCCTTGGCCACCAAATTTTTCATCTTGGCACAGGATGCATTTTTAAAGTTCTAGTCCTGGCAGCTGAGATCTGGCTAGTTTTCTTGGTACCAGGTAGAACTTTACCTAGTTGTAGACACTGCCTCCCACTGGTTTCTTGCCTTTTACAAAGGACAGGACCCCATTCCCATGGCTGACAACATAGCCTGGGGTGACCTAAAACCTAGTACCTTGTTGGATATGCTGTTGTAGGAAGCAGCCCTTGAAGGTGGACAGGTATTCAGTCTTAGCATTGCTATCAGCACTCTCAAGATTCCAGTTTATGATCAGGAGATTGAAATTCCCCAGGATCACTGCTGCATCCAGTCTGGCTGTTCTTGTAATTTCCCCAACCAGTTTGGCATCGTACTCCATTTAGTCTGTTGGTGGATTGTAACCCCCTCCTCCCCAGATGACTCTTTTGCCCACCTTTTCCCCTAACTTGACCAAGATGGACTGTGACAGTGTTTGCCCTCCTGACGTCCTCCTTGTCCTCTACAATAACTCCTTCCCTAATGAAGAGAGCCACCTTACCCCATTCCTGTCACACCAATCCCTTTGGACTACTTTGCACCCCTCTATCCTGGTGTCCCAGTCTTTTTCTTCTCCCTGCCTGGTCTCCATGAAGGCCACTGTGTGCTGGCACTCGAAGTGCACCAGGTTCTTGATCTTACTCATATTGTTGAATGAGCTCCTCATGTTGGCCTACATGTAAGAGAGGATAGTCACTCCTCCATCCTTCCTTGACCCCCGGGGGGGGTCTCTTTTCCTTGTGTTCAACTTGTCTGCTCTCCTTCACTCAGTAGTAACCTGTGTCTGCCATCTGCCCATGGTGGTCATCTGCACCAGCCTCCTTCCCCCTAGTCTCACCCTCCCCTGATAGATTTCCCTGGTCACCCAGTCAAAGAAATCTATCAGATTCAATTCTCTACACCACCACACCCATGAATTCATGGTCTTGCAGCCTACTGGATTAAATATACTCTACTAGTCTGTTCTTTAACAGGATTTCCATTAATTTCTCCACCACTGAAGTAAGACTGGCTGGTCTATAGTTGCTAGCCTCCTCCTTGCTACTACTCTTATGTAGAGGGATCATGTCAGCTCTTCTCCAGTCCTCCAAAACCATACCTGTTTCCAGTAAGCTGTTGAATAAGGCTGTCACTGGGGCAGCTAGTACCTCCCGGAGTTCTTTCAGAACTCTTGGGTGTATCCCATACAATCATATAGCTTTGTCTACCTTCAGAGCTGCAAGTCCCTTCCAAATTCTTTCCTCTGAAAATGGACTTGTGTCTATCCCCCCATTCTTACCACTCCCTGGTGGTCTGCAACCCCAACCCCCACTGTCAAGACAAAGAAGTATTTGGGATGTCAACATTTTCTTGGTCCTCTTCTGTGCAGTCTCCCCCTCCACCTTACTAATCCTCAGTATCCCTCCCCTTGCTTTCATCTTCTTACTTACGTATCTGAAGAAAGTCTTATCCCCCTTAGTGATCCCTTTGGCAATCACTGCAGATAAGCAAGCCACCACCAGGCACTGCTCCCACAGGCTAGAAGAGTCCCAAGGTTCTGCAGGAGACCCTTCCCCTGCACAGATCAACAGCAGATCAAGCAGAGCTATAGGAAACCAGCAGCTCCTAAGGGGAGGCAATCACAAGAGAAATCACACCCCCCTGACCAAGCCAGGCCAATCCAGGGCTCTGCCCTTTGTGTTAGTGGGTATTTAAATCCCCCGGGCAGAGACATGAGCACTACATTGTAGAAGGGTCAGCCACCATCGGACACTGCTCCCACCTCTCCTGAATGCTAGAAGGGTCCTGAGGTTTTGCAGGAGACCCTCCCCCTGCACAGATCAGCAGCAGACCACGCGGAGCTACAGGAAACCAGTGACTCCTAAGGGAACTCAATCATGAGAGAGACCACGCCATCCAAACCAAGCAGGGCCAATTCAGGGCTCTGCCCTTTTGCTTCCTGGTACTACTTGGGGAGCAAGCCAACAAGTGGCCCCCCCGTGTGAAGGACCAATGTAAAAAGGATGTTGGAGTCTGCTCACCAGAACCAGCACAATGAGGCAGCCAGCCACTCTGCTCCCCTGCTGACCTAAGAGGACCAAGTGGACCTCTGCTCTTTGAATCCCAAGTACACTTGTACTGTGTGGGGTTGCATGGAGAAGTGAAGCTACTGTAAGTACATCTGTAGATTGAGGGTTGCATTGTGGTGGACAGTTAATCCCTGCAGTGGTGGGAGGGTTACATTGAGGTGGGGATGATTCGTTCATTGTTTAGGAGGTCGCATTGTGTTGGGAGGTTAATTCCTTCAGCTGTTTCATGGGTGGCATTGTGGTGGTAAATTATTTTCTTTAGTTGTTTGGAAGGTTGCACTGTGGTAGGGGGTTAATTCCTTTAGCTATTTGGTGGATGGCATTGCAGTAGTGAATTATTTCCCTTAGTTGTTTGGGAGGTTGCACGGTGGTAGGGGGGTTGATTCCTTTCACTGTCTGGTGGGTTGCATTATGGTGGTGAATTATTTCCTTTAGTTGTTTGGGAGGCTGTACTGTGATGGGGGGTTAATCCTTTCAGTTGTTTGGTTGGAGGCATTGTGGTGGTGAATTATTTCCTTCAGTTTTTGGAGAGATTGCACTGTGGTGAGGAGTTAATTCCACCAGTTGTTGTTCTCAAAGTTCCCAAAGTTGGTTTTCTCACATCTATATCTGTGGTATAGCCTGAGTACCTGACAACTCCAGGGTCGTATTTGTGATACTTGAATCATACACTGTCGCCGTATCTTATATGGTAATGCCTGTAAAATCTAGTTGGTAGTAGATTCACCCCATCAGGGTGTGGAGTACAATCTAAACTAAGTTGATATTAAGATAAGATTCTGTCTCGCCAATACAGTTCCTTATAAGATGCGGTTCAGGGGTGAGGTGATCAGTTGTGGGGGCTGTGGAGCACTCTTCCCCAGGGATATACTCTGGAGGAGGGGGCACTGCCCCTTCTGCAGGACCATAGCAGAACTCCATGCTCAGCTGGTAGTATCAAGGACACAGGTATTTCAGCTCAGCTAAAGTGCACCCCTACATCCTCACTCTCCCAGAGACCCACTGGTCCAGGGGGGTGGAGGGTGGTAGGGTGTGAGAGGGGCAGCCATAAGGAGGTTGTCCAGCCCAGTACCATCCAGATGGCGAATCACTTCACACCCTGGAGGAGGTTCAGGCTCTTAGCTATGCAAGGGGGGAACTCTGGGTCAGTTGAAGGGAAAGGGCAGGGCAAAACATTGGCACCTAAGGAGAGCAAGGCTAACTGGAAGGTCCTAAAGGTCGGGGACTCAGAGAGATAGATAGAGTGATAGGGGATGGGTCAGATGGGAGGGGTTTGGTCTTATGGCCTACCTGGAGTATCAGCCAACTGGGATTTAGACAGAATTGGGAGGATGGTGGAGGAGAAGCAGAGTTGGGGGTGCTGGTACACCTGAGTACCAGCGATCTGGCTAATCAGTCAGTGGAGACAGTGAAGCATACCTTCCAGAGACTGAGGCACAGATTGGCAGTGCATGCAGCCTCCCTGGCCTTTTCTGGAGTTCTCCATTTGGGGCGGTAAGGAGGGGAGGCAGAACAGGATTAGGAGTGCTAAAATAGAGGAGTTTAACAGTTGGCTTAAGGGGTAGTGTGGAGACATGGGCTACCACTTTGTAGGGGATTGGGGGGAGTTCTAGGACAGGAGACTCTTCAAGGGTTACAGATTTCACCTGACAAAAGCATGCTAGGGCAGAATTTTGATATCCATATCAGACATTTAAACTGACTGTGGGGAAGTCCAGGTCTAGAGGGTCCATAGTGGACGGTGAGCAGAAGGGGAACCTAGATAGTACTCCCCCACATCCAGGAGAGAGTAGCAGCAAAAGGAGTACAGGGAAATAGAAATGGGAAATTGTTTAACCAGGAAAGGCACACTAAGCCAAAGCTTGTTTCCAACTTCGACCTGGGAGCACAAGGAAGTTAAGTGACTTGCTCAGGGTCACACAGTATGCAACACTGTACACTGTACACAGTACACAGTACACAGGGAACACAATGGGGTTTACAGGACTAAGGTGAGGGGCAGCAGTGAAGAGAAAATCAAAAGGCAAAAGCACAAACTTGGGGGGGAGCATGGAAAACAGATGGACACTAGCAGAGTTATAGCAGGGGTCAAATGGAAGGGGGTATGCCTTAGCACCAGGACCCTAGGTAACAAACTCAGTGCACTCGATACTGAGGTAGACATTGTGGCCATCATGGAAACGTGGGCCACAGATAATAATAACTGGGAGATGACAGTCTCTGGGTATTCACTGTTCTGGAGGCATTGAAGAACTGGTAGAGGGGGAGAAGTTGCCCTTTTTGTCAAGGAGGCATTGACGTGGCAGAAGATGGAAGCGTTAGGGGTAGCAATGGGGAGGCTGAGTCTGTATGGATGCAACTCACAGCAGCCTCAGGCAGGAAAGTGCATTTAGAAGGTGATCCATAGGCCTCCAGGGCAAGGGGAGAAAAGGGACAGAGAAGTCAGGGAAGAACTTAAAAGAGGGGTAGCAAAGGGAGAAGTAGTGGTGGGTGACCTGAATCTGCCTGATATCAACTGGGAGGTCCCAGTGGCCAAAAGTGCCAGGAGTCAGACATTGATGGATGCCTTCCAAGACTGTCTACTGGTACAGCTAGTTAAGGAACCCACCAGGCAGACCATAATCCTTGATGTGGTGATCACCAACTCAGAGATGGTGGGTGCTGCGGGAGTAGAGAGGCTGCTAGGGAACAGCAACCATAATTCTGTATGGTTTTAATTGACTATTGGGCCAGCAAGCCACAATCAAGAACTGAAGTCCTTGACTTCAGAAGAGTGGACTTTGATAAGCTGCAGGAACTGGTCAGAGATAAGTTAATAGGGGTAGACGACATAGATGGGGTGGAGGAGAGATGGGGGCAATTAAGGGAGCCATCCTTGAGGCATCGGCAGCAAGCATATGAACAGTAACAAAGAAAAACAGGTTTAAGAGACCACTATGGTTCTCAGCTAGGGTCAGGAAGCAGTTAGGGCCAAAAAGAAGGCCTTCTATAAATACAAGGAAAAGCAGAGGGATGTAGAATGGGAGGATTATCTACAGAAAATTAAGGAGGCAAAGAGGGCCATCAGGAAGATAAAAGCAGACACAGAGCTGAGTATCCCAGAGGGGGACAAGAACAGAGAAGAACAGTTTTTCAGCTGTATTAGTGAAAAAAGGAAAAGGGGGGGATCAAATGGCTAGTTGAGGAGGCTAGGAAAAAGGCCACCATCCTGAATGACTACTTTAGTTCAGTATTCACTAAGGAGGACTGTGAGTCTATGCCAGACAGTGGCATCAAAGCAGCCACTAATGGAGTCCCAGAAATGAGACAGCCATTGCTTGCTACTGAAAGGGTCCTGAAAGGGCTGGCAGCCCTTAAGATAGATAAAGCCCCAGGGACCAGATGGGTTGCATCCGAGGAAATTTAGGGAATTAGCAGCAGAGCTGGTTGAACCACTAGCTGGGCTGTTCAACAGCTCACTGAGGTCTGGGGAAGTTCCAAGGAATTGGACAATGGCAGATGTTGTACCGCTTCATAAGGCGGGGATAGGGAGCAAGCAGGGCACTACAGGCCTGTCAGTTTGACCTCCATCGTTGGGAAGCTGATGGAATCACTAATCAAAGAGGACCTCGTAGACTGCCTGGAAAGCAACTGACTCCAGGATGGTAAACAGCACAGTTTCATGGCAGGAAGGTCTTGTCAGACTAACCTGATAGTTTTCTTTGATTGGGTGATGAAGGAAGTAGACAAGGGCCATGGTGTGGATCTGCTGTACTTTGACTTCCAGCAAGGCTTTTGATTTGGTACTGTAAAAAAAGTTGCTCAAAAAGATGGAAGACTGGGTGCGGCTAAACCCCAAGTGAACTAGGTGGGTAGTTGGCTAGAAGGAAGGCAGCACAAGGTGGTGATCAATGGGGTTAAATCAGAAGAGAGGGAGGTTACGAGTAGGGTTTCACAGTGATCTGTCCTGGGTCTGGTCCTCTTTGACATGTTCATTAGTGACATTGGTGAAGAAATCCAGGGCAGGTTGTGTGTCTTTGCAGAGGACACAAAACTATGTGGAAGGATAGATAGTGGTGAAGAAATAAGGGATACACAGAGGGATCTACAAAAGCTAGAGGAGTGGTCAAAGATCTGGCAGTTAAAATTTAATGCCAAAAAGTGCAAGGTGATACACCTAGGGAAAAAGTCCCCCAAGACGAAGTACTAGACGTGTAAGGTGAGATTTAGCACTATAGAAGAGGAACAGCATCTAGGAGTAATCATCAGTAACTCCCTTAAACAAATGAGCCAGTGCAACAAGGCCTGTAACAAGGCTAACTGGATGCTAGGATATATTGGGAGGGGTACTGGTAGCAGAAGAAAAGAGGTAATACTTTCCCTTTACAGATCCCTGTTGAGGCCTCACCTAGAGTACTTTCACCAGTTCTGGCATCCTCACCTCAGAAAGGACAAGGATAGGTTGGAGACAGTGCAGCACAGAGTAACAAGAACGATTCAGGGCCAGCAGGGCAGATCCTATGAGGAGCATCGCAGGGCACTAAATATGTTCTCACCGGAGACGAGAAGGGAGAGCAGAGATATGACAGAAACCTTCAAGTTCCCTAAAAGAATTAACAAAATGAACCACGGGGAATTATTTAACCTGAATACCAACTCACAATCATGTGATCACAAATGGAAAGTAGCAAAAGGGAGGTTCATGACAGACATGATGAAGTATTACTTTACTGAAAGGGTGGTGGAACATTGGAACAGTCTGTCAGCTGAGGTGGCGGGTGAGACTACAGTCAGGGGAATCAAGAAGGCCTGGGATAGAATGAAGGGAATAATGGTTGCCCAGGGCAACAGGACCAGGGAGGAGAACGGGGATAGGATGGGAAGGGTTAGTACTCTGGAGGAACAATAGATTCCAGGGAAGGTTGCAGGGATCATAAGGAACATGGGCAGACTAGATGGACCTTTGGTCTTTTTCTGCCATCATTGTCTATGTTTTTATGTTTCCTTTTCTCCATCTGCGCCTTTGCACCCCTTATGGCCTTACTTGTTTCCCTCTGCTTTTCTAGGTATATCTCCCTGCCCTCCTTCCTTTGTGTTTCTTTATACCACCTGAAAGCCACCCCTTTTTGTTTCTCTTCACCAACCGTTGCCACTTCCTTAGAGAACCATAACAGTCTCTTTTTCTTTCTGCTTTTACTCACTTCCTTCACACAGAGATTGGTTGGTTTATTTATGCCCTCCCTGTTGTTTTTCGCACTGTGCCTCTACCCCTCCTTGCCAATCCCCCCTTTGAGACAGTTTCCGAGGCAGGTCCCTCATTTCTTTAAAATCTGTCATCCTACTACTCACCTCTCCTTGCTGCATTAGATCAAGATATTCGTCGGTGGCTTAAGCTACACCTTACCCTCATGGGGAAAATTGAAGCCATCCAAATGTTCGTCCTTCCGAAGTTCGCCTACAAATTTGGTAATCTCCCAATTTTCATTCCCACTGACATCTTTCATAGGATTGTTTTTTTATTTACAATTTATGGATTTTTTTTCCTCATTTTCTCTCTGGCTCCCAGGACCCCAGCAGACATGCACATGTGTGTGCTTGGAGGCACACTCGCATGCCGAGTACTGCCTTGGTCCTTTCCGCCCCACCCCTGGCAATCGCCTGCTGCCCCTCTGCCTTCACTACCCATCGGACCTCCACCCAATGGGAGCAGAACTACAGAGGGCCAGGCAACCTCCCTGGGAGAGAAGAGCTGCCTTTCAGCTGCTTGATCCTGCTACCTCCTTCCCTTCCCCCTGCCAGCTCCCCAATGACCTGAGGTAATTTCCGAACCCAGGTCACTGGCGTGACTCGAGGTAAGCATCCAGCGCCTCAGCCCTCAGCACCATTGGCCCAGCTCCATCTTTCATAAGATTAATCACTGTATTAGTCATTTTCTGTGGGAAGGTAGACCTCCCCAACTGAATACGATGAAGTTATGGGCCCACTGATGCAGGAGTGATCTCGGCTTTCCCTGGTTCAAAGGCTATGCCCTGGCATACCGTATGACACAAGCATATTGGTGGCTTATCACTCCCCCCTTCCCAATTCCCCACAGTGACTTTGGCTGGAGACAGAAGTGGCAGCCATACCATGTCTTAACATTGTCCTGGGTCATAAGCCCCCTGATAGGGTTGCATCACACCCTGTTATATCTGCCACAGTGCAACCTTGGGACATAAGTATGGCTCTTACTGCTGTTCCTAAAACTTATAGAGCCCCCCTAACCCCTTACATTTTTGTGGCATAACCCTAATGTCCTCATTGGAGGTCAACAGGTTAGGTGGGTTGACAGGGAAGTGAAAGACATCTACACTGCGGCTGACATTTCCCTTCCATACACTGATGCCCTTTTTTCTTTTCAGCAGCTGCAAGAGAAAATGGGTCTCCTTCAAACAAATTTTTGGCAATATTTGCAACTTAAAGCAGTGCCCAAACATTTGAAAAAATGCTGGTTTCTCAGTCCCCATGGCTTTGGTAATATAAACTACAGCTACGGCCAATACTAGAGGCTGGGCAGGCAAAACCTGTTCTACTGTCTGTGATGCTCTACCATCCACCCTCAAGATAAGCCAGGGCAAATGAGAACGCAATTTAGATCATCCAATACCTTTAATGCAACAGAAGACCAGAGTTTGCTGACAAAGTGGCGTGAAAGCACCTAGCTCTACCTTAAAGTTGTATTAATATTTATTTATACTTCTCTTCCTTTTGAAAAAAAGCAGGGTAAGGGGGGAGAAAAGATCTGTAAGCAGTGGTTGGGGCACTTTGAAACTTGGTAGGCAGTGACAAGGTACCTTGAAACTTGGGTTTTAAATTGTAACAGGTGGTGTGGGGAAATCTTCGGGTGAGTAGATCCAGGAAGCCCTGCGAATTAGGTGTGTAACTGGGGGATGGAACTGACATAAGCTTAGTGCCTCCTAACAAATGGAAGATTTAAAAGGTCAAGTTAGTTGGGGTCCTGAGGTGGAAGATCAGAGTTTGCTGACAGAGTGGAGTGAAAGCACCTAGCTTTACCATAAAGGTATATTAATATTTATTTATACTTCTCTTCCTTTTGAAAGTAGCAGGGTAAGTCAGGAGAAAAGATCTGTAAGCAGTGGTTGGAGTACTGCGGCTGCTTGAGACTTGAGCTAGTAAGTGGGAAGCAGTACTTCCCACCCTTGCCTTTTTGTAAGTTATAGGCATTCCAGTTTGACTGACAGAGGGAGAACTTCCTGTCAAGGAGCAGGAAGGGCAGGACCATTAGGCCACATAAAGGGAGGATTCATGCTGAAGTGTTTTTTTTGACATATTGAGCTGATTGCTTCAAGCCTTGGGTTGGGAGGTACAAATAAAAAAATAAAAAAAAACTTTTTATCTAGAAATAATAAGTAGCCATGATGGGAGTGGTGCAGTGCAGTGGCTGTGGGTGGCAGTCTTCAGGGAGACTTTCTGGAGACTACAGTGCTGCCCTATCTGCAGGCACCTCTCTGGGCTGAGGGAGGAGGTTGCCAGACTCAAGGACAAGTTGACTTGGGTTACGAGGACCAACCCCTCCACTCAGGGACCACCAAGTCCACCCCCGCTTCCTCAGAGGATGCCAGGAAGGAAAAGTGGATGGACAACGGTGGGCTTGGGAAGGGCTAGGGTGGTGCAGCAAAGGTACATCCCAAATCCCATACCACTACAGAACCCCTACGCCACACTGGCAGGGCGGGACAGTCCCACAGAGGTACCCAAAGTAGTGGCTGGGATGGATGTGGAGGTCATCCAGGGTGGAGACCTCAAGGGGGGTAGTAGAGGACCCCAGAAGAGGAGAAAGCAACTCCTGGGGGAACTCCATAGTCCAGGGAGTGGAGCTGAGGACAGGTAGCAGGGTGGAGAGGGAGGTTAAGTGCCTGCTGGGAGACACAGCTCAGACGGATGAAGCCTGAACCCAGAGGATCACTAGGGCAGCAGCAAGGAGGGGGAGCTGGATGTTGTTGTTCATCTGGGGTCAAAAGACCTGGCTAGGGATAAGGCCGGGATAGGGAGAGTGCAGGAGGAGTTCAGGGAGTTGGGCAGGTAGCAGGCTCCATGACCTTCTCGGATGTGCTGCCTGTCCATGGCAAGGGGGAGGCTAGAGATCTCTGCACCAGGGACTTCAATGCATGGTTGAGGAACTGGTGTAGAGAGAAGGGTTTTGGCTTCACTGGGGACAAGGGATCCACCTGGAGGGATGTGGGACTGTACAAGGGCAATGGTCTGCTTCTATCCAGGGAGGGGACTGTTGTCCTTAGTTAGCAGTTTGAATGTTTAATTGGCAAGCATTTAAACTAGCCAAGGGGGTAGAGGAAGGAGACAGGGAGAATCAAACTGGCCACCCCCACAGGTTAATGTAGTCAGTAGGGAGGACCCAAAGGCTGGGAAAATCACCAGTGGTAACTAAACTAGGAAAAGGTTGAATGGTGGAGAAAAGGGATTAAAGGCAGGGGGTAATAAGGGAAGGCATGAGAATAAAAGGGCGATGACAGGAGGGGAAGTAACAAAATATGGAAGGCCATGTGTGCGAATCCTCATAACCTGGAAAATAAAATCTAGGATCTGGTGGCCTTGATGGCAGAGGCTGACCTGAACATTGTCGCTATTACGAGACATGGTATAAAGGGAACCATGACTGGGATGTAGCTATACCAGGTTATACTTTATTCAGGAAACACAGGGAGGGTAAAAAGGGAGGAGGGGTAGCTCTTTATGTCAGGGAGGGTATAAAAGCAACTGAGGTACAGGGATTGTGGGGGGGCACTGTGGGTCACCCTAGAGACTGTCAATGGCATTGCTATTTGCATGGGCATGATCTACAGACCTCCAACACAAGTGGAAGAGTTGGACAAGGTTCTAGTGGAAGCCATCCATAAGATGGTAACTAAAGGTGAAGTGCTGCTGGTAGGTGACTTAAATCTGCCAGATGTGGATTGGAGCATCCCAACTGCTGCCTCAGCCAGGAGCGGGGACATACTGGACTCTCTGCAAGGGTCATGTGTCAGACAGCTAGTGCTAGAGCCCACCCATGAGGGTGCAGGTTTGGACCTGGTACTTATCAAAAGGGACAGAATTGCAGATATCATGGTGGGTGAACACCTGGGATCCAGTCATCATCGCATGGTGTTGTTCAGTATGAGTACAATGGCAGAGTCAAGCCACACAAAGGCGAAGGTCCTGGACTTCAGGGGGGCAGACTTTGCAAAGTTGTGGGTATGTCTCAGGAAAACCCTAACAGGGAGGGAAGTCTGGTGGGAGGGGGAGTTGAGAAAAAGTGGGCCCATCTAAAAGGAGTCATAGTTCAAGCAACAAACCTTTGTGTTAGGCAAATAAACAAAGGCAAGAAAAAATGAAAGCTACTGTGATTCTCAAAGGAAGTGGCCAGGAAGGTAAGAGAAAAATAACTGGCTTTCAGGAAGTACAAGAAAACACAGAAAGAGGAGGACAGGGTAGTGTATTGGGATAGGCAGAGGGAGGCAGGGTTGACAGTCAGGTGCGCAAAGGCGTAAACAGAGGAAAAAATAGACCAGGCAGTAAAGAAAGGGGACAAGATGTTTTATAGGTACATTAGTGAAAGGAGAAAGACAAGGGGTGGGATTGTAAGGCTTAAGGGGGAAGAAGAGGAGTGTGCAGAGGGGGACTTGGAAAAAGCAACAATCCTGAACAAATATTTTTCTTCAGTATTCACAGAAGAGGGTGAAGGTGAGGGACCACAATTAAGTGGCAGGAACAATAAGGGGAGGGAGGTGGACACCAGTCCACTTATGGAGCAGAGAGTTCTAAAGGAACTCACAAAGCTGAAAGTGGACAAGGCAGTGGGACCAGACGGAATGTATCCTAGAATATTAAAGGAGCTTAGGGAGGTACAGCAGCACCACTGGCAGCCCTGCTCCATGAATCGCTGGAAACGGGAGTGGTTTCAGAGGACAGGAGGAGAGCATATGTAGTCTCTCTACACAAAAGTGGCAGCAGGGAGGAGGCTGGAAACTATATACTGGTCAGCCTGACCTCGGTGGTGGGGAAAATAATTGAATCACTGCTAAAAGAAAGGATTGTAGAACATCTTAAATCCAGTGGAGCACAGGATCTGAGGCAGCATTGATTCACAGCGGGAAGGTCATGTCAAGCAAATTTGATAGATTTCTTTATGTGACCAGGGAAGTGGATCAGAGGGGAACAGTGGATGTGGCCTACCTGGATTTCAGCAAGGCCTTCGACACTATTCCACATAAAAGGCTTGTAAACAAGCTAGGCAGACTGGGACTGGGTCCCAAGGTGGTAAACTGGGTTAGGAACTGGCTGAGGGATAGAACACAGTGGGCGGTGGTAAATGGAGCTCAATCTGAGGAAAGGAGGGTGACTAGCAGGGTGCCACAGGGATCAGTTCTGGGGCCAGTCCTATTCAATGTCTTCATAAGTGACATTGAAGAGGAGCTAGAAGGAAAGGTATGCCTCTTTGCAGATGACACTAAGATCTGCAACAGGGTAGACACTCTGGGAGGGGTGGAAAAAAATAAGGAGGGACCTAGGTAAACTAGAGGAATGGTTGAGAGTGTGGCAGCTAACATTCAATGCAAAAAAAAGTGCAAAATCATGGATTTGGGGCCCCGGAATCCAAAGGAGGCTTACACAATGTGGGGGGGAGAGATACAGCACTGACGGCCACCAAACAGGAAAGGGATCTGGGGGTAATCATATCAGATGACATAAAGGTGGCCAAACAATGTGCCAAGGCTGTGGGAAGAGCCAGTGGGGTGCATAGGAAGAGGTATCACCAACAGAAGGAAGGAGGTGGTGATGCCTCTGTACAAATCATTAGTGAGACCTCATCTGGAGTACTATGTCTAGTTCTGGAGGCTGTGTCTCTGTAAGGACATAGACAGGGTAGAGGCAGTTCAGAGAAGTGCAACAAAATTGGTGCAGGGCCTGCACCATAAGTCATATGAGGAGAGACTGGAGGACCACCCACTAATTCCGCAACTCCCCCTTTCCATCCTGACACTTGCCATGTTTCTACCCCTGGCTCTCACTCTTTCCTTATTAACTCTTCCTGCTGCACCCACCCTTCCCTGTCCACTCCAGCCTGGCTAAAGTCCCACCCCATCCATAGCAGTGTCCCAATTATCTACCCCTCCTCCGTCATTATCATAATAAACAAGTACACGACAGCCATCGTCACTTTCTGTGGTTTTAGCTCAATTTTTCCCCAGTCGTCAGTAATATATCCCTCCTCTTCTTTACCTCTCTAACCTGCCACTCAATACACGGCCTCTTTCCCCTATATGTGTAGTTGCCGGCTGCCTCACTCAGAAGATCTGTGCTTATAACCACCGTATGCCTATGGTTGATTGTACATCTGCTGACTTCTTCAATTGTAAAATAATGCTGGTTTATTTATTTATTTATTTCAACCTTGTACTGTGATGTATACACTGTATATACTTTTTTCTTCCTTGTATATTATTGCTTTTTGTATTCCTGCTTCTGTACTGTACTTTGACGTATTCATGACCAGGTCCACCTTGCAAATGAGCCTTGCTCAATGGTGTCCATCTGGATAAACAAAGATTTTGATTGATTGATTGATTTACCTCAATATGTATACTCTGGGGGAGAGGAAGGAAGGGGGTTTAATAGAGACCTTCAAATTTCTCAAGGGCATAAATAAGGTACAGGAGGGTAGCATCTTTCAGAAAAAGAGATGTTCTAGAACAAGAGGTCATGACATGAGGCTGGAAAGGGGTAGACTAAGGGGTAACATGAGGAAATATTCTTCACAGAAAGGGTGGTGGATGCATGGAACAGCCTCCCAGCAGAGGTGGTGCGGGCAAATACAGTAGGGGAATTCATAAATGCATGGGCTAGGCATTTATTTTATTTATTAAAGAATCAAAATTATAAACCTTTGAGCTAAAAGCTCATTTACAGAGGGTCCTCATCAATCAAAGGGAGGAGAACAATTACATGAGTTGGGAATAGCAATAGCAGCTAACAGGCATTGTCATAAACATATTAGTAACACATTAACAAACTAATACATTACAAGAAATTGAGTAGTATAGGCTGACAAATTGTATAGTACAGTCTTTGACACAAAGTACATAAGGAAACAATCCAGCACCAGCAGTATAAATCAGGTGCTAACAGTTCAGTTAGGTACTCACAAATAGCAGCTAAGAGGCCTTGTCATAAGCTAGTGGATACCAAGGTAGAAACATCTCGGTGGATGGTAGCAGGCAATAGGTAAGAGAGTGGGGAGCCGATTCAGCAGAGTAAGTAAAGGATATAGTCTAGAAGGGTGCTCAGGTAAAGGCTCCGGAAGGTTAGGTGGAGCAGTAGCAGTGTGCAGGAGGGGCAATGGAATTCCGAAGTTCAGATTTGAAGTGACTGATGCTGGTGAGGCTTGTGAGGGCTTGAGGGAGCTTGTTTAGCCAAGTGGGTGTCCTGACTGCAAAGGCACGACTCCCTGAGGCAGTTCTTCTGAATGGCACTGCAAGCAAGTGTTTTGTAACGCTCCTCGTAACATGCTTAGAAGGGAAAGGGCAGGGCAGAATAAAGCCTGTAATGATGGTGGTGCAAGTCCAAGCAGGGCTTTCATCCCTAGGAGGCAGGAGTGGAGTCTGATCCAGTCCTTGAGAGGAAGCCATTTTGTTCTAATGTACAGATCGCAAGTGTGCGTAAGGCGATCAACATCTAAGACAAGTCTGCAGGCTTTGTTTAGGGTGGTGTGGACTCTGTGTAGGCTGGTGTCAGTGGCTGCAATGTAGACCACAATTCCATAGTCTAGGATTGGTAGGATTGTGCCTTTAATGACCTGATACCTGGCCTCTGGAGTGAGGCAGGACTGGAGCCTGTAGAGGGCCCCTAACTTCCTGTTAGCAGTGGTGGTAATAGTACGAATATGTTCATCGAAGGCAAGGGACTCATTGATAGTGATCCCCAGGTACCTGAAGGAGGACACTTGCTCGAGGGTGGAGTGAGAGCTGTCATTTATAGTGAAGGGTGCAGTAGTTATTCTCTTTTGATGCCCAGCAAAGAGCATTGTCTTTGTTTTTTTGCTGTTGAGCACCAATAGGCTGTCCTTAAACCAGCCCTGCAGCATGTCAAAGTTGTGCTGCAGGTGCCTGGTGAGAGTCTCTTGGCACGAATCCTGCAAAAAGACAACCGTGCCGTCTGTGTAGAGCAGGATCCTAGCTGAAGGACATGCCTCTGGAAGATTTTTTACAAAGATGCTGAACAAGAGTGGGCCCAGTATAGAACCCTGAGGGACCCCCACAGTGACTTCACAAGCCTGGGAGATGGCTCCATTAATTTTTACCTGCTGGGAGCATCCAGTTAGATAACTAATGAACCACTCAACTGTGCAAGGGGAAAGCCCCAGACAACTTAACCTATGTAACAGGAGCTGATGATCCACAAGGTCGAAAGCCTTGGTAAGGTCTATATAGATAGCTCCAAGTAGTTGGCCTTGGTCAAGTGCTTCATGCATGTAGCCTGAGAAATCAACAGTTATTGGTATGATGACCTCTGGTAGAGCAATGGCTACCAGTTTCATATTGAAACCATTGCTGCCCATTCTGGTTTTGCCTAGCACTCTAGTTAGTTATTTTTTTGTTTCCTGAGCAGGTACATGCTTGAAGCAGAAGTTAGGGCTTGTACTGGCATCAGGTCAAGAATTAGGAAAGGAAGAGGAGTGGTCAGTAGTCTTGGTACTCCGGTGTGGTACATAGCCGGTCTGGGTGGGGAAAGAACTGCGCTGTAATCTGAGAATGCTTTATTTAAGATATTGGCCATGGTGTCGTCATCTAGTATTACCTCATTGTTATGCTGAAGCATGGGGGGGGACCTATCACCTGACCCTAGGAGGTTCTTTATCGATGTGCAGAACTTCTTCCCATCACCCCAGTATTGAGCCTGTTGTTTTTTGTGGTATGTGGCCTTGGCCTGCCAGATTTCCCACATACACTTGTTACGAGCCGCTTTGTACCTTTGTATATCTGCAGTTGCCCCCCGTCTCCCTGGCATGGTGCCAGAGCATGTCTTGTTGCTGCATTATACTGAGCAGTTGAGGGGTGACCCAATCCATATTACCTCCCTTTATCATTTTCTTGCAATAAGGAACAAACCTGTCCGTAGCTGTGTTGAACTGGGAGATGAATAGCTGGAGTGCTGTATCAACAGAGGGACATTTATCAATGAAGCTCCAGTCTATGCCTGTGAGATTGTTCTTGAAGTGAGTCATGGCACGTGTTTGTTTTATAGGGGAACCATACTGATAGGAAATAGATCAAAGCCAGAGATCAAGTAGGGTCTGTGGTTTCTGCAGCAGGTAGAAAAACATGGGCAAACTGGGTGGGCTTAGCGGTTTTATCTGCCATCAATTTCTATGTTTCTGTGGTTCTGTGTAATTCCAGAGTCCTTATGGCACGTAATGCCTACAGGGATGTTAAGAGCTAAGTGACCCATCTTAAAATACTTCTCAGATGGTATAAATTTCTGTCTTTTGGATGAGACATTAAACCGAAGTCCCATCTGCCTGTTCTGGTGGTTGTTCAGGTGGACGTTAAAGATCCCATGGCACTTCTTGAAAAAGAGTAGGGAAATTTGTTTTATCAAGAGTCACACAAAATCATAAACAAAAATTCAAAAACAAGGAAAACAAACCAAATAACAGAATCCAAAATTTTGAAACAATTTGACTTGAGGCTAATACTTCTTACCCTTACAAGGAGTGTAAGGAGTTATAAAAGAAAAACAAAGAAATTTACAAAGCAATCTCAAGTAACTAGAGCATCAGAATTGGTTATCCATGGTAAATTCCCCCAGTTTTGAAGGATTCCAGCATTTATTCCATGCTTAAGTTCTGAAAAATGCATAGTGCGCAATTCAGTTTCTGTTTTCTGTATAAGTTCTATATATGGAGTGTCTTTTTGTTGCAAAGTAAATAAACATCTGGTATTCCATATGTACCATTTTATAGCTGTTAGTAAAACATTCAATGTACTATTTTCCCATTTATGCCAAGGACTATCATACTGTCCATAAATTAGAGTTGTATAATTTATATGTATAAAATAGTTGTCCTGCCATCTGTGTGCTAATGCTTTCCAAAAAACAGAAATATAGGGACATGAAAAAAACAAATGCTCTATGGTCTCTAATTCCTGATGGCACCCTGGTCTGGAACAAATTCTTTCTGCCATTTGTTTGTTTTTCTGATTTGATTTCACATTTAAATGTTCATGGCAACAAGTCCCTCATTTTCTCTGGGATCCTTGGATTAGTAAGTAAATTTAATAGGGAAGAGATGTAATTCGGGGGACAGAGAGGAAATATTACTGGTTCCTGGATATTGGAAACCAATATAAATTTATACAGAAACTTTCTAGATGTACAGTGGCATCCCCAGCATTCTGCGGAGTGCTGCAAAATACTGCAGAATTGGGTTTCATCCTGGGGGACGCCACTGTAATTATAATTTCATGACAGGAGATTCTCCAGATTTTCAGTTTCACAAAAACTTCTCTAAGGTATAAAGATGTTTGGGGGATTTTTCTAACTGTCCTCAGGGAGCCACCCTGCCATCATTGAAACCATGATCCACTTGCCTTTATTACTAAAGGGGGCCAGATGTTATGTGTCGGAACTACCAAGGGCCTAATGTTAGCTATTATATACTATAAAAAAAAATCTAATGGATTGACCACGTTTAGGCCACCTTGTGCAACAGGTAAATATAAAAGATTTATTTTTAAAGGATTTAACCTGCTTCCCCGTACTGCCTGACTATATATACTATAAAGTGCAGTCTCTAGTGATTTGAGTGGGGGGAATATATAACTAATATATAAAAATACTGGGATTAAAAAAGTTTTAACCAAGTGAATCCTTTTTGTTTTACTCATTGGCCATTTGTCCCAATGAGCAACTCAATTTCAACCTTGCTCTAACCTAGGCTCCCAATTAAAGATATCTAAGGGCTCCTTACCAAATTTTATTCCTAGAATAGTAATGAGGTAATCTGTAAATGGAATCCCCACTGCATTGGACACTACTGTATCAAAACTTCTAAGTTGCCTTTCAATACATTTTTGTAAGTTGAGAGAAGCCCCAGAAGTTTGCCCATAGCTATTGTAAATATTTAAGGCTCTCTTAACTGAAATGTCATCATACACTAGTAAACTGAGGTCATCTGCATAGGCCAAAGCTACATGGGGTATTATCTGGGATGAAATCTGGATATGTCATAAGTAAGTCAGGGGAGGAATTTAGGGCTCTTAACAAGGGGTCAATACTAAAAACATAAAGTAGGGGGCTGAGTGGGCACCCTTGTCTAACTCCTTTACCTACCAGAAGCATAGGCCACCATCCATTCACTTGTGGGATTACCGTAGCCGTTTTATATAATGTCTGTAACCAGCTGATGAATTCTTGGGGAATACCATATCTGTTTAATAAATTCCATAAATAATCATAACTCACTGCATCAAAGGCTTGCTTTTGGTCTAACAATAACAGAAACCCTGTAGCTCCATGGTTGTTATATTCTAACATTTCTATAATTAAGCGATAAGCCACGAGGGGGTGTGGGTTATTGAGGGATTTTCCATGACTGGAGTGGTTTGCCCACGAGGCGCAGCTGAGTGGGTAAATCCTCACCAGCCATGGTAAATCCCCCGATAACCCACATCCTCCGAGTGGCTTATTGCGATTATACCAAGGTTCATTTTGTTTTTACTATAATAAAATACAAATATTAAAGAGGTTGCTTTGTTGTTTTATTTTTATTGTATTTATTCCTATGCTGCAGATGATACAGATGATTGTTTGTTTGTCAGCCATTGAGTATCAGAGGATTTACACCAGTGGTAAACTGCTAGTCTGACGATTTCATTGGCTGTTCACTTATGTCCATGGTATAATCAAAAGTAATTGATCTGTTATTTTCCTTTCAGGAACTGCACATGATTGTGCAGGAGAAATTAAATGAATGGCCACCTGCAATAAACTTGTGTTTAAGATTTTTGAGAGAAATTTAAAATCTACATTCAATATACTAATAGGCCTCCAGTTTTGCATATAACTAATATCTCCTTTTTTATATAAATATATTAATACACCCTGTGACATCTGTAGTGGGATGTTACCAGCTTGCAGCATAAATGTAAAGGCATGGGCTAGTTCCTGAGAAATGTCTTTGCTTATACATTTATATAGTTCTGATGTAAGACCATCTTTTCCTGGAGTTGTATTCGTTTTTAAGGATTGGATAGCTGATTCTACTTCCATGGGGGTGATATCAGTTAAAGTAGCCAGTACATGAGGGGATCATGTAGGAACAATAAATATATCAAAAAATGCATCAGGTGAGGCTGATTTTGTAGGATCCCTTTGAAATAAGAAAGCTGTATATTGTGTAACAATCCTTAAGATATTTTATCAGAGTATGCCTCTTTGCAGATGACACAAAGATCTGCAATAGGGTTGATACACAAGGAGGCGTGGAAAGGATGAGAAGGGACTTGGCAAGGTTGGAGAAATGGTCAGAAGTATGGCAGCTAGGATTCAATGCAAAGAAGTGCAAAATAATGCACCTGGGAAACAAGAACCCAGTGGAAGAATACACAATGGGGTGGGGGGAGGTAGTAACAACAATAAAAAGGGAAAGGGACCTGGGGGTAATCATATCAGATGACCTTAAGGTTAGCAAGTAATGTGAGAAGGCAGTAGGGAGGGCTGAGGGTATACTGGGATGCATAGGGAGAGGCATCAGCAGCAGAAAACAGGAAGTTGTTATCCCTCTGTACAGACAGTTGGTGAGACCCCATCTGGAGTACTGCGTCCAGTTCTGGAGACCCCACCTCCGCAAGGACATAGACAGGATAGAGGCAGTCCAGAGGAGGGCACTAAAATGGTGCAGGGTCTGCAAGAGAAGCCAGATATGAGAGACTAAAGGAGCTTAATATGTATACCCTTGAGGAAAGAAGGAGAGGGGAAATGATAGAAACTTTTAAGTACCTCAGTGGAATCAACAAAGTCCAAGAGGGTAGCATCTTTCAGAAAAGAGAGTGCAAGAATAAGGGGACACAATTTAAAGATGGGGGCAGTTCAGGGGCAATGTGAGGAAGTATTATTTCAGAGGGCAGTGGATGCATGGAACAGCCTTCCTGAGGAGGTTGTGGGGTCTAAAACTGTGGGAGAATTCAAGAATGCATGGGACAGGCATAAGGCAATTCTTGTGGGGGGTAGGAAGAAATAGGCTGTTGGTTAACTAGGATCTGCGGCCTATCCTGTAGGTAGGGAAATGGGCAGACTAGATGGGCCAAGCAGTCCTTATCTGCCGTCAAAGTCTATGTTTCTATATTCTACTGCATCTGACTCTATCAAGGACTCCATTTTCTTCTAAACTCTATTTTTGCAATTGGCATAGGGACAAATATAACTAGAATTACCTTGTATTCCAAAGGTTTGTTGTTTTTCTAAGCTGTCATGTTGTTTCAGATGATACAGCATCATTTCCTGTCTAATATTCTGAATTTGGTTTGTGAAATTATGATTTGTTGACCTGACTAGAGTTTGTAGCTTTTGCAGCTGCTGTCTGTTTTTAAAATATTGATGATATTCTATATTTCGGCTATGTTTACTGTTTTTCTTTAGCCAAATTTGTAACACCCTCTTAGTATCTTCCCACCAGAGGGCAGCATTGTCATACATTTCAAAAGTTTTTTTTTTTTTTTTCCAGAGTTAAGAGGTATTGCACATTCTGTATTAGTAAAGAGGAATTTGGTTTCCAAGTTCCTGGTCCCTGTGGAAAAACTGGGGTCGGACCCAGGAGTACTCCCAGTAATTTATGGTCTGAAAATTCCACTTCTGCCAAGGAAACAGTAGAAATAGAAAGGGAGTCAGAGCTAAAAGAAAATCAATCCTTGTAGCTAAATCGCCTTCTTGAAAGGCGGGCTCAGGTCGATGCTTAGTTGTTAAATAAGCATCAATCAAAGTAGAGTCTGATATCATTTTTTGCAAAGTGGACATATAAAATATCTTTTTAGTTTTTAGCTTGCCTTCCTTTATCATGTAGGTACAAACCACAGTTAAAATCCTCCCCCTCCCAAAAAAATAACAAAATGTGAGGAAAAGAGATCAGGGTTGTATTAATTTAAATTAATTATTTCTCTCAGCTTTAGTCTGTGGGGCACAGAGACTGAGAAATCTATAGTATACATTATTTATTTTAGTGTCAAGTAATAATGCCCTCCCTGGAAGTAAGTCAAGTAGTTTAATAAGATGAACTTGAACGAGTGTCAGTTCCTATTGACCAATAAGATGGTCCAGAAAACCATGCTTTAGTAGCAATTCCAGTCTCTGAAATTGTATGAATCCTGGTATCTTGTAACAAAAAATATCATTAGGAACTAGTACGTAAGTAAGAAAAACTGCCTGTCACTTTCTATTGCTTTTAATGCTGTTTACATTGATAGTACAAAAGGAAAAAGGAGTTGTAGCAGGAGACGTTTTAAATAGAGACTAGTTGCCTTTAAGACCTTTAGGGTGGTTTAGCTTTCTGTCTCCTAGGGTACCTGGATTTTCCCAGGGTGCCTGTTTTAACTGAGGGGGCACTCTGACTAGATGAGGAGGCTTGAGAGTCAGGCTCACTCCCCTCTTGGTCAGTGGTGAGGTCAGGTTGAGAAGACCATTGGGTAGAATCTTCCGAATCAGCATCTGAAACTTCAGAAGTATTCTGGAGGACTACAAACGTATTAGAAGTTGGGACCTCAGTCGCTTTTGACACTTTTGGGGCAAGCTGCTTCCTGGATTGACTGCCTCAAGTCACCATGCTTCTTTTCCCTTTCCCCACGATTTGAAGGGGGGGGTGGCACATTAGGCTGTGCTGTGGAAAAGAATTCCTTCCTGGGGGGGTCTTCCACTACATCTACTGTTTCTTCAAGGGCAATTCCCTCTGTACTTCTTCTTCTGGGGCCTCATCATCTGTAACTTGAGCCTGAGAACAGGGAGCTGAGATGTCTGGGAAGGCTGAGGGAGAGGTGCAGCTGGTGGCACCCCTGGGGGCTCCATGGGAAAAGAAGCTCTTTGTGCCAGGGCTATAGTTAGCTGCTGTTCTTCATCTGCTGATGAGTCTGGCTGATTGTGGGCAGCCCATCTACAACTCTGGGAAGAGTGATCCAATGTATCACACAAATTACATTTCAGCTCATTACTACAATGGTGGCTATTGTGGCCCAGTTCTTGACACAAAGAACATTTAATCTGATTACAGATGCTACTCAAGTGTGCGGTGGACTCACACTTGTAACAAGCTTTGGGCAGTCTTGCATAGAAAAGGACCCCTCTATCCCTGTCCCTCAGAAAAACAGTTAGATAGGCGATATAGCCCAGCATCCGAGGTACATAACATCACTTTAATCATCCATCTACCGTTCCATATATGTTCAGAGTCGAAAATTGCTTCCGGTGATCCTAGAACACTACAACATTGTTTAAGCCAGTAGACAAGATCTGATCTTCTTTGAGGCAATCTCTTGCAGCACTTCATTACATGTGGGATATCAGCTGCAGGCCTCATTTCCTCCAGATGACTTTCTCATCAGTCAACCCTAGGACCTCCCCCTAGCACCATCATGTGGTGTTCACTTGGCAGGTATAAAAGGGAGGGTCCCAGCTACTCCTCAGTTTTTTTCAACCTCGACCTGCATGCAACAAGTCCTCCTTCAGAGCTCCTGTTTTCTAGTCATCAAACTTTTATTTTTTACAAATAATACTAATGTCTTCAGATCCTATATTCTGAAGCTGTTCCTGTGGCCACAGAATCGCAAAAGAAGACCTCCATGAAGTCTGTGTTCATTGCCTTGGTCCTGAACATGACTCCATGGAGTGTGCCTTCTACAACAGGTTTAACGGAGCCACAAAATGCCGATGGCTGCAGCAGCTCCATGAGTTCCTCATGGAGCAGAAAGTAACCCTCCTGGAGCAGCAGCAATGCTCCTCTCCCAGTGAACCCTCAGCATCATTTTTGGGGTCTCACTGCTCTACGGGGGACTCCTCCATGTCAACACAGGGTCATGGTAAGAAACATGCCTCAAAAACTAAGCATGTCTCTACCACCCCTTGTTGACCTCAAAATCCACAAAAGTGAGTATTGAGAAAGTAGCCCCTCACACATCGTCTTCCACACCGTCGACGATTATGGGCTTCTCTCTTCCCCAGTTGACAGCTTCCCCATCGACGGTGGGCTCCGGTGTTGTCCTATAGCTTCCTAAGCTGTCTCCTCCTTCAATGCTTCCCAGCCATCATCTGTCGATGATGGCTGCAGGCTCGTCAATGATCCTCTCATTGACAGCCTTGCCTCATGGCCTGTCGACAATCTTATCATTGTTGACCATGCATGGCATTCTGTTGATGATTCTACCATTGATGATGATTCAGGACACTCCATCGATGACCCTGTCATCGATGGCAGGGGCTTCAGGCCCATCGATGATCCCATCATCGAGTATCGGCCTTGCCCCACGAGGCTTAATGCTGGCACCCTCATCAACGATCCTGGGGTCCTATGTACACCCCTTGTTGATGGCTGCATGTCTGGTACCACTCCCTACTTACATTTCGTCAGTAATTCCCATACACTCTGTCCAGTCTGCCATGGCTACTTCTACTGGACAGATGGCCATCATAGATGTCCAGGTTCTGGTAAATACTATACTGGACCTGACTCAGACCTCGTGCCCCCCTAGGGAGGGGTCGACTTTGGGCTCTTCTCCCTCTAGACCTCCTTCAGCCTAGCGGGTGGCCAGCTCTTCCCCTGTCTCCTCGGGTCTGTACACCCAGGATGTGGACATGGAGGACTCTTTCCTGCAGGATTGGGATCTGGCTGACCGAGAGGATGAGGACGACATGAACTACAAGAATTCCCTTCAGTCCTCCTCTGCCACCTCCTCTGTTGAGGGGGAACCTACCCCTGAACTTCCTTGTTCTCCATCAGATGACCCAACATTTTCAGACATTATGATCCACCTCCAGAAAACGTTTGGCTTCCAGGGCACTGAGCAGGGTGCTTCTAGGAAGAAATTGGCTCAGTACCTGGGTGTGCCAGAATGTCCCACTCTGGCACCCCCCTTGTTGGATGCCTTTGAAAAGGCTATCATGGCTGCTTGAAAGCAACCTTTCAAGATTCCCTCCAATCTGCGGAAGGCTGATAGGATTTATCAAGCTCTGGTAGATCACCCCTATTTCATGTCTCCACCTCAGGTGGACTTGGTGGTGATCAGTGCTGCACATGATAGGTCCTTTAGGCCTCAACACATGAGTGCTCAGCCCCCGGATATGGAATCCAAAAAATTGGATGCCATAGGGAAATGTTTTTTTTTTTTCATCGGCAACCTTGTCCTTACATATACTTAATTACATGGGACACCTCCTGAAATATCAGGAGGAAATTCTTAAAGCCTCCCAGGCAACAGTCCAGTCCATCCCAGTGGGTTCTGTCCAGGAGGAGCTGACGCCCTTACAGGGGATGTCCCTCAGCTCAAAGACAGCCTGCCAATAAGAGAGAACCTCAGTTACAATTGCCAGGTCCTAGAAATGCTCAGAAACCCCATTACATCCATGCTGCCCCCCAGCAAGGCCAGTCTTCCACCTGAAGGTGTTCCTCTGGTCGTGGGACTGGAGACTAGAGACCCGTGTAAATCGCAAATACGAAATAGTGCAAAATAAAATGAATTATACAGCTAAAAACAAAATAAAATGAAATCTAGGCAATAAAACGTAATGTACTATTTTTTTTTTAAAATATGATTTTTACTTGTATTTCTACTGTGTTTCTTTGCTCTGCATTAACTGCGATTGACTTGGTGCCTCATTTATCCCGCAATTAACACATTGTAAGCTTTCCTGGCATTCATTCTTGTCTCCTCATTTTTTTTTTTACCTGTTTGCATGCTGAATGCAGCTTCTGTGGTGGTCTTAATAAAAAAGGAATTAACAAGTAATAATAATGAATTACTCACAATGTTTGCCTCCCGTTCATTGTGTATTGTGTAGTTAGACACTTTATTCTTATTTGGGTGTGGGGAGGGGGTTACTGAGGAAATCTAATACGAAGTAATGCTATGCAATGCTGTACAATCAAGCCTTGACTGAGCAAATTGGTAAATAAATATTTTCAGGTGCTCTTCAATTATACCTAAAAGCTCCACATTTTATCTTACATTTAGATTTGCTTCTACTGCATATGTGCAGGTAGTCGCAGGTAGGTGCTTGAAGTATAGTTTTCATCATTTCTGTAGCTGAGTTTCAGCATGCCTAAACTTCACAAAAGTATTGGCCAGAGATGCAAGGAGTTTGAAGTGGAGGGAATGTATTTGGCAGATAGTAGCATTTTAATGTGCTGGTTTTGCAACTGCCGTTTGCAGTGGGGGTCGAGAGATACTTTAATTAAACATTGCTGTTCTGCATCTCACTCCAAAAAGAAAGCTAGGGCTTCAGAAAATTCACAAAAAGCTACCATGCAGTCCACTATTGGTGAGTCGATTCGGCAATCTAAGAAGGCTAAATTAGACAAGACTGCTTTTACAGAAGAGACAGTGTTAATGTGTGCCACTGCTAATATCCCATTGGAAAAACTGGACCACCCTTCAGTGAGGGAATACTTCAACAAGTATATACAAGGTGAGATCTCACTTTAACTGTGTTTTTTAATTGCAGCATTTTTTACATCTCGAGGGTAACAGTGTGTAAATTGTTTTTAGGAGCTGGTGACCTGCCAATAGCTGACTGTCTTCGGTGTGACTATCTCCCTCGAGCTGGCCAGTTAGTGAAAGAAAAGGTCCTATCTGCAGTGCAAGGGAAAAGAATTACTGTTATCTGGGATGAAATAACTGACAGTGCAGGATGTTGTGTGCTTGCTGTTTTATTTAAAACTGTAGAAGCAAATAGTAGCATCCATCTGGCTGCCGTTTATTTCTTGGAAACTGCGAATGCAACCACTCGTCCACAAGCAATCATGGACACACTAATTACAATATTGAACACTCGAATGTACTTGCTGTATGTTTAAGTGCACTAGAAATATTGTTAGGACAACAGGTGCTGCTACATTGCCTTGGCTATCTCAAAATCCAGATCCAGTGGTGATACCTAGGACCTTAAGCTTTTATCTCTCACCCTCGATGAGCTCCTTCTTCCACTAAGAAAAATTCTCAATCTCTCCCTCACCAGTAGTAAATTCCCAGATAGATGGAAGACTGCGATCGTGACCCCAGTTCACAAAAGTGGTGATAAGACTAATCACTCAAACTATCGCCCTATTTCAATTCTTCCTCTGCTCTCTAAGGCTCTTGAGCGGATTTCGGCAGACCAATCCACTGACTGTTTGGAGAAATATAACATCTTAACTACAAACCAACATGGTTTCCGGAAAGGCCACATCACCACCACTGCCCTCCTTGAGCTCACCAGCATAGTCCACAACTCCCTTGACAATGGACGGCTCACTGGGGCTGTTTTCATTGACCTATCCAAGGCCTTTGATACTGTCCACCATGGGCTTCTCATTGATCAACTACTAACCGCTGGCCTATCACCTGACTCTGCACTATGGTTCAATAGCTACCTAGGTCACCGGAGCCAAAGAGTAAAAATTGCCTCAGCTCTCTTCAATACCCTGCCCGTCCACTCTGGGGTCCCACAGGGTTCCATCCTGGGCCCACTCCTGTTCAGCCTCTTCTTGAACTCACTACCACTATCCAGTTCTGAGCCCATTATTCTGTATGCTGACAATGCAGTAGTCTTTTCATCTCACAAAGATCCTTCATCTCTGCAACGCTCTCTCCAGCATGGTTTCAGCTCCATTGAGTCTTGGTTCCAAAATCACAAGCTAGTGCTCAATCACAAGAAAACCAAATCAATGCTTTTTCACAGTTCCAAAATTCCACACAAGCAGTACCAGCTGGCTATTACCACTGCAAATGGTAACACCATTGATCAGGTCCTAGTCCTTCAAGTATCTTAGGATCTTACTGGATCCATGCCTCACATGTGTAGCCCACGTTGATAATGTTGCCAGAACTGCTAATATACGTCTTGGTCTACTTTACAAACATAGACAACACCTTACCCCTGATGCTCTGAAGATAGCCGTACAGAGCTCAGTGGTCTTGGTCATCGACTATGGACTCATCATCTACAGCTCTGCCATGACGTCAACCCTCAGACGAATATCAGTTGCCTTAAATAAGGCCTGCCCGACTCAGTACTGGTGCCCACCACCCGTCTTACCCACACATGTGACCTGTATGCTCAGACCCGGCTGGCTCCAACTTACGAACCGTATCAAGTACCTCACTTGTACTATGGCTGAAGAAATACATCTTGGTCTGGCACCGCCTGTCGTTCTAGCCTTTCTGCCTAAAAGCACCAGTCAACGGAACTCCAGGAGATCTAAGAGGCAGCTCCTGAAAGTACCCCATTGTCACAATAGCCTGGGCCAACGCTCTTTTGCCTACAAAGCCCCACTTTGGCTAAACAACCTCAGCTTCATTATCTCCTCTGCCAAAACTATTGGAGTGTTCAAATCCAGCCTTCAACTACATCTCACAACCTCTAGCTCTTGTGATTGCTTTTCTTGATTTATGGTATCTCTAACCTAGCCAATTTGGCACCCCCACCACACTCCAGTCCTAACTGCCACACCATGCAATTATGTACCCTCGTTGTACTTTTCCCCTTCCCTCTTCTTCTGTCCTCTCTTCCTCCCTCTTTAATCCCCTCCCCCTACGTACTACATGCTCTCCCCTCCTCACTCTGCTTCTCCCCCCCCTCTAATGATGCTGCACTTGCTGGCTATTCTAGCCTGACAAATGCCTCTGGCTGCTTTACTGTGTCTCCCTCTTTTGTCCATACTGAAGGTCCGAAAAACTATTACAGTCTGCTTATACACTGTGAAATGTCTTCTTTCCTTTGAAATGTTGTTTTTTCTCCAATTCTGTTTTCCTTTGACATGGAACCTTTGTAAAAGAGCCTTGGCTCAAAGGTATTTGTAATCCTAGATCTTAATAAACAAATAAAAATAAACATGACATGCTGGGCTCACAAACTACATATTATTAGAAATGTATTTGTTGATAACTTAGAGCAACTTAATACTGTAATTGCTAAAGTAAAAACACGGTTTTCTTTTTCAAGAAAACTTAAGTCTGCATATTTACAGTTTCTTAAATCAACATATCCAGAACTACCTGCTATTTTGTACCCACAACCTGTTTGACTAGATGGAACTCCTGGTTCAGGGCAGGTTTTTTTTTTATCTAAGTGATTATTTAGATGCTCTTGAAGAGTTCTTTGAACAAAGTGATCAGAAACCAGCCAGCATGAAAGCACTGATTAGTTTACTGAAAGATATTGAGTTTTATTCAGTGGTAAAATTTCAGTGCAGTTTCATAAAGGGACACTGTGCAACTGTTGCTGATTTAACTACACAAATGGAGGAAAAAAAGTCTTGGTCACCCTTGATTTTAGCTCAGATACAGATGTTGCAAAGATATTTTGTGATTCTTAAAACTAATGTTGAAACTGAGAACATTGTCACAGATATGGAGACATGTTAGAGACAGGGCAGTTCAACAGCTTAAAATGGCCCTTCAGAAGTCAGTGTAGAAGCTTGAAAAACACATGCCAGCAAATTCACCTACTATAAAATTTCTGACTTCTGTCAATTATCTTTTTAACCCTGTAGAGACTGGCACACATCCATCAGTGTACAAAAACTGTTTAAGACAATGGTTGTCAACTGTGCCTTTGCTAAGAGACATAGAGATAAATGATTTTATGCTGTGGTACCTCGAATTTTCTGAAAGTGTAAAAGCTGCTGTGATGAACAATTCTGATGGTTCAGTTGATATTATTAAAATTTTGTTTGGTACGAGATGCCAAAATGCACATACTTCCAATAATGCTATCTGCTGCCTAATGTACCCTGTTGTAAGTGTTGATTGTGAACGTTTTTTCAGTAGGTACACATTGATTGTTAGTGACATAAGGCAAAACATGAACAAAGAAAACATTGAATATTGCTGTATGCTTGCTTTTAATAGTTAAACACTCAAATACAGCTGTAATGATATTCTTACTGCTCTAAATATAAATTTATGGTGTTTTTGTAAATGCTCTATGTCTTTTTTGTACATAGAAAATAGCAAGAAATAAAATGAAATTTTGGAAAAATAACAAAAAATAACAAGAAATTCTTAAAATATATCAAGAAATATGGTAAAAAATAACAAGAAATTCACGGGTCTCTACTGGAGACCCTTCCCATAACTGTTGGGGGCAGGTTTTCCCTGCACCTACAAGGTTGGCAAGCTATCTCCTCCGAACAGTGGCTCCTGCAACTGATGAAGACAGGACACACACTGAAGTTCATGGAGATACCTCTTCCTTCACCACCCAGAATCTCTCACTACCCCCCAGACCAGGCACTGGTCCTACGCATCGATATTGATGCCTTACTTTCAAAACAGGCCATCGAACCAGTTCCCCTTCCTCAGAAGGGTGCAGGATTTTACTCCCACTTTTGCCTGATTCCCAAATGGACAGGGGATTTACACCCCATTTTGGATCTGAGGTGTCTCAACCTCTACATCACATACCAAAAGTTCCGCATGGTGTCCCTTCTGACACTTTTCCCTTTGCCAAACATGGGAGATTGGCTCTGCTCTCTGGATATGAAGGATGCTTACCTCCATATCATGATGCACCCGGCTCACAGACGGTTTCTCTGTTTCTTGTTCCAGGGTCCTTATTACCAGTTCATGGCTCTATCTTTTGGACTTTCCTTAGCCCCAAGGGTATTTACAAAATGCCTAGTGGTGGTCACAGTGGCGCTCTGCAGAGAAGGCCTCTATGTCTTTCCCTACCAGGATGACAGGCTCCTGAAAGCATCTTCCAACTACCAGCTGTCTCTCATGCTTTCTTGAACCCTACAATTGTTCGACCAAGTAGGGATTGTGATAAACTATCTGAGTCCAACATGGACCCTACTCAATGCCTCCAATATATTGGATCTGTGCTAGACACCTCCGTAGGGAAGGCATATGTGCCCATAGCTTGGGCGGATGCCCTGACTGCTTTGGCATGCAGCTTGGAGTCCAGCAGATTAGTCTCTGCAAGAGACTATCTCTGCCTCCTGGGACATTTGGAGGCCACAATATCGACGGTCCCCAATGCCAGGTTACATTTGAGAGTCCTTCAGTGGTCCCTCAGAGTCCAATGGGACTCTTCCCCGGCTCTTCGAGCTCTACAATGGTGAAAGACAAAGGACGATCTAATGTGAGGCATGCTATTCTAATCTCCTGTCCTGGCTCTCATTCTGACTACAGACACCTCCTTGACAGGGTGGGGTGCTCACCTCCTGCACATCAGATCGCAAGGATCTTGGATGTCAGTGGAGGCCCACCTCCACATCAATGTCTTGGAGCTAAGGGCAGTTGTCTATACCCTACAGGCATTCAAGGCTCACCTCCCCCCAGGTTGCATGCAAGTGCAATCAGACAATTCTATGGTAGTTCACTACCTAAACAAACAGGGTGGCACCCATTCATACCCTCTCTGCAGAGAATTGATGAGGGTGTGGTATTGGGCGATCCAGAGAAATATTTATCTTCTGGCAGTACACATCCCAAGGTTGTCAAACACCCTGGCAGATGCACTGAGTAGATCCACTGCCCAGGCCCACGAGTGGGAACTCTTATCCGATGTTCTAAACAATGTCTTCCACTTGTGGGGCTGACTGGAGTTAGACCTATCTGCCTCTCCACAAAACACAAAACTGCCTCTTTACTGCTGTCTTGTGTGAAGTCCTGGAACTGTGTGGTGGGACACATTATCTCTTTCCTGGACAGGAAGATTTCTGTATGCCTTCCCGCCCTTTCAGCTCATTCAGAGAGTACTACTCAAAGTGGTCCAGGATGGGGCATCTATGATTCTCAAAGCGCCGTTCTGGCCAAGACAGATTTCATTCCCCCTACTTCTACAGCTCTCTGAACCAGAGCCAATATCTCTGCCAATTTGCTGGGCTTTACTGTCCCAGGCACAAGGCTCCCTGTTACACCCAGACCTTTGCTCCCTCCACCTGCATGCCTGGCTCCTGATGACATAGTCTTCTCATGCTTCCCGGTGTCCCCAAAGGTGGTGGAATTTCTCCGGGCAGCTTGGAAGCCATCTACTTGGTCTTCCTATTCCCTGAAGTGGAAACGCTTCTCTATTTGGGTGTCTACACTCGACTTAGATCCTTATGAATGTTCCACTTCACGCATCTTAGATTATTTGCTCTCCTTGTCGGAGGGTGGACCAAAATATTCCTGTGAAAGTCCACCTTTCAGCCATTGCCGCATTTCTTTTACTTGTGGACAATGTTCCTTTGTCCCTGTTGCCTTTGATTAAAACCTTTTTAAAAGGTATTCTGCACCTGCATCCCCCTATCCGGGGTCCAGTCCCTGTCTGGGATTTGAATTGTGTGCTTGAAAAACTGACAACTAGTCCATTTGAGCCCACTGATTCCAGCGACCTCCATTATCTTTCATGGAAAACTATGTTTTTAGTTGCCATTACGTCTGGCAGGTGCGTCTCGGAGTTGCACGCACTAATGTGCAAACCTCCATACATACAATTTCATAACAACAGGGTGTCTTTACACACTAGCCCGACGTTCTTGCCAAAAGTTGTTTCTGAATTTACTTTAAATCAGATCATCCAATTACCAGTGTACTTTGTGGACCCTCAGAATCCAGGGGAAGTCCTGCTTCATACTCTCAATGTGCATAGAACATTGAGCATTTACCTTCTCTGCACTTCACAGTTGCGAAAAACGAGCAACTTTTTGTTTCTTTCACTGCTGGAAACCAGGGCATTAGTGTTTCAAAGCAGTGCTTGTCCACATGGTTGGCCAACTGCATTACGTTTATTTACGCAAAATATGAAAAACCTCTCACAGGAATACAAAATTACATGTACCACAATAATGCAAAGCATCATGGGCTGTATATGCAAATCACCACAAAATATTATGCTGGTTACAACTCACAGGAGTTGTAAAACCCCATTCTACCAGAGGCATGGCCACCTCTATGGTGTGTTTCCAGGGGGTTTCTACCTTGGATATTTGCAAAGCTACATGTGGTCAACTGTATGTACCTTCACCAAGCATTACAGTCTACACATCACTTCTAAGAGGCGAACCATTTTTGGATGGGCCGTCCTACAAGGACTACTGTCCTAAGCCTTCACGATTCATTTCCTCCTCCCACTGGGTATAATAACTGATTGGGAATCTTCCCACACGTAATGACCTGCTGCAAGATATTGCCTCGAAGAAGATAGTATGGTTGTGTAAGAACTTACCGTAATAGTAGAACTTCGAGAGCATCTCTTGCAGCAGGTCATGCAGCCCCACCCTCCTTCCCCCTTGCCATTGCTTCAGAAGGGTTCCTTGCTCCTGTCTTTTACAACTCCACAAGCTGCTGCCTTGATTTCCCTCCTCAGTTCCCATCGGAGACCTGAGATATGTTTACACATTCGATTGCCAAGATGGAAAAGAACTGAGTAGTAGCTAGGACCTCCCCCTTTTATACCTGCCAGGTGAACACCACATGGTGGTGGTGCTAGGGGGAGGTCCCACGGTCGACTGCTGAGAAAATCATATGGAGGAAATGACACCTGCGGCTGATATCCCACATGTAATGACCTGCTGCAAGAGATGTTCTCGAAGATCTACTGTTACAGTAAGTTCTTATGCAACCATACTTTACACTGACACCCTCATTTCAGAATAGGACAGTTATGGTTTTATAGGTAGGTTTGGTAAGAGGGATGGCTTCAAAGGGGCCCACAGTGGGGTACATTTAAGGTCTTGAAATTTCACCCAGAATCTTTGTAAGCCTACATTAAGCTTGAAGCTGATGACAAAAGTAGGTTCCCCTGACACGTGGATCAGGGCATTAACTTCATTTGAAAAAAATCTCATTGAATCTTTAAGTAGTGTTTGCTACAAAAACCATGTCAGGGAATGATTCCATCCCTCCTTTATACAACAGTCTAATGGCATTATGCCATTTTGCTGGTAAATTGGGTTATGAAAGAGGGATGCATAAGGATGACGATTAGTATGGTTGATGACTCTAAGAGGAGCATTTACTGGATCAGTACCCCCAGAAGGAGCTGAGGTAGAAGCGCTTGGATTATTTGTTGATACTGCTGATTCCTGGAACAAAGGTTCATTTGTAGACTCCTGATTTTCTTGCAGTTAGGCGGTGGCTGGTGCAGCACCAATATTTAGAGTGGGGTTCTGTGTAAGCAAAAGTTCTGAAGGTAGAGCCATGGGGAGGCAGGATAATCAGGGACCTCTGAAGTTGAGTGTGACACTGGCATGTCAGTAATTACCTCTACAGTATGTGAAGTAGAGGAAACCTGGGTACTTGGTAATTGTGCAGTCACTGCTGCATCTTGAACTTCCGTAGCTTTTGGTAAAGTTTGTTGCACTGATGAGTGTCACAAAAATGGCATACTAATGGGGGTGGATCCTGATACCCAGGTACCCGTGTCTGAATTTTTTCCCAGCCTGCGCCTCTCAGGGCAGCATCAACTGACCATTCTTATTGGTCCGAATGAGACCGAGATTGGAGGCTTCTTAGGCCAGGTGCCGAGCAACCTGTTTGTGCCATTCCCGGTGCCGCCTCAGTCTTTGAACAACCTGACTGAAGTTTTGAATCCATATCAGTATCTCCTGACTTTGTACTGACCTTTCCCATTTCACCTGCACTCCCCGAAACAGTGTCTCTGGAGTCCGTACTGACTGCTCTCATTCTGCTTGCACTAACCAGTGCTTGACAGTTCTCTGCATGCAGTTCATTCGTGACAGCAACTTCAAAGGGTGTGGCCACTTGCCCTTGATGTCCTGTATCACTGGCAACAACTGGAAATTGGTCTGAGTCTGGGCCTTGAACTGCGGTGAGTTGAGACAGTTTTTTGGATTGTAGAAATGCTGCTGTAATGTCCTGTTTTCAGCGCTGGAACCGCTGTTCCTCCTGCTGGATTAGCACTCTTAGCTGAGCATCTATCGTCAGAAAATCTATATTAATGTGGGTACTAGGAGTGAAAGGGTTACGCTCCCCATTATCCATCTGCAAAGTTGCCGGTTCTGTAGAAATAAATCCAGTTTCCTTTTTCTCTTCCAGTAAGGCATCATTCTGATTTATATCGGAACTGTCCATGGCATCAAAAAAAAAGTTGGTCTGTGCAGGAAAAGAGGCAGAGGAGGAGACCCGCTCCCCAGCCTCTGTAACATCTGTCTCCTCTGAAGGATCACAGCAAGTGGCCATCATGCCAATGGACAGAGGTTCCCCTACTGGTGAGTAGGGGAATTTCCCCAGTGTCCTGGCCAAATTTCCCCCATTCACTAAAAACAAAATAACAATCAACAGCTTAATCTGGTTCAATTTCAGTTAGTTACCATCTGTATCCCTCCCCCCTCCCCAGGTCACCCTGAAAAAGGGGACTTCAAGTCTCAGTGGGCCTACCCAGTCAACAAAATTCAATAAATAAATAAATAAGAATGCCACAGACCCTACATTCCATGGCCCTAACCTTGAACTCTCACTGTTGGCAAAGTTCTCAGCCAAAAGCAGGTCTCCTTCACATACTTTGGAGCTGGCCGACCCTCACCGACTGGTAGCATGATATTCTAACTGACAGCTCCAGAATCCTGGACACACTACTTTTGACCTCTCCTGAACTGATGATATTGGGGATTCCTACTCTTGTGCCTTCTCTCTCTCTACACCTCTCAGATGTTGGCTCCTGCCAGCATTAATGGAGGCTAAGTGCCAACTTGTGATGTCATGGAAACTCATGGGCCCCCCTCTCTGCTTATATGACATACTGCTGTAGCTAAACTGGCCCTTTTTGAAAGATTGTCCTTTACCATTTTGGGTTAACTGGGCAGCTATTACAATAAATGGGGCCCTTTTTTGTGCTTGTATCTCCACTCTGTCCCACTTCCTCAACCTGGTAACCCCCATCAGGTCCTTATATTGATAGGTGAGCCCCTTTCTTCATTATCTTTTGCCACATGACTGTCTTTACTCATAGTCTCCTATTTTCCTATATTATGTCAGCTTTTTCTGAGTTTCTTAGGTATTTTGTCTGGCTGGGTTCTAATTAAATATGCACATGATTTTTCATAACTCTGTGTTTTGGTTCTTCTGCATTGTGTAACTGTTCACCGTGTAGGCAACAGTATGTATTGTATGTACCCTAGCTACTTTCAGTGCTCATTGAGCAATTTTGTAATTTCTGGGTTGAGTGTTGATGGTTTATGTCTTCTACATTGTAAACTGCAAAACTTTTAATAAAAAGGTTCATGTTAAAAAAAAAAAAAAAAAAATCTGCCCTCCTAATGTCTAGGACCCTCATCCTCGTGTGGTTAACCTCCGTTCCTGTTTTTAAACCACACTGTACAATGATCACTGGTGCCCAGGGGACTGCCCATTGTGACATCAGCAATGCTGTCCCTGTCTGCAAGCAGCAGGTCTAGCATTGCCCCATCTCTAACCGAGAACAGCAAGTCCAACTCTTGCAGACTCCAAGCAGTACCCTGGGTTGGAGGGTTTTAAGATTTTCTGGGAAACAGATACTTCAGGACTGAGGTGCCAAACCTGGCATACTTGCTGGCACACGTGTGGGGAGAAGCCCAGGTTGCAGCCCCACAGATTTCAACCTGGGGTATGTTTGGCAGCAGCACAGGCTGCTGTTCCTCTTGTGGAGTGTGCCCCGATTTCCTCAGGTGACACTTTACCTGCTGTTACATAACAGTACTGGATAGTGGATGCTATTCATCTTGACATTTGTTTGCTGGCAGGATGTCCCTGTGACACTTCTCCATAGGGTCTATGTTTTAATATATCAAAATGTTGTGTATTACACTTCGATAAACTTAACTCTAGAAACAAATACTTACTATATAATGAAACATTGAATAGTAAGGTAGCTGAAAAGGATCTTGGTGTCATTATTGATTCAAATCTCGATTTTGATCTCCATATTACAAACACACTTACCACAGTTAATAAAATATGGTGGGCCATTAGGTATAGTATTAAATCAAAAGATCCAAATATCCTACTACTACTTTATCGTGCTTACATTAGACCCCATTTTGATTACGCTTCCCAACTTTGGAGTCCCTATAAACACAAAGATATAAAAAGAATTGAGAAATTGCAGAGAAAGGTGACAAAATTCATCAGAATAGATAAGTCTATCCTATGAGCGTAGACTATCCAAATTGAATCTAATGCCTCTGGAACAACGATGCATGAGAGGTGATTTGTTGTTCACCTGGGAAGTTGTTAAGGACCACTCTCATGCGGGTTCTGAAAGAACTCCTAAAACTGAAGGTGGACAAAGCAATGGACCCAGATGGGATTCACCCCAGAATTCTAAAAGAACTAAGGGGAGAACTAGTGACACCACTGACTATCCTTTTTAACAAATCATGGGAAGGTAGTGTGGTACCTAAGGACTGGAGGAGGGCAGATGTGATTCCCCTTTACAAAAGTGGGAGCAAAGCAGAGGCAGGAAACTACAGACCTGTTAGTTTGACTTCAGTGTAGGAAAATGATGGAATCACTTCTGAAAGAAAGAATTGTTGAGTACCTAGAGGCCAGTGGGGCAAAGGACACAAGGCAGCATGGAGTCACAGCGGGAAGGTCATGTCAGATGAATCTAATAGATTTCTTTGACTGGGTAACCAAAGTAATAGACCAGGGAGGGGCTATGGACATGGCCTACCTAGACTTTAGCAAGGCATTTGACATAGTTCCACACAAAAGATTAATAAATTAACCAGTCTGGGAGTGGTACCGGGGTGGTAGCCTGGGTAAAAAATTGGCTGGACAACAGGACACAGAGGGTAATAGTAAACTGAGTCCACTCCAAATAAAGGGGAGCTACTAGTGGAGTACAGCAGGGTTCAGTACTGGGTCCAGTCCTTTTTAATGTCTTTATAAGTGACACTGTGGCGGGACTGGAAGGAAAAGTATGCATCTTTGCAGATGACACAAAGATCTGCAACAGGGTTGATACACAAGAGGGGCTGGAAAGGATGAGAAAGGACTTGGCAAGGTTGGAGGAATTGTCAAAAGTATGTCAGCTTAGAGTCAATGCAAAGAAGTGCAACGTAATGCACCTGGGAAACAAAAACCCAGGGGAAGAGTACACAATGGGAGGGGGGGTGGAGAGATACTAACAACAACAAAAAAATCAGATGACCCAAAGGAAAGCAAGCAATGTGAGAAGGCAGTAAGGAGGGTTGGGAGGATACTGGGATGTATAGGAAGAGGCGTCACCAGTAGAACACAGGAAATGGTTATCCCTCTTTACAGACAGTTGATGAGACCTCATCTGGAGTACTGCAGGCAGTTCTGGAGACCCCATCTCCACAAGGACATAGACAGGATGGAGGCTGTCCAGAGGAGGGCAACTAAAATGGTGTAGGGTCTGCACCAGAAGTCATACGAAGACAGACTAAAGGAAAGGAGGGCGAGGGGGGACATGATAGAAACTTTCAAGTACCTCAAGAGAATCAACAAAGTCCAGGAGGGTAGCATCTTTCAGAAAAAGGGATGTGCAAGAACAAGGGGGCACAATTTAAAGACACAGGGTGGATAGCTCAAGGGCAACGTGAGGAAGTATTTTTTCACGGAGAGGGTGGTAGACGCATGGAACGGCCTTCCTGAGGAGGCTGTGGGGTCAAAAACAGTGGGGGAATTCAAGAATGCATGGGACAGACATAAGGCAATTCTGGTGGGGGGTAGGAAGAAGTAGGCTGTTGGTTAACTAGGATCTGCAGCTTATCCAATAGGTAGAGAAATGAGCAGACTGGGTGGGCCAAGCGGTCCTTATCTGCCATCAAAGTCTATGTTTCTATGTTTCTCTCATGTTGGATTGTGGGCTTGAATTCAAACAGGTTACCATTAACACAAGAGGACACCCTCTTCAATTGGCTAGGGACAAATCAAATTTAAATCAAAAAGGAGAGCATACTATTATTCACAAAGAATTATAAACCCATGGAATTCACTACCCACATCTGTAATTATTAGTGATACCAAAAATTCTTTCAAAAACAGGTTAGACAATTTCCTTCTCTCTAGTAACAATCTAAAATTCTATAGTAACTAATAGGGGCTACTCAGGGGCTTTTCACCTTTTTTGCTCCTTAAATTTCCTTAGTATGATGTGACAAACAGTTGCCTGTTGTCACCCCTTATCGTTTCAGCTCTACTCTTCTAGAAACTGATGGCCCTTCTAATGTCTAAGCAGTGTAATGCATTCTCTCGTTCACGTGTGTGTGTGTGTGTTTGAAATAAACAGGTAAAGTGATAGACTGGCTCAAATAAAACTGACACCACTTTAGGGAGAAAAGTGTTGTTTGTTCTTAGTGTTACCTTTCCTATGTGGAACACTATAAACTCAAGCTCCTGAAGCTCACTGATACTTCTTACAGAAGTTATAGTCATCATCAATATTACTTTCCAAGTGAGAAACTTCAGTTCTGCTTTGGCCATTGGTTCAAATGGGGGAAACATCTTGAGGCTGCCAAATTTAAATCCCATGCAGTGACCAGTTTTCCAAGTGACAAATCTGTGGTGGCCACTGCTTCAAAGGGAGGAAACATCAGTCTTGAAATTGCCAAATTCAAGTCCCATACAGGGACTGGTGGACTGGTGTCCTGGCTGATTGACCTATATGGTTTAAACCCCTAATCTTTTGAACACTACTTGCGACCAAAATGTTTTTTGTTTGTCTTTGACTGATATGCAGCAACTGCAGATATCAGCACTTTCAGGGATGCTGGCTTTAGGCCAAGTGATTTTAGGAGCATTAAGTAGTCCAGGATTAATGTAATATCTGCCTGTATTGCTTTTTCCTGCTTGTCTGTGCACCAAAGTTAAAATAATTTCCTCTTTGCTGTGTATGTTTTTCTAGTAGAAGACTTTCTGGCTACTTTAAGGATATTGAGTACTTGTGTTAAGTTTAGCTCTGAGAATTCTATGGTTTACATAACAAGCTCTCAAGTGAAGAGATGCCAGACTGGGGTGCATCATCTGAGCCTTGGACTCTGTTAACCAGTCTCTGCACATTGGCAGTGGACAGTTTTTTTTTTTTTTTTTTATGTCTGCTGGTGGAGTGAGTACCAAGGTTGCATTTGCCAGTCTGTTGAATCACTGTTGCCATCTGATCTTGCCTTTAGCAGTATTATCTGTAGCAAAGAAATGGCGGCTCCCGCCTCTGTCAGTTACCAGGACACAGGGTGGCACTACAGCCAGCAACCAGGGCACCTTTAGAAAGTGTGCATATTACCACTGCTTGGCACCCGACTTAGTTTTTTTTTATACAGAACCATTAATTGAGGTCATATGCACCAGTAGGAGAGCACCAGAAGGTAAGCATTTTTTCCTTTAAAAAACATATGCAAGACCTAACATACCATCCAGGAAGCTTAGACATGAACCACTACAGCAGAACCCCAACCCCAGCTGGAGCAGTGTGCTCAAAACTCTATAGGGGCTCCTGTCCGACCTCCCTGGAATGTATGATGGCTACTCAGTGATTACATTTGCACCCTCTCTTGGAGCACTTTATACTGTGTTTTAAGACTGCACTTTTGCATCTGTTTTGCTGTGCCTTTCCACTTGTAGTGTGCCAAAATTAAATATGTTCTTTAATAATCCCTACTCATGCCTCTGTGAGTGGTATTGTAAATGTCAGACATTACATTAGCACTTTATTTTAGTCAATTTGTGTGTTGGTGCAAAAGATGGTTGTTTGTGATGGGGATTTATTATTTACCCCATGGCAGTTGAACTGGAATAACTAGTTCACTTGATTACTGCCTGTTGTCAAGGCACAGGTCAGAAAGCATAGGAAAACCAGGAGCAGTTGTAAAATTCGCAATAAATGATTTATTATTAATAACCGTAAAATAAAAAAATAAAATTGTTCAGTATAACTATTTACAAAGGCAGTAGAAACATAGAAAACAGAGTCCTTCTGAGGTTTTTCTTCTCAATTTCCAATTTCGGTCTCTCAGTCTCTGTCTCTCTCCTTTGTAAAACATTGCAGCTCTGTTTTTATAAGTTTTTGCAACCCACGCTCATTAAGAAAACAACATGCTTCTCACATAGTGTACTTATAAGTTTTAACAAGTGCAGTAAAAAGAATATTGTGACCCAGAACTGACCTCTTTCTTACAGCTTCTCAGAGATTTTGCAAACAGGTTAACCCCTTGAGTTTCAAACCAGCTTTTTGCAATCATTTCAACAATATAACTATATACATTTCAACAGTAAAACTAAATACATTTCTAAACAAAGGGATCCCAGTATCAGTTACATTTCCACATAATGATTTACATATATTTTTATACCAGCAGATATGCAAGGGGGAAGAAAAGACAGAACAGCAAGAGAAGGTAGAGAGATAGCGAGAGGCAGAGAATTGCAAGACCGTCGGGTGATCAAGTCCTAGGTCTCATAAGAAAAGTTGGTTGCGCAACCAGACAGAGCAGAGACAGAAAAGGAGAGGATAGAACAGACCCTTGTATTTAAATTATTTCTTCATAACAACTGGGACAGGGCCATATTCAACCCTGTCACATACCCTTCCCCTTTAAGAGGGAACCTGTTTTACACAAACGGGTTTCCAAAACTTTCTAGTAATTCTCATCTAACATAAGCATATTATTTTTACAGTTCTGTACATATGCAGTATACTCTTTTCCATACAATAGTACAGCAAATAGTTAAGTTTAAACTCACACATTTGTTTTTTTCAGCCTTCAGAATTCTCAATTCCAGATCCATAACGAGACAGAAAATCAGCATCGACAATCTTTTTCCCAGATTTGTGCATTACTTTACATTTAAATGGTCATAGTGCCAGGTACCACCGTGTGATTCTAGAAATTTTATTCTTCATTTGGTTAAGCCAATAGAGAGGATTGTGATCTGTTACAAGTACAAAGTCAGCTCCTAGCAGGTAAAACTTAAGGGACTCCATTGCCCACTTTGCTGCAAGACATTCCTTTTCAATGGTGGAGTACCTTTTCTCTCTCTGTCATGCAATTTCCTACTTATGTATAGAATAGGATGTTCTTTCCCATCTAGATGCTGACTCAAGATTGCACCTAGACCTACTTCTGATGAATCAGTGTGTAACAAAAATTGTTTCTCAAAGTCTGGGCTTCTTAAAACAGGGGCTGAACATAATGCAGCCTTAATGGCCTGAAAAGCTTTGTCACACTCTGGGGTCCATTTCACATTATTCGGGTACTGTTTTTTCATGAGCTCTGTGAGAGGAGTTGCTAGCTCTGCAAAGCTGGGAACAAATCTCTGATAATAACCAGCCAGCCCTAAAAATGTCTGGACATGTTTCTTGGTTTTGGGGACAGGGCTGTTAGCTACAGCTTCTATCTTGGAAACCTCTGGTTTGATTTCTCCATTTCCCAACACATAGCCTAAATATCTGGTTTCCTGCATGCCCAGTGCACACTTGGTAGGATTATTTGTCAGACCTGCCTTTTTGGTCAATTAGATAACTGCTCGTAGGTGTTCCAGGTGGCTTTTCCAGTCTGGACTATATACCATGACATCATCCAGGTATGCAACACAATAACTAGTGTGAGGGGATACAATTACATCCATGTACTGCTGGAATGTAGCAGGTGCACCATGTAAACCAAATGGCATGGTGGTGAACTGTTAGAATCCTATAGGAGCAGCAAATGCAGTTTTGTATCTGGATTCTTTAGCTAGGGAGATTTGCCAGTAATCCTTGGTAAGATCAAAGGTACTGATATATTTGGCACTTTCCAATCTGTCCACCAAATCATCAGTTTGGGGCATAAGATAACTGTCAAATTCTGACACTTGATTAAGTTTCCTAAAATCAAGGCATATTGTTACACCCCCTTCTTTTTTGTTTACAATCACTATTGGTGATGACCAAGCACTTCTCGACTCTTTTGTGATACCCAGTTCTTTCATTTTTTGTACTTCCTTACTCACGTCAGCTCTTAACAGCTCTGGTAATCTGTATGTTTTTTGTCTAATAGGGCGAGCATTCTTTGTCACTATTACGTGCTCGAGCCCTTTTGCTCGGCTCGGTACTGTGGTAAAAGTACTGTTAAATGGCTTTAGCAAGTTACAAATTTCTGTGGTTTGCTCTGAGGTTAATGAAACATTCACCTTTACAGCATCAGCAGTTACAGTTTGTTCCAGTCTATCATAAGCTACATCAATATCTTCTTTATCAGTTTCTGGTAAAACTAACAAAACAGCTTTTGGTGTTTTTTAGCCCATTTCTTTAGGACATTAGCATGGTATATCTCAGAAGGATTTTTCCTGTCAGGGGTCTCAATCTCATAGTTAACTGTGCCAGTACTTCTAAAAACCTTATAAGGCCCCTGCCACTTCATTAACAGTTTATTTTCTGTAGGGGTAACGGTAGCAAGACCTTTTCACATGGCTCAAAAACTTTTTCTTTTACCCCAAGGTCATAATACACCTTCTGCTGGTTTTGGGCCTCTTCCTGATTACTATGGGCAATTTCAACATATTTTGCCAGATTCAGATTCTTTCTCAGGGCACACATATAAGATGTAACAGATTGTTTCTGATGGGGGTTATCTTCCCATGTTTCTTTTATTACATCTAGTGGCCCTCTAGGTTGTCTACCATACAGCATTTCAAATGGTGAAAAACCTGTTGATGCCTGTGGCACTTCTCTGTAAGCAAAAAGCAGGCAAGGTAAGTATTTGTCCCAGTCTTTCCCTTCCCCTTTTACAAACCTTTTTAACATGCATTTTAGGGTTTGATTAAAACGCTCAACAAGACTGTCTGTCTGAGGGTGATATGGAAAGGTTCTTATGGCAGTGATATCTAGTGGTCTGTACAGCTTCTTAAGTAATGAAGCACCAAAATTACTATCCTGATCAGTAATGATTTCTTCAGGGATGCCCACTCTGCTGAAAATTTTGGCAAGCTCTGCTGCCACTTTTGGGGCTGTGACAGTACGCACTGGAACTGCCTCTGGGTAGCGAGTAGCACAGTCATATACTACCAAAATGAATTGATTACCATTTTTACTTTTATCTAAGGGGCCAACCACATCCATTGCATTTCTCTCAAAAGGCACATCTATCAAGGGTAGGGGCACGGGGGCACCTTGTCTTTTTTAGTCACTGGGGCTACTTTCTGACACTCAGCACAAGAATTGCAATAGGTAGCAACATCTTTATGAATTCCAGACCAATAAAATCTGTGCAGCAATCTGGCAAGGGTACGATCCTTCCCCGAGTGACCAGTCACAGGCCTATCATGTGCTATCTGTAACAACTCAGATCTATGCTTTTGTGGTATAACCAATTGTTCTATCTGATCCTGTGTCTGAGGTTTAACCCTAACTCTGTACAGTAGCCCATTACATTTTTTAAACATAGGTTCACCCTGTTTTGATTTCAACCCCAGTTGCTTAAAATAACCCTGGAGAGAAACATCATTAGCTTGTTCTGAAAGAAAATCACAATCAGTGATCAGTTTAGTTTCAGCATTTTCATATGTTATTCCTTTATGTCCATCAGTCTTTTGTTGCCACTGCTTCTTCAGGTGTCATCTTTCTTTCCTGGACTTCTGGATCTTGGAGCTGTGCTCAAACAAGTGCGAATCAAAATCTGCGAAAGGAAAAGAGTCCCCACCATTCGAGATTTTCTTTGCCTGAGCTCATCACCACAGCTGCTGAAACATCAGGATTTACTCCCTCTTTGATTAACTCAGTACATCCTGAAAAGTCATTTCCAGTAATCACAGGTACAGGTAACTTAGGTACTACCCCCACTTTAATTTGCTGCAACACCCCATTAATAGTCAGAGTCACTTGTCTGGTGGGATAGTAACGAGTGTCCCCGTGGATGCAGATGACACCAGTACCTGGTCCTTTTGGACATTGTTTTCCTAGCACTTCAATATGTACTAGGGTCTGTCTGCTTCCCGAATCTATAAGCCCCTTCACAGTCTTATTTCCCACCTTCACATCTGTTAAGTACTTGCCCCAATTTTCTAAGGACAAATCTGCTCCAGTGTCACTCTTCTTACTATGGCAATTTCTTGAAATATGAACTGGCTTATTACAGTTATAACAAATAAAGTATTTAGCCTCAGATTTGTTACCTCCACCAGAGTTCTTATCAGACTTGGAGTTTAAATGGGAAAAAAAGTGTCTTACCGTGTTTGGCTGTTACCTTGCTGCTGTGGCATTTGTCTGGCCATTTGGTAGTCTTCGGCCAAAGAAACAGCATTTTCCCCACTTTCTGATCAGTGTTCCTTTACCCAAAGCTGCACATCTGTGGTCAGGATGTTGATGAATTGCTCCATTGCACATGTGTCGATGATCTGTGGGACTGTTTTGCTCTCTGGTTGGAGTTATTTTATCAGGAGTTCTCCAAGTCAGGTGAAGGCTTCTCGAGGATTGTCGACTGAGTTGTACTTCAGAGATCGAAATCTCTGCCTGTAGGTCTCTCCTGAGATGTCATACCTTTTCAGGATTTTGCTTTTCACCAGGTCATAGTTTTCTGACTGTGCATTGTCCATATTGCTATTGGCTAATTGGGCTTTCCCTCTCAGGTAAGGTACCAGTCTTTTTGCACACTGCTGCTTTGGCCACTGGCAGGCTGCGGCAACCCTTTCAGAAGCTGTCAGGTATGCTTCGATATCATCCGAGGGACACAACTTTGTAAGTTTAAGGTATTTTACGTCGTTTGTGTCTTCTTGCACTGCTGGACCAGTGTCAGATCCTCCAGCTTTGAGAACTTGCAAGGCATCCATCCATCGCTGCATCTTTTCTCTTCTTTACTGCTCCTGTTGCTGCATCTCTTCTTTTCACTGCTGTTTGAGTTGTTGCATTTCTTCTTTTCTCTGTGCTTCTAAACATTGAATCTCTTTTTCTCTCTGCTTCTCCACCTCTTTTTGTTGTATAGCCCACCATTTGAAATAGGAAGTCAGGCTTTCAGGTTCTGTCACTGCCTGTTCTTTTTCTATAACTGGTGCTAGCTGTACAGTTTCAGCTTGGACTTCTATCTCTGCTAGTTTGGCTGCCATTCTCCTGGTAACCACTCCTGGGCTTGCTGCTGCAGAATCCATACCTTTCTTCTATGCTTCCCTGGTACCAAGTCTAGTACCCATGCATAAAACCCCTGGCTTAGAGGCTTAGAGTATGCATGGCATGAATCCCACTTAGGCTGACACCATCTGTCATTGAGGCACAGGCTAAGAAGCATAGGGAAACCAGGAGCAGTTGTAAATTTTGCAACTAGGGATTTATTATTAACAGTAAAATAGAAAAAACAAATTGTTCAGTATAACTATTTACAAAGGCAGTAGAAACATAGAAAATGGAGTCCTTCTGAAGTTTTTCTTCTCAATTTCCAGTCTGAGTATCTCAGTCTCTGCTGCTCTCCTTTGCAAAACATTGCAGCTCTGTTTTTATGTCTTTGCAATCCCCGCTCATTAAGAAAACAGCATGCTTCTCACATAGTGTTCTTGTAAGTTTCAACAAGTGCAGCAAAAAGAACATTGTGACCCAGAACTGACCTCTTGCTTACAGCTTCTCAGAGAGTTTGCAAACAGGTTAACCACTTGAGTTCCAAACAGCTTTTTGCAATCATTTCAACAGTAAAACTATATACATTTCTAAACAAAGGGATCCCAGTATCAGTTACATTTCCACATAATGAGTCACATATATTTTTATATCGGCAGATATGCAAGGGGGAAGATAAGACAGAACAGCAAGAGAAGGTAGAGAGATAATGAGAGGCAGAGAACTGCAAGACCATCGGGTGATCAAGTCCTAGGTCTCACGAGAAAATTTGGTTGCACAACCAGACAGAGAAGAGACAGAAAAGGAGAGGATAGAACAGGCCCTTGCATTTAAACTCTTTCTCCATAACAACTGGGACAGGACTGTATTCAATCCTGTCACACCACCTAGCATGTTGAACAGTTTAACATGAATAATAATCCACATACTTGCATATTGTCTTCAGTGACTAGCCACGAGTTGGGTCTCAAATTCTGACTAGTGAAAAGAAGCATGGAAACATTGACAGTGATGGCAGGAAAAGACCAAAGGTCCATCTAGTCTGCCTGGAGATCCCTACCTGACTCCCCTCCCTACAGCTACAGACCTAAATAACCACCAACCCCTTCACTTTGCCCCAGCCATGCCTGATACTATTTTGGTCTTGGCACCCACCAACTGCGCTAGCAGACTGTACCACAGCTCCACAACCTTTTCTGTAAAAAAGAACATCCTCACATCTCTCTTAAACCAACTCCACCCACACCAGTTTTCACTCATGATCTTGGTTTCTTTCTTTTTTTTTTTAGCTAAATATGCTCTGTTGAGAATTTTGCAATACATTCATAAATAATTTTATTAGAAAAATGGGGGAAAAAAAACTCAAGGAACAGACCTAAAAGAGTAGAATATAAACAAGAAATAAGAATAAGAGTCCCAACCCACCCCTCTCATAACCTGCACCCACACATTATATAGACCAGAGAGGACACATATGGGTGGATCTAGTATAAAAATAAACCTATATACTGGATCCACAAAAATTTGGCTAGTCAAATAAATACTACCAAACTCCATCACAATGACCTTCGGGTTCTTGACTCTGTACTCCTGCTAAATAGTTCCCTGCAGTTCAATTCACTTTGTTTATTCCCTTCAGGAACTTGAAGGTCTCTATCATATCCCCCTGTCTTGCCTGGTCTCCAGTGAGTACACATTCAGTGCCTTGCGACAGTCTTCATAAGATCTGCCCTGTTGGCCCTGAATTATCATGGTCACCCTACAATGCACTGTTTCCAGCCTGTCCATGTCCTTCCTTAGGTAAGAACTCCAGAACTGAGCATAATATTCCAGGTGCGGCCTCACCAGTGATGTATACAGAGATAGCAGTACCTCCTTTTCCCTGCTGTCAGTACCCCTTCAGATACACCCCAGCATCTTATTAACCTTACTATAGGTCTTGTTACGCTGACTTGATTGGTGGAGTCACTAATGACTCCCAGGTCTCTTTCCTCCATGGTAGTGGTTAGTTTAACTCCCATCCAGTACACTATCCTGAGGTTTTTTCCCCTAGGTGCATAACCCTGCCTTTATTTGGCATTGAATTTCAACTGCCAAACTTCAGACCCACTCTCTAGCCTTTGCAGATCCCTCTACATCTCCCTGATCCCTTTGTCATGATCTGTCCTTTGTCAGGGCTTTGTGTCATCTGTGAAGAAACACAGCTTGCCTCAGATGCTCTTTCCAATATCACTGATAAACATATTGAACAGAACAGGACCCAGGACAGATCCCTGTAGCAGTCCACTCATGACCTCCCTCTCTTCCAATTTGACACTGTTTACCACCATCCTCTGCTGTCTCTCCCTCAACCAGTTTCCAATCCATCTGAACATGTCCCTAGTCATGCCCAGGTCCTCCATCTTCTTCATCAATCTTCTGTCAGGCACAACAGTTGAGTTGAAAGCCTTGCTGAAACTGAAGTACAGCAAGTCCACAGCATGGCCTTTATCTACTATCTTTGTTTTCCAGTCAAAGAAAACAATCAGCTTGGTCTGACAAGACCTCCCTGCTACAGACTCATGCTGTTTTCTATCCTGTAGATGGTTGCTCTCTAGGCAGTCCACAAGGTTCTGTTTGATCTGTGACTCCATCAGTTTACCCACTACTGAGGTAAGGCTGACAGTTCTGTAATCCCCCAGTTGTTCCTTGTCTCCACCCCCCCATGTATATGTCCATTACCCTCTAGTCTTTCAGAGCTACCCTTATCTGAATTAGGGTATTGAATAGCACTATTATCGGTTCAGCCAGTTCTACAGACAATTTCTTGAGCACCCTTGGGTACATTCCATCTGGCCCTGGGGCTTTATCTACATTTAGGGCCTCAAGCCCCTTTTGGACCTTTATCTGGTAAACACTGGCTGCCTCATTTCAGAAATACCCCTGGCAGCTGCCTTGAAGACACTTTCAGGTAGGAGCCCACTGTTTCCCATTATGAAGATAGAGTAAAAATAATCCTTTAGAACAGCTGCTTTTTTATGGCTGTGGGCTGAGCTTACAGCCATCTTTTTGTCTGTAGCTGGAAAAATGGAGTACCGTGGAAAACATTTTTGGAGTTTTCAATGTATCCTTCCACATCTACAAATCACTATGCCAATTGAAACAAAATACTCTCTTCTTTCTGTTAAGAATGTTGGAGACATAACTCCAAGCCGCTTATCAGATGGCCATTAGGAAACTGAAACAGCTTGTTAAATATTGGTTGCCTATTAAACTGGAGATTTGTTTACCCCCTTTGAAATGCAACAACTTGCACGTTTAAATACTTGGCATTTAAACATTTTCTTGCTACTAGCTTCAGTTGGGCAGGTATTGTCTTTCAAGATAGATTCATACCTTATAAATGTCACACTTTCCCAGCAACAAATCTAAAAAGATTTGCACTGTTTTTTAACCTCTTAAGACACTATCTGATAAGCACTGTCTCAGACATATGCCAGGTCTTCTGTGAACTATCCAGGCTAAATACATAGTAATCAACAGGCATTTTTTACTATGATTTTTTGGGGAGAAAAATATAGGGATCTTCATTTACACATTTTTGTACTGTATTTACTCAGGATGTCCCAGATTAGATGTAATATCTTGTTTTCAGTGGGGTCATGATTTTACCATTTTTATGTTTATTCAGGGTAGCCTAGTCCAGATGTAAAATATTGTTTTCAGTGTGTTCTGATTTTACGCAGTGCAGCATCATAATATTGTGTAGATGTAGAGCCCCACTGAAAATATGATGCCATGTCTTCTGTGAACTATCCAGGCTAAATATATAGCAATCAGCAGGCATATTCTAGGAAAACACATTATAAAAATGTGTAAAAGGAAGACCACATTAAAACTGCTTCTCAGCAGATCTGCATTGTGCAGATTCATTTGAAATAATGCGTAAAAGCATCCCAAAAGTTCTCCACAACCATATCGGCTCTTACCAGAGTTTGTTGTTCATCTTCCTGTAGTACCCTCCCCCCTCTTGCAGCCTAACAGTACCCCCTCCCTGCTTCTTTTTCCTTACTATATCTGAAGAATTGTTTTCTCCACACCCTCTACAATATGCAGCTTTGTGTCTGTTTTGCCTCCCTGACCGCCCTCTTTGCTTCACTAGTTTTTATTTCATACTAGCCTCATTCCTCCCTCCCCTGCTTTTCCTTGCACCTGGTGAAAGCCTTTTTCTTGGCCCTCACCACTGCTTCTCTGATCCTTGTGAGAACTATATTGGTCTCTTGTACCTGTTTCTTTGTATAATAATTCTCGAGCATGACTTTTTTGCCTTGATTGCTACCCCCATCTTTCCTTTACACCTCCAGTGCTGTCCACCCTGGTCAGTTTTTCTTGGACCAGCTCCCTGATCTGGTTGAAGTCTGTTCTTCTGAAATCTAGGACTTCAGTTTTTGATAGGGGCATTCTGATCTCGGGGGCCAGCCTTAACCAAATGGAGTTATGGTTGCTGGACCTCAGTGGCTCCCCTATCCTCACTCCACCCACCATCTTCAAGTAGGTAAGTACCAAATTCAGAACAGCCACTTGTCTAGTGGGTTTCTTAAACAGCTGCACCAGCAGGCAGTCCTGCAATGTATCCAACAGGGCCTGATTTCTGGTGCACCTGGCTGCTAGAATGTCCCAGTCGATATCTGGTAGGTTCAGATCGCTCACCACCACTTCCTACTTCTTCACTCCCCTTGCCAGCTCTTCCCTGATGTTGCTCTCATCTCTCATTTCCCCTTGTTCTGGTGGTCTATAAATCACACCCACCCATATTTTCTTGCCTGGGGGCACCATGAGGTGAACCCACAGTGACTCTGTTTCCCCTTTGCTTTCCCTGATGTATCTGTCCTCCACAGCTTCTATGCCCTCTCTGACATATAAGGCTATGCCCCCCCAGTCCTTCCCTCTATCCTGTCTAAAGATTGTGTAACTTGGGAGTGATAAGTCTCAGTCATTGTTCTCTGTAGCCCAAATTCTGTGGTGGCTACGAGGTCAGCCTCAGTATCTGCCACCAATGACTGGAGCTCAATAATTTTATTATTCAGACTCCAGGAATTAAGGCACCCCCCTTCCAACTAGCTCCAGATGCTCTTTTGCTGTTTTGCAATCCTATACCTTCTTATTTTTCCTATTGCTATCAGACCCTGAGAACCTTCTCTCCCTTTGCCTCTTCCACTACTCCTTTTTGAACCTCAACCTTATTTTTATCCACCTTACAGCTACCAGTTCCCAGTATAGTGGAGCACTACCTAGATTCCCCTCGCTCACTCCCTTTAACATAGTTCCCTTAGCCTTAGTGTCACCTGCAGTCATTTTAACTGTCTAATGTACACATCACACTTCTGACCCAGCATGCTGGTCCCCTCTCTTGTCAGGTGAAGTATATCACCTTTGAAGAGCCTCCTGTCCCAGAAGTCCCCTCAGTACCCCCCATAAAGTGGTAACCTTTCTCCTGACACCATACCTTTAATCAGCCATTTAATTCATATGGGATATGACATGCGTGAGAGTGAGATAGCAGAAATAGCTCCATGAGCTGCCATTGAACTGTTGCTATCCCACGAGTGGCAATGAGTGAAGGTATTTCTATCTCACTCTCACCCATGTCATATCCTATTTGTACAAGTGTGGGTCTCTCTTTTTTCCATTTTAAAGTTATTTGCATTTGTTGCAAAAACTGAAAAAAATATAATTTTGTGCTGTTTTTTGCTAATTAATGTATAAAAACTAAAAGGTATCTGTAAATGAAACACCACTCATTTTGTAGATCTTTTGTGCTGAAAAATGTAGTGCTCACAGTACAATGCTATCATTTTTTGTTTTAAAGTTAATCGCATTTGTTTGTCAAAAAAGTGCAACAAAATTTAATTTTCTGCTGTTTTTTTGTTCATTATAAAAAAGGTAGCTATAAATGAAATGCCACTCATTTTGTAGATCTTTTTGTGCTGAACAACTTATGTGCTCACAGTACCATGCTATCATTTTTCATTTTAAAGTTATTTGCATTTGAATACAGTTAGTACTTTTGCTGAGGCAGAACATTCTAAATTAGTTCTGAACCTTTTGTGATGTGATGTACCCAGCATAAAAAGATATCCATTGTGACATACCCAACTTGAAGATATCGGTGATATCTCTTATCTTTCTGAAAAGAGACCCACACATGTTGTATAACTCGATCTCTTCCCTCTTTACTTAATCTCTGCTTCCCCCCATCCCACACAGGGAGGACCTTGGAGAAGGGCAGAGAGGCCAAGTGTGACTGTAATCTGTCCCCCAACCTCTGAAAGTTCCACTTCTCTTGCTCCACATGCTGGTTTGCCAGATTGGTGGTACCCAAGTATACCAGCCCCCCCCCCAGCTTTCTCCCCTCCCTCTCCACTATCCTCCCTATTCTGAATTTACTGGATTTACTGGACTTAGTAGAGACAAAAGTAGACAAAATGCCCATCAAGGGTGTCTCCCCACACTAGTGGGATCTTGATTTCCTAATTACTTTATCTTTTTTGTCAATATGTGCACATCAAGAGACTTTCTAAATGCGTCAAAGGTATTCAGTTCTACTATTTCTCGAGGTAGATTATTCCAGTACTTAATAGTACGAACTATGTAGTAATTGTTCCTTTTGTTTGTTTTGGCCCATGGTACCATAAATTGTTTTTCGTGGGTATGTAAATTTAAAATTCTCTTATGCGATTTGAACCCACAACCTGATGCTAAGTGAGATAAGTGTAAGATCTTAAATGTAAGATCTTATGCACCAGGAGAATATCTCCATGTAACCATCTCTGTTGAAGCAAAAAAAGATTGATTGCACTGAATCTTTCTGGATAAGATTTATATTTTAAGTGGGGGATTAATTTGGTTATCCTTTTTTGCACCCTTTCGAGTAATACAATATACCCCTTCAAATATGGACTCCACAACTGAGAACCATAATCCAACAAGGTCTTATACAGTGGTAACAGACATTGTTCAGATCTACAGACAAATGCACGGGTAATCCTGTTGATCATTAAATTTGCATTTTTTGCAACAATTCTACAATGGACAGAAGAGGAAAAATTATTGTTAATTAACACCTCAGGTCCTTTTCTGATTTTGATGATTGAATAGGCATATTATTTATAAGATATGAATAATGAGGATTAGTGTTTCCAAAGTGCATTACCACACATTTATTTGCATTAAAGGACATTCCATTTTTAACAGCTCATTGTTCAATTTCCAATAAATCATTTACAATCCCTAGGTGTTTAAGAAAGGAATCCACCTCTCCTCCTAATTTGGTATCATCAGCAAATTTCATTATACTGCAAGACATGTCTTTATCTATGTCACTAATAAAGATACTAAACAACATCAGTCCCAGGACAGAGCCCTGGGGCACTCCACTAGTAACACCTCCCTCAAATGATGAACAGCTGTTTACTGTGACAAATTGTTTCCTATGAAGAAGCCAGTCTTGTATTCATCTTACAAGAACAGGTGAAAAACCCATATTGTTCAATTTATATATAAGGGTAAGATGGGGCACTGTGTCAAATGCTTTTTGGAAATCCAAAAGGATAACATCATATGGAATATTCTTGTCTAAATTGACAATGACTTGTTGGTAGAAAGTTATAAAATTAGTACTGGTAGAATGATGTTTTTTGAACCCATGTTAATTAGGGTCAGTTAGTCCCAATTTTTTGTGTTCAGAATCAAGACGTTCCTTAATTAATTTTTCCATTAATTTGCAACAAATACAAGTAAGGCTGATGGGTCTGTAGTTCTCTATTTTACTTTTGTCTCCCTTTTTGAAAATGGGGATGACTCTAGCATTATGCCAATTATCTGGTACATGTCCTTCCCTTAATGACTGATTTAAATATCAACATAAGGGGGTACGCCAATTGGGACGACAGCTCCCTTAGAAACTTAGGGTGAATAAGATCTGATCCAGGGTTGGAATTAATACCCCAGGTCCTTTTCTGATTTTGATGATTGACTAGGCATATTATTTATAAAATATGAATAATGAGGATTAGTGTTTCTAAAGAGAACAGACAGAACACCAGGAGGAAGGAGATACTGGTATAACTAAAACTTCTCTACTGGGACTAAGAACTAGAAATCTTGTACTGGGACCTTCAATTTAGGGTAAAAAAAGTTAGTGTGTTTGTCAGAGGTAGTTGAAGTAAATTGTTTTCTGTGTACTTATCTAGGTGCTTGTCACAGGTGTTAGAAGGGAATTGTTATCTGTGACATTAACTAAGTGTAGAAAGATTTGTAAAGCAGGGGGAGTGGCTTAGCTAGAAGGAGCCAGGTTAAAACCAGATTTAAGCACTGCCCTAGATAGCTTCCGCCAGAGAACAGACAGAACACCAGGAGGAAGGAACTACTGGTATAACTAAAACTTCTCTACTGGGACTAAGAACTAGAAATCTTTTACTGGGACCTTCAATTTAGGGTAAAAAAAACAGTGTGTTTGTCAGAGGTAGTTGAAGTAAATTGTTATCTGTTATCTGTGTTTCCTGTGTACTTATCTAGGTGCTTGTCACAGGTGTCAGAAGGGAATTGTTATCTGTAAAATTAACCAAGTGTAGAATGATTTGCAAAGTAGGGGGAGTGGCTTAGCCAGAAGGAGCCAGGTTAAAACCAGATTTAAGCACTGCCCTAGATAGCTTCTGCCAGAGAACAGACAGAACACCAGGAGGAAGGAGCTACTGGTATAACTAAAACTTCTCTACTGGGACTAAGAACTAGAAATCTTGTACTGGGACCTTCAATTTAGGGTAAAAAAAAAACAGTTAGTGTGTTTGTCAGAGGTAGTTGAAGTAAATTGTTATCTGTTATCTGTGTTATCTGTGTACTTATCTAGGTGCTTGTCACAGGTGTCAGAAGGGAATTGTTATCTGTGAAATTAACTAAGTGTAGAAAGATTTGCAAAGTAGGGGGAGTGGCTTAGCTAGAAGGAGCAAGGTTAAAACCAGAACACCAGGAGGAAGGAGCTACTGGTATAACTAAAACTTCTCTACTGGGACTATATTGCCCTCCTTCCCTCCCCTCCCCTCCACCCCACACCCTAAACCAGTTCTACTTTTATAGGCACAGGATTTTACTGACAACAGGAACTTCCTGTTTGGGAACAGGAAGTGAGTGATCACAGAGCCACCAAAGACTCACCATCCTAGAAGAGCAAGAGTAGCTCTCTGTCCCCCTCTAGCTGCTGAAGGTCTGACTCTAAGCAAGTAAGGAGACTACTGAGAAATATAGGAACTTCTTGTCTTAGAACAGGAAGATCAAGAGCTTAAAGGGCACAGAGGCAGTAAGTAAGTAGGGGAAGTAAGAAAGAAAAAAAAGAAAATAAACAAACAGAGGAAAGCGTAAGTAGTCCAAACAACAGTTAGGGGGCCAGAAAAAAGACATGATGGGAGTGGTGCAGTGCAGTGGCTGTGGAGCCGCAGTCTTCCGGAAGACGTTCTGGAGGATGCAGTGTTGTCCCATCTGCAGGCACCTGTCTGGGCTGAGGGAGGAGGTTGCTCATTTCCAGGCTGAGTTGGCCAGGATTTGTGGGACCTCCTCTCCCACCCAGGGACCACCAGAGTCACTGCCGTTGCCTCAGAGGTTGCCAAGAAAGAGGAGTGGTTGGACCACAGGGAGGGTGAGGGTGGTGGAACAGAGGCACATCCCTCCAGTTGTACCTCTCCACAATTTCTATGCCATTCTGGAAAAGTGTGGTTCTTCTATGGAGGCACCCACAGTGGAGACCAAGGAGGATGCTGGGAACCTCCACAAAGGACTCCCACAGGAGGGTGGCATGGGACCCCACAGGGGAAGGAAACAACTCCTGGTGGGGAACTCCATTGTTAGGAAGGTAGAACTGGGGAAGGAAGGGAGAGGGAGGTAAGGTGCCTGCCTGGTGCCATGGCTTGGAAGGACAGGGAGCGAATCCTCAGGATCACAGGAGCAGCTGCACAGGGAAGGGAGCTGGATGTCATTGTCCACCTAGGGACAAATTACCTGGCTAAGAAAGGGATCAGAGCAGTGCAAGAACATTTGTGGAGATGGGGAGGGGCCTTAGACAAATACACACGGTAACCTTCTCGGAGGTGCTGCCTGTCTATGGCACGGATGAGGCTAGGGTGCTCCACACCATGGGATTCAATCAGTGGTTGAAAAGCTGGTGCAGAGCTCAGGGATTTGGCTTCATTGGGGACTGGGGGTCCACCTGGACAGATGCAGGCCTATACTGGCGTGATGGTCTGCATCTGTCCAGGAGGGCAACCAGGATCCTAGGTGATAGGTTTAAATACTTCATTGGCAAGCATTTAAACTAGCCAAGGGGGGAGGCACTGGAAAGGAGCAGGGAAATCCTAGCCCTCAAAAATCAGGGTACTAGGTGAGGGTAGACACCAACATAGAGATGTCAATAGGGAGAGTGCAGGGTAAATGGAGAAAGTGACAAATGCAATAAGGGCAGGGATGGGAAAAAAGGGTAAGGCCATCAAGAAATGGAGGGTAATGAGTACCAATGTCCGTAGTCTGGGCAACAAGCTCCCTGAACTGGTGGCCTTGATGGAAGAGGGATGCCTGGATATCGTAGCAGTCACAGAAACATGGTACACAGAGAACCATGACTGGGATGTTAACATACCAGGGTACACAACCTACAGGAGAGACAGGGAGGGCAGACAAGGGGGGTAGTTCTCTATGTAAGGGAAGGGATAAAAACAACTGAACAAAAGAGTAAAAAGGGAGGAGAGGAGGCACTGTGGGTCACCTTAGAGACTGGAAATGGCACCACAATCCACACAGGGGTTGTATACAGACCCCCATGTCAGGAGGAGGGAATGGACAAGGATATGATAGAAGGCATACTTAGGATGGCAGAGAAATGGGAGATACTGTTGATGGGGGACCTTAATATGCCAGATGTTAACTGGAGCACCTTTGCTGCAGCCACACCCAAAAGCAGGGCCATTCTTGATGCCCTTCAGGTGGCATGCCTCAGACAGCTAGTTTTGGAACCTACTCATGAGGGAGCAATCTTAAACCTCATACTCTCAAATGGGGACAGTGAGAGGATCTCAGATCTAGAAGTAGGTAGCCATTTGGGAACAAGTGACCAACAAACAGTGTGATTCACAATAAACTCAGCTACAGAGTCAAGCCATACAAAAGTGAAGGTTCTGGACTTCAGCAGGGCTGACTTTGGCAAATTGGGAGAGTGCCTTGGAAAAGCACTAGCAAACAGGCTAGAAGGAGGGTGGAGCAACAATGGGAAATATCAAAACTGCCATCACAGAGGCAACAAGCCTTTGTGTGAAGCAAATAAACAAATCAAAATGAAAGAAAAAGCCACTATGGTTCTCAAAAGAAGTGGCGGTGAAGGTTAGGGAGAAAAAGATAGCATTTAGGAAGTATAAGGAAACACAGAAGAAGCAGGACAGAGAACTGTACCAGTTAAGGCAGAAGGAAGCAGGGAGGGTAGTCAGAATAGCAAAGGCACAAACTGAGGAAAAGATAGCCAACTAAGTTAAGAAGGGGGATAAAAACTTTTATAGGTATATCAGGGAGCATAGAAAGACAAAATGAGGGATAGTGAGGCTAAATAGAATGGATGGTGGGTGGGCAGACAGTGACAGTGAAAAAGCAGGGATACTGAATGAATACTTCTGTTCAGTATTCACAAAAGAGGAAGTGGGGGAGGTGCCTAATCCAATTAACAGAAGCACTCTGGAGAGGGGGGTCGATCCCAATCCTTTCATAGAAGAAAGGGTTCTGAAAGAACTCCAAAACTGAAGGTGGACAAAGCAATGGGGCTAGATGGAATTCACCCAGAATTCTAAAAGAATTAAGCAGAGAACTAGTGACACCACTGACTACCCTTTATAACAAATCATGGGAGGATGGTGTGGTACCTGAGGACTGGAAGAAGGCTGATGTGATTCCCCTTCACAAAAGTGAGAGAAAGACAGAGGCAGGAAACTACAGACCTGTCAGTTTGACCTCTGTGGTAGGGAAAGTGATGGAATCACTTCTGAAGGAAAGAATTGTTGAGTACCTAGAGGCCAGTGGGGCACAGGACCCAAGGCAGCATGGGTTCACAGTGTGAAGGACATGTCAGATGAATCTAATTGATTTCTTTGACTGGATGACCAAAGTAGTAGACCAGGGAGGGGCTGTGGACATGTCCTACCTAGACTTTAGCAAGGTATTTGACACAGTCCCACACAAAAGATTAGTAGTCAAATTAACCAGCCTTGGAGTGGGTCCCAGGGTGGTAGCCTGGAGTAAAACATTGGCTGAACAACAGGACACAGAAGGTAATTGTAAATGGAGTCCACTCTGAAGAAAGAGGGGTTACTAGTGGGGTACCGCAGGGTTCAGTACTGGGTCCAGTCCTTTTTAATGTCTTTATGAGTGACATGGCAGAGGGACTGGAAGGAAAAGTATGCCTCTTTGCAGATGACACAAAGATCTGCAACAGGGTTGATACACAAGGAGGTGTGGAAAGGATGAGAAGGGACTTGGCAAGGTTGGAGGAATGGTCAGAAGTATGGCAGCTTGGATTCAGTGCAAAGAAGTGCAAAGTATTGCACCTGGGAAACAAAAACCCAGGGGAAGATTACACAATGAGGGGAGGTAGTAACAACAACAACAATGGAAAGGGACCTGGGGGTAATCATATCAGATGACCTTAAGGTTGGCAAGCAATGTGAGAAGGTGGTAGGGAGGGCTGGGGGGATACTGCGATGTATAGGGAGAGGCATCACCAGCAGAAAACAGGAAGTTGTTATCCCTCTGTACAGACAGTTGGTGAGACCCCATCTGGAGTACTGCATCCAGTTCTGGAGACCCCATCTCCGCAAGGACATAGACAGAATGGAGGCAGCTCAGAGAAGGGCAACTAAAATGGTGCAGGGTCTGCAAGAGAAGCCATAGGAGGAGAGGCTAAAGGAGCTTAATATGTATACCCTTGAGGAAAGGAGGGAGGGGGGACTTGATAGAAACATTTAAGTACCTCAGTGGAGTCAACAAAGTCCAAGAGGGTAGCATCTTTCAGAAAAAGAGATGTGCAAGAACAAGAGGACACAATCTGAAGATAGGAGGGGGACGGCTCATGGGCAATGTAAGGAAGTATTTTTTCACAGAGAGGGTTGTGGACACATGGAACAGCCTTCCTGAGGAGGTTGTGGGGTCTAAAACTGTGAGAGAATTCAAGAATGCAAGGGACAGACATAAGGCAATTTTTTTGGAGGGTAGGAAGAAATAGGCTATTGGTTAAATAGGATCTGCAGCTTATCCTCTAGGTAGGGAAATGGGCAGACTAGCTGGGCCAAGCGGTCCTTATCTGCCGTCAAAGTCTATGTTTCTATGTTTAATTCTTTCAAGTATTTCTAGGACTTCATTCAATGAAAAAGTACAGTGGTCATCGTTTACATTATTGTAAACTACTTTATCAGGTTTCCCCTTTAACAGAGAACACTGAACAAAAATATGTATTAAAATAATTAGCAGTTGTGAGGTCATCCATAATAATTGTTCCATTTTGTATAAGTGGTCCAGTGACATGGGGGACATTTTTTTACTATTAATATATGAGTGAAGGGCCTTGGTATTTTTATTATGGGCTAGCTTGAATTCCAGGTTGTATTTGGCTCTTTTGATCACGTTTTAATCTTTTTTTGTTTCTTTTTATGTTTAATTAGATTGTTTGATGATGGATCTTTTTTCAGTTGTTTATATGCCTTCTGTTTAGATTTAATTTGTTTCTGTATGGCTGGGGTCAACCAAAGGGGGAGGTTACCCTTATTGTTATATATCTTCTTAAGTGGCACAAACTTGTTTTCTAATTGTAATATTGTAACCTTTAGGATATTCCAAGAATGATTCATGGATTTCATAAAAAAGGTACAATCCCAATCTATGGCATCAAGTATATTTTTAATCTGTACAATATTAGCCTTACTGTAGTCCCCTTATTTCACTAGAACCATGATGCTTGGACCATGTAGCCATTATTTCAAAAGAAACCACGTTATGGTCGCTGTTGTCCAGTGGAGGTAAGGATCTGTCATCCTAAATTTCTGCTTCTTGATTCGTTATTATCAGGTCTAAGATGTTAGTCCCTCTCATTGGTTCATTAACCAATTACTTAAGTCCATTTGTAATAAGGGAACCAACAAATTCACGTTTGAATTCATTTGAACCTGTTAGACTGACCCAGTGAATACCAGGGAGATTGAAATCCCCTACAATTAAAACCTCACCAAGGTTAAATGCATGAGATATTTAATTTAGGAGCAGAGTATTCTATTCCTGGCTTGAGGATGGAGGTCTGTAGCAGTTATCTAATATAAGTTTTGGCTTGCCCTTAAACTGAACATTTACCCAAATACTTTCAATAGATTCATTTAGGGGATTAAATGATGGGTGTAAATTTGAAGTGATATATTCTTTAACATATATGCAAACTCCCCCACCTATCCTGTCCTTTCTATTATTCTAATATAGTTTGTAGTTTGGCAAATTATTCATCCATTTAGACACATCATCCCACTATGTTTCAGTAATTGTTATGATAGCCATATCATTTTGATTAAGTAGAGCTAGTAATTCAGCCATTTTATGTTGATTTAAACTTTGTACATTCAGCATAAGAATCGTGCACCTTGTGTCTTTACCTAAGCTTCCTATCTTTAGAGATGGACCAAGGGTTGTCCTCCCCCCCCTAGTTAATAGTTTAAATGGTCACTAATTAACTTTTCAAATTGATGTCCCAACATGGTGCTACCCCACCTGCTGAGATACGAACATACGAAATTTGCCAGCAAATAAAGGCCTAGAGATCTATCAAGTCTGCTCGAATGTGCAGCTAGCACCCCTGTTTCTGCAGCTGCCCCTCCCTTCCACCCTTCCCCTTCATTAACCATCCCTCTTGTCCTGTCCCATCCCCTTTTGAAGCAGTCCACTGTTCTACTGGATACCACTTCTGCAGGTAACGCATTCCACCCAGCCACCACCCTCTCTGTAAAAAAGTGTCTCCTCATCTCCCTCCTGAACCTTCCTCGCTCCAGTCTCATATCATGGCCCCTGGTGGCCCTCCCCCTCCCTTACTTTGAACAGCCCCTCTGTACCAGTCTTGTTTATTCCTTTCATGTATTTAAAGGTTTCAATCATGTCACCCCTGTCTCTCCTCTCCTCCAGTGAGTACATGTTCAACTCCTTCAACCTCCTCTCGTATGATAAGTCCCCCAGCCCCTTGATCATCTTTGTCACTCTGCGCACCCCTCCAGTAACTTAATGTCCCTCTTCAGATACGGACGCCAGTACTGCATGCAGTACTCCAGGTGTGGTCTAAATAATGACCTATACAGTGGCAGAATCACCTCCTCCCTCGAGGATATACCCCTTGCAATACAACCCAGCATTTTGTTGGCCTTTGCAGCTGCCTTCCTACATTGTGCCAAGTTGTTCATTGACCCTGTAATGAGCACACCCAGATCCTTTTCCTCCTCTGTCTGGGCTAGCTGCACTCCCCCCAGCTGGTAACTCTTCCTTGGGTTCTTCATCCCAAAATGCAGCACCTTGTACTTTTGGCATTAAACCCCAGTTGCCAGGTGTCTGACCAGGTTTCAAGCTTTGCCAGATCATCCTGCAACCCCTGCCATCCCCCCTAGGTCATTCACCACCGCGCCTACCTTGGTATCATCAGCAAACAGACTGATCTTGCTCTTGATGTCCCATGATATGTCTGCAATGAATATCCCAAACAACACTGGTCCCAACACCGAGCCCTGTGGAACACCGCTCATCACTGCCCTTGGGTGTGAGAGCTCCCCACCCACCACCACCCTCTGTTGCCTTCCCTGAAGCCAGTTTCCTACCCATCTCACCAGCTTTGCACCCGCCCCTGTGCCTACTAACTTCCTTCCCAGCCTTCCATGAGGCACAGAGTCGAATGCATTACTGAAGTCCAGATACAGGACATCCACTGCATGGCCCCTGTCCAGTTGCCTAGTTACCCAGTCATAGAACTCCACCAGGTTGGTTTGGCAGGATCTGCCACGTATGAAGCCATGCTGTCTGCTGTCCTGTAGTCCTTTGACCTCTAGGAGGGCCACCAACCTCTCCTTCAGGATAGTCTCCATTAGCTTACCCACGATAGATGTGAAGCTCACTGGTCTGTAGTTTCCTGGTTCATCCTTAGGGCCACTCTTGTGGAGGGGCACCACATGAGCCATCCTCCAGTCCTGAGTACACACCCTGAATGTAGTGAGGCATTAAATAGGTCTGCCAAAGGTCCTGCAAGGACTCTGCTATCCTTCAGTACCTGGGGTGGATGCCATCTGGGCCTGGCACCTTGTCCACCCTCAGTGCCTTCAAATCCTCTCGAACTCTGCCTCCATGATTTCCCCATCTGTCACCCCTTCCCCCTGTTTCTGCCATTTCTCCCACCTTGGGTGTCACCCCCTCTTCTCTTTAGTAAATACTGAGCAGAAGTACTCATTTAGTGCTTCTGCCTTATACCCTGCTTCCACCCAACCCCCTCCTTCCTAATCCTTACTGTGTGGTCCTTACAGCTCCTTTTCTCCTGATGTGCTTAAAGAGTCCTTCTCCCCTTCTTAATGCCTTGTGCCAGCCTGAGTTCCAAAGATGCTTTGGCTCCCCTTACTGCCCTTGTCACCTCCTTCGATTCTGTCAAGTACTCCTCCCTGTCCTCCCCCCTCCCTGTTTTCTTGTACTTCCTAAAGGCAGCTCTTTTCTTCCTTACTTTTTCCATGACCTCCTTGCTCAATCAGCTCGGTTTCTTAGCCCTAGCCTTCTTGCTCTGGGCTTTGCAGCAGGTTTAGATTGTGTCCACACTAGATTGAATTCTGGCCAGGTACCCTTTTACCACTTCCCCCATCCTCCCAAAGTCGGCCCTCCTGAAGTCCAGCACTCGTGCCAGATTCCACTCCTTCCTTGCCCATATCCAATGTGAGTCATACTGAGTGGTGGTCACTCCCTGACAGCGGTTCCTCCACTGTAAGTTCTCACAAAGTCCCATTTGCCAGCACAAGGTCAAGGGTATTCCCTTACCTGGTTGGCTCACTGACCATTGCAGCAGGAAGCTGTCCTGGAAGGCATCAGCAGTACCTGCTCCTTCTGTTCCTGGTTGTTGGGGTACTCCAGTCCACGCCTGGCATATGAAGTCCCCACAATCACCACACTACCCTTCTGAGGTCCTCCTGATCTGTCCCGCTAGTTCCCTGTCTAACTCCTCCGTCTGAGATGGTGGCCTGTACACCACTCCCATTCTAAGAATCCTATTCTTGGAATCCTGGACTTGCATCCAAGTGACTCCATTACCCTCCTCCTTCCTCCCTTACACACTTCAGTCCTTCCTTCACATATAGTGCCACCCACCCTTTCCCAATCACCCTGTCCCTACGAAATAACCTGTACCCTGGTACAGACAGGTCCCAGTCATTGTATTGGGTGGCCCATGTTTCTGTGATGGCTGCAATGTCCACCTCTCCCTCTGCCATGAGAACCTGTAACTCTGCAGTTTTCCTCCCAAGGCTCCTAGCATTAAGGGTAACCACCTTCCATCCTCCCCCCATCCTGCCCCCTTTCCTAGCATCACCAATAGTACTTGCCATTTGTCCTTTGTCACTGTTATGGGGAGTAAGCTCATACAGTTTCCCAACCTGTGGTCTCTGCATATCTCTTCCCTAATTGCCACCCCCACTCTAGTTTAAATTCCCAACTTCCTCTATGTACTCCTCCATCCTCTGTTTCAACACTTTCTTTCCCTCCTCACTCAAGTGTAGTCTCTGCCCTTAGCATGAACACTACTGTCCTCCAGGTCCCTCCCCAGCAGCCCATACCCTTTAGCACAACACCAGGTTCTTAGCCATCCGTTAAATTCCTCCTATTCTCAAGCGTTCTTGTTGTGCTTGCCTTTGGCACCGGAAGTATCTCTGAAAAGTTACTGATCTTCCTGCCCCTCACATAACTGTGCTAGTTCCTCAAACCTCCTCTAGACTATATTTACTGTCTTGTCAGCCAGGTCATTTGTCCCAAGATGTATAATTAAATGAGGCTTGTCCCTACCCCTTCTAGCATATTTCAGAACAGACTGTCCCACCCTTTCTGCTGTCATTCCTGGCATGGCCTCCACCCAAATGCAACTATGCCTCTCTCCCTTGCTACCCCACCTGACTCCTCTTAGTATTGAGTCCCCCAGCACTAAGATTCCACCCCTCTTACTCCCTGCTTGCTTCCATTCATCTCCCTCTCTCATTTCCAGCTCTTCTTCCTCCTGCACATTATTTATCCCTTTTACCCCTGTTGCAATTCTCTGAGCATAATTTCCCCCTGCTCCAGTTTGGTCCAGGCATTTATCAATTACTCCTCTAATTTCATCATTTCCCTCCTCCACCTTCTTCCTCTCTAGCAGTGACAAAACTATTTTCTGAAGACCCTTCACAAATGCCGCTCCTCTCTCTTCCTTAACCTGTTCTCTCCTTTCCACTCCATGACTTTTGCCCTTCTTAGCCTCCCTCACAAGTCCCTATCTCCTCCTTCCATTTGTCTTTTGTCTCCTGACCTGGTTTCCCGGCAATCGTTCTTCCTGGCCTGGTCCTTTGTCTCTGCTTCCCTTCTTCTGACCCTCTCCTCACCACTGTTGGCTTAAGTGCCCTCCCTCATCTCCCCTTCTTCCTCCCTCCAGTATTGGGCTAAAACCACCCCCAATCTGCCTTGCCTGTCTTAGTTCCTCCTGCAGACCCTCAATCTCCTTTCTAAGTTTCTCTATGTGGTTGCACACCAAACATCCTCCCACACTCCAGGCAATTTTTAGAAAGATTGGTGCACCGCAGTTGTTGCAGCCTACCACCCTACCCATTGCTGTCATTGCCCACCAGAGACCCCCCACCCTTCCAGATGCTGGATACCAAACACTCCCCCAAGTCTCCCCTCTCCCCCTCTATCAGTGCAAAACATTCTTTTCTTTATTTCCCTTACCTCCTTTGTTGTACACGTTTAGATATATCGAGCAACTGCTTTTTATATTCCTATCCTTCCTATCCACACTCAAAAGAGACTTTAAGTAGCCATTGCACAACCTTCTTCAGACTCCTACTCCTCCTTTCCCCAATGCAATAGCAATGAAGAAGTAATGAAAACTCCTAGATTTGCATTTACTTCCCTTCCACTGAGATAGCAGTCACCTCTTCACTTGTTGCTGTTCCTTTCCTGGACGTCTGCTTCTGCTATGACAGGTGCATATCCTTTGTCCATTTGAGGAAGTGATGTCAGAACCCCTGGTATAAAGGAAATCATGGACCGGGGTGGGACCAGCCCAAGTCTTCCAGAAATAATCAGGTAGCTGAAGCCTCTGGTCAGACCATTAGCACCCTCCCCCCACTCTGCACTAAAACTTTGCAGCTAGTGAAGCCAGTAACAATGAATCACAATTCTACTCAAAGCCCCCCAAATAGGTTTGCTACCCAAAGAAACAGGACTCCAATTCAAACAGCTTCACCAACAACACATCAAAATAGGCTTGGAATTAGAAGATATAGGTCTCAAATTCAAAGAAACAGATCCAGTTAAATCACACCAATTATATTTTAAAACAGAAGAAATAGGCCTCCACAAATGCAGCCTGCCACACAGTGAATCATCAAACAAATGAGCCCACTTATAGCTACCAAAACAGGTTTCAAAATTCCAGCAGCCCCAAACAATACCCTGCTAGCCCCTTAGTAGTAAGAAAGGAAAGAAATAACCTTCTACCAAGTAGAATCCACAAGAAACAATGTAAAAACAACAAGAAGAAGCTACTGTACTGTAGATCTGATCCTGTCCCCCTTCTAGTTCCCATCCCAGCAATAGAGATTATGCCTACCCTCGTAACATTCCCAATTAGTAATACACAAATAATTGTTTGAGTGACACCATTTTCTAAGCCATTCATTAACCATTTTAATTTTTGATGTAATAGAATAGGTGGCTCTAGGAATGGATAGAATCTCTGAGATACATATCTCACATCCTTTCCCCTTTAATAGGTTGCATAATGTAATTACTTCTTTTTTAATGTCTTCAGCCTCCTGTGAACTTATATTATTGGTTCCTACATGTAAGATAACTAGGGAATTATCTCCAGCATCCTTTAATATGTTGTCCATCATGGAAGTTAGGTCAGAGATTTTTGCTCCTGTATAACTGCAGCATGCAATGTTTTCTTTGTTGCGATTGCAAACTATCCTGTCAGTATATTTAATAATTGAGTCTCCTAACACGAACACCTGACATGGAGGGGGGCTGAGCAGATACATTAATTGAGGCAGTCTGGGTGACCGAGTGGGGGAAGGGTTTTATTGGCCTGTTTGAATTGTATCAGAGGCATGGATGGAAAATTTTCATTAACTTGTCCTTGGTTATTAGATACCCTGGAGTTAGTATCTAGAGATTCTGGCAATGTGCATCCAGGTGAGATAGGGGGGTCATCTATAGAGGAAGTGGAAGCAATAGGTACAACAGTCGTACTAGATATAAGGTTAATACTGGGGCCCCACTGATTTTGATCTATGCTAGTAAGTGGAGGATTCCCCAAGTTTCTGTCTGTGGTACCCTTGGTGACAGATGAACTACTTTCATCTCTTGTGTCCATGGTGTCATGATCTAGAGATTCAAATCTGTTATATAGTGGTAAAGTATGTAACTGTGCTTTATGCCCCTCATCATAGCTATGTCTGTTAACAACTTGTGACCACTCAGGATCATCCTCCAGTTCTTCATCTTCTTCTCTAGTTCTTTTCCTAACTGGTGTTCCTAGATGTGAACTAGTTGGAGGTGCATTCATAGACCCACTGTTAGTGCTATTTGATGTTGATGCTACACATATCTCTGGTGTATTTCCTGGTATCGGTTCTGTCCTTATGTGTAGGTTTATTCCTTGCATGCCTACAATATTGTCATTCTTACTTTGTGTTTGGTCCCCTAAACAGTTAAACCTGATAACCATATCATGTTGGCTTTGTTCAAGTTTACTTAATTTATCACTAAAAGTGTTTATTTCTAATAGTAGCTCATTATTGGTTATACATTTTCCACAAGTAAAATATTGTATTTAGAGATGTCACCCACCAATTTGTACATTTTGCAACTACTACACAGTATTCCAGTATCCCCATCCAGGGTTATAAGGGTAGAGGATAGGGCTTTCATCCTATTTGTTTTTTTTATTTTGTCTCTTTATTTTTGGACAGAATTACTTGTGAGTACAAATAAGTGGTGGGAAGAGCTCAGTAACTCGGGAGCAACAATATATCAAGACTGCTGTTTGTACTTTTCAAACAAATGACACTAAGACAATGCTCACACTTCCCCATGGTACTCTGTTCTTTTTCTGACTGTATGTTTGCATTTACTTTTAAGGCTTATCTATGATGTTATAAGGCAATCCAACTTTTAACAGGAGTAGGCACTTGAATGAAATAACATTCAAAGGCTAGGAAAAGAGCTAAGATTGATTACCTGTGGCCACTGCTCACTGCCTTCACTGCGGACACTGCTGACATGCGCTGACGACATGTCTCAGCGTGTGTCTCCATGTGCGCTCACCCCCGCTTGTGCTCACCCTGCTCACAGAGGGTCTCGAGTTAAATATCCCATGATCCGGAAGTAACTTGCCGGGTCACGCAACTGAAGCCACTCTGGAGATATTTAATAAATCTAGAAATTATAGCCTACATCTGTTTTAAGTCGGGCACATTCACCCGTAGGAGCTCCTTTAGTTTAGCAATTTTCCTTCTAAAAAAGTGAAACAAAAATGGCCGCAGACAATCACTTGTAGTCCTCGTAACACCTAGAGCTACAACTCTGCTGGCACTTCCTGGTTTCTGAGCCTTGCAGACATATGGTACATCAGTCTACCCGCTCTGCACATTCATAGGCAACAAAGATTTTAAAACTCCACAGCACAATAAAATTAATTAAAATGCTGGTTGCTTCTCTCCTTTACCATCTCACAGTGACCTGTCATACAGCTTCAGTGAGAGAATACACTGTAGAATGAATCCAAGCCCCGCTCACAGAGGGGCTCAAGTTAAATATCCCGTGATCCAGAAGTAACTTGCCAGGTCATGCAACTGAAGCCACTCTGGAGATATTTAACAAATCTCAGTGTCCGTGTTTTGGATAGCTGATGCCCCAGGAAGCCACCTTATACTCCCCCTCCGCCCACCCTCTCTCCGGCTCTGATAACAGAATTAATGACAACTAAGACTCTCCTGGTTACCTTCTTCTTACTCTCACCCCTGGGTGCCACCAGGTCATCACTTCCATTTCCCCTGACTGATACAGAGTCTGCCCAGTGGAGTCAGATACCTGAGTTTCCTCCAGGGGTGCAAAGCAATTTGCTGTTGGGATGGTGTGGGGTTGGTGCACCTCCCTGTGGCTGCCCCCGCCACACTTCCCCCTCATCCCCACTACTCTCCACCCCCCCAGGACCAGTGGGCCTCTGGGGGAGTAGAGGTGTGGGCTCCAGCTGAGCAAGTGCTGCAGGAGAGATAGCTGTTCCCTCACTGCTACTAGCTAAGCATGGAACTCTGCAAAGGTCCTACAGAAGAGGTAGTGACCCCGCCTCCAAAGGGTAACCCTGGAGAAGAGCACCTCACAGTCTCTGGCGGCTGGCAGTATAGCCTAGAGCTTAGAGTGATGAGCTGTGAATGAGATTTGTACATCCAGCAGACACACCTGGGTTTGAGTCCCACAACCTCCACTTGCATACTGTGTGACTGAGCAAGTCATTCAACCTCCCCAGTGCTCCCGGATCGCCCTTGAAAACAGGCACCTATGCCTAGTGGGCCTTGTCCAGTTACCAAAGAATAAAATAAATAAAAAGTGACTTGCTCCCAACTAAACCTTATCCCTGTACTGATTCTTATGATAACCCTTAGACTTTTGACAATAACTAGTTTTCCCCTACCTCTCTAGTACCTTTATGCTAGGACCAGACTGGCCTACCCTATGTATGAACACCCAGATAGGAAAGCAGTTGTTATGAGTACATTTGACATACTGACCATCAGCACAGACTAAATGAAGTGGGGTCACCTAGATAGGGTGAGCAGTTGTTACAAGTACACATGACACACTCACTAACAACTCAGACTAACTTAGCTGGGGTCTTCTAGATTGGGTGACCAGTTGTTACAAGTATACTTATCACACTAACGAACAGCATAGGCTAACCTAATTGGGGTCACCTGGATAGGGTGAGGCTATGGTACAACGTAAGTAAACCTAACAAGCACACCTAACCAGACAGGTAAGCTATATAGAGGTCACCTAGATAGGGTGAGGCTATGGTACAATACAAGCATATTCAACATTGTTACACCAAATCAGTAACCTGGGTCAGTTACGAATTAATATTACTCTCTCTTCCTCGCACAGGCCATCTATGAATTTGACTCAAAAGAGTAGCTGTAATACTGAATGTATAGTGGACTTACCTTGCTAGATAGGTTATCCAATCAGAAAGAACACCTTGGTCTGGTGGCTCCCCTGCAGAGTGTCCTGCAGACTGTGGACTAAGGTCACCTGCAGAAATCTGGCTGGACTTGAGAAGGGATGGTTGGCGACAGCAAGGTGCACAGAAGCACAAAAAAGAAGAACCCAAACTAAAGCAGGCAATGTGAGACTGCAGGAGGTGGTGAGGCATGGTAGGCAGTCACCCGGGCAAGAAGAAGGAGGTGAGACAGAGCACACACTCACACTCACACACACACACACACACTGTATATTTTTAAATAAATAAAAAAAAAAACACGTAAAACTTATCAGCTGTGTCATCGCGGTACTCAGCAGGCAGGGCAGGAGCAGCATTGTATGATTAGCAGCAGTTCGTATAGGATAGGATGGGATCGGGATGGAACACGTCACAATCACTCACCAACTTACTCGTGTGGCGCTCTAGAGAGAAATGAGGCAGTTAACCAGGGCAGGAACTTCATGTGACTATCAGTCAGGTAGGTCGGCAGCTTCATGTCACGTGTGGTGTTAGTCACTGACATGTTGCAGCTCACTGCAACTACACAGTACTGACATGTTAAAGGACATGTAAACAAGAGCAAAAAAGAAAAGACATGAGTATAAAAATGTATAAATAATAATACATAGTGGGCTGGATATTCAGACTGCACAAGGCCATACTGTACTAAACAGGCACAAATATGTGAATGAAGTCATTCACATATGTGTGCCTGTCTAGTACTGTATGGCCTGCAAGCCCATTGTTCCAAACTGTGGACCAATAGGCTTACAGCTCATAGTGTAAGCTGTCACTTGGTGGGTGGCGGGGCAGTATGCAGGTAGGTTGCAGCCGCCCGCTGATGATGGGGGGGGGTGAAGCTGGGTGGGCTGGGGCGTCCTGTGTGGGTGGAGGGGTGGTGGTTACCACTTGACCACCCGGGATATATAATTCGATAATTGATCGGTGATCGTGGAGTCAGGTGGGAAGGGGGGAACCACCGGACCACCAGGGATAGTTATCTACTATATACGATGGTTATATAACTCAGTTGTGCCAGGTGCAACACCTTTGAATATCCGGCCCAAAAACTGCAGTGGTCCAGACTACAACAGCTTACCTGCCACCCATACTCATAGGTCTCGTAGGTGAGTACAGAGCTATATAGACGTTAGTCCTTTTGCTCGCCATTTATTAATAACCCTGAATATTATGCTTAAGTAAGAAGCTATCTAGTTTGTTTTTAAATGCGTTCACAGTTACACTAGCCACCACCTCTAATGGTAACCTATTCCAAATATTGGTAACTCTCAGCATGAGCCAGGATTTTCTTTTTTTGGTTTTTGGACATTCCACGTATAGTTGTAGAGGGTGTGATCTAGTATTACCCGACAATTCCCTGTACCTCAAACCCAGTAGTTCCCATAAATCTGGATCGATAGTGGCTTTATAGATTAAACACATATCCCCTAACGCCTATATTCCAGGAATATAAACCCAGAATATTTAGCCTCTTTTGATAATCATGACCTTTAACCTCCTGTATATTTCGAGTGGCTCTCTGAACTCTCTCAAGTGCCACTATCTCGTTCTTCCACTGGGTGACCAAAACTGCGCATAGTAATCCAAATGCGGCCTCACTAATGATGTATAAAGGGCAGAGAACATCCCTACTTTAGATGTAATATGTTTATTTATGCAGTGTAAAATACCACTTGATTTTTAATAACTGAATTGCAATGCATTTTAGGTGATAGATCGTTGTAACCATAATACCCAAGTCACTCTGTTGTTCCACAGTATTTAATATTTGTCCTCCAAGTGTATATGGTATCTGTTTATTTGCCTTCCCAAGGTGCATAACACAACATTTGTCCACATTAAACATCAGTTTTTATCTAATGCCCAGGACTCCAGCATATTTAGTGCTTCTTGTAGTTTTGTGGCGTCATTTTATGTTATTAATAGGAAACCTAACCTGGTATCATCAGCAAACTTAGAAACCCAGACTCCATTGTTGACTTTCATTGAGGCAATATATATATTAAACAAGCAGGGCCCCAAGACAGAGCCCTGGGACTTACTCAGTCACCTCCGCCCATGCTGATTCGTCCCATTTACATTTACCGACTGCTTTCTAGAGGTGAGCCATGCATCTACCCATTTTGTTATTTTCCTGGTAAGTCCTGTAGTATTAATGCTTCAATAAGTTCTCCATGGGGGACCTTGTCGAAAGCCTTCGAAAAATCGAGATACACCACATCCACAGGCTGTCCCTCACCCATTGCCCTGCTAACCTTTCCATAAAATTCCAACAGTTTGGTCTGACAGGACCTTCTGGTGGTAAATCCATGCTGTACTGGGTCTATCAGATCTGTTTTTTTGGCATGGTCCACAATATAATCTTTTAAAATACCCTCGAAGATTTTTCCTAAGACAGACGTCTAATTGGTCTATAGTTGGACACCTCATGTCTACTCCCTTTCTTGTAAATGGGAACCACTCTTGCTTGTTTCCATGCCTCCAACACTAGCCCTTTTTTTAATGATGTTTGAAAAATAACCGGCAGGGGTCCAGCCAAGAGGTCTGCCAGTTCTTTAATTATTCTTGGGTGTATTCCATCCGACCTTGTGATTTATTCTGATCTAATTTACGGAGCCTTTTAAGTATGTCTTTGCTTGTTATCAGTGATTCTACTTCTAGTACAGTTTGCAAATGTTCTAATTTAGGGGAGGATTTACTATTGAAGACTGATATAAAGAAATCATTATACATTTGGGCAAGAAGAGACTGGTCAGTAACTGTACTACCATCCTAGTGGGCCAATAGGTCTACAAGCACCTTTCTTGTCATTAATATATGCATAAAAAGATTCATAGTTATCCTGGACTCTGATTGCTAGGCTTAACTCATATGTAAGTAATAAGACACTCCAGGGTGTGTGTTAGACACTTTAACACACGGCTAGGAGGTGTAGTGAGGCACGAGGCCACCGGCCGAGTGCGTCCAGCCTCCTAGCTGTGTGTGTTAAAGTGTTCAAATACACAGACCCTGGAGTGGTTTATTGCACTTATGAAATGGCCACTAAAATACAGATGTACATAACTAAAATATATAGCAATTAATAGTGAAAACGAAATTTACCTTACTTTTTAATAAAATAGTTCCTCCGCCTTGTTTTTTTTGTTTTGAGCTGAGGACTTTTGAGCTGTTTAGGCTTCCATACTTGTATTCCCTCCAACACACACACAATTATGTAATTGTCATGGCACCTCTGAAAAAGTACCAGCACTACCAAGTTTGGGAGAAGAACCCTCCCCAACTAGCAGCACCCTAAGTTTGGGAGAATAAATTTCGGCTCCAGCGCCATCGGTCTCACGCTCATGGTCGCGGCTGCCGCTCGCCATCTCTCTGCTGAGGACAGGAGGGCTCAAGCACCATCGGTCTGCATTGTGTATTTCATTAACAGCTGCTGTTCTGTTCGGCGTCACCATGGAATGGCGGAGCGATTATTAAGTCAGTGAAAACGAGGAAGTCAAGGAAAGTGACTGAGATTAATGGACGGACGTGCACCTTATGATGGAGAGTTGGGCACAAAAAATACACTGGTCTCCAGCTGTAGTGTGGCTGTGGTGAAGGATCGTTATAATGCAAGTGACTGTATTGCCGAGCGGGGGAGAGGAAATGGGTATAAGAAATCTAGTTTCTCACTAAAATGACCAGAAAACATTTCATGTCAGCTTTGAACTAAACCTTACTGTTTTCTGGTCGCTTTAGTGAGAAATCAAGATGGCTGATTATTTTTCCTCAACATTCTATTTTGGTATTCTTTACTAAAATCACTGTTCAGCTTATAGCCTGATCTTTTTTGTGTGATGTTAGACATATTAGCACATTGTTAGGATCCAATCAGAATGCTTGATTGCTACCAGCCATTTCATAATTTAGTTTGGCTTCTTTAATACATTTTTTAACTTTTTTAAAAGGTCCTTATATGTTTTCCAGTAAATGTTGTTTCCCGATCTTTTGGCCTTATAAAATGCCCTATTTTTTTTCTTTATCAGTTTCAGTATATGTTTTGACATCCATTTGGGTTCAATCTTGGTAGTGTTATCCGTTCTGTTTATTGAAGGAGTAAAAGTTTGGGTAGCTAAGCTTATTTTACCCACCAGCAGATCCCACATGGAGTTGAGTGTTTAGTTTTGAAATTCCTCTACCCAGTTCCAGTTTTTGAGATATGTTCTCATACTATCAAAATCAGCTTTACTATAGTCATATTTGCTAGTCCTGCTTACAATAGTGTCTGTTAATGTGTCAAGGGAAAAGTAAACCATAGAGTGGTCACTTGATCCAAGAGGGGGAATAACCTTACAAGATGTTATATTACCATCTAGGTTACTTAACACAAGATCTAATATGTGACTGTCTCTAGTATTGACATTTACCCACTGGTTCATTCCTGCTAGCAAGCATAATTCTAGATATCGTGATTCCATAGTAGTATTTGTCCGTAATGTTGTCCAATTTATGCCTGGTAAATTAAGATCACCTACTACAACGTTACTTTTAGTTCTACCAATTGTATCCAAAAAAATCCAGTAATTGTTCCTCCTGGTCCAGTGTAACAGTGGGTGATCTATATATGATCCCAATGTTAACAACGTGTGAATGGCAAAATGATATTTTGACCCATAACACCTCTATTTTATCCCATTTAGTTGTATTGATTTCTTCAGAATTTATTTTGTTGGAAATGAATAGAGCTACTCCCCCACCTCTTTTTTCTTTCCTGTCTTTGTGGTACAAATTAAATCCATTTATTTGCTTTTCCCATGGATCATGTGGGCTCCACCAGGTCTCCGTAACACCACATATACTAACATTCAGTTGTTCCATGGATAATTTTAATTCACCCAATTTGTTATTTAAACTCCTGGCATTTAATGAGAGGAAGTTATATGAAGTACGATCGTATTTTTCTTCCTTTGAAAGGGAACTAATAGGTCTACCTCACCCCACACGCTAAGTTTAAATTTTCCTCCAATGTGTGTCTGAGTTGGTAAGCAAAAATACATTTCCCCCTTCTGTTTAGAAGGAGTCCATCTTGTGCATATAGCATTGGGTCCCTAAACTTTGCCCCCTGTTCGGCAAAGGTATGGCCTTCTCTAAAGCACCATCTTTTCAACCATCCATTTAACTGCATTATATCATCATTTACATCCCATGATGCCCTGAGTATTGGCAGTACCCCAGAAATAATGAGATCACATCCATCTCCGTAAGGTCCTCCCTACCTCCTCAAAATCTCTTTGTATATCTAGGAGCCTTCTTTTCCTACATCATTAGTTCCTACATGTATAAGGACCAATGGTTTGTGAGTGTTTTCTTAAGCCAGGGAGAAGATTTTGATGTCTTTTATACCTGCTCCAGGGAGTGCACTGACTGTTGTCGTTTGTTTTCGATTTTTACATAAAATGTGATCTGTATATTTCAACATAGAATCACCCAGAACCAGGGCGTCTCTAGTATTAGACTCCTCCTCTTTTTTTACTGGCTTATTAATTTTGCCAGTAGTTTGTTTGTTCTCCCCTACTGGTATGTTTGATTCTAGATTTTTAAACTGCTCCTTAGTAAGTGGTGGGGGGGATTGTGTAATGTTGGTTCCATTTTGAAGTGGAGTAACCTGTATTTTGTTGAGGTCACTGGATAATGGGGGGGGGAGGTCACTTTGAGTTGAAATGTAGCTAGCCCCATCTTGATTAAGAATAGAAAACCTGTTTGGTGTTAAAATATTTGAGGAACTCCCTATGTTTCTTCTCCCCTTTTTTCTGTTTTTCTTGGTATTTGTTGTTACAAGACACCATTCTTCCTCCTTCTCATGTGTTTCATTCAGGTGACTATGTTCACATGATGTCGTGGTCGCATCTATTACAGAATCAATATATTGTTCCAAATTACTGATATCAATCTGTACCTGAACCCTTTGTCTTAAAACCTGTATCTCTGTTTGTAAGATATCTATTAAATTGCATTTATCACAAGTAAAGTACTTCGTACAGTACTGTGCCCTGTGTTGTTGTATTCTGTACCACCATAGGTTATATGGTGCTGCTGTGAACATTTCGGCTGGCAGCAATGTAAACAAAATCAAATTAGAACTGAGCAAATTATTCAGTGCTAGTACAATGCCGGTGGGAAAGGCTACCAGGGAAATGCTCAACAGAGCACAGGGAATAAACTTTCAAAAAAAGTGCAATTTTTTCTTCCATATTAATGTTGCTTTTAGGCTCTGAGCTGCAAACCCGGAGCTATGGGTTTCAATCCCACAGCCCACACTTGCATAATGAGTGACCCTCAGCAACTCACTTAACTTAATTGTGCTCCCAGTTCACACCTGTAAACAAGCTTTCAGCTTAGTGTTTCTGTCCTGTTTAAAAAAAAACCAAAAAAACTTACCATCTTCTTTTCTGTATTGCAGGCGCCAGTGTCAGAAATGCTCCACCATGGACACCGAGCATGAGTGTGTATGCTGCAGAGAGACACCTAAGATTGTAGAAAACTGTCCCCAAGAGTCTGAATACATCACTGATCAGTGTGCCTTTATTCTGAATTGCCTTACTCGAGAAGTAATCATTGTGTCATACTATGAATACCTGGAGAGTAATGGCCCCTTCGATGATGACATTCCACTGAATGAGTAAATAATCTAACATTTATAATGACTTAACATCAGTATTCTTCAGTGTACTTCATTTTGATTTCTGTGACAGAAATTACTGTACTCAAGGGGCCCGATCTTCAGATTGTGCCAGGCAATGGCGCAAGTGGAGACCCAGTGCAACCGAGATGCACCTGTGCCAGGACAGGGAGATATTCAAAGGCAATGTGCCATGGCGCATCGCCTTTGACTACAGCACAGAATGTGCATGTCATATATACAATGCGTCTGCATATTCCCCAGACAGAGAGGACTGGGAATGCTCTAGCGCAACTGTAGTTGTGCTGTGCGCACGTCCCGAGATATTCAGACTTGTACTTACAAGTGGGGCCAAAATGTATGCAAAGCACAAATGGGGCCATTTGCATGTCATTATGGTCCCATTTACATGAGCTGCACAGGACAGCACAGCGAAATGTGCCTGGGGCCCTGCACAGAATGATGTGTGGACTGAGGGGGTCCTGGGGCACCACCTGCCCTGTAACAGCAATCGCGGAATGAATAACAAAATACAAGCCCTATTACTGTAGTGGTCCCCCCTCCCCATCATGACCCTCTAAAATTGCCATTGTATGTAGTAATAACATATCCTTGGTTGTCCAGTGGATCCCCCCCTCCTCACCCGGATCCCCAATCGCCGATATATTAGTAAGCTACACATCGCTGGTGGTCCAGTGGTACTCTCCATCCCGTACACGGTCATGTGTAAAATCAAATGAAACACATGCCCTGGTAGTCTAGTCGTACCCCCTGAACCCGATCGCGGGTACTAGAGATGAACAGAAAATCCCTGGTAGTCCATTACTAACCCCACCCCCTTCCATACCTGATCGCTGGTACTAGTGATGAAAAGAAAATCTATGACGGTCTAGTAGTAACCCCTTCCCTCCCCCTAGCAGCGATCATGTTTAATAGTATATAAATAGAATGCCCTTGTAGTCTAGTGGTAACCCCCTCCCTCCCCATATCCCGATCACGGTGAAAATGGGTACAATCCAGCCCTGTTGATCTAGTGTTCCCCCCACCCCACCCAATGCAGTGATTGCAGTGGAATGAAAGGAATCCCCTTCCCTGGTAGGCTAGTGGTCCACGCACCTGATGCAGGTAAATGTTGAGGAAAGGTCAAAAGTAGGGGTAGGAAGAGTAGCAGCCAGGTGGCCTTGTAATGAGGAATAGTGCAGTCAGTGAAGAAAGGGGTGAAAGTAGAGTGAGTTGGGGAAAGTAGGACATGAAAATAAGCATTTGGAGTGGAAAAGGAGGGGGGGAGGATTGAAATGAGAGAGAAGAGCCAAAGGGTGGATAAATGTACTTATGAAGTGGCAGTCTATTGAGTTGCACATATTACTATGTCAGGAGTAGTCGGCACGGTATTTTTTGGTAATGTAATAACAATATCCAAATTTCTGCTATTGATGCAATTGACTCTGCCACACAGCATGTCAATGTGCCTCCATGTAGAGTTTCGTAATCTGTTTAGATACATGTAGGTTGTCTGTAATGATACTCGCCATTTTCCTTTCTCTCCACCATTGTTCCAGTTATTCTGTATTTCATCTGCTTCTTCAGCAGAAGTCTGTATTATAGGCTACCACTTCCTCTAGTAACATGTTCTACCCTGACACAACCAACTCCATACAAAAAAGTTAATCTGAACTTAATCTTGAACTTACCCCCTACAATCGTTGCTTGTGCCTTTGGTTTTTCATATGAAACTCCCCTCTGTGTCTGTCTTACTTCTTCCCTTCATGTAATTGAAGGTTTCAATCATGTCCACCCTTTCCCTCCTCTCTTCTAATGAGTACATATTCAGCTCCCTCAGGCTACTGTCATAGTGCAACTTCCCTACCCCCTGGACCATTTTGTTGTACTGAGCTGCACCGCTTACACTTACCTAATGTCCTTCTTCAGGTACGGTTGGCAGAACTGCATGCAGTACTCCAGGTGTGGTCTAAACAGTGACCTATACAGCGGCAGGATCACCTCCCACTTTCCTTGATGATCTGCCTCTGGCAATACAACCCAACATCCTGTTAGCCTTTTCAGCAGCCTTCCTACACTGTTCAGAGTTGTTCAGTGCTCCTGTTATGATCACCCCCTGATCTTTCGCCTCCTATGTCTTGGCTATGCGTTCCCTTCCCCACAACTGATAGTTGTTAGCTCATCCTTTGGTTTTCCTGCTGTGAAATGTAACACAGTGCAGTAACTGGCATTGAGCCCAAGGTGGCAAGTGTATAATCAGCCATCCAATTGTGCCACGCCATCCTGTTACCCCTGCCACCCCTATAAGCCATCCACATCCGCATCTATGTTGGTGTCATTTGCAAACAAAGTGATCATGCTTTTGATGCCTATTTGATATGTCTGATGTGAAGATCCCAAAACAACACCATCAACAATACAAACATGACCGAGTGTTGCCGAGTCACTTGCTCTCCTCTATCTAACACCATCATGGTATGTCAGCTCATTGTGCATCCCTGACAAAGGATCTAGTCATTGTCTGGTAATGATCCTTTTTTTTATTTTTTTTTTCCTCCCCTGCTTCTGGACATACCACTACTTTGTGGCTCCTAGGCCACCCACCTGCAACTCTACCACCCAGCCCCCACCTCACATTTCAGCCAACATCCCTGGGTAACCCAGAGTAACCCTTCACCAGATGGGTCCCTCTCCTCCGAGAGTGGAAGCACCAGTGGGGTGGACAGCACACATATAGTGGGAGGACAAAGGGGGGGGTGGGTCAGTTGCAAACTAGGGGTGCTAGCTGCACACTCGAGCAGGCTTACATAGACTGGGTGGTCTGTTTCTGCTGGCACATTCATATGTTGGTATGTATGTGTGTACTCTAAACTTGGCCCTGGGTAGCGTTGCTGAGGTGGGTATGGCTGGCTATGGGTCTTACTGTGTCCACGTGGTCCGTGAGCCGGCTATCCCGGGAGCTGCTTTTCCTCCCCTATTTTTGCCCCTGGTGGCATGGCGTGACACAGAGGTCTAGGCGCATGCCATGTCCACCACGACCGCCAGTCAATGAATCCCAGCGCGCTCCCATTCTCCCAGGCTATGCCACGAGTCAGTATGCCCTGTACTGCATCCCTGCCCTCTCACTGTGAGAAGGCAAGCAGTCTTCCGACTCTCTAGCCTTCACCCCACGGCCAGGCCTTCAGTGCCCTGGTCTGTTCCAGAATCTGACTTGCCAGCATCAGAAATGTAAATCCCAGCATTGCGCAGATGTGTCGGCCCCAGTACTGTTATTAATGTCATACGTTTAACAAATGTTATAAAACAGATATTGCAAATGTCATTAAATCACTGCTCTCAATTAATGTTAACATTCTCATTTGCAGGTCTTTCAGACATGTTGCATACCACCAGTTTGTTCGTCTCATTTGGCATAAACTTGGACGTTACAACAGGAAAATACTACCAGCGTGTGTAGTAACGTCAGTACAAAAAGTATTCCCATCAGAAAAATATAAAGGATTCATGTATGCATATGAAGAGGATAGCCAAGTTGCATAACTGTTTTTGGAAATGCAGTATTGTCTGATTTAGTTTTCAGCTCAATTGTTGGTAGTCAACTCACCATTAATGTTTCATGTTTAACTCTGCTGACTCAAAATTACTTGCACGTACAGAATTACATATGTATATCAATTCAAGTCCAAATGCGAGTTATTTGTCGTATCAGTTGTATGACGTGTACCCTAGAGTCAGACTCGTTGTATTATTTACCAGATGTAAGATGCCTTCTTTCGGCTGACTCATGGTGTTTCATTAAGTTGTGTAACAGGTCATTTTTTTTTTTTTCTAGTGTAGCCACTTCATGGTTTGACAAATCAGGTACAGATGTTGCCAATGCCTAATACAGAAAAAAAAAATTGGTTGTATGTATAATAGTGCATCCTATTAACTTGAGTATTGTTTTATTCTGAAGGTGAACAGGCGATGGGGTGAGATGTCCTACAACCGATGATGTTAACTTAGCATTGAACACATATAGAAACAAAGAAATTAAGAGTGTGTGTATATCCCCAGATATAACACATTTTCACGAAAGGGACAGCCGTGATAACTGCATACCTGCATACATGCACATGAGTTAGGTTACTATCGCTTATATAAGGCACTCATCAGAAAAGTGTCAATACAAGCCAGTGCATGCAAACTGTTTGCACAGTAAAGTGAAGCATGCACAGGCTTATATGGACACTTTGCTGACGACTGCCTTATGCAAGCGCTAGTAACCTAACTCATCCACTCATGTGTACGTATGCAGGTATGTGGTTATCACAGCTGTCCCTTTCGTCTAAACATGTTGTATCTGGAGATACACACACAGTCTCACTTTGTTTCTATGTGTGTTCAATTCTAACTTTTTTTTTTCAGTTTCTTTTTATCACCCTACTTCTCCTGAATTCTGTCAGGCTACCCTGGCTCACTGAGCCACTCTACCACCCACTGTGGTCTCTCCTCCTCAACTATTTCACTGCCCCTTGAGATGCCAAGCAAGCCCACCCACTCTGAATCCCTCGGCGTAGGGTCTCTGAACTACTCCTGGCACTCTATCTTTGAATCTAGATTGCCCCGCAGTAAGCTTGTGGTGCATCTATCCACCCACCTGAACCATGCTCTCCTGACGATGTTATCAGGTTCAGGATTCCAGCTCTTCTGCCTCCTTAGAGAGGCCAGAAATTACCAAGGGTGAATTCCTGATAGACGGCCGACATTGAACGTGTTGGCTCATGCCACTGGAGTTTTCATCGCCTCCACAAAGGTAGGGTATTTTCTTGTTTTACCACCAAAACTCCTCCCCTCAGTAGCTCGGACATGCAATGACGCCTTAGAGCATTGTCTGCAGCTCCACCACAGTACTTACAGCCTAGACATGCGCACGCACTTCTGGCTACAATCGTGGGTCGCTGTTGCACTGTGCAGGTCCTGGATTCCTCCCCAGAGAGAGGACAGCAGTTTGTGGACATTCAATCCTCTCTTCCCTGGCAACTCCTGGTGCCTAGAGGTCATTCTGTAACCCACGTCGCTGGCATGGAGTGAGGTGTGACATCCAGCGCATCAACCCTCTGCACCAACAGCTTGGCTATTTCAATCGTATTTTGTTTCTCGCCACATGTATGACAATATTAAACTTGAATGTTATTTACAATAATTACTCATAATGAATCACTTGAAGCCAGAAGAATGATGTTTACAGAACAAGATATATAACACTTGTTTGCTTTATACATGAAGAGAGACATTACATTTCTGGTTCCATGAAATGGCAACTGATAATATTGTAATGATTTTAATAATGAAAACATTCATAGTAATGTGAATTACTGTAAAAGTTTAAAATAAATTACTTTTCATGTACAAGCGTATCATTACTCTTTCACACACTGTTAAATGCTGTTTTTATAGAAATTGTCATTAGTTTATGTTGTTTTACTGCATGATGCAGTTTAGTTCCAGTTGGATATGGCCAGGGAAATGTTCCAGACTAATACCACAATCTTGGATTTCAGAAGGATGGACTACAGGTAAATTGGTGAGATCCTATGGGACCATCTGGTGGGCATCAGAGCATATATGAGGTGGACCAAAGGTGGTCCATCGTTAATGAAGGAATACAGCTTGCCACAGATCAGTGTGTTAGGCTGAGGGGGAAGAACACAAAAGCCAAAGCGCCCATCTGGTTCAGTTCTGTGGTTGCCAAGGCAGTAAGGGAAAAGAGGTTGGCCTATATAAAATTCAGGCAGACCAAGAGACAGGTGGATAGGGAAAATTACCTAAGGTTGGCTAGTGAGGCAAGTATGGAAGTTCAGCGAGCAACGGAACACAAGGAGCTGTAGATAGACGAAGAAATTAAGGTGGACAATGCTTTCCTTTTGTCGCTATATAAGTGGGAAAAGGGACAAGAAGGAAGGGATTGTTAGGCGTAAGAAGGATGTGGAGTGGGTGGAGGATAATGGGGGGGGCAGAGATACTAAATTAATACTTCAGCTCTGTCTTCAGCAGGGAGAATGATGGACCACTGCCTTCAGGATGGAAAAGAGGAGCGGGGGAGGGGAGCACATATGTAGTGATAGAGGAGGATACACTGAGGGAGGGTCTGCTGTCATTGAAAGTAGACAAATCACCATGCCGGACAGAGTACATCCAAGATCTGGAAAAGCTGGGGAGGTGGTCGTGGATCTAGCACCAAGAAATACAAACTTATGCATATTGGACACAACAATCCCAGGACAGAGTATTACCTGGGTGGAGTCCGAGTATCTGCATCAGAGGAGGAGAAGGCCATGGGAGTGATGATCACTAGTGACCTGAAGCACTCCACGCAGCACAAGAAAGCAGCAGCAAAGGCAAACAAGATGCTGGGATGCATAGCTAGGGGGATCAGTAGTAGGAGAGAGGAGGTTATACTGCCCTTGCATAGGTCACTGGTAAGGGTGCATCTACAGTATGGAGTTCAGAACTGCTGCCCACACATTGAAAAGTACATTAACCTGATGAAGAAGGTCCAGGGGAGTGCTACCAAGATGATAGCAGGTCAGCAGGGTATGGCATACGAGGAGAGACTGAGTGCACTGAACATGTACTCCCTGGCAGACAGGAGAGAGAGACCATTAAAAAGTGTGGTGTATATATAATGTAGGCAGATTGTGGATACTGAGTGGTATCCGATGCACCACCAAGGAACTGATTTATGTAACTAACAAAAAACATAAACCATATTTACTGAAACACTTGGGTTACTGAAATTCGAACAGAACACAATCATTATAAACAACATTGTTTTCCTCTACTCATACCAACTTATATACACGTAACTTAGAAATGTGACGTCTTCGAGACCAGTAGCAAAGATCAAGTAATTCCGATGTGATGTAACAACTTGATCAGTTTCTACACACTTCATATTCGGATAATGTATAATTGCAACCCGAGACATTGAACACAGTAATACATGAAGACCCTAACTTTGGTAACCATTGCTGACTGGGTTTGACATTATAGTACTATGCATGCATTTGTAATGATATTTTTCTTATCTAATGTCATGATGTCACACATGTTGGAAACATGACAGATGCTTTGCCACTAGATCCTGCTTATTGGGATGGTGGTATGAAGACCAAATGGAAGGAGGTCTTTGAGAGCAGCGCAATGCCATTGTAGCCTTGTTAGATGGGAATTCCTTGCGTAGTTTTTTGACTTCCATCTTGATCTCATGAACATATTCTGTCAATTTTTAAAATAGAAAGAAAAACAATATGAATAACTGCAGTAATGAAAGAGTACTGGACACGATATATTTAACAGTTTCTACTGTCGTGTATTGTTTATGCTTCCAGATGATGGATGCCCCCTGGCCACTTATAAAAAGGGTCTGAGAAATGGAGCTTTCTGATTGGCTGTAAACATTCTAACAGCCATATGTTAATCTTTTATTATACAATAGCAAGAACATTTCCTGGACTCTGATTGGTCAGTATGTGCCTGAGACAGTGATGATATTACACAATAACACCACTGTGTGGATTTGGCATTGGACTATACTCATCTCTTAAGAAACAAAGATATATTGCCACACTAAAAATCTACTAAAAACATTTTTTTAAATGTTTTTTATTTTGTATATGAATGAGCCATTGTATAATAGCAATAAGGCACTCCAGTGTGTGTGTTATTGTGTAATAACGTCACTCCTGGGGTGGTGGAAGCACTCGGCTATGCCACGTGCTTCAACCCACCCCAGGAGTGACATTATTACACAATAACACACACCCTGTTGTGCCTTATTGCTTAATTAACATACATGTAGAGCTTAATCATATGCTGAAGAAGGTTTAACACTATTTAAAAAAACATTTTTATTGTAATAGCAACAAGGCACTCCCATGGGTTATGTTAATAGTCAGTTAATCACCCTCTAGGGGCATGTGGCACTCGGCTACACCTCGTGCCACATTACACCCCTAGAAGGTGATTAACAGACCATTAACATAACCCCTGGTCATGCCTTATTGCTTAATTATGGTACGGTTCTCTTCTTTCTGTGTCTTACTCGGCATATGCCACGATTCCTGAGGGACATTTGAAATCGGATCAGGGACAGCGAGGGTGACCTCCTGAAGTGGGTCCCCCTTCCCATACCTTTCACTCGTCACTTCACTGAGGACTTGTACCTCGGGGTGAGGCACCAGCTAGCTGCTCCATGCTGGGCGGACCCGGCCCCCCCGATGATTGAACTGCTCCAGGAAAGGAATTTCGTTTCTCCGAAGAGGCACACAGCTGCACTGTTCCTGCACTAGGGCTGGAGCTCGAAGTGCCTGGGGATTTGTGCCATGAGCTGGACTTTACGTTGTCTGTGCCTACAATCCCATTGCTGGTGCTGTTGTTCTGTTGGGCGCCAAAACTTAAAAAAAAAAAAAAAGGCATAAACGCCTATTGGCTCTGATCAAGCTGTGACACTGGGCAGCCTCATACAAAAGGTTGAAACCCAGCAACAGCAGCTTGATTCCCGAGGGACATTTGAAGTTGGATCGTCGGGTCAGCGAGGGTGACCTCCTGATGTGGGTCCCCCATACCTTGACTTGTCACTTCACTAAGGACTTGTACCTCGAAGTGGCGCCCGGCTTCAGCAACTCCGTGCGGGCGGACCCCCCCGATGATTGAACTGCTCCGGGAAAGGAATTTCATTTCTCCGAAGCGGCACACGGCTGCACTGTTCCTGCAGTAGGGCTAGAGCTCAAAATGCCCAGGGATTTGTGCCACAAGCTGGACTTTTTGTTGTCTGTCCCTACAATCCCAGTGCTGGTGCCATTGTTCCGTTGGGCACCAAAACTTTTTTTTAAAAAGGCACAAGCGCCTATTGGCTCTGATCAAGCCGTGATGCTGGGCAGCCTCATACAAAAAGTTGCAACCCAGCAACAGCAGCTTGATTCCTGAGGGACATTTAAAGTTGGATCATCAGGGGCCTCGAGGGTGACCTCCTGAAGTGGGCCCCCCCCATACCTTTAACTTGTCACTTCACTAAGGACTTGTACCTCGGGGTGAGGTGCTGGCTAGCTGCTCTGTGCTGGGTGGACCTCCCCCGATGATTGAACTCCTCCAGGAAAGGAATTTTGTTTCTCCGAAGAGGCACACTGCTGCACTGTTCCTGCACTAGGACTGGAGCTTGACGTGCCCGGGGATTTGTGCCACGAGCTGGACTTTTCATTGTCTGTGCCTACAATCCCAGTGCTGGTGCCGTTGTTCTGTTGGGTGCCAAAACCTTTTTTTAAAAAGGCACAAGCACCTATTGGCTCTGATCAAGCCATGACGCTGGGCAGCCTCATACAAAAGGTTACAACCCAACAACAGCGGCTTGATTCCCAAGGGACATTTGAAGTTGGATCATCAGGGGTGGTGAGGGTGACCTCATGAAGTGGGCCCCCCCCCATACCTTTAACTCGTCACTTCACTAAGGACTTGAACCTCGGGGTGAGGCACTGGTAGCTGCTCTGTGCCAGGTGGACCTCCCCCGATGATTGAACTGCTCCGGGAAAGGAATTTTTCTCCAGCCCACCCGCCCTGTTCTGTCCTCCCCTTAAATGAGCTTTTGGCCCTCCCACAACTTCTAAGGGGCCAATAGCATGGGGTCTTGGACTACACATGAGACTGAGCTTACAACAGACTAACTTTACAACAAGTGCTACCATATGACTCTAAACTTAAAGATCTAATATCTCATGAGCTGTCTATTTGCAAATATACGTGCATGCGTTGTTTATAAATACATAAGATTATTTCCTTTCCCTCTCACAGAACCTGAGTTAATACTGTACCCTACTGTGTAGCAGTTTGTAGAGATTTTTTGTAATTGCTCTGCCCTACTTTGATGCTAGTCTGACAAATTATCTTTCATGCATAGTCTGATGGATCTGTGATCTACCTTAGCGTAACGTGTCACTGTGACACTGTAGGGTCAGAGAGGTGCCTAATTGCTGGTAGCCGATTTCAGGTAGCTAAGCTTGGTCTATCTGTATGCCTCGCTGGCAGAAAAGCGATTCTTGACTTGTTCGCTTTGTTCTGTTTGTTCTTCCCTCGGTGATTAATTTCAGGTGTCTGACTCACTACGAGAACTGTAAAAAGGGACTGCCTGGGCCAAGGAAACCAGGCACCCCATAGCTTGGCCAGCTAATCTGGACTAGGCCCTCCTGGGTCGATCCTCCTCTGTACCTGGGCAGGATTTTTATTTTGCCCCCACCCCTTGCAGTTGTAGCACAGTCATGTTGCCACAAGGTTGGTACTCCGACGAAAGCCTGCCTAGCCAGCTGCCTACCAAGCCAGGCAAGCCATACCCTCACAATCCTAACAGAGGTTTACTTCTTGCCACCATTTATATTTTTGCCATTCTCTGGGTGGACTGACTCTCTTGTCTATGAGACTCAGCAACTTATGGTCCACAGGGACCTGCTACCCATACTACCACTCACTACTACTGTCCCACCCCCTTCAGCATGAATTCCCTCCAAATCACTATGAATTCACTGAAAAAGGGATATGTTACAGTACACTTCTCCAGTCTAGGAGAATATCCAGAAAAGATCTGCTCCCATCGCTTAACCTAAATATACATTTCCTGTTGACTGCTTCATTGCTCCTAGCAGGCGATATTCAACCGAACCTGGGCCCCCTAACTACAAATCTATCTATATCCTTTCCTCAGGACCAGTCCTGGTTGTCCTTGAAGGGGCTGCGGATCACTCATATGAACATTTGCATCCTCCGACCAAAGATGCAAGAAGTACAAACATGGCTAGCCCTCTACAAACCAGATGTCCTTGCTGTCTCGGAGATCTGGCTGAAGCCCCATGTCCTCAGACATGAGGTAGCTGCCGTAGGGTATGACCACTATAGAAAAGACAGGGTAACCAATAGAGGGGGTGGGGTGTTCATCTATGTGAAGGACACACTAAGCTCTGCACAGATCAGCACGCAGTACAACATCTGCTCTGAGAATGAATCGATCTTTATACGCATCACCCTTGGCCATGCTAAGCACCTCACCATTGGGTGCATATACAGCCCCCCTAAGAATGCTCTCCAATCCCTGGAGAAACTCACTAAAGCCCTAACTAAAGACATCTTGATTGAATCCTCATCCTGGGGGACTTCAACCTAAACTGGGCCCAGGAATCAAAGATGGCTCTCAACGGCCTGATACAAGAAGCTAATCTTGTTCAGGTTATCACTGAACCCACCAGAATGAATCACAAAATGGGTAAGCACACCATTCTAGACTAGGCTTTGGTGTCAAACCCCACTAATATTCAGTCAGCAGGCACTATGGCCGATGCCCTGAGTGACCACTCACCAATCTTCTGTGTCTGGAAGAACACGGCAATTAGGATCCAACCTAGAATCCTCAACATGTGACTACTCTAAATTCTCAGCTGAGCAATACAATACTTTCCTCAGTAACATCGACTGGAGCCCGCTAAGACACCTCCCAACTCTGGACGATGTTGTCGCCTTCTTCCAGAAATCTCTTATGAGGGCTGCTGACCTTTTTGCTCCAAAGAAGACCTTTCGATCCAAAGGCAGATGCTGTAAGTGGATCACTCATCCACTAAAGGCCCTGCTGATCAGCCGCGACAATGCTTGGAAAAAGTTCAAGTGCTCCTCTCTCCCTGCTGACCTAGAGATGTATAAAGCTGTTAGAAACCAATGCAAGTGTGCTATCAAACTTGCAAAAAAGGGCATACATCACTCACCTCCAGAAAACTAACCTTGGCAACCTGAGGTTATTCTGGTCTCATAACAATGAGCTGTTAAAGGGGAAAAAGCAAGACCGCACCAGGCCCCATTGAGGCTAATGGACTGATACTGAATGATGGGCCCTTTATTGCCTCGGCACTCAACCATCATTTCACAAACCTAGATTCTTTCAAGGTTGGACTCCCTGCACCTAACAGGGGGCCCAGCACACAGGAGCCACCCAACCCTGACCGCCCTACTTTTCATCTGAGGTTGGTCAAGGTAAAGGAGGTCCTCACCCTCCTAAAGTCCCTGAAAACCAGAGGATCAGGAGGACTTGATGGTATCCAACCCAGATTGCTTAAGGATGGTGCCCCAGCCCTCTCAAGACCTCTGACCTGGCTCATAAACCGGTCCTTTCTGGAAGATACCATCCCAGACCAGTGGAAACGAGCTCACGTGGTTCCTGTCTATAAGGGCGGATATCGGGAACCCATTGGCAACTACAGGCCAATTTCCCTGCTTTGTATCCTGGCAAAAATCCAGGAAAAGCTGGTGTATGGTCAACTCTGTGACTACTTAGAGTCTCACCGGCTTATTGCCCTGTTCCAGCATGGCTTCAGAGCCAAACATGGGACAGACACTGCCCTAACGAAGTTCTTGGCAGATGTGCTCAGGGAACTTGACAAAGGGACTCACACAGTAATAGTTTTCATTGATCTCTCCAAGGCTTTTGACCTGGTTGACTACAAACTACTACTACACAAGCTGTGTAACATAGGCCTTGACCCCCATGCTCTCAAGTGGTTTGAAAACTATCTAACTGGTCTTACTCAGAGGGTTAAGTGGAAGGATGAGATATCGGACGCACTTCCCCTAAAGGAGGGGGTTCCGCAAGGGTCCATCCTTGGTCCCCTCCTCTTCTCCCTGTTTATAAATTATTTGGACGGCCAATGTGGGGGCAGTGCTGTTGTTCAATATGCTGATGACGCCGTCATCTACTGATTCTCTGACAACCTGGGGGACCTTAGCCCACTCCTCCAAGAAGATCTGCTGTCAACGGAAAACTGGTTAATTGAGAACAAAATGGTTCTTAATACCACCAAAACTAAGGCCATGTTGTTCGGACCAAGATCCCGTGGCCAAGACAGAACACAACACCTACAACTTACCTCCAGATCTGGGAACCGCATAGAAGTGGTGGCCTCCATAAAATACTTAGGCCTCACTCTGGACCAAGCATTCACACTAAAGAACCATGTTGACTAAGTTACCAAAATCATACATGGGAAACTTGATACCCTCTACCGCCTCAAGGATCAGTTGATCCCTGAAGCTAGGGCTGCTATTGCCTCTAGCGTCCTCCTGCCAACACTGACCTATGCCGCCCCGGTAGTTCAGGGTATGGCAAAGCTTGAGATCAATAAGCTACAGGTCTTGTACAACAAGGTGGTCCACTTTGCCACTCAGTCACACTCTAGGAGCCACCACTGTGACTCCCTAGCACTAATCAGTTGGCCTTCATTTGAAGCTCGCCTCCAGTACCCTCTGCTCTGCCTAGCATACAAGCTAATTAGCTCAACCCCTCCTCCTAGTCTCTCTGGACTCATTGCTACCAAGAGAAACCCTCACAACCTTTGGACCTCAGACCAAACTCTTCTAGAAGTTCCAAGGGTAAGGACCAAGGTAGGGGGGCAAGTCATTTTCCTATACTGCCCCTTCCCTGCGGAACAAACTTCCACCTGTGGTGCAGGAAGCACCCTCAATCAAGATCTTCCATACAAGGCTCAAGGCACACATACTCGCTACGAGCCAATGTCAATGCCATGGTACCTGACATCCTCCCCTCTCGCCCATCACGCCCATCCAAGTACATGCCTTGCCCTACCAAAAGCTGGGTGCTCCATTTAAAAAAAAAAAACACCTTTTCCTTACCTGGGCTCTCCATTTAATAAATGCTTGATGTTGTTAACCTTAACCAATGTGTGATGCTCTGGCTCGTTTTTCCTTTCAATGATCAAAATATTGCCAAATCTGTAACCTGTTATACAATATGTTATTGCTACGAGGTGTATCAACCTGTTATGACCTATTTATTGTACTACCACTGTATATACTATTCTCCTTGCAATTCCTGGGTCACCCCTGAAAAAGGGACCTGACGTGGAACCTTTGTAAAAGAGCCTTGGCTCAAAGGTATTAATTCCTAGACCAATAAACTAAAACTAAAACTAAACCTCTGGGGCTCAGTGGGCCTACCCAGTCACCAAAATTTAATAAATAAATATATTTATATGCCCTTTCCTTTGTGTATCCCTCCACTGTCTTTCTGCTCCTTATTTCTCTTTGTTTATTCTTCTCTGGCCCAAAAAATAATGTGACAGATAAGGACCATACTGCGCCTAATGGTCAACACTAGTGTGGAACTGTTCGATTCCATGGTGAACAATCACACAATGTATTCAGTGTCAATAAAGACAGATAACTGGCAGGTGAAAAACATTCGTTGATGCACTATTTTACATTATTGGAAAACATGGTATTATATATTTTTTTGAGTTTGAAAAGTTGTAGAATGTTCCTTTTTACAAGCTTACCTACTGTACAGGACCATTACATATAAGCAATAAGACATGGCTGTGTGTTGCTAGTACTGAGATACCTGCCCACCCAGAGTCTGAAGGCACTCAACATGCAGTCTCGTGCCTAAGTATGCCTCAGGGTGTGCAGGTATCTCAGTATTAGCAACACACAGCCATGTCTTATTGCTTACTCAACCTTCTAGAGGAGATTCCCCTCGACATACAGACCAGCATGTTGTTGGCTTTTGCTGTTGCTTTCCTTCAGTGAGCTGATTTGGTAATACTCCTCTTTATAATCTCCACCACGTCCTTTTTCTCCTATATGTGAGGCAGCTCTCCTCTCCCTGGGACGGATGAGGGGTTTCCTCAGCCCTTGGCTACCACCCAATGGAGGGTGAATGGCAGTTCGGGGGGCTGTTTTCACGGGGATAGGCAGGGGTGATGTGGAATGGGCCGAGCTGGTACTCGGACTGTGTGTGTGCCTCCACTTGCACGCACTGATGTGTGCACTGTGGTCCTGGGACTCTCAGGTATACAAAGTGGGATAAAAGCACCCCAGTATGGAAATACTACACTCCATGCAGGGGGCTTTCCTCAGTTAACTATTCTGTGAAGGTTACAAGACTTTCTCACAAAGATGCAGTATGCAAACTGGTGGTTGTGAGAATCAAACCCAGGTCTGATGGAGGTACCCATATCATTCGGGAAAAATAGAATATGAATGAATATGTAATATAGGTCTGGTCACCACATGACATCATAATTTACGTACCACAAGTTGATGGACTCTTAATTGGCTTGATAACGGCCTTGTCACCTTTTTTTTGCTTTTGGGAAACAGACACGAAACCGTTGCTCCCCTGATTTTGTTGTTGCTTGTTCTTGTGTGGCATTCTCATTAACATGAAGGGCGGCCATGAAATGTCTGTAATGAATACCAATTGATATGTTAATAACATAGATGATGCTGCATAGTCTGCAATCCATAACAAGCATATTTTTCGTCGAGGGGTTGCCCTGGCAACAGTTTGAACATGGAGATCTCACTTCGACAGGATCGTAGCCACGGCAACCTCAAGACAAAGATATACAGTTGGCATTGATTGTACACCATACATTATCTTTTATAATGTTGTTATGCTGCAGTACATACATACCTAGTGCAGCATTACAGCTACGCTGACAATGGTACTACAGCATAACAACACTATTGGAGTTCTATATTGTTATCCATAATAAAGTTCAACCAAACACTGTATTAAAGTAACTTCTTTTCAATGATATGCCTACAACATCTACCCTTCTTTAATACACTTCACCCACAGTAAGTCATAAAAATTATGAGAACAGTTGAGCTAGTGGATGGGCAACTGTGCACAACCAGTGTGTTGTGCCACAGAGGAGTTGTGATTCTCTGTGACGTTGAGTGTAAAGATAAAGCGGTCAATGGGAATCAGATCCCAGAGGGGGAACAACACAATGGTTGTGCATAGAGATTGTCAACAGCTATTCAACATACTCTATTGAGCTGCACCTGGGATCGGAAACATGGCAGAATAGAAGATGTAGAGAAGGAGTGGGCGGGGCAAAGGGTGCTCCATTAGGGGGTGGTGTAAAATTGCAAAAAAAGGCTGAAGAAGATAGAAGATGGTTGGGGTCTAGGGGACTAGGGGGGCACAGACAGGAGCAAGTTAGGGGGTGTGTACCATCAGAGTGAAAAAAGTGTAGTAGTTAGGAAGAGAAGGGATGAGCCTGGGTACAAAGAAAAAAATGTGGATTCATGGATTGCGCAGGAATGGAGGCTGAGATCCGGGGTGCAGGGCATGGCAGTACAGTGAGGATGAGGACTCAGATAAGAGGGAGGGGGTCGAACAAGGGGTCCAGAAGGTAGTTATCATTGGGAAGGGCAAGGGAGCAGACAGAGAGTGTGACAGAGTGGAAATTGGAAAGCAGGGGTGGGGATTATTAGTAACAGTAGCAGTTGGCAGGATGGTACAGCATGACAGTGAAGGGAGGGGTGGGGTGCATGGAGCAGCTGGGTCAGTTAGGAAAATGAGTGAGGTTATGACAGCAGACAGGTCTGTTGGGGAAAAAAGATGGGCACAGAGGGACTGGGGGACCCGCTGACATTTTAGTGAAACTGGGCACAAATGATATTGAGTGGAAATCTGTAAACAGGGTAAGCCAAAACAGGATTTTACGGTTGAAGAATGGAGAGGCCTCATGGGGCACATCTTGAGTCAGGGGGGGAGACTCAGAGGAGAGAGAGAAGGAGGCATTACTTCATGGACAGGGTGGTGGAACCCCTCCTACTTCTCCCCTTCACTGACCTAGCGCAGTATCGTTGACGCTGGTAACCTAGCCATTCGTCTTCATACCTTCTCCATAGGCCAGGCAGCCTTCTCCTTCCATTTCCATAATCTCTGGAACTCACTTCCTGTACCTCTCAGACTCTATTCTACTACTACTTCTTTCTCCCGGGCACTGCACAACTACTTTTCCCCAAAGTGTACTTGCATTTAGTCCTCTCTTCTTTATCGTATACCCTCCCCTCCTCAAACCTCTCTTCCATCTCCCTGACTGTGCAACTACCTCACCCTATTGCTGTCTCCAACACCACTCCTAACCCTTTCATTAAACCTAACCCTCCCCATCTCATCTTTGTCCTGCTCATTTAGCATGCTGCCTAAGTGTTTTCCCTATTAAACTATTCCCAGTTTCCCCTCTACCCTCTATCCTCAGTTTCAATGCCCCTCATCCCTTGTCTCTGTTGCTTGGTTCTATGCGAGCTTTTTGCTCAGCTCGTGCTGCCTTTCCTTGTGAAATATTTTGAAAATAAATAAAAAAGAAAATAAATAATGGTGATTGACATCTGTTATATACTACCCTCGCTTGCATGCTCGGGTAGAAAGAGTGGCTGAATTTGGGCGCAAAATGACAGACAAGGCTGTGGAATACTTTAAGGACATATGTCTGGTACAATGGTGACACCTGGCGAATATCTTTTAGTAGGTAGGGACTTGTTACAATCTCTGTGAACAGCTTATGTGCCTTGCTACCTGTGAGTGCTGACAACACAGTCTATAACCATGATGATCACATCATGTTGTCAATTACTAACATGAATATTTGTATTTCTTTTTTTGGGTGGTCATTATAAATGGCAAGTAATTTTTCAGTTTTTAGTACCTTTTTAAACCAGTCCTTATCATTGTTGGCAAATAGGGCCATGCAAACACTCGGGGAATATTTCACTGTGACCCTGGTACACATCAACAACATGGTTCACTACACTGACCCACTTCACTACTGTTAGATCGGCATTGTCAGTGCTGGTATGAGCAACCCACAACATGTGGTTACTCACTGACTTACTCCATTTTCGTGTAAGTTCACAATCTTTTTTCTTGGAAATCATGTCTAGTTTCTTAGAAACTCCTTTGGACAAGATATCAACCAGTGTAAAAATAATAACAGTTAAGTTATCTATAGATACCAATATAATAATTCCTTCATGCTGAATTGATATACCTCACTACTGATGTAATGCTGGATCCATGACTGATTACTCTACACCAGGGGTTCTCAAATGGTGAGGCCAGCCTCCCTGGGGAGGCCCCAACCTGTTCCAGGGGAGGCTCAAGCAAGTCTGAAAAAGTACTGTATTTAAATTTTGAATTATGTATTTTGTGTGGCGAGATGAAGCAAACTGAAAGAGGATAATAGTAGGTGAATTTTATGTATTTATTTACTAATAGGGGACAAGGGAAGGTGAATGAGCCAAGGCTCATTCCAGGTGTACTCGGGGAAGGGTAGGGAGTAAATACATTTCAAAAGGTAACTGCAAAACGATCAAGAAATATACAATGAACAATAGTGCAAACAAATATGAACAGTAAACTAATAATGAGTGATGGTACTTGATCAATTTGTAGACTGATGGCAGGACAGCCCAAATACAAGGGTTGAGCATTGAAGTGCTAAGAGCAATAGCAGGAAGGAGCAAAGTAATCCCAGAGAAGTTGCTGAGGAGAAGGGGGAGAGGCGAAGTATGTAGGAAGGTTATTTCGTATAGAGAGGAAACAAAGAAAGTAGTCTGACCCATGAAGGTACTGTAAACAAGGGGTAACAATGGTTCAAGAATGAAAATAGCAGAGCAAGTAGGCTGGCCTGTCTGTGTGTGTGTATTTACAATAAGCTGAATAATATTTGTTTATTTTATTTATTTGTTATTCAGATAGAACCTTTGAGCACAGGAGCTCTTTTTCAAAGGTACCACATCAGGATAAGACAAAGAACTGAATGTGAGCCAAGCACTCAGAGGGGTTTCAGTTTATTCATGGTGTACTGCACAAAGTACAGTGTTTTTCTTTGCGGATGCCCAAGATTATTTCAGTGCTTGGGGAGGCTCAAAATCTTTTTCATGGATTTGGGGAGGCTCACTGTGACAAAGTCTAAGAACTATTGCTCTACACTAACAGTTATGCTTTTCAGACAAGTACGGGTAAGGAGGGTGGTGGGGGTATGTGAGTGGGATGTTGAGCCAGGGTGGGTGTGGGTGCACAAATACATGCAATGGGTACAGTTGTGTGGCATAAGGGATGGGGGGGGCACAGTGTGAGCCAGCACATGGCAGATGGGACATGGATGTGTGTGAGGGGTGGCACAGGGATGGTGATGTCAGTTGGATGCTCAATTTGCGTCACTGTGATGTGTCCTGTTGGGGGGGTAGCTGCATGTGTCCTTGTTTTTTTTTGCTGGAGCATCGCACACCGGCACTGAGTGCTCCAGGACTGGGTCAGCATGGTGGTTCAGCGCCATGACATGCTGTTACAGGCATGTCATGTCATGTATGTTGGGGCACACAGTGGATTACGACAGGGTCCAGGCTGCAGTAACCTGCCCCCTCCTCCTCACACATGCAGACAGCTGTACGTGCCCTTAAGAATAGTGTATAATACTGTCACACCAATGACCATGCCATGGCACGTTACTCTCTGCATGGACAGTGGGTTTTGGCATTGATCGTGTAGTGCAAACATATAATGCATGATGCACATGATACACTATGCAGCAGTAGGACATGATCATGACAACGTGCCATGACTATGTGGCATGTTGGCATCGTGTTTATGGCACAGGGTGCGGAGATGGACTATGCAGACTGATATACTCAGCGGCTCCACTTTCCTCATGCTGTAAGCTAGCATTGTACAAAACCACAGAATGGCAAACCACTTCCTCGTCAGTGACCACGTCATCCAGCACAAACCATTCAAATAAAATTGAAAATCCACAAGATAAATACTATGTCAATATCCTCCAGATTAGCACTATGCACTGAAATGCAACATGCCAAATAAATGCTAAATGAATGCTATTTCACTAATTACTCTATCTAGGGCAGACAGCATCAACTTTGTCTTTAAAAAAGGAAATAATACAGACTTAAAGATGGACAGTATATTACCCTTAGACAAATGCCATACATCGAAATAATGCTGAATTCCTGGTTCAGATCTCTTGAGGTATGCCTTTATCTGAATGTGTTGATCAGTTACTAACTGATTTACATTGCAGCACTGCTGTTTCAAGAATGCCAAGCCCCTCCTCAGACCTTCTAACTCCATAGCTGTCGAGTTTTTAACCTCCAAACTCTAAACCCCCAAACCCCCCCAAAAAACATCAATTGAATGAACATTACATTAAAATAATAATGTAGTACAAATGGTAACACTAACCTGAACTAGATTTAAACGTAGTATTTTCTTTGTCTCCAAGTCCATCAGTGTGTACAGACCATATCTGGCACGGTGTCCAGGAGAGTCACAACGTGCATCTCCGCCTAGTGTAAGCTGCCTTCCTTGACATGGATGAATGAGTTCGTGCTGATGCCTTCCCCACACATTGCTGATTGCCGGTATAACATAAGACCGTTGTATCTTGTGGTATGTTACTAATGACACATGTGGAATACCCATAATATCGAATTACCTTACGGCCTTTGCAAGTGTGACTCCACTACAAAATATTGCAGTGCAGAAAGTAAGATTGTCAAGAGGCATACACCCATTGATTGTCCAACTGTTCCATCTGAAAACATGACCATTGTCACAAATGGAAACAACAGTCATCATGCACCCAGTAGTTGTCCGTATTGATGTGTTCATATAACATAGACAATCACGACATTTGTTGAACAGTGCTGACAAACCGTTATGTGACACCATGTAGTATTTTTCTCCACAATTAAGTGTCTCAAGAGGGGTGCCAACATTTCCATCTATAGACTGTTTTCTTTTACACTTCTTAGATGGTTCAAATGGTAGATATTCGGGATCATCTTGTAGTTCATCAACATCACCACAGCTAGATTCATGACTATCATTGGATTTAGTGACATGTGACTTATAATCTATTTCTATGACATGTTCTTTGTTGCGTGATTCCATGTCTTCATCAAGGTTGCATTGTATACCGACTGAGCAGCATGACTTCACTATTGAAGTAATCTTATTAGTCTGTGTGCCACGACTGTGATGCGGTAGTTTTAGATTCGCCTGGCACTTAACGCTTCGCCTCTCTGGGATGTCATACAACAAACATATCTGACTCTCAGCAGCAGCTGTACAAACACTTTCCAAAGTAGAAACGAATAAATTACTAAGTATAGCTTCTGACATGCCTAATGTACTATTACTGATCTCAGAAGCAGAGAAAGACACGTTAGCAGTTAACTCAGCATCATCTTCACAAGGTACAAGAATGGTATCACTTTCATCAATATTTGCACATTTGGTAGTACCGGGAACTTCACTGGCTAGTAATGACCCTTTTCCAGGATTCCCACAAAGTGATTGAAGAGTCTGTGGATTGATAAAAATGTAAAAATCATAAGTTCTACAAACATATAACAATAACAGCAACACAAGTTGCGTTGAAAATGACAACATAAAAAATATATTATTAGTGTTGACCACATTTAGCAGCCTAGTTATGGCTGCCTCTCAAACATTGTAATAACCCAAAATCCAGTTATTATGGTGTCTGATGCCATAATAGCCTGAAATCAAGTTATTATGGCACTCTACAACCAACTTTCATTTTTCCCGAATAGGTAGCGTGACTAAGCGGTGTTTGGTCTCATACACACTATGTCCACAAACTTGCTTAAAAACAGTAAACTCTATACCTGTAAAATTTGCTAGCAGCATTTCTCAGTGTTAGTTTTCCTTCTCTATTAAAGAGGAGCCACCGAGTGTTAAACACGAGAGTGAGTGACTCAATGGCTTCAGAAGACTGCATGCGAGCGTCAGTGCAGACGCTTGTGTGCAGTCTTCTGAAGCCGTCAAGTCACTCGCTTTTGGGCTTAACACTCAGTGGCTCCTTTTTAAACAGAGAAGAAAAAGTAAAATTAAGAAATGCTGCTATCATATTTTAGAGGGAGCAATTACTGTTTTCAGTAATTTTTTGGGGCATAGTGTGTACGAGATGGAACACCGCATGGTCACGCTACCTATTTGGGGAAATTGAAAGTCACTTGCCCTCCACTCCATGCTGTACATGAACCAGTGATTATAAAAAATAAAAGACAGGTGAATGTGTGTTCATTGACTTTTTTCACACACCCTTGGTGTGTGATGATTACATAAACCTGTCGAGATTTGCTCTTGAGGGTTACGGGTCATCACACACCTCGGGTGTGTGAAAAAAAAATCAATAACACACACTCACCTATCCATTATTCTCTATATAATGTATGGGTACCCCTTATTACCCACTGAAAGTAAGCTGTTTACAACCTTGTAATCTTACTCTTGTGATGTTAGAACCTTGTAAACCTTTGTCATCTATAACATAGCAGTGGGTTTACAAAATGGAATAACTGTGTTATTTACTATTCTACACACGCAGAATATGATTGTTAGTCTCAGTACAGAATTCAGATAACATTTCAATTGACTCAGTTTACTGTTACTGAGTCTACCAATCACCATGTCTAGTGCTACTTCAGCCTGCTGTCATTCAGTCTGTGTATCCTAATAAATTGTTTTAATACACAATCATGTGGCCATAGTGCAGTCATGTCCGTGGGTGGCACAAGTCTCAGTGACAGTAGCCACATCCACATCCCCCTCCACCAACATGGCCTGGAGCTCAGGCATTTGGTTGCCAAAGCTCCTGGCATTTATCAGGACCTCCCTCCACCCCTTACCCATATCACCTAACAGCCGTTTGCATGACAGTCAATGGCAAGCTCAAAGAACCTAGTCAGGATTTCCAGCACAGTATTTCCCTCAACGTCATTTGTGCATAACTGCAGTAAGATTTAAAGGGAACCTCTACAACCCTGTGCCAGTTCACAAACCAGAAAATTAGCATTGTGCACAATCAGGCCACAAATATTCTTTACTAGAACAGGACTGGGTTTTCAGTCAACCTGCCCCGTCACTGACTACCTGTAATCCTGGAGTCCCCCTGCAGGAGCACACCAACTCACCCTGTGTCCTTATGACCACCCCTTTTACAGGCCACCACAACAATCCCTGGCTCTTCCTCGGTCCTGCCATTTAACTTAAGTACAGTCGGACCACCTATTTGACATTAACTAGCAGCCCTGTTCCTCTCATCCAAACGTATATCCCCGACTGTGTCATTCGCCACTAGTGCTGCCTTGGACCCGTTCACTACTCTAGCTGAGCCATCAGCTCACGTTGCCAGACCCAGCAACAGGCACCCTTCCCCCTTCCATGCTACTTCAGATTTCCCCTACACCCCTCGCAGTGACTGCTATTTTACTCTCCCACACAGTGAATGCCTGCTGGTACCCCAGACCAACCTCCTCCCTCCTGGCAGAATCCCCCACATGCTCAATATGTATACTCTAGAGCAAAGGAGAGAAAGAGGTGATATGACCGAAACATTCAAACACATTAAGGGCATTAACAAGGTGAAAGACTTTAACGTATTTCAATATAATAAAAATAGCAGGACAAGAGGACACAGCATGAGAGTGGATGGAGACTGAGTAAGGGGTAACGTGAGGAAGCTGTTTTTCACAGAAAGGGTGGTGGATGCATAGAACAGCCTAACTTAAGAAGTGGTGGATATGAATACAGTGCAGGGCTTCAGACAGGCATGTGATAGGCATAAGGGAGCAATACAGATGAGTATGAATAGATAGGCCAAAAATGGGCAGACTGGATGAGCCTTGTGGTCATTATATGCCATCAACTTCTATGTTTCCACATCCTTGAAAAAGGTACACTGATCACAGCACCCCCTAACCTTACCAGCCACAAATGCATCAGAATCCATGATGCCCCCATACACCCATACAAAGCCTACAATAAATTCACCTCCCCAATACTGTTCAAACTCCTTGAGCCTCTGCATCCCCCTGCCAATTTACACCCTCACACTTGCTGACTCCTGCATTTCCAACTCCTCCTGATGCATTTTGGTTCTTCTTCCAAACAGTTCCCATGCCCACCCCCTCACCCCTTTTTTTACTTCGAATTGGTTTGCCACAGCTGCAGCCCTATGATCAGGTTTACACCACTTGATTCCCATGTCACCCAACTTACCCGTCCTATCACCCCCACCCCATATCCACACCAGCCAGACCATTAATACCTCTGGTTCCCTGCTGGTCTGAATGCAAGGTACCACCCATGCTATACCTCTTCCACTGGCAGCTACTCCTGCCCGTACATCTGCCCTCCCCCTTTTCCACCACAGTTCCAGTCATCTCCTCATCATCAAGTATCATACTCAGTGTTTCAAATCTATTATAGCGGTCAAAGCACCACCCTTATGCTGCCCCATTGCTTCACCACTCCCCATGCCAGTTTCCCCATGTGCAGCACCTGTCCATTTCTCCACAATTTACTGCCTGTGCTTTCCGTAATTGACACCCCTTGGCCACCCATAGCAAAGACACCCTGCAACCCAAGGACTACCACACTATACCCTACATTCATGCCTGCAGAAGTTGATACAGAGGCTGCCATGCCAATGCCAACACTCCTCTCACAGTCCTCCCCCATTTTGCTCCATCCTAGTACGCCACTCATCTCCTCCACCTGCCACCTAATCCTGTCAATGTCCTGCATAATTTGCAACAGCTGACGGCACACTGGGCAGCCACCCAATCTCCATGCACACTCAAGGATCATGGCTGCACCAAAACCCCCATGTACACCACCATGCTACCGAACCTGCCAGCTCGATTAGCTGCACTTTTTTAACATTTGCATGGATATCTACTTGTTTTCAGTACAAAACATATGCCGAAAAAGTAACATCACATTCACTGGAAAAACAGAAGCATAGTCAATTAATCAATAAAGAAACAATTAGTAACATGAATATAAAAATATACCTCAAAGTGTCACCTTTTCATAAACGCAGACCTCTTCAATGATGATGATGACTGTGCGACATTGGTGGAAGATGTGTTGAAGATAGTTGGCACAGCACTGGCGTTCAGTCATGCTTTGGCTCCAGATCAACTGTAGGTTGCAAGCCACTCGGGGTCACGCTCATAAGCCGAACGCTCAAAATGTGCAGAACAAATATGGCTGAATTTAGATGGGGTGAAATCCTTTCTACGGCAAATGTGAATCCATACCTTCTTCACGACTTTGTCTTTTGGGAAGTGGAAAAAATTAAGTCCAGAACCCCTCTTACTCTTATTTGTGAACTGTACACAACACAGTAAGGCATGATTTTTAAATGTAAAGAAAGCAAAAAATCAACAAATTACTGAAAATCCAGTTTACCTAAACATTAAAAAACACCACAATATGGCACAGGAAAAATATGAGAACAGTAGGCAGGATCACACATGCAGCCTCACAGAAGAAAACTGCAGTCCCAAATGGATAACAAAATAATGTTTCTGCACTGAAAATTCTTTTTTTCCCTCCATAAGTTTGATTTCCCTCCAAATCAATAGCTGATACATTCAGTTCGTACATGCAAAAAAGAAGATTCTAAAGCCAGATGACTGCAACACAAACTTTATTGAAAGGCAGAGTACAAGAAAAGCAAATAAAAAATAATAAGGATTTTCAGAAATAAATACTGACAAGTGGTATAAATAATGAGGCCAGACAACCATGTCCTGTTTTGAGGTTTCTGTACCAAGGAACGGGGTGGGGGCAGGGAGGTTGGGCGTTTGGATGGAAGACAGATTTGTACGACTTATGTGCATGCTACCTACACAAAAGCAAGCCAGCATGTAATGCACATTTTCATTCACAGAAAAGGCTTCTGCTTCACATAGAACAAAAAATAAACAACGCTCATCCAAACTGTTATATATCCAGATATACTGTTATATATCCAGACAGTACAGCATCACGATCACAGTGCACATGAAAATCAGAAGAAGATCGTAATGCATATCACTACATTAGTGGATGTTAAACTCACACTTTAATCCATTGACATCACATATAAAATGAACTTTTGGAAAAGGTAAAACAGGTAATCTGCGACTGTTGTTCTTCCGTGTGGTACTAGCACAAATAATCAAAATGTGTGCATTGTGACTTTAGATTTAAAAATAAGCTGAAATACATGCAGACACTCGTGAAATAATGACAGCATGATTACATATGTTCCACACACTTTATTCTAAAATACACAAGTGTACAGCAAACCAAGTGCTAAGCTTCCTCTCATAGCACATTGACAACATGAAGACTCCATTGGCTCCAACCACGTCACATAACAAAAAGTCACAGTACACATGTGCGACTTCCGGATGCTGCTGAGCCTAAAGTCGGTGAAAAATACACCGCACACGGTTTAGACAAATATAAAATTAACATCGCTAGAATGCACAAAGCAACCTGAGATTGACTGACTTTGTAAACCGAAACCTTCTCGACCGGGATCAGTGAGTATTATTATAGACAAATGTATTGAAAACAACTTATTTACTTGTCCTTTAAAGTTATCCAGTACTCAAGTACTTGCCAATGCTACCCACCACAATCAACAGTCCAGTGGGCGGGGCCAGAAGATCATAATGACCGTCAGGAGGTGTGTGGGATACTGGGCAGCCAGTAGGGTTTCAGCTGAACTCATCAGCCTTCACAGACTGAGCATCAGCAGGTCACAGAAACAAGCTTGAACTTACAAAGCAGGAGGCTGAAGTCGGGTGAAACAAAAATAACTATCAGAACACAGCACTGTTTTTTCCCTGGGGCACATGTCCCAGTGCATCGCCACCACTGTAGCAATGTGGAGGGGGAAAGGCATACAGAAACTTGCTTCCCAGTGGAAACTCAGAGCATCCTATGGGTAAGTAACTTGAGACGGGGCTTTGCAACAAAACAGTGGCAGTTTTTTCTTCCGCCATAAGGCAAATAGATCCACTTCTGGCAGTCCCCAGTATTTGAACACTGGGCTGCTGACTGCTTCAGTGACCACTCGTGGGACACATTCACCATTCTGCTTAGTGAATCTGACAGGATAGTGTCTTTTCCTGCTATATGGACTGCAGATATCTGTGTTTGAAGGTTGTAGGCCACATCCCAAATTTTAGTGCTTCCTTGCACAGTTTTGATGATCTGACTCCTCCGTTTGTAGTACATTGTTATTGTGTTGTCTGTCCTGATCTGCAGGACCTGACCTATTAGGATTTCCTGAAAGTGTTTGGTTGATAGAAACACTGCTCTAACAGGTTTATGTCTTCCTGTGATTCTGTTCTACATAAATTTTCACTAAATTCACTGAAGTGCTCAGAAGTGTGAAAACAGAATTACGCTAATTAGCACTTTTTCCAGTAAGGTGAATGGAAGACTTTTAGTTTAGAGTGAAAATAAATGTACACAAGTATGTCCACTTTGTGGCTAGCACTAAATATAATTGATGCATTCTTTTCCTATTCTACAGTATATTGGACTGTCAGATTTGAGGTGCGACTCCCCCATCCTTGGGGGTGTTAATCTGCTGTCAGCACCATTGTGTGGAAGTTTTGTTGAAAGGATATTCCCCTTCTCAGATGGGCCACACTTTTCCACCGTAATATAGAGCCTCCTTTACTGGGATCATGGTTGCTAAGGCTGTCTCTGCTGAGACCACTACCTTTTTAGGTATCACTGAATGTCTCTCATGTGCTACCTGGCCCATGGGACTACTGCTGTGACTGCTGACATGTAACCCAGAATCTGAGAAATTCCTTTGCAGATCTTTCTGTTTCTATTTGGAAAGTGTCTGCAAATGCCAACAGTGTGTGATCCCTTTCCCAGGGCAGGAATGCTTTGGCCTGTACTGTCTCCAGTTACACACCAATAAATTTTAAGGTTTGCACTGGCTCTAGTGAGAACTTTTCCAGTATTAGTAGAAAACCCAGACTGAGCCACTTTTTCCATTACTCTTTGCCCCTGATGCTTCTGTCTACCTTTTTGTCTTTCCACACACTAGGCCATAATCAAAGTATGGATAGACTGTTACGCAACATATGCTAAAAGGGCCACTGTCAACCCCCTTAGGCCTCAAAGTGTCCCTAGTTTAAAAAATATGTTTTATGATTGTTCACATTCTATAGAGACTGTTAATGCAGCTGGTAGTTTGAGTCACATCTTCTTTTGAAAAGTGAACAACTGACTGCCCACCATACTGGTGTTACCACACCAACACATGTTTGTTTGCATTTCTTGACCAGCTCCCATTGCATCTTTCCTGGACTCAGGAACACCCCCAACACCATCTGTACTTTGATTATGCAGTGGGAGGAGAGGAGACTATTGTATCATGAGTGGCTGCACTGTTTGAGGGTGTTTCTGATTTTCATGAAGTGTGCACTAAGAGTAGTTCAGTGATATGAAGCAAAACAAAGCTGGGCATAGTTATACATTACTATGCATTATGGTTCTAATAACCAAGGAGGCAGGTAAAACAACCAGCAACATCAATGAATTTTAGAGGACATAAGCAATCATAAAATGTGTTTTTTTACCAAAAAATAATATGATGCAAAAAAGTTCAGCAGTGTCCCTTTAAAGCTACTGTTACAACTCCTATGCACTTTGTGAACACTCTTTGGGCAGATATGAGGTCAAAGGGCATCGACCTATATTGGAACTATTGTGTTTCTACCCTAAATCTTAGGTATTTTCTGTGAGATTCCCTCACTGAGCTATGGAACTAGCAGAAAATACGTAATAAATATTTTTTTAAACAGGGTAGAATGCTTGGGTCCCTAAGGCCCTACTTACTAGGTTGTCCTCAGATTGCATATCAGTTGCTTACATGCACAAGTAGTGTTACATAACACATCAAACACAAAAGGCAATAGAAAAACACCCTCCTCACAAAACAGTAACAATACAATCACCCTCATCACATAATCTTAATAATTACATACCATACTGAATACTAATCCAATAACAAGCGCACACAGATTGCATGCTTTCATTAACAGCAGTTTTAAATGCACACACTTTTCACATTTCTAGTGTTGGGAGTTAAATGATTCCAGGTTTTAGGAAAAATAATGTTTAAAGTTAATGACCCACAACTGGTTCCAATCATGGGGATCAACAGTCCTCTATTACAGAGTTCCCTCATCTGATATTTGTGTAAGTGATAATTTTCAGAAACAAATGTAATTCCCAAAGCTAAACCTTTCAAACTGTAATAGACAATGACTGCTGTGCTGTCTGTTAGTTCTTTCTTGTAGGCAGAGTCCCATGCTAGTCTCACGTGCATATCATAATGGTGGTCCTCAAGGAGGCTACATAACACGAACCACGCTAACTTAACCCTTGCATTGCCGCGGACTGATATATCAGTCCAAAATTCCTATGTTCTAATTCTGCTGGCAGCCTTAGGGTTAATATGGTGGCATCCAACTCCTGGGCAGGTGCTCAGATGCCTGTATATGAGCTGCCACATTAAAGAGATCACGATGATTTGGGAGGGTATAGGGTGCATCTAGCCTTCTTTGGGAGTACATACAGTATGCATTCCTTTTAAGTGCTCCATTCCTTGAATTAACCGTTTTCACTGTACGTACAATAAGTTTATCAAATTTTAACCCACTATCTACCCACACTCCTAGGTATTTATACTCATTCATATTACGTATCTGCTCATCTGTTAGTACAGTAATCTAATGTTTTACAGGCTATGATTTGTTTTGCAGGTATGTGAAGTAAACAACATTGATTGCATTTTTTTTATACTTAAAAAAAAAAATCTGGATTCCCTAAACCACCCTTCCAATGTGCAAAAATCATTTTGTAATTTTTTTTTACATTTCTGTATTTTTTTTTGCTAAAGTCATTATAACGGTATCATCCACATGTAATCTGTTTTCTGAATGAGTAATGGCATCTGGTAAATTAATACTGTATATATTAAAAATAACTAGTGTCCCAAAATGGACCCTTGTGGTATTCCCCTAGAAAGCCTGCCCTTTTTAGATGCAGATTTGTCAACTACTACAAACTGGGATCTCCTTGCCAAATAGTCCTGAAATCAGCATAATGTATCTGGCACTACCATGATCAATTCCCTTCTGTGACAGTATACAGTGGTTCACCAGATCAAAGGCTGCTGTGAGGTCAATGAACACAGTACCCACGGATTGCCCTCTATTTAATATCTAATGGAAGCAGACATCTATTAGTTTCAGTGACGACCACTAGTCTCACGACCACTAGATCATGCACCTGGGTCACAGGAATCCATGGGAGGAAGTACAGGATGGGTGGGGAAATTCTGGCCACCACAAGTCAAGAGAGTGACCTGGAGGTTATCATTTCTGATGACCTGAACATGACCAAACAGTGTGAAAAGGCAGTGGGGAAAGCAAACAGAATGTTGGTGTGCATAGGGAGGGGCATAACAAGCAGGATGAAAGAGGTGGTGAGGCCTCAGCTGGAGTACTGTGTCCAGTTCTGGAGACCACATCTCTGGAAGGACATTGACAAATTCGAGGCAGTCCAGAGAAGGGCAATGAAGATGGTACATGGACTGCACCAGAAGCCCTATGAGGAAAGACTTAAGGATCTTAATATCTATTCACTGTAGGAAAGAAGGAAGAGGGGAGATATGATTGAGACTTTCAAGTACCTTAGGGGAATAAACAGGGTACAGGTGGAAAGCATATTTCAGAGAAAACTATGTACAAGAACAAGGGGGCATGATATGAGGCTGAAGGGTGGAAGGCTCGGAAAGTAATGTTAGGAAGCACGTTTTCACTGAAAGGGTAGTGAAGCCATGAAACAGGCTTCCAGCAGAATTGGGGTGTGTGAAAACAATACAGGGGTTCAAGAGTGCATGGGATAGACATAAGAGTACCCTAGAGATGTGCAGAGTAGGAGAGCCACAGATCAAATAGGATCTGGGGCTACAGCAGTGAGTAGGGAAATGGGCAGATTAGGTGGACAATATGGTACTTATCTGCTGACAGATTCCATGTTCTATGTTTCCATGTCTCCCTGCTGTAGTGACTGAATTACTGTCTGCAGGGCTACCATTCTGAACCTTTCCTTCTTCGTCGTTCCTATCCACAAAGATGGCTTAAGGCAGCAGCCGGGTAACTACAGGCCTGTCAGTCTGATGTTTGTGGTGGGCAAGATGATGGAGGCCTTCTTGAAGGAGAGACTGGAGGTGTTCCTGGAGATATGGGCCATCTGGATGATCACCAACATAGCTTCGCTCAGGGTAGATCGTGTCATACTAACCTTGTGTAGTTCTACAATTGGGTGACAAAGGTGTTGGACCAGGGCAGGCCAGTGGATGTCCTCTTTCTAGACTTCAGCAAGGCATTTGACTCAGTGCCACACCCGGGGTTGCTGGACAAGCTGGGAGGAATGGGGGAAGGGAATAGGATAGGGAACTGGCTAACTGGGAGGTTTCAGAGGGTGGTGGTTGGGGGGGGTTATCATCTTCAAGGAAGGTCATTAGTGGAGTCCCACAAGGGTTGGTGTTGGGTCAACACCTGTTTAATGCTTACATCTCTGACATCAGGAATGGTATCAGGAGTGAGATGAGCCTCTTTGCTGATGACTTGAAGCTGGGGGTGGTGGTGGACGGGAAAGAGGGTAGAGGAGCCCTGCAGCAGGACCTGGAGACTCTGGAGAGGTGGTCACACACTTGGAAATTGAGGTTTAATGCCAAGAAGTGCAGGGTTCTCCTCCACTTGGGGCTTAGGAACCTGGATCATGAGTACTTTTTTTTGGGGGGGGAGGGAAACTGCAGGTTTCAGGGGGGAGGGATCTGGGGATGGTCGTAGATGCCAAAATGAATAACTCCAAACAGTGTAGGAGGGCTGCGGCTAAAGCAAATAAATGCCTGGGTGCACTGCCAGGGGGATAACCTTGAGAAGACAGGAAGTGCTTCACCCTCTGTATAACTACCTGGTTCAACTGCACCTAGAGTACTGCATGCAGTTTTGGTGCCCATACTTAAAAAAGGACATTGCACTTCTGGAGAGAGTTCAGAGGAGAGTGACTAGGATGATACAGGGCCTGGGGGAGCGATCCTATGAGGAGAGACTTGAGGAGCTAAAGTTGTACTCCCTGCAGGAGAGGAGGGACAGAGGGGATATGATCAAGGTCTTTAAATATCTAAAGGGAGTGAACAGGGTCAGCCTGAATGGGGTGTTCCAGCTGAGGGAGGAGGGGGTCACCAGGGGGCATTCCATAAGGCTGGTTGGCGGAAGGCTCAGGGGGGAGACTAGGAGACACTACTTCACTGAGAGGGTGGTGGGCCCATGGAACGCACTGCCCGCAGAGCTGGTGGCTGTGGATACAGTTCAGATATTCAGGAGGGTCTGGGACACATAAAAGGGGAAGTTAAAACTGGGAAATGCCAGACCTGGAGGTGTAACTCTGTTGGGGGATGGGGTCGGGGGGGTTACAGGGAGGAGGGGAGCGCAGCAACAGTGTCCTGACCAGGTGCTGATTTTTGAGCAGACTCGATAGACCTTTATGCCTACTCTGCTGGCATCTTAGTATGTGAGTATGTTCTTTATGTGCCTGTTACGATATCTCAGGTTAAGTATAGGCTGCCACTCCCCTGTTTGTTTGTTTTTTCTTGTTAGGAAGTACCTGGAGAAGAATCCCTTCTCTTCTTCTTTTGCTGGTACATCCTCTACTGCATTCTGAGACAGCAGTTTTCGAATACCCAATTGTAATTGCTCCTGTTCCTCTTTGTTTCGACTGTTATAGGAAGACTAAAGACAGACCCTTCCCCACCACCTCCAGCACCCACTGGTCTGTTGTTACAGATTGCCAGTGTTGGAGATGTTAAAAACAAACTAACACAAAAAAACCCAATCCTCCTACAGGTTCCTGTGGATCAGCAACCTTTAGATTGTCAGGGATTAGCTTTTGACTGACAGGGTTAGTTGTACTGGCTTGCCTCTTACCTCTGTAACCCCTTGCTCTGCTGGAGCCTCTTTGAGCCTAATATGACTGAGAGGTATACTGTCTCTGATTAAAAAAAAAAAAAAAAATTCCCATACTTGTACTTCCGTAGGGCCTGTTATAACCCCTGGTTTTCTTCTCTCATTCCATTAATTTTTAAAACTCATTTTATTTTTTTTGTGAGCATTAACCTTCTGTCAGGTGGTGAAAGCATGTTTTTTTTTTCCCTCAAATTGGAAGTCATCAGCTTTGTTCTGTAAATCAAAGGAAAGTCCAGTGGTTCGTAAGCAGACATAACTCATGGTAGCCACTGCATTTGCTAACCCCCTTGTGGCAGTGTCATTAATGTCCACTGACATTAGGAGTTGGTGCTTTGCAGCATCTAGACCATGTCTGACTACAGCCCTTGCAATGCCAGTGATCTGTTATCACAGGCAGGCTGTCTCAGAATGTCAGCATCTCCTTCCATAAGTCTTCCTGGTAATAAGCAGTATAGCTCAGGAAGGGCAGGCTGTCACAGAATGTCAGCATCTCCTTCCATAAGGCTTCCTGATAATAAGCAGTATGGCTCAGGAAGGCAGCCTGTTTCATAATTTCAGATGATGATGGGTAGGAACACCTTCCTAATGCATCAGTCTTTCTGGAATCTTTATCAAGGGGTGCTGTTAAAAAGCTTGCCTTTTACTTTTTGCAGGCAGCAGCCTGGATAAGCCACTCAGGGCTTGGGTGTTTGTAAAGATAATCAGATCCATTCCTGGTTACCCGATATCTTTTTTTTACTTTCTTGTTGATTGCCATTCCAGAGGATGGCACTTCCAGAACTGTAACCTTCATTTTCTTAAATGTTGCATGTATGGGTATATTAATCGTCTTTTTGGAGGTTAGTCCCCCCACACTGAGGAGTGCAGCCTTGCCATCATCTTCCGGAGTCTCCTCAGTGGGAATATTTGGTTTTAGCCATTCCTCTTAGGAAAGCAGAGTAGGATGTGAAATCATCCATGACTCTGCATCCACATAGACATAACATTTTTTATTGGCATTACAGTGATGGCACAATACTGACAATCGGCACTGTGCCATCAGGAGCAGAAAGTGTTTTTTGCATGATCTTTGCCCCCCCGCACCCCCCCCAGGCAGGGGGGCTCTGCCACCCACACCCCTGCATTTTCGATGATCAACTCCAAGTTGGCATTGTTTCGGGTGGGGGGTGAAATCAGAAGAAAGCAGTGTCAGCAATACCATGGACCACTACAGTGAGCTGCAGGTTTTGTTGCTATAATGGTCTTCACGGTATTTCCGTCACTGTGTGAATGGTATACGGAGAGCCAGTATCCTCATCCCTAATTACATCAGGGGATGCAAGTTCTGCTTCTATCTCCTCTGGAGTATACTGTGCCAGACTGGGAGGTACATAGAGAGATAATTTTTCTGCCTGTTGCTTCATGGTTTGGAAAAATCTCACATTTATTTGAATGTTTCCATGGATAACACAGGGGACAGAGCAGGAAGCATTATTGTTTCCTCTGTTTCGAGCTCAGTTTGCTTTTCCTTTCTCACCTTTGATGCTAGTAGATGATTCTGGGGTATCAGCACATAATTTTTTTGTCTTTTTTAATCTTATCTGAACGTTTATCAGATGTGGATTTAGGGTCCCTTGTACGATTCTTAGAGGATTCTGCCTTATGGGATATATCCTTCGGTGAAGCAGGCTCAGCTGACATTTTAGCCAAAGGGTTCACAGACATTACAGGGGGACACTCTTTGAAGCTGGACAGAGAGGCAGGAGCTGACAGGGAAAGCCTTTTTTCCTGTCTCTTTTTCTGTGTTTTAGGACAAAGCACACTGCACAGCTCAGTTTTTCCAGTCATGAGCATTGCCCAAACACTTGTAACACTCTGTATGCCTATCTGCCTTAAGAAAACTGGAGCCACACTGAGTACATCTTTTGAAGCCAATGGGTCTAGTCTTTGACTTTCTCAACTCAAACAAGAGATCAGGAAGGGCACCACTGTAAAACTGTCTGACCTCAGTCCTTGAGAGACAGTTTAAAAGTCGATCACAATCTTTGAAAGCTGACTTGTAAATTTCACTTCAGCTGTGAAACTTAGTTCTTTAAATATTGGCAGAGCACTCAGAAACTGATCACAGTTGTCGTAAACCTGTGACAGTGCCCACTAGACCTCAAGTTAAAACTCAAAAAAACAGGAAAAAAGTAAACATTTTTTTAACCGGGAACCAAGAAAAGGAAACTGAATATTTTATTTATTGCTGCTAAACCCTGGCGAGTCTTTGTAAACAGAGTAAAATGCAGTTATTTTCTCGGTTATTGGGAATAAAGAAAATAGTGGTTAAAAAATACCTCTAAAACACAGAACTGAGAGAGAAATAAATGTAATTAAATAAAATAAATACAATAACGAGTAAGTTAAACACTTAGCCATTGAACAGTAGGAGCACCGTCTGGGACGACTACTTTCTTCAGTGAGAAACAAAGGCTGTTAGTGCAAGGCCAGCAGAGAGAGCTTTCATTTAAGAAGAAAAAAAAAATTCTAATTTCTGAGGCTATTCCACAGGTAGAAATTATGCAAGAGTTGGACTAGCTCTTCTAAACTATTGTTGTACAAGGATACAGTCCTATAAAACCTCACCTTCGTAAAGGTGTATCAGCACATAGCAGCATTCATACTTCTTTGAGCAAAATTACGTTTTCCAGTGTAATACAACAAATCAGTTTGACACACTGTATAAATACGGTATCAAATACCCATGGCTTAATCCTTATCTCCTGCTAGGTTATGCTGATTGAAGATCTCTCTTGAATGCAACTTAGGTGGTGTATTACATAATTAATTTAGCAAATTACAATGTTATTAGGGTAGTAAGGCAAATCTGTCCAAAACACAGTAGAAATACAAAACCAAAAACCCAGTATAACTTAATCCTTATCTCCTACTGTATTGTGCTAATCAAAGGACATGTCTCTTAAATGTCACTGATAGTAAACAAAACACCCAAAAGTGAAGTATAATTCTGTAGCCCAATTTAAATATCATCAAAACCCAAATTTGAATATTAAAACCAGTTTAGTGTAATGGAAATAATGATGTGAACATTAAATATTATATTATATATGGTGAAAAATGTAAACTAGTAGTTAGACTGAATACCTAAGTCTTTATGACAGAAACATAGAAACATAGACTTTGACAGCAGAAAAGGACCACTTGGCCCACCCAGTCTGCCCATTTCCCTACCTACTGGATAAGCTGCAGATTCTAGTTAACCAACAGCCTACTTCCTGCCACCCCCCCCACTACAATTGCCTTGTCTGTCCCATGCATGTTTGAACTCCCCCACTGTTTTAGCCCCAACAACCTCCCCAGGAAGGCAGTTCCACACATCCACCACTCTCTCCGTGAAAAAAGATTTCCTCACATTACCCCTGAGCCGTCCACCATCTATCTTTAAATTGTGTCCCCTTGTTCTTACACATCTCTTTTTCTGAAAGATGCTACCCTCTTGGACTTTGTTAATTCCCTTGAGGTACTTGAACATTTCTATCATGTCCCCCCTGTCCCTCCTTTCATCAAGGGTATACATATTAAGCTCTCTGTCTCTCTTCATATGATTTCTGATGCAGACCCTGCACCATTTTAGTTGCCCTCCTCTGGACTGCTTCCATCCTGTCTATGTCCTTGCGTAGATGAGGTCTCCAAAACTGACTGCACACAGTACTCCAGATGGGGTCTCACCAACTGTCTGTACAGGGGGATAATCACTTTCCTTTTTCTACTTGTGATGCCCCTTCCTATGCATCCCAGTATCCCCCTGGCTCTCCTCACTGACTTCTCACATTGCTTACCCACCTTTAGATCATCCGATATGACTACCCCCAAGTCCCGTTCCATTTTTGTTGTTCTTAGTACCTCCGCTGCTATTGTGTACTCTTCTTCTGGGTTTCTGTTTCCCAGGTGCATTACTTTGCACTTCTTTGCATTGAATCTAAGTTGCCATATGTCTGACCATTCCTCCAACCTTGCCAAGTCCCTTCTCATCCTTTCTACCCCCTCTGGTGAATCAACTCTGTTACAGATCTTTGTATCATCTGCAAAGAGGCATACCTTTCCCTCCAGACCCCCTGCAATGTCACCTATAAAGATGTTAAAGAGGACTGGACCCAGTACTGAGCCCTGAGATGCTCCACTAGTGATCCCCCTTTCTTCGGAATGTGTGCCACTCACTATTACCTTTTGTGTCCTGTTGTGCAGCCAGTTTGCAACCCAGGCTACCACCCTGGGACCCACTCCCAAGCTGGCTAACTTGATTATTAATCTTTTGTGCGGGACTGTGTCAAATGCCTTGCTAAAGTCTAGGTAGGCCATATCCACAGCCCCTCCCTGGTCTATTACTTTGGTCACCCAGTCAAAGAAATCTATTAGATTTGTCTGACATGACCTTCCTGCTGTAAATCCATGCTGCTTTGGGTCCTGTGCCCCGCTGGCCTCTAGGTACTCAACAATTCTTTCTTTCAGAAGTGATTCCATCATTTTCCCTACCACTGAGGTCAAACTTACAGGTCTGTAGTTTCCTGCTTCTGCCTTGCTCCCACTTTTGTGAAGGGGAATCACATCTGCCCTCCTCCAGTCCTCAGGTACCACCCCATCCTCCCATGATTTGTTAAAAAGTGTGGTCAGTGGTGTCATTAGGTCCTCCCTTAGTTCTTTTAGGATTCTGGGGTGAATCCCATCAGGCCCCATTGCTTTGTCCACCTTGAGTTTTAGGAGTTCTTTCAGGACTCTTTCTTCTGTAAATGGACTGGTGTCAACCCCCCTACCCAGAGTGCTTCTATTGTCTGGTTTTGGTAACTCCTCCTCATCTTCTTTTGTGAATACTGAGCAAAAGTATTCATTCAGTATCTCTGCCTTTTCACTGTCTCCCTCTGCCCACCTCCCCTCTCCCTTATTAATCTTCACTATTCCTCCCTTAACCTTTCTATGCTCCCTAATGTACCTATAAAAGGTTTTATCCCCTTCTTAACTGACTTGGCTATTTTTTCCTCAGTTTGGGCTTTTGCTATTCTGACCGCCTTCCCCACTTCTTTCTGTTTTAATTGATACAGTTCCCTGTCGTGCTCCTTCTGTGATGCCTTATACTTTTTGAATGCAGCCTTTTTCTCCTTAACCTTCCCTGCCGCCTCTTTTGAGAACCATAGTATTTTTTTACTCCGCTTTGTTTTCTTTATCTGTTTCACACAAAAGCTTGTTGCCTCTATGATGGCAGTTTTGATTTTTCTCCATTGTTCTTCCACCCCTCCTTTTTGCCCATTTGCTAGTGTATTCCTCAGGTATTCACCTATTTTGCCAAAGTCAGCCCTTCTTAAGTCCAGTATGCTTGTTTGTATGGCTTGTCTCCATGGTTGTGCTGCTTGTGTAGAGCACACTGTTTTGGTCTTTACGCATTTGCAGATGTCTACCGACTTAAATTTGTGATCCTCTCTCCATTTGAGAGTACCAGGTCTAGTATTGCTTCCTCCCGAGTGGGGGTTCCAACACTAGCTGTCTAAGGCTCGCCTTCTGCAGGCATCGAGAACGACCCTGCTCTTGGATGTGGCTGCAGTACATGTCATCCAGTTAACATCTGGCATATTCAGGTCTCCCATTAACAGTATCTCCTTTTTCAGCCATTTTGAGAATGTCTCTATCATTTTCTTGTCCATTTCCTCCCTTGAGATGGGGGTCTGTATACAACCCTGTGCGGATTGTGATGCCATTCCTGCTCCAAGGTGACCCAGAGTGCCTCTGTCCTCCCTTTACTTTTAGTTCTGTAGCTTTGATCCTTCCCCTTATGTATAGAGCTACCTCACCTCCTCTTTTCCCTCCCTGTCCTCTTCTGTAGACTGTGTACCCTGGTATGTTGACATCCCAGTCATGGTTCCCGTGTACCATGTTTCTGTGACTGCCACAATATCCAGTGTTCATCTTCCATCAAGGCTACTAGCTCAGGAAGCTTGTTCCCAGACTACGGACATTTGTACTCATTGCCCTCCATTTAATGTTGCTTTATCCTTTTTTCCCCATGCCTGTTCTTTTTGCCCTTGTCTATTTTTCTGTTTACCCCTGTCCTGCCCTCTGTTGAGCACTGTACCTCAGTGTTTACCTTACTACCTGTCATGTTTTGTGGGGGGGAGGCTTGACATTTCCTGCCTCTTATTAGCACCTCCCCCCATATCTAGTTTAAAAGCTTGCCAAGGAAGCATTCAAACCTGTCACTTAGGATCTTGGTTCCCTTCATGGACAGATGCAGACCATCGTGCCAGTATAAACCTTCATCTCTCCAGGTATACCCCCAGTCCCAAATGAAGCCAAAGCCCTGTGCTCTGCACCAGTTTTGCAACCATTCATTAAACTGCATGGCGTGTAGTACCCTAGCCTCACCCCTGTCATGGACTGGCAGCACCTCTGAGAAGGTAACTGTGCTTGCTATCTCTCTGAGGCCCCTCCCCAACTCCACAATTTCATCCTGCACTGCACTGATCCCATGCCTAGCTAGGTCATTTGTCCCAAGGTGGACAATGATATCTAGTTCCCTCTCCTGTGATGCTGCTTTTGCAATCCTGAGGATTGGATAGGGTTGGGTGGCTGCCCTTAGATTTCCATGTTAAATATTATGATGGAATATGGTGCTAGATACATATAAACAGTCTAAGCACCAGAAGGTTGAATTGTTCAAATTCTTATAATACAAGATCAACAGTGAACTTGCAAGTGGAAATACCTAGTTGTAGAAGAAAACTGGGACAAAAACTCTTTAGAAATAGAGCAATTAAAGCAAGGAATTCATATCCCTCTGAAAGTGATAGCAATTAGGGCATTTTAAAAATGGTTTAAAACTGCATTTGGGTGAGGCGCCCCACTGATGTCCTCTCTCTCCCTCTTCCAATTTGAATCAATTAACTGCAGCCCTCTGTTGTCTCCCTTCTAACTAGTTTCTCATGCATCAGTGTCTTTTGCTGTACCCAGGTCCTCTAGTTTTTTCAGCAACCTTCTGTGAGGCACTGAGTTGAAAGCCTTGCTGACATCAAAGTAGAGTAAATCCACAGCATGGGACTTATCCACTACTCTCATTTCCCAGTCAAGAATACTATCAGGTTGCTCTGACAAGCCATTCCTGCCATGAACCTGTGCTGTTTACTATCTTGGAATCCACTGTTCTCCAGGTAGTTTACAAGGTCCTCTTTGACTAGTGTCTCCATCGGTTTAGCCATAATAGTGGCAAGGCTGACAGGTCTGTAGTTACCTGGTTGCTCCGTGCCCTCAGTTTATGGAGCGGGACTATGTCTGCTACCCTCAAGTCTTTTGGAACTACCTCTACCTAAATTGAACTATTGAATAGCCTCACCAGGGGTTCAGTTAGTTCCATTGCTAATTCCTTGAGCACACTCGGATGCATCCCTTCTGGCCCCGGGGCCTTATTTATCTTTAAGGCTGCCAGGCCATTCCAAACCTTTCACTGGTAAATACTTGCTGCTTCATCTCAGGGATCCCCTGTAAAGCTGCCTTAATGCCACTCTCTGGCAGAGGCCCTCTGTCTTCCTTCGTGAATACAGAGCAAAAGCAGTCATTAAGAATGGCTGCTTTCTGCCCATCCCCCTCAACTACCCTGCCTCCCTCTCTTAGCCTAACAATTGCTCCTCTCATCTTTTTTTTTCACCAATGACCCCTTCACAATGCGCAGCTCTGTGTCTACTTTTACTTCTTGACTGCCCTTTTGGTTTCCCTTGTTCTCATGTGGTCCTCTCCCCATTCTTCTTTCCCTTGTTTTCCTTGTACCTGATGAAGGCCTTCTGTTTGGCTCTCACTGCTTCCCTGACCTTTCCAGAGAACTATATTGGACTCCTGTACCTTTATCTTTTGATTACCATTCTCGTGCAAAACTTTGCTGCCTTGAAATTGGCCTCGATTGCCCCCATCCCTCCACCACATACCTGTTGCTGTCCACTCTAACGTTTCCTGAACCAGCTCCCTGATCCAGTTGAAGTCTGCCCTTCTGAAATCTAGGACTTCTGCCCTTGACGAGGGCTTATTTGTCCCAAATGCCAGGTCCAACCATATAGAGTTATTGTCGCTGGACCCTAGTGGCTCCCCTACCCTCACTCCTCCTAGCACCTCTGAGTTGGTGAGAACCACATCAAGAATGGCAGCCTGCCTAGTGGGTTTCTTAACAAGCTGCACCAGCAGGCAGTCCTGCAATATATCCAGCAGGGCCTGACTTCTTCGGCTCCTGGCCACTGGAATGACCCATTCAATATTTGGCAGGTTTAGATCTCCCACCACCACCTCCCCCATTGCCACCCCCCTTTCTAGTTATGTACCTAGCTAATTCTCTCTCTCTTTTCTCCCTGTCCTGGAGGTTTGTTGATCACCTCATTGTAGTTTCTTGCCTGAGAATGCCATTAGCTGAACCCACAGTGATTCTGCTTCCCCATTACCACCACTGATGTTTCCAGCCTCTACTGCCTCCATGCCCTCTCTGGCATATAGGGCTATGCCTCCTTCTTTATCTTTTCCTCACCTCATCTAAACATGGTGTAGCCTGGGACTGTCAGGTCCCAATCATTATTCTCTGAGGTCCAGTTTCTGTGATGACTACTACAGCCATCTCAGTGTCTGCCACCATTGTCTGGAGCTCACTAATTTTATTTCCAGACTTGTGGCATTAAGGCAAAATCTTTTTCATCTTTCTCCTGATCTCCTCTTGCTTCTTCCCACTACTTCTCCCATATTCTTCCCTAGTGTCCTTATTTTTTTTTTTATGTTGAATGTAGACTTTCTCAGTCCTCTCTCTTGGCCTCTTCCCCTAATCTAATTTGAACTTCAACCTTGCTGTTATACACCTTGCTGCTACTAGTCCCCTGCTCAGGGGGAGCACTGTCTAGATTCCCCACCTGCCTTCCCTTCTCAGTGATTCCCCTAGCCTCCATCTCCCCTGCAGTCAGTTTAACTGTCTGATGTAAACATCAAACTTCTGCCCCAAAACACTGGGCCCCTCTCCTGTCAGGTGAAGGCCATCACCCTCTTGATGAGCCTCCTGACCCAGAAGCCCCCCCAGTAATTTATTTTATTTTATTTAGTTTTTGTTGACCGGGTAAGTGCACTAGACAAATCCTGCCTATTTTCAGGCACGACCCGGGGAAGGGGGATACAGATGAATGCCAACTGACCTTGAACCAGATTAAACTGTTGGTGGTATTTTTAGTGAATGAGGGAAATTTGGCCAGGACACGGAGGAAATTCCCCTACTCTTTTCGATAAGTGCCATGGGATCTTTTACATCCACCTGAACTACCACCAATCCAGGCAGATGGGACCTCGGTTTAACGTCTCATCTGAAAGATGGCACTCCAGAAGTGCAGCACCCCTCTCATGCTGCACTACAGTGTCAATACTGGGATATTAACCCAAGTGCCAGATGTGGGAACTGAACCCACAGCCCTCTGATCTCCCGGCCTCAGAGGCGAGTGTGCTACCTACTGAGCCACTGACACTGCTGTATGATGTATACATACAGTTTGCTGTAGGAATATATGACTGTTCTAAAAAATCTGACAAAGCACCAGTGCTTTGACTATTCATCTTCATCAGGGGACATGGCAAAATTTCTGAATTTTGCAATTCATGAAAAGTTCAGTATGAGACCCCCCCAATTCGGTCTGGCTTCCATGGTGAGAATATTCTTGAAGATCCTGATATTATCATAGTCTCTGAAATTATTCAAAAGGAAGGACACCATATGTATCCTTACCTACATGACCTTATAAGAATCCCAAATCAGGCCCTGGCACACACTGCATAGAACATAACAGATTCACCTGGGTTAGTAGAAAAGAGTTCTCTACATCCATCTCAGAGGCTACAGCATTTGAGTATGAATTTTCACATGAATTGGTGTTTTGTTCCAGTAGAGCATGAAAGATTAGAGATCTGTCACTTCAGGAACCAAAGGATAGTCTCAACATACAGGTGCATTCAGATTCCAGCACTTAACATCAGATACTATGGAGATGGTACCATAGGCAAAACTCGTACTAAGGAAGTATATGGAGCACAAAAGACAAATTGCCCATAGTAGGCTCCAATTAATTACTTATAATAAAACAAGTTGTTACTTGATAGCAAAAATCTATCTAACCTGTTTTTAAATACATTTTTTATTTCACTGATAACTACAGATGGTAGGTAAGGAATTCCAAGGGTTAATGATTCTCTGTGGAAAAATAATATGCTTTTTTTTTTAATTAACTTTGTTTCTGGTTAGTTGAAGGGGATGTTCTCTTATGTTAAAGGTGGCCTGTATGAATTCAAGTCCACAGTCAAGCATGAGGGATGGATCGTTAACAACATCTCAGGCGAACAGAAGATCACACCTCATGCGCCTCTGTTCCAATGACATTAGATTAAATCCAGAAAGTCTTTGCTCATAAGATATACAGTTGTCTGGAGAAATAAAAGTAGCCACCCTTCATTGACATTTTTCAATTGTGTTGATGTCTTTTTTTTCTTAAAAGGACACCAAAGATGGGAAACAAAGTCAAAATGGGGTCTCACATAGGCATGATAGAGGGGTAATAGAATACTAGTTTTTTTTTTATTTAATATTGTGCCTGATAGTCCACCATGTTTTATTAACCTTACTCAAGAGTGTTAGATTCGTAGGTCAAAGTCCAGATTAGAATCAACTGTGACTCCTAAATCTTTTTCAAAGCCTTACAGTTTAATATTTCATTGTATAATAGATATTTGTTCCTGGGATTGTCTTTCCCAAAATGGAGTACACTGCATTTTGATGCGTTAAAGTGTAACCCCCATTTTCAGGACCAGGAGCTCAACTTATCTAATTATTATTAGATTTCGACAAGGCCTCCTTTGATGGCTGCTTCCATGTACCTACTCAACCTCCCCTACTTAGCTGTCCTTCTGGAACATAACTGTTGCTCTCCCCCTCTCTATTGCTCTGGAGTACTATAGTACAGTTTTTGTAAATATCAACTGTGTATTTGTTTTATTTATGTCTGGCTGCCCAATGCCCCAGCTGATGTTGTTAACCAAACTGTTCTACGTTTTGTTGCACAGACTTTTTTGTGACTGTTTCATGACTTTGTTGTTTGAATCATTCTGTATTTGCCTATAGACATGGAACATTTGTAAAAGAGCTATTGCTCAAAGGTTTTCTGAATACCTAAATAAATAAAAAATTAAAAAGTCCTCTTGCAGAATAGCAATTTCCTCAGTGTTGTTACATATGTTGCTGATTTTACAGTCATCAGCATATTTAATAATATAACAGTTTATATTATTGGACAAATCTGAAATGAATATTTGAAACAGTAAGGGAGCTAGAACGGATCCCTGTGGTACCCCACTATTAATTGCTGACCAACTCGATAGATAACCATCTATAACCACTCTCTGATATCTGTTTGTGACCCAGTTTGCTATCCAACGTATAAACAAGGATTGAATACAAGCCTTTAATTTATATATTAAAGCCCAGTGAGGAACTGAGTCAAAGGCTTTTTTGAAATCGAGAAATATGACATCGCAGGGTAAATTGTTATCCAGATTAGAGTTTATGTTGTTGTAAAAGTTAATCAGATTAGCAGAACAAGACCGTCCTTTAATGAAGCCATGTTGGCAGCTGTCAAGATTGTCAACCAGCAGAGTTAATTTATCCTTAATTAGTTTTTCTAACACCTTACAAAGAACTGGTGTGAGGCTAATAAGACAGTAATTGTCAAGAAGACTTTTATCACCTTTTTTCAACAGGGGAATAATGTTGGCTCTTTTCCAGTCCTGGGGAAGTTCTGTTGTATTTAGACTAGCATTGTAAATAATGTTTAAGGGTAAGAGTAGATTGTCCTTCATTAGATAAATCATCTCACCAGTAATGTTATCTGAACCAGGGGAAGAGCCACATTTAATATCGTCTAATTTTGCCTTAATGTCCTCTATAGATATTGCTAGTTTATTAGTAGGCTTGTCTAACGTTGGATCTTTAGTTGCTGCAGGATTTTGAAAAGCTTTACAGAAATGAGAATTCAGAAGTTGTGCCATTTCGTCTGGAGATGAGGCAATAGTGTCTTTATCAATAAGAGGACCGACTTTACATATTTGTTTCTTAAGGGAGTTAATATAACTGAAAAGAATTTTATGATCTCCCTTTTGAGCTTGCAAGGCAATCAGTGTTTCGGTATTGTATTTTGCTTTTCTAATTTCAGATTTGCATTTTTTTGCATCTGCTTAAAAGATGCCCATGTTCTGGCACATTTATTAGCTAGGTATTTTTTAAAGACTTTCCTTTTTTTCAAAATCAATTTATTAAGTTTGTGTGTCAACCATTTTGGGTTATTTCAAAGTTTCCTTTTTTAATTCTAGGGATGAATTTATGAGCAGTATCTAGAATGATGTTTTTAAATGTAGTCCACATCAAGTCAATATTTTGATCGTGAGGGACTATTTCCCAATCAGTATTAGCAGGATGTTCACAAATAGTTGCTCTTTTGGCTTTACTGTAAACAAACATCTCAGTTACTTTGTTTGATTGTATCCAGGGCATATCTATTTGAAACTTTATTATATAATGGTCACTGTTTCCTAACGGAGTAGTGACTTGACAGTTCTGAATTTTGATCGATTCGCTGCCTAATACAATGTCCAAAATATTATTGCCTCTAGTTGGAGAGGAGACATATTGCATAAGATTTAGTTCCTCACATGTTGAAGGAAAATCTTTAGCTGGACTCGAGGTGACAGTATTGTCAACCCAGTTGATGTCTTTAAATTTAAGATCACCCATAAATATGATATTGCCATAGTCTGTTGCTAATTCCATCTCATCACAAATTTCCTTGGTAGTGGTAGATGGGCAAACTGGAGGTCTATAGCAGATTCCCAGAATAAGTTTGTGATTTTGTAATTTGTTTAGGCTGACACAGATGGACTCGGCCTGGGAATGGGATGATTTAATTATACGCGAAATTTCAATTGGGTTATGAACATATGAATCTGCCAGCCGAAACAGACCACCCGGTCTATCAATCTCTGCCTGAGTGTGCAGCTAACACCCTAGATTGCAGCTGCCTCGACCCCCTCCCCATCTGTCATTCCCATGACGGTTCAGTGAAGTATTTATTTATAGAGCAATTCCTTCACCTTTTCTATTATTTCTGCTCAAGGAGAAGAGGACATTGTCTGGTATAGAGTTATTCCATATATTGTTGTTTGACCACCAGGTTTCTGTTAAATCTATGATGTCAGATTTCTCAATTTTAGATAACATGACTAATTCTTCAAACTTTCTACAAAGACTTTGAGCATTTAAAAGTAGTACCTTTAAGTTACTTCTCATTTTACACTGGTGCATTAGATGTTTTGCCTGAAGACCCACTATTGTTTGTCCCCTCGGCTAATGGTTTAAATTAAGCGATGGTATAGGTTTGTGAAACTGAAAACTAAGTTCTCTCTCTCCTTTTTTGTTTGAATGAAGACTACATATAATAAAATGTTTCAGGTTCTCCTTCTCTTGAATTGACCTCAGATGTCAGAAAAGTTTTCATGTTTGGGTCTGAATTCCTTAGTCTGTCCACGAATCTCTGGAAAAGTGGGAAAAGCCATGACATGTGCCAAACTGTATTTGGACATCAGGTGATAGGAGAGATCCTAGGATTGTGAGGGTTGGTGGGAGGAACTGTGAGTAGGCAGGTGCCATTGTTTGAGTCTGCCAGCATTACATGGCTGATAGGCAGTCAATAAGGTGGTAGCAGCACAGAAGCTTAAAAATCCATGTTCTCAGGTCTCTGCACACAAAAAGCTTCAAACTACTGTGGTGCTTAGAACCATGGGATCCTGCTGCCTTTTGTTATAAATGACTAAGTGCTGAGTCTACTTTAAAAGCACATGTGTTGAATGTTTTTATCCTTGGAGGGAACATCAGATGGTGGAAGGTATCCTAAGATTGTAAGGGGAGACAGGAGGCATTATGAACCATTGGCATCATGGTTGGGATGGTTGACTTCATGTGATTGACAGGTAGCCAATAAGGAGCAGCAGCAAAGGGGTTTAGATATCCATGTTTACAGGTCTCGATGCTTCAGAGGGCTGCCGTGGTGAGAAGCAGGGAAGCTTACTACCTTTGTTACAAATTACTAAGTGCTGCTTAGCTCAAGATCTCTGGGATTGCAGTGTAATTTCACCTACTGTAGCAGCTAGCACTTTTGCAATTCTGTAACACACACAATTGTACTTTTGATATATTGTAACTGTATTTGGTGTTGTCCATCTTCCATGTCTTGTACAGTATCTGCTCCCCCAGATGCATCTGGAAATGAGCAGATTGCTCAGTATGCATTCCCTAGTGAAAATTTTAAATAAAAACAAATAAAAATGTTGATTGTCTTTAAAATTACATGTATTGGATCTGTTTGGGCTGGACGGGGACATTGGGTGATGGGAGGGATCCTGGGATTGTAAAGAGTGGTGGTCCAGCAGAAGGTATCAAACTGTCCAACACTCCTGGAAAATCAAATGTGACAGCTGTGTGCAGAGTACTGATAATTTACTGACCCTCCTTGCTGAAGTAATAGCTATCAGGAATGAAGTTGCTCAGTAATGGCCATAGGTTCAAATTAACAGTTCATTAAAGCAGCAGTGCAACAAAAAAAATTGTTTTTGGAAAAAACTAGTTTCCGCTACAATTAAGAAAGCTTTTAGCATACCTGTCAAATGTACTTGTCTAGGTACCTCCTATGCAGTGCACCTGAATCCTTTTCTATTTTCTTGATCCTAACCCTTGTCAGGTCTACAATGCTATTTCTATGTAAAATGTGGTGGCCATTTTTTTTCTTGAGAGAAAAAACTAAATTAAAACAGTTATAAAATAGTCACATTTTTGGTGAAATTCGAAGCTTGCACCACCAAATGAAACTGTTAGATGCCTGGAATCATTTTACGGTTAAAAAAAAAAAGTAGGGTAAATTTTTTGCCCAGGTTCATTGTACTGCTGCTTTAACTCAGTGGGAACCAGATTTAGGTCCTAAGCTAGTATAGGTTTCATTATAGGAAACATATGTGAGAGGTCTTTAATAAACCTCTTAAACACTGGCTGTTCAAATAAATTTCCTGCTGAGGTATTAGCCCTAATGCAGACTGAGCAGAAAATGCAACTTTAAAGATTCTGATTGTAAGTCCAAAGACTTAAAATGTAATAATTACTCCAAAATTAATGCAATTTCTGCTTTCTCAGCAGACTGTGGATTGTCCCCACACCAGACTGAAAATATTTTCGACTCTGAACTGGCAGTTTTCCTTGTGGATGTCTTTCTAGCTACCTTAAGGACCTCAAGTAACATGGGTAGAGAGATTTAAGTCAGAAAACTGTCAATTATAATAATTAATGTCATTTTTATGGCTGCAGTAGGTGGAGCCTGCAGATGTTTTGCATGTACAAAAGGAGTGATGTCATGTTTTCTGTCCGTGGAACTGACTGAAGGTGTAAATAGTCTCCTCCACCTTACCCTCCTCCAAAAAATGTTTTCCACCCTCAAATAAATTTGCTTTCATGTTAGTCAATGGTTGCAGGATACTATTTTCTTTCTTAAATGGGCAGTACAAGAACTGGAACCTGAGTAGTGGGGGGCAGCATTGTTTTTTTTGAGGGGGTGGTAAGATCCACCCCCACCTCCACCTGAGAAGCTCCTAAAGATCCACCCCACCTTTTTTTTAATTCATGTGGGAGGGGCATGAGGTGGATCTATCATGTTGAAACAAGACACACTAGTTTAGGATCTGGACCAAGGAACAGAACAAGTCTGTGGAGTCCCTGCATTTTATTAAGGACTAGGAGTACAGAAGATCCTTAATGCCTTCAAATTGACTTAAAAACCCTTGGATCAAATGATTATCAGAGCCACCTGGTGTCTCAAAAGGAAAGAGTAATTAAGAAGTGTCTGAAACTACAGCTCCCAAGGAAAACAATAGACACAGCATTCTGGTTGAAAGACCCACAGGTTTTTCTTAAACATTTATATACTAAAAACATAAAGTTCAGCATTTGGGATTAACAATATTTGTTTACCATATTCAATATATATATATATATATATATATATATATATATATATAGTTTGTCTTTTAGTAGTTTCAAAACTTTGAAAACATTGGTGTTATTAATGCATTTAGAAATCAATTTTTAATTGTCTTTACAGTTAATCATGCAGTTTCACGTGAGGGCACATTTTTTGGGGGAGTGGGTTCAAATTATTTTAATCATGGGCACAGTACTTGGTAAAGACAGACCTCTGATGAAGTGTATTATTTCTTTAAAGTTTGAGAAGTGGAGTTGCCTTGCACATGTTAAAAATACTAGCTGCAATTAACAACTACTTATAGAAACAAAAGGCTGGGTGGTTTTTTTTCCTACTTTCTTTTCACCGATATAAACTGAGCCAGGAAAAAAGTAAGACTGGAACAACTATCAGAGCTGCCATCCCCCTGGACATGCCATTTATCACTCATTTAAAATAACACAAATGTAGTTTCACATTTATACTATGAGGGAAGCAAGAAGATGAACCAGCATGGTTAGCAAATACATCCATTGACACCTGTGAATGAGTGGGGAGGGGTATTTTTTCTAACATTCCTGGTGGTTTTATACTCCCTGGAACCTGCTATTCAGTTTTTTTTATTGCCTCTTCTCCAGGCAATCTTCCCAGAGTGCAGTTTGCTCTATTGTTTAATATCTCCAGTGGAGGCCAGTGTGTTGTTACATTGTCTTTTGCTTCAAATTTACCACAGACATCATAGCAGCCAAATAAGGCACACTTTGAGTCTTAGGGTATGTACAGCATAATTAATAAGTTTTCATATGCATAATCTTTCCATTCATGTTATTGCTAGACATACTGTAGCTAGCTTGGCTTGAGGAAGGGTGAACATGGTCAGGACCCCTCAGCAATTGAGATGTATATGCAGCAAATAAGTCCAGATGTGCTAACTGCCTGCTGAATAAGGAAGGGTTGCAGGAAACCAGGGAATGATTACGGGGGGGGGGAGGGCTGATGGTCATCAAAATGGAAAGGGATTTTGGGGTAATTGTATTGGATGACCTAAAGGTGGCTAAACAATGTACCAAATCTGTGAGGAGAGCCAGTGGAATGCTGTGGTGCATAGGGAGAGGTATTACCAGCAGAAGGAAGGAGGCGGTGATGCCACTGTGTAGATCACTGGTGAGGCCTCATTTGGAATATGGTGTCCAGTTTTGGAAGCCACATTTCTGTCATGCAACTTTAAATCACAGATGGGTTCAATGGTTCTATTTTAGATTTCAATCCCTTTCCCCTACTTCTCCCACTGGTTATGCATAATCTTTCCATTTATGTTATTGCTAGACATACTGCAGCTACCTTGGCTTGAGGAAAGGTGAACATAGTCAGGACCCCTTAGCAGTTGAGATGCATATGCAGCAAATAAGTCCAGATGCACTAACCGCCTGTTGAATAAGGAAGGGTTGCAGGAACCCAGGGAATAATTACGGGGGGGAAGGGTCTGATGGCCATCAAAATGGAAAGGGATTTTGGGGTAATCATACTGGATGACCTAAATGTGGCTAAACAATGTACCTAAGCTGTGAGGAGAGCCTGTGGAATGCTGTGGTGCATAGGGAGAGGTATTACCAGCAGAAGAAAGGAGGTGGTGATGTCACTGTGTAGATCATTGGTGAGGCCTCATTTGGAATATGGTGTCCAGTTCTGGAAGCTGCATTTCTGTCATGCAACTTCAGATCACAAATGGGTTAAATGGTTCTACTGTAGATTTCTGTCCCTTTCCCCTACTTCTCCCACTGGTTAGCCTTATGGAATGCAACAAGAACATATCTTGGCTAGCATGATGAATGCACCTACACAAGCTGCTTCTCAGTCTACAGCACTGTCTTTTTAAAATGCTAACTTCTTGTTGAAAATATGGCATAATTTTTCCATCCATGTTATTGCTAGACATACTGTAGCTATCTTGGCTTGAGGAAGGGTGAGCATGGTCAGGACCCCTTAGCAGTTGAGATGCATATGCAGCAAATAAGTCCAGATGTGCTAACTTACCCTATAACTGTTAAGTGTCACAGTTTGCATTTTCTTCTTGAAATAGTTACTTTTGCATTTATGTTTATTTTAAAATATTTAATATTCTGACCATGTGGTTATATCATAGACCATAACTGATCTCCAGCCTTAACTCCCCCCCGTGCTCCAACTTGCATAGAAAATAGTGCTTGTAGACAAATCTAATCATTTTGCCACTGTGTTCTGGCGTGTTCATGTGTGTGTATATGTGTGTGTATATGTGTGTGTGTGTGTGTGTGTGTGTGTGTTACTGAAGCAAGAAATGTACAGCTGTCATTTTTTTACATCCTGTTCAAAATGTGTTTTTGCACCTGCGGTGCCAAATGGCACAGTCACTGTGCAAAATCTCCTTTCAGCTAATGAACTGATAGTGTCACTGTTCATCTGGCAGTGTCACAAAAAGCCCATGCTGAAAACTTGGAGTGAAAATACCAAGAAACGCCCAGGGCATTAGGGTTTCTGACCATAACACCCTGCACTGTAGGGACTGACAGGCATCAGGGGTGTGACTTGGGATTGTCAACAGTAATGCTCATGCCATTGCACCCCATCCCCACCCTGCAGCTAGTGACAGGTATCAAGGAGTGCCTTTGACTCTTCAGCCCCAAAGTTCACTCCATTCTCTTATACTGTACCCATTTCAGTGTATTTCCTTATGGAATGGGGTAAGTGTAAGGTTTGAAACCCCCAAAGCACACCTCGACTCTTGTCTGTGTCTGCAGGGTAGGGTGAGGTGAAATGGCGTGAGCGTTATGGGCAATGACCCAAAGGCACACCTCAATGCCTGTCCATGTTTGCGAGGTGGGGGTGGGGTTGGTGTCACTTCAATACTTCACTGCCATTCCTATTCTGCCTGTCTGTCTGTGTGTGTTTCTCTCTCTCTATCTATATGTTTATGTAATTATCTATCTTTCTACTAATTGCATGTATTGCTATTTTTACCTATTTCTAAAACAAACCTGCATATCACATTTGCCTGCACTCTGAGCACATACTTATGAACTGTGCATATTTGTACTCCACTTCTGCATAGACCTCATACTTTCCTAATATTCCCATTATCACAAGCATAACTACCTTGCCCTTATCAAAAGTGCCCCCCTCTGAAAGATAATATCACATTTTCTCTATAGTTCATCATCATTACACCTGACTTCCTGATATCAACACATTGCTTAAATATAACTTACATCACTTCATGGACACAAACCCTGTATCTCTTAAAATAAATAAATAAAAAAAATGTGTACATAATCCCAAGGCTGAACATATGCCAGTCATTACTTTTTCATGTACTGCCATCTTCTGTACCATCATGAGGATTTGCATAGGTTTCCCTTGATGCTTTGCATTAATGGGATATGTGCAATTATGTTTTCTTTAAAATGTGGCTGTCTGGCCAATATCATCCGGGATAACACATACATCAGTGGCATTTGCTCTGGGGTTCTTTTGTAAGCTTCCTATTCCTTCCACTAAAATGTACACCTCCATATATTTTCCTAATAATGTGTATGGCTTCCTTAGAACAGAAAGTAAAACAAATCTTACTACTTACAAATCACTGTGTTGTTTCTCCATACCTCCTTAATTCCACACAACTTCACTAGCTTCATTATGCAGCTGTGATGAATCTGACCAGATTTTGTTATATTTGTAATGTATTTGTATGTCAGTATATTTTATATTGTTTTTTATTGTTTTTGTTATTTATGTTGACTTGCCTGTGAAAACGGGCAGTTTTATGCTTACAAGTATAAAAATTAAAAATGAAATGAAAACTCTATTCCATGAGGAAAACATGCTTTCAGATGAAGGGACTCCAGATTGGGATGGTTCACCTGCCCTTTTGTGATTGTTGTAAGATCTCAACATGGGTAGAGTAAGAGGATTCTTTTGGGACATCTGATATAACAGGGTACCATGGCTGTCTAGGCTAGTCTGGTGCTATCAAGATCATCGTTACATGTCCCCAATCTTACTTCCAGAAGTATTTCCTGTATGAGAGGTGGTGCTGGAGCCAATTTATTTATTTAAAATGTGATAACTGGGGCAAGGCAAACTGAGCGAAAGCTCATTTCCAAGTGCAATCCGGGGACGGGGGTACAAATACAACAGAGGGGTAACAAGATACAGTGTAATACAATGTACATAAAAGCTATTTACATAGTAATATTTACATAAAAATATACTAGATAACAGCTAAACAGAGTAAGACAACTACAGCAAGCATACAGTCACTAGTTCGAAATTAGGAGATGCAAAAGAAGAAGAAAGACAGGGAAAAAGAGACTTCAGGAGGTGGACAGGTATAGGAAGTAGTAGGGGTTGGTCTGAGTAAGCGCTTAAGGGCAGGAAAGGAGGGGGTTAGGTGGGTTGGGGGGGGATGTCGTTCCAAAGGGAAGGAAGTCTATAAGAGAATGCTAGTTTTCCAGCTGAGGTGCGGACTCAAGGGAGGGCAAAGGAGCAGGCACAGTTAGTATGTGAGTTGAAGGGGGAGGGAGTGACAGGATTTAGGAGAGAGGCAAGGTAGGATGGAAGAGTCCTGAACCAGTATTTAGAGAGGAAGGTAGAGCAATGGGATGAGCATCTCTACAAGAGGGACAGGGAGGAGTAAAGGTCGCAGTGGTGTGTCAGATGGGGGGAGTTTTGAGGCAAACCGACAGAAGGCATGGAAAAAGGACATTGAGTTTGCTGAGGGAGGTGGCTGGTGCTGTGCTGAAAACTACAACTGCATAGTGGAAAGCAGGGAGGATCCATTTGACCACTAGATCACATCTAACTGAGAGGGAAAGACTGGCCTTGTGGCGATAAAGTAGCCCTAGTCTAGGGCACAATTTGGAGTGAAGGGTACTAAAGTGGGAAGAGAAGTCTAGGGAGGGATTGAGCCACACTCCAAGGTACTTGTAGGCAGGGACATTGCCAAGAGGAGTGTTAGCTCCAGAGAAGGACGGGAGGGCAGGAATCCTAGTGACTGTTTGTTTGGAGCCAAATGTCATGGCTAAGGGTTTTTTTGTGTTACATTTTAGGCAGTTATCACTGAACCAGGTTGTGACTGCCGAGAAATCTTTTTGAAGGGGAGATTGGATGGCTGGGACGGAGGGACCAGATAGGAAAAGGACAGTGTTGTCTACATACACGTGGATCTTGGCATGGGTGCATACAGTAGGGAGGTCATTAATAAGCAGGGAAAAGAGAACAGGTCCAAGGATCGAACCCTGGGGTACACCTGCAAGGATAGGGAGGGATGGAGGGAGATAGGACATTAATGATTTTTACTGACTGGGATTGGCCAGTTAAGTAGGAGCTGAACCAGGAGATAGAGGCTGTGGAAACACCTTAGCTTATTAAGAAGGAGAGGATGGGAGATGGAATTGAAGGCCTTTGCAAGGTCAATGAAAATGGCCGAGGTGATCTGCCCATGATCCATAGCAGAGTGAACGGCATCAGTAAAGGGAAGAAGGGAGGAAGTGGTGGAGTGAAATTTTCTAAATTCTGATTGGACGGGGAGAGAATGTTGGAGGCAAGGAGGAACTCATTTAACTTAGACATGACTAGGGATTCTTGAACCTTGGTGAGTGAGGAGAGAAGAGATATTGGGTGGTAGTTGCCAGGGGCAGTGGGATCACCTCCTTTGAGAAGGGGGAGGACCATAATGGACTTCCAGCAGAGGGAACAGTAGCGGAAGAGACAGAAAGATTGAGGAGGTAGGTTAAGGAGGTCAAAACAGAGGGTGTAGAGATTTTGAGGAGACTGAGGTGCAAGCCATCAGGGCTGCATTTAGCAGAGTTTAGGGAGACTACAGCTCTAAGGACTTTTGAGGGGGATATTGGTGGTAGTTGGAAGCTGGAGGGTTGTGTGGGGGAGGGTGCAGGATGGGGGGTCGTGAAGGACTTATTTAGGGCTTCTGCTACTAGGATAAGGTCTGAAACTAATGAACCTGCCATGCAGAGAGTGGGTGGGGGTTCTGGGGGTGTAGGAGTGATCGGAGATCATTCCAGAATGAGGACGGAGTGCTGCTAGAGGTTTGCAGCCACGACTTGAAAAATTCAGATTCTGCCTGCCAAATTCACTTCATGCAGCCACTGCAGAGGGATGGTAAGTCTGTAGGTCAGCAGGGTCACATGTGGTTTTAGGGCGGTACCAAAAGATGTCATGGGCTTTGCACATGGCCAATATTTCCCAGAGAGATTCAGGGATGGTGGCAGCGTTTTACCCTGACTGTTTTTAGTGAGCCATGGGCATCCCAGATTTTTAGGAAGGTAGATGTGAAGTGGGTGAGGGATGCATCAACTGAGGGGAAGGAGAGGACCGGTGACCAATTTGACATGGCCAGGTCTTGGAGTAGTTTACTCAAATCAAGGCTTTTGAGGGGACAATACTGGATGTACTTGGGAGGGTTAGGTGGGGGACATATTTTCCTGATGCAAAAGGTGGGGCAGTGGTCACTGAGCATGGCAGGTAGTATGCCAGCAGAGCAGATGTGGTGCAGGTGGGTTGAAAGCACCCAGTCAAGTGGGGGGAGTGAGACTCAGAACTGAGAACGATGGTTGGGACAAGTAGGCTCTTTGATCAACTGGGTCAGATTTAGTGCTTCAGTCTGGAGGCATGAGTTGTAGAATGATGGGGAGAGCCAATCTAGGTTGAAGTCTCCAAGAAGAATGAGTTCAACTGCAGATGCAAAGCTAGTGGTTGCAGTGACACAGGTAACAAGGGATGAGGGGGGAAGTTTAGGGGAGGCATGCAGAATGTCCACAAAAAGAGGCGTTGAGGATGGAAAGGTGAGGTTAGCTAAAAGGAGTTCATGAGATGGGGGATCACTTTATGATGGGAGATAGTGCACGTTATGGAGCTGCTAGAGTAGATAGCGACCCCACCAGCTCTTTTCCCGTGGTCTTGCCAGTAGAGGTTATAGTCAGGAAGGGCCAACTGGAAGTCTGGTATACGTACAGGCAGCCACGTTTCCGTGATGTATAATATGTCGGGGGAGTGCTGAGAGACCCACACCTTTAGTTCATCCAGTTTAGGGAACAGACTATGAACATTTACATGGAAGAGTCTCAAACACCACGTACAAGTCCATAACAATAAACACTAAAGAGATTGTAGCCCCACAGGAAATTGCTGAAGAATTGAATAAATATTTTACTTCAGTATTTAACATCAAAACCAGATGCAATGGTAAAACATTAGGAAACATATGGATCGGAAATATCAAAGGATGAGATCAAGACACATTTAAAAAATATTAATATAAATAAATCACCGGGGCCGGATAAACTCCACCCCAGACTCTTAAAAGAAATCAAGGAATGGTTAGTGGATCCATTATACAAATTATTTAATATGTCTTTCTCATGCAACCAAATACCAAATGATTGGAAAACAGCAATGGTTACACCAATTTACAAAAAGGGAAACCATGCAGATATGTCCAATTACCGATCAATCAGCTGGACTTCTATAATAGGAAAACATTTTAAATCCATTCTAAAAAATAAATTAGAATATGATCTAATTACAAAAGGGCTGATAGACAAATCACAACATGGATTCAGAAAAAACAGATCCTGTCTGACCGGAAATTTGGTATTTTATGAATATATCAGTAAGAACCTAGATAACAATATACCAGTGGATGTAATTTACCTAGATTTTTGCAAGGTATTTGAGAAGGTCCCCCATGATCTGTTAATAAACAAAATGAGATCCTTAGGAATAAACAACAAAATTACAAATTGGGTTGAGGAATGGTTAAACGAGTGATCACAGTGAGTATGTATTAGGGGACATGTGTCTGAACAATGTTCAGTTATTAGCGGAGTACCACAGGGGTCGGTTTTGGGCCCAACATTGTTTGACATCTTTATATCCAACCTAACCATTAATATCAACAGTTTTTCAATGAAATTTGCAGACAACACCAAAATAGTAGCTCCAGTTAGAACATTGGAAGATATATCCAACCTTGTTAAAGACTTAAAGAAACTTTAAGTATGGGCAATTGATAATAAGATGTCTTTCAATGTAGGTAAATGTGTTGTCATGCGCTTAGGAAATACCAACATACAAAACCAATATATACTAAATGGTCAGGTGTTAAATGCTATAGTGGAACATAATGACTTAGGTACAATAATTAATTCTAACTTAACATCACATAGTCACTATAATCATATAATCAGTCGTGCAAATAAACTCATAGGTTATATCAGGCAGAGCTTTGCCTCACGGGATAGGGAATGTGTTTTGCCTTTGTATAGAGCATACGTGAGACCGCACCTTGACTATTTCTCCCCTTTATGGAGCCCCTACCTTAAAAGAGATATTGGTAGACTGAAGGGAGTACAGAGAAGAGTAACTAAGCTTGTAACTAATATGCATGAAAAGAGTTATGAAACAAGGTTGAAGGAATTGGGTATGTATTCGTTGGAACGGAGAAGAATGAGAGGAGACCTCCTAATGATGCACAAGATTCACACTGACACTGAGTTAATGACTCAATTGGGAATGTCTTACATTAGACGAAACTGTAACTTAAGAAGCCACAATTACCAACTGGCCCTAACATATCCAAAAACTAATAAAAGGAGATCTTATTTCACCCAGAGAATAATTTAATTGTGGAATACTTTATCTAATTCACTACTGGGACATCAGAATCATGTTACATTTAAACAAAACCTTGAGTATTTCTTGTTGTAAACACGGGGACATAAAGCCAGCTTGGCTGGAGACATACATATATGGGACACGGCCTTCTGTATGCCTACTCTTCTTAGTATGAATCTTAGTATCTTTTGGGAGGTCCAATGGGGAGGAGGAGCCAGTTCAATGTTCCCGGCTAGAAGCCTCCCAAAGGTAAAGGAAAACACCCGCAAAAAACAATCTGGCACCTGTAAATAAACAATCAAGTTAGGTCCTCCGACACTTAATGCTACAGCAGAAGCCCAAAGTGAGAGCGGGATGGCTGAGTTCTGTACCTGCTATTCAGTGCAGATAAAGGGCTCCGTGAAGATCTGTTGGCTTGCCTGGGGGGGGGGGAGAGCAGCCGGAGCAACGCTCACTATTCTTTGCCTTTTATTCAGTGCAGGTAAAGGGCTCCGTGAAGGTCTGTCGGCTTGCTGAGGGGTGGGGTGGGGCAGAACTACGAGCATGCTCACCGTCCTTTGCCTGCTGTTCAGTGCAGGTAAAGGACTCCAGAAGGTCTGTAGGCTTGCTGGGGGGCAGAGCAATGCTTGCCATCCTTTGCCTGCTGTTCAGTGCAGGTAAAAGGCTCCGTGAAGGTCTGTTGGCTTGCTGGGGGGGCGTGGGGGGCACAGCAACTGGAGCAATGCTCACCATCGTTTGCCTAAGGAGAGAATTTAGGATTTCTACAGAGTGTGCGCCAGATTCTGTTCAACAAATGGTGATCAGCTGAGGTGGAGGGAGGGCTGTGCCAGCCACCTGCCATGGGACTGCTTTTCTTTTTGTGTGGGTGAGTTGAGGTGGGAGGAGGCTGAGGGGGTGTCAGAGTGTGGTGTGAGGTGGGGGTATCTGTTCTGAAGTGGTTGGGTAGGGGGAGGAGGATGGGTTTTACAGGCAGTGGGTGGTGAGATGAGAGTCACTCGATTGGGGTTAGTGGGACCTTTATTAAAGTATTGCATTGGGGACAGAGAGGAGAAGGGTGGTGGAGTGCTACAAAGGTAAGGGGGGATGGGGATGTATTTCAGGGGGAGTGGGTAACACTGACACAGGGGCAGGGTGGTTAAAGACTTGTAAAGGGTTATTTTATTTTAATGGGACACATTTGCACAGAATAGAGCTACTCCATACAGCTAGTATTTGAAATTCAGCCAAGTACAGCTAGTATTTGGTATATTCATCAGTTGATTCAGATTCGGTGCACACCCCTAGCTGCTAATACAGCTAGGCACTTTGTTAACACTTTTGGGATAGAAGTCAGTTTGAAGGACATGGCCCTGTACTGATAATGACTTACGCCTACTCTGAAGCATAGGTATTTTTTGTGGCTTACCCATATTGGGATGTGGAAGTGAGCAACCTTCAAATTCGGGGTGCATAGCCAGTTGCCTTGCTGCAGAGATGGAATTTCTGTTTGCAAGTGACCATTTAGAATTTTTCTTTCTTTAGAGGTCCATCCAGAAATTTGAGGTTAAGGGTAGGTCAACACTCTCCTGATTTTTTTTCTTTGCTAGGGAGTATCATGAGAAAAATACTTTTCCCATTCTGTTGTTGGCACTTTCTCTACAGCACTGAGAGACTACAGCTTTTTGACTTCCAATTTTAATTGTTGTATCTCTTTTGATGAATTTGATTTGAATGCTTAAAATTTCTTTTTGTTTTGAAGTGGCAACAAAAGACAGACTGAGGTATTTTCTCATAATCTCCACCATCCCTTTGTCTGTTGTGACAGACTGCCACTGCTGGAGATGATGAGAAGCATATCCTTCCCACAACTTGCGGGGGGGGGGGTGGAATGTGGTGACCAACCAGTGGTTAGTTTTTGTCTGTGGTGGTTGAGCTAAAGCTTCTGCCTGTCTCCTGCTGCCTCCACCTTTATCTCTTTGTGAACCTCTGAGTGTACTATAGTGCTGATGTAGTAACCCCTCTACTAATTTCTTTTTCAGGAGTCAGTTTATTCTTATCAGCTTTGTTCACATACCATAACTGTCTGACCTAGAGAGTAGAAAGGTGGTAGGGTGCCTGGCATCTCAAGTTTAACAGAAAGAAAAGCAAGGTCATGCATTTTGGTAGGAGAAATTCTAAGACAGAATACCGGCTAGTGTAAAACTTACAGTAATGTCTATGATCCACAGGAAAAAATTACTTGCTATAGTAATATTGTTTCTTCCAAGTGATCTCCTAGTAGGATTAGACCTACACTTCCCCAAAAATGGGTTTACAGCAAATCGCAGTCGGTTACTTATGTTAAAAGGGAACTGTGATTTATGACAGATGTCTTGTTTTAAACCAAATGCGATCGGTTCCTAAACAGAAACAGGAACCAATCGCAAACCAACTTAATAATAAAATACAAAGAACCTTAGTGCTCAAGCACTGAGGCAAGAGTTATCCCAAAAGCATTGGCCGGGAAGCCTAGTTTCAAAGAAATACAAAAATCACACATACCCCCATAATACAAAGCATCATGGGCTTTATATGCAAATCACCACAAAACTTTATGCTGGTTCAACTTTAAGCAGAAATGCATGGTGCTGAAAGGCCTCTCACAGTCTGCAAAGGGTGCCAACAGAGACACAGACACGTGTTTCATCCCACAAAGACTCATCAGTGTGCCTTGTCTGTATGACACCCCAGTGGAATGAACCAGCTACCCTAAGTTGGTCTATCTGGGTTGGGATAGAGCAACTTAGGGTAGCTGGTTCATTCCACTGGGGTGTCATACAGATGAAGCACACCGATGAGTCCTGGTAGGATGAAACATGTGTCTGTGTCTTCAGCATTTGCAGACTGTGTGAGAGGCCTTTCAGCACCATGCATTTGCTAAAGATGAATCCAGCAACATATTCTGTGGTGATTTGTATATGATACTTTACATATCGAGGTATATGTTGATTTGCATTTAATAATAAAATGTACTTTTAAAATTGCCAAAAGGGCGGTCGGTTCCTTGCTAAGAATGGGAACCGACTGCGAGCATAAACAGTTGTTTGAACTTGTAAATATATAAAAAGTTTAAACAAATCGCTAGCAGTAAGAACTGCTACAAACCTCTAGCTTAATATAAAAAACTCAGTTCCTGGGAACTCTGAGGGAACTGCTAAAATGACTAAATAATATCCCACAAACTAAACTTTAGTAAAAAAACTACTAGAGGCACAGCATGAATAAAATAGTGAAGAAATACCACTTTTTTAAGTAAAATAAACAGTCTTGCAGCGAAGTTGCTGTGTAGCTCTTGGGGGAAAGTCTTGCTGTCTGAATGGAAAAATTGAATCTGGCAGTTATATGGAACACAGTCCACTTACAGGCAGCAGTTTTGAATCATGCATTCCAAATTCTCTAATTTGCATGTATTCCAGACCAAAGTTCCGGGGGCAGTCAGAGGCTCTGGACTGACTGCTGATTATCTAATACGACTAGGAGATTCCTGGAGTTTGAAAAATAGATGATTTGATACCTTTCATTGGACCAACAGAGTTGTTAAAAAAGAAAATGAGTGTCAGTAATGTCTATGGGAAGAGATCTGGATGTAATCACAGAAGACAGCTTAAAAGCAGCACTGCACTTCAGCATGGACTTGGTTTACAGCATTTCTTGGTAGTCTTTCTAAAGTCTATATAAAAAAAATATCCTCTCCCCCGTTAACCTCATAGTGCCTTTATTTATGACATCATATTTATTTATTGATTTGAATTCTGATGACCAGATAGGCCCAACTGAGACAGACATATCCCTTTTTCAGGGGTGACCCAGGGAAATGCGATTCCAGTAGTACAAGCAACAAGTATGCTGTTACACACAGTAAATATACAGTGAGATTTGCTAACAAATTGGAGTAACAGAGTAGTTGATTACAGAGAGTATTCAACAGGACTAGTGTTTGCTGTTAACTGGTACTTAACTGCCATGGTCAGAAATGAGAAATTATTATTTGCTTATGATAAGAAGTCAGTCCATAAGTGCAGTGGTCTCGATCATAAGCAGACATAGCAAGAGCAGTGGGTGAAGAAATAAGTAGGGAGGAGGAGGGATGGAATCTAGAGGGATGGTGACATAGGGGAGGCAGGGTAGGGTGTTGTGAAACAAAGGAACAAGGGGAAGAGAGCTTAGTAGCAGGTGCAGAACAGCGGGAGAAAGAAGAGTTTTTTAAAGCATTTTTTGACCTGGGGAAGGGATGAGCAGGATAGTAGTCCATGTGGAAGGCTGTTCCATTTTTGGGGTGCTAGAAAGGCAAAGGGTCTCCTGCCCATGGCAAGGCAAGTCTTGGGTAGGCTTAGCAGGAGGAGCGAAGGGTTCTGGGGATGGGTTTCAGGGTGAGCAGACTAGTAAGGATAGGTGGGGAGAGAAAGTGGATGAGTTTGAAGGTAGTACAAAAGTAGAGGGAGGTCAAGTTTGGCCTTGAAGGACTGCCATCCTAGGGCTTGAAGGATATTGCAGTGGTGCGTTTGAGCAGGTGTTATAGCAGCAAAGCCTGCAATTCGGTGGTAGGTTTGCTTCAATTCAGCCAGGGTTTATTGTGTGGCAGCGTGATGCAGGGGGGCTCCGTAAAAAAGACACTGGAGCAGTGCTGCAAATGCCAGGGTTCTCTAAGAGTGAGGGGTCAAGTAAGGAGCAATTCGATATAGAAGGCCCAGTTTTTGATGTGTAGTGCTCACTATGTCAACAGACTGCAATGTCACAAACAGCAGGGGACAGTCAGATACATTTTGAAAGACTCTGAAATAGGCACTGCATTATCTACAATATTTAGTAGACCAACAGCAGGGAAAGTAAAAATAATTAACAAATAACTAGAACACAACAGAGTTAAAACATAATTGGAGTACATTTAGTGTTTTTAAGCTTTTTATTGTAGTAGAGAGTTGGTATTTAATGGCCAGACATACAGAAAATCGAACAGAATGCTGGGCTGTGCAGAAATGAATGGATGATCCTGCCCTTGCCAGGTACTTGGTGCTACTGCACTTGGAGTGTTATGCTCAGTTCTGGAGTCCTCACCTTAAGAGGGATAGGTTTAAAGTGGGGCGGTGCAACAAAGAGCAATCAAAATGACAGTTGGGCATCAGGGGAAGACATACGAGAAGCGGCCATGCACCCTGAGTATGTACTCTGTAAGGAACAAGGAGAGGGGAACATGACTGAAACCTTCAAGTTTACAAAGGACATCAACAAAGTTGACAGCCAGCATCTGTTCAAGCACAGTGTGAATTCCACCACTAGAGGGCACAAATACAAACTCATGAAGGGAAATTTCAGAGAAGTCATGAATATAAACTCATGAAGGAGAATTTCAGAAGGGCTGTGAGGAAGAATTTTTTCACAGACAGTGGAACTGTTTGCTTTGGGAGGTGGTGGAGCTGAAAACGGTTGAGGGCTTCAAGAGGGGGCGGGACAAATGTAGGAAACTAATAAAAGTGAAACATCATCTAGAGAGGAGGCTGGCACAGTATGGAGTGCCACGGTGCATGTATAGCAACAGAATGCTGTTGTGGGATAGGTAGCAACACAGCAGACTTTTTCTGCCTGAAAATAATTCTGTTTCTATGCTCTCCAAAAAGAGAAGTACTGTATCTTCAAAAGGTAGATCTGCAGCTTTGTTTTGAAGGTCCACAGAAAGTCTTGTGGTCTTTAGCCAAGCTTACCTTCTGGAAGATACTGCATTTGCCAAAGCTCTGGCTGCTGTATCATTTATGTCTGGTGTCATATACAACTGTTGCTGTCCAATGCAGACTTTACATGCTGTAACATCTGTGTCCTTTCATCCAAGGGACAGCTGTCTCAGAAGGGGATTACTGCTATACAGAATCTCCTGGTAGCCCGACGCTTTGTGACGGGTACTAATGGGAAAGTTGTTTTGACTTTTTCACATGCAGCAACTTGAATTAACCCTTCTGGGTCGGGATGTACATAAAGGGATTCAGAACCCTGCCTGGTCACCAATCACCTCTTTTCCACCTTCTTGATAATTGCTGTTGTCAATATTGGTAACTGCAAGATTTTCCTAGTCATTAAAAGTTTCATGGATGGGTATGCCAAATCTCTTCAATGAGGTCAGGCCCAGTCAAATCTGACTCCCTGGTGTCTGTGACAGTTTTAGAAGCTGGGATATTAATCAGTCATTAATTTTGGAAACACAGACTAGGGTGAAAAATCCTCTAATTCTCCAGGAGGGTGAGACTATATTCTCATCACCAATGACCTCTGGGGCAATAGGCTCCTTTTCCTTCTCATCATAGTACATTTCGTCTTCTACAATACTAGATGTATATGAGGTAGGAAGCTTAGTACAATACTAGATGTATATGAGATAGGAAGCTTAGTACAATACTAGATGTACAGTATATGAGGTAGGAAGCTTAGTACAATACTAGTTGTATATGAGGTAGGAAGTTTAGTACAATACTAGATGTATTAGAGGTAAGAATATTAGTAGCTTGTGTTGCTAGAATGAGGATGACTCCTCAGCATTTTTTTTCTTATATTTTCTTATCTGAGTGTACCTCAGTTGAGAATTTATGCTTCTTGCTAGGCTTCCTTGCACACTCTGCATACAACTGGTTTTTAGAGCAAGCTGTTTCTGCATAAATATTTTTTCTTTTACATTTTTTTCTTAAAGAGGTTCTGGTCGAAACACTGCACAGATCAGAGTGGATGAACTGTGATCTGGGCCCAATCAACAGTAGCTGTCTAAATGCCTATCTGGCTTAGGCAAACAGTGTCACCTTGTGTTCTTTTTTAAACACCTGCATGCCAAGTTTTACTTTTCAGCTTCTTGCTAGGACTCAGACATGAAACCTGAATAAGCACCACAGTTTTAAAATGAACTCAGTCACTGAGAGTGGATATCAACGTCAACCATAGTCATCATGAGAGAACTATATTTTTTACCATGTCCAAACACTGCCACTGTGGATCGAGGTTTACATCCTATAGTGCTAAAACAGAAATTTGGCTGAAGCACTAAATGCACCACAGTTTAAACTGGCCTCAGCCACTGAGAGCTGATAGTAATGTTGAACAGTCATTGTGAGACAACTATATTTTTTAAAGTGTTGGACCATAGCCACTGTGAGCAGAAATTTACAGCCTATATTACTAAAAAAGGTGATGGAACTGTAATTATTTTTTTAAACAGTTGGTATTAGAAACTGAAACAGCGGGGCTGTCCAATGGCTCAGTGAAGTGCTCTGTGCTTCCATGCTGGTGAAACGAGTTCGGAAGCCAGCCTGGGTCTGTTGGGGTTGGGCGGCCAGCTGAGGAGAGAGATGGCCAGGCTCCAGCACAGCAGTGGCCCCTCACAGTAAGCTTGCTTCCTCACAAGGAGCAGCACATGCCCAGTGTGTGTTGCTTCTGTCGAGGTCGACAGAGATTGGCAGCAGGAGACACAGGGTGTCAAGCAGAGTAAGAGAAATAACAGAAAAATTCTATAATAATACTCTAACAGCATTTTACTTAAGTAGAAATCCAGCTCACACAGGGGCAGGCAGGAAGCTTTTGACCCTTTCAGTGGAAAGATCTGTAAAGCTAGGGCTGGAGACTGAGTACATTTGTTTGACTGGTAGGATTAGTTAGTTTAGAATCTTATCTGAGACACTGAGCATGCTCAGTAGAATTACCACAGTGTGAATAGAAAACAAAATCCTGATAGTTAGAAGTGCACTTTCTTTTAGCTGTCCTACTTCCTGTTTTTAAAGCAGCAATGGTGCTCTCATACTAGTCCTCAAAACGACACAGCATACATATAAAAGACCCAAAAGAATGAATACGACATTACACAAAGCATTTGTGATTTGCCAGCTAATAAAGCATACAACTCTATCCAGAATTAATGTTATAGTTACAAAAATGTATTTTTTTTTTCATAACATTGTTTCTCATACCTTCCTGTCAATGTTGGTTATTTTTTTAGTTATGTTACTGTATTGATTCACCTATATTAGCCCTTTTCATTTGCACTACTGAAGTGTCACCATTTCTAATGCTTACTTAAAGGGGAACTGTCATCAACAGGACTTCTTAATGTCTGAAAGCCCATAAAAAGCTAATTTGATTGAGCCATTGTGTTTATCTGTGAGTTGCTGCAATCCAGAGTTATTCATATGCAAATCACCCTGTAATTAAGGGGTGGTGGCAGCCATATGTTTTGGACTCCTGACAGGAAATGATGTCACCGACGGTCTAGGTCCTCCTTTAACTGTATTTAATCTAACAGGTTAAATAGGAAATTGACTATTTTAGTAAGTGTGTTTTAAGGTGCTGTTACAACACTTTCTACATCTATAATAATTGTTTTGTATGTGCATTGAAACTAGAGAGTTATCACCTTTACATTTCAAACTGTTAGTAAAAATAATCCATCTTCAGGATTGCTTTAACCTCTAGGACATACAGTACTGCCCAGTTGAACATGTCAGAACAGATTTCTGGGGCTGCCAGAGTACCACCTTCTGTCTTTTTCTGTTCTCTTTCTTACAGCCATTTCTCTTACAATTTTGTATGTGAACTTGGGTCTACAAGATGCAGCTGTGGCTAGGTACCTACTGACCTGGCACCATGGCATCCCTGTGCTCCCACAATACACCCGGGAACAAGCTGTTGCTCAGTGTGCCTTTCCTGGACAAAGACAGTAAAAACAATCTGAGCATGTGTTATGATTCTGAAAATATGCTCTACAGAGGATCTCAGTTGTGACAACGAACCTGCTGATACGATTTAGTACCTGCATTTTCTTCAAATGAAGCAGAATTTGCCCTCTTACAACAGCTTCAGCAAGAGAATGCTCGCCATATGTCTGCACAGAAGGAATTACACACTCAACTTGCGCTGCTACATGCCGGCGCCCAGACTGTCAAAACTCCAGATCGGCCTGTCATCAACAGCTATGACGCAGCAGTATCAAAGGCCCAGGCGGGGTCAGGTGAGTCATTTTTAAAAGTTTCTACCAGAGTAGCTGTGTCTTTGCAAAATGTGAAAGCATCTTCAGCTGGCATTTTAACTGCTGAGGTTAGCGGGTGCCTGGAGCCAAGTGAGACTGTGCAGGGGCAGGCTGCAAGGGATAATGCTATAGAGAATTTACAGATTTTACCTACTATGCTTATAAACGAGGGGCACCCTGGAGGGTGCTTTAATTTCATTCCCTCAGTTTCTAACCAAGAACTTTTATCAAGAAATACTGGGTTTGTTTTTAAACAAATCCCTCCAGTATGCTTTGAAACAATGCATCCCCCGTGCCTGAACCAGTGGTGTATCAGAAATCCCACACTTCACAAGATGGGGCTATTTTTTCATTTGGTGAAAAAAAAAAAGAAATTCTGTGTCTGAGTTAAAGGAGGACATTAAGGAATGACGAACTGCTCTGACACTGGCCAATAGGTACATCCAGACAGGAAAGGATGAGATTGACAATTGTAACATTATACCCTCTTCTTCTCCCGATCCCACCATTGGGCAGACTACTGCAGTCATGATACAAATGGCTTTTTCTTTAAATAGGGGTCTGGTTTCTCCTTGCATCCTTTGGTCACCACAAAAAGCTGTGAGGGTGGTTGGAAATGTTCTCCCAGCGGAATATGGCTTCCGGACCCCGAGTGGGACCCCAAATTGAATTTCACTCAGGACTCACCTGAATGGTGTCCAACAGGGCCCCCTTAAGCTTCACTCCCACAGCATATCTCTAACCCCCCAAAATTAGGGGTTATTCTAGCCCCTAATTCTGACACTAACAATACTGATAGAGTCAACGGTCAAGAAATGTATGTATCGGTTCTTATTATTACATCGAATGATCCAGTTGTAGCTAAGGCTCTGGAGGGCCAACCAGTGGGCCTGATGATTATTCCCAGGAACATCCCCAGCCACAAAAGCCATTATTATCTGAGCTATTCTCAAAAATAAAGAAAGAAGAAGCTCCAGAAGAAATGCTGTCAGGATCCGCTACAAGGGGGGGTCTTGAAGACAGACCTGACAGACACTATGTGGGTAAATGTTTACTAAAAGACTCTCTTCATTTTTACCCCAGGGAGGTTTTTGTATTTATCAACATCTCTGCGGAGGACAACTATGATATTAGTTTTCAGACTGCATATGCTCTGGATCTTTTCTGGGAAAGGTACAGTCAAGTTAAGTTTTCCCCCCACATGGACCCCCTTTTTGGTCATTCCACTTATGAAATCACTAATTAAGTTTGCTACTATTATGTTTCAGAACGAGGGGGTCCATGTGGATGACATAACTTACTGGCTGTCACAAAAATGTGATATTTTAAGTGAACCAGAGGCTATTTTAGACTGAAATGTATTGGATGGGGGGGGGGGGCTGGAAATAAAACATTAAGCTGTGGCAGAAATGATTCTGGAATAAATCATGTCCCCAATTCTTTCATGTTGGGTACGGTTCGGGGTGTTTGTTTCTATGCGGATCATCCCCGAGCCTGCTATATATGTGTTCCAGAACCCATATCTCTAGCTCCTGTGATAAACCATGGTGCGATAACTGTGGAAACATTGGTCATATTGCACTACAATGTGCAGCACACACCAAATGTGATCTATGTGAAGAAATAGACCATGTGTTTGGTGAATGCACTTGGGCAACTAAAAATAAGGCCTCTTGCATGAGCCCTGATTTATTAATTCAGCATGCTCAGGACTTGGTTCCTAGTAAAAGTTCCAAGCCCCCCTCCTCCTTCTCCTGGCCCCCACCTCCCACTGGTGTCATAGATTTAGTATCCAGTGAGGAAAAACAGCATATCTATCACACATTACAGCCTACAAGCGGGGCCATCCCTGACTCTGCAGCCTTGGTTCTAGTGTGTTATAGAGATTCGGATCCCACTGTACTTCCTCTGGGGCTCCATCCCCCCTCCTTAGAAGGTGGTCTTCCAGGAATATAAAACCTAAACCAAACCCCAACCGGGAAGGAATAGAGTCTGTAAACCCCTTTGAAGCATTAGCTTCTGATTGTGGAGATTCTGAGATGGACCAGGAGGAGTTATCTTCTCATCCTTCTGTCTCCATTCATGCCATTCCAAACCCAGAAATGGAAGATTACAGGGGCAAAAAGAAAAGAAAAAACTAACTTAAAGCTGCCACTCCCTTAAAGGTTGGATCCATCAACATCCATAGTCTCTTGAACCCTATAAAACGCCAGGCTGTTTTTGATTACATTCATAACTCCAGATTTGATATATGTTTTATTAAAGAGACTTGGATGTTCTCATGTGATCAGATTCTTTCCAGGGGGTGGGGTTATGGGGCCCTTCCTACTGGTTCTTTCAGTTAGATTGTGTGGATGGGGTAGGCATTTTATTTAATGCATATTTTTTTACACTGATTACATTTATCTCTATCCAGGGCGGGTACCGATCTTGGATGGTGTCAGGAATAAAATTAATTGTCGCCTTATAAATATTTATGGCCCAAAAACAAAGGCCGAGAGGGTCACCCTATTTCATTCTGTTCAACCTTATTTGATTACCTGTGGCAGTGCTCCCATATTGATTTGGCATTTTCCCTGTAACTCCAGGGTGATATTCCTGTGTTTTCCTGTAGATTACATTATTTCCTATGGAAGCTGAATTGCCCTGTTTTCCTGTATAACCAATGCAAGTCTATGGGAATAGTTTTCCTGTAGATGCCTCCAAATCCCTGTAAAATACAGGAATCCCTGTAGATATGGGAGCCCTGCTGTGGAGACTTTAATTATAATGCTGTATTAAGAAAAATGGAGGTGTCTCTGATAAAACAAATGTTGCGACTCCAATGCTTTATATCGTACTGTGGAGTCTGGTGATTCTATCAATTGCAGTAGATTTTACACCAAAGGACCACATTTTACTTACAAAAGAAATAAATATACTACCACCACAGATCATATGTTTATGTCAAAAAATTTACAACTATTCTTTCAAACCATCCCTACAGAATTTTCAGATCATGTGGTATTAGTAATTTTCTTTGGTAGCAATCCAGTGGTTTCCAATAAATCAAATAGATGGAAATTAAATACATCCACCTTACCAGATCCCCTTGTTAGAGCAGGGATTCTAGAATGAATCAAGGCAAGGTGCTCTGTCAGTTTCCTATTTGCTAATCTGGGTGAATGGTGGATGGATTCCAAGGCTGATTTTAAAGCCTGGTTTCAACATTTTGGGAGAAAAACTGAGAATGACAAATTTTTAAAATATATTTCATTACAACAGCAACTACTAAAAGTATTTACAGTACATTATCTAACACATCTAGATATAATTATTCTACACAAATCACTAATTTGAAAAAATGAGATGCAATTGTATCAATATGATAGGGCACGCACACTTCAGGCCACGTTACAAAATGGGACACAGAAATCCCCTATTGGTGATCATTTTGAGGCTTGCAAATCTATTAGGAACTCAGTTACAATAGATTCCTTAATTGATCAGCATGGGAAGGAAGCCTGTACAACAGAGGATATTCACAAAACTATAAAATCCTTCATTCATTCTCATATCTCCAATGACCCTCCTTTTGAAGATGCTATCGAAACTTATTTACACAACATAACCATTCTGCAGTTCCCAGAAGAAACTATGGCCATGCAGGACCATATAGGGAGGGAAGAGAAACATAAAAAAAATGGAACTTCTCCAGGTATAGCCACTATTTTTCTTTACTGTAACCACCTCATGATGTAACTCACAATGCCTTAATGTTCCTTATGTCCTTGTTCATTCTTATAACTTGTATTATCCCAGGTCACCCCTGAAAAAGGGACCTTCGGGGCTCAGTGGGCCTACCCGGTCACCAAAATTTAATAAATAAATAAAGGTATGGATGGCCTTCCATATGAATTCTATAAATCCTTCTCCTATGAGATTTCCCTTTGTCTAGAAACTGTTTTTAGTTATTTTTTTGCATCACAAGAAATGCATCCAGCCTTTTTAGAAGGTCTGCTTATTTTATTTAAATCTAGTGACAGAGCCCATCTCCACAACTGGAGACCGATTACGATTTTAAATTCTGATTATAACGTTTTAGCTCAAATTCTAAATAAAAGATTAAAGCACTATGCTAACCTGGTAATTTTCCCACAGCAATATTGTGGTATCCCCTCTAGGAAGATACAGCATGCCCTAATGATTATTAGAGATTTGATTGACTGTCGTTATTGGGTAAACCTGGCTGTGTTATTTCAGTCGATCAGGAGAAAGCCTTTGACAAGATATAGCCCCCCCCATTTCTGTTTTCTACTCTTAAAGCCTATGGGATACCCTCATGTATGATGCAATGGTTGAAATTAATGTATTCCTCTACCATAGTACATCCCATAATCAGACAACAAATTACAAAAGGTTTCAATATTTCTGTGGGAGTCTGTCAAGGGTGTCCCCTTAGCTCACTTCTCTATATATTCACTCTGTACCCCCTCCTAAGAAAATTGACTGAATATCCCAAATGAGCAGGAATTTCGGGGACAGGTTTAGGGGATATGTTACGAGTTCAAGCCTATGCAGATGATATCTGCTGTTTTTTTGTTTTCCAGATCACACCCAGTTACCCTTTTTTCTTCAAGAAATGGCTGTTTATTCCCACCTTTCAAATTCCAGATTAAATATTACTAAATGCAGGGGTCTATTTGTCGGCACAGGCCTTCCCGAACCCACATGTGTTGAGGGTATTAATATCTCTTCTGAATCTTTGAAGATTTGGGGAATTACCTTTAGACCCCAAAATTTGCCATTTCTAAATTGGGATATAATGCAACAAAAAGTGGAGTCTAAAGTCACTTGGTGGAGACATTGGAAAATGTCTAAACTGAAGAGAATTCAGATTTTAAAATTACTTCTTATCTCCCCTCTACTGTATATTGCTATGATTTATTCTCCCCCTGGGCTGATGGAAGTTAAGCTACATAGTCTTTTCTTCCAGATGTTATGGGGAAACAGATTGGACCCCATAAAAAAGGTGGCCTAGGAATGATTGATCCTGTAGTTTTTCATACGCTGTTTATTTCCCAGATGGTCAGATGTGGGTTAGTTCCCTCACACTCACCTCATAATGCTTGGGTCCGACTAATTCAGTCGAAATATTTTCAAGCATGGCGAATTACCCCTCCCAAAGTCTCTATTTACCTACACCTTCTAGAATTTGTTAGGCCGGCAGCTTCTAAATTATTTAAATGGGGCATAACGAAGCAGTTGATTTTACAAAGTAATGGGTGCAAGTTATATCAGGCTGTTATGGCTTTGATCTCTCCTACAGAACTGTGCTTCACCAACTGTCCCCCACAAAAAAATAATTTGGTCTTGGACCAGTTAACAAATCCTAGGATCCCCTCCTCTATGTGGGAGCGTTTGTGGCTCTCTGTTTATGGTACACTTAACATAAGGGGTAATGCTAAATATAAGGCTTTCGAAGAAAGGAATTGTCCTTATATGGATCGTATTAATCAACAGGAAACTACAGAGCACTATCTTTTTAGTTATTCTTATGTTAAACCTTTATGGGTGTACTTAGCATTATCCTGGAATATGCAGTGGCTGGGAAATATGACATATGAATTATTAATATTGGGTCAATACTCCCCAGTGGGACCACTATACCACTCTAATACTTCAACTGTTTTTTTATGTTGTCTGAAATTCTACCTTTGGCAAACTAGGTGCCAATGGGTACTATATCAGAAGAAGATGCTGTATGATACGGTATGGCATCTAATTCACCAAGCCATGGTGAAAATCTATTTTTCAGATATTTCCATAAATACTTCCCAAAAGGTTCTCCAATGGTGGAAAGGGTTTAGTATGTTTATTAAATATAAATTAACAACTGAAATGAATTATGAGGTATAGAATTTGGATCTATTATAGGGTTTAGCAATCTTTTTGTTTCAGTATTTAGTTTTCATTTCATCTTCCACCTATGTTTAAGGAAGAGAAGTGAATTTTTGTACTTTCTTATACCATACTGTTTTCTATCAAAAAGTATGCTTGTAATACTGACTTGTTTTTCTTTTATAGTGTCTTAATATCTGTTTGAATTATGTGTGCTTGATGTTATTATAATAAAAATTCCCCTACTCATAAGTAGGGAGAGTGCGGGGCAAGGTGATGGAGGAACCAGAAGCTGATCTGGCAGTGAAAGAGACGGCTGGGATGCACCCCGCAGAGGGTGGCCAGCAAAGCATCTCAGAGGCTGAGACCTCAGCAGTATTAACACCCAAATGTAGGATGACAACAGCAGACAATACAGCTAATCCAAAGCACCAGCAGACCGGAGAACAGCATGAAAGAGTGGGCATCTCACAAGATGCAGAGCTCTCATTTAAGTTGCTACAACTAGAGCAGGAGTACAACCAGCAAAGAGTAAAAATATTACAAAACGCAAACCAAAACACTCAGCAAGACACCAGCGATAACTTGGATTTAAACAGCACTGCTCCTGCAGCAACAAACATCTTCATTATTGGAGCTAATAACTTAACAAATGGAGGTAGAACTATCACAAACATGCCACAGACAAATGATGACACTGACTGGAATGCTAAAATCAGATCTGGAAGGAGCAGGATGGGTCCAGAATACCAATGGGACTTGGCTCCCAGATCCAAAGATTCCTCTTCTGGGGTCAGAGCTCAGGGAATCGCCACACAGTGCCGTGGCCAACAGGAGCCAAGACCATATAGATGCTGTACACATATCAATGATAAACAGAGAAAAAGAAACAGAAACAGTACAGGATAACATGACACTGATGCAGTTGGAAACATACCACTAGGCAGGTGATGGAAAAAGTAAAGTAGCACTGCAGAAAGTAACAGACACACGACCAGAAACAGTAAAAACTTCGCAAGAGATGGGGCCCCATAACTCTTAAGGTATTTCACATTCTCCTTTAGAATCATCCTCCAAAGTTTTTTTTGAAGCTCTTACAGATGTGGCACCACCAACTATAAACATCGTCATTATTACTGACACTGAAATGGGGAAACAACCAGATAATTTGAGTGACGCTCCGGTGGAGCATGTTAATCCAGAAGAGACTGTTAATGATCAAGTAATTTATGCTAGCCTGTTAAAAAAAAAAAACATTAGAATAAGCAAAGAGAAGAAATGCAGTCATCTTAAGGTATTTAGGGGGATTAGAACTACCACCTGACAGATCTTATGTAGGAAAACAGCTACTATAAAAAGATATGGGTTTAACACCCTCAGAGGTGTATGCACTGATCCATGTACCTGAGGAGGCAACTTTTGATTAAGGTTTTAGGTCTTCCACCTTGTTAGACATATTTTGGCTTTGTACAATTCTCACAAAAGAACTCCCCTATGGGCCCCCTTTCAGGCCATCCCACTTACCAAACCCACCTTCAAAACAATAACTATCCTCTTTAGGAATGAAGGGGTGAATGTAATGGATATTTTGTACTGGCTGGGAACTAAGTGTGAGGTAAAAGATACTCCTGAACCCATAGTTGATGAGGAAGGTTTCTGGACAGAAGGTTGGAGAGTTAAAATTAAGCTGCAGCAAGATGATTTTGGGATTAGACACCTGCCAAACTGCTTTTATCTAGGAAAGGATAAAGGGGTATTATTCTATCAGGGGCAACCGAGACAGTGTTACAAATGTGGATCTTCAAGACACTTGAGCAATAATTGTGAAGTGCAGAGATGCTTACACTGTGGAAGCCAGGGCCACACGAGTGCAAGATGCACCGTACCTCCACTATGTCATTTATGTGAGGAAGAGGGACACTCCATTTTTTCTTGCCAATGGGCCTCACATAACAATGGGAATGGGGATTTCGCCATGCATGATTTTTATATTAACTGGGCAACCAGACAGGGATCCTCGACACCTCCCTCAAGAAAGCAAAGAGAAAGAGCCCAGACACCTAGACCCAACAAACAGGATACACAGCAACTTCCTACAGAACAAGAATCTCAACAGGAAGACCCAAATCAGGGGGAGGGAGATGAAAACTCAGATCTTAACATCCAGATAGATCTGGCAGAGGGCCTAGATACAGAAATGCCACCTCCACAGGGTCCACCCCAACAGAGACAACCTTTACAATAGTAACCTCCAAAGCATGCACACAACATCAGCAGACAGAGGTAGAGTTACCTCTACATAATAAATATGAGGCATTATGGTGGGGGGATACAGAGATGGGAGAAGATTCAGAAGGGGTATCTGAAAACTCCTCAATGGAGAGAACCTCGGAACCTGAGGTACACAATTCATAAACTGCAGGAAAGGTAAAAAAAAAAAAGACGAAGGGGGTACAAGGTACAGTTTAGGGAAGAAAAAACCCCTGAACAAAGTAAAACCTGAAGAGTTGCAATTTGCATTTAGCATCACTTAATACGAATAGGTTGAAATCTGAAAAGAAAAGGAAATCCACTTTTTAGTATTTCCATTGCAATCTATATGACATTGTTTTATTTCAAGACACATGGCTATTCACACCAAGGGACATACAGACAGCAACTGCGGAATGGATAGGAGGCCCATCCTATTGGTCTGCAGGGGAAGATACATGCAGTGGGGTAGGTATCTGCCTCACAAACCCAGAGATAGCGATCACTAGGATTCAGGATGTAATACCTGGCAGGGCCATGTTAATGGACTTTATGGTAAAACAACAGAACTTCCATGTAATTAATGTATACGCCCCACAGGAAACAGCTAAAAGAACTCAGATGTTTAACTTACTACAACCTTTACTATTAACAGCACGAGCTGTTTTATGGGGAGGAGATTTCAATTGCAGCAGGTTAAAAAAAAGACAATGGTCTCAAAACAAAAACATTTTTGCGATGCCGCCCTTTTAGGTAAAGTTATTTCTCAGACTAATCCAGTAGATGTCTTTCACACTACCCATTCAACCACTAAATACACATATCTTAGGGGTCACCTCAAAACAAGAATAGACTATTGGTTCATCTCGACATACATACCCATACAACAATCAAGAACACATCCCATAGCAACATCAAACCATATGCTGTTAGACATAAACTTGTCATATTCCCCAGAGGTCACTTTGGGAAGGGGATACTGGAGATGTAACACTTCCCTATTAAACATCCCTGAAATAAGACAAGGATTCATAGATACAGTACAGGCCAGACTTTCAGTCAAATTCATATAAGACAACATCTTAGACTGGTGGGAACAAACTTAAGTAGACCTAATTAAATATTGCAAACTCATGGGTCAAATTATGGGTTCGTATAGAAACGCACAGTACGAACAATTAAAACAACAATTATACAAGCTGATTTCCCTACAACTGGAAACCAGATAGGACTCGGGACTTTTCAGAACAAATGAAAAACATTAAACAAGAAATGGGTGAGAGTCAGTATGACAGAAATAAATCTTTAGAATTTGAACAAAGGTATGGAACCAAAGGTAAGTAGGAACAAGCAAACCCTTATGAGAATTGCATGTCACAAAATAATTTAAAAAAAACATTTCAGCATTAAAAACAGGCGATCAGGTGATTACAGGTAACACAAACATAATGACAGACATAGAGGGTTACATAAAGAAATTGTATGGGACAGCACACAACATATCAACAAACACTAAAGAATGGCTAGAAGATTGCAGATTACCACAAATCTCCCAAGATAAAAGAAAACTTTAATTGGCCAGATAACAACACAAAAAGTCATAGCAGTAATAGAGCAATTACACACAGGTAGAGCCCCGGGACCTGATGGACTACCCTATACCTTTTATAAAGAACTGGTTAAGTACATAGGCCCGGAAATGACCGAGGTATAACACTATATTTTACAGCAGGATATTATGCCCCAATCAATGTATCAGGGTCTATTACTCTTAATACATAAGAAAGGGGACAAAGAGAGCCTTGACAACTGGAGACCAATATCTTTGTTGAACTCTGACTTCAAAATACTCACTAAATTACTAAGCAATAGACTAACACCAACACTAACAGCAATACTACACTATTCACAAGCATGCTCTCTCCTAGGAAGGAAGGTCTCTGACCTTTTAATTCTCATTAGGGAATTATTGGAGAAAGGAGAAAATGGAGAACTATCAGGGTATATAGTGAATCTAGACCAATCCAAAGCGTTCAATAGAGTCTCCCACCAATATTTATGGGCTTGCTTAAAGCAATATGGATTTCTTATAGAATTTATTAAATGGGTGAAACTATGCTATGCACATGCTCAGGTATCCCCCTATGTAAATAGGTGGGTAGGGAAAGCATGTCAAATAAAAATATGAGTAAGGCAAGGCTGCCCGCTGAGCCCACTTTTGTATATTATGGGCCAGATATTCAAACTGCGCTATTTTGTGGAGCAAGCCCTTGCACTGCACAAAATAGTTGCGCAGGGGTGTGTCCAGAGCGATATTCAAAGGAGTTGCGCCCTTGAGCAACTCCTTTGAATATCACCCCCCAGCCACAGCCACTGTGCATGGCGCAGTGGAACTTGCGCCACCGCAAGTTGTCAGAGTGAGTATTCAACTGGCGTGACGTAGTACCATTGCGCCACGCGCAAAATCCCGATATTCTAAAAGGTGACATGCAAATGGGGCCATAATTCATGTGGATGCCGGGGGCCATTTGCATCTGATTATGGCCCCATTTGTATGCTATTAGCATGCAGATGCGCCTAACTCGAGGACTTGGCGCCTGGCACTCCTGCCAGGCAGCAGCACGTCGGGACCGACGCCCCTGCAGCCCGATCGTGGGCAAACAGTGTAGAATCCCCCTACAGCCCCAATTGAGGCATATAGTTAATCCCCCCACAAGCCCAATCGCGGGCATAGTTATTCCCCCACCAGCCCGATCGCGGCAGCAACGCGGCTCCCAATATCCTGGTGGTCCAGTGGACCGTAAATCCCATCGCGGGATGGTATTCAGTAAACACCCCTCAGACACATCCCTGGTGCTAGTGTCCCCACCCCACCCACGAACCCACCACCCCGCTCCCCAGCAGCTGGCGGGCGCAGCATCCCACCCACCTGCCGCCCGCCAACTGACTCGTTAGTAGGGCTGCACGCCCATTGGTGCAGAGCAAGAGCCAATGGGCGGCAGCCCATACCGCATAAGACAGTCCAGTTTTGTGAATGAATGGATTTACGGTCCACTGGACCACCAGGGATGTGTTCGGGGGGGGTGTTCACTGAATACCATCCCGCGATCGGGATTTACGGTCCACTGGACCACCAGGGATGTGTTCGGGTGTTTACTGGAATACCATCCCGCAATCGGGATTTACGGTCCACTGGACCACCAGGGATGTGTTCGGGTGTTTATTGAATACCATCCCGCGATCGATTTACGGTCCACTGGACCACCAGGGATGTGTTCGGGGTTTACTGAATACCATCCCGCCGATCGATGTTACGGTCCACTGGACCACCAGGGATACGCTTGGGGCCACATTGCTGCCCGCGATCGGGCTGGTGGGGGATTAAACTATGCCGCGATCAGGCCAGTGGGGGTGCTGAGTTCTACACTGTTTTGCCCACGATCGGGCTGCAGGGGGGCACAGGAGGTGAAGCCAGCCACAGGTAGTAGCTGCTGTGTTGCGCCTCGTACGGCAGCTCACCTGTGGGTGGCCCCCGATCTAACATTTTTTTTTTTGGCTCAAAGTTGTGCAGGCGCAGGTTGGGGGTTGCACCTGCACAACTCTGCACAGCCCGGCTGAATATCGGGCTGTGTAGTTTATGCATGGTTCCTCCCCCTCCAGTTCAGCATGCATTCATTTGCATTGCGCTGTTGCTCAGCCTGTTTTCAGTGGCGCAACTGCCTCCTGCTGAATACTGCAGATTGGAGCAAGTTCGGACTTGCGCAGGTGCAACCTTATTGCGCATGACGCAACCCTTTTGAATATCTGGCCCTATATCTTTAGACCCTTTAGTTAGACGGATTAATATACACCAGGATATAAAGGAGTTGACAGTATCTAGCCAAGATATTTAACTTAAAACATTGGGGTATGCAGACGATTGATGTATAGTTTTAGCAGACTCCTTTTCAGCAACACCAATGGGGCAGTTGCTAGATGAGTTTTCATTAGTTTCAGGATCAAAAATAAACGTACAAAAAAGTACTTGCATTCCCATAGGACAAGATTTCACACAAGAGACACATTTACATAACATACCGAAAAGCAACAAAGGGATCAAGATTTTAGGGATCTTTTTAGGGGTTCCAGAAGTGGCCTTATATAATTGGGAGTACCTACTGAACATAGCCTTGGACAGGGTAGCCAAATGGAACAGATGGGAGGATGAGTAAGAAAAAGAGAGTGTATATGATATATACATTTTTATTGCCAATGTTCCTATATCTAAGTTATGTTTTCCAGCCACCTAAACAAATGGAGACAAGACTGTATAGCTGTTTCTTCCAAGGGGTATGGGACAGTCAGCTGAACCCATGTTTCTATGTCAAACGTATGGCAGCTCAGATTCAATGCAAAGAAGCGCAAGGTAATGCACCTGGGAAACAAAAACCCAGGGGAAGAGTACACAATGGGGGGTGAGATACTGACAACAGTAAAAATGGAAATGGACCTGGGGGTAATTATATCAGATGACCTAAAGGTGGGCAAGCAATGTGAGAAGGCAGTAAGGAAGGCTGGGGGGATACTGGGATGCATAGGGAGAGGCATCAATAGTAGAAAACAGGAAGTTGTTATCCCTCTGTACAGACAGTTGGTGAGACCACATCTGGAGTACTGTGTGCAGTTCTGGAGACCCCATCTCTGCAAAGATATAGACAGAGTGGAGGCTGTCCAGAGGAGGGCAACCAAAATGGTGCAGGGTCTGCACCAGAAGACATACAAAGAAAGACTAAAGGAGCTTAATATGTATACCCTTGAGGAAAGGAGGGAGAGAAGGGACATGATAGAAACTTTCAAGTACCTCAAGGGAATCAACAAAGTCCAAGAGGGTGGCATCTTTCAGAAAAAGTGATGTGCAAGAACAAGGGGGCACAATTTGAAGACAGAGGGGTGACGGCTCAGAGGTAATGTGATGAAGTATTTTTTCACAGAGAGGGTTGTGGATGCATGGAACAGCCTCCCTGAGGAGGTCGTGGAGGCAAGAACAGTGGGGGAATTCAAGAATACATGGGACAGACATAAGGCAGTCCTAGTTGGGGGGGTAGGAGGAAGTAAGCTGTTGGTTAACTAGGATCTGCAGCTTATCTGTTAGGTAGGAAAATGGGCAGACTAGGTGGGCCAAGCGGTCCTTATCTGCTGTCAAATTCTATGTTTCTATGTAACCCCATAAAATGAGGGATCTTATACTCAGAAGTGAAAGCAGGTGGTCTGAAATTGATCAACCCCATTACCATATTTTTATATGCAAATATAAAACCCATAATACAAGGAAGGATACACATGTGGTGCCTCTGGGTAGTAGACTGTATAGGCCCAATATTGCACATATGGAAAAGTAGGCTCACAGATATACCTACATACCTAAAAGATAGCTTAGGCAAACTGAAACTGTGGAAAGTTAGTATAGAGATGATGAAGACAAAGGATAGGAAACAATTCTACACAGACATACAGAAAGAATTCTTTATACTACCACCAGAATCCATGAGGAAACCAGAGAAAGAAATTCAGAGCATATCTGTTCTACGTATGGAGGAAAGAATAGTACCCCAGATGTGGGATAATACCTGGCTATGTGTACATGGGAAATTTCCAGTGAAAGACAACCAGAAGCACAAAGACACATCATAGAGGGAGTGCCTGAGAAGGGGATGTATAGGACAATTAGAAACAATGGCACACCTCTTTTTCCAATGCAATTTCATCCAGAAGTTTTGGTCGTTAGTTTTTCACAAGTGGGCATGGTTACCCAGATGGTTGAGTAATCCAGATGCCTTATATTGTGGGATATTCCCTGACTCCAGCCACGGATATGAGGCAGGAACTTTAAGGGTAATAGCCACGTGTATTAGATATTGGATATGGCAGGCACGATGCAAACTAACTGTACAATGTAGACATCATAAAAAAAGACAAGAGTGTAAAAGGGACAACAGGAATAAAAGAAAATGGAGACATTCTGAAACTTTATAATATAAGGGGAAAGTTGGGGTATATTTTCAAAGAGATGTCAAAGAAACAATTATGAAGGTACAATAAAAACGAACAAAATATGTAAGAACCAAGTGAAGGATCTCAGGGTATATAAGGTGACACAGTATTTGATTTGTTACCACAGGAACGGTCTATCGTGTATATTATTGCTTATTTTATGCACTGTTTATTGTACACACTGTTGTTTAAATTTTATTTTATAATAAAAACACCCTCTTTTTGAGAAGTACCATGTGATCTTTAATATCCACCTGAACTACCGCCAGAACAGGTAGATGGGACCTCGGTTTAACGTCTCATCTGAAAGACGGCACCTCAGGAGTGCAGCAACCCCCTCATGCTGTACTACAGTGTCAGTATTGGGATTTAACCCGAGTGCCTGGTGTGGGGATAGAACCCACAGCCTTCCGATCTCCTGGCCTCAGAAGAGTGTGTGCTACCTGCTGAGCCACTGACACCGACATGGCCATGGCCATTAGGCCTAGTAGCCAGAGGGATGTCCTGGCTGAGACATGCTGGCTCTGAGACACCTCGTGGGCCTGGGTAATAAGGCGGTCCGTCCTGTCTTGAAGGAGGAAGGCCTTGCCTTGAGTAGAGTCCAGGACTGCCCCTTTGTACTGCAACTGCTGTGACGGGGTCAGCACAGACTTGGGCCAATTGACAGTGATGCTCAAGGACTGCAATAACTTCAGCGTGCATTCTAGAGTCAACAGGAGCTCCCTGGACTGGGCTTTCAGTAACCAGTCATCCAGGTATGGAACACATAGAGGCCTTTGCGCTGGAGGGCTGCTGCAACAGCTGCTAAGCACTTGATAAATACCTGTGGTGCAGAGGATAAGCCAGAGGGCAATACCTTGAATTGGTAATGCTCCCCTGGAACAGGAACCACAGGTATTGTCTGTGAGAGGGGCAAAGCAAGATATGCTGTCAGGCATCTTGCATATTGAGGCAGCATAGCCAGTCGCCCTGTTTCAGCAGGGGAAGAAGGCCGTGCGAAGTGACAATCTGGAACTTTTTGTAGTGGATAAAAAGGTTCAGCTCCCTGAAGTCTAGAATGCGTCTCAAATCCCCTGTTCTTTTGGGAACCAGGAAGAGCCTGGAGTAGAACCCCTTGTTCCTTTGCTGCCTGGGCACTGGTTCTATGGTCCGCTCACACAGCAAGGCGAGGACCTCCTTCCTGAGCACCTCCGTGTCATCTGGAGGATAAAAGGTGGGGACTAGGGAAATGTCTGGGGGCTGTTCAAGAAGTTCTAGAGTATGGCCCTCTTCAATTATCTGCAGGATCCAAGCATCTGTTGTGATGGTTCTCCACTGGGACAGATGGAGGGAGAACCAACCTCCGACCACCACCTCCTCACTTGGAACAAGAGGAGGGGAGTCTGCCAAGGAGTCAGGCTGAAGTCAAACCGGTGGCTGGGGCAATACCTCCTCCTCTGGATTGCTTGGCAGAGGAACCAGAGGTGGAGCAAGATGCAAGCAAGGCAGAGCTGGCTCTGTGTTTGTCCTGGGGCTTGGTTCTGGAACCCGACTTGTGAGAGACCTTACGAAAGGAAGGCCCTGGTCTACTCCTGGGCTGGGTATCGTAAAGGGAGTGGACAGACTGCATAGCCCTGCCAGAGGCCGAAAGGTCATTGATAATATCCTGCATGTCTGGCCCAAAAGGTTTGTGACCCACCTTTTGTTGGATGTCAGCCGCAAAGTTAGAGACTCTAAGCCAGGAGTGCCTTCTGAGGCAAATACCAGAGGCACTGTCCTGGCTGTAGTATCAGCAATATCATAGGTGGCTCTGAGGAGATGCTTACAGACATCTTCTTATGCCTGGAGCACTTTAAGAAGCACTTGTATCTAGGGACCCTCAAGGAGGGCCTGAGCAGCAGCTTTGTCCTTCCTCCATAGGGTATTCAGGTACTTAATCAGATGAGCCATGTAACTGGCAATCCTAAGGCTCACACAGGTAAAGGCAAAAGTCCTCTTGCTCCAGAGATCTAGCCTACTAGATTCCTGATCAGGGGGCAGGGAACAAAGGTGCTTAGGTGCCTTAGTTCTGTCATAAGTGGCCTTAATAACCACTGAGTCAGTTTCCAGCTGGGCAGCATAAAAGGGTAGCCCATGAGGTGCCTGGTAAAGCTTGTCAGCCTTTCTGCGCATAGCTGGTACCAGACTGGGCCTGTGTCAGGCTGTAGTGGCAGCATCATTAAGTGCTGGCAGCAGAGGAGGAATAGCTTTAGGTCGAGACTCTGGGATCTCCAAGAAATCCACCAGATTCCTCATTTCATCCTCTTCCTCAGTCTAAAACCCCATAGTGAAAGAGAGTTGCTTCATAATGTTGAAGAAAGAGGGGTCCTCCGGGGCAACCTGAGGGTGTGTTGAACTGAGTCCTCATTCCTGGAGGAGACAGTGTACCTATCAGAGGATTCTACTTCAATGTCTTCCTCCTCATCCTCTTTCTCAGGGAGGATGAGGTCAGGGTGGTATTCCTCCTCGATATCAGCCTGCTCTGAAGCAGGAATCGATGATTGTAGCACTGACAGCTCTCTGAAAGGTGCGAGCAAATAGGTTGAACTGGTGTCGACGCCAAAGCAGCACCTGATGGCATGGGGATGACAGCCCAGGCCGTGGAATAAGCTGTTGTATGAGAGACGTGGTAATGGAGGAAAGAATAGCATTAAGGCTGACAGTGGGAAAAAGAATTGTTGACGCTCCCAAGTAGCCCAGCTCCGACGACTAATCATTACCAATAGTGGAAACGGTAGGGCCCAGCGCCTGTGGACCTCAGGTTTTGAAAGGTCTCGAAGGTGAGGCTGGAATCGATGACCCAGAGGCCGACAGACCTCCACAGCCCTATGATGGCAGGTATAAGATTCTTCCATGGGGGCCTGACAGGAACAGAGGCCTGCATTGAGCGAGGCACCAATGCTGAGGTGGTCAACGGAGCAATCCCAGGAGAAAATAAGGAGGAATCCAACGGGCACCGGGATCGCTGATTGGGGAACGGTCCTTAGACCGGTCCTTGTCCTGCTGAGCGTGTTTCCCCAGAGGATTTGTTATGGGCCTTGGTGGCCTGAGAGCCCAAAGAAGATGCCAGCGACTGGGGAAGGGGGCCCAGAAGACCCCTGCTCTCTGCTGGCTGTTGTTCCATAAGGAACTTCTGTAGGGCTTTCTTGCATTGGTGCTGGGTGATGAGGTTGCACTTCAGGCAGGACTCACAGGCAAGAATGTTGTGGCTAGGCCCAAGACAGCAGACACAGAGTTCATTGGTTGAAGAAATCTTTCCGCAGCGACGGAGAGCCAATGAAGGATTCGTTCTCAACATGCAAAGAACAAAGGAATCACTTTAAACTAAAATGATTCGAAAGCAGGTATTAAAGAAAAAAGGTATGTAATGTTGGTGGTCGAACTGAGCGATGAAGCTTCTGCAGAGTCCATGCACAAATGGTCAATGGTGGGAAAGAACTGAGGAGGGAGTGTGTCCGCCACGCTTATATAGGGGGTGTGACGTCAGAGCTTGATGTCGATGTGGGCGGCACCTAATAGACTGCTGCAGAAAAAGCTTCCATAGGACCCTGATGCCTGATGGCTAAGTTCCATAGGTGTGACCTGACAACAGAGATATCCCCAAAGAAGATCTCAGAATTTTATACACACCTCAGTGTAGGATGCTATTTTAAACCCCTTGAGCTTTGCTCTTGAATTTATGTAGCATCCCACTCTTCAGGTGTGTTTAAAATTCTCATTATAAACAGTCCCCCAGGCATTATTCTATATATCTTAGCATATCAAACGTTTGACTCTAGACCAAATATTTACAAGGTTAAAAACAATGACTATCACATCTTTGTAACATATTCTGGTTTGTTAACACAGCAGAAACAAAAATAAAGATTACTTTGCCATACTCAACATGTGAAATTCTCAATGAAGTGTTCCTTCTTCGGTTGTAATGTATCCCTTTTCCTTTTATTTTGATAGGTGGAGAAAGAAAAAAATGAAGTTTAGGAGCAGTCACAGTAAAGGAAGGAAGTGAAGAAAAGAAAAAGGAGGAAGATTGATTTAGTTTGCATCCTGTAGGCCTCCCCATCCCTGTTTTAAATATTGAAAACAGTGCTGTCCCTATGAGAGAAAAATAACCCTAAGAGGTTTTAGAATTGTAATTGTTAGCTATTGGAGATTATAATGGAGGACTACAATTTATAGTACTATGGTATATAGGATGGTTAATTTAATTTTGTCTTATTAACCTTTGATTTATAACTGGTGTCCCATCTGGAGTGAACACTTTTTCACTGACCTTCAATAAAGTGTGCCAATCGTTCCACTCTTAATATTTCAAGATATCCTTGTCTCAATTCATTGAAAGTGGCTGCTCTATTTTCAAATCAAACTTTCAACAAAGAGTTTTCAGTTGCTGTACCAGTTAATGATATGGAATGTCTCTGTTCCTTCAACCAATGCAATGTCTCATCAACCTGGCCTTTGATACATGTTTCAAAGCTTAAGTAAAAAATATCAGCACCACTCCAGGTTCTGCACATAACACGTGGAATTTATTAGGTAGGGCGCAAACAGCAATAACCGACCCTATCCCTCTACCGGATTCGCACTGGCAGGTGCGTCATAAGGAGGTGACAAGTCATCATACATACAACATTTAAATGTGATTATCCTTAAAGTGATATATCCCTTTTACCAAATGTAAGACAAAAAGGTTTTTATATAAAAAAAAATCACATTATTAAATCATTTTGCCACAGTAATCACTGAATTCCTACAAATTACTTAATTTTGCACCATCAAAGTTGCATTGTAGTGGCTATATACCACTTCATGTATCATAATATATACTTATATGGAGTCTATCATACTGAAAACATCAAATATTATTGTTATACTACATTTTGCTCAGGTTAAAAAGACAGATTAACCAGATCTATTTAAAGTTGTATACAAAGCTTAACTACTTGATCGCCAAGGAATATTTTGGCAAAAATCTTTAATATTTTCCCAAAAAGTTAGGACCTGTTTACTGTCCCGGAACATATATAATAGGTTTCCTAGGTTGTCATTGTGACGCTCTACCACCTGCTTATTGTTATATTGTATAATATTTGTATTATACATAAATTTGTCTGTGACTGCCTGGCACACAAGTCAGCCAGTGTGTAAGATGATTGACCTTTGCCCTCAAAAGTGTCAGTGTGAGTGAAGCAGCAGGCTGTCATGACACTGGCCAGTGAAACCACTAATTAAAGACGTCCTTCCAGAGGGACAGTTTATTACCCCTTATAACCTGCTCCTGCTTTTGAAGCTGGAAACTAAATATGAATTTTATGACCCTAGCAGGAAGAGAAGTCATCTGGCTGATTCTTTATGGTTTTCTCACCTAGCAGAGAACTAGTGACAGATTGTGGGGTTATGAAACATCAACAGGAATGTTTTGATAAAAAAGACTCATATTTTGGGAAGTTGCTAGTTGCTGATTTTCACAGTAATAACATACATCCTTGTGGATATCCATACTCAGATTACACACTTATCACACATCTAACAGTAACCTTATGGGTGACATCACCTGGAGATGGAGAAAACTGACTTCTGAATATTTCTTACATCTGAAAAGTTGGTGCAGAAGGACTCTCTGAAAATCAAACACACAGTCTGTGGACTGGTAACTAGGCACTTTAGAAAGATTTAATTTAGCTGGAACTTTTAAGCATTTTATTAGGTGTCTTTGTGTTCTGTAACTTCCCAATTATTTTATTGACTAAGTTATTAATGTATTTGTTCTGTGTTTGACATTTTACCCATTTTAAAATTTTTAGTAAACAATATTTTCCTTGAAATACTGCCTGTGGTTTCTCAGTTTCTCATGCATGTGAATGCTGACCCAGTGTTTAATTCTGAGAGCTGTTAAGGGCTCGAATGTGTTACTAATCTCGCTAAAGGTAAGAATATACCTAGGTCTCATATTGAGTCATAAGGGTACATGCTGGGAGCCACTGGGCTAAGGATTGTATTGCATCCCCCAAAGAGAATATATATCTGAGCCTGTTAATTGGGTATGCTAGCATAAGGTTCACATTTGACCCCAGGACTTGAGGCTGGTAACTGATTTGGACCCAAAACAGACAGGAGGGTTACCGTTTGTCTCCTGTTCACACTATTGCACTTCGAGGTTGGGACTGTGGGAGCAGAGGGCCTGACCTGCAGAGCATGTTTGTGACAGATTTGGTGGCATTGGTGGGATCAGAGGGCCTGACCTGCAGAGCACCGCTCTGACAGATTTGGTTGGCAGAGGCACGATTTAAAAGTATTTGGTAACACGAGCATTAACAGTTCAGTGTGTCAGATTTATACTGTACAGCTCACATGCAAAATAAGGCAGTGATTTTTAAAAAGTAAACAGAACTATATCATTGTGCTTACAGTCTAAGTGCACTACCCGTTTCATTTTATTTTTTTTCCTCGAGTGCAAGTTAGTGTAGCCATAGTTAGGGAAGAAGATGGCTTCCAACTACAGCGAGTACACTGCAGACCAACTGAGGCAGTTGTGCCAAGAGAGAGGAGTCCTGCACGAGGGCCGAACCAAAAGGCATCTCATGGAGACTCTTGTAGCAGCTGATGCACAAGACTTCGAGTCAGTCTGTGACTGAAAAGGACCGAACCTTGGGCGTGGAGGGGCCAGGGTCCAGTGCAGTGACCGGATCCAGTGAGGACAGCAGGGCCAGTGCAAGCCAAGGGCCACAGCAGCAGGGGAAGGTCACCAACATTCTGGAGCCAGAAGGGCTCAGGCTGCAGATGAAGTTACGGAGAATGGAGCTAGAGTTCCATAGAGAAGAGAGCAGCAAGCCACAGAGGAAAGAGAGCAATAACTTCAGCAAAAGGCTGAGCGACAGCAGCGGGAGGCCGAGTGAGAACAGTGACAACTTCAGCGAGAGGCTGAGTGAGAGGAGAGAGAGTGCCAGAGGAAATCTGAACTCGAGAAGCTACAACTCTCAAGACCAGCACCAGAGCAGGTAAGTGGCCTGGGTTTAACTGGAACTACAAGACTGGGTTACTAATTAAATTCTAAATTGATAGCTGAATTTAAAGAGGGGAAAAATATGGATGCCTTTTTAAATTCCTTTGAAAAAGTATGTATTCAGGCAAATATTCCTAGAGAGTCCTGGAGCTTCCAGCTATCCCCGCTACTTATCGGAAAAGCTCAGGATGCATTGGGTCAAATGGACAATGAGGATTACAGCAAACTTAAAGCTGCACTTTTTAAAAAATATGAGCCAACAGCAGAGGCATACACAGTTAAATTCCGTAAGCTCAGGAGAAGCCCTGATATGAGCTACGAGGAGCTAGCCACTAAGCAACATCAGTTTTTAAAATGTTGGTGAGAAGGAACTGAAGCAAACTCTGTAGAGAAAATTGAAAATGCTGTACTGTTAAGAGTAGTTTTTCTGGGTGTGCCCAGAAGAGCTGAAAACCTGGCTGGAGGACAGAGATCCAAAAACAGTGCAAGAGGCTGCTGAACTCTCGGACCGCTATGCCAGGAGCAGACCTGCTCTGAGAGCGAATGTGGCAGGCGTGGCAGCGCAGAAAGGGAAAAGCACATCTTCAGGGCAGCTAAAACCCCTCTCTGCCTCCACCAAAACTAGGTAGCCCCAGGTTACAAAGAAAGGATTTACCGGAGAAAAGAAATGAATGTTGAGTTTGCAAAAAAAAAATAGACATATTGCAAGGCAGTGTCCTAAAACAGCAAGCAGTACACAGAGTTGTGCTAGGAAAGAAGTGGGTTGAGTGTCCCTGAAAGCATGCCAGTAAACATGAGGGAACACATACACCCAGTCACTGTGAATGGGATACAGACACATGGGTTAAGGGACATGGGGGCATCCCTGACTTTGGTAAAAGAAGATTTGGTAGAATCTGATCAGCTTATACCCAATCAATCTGTGACTGTACGGGGATTCACGGGGGAAGAGAAAACATTGCCACTCGCTAATGTTCTCCTAGACTGGGATGAGACAAGGGGGACTGTGCAAAACGTTGCTGTAGCCGAGACTTTGGCTGTTGATGTAATTATTGGCAAAAATCTCAAACGGGATGGTATGTGCAGTTACCTGTAGCCAAGAGGCAAAGGAAAATTGTAGTTCCCTGGACCCCATAGAAGCCCCTGTGGAAAGCACTGGGAGGCTGGTTCCCTAGCCTGTGTCTCCTAATATGGAGAATAATGAAAAGGGGGGGTATTAGAAATTTCCCAGGTAGCAGTTAACAGAACAGCTATAGTGGGTTACTCCGAGAAGGAAGGTGTGACCCATAGTCAGAGGGTTAGGGATGGCAGTGGTCCTGAATGCCCTGACGCTAGAGCTAGGGACCCTAGCATAGAAACTGAAGGGGACCAGTCCCATGCCTTGGGAATGTGTAAGGAGTTTGCAGTTGCTCAGAAAAGTGACCCTAGTCTAGAGAAGCTGAGGGCTTGGGCAGACTCTGACGGAGTACAAGGAGGTGACGAGAAACAAAGTTTCTTGGGACAATGGACTGATGTATACGCAGGATGCAGACAGAGGGAGGGGTGATGGGCAGGCAGCTTGTCATTCCCCAGGGGTACTGTGAGCAGTTGCTCAAGACTGCACACGATATTCCCATGTCTGGTCATCTGGGAACCATGCGCACTACGCAGCGATTGGGCCAACTTCACCCAGCAGGTGAAGATGTACTGCAGGTCTTGTCACCAGTGCCAAGAAATAGGGAAGGCAGGTAAAACCCAAGCCGCCCAGATTCCTTTACCCATAGTGGAGGAGCCATTTCAAAGGGTAGGAATGGATATTGTGGGGCCTCTAAATACCCACAGCTCCTCCGGGAAGAGGCTCATCCTAACTGTGGTGGATTATGCCACTCGGTACCCAGAGGCAGTCACCCTATCCTCACTGAGGACAGACAAACTAGCAGATGCCTTACTAGGGTTTTTCTCCCATGTTGGGTTTCCGCAGGAGGCTATCACCGATAGAGGGGGTTCCTTCATGTTGGACCTGATGAAATGATTGTGGGAGAAGTGTGGGGGTGGTGTAGAGACGCATGATACTTTATCACCCACAAGCCAATGGACTTGTGGAAAGATTTAATGGTACCCTTAAGTCAATGCTCCATTTGCTGAACAGCATGGGAGGGACTGGGAGAAATACCTTCCCCACCTGTTGTTTACATACAGGAAGGTGCCCCAAATGTTGACAGGGTTTTCCCCCTTCAAGCTCTTATATGGATGCCAGGTATGTTGGCCCCTAGACATGATCCGGGAGGACTGGGAAGGCAAGCACACCACCCAGGGAACTACCATAGTGGATTATGTCCTTAGGTTTAGGGAAAGGCTGAAGGAGCTTATGGGGACAGCCCAGAGCAACCTGGCAGCTGCCCAACAAAAACAAAAGGTGTGATATGACCGCAGAGCCAGAGCTCGCTCGTACACTGTGGCTCAGGAAGCCACGGTCCTAATCCCAGTCCGGAAAGACAAGCTGCAGGCCAAGTGGGCAGGACCGTACAAAGTAGTTAGATGGGTAAATGACATAAACTACCTTATACAGCTACCTGACAGGAGACATACATAAAGAATGTACCATGTCAACATGATGAAGCCATATGCTAATAGGGCTGACATGGTATTTGCAGTGTGTAGTCCTGGGGAGGGGACGGACGAAGAAGACCCCCTTCTGGACTTGCTGGAAGAAAGCAAGCGGAAGTCCTCTATGGAGGCCATTAAAATGTCACCACAGTTAACCCCGGACCAGATCCAGGAAGGGAGGTTTTAGCAGACATTGCCCAACTGTTAAGCGCCAAGCCTGGACTAACCCCATTAGCAATGTGGAGACAGGGACACAGGCGCCCATACGGCGGAAAAAATATCGGGTGTCAGGGGCTGCCCAAAAGGACATTAGGAGGGAGATGGAGGAAATGCTGGATGCAGGGGTAATCCAGAAATCCCACAGCCCCTGGGCCTCACTCGTGGTCCTTGTTCCCAAGCCAGATGGCTCTACTTGTTTTTGTGTGGACTATCGTGGACTCAATGCAGTCACGAAGTCAGACGCCCATCCGATGCCACGGACGGAAGAACTGGACAAGTTGGGAGGGGCGACATACCTTATGACTACTGACCTGACAAAGGGGTATTGGCAGGTAGAATTAACTACCAGAGTTAGGGAGAGGTCAGCTTTCATCACTCCGATAGGGTCATTCGAATTTAAAGTAATGCCTTTTGGAATGAAGACTGCCCCTGCCACTTTCCAAAGGTTGGTGAACCAGGTGTTAAATGGTGCTGAGATGTACGCTGTGACGTACCTTGATGACACTGCCATCTTTAGTGCCAGCTGGGAGGAACACTTGTCCCACCTTAGCGAAGTGCTGGGCAGGATACAGAGGGCTGGACTCACTGTAAAAGCTGAGAGAAGTGCCAGGTGGCCACGGCTGAGGTGGCATACTTCAGGTACGTTGTAGGCCAGGGACAGCTCTGTCCTAACCAAGTGAAAATAGAGGCAATCAAGGCATGGCCCAGACCAGAAACACAGAAGCAGGTCAGGAGTTTTCTAGGGACATCAGGGTACTATAGGAAATTTGTACCAAATTACAGTGCCCTGGCTGCTCCCCTATCTGGCCTGTTAAAGAAAAGGATGCCTAAGAAAATTACCTGTGAACAAGCCTTTACCAGACTGAAGGAGGCACTGTGCAGTGCTCCTGTATTGAAAAGTCCAGAGTACAGCAGACCCATTGTAGTCCAGACTGACGCCTCAGATGTGGGTATTGGGGCAGTGCTGAGTCAAACATCCAACCAAGGGAAAGATCACCCCATAGTGCACCTCAGTAAAAAGTTACTTCCCAGGGAGCAGGCTTACTCTACTATGGAAAAAAAAAAGAGCGTCTTGCCATGGTGTTTGCACAAAAGAAGTTAGAGTCATACCTATACGGGCAGCATTTTGAGGTACAAACTGACCACAACCCCCTGGTTTGGCTGGCACAAATGGGTAAAACAAATGGTAGACTATTAAGATGGAGCCTTTCTTGCAAGGGTATGATATGACAGTCTCACACAGGGCAGGGGCAGCCAATGAAAATGCAGATGGACTGTCGCGTCAGTTTGAGCACTGAACTCACTTGGGGAACTCATCCCATTGCAGGGGATAGAGCCCCCAAATTCAGTCTAGGTGCGGAGGACTGTGCCCCTCTGCCACCTGCTTATTGTTATATTGTATAATATTTGTATTATAAATAAATTTGACTGTGACTGCCTGGCACTCAAGTCAGCCAGTGTGTAAGAGGCTTGACCTTTGACCTCAAAAGTGTCCATGTGAGTGAAGCAGCAGGCTGTCGTGACACTGGCCAGTGAAACCACTAATTACAGACTTCCTTCCAGAGGGACAGTTTATTACCCCTTATAACCTGCTCCTGCTTTTGAAGCTGGAAACTAAATATGAATGTTATGACCCTAGCAGGAAGGGAAGTCATTTAACTGATCCTTTATGGTTTTTTCACCTAGCAGAGAACCAGTGAAAGATTGTGGGGTTATGAAACATCAAAGGGAATGTTTTGATCAAATAGAGTTGTACTTTTGGAAATTGCTAGTTGCTGATTTTCACAGTAATAACATGCATCCTTGTGGATATCCATACTCATACAGATTTATCACACATCTAACAGTGACCTCATGGGTGACGTCACCAGGAGGTGAAGAAAACTGACTTTTTAATATTACTTGCGTCTGAGAAGTTGGTGCAGAAGGACTCTTTAAAAATCAAAGACACATAGTCTGTGAACTGGTAACTAGGCACTTTAGAAAGATTTAATTCAGCCGGAACTTTTAAGTATTTTGGTAGGCGTCTTTGTGTACTGTAACTTCCCAATTATTTTATTGACTAAGTTATTAATGTATTTTGTTCTGCATTTGATATTTTACCTATTTTATAATTTTTAGTAAACAATATTTTCCTTGAAATACTGCCTGTAGCTTCTCAGTTTCTCTTGCATGTGAATGCTGAACCTGTGTTTAATTCTGACAGCCGTTAAGGGCTTGAATGTGTTACTAATCTTGCTAAAGGTAAGAATATACCTAGGTCTCATATTGAGTCATAAGGGTACACTTTGGGAACCTGGCTGGGTGCCACTGGGTGAAGGACTGTATTGCACCCCCCACAGAAGAGAATATATATCTGAGCCTGTTAACTGGGTATGCCAGCATAAGGTTCACATTTGACCTCAGGACTCAAGGCTGGTAGGTGATTCAGACCCAAAACAGACAGGAGGGATACCCTGTTTGTCTCCTGTTCACACTATTGCACTTCGAGGTTGGCACTGTGGGAGCAGAGGGCCTGACCTGTGGAGCGCGTTTGTGACAGTCACCACATTTGGAACAATTTGGGGTTGCTTTTAGGCCCATTTTAAATAAATGATGTGGAGTGTAATATAAGTTGTGGAGTGAATTAAACTGAATCAGCTTCATGTTCACAGCTGTAAATGTTTTTAAAGACGTAACCATATTTTTTTTTCCAGTTCCAATTATTAATATTCTTCTCTAGCACTTACAACCACCATCTGATGTTTTCTTATATTTTACTGTTATTCTATTAGTATGTTGGAAAAACTGGAAATTTTACAGGACAGGAAGCTACTTGTGTTTTCATTTACCGGTACATGAGAAACAGGAAAGGGAGGCATTCCCTACTCTCAGAGGTGCTACTGTAAATGATGACAAAACAAAAAAGCAGTAGAACAGTGCACACATGTGCACTTTTCGACTTTTTATTATTGGTACAGATGGAATGCAGACCAGTGGCCCCTATGTATTGCCACAAAGAGCTTCCTCAGGGGGCATTGAAGACCTGTAACTGGCAATGACTTATTTTGTCAACAGTTAACGAGTTGAAGTGCAATCATAGAAAACAAAAGTATAGCATGTGCCAACAAATGCAATAATAAAACAAAGCCTTAAAAAGAAAAAGCAAATGTCTCCCTTGGTAAGAATTGTTGCTGCTAAATTTGTAGAAGTATAAACAGATTATAAAATTTAAAAATAGGTTAAAAGCAATATCTGGGATAATGCAATGCAGTAGATCATCATATTTTGCATCAAAATGGCTTAAAAGAAAGCAGCTGGTCCACAGTGAATGTTGAACATGACCATCAACCATACAATTTATAGGAAGGTATTTTTTTTGTTGTGTAATATGATGTGATGGTCAGGTAAACTAAAGTATGACTGCAACCCATAATGTTCAAGTGGTTGTAGTGGTGCTCGAACATGTTCTGAAATTTAGGAAGAGTCATAAAATCCTGAAACCAAAGCAGAAGCTGCTGATATTATAAATACAAGAAATACCAAACGACTACCAGTGGACTGATTAAAAGGAAATCCTTGGGGCTTGTAGTGGTGGTCAGGCAGTATAAACATAAGACCCGTGGTGGTCCAGTGGTTCTGGTGGGACTCAGATATGTGCTGATAGAATAGCAGGTTTTGTGACCACTAAATTCAGAGCAATAACCACGTGAAGGGACAAGCTGATTGGTGACAGGTCTAGTGCAAAAATATATTCTATAAAAATGGATAATTGTCTTACTAAAAATACTCAGCGAGGTAAGAATTTGGAATGCAGGAACCCAATACATATCACAAATTACAAACTGCAGCACCCGAACAATCTGTCAACACATATGAAAATAATAAGTGACTATAAAACAGTGTTTTTGATATAACACAAAAGATTAGGTGATATTTAAAATGGAAAGGGGGAAGGATACTAAAACAGCATCCAAAAAAAGGAAGCAATTACTACAGGCCAGAAAAAATAAGCAAAATAGGGGCAAATAATGGAAGTCCACTAAGAACAATGTCATGACTAAACTGTAACACTCAAAGTAATTAATTTAAAGCAAGTCAGGACTTCAGGTAATTTTAGTCCTTTGCAAAATCTATATGATTTTTGTTATGGGGTTGTAGGTCAGTATTGCAAAGATTCCTATAAAACTGAATAAAATCGAAGACATTCACTATTTTTTATTACCACTAATTACTATATTCTTTCCAGTATCTTTGCTAGAAAAAATATTTGTGGAATTGCTATTTTGTTTTAATCTGACCGCTAATATTTCTGTGGCTTTGGGTCCCCGAGTCAATGTAGTTTAACACCAATTTCCTAACAGCAAATTCAGCCTCCCCTCTAATGAGCTCATAGTATTCAGCCTTGTGTTAGGACCAAGTTGCCAAAGTGTCCTGAGAGTCATCTGTTAGTAGACTGTTCTCCTGTAGTTTCATTTTATTTAGCAGTGCTTTTAATTGAGGATGCAGAACTGATAAGATGTTCTCTTAGGTAACATATAAGGCATTCCCAATTTATAGATCAGGATGTATCTCAAGGTTTTGTTGTCTAACACGTGCTCAGTTATTTTCTGTTTAAGTTTTCTAATCCTTTCTGCATCATCCAGTAAACATTAATCCATCTTTCATCTAGGCATGTGTTCAGTATTATCTTTTTCTTTAAAAGTTAGCATGAGGAGAGTGGTCAGATATCACTTGTTCTTTGATTTCTGAGTTTACTATTCTGTTTACCATCTCTCTGGGGATATAAATTTGATCCAACCTTGAACCTGATTGGTGGCACAGCAACCAGTAGCATTCTTTAGCACTGGGGCATAATATCCTCCACCAGTCAACCAAGCTGAGATTACTTACTAAGTTTTGTAGGTCTTTATCAGATTTGGTTAGACTCTGATGAAATTCTGACCGATCATGTGTTACTACATGTCTACATATATACTGCACTGTTAAAAATAACAGGATCTTAAACATTTAGTGAACCATTTTATATTTTAATATACTGTTTTATGGTAGCTGAAGCAATATAGAGAGTATACAGTATTATACCAATCTATCAACTTGGCTGACTTTAAGCTTTCATTTAAAAAGAAGTTTCTAGTCCTAATGGTCCCAAAGGTATCCCATTTTAAAGAAATTAACTTTTCAAAGGTGGAACTTGGGAACCACTGGGGGTATTAACTATTTTTTAAATAAAAGCTTGGAGTCTGGCCATTAAGAATTAGTTCTGTTGATACTGTCTGTATGTGTTGATACTATAAATTAATGGTTTGTTAAAATACTATTTTTATAAAACATTTTTTTTTTTCCTTTTTTTTGAATTTTGGTAATATTACACATTATTTAATTAGAAACTGTGTAGTTTACAACTTATTTTTCATTCATATTTTGCCCTAAATTCCACAGCAAACATTCCACTCTCCCCTCTGGCAATCCACTCTTGCAGGATTTACCTACGAAATCATTGAAAGAGAATAATTTATCAGCTTTCTTTGTGTGCTCATGTTAACACGATAAAAGGGTCTCGGGGGTGGGTTCTGGAATACTGTATCCATTTTCTTTGGGTGCTCAGGAAAAATATGGTACAAGGGTCACAGGAAAATTGTCTGTTTTCTTTAAGTGCTCAGGTAAAAATGTAAAAAAAATGGTTTCAGGAAAATAACTGCTGGAATGTCTGGGGTTTCAAAATTAGTTGTAGATAAAGGACTTAACCTATATCCCATATATCACTCCCTCTCTCTCGCTGATAAACCAATCACCACTTCATCATTCATTTGCTCTCATGTGTGCTACTGGCCTAGTAACGTCACAGCAAATAAATATGACTCTAGTATCCAGTCCGTCATGTGGCATGCTTGGTGTATTTTGTATCTTCATTCCAAAACCAGTTACAACAGGGTGTATAGCTGCATCACGTCCAGAACAAAACATGTTCACTAAGCAGGACTTTCAGTATTCTTTGGGAGAAACTTCTGTAGTACAAGCTTCTTTTCTCGATCAAAATGAGCAATGACTTGCGTAACAATCTCAGTTATAGTACCATAGCTATCAATGTGTCGTCCTTGAGCAGTTCTGCTTCGTAAATCCTCCAGAAAAAAGGCTTTAAGTTTATTAAGCTCCTCTGCCAATAGCTTCATAGTGCTTGGGGGTACCATACTGTCTAAAAGAAAACAAACATTTTGGTTAGAACCAAATTTTATAGAAAAAAACAAAATGATATGCTGCACTCCAGACAACTGATAAATTGGCACAGGACTGACTAAGTTATAAAGGGAGCATGGCTGCATTCGGTTGTCTTTGTTCTTATTTAGGAACTGTGAATGTACAGGTTAGGCACGAATGAAAAGTATTTTAAACTACATGAAATAAAACAGCCCCGTCAATCAGTGGTGCATGGTGTACCCTGAAGCTTCAAATATTTTTTCAGAGATGCTCTCTCTCACTTTGCTGGTCTTGTGCTTCCTAGCATTCCAATGGTAGATCTTTAGTTTCTGCTAAAGAGAACGGTCACCTCAACAGTGCTCCCAGCTAGAGGGCTAAATCCTAAAGACTATTAAAGATTAATAACCGTTTCATAAAGTTTATAGTTTCTTTAGTTACTATATGTTTGCTCTCTCTTCCAAACTTTGTTTTAGTGCAAATAATGTTTTTTGGGGTCTGCCTTGACTGGCATCTTGAGTTCTCTGTGCACACTAATGCAATTCACCATAAGCTTCACCCTAAGCTTGGTGCCTTGTACATGAACAAAGTGTGTATTCTGCTCCCTACCCACCAAGAAATTGTACTAAAAATGATCCTTCCAATCTTTGATTACGGTGACTTATCTATAGCAGTGCCCCTAAAACCTCCCATGCCAGACTGGGCCCCTTATACATTCTTTCTACCAGTTTGCTTTAGATTGCCCCTCTCGTACTCACCACTACTGTCTTTACTCAGCTCTTTCTCTCCCCTCTCTTGATACAAAGCACCTTTCCCATTGTCTCTATTTTTTGTCCAAATTCTGATTTGGCACCCTTTCCTCATATCTCAAAACCCTCCTCTCCCCTCCCTCTACTTCCTCCTACCCTCTTCGCAGCACTACTTCTCATTCTTTTTAATATCCCGCCTAGAAAATCTATCAAGCACACCTTTTCTTTTCTACTTTCCTAAACTTTGGACATCTGTTACCCTTTTTCCTATTCTGCCTCTTCTCCTTTCTCCCTAAAGTCTCTTCTTTCTGACTTTTGTCATCCTTACAGCAACTGCCTTTGACCCTTCCTTGATTCTCTTTTTTGTGCCTTGCTCTCTTCTTGCTGTTCCATTATTGTTTTTTCTCTGTATATATTAAGAGTGTTTTCGCTATCTTAATTGCCTTCATTTACTATTTTGCCTTTGTTATTTATGTTTCTGTTTTTATTACTATTTAATTGTACTTTACCTTGTATTATTTTGTTGGGTATCTCTTCCTCCCCTCTCTCCCAGGACTCATCTGGAAACGAGCCGTCAGCTCACTATGTGCTTCCTGGTTAAACTTTTCAACTAAATAATTTTTACATGGTTACTGAACAATTCTGGCGACTGTGGCCTAAACCATAAAAAATGTTCTGCTCACACTGATTGGTGGAGTTTGTGGTTTAGATTAACTGCCAAGTGGTTTCAGTTTAACAGTTCCACTTCAAATACAACTATTAAAAAAAGTTAAAAAGTGCTTCTGCCTAAAATCTTAGAGCACTTTAAGCTGCATTTTGACTCCCGACTGTGGTCAAATGTTTTTGAAACTGTTCGGCTCCCAAAGACTGTGGTGGAAAAAAACAAACAAACAGGTTCCTCACCTGTAACCGTAATTCTAGGAGTGCTATACAGTTCCCATCCACAACCTGGCAGTTCCACTAGAACAATGTCACTGGCCAGATGTCTTTAAGCTAAGCTCCTCCCACCAGAGGTAGTCCATGTAAGGGTAGTCACCCTCAGTCCTAGCTGGAAAAGAGACTAGAGGCAGTCCAGGATGCTTGCCACAGGGCAAGCAAAGGGATCAAGCCCCTTGCCCTGATACCAATTCCAAAATCGCTTCCATTTAAAGGCCTAGCACCTGACTGGGCTTTCTTCTGAGGGTAGCGGCAGGAGCCTACACTGGAGGGAGTGTGTTCCTGTTGGCTACAAGGGGTACCTGAAGTGGGGCGTTGGAGGGCGTCCTATCTTGGGGGCTCCAGTCCTGGGGTGGCCTGGTTGAGATTAGCTGTTGTTCGGCTGAGGATTTCTGAGCCCTGAATTTTTGCCGAGGTTCCAAGAAGAGTTAATTGGGACTGCTGGTATTTTATCATCTGTGAACTGGACTGCAGTTGCTGACCTGGGGTTTGTCTTCTGGGGCCAGGCATCCCACAGAAGGGCTTTGAGGAATGCTGGCTGGAGGGTGGCATGGGCATGATAGCCTGGGGGAGTTCCCGAGGTAGGGTCCGGTGGGCCTATATCTCTCGACCCCCAGTTCTGGGCAGTGTTTGGTCTCAGGAGTTATGCTCTGGGGGCAGTATTTTCTGCAGTAGTGTGAAGAGGAAGGAGCAATACATCAATGCGGAGCCATGAGGTGACTCTCTCAGGACAATTGCTGGATTATTATTCCAAACTTTCCTGGAGCGGATTGTAGTTCTGAGCAGTGAAGGCCTGCAGTTTACTTGGGGAGTCGGTAAGAGTGCCTCAGTTTATTACATTTTACTCTGGTTATAATACTGCGGCAGTAAGAGTGCTGCAGTTTGGACAGAATTATCTATTGGCTGGGTGGGGGTGAGAGCCTCATCTTTTCCATATTCATAACTGGAAGTTTTTGGCATGCTGAGCTTTACTGTGAGGCACTGACTACAAATGTTTAAAGACTGGATCATCTCACTATTCTAAAGGACTAATTTTTTGGGGGTAGTTGTACCGTTTGGTTGTTTATTTCCAGCTGTGTTGTTTTTGTATTTGATTTGATTTGTTCGTTGCTGTACTGGGTCTGCAGGAATGTGCTGGCAGAGAGCTCTCCCGGGCAGTCGCGACTCTCCCTTTGAGCTCTGGGGTCTCTGTCCCTTTAGCTGTCCCCCATTGTCCACTGAGGTATATGGGCGATGTCGGGCCTTGGGAATAGTGAGGAGAAGATGCAGGGGTGGGGGCCCTGGACCTGGAGGGAGAGTGGAGTTGGGGGGGGGGCGGACTGAGGTTGTGGGGACCAGAAAATGCCCTGGGGCGAAATGGGCTCTGGCTAGGGGCTCTCTGTCTAGTGCCCATACACAAGGGCTCCACCTTGAGTGGGAAGACAACATGGCTGGCCTCTGTGCCCCATCCTACTCGGGCGGTGTTATGCAAAGCCAGGTCTATTCAGAACAAGACCGCTGTAACTGCAGATCTTGTTGGGTCATTGGACCTAGCTTGCATCACCGAGACCTGGCTGGATGATAATTCTGGCCCAGTTCTTCGAGTCAGCTATTCTGGCCGGCTTCTCGTGATACACTGCCCGAGGATGGATCGTAGGGCCGGGGGTGTAGCCATATGTTTTAGATCGGAATTGAGCCTTGTAGATGTGCCATATGGGGAGACTAGATCCTTCGACTGTATCGCAGGCTCAGGGGTGGGGTGCAGGATTCTTCTCGTCTACCATCCACCCCGGAATGAGAAGCAATTCTTGCAGGAAGTCGCGGATTTCGTCGTCTACATGGTATTGGAGTCTCCCAGATGGATGGTTCTGGGGGACTTCAATGCCTGCGTTGACCAACTCTCGCAATTCGGACAGGACTCCCTCCAGCTTATGAATTCACTGGGCTTCACACAGGTGAATACCTCTGCGACCCAGAAACATGGTAATTCGTTGGACCTTCTCTTTCTACTGGGTATGGAGACCTCAGACCTGGTGGTGAAGCTGGTCGGATGATCTGACCATCACACTATTGGGTTAAATTTCCAGGCCCCTCCCCCCAAGGCCTGCCCCTACAGAGATGGTCCAGTCCTGCCCTTTAAGGGGTTTGACCCCAGATGGCCTGATGGCGGCACTGGACCTATTGGGTTTCCCGAGTGCAAGCCTGGATCCAGAAAATCTGGTACTGGCCTATAAGGCCATGACTATGGCTCTGGAGTCCATAGCTGCTGTCCGCATTCATCCCCTCGCCCTTGGTCCCCTTGGTTTGATGGGACCTTGAGCAAGTTGAGGAGAATGGGGTGAAGGATGGAACAGTGTTGGCAGAAATCAGGCCTTGATGCCAACAGACTTAGACTGATGGCCTCTTATAAGGACCATCAATTAGCCATCTTCCATAAGAAGGCAGAATTCCTGTCCAGGGAGAGTGCTACTGCACAGAATCAACCAGTCCAGCTGTTCCGAACTGTGGACAGACTGTGCAATCCAGACCGTCTGCAGCTCCGGAGAATGCTGTCACAGGAGAAGTGTGATGAGTTTGCTTGATTCTTTGCAGATAAGGTTGCTGACATCAGGTCTGAGATCCGTGCAACCCATTCCAATGGGTGTGGCGGGGGTCAGTGGGAGGTTACAGGACCTTGGTGTGTCTGGTCCAAATTCGACTGGCTGGAGATTGGGGATATAGTGAGGATCATTCAGAATATGCAGCCAACCTGCTGTAGTTTGGATCCGGGCCCAACACGCCTCCTTGTGGGGTGTGTTGAGGTCATCTGCCCGGTCCCAGCTGAGATTGTCTGGAGTTCTTTAGAGACAGCTGTGTTTCCAGACACCTTGAAGGAGGCGGCTGTCAACCCCCTCCTTAAAAAACCTTCTCTTGACCCAGACTGTCTCGCCAACTACAGACCCATCTCTAACCTTCCCTTTGTGGGTAAGGTTATTGAGAAGGTAATCGCACAGCAGCTGGATGATCTTACCATTCACAATATCTACGATCCTCTCCAGTCCAGATTTCAGAAGAGACATGGTACCGAAATGGCTCTAGCTTGGGTACTCAATGATCTCCTGATAGCGAGAGATCGGAAGAGCCATTCCATCTTGATGGTTCTAGATTTTTTTGCAGCGTTTGACACCATGGACCATGGTGTGTTACTGGAGTGCCTGCAACTTATCTGTGGACTGTCTGGTACAGTCCTCAGATGATTCCAGTCTTTCCTCACTGGCAGGTCTCAGAGAGTGGTGTCAGGGATTTATTCCTCTGGCACCTCCTCCCTGCCTTGTGGGGTGCCGCAGAGCTCCGTTTTATCACCCATGTTGTTTGCGGTGTATATGCTGCCATTGGGCGACATTGTAAGGTGGTATGGGTTGAGTTTTCACTGCTATGCAGATGATGCTCAACTATACTTGTCCTTCATGCCCGGGCAGGATGATGCTGTCTTGGTCTTTAACAACTGCCTCTCTCAGATCCAGGACTGGATGAGCTCCAACTGGCTGAGGCTGAATCTGGTTAAAACTGAGGTCTTAGTTGTGGACCCGGATCGCTGGGTTGAGGGGCTTTTGGCTGGGCATCCTTCTGGGCTTAAGGCTTGGGGCAGCCAGCTGATGGCCCCTAATCAGGTGAGAAATCTGGGCGTTATTTTTGACGAGGGATTGATGCTTAAATCACAGGTGTCATCCATCGTCAAGACCTCTTTCTACCGTCTGAGGAATATCACCCATATTAAACACCCGGTTCCGCCTGATGACCTTCCAACACTGGTACACGCCTTTGTGACCACCCGCCTTGACTACTGCAACTCCCTATACCTAGGGCTACTGGGGATTGATATCCGCCACTTGCAGCTAGTGCAGAACGTGGCGGCCAGGCCGCTGACTGCTATTTCTTGATCTAGCCACGTCACGCCTGTGCTGCGCAATCTGCATTGGCTGCCTATTCAGTGGTGGATCGCCTTCAAGGTCAGTTTGCTGACCTATAAAACCCTACACAGACAGGGACCATGCTATCTGCAAGAGCTTCTATGTACCTACCGCCACCTCTGCTCTGACGAGGGACTGCTAGAGGTTTCCAGGGTCCGCTTGAAGACTTCTGAGGCTCGAGCATTTGCAGTCGCAGCCATGACCCTGTGGAATTCTCTACCTCATCGGATAAGAGAGTGCCTGTCCATGGAGAGTTTTAAATCTGCACTAAAAATGTATCTTTCTAATCTGGCTTTTCCCCGAGTTGGAATTACATGAATGAGTATGACTGTATTTTATTTATTAATAGCTGTATTAATCTGATTTAAAATGTTATTGTACAAGCGCTATATTTTTTGAATAGTGCTTTTTAAAAATAAACGTAATTTGATTTGATCTGTAAGTTAACTCTTTCCAGGAGGCCTCCACAACGTGGAGTACCATGTCTGAAAGATTCAAGGTCTGGAACCCTAGACATTCAGAAACCAGGCCGTGAGATGCAGAGACTGCATGTCTGTGCAGAACCATCCCCTATTGTCTGGTTAGTAGGTCTGGGCAGAGAGCAGTCTCCACAGAGGCCTGCTGCTGAGGCTGAGGAAATCAGAGTACCAGAACTGCCGTGACCATCTGGCACTATCAGACTCATCTGCGCCCTGTCCTTCCGGGCCTTGACCACAACCTTGTGGATCGGGGGAAGGGAGGAAAGGTGTATATGAGGGCTGGAGTTCAGGGCTTCACGAAGGCATCCCACAACAGTGTCCTGGAGTGTGGGCAGCAGACACAAAACAGCCTCAGTCTGGCATTCTCCCAGAAGGCAAACAGGTCCATTAAGAGTGTGCCCCAACAGGAGAACAGGTTCACTACCTCCTGCAGTACAGACTTCTCATGCAGCGTCTTTCCTACCTGGCTGAGAACATCCACCAGCTGACTGTTCCTCCCGTGACATGGATCACCAGAAGATCTGCACCCAGGCTGTGCATGAATGTCCAGCAGCAGAGTGCCTCTTGACACAGGGGGAGTGAGTGAGTACTGCCCTGCCTGTTTATGCATAACGTGACCACTGACTAGCAAAGTGAATCTGGAGTTCCAGCTGGTTTATGTGGTGACGGGACTCCCTGAGTAACCAGAAGCTGTGGGCTCTATGGTATAACAGATGTGCTCCCCACCCCACCAGAGACACGTGCGTTGTGAGCATAAGAGCATGATGGTCGGTTCTGGGCAAATGGGATTCTTTCCTCCAGGTGTTCTGGGATCAGCCACCACTAGATGTCATCCTACATCAGCTGGGTCACTGACTGGCTGGTCCAGGTGGCCTAGGTGCTGTGACCACTGATGGCCCATCTCCCACAGGAGGTGGTGCATCTGCCAGTGGGCCCAACAGACCATGCTGGTACAGAATGCCATGTATCCCAGCATCCTCAGGAAATCCTGTGGTGGGCGCAACAGCCCAACCTGAAATGATCGGGCAAAAGAAGAAAGATCCAGTGCCCAGTCTGCAGGGAGGCAGGCCAGGCTCGCAGCCAGTCTAGTTCTGTCCCAATTAACTTGCTCATCTGCTTCGGTACCAGTTTGAACTTGTCCAGGTTGACCAACAGGCCCAAATCTTAGCAACTCTAGACAGCTAGATCTCTAGACTTCTCCATGGCCTCTTTAGATGGACCAGCTAACAGCCAGTCATCCAGGGAGGGGTCACCACTACTGCCATGCATTTGGTGAAGACCCTAAGGAGAGACCGAAGGCCACATCCTGGAACTGGTACAGGACCCCTTCTTCTCGGAGCCGAAGGTAGTGGTGGTGGGATGGGTGGATGGGAATGTGGAAAAAACATCCTGGAGGTCTAGGGAGCAGAACATGTTCTACTCAAGGAATGGAATAATCTGGTTCAAAGTGACCATCCAGTACTTGTGTTTCCGCATGAAATGGTCCAGATCGTGCAGATCCTGTATAGGGCACCAGCCCCTTCTGTCCATTTCTGGACCATGCAATATCTGAACACGTATCTCTGACTGGCCAGGGCATCCTTACATAGGCTATTGCCCCTTTTGTTAGGGCTGAAGAATGTCTACCCTTAGGGCAGACAGTGTGTCCTGAGACACCCTGGACTTTCAAGGCACATAAAGGCAGTAAAGCAGGACAGCCTCAAAGTCCAGACAAATTCATCTGCCCAGTAGGTCTAAGACCCACTTGTCCATTGTGACAGTGGACCAACATAGTAAGAAGTGATGTAACCAGCCTCCGATCAGGAGGGTAGGCCAGGACAGGCCAGGTGGAGGGATGATGCCCCCCAACCCATCACTGGGTGGCGTTTGCAAGGGCACCAGTGGCTGCTACCAGAGGGGCACCACTATTCCTGCCCCCGGACCCTGGACTTAGACTTGGAGCAGCAGGCCTAGTGCTGCCCCTGCTGGGGCTGCTGCCAAGGAGGCTGTGGCTGAAAGGAATGGTGGTGGAAAGCTTGCTTCTTAGACTTCTTTTTTCTGGTCCTTCCTGGATGATGTCACACAATCTAGGGTGTCAATGGACTTCTTGATGCAGGTGAGATGTCCTTCCCACTCCAGGGCTGAATAGGTTAGTGCCCAAAAAAGGGACAGCAGCCGGCTTGAGCTGGGTGTCTGCCACAAATGTGGACAGATGCAGGCAGTCCCTGTGATGCTTGGAGACAGCCACTGTTACGGCATGGGCACAGAGTCACCCATGGCCAAGGCTGTCTGTAGCTGCTGTTTAGCCATCGATTGACCCTGGTCTCCAATGAGCTTCACTGCCAACTATTGTTCAACAGGGAGGTGAGGGAGGACTACGCCAAAAACTTCCATCAGGCGGTGGCCAAAGTTGGTCATTATCATGGCACAGCTATCCTGACATAAGACCCAGAGGTGCCGCAGTGTACACCTTTTTAGTGGCGAGGTCACAAGACTCCTTGTTTGGAGGCTTTACCATGTTCCCCAGTGTCCAGATTTATGGAAAATCGAATCTGTGACAAGCCCCTCCATGATAGGGTGGTCCAAAAACCACTGAAGGGAACCTGCAGAAACTGCATACTTGCAGACCATGCGGGCAAAGGGTGCTGGGCAAGATGCTGCCAAAGCTTCAGAGCCAGTCACAAAATGGCCTCAGCCACAGGGAAGGCAATTCTAGGGGACTTGTCCTGGTCCAAAAAGTCTGATGGAATACCTAGCCCTCTTCTGAACTAGCTCATGCAGGGCCGACATGGATTCCTAAATAAGTTGGAAAAGTGCCCTGAAGGATACCAGCCATGCTCTGTGGTAAGCTCCTCGACTGAGCTGCAGTCAAAGAGGTGAGTCTCAGAGGAGACCAGGGACTCGTGATCCGTGTCAACTGATGATTCCTCAAAAACAGCCCTCAGCTGTTTTTCACCACGGACCTCCCAAGAATCCTCTCCTGGAGTGATCATCACCAACAACCGGCCTGGCAAGCCCGTGGCTAAGCAGCCAGTCTCCTTAGTAGGATCATCCACCTTTGGCTGCAGTGGAGGCAGCTCCATCTGAAGAGAGAAGCAGCGGTGGTGTGTACCTGTTGGGTGCCACTGGTGATGGCCAGGAGACCAACAATCCAGGGGTAGAAACCTACCCTGCCCTGCAATGGCCACTGTTGCCAGAGGAGCTCCTTGTAGCACCTGCGCATCTTGCAGCAGTGCCTCTCCTCACCAAAGGATGAAGAGGTTGAGGAACAGAGGGTGATGCCTCTGGTCAAGCTGGATCGACAGCGGGAATGCCTTGACTGTGATCTTGACCACGACCTTGACCGCTGACCACATGATCAGTGAGAAGTGCCTTCCCGTGGGTTGTTGTAAACCATGTGTCTGCCCACATTCAGCACCATGGGCATGTCAGACCCTCCCTCCGGTGGAGGCTGCTCCTGCCAAGGGCCAGACAGGGACACTGACTGGACCGCGTCCTCCTAGCTGAGAGCCGGGAGCTCCAGGGTCTGCAAGATCGACTATTTGACTTGTCCGACAGCTAGTCAACAGGCTTGAGAAATATCTCAGCTCCCTACTCGACTGGAGTCAAAAGTTGACTGACTTGACAGGGGAACCGAAGAGCCCTCTACCTACCCCCCAGCTGAGGGGTGCTTGACCCTTGTTGAGTCATTGGTCGAGGGACCAGGAGGACCTTGATCACTTCTGGTCCCACGACCGGCACTGATGGTGCTCGCTTTTAGCACCATGGCAGGCAGGGCTCTGCCCCAGGTCTGAAGGGCCAAACACATCTCTCGGAACACTCTGGTGAATGATTTTCGACACTGGCTCCAGGAAACAGTGTTGTGACAGAGGAGTTGCCCCCTGCAGCAGCTGCCAATTATGCCTCTAGGGCCACATGCTGCTCAACTGACCCATCCACAGCCGAGGCCTTCTTGCAGCTCTTCGAGCAGTCCTTCAGATCTCACTCCAAAGGCCAACTCAGTGAGAGCCGGAGCTTCCTGTCCTTGAGGGACTGTGGAAGCATGCTTTTGCAAAGGACACACGTGGCCACGTAGTACTGCCCGCCCAGGCAGTATAAGCACATGTCATGTCGATTGCTGACCAAAATCTTCTGCCGGCACTGCACACAAAATCCGAATCTTGAAGCCATGGTTGATTGTTAGAGGGAATTGAAGGAACTGGAGAGTTAAACAAGAGAAGTATTGAAAACCTCGAAGACAAAGTTCGCCTATGGCGCAGTAAACTTAAGTGGGAGCTGCAGAGGAGGCGAGCTGGTCTTCCAGTGGAAAGAATGATCTAACATCATTAGGTGGAGTTGGGAGATATACCACCCAGGCAGTGGGACGAGCTTAGCTTAAAGACGTTAGGCAAATTACTTCATTCCAGTGGAACTGAAAGAGTGCGGGTAAGTGAACCATATCCACTCCGCTAGAATAAAGTACTTCTGCCTACATTTTTACAGCACATCTACTATTTTTGGCTCTGAGCAACTGTAATCAAAAGAACTAGAACTGGTTGGCTCATGACTGTGTTCGACATAAAAACAGCAGCTCTCAATGATTGAGGTCAGGGATTTTACCCTGGTGACATTTTCTGGATTCATCAGAGTCAGATTTAAACAAAAGCCTGAAAAACTAACTAGGCCAACAGGTGTCAAAAATTGCCAAAGGTGTGGCCACTGTTTTCCTATGGCAGACAGACATACAGGGTGCTGCAAGTGTTTGGGCCTCGATCATGGTGACTAAACTGTTATCTGTGAAAAGTGTTCTGTCCTAATGGAAAAAGAGACAAGCACAAAGGCAATCATCATCAGCTCCAGACAGTGTGCTCCCCCTTCCAAAAAGGCTGAGAATATTTCTGTGATAATGTCAGCTGACAGAGCTTCCCCTAAAGACTAGTCTAAAACAGAGTCTGTAAGGAAGACAACAAAAGAGTATAAATCCTTGATGGAAGAGCGCTCAGATAAAAAGGACTCCAAGAAAATGTAGGCAGAGGAGTCATCCTCTCACACTAGTCTTAAAAAAACAAGAAAAGAAAAAGAATCTGAAGCCAAAAAAGGAAAAGGTGAATGAGCCCATCATCCCGCCGGCTGGAAAAACTCAAGATGCCCTCCATGGAGAAATTTAAACAAATTAGGCTGGTCTTAAAGACCTTGATAGAAAAGGCATCCAAAATTCATCCGTCAGTTGTGCCCAGTGTCATAAAGGAGGAATGGTACTTGGAGGAGGAGGACAACCCTGGTACTCCTTTTGTACTAGGTGATGAGAAACAGGTTCATTCACACGTCCTTGGGGGGGACTACTCATACTCTATTTTCCTTACTACTTACATCATACTACTCATATTCTACCTTCTTTAGGGGCATGGCTGTTATCACTAATGCCCCCACTGTGGAAATTGAGTCTAATATTGGAGAGCCAGATTTTTTGAGCATGTTGGGACTGCCCGAAGCGTCTTTCTGCCACCCAGCCCAACCCCCCATTTCTCGCAGTTGAAACTGCATCACTTAGTTTTGATTTTTTCTTAAACTGGTTTCAGGATCGTCGGTAATCTCGCTGCAGCCCCACCGTCCTTGAAGCCGCTGCCGCCCAGCCGTGTTGTGCTCCAGTAGTAGTTGCCATCATGAAGTTCTTCTCGTCGGCTGCTCTGCTCCTTGGCTCTTCCCTCATCCTGCTCTCCTCAGCGTCTCCTGTTTGCTCTGCATGTCTCTCCAGTCCCTCTATATGAGCTGCTCTCACGAGAGCAGTGGGGGGATGAGATGCGTACATACTAGACCACCAGGGCAGTACAGCAGCAGGAAAGGGTCAAAGGACCCAAGAAGAAAAAAAATAGCACTCCCTTATAGCACAGTGGCAAAGTGTCATACATGGCATTTTGCTACTGTGCTATACGGGAGTGTGTCTAAGTGAGATTGTCCCATGGTGGGGCAGAATTTGTAGGTAGCACGATTCATGCAATTCCCAACCCCCAAATTTAAAGCCTTGCCTCTATTAATGCACAGAACAAGCAACAGTTGTCATTAAAAGATCATGCTGTAAGTAACAAAAAACGGTACTGAAGAACCTAATTAACTTATCCCAAAAACAGCAGGCAGGGATGGGTTAGTTTGACTCACTGTTCTACTTTGTTAGAAGAAAAACTGTTGCTGAGGTAAGTAGCTTTTTCCTTCTAACTAAATGTATTAGAACAGCCTAGTCAAACATGTACAGACTCTAAGCAGTCCCTGGGTTGGTGGGTTTTAGGATTACTTTGGGAAAAGGTTCTGAAGTATAGAAACCTCAACTCCAGTATCCTCCATCTTGTATGTCCGGGCAATAATGAGATGTGAATCTATGGACCAAGCAGCTCTACAAATTTCTGTGAGTTGCACATTCCTTGTAACGGTCACTGATGCTGCCATACTCCTAGTGGAGCGTGGTTTAGTTTCATATGAGGGTAGTTTCCCTGCCTTGGTGCAGAGAATTTTATAGTGGATACCATTCACCTTGATTTGGTCTGTTTTGAGGCTGTGTGTCCCTTTGACGTCTTACAATATGTAATAAACATTTGTTTGTTGTTACTAAGTTCAAGGTTCAAAATGCTTTATTGTTCGACTATATCAGTCTTTACAAGCAAAATGTGTAAGACAAAATATATATACAGAATAAAATCATAAAAATTTCCAAAAAGACACAAATAAATAATGACATGTAATATCAATTGCTATGTATTCTATCTGTGGGTGCATCAGTATTCTGAGGATCTCTTCCACAGACATTAAAATTAATTATAGATTGCATTATTGAGGACCTTCTGATGTGTTCATATTTTGGACAGTAGAAAGTGATATGAATTAATGACTCAAAGTCCCCCAGTCTACAACTGCAAAATAAATCCTGATTTACCAAGTTCCTTTGAGAGTAAATAAAATTCATTAATTTTGAGGGATGTAATTCCAGTCTAAATCTTTCATAAGTTTCATAAGTTAATCAAGCCAGAGGACAATGTCCATAACGCTTGCCTCATTTTAATCTAATAACTATACTTGTAATCATCTGTCATTATTGAATCCAAGTTTGTTTTAAAAGCATCAATACTTGTACTATCCACGACAATTGCAGGGAGGCTATTCCATATTGCGATTGATCTTATACTGAACCAATTTTTTCTCCTTAGTGAATGCCATTTCCCAATCAGTAACTGTTTGTTATGTCTACGATTGCTTTGTCTAAGTTCAGATTTACATAGCCCCGTACCATTAAGGAGTACAGAATTTTGTAATAAACCGTATATGAGACATAGGTCTCCCCTAAGCCTTCTATAGTTTAGGGAATATAATTTTAATTCCCTAAGCCTATGTTCATAAGCCTTTCCTTTCATTCCTGTTATTGTCCTGGTAAACCGTCTCTGTACTCTTTCTAGATTATTAATTTCTTCCTTGGTATATGGCGACCACACTTGAACACAATACTCAATGTGGGGTCTCACCAAAGCACTGTACAAGGGCAGCATAACTTCTTTAGTCCTGCTTGCCACATGTCTGAATATACAATTTAAGTTTGATTAGCTTTTTTGATTTGTTTAGAACAATGTAGTTTAAATTTCATATCAGGTGTAACGACACGCCCAAGGTCTCTTTCTTCTAAAGTCTGATGTAATATTTGGTTTGCCAATTTGTATGTACATTTGGGATTATGTTTTCCCATATGCATCACCTACATTTATCATTGTTCAATACCAATTTCTTTTCATGGGCCCATAAAGTGACTTCGTCCAAGAAGTTTTGCAGGATAGTGCCATCATTACTATTATTTACAATGGATCCCAAACGGCAATCATCAGCAAATTTAAGTAGCCATACCTCGTTTATATTTGATTGTAGAGAGGAGATGTAAATATTAAATAGGCATGGCCCCAACACCAATCCCTGGGGAATGCCACTAGTCACACCAGCCCAGTCAGACAGTTCACCATTTACTACCACTCTCTGCTTCCTACTGCTAAGCCACATCCTTATCCAGTTAATTATATTTTGATTTAATTTAACTTCTTTTAAAGCATTTATTAGTTCAGGGTGGGGAATTTTATCAAATGCTTTAGCAAAGTCTATAAATACTAAATCAACTGAGTTACCATTATCCATTTCTTCAGTAACTTTATTATAGAAAGTCAGGAGATTAGTTAAACATGATCTTGATTTTGTAAATCCATGTTGATTATTATCCATAAGCTTGTTATTAAGATGTTCCAATATGATTTCTTTAACAAACTGTTCAAATATTTTACCAATCAAGGATGTTAGACTTGTAGGTCTAAAATTTTCTGGTTTATTGGCGGGTCCTTTTTTATGGATGGGTACAACTGTTGCTATTCTCCAATCATTTGGGACTTCACCACTATCCAGTGAATGTTGGAATATATTAGTTAAGGGCATATAGATTTCATAGGCAAGTTCTTTTATTACTTTTGGATGAATATCATCCGGACCTGGGGATTTATTGATATTTATCTTGTTAAGTTTTTCTAGGACATCTTTAGGTTTAATTATAAATCCACCAGGTATAGATTTTTCGAATTCGTTTAATTTATCCTGTGGTTTATTATTAAATACAGATGAAAAATATTGATTCTGTATATTAGCTATTTCCTGTTTGTTAGATACACATCCATAATGTGTATTAAATGGACCAATAGTCATGGAATTACTTCTGGTTTTATTTATATAAGAGAAAAAAGATTTTTTATTGTCTTTTACCCATGATGCTAATTTAAGTTCAAATTGAGTTTTATCTAATCTTATTTTTGTTTTTATTGTTTTTAATAATTCCTTATATTTTGAATTAAGATGTGTAAAACCTTTTTGGATTTTTTTGTAGAGTTTATTTTTTTTATTAATTAAAGATTTAGTTTTAGAAGACATCCACTTAGGAGTAGGCTTAACTTTGGATTCATATTTACTATTAGTTGGAATGTTATTTTTAATAAGATACTTCAATTTATTAACTAATAGTAGCCATTTGGCTTCCACAGATAAGTTCAGGAAGAGTGCTTGCCAATCCCAACAACTGATAATGTGCTTCATATTTTGAAAGTTAGCTTTTGTGAAATTTAGGATCTTAGTTGTACCTGTTGCTAGTATGGGTTTACTATCTAATATTTGGAAATGTACAGTATTATGATCACTGTTAGCTAAGGGTGCATTAACATCAATCCTTGTAATGCAATGAGGCACATTAGTCAATATAAGATCCAATACTTTATTCCCCCTGGTGTTAGTTTTAACAAGTTGTTCCAAACCTAATTCATTAAATGTTTTCATATAACTTCTATGTCTTTTGTCAGTTGCAATTACCTGTTCCCAATTAATACTATCTAGATGAAAGTCTCCCATAATTATATAATTTTTTGAAATATCTAGATGACTAAGAGTATATAATAAGATATTATCTTTCTCAATACTCATGGAGGGAGGTCTATATACTAAGGTCAAGATAAATGGGGAACCTATCAGCGGTTTTAATCTAATCCATAATATTTCAAGGTCAGAATCATCCTCAATTTCTTCACTGTCAATAGATTGGTGTATATATATAGCTACCCTTCCCCCTTTCCTATATTTCCTATTTTTGTAATATAATTTGTAGCCTTGTATATTTTTATCCCAAGAATCGTTATCCCCCACCAGGTCTCAGTGATAAGTGCTATACTCATATCATTCGTCCCAAGATACAATTTAAACTCATCAAATTTATTATTTAAACTCTGTGCATTTAATAGGACCCCTTTCCATCCATAATCTTTAGTTGTATCTTGATTGTGCATGTGGTCTGCTATTACAGGGTCAAGTATTGTACTTCACCCTTTGCCCAGTTTAAATGAAATTTATTACCCTATTAATTTTTTAGCTAAAATCCTGATGCCAATCTGGCTAAGGTGATTCCATCATTTTATAACATTTCATGTTTTTAAAGGTCTGGGTATTATCCATAAATCCTATTTTCTCCATTTTACAGAAGTGTCTTAACCAGAAATTTAATTGTTGCGCTTTGTTCATTCTTATAATGATGATTTCTATAAGTGAAGTATACTAGACAATATAATATCTCCCCTTTTCCCTAATCCTTGCTACTATTTGTCTATAATCTTCTGAATATCTGTCAGGTCCTTTTTAATAAGTCATTAACTCCACATGAAGAATAACCAGTGGTTTGTAAGTATTTTCAAGTAACCCTTCGAGAAGATTGATTATGTCATTAGTTTTAGCCCCTGATAGGGCACTTAAAGTTGTATGTTCTTTTCTCCCTTCACAGACTATGGTGTCTATTCCTTTCAGTATTGTCACCATAGGCAGTATAGGCAGTGAGGCAGTATAGCGCAGTGGTCTAAGGCTCTGAGCTGCAAATCTGGTGACATCCAGCAGACCAGACCTGGGTTTGAATCCCACAGCTTCCACTTGCATACTGTGTGACCCTGAGCAAGTCACTTAACCTCCTTGTGCTCCCAGGTCGCTCCTGTAAAAAAGCTTTCAGCTTAGTGTGCTATACCTGGTTAAACAACTAAATAAATAAAAAAAATAAATAAATGAACCACTTCACTTTTCTCTGATTGCCATTACAAACATGGTTACCACCCTTTACTCACTGAAAACCTTCAACAAGTATCAATTATTACAACATCTCGATCAGTAATCTTGTTTGTCCCTTTTTCTCCTAGTTTAGACTCATTATCTGGCATGACGTAATCTCCAGATTTGGGATTTTCAGTTTTTTGTGATTCTTTGTGTTCATCCGCTAATACTTCAAATCTATTATATAGACTAATAGGTTGTACAACATTTTTAAATCCTTCATATGGAGTGGATGTAATGGCTAATTCAGTTCTATGAGCATAAGATGAATTCATCTTTGTAGATTTAACAGGGATATCATCTCCTTTTTCATTGATATCTTTCACATTAAACTGATATGATGTATCAACATGGGGTGATATGTTTCTGGGTGTGTTTTTAATCTGTGTATCAAAATGCTTAATACTTGCTTCTTTAACTGCATCATCAATAAATTGTTCAAGAAGCGTTATTTCCTTGTGTGTTTCTAGTTTATCTTTTAATTTACAAATTTCTTCTTGTAATGTTACAATCATTTTACATTTATCACAAACAAAATCCAGATCTGGGGTATCCTCTACATACATTAAACATTTAATACACACCCTTTTCTTAATACTTCTTCCTTTTTTACCCTTAGTTTGTGCCATTTTAATTAATCAAACAATTTGTATTTAATTTGCTCACTAGCTTACTCTGTCAAGGTCACAGCGTCACAGCAGACACGCGTGTCTCTGCACGCTGCAACGCATGCCCCGCTCTGCTCGCCCCACTCGCAGCAGGGGTCACTTAAGTATCCAGCTACCCGGAAGTGGATCAGCAGAGTTTGAACTGTATTTTGTGATTTGGAACCCAAATCAGCCCAAATATGTTTAAAACTGCAGAGTTTTTTTATGTGCTGTAGTTCGATATTTAGCCTGTAAGCAACGTTTGTGTGAAACGCGATGCAGTAAAAATCAGATCTATTACGAGGTCTCTCTTCCTGGATACCTCAACACGGTAGCAATCAGGGCTCCTATTATTACTAATCAACTATTAAAATTAGCATCAGTTTCATACATTAATATCACAGAACCAAGGTATATTCCCCCCTTTGATCAACGAGTAGCTCCCTGTGCTGTTCTCATACACTGGTACAAGATTTCAAACGCCCCCGCTCGCAGCAGGGGTCACTTAAGTATCCACCTACCCAGAAGTGGATCAGCAGAGTTTGAACTGTATTTTGTGATTTGGAACCCAAATCAGCCCAAATATGTTTAAAACTGCAGAGTTTTTGTATGTGCTGTAGTTCGATATTTAACCTGTAAGCAGCGTTTGTGTGAAACGCGATGCAGTAAAAATCAGACCTATTACGAGGCCTCTCTTCCTGGATACCTCAACACGGTAGCAACCAGGGCTCCTATTATTACTAAGCAACTATTAAAATTAGCATCAGTTTCATACATTAATATCACAGAACCAAGGTACTGTATATTCCCCCCTTTGATCAACGAGTAGCTCCCTGTGCTGTTCTCATACACTGGTACAAGATTTCAAACGCCCCCGCTCGCAGCAGGGGTCACTTAAGTATCCAGCTACCCAGAAGTGGATCAGCAGAGTTTGAACTGTATTTTGTGATTTGGAACCCAAATCAGCCCAAATATGTTTAAAACTGCAGAGTTTTTGTATGTGCTGTAGTTCGATATTTAACCTGTAAGCAGCGTTTGTGTGAAACGCGATGCAGTAAAAATCAGACCTATACGAGGCCTCTTCCTGGATACCTCAACACGGTAGCAACCAGGGCTCCTATTATTACTAAGCAACTATTAAAATTAGCATCAGTTTCATACATTAATATCACAGAACCAAGGTACTGTATATTCCCCCCTTTGATCAACGAGTAGCTCCCTGTGCTGTTCTCATACACTGGTACAAGATTTCAAATGCCCCGTTCGCAGCAGGGGTCACTTAAGTATCCAGCTACCCGGAAGTGGATCAGAAGAGTTTGAACTGTATTTTGTGATTTGGAACCCAAATCAGCCCAAATATGTTTAAAACTGCAGAGTTTTTTTATGTGCTGTAGTTCGATATTTAGCCTCGGGAATATTTGTCTGTCTCTTGTATCTTGGAAAAAAAGCAAACAAGGTTCCACTACATGGTTGATCTTGTTCTGTGAATACCATTTATGTAATCTTAACATTCTTATTTGGAGCTGAATCTGTCTGCCCAGGTTACACAGGCCCCTTAAGGTGGCCAGAGAGCCAACCACAATAAAAAGGTACAATTCATAGTGGAAAAGATTCTCAGTTTGGGGTAGGAACAATTCCCGTTAGACTAAGCTTGCAGAGACTGCAATAATCTTGAACTATATGTTACATCTGAAGTCCGTGGGCTTACGTCAGCATCTTTAAAGGTGCATTAGTCTGCTATTTCTGTATTTAGGGCCAAGGCCCTAGCAGAATCTTTGTTTTAAGAGATTCTTTAAAGGCCTCACACATAAGTATCCCCCTGTGAAGAAACCCATACTAGCTTGAGACCTGAACCTGGTCCTCATTTAGTCAGTAACCTACCCTTATGAAGCGATGGCCACTTCTGAGTTAAAATACCTTGCCTATAAATATTATTACTGGTAGCTATTACATCAGCAAGGAGTGTCACTGAGCTACAACACTCAGCACTGATCCCTCATACTGGATTTTCCACAAGGGAAAAATGGTGCTGAGAACAAGTGTAAATTCCTCCACACAAGTCAATGTCAGAATTCCATTTGAATCAAACTATTACTGTGCCAGAGTATTTTCCAAGTCCACATGCATTTAAAGGTGAGGAAACACTCCATAAATCAGAAGCCAAAATGGCTCTCAGTTTCTAGAAGTCTAGAACTGAGGACATCAGTAATAACCAGGGCTCTAGAGAAGATTTTTTGGGATGAGTACCTGTACTCCTCATTTTGAAAGGGAGGCAAGTAAAACAAAATTCAGATGTGTACAAATGTCTCGCTAGAGTGGACTGAGGAGTACATTTATTAAAAAAAATTAGTTTTTTTCCTAGATAAGAATTTCAGGTGTCAACAATGCTCCAAATAATGTTGGCAGGTAGGAATTTACTCACCAGTTTTAAAACACAATGAGTAAAACAAAAGTGGGATGCATACAAGTGCTGTAAATCTGGCAAAAAAACTTCCTTTTGAATCACCAGTTATGTTATGAAGCACTATTCTTTGGTATGTGGAGTATTTACAAATATTGGGTGAGTATTAGTACTCATTAAAAAAATTGCTTAAGAGTATTTCCTAAAATGAGGTGAGTAAAACAGACCGGTACACACCTTATCTGGAGTCCTGGTAATAACAATGGAGCACTTGTGGAATGATTCTTTAAAAGATGTAAAATTTTCACAGGATTATCCAAAAAATATTAAAAATAAACTAAAAGTACTATCAATTAAAGAAGATATGGATAGAATAAGAATGTTAAGATTACATAAATGGTATTCTACAGAACAAGATCAACCATGTAGTAGAACTTATCTGCTCCCCAAGATAAAAAAGACAAACATTCACGAGATTTAGACTGGAATTACATCCCTCAAAATTAATGAATTTTATCTACTCTCAAAGGAACTCTGTAAATCAGGATTTATTTTGCAATTGTGGACTGGGGGACTTTGAGGCTTTAACTCGTATCACTTTGTACTGTCCAAAATATGAACACATCAGAAGGTCCTCAATAATGCAATCTATGATTAATTTTAATACATCTATGGAAGAGATCCTCAGAATACTGATGCACCAAAGAAAAGCTGGAATTTTATTTAAAAATTAAAAACAAAACAGAAAAAAGAAAAACTTGAGTAGAGATCACAGCGGGGAAACACGTGAAAGGGGTGAGAGTGGGTGAGAAGGACTATGACCAATTGGTAATAGTAGCTAAGTCCTAATCTACGCCAAGACTCAAACGAAGTGTCAAGGAGGGCCAGGAGAAAGTTCTCATCACCTGATATTAATGTAAAAAAAGAAGACGCTCTGTCTAAAGGGTTTTATATATTTAAAGTTATTCCATATTCTTAGAACTTGGGCCGTGTAGTTGGAGAAATCACCAAGCAAAGAAGATGATCCGGAAGGGGAGAAAGCAATTTTCTCAATATCATGGAGATCGTTTATTAGAAATTCTATTTCTTTCCAAGCCGACAGGTTTGCTGGAGAGAGCCAGAGAAAGAAGATTTTTAGGAAAGCTGCAGTTGCATACATTTTTAGGCCAGGGAGATTTACTCCCTCTTGATCCAAAGGGAGGAACAATAAAGAGTGATGGACCCTCGGTCTCTGGTTGTCCCAGATAAAGGAAGAGAGCATCTTGTTCCAGGATTTAAAGTAAAAGGTTTCCAGATAAGTCGGAATATTTTGGAACAGGTATAATAGTCTGGGAAGTATGTTCATTTTAAAATTTTATTCTGTATGTATATTCTGTCTATACATTTTGCTTGTGAAAACTGATATAATTGAACAATAAAGCATTTTGAACCTTGAACCTAACAACAACAAACACGTTTGTCACATATGGTACGGTGTCAAAGGAACACACAAGCTCAAAACAGACCAAATCAAGGTGGATGGTATCCACTATAAAATCATCTGCACCAAGGTAGGGAAACTACCCTCATATGAAATTAAACAACGCTCCACTAGGAGTAGAGCACCATCAGTGACAGTTAGAAGGAATGTGCAACTCACAGAAATTTGTAGAGCTGCTTGGTCCATAGATTCACATCTCATTATTGCCTGGACATACTAGACAGGGAGGATACTAGAGTTGGGATTTCTATACTTCAGAACCTTTTCCCAAAGTAATCCTAAAACCCACCAACCCAGGGACTGCTTGGAGTCTGTACACATTTGACTAGGCTGTTCTAATACATTTAGATGGAAGGAAAACGCTACTTACCTCAGCAACAGCTTTTTTCTAACTGAGTAGAACATTGAGTCAAACTAACCCATTCCTGCCTGCCATCTTTTGGGGTAAGTTAATTAGGATCTTCAGTACCGTTTATTGTTACTTACAGCATGATCTTTTAATGACTACTTCTGCTTGTTCTGTGCATGAATAGAGGCAAGGCTTTAAAGTAAGGGGGGGAGGGAATTGCACAAATTGTGCTATTTTTAGCACCCCCTGCAAATTCTGGACCCCCCAAAGTGGGACAATACCGCTTAGACACACTCCCTTGTAGCACAGTAGCAAAGTGCCATGTATGACACTTTCCCACTGTGCTATAAGGGAGCTCTTTTTTTCTTGGGTCCTTTGGCCCTTTCCTGCTGCTGTACTTCCCTGGTGGTCTAGTGTGTATACATCTCATCCCCCCACTGCTCTTGTGAGAGCAGCTCATGTAGAGGGACTGGAGAGACACGCAGAGTGAGCAGGAGACACCACGGACAGCAGGATGAGGGAGGCGCCAAGAAGCAGAGCAGCTGATGAGAAGAACTCCACGATGGCAACTACTCCTGGAGCACAACATGGCCGGGTGGCAGCGACTTCAAGGACGGTGGAGCTGCAGCGAGATTACCAACAATCCTGAAACCAGTTTAAAAAAAATTGAAAACAACTAAGTGACGCAGTTTCAGCAGCGAGAAATGGAGGGTAGGGCTGGGTGGCAGAAACACGCTTTGGGCAGTCGGCGGTTAAAAAAAAATGAAGCAACATGGCAGTCACTGAAGCAGTGGAGCCACATGAAAACACAAAATACTGAGCTAAAAAAGGTCTAGTGAGTGAAATAAAGGGGCCTACTGACAGAAAAGTTAAAGGGGGGGTGAAACTAAAGGGTGCGATGAAACTAAATTGCAGGAAGGACTGTGACTTGGGTTTTTACCCCCAAAAAGCTGAAAATTTATTTAAAAAAAAAAATGAAACAGAAAAATGAAAAACTTGGGCAGAGACCACAGTGGAGAAACAAGTGCAAGGGGTGAGAGTGGGTGGGAAGAACCACAACCTGGGTTTTACCTATGAAAAGCTGGAAATGTATTAAAAAAAAATAAAAAAACCTGGGAAGAGGCCACAGTGGGGAAATAAGTGCAAGGGGTGAGAGTGGGTGGGAAGGACCACGACCTGGGTTTTACCAAAGAAAAGCTGAAAATTTATTAACAAAAAAAAAAAAAAAAAAAAAAGAAAACCCTGGGCAGAAATTACAGTGGGGAAACAAATGCAAGGGGTCAGAGTGGGTGGGAAGGACTGCGACCTGGGTTTTACCCAAGAAAAGCTGGAAATGTATTTAAAAAATAAAAACAAAACAGAAAAAGGAAAAAACTTGGGCAGAGGCCACAGTGGGGAAATAAATGCAAGGGGTGAGTGTGAGTGGAAATGACTATGACCTCGGTTTTACCCAAGAAAAGCTGGAAATTTATTAACAAAAAAAAAAAGAAAAACTTGGGCAGAAATTGCAGTAGGGAAACATGTGCAAGGGGTCAGAGTGGGTGGTAGGACCGCTTAATGGGTTTTACCCAAGAAAAGCTGGAACTTTATTTAAAAAATAAAAACAAAACAGAAAAAAGAAAAACTTGGGTACAGACCACAGTGGAGAAACGTGAAAGGGGTGAGAGTGAGTGAGAAGGACTATGACCTGCGGTATATCCCAGCAAAAGCTTGATTTAACAAAAGAATTAAAAAAAAAAACAGAAATAAATATTTTTTCAAGAACTGTGTGGGGGAATGAAAGGGGTTTGAAGGTGTGTGACCTGCCTTGTGTGTCCTGATTGTGTTCAAGAAACAAAAGCTGGTCTCCAAGTGAGTATGTGCCAAGTCGAAGGCCTGCTGCCTGGGAGGGAAGGTCTAACTGGGTATATCTTTGTTGTATATAGATCCACAGCAACTGGGTGGGAAGGTGATACCTGGGTGAATCCCAAGACACACAAGAGGTCATATTTGTTTAAAAACAAAAACAAAACTAAAGTGAGGCCCCGGGTGAAAAGCTGTTACCTGGGTGAGTCCCAAGAAACACAAGGGGTCCTGGGGGTATTTTTTACGAAAGCAGACAAAAAGACAGAAAAAAAAAACAAAAACACTTTTCTACTGAAGCAACTGGTGAAAAGGTCTGTTACCTGGGTGAGTCCCAAGACACTGATATTTTGTGAGAAAATTTTTTTTGGAGAGGTGGGAAGGTCCATAGTTATCTGGCTACAGTGACATGGCACTTGCATCCTTACTGACCTGGTTGAAAAGTAAGCAACCAAACATGCAAGATACCTCTGGGGAAGAAGTAGTTATACCAGAAAAAAGATTTGGGGTCAAAATGTAAAAAAAAAAAAAGTTGTGAAGAAACATGTTCAGGGATAGCCTTTGGTCCAGAAGGTAGTGTGTTGCAATCCCTGCCAGTTAGTTCAGGGGTGAGCTCAGTGAGCCAGCTGGATGGGCCAAGGCTGCGGCTCAGTGAGCCAGCTGGATGGGCCATGTGGCACCATTCCCAGCGTGGGGAGGAACAGCACAGTTTTGGCCGCATGGGCAACAAGTAACCATATAGTGAAAAGCACACTTTTCTTGGCATAGGGCCCAGAGAACCCTGCACCTCTGCATCCGTAGCTGCATGGAAACGCAGGGCCCAAAGGGTGGATTCTTGGCCCTGTGCATTTGTAGCCACATGATTAGCTAGTTTGGTTCAACTGCACAGGGAGACTCCAATGGTAGGGTGTTGCCACAGGAAGGGTGTTACATGACAGTAGAGTGTACCCAGAACCATTTGGTTACCTGGGCAGCTAACAAGGCCATGTGATACTGCTGGAAGAAAGTGAGGCCTCACACCCGGATGATCAGTGCTTTCGGAGTTTTAATCTACTGAACTGGGTGGTTCTCCTTCCAGAGAAAGCTACCAATAAGTTTGTCTTTTCTGGCAAACCACACCTCAGGAATGTAAATAGGTAAGTAGGCAAGTTAATGCAGCACTTTGGGAGCAGGGACCAATTTAACTGCTATAATTCTGCCAGTAAGAGAAAGGTTCAGGAGTTTCCATCCGCCCAATTCAATATGTATGTTTTTCCAGCATGGGGGTGGAAACTACCTTTGCACTGGTCTGAAATCAAGGAGGTAATTTTAAACCCCAAATATATGTGAAATCTTTTTGGTGGCACATTGCCATTGTGTACCTTGGAACACATACTGCTTGCATAATTCATTTGAAGGCAGGACTTCAGGTTTCCCATGGTTAAACTTTGACCCTGATACTTATGAGAAAGAATGGAGCAGGTGTTGTAGGGAAGTAATTGCTTACGAGGCATTTGCCAGAATAATGAGTATGTAGTGACCAGGGAGGGGCAGTGGATGTGGTCTATCTGGATTTCAGCAAGGCCTTTGACACTGTCCCTCACAGTAGACTTAGTGAACAAATTGGGCAGCTTGGGAGTGGGGAAGAAAATAACAAATTGGGTAGAAGATTGGCTTGGGGTAGAAGCCAAAGGGTAGTTGTAAATGGGGTACAGTCCGGAGAGGAATGGGTGACAAGTAGGGTCAGGGCTCCAGATAAGGTGAATACCAACCTGTTTTACTCACCTCATTTTAAGAAATACTCTTCAGAAAATATTTTAATGAGTACCAATACTCACCCAGCATTTCTAAATGCTGCACATTCCATAGAATAGTGCTTCATAATATAACTGGTGATTCAAAAGCAGTTTTTTCCTAGATTTACAGCACTCGTACCCATCCCAATTTTGTTTTACTCACTATATTTTAAAACTGTGAGTAAATTACTTCTACCTGCCAACATTATCTGGAGCACTGTTGACACCTAATCAATTCTTATTTAGAAAAAACGACACAGTTTTTAAAAATGTACTCCTCACTGCACTCTGCCCAGACATTTGTACGTATCTGAAGTTAGTTTTACTCACCTCACTTTCAAAATGAGGAGTAAAGTACTCATAAACTCTTACCTGGAGCCCTGAGTAGGGTACCACAGGGTCAGTATTTGGACCAATACTTTTTAACATCTATATAGAGAATTTTGGGGAAGGACTGAATAGGAAGGTTTGCCTATTTTCGGACGATATGAAAATCTGCAATTAGGTGGACACACCTTGGGGGGGTTGAGAATATGAGAGAGGATATGAGAAAGCTGGAGGGGTAGTTGGAGAGGTGACAGTTGAGTTTTAATGCACAAAAATGCAGAAAAATGCATATACGGCTCAAGAACCCAAAGGCCATATAAACACTGGGAGGGGAGGCAGTTTTGGTAACGGAGCAGGAGAGAGACCAAGGGATTATAATTTTGGACCACCTAAAGCAGGCAAATCAGTGCAACAAGGCGATAGGAAAAGCAAACGGAATGCTGGCCTGCATTGGGAGGGATATTACAAGCAGGAGAAGGGAAGTGATAATGCCTATATACAGGTCCATGATTTGTCCGCACCTTGAGTATGGGGCACAGTTCTGGAGAACATACCAAAAAGGGGCTATAGAAAGAGTGGAGAGGGTCCAGAGAAGGGCAACCAAAATGGTACATGGCATGAATCAGAAGACTTGTGAGGAGAGGCTGGAGGGGCAACTACTTTACTGAAAGGGTGGTGAGTCCCTGGAATAGACTACTGGAGTGGGTGGTGGAGGTGAAAACAGTGAGAGAGTTCAATAGGGCATGGGATAAATACTGTATATGGGTTTAAATAAGAAATGGAAGCAAAAGTCCCCGGAAGCACTAGGGGGGGTATGAAAGCTAGGAAGGGGATATGCTAACTCTGGGAGGGATAGGGGTAGACTAAATGGACCGTTGGGTCCTTCTCTGCCATCAGAATTCTATGTATCTGCATTTAGCAGAGCACAGTGTTCTTGTTCCCCTGTATTAACTCCCTTAATCTAGGGGTGGGATCTGAGCACATTTGCCAGAGGTTCTATGACTAATAGAGGAACAGGGAGATGGAACAGCCCTGATGTGTGCCTCTGTGCAGGGAGAAGGGCTGAGATAAGTGGCTGTTAGTGAGTACTCAGGCTGATGGGTTATGATAAAGGATGGGGACCCCAGCAAGAAAGTTGGTGCCCAAACCAGCTGTTGTCATGACTTTGAATTAAGTATTCCCATTCCACCAAGTCAAAGGCTTTTACAAAGTCGATGGTAAGTGCAGCTGCTAGAGTGGGGGAGGAACCTGCAAGGTGATGTAGCTTAATTAGGGTGCAAAGGTGGTCTGAGCTTAGTCTGTCTCGTGAAGCCCATTTGGGAGGGGTGTATCATGTGATGTAATACACCTTCAAGCCTGTGTCCAAAATCTTATCCAGAACTCTGGCATCTGCAGTAATAAGAGAAATGGGGTGACCAGTGCTGGGAGACAACAAGTTTTTGCCATTTTTTTGGGAAGGATAGTTATTACTGCCTCTTGTAGGGTACAAGGGTGTATCTGGGAGGCCACTGATTTTTGAAACACACTGAGTAAGAATGGGGGGAGTTCCTCGGTAAGCTGCTGATTAAAATCAATAGAAAAACCATTCCCCAACCCGGGATTTATGTTTATTCATAGCAGCAATGGCTGCTTTTGCCTCCTCCAGCAAAATAGGAGCCTCCAGTTGGTTTATTTATGGGGGTGGTGAGGTGAGCTAGATCCAATCTATACAGAAAAAAAATAATTCTTCCTTTAGATGGTGGGGTGGTGGAGGCATATAGGGCTTCTTAAGAGTTTCTCATAACCTTATTCAAATCTGTGGGCTTAGTACGTAACTCGCCAATAGTATCCCTCAGATCTGGTATATGTCTCTATGCTTGCATCTTTGCAATCTATAAGAGTTTCTGGCAGGAATGTTGACCCCCTTCTCAGCATTTGTTGTGGGTCTTGGCCTGGGCTGATTTAGCTCTTCCTGAACAGTGGGTATTAAGTTTGATAAAGAGACGTAAAACCTCATCCGAATCAGCCCGGGGCTTGGCAGTTAGGGCATCTTCCACCTCTCTAAGCATAGCTTCTAAGGTTTTTATGTCGTCTGCCCAGCACTTCATTCTGTGAACCACTTACCCTATAATGCGGCCTCTGAGCTAAGCCATCAGGGTTTCCCATTGGGTGCTATGGAAGATCTCCTCAGAATCATCTGTGAAAAAAAGTCCTGTAATTTCTTTTGAACTCAAGGGAGGAATTCAGAGTCCATAAGCAGAAAGAGATCCAGGGACCAGGAGGAGAATTTAGGTGGGGGTGGCCAGAGTATGTGGAGTGACAGAGGGGCATGGTCTGATATCAAAATGGGGTGTACAGACATCTCCATCATCTGATGAGTGATCTGGGGTGAGGAGAGCCACGTCTAGATGGCTAAAGGATTTATGGACCAGTAAGAAATAAGTATAAACTCTTGAGGAGGGGTGTGTGAGTCGCCATACATTTGCAAGGGCATTTTCCTAAATCAGGTCCTTATGTGTGCCTAAGACCCTGTTGTGGGGCTCAGATTGAGAGTCGGACCTGTCAAGTGCAGACTCTAAGGTCAGGTTAACTCCCCATCAGCAGAAAGTGCTGAGCTCCTCATTAACTTTTAGGAAAAACTCCAGCTCGTCACCATTAGGTGCATATACATTAAGCAGCAGTAGGGCCCCTTCCAGGGTAGAAGCCTTAGCCATTATCAATCTGCCCTCACTATCAGCTTCAGATGCCTACATCTGCGACTGTAGAGATCTGTGGATCAATATGGTAACCCTCCTCTTGGCAGATGTGTGTGACATGTGGAACAGTGCAGGGGAGTTATAAGGAGCTGGGGAGGGGTCTTTGACACGTAGCTCGCTCAGTGGCTTTTGCTGAGGTGCTGCCTGTCTATGACACGGGAAAGGAGCGGGATCTCTGCACCAGGAGCTTTAACATATGTTTGAAGGAACAGTGTAGAGAGGAAGCATTTGGCTGCATTGGGAATTGGGGACCCATGTGGGAGGATAAGGGATTATACAGGGGTGACTGCCTGCACCCATCCGGAAGGGAAACCACAGTCCTCACTGTACGGTTTAAATGTTACTTCGATGAACATTCAAACTACCCAAGGGGAGTGGTGGAAGGAATCGGGGAGGCAGAAACTAACCACCCACACACACACACACAGGCTGAAGTAGAGAGTAAGGAGAACCCGAGGGACAAGAATCCCCCAGGGTGAAAATTAATAAAGGAAGCAGGGAGGTAAAGGTAAAGGGGTAAGGGAATGGGAGCATTAAAAAGAGTGGGGAGGGAGGGCAAAAAGAAAAAAAGGGGAACAAGTAGAGATGAAACAAAATCAGGAAGGCCATGTGTGCGAATGAGCTGAAGTCTAGGAAATAAGGTTGTGGACCTAGAGGCCATCATGGCAGAGTCCAATCAGACACTGTGGCCATTACAGAGTCACAGTGCACTGAAAACCATTACTGGGGCATGACCATACCAGGCTGTACTCTGTTCAGGAAGGACCGGCTAGGAAGTAAAGGAGAGGGTGTGGTGCTTTATATGTGGAAAAGCATAAAAGCGACAGAGATACTGGGCATACAGGGAGAGGCAGAGGTACTGTGGGTCACCCTGGAGATGGGGAATGGAGCCACTATTCGCACTGCAGTGATCTACAGAACTCCAGCACAGTAGGAGAAATTAGTTAAGGTACTGGTGGAAGCCACTGGCACGATGGCAGAAAAAAAAAAAAAAGGAGGTGCTGCCGGTGGGGGATTTCAACCTGCCAAATGCAGAATGGAGCCTTCCAGCAGCGGCTTCAGCTAGAAGCAGGGACATCCTGACTCTCTGCAGGGGGCATTCCTCAGACAACTGGCCAGTGAACCAACTCGTGATGGGGCAGTACTGGACCTGGTATTCATTAATGGGAACTGTATTGCAGACATCATGGTGGGAGGCCACCTGGGGACCAGTGATCACTGTACAGTGTGGTTCAATGTAAGGATGGCTGTAGAATCGAACCACACAAGGGCAAGGGTCCTGGATTTCGTGAGGGAACATTTTGTAAAGATGGGTGAATACTTCAGGGGTGATCTGGAGGAGAGATGGCCTGAGTGGGGTGGAGGAACAGTGGGTAAAGCTAAAAAGGAGCATAGTAAAGGAAACAAACATCTGCATCAAACAAGTGAACAAAAACAAGAGGAACAAAAAGAGACCACTATGGTTCTCGAATTTCAAAAGAGGTGGCTGAAAAGGTAAGGGCTAAAAGGGTAGTATTCAGAAGGAGTAACTGGACACAGAAGGGGAAGGAGGATAGGGAGGTGCATCAGGGGAAACAGGGAAAGCAGTAAGGAGTCCAAAGGCACGAACCAAAGAGAGAATAGCCTAGACAGTAAGGTTCAGGGACATGACATTTTTTAGGTATGTGAATGAAAAGAAGCCGACCAGAGGTGGGACTGTAAGGTTAAAAATGGAAGAGGTACTGTGCAGAGGGAGACCAAGAAAAGGCAGAAACCCTGAAATACAGGTTATTCACCTGTAACAGGAGTTCTAGGAATGGTATATGTTGTTCATCCACACTGTCTGGCAGGTTCCTTGCTGCTTTAAATCTTGCCGGAAGGTCTTCAAGCTGGCTACTTCCACCCACCCGGGTGGTAAAACTTCGGCTCCACCCCATGACGCTAGATTCACCTACAGCCACAAAGGCCAAAGCCAGGAGGTTTGAGGTCGGGTGGATGAACAACATATACCATTCCTAGAACTTCTGTAACAGGTGAGTAACCTGTATTTCTAGGGACATGGATATGTTGTTCATCCACACTGTCTGGCAGACTCCTAGCAGTTCTCCGGGAGGAGGGAGGCAAGGCGCACACACCCTACTTGGGAAATAAAGACTGGAGAACTGAGGCCCCAAAACCAGCATCCCAGCGTGACTCAAGGTCGATGTGGTAGTGGGCGATGAAGGTGTGCGCTGACTTCCAGGTAGCAGCCCTGCAGATTTCCTGGATAGGGACGTCCCTGGAAGCAGCCACCGATGCAGCGGTATGGCGGGTAGAATGAGCTCTTATCCCTCTGGGAGGCTCCATGCCTGCCAACCTATAGCAGAGATGTATGCAGGAGGTGACCCACCTGCCTATCGTCCACTTGGCTGCAGGTCTGCCAGGTGCGGCTTCAGCGTAGGTGACAAACAGCTGGCGAACCTCTCCCTGAACTTCAGCCGTCTGCTCCTTATAATAAGCGAGTGCTCTTCTAGGGTCCAGAGTATGAAGCCTATATTCGGCCTCCGAGGTGTGATTGGGGTAGAACACCGGCAGAGTCAACACCTGGTTAAGGTGAAACTCCGACACCACCTTCGGAAGGAATTTCGCTTGGGGGGGCAGGACAACCTTGTCCCTGTGGAAGACCAGATAAGGAGACTCGATGGAAAGCGCCTGGAGCTCTCCCATCCTTCTGGCTGATGTGATAGCCACCAAGAAAGCGGTCTTCCATGACAGGTGAAAGATGTCACACCTGTGCATCGGTTCGAATGGCCTGCCCATGAGCTTAGCCAATACCAGCAGTAGATCCCACAGAGGTGGAGGTTCTCGCACCGGAGGGGATATGTGATCAAGACCTTGGAAAAAGCGCCCGACCACCTTCTCCTGTGCCACCGACTGCTTCCCGGCCCACGCCCGGTAAGCAGAGATGGCTGCCAGGTGAACCTTAAGGGTCGTCGACCGAAGCCCTTGCTGAGAAAGGGACCACAGTAGTCCAGAATGCTTGCCAAGGAACAGGAGGAAGGGTCCAGGCCCTTGACCTGACACCAAATGGAGAATCTCTTCCATTTGAAGGCGTAGCATTTTCTGGTCGACTCTTTACGGGATGCCTCAACGACGTTGAGGACCTCGTCGGAAAGACCCAAGGCCTGGAACTCTAGCCGCTCAGGAACCAGGCCGTCAGGTGCAGGGATTGAAGGTCTGGATGGAATACCTTCCCCTGATTGACTGAGATCAAGTCCATGCGGGCTGGAAGCCGCCTCGGTAGCCTGGAGCTGAGACTGAGGAGATCTGGATACCAGAATTGGCGGGGCCAGTCTGGGGCTACCAGAATCACCTGCGCCTTGTCCCTCCTCGCCTTGAGAAGCACCTTGTGGATCAAGAGAAATGGGGGAAAGGCGTAGAAGAGGCCCGGGGTCCACGGCCTCGAGAAGGCATCCCCCTGCAGCGAGCCCTGCTGAGGGGGGGTGGGCATGAAACAGTCTCAGCTTCGCATCCTCCATGGAGGCAAACAGGTCCGCCTGAGGCGTGCCCCAGTGGGAGAACAGATCTTGTACTACCTCCGGCAGGAGATACCACTCATGGGACGCAGCCCCTATCCGGCTTAGGGCATCGGCCAGGGTGTTGGAGGCTCCTGCCACATGAATGGCGAGGAGATCCGCCTCCAGGCTGCGCACGAGTGACCAAATGCGGAGAGCTTCCCTGCACAGAGGCATGGAGCGCGTCCTGCCCTGGCGGTTTAGGCAGTACATGGTTGTGGTATTGTCCGCCTGAACCTGAGCCACTTGAATCTCGTAGAAACGGAGCTAAGGCGGTAAGGGGTTAGACGAACCCCAAGCTCCAGCAGGTTGATGTGCATCGACTCCCGAGGGACCAGAGACCATGCACTCTGTGCTCCCCCAGATGGGCACCCCAACCCACCAGAGAGGCATCGGTCGATAGAGAGACCGTCGGCTCGGGGCAGACAAATGGGATGCCCTCCTGCAGATGTGCTGGAACGGTCCACCACTGGAGAGCGTTCCACATCCCCTGGGTCACTGTCACTAGCTGATCCAGCGGATTGAAGTGCTGTGACCATTGGCTGGCCAGCCCCCACTGAAGGGGACGCATATACCAGCCGGCCCAACGGACCACGCTGGTGCAGGCCGCCATGAGGCTCAGGAGGCACAGGAAGTCCCAGGCAGGGGGCAATTGCCCAACCTGAAATGATTGGGCAAAGGAGGAAAGAACCTCGGCCCTGTCCGCTGGGAGCCATGCTCTGGCTCGTAGAGTCTCGAGCTCTGCCCCGATGAATTGAATCACGTGCTTTGGCACGAGTTCCGACTTGGCCTCGTTGATGAGGAGGCCAACCTGAGAGCAAACCTGGAGGGCCAGATCTCTGGACCGCTCCACCTCCGCTCTGGAGGGAGCTGCAATCAGCCAGTCATCCAGGTAGGGGTACACCTGGACCCTTCGGTGCCGCAGGAATGCTGTCACCACTGCCATGCATTTGGTGAAGACCCTGGGAGCTAGGGAAAGATCGAAGGGCATGGCCCGGAACTCGTAGAGGGATCCCTCCGCCCTGAAGCGGAGGAATCTCTGGTGGGATGGACAGATTGGGACGTGAAAGAACGCGTCCTGAAGGTCCAGAGAACAGAACCACACACCTCGTTCCAAGGAAGGGATTATCTTAGCCAGAGTGACCATCCTGAAGGTCAGAGACCTTAGGAACCTGTTCAGGTAGTGCAGGTCAAGAATGGGGTGCCAGCCCCCAATCCGTTTTGGGACCAGGAAGTACCTGGACACAAACCCCGGGTCTGGAGGAGGATCCGCCACCTTCCTGATCACCTCTGTTTCGAGGAGCAGGGCGATATTGGCTCGGCGAGCCAACAGAGAGGCTGCGGACCCCGTAGCCCCCCTCCGAGGGGTGACTGTTCGGAAGGGCGGGGCCTGCTCTAACTCCAGGGGCAGGCCCTTTCCTACCACCTCCAACACCCAACGATCCATGGTGATAACGGACCAAGCGGAAAGGAAGTGGCGGAGCCATCCCACCACGGTGGGGGGGACCCAGGGGGGAGTGACCAGGCTGGGGGCGACACCCCTCAACCCGTCACTGGGCAGGCTTAGAGGAGGGACTGGCCGAGGGACCTCCTGGGCCTTTACCTCCCTGCTTCCTGTTGGAGGAAGCCTTGGGTTTGGGATGCCAAGCGCGAGCCTGCTGGCCCTGGTGCTGTTGGGCCGGACGTGCCGCAGGCGCAAAAGGACGAAAGGACTTGTGCTGCTGCTGTCGGCGGCCTTTGTCCTTCTGGGCGGAGGTGACCAAGTCCAGAGTGGCATTGGACTTTTCGATCCGCTGGAGGTGACCTTCCACTCCAGGGCCGAAGAGGTCTGTCCCCAGATATCCTCAGCCATGCTCTGCGGCGCATGGCCACTGCGGCTGCAACCGATCTGGCACAGGAGTCTCCAATGTCCAGAGCCGTTTGGAGCTGCTGTTTAGCTACCGCCCTACCCTGGTTCCGTACCTGCCGGACCATGGTCTGTAGGTCAGCCGGGAGATAAGGGATCACCTCATCCAGGGAGCCCATGAGGGCGTGGGAGAAGTGTGCCATCAGCACGGCCGAACTGGCCTGGTGGAGGCCAAGGGAGGACGCAGCGTACACCTTGTGCCCGGCACAGACCAGCTTTTTGGACTCCTTGTCGGGGGGCTTGTCCACATCCCTAGCGTTCCCGGAACACCGGAAAATGCTGTCAGTGACCAACCCCTCGGCAGAGAGGTGTTCCGAAAAACCGGGCAAAGAGCCGGTAGGGACCACATACTTCCTGCCCATCCTGGCCGAAGGCGCAGGACAGGAAGCAGGCCGCTGCCAGAGCTCAAAGGCTGGGCCAACAATGGCTTCAGCCACTGGAAAGGCCTCCGTGGGTGAATCCCCTCGGTCCAGTATCTCCGTCAGGGGATACTTGGCCGCTTGGATACGGGCTCGAGCTGATCCCCGTGGATTCCGAGATGAGCCGAAGCAAACCCATGAAGGACGATGGGCTTTCATCCATCGACTGGCCCCCGGAGGACTCCAGGTCAATGGGCCTGGAGAACAGAGAGGAGTCATCGTCGGACTCTGAGGAGTCCGCGAAGTGCTGCCTGGGGCCTGAGCCACCCTCCACCTGCCGAGGACGGTCGGGAGTGAGGGTGACCGACAACCTGTGGGGCAGGCCCTGACCCGACTGACAGTCCTTGGTCGGTGCCCCCGATTTCGGTTGTGGATGCGGAGGCTCCACCACAATCGGTGGGGCAGCTGGTTTCGGCCGAACAACTGGCCCAGGCTTGGGCACCTCGACTACAGCGAGGGGTTGTTTCAGCCACTCGGGTGACAGCCACTTGATGGCTGGAGAAGGTGATGGCGTCGGCTTATTCCCGGACAAAAGTAACTGTTACCAATCAGGTCCTCGTAGCATCGACGTAACTTGCACCGAAGCCTCTCCTCTTCCGAGGAGGAAGACGAGGACAAGCGGTGGCGCCGCTTACTTCGGTGCCCTGACCGAGACCGCCAATGTCAGCGGGATCGGCTGGACCGAGACGATGTCCGAGACCGAGATCCTTGGCGTTTCGAGGCCGGGTCTGGGAAGGGCGGGGACACCGGCTCTTCCCTCGGCTCAAGCCTTAACTGGGGACTGCGGCACGGAGGTGACCGGCATGTCTCGGTCTCCACCAGGGGAACCCGGTGAAGAAGGTTGTCGGCTTCCGCAGGTGACAGCCAAATCCGGCAGTCGAAAATCTCGACCGTGTCGACGGGTGTCTCAACCGACTGACCTGATGGGGATGCCGTGAAGCCAGCGGCCTTAGCCGCAACCTCGACCGAGCCGAGTGTCGACTGTCCGGGGAAGGGGACCTCTCCCGCTCCCACGAACGCCAACGATGGGACTTACCTTTTGAGTCCTTCTTTCTGGACCGAGAGGAATGTCCCGATGGCCCCTCTCCCTTCGTGGAAAGGGACTGGCAAAGCTCCTTGAAAGAAGCTGAATATGAGGTACCCAGAGAGAGCAGGATAAATGCGACCGAGGAAGAGGATGATGTGGCCTGTGCCGCCTCCTCCTCGAGGGCGATCATCTGCTCAAGTTGCTCAGCCGAGCCAGCAGCTGCGGTAACGCCCGAGCCTCAGCCCGACTTCACGGTGGGTAGCACTTGTCGCGCCCAAGCTGTAACTGGGCAGCGTGGTCTTCTAGGACATTGGCCGAAAACGAACGGCATAACTCGCAGGCCTGCGGGTCGTGTTCTAGGCCGAGGCAGTAGACGCACGTGGAGTGCAGGTCCGTCCTGGACATTTTCTGCCCACAAGGGCATCGCCGAAATCTGGGAGTCGATTTGTCCATCGCAGCCGCGAGGGAGAACGTTGACTGAAGTCTTGAAAATTTTAAAATAAGTTTCGGGGGTGAACCGAAGAATTAGGATCCAGTCTACATGCAGAGTGTTAAGGAGGGAACCTGAGCTTCCAAGCGGTAAGGAAGATCTGGCATCATGGGGCGGAGCCGAGAGTTTTACCACCCGGCTGGGTGGGAGGAGCCAGCTTGAAGACCTTCCGGCAAGATTTAAAGCGGCAAGGAACCTGCCAGACAGTGTGGATGAACAACATATCCATGTCCCTAGAACAAATACTTTTGTTCAATGTTCACAGAGGAAGGAGACGGGGAGGTGCCATAAAAAACTAACAGAAGCTCTGGAAGGAGTGAGATGGACACTCGTGTTTTTTTTTTTTTTGTTAGAGGACAGTGTCCTTAAGGGACTCGCTAATCTGAAGGTGGACAAAGCAATACAGCCACATGGGTGCATCCAAGGGTATTGAAGGAGCTCAAGGAAATACTGGCTGCACCTCTGACAGTTCTATGTAACAGCTCACTGGAAACAAGGTGGTTCTGGAGGAATGCAAGAGGGCGGATGTAGCCCCACTATACAAAAGTGGTAGCAGTGAGGAGGCTGGCAATTATAGGCCAGTCAGCCGGACATTGATGGCAGGAAAGTTAATGGAATCACTGCTGAAGGAAAGGATTGTGGAATATCTTGAATCCAGTGGGTTACTAGACCAGAGGCAGCATGGGTTCACAGGGGGGGAGGTCATGTCAAACAAATCTGACAGATTTCTTTGACTGGGTGACAAGGGATTTAGATCAGAGTGGAGCGCTGGATGTTGCCTACCCAGATTTCAATAAGGCTTTTGACACCATTCCACATAGGAGACTAGTAAACAAGCTGGGTAGCTTAGAAGTGGGTCCAAAGCTGGTAAACTGGATAACAAATTGGTTTGGGGATAGGTGACAGTGAGTGGTGGTAAATGGAATTCACTCCAAGGAAGAGAGTGTGACCAGCAGGGTGCCTCAGGGATCGGTACTAGGACTGGTCCTCTTTGATGTCTTATAAGTCACATTGCAGAGAAGCTGGAAGGGAAGGTCTGCCTCTTTGTGGATGACACCAAAATCTGCAATAGGGTGGAAACTCCGTTGGGGGATGGAATGGATTAGCAGACACCTGAGAAAACTAGAGTAGTTAAGTGTATGGCAACTGTGTTTAAATGCAAAAAAGTGCAAAATAATGAACTTAAGGCACAGAAACCAAGGGGTGGAGTACAATATGGGTGGAGTTGTACTGACTACCACCAAGCAGGAAAGAGACCTGAAGGTAATCATAACAGATGACCTAAAGGTGGTCAGGCAGTACAATAAGGCAATCAGGAGGGCTAGTAGGATGCTGGGGTGCATCGGAAGTGGTATCACCAGCAGAAAGAGGGAGGTGATGTTGCCTCCTTGCCTCTGTCCAGATCACTGGTAAGACCCCCTCGCCCCCCCCCTTTGTAGAGTACTGTGTCTAGTTCTGGAGACCACATCTCCAGAAGGACATAGACAGAGTGGAGGTAGTCCAAAGGAGAGCTACTAAAATGGTGCAGGGTCTGCATCAAAAGCCCTATGAGGAGAGACTAAAAAACCTCAATATGTACACCCTGGAACAGCGGAGGAAGAGGGGGGATAGGATGGAGACTGTTAAGTTTTTGACCCACTTGTGTGGGGGGACAATCCCGATGGACTAACATAGCCTCCTTTTGTCCATTCAACTCAGTAAACCCAGTAAATACCTCATGGGGGTAAATAAGGTACAGAAGGGAAGTATTTCTCAGAAGAAAAGGTGCTCAAGAACAAGGGGATATGCTATGAAGCTGGAGGGGGGCAGATTCAGGAGTGGTGTGAGGAAATACTTCTTCACAGAGTAAGTGGTGGATTCCTGAAACAGACTTCCAGCGGATGTGGTGGGTTCAAGAATACATGGGATAAGCATAAGGGAATCATTGTGGAAAGGAAGGGGGAGGGAAAAAGAGCTGTAGATCAGGTACGATCTGTGGTAATACTGGAGGTAAGGAGGAATGGGCAAACTGGATGGGCCAAGCAGTTCTTATCTGCCATCAAATTCTGTGTTTCTATGACTCCGTTCCCACCCATTTCCTCTTTAGCCTGCATGATTCACTAGAGACAAGTCTGGTTTCTTAGAAGAATTGCATTTTTATGGATTTTGTTCACATGGTTTAGAATTTGTGCTTGACAGGTGAATTAATGCCTCACATTCCAGGACACTAGAGTCAGATCAGTCATGACAGTTCCCTTAAAGTATATATTGGATGAATACAGTGCTTTGAAAAAATATAACCCCCCCACCGCCAAAGAGTCACTAGATCCAGCCAAGACCCTCTTATCACCACCTCTGTAGCCTTCCGTACAAGAGTGGTGAGACTCCTGAAATATTCATACCAATATGTAAAGTTTCTCCCATAGCACATAAGTAGCAAGCGTACCATAAACACAGCAAATCCAAACAAAAGCCCAACCGAGTCAACAATCCTATATCCTTAAGTAGATATAATTTTTGGATAACACACATGAATAGTTCCTATTCTGGAACCGCACATCTCTTGCGCACAAGCGGTTAGAGCAGATACCACCTACGTGGAAGATACTTATCCGGTTTGTGGTGATCCCCTTCCACCCTCATAACAACTAGTCCATAATGCTTGTTCAACATTTAACAAAATTGTTTAGCCACACATTTATTTAATGAAAGCAAGTCATATTAAATTGACCTGATGTCTATATAGAGGTAACCTTTACCTCTGTGGGGAACACTCTTGTGGGGCACCAGGTAAAGCAAGAGCAAATATGCTGCATCATACTGGTAAGGGGTTTACAGACTTGATTCACTGTGGTCCTTGACCAGGCCTGGTATATCCCCTAAGGTAGACTCAGACAGCAGGGCAGCAGTCTTTGGGACAGGAGACCCTGGGAAACAAACAAGGGTGACTAGAATCCCCCCACCATCTGATTGCCATTCCCATTGATTTTATGTCTTTCCCTGGTGTCTAGAGGCACCCCCACCCTCCAATCGCCATCCCCATTGATTTTATGTCTTTCCCTGGTATATAGTGGCACCCCTCACCCTCCGATCGCCATCCCTGTAGTAAATAAATATTTCCCTGGTGTCTATTGGATCGCCATCCCCGTAATGAATTAATGTTTCCCTGGTGTCTAGTGGCTTTCCCCAACTTCTGATCGCCGTCCCCTTAGTAAATAAATAGTTCCCTGGTGTCTAGTGGCACCCTCCTCCCTCTGATTGCCATCCTCGTAGTAAATAAATGTTTCCCTGATGTCTAGTGACTCCCCTACACTCCGATTGCTGTCCCTGTAGTAAATAAATAATTCCCTGCTGTCTAGTGGCACCCCCACCCTTCTATCGTCATCCTTGTAATGAATTACTGTTTCCCTGGTGTCTAGTGGCTCCCCCCACCCTCCGATTGCCATTCCCATAGTAAATAAATATTTCCCTGGTGTCCTGTGGCATTCCCACCTTCCGATCATCTTCCCCGTAGTAAATAAATCTTTCCCTGGTGTCTAGGGCACCCCCCCCCACCCTTCAAATTCTTATCTGTTGAACAGTTATTAAAGTGCAAAAATTGGGGTTTAACATTAAAGTGCCTACTCAACCGTAAATATAGTGACGCTACCGAAAGAGATAGAAAGATATTTTTGTTAATGTCATCAACAGCAACCTATCAAAAATATGTTATTACTGTTGTCACAATGGATATTTTTAAAGTTTATTGTCATCGCAGTAGAATACCAAACCAATCAGAGAGCAGCTTACACAATACAGATGACATCACAATGCCTAGTGAAGCAATGAAGCCAGCCGTTAAAATCAAAGAAAATCAGCAACATTTTCAAACAAACTTCAGATTTAAAAGCTATAACTTACAAAATACTGTTTTGTGTATCGAATATATAACAGCCTGACTCAGAACAGGCAATTTATCATACTTGTGAGTGGCCAGGACTTTAATAACTAACTTGTGGCTCTGCAACTTGTGAGTTCTGCTCCTGCCCCCTCATTTTGAAGATAAACTGCATATTTTGGGGTCATAAGGCCCAGCTCTCACCGCATTCCACGTGTAAACATGCTTACATGCTACAGTATAGGACAATGGGGTGAGAGTTAGGCCTTATGACCTCATGGCACACCCCGACGCCTGTCAATGTGTAGAGCGGGGATGGGGTGGTAGGGGTGGGAACCCTGGGGGTGGGACGTTAGGGTTGGAAACCCCAACGCCTCATTTCCCTGCTTTTGTCATTGTGGTATCCACCCTGATGCATTAACAAAGTTTTTTGCAAAGAATTTCCCTTCTTTTTCAGATAGTATAATTCTATCCTCATTTTACTGTGAGAGCGCAGGGTCCAAAATCCCACTATCCAGATAGTACAACAGTATCCATATGTCAAGGTGGGAGCTCAGTGTCCAAGGAGCGCAGGTTCCTTCAGACCCTGTGCTCCATCCCTCCATCGAGATAGTACAACAGTATCCATATGTTACAGTGAGAGCCAGGGTCCTTCAGACCCTGTGCTCCCATCCTTCTATCCAGATAGTACAACAGTGTGAAAAATGGGAAACACTAACAAAGTTATGAGCGTGTGTAGAAACTGTGCATCGCACACTCGCTTGCAACACACTAATTTTTTTGAATATTTTCACCATATGTTCAACATCGGCATTACAGGACCTCCCCTCATTAACAGTACAAATGTGATTTTGTTAATCCATCCCAAAAGTTGATTTCACACAGTGGTCGCACCATTCTGTGCCACAGGTGCGAAATCACACTCCAGACAGGATGTGCAAAATGACAGCTGTTCTGTTCATAAGGAGGTGTAAAAAAATGGCAACGTTGAAAATCTGGAGTGAAAATATGAAAAAGTTGTGAGCGTGCGTAGAAAGTGCGCAACGCACACCCGTAATGCAGTAATTTTTTAGAATTTTTTTCACCAAATTTTTAACATGGGCTTTATGGGTCCTGCCCTCGTGAACAGTGGCACTGCCATTTTGTTAATCGTCCCAAAAGCTGATTTCGCAGAGCGACCACACCATTCAACGCCACAGGTGCGAAAACACATTTTGGGCAGGATGTGAAAAAGGACAGCTGTACTGTTCATAAGAAGGTGTTAAAAATGGCAATGTTGAAAATGTGGGGTGAAAATATTAAAAAACTGGTGAAGTTATGAGCGTGCGTAGAAACTACACAATGCACGCTTGTAACGCAGTTATTTTCACCAAAATTGCAACATGGTCTTTCTGGGACCCCACCTCATGAACAGTGGTACTGTTGTTTCGTGAATCTGTCCCAAAAGGTGATTCCACACAGCAACCGCGAAATCACCTTCCGGGACTGAGAAATGAAATGACAGTGACAGTGTTCACCAGGAGGGGTCCCAAGAACCCCATGTTGAAAATTTGGGACCAAAAGTCTTAAAATTGGCCAAGATATCAAACTAAGTTGAAACCCCATTGAGTTCCATTATACAGCGCTTACCAGATTCCTCATTTCGCAGTTCGGCTTTGAAGAGTGCAGATGTGTCCCGGTCCAGAGAAGATCATGGTTCCTGACCTCCAGAGGGTAAGTATGGGTGGGGGGTGCAGGAAGGGTGCTAGAGGGAGGGTGGGGATGGGGAGAGGGAGACGACTGTTTTCTTCATTACAGGTAAAAATAAATTAATTAGACTTGAGGGACAGTTTTCTTTATTTACAGGAGAAAACATTAAAAAGTAGGGTGGGCTCCCAGTGTGCCAATTGAGTTGGGGGTGCATACATAATGCCGACGAGATAAGCACCCCAGTCAGCAATGAAAGACGGTGGGGGTGGGGGGAGTCATCAGACACTGGGAGTGGGCATCGTCAGAAATGAAAATATTAAGTTATCTGGGCACACTGGGTAGGGTTCACAGTGTGCCAGAAGAGTAGTAATGTGTGCATAATGCCGACACAGGGATTGGGCACCCAGTGTCGGAAAGCATTACAGTACTTCGATGCAGGATCCTTCACTGAAATTATTGAAAATTTCGATGCAGGATTCTGCATCGAAGAAAATACCTCGGGGGGGGGGGGATGGTTTTCTTCTTTTCACAGCTTTTTATAAATAAATAATGCATTTGGGTACACTGGGGTGGGCTCCCAGTATGCCCAGTACATACCATGTATTGTACGCACAAAGCGGGTCTTCCTTGACTCCGCAGCTGGCAGCACGGGCTCCAGATGCAGAAGTCAAGAAAATACCGCTCTTCTCATACAAAGAACAGACTCCACACCGTTCTCTGTATAAGCTGGCACCCAAGAAAAAAACTTCTTTGGGTCCAGCTTAAAACACTAAAGAAAAAAAATCAGAAAACACCTAAAGAGGTTCTCTTTAGCTGCTTTCTGATTTTTTTTGTGTTTAAAACCTTCGGTACTTCAACATCCTTGCTAAACGGCAAAACAAGATGGCAGCCGCAACATAGCTCCATCGATCGCAGGACGGTGAACTGTGTGAAAAATACCAGCATTCTTTGCGAAAAGAAGCTGGTATTTTTCACACAGTAGTCCTCTTGTTCAAAAATAAGCTGCTATTTTTTGCACCATACTCCTATTGTGCAAAAAAAAAAATGTCTTTCGTGCCTGACATATAAATTTTCCCATAGGAAACAATGGAAAAATTAAAAATGTCATAACTTTTGAATGGATTAATATTTTTTCACCAAACCTTCAAAGGTTTTCTATGCTGAAAATTTCAGACCACAATATAAAGGCATTCCTGAGATAGAGGTGAGCAAAGAAATGTTAAAAGAAACAGATTTCTTCTGTTTTTTCAACACTTTATATCTCAGAACCACTTTGACGGATTCCAATGAAATTTGGCAGGTCAAGAGACTTACCCCTAGAACTTATGCATGCCAAATTTCATGTAAATCCATTGAAGGGCTCCGAAGTTATTAAGGCTCAAAGTTTGGACTTTTACATATAAGTGCTGTTTCACCCCAACTATACTGGCGCAACCGTACCAGTATAATATATTATACAGGCGCGGTTGTGCCTGTATATTCTGGTTGAGGAGGCACTTTAATGTTAAATCCCAAATTTTGCACCTTAATAACTTTTCCCCTGTTCATCTGATTTACATGAAATTTGGATAGCACAGCGTTTGTGCTACAATCTCTTGATCATACAAATTTCATGTAGATCGGTTCTGTGGGCGTAAAGTTACAGAGGTGCACAAAACCTAAACGTCTCAGTTTTTAAGACTTTTTTGCACTCCAATAACTGAAAAACTATAAAGATTTTAAACCTGAAACTTTCAGGTTTGATAAGAGTTTGGCCCAAGGTACATGCTTTTGTGGTCTGCATGTCTCACAATTCAGTATGTTTTAAATTATTTAAGAAAAAAGTTCCATTTGTGAGCATGCGCAGTTTTAAAAAAATTAACGTTGTAAGGATTGCTGTTTTTTTGCAACATCAGCCGGCTGCACTATATGAAACAGCTGTCATTTACTAAACGATAGCTGTGTCATATAGTGTAAGTACTATACAACACAGCTGTAATTTACTAAATGATAGCTGTGCTGTATAGTGCAACCGGCTGTTGCCGTGACTTGTATGTCAGGGACGGGGCTACTGTCATTGTAGCCCTGCCATCCTGACTGTGCCTTGAACTATTATCTGCACATTGGGGGGCCCCAATCACCGGTGGCAATGTGTTAATATGTTTATTTATGTTTGTATACTCAGACAATGGGATGCCCCCGTGTCGTGATGGCCCCCAGCCCGTTTCTTTTATCGTACTTGCTGACACTGAGGCCCAATCCTCGGTCAGAATTTACAAGTCTCCCTCCCCACCATCAGTGCGAGATACTGGGAAGCCCACCCCAGTGTCCAGAAATAATTTATTAAATTGTTTGTATAATCTGACACTGGGATGCCCACCCCCTGGTGTCGGATGCCCCCCCCCACCCACAGTCCGTTATTTTAATGTACTTGCTGACATCGGCGGGGGGGGCAATCCCCGTGTCGGCATTTACAAGTTCCCCCAGCAGTGTGAGACACTGGGAAGTCCACCCCCAGTGTCCTGAAACAGCTCAAGAACATTATCTGACAAAAAAAAAAAAGACCCTCGATGTCTTTTTTTTTTAAACCTGAAAAAAAAACAAAAAAACCTGTCCCTCGTCATCGCCGCCATTCTCCTCCCCACATCCCGACCCTCCCACTGAGCACCCACCACCCCACACCCCCCTTTCCCAATACTTACCTTCGGAGGTTGTATGCTGTCATCTTCTGTGGACCAAGACATGTCTGCACTCTTCAAAGCCAAATCGTGTATTGAGAAATAAAGGTAAGTGCCGTATATTGTATTTCAATGGCGTTTTTAACTTATGTTTATAACTTTACCATTTTTTGGAATTTTCAACGTGGCCTTTTTGGGACCTCACCTCATGAACACTGCAACTGTCATTTTGTTAATCGGGAACGGAAAGTGATTTTGCGGTGGACTGAATAACAAAATGTCACCACCAGAGTTCATGAAGTGAGGTCCCAAAAAGGCCATGTTAAAAATCTGGTGAAAAAAATTCCTAAAAATGGCCAGGTTACACGCGTTTGTTGAAAATTTTCTACACATGTGCATAACTTTGGTAATTTTCAATATTTTGACACCAAATTTTCAACATAGCCATATTTTCACACCACCTCATGAGCAGTACCACTGTCATTTTTCACATCCTGTCTGAAATCTGTTTTTGCACTTGTGGCGCGGAATCACGTTTTGGCACGGATTTAAACATTTTCACCTATGGAGTTTATGAGGTGGGGTCATAAGAAGACTATGTTGAATGTTTGGGTCAAAATATTTAAAAAAAAAAAGATTTTATTAAATAACGTTGTTTGCATGGATGTCCGTTGCATCACTGGGGAACACGCTGCCTTACCGTGCTACTGTGCTGAGTTCAGGTGTGAACTCAGTGAACCGGTTTACTGGGACAAGGCTGATGGGGAAGGTGCTGCAGCATGCAGCACCAGTCCTGCCCTGGGCAGGGATGGAACAGTGTTTTTGAGCAGACACCATATACCCTATGGTGGGTCAGGGAACCTCATCAACAAGGTATCGATATGTGTGCCGGGGCCTGCTAGCCCATGCACTGGGTCAGGACTGTCTTCAATATTGTATTTATCTCATTTTGCACAGGTCCCTGCAAATGAGGATACAATTCCACTATAACAAAAAGAGAAGAAATTCATAGCAAAAAATGACATTAATGTTGTAGAATGTAAAGTTCATAAAGAAGGGAAATGAAAAAAACATTAGGGATTTGGGTCTATGGAGTACTGGCGAATCAGTGGTGGAGTCTTCCTTGGGGTTGTCAACCCTAACGCTCAGCCCTCTCCTCTTATCTGATGAGCTCAGATGTGATGTCTTCACACAGAGCCTGCAAGGTTCTGCATAAAGAAAGCTATGACAGATTACGGTGGCCATACTGCATCACTATGACACACTAGCTTGGAGTTGTACCTTGTGCTTCGAACAGGAGGCTACGGGCTGGGGGGAGGTGGCGGGCATTAGGGTTGACAACCCCAAGGAAAACCCCACTGCTGATTTGTCAATACTCCATAGACCCAAATCCCTAATTTTTTTTTCCATTTCCCTTCTTTGTGTGCTTGTCGTTTTACAATCCTAATGTCTGCATTAACGTAGTTTTTTGCAATGAATATATCAAGAAACACACACACACACACACACTATAGCGCCGCTATACTTAGGGTTGAACAGTCACTTCTATGTCAATCTTGAAATTTTGTACTTTAATAACTTCACAACTGTTAAAGCAATTTGCACGAAAGTTTGCATGCACCATCAAGGACCAAAGATCTTTTGATGTGACAAGTTTGGTTCTGGTCAGATGTGTGGGTGTGGCCATCTGGAGTGTAAAATAATATGAAATTTAACTTTTTTTTATTTCTTTGTCACGCCACAGCTCAAAGACAGTTTGGAATTTTGGACTGACATTTTAAGGGTAGAAAGGTCTTGCCTCACAAATGGGCCCTTTGAATGTTTGGTGAAAAAAATATTAATCTGTTCCAAAGTTATTAAACTTTAAAGTTCCCATTATTTTCAATCAGAATTTCACTCTCCAGCTAGATGTCCAGCTCGAAAAAGGATCCTTTGTCACAAATGGATAATCCTTTTTGCAAATAGATCGATCATCCTGTGTTGCAAACTGGAAATCTCTTTTCATGTTTTCAGTTAGCAAGGGAAACAAAATTAAATAAGTAAAAAAAAAAAATTATGCATTTACTACAAGCCAACATGTGTTCTGCTAATCGGGACCCGTTTCAGTCGATTCTGGGGTTAGTTTTTGGAACAATCACTTGCAAACGTGTTTTTTCAACAATTTGTAATCCTGTTTCATGTCTTTTTTCGTGCTCGGGTATCCTTTTTTCGCAATTGGGAAACATAAGACTGGAAAAAGGATCCTGTTTCGCAATTTGCAAAAAAAAGACTTTTTTTGCAAACTGGGAATAAAGACACGAAAACGGATCTCTGATGGCCATCTCCCTTAATTTTTTTTCTCTATTTTAAGCTCCCTTCCTCACCATATCACTCCTCTCCCTCAGGGTCTCCCAAGGTGCCTGCATGGCTCAACCATACCTCTAACACCTGGAAGGACTACCCCCCCCATCCAGCTGTGGTTTGCCCCCCTGGGCAGGGAAGATGGGAGTCCTAGCTTCCTCCCTACCTACACAGATTGTTTCAGGTTGTCCGTTCTGGGTGTCCAGGGTTGGTCCATTGGCTCGGCACTGAGGCCCGTCGTCCAATGTGGGGTCCATTTTCAATTTTTCTGCCCCATATCGCCAAGGACGGTGATCAGCGAGGGAGCATGAGCATGCTGAGACGTGCCACCACTCTGGACACCGACCGACATCCTCTCCTCCCTCTCAGCGTTCCCAGCTGCACCTCCACCTGTGTGCACCCAGGTGGCAGTGTCGCAGTGGGAGCGGCTGCCCTCCCTAGAGGAGGAGAGCATCCCTGGGAAGCTCAACCCCCTCCCCCCGCAGCTGGCCCTCCAACGACGTAGGCTCGTTCCTGAACCCAGGTGGACAGCATCGCAAGTGGTAGCTCAACCACTGTGCTGGCAGGCCAGCTGCCATCCCCAAAAGTTTAATACATTTCTCTGGTGTCTAGTGGCATCCCCCACCCTCCGATCTCCATCCCCATATTTATAAATGTTTCCCTGGTGTCTAGTGGCACCTCACACCCTCTGATCACCATCTCCATATTTATAAATTGTTCCCTGGTGTCTAGTGGCACCCCCACCCTCCAATTGTTGTCCCTGTGTTTTTTTCCCATTTTCCTGATGTCTAGTGGCAACCCCCACCCTCTGAATGCTCTCCCTGGTTGTTTTTTTTTTTTTTTCTTCACGTTTCTCTGGTGCCTATTGGCACCCCAACCCTCTGACCACTGTCTCCTTTTTTTTTTTTCTATTTCACTGATATCTAGTGGCACCCCCCCCACCCTCTGACTGCTCTCCGTTTTTTGGTTTTTTTTTAATTTCCCTGGTGTCTAGTGGCACCCCTCCATCCTCCGACTGCTGTCCCCACTTTGTTCCCCATCTCTCTGGTGTCTAGTGGCACTCCCCACCCTCTGATTGCTGTCCCGGTTTTGTTCCCTGTTTCCCTGGTGTCTAGTGGCACTCCCCACGCTCTGATTGCTGTTCCTGTTTTTTTCTTTTTCTACTTCCCTGGTTTCTAGTGGCACTCTCCACCCTCTGATTGCTGTCCCCGTATTGTTCCCCATTTCCCTGGTGTCTAGTGGCACCCCCCACCCTCCGATCACTGTTTCCTTCGTTGCTTCTAAATAAGTTTCCCTATATTTTTGCACACTGACTCGTTTATTTCTTTAACTTATTTCATGGACAGAATAGTTCCAAAAACGATGACACATTAATTTTATATGCTTTGGAGAGTTAAAAATAAGAAAACTAATGTGATCAAAAGTTTGAAATCTCAAAATGAGCAATTTTATAGAGCCGAATCTTGTATATTTAAATGAAATTCATATGTTGTTCTTTCTCCACAGATGATTTTTCACCTCTTATATAGCTTTCTCTATCCAGGAGGCTTTTGAGACACTGCTGATCACTGGACGTGTGGCATCAAGCACTTGTTTTACTATGGTCCTTTAAAAACAATTTGATTAGCTAACTCTTGTTAGCATGGCTGCTAATTGGGTACAAGGGTATATAAATGTCTTCTCCTCACATCCACGCACCCTGATGAAGGGTTTGTTGACCCAAAGTGCCAGGGCACTGTGGCAATGGATTGGTCTGTGCACAATCACAAAATTGCTGAATAAAGCACTTGAAAGATGATTAACTTATGAGTGTAGCTTTTGTTTGATCAGTTTTTCATCGAGGCACAGGTCAGGAAGCATAGGAAAAACCAGAAGCAGTTGTAAAATTCACCAAAAATATTTATTTACAGTAGCAGTAATAGAAAAAAATAAACTTGTTCAGTATAACTATGTACAAAGGAGAAAAAATAGTAGTCTTCATTGAGTCTCTGTGTCCCTTTTTCTTCTCCAGCAACTGCAGCTTAGCTCCTTTATAAGTCCTTTCAACCCCATTCTTAGCAAGCATCCTGTTTTTGTAAATATCAGGCAGGAGCTGCTAGAACATAGTGTGCATGAGTTGAGAGGCCCCATTTCCACAGCTTTTGCAAAAGGCTTAAAAATTGAACTCTGATAATCTCTAGCTTCCAACAGTTTTTTGCAGTCATCTCAAATTATAATTATATACATTTCAACAGTAATGCTATATATTTTCCAAACACAAGGGATCCAGATATCAGTTACATTTCCATACAATGATTTGCACATATTTTTATATAAACATATATGCAAGGAAGGAAACTAAGAGACAGTGAGAGGCAAAGAATTGCAAGACTGTCTGGATGATCAAGTCCGAGGTCTCACAGGAAAATCTGGTTGTACAACCAGACAGACAAATAGACAGGAAAGGAAAGAATAGAACAGATCCTTGCATTTAAACACTTTCTCCAACAACCGGGACAGGGTCCTAGTCCACCCTGTCACATACATTCCCTTCCTCAAGAGGGAACCTGTTTTATTAAACAGGTTTCCAAAACTTTTTATTAATTCTCTACTAACATTTGCTGCTTTCAGAAATTAAGCACATATACATCATCTGTTTGTCTGTAACAGTACAGTTTAAACTCAAACATTTGTTTTTCAACCTTCGGAACTCTCAATTCTTGAGCCACATCTTGACAGAAAATCAGCACTGCTATTCTCTTTACCAGATTTGTGTATCACAGTGAATTTAAAAGGTTGTAGTGTCAGGTACAACTGTGTAATTCTGGAATTTTTATCTTTCATCTGGTTAAGACAACAGAGAGGACTGTGATCTGTTACAAGAACAAAGTCAGTTCCTAGCAAATAAAACTTCAGAGACTCCATGGCTCACTTTGCTGCTAAACATTCCTTTTCTATAGTGGAGTATCTTTTCTCTCGGTCATGCAATTTCCTGCTTATGTACAGAAAAGGATGTTCTGTCCCATCTATATTCTGACTCAGTACTGCACCTAGGCCTACCTCTGATGCATCTGTTTGTAGCAAAAATGGTTTCTCAAAGTCTGGGCTTCTTAAAACAGGGGCAGAACATAATGCAGCCTTAATGGCTTGAAAAGCTTCATCACACACTGGGGGCCATTTCACATTATTTGGGAATCGTTTCTTTGTGAGTTCAGTGAGGGGAGTAGCTAACTCAGCAAAGTTGGGAACAAATCTCCGATAATAACCAGCCAGCCCTACAAATGACCTGACATGTGTCTTTGTTTTAGGTAAAGGGCTGTTAGCTACAGCTTCTATTTTAGAAACCTCTGGCTTAACTTCTCCATTTCTCAACACATAGCCCAAATATCTGGTTTCTTGCAATCCCAATGTACATTTGGTAGGATTAATACTCAGACCTGCATTTCTGATAGCTTGGATAACTGCCCGTAGGTGTTCCAGGTGGATTTTCCAGTCTGGACTGTACACCACATCATCATCCAGGTACGCAGCACAATAACCAGTGTGAGGGGATAAAATGACATCCATGTACCACTGGAATGTAGCTGGTGCACCATGTAAACCAAAGGGCATGGTGGTGAACTGATAGAATCCTATAGGGGTGGCAAATGCAGTTTTATCTCTGGATTCTTTAGCTAAAGGTATTTGCCAGTAACCCTTGGTGAGATTGAAGGTACCGATATACTTTGCACTCCCCAGTCTGTCCACCAAATCATCTATTCTTGTCACAGGATAAGTGTCAAATTCTGACACTTAAGTTTCCTAAAATCAAGGCAGATTCTAACACCCCCTTCTTTTTGTTTACAATCACCATGGGAGATGACCAAGCACTCCTCGACTCCTCTATGATACCCAATTCTTTCATTTTTTGTATTTCCTTAACCACGTCAGCTCTTAACCGCTCTGGTAACCTGTATGTATTTTGCCTAATAGGACAAGCATTCCTTGTCACTATTACATGCTCATCCCCTTTTGTTTGGCCTGGTACCATGGTAAAAGTACTGTTAAATGTCTTTAGCACATTACAAATGTCTGCAGTTTGTTCTGAGGTTAAGGAAACATTCACCTTTACAGCATCAGCATTTACAGTTTGTTCTAGTCTATCATAAGCTACATCAATATCTTACTCATCAGTTTCTGGTACAACCAGCAAAGCAGCTTTTGGCATTTTTTAAACCCATTTCTTGAGGAGGTTAGCACGGTATAGCTTAGTAGGATTTTTCCTGACAGGGGTCTCAATCTCATAGTTAACAGTGCCAGTATGTCTAAGAACCTTATAAGGCCCTTGCCACTTAATTAACAGCTTATTTTCTGTTGCGGGCAATAGTAGCAAAACCTTTTCACCTGGCTCAAAAACGTTTTCTTTTACCCCATGGTCATAATATACAGTCTGCTGATCTTGGGCCTCTTCCTGATTACTATGGGCAATTTCAACATATTTTGCCAGTTTCTTTCTTAGGGCACACATATAAGAAGGTATAGATTTTTTCTGAGTGGGGTTATCGTCCCACGTTTCTTTTATTACATCCAGTGGCCCTCTTGGCTGCCTACCATACAGCATTTCAAATGGTGAAAACCCTGTTGATGCCTGTGGCACTTCTCTGTAAGCAAAAAGTAGGTAAGGCAAGTATTGGTCCCAGTCTTTCCCTTCCACTTTTACAAAGCTTTTTGACATGCGTATTAAGGTTTGGTTAAAACGTTCAACGAGACCGTCTGTCTGAGCTTGATGGGGGAGGTTCTTGTGGAAATGATACCTAGTAGTCTGTACAGCTCCTTAAATAATGCAGCACCAAAATTACTACCCTGATCAGTAATAATTTCTTTAGGTATGCCCACTCTGCTGAACATTTTGGCAAGCTCTGCTGCAACGTTTGGGGCTGTAACAGTACGCATTGGAACTGCTTTTGGGTATCGAGTAGCACAATCGCATACTACCAGGATAAATCTATTACCCTTTTTACTTTTGTCTAATGGACCAACCACATTCATTGCAATTCTCTCAAAAGGCACATCTATCAAGGGTAGGGGCACCAGGGGCACTTTGTTTTTTCTAGTAACTGGGGCTACTTTCTGACACTCAGTACAGGAATTACAATAGGTAGCAACATCTTCATGAATTTCAGGCCAGTAAAATCTATACAGCAATCTGGCAAGGGTGCGATCCCTCCCTGAGTGACCAGTCATAGGGCTATCATGTGCTATCTGTAACAACTCTGTTCTATACTTCTGTGGTATAACCAATTGTTCTGTCTGTTCCTGTGTCTGAGGTGTAACCCAAACTCTGTACAATAACCCATTACATTTTTTAAACATTGGTCGACCCCGTTTTGGTTTCACCCCCAGCTTCTTAAAATAACCCTGGAGAGAAACATCGTTAGCTTGTCCTGAAAGAAAATCACGTATCAGTTATCAATTTAGTTTCAGCATTTACATATTTTAACCCTTCATGTCCATCAGTCATTTGCTGCCACAGTTTCTTCAGGCATCGTCTCTCTTTCCTGGATTTCCGGATCTTGGAGTTGTGCTCAAACAAGTCCAAATCAAAATCACTGAAAGGAAAAGTGTCCCCACCGTATGAAATTTTCTTTGCCTAGGCTCTTGTCACCACAGCTGCTGAAACATCAGGATTTACTCCAGTGGCGGAGCCAGGTTTGGGAGCATTTGGGAGCCGGGGAGGGCCATTCAGTCAATCATGGGCTCCACAATGGACACCAAACAGTGAATAAAGATGGTGGTGGGGCACCACTACTCATACTGGGGCAGCCAGGAGGGGTAACATCCCCCCCAGCTCCGCCACTGATTTACTCCGTCCTTGATTAACTCAGTAAATTCAGGAAAGTCATTTCCAATAATCACAGGTACAGGAAACTTAGGCACTACCCCCACTTTCATTTGGTGTGACACACCCTTAATAGTCAGAGTCACTTGGGTGGTGGGATAGTATCGAGTGTCCCCATGGATGCAGATGACACCAGTACCTGGTCCCTTTGCACAGTGTTTTTCCAGCACTTTAACATGCACTAGGGTCTGTCTGCTTTCCGAATCAATGAGTCCCAGTCTTATCACCCACCTTCACATCTGTTAAGTACTTGCCCCAATTTGCCAAGGACAAATCTGCTCCAGTGCCACTCTCCTTACTATGGCAGTTTCTTGCAAAATGACCTGGCTTACTACAGTTATAGCAGATGATGTCTTTGGGCACAGATTTGTTACCCCTACCAGAGTTCTTATCAGGCTTTGAGTTTAAATGGGAAAAAGAGTGCCTTGCTGGGCTTGGCTGTTACCTCGCTGCTGTGGCCTGTCTGGTCATTTGGTAGTCCTTGGCCAAAGAAACATCCTTTTCCCCACTCACAGCTGCACATTTGTAGGCAAGATGTTAATGAATTGCTCCATGGCAAATGCGTCGATGATATGTGGGACTGTTTTGCTCTCAGGTTGGATCCATTTTATCAGGAGTTCTCGGAGTCAGGTGTAAGCTTCTCGAGGATTATCGACCGAGTTGTACCTCAGAGACTGAAATCTCTGCCTGTATGTCTCTCCGGAGATGTCATACCTTTTCAGGATTTTGCTTTTCACCAGGTCATAGTTTTCTGACTGTGCAGTTTCCATACTGCTGTAGGCAAGCTGGGCTTTCTCTGTCGGGTAGGGTACCAGTTTGATTGTCCATTGCTGCTTTGGCCACTGGCAGGCTGTAGCAACTCTTTCAAAAGTTGTCAGGTATGCCTCAATATCACCTGAAGGACACAACTTTGTAAGTTTAATGGCTTTTAAGTTGCTTGCATTTTGTTGCTCGCCTGGATCTGTGTTGGATCCTCTGCCTTTGATAGCTTGCAAGGCATCCAGCCATCGCTGCTTGCTTCACTACATCTCTTCTCTCCTCTGCTGCTCCTGTCACTGCATCTTTTCTCTCCTCTGTGCTTCACTGCATCTTTTCTCTCCTCTATGCTTCTAAATGTTGAATCGCTTTCTCTCTGCTTCTCGGCCTCTTTTTGTTGTATAGCCCACCATTTGAAAAAGTCCATCAGGCTTTTAGGTACTGTCACTGCCTGTTCTTTTTCCATGACTTGTGCTGGCTGTACAATATCAGACTAGACTTCTGTCTCTGCTAGTTTGGCTGCCATTCTCCTGGTAACCACTCCTGGACTTGCTGCTGCAGCATCCATACCGTCCTCTGTGCTTCCCTGGTACTAGGTCCAGTACCCACACACAAAACTCCTGTCTTAGGGTATACACAGCTTAAATCCCACTACTAACACCATCTGCCGTTGAGGCACAGGTCAGAAAGCATAGGGAAAACCAGGAGCAGTTGTAGAATTCACCAGAAATATTTATTTACAATAGCAGTAATATAAAAAAAAGAAACTTGTTCAGTATAACTATGCACAAAGGAGAAAAAAAAAACAAACAGTTTTTCTTGAGTCTCTGTGTCCCTTTTTCTTCTCCAGCAGTTGCAGCTTAGCTCCTTTATAAGTCCTTTCAACCCCCATTCTTAACAAGCATCCTGTTTTTGTAAATATCAGGCAGGAGCTGCTAGAACATAGTGTGCCTGAGCTGAGAGCCCCCATTTTCACAGCTTTTGTAAAAGGCTTAAAATCTGAACTCTGGTAACCTCTAGCTTCCAACAGCTTTTTGCAGTCATCTCAAATTATAATTATATACATTTCAACAGTAATGCTATATATTTTCCAAACACAAGGGATGCCAGTATCAGTTACATTTCCATACAATGATTGCACATATTTTTATATAAGCAGATATGCAAGGAAGGAAACTGAGAAACAGTGAGAGGCAAAGAATTGCAAGACTGTCGGGACGATGAAGTACGAGATCTCGCAGGAAAATCTAGTTGCGCAACCAGACAAATAGACAGGAAAGGAAAGAATAGAACAGATCCTTAGTAGTGTAAGTACTTACACTACTATCCTTGCATTTAAACACTTTCTCAAACAACTGGGACAGGGTCCTATTCCACCCTGTCACACAGGATATTTGTACTGTGTGGGCTGGGAGCCCCTACCTGCACCCTTCCCAACCTGTGTCATTCACTGTTTCCTAATTTGGAACTGGTGGGAGAAGAGCACCCAGTCTAGGAGGAGTGGTTGAGGGAGAGTGGGTTTGACCTGGTGGGTTCCTTGATGAGTTGATAGAGATTCAGAGACTCAATCTTTTCAGTGATAGGCTTAAGGGTAGGAGAAGACCAGTTTAGGTTAAAGTCCCAGAGAATAATCAGCTTGCCAGAAGAGGCTTGAGAGATAAGGGAAGAGATCATTTCAACAAGAGAGGGAGGACAGATTTTGAGAGGTGCGTAAATCACTGCTACAAAGATAGGGAGGGAGGAGGGGAACTTTAGATTAATCAGAAGGTGCTCATGCAAAGAGGGAAGAGATCTGCATAGAGGGATAGTACAGGATAGATTCTGGAGAACATAGATGTCTTCTCGAAAGAGGTGGATATCAGGGAGCGACAGTTGGGAGTCAGGGACGCTTGAGGAGAGCCTTCTGATATACAGAGTAAGTCAGGAGACTACCGGGAGACCCAGACTTTCAGGGTGTCAAACTTGAGGAGCAGACTCTTAGCACTGAGGTAGCAAAGTCTAAGGCCTTTAGGCGGGGGGGGCAGGGTTGGGTTGAATATCACCTGCTAGCAGGAAGAGGAGTAGGAGAAGCAGATAAGGGTTAGATCTACGTGTTATAAGACTGCGAGTGGGTTTGTATTTGGGTGGAGGTGGAAAAGAGAGGTGAAGCCTGTGGTGGAGCTCAAAGTTAAGGGACTAGGAGGGATGAAAGGCAGGGTAAAACATGAAGGAGGCTAGGTGAAGAGGGTTGGTGTGAGATAAATGGAGGGAGAGAGAGAGTGGGAGTTATGAGTGAAGGCCAGCACTGGGGATGGGTACTGTAAGCATCGGGGAGGGCACAGTGGAGGGGGGGAGTTAGTAGGCTTGGGAGGATAAAGGCTAAGAAGAGGATAGGAAGGGTGAGGTCCATGAGTGAAGGGGGGAGAGACAGGATTATAACTGGGGTTTAGACAGGAGGGGGGGGCAGGATTACGGGTGGAAGGTTAAACTGAGACAGGGAAGCAGAGGGGTAAGTTGAGTGGAGAAAGAGAACCTGGAGTAGAGCAGGGTATAGAGAGCGGGGAGGAGCGGGCAAGCAGGAGACAGTGGTAAGCAAAGGGAGAAAGGGGCCAAGTGAAGGGATCTCAGTAAGAGGAAAAGTAAGGGGACCTTAGATAAGGAGTCCTTGCAATTTCCAAGGAAAGGAGAGGTAAGCACATACAGTAGGGGAGCCGGTTGGTGGGAGATCAGCTGGAGGAAAGTAGAGGGACCCTAGATAGGGAGCAGTGTTTATTATTAGGGAGAAGCGGGAATGTGAGAGCATTCAGTGAGGGAGGAGGAGGAAGAAGAAGGAGCAGACAAAGAGGAGCAAGGGGAAAAGTAAGGGGAATACTAGATAGAGAGTCCTTGCGGTTTTCAAGGAAAGCAGAGGGAGAGGTAAGCTCAGGGAGTTTGGGAGTCAACTGGAGAAAGCTCAGCTGGCAGAAAGTAGGAAGAGCAGACAAAGAGGTATAGTGTCTGCTTTAACAGTTTTTTTTTGCAATAGATATACACAGACACACACTACAACTAAGCAACAATAATTAATGATGCACTCTGCTTATAAGTTTTATATTTGTATTCATATCAATGTTTTGTATAACTGTATTGTGTACTTGAGGTTGCCACTGTAAATGAGCATATGCTCTATGGCTATTCCTAACAAAACAACAACAACAACAAAATAAGCAGAATCCAAGGGCAGGAGCAGCAGTGTACAAAATACTAGAATAACTGTACAGGGAGGCCGCAGTGCCAGTGTGCAACATACAAATAATTGGGTAGATTTGCCTCCGAACACTAGTATGACATCCGAATGATAAAATTAGGAAAATTTTCTTTCGGAAATCGGAACCTTATAAGTCAACTGTATATAATATCACCATTACACAAAGTGCAACTATACACAACACATTTTTATATCTTTCAGCCTATTACACTGGTAACAGTGGCTTTGTACAAAGCCATAAAAGCATAAAAATAACTTTTACAGAGAAGATAATTCCTTATCATTCCATCAATACATAAATTTGATCTAATAATAAAAAATGTTAAGTACTGTGTTTTTTAACTCTCTACAGTTCTTTTAATAATAGATATGACACGTGTATTCAACATGCAAGAAATATAGGTTTTCTGGCGGGGCTTGGTTTTCTTTATCTCCAATGCTCATATATTATTTAAACAGATTTCTGTTATTTAAATTATTGGTCCTACCATTTAATTAATTTGTATCTGCATAGTAGCCATTGCTGATCAGTCAAACAAATGTGTATATTTCTGCACTCAGAGAAGCAGAAGTTAACTTCCCTGAAGAAGTGCTGAAAATATTTTCTGACTCACTGTTGTGGGATACAGTAAATAGAATGAATAACACATGAACTGTATTTTATTATTTGAGTGAGTGAGACTGTCCGAGTACTTCAATTTTAGTTTTGATTTGGCCTTGCTGTGGAACAGACTCCTCCAGATGTTTTTTTCTGTATTTTTTTGTTAGGACCTTTGGATATGCAGAAACAACTCACCCTTTTTGGAAGATCCAACATATATAGTGTTTCTACAACTTTTTTTTTTATAGAAAATAAAAGCATGCACTGTGAATGGACTTAATCTAAAAACAAAAATGTCTACCTCTTGCGGTCTTCATAGCCTGTGATACAAGCTTACGGAACGACTGATCACTTTGATGAAGAATACTGCTTACGCAAATAGCACGATCTGCTTCCTGTATAGAACAGAAAAAAAAAAGTGATCAAATTAAGCTGGTCATCAACACCACGAGTATTAAACCAACAGTTCTTGGACACTGAAATTTCACTGAGATTATTTTAGTGTCATCAAATTTTTTATTACCACCCTGTATGATGTCAAAGAAAACGTTTTTTTTTTTTTTTTTTTTTTAAGTAAACTGGTATGCAGTGAGGCAGCTAGAAAAAGCTTTACAATGTGACTTATGTGTTAGTTTCAGATTTGGGATTTTTTTTTTTGTCAAAGTTGCAGCACTCTGATGCCAGCAGGTATATATTAAACTGTATATCATCTGTGCTGTTTTTTGCCCCTTACAAGAACTGGGTACACAGCACACCCTTGAGAAACCTGGTGCTTGGTGCACTGTCGCTGGTACCAATGAGCTATAACAAGACTAGGGCTTTGTATTTCTAAATAACATGCATCAGAAATCTAGAGTTTCATTTCAAGTCCTTAGCGTGCCAGAACTGCTGAGTTTCGGGTTCACAATTCTTTCACCCGAAGAACTCAAGAAGGCCTCTTAGAACCATAAGAGACCCAGCAATTGTACCTATAAATAAGTAGTCAAGCACAGCTTGTTCATGCAAGACATCACAAGGTTCCATAAAATAGTGGCAACTGTGGTAGAGTGACCTCCATTATTTCCTGGGGGTGGCTGGTTGTGTGTGTGTCCACGGAGACTATACACCGTTTGAGGTAAAAACAGTGCAGTTTATTTTCAGACTGCTTTATCTCCAACTGACTGGGGTTGCAGACCCTTAAACAAAAACAAAATCCTACTCCTGTCTGGAGTCCTAACTAAATAAAACAAGCCCTCGCTACATCAGGTTACCAGCTACTCTGGTTTCCAGCCTCCAGGCTGCATCATAAAGTCCACTTACAAACACCACAGTCCTTTCCAAAAGTCTCTGTAGCTTGAACTTCCCATTTGCAGCACAGCTTCCAGCATTCCCCCAGGTCTCTCTCCCCTTCCCCCCGTGTTGCCTAGGCAGGTTTTATACACTGCCCCTTATTAACATTGATTGCGGTTGTGTTGGATTTGCTCCCTACCTAGATGCTTCCAGAGTTTTCCCCTATCTGGATGCTCTCAGAGTTTTCTATGCTTGATTAGCTCTACCTTTGATTAGCTCTCTGCTTGATTAGCTCCCTACTAGGATGCCTTCAGAACTTTGTGCTATCCTTCAGCTTTTCCAAAAAGGGAATAGAGTTTTTTCCATTCTTCTGCTGAGATAACTTCCTTCTACCACTCTGTCACATCCCATCCCAGCTCTGCACCATGGGAATGAGTGGCCAGTGCTGAGAGGCAGTGGACTCTGGACAGGGTGCCTGCATTGCCATGCAACAAACCTGCTCTGGGTCTCACTTTAAAATTAAACAATTATAGGGACAGAAATCATCTCATAACCCTAGCATTTTTCTCCTTATTCCTGTGCATCCATTTTAGGGGAGCACAGTCTGTAATCAGCGTAAACAGTCTACCAAGTAAAGTACAGTTGCGTAAGAACTTACCATAACAGTAAATCTTTGAGAGAATCTCATGCAGCAGGTCACACTTATAGGAGTATCCAGCTGCAGGCATCATTCCATCCAGATGATTTATCAGCACTCAACCTGGGACCGCCCCCAATGACATCACATGTTGTGTCCTGACAGGTATAAGGTGGGGGGGGGGGGCGGACCCAGAAGCTCCTTGGTTCTTTTTCATCTTAGCAACCGTATGTGAGATGAGTTAGCCGGCCATCAGAGAGGAGCCAAGGAGGAGCAGGGAGGCCCCAGAGACAATTTTGTTTTGTAAAAGAGTAGGAGCATGTCACCATCCTGAAACAGGAAGCAAGGGGGATGAAGGGAGGGGCAGCATGACCTGCTGCAAGAGATTCTCTTGAAGATCTACTGTTATGGTTAGTTCTTACGCAACTGTAATATCTTCCTCGAGGAAATCTCTTGCAGCAGGTCACACTTATAGGGATGAGTCCCAAGCAGTTGGGAGGCAAATGGGAAGGAGGCAGGAAACATAATCGCTTAGGACAACAGTCCTTGAAGGACGGCTGTGCCAAAATTAGTTTGCTTTTTGGATGCAATGTCCAGGCAGTAATGCTTAGTGACGTTATGTACAGTGGACCAGGTAGCAGCTTCACAAATATCAATTGCTGAATCGCATCTAAAGCATGCCACTGAGGCCGCCATGCCCCATGTGGAGTGAGGCCTTATCACCCCTGGGAGTCGCTTATTGTATTTATTATAACAAACACTAGTGCAGTTGGCCAGCCAAGTGGACAAGCACTGCTTAGAAACAGGAATGCCTTCTGTTCCGGGGCGAAAGAAACAAAAAGTTACGTTGATTTTTCGCAAAGGTTTGGTGCAAAGAAGGTAATATCGTAACATTCTATGTACATCTACGGTATGAAGCAGGGATTCTCCTAGATTAGCAGGCTCCGCATAATACACAGGTAAGTATATGGCCTGATTTAATGTAAATTCAGATACCACTTTTGGCAAAAATATAGGATTAGTACGTAAAGACACCCTATCCTTGTGAAAATTCGGGTAGGGCTCCTTGCACATCAGTGCACGTAACTCCAAAATACGTCAACCAGACGTAATCACAACTAAAAATATAGTATTCGAGGAGAGAAACTGCAGGTCACATGGGGCCGCAGGCTCAAAAGGATGTACTGTAAGTTTTTCAAGAACACAATTCAAGTCCCATGGGGGGGGGGGGGGACTGGGTCCCGAATAGGGGGCGTGAGATGAAGAATCCCTTTTAAAAAGGTTTTCATAACTTGTAGTTGAGTCAAAGGTTCGTCTTCCACAAAAGTATGGAAAGCTGAAATGGCCGACAGATGGACCTTAATGGAGGAATATCTGAGGCCACCATCTGACAGAGATAGTATACAGTCCAGTACACATTGCGGGGGACAGGAATATGGGTCTAGATTTTTAATTTTTTTTTGCTTTATACTCTTAACCCACCTTGAGCCACCAGACTGCCTACCCGTGTCACGTCAGGCATCCTCCTCGGGTCTCCAGCTGCCATCTCCAGGGAATCCATCGGCTCCTATTGCAGGTCCCGCGGTTACCCCCACGGCTTGCCCCCACAGTGGGTGGAGGGAGCTTCCAGCTCAAACCCCCCGAGTCAGGATCCAGTGTGCCGATACCACGGAGCCAAACTGGTCCCCCACCCGCTAGAGACGGCGCATCGTTGCCGTGTCTGGTACATATTTCCGCTTTTCTCCGCAATTTGACATCTGTGTGCAATGATGTCCATGACCCGACGCGCACGCATCCACACGTCCCCTGATCCTGGCATCCTCCACAGTCCGCCCCACAAATCCTGCCAGTGCTCCAGTGATCCACAAGCCGTGCCAGGGGCCGCTTCGGCGCCAGCAGGACACCCCTTGGAAGAAGGAGAGAGCAGTCCCACGGACGCTCAATCCTTCTCCTCCCCTGCTGACCCCCGAAGACCCTGGCTCATTCTCGAACCAGGGTCACCCACGTGGAGCGAGGTGTGGCATCCAGTGCCTCAACCCTCAGCGCCACCAGGCCGGCTATGGGTCTAGATTATGATCTTTAGCCCACAGGGAAAAGTTTGTCCATACCACAGAATAAGAAGATTGAATGGAAGACTTTCAGACTGCTCGGAGAACCTCCTCCAACCTTGGGGAGACCTGAAAAGGACCATGTCCTCAGGAGCCAAGCATGCAGATGCAAGGATCTGAGGCTGGGATGAAGAGGAGAACCTCCAACCTGGGACAGAAGGGCAGGGCAAATGGGAAGTGGATGAGAGTCCAGGACCGTCAATTGTTGTAACAATGGGAACTAAATCCATCTCAGCCATAGAGGCACGATGACGATCATGGAAGCCTTGTCCTTGACTAATTTGAGTAGAACCCTCTGTATGAGAGGGAAGGCATAAAGAAACCTTCCTGTAAAGGAACGAGATAATGTGTCCAGCCATGAAGTTCCAGGACCGGGCTCTAGCGAGCAATAGTGAGGCAGTTTGGCATTGAGTGGAGTGGTGAACATGTCCATGTCTGGATGTCCCCACAGGAAGAATATATCATCCAGAATATCCTGGAGAATCTCCTATTCGTGTTTTCGAAATCTGGATCTGCTTAGTGCATCTGCTAGAGTGTTTGTGATGCCTGGGACATGTACTGCTGTGAGATGTATCCCTCTTTGGATTGCCCAATACCGCACTCTCATTGATTCTCTGCACAGTGGATAAGAATGAGTACCACCCTGCTTGTTCAGATAATGAACAATGGTGGAGCTGTCGGACTGTATTTGTAGACAACCCTGGGGAAGGAGAGTCTTGAAAGCATGAAGGGCATACAGGACTGCTTTCATCTCTAGGATGCTGATATGCAGGAGTGTTTCCAGTGTGTTCCAATTCCCTTGTGTTTGAACCAACCCCAGATGGGCTCCACAACCATGGGGGAAGGCATCTGTGGTCAAAATTAGGGAAGGAACGGGAGTCTGGAAAGGGACACCACACAGGTGATCCAGAGACATTCACCATTGTAATTCGCAAAGAACTGGAGATGAGATCAGGACTTGGGCTTCAAAATTGTTTGTTGTTTGATCCCACTGGACCCTCAGCATCCATTGAAGGACCCGCATGTGTAATCTGGCATGTGTCCCAGAAGGCGGAGGTAGTCCCGAGCCGAGACATATTAACTGTCTCCCATCTGAGATGTTAATAGGATTAGTTTGTCCACCTGATTTCTGAGTAGGAAGGTCAACCCCTTGGAGGTGCTGAGAACAGCTAGGGTCAAAAATTTGATTCTACCACCCCCTGGTAAAGCACCCATCTCTGCCATCTCATCATGTATGTTGGAGCTTTACCCTGGATTTCTGCATTAAGGGATTCTGTAACATACATTTTGGACATGATAGACCTCCATTCTAATACTGTTGGACTGGTGCTAGTCATCCACCTGTGAGTTATTGACTTTTTGACCGCCAACAAACTGGGAGGTAAGAGAGTTTGTTCCCATGGAGGGGAATGGTCTGGAAAGATCTCCAGCAGTACCTGCTCAGCTGTTAATTCGACTTCTTGTTCTAATAAGCTAGTTAATTCTGTTTGTAGGGATAACCATAAGGGCAAACAAGGACACTGCCAGAAAAAGTGTCCTAGTGGCGCCCTCGGGCACCCACATTTTCGCCAGCAAACTCCATACTCTTCAGGGAGGATTTTAAGCAGGACTGCTGGAGCTCTAAAAAAGTGGAAACGACACTCCCATGCAAATTCTCTCCAAAATGGGGAGGAAGTGATCTTAACTGCACTTACAGCTGATCCCCTCCACGCCTCCACAGTTATTTCTAGGTGAGATCTCTGTTCCATTCCTGTAATATGGATTTAGTTGATTCCTTTTGTTCATTTCTCAATTCCCTGTATATTATTGCGATTAAATGCTTACCCAAATTCCCCTTTATAGCTTCCATAAATGTCTTGAGGAGTTCCAAGGTTGGATACTGGATCTTGGGTTGTATAATTCGGTTTCTAAGTATATGGTTCTTAAGCTGGAAATAGCGAAATAGATCTGATCTACGAAGACTATATTGGGACTGTAGTTTTTCAAAAGGGAGTATCCCTTGGGGGATAAAACCTGGAAAAAATGTGTAAGGCCTAGTTTTCTCCATTCCTGAAATGTGAAATCCATATGTATGTGTGTAAATGTATCATCTTCTGATATTAATTTAGTGTATTCGTATATAATAAGGAGTGGCCCAGTTTGCCTTCAACTTTTCCAACATTTATAAATTTGAGCCGTACTGCCCGTTATAGTAGTGGGTGATAAAGACCTCTCCTCTGAAGAAAGAAGAATTTTTTTGATATCAAATAGATCATTTAGGTGAAATTCGATATCCTTCCAAGGGGTCGAGTATGATTCCGTCAACCATATTAAGATTATCCTAAGAAATGACGCTTTGGAGTATAATTTAAAGTCCAGAAGATTAAAGCTTCCCTGAGCCAAGGATAGTTTAAGAACAGACAATCGTATCCTAGGCCATCCCTTACCCCAAATAAACGTGGAGATTAATTTATCCCATGACTTAAAGTAATATGTTGCTGGTAAGAAGGGGATGTTCTGAATTAAAGCGGTCTAGGGAGTATATTCATACGTACTATTTCTATCCATTGATGGAAGGGAGTAAGAAAGGTGGACCATCTTTCCAGGTCATTTTGGATAATGTTCGTGAGGGGTTCATAATTTAAAATTTCCAGCACCTCTGGATTAAGAGGGATGTTAATGCCTAAATATTTTATTTTTGTAGTATGCCATTTAAATGGGTATTCTTTTTTCAGCTGTTGGGTAGGGTAGGAATAAAATTAAAGGCCAAGATCTTTGTTTTTGTAGCGTTTAGCTTAAAACCCGCCAGTGTTTCATACGGTTTCAATATTTGCCAAGCTGCCGGAATTGATTGAGATGGAGATAACAGGGTTAATAATATATCAGCAGCAAACATACTTATTTTATGTACTTGTGCTATTGGGATCCCTTCTACTCGAATCATATTGCTCAACTTTGTTGCAAGTGGTTCCAAATATAAGGCAAACAGATAGGGTGATCGCGGCAGTGCCAGAACGCCCTTCAGAAGACCTCTGAGGCTGAACCCCTTCCCCCCAAGCACACTGCCAATCGTGGCAGCGCCAGAACGCCGAGCGCTCCCTCCAGGAGCTGACTGCCAGCATCACCCGCCCTTCGGAAGGCCTCTGAGGCCGGTCCCCCCCAAGCACACTGCCGATTGCGGCAGCGCCAGAACGCTGGCGCTCCCTCCAGGAGCTGACTGCCAGCATCACCTGCCCTTGGAAGGCCTCTGTGGCGAGCCCCAGCACACTGCCGATCGCTGCAGCGCCAGAACGCCTCCCTCCAGGAGCTGACTGCCAGCATCAGCCACTGGAAGGCCCTGAGGCCGAGCCCCCCCAAAAGCACACTGCCGACGCAGCAGCGCCAGAACACCGAGCCTCCCTCCAGGAGCTAACTGCCAGCATCACCTGCCCTTCGGAAGGCCTCTGAGGTAAAGGATACCTCCTGTACCTGCTGGACTCCTGTGTGGGGTGTTACGTAGAAGATAGCCTTAAAAATTTAATTTCTGTCCCCACACGAGCACTGATAGTTTATTTCTCTGGTCATTTTCTCGTGTCTTGCCTATGTTTTGTGCTAGCAGCCAGGGTGCCTTAAGACCCTAGGTGTCTCTTAGGGACAGTGTTTTTTTCTGAGTCGATTGATAACCTGCATCTTGCTATAGCCACATTTAGAGCTAGCTACTAGGCATTTTGATTGACTCTGCAGTACTAGCATGCCATTAGTGATTTGCTGACTATTGTTAGGGAATTTGATTGTATTGCAACAGCCTACCTGGTTCTCCCTGAGGTTGCCATGCTGGAAAGCTGCGCATGCGCAGTAGGGGCCTGAGTCTGGACATAGCCCAACAGCCCACGCATGCGCAATGCGCATCTACCTCTCTCTCTCCCGCTGCATACTAATTTTGTGTCTTTGTTCTGCTCCCCCTTATAGGACAAGCCCCCCCCCAGCACACTGCCGATTGCGGCAGTGCCAGAACGCCGAGTGCTCCCTCCAGGAGCTGACTGGCAGCATCACCCGCCCTTCGGAAGGTCTCTGAGGTAAAGGATACCTCCTGTACCTGCTGGACTCCTGTGTGGGGTGCTAGCCCGACGCTGCGTGTCGTCTGCCCCGCCCTCCCCAGCCACCCACCCACCCAGGGGTGTCCCTCAATTTATTGGCCCACTCCTGCTTGCCGAAATACTAAGTCCACACTTTCCCATTTGCAGGTTATACCTGCTAGCCACTAGAGGGACCCTGTGTTCTCCCTGCAAACTCCACTTCTTAGATAGCCCCTTCTCTCCATTTCTGGATCACCTCTATCCACCTGCCCCACTTCTCCTCTCCTACCCCCAGGCCTCTGCTACCCTGCACCCACCTCCTTCACACCCAACCCTGTAGCTACCCCCCCTCTCTTGGACCCCACAAGCCTACTTCTACTGACCACTAGGAGTCGCTATTTAGCACCCCATTTCGGGCCCAAACACTGCCTGTGGCAGGCACCTGGATCGTGGCACACGGCTCCTACCCAGGTCCATCTCCAAATACCCCGGGAGAGTCTTGAACCTGGTACCTTGTACACCAGAGGTGGTGTCACTACCACTGAACCAAAGTGGTACTAACGCTTACTGGTAGGCAACTATTTCATTCTACCTTGCCTGCTGAGCTCCTTAGCATAATGCCTGCCCACCTCCTACTGATATGCCTCTCTCTCATCCTTATTCTGAGACCACTGTCCCACCCATTTGTCACAGTGTTGCCGCAGTCTCACCTAACTGATGCCCTCCCATGCACACTGGCACTACCCACCTCTTGTGTCCTAGAGCTGGCACATTCCCACCCTACACTCACTATGTGCTCCAGCTTACCATACCCACTCTCTAGTCACCACCTAGCTCACCCCCCCCAGCTCCTACTGGAGGCTTATTGTTCTAGCCTTTCCAGCCTGTGCTACCCTGCCTACCCCGTGCCCTGAAGCTCCCCTCCTCTTCCACTCATGTCTGTCGCAACTACACTTTCCACTGCCCCCTGGCCAGGGCGGTATTTATTCTACTACTCCTGACAGGTAATATACATCCCAACCCAGGCCCAGCTCACAACAGCTCACCTGCAGGATCTCATGGGCTTCACACTGCGTCAATGAATATCTGTAGCCTTCTGAAAAAATTTGACTTGCTCCAATGTTGCGTCACATTCCATAAACCTGATATTATTACCCTGGTGGAAACCTGGCTATCAAAATCCACCCCTGACTCCTTTGTCTCCCTCCCAGGTTACTCCCTTTACTGGGAGGACCGGGTTGAAAGACGGGGTGGGATAGCGCTATCTACGCCAGAGACTCTCTCACCAGACTAGCCCTCCCTGCCCCGCTCTTGAATTCGGGGCGCAGGCTCTAACCCTAAAACTGACCCCGGATCCCTCCAGGGGCCCCCTCTATCTCACTACTGCCTATGTACCCCTTAAAAATCAAACTCTGGCACTGGTCTCTTTAACGGAGTGTCTTACTACTCTGCATCGCTCATCTGACCAAATCCTAGTGGGTGATCTAAACATTAAATGGCTTAGTTCTTCATCTTCTACTACCTGTGACTCCTTTGCAGCTACTGATCTGACTCATTTCCCAACCTACAAGAGTGAATTCTAAGAGGGGCTCAAGCACACTTCTAGATGTGGTCATCACCAATCATCCTAAACAAATCTACGATATCCAAGTCCTTCCTGACTCACTTAGTGACCACTCCCCTATACTTTTCCACTGGACAACCTCCATACCCAAACCCACAGCACAGCCCACCCTACGGCGGCGCCTTAGACCAGGTGGTCTGAAAAGCCTTAAGCAACTTCTGGCCCAAATTAATTGGTCTCCCATACAGTACGCCCCTGATATTGATACGGTGCTAACCTTTTTCACCCAAACATTCAACAAAGCCTGTGACATTTTCGCACCTCTAACAGTACTCTGGTCCAAAGTGCAGAATGCACCCTGGGTTACCCCTGCCCTGCTTCAACTATTTAAGCACAGGGACAATTTATGGCACCTGGCCACTGAAACTGGCCGGCTGGCAGACAGACAGGCGTATGCTGCTGCAAGAAACAAATGCATCTGGGCCATCAGAAAGGCTAAGGCTGATCACTATCAGGCCTCGCTCACCTCCTCTTGGGGGAATGCAAGAACCTTCTGGGACAATATCAAACAACAAAATGGGAGCACCCTCCCAGATCAGCATTGATGGCACTATCTCTACTGACCCAGCCCTTATAGCCAACTTCCTCAGTATATCATTCACAGACCTTAGCCCAGTCCTCCCTAGTGACTTTTTTGACCCTCCCCCCCTACCTGCCCCTGTCCTCATACGCCCTAGCTTCCACTTACGCCGGGTCACTGCCCAAGAAATCAGACCTCACCTAATTAATGCCCTAAAGAGCAACAGTACTGGCAGTGACTCCTTGGACCCCTGTATCCTCTGCCGGGTTCTGGATCTGGTCCTCGCCCCAATCACTAGTCTCCTCAATAGATCCTCTGCCTGGGGCAATTTCCTCAGCTTGAAAAATTGCTACAGTCACACCCATACACAAGGGTGGAGATAGGTCCCTAGCCGGAATTACCGCCTATTCTATCTCTCACCCCTTTCCAAAGCCCTAGAAAAGTGGTGGCCATTCAAATTACGGATTACCTAACCAATACAACATCCTCTGCCCTGAACAGCATGGTTTCCGTACAGGTCACAGTACCAGCACTGCCCTCCTAGAGTTTTCAAATTTTCTACACTCTTCTCTGGACTTGGGCTCTCTGGCTGGGGCAGTGTTCGTAGATCTATCAAAAGTCTTCGACACTGTTTCCCATCCCCTCCTGCTGGATGCCCTCAGCCACACTGGCTTTGCCACTGGGCCTGTCTCCTGGTGCTCCAGCTACCTGTCTGCCCGCTCTTAGCGTGTTAAATTTAATGGGACACTCTCCAATGCATGTCCTATCCGCTCTGGTGTTCCCCAGGGCTCCATCCTTGGACCCTTGCTCTTTTCACTATACCTCAATACCCTGCCAGGTGCATGTTCTGGAAAAATTTTGCTGTACGCAGATGATGCCGTCGTCTTTGCCTCTGACCAAAACCCTATTGCCCTCCAAGACACCTTGCAAATATCTTATAATGATGCTGAAGCCTGGTTCAAAGAGCACAGACTTGTAATAAATCTCAAAAAAACAAAAACCATGCTCTTCGCCCACCCCCAAAACAAAGCCAGCAATTTCCTACTCCATGTCCTCTCTAGCACCAAGTTTCCACTCGAGCAAGTCTACTCGTATAAGTACCTTGGGATCTCCTTTGACCCTGCTCTCACCTTCCATGACCACATCGCTGCCCTTGCCTCAGCTTCTAATATTCGGGTAAGTATCTTATACCGCACAAAATTGTCTCCCCTGACGCCTCGACTCAATGGTCACATCCTCTATACTGTCCCTTGTGGATTATGGATTACCGTTTATGGTGCTGCAGACCAGACCTCCTCAACAAAATCTGCCTCACACTAAATAAGGCCTGTAGGCTATTACAGGGCCCCCAGGTTAACACATACCTGCCAACTATATGTAAAGGCTATGCTGCTCGACCTAGACGAACGTCTCAGATATCAAACCTGCCTCATAACAAAAAAAACTCTCCTTGGACTATCCCCACCAGGGTTGACAGCCTCCATCCACCAAGCACAACCCCTAGTAAAAACACGAACCTCCTGCAAAACCACACTGTTAGTCCCCGGGGCAAGGACCAGACATGGTCAAAGGGCCTATTGCTACAGAGCCCCATCCTGGTACAACACACTCACCACCTCTATCTTTGATGCCCCTATGATCTCCAGTTTCAAAACCTCCCTTCGAAACCACCTATTTGATACGCATAACTGTGACTGTTACTAAGTTGTTCTTGCTCAGTGCTCTGACAAAGCTCCTTGAGTGGCTGCACCCAACCTACTACCGACCACATCCCATAGCCCTATCAATTATCACCTCCTCCTGTCTCTGCACCCCTCTGCATGTATGCTCATACCATTGTTTGTCTATGAAGTACTAAATATCTGTACCAACCTATGCTCTGCTAATCCTGTAACTTTAAAATTGCAACCAAGATGTGACAGCATGTATTACCAAATGTTGTAATCCTCAATGATGTAACAAAATTGTTGTACTGTATTTGTTCTCTATGTGACGAGGTACCTTTGAAAATGAGCCTCTGGCTCAAAGGTTGTAAACTGATGTACAAATAAATAAATAAGAGGACAACCCCGTCTCATGCCTCTACTTAGTTTAATCGGTGAGGATAAATTCCTATTTACTCACACATAGGCCCTTGGGGATCTATATAATTTAGTGAGTAAGGTGATGAATAAATCCGGAAAGTGAAAGGCCTCAAGAGACCTCCACAAAAATGGCACATAAACTCAGTCGAAAGCCTTTTCGGCATCTAAACTAATAAAACAGAGGGGATTTTTCTTGTTTTTACATATTCCTGTAGTAATAGGATCCTACAGACATTATCTGTGGTGTTCCTATTCTTTATCAATCTTGACTGATCAGGTAATATCATCTTTGGTAGTATAGATTCAAGTCTGGATGCCCAAATGGCTGTATACATCTTACAGTTGAAGTTTAAAATGGAAATAGGTCTGTAAGATGCCGGATCCGAGTGATCTTTATTTGGTTTAGGTATTGGAGCGATGGTGGCGTAGTCCCACGATGGTGGAGGGACTCCCTCTTGGGTTGTCTCAGCAACCAAAGTATGTAATTTCGGGATCAATTCTTTTTTAAAAATCTTATACCACTCGGATATAAACCCATCAGTTCCTGGGCACTTTCCCGGGTTCAGGTTTGTAATAGCCTCCTGAATTTCCAACTGAGTTATGGGCGCTTCCAAATTAACAATTTGAGAGGAGGAGAGGGTGGGTAGGGCTACTTGATCCAGGAAACCGGTTATTTCTAGAATTCAGGGTGCGTTTCTGGTGAATATAGATTAATGTAGTACTTTGAAAAGGTCTGCGTTATATGAGCATCCGAATAGTGTGTTATACTTGTATAAGGGTTTCTAAGTTTCAAGATGGTAGAGATAGTTTTTTTTAGCTCTATGTTTCTGAGCCAGTCTCCGAGCTGCCCTAGGCCCCCCCCGCCCCATGGACAGTTTGTCTTAAATATATTAATGATTGCTGTATTTTATCTATAATTTTCTGTAATTCCGCCTTTGCATCCCTAATTTTTTGATTTAATTCTGTATCTTCCTCTCTGTATAATATCTGATAATTTAGCAGCTGTTCTGATAATTCAAGTTGCCTCACCTCCCCCTCTTTATTCTTCTCTGAGGTGTATGCTATAATCTCTCCCCTCAGCATTGCCTTCATGGCATCCCATCTTGTCACCTCAGTAATTTCCTGTGATTCATTTTCTGTATAGAATTGTTGAATTCTTTTTTTAAATATCTCCTGGAATTCCTTATCTTTTAATGTTAATGGATTTAATCGCCATAAGGTCCTCTTCCTCTTCTGACCCATATCTAATTTTAAAATAAAGGGGTGGTGATCGGATAGTAATTTTACACCTATAGTCATATCCTGGACTGATGTGAAATGCTCACGTCATCATAAAATAATCTAGGCGGGAGTATAATTTAAACCTTGGAGAATAATATGTATAACCTGGGCTGGAGGGAAATAGAAGTCTCCACACATCGATAATGCCTAAATGTTCCAGTGTTCTTTTAAATTTTTTAACTGTAGCATTTTTCCTGTGAGTCTGTTGATTAGAGCTATCTAAATGTGGGGATAAGATCATATTGATATCACCTCCCATGATCAGCTGGCCCTGAAGATTATCTAACAATGTAGATAAATAACCCTTCAGGATTGTGAATCTTGTCTGAGAGGGGAAAGTAAACACTAGCCTGGGTAATCTTATGGCCATATAAAAGGCCCTGTACAATTACATAACGGCCTTGGGCATCAATATGAGTTTTTTGCATTTCCATAGGGGTTGTTGCTGGAAATAAAATTGCTGCCCCTCTTTTCCTACCCCTTGGATGTGAGGAGGCTATAACCTTGTATCTATTACCCCAGGTCAGCTTCTTGTGCTCTAGTTCAGCAGGCGGGACCTTTTTATAGGGTCATGGAGCCCATTAATATTTAATGAAATAATTTTAATTGGATCACCTGACATCTTTATTTCTTATTAACCTAACTATCTGTATATTCCTTTTCCCTAGGTGGTAAAAGATTTGTTCTTTCCAGACCATTCCTCCCCCCAGGATCCATGGCCCAGAAGTCACCATGAAGAATCCACTGTCTTATGTATTTGCAATACAACAATAAACATGCTTTAGTCTTAAACTCTTGACTTGCGTATTTTTTTTTATCCCTTCTCCTTCCCCCCTCCCCTTTGTAGTATCCGACTATCCAGTTATCCTTTGTTATGTATGTTTTTACCCAAACGTACCCAATTACTGCTTTAAAAACAAAATGAATTGAATGACTTATTAGGCTTTTTCATAACATAACATTAGGTCTGTAATGAAAAGCTAAGATAACCCTCCCTCCCCTTATTCTTTTAACTTATTTAATCAAATAACATAACTGAACTACTTGTACATAAAAACTATAATTCATCTTATTAACTTTAACCAAAACTTTATACAAAATGACTCTCATATGGGAGGTGCTCAACTGGAGCTCCCTCTGGAACCCCCTGTCCTTGTCTCCATTAGAAGCCAGAGAGGGGTCTGGAGCGTTATACTGTATCTGAATAACAAAAATACCCAGCATAAGTATGATGGCCCCAAACAGAATGGAATAAATTCCATTCCATAAAGGAAATGGTATGCCTAATGGCATTTTCCTGTCTTATTCGAGAAACTTCCCATCTAATGGTCTAACTATATGGCTTTACTTTACTCATTTGCCTTGAGAAAGAGGAAGAACGACCTCTAGTGGGCATTATCAAAATCACAGCCCAAACCTCCTTTAGCTTAGGCTTCCTTGACAGTCCAAAATTCAAAACTTAAATGTCTATCTTTTCCTTTAACCTCCTACTTAACATAAATCGATGTGTTGAAATTCCTGTAGATATACAAGTTTCCACACTTTCCCAGATAATCATAAAAAAAAATAAAATAAAAAAAAAAGTATGGTATTATATTTCTAGTCTCTTAATCTTGTAACTCAATTACCATCTGTAGTTTAAAAAGAAAATTAGGACTAGACTTGTCTCAGGGACCAAAACATTATTTGCTCAGTTTTCATAGTTTGAACATCTTTCCTTTTTTTCTCTGTGACATTAAGCCTCTCGTCAGTCTGGACTGGGTCCTCTTACATGATTTGGTGCAGGTTTATACCCGCAAACCTTGAGGTGCGGACGGGCCCCTCGAAGAACAGGTGAACAAATCAGGATTACCACAAGGAGAAGGCTATAGTCTCCGTGCCTTAGCTCCTTAGCTTGAGAAACTTCTCCGCTATCCAGGAGCTGTAAATGATTCAAAGTAGCAACCAGTAGCCAATTAGCCAAATAATTGAAACATTTTAAATAAAGTATTGTTGCCTGAATCTCTTAGAGAGGCCCCTCACCCGGTTCCTTCATCCCCCCGCTCACCTGTTGCCCCATTATCATCTCCAGAGGTACCCCAAAACCAAAAACCGAATCAAGAAGCAGTTACCCCACATTTTGGCTTTTTTTCAGGTAGGCAGAGTCGGATTCCTAAACTGCTGTAGTCGCTTAAGATCTCTGTTATTTGCAGTTGTGATGCCTGGAGTCCTTTCTGTTCCATCTGGTTAGCTTGTCCCAACTGACTTTTTAACTGTTTCTGCAGTTTTTTCGTTGATTACACCCCTCTTCAAGAGATCTGTTGCAGCTTCTGCAGCTGAACTATAGACATGTTGGCCAGATGGTAAAAATGCAGTTAATTTGGCCAAATAAGGGGTTTGAAAACGGATCTTCTGGGCTCGGAGCATACAGAAGAGCAAACTATAGTCTCTTAGTTTCTGGGTGGCTGGGGCGTAATCATTATCAAACAATAACCTTTGTTGGCCCCACATTACCCTGCCATTCTGCCAGGTCTTCCGTAAAATGGTTTCCTTTGTTTGATAACTGAGGAATCTAATAACAAAGGAGCGGGGCCTTGCTTCTAGTCGTGAAGGTTTTGGGCCGAGTGCCCTGTGAGCCCTCTCAATGTCCAGGCGGAAATCAGGTTCCAGATCAAGCAGTAACTGCAAAAGGTAATCCGCAAAGGCCCTAGAATGGTTTCCTTCTTCGTTTTCAGGTAAGGCAAATATTCATATGTTCCTCCTTCTACCACGATTTTCAGCATCTTCCTGTCAGATGGAGATTGCCAATCGCTCCGCTGCTATGGTTTTCATTGTCTCCTCTAGATCTTCGATTCGGGTGGTGTTTAAAGAAATCTGGAGGTCTGCCGAGGTCATACGCCCTTGTAATGTGCTTATTTCGGTCTTAAGGTCTTGCATCGACTCATGAACTTCTCCACTAAAGTCCGCAATTGCCTGCAATATTGCCTCCGAGGTGGTTTCTGGTTGTTTTCTTGTACAAGTTTTTGTTCTGCCATAGGAGGTTGACTTTTTTAATTCTGGAGCTGTAGAAGGCCTAGTCCTTTGTTCACCTTCGTCAGACATGCGGTCGTCCCCCTCAGTCATTTCAGCAAATGTTTAGAATCTGTTCCGATTTTGTTTAGCCATCTTGTAACATGCAGGCTTCAATCTGAGATGTTTCTTGCCTAGAAAAAGGCTGAAGTTAGAGAGTTTTTTCAATTTATGCACTTTTAATGTTTAGTGGCAGCCTCTCAATTTGTGTGCTCAGCCAGCCATACCGGAACTCCTCCCATCCATGTTGGGATGAGAAAAAATGGGAGTAAAAACCTCCACCCCTCTGGGGAAGGGGAACAGGCCCTATGGCATTTTTGTTCCCAGGGCCTGGACTTCTTCTGCAAGTATTGATTCTTGGTCAGGGGGGTAATGAGAGGCCCTTGGGGGCATATTGGGTAAAACTTCCATTAAATCCAAGGCGTGGCCTGATTGTATCAGTTGAAGGACCCATTCGTCCGAGGTTATGTTTTGATAACCTGGGAGATGTAGGGAGAATTTGCCCACGACAGCCGTGGGACAGACCTCAAATCCCACAGGCGAGAGGGAATCTTCAGGCAGTAGGCTGTCCCTGTTAAGGGACAGAAGGGGTGCAATGGATTGCCTTGGGATTGGCTCTTGTGCCAGGCAAGGAAACCTGAGCTTTCCTTTTATTACTGAATTGCTGCCTATTTGGAGCAGCTCTTTGTCTGTTGGCAGGCCTATGAAAATTCCCCTTTATAAGAGGGTTTTTGGGCATGGAAAAGAGATTATACAGATTGTAAAGTACAACCTGAGGCCTGTAGGGAGGTCAACATATTCTGGGTTTGAGGTCCACACAGTTTATCTCTTTAAAGGGAGCATTTAGTATGGATTGCTGGACGTCTGGTGCGAAGCCAGAAACCCTCAGCCAGGAATGTCTCCTAAGACAAATACCAGCTGAGGAAGAACTAGCTGTAGAGTTCACTGCATCACAGGTGCCCTCAATACATGACAGCCAACAGCCGAGGTAGTGGTTAGTTTATTAGTAAAATCCACCTTAGGAGCAGTATCCAGGAGGGAATAGATGGAGGACAGGGTGGCCTTCAGAATTTCCTTGATATTTAAGGAGATGACCCATATAATTTAAAAAACTGAGGGTCATAGCAGAAGAAGAGTATATCTTCTTACCCATCACATTGAGCTTCCTGGATTCTTTATCTGGAGGCAGAGTGCTCAGATGCTTTAGTCATACGGACCTGTGGTGAGCAGCATTAATAACCACAGAGTTTGCTTGTGTTGGAGAAGTAAAATTAGGGTGCTCTAGTGGGGCTTGATATGTCCTATTGGCTTTTCAAGGAGCTGAACGGACAGTAAAGGGCTGTTGCCAAACAGTCATGATAGCATCTTCATAAGCATCAACCAGAGGAGGGATGACCAGGGAAGGGCAATCTGGGAGACCCCAAAAAACTGGCCAATTTATGCCAGGAGGTGTTTTGCTCAGTCTCCTGGAAACTAAAAGTTTTCTGAAGATGCAACATATCATCAGAAAAACTAGGATCATCAGGGGGGGAACAAGGAAGGGGAGATGTAGTCTCATCCTGTAAAGAGGAGGCTGAAGAAACCGATAAAGGTGACATAGGTTTTTGATCCAAACCTTCCCCTTGATCCTCCAGATCCCATTCTTGCAATTCAGGGTCCTCCATCTCAATGTTCCAATTAACAGATCCCGGAGAAGCTGGGGAGGAGCTGCCCATCCTAGAGACAGAGGAACGTCTGGAAGGCACAGACACTGGAACCAAAGAGACACCCCCTGAAGGAGGAGGAGGAATGGACTTCATGAGGCCAAGAATAGTCTCCACCAAAGCCTGGACATCCACCATGGCAAGCTGAGGAGCAGAGGCAGAGCTTGGTGTAGTATTTTGAACGGATTGAATGGTAATAATAGACGAGATTGGGTTTGGATTAGGTATCAATCTGGCCATCGACGATGGGTGTACAAAGATATTCAGTGTCGATGATGGAAGAGCCATCAAAGAATCTAATGAGGAACTCAAAACATCCTGACCAATTTTTGCAGGCAGGGCCATTGACGATCCCAAGGGAGCTGCCGACGGGCAGTAATGAGATCCCTGTGATGGAGGTGGTAGCGGTGGGAGTTCCAGCTTAGAAACACCCGTAGAAGTTGTTGACGGAGGAGCCGTCGATGGACAGGCAGAAGGAAGGCCAGAGGTCGTCGACGGTGTGAAAGATGACTTGGCAAAAGCCTCTGACAGGGCTGCCAAAACTACTTGTGTTTTAAGTAGTTCCTGCTCTTTAGAGCGGTAAGAGGAAGGCAGGCTTGTCGTTGACGGACAGGAGACAGGATTAGAACGTTTACTCTTACTAGGGTGTTTTTGGGTTTCTCCTGTCAGCCTGCATCGTCAATGAATGGTCCTTACGTGAACGGTGGGACCCAGAGGAGGATGGCAAGGACTCCTTGGACTTTGAGCAGTGTTCCCGTTACAGGAGGGCAACTTTCTGCTCCATGAGGTACTCTTGAAGCATTTGGAGTAGACGTTTAGTAGCCTTATTGAACCACTGACATCACACAAGCACAGGTATTGTGCGCTGGACCCAAACACCGAATGCAGAATTCGTGCAGGTCCTCTGTCACGAGTTCCTGGCCACAAGAACACTTTCGGAAGAGAGAATCCAAAGACGACATGGGGAAGAGAACACGACGATACTGGCAACACTGCGGGGAACCAAAAGTGCACTTTTCATCGTCAACTGAAGCTAGACTCCGGATGGAGAACGTGTAGCATGCAGGCTGCGGTTGGAAAAGAACCAAGGTGCTTCTGGGTCCTCCCCTTTTACACCTGCCAGGACACAACACATGGTGTCACTGGGGTGGTCCCACGTTGACTACTGATAAATCATCTGGATGGAATGATGCCTGCGGCTGGATATTCCAGTAAGTGTGACTTGCTACAAGAGATTTCCTTGAGGAAAATATAGTATTTCAGTATCTCAGTTGCCCATTTGACTGCTAGACATTCTTTTTATACTGCTGCATATTTCTTTTCTCTGGGTAGCAGTTTACGATTGAGATACAGGTCCAGGAGTTCCTCATTACCTACCATCTGGGAGAGAAAAGCCCCAAGCCCAGCTTCTGATTTATCAGTCTGTAGGAAAACTTCCTTCTCAAAATTAGGTGTTATAAGTACTGGCTTGCTACAAAAAGCGGTACACAGGTCCAAAAAGGCTTGCTCTGCCTCACTATTCCATGTTACTGTGTCTGGGGCTTTGGCCTTAATAAGTTCTATCAACACAGCAGCCCATCTAGCAAAATGGGGAATAAAGTGCCTGTAGTAGCCAACAATCCCAAGGAATGCCCTCATTTGTTTCTTTCTAATAGGCCGAGGCCAATTCTGCATTGCCTCAACTTTGTTCACTTGGGGTTTGATCAGCCCCTTCCCCACAGTATATCCTAGATATCAGGCCTCTGCTAAGCCTATTGCACATTTCTTTGGATTGGCCATAAGTCCTGCCCTTCGAAGTGCGTCCAGTACAGCTTCCACTTTCTCCAAATGGGAGTCCCAATCCTGGCTATAAATAATCACATTGTCTAGATATGCTGATGCATACTGGGTGCGGGGTCTAAATTTATTCATGAGCCTTTGGAATGTAGCTGGGGTCCCATGAAGATTGAAGGGAAGTACTGTATACTGGAAAAGGCCATCTGGTATTCCAAAGACTATTTTCTCCTTCGCAGACTCTGCTAAAGGAATCTGCCAGTACCCCTTTGTCAAATCTAGGGTGGTTAGGAACCTAGCTTTACCCATTTTTTTTTTTAATCAAGTCATTCACTTGAGGCATTGGCTAAATATTGAATTTCAACACCTCACCGACTTTCCTAAAGTCATTACAAAAACGGATGGACACATCCGGTTTGGGAACTAATATACTCGGGCTAGACCACTCACTATGGGACTCCTCGATAAGCCCTAGCTCTGACATTTTCTTTATCCCGGACCTTACCTCCTCCTTTCTGGCTTCTGGGATATGATAGGGCTTTAGTTTGACCTTCGGACCCAGCTCAGTGAATATGTCATGGAATATTTCCTGTTTTTTTACCTGGCTTATGTGAGAATACATTCCTATTCTGGTTAACCATCTGTCTAGCCTTCTCATACCAGTCGGGCGTTAATTCTTCTAAGATACTCGTCTCCTGTTCAGGTGAATGGTCACTTCCTGGTAACACCTCTGATATCACCATATAGACCTCTCTATCCTTCCAGGGTTTGAGCAGTTTAATGCGATAGATTTGCTCAGTCTTCCTACAGTCAGGCTGTCTAATCTTATAGTTCACCTGGCCCATTGACTCTATTACCTCACAGGGCCTTTGCCATCAGGCTAGCAGCTTGCTTTCTGCTGTGGGCACTAGGATCATGACCCGGTCCCCTGGATGGAATTTCTGTATCATAGCCTGATGATTATAGTAGGTCTGTTGGGAGCCCTGAGCTTTCTCCATATGGTGTCGCACTACAGGAGTGACGTGAGTGATGCGTTCTCGCATCTTTCTGTGTGGTCCATTATATCTTTCCCTGGGGGTACTTGCTCCTCCCATAATTCGTTGGCTATGCCTAGGATACCACGTGGACGTCACCCATACAAGAATTCAAATGGGGAAAACCCGGTAGGGAACCTCACTAACTGTGATGAGTAGATATGGCAGTACAGTGTCCCAGTTCTTCCCATCCTTGCTGACTACCTTATGTAGCATACTTTTGAGAGTCTGGTTAAATCTCTCAACCAACACATCTGTCTGGGGTGGTACACCAAGGTTTTTATAGCCCCTATTTTAAAGAGGTTGCAGAACTCGCACATCAATCTGGATACAAACGATGTGCCCTGATCAGTCAAGATTTCCTTCGGGATGCTGACACAGGAGAACACCTGAACCAACTCTTTGGTTATAGTCTTGAAAGCCGTATTCCATAATGGAATCGCCTTGGGGTACTGTGTTGCATAGTCGATTACAACCAATATATACTGGTGACCCCTGGCTGACTTCTCAAGGGGTCCTACCAGATCCACTGCAATTCATTCAAATGGAATTTCAGTGATAGGTAACGGCACTAAGCTTTCCAGTGCGGCCTAGATGCTGTCAGCTGGCAATCCGGACAGGAGGCACACTACCACTTAATCTCCTCATACACCCCTGGCCAGAAGAATCTTCTGAAAATTCTCTCCCGAGTCTTTATCACCCCTAAATGTCTTCCAAACAGGTGACTATGGGCTAGGTCTAATACCTTTCGTCTCTTGACCCTCAGTCTGGGCCACGCTGTACAGCAAGCCATTTTTAAGAATAAAGTAGGGTCTGGTATCTTTTGTCCTCCCCTCTACAGGGACATCATTAATTTCAACCACTTCCCTGTGAATGTTTTGCAGTAGGGGGTCATTAGCCTGCTCTCAGCCAGAGTTATTCCCTGAAATTTCCAAGCTGCCCAAGTCACCTTCCTCTAGTTCTCGAGTTCTGGCTTGGGTTTAAGGCTGTCCCCTAGCTGTGCCTGTAGCAGGGTTTGGAAGTCAGGGATATCCCTTCCCAATGTCAGTGACTATGTCAGTTTTGGTATCATCCTGGCAGTGACAAAGATGGTTTGACCACTTATACCTATTTGCACAGGGGTCATCGGATAATATTTTACTGATCCGTGTACACAGGTGACACCTGCCTTCTTAACCTTGTCGAATTGGGAAGAGTCTATCAGATTCTCTGAAACTAGGGTAACTGCACTCCCAAAGTCTACCAGGGCCACTGCATGGGTTCTGAGATATTATGACAGTTAGCCACAATGTGCCCCAGTTCCCCACACTCAAAATATCAAAACTAGGATCTGCAGCTTATCCAATACGTAGGGAAATGGGCAGACTGGGTGGGCCAAGCGTCCTCATCTGCCATCAAAGTTTATGTTTCTAAGGGTTGTTTGGCTTAATTCCCCTTATTTTCCCTTTTGCTAGAACAGTCCTTTCTCAGCTTCTGGCTGCTCTTCAGTACCCCCGCTCCTTGTCCCATTTTTACCAGTTTTATTGTAACTCTGGTTCTTTGGGGTTGGGGGTTGCCCTTAGGTCAGAGATGTTTCCATAGGTGTAGTGCAGGAAAGTTCTCTGGCAGCCAGGTATCGCTCCACTAAAGCTACCAGGCTGTCATATGTGGTGGGGTTGCCCTGCACCACCCATTCATGTAGGCCACGTGGAATTCCATGAAGAAGATGATCCAGCACCAATATCTTTATGATCTGGGCTGGACTGCTGATGTCCGGTCTTAACCACTTTCTTGACACGTAGATCAGGGCCTCCAACCCCGACCACCAGCTGTAGAACCTCTGAGCCATCACCATTAGAGTAACTCCGGTTCTCACCAGGATCTCCACTTTCAGATGGTCATAGTCTGTCGCTGCTTCTCCCTGTAGGTTGTAATAAGCTTTTTGGGCTTTGCCCAGCAGGAATGGTGCCACAATGCTGGCCCACTGAGAATGGAGCCAGGCCTCCCGAAGTGCAGTTTGTTCAAAGGCCAACAAGTATGACTCCACATCATCCTCTGTGTCATTTTCTGCAGGCAACGGCTTGCCCGGGTTGGTCGTGGTTCCTCATTATGTGGCTCTGCAGAGGCTGACTGGCTTATGTGTTGCATTACCTCTCTGAGAATTGTGCAGTCCTCTCGTTGTGCAGCTGGGATCTCCTGATGAGCAGCTGAGACCTCTGCAATCTGGAACATTAACAAACGGTCTTCTGCTGCACTCGGCCCGCCTCCTGCTGTGCTCGAGTTGCCTGCTGTTGTGCTCAGTTTGTCTCCTGTTGTGTAGCTGCCGATTTTAATAGAGCTTTTACGACTACTTCCATTTCCTTGACGCTCCAGTGGGCTGATGTATCCCACTGCTCACACCATATGTGGTAGAGTGACCGCCGTTATTTCCCGGGTGTGGGTGGTGTAGGTGTGTCCAAGGAGAATATACACCATTTCGAGGTAAAAATAGTGCAGTTTATTTTCAGGCAGCTTTAACTCCAACTGACTGGGGTCGCAGCCCCTAACGAAAACAAAATCCTACTCCTGTCTGCAGTCCTAACTTAACAAACTACACCCTCACTACCTCTGGTTACTAGCTACCCTGGTTCCCAGCCTCCAGGATGCATCATAAAGTCCACTTACAAATACCACAATCCTTTCCAAAAGGATCTGTAGCTTGAACTTCCCATTTGCAGCACAGCTTACAGCTTTCCCCAGGTCTCTCTCTCTCTCTTTATCCTGTGTTGCCTAGGTGGGTTTTTTACACTTCCCCCAATTACCATTGACTGCACTGCTGTATGATTAGCTCCCTACCTGGATGCTTCCAGAATTTTCTATGTTTGATTAGTTCTCTACCGTTTCGTTTGATTAGCTTTGTGTTTGATTAGCTCCCTACCTGGATGCTTTCAGAACTGTGTTTAACCTCTTCAGTATTTCTAAAAAGGGAACAGAGCTTTTTTCCATTGTTCTGCTGACATAACTTCCCTCTATCATTCTGTCATATAATGTAGTATCAATATTGAACAGACTTAGCCATCAATATCTCTGGCATGCTGCCTGCTACAGGTAAGCCTAACCTCCTTTAAAAAGCGACTGACACCATTGGGAAAATTTGTAAATTGTAGGATTTGGACACAATTCAGTTTATGTTTCACACATTTTCTGTAATTCTTTCCCCATTTTCCTTTATCACTGAGAAAAAATACATAAAAACAAGTTCATGGGTCCACAGACTTTACATGCTCCTGCTGCCTGTCTACACCTAACATCACAACCCCCTGTTTATGACATCATAATTACATCCATGGCAACAGCCTGTGATGTCTTGTGTCGGCAAGTAACTAGAGTAGCTAGGACAGAGATCTTGTATTCATGCAGTTAGAGAGACACGGGTGGAGGAACAGACCGAACGGAGGGAAGTTTGTTTGTTTAAAATTTATTTTTATACAGGATACAAATTGATTAGGGTGTGATCCCCATTTACAACAATGTCCTGTGTAATATAAATAAATACAATATTCCAACTAAATTACACAACTACAAAACACATAAAATCATTTAAAACATGTACAAATAGTTGTCAAGTGTTTAAACAAGGAGTTCTTAAACTTAGGGAAACTTGTCAATGAGTTTAAATCCTGTGGTAGTGCATTCCAGTGAATAGCTATACAATTTTGTAGTGTAGAATCACCTAAACTGTTTCGTGATCTTACCATTGGAATTCTAAAGTTCCTTAGTATCAGGGTTTTTTACATGGAGGGTCTAATATTACATCGTTAATAAGTGGATGAGTTCCTTTAGTATGGACCAGATTATATGACCAAGTAAGCCATAAGAATGTTCTCTTTTTATCAGGTTGTAGCCAATTTAATTCTTTATATATATTACAATAATGTGAACCATACTTTCTTCTTAATATAAACTTAGCTAATCGATAATATGTTTGATTTATTCTATTTAAAGATTTTTGGCTCAAATTATTATACAATAAAACACCATATTCCAATACTGGAATGTAGTAGATTTGCTCATTTTGGGGAACATTACTGTGTGAAGGCAAACAGAGGATGAACTGTGTGAAATTAATAACGTTTTAAAAAATGATTTGCTGTGGCTTGTGGGGAAGGTTTGTGCGGGACTGGGCAGAAGGAGAGTGCCGAGTGATGGAGGGCCTACAGGGCACAAGGCGCTACTTGATTGAGCCATCCAGTAGGGAGGCTGTAGTCACAGGATTAAGCTCTCTATTGTTGTAGTCCATGGCCAGCTGGAGAGACGCAGGGCGGAGGAACGAAACGAATGGAGGGAAGTGGTAGCTTTGCTTATTTTGAGGAACACTACTATGTGCAGGCCAACAGAGGACGAACTGTGTGAAATTAATAATGTTTTAAAAAATGATTTGTTGTGGCTTGTGGGGAGAGTTTATGTGGGACTGGGCAGAGGTAGGGCGCAGAGTGAGGTCGGCTGAGGGAGGGCCTACAGGGCTCAAGCTGTCACGTGACTGAGCCATCCAGTATGGAGGCTGCAGTCGGTATGTATTACCCAAGGGGCCAAGCGACCCCAAAGTGTGAGTGCCATGAAGCAGCAGTGTGGCATCTGCAGGGCATCAGCCAGGAGGACAGCAGGCCACGCTGGGGAGGGGAGGGGAGAGTAGGAGACGGGGAGAGGAGTCTATAAAGGGTGGGCTGAGCAGCTATAGGTCACAGAAGTATAATACATGGCAGGCAGCCCAAGGAGGATGGAGGGTCCTAGGGAGTGGGACAGTAAGCAGGCATGGGGAGGGTGTTTGTGGGCAGTCAGGTGGGACGTGTGGTAAGCTGTAATGGATGTGGGGCAGCATATTCTGGGACGCCAGAGGGGGTATATGGTGTGTAAAGGGCAAGACAACTTAGGAGGAGCTGAATGGTTGGAGAAGGGAACTGGGTAGATGGGGCAAGGTTAGGGGAACACCAAGGGTAAGGGGGCCTGAGGAGGCCTTCCCCAGAGGTTGCAGCAGGCAAACAAAAGGGTAAACAAGAAAGGTAGATGATCAGGAGCAGCTGGGAGCAGGGACTGATGACTGAAGGGTGGTCAAGCACCGGGGGAAGACAAAACGGGCAGGGCAGAGATACAAGTCACAGGGAGGGGTGGCTGGAGTAGCTCAGAAAATGGAAAATTAAAATAGGAACATGTTCTCTGTTTTGTCTCGCTTGGAAGAGCAGGACGGACTGGGGAGGGAAACTACAGAGAAGGGAAGGGAGGAGGACATTACGAAGGGTACAGTGAGATGGAAAGCACAAGTGGTAGCTCAGATAGCAGTGGAAGCAATGGAGGACAGAAGGAAGATGGCAGAGCAACAAGTACTGGAGGGGAGAGGAAGGGGCCAGTGGAGAATGGACAGGGGGCGCAGCAGTCAGCCCTGGAAAGCATAGCACAGGGAGGGGAAACAAGAAAGAAGAGCACAGTTCAGTGGGGACACAGAGAGCCAGTGGCAAGGGGGTGTTATGGGGGGTGGGGTAGCAGGTACAGGAAGGGGGAGGTAAGCAGATGAGGGAGGATACAAGGGTGGAATCAGATAGCCCAGGCCCAAGTGTTAGAGGGGAGAGGACAGAGCACAGAACAGAGGACTAGCATAGCTCAGGGAAGGCGCAGGGGTAGAGAGGCAAGGAGGAAGAAGGGATCCAGTCAAGGGGCAGAGCATTAGGCAATGGGAGGGTGAAAAGGATAAAGGAGGGAAGGTCATCATTCTGGGGAATTCAATACTTTTTTTTTTTTTTAAACTTTTTATCAATTCTTCCCATTAAAAAGCATGTAACAAATAACAAACATCATAAAAACAAAACATTACACAACTATACATAAAAAACACAATAGGCCGGAAATTTCATAAACTTTCAATCCACAAATCTAGGGGGTTCTTAATTTATAATATGTCTATGCAATTAAAAGGCAAAATAAAATAATACAACTTCTTCTTCTGACACTGTTAAAATTTGTTATGGGATAGTAACTATTATGGACATTTCATTTTTAATCTATTCAAAATAATACTGGTTGGGGATTAAATAAAAAAAAAATATATACACACACACATATATATAGATATATATATATATATAGAGAGAGAGAGAGAGGGAAAGAGAGAGAGAGAAAGGTAGGTTGAGCTCATGAGAGATATGTGGTATGTTCCTTTCCGCCTACTCTGCAATTTCTGCCCCCTCCTCCTCCCTACATCAAGGAACAAAATCTTGTCTGTGCACCATGATGTAGAACACACATCTCCGCACCATGATGTAGAACACACATCTCCAGAGTATCTCAAAATGCTCTTCATGATGATTTACTGAGGCTGTAAGTCTTTCCACTTTGTATATCATTATCATAACATCATGCAATTCTCCTATGGTTGGAATCTCTGCTGTATGTCATTTTCTAGTTATAGTTTTCTTACCAGTAAGACGGCAAATGTTTAAAAGCTTTCTGCTAGAGGGATCTCGCAGCCCTCTATCAAAATTAGAAAAAAGAAAGAGATTCCAAGTGAGCTGAATGGGGGTAGCAAATAACTGTCAAAGCCATCTGGACATTTTCAAAAAAAGTCCGGAGAGCCGTACAGCTCAAAAAAATATGGCCATGGATGGCAGGAGAGTACCTACACCCCCTCTAACAGAAAGCACCCCTAGCTGGAATATATTTTACCTGGATGGCTGGCATTTTAAAGAAATAAAGCGTGACTTTCTAGGAGAACTCTTTCCATACAAAGGAGGCAGTGCTTGAATGTAAAAACTTTGAACATCTCTCCCATATCTGTTCCTCTAGATATATATTGATATCCTTTTCCCAGGACTTTCTTACTGGTTCCAGTTTATCTGTACATAGGGAAAGCAGCGCTCTACATACTATATACAAGATCATATGATGTAATGGACCATTACCTTGCAAAGCTAGCTAGAGAATCTCTAGTATTTTGGGGAGGGGGTCTCTCTATTAAAGGGAAGGGGCTGGGGACAATGTCCTAATAAAATTTATGGCTTGGAGATATTGGAAACTATCCTGAGGACAGAGACCAAATTGGTATACCATCTCTTCGAAGGATAATAAATTCCCCTTCTTAAAAAAACGAAAGATCATAAAATTCCCCAGTTCCACCCATCTGTGAAAGCCATGGTCAAGCTTAGCCAGTTGGAAGGAGTGGAGGTACAGCAAGGAGTTCAATAAATACCTATAACGCGACAAGGGTTTAGATTCTATCAGCAGTCTCCAACATTTCAACGTGTTACTGGTGTATGGGTTTTCCATGATCTTTTCAATAGGGATGCTACGATAGCTGAGCAAAATTCTGTACAAATTGGTTATGTCCTTCTCTCGCTTCTCCAACTCTCTCCACTTAGCCATAGAATGGCGATGAATTCACAAGAAAATTATCCAAATTTAAGCTGCCATGTTATGACTTGTTAAACCTGGGAGAGCCAGGCCTCCTAATTTTTCAGCAACTGAAGAACAGAAAATCTCACCCAAGGATTTTTGGAATCCCATATGTAGCGTAATATTGTTTTATGTATTTATTTCTCGAAAAACATTATTAGGGAGAGGGATCAGAAGAGCCTGTGCCAAATATAAAAATCTGGGCAGTAAATTCTTATGTACTGCCTCCACTCTTTGAATAACGGGAAGCAGGACAATCCACCATCTGTCCATCTCCAAAGTCCGATACTACAACAGGGGGATATAGTTATAATGGAAAAGCTGTGCTGGATCCTTTGCCAAGTATATTCCCAAGTATTTTAAAGAGGGGAGATCCCATTAAAAGTGGTATAATTTCATGGTGTCTGAAGCGGTGTAGTTTAACTGCATGACTTCTGTTTTAGCCATATTCATTTTATACCGTTAGCCCACTAAATCTATCTAGGAGTCGCCACAGAGGGGGTAAAGATTGCTCAGGTGTTGACAACTAAATCAGCAAATCATCCGCATATAATGAGAGTTTGTGGTGCGCCCCCACCCCATTGTTAGTCCCTCGGATCTCTTTGGCTTTGTGTACTGCCTAAGCCAGGGTCCTAGATATAAAGCAAAATGCAGGTGCTATAAAGGGCATCCCTGCCACGTACATGAAGTAAAGGGATGGAAGCAGTAACAGAACCATTTATTTTTATATAAGCCATTTGACTATCATATAGATCCATTATAAGCTGTTCAAATTTTCCTATAAAGCCTAAGGACCTCAGTGTTGCTGTTAAAATTGGCCACGCCACCCGGTTGAAGGCCTTCTCTGCATCTAAGCTCAACAACAAGAACTAGGTCTCCGACTGTGCGGTGTGGTGCAAAAGGTGGAGTATCCATTTAATATTATCCTGTGTATCTCGAGGGGACAAATCCACACTGATCAGCATCAGTGAGTGAAGGCAATAGTACCACTATCCTCTTAGCCAATACCACTGCAACTAATTTGTAATCTGCATTTAATACAGATACTGGGTGGTAGGAGGAGCAGAGGGTATGCTCTTTCCCTGGGACACTAGTGATGGTGGCATACCTCCAAGTTGGCGGGATTGCTTCCTGCACCATCACACCCTGACATGTTCGAAGCAACCGGGGCAGGAGTAAGTCTTTAAAAGCCTTATAGAATTCCCATGTATACCACCCTTCAGGGCTGGGGCTTTTACCCGCTTTTAAGTTAGTTATGGTTCCTTCCAACTCCAGTCTTGTAACTGGTGCTTCCAGTTGAGCCACTAGGCTCAGACGAGAGCCTGGGGAGTTTTAGTTCACTTAGGAATTGATATACTTCCTGAGATTTAAAAAGGAGTCTCTGGTGTGTATATAACTTTTGACAGAAAGACCTAAAGGCCTCCATGATTTGAGAAGGCATTTTTCCCAGACCGCCTGTTTGGGGAGAATGAATTTGTGTTATTGTGTTCTGAGCCACTCACTGTCTTAAACTATGAGCCAGTATGCGAGTGGCTCGCCGTCCCCCTTCATAATATTTTTCTTGAAGGTATTGTAGGGCCTGCTCTCTTTTGACACCCACCAAATGTTGCATCTGCTGTCTGGTCGCCTCCAGTAATGGGGCTACTGCCTCATCTCCAGCTGTGTGTTGTTGTTGGAGGTCTGTGAACTGCTGTTGCAGGGCATCCAGCCTTGTGGATTGTTGTTTTTTATACTGAGAGGCATATTTCACTATCTCCCTCTAAGCACTACCTTAATTGTGTCCCATAGGATCAAACTGCTCAAATCAGATTGATCATTTTCCTGGAGAATCTGTGGAAATCGGGTGTTCACTATATCCTGAAATTCTAGGATGTTTACAAGGAAATTATTAAAATGCCACAGAATGGATTTCCGGTCTGATGTCCAGTCCAGGGTCAGATACACCATCGAATGATCAGAGAAACAGAAGGGGAAAATCTCACAGTTTCGGATTAAATGTTGGTGTTCCCTCGAGACACGACAGAGGTCTATTCTAGTATATAGTTTATGTGGGGTGGAATAATGTATGTATGCGCTCTGGTGGGGAAACAGTAAATGCCATGTGTCAATCCATCTCATTAAAGGGACTCGGTACTTAAGAGTGTAAGATGGGGGGAAGGGGCACCAGGAAAAGCAGAATTTGGGTGGAATGCATGCCAGGCATGACGGCAGATAGAGTGTGGGACAGCATATTAAGAGGGGAGGGAAAACTGAAAGCAGATACAGATAGTCAGAAGGGAAGGGGCAGAGTGGGAAATGGAAAAACAGTTAAGGGGATAAATTATGGATGTGGAGATAAGTTCACCAGGGTGCAGAGGGAGCAGTTAGGTGGGGAAGCAGCTAGTACTGAAGGTAAGAAAGGAAAGACGGGGAGCATGGGTGCAGGGGATGGAAAGGTGGCAATCATAGGGGACTCCATAATTAGGTGTATTCACAGGGGAAGGAAGGGGACCCAAATGCATGCAGCAGGGTGGTTTGTATGCCAGGGATGACATCGGGGAAGATGGGTCCAAGAATAAGGGAAATAGTAAGGGAGGTTGGAGGAAAACCTGATTTATACATTTGGGAACCAACAACCAAGCTGGGAAGGAGGTTGAGGTACTGCAAAGTAAGCTCAGGGAGTTAGGGAAGATCTGCAGGGAGGAAGGAAGTTTGCTGGCCATCTCAGAGGTGATATCAGTACCAAGGGCTAGCAAAGCCAGGAAAAGAAGAATAAAGGATTTTAATAACTGGCTGAGGAAATGGTGCAGGGAGGAGTTGCTTATCTGTACTGGGGACCAGGAGGAGACCTGGTCAAACAAAGCACTCTTTTCACCAGACAGGCTACACCTCAGTAGAGAGGGTTTGAGGGTACTCAGGGACACACTACACTTAATTTAAACCACTGAGGGAAGCAGCAGGCGTGCAGGCCCACAGACTCCAAGAGGAGGAGGAGGAGGAGGTCAGTGAACCTCCCCCTCACAATGATGGGAGAGGTCTGGAGGGAGGAGGTGGAAGGGGTGAGAACACAGCAAAGGGTGGAGAGGTGAGGAACACATAACACGGGTACGTGGAGAGGTGCACACAGAGGGAATAAATGTGAATAGAAGAATAGAGGAAAGATAAGGAAGGTCAGATTCTAGGTGGAGGGTGGTGTCTCTGACTGTGCAGAGTCTTGGAAACAAGATGGGTGACCTGCAGGCACTATTAGCAGAAAGGGGAGTGGACATGGCTGCAGTAACTGAGACATGGCCAACATCACACCATGACTGGGACCTTGCGATCCCTGGATATAAACTATACAGGAGGGACAGGATAGTTGGGAAAGGGTGGCAGTTTATATCAGGAAGGGAACAACTTGCACGAGGGAGGAGTCAGAGGAAGGGGAGGTGGAGGCATTATGGGTTCAGTTAAGGTCCACTAGAGGCAGAAAGGTGAGGTTGGGGGTGGTTTACAGACCACCCAATCAGGATGAGGAGAAGGACAGGGAACTGAGCTCACAAATATTGAAAACTGTGGGGAAAGGAGAGGTGGTGATTGTGGTGGACTTCAACCTGCACAAGGTGGACTGGGGCATACCCTCCACAACATGTGCTAGGAGTCAGGTGATCCTGGAAGGACTGCAGAGTGGGTTCCTGACTCAGGGTGTCACTGAACCTGCAAGAGCTGAGGCAGTTCTTGATCCGGTTCTCACAAATGGGGAGCATGTGCAGGAAATAATGGTCAAGGAGCCACTGGGTGGAAGTGACCATTGCACAGTGTGGTTCCAGTTGGATATGGGCAGGGAAAGCATCCCGACTAAGACCAAAATCTTGGATTTCAGGAGGGCGGACTTCAGGAAAATGGGCAAAGTGCTAAGGAGCCATCTGGCTGGCATCAGAGCAGATATAGGGTGGACCAAAGGTGGTCCATCATTAAGGAAGGAATACTGGTTGCCACAGATGAGTGCATTAGGCTAAGCGGGAAGAACACAAGGGCCAAAGTGACCAGCTGGTTCAGTTCTGGGGTTGCCCAGGCAGTAAGGGAAAAGAGGCTGGCCTACAGAAAATTCAGGAAGGCCAAGAGAGAGGTGGATAGGGAAAATTACCCAAGGTTGGCTAGTGAGGCAAGTAAGGAATCCGGCGAACAAAAGCACAGAAGGAGCTGCAGATAGCTGAAGGAATTAAGAGGGGGAGAATACTTTCTTTCGCTATATAAGTGAGAAAAGGGACAAGAAGGAAGGGACTGTTAGGCTTAAGAAATGGATGGAGTGGGTGGAGGATAATAGGGGAAATGCAGAGATACTAAATGAATACTTCTGTTCCATCTTCACCAGGGAGGAAGGACCAGTGTCTTCAGAAGAGAAAACAGGAGCGGGGGAGGGGAACACAGATGCAGTGATAGAGAAGGATAGAGTGAGGGAGGAGCTGCTGGCATTGAAGGTGGACAAATCACCAGGCCCAGACAGAATACATCCAAGTGTACTAAAAGAACTGGCTGAGGAGCTGGCAGGGCCACTGGCAGACCTATTTAATAGTTCACTAGAGTCAAGTCAAGTCAAACTATTTTTATAGCGCCTTTCCAAACCAAGGCGTTGTACACAGACCAATACAGCAGTATAAATAAAATAACCAACAATAAAACAAGTTACCCATATATTAGGAAGTACGTTTTTAACTCAGTCTTAAACCTATCAACGGTTAGGCATTCTCTCAACCGATAAGGTAGAGAATTCCACAGGGTTGGAGCCAAGAAAGAAAAAGCTCGAGAACCAGATGTCTTCAGTCGTACCCTGGGAATCTCCAGCAATCCCTTGTCAGCAGAACGGAGAGGGCGGTAAGGTACAAGGAGATCTTGCAGGTAGCCAGGTCCCTGATCGTGTAGGACTTTAAAGGTTAGTAAACCAACCTTAAAGGTGATCCACCACTGAACAGGCAGCTAGTGCAGTTCGCGGAGCACAGGCGTAATATGACTGGTCCTAGAAGTCCCAGTCAAAAGCCTGGCTGCCATGTTCTACACCAGCTGCAAGCGGCGGACATCAACCCCTGATAGCCCTAGGTAGAGGGAACTGCAGTAACCAAGACGGGTAGTGACAAAGGCATGGACCAATGCTGGAAGATCATCCGGAGGAACCAGGTGTCTCACCAAGGCGATATTCCTAAGTTGATAAAAAGATGATTTAACGACTGCTGAAACCTGAGGCTTTACAGTCAAACCATCATCAAGAATAACACCCAGGTTTCGCACGTGGTCTGAGGTAGTGAGCTGTATACCACCAAGCAACAAGCCTGATGGCTGTCCAGCCCCCAAACCCGCACCCGGATGACCTGGGTCCACTACCAGCACTTCAGTCTTATCTGGATTTAGTCTAAACCAACTGGAACTCATCCAAGTTCTGATTTCAGCAAGACAGTTGTTTAGCACGGAGAATGCATCATTCTGTCTGGGCAGAAAGGACATACAGAGCTGAGTATCATCTGCATAGCAGGGAAAATTCAGACTGTATCGCCTGATATCATCTCCCAATGGCAGCATGTACACTGCAAACAACATGGGGGCCAAAATGAAGCCCTTCGGCACCCCACAGAGCAGGGAGCGAGAACCAGAGGAATAAATTCCAGTGGTGACTCTCTGGGACCTGCCTGTGAGGAACAGGAGTCAGGCGTGGCACCGCAGAACTGGAGAACAGCACATGCAGTGCCCCTCCACAGAAGCGGTCCCAAGAATAACCCAGGGAATTACAGACCAGTCAGTCTGACCTCCATTGAGGGCAAGCTCATGGAGACCATACTAAAGGAAAGGTTAGTAGAATATCTAGAGGAGCATGGTCTCCAGAATGCGAGGCAGCATGGGTTAATGGGGGCAGATAATGTCTACGAATCTGGTTGACTTCTTTGACTGTGCCACTAAGACAGTAGATGGGCCAAGCGGTAGACATCCGCTATCTTCATTTCAGCAAGGCCTTTGACACTGTGCCCCACAAAAGGTTGATAAGGAAACTAGTGGATCTCGGGGTTGGGGAAAAGATGGCCAGATGAGTGGAAAACTGGCTAAGGGACAGAACCCAGAGGGGGCTTGTGAGAGGGGAGAGTTATCTGGCACCAAAGAGGTAACCAGTGGGGTCCCGCAAGGCTCAGTGCCGGGGCCAGTGTTGTTCAATGTCTTCATCAATGACATTGGGGATGGCATTAAGGGCAAACTGTGCCTATTCACGGATTACACCAAGCTCTGTGGAAGAGCGAACACAGCTGAAGGGATATAGGACCTACAGGAAGGCCTGGAAAAGCTGAGGAGGTGGTCCAGGATCTGGCAGCTTGGCTTCAATGCCAAGAAATGCAAAGTTATGCTTACTGGAGCCCAGAATCCCAGGACAGAGAACCACCTGAGTGGAGTCCGAGTATCTGCATCAGAGGAGGAGGAGAAGGACCTGGGAGTGATGACCACTAGTGACCTGAAACACTCCATGCAGTGCAAGAAAGCAGCAGCAAAGGCAAACAAGATGCTGGGATGCATATCTAGGGGGATCAGTAATACTGCCCTTGTACAGGTCACTGGTAAGGCAGCATCTGGAGTATGGAGTTCAGTACTGGTACCCTCACCTCAAAAAGGACATTAACCTGCTGGAGAAGGTCCAGAGGAGGGCTACAAAGATGATAGCGGGTTAGCAGGGTAAGGCATATGAGAAGAAGTTGAGGGCACTGAACATGTACTCCCTGAAAGACAAGAGAGAGAGAGAGAGAGGGAGGGGGGGACATGATTGGGACCTTCAGGTACTTAAAAGGGATAAATAAGGCTGATAAGGAGAGTCTCTTTAAGCCGAGTGCCAACCATAACATAAGGGGGCACAATCTTAAGCTGGAGGGTGGGAGGTTTAGGAGAGAGGTCAGGAAGTACTTCTTCACAGAGAGGGTGGTGGACACTTGGAATGCGCTGCCAGAAGAGGTCATCTCACTGAAGACAGTGGGCAGCTTTAAGAGAGGCTGGGATAGGAATTGGGGGGAGGTAATGATCATGGGTAGGAAGGATGGGAGGAGTGGGAAGGGAGGGCAGGGACATTAGCTCAAGCTGTGGACCCTGCAATACGAGCAGCCTTGATAAACCAAATGGCTTTCCTCTGCTGGCTTCTTTGTATGTTTGTATATTAGCAGATGTGTGGGGAGGAGAGGGGAAAATCCACACCATTGTAGTGCACCTGGGCATGAATGACCTGTAAGGGAGAAGGACAGAAGATGTGCAGGATAGTTTCAAGGAACTGGGCCATCTATGCAGTATAAAGGTAAGGTTGTAACATTCTCAGAAATCCTACCAGTACCAAGAGTGAGTACAGCCAGGAAGCAGAGAATCACTGACTTCAATAAATGGCTAAGGCAATGGTGTGGATCCATGGGTGGAGGGATTGGTGGTGGTGTGGTGGGGGGGGGTAACAAGGGAATAACACAGTCCTGTATGCATAGGATAAGATGGGGGGGCAAGGGGTGGTAATTCACCAGGAGAGGGGTCCTTTGGACCTCCTCCCACAGTAAAGCTGGAGCCAAATTCTAGTAGGAGAGGGGGGATGGAGGGAGGGTAAAGGCGTAGAGCAGATAAAATCAAAATGGAGGGTGGTATCACTGAATGCTAGGAGCCTGGGGAACAAGATAGCAGAGTTGCAAGCATTGATGGCAGAGGGGTAGGTGGAAATAGCCGCCATCACTGAAACATGGGCAGCCCAATACCATGACTAGGAACTAGCAATCCCAGGTTTCAAGCTATACCAGAGTGACAGAGGAAAAGGGAAAGCGGGGGTGGCCATCTACATTACGGAAGGGATAAGATGTAATAGGGAGGAAGGGGAGGAAGGCAGGGTGGAAATCATATGGGTGCAACTATACAGCTTGAGGGATAGTGAGGTTAGATTGGGGGTAGTATATTGGCCTCCAACCCAGAAGGAGGAGACTGATAGGGAGCTGGGGGAGCAGTTAAGGAGGCTTAGTTGCTCGCCTTTTTTCTTACTAATTGCCCTCCATCCCACCCCTCCACCCAAAGCCAGTTCTACTTTCATAGCCACTGGATTTGACCGACAACAGGAACTTCCTGTTTGGCAGTAGGAAGGGAAGGATCATAGAGAAACATTAGTTTTGTCAACCCTAAAGGAAAAAAGCAGCTCGCTCTCCCCCCCCAATTGCTGGTGGTCTGACACTGAGCAAGGAAGAAGGAGGCTACTGAAAAATATAGGAAGTTGCTGTCCCAGAACAGGACGGGTGAGAGTTGTGAGGAGAGGAGAGAGCAAGCATACAGAGAAACAGGAGAGGGGACACAAAATAAGACATGATAGGAGTGGTGCAGTGCAATGACTGTGGGACGGCAGTGTTCCGGGAGACATTCTGGAGGCTGCGATGCTGCCCTATTTGCAGGCACCTCTCTGATCTGAGGGAGGAGGTTGCCCGTCTCCAGGCTGACCTGGCTAAGATTCGTGAAACCTCCTCCCCCACTCAGGGACCACCAGGGCCAATGCCAATACCTCAGAGGTTGCCAAGAAAGAGGAGAGGCTGGACCAGGGTGGGCTCAGGCAGGGAGAAGGTGGTAGAACAGAGCTGCATCCCTCCAGCTGTACCTCTCCACAATTCATACACTCTTCTGGTGGACAGTGGTTCCTCTATGGAGGCACCTGAAGTGGAGACCAAGGAGGATGCTGGGAACCTTCAAAGGAGACCCACAGGAGGGGTGGCATGGGACCTCACAGGGGAAGGAAACAACCCTGGTTGGAGACTCAATAATTGGGGGGTAGAAGTGGGGAAGGAAGGGAGAGGGAGGTAGGGTCTGCCTGGCGCCACAGCTTGAAGGACAGGAAGCGAATCCTCAGGGATCGTGGAGCAGCTGCACGAGGGAGGGAGCTGGATGTCACTGTCCACCTAGGAACAAATGACCTGGCTAGAATGGATCAGAGCAGTGCAAGAGGAGTTTGTAGAGTTAGAAGGGCCTTAGACAAGTAGCGCATACGGTAACCTTCTCGGAGGTGCTGCCTGTCTATGGCAAGGGTGATACTAGGGTGCTTCTCACCAGGGAATTCAATGAGTGGTTGAAAAAACGGTATGGAGCTCATGGTTTTGGCTTCATTGGGGACTGGGGAGCCACCTGGAGGGATGCAGACCTATACTAGCACGATGGTCTGCATCTGTCCGGGGGGGCGGGAACCAGGATCCTAGGTGAGAGGTTTAAATGCTTCATTGGCAAGCATTTAAACTAGCCAAGGGGGGAGGCACTGAAAAGGAGCAGGGAAATCCCAGCCTCCCCCCAACAAAACATGGTAATTACTGAGGTAAACATCAAGGTAGAGAAGTCATTAGGGAGCAGGACAGAGGTAAATGGAAAAGGCAAAAGGCAGTAAGGACAGGAATGGGGGCTAAAAGGGTAAGGCCATCAAAAGTGGAGGTGATGAGTACCAATGCCTGTAGTCTGTGTAACAAGCTCTCTGAACTAGTGACCTTGATGGAAGAGGGTTGCCTGGATATTGTGGCAGTCACAGAAACATGGTACACAGAGAACCATGACTGGGATGTCAACATACCAGGATACACAATCTACAGGAGGGACAGGGAGGGTAAAAAAGAGGAGGAGAAGTAGCTCTCTATGTAAAGGAAGGGATCAAAGCAACAGAACTAAAGAGTAAACAGGGAGCAGATGAGGCACTCTGGGTCACCCTGGAGACAGGAAATGACACCACAATCCGCATGGGGGTTGTATACAGATCCCCATCTCAGGGGAGGGAATGTACAAGGAAATGATAGAAGGCATCCTTAGAATGGCAAGAATGGCAGAAAAAGGGGAGATATTGCTGATGGGGGACCTGAATATGCTAGATGTTAACTGGAGCACTTTGCTGCAGGCACATCCAAGAGCAGGGTTGGCTCTTGATGCCCTACAAGGGGCATGCCTCAGACAGCTAGTATTGGAACACACTCGGGAGGGAGCAATCTTAGACCTGGTACACTCAAATGGGGATGGAGAAAGAATCTCAGATTTAGAAGTGGGTAGCCATCTGGGAACAAGCGACCACCAAACAGTGTGGTTCACGATAAACACAGCCATACAATCAAGCCATACAAAAGCAAGAGTATTGGACTTTAGGAGTGCTGACTTTGGGAAAATGAGAGAGTGCCTCAGAAAAGCACTAGCAAACAGGCAAGAAGGAGTGGTGGAGGAACAATGGGGAGTAATCCAAACAGCCATCACAGAGGCTATAAGCCTTTGTGTAAAGCAAATCAACGAAACACAATGAAGGAAAAGACTGCTATGGTTCTCAAAAGAGGTGGCAGGGAAGGTTAAGGAGAAAAGGATAGCATTCAGGAAATATAAGGAAACACAGAAGGAGCAGGACAGAGAACTTTACCAGTTAAAGCAGAAAGAGGCAGGGAAGGCAGTCAGAATAGCAAAGGCCCAAACCAAGGAAAGGATAGCCAGCTCTGTTAAGAAGGAGGATAAGACCTAGGGAGCGAAGAAAGACCAAAGGAGGATACTGAGGCTTAATAAAGGGAAGGGAATGCAGGCAGAGGGTGACAGTGAAAAAGCAGGGATACTGAACGAATATTTCTGCTCAGTATTCACAAAGGAAGAGGAGGGGGAGGTACCTAAACCAAACAAGAGAAACACTCTGAAGACAGGGGTCGATACCAGTTCATTTACAGAAGAAAGGGTTCCAAAAGAACTAATAAAATTGAAGGTGGACAAAGCAATGGGGCCTGATGGGATTCACCCAAGAATTTTAAAAGAACTAAGGGTAGAACTAGTGACACCGCTGACTACTCTCTAACAAATCGTGGGAGGATGTGGTGGTACCTGAGGACTGGAGGAGAATGGATGTGATTCCTCTTCACAAAAGTGGGAGCAGGACAGAGGCAGGAAACTACAGACCAGTTAGTTTGACCTCAGTGGTAGGGAAAATGATAGGAATCTCTTCTGAAGGAAAGAACTGTTGAGTACCTAGAGGCCAGTGGGGCACAGGACCCAAGGCAGCATGGCTTCACGATGGGAAGGTCGTGTCAGACAAATCTAATAGATTTCTTTGATTGGGTGACCAAAGTAGCAGACCAGGGAGGGGCTGTGGACATGGCCTACCTAGATTTTAGCAAGGCATCTGATACAGTCCCACACAAAAGATTAATACACAAGTTAGCCAGCCTTGGAGTGGGTCCCAAGGTGGCAGCCTGGATAAAAAATTGACTAGACAACAGGATGCAAAGGGTAGTAGTAAACAGAGACTACACTGAAGAAAGGAGGGTTACTAGCGGGGTACCGCAGGGTTCAGTACTGGGACCAGTCCTTTTTAATGTCTTTGTAAGTGACATTGCTGAGGAACTGGAAGGAAAAGTATGCCTCTTTGCAGACAACACAAAGATCTGCGACAGGGTTGATGCACAAGATGGAGTGGAAAGGATGAGAAGGACTTGGCAAGGTTGGAGGAATGGTCAAATGTATGGCAGCTCAGATTCAATGCAAAGAAGTGCAAGGTAATGCACCTGGGAAACAAAAACCCAGGGGAAGAGTACACAGTGGGGGTGAGATACTGACAACAGTAAAATTGGAAAGGGACCTGGGGTAATTATATCAGATGACCTAAAGGTGGGCAAGCAATGTGATAAGGCAGTAAGGAAGGCTGGGGGGATACTGGGATGCACAGGGAGAGGCATCAATAGTAGAAAACAGGAAGTTGATATGCCTCTGGACAGTTGGTGAGACCATATCTGGAGTACTGTGTGCAGTTCTGGAGACCCCATCTCTGCAAAGACATAGACAGAGTGGAGGCTGTCCAGAGGAGGGCAACCAAAATGGTGCAGGGTCTGCACCAGAAGACATACAAAAAAAAGACTAAAGGAGTTTAATATGTATACCCTTGAGGAAAGAAGGGAGAGGGACATGATAGAAACTTTCAAGTACCTCAAGGGAATCAACAAAGTCCAAGAGGGTAGCATATTTCAGAAAAAGAGATGTGCAAGAACAAGGGGGCACAATTTGAAGAAAGAGGGGGGACGGCTCAGAGGTAATGTGAGGAAGTATTTTTTCACAGAGAGGGTTGTGGATGCATGGAACAGCCTCCCTGAAGTCATCATGAAGTCAGGAACAGTGGGGGAATTGAAGAATGCATGGGACAGACATAAGGCAGTCCTAGTGGGGGGTAGGAGGAAGTAAGCTGTTGGTTAACTAAGATCTGCAGCTTATCTGTTAGGTAGGAAAATGGGCAGACTAGATGGGCCAAGTGGTCCTTATCTGCCATCAAATTCTATGTTTCTATGTAGTGGCAAAGGGAGCACTGTGGTAGTTGGGGACTTTAATCTACCAGGGGTGGACTGGAACATCCACGCTGCCTCATACGCCAGGGAGCAGATCCTCCTGAAAGCCTTCCAAGATGGCTTCCTGATACAGAAGGTAACACAGCCAAAATGGGAGGGGAACATCCTGGACCTGGTACTGACAGACAGGGAGCAAGTCAGGGATGCTGCAGTGGAAGATCCTCTGGTAGGAAACGACCTCCACACAGTGTGGTTCTCAATCTAGGTAAGGAGATAGCCACTACAAAGGCCAAGGTCCTGGACTTTAAAAGGGCAGACTTTAGCAGGATGGGCAGTATACTGGAAGGACATATAGCTAGCATCCGCCCTAACACAGACACCAAGCACAAATGGGCAATCATCTAGCTGGGCATGACGGAGGTCACTAGCATGTGTAAAGAGCCAGAGCAAGAAATCCAGGACCAAGCAGGCAGATGATGAACACGGAGGTATGGGAGAGGGTGAGAGAAAAGAGGGCTGCCTTTAGAACCTATAAAAGATCCAACAGAGAAGAGGACAGGGAGGAATTCATGAGGAAATCCAGGGAAGTGAACAGTAAGGGAAGCCAAGGCATCAAGAGAACTGAGGCTAACACAGGGGATCAGAGAAGGTGAAAAAGTTTTCTTCGGGTATATATGGGAGAAGAGAACGAGTAAGGATCAGATTGTTAGGATCAAGAATGGCAGTGGTTAGATGGAAAAGGGAGTAGAGCAGGCAGAAGTACTCAATGAGTACTTCTGTTCAGTACTCACCAGGGAGAGGGATGGGCCCATATCCAAGGGGAAGGGCGGGATGGGATTAAGAGGGGAGGAGATCATGGATGGGGAAATCACAAAGGGAAGGGTGTTGGAGGGCCTTAAATCCCTGATGGTAGATAAGGCACCTGGGTCAGAGTTCATCCTAGACTCCTGAGAGAGTTGGCAGAAGTCCTGGTGGGGCCGTTGGCAGACCTGTTCAACACCTCTCTGGAAACGGGTGCATGCCCAGGGATTGGAGGGTGGCACATGTGGTGCCCCTCCATGACAGTGGGCTGAAGGACGAACCAGGGAACTACAGACCAGTGAGCCTTACCACAATTGTAGGAAAGCTAATGGAGACCATCCTCAAGGAAAGGCTGGTAACATTTCTGGAGGATAATGATTTCCAGGAAGGCAGACAGCACAGGTTTGTCTCTGGCAGATCATGCCAGATGAACCTGGTTGACTTTTTTGATTGGGTGATGCGGGCACTGGACAAGGGTCATGCAGTGGATGTCCCTTACCTGGACTTCAGCAAGGCATTTGATTCAGTGCCTCATGGTAGGCTGACCAACAAACTGAGCAACCTCGGAGCAGGGAGGAAACTGGCTAGATGGGTCAGAAGCTGGTTACAGGACAGATGGCAGAAGGTAGCAGTGGGGGGGGGGTGAAGTATCGGAGCCCAGGACGGTAACAAGTGGGGTCCCACTAGGCTCGGTGCTGTGACCAGTGCTGTTTAATGTTTTCATTGCTGACATCGCAGATGGGATAAAGAGTAAGATCAGTCTCTTTGATGACAACACCAAGATCTGTGCGGAGGTGGATGGGGGAGAAGGCAGTAAAATACTCCAGGAGGATTTGGCAAGACTGGAGGAATGGTCCAGCACATGGCGACTTGGCTTCAAAGCCAAGAAGTGCAAAGTAATGCACTTGGGAGCCAGGAACCTCAGAAATAGTTACTGGTTAGGGGGAGTGCAGTTATCCAAGTCAACGGAGGAGAAGGATCTGGGTGTGCTGGTAACAGGGGAAATGTATTTATTTATTTACTGAAGTCTCAGAATTACAACACCTTTGAGCAACAGGCTCATTCACAAAGGCTCCACGTTAAGGGTAAGGGAACAACAAGGTAGTGACACGGTACAAGGCAAACGTGTATACAAGTTACAAATAATACATGATATAAACAGAAAACATATAATATGAAATGAACCACTCAGCCCAGTGCAGGAAGGCAGCAGCAAAGGCCAACTGAATGCTGGGGTGCATCACAAGGGGACTTACTTCTACGAAAGGGGAAGTCATCCTGCCCTTGTACAGGTCCCTGGTGAGGCCATATTTGGAGTACTGTATGCAGTACTGGTGCCTCTACTTGAAAAAGGACATCAAGCTACTGGAGGGGGTACAACTTAGAGCAATGAAAATGATCCTGCGATTGGGAGATAAACCTTATCAGGAGAGACTGAGAGAGCTCAATATGTATTCCCTGGAGGATAGAAGAGAGAGGGCATACGATTGAGACCTTCAAGTACCTGAATGGTATGAACACAGTAAGCACCGGGAGTATTTTCAAATTAAAAGGTGGAAGGGAAACCATGGGACACAGTCTGAAATTGGAAGGAGGCAGATTCAGCAGGGAAACGAGGAGGCATTATTTCACCGAAAGGGTGGTTACAGGGTGGAACGTGCGGACAGTGGGCAGCTTCAGGAGGGGGTAGGACAGGATCAAAGGGAGGGTTCAAACCATGAGGGGGCGGGGGTGGATGTGAAGGAAACATGGGCAAAAACAGTGTGGGGGCAGCTGCAGTCTAAAAGGCTGCACACTTGACCAGACTAGACAGATCATAAGGCCTGTATCTGCTTGCAATTTTGTATGTTCGTATGTAAATGTAATTAGTAAAGAAATGAGGGTGGAAAAAAATGAAAAACTCTGAAATATAAGGTGAACTGTGTAATATTACATGTTTTTCAAAGTTATCCCAATGAAGACGGGGTTCTTTAAAAGAAAGCTGTATTGGCTGTGTATGTTTTTTCCCCCCCTATAGAAACTGTTTTAAATACTGGACTACATTCTATTATTGTTCAATATTTTTTGACCTTTAAACAAAATCAATGGGTGTTTCTTTTTTCTTAATTTAGTCTTTTTTTTTCTTAAAGCAGCACAGCATACAAAGAAGTATACAGACAAATGCTTCTGAGGACCGAGCTACACTGAGCAATCAATACGCAGTTACAGATGAAGAATTATGCAATGGCAAGAAAGAATCCCTGGACTCCGATTGGTCAGTGTGTACCTGGGACAGTGATGTTATCTCAGTATAACATCACTGTATGAAGTCCAGGCACACACATGACCACATGACAGACTCATGAATCATGCGTTCCCTTCACAAGTTACTGCTGCTCTGAGCTGCACTATAAAGGACTTCAGCCCCCCAGCGATGTCACCACCCCTTGTAACAGGGGATAAAGAAGTTTGTCCCAATATTTCAGGCAAACCTCGTTTTGGTCTAAAACATAATGTATCTGTGTAACAAATATTGGCCTTTATAATTGGATCATATAAAACTTGTGAAGCCATAAGACAAACTAAGCCACAAGTTGCAATATTAAAGTGCCTTTTGATATTTGTGTTGACCATGTGAGTAATATCAAGCAGTTGCTTTATGTGTCTGCAAAGCAGAAACATAGAATAGTGTTCAAATTACCCTTTGACTATCTCTAGTGTTTATTATGTGGACAGGCCAAAATGCTTGTATGCACCTTCTTAAGTCCAAACCTATTTCTTCCTCCTAAACCTTGGTAACTGATAGTGATAGTTGTTACTAACTATATATAATAATAAAATGTACACTATCTATACATTTGTGCTGACCAAAGATGAGCTCATACATATACCAAAGGAGAATTGCCTTGTCATATATATACCAAAAGGAGAATTGCCTTTTAAGTTGATGTTTGTACTTGTTTTGAACCAATCACAGAACTCCATAGGAAATGATGATGCTGTCTTCCACTATATAAGCAAGCCAGCATACACTGTTATTTTGAAGAATGAAGAATGTACCACTTGTAATCTCTCGCTGTGATTATTATTATAATCATTAAATTCTTCCGCCATCAGCCTCATCTCCGTTCGTCTCATTTGTAATTGATAATTTAAGTACAATAACACAACGCTTACACCCCTCCTCCCCAAAAAGCAATTCCATAAATAACTGAAGGTGACAAAACACAACAGTACAGGGCACAAAATACATTTTCATGCCTGTTTTTTCTCCGAATCGAGCAGCTACACTGAACCACATCGACCATACTTGCCATCCACGTGCTTCAGACACACTGCTTGACTTAGCGAAAAAAAAAAACGTGGCATGAAAACTACATTCAGCCATGTTACCCTTCATGGCATTTCAAGCCTCATCTCTAAAACCTATAAAAAAAGGTAAACTACATATTTTAAATGCCACAACCACGGCTTCAGACTGTCTTGTCTATATTCAGTGAAGCCACGCGTTCCATCGTGCGTGTGATCACTCTCCACAGCACCACATCAAGCGATTCCTGTTTTCCTGATCCCAGGGCAGATTAGTTTCTTTTTAAAAACTACCCTTGGGAGCGTCTTTCTCAGTTACCATTTCCCCTTCAAACTACAAGTCAAATGGGTGACTTACCCAATCGCTTTCCAGGAACCAGAACCGTCAGCCAGCTCTTTGTTTTTTCTCCTGACTTTAAACAGTTTACTCATATGCGGTTTAAAACATTAAACAGGTTTGGGGGTAGGGGGTTGAGACACCAGCCAAAACACAGTACCTTATATGGAAGAACAGCTTTTCTTGGGGGGAGTAGCAAGAGAGGCATATGGGGGTGGGGCGCAGAGAGGCACACAAAGGAAATCCATGAATTAAAAAAAACAAGCTCAGTGAGAAAGCGCCACCTTCTGGACAAACAGTAAAAGCTTTTTTTTTTTTTTTTTACAAAATAAGCTTCCACACTAAAAAAATATAAAAGATATATATTTTTAAACAGCATTTATTCTCATTTTTATTCTCTGTTTAAATCAGTCATTGTATAATAGCAATACTGCACTCCACGGTGTGTGTCATGCTGGGATAATGTCACTTCTCGAGTGTTGGACACACTCGTCCTGCGTCCTTGCACCCAACCACCCAAGGCGTGATGTTAACCCAACACGACACACACCCTGTTGTGCATTATTGCTTAATTAAACAGCAGCAATCTACTACCGCTATACTCTGGAGGGATATCAGGAGGAGGCTGAAGATATCCAATGCTGCCTGTACCCCTACAGAAAAAAAGCAGAATCAATTTCCACATAATGCACAATCCCTCTATGCCAAATGCTTCCTGACGATTTGTATAAATTGCTGTTTGACTTTTTAATCTGTATATCGCTTGAATTGAAGTATACCACAACTGTTTTGTCAGTACTGTTTTTTAGTTTTACTTTATGTTCTGTGCTGGGATAAGCTATATTTATTAGCTTTTGGTAACCAGGTAAGTGCACTAGGCAACAATCCTGCCTATTTTCAAGCCCGACCCAGGAGAGTACAAAAGGAAAAACAGCAGTGAACAACAAATTGTACATAATGAGAGAAAAAAAGAAAAAATAGATAACTAAACAGTCAGGACAAAGTACAGAACTATCTCGGTTGGGATAAGCAACAGAACTAACGATGGGGTGACACGGTTTGGAATGTTAAAAATTGTTTCCAAATCCTGTCAGACATCTTGCTAGTAGAAAGCTAAAATTGGGCAACCCCAAAATATACGGGTCTGATCTGCATGTGGTGTTCCACAGCCCCTACAGCAATGATCATGGCCTAGTCCTAAATATTTTTCTTGTACCACTGGTGTCCTAAAATACCTGGTTCTGCATTTCCATGAAAATTCCCAGAGATATGGGATTGAGGTGTTTTTATATGCAGATACTGCATGTTGCAACCAGGTTTCCATTGTATTAGTCGTGTTAAAATCGGAATTCCATTTGTGAAGGATTATGGTCTGTGGAGTACTATGTTAAATATACTCATCATCTATAGAGATTTCCATTGAGATGTTGCCACACCTCCCCTTTCTGTGTCCCTAGGATAATTCTTTGAAGGAACGTATTCCCTCTAGGAGCTTAGAGGCCTCCCATATGTATGAGTGAGAAAGTTCTTAGCTGCAAGTACCTGAAGAGATCCACAGCTGGTGGGGAGTAAACCTGGCAAAGATTTTCAAAGGGAAGGGCGCCAGGTTTATCTACAACTTGATGTACAAAACTGAGGCCCAATCTATGCTACCTGTAGCGTGAGGTACTCAGTTTAAGTGGGCATTCCTGTATATGTAGCAGAGCCAGGAACCATATCCCGAAGGCCTTAAGGGCTAGGTTTTGTAACAGTTTATGCCACAATTTCAAGGTTACTACCACAAAATGCATGAAATCTGTGAACAGGAGATAACTAGCTAGGAAGGCATAACAGTGTATGCTATGATAAAAAAGGCATTTAAGGTGAATTCAATACTCTTCTAGTGGGAAGTGTACATTTTCACATTCCAGAGCGAGACTGTGCAAAAAATGTGCTGCCAGAGCATAACGGTATAAATTTCAGAGATATCCACCCGCCTTTTTCCTTAGGTTACTGAAGAACCAAGTACCTGACCTGAGGTGCCCCCCAATGAAACAAGAACTGTACTCACCCAGGCTGTAAAGTAAGTTTTAGCAGGCATGATAGGGTGTGTCTTCAGCAAGTAAAGAAAACGGGGGAAATATTTTGTCGGACTGCTTCAATGCAGTACAAGAACCCAAATGATATTTGGGCCATTGATTAAGATCCTGTTGGAGAGAATTCATAAGGGGTTCATAATTGAGAAGTTCAAGATGATCCTGATTTTGAGTCAAGGGAACCCCCATATACTTTATAACATTACAGGTCCATCTGAAAAAGTCTCTGTTGTTAACGTCTGGGACGGAGAAAAAATAAATAGGACTTTGGTTCTGGCAGTATTCAAACGAAAGCCAGCCAAGGATTCATATAGTTCCAATAATTCCCATACTTCAAGCAGAGGTGTCTGGGGACAGAAGTATAAATAAAATATCCAAGAATAGCATTAATTTGCATTCCCTCCCACCTATAGGAAGCCCTTCCACTGTTCCCTTTCACCCAATCAAGACTGCTAAAGGCTCTATGTAAAGAGTCAATAATAAGGGGAAGTGTGGGAAACCCTCCTGGGTGCCCTGGGACAGTGTGATGTGGTCCAACAGGGGAGCCATCAGCTCTGATGCAGACCTGGGGCTGATGTATAACCGCTGAACTACAGATACCCATTCTTTGAGAAAACCAAAATTCTGCAAGACGTTCCACAGAAAGAACCATGATACCCTGACAAATGTCTTCTCTGTGTTGATGATCTGGGGGATAAAGTGGAAAGTGGCATATTCTAATAGAAACAGTGTTCAATGCACATTGTCATGTGTAAGTACAAAAACAACCACTCACCACCCAAAAGTAAAGAGAACGCTACTTGCCAGAGTAAATCGTGCCAAAATATTTATTGAGGTGCCAGATAAAAATATGCCTTGACGCGTTTCGAATATTTACAACATCCCTTTTCAATTCTGAAAAAGGATTTTGTAAATATCTGAAATGCAACATAGAAACACAGAAGTTGACGGCAGATAAGGACTGCAAGGCCCATCCAGTCTGCCCATTTTTTCTACCTTATGAATGTGCCATAGGCCTGTACTCCGCCAATGGCCTATCTATTCATACTCATCTGTATTGCTCCCTTATGCCTATCCTATGCCTGTTTGAAGCCCTTCACTGTTGTTCATATCCACCACTTCCTGAGGTAGGCCGTTCCATGCATCCATCACCCTTTCTGTGAAAAAGAACTTCCTCACATTACCCTTTAATCAGCCTCCCTCTAATCTCATGCTGTATCCTCTTGTCCTATTTTTCTTATATTCAAAGCGTACTTTCATCGGGCACCTCAATAAATATTTTGGGCATGATTTACTCTGGCAAGCAGTATCCTCTTTACTTTTGGGTGGTGAGTGGCTGAGTGTTTTGCACTTATACTGTGGTGCCCTATGCACTTTTTTGTTTAGTTTGTACATTGTCATGTGCTTGTCTCCATCTGACGAAACCCACCTGGTCCCCATCCAGCAAAGATGGGAGAAGGACATCTAATCTGCTGCCCACATTGCTGAGAAATGCTGTAATCACAGTTTAAAATGGATCCAGGTCTATATAAAAGGGCAGGGTGGGATCTTTTACAGGTTTAGGCAAGGTGGAAATGACCACATATTGCCAAGATAGAGGGGGACACCTCCCTTTTGTACTGTAAGGCATACACATTGTAGGGGAGGGCAGAAGGAGGTTTTAGAACTTTTTAGAAAATTCAGAAGCATACTCATCTGAGCCTGAGCATTTTCCAGTCTTGTATTTCTGAACAGCAACTTGAATCTCATCCAATGTAATAGGGCGGAGAAGGGAAGATACCTGTTCTTGGGACTGGGTAGGAAGAGTGAGTGAGGACAAGAATGATGAAATCCTCTCGTCGGGGGGAGGGGGGTGCTGCAGTGTATAGATGCTGATAGAAACACTGTAGAATACCCAATATTTTCAGCTGCTTATATAGTGGATCCTTCAGGTATGTTTATACAGGTTTCAGCCCTATAGGCTGGGAGGGGTCTAGCCAGAGTGCAAGCCCCTCGTGCCCCTTCCCTGTAAAATTTGTGCTGTAAATAAAACAAAGCATGTTCCATTTTTAGGTCTAATATTTCTTCTATCTCTTTCTTAGTCTCTTGAATTTGAAGCAAGATAGAGGAGTTGCCTTGCATATAAAAAATCTGAAGGGTATGAAGCGTGTCTTGCAAAAGCTTCAATTTAGTCTCCCATGCTTTATGCTACTGAGAAGCATACTTCATCAACTGGCCCCTCAGAACCATCTTCAGGGTATCCCATAGCATGGAATGATACAGGCTGGGCTGTATTATCTTGCAAGATCTGTGGAATCCAGGACTCTATCTGTTGGGATGAGATTCTCATGATGGAGAAATGCAAGACTGAATCTCCAATCAGATTTTTCTGGGGCTTTCCAATATGCAGGTCCACTAATACTGTAGCATGGTCAGATAACCGAATGGGCTCATATTGTCCTGGGTGCACTGTATCCATATCCTCAGTCAAGACAAAAAAAAAAGTCCAATCTGGCGGATGTGTGAAAATGCATGTATACTCTGCCTGCCTAGGATGACGACGGTGCCAGGCATCCAAAAAAAACATGTGACCCAACACAGACTGAAGATATATTTCTGGAGCTGAGAATTGTGGTACGGGTAGGAGTTTGAATAGTCAAACTCAAGATGGCGTAGATGCCTTTGCAATACAGGATGCAACTGGCTATAAAAGGTTTGAGCTAAATGCTTCACTGAACTAGTGGGTAAATGTAAACTCACTAAAATAAGAAGACTGCTGTATAGATTCCTCATCAGAATTACATATTGACCTTCCGTGTCCAGCACATTATGATCCACCTGGATAGGAAGGTCCTTGTGAACCAGAATTAGGACCCTCCAATCTACCAGAGGTATGAAAAGAGGAGTCAGCACCAAAAAATCCTACTTTTCAAATTTCAAATGTTCAGAGTGGGGAAGGTGTGTCTTCCAAAGATAAATTAGGTCTGCCTGTTCACAACGTAACATCTGAGTGATTCTAAATCTTTTTGTGGGGTTGTGTACCCAATTTACATTTAAGGAGATAAATTTGGTAGTAGTAGCTAACGGAGCTGAAAGGGAAGTGACTTTGCAAAAAAAAAAAAATAAATTGGTCAATTAGCAACCACCACAGTGGCATGATAGAGGCCATAATCATGGGTGAGGGCCACGAAATTGTGGCCATAACTGAGGCCTGGTGGTTGGAGCATCAGACATGGGTAGTAGGTATCCCGGGGTACAGATTTTTTAGGAAGGACAGGGCTGGAAGGGGGGGTAGCATTGTATAGCAAGGATGACATTAGGGCGACGGAAGGGCAGGACGAACAAGGCGAGGCGGGAGTCCTGTGGGTCACACTGGAAAAATGGTCTGGAGCATCATTAAGACTGAGTGTGATTTATAGATCTCCTATGCAGGGGGAGGAGGTGGGCAGGCAGATCAAAGGATGGCACTCAAGGGGGAACTTCTGCTGGTGGGAGACCTTAACCTCCCTGATGTTGACTGTGAAATCCCATCAGCAACATCAGCCAGGAGCAGAGAGATCCTCAAGCCCCTCCAGGGAGCTTTCCTGCAACAGCTGGTAAGGGAGCCCACTAGGGGTGGTAACATACTGGACGTGGTCCTCACCAATGGGGAAAGTGTGGAAGAAGTTGTAGTGGGGGACAGCCTAGGTGCAAGCGATCACAATATAGTGCGTTTCAGGGTATGGACGGGAAAGGAAACAAGCTGGGCCATCACAAAGTTTCTGGACTTCAGGCAGTCGGACTTTGCCAGAATGAGGGAGCAATTCAAGGAAGAAATGGAGGAGCAGAAGGAGAAAATAGGAACATGAAGGAATTATGGAAATCAATTGGGGGAGGGGTTACTGAAAGCCACTGAACTCTGCATCAGGAAGGGAAAGGGGCCGCTCTGGTTCACCAGGGAAGTGAGGGGGGCAACTGGGGAAAGAAAAAGGGCATTCAGAACATATAAGAGGACCCAGAGGAAAGAGGACAGGGAGATTTACAGAGAGAAGCTGAGGGTGGCAGGGCAGAAGATTAAGAGGGCAAAAGCAGATACAGAGGAGAGAACTGCTAGACAAGAGATGAAACTTTTGTTTTTAGGTACGTGGGAGAGAAGGGGAAGGCAAGGCAGGGGATAGTAAGAGTGAGGGGGGTACATGTGGAGAAGGACTTTGAGAAGGCAGAGGTAATTATAACTGGTACTTCTGCTCAGTCTTCGCGGTGGTGGGGGAAGGAAGGGAACAGGATGACAAAAGGGTAGATCCTAGCCAGTTCAGTGAGGACTAGGTAAGTGAGGAACTGGGAAGACCGAGGGTGGACCATACAATGGGTCTGGACACCCTACATCCTAGGGTACTCCAAGAACTAAGGGAGGAGCTGGCAGCACCTTTGGAGAGGCTGTTTAACTTGTCCCTGGATACAGGGTGGGTGCACAGAGACTGGAAGAGGGTAGATGTGGTGCCACTTTACAAGGGTGGCAGCAGGGAGGAGGCGGAAAATTATTATCCGGTCAGCCTCATTTCGGTGGTGGGTAAGGTGATGGAGGTGCTATTAAAAGAAAGGGTGGTCAGTTACCTTGTAGACAGCAGACTACAAGATGACAGACAGCATGGCTTCACACAAGGGAGGGCATGCCAAAAGATCCTAATCGAGTTTTTCGATTGGGTGACGAGGGTGGTCGATCAGGGAGAGGCAGTGGATGTGGCCTATCTGGCCTTCAGAAAGGTCTTCGACACCGTCCCTCACAGAAGGCTGGTAAATAAGCTGGAAATCTTAGGGGTGGGACCAAAAATAACAAGGTGGGTGGCAAATTGGCTGAAGGACAGAAGCTAGAGGGTGGTGGTAAATGGGGTGCATTCCAGGGAGGAAGGGGTGATGAGTGGGGTGCCCCAGGGGTCAGTACTGGGACCCATCCTTTTTAATATCTATATCAGCAATATAGCGGAGGGACTGGAGGGGAAGGTGTGCCTACCTGCTGATGATACAAAGATCTTCAATAAGGTGGAGACCTCAGGAGGGGATGAGGAAATGAGGGACGACCTAAAGATTCTGGAGGGGTGGTCGGAAACCTGGCAGCTGAAATTAAATGCCAAAATGTGTTCAGTAATACACATGGGGCGTAATAACCCGCAATCCATTTACACACGGGGGACTGTAAGGTGACTGAGCAGGAGAGGGATCTAGGGATTATAATTTCAGATAACCTTAAGGGGGGAACCAATGCAGCAAGGCGGTGGGCAAAGCGAATAGAATGCTGGCGTGCACAGGAACAGTATAACAAGCAGAAAGAGGGAGGTGCCGACACCTCTTTATAAATCCATGGTGAGGCCTCACCTGGAGTATGGGGGTCCAGTTCTGGAGACTTCACCTACACAGGGACATAGACAAGATTGAAAGAGTTCAGAGAATGGCAACCAAGATGGTGCATGGCATGCACAGGAAGCCCTATGAGGTGAGGTGGAGGGAAGTGGATCTGTACCCACTGGAGACTAGGACGGAGAGGGGGGACATGACAGAAACATTTAAGTATGTGAAGGAGGTTAATAAGGTGAAGGAGGGGAGCTTATTTACAAGGAAAGTACGTGCTAAATCTAGGGGTCATAGTCTAAGATAGAAGGGAGGAAGGTTTAGGGGCAATGTGAGGGAACGTTACTTCATGGAGAGGGTGGTGGAGTCCTGGAACAGACTGCTGGAGGAGGTGGTGGGAGCCGAAATGTTGGAAGGATTCAAGAGGGCATGGGACAGACATAAGGGGTTGACCAGTGGGCGGAGTGGGATGTCTCTGGACAAGGAGGACGGGGGGGGGGGGAAGAGGCAGACTCGATGGGCCAAAGGCGCCCTTTTCTGCCGCTAGATTTTTATGATTCTATACGTAGCCTCTACCCCCTCATCCTCCAGAACTCAAGTATTCTCAGTACATTGGCATTAATAAAAAAGAATAAAGAAAAAAGAAATTATGAAGCATGTGGTCTGGGGTACCACCAGACCCCCTAGTATGAACTTTGAAAGAGCACTAAGCCATCTGAACTATGAAGAAAAGGTCCATAACATGCCCTTCCTGGGTAGAGGGCTCTATCTTTAAATGCCCCAGGCCCTATAAAGGAAAAAAAAAAATAAAAACACAAATGCACAAATACAGGCTCCCTGTACAGTCAAGTCTACAAAGTGAGTAAATCCATTTCTACTACAGGGAAGTTCTGTGAGAAAGTCATAGGATGTTCACTGCCCACCAAACACGTGCCACCAGTGGTCATAAACTTGCTTCACAACACAGGGAGGTCAAGAGGCAAAATGCTGAAATATTTCATAAAAGTAACGTTCCATAATGTTTCAAAGTCTTATGTAGGTGGTCAGAGTGGGCAGTAGTGGGGTCTGCACAGTAGGCCAGAACGATGAGAGGGGTGCTAGAACAACACTCAGGGCACCCCAGAATGGCTCAACCACTACAAAGTCAGCTGCTAATCTCACGAGGGTTTGCCTGGTAGCACATCATACAAGAATCTAGGAACACACAGCAGTCCGATCAATTTCTCTGGCCATCTGTCAGGACCTCCACTTGATCAATGAGTGTTTCTGAGTCATACATTGGTGGTATGTACCATTTTATAACTGTATGATGTGGTTTATGCCCCACACCACAGCAGAGTTCTGTTGTAGAACACGTGTATTGTGTAAGCAACTGAAGAGCTAAGCCAGGACATGAACTATATCATACAGTTCTAAAATGGTCTTTATCACCAGTGTATGAATCTGAAACACCACCAATGTTACAAATCCAAAACATCCATTGAATTTACTAAAATGCACATGAAGATACAAGAAGAATGAAATGTGAACCAGTATTTAAAAAAAACAGCTCCTACCAAAAATACAAGCTTACAGGTTAAATGCAGTTCTCTTTTAAAAGAGAGTTTCATGGGTTTTAAATCTATAATGGCCCCTGTGTAGGAATGTTCCCCTTTAATGAAGTGGGTCCAGCACATCTTTGACCTTTTGCCAGAGGTGGCTGCAGACAATCGCTGCTTCAAGAGCAGCAGTGAGTCACTAGCTAGATGTGCATTAGTGCTGGGACCAACTGTGGTCCTTGAGGCTGAACTCATCTCCATGATGTGTCTGACGCTCCTCTTTGCACAGTGGGGGATGCTTTCAGTCAGCTCCAGAATCTAAAACACCCACTTACTAGCACTAAGCAATGATACCATCTACTCCTTAGTTAGCAATGTATTTACCGTTTGTTTTGTGTTATCCTCCAGTGGCTTTTCAGGGTGTTCCAAAGCTGTGGTAAATAATGTAATTACCTTGTGACTGTAAGGCAGAAAGCACAAAAAAATTACATTTTACTATTTAGCATGCGTACCGTTTCTCTAAAGCTTTTCTTTACTACCTATAGTTTTTGTGCAAGCTTTGCCTAATATTGTACTGTACCGAGGTATTTTCTTTCGAAATTATGAAACCAGGTTATCAAGGTATAATTTTTTTTTTGTTATTATTATTTTACAATTTTTGGACAGGAAAGACACAGTAAGACAAGGCTCATTTCCAGGTGCATCATGGGAGCACAGGAAGTTAAATGACTTGCTCGTGGTCACACAGTATGCAGCTGGTGGTTGTGTGATTCAAACCACTACACTATACTGTCTTATGAAACTTAGGACTATGTCAACGGTCAGATTTTACATTTCTGACATCATGATTTATAACCTGCGTAGTCACTCTCAGAATTAGGAAGCAGTTTGTTGTTGTGGTTAGAACACTGGTTTAGGAACCTAGAGATCATAGGTTCAAACCTCACAAGAGTAAAATACTCACTGTGTGATACTGAGCAAATCATTTCACCTCTCCCTGCTCCATTACATCCAGCTGTGGAAATAAGTAGAAGCAGGACCCCAATGGAAGCTGAGCTAGCCTGGGTAAATAACCTGTGCAAAATATTAACATGACCCAATATGCCGATTTATCATGGTGAGGGTCTAATGATTCATAAACCAACATATTTACACTATGCCAACTGAAATAACAATTAACAAGGGGCAACATATAGGAAGTGGATCAAACGTACATTAAACCCTTACAGAAACCAGCAATATGATTAATAATAGATTATATTTACTGGCAAAAAACAAGTCTGTGCTAGGTTGTGTTATAATCAAAACATATTTTATTATAAAATATGCTTGCGGTATCAAGTCTGGCAACTAGTGATTCCATTTCACTGCTTCCTGGGTAAAGATGTGCGAACAGATGGCCACTGTGCTAGCACTTCTCTGCTGTAGATTACTTTGTTGATCACGCATCACTAAATAAGTCTGTCCTCTTCTTTCAATGCAATCTAATAAAAGTTCTGTCTGGAGACTTTCATGTGCTGTAATCAAACAACAGGGTGTCGTTCATCCACGTAGCAGGGTGTTGACATCATCTTCACAATATTACACGAGGTTTTAATAAAGAATTTAATGACCAATATTATGAGTCTTACCAATCTGTCTACATGAATGGAATGAGCATCTAAAACAGATTTGCAATTTCCCAGTTTTGAACAGAAAAATGGCAAATGCTTATTAAGCTACTGTGTTTCTTTGTTGCACAACAGACTATTCTTGGGAGCCCAGACTTAGTGAGTTTCAAATACTGTCTGAAACCAGAAAATTATAAGGCATTGTTATTTGATACTTTCTGTCATACAAATTCAGGCTTTCAGAGTAATTCTGTACAAAATCCTGTTTGTTCATTAAAGGTTGTTAATGCAAGGCCACTGCAGCTTACCATGTGGACGACATGGGTTCAATCCCATGACCCAACAGTAAGCACTGCAGCTTACCATGTGGATGACATGGGTTCAATCCCATGACCCAACAGTAAGCACTGCAGCTTACCATGCGGATGACATGGGTTCAATCCCATGACCCAAAAGTAATTCACTGGGTGGCAGAGCCAACACCGAGTGTCAGTCTTGGGATGCCTCCTGCTCCAGGACCGTGTGTAGCGCCTGCTGTTACTCAACTGCTTTCTACTGACCAAGGAGCTGGGAAGCAACTGGACAGAAAGGTCTCCAGTCTTGGGCTTTGTGCCAGTAAGAGGGTGGGGATTTGGTGGAAACAGTGGCACCCCAGCAGATAACACAGCTGTGCTCTCTTCACCAAGTTTTAGTGCCCAGTCCCTTGTTCCCTTCTTGATCAGGAAAGCTCCTGCCTGCCACACCAAGGGGGGGAACCTGGGACAGTATGAGGGACAGGCAGTGGGTATCTGGGGACCAGTGTAGAAGGAGAGCCTGGCCCACTAGGTAAGTAGGGAGAAACGATCTAAATAATGCTGTGCCAGGACAATGTAAACCACTACAGGGCAAGTCTGGCCTTTTATAACAAAGTGTGTGTTTGGGGCCGGGTCGCAGCATATTATGCACAAAAATATACTCTAAATGAGGCTGGGGGGTGATGCTCCTTTCTCAGAGGAATGGTACCACTATTTGTCCTTTGTACGCCCGTAGTCCTCTCCCACACAGGGATTCACCTCAGGCCGGAGCAACCCCCAACTTACTCAACTCCCAAAGTACCAAGTCCATGGAAGTTTCCCCCTCTGCACCTATGTGAGCATCCCCCAGTATCCAGACTGGTGGTAGAGGAGTCGGCCAGGTAAAAAGGGTGTGGGAAATCATCCTCCCTTCGCCGACTCCTTTTTCCTCCTAATGCCTCCCCAACAATTCCATCAGGAATCACACTGCGGTGCTATTGCAAACAATGCACATTTTCTGTACAAACTCTTCATTTCCTTTAGAAGTTTTAATGAGAATTTTCATCTGTATTTATAACACTATCAAGCTCCAGTTTTAGCTAAAGAGGGCCAAGGGTGGTGTGTGCATGTATTGGAGAGAGAGGGATTAAGATTTACTCTGTAAACAATATAAACAGGTAAAAACACTAACTTTATGCCACATTATGAATGTCTAACAACTTTTTTGTTGCCAAGTTTTTTTTCTGGTGAGTAAAAATGTTCAGCCCTTTGCACCTCCTTACAACAGTAATGTTAGAATGCAGGCAGACTTGCATTATAGTGGAACTCTGGACATTTATTCTGTAAGTTCTCAGCACTGCAGAGGTTAATAGCTGTCATCAGAACATTCTACATGTCATAAAAATGTGGTAATAAAGCAATTTTGTTATAATAAGGCAACACTGTAGCAAAATGTCCTTTGCTATTTTTAAATGTTTAAAAAATAAAACATGACTACCTTGGAATTCGTAAAATGCATTGCACTCTGTATTCCATTATAATGTACAGAGAGACACTATTCTGCAGAAATGCAAGTAAGTGGATGTTCTAATTTTACAGTCTTCTCAAGCATGTCTGCGCTGAAACATTTATGTTTAAAGAGCTCCATGATTTTTTTCCTTCCTGAAATCAGCATCTCTGGCCTGTACAGTGGAATAAAAGACATTTATTGTTATGCTGTGTGCACTGCAGACAGCTGGAAACTTTACAGGACCGACAGTTTGCACGACGACTGCAGTCAACTCTCGATTAAAGCCTTTCAGTGTTTTCAATTAACAAGTAAAATAATAATTTTATTTCTCTGTACAGGTCTTTATTGTGAAGCATGAATGTCCAATATGATTTAGGAGGGACAGTTACAACTTTGTGTCAGACTACTTTGTCTCAGACTATCAGTAACTAGGCCTTGACGATGTCACCTACAGTATATATTTTATCTTTCTAATACCCGAGGGTGGTGCTCTAAGGACACTAAATTAGGGCCGTGTGAGTACTCAAAGTCATAAAATGTCTACAGCAGTTTTCTATACAGAATAATTCACTATCTAATGCTGTTCCATCTATTAAAATAAGATTTAATTGATTAGTGACTAATTTGTTGTGTTTTTCCAGTATCCAGAAAAACATACTAAACTATAATACAGTATTTACCTGGTATAAAATGGGTAGAGAAAAATCCTGTTTTCTGACTGGTTGACATCTATGTCTTAGATCTGTCTACTGAACATGTAAAAAGCAACTACTGATCCATTACAAACATGGCTGCAACCTTTACTCAATAAAAATCATCTAGGCCCTAGAAATAAAAGTCAAAGTAAAAAGAATAAACAAACTGATTAGATGTTCTATTCTTTGTCTAGTCTCCTCCTTACACACATACAGTACACACACTGAAATGAAGTACTATTTGCAATTTTATTTTTTGAGCTTCTTTTCTGACCATGGATCCCTCCTCCCCCAAGACCCTTACCTGCCTACATAAGGAAATATCTGCTGCTTGCCCTACCACAAATAAAACTGAATCCCTGGCTTTACTGGAACACTTTGCTGAGTATGTTTGTGTGAGAGGTGAATATTCACAAACTACACAGGAAAGATAACTCATTCACTCAGTGCCCCCAAAAGGTGCTTTTAATCTCCCCACCCTAGGACTCGTATAGGTCCAGATTCAGCCCACCTTCCCTGGGTCTCTGCAGAGCTCACTGATCTTTGTAAAGTCCATGACTATGCCAGTTAACTCTATAAAGCATCAACTGCTGAGCTACAAGCAGCTTAGAAATTCTTGTAGAAAGGCCACCAAAGAAACCACATCGAGCTATTTTGCAAGAAATCTCCGGAATAATCATAATGCTCCTGAAAAGTTCTAGAAGGGGATTCATTACCTTTACGATCCCCCTGATTGTTCCCGGCTTGATTAAGCCCCCTCATTATTAACTTCTCCCAAGCTGCCTCCTCTCCTGTTTCAACAAAGTCTTTACCACCTGTGCCCTTTTGCCCTTCCGTTTTTCCCTACTTACCCCAATCACTCCCCTCGTGATCCCTCCCCCCCAGCCTCCTGCCTTCTCTCCCTCCCTCTTTTCTCTTTAGCTGTGTAGACACGGCTTGTCCATTTTTCTTCTGGGACCACTCTCATACTGCCACAACCTCCCATGCCGATCCTGGTGCATGTTTATATGGTCCCTCTAAGCACAGATGAAAGCCCCACTAGAGGGGGGCCTTGAGTCCAGGGGCCAACTGGGAGAACACCCAGGATCATACACAGTGTGCCAGAGTGAGTGGTACCGCCTGTCTACATGGCAGCTTACACCACTCGCTCTGGAATACATTCCCAGGACTGCAGAGGCACGGGGAGCGGTTCAATGATGGACTTACTGTGATCCGGTAAGTGTCCACACAGCCACATTTGCACCGCAGCAACCCTAGCGGTGAGGCTACTGCTCCTGAAATGCGGCCATACAAACTGGCCTTTTCTCGCCCATTAATCCTCATAACACATTCCATGCACTCCTCTCCCTAAATCGTTACAAATGTCAGAGCCCTGATGGACTGAACCAGAATTCTCTGCTTCTGTGATATGTGCCCCTCTTTCTTCTCAACTTTTCAGTCTCAGGGCCATCACTAAAGTGTGGAAACAGGCCACGGTCCTCCCACTGCACAAAGGTGATGATTCTTCATCCCCTAGGAACTACCATCCTATTTCCCTGCTCCCTGTCCTGCCCAGGCTCCAAGAAAAAACGTGTTTTTACTCAGTTCTCTGCTTTCTTGGACACCGGTAACTTTCTCTCCCCTTTTCAGCCTGGGTTCTGGAAACTGCATTCCACAATCTCCTTCCTCCTCTGAGTCACTGACTTTAACCTTAAGGGAATGGACCAGGGTCACAGCACTGCTGCCATTTTTCATTGACCTGGCAAAGTCCTTTGAAACAGTAGCCAACCTACTTCTCCTTGACAAGCTCAGAGAAGCAAGACTGTCTACCTTATCAGTAAATTGGTTCTATTCCTCCCTTGCTAGACTGGACTTTCTGACATTTTGCTACCAACTCTCCTCCTCCTCCTCCCCACAAATCACTGCTCACCCTATGCTTACCTCTCTCTCTCCCGCCACTTAGGTCCAGGTGCCTCTCATTGCTCCTCATTTCTTTCTAGTTCGTGTCCCTCTCTCTGCAACTATTCTCCCTTCTCTCCCCCTCCCATCCACCTGCCAACTCAAATCTGCCGACTCTTGATCTTTTGCTATCCCTCACTGCAAAATTACTAAGACAACGTGCCTTCTCCTTCTGCCTTCCTTCCCGCTGGAATACTCTATCTCCTTCGCTATACCGTTCTTCCTCTTACTGCTCACTCAATCAGCTCCTAACAGCTCACCTTAGTCCCTTCAGTTCCTGCTCCTAATTCCTCTCTGCCACACAGTACTCTTTTTAGGGACTGCTGGATGGGACAACTCTCTCTGGCCACCTATATTACCCTAGTTATTTTGTGCCTTGTTCATCATGTAAATTAGCATTACATACCATGGTTCCATATTTTTTTTTTGCTCAATTCTACATCATCCCAGGGCATCTGCTTGGACCTCCTTCACACCATCTGCCAGTGCCACCTAACCAACCTCAGAGCCATACTTCCCGGGACACTTCAGAACTTGTAGGATATCAGTGACACACTGTGATGTGCCTGCTATGCCCCCCCTCCCCCCGATATACCCTCTTATGTGGTCATCATGGTGTAGGCACTTCCTGGAGCCATGTCTAGAGTCCTGAGGAATTATTGCCAAAGTGGGCCATGGGGGACGAGAGGAGCTTAATCTGCCTAGCAGCTTCTATTTTTTCCCTGTTTTCACCCCTCCCACCAAGAGAATGCTTGTGCCAGCAAGGTTCATACACCAACATGTATGCTCTCTGCTCACAGCGCAGCCTGCAGGCTCCAGGACTTACACCACCACCTGTGGTCACCTTGGTGGCAGTAATGCAGTGGGCCATGGCTCTTGTTCCCCAGGAGAAAGTGCCACTTGGATGCTCAATCCCCCCCACCGCCCAAACCAGCCTCTGATAACTTGAGCTTGCTTCCGAACTGGATTGCCAGAATTGTGAGTGTCAGCTCTACTGTTGCACTGCCAGGCCTGCTCACCATGGTTTCATTGTTGTTGTTCATCTTTTAGGTCAATAAAGTTTTCAACTTGCACTAACTTGTATTTATTTGCACAGTATTTACACAGTTATTCTATTTTTACCTATGTGATGCATTCTCCCATGTACCCTTTCCCAGGTCGAGTCTTGGCTCAGTGTCTTTCCTGGTCACCAATTTCTAAATAAATAAATCATTATCATAAGCCTGTTAGTACCATGTTGGCATATCCACAGTATAAACCGAGCATACAGTCAAAGAGTAACCTCAATGAAAGATTTATAAGAACTGTAGGTGACTGCCATATTTATTAACTTGAGTCACGGATTACAAAACTAGCACTAAAAATGATCTTTAAAGGATGAGAAGGAATTACAAATACACTGATGACACCAAGGATGCCAGGAGTACATTTCTGCCAATAAACTGTAGTATAACACTTGTCTGCTGATACATACAGTACTGCCACTTAAAAGAATAACTGCAGAACACAGCAACCTCTCCCCAGCCAAAAACTTCCTGCTGATTTCATTTTTGCCATGCTAAAAATTTTTTTCATTACCAAATCAGTCTGTTTTAAAACTTTATTGTGCTGCTTCTTAACCTGTATTGCAAAATGCCGCCACCACCCTCTCACAGTCAAAAGTGCAAGGTCGCTGATCACTCTATGCAAACGGCAGCTGCCAGATCTGCCATGGGTTGGCAGCTCACATTTGCAAACAGTGAGCAGTGGATGCGCACTGACTGTGAGACAGTGGTAGCACCATGTCACAATACGGTACTGTACATAAAAAGTGATACTAAAAAGTTAGAAAAAGGTGTGATTAGGCAATGAAAATATATTTTTAGAGCAGCAAGAGCCTAATCATCAGGGTAGCTTTCAGCTGGGGAGAAGTTAGTAATTTATGCAGTTCTCCATACTGGATAACCACAATATAGTCTGAATCAGAAATCAAGAGAGGTACGGGTACAGGGGTTCTGCACTTGGGAGATAGGACTGGACCTGCTCTTACCAACTTTGGATGCCTGGGTCAGCGGGGTTACCAGCAGAGGTTGAAACAAACTCTGGCCCACTAGCCAAATGCTGTCAGTTTTTCTGAGGGGCTAGTAAAAGCTTCTTATAACTAGCCCTGCAGGTTTGTACTGGAGAAGACAGCATCTCAATAGCAGGCTAGTAAAGTTTTCATTTAACTAGCCCTGTTAGCTTGTATTGGAGCAGGCAGTATTTCAATATCAGGCAAGTAAAATTTTCCTAACTAGCCCTGCTGGCTTATACTAGAGAAGGTGACATTTCAATAAGTAGTAGTAGTAGTTGGGCCAATGGTAAACTATTTGGGGTTAGTGGATTTTCCTAGTTCCTAGCACTGTTGGTTAGAGACACAAAGCTGTGGGTGCATCTAATGAATATCAGCAGCAGGGTGGGGAAGTGTGTTCTGTTCTGAGTCAGGAAGTCACCAGCTGGAAGAGGAGTCTGATCTCTTTTCTATGGCTGACGCAGGGGTCAGATCCCCGATCCCCTCCCCCCCCACCAAGTGTCATTTAGTATCTCCACAAGGAGACAGTAATTTGTTACCTGTTGGATAATAAGGGTACCACCTGGATTACAAAATGGAGCATGTAGAAGGCTATGAACATATATTCATTTTAGAAATCCCTTTAATCTGCAAATGCAATTAGAGAGAACATTCACAAAACTTCAATAAAACAACGCTTACATGTCTTCTAATACACAATCTCCACTCTGCAGAATTAAACTGTTCTGCTCCCAGGAATTCTTTTCAGGATTTGGAGATTCCATTTTTTGTCTCATTAGCATCAAAGTCTCATCTGGTATAGGGCAACTTCTCTGGGAGTTCCTCTGAGTACAAACTTCAAATGGACAATCCAAAAATACCTGGCAAAAACCTAAGGAATCTGAAGAAATAATACTGATTACAGTTAAATACAAATTAATGAAATATAGGAGAAAAAAAGACAATTATTAGTTTCCCACGACAATGCAAAACAAATGGTAAGATAAAACAATTACTAAAATAAAGGCTGCATTTTAAAATTGAGGGGAACTGACATAGACATGTTAGGCTGTGTTACACTGAAAAGACAGTACGACCCCATTGTCCTGCAGAACTTACATCACTTAAGCATAATGGGCATGCAAGAAAGCCATGGAGCCACTGAAACTATTGAGGAAAAAGAAAACGGCGTAAACCAGTAAGACACTGGCTACAGAAGCCAAGGACAGCAATCCTGTGCTACTACCAGTACTACAGAAATAACCAATTCTACACTAGGCCTCATTGGAAAATAATGCTAAGATGCTGCCCCTTGAAGACATTAGGACAGCTCTTCTCCTCAGACTCTCCCTTCCATGCTTGGATGAACAAGTATAGTGAAGCCTTGTCGCCTACTGGCAGACAAACTCCTGCGCTAGTAAATACATCTACCAAGTCTGCCTTCCACAGGATGACGACCGGCTGACACAAATGCGCTTAACAGTGATGACATGCTGGGAAACGGAGCTTGCTCCTCTACTCCTTCCTGCATCTGCTCCCTAGCGCTCACAGCAGCGTTCTGAGAAAACAAAGCTGGTCATCTGCTCCCCTTGTATCTGTCTGCCACAACATCTCCAGAGCGAGCTGCCATCAGGTGAGTACGTCTATGTCGCGCATACCCGCGATGTTACATGCACACTAGCAGTCGCCGCGCCGCTTCAGGCATGTTTCAAGGTAAAAACACACTGCTACAGTGCCTGCTGCACAGATGCCAGCACCAAGGAAAATGAGCATGAACAAAAATGGTGCCAAGTGCTGCGCTCGAGGAGACGGAACATGGTAGGCCACATGAGTAACCAGGCCACCTCCACCCTTTAACCGGGATCTAGTCTGAAAAAACAAACAGACAGACTCTACCACAACAAATAAATAAGGCAGCACCACAGAACCTCCTGTAACCCAGGCAAACATACTAGTCTCTGCTCAAAGGCTAAAGGCACAACTCCCCTAACATGGCACTCAGGAGCCAGGAAGAAAAAAAAAAAAAACACCATCCTTCAAAAAAGACAAAAGTCTAACTCCACTGTGCTGGAAAGATAGAAGAAAGGAGAGAAAAAGGAATCCAAAAACAACAGCATCCTTTAGCTAGAAAAGAAATGAGGAAAGCAGTACAGACCATCCCACCTAACCAACTAACCCCCCCCCCCCCCAACATGCCATAAGACAAAATACTTACCTGAGGCACCAGGATAACCATCCATAAGGATATCTGACCTAAAAGACACCCTACAAAAGGCTAATGGTCCACATTCGGGCACTGGAATGAGTGTCAGATAGTAGATTGATCACTCTGAAAGCCGCAGCTCAACAGGCACGATTTCTAAATTTAAATGTGCTCCTGACTCTCTGTCACCAGGTAGCCCCAACCTGTCTAAGAGTTGCACAATCCAAAATAAAAATAACAAATGTTAAATAGAAAAGCCAATGCTCCAGCTCTTCGCATCCTACCCATCAGTGATACAGCTGAAACTGAGTAAATGCAGTATTTGGAACACTCATGTTCCCAGGGTTCTATGCTGAAGTCACAGCTTTGGGCTGTACCTCTACCCCAGTGGGGAAACACATTACCCATAAGTATTAATTAGAAACACAGAAACATACAATGCGTTGGCAGAAAAGGACCACTTGGCCCACCCAGTCTGCTTAGATGGTCCCTGCTTAGTCTGCCTTCGCAGACCCTAACTCACCTCCAGCAACCTTCCCTCCTCCCTGTGGCCTATACATTAATAATCCCCTATATCTATTCCAAATATGCTTTATTTATTTATTTAAATGTTTCACCAGGAAAGGCACACAGAGCAACAAATCGCCTGGCCTCATGGTGCGTCCGGGGACCTCAAATACAAACAGTAATTAAACACATATAGAGTAGTATGACAGTCGGAGTTCAGATGGGATACAACATACATTTGAGTGCAGGATATATATACATAATTAGCTAAAGTAACAATAAAAAATAATACAATAAAGATATATACACACATGTTGATAAATCTAGCTATTACACTTACATTATATGTAGCATTGGAGTCGGCATTAGAGTCAGTCACTATAAGAGTCAGGGAACGATGAATGTTGAATACTTACGGGGACAGACCCCAGGGTAGCATAGTACCTCCGAGATATAGTCAACATGGGGATAGGGTGGGGGTAGGAGGATGATGTGGCATAGGGTTAAGCACAGGTACAATTTACAGAGAGGAAGTTATGAGGTGCCAATAAGATGGAGCAGGATGATGAGGAATGGCGAATCTGGTGTGGGAGAGCATTCCATAATTTAGGGAGGCAGTAAGAAAAGGCTGCCTGGCAAACAGTGGAAGACTGCCGAGACAGCCATTAAGAGCAGGAGTATTAGGATCGGAGGGAGTGGGCAGGTGGGGGAGAGGCATAATGAGGAGGCAAGGTAGGGGGGAGAGTATCGAGCCAGAATTTGGACCGAATTTAGCACAATGAAGGAGGCGTTGTTATTTAATGAAGGAAAAGAGAGGGAGGATAGAGGTTACACTGATAAGTGTGTGGGGGGGGGGGAGCGTCTAAGGCGAAGTAGCAGAACGAGTTAAAAAGGGTGTCCAGTTTGGTTAGGGAAGACTTGGGAGCGGCATTGTAAACTACATCACAAGTCAAAGATAGGTAAAATCAACTTCTGGATCAGTTCGCACCCTGCCGGTAGTAGAAGGCAGCTACGGTTCCTGTAAAGTGCGCCAAGCTTGGAATGCAATTTCTTCAGGATGGCATCGACGTGGCCAGAGAAGTTGAGGTTTCGGTCAAGCCACACCACAAGGTACCTAAAGGAGGAAGTGTCCTCAAGGACTGTCCCATTGAGGGCATAGAAGGAGGGTAGTGAAATGAGCCTAGAGAGTCTCTGCCTTGTGCCAAAGGTCTTTGAGACTGTCTTCTTGGCATTTAAGGATAGATGATTTGAGCTAAACCAGAGCTGAACCTGGTTGAAGTCATGGTGTAGTCTGGTAGCCACATCATCAGGGGATTGATCAAAGGCGAAGAGGACCGTGTCATCCACATACATATGGATGGAGGTGGATGAGCAGGCCAAGAGGAGGCCATTGAGGAAAATGGAGACAAGGATAGGACCCAGCACAGAGCCCTGTGGGACTCCTGTGTTAATGGGGAGGGATGAGGATATGGAGTTGCCATTTCTGACGGACTGAGCCCTGCCTGACAGATAGGCTCTAAACCAGTTGGTGGCAGAATCAGATAGGCCTGCTTTGGCGAGGGTGTTTATAAGTAGAGTGTGGGTGACAGTGTCGAAAACCTTGGCAAGGTTGACAAAAATGGCTGACGTGATTTGACCACTATCCATTCCTGAAAGGACAGCGTCAGTGAGTCTGATCAGGGAGGTGGTAGTGGAGTTATCCTTCCAGAACCCAGACTGGAACGGAGTAAGAAAGTCAGTGTCAGAGAGAAAGGTCAAGAGTTGTGTAAGAACCAGCTGTTCTTGGAGCTTAGCAAGCGTGGGGAGGAGCGAGATAGGATGGTAGTCAGCGGGGCTGAAGGGTCACCACCTTTAGGAAGGGGGAGAACAACAGAATACTTCCAGATTGATGGGACGGTAGCTGTTTTGAAGGAGAAGCTGAGTTCAGTTAGAGGGAGAGTGACAGCAGAAGCAGCTAGATAAAGCAGTTTCGGGTCCAAACTATTGGGTGAGCAGCCTTCAGAGGGGTTAAGGGCATACAAGGCTGCCAATGTGTTTGAGTGGGTATGCTTAGCGAAGGACAAGGAGGTGGGTGGAGAGGGTTGGCATAGAGGGGGAGGAGGGACCATAATAGGGGGAGAGGGCAGAGTGGATAGGAGAGCAGAAGTGCAGGAGGTGAAGTTGGGAGTTAAATTCGATAGCCATGGTTAGGTGGTCAGTAAGGAGAGTGTTGTTAACGTTAAGGAGAGGGGTGGGTGGTGAGGAAGGAGGAGAAAAAAGGGAGTGAACAACTTTCCAGAATTTTGATGGTTTATTAATGTTAGCCTGAAAGGTAGAGCCGAAGTAGTCGGCTTTTGCAAGCCGGGTAGCTTTTGTGCATTAGTTACGCAGGAAGCGGTAAGTGGCATAGTCACTAGGGAGTTTAGAGGTTTTGTGTGTTTTCCACGCTTGGTCTCTGGCTCTTTGGCATGCCAAGAGTTCTGAAGAGATGACAGGAGGTGATTTCCCCTTACCCTGGTACGACGTAGGGTGGGCGTGCTCGTTCCAGACCTCCAGGAATATGTCATGAAAACAGTTGTATGCCGTATCAATTGAATTGGACAATGTAATGGGATTCCAGTCAGTAAGAGCCAGGTCAAGTAGGAGCGGAGTGAGGTTCACGGATCTGTACGAACAAGTGAGCAGGATTTTGTGGGGGGCCTTTTGTCTATGGATACAACGTACCAAGAAGGTTGCATGGTGATCACTTAAGGCATCAGGAAGGATACCAGCTTTAACAACTCTATGGGGATGGGACATGAGGGCCCAGTCGATAAGTGAGTGATTACCAGTTTTATGGTTCAAGTGGGTGGGTTCGAGAATAAGTTGAGATAGGTTAAGTGCAGTAACATCGTTGTGTATCTTACTTAGGAAGGGGATAACCAATTTAGGTTGAAATCACCCATTATATTTACTTCACCTGAGGAAGTAAGGGAGACTACTGAGTTGATGAATTCAGTGGTAGTGGAGGATAGAAGGCCAGGGCGACAGTAAACCCTGGCGATACAAATGGGGACTGCGAATGGAAGGGATCATTTTAGGATGAGAGTCTCATGGGCTCTGGGGACTGAGGTAGAGAGTATGGTGGTAAATCACAAGGTAGTGAAAACATAAATTGTTATTCCGCCACCCCTAGTGGCTCGGTCCTGCCTAGTAATAGTGTAGCCGGGGATGGCGATGGACAGGTCACTTATATTTTTTACTAAGCCATGATTCAGAAATGATAATAACATCAGGGCTTAGTGAGATGGCAAGAGGCTGCAGCAGATCAAGTTTGTGGAGAAGACTATGTATATTCAGGTGTAGGATTTTTAGGCCCTAGGGAAGGGCAAGCAGGCTGCACTGGGACGAGGCAGAAGTGGTTGTACTGGCTCCTGCGGGGGTACTGGGCACAGTCCAGGGTTTGGGTTTATGTCACTGGAGGATACGAGCAATAAGGTGATGATAATTAAATGCATTTTTGCACATTTATATCAGGGTATTGAGCTTTTGGGGTGGGTAGTTGCTGAGAGGTGCTGATAGGGTGGGGGTAGGAATTTTAGAATACATACCAAGGTACAGTAGATGGACAGGGGTAGGAGTGATGCACTAGGGAGGACAGGGTAGTGCGACCACTTAGCTGCAGCAGTTGAGGAAGTAGCCACAGAATGGTGGACCATAGCAAGGAGCTCAGGAGGTGTGGAGGAGGCAGGTAGGAGTAGGAGAGAAGTCGAAATGTAGGAAAGGGGGAGAAAGCAAAGTAACAAGAAGATGGTGGCTAGGAGCTTAGTGAGAGTAGGGGACAAAACATAAGGGAGAGGCAAGAGACATATCGAGGGGTAGGGCAGTGGAGAGCGGGGACATCTTGATGCAAATAGGAGCGGAAAACTGGAACTGAGCGCTCAGCAGAAAATAAAGCTTGGATTAAAAACTGAAGACAACGCTAGAGGGAGGGCTGGAATAAATGTTACTGAACCCACAAGTTGTATTCAATAAGAAGTAGCTAGAGTTTAAATCAATAAGCAGTAGCTATAGGAGCCATGGAGAGGTAGAACATGGATAGATCATTTAGAGAGAGAGAGAAGGGGTGCGCAGCAATTGGCTAAGTCCACTGCAGGGTGGAGTCAAAAAGCGGGGGAAGACAATTTAAAGAGTGCGAGGTGGAGAAAATTTTATCAAGGCAAACAAGCAAGAGTAAATTAAGCCCCATACGGCTCTACGGTTCAGTGGCCAAGACCCGGCTGGGGAACCAGATAATGCCCCTGTAATAGTGTAGCGAATCAAAGGAAGGCAGTCGGCGAAACCGGACAATTAGTGGCCCAGAGTCTGTCGGCACCAAAAGTTTGAACTCTGATCATGCTTGATGCCCCTCAACTGTTTTCATCTACACCTCTTCCGATAACAATCTGTTTCAGGTACCTACAACTCTTTCCAAGAAGCAGTACTTCCTGACATCCCTCTTGACCTCCCTTCCTCAAGTTTTATCGCATGCCCTCTGATCCTGATGCTCTTCCTCCTTTGAAAGAGAGCCCCCCCCCCATCCTTTTCACCCCATGAGATACCTGTAGGTCTCCATCTTGTCCCCTTGCACTCGTCTCTCTTCCAAAGTGTACATGTTGAGGTCCATCAGTTTCTCCTTGTAGGGGTTTTGGTGCAACCCCTGCACACCATTTTAGCTGCCATTCTCTGGACTGTCTCCACCATGTCTGTGTCCTTCCTGAGGTGCAGCCTCTAAAACAGGGGACACAATACTCAAGGTGGGATCTAACCTGTAAGGGATATAGTGGCAACACCACCTCCCTCCTCCTGCTACAGATACCTCTCCCGATGCATCCCAGCATCACACTAGCCCCACCCACTGCTTTGTCACAGTGCCCTGCCACTCTGAAGTCGTAAGATATGATAAGCCCAAAGTCTCTTTCCTGCTTAGAGACTGGCAGTACCCCACCATCCTATACTCAGTTCCTGGGTTCCTATGCCTTACATGTATAATTTTGCACTTTTTGTTGTTGAACCCCAGCTGCCATGTTTTTGAACAATCCTCAAGTTTCCCAAGATCACTATGCATTCTTTCCACCCTCTCCCAATTGTCCACCCTAGCATAGATTTTGATATCATCTGCAAAAAGGCAAATCTTTCCTTCCAGTTCATCTGCATTGTTACTTATGAAGACACTGAAGAGGACCAGTCCCAGTAGTGAGCCCTGCAGCACCCCTCTGGTCACTCTTCCATCCTTAAAGTGAGTACTTTTAACCACCACCCTCTGTCTATCCGTTAACCAGTTTGTAACCCAATACACCATTTCACATCCCACATCTAGGCTGCTCAATTTCTTAATCTCCTGTGCAGCACAGTGTTGAAGGCCCGGCTAAAGTTCACATAGGCCACATTCTCTGTCCTCTCCTTTTTCCTTGGTTACCCAGTCAAAGAAATCAATCAGTTTCGTTTGGCAAGAATACCCTTCCCCCCACCTTGACTCCATGCTGCCTTTTTTCTTGCAGCCCACTGGATTCAACATACTCTACTAACCTTTCCTTTAATACTGTTTCCATTAATTTCCCCACCACTGAAGTAAGGCTCACCAGTCTATAGTTGTTAACTTCTCTGCTGCCACTCTTATGTAGCGGGACCACGTCCGCTCTCCTCCAGTGCTCTGGAATCATGCCCGATTCCAGTAAGCTGTTGAATAAGGCCATCAGTGGGGCAGCCAGTACCTCCCCGAGTTATTTTAGTACCCTTGGATGTATCCCATATGGCCCCATAACCATGTTCACTCTCAGAGCTGGAAGTCCCTTCAGGACTTTTTCCTCTGCAAATTGACTTGAGTCTGCAACCCCCCATCCTGTTGCTCCCTGGTGGTCCGTCTTCCCTTCCCTCCACTGTGAAGACTGAGAAGAGTACCTTTTTACGATGTCTGCTTTTTCTTGGCCCCTCCTACGCAGTCTCCCGCTGCCATCCTCCTTAACCTCACTTTCCCATCCTTTGCTTTCCTCTTTTCTCTTATGTACCTGAAGAAAGTCTCACCATTTGCTACCCTTTGGCTATTCTTTCCTATGTCTGCGCCTCCCCCCCTCCCCCTGTCTTACATGCTTCTCTCTGTTTTACCTGGTGCATCTCCCTGTCTTCTTCCCTCTGTGTTTCCTAATTCCCCACTGACAAAGTAGAGTGCTACAGAAATGAAGCATATATTTTTTTTTTCATCTTGTGTCTCTGGTCTAGCTGTGACTCAGGTATATAATTTCCATAGAAAAGCTAGTCACCCAGTATTCAAGCACACCAGGAACAGCAGTACTGATATCTTTTCTAGAAGTAGCCATTTGGCCATCCTCTCAGATAGAGTAAACATACAGGCACCAAAAACGTGAAAGAGGAACGGGGGAGAGGAGGAATATAACAGCTCTGAAAAAAAATTTAAAAATTTCATCTAACAGTTTGCAAATTTACTTTAAAATGCTTACTTATTAATTACAACATTCTGTCATGTTGCGTTTAGTTTGCTCCTGTTCTGTTTTATGTGTGTGAACGTTTGCTATATTATATGTTATGCCTTTTAGCTTCTATTGCCATTCTGCTGCCACTTGCCAGGTTTCTTTTGCAAAATCAGTTTTATTCTCAATGGGACAGGACCACCTGACAAAAAAGTGATTAAACACACAGTACTGGGGGGAGGGGCAAAAAGGGCATGTTGTCCGCCTATCCTCCCTCCCTAGTACTGACTAGCATTCAAGCTCATCTACTGAAATATTACCTCTACTCTCATACCTCTTAACTTTTATCCGAGTTTAAAGGACATCTTTGATTTCTCCTCAATAATTTCCTTGGCTTTCCTATTGCATATATAAGGTTCTGCCATCATAGAATTGTGGGAGGGGACTCGGACACTCTCTTATGGTGCAGAGGGGTTCTGTAAATTATGGCAAAACGTAATGACTGTGTCCCATGACCTGCTGTCTGACATCTTTCCTACCCAACAAGTCAAACTTTTTTTAAACACTGATATTTGGTGCTTCACTTTATGACTGTACAAGTTATGTACCTGCAGCATGATGTTGTACTTGTTTATGTGTCCATAAAATTAATACAAAGATATTTGGGGAAAAAAACATTTCCTTAGCCTTTCCTAAATCTGATATTTTGCCACTGATAGCAGATTCATTGTGGGGTCCCATTCTCAGATACAATTTCAGGGTCTTCAAAATGGGGGTACAAAGAGGGCCCCCCTTGCACTGACCCATAAAATTGCTATTCTGAGACCTATGCTTCCCATATTTATCGACCTAACAAAGACGTACAAATTAAATACTGTGTAAACTATACGATTCTTCTTCAAAAGTTACTTTTCCTGGGTTTCAGGCACAAAGCACTTACATGATAATCAAGGGTATAATTTGTATATTAATACTGTAGAGGAAACAATTACGCCATCGATATGGCAACAGCATTTTTTGAGTTTATAATATTCTCAGCAAGAAGACAATTTAAATATAATTTTTCCCATTCAAGAGAATCAGTTGAAAATCTTACCAAAAACTGTATATATTAACAAACAAGAAATTGAACAAGCTTTAGATAAGATTAGCTTAAATAAAACTCCTGGACCAGATGGCATCCTGGCTGACATGTTTAAAACATTAAAGGATTGGTGGATTCCCACATTATACAGTATGTCCTGTTCAATTATTACATTCAGACAGGATCTTTCCCTAAGAGCTTGAAGGGCAGCATTGTCTGCCTGATATTTTAAAAGGGTTATGTTAACGATCCTACTATGTACCACCCTATTAGTTTATTGGATACTTTGCAAAAAATATTCACCATGATACTTTTATCAAAAATACAAGAATGGGTGGAGGACAGAAAAATACTATCAGAATTTCAGAATGGTTTCAGACACCATCGTTTAACTATTCAGCATTGTTATGTACCTGGGGGTGACTCTAGATCCACAAATGGACTGCACTCTGCACATTTGCAATGTCTGTAAGGCCTCAAACTGTAAGTTGGGCCTTGTGTATAGAGCAAAAAGTTGCCTCACCCCGGCAGCAAGGTCTCGCCCTTGCCAAAGGCGTCCTCTTACCTACGCTCTCCTACGGCCTTGTCTCCTTTGCCCGCACCACAAAAAACAATCTCTCCAAATGGGATACGGCGTACAATAATATATGTCGCTTTGCTCTCTCTGCCCCTGCCTCACTCACCGCTGCCTGCTCTATTCTCAGCTGGAATGGCTTCCTCTGGAAAAATACCGGTCCTTCGTACTAGGCAACTTCATTGATAAGGTCATCAGAACTGCCACCCCTCCTGGCCTTGCAGCTTCCCTCATTCCTCCTACCACCTAAGGTCCAACGACTCCCATGTCCTTCTGGTGCCTAAAACACGCACCCAGATGGGTGACCGGGCATTCACTACCCTTGCTCCAAGGCTATGGAACTCCCTGCCAGCGAGCACTCACTCCTCCACCTCCCATTCCTGTTTTAAGGCTTCCCTCTGGGGCTTCCTCAAATCTGCCCTTCCCTGCCTCTGCACTCAAGTTACTCCTGCCACTTGCCCCACTGTTCCTTCAGCTCTATGGTGTAGGGTATCCTGACCTTCCCCTCCAGTGAAAGACATACGGGTTCAGTGTATCAGATAAGGAGCCTTCCTTGCTCATCTGGACCAAGCTGTGCTAGACCATCTAAGTGTTCCTTTTGCCTCTCCTATCCCCCTCACGTAAACTCCTTGATGTACGCCTCAATCCCTAGCCTCCAGATGTTGTGTTGGCTGATATTCCCAGCTGATGGCTGGCCTCCTATGTATGAAGCAATTATCTTCCTACCACTAGGTAGTTAAGGTCCCCTGGTTTTGCTTCATTTACCTCGTTTATGTCTGATGCTCTTACTTGTACCTGCTCTTATTGTTTTCCTTGCTGTACCTGATTGTATCCTCGTAATCATGTATGTATCTCTGTAAAAATCATGTATGTATCTCTGTAATCTCCCGGGTCGCACCTGAAAATAGGCATCTGGTTGTCTAGTGTGCTCACCTGGTAAACAAAAAAATAAATAAATGTATTGCGACATTTAACATGGAAATATACAAAAGTTAAAAAAGCTAAATTATTTTGCTATTTTATAGACTTAAAGGCTGCTTTTGATTCCATAAGTAGGAAGCTGCTTTGGTCTATATCAGCTGACTATCGGATGGATCCTGAGCTACTGGATATTCTAATAAGACTGCATAACAAAACTTGGTTACAAGTGAAATATGATCAAAAAGGTAACCTAACCGAAAGTATAAAGACTAACTTGGGTGTCCGCCAAGGATGTCTTCTGGAAAAGTTGCTTTTTAATTTATATATAAATAAAATATTACAACAATTAGGTGACCCACATTTTCACTCGCCTTCTCTTCTTTCAACAAAAGTGTTATGACTGGCTTATGCAGATGATATAGTGTTAATATCTACTTCATTTTTAGGTTGACAATGCAGACTAACATTTTTTTCAGAATATTGTAAACAAAACGATCTAACTATTAACAGAAATAAAACCAATTTAGTAATTTCTGGAAACAGAAATAAAAAAATGCAAGCTTTATTTTTAGATAAGATAATTTCAGCCACATATTACGATTATCTGGGGCTACAATTCTCACAGAACTGTCATTGGTCTTTACATGTCAAAATTATGAAACAAAAACTGAAAACAGCTTTTAACGCTTTTAGAAGGTTTAATGTCAAGATAGGGTAAGGCTCAAATAAAAGCCTATTTAATGTGGTAAATGCAAAGATAAAAATCAGCATAATGTATCCGGCAGAAATCTGGACTCCTACAGACATTAAACCTCTAGAAACTGAATTAAATAAAATAAATAGATATATACTTAGAATTCAAAATTCAGTATCAGCTGAAAAAGCAAGAAAAGAAGTTGGTCAGCATTCTATAAATACACTGGTTGCTGAAAAAAGAACAATATTTATGTTAAAATTATTCACATTTTCAGAAGAAAGGTTGCCAAGAATATGTTTAGAAGAAGAATTAATTTACCATCATAAAGGATTTACTTCTGAAACAATCAAAGTAATAAAGGACACTCTTAGGGCATTTGCTTTATGAGAGTTGCGGTGTCCCTACTGAAGACATAGTGGCTTAAGTAAAGACAAGAATTCACGATTGATCAACAGCACATGATATAAACAAAGTTTCTAAATGTAAACATTTTAGATGGTATAAGCAGATTAGGACAACTCACGGCTTAGAACTGTGTTTAGCAATTTTGTCAGATCCTGAGGATCGTAGGATTATGACCAGATTTCGTATGGAACTGTATGTGGCAAATTATATTTATTTTGATCAAAAACGTCCTGGCTTCATAGATCATCTATGTAAATGTAACAAAAGAATGGAAGACAATCTCAAACATGTTCTTCTTCATTGTCCAATTTATGAAACATCACGGAAAAATGGCGGAGTCTATCTTGGCCACCTTGCCCCGAAGATCTGGTTATGTTTTAATGAGAAATACTGAAAGAGAAATATTACAGAAATATGTAAATTCTTGAAAGCTACTAGGTTATAGAACACCATTTAATAACATTTATAAAACGGGCAAAGGATTTCAAGCAATCTGATTGGTTGTTAGCCGTGCATTAGATGTGTCTAATGCACAGCTAAAACTAGAACCCCCATTTAGAATACACAGGCCCATTTTATAAGCGCAATAAGCCACTCCGGGGATGTGCATTAGACAGTTCTAATGCATGGCTAGGACTGGATGCACTCGGCCAGTGGCCTCGTGCCTCACTACGTCCCCCTAGCCATGCATTAGAACTGTCTAATGCACACCCAATCGTGTCTTATTGCTTACATGACATTTGTATCATCTTGTCTCACTTAGTATAAATGCAAATCAGATTATTCCCTTTATAGTGATGCAATGATTAATATGTAAAACGAGTCATATTTATTGGAAACTTTATTGAATTTTTATGGATTGTAAAGACGTATGTCAAACAATAAAACTTATCTACCTACCACTTACCTGATTCAAATCATATCTGGTTGATATGTCTCAGATGGTGAAGTCAGCTACTTAACCTCAGCCCCATCGGAGAGAAACCCTGAAGTACCTCAAGGCTCCAGCTCTGCCTTGGCCACTTGCTATTCAGCTTATTTGTGTCACTTACACACTTATATCATTCAAAAAACAATTGAAATCCTACTTTTTAGACAAACTCCAGTGCAGCTGCCTGACTGGCGCTCTGAGCTCCAATCTCTTCTTTTCAATTTCCTTCACTTCTCACCTGGCATATGTTTGCTTTTCTCTTTAAATTTATTATATAATTATACTAGCATACTAAAAGCCAGCAGAATAGGCCAAATGGTCTGTCTTGTCTGTGCGCCTTACCATCCCCCCCAACCCCCAAGAGGGTCTTCATTTGTTTCAATTTCCCCTTGTACCTATCCCACCCTTTCTTGAAGCCCTCCACTGTACCCTCTTCCACCAGTCTCCCAGGCAGTGCATTCCATGGCTCCACCACCCTCTCAGTGAAAAAATGCCTCCAACGCTCCCCCCTTATAATTTCCCCACTCCAGCTTCCACTCATGGCCGCTGGTTGTTCCCCAATTTTTTAACCTAAACAGCTCTTTTGTTCCACTCCTGGTTATTCCCTTTACATACTTGAAAACCTCTACCATGTCTCCCCTATCCCTCCTCCAGTGAGTAAAGCCCAAGCTTTTCCAATCTCTCCTCATAAGGCCTCCCCTTCCATGCCCTGAATCATCCTGGTTGCTCTCCTCTGAACCTTCTCCAGCAGTACTATATCCTTCTTCAGATGAGGTCTCCAGAACTGTACACAGTACTCAAGCTGCGGCCTGAACAAGGCATTATACAGACGGAGAATCGCCTCCCTTCTTCTAGACGTAATAACTCTGGCTATGCAGACCAGTATCCTGTTTGCTTTGGCTGCTGTTCTTCTACAATTTTCAGAGTTATTCATTTTGACGTCTACCACCACCCCAAAATCCCTTTCTCCCAATGTAGTTTGCAGTGTGACCCCCGGTGTATACATGACCCAGGTTTTTAACCCCCAAATGAAGTACCTTACATTTCCCGGCATTAAATTTCAATCCCCACCTCCTTGACCACCCATCCAGGGTATCCAGATCCCCCTGGACTGACTCCCTCACTTCTACACAATCCACCACTGCTCCCAGTTTTGAATCATCCGCAAAGAGAGAGAACCTATTTTTGACCCCGCTCCCTATATCCGAGATGTAGGCATGCTATCTATAGACATGTTATGCTATCTTTAATAGTACCTTCCCTATTATGTTCTGTCCCCTTTGTATGACTGTTATTTCTGATGATGTAGTGTTCACCAATATGTTTTTATGGTACATATTCTGTATGCACTCTCATTCCAAACTATGTAATGTTTACCAGTATGTATTATTGTACCAAATTTTGTCACTGGACGTATGTGAAAACGGGCAATTTTGCTCACGTGCCTTTCCAATATAAAAAATAAAATGAAAATGAAATGACCTGCTGTCCATCTGCCCAAACTCTGATGCACAAATCCATCTATATTCAAGAGGACACAGCAATATATGCAAAATCTAACTCTGTTGACCTCAACATCACCCTCCAAACCATATTCGACAGAACCAAAGCCTGTATGCTTACGAACAACTTACTATTCAACAACACTAAAACTAAGGTCATGGCCATCAATGGGAGACCAACCCCCTCCACATCACTTACCAGGAAGGCCCACCACTGGAAAATGTCACTACTTTCAAATACCTTAGGATGTGTCTCAACCCAAAAATAAATGTCGTAGACCACATCATAAAGGTCATCAGGAGCACTAACCACAAGTGTGGCGCACTCTACCATGTCAGGAACAGTCTCACGCCAAGTAGAAGTCAATCCCAAAGCAATCCCTGCTGCCAGTACTGGAATATGGCAGTGACATTTACATAGCTACTCCCAGCACACCTCTGCATAAAGTAACAGCAGCATTCAATAGCTGAAGCAAACGGACCCTGAGCTGCGACATAAGTACACACCACTGGGATAGTTATCACAAGGGCACTTGGCATGTTTTCAAACTGTTGCACTGCAGCATTTCGTATATATTTTTAGGGAACTTTTCTTCCAGGAAATAAACTCCATTGCTCAATGAGCAGTTTACACAGCAGCGTTTTTTGGTATTAGCTTTATTCCAGTGTTGGGTAAGTTACTTTTTCTATTACTTTCTATTTCTTTTAGAAACTTAATCCAGGAAGCTCTGTGCAGTAACTAGCAAGGATGGAGAAGTACTAGAAAAAGTAGTACATCTGACAGTTACAGTTACGTATTTCTTTTTATACAAAAACAATACAAAATAAAAAAAACATAACATATGACATTTATTTGAAAGTAACAGGTTAGTTACTAGTTACTTTCAAATAAATGTAATCAGTTATAGTTACGTATTACTTTTGTATAAGAAGACATAAGGAATTGTAACTGTAAGGTATATTACTTTTTCCAGTACTTCTCCATCCTTGCTAATGACGGCACAGAGCTTTCTGGAACAAGTTTCCAAAAGTAATAGAAAAAGTAACTTACCCAACAATGCTTTATTCTGTATGCACCATTTGCTGCCTTTTCTTGTGATGCTGCCTTGTGAAAAAACAGTTCTATTCCAACTGTAACACAAGGGTCCTATTCAGCCTGCCTGCAGAACCTACTAAGCCTGAACAATACTACTCGTTAAGATCACAATCTAAGAATTTATTTCAAGTGCCCAGGGAACAAAAATCGATTGGTTAAAAGGCCTCTGCCATAGCAGCTTAATCAACCTGAAACTCTTTGCCAGACAGTGTCAAGGGATCCTCCATAATCCAAGCCTTTAAGCATGCAGTTGCAACCTTTTCGATACCCTTGTACTGGTCACCAGGAGGGAACACCTTCACACAAACCTTTACCTACCTCTTCTAGCTACTCATAGTACTACTGATTATATTCCTACTGCTCTTAACTCTCAACCTGTGATGGACCTAGACTTGATTGGCTCTTGTATATTATATAAATATAAAATGTATATAATTAATATATATATATATATATATATATATATATATATATATATATATATATATATATATATATATTTGCCCTGGGGGCAGTGAAAACCACCCTGGCACAAATATTGGAATGCAAATTTGTCACTTCTGATATTACTGTATACAAACATGGTGTACACCTCCCAATGCATGCACAGTACGCACATGGTGTGGTGCTTGCACATATATGCACGAGCCAGTTTGTAGAAAACAAATGTTTCCCACTCTTGGACCCATACCTTAAGGACACTTGTGATCCAATGATGTCAGTGGTTTTGTTTTTTCACGATGCTCCCTGCTAGTTCAGTGGGCCCCCAACCCGAACTCCAAATCCTCTTGTAGTCCAGTGGATACCCTTCCTGACTCTGGCCAGCTGTGTGCATCCAGCGGCAATCTGGTTCTTCGGTGAATGTGGACCCCCCGACGACTCTGCGCAATATGTGTAGTCATCAGACACCCTCTCGTACCAGAAAATTCTAGTCTTAGGTAGACGGTGTCGCAAAACTGCTGCACCTGCTGGTACTTGGCACAGTGTATCATTTATATGCCAACTCTGCCCCCTTCTGCATACCAGAACACTCTGATGTGCACTGGTGTGGATAGGCTCCTCGACCCCTTTGAGCACAGCTCGGGGGAGGGGTGTTCACAGGCAAGGGACTGGTATTAAATCATGCAATAACAATTTAGTGCCAGTCTCTTGTGGCTGGGAATTGGGACTGTGATTTGATTCACTACCTAATGAAAGGCATTCGTGTTACAGTCCTGTACTCCTTCAGAAAATACCTTTCACAATAATGTTACAAACTGTAACAGCTTATTTTACTAATTTTAAATAGAGAACACTATTTCTGTATCATTGTTCTCAATTTCATCTCACTCCAGCACAAACTGCTTTGTTGACTGCACTGTATATACTTATTACTCTGCTACTGTAAGAACTACTTTGCTGCAGTAGTCTTGATTGGCCTTCTTTTGTTTGCACATGTCCATATTATCTTGTGTATCCCTTCTTGGCCCCCAGGATGCATTTGGAAATGAGGTGGTTCAACTCTGTATGCTCCTCCAGGGCAAATATTTTTTTTTTTTAGCTGTTTCATTTCGCTTCCCGACCGCCCCTCCACTGCTTCCCCAGCCTCATCACCAAGGCCCAGTAGAACTGACCTCTGGCATTGGAGGTGCCAGCTGCCAGGCGCGGCGCCCGCGGGGCCGGCATCATCCCGCCAGTCAGTGAAATTTTCACCTCCATTTTTACCCATCCCCGACTGCGGAGCCGTGGCGTGCAATGACACAAATGAGTGAGCCATGCACGCTTCTGCACATGGCACATCAGGCGTCTGCCTGGTCTTCGCCCCCCGTCTTGGAGCTGGTGTGCCAGCCTCCAGCCGCCGCTAGGGGCTAGGCGTGCACCGGTCTCTGATCTCACCCCTCCCTGGGTGAGGATAGCTGTCCTACAGACACTCCATCCTCACCCTCCCCGAATGACCCCCAGTGACCCATTTGTACCGTGAACATGGGTTGCCAGTGTAGCAGGGCAAACATTTCTAAATTAAAATATGCTCTGTATTACCTGTTTTTTTTTTGTTTTTTTTTAAAGATGTGTCCTTGAATTTGGGCCTTTCCCCGTCTTGAGGGCATACTCAAAATAATCCCCTAGTTGTTACATTACGGGGATGTGGTATACAGTGATGCCTGGTCCAACTGTACCCCCATCACTCTTTCTGCTGCGTTGTACTCCCCACAACCTGTCTTCCACACCTATCACCACTCCATATATTCTGATCTCTCTCTCTCTCCCCCTTTACTTGTAGACAGATGTCTCTTCCATTCGGTAAGCCTCAGAATAAATTCTGGCTTTCTGACCTGCCCTACTACCTCTCTTCCCCTTCCTATTCTCTAAGGAATTCCAGTTTTGCTCTGTCTAAATATCCTTTTTAAGTTTTTTGATGAAAAAGGCCTCCTTCTCCTACAGACTCTTCTATCTCTGGAAACCCCCTCTTCTACAGACCTTTAGTCTCTCCTCGAAGGGCTTATGTTGCAGACACTGCACCATTTTAGTTGCCCTCCTCTGGGTCACCTTTACTCTGGCTATGTCCTTCCGGAGGTGCTGTCTCCAAAACTTGACCCAGTACTCTAAGTGGGGTCTTACCAGTGATCTATACAGGCAAAACCACCTCCCTTTTTCTGCTGGTGATACCCTTCCCTATGCACCACAGCATCCCACTAGCCCTTCCGACTGCCTGGCCACCTTTAGGTCATAAGATCCGATTATCCCCAGGTCTCTTTCTTGCATGGTAGTCATCAATACCACTCCACCCATTTTGCACTCCGCCAATGGGTTCCTGCACCCTAAGTGCATTATTCTGCACTTTTTGCATTGAAACGCAGCTGCCATACCCCTGACCACTCCTGTAGTTTTCTCAGGTCTCTAGCCATCCTTTCCACACACAACTCCCCCACCCGAGTGTCCAACCTACTGCTGATTTTGGTGTCATCCGCAAAGAGGCAGACTTCCCTTCCAACTCCTCTGCAATGTCACTTATAAAAACATTAAAGAGGACCAGGCCAAGCACTGATCCCTGAGGCACCCCACCATGTAGTTAGGTAGTTAGATAGGGTGGCAAGACAGGAAGGGCCAAGAGACCTCTTTCTGCCATCATGGTCTACGTATGTATACGTATTTGCCAATTTAGCCCTAATCATCTAGCAGTAACGCAGTAATTTAAGAGTTTAAAGGACTCTCTAGGTCCAAAGTTCACCCCCGCTGTTTCATAAGAAAGGATTGCAAGCTAGGTAACGCAGTTAATTGTATGCTACACGCTACTACTCCTTAGCCTGTAATTCCCTTAGCGCTGTAATCTGAAATCTGCCCAGGCTTAAGTTGAAGGCCTGTACTTTCTTTGCATCCACTGTCTCCTGTAGTAGACTGTTCTACAGGTTCCTCACCTTCTGGAATAAAATGTGTCTCCTACTGTTAGCCTTGTATTTGCTACTCCTGAGCTTAAGGGAGTGTCCAATTGTCCTGTTTAAGCATACTAGATAAAACGTCTCAGTATCACCCTATCAGTACTGGATATGTGGAAGAGAAGATTGCATTTTACCTTCTCCTGCAGCTTATCAAAATCCACTCTCTTAATGCTTAGCATCTAGTTATGTTCGCCATGTGCGTAAGTGCAATTAACATTTTGTTAGGAGAGTGGCTTTTGAGGGGTGTGACACTATCAGTCAAATGCAGAGTGGTCTGCAAGGGGCTCGTCAGTGTCACACCAATCATCAGCCAGGCTGATCATAACAGATGGGCAGAAACTTTGTGTATTTTAACGGAGAGAGATGACCTAATCATAGATCAGCTCTTTCCTTTGAGCTACACCGCCCAGCAAGCACAGCTGATCTGTCATGATCAGCCTGAAACACCCCTGTAACAAAGAAAACCGTCCATCGATATCTGTTGCTGCCCCACCCTTACTGTCCCCCCACTCAACCCTCCCACTCAGCACCCACCACCCCACACACCCCCATAAACATAAGACCGACACTGGGGGTGCCCAATCCCCCAGTATCACCACTTGAAATAAAGAAAACTTTCCCTCACAGTTTTTTTGTTTTGTTTTATATATACCCTGTAACAAAGAAAGCCATCCATCAGTGTCTGTTGCTTCCCCCTATAACTGTCCTCCACCTGACCCTCCCTCTCAGCACCCACCAACCTACACCCCCCCCCCCACCACAAACATGACACTGACACTGGGGCTGACCACCCCTGTGTCTCCATACTTAAATAAAAAAAAAAATCCCTACTAGTTCTTTTTTTTTTTTTTAAATTTAATGCACCCTGTAAAGAAAAACGCTCATCGACGCCTGCTGGCAGGTAGTCCCCCCACACCCGACCCTCCCACTCAGCACCCCCCATTCCCCCAAACAATTGACACTGGGGTGCCCAACCCCCAGTGTCACGATCTGAAATAAAGAAAACCGCTCATTGTAGTTTTTTTTTTTTTAATTATATACCCTGTAAAAAGAAACCATCCAATGTCTGTTGCGCTGCTTGTCCCCCCACCTGACCCTCCCACTCAGCACCCATCCCCACACCCATTACTTACCCACCAGGGGTCCAATGCCATAATCCTCTCTGGACCACAGAACACGTCTTCATTCTTCAACACCATCTGTGAACTGAGGAAATCATATATGCGGTTCAATGTATTTCAATGGGGTTTTGAACTTACTGGCATAACTTGGCCATTTTTGAATATTTTTGCCCCAAATTTTCCTCATGCCTTTTTTAGGACCCCACCTCATGAACACTGGCAGTGAAATTAGGCAAATATGTCCCAAAAGGTAACTCTGCAGTCGCTGTGCAAAATCACCTTTGGGCAGGGGCTGAAAATCTTCTCCACCCTTGGTCATGAGGTGAGGTCATAAGAAGGCTTATAAAATGGGCAGAGTAAATCCTGTATTTTGATTGGCTGATAGCCGTGCATTAGAAGTGCCTAATGCACGGTTAGCAACAAGTTCAGGTCCACAGCCGCATTTGAAAAAAATGTGTATTAAGAGCTGAATAGAACGTTCATTTTTGAAACGCCACCATTGTTTTAGCCACTAACTATGAACCATGAACTTGCTCAAACCCTGAGAACTTCAAAGTTAATAAAGTACTGGATTAGTAGTAGTTTTTTTTTTTTATTTAAATTTAGTTACAGCAACCGCTATGCGTTAGTAAATTATTTTAAACACACTTACATTTCAGATACACTGCAGCAGTTTCCCTGCCACCCATCCCCTCAATCAATCACAGGCTTCACAGCCTAATGTGATCAGGACCGCTGCTGTGGCGCCCATCAACCCCCGCCTGCCACTCACTCGTGTTTATAGAATCCAACTCTGAGTCACAATTTAAAAATAAAGAAAGATATGTTATTGGAAGGAAGCACTCACATAACCATGCTATCCTTGTGAAACACTGTAGTGCTTTGCTTTTTGTCTATGCGCCACTCTATACAGTCCTGTCTGCCCAGATCCTGACTGCTGCTGTGGCGCTCAACACCCCACAACCATCTCGCGATCGTTCCTGTACAAAACAACTCTGACTTGCTCTGTTGCTCAGCTGTGATTGTGACCACTGACCTCTGCTCTGCTGCTCAACAGCCACCTCCCTCTCCCTGGCCACAAGATCGTATGTAAACTCTGCCTCGATAAAGTAAAAAAAAAAAAAACACACACAGAGCTGTTATGGGTTCCAGGATCATGCTGTAGCCACTCACCCATTGCATGCCTCAAACATCAGCGATATCTCTTATCCCACTACCAAACCACAGAGTGTTTCTCTGTTAAAGGCACAGCAGTATCCTCCAGTTTCAAGGACAGTTCTGCAGAACCACATTTTCCTCCAGCCTGCCAGCCAGTCGCTCACTTACGGTTTGCAACTTTGAAATATGCTTCAGCAATAAGTCCAGAATTGCCAGTAAATTTTTTTGAATGTTTACTGTGTTTTTTTCTGAAATGCCTACTGAGATTTTGTTGTAAATCCATAATATTGTGTATGGGGGGGGGCAGAGCAACCACATATAAGCTCAGCTTCGGTTGCCCCAGTTGGTCAGAAAATGAAACCTTAGACAAGTGGAGGGACTCTTTGTCACAATACAGTTAAAATTATTCTTTTTTTAATCACTGAAACCTAAACATTTTAAATTCTCCCCTCATGTAAATTAAGTAGCCACATTTTATAAGTGCAATAAGACACTCTAGGGATATGCATTAGACATTTCTAACGCATGGCCAGGGGCTGAAGGACTACACCCCTGACCGTGCATTAGAAATGCCTAATGCACACCCTGTCATGTCTTTCTGCTTACTTATATTGAAGAGTGGGTGTAAAAATATTAAAAAAACAACAAAGTTATGAACCTATGTTGAAATTTGCGAATGCATGCTCGTAACTTTGGTAATTTTCAATATTTAGATCCCAAATTTTCAACATAGCCATTTCTTCACAGCACCTCATGTATTTCATAGCTGTCATTTTTCAAATCCTGGCTAAAATGTGTTTTCACATCCCAAAGGAAAAATTACTTACCATAATAATCTTGTTTCTTCCAAGGGAATCCTACTGTATTCTGACATATGCAGTATGGTCTCACCATAAGACTGCCCCGGAGACAAAGTAGTTAACAGAATCTATGCTAATGACAGAATGCTAGGCTTGAGCTTGGTTTTCAAACCACTGTCCCTGGAATACATCCTGCAACCATCAGATTCTTACGGAGCATGCATAATAACAAGCTATCTGAACTATACTAATAATTAATTGACTACTTAACAACATCCAAAAACAAACACTCCCCTTAATTTAAAAATGTGGGCAACACTAAGACTCAAGTCACTGAGCCCAATAAAGAAACACCCACAGGTTTCAAACAGCATGGACAGCTGTGTTGCACTGCCCATAGGTTCTAGTAGGGGAGGTAGGGTGGGAGCTCAGAATACAGTAAGATTCCCTTGGAAGAAACAAGATTACTATGGTAAGTAATTTTTTTTTTCAAACCCCAGGAAATCTTGCTGTATTCTGACATATGCAGACTACCCAAGCAGCACCTTTGGAGGAGGGTAGAGAACCTATTTAGGAAACGAGCTTTGTAGTATTGCTGTGCCAAACTTGGCATCACTCCTGGCCTGGGTATTTAGGCTGTAGCATTTGGTAAAAGGTGTCAACTCTTTTCCAGGTAGCTGCTTTACAAATTTCCAACAAGGGGCTATCTCTTGCAGCTGCTATTGAAGCAGCTATACCCCCTGTAGAGTGGGGCCTAAGGCCTAGAGGGGGCTCTTTACCCACTTTGCTGTAGCAAAAGCTGAATACAGGCAACAATCCAGTGGGCAATGGATGTCTTCGAAGCAGGTTTTCCCTTCCCCATTTCTCCATAGGTTAGGAAGAGCGGAGTGCTATCCTGCTTGTGGCCCTTTGTGTGACCCAAGTAGTAGCTTATAGCGCTCTTGGAATCAAGGCTATGCAGCCTACATTCCCCTGAATTGGAGTGGTCAGTGAAAAAGACTGGCAAAGTGATGGACTGATTCAGGTGAAGGTCCAACACCACCTTAGGGAGAAACTTCCTGTTAGTCCCAAGGACTACCTTGTCCCTATGGACTTGATATGTAATCTGGCTCTGTGGACATGGCCTGGAGTTCACTGATCCCCCTGGCTGAGGTGATAGCTACCAGGAACCCTGTTTTCCATGTTACATACTTAGGCTCTGCTGAGGACACGGGTTCAAACAGTGGTTGCCTTAGCTGGCCAATGCATATACCGAGGTCCCATGCAGGAGTGTGTTCCCTATGAAAGGGATGCAAGTGCAGTAGGCCCTTGAAGAACTTTCTGAATACTTGGTTAACAGCCAGAGATGCCCCTTTTCCAGTTGAGAGGTAAGCAGAGACAGCTGCTAGGTGCACCTTAAGGGTGGAAGGCCTACGGCCAAGAGAGTGTAAGTGTACCACATAGTCCAAAACGACTGGTACACCAGCCTGGTGACAGTCTATCTGTTTCTGTTGGCACCAAATGGAAAACCTCTTCCATTTAGAGGTGTAAGTCTTTCTGGTAGAGGGTTTTCTAGAAACTCTAAGGACCTCTAGCACCCCATCAGAGAGGTGCAAGTCGGCGTACTCTAAGTCCTCAAGAGCCAAGTCCTGAGATTGAGGGACTGGAGATTGAGGTAAAGGACCCTGCCCTGAGAGGAGGTCAATAGGTTGTGCCTCCTGGGTAGGGAGATTGGTTTAGATATTGACAGGGTCAGCAGCAGAGAATACCAGAGCTGCCTGGCCCAGTCTGGAGCAATGAGGATCGTTGTCGCTGGTTGGACCCTGAGCTTGTTCAGTACACTGAGAAACAGGGGAAATGGAGAAAGGCATACAGGAACTTCCCTGTCCAATCCAACAGCAGTGCATCCAGCGGGACTGTGTCCACTACAGGTGGTCTGCAACAGAATTGTGGCAGCTGATGACTGTCTGGGGTGCCCTACCTTCTGAATACCACTTGCAGGATCTGCTTGTTTAGTGACCACTTGTGGGGATTCTGGTTGATCCTGCTGAGGGCATCTGCGAGGACATTGTCCTTCCCTGGGAGATGGACTGCTGAGAGGGAGATCCCCAGAGAGTAAGCCAGATTCCACACTTTCATGGCCTCTGTGCACAGGGGGGGAGGAAACGACCTTGTGCCCCCTTGCTTGTTTATGTAGTACATTGTGGTTGTACTGTCTGTTCTGACTTGAACTACCTTGCCCTGAAGCAAAGGACTGAATGCCCAGGTAAACTACCCCGAGTTCCAGCAGGTTTATGTGAAACAAAGACTCCTGCTGGAGCCAGGTAACATGTGGGGTGTGCTCCCCTAAGTGGGTATCCCATCCTAGGAGGGAGGCATCCATTGTTAAGACTGCTGATAGTGGCAGCAGGATGAAAGGCACACCTTCCCCCGAGGTTGTCCTTTTCCTGCCACCACTGTAGTGCTTGGAGAAGGGTTCCTGTGACTGGTACCATTTTTGACAGGGAATCTCTTTTCTGAGACCAGTGAGATCTGAGGTGGAACTGGATGTCCCATATCTGGAATCTGGAACCTGGCACTGTTGTTGTTAACGCAGCCATGTGTCCGAACAGCTGAAGAAAATGCCTTGTTGGTCTGGGGGTATGCAATGGGAAGGAGCTTGCGAACTGTACCAGTCTGTTCGCCCTTCTTTGAGGGAGGAAGGCTTTCCCTTTTAGAGTGCCCAACTCAGCCCCTATGAACTCCAGGAGCTGAACTGGTGTTAGCAATGTTTTCTTCTGGTTTACCAGGAAGCCCAGTGTACACAGGGTATCCTGAGTGGTGGTCAGTGCTTCTTTGACTTGCTGAGGAGACTGGCCTATCACTAGCCAGTCGTCCAAGTATGGGAAGACTGCAATCCCTAGCCTCCTTAGGTGTGCTATCACTACTGCTAGGCACTTGGTAAACACCCTTAGAACAGAAGTCAGGCCGAAAGGCATGGCTCTGAACTGGTAATGGCTTGATGGCAACCTGAACCTGAGTTACTTTCTGTGAGAGTGCCTGACAAGGATGTGGAAGTAAGCGTCTTTTAAGTCCAGAGATGCCAGTCAATCACCCTTCCTGAGTGTAGGGAGAATGGTAGCCAGAGTGACCATTTTGAACTTTGGCTTTGTCAAATGCCTGTTTAAATGTCTGAGGTCCAGTATGGGTCGCCACTCCCTTGTTTTCTTTAGAGTGATGAAGTACCTTGAGTAGAGGCCCCTTCCCCTTTGGGCCAAGGGAACAGGCTCCACTGCCTTGTCCTGAATGAGTTTTGCTACTTCCTCCTCCAACAGATCTGCTTCTGATCAGATGGCAGGTCTGAAAAATCTTGCTCTCAGTTTGGGTAGGACCTTGAAACTGAGGGCAAGTCCCTGGCTCACTACTTCCAGGACCCACTTGTCTGTGGTAATGGATTCCCAAGCCTGGAGATAGTGAGACAGCATGCCTCCTACTAGGAGTGGGGAGGTGACCCTGGCAGACTCCTCAGGGGGTCTGCTTTGCTTGTGCACTTGGCTGAGTGCTGGGGCCAGCACAGCTGCTGCCCCTTCTGCCTCTGAAGTACCCTCTCTGAGGTTGATAGGCTGGCAGTGCCTGAGCCTGGAAGAAAGGTCTGTAGTGGGTTCTACCCGAACCCCACTTGCTCTGGTACTTCTGAGTTATTGCTACTTTTTCCTTAGCAGCAGCACTCTTATAGGCCACCTTGTACTCATCCATCTTCTTCATGTAAGCCTCTGTTTGCTCACCAAAGAGAGAGATGTGGGCTCACAAGGGAAATCCAGGGCCTTTGTCTGGGTGTCCTGGGACAAACTGGTGGCCCTTAGCCAAGTAAATCTCCGCAGGGAAACTGAAGTTGCCATTTGCTTGGCTGCAATATCACTGGCATCTACTGCCATACGAAATTGGCATTTTGAAGCCTCTATGCCCCTTTTTGTAGCTTCAGCCAGGTCTGATGCCGTGGGTCCCAGGCATGCCTTGGCAATCTCTGAGACTGTGTTCCAGAGACTTATATAAGTGGCCTGTCTAATGGCCAAATAAGCACCCAGATAGGATTTCTTTGCCACAGAATCCATCTTTCTGGAATCCTTATCAAGTGGGTGTGATGCCAGGGGAATACTTGCTTTGTCACATGCTGCAGCCTGCACCACCCGTTCATGGCTGGGGTGGCCAAAGAGGAACTCTATTCCGGACTTGGCAACCCAGTACTTCTGTCCATCCTCTTGTCCACTGGGGGAATGGAAGTGGGGGTCTGGCAAGATCCTACAGGCCTGTCTCTTTAGGGATTTGTGGATGGGCAACAACAGCCTTTTAGTAGCTCGCACATCCATCATCTCCATGTAGTCTGGCTCCTTCTCCTCCTCTGTGGATTCCTGGGTGGAGAGGTCCAGAGTCTGTGCCACTTGCTTCATAAAAGAAAAATGAGTAGAGAAATCCTCAGCTCTCTCATCAGGAGAGTCACGACGCTGGAGGTCAGGGGAATACATCCAGTTCAGAAGGCTCCCCCAAATCCTCATCATTGTTATCTTCATCCTCAGCATAACCCTCAGCAAACTGTTCAAAGGAACCGGGAACCGAGGAAGAACCCAGATCCTGAACCAAGGTCTGCGAACTGGGATCGTGGTACCGGTTTGCAGCACCTGGATGATTCTGATAGCATTAGCTATTTACTCAATGGTAGGAACCGACAGACTTGTTGGTTACGGTTCCTTACCGAAGTATTTCTCCTTTCGTTTCTTTTTAGCAGAACTTGCCGGTTCACAGTCAGTATCTGCGATTCTCTTTTTACCCGGGGAACCATCACCCTGGTCAGAGGTCTGTTCAAATGGTTCCTTGGGTGTTTCTTTCTGAGAAAGAGATGGTTTATCCAAAGCTGGGTCAGCAGCCTTATCAGACATTTTTTCTTTCAGTCAATTTAATCACCTATCAAGCGTCGACTGAGGAAATTTTTTTTTACAAATCTCACGAGCTGCCTTTGGGTGGTCAAACCCTAGGCACAAAACACAAATCAAGTGAGGATCTGCTTTAGCAAATGATTCACCACACTCTGTACAATGTTGAAAACCCATTGAGCTGGTTCTTTTCTTGGGCAGTAACAGAACCAAAAGAAAACCCCTAAGGTTTTCTGAGAGTCAGAAACCCACACGAGTAAACAAAGTTTTTTGGGGTTTTTTTGCAGTCAGTTTAGTGACTGAAACCAAGAGTTACCCCGGTTTCTCTCTAAAATCAAATAAAATTAAACAACCAGCCCAGAGAAGTAGTTTTAACAGAAATTTACCTTAAAAAATATACAGAAAGGTTTGGTTTCCTCCCAGTTGTGAAGAACTGACAGGGAACTGAAAAACTTACCAGAATAACATTAAATCTAGACTAATTTACCTGTAAAACCAAGGGCAGTGCTTTAAAAATGAACAGAAATAAAAAGTACTTAAAAAAAAAAAAAGTGAAAATTAAATCTTCAGGAAAGATGGAGAGTTAGCTCTCTGAGGCATCTGACTTAGGAAAGCGGAGTAAAGAATCTGACGGTTGCAGGATGTAGTTCAGGGACAGTGGTTTGAAAACCGAGCTTGAGCCTACCATTCTGTCATTGGCATAGGTTCTATTAACCATTTTGGCTCTGGGGCAGTCATATGGTGAGATCATACTGCATATGCCAGAATATAGAAAGATTTCCTGGGGTTTGAAAGGTGAATTCCAGGTCGCCGCGCAAAATCACCTTTCAGGCAGGAGCTGAACATTTTCTCCACCCTTGAAAAAGCAACAATAGTGTAGCATTCACCACCACCATCATCATTTATTTAGCAGCCCCTGCCAAAAGCACAGCAGTGCTGCAGCATGGATATCTTAAGTTTCTGAGAAGCCTGGTTGGAGCTAGGTGAAACATAAGATATCCATGCTGCAGCACTGCTGTGCTTTTGGCAGGGGCTGCTAAATACATGATCGGAATCAGCTATCCTGCATGTGACTCTAATTGTGGTGGTGGTGAGTGCTACACAGTTGTTGCTTTTTCAAGGCTGTTGACTTCTTATGTGCACCTCCATTCCTTGTTCCTGCCTCTCCCTAAAGTTACGATTTTCTCCACCCTTGTTCATGAGGTGGGGTTATAAGAAGGCTATGTTGAAAAGTTGGGGTAAAAATATTAAAAACCAACAACTTATGAGCCTACGAGGTACACTGAAATGTATGAACACAGGCTCGTAACTTTGGTAATTTTCAATATTCTGACCCCAAATTTTCAAAATAGCTATTTCTTCACAGCACCTCATGAATGTGACAGCTGTCATTTTTAAACCCTGGCCAAAATGTGTTTTTGCACTTGTGACATGAAATCACCTTTGGGCAGGATTTGAAAATGTTCTCCACCCATGTTCATGAGGTGGGCTCATAAGAAGGCTAAGTGGGGTCATAAGAAGGCTATGTTGAAAATTTGGGGCAAAGATATGAGAAAACAACATAGTTATGAGTCTACATTGCAATTTTTCAACACACACTCATAACTGGTAATTTTCAAAATTTTGACCCCAATTTTTCAACACAGCCATTCTTTCTCACCACCTCATGAATGTGACAGCTGCCACTTCTCAAATCCTTTATAAATGACACCTGTCATGCTCAGAAGGAGTGATCATAAAAAGATTATGTTGAAAATCTGGGGTAAAAATGTGAAAAAAACAGTTATGAGGAAACAAAGTGTTCCAATATTTACTCATCGGTTTAGTTTTTGCAGAATTTGGCCCCCAATGTTCAACATATCCCTTGTTACCCCACCTCCTGAATATGGCAGGTGTCATTTTTCAAATCCCTTCCAAAACTTGTTTCCACAGTTGCACAGCGAAATCACCTTTCAGGTGGGATTTTAAAAAGTCCACCTGTCTTGACTGTAACGCTTCACTGCCTCTGGAATCTTATGCTGTGCAGCTGTCTCTCGTCACTCAATATAGAATCTTTGTAAACAAGCTGCTAGCTCAAGGGATATTTTCTGAAGAACTAAAACAAATAATGTCAAGTCATAAAAAGACTGTTAGACATTTGGGGTCAAAATGTGGGAGCCCACTTAAAAGTAGATATTGCCTCTCAGCTGCCCTATCCTGGGTAATTGCAATCTAACAATGTGTCAGAGCAGGGCAACACTGAAACCAAGATACTGCATCTCATCTGTTCTATCCTGGGTAAATATATAGTAAAAAATGTGTACAAGCAAGACCCGGCACAACAGCAATACCAGCGGTAACAACTGGCATTGGCAAATGCTTGTTTTATTTTTTTGTGAAGGAGTTTCTCTTCATCACTTCAAACTCAGTCCGATTATGGTCACTGTCACCCACTGGCTCCCCCACCTAGACTGCCCTGACAGTGTCCTCTTCACTTACCCAGCAGTGAATCCAGAACCAAGTCCCATGTTGTCCTATTCCTGACATGCGGAAGAAGAAAGCAATCCTTCGTGACTAAGAAGAAATCCTCCCTACTTTCCCATGAGCATTTTACACACCCCAGTCAATGTTAGGCAGGTTAAAAACCCACATAAAAACCAAGAACCTTGTTAGCCAAGTGGTGACACTGATTTTACCCCGGTGGACCACTACAATATTTGAAAAATTAAAAAAACCTTGATAACATGGCTCTTATTGGGATCAACAGAGGAGCACACCTTCACGTTCTGTAAACTCATATGTCACACATCTCGGCGAAGGGACAGAGTGCTATACACAGTGTACCAGGAAGGGATCTGGTGACCAGCTCCTGGATATGAGGATTTATGATCCCTCCCTCCCAAGAAGACTTCAACGTATAAAATTCAGAGACATGGAATGTTTAAGTCATTCTTAGGTAAGCTAACAGTAGGAGGCTTGCAGATAGCACCAATACTGGTGTTCTTTTAGGGGTAGCACCATTTTTCGAATTGTGCTACTGCCCTCTATTTTTTTATGCAAACAGATGCTTGCTTTCAAAAATGAATCACTGAATCATGGTCTAAGTTTAAAACATTATCCGCCCTCCAAATTAATTTAAAAGGGACTAGACTGGCCTGTATGGTGTTGGCATTGTCAATTTATAGGCTTACGACCAAAATAAAATAAAATATTTTGTGCAATATTATGGAACATCAGTGTTTAGTTTACATTATCATAAATCACTAGTGGCTGCATCTGCTGTAATGCTGTGCTACCACAATAAACCTCATACATAAAAAGCAGAGGCAACTTGAGTAGCTATTCAAAAATGAGAGGAATATTTAATGAATATATAATAGAGTAATGCTATATGTTAGCTCTATAAATGGAGCGAATGCACCAAATGTAAAGAGGACTCCATCTCTCAAAGGTGCACTTGCTCTGGGAATTCATATCCTATAGGATGGTACCATCATTTGCTTATGCATTGTCATGGATTGTTGATTATTAATAGTGTTCTTCATTATGTAATCCTTTCACATGGGTCTACATAAAAACTACACTATAATACATTTGAACAAATCTAACTAAAAGTCAAAGACTCATAGGCTTTTGATTATCAAGATGGAGTAGCACATGCAGTTTCAGAACCAGAACCCCGATTAAGGTACTGGTTCTGGCCCATCTTTTAGAAATCCAAGCATTTCAACATTTGTTTCAATCAGCATACTTGCAAAACACAGTACCTTTGACTTTCTGGGGATTTGGGGAATGTGCCATTATCTCCTTGGGCTATCAAGCCTTAAAATCTTGCTGCTATAATAAATATATCACGTTTGTAACCCGCCCATCACAAAAAAAGACTAATTTCTCACTCTATTTATAACCCTAAATTCTTTTCTCTGTCCTGTTGAAGACATCAGTTTAAACTTTGTACCAGCTTCATAGCCTTACTGAACGCCCACTTGGAAATAAGCCATGCAAAACATATGATAGCACACAAATAAGGAAGCAGTACTCTGCAAAAAGGTGTAGGTTTATATCTGCATCGTTAAATTATGGAAGTCAAGGTATCAGATACAGTGTCTGTAATAACACACAGCAGTTTGTGGGTTAAGCAAGTAATAAACCATGACAGGATGTGCATTAAAGGATTTTAATGCATGCACCAGGGGTGTAGTAAGGCCTGAGGCTGAAGGTCAAGTGTCTTTACACCCTTGGGAAGTGCATTAAAATCCTTTGTAACATGGCAAAAAGAACAGTAGCTGAAACAAGGAGAACAATTGGTGCAATAGCATCAGGTGGTATACAAGCAACACAGCATTATGGCACGATAATGCCGTGTTGCTTGTGTAATACAAAAAGCAGCCAGAGTGGGAAAACGAGCAGTGCAGAGAAAGAAGAAAGGTAACAAAATGGGAGAGATCACGTTTTCTAAGAGCAAGTAGGTAGGCTAGAGAAGCAGTAGGAGAAGGGCAAGGGACACACAGGGAGATGGCATGCAACCGAGGGGAACACAGTGAGAGAGTGAGGAAGCAGAAGCGGACTGAATTGGAAGCCGTTGACGGTACACTGCAGAAGTCAACTGCAGTCATGGTATAGCAGTGATAGAGACGGAACACGAGAAACAGACCGGGAGAATGTCAGTGCCGTAATCGATCGAATAGTGTAAACAGCAGCGTGTCAAGGAAAGAAACTAATATTATCGTGGTAAGAGGTGAACGCTGTATGCAAATGAGACACACAGCTTGAAAGGGAACGAGTAATAGTAGAAAGTTGGGGTCCTCCTAAGAGGCATAAAAAATGACCAGCCGGCAGAAACAGAAAAAAACGTTCAGCAATGGTTAAGTAAGACATCTATATACTTATGTGCAAAAGTTTTGAAAAGACATATAGGTACATAAGAGAGGTTGAGGAAAAGTTCTGAAAGTAACAGTAAAGTTTACTTAATAACTGATATGTTATTATTGTGTAATGAATCACAGCAGTACAAACACATTCCTGACATGGAAAGTGATGGGCACGCCATGTTACAAGTGCATTAATCCCCTCCGAAGGTGGCATCTAATGGGGAGTTAATGCATGGTTGGACCGTTGTACGCACTCGGCCTGCGGCCTCGTGCCACAACGGTCTCAACCATGCATTAACTCCCCATTAGATGCCACCTTCATCGGCGATTAATGCTTACATGATGCACACCTGTACGAGCTTATTACATGTATAAAATGGCCCTATGTAGGTTTCTTGGGGAGGAAAATGAGCTTTGATACCTGACCATGCAGTAGAGATTTAATGCACAGTCGGGTGATGTCCCTCAGCCAATGACATTTCTAGATTTTCTTGCCATTTTATAAGCTACATTAAAGGACATCATTCAGGATACCTGTAAAATAGCTTAATCCACAAACTCTTGAATGTGTTTGTTATTCCTCATATAAAATGATTTTAGTTTTGCACGAACCACCATCTTGGTCAGGTTGCCCTTGTAAAGAAAATAATTTTAATCAGATACTATAAAATAAAGTATAATAATAACTACTTACATTTTCGTGCAAGTTGGTAGACTTCATATCTCATGCTCTGATAGTAAAAGTTGTCATCTAAAATAATGAAGAGAGGTCCTGCCGTTTTATTTATCCGGTAGTGGCATATATCAGAGCTCCATATGTCCGAAGAAATCAGATTTTGCTGTTTCAGGCAGTGAAGAAAGCATTCCCAAGTCGTATCTGTTCCATTCGCTGGGGCAAACAAGTAGGAGTTACTGGCTATACTCTGAATTAAATGTTCAAGGTACACCAGCAGCTTTTGTCTGTATGACTTCCAGAACGACAGCTAGAAAACAAAAAATACACGCAACTGTATTTAGTAATAAATCAAATTACTTTTCAAAGGGAAGTTAAAAAAGTTTCTACTACAGAACAATGCTTGTTCTTGTTAAGAGAATAATATGTATTTCAAGTACTGTACCTAACGTAGAAAGCTAACTGCACTCTTGCGCTCTCTGAATGTAACATATGATTCTGTTCTGCAGCCCCCCCTCAGGTCTCGGTCAAAACAAGATGCTACATCTCAAATGACTTATTCTGGTAAGGACTATTTAAGCACAGCTGATTTTCTTTGTTTTATAATATATATTTATAGACCCCTTATTAAAATAAAACTGGTAGTTATTTCAGTTATAAAAGCATTAACAAAGGTTCATATCTAATGCTGGATATCAACAGAACACTGGCTTTTTCATTTTGCAAGACCTCTTATCCACTGTTACAAGAAGTAGAGCCATTAAGGCATTATTTCAACAGAGTGGCTATGCTGAATTTAGAGGCTATTTTTCTGTATAACTAGCCAGAGATTAGCACTGTAATTACAAATAAAATGCAACTAGAGTTGGGGAATTTGGATTTAAATTTGGTGCTTCCAATGGAGTATAAAAATTCTAACTTTTGGTACTCTATCCAAAGATCATGTGTAATGTCTAATGCTTCATGCTTAATACAGTGCTTTCTCATACATTGTAATTTCTTTTTAAAGTCAGTATTCAAAATGATATACCAGCAGCCAAATGGTATTCTGCCCACAATTCCTGGTTCGATAGGTAACAAAAAAAAAAGTCACGATTACAGTATACAGTCATTAGTTTTAATAGCAACTGTATCTGTGTGATGAACTCACAAAAACTGTCTGCAAATAAGCTCTCATTTTAAACAGCCTCCAACATCACAGGTGGGTGGGACAGGGGACTATGAAAAAAGATATTTAAGCTGGCATGTCAGCTAGTTTTTCCTACATTTTCTGTATTTAGCTCCTCCCCCTTTTCTTGATGAACATGCATATGAGCTTGAGGACAGGATCATAACAGCTTCCACTTATTATCATTTTTACTTATTTTTGCCGACTAGTATTGCACACTAGACAGTTACTGTAAATGCCTATTACAGTGGAACCCTGTTATAAGCACACCCTAAATGCCAAGCAAAAATGTTCTTATAACCGGGATGTTCTTATAAGAGGGCTACATTGAAAACAATGAATATCTATGTAAAATCTATGGTTAACATGATGAAACTGGGCTCAGACTACATTTTAGAGAACTCATTATTAAAAGTAGTATAATATAACATTTTAAAAGAACTCTTGCACAAATAGTTAAGAGTGTTGTAAAGTTCATTCAGTGTCTCACCCAACTATGAAGGAGTATGTGCTGCCTTCTTTATAAGGCATCTTTCCAACATCCATTCACTACTCCAGTGACTGTTAATGAGGAAACTAGATGGTGATTCAGCCCAGGCTTAGCTCACAGAGAGGTGATAATGACCATCTACCACTACCTGTGGAAAGAAATGTTCTTATCAACGGGCTGACTGTTCTTATAAACAGGCTTTACTGCCATTGAAAATAACGGCAAAACTCGTGACATTTCAACAAATGTTTTTATAAATGGGATGTTCTTATAAGTGGGCTCCACTGTATTAGGCATGACCTGGAAAATTTTACAACACAGTGCAGGCAGTGCAGTGTGATAATATAGAACAGGGCACAGACTGACACAATATGATATTTTTAAAACAAAAGCATATACCAGTTTTGTTCCAGCTGCTTGCCTACACCTGACATAATCACCTGCTTGCAGTATCACAATCTGTTGCTGTGGAAATGACTGTGATGGCACAAGCAGAGGATTGTCAATGTTAGATGTAGACTGGCAGCCAGAACGGATGAACTCTGGGAGGCAGAGGCTTAGAGCACAAAGCTATGAACCTGGCTTTAGAAAATGGGCTTTTTATTTCCTGGGCTCTGATTGTCTGGTACTCATGCCAGGAGGGTACATTAACTTTCAAAAGATGCCCAGGAAATAAAAAGTACCAGTCTGCAATGCCCCAATGCCAAACTGGTATCCACGTGCCAGTTTAGATTTTAAAACACAGCAGCTACAATTTTTTTCTGCTCACTTAGCTACAGGAAAGACCGAGTCAGCAAGACGTTAAAAAACAAACAAAAAAAAACCCAGTATTCTTAGCACCATCACTATTCCACAAACTGCCTTTTCCCTTATTAACGCAAATATTTTATATTCCCAATAGCACTTTTATAAAGTGACTTCTGTTCCGCTAAAGATCAATCCCTCCAATGCCACCCAGTTCACTTCAGACACCATGCCCTGCAATTCTACTACAGTGACTGGCTTAAACTATGAACAGGAAGACTAAAAAGTGAGCTTAAAAAAAAAAGAAAGTAAAGCTGCTGTGCAGCCACCTCTCCATGTTTGCCTGCTTCCGGGTATAAAAACTGGTAATGGTAACGTGTTGTGTGCTGCATCGCGGCTTGCCCTGGCTGAAAAAAACCCACCTGCTGGACCCAAACAGCCAAACAGAAGGAACTTTTTTTTTTTCTTTTCCAAAAAAAAAGATAATCACCTTATGTGACTACCACAGACACTCCATTTCCATACCGGATCTGACTGTACATCCTCTGAGCCATCATCCTGCAGCAGACAAAATCCATTCCTGACCATGGCACGGTTTCCCAAAAATACACATAAAATAGAAAACAGAGACAGTAGCGCTGGTCTCATCAACCAGGCACTGGTACAGAAATGACCCAGCAGATTCTGGTGAGGAGACCCAGGAAACAAAACAAGTACAGGGGCTTGAAAATACAAAAGAAAACTAAAGGTCTGGGGTGGGGGGACGCATCTCAGGGACGAAATGCCTAGCAGACACCACAGAGCCCTCTGCTGGCCAAAATAGTAGTTACAGGGACAACTTCACCAAAAAAGGACTACAAATTCAATTAAACATAGAAACACAGAATCTGACGGCAGATAAGGATTGTTTGGCCCACCCAGTCTGCCCATTTCCCTACCTAATGGATAAGCTGCAGATCCTAGTTAACCAACAGCCTACTTCTTCCTACCCCAACCCCCTAGAATTGCCTTATAACTGTCCCACGCATTCTTGAAATCCACCAGTTTTTGACTCCACAACCTCCTCAGGAAGGCTGTTCCATGCGTCCACGACCCTCTCCATGAAAAATATTTCCTCACATTACCTCTCAGCCGTCCCCCCTCAATCTTCAAATTGTGCCCCCTTGTTCTTGCACACCTCTTCTTCTGAAAGATGCTATCCTCTTGGACTTTGTTGATTCCCTTGAGGTACTTGAAAGTTGATATCATGTCTCCCCTCTCCCTCCTTTCCTCGAGGCTATACATATTAAGCTCCTTTAAGTCTCTCTTCATATGTCTTCTGGTGCAGACCCTGCACCATTTTAGTAGCCCTCCTCTGGACTGCCTCCTTCCTGTCTATGTCTTTGTGGAGACTGGGTTTCCAGAACTGCATGCAGTACTCCAGATGGGGTCTCACCAGCTGTTTGTACAGAGGGATAACAACTTCCTGTTTTCTACTGGTGATGCCTCTCCTTATGCATCCCAGTATCCCCCAGCCCTCCTGACTTCCCTCTCACATTGCTTGCCTACCTTAAGGTCATCTAATATGACTTCCCCAAGGTCCCTTTCCATTTCTGTTGCTGTTAGTATCTCACCCCCCATTGTGTACTCTTCCCTTGGGTTTTTATTTCCCAGGTGCATTACTTTGCACTTCTTAGCACTGAATCTAAGCTGCCATACATTTGACCATTCCTCCAGCCTTGCCAAGTCCCTTCTCATCCTTTCCACCCCACCCTGTGTATCAACTCTGCTGTAGCTCTTGTGTTGTCTGCAAAAAGACATACTTTTCCTTCCAATCCCTCTGTAATGTCACTTATAAAGACATCAATTGTAGTCATTTTTTATAGCATTACTTTAGTTTTTGTTGTAATCATATTAAAAAAAAGATGCATGTAGCTCATTTTCTAAGCACAATAATACCCTCCAGGGTGGGTGGTATGGGCAATACCAGATCTTCCAGGGTCTATGAGTACCTCCGCCTGTGGCGTCGGGCCTCATAATGCCTCTGGGTGGTCCGGTATTGCCCAATACCACCCACTCTGGGGGGTATTATTGCTTACTTAAAACCCACAACCACCACTTGTACACTGTGTGACCCTGAGCAAATCGCTTAATCTTCCTCTGTTCTCGGTACACCTGGAAACAAGCTCTGGCTCAATGTACCTTCTCCTGCTAAAAATTAAAAAGTCAAATTTAGGAGACTGTGATCCTGCCTTCATGTTACAGCCCAATTATAAAGAAAAAGGATAAACTATATCCAATAAATACAGAAAAGCTAAACAGAGTAGTATTCTCAACATTACCTTATGTCAGAGGTTTAATAAGGGGCTTGCAAGAATAAAGGGCCACTGCCAAAAGACTAAGAAAGGGGGAAAAGAACTCTGTGAGGATTTCTGCTTCTGGCTGCTGTGGCCCTACCTGACCAGTAAGTGTCACTAGTGCTCCATGTACAGATTAGCAGTAGTGCATGCCTATGCTGATAAGAGAATTTGCAATATGAGGTACAATTCATAAAGAATGGAGAACAACAATAAATTATCACTTGCTGTGTGAAAATGTACAGAACTATACGTGTGTTGTGTGAGGGGGGGACGGACATCAAGTGCCATAAACAACTCCATCCAGAAAAAAAATATAGGCTGCTAGCCACCCCAGTTGTTTGTTGCAGGTTGGGTATCAATGTAATGGTGTTCTAATTTAAAAAAGCAGCTAATAATTTAGAATATTTTTTCCCCCAGAGGTTTTTATTCCTGACCATGCTTGTCATTCAGGAACATACCATTTCAAGAGATATAGCCCATTCAGGCCTGTGTGCTCTAACTCCGCAGGAACCAGTAACCCACTGGCACCCCTACCCCCTTCCAGCTTCCCTCCATGGCAGGGGCTTTGGGGAGAGGGCTGTCCTACACTTGAGGCAGTTCACTGTGCGGACTAGGATCAGTGCCAGCAGGCAGTGGGACCCAGGAGAATCCCAGAGGCCCAGTCCATCAGATAGATGCACAGGGGTTTTTCTGCCCATTAGGTTCTTCCCAGCTTCCCCGACATAAGCACTGCCTTCTGGGTAGCCTCTCCTGCATATGGCACATCCCTGTGACAGGCGCAGCTCTATGGACCAGTCACATGGGTTGCTGCAGCACTGGAGCTTGCCATCAACTCTCCCCGATCGAGGCACACTGTGGCAGCTGCCCCAGCCCTGCTTGCCTCCCGACGTGACCACTCAAGTCTGCTCCTAAACCTGGGTTGCCTGCACGGCAGTGCATGTGCTGTCGCTGGGCCACTGGGGCAGCCTATTTAGAACATTTCTAAACTCTGACAAATTCACGCCACCGTGTTAGACCCAAACAGAAAATAAATCCCACTGAACATAATGCTCAGCCCCTCAGGAGGCAGTGCAGATGTAGACATGCTGGGTTTTAAGTTGTGTGGTTATCAGAAGAAGAAAATAAGGAAAAAAAAGCTGGCATAAGGATTTCTTTTATTTCATGCGTTCTGGTTGGCAGGACTTGTTTTTACTCATTGGTTCTTCTATCCCACTACATGAATCCTAGCCAATCAAGATGCAGAAATATCCCTAACTATTACACAAGTACACAATAAGACACAACGGGGTCTTGGTTGTACAGGGTTTACCACAGGCCCAAAGGCTAAGTAAGGCACGCAACCGAACAACCAACATCCTGGAGTATCTTACTGAGCCTATAAAATGTGCAACTAGGGAAGTTTAAAATAAAAGTACATTTTAAAAGATACAAATGGGAAAGAAATGCTTTACGAAACAAGTTTAACTAGCCCCTCCCACAAGTGGGTGCTAGTAGGGGCCATAAGATTATGTTTAGCTGCAGCTGGCCGGGCCTTCCTAGTTTTTGAATGTGATTTTATGCACCACCACCCCCCCCCCCAAACTTCCCTCCATCTCCAAAGCACACTGCTCAGTCCGACTACAAGCTTTTTTTGTTTGCTTTTTAGTGTGTCGAGATCAGCACAACATTATTCTGAATTGAGATCTCCCGTGGAGGAAAGGAGCAGTCAGACAACTGGGCAGTCCAAAGTTCAGTCAGGTTTTAAAGCCTCTGTGGTGGTTTCTTTTTTGCAGTAAGATAGCTATATTGGGGAAGGGAGGCAAACAAAAAAAAAATCATGCTAAAAATTAAAAAAAGGGAAAAACATGGCACCTAATGAAGACTGTAACATGGCAAAGACGTAGGACAGTAAACCAAGAGCAGTGACTGGATGAAAACCATCAGATGGCATACTTTGGAAATGGCATTAATTTAGCAATACTGCCATCCCCAAAGTGAAGTACCATAGTATTCCACACAGTGGGAAAAGCAGCAGAGCAGTAAATAGTAGTTTAGAGTGAGGAAGGAGTGCCTGTCTGTCCCACCCATCCACCCACCTAAATGCCCGTGAATATCCCCATAAAATAAAAAGTGTACCAGGAAAAGAAAATAACTGTGAAACTGGTTTGTCAACAATCGCGGTACTGGCGTAATGCACAGAAATAAAGAGCCACAGAAAATGTGAAGGGATGGAGAGTCAGAATGAGCAGTGACGCACGCGTACTAGAACAGTGGTAGAACGATCGCAGAAGCAGTTCCGGAGCACAAGCCAGCACTACATGGACCGCATGCGGAAATGTGTTCTGCACTTAATGTTAAGTGCTAAACAGTACATGCCACAGTAAATGTGCATCAGTACAGTAGCAATACAAGTGCGTAGCAGGTCGAAGCAGTACGAAAGCAGCATAGATGTGGTCACCGATGATACCAACGACGCCCAAAAGGAACATAGGAGATATGGCAGTAAAGGACATCGGAGTGAAGTGGTGCACAAAAATCAAAGGTCAGCCAATATGCTAAATAGTAACAGTGGCAGATTGGTGAACCGATTAACAAGCACATCGTGGACCTCCTACACAGGCTATATAAATAACTGCCGTGGAGATTCGTACTGCTTATGAAATAAAATGTTGTAAAAAACAGTTCCTGCCCAACCATGCATTAATTCCCCATTAGATGCCACCTTCATCGTGGCTTAATGCTTACCTGAAGTTGACAACACTTTCAAAGACACAGCAGGGATGTTACACGTGCCTTTTTTTTGTTTTTAAAGTTGTGTAACTACAAGAAATAACATGTTTGCCAGCATGAAAACTGAAAATTCTAAAACCTGGCACAAGGATTTGTTTGCCATGCTTCCAATGCTGGCAAGATATTTTTTAATACTTATATTTTATTCAGAGAGAAAAAAAAATTAATGATTGAATACAATTCGTATCACAGTGTCATCTCGAAAATGAAACAGATATAGATCATTTACAAGTAAAGTACAGGACAGGTTTCAATCCATCTGTTGTACTGTACCCGTGCACTGGTCCTAGCTGATCAGTATGCAAGGATTCCCCTACTCATTTATTAAAAATGGTTAGAGCACAGAAATGTGATTCAGGAGATCTAGGTTCGATCCCACCAGAGCCAACTACTCCATGTGTGACCCAGAGCAAGTCACTTGAGCTTGAGTACTTCAGTCCTCCCAAGTGTAAACCAGGACAGAAGTAGGACCTCACTGAAAACAAGATGCTGTATTACAACTGGGCTGTACTAAGTAGCTAAAGGAACACCCCTAAACAAAATAATATCAGTCTTCAGGTGCTCCATGTAGAACTTCGAGTTCTACTGGTAACATGAAACTGGTGTCACCCTGAGGTTAAAGCACAGGACTGTGAGTGAGCAGACTCTTGCTTAAATGTCAGCCTAGCCATACGCCTCACTGCAACAGAAAATGAAGGACTTGAACTAAAAACAATTCTTCAATGTCTCCCAATTTTGTTGTTGCTGTAAGTACTTGTAAAGTGTTCAGAAACAGTAAGTGATGTAACTGATTTTTACGTTTGCTTGTGCGCTCAACGCTAAGCGAACATCTTGTTATGATAAGGGCATTTCCAAGGTGTCACGGTCAGATCCAATGCAGTTCAAGCTGCAGTGAGCATGGCAGTGACAGGCCAATGATCAGCCAAGCTGACTGTGACAGTGTTTTCTGCTTGCTTGGTGGTCACTTGTCATAGTTGAAAAGAGAGAGCCATTCCTATCACCGCCAGCAAACATCCCCCCCCCCCCACCAAGCAGGCTTAGCTGTGTTACTGTAACAGTCAAAAGTCTCGCTTATGGTCAGTCCCTGTGCAACCCCATGCTCACCCACTAGAGTCACCATCGCTCACTGTCAATGTCCTTGAAAACTCAGCAAACGATCTTCAGCCTTGGTTCTTATGTCAGCTCCAGTGTGCTGCCCTTCTCTTCTCCCTGGCCTGACTCCCCCCTCCAAAAAAATATGCTGCTAGTCCCCCCGAACATCTGTGGAGCTTATCTTAAACTTGGCAATCATTAGGCTTTGCTTGACCTTTTTCTGCACTACGTAGTTCTTTACTGTGTTGGTTAGCCACACCTACACATCACTGGTGAAAATCTGGGGTTATCCTCATCACGTATAATTGATGACACAAGTCCCTTTACACAAGAAAGGGTCCTGAAGGAACTGGAAGTAATGAGAGTTGATAAAGCAATGGGGCCAGATGGGGTGCACCCCAGGGTCCTTAAAGAACTAAGAGAGGTGGTGGCTGAACCTCTGGCTATCCTGTTTAGCCGATTACTGGAAACAGGGGAGGTACCCAAAGACTGGAGGACAGCAGATGTAGTCCCCTTATACAAAAGTGGGAACAAAGAGGAAGCAGGGAACTACAGACCAGTCAGCCTCACCTCGGTAGTGGGGAAGATCATGGAAGCACTACTGAAGGAGAGATTGGTGGAACATCTGGTTGTCAATGGACTACAGGACCCAAGGCAGCATGGTTTCACCAGGGGGAGGTCATGTCAGACCAACCTCGTTGAATTTTTTTGACTGGGTGACTAGGGAGGTGGATCAGGGGAGGGCAGTGGACATGGCCTATCTAGACTTCAGCAAGGCCTTTGACACTGTGCCACATAGAAGACTATTACACAAACTGGGGAATATGGGCGTGGGCAGGTCACTAGTGTGGTGGGTAGGTAACTGGCTGGGTGGCAGGACACAGAGGGTGGTGGTAAATGGCTGTCACTCCACAGAAGGAAGAGTGACCAGTGGGGTACCACAGGGATCAGTGCTGGGACCAGTCCTATTCAACATCTTCATCAGTGACATTGCGCAGGACCTAGGAGGCAGAATTTCACTGTTCGCTGATGACACAAAGCTCTGTAACAGAGTAGACACACCAGAGGGTGTAGACAGAATGAGAAGGGACCTGCAGAAACTTGAAGAATGGTCAGGGGTTTGGCAGTTGAAATTCAATGCAAAGAAGTGCAAGATAATGCATATGGGGCACAAAAACCCTGGCACAATATATCAGTTGGGGGGTGAGGATATAGCATGCACCAAGCAGGAAAGGGATCTTGGGGTTATCATCTCTGATGACCTCAAGGCAGGGAAACAGTGTGACAAGGCAGCAGGTAAAGCAAATAGGATGCTGGGATGCATAGGCAGGGGCATCACCAGCAGGAAAAGGGAGGTCATAATTCCACTATACAAGACACTAGTGAGGCCCCACCTGGAGTACAGTGTACAGTTCTGGAGACCATACCTACGTAAGGACACAGACAGAGTAGAGAAGGTTCGGAGGAGGGCAACAAAGATGGTGCATGGATTGCATCACAAGTCCTATGAAGACAGGTTGAAGGAACTGAACATGTACTCCCTGGAGGAGAGGAGGGAGAGAGGGGATATGAGAGACACATACAAGTATCTTACAGGGAGGAACAGGGTGCAGGAATACACTATTTTTAAGCGACAAAGATGTTCCAGGACTAGAGGGCATGGGATGAAGTTGGAGGGAGGACGATTCAGAGGAAACATGAGGAAGAATTTCTTCACATAACAGGTGGTGGACAAGTGGAACACCCTGCCAGAGGAAGTGGTGGGGGCTGAAACAATCACGGGATTTAAGAATGCATGGGATAGACATAAAGGAATTCTGGAGGTCAGGGGTAAGGGGCAACAGACTTCTAGGAAAACATAAACTGAACTTACAAGCTCAAATGGGCAGACTGGGCGGGCCATAGGCCCTTATCTGCCGACACTGTCTATGTATCTATGTATGACAAAAACCATATTCACACACGTCTGACTGCATTCTAACCTGGGCTTCTACACATCCCCCTCTGACAGAATTAAAATGCACGTTGGCCGCTAAGGAAGCTCTGAGTGACTGCAGGAGCCTGCTGGAGGGCTTTCTGAATTTCCTAATCCAGCAATGGTGGGTTTATGCACTAGCGAGCACTTCACACATTCAGTAATAAAATGCTAATGCAGGTGCTTTTAAATTAACAAATTTCATCTTAAATGCTTGCAGGTGTTTAACCGATCAGTAAACGCAACTTGAGGACAGCGTTCCTTTGGGAATACATAGCTACCAAGCATACATGATCTTCAGAGTTACATAACACAGCAACATTGATTTTTACACCGTCTACATTGACGTTACAAAGACGCTGTAGCCAAGTTTATGTATGTTTATTAATTACAGGAAGTCGATACAGTACTACTGAGATAGTTGATAGAATACTTTGTGACAGATGTAAGTTTATTGTCACAAATCTATTGCTATAGTTAATTCATTCTTTGGATATGCAATAGGTTGCACCCCTCAGTACTTCTGGTACTTAATCAAACATAAAACATGGCAAATGGGAATACACTGTTAAACAGTTTACACTGAGAAGAAAACATATATGGTGGGGTACAGAACATTGCTGGCTCCTGTGTACCCCACAAAAAGTGCTGCAATACTGTTGTGAACTGTACATACGGGTGTCCCCACCCTCATGTCCATCCTGAACAGATTGCATGCAGAGACATGTGTATGGCCCAGACTGGGTACAGAGAGGGAATGCATCTAGTGTTCTGAATAGAAACATAGAATGTGTAGGCAGAAAAATGAAATTTAAATACCTGTAAGTTTTCTTTATCAGACGGCTGGTCTCTGGGCTTTCATACTGATGGGCTGTACCACATGCTGGCATCAGGAGGTACAGCCCATCAGTATGGAAACCCAGAGACCAGCTTAGAGAGAGAAAAGACCAGTGGGTCCAACTAGTCTGACCCATTTTACCTGCCCCCAACAATACACCCTGAACTGTGTTTGGTCACACCTGTCCCTCCCTTCTCCCTTACCTCTTTCAATCACACCCTTGTGCCTATCCCACATATGCTTGAAGCTCCCCACTGTGTGTGCCCCCACCACCTCCTCTGGCAGGTTGTTCCAAGTGTCTGCAACCCTTTCTTTGAAGAATTTCCTCACATCCCTCTTAACTCCCTCCCCCCAAGATTTATGGCATGCCCCCATGTTCTGCAGCTCCTCCTCCTATTTAAGAGACTCCCCTCCTGCAACTTGTTCACCCCCATGAGGTTCTTACAGGTCTTAGTCATGTTCCCTTTCACCTCCTCTCTTGAGTATATGTTAAGCTCCCACAGCCTCTTCTCGTATGGTTTCTCGAGCAACCCACGCACCATTTTAGTAACCCTCCTCTGGACTGCTTCCTCCCTGCTCATGTCCTTGCAGAGTTCGGCCTCCAGAACTAGACACAGTACTCCAGGTGGGGGCTCACAAAAGAGAGATACAGGGGCACCACCACCTCCCTATGGACCCCAGCATCCTGCTCACCTTAACTGCTGCCCTGTTGCACTGCCCTGCCACCCTGAGATCATCAGATATGATCACCCCAAGGTCCCTTTCTTGCTTGGTAAAGTACAATTGCGTAAGAACTTACCACAAAAGTAGATCTTCAAGAGAATCTCTTGCAGCAGGTCACACTTATAGGAACTTCTAGCCGCATGTGCGGTTTCCAGACGGAGGATTTTTCAAGTAGTCAACTAGGGACCGTCCCCAATGACACCACGTGTCCGTGCTCTGTGAGGTGTAAATGTGGGCAGTCCCAGATGCTCCTTGGTTCTTTTCCCCGCTAGCAACCGTATGTCACTAGTATCTTGTAAAAACATTTCCGAGATGAACCAAGGAAAAAATAGGAGTGCCTCAGTGAATCAGAGCAGTATTACAAGGCCTGCTGTCCTCATATTTTTCCTTTGTATTCCTCCGTCCAGTTTTTCTCCCAACTGCTGGGGACTCATTCCTATAAGTGTGACCTGCTGCAAGAGAGCAAGTTTCCTTCATAGAGCGGGAAGCAAGGGGGATGGAGGGAGGGGCAGCATGACCTGCTACAGGAGATTCTCTCGAAGATCTACTGTTACGGTAAGTTGTTATGCAACTGTACTATCTTCAAAGATATCCCTTGCAGCAGGTCACACTTGTAGGAATGAGTCCCCAGCAGCTGGGAGAAAAAACTGGGTGGAGGAATACAAAGGAAAAATATTAGGACAGCAGGCCTTGTAATACTACACGGCCAAAACTGGTCCTTCTCTTGGAAGTTATGTCCAGACTATAATGTTTTGTGAAGGTATGGACCACTGACTAGGTTGCTGCTTCTCAAATTTCTGTAATGAAGATGCCTCTAAAGCAGGGTTTCTCAAATTATGAGGCCAGCCTCCAAGGGGAGGCCCAAGCAAGCCTTAAAATGTACTATATATAACATCAAGTTTTGGATGCCTTGTGTGAAAGGATGCAGCAAACAAAGAGAATAATGGCATGCAAATTATGTACAAAATGGTTACCAGGAAAGACATGCTCAACAAACACTTGTTTCCTGGTGTGACATGGGGGAAAGCTGAATGCAGGAAATACAATTCTTGGAAACTGTGCAAAACAAAATGCAAAATAATGTAAATAAATAGGAACAAGGTAACAATTGACCCATTATACTGGCTGCAGAAAAACACAAATACAAAGGCTAAGCAGAGAGATAACAGGAGCAAGAGAAGGAGGGAGCAAAATGGTCCCCAAGAAGGTGTTTAAGAGCAGGATAAAACTGACAAAGAAAACAGTCTGACTCATGGAGGTATTGCAATGAGGGGTAAATAGGGACCAAAAGTCAGAAGTGTGGAGTGAGTAGGCTAACCAGGAGTTTTTTTTTTTTGGGGGGGCAGGATTCTAGAGAGGGAGACTAATAAATTAAATAAAATGAGAATAAACTCAACTACTCAAATGCACTTCATCGTATTCTTCCTGTAATGTGCAAAGTATGATAGTTGTTCTAACTATGGGGAGGCTCAAAATTATTTCTATATTGGGGGAAGCTCAAGATCTTTTCCAAGGCTTGGGGGAGGCTCACTATGACAAAGTGTGAGAACTTCTGCTCTAAAGTATGCTGTCAAGGTCACCATTCCACGTGTGGAATATTTCACTACACTCGGAAGGGGTTTATCATATTTTTTTTTTTTAAACAGAAAGTAATGCAGTTAGCCAACCAAGTGGACAAGCACTGCTTTGAAACCGATTTGCCCTCTCTTCCTGGGGTGAAGGAAATAAAGATTTGCACTATCTGGCACTTTTCTTTTGTTCTTAATAGGTAATACCTCAAAATTCTATGTACATCTAATGTATGAAGCAATGCTTCCCCTGGATTAGTGGGTTCAGCATAATAAACTGGCAGGTGGATGGTTTGATTTAGGGTATAGTCTGACACCACCTTTGGAAGAAAATTAGGATTCATTCACAAAGACACTCTTGTCTTTATGAAAATTCAATTAAGGTTCCTTACACATAAGGGCTTGTAACTCCGATATACGTCTAGCTGACATAATGGAAACCAAAAAAAGAGCGTTCCATGAAAGATACTTCAAATCACACGTAGCCGCTGGCTCAAAGGACAGCAATGCACATTTTTCTACTACGAAGTTCAGATCCCATGGGGAAGAGAATCTCGTATAGGGGGTTTTAAGTGGCGAATTCCTCTTAGAAAAGTTCAGAACCTCCAACTGAGTCAGAGTACGATTTTCAACCAGGACATGAAAAGCCGAGATTGCAGACAGATACACTTTTATGGAAGAATATTTTAATCCCGTATCCACAAGGGATAGTAAATAATGTAAGATATTCATAGATATCTGACAGGAGAAAAGAACCATCTTGGCCTATCGAGTCTGCCCATTCCACACTCCTTACTTGCCCCCCCCCCAAGCAGAGGTCCCCACCCCCGCTTCCTAGATAACCCCTTGTGTTTGCCCCATGCACTTTTGAATCCCTCCACTGTTCCGGCTCCCACCACCTTCTCCGGCAAACTGTTCCAGGGCTCCACCACCCTCTCTGTGAAGAAATGCCCTCTAAAGTTTCCCTTAAACCTGCCCCCCTCCAACCTCAGTCCATGCTCTCTAGTTTATGTGCCTACTTTCCCTATGAATAAGCTCTCCCCCAATTTAATAATCCCCTTCACATACTTGAACGTCTCTATCATGTCCTCCCTCTCCCTTCGGGTCTCCAGCGGGTACAAATCCAACACCCTCAACCTCACTTCATATGGATTCCCACTTAACTTGTGCTGAGTTGCCTAATACCACATTCTCATGGCTTCCCTGCACAGAGGGTAGGAATGTGTGCCTCCTCTTTTGTTCAGATAATAAACTACTGCGGAGTTATCTGTTTGAATCTGAAAACATCCCTCCTTTAGGAAAGTCTCGAACGCCTGCAGGGTACAGACTGACCTCATCTCCAGAATACTGATGTGGAAACGTGCTTCCTCCGGGCACCATATTCCTTGGGTTTGGAGACTGTTCAGCTCCTCAGCCTTGGGAGGAAGCATCAATAGAGAGTGAGGTGCAGAATGGGTTATTGAAATGCTGCACCTTTTAACAGGTTGTCTCTCTTCTGCCACCACTGAAGGACTTGCGTTGCAGGGGTCGAGACTAATACTGTCGCTTCTAGTCCATTTGTTCTTTGGTCCCACTGTACTCTTAGGGTCCATTGCAATATCCGCATGTGTAAGCAGGTGTAAGGGACTGTCGGGACAGCAGCCACCATGTGTCCCACTAACCTGAGATATTCTCTTGCTGTAACGTATCTGTTCTTGCAAAGGTATGATGCCTTCTTATTTTTTCCACCCGGTCTTGGAGTAGGAAGGCTAGGCCCACAGAAGTGTCCAGTACGGCCCCAATGTACTGGAGACGCAGAATATAATCCATCTTGGATTTTGGTATGTTGACTGTGATTCCCAGAGATGTGAACATCGAGAGTTTGGGAGAGTGTTATAGCCAGTTGAGGCATGGATGAGACTTTGAATAACCAATCGTCCAGGTAGGGAAAAACATAGTGGCCCGACCTCCTGAGAGCAGCTGCTACCACCGCAAGGCATTTTGTGAAAACCCTGGGAGCCGAGGCCAACACGAAAGGAAGGGCTCAGAACTGATAATATTAGTTTTGAAAGTGGAAGCAGAGAAAATGTCTGAGTGCATGATGTATCGTTATATGAAGTTATGCATCCTTCATGTCTAGGGAACAGAGCCAGCTGCCTTTGTTCAACAGGAGCAGGAGATTTTGCAGAGTAACCATCTAAAATTTTTTATACTCTATGTACAGGTTTACCTTTTTGAAATCCAGAATGGGTCCGAAATCTTCAGTCCATTTTGGGACTAGGAAGAAATAGGAGTAGAATCCCTTGCCCTGCTGAGGAAGGGGAACCGGTTCAATCGCCTTTTTGGTTAAAAGGGCTTGAATTTCTGTTGCTAGGACTTCCTCGTGACTGGTGGGGTAAACAGAGGTTCTTGGTGGCATATCTGGAGGTGTGGCTGTCAAGTCTAAAGTATGGCCTGACTTTACCAATTGTAGGACACAGGCATCTGATGTTATGTTTTGCCACCCCTGTACATGGGTACATACAGGGAAAATTTGCCCCCTACCTCCATGGGCTGGGGCCGAAGGCCTACGGGGAAGGGGGCGAATCAGGCTGTGGGACCACCCTGTTAAGGGCCAGAGGTGGCAGGCTGAGATGTTTTTGGGGTAGGTCTGGGTCCTGGTAAGGAGACTGTGGCTTTGCGCTAATTAGATTTTATTTATTTATTTATTTCAATCTTCGGAAATAACCTTTGAGCATGGTGCTCATTTTCAAAGGTTCCACATCAATATTATAAAACACATACATACATTTATACACACACATACATACAGTCACAGAGCTTCAATTTCACAAAATATTGTAGGGAATACATTTTTACACAGGTAAGGGATAATACAAACAATGCAATGTTCAGACAATTAATTAGTTGACTTATAGCTGGTGCCCAAGTTCAAAGTACCACTAGCACAATGTTCAAATAACAGATGCTCAATTCATAGTTCCACTTGTTCAGTAAAATACGTCATTCAGCCTCGCATAACAAATGCAAGCAGCCTGGAGGGTAGGCTCTGTCCAGGAGGTGGCTGCCTAGAGGGTAGGCTCTGACAAGGAGGTGAAGGGCTTAGTCGAGGAGGAGGAAGAGGAGACTAGGGGGAAGAGATCCAATTTAGGCAAGAGAGAGTGGGTGGGAATAGAACAGAAGTAAGTGGGGGCAAGGCTGATGGGAAGACCGTAATGAGAGAGAGGAGAGGGCGAGAAGAGAGGTGAGGTTACAAGGGAGATAGGAGGAATATGAAAGGGAGAAATAGAAGGAATGGTGGAGACTTTGCGTAAGAGGGAAAAAGGTAGAATGGGTAAGGAGAATAGAAAGATGTGAAAAGGGTGGGGGACTGATAGTAGCAAGGTAAGGATATAGGTAGGAAGGAGGAAGAACACAAGGCATTAGAGGAGTAGTTGAAATATTAAGTGCATCAAGACACTGAGAATGGCTAGGCACCAGGTCAGTAGAGTCGAATTCTACTGAGCATATGATTCAGGCTAGGAGTGGGAGGGGGTAAGTCATGGCCTAGTACTGCCCGTACTATGTATACAGGCTAGCACATGCGCATTAGCAAGGCACATGCAAATCGCGTATGCTAATTAAACTTCCTTACATCTCCCTTCTCAATTAAACTTTTCCTCCAAAACATAAAATGTTTAAAGTTCTATGCAGCTCAACGTTTTTTTGTGAATCTACGTAGTCACGATGCTAGGCAGGCCTTCATATCTCCCTTCCACTGACATGGCTAATTCTCGGACTGGAGCTGGTGCCAGTCAATTAGTCCTGACTGCTCAGGAGCGGGACCAGCTCCACAGGCTCGCTCTGTAACTGCCTCAGTGTTACTTGTGGAGGGACCGCCATTGCAGGCACCTCTGGGATCCCATCGTCCTCCATTATGTCATCAAGCTCTCTTCTCTCTTCTTCTCCTCGGATGTGCGAGTTTTGTGGGCCACAGGAGCAGCATAGCTCAGGGGTTAACAAAAGGTCCCTCCTGTTTCTTCAATACAATTTCCAATTTGCTTGGACCACATAGGAGCGTGGCTCTTCAGCATGGCATTGCAAAATTGCAGTAGTCCAGGTATTCTCAGGTGTTTGCAAGTAAACAGGCTGTCCTCGCTGTAAGGCTGGGAGTGGTCGGGCATGCAAATTGTAATAAGATTTTTGTTTTTCTTGAGTCCCTTGCAATGTAGCTCACACATCAACTTCTGGCACTTTTGGTTTAAGTAGCTCAGATCTGGCAGGCATTTAAGTTCTGGTTCTATGGCCCATAAGCAGCTGTGCTGGTGGTCCCAGCCCCTCCCGTAGGGTATTTCTCAATTCCAAGAGTGCTAAGTAAGGAGCTTGACGGTCCAGTTATGCTTTCTTTAACAGTCTCTTTATTGTTTGAATGGCTCGTTCCATCATGCCATTGCTCTGGGGGTATCTTGATGAAGACGGTACATGTTTAAACTCATACTTTTCTTGAAAGCCTCTGAATTCAGTGCAGAGAAATTGTGGGCCGTTATCTGTTGCAAGTATTTCTGGGATACCATGTCTTGCACATTGTGATTTAATATGGTTAATCACCATTTCACTTGTTGTATTTTGCAACTTGGATATCCCAGTGTATCTGGAGTAGTAATCAACCATTGCCAGATAATTTTCCCTTTCAAATTCAAATATGTCAGCCCCAACCTTTTGCTAAGGTCTCTCTGGTATTTCATGTGGTTGCAGCAGCTCTCTAGATTGTGCTTTCCTGAATTGGTTGCAAATGCCACACTGGGCCACCATGTCACTAATCTGACTGTTCATCCCTGGCCAGAATAAAAGATCTCTGGCCCTGCGCTTGCATTTTTCAGTGCCCACGTGGCTGCTGTGTAATCTGGTTAACATGTCTGGTCTCAGTGATGTAGGGACCATCAGTCTCTCCTCCTTCAGCAAAAAGTCAATTTTCTGTAGAGATTTCATCTCCGAACTGCCAGTACTGCCTTATCTTGGGGTACACTGATGTTTTCTCCTGGAGCCACCCATTCAAAACAGCGTCTCTCAACTTGACCAATGCTGAATCTGTCAGCCTCATGCTGAAACAATTTCAGTTTTTCATCACTGATAGGCATATAGTCCACTGTGTGAACCTCATATTTGTCTAGTTCAGTTTCAGGCACAGAATTTTCTCCCACAGCCCTACTCAGGGCATCTGCTATATGAAGTTCTTTACCCGCTTTGTACTGTACTAATAAATCATACCTTTGCAGTTTTAGCATCATGCGTTGAATTCTCGGTGGGGCTGTGGTGAGTGGTTTTTCGAAAAGGCTTTCTTGGGGCTTGTGGTCCGATTCAACATGGACCCTTGGTCTGCCATAGATATATTGGTGGAATTTTGAACAGCCAAATACAACAGCTAGCGTTTCCTTTTCAATTTGTGCATAATTTCTCTCAGCTTTATTAAGTGATCTGGAAGTAAAAGCAATAGGCCTGCCTTCTTGCAGCAGACATGCACCCAGCCCTTCTGAAGATGCCTCAACAAATAAGTCAACAGGTTTCCTTAGATGTTTGTAGGCCAGCACCGGGGGGTGGGGAGGTGGGGGGTTAGTTCTTGAAAGGCCTGCTGGTGGACGCTCCTCCCAGTGCCATGCTGTTTTTTTTTTTTTCTCTAGTATCTCTCTCAATGGCTTATTTACAGTTGATAGGTTTAGAATGAACTTTGCCAGGTAGTTTACCATGCCCATAAATCTCTGTAAGTCAGTCTTATTTTGGGAAACAGGCATCTGGGTAATTGCTTTTATCTTCCCAGGGTCTGCCAACGGCCCGTCGTTACTTGTGTCCAATATATTGGACCTCTGACATTTTGACTTTTGATTTTTTTAGGTTTAAAAGACAAATGCTTATCTCTGGCTCTTTGCAGAACATTCCGTAACCTCTCATTGTGCTCTTGTACATTAGCTCCCCATATTAGGATGTCACACATAATGACCTCTGTGCCCTCAAGCCCTTCAAAAATGTGTGAAATTTTTTTTTGGAAGACTTCTGGTGCTGAGCAAATCCCAAAGGAGAGACGCTTGAACTTGTACCTCCCAAAAGGTGTACTAAAAGTCACTAGATCAGAGCTGGGCCCATCCAGTGTAATCTGCCAGAATGCATGCCCAGCTTCTAACACTGTGAATACTTTGACCCCTGCTAGCTTGGTTGCAACCTCTTCAACTGTTTTCACTGGGTGATGTTCCCTTTTAATTGCTCTAATAAGATCTCTGGGATCTATGCAAATTCGTACTTTGGTTTTTCTACAACCACCATCGAGTTGACCCAGCTCATGGGTTTCTCCACCTTCTCAATAACCCCCAATCTTTCCATATTCTCTAGCTCAGTTTTCAGTTTGTCTTGTAATGCTAAAGGTATTTTCCTTGGGGTGAATCACATGGCTGACTGCTATATCTATTTTAATGTGGTATTCACTCTAAGCATTCCAATTCCTCAAATACATCAGCAAATTCAACCAGTATTCCTTCTGTGGTTTCCCCCATTTCCTCCACTTACAGCATCTATTGAAAATAGCTTCTTTATAAGCTTCATTTCCTAACAAGTAGATAGGCCCAACACTGGGGTCACGTTTGCATTTACCACTTGAAATGGCAACAGGTAATACTTTTGCTTAAAACATGTTAGCAACATCACTTTGCCTTTCAAAACAAGTTTATGCCCAGAATAGAAAACCAATCTAGCTGACGACCTTTGAACAGCTTCCCCAGACGTCTTATACATTTGAGAAGGCATCACATTACACTGTGCTCCAGTGTCTAGTTTGAATGTCACTGTTTTCCCATTTATGCTCAGATTTACTTTCCAATCAGTCTCAGGTTTATAGGTAGTCACAGTCTCAATACTAAAAGTATTTTAATTTTCCCGGGCATCTTCTCTAACAACTTGGATCTCACTGCGTTTGCTCACACGACATACTCTAGCAAAGTGATTTTTTCTATGGCACAATCTACAATAATGTCCATATGCTGGGCATTTGTTTATTTCATGCTCATGACCACGCTTTTCACATTTTACTTTATTTGCTCAAGGTACATAATTCCCTTTGCTCACATTGGCACTTGCTTTTACTCTTTCTTCCTGCACAACTGCTACTTGCACTGAACTTTCATCCTGAGCATATCCACTTGAGCGTTTAATCTGCGTTTCACTCAGTTCAGTGGCCCTGCATATATCTACGGCATCATCTAATGTTAAGTCCGCTTTTCTCAACAGTCTGCGTCTCATAATGCTCACTCTGTATGCTGCATACAATTCTATCTCTGATCAATGATTCAGTTAATTCTCCAAATTCACAAGATTTAGCCTTTAGCCTCAGTTCAGTTACATATGAATCAATGGACTCACCCAGATTCTGGCTCCTAGTATTGAACAAATGTCTCTCATAAGTTATATTCTTTCTTGGGTTACAATACCTCTCAAATTGTCCCATAATTGTATTCAGTTGCTCCTTCTCTTCCTCTTTTTCCCCAAAGTACTGAATACCTCCAATGCATCAGGGCCAGCCATATGCAAGAGCGCCATAGCCTGGATTTTCTGGGATTTTTCAGCGAGTCCACTGGCAACCGAGAAATTTTCAAATTGCTGCTTAAATCTTCTCCAGTTTTCAGCAACATTTCCATGTAGATTGAGAGCACTGGGAGGCTGCAGACGGTCCATTCTGACACCATGTCATAATCACGCAGACACCAACGTGGAGTGAGCTGGTAGGTTTACTGTACTGTATAACACTTAGTACAAACTGCAGAAAGTGCAGGTTATTGCCTGCCAGGGTAGCTAGTGCATGCACATTAGCAAGCCATAAGCAAATTGCGTATACTAATTAACTTCCTTACAGGAATGTCAAGATGTCCTGAGTTTGGAATCAAAATAGTTGATGACACTTAAAGGAAAATTACACCCTCATATCTTCTAAACGTTATTTGTTTCCATGTCAACAGATAACTTTTCATATAGCTGTTAAAGATGTATGCAAATGCTGTAGTCTGTTTTCACAGTTCATATTAGGCCCTGTTACTGTCCTGGGAGGCTCCATTTTGCGGTTGTTGAAATCTTACTGTCCCCGAGAGATGCATCAGCATATGAGAACATGATGCATAACCACCCCAGTATGCCTGTCCACTTACTCAGTCTTAAAAGAAACAAGCTGCAAGAAGGTGTGAAATACCCCATTTACTTTCATTGAGCTTTGCAAACTATCAGAGTTATAATGTAGGTTTTTTCCCTTCAAACTTCATTCAGTTTATGAGTTTCCAGAGAGTTTTTGCAGGGTACTTGTTCTTTCAGCATAGAGATACATGGTATAAATGGGTGATCTGACATCTTGTTCTCATATGCTAATGCAGTTCTCATGGACAATGAGATTTCAACAACCATGATATGGAGACTCCCAGGGCAGTCTCGAGGGGGAACTATGAGCACTGAAAACAAACTAAGCCTAATACATATAGCCCTAACAGCTACAGGAAAGGAGTTGTCTGTTGACATGGAAACAAATAAGATTGAAATGATATAAGGGTGTAGTTTTCCTTTAAAGGGTGCATTCAAACTGTAATGTTGGACATCAGGGGCAAAGCCAGAGACTCTTAGCCATGAATGTCTGTTGGACAAATTCCAGCAGTGGAAGCATGAGCCGATGCTAAACGGAATGTTCATTTTTGAATTGCAGCCATTTTTTTCGCTGCTAACCACCAAAGATTTTAGCCGCTGTTTTATAGATTTTTTTCAGACAAGATCCCTGCCAATTGGTAAGAATATAAAAAAAAAAGGTAAATCAGTGAGTAAGCCACACAAAATTCACCATAATTTATTTTAAATCGTTAGCTTTTTTGGCATCTTTTCGCTGTTTGCCAGTTTCTGATACAAGTGGCCGAACACTCCGTCACTCACTAACATCTATGCTATGCTAGAATACTACACTTCTACAAAAAAAAAAAAAAACACAAAACAGAGTTGACTAAAATATGATGGCGTAAGTACAGCTGCTGAGCCTGACTGAAAAGTAGCATTTCTTGTCGGTCTGACATCTCACAATCACGCTCCAACTCCTGATGCAAGCGGCTGCGCCCCCCCACCCCAGTTCAAAATATCACAATCACACTCCAACTCCTGCTGTGAGCAGCTCCCCCTCCCCGAAGCTCACACCCGCAGGATACCAGAATACTCCTCTTCTACACATGACAAAACAGAGTTGACTTAAATATGCTGGCATAAATACAACTGCTGAGCCTGATTTAAAGGCAGTATTTGTTTTCAGCTTCAAAGACTGAGGCCACATCCCCTCGTCACTTGCTGGCCCACACCCGCGGTATACCAGAGTACTCTCTTTCTAAACAAAAACACTGAACAGAATTGACTTAAATAGCACAACAGAGTTGCTGGGAGGGGGCAGCACAGTACCTGCCTGTTCAAACTGACCATTCTCCTCTTTGAAGCACTGAAATCTTTTGTCCTGTCTAACAGAGTCTGCACTCCACTGAATTTACTTCAAGGACCCTCCACATCACATCAATGAACTGCACAGTAAAACAGAAATAAAACAAGAAATAAAAGAAATACTAATTTTTAAAGATCCAGAAAAAAAAGAAATGATTTGATATCTTTTATTGGACGAACATAGATGTTACAAAAGAAAATAGTGTATTATTCCAAATCCAGCTGTCATTGTTTTCTGATGAAGGATTCTATGTAATCCAAACGCTCAAGCACATGTTTTCTTTTGTAACATCTATGTTGGTCCAATAAAAAGGTGTAAAATCATCTCTTTTTCCTGGATCTTTTGTCACAAGGATCAATACAGCAACAAAACTAATTTTCTGTGTCATTTTTAAAGAATGATCCAATACCCTTTTCGGCCATTACAAACAGCACATGACAGAACACTAAAAAAACTACAGCAATGGAGATCTACTCAGGACAAAAGTTCTTAAGTAAAAAAAAAAATATATAAAAAGCATTAAACCATTACAGGCAGAGGGACCATTTTATGTAAAAATGGATACAAAATGGAACCTTTTTTTGCAATAAGCCTTTGAATTTTGATTGTCACAGTTATGACAAATACAGGTTACCATTTTATAAGCACAATAAGATGCTCCAGGAATGTGCATTAGACAGTTCTAATGCACGACCAGGGGCTGAAGGCACTCGGACGCATGCCACTGGCTGTGCGTTAGAACTGTCTAATGCACACCCCGTCGCGCCTTATTGCTTACATATAACACAGCAAGGTTATTACAGTCAAGACAGCATTAAAACACCAGTCAATATGCAATAAATAGCAATAGTGGGCCTAGGAGCAGGTACAACTATCAATTCAATAGGTATTGATCAAAATGTTGAAGGTATGAAGGCTCACAACTGAATTCAGTTTGAGGGAGAACTGAAGTTTATTCCAGTATGTCGGAGCAAGCCAGCTGAAAGCAATTTTGCCACATCTGGTTACAATTCTGGAAGTCTCAAGCAAAATACAGTTGCATGCTCTTAGGTTATATAAACTAGAGACTCTGCAGAATAAGTCAGAGATATAATGAGGTGCATCATGCTTAAGAGGTTTGTAGGACCACAAATAAAGGTTTCTGAGTCGTCTAGTGGAAAAGGAGGGCTAACCAACAGATGCACAGAGGGTGCAGTGGTGGGTTCTTTCAGGGAGCCCAGTGATGAATATCAGTGCCCTATGATAAAGGACATCCAGTTTGACAAGTTGACCAGCAGAAGCACTTCTATACACTAATTCCCCACAATCAACGAAGGGTAAAAATGTAGCTAAGATCAGGGTTTTACAGGCATCCAAAGGTAAACTGAATTTATTTTTCTGATAAAAGCCCAGCCTTGGCCGCAGCTTCTTACATAAATGTTTTGATGCGATTACTGAAAGACAGAAAGCCATGTTCCTAGGTATTTAAAATTCTTTACCAACTCCAATTTATCACCTAGGAGAGTGCAGATGACAGGACTGAAGGTACCAGTTGATTGCTTGTTGTTGGAGGCAAAAAATCATGTACTGTTTCGGCAGCATTACGAAGGAGTTTTGAAGCACACAGTTTCAGTTGAAAAATATTGAAGGTGGACTGGAGATCATTTAAAGCCTCTAGCCCTTTAGGTTTGGTTGCATATAGCACTGCATCATCAGTGTAGCCTGTACTTTGACATCTCCAATCTCATTTCTCAGATCATCAGAATATATTGCGAATAACAGTGCTCCACGGACAGACCCTTGCGGCATACCTTTGGAGATTTGTCGGCAGAAGCATAATAGGACCTCAGATTTAAGTTGTTGTTGTCTACTCATCAAATAATTTTTGAATCAGGGTAAAGCATGCTGACCAATACCAACAGAAGACAGCTTATGCAGCAGTATTTGGGTTTTACTATAGTGCTGCGACAGCACTCTCACCGACATCCCCCACAGCGACAGACACAATGCCGAGTGTCAGCATTGTGCCGTCGGGGTGCCAGTGTGTGTCTATCGGGGGCTGCGTACACGGACACCGGGAAATGCACCACTGGTGTCTTCCTTGCACCAGCACAGTGAGTCGCCGCAACACCGAGAAATGCACCACCGGTGTCTTCCTTGCATCAGCACAGCAAGTCGCCGCAGACAGGCGATTTCTGTCACTGTGCTGGTGTTCGCAGTGGTGGTGTCGACCTTGTGTCAGCACACCCAGTATTTGATGGTCGACCGTATCAAAAGCCTTACTGCGGTAGAGAAAAATGGCAGCCGTTACAAGTTTTTGGTCAAGGGAAGTGACCCAATCATTTGTCACTCTGATGAGCGCAGTAGTGGTACTATGTACAGCCTGGAAGCCAGTCATGTCACTGCATTTCACACAGAATGGCACTTGCTTCTGCAGATGCCTATTACAGGATTACATATGTAGTCAAATACAGGAATTGGTGAACAATATTTACAGGGGTTTTTTTGTATTTTTTTTTTTTTTTATGTAGAATTCACCTAAAAAGTCCACATGGACCTGCCCCTAAGCTCCCAGAGAGTAGGTAAAAAAAAAAATTCACATAAGTGTTTACACACAAGGTGGCTGTCTTTTGAGGGTTCAGTTGACGCACTGATTGTTAACTGTTTGAGTCGTATCAGTGTGCTTTCTGCAATGAAAACTGCTAAAGCAGACGGACTTCAACTGTCTAGTTCAACTTGAGTCTCGTTTTCTGTCTGATGTGCTGCACCAACTCGGCTTTATAAATCACGCTTTTCAGACAATTTCCCATTCTGTGAAATACACAACATGATGCCTGTCACTGCACAAGAGCTATAAAGGGGGGTCAAGTTTGTCAATTGCAAAGTTTAAGGAAACAATCTGAGTTTGCGTTTTCTGGAGACTTACTCAAGAGACAGCAACAAGCAAACAACAGAAGCTGCATCACTGTTTAAATCCTTCATCCAAAAAGGTATACAGTCCATCAATAAAAGATTTAGCAGAACAGAAAGTTGGAAGTGTCTGATGGATCTAAATGATGCTTTTTGCATAGATTAATTTTGTTTGATTCTTCATTCTCATGTCAAGATTCATCCTGCTGATCGGATGATGGACCATCTTCCAATAATGCTATTTTACTGGCCCATTCAGTCCTGTCAAACATTTGCAACTGTTCTTATAACATGCAGTTCATCCCGGTGCAACCAGGAATACAGCCACTGCAGAATTCTAGTACAGAGGAAACATCTGCTCAAAAATAATTACTGATATGCGAGTTTCTTGTCACAGAAGGGGAAGGTATGTATCCCTCTTTGCAAATTCTTAAATGTGTTTTCTTAGCATTCCCTCTCTCCACTGTAGATTGTGAGCATAGTTTCAGTAAGGAAAACCTCATCAAGACAGGTCTCAGAAACTGTTTCAACAAAGAGACGTTACTTAATCTAATAAGGTTTCTACAGAAAGACCCGTGGAATCAGAATTTATATTTCGGACTGCATTTGAAAAATGGACTTTGAAACCCAATTACATTTTGTCACACAATAGTGTTGGTGACAAAACAAAGTGGTGTAAAATAAAATTTGGTGCACAAGAAAAAACTGACCCAACTCTGAGGGGCATTTCCTTAGTATTTCTATACCCCATGTCATAATTATATTTTTTTTCCCAGTGTACAACAATCATCAAAATATTTAAAAATCAACAAAATAAACCATGGGTTCCCAATGTTTGTTCTAGAGTTACATGGGATCATTTAATGCCCCATGCTAGAAAAATTCAGTAATATTTGTCAGGACTTTTTTTTTTTTTTAATAGTAACATCAGTTACATGTCAGCATGGGTGCTTCAGAGAAACTGAATTAAGGGCTCACAGCAACTGCCATGATGTTTGCTTTATCTTTTTACCAAGGTAACAATTTGGTGCAAATAATCAATGAAATGGACACCCCATTTGTACTAACTTTCTGAAAAATGTGAGAATATTTTTTATGTAAAACAAAAATTGTAAATTTTAAGCGATATTACTAGATCTAGAATATGGTACTGTACTTATCAGTAATGAAAGAAATGCAGTGGTTTCCATGATGTGTTTGAATAGATCTCCCTTCATAAGGGCAGATTCAGTGCTGGTTGACTCAGGACAAAAAGCAACTAAAAAAACAAAACAAACGCACAAAACATGCCATCCAATTTAGATCCTTGGTTGGACATACCATTATAGTGTAAACCATTAAACTAACAATGGTTTAACAATGTACTGGTGCACCCAACCTGCTGTCCCAGCAGTAACGTTACTGCTCATGACATAGGCTACCCATGTTGTTGGCTGGCGGCAGAAGGAGGGCTTAGTGTCCTAGGGCCTGCTTTCCTCCTTCAGGCAGGGGTAGCAATTTGCTCCAAAGCATGCCTGCCACGTGGCTGAAGCCTGATAGCAGAGCAGGGCCACACTGACACCACTGCACGTGGCGCGCCTGTGTGACGCGGGATGACCGGGGATCAGAAGTCTCCTCATCAGGTAGCTGGATGACAGTTCTGTCCCACACAGGCCCCACAATGCCAGCTGGGTGCCATTCTGTGACAGACTGGTCCTCCCCAGACTCAGCCTCTATCACTGTTACCAGTTTTCTCATGGCTCTGGTAGCTGCCACCACTCAGCTTAGATGCTTTCTTGGGGCATCTCCAGGTTCCCACCCTTTCAGAGTCACTGCTCAGACAGTACAGTGCTCCTTGCTCAAGGTCACACAAGCCTCCCCTGCCACAGCTGACAACAAGGATGTTACAACAAACTATAAGAGACAACAGTTCTACAGAAAAGAAAAAAAACAGAAGCTTTACATCCCAAATTCACATTGAAAACCTCTGACTCTCTCTCTCTCTCTGTGCAAGATTTAGCCTACCATACGACAGTTGATTCAGGCTCAGAACTCTAGAGTGGTAGTCCACTTCCGGTCTCCTGCCTGCCTGACTGCAGAGCCCTATCAGAGATAACCCCCCAACCAGATGCAACATCTAGTATGTCACTCTGACATCACAAATTCAAAACCCAAAGTCTCCATGCAACCATCCATTAGGGGAACCAGTCTTGATCAGTTACTGTGGAAGGTTTGTCTTAACTGTGGTCTGGCTGACATCAAGAACTTGAGTGATATTTATGAGCAGGCCTCTGCTAGTTTGAACAGCAGAAGCTCTCACAAGTTCCCAACTGAAAGTTAAATACTATACAATTACCCAGCCACCACACATCCTAAACCGGATTCTGCACCATAGGGGTCTGCCTAGCCTCACTGACCCTGCCATGGAGGCTAAGCCACTGAAGAACAACAGAAGTCCCAGAGAAGGCACATGCTAAGGATGGGGGAAATTAGGCTAAATGGGGGCAGGTTAGTGTTACAAGACAAGAAAAATCTTGATTAAAAAAAAGACTTGTGCCAATAATTAACTCTGAAAACAAGTTCAAGTACATCAGAATAATGTGACTCCAATATATCAGGAGGTCAGCAGTTGCAGAGATGTTGGTTCTGCATTTGGAACCATAAGTGGCTACGCAGCACCACACCAAGGTGATTAATGTTTTCGTATGGGTTTGGGCAAGGGAATAGGAACTTTAAAAACTCAAAATCAAATATCTCAGTTCAAGAATCAAATAAACTAAGTAAAACTTATATTTTTTTGTCAGATATATAATTTTTAGAAACAATGAGGACATTGTTTGTATACATTTCAAAATGTCACTAAACTGTGGGACACTGGCCCTCAGTGTGGGACACATTTTTGTTTGTCATAACTAACAAGCATTTGTCAATGCCGAATATTTGCTTGCTGGCATTAGTAGTGAAAGTGCAGGATTTAGACAGATGCAGAATAGGAATGGCATTGAAGTATTGAACTGACACCAACTCCATCCTCACTCTGCAGAGATGGACAGGCATTGGGGTGTGCCTTTGGGTTGTCACTCATGACAGTCACAACATTTCACCTCACCCTACCCTTCAGACACTGACAAGTGTCAAGGTGTGCCTTGAGGTGTTTCACCTTTGTATTCACCTCATTCCAAAAGGAAATACGCTGACATGGGCACAGTATAGGAGAATGGGGTGAACTCTGTGGGCAAAGGATCCAAGGTGCACCTCGATGCGTCACTGGCTGCAGGGTGGGGGTGAAATGGCATGAGCATTACTGTCGACAATCCCAAGTCACACCCCTGATGCCTGTTAGTCCCTAAAAGGTAGGGCATTATGGTCGAAAACCCTAATGCCCTGGGAGTTTCTTAGTATTTTTACTCCAAGTTTTCCACATGGTTTTTTGTGACCCCACTGCATGAACAGTGACACCATCAGTTTGTTACGTGAAAGGTGATTTTGCAGAGCGACTGCACCATTTGGCGCCACAGGTACAAAAACACATTTCGAACAGGATGTGAAAAGCGACAGGTGTACTGTTCATGAGGAGGTGTAAAAAATGGCATTGTTGAAAATCTGGAGTGAAAACATACAAAACCTGAAGTCAGGAACACTAGGAACTGCGCAACGTACACCCATAATGTAAGTGTTTGGGGATTTTTTACAGCAGATTTTCAACATAGGCATTTTTGCACCTTCACTCATGAACGTTGTCACTGTGATTTTCGTAATCTATCCCGAACACTAAATTCCCACGGTGACCACGCTATTCTGCGCTGGAAGTGTGAAAAACACATTTTGGCCAGGGTGTGAAAAATGACAGCTGTACTGTTCATAAGGAGGTGTGGAAAAATGTCAATGTTGAAAATCTGGACTGAAAATATTACAAATTCATCAACTTACAAGGGTGTGTGGAAATTGCGCAATGTACGCTCGTGACAGTCATTTTATGGACTTTTGTCACCAAATTTTCAAAATAGCCATTTTAGCACCTCTGCTCATGATCAGTGTCACTGTGATTTTCTTAATGTGTCCCGAACATTGATTTTGCACACTGACTGCGCTAAAGTGCGAAAACACATTTTGAGCATGATATGAAAAATGACAGCTATACTGTTCATAAGGAAGTGTGGTAAAATGGCAATGTTGAAAATCTGGACTGAAAATATTAAAAATTCTCAAAGTTACGAGCATGCATAGGAACTGCACAACACACCTAGAAACAGTCATTTTGGGATGTTACCAATTTTCAACATAGGGTTTTTGGACCACCATGATCCGTGACACTGTCGCTTTCCACCCGGTCCCGAAAGGCGGTTCCGCGCAGTGACTGCAAAATCACCTTCCGGGACAGAATAACAAAATGACAGTGACTTAATTCATGAGGTGGGTCCCCATGAACCCCATGTTGAAAATTTGGTGAAAATATTCCCCAAAATGGCCAAGATATGCATGAAAGTTGGGGAAAAAAAATGTATTGCATTATACAGCTTACTGGCATTTCTTCAGTTTGCGGTCGGCTTTGAAGAGTGCAGACGTGTTCCTGGTCCACAGAAGATCGTCGCACCGGCTCCGAGGTAGGCATGGGGGAGGTGGGTGCACAGAGGGTGGGTGCGGGTTGGGGAGGGTGTAGACAGTCAAAGAGGGACCTTTTTTTTTATTTTTTGCAGGTGTTTCTGTTTGTTTAGACTACGGGACTTTTGCCATGTTGGGTGGGCTCTCAGCGTGGCAGCTGGAAGTGTTTCTTTGAGGGAGAGCAAGTGGAGCCGACGGGGATTGGGCACCCCTCGCCATAGGTGATTTCCTGCCACGCTGGGGTGGGCTCCCAGCGTGGCACTTGGAACTCTGGTTTTGGGAGGTGACAAACAGTACAGGGAGCCGACGGGGATTGGGCATCCCCAGTCGGTCGCAGATTTCTTTGCCACGCTTGGGGTGGGCCCCAGTGTGGCAGTGGAAGTTCATTGGGGGCAGTGAAGGCGACGTGGGGATTGGGCACCCCGCGCCATACCGCGCGTGGGGAGCTTACGATACTGGGGTGGCCTCCCAGCATGCTACTTGCAGAAACAGAGCTGTCTATAACAGCTATACGGATGCAGTGGCAGAGTGTAGGCACTTTGTATACCGTTGACGGCAGTATGTAACCACCCGTCGACGCAGTATGCACATTGCCTACATCGCTACCACCGCTTGACCGCAGCGGTTTTTGCTTTCAACCGTACGGCGCCAGATCTGAATGGCTGTCATAGACAGGCCAATGTTCACTGGGCGGTGCAGCCGCCTGCAAAAGGGAGCATGGCACTGGAAGTGGGGGAGGCACACCTACGAAAACTCGTATGGTGGCACTATGTTTCTTGCACATGTGTGCAAGCAAACATAAAAATGGAACTACAAGCTTGGAACAATGCACAAACTAGTGTCTTTATTTGTGCATTTCTTTACTTACTATCACAAAGTATGCACAATTTCTACTTGACTTCGTTGTGTACAATGGGAGACAGCACCTTAACCCATTTGCATGTGGGACAGAACAATTCTGAGCATGCCTCTCAACCTTTTGTCACGAAATGAGGGACTTGGACATTTTGGACACTCAAATGGGGGGCAGGGAGGAATACAGTTTCAGTTTTATGTACCTGAAAGGCATGTGAGCAAATCTGTCCATTTTCACAAGCGTCCAGAGAAAAGAAAATATGGTCTGTGAAGTATAAGTGTGTGTGCATTATATATTTATATACATATATATACACACACACATATATACACACACAATGAAGCACATAATTTGACAATTACAAATTATTTACATTCCTAAGTACATGGTTTGGGGGTCTAAAGTGTCCCCAATGAGGTATAAGCATAGGAGCATATAAACAATTTTACAGTCAGTTATATAGGAGCATAATAAACACAAATTATACAGGCCCTCAGAATGAGGGACACCTCCTCAAACCTGGAGATACAAGCTCAGAACCCTGTGGAAAGTGATGTTATAGTATAGTAGGTATGTATTGTAAATGGGAGTTGGGGAATGTTTTATGTCTCTATTTTATGTAATAGTGGGGGAATCTGTTGATGAGCAGTCATTCTGGTAGTATGGTAAAATGGATTTCTATACTTATACCTCTCAACTGCTATGAATTTCACACTCAAATTCACCCTTGCTCCGCACAGGTTTACTGATTTTCTTAATAATGTTACAGCTATTTCTGGACACACAAACTATTAAATCATTGAACTAAATTGACAGAAACATTCCTTATCACCAACTGTACGGGGTCCACTATTTGCAGACATATTATTCTTTAAAATAATAAAGTGCTCCACATTCTGGCCATTTGCTATTATTTTTGAAGGCCAGTGCTATGATTTTTAATGCCGAGAGGTATGATCCTTATTTATTTATTGAGTCAATCGGATTTACAACCTTTGAGTCAAAGACTCATTTACAAAGGCTCCTCATCAGAGTACAATACATCAGTATGCATGTGGTATACAATAATACAAAAGTGGTCAAAAGACAACACAGTACATGACCAGTACATACAAAGAAGGGGGTGAGGCCTGTACAACTGGCTAGCTGTAAAAGTCCATCTAAGGAGTTTGTACAGTACATGACTGCAAACAGTACAAGGAGATAAGGAGGGAGGTCTGAGCATTTAGTTGCAATACAGGCCCGGCTAAGGGGCTTGTACATGCCATAATGCAAGCAGTCGAGATACCGACTTTGTCATACAATTATTGAGTCCCTTTAACCATCCTTTGGCTGCATACAATCTTGAAAGTCAGTTGGTTACATTTCATTTGGTATGCCTCCACATGCTGTAACTCAGTAGATGGTATCTATTTTCCTTTCTAACGGAATTGCAGTATTTGTTAATTGTCATATTGTTATCCCTCTATGGCAGTCTAAGTTCTGCTTGCAAAACCTAATAAATAATACAAAAAAGAACCCTGTGGAAACCACTGTATTTGTAAAAAGTTTATTTTTGTTTTTCGTAATCAGGAGCAGTTGAGAGGTATGATTTCTGAGTGGTAAGGAGTGAGACATCCTCACTGCTGTGGGACAGTGGGGAAGTATGACTGCCTACCTCCTCTGTTTCTAGACTAGTTCACTGTCACTGCTCTAGCACGCTGCTTCACTTCTTGTACTGGAAATAATCCTTAAAAATTCAATGGCTCATGGAACTTGCTAAGTAAATCAATCGGCAAATACTAAAATGTTTTGCTACGCTTGCCAAATTCTCCCAAGAGCACTAAACATGGGTTACAGCTACAGACCGTTCCGGACCGGCTGTCGCCGTCTGCTGTTGCTGCGGTCAGCTGGAAGGCTTCTTCAGGTATGAGATCGTCATAAGACAAGAACACGGAGTTCCACGGCCCTGGGGCCCTGAGCTCAGCCACGAGCGCCCGGGCTAAAGTACTTTTCCCGGCAGCAGGGAGCCCGCAGAGGACACACAGATTCGCCACCGCTGCCATGCCCATAGTCCTGAGGCTCGCCTGCTGCCGACATCAATCTTCAGTAAGAACTCGGCATAGTGTATGCCTCTTCCTTAGTGAGCAGTACTGGGTACCACCGTATCACTTTCCAAGCAGGTCTCTACAAACTACAGCAATGTTGGCCACAAAACTAGAAACACGACTAGAATGCGAGCGCCCGTCGCGAGAGTACGTACAACGCGCCGCCATACTGTGGATGCCAAACCCCGGAAGCGGCCTGATTGACATCCGCGCGTGTTTTGCGGCGCGCTTGGTTAAGTTGCAATTTTTAACCATTACAGGTAACCGTGATCACTTCGTAGATTTTCCTGTAGGCGGTTCCTTTTTTTATTCATCGACAGCGGTTTTTTGGATAGATGTACTGTACAGTTTGGAGGGCATACAAATGTTTTAATTCAGCAGCATAACTCTCAACCTCCTGCCTCATAAATCAGGGACAAGGCTTAAAAAAAATCAGGGACAAAGGACCAAAATAAGGGACACATCTTCTAAATTGGTGATATCCACTCAGGAAGCTGGTAGAATAAGGGGCTTAGTGTAAAATGCATTTTCTAAGAAAGAACAAGTCTGTAACATTAATGTTTGACATTATGTTGTGCTTACAACCCCCACTGATTGGTCACGGAAACACAATTTTTAGGAGGGACAGAGTAAAATTTTGAGGCAAAATCAGGGACAGTTGAGTTTTATGTTCAGCAGTGCCGCTGGCCATACCTCTCAAACTTGTTTCACTGTAATAAGGCAAAGGAGCACTCAAAATGAAGGACACTGCACCTTGGAATGAGGAACTCATTCTCGCAGAGATACGAGCTCAAAACACTGTGAAACAGTGGTATTTTCTTGTACAAAGTTATTTTTGATTTAGCATCTTCGAATGTAATACGTTTTGCTCTGAAGTTTGAATTTACAGTACATTCTCTGTGTGAGTAGAACCTTTTCCGTGAGGGACGTAACGGAAGTGGGACAGAGAAATTTTGATGGGCAAAATGAGGGATAGAAACAGAAGTTGACCGCAAGGCCCATCCTGTCTGCCCATTTCTTTTTCTACCTTATGAATGTGCCATCGGCCTTTTCTATGTCAATGGCCTATCTATTCATACTCATCTGTGTTGCTCCCTTATGCCTATCCCATGCCTGTTTAAAGACCTGCACTGTATTCATATCCACCACTTCCTGAGGTAGGCCGTTCCATGCATCCAACCCTTTCTGTGAAAAAGAACTTCCTCACATTGCTCCTTAATCGGCCTCCCTCTAATCTCATGCTGTGTCCTCTTGTCCTGCTATTTTTCTTAAATTGAAACATGTTAGACTCTTTCACCTTGTTAATGCCCTAAGGTGTTTGAATGTTTCGATCATATCACTTCTCTCCTCCTTTTCTAGCGTATACATATTGAGCTCTGCTAATCTGTCCTCATATGTTTTCTGATGCAGACCCTGCACCATTTTGGTTGCCCTTCTCTGGACTGCCTCAATTTGGTTAATGTCCTTGTGAAGGTGTGGCTTCCAGTACTGCACGCAGTACTCCAGATGGGGCCAACCAGTGTCTTAGAGAGGGATTATTACCTCCCTCTACGACTTGTGATACCCCTGCTAATACACCCCAACATCCCCTAGTCTTACCTACTGCTTTAGTGGTCTGCTTGGATGATTTCAGGTCATCAGTGATGATGATGCCCAAGTCTGTTTCTTCCCTTGTGACTGCCAGCAACTCCCCTCCCAACCTATAGGTGGCTTCAGGATTTCTTTTCCCTATGTGCATGGTCTTGCACTTCTTTGTGTTAAACCCCAGTTGCCACTCTTCCGACCATTTTTCTAGTTTATCCAGATCTGTTCTCATTCTGTCCAGCCCATCTGGATCATCTACTCTGTTGCAGATCTTGGTGTCATCTGCAAACAGACAAACCTTACTCTCAAGTCCATCTATAATGTCACTGATGAAGATATTGTAGAGGACTGGCCCCAGGACTGATCCCTGAGGTACCCCACTTGTGACTTGCATCTCTTCTGACTGTATACCGTTTACCACCACTCTCTGTTTTCTGCCCGTCAACCAGTTTGCCACCCAGTTGACCAACTTCTGACCCACCCAGAGCCTACCAAGCTTATTAATCAATCTTCTATGTGGAACAGTATCAAAGAAATCTATGAGATTAGTTCGACAGGACCTTCTTTTTGTAAACCCATGCTGTCTTCGATCCTGTGCTTCTATGGATTCCAGGTGCTGCACTATCCTTTCCTTAAGGAGTACCTCCATAATCTTGCCCACTACTGAGGTAAGACTGGCTGGTCTGTAGTTCCCTGCTTCCTCCCTGCTACCACTCTTGTGGAGCGGGATCACATGAGCCCTTCTCCAGTCTTCTGGGACCTCTCCTGTGCTCAGAGACTCACTAATCAGTTCTGATAATGGCTCTGCTAGTTCCACCCTTAGCTCCTTTAGTACCCTGGGATGTATGCCATCAGGTCCCATTGCCTTGTCCACCCTGAGCTTATCGAGCTCTTGCAGGACCCTTTCTTTTGTGAAGGGACTAGTTCATACCTCCTCCCCGTGTCCATGGTGCTGAGCTGTGGGCCCTGCCCTACCTTCTTTTCAGTAAATACTGAGCAGAAGTATCTATTTAGGATAGATGCTTTTACGTGGTCCTCCTCCTCACATGCCCCTTACCCCCTTTGATTTTAGCAGTACCCATACAAGCACGCGCTCATTCATTGAAAACTCAGTCGGGCTACTGGCCGTGGAGGTGAGTGGAGGGTTGTGCCGGTGGCCCGCTCGGGGTCATGGGTTGGGGGAGAGGGGTGGGAGGCACTTCCTGACAGGGTGGGGGTCCAATAGACACCAGAGAAATTAGGGAATTTTTTTGTTTTTATACATTTGGGGACGGGCTGTATAATGCAGAGAGTCTGGGCAGGGGTGGGGGATTCTTTATTTTGGACCAGTGATCAGCCGGGGGGGGGGGACCACTAGACACCAAGGATAAAAACTTTTATTTAATGCTGGCTAGAAGGGGAGTGCTCTTTTATTTTTAAATACCCCCCCAGCCATCCGAATAATGAATACCGAATAACAAATATTTCGGCACCGAATAACGAATATTCGAAAAAAGGTATTCACACAGCTCTAGTGCTGAGGTTTTTACAACATGTCTTCTTTTTGGAGCTGCTGCTTGCTCATCTTGCTGTGTATCTTCATGATCACCTGGCGCTGCAAGATTATGCTCTTTGCAGAATTCTGTAATTTCTTTCCACATTTCATTCCAGCCTTCTTCAGTTCTGCATTTTGTAAAGAACACGGTCATGTTTTCTGTTATGCAAGAAGCATTTACAAGTGTGACATCACTGCCTTGAAGTCCTTTGTGAGCGATATGAACTACTTTAAGAATATCTTGGAAGATAATTAAGCAAGCAATGAACTGCACACCACTCATATGCTGATAGACACCAGTTGCTTCCACAGACCAGGTTTCTTCCTGTTCACCGAGTTGTTTAAGGCACTGCATGATGGCAGTGTATTGCATTTGTACCGCAAACACACTTTTCCGGCCACTTGACTGACGGTCCACTTAAAGAATGAACCCAAACTCTACATGGAAAGACATCCCATCAAACAAGGAGACTCCCAAAACTGTGGCTCCCCATGCCACTTGAAGTCTGCGATTCCTAGAGAGATTTTCAAGTTGCGACTCACGTCTGGGTACCCACCCTATCACTGGCCAAGTGCATGAGGCAAGTAGCAAAAACACAGAAGAAATCCATAGAGGTGGACCTGGTTACTAAAGATGGGCGATTTTCCCACCTCCAGCTCCCACAGCCGATACCCGGCCATTTCTCTGGACACACAGAAAACTTTAGACTTTAAAATGTAGATTGAACGGTGGATGACCTGAAGCACCCCCTCTACAGTGAACTTTAAATCCATTTAAAACTTTAAATAGTTGACTGCCTCTATTTGTTTGTCCTAGTTGACATAGTCCTCCCAAATAGCAGTCCACATTTACTTGAAACTAACTGAAGAAAACAAGATGTTTGCCCCTTCCAATGGAGCCAAACACTCACCCATTTGTTGCAGGTGCCCCACAGGCTAAGTACTGTAACCTTTGCTGTTATACATGAACAGACTGAAATTAAACAGGCAGCTTTCTTTCCAAGGTGGGAGAAGGGGTTGCCCCTGGAACCCACAGAGAACTTTCCTCCCCCCGAGGGAGGGGGGCACTGAGACCGGGAGAGCGGTCTCCACCACTTTAAAAAAGGTAAAATACAGGAACACTTCCTTTTTTCTGAGTGAGAGATCACACTGCAGACTAATGCTTCCTTCTTGCTTAAGGACAAACGGAAGACTCCCTTTGAATTTCCCAAAGTTCTAAACTTCACTCCCTGAGCTGGAGATTCCAATGTGGCTCATGCAGCTGCGACAGTTCTATAGTGATGTCATCTCTCAAGTCTCAGCTGTGACTGAAGACAGAGTGAGACAGTGTGAAACCCATTTAACTGGAGTTTCACAAGCTGCCTTCCCTGCCTACCACTAGGTCTTACTGGGATTCTAGTAACCCCGGGTAGCAAAGGGGTTACAGAAGCAAACCTTTTTTTCTTTAAACCAGTTTCAGAATAATATATGTTAGCTACAAATGTTGCTACTAAAGCAAGCTAAAGCCGAGTTCCAACTTCCAGTCTCTTCCCCCCAGATACACTGCCTCTGCACGCTGTGCTTTGTAAAATACATAATAGTAATATAAAGACTTAAGACTAACTAGGGACACAGTATATAGCTGGTGGTTGCATTTGCAAAAATAAAGCTGCAGCTTACATGCTGTGAAGCTGATGAGTCCTCCTTAGTTCACTTCCAACTTAACTTCCAGACCCTTCACTTCCCCACAACTCAGAGGGCTTGACTTATTTTTATTTATTCTGATTAGTAAACACTACAGAAGTCTGACACTAAGCACAACCAGTAGCAAAATAATATTTTATTTATCTTTTTATTCAAGAGGTGGTTTGGGAGTTTGTTACATTAGGTTTATATGGCAGTTTAATACTTCACTTTGTTCACAAAGTTCACTTCTAGTTTCTTCTGATTTATTTTGAATTGAACCGAACAAGAACAACTTGTTGAACCTCAAAAAAAAAAAATCACCCAGAGCAGATTGCAGAAAGATAGCTGCCTGGCTGCAATAATAAAACTGCAAGCAGCAAGCTGTGAGGCTGATGAGTTCTCCTCAGTTCACTTCCAACTTAACTTCCAGGCCCAGCCCCTTCCCTTCCCCACAACTCTGATTAGTAAACACTACAGTCACTAACTGTATTTATTTTATTTATTTATTAGAAAAGTCGGATTTACGACCTTTGAGTCATGGAGTCATTTACAAAGGCACCTCGTCACGGGGTTGGGGGGGTAGACAGAGTTACATAGTGTGGTTACAACAGTGAGAACAGTACAGGTGTAGAACATTAAACACAGAGTACACATAGGTTGCATAATAATGTTACTTATATAATAGGTTACAGTCATATACAAGGTACCGAAGGGTTACATTGGGGGTACAGCCCTGGACATACCTAGGTAATACCTGGAGAGGGTGGAGTTAGGGATGCGGAGTGGGTTGGGAGGGAGGGGGAGAGGATAGGCTATCCCAGGGATGTTGTCAAGTCAGGGAGGCCTGACAGGAGGATCCCACAGTGGGATTAATTAGGTGCATCTACAGCGATGAGCGTAGAAGAGATGGTTCTGGAGGGCGATTTTGAAGGGACCAATTTTGGCAATGTCTGTGATGCAGGGTGGGAGGGAGTTGAACCAAGCAGGGGCTCAGTAATGGAAGGACCCCTGGGCTAGCGAGATCTTGGTTCTGGGCACCAGTAAGGTGGCCTTGACAGAGCTATGGGTGGCAATAGACGAGGACACACGCCGTAGGGAAGCAGAGATCCCCGGGGGGAAGAGCCCTAGAAGAAATTTTTTGACGAGTAGGCAGGTCTGGTAACGCAGATGCTCCTCAAAGGTGAGCAGGTTGGTGGTGGAGTAGAGCAGGCAAGTGTGAGTGTGGTCAGGAGCCTGCAGGCCTTATTGATTGAGAGCTGGATTTTAGCCAAGGCGGTATTGTTTGCTGCAGCATAAATGGACAAGCCATAGTCCACTAGCGACCGGATGGAAGAGGTGCTGGCCAGCCGGAGGGCAACTTGGGGGAGGCAATCTCTATGATGATATAGTAGGCCTATCCGAGAATTTATGGCGGAGGATAGGGTATTGATGTGGGTGTGGAAGGTGAGAGCCGAGTAGAAAGTGATGCCTAGATATTTGTAAGACGTCACTTGCTCCAGTGGGTGCAGAGTGCTGGGGAGAATGAAGAGGGGGGCATTCTTGGCCTTGTTTTGGTGATGGGAGAAGAGCATTGACTTAGTCTTCTTTAGGTTAATGACAAGTCGGTGGTCAAGGAACCACTTTTCAGCTTGGTTGTAGGTTGCTGGAGGGATACCTGGAGAAAAGAGGGATCGGGGTGGGATGCAAAGAGAACTGCATCGTCGGCATAGAGGAGCATTTTTCCTGTGCAGGAGCTGGGGAGAGTGTTGAGGTAGAGGCTGAAAAGTACAGGGCCCAGAATGGAGCCCTGGGGTACCCCAGAACAAACAGGCTGAGTATTGGACAGGGAGCCGTTTATCTTCACATGCTGGGATCTAGCAGAGAGGTAGCTGGAGAGCCAGGCAAGGGGACCAGTGGAAAAGCCGAGTTGGTGGAGGGAGTCGAGCAGAAAGGGGTGACAAAAATTGTCAAAAGCCTTGACGAGGTCTATGAGCACTGCGCCGGCAAGGTTGCCGGAGTCAAGGGCAGAGTGTAGGTATTGAGAGAACTCCAGGAGAGCAGTAGTGGTACTGTGTCCTGGGCGGAAACCACGTTGTTCCATGTATAACCAGGAGTAAAATGGTGTTTTATTCTTTTTTTTTTTTTTCATTCAAGAGGTGGTTTGGTATATTAGGTTTCTGTGGCACTGTAACAGTTCTCATTCACTTTACTGTCTTTACAAAGTTCACTTCCAGTTTCTTCTGATTTATTCTGAATTGAACAAGAACAACTTGTTGAACCTCAAAAAAAAAATCACTCACAGCAGATTGCAAAAAGATAGCTGCAATAATAAAGATGCAACTCAAGCAGCAAGCTGTGTGTGAGGCTGATGGAGTTATCCTCAGTTCCCTTCCCTTCCAAGTGCCCCTTCCTCACAAATCAGTGGGCTCTTTGTTTTATTCTGATTTATAAACAGTCAGTCACTAGTCAGCTAGTATAACCAGTATAAAATGTTTATTTTTTCAAGGTGGTTTTTGGTTTGATAGGTTTTTAGGTTAAGGCAGTAGCAGTTTGATAATCTCACACACCTCTGCTTCCTTTTAATTTTGATTTGAACAAACTTGTTGAACCTCAATAAAAAAAAGTCACTTAGAGTCAGAGAATGACAACAACTTACAGAATGAATTATTTAAATCGTTTGATAAGCAGTTGTTACTAGCTGATTCAAGTGAAAACTTGCAAAGCATAGCCTACAAAGCTGCAAGCTGTGCCTGTGTGTGAGAGGCTGATGAATTCAAACTTCCAGCCCCTTACCTTCCCAACCCCCGGCCCCTAACCACACAATCAGGAGTGTAGCCAGAAATTTCTGTTTTGTATGCAATCTCCAACAGTTACACCCCTCAATAAAAAAATGTACACATCCTTTCCAAATGGCACCCCCTTCCAAACAAGTCAGATTGTTGTCAGATGACTCCTTTACTCTTTAAAGAGGTTATACATGTATTGAACACTCCTCAGTGGCCTACACTAACCCAAATACTACAGATTAGAATGATAATATTAACAGAGTGGCTTATGGTTTGTGACAGGCACTCAACAAAACTGTACACAAATGTGTACAGTGAGTATGCCTGTCTACACCCATGCACACAATGTCTGCAAAGGCTGGGCCTCGATTTATCGTACTTTTACTGAGAGTGAATGGATTGGTGTCTGAGAGTTATTTATATTAGACTTTAAAATAATATATATTTTTGAGTAGACTACTAGCTGCAAAACAAAAGCAGCACAGCCAGCAGCAAGCTCAGCTGCCAAGTTTTAATCGCTAAGAGTCGAGACCTGGGCCCTGCGGCCTGACCCTCCGCCCCCACACAAGTTATCACAAGGCCACACCATCTGACGTCTCTCCACACCGACTCAGAGCTGTTGGAGTAATTAATTTAGTCTTTTTTTTTTTTTTTTTAATATATTCAGAAAAAATGTGTGACAACACACACACACAGTCTAGTCAAAAGGACGTCTCCCGCGCCTGAGTCCCACTCCACTAAAGCTACCAACAGTCTCTATTTTCCCCAGGACAGTCCCTATTTTGGACAGCATGTCCCAGTGTCCCCACAAGTTTTGCAAAATGTCACTTTTGTCCCTTTTTTGGCTTACTTGTCCCAGTTGTGTCCCTTTTTTTTTTTTTGCTGACTGCTACTCCATGAGTGACAGTTATCTCTGCACCACTGTGGTGCTGTTTGGACTGGACAGCAGTTTGCAACTTCAACCCCTGCGCCTGTGTTGCACTGCAAGCATGTCAGTGGGAGCACAGTAAAGCATGTTCCTTCCTATTAGATTAGACTGGGTAGTAGTGCAGACAAGAGCATGTGGATGTCTGTCTGCCAGCAGCTGAGAGGAACTCCAGACAGAGAAGAGACTGGCAGCAGGGAACTAAGGTACTGAAACCTGATCAGCAGTAGGGAAGTGTGTGAAATCACCATGTGGTGGTGGGAGTCACTGAAGTGAAGTTTGCTCAGCAAGTGAGGTGAGTCTAGGCAGATTGGGTGGAACTGTCAGGAGGAGCAATACATGCAGCTCGAATGTCTGATCACAATTTAACGCAGGTTTGCTTCTGATGGACTTTCTGTACATCATGATTTGGAACTTGCTGCAGCAGAATGATGTATTGCTTTAATCTGGATGTTCGCTGCTGGTGTTACTGTGGGGTAGCATAGCCAGAGCAAGCAGCAAAATGTAATTGCATGCAGTGTTGTCTGTGGTGATGCCCGTGGGAGTGACACGGTGTTGGGGGGTCGTGGTCAGGATGGACCGTCCCAGTTTTCGGCCTTGGAAAGTTGGCAGCTTTACACTCCACACAAAGACAGTCACACAGAGAAGCTGAGCCACCCCAGGCACCACTGCACCAGAGAACACAACCTCTTCAAATCAATGCCAGGACACAACAGAACAGCAACACGAGACAACTGCTGTGCCAAGTACAGAAGTGGGACAGTACTTACAAGGATGATGCTTGATCGGATTGGCCGTCCCATTCTGTGGAATCTGCCCATCAGTTGTGCCCTGGTGTCATTGGCTCTCTCTCTCTCCTTGCTGGAATCACACCACCGTCAAAGGAGGAACGGAAAATGTAGCGTGAGCGAGCCGTCCCAACCTCGGACTGCCGTGCCCGCGCCTGCCAACAAACATGGGATGTGTGTGGGAGCCCTGAACTGATCATGTGATCAGATCATCATGATTTACAACTGGGCTCCCACTTACTAATGCGGTGGCAGTGCGGGCGCGGCCATGTAAGGCTAGCACAACACTTAGTCTTTCAGTCAGTATGTCTGTGCAGAGCTGCTCAGGCATTCAGTCGCTCGAGGGTCAGGACTTAAAGGCGCAGGGACGAACAAACTGAAAAAAAACCACACAAAAAACAGCAAAACAAAATAGTGGCCAAATACATTTGGGGCGGCAATGCCCCCCCGAATCTCCGCCCATGCCTTGTAATCGGGGAGTTGAGACTTGAGAGATATGGCCCTGGCTCGGGCTGTGCAGGGGAGGGATTCTGTTCTGCAGGTGATTTGTGGTGGGGCCACTGGCCCCAGGGTTGCCCAAAGTGTACCCCCAATTCAATAAAACACACCACACAGGCTTTGGAATAGAAAAGGCCGCAGCTCTTTTACTTAATCAAAGTTCTGAATTACAGGTAATACTTCACATTCCAATGCAAATATAAATATGTATATTAAATTCACCACAGATATATGCACATTACAATATATACATCCTAATTTTATATTAATCAAGTGTCACCATACCGTAAGACCCCTTGGGCAGCAATTCATGTTTGTGCTGAAACCCTGGCTCCTACATCCAATTTGTACAGAGGAACTCTGGCCCATTAGTAAAACAGACCCATCCAGGGCTGTATCTTCCTTCAGGACAGTTCCCTTCCCCATCTTCCCTGAATTTAGGACCTCCTAGACCCTTTGACGAGGAGCATGCCGGTCAGTGGCCACACTCCCCATCTTAGAATCTTGGCTCCCAGCGTTTCAGTGCACACCCCACCTGGGTGCCTTCCTCCCTGGGTCCCCGAAGCATACCCGTCTTAGGGTCGTGCCTCTCCCCAGTGATACCCAATCACAGCTTCTGTTTTTATGTCAGGAGCCTCACTTACCCAGGGTCAGCCATGAATTACTGCCCCTTATTACTCCAGTATAAGTTCTTATATTATTTACCACTTGAGCTGCGACAGCTCTAGCGCGGCAGCCTAGCAGCCTAGGGTGGGAGGGTGGGTGTGTTCCAAGATGAGCAGTTCCAAAAGGGCGAAATCCTCTTGAACCGCTCCTTAAAAACCCTGCCAGGCCCCTCCCTGCAGGAGCCGTCAGGGCCAGCCCTTTCTGTGGAGCCCCACCGATAGGGCCAATCAGCAGGGTACACCCCTTCCCCTTTTCGTTAGGGTGGCACTCCTGACCCAACCTTCTTGGGGTCTGTTGGCAACTCACCCCCCCGGTGAGAGGCCTGGGGAGGACCATTGCCCAAAGTGGACCCCCAATCCAATAAAACACGGCACACAGGTCTTAGAAAAATAGAAAAGGCCGCAGCTCTTTTACTTAATCAAGATTCTGAATTACAGGTAATACTTCACATTCCGATACAGATATAAATATGTACATTAAATTAATCACAGATACATGCACATTACAATATATATATATTCTAATGCTACATACATCAAGTATCACCATACCGTAAGACCCTCTGGGCAGCAAATTCATGTTTGTGATCAAACCCTGGATCCTTCATCTAATTTGTCCAGAGGAACTCTGACCCATAAGTCAAACAGACCCGTCCAGGGCCGTGTCTTCCTTCAGGACAGTTCCCTTCCCCGAATTTAGGACCTCCTGACTTTGACGAGGAGCATGCCCATCAGGGGCTGCACTCCTCGTCTTGGAATCTTGGCTCCCAGCATTTCGGTGCACACCCCATCTGGGTGCCTTCCTCCCTGGGTCCCTGAAGCATACCCGTCTTAGGGTCGTGCCTCTCCCCGGTGCCACCCAATCGCAGCTTCTCTTTTTATTTCAGGAACCTCACTTACCCAGGGTTAACCATGAATCACTGCCACTTCCATACGGTGCCAACAAGTATCCCCAACCAATGCCCAAGGGATCCTACTTTTCCCAAATAGTACTGTTTCACAAAAGTCATTCAGTGTGTTATTAAAAATATCATTACCGATGTCTGACAGATGCAGCCCTTTGCAGCTATATAGGCCCTTATCCATCTTGGTGATAAGGAAATGCCTGATAACCTCCACCCCAAACGAGGCAGCAAAATGGGACACTTCCCCATTCACTGACCTGCTTGCTTTGTCGATGGCTCCCACTTTTTGCTCACCATGCCACCGCTGGCGTAGAATGATTCTGGTCCATGCCAGAATGGTGCACAGCAACAGCTGTTTTAGATGGGCCAAACGCTTCTTTATTTCCTCGGTAAGTCTGGGGGTCCCCAGGGTGACCAAGTCATTCCCGACCAGGTGAATTACCAGCACAATGGGTGGTTGCCGTTGTAAACCCAATCTGAAAATCATTTCAAACAATGCCCCCCACTTCACCCCCCTTTTTCCTTCCCATTGGATGACAACTCGACTTCTCGGGATGCCCAGCTGCCTGGTGTATGGTCGTTTTTTCGCCCTCATTGTGGAGGGGTTGTGGGGTAACAGGAAAGGAAAGGAGGGAGAGGGGGGACATGATAGAAATTTTCAAGTACCTCAAGGGAATCTACAAAGTACAAGAGGGTAGCATCTTTTGGAAAAAGAGATGTGCAAGAACAAGGGGGCACAATTTGAAGATACAGTGGGGACGGCTCAGAGGTAATGTGAGGAAGTATTTCTTCACGGAGAGGGTTGTAGATGCATGGAACAGCCTTCCTGAGGAGGTCGTGGAGTCAAAACTGGGGGAATTCAAGAATGCATGGGACAGACATAAGGCAATTCTAGTGGGGGGGTTGGAGGAAGTAGGCTGTTGGTTAACTAGGATCTGCAGCTTATCCATTAGATAGGGAAATGGGCAGACTAGGTGGGCTAAGCGGTCCTTATCTGCCATCAAATTCTATGTTTCTATGGACCAGACACCAAACTTCAGGCTCAACACACAATCTCTGTGTGATGTTTATTCAGAATACAGGAAATAAGCTTCAGCAATAGCATATTCCTTCTTCAGTACATCAGTTTGCAACAACAGACTATGAATACCCTTTCTTTGCACTTAGCCAGCACCTACTGACATTGATCTCTGATCTAACCACTTTTAATGAAAACCCTTCATCCTTACGTGGGCCCCGTTTGCTTGGGTAATGGGGGCTCAAAAGGAAAAAAAAAAAAAACAAGCCAAAAACAAAGAACCTCTGTGCAGAAACACTGAAAAAAAGGTTACCACAAAGGGCATTGGCAACAAATCAAGTTTCAAAGAAATACAACATCATATGCTCTTCATAATGCAAAGCATACATGGGATGTATGCAAATCACCATACATTTCAGACTTGTTCAGTTTACAGCACTTTACATGCACTTTAAATAGCACAACTGACTTACTTTCTATAATAGTCACCTAGTACTTTTTGCCATTATTAAAAACACCTATTGCCATGGTATTTTCAACATTTACAGGTTTCATAAACATAAGGTATATAGATCAAGGTGTTTTATGACGTAGTGCTATTTCATACTAAATCTAACAACGATAAACACAACCTATTTTACATACACTTGGAGGCCACCACAATAACCTCCCTGTATGAGGACCTGAGAGGGAAAAGGCAAATTAAAGAGGATGCTATTGCATAGTCTAGAAAGGGAAGGGGGTGCCCATAGGTGGCCAATCTTATGCACTAGAAATTGTAAAGAATAGATTAGGCTAAGCAATAGAACTGTTGCAACAGATTTAAGAAAAGGTCGATCCTCAAGAGTGGCAGGACCTCTGTGTCACACTCGTGTAGACCTCCCTCACGTGCGAATTACCACAATCCAGATCTGTGGTGTTGCAGTAGCCATGCCTGTAGAACAAACCAGAAAATGTGAGTATGAAGCCACGTTTGTGAACCTTCGCCATGTGTGCTGGGCCCTCCAGCCTTACTCCCCAGTGGCATCTGCTGAGGCCTGATATAGCCCTTGTATGCCTTTGATGCCCATCAGCCAACTTCCTTGATCTGCTCCTGCTTCAACCCACACCTGTCTGCCTCAGTGGCTGCTCCAGTTCTGAATGAATGTGTGTTATACAACATTGGGTTTTGGCCAGCCATCCACAGGCCTTTCCGTTAGGATGGCTGTGAACTGTCGCCTCGTGAGCAGTTTACCATCCCCGTGGATGAATAAATGACCAGGACCTGTTGGCCGCCCATCCAAATATTCTTTCATTAATAACCACGGGCAAATGTTCCCTGCGGGGGCTCTAAACAGTGTTATGAGGGCTGGAGGCCCGCATTGGTTTGTCTTTGACTTGCGCAACTGAAGACATAATCTGTCTTGCCAGATGGCGAAATCATCGAACTGGAGATTTGTGTTCTGACCTGTTGAGTTGGATTGCGGTACCATCTCTGACACCCGAAATGTCCCGAAGAATGCGCAGGTGAGTAGGGCCCTAAAAAAGCTTTGTTTCATAACTTGAGCTGCATGTGACTGCCATTGCGTTCAGGAGGCTAGACAGTTCGGTTAAGCCTATGGGCTTCCTTGTGTCTGCCTTTCGTCCTGTTGATCTCACCATACCTTGTAACATTTTCTTTGTAATGAAACTGTTAGTTGGGTTGGGGAAACCTTCGGTCTTGTGTAAGAACGCAGTGCCCACCAGTTGCAGGCGTATTGCGACCGGAGATTTTCCCAGGCATTATAAATGGAGGACGTAACTTTGGACTTGTCTTTGAGTGCTGAGCAGTGTCATGCTTACCTCATGACCACAGAATTCCTGGAAAGACTCATAGCTACCTATGTATTTCCTCCATGTCGAGGGGGCCACAGAGAGCTGTATCAGTTGCTGCAGTCTTTGTTCCCCAATTTCCAGACAACTTACGGTATCTGCTTGGGGAGTGGGTCCACCCCCAGGGCCAACCGGCTGAAGTGCTCAAGCTGTAACTGAGACAGGGCGTCAGCAATGACATTTTATTTTCATGGCAAATGGCATGCCCTGAAAGAGATGTTGTACCGTAGGCAACATAACACAAAGACCCACAGAACCTTCATCACCTCCTCGGAACAAGAAGTCTGCGAGTTTAATATGTCAGCTACTGCCCTGTTGTCTGTGTGGAACAGCATCTTCTTATTCTCAAGTTTGTGCCCCCACACCCTCACTGCCACCATGATAGGGAACAGTTCAAGCAATGTAATGTTTTTTGTGAGACCACTTGTTACCCACTCCTGTGGCCAGTGTTCTGCAAACCATGCCCCCCACAAAATGCTCCAAAGCCAGTACTACCTGATGCATCTGTAACCATGTGCAGATCGAATAGTTGGTCCTCTGGCGTCTGCCAGATGGTGATACCATTAAAGTCTTGCAGAAAGAGCTTCCATACCCGCAAGTCAGCTTTTATGCCATTCATCAGTCTGATGTGGTGGTATGATTTTAAAGCCCCTGACGTGGCTTAAGCCATCTGTCTGAGGAATGGCCTGCCTGGACGGATTGCGCGGCAAGCAAAATTCAGGTGACCTTCGACAGATTGTAACTGCTATAGGGTCACTTTCTTTGCTCTTTCCATCTCCCTTAACATCTTGCTCAACAGAGACACTTTCTCTTGCAGCAGTCGAGAAACCGTGGCCTCAGAGTCTATTTCTATACCCAGGTATGAGAGGCGTCTGGTGGGACCCACTGTTTTTTTGGGGGGGCTAACGGGACACCGAAATACCCCATTAGTGCGCTGAAACCACCTAGTGTATCTGCACGTGCATTTGATCCACTGGTCCCTGCAAACAGAAAATTGTCTAGGTAATGTACTATGTGTGGGTTCTGTGTGTGCCTTCTTGTAGCCCACTCAAGGAATGTTGAAAATGCTTCGAAAGCTGAGCAGCTTGCCGAGCAACCCATGGGCATTGCCTTGTCCACATACAATTGACCTTTAAATTTGAAACCCAATAGTTCATGATCACCCGGATGCACTGGTAAAAGGTGGAAGGCTGACTTGATGTCACTTTTTGCCATCAGTGCCCCTTGACCTAGCTCTTGTATCTGGCGCAGTGTCACATCAAATGATGCGTACTGTACTGTGCAATCCTCTGGGTTGATGAAATCGTTTACAGAGGTTCCTTCCGGGTAGGACAGGTGATGTATCAGCCTGTATTCCCCTTCTGTCTTTTTGGGGACCAGTCCCAATGGTGATACCCTGAGGTTGGGAACCAGGGGGTGTTGAATGGTCCCGCCACCCTGCCCGCCTCCACCTCCTTGGCGATCTTCTTCTCGATGATATCGGGGAGTAAGTTTGCAGACTTAAGGTTGTGAGCTGTGGTTGCCACCCTTTTTGAAACCATCATGCAAATATTGTGCTGCTGTTTGGTCATGGTAACAAGAGAGCCATATTTCCATTAAGTCTATGCGGACTGGTGAATTAGCCAAACTTCCCAACTCCTTTTCCTTTTTCCACCCCGGCTCCCTCATTACCCTGTCACTTGGCAGATTGTCGGATGCAATCTGCAGCCCTGTGTTCTCCTCCACACTGTTTGCAGATGTGGCTGTGTTTGCAAAAGAAATGAAAACATTTCCCTTTCTTATAATCGAAACATGCCTTCTTACCTGCTAAGTTTCTCTAGTCTTTCTTATAGTCACCCCCTGCCTGTCTGGCAATAATGTGGCCACTATCTGTGTATGTTACCACATTAGATCTTCCCCAAGTCATGTAATGAACCCAGAGGTCTATGTGTGTATTTTCCCATTTGAGATTGGGCTGCCTCGATAATTGTAGCCGAAATTGTTCGTCGTATTTTAGCCATGCATATCCATCAAATGATAAATGGGCAAATTTAATGGTATCCCTATACTTAAGCAGTGCAATCAGCTTATCAGGGTGTTTCATCCCATATACTGACATAAATATGTCAAACGCTGCTGTCCAATTCTCAAATGGAAATGGTACTTTGGGCCTTCATGGCCTCTCCTGTTTTTTCTTTTTCTCATCCTTCTCCTCGGGGATCTCCCTGTGTAACAGCGAGAACATGTCTATAAATCCCCCTTTCCAAATCTTTTCCCTGACCGTGCTGGATAGGTGATCCCAAGGGAGTCTTCTACCCCAGCATAAGACCAACGATCCAGGCCTGAGTGTTGGTCGTTGGTTGCACTGACACCAGGTGGAGTTGTGGGGGTGGCTCCCGTCAATGTGGTAACATTGTCCCCCCCTTCTGCTCCTGACACAAGATTGTCCTTGCTCCCCTGCAGAAGATGGGTTGAGGGGGCCCGGTGCTCCAGTCCATACCCATAGTGCAGCTCCCTGTGCTCTCCTGACCCCTACTGTGGGGCCGTCTGAGACACCACATGAGGAGAGCTCTGAAGGTATTGCCTCAGCCGCCGGGGAATTCTGCTGAACAACTCCTTGCATTTGGTGACTTAAGAGGTTTTTTGTTGTTCCCTTCTTGGCAGGCTCAAACCCCCCTGTGTGTCATAAACCCTTGCCAACCTATTGGGTACTGAGTATTGTAGCCCTTTTGACCTTGAGAAGTGCCCTCGCCTGGTTCATTGACCAGAAAGGTTTGTGTCCCAGCATTGGGTGCTGCCACACCACCTTGTGGGGGTGTTGGGGGAATAGGGCCGTATGGTCCCCAAGGATTCATTGCAGCCCAAGTGGCAGGCATGCCGCCCATGTCCCCGTTCATAAAGGGCCACATGAATGGGGTTCTGTTGCCATACTGGTGGCCATGGCAGTGCCGGTGCTGAATTGTCTCCAGTAGCCCCAGGCCATCCTGCATGGTTTTGTGTATTGTCCCCCCGCTGATCGACCTGTGTTTTTCTTGGGTCTGGCTGATGGCAAATGCCCTCATCCTGCCTTCCCTGTGCATAGCCCTTTTCCTTTCCCATTCCCTGGCAGCCAAAGCCTTACCATATCTCTCAGATTTTGCCTCCTTTAACATATTTTAATTCTAGGCCGCGGATTCCAGCAGCAGCCACACCGGGCCATCGCTAGATTGCTCGTCCTCACTATCCGAGTCCGACCACACCATCTCTAGAGAAGCGTCACTCTCATGATCCCCTTCGTACTCACCAATTTGTGGTTGGACCATGGGAGCCACAGGGGGATTTTCCATTTCATTCCTTGGTGCACCTGATTGGATTCTGCTCACTGTACTCTCTTCAACTCTGCTCCATTTCACCTCAGTCCGCTTTCTGGTAGTCTTCACCAACAGTTGAGCCTTTCGCTTTGTCTGCCCACCTTGCCCCTTTCTCTTACCAGATTTTGTTTGAGCTACAGAGTCTAATGAGCGGGCCGAAGGCTGGCTCCACCTAGGCTGTCGACCCTCCACCTCCGTCGGTACTTGAGGCCTCTGCTCAGTTAAGGTGGGAGTGACTGCCTCTGGCAGCTGTTGCCTGCCTGGTGGGTGACAAGTAAGCCTAGTTCCAACTTGGATATGGCCATGAGCCAATCTGACCCTCCGGTTTCCTTAAGGCATTGCAGGGCCTCCTGCAGTGCCTGGTCTTGCCCTTGTATCTGGGTAGCCTGGGCCACAGGTTGCATCTGACTTTCCAGCCCTGCACAGTCTTGACCCTGATCCTGGGCAGGTGTGGAAGTTTGGGGAGCCTGGCTTTCTTGAGCCAGGGACATCTCTGGTTCGGACACTTTAAACTATATAAATTGTAGGGGGCAAAGCGGTGCTAAGCGTGGCAATACCTATTAAAACAAAACATATTCATCAGCCCAAAGCCCTAACCCTCATATTCTGCATGCCCTCAACCAGTTAGCCCTCCATCAGTATCCGTTCCCTAAAACAGCCAAAGAATTTTAGGGGAATTTCAAATTCAAACCCTGACTTTTGGAATCCCAGCCTAATGCTGTAACATCTACAGTATGCTGGCTGCCTTAAACTGGTTAATTTTTCAGTTGGTGAACCTCTGCCTCCCCACTCCCCAAAAAGGTGGAGGGGCTCCTAGCCTCAGTGGGTTTCCTGGTACATTGCATTCATTAAATAAAATAAATAAAATTGAATTGTATGAAAAACGGACGGACAACTCCAGTACAAAAGGATATACATTGTCCTTGGCAGTTAGGGACTGGAAGTATATTTATCCGATGTTATGAAATACTATTACTATCTGTAGGTAAATGAAATTCTCCCAAAGCCAGTAGAACCATGGACATTCTGATAAAATTAACATATAATCCCCCCATGACCCTTTGTAATTAAACGATAATCCTGGCTGCTTCTTTAAGGGGATAAAATACTAAACCTTCTTAAAAATTCGACCCCCCCCACCCCCCTAGCCAGTCCTATTAGGGACCTTCTGTTAATACCAAACTGAGTATACAAGAGGAATTAAATTAGAAACCAATGAAATTCGGGCTGAGTCATATAGGGGAACAAAGAAAACCTTGATTTTATGTCAATATGACTATGGCTGACTGAATAACCTCATAAGGCCTGTAAAGAACCTACAATACGACAGAAAGGAGGACTGCATTTTCATTTGGAGGTAACAATTCCTTGCCCCAAAGCACAGAAAAGTATTACAGGAAAGAGATAATGCTAACAGTTTTGCCAAATCTTTTTATTTTTTTGGATAGAATTTCTAAGATGCCATGACTAAACTTCCTCACTACAGGGCGGGTGGGGTAATTACTACTGCATGGGGATCAAACCCACAACCTTTACCACCAGAGGCAAGCACCTAGTCAAGTGAGCCACAAGCACTTTTCCCTTCTCCATCTAAAATATATGTTCCCTCCTGGACCCTTCATATTGTGTGTTGATGGTCAACCTGCTGCACCACCAGCTCCTACAAAGGCCAGAGCCTAAAGCCATGCAAGAGAACAGTGGCAGGCACACCGAGTGGGAAGCCGAGAGGCCAGCCAGGTTGCGCAGGAGGAGAAAAGGTTTAACTGCTGTTCGTAGGAAAGCCCTAGCAGGGGCGGGCTGAGATACTAGCTGAAAATGAAAGCGGCGTGCTAAGGAGCAGAAATAATCACTTGCATGGCAAAACGCCGGGGGGAAGTTGCGGAAGAAAAATGAAGCAGCAGCAGGAGAAAACGGGTGACCTGGCCCTAGGAAAAATACCTAACTAAACAAGGGAGTGTGGTGAGGCAGGAGAGGCGCATGTCTGGGGAGAAGGCCAGGAGCCGCAAAAAAGGTACCGGGGGTGGTGGGACTTGGACCTGTGCCAAGAACCGATAAAAGCAATGGGAGAAGGAGCGAAAACCAAAAAATCTTTTGGCTGGCAAGCACAACCTAAAAGAGAGCTGGCAGAGGGGAGGGGAGGGAGGGTAAAAGGGAAGCCAGCGAGCAAAGGGGGGAGGCAAAACGCCAGGTCAGAGGGCTGGCCACGTGGCGAGGGGATGGGGAGCCCAGGCAGGGACATACAGGGTCCCAGCTGGCGACCAAGCTGGAGGAAAAATTGGGGCGAGGGAGGGAGCAGGCGGAGAGAAGCGCAGCTGGAACTCAGGGTAGCCAAGCAGGGGAGAAGCGTGGGGCGCAGAGCCAGGGGCTGAAGTCGGGACCAAGAACTGAACCACGGGGTAATCAACAACTGGGGCAGGGGTACAGTGGACATTGCACACATTCTCTCCGTGCAGAGGAAAAGGAACAAAAAGGGGATAAACTTTTGGGATCCTACCAAGGATTGATAGGCGGCGAGACCAGACTTAAAGAGACTAGTGCAAGGGAATGAGAACAGAGGAGCCGGCGAGCGAGGAAAAAGGGGAGTGGGGGCAAGGCAATGCCAAGCCAAAGGGGGCGGCCACGAGGAGGGGCGCCCAGTGGGGGCAGCCCAGGCCACATGCTGAGGAGGGGGAGATATGCAGACTGGCGGGGAAAAAAACAAAAAACAGATGTGGGGGGAAAAGAAAGAACAGGATGACACGGGCCAAAAACAAGCCAAAGGAGGAGGGAGGCAGAGGACTTACCAAATGAAGCTGCTGGCAGACGAGGAAGATCCAATATGTTCCAAGATGAGGAGCGGTTCCAAGAGGGCAAAATCCTCTTGAACCGCTCCTTAAAAAAACTGCCAGACCCCACCTCTGTAGGAGCTGGCTAGGGTCAGCCTTCCATAGAGCCCCACTGATAGGGCTAATCAACAGGAAGCCACCCCTTCCCCTTTCAGTAGGGCGGCTCTCCTTAACCCCACCTTCTTGGGGGCTGTCGGCAACTCACCCCCCCCCCCGGTGAGAGGCCAGGGGGCCAATACTTACTGGAGAGTACAGGCATCTAGTTCAGGCTACAAATCCAAAATTTTGTTTCATAGTAAAGAATGTACTTACAACAGGCAAAAAGCTTCAAGCGAAACCGGTCAGATTGCTGAAGGTGCTTGTCAAGTATTGCCTGTTGTAAGGACATTCTTTACTATGAAATAAAATATTGAATTTTTAGCCTGAACTCAGTGCCTATACTTTCTTGTTACTGCCACTAATTTACCTTAGTACATGGCACGAGTGTCTTGAGTGAAGCTACGAATACTGCCCGGATACTTACTGGAGAAACTGGCTGTGCTGGGGTTTCCTTGCTGGATACAGGATTATTTCAATCAATCAATCTTTATTTTACCAGGCAAAACACCTTTGAGAAAAAAAACTCATTTGCAAGATGGACCTGTGAGATTATACATATACAATAACAATCAAGGCCAGCTTGAATAACACAGCATAAATCATATTACATCACATATTTCCATAACAAGGGAACAAGCAATTTCAGATAGTTTTATGTACAACATATTACAGAAGCACAAGTAAATCAGGTTCCTTCAGAGTAGTAGGTGTCATAAACGCTTTCAGCAGGTCAGGCATTCTGCTCCCACAGTGCCAACCTCCAAGCGCAGTAATGTGAACAGGTAACAGACAGGGTAACCCTCCTGTCTGTTTGTGGGTCCGAATCACCTTTGGTCTCAAGTTCGGGTGGGATTCAAACTGTGAACCTTATGCTAGCGTACCCAAATGTACAGGCTCAGATAATATTCTTTTCGGGGGGATGCAATATATCTTTCGCCTAAGGGCACTTAACCAGGTATCCAAAATTAACCCTTAAAACTCTGTAAAAGACCTTAGGTATATTCTTACCTTTTCCCAGTTTGGTAATGCCATCAAGCCCTTGAACAATTGTCAGGCTTAACCATTTATATGTCACATGCAAAAAGAACTGGTAGACACCCAGGCAGTCTTTCAAATAATATATTTACTAAAAATTGATAAAAATATGAAAAATGTAAACACAGAACAATATATCAAAGAGCATACAATCACTTAAAAGAAAAGCAAAGAAAACTACAAACTCCTACCAACATACAGTTTAGATCTTTTCTATCTAATGTTTTACTTCTTTAAGTGCTTATCAGAGCTGTGTCTCTACAGACCCAAGATGGAATATAACAACAGTTCAGCCACAGTATAGTTTAAACTGTGTCTCCCCACACCCCTTCTGTGAGTCATCTAGCTCCTCCTTTTAGAATATAAAAAAATTACAAACAGGATGTCCTATTAGGAGGTATATTAAATAAGGTGACATCAGCAAAAACTCATTTCCCAAATTATGAGTCTTTTTGATCCACCAGTTCCCTTGAAGTGTTATAACCCTGCAATCCCACACCTAAGTGTGAGGTAACATGTCCTGTCCTGTAATAAAATGTATATTTAGCTTCCTAACTTCAAAGCATGTCATAAAAAGGCCATAAAAGGCAGTTTCTCAAGGAAGTTAATTACATTACAGAGATCTTCTGGTCAATTATATATGCTGTAGTTTTCACTGAAACCTGGGGGGGGGGGCACCCATGGAACACAGACTGTCTTAATCACATACTATAATTTTTTATTACAGATATCATACAATAATCATAACCAGCTGGCCAAGCATCACAGTAGCACTAGGTAAGGTACGTATAAGTTGTAAGTCAGGACACGGAAGACACCGAAGAGGAGGGGAGATGTCTCATGACACGCCAGATTCAGAGCATTAATGGGCACAGTTGCAGAGTTCTTTGAAGGCATGTGAAAACATAGTTTTGAAGGTAGACAGCTTCACAGGGAAAGCTACCTTTAGGGTTTTCTGAAGGTTGTTCCACAGGTAGAGAAGGAAAAAGCTTATGGAGGAGCTGCCAAAACAAGATCTGACATTTGGAACAGCCTAGGATATATATGCTTGACTTCTCAAGGCATAGCTTCCAGGTGAGCAAATAGGTAGACACTCAGTGATATATTGGGAAAGTTTTTGATAAGGGTACGGTAAGTCTAAATGGCTGCATTTTTTTGTCGTCTGAATTTGAGGGATGTCCAGCCAATCAGAAAACAGAGTGCAGTGGTGAGTAGAATAGGGTGCTCCTGTAATGAATCTTATTGCTCTGTAGTATAAGGTGTCAAGCTTAGCTAACACTGCAATAGTAGCTTGACCATACAGAATGTTGGCATAGTCAATGAGTGACATAAAAGTCACCTGGACAAGTCAGGGTTTAGCTTCCAGTGTAAGCAGGTGTTTTATCCTAAAGAATGTACCAAGTCTCTGCTTAAGTTTTTTATGTTCGCTTGCGCGCATGTGCAAGGAACGTCTTGCAACAGTAGGACTTTTGGAGGTGTGTAACCCTCCTTGCCAATGCAGTGCTCAGTGTAGCAGGCACGACCCTAGGGGACCAATACTTGCTGAGCTGTGTATGACAGCAGTTCGGCTGTGTTGGTCTTCACTTCTAAGAAAAGGTCCCCTGCAGTCAGCGGTGGAAGCGCGTATGCAGTTTGCATACCTACATCAGTCGAATTGCTGCCATGCACAGCTCGGCATGAAATCCCTCCAGCTTCCTCCCTCTGCTAATCTCCTTACCTTCCCTCATTAGTGTTCTCCCCGGCCCCACATTGTGTGCTGAGGGAAGTGCCCAATCCCTCTCAGCTCATGCACCCTCCCAGCACACTGTGTTGCCGGTGGGGGTGTCCAGTCCCCCGTCGGCTGCTGCCCCCCCAACAAACAACCATTTCGCACGCTGGGAGCCCACCCCAGCGTTCTCATGCCTCCCGCCCAACACACACACTGTATGGCCGGCGGGGGTGCCCAGTCCCTGCCAGCTCCAGTCCCCCCCCCCAACAAACACATAGATGGCACGCTGGGAGCCCACCCCAGTGTGCCAAAAGCGTCCATTTCTTTTTTTTTAAGTCCTGTGAAAGAAGAAAATGATCCCTCGGTGAGTCCCTGCCCCCTGAACTCGCACCCACCTTCCCACCCCCCACACTATAATTACCTCCAGAGCCCGGTGTGATGATCTTTGGTGGACTGGGAACACGTCTGTACTCTTCAAAGCCGACCATGAACTGAGAAAGTGCCGGTAAGCTGTATAATGGCATAAATAGGGTTTTTCCAACTTTGGTGGATATCTCGGCCATTTTTTCAACTTTTGACACCCCTTCTCATGAATTCAGTCACTGTCATGGCGTTATTCAGTCCCGAAATGTGATTTTGCGGTCTCTGCGCGGAATCACCTTTCGGGACCTGAGGTGGATTCATGAAGTGGGCTCTCAAAAAGCCTATTTTGCAAATTTGGTGAAAAAATTCAAAAAAATTACTTTTACAAGCGTGCATTGCACAGTTTCCATGCACACTCGTAAGTTCGCGAATTTGTAATATTTTCACTCCAGATTTTCAACATAGGCATATTTCCACACCTCCTTGTGAACAGTGCAGCTGTAATTTTTTTCACATCTTGGCTGAAATGTCTTTTCGCGCTTCCAGCGCAAAATAGCGCTGTCACTGCTGGAAATCAGTGTTCGCTACAGAGCAAAGCAATCACAGTGACACTGTTCATAAACAGAAGTCCTAAAATGCCTATGTTGAAAATTTGGTGATAAAAGTCCATAAAATGGCTGTGTTAAGAACGTGCATTGCGCAGTTTCTACGCACACTTGTAAGTTCATGAATTTGTAATATTTTCACTCCAGATTTTCAACATTGGCATTTTCCCACATTTCCTTATGAGCAGTACAGCTGTCATTGTTCACATCCTGGCCGAAATGTGTTTTCGCACTTCTGGTGCAGAATAGTGCTGTCCCTGTGGGAAATCAGTGTTCGGTACACAATAAGAAAATCATAGTGACAGTGTTCATGACCAGAGGTGACAAAATACCTGTGTTGAAAATTTGGTGAAATAATTCCACTGAATGATTGTGTTACAAGTGTGCATTCCACAGTTTCCACACAGGCTCGTTCCCTTGAGCACAACCAGGGTGTTAGGGTTCCTAAGACAGACACTTAAGAAGTATGAGGGTGGAATGTTAATCAGATGCAAGAGGAGTTACAGAGAGGTACTCTGTTGGGATATGGATGCTGAAGGGACATGGATACAATGGGGGGCCTGTATAAATGCCGAACACCAATGCAAATACCAGCAAGCGAACGTTCGGCATTGACAAATGCTTGTTGGCCACAGCATCTGTCCGATCAGAGAAGGTCAATTTGTGATCTGTCTAGATGCCCAAGTATTTGAAATTTGCCACATATTCTAGTGGTTCGCCTAGCAGGGTGGTAAACTGTGGTAGTGAGCCAAAAACTGGGGTGTGAGGAGCATTAGCAGTAGGGGAGGAGTACATATCCTTTGTTTTTTTTTGCATTAAGTAGTAGCTTTAACTGAAGTAGATTTAGCTGAAGGTGATTAAAGTTGAGCTGGAGGTCCGTGCAGGTAGATTCAGGGGTGGACCTGTCAATGTACAAAATGGTGTAATCGGCGAAGAGGTGGATGCTTGCCGATTTTATACCAATGTGAATGTTGTTTATGTAGATAGCAAAGAGCAGAGGACCCAGAATAGGTCCTTGGGGTACGCCTCTCAGAAGCGACTTTAAAGGGGATAGTTCACCTTCTGCTCTAACTTGTTGTATATGACCAATTAGCTGTTAAACCATTTTAAGACCATGTGGTCGAAACCAATATTAAGAAGGGTGTCCAGGAGCAGGATGTGGTCCACTCTATCAAATGCCTTGCTCAGGTCAAGAAATAAGGCACATACATGTTTTTTACTATTCAAGGCAGTTAGGCAGTCATTTGAGACTTTTGCAAGTGCAGAGACTGTGCTGTGGCATGGTCTGAAACCTGACTGCAAAGGCGAGAGCAGATTACAGGAGTCCAGGTAATTTCTAATCTGGAGGTTAACTAATTTTTTGAGCATTTTAGATAGGGCAGGCAGCAGGGAAATGGGCCTATAGTTATTTAGATCGCTTGGATCCCCTAATTTGAAAAGTGGGATGATGTGAACAGTTTTCCAGAGAGAGAAGGGAGGGCACCCTGGCAGAGAGACATCTTAAATAGATGGGTAATGGGTTGATGAGGTCTGTGCCAGCACTTTTCTTGGTATCAAGTTTCAGGAGCAGGTCTTCTACTTCCTTCAGTGAAATGGGACAGAAAGAGAAAGAGACATTGCTTACTGGAAGGGCTGGCAAGCCTTGAAGCGAATCCTGACTACAAAGCTGATTTCGTAGGTTGTTGGCTGGGGAAGAGTCAAAGGCCAGCTCTGCAGTAACAAAAAGGATTATGGATTTGTCTGAGAAAGTGGCGCCTCCAAGGGTGATTTTTGCAGGGAGGGAGTTAGAGGACTTGTGTCCTTCAAGGCTTTTCAGAGTCTTCCAAAATTGTGTGGCACAACTGGAGGATGAGTGCAACAGGTTGCTAAAATAACTAGCTTTTTCAGCACTGATAAGCTTGGTGTATTTGTTTCTAATTGTCCTAAAGGTTGTCCAGTCAGAGAGGAGTTTGGTTTTGCGTGCTTGCTTCCAGAGGGCATCCTTTTGTCTTAAGATTAGTCGTGAACCGCGGACATGATTTTTTCTTAGTTCATATCTTAACTAGTGGTGTGTGCCTATTAATTGCATGAAGGAGAATATTATAAAACACTTCATACGCTTCTGACACTGTTGGAGATAGACAGAATTTTTGCCAGGCGGAATACTGAAGGTCCAGGAGGAAGGCATAGATGTCCAAGTTCAGGCGACACCTTTTAAAAATATACCTTGATGTGGAGATAGGTTTGGGTACAGATCTCACACAAGCGATAAAGTAATGATCACTGAGGTTGTTGGAAAAAACACCAGAGTGGGTGAAAAGATGGGGTTTATTCACAAGGATAATATCGAGTAATGTGCTGCGGGCAGGGTTTTTTAGGTTTGGTCGGGTGATTTCAGAGATAAGTTGCGTAAGACCAAGAGTGTCACAGAATTCCTTAATGGGCTTGGCACTGTCGGAAGACCAGTCTAAATTAAAATCACCCATAGTTATGACCTCTGGGGTAGTAGTGTCCAAGATTTTAAGCAGGTGATCCAACACCTTGAGACCGGCCGATAGTGGTCTATAACAACCGATGATAAGGAATGAGACGGAGCATGCGAGATGGATCTTGACAGTAAGGCATTCAAACTCTTTGGGCACCGAAGTGAAGTTAATGACAGAGGCAGGGAAGTTATCCTTGATGTAGATAGCTACCCCTTCTCCTCTGGAGGGCCTGTCTGCTCTGAATACATTGTAAGCGGGGACACTGATTTTGGAATCCTGGGTGGAGGATCTGAACCATGTTTCAGAAACCACCAGGACATCAGGATTAGTGTGATTGATCCATGAATGGATTGAGTCGAATTTCTTCAGTAGGCTACATGCGATTATATGGAGAAAGCTCAACCCCCTTAACTGCGCTAGCTCTGGAAGTGTTTGAATAGGAGAAATAGGACCAGAGTTTAGTTCCACGTTGCCCGAGCAGAATAGCGACAGCAATAAGATCTTTTTGAGAGCACTTAGTAGTAATCTCAGCAAGCGAACACAACCCCTTTTATAGTTATAGGAAGAGTGGGGGGGGTGAGGTTAGCGAAACAAAGTCCTACAGGACCCAAAAATGCGAAGATGAGAATCCGTACCGCATAGGTATGGTCTGAAGATAGATAGGGAGGAGGCATGGCAGACGAGTAATTGTTCCAGAAGGAATTGGTAAACGGACCACAGAAATTAGACTGGTGCCAGGATATGTACAGTTGCGATGACGAAAAGTCATGGGGAAATGGACATAATATATTAATCCCTAGGTGATTCAGTAAGTCAGTTTGATTGAGGGAAAATAGTGAAGGATTTGAAGATCCATGCATGGTTTAGCTTATCTGTTTGCAAGGGGTCAGGTTTATGGTTTAGGATCAGAACAAGCATACTAGCTTGGCAGTAGAGCAACAACATGGTGGGTTTCATTTCGTGGCATGTCAGCTAGGAGATTTAAACAACAGTTGAGGTAGGGCTCGTACAGAGCTACAAGTGAAGGAATAGCTAGTGAATTTCGAATTAGGCACAGCACAATCATGACTGCCAATAGAAGGAGTAGCTTAAAAGGGGGCTGAGAAAAGGTGGATTTAAGAACGTCAGGAGGTGGCAAGGGAAAAGCCATCTGGGGAACAGCTATTCAGTTCAATCCAGCATGGCAAAGAGCCAATGCTCCAATCAGGAAGCAAGCTGCACCGTGGAAGCCAATAGCAGGCAGCGGCAAGTGCTCCTGCACCAATGGAATCCCCAGGTATCAGTCCCGGTCCTATTTGGAAGCCGTACCTGGTGAGATCTGAGGTATTCCGGGGAGAGGTGGTGTGGCTGGCAGCTTCCTTCCCACTGTGACCGCAAACGAGGAGCAGCCCGATCAAGGGCTTAGCCTGCAGGAGAGAAAAAAAGAAGTCTGTTAGAAGGATATAGCAGCCAAGTGAAAGCACTGAATTAGAGGGCAGAGAAAAGGGGATTAAAATGGAATCACAAGGCAGGGATGAGAGGATAAAGAAAAAAAAACACAAAGGGGACAGTTAACTAAATCGAAGGGTAGGAAGGCAAGAGATTAATTAAAAGAGCTGAGAATTGGGGGGGGGGGACAACAGCCAGGTGGCAGGTGGGGGTCGTTTAGTTGGTGCCATCTCTGCTCTCATTGTTGCTGGGCAAATCACCAGTTCTTTAGACTGTAAAATGGAGGGGAAGAGGAGGGTTTAGTGTGAACCAGGAAAAGATCAAGAAGTAGTAAAGGCCAGTGGTTAAGGAATGAGACAGGATAGCTTTAGTAGCAAGGTAGGTAGAATAGAAAAAAAAAAGCACAGTAATTTAAAAAGGCAAGGCAAGAATAGTAAAAAAAAAAAAAAACCTTGGATATGCATAATACATTATGCTTTTACGTACTGCACAGCAATCTTATACTAGCCGAGTACAGTGACACAGCAAAACAAATCAGTAATCCAGAGTTAAGACTGCAGAAAACTGGTACCTTTAAGGAGAAAAACAATTTAGCCCAGCAGCATACCTTGACAGGTATACTATACAGTACTACACTAGCCGACTTTAGTAAGCAGCAGAAAAAGTCAGTGATTGTGGGTTAAAATGGCCATGTACTGTTACATTTAAATAAGAATTATTTAGTCTGGCAGTGCAGTATATTTTAACATTAAAATTCAAGTAAGTGCAACCCAGCCAGCAGCAAGGGAAAAGCCATCCGGGGAACAGCTGTTAGTTCAGTCCAGCACGTCAAAGAGCCAGTGCTTCAATCAGGAAGCAGGCCACCCCGTGGAAGCCAATAGCAGGCAGTGGCAAGTGCTCCTGCACCAATGGAATCCCCGGGTATCAGTCCCGGTCCTGGTGAGTTCTGAGGTGTCCCGGGGAGAGGTAGTGCATCTGGCGGCTTCCTTCCCTCCATGACCGCAAGCGAGGAGCAGCCTGATCAAGGACTTAGCCTGGTGAGCTCTGAGGTGTCCCAGGGAGAGGTAGTGCAGCTGGCTGCTTCCTTCCCACCGTGACCGCAAGCAAGGAGCAGCCTGATCAAGGACTTAGCCTGGCGAGCTCTGAGGTGTCCCGGGGAGAGGTACTGCAGCCAGCAGCTTCCTTCCTGCCATGACCACAAGAAAGGAGCAGCCCGATCAAGGGCTTAGCCTGGTGAGCTCTGAGGTGTCACGGGGAGAGGTAGTGCAGCTGGCGGCTTCCTTCCCACTGTGACCGCAAGCGGGGAGCATCTGGCACAGGGCCACTGGTGGGGACTGCTGAGGAATACTGGCAAGGCAACTGGTATGGGCAGAATGTCTGAAATAAACCTGTGTTTTCCCTAATGACCCTTCTCACTACACCCTGGGGCTCCTATACATATTTCTCTCCATCAGGCTAACTAAATGCGCCCTAAGGGTGTCCACAAGCACCCTGTTCGGTGTCCCTGGGATCCATGGCAAGCCTTCCTTCTGTAGGGCCCTGGCCCCAACACACTCTACTTAGGGGCACTACATGCTCTCCCTGGGTCGTCAGGGGCCGACTGAGTGAGAAGGATCAAGCATCCCAGGTGACATAGCCCCTGCGTTGTGGGCCAGCCGGAGGGAGAAGGATCAAGCATCTTAGAGGACACTGTCCTTCTCTCGGGGGAGTGTAGCCACCACAGTAGCACCACCTGGGTGAATATAAGTGAAGATGCAGGTAGGCACACCATGAGAGGAAGGGGATACACTGGCTGATGCCGGCCAACAGCATACTTTGGCATGCGTGTCCACATGGCGTCATAAGAGCTGGTGTCTGGGAAGGGGGGCAGAAAATGTGAAAACTGCCTCGGCAACTGTAGATGATGGATCCTGGTACATCTCGGGCCCCTGCCCTGCCGACACCTACTGCTCGACAAGCAAGTGTTGGGGATACATCCCCACTGTTGTCCTTCCTGGGGGTGGGTAAACAACGGCTCCATAGAGGGCAGATGGCGGTGCGTAGGGTCCAGGAGGATACCTTGGGCTCCAGAAGGAGTTCGCCATTGGGGACAGATAAGGCGAGGAAAAAAATTACAGATAAAAAAAAAAGATTTACTTTGCCAACTCGATGGCACAGCTGGGTAGCAGTTGCATTGCCACTGAGCAGGCTTCCTTCTCCAGTCTTTGGACACTGCTGAGGACGAGAAGGATTGATCATGGGTCTCAGAGGATTCTCTCCTCCTCCTCTAGTGAGCAAGAGTGGCAGCTCCTGCTGTGTTACTACTGCCTGTGGTAAGTGGTGCAGTCTGGAAGTGCTTGTAGATACAGGGTGGGTGGGAAGTGCAGGCATCACCTGTAGATACTGAATGGGCAGGTAACATAGAAACATAGACTTTGACGGCAGATAAGGACCGCTTGGCCCACCTAGTCTGCCCATTTCCCTACCTACAGGATAAGCCTCAGATCCTAGTTAACCAACAGCCTATTTCTTCCTACCCCACAAGAATTGCCTTATGTTTGTCCCATGCATTCTTGAATTCTCCCACAGTTTTAGACCCCACAACCTCCTCAGAAAGGCTGTTCCATGCATCCATTACCCTCTCTGTGAAAAAATACTTCCTCACATTGCCCCTGAACTGCCCCCCCATCTTTAAATTGTGTCCCCTTGTTCTTGTGCGTCTCTTTTTCTGAAAGATGCTACCCTCTTGGACTTTGTTGATTCCATTGAGGTACTTAAATGTTTCTATCATGTCCCCCTCCCTTTACTCAAGGGTATACATAATAAGCTCCTTTAGTCTCTCCTCATATGGCTTCTCTTGCAGACCCTGCACCATTTTAGTTGCCCTCCTCTGGACTGCCTCTATCCTGTCTATGTCCTTGCGGAGATGGGGTCTCCAGAACTGGACGCAGTACTCCAGATGGGGTCTTACCAACTGTCTGTACAGAGGGATAACAACTTACTGTTTTCTGCTGGTGATGCCTCTCCCTATGCATCCCAGTATACCCCCAGCCCTCCCTACTGCCTTCTCACATTGCTTGCTAACCTTAAAGTCATCCGATATGAATTGCTTGCTAACCTTAAAGTCATCCGATATGATTACCCCAGGTCCCTTTCCTTTTTTGTTGTTGTTACTACCCCTCCCCCGCATTGTGTAATCTTCCCCTGGGTTTAAAGTTTAGGTAGTGCAGGGAATACTTGTAGATAAAAGGTGGGTGGTGGGGCAAGGAGTGCTTGCAGATACAGGGTGGGCGGGGAGTTCAGAGAGTGCTTGTAGATGCAGGACGGAAAGGAAGTGCTTGTAGATACAGGGAGTGCAACAGCACATCTTATGGCACATCGAAGTGGTATCCTGGTGGAGCCCACCAACTTCTCTCTTTAGCTACTCAACCTCACCCTCATCAGCAGTGGTGGAGGAGTGTATCAAAAAGTGGGGTGGGGGGCAGAATTCCATAGAACACCACAGCCCGGGGCACTGTTCAATTCAATGTCTGACTCTTCAGCTACAAAACTGACGGTTCGTCTGAACCTCTGACTCATCAGACAGCTCCTGACTGTCTGTCTGGGTATATTGGGATCTGCCGTTGGAGGGGGACATACATAGAGACTTTGAGGAAGTCAGCAGCACACCTACACGGCAACAGTGGCTGTGGATTGCCCTGGAAGTAGAGAAGATGGGTTGAGCATCTGAATGAGACACTTAATATTCCTGGAAGTATGAGAGGAAGGGTAATAAATGAGTCCAGAAGGGAGAGGGAAAAAAAAAGCCCATTCCCCGTAATCAGGCTTACTCCATAGATATGTTACGAGGGTGAGTAAAAAAGTTTGACCCTGGAGGAGGGGATGCAGAGAAATAGTGAAGAAAGGAAATCTTTCTCTATAAACTGCCTTTGGTATTTTCAAGTACTGTTCTTAAAAAGATTCTGCCATCTCTGGGAAACACTTTTTTAACCTCCTGCCCTGGTCACCAGAAGCCTGCTATTGCAGGCACTCTTCATTTTGGTTGCTCCACTACTTTGCCAACCATAATAATTCTTGCCTCCTTCTGTCCCCCCAGTGGTCTCTATACAGAATAAAATGATTTTTTTCCTTAAAGTCTGAATTTACAACTCGTTTTCTATGTGGCAGCACCTTTTTCATGCTGGACGAATGAGGGACAGAACAATTTTCAGGACTAAAAGGTGCAATTTCCTCTTCTAATCAAGGACAGTTAAGAGATATGATCAGGGTATCTACCATCAGCATGAAGTAACCCTAAGTCCAAGACCGTCCCGGTCAGACACTACCGTGATGTTCCTGGTGTGGTATTTTTCAATCAGGGCATAGTAAGTGAACCTCACCCCCATACACCTCAAGCCCCTGTTATGTGACCTTCTTTCCGTGGATCCTGCTATTTTTACCCACACCATACATAACAGGCAAAACCTGCTCTTCACCCAAAACACCTCCACCTGGACTGCAGTCTTCACAACGTCTTCATGGACATACAGTCCCGTGAGTGTTTGTGATAGTACTTCCTTTTGAGCAATTTATAAGAGGAGTGACAACAGGGACAGGAGGAAGGCAGGAACTCCTCGTCCCCCCCCCAAGTCCCGGCATCTGGCTTGCACCCCCACGTCAGGCTGTTAGTGTATATGTGACACAGGGTGCTGTCGGCATTGCACATGGCACAGCATAGTGTCGGCATTGCACATGGCACAGCAGTATCGACAGTGCAGTGTCAGGACTGCACGTGGCAACGTGGCATAGTGCAGTATCATCAGTATACTTGGCTCTGCAGTGTTGGCACTGCATTGCACGTGACAGTTCAATGTTGGCACTGCATGTGGTACAGTGTGGTGTCATTGCACATGGCATGTGTTATTGGCAGTGTGCATGGCACAGTGAAGTGTCAGCAGTGCACATGGCACAATATAGTGTCAATGTTTCACGTGGTGCAGTGTTGATGTGACATTGCGCGTGGCACTGCAGTGTCAGCAGTGCACGTGACAATGCAGTGTCAGGATTGTGGCACAGTGCAGTGTCAGTAGTTCACATGGCACAGCACTGTGATGCCAGTGTATGTGGCTCAGTGCAGTGGTACCTTTTGCCCATCTCTGCCATTGCCCTTCGGATGAATAGATGGGTACCTTCTGCGCATTTCTGCTGCTGTCCGGGTGAGCCCTTCCCCCCGGCACAGCTGGGAACCCCCTTCTCACAATTCAGACACCCCCTTGCAGCTGCCCCCCTCCCAAATAGACTAGCAGTGAGCCCTCACCCGAAAAGTGGACTGGTCATGTCCCCCCCATCCCACAGCTGGAAACCCCTTCCCACAGATAAGCCGTTCCTGCAGCTGCCCACTTCCTCATTCAGGAGAGGGCCATGGAGCAGAAGATCCACAGCAGAGAACTGCTTCTGTGGTACTGCCCAGGGTACTGTTAGCAGTACATGAAGCACAGTGCAGTAAGAGCCATCTGCTTAGTGTCACTGACACTGCACTGTGCCACATGCAGTGCTGGGACTTCACTGTGCCACTTGCTATGCCGACACAGGGATGTGCACCTTGATAGGAATGAATCTGCATTGTCATTTTAAATGTCTTAGCATTAGACACTATAGAGGGTGTTGCGTTCATGACATCACACCTTGAGAAAGTGCATAGAGTATGCGTGAAATGTTGGCTAGGGGAGTATGTGCTGCTGTATCTTGGATTCAGTGAATTGGGTTACTATCCTGCAACACAGCAGCAGTGATGTCCTTTTGTATTAGAAGAGTGTTGAGCTGTGCCACATTCACTGCGCATATAACTGTGAGCCAGAAGCGACCACACTGATGTCCACATGTAGCCTCCAGTGCCCAGAGTCCCGGCATAAGGCTTGTGCTGGGGGACGGGTCTAGGAGCCTAAAGGCAGGGAAGGGGCAAGCCAGATGCCAAGGCTGGGAGAGGGGACTCCAGGTTATAACAACCAAGGCTGAAGGGGATTGGGATCCAGCTGTAAAGTCAAGGAGCATGTTGCCAAGGCTTTGTGGGCTTCATGAGTCTGAGGCTAGATCTTTCGGGGGGGGGGTACGTTGAGATCAATGATGGGTGGTAAACTCAGGAGGTGAAGCTGCAGTTGCTCAGTGAGTGGGGGGTGTAGAATGTTGTATGGTAGGTCTCTGGGTGTCCTGGAAGGAGGGGGTGTCAAGGTGGACCAGGAAGGCAAAGCCAAGGAGGAAGGGAGGTGGGTGTCGGGGGGGGCAGGAGGAAGGGGGTGTCTGGGGGGCCAGGGAGTGAGATGTCTGGGTGGCCAAGGAGGGCCCTCTGTGCTACTGGGCTGGCATAAAATGTGTTTTAAATGTTTCAGATCAGTGCATAGTGTGTACAGAGCCTTAGTGTCAGTATTATCCCCTGCCCTCCTCCCTGCAAAACAAACCGTAACAATGCCTCAGTCATAAAACAGAATTGTTTTTTCCTTACATTGATTAGATGGTCTGAACCACTCTGTCATCAGGATTACACCCCCCAACCCCTGACATCCCTATCAATTCCTAAGCATCTCCATACTGTGTCTCCCTATATGATGGCCACAGTAGATTACACCATTCCTCAATGGCAGTGACTGGCACACCACTTACAAAATTGTCTTTATTTAAATCCAGGCTGAATGATAGTTATATCGTGGAATGTACCTGTCAGTAGTATTTTAAAATAAGGGGTAGAATGTTTGTTTTTTCTTAATTTTTCTGTAAAATGTATTGTTTATTGCAGTCTGTCTGTATTGTGTCAATATATCAGATATAAGTAATGAAATGTAATGTTGACATTATTGTAATAATGTTTATATTTATTCTAGGAGGTTATAGGATCTTGTGCGAAATTAGCGCGTTACGTTTTTGTAATTTATAATGTCTTGTAACTTGAATGAATGTAAAACAGGACTACTTTGAAAATAAGGCCTCGGACCTAAAGTATCACCCTTTCTTAAAATAAACATTTTTAATACTACTACTACTTCTGTCACCACCTGTGCTGGCCACCATCACTTAAGGACGATGCCATTCAAGCAGTGGCAACATGAACAAGAGCCCCGCTGACCAAGCAGGGGCAGAATGGACAGCAGAGGTCCCTGTGGAAGCTGCAGCTACTGGCACAGCCCTGGACTTCCAGCATGATTCAGGCTTACTCTGCTTTTCCAGAGCTGTGGGCTGTACCTGGGACAGGGCCAACACCCCGTCCTGGAAGCAGTGGACACAGCTGTGACAGCTGTCTGGCACCACCGTGCCAGAGCTGCCCAGCTATCGCACTCTTCATTCGGGGATTAGGGAGGGAGGCTTGTCTAGTGAGGGAGGTTAAAGTATTGTTCTTTTACTATTTGTCTTCTTAGATAAAGAAAACTGTACCAGTATTTTATTGTACTTTAACAATCTAATGTCATTGTTCCCTCTCATTTTTTATTAGCACATATAGTATTAGTGTAACCATTCGGTCCCCTGGGTTTACTAGAATCCCCTCAGTATCAGTGCTAGGCAGGAAGAGGCAGCTGGTGATTAACTACTTAAATGGTATTTCACCTGCTTACTCTTCTGTTTACTTGGCCTCAGCTGAGATTGAAGTGATTAGCAAGCAATAATACCAGACAGGGTGGGCGGTATGGGCAATATCGGACCGCCCAGGGGCGTAATGCGGCCGACGCTGCAGACGGAGGGCCTTATACTCTGGAAGGTCTGGTAATGCCCCTTACTGCCCACCTTGGAGGGTATTATTGCACTTAGAAAATGGGCACTGTAAAAAAAGTTTGATAAAACATTGTTAATTTAAAAAAAGCTTTACAGTGAATTTTGTAATTAAATAGTTCCTCCGCCTGCTTTGGAATGAAGGACTTATGTCCCCATGCAGACTCCGTAGTTAAAAAAAAGAAAAAGAAAGTTGGTGGAATGCTGTTAATGCTACACAGCAGTCTGTATTTCTTTAGTAGGACCCCCTCCTTCCCATCAGCTGTTATGAAATACTTTTGCCCCCCATGCTCTGCATTTTATTTTTGTTTGATTTTCACTTGGTGGACTAGCTGTAGTGTTTTCTTGTTTTAATACTAGAGCTATGATCTGTTATTTATGGAAGAAAGCCTGGTTTGGGACAGTTGGCATGCGAGGTAGGTCTTATTACTTCAAGCTGCAGGTGACATACAGAAAATCACTCAGCTAAGTACACATTTAACATAAAGTGCTGCAGTTAACAATATTTTCTACTATTTTAGGAGGGAGAGAGCAGTTGTTCCATTACTGCTAATTTGCCTGAGAGGAGCGGCATTTACTTGTTTTCCGTAGTGCTGATGAATATCCATCTGCGCTGTGGAAAACAAATAAAATACCGCTCCTCTCAAACTCAGTAGGAGTAGTGGAGGTAATGGTCTTTGTCGTACTGTTTGTGATTAGGGAGACAGTTTCTCTTAGAAAGGTCTGATATAATTTGTTTTGCCCGATTTTTACTATGGGAGACAGAGGAAGAGAGGGTGCTGGTTTAAGTCCCGCTTAGCAAGGGGTGGAAAATGGTGGCGTGCCAGTTGAAAATTCAGGGTGCCCATGGATTCCCTATGTAATGGGGCACCCTGAATTTGCCCTTGTTTTTTAGTGGGCTCTATCTGAAAGTTAATGTACCCCCTGGTATATGTGGTAGCCTTTCAGGATCCTTAGATTTTTTAGCCCATTTTCTAAGCTCATTTGGAATTCTCACAGCAGCATAACTCTTGTGCCACCTGTTAAGGTGGGAGATAGAATGTTGAGATGGAGTCAATATGAGTCAGTGTAAGTTTGGAGTGAGTAGAGTGGTAGTGTGGGAGTGAGAGCTGCTCTGCCAGTGGGCTCTGAGATGAGAGCCCTGAATTCTCACCCTAGTTCTGGTATTCACCAGCTTGCCAAGTGAAGTGGTGGAGACCTTTTCTACAGCAGGATTTCCTGATTTTCATCCCTGGAGGCGCGAAAAGGACTGCTAGTGAATGGATCCAAGGGGCAATCCCCTTTTTGATCGATGATGTTTGAAGCTGCCTGAAATGTCTTAACAGTGCGTGGATTCTGACCTTTGCTACAGAAAGCAAGTACCTGTCCTGTTGTGTTCCAAGCCCAGAGGGAAGGCAGAATCTCTTTTCCTGTAAGTACAGACGTGCAAGACTGTCTTTGAAGTAAAGTTGGCTGAGGTGTGTGATGTCCAGCGGTATTACTACACCACATTGTTCGGATCTTTTTTTTTACCTTTACACTACTGAGGTGGTGAATTTGAATTCTGAATGTCAAGTTTCATTCAAAAGCAGTTCAAAATGTTTCCAAATATTTGATGTGTAACTCTGAAAGAATGGCCAAGTATGGATTTGGGAACAAAGGGTGGGCAGACCCCCATCTGAAGTAACCAGTTCAGGACTAACAGGTTCAGTAAGGGTGCCTGGTTACTTTAGAGAAATGACCAAATGTCTGAAGAAAATTTATTACCCCCTGGAGTGGGTTACCGTTTCTTCTCTGGTTATGGAAGAATGGAGCTAGTGCTAGCCAATGTGTTTTCAGTTGTGGCCAGTATGCCACTGGAAGCAATGTTCTACGTCCTATGACATGTGGGAATACAAGTCAGAGTTGTTCTGTGTCCCACTGCGGTGGGAATACAAAGAGTTTCTGTCAGATGCAGTTAAATTTTGTTGTTCTGCAAGTTCCTAGTGCCAAGATGTGTAAACCTTGGGAGTCCACCCTTGCTTTGAAGAACATCTTTTGAATAAAGTCTCACTTTAGAACCCCAACTATGGTCTGGACAGTTACATTATTGCTTCCTGTGTGGAGTTACTGGTTACTCCTCTAGAAGATAGGTCTAGCGTATGCTTAGCAAAACATCTCTTCCCAGGACCAGGTTTTGTAAATACCAAATAGTTACACTTTTGTAAACCCCCACCCCTTGATCTCTAGAAAAATGAGCCTGGTGTACATACCCAACGTTAGGGGTGGTACCATTTCTAAATTCTGAGTTTGTGCCCGGTATGGGTGCTAGGGGTGCTAACTGAGTAAAGTAGTGGGGGTGGTTACATTAGTAACTAATGCTGCACAGAGAAGACTATTGAGATGATTGCCTGTAGTTCAGCACAAAAAAAAACTCATTTGAGCCAAAGATGTAAGTTTAAGATCAGACTACATACTGCATGCTGATTAAAAACAAAAAAAAAATACAGCTTTTCTACTGTGCAGATCCCATGAAATGTATACAAAGGAACAAAAAAGGTCCGCACTCGAAAGACAAAAAAAGTTGTTGCTGTATTTATTAAAAACTACATGCAGTCAGTGACACTCCTACAAACTAAAACCCCGGTTTGTAGAAGTGTCACTGACTGCTTGCAGTTTTTTAATAAATACAGTAACATTATTTTTCAGCTTTTGAGCACGACCCTTGTTGTTAGCAGCAGGGCATCAGTCAGTGGATTTTGACCATATTTTTTATGCTATTTTAGATTGGCACTTACCTCCTGATTTGTATGATACCATACTTTCCACAATTTAAGTCTGCTTTAGTACTTTTTTTCATGTTTGAAATAATAAAAAGAGCACTTCTTTTAATATGGCTCAGACCAGGTCTTCATCAGTATTCTCAGCTGTTTTTGTTCATCAGTTGTTTAAATATTACTTCTGTTGTGACTAAAATGAACTATCATGCAGCAGGCAGTGCTCCTGACCTTATGGGACAATAGGTGTTCAAAAACAGCTGCAAATACTGCTGAAAACATGGTCCAAGCCATATTAAAAGAAGCTCTCATTTTATTATTCCAAACATGAAAAAATTCCAAAGCAGACTAAGATTGTTTTTTTTTTAGTTGTTTAACCAGGTATAGCACACTACGCTGAAAGCTTTTTTACAGGAGCGACCTGGGAACACAAGGAGGTCAAGTGACTTGCTCAGGGTCACACAGTATGCAAGTGGAAGCTGTGGGATTCAAACCCAGGTCTGGCCTGCTGGATGTCACCAAATTTGCAGTTCAGAGCCTTAGACCACTGCACTATACTGCCTCATCAGAGTGTGGAAAGAACAAGTCAGGAGGTAAGTGGCAATCTAAAATAGCATGAAAAAGTATAGGTAAAAATTTTCACCGGATTGATGCACTGCTGCTCAAATTAAAAATGTACGTGAAATATTTGTAATTTAATGTTTTAGATTTGGGTCCTATTTGTCTCATGGGAGGATACACAACAAAATGGTTCCTACATTTTCATTTATTTATTTAGTTTTTGTTGACCAGGTAAGTGGGCTACATAATACAATGCCTATTTTCAGGAAATTATTATGATTGAAGCAGGCAATCAGGAAAAAATGTCAAATGTATCTCTTGTTTTTATTACTTATATAATATATCGGTGCCCCTTTTTGTGCATGGATTTCCAGCCTGACTAAAAAGCTGTTATACCAGAGTTCAAAGGTATTTTAATGCTGTTGCACCCTTCTGTGGTACAACAGCTTTTTTAAGTAGCATGGAAACTCATGCCACCTGCTCTTTTACTTGCATATTTCACACATACACCCCACACACACAGAACCTATATCTTTCCCTAATACAAAATCTATTGTTTCACCATTTTAAAATACAGAGACCTACTTCAGCAGCTAGATATGAGGGTAGGTTTCACTGTTTGTTTGTTGTTTTTTTTATTATAAAAAATTTAATTGAAGATTTTTGGGATCAAAAAAGCTGCACTTTTTTATGGTTCACACCATCTTCTATATAAAATAACACTTGGGCAACCATATGTAAATCGGCAGTGTTTGCATCTCATGGTACTGATGATATCCATGGCCTTTGGAGAGTCCCTATGATGTCATCAAAACCCCTCAATGGAAACACAGCCTTGCTGTGCATGGTTTTCCATGTAGCATTCTCTATTTTCCACATAGCAATTATATTATATAAGCACAATAACATACTCCAGATTGTACATTCTTACTCTAATATATTCATTCCATTAGTATTTGAATGCACTTGGCTTTGTGCCTCAGTGCATCTACACAACCATATACAGTAGTTAGGGTTGGGAAGGCATCTTGGCTTTAGTGGTAGACTAAGGGTCTGCTGAACAGGTGTAGTGTAATGCCACATAAATTTACTAAATTACACCTAAAGAAGACAGGAAATTTGTGTTAATTTTCAGCAGGCTTGTATTATCACTGTGGACATGCATAACTTCCCCTCTCTCCCTCTCCTCCTTTAGAAATCTACATCTACCAGAAGTCTCAGGACACATAGAAAACAAGTTTCTTTGTTAAGTCAAGAAATGGAAGTTATGAAAGATTGGATATCGTCCAAGATAACCACTGGCCTTGTTTTATTTACACTTAATAGATGGATGAGCACTATAGGCAGCCTCCCTGATATTTAGAAATGGCAATAATGGCAAAATGATAAAATTGCTTAAAATTACTTAAAATTGTTTAAAATTGCTGTCATATGTTGAGATTGTAAACAATGCTGAAGTGGTTCCTATGCTTTTTGTGTTTCTTGTGTCTCTGGTAGGATACAAATAGTTTATTAAGCTGAATTTAAATTTTTTTTGTATACAAATAATGTAAATTGTTTGTGTTTTAACACTTAGATGTATTTTGTATTTGTATATTGATATGCACTTTTTCACCTCGTTATGCATTTAAATATATGCAAATATCAAGTCATGTATTATTAATGAGCTTATGTATTTAAATAGTGCTATTTCCAAGCTTAGACCACACCCCTGAGAAAGACTCGCAAGGAGCCGAAGCACTGGGTGGTCTGGAGGGAGCCCATGTTGTTTACTGGTCCTCTCTACTACCATAAATTTCACTTGCTTGCATTGCACTTATATTCTTGGAATTCCTTTAGATTAGGAGCTGAGACCAGAGTGGCACCACTTTCTGGATTCTGTTGTATTACAGGCATGTTCAAAGCTTTGAATAATATGACATTGGCCACCCCCACTGCAAAGGGATTATGGTAAAAGCGTCTAATGACCGAATGACCTGTTCAGTTAACTGTCCTGAGGATGTCCTCTAAGCAGACACAACTCATGATGCCTCATTGATCATTGCCCCCCTTGGTGAAGTATGCGCCAAATACCATCAGGTCTATCCCCACCTCCACCATGGTCCACCATACCCAGCTCATAATAATGGCAGCTGCCACTAGTTAATAAGGCTTAGTGAGAGAAATGAGGACCTGATCCAGATCTTCTGTGGGTGGGGGGCACTGTTTAACAGAGTTACCATAGTATACAGCCAACTATGCACAGTTTTGAATCAAGGCTGAAACACAGGTACGTCACCCCAGAGGCAGATTTGAGTGAAGGAAAAATACACCCTTGCAGGAGATGGGCCATTCTAGAGACTTCTTATCACTACTTATTTTTCTCTCATTCCTGCAGGCGACATGCGTACATCCAGCCACCACCTTCTGCTTGCCCGGGCGTCAGCAGGCTCACTCCCATGTCGGGCCTGGTGCGGCTGCTCACCTACCCATGGAGGGGATCCGCTATCCCCACTCACCGGGTCGGGACCAGGCCCACACTGCGATTCCACGACAGACCCCCTGAGCTGCGCTAAGTGCGACCATGAAGCTGCTCAGTCCTGCTGTCTTTTTCCTCCATGTTTTTTGTGACCCAGAGTGCAGACATGCAATGATGTCTGAAGCACTACGTGGCGATGTCTGCCGCGCTCCAACCCCAGAGACATCTGCTCTAGTAGTGCTCCCAATCATCACCAGGAGCTGTTGCAGAGCAGTGGAATCCCTCAGCCATCCCCAGGGATAGGAGAGCAGTCCCTCAGATGCTCAATCCTGTCCCTCCCCTGCTGACCCTGATGGCCCAGGTGCATTTCCAAACCCGGGTCACTATCATGGCGGAGGTGTGGCATCCAGTGCTTCAACCCTCAGCGCCACCGGGCCAAATTCTAGAAACTTCTAATGCCCTCACATCGGACTCTGTCTTGATTGAGGTTAAACAAAGAAGTGTAGCTAACTTCATAGACAATTGCTACAAGGATAACTCCTCATTGGGACTCCAGACTCTAAAAAGGTAGAAAACTTAACCTCATCCCAGATACATCTATACCTGAGTTGAGGAGGTCTCAATCAGTGGATCACCTTCAGGAATCTACACATCAGTGGATGTTGCCCCGTAAACATACCATCATCCGGATCATGAGTGGCCGAGATGGCTGTCTCACTATGTTTTTTTTAACTCCTTTTTCCCTCCAATCACTGCCTGCTGGGGTCCCATCAGCCAGCTCCACCCATTTCTCCTGTCCTGCTTGGCTCCTCTCTGCTGGCTTCCCATGCCTCAAGCCTACCCATGACTCATTTGTGTGTGGCACCCCTGGGATGGGGTCGCCTTCAGCACCGTTGCAATCGGTCCTCACATCTAGGCCACCACAGGCTGAGGTGAAGAAAGGAGGCAGTCGGTGTCTGGTGAGCAAGATCCAGCGACGGACGTGGGTGGGTCGGAGTGGCGTCTTCCTCCCAGCCAGCGGGGTGTTTCCTGTGTTCACCCCTTCCCCTGAGGCGCGGCTGTACAATGATGTCCCGAATGGGTACAAGCACGCTTCTGCACGCCTTCCATTGACATATGCCATCGCCTCCCCCAATATTTTCGTAGCCCAAACTGTTGCACAGCATGCCTCTGCATGGTGTTGCTGCTGCAGGAGACCCATGACCCACTCCTCCCTGAGAGAGGAGAGCTGTCCGCCGGACACTCAATCCTCTCTTCCCCCGGTCAACCCAAGCTCGCTCCTGACCCAGGTCACCGGCGTGGTGTGAAGTAAGGCGATCGCCTCAGCCCTCTGCACCACTGGGCTGGCTTGCTGTCTCACTACATCAATAAACCTGTTTGGCTTGCTGAATTTGTACATATGGAACAAGAATTCAACAGTGTCAGTTACAGGTAAAGAAAAGGGATCTAAGTTCTTTCCACTACACCAGCCGACCTATCGGGCCCTGGCTTCTGAGAGTGCTTTCTTGATATCTCTAGCCGAGGACTCTCTGAGGGGGTTGGCAGCCCCCTTTCAAAAGACTGTGGAAGGCCAGCCATTCCTGAAAGATGCCAATCCCTAAGCATAGCTTGTTCTATCTGGTTAGGGGTGAGGATTGTAGGGCCAATGATTTTCCAGTTTCAACGGAAGACCCTTTTTTTCCTGTGTTCTTGCTGGCATCTCTGTGGTGGGCAATCACCAGGTATGTACCTTGGCTTTTTATGATGCTACAGAATTAAAATGATTAGTATCTCCAGTAACTAGCCATTTGGTCTGTTTTTTTCTGATGGTTGTGGTGCAGTTGATGTTGTTTTGGATTTGGGTAAAAAAAAAAGGCCATGTTGAAAATTTGAGGTAAAAAATATGAAAAAATGAATGAGCTATGAGTAAAAGTTCAAAACGTATTGAAAATACATTAACTGCACTTACCTTGTATTGTCAGGTTACAGTTGGGCTCCAGAGCAGCAAGACATTTGGCGAATGAGGGAAGATTGGTTCCATGCTAGGTAATGAGGTGTGTTGGAGGTGTGTGTGGGATAGTGCATGCTGAGTTGGGGGGGGTAGAGGGAGGTACAGCACCACAGAAGACATCGATAGAAGGCTTTTTTGATTTCAGGTGAAAAATAAATAAAAAGTGCTGTCAGGGACCGACACTGGAGATTGGCCATCCCAGTTTTGGCAATGTCTTTTGTGGCACCAGGGTGGGTACCTCAGTGTTGCAACATATCTGCAAGGGGGTTTTAAGCAAGGGGTGGGCCAAAGAGGATGATAGCAGCTCTGGGGAGGACACCCCAATGTTGTACATTATAGTAATGGAGGTTGTTTGTACTGGAACCAGCACCAGGGGTGGGCACCATGATGTCAGTGTAAGTTGTCAGTGAGAAGCAACATGCTGGTGCCCAAATTGAGCATCCACCACTGGGTATAGAAATCTGCGTGTGTGGTGGGGAATGCTAGTGGCAGGACTGGGCAACTGCCGTTGGCTTCTTACTTTGCAGAGCTGTCTGCAAGAGGACTGTAATGGCCACCACAGCAGTTTCAAACTAGGAAGCAGGCCATTCCAAAGATAGCTGTGACTGGCAGTTTGATTGAAAGTGACTTAATTCATACAGCCTTCGTCATCCGCAGCTGACAAAAGCAGTGTGAAGGAAATCACATTAGATCAAACTGCTAATGCAAAAATCCAGTTATCCTTAGAGCATTTTTTTAACTGATCATGCTCAGAAATTGGCTCAGTTTTTAACTTATATTTCAAAAACTATGTCAGTTAAAAACTTCCCACTACCTATAAGTTTCAGGTTTAAAAATAAAACTGTGTTTAAGTTACAGATGGAGAATTTTTTTATTTTTTCCCCTCTATAACTTTGGAGCTGCATTTCCATTTTTCTGTGGCCTTTTTGGCCTAAGGGGTGTCATGTGACTGGACTGCCCCTCCAGCCTTCTGGACCCAGTATTCCTAAACCCACTGGGCACAGGTCTAGTACATTGCTCCTAGTCAGGAGTGTAGGAGCGCTCCTGTCAGGCCCTGCATACTTAGCTACACTGCTTTTTTGACCCCCTCTTACTGTCAAGGGGGCCCTCCACATTTACTCTGTCAGCAGCATGGGACCCCGAGATTACATGGTCTTGCTACCCAGCAGGAGTTGTTGTGCCTGTCAGAGCCATGATTCAAACTCCTTGCACACTTCCTTTGCCTCCTGGGGGAACACTTCAAAGACTGCCCTTTGAGCAGTTGCCCTGGAACCCCTCTGATTCTTAGGAAGAGCCACCTGCTGAAGAAAACAGTGCCCAGTGAAAGAGTGTGAAGGTGTCCTTCCCTCTTGATCTTTAACAGAAGGATGCCTTACCCCATAATTATGCACAGCCAGCACTTCTTCATGCTGCACCGTGAACCATCTTCAGTCCTGCAGTGCTCTGCTGTACAGTGGCAGAGCCAGCATTAATAAAGATCCTGTGACAACAGGACCCTTCTTTGACCTGTGCATGGAACAGAACAGAACCAATCCAACACATATATTTATAACACAACTAAAATTAATTGTATCATGGCCCACAACCAATAATTATTATGTTCAGTACAAAATAATAGAAACAGAAGATCTTACTTCGAGGATAGCTCTTGCAGCAGGTAATAGTGGTAGGACTAAGCCACCAGGCACTAGTACCCCATGGAAAACTTCTAGCTAGCAACATATAGTGGGGGATCGCTCCCTGATGTCAGCCCATCCCCAGTGTCGGCCAGTAGTATAAAAGGGGCAGTCCTCCAGCACTACCCCAATTCTTTTTCCGCTGTCCACCTGCACACATTTGCTCCACGGACACCTGCTCACAGTTGACCGTCATTTTTGCGTTTACCTGTTCTTTTTTAATTTACTTCTTTACAGTGTAAATGTTACTTCTGCATGACTTCTTCATCATCTTCTTCATCTCCAAAGTGGTGGATGAACAAGTGTGCCTGTGACAAGCAGATTCCTCACTCCAACAGCCATTCGGCTTGCCTGGGCCCTAACCATGACACCGAGGCCTGCCAACACTTCTGGAGCTTCAACCGCAAGACTAGTATCTGCCGCCTGAAGGCCGTCAAGAGCTTTTTGCTCAAACAGCAGTTGACCACCAAGGAATCTTTGTCAGTTAGCTCTTCTAAAGCTGCAGAGACTTCGTCCTCCTTGAACAACTACAGTGAGAAATCGTCTAACGGTAAGCACTTTCACCAGGATAAGGGCAAGGAGAGGTCCCAATTGAGCTCCTGTCTTTGGTTCCGCATCATGTGGCAACCACTTTGAGTTCCTCCTCCTGTGAGAGGTCAGACTCCATCCCACCAGCCGCCCTCACTCCCTCTGAGTTGCCGTTGATTAGGCCCCTCGCCTTTGTGCTGACATCCAGCGGGGGGGTCTTTGGGACAAGGGTCTTCCTCGGCCCTTACTCCCCTGTGCCTTAGGTCCTACATTTGCCCTACTGGGCCTAAGCCAGGAGGTAAAGCCGGTGCTTCTTTGGGTGGAGGGTCCTTATCCGCGTGGCTGTGGCGTCGGCTCCGTCGGACCGGACGTCAGGGTCCGACAGCACTCTCCAGTGCCAAGAGCATGATCACAGGTCAGACCTTGCTCCCCTAGGTGGACATCACCTCAGCTTACGCTGGCTGGTACCCCAGTCTGGGTACAGCAGTCATCCTCCACCTCGACTCTGGTCTCGCCGGACTCGAACCAGGCAACTCCCATCAATTCGCCCGATCCTCAGTCTTTGCCAGCTGGTCCTTTGACCCTCATGAGGCCAGCACCTAAAGAACAGCTACATACAGGCCTGACCCCCAGTGACCAGATGCCTGTTGCCCCGATGCCTGTCAATCCGATGCTGGTCACCCTGACACCAGCTACCCCATCACCAGGCCCTTCCATGCCATCGGACCCGGCGCCACCCTCTAACCCGGCACCCGACCCATCAGGACTTACTCCTCAGGCTACAGGGACCCCCCCCCCCGATTCCCTTATCAGAGGTGGGGGCCCTCTTCAACTCATGGTAGAACACCCTAAAGAAAGACTTGTTGCCTGCTGTGCCCGGGACTCCCCCTATGGGGCCACAGCCAATGTCTCCTACCCTTTCTCCACCTAGGAAGCCAACTCCTCTGTGGAAGCCCTCACCTCAGATGGATCCCAAGGAGCCACGATCACCCAGGGGTAGGAAAAGGCATTCCTCTTCTTGATCCACCTCTAGACACCGACACAGCTTCTATCACCATTGGTGACACAGATCTTCTTCCAGGTCCTCGTCTCCTGGGAGCTTCAGTGAAAGATCCCATTATGACTCTGAGTCTTACAGAGGATGGCTTTTCCCCCACCCCAGTCCTTCTGTATAATAAATGCATCCAGGAAAATAAATATCCACATACGTGGAAAGGAGCATACATAATTCCCATACACAAAAAGAGTAATAAAGGGAACCCTGCTATGTACCGACCTATTAGTTTACTGGATAATAACCTAAAGATGTTTTCTAAAATAATTCTCAATAGATTAAATGAAGCTATACAAGTAACAGGTGGGCTGTCCCCTTATCAAGCTGGATTCTGCAAGGAATTCTCTACACTGGATAATATTTATATTCTTTTTCACCTGATAGAGAAGTATGTACACCTTAGGAAGCAAAAATTGTAGGTAACGTTTGTAGATTACTCTACAGCATTTGATACTATATCCAGGACAAAGCTATGGGACAAATTATTGAAGCGAGGCATAGATAAAGCACTGATTAACATTATAGACGATCTTTATAATAATAATTGGGCACAGGTAAGATTGGGTATGGGTGGACAACTCTCTGCCCCTTTTGAAATTAATACAGGAGTTAGGCAAGGCTGTGTCCTAGCCCCTATTTTATTAACATTATATATCGATGGGCTATTAACAGATTTAACTAATCTAAATTGAGATTCCCCTAAAATACAGAATCAACCCTGCTTAGTCCTTGCCTATGCAGATCATTTGGTGCTACTCTCTCTGACCCAAAATGGGCTACAGGAAAAAATTAACTTACTAGAAGATAGATCTAGAGAATTACAACTTAAAATAAATCTAACTAAAATAAAAATACTTATGATTAGCCCAAATAATAGAAAGAAGGATGGAGTTTGTTTTTTACAGGGTAATAAACTAGAAATAGTTAAAGACTATGGCCCAGATATTCAAACTGCGCCTGGCTGTGGTGCAAGCTTGGGCGCAGCTCAGCTTGGCTGTGCAGGGGTGTAGACTAAGCGATATTCAAAGGAGCTGTGCCATCGCTCAGCAGCTTTGAATATCGCACCCCTGGCCACCCCCAGTGTGCATGGCGCAGTGGCACTGCACCAGCGCAAGTGGTCAGAGTGGAGCATGGAGATGTGCTAGCACAAGTTCCATTGCGCCATGCACAGCAACTGCGATATTTAAAAGTTGACATGCAAATGGGGCCATAATGTATGCAAGGCGCACATGGGCCCATTTGCATGTCATTATGGCCCCATTTGCATGCAGGTGCGCCGATCCCTGACGACTTGTGCCTGGTGCCCTGCCAGGCAGCAGCCATCGGGGACTGACGCCCCCTGCAGCCCGATTGTGGGCATTTGTTTAAAGAAAGATCCCCCTCCTCCAATATCCCTGGTGGTCAGGTGGACCTCTATGTGCTCGATCGTGGGCATTTGTATAAAACAGAATAAGTCGTCCTATATCCCTGGTGGTCCAGTAGATCCCTATCTGCCCCATTGCGGGCATTTGTTTAAGGAAAGATCCCCGTCCAATATCTCTGGTGTTCCAGTGGACCTCTATCTGCCCGATCATGGGCATTTGTATAAAATAGAAGAAGTCATCCTATATCTCTGGTGATCCAGTGTACCGCTCTTTGCCCGATCTCGGGCATCTGTTAAAGAAAAGTCCTATATCCCTGGTGGTCTAGGGTACCCCTCTCCACCCGCCCACTCAGCCCACCCCTCGCTCCCCAGTCAGCCCGGCGGGTGGCAGCACCCCTCGCCTGCACCGCCCACCGGACTCCTCGGTGGAGCTGCACGCCCATTGGTTCTAGCGTGAGCCAATGCATAACAGTTTCGACTACTAGACATTCAGATATGTGAATGAATCATTCACATATCTGGAGTGTGTAGTACAAGGGCTGCTTTTTGTTAACTTTGTGCTGGCGCAGGTAGGGGTTGCACATGCATGGCTCTGCACATCCCGGGCTGAATATCGGGCTGTGCATGTTATGCATGGGCTTGCCCCCCTACCTGTGCCTGCATACATTACTGATGCACTCCGGTGCATCGGGATTTGTGCCACGCACTTTTCCCTTTTGAATATCGCCCCGGGGCGCATCAGTGGGTTGAACCCTTTTGAATATCAGGGCCTATGTATATTTAGGGGTTACATTTAATGATAACGGACCATGGAACCATCAATTCCAAAGATGCTTAGATACTCTAAATAAAACAATGTTGGGATTAGTCCATTTTAATAACAGATATGGAGGAACAAGTATTAAATCCTTGATCCTGGTAATGAAATCTAAATTTGAATCTCAACTGCTGTATGGCACATAAATTTGGAAAGTGGTCCATATGGAAAAACTTACTATCCCTATGTTCAAAAACTTAAGGAATATTTTAGCAGTAGGGAGGTCTTGTCCTTCGTCACATATTAGGTCAGAGTTGGGAATTACTAATATTTAAGCTTTATGTGACATAAGACAGGTCAACTTCTGGATACGGATAACAAGGCTTCCGACATCCAGAATTACCGTTTTGTGTGTGGAGGAAAAACAGAAATGGTTTGATATGGGATACACCCATGAATTTTGGTATTCAAAGATTGTACAATTATTAAATAAATTTAAACTAGAAACACTAGCAGAGTATGTCAAGAAGCAGGTCTTATTAAGTAATAAATATAAGAAATATGTGACTTGCAAAAATAGGAAATTATTGGGAAAAGCAAGATTTAGAACATTTTAAAAACTCAGCTTACTCTAAATGGTTTGCACATAATAATTTCAGCTTTGGATATAAGGCTTATCTCGATGTTCTGACTAATCCTCTTCTGAGAAGAACATTTACTGTATATAAATTTGGCCAATTTGACAGCAGTGTTTTAAGATGTAGATATAAAAAAACTATAGATGAAAACTGCAGCTGTGCAATTGGTGGATGAGATTTAATCCATGTTATGTGGCATTGTGCTTGCTACAATAAGGGACGTGTGTATTGGCTAGGTCCTTATATAAATGCTATGTATAATATTGATCGTGTAACTCTGACTCTCATACTAATCTGCACACAAGATGAATACTCTGTTGAAAGAATAGCTAAATTCTTCCTGGCAGGTAGCAAAATCAAGAAGAAAATTAGCAGTGCAATCACGATGGTAGGATTTTAATTCTGTAATTTTTATATTTAAAAGTTTCTCTTTGTGCATGTATATGTGTTTCTCTTTATTCTATATATTGGTGTATGTCCATGTATTTATATTTTGTATCATTGTATGTGTATTTGTTGAAGACTCTTTGAGTCAAACATTAAACTTGTTGATTGATTGACATCCCAGTCCCTCCTCAAGACACGTCTATGTCTCCTCCTGACAAGACGAGTTTTATGGATGTCATGAGGTACATCCAGGCACTCAATGGCTGGGACTTGGAGGACCTGGACCCCGAAAGGCACCGACTGGTCAAATACTTGGAGTTGCAGGACCCTAAGCTAGTTGTCCTGCCCCCTGTCCCGGTTTCTTCCTACCTTGACATTACCATGTTGGCTTGGAAGCACCCCTCTTTAGCCACCGCTGTCCCTAAAAAATCTGACAAGCTCTATAAAACTGCTAAGAATGAGCCTTTCTTGGCAGAGCATCCCAGGGCCAATTCCATGGTCCTGACTGCAACCCATGAGAGTTTAAGCAGCCCAGAAACCTTAGTTCCCAGCCCCTGGACAAGGAGTCCAAGCGGCTGGATCAGCTAGGCCACAAAGTTTATTCCTTGGCCACATACAGCATTCACTCACTTAACTTCTTGGTTCACATGGTGAAGTACCAGAACACCCTGTGGAAGAAAGCCATAGAACTGGCCAAGGCTCAGCCTAAGTCCCCCCAGACTTCGGAGTTTCTGGATATCCTCCAGTCAAGGGCTGATGTGGGCAAGCATGTTTTGCGATGTGCTTACGATACCACTGACACTTCGGCTAGGGCTGTTGCTGTGGGTATCTGTCTGTGCTGTCACGCCTGGCTTCAAGTATCCGACTTCCGTCAAGACTTCCAGGAAAGAATTTTAGATGCTTCCTTCCCAGGCCTGGTGCTTTTCAGGGATATCCCCAAGAAGATTATCCTGGGACTCCAGGAGTCTGGAAAAGTGATCCAGTCTGTCTATAGAATGTACAGATCCGAACCGGCTCCCGCTAAGCATTAACCTTTTCGTTGCTCAAAGGGCAAGCAATCCCAAGGTCAACAGCCCAAATGTACCTTCAGGAAGAAGGCTACCTCTCAGCAGGGAGGAGGCTCTGGTTCTAGAATCTCTAAGACCCCCTGCCTTCCCTCCCAACCCACAGCGCCTCTGTCTGACTCCTTGCCTGACCCTCCTCCTCCAATGGAGCATCTGGGGGAGTCGGTAGGGGGTTCCTTCTCCCTCTACCTTGAGGGGTGGAGAAGCATTACATCAGATCAGTGGGTGCTACAATTAATCGAACAGGGCCACATTCTGGGGTTCACTGAGGCCCCATTGGACAATCCCCCAGTGCCTTCTAATTACCCCTTCCCCTTATCTCAATCTGATTCGAGAGGAGATTCAGTCTCTATTGTCAAAATGGGCCATAGCACTTGTTCCTCCGGAACAGAGGGGAAAGGGTTACTACTCGCACTTTTTCCTAGTCCCCAAGAAAATAGGGGACCTACGACCAGTTCTGGACCTGAGTCAGCTGAACAAGTTTGTAGAGTACAAATGGTTTAGAATGGTCACCCTTCCAGGCCTGCTCCCCCCCCTCCTCCTCCATCAGGGGGATTGGCTTTGCTCTCTGGACATGCAAGACACATCTGCATATTCAGGTCTTTCAGACCCACAGGCAGTTTCTGCGGTTCCACTTTCAGGAGGCCTATTACCAGTTCCAAGCCCTCCCCTTCGGACTGTCCTCGGCTCTTCATGTCTTCACCAAATACTTAGCAGTGCTGGCTTTGGTTCGAAAAAAAAGGGACACTATGTCTTTCCTTGCCTAGAAGACTGGTTGTTGGAGGCTCCCGCATGGGATCAGCTGTTAAGGACTCTGGCAGATACCTTTACCCTCTTCAGGACTCTGGGTATCACTCTGAACCTCCCAAAGTCCTCTCCTTGGCCCTGCCAAAGACTGCAGCACATAGGAGCCATACTGGACACCGAACAGGGAAAGGCCTTCCTACCGGAGGACAGGGTGAAAAAGGCTCCAGTCCTTAGCCCACCTAGTCTCCTCATCTCATCGGGACTCCAGCCAGGACTTGCCTCAGACTTCTGGGCCACATGGCGGCTGCCATACCCATGGTCCTTCTGGCGTGCCTTCATATGAGGGTACCTCAATGGACTCTTCAGGTTCAATGGGACCAGCATTCAGATGACCTGGATCAGAAGATGTTTGTTTTGGAGGCAGTCCAGTGGATGCTCAGATGGTGGCTCAAACTGCCCAACCTTATCAAGGGGGTTTCCTCTCACAAGGTCCCTCAATCTCAAATTCTGACCACAGATGCATTGGGTCAGGGCTGGGGAGCCAAGCTGGCTGGCAAAGAGACTCCGAGGACGTTGTCACCACTGGCACAAGATCTCCACATCAATGTATTGGGGATGAGGGCGATCCTTTATGCCATGCAGGTATTCCAGCCACATCTCCTTCTAGGCCCCCTGTTGATACAAATGAACAACATGTCCATGGTCTTCTACATCAACAAACGGGAGCACCCACTCGTATCCCCTTTGCAGGGAGGCCATGAGAGTCTGGTACTGGGCCATAGATCATAATCTGGAACTGACATTCGCCCATGTCCCAGGCATCCAAAACACCTTTGTCGACAGCCTAAGCCAGTCTCGGTCCAAGGCTCATGAGTGGGAGCTTCTGCAGGCAGTTGCAGACGACCTCTTTGACAGGTGGGGGTATCCAGAGTTGGATCTTTTTACATCCCCACTCAATGCCAAACTGACCAATTTTGGCTCGTTCAATCCAGGGCCTGGTGTTTCTTGCAAAACACGTTGTCCCACTGCTGGACTGGGAGGTTTCTCTATGCCTTCCCTCCCTCCCTCCCTTCCAATTGTTGCAGAGGGTTCTTTTCAAGCTTCAGCAGAAGGAGCAGAAATTATCCTCATTGCTCCTTATTGGCCAAGGCAGATTTGGTTTCCCCTGCTCCAGCAACTGGAAGTGGAACCTCCAGTTCCTGTTCCCCTGAGCTCACACTTGCTCTCCCAGGACAGGGGCACCTTAGTCCATCTGGACCTCAGGTCTCTGCATCTGTAGGCATGGCTCCTGCAGGCTTAGCTGTCACCCATTTTGGGGTTTCCCCTAGTATGGCAGAGGTCCTGGTGGCTGCTAGAAAGCCTTCCACCAGAGCTGCCTACGCTATGAAGTGGAAACAGTTCTGTCTGTGGGCTTCTGCCCATTCACTTGAACCCTTCACCTGCCCGGTGACCTCAGTTTTAGAGTACCTCTTTTCCCTGTTGGACTCTGGTCTGGGTTACTCCTCCATTAAGGTGCATTTACTCCTCCATTAAGGTGCATTTGTCTGCCATCTGTGCGTATCATGCACATATTTGGGCCAGGACCCTTGCCCAGCTGTACCTGTCCCATACCTTTTTACAGGGCATTCTGCACCTGAAACCTCCCATCCGGGACCCTGTCCCTATATGGGACCTTTTGTTTATGTTAGAGACACTTACTTTGCCTCCCTTCAAACCAGCCGCAGATTGCAAGCTATGCTTTCTGTTGTGGAAAGCGTTGTTATTGGTAGCTGTTACTTCTGCTTGAAGGAGTTCCACGCGTCAGGCTCCAATGTGTAAAGAGCCTTATTTAATTTTCCACAAGGACAGGGTGTCCTTGCGGACCAATCCTAAGTTTCTGCCTAATGTGGTGTCTGAATTTACACTGAACCAGGACATCCACTTGCCTGTTTATTACCCAGTGTACTGGAATCGAGGGGAGGCCTTACTTCATATTCTGGATGTCCACAGGGTGCTCTGTTATCAGAATCACACCCACTCTATCAGAATATCTGATCAGTTGTTCGTTTCTTTCACTCCAGAGATTTAGGGGATCTGGTTTCTAAGCAGATATTATTCAAATGGTTGGTGAGCTGCATTTTCTGCTACCAGAAATACGACAAATCTTTACCGGGCCCAGTTAAAGGCCATTCCACAAGGGGGTGTCTGCCTCCTTCACTTCACTGCATAAGGTCTCAGCATCCGATATCTGTGCACCTGCCAGTTGGAGTTCCATCCACACTTTCATCGGGCACTACAGTCTGGACATTGCTTCCAAATGCAGGACAGGCTTTGGCCTAGCAGTCCTGTAGGGTTTCCTTTCTTGAAGGATTGCCTTAGCTGTTCTTCCTCCTCTCTTTGGACGGGGGTTGTTTGCTGGCACTGCTTGGGACTCAGTCCTACCAGTGCTGGTTGCTGCAGGAGCTGTCCTCGAAGTAAGATAGTACAGTTAAGTAAAAACTTTCCGTAACAGTAGGTCTTCAAGAGACGCTTCTGCAGCAGGCTCTGCTTTCCCTCCCTCCTTCCCCATGTGTTTGTTTTCTTTCCTAAGACCCTCGTCAGTCTCCTACTTGTGCTTGTCAGGTCTCTGGCAGGAGAACTGAGGTAGGGCTGGGGGACTGCCCATTTTATACCACTGGCCAATGTTGGGACACAGGCCGACATCAGGGGAGGTCCCTCACTGTATATTGCTAGCTAAACATTTTCCATGGGGTCTTAGCACCTGGCGGCTTAGTCCTACTGGTGTTGCCTGCTGCAGGAGCTTCTCTCTCAAAGATCTACTGTTACATTAAGTTCTTACGTAACTGTACTTTTTCAGCCTGCTTGCTGACAGCCCGTCCACTTTTAGTATATGCCCATTCATTATTGCTGCAGGACCCTTTTTAAAATCCTAGGTCTGACACTGCTGCTGCAAACTGCTGGTTCACTGCCTCGTCAGTCAGGTCCATGTGTGTTGTTAGCAGCGATCATGGGACCTTCGTTGGCCCTGTCAAGTAGGGGCCAAATGTTAGCCATCACCCACAAAAATTAAATAATTTGAAAAAAGAAAGTCTTTTTTGAAAACTTTTGATCAAATTGGTAACTGAATGAGAACTCTAGGTGCTAACCACAAATCACTGAACTGTAGTACACTAGGCTGGGTTAGTGGTGCCAGCAGCAGCAAAGAAGCAGACAATGTTTGGTGCCTTTGCCTTTTATAGAGCACTGCAAAGGACTGTGGAAACACAGAGACTGCTAGGACTTCTAGGATGGTGATGTTAGGGACTGTTGGGCAAGTTATTTTGTGGTGTACTGTAATGCATTTTCTTTGCTGCTGGCAGACATAAAGAGGAGTGCTTGCCTGTAATAAAAGCCTCCATGTGTCAATGTAAAATTCTGCCCACTCTATACACACACACGCACAAACGTGGTCTACATGCCATCATGTGTTGCTTGCTAATAAATGCTGTCACAAACCAGATTACTTTAAAAGACATCCCAGAGGAATCTGAGGTTCATCAGATTACATTAGAAGCCATTCCAGTGTTATCAACCATCATCAAAACATCATCAGAAATGTTGGAACAACCTGATGACTGAACAATGATTCTAGGATGACTTAAAATGACTTGCCAGCCTCAGCATGTGTACCTGATCTATCAGTGCCTTACCTCAGGGGAATTATGTCTACGTGCAGATGTCCAAAAATATTCAAAGAGTTTAACTGTAATATCGCTCGTAAATGTGGCTTTACCGGGTCCCAAGGACTTCCCGTTCTGAAGAGCCACCCACGTTCCTCCCCCACGCTCAGCAAAGTTGTGATGCGATCCTAGGGAGATGTCCAATGGTGCACATGTCCAGGATGTGAAATTGGAGGCTCTGCTAGCGGGAAGTGACCACCACACAGTGTGGTTACATCTAGACATTGACAGAGGGATTATCAGGACCAAGACAAAGGTCTTGGACTTTTGGAGGAGTGGCTTTGGTAGGATGGGAGAAGTTCTGCAAGGACATCTTGCTGGGATCAGAGTAGGAATGGATGTAGAGCAGAAGTGGGCCATAATAAAGAAGGGATTGATGGAGGCCACTTGTGAGTGTGTCAGAATCGAAAGAAAGAAAACTAAAGCCAAAAAACCCAGCTGGTTTGGCAAGGATGTGGTAGAAGTGGTGGGGGACAAGAGGGCAGCCTTTAGGAAGTACAAGCGTACTTAGAAGGAGGAGGATAGGTGCATTACGCCACGGTATCAGGAGAGATGAGCAGGGCAGTAAATTAGGCAGAGGCCACAAGAGAGGTACAACCAGCCCAGGAGGTAAAAGCAGGTGAGAAGGCCTTTTTCAGGTGTACTTGGAGAAAAGAAACCTAAAGGATGAGATTGTAAGGCTGACAGGCTGATAGTTGCCCAGATCCTCCCTGATCTCCCCTGCCCCCGCCTTATGGAGTGGTACTTTGTCATTATATCTGCAATCAGCTGGCACCACTCTGACTTCAGTGAGTTGGGTTAACGGTACTGCCAATTCTGCAGCCAATTCTCTAAGCCAGCAAGAGTGCAGGCTGTTCGAGCCTGCATCTTGTCTACCCTGAGAACTTACAGACCCATTCTCACCAGGTCAGTCAAGTTCTCTACCCTGTCTGTTTCCTGAACCACCCATGTGGTGTCATTCATACCATTCTGAGCAACAGTAATTGTTCTTCTGCTTGGTATGTGTATATTTTGTAAATAATTGTATTGTCTATGTTTATATGTTTTACAAATTGTTGTCCAACTGCTGATCACTTTTGGAAACGGGCAGTCTCTGCTCAGTAAGCCTAGCATGGTAAATAATAAAATGAAAATGAAATGAACTACTGTTTTGCAGCATAAGTGGTCCATGTTTTCATCAATACCATCTATCCAGTTGCATTACTATACATCTACTTAGTATGTCTGCTACAATCGTGTTCATGGGGTACATGCATCGTACTGCTGTTTTCACCAAAATGGGAGGCCCGATGTAACACTGCTTGTTGACGTCACAATGCAGCTCTGCAGCATTCTTGCCAGAGCAGTGTGGTCCATATGCTGGGAGCACATCTTCAACATATAGGATAGTGCATGAGTACCAGTTAACAACAGGGCTATTCTTTCACCGAGTTGGTACTATGATGACAGATTACCTCTAGAGCGCAGCTCGAGAGGTAATCAGTCGTCATAGTACCAACGAGGTGAAAGAACAGCCCAGTTGTTAACCGCTACTCATGAACTGTTCTGTATAGTGTATAGTGGAATGTCGTTGACTCCTCTCAAAAAAATACTACATCCTTTTTTTAAAATAAGACTAACTGTCAGATTGCTGCTCGAGGACACCATGTGTGACGTCCGCACTGCAGCAGAACAAAGTCATTTTCATTCTGCTGTCCTGCGGACGTCACTAGTGCAGCAGAACAACATTTTGAGAGTGCTAGATTTCAGTGAACAACGACGTTCCACTATACACTATACAGTTCTACTGTGGCAGATTGACATTTGATACTGTGCTTATGTGAGTCTTATATGCAGTCACTTGACATTTCTCTTCATTTGAGTGGTTCCAGGAAATCAACAAATTACTGTTCCCATCCACACTTGTGAGTTTGTTCCAGTTCCCTCATTCATGATGGTCAGTGCCACAGTCTGGGTTGTCCAACTGCATGTCCCCTGTGCACTTGTTGTTCTTCATGGTGGCCTTTTGGTGTCACTGTTCATTTGTTTATGCATTTTACTACACTGCCTGTGCTCTGAGTCTGGCTTTGTGCTGTACTGTACTATGATGTTTTGGTCTTAGTCTGGTTTGTACCACTGGAGTTATATTCATACATCTGTGAGCTTGTGCAGTCTCATTGCACCACATATGAATACAGCTTCTCATACAGATATGCACAGTTTTAAAGCAAAAGCCAGTTAGCATGCTAGTTAGTGTGACTTCTAAATAGGGGACCAATGGAACTGAATATACTGTCATTAGTCTTGGGTTTACATTATCTGTCCCCTTTCTAAGTGGCCCTCTACAGACATTTAGACCACAAATATGAGTTTCATTTTTGTTATTGACACCCTGAATCAATTATGTTAGCATAAATATTGTCAGATTTATGATTTTACCAGGTATAGCACATTTTCTTCCGTGGCTCCAGTATCCAGTGTTTATGTCCGAAGGCATAAAGCTTAGGGCCTTTTCTACAAACAAAAACATAAAAAGCAGAATGACCTTCCTCATGGTGGTGCGCAAAGTGGGAAAATTCACTTTGTGGATAAATTTGCAAACTTTTTACACTTCTTATTAGTGGTCTTGGTATAGTACTGGGACTGGTAAATGGCAAACCAGAGCTATAACTAGCTCCTTCTATTAATACTTACAACTCACAAAGTGTTCATGAAGTTTAGGGGGCACTTCTCTCTGCGAATGGCAAGTTTCAATTTGCAATTATTTAAATTACTTAAAAAAAAAACTCCCACCAACCCATGAATCACCTTGTCCCACTTTCCTCAATGTGCCCATATAAATAAACAATAACTAGTAATTCCCCTCTACCAGCCCTCATAGCACCCAGTTCCACCATCCCCAACGAGGTGCACAGGATGCAGTGTGGGAGAGGAGATGGGTCTGGAGCAGACCTCCTCACACCACCACAGTCATCCACCATCAGACTCACAAACTGGCAAACTCCTTATGTTGATATACCAAAGTGTGTAGCATTTATTATTGATGACTCCTTCAGACCACTGGCACTTTGTCTCGATCGACCCAGTGTCCAGTGGTGGCAAATTTCCAGAGGCTGCACAAGAGCTACTAGCAAGTCAGTCTATACTTGGTCTTGATATAGCACCAGGATCAGTAAATAGCAAACCAGTCCAGTGATATTAACATCTCCTTCTATTAATACTTACAATGCATAGTCCTGCGTCTGGTCCTTGGCCCTGACATCAGCTGTGGAAGCTTCTGGGATGTGCTGCTAGAGGTGTTTGTTACAAAATGCTGGGCAGGATGGGATGGCAGGATTAACCAGATAAAATAGAAATACTGCAGCACTTGCAAGTAAAAGAAATCCACTTTATTTGCAAAAATGCTAATCATGGGTCACCCCATATGTAATTGAACATTTCCCTTTAATCCCATTTGTATTATTTTAAAGTGCATACATGAAACAGTACCATCAGGAGATGAAGATTACACACACATCTAAATTTCCAGTTATTTTAATAAAGGAAAAGTCAGGTTTATGTTTGTCTTTAGGGAGTGCCTCAGTATTATACAATATGAACAATCATAAAAATAATGGGGAAACCTAGAGGCACAGCACCAACTCAATATTTTTAAAACCCAGCAGTAAAGTGGTGAAAATGGGTGGTAGCTATTACAGGTTTATTATTTTATTAGTGCTTAAAAATAAATAAAAAAATGTATACATGTTAATCTTGTACATAGCTTTTTTTCCCCATTGACAGGTACACTCTTTCTTTGGGTGTCAATTTCAAATTTTACTATGCTTATTACACACTTGTAAATCTAGTCATAGTAAAATTATAAATTTATCAGGACTTCTCATAGATAAGATATTAATTTACACAGACTTCATTGCCTGAAATCACAGCATGTATCCTCTGTTTACAGTAAACTTTAGTTTTCCTGAGATATCCTTTATAGTCAGCCATACACATTTGCAAAGCGTAGTGCCTTTGAGTGTTATTTCACTTAAAGTAGCGGTGATAATTTTGACCTATATTTTTTTCTGTTTTAAATTGCAGCTTCTGGCTTGTATGATACACTTTTCCTTCCACTCTGAGTCTGCTTTACCACTTTTTTTATGGCTGAAATAATAAATGGAGCACTCCTTTTAATATGGCTTGGACCAGGTTTTCATCAGTATTCCCAGTTTTTTTTGAACACTCACTGTTTAAAATTTATTTTCTTGTGACTGTAATGAGCTAGTATGCAGCAGACACCACTTTAAGGCCTTATAGGACAACAGGTGTACAAAAACGGCTAAGAATACTGGTGAAAACCTTTTTTGTGCCATAAAATGGAGGGCTCCTTTAATTATTTCAAAAGCAAAAACAAGTGCCAAAGCAAATTCAAAAACTGGGAAAGAAGAGTATTATACAAGTCAAAAGGTAAGAGGCAGTCTTAAATAGAATAAAAAATACAGGTCAAAATTGTTGCCACTATCATGCACTGCTGCTTTAAAAGTAAAATAAATGGCTAGAAAACTAATACAGTATACAAAATTTACAAGGAGCAACCCCTCCACTGAAATGTAACTTTTATTTACAACGTGTGCATTTCAAAAAATTATTTCATCTTTTCTATCAATAAGTTCAAGGACTTAACTGGGGTATGGGGCACAACTGATTTACCCACAGAGTTGTTGGAGACACTCCTGATGGGCCTCGGTCTTGTGTCTAAAACATCTAGTAACCTAGTAAGTTGCAGATTAAATTATATACTAAAGGGACACTGTTTACCCCTTAGGTTACAGTTACTTATTTAGATTTCTGCCTACAAGAGGATGATTTACTACTTTAATTTCTGTGTACTGTAGTTATCATCTGAATCCATCACTCCAGCTTTGAAAATTAATATTCCTAGTGTATTTTCCTCCCCAGTCTTCCTCCCTTCTTTCCACAGCCAATCTGGTTGCCATGACAGCGCCCTTCTTTTGGTTCGGAAAATGGCTGCCTTCACAGCCAACATAAATGCCACTCAGTGGTCAGCCAGTGTAGCAGGTGTGTGAATGCTGTGTGACCTGCATCCTCCCTAGAATTGAGAATCTCACCTCTGCAATGCACCTGATCCTCAGTCGGACTCCTCATGGGATTCCAGGGATCACACTCAGACTTCAATCTTGCTGGTAACTGTTATCACACCAGTGGGTCAACCCTTAAAGAACCAGCTCTGCCCCATCTGTTTTGGCTTTTGGCTCCTCCTGTTCAGTGAGTGCTTTTGTAATATGGGTACATCTAAGTACACATCTAGGCACTTTGTGGCATCTATCAGAATCTGCATCTCATGCACAGCAAACAGGACAGATCTTCACATTTTTTATTTCTCAGTTTCCACTCTGTGCTACAAGCCCTAACATAACACGTTCAGTCTTCCATCTCATCTGCTCAGCCCACTCAGCCACTGGTGTACAAATTCTATAGTCATACCATCAGGTGTCCCACCTAGCCCCAGTAACACTAAATCCTGTCCCTTCCCCCCATCTGTAAGTACCACCTCACTATATAACAAGCCCTGTTTCCTCTTACATCTGCACATCTCACTTGTGCTCTGTGAACTGTATCATCTGCTGGTAGGTTGACAGATCAACTTCAAGCTGTGCTTACAAACTTAAAGTATAAAGCTTTCTGTGGACTTGCCCCTCTCTATACCTGTAACCTTTCTGCAAACATCATAGGAGAAAGTTCATTTTGCAAAGATCAAGGTTTGGGATCAGCTCATGATCAGGCTTTTTGGTTGTTCACTGTTCCAGAGTAACAGAATGCTCTCCTCTTCAAAGAAAGGAAAAGGGGAAATTGTTTAACCAGGAAAGGCACACTAAGCCGGAGCTTGTTTCTAGGTGCAACCTGGGTGCACAAGGAAGTTAAATGACTTGCTCAGGGTCACAGAGTATGTAAGTGGGGACTGATAGGATTCAAACCCAGGTCTCCAGGTTTGCAGCTCAGTTCCCTTAACCACTACGCTATACTGCCTCCACTGAAGGTTTGCATGGCACCCTTTGTAAAGATTTTAACAAATAAATTAAAGACTTAACTCTTTCTTCTAGTATTATTCCAGAATCCTGTGGTACACATTTTTCCAAAAAGCTAGTTTCAGCTACAGCTAATCAACCTGTCACATCTACCTTTCTAGATACCTCCTATGCAGCACACTACGAGTTTTATTTTAATTTTCTTAATAGAAACCCTTGTCAGGTCTACAATGCTATTTCTAAGCCAAATGTGGTGGCCGTATTTTGTTCTTGGAAAAAAAAACACATTTATAAAATACCCCAGTTTTGGTGGAATTAGAAAACCTTATCACCAAATAAAACTGGAAAATGCCTAGAATCTGTTATAGTGAAAAAAATGTTTTTGTCCAATTTCGTTGCACTGTTGTCATAAAGCTGTAAGTGTATACTGGGCCACATCTATAAAGTTGTGTTGCTTTAGCACGTAGAGTGTTTGGAACCTAGGAAAGTCACATTCATCTAAATTAATTTGCACATTCCACCTGGTCCTCTTAGTACTGTAAAGTTTCAATCCTCCTCCCGTCTTTGTTCCACCAACCCTATTAACAAGTTCCTTCCCCTACTTCGCATATTCCACTCAACCCCCATAATATGTAACCCCCTCCCCCCCAGGGGCTCACCTAAGGATCCCTTCTTGAGCTGTAGCTGTCTCTTTCTCCAAACTACTCTTTTATCCCTGGTCCCTTCCTGGACTACAGATGCTGGTCAAGGAGACAGGACAGAGTGGCAACCTCTATCCTTAGTGTATGCAGCACCTGTTCTGTTTTGCCTGGTGAGAAAATTGCCAGTTTCCTGCTCTCTTGATCCTACAAACTGTGGCAGCGGGGCCAGGGAGCACAACAAAATTGTAGTTACTCCTCTTCAGCACTTGGAGCACCAGGGACTGGTGAACAGCACAGAGTAGCATATAATTTCCCTCTTCCCGACCCCACAAACTGTCAGCAGGGTTGGCAAGGACAGAAAAAGCCCATGCCATATCTTTCTTTTTATTTTTATGACTCCTGAATGCTGATGTTGCCCTGATTCACCAGACAGGCTTAGTCCCATCCACACCATCCCCAGCATTTGCCTCCTCAGTCACCACAGCTTTACCTCTGTGGCAAGACCTGACCTCAACCTGACAAGTCTCCTGCCCCTCTTGAGTGCAGGGACAGGGTAAGCCTCTGGTGAAGAAGTGGCTGGTGGAGGGTGGCAGGGCTCGAGCATCATAGGATCATCCTGTATGCACTAGGGCTTTTGGCTGTTCTGGTCATCTCCCCTGGGATATAGGCACACATGGAGCCCCACGCATATGCACACCAAGTGTGTGCCAAACAGAGCCCGGTTGAGCATACCCCTCTCTGTATTGCTTTCACTGCAATGCCACCATGTTCACCCAGGTAGCATTTTTGCAGTGGAGGAAGGGATCAGTCCTTCCCAAAGGAGAGCACCCACTGAGATGCTCAGTCCTCCTCCACACGGCTTCCCCCCAGACAACCCTGGGTCATTCCTGAACTTGAGTTGCTGACATCATGAACGGTAGCTATACCGCTGCACCAACAGACCAGGAAGCCCATGCCGGTATCCAGTGATCATAGTGACTGAATATGGGTGCCTGTCAAAACAGCAACTCCATATTCAGCACTATTAGGAAGGGCTACCTGCAAGGGTAGTGACTAGATGTACCGCGACAGTAGGGGAAGGCGACCGAAACAGGGGATTGGCGAGGGGAAGGGGAGGAAAAGGGAAGAGGGTTATTGGGAGGGACTGCGCCTGCTGCTACTGAGCCAGCCATGTGGTGTGGTGGTGAGAAAGGTTGGCTGCGGTATAGCAGGTACCGGGTCTGGGGCTGGAGGGTGTACATTTTGCCACTGCCTTCGGGTCTGGACTTAATTTTTTTCCCCCCGAGTTTGTGCCCCCTCCCTGACATGCACCCCCCTGGGGTTAGGGATCTTTAGTAAGGGGGGCATGGGGGGGGCACAGCCCACACGCAGAAACACTTTAGATTGCCGTGTGTTGGTTTGCCGTAAGTGTATATCGCCAATTTGCTTTTCAGCGATATAAACTCACCATAATAGTGATCGCCGTTCCGCGTTCGCTATTATGACATAGAACCACCCATGCATTTCTGATAGGTCTCAAAGCTGTATGGAGCTGCACTCAGCTGTTTATCACTCCCTGTATGGAACACAACTTCAGGAACACCTGAGAGTGCACTCCTGCCTTAATCACACCATCTGGTTCCACTGGACAGCAGCAAGAACTGGGGGACATGGATCCGATGGCCAGAATCTGCATGTAGGGAAGGAAAACAAACAATAAAAAGCAAGATGTAGACTACAGGAGGCAGTCATGTTTGTGGTCTTATCTGACTCCAGGACTGGTAGGTGGTTGCCATAGGGCACTCAGCCCAGGAAAACCAGTTGATCCTGAGCTCAGCTGTGTATGCTGCCCAGGCAATGACAGATATTGGAATGTTGTGCTCAAATATACGATTTAACCGATCAGCACTGAGTCCCCAGATCTAGGCTCAGGGAAGATTCTGCTGTCTGATTCCAGATCTGTTGGAGAGCGTGAATGAAAGAGATGTTATTTATCTGCCGTCAGCCTTCTGATTTGAAACTGAAACAGCTGAAATTCCACCACAGGGATTACTACCAAATTCTTCACTGACAAAGTGCCCTTGCTGGCTTTTGGTGAAATAGAGCAATTGCTGGCCTTGCTTATGCTGTAGTACTTCTGGAGTAAAGGGGTTTGCTTGTTGTAACTTCAGAGCTGAGAGAGTTATCAGCCTTTATTCTTTCAGGATACTGTCAGGGCTTGTCCTGGCAGAGATCCTAGCTTCAGTGATCCAGACCCTCGTCACTGGGAGTTGGGACCAATGCACTTTTACACACCTTGCATCTCCCTCTCCTGAAGAATACATCCCAAAGGAGCTGGCATTTTTGCAGCAACTGAAGGACTTGAGTACTGGGCACTAGACAGATGCCATTTTGTTAACAATTAGGGATAGTTTGATGGTCCTTGGGCTTCCTGCATGACCACAGACCAGTGCCCAAAAGACCTACTCTGAAAGCCAGGAGCAACTGCAAATAAGTTCTGCTATTTTCATGTTAAAGCACTTATTACAATCCTCAGCCACATACTCCAACGGTACCCCACCAAGGTTCATCTCACCAGGCCCATAGCCAGCAGAATGCATATATGAATGAACTCTTTGGAAGCTCCCAGAGGGCCTGGAAGTTAACTGGTGCAGCAGAGGAGGGAGTTGCTGGACTGTGACTGCTAACAGAAGAGTTGTAGGATATCACCTGGGGGTTATGAGAACTGTATTCTGTTGTATTTATCCCATTTCTTTCCCAATCCAGATCCAGTTCCTTTCCCCCTAATAAATTCCCTTTGTAATGTGACTGCATTTCCTGTGTACCTTGCCATTAATTGCATTTTGTTTATTTCCTTCCTTCAAGTGATAAGTGGCGCGAGGAGTGTGTTATTAGGTTCCCTGTCATGGAAGCTGGGCTTTGTATAGATTTACTATGCAGAAACACCCTGGCAGTACTTTGTTGAAAGGATTCTCAGGTGGAAGCAGCATTCTGCTTTCTAAGTCCCTCCTAATACCATGAGTCCAGGTGCCATTCACCCAAAGACCCAACACACTTTGCCCAGACACCATCTTGGAGGCTCATTCACATACCTTGCAGATGGGGGTCATTATACATGTCCCAGTCTTTCTTCCATCTTGGTATACTAGCCAACCACCATAACTTTCATTCCCTCTCTTAGCTGGGAGTCTCTCCGAGCCACATAATGTCCTGTCTCCACTTTCCAGCACTTGAGAAATAAAAAAATCTCACATGCTGTCCTATTTGTCATGTATAGTATGAGGTGTAGATTCTGCAAGATGTAGATTGCATATACCTGCTTAGGATTAACCATATACAACAGGAATGCATACTGAACAGTGAGAGATGCAAAAAACTGACTCAAGCATATAGTTTTTGCTGTGATAATGCTAATATGGTATTTTTTAATTGTAAAATCCTGGAACAGTAGATTCAACTGACACCTATTCAGAAATGGAGCAGGGTTTTCATAAGAATCTGTCTGAGATCTGCCTGCTATTATTTTAAAATTGGAAATAGTCTAGCAGCATCGGATTTTTGCATCAAAAATGACCTAAAAGTAGCAAGAAATGCTGCAAATCGCATTCGCATAGTTGGTTGATTTCAAATCACAACCTTTGGTCACAAATAGATGCATCTTTTGAAAACTGCAGCAGAGCTGTTCAAACGCATTTGGGCAGATGCAGACTCTGGTGGAACGTGTATTTGCATCTGTGTTTGCTCTCTTTTTTTTTAGCTATTTTTTTTTTTCTGCTGGCACACATCTGGAGGGTGCCTCCAGCCCTGTCCCCCAACATCCACCATCCAGCACTGACCCGGCCCCAGGGCTTACTCCCCTGGCAGGGTCGGTGGACTTCCCCAACCCCCACTGGGAACTGAATTCAAGAGGCCAGTGCCGTGGCTGGCCGGGAGCGAAGCCTGCGAGGCACCCTCCACCATTCTGCTGCGGCAGGGATTTTCACAGTACTCCCCTAGGAGTAGGGCATGCAGTGACGCCTGCAGAGTGGAGTGCCACCCATCCACATGCGCTCCCTCCAAGTGTCTGTCCTGACTCCTCCTCTTGTCTTCAGTGCAGTAGCTGTGTCCCCCAGCCTCTGCTAGGGAGCAGACAGGCACCGACAACTGGAACCCCCCCTCCCCAGAAAAGGAGAGCAGTCTGTCGGATGCTCAATCCTTCTCCATCCCTGCCGACCCCTGACGGCCCATGCTCATTCCCAAGCACGGGTCGCCAGCATTGTGCAAGTGTGTTTGCTCTCTTGAAAATCCTGCCCATGATCTGCAAGAAGCTATCCTATTTTAAAGTGGCTAATTTTCTTTCTTTTTTTTAGATTCTTAATTTATCCCTTTGTCATTAGAACTGTTCTCTTTGGCTATGTGACCTCTTGACCCCATCCTTCTCTTCTCTGGCTGTTACCTTCCACTACTCTGCGGACACATCAACTCGCGCTGGCCATTCCATCCCGTGACAACTCACTCTGGGCTGTGAGCTCTGGCATCAATCCCCTCCCTGCCCAGTTTGTTCCCCCTGGAGTTTATTTTATTATACTTATGCTGGGGGTGAATTGTCAGAGAACAGTTTGTACAGGTCCGCACTTTACTCCAGAGCACATGGTTTGGAGCGACATGTCATGAACCAAACTGATTCGCGCAAGTTGTCATGTAGCCCATTACCCCAAAGGAGGGGCCCTCCAGGCTGGCCAGGCCCAACAGGAGTCTCCTTGGTGGGGAAGGCCACTCAGTATGGTTAGCATGCGTGTGCCTGTCGTGATCCTGCTCACTGCTGAAGTGTTTTCCAATCTTTCTCTCCCAGGCAGCTATGAGGACAACATACAAGGGTCTCCAAGCCTTTACATGCAAGGTATGCTGCCACACAGCCTGGCTGGCATCCTCCCCTCCCACTGTGTTCCGCTGCACTGCCACCAGAGCTCACCAGGGTGGCAGTAGCACAACACAAGCAGCAGTCCTCCTGACCTGCATGAGGAGAGCATCCTTTTAGACGTTCTGTCCTCCTTCCCCTGCCAGCTTTCTAGCTTCCTTGGTTCATTCCTGAACCTTGGTACAGGCATCACAAGAGGCAGGCCTGCCACTGTGCTGACAAGTAGTATGAACTGGTTATTTTTTAAGTCTGACAGAAATGAAGGTGGGGTTGACAGTGTCCCTTTAATTGTCTGCTGTTCCAATATTGACACTGACTACAGCTGTAAAGTACTTAATAAACAACAGGAACTGATGACTTCTCACACGTTGTAAGCACACACTTCCCAGTGGCATATAAAGATTTGGTCAAACTAGTCACTGACAGCAAAAAATGGAAGGGCACCACTCTCTCATAAAACTGGGACTACACACATTTCCCCAAATCAGAGACAATTATATTGATGTCACCCAGGTGAACACTTCAGACATACAAAACAGGAAAATAATTTTACAAATATATTTCAGGCAAATGCAGCATGTCTTCCGAAATAAAACAGCAGATAAAATTAAATTGTGCAGTAAATTAACTCTGCAGATGAATTCAGCTGGATGGCAGTTAACTGATTTATTAAACCTCAGTTCAGGGTTATTACTAGCTTTGCACAAGCAATATTCTGATGCAAAATTGTAGCAAGGAGTGCCCAGGGTGAAGTAATTTAATGAAAAATGCATTGTCCCTGCTTATACTGTTTTAACAATATATGCAGTCCTGAATAAACAGCCCCCCCTTCCTGGTTAACTGAACTGCATCCCTCTAATGAAGGTACAACAGTTTAATGTCACTGACAGCTTGGGCCCCCATATTCAAAGGAGATGCATGGTGCATCTCGGTACAAAACTGAGATGAGCCGCGCATCCCAAACAATGCACCGAAGCACAATATTGAAAGGGTGGAGATGCGCTGGCCAAATGAGAATGGAACATGGCACAAAATGAAGGTATGCCACATAATGTGAGGGGGCATTCCCATGAATATGTCATACATTGGCATATTGAATGGGAATGTGCCTCACAAGGGCCAGACATGTGCAGCGCAAAGATAGGCCATGAAAAGATAGCCTAACTTGGCCAGCCACCCGCAGTCAGGTCGTGGAAGTGCACATAAGTGCTCCACAGCATGCCTGCCCTGGTAGTCTAGTGGCAACCCCCCCTCCCCGTTCCTGAACGCCGATGCTTGAATAGAGACAACCCAACAATGTCCAAGTACTGTAACTAAACCTCCTCCCTCCCTGTCACTGATCCCCAGTAAAGCATATTTTCATGTAACACCCCCTTTCCGGCCCTGATACACACGTTGTCATAAATATCCAGCCTTCCACGACCCAGATACACGATAATCTCAGTATCACAGATTAGCACTCCTTCCCATTCCGATCTTCAATAAGGTCTGTTTCGCAAATAACCCCCCCTCCCCTGGCCCCAGTCCCCCTGAAAAGCATTTTCGCAAGTCACCCGTTTCCATAGTGTAGTGGCCCAACCTCCGACTGGTGCCGGCAACTGGCACAGCCCACCACTCCCTTCACGGCCAGCCGTCAACTGACAGGTACCAGAGAACTGTCATATTATAGGACAGCGCTCACTGGTTGCTTACAGCAGTGGAGGAGTGGGTATTTGTGACAATGAGTGTATCTGGGCCGGGGTGGGGGTGTTACATGAGAAGATGCCTTTCTCAGGGATTGGGGGGGGTTGTATGGGACTATGCTCTTCTCGGGGATCGGACCAGGAGGGAAGGGGCTCAGTTACAGTACATGGACATTGTTGGCTTGTCTCTATTCATGTACCGGGGATGGGGAAGGGGGGTTGCCACTATACAGCCAGTGCTGGCAGGGATTTTCTCCATTCATTGTTTTGATCGGAGCTGGGAGGGATCTGGCTTGGCATATTCTGCCAGACGCAGCATGTTAATGGGCTTATAATGAGCATGCATGGTGCCTGTTTGTGCCATATATGCTGCCCAATGAGCTCATTAACATTTACTGACTGAATATCACTCTTGGGGGCATGGCACATCCAGGTATGCTCCACACATTCCCCAATGGTTGCATTCGGCCTCGACCCTGAATTGCGCTGCGCCGGACATGGCAAGCGACTGCTCTGGGTCATGCACCCAAGGTCGGATATTCGTACAGTACACTGTTTGAATATACCGTCAGAGCTGGCCAGTGCATCTATTCTGCATGGCGCATCTTTGCACATGCACAACCGGCCAGCTCTGAATATGTCCCCTTTGAAGTACAACTCTAGCAGCAACTAAATATTTTAAGTGATAGCGGGACATTAGTTCATACGGTGCAGAGGTTGACTTGAGGCCTATTAAAGGGACACTGTCAACCTGTTTTTCATCATATTATTTCTAGTTGAAACTCACATTTTATGATTGCTTACCTTCTCTAAAATTCACTGATGTTGCTGTTTGTTTTATCTGTTTCCTTGTTTAGTAGAACTGAAATGCATGGCAATGTATATTTGTAAACAACCTTGCTTTGTTTACAATCCTGGATCTGTTCTTACTGCATGCTTCCTGAGCATCAGGAACACACTCAAACAGTGCAGTCACTCATAAGGCAGTAACCTCCTAAACTCCCACTGCATCATGAGGGGCTAGACTGTGTTGTGGGTGTTACCAAGTCCACGAAAGTTGCATCTGGAGTTGATCAAGGAATGTAAACAAACCTGTTTTGGTGTGGTAACACCAGTATGTTGGGCAGTTTGTTTTTAACTTTTTTAAAGAAAAAAACAGTCAGAATTAAACTACCAGCTACATCAGCAACCTTTACAGAATTTTGGCAATCATGAAATGTATTTTTTAATCTAGGGACACTTTGAAACCTAAGGGGGTTGACACTGTCCCTTTAAATACACAGCACATGCAGATTTCTAATTTAGAGTGTTTATTTCTTTCCAGTATGCCTTATTAAGCAAACATACCCATCTGGTCAGCTGATTGCAGTCACACTTAGGAGTGCATCACCGGCATTAAAGGCATCAGCAAACACAAGTATCACTTTAAAGTAATTTTCCAGTGACAAAAAAAAATATCAATAGTGCACAGGCATTTTTTGGTAAGCATTGGGTAGACTAAAGCATAAGATAGCATTCTCATTAATTAGAGCCATGTCTAGGCGTCCCACGGAAAATCAAGAGCAGAACGAAGCAGCCATAGTATATGCTGTATAGAACTGCAGGGTGTTTCAGTACTGTTTACTTACAGCAGAACAATACTGCTCCACATTATCAAATCATGACCCCCCCTCACAGTGTTCTGTGTGTATGTGGGGGGAGTTATCAGACAAGCATGGTGACCTGAGAGTAGTGTTGCTGGTAGCCACAGAAATAACATTCTACGCAAAGCAGAGCAGATCAGGGCAGTCAGGTTTTGCCTAGTAAATAACATTTATTTTATTTATTTAATTATTTGAATTTTGATTTGATTTTGATAGACCCACTGAGACAGACAAGTCCCTTTTTCAGGGGCGACCCGGGGAACAGATACATTCCAAGTATAACAAGAGATACAGCAATGAACAATAAAATACACAATCTGAGTCACAGCCAAGTAATACAAATACAAATAAAAGAAAGGGGAAATGATTAGTCTGTCATCGTTTTGTTATAAAACTGACATCTTTAGTCCTCTGCTGATGTAGTGCTGGAGTCTGACTTGAACCTGGATCTGCTAAGTTTTCAGTGCACTCCTGTGCCTTCTTCAGTGTCTGAAGATAGTTATAAAATTATTGTATGGTTTTGTACACGTTTGAAGTGTTCACCTGGGTGACAGTCAGTGAAACTGTCACTGATTTTATGAGACTTATGTGCAGTCTCAGTTTTATGAGAAAGAAGCGTGCTTCCATTTGTTAATGAGACTGTAATATGCTTGCTATTTTGAAGGCTGACTCCAAATTGACAAAAAAATGAGTAACTATTATTAGAGTATAGACAGACATTGGTTAATGGCATGCTACTACTACTGAATGTTATGCAGCTATCAGAAACTACCGCATTATCATATTTACAGTTCTACAACTGCTGCAAAATATGATTATACAAACATATAGAATGATGTCTGGAAAGAAAGTAGATCATAGGTCCATCAAGATCTCCCTTCCCACCACCAGCTAAGTGGGAACCCAGTCATCCTTTTCATTCAGTGTACCTTGAAATCTTGATTTTGATCTGCTGATTTCATTTTCTCTGGGATTCTGCTCAATGTATGTTGTTATTGTTTCTGAATAGTGCTACTTATCAAATGTAGAACAAGTGATAATTAACAGAATAAAACTCCCATGGAGCCAGAGGGGTGTGTGAATTGGTTAAATGCGACTCTTACAATACTATTATGTAATTAATTTCACACAGATAATTCTTCATATAAAAAACTTGAACACTTGGTCAGTGAAGAACTGAGGTCTTCAAGTCATCACATTAGATACCTAGTCAATCACATTTTACATCTCATTCAAGTCCATATGCAACATATACGTATATTGTACATAACACAAAACATTCAGTGTTATTCTAGTTATGTGTTGACAGCAGCTGAATAATCTTTTTATGTAGAGTACCTTCCTACCCCATGTTCAGCAGCAGAGACCTGATTTCCCATGCTCCTTGAGCTTACTGTATAAATGGCACCAGTTCAAACACTGAATCAACACACAGCGTTGGGCACCCATAATGCAGTGTCCCATGACGACAGTTGCCTGTGCGTGCAGTTTCCCACTGTTACAGAGGTTGTGATCAATTCCAGTATCCAAATTGGTGCAAATGTGGTCAAAATGGCAAAGAAAGAGGCTTCAAGACTTTCAAGATCTTTTTTATTTTTAAAAAGTGGGGGCCGCGTGATGAAGTGTGCTGCCAAGCTGACAACCTGACTTCAGGAACAGTTTTAGATGCTGGAGTTGGGCGCCTAGGGCTGGGAGGGGAGCAATGCCATTGACAGCACTTCCCAACCTGAGGAGGGCTGGCGCTGTGTTCTGCTACCACAGCAACCTCTGTGGTGGCTGGGGGTCTTGCTCCTCTGCAGGGTGTCAGCCATGGGCATTCGAGAAACATGCAGGTAGGAAGATGGCAGCCTTCAAGATGATGGTACTGGCACTCTCAAGCCCTGCACCCTCACTGGTGTCCCTATACACAAGGTGACGGTAAGTGGGTTTTCGTGGCTGGAATGTGGCCAGGCTAGAAAGGTAGAGGAACTATTAGTATTCTGATTAAAGGAGAACATTTATGAACATTGCCCACCACAGTTGGAAAACCCATGAAAAGTACCTTTAAATGAGTAATTAGGTTTATCTATAGCTGGCAGCAGATATTCCTAAATATGTACTGCCCTGTAGTGATAATAAATGTCCACCATTTTTAGACTCTTGTGATATCATAGAGGTGAAGCTGTGCCTGGCCGCACTGCAGTTAAGCACAGTTTCATCCTGTGTGAAATCTAACACAGGATAATGGGGTCTTGTAGTATCAGTAAAGGGCAGATTTGGACAACGGTATCTTGGGATGGCTGCCAGCTGCAGGTAAGCTAAATTCCTTGTTTAAACAAGTTTTTAATGGTCTTTCAAACTATAATGGTCACCGTTTATAAATATTTCATTTCAGGGGACTGGGGTTAGAACTTTTAAAATGTTTTATTTTATTTATTTATCATTTTTCATGTGTTTGTTTTTTGTTTTGAGATTGTAGAAGTGGTTGAACCCCAAAAAGTTTGTGAAGTTGTAATATCAGAGACACTTCCTGTACCTAAGGCTGGACAAATCAGACAAAGCTACAAGATTACAGATGTGTGGTTGACTGAGAAACATAGATTGTGTTATCAGGAAAAGACCCAGAGATCCATCCAGTCTGACCCTTTTCCCTTCCTAGCACCCTACTCGGCCTAACCCCAGGCTAGATTCAGATATCTGATATCCTAAGTTGCTGATTGGCACCCCATTCTCCAGGCATTCCTTCCCCTCTTCTACCTGTGTGTTCATCCCATTATTCCTTTATATCTGTCCCAGCCATGTTTAAATCCCATCACAATCTTGGCTCCAATCATCTCTCTGGGCAGTCTTTTCCATTCCTCCACCGCCTGCTCTGTGAAGAAGAACTTCCTCATGTCCCTCCTAAATCTCCTTCCACCAGTCTCCAGCCACATCCTGTAGTCCACTCATACCCTCTAGTCACACTACCCTCATTCCACAGGAGCAAGTCCTTGAAATCCACCCTGTTGATCCCTCCCAAGAACTTGCATGTCATAACCATATCATTTCTTTCCCTCCTGACCTGCAATGTATACATGCTAAAGAGCAGTCTACTGCCCCGGCATTAACAGTAATTTTCAGATGTAGTTTGCTATAATTTCTTATATCTGAAGTATTTGTTTCTTTTCTGTTTTGCTTATTAGAAGATTTTTCTGACTGACAGCAGTAGGTTAGACAGTATTCTGCCTGGAGGCTGACCTAGTCAGTTCTCTTTCTCTGTGTGTTTCAGCAGCACTGTGACCTCCCTGAATGTGACTTCACTAGTAACCAGGAAGAGCCACTCCCCTGCTACTTGATTTTTAACTTTGGACACATGTTACCAATCAGGCAGCGGGGCTTGTGATGTAACAGTGGGCGAGGTCACATGGTGATGATGTAGTGGGAGAAGCAATTTGATATGTCTGCTTCCAGGTAAAGCACTGCTTCTCACATCACAATCAGTGGGTAAAAAGAAACAACTAACAAGCATGTAGGAAAAGAAGAACACTTCAGAAACAAAAAAGCAATAAGGGACCACTATAAAAAGTACTACAATTTTCCGCCTGCTATTTTTTGGAGCTACTAGCTCTTAAAGGTCTGCCTGCCTTTCTTCATACAATCTTCCCTGCTGCCCCATATCCTATTTGGGGCCCTCTTTGTTTAGGGTTTTTATGTGGTTTTTGTCTTTCTTGAGATGTGGACACCAAAACTGTGCACAGTATTCAAGGAATTGGGCATATTTTGCTCAGTGTTTAATAAATTAAAGGGAATGGCAGTCAGTGATGATAGAGAAACTGAAATACATGGGAAAGAGTTCGCAAATCTAATTAGTGCACATCAAATCTTGGAGAATGTGAGGAGTGGGTTTTGCAAGGAGGACGCCCACCAGCAGTTGTAGCCATTCAAAGAGAAATTTATTGAAGCTGGACAAATTATTTGCGAACTTTATGCGACAAATAAAATAACAAAATCAAAAAAAATATATATATATGCTGGACACTAGGAGGTGCTAGTGTACCATCCTTCTGAGGTCAAAACACATCTGTACCTCACCAAGCTATCTGTCTAACTGAGAAGGAGCAAGCCTTATATACCTTCAATAGCATGTGACAAGCATAACTCCTCCCCTTTTCACTTTAATTCTTAATCTTTTGATAGAAATTTGGTATTCTTTATACAATATATTTAGAAATCCTTTTGAGCAACATTCATATACATAATACACTTCGATTAGGTAATAATAAAGCAGAAAAACTAAACATTTGTAAGAAGTGCAGGATTAGCTCTGCTTCCTCTGGGCTGTCCCTTATGGTTGGCTAGCACTATAGCAACAGCACAGAGAGATAGGAGACAAGCTGCAGCCTAAACAAAATAATACAAACAGGTATAACCACCTCAGAAAGGTCCATTGACATTATCTCTAATATTTTTAATTCAGCTATTTTTTTTTTCATTTAAAGACAGAAAGCAAAATAGAAGAAGAAATAAAGCATAAGCCTGGCTTGCTAAACATTCAGGGCGTTGCCTTGTACTGTGCTTAACCTGGCGTTTTATTTAATTTAGTTATATTACATTGCTGTTGTTTTATATAGAAATGCAGAAGCAGAACAATGAACAGTATATATACTGTTTAGCTAGGCGAGCGCTTTATGAATATGTGGCTTATTTAACATTCAGAACACTAGTTGCTCGCATTTTTAATTCTCTCAGAAAACACCCCTGAAACTTGGGGAAGCTACAGTGAGGTCCTATACTAGCGTTATGAATGGGCTGCTCACAGGTGCTTTTATCCTTTTATTTGCAAAAAAGCGTTTCGAGGAGACTTTAATTCTTTTATAATATGAAGCACAAGTCGGGCAAAAACACAAACCCGGAAGTGTTCGGTCATTTTAAAAACCTTCAGCCGCACAGGCGGCTTGCACTATCGAGGTGTGTGTTGTAAATGTTTAGCCGTGCAGTCGGCTCACAATACCGGGCAGTAGCTACACAATCTAGCCGTACAGACGGCTGGTACTATCGGGGAGGGGAGAGACAAAGGGAAGCAGTTTGCCTGGCATTACAATAACTCAGCCCATAAGAACAATATGCCTATCTGCACAACACACTAGCGCAAAACAAGCGCTTTTATAATTACTCAAACATAAGGGCACCAGCATGGAAGACTTCCAGAAACCACCCCTCTCTCACAGAAGGCTTTTAATAACTGGAACTAAATACTTTTTTCTTTTATGGAGTACAACGGGGGACCAAGTGATGACAACTTAAACAAACGAATGCATGAATGTTTATATACCAGACAGAGAATAATATAGGGATAGTAAGAACGTTATATAGGTGGCCTGCCTATATATGTGTAGTTGTACAGGAGGAAAAGAGGAGAACAAGCTAGACAAGGGCTATTGCAACAGACTTAACATAAAAAAAAAAAAAAAAAATTGTCTGGTATATTATGCCATCCATCACAGAGAAGCTAACTGGACGGCAAACAACAAAATCAGTGGCTCCAGATGATTTATATACAATATTTTGAAGTCAGCACCTGTTATTGCAGGGTCATTAGCTGTTAAATTTGCTGGGATCGGCCCCGTGGTTCTGGCAGGGTGTTCTGCACTCCCGTGTGGGTGGACTAAGGTTCGCTGTGCAAACCTACCTTGGGCCAGTGGAATTGTGTGAGTGCTGCAGGGACAGCAATTTCCGGCTCCAGGTGGGGAGAAAAATACATTCCACTGCTCAAGTGTCTCCTATGGTCAGAGGGGGGCCTTGACATCTTGGGTGACCATGCAATGTCAGCCCCTCGCTCTGGATGGCACACAGGGGCATCATGATGCAAGGGGAGGAAGGCAGGAGTCAACCAAGGGAGAAAACATTCTCCCTCTACATTACAGTGAAGATCAGGCCTGCCCCTTGTCCACTGCTCTGACTCCACCCACTCTGCTCCTTCCCAGGAGCAGCAGACCACAGCTTAACTTGAGAACCAGTCAGTCTAACCTCCTGCTCCGAGGAATAATCTTACGATGTTTGAGCTGGAAGGTCCATTGTGTAGGAAACTGGTGAGGCTGCAAAAAGAATACTGTTGTCAGTTCTGATTTTCCAAGCTTGAAAAAGGATGTAGTCAAAGGGGAGTGGTTCCAGCATAGGGATATGAGAATAGTCAGGGGCTTGGAGGGGTGAACATATGAGGAGAGGTTAGAAATACTGGGTCTATTTATCTTGAAGATGAGAAGGCTGGGGGGGTCAATAATGATGAATAAACTTTAAACATGAACTTAGCTTGAATCTGGAATTTAGGTCAGTTAGTAATGTTACAAAGGGCCATTAGTACAACTTAAGTGAATTCAATGTAGAGGAGATAGAAGAAAGTATTTCTTCACTCAGAAAGTAGTGGGGGTAAGGAGCAGTCTGCTGGAAACAGTGATAAATGCTAAATCCTTGCATTTTTAAGGCAAATATAGATAAACATATAAGAGAGGCTAATCTTAGTGCAATATCAACTGAGCAGAAGGGGACCATCTCCATGATTCCACTAGCCTACTTCTGTCTGGGTATCTTGGGTTTTGTATCTGTTATCCATGTCCCTGAGTCCGACTTTCATGTCTTGGAAAATAGGTAAATAGTGCAACAGAAGTTTAACGGCTATGGAATGGAGGGCTTCTGTCTAGGTCACCTCCTGTCTTATGGCAAGAATGTAGTTCCTTCTACTACACAACTGTCCTCTAGGGACCCGGGGAGGTGGTCATGCAGAACGGAATATGGGGCTCTTATGTGCTACCCTGCATTGGTGCTCACCCACCCAAGTGATGCATTACATGGAAGGGTTATGTGTCCAGGACTGGAGACAGCGTAGATGTTATAAATGGGATGAGGCTACAGGCCTCTAACCTGATATATAATACAGGCTACCAGACTAAGCAGACTAAATTGGTGCCATAAGCCATGCACCATTGAGGGAGGAGGGAGGAAGGAATCCTTGAAAAAAATCCTGAATGGTTTGGAAGGAAGAAATCTATCCTACCCACAACCAGTGAGGGCTGTGGTGGTGCCTGACACACATATGTTGGCTCATATCTATGGCCTAGCTCTGCCACCCCAGTTGCTAGAATCCCCTATGGATACTGCACATTCCCAAGGGGCCCTACCAGGGCAGGTAAGTCGTCGATGGAACATAGGTGAAGGGCACCAAGTCAGAACAGGGATTCACATGGTTAATGGATTTGATGGGTTCCTCAGGCAGAAAAGGCTTGAGGATGATGAAAGAGATACCAACCTCAGTCGAGGGGAGATAATGGAATAACAAAAGTAAACAAAGGTGCAGCAAAATTAATTTGTGTAAGAAAAGAAATCTTGCAAGCTCTAAGGAACATGTTAAAGCCAGAAACAGTGCAGGGGCACATTGTGGCAAAACTAGACTTCAGTTTAGACCTTGCATTGTTTTAGAGTTTAAGGATCAGGCCCAGGTGTGCAAATATGCAATGCTGCACGCATCACTCAGCATTCTTCTTCTGCTGTGCTTTATTCATGCATCTGGGATCCTGAAGTTAGGTCTGTCTGGAATGGGTGGTCTTGCTGAAGGAGGAGGCAAATGGTTGGGTCTTGGGGGCATGGCAGGAGCATCCTTCTGAGCATGTGATCTGTGAAGTATTAAAAAAATGAGTTTTTTGTCTGAGGAAACACACATATGCAGACACACACACACACACACACACACATTCCTAAGGCCCTGTCCACACTACAACATTTTGTGCTGTAACGTTCTCAAAAACGTTACTGCCCTTACTGTTACAATTCATCCGTACTTTGACGGTAAAGTTTTTGAAAACGTTACTAGCTGGTGCTGTTGTGTCCACATTTATGAAAATTACCCATGTTTGCTACCAGTTTTAAGAACGGTATTTCATGTTCTGTGATATTCTGGTAGCAAGAAAAAATGTTTCACCTACCAGACGAGCATCCGCACTGGTAAGCAAACCGTTACCAACTGTGTAACGGTTCTCATTTCGATCTCAAGACTACCTCCGAACAGGTCTTGAGATCAGATCCAAAAACAGTAGCGGTAACATTACAGATGCGGAAGCGAACCATTTTAACAAAACCCTGTAACGGTTTAGCAGCTCTGTAATGTTACCGAGAAGGCAATGTGGACAAGGCCTAATTTGTTCATCCCAGATCCAACTCCAGTGTTCAGATCATGTCACTGCAGCTAACCTCAGTTACAAGAGATACAGGTGATAGCTGCATTCTAAATTTGTTATGTATGTTTATGTATCTCAGCTCTAAGGAGTGCTACAGAGAATCTACCTTTCCTGTGTAGACAGCAAGTGTGTCATCTCTGTGATACAGCTGTCCTCAGCTGGCAGCTCACGTAACAAGGCACTCAAGTTTGATCCCCAGCTTTAGTCTTAAATAAAGTTTTATTAAACAACTGTCTTTTTTATCATTTTTGTTTTTGTTCTAGCTTTTATCTGCAAGGTCAGCCATGGGGACCTCTTTGACTCAATCCAATGCACTCATCCCACATGAGGAACCCCCAAAGGTCTAACGTCCTTTAGTCAGGTCAGTAAGGAAGTAAGGTTTTAATTCTTTCTTAAGTGCCCTTTCCCTGGGGCTCAGGGTACTGTACAGAATACAGGCACATGAGAAATGATTATAACCCCTTATGGCGCTCAGTGCACCGGCATTACGGCGCCGGGTAATCAGGGCATCAAATGTGGGATGCGCCCCCTCCCTGAGGTCTGCCCACCCCTGGAGTAGGAATCTATGAGTAGGAGGGTGTAGGGGGCACATCCCCCTGCAAGAAACCTGATCTGCGACATTGCCAATTGGCATCCTAACTGACCAGCGCCAGATCGCGGGCACATTCCAGTGGTGGAACCGATCATAACAGCATAAAAATGTGTAAAACACCATCATTAAATAAGAGGAAAATACCAGACCCCAAAGGCTTCTCTAAAAAGGTGCACCTTCAGACTCCGTTTAAAGGCTTCCACTGACCTAGGAAGTGAGTTCCACAGGACAACTGCCTAATGTTTTTAGCTGGGCCCTGGGAACTGCTAGAAGTCCCTCCTTGGCACAGCGGAGAGAGTGCATGGGGTGCGCATGAGTCAGGAGGTCTTGCAGATAGCCTGGACCCATACCGTATAGGGTGTTATAGGTTAGTAAACCTACCTTGAAGGAGATCCTCCACCTTACTGGCAGCCAGTGCAGGCCATGCAGAACTGCGGTCACATGATAGGACCTCAGAAGGCCCATCAGCAACCTGGCTGCCACATTCTACAGGGGTTGCAGCACCCCTCCACTGACCCCGAGATATAGGGCATTGCAGTAGTCAAGTCTGGACGTCATGAATGCATGCACTAGTGATGGCAGGTCACCTTGAGGAATTAAGGCTTTAATCTGGACAATATTCCTAAAATGGTAAAAAACAATCTGGACTGACACCTGAGCCTCAAGTGTCAATCTGCTCTCTGGGATCACGCCCAGATTTTTCACCTTCAAGTGTCAATCCACTGTCTAGGATCATGCCCAGATTTTTCACCTTCACGGATGCCAAAAGAGGGACTGTACCAAGCATCAAGCCTATTTTAGCCTTTGTAGCATCTACCTCCTCCTGATGGCCAAACGTGACCACCAGCACCTTCATCTTACCTGGGTTGAGGCTTAACCAGTTAGAGGCCATCCAGTCCTGTATCTTAGCCAGACATTTATTTAGCAGTGCCACTGCATCATGTGTCCCAGGCGCAAAAGACATACAGTTGGGTATCATCTGCATAACAGTAAAACTCCACGCTGTAACATCTACTGATCTCACCCGGGGTAGCATGTATACTGCGAACAACAAGGGTGAGAGGATCTACCTTGGGGGATCTCCACAAAGCAGAGGCATAGGGCAGGAGGAAAAGCTTTCCATCACCATCCTCTGCATCCTGCTTGTGAGAAAGGACTCAAACCAGCCGATAACAGTGTCAGTGAGTCCACATAGCCCCCTCATGTGATCCAACAACACAGCATGGTCCACAGTGTTAAATGCTGATGAGAAATCGAGGAGGACAAATATTGACCGCTCCCCTCTGTCTCCAGCCCTGAGGAGATAATTTTGCACCATGTCCAGTGCAGTTTCAGGAAGTTGTTCAGACCTGACTTGTGAAGAGAACCTGGCTGAAATGCCAGTCTGTGATGTCAGAAGACCTGCACAAGCCTATCCTCCTCTGTGACTACCTTGTTGTGTATGTATGATACCTGTACCTTGTGTCATCTGAGCAAACTTGTGCTGATGTGACACTGTCTCTTAAGAGGCAGGAATTTTCTCTCTGCATGGTTCCCCTCCACCAGATCAGGGGTCTGCCATACAGTGGAAGAAGGCTTCCTCCCTGAGACAGTAGACACTTGAGATATATTATCTCAGACAGCTGGCTCTTGGCATATGGGGTTTAGTTGGGGGAACACAGGTCACCTGTATGACAAGAGTTGATGCAGCTAATGCTGTATCAAGCCAGCCTACACATCTCTATTGTGCTTCCCTTCTGTACTAGTAATGTCAGGGATATCATCTACCTTATGTTTTGTTCATGAGCTGTCATTATCTCATCGATTCTGAAAAATAAAAAAAAAATTAGCCTTAGAAAAACTGCAGTTTTTGTGACACTTGTTTTTGCTATTTAGAATTTTTTAGACTTAGGGCCCAATCCACAAAGCGTTACACTGCCCTCTGCAACTATGGAGTGGCTTGGGCAGCTGCTGGGTACCCCTCCACATGTGCAGGACACCCTACAGCATGCATTAAGGGTGCACGTGTGCACTCCACACCCAGTTCCCAGGTCAACTGCAGAACACTGCACTTGGCCAGGATGGGGGTGGGCAAGTGGTGGCGGTGCACTAATGTGCCATTCCCGACATGAGCTCCACAGTACAGAATGCTGGCAGGGGGGTGCAGGCTATGCAACTCAGTGACCTGTAGTAGCACCCATGCACTCCCTTTTGCCCTGCTCCTGCACTTCCTCAGGGAGTCGATCGGCCTGCTCCAGCCCTCTAAACTGGTATGGAAGGCTGGTAGTCAATCCAGATCATTTTGTTTTAGCTTCAAACTGTTTGTGTTCCCTAAATGGGTGTCGCAGTCCTTGAAGTATTGGCATATTCCTTTATCACCTGCTCCATGCAGAGCGGTGGATCCACTGAAGAGTTGACCAGGCAATGGATTGGATGCCTGGTGTCCAGCAGAGCTTCACCCCCCTGACCCCATGAAAAGCTCCTCATTCATAGAAAGCACCAGGTAGAGGCTGTGGCGGCCATCCGATGTGGACAGGCATTCAGGTGCAGAGGCATGCAGCCAGGATACATACGGATTGTGCATTGCATGTAACGCTTTGTGGCTTGTGCCCTTAGTTGATATAATCATTGTAACCATTCAACACAGTTGAGTTATTACAGTTGTCGTACCGAGGGCCAGCCTTAAGGATAGGTGAACTAGGAGGTCACTGGGGTGCTCAGCAATAGAGGGCATCAAAAATGCACTATCATTAAAAAGGAAAAAAAAAACAGAAGGATGACTTAAAAAAAGTTTTTTTTTTTGGGGGGGGGGGGCACCATTTTCCGGTTCACCTAGGGCACCACATACCCTAAAGCTGGCCTTGGTCATACTATACACATCATAAAATACTACATCGTTACAACCAATAAAACTTAACTTGACTACATAAATGTCACTAAAAAAACAGTACATAGGCTAGAGTGAAAGACAACAACATGTATGTTACATATACTGTAAATGCAGTCCTTCTTAGAAAATTCCGTACATGTTTTGGCTCAGAACAATGTTGTGCAACTTGCAATAATGCCATAAATATAAACAGTAAAACTCTGAATGCTTGAACCACTGCAGGCAACAAAGAGCATGCTACTACTGTATGGAAAAGGATCATTTTCTGCAGCCAAACTGTTTTACCACCCAGGGCACATAGCTGGTGTTAAGCCTTTGAGTATAACCAACTACAGTACAACTTTCCTTTAAATGGACACTGTCAGCTTTTCGACAGCTATTCAGTGTCCCTTTACTAGTTGTGCCTGTTCACAAATCTCAACTCATTGATTGCTTACATGCTACATGCAAGGCATAACTTTTATGTAAATTTAGTATTTTCGTCAAAAATGACCTTATGTGCCGCCACTTGCCGCATGTCCATGACTGTGCTGTGGCACTGAATCATGCTAAACTTGTGCATGAGCGAGTCTAGCAATTTAAGGGGCATATGTAATAAATATCTGTGTGACTACTATGCACTATGCTGAGCTCTCACAAACATCTCTTCACTGTCTGTTCCATCCTCAAGATCACTGACTCCATTCTTGAAGGCATGGACCAGGGCCAGATCACTGCGGCCATTTTCATTGATCTGACCAAGGTCTTCGATACTGTGGCCAGCTGCCTCTGTCTGTAAATATGAGGTTGGCAGGACTGTCCTACCTGAGGTTGATTGGTTCTGTTCCTGCTTTTTGGACTGGCAACAGTTGGCTCAGGTTGGCAATGCCTTATCTTCTCCCTTTCCCAACAACTATAGATATATGTGTAATGGCTTCTCCCTTGCGCAGCTGCCTCCTTCCTCCTTGGATGCTCCCATCACCCACCATCATAGCTACTTACCTGGGGGGAGAGAGAGAAAGACAGATCCCCCATGGTATTCCCCCAGTGGCTTGGTCAGGGGGAGGGCCATCCTCTCACCTCCCACAAAGCACAATCCAGACCACCCCACTAGTGTCCTGTAGGTGATGCAGGGACTGTAGTGACCAAGGGATCATCTTGCAGCTGCTGTGATTTCCCCTTTTTCCTCTGGCCTGGTGGTGTACAATGATGCAGCCATACACATGCATAGAAGTGCATATGTGCTACGTGCCTGCTGCTGGAGTCACTTTCACTGCTGTGCCACAATGCTCCCTTGTGATGGCAGTACTAGTGTGGTGTGGCTTGTCTCCCTTCCCTGGAGAGGACAGCAGTCAGATGCTCAATCCTCTCCCCCACGACCAACCCCTGGTGACCCAAGTCCACTCCCGGACTAGGGCTACTGGTGTAATCAGAGGTGTGGCACCCAGGGCCTCAACCCTTTACATCATGGGGCCACCTTAAAGAATCCATTCTTGACCCCATCCTTTTTCCATTTTTATTTTAAAAGACTGCCCCTCAGTCAGTGCCTCATAACAGTGTACTGTTTGCTTCCGGGGCCTCAGTCCCTGAGTTGGAATTGTCACTCCAGTGGAATTTTGACAGCCTCCAATGCATGTTCCGCTAAAACCAACTCTTGCTGACTGGCACTAAACAAAGGGTAGCAAGGCTCCAACATATCCTGGCCTTCAGAACTCTAAATCATTCTATGTTTCTATCATGGAGTAGAGGAGAGTGAGGGGGGACTTGGTTAAGACCTGTAAGAACCTCATGGGGGAGAACAAGGTGCAGGGGGAGTCTCTTTCAGAGAAGGAGGAGGAGCACCAGTATACAGAGTCATGCTATGAAGTCTTAGGGCTGGAAGTTTAAGAGGGATATGAGGAAATACTCCTTCACAAAAAGGGTGATGGAAGCCTGGAACACCCTGTCAGAAGAGGTGATGGGGTGAAGACAGTGGGGCTTCAAGCATGCATGGGATAGGCACACAGGCATAATAGGTAGAGGAAAAGAGGAGTGAGGGTTTGACCAAATAGGGTCCAAGGTGTAGTAATAAGCAGGGAAAATAGGGCAGACTAGGTGGGCTACTGGTCCTCTTCTGCCAACACATTCTGTACTTCTTGTTCCTAAGTATCTCAGTGTGGCTAGGTCAACCACCTCAGTTTCTCCACCCACATTGAGGCTATATGAAAAAAAAACTGCCCCACATTAGGGATGCCGTAATACAACAAATTCTGCCATCCACTCCCTGTCTGCCACAAGATCGTTCTTGATGATCATGCCACTAGTGATGTCAGACCACACAGATGTAGTTTACAGTGCTGCCTACTCTGGCCAGACTTGATCCCCTTTTCACTCCTTCTGTCATTTTCCCCTGAAAGCTCCTCCCCTTATTCATTACTGCTTCCTATATCTTAACCTTTCTTTCTCTTCCCAGAGGTCCTGTAGTCCCTACCATTGCTCCTCTTTCCTGACTAAATACTGCTTTGCTACAGTTCCCTCCTACTGTACCTCTCCTCTCTGCTCACCCCTTCATCTCATCATCATATTCCCTTTGCTTCTCTAATGCTCACTCTTTTAATATTTCCGGCTGCAAAACCTCTGCTGGTCAGTCCACCTTCTTTGTCTGTGTAACCCCTATGCAAATGGGGGTTCTCAAAAGTCTTCCAGGAGCTTGCCTGAATGCTCCAAGTCTGGGCGGTGTTTGGTGTCTGAGCTGTTTAAATGTGGTTCCAAGTGAGTGTTATTTGAGCCTCCACGTACTGTCTGTTTAAGAGCTGTCTGCTTGCAGACTTAATTAGTTTGTATGGGAGGACTGTGTATTTAATGCTTGAATCCCACCCAAGTTGCTGTCAATTCACTCCGTCTCTGCTGTCGCTACATGTGCAGAGGGAGCCTTATTGAAAGATATAACTGTTATACTATAGTAGAGGCAGTGTAGCGCAGTGGTCTAAGGCTCTGAGCTGCAAATCTGGTGACATCCAGCAGACCAGACCTGAGTTTGAATCCCACAGCTTCCACTTGCATACTGTGTGACCTGGAGCAAGTTGCTTAACCTCCCTGTGCTCCCAGGTCGCTCCTGTAAAAAAGCTTTCAGCTTAGTGTGCTATGCCTGGTTAAACAACTAATAAAAAAAAAAAACAAGTAAATAAATAACTGTTTGTCAGAAATCATTTAGAGTGACTGAGAAAATGTAGTTTATCTAACCTGTCTTCATTTCAGCACGAACTGTTTCAGTGTAGCTCTTTCATTTTGGTCCTGAATAGCTGACTTGGACCAATCAGGATGATAGGGAGACCCTAAAATGGAGCCTGTGGATGAATTGGAACTTGGACTCTCAATTTTGAGTCAGCCACAAGGGGATTGTATGGGCAATGACTCTGGGAAATGTAGTTTTAGCCTTGGCGCCTTTTTCCATCATCATAGGGAGTCTTATTGTGAGTGACAGTTGAACCAGCCAACAGAATGGTGTGGAGCTAAAGGAAAAGCCCTGCTCTGTGACTGGAAAGATCAGATCAGTTGTGGTAGTGAAGAAAGAAGGAGCTCTGTGCTTCTGCGGTGTATAGTTTTGCACGGGAAGCGTTTGTGAGGCCCTGAGGTTCGGCCTTCAGACGTTCTAAGTGCCAGTTTGGACTGAATCCGATTGTGAGGAGAAAGAAGGAAATCTGAAGAGTGGAAACCAGGCTCACCCTGTAGAAGACTGGAGAAATTGTTGAATCACTCTCGGTCTGTCAGGAACTGAAGCTGCTGTGTGTGCTCATGGGTATTTTGCAGTAATTGCGATCGGGATCCAGGAGCAGCCTGCCTGGTATAGTACTTTCCTTTTACATATGAATGTGCGTAGTGCTTGTGGGGAATAGCTATTTCCAATCCCCCGTGCTGTCTGCTGTGTGTTGAAGCTGGAAGCAAACCCCAGCTTAGCTTGGACTGAATACGTTTGCTACCAACTGCAGTGGGGTCCAGTCACAAGGACCTTGTCTCCATGCCTTGTTGTTCTAGCAATCCAGAAGAACATCCACCATCTGGTCCTCAGCTTGGGTATTGTGAGTAAAAATCACGGTATTCCCCTGCAGTCTGTTTTCAATCACAAGTGTGTCATCTAATTCTTGTTGTTTCCCTGCTTCATGGACTGAGCCATCCGGCTCCAGATTACAATTGGGTGTTGTGCATATATTTTCTTCTACAGTTCCCCATCCATCTGCACCTGCCGGCCAACCCTGGGCAACAGACCTGGCTAGCCCCCCCCAACCTGGGTACCCAGAGTGTGACTTTTCAGACCCTGTATGTGTGCACAGTACTGTGATTTAATGCCACTAATTAACCTGATTTCCCCTTCCCGTGTTACTGCCCCCTAAATAAATCAGATTTGTTGTTGTTATACTATATACTGTCTGTGGTGTTGGTACTTATGGAAACAGTATTGTGTTTTGCTGTGTATGTTGTTTAACCTTATTTTACAGGGGGGTCCTCAGAGACATGCTGCAGAATCAGTCTAGAGGGTAAGTGGTATCTATATGAGTGAACAGTGTATATATGCGGGGTATTGGGGCTGTAACTCTGGTGTACTGTGTGAGCCACTAGAGGGAATAAATGGGGGTCTCAGTGTCCCAGAGGGCTGTGACCACGCTAGTCTAACCATTACCAACCCTGACCTCTGTGTAGAGCACCCGCCATAGGACCTAGACCTCTCAATCTGTCCGTAGTCAAACAGGAAGGGGTAGTAGCCCTTGGGATAGTGCCACCTAGGGGTTACATCTTGGAGGCACTGCTGGGATCAGCATCCCCTTGTGGCCATATTTACAAATCACTGTTAAAAAATAAATGGATACCCCGACAGAAAGTGGCTGTACACCACTTGGTGGAGTGGTGTACTGGGCAGGAGATTGACCCCCAAAATGCTATACTTATCTTGGATGTCCCGCTGGGTACCAGTAAGGGCACTGTAGAGGGAGTACTTTCTAAGGTGGAAGGTTTACAAAACCCTGTGGTGGCAGGTCGACATGCTAATCTGCTCACCCACACTTTCATGGCCCTAGTAGAGTATAAGGACCCCATAGATAGCTCCAAAGTGTCACAGACTAGTGCCCCAGAGGGGGCCCTCACTTCCTGGAGAGTGATAACTAAGGACATTAAAGGCCCGGGGGGGGTGAACCCCCCCCCACTATCTGAAACTTTTGAGGAGAAATTTGCTAAATTGTTGCTGGAGGAGGGGAAAACTGTGGAGGATTTAAAGAAACTATTATTGCCACCTGGGGGTGTTTCTCCCCCAACACCCTCTCCAGCACCCGTTATTGCCCCTCCTTCTGTGCCAGTGCTAGCCCCTACGTTTGTACCTGCCATTAGTCATGACTCTTACTGCAAGCTCAAAGTATTCTCTGGCATCCGCCCTACTCCAAATGGGGAGGTCGATCTGGAAACCTGGATAGTCTCTGCTACCCTTGCGGTACAAGACTGGCAATGCTCGAGGCAGAAAAAGGGCTCGCTTGGGGAGAGCCTCAGGACCTGCCCAACGTATTTCACGCTCCCTGAGGTCTCTTGACCCTGGATGCCAGTGCCTTAAGAGTACCTAATTGCCCTTGAAAATGTGTTTGGGCACCACTAGTGTTGAGGCTTTGAAATGGAAGCTTAAAGATGTTAGACAACAGCCGGAGGAATTGTTATCTGCCTATATGGATTGATTAGAGGGAATCTTGCAAACCATTTTTCGAAAGGGGGATTGGACCTCTAGTGAAGTGGACCAGGTAAGACTGGATTATATACTGTGCTCTGCCAGGCACTCTAGCTGGGTGTTGCTCAAATTGCAACTGCATCAAAGGAAATCTAGTCCCTTGCCTTTCCATGTGTTGATGAAGGAGGTACGAGAAGTTGAGGAGGAAGGTTTTTCAGAGCCCTGTGCAGTCATAGCTGCTACATCCCCTGCTCCAGGTGCGGGGTCAGACACTGATGGTCTGGAATCACCAAAATCACATGACAGAACCCGAGACCCAAATGTCAGCCAAGGAGGGCCCAGCCAGAGAGGGATGGCTACCGATGTTCTGCCATGGGATGAACTGCTGAGGGAGTTCAGGGAAGCAATAAATAGTCTGTTTATGAAGGCCCCTACTACGAGTACAGGCCCCAATTCTTACTCAACTGCATCCGCTATGGGGGTGGGGGTGCCCCCCAGACATCTCCTGCTGACGGCAGCTCAAAGCTTGATATCTTGACTGTGGAAGTGGGGGAACTGAAGAGAATTCTCCAAATGTCCAACCCACCACTGGCTGAGGAGGCACCAAGGTTTTCTATTGATAGTACCAATGCTGCAGCCCACAAGGTGATGCCTTGGTTACCCCAAACTTCAGCAGACATATTTTGCCATAATTGTGGGAAGGATGGGCACATGAAGAGGGAATGCTGGTCTTGGAAAGATTTAGAGAGAGCGGTGAGCTGGCTACAAGGAGAGCTTTGTAACACAAAACAGTGGTTAAGAGGTGCACAAAATGACCGCAGTGAAGGTCCCAAAAATGCTAACTCACGTCCTTCTGTGGCTAGATCATCTACCTAGGCCTTTGCTACTGCCTCTCCAGACTGGTCCAGAATAGTGGGCCCTTCAATGGAAGCTACAGTAAAAGTGAATGGTGTGCCCACCAGAGCTGTGTTGGACAGTGGCTCCCAAGTGACAATTATGCTCCAGGATTGGTATCAGAAGCATTTGTCAGACGACCTTACAACCATTGGAAGGACTGCATGTATGGTTAAGGAGAAGCCTACCCCTACTCCGGTATATCTGAATTTTGCTATCTTTCCCTACCTCCGTGGCTGGAGTGGCAGAGCAAGTAGAGACCCTGGCCTTAGTGTGTCCCCCTACTGGACTGTATGATGGGATTCCTCTACTAATTGGGACAAATGCACATATGTTTGGACAGTTGGTGCAGTTGTGTTATGAGAAACAGGGGTCAAGGACTGGTAGAGCTTTGAGAATTTTGGCCTTGATCAAGAAGATCTATTAGGCACAGAGAGATGCTGAAGGAGTGGACTCAGAGGAACCGGTTGGAATTGTCTGGAAGAAGGATCCTGAGTCTCTGATCCTGGCGCCAAATGCCCAGTGTACCTTACAGGGGGAAGTCCATATCAGAAAGGATGGCAAGAATAAAATCCTCATGCTGGATGCAACAGGCGATGGGAAACTGCCGGAAGGACTGCTGGTCAAGCCAAGTATTTTGCCTGCCAGAGCCCATGCTTATGCCAGACTGGTAATGGTCCAAGTTCATAATGTGTCTGATAGAGAGATTCGAGTAAATAGAGTTTGCACCCTGGCTAATGTACATTGTGCAGATATGGCAGTGCTACCCAGTAACAAGTGTTCAGGGGAAAATGTTAGTGTGACACCCAACTTGTTTGATTTTGGTGACTCCCCATTGCCGGTCGAATGGAAGATGAGAATCAGTAGAAAGCTTGCCCAGAGAGACCAGGTGTTTTCTTTCAAAGAATGGGATGTATGATGTGTGCAAGGAGCTGAGCACCACATCCAGCTGCATGATGAAAGGCCATTTCGTGAGAGGTCTCGACGTCTGGCACTTGCAGACATAGATGATGTGAGACGGCATCTGCAAGAGATGCTTGCTGCTGGTGTAATACAAGAATCCAGAAGCCCATATGCTTTACCTATCGTGGTAGTGAGAAAAAAGAATGGGACAGTAAGGATGTGCGTGGATTATCGCACCTTGAACCGGCGGACTATTCCTGATCAGTACACAATGCCCCGCATTCAGGATGCCTTAGACTGCCTGAACGGTAGTAAGTGGTTCTCAGTATTGGATCTTCGCAGTGGGTACTACCAGATCCCAATGGCCCCAGAAGACCGTGAAAAGACAGCCTTTATCTGTCCGCTTGGTTTCTATTGAATTCATGAGGATGCCTCAAGGGATTTCAGGTGCTCCAGCCACTTTTCAATGACTGATGGAGTGTGCGGTGGGGGACATCAACTTGTTAGAGTGCTTAGTATATCTAGATGATGTTACTGTGTTTGGCAGCTCACTGGAGGAACACGAGAGCAGATTGTTCAAGGTGTTGGACCGACTGGAAGACTTTGGCCTTAAACTATCCATCGATAAATGTCAGTTCTTCCAAACCTCTATAAAATATGTGGGACTCATAGTATCCACCAAGGGAATAGAAACAGACCCAAGTAAAGTTGAGGCCTTGACCACTTGGCCACAGCCCCACAATCTAAAAGAACTGCAAAGATTCCTGGGATTCTGTGGTTACTATCGTTGGTTCATCAAGGACTATTCAAGAGTGATTTGTCCTTTACCTAATCTTACTCAAGATTACCCTCCTACTAACAAAAAATATAAGAGGTTGGTTTCTTCTGAGCCTGAGAGAATGTATTTCCATCCTAATGAAGTATTTGGAGCCAGATGGACACCTGAGTGTGAAGCTGCTTTTCATAAGATTATATATCAACTTACCCACGCTCCTGTCCTTGCCTATGCAGATCCAGTGAAGCCCTATGTCTTGCACACTGATGCTAGCCTGCAAGGCTTGGGGGCTGTATTGTACCAAGAGCATGAGAATGACCTGAGACCAGTAGCCTTTGCCAGTAGAAGCCTGACCCCATCCGAAAAGAACTAGCCTGTACATAAGTTAGAGTTCCTAGCTTTGAAGTGGGCCATTGTTGACCAGTTCCACGAGTACTTGTATGGGGCTAAGATACTAGTAAAAACTGACAATAATCCTTTGTCCTATTTGCAGACTTCAGCTAAGTTGGATGCCACTGGCCATAGGTGGCTTTCTGCATTATCTACATACGACTATGCTATTGAATACAGAGCAGACCTGAACCACATAGATGCTGATGCTCTCTCCCGGAGGCCTGTTCCCCGGAATGACTGGGTCAGACTGTCAGAACCTGATATCTGAGCACTCTGCCAGAAGTTTGACAGGGAGGAACAAATGTCCACGGATGCAGTGGACTGTATGGTGGATTGTTTGGGACCCTCTGAGAATTGCATACCTGCTGCTTATTGCCACTTTTCTGCAACAGACATTGGTGCACTGCCTCAGCTGGACAATGACAGTATTTAGCGGGCTGCATCCCGAGATCCCATGATCAAATCAGCTTTAGAAGCCCTCTATGCAGGGAAAGATGTGTCCAAATTACACTCCACTGCTTTGAGAACTACATTATTATACAAGGAAGGTCCTAAGTTCAAACTGATCAATAGACTGTTATACAGAGAAACAGTAGACAGAGTGGGACAAATAGACAATCAACAACTAGTGCTGCCCACTGCCTTTCGAGACTCAGTACTGAGGTCCTTACACAACCACATGGGGCACCTTGGTATAGACAGAACACTTGACTTGGTGAGATCCAGATTCTATTGGCCTAAGATGGGGGCTGATGTTGAGCAACACATTCGAATTTATAGTCGCTGTTTACAGAGGAAAGCCCTGCCCCAGAGGGCTGCTCCCCCTTGTTAACATCACCACCAGTGCACCCATGGAGCTAGTCTGTATTGATTTTCTGAGTTTGGAGTCAGATCAAAGAAATATTAGTAATGTGCTGGTGGTCACTGACCATTTTACGAGATACGCCTAGGCTTTCCCCACCAATGACCAGAAGGCATCCACTGTGGCAAAAGTACTTGTAGAAAACTTTTTTGTTCACTATGGGGCTCCACAAAGAATCCATTCTGATCAAAGGAGAGACTTTTGAGAGTCGTCTGATCAAAGAGATGCTTTCTCTGTGGGGAGTGTGAAAGTCCAGAACCACCCCTTACCACCCCCAGGGGGACCCGCAGCCTGAACGTTTCAACTGCACTTTGCTAGATATGCTAGACACCCTCCACCCAAAAGACAAGCCTAGATGAATCCAACAAATTAGTACCCTGGTACATGCCTACAACTGCACCAAAAGTGATGCCACTGGGTTCTCCCCTTACCGCCTGATGTTTGGAAGAAAAGCTCGACTGCCGGTAGATGTATGTTTTGGAGTTTCTCCTGATGGGGTTTGAGCTGACAACTATTTACAGTATGTGCAAAAGTTAAAGGCCCAGCTAAATCATGCGTACCAACTGGCTCAAACCATGGCTGCCAAAAGAAATCTGGCCAACAAAGAAAGGTATGATAAAAAGGTGAAAGCACAGGAACTCCAGGAGGGAGATCGGGTATTGCTAAGAAATCTGGGACTGCATGGCAAACATAAGATTGCTGACAGATGGCACCATCTCCCTCACATTGTAGTGGGCAAACTAGATGATCTGCCTGTGTACAAAGTAAGGCCTGAGAATAATTCAAAAGATGTGAAAACAATGCATAGAAATCATTTACTGCCCATTGGACAAATCTTGATTGAGTCTGAGCCCCCAGAAAATGCCCCCTCTGGACCAGTGACTAGAGCTGCTGCTAAGCAAAAATCAAGAAAGCCTGCAGCTATAGAAGCTGAGTTAAAGTGTTCCCCTCCACAAGCCCCAGTTGAACATGATTGTCAGTCCATGTCAGAGGAAAGTGAGTGTGGCTTTGAATACTACCCTTCTTACGAACTGAGTCAGTTGTTTTGGGGCAATCCCCTAGTCAATACTGGAGATGAAGCTGGGCCTTCTGGACTGTCTAAGCCCCCAGCTTTGTCCCTGGAGCCAATGCTCCCAGAAAGTGAAGTACTAAGCATCAAGTAAGATGATATGGAATCATTGTGTATGGTTGAACTGTTTGAGTTTTCAGAGGTGGAAAATGATGGACTGGGACAGACTGGTGGTATAGCAGAACAAGAAGAGTTTGTTGAGTGCCCTGACAGTTCACTGCCAATGTCTGAAAACTCCCCATGTGAGCCAAGTGTTGTGGACTCAGAGATTGTAACTCCTGGAGCTGAAAGTGCCCCAAGTTCTAGCCTCTCTACCCCAGTGGAGACTCCCCTGACAAGTGAGGACAATGCTGAAAATGAGGCTCAGGGTGCAGAGCCTGTAACAGTTCCCCCTAGAAAGACTGGTCGAGCTGTAAAGCCTGTGGTGCACCTCAGTTTTGATTTCCCTGGGAGGCCTGTGGACTTGCCTCTCAATGTTGTCCATAAAGGAGTGTATGCATCCCTATGCTCATTGCCCAAACTGAACATCAGTGCTAACTCCAAGTTACTTGTTTTGCCCTCTAGGTATGGTGCCCCTGCCCCATCCAGCCCCAAGGTAGCTGATAGGAGGGGACCCCTATCCTCAGGTTTCATGTACAGGAGGCAATAACCTGAGTTATGGTACAATGTGTGTATAATACTGTGAAAAAAAAGTGATGTACTGAAAAGTTTCAGAAATGTGTTTCTGGTAAGGTGATATGTTGACTGCTGATTACATGTATAAGCCTAATGTGATACTGATGTAAATGTGTATGGTTGTATTGAAATTTATGGGGGCATTTACTTGACGCGGACGCCAAGTTTTTCCAGACCAGGAAGGGTGTAACCCCCCTGCAAATGGGGGTTCTCAAAAGTCTTCCAGGAGCTTGCCTGAAGTCTCCAAGTCTGGGTGGTGTTCGGTGTCTGAACTGTTTAAATGTGGTTCCAAGTGAGTGTTATTTGAGCCTCCACGTACTGTCTTTTTAAGAGCTGTCTGCTTGCAGACTTAATTAGTTTGTATGGGAGGACTGTGTATTTAATGCTCGAAACCCACCCGAGTTGCTGTCAATTTGCTCCATCTCTGCTGTCGCTACATGTGCAGAGGGAGCCTTATTGAAAGATATAACTGTTTGTCAGAAATCATTTAGAGTGACTGAGAAAATGTAGTTTATCTAACCTGTCTTCATTTCAGCACAAACTGTTTCAGTGTAGCTCTTTCATTTTAGTCCTGAATAGCTGACTTGGACCAATCAGGATGATATGGAGACCCTAAAATTGAGCCTGTGGACGAATCGGAACTTGGACTCTCAATTTTGAGCCAGCCACAAGGGGATTGTATGGGCAATGACTCTGGGAAATGTAGTTTTAACCTTGGCGCCTTTTTCCATCATCATAGGGAGTCTTATTGTGAGTGACAGCTGAACCAGCCAACAGAATGGTGTGGAGCTAAAGGAAATGCCCTGCTCTGTGACTGGAAAGATCAGATCAGTTGTGTCAGTTGTGGTAGTGAAGAGAGAAGGAGTTCTGTGCTTCTGCGGTGTATAGTTTCACACGGGAAGCATGTGTGAGGCCCTGAGGTTCGGCCTTCAGCCGTTGTAAGTGCCAGTTTGGACTGAATCCGATTGTGAGGAGAAAGAAGGAAGTCTGAAGAGTGGAAACCAGACTCACCCTGTAGAAGACTGGAAAAATTGTTGAATCATTCTCGGTCTGTCAGGAACTGAAGCTGCTGTGTGTGCTCCACGAGTATTTTGCAGTAATTGCGATCGGGATCGAGGAGCAGCCTGCCTGGTATAGTACTTTCCTTTTACATATGAATGTGCGTAGTGCTTGTGGGGAATAGCTATTTCCAATCCCCCTGCTGTGTGCTGTGTATTGAAGCTGGAAGCAAACCCCAGCTTAGCTTGGACTGAATACGTTTGCTGTCAACTGCAGTGGGGTCCAGTCACAAGGACCTTGTCTCCATGCCTTGTTGTTCTGGCAATCCAGAAGAACATCCACCATCTGGTCCTCAGCTTGGGTATTGTGAGTAAAAATCAGGGTATTCCCCTGCAGTCTGTTTTCAATCACAAGTGTGTCATCTAATTCTTGTTGTTTCCCTGCTTCATGGACTGAGCCATCTGGCTCCGGATTACAATTGGGTGTTGTGCATATATTTTCTTCTGCAGGGCCCCATCCATCTGCACCTGCCAGCCAACCCCAGGCAACAGACCTGGCTAGCCCCCCCCCCAACCTGGGCACCCAGAGTGTGACTTTTCAGACCCTGTATGTGTGCACAATACTGTGATTTAATGCCACCAATTAAACTGATTTCCCCCTCCTGTGTTACTGCCCCCTAAATAAATCAGATTTGTTGTTATACTATATACTGTCTGTGGTGTTGGTACTTATGGAAACAGTATTGTGTTTTGCTGTGTATGTTGTTTAACCTTATTTTACAGGGGATCCTCAGAGACGTGCTGCAGAATCAGTCTAGAGGGTAAGTGGTATCTATATGAGTGAACAGTGTATATATGCGGGGTATTGGGGCTGTAACTCCGGTGTACTGTGTGAACCACTAGAGGGAATAAAAGGGGGTCTCAGTGTCCCAGAGGGCTGTGACCATGCTAGTCTAACCACTACCAACCCTGATCTCTGGGTGGAGGCACCCACCATAGGACCTAGGCCCCTCAACCTGTCCGTAGTCAAACAGGCAGGGGTAGTAGCCCTTAGGATAGTGCCACCTAGGGGTTACACCTGCCTTCTAACTCTAGAAAAATCTTCTTCCCCGTAGTCATCTCTCATCCTCACTTAGCTGTCTTAAACTGGTCCTCTTGGCTCATCTCTTCACACCTTACTACTGCAGCTAGCCACGCAAACCAGTTTCAGCTGGTTTATCATTTACTCCTGACCACATGTGTACACTTCACACTGTCCTATGATTTTAATGATTTAGTTATTATTAACATTGTAAATTGTTGTCATTTTTGTAGCTATTGCCATGGGGAATGTTTGTAAATTTTGTTTCCCGTGCAATCTCATTTCTTTGTATGTAACAATGCATTCATCACTTTACTGTTTGTCGTATTCCATCCTGTCACTACTATGATTTTATCAGGGTTGCATCTGGAAATGTGCTTCAGCTTAACGTGCCTCTCCCTGTCAACACATTTTTTAAAATAAAAAAAAAAAATACAGTAGTTTGCTTCCTGGTTTGAACATATTCATGGACACATTTTTCCACTGACTCTCACATCTTACCCTTAATGGTTCTAATCTGTACCTAGTCATAGCATCACCACAGTTTAGATTTCTATAAATGATGCACACCTTTTCTGAAGTGAATTGAATACAAGTTAGTTTCGTTTTAGTTTGGAAAAGTTTTAGTAACTACAAACCTTGGTGTAGGACTGCTAGATGTTGCGACAGGTACACGTGGTGGGACAGCCTTGAAAAGAAAAAAAATATATACAGAATATTTTATTTATTTATTTGAAATCACATTAAACAGAGAAAGCAGGATGGACCCCATGAGTTGCAATATCTCATTTTGGGGGTCTTTAGATATAGCAGGTACAAAAGGCGTTTAGTTTATTGTAGAGCACAACAAGATACATAAGTGCTAATTCCAAAAGGATATGCAACTACAAGATCTTCTTTGAGGATGTCTCCTCCAGTAGTCCACACCTTTCGAACTATAGCCACCAGGTACTAGGCCCACATGGAAACTTTTGCTAGCTGGGGGCCACCCACGATGACGTCATGCATCAGTGTCTGTATAATCATGGGTGGCCTCATCACTCTTCAGTTCCCTTTTTGCTGTCAGTTAGCCTCGTTAGATCTGCTGAAGGAAATGTCATCGACTAACCATTGCTGTTTATCCTTTTTACTTTTCTTACATGTGTCTTTTGTCATCTCTCCATGCTGTCGAAGTAGAAAGACCCTTTGTTTAGGTTTTGTAAGTGTGAAGAGAAGATTTACAAAGACACACATACGGTTTGTGTGTGCTGCTTGGGCCTTTCAGTGAGAGAACTTATGAGATGTGCCAGAGATTCAACCAAGCTACAAGGCAACACCAAAAGAAAGCTCTGGAAAAATTACCTTCTCCTGTAAACTTTAGCAGTCAGGGAGAAGAAACTGGGTAAAACCAGGGGTAGTCTCACCACTGGCTGAGAAACGACTGCCAAAATCAAAGGACCGGGATAGAGAAAAATTAGCATCACAACCCTGCTTATTGTTGAGACACCAGCATAAGCACAGAGATAAAAAGAAATCTGCTTCACCAGCAAAGTCCCACTTGCCAATGAGACATGGTAATTCTACTGAGTCACTGACTGCTCCAGCAGCATTGACTACAGTCATGCCCGACCATTGATGAGACAACAAGGTTAGGGTTTGGCTTAGGCATTGCCATACCCACTGTGGATGGTAGAAAGCCATAGCTGTTGTGCTAAGAACTGTCCATGTCACAAATAGTCTTCTGCATCATTGACTGCTCCAGCAGCGTTGACAACAGCCCCCCCTGACTGATGAGACACCAAGGTTGGGGTCTGGCTTAAGCACTGCTGTACTTACTATGGATGGTATGATGCCATCATCATCGAACCAAGGCCCGTTGTTGACACAAGTAGTCCCGGCCCCTGTTCAGGGTATTGTTGACTCTCGGGTTGTGCTAGCATTGTTTTCAGGGATTATATGATGCATTCTGGTTGACTTACATATATAGGCAGCTACCTTGGCGATGGGGCCTCAGTGCTCTCAAATACCAATGATGCATGCTAATTGCATATTACAGCATCTTCTTTTTTCTCAGAAGTCACTCATGTCCCAGAGGCACACTGCAGCTCCCACCAATAGGGACATCAACAATGAGGTAGTATATAGTTCTGAACCATTATATATTCTGCATTAAAGGATACTGTCTTTGCTGTATGGTACAGACTAAATTCACTGCCTGTAGTACCAGAAAGGCTCATAAGCAAGGCAACCTAAACAATATTCAACCCCATCTGCTAAGCCTTATTATGCTAAAAAGCCAGGAACTGACTGTAGTCATAATGGCTGCTCATGATAGAGCTAAAGCACCTAGGCATGTGAGTACTTTGCCTCCGGATAAGGAATCCAGAAGACTAAAAATGATGGGCAAGCATACATACAGGTATGTCTTTGCCTCACTAGGCCACAGAATTGCAAACTACCAGGCAACTATATGATCAAATATCAACATAGCCTGTGCAAAACTGCAAAAACTGCAGCCTAGGCTTTGCCTGAGGGCTCTGCCAAGAATGAGTTACCTAAAGAAAAGCATTCATTATCTGTAGGTACCCACCCCCCAAAGCTTTACCCCCGATTAGGCTTTTCGCAGAGAAAAAAAAAATTGAGGTATTTTAACTTACTGTATTTTACTTTTGTAAAGTCTGGGATTCCCAAACATGGCACATGTTCCATTTCATCTGAAAGTGCGGTGCCGCTACTCCGCCTCAATAATACATTTGTATTGAGGCGAGCAGTGTGGCACCAAACTTTCAGATGAAATGAAACTGCGCAACATGCACCATGTTTGGGAATCCCGGACTTTACAAGAGTAAAATACAGTAAGCTAAAACGCTTCAAAAATGTTTTTTTCTGTGCAAAAAGCCTAATCATGGGGTAAAGCTTTGGGGAGTGGGGACCTACAGATAATGACTGCTTTGCTTTAAAGGGGAATGGTCAGCATTTCTGAATGAAAAACACAGAACCTACAGGTCCTGATTATCTAAAACGCACTAGCTGTTGTTTTAAATGCCTGATACTGCTGAAATCTTATGTTTACCAGTAAAAAGAAAGCTGATAGACTATGCTCATTAACAAACCACTGTTCGCACTGACTGCTGGTGAGGGGGCTGTTCGGCGAGCCAATCCAGAGTAGAGCAAGTCAGTAAGGAGGCAGGGCACCAGCCATTAAAAGACTGTGCTGTCTCAGTCAGCAGTTTACTCCAGCTTACAGGTAACCACCAGTCCTCCTTTGTGCTGAGCTATTTACCGGGTGACTGATACCAGCAGCACAAGCCTGCACCGTTAAAAAGAAAGCTGACAGACTGTACTCATTAACAAACTGCTGTTCCCACTGATCACTGGTGAGGGGGCTCATCAACGAGCCAATCCAGAGTACAGCGAGTCAATAAGAAGATGGGGCACCAGCCATTAAAATACTGTGCTATCTAACAGTCAGCTGTTTATTCCAGCCTGCAGGAAGCCACCAGTCATCCTGTGTGCTGACCCATTTATAACCACCTGGCAAGATTCATTTTAAGATGTGATATTAAAACACATCACTGAAATCTGGATACTGAACTTGAATGACTAACTTTAGAAAATAGAAGGAAACTCAATTGAACTAATCAAATTTATAAAACATTACATCAACCAGATAAACTTAAAGAGCCTCAGATGTGAAAATTGCAACATTGCATAATTAGAATAAGCATACCCCAGTAAATCTCATACCAAAAACTAGATTTCTGTGTTACTTCATTTTAAAGTTATGAGCTATTTTGTAACCTTGATTGCACTACCTGTTCAAAACAGCCTGTGTCAGTGAAGAGCTGCTGATAATGTATTCTCAGGCCATCACAGTCTAGTAATCCATGCCAGCAAGTTTATAGGACCTGTTTCTCCAAAGTTTTAAAGATCATGTGAGAGGGTTCTATGATAAAAAAATATTACACAAATTTGCAAGTGCCAACTTGGGGCAGACAACCTATTACATCTATTGATTTTATGTCCTCTTTATATTCAAGAAAGAAATCTGTATTTGGGTAGTGTATTATCAACTTTAGACATGGAACTTCAATATTAAGTGAATGTAAAATCCCAAAATACTGAGATATTATTGTTCTGTAAAAAGACAGAACATAAGAAACTGCATATTATAAATAAGGACTATGTTACTATAAAGGTTACACTTGTATTTGTTACTAAATCTTAGATGTAGAGACATGTGCAATAGTTTAATTATAAGCATCTGAATGAGTTTACTGGTAGAAATTCCAATTTAATTGTACTACTCAGTTGCCCTGTATATTTATTGGTAATTGTACCTCTATGGATTTTAACAATTTAAAATGTTATGTGTATATTTTTATTTATGTATACTAAATGTATTGTGCAATATTTTGTAATTACAATTCTGTCTTGTCAATCAATAGAACTGAACCAAACTGAATATTTTTTTATTTTCGTCTTTTGGTAATTGGATAAGACCCACTAGGCACCAGTGCCTGTTTTCAGGGGCAACCTGGGAGCACTGGACGGTTAAGTGACTTGCTCAGAGTCATACAGTATGCAAGTGGAGGTTCTGAGAATCAAACTCAGGTCTGGTTTGCTGAATGTACCAAGCTCATTCACACCTCGTTCCTCTAACCTCTAGGCTATAGTGCCAGCCCCTCACATGCAATAGTTGCCTAAAGTAAAACAGGCAGCACCATTCAAAAAACATTGCTATACAAACTATATGTGTTTCAGGTTTTATAACAAGGTTGACAAAATTGTATTGTATAATGCCTTTTGGTGTGGTCCATTTCTCAAGGGTTGCTGGATGCTGAGTCAGCATGCCTCCAGGCTGCTGAAGCCATTTGGAGTGCTACTTTACTGTGTCTGTAAGGAAGTTGTACAGTAGCCCCTCACTATAGCGAACCCCGCTATAGCAAAAACTTGGCTATAACGAATGCCTCATGTGGCTCCCAATGTTTCAGTATTGCTGTTCTTCAGAATTCCTGTCCATGCCGGCAATCGGCCAGCGCACAAGTCATCCACACACAACAAACGCTGTCCATATGTCTTATACACTATACTGGCAGGAAAACATAGTTAAAAACTAAAGCAAAAAAATATCCACATCTTAACTGCTAGCTGAGACTCTGAGTTAAAGACAGCACCTGTAACATGGATGGTGGCTCAGAGATTCCACGCGCTTTACAAACATGCCCCCCTCCAGCCCCCACCTGACACTTACCTTTACTTAGTAAATTTATGTTGTCCAGTACTGAATTTATTTTACGCACAGTAGGTTCTGAATCATACTGAGGAAGTCAGATGTTGTGGAGGTGGAGCTGGAGCTGTGATCTGTGAGTCGGATGGGGTGATTATGAAAGCAGGAAGCGCATCAAAAAAGATTTGGAATTTGGAGAGAGGTGTTTTGTTGTTGTTGTTGTCGGGTTTTTGTTTTTGTCAATCTGTTTCTTTTTTACTTTTACTATTGCCCAGTTTACTAGTCTGTGTACAGATATCTGGAGCAATGAGTCTGTGAATTGGGGGGGGGGACGTGTTTGTAAAGGGCGTGGAAGCTCTGAGCCAGCATTCCTGTTACAGGTGCTGTCTTTAACTTGGAGTCTCAGCTAGCAGTTAAGAAGTAGGTATTTTTTTTATTTTAGCTTAATTTTGCTAACAGTGCAGTGTATAAGGCATATTGGAAGTGTTTGATGTGTGTGGGTGATATATGCACCGTCCGACAGTAGGGCATAGTAGTGTCCCTCGTTGTAATGAATAGGGAGCTCCCGCCCACCATGCCGAAACTGCACAGACCACCCCTGGGGCCAGACTGCCCATGGAGCTGCTCCTGCCCACCCTGCCAACACTGCCCAGACCACCCCTGGGGCTGGACTGCCCGTGGAGCTGCCCGCCCGCCCATGCCGACACTGCCCAGGTACGACTGAGACCGCACTTCAGAGTCCTTTGTTCAACTCATTCATATCTGGCGCCTTTTTATCATGACCACAAACTTACTCTTTGGGGGATCCTGGCAGAAACTCAGCCATAATCTGTTGTCTGCATTTCCCAGGACTCTTATACAACTTTCTGGATTTTTTTAAATCTACTGTAATTCTTGTTAAAGCTTTTAAACAGTGTGCAGACTTAATCGCTGCTACCGCTGTGAGCCGCCAGCATTCCGAGCACTCTAGCCCTGCCAAACCTGTCTTAGCTTTGAATCCAACTGTTTAACCTACCAAAGCTTTAAATCTAAGTTCTGTACTTCGGAGCTGCTGCCAATCTGTAATTTCTACAGGCTGCAGCTACATGGCATTTTTCTGTTAAGCAGGCTGCCTGGCTGGCAGCTCGTTGCTCACTAGCCCTCAGCTTTATTGTTGGGTGAGCTGTCAGGCTCACCCCCGCCAGCTCGCTATCGACTGCTCCCTCTCCCGCCCCAGTACCCTCCCACCCTTAGCTAGCATTAAACTTATGGTGAGATTACAATTTTTTTTCTATAGCCCAAGTTTCTCATCAACTCCTTATATTTCTTCCCCACTAGAAGTCGTCTGACCTCTTCTGAAATTCCTTTGCTTTCTTTACCTTAGTGCCTCTAGCACATTTACTCAAGCTGTCCTCTTCTGGTAGTGTATTTTGGCTCTGCCTCCTCCCACCTTCGCCTAGCACCCCACTTTTCTGCCCTGCTGCTGCTTCTCTAAACTTTGCTTCTTCTTATACCTGTTTTACCTTATCACGGGATCACACCACTTGCTGACACTTCTGTCATACAGATAACTGATATTTTCAACTTCTATTATTCATCTTTTACTCTCTCAACCAGCCTCTCTTCTTCTCTCACCATTCTCTCCTCCCTAACCACTCACTTCCTACACACCTTTGTAACCATGTACTCCAGGGCTTTATGCCCCCTCCTGCTGGTACTCTCTTTGCTACTTCTTCTTGAATTCTCTGCAGTTCCTTCTGTGCCTCCCCCTAACTGCCATTCTTATTCTCTTATCACCTTCTGCTAGTCTAACCTACTGATGTGGACTGACCCTTATCCTTTACCTCTGTCAGGGCTTAGCAATAGAGATTTTGGGGTTTTACTTAGATATATTTTGAGGAGGTTCTCTGTCTCTCCTGCCTGTGCCTCTTGGGTGATGCTGACTGCAATGCTATGGATTATTGCCTTGTCCCTTACCCTTGCTGGTGATATTGAAACCAACCCTGGGCCTACTATTGTTACCAATTCAATCCAGTCTCACCCAGCTTATTGTCTGCCGCAATCATCCTGTCTCACCTTTGCTCAGTACCAATCTCCCCGAACTTGAGGCTTGGGTATGCTCAAACAACCCAGATATCCTAGCCCTTTCAAAAACTTGGCTGAAGCCATCTATGGCTGACTCTTTCTGCTGCATTCCAGGCTTCGATATGCTCCAGGCCAATCATCCTAGCTCCAAAAGAGGAGGGGGCTTGGCCCTTTACTACAAATCCCAACTTGACATCTCTATCATACAGGGTCCCTCCATGACTAACTGTGAGGTCCTTCACTTCCGCCTATTGCTGGGGGGTGTCAAAACTGTATACATATTCTGTGTGTCTGTACCTCCCATACACTCCAGACTAGGTCTCAAAGAATTTACTGAGTTGGTTCCGACTGTGTCTGGGAAAAATTAGGTCATTTGCTTGGGTGATTTCAATCAGGACTGTGCCGAGCCTCAGTCCTCTCTCCTTTCATCCATTACCAGCAAGGCCAACCTTGCTCAATTAATCAAAGCTCCCACAAGAATCTCCTGTCAGGGCTCCTCCAACACCCTCCTGGATTGGATCCTGACAAATAGGAAGGAGAACTTCCCTAATGCTGGTGTTCTTCCTAACTCTCAGTGATCACTGCCCTGTCTTCTGTGTTTGGGACTCCTCACCTCCTTCCTTCCCGCCCCAAATTACTGTCTTTTTCCAACTTCTCAAACCTCAACCCTGCTGCTTCCTGCGTGATCTAAACCTGGTTGACTGGTCCCCTCTTTACATTACCAATGACATCAACTGCGCGAATTAGTATTTCAGTGCTACCCTTCTCTCTCTTCAGAACCTACATTACCAGTCACCACGCGCAGTGTAAAAGGGCGGGTCACTAAATGGCTCAGGCACCCCCTACTCCAGCTACTGAAATGAAAGGATAAACTCTGGTCGGTTTGGAAGTCCTTGTCCCTTCAAGCTGATTTTGATGCCTACAGATCATTGCGCAACTCTTGTAAAAAGGAGATTCGCCATGCTAAGAGTATGTACTACCAGAACCTGGTCACTGCCTCTGCCTCAAACCCTAAGTGCTACTGGTCTCAAATAAAGGAAATTCTGGGGAATAACAAAACTCTGACTCCAAGTGATATGCTTGTCAATGATATCCACTGCAATAATCCGCTTTTACTATAGCCAGTGCCTTCAACGCCCTCTTTTCCACTCTTCCAACCCCCATTCCTACCCCTTCCCCCTACTTTCCCTTTGGCCACCCCCTCTTCACCTGCATCTGCCCCCTCCACACTAGTACTCACCCCTGTCACCAGCCATGAAGTCTTTAAGTTACTTAAGACTATTCCTGCTCGTGGCAGTGCTGGTCCTGATGGTATCGATCCAAGGATCCTCAGGCAGTTCGCCTCTCATCTTGCTGAGCCAGTTACTAGGCTTTTCAATCTCTCTCAGTCAGCTCAGCCACTGTCCCTTCAGCATGGAAAACTGCCAGAACAATACCGATTTTTAAGAAAGGAGATTCCAAAATCCTGTCAAACTATTGTCCCATTTCACTCCAGCCTTCGCTCAGTAAGCTGCTGGAAAAAGTTATGCACCGTTAGGTCTCCTAGTACCTACTTCACTCCAACCTTCAATCCCCTATACAACATGGCTTTAGGGCTGGACACAGCACAACCACTGCTCTAACCCTCTTCACTAGTGAAGTAAAATGCAATATGGATAAAGGCTTACTTACTGGAGCAGTGTTCAGTGATCTCTGCAAAGCATTTGACATGGTACATCACCCCCTCCAACTAGTTAAATTGCAATCACTCGGAATCTCTGAAACCCTCCCTATCCTGGTTCACCAGCTATCTTGAAAATTGCTCTCAGACTATCTCCTTCGGTAAGGCGCTCTCTGGCCCTGCCACTATCACCTCAGGCATTCCCCAGGGTTCAATTCTCAGGCCCTTTCTCTTTTCTCTTTTTATCACTCTGCAATTCCATCTTGTATGTGGATGATCTAGTACTTTACTCTGTCTCCAAGTCCATTACCGACCTAAATCAACAATTATCGCATGCATTTCAGAGCCTCCAATCTTGGTTCTCCTCCACTTACCAAATCTTAAACCTATCTAGACCAGGCCACGTTACTTGGTTCCTCCAGACGGGTACCGACTCTGGCCCCTAAGCTTATTGTTCTCGGCCTCGATGGGTCTCTAGTATCTAACACATCTTCTTTCAAATACCTTAGGGTAATGCTGAACCCGACTCTCGATTTTGCTGCCCATGTCAATGAGGTCTGTCACTCAGTTAACTCTAAGATTGGTGCGGGCTACAGAGTGCACCATTCTCTTACTCTGGCTGCTAGAACTGCAATTGCAAGAGGTGTGTTACTACCTCAACTGCTTTATGCTCTCCCTGTCCTTTCTCATGCCAATGCTGTGTTTCTCTGTAAATGGGATGTTACGTATAACAACATCTGCAGATTCACACTATCTGCCCCACATCTGACCCACCACTGCTGACTTTACTCTGCCTTAAATTGACTGCCTCCCAATTCCCTTAGATCATATTCTCTCAGGTTGTTTATTGACTCTTTAACTAGAACACCTCGCCAAGTGGCCCTGGGTTCTATGTTTACCCCTGTCTCACACTCTTGTGCCCTCAGGTCCTCCGCCTTCTCCTTGCTTGCTGCTCAGCACTGCTCTACTAAAATGGCTGAGCAGGCCTTCTCTTATTTTGCCCCACGGTTCTGGAACTCTCTCCCTCCTCATGTGAAGAATTCATCATCTCACCTTACATTTAAGCATGCTCTTTTTTCCTTGCCTTAATCCTCCTGACTACTGTGACTGTACTTAGGTTCTGTGGGGCCCGCTGCCTGCCCTCCAGCTGCTCTCTTGCCCATCCCTGTTTTTACTACTGAGTATGCGTGCCTAATTGTCTTCTTAAGTTTAAGTAGGACTTTTGACTTGTGCTCTGTATAATTTTTGCAACAATTGTATGACTGCTCTGCTTGTTAGTATTCTTGCTGTTAATTTATGCTTGTTTTTTATGCTATTTGTATAGGTAATTCTGACTGTTATCTCTCCCTGTTTACCTCATTGTTGTCTTTTGCTGCATTTGCTGTAACTGTACTCTCCTGGGTCGTGCCTGAAAATAGGCAGGTTTCTTGCCTAACGCACTTACCCAGTCATCAAAAACTAATAAATAAATAAATAATAGTATGGCTCCCTTTTAGTTCGTTATAGCGAGGGGTTACTGTACTGCTAGTATTGTAATGCTGGCAACTTCACTGCTGTTTGTCAATCTCTGCTTTACAATATGTTTTAATAGGGGCCTTATATGTGTTAATTCCTACTAGGTGTGGAAGTGGGAGAACACATTGTGCTGTCTAAATTAGAAACTCCTAGTAAGTTTCCAAAACAGCATTACCTCTCGCACCCACATTGACAAGGAGATGGAATCATTGTTTTAAAGTGCCTTTCTTAGAAATCGCTTCAATTGAATGATAGGTATGAATGATCTCAGCCTTTCACCACATCGGCAAATTATTCAGTGTGCAAACCTCACAACAATGTGCTATGACCCAGCATCCAGCAACCTGAAAAAAGGACCACAACAGAAAGGAACATAAACAAAATATTGTCAACTTTGTTACAAAACATGAAACACACACAGTTTTTAAAGCAGTGTTTACTGATTGGTGCTACCTGTTTTACTTGTAAAAACCACTGCACATGATCTTTACAACTTTGGAGAAACAGGTCCTATAAGTTTGCCAACAGGGAATACTAGACTGTGAGGTCCTGAGATTACATTAGCAGCAGCTCTTCACTGATACAGGCTGTTTTGAATGGGTAGTGAAATCAGGGTTCCAAAATAGCTCATAACTTTCAAATGAAATAATGCAGAAATCTAGTTTTTGGTATGAGATTTACTGGGGGTATGCTTATTCTAATCTTGCAAAGTAGCTGTTTTGACCAGATGGTGTCAGTTGCTCTTTAAGACTTCAGCAGTCTCAGGCATTTAAAACAATGACAGCTGGTGCATTTTAGAAAACTGGGATCTGTAGGTCCCCTGTTTTTAACTGGGAAATGCTGACAGTTTCCCTTTAACACTGTAACGGCTGGTGCTGAGGATGACAAACGTTTGCTTAGCTCATCCTATGAGTTCTCTGATGCTTGTGCCAGAGCTACTGCTTCTGGCAATTGTATGAGGCGATAGTCTTGGTTTTTGCAAATGATGTGCAACAAGGAATTTTAAAGGCTACTCTTGGAAGAACAAAACTGTTTGAAAAGCTTTAAAGGATCTTCAGACATCCAAAATTAATCTAAGATTTGCCAAGTCTCTCTATCCCACTCCAGCTAGGGGTCGTGGGAAGGGATGCTATCTCTACCCTGCTGCCAGGGGCTGCCATGCCTGCCATAAGCAAGACAGAGTAGGGATATGCACCATACGAGGTCTCATTCCCACTAGAGTCCATAAAAAAGCATTCAAAGCAGTAGGTACCAGTGATGCTGACATCACTGGTTCCACATGACTGCTTACAGGATATACCCCCATTCCAAATGTTACATCAATGAGTGGTTGTAAGGGGCAGCTTTTCCCTGCATCTAAAACAATAGCAGGGAGCTTACAACACTGCAAGCTATCAGTCCTCTGTCACAGACAAGGGACTGACTTTGTTTCCTGGACATGAAAAAGGCATACCTTCATGTCAAGATCAGAAATGTTCCCAGGCAATACCCCTGCTTTATCCTGGAAAAGAGTATTACCAGTTCAGAGTCATGCCCTTTGGCTTGGCTTCGGTGACAAGAGTCTTTACTAAATGCTTGGGTGGTAGTACCAACAGTGCTTTACAGGGAAGGCCTGTCTGTCTGTCCCTACCTAGGCGCTTGGCTATTGAGAGCCAATTCCAGGAAAACTCTCCTACATATATTGTCTCAGACAAGGCACTTGTGTAAGGATTTGGGAGTCATAGTACATGTGCCAACAGCTGTGATGACTCCTTGTCAATGACTACAATACATTGGAGCAGTTTTGGGAAAGAGACACAGAGAAGGGTTATATTTTTCTGCTGCAGGACTGGGCAGACAACTGATTGCCTACAGCACAGCTGGTATACAGAAGTCTCCTAAATCTCCTGGCTGCGGCCACTGGGACAATGCCACTGGCCAGTCTTTATATGAGAATCCCTCAGTGGACACTACAGATCCTGTGGGTAAAGAGACTATGATAATGGGATCGGTCCCACAGCCTGCGTCTGTCAGCAGGAACTGGGTTGGACCTTTTGGAGTCCCTACACAATTGCAGCACTGCAGCATTTTCTGTTTGTCTGCTCTAGAGCTTGGAGTTTTCTGGTGAGATGAGTGGTCCATCAGTTTCACTGATATAGAGGGTGCTGTTCAGGCTGCAGATGGAGAGTGCCACTCATCTTCATTGCTGCAGCATGGACCAAAATGTAGAGTGAAACCAGCCACTCCAAATCAATGTTCAATTATAATGTCATGCTTTTTTCAGATAAGTCAATTCCAGATCCTCAAGGACCCAATGTTTTGCCTTTAAGGCTTCTTCAGGGGAGAGGATCTGTGTGCTTTTATATATAATCAGATCTCTAGAGATTCATGCTCTAAATTTTCAGAATGTCTGTGATTATTTTAAAGGAAAACTGCACCCTAAATTCTTCTAAATGTTATTTGTTTCCTTATCAACAGACAACTCTTTTCATGTAGCTGTTAAAGACGTATGCAACTGCTTCTGTCAGTTTTCACACTTCACACTAGGCCCTGTTACTGTCCTAGGAGGATCTATTTCGTGGCTGTTGAAATCTCATTGTCTCTGAGAGCGGCATTCTCTCCTGGTTCCACAGGGTTGGAGGTCGTCCGAGTCTAATCTCTGGCGTGGAACTGAGGAAAGATGGGGCTGTCCACGTTTATGAAGACACTGATGCATGACATCATTGTGGGCACCTCTCTGCTAGCAAAGGTTTCTGAGCAATCCTAGTGCCTGCCAACTATAATTACAAAGGTGTGGATTAATGGAGGGGATTCTCTCGAAGATCTACTGTTATGGTAAGCACACAACTGTTCTTTGCTCACAGTACAAAACAAAATTCATGGCAGCAGTGTAGAACAGTTAGTCACTCAGCAGGTAGGCAGGGTCTGGTAGACACTGGTGTTGAGGGTTGCCCCTTTTCACATGCAGGTATTATTGAATGTTGAAAGGAATGTGGGTGTATGCTATTAAAAATAGTTTTTGTATGGGACACCCATTGGTCCTGATGTGCTGTCATGCTGGTTACCCTGGCTTGGGAGTGAACTCGGGAATACAGAATGGACAGGTAGGCTGAGAGAGAGTGCTGCCAACAGCAGTGCCTTCCAGCCTGGAGAGGGGGGATGTTGCTACATCAGGGTAATGCAATGACCCCTGTAATGTGCCAAAGAGCTTGCTCCCCCCACCTCCAAAGTGAAGCTGTAGCATCCAAGGCCAGCCAGAAGGCAGGTAGTGCCACTGTGTAGGTGGAAGCATGTAATGAGAGAACTAAGGGGAGAATAAAACCAAAAGAGCTGGATGGCTGCTATTAGCACACTCAGGCTTGTACATCACTGGACCCCAATGGGCTTAATCCCACGAGGTAGCAGTAGCTAGTGGCTGGGAGGTTGCTGAGGTGTGGCCTGAAGACTGGCTGGATGGTCAGGGGAAAGAAAAAGCAATATGAAAAAAAATATTTTTAAATAAAACATGTTTGAATAGTAAATGTACAATTAGAGTAAAGGACTATGCTATTTCTGAGAAGAAACAAGCATTTGTCAATGCCGAATGTTTGCTTGCTGGCATTGGCATCGGTAGTGTAGGAGTTAGAGAGCTGCATAATAGGAATGGCAGTGAAGTATTGAACTGAAGCCAACCCCACCACCACCCCCTGCAGAGACTGACAGGCATTGGGGTGTGCCTTTGGGTCGTCAGGCATAACGGCCACGCCATTTCACCACACCCTACCCTGCAGACACTGACAAGTGTCACGGTGTGCCTTGGGGTCTTTGGCCCCTATGCGCACCCCATTCCATCAGGAAATATGGTGAGATGGGTCCTGTATAGGAGAGTGGGGTGAACTTTGGGGCCGAAGAGTCCAAGGCACACCTCAATGCCTCTCACTGGCTGCAGGGTGTGGAATGGTATGAACATTGCAGGCAAGAATCCCAAGTCACACCCCTGATGCCTCTCAATCTCTACAGGCTGGGGCATTATGGTCGGAAACCCTAATGCCTCAGGCATTCGTTGGCATTTTCACTCCAAATTTTCAGCATGGTATTTTGTGACCCCCACCTTATGAACAGTGGCAATATCAGTTTGTTAGCCAAATGGTTGGGTTTCAAAATACTGACTACAAAATGTGATAATTTAATTCTTTGTAACTCATTGTATTCATTTTTTTACCTGATTAGCTCTTGGATTGTTGAACTGGGGTTGATTAGTTCTTGGATTGTTGGATTGTGGTTGGCTATTGTTTTGCCTTTGTTGCACATTACCTTCTGACCTGTGGGGAAAAACAGATTTGTTCTCAGTATTTAAAGAGAGAGAGAAGACCTGTGCATAAATCACACAACTTAAAGAGTGCATCTGTTGTTATAAAAGACTAGTAGCATTTGTTTCAAAATTAACTAAGCTACTGTTGTCAGTTGCTTTGTATTTTTGCTGCTGCTACCTGCAAAAATACCTTCTGTCGACTCACCCACCTGTGATTAGAGCTGTCAAATTTCACCAGGGGATCAACCTTAACATTTTTTTGCACTAGTCAGCAAGGCAAGTTGATTCAAAATTGCACTAGCCCACAGATGGTTGCACTAGCCCTTAATTATAATGGTAAATGTTGATCACTTATACAGAAAACAATGCAAGCAAAGCCAAGAAATACTCTGATTATTGCACATTTATCCTGCTCCCACATTGCCTCCAGTTCCCCAGCAAAAATTAAAAAACTGCAACGCCATCACACAGAGTGAGCCCCCCCACATTGTTTTGTACCATGGCCTTCTCGCTTCCTCTTTCTGCCCCCCCCAACAAGAGAGGACATCACAACAGCAAATGTTTAATCAAGCAGTCCCAGCTCTGCACACACACAATAGCTGACATCATCATGCACCTCACCACACTGTAACCGCCACCCACAGAGCAATGAACACAGTCAGGCAGAGAAAGACACTTTCAGTCCCCACCCTATAGTCAACTGGAGACCTACACTTCTGGAAGTTTTTGTACAGTTTCAAGTGAGCCAGGAGCATGTCTAAGATTTCTTTGGGTGGGGGCTAGACAAATTTAAGGGGCTTGGGAAATAGAAAACTATGACATTTTTATTTGTAAAAGCATTGGTTTTAATATGCTCTGCCCCAACAATAACATATTTTTCTTTAACATTGTCCTTTCATCAGCCCAGGGAAAACAGTACACAGGCATAACATTATACTATCTCTCTTTCTATATAGGATGATCTGTGCACCCCAGGAATGCCTATTTCAAGCATTCAAATTATGTATTTTATCAAGGTTTATTTTTGCACTATACATGATCCAATGCTTTGTTTTTTGGATGAAAGGACATGCTGGATGGGATGGGACTGTATGGATGGTGATGGCTGGCATGGTCCATTTAGAAAAGCTGGGGACACCCTACACTTGCCAGTAATGGCAGCTATGGATCTGTGGATGGTAATTTCAGAGTCTGCTCTGCAGTGGTGTCCAGGGAAAGAACAGAGTTAAGAGATTTGGAGGGAGGGGAAGTTATGGTGATGCTGGGATAAAACCTACCACCTGCAGGGCTGGTCCTGTATACCTCTTTGCATTTTGTCACTGAAATGTTGGCTATAAACACTCAAAATGTACAGAAATGAGAGGCACTGGTCTTAATAATATTGGACAAATTGTTAGACAGAAATGCATTCAGAAAACTGGAACCTAGCGATTTAACAGCACTCTATCTTTGATCACACCATGGACACTAGCTGAAAGTCTTAACAATGGAGTGATAATGACTCACACTGAGTCTTTTGTGGGATCCCTTTCTTGAACTGCCAGATAACTGCAGCTCTTAATGAGCTGTTAATCCCATCAGGCCATCTGGAACATTGAGAGAGGTTAGCATGAGGACTAGAGCCTGCTAAAGTACAGACTTTTTTAACTTCATTAACATTTAAATCAGCACTGGTCAATATGGGCAAGTAGAGAGTTAGTTGCACTAGCCCTGGTCAATTTGCACTAGGGTTTGGGCTAGTAAAATAATGTTAAGATCAACCCCTGAGTTTCACTCTCTGCAAACCGTAGTGATTTTAAAAGTAACTTGTTGCTGTTGTCTGCAGTATCTCCTTCTAACCTCTGATGGTGAGTGTTGCTGACTAGGGGTTAGGTAACAACCAAAATGCATCAGGGAACTGTAATGGCTTTGGAACCAGAATACATCCTAGAACCAACACAGTACAAAACAGAAAAGAGCTGGAGTGCTGAAAACTGGAATACTACTAGAACCACCTGCAACCCCACTCAGAATTCTGTATGGATCTGAGTCAGGTTTTAGATTATTTATTCCAGTTTTGAGCAATATGATTCTGGGGAGCATTCCAGTTCAGCAGTGCATCCTGGCTCTGGGGAGCATTCAGTTCTGAAACCAGGTTCTGGCACCATTATGACTCTATTCTGACTGACTTTGCCAAAATGGGTGAGTGCCTAAGGAATGCACTAGCAAATGGGCAGGAAGGAGGGATGGAAGAACAATGGGGAATAATCAAAACTGCCATCACAGAGGCAACAAGCCTTTGTGTGAAGCAAATAAACAAAACAAAACAATGTAAGAAACCACTATGGTTCTCAAAGGAGGTGGCAGGGAAGGTTCAAGAGAAAAAGAAAGCATTCAGGAAGTACAAGGGATCGCAGAAGGAGCAGGACAGGGTATTGCATCAGTTAAAGCAAAAGGAAGCTGGGAAGGCAGTCAGAACAGCAAAGGCCCAAACCGAGGGAAAGATAGCGTGGTGGATGAGCTGTGGTGGTTTGTACCCCTATAGTTTAGGGTGATGCCAGAAAAATCTGGAAGGAGAGGCTGGAGACATACTCTAGAGCCAAGATGCAAGGTTTATTAGCCACAGTTGGAGCACACAGAAAAGACTTAGCATTCACTAACACTATACACATGAGAAAGGGTGAATAAGGTTACTGGGACCACAAACTGGCCCCACTAATGTCCTACAAAAGTCCAGGTTATTCAAGTCTTAAAGGTGTAGCGATCCAATGCACCAAGCTTGGGTTTCTAGTATTTTGGTCGGCCGACAGCTGAGGGTGAACCTAAGGAAGCGCTTCCTACACAGGCCATAAAATGGGGCATCCCCCAGTGAACCAAAAACCAAGTAAAACACTGTAGGCCTTCTGGCCCTGGGAAGAAGGTGACTCCTGGCATCACTGAGGTGATGTCAAAAGGGAAGCGCCTAGTCGAAGATGGGTGTTGATGCTAGGTTGTAGGGGAAGAGGACCTTATCTGGGCATGTCGGCTGTGGTGACCTCAGGCAGGTGATCTCTAGTCAAGGAAAGGATGCTGGGTGCAGTGATCCACTAGACGACCTCTGGGCAGGTCCCTGGAACCCATACCACCTCACCCCTGCAGTGTCAGAATCTGACAATCTTCGGTGTGACCTTTTGATGCATCACTAGAACACAAGCCACCTATGGGCAGTACAATCAAGTGTGTGGCAACCCCTGGTGTGGCTTCTTGTGTGGACCACTGGTACTTATGCCATCTCAGGGAATGGGGCACAGAGCCTGGCAGTCCTCGGCAAGGCCTTGGTATAGGCCACCGGTACTATTGCCACCTTGGGACAATGTCTATGCAGGAGAATGAGCAACGTGACTCTGAGTTCCCTCAAGCTAGAACCGGGGTGGCCCCTAACCTGACTCACTTTTTTGGGCCCTAGCTACCACTTAAGACCCACAACTCGAACCTGGGGCATTGTGGTGAACACTTGGAGTTGGTGGAGGTCGTTGGAAGTGGGTGCAGGTGATACTGAGCTTCCCAGAGACCCTCCCTGGGTCAAAGAAGAGGCACTGGAGGAATTCTAGATGAAGTGTGAGGTGTGTGCAGGAGCCCCTGGAGTTCCACAAGGATTTCTGTACTCTGGGGAATGCACAACCACAAAGGAGTGATAAGGCCTCTTCACCTGGAGATGGCTGCACGAAAGGTTCACTGGGTCTGTTTCCCGGCCAAATGAACTGACTCGACACACTGTGGGACCCGATTAGATGGCAGAGTTCTGCAAAAACTGACTGAGGCTGCTACTGGGGATCTTCTGGAGGGAGTTACACTGAAGGGACCCAGGGGATTCTCTTCAACCTCCTAACAGGGAAGCCGACATCCTTTGCCTTGCTGTCCTTCACCCTCCCTGGTCAAACTCTTTCTCCCCTCTCTCCAGCCTGTGCAGAGCCTCCTCTAGGCTGGGGTGGTCCTGTCTACCTGCCAGGGGATTGGCTCCTTCATCCAGAGGTCAGCCTCCTAAAGCTGGGTCAGTGGCTTAAAAAAAAAACAGTCTTCAAATTTGAATCTACCCTGGCCACAGGGATTGGCTGAGAGGGCTTGGCCTGGCTTTCTTCTCCACTATGGGACAGGAATGTGACCCAACTGGTTTGGCTTTGGCTGGCTGGGTGTTGGTCTTGAGCAGGGGGAAGGGAGAGGAAAGAAAACAAACAAAAAAAGGTTTTCTTTTAAAACCCTGAATTTAGACTACTAGGACTGTCTGCTGGAGTTGGGCCTGTTCTGTGTTTCAGAGGGTCACCAAAGCTTTTCAAGGGTTTCCCATTAAGCTGCCAGGGTTCCCATAACTGTCTGACCCCTCATATCTCTGAGGATACCCTATTTTCTGTGGTGCCCCCAATTTCCCTGGGGCACTTAACAGCCAACTCAGTTAAGAAGGGGATAAAACCTTTTATATGTACATCAGGGAGTGAAGGGAAGACCAGGGAGGGGTAGTGAGGCTTAATAAAGGGAGGGAGGGTGGGCAGAGGATGATTGTGAAAAGGCAGATATACTAAACAAATATTTTTGCTCAGTATTCACAAATGAAGAGGGGGAGGTACCTAAACCAAACAATAGAAACACTCAGGATACAGGAGTTGATACCAGACCATTTACAGAAGAAAGGGTTCTGAAAGAACTCTTAAAACTGAAAGTGGACAAAGCAATGGGGCCTGATGGGATTCGTCCCAGAATTCTAAAAGAACTAAGGGTAGAACTAGTGACACCACTGACTACCCTCTTTAACAAATCATGGGAGGATGGGGTCATACCTGAGGACTGCAGGAGGGCAGATGTGATTCCACTTCACAAAATTGGAAGCAGGGCAGAAGCAGAAAACTACAGACCCGTTAGTTTAACCTCAGTGATAGGGAAAATGATGGAATGCATATTCAGATCACCCATCAGCAATATCTCCCCTTTATCTGCCATTCTAAGTATACTTTCTATCATTTCCTTGTCCATTTCCTCCACCTGGTTTGGGTGACCTTTAGCTCTAGGGATCTGTCAGACCTGATGAACACCTAGGGCAAACATCCAAACTTCTGATAGCCAAATGAGAGAAAACACTTCAATTGGGGGCAACTAATGTAACCCCCCTTCTAAGTCAATGTGGGTTAAAGTTTGGCAGCTTAACATCTCTCTTTGAGGGGAGAGGTAGTTCACGGTGTTATGGCCTGCTAAAATGGTCCCATTTTTCCCTTTATGCTAGTGTTTTTTACTTCTGAGAGAGGGTTTGAGAAGATGCAGAGCTGAAGAGAGATGGTTCCTGCTGAGACTGGGCCAGGAGGAGTCCTGGTCCACGCAAGGATGATCAATACATAAGTCTCCAGTGACTGGAGAGTTTGGAATAACCATGACATCATTCCCTTCTGGGTCTGGGAGGTGGCAATGGGTCTCAGGTCTGAGATGCTGTGCAAGACCTCTGCAGGCTATAATCCTCAGAAGGCCCAAAACATTGAGTAGGAAGGCTGAGATGGAGTCCCCCCAAAGGGCACTGCCTGGAGGTATTTGCAGTCTGACTCATTCCACAGTATAGGGCAGCTTCCCGTTGAAGCAGTCAGGTGTAGTCCTGGTCATGTAAGGAGGATCCTTACATAGGTCTTCAGTGATCAGAGAGTTTAGGATCACCAAGTCATTGTGAGTCTCAGAGTGTGTAAGCAGCAACAATAAAAAGGGGGGGGGGGCTCACATTGCCTATGCCTTGAGGGGATTGTAAGCCATATTTAAAGTTGGTAGTTATACAAGAGAGTCCATTATGAATGTTTGTAGGTTACAGTTTTGAGTAGGGTACAGGAAGGACTGGAGCATAAGGGGAAATTCTGACGGAGTGTTGGGAGGGTCACCTGGAGTATTATTATTATTACTACGGTATTACTATTATTATTAACAAGGAAGATGATGCAACCATTATGCCAAAGCTCATTTTCAGTGGTGCCTGAAGAATACACTAATATAAAAATTCAATACAAAAGTTTCCACATAAAACATTACCATACACTACAATTATATATAAAAAAAAAAACTCCCATGCAATTTATACATAGCATTTAATTCACCTAGATTGTGCAGAGTCCAAGTGCTGGTGCAGTTAAATAACAGATAGTCCCATTAATTTTTTTTTTACTTTCTTTTTATTCCCTCCTTACTACCCACTCAGTCCACTCCTTCTAACCGATCAATCCCCATGATCCTTCCCATGGTGTCTGCCCCTAGAGTGCCAGGCTTTGCTCCATTGTCTCCCTACCTTGCTCCTTTTTCCTCCAGAGAGCCTGCACAGTGGGGTCTGCCTGGGGGTAGGTGATCAGGGCTAGGATTGGTCATCATCCTGGCCCGAGAGGGGTGTTTTACGGTTTTCTTCTCCTTGGTCCCTCCTCCCCTGAGGGCATCTGCACAGAGGACTGACATCCAGACAGGCGGCGTGCTGACACACACCATCTTCAAATGCCCACAGCATCTTCCCCATCCCAACTCTGGAGAGCTGCCTAGTGCCCCAATGCCTGTGCTTCCACCGTCGCCGGTGCGTCCAATGCTCAAAGCACCCCAGGAACACACCCCAGGAGGAGGAGAGCATCTGTTGGGACACTCGATCCTCTTCTTCCTCTCTGACCCCCGATGACCCGAGTCCGTTCCTGAACCTAGATCGCCGGCATAGTGCGGTATGGTGTCCAGTGCCTCAACTCTCAGCACCACCGGGCCGGCGTCCCATTAAAGTTTTCATTGATAAGCTGGGGACACCTTTTGCTGACAGGAAAGTGAGGATCTCGGTAAGAGTTGTCTTGAGGTGGATATCTGATCTTGGATAAATGAGATGACTGGGAGGTATATTCCCACTGCTGTGTTTGCCTTGAGGCTGATCCCGGATCCAGGGTGAGTGAGATGACTATGCAGTATATCCTTACTGCCAAGGTTGCCTTGAGGCTGGTCCCAGATCATGTCGAATGAGATCACCCTGGGGGTATTCTGGTTTGCTCCATGTTTTCAGTGGGAAACTACTTACAACATTGGGGCTCACTGGTACCACTATGGCTTTAAAGAGCATCCCTAGCAGCATGGAATATTGGAATCATTAGTATGCTAATTCTCTAGTTTAATAGTAAACTCTGGGGGGTTACGTTAATGTTTTAGTTAATCACCCTCTGGGGGTATAATGAGGCATGAGACGCAGTCGAGTGCCATATTGCCCCAAGGGGGTGATTAACTTGAACATTAACATAACCCCCAGAGTTCATTGTTGCTATTATTATAGCTGGGTTGCAAGTTACTGTGGTTTGAATAATTTTTTTTAGTGTTTTTTCACTTATTTTTGTGTGAAATTAACATAAAATGAATCCTCCACCAAACATTAAGGTAACCCCCAGGGCTCTTGGAAACACAGGCACCCGTGTCCTTTACGCACATTTTGTGCTTTGGGACACTCACTCACCAGCTCAGAGAGTCCCCGAGACTCTCTGTAGCACAGGCCCCAGGAATCCTGAGCGGGCCGTGTACTGCGCATGTGCGAAATGCACAACTGGTTTATTTTTCCCCCCTTGCCACCTGGTGATTTTGGCTCCCTGGAGAGTGGCTCACACCACCAGATAAGGTGGGAAGGGGGGGAAATGAGGAGGAAGACAGTGCAAGCAGCAATATTCAGGGGTGTGTGCGATCAGTTCCCCCTTCATGCCGCCTGCGCCTTGGTTTTGCCAGGGAAGAGAGTGAGAGAGCTAGAGCAGCACTCAGCGACAGGCTCCCCAGCCATTTTGCCATCAATGAGGAGAAAACGTGGCAGGAGAGAGAGAGAGAGAGAGAAGGCAGAGAAAAGAAAAAGCTTTCTCATTTGTTTAAAAACAAATGCATGGTCAGACAGAATGCCCAGTCACTTGAGTAGACAAAGGATTTGTGCGGGTGCAAGCTGCACACATTCCCTGGAGGCACCGGTGTTAGACTTAACACAAAAGGGTAAATGTTTTTATTTACAATTATTTTAGTCAGTTTAGGGCATCGTGACTATTTCTGGCAACGGTTTAGTGAGCTTAGACTTTACTGTGTCTTTTTTTGTGCTTTGTGCAGGGCCAAGTCGCATTGCTCCCAGGAGAGGAGGAGAGTGAAGAAGCTGGGCGGGGAAGCCTCACGAGCAGCATGTCTCAACGAAGCCTTACTGGTTATTTTGGTGGAGGGGAATCCTCCACACCAGAGGACAAGGAACAAACAACATCAGCCTCTGAGTGTGACTTATGCACATCTCAGGAGACAGTTGGCATTGTGAATGTTGAAACTGATGATCAGTCTGAACAGACTGCATCTGCTAAAAGCAGCAAGAAATGAAGGTTGTGGAGGGACAGCTGGACAAAGTTATTTCCATGGCTTGTAAAGGAGGAAGCAGAGGGGAATGTTGTTGGGAAGTGCAGTTGGTGCAAAAAAGGTGGCAAAAGCAATCCATTACCACAGCTGGTACAACAAATTTGCAAGTGTGTGCTTTCTACAGATGTGAAGGAAACTGAGTACATTTGCTGGTGCAAACTGGAAGGAAAACAGCAGAAAAACAATCTCTGCCAGTGGCATTTGAGAAGCAGATCTAGGGTCCTGAGGCAAAGGATGACAGTAAAGTTGCTCAGTTAATGACAATGTACTACAGTACCAAACAAGGGCAATAACTCAACCAGTTTGAAACACTGATAGCTCTGCAGGTGAGGAATAGAATATTTTGGGCTGGGGCACAAGGTGGCAGCAGCTGTTGCTTGAGGATTGACACTAATGTTAGTGTGTTTGTCAATCCACGGAAGCAAAATGGCTGTCCAACCTTGCAAGACAGTGGCACAATCTACTCTGGTTGGGATGCAAGATATGACATTGCTGGACTCCATAAATGAAGTCTTACAGGAAGAAATCAAAGCTCACTTAGCAGATTATCAGTTCCTTAGGGTAATAGTGGATGAAACCACTGATGTAACCATTCACAAAAAACTAAACATTTATGTGACGTGCGTACACAAAGCACAGGCCGAAAATAATTTTATTGACTGTATTGCAATACCTGATGGTAGGGCAGACACAATTGTGGCAGAACTGTTACGTGTGTGTTCTGCTAATGCAGTTGACCCTATCAAGATCATCACATTAGCAAGTGACGGTGCCAACATCATGACTGGAATGCACAATGGGGTGGGTGCACAGCTAAGACAGCAAGTTAACACAAGGCTGATTCAGATTCATTGTGTTGTCCACAGACTGGCACTGGCAGCAGGTCAAGCATGTCAGGACAACCCTGTATTCAATGAATATCAAGTAACCATCAAAAATGTGTACAGATACTACAGCAACTCTTCAGTACAGTACAATGCCTAGCGTTTCATCCAGGAAACTCTCAGTGATGAAAATTTCAGATATCTGACCCTAAAAGAACCTGCAAGTTTTCGGTGGCTGTCACTGCATGCTGCAGTTCAAGCAATTCATAGATCATACCCTGCACTTTTACAAGCCCTAGATCATGATGCAGCAAAAGGTGCGGCAGAAGCAAAAGGTCTTCACACAAAACTGAAATCAGTCTGCTTTATCTTATGTACTTCTTTTTTCATGGATGTCTTAGATGTGGTGAATAAACAGTCTTTAGTCATGCAACAGGACAGTGTTGACATTTCGGTGGCCAGCAGCATGATAGAAGCCACAGTTACTAGACTGCGGCAGTTTAAAGAGCAGAATGGGGTAGAGCTACACAACACATTTCAGGTGCTTGACCAACTTCCTGGCATGTGGCAGGATCAAAAAGTGAATGACAAGCCATCACTGTGAATGCAGTTCCAGACAGCATCTCAGGGATATCTGATGCAACTCATTGAAAACTTTCACACAAGATTTGAGACAACTTCAATGCAGCTGCTGCATAACTTAAATGTTCTTTAAAATCCAAAGTGTCTCCCAGATGACTCCAACCTAATGGACCATGGACTGTAGGAACTCAAGGATGTTTGCACTTATTTTCAAGAAACAACCTTCAAAGAAGAAACACTGCCAACACTTATTGACCAACACAGGGCTGAGAAAGATTACAGACAATTCAAACTTGTTCTGAAATCTAAGAAAGGACTGACTTTGCTCAGTAGTGTCTGCCAAGACTTAATTGAGAACTACTCAGATGTTGTCCCAGATTTTGTCACAATGGCCAAGATTTTACTTGTGTCACCTGTTACTTCAGTGACATGTGAAAGAGGGTTTTCTGTACAAAACAAAATAAAAACCAAAGGTAGATGTTCCCTAAAGGCAGACACTGTGAGCAACCTCATGCGGATTGCCCAAGAAGGAGCTGAACTTGAAGACTATGACCCTCATCCAGCACTTAAAAAATTTAAGGCCATAAGACTGTGCAGAAAATAATTATTTTAAATTTTAAAATGCTTTAATAATTGTCTTTAATAGCTTTTTTTTTTTATTTTCAGAGACAATTTGAGTGACTGACACTGACCCAGAGGCAAGACGATGGAAGAACTTGGGCACAGGAGTAGAAGATAAGTATCAAAATATTTTGTTCTAACAAGGGTGGGGGGGATACAATTTTTAAATTTAGCCCCTTAAGGTCAATGCTACTTTTGGTGGGGGTCCCGTTCAGGGGAACGGATCAAGATTTAAAATTCCTGGGGATTGGCCCGGGTGGTGGGTGGATGGTCATTACCCCATTCTGCTAAATTTAATATCATTTTGATTTTAGTGGTAGAGGATCACAGTCTAACAAGTTCAGATGATCATGTGTGTGTGTGGGGGGGGGGGTAAACTATTATGGTCCCAATGCAGTCCCTGTGTTTTTTGTTTTTTTTGTTTTTTTTTTAGTGGGGGACAATCTGAGATTATATTGTCAAATGTAGTTACCTAACCCATTCTGCTCTTTCCATAGTCTGTCTGCAACAGTGGCTTCTACTGTCATCAACAGTACACTACAGTTAAGAAATGTGCAGGAGGAAGAGGTGTTGCATTATGGGAGAAGTTATGGACAGGAGGTGTTAGCAGAAGTTATGGGCAGGAGGGTGTTTAGGAGAAGTTATGGGCAGGAGTGTGTTAGGAGAAGATATTACCACAGAAAACATGGCATGCCATGAAAAAAGAATTTCAAACAGAAAAAAAGCAGACTGCGCAGTGTGGCGGCTGCATGCAGATAATTCCACCAAGGCACCACCTGATTGTGCCACACACCAGACAGATTGGGAGACCTGCTGAGCCAAGGTAATAGTGGGTGGGGAGGGTGGGGATGGGGAGCTTTTAGTCACCCCATGTGCTATCCAGTCATGAACACTGGCACTAGTTCTCTTTTAGCTGCCACACACACAATTAAGAAATGTGCAGGAGGGTTTTGGAGAACTTATGGGCAGGAGGTGTTAGGAGAAGTTATGGGCTGAAGGTGTTAGGAAATTGCCACAGAAAAAATGGCAATCTAATGCCATGAAAAAAGAAGTTCACTAGCAAAGCAGAATGGGCAGATTTCATGCCACCAACCAGATTAGATTGTGCCACTGTCTTAAACTGGACAGATCTGGGAGACCTGCTGAGCCAAAGTAGGTTGTGGGTGGGGTGGGTAAGAAAAGTACAGGAGGAGAGTCGGAGAAGTTATGGGCAGGAGAGTTGTGTGGAGACATTAATTAGGCAGGAGGGGTGTTAGGAGAATGCCAGCCAGCATAGAAGTACCCATGACTTGTACACACAGAAAGCAGACACACTGCAGATTCAGTTGTCATATCCACCGATTGTGCCACATCCAGGATACGACCTTCCCTCGTTGGGTCAGCCACCAGTTGGAAAAGGAATGCATCCTGGAAGACGTCCAGCTGGCACTGCTCCCTAGCCAATGAGGATGCCATACGTCCCCAATCAGCCTGTGGCAAGTTAAGGTCACCCAGCACCACAGTTCTACCTTCACCCTGACCACAGTGGTCTCTGAGATTCGCCACCATGCCTTCCTTGAGTTCTTCCGCCTGCATGGGCGGCCTGTAAATGACCCCCAGATTTACCCTCTTACTCCCAGGTGCCTGTAAGGTAACCCATAATACCACTATGTTTCCCTCTGCCCCCTCCACCATGGATATATCGATGCAATTCCTAATGATGAATGTTACCCCACCTCCCCTGCCCACAGCCCTGTCCTTCCTGAACACAGTGTACCCTGACAGGTTTAGGTCCCAATTGTGCTGAGGAGTGGCCCAAGTCTCAGTGACTGCCACCACATCCACATCTCCTTCGGTTAGCATTGCCTGAAACTTGGGCATCTTGTTTCCCATGTTCCTGGCATTAATCAGGACCACCATGCATCCCTGCCCCTTGCCCTCGGCCATCCCCCCAGCCCAAGATTCCCCAGCTGACTGCATGTTCCCACTCCCTTGCACACAGTTGGGTGCCCGCATTAGGCACCCTTTCCCCTCAGTTGGGGGGAAAAGGCTAAGCCCTCCCTTGACATGCCTGTTAGCAGCAGACTCAAGCCCCAGCCCTTCCCCCTCGCAAGTTTAAACCCCACCTAGCTACGATGAACTCAGTCAGTTTTAGTTTCAAAACCTCCTTTCCCCCCATATTTAAGTGGAGCCTATCTCTAGCATACAGCCCCTTGTCCTCCCAAGTTGCACCCCAGTCCCTCCACCAACCCATACCCTCCCAGCCCCACACCATACTTTGAGACAATCATTAACCTCCCCAATTTTCTATTTGTTTCCCACGCTAGCATTGGGAGGATCTTCGAGAAAGATACCATGCGCCCCACAGCATGACACACCCTAGCTAGCTTACGGAACCTTGCCTGAAACTCCTGCACACTATTTCCCTCTATGTCATTTGAGTCTAGGTGCACTAATATGTCAGGGGATCCTCCACATTCCTTCACCAAAGCATAGACCAAGTGCGTGGCCTTGTGCACAGTCAAGCCAGATATACTCTTGACCCTGACAGCACAGCCTTGCCCCTCACTCCTCCCTTCCCACTTAATACCCCTGATCATGGAGTCTCTCGGCAGGAGCACTTTAACCTCCTCCTTCCCCTTGAGCCTCCCTCCCTCCCTCCACTGCCACACCCCCCTCACTCCCACTACCTCTCCTTTTTCTTTGGCCACACCAACAATTTGATTGCCATCGGCTGCCTTAACCCCCCTATTCCAGCTATTTCTCCTGTCCAACCATTTTTCTCCTAGTCCCTCCAGCCTGACTCACCACTCTGGTCTGTCCCAGCAGCACTCCTGCTAACTTGCGGCCCCTTCTGACCTTCAGGGGCTCTTGCTACCACCCCCTCATCATCCTTACACTTTATACACATATCTAAAATATAGTATAATCATCAAAATTCAGTCATACTCTGAAAAAGTAAGATCATATAAATATGTTTTTAGTGCAGATTTGACGCTCTCCACAGTCAGACACTCCCTTACCTGACAAGGTAGAGAGTTACACAGGGTTAGGGCCATGAACACGAATGCCCTGGTGCCTGAGATTTTCAAACGGACCCTGGGAACCTCTAGCAATCCCTCATCGGTGGAGTGGAGCAGGCATGGGGTGGTGGGGCACAGAAGATCTTGCAGGTAACATGGACCCTGTCAGTGTAGGGCTTTATAGGTCAGCAAACCGACCTTGAAGGTGATCCGCCACTGAACCGGTAGCCAGTGCAGTCCGTTGAGCACAGGCGTGACATGGCACAAATGAGAAAGGCCAGTCAACAGCCTGGCAGCCGCATTCTGCACTAGCTGCAGGCAGCAGAAATCCACCTCCGGAAACCCTAGGTACAGGGATTTGCAGTAGTCAAGGCGAGAGGTCACAAAGGTGTAGACCAGTGTGGAAAGATAAACAGTCACACACTCTGGGTACCCAGATGGAGACTGGTGGGCTAGACAGCAACATTGCAGCTGGTTGGGGCCCTGTGATGGAAGAAAACAACATGCACAACACACACTATTTGTAATCTGGAGCCAGAGGGCTCAGTTCATGAAAAGAAAACAACAAGACAATCAGATGACACACTTTTAGATTAGGCTGTTGTTGCAGGGAGCTACCCTGATGATTACTCACGATACCCAAGACTGGACAAAGATTGGATGAAAATCGAGACAGCAGGTGGTTAATCTGGAGTGCCAGGAGAAGCAGGGTCCACACAATTCACCAAAGCATCATTCTTGTTCAAGTGTGGAGCAGAGGGCTGATCCCCAGGCAGGTCTCTCGTCTGTGGTTTTCTCTGTGCAGAGGGGTAGTCTGGCAGGGCCAGCGTGGCATGGCCCAGGCTGAATGGAGATGAACGCGGATTCAGTCCGATTAGGCTGGATAAAGTTTCCAGCAAGCAGAATACAGTTCATACAGTGGGGAACCAAATCACGACCCACTTTCAATACACAGCACATTTACATGTAAAGGATTCTACGGTACCAGCAAGCAGAACACAATTAACACAGTGAGGAACCAAATCATAACCCACTTTCAATACACAGCACATTTACTTGTGAAGGATTCTATGGTACCAGCAAGCAGAACACAGTTCACATAGTGGGGAACCAAATCACAACCCACTTTCAATACACAGTACATTTACATGTAAGGAAATTCTACTGTACCAGGCAAATCGCTCTCTGGTCATGATCGCAAAGTCTCTGCACAAACCGGGGATTCAAAAGCAGCTGAAAATCCTGACAGGCCGATCGCATTCAGCAAAATCTTCGGTCTTCTTCAGGTATGAGCCTGATAAAAAATCAATGGCTTACTTCATTCTCACAAACTTGGATTTAGTCCGAAATAATTCTCTTCTCTTCTCTTCTCTTCTCTTCTCTTCTCTTCTCTTCTCTTCTCTTCTCTTCTCTTCTCTTCTCTTCTCTTCTCTTCTCTTCTCTTCCTCTCAGGGGCAGCAGGCAGACATGCAGGCCACAACTCAGGCCTTTCCACAGTTCTCCCATACAAAACTACTCAGACGGCTGCTTGACTGTCTCAAACTCTTGCTTGCTCTGCTCCCAACTGATATCTGACTGAAACAGCAGGCAGTTTGGGGATTTCCCTCAGATCCAAAAGGTTCAGTTGGCTGATTCATCTGTCAGTCACAACAGGAGCTCCCCCTTCAGGTGCAAAAAGGTGCCAAAAGCCCAAAATTACAATTCCTACAGATTTTAACTCCAGACAGCTCCTGTAGTCTGGCTCCATTTTAGGTCCCACCAGACTGATTGGTCCAGTTCGACAGTTCCGGGCCAAAATGGTGAGGATAAACAAAACAGTCCTTGCTGCAAAGAAGGCAGGTTAGACAAAGTACATTATTATTACTATTCTAATGAATGATCAGCAAACAGTTACATCTATTAACAGGGCTCCCTCTGCGCAATTAGCAATGACAGAAATGGAGTGATTATCTGGCAGCCCGGGCGGGACTCGAGCATGACAACACTCAACCACTATCCAGAACAAATACACACTGCAAATTAGGCAGCTGTTAAAGAGACAGGTGCCGAGGTGATTAGGCACTCTCATGCAATAATGTTTAACCTGCTAAATGCAGGACACCAGCCTGGCAGTGAGCATTTAGGCAAGTTCTTGGAAGGCTTTTCGGGAACCCCCATTTGTAGGGGGGTTGCACCCTTCCCTGCCTGAAGAAAACTTGGCATCTGCGTCAAGTCTGTACCATCATGCATCAGTTAACATAAACTTATTACTTTACTATACAGATTCACTACACTTCATGATACTATATCCATTCTGACAACACATTGTGCATATTTCAAGCAGGTATTTTTGAACATTACTATACTGAATCAGGTAATAACTTCTTGTACCTTAAATAATTCAAGGGGGGGCCCTTCTCTATCTGCTAACTTGTGGCTAGAGGGGGGCAGGGGCACCATGGTGAGAGGGAATGACAAGTAACTTGGAATTGGCTGTCAAGCTCAATTTGGGCAGTGAGCTTGGTGAGACATAAACACCTTTGTGCACCACATTGAGAGGCAAATCCCCTGCCTCCCGGGAGAATCATAACTGAGGCATACTACTGGCTTGACAGCTCAGACAGTCTTTCTGAGGGGGACAACTACAGTCTCTGTACTCTCAGCACTGGTCTGGGATGGTCCGCCGGTTCAGGGTTCGGTAATCAACACACATCCTCACAGACCCATTCTTCTTATGCACAACCATAATGGGAGAGGTGTATGGGCTCCTGGATTCTTGTATCACGCCAGCAGCAAGCATTTCCTGCAGGTGTCTTCTCACATCAACTATGTCTGCTGGGGCTAGGCGTCGAGACCTCTCTTGAAATGACTGTTCATCGTGCAGGTGTATGTGATGCTCCACACCCTGGACACATCCCACATCCCATTCCTTCAATGAAAACACTTGGTCTCTCTGGGCAGGTCTCTTGCTAATTCTAGCCTTCCATTCAGCTGGCAACTGGGAGTTACCAAAGTCAAACAAGTCTGGGGTCACTGTCTCCTTCTCACGGGGTGCTTGTTGCTGGGCAATACTGCAGTGTCTGCGCAGTGCACCATAGCTAGGGTGTACCCTCAGTTCACCCGGATCTCCCAATCTGACACACTGTGAATCTGGACCATCACTCGTCATGCATAGGCATGGGCACGAGCATGCAAGATGCTGGGCTTGACCAATAATCCTTCTGGCAATTTTCCATAGCCTGGCGCATCCAACATCAGTATTTTGTTCTTGACATCTTTCCGGAGGCAGACCGCCCTTTGAATGGTACACTATGCATTAGGGGCCAGTACCATTGAATCGGGATCCTTCTTCCGCACAATCCCCACCAGTTCATCCTGGTCTACTGCCTCGGGTTTCTGTTGCAAATCATAGGCCCTCTTGATCAGAGGTGGAATTCTCAGGGCCTTCCCAGTCCATTGCCCTTGTTTCTCGTGACAGAGTTGTGCCAGTCTCCCAAACATGTGGGCGTTTGTTCCAATTAACAGGGGAACCTCATCGTACAGTCCGATGGGGGAACACACTAGGACCAGTGTCTCTACTTGCTTCTCTACGTCAGTGACAGTTGCAGGAAAAGACAACCAGAGGTGGGCATATCCTAGATATGGATAAGACTTGTCGCTCAGCCCCCCACACATGTAGGCCTTCCAGGGATTGTATGGGACTTCAGAGAAGCTAACTTTGATAAAATGGCCAACAAAGTTAAGCTAGCCCTGGCAAAAAGAAATACAGGTGAGGGGGTACAGGCAAAGTGGGCAAGCATTAAAGATGCAATACTTGAAGCAATATCCCATTGGGTTAGTGAGAAAAGATAGTGCAAAAGAAGAAGGAAACCACTTTGGCTCTCAAACACAGTAGCAGAAAAGGTCAGAGTCAAAAGGCTGGCCTTCAGGAAATATAAGGGAATGTAGCAGAATGAAGATAGGGAGGCATACCAAACTTCCCTAAGGGAAGCATGGACAGCAGTAAGGCAGGCAAAGGCCCAAACTGAGGAAACACTAGCATGAACAGTAAAAGAATGTGACAAGACTTTCTATAGATACATTAGTGAAAGGAGAAAGTCCAGAGGGGGTATTGCTAAGATCAAAGGGGATAAGGGTGTGTGTGAGGAGGAGGACCATGTAAAAAGCATCTATCCTAAATAGATACTTCTGCTCAGTATTTACTGAAGAGAAGGTAGGGCAGGGCCCACAGCTCTGCACCATGGACACGAGGGGGGGGGGAGGTGTGCACTAGTCTTTTCACAAAAGAAAGGGTCCTACAAGAGCTTGATAAGCTTAGGGTGGACAAAGCAATGCGACCTGATGGCATACATCCCAGGGTACTAAAGGAGCTAAGGGTGGAACTATCAGAGCCATTATCAGAACTGTTTAGTGAGTCTCTGAGCACAGGAGAAGTCCCAGAAGACTGGAGAAGGGCTCATGTGATCCTGCTCCACAAGAATGGTAGCAGGGAGAAGGCAGGGAACTACAGACCAGTCAGTCTTACCTCAGTAGTGGGCAAGATTATGGAGACACTCCTTAAGGAAAGGATAGTGCAACACCTGGAATCCATAGGAGCACAAGATCCAAGACAGCATGAGTTTACAAAAGGAAGGTCCTGTCAAACTAATTTCATAGATTTCTTTGACAGGATAACCAGAGTGGTGGACCAAGGGGGAGCAGTGGATGTTGCCTACCTTGACTTCAGCAAAGCTTTCAATACTGTTCCACATAGAAGATTGATTAATAAGCTGGGTAGGCTCGGGGTGGGTCAAACATTGGTCAACTGGGTGGCAAACTGGTTGACAGGCAGAAAACAGAGAGTGGTGGTAAACAGTATTCAGTCAAAAGAGATGCAAGTCACAAGTGGGGTACCTCAGGGATCAGTCCTGGGGCCAGTCCTCTTCAATATCTTCATCAGTGACATTGCAGATGGACTGGAGGGTAAGGTTTGTCTGTTTGCAGATGACACCAAGATCTGCAACAGAGTAGATGATCTAGATGGTGTGGGCAAAATGAGAAGAGATTTGGATAAACTAGCAAAATGGTCAGAAGAGTGGCAACTAGGGTTTAATGCAAAGAAAGTGCAAGATCATGCACATAGGGAAGAGAAACCCTGAAGACACCTATAGGCTGGGAGGGGAGTTGCTGGCAGTCACAAGGGAAGAAAGAGACTTGGGCGTCATCATCACTGATGACCTGAAATCATCCAAGCAGACCTCTAAAGCAGTAGGTAAGGCTAGAGGGATGTTGGGGTGTATTAATAGAGGTAACACCAGTCGGAAGAGGGAGGTAATATTTACCTCTTTACAAGACACTGATTAGGCCCCATATGGAGTACTGCATGCAGTACTAGAGGCCACACCTTCACAAAGACATTAACCAAATTGAGGCAGTCCAGAGAAGGGGAACCAAAATGGTCCAGGGACTGCATCAGAAAACATGTGAGGACAGATTACCTAACTCAGTATGTATACCCTAGAACAAAGGAGGGAGAGAGGTGATATGATCGAAACATTCAAACACCTTAAGGGCATTAACAAGGTGAAAGAGTCTAACATGTTTCAATATAAGAAAACAGCAGGACAAGAGGACACAGCATGAGATTAGAGGAGGCCGATTAAGGGTAATGTGAGGAAGTTATTTTCGCAGAAAGGGTGGTGGATGTATGGAGCGCCTACCTCAGGAAGTGGTGGATATGAATACAGTGCAGGGCTTCAAACAGGCATTGGATAGGCATAAGGGAGCAATACAGATGAGTATGAATAGATAGGCCGTTGACAGAGCAAAGGCCTATGGCACATTCATAAGGTAGAAAAAGAAATGGGCAGACTGGATGGGCCTTGTGGTCCCTATCTGCCATCAACTTATATGTTTCTATGTTTGTCATACCAGTCTTGAAACACAATGGACACTTGTGACCCACTGTCAATCACAACCCATGTAGCAATACCATTCACAGCCACATTAGTCTCCATTGAAGGGCCACTATCTTGGACCAGTCTGGAGGGACAACGGCAGGGACCTGGACAGACAATTTAGCCACTGAGGGGTTTGAGTTAGGATGGACAAAGCTTTTACTGCAGTCATTTCGTGCACCCCTTGACCACTGAATCATTTTCTGAGGCTCTCCTTGAAGCTGGTTCACCACTTTAAGTCCTTCTGAGACTGGCATTCCCTCTTCATATGGCCATCCTTGCCGCAATTGTGACAAATGACACAGTCTCGGGGCATCCTTGGGGAAAACATAGCAGGGGATGCTGGAGCATTGACGGGAGATTGTGATCTGACTTCTGTGGGTAGAGTACCATGTCTCAAAATTTCCTTTAGGGTTGCAGTCAATTCCTTGAGCTCAGCCTAGAAGCCACTGGAGTGCCAGGAGAAGCAGGGTCCACATGATTTGCCGAGGCATCGTTACTGTTCAAGCGTGGAGCAGGTGGCTGATCCCCAGGCAGGTCTCTCATAGGTGGCTTTCTCTGTGCAATGGGGTAGTCTGGCAGGGCTAGCATGCCATGGCCCAGGCTGAATGGAGATGAATCCGGATTCAGTCTGATTAGGTTGGATAAAGCTTCCAGCAAGCAGAACACAGTTCACACAGTGGGGAACCAAATCATGACCCACTTTCAATACACAGCACATTTACATGTAAAGGATTCTACAGTACCAGCAAGCAGAACACAGTGGGGAACCAAATCACGACCCACTTTCAATACACAGTACATTTGCATGTAAGGAAATTCTACTGTACCAGGCAAACCGCTCTGCACAAACTGGGGATTTAAAAGCAGCTGGAAATCCTGACGGGCAGATCGCATTCAGCAAGATCTTTGGTCTTCTTAAGGTATGATCCTGGTAAAAAATCAGTGGCTTACTTCATTCTCACAAACTTGGATTTAGTCCGAAATAATTCTTTTCTCTGCCTCGCGGGGACAGCAGGCAGACATGCAAGCCACAGCTCAGGCCTTTCCTCAGTTCTCCCATGCAAAACTACTCAGAAGGCTGCTTGACTGTCTCAAGCTCTTGCTTGCTCAGCTCCCAACTGATATTTGACTGAAACAGCAGGCAGCTTGGGGATTTCCCCTCAGATCCAAAAGGTTCAGCTGGCTGACTCATCTGTCTGTCACAACAGGAGCTCCCTCTTCAGGTGCAAAAAGGTGCCAAAAGCCCAAAACTACAATTCCTACAGATTTTGACTCGAGACAGCTTCTGTAGTCTGGCTCCATTTTAGGTCCCACCAGACTGATTGGTCCAATTCGGCAGTTCCGGGCCAAAATGGTGGGGATAAACAAAACAGTCCTTGCTGCAAAGAAGGCAGGTTAGACAAACTACATTATTATTACTACTCTAATGAATGATCAGCAAACAATTACATCTATTAACAGGGCTCCATCTGCGCGATTAGCGATGGCAGAAACGGAGCGATTCTCTGGCAGCCGGGGTGGGACTTGAGCATGACAACACTCAGCCGCTACCCAGAACAAATGCACACTGCAAATTAGGCAGCTCTTAAAGAGACAGGCGCCGAGGCAATTAGGCACTCTCATGCAATAATGTTTAAACTGCTAAACGCAGGACACCAGCCTGGCAGTGAGCATTTAGGCAAGCTCTTGGAAGGCTTTTCGGGAACCCCCATTTGTAGGGGGTTTACACACTGAAGAGTCAAAATGTGGAAAAACAAATCTGCAGTTTAGATTGCCTCTTCAGTATAAATCAAGGAAAAGAATTCTATGGATCATATAAAACCTTTTTTTTTAATTCTACAGAATGCTTTTCAGAGTTCCTCAGAATTAAGAAAAAAATCTGAAAAGCATTTTGGAACATCTACTGCAAACAATTTGTCTGTTAGTGCTTTACCATAAAAACCAAAACTGGTAAATCCTGCCCCCACCCAGTTCAACCCCACCACCTTCCCTGCCTCACCCTGAGAACTTCCCATCACCTAATTTGAAGTAGCAACATTTTTCTTAGGCCCTATGCTATGCAGCAATCCTCGTCCCTCTAATTTCACCATGGGGTCTGAATTCCAGTTTCTTGCCCCAGAATGGTTTTGTGCACAGCCGCACAAAGCACTACTGAAGCAAGAAACTGGCAATCTGGCCTGACAGTGAAACTAGGAGGATGAGGCTTGCTGTGCAGTGTGGGAGCTGATAAAAATATTACTACTTGAAATATGGTGACCCATGGGGCTCTCAGGGTGGGATGGGGAGGGTAACAGGGCTGAGATGGATGGGGTGTTCTTTTTTACTTTCTAATACTGCATGTGTGAGAACTCGGGAGTTAACTGACAACCTGCCCTGGTTTATAGGTCCCAACAAAAACAAACTTTTTCCCCTACCTGTGTGCTGGGGGGAGGGGCAGTCCCAGTCTACTGCCAAAGCCCCCAAATGTCACCAAAGAACTTCCACAGAGATAGGAAACTAATGTTGCAGATGTTCTCCAGCAACAGGGGGACTTGCCACAGAACTTGGATTCAAATACCCTCGGGAAGTTGAGGCCTTGACTGCCATGTTCTACCTGAAGAAACAAGGTGGGACACACTTCTTTTCCTGTGTCAGAAGGCCCTCCCCACCTGGTCCTGGTATGCAGCCTGTAGGTGTATCTCCTTGCAGTGGACATAGGAGAGGACAACCAGTAGGTGGATGCTCTCACCTGCAGGGGCAAGATGTCTCACAAGTCCTTGTACCAGGTTGTGGTGACACAGCAGTTCACCCACTGGGGCACACCTTTGGTGGGCCTCTTTGCCTCCTGAGAGAAGAGAAAGCTGAGGCTTTTCTGTGCCCACCCCCTTCAAATGGAACTCTGCCAGGGGATGCCTTCTGCTGGCTTGGAAGCCCAGGCCTTTTGTATGCCTTTCCTCTCTTCCCCTTGATTCACAAAGCATTGCTCAAGGCATGCAGGAACAAGGTGAGCCTGATCTTGGTAGCACCAGACTGGCCCAGACAGTACTTGTACCAGGATCTGCTCAGGAACATGCCACCATGGCAGTACCAGGATTTCCTCAGCAACAGGACCCCATGATGGCTTCTGCTCTGTCCAGACCTGCAGATGTGACTCGGGGGAATGTTCCCAAACCCATACCTTCAGTCCTTGCACTTCTTGGGTGCAGGCCAGTATGCCAGTGGTGGCACAAGAGAAAGTGGTCAGGCACTTTTCAAATGCCCCAACCACTTTTTCCCTTTGGTGCGTGAACTACCACATCCGTGGGATCTACTGTTGGTGGTTGTGAAGCTGATGTGTAAACCATTTGAGCCAATCCACAAATATGAGATGCCACACTTGTCGTGGAAGACTGCATTTTTAGTTGCTATCAACTCAGCCAGATAGGTGAGTGGGCTCCAGGCGCTCTCAGTGGAGTCTCCATATTTGTTTTTTCACAAGGACAAGGTAGTCCTTCACCCCTACAGGACATTCCTGCCTTTGTGGTCTTAGAGTTTCACCTTTACCTGGCGATGTAACTCCCAGTCTACTTTCTAAGTCAGAAGCTGAGTCTGTGCTCCATACCTTGGATATATGCCAGACACTCCTTTACTATAAGAAATGCATAATAGGAGTTCATTGCAAGACTTGCCAACTGTTTCTGACTTACACTGAAGCCACTTTGTGCAGACTGGCAGCTAAACAGATGATTGTCAGGTGGATAATATTCTGCATCAGTATGTGTTACTGGTTGGCTGGTCGAGAATGTCAAGGGGTTGAAGACTCATTCCACCAGGCATACAGTTGCTCCATGTTTGCCACCAGGCACATTCTGATCGACTGGGTTTTGCTCCCAGTGTGTGGGTGGGGTCTTTTTTCAGACACCCCCACAGTGCAGTGAAACCAGTTAGTGCCCAAGCGTCAAGTTACCGCTGTGCCCATGCAAATGAGGGGGACCTCTCCTGCATACAGACACAGCAGCATATTCAGAGGTTTCCACAGGTGGTAAATGCCACCCAAATGGGTGCATGTTGCCACCTTTGTAAGCCACAACTAGTGGTGGGCAGCAGTACTGCAGTACTGTAGCTGTCCAATCCCCTGAACCGTGGCCTGTGTAAACAGTGGATGCCTTGATGCCTAGTTGCACCCCCACTTTCTGATTGCCTGCCACCCTGTTAGAACAGCAGTTCTTGGCCTCTAGTGGCACCTTCCACCCCTCCAATCACCTGTCCCCATAATTGTTTACGTTTTCCATGGTGTCTAGTGGCATCCTCCAACCCCCAGTCAATTGTTTCCACATTAGTAATGATTTCCCTGGTGATTAGTGGCACCCCCTCACCCTCTGATCTTCTGTCGCCTTACATGTCATGTTCTCCTTGGTGTCCAGTGGTACCTCACACCAACCGAGCACCCATCCTGGGTTCACCCAGTGCGCTGGTGACTAGCGGCTCCCTTGCACCATCTGCACTGAACACACCATGCTTCCATCCTCCTGTACTTCTTTGTCCGGTACTATGCAGGGCTCCGATATGGCGACTGGTGCAGCCCTCCTCTCACCATCTCGGCTAGCCACCATATAGAATGACAGGAAGTGTGTGTACTATCTACAGCAGACAGAACACATGGTTCCTATATAGTACACAGTATGCATGCTTCCTGTCATTTCATAAGGCAGCCGGCTGAGGTGGTGAAAGAAGGGCTGTGCAGGTTGCCATATTTGATCCCTCACGTGACACTGTACAAAGGAATACGGGGGGTTAGAAGGGTGGTGTGCTCAGTGCGGGTGGTGTGGGGGTTGCTACCCACTGGGGCACTATGTGAGATCAGGACAAGGGCTCAGTGGGTGGAGTGTACCACTGGACAGCAGGGAAGCATGACATGTACAAGGAAAGCAATACCAGTACCACCCCAACCAGGGTATACAAATGTTTTTTTCAAAACAATCTAATAAAATCACATACCAATAATGAAAGCAGTACAGTACAAAAAAGCAGACTGGCCATAAGGCCCCCGAACGGTACGACCAATCTTCTTTTTTGTACTGTACTGCTTTCATTGTTGGTATATGATTTTATTATATTTTTTTGAATAAAGCTTTGCATACTCCAGTTGGAGTGGTGCTGGTATTGCTTTCCTTGTTCTAGTTTGTTTATCTAGCACACTGACTTTCAGTGGAGCAGCCTTGTTTCCCCTTAAATGTGACATGTACAGCGACTGACGATCAGAGGGTGAAGGGTGCCACTAAACACCAATGAAATCTTTACTAATATGGTGACCAGCAATCAGAACATGGGGAGTGCCACTAGACACCAGGGAAGACCTAAACAATTATGGGGACAGGTGAGTGGAGGGTAGGGGATGCCATTAGATGCCAGGAATAATGTGTATTTTATAGGGACAGGCGCACAGAGATTGGGGTACCACTGGAGACCACAGAGGACATGTAAATTCCTTGGACAGGCATGTGGCGGTCGGCCACCAGCGGGGCCCAAACCTGCTGCCACTTCCCATGTAAATAATGGGGATGCATATGGCCCTTAGCACCTTGCATGCACAGTAGACTCATTTTCATGTTGCCAGCTGAATATCGCGCTATGGCTCCTGGCACTATCTGGTTTGGGGTTGCAGTTCCCTGCTCTTACCTATGGGCAGAATACAGCCCAGATCCATATTGGGGCAGTACTACTTGACTTAGTGCTGCACCAACAAGACCCTATATTCATTCAGATAGTGGCAGTGCGCTATTCTACTGAATATAGCATCCTCAGGGTTCGGCACAAGGGCAAGTGCAGTGCAAACCTTTGCGCTCCGCTTTTGCCCATATTTGAACATTGGGCCCCTGGTGTCTGAAATGTACCCCATAATTCTGCTTATGCGTGGATGTCAACTGAAAACACATTGTAGAACTATGGTTACAGGTACAGTAAGTAACTATATTTATGGGTGAAGGGGATTAATACTTGCAGAAAAGGTGTTCTGGCCTAGGATCTTTATGTGTCTACTGCCCAGAGCAAAACATCACAAACAAAAAGATGGAAAGGGCTAACTGAAATGGGTAGAGGGCTCCCAGGTAGTACATCAGAGACCCTGTGGAAGAACCCAGACTACGTGGTTGTAGTTGTGTAGCGTCCAACTTGGAGGGAAATATCTACTGTATATGTTAAGTAAAGAAATGTAATTATGGGTGACTCTACTGCCACGAGTGAAGAATGGTTCTTTGTGTTATAATATGTATTTTAGAAGCATAGAATCTGATGGCAGATAAGGACCGCTTGGCTCACCTAGTCTGCCCATTTCCATACCTGATGGATAAGCTGCAGATTCTAGTTAATCAACAGCTTACTTCCTCCTACCCCCAATAGAATTGCCTTATGCCTGTCCCATGCATTCTTGAATTCTCCCATTGTTCCTGATTCCACAACCTCCTCAGGAAGGCTGTTCCATGCATCCACAACCCTCTGTATGAAAAAAATACTTTCTAACATTACCTCTGAGCCGTCCCCCCCATCTTCAAATAGTACCCCCTTGTTCTTGCACATCTCTTCTTCTGAAAGATGCTACCCTCTTGTACTTTGTTAATTCCCTTGAGATACATGAAAGTTTCTATCATGTCCTTCCTTTCCTCCTTTCCTCAAGAGTATACATATTAAGCTGCTTTTAATCTTTCCTCGTATGTTTTCTGGTGCAGACCCTGCACCATTTTGATAGCCCTCCTCTGAACAGCCTCCACTCTGTCTATGTCTTTGCGGAGATGGGGTCTCCAGAATTGCATGCAGTACTCCAGATGGGGTCTCACTAACTGTCTGTACAGAGGGATAACAACTTCCTGTTTTCTACTGTTGATGCCTCTCCCTATGCATCCCAGTATCCCCCAGCCCTCCTTACTGCCTTCTCACATTGCTTGCCCACCTTTAGGTCATCTGATATAATTACTCCTAGGTCTCTTTTCAATTTTGTTGTTGTTATTAACTCACCCTCCATTGTGTACTCTTCCCCTGGGTTTTTGTTTCCCAGATGCATTACCTTGCACTTCTTTGCATTGAATCTGAGCTGCCACATATTTGACCATTCCTCCAACCTTGCCATGTCCCTTTTCATCCTTTCCACCCCTCCTTGTGTATCAACCCTGTTGCAGATATTAGTGTCATCTGCAAAGAGACATAAATTTTCTTCCAGGTGCTCTCCAATGTTACTTATAAAGACATTAAAGAGGACAGGTCTCAGTACCGAACCCTGCGGTACCCCGCTAGTTACCCTCCTTTCTTCACTGTGGACTCCATTTACTATTACCCTTTGCATCCTGTTGTCCAGCCAGTTTTTTATCCAGGCTACCACCTTGGGACCCACTCCAAGGCTGAATAACTTGTATATTAATCTTTTGTGTGATACTATGTCAAATGCCTTGTTAAAATCTAGGTAGGCCATATCCACCGCCCCTCCCTGGTCTACTACTTTGGTCACCCAATCAAAGAAATCTATTAGATTCGTCTGACATGACCTTCCTGCTGTGAAACCATGCTGCCTTGGGTCCTGTGCCCCACTGGCCTCTAGGTACTCAATTCTTCCCTTCAGAAGTGATTCCATCACTTTCTCTACCACTGAAGTCAAACTAACAGGTCTGTAGTTTCCTGCCTCTGCCCTGCTGCCACTTTTGTGACATGGAATCACATTTGCCGTCCTCCAGTCCTCAGGTACCACCCCACCACATCCTCCCATGATTTGTTAAAGAGAGTTGTCAGTGGTGTTACTAGTTCTACCCTTAGTTCTTTTAGAATTCTTAGGTGAATCCCATCAGGCCCCATTGCTTTGTCCACCCTCAGTTTCAAGAGTTCTTTCAAAACCCTTTCTTCTGTGAATGGACTGGTATCGACCCCCCTATTCAGAGTTTCTCTCTTGTCTGGTTTAGGTACCTCCCCCTCCTCTTCCGTTGTGAATACTGAGCAGAAATATTCGTTCAGTGTTCCTGCTTTTTCACTGTCACCCTCTGCCCACATTACCTCCCCTTTATTAAGTCTCTGTATCCCTCCCTTGGTCTTTCTTCGCTCCCTAATATACCTATAAAAGGTTTTATCCCCCTTCTTAATAGAGTTGGCTATCTTTTCCTCAGTTTGTGCCTTTGCTATTCTGACTGCCTTCCCTGCCTCCTTCTGCTTTAACTGATGAAGTTCTCTGTCCTGCTCCTTCTGTGTTTCCTTATATTTCTTGAATGCTATCCTTTTCTCCTTAACCGTCCCTGCCACCTCTTTTGAGAACCATAGTGTTTTTTTTCCTTCATTTTGTTTTGTTGATTTGCTTCACACAAAGGCTTGTTGCCTCTGCGATGGCTGTTTTGATTATTCCCCGTTGTTCCTCCACCCCTCCTTCTTGCCCATTTGCTAGTGCTTTTCTGAGGCACTCTCTCATTTTCCTAAAGTCAGCCTTCCTAAAGTCCAGTACTCTTGTTTTTGTATGGCTTGACTCAATCTTTGTGTTTTCAAGTATTAATAGCTTCTAGGCCCCACTGCTAACCCCAGTGCCCAGACACAAAACCCTGGCTGGTTCCCCACCTTGAGGGGTGAGGCCTGTAGTACCCAGTGTCATGGGGTCTGGTTACATTTATAATTTATTTTCCTCCCAGGATAGCTCAGCAGAGATGCAGCATATTGTTTTTAGTGGGATGCTGCTCCCACCCATTTGCACAGTGGTGGTATTACGAAGGACCAGAACCCACAAAACCAAGTGTCAGGATCCCAAAACTGATATCCTGAAACTTGAAATCCAGACACTCAGTATTTGTCCGCAACAGAGTTTACTATATTAAATAAGGGGGGTGCGGGAGTGGGGTGTGAAGCCTCCAAAAAAAACCTCTGCCGCAGGAAAGTACCGATTGTCAGGGTTCCGAGTTTCAGGATATCAGTATCAGGATCCTGACACTCACAATTGTGAGCTTCAGTCTTCGGTAAGTAATCCTGCACAGCTAGGTAGATTGGAGAACTGAAAAATTAAGTAACATGCTCAGGGTGATACAGGGTGATACAAAGTGTATTTGGCTTGGGTGGGGTCTGAACATATGATCTCCCAGTTCCTAAGCCAGCACTCTAACTGCCTGCCTGCAATGCCTTTAATAATGGAGCTCCCAAATTCTGTCTTGCCAGAATAGACTCCTTCTTTCACTCCTTTTGTCATTTTGCCTTAGACTGTTACCTTCGTACCCACCACTGCTCTCTCTCTTTCTGTCCTTTCGCTCCCCTCTCTTGATGCCAGGTGCATTTCCCATTGTGCCTCCATTATATCCAAATTCTGGTTTGGTTCTCTTCCATCATTCCTTACATCCCTACTATCCTCTCCCCCTTCATCCTCTTACCCTCTTCACAGTATTATTTACCATTCTCTGTCTATTCCGTCTAGGAAATCTACTGTTGGTCAGTCTCCTTTCTCATATTGCTTTCCTGAGCTCTGGTCCTCCCTCCCTCTGTCAATCCACTACCTGTTCTGCTTTTCCTGACTTTTCTACTTCCACCTGTGACTGTCCGTGACCCTGTAACTCTTGACTCCCCTTCCACACTAGTATTGCCCTGGCCATTTTGCTCCCCTCATCTCCCAGTTATACATGAATCAGTACTTCCCCTGCCTGTCAATACTCAATTTGTGTATGCTACATATTGCTTTTGCACTGATTTGCCTTACAATATTTATGATTATGCTTCTTTGATGTACTGTATTACCATATATGACTTCTATTTTTGTAATGCTGTTAATACTTTTCTTTTTCCTCCTCTTGAACTATCTCCATTACTCCTCACCCCAGGACACATCTGAAAATGAACTGTTAGCAGCTCAGTATGTCTTTCCTGGTGAAACCTTTGAAATAAAAATAAACAAGCAAATAAATAATAAAAGGCACTATATAACAACAGGGTTCCTTTCCTTTTCTCTCTTTCGGACTCTTCAGTTCAACATCCCTTTTTATGTTCGCTGTGCACACTAGCGCAAGTCGAACATTTTGTTATGTACAGGGTTTTGAGAGGTGTGTCACAGTGGTCCAATCCAGAAGAGTGTACAAGGGGCTTGACCAATAATCAGCAAGTCTCACCATGACACTGTTCAGGCATGAATGTGCGTGGACTTCAAAACAGTGTGCCAACAGACACATTCATAAATCAGCTCTTTCAGCAAGCACAGCAGATCTCAACATGTCCTCTCAGCCTGACTGATCCTCCCCCCAGTATTTTACACACACACACACACACACACACACACACACACACACACACACACACACACACAGTCTGATTATATAGGTCCAGCTGCAGTCTCTAGGTACCTGAGGCCAGCCACAGAATTATGTTTTTTCCTTGGAATTAGGGCTGTGGTAAGACATAACAGCACTTTGCTCATCTTTTATGTAACATTCCAGGGATTGAAACTGAAACCTGAAACTACTCACTTTGCTTGTGTGTGTGTGTCTCTCTCTCTCTCACTCTCTCTCGCTCTCTTTCTGGCTACACACACACACACACACACACACACACACACACGAATCAGGTTACACATGCTATAGTAGGCTGCTGATAGACTGGGAAATGGGATATTTAAGTACATTAATGGTCACTTGGCTACTAGGGTACTAAATAAGTGACCATTTCACATTAATATAGGGTAGATAAAACAGTGAAATAAACTGTGGCTGGCATTGATTTTTAAATAATGGTTGCCTATAGAACTGGAGTTTAGTTTACCCCTTCAAAGTGTAACAACTTGCAAATCTGAACATTTACCATTTAAACAATTTCTTGGGAAGGGCTCCCATATTCTCTGTTTAAAGGAAAAAAAATATCCCCTGATAAAATCATGGAAATGGCCCTGCTCTCAGCCATCCCCAGCTGCAGTCTCTAGGTATCTGAGGCCAGCCATAGAATTATATTTTTTCCTTGGAGTCAGGTATGGGGAGGACACATAACAGAACTTTGCTTTATCTTCCATGTAAGCCTTAAAATGTACCACAAAGCATCTAAAACCCCAGAGCTTCTGGGAGCTGCTCCTAACACTGACAATGGGGGTGCCCAATCCCCCAGTGTCTCCACCTGAAATAAAGAAAACTGTCACTTGTAGTTAAATTTTTTAAATAAACACTGTAAAAGGAAAAATGTCTATCGATGTCTATTGCTGCCGCACTGTAATTCCCCTCCTCCCTAGCCCAGCCCATGTTAGTCTTCCGGCACGGGATCTGCACCTTAGATCCGATACAACAGCAATATCAGCAGCGAACATCCGGCATTGTCAAATGTTTGTTCTTACTTATTTGTGTACCTTTTTAAGGTAGGTGAAATCCAAAAAGGCCCAAAAATAACTGGGAAAACTATAGGCCCATTAGCCTTACATCATCGGTCTGTAAGTTACTTGAAAGTTGTATCAAGGATCTTATAACTCCAGTCTTGAATGAACTGGACCAGGAACAACATGGTTTCAAAACGGGCCTGGGCTTTTTGACCAATCTTGTTTGTTTCTATGAACAAATTAGTCTTCACCTTGACAGACAAATACCATATGACATAATTTACATTGACTTTAGTAGGGCCTTTGATGTCCTGCCACATTGGGCTCTTGTTACTAAATTACAGAAAATTCCTATTAACAAGAATATCATAAATTGGATCCAGAATTGGTTGAGTAACCGGTCCCAACAGGTATTAATCACATTCAGTTTGTCTGAAATGGGTATAGTGGCTAGTGGAGTTCCATAGGGGCTGTATTATGCCCCTGTCTATTTCAATAATTCATTTCAGCTCTAACACAAGAATGCAAGTCCCTTTCAATAAAATACGCAGATGATATTAAGCTATGTGGCCCCTGTGTGGATCAAGATCACATTCGTACCATCCAGCATGACCTTGATTATATCACTTTGTGGGCAAATAAATGGGTAATGAGACTAAACACCAACAAGTGTAAAGTTATGCACTTGGGATATAAAAACCCATGTGTGGACTACTCACTCAGAGGTTAACAACTTCTACCCATGAAAGAGACCTAGGTATTACAATATCTAATGATTTCACACAATCTAAACAGATTACTGAGTCTATACAAAAAAACAAACCAGGTAATTTGGTCCATTACAAGAAATATAAAATCTAGAGACCCCAGGGTAATGGTGCCCTTGTTCAGGGCATACGCAAGACCTCATTTAGAGTATGCATCACAATTATGGTGCCCCTTTAAAAAAACTGAGATCTCATTGTTGGAAAAAGTCCAAAGAATATACACTAAACATTTAACTGGTATGTACCATGAATCATACAAAAAACAACTTTCTGCTCTAAATCTCTTGCCTTTGGAAGCCAGGTGTTTAAGGGGAGACCTCATGTTTATGTATGGCATAATACTGGATCCTTCATTACTATGCAAATTAGGCTTCACCTTTAAAAGCAATGCTCATAACACCAGAGAACACCTACTCCAGCTTTCTGGTAGAAAATTTAAACATGTAAATCATAAATTATTTTTCTCTGTCAAGATTATCAATCCTTGAAACTGTTTGCCATTGGATGTCAGCGCCAGCAAATCCAAAATTGAGTTCAAGCAATGACTCACAAATTAATTCTATCTGGCTATCATCTCAGTTATTGTAATAGAGAAGCAATCATGGGCCTCTGAGCCTCCCAGCTCCTTACTCTTTTAGGATGATCCACAATTACATCAACAACTGATTATTGGTATTATACTTCTTGTTTCGCTTAAAAAGGGGGGACAGTTCCAGAAAAGAAGTTCAGAAGAGGAATGAATCTACAGTTTTGCACAAGAAAGGGCAAATTAAATGTTGCTCCTTTTTACTTTCTGAACACCTTACCATTTGCGTTTTGCACAAGTGCATTTAACACTGAGCCCTACGTGCTCTACATTAATTAAGCTGAATTATATTTTAAGTTTGTCATACCTATACCGATCAGATTTTTTCTGTGACCCAAACAGCTTCTTTCTGATTGCATCTCGTTTCCAAACTATTATAAAAATGATGAAAGCTAACACAGGCACCACCAGCAAGAAGAAAATCAACAGGCCATCTCGAAGTGAAGTATCTAGAAGAAACAGCAAAAGAACAGAGTGAAATTCTGACTTCTTAGCTTGCATAGAGAAAAACTGTATTAGGACATGCCAGTTACTGAACCTTGATATTGTAGACTGGATTTGATTAGTAATGTTATAAGTAAACCACACAGGCAGAGGAAGATTTGGGCACCGACTGCCCATATAGTCACCTCAGCTGCAAGTTCTTTTTCTGGAGGGGTCCAGTAGTATGGTCCCCTGGGGAAACATTTAAATTTTGTGGTACAAAATTGTGCAATCTGTCACAATTTCAGGTGCTGTTTCAATTCATTTTTTTTTTGCTCTCAGATTTATTCATATGTTGATTTCAGTCGGAGACACCTCCATGTACTCTTTCACTTGACATGGGTGATGCATTTATTGTTTCAAATTAGTTGGCTGGACTGGTGCAGATATACACCTTTTCTTACTCATGGGCCTCTCCAGTGTATTGTAGACTAATTACACTTGACATGTATGTCTGGATGTTAAGCAGAGTTGGTCTATCGTCAGTGGGTGTTTAAGGAAAGGACTGAAGAAGAGCATTTTGTTAGGGCTCCCACCAAATAATTTTAAGCTTAAAATAAAAAAATCACAGTTGCCATATTGAAGAAATTGCTTTGAAGGTGGTCCCCAGATATAAGGGTCTAACTGGAGGTGCTGCTCCAGAAATATTTAGAAAATTCAGCTTCATGTGTTGGTATTTATTACATTTGTTACTGTAGATTTTGCTTCAACAGGATCTGGTACCAAGGAAAAAAGTAATATAAGAAGCCTGGAAACAGCTTCTATAAACATTTAGTTTATTGACAGGTGAGTAATAGAAGGAGGTCATTTGTTGGGTGCTTAGCAGTACTACAAAATTACAAAAGCATTTAGAGGCCAAACAAGAAAGGATGGGGTCTTGTCTGTATAAGCTTCAACCAGTAAGTTAAGTTTTTTGAACAATATTCATTGTACTGCTTAAAAATACATTGCTTTTTGGTCAGTTTCATGAGGTTAAGTGCTGTGCATTTGTTCAGCATACTGGGGGCCATAGGTTCTCACCCCAAGTCCAGGACAGCAAGTGCAGAGGCTATCAGGGAGGCCAAAGGAGCATGTGCATGTATGTTTACTTCCCGTGGGATGGTTTGGCACTGTAACACTCTTGAAACAGCTCCAGGTGGTGGCTCAGTCATGATGCACTTGTCAGTCAGGGTAACCACATATCAATGTGTACCCCTCCCTCCCCCCACCACTGTATGACATGGCATGCACACCAATGAAGAGATTGTTGGTGGTGGTGGCGGTGGGGGGGGGGACAAAGAGAAAATGGGAAAACAGTCCACCCTGTTATGCCACATGATGGTCCCTCCCATGCTACCTAACCCATTACTGCACCAGTTTCACCACTGATATCATCTTCAGCATTTGAAAGTGTTTTCCTTCCCTGTGGGTAGCAGGTAAGGCTATGGCAGGGCCAAGCTAGAGCTGAGGAAACAGAGGAACCGCTTGGACAGCCTGAAAGCATAAGTCAGCAGCAAAAGGTACATTTCGCAGGCAGTCCAGGTACCTTGAGTCTCAAAGGAGTGGGGTGCTGGGGGGGGGAAGGAGCTATAAAATATATATGCTGCTTTTTATTAAAAAATGTAGTTATTTAGAAGTTTAATTTTTAAATGAATCAGAACATTTCCCTGAAGAAATAGTATGAGGCTATCACACCAGCTGCCAACCTCCCCACCACCACAGTGCACAGCACTTCAAAGACATTAGCAGCAACACTCACTGTGCTGTACAAGGGACCTGTGACCACTGAATTAGGCCCTGTACGCGCTACAGAACTGTTTTTGAAAATCATTTTTAAAATCAGTGTAGCTAAACAATTTTAGTGCATCTACATTATTAAGCATAGAAACACAGAAATCTGATGGCAAAAAAGGACCTCTGGGCTCATCCAGTCTGCCCAATAAACCCAGCCCCATAGGTAACCCTAGACTCAACTCTTTGCACCCATTCCCCTTGTCCCCCAACCCCACCCAATGGAGACTTCAGTCCCCTTTCTTTTTCCAGGTTCCTCCCCATCTCTCTTTTGATTATTCTCATGTGTTTATCCCATGACCTCTTAAATTCACTTACCATGTTGGCCCCCACCACCTGTTCCAGGGGCCACCACCCTCACCATGAAGTAGTATCTTCTCCTAGTCCCTCTGTACTTTCCTTCTTCCAACTTCAAATTGTGCCCTCTAGTCTTCATACTTGCTTTCTTACGAAAGGTGCTCCCTTCCCTCACCTTGTTAATCCCCTTCAAATATTTAAATGTCTCAATCATGCCCCCTCTGCTAATTTCCAGGGGATACAGATCCATCCTCTCCTCATAGGGCTTCCATTGCATGCCATGCACCATTTTGGTCACCGTCCTCTGTACTCTCTCCACCATATCTATAACTCTGTGTAAGTGAGGTCTCCAGCACTGGACCTCATATTGCAGGTGGGGTCTCACCAAAACTCCACGGGTACCCACTACACTACCACATAAAGAGGCCTGTGCTATGAAATGAGCAGCAAGCCCAAGCAGTAAACTTCAAGTCCAGGATGATAGCACTCGTGGTAGAGAAAAATCTGATGTAGCCTGAGCTGTCAATAAACCACACTGCAATTGCTGATAACCTTTGTGTGAGTTTGATCCTTTTTCTCTACCACGAGTGCTATTGTTCTGGACTTGGGGTCTCACCAAGGACCAGTAGAGAGCCATTATCACCTCCCTCCTCCTGCATGTTATACCTCTCCCTATGCACGCCAGCATGTGAGTTGCCTTGCCTACCACTTTATTGCACTTGTTAGCCACCTTTAGGTTGTCTGAAATGATAATCCCCAGATCCAGCTTCTGTTCCATTACCATAACTACTTCTCCCCAGTGTGTACGTGGCCTGTGGGTTTTTGCGCCTGATGTGCATTATTCTGCACTTCCTTACATAAGTCCTAACTGCCAATTTTCTGACCACCCCTACAGTTTTCTCAGGTCCTCCCTCATTGTCTCCACCCCCCCAGTGTGTCCACCCTTCTGCAAATCTTTGTATCATCCACAAATAGGCACACCTTCCTATTCTGTCCTTCCTCAATATCACCGATGTAAATATTAAAGAGGATGGGCCCCAATACTGACCCCTGGGGCACCCCACTTGACACTCTTTCCTCCCCAGAGTGCACCCCATTTATCACCACCCTCTGGCATCTATCACTAAGCCAGCTCTCCACCCATTTAGTTATTTTCGGCCTCACCCCTAAACTGCCCAGCTTGTTTACTAGCCTCTTGTGAGGGACGGTGTCAAATGCCTTGCTGAAATCCAGATAGGCCATGTCCACTGCCACCCCTTCCCACCCAGATGAAAAACTTTACTAGGTTCATCTGGCATGACCTCCCCTTTGTGAACCCATGCTGTCTGTCATCTTGGAGACCATTGACTGCAAGATATTTAACAGTTCTCTCCTTCAGGAGTGACTCCATAATCTCACCCACCACTGAGGTAAGGCTGACTGTCAGACTGGGCAATAATTACCTGCCTCCTCCCTGCTTCCGCTGTTGTGGAGTAACACCACACCCACCCTTTTCCAGTCACCTGGAACCTTCCCCATGTCTAGTAACAGATTAAACAGTTCAATCAACGTTGCTGCTAGTTCCTCCCTAAGCTCCCAGAGCACTCTAGGATGTAGGGTGTTCGGACCCATTGCCTTGTTCACCCTCAATTTGCCCAATTCCTCCAGCACCCTGCCTTCTTTAAATGGGCTAGAGTCCACCCCCTGCCCTCCGTGCCCCTTCCCTCGCAACTCTGGTCCCTTACCCTCCTTTTCCACCGTGAAAAATGAACAGAAGTACCTGTTCGGTAAGTCCACCTTCTATTCAGTAACCATTTTTGAGAATGGTTCAGTGCGTCCACACTGCTGGTGTTAAACCTGTTCTATTAGTAACTATATTTCATTTTATTTCCAACACAAAGAACTGTGCTTACCTGTGCACACTGCTGCTAGAACTGTTTTAGTTAAACCGTTACAGCTTAAAACATTTTTACTCCTGTCCGGACATGTGAGTAAAACCATGCTAGCTCTCAAACATTTTTAAAAATGTTTTTTTAAGACTAGGTACCTAGTAGGGTTTAAAAACATTTTTGTTAAAACATTTTAAAGAACTTGTAGTCTGGATGCAAACAGTGCTAGGAAATTTAAAATGTTTTAAAGCTCTTAAACCATTTTAAGATCCACAGTGTGTACAGGGGCTTAATATAGATGAAATACACTGGCATTCTAATTTGCTACCCACCAGCTGCTGTAGCCTCAGCCCTCCATACCAGTCTGGACATGCCGTGATGTCCCACTCTCCAAAAGTAAACTACAGGTATGGGCCTTGGTGGAAGAGATATTACATTGCCAGGTGTGTGTGTGTGAAGGTAGAAACACTTTGGGATTTGTGGTATATCCTTTTGTACTTACAGAGACGTTTTTGTCAACGTGGGGGGGGGTTGGACACAAATTTATGAACATAAATAGAATTTGGGCATAGAAACAGTGACAAATGTCATGAAACCTGTGATATTTGACAATCATGTTCTGGGTTTGTACGTTACAGACTCTTTAGTCAGTGGCAGATGAACAAAATGGGATATATGAATGAAGAGTTCAGTTCAGTGAAGGCAGACTGACACTCACAGAGAGTCAAACTGTACTGACACACATTCTTTAGTAATAAATGTAATAGTGTGGTATTCAGCCACACTGACCATCTGCGTCAAAGGCTTGTTTTTTTCTTTTGGTTTGTTTACAGGACACCTGCCACTGAACAAATGTCAGTGAGAAAGAAGACACAACTGAGAAGTTGTTTCAGAAAGGCAGCAATGTTATTAACTTAAGAGAAGTTTGAAATGACTACTAAATGCACAAAATCTGTGATTTGCTGCATGAGGAATACTGCAGTCACATGGGCAGTGAAGTACCATAAATAGGAATGGCACATGAATGTTGTTATAACCAGCGGATGTAATGGGCATAGGCAACCACAACATGGAGTAATGCTTGAGCAGCTTGTTGGTAGCCAAAGGCTGACTGTATGGTAGGATGCTGTCTGTCATTTGTGGTTATTCTGGCCATTCATACTCTGTCCCCTGAAAGACTACCACCTTGTAAGGATTCCAGGATGGGAAAGACATCCACTTGCGGAGGGTTCCATCCCCAAGAGGTGCTGAAAAACTGTGATTCCTTTGGCTAATGGTACCTCAGGAAGGAGCCAAAAAAAAACTGCAAAGCAGGAGCTGCAAACAGAGATGAGCAATTTGATAATAGAGACAGATGATGCCTGGTGAGGAGTGACAGTGACTGAGATGTGGCTTCCAAAGAAAGGGAATGGCAGGACTGTAGGAAAAGGTGGGCCTTCCTTGAGCCCCAACTCACAGCAGAAATTCTAATGCTGGGAAATGGTTAATACTGGTAAATGGTACTATAAAATTACTTTATGGACTTTGATACACTGGAGAGAAAAAAAACTCTGTGGAGGAAATCTCTGGAGATCCATGGCCTCAGCTGCCATTGTGTCTGGCATGGGTACTATTATTATGGCTCACTGCAATAATTTGGAATTCCAGGTCAGAGAAAACTTTGAAGGGATACCTCTCACTCAGTCCATCAGAGGGGGATAACATTGTGGAAGAGCTGTAAACAAAATGTACAGTGGACATTATGCCGATCGGGAGTGGGTTCCCCCACTGGCAAATGAACTGGGGAGGGGGCATGCTCATCGGCTTTCATGGGGACCATGAGGCGGACGGCGACAGCCACCTCCATGTGCGTTGAAATGTTATACCAGGCAAGGCAGCACCCTGCAATGACGGGTCGCTCCCTCATTGCAGCGGCGAATTAATTTCAAGTTGGTGGCACGCTTGCTGAACTAGTGTCAGCAGCAGCATGCCACAGCACTGGGGAAAGAGGGTCAAGCCTCAAAATGCAGTGGGAGCATTGGCCACCACAGTGCCGCACTTCCAAAAACCTGCTTCTCTCCTAAGCTGCCACATAATGTTTCTTGCGCATGTGCGCAAGCAAACATAAAAATAAGTACTTTGAAAAAGGGAGTGATCGGGTATTCCTGCTCACCTGTGGTGGAATGGAACTTGATGAGTTAATGGTCTTCTTTCTTCCCTGAAATGGTATGTTTGTACTGTATGTTCATGTATAGGAATGTGACTGTGTGTTTCTGAAATACTTCTGTCAATCTGGCACAGTTTTTACAATGTGGAGTGGGATTGAAATCGTGTGTGGTTTTCCGTGTTTCTCCTATGTCTGATGTTAAAGGAAAAAAAAACAGTAATAGTTTTGATACAAATCAAACACACAGTGACCTGCCTAGAGTTATGCAGTGTGTCTCACTTATGAGAGTGCTGATCTTTTGTACTTTATTCATGGCTTTGCTGGACAAATGTTAATCACTTCACCCTGCTATGCTGTATACAGAGTGAGCACATGTCTCTCAATTGTCTGCTTCTGAAATCAGGAACAAGGCTTAAAAGAAATCAGAGATAAATAACCAAAATCAGGCACATATCTTCAATAATGGTAAAATGACCTTAAAAAGCCTCGGACAACATATGGCTTAGTGTGAAAAGTCTATTCTGAAGGAGAATTAGGCTGTACCACTTCTGTCTAGCATTATTTCATGTTTGCAATGATCACATTTTAATGACAGATATGCCACATTTAGAGGGAGTAAGGACATATCTGAGGCAAAAAAGAAAAGAAACCAGGGACAGTGGAGCAGTATGGGACAGAGGGTGGGGGTTATGGATATAGTTTGAAAAATACAGAAAAATGTTATACAGGATCAGTAGTAGTTGCCAAAATGATAGTCTTTTCTACAAAAAAAAGTCAGTCCTTCGCTCACATTAAGCAAATGGCTTTTAAAAATGAATAATGGTGAATACTTTGGAGTCAAGACTTCTACTGTATACATACCTATGTGAGTTGGACCACTGTCTATGCTACCGCCATATCCAGGTGTGTTACAGGAAGGAGGAGCCCACCCAGGATCACAGTGGCAATTCTTGTTGCTGTTGCATACCTAATTAGATACAAGCATATTAGGAAGGACATCCATTCCCAAGTTACACATTTTAATTCTAAGAATGCTAGCTGCAGAGTTTTTTTTTTTTGTTCTAACTGTAAGAAAGGCTGTACTGTGGGGCTCACCATTATGTATTTATTGTTTGGCCAGGAAGTTGGCTGAGTCACATGGGTCTGTTTTCAGCCACTAATGGGTTTCACAATTTACAGATTTCCCTGGAGCATGTTACATAGATACATAGATACATAGACAGTGTCAGCAGATAAGGGCCTATGGCCCACCCAGTCTGCCCATTTGAGCTTGTAAGTTCAGTTTGTTTTCCTAGAAGTCTGTTGCCCCTTACCCCTGACCTCCAGAATTCCTTTATGTCTATCCCATGCATTCTTAAATCCCGTGATTGTTTCAGCCCCACCACTTCCTCTGGCAGGGTGTTCCACTTGTCCACCACCCATTCTGTGAAGAAATTCTTTCTCATGTTTCCTCTGAATCATCCTCCTCCAACTTCATCCCATGTCCTCTAGTCCTGGAACATCTTTTTGCTTAAAATAGTATTTTCCTGCACCTGTTCCTCCCTGTAAGATACTTGTATGTCTCTATCATATCCCTCTCTCCCTCCTCTCCTCCAGGAGTACATGTTCAGTTCTTTCAACCTGTCTTCATAGGACTTGTGATGCAATCCATGCACCATCTTTGTTGCCCTCCTCTGAACCTTCTCTACCCTGTCTATGTCCTTACGTAGGTATGGTCTCCAGAACTGTACACTGTACTCCAGGTGGGGCCTCACTAGTGTCTTGTATAGTGGAATTATGACCTCCCTTTTCCTGCTGGTGATGCCCCTGCCTATACATCCCAGCATCCTATTTGCTTTACCTGCTGCCTTGTCACTGTTTCCCTACCTTGGGGTCATCAGAGATAACAACCCCAAGATCCCTTTCCTGCTTGGTGCATGCTATATCCTCGCCCCAAACTGATATATTGTGCCGGGTTTTTGTGCCCCATATGCATTATTTTGCACTTCTTTGCATTGAATTTCAACTGCCAAACCCCTGACCATTCTTCAAGTTCCTGCAGGTCACTTCTCATTCTGTCTACACCCTCTGGTGTGTCTACTCTGTTACAGAGCTTTGTGTCATCAGCGAACAGTGAAATTCTGCCTTCTAGGTCCTGCGTAATGTCATTGATGAAGATGTTGAATAGGACCGGTCCCAGCACTGATCCCTGTGGTACCCCACTGGTCACTCTTCCCTCTGTGGAGTGACAGCCATTTACCACCACCCTCTGTGTCCTGCCACCCAGCCAGTTACCTACCCACCACACTACTGTCCTGCCCACACCCATATTCCCCAGTTTGTGTAATGATTCAGCTCGCAAAGACGAGGACTGAGGGAAACCGAGGTACCAGTGAGTCCCAATCCTAAGTCCTTAGATCAGGATTTCCCTGTTAGAGAAGCAGGGGGACGGAGGGTGGAATCAGACCTACTACAAGAGATATCCCTCGAAAATCTACTGTCACAGCAAGCTCCCACGTAACCACACCATCCTCTACTTATATTATCATGTTTCACATACAGGGACTGTTATCAGCTGTGAAGTAAAGGTTACAGGCAGTATTACCAAATTTAACAATTTTACCAGTATAGCCTAAAGGTTACAGTAATGAACTGTGATTGAGCTTGGAACATCTAGTATATCTGGGTTTGATTACCACAGCCTCCACTTGCATACTGCGGACCCTGAGTAAATCATTTAACCTCCCCAGTGCTCCTGGGTCACTCCTGAAAACAGATATTGTGCCTAGTGTGCCTTACCCAGCCACCAAAAATATGTTTATCAATAGCAAAATCACATTAGATACTACATTTATATCTGGCATATCATTTAGATACCCTGACAGATTTTCTTTGTAGGTATATAGCTTCCCTGAAGCAATCTTCACCATTGATTCATACACTTGGGTCATATGGCCAGAGGCACTAGGATCCCTCAGGAGCTTTTTCCTGTTCTAGGGAGGGAGGGAGCCAGCATCAGCTGCTGGCACCATATGTGTGCAGCACATAACCACATGGTGTTGTGCACCGGCCAGTAACTATCCTTGACTCCATGTACTCAGTTCTGTTCTTCCTGTCATTGCATGCGCACCATGGGAGCAGCACCTCAGTTCAACGGTCATCGAACTTCAAATTCTACTGCAACATCACTTAAATACTTTCTTTTGTGGTGTTGACTTTGTTTTATTATTTTGTTCGTGATGTCCAAGTCCAAGAAAAAGAGTAAGGGGGACAAAAAGCCCCATATATGCGTTGGGTTCCTGTGGGAAATCATTTGTTGCCAGGGACCGACATCATGTTTGCTGGACCTGTCTTGGCCATGAACATGATATGAATTCCTGCGATGCCTGTTTTTGATGGATCTCTGTACTGCTGAAGCCCACGTGCAATATTTTGTCTATGTAGAGGATGAAATTTTAAAGAGAGACTCAGAGGAAGGATTTTTGTTTGTACTGCCTTTGTGAAGAGCTAGCCCATACATCTTTATGTTTTTTATTGTATTGGAAAACGCTACTTGTGAATTTTACAGCACCTCCCGGTTTGCATATGCTTCCTGACTTATGCGCCTTCCACAACTGATAAAGCTGAGACTTGTTCATACGTCTTATCATTGTTGATATTCCCATCCGAGTCCCCGCTATACTGCAACTTAATTTTGTTTTGCATAATATGCAAACTACATGGCTGCAAGCTAATTTATCTTGTGTGAAACAAAGTCCCACACCACAGATTTCACAGATTTTGTGGCACTGCTGCATATGAAGAGGGTATTTTCACCACCACCACAGCCACTAGCACTGCCAGAATCTCCCTGAGGACTTTCCATGTCCACCTGCATGCCTTTTTTGATGCATAACCTCTCTGACTGGCTCAAGTGCTTCTATTTCTACTTCTCTGGAACCCTGTTCATCTCCTGTCCTCTGTTTTTCTTCTGCATGTGTAGGTGTCTCCTTATGTCCCATTGTCATTTTTGTAGCACCACGGCCATCCTTCAAGTCTTTTTTGTCCTTTTTCTGGCCCTGGAATCCTCTTCATCCCACTCTCCAGAACTACTGCTACTTGACAGACAGACTGCTACTTTATCTACCACAAACTCAGGATTGTTCCACTGATTTCCTCCTCAGTCTCATCTGTCTCATCATCATCATCATCTGTCTCTCTGCTTACTAAACCTGACTGCTGCATTATGATGGCCCTTGTGCTCATTCTTTGAGTACCATGGCGAGTTACTTTTGCGATGGCCTGAATTTTCTGCACTTATGTTATTGTTCTCTGGATTGCCTGAGAAGTGCTTCTACCTTTATTTTTAATTTTTTTACCACCAATGGTTTTGCCTAAAGGCTCCAAAAAGTTCAGTTACGTAAGAACTTATCGTAACAGTAGATCTTCGAGAGAAGTTCTTGCAGCAGGTAACACTGGTAGGACTGAAGCTGGTAGGTGTCAGGACCCCACAGAAAACTTCTGACCAGCAGTACAGAGTGGGGACTGCCCCCCGGCATTGACTCGCCCCTGATGTCACACATGCCATAAAGAGGGGTGGCCCCCGGCGTCACCTCAGTTCTCCCACCAGAGATTCTGGCATCATGTATAGAAGTTGGTCTGCAATAAAGAACCAAGGTCAGATCCACATAGGGCAACAAAACTGATTGCTGAATTAAGAATGCAGAGAGAATCCTCAAGGGGAAAGGTGGGTGGGAAGCAGCACCTGCTGCAAGAGCTTCTCTTGAAGATCTACTGTTACAGTAAGTTCTTACGTAACTGTACTATCTTTCTTTGAGAGTCAGCTCTTGCAGCAGATAACACCAGTAGGACTGAGTCTCAAGCAGTAGAGAAACCCAGAACGAATACAGGATAGAGAAAGCAGAAGAAAAGAAAGGGGATTATACTCTCAAGGGAGCAGTCCCTGCAGGACAGCAAGTCCAAAGCCCGCTCTGTGCCTGGAGGCGATGTCTAGGCTGTAATGTCTACCAGGTCCTCCCTTTGAAATTATTTGGAATACCAGGTATGGGGAGAAAGCTGTTTCTTTGCTGTATGCAAATTTTATCGCAGACTATATGCAGACAACTGATAAGATTAAACAAAGGTGGGAGCAGGAATTGAGGATCATGATTGATGCAGGGCAATGGCTCAAAATGTGGAAATATACCTGTCAAACCTCCTCATCTCCCAGATGGCAGGAATTCCTATGGAAACTGCACATCAGACATTTTCAGGTCCCAGCAGTGGTGTCCAAGTGGAGCTCGTCAGTGCCGTCCAATTGCTGGAGGGGTTGTGGCGAAGAGTTGATCTCCCAGGCCACATTTTTTGGTCCTGTACATGTCTACAACCCTACTGTTGGGGAATCCAGAGCCATTTGGAGAAAATGTTTGGTTTATCCTCTCCTTCTGGCCCAGAAAACATTTTATTAGGTCTTCCACCAAGGGAAATGGCAGGTAAAGAAGCAAAATATTTGTGGGGCATATTAATTGCAGCTGCTTTCAAAGCAATTACCAGAAAGTGACTACTGCCAGATCTTCCACGTGTAATGGACTTGAAGGATATAGTTAAATCAGTTTGTAAAATTTGAGAGAATCACATACTCCTTACAACAGAGGATTCCACAGTTTCAAAATCGGTGGATCAGGTGGGAGCTTTATGAAGGCTTGGAGTCTTGCTAATAATTAATTCTTTGGGTTTGTCCTTCTATAAATTGCTGTTTTTTGACCCCTTTTTTCTTATCTCTGTTCCCTTATTCTATGTACAGAACTTGTACTCTGACACACCCCTACATCATAGAAGATAATTCAGGAATAGTTATAATCATATTATTTGACTGAATCATCTTTTTGTGTAACTCACTCAACATAAAAATGCAATACACTTTTACCCCAGGGTTTACCTGGTTTTAGGATGCACCACTTATGAGTTATGAGGACCCACTCTGTCTTTTTCACGGTTATAAGTTTGCCTCTTTTAATTGTTATGAAACAACGCTTTGACTTTTTTTTCCCTTTTTTTTTAAATGGTTGAGAATTTAATATATTAGAGAGTTTCATTTTACATATGGTATCTTGTTTTCTACAAAGTTGTAACTCATGTCTGAAACTATATTTAACATAACAGGAGCATCTTGAAAATGGGTAGTTGACCCAATGATGTAAAAGTGACACCTTTCCTGTATAAAAATAAACGTTTTACTACTACTGCATTTTGTTGAATTCTGAAAGCTTTGAATAAAGTTGGAGTATAACAAAAACTAATTGAACATCTATATCCCTGCTGCTGGGATTCCGAATCTCAGCACCAGCTGCTCTGGTATTCCACCATACACACGGACCCCTTGCTCTAGGCCAAGTGCCTCTGCCAGCACAGGAGTCACCAGTTGCACTCTCCATCCTCTCAAGAACACCACACAGGTGGGTTGAACACCTTCAGAAGACCCTCCTTGAGGGTTAGTCCCCAACAGGCCCCTGTTGTCCCCAATCTCTGACCCGGCTGAGCCAAAGTCCCTGGGCCTGCAGTCCCCCTCCATCCAGTAGCACCTGGAAAAGTGCATCTGTAGTTGCTAAACTGAAATGGTACACTTCAAAGGGGAACCATGAAGTGGAAGCTAACTCTTTTGATGGGCCAAGGCACCTATTTACGTGCAAAAGTGGGTGATAGACCACAACCTGGGATGTGCAGTGCCTAGTCAAAAACAGTATATGCAGAAAGTCCAGGAAACAAGCAAACACTTACAAAGTCCTTAGAGTGTCAGAAGGCTCCCAGCTCCCTGCAAAGGGGGAGAACCACCTGTTTCTAACGTGTTTCACTCAAGAATGAACTTGTTTATGAATGCACTGAAATATTATGCTGTATGAGCAACGTTTTTACACTTTCTTTAATCAAGCTTTTTTAAATATTTGATGAATAAAACAAAGTTTTAATGAGAACTCTAAATAGCCCTCAGTAGTCTTTTTGGGAGTAATACAGTGTTTGGTATTCACCAGCTGAACAGGTGCTGGTCTTTCCTGGACTCCCTATCCATGTGCCCCTAGTGGGTGGGATACATTCCCTGGGAACCCTTCCAACCAATGGAAAATGCAGGTTAGAAATAATGATGCTCAGATACCAGTCTGATGGATCTGAGCACCCTCTGACAGATAGCAGTGCTATCTGGCTGTGTGATCAGACCCCCAACTGACTTCGATTGAATGCTGGATCCTGGGCCAGATGGGGTCAGATGGCTAAATTTGGAGTTGGATCCTTGGATCTGACCCCTGGATTGTTATGATCTGACTGCCAGATCCCTGGATCCACCCCTTGGAGTGTTGTGATCCGACAGCTGGATCCAGCACATTACTCGTCTCACGAGCGGATCCACTTGGGATCTGAGGAGACTGGATCCATGGTCAAATGCCATCAATATCTGGCACCCGACATCCAGTCAAAACAGTGGTATCTGCTGGTATCCTGTACTGGTGGATATGTATCCAAGCAACACTAGTTAGAAATACTGTCATAAAGCATGAACACACATTGCATAACAGGAAAACAGGATGTAACGTGTTAAACATGGCTGAACACATTTCAGAACCTTGAAAATAACATGACTAATGTTAACCCTAAAAGTGCACATACACTGGCAACTTATTTTATTTTATATGCCATATAGTATAGCCTTAAACACTGGCACCCATTAAGTGGGTCCTGGCAACCTGCTGTGCCGACAGCTGGGTTACTTGCATTTTTACCCTTTGTGGTTAATGGTTTTCTTTCTATGATAAGAAAATGATAAAGAACTACATAGGAAATCATCTGTGGTACAGTATTTGTCAAGGCCTTGCATTGTTCACTTTTTAGTGAGAAAGTTCTCTGACTTGTATTCACAAACTGTACTTCCAATTTTAACATGATTTTACTTTGTCTTAATTAACATGATGTAGTGAAGTGCCCCTGAGCAAGATAGGGCATTGCCGATTTAGCCTTACAGCAAAGGAAAGCAATTCCCAGCAAGGTAATTTTGTGAGCACAGGCCAATGCAATATAATCTATACTCACTGAATTTTGTCAAGTTTCTTGACAAGTTGGCTACAGTGCCAACTAGAAGTTTAAGTTCCTCTGATCACGTTTTCTCTTTGCACAAATTCTTAGTTAAGAATAACAAACAAAATTAAAATTAAATGATCTCTAAAGTATATAAGCTAACATAATCAAGACCCAAAGTGTTTTGCAATTCTGCAACTACAGAATTGGCCACTGGTCTCAGAATTCACATGGAATTAATAGTTTTTGGCAAGTTCTTCGGGGTTTCTATTTGTTTAAAACAACAGTGTTCTCATAGTGTCCGCTACCTTCTGCTCTGTATTTCTCATGAAACTCCCTCCCACTTTTTGTATCTGATGTTACAATAGTATCATATGACACATTTTGTTGTGCACACAATTTATTTACCAAGGAGCTAAGTTGAGATGCAGTATCTCATTTTCAGTGGGGTCCTACTTCTCCCCACATTTTCAGCTTAGTGCTACTGAGCCACAGGAAGTTAAATTTTCTAAAGTCAGAGAGTGTTCAACTTGCTGCTGTGGGATTTGAACTTGGGATCTTCTGTTTCACAGTTCAGTCCTCTCTCTACATCAGTTCAACTGAGAAGCCTTTCGTATATATCTCTTAGCATCTCCAAAGTGAGAAACCGCTTTGGCAGCTCATCTATAAGTCATTCCCTTCCATTGTTGTGCAACAAACTTCATAAAACCCTGAAGTTAGCCATCACCATAACATTATCTGCCTTCAGTACCCATTTGCTCATGCCTTCATGGAATCCTGCAATTGTGTACCCTAATGCACTGATTCAGAGTATATATATATAGGATGGGTAACCATACACTACAAGGCTATTCTTCCACCGAGTGGATACAATGCCAACTGATGACCTCGAGAGCGAAACTCGAGAGATCTATAATGTTATTGTCTCTTTTGTGCTTCTGCTGCTCCATAACTGTCCCTCCTGCATCTCTTCTCCTTGTCTCATAAGTTTCCTTACTTCCAACCTCTTTCCTTGAAGTACTCCTGATTTATAGATACATTTGTTTTATCCTGCTCATTTTATAATGTAGATAATCGTAAACACCATCGCTGTATGATAAAAAGGTGTCATGTTGTATATTATGCCTGCAATGTTGCTTTTGTATGGTTGTTATTTTTTTTCATGTATAACTGTCCAGGTCCGTCTTGGAAATGAGATTACCTCAATGATGTTCCACCTGGTAAAATAAAGATTGACTGATTGAACTTCAAACATACAGTAGGAATATAGGAACACTGCTGTAGAATTTGGGGCCAAGGTACAAGTGAGTACGAGGACCCACATAAATCTTGTATAGGTAATAGTACATAGTGAATGTTTTAAGAAGTACTTACCCCATGACCATCGCACTTCTTCTGTATGTCACAGTCGTATCCCAGTGCACTAGCATTAACACACTGAAAGTTAATGCAAACCTGAAAGACAAAAACAAGGTGAATACTCAACTCCTTTACATCTCTCCTTACCCTGAACTAAAAGCTGCAGGGAGCTAGACAACTTGGAACATCCCTCTACTTCTACGTTTAACATAGGAACCTCAACCAATTTTTATTTTTTGAAAGAGTTGGGGGTGTATGGAATTTAAGATTGGAGGTCGAGGGCCACCACCTAGGCTCCCCGCAGTAACACCAATGCTCTCTGGATCATTTGGGGCTTATATTGAGAATTTTTTTATTTAGTTTTCTTGTTATAGTTTTTGTTGACCAGGAAAGGAAGGCTAGCCAATTCTCTTCCGGGGGGAGCAGAGGTTGGGTACAGATGCAAACTGCTATCAAATCAGGTTAAGCTGCAGGTAGTATTTTTAGTGAATAAAGCATAACACTCTTGATGAGGAGCTAACATCTAGTTAGTCCCCCGGCCCCCACCAACTTCAGTAAGAAATATCTGTTTGACATTTGCTGCCACCTTCTTGAGACTAAAAAATTCAACCAAAGAAAAGATGGCTGCAAGAAGATGCAGATCAGAACCTCAGCATGAAAGTTCATTTAATTACTGGTCATCATTTTTATACATAGATAACAAGAGTTTTGGCCTTATTTATTTTATTTATTTATTGAAATCTTGGATTAAAACCTTTGAGCAGAAGCTCTTTACATAGGTTCCATGTCAGAAGATTACAGAGTCAGGAAACAGCTACAAGTATCAGGAACATTGCAAGTGTCCCCAGGCAGTCCTTATAACTGCCCAGTTGATATTTTTGGTTACAGCTGGGCACTTACAATCAGTAGTTGTCAATCAAGCTCAATTACGTTATCTATAAAACAAGTTAATGTTAAACAGAAATTAAAAAATAAATGTTCTTCACTTAAAACAAAAAGTTTTACTTCTATGTTAAGCTTTACTGAACTAAAAACACTTATCAGCAAATTAACACTCTCTCACTGTTTAAGGACAATTTTAAGGAATTTTACATACACCCTCACTGTGGGATGCTTGTATAAACCCCTTGAGCCTCACTCCCGGGGTTTATGTAGCATCCCACACCTTAAGTGTGTGTGTGAGTGTAAAATTCTGGTTATACACATCCATCCATACATTATTCTATATATACTTGTATATATATATATATATATATATATATATATATATATAAAACACATCATGGAAACTACTGCATTTCTTTCATTACTGATTACTACCATATTCTAGATCTAGCAATATCGCTTAAAATTTATAATTTTTGTTTTACATAAAAAAAATTCTCACATTTTTCAGAAATTAGTACAAGTGGGGTGTCCATTTCATTGATTATTTGCACCAAATTGTTACCTTGGTAAAAACATAAAGCAAACATCATGACAGATGCTATGCCCTTAATTTAGTTTCTCTCAAGCACCCATGTTGACATGTAACTGATAACATACTGTAGATTGACAGAAACATACAATCCTATTGGTTGAGTGGCTTTACGGGGCCGTGGATTAAGTTAGCATTAATCCACAATTCCACGGAGCTACTCTGGAGATGCAGCGCCTGATCTCCTTCCCCTTGGAGGACAGAAAATTTGTGCTGGCAGCCATGTGAAATCCCTAGTGAGTGATTGGGAGTGTGGCATGTGTCCTTTTTGTGCTCTGTGTGTGAATCCCCAAGAGACAGACAGAGAGAGAGAGAGAGAGTGGAACTTTTCATTCAGCAATACTTCTATGGAGATTTCTATGGAGGCACCCGCAGTGGAGACCAAGGAGGATGCTGGGAACCTCCACAAAGGAGACCCACAGGAGGGTGGCAGGGGACCCCACAGGGGAAGGAAACAACTACTGGTGGGGGACTCCATTGTTAGGAAGGTAGAACTGGGGGAGGAAGGGGAGAGGAAGGTAAGGTGCCTGCCTGGCACCATGGCTTGGAGGGACAGGGAGCGAATCCTCAGGATTGCCAGAGCAGCTGCACAGGGAGGAGCTGGATGTCATTGTGCACCTAGGGACAAAATGACCTGGCTAAGAAAGGGATTAGAGAAGTGCAGGAAGAGTTTGTGGAATTGGGGAGGGCCTTAGACAAGTAGCACGCATGGTAACCTTCTCAGAGGTGCTGCTCATCTATGGCATAGGAGGCTAGGGTGTTCTGCACCATGGGATTCAATCAGTGGTTGAAAATCTGAGTGCAGGCTCAGGATTTGGCTTCATTGGGGACTGGGGTCCACCTGGAGTGATGCAAGCCTATACTGGCATGATGGGCTGCATCTGTCCAGGAGGGGAACCAGGATCCTAGGTGATAGGTTTAAATGCTTCATTGGCAAGCATTTAAACTAGCCAAGGGGGGAGGCACTGGAAAGGAGCAGGGAAATCCTAGCCCCCCCCAAAAAAAATCACGGTAGTAAGTGCAGTAAACACCAACATAGAGGTGTCAATAAGGAGAAGGGCAGGGGTAAATGGGGAAGTGACAAAGGCAAGAAGGACAGGGATGGGGCAAAAAGAAGTAAGGCCATCAGGAAGTGGAGGGTAATGAGTACCAATGCCTGTAGTCTGGGCAACAAGCTCCCTGAGCTGGTAGCCTTGATGGAAGAGGGATGCCTGGATATCGTAGCAGTCACAGAAACATGGTACACAGAGAACCATGACTCAGATGTTAACATGCCAGGGTACATAATCTACAGGAGAGACAGGCAGGAGAGAAGAGGGGGAGGAGTAGCTCTCTATGTAAAGGAAGGGAAAAAAGCAACTGAACAAAAGAGTAAACAGGGAGGAGAGGAGGCACTGTGGGTCACCTTGGAGACTGGAAAGGGCACCACAATCCGCACAGGGGTTGTGTACAGACCACCATGTCAGGGGAAGGGAATGGAAAAGGATATGATAGAAGGCATTCTTAGGATGGCAGAGAAGGAGATACTGTTGATGGGAGACCTGAATATGCCAGATGTTAACTGGAGCACATTGCTGCAGCCACATCCAAAGACAGGGCCATTCTCGATGCCCTACAGGTGGCAGGCCTCAGACAGCTAGTTTGGAACCCATTCATGAGGAGCAATCTTAGACCTCATACTCTCAAATGGGGGCAGTGAGAGAACTCACATCTAGAAGTGGGTTGCCATCTGGGAACAAGTGACCATCAAACAGTGTGGTTCACATTAAACTCAGCTACAGAGTCAAGCCACACAAAAGTGAGGGTACTGGACTTCAGGAGTGCTGACTTTGGCAAGATGGGAGAGTGCCTCAGAAAAGCACTAGCAAACAGGCTAGAAGGAGGGGTGGAGCAACAATGGGTAATCATCAAAATTGCCATCACAGAGGCAACAAGCCTTTGTGTGAAGCAAATAAACAAATCAAAATGAAAGAAAAAGCCACTATGGTTCTCAAAAGAGGTGGCTGGGAAAGTCAGGGAGAAAAAGATAGCATTCTGGAAGTATAAGGAAACACAGAAGAAGCAGGACAGAGAGCTGTACCAGTTAAGGCAGAAGGAAGCAGGGAGGGAAGTCAGAACAGCAAAGGCCCAAACTGAGGAAAAGATAGCCAACTTGGTTAAGAAGGGGGATAAAACCTTTTATGGGTACATCAGAGAGCGTAGAAAGACAAAGGGAGGGATAGTGAGGCTGAATAGAATGAACGGTGGGTGGGCAGAGGGGGACAGTGAAAAAGCAGGGATACTGAACGAATATTTCTGCTCAGTATTCACAAAGAGGAGGGAAGTGCCTAATCCAATTAACAGAAGCACTCTTGAAAGAGGGTCGATCCCAGTCCTTTCACAGAAGAAAGGGTTCTGCAAGAACTCCTAAAACTGAAGGTGGACAAAGCAATGAGGCCTGATGGAATTCACCCCAGAATTCTAAAAGAATTAAGGGGGGAACTAATGAAACCACTGGCTACTCTTTTTAATAAATCATGGGAGGATGGTGTGGTACCTGAGGACTGGAGGAAGGCGGATGTGATTCCCCTTCACAAAAGTGGGACCAAGGCAGAGGCAGGAAACTACAGACCTGTCAGTTTGACCTCTGTGGTAGGGAAAGTGATGGAGTCACTTCTGAAGGAAAGAATTGTTGAGTACCTAGAGGCCAGTTGGGCTGGGACCGAAGGCAGCATGGGTTCACAGCGGAAGGTCATGTCAGGCGAATCTAATAGATTTCTTTGACTGTGTGACCAAAGTAGTAGACCAGGAGGGCTGTGGACATGGCCTACCTAGATCTTAGCAAGGCATTTGACACAGTCCCACACAAAAGATTAATAGTCAAATTAACCAGCCTGGGAGTGGGTCCCAGGGTGGTAGCCTGGGTAAAACATTGGCTGGACAACAGGACACAGAAGGTAATTGTAAATGGAGTCCACTCTGAAGAAAGAGGGGTTTCTTAGTGGGATACCGCAGGGTTCAGTACTGGGTCCAGTCCTTTTTAATGTCTTTATAAGTGACATTGCAGAGAGACTGGAGGGAAAAGTATGCCTATTTGCAGATGACACATAGATCTGCAACAGTGTTGATACACAAGGAGGCATGGAAAGGATGAGAAGGGACTTGGCAAGGTTGGAGGAATGGTCAGAAGTATGGCAGCTAAGATTCAATGCAAAGAAGTTCAAAATAATGCACCTGGGAAACAAAAACCCAGGGGAAGATTACACAATGGGGGGGGAGGTAGTAACAACAACAAAAAAGGAAAGGGACCTGGGGGTAATCATATCAGATGACCTTAAGGTTAGCAAACCGCAGCACATCAGACAGAAAATGAGACACAGGTTGAATAAGACTGTTTAAGACAATCTGCTTTAGCAGTTTTCATTACAGAAAGCACACTGATTTGACTTGTACAAATAACAATCAGTACATCAACTGCACCCTCAAAAGATAGTCACCTTGTGTGTAAACACTTCTCTTGATTTTTTTTAACCTGCTCTCTGGGAGTTTAGGGGCAAGTTCGTGTGCACATTGTAGGTGAATTCTACATAAAAAAATACATACCAAAAAAACCTTTTTAACACCATTCAGCAATTCCTGTATTTGACTACATATTTAATCCTGCAATCCTGTTAGTGGTATCTGCAGAAGCAAGTGCCATTCTGTGTGAAATGCAATGACGTGACTGGCTTCCAGGCTATACATAGTACCACTACTGCACTCATTAAAGTGACAAAAGATTGGTTCACATCACTTCACCGAAAGCTTGTAACAGCTCAGCTGCCATTTTTTCTCTACCTCAGTAAGGCTTTTGATATGGTTGACCATCAAATACTGATGCATAAGTTGTCTTCTATTGGTATTGATCTGCATGTTTTTACCGATTCAAACATTACTTGATGAGTAGACAACAGCAGCTTAAATCTGAGGTCCTATTATGTTCCTGCTCACAAATCTCCAAAGATGTGCCACAAAGGTCTGTCCTTGGACTACTGTTGTTCACCATATATTCTGATGATCAGAGATGAGATTGGAGATGCCAAAACTACAGTGCTACATGGATGATACAGTGCTCAATGCAACTAAACATAAAGGGCTTGAAGCTTTAAATGATCTCCAGTTTACCCTCAATATTTTTCAGCTGAAATTGTGTGCTTCAAAATTCCTTTCTAATGCTGCCAAAACAGGATACATGCTTTTTTGCCCCCAACACCAAGCGGTCAACTAGTGCCTCCACTCCTGGCATCCTTACTCTCCTTGGTGATAAACTGGAGTTGGTAGAGAATTTGAATTACCTAGAAGTGTGGCTAGCTTTCTTTCAGTAATCATGAAGTGTGCTGAGGATGTTGCTGTTGAGAGAGTAGTAGAGTAGTCGATGATGATGGATTGGGCCTCTATTGTGAAGGATGCCAGATTGAGGCCTTCCTCTCTTCTCTCGTCTTTTGTTGTCGTGTTGTATATAAGAGACATGACCCAACCTGTCCGACACACGTACCCTGCTGAGTATGCCAGGCGTAGTGAGCTGAAGAGGTGGTGCCCCTTTTTGGTGGTAGAGACGAGAGTCTAGCTCTCTCTGGGGTGGAGAAGAGATAAAATGACTGAGTGGTAATGCGGTTCTTTGACTATTTGGCTACATGATGTCATTTTCACTAAAATGGAGTGGCAGGAGGCACAACTCATGAAAAGGACCAGTTTATTAAGAAACTGACCACAGAATTTAGAGCAGGAGGAAAAGGGTGATGTGACATTCACTTTTACTTTCCATAGCAGTTGCAATAGAAGAGGCAATAAACAAGGGGAAAATCTGACTAATGCAGGACATACCTAGCTATGCAGGGACACTGAGCTACATCCTGCCTCCCACAGGCATTCGGGTTCAAAGAGCTTATTAGGATTATTGCCCTATTGATGGAGGGTAATCTGGCTAGCCTATATGCTAGGGATCCCATGTTAACTGTCCTTCCCTCCACAGGTCAGTTACTCAGGTTACTAGCCCTTGGCTAGGGCTGTGGCAACTATGCTGCTGGGGTGGCTGACTGGCTTCACTTCCTTACCCTTGCTCCTGACTGGAGCTGACACTCCAGTGCACTTTTAAATTAGCAGAATTTTACAATTTTACAACACTAGCCTTAGCTTGGCAACTGGTGGCCACTTGGCTACTAGCTACCTTTATCACCCCAGGGCACTCTCACTTTATAATCTGGGGTTTACTTCCCCCTAACTGGCCTCCTACTGCTTATTTCTGAATAATAAAGAAAAAAACTTTGGGGCCATCTACCCCTTATTCACTAGCCCAGCTGACTAGATTGGCTATAACTGGGGCTTTACCCTGCCCAAGCTTTTGGCTGGAGTTTTCTCTTTTTCTATCTAATTAAGCAATAAACCACAACAGGGGGTGGGTTATGCTGGGATTTACCTGCACCTGGTGTGAATACACACAAGAAATAGGCAAATAACAGCATAAACCACATCCTGGAGTGGTTTATTGTGATTATACGATGGGTAAAAGGTTAAGTTTAAAAAAATATTGAATTACAAACTGATATGTATTTTTAAAACTTTTTTATATTGATTTTTGTTTTCATGTCCTTCCTCATTATATCAAATAGTCCCCCTGTTGCTAGGTCGAGTACATCAGTGTGGCTACTGATTGTGCTGACCAGGAGTGTGTACTGGCTGACACAGTGACATTGCAAGTGTTGAGGGAGTCAACCATGACAGGGGACATGACCGTACAGCTCAGTCAGGAGCTTAGGTTTTCCCCCTAGTTTTCTGATTCTGTAGTCAGGGACCCGTATTATGTGATGGACACAGTGTGGTGTGAGCGCTGAGGTGCTGCTGTCATTCACTGTGTGGTTCCGGGGCATCTGTGTTATGCAGTTGGAAGGAAGTAGCAGTTGGAATCAGTTAATATTTTGTTTTAAGTGAACAGGAGACCGGGCATTCTCCTTAGAGGACACTGGGCAAACTGAAAAGGAGAATTTCTGTACTTGAGCTGGCAGGTAACAATCTTGTGGGGAGCATGGGGCTGAGGCGGGTGTGAGCAGCAGTAATGGAGGACTGTTAATTTAAAAAAAAAAGTTTGGAAAAGTTTACCCCCCAGAGTGTGTGTGTGTTTTGTGTGGTGTGTGTGTGTGTGTGTGTGTGTATGTGTGTGACAGAAATTTACAGCTGTTGAAGCCACTGTACTTTTGGGTTGGGAGAGTTGCGGTTCTCCATTGGAATTTATGGAGAATCTAAGATGGTGGTTTTACTGTTCTGATTTTTGGAGAACTGGATTGATTTAATGTGGTGACTGCAGATGCAGCTGACTTGGCCTTTATCCATGAGTTGTGCTGGGATCTACTCATGGATAAAAGACCCAGTGAGCCAATCAGGTTTCTAGTTTTATATATGCCATGTAAGCAATAATACCTGACAGGGTGTGCAGCATTGTACTATACCGGATTGCCCAGGGGTGTAATGAGGCCTAACACCACTAGGGCCTTATAAACCCTGGAAGGTCTGGTACAGCACAATACTGACCATTATTGCGCTTAGAAAATGGGCACCGTAAAAGATTAATAAACAAATTATAATAAAGGAGTTTAACATAAGCTTTTTTAATAAAATAGTTCCTCTGCCTATATTACAATTATGTTTAGTTCCACTTTGTTGGTGGGTGCCATGGCTATCCCCACACACACTTAAAACTGTTACAATGCTTTCTTTTATTATTATTATTAATTAATTAAAGGCTTTTGTTTTATTGCATGGAATTTTAGCTTCCAGGTACTCTCAAATAGGGATGGAGAAAGGATCTCAGATTTAGAAGTGGGTAGCCATCTGGGAACAAGCGACCACCAAACAGTGTGGTTCATGATAAACACAGCCATAGAGTCAAGCCATACAAAAACAAGAGTATTGGACTTTAGGAGGGCTGACTTTGAGAAAATGAGAGAGTGCCTCAGAAAAGCACTAGCAAACAGGCAAGAAGGAAGGGTGGAGGAACAATGAGGAGTAATCAAAACAGCCATCACAGAGGCAACAAGCCTTTGTGTGAAGCAAATCAACAAAACACAAAGAAGGAAAAAAAAACACTATGATTCTAAAAAGAGGTGGTAGGGAAGGTTAAGGAGAAAAGGACAGCATTCAGGAAATATAAGGAAACACAGAAGGAGCAGGACAGAGAACTTTATCAGTTAAAGCAGAAAGAGGCAGGGAAGGCAGTCAGAATAGCAAAGGCCCAAACCGAGGAAAGGATAGCCTACTCTGTTAAGAAGCGGGATAAGACCTTTTATAGGTACATTAGGGAGTGACGAAAGACCAAGGAAGGGATACTGAGGCTTAATAAAGGGGAGGGAATGTGGGCAGAGGGTGACAGTGAAAAAGCAAGGGTACTGAACGAATATTTCTGCTCAGTATTCACGGGGGAGGAGGGGAGGTACCTGAAACAGGCAGGGGAAGTACTCTGGAGATGGGGGTCGATACCAGTCCATTTACAGAAGAAAGGGTTCTGTTTAAATAACTAGTAAAATTGAAGGGACAACACAATGGGGCCTGATGGGATTCACCCAAGAAATCTAAAAGAGCTAAGGGTAGAACTAGTGACACCGCTGACTACTCTCTTTAACAAATCATAGGAGGATGTGGTGGTACCTGAGGTCTGGAGGAGGGTGGATGTGAGCCTTCTTCACAAAAGTGGGAGCAGGACAGAGGCAGAAAACTACAGACCAGTTAGTTCAACCTCAGTGGTAGGGAAAATGATGGAATCACTTCTGAAGGAAAGAATTTGTTGAGTACCTAGAGGTCAGTAGGGCACAGGACCCAAGACAGCATGGATTTACAGTGGGAAGGTCATGTCAGATGAATCTAATAGATTTCTTTGACTGGGTGACCAAAGTAGTAGACCATGGAGGGGCTGTGGACATGGCCTACCTAGATTTTAGCAAGGCATTTGATACAATCCCACACAAAAGATTAATAAACAAATTAACCAGCTTTGGAGTGGGTCCCATGGTGGTAGCCTGTATAAAAAATTGGCTGGACAACAGGACGCAAAGGGTAGTAGTAAATGGAGTCCACAGTAAAGAAAGGAGGGTTACTAGCGGGGTACCGCAGGGTTCAGTACTGGGACCGGTCCTTTTTAATGTATTTATAAGTGACATTAAAGAGGAACTGGAAGGAAAAGTATGTCTCTTTGAAGGCAACACAAAGATCTTCAACAGGGTTGATACACAAGATGAAGTGGAAAGGATGAGAAGGGACTTGGCAAGGTTGGAGGAATGATCAAATGTATGGCAGCTTAGATTCAATGCAAAGAAATGCAAGGTAATGCACCTGGGAAACAAAAACCCAGGGGAAGAGTACACAATGGAGGGTGAGATACTGACAACAATAAAAATGGAAAGGGATCTGGGGGTAATTATATCAGATGAGTTAAAGGTGGGCAAACAATGTGAGAAGGCAGTAAGGAAGGATGGGAGGATACTGGGATGCATAGGGAGAGGCATCAACAGTAGAAAACAGGAAGTTGTTATCCCTCTGTACAGACAGTTGGTGAGACCCCATCTGGTGTATTGTGTGCAGTTCTGGAGACCCCATCTCCTCAAAGACATAGATAGAGTGGAGGCTGTCCAGAGGAGGGCAACCAAAATGGTGCAGGGTCTGCACAAGAAGACATGCAAAGAGAGACTAAAGGAGCTTAATATGTATACTCTTGAGGAAAGAAGGGGGAGGGGAGACATGATAGAAAATTTCAAGTACCTCAAGGGAATCGACAAAGTCCAAGAGGGTAGTATCTTTCAGAAAAAGAGACGTGCAAGAACAAGGGGGCACAATTTGAAGATAGAGGGGGGGACATCTCAGAGGTAATGTGAGGAAATATTTTTTCACAGAGAGGGTTGTCGATACATGAAACAGACTTCCTGAGGAGGTTGTGGAGTCAAGAACAGTGGGGGAATTCAAGAATGCATGGGACAGACATAAGGCAGTCCTAGTGGGGGGTAAGATGAAGTAGACTGTTGGTTAATTAGGATCTGTAGCTTATCCGTTAGGTAGGAAAATGGGTAGACTAGGTGCACCAAGCAGTCCTTATCTGCTATCAAATTCTATGTTTCTATGTTAGGTTTCAGCTTGAGAGGCTGTGGGCAGACAGCAGCACTATAGAGTTTCCAAGTGACTTGAAGCTGGGAAGAACAAGAACAGTGTGACTGAAGCAAAAAGGTACACAACAAAATCAAATCTTAGAAAAGCTGACAAGTGTCAGGGCTCGAGAGCTTTGAAGAGAGCAGTGGAGGGAGCGTGTACACTCAGTGAAGTGTGCCCCCTTGTTGAATTTGCTCACATCATTCTGTTGGAAAGTCATGTTTACAGTACTTCATTATATAAGAGGTACTGAAAAGTGGTAACATTTAATTACTGCATCAGGAAGTTTAAATCAGGAATAGTGGTAGCAGGTGGGCGGCGAGGGGGAGAGAGAGAGAGAGCACTAGCTCCAGTGTCGCGCGTGTGTGTGTGTGTGTGTGTGTGTGTGTGTGGAGGGAGCGGCATGTTTATTTTTTAATTTATGCAATCTTGAAATTACAATTACCTTTTGAGCTTAAAAATCATTTGCAAAGATTCCATGTTCAGTTCAGTACAAAAGAAAAGAAAATAACAAGTCATACAAATACAGGTAGGACTAAACAACATATCATACAAATACAATTGGGACTACAACATGTGATACTCACATAAGGAGAGTAAAACAAGTCTTAACAAATAACATTGTAGGTACTAATTAAATAGGATTACAGTAATGCCAAAGCAGTCAGTGACTTGACTTTCTATTACTTTAAATGAAGCATGGTGGAGAGAGGAACAAGGGAGTACCCAAAAAGACATTGTCAAGATTAGGATTGGAGGGTGGGATGATGGGTGGTGCAAGTAAAGGGCGAGGTGGTAGAGGGCGGTGGGTAAAAGGGGAGGTGGGGAAAAAAGGGAGGGCAATGGGACAGGGAAGGGGTGAGGGGGTGGAAGGTGGCAGGAAGAGGTGGAGTGGAGAAGAAGAGGAGGGTAGTGTAACGGGGGGATAAGTAACAAGAAAGGTAGGGGAGGAATGCAGTTGGGAAGAGTATGGGGGGTAGGCTAAAGGGCAGATTACTAAGTGCAGAGTTACATGCTAAGTGCCTCTAAGAGATTAGCAGGAAAAATGCACATGGATGTTTACATTTGACATTCACATACACCAAGTGATGTGAGATGTTGTTGAAGCTTAATTTTAAAAGGTCCCAACTTTGTTTCACTCAGGATGTTGTTGGGCAGGGTATTGAGCCAGGAAGGAGCACGGAACATGAAAGATCTCTGTCCTTGAGTTGTGCGGCAGAGGGGCACCTTGAATGGTTAGTTGTTTGAGCCTCTAGTTCACTGTCGATATGTGGCAAAAATGAACTGCTCCTGAATTCGCAGAGGCGACAGACCCAGGCTAATTTTTTACCTAGTAAGCAGGTTTGATATAATGCCCTACCCTGAAGGTTAAGCCAGCCCATCTGGGCATAAAGTCACACATATGTGTGAGACGAGGTGCTCCTGTTAGGAGTTGACAGCATTTGTTTAAGGCTGTTGTGATCTTCCTCAGAATAGAGTCGATGGCAGATCCATAAACCACAAGGCCATAATCAATTATGGAAATGATTTAACTTTGCATCATTGTCCTGAGGGCCTCAGTGGTAAGGCTATTTTTATGCTTGTACAGCAAAGCCTACTCGAGTGTTGATTGCTTTCACAATGTTGTCAACATAGATAGCGAAGGACAAGGAGCTATCAGTGGTAACCCCAAGGTATATAAAAGCATTTACCATATTGATTGGGGTGTTAGTCTTATTCTTAATTGAGAGCTGGTGGGATCTGTGCCTATTGTGAGGGTTGGCAAAGAGCATGACTTTGGTTTTTTTTGCAGTTTAAAAGGAGCTCATGCCTAATAACCAATCTTGTACGGCATTGAATTTGAGTTGAAGCTGCTTCTCCAGATGTAGCGTGTCAGGGTTACTTGTAAAAATAACAGCATCATCTGCATACAGTAGGATTCTGTCAGTGCATGCAAGGGGGATGCGATTAATGAAGAGAATGAATAACAGAGGGCCAAGTATGAACCCTTGTGGGACACCTGATAGCACCTGACGTCTATCTGATAGGGTATTGTTTATCTTCAGTTGCTGTGATCTAACAGGTAGCTTTTGAACCATCTTATGGTGTCAGCGGAGAGACCAGTGCTGGAGAGAATCTTCAATAATAGTGCATGATTAACCATATCAAAGGCTTTGATCAGGTCTATAAAGACCACCCCGCCAGCTGACCTTGACCTAATGCATTCTGGATGAAACCTGTAAATTCTAGTAGTTCAGTGGTGATACTGTTCCCTTTTCTAAAGCTGTATTGCTGTGGGCTTTGAATATGGTACTTTTCCAAATAGTCTGACAACTGATCAGCAAGAATCTGCTCAAGAGCTTTCGGGGGCGGGGGGAATGGATATAGGACGGTAATTGGCATGGTTGTGCCTGTCATCACTTTTGTGGACTGGTGTTACTATAGTGGATTTCCATTTCAATGGAAATTGTGACAGTCTGAGTGAGAGGTTTAATAAATTAGCCAATGGGGTTAGCAATTCTTCCAGAGTAAGTGAGATAAGCTTGAGGTCGAGGGAATTGCCAACGTAGCTTGAATTTCCAAGCACACACTTAAGATATTTTCTAGCTTCGGGGTTTCATTATAGTTTTGAAATAGAATGGGGGTGATCCCCTGATGGAGGGTTAATGTCATCTACATCAGACAACAATGAGCGAAGGGGCACTTGGGACTGGTACCTTTTTTTATGTGGGCTCTGTTGTTTGATAAATGCATATTTTTTTCTTCATTTTCAGTACAATGTTGACAGTTGCAGGCTGGAGTGCTTTGAAGTGGAGGGAGAGTATACATGCAATGGAGTTTCACCCCTTGTTTAATTTACTCACTTATTTCTGGCGGGGAGTCGTGTATACAGTACTTCATTTTATAAGATGCTGAAAAGGGGTAAAATGTAATTACTGCATCTGGAAATTTACATCGGGAGCAGTGGTAGCAGGCGGGCGGTGAGGGAGAGAGAGAAAGAGAGAGTGAGTGCTAGCCCCAGTGCTGCATTTGTGTGGAGGGAGTGGTATTATTTTCTTCATTTTCAGTACAAAGTTGACAGTTGCAGGACTGGAGTGCTTTGAATGGAGGGAGAGTGTACATGCAATGAAGTTTCACCCCTTGTTTAATTTGCTCACTTCATTCTGGTGGGGAGTCTAGTTTACATTTCTAAAATAAAAAAATGCCAGTGGACTTCTAGATAGGGTTGTGTTTCCATGTGGTGGGTGACAAGGTGTTTTGGAGCCAAGACCAGAAATAAAGATTAGACTGCAAAAAAAAACAGAAAGAGTTCTGTGATTTTAGAGTGGTTTGTTTTTCATTTATCGTCTGGGAGAGTGAGCAGGATAGTATTTTATAACACTGAATATCAGGAGAAGCAACCTAAGGATTGTTGACGGGAAGGGGGTGTGGGCAGACATGTAGCATGGGTCAAATGGATTTTAAATGTCTGCTTGCCTTTTGTTTCTTTTAGTGTAACATAAAGTGAGCCCAGTAGAGGTTGCTGTGTGGGTTCGTGTAGCAACTGACATTGAATTCAGGAGTGTTGGGGGGTCGGGCAGTATCTCTTGCTTAGCAAGAAAAAAAATGGTGTCCATTTCATATTCATTTGGGTGCTCTTGGCCAATGAGTAAGGAGGGTGGGCACAGGGATATTTCAATGAGTGAAGGGCCACTTGGGATGTGCACTATTTTTTTAACCCGGGCTCTGTCATGTGATGGACACCCACCATGCCAGGGATATCGGCTAATCAGAGCCCGAAAATTTCTTAGACCATTTTCTAATGTATAATATACAATATAACTCAGGGCCTGCTGCCCTAGGCACTGCCTCTAGGAGCTTCTTAACTTACATAGAGCCTGCCCCTGTGCTTCTGCTTGCTTCCTGGAGCTTAACTTATACATTTTAATAAATTTAAATAGGTCTGCCCTTGCCCTATGCTCCCTTACTGGAGTGATTTGAATATGCCCGCCCTCAGGCTGTCTTTTATTCTGGGGCCTCGCCTGACCCCACTAACTACAGCCACAGCCATATTCGCTGCACCTCAATGTGAAAACATTTTTTTGTCCTTTTAAAATAAGCAGTTCTGGTGTACTTTTGTTTCTCCCCATTCAAAGAGCAGCTGACACCATTAGAACAACTTTAACAAAACATAATATTTAGACAGTTCAGCTTGGATTTCACATTAGTTCTGTATTTCTCATCCCCATTACAGTACACTCTCGATGATCCGACCTCCATTTATCCAAACTCCCTGTCTAACGGACAGTCAGATTGTCCCCCACACACTGTGAATTTTTGCAGACCTGTACCTTTCAGAATTTTGAAATGATGCAGCACAACTGGAAACATAACTGTAAAACATTATAGCCAAGTCTCTGAAATATCTATGAAGGCTTTTACTTGTACAATATTTAAAGGCATTGTTTCACCCACCCACCTTCCCGAGCATCGTGTGCAGCTGCTACTCCAGCATCAACATGCTCATTGTCCACTACAGATGCATAGCTCCCCGGCCCTACTAAGGGTAGCTTGAACAGTGGAACATGACACCCATCCCTCCTCCTGCATTTTATATAGAACAGAGATAGTATCTGTTCTTCATCAGCTCACAACCGCTACAGCTCCTGGTCATAGTTTCAAAAGAAATGCTGTGAAAAAAAAAATGTACTGTACTGTACTTCTCTCACCAGTTACACTGCACCGCACTCACACTTTCTCTCTTAGTGCCTTTCCCTAATTCTAAGCAGTATGACCCAGGAGTAAAACTTTGGGCTGGGGAGAAAGCACGTAAAAGCGTTTTCCCTGCAATGACAGTGCTAGTCACTCGCACTTGATGTCAAGTAGAGTGCCGTTATAGACCGCTTCCTAACTCTTCCTCCTCACTCAGGCCACTTCAGAAAACAATAACAATAATGTAAGTGAATTCTCGTTTATCCAACCTCCCGATTATCCGACCATTTCGGATGTCTCCAAAGGCGGTTGGATAAACGAGAGTCTACTGTATTTATTACCAAGGCCATTTGTATAAAACAAGATCTCTGCTCCTGATGAGTTTATCTATTCATGTTGCTTTCTCCCTATAATGCTCTACTTGTGGCATCACAATTGCTCCCATGGCAACAGACTGTGATGTCACAACAGAGGACTATGACATGAAGTAGGAAGTAAGCTAAAGAAGCAGATGAACTCTAAGGAATACAGAGCATGTTTCCATGCAAAGTTCTCAGTAATGAGTAATGGGGAGGAGAAACATACTGAATACACATAGAATGCAAGCTAAATTGTACCTAAATATTATGTTTTTCAAAGTTTTCTTTGAGGCGTCAGTAGCTCTTTAAACTTTCTAATGCATCTGGTTTCTTAATTCAGTTTCAATCATGCACAGAGACAGGCCCTTCAGGTGAACATCTCACTTGCACTACCATCTTAGGGAGTAGCAGCATAGAGGAGTTGCAGGTGATAAAGAAGGACAGGACATCAATTAGGCAAATGGATGCATTGAATACCATATACAACACACAGCTCATTTTTTATTCATTTAATGTTTTTGCCTTTATTACAAGACAAGACCATAAATGGTTGGGAGGTAGACTCTAACCCTTTAACAGTGGAAAGAGTCCTAAGGGAGGTGTCAAAGTTAAATGTAGACAAGGCAGTGGGTCCAGATGCGGTGCACCTCAGGTTGCTGAGGGAGCTCAGGAAGGAACTGGTTGCACCTCTAACAGCCCTGTTCAACCCATCACTAGAAACACGGGAGGTACCTGGGGACTGGGAGAGGGCAGATGGAGTCCTACCCCACAAAAGTGGAAATAGGGAGGAGGCGGGAAATTGCAGGCCTGTCAGCCTGACTTCGGTAGCGGGCAAAGTAATGGAATCACTACCGAAGGAAAGGATTGGAGAATGCCTTGTTACCAGCAGTCTACAGGATCTGAGGCAGCATGGATTTACAGAGGGAAGGGCCTGCCAGACAAATCTGATTGAGTTCTTTGTCTGAGTAATGAAGGAAATTGACCAGGGAGGGCCAGTTGACATAGCCTACCTGGATTTCAGCAAGGCCTTCAGCACCATTCCACATAGAAGGCTGGTAAAGAAATTGAGTAGCCTAGGAGTAGGTCCTAAAATAGTAAAATAGGTGGAGAGTTGGCTTAGTAGTAGAAGCCAGAGAGTGGTGGCAAATGGGGTACACTCTGGAGAAGGCTAGGTGACAAGCGGGGTGCTACAGGGGTCAGTATTAGGCCCTGTCCTCTCCAGTGTCTTTATTAGTGACATTGCAGAAGGACTGGAGGGGAAGGTATGCCTATTCAGAGATTACACAAAATTCTGCAGCACAGTAGACACACCGGGGAGAGGGGGGTTGAAAGAATGAGGGAGAATCTAAAGAAGTTGGAAGAATGGCCACAAGTTTGGCAGCTAAGATTCAATGCAAAAAAGTGCAAAAGCATGCACGTAGGGCACAAAACTCTGAGGGCAGTGTACGAACTTGGGGGGGTAGTATTAGTAGTCACAAAACAGGATAGAAACCTGGGGGATTATCATTTCTGATGACAAGAAGGTAGCTAAACAGTGTGACAAGGTAGTGGGAAATGCTAGTGGAATGTTTGGATGCATAGGGAGGTAATAATATCCCTGTATAGATCACTGATGAGACCCCACCTCAAGTACTGTGTACAGTTCTGTTGGCCTGATCTCTGCAAGGACATAGATAGGGTGGAGGCAGTGCAACAGAGGGCAACCAAAATGGTACAGGGCCTGCATCAGAAGTCCTACGAAAAAAAGGCTTAATGATTTAAATACTTACTCTCTAGAAGACAGGAGGGAATTATTAACTCTTTGGTCGTAGTAACTCTCCTTTTTGTTTGACATCCCCTCTTTGAATTTCCCCCTACCCCCCTTCCTACTCCCATAAAGGGTCACCTTTCTTGATCAGTCCATTTGTGCCTCATCTTGTTTTATTGCTTGTATAGCTCTTATGCCTTATTCTGTTATTATTGCCTTGTTTAGTGTCCCACCTCAAACGTGGTGTCACCTTTAGTTTAGTCTGTTAACAATCTACACATTCTGTATTAGCTGATGTTGTTTGCTGCTCATTCCACTGCATATATCAGCCTGCACTAAGTGTTCTAATTGTATCATCCTCTATTTCTGTATGCTCTTGTCCAAGACCACCTTGAAAATGAGTTTGCTCAAAGATGATTTTGCCTGGTTAAATAAAGTTTGATTGATTGACTTATTGATTGATTGAATGGGGGGATATGACACAGACATTGAAATACATCACAGGAATAAATAAGGTACAGGAAGGGGACATTTTCCAAAGAAAAAGATGCTCAAGGACAAGTGGTCACAATATGAAGCTGGAGGGAGTGGGCTGCCTCAAAGAAAATGTGAGTAAGTATTTCTGCACAGAGAGGGTGGTGAACACTTGGAACAGCCTCCCAGTAGAAGTGGTGGGGGTTAGAATGGTCACAGGATTTAACAGTGCATGGGATAGACACAAGGGAATCTTAGAAGCAGGAAGGGGGTGTAAAACCAGAGTCCAAGTAGGGTCTTCAGTGACACTATAGGTAGGAAATTTAGGGCAGACAAGGTTGGTCAACTGGTCCTTAACTGCCAACAACTTCTGTTTTTCATAACAATTTGCTTTTATTAAGGAGGAACAGTTGCAACTCATAAACACATTTAGCCAATACATTTGATACCTTCTCAACTTATATAGGTCTAATTTACAGATAAAAAAATTGTTCCTCCAATCTATACCTACACAAACACATAATAAATCTGCCATACAACATAATCAGTTATAATTTTAGGTACCAAAAAGTATCCACTCCCCCCAACGTTCCTGTTTGTAAGCAGTACATCAGGGAAATTTCCTAAGCAGAAAAAAGCAGCGATATTAAATCTCTGATTTCGTTCCATGTTCCCTCTTGGTATATTGTGTTATCCTCTAAGGCATCCCACAAGTGTTCTAATTGAATGGCTTCTTTCATGATGTAACGCCATTTGAATTGATCAAAATCTCCTATTGTTTCCGTATTCCATTTAGCCAGGATTAATCTCTTACTAGCCTTCATGGCCAAATAGAAAATTTGCTTCTGGTTTTCCTGTAGTTCAAATTCTTGTATATCATTTAATATCATGTATCTGAAATCTAGGGGGAGATTAATATTAAAATTCTTTATTAACATCTGATTTTTTTCCCACCATTCCTATATAAATCTACACTCCCATAAGCAATGAAACAAATCCCCAAGACAACCACATTTATGCCTGCATTCTTTTGTTCCGTTTGCTTTTTATATTTCCTAATATTTGTGGGATGAAGTATGCTCTATCTGTAGTCTTTTTTTGAACGACTCTATTTTTTGTACATAAATAGTTTTTATTTACTTTAATCTTTAGATTTTTCCATTGTTGTTCCAAGTATGTTAAATTACCCTCTTGATTCCATTTCTTATTAATAGCATCCAAGGGCTCTTCTTTTACTATTACTAATCTAGTGTATATCTGTTGTGCTCATTTATTCTTTGCTCTGTTTAGTGTATGTGTATGTTCTTGCACCAATACCGATATATTCTTCCTATCCCCCTGTTTTATATCTTGTTTAAGTATGTTATGCAGTGTACTGTAAATCAAGAAATTAATTTGTTGAGTATCTGGGAAAAGAGTATTACATTTCTGAAGTGTAAGAAATTCTCCCTCTTCCAATAATTGATACCATGTTTGAATAGTAGGTTCATCTTTTTGTAATTTTTTAAGTTTGTTTTTCCTAATAACAGAATTACCCCAAATATTTAGATATAGTGAGGGGAATATGCTATTTTCCTTAATTGTTGCAATGGCCTCTACTAACTCCCTTTTAATAGAGGTAAATATACCCGGTATTTTAGTTTTTGGTTTAATTTCTTGAATAATATTATTTGGGGTTATGGTAGGTTCTCTTTCCCCAAAAAATTATTCATTATAGTTACCTTTTTCAGGATCAAAAGCCCATTCCCATAATATCTTTACCTGGACTGCAATGGCATATATTATTGGGTCTGGGCCACTATAGCCCCCTTCCCTTCTAGAGCAGATTAAACGTCTCCAAGGAATTCTTGGTTTACCTCACCTCCACAGAAATGTTATAAAGCATTTACGGAGTGTACTGTACTATTTTTCTGTGGGGAAACCAATTATATTATGCATCACAAAAAATAAATGGGGAAGAGCCATCATTTCAATAATTTCCACTCTACCCCACAATGAAAGAGATATTTTTTCCATTCCATTCAATAGCATGGTTATCTCATCCTTTGCTTTTGTGTAGTTCAGTTTGATTATTTCAGCTTGTTTATTTGTTAATACTATCCCTAAGTATTTATACTGTTTCTCTATAGTGAACTCTTGAGTAATTTGTCAGTCTACAATGTAGCTGGGGCATACATTTCTAAAATAGTAGATTTATTCTTATTTACAGTATACTCCGATAGTGATCCATACTTACTTATTTCCTCTAGTATTACTGGTAGAGTATTGTTTATATGTTGGATAATCATTAAAATATCATCCTCAAAGACAAAGTTTAATTTCTTTCTCTTGAATTTTTATTCTTTTTATTACAGGATTATTCCTAACAGTTCTTAAAAAGGGTTCTAAGGCTAATATAAACAATACTGGTGATGTGGACATCCCTCCCTCACCCCATTTGTCATTTTAAAGGGGTCCCCATGTAGGAATTTACCAGGAATCTTACAGTGACTGTACTCTCCTAGTAGCATGAGAAATTATGCGTCCGGAAATGAATCCAAACTGATCTCTGTGGATAACTCTCAGGAGTTCCCCTTTAATTCTATTTACTATTAATTTGGCCAGGATCTTATAGTCACTGTTTAAGAGTGCAATAGGTCTATAACTTTCAACGGCATTTGGGTCTTTCTCTTCTTTTAGTATTAGTACCACTTTTGCTTCTTCCATTGAACTAGGTAAGTAATTTCCATCCCCTAAAATTCCCTGAAACATTAACTTTAACCACGGCATTAATTCAGGTAGGAAGGCCTCATAAAATTCAGAAGTCAAGCCATCTAATCCTGGGCTTTTATTCTTTGGCATCTTTATAATAACTTCTCTAATTTCTCCTTCTGTAAATATATCTTGTTTATAGACTAAAGAAGAGAACTGCACATTATCCAAATATTCCTTAATGGACTGGCTCGATTGATTAAACTTTTGTTGGTAGATTTGTTTATACGCCTCTCTTACAGTCTCTTCCATTTCTTTATCCTTAAAATTGTTATTGCCACTTTTATCTCTCAGAAACGTTATTATATTTTTCTCATTCTGTTTTTTTAATAGATAGGCTAATATTTCCCCCGATTTGTCTCCTTGTATATATTTGGCCTTTTTAATCTTAGCTAGATTCACCGCAATTTCTTTATTATTAATTTCATTTTTTGCAAGTTTAAGGTTGTACCACTCTTTAGCATATTTACTGTATTCTTTTATTATTTGTTGATCTAACTCTTTAAGGTTACTATCTATCCTCTTCATTTCTTCTTTCTTAGTTTTATTAATATATGCTTTATAGGAACTAATTGCTCCCCTTACTACCACCTTAAAGGCGTCTCATAATTCTGTTACAATCTGGGATCCATTGTAGCTAAAAAAACAAAACTCTTGAATCACTTTTTTAATTCTCTCGTAAAATTCTTTGTCCACAAGAACAGTATTGTCCATTCTCCACTGTGTAGATCTAATCCTGTTTATATCTTTTATTTCTAATTCTATTTTATTTATATATACATATATATATAAAAATCAGGCTTTTCAAGCATTGCTACATCTTTGCATCCAAGAGTCTTTTTCATTAATAAAAGGCCTATATATATATATATATATGTATATATGTGTGTATATATATATATATATATATATATATATATATATATATATATATATATATACACACACATATATATATATATATATATATATACTCAGGCCTTTTATTAATGAAAAAGACTCTTGGATGCAAAGATGTAGCCAATGCTTGAAAAGCCCTGATTTTTTTTTGTCATGATATGTGAACTCTTTACTATACAGATTCTGAAGCTTCCAGTAATCCACTAGTTCCTGTTTCTGAAGAAAGTAGTTTATCAATTGCGAGTGATATTTATTATTCTGAGTAATCTTCAATGTTTTGTCTACTACAGAATTCACTAATGCATTATAGCCTACTATTAGTACAATATTATGTGCCTCTATGATTGTTAATGCTTTAGTTATTTCTGCCAGAGACTCAGAATATTTTCTGAAGGGTGCATATACAGAGCCCACTGTTATAGTAGTGTTGTTTATCCTGCACTTAACTATTATTATTCTCCCCATCTTATCTTTATATATTTGCAATATTTCAATTGGTTTAGATTTCCTAAATAGTAAGGCCACTCATGCACTTTTTGTAGTGCCCTCAGAAAACATTAAATGTAGTATCCATTTCTGATTTAATTTTTTTATTTCAGTATGGTCCAAATGGGTCTCTTGTAGGGCAATACAAAAGGCGTTTGTTTTCTTCAAAAAGGCTAATAATCTGATCCTTTTTATAGGTGAATGTATGCCGTTCACATTTAGAGATACAACCTTTGTATTATTCATATTTGTATAAAGATATCAAAGCTTCCCAAGTATTTCTCTGTTTCATCCATCTGAAAAAAAAGTTTACAGTCCCTCTGAACATATCAAAATAGAAGATCCCCCAAAAGAAAAATAAATATAAAGAAAATAATAAAAAAACAGACCACAGTGAGCTCTAGCAAGATCTCCACAGTTATATTTTTCCATTTAAGCTCTTTTGGTCCCCCCAGCCAACCCCTGAGACTATATCACACATTCTTCCTGAAATGAAGATGGAAAAGAACAGAAAACAAAGTGTTATCTACTTGATCTAAAACAAGCCTGGTATTTTTCTCTCAGTTCTTTTTTGGCTTGTTCAATTTAGTTAAAAGTCAATCAGATTCCTTCATGTATTACTTGTAGCTTAGCTGGGTAAATCATTGTCACTCTGATGCCTTTTTTTCCAAAGTCTATTCCTGATGAAATCAAACTTCTTTCTATCTTGTATTATTTCAGTTGGAAAATCATTATAAATAGAAATATTTACGCCCATTAAGGATATTTGTTTTTTTTTAATATACTTGTGACATAAGTAACTCTTTGTCCTTTGTGTTGAGAAACTTCACCACTACAGCTCTAGGTGTAGCATTTTGTGTTACAGAATCACTTTGGTGCCAAATTCTGTGTGCTCTGTCAATCCCCAACTGCAAATTTATTGGGTCGATGTCTAAATATACAGCAAAGATTTGATTCAGAGTCTCTTTTAGGGGTCTAAGTTCATCCCATGCTTCAGGCAGGCCCAAAACTCTTACGTTCTTTCTTCTAGCTCTGGCTTCATAGTCCACCATTTTGGATTTTAACTCAGTATTCAACCTTTCCATTTCTTTTAATTTTCTCTGTGTTGGTATGTTCCCATCCTCAATTTCAGAAACTCTCTGCTATAGGTTTGTGATATTCTGTTTGATTTGTGTATTTTCTATCATAAGTAGATTTACAGAAATCTGAATCTTATCAATTTTTGTTTCTAAGTTCACCATTTTTTCCATTCTCTAGTCAATAAATGATAATTGTGTTAAATCTGACCTTGCTTCATTAGTTGCAGGTCTCCTTTGTTGAGGTTTACTGTCCAGGTTTAAGATTGTCATGCTTTGCAGCTGAATAAACACTGTTTGATTTTGCAGTTCTGAAATCGCCATGTCTGACTAACCCACGCCATTTTTTTCCTTTGTTGTTTCCTCCTAAGCATGACCAAGTATCTCACCACTATTCATCATCCTCAAACCAGCAGCTTTGGAGACAGAGGTTTTTGTTTTGCAGAAAGTTGGAGCAGATGGAATATTTATCGTCTTGTCCTGCTGCAACAATTCTTGGTCTAAGGTTATTTTGACCTCTGTATTGATCTTTAACATTTTTGTATCTCTCATAGGTGCATTCATCTTCTCGTAGTCCTTATGGTCTAAAATTTTTTCTTTTATAGTTGCTGTTCGCAAACGGGTATCTTGCTGCTTTTTTGACTTAGGCGAGGGGTTGCTAAAGTATATGCCCTTTTTTTGGTGACATTCTAACCCATAGCGAAGTAAAGTTTTATCAGCTTTATTTTCTTCCATCTCCTTCTCAGCAAGGGATTCAGAGCACTGCATGCCTCAGGTTAGGAGCCATGGTGTGCAAACGTAGCACACTTGGGGGGAGGAGTTGAGCTAATCCACTTGTCAGGTGTTCTGCATGCTGCCAGAGATGCCACTTTCTCCTCCCCAGTAAACTGTCAACAACTTCTATCTTTCTATGTTTTGTACCCAGGAATGCTTTTAAAGGCAGAAGTCTTATATGCAAAAGTTCCATGGCAGAGGTAGCCTGATGCAGTAGCAAAATTTTAATTGGTGCAATAAACATGAACAAAACATCACTAGACCAAATCCAGCTCTCCACCTGAAAGCAATGTCCAAACTGTAGTGCCTCACAAAGGTGTGCACTGAACTCCAAATAGATGCTGCACAGATATTTGCAGACACATTGTGGAATGCTGCAAAGGAGGCTGAAACGCCCCTGGTGGAATGTCCCTTAACTGAGCCCGATAAGGGTTTGTTGTACTTGTAACAGAAAGTGATGCAATGGAGTAGTCATCGGGACAAAGTCTGTTTTGCCACTGGTGATCCCAGGGTTCTCTGGGCAAAGGAAATGAACAACTGATCAGATCAGAGCAGGGGTGCATCCCCCACCCAGTACCCCACTCGAAGGGGGGGGTTAAAGCAGGGCTACATGAGGGTGGGTGGAGACAGGTAATCTGGGACCAGGGGAGGCACCAAGGGAATCTGGGAGCCATCCAAAGACACGTGGACAAATGATAAATTAAAAAAATGGTGCAGGGTCTGCACCGGAAGACACATGAAGAGAGACTTAAGGAGCTTAATATGTATAGCCTCGAGGAAAGGAGGGAGAGGGGGGACATGATAGAAACTTTCAAGTACCTCAAGGGAATCAACACAGTCCAAGAGAGTAGCATCTTTCAAAAAAAGAGGTGTGCAAGAACAAGGGGACACAATTTGAAGATAGAGGGGGGGGCGGCTCAGAGGTAATTTAAGGAAGTATTTTTTTCACAGAGAGGGTTGTGGATTCATGAAAGGGTCTTCCGGAGGAGGTTGTAGAGTCAAAAACAGTGGTGGAATTCAAGCATGCATGGGGCAGTCATAAGGTAATTCTAGGGGGTGGGGGTAGGAAGAAGTAGGCTGCTGGTTAACTAGGATCTGCAGCTTATCCACTAGGTAAGGAAATGGGCAGACTGGGTGGGCCAAGCGGTCCTTATCTGCCATCAAATTCTATGTTTCTATGCACAACCAGTCCAAACAGACAGAATATATCTAATAAAAGTTACATACTATGATATACCACACCCTGAAATGTAGTACTAGGTCTGTCCACACTAAATGGGTACATTTATGCCTTACCCTCTTTACACACCATTAATTCACATAATATAGCAATTACAGTCTTAAAAACTGCACTGCACTGTGCTATATAACAAGTTTAGACAGGATTTATAACCTTGGAGTGGCAACACTGTCCAATTTGTTTTATTTTAAAAAATTGCATAAATGTCCCCTCCTTTTTTCATGCTTTGAGTGGGACATTTAAATGCAGTGTGTCTTGAGCACACTATTTCTGTCATTCAGCTTGCACTGCCAAACACTAAAGACTGTGTGTAGATTGGCAAGACACATACTTCCAAACATAGTGTGTGTTTGTCAGTTTGCTGCCTTTAACTTTTAATTTAAATGCCACCAAACATGGCAATCATATATTTAACCTACTCCATCCCGCTTGGCTACATACGTGATTGCAATGCAAATTCCTCCTAGTCAGTGATATTTCAGTGTTCTGATGCCTGCTCATAAAAACCCAAGGGCATACCAGAAGATTGCTGCTCTTTGTTTCCCCTGGAGCTCCAAGCTTCCCAAGCAGTCCCATTTTCCAACTGGGCATCTCCAATTCTGTCCCTCCCCATTCCTGTATGTAAGGTTCCCCTTCCATGCCTTGGGAGCATGATCAGTGCAGGAGAAAGGATTGGATTATATGTAGCCAACCATCCGTGGACCCTGAAGCTTTTCAAGTTTTTGCCCACAAGGCCGGGTATTTTGTCCTCGGTAGCAAAAGTAAAAGGTTTTGCATCTCCTGCACTCTAGAGTTGTTATGTACAGGATCATTTACATTGAGATACTCTTTTTACTTAAATTGCAGCACATTCTTGGGCAGTATAGTTATTATTACAGAGTGAGGTAGTTTATGGCTCTATTCTTGAACTAGGGATGTTCATGTTTGGCCCATTCAGCCGATGCTAATAGGCTTGAATGCAAGGATCTGAATTTAAAGGGTAATCCTGTTTGTAACAGGGACAGATTTTTCTTATTAAGATTTGTAACTGGGGACATGTTATCAATATCCATCCCTGTTACAAACAATACTTTTAGTGCTTCCCCTTTTTTTGTCCAATTATTATAGTATTTGGGGCTCATTTTAGGAGCACTTTTTCAGTGGTTGCAACAAAGTACTCTTGGTTTCAAAATGACCACTGGCTTGCTGTGGGGGGTTGGCCGCTGCTGTAAAAAAATATAAAACATTGTGTGTACTGAAAAAATGTTATTAAATTCAAGAAACAACACTGCTACAACGATTTCCTAACATGTTCAAGCTCCAGAAAGCTATTTATGTCTTACTTGCATTTGAAAAGTTAGCTTAAAAGCCCCTTCCCCAGTTCAATCCTGTTTGCAACAGGGATAGAGTTTTCATATTAAAGTTTGTAACTGGAGACAAGCTGTGAATGCCTGTCCCTGTTACAAACCAGACTTTTAGCACATCCCTTTTTCGTGTGTGATTATTACAGTATTCGGTGTTCATTTTAGCATGAATTTATTTCAGTGGTGTAACAAACTGCCTTTGGTTTTAAAATGGTCACTGGCTTACTCGGGGGGGGGGAGGGAACTGGCTGGTACTGCAAAGAAAAATATAAAATGTACTTTTGACTCCAAAAATGTTATTAAACTCAAAAATACATACTGCTACAACAATTTCCTAACATGTCTAAGCTGCATAAAGCTATTTATGTCTTTTTTTGCTTTTGAAAAGTTACTTAAGAGCCCCCTCCCCAGTTCAATCCTGTTTGTAACAGGGACAGAACTGTAAACATCCATCCCTGGGGGATTCTTTGTCCCGCTGCTCTACCACCACTTGTGTGATCACAGGTGGTGGTACAGGGGACCAGTGACTAAGAAGAGGGACATTGGAGTGTGCCTTTCAGCTAGCTGCATCAAGAGTGTTGGACCCTGTTTTTTTTTTTATAATAAGCTTTTATTTTTATCTCAAACAACATGCAAACATAAACATAACATTTACGATATAATTATATTGCACTCAATATTCATAAAATTAGGCAGTTTTTAAGATAGTTTTGTCATACATATTGCAGCATAGATAAATCAACTTCAAACTTAGAACTTAGGACTTAAAACTAATGTAATATATGGATAGTTAAAATAATACTATCAAAAAGCATATGAAAAATTTCCAGTAATACACTGGAGCCAACGTGATAATACCATCATTTGTAGGTGATAATAGTATCGTTCAGAGCTCGTAATACTATCATTCTGAGCTCTGAATGATACTATTATTACAAAATCTAAACAACGCAAACGCAAGCTCTCCCACTCCATTCAATGGTTGCCATGCTCCCCCCCAACTGTCAATCAGACAGCAGTGTCCACATGTTTTGAATCATGGCTCATGATTGGCCGAATTCTGTCTGTGGGCAGGCAAAACATTTTAAATAAGATTGCAGCAGTCTCGCATAGCAAGAGAGTTTCTCGTCTTTGCTGTTTCCGTCATATTTTTTTATTTTAAACAAATTGATTTTTTCAGTGGATCCTGCCATCCCTGCACATCAAAGCAGCAACAAGGTAGGGCTTCCCATGAATCTTAAGCAGACCACTGAAGTACAGAGACAGATGACGGGGGATAGGTGGCAGTTCTTAAACAGGCACTAAGCGAGTCCTCAGTGGAGCAGTGGACATGCAGTGAGTGAGTCCTCAAAGCAGCAGCAGCTGCACAAGTTTAAAATCTGATCCATATATTACAAAAAATAAAAAATAGGTGAGACTGTATTACTCGGAAGTAATACCATCTCAAGTTTCTGGGGACAAGGGAACCTCTCAAGCTTCACTCTTGAGGTTTCCTTGTCCCCAAAACCTCTCAACAGTATTACTCCCTTGTAATACACTCTCACCTATCTATTATTCTATTTGTAATTGCTAAACCTATACTGTATGATGGCATGTAGAAATCAAACGATTTAACAACATAAGATGTCAATCACCATGTGAATAAATACATCAGGAATCTATCTCTCTCTCTAATTAGCAAGTAGTTTAAGCTAAACAGGGTCTAACTGCAAAAAGTGACCCCAACTATCAATAAATTTCTCTAGTCTATGTAACAACACATAGGAAATCTGTTCGTTATTAGCTGTGTAACCCATCATATTAAACCACTCAGTAATGGAGGGTGATTTGGAATCTTTCCAATATTTTAGGATCAACCTCTTTGCACAGACAGAAGTAACAGACAACCAAAGCTTTTGTTGGTAAGTTAAATTGGAGTTATTAGGGAAGATACTGAGAATAAACATTAGTGAGGATGGGGCATTAGTAGCCTGTAAAGAAGTCTCACATATTTTAAGAATTTCCTTCCAAAGTAGGGCCACTGAAGGACATTCCCATAACATATGAGCCAATGTTGCATTAGGGGCATGATATTTCCAGCAGTTTGCATTAGGGGAATAACCTAAACCCCAAAGTTTTGTAGGAGATAAGTAAAAATGATGCAGTACTTTAAACTGAATCAGCTTACCTGGTGATGTTAGCATGCTCCTGAGAGAGACAGAAACAGGAAAAATGGTGCACATTGGGCAGATAAGACCCTAGTGGCTGCCTTATGTCTGCAAGGGGCTCAACTCACCAATCTCCAGTGATACCCCAGTCTTCACCACCACAGGCAGTCAGATGGACAGCAAGGAAGACATGCTATAGAGCAGAAACTGTGCACAGCACCAGGGGTAAGTAGGGGAGGAACCAACACAGGGGTGAGCTGTGGATTGGCTAGAATGCCCGAGGAGATTGAAGACAGCCTCGGTGGTTGAGAAGCAAGCCTTGGCAGTGGTGGAAGGAGGATCTGATCTGTGGCAGGTGAAGGAATGAACAATCATCTGGGAAGCTGATCTGTGCTCCACCAGATAATAGGTGGCAGTGCTGCTGTGGGTATTAGCTGTACCCTTGCAGTGAAAAAAAACAAAAACAAAACTAGAGCAGCGCACTTGAACAGGAGACAGAATCAAATGGATAAGATGCGTGAAAAAAATTACAACTATGTACTCACTAACACTGCTAGGAGAAAATGCCCTGGCGCTTAGGTCTATGACCTTTATAAGGGGACAGAGTTTAACAAGACTGACAGCTCACTTATACAGTGATACAAACCACATCACATTCAGCTGATCATTACATAAAACATACAAATTCATACATACAGGTAGCTGATGTTACTAAAAGAAGTGTAGTTTTAATAAGAATCCATAGCGTCAGTGGAAAACAATATTCCAACAGTAAAAATGTGAACTTTTCTACATTATCACTTCCCCCAGTACTATTTTCTTTGGGGGAAGGGTATCAAAACTTGTTATTAAAATGAAAATACAAGAAAAAGCCAAAAAACTAATTGCAGGATGCAAAGCCTGTCACCAGAACATCTAAACATATTTACGCCTATATTTTGAATAATAGTAACAGTCCTCACATATGGCTGTCGCTGAGAAATTTTTATGGTGAATACATTCTGGACTATAACAATCTCCCTTCAGGAAGAAGTTCCTATTAAAGGGGATCTGCCATTAAACCTGAAACAACATATGTAGAGAGGAAACATAAAAAATTAACCATTACCCATAATTGGCTCTATGCACTAAGCCTTGCCTACGCGCCCTGAATTCGTGGTGCGTAGGCACACCTACATGCCATTGCTGTATATTGGGGTCTCACAAACCCCTGTATGCAGGCACAGAAGGGATGCGCATCTCTTCTGCGCCTGAGCCCCCCCAGTTGGTCATGTGGCTATGTGCATGGGCGATCAAAATGGAGTGTTGGGGTGTGCCCACACTCCACGCCATTCACAAAAGCATGGAGTGCAAGCTAAGGGGGGGCACAAGGTATGCTAGGGCAAACTCTGCTGCGGTGTGTATGCACTCCCCCAAAGGACACCCACCAGGTGCAGTGGAACAGGAACACTCTCCATCCTGCTGCCACAACCCACTGGTCTGACAATGAGGGCTGGGGCAGTCATTTGGGCACTCGCTTATGGTTTGACATAGAGAGGGTCCTGCACCTTCCCAGGATCCCTTGCTCACACACAGCAAGAGATCAACTTCGGGACCCAGGCTGGGGATGCCTGCCTGTGTCCCTCAATCTGTCCCTGTGCAGCTGTGCACTGGGGGGGCTGTGGACAGGCAGCCGGCAATCATGAATGCTGTCCACCATGCGCCTGTCCACAGGCATGTAGCTACATGGGCTGGGTACATGCCAGTTATGCATACATGGCCCCTGTTTGTGCATAGAGCTCAGTATCCTTAAAGCACATACTAAACCCACAAGCTGGGTGGAAAAAAGCATCGCTATCGTCAGGTTGTACTCAAAATCATGGCGTGTGAGGTCAGAAGGTCAACCCTAGTTTAAAAAATTATATAACATAGAGTTTCCAGAAATTGTTTCTGAAACACTAACTAATAACAGTGAGGAGTTGTCATTAAAAAAAGAGGTTAGTAAATAGGTTTTTAAACTAGGATACTGTTTTCTTATCTGTATACCAGTTCGCTGACTCAATGGGACCCTAAAGTAAGACCTTATAAAAAGGGTTTTAAATTCCAGTTTTCATTCAATCCCAAGGAATTTAGGGACTGAAGAGAAAAAATTCAAAATGTTTCTATTTGTAGGAGACACCATAATCTATCACCTCCCCGGCTGTCTACCCTTATTCATTTTGGAGCCATGAATGAGAGGTTGTCAATATTACCACCATGAACATCTCTAAAATGATTACTTGCAGAGGTATTACTAGAAAGTTTTTTTTTAATTTCTTACATGCTCCTGGGTGTGTTCTGGTACTGGACAAATAGTCCAACCCCCATAAACCTTACTGCAGTTACACCAGATTGCATAAACTATATATTTCGAGCTACAGTTATGAAATTCATGGATTTCTACCTTCTTGATAATATGTGGGAGGTCAAATGTGGCAAATTGGTGGCAGTATTAACAAACACTGCAGTTGCCACACTGAAACATGCCTTTGGGTGGTAGCCAGTTGAGATGGGACTGAGGTTTTGCAGGCTGCTTAAAATGGCTATGCGCCAGTCTATCCTTCAAGTTGGTACCTCTTCTGAAAGCTACCGAGTGACTGTCATAGTGCTAATAAGTTGGTATTATTCTAAACAATGGGCCAATAGTTTTTGATGACAACACTGACCTTCCCATTCAGTGAATTGAAGTCTGTAACAAAGCAGACTGGTTGAGCACTTTGGTTTTCTGAAGTTTTTCATTTTGGGGTCAATAGACTTTTTCTATCCAACGATTTTGCTTTAGCTAAGGCTTCATCAAAAGCTTTTTGTTTTTTACAGTACCCCTCTCCAAAAATCTTTCATATTGTGCCTTTGCTTCTGCCTCAGATTTCTCATTCTCAGAAAAATTCCTACATAGTCTTAGGAACTGACTGTAAGGAATTGAGTAGATGAGTTTATGGGGATGCCTACTGTCATAACATAATAAGGTATTAGTAGCTGTAGTTTTATGAAAGTTACGTGTTGTTATTTTGTTATTACTATCCACTCTGAGGATTACATCAAGAAAGTTTAAGGTTGAGGAATTGACTGTGTAAATTAATTTTAAATTCAATTGGTTGCTGTTTAGCTAAGTTACAAACTCTATAGCCGAAGTTTAGGAACCATCCCACATACAGACAATGTCATCAATAAAATGGAACCAGTGTTTCATGTGGTCTATGTGTGGGTTGTAGTCCTTATTAAAGACCACAATTTCTTAAGCTGTCCCCAACGGCATGCAGGGCTGAGGTACTTGTGCCTTACCTACTACCATGCCAGTGACCCAGGTTCGGGAATGAGCCAGGACCACTTTGGGGGTCGGCCAGGGGAGAGAACTGAGCATCTCAATGGATGCTCTCCTTGTTCAGGAAGGGAGGATTGCCTGCTCCACTCTGTGACCACCATCTAGGCAACCACAGGTGGAGGTGCAGGCTTGAGCAGCAGTTCGGAAGGGAAGATGCTTCCTGTGAAAGATGTCAGTGCATGGCGCACATCAAGCCGCCATGCATCCCGGAGCATCTTGAGGGCTGGGGACACAGAAAAGCAGAGATCACCCTGACCTGCTGGATGAAGCTTCCTCTCCTCGCAGGCCCTGTACCCATCTACTGGGCATGTCAACCTGCAACTAATCTAAACACCTCCCAGGAACTGGGGCCACCTGGGAGGCTGCAACACAGGATGTAATCTATGGGGCACTGTAAGGGGTGAATTGGTAAGTCCCAGGGATGATGGGCTGATGGGGCTGGGGGTGAGGAAGCAGACAGGGGCTGGTCAGGGTGAGCAGAGGATAAAAAGAAATTATAAAAAAAAAAAAATTTCCTCCCAATGTCCCAGGAACAGATTGGCAAATGAAGGGGCCATGGAGGCCCCATCACTGTACCACCTGTGTGCTGAAAGAACTTATTATTAAATTCAAACACATTATGGGTTAAAATAAACCACATACCATCAAGAATAAAATCAACAGACATTTTTTTCACTTATTGGGCTTTTTTGTACAAAATACTCACAATCTTTTATCCCTAAGGTATGTTCAGTAGAGGTGTACAGCACATGAACATCAATACCAATGAATAAGTAACTCTCCTGCCATTTGATGCTAACTTATTTATCAGGTCCATTGTGTCCAACGTATACAAAGGCAGTGTAGAAAAACAAGAACTGAGAAAGAAATCCACAGACCTGCTCAGGTTGTCCGTCAGGGAGCCCACTCCCAACAGGATGGTTCTGCCCCATGGAGCAACTGCAGATCTGTGTACTTTAGGTAATGTATATAATACTGGCATTACTGTGGTTTCATGCCAGATGAACTGAAACTCATTTTCAGAGATGTAACCTAGATTTCTGGTCACCTGTAATAGTTCTAAGAGTTCTTTTTTGAACATTGATAAGGTATTACCCCTGAACTTCTTATAGTATTGTTCATCTGATAAAAGTTTTTTAACTTGCTTTTGATAAAAGTCAGATGACAGTAACACAATAGTGTCCCCCTTGTCTCCAGGTTTTACAGTCAGATTTTCTATTTAAGTTGGCTGTTCCAGAGCAAGTTTTTCATTCTTTTAGGATGCTGTAGACAGGGGAAGCACTTATAGAAATCAATTTTTCCACCTGTCTCAGGAATGACTTTTCATATTCCCATATGCTAGTATTTTTATAAAGTGGGCAAAAGAGTCATGTTAGTTTAAAGGAATTTTTGTGAGAACCTCAAACTGCTTATCTGTTATTCAAATAACAGTTTCATTCCCTAACTATCTCTACGTAGATATCTGTTGTAAGTATTCAAGGACTGTATGTACATTACCTGAGTTTGTTTGTGTGACTGTATCTTGTACTGTCCCGGATCATGTCTGAAAAAAGGCAGGGTTATTGTCTAATGCACTTACCCGGTCATCAAAAGCTACTAAATAAATAAATAAGGTCAGAGTTCATGGAGTCCTCCTGGGTATTGATAATGCCCCCATATTCATTTAACAGTTTTTCCAAGTGTTTAAATTTACCTGGACCGAGGCATTCCATTCCAGGTTTTCTCCCTCATTGCTGGCCTGGGTGTCATTCTCTAGATCCGCAAGTAAGTTTGACTTACGTAAATTTTCAATGTGCATTTCCATAGGTGATAAACTATCATCCACATTATCCCTCCAATTGAATTTGGCCTTCGTAGATTTCAGTAAGGCCTTCAACACTGTTCCACATAGGGGACTCACAAACAAGCTGTGCAGCCTAGTAGTAGGTCGAAAGGTGGTTAACTAGGTAAGGAATTGTTTGGGGGATAGGCAACAGAGGGTGGTGGTAAACGGACTTCACTCTGAGAAAGGGAGGGAGGGTCACCAGTGGGGTACCACAAGGATCAGTACTGGGACTGGTCCTCTCTAATGCCTTTATTAGCGACATCACAGAGGGGCTGGAAGGGAATGTATGCCTTTTTGCTGATGACACTAAGATCTGCAATAGGGTGGACACTCCAGGGGTGTGTGTGGAAAAAATGAACAGAGATCTAAGAAAGCTTGGGGAGTGGTCAAGAATGTGGCAACTAAGTTTCAATACAAAGAAGTGCAAAATCATGCACCTGGGGCACAGAAACCCTGGGGTAGAGTACAAAATGGGAGGTGGTACTGATGACCACCAAACAGGAAAGAAAACTGGGAATAATCATATCTGATGACCTAAAAATGCATGGGATAGGCGTAAGAGAACCTTAGTAGTAAGGAAAAGAGGGGGAGGGTAAAGCCGGAGATCAAGTACGATCTGTGGTGTTACAGAAGGTAAGGAAAATGAGCAGACAAGATGGACCAAGTGGTCCTTATATGCCATCAAATTCTATGTTTCTATGATCAAAAACTGGTGCTGTACTGAACTCCATATTGATATTGTCCTCCTCATTATTGAGAAAATAATACTTAAAATGAAGTTTACGGAAACATTTGTAAATATCAATTTTAAGTTTGAAAATGTCCGGTTTGCTTTCAGGGACAAAAGACAGTCCTTTTGAAAATGTACTTTCTTGGGCTGCAGGACAGGGTGATGTTGGATAAGTTAAGTACTTTTTGGGTTGTTTTTCTTGCTTACAGAGGTTGTATTAGCATGCTGCTGCCCCTCCTTATTTTTCTTTTGCATTTATTTTTGTATTTTCTTTTTTATGCTCATTTGCCTGTTCTCGTTCTCTAAAAGAATTTTTCCCCTCTGCCTTCAATGTTTTCTTTAGTGGAACTATCCCACGACTAAATAATAATGGCCACACACTGTTTTAATTTTTTTTTGTTTATTGAGGTTCCTAGGATGAGATTTAAAACTGCCCCTACTTGCAGATCTGGGGCATCTGTTCCATGAGAAAATTTGCCCTGTGGCATAGTCTGTTGCATCTCACTCTAATTTCTTCTGTTTCCTTTCTATGACCTCCTCCCCCTCATACTTTTTAAATTTCTTCTTAAGTTCTTTATCAAAGGTTGTAAACTTTGAACGGTTCCTAAATTTCAATAGGTCCTGATAGGCTTTCACTGTTGTTGTTGTTAGTTCAGAATGTTTTTCCATGTCTTCCTTAATAAGAAGCTCAACAGACCTTTAGCATAATCAGTTGCTTTCTTTTCCCATTCTTCTTTATGTCAGAAATATTCCAAGCCACAAAATGGAACCATGGTAACACAGAGACCTCTTGGTTCCTGCTCCCTATCCAGGTAAGTCTCCAAAGGGAAGCACCAAGTATGGTCGACAGCGACAATGCCGACCTCCCCCACAGCGATGGCACAATACTGATGCAGATATTATGCCACCTGTTTTAAGGGTGTTTTCTGTGGGGGGCTGTGCCCCCCACACCTCCCATGTGGAGGGCTCTGCCCCCCACACCCCTCGGACTTCAGGATTCCAACTCCAGGTTGGAGTTGATCCAGGGAGGGGGCAGAACACTGGGGGAAGGCGAAACATGGAATAAGGACCATTACGTCTCATTCATTACAATGATGTTCGCCTGATTAAATAAAGATTTTGATTGATTGATTGATTGATTGATTACATGAATGTCACCATAATGGTCTTTTTTCCTGTTTTGCCGTCGGGGTGTCAACAAAAAGGGGTGTACTGCTCCAAAGTAATCATATTATAGGTTATGTTAATTTCCGTAAATAAAAGTCTTTCAAGTTTGATGAATTATAGTTTTAAACCAGGGTTTTCATTTGCCCCAGCTGCCTGGCCTGATATGCCACCATCAAGTTTTACTAGTAGCTTACCTTGTGTTTTCCATGAACTCAGACCTACAGTGTCACTCAAGCACACAGACTCAATATTATTATTACTGCTATCACTGCTGCTCACCCATTCACAATTTTATGTACCTTGTGCAAGTTGTGAATCTGAAATGTTGGCACTTTTGTGTTGAACTCCACCCAGCTTCAACAGACATCTCAATCTCTACCTGTGGCTGCTGGATCCAATGCTATGAGTTACCAACAAATATCCAGGAAGCTGATCTGTACTCTTCCCGGTGCTAGCCAGCTGTGTTGCTGTAGGTATTAGCTGTACTTTTGTAGCAAAACAACAAAACTAGAACAGTGCACTTGAAAAGGAAACAAAATAAAATGGCTTAGATGTATAAAAGAATAAATTTATTGTCCCAGTTGACAACTACAGATACATCAACACTGCTAGGTGTTTCAGTCTGTGACCTTCATCGGGGGTGGAGTTTAACAAGACTGACTATACATTTATACAGTAAAACATACCATGTCACAATCAGCTTATCATTATGTGAAACATAGAAGTTGATGGCAGAAGGAGACCATGAGGTCCATCTAGTCTGCCCATTTGTTTTAGACCTATTTTGACACTCTAGTTGTTCTTTGTAGTCAGAGCTCCCTTATGTCTATCCCATACATTCTCCCCACAGTGTTGCCCCTACAACCTCTTGGGGCAGGCTGTTCCAAGCATTCATCACTGTTTCTGTGAGGAAAAACTTCCTGGTGTTGGTAGAGAGCCTCCTTCCTTGCAGCCTGAGGTCATGTACCCTGGTCCTGGAGCTCTTCTTGAAGTGAAACAGTTCCCGTGCCTTGTTGATGCCTTTTATGTACTTGAATGTTTCAATCATGCCCCCCCACCCCCGGAGTACATATTCAGTTCTTAAAGTCTTTCCTTGTAGGACATGTACTTCAGACCCTGAATCATTTCTGTCGCCTTTCTCTGTACTGTTTTCACCTGGTCAGTGTCCTTCCTGAGGCGAGGCCTCTAGAACTGGACTCCATATTCTAAGTGAAACATACAAATAGCTGATGTTACTGAAAGAAATGTAGTTTTTATCAGAATTCATAGCTTCAATGTAAAACAATATTCCAACAATAACAACGTAAACTTTGTTACTTTATCACTTTTCCCAGTACTGTTGGGGGCAGGGGGGTACCTGTTAAAGCCAGGTGGCGTTCAGTACTAAAGTGCCAGTACTTCGGATTCACAACTCTCACTAACACCAAACTACCATTTCTTTTGAAGAAGACCTCACTGCAGTGCATTCAATAAACCTCCATTTGTACAAGGTACATACAATTATGAATGGGGCAAGCAGCAGCGATAGCAGTGATAGTAATGTTGTGTCCATGTGCTGCAAAAAGTTACTATTGACACTCAGATAGCTTACAAAGAAATGTTTGTGCTCCACAATGTTTTTTTAACTGAAAACTGGAATTATCAAACAGAGTGTTCGGGATTGGAAGTTCAGAACAGAATGTAACATTTTTTTTTAAAAATAACGTTTACATTGACACTTGAGTTTTTTTGCACCAGTGAGTGTAGGTTGCAGTTAGCTTTGAGTGTGCACTTTGACAACAGTGATGACTGAAATTAAGCGAACACATGCGGAAGAGATCCAGTTAGAAGATCTGTTGCTAAGACAATGGGGAGACAGTATTTAAGCATCCTCATACCAAGCACAAACTGCTCTGAAGAAGGCATCATCACACCGAAATATCAACAGTCATGTGACGCTTACATGTGTGAACACTCACTTTTTGTTTTTGCTCATGCCCCCTTATCTCCATGGTTCACTTCGGGGAATACCATGGTGGAAGGGGGCATAAACTTCGGACTCAGTCCTCAGCCCCCATCCTGCATTGGTTTTCCCCCTGGGAAGGGAAGCAAGGACAGTGGATTTCCTCCTCACTTGCACCAAGTTTTGGCCTTCCAACTGACCTGGGTCTGCACCCCCCCCGCTAGCCCCCATAACCAGGTGAACCATGGGGCCATTTTCTGTTTTTCTCCTCATGCCCCAAGGATGTTGGTGGCCAAGGGGGTCTTTGGAGACATGTGCATGCTGAGACGTGATACCACTCTGGACCCCAGCCAGCGTCCTCCTCTCCCACATGGTGCCCCCACTGCACCTGCACCTGTGTGCACCCAGGAGGTGGCATTGCAGTGGGAGTGGTATCCCTCCCTCCCTCCCCAGAGTGCCCCTAGGGCACTTGATCCTCCTCCCACCGGCCAATCCTCCAGCTCCCCGGGCTTGCTCCCGAACCTGGGTCACCAACATCACAAGTGGAAGCGCTACCTTTGCTCTGGTGGTCCAGCTGCAAATGCTCACTTTTTATACTCCCCAGGTGCCAGCAAAATGTATCCATAGCAACAGGATTGCTGCAAAAAAATTATTATTGCCACTCAAGTAATTTACCAAGACAACGTTGTGTTCCAGAATGCTTTTCTGAGCAGAAAAGTAGAAATAATCCATTCATCCAGGATTTAGGTAACTAAGCCATGAAGTAAGGCTTGATTTGAACACAGGCTACACTGCACTGCAACTGAGTGGCAAGCATAAAAGACTCAGCACTCATTGTCAAAAAAGAAGTAAAGACCAAAAGTCTTTCTTCTTATTTCTTTTTATTGTGCAAAGTAGGCAAATGAGCAGATAGCCATTGTAGCCCAGGGAGGCTGCCACTGTCCATTTGCCTACTTTCCTCAATAAAAAGAAATAAGAAGAGAGACTTTTAGTCTTAAGTCCTTTTCTGACACCGAGTGTGAGGTCCTTTATGCTTGCCATTTACTGTTTGGGACTTATATAGGGCCTATGTGAGGCCACTTCTGGATTATTGTTCCCCTCTGTGGAGTCCCTATCTCAGGCAAGACATAAATAGAATAGAGGGGGTTCAATGGAAAATAACTAAATTAGTAGGTGGTATTTCCAACAAAAGTTATGAGAAAAGACTGGAAGAGTTGGGGATGTATTCCCTGGAACAAAGAAGAAAAAGAGGGGATGTTTTATTCATGCATAAGATCCACAATGATGATGAGTTACTTATACAACTAGATATGTCTTACAATAAACATAACTGTAATTTAAGAAGTCATAAATACCAATTGACCCTTACATATCCTAAAACAAATAAAAGGAGATTGTATTATACACAAAGGATAATTCCTTTGTAGAATTCACTCCCTAGTTCTCTAGTAGAAAATGTTGATCATGTCAGTTTTAAACATAAACTTGATACATTATTATTATAATAATTATGGAATATACCAGCTTGGCTGGAGACATGCTTATATGGGCCTCGGCCTTTTGTATGTCTATACCTCCCAGTATAACTCCCAGTATAAGCACAGCACCAGTCAGAAAGAGCCTTGTCTTTTTCTTGACTGCAACTGAGTGCTGTCTGAATGAAGTAAAGTATGGGTATGGTAAAATATATTTAACAGTCTCCTGCCTGATTTATTTGAGTTATGCACATAGAGATGGGTACATAACGCTGTGTGCGTGAGGTACATTACTTGATAATTTGAATTTCTCTGTTATTGTGCACCTTATATTTTTATGGCTATGGGCGGAGCCTACAGCCATCTTGCTGTCTGAAGCTGGAAAAAAGGAGTATCATGGAACACATATTCTGGAGTTTTCAGTGTATCCTTCCACATCTACAAATCACTATGCCAATGGAAATAAGATTTTAGAACAACTTGGATCTGGATGTCATTGCAGGGTCACGTTACTCAAAGTGGTTTGCAGCAAATAATTATTATCATGGGTAGAAACCATATATGGATATTCTTACTGATAATAAGTTAAGACAAACTTTCATCACTTATAAATTTGAGCAATTCCCAAGCAATGTGCTAGAATATCATTATAAAAAAACAGGTATTGTTTCATCAAACTACGACTGTGGTCTTGGGGAAGTGGAAGACCTACAGCATGTTTTGTGGAATTGTAAATGGTACAATCTTCAAAGGGCTTACTGGTTGGGACCATTTATAAATAACAGATACCAAATAGGAAAAAAAAATACTTACCAGTATACTAATACATGCAGAGGATGAATGGTCTCTGGAACAACTAGCCAAATACTTTGTAGCGGTTACAAATACTAAAAATAAGATCAGGGTAGTATGAACTCAAAAAATGCTGGTCCATAGAATATGGTGACAGGAGTCAAGTCCCCACTTAATTAAGCAAAGTAGTCTAAGTGGATTCATACAGTCCGGACACTATGCAAACTGAGGGCATTAATTGATATTTAGATTTTTGACTATATACCCTAGAGTTAGGAACTGCAGTGCAATGCTGTGTGAATATGTGTATTGCTAATGTGTTTTTGCTGATAGGCTCACACATTTAATGCTGCTATGTGCAAATATTCTAAAATGTGTGTAAAATCTATATACTCTGGCCCAGATATTCAAAAGGGTTGCACCATGCGCAATAGGGTTGCGCCTGCGCAAGTCTGAACTTACGCCATTCTACGATATTCAGCAAGAGGCAGTTGCGCCACTGAAAACATGCAGAGCAACAGCGCAATGCAAATGAATGCATGCTGAACTGGAGGGGGAGGAACCATGCATAAACTACACAGCCCGATGTTCAGCCGGGCGTGTGCAATAAAGGCGCAACCCCAACCTGCGCCTGCACAACTTTGAGCCAAAAAAAGGATCAAGTTGAGGGCCACCCACAGGTGAGCTGCCGCATTGCAGGGTGCAATACAGCAGCCGCCACTGTGGCTGGCCCCAACCCATCCCTGTGCCCCGTAGTCCGATCGCAGGCAAGAGTGCAAGAAACTCCCACCCTCCCACTATCTGGCCCGCTCAAGGGCTGCAGATTTTTCTTGCGTCCAGTGGTTTTCTCGCTGGTTGCATAGTTAAAATACCCCTTGATCTTGAGGTTCAGGATGATAAGCTCGACGTGGGTTGAGAGACCCTCACTCACGTTCCTGGTGATTTGTTTCATTCTCCCTACCATGCCCACCAGCTCGCTTTCGCCGCAGCGGTGTGGTATCTCTTATTTTCGCTTGCCGCCACATTTCGCCGAGCCGATTGCCCGGGTAGGCTGGTGACGCATTGGTGCAGAGCAGAGCTAATGGGTGTGCAGCCTATGCCGCATAAGGCAGTCCAGATTTGTGAATGAATTCATTCATAAAACTGGACTGCTTTTGTGCTGTATGGGCTGCACGTCCATTGGCTCTTGCTCTGCACCATCGGCATGCAGTCTCACCGGGCAGTCAGTCGGCGGGTGGCGGGCGCAGGCGGTGGATGCTGCCGCCCGCCAGCCGCGGGGGCGGGCTGGTGGGGCTTCGTGGGTGGGTGGGTGGGGACACCAGATCACCAGGGATATGGTCTTGGGCGGGGTTTCACCATCTTATGCAGCCCGCATCGGGCTTATCGTCCACTGGACCACCAGGGTTAAGTTCGGGGTTATTTTACAACTATGCAGCCACGATCGGGCTTATCGGTCCACTGGACCACCAGGGATAAGTTCGGGGGTTATTTTACAGCTATGCAGCCCACGATCGGGCTTATCGGTCCACTGGACCACCAGGGATAAGTTCGGGGGTTATTTTACAACTATGCTGCCACATTGAGCTTATCGGTCCACTGGACCACCAGGGATAAGTTCGGGGTTATTTACAACCATGCAGCCCACGATTGGGCTTATCGGTCCACTGAACCACCAGGGATAAGTTCGAGAGGGGGAACACTTTGCTGCCCACGATCGGGCTGGTGGGGGGGGTTATTTCAGCTTTTGCCTGCGATCGGGCTAGTGGGGGGGTGGGAGGATTATTTACTCTTTTGCCTGCGATTGGGTTGCAGGGGGCATCGGTCCCCATGGCTGCTGCCTGACAGGGCACCAGGCGCAAGTCCTCGGGGATCGGTGCACCTGCATGCTAATGGCATGCAAATGGGGCCATAAACAGATGCAAATGGCCCCCCGTGTCTTGCATGAATTATGGCCCCATTTGCATGTCACTTTTGAATATCGGAATGGCGCGAGCGATGCAATGGTACTTGCGCCACCGCAGTTGAATGCTCCACTCTGACCACTTGCGGTAGCGCAAGTTCCACTGTGCCATGCACAGTGGCTGTGGCTGGGGGGTGATATTCAAAGGAGTTGCTCAATAGCGAAACTCCTTTGAATATCGCTCCGGCCACACCCCTGCACAGCTATTTTGTGCAGTGCAAGGGCTTGTGCCACAAAATAGCGCAGTTTGAATATCCGGCCCTCTATTTTTATATGTAACTGAGAAAGTATATTTACATTTTTTATTGTCTTATGTGTTTTTGAAATTGTGAAGAATTTTTAGTCATACAATAAAATTCTTTATTGATGAAATAACAGACTCCCTTCTTTCTGTTTAGAATATTGGATACATAACTCTAAGCTGCTTATCAGATGGCCATGAGGAAACTGAAGCAGCTTGTTAAATATTGGTTGCCTATTAAACTGGAGAACTGTTTACCCTTTTGAAATGCAATAGCTTGCACATTTAAATACCTAGCATTTAAACATGTTCTTGCTACAGGCGTCAGTTGGGCAGGTATTGTCTTTCAAGAAAGATTCATACCTCATAAATGTCGCCCTTTTCCAGCAAATCTAAAAAAAAGTACAGTTTTTTTAACCCCTTAAGACACTGTCTGATAAGAACTGTCTCAGACATATGCCAGGTCTTCTATGAACTATCCAGGCGAAATATGTAGCAATCAGCAAGCATTTTTTAGTATGCTTTTTGGGAAAAAAATATATTGAGCTACAGCAAACACAAAGACTCATACACACACTGTACACACCATCCTCATGGCCACAGCATTCTAAATAAATACTAAGATCTAATATGTTATAAAACGATAAATAAACTGTGGGCTGGATATTCAAACTGTGGCATTCTGTGGCGCAAGCCCTTGCGCCACTCAAATAAGTTGCGCAGGGGTGTGGCCAGGGCGATATTCAATGGAGTTGCGCTATTGAGCAACTCCTTTGAATATCGCCCCCCGAGCCACAGTCACTGTGCATGGCACAGAGGAACTTGCACCACCGCAAGTGGTCAGAGTGGAGCATTCAGATGCGGTGGTGCAAGTTCCATTGTGCCATGCACAAATTTCTGATATTCAAAAGGTGACATGCAAATGGAGCCATAATTTATGCAAGGCGCACAGTGGGCCATTTGCATCTAATTATGGCCCCATTTGCATGCCATTAGCATGCAGGTGCGCCGATCCCCGATGACTTGCACCTGGTGCCTTGCCAGGCAGCAGCCCTCGGGGACAGATGCCCCCTGCAGCCCGATCGCGGGCATGAAGTAAATCTCATTCATGAAGTAAAATTCATTCACATTCACCAAGCTAAAAGGGAATATGAGTATACAATAGCAACTAAGGTCCAAGATAATTACAAAACCTTTTATTCATATATAAATAATAAGAAAGGGAAAAGTAAAGTCATAGGACCCTTAAAAACATATGATGGAAATATTATAACAGAAAATAAGGCTCTTGCGGAGGAATATAATGTATACTTTTCATCGGTCTTTGGCAAAAGTCTTCAAACTTTGTGGGATAATAAGAAAATTAGACATAGAGAACAGAGCCCAAAGATAGACCCAGCTGAAGTACTTATTAGATTGCAGAAGGTTAACCAAAATAAAGTACAGGGGCCAGATGGGCTTCACCCAAGGGTGATTAAGGAAATGGCAACACTATTAGTGGAGCCAGTAACTTACCTTTTTCAGGAAAGTATTAACATTGGTGAGGTTCCTGAGGCATGGAGGCAAGCTGTGATTGTACCCATATACAAAAAAGGTTGTAGGCAGACCATCTCAAATTATAGATCTATTAGTCTAACCTCCGTTCTTGGTAAGATTCTGGAGGGTATAATCAAGGATTGTATTATGGAACATATTGAGAGGACAGGCAGGATAGACATGACTCAGCACGGATTCATCAAGGGAAGATCATGCCAAACTAACTTATTAGAATTCTACGATAAGGTTAGCAAGGCTATGGGTATGGGTAATGCAGTGGATGTGATATTTCTGGACTTTGCAAAAGCCTTTGATAAAGTGCCCCATGGGGAGCTTGTTAAAGCACTTTATGAGCTGGAGATACCAATATGGATACAAACGTGGGTGAAGGCTTGGCTTATGGACAGAGTCCAGAAAGTCTGCGTAAAAGGTGAATACTCTGATTATGTCGGAGTGACTAGTGGTGTCCCACAGGGCTCGGTCTTGGGACCATGTTTGTTTAATATGTATATTTCATCCATGCAGGTGCATACAGATGTGTGGCTATCTAAATTTGCAGACGACACTAGGGTTGGGAGTCCAGTAAATAACTGGGAAGAACATCTAGTCCTACAAACAGCTCTGGATAGGCTAGACACATGGGCCTCCCAGAAACAATCTATTTTCAACATCGGAAAGTGTAATGTTATGCACTTTGGAAAGAAAAATAACAAATTCCAGTATAATTTAGGAGGATCTGTACTAAAAGTAGTGGATGAAGAGAAAGACTTGGGGGTTATGGTTAATAAAGATCTTGGCTTCAGCTTACACTGTAATACAGCTATTAAAAAAGGCAGGTAGTATAACACACTGTATATTGAGACACATAAAAAGTAGAGATAGGCAGGTTGTGATGCCTCTGTATAATGCATTGGTACGTCCCCACGTGGAGTACTGTGTCCAGTTATGGGCCCCATATAAGAGGAGGGATGTTGCACGGATGGAGGGGGGTACAGAGGAGACTTACAAAGAGAATCAAGGGATTAGATGGATTGAGTTATGAGCAGAGACTGCAGGATTTGGAGCTGTTTTCCCTGGAATATCGTAGAATGAGAGGCGATATGTGTTTGATATATAGAGCATGGACCGATACTAACTTATCGGACTTACTGGGCTTGGTTAAAAGGGCTCAAATATATGAAACTAGAGCACATTGTTACCAACTGGTTAAGGATAGATATAAAACAAATAGAAGGAACTACTGGTTAAGTAATAGGGTAACAGAAATTTGGAATATGCTACCAGGAGAGGTTGTGGAAAGCAGTACAATGCAGGAAATTAACACACAGCTAGATAAATTCTTGGAAAGGAAGAATATAAAAGGATATAATTAGGTGCTACTTACGAGCTCACGGACGAATGTCTTTATGCTCAGTATTGTCCATGTAATCTATGTAATCTATATATCTGGACTGCCTTGTACGGTATGGGCTGCACGCCCATTGGCTCTTGCTCTGAATCAATGGGCGTGCAGCTCTACTGAGCTGTCAGTCGGCGGGCGGCGGGGAAGCAGGCGGGTGGGGTGCTGCTGCCCGGCGGCTGACAGGAAGCAAGGGTGGTGGGGCTCCGTGGGTGGGGTGGGGAGGCCACTAGATCACCAGGAAATTGGACTTTGGGGTTTGACCTTACGCCCTTGATCGGGCTTCAGAGCCACTGGACCACCAGGGGTATTGGTCTTTGGAGGGTTGAACTCCATTCTGCCCATGATCGGGCAGGTGGGAGTTCAATTATGTTCTGCCCATGATCGGGCCAGTCGGGAGTTTCAATTCGTTCTGCCTGCGATCGGGCTAGTTGGGGGGAGTGAGATCTGCCCCGATCGTTAGGTCGGGGGTGGGGGAGGTGTTCTGCCCACGATTGGGCTAGTGGGGGGGGAAGTGTGTTCTTCCCATGATAGGGGCTAGTGGGGGTGGGGGAGTGTGTTCTGCCTGCGATCGGGCTAGTGGGGGTGGGGAGTGTGTTCTGCCCATGATCGGGCTACAGAGGTTACTATTATGCCCGCTGACCGGGCTGCAGGGGCACAGTGAGGACAACGCCAGGTGGCAGCTGCTGTGTTGCACCGCAATGCGGCAGCTCACCTGTAGGTGGCCCTCGACTTTCCTCTTTTTTTTGGCTCAAAGTTGGCAGGTGCAGGTAAGGGCGCCAGCAACTCTGCACCGCCCGGCTGAATATCGGGCTGTGCAGTTTATGTATGGTTCCTCCCCCTCCGGTTGAGCATGCCTTCATTAGCATTGCGCTGTTGCTCAGCATGACTTGGGGGCGCAACTGCCTCCTGCTGAATATCGCAGAATGGCGCAATTCCGGACTTGCGCAGGCACAACCCTATTGTGCATGGCACAACCCTTTTGAATATCCAGCCCTGTTTGTTTATATCAGGTAACACAGTGAAGTTCAATTTACAGTAAATTTCCTTTAAATATTTCTTATCCTATATTTTGTATCCTGGATAGTGCAGGGGAGATGCTACCTCTCATTGTCATAGGGATCTTCATTTACACATTTTTGCACCATATTTAATCAGGATGTCCCAGATTAGGTGCAATATCTTGTTTTCAGTGGGGCCACGATTTTATCATTTTTATAATGTATTTATTCAGGGTAGCCTAGTCCAGATGTAAAATATTGTTTTCAGTGTGTTCTGAGTTTGCACAATGCAGCATAATATTGTGTAGATGTATTACCCCACTGAAAAATGAGATGTCATTTCTTCTGCGAACTATCCAGGTTACATATACAGCAATCAGCAAGCATATTCTAGGAAAACACATTGTAAAAATGTGTAAAAGGAAGACCACATTGAAATTGCCTCTCAGCAGATCTTCATTGTGCAAATTCATTAGAAATAATGGGTAGAAGCACCCCAAAAGCTTTCCCCAGCCATTTTGGCTCTGACCAGAGTTTGTTTTCACAGGGGACCACTTGGAGTCCATACAGAGCACAACAGTTTTGGTTTTTGTGTTGCTTATGTTAAGTTACAAAACCCTTACAGGGATGGCTGCAAGTTTGGAGCTCCTGGAAATATTTTTATAAAAAACTGAGCCTAAACACCAACAGTATTTATTACTTTAAGCACGCGCAGAAATGGCAACTGATGGAAGCACAGGGTTTTTAACATACACAGAAGAAGAGAGAGATGGATTAGCATATGCAGAACTGTTCAGGAGTTCACACACATAAACTACTACAGACATAAACATACATTCATTGGAAGCATTATGGAAAAGACAGATAAGGATGCACAGTCATGCACACCCTTTCCTTGAGCAGATACTGGAGGAGGGAAAAAACAGTTCCCCAGAAGGCTGAGAATACAGATCCTCCCCCCCCCCCACACACACACACACTTTTGGTACTGATGACTAAAAGTTTTTAAAAGAGTGGGAAAAAGCATTAAAGCTTCTAATGATCTAATATTAACAGTAAATAAAAAAGCCAGAAAGGGCTCTGTCAAACTCCGTAAAATCATAACGCAAAGGCAGGCAGAGCTATTCAAGTACACACCAGAACAGTAATGGAAGATAATCTCAAAAAAATTGGAAGGGAAGACAAAAAAGCTCCAAGATGACTTTACAGAGACACCATATATAACTGCCATGGCAAGAGACGTCAAGAAAATGTAAGCATGAAAGAAAGACAAAGTATATATGTAGACAACCGAGAAACAACAGATGAAAGTGGAAGTGACTCTAATGAATATGGACCTAGGAATACTGAACAGCAGGATTTTCAAGAGGATCCTTTGGAATGGTTGAGTGCAAACAGAGGACATTGAAGAGGACTGGGGGAGAGGAAGAGGAAACAGACAGAGGTAGAGGCAGATGAGGGAATTCTGGGGGCTATTAGGGGAATGATCAGGCCCCGCGCTGGACAATAAGACAAAAGAAATGGAGGTCATAAACCTTTCAGCGGTGGCTTTAACAAAAAGTCAAAAAGGTGTTTGAAAGAAAGGATCAACTTTTATATCTAACAACAAACTAAATGTATTTAGAACAGAAGTGGACAGTTACCAACTACACAGTAAACTACATATAAAAGTACATTTGTCAAGACAGCCACCAGCACTATGAGAATATTACTGAAAGATCATCATACAAGGAAGAAGAGAGAGACATTGTCTACGATAGGGTTTAAACACCTTTAAGAAAAAAGCTTCTTGTCCAGATAGTACCCTGACCCAAGGAGTTAACACATTCAGTAAGTTAGTTAACCAAGAAATGGAGGAAGTCTTTAAGACAAATACTGGGTCCCAAAATAGTAATGTCACAAAAAAAGAGAGAATGGACATCATAGAGTTAAAAACAAATGAGAGTTTCTTGATCAAAAAGCCAACAAGGGAGGACAGTGGTTGTATGGCCAAAGGACATGTATGTCACAGAGATGAACGGACTATTAGAAAACCAACACTAGTATTTAAAACTTGTGGAAGATCCAACATAAAGAATAAAAAGAGAGCAGATACGATTATTTTTTTTTTTCAAACTTTATTTTTATTTAACTGCTTACAGGATTCTTAAACACTTTAATCTAGTTGTACAGTGCATTCCAGGTATAACATTACATTATTTTATTAGTCACTTCACAGTTTTCTAGTTTATTACCCCTCCATATCATGGATCTACATGGTCACTATCACATATTTGTATATTGGATTAGAATAGGGTTAAGTTATATTAAATTCAATTAAATTAAAACTAAAGTTAAAGTTAAAAGGAGGAGGATTTCATTTCCAAACTGCCCAGTCTATGTTCCCCCTTCTGCCTGCCTCCATACCTCCCACCTCGACCATCTAAGTAAGTAGAGCGAGATCTTGTGGTTTATTCTAAAAGTAAGTTCCTCTAATTCAGCTATGTTTTGGACTACTAATATCCAGTCCTGTTTCTTTGGCGGTGTAGACTTAAGCCATGACCTAGTTATGGCCTTGTGGGCTGCAGTAATCAAGATTGCCCAGAGGTATAGGGAATCAGAGCCCCTGATGTCTACTGGGGGAACTCCCAGAATCACCTCTCTCCAGCCAAGTGGCTGACCAAGGTCGAGGATCTCCCTGATAGCTGCAGTAATCTCAGCCCAAAACCTCCACAACTGCACACAGGCCCAGAAAATATGTAGACTGTCGGCTGCCTCCTCACCGCAGGCCCTCCAGCAACAAGCTGAGTATTCTGGGTTCCTTTTATTGAAGGTCTTAGGGGTAAGGAAATACCGGACCCTTTCCTTCCAAGTGAACTCTTGCCACAGTAGGGACTGGGTCGACCTCTTAACTATATTAAAGATTGGGTTTCGATCAAGAATCAGGGAATCAGGGCTGGCTTCTTCCTGCCATCCAGTCTTTATCTTAGTTAAAGGATCAGTTTTCACCGACCCAAGAGTTCCATACAGAAGGGAGATCATTCCCTTCTGGCCATCCATGTGTTTTATCTTATGAATAGATAACAAAAGGAGAGCAGCCCTGGCCAGGTCTACCTCCTTTTTTTTGGAGAGATATAATGTGTGCTCTGACCTGTAGGAACCTAAAGTGGTCAGAATTTTTGAGGCCAAACCTATTCTTGAGAGAGCTGAAGTCCAGGATCAAGTCTCCCTGCAGGAATTGCCCTAAATATTCTAGTCCGGATTTACCCCATTGTTTGTATGTACTGTCTAAGCGATTGGGGGGAAGTCCTCTGCCCAGACTAGGCTTTTTAGGGGCCAGACCGAAGATTGTAATTTATATTTTTGCCAAAGCCTGTGGACAGAGCAGATAGTGTCCCCTACAGTATGTAGCTTAGGAGAAGGGTGTCCATGTGACAATAAGGGTATTATCAAGCGGTCCCCGAGGGGTGTCCTCCCATTCCCCTCCTCCTCGCCCCTCTCCATTCCCCTCCACCCAGAGGTGGAGTTCGGACCCACCCACTGCAACACATTTTTCAGCTAAACTGCCAAAAAGTAGTCCTCCAGCTCCAGTAGGGATCTACCTCCTCTATCTCTGTGGGACTGTAGAATTTTCAGGTTTATTCGAGGTCTCTTGTTGTTCCAGATAAATCTGGAAATCATTTTATACCACATCTGGAAATTAGATTTATGTATGTATAATGGTAGGCATTGAAATAGGTACAGGAATTTGGGTAGAACATTCATTATTATGGCCTGGATTCTTGAGTGCAAGGGCATATTAATCAGAGACCACCTTTCCATGTCTTTTTTAAGGGATACGGTCAGAGGGGAATAATTTGTTTTAAATAGTTTGGAAAAATGCTTTGTAATGTTTACCCCCAAGTATCTCATTCTGTCCGCAGACCAATTCAATGGCAAAAGCCGACGTGTTTCCTCAGAGGGATGAAAGAAAAACTTAAAACTTCTGTTTTAGTTTTATTTAGGAGTAGCCTGAGTGTTTCCCGAACTCTTCCAATATAGGCCATATCTGTTCTATGGACGGTGTGGATGGGATAGACCTAGTAGAACATCGCCTGCATATAACAACATTTTTTAGAGGTACCACCCACCTCATCTCCCTCACCTCCTTCGCCCTCCTCACTACCTCCACTTGAAACTCAATATAGAGGGCAAACAGAAGGGGGGGAGAGGGGACACCCCTGTCGAGTACCCCTGCCCAACCTGAACCTATCTGAAAGCCCTCCATTCACTCTGACATGGCCTGAGGGCCTGTATATAGAGACCTTATGGTGTCTATAAATGTCTTGGGGAACCCCCTGTGCTCTAAAGTCTTAAACAAGAAGTCCCATGAGGCCTTGTCAAAGGCCTTTTCGGCGTCCAAACTCATTATACAGGCCGGAGTGCGGGTGCGTTGGATTTTAACTATCATATTCAAGGCTGTCCGTATTCCGTCCGGGCTGTCGGCCCATGACGAAGCCAGATTGGTCTGTGTGTATCTGGCTCGGGAGGATGGGGTCTAACCGAGAGGCAATAATTGATGTGAATATCTTGAAGTCTTGATTGAGCAGGGAAATAGGGCTGTATGATTCACACCTTGTTGGATCTTTTCCTTCCTTGTGTAGAACGGTTATGGTCGCGTACTGCCAGGAAGGTGGAGGATACCCGCCCCCTGACCATATATTTGAAAAAACTTTTAGGAGCAAAGGTGCAGTTTCTGAGGCAAAAGTTTTATAGAATTCAGCTCCATACCCATTAGGGCCTGGGTATTTAGCTGACTTAAGTTTTTTTATTGTGAAGATTATCTCTCTTTGGGTAATAGGCCTAATCAGCATCTCTATCAGGTCCGGTGAAAGTGGAGGGAGGGGGATGGAATTCAGGTAATTCTGTTTCTCTTGCACGGTGGTTTTTTCACCTGAGCCATACAACTGCGAATGATATTCAATGAATGCCTCTGCTATCTTTGAGGCCTGTCTGACCACTTTACCTGACCCTGAGGATATTATTTTAGTTATTGTGGCTTTTGCTGCATACTGACGCAGTCTAAAGGCCAGGAGTTTAGTACCTCTGGGTCCTCCCTCATAGTATCTTTGTTTTAAATAAAACAGGGCCTTTTCTACCTCGGCTTTTTGTATATTTTGTAATTGGTTCTTGCAATCTGTTAGTAACCTACTTCTGGCTTCCTCCCATTTGATTTTTTGGGCCCCTTCCAGTTCTTTAATCTGTGCCAATAATTCTAGTTGTTTCTGCTTCATAACTCATTTCTTATAGGATGCTATAGATATCAGTTTACCTCTAAGTGAGGCTTTAACTGTGTCCTATAAAATTTGTGGGGAAGTCCCCTGGCTGCTATTCTCTTCTAAGGTTATTTTCAGGTATTTTTTAAGCTCGTCTATCACACCTTTGTCCTGAAGGAGTGAGGCATTCAGCCTCCAGTGCGTTATGCGCTTGGGCAGTCCCAACTCCACCTCTAAGTACACCGGGCTGTGGTCAGAGAGGATGGTTGTACCCACCCACATGGAGGGAAACCTACCCAAGTCCCCTGAAAATGTGAAAAACATATCTAGTCTGGAGAATATCCGGAACCTTGGAAAGAAGCATGTACACTCTCTCCCGAGTACTTCTCCCTCCAGATATCTACCAGTCCCATTTGTTCCGACTACACAGACTACACTTGAGTGAGGAGGGAAAGAAAGTGTTGAAACAGAGGGTGGAAGAGTATATAGAGGAAGTTAGGAATTTAAACTAGGAGTGGGGGGTGGCAGTTGGGGAAGAGATATGCAGAGACCACAGGTTGGGAAATCATATGAGCTTACCCCCCAAAACAGTGACAAAGGACAAATGGCAAGTACTGTTGGTGATGCTAGGAAAGGAGGGCAGGATGGAAGGGGGAAAAGGGTGGAAGGTGGTTACCCTTAATGCTAGGAGCCTTGGGAGGAAAACTGCAGAGTTACAGGTTCTCATGGCAGAGGAAAGGTGGACATTGCAGCCATCACAGAAACATGGGCCACCCAATATAATGACTGGGACCTGTCTGTACCAGGGTACAGGTTATTTCGTAGGGACAGGGTGATTGGGAAAGGAGGGGGAGTGGCACTATATGTGAAGGAAGGACTGAAGTGTGTAAGGGAGGAAGGGGAGGAGGGTAGTACAGAGTCACTTTGGGTGCAAATCCAGGATTCCAAGGATAGGATTCTTAGAATGGGAGTGGTATACAGGCCACCATCTCAGACGGAGGAGTTAGACAGGGAACTAGCGGGACAGATCAGGAGGACCTGTGAGAAGGGTAGTGTGGTGATTGTGGGGGACTTCAATATGCCAGGAGTGGACTGGAGCACCCCAACAACCAGGAACAGAAGGGAGCAGCTACTACTGGATGCCTTCCAGGACAGCTTCCTGCTGCAAATGGTCAGTGAACCAACCAGGTTAGGGAATACCCTTGATCTTGTGCAGGCAAATGGGGACTTTGTGAGAGAACTTACAGTGGAGGAACCGCTGTCAGGGAGTGACCACCACTCAGTATGGCTCACATTGGATATGGGCAAGGAAGGAGTGGAATCTGGCACAATAGTGCTGGACTTCAGGAGGGCCAACTTTGGGAGCATGGGGGAAGTGGTAAAAGGGTATCTGGCCAGAATTCAGTCTAGTATGGATACTAACCAGAGGTGGGAGCTCATAAAGCTGGGGAAAGTGGAGGCAACCAAAACCTGCTGCAAAGCCCAGAGCAATAAGGCTAGGGCTAAGAAACCGAGCTGGTTGAGCAAGGAGGTCATGGAAAAGGTAAGGAGGAAAAGAGCTGCCTTTAGTAAGTACAAGAAAACAGGAAGGGGGGAGGTCAGAGAGGAGTACTTGACGATCGAAGGGAGGTGACAAAGGCAGTGAGGGCCAAAATCCTCGATGAACTCAGGCTGGCACAAGGCATTAAGAAGGGAGGGAGACTTCTTAAGTACATCAGGAGAAAAGAAGCTGTAAGGACCACATAGTAAGTTAGGAAGGAGGGGTTGGGTGGAGGCAGAGTGCGAAAGCGGGCTACTAAATGAGTACTCTGCCAGTATTTACTAAAGAGAAGAGGAGGTGACACCCAAGGTGGGAGAAATGGCAGAAGCAGGGGGGGAAGTGAGACAGATGGGGAATTCTGGAGGCAGAGTTCGAGAGGGTTTGAAGGCACTGAGGGTGGACAAGGCGCCAGGCCCAGATGGCATCCACCCAGGGTACTGAAGGAGCTGGCAGAGGTCCTTGCAGGACCTTTGAAGACCCTATTTAATGCCTCACTACATTCGGGTGTGTACCTCAGGACTGGAGGATGGCTCATGTGGTGCCCCCCACAAGAGTGGCCCCAAGGATGAACCGGAAACTACAGACCAGTGAGCCTCATCCATTGTGGGTAAGCTAATGGAGACTATCCTGAAGGAGAGGCTGGTGGCCCTCCTAGAGGCCAAAGGACTACAGGACAGCAGACAGCATGGCTTCATACGTGGCAGATCCTGCCAAACCAACCTGGTCAAGTTCTATGACTGGGTAACTAGGCAACTGGACAGGGGCCATGCAGTGGATGTCCTGTATCTGGACTTCAGTAAGGCATCTGACTCAGTGCCATGGAAGGCTGGGAAGGAAGTTAGTAGGCACAGGGGCGGTGGAAAGCTGGTGAGATGGGTAGGAAACTGGCTGCAGGAAGGCAACAGAGGGTGGTGGTGGGTGGGGAGCTCTCACACCCAAAGGGCAGTGACGGTGTCCCACAGGGCTCGGTGTTGGGACCAGTGTTGTTTGGGATATTCATTGCAGACATATCATGGGACATCAAGAGCAAGATCAGTCTGTTTGCTGATGATACCAAGGTTGGTGTGGTGGTGGATGACCTAGGGGGATGGCAGGGTTTGCAGGATGATCTGGCAAAGCTTGAATCCTGGTCAGACACCTGGCAACGGGGCTTTAATGCCAAAAAGTGCAAGGTGCTGCATTTTGGGATGAAGAACCCAAGGAGGAGTTACCAGCTAGGGGGAGTGCAGCTAGCCTAGACAGAGGAGGAGGAGAAGGATCTGGGTGTGCTCATTACAGGGTCAATGAACAACTCAGCACAATGTAGGAAGGGAGCTGCAAAGGCCAACAAAATGCTGGGTTGTATTGCAAGGGGTATATCCTCGAGGAGGGAGGAGGTGATTCTGCCACTGTATAGGTCATTAGTTAGACCACACCTGGAGTACTGCATGCAGTACTGGCGTCCGTATCTGAAGAGGGACATTAAGTTACTGGAGGGGGTGCAGTGCAGGGCGACAAAGATGATCAAGGGGCTGGGTGAGTTATCATACGAGAGGAGGTTGAAGGAGTTGAACATGTACTCACTGGAGGAGAGGAGTGACAGGGGTGACATGATTGAAACCTTTAAATACATGAAAGGAATAAACAAGACGGGTACAGAGGGGCTGTTCAAAGTAAGGGAGGGGAAGGCCACCAGGGGCCATGATATGAGACTGGAGCGAGGAAGGTTCAGGAATGAGATGAGGAGACACTTTTTTACAGAGAGGGTGGTGGCTGGGTGGAATGCGTTACCTGCAGAAGTGATATGCAGTAGAACAGTGGACTGCTTCAAACGAAGATGGGACAGGACAAGGGGGAGGGTTATTGAAGGGGAAGGGTGGAAGGGAGGGGCAGCTGCAGAAACAGGGGTGCTAGCTGCACATTCGAGCAGACTTGATAGACCTCTAGGCCTTTATCTGCTGGGAAATTTCGTATGTTCGAATGTTCGTATGTTCCAGCAACGATTTTACAGAATATGCTTTAGCCACATCCGGCTTTGGAATTTGAGACGTGGTATCCAGGGCCCTGTTTAAGATTATATTCCAGTCCCCTCCCATTATCAGTAGGCCTTGAGCCTTTTCAGCCACTAACTGGAAAAGGTTTGAGTAGGTTCGGAGGGGGGACCCTGGGGGTATATATGCATTAACCATAGTGACTTGGATATCCTGAATAGACCCTATGACTATGAGGTACCTTGCTTCAGGGTCCTTTATCACCTCCTATTGCTGGAAGTGGAGGTTTTCCGAAAGGAGAATCGCCAACCCCCTCTTTCTGCCCGTCGGGAGAGACGAATGATAAATTTGAGGAAAAGACCTCGATTTAAGCTTTTGGGCTTCAAGAGGAGAAAGGTGGGTCTCCTGTAGGAAGACACCATCACACCTTTGGGATGCTATGAATTGTTGAATCCTCCTCCTTTTAATAGGATTTACAGATCCATTTATGTTGAGTGACATAAATTTCGTAGCTTGTTTAGCCATTTTCCATATACCCCAATTACAAAAGCCCTTTTCTTACACACTGACTTTCTGTACTTTAGCAACTTATCTGGTTATAATCCTGCAAAACATGAAACTTTTTAATATAACCATCAACAGATTTCAGAACCATTCTTATTTCTAATGAACAACAAAACTGTAGCTCTGGCCTCATTCTATTTTGAGCCAAGAGCAGGATTAAATGTTGGCTAGCCATTGCCGAAACTAATCCCGGCCAGGCTGCCCAGTAACTAGCGATTTGACTTCCAAGGGAAGGCTGAATGGTGGTTATCAGCTGAAGGGTGTCTGAGAGCACAGACCAAAGCAGGGAGCTCAACAGTGCAATGAGTGTTCCCTGCGGGGCCCAGGTATAACCATGGGAAACGCCCCCTTCCAGTTGTCAGTACGCATCCGCGTAGGCACTTATTTCCCATCCTTTTCCTCCTCTCCCCACCCTCTGTAACATGAATTATCAACATCCCTTAAGCCCGCTTTTAGATTCCAGTCTTGAAGATGCATGCCATCGGCATCCCGGGACCCCTTTCCTTCTATCTTACGGGTGTAATAAGGATCCCCTTCTGCCCCGAGTGCCCCCCCAGTGGAGGCGTCCACATAGGGGGTCTCCCAGGTGGGTGAGTTTCCCCATGGCCCTGATTTATTGTGGAGGCTATTAATCTGTCTTGGGTAACTGTACCCCTCTGGGTTCTCTAAGAGGTGCCTGGGGGGGGGGGGAACAGTGCCCGCGATATGTACAGTCTAGGCCTCCCATGGGGCAGAGTCACCCAGTTGGACAACAACATACCGACTACAAGTGGGGTTTTTCCCTATTCAGGGTTTAAGGCCAGCCCAGAATAATCCGCCCTTCACCAGTTTTCCCCCATCTCCACCCCCCCCGAGGTCCCCACCCTCCCGATCCATTGTGACCTGTGGATCCAGGTGGGCAAGACCCTCTGAGCCCTGGACCTGAAAATCCAGTCCAAGCCTTAGATATATCGCAGACTCAAGGTGCCACAACGTTCCCCCAAACATGTGAGCATCCTTCCCCTGTATCCATCCCAGCCCGCATCTCAGAGGAAAGAGGGGGAACCCAGCCATTTCCAGCCCTGGGGGATCTGGCATTGTCCCTAGGAGTCATCCGATTTGTCATATATCAGTATATATAGCTCCCTGCCAGATCGTACATCTACCCAAAGGCCATCATGCAGGAAATAAGCATAAACCCCTCCCCCAACCCCCACCCCATCTTTAGCCACAAGGGCTTTGGCCCGTTACCGCCCTCGAGATTTACCAAGGATTTTTAAAATTAACTTGACTTCTTAACTTAAATGTCTGTATAATGACATTTCAAAAAAACTTCCCCAAGGGCTTCATGCGAGCCTCTCCCCCCCTCCTCCGCCATTCCTGGTCATATATAAAGTAGTACAAAAGTATTTTAAAGGAATGGGGGGGATCAAATAAAGGGAGTGAGTCCGGACACAGTAAACTATTTCCCTGAAGTCATTTACTATACTCACTGCGACCCTTGTGTGCCTCAGCATCTGGGGGGGGAGTTATGATCCACAGGTGAGGTTGGGTAGGGGTTTGGGGGGTAGCGAGGGATCCGGCCTAAGCGACTTAGAGAGAAAAAACAACAGATTATGGGATTGCGTTTCTGGTTACTACTTCAAGTGTCCAATAGTCGTGAAGAACCCATTTCGCCTTCTTCATCGTTGGTTGCCGATTTCAGGTGTGAGGCTCCTTTATTCATCATCATGGAATCCCCCAATTTCCGGAGCACTGCGCCGATGTCTGCACGGAGGGAGGTCTGCGGCATCCGTTGGGTAGAGCCCTTCTTGATCACTCCCTTCTGCGCCACGGACCAGGCCAAAGATAGAAGGTCTCGTTCCAATCTTTCCTTCACTAGTGGAGGAGTGCTGATTCCCAGTTCCGTTAGGTAGGGCATGGCAGACAAAAGATCCTTAAAAACCTTGTTTCCTTGATCAGTGGTTATCTTCATCCTCGCTGGGTGTAACACCTGGACTTTAATGTTTTTTGCCCTGAGTTGCTTTACTATGGGCCAGATCATTTTTCGGGCTTCCTGAACCTCCATTGTGTGATCGTTATCGATCGCTATCCTGCTGTCTTTATACTCCAATGGGCTCTGTCGCCAGGCTTGCCGCAGTACCTCCTCTTTGCTGGTGTATGAGGTGAATCGGACTATGAGGGATCGAGGCCTGGCATCAGGGTTAACTGGTTTCGGGGCCAGCAACCGATGTGCATGGTCCATCCTCAGGTCCAGATCCTCTGGCAGGTTAAGAATTTTCTTAAGGAGACCTTGTGTGAACTCAACAGTGCCCGCAGCTCCATCTTCCGATCCCTCCGGGACCCCATATATTCTAACATTCTGCCTCCTGCTCCTGCCCTCCAAGTCGTCGAGGCAGTGGGTTAATTCTCGGTCCCTCACTAGGAGGTAGAGGAGCAGCCTATCATGTCTGTCAGCTTGCTCCGAAACCACAGAAAGGCACAGCTCCATCTGTTCTGTTTTGTGGTCTATCCGGTTAAAGTCCGCATGTAATTCGGACAAGGTCTGATCAATTTTGGAGACCGTGTGAGCCGTTTGATGGATCGTTTCAATCAGTTCATCACCATGGGGGGGTTCCCAGGCTGTGCGGCCTGCTGTGTCTCTCCAGAGGCCTCACCCTCTTCAATGTCCACTATGTCTTCCTCCTGCAGCAGCACTTTGAGCTTTTGGACTGGGGTTAAGTGTAGTTTCACCTGTTTATTGTGGCATTGTTTGGCCGGGAAAGCCATCGTAAATCGGGCGATTGGTTTGGATTTTAGACGGCGGGGAGCTGAGCTGGTAAATCAGGCTGCCATCACGGGCCCTGACGTCACCGGAAGTCCAGCAGATACGATTATTGATGAATCTTTAGAGAAGAAGTGAATCACCAACACTGAAAAAGACTTTTCACTGTGACACACTCAGTCAAGCCTACCATTTATCTTCTCCCTCCCAAAAGTTCATAAAGATCAAAAATAACCACCAGGTAAAGTGAAGTAAAGTAAATCTTTATTTACATAGCGCCTTTCCCAAACCAAGGCACTTCACATTTAAATACAATATACATACATAGAATTCTCATTAAAACAATAAATATAACAATTAATTAAAATTCTTGGAAGGCTAAGTTAAAAAGATATGTTTTCAGCTCAACTTTGAATCTATCGACGGTCAGGCATTCTCTTAACTGACAAAGTAGAGCATTCCACAGAGTAAAAGGTAAAGGTAGGTGCAGCAAAAGAAAAAGCACGAGCACCAGATGTTTTCAAATGAACACTGAATCTCTAGCAATCCCTTGCTAGTGGATCAGAGAGGACAGAGGGGGCAGTAGGGAGTCAGGAGATCTAGCAGGTAGCTGGATCCCTGTTCGTGTAGGGCTTCAAAGGTTAGCAAGCCAACCTTAAAGGTGATCCGTCACCGAACAGGCAGCCAGTGCCGTCCGCACAGCACAGGTGTAATATGACTGGCCCTTGATGTACCAGTCAGAAGCTTGGCCACAGCATTCTACACTAGCTGCAAGTGGCAGATATCAACCCCAGGAAGCCCTAGGTAGAGAGCATTGCAGTAGTCAAGGCAGGTGGTGACAAAGTACATATCATAGGGTCAATCACAGAATCCTTATCCAAATATGTGGACTTTTTCTCGAGACCATTTGTGTGCCAAGAAAAATCTTTCATTGAAGATGTAAGAGCAATCTTAAATATATTAAAAGACAAACATCACACCTGAAACCATTCTAGTCACCTTGGCCATAGACAATTTATATAACAACATCCCTCATGAGGATGGGATGTGAGTTTTGGTGAAAACACTGGAAGACAGAACAGAATACACCCCCTCCAAACACACACACAGTTTGTTGTAAAATTAGCAGGATTTATTTTGAAATCAAACTCTTTCATTTTTATGTAATGCTGACCCCCCCACTTGTTATTCAGACAAGGCAGCAAACCACAAGTTTGCAGAAAATAAGTATCACCCCAGACATTAGGGCAAATACTTGGCTCAGGCATCTCAGAGGTTGGGGTAGTGCACAAAACAAAGATTTCTATTTTACCCAAGTCTGGGAGAGAGAGGTGCCAGGGCTATGCTGTGTCTGAGTATGCTGTGTATGCTGTATCTGAGGGGCCGCCAAAACATCACACTAGTCACCAAAAGATGGATTGTCCACAACCAGGAATTTGGGATGTGACTGTATGACTTTATTCCTGACACAGTGCTAACAGCAAATAAGGTTGTGCCCCCTGGGCTTGAATTGTAATTTACAGATAACACCTGAGCAGGCAAAAACATTTTCGAACTTCCTTGCAGCCAAACTGTCTTCTCCCACAAACATTTTACCATACCTGTCAAGCTCTATGCAGGGTTCCTGGACTTCCACGAACTGCCAGCCCTATTTCAGGAGACTTGGCTTAGAAAAACTGCTACCAGTCCTATGCAAGGTTCCTGGCTTATTTAAAGCACCACTAGGTGACTATAGTTAACACCTAAACACATATTTTCCTCTGGGTAACCAGATCTATTTATTTTATTTATTTTTATTTATTTCAGTTTCAGAATTACAACCTTTGAGCCAAACAGACTCTTTTACAAAGGCTCCAAGTCAGTAGAAGAACAGATACGAAAATACAAACATACGAAATTTGCCAGCAGATAAGGCCTAGAGGTCTATCAAGTCTGCTCAAATGTCCTTCTTTTACTATTCTGCAGCTGCCCTCCTTCCACCCTTCCCTTCATTAACCCTCCCCCTTGTCCTGTGCCATCCTCGTTTGAAGCAATCCACTGTTCTACTGCATACCACTTCAGCAGGTAACGCATTCCACCCAGCCACCACCCTCTCTGTAAAAAAGTGTCTCCTCATCTCCCTCCTGAACCTTCCTCGCTCCAGTCTCATATCATGGCCCCTGGTGGCCCTCCCTTCCCTTACTTTGAACAGCCCCTCTGTACCCGTCTTGTTTATTCCTTTCATGTATTTAAAGGTTTCAATCATGTCACCCCTGTCTCTCCTCTCCTCCAGTGAATACATGTTCAACTCCTTCAACCTCCTCTCGTATGATAAGTCCCCCAGCCCCTTGATCATCTTTGTTGCTCTGCGCTGCACCCCCTCCAGTAACTTAATGTCCCTCTTCAGATACGGATGCCAGTACCGCACGCAGTACTCCAGGTGTGGTTTAACTAATGACCTATACAGTGGCAGAATCACGTCCTCCCTCCACGAGGATATACCCCTTGCAATACAAGCCAGCATTTTGTTGGCCTTTGCAGCTGCCTTCTTGCATTGTGCCGAGTTGTTCATTGACCCTGTAATGAGCACACCCAGATCCTTCTCCTCCTCTGTCTGGGCTAGCTGCACTCCCCCTAGCTGGTGACTCCTCCTTGGGTTCTTCATCCCAAAATGCAGCACCTTGCACTTTTTGACATTAAAGCCCAGTTGCCAGGCGTCTGACCAGGTTTCAAGCTTTGCCAGATCATCCTGCAACCCCTGCCATCCTCCTAGGTCATCCACCACCACGCCTACCTTGGTATCATCAGCAAACAGACTGATCTTGCTCTTGATGTCCCATGATAAGTCTGCAATGAATATCCAAACAACACTGATCCCAACACCGAGCCCTGTGGAACATCGCTCGTCACTGCCCTTGGGTGTGAGAGCTCCCCACCCACCACCACCCTCTGTTGCCTTCCCTGCAGCCAGTTTCCTACCCATCTCACCAGCTTTGCACCTGCTCCTGTGTCTACTAACTTCCTTCCCAGCCTTCCATGTGGCACTGAGTCGAATGCCTTACTGAAGTCCAGATACAGGACATCCACTGCATGGCCCCTGTCCAGTTGCCTAGTTACAGTCATAGAACTTGACCAGGTTGGTTTGGCAGGATCTGCCACTGTATGAAGCCATGCTGTCTGCTGTCCTGTAGTCCTTTGGCCTCTAGGAGGGGCCACCAGCCTCCTTCAGGATAGTCTCCATTAGCTTACCCACAATGGATGTGAGGCTCACTGGTCTGTAGTTTCCCGGTTCATCCTTGGGGCCACTCTTGTGGAGTGGCACCATGAGCCATCCTCCAGTCCTGAGGTACACACCCCGAATGTAGTGAGGCATTAAATAGGTCTTCCAAAGGTCCTGCAAGGACCTCTTCCAGCTCCTTCAGTACCCTAGGGTGGATGCCATCTGGGACTGGCGCCTTGTCCACCCTCAGTGCCTTTAAACCCTCTCGAACTCTGCTCTCCATGATTTCCCCATCTGTCACCACTTCCCCCCTTGCTTCTGCCATTTCTCCCACTTTGGGTGTCACCCCCCTCTTCTCTTTAGTAAATACTGAGCAGAAGTACTCACTTAGTGCTTCTGCCTTATTGCACCCTGCTTCCACCCAACCCCCTCCTTCCTAATCCTTACTATGTGGTCCTTACAGCTCCTTTTCTCCCTGATGTACTTAAAGAAGTCATTCTCCCCCTTCTTAATGCCTTGTGCCAGCCTGAGTTCAGTAGATGCTTTGGCTCCCCTTACTGCCCTTGTCACCTCCTTCGATTCTGTCAAGTACTCCTCCCTGTCCTCCCCCTCCCTGTTTTCTTGTACTTTCTAAAGGCAGCTCTTTTCCTCCTTACCTTTTCCATGACCTCCTTGCTCAACCAGCTCGGTTTCTTAGCCCTAGCCTTCTTGCTCTGGGCTTTGCAGCAGGTTTTGGTTGCCTCCACTATAACCAGCTTTATGAGCTCCCACCTCTGGTTAGTGTCTATACTAGACTGAATTCTGTCCAGGTACCCTTTTACCACTTCCCCCATCCTCCCAAAGTTGGCCCTCCTGAAGTCCAGCACTATTGTGCCAGATTCCACTCCTTCCTTGCCCATATCCAATGTGAGCCATACTGAGTGGTGGTCACTCCCTGACAGCGGTTCCTCCACTGTAAGTTCTCTCACAAAGTCCCCATTTGCCAGCACAAGGTCAAGGGTATTCCCTAACCTGGTTGGTTCACTGACCATTTGCAGCAGGAAGCTGTCCTGGAAGGCATCCAGCAGTACCTGCTCCCTTCTGTTCCTGGTTGTTGGGGTGCTCCAGTCCACTCCTGGCATGTTGAAGTCCCCCACAATCACCACACTACCCTTCTTGCAGGTCCTCCTGATCTGTCCCGCTAGTTCCCTGTCTAACTCCTCCGTCTGAGATGGTGGCCTGTACACCACTCCCATTCTAAGAATCCTATTCTTGGAATCCTGGATTTGCACCCAAAGTGACTCTGTACTACCCTCCTCCCCTTCCTCCCTTACACACTTCAGTCCTTCCTTCACATATAGTGCCACCCCCCTCCTTTCCCAATCACCCTGTCCCTACGAAATAACCTGTACCCTGGTACAGACAGGTCCCAGTCATTGTATTGGGTGGCCCATGTTTCCGTGATGGCTGCAATGTCCACCTCTCCCTCTGCCATGAGAACCTGTAACTCTGCAGTTTTCCTCCCAAGGCTCCTAGCATTAAGGGTAACCACCTTCCACCCCCCCCATCCTGCCCTCCTTTCCTAGCATCACCAACAGTACTTGCCATTTGTCCTTTGTCACTGTTATGGGGGTAAGCTCATATGGTTTCCCAACCTGTGGTCTCTGCATATCTCTTCCCCAACTGCCACCCCCCACTCCTAGTTTAAATTCCCAACTTCCTCTATGTACTCCTCCATCCTCTGTTTCAACACTTTCTTTCCCTCCTCACTCAAGTGTAGTCTGTCCTTGGCATAGAGACTACTGTCCTCCCAGGTCCCTCCCCACCCCCAACAGCCCATACCCTTTAGCACAACACCAGGTTCTTAGCCGCCCATTAAATTCCTCTATTCTCAGCTTTCTTGTTGTGCTTGCCTCGCTGGCATGGAGTATCTCTGAAAAAGTTACTGATCTTCCTGCCCCCTCACATAATTGTGCTAGTTCCTCAAACCTCCTCTGGACTGTATCTACTGTCTTGTCAGCCAGGTCGTTTGTCCCAAGATGTATGTAACCCCCCTGCAAATGGGGGTTCCAAAAAGACTTCCAGGAGCTTGCTTGAATGCTCCAAGCCTGAACGGTGTTTGGCGTTTAAGCCATTTATCAGTGAGTGTTTTTAGAGCCTCTGGTACTTTCTCTTTAAGAGCTGTCTGCTTGCAGACATAATTAGTTTGTATGGGGGGACTGTGTGCTTCTCTGCTTGAGTACCACTCGAGCTGCTGCCAATTCACTCCATTTTGCAGTCACTAGGGTGCAAAGGAACCTATCTGAAAGATGTAACTGTTTGCCAGAAATCATTTAGAGTAATAATGAAATTACAGTTTGTCTAACCTGCTTTCTTTGCAGTCAGAACTGTGTTTGCCTAGTTCCCATTCTAGTTTTGAACTGCTGAACTGGACCAATCAGTGTGGGTTAAGGTAGCTCTAAAATGGTGCCTTGGGCAGATCAGAACTTGGACTCATAATCTGAGCCAGCCACAAGAGGATTGTATGGGCAGTGACTCTGGGAGATGTAGTTTAGACTTCAGCGCCTTTTTGGACCAACAGGGCAGTCTATTGTGAGTGACAGCCAATCCAGCCAAGAACTGGGAGGAACTCAAGGAAGTGCGGTTTTGTCTGCTGGAGTTTCAGTTGAGCTCTGGTAGTGAAGGGAAGAGCCCTGTGCTTTTTTCGGTGTACAGTTTTAGTCGAGAAACGTGTGTAAGGCCCAGAGTTCCGGTCTGCAGCTTGTGTAACTGCTTGTTAGGACTGAATCCGTCCTGTGAAGAGAATCAAAGGATATCTGAAGAGTAGAAACCAGGCTCACCCTGTAGAAGACTGGAGAAATTGCTGAATTGCACTCGGTCTGTCAGGAACTGAATCTGCTGTGTGTTCTCTCGGGTATTGTGCAGTAATTGCGATCAGGATAGAGAAGCAGCCTGCCTGGTATAGTACTTTCTTTTTACCATATAAATGTGTGGCTCAAGTGAATCCTGCTGCCATTAAAGGACTTTTGCCTGTGACTGTTTACCATATAAATGTGTGAGGAGGCATTGTAGCTCAGTGAATCCTGCTGCCATTAAAGGACTTTGCCTGTTGCAGTTTGCCATATAAATGTGAGAGTCTCGTGGAGCTCAAGTAGCCCTGCTGACACTGAAGGACCCTATCTTGTTTGGCGGTCATGAGTACTAATTCAGGAGTCGCTCCCTGTTGGATTGTCACATTGAATCCAAATGGATTACTGTACTGCTGACTGTTTAGCTAATTTTTCTTTTCTCTGTGTGAAAGGGCCCCTACCAGCTGCCATGGTTTGGACTAGCCACTAGGGCTTGGGTACCCAGGGACAGTAACTGGTAGGGATAGGCCTGTGCACAGAGCCATAGGTAGATGAGTAAAGTGATAAGCTAATTAACCTGATTCCCCCCTGTCCTTGTTATATCCCCCTAAATAAATCAGAGCTGCTTGTTTCAGCAAAGTTATACTGCATGAGGTATTTGTGTATGTTAAAGTATTGTGCTGTGATTGTTGCACTGTATCTTATTTTACAGGAGGTCCCAGTGCCTGAACCAGTCCTGGGGGTAAGTGTGTACTGTGAAGGTAATTCTGATATATTGTGTGGGCCACTACTGGGAAGAAAGGGGGGTTGCAGTGTCCCAGAGGGCTGTGACCAAGTTAGTTTAACTATTGCAAACCCTGTCCTCTGGGTGGAGGCACCCGCCATCGGATCCAGGCCCCTCAACCTGTTAGTGGCAAATCAGGCAGGGGTAGTAGCCCCTGGGATAGTGCCATCTAGGGGTTACATGTATAATTAAATGAGGCTTGTCCCTACCCCTTCTAGCATATTTCAGAACAGACTGTCCCACCCTTTCCGCTGTCATTCCTGGCATGGCCTCCACCCAAATGCGACTATGCCTCCCCGTTACCCCACCTAACTCCTCTTAGTATTGAGTCCCCCAGCACCAAGATTCCACCCTCTTACTCCCTGCTTGCTTCCATTCATCTCCCTCTCTCATTTCCAGCTCCTCTTCTTCCTCCTGCACATTATTTCCTCCTTTTACCCCTGTTGCAGTTCTCCCAGCAGAACTTCCCCCCGCTCCAGTTCGGTCCAGGCATTTATCAATTACTCCTCTAATTTCATAATTTCCCTCCTCCTCCTTTTTCCTCTTTAGCAGTGCACAACTATTTTGTGAAGGCCCTTCACAAATGCCCGCTCCCTCTCTCTTCATAGTAATCCGTTCTCTCCTTTCCACTCCATGACTTTTGCCACTTCTTCGCCTCCCCTCACAAGTCCCTATCTCCTCCTTCCATTTGTCTTTTGTCTCCTGACCTGGTTTCCCCGGCAATTGTTCTTCCTGGCCTGGGCCCCTTTGTCTCTGCTTCCCTTCTTCTGACCCCCTCCTCACCACTGTTGGCTTAAATCGCCCTCCCTCATCTCCCCTTCTTCCTCCCTCCAGTGTTGGGCTAAACCCACCCCCAATCTGCCTTGCCTGTCTTAGTTCCTCCTGCAGACCCTCAATCTCCTTTCTATGTTTTTCTATGTGGTTGCACACTAAACATCCTCCCACACTCCAGGCAATTTTTAGAAAGACTGGTGCACAGCAGTTGTTGTAGCCTACCACCCTACCCATTGCTGTCATTGCCCTCCAGCGAGCCCCCCACCCTTCCAGATACAGGATACCAAACACTCCACCAAGTCTCCCCTCTCCCTCCTCTATCAGTGCAAAACATTTTCTTTATTTCCCTTACCTCCTTTGTTGCTCACGTTTAGATATATTTGAGCAACTGCTTTTTATATTCCTATCCTTCCTATCCACACTCAAAACAGACTTTAAGTAGCCATTGCACAACCTTCTTCAAACTCCTACTCCTCCTTTCCCCAATGCAATATCAATGCTGAAGAAGTAATAATAAGCTCTAAATTGCATTTACTTCCCTTCCACTGAGAGAGCAGTCACCTCTTTACTTGCTGCTGTTCCTTTCCTGGTATGCCCTCCTACTCCACACCCTTTACTATACCCAGTGTTTAGCTCCTGTCAATCAGATTTAACAGGGCAATATAATCAAGAGTTGGGAAGTAGGAAATTTGCAGCAACCAAAGACAGCAAAGAAATACACCACCACTACATTTTAAATCCTCAACAGCCCAAAACAATTCTAAGTAAAGACAACAAAGAAAGTACAGTGTCACCAAAAGCCCACACTCCAAGTCTAAAAGAAAAACAGCAACTACCAGTTACTGTAAAGCATTGAATTGAATATGCTTCCTTCCCCTTCTGGCTTTTATAACATTCAAAAATACATACATTTCTATCTCAGCTCTTTACCCTTACCATCGAAAGGTAACTACAATCACAATAATCTACCTTCTACTAATAATTAGATTACTAATAATAATAGATGAAAAAGTACAAATTACATCATATGACGAGAACATACAATAGCCAAGTGACAAGGCTATTTTACAAGGAAGATAAATGTGGAGTACAACCTCAAATACAAATACTTTTATAACAGAAATATCTCTAGTCTATAGGTCTAGTTACTAAGTGCAGGTTGCTTGTAGTTCGTAGTCAAAATTGGCTTTGTTGAGGAAGGAGGAGGTATAGAGAGTATTGGCATGGGTAGAGAGGAGGTATATTGTATAAAGTAATTAGGGGTTAGGAGAAGGGGATATAGTGATGAGGGAGAACAAGCTGATAAGTACTGTATGCATGGGGGCAGCCTTGGGGAAGTGTAAACCAATAGGAGGGGATGGGGTGAGGACTAGTGGGACGAGAGGGTTAAAAAGGTGGGGGGTAAGGGTTGGAAGTATAAGGCAGGAGATGGAGCTCCTGTCATTGTGGACAGCAGTTGCACTCTTGGGATTCTACTTGCGCTTAGAATGAGGGGATAGCTCACTCTGGCCACAGACTAGATTACTGCTACCATTACTTTAGGATTACAGGATTCTCTGCCACACAGGGGCTACAAGAGACATCCCACTTCACGAATGTTGGGTAAAGATCCATGGCACCTATATCTGACAGACACCAGGGCCCCCCCTAAACAGTTTATATTTCACACACTTGTTCCTCAGGGTCCATGGCACCAAGTATCTGACAAGGCACCAGACAACCCCACTTGAGCACTTTACTTTTCACGCTTTATTCCCCTCAGAACACTTGGAAAGTACTTGAAATCCTCAGATCTCACACAAGTCCATTTCTTTAACTTGTTTTGTACACACAAAATCTCTATATTTGGGCAGTACTGACAGCTCTTACAGTCTGTTGGGAGATTTCCCCAAGTAACCTTCAGTCCCATTCTCTTTACACTGTGAAGAATTTTCACCCCTTCGGGGCTTCACAGGATCTGGTAGTCACCACTTTCAGAGAAACCAGCCTTTACTGAACTATGGCAGAAACACAAAACAGAGGGTCCTTCCCTCTTGACAAATGTGTCAGCAGGCAGCTCTTGCCCTCAGAACTCTCAGTGAGCTCCTCTCCCTTCAAACTCCAACTTCAGAACACAGTCTGACAGCTCCAGCAATAGCTGTTAGCCAAATATGACTTATGCCGCTTCGAGAATTCTGAACAGCATTACCTCATCCTCTGTTCAGCAGAGCCTAGCAAATGATGATGGGATCTACTATGATATCTCAATAGTTGATCTCCCGAATTTCATTGGCCCAAATTTAGGAGACCGACTGTCAGAAAACCAACAAGATCTTAGCGCAATGTGGTTGGCAAGCTCCCCCCCCGCACCACCACCCCGCACCCCCTGCAACTAAAATAACCAACTCTGAGGGGGAGCGAACCTTGGAGTAGGTTAAAAAAATTACTGGGAGGGTGAGAAGAGCACCGCACCAAAATTGCTGCCACAGAACAGAACCCAGGCCTGAGAGCAGTGCTGACTGAGCTGCTAGTAGCTTAGCCCTCCACACCATGGGAGCAGCTCGGCCAACCTTAGCATTTTACCCTCTCTTGTGGTGCATGACTAGGGGTAGGGTAGCGGTTTGTCACATCTGCTACCTTACCCCTGTCAGCACCAGCTGCTGTCTGTTGGGCAGATGTGTGTCAGGCAGATAAACTCTGGATCCTGTACGTCAGGATTCCGAGTTTCAGCAATTAGTAATGACTCCTGATAATGTAATGTTTTACAGAGAGCATTTAATCCCTCTGAACATGGCCAGTTTATCTGCCTGCTCTAAAACTGATGGGATTCTAGTAACCCCAGGAACTGGTTGGTTACATTTACACAGAAACAAAGAATTTGAAGGCAGATAAGGACTGCTTGGCCCACCTTGTCTGCCCATGTTCCCTACCTACAGTCACACCATAGACCCTACTTGATCTCTTGCCCCCTTTCCTTGCTTCTAAGGTTCACTTATACCTATCCCATGCCTTCTTAAATCCCATTACAGTTTTTGCTCTCTCCACCTCCTCAGGGAGGCTGTTCCAGACATCCACCACCCTTTCTTTAAAGAAGTGTTTCCATACTGATTCTACCCCCTCCAGCTTCATCGCATGACCCCTTGTTCTTGTACATCCTTTTATTTGAAAAAGGCTTCCCTCTTGAACCTTATTTATACCATTGAGGTATTTGAAAGTCTCTATCATATCCCCCTTCTCTCCTTTCCTTCAGTCTGTACATATTGAGGTCCTGTAGTCTCTCCTCATAGGGCTGTTAATGCAGATTGCACACAGTTTTATCTGCCCTCCTCTAGACTGCCTCAACTCTGTCTAGGTCCTTTCAGAGATGAGGACTCCAGAACTGGACAGAGTACTCTAGGTGGGGTCTCACCAGAGATTGATACAGAAGTATCATCACCTCCCCACTCCCATCAGGCTGTCACCTTGGCCCCACCCCAGCTGCAGCCAGAACTGAGCCCCTATGCCCTACCCCTCCCAGCCACATCACGGTGGGGACTTACTCCGCTCACTGTCGAAGGCCAGGTGAACACCAGGGGAGCTGACTAGGGTGCATCTGCTGTGATGCCAGTGGACCACCTTCACATGCACGGGGGAGGTTTTTTCTTGTGCTTGGTTTCTCCCTCCCACAGCATGGGCCTGCAATGATGCCAAAGACATTCTGTGCACGTATCTGCACCTGGCACATCTGGTGTCAGCTCGCGTCGATCCCACAGCTGACCGCAACATGTACCAACCCCCAGCCACCACCAGGAGCCAGCACGTCTGTGGTCTTCCTTCCCCACCCTCCTCAGAGGAGGAGAGCAGTCCCTGGGATTCTCAATCCTCCTCATCCCAGCCAACCCCCAGCACCTGAGGAGAATTTAGGATTTACAGAAAAATACAACACGGAGGAAGTAAACTATCTGGATTTAAAAATATATATAAAAAACTAACCAATTAGAAACAACACTGTACAAGAAAACCATGTGTAACTCCCCACTAGTTTGGTGCTTACCGTAAGTGTCTCCCAGGGCTCCAGCAATGCCCACTGCCAGGCAGATGTACATTGGAAACCATAAATCCATGGTTATTTGGTGACCCTATTGATCTGCGTGAGAGTGCCATGATGTGCCTTGGTGCCTGTCCCTTTAAGTGACACTGAGAATGTGCTGTGAATGGCCTGGGCTAAGGATCCAAGTGCTTCAGAGCTCTTGACCGGCCGGGCATCACCCCAATTTGCTCCACTCTGCTGTCGCTGTTAGAGCAGAGGGAGTGCTATCTGATGTAAATATTTACTGCTGAATTGTTGTTATCATAACCCCCCTGCAAATGGGGGTTCCCAAAAGTCTTCTAGGAGCTTGCCTGAATGCTCCAAGTCTGGGCGGTGTTCGGCGTCCGAGCTGTTTAAATGTGGTTCCAAGTGAGTGCTATTTGAGCCTCCACATACTGTCTCTTTAAGAGCTGTCTGCTTGCAGACTTAATTAGATTGTATGGGGGGGGACTGTTTATTTAATGCTCGAATCCTGCCCAGGCTGCTGTCAATTTGCTCCATTTCTGCCGTTGCTACATATGCAGATGGAGCCTTGTTGAAAGATATAACTGTTTGCCAGAAATCATTTAGAATGACTGAGAAAATGTAATTTGTCTAACCTGTCTTCCTTTCTGCACGAACTGTTTCAGTGTAGCTCTTTCATTTTGGTTCTGAATAGCTGACTTGGACCAATCAGGATGATAGGGAGACCATAAAATGGAGCCTGTGGACGAATCGGAACTTGGACTCTCAATTTTGAGCCAGCCACAAGGGGATTGTATGGGCAGTGATTCTGGGAAATGTAGTTTTAACCTTGGTGCCTTTTTCGACCAACAAAGGCAGTCTTATTGTGAGTGACAGCTGAATCAGCCAACAGAATAGTGTGGAGCTAAAGGAAATGCCCTGCTCTGTGACTGGAAAGATCAGATCAGTTGTGGCAGTGAAGAGAGAAGGAGCTGTGTGCTTCTGCGGTGTATAGTTTCGCACGGGAAGCACGTGTGATGCCCTGAGTTTCGGTCTGCAGCCTTTGTGAGTGTCAGTTTGGACTGAATCTGAGTTGTGAGGAGAAAGAAGCACTAGAAGTGTGGAAACCAGTTTCACCCTGTAGAAGACTGGAGAAATTGCTGAATTGAGCTCGGTCTGTCAGGAACTGAAGCTGCTGTGTGTGCTCCCGGGTATTTTGCAGTAATTGCAATCGGGATCGAGGAGCAGCCTGCCTGGTATAGTACTTTCCTTTTACATATGAATGTGCGTAGTGCTTGTGGGGAATCGCTATTTCCAATCCCCTGTGCTGTGTGCTGTGTGTTGAAGCTGGAAGCAAACCCCAGCTTGTCTCGAACTCAATCCATTTGCTATAAACTGCAGTGGGGTCCAGTCACAAGGACCTGCTGTTTCTGACAATCCAGAAGAACATCCACCATCCGGTTCTCAGCTTGGGTATTGTGAGTACAAATCAGGGTATTCCCCTGCAGCCTGTTTTCAATCACAAGTGTGTCATCTAATTCTTGTTGTTTCTTTGCTTCATGGACTGAACCATCAGCCTCCAGATTACAATTGGGTGTTGTGCATATATTTTCTTCTACAGGGCCCTATCCATCTGCACCTGCTGGCCAACCCCGGGCAATGGACCTGGCTAGCTCCCCCCAACCTGGGTACCAAGAGTGTGACTTTTCAGGCCTGTATGTGTGCACAGTACTGTGATTTAATGCCACTAATTAACCTGATTTCCCCCTCCCATGTTACTGTTCCCTAAATAAATCAGATTTGTTGTTGTTAAACTTTAAACTGTCTGAAGTGTCAGTACCTTCATGCCAAGCACTATATTGGTTTGTGTATGCTGCTTAACCTTATTTTTCAGGGGGTCCTCAGAGACGAACTTGCGAATCAGTCCCGAGGGTAAGTGGTACTATATGAATGAACAGTGTGTACATGTGGGGTATTGGTACTGTAACTCCTGTGCATCGTGTGGGCCATTAGAGAGATTAGAAGGGGTTTCAGTGTCCCAGAGGGCTGTGACCAAACTAGACCAACCATTACAAACCCTGACCTCTGGGTGGAGGCACCCGCCATAGCACCTAGGCCCCTCAACCTGTCAGTAGTCAAGCAGGCAGGGATAGTAGCCCTTGGGATAGCGCCACTTGGGGGTTACATTATGTTTAAGTTAGAGCGCTTGTTTTATCCTACCTTCCTGCAGCTTATGCATCCAAAAAGGAGCCACCATGTTTGGTCCAGGACTTCCAGGATTTGGGCCAATGGTGATACAGGGGACCTCTAGAGGTCCTTAGTTCAAGTGCCTTGTGGGAGAAACTGTGAACTCTGTTACAGGGTAGAATAAGACCCTGTCCCATTTGTTATGGAGATAGTGTTTAAATGCAAGGATCTTTCTTTTTTGGTCTTTTCTCTGTCTGGTAGCACAACCAAATTTTCCTGTGAGACCTCAGACTTGATCAACCTGAACAGTCTTGCAATTCTTTGTCTTTCTCTATCTCTCAGTTTTCTCTTGCTGTCTGTTTTTCCTCCCTTGCATATCGATATCAGCTAATATTAAAATATGTGCAAATTAGTGTATGGAAATGTAACTGATATTGGGATCCCTATTGTTCAGAAAATATATAGTGTTACTGATGAAATGTATATATTTATATTTTGAGATGACTGCATAAACTCTAGAGGTTACTTGAGTGCAAATGTTGCGCTTTTTGCAAAAACTGTAGGGGCCTCAAGAAGCACACTGTGCTCTAGCAGCTCCTGAAACTTAAAAGAACAGAGTATTTACAAGGACAGGATGTTTGTTTAGAATGGGGGTTGAAAAGACTTATAAAGGAGCTGAACTGCAATTTCTGGAGTTCAGAAGAAAAAGAGACACACAGAGACTGAAGAAAGATTTTATTTTATTTCTCTGTACATAGTTATTCTGAACAAGTTTATATTTTTTTGTTACTGCTACTGTAAATAAATAGTTTTGGTGAATTCTACAACTGCTTATGGTCTTTCCCTATGCTTCCTGACCTGTGCCTCGTCGACAAACTCTAAGGTTTGTCGCCTAAAGAAATCAATGGGAGTACTGGATTTTGATTGATAGCTCCCCCGGCCAATGGAAATGCTAGAAAAACAGACTAGTCAGAAACCTAATTTCAAACTGGATGAGTTAGCCCCAAGACTCTGAGGAGTGCAGCTCAAGCTCTTGAACTAAGAGAAGCTCTGTGGGGAGTTCATCCCAAGACTCCATGAAGCAAGGAACCTGTTCAAGCTTGCGGGGTTCTGACCTAGTCAAGGTCTAGTTTCCTCCAGCGGGCGTCTGCAGTCCCAAGTTTGGGAATCGATCACCAGAGACTGTCTTTGCAGGTTAAAGGTTTGCACAGCAGAGTGGCTGTAATTTCAAACCAGCCTGAAGCTGAACTGAGAAGTGGAGACGTGGATGCTGTTTCTTTTTGATGTGCTGAATGTTCGAGCTGGGCTGGGGCCTATTAACCTGGGATGCCTGTTTGCCACCAGCAGCCAGTTGCCTTGTTCAGTCAAGTGGACAGCCTGTTGAAGCCTTCACCAGCTCAAAGAACAGAACTTTGCCAGAAGTGTTTTATCCAACTGTGGACCCATGCCAAATTTGGCCCAAGGCATCGATTCCTGCACCAGTTACAGTTTTCTCAGTGAGAGACCAGCTTGGGGATCCAGACCCTGTGCAGCAAGGTATCACAGGTTGCAGCCACCTGGAGGGAAAGGCCATGAAGCAAAGGTGAATCATGTCGATCCAGCTTCCCCATGCTCTTCAGTGCTCTGCAACAGGTCTTCATTTCCCCAGGCCCTCTTCTATCCATTGGTGCTGTGAGTAAACTCAGGGTTGCTCCCTACAGCAAGCTCATTAATTATTCTGTGGTACCATCTGATTTCACTCAGTGTGTTTACAGGGTTTTCAGTGGACTGGGCCAACTGGCCAAGGATACAGTTAGCCAAGGTCTTTGTTTGTGCATGTCTAATCCTCTTTTCCTTCCATCAAGGGCCCCAGCAACAGCTGCAACCCTGGGCACCATTCAGGCTAGCCCCCATCACCCTCTGGGTACCCAGCAGTTGCGAGACTGTTATAGAGGGACTGAAAGCATGCATGCAAAGTAGCCTGGTTAAAATCCAGCATAGTAATCATTTATCCAGATATGCCACCTTCCTTGTTCAACTCCCCTTAATAAATCAGATGTGTTGTTTCACTGTTGAACTGACTTACGGATATATCATTGCTTGGTACTAAAGTTAATGTGTCTGGGGAAAAAACATTTAAAAGTGCATGCCTGTTTTAAACTTTGTTTTACAGGGGGCTCCAGGACATTTGCTGATGACCAGATCCTGGTGGTAAGTGTATGGGGTGTGTGTATGTTATTAATGTTCATTGTCAACTGTGTGTTAACTGCTTTGAAGTGTTGTTTCCCATTGCAAGGTATGTGGTTACTAGGAGGGTTTGCGGTGGTTATAGCTTCCCAGAGGGCTATACCAGGGTGGATAAATACCCCCACGTACTTTACTCTGGGTGGAGGCACCAACATATTGTGATTACTGTCTTACTGAGGGTAGGGGAACCCCAGTAATTGTCAGGTTTGAACCCAGGCCCTTCAACCTGTTGTTAGGTGTACAGGCAGGGGTAGTAACCCTAGAGATAGCACTGCCTATGGGTTACATCATGGAGGCATCACTGGGATTAGTACCCCTAGTGGCCAAAATAAAAAATTGCAATTACTGTCTAAGCAGGTATAAAATTAAACAAGCATTGTCAATGCTGGATGTTTGCCGCTGGTACTGCTGTTGTACTAGATCTAAGGTGCAGATACCCATACTGGAAGACTAATAAGAGGCAGTATAGTGCAGTGGTCTAAGGCTCTGAGCTGCAAATCTGGTGACATCCAACAGTCCAGACTTGGGTTTGAATCCCACAACTTCCACTTGCATACTGTGTGACCCTGAGCAAGTCACTTAACCTCCTTGTGCTCCCAGGTCGCTCCTGTAAAAAAGCATTTCAGCTTAGTGTGCTATACCTGGTTAAACAACTAAATAAAAAAAAATATATGGGCTGGGCTTGGGGAGGCAATTACAGCGTGACATCAATAGACATTTTCCTTTTTACAGCATTTATTTTAAAAATATTAAACTACAAGTGAGTTTTTTTTTATTTCAGGTGGAGACACTGGGGGATTGGGCACCCTCATTGTCAGTGTTACAAGCAGCCCCCAGAAGGTCTGGGGTTTTAGATGCTCTGTGCTGCATTTTAAGGCTCACGTGGAAGTAAAAGCAAAGTTAAGTCCCTCCAACCCCTGGCTCCAAGGAAAATATATAATTCTGTGGCTGGCCTCAGAAACCTAGGGACTACAGCAGGGCCTGACTGAGAGCAAGACCATTTCCATGATTTTACCAGAAAATCTGTTTTTCTTAATTTTTTTCCTTTAAACAGAGAATATGGGAATCCTCCACAAGAAATTAGTTAAATGGTAAGTATTCAGATTTGCAAGTTATTGCACTTTGAAAGGGTAAACTAAACTTTAGTTCTATAGGCAACCATTATTTAAAAATCAATGCCAGCCACAGTTTACTTCATTGTTTGATCTACCCTATATTAATGTGAACTGGTCATTATTTACTACCCTAGTAGCCAAGTGACGATTAATGTACTTAAATGTTCTATTTTCCACTTTAACTTTAGCCTGCCACAGCATGTGTAACCTGACTCTTGTGAGTGTGTGTGTGTGTGTAGCCGGGGGGGGGAGAGAGAGACATACACACACACACATTAGCAAAGTGAGCAGTTTCAGTTTCAATCCCTGGAATGTTACATGAAAGATAAAGCAAAGTTCTGTTATGTCTCACCACACCCCTGATTCCAAAGAAAAAATATAATTCTATGATTGGCCTCAGGTACCTAGAGACTGCAGCTGGACATGTGTAACCTGACTGTGTGTGTGTGTGTGTGTGTAAAATGCTGGGGGGGAGCAGGCAGGCTAAGAGCACATGATGAGATCAGCTGTGCTTGCTGAAAGAGCCGATTTATGAATGTGTCTATCGGCACATTGTTTTGAAGTCCACGCACCTTCATGCCTGAACAGTATCATGATGAGGCTTGCTGATTATTTGTCAAATCCCTTGTAGACTCTCCTGCTCTGGACCACCATGACACACCTCTCAAAACACTGTACATAGCAGAATGTTTGACTTGCGCTAGCGCACACAGCGAACATAAAAATGGAGCCATTTCCAAGGGTCAAGCTTGAGATTCCACCTCACAAAATGGCTGTGCACTGCTTTATTGGGTTGTGTGAGGAAGAAGGAGTTGATACCCACCATGCTATAATGTTACTGGATATCCCCCTAGGCACTTCTAAAGCTGACATAGCAGAGATAGTGAACAAAGTTGGGGATGTGGGCCCTGTTACTGTGCATGGGCGAAATGCTGATTTATTTGCTCAAACCATAATCTTTGGTAGAGTGTAATGCCCAATTTGATGTGAAAAGAGTGCCCCCTGTCATTATCCTTGAGGAACCCCAGGTGGGTTGGAGAGTCATTACTATGCACAGTGGAGTAACCTCCTCTGGGGGGTCACCCAAAGTGGAGGGGTTGAAAGAGAAGCTGAGAAAGTTATTAGCAGCCAAGTGACAGACCTCTGAAGATTTGAAATGGGCATTAGAGAGTCCTGGGGGGCACTTCTGCAAATTCTCCCCCAGCTATCATAGCTCTGCCTATACCATCCCCACAGGCAGTGTTTCCTATGGTAATGCCTTCTGCGAACTTGGACTCTTACCACAGGCTCAGGCTATTTTCAGGCACTGTTCCCACCCCTATGGGGGAAGACGATTTAGAAACCTGGATGGACTATGTGCCCCCATTAGTGCAAGAGTCGCAATGCTCAGAGGGGGAAAAGCAAAAAAGGCTTATGGAGAGTTTAAGGAGCCCTACACTTGAAGCAATCCAATTTCTGAGGTCCACAAACCCGGATGCCTCTGCCAACAAATACCTGTCTGCATTAGAGGGAGTATTTGGTAGTACTGAGTCGGGAGGATTTAATGTGGAAGTTCAAATCCACCAAGCAATGGAAAAATGAACACCTGTCTGCATATGTGACTTGACTAGAGGGAGCCCTTCAAAGACAATACTGTAAGGGTGGTACCAGCTAGTGAACTGAACCGGGTGAGGCTGGACATATTCTCAACTCTGCTGGCTACTCTAGCATACTCATGTTAAAGTTAAAATTTCAGGATCGTAAAGACAACCCCCATGCATATTGCTGGTTAATGAAAGAAATCTGAGAGGCCAAAACCAAAGATATTTGTTGGGACCCATATGCTGGTGTTGCCAGAACTGCTTCTGCAGCTGAAAAACCTAATGAAAGAGATTCTGCCCTTGATTCTCGACAAGTTAGTGACTTGCTAAAAGAACTGAAAGAGCTGCGAACCAGCACCCAGAATACCACAGAAATAGTGAAAAGCCTCTTCTCATGCACTTTCAATGCTGAGGTCACCCATGAGGCTCAACCTGCTGTAAAAGGGGCCAGTGCCCAAGTTACTGAAAACAGATCAGGTAGTGATGTAATGGAAGAAATGGAGAGTTGCGAGCTATGATGAGAGGTCTCATTCACTCATCCCATCAATCAGTGCCTTGGAGAAAGTATTATGGAGCTAAATTTCAGTCTAGGCCTAAAGAAAAGTACCAGCCTTTACTCTCTGAAAACCGCAAACCCTGAGAAGACCCTACTTGGCCTTCTGAGCCCAAAACTCAAGTATTCTGTTACCGGTATGGAGAACATGGGTAAACTAAAAGATCTTGCCGTGCTCCTGCGGACCTGCACAGAGTAACTGCCAAACTACTCAACCGAGTTCAGCAAAGCAATATAAAGCCACAGCATGGACCTCCCCACAAGTCTTTTTCATCTAAGGCCACTGTACAGAGACCTGCCAAAACTGCTCCTCCAGACTGTTCAGAGATGGTAGGCCCTTCTATGGAGACCACGGTGCACACTGACGGTATCCCAACCTGGGCCGTACTAGACAGTGGATCGCAGGTCACTATAATATTTAAAGATTGGTATGATGAGCACTTGTCTGACTGCCCTCTACAACCCCTAGATGGACTGCACGTATGGGGCTTAAGTGATAAATCCTACCCTTACCTTGGTTTCTTATATGTATGGCTATCTTTTCCTTCCACCGTGGCTGGTGTGGATGAGCCCATGGAGACCATGGCCTTGGTCTGCCCACCCAATGGCTTGTATGACAGGATCCCTTTGCTGATAGCACTAATGCCCACATGTTTGGCTGATTAGCCCAGATGTGTCAAGAGAGGCAGACCTGGAAGACTGGACGAGCTTTACACATTCATGCAATGGTGCGAAAAGTGTATGAGATGCAGTTGCAGGCCAAAGAAACTGACAAGGATGAGCCAGTGGGAATTGTCTGGAAAAAGGTTACATCGCCTCTTGTCTTGACACCCAATGCACAGTGTAGTGTCAGCAATGAAATGCATATGCAGAAAGATGTAACAAACAAGATTCTTATACTAGACGCCCCAGAGGAGGGAAAGTTGCCTGATGGACTCCTAGTTAAACCCAGTGTGCTACCTGTCAGGGCCCATGCTTACTCTAAAAGAGTAGTGGTACAACTCTGTAATGTAACTGATTGAGATATTGAAGTCCCTTGAGGTTGTACGCTGGCCAAGGTGTATTGCGCAGATACTGCTTTGTTACCAAGCAAGTGCCACACAAGGGAAGAAGGTGCAGTAACCCCAGACATGTTTGATTTTGGAGAGTCTACCATTCCCAAGGAGTGGAAAAATAAAGTCAGCTGTAAGCTAGCCCAGTGAAGTAAAGTATTCTCGTTAAATGAATGGGACAGCGGATGTATCACAGGCCTTGAGCACCATATCAGGCCATATGACAAGAGGCCATTTCAAGAAAGGTCATGCAGATTATCACCTGCGGACATTGATGATGTTTTACACCACTACCAAGAGATGTGGTGGTTTGAAAGAAAAATGGCTCGGTAACAATGTGTGTAAATTACAGAACACTTAACCAAAGGACCATACCAGATCAGTATACAATGCCTTGCATCCAGGATGCTCTTGATTGTCTTAATGGAAGCCAGTGGTTCTCCATCTTAGATTCAGAAGCAGGTACTACCAGATCGAGACGGTGCCAGAGGATAGAGCGAAAACCACATTCATCTGTTCCCTGGGCTGTATGAATTCCTGCACATGCCACAAGGCATATCTGGAGTATCAGCAACCTTCCAGAGATTAATGGAGTGAGCTGTAGGAGACATGACTCTCCTAGAGTGTCTAGTTTACCTGGATGATGTCATCGTGTTTGGCAAAACACTTGAGGAACATGAAGCTCGGCTGTTTAAAGTTTTGGACCGACTGGAGGAATTTGGACTAAAATTATCTATTGACAAGTGCCAGTTCTTCCAGCAATCTGTAAAGTATGTGAGCCATATTGTATCTTCTGAAGGCATACAGACAGACCCAAGTAAAGTCGAGGCCTTAACTACCTGGCCACAACCAAATAACCTTAAAGAACTTCAGAGATTCTTAGGGTTCTGTGAATATTATCGTCACTTTGTTAAAGATCATACAAAGGTAATACACCCATTGTTGAATCTGACACACGGATATACCCTACCAATCAAAGGTACAAAAGAGGTGCTGTAAAGGAAGGTGTCAAAGTCTACTTCAAGCCTAATGAACCGTTCTGATTGCAACACAATCCTTCTATGACAATATTTAGAAAAAAGAGAGGTGGCTACTAGAAAGTTCCAAAGGTGCCCAAATCAAGAAATATGGTACTAACAAAAAAAAATTGAGCTACTCAAAGTGAACAGGTCCAACCATTTTTTTGTTAAGTGACGTTGATTTATTCCATTGAAATAGTAAGAAAGCAGCAAAAGTTACACCACCACCACAATGCACCATTTCACGTAAACTAATGCTTTTTCAAGGACCCCTTGAAAAAGCGTTAGTTTACATGAAACGGTGCATTGTGGTGGTGTAACTTTTGCTGCTTTCTTACTGTTTTACCAGAATGAATGAATGTCACTTAACAATAAAGTGGTTGAATCTGTTCACTTTGAGTAGCCCAATTTTTTTGCTAGTACTAGATGACAATATGTACCAGCTTACACATGCGCCAATACTCACCTATGCAGCTCTAACTAAACTGTGTGTACTCCACACAGATGCCAGCCTGAGTGGCCTTGGAGCCGTGCTTTATCAGGAATATGAGGAAGGTTTATGGCCAGTGGCGTTTGCCAGCAGAAGCTTGGTCCCATCTGAAAAAAACTATCCTGTACACAAACTTGAATTCCTTGCTTTAAAATGGGCTATAGTTGATCAGTTTCATGAATATTTATATGGTGCCAAAATCCTGGTAAAAACAGACAATAACCACCTCACGTATGTCCAACCCTCAGCCAAATTAGATGTCACTGGGTACAGGTGGTTGTCAGCTCTCTCAGTGTATGATTATTCGGTAGAGTACCATCCAGGCTTCAATCATATTAGTGTTGATGCTCTATCTAGATGGCCTGCTTCGAGTCCTGAGTGGGTGAGAATGTCGGAACAATACATAAGGACCCTATGCCAAAAGTCTGACTGAGATGAACACCCATCTGCTGCCACTGTGAACTGCCTACTTGACTATATGGGGCCTCCAGATACTTGTGTTCCTATAGCTTACTGCAACTTTGCAACTTTGAATCTAAGCACCTTCCCTCAACTCACTCCAGCAGACATTCAGAGGGAGCAGTATCACAAGTCTATGATTAAGCTTGTGCTGAATGCTATGCACAAATGACAAGATGTTGCCAAACTACCATCAAATAATCAGAGAACTGCTTTACTGTTCAGAGAGGGGCTTTGACTTAAGTTACAAGATATGTTACTCTACAGAGAACTCATGGACGACCAAGGCAAAGTTGCCAAAAAGCAACTGGTGTTGCCTTTCAAGTTTAAGCGTGTGGTTCTCAGAGCACTCCATGACCAAATGGGACACTTGAGCAGTGAAATGACAGCTGATTTAGCCAGAGCCCGATTTTACTGGCTCAAAATGAATGCAGACATATGAATATACATACACAGAGCCCAGCAGAAGAAGGCCATTTGGTCTATCAAGTCTGCTCATATTGCAGGGTCCACAGCTTGAGCTAATGTCCCTGCCCTCCCTCCCCACACCTTCCATCTTCCCTACCCATGATCCTTACCTTCCCCCATGACTATCCCAGTCTCTCTTAAAGGTGCCCACTGTCTTCATCGAGATGACCTCTTCCAGCAGTGCATTCCAAGTATCCACCACCCCTCTATGAAGAAGTGCTTCCTGACCTCCCTCCTAAACCTCCCACCCTCCAGCTTAAGACTGTGTCCCCTCATGTTATGGTTGTCACTCAGCTTAAAGAGACCCCCCTTATCAACCTTATTTATCTCTTTCAAGTACTTGAAGATCCCAATCATGTCCCCTCTCTCTCTCTGTCTTCCAGGGAGTTCCTCTTCAGTGCCCTCAACCTGTCAGGCATGGCTGAAAAAGGGCTGTGCCCAGTCCATGTCCTGGTAAAAAATAAAAACAAACAAAACCTCTTTTCGCATACCGTACTGTGACAGGGTGGAATAGGACCCTGTCCCAGTTGTTTTGGAGAAAGTGTTTAAATGCAAGGATCTGTTCTTTCCTTTCCTGTCTCTTCTCTGTCTGGTTGCGCAACCAAATTTTCCTGTGAGACTTGGGACTTGATCAACTCGAGCAGTCTCGCAATGCTTTGCCCCTCTCTGTCTCTCAGTCCTCTCTTGCTGGTTGGTCTTTTCCTCCCTTGCATATCCGCTGATATAAAAATATATGCAAATCAATGTGTAGAAATGTAACTTATGTTGGAATCTCTTGTTTAGAAAATACATAGTGTTACTGTTGAAATGTATATACAGTGCATTCCACTTGTGTGCCATTTGGTTGTGTGCACAAATTTCCCAGGTCCCGATTCATTTCCTATGTAACACCATGTTAAAACTACCTGATGTATGCACACCTATTTTCGCTTGTGTGCACACATTTTTTCTGATTTGCTAGCTGTAATTTAGCAATTTAGCACCAGTTGTTAGTGTTAATCACACGCTAATTGCCTCCTGTGGTTGCACAAAGTTTTGCCCTAACAAAGCGATCACTTAACCAGTTAACAACTCTTAATTCATGCCCAACTGCCCGTTTTATAAGCTACTGAAAACTCAGCATGTTTTCAGATTGTTATCGAAACATGGAGCTGCCGAAGTTAAAGTGTAATGTGCTGACCCTGGAACGCAAGGTAGCACTTCTTGATAAAGCTCTCCTACCTGGCTTATCCCATAAAGACATCGCTAATTAGTTCGGGATTGATATCTCTTGTAGAGCGCAGGGAGCAGACAGACTTCACTTGGTTTTATAACTTGGAAAAAAAGGTAGAACTTTTAAGCACTCGCACTTCCAAACAGACCGCGATGACGGACTTTTACAATAATGGTGACATGCCAGTTTTGTAAACGTTTTTTTAATCTTCTTGTTACTGCATTAAATGCTCATTAAAGTCATTTCATCACTGAAATAGCAATTCCCAGTCTCCTGTTTTCATTTTCCAGTATTTTCGTTTGTGTGCAATTTCGATTGTGTGCACACTTTCTGTCGGTCCCAGCTAAGTGCACACAAGCGGATTTGATTGTATTTATAATTTGAGATGACTGAAAAAGCTGTTGGAAACTAGAGGTTACCTTAGTGCAAATCTTTGAGCCTTTTGCAAAAGCTGTGCAAAAGGGACCTCAGCAAGCACACTGTGTTCTAGCAGCTCCTGCCTGATATTTACAAAAAAGGATGCTTGCCAAGAATGGGGGTTGAAAGGACTTATAAAGGAGCTAAGTTGCAACTGCTAAAGAAGAAAAAAAAGGGACACAGAGACTGAAAGAAAAAAAATATTTCATTTCTCCTCTGTACATAGTTATTATGAACAAGTTTATTTTTTTTTATGTTACTGCTACTATAAATAAATATTTTTGGTGAATTCTACAACTGCTCCTGGTTTTCCCTATGCTTCCTAACCTGTAACTCAATGACACTTAACATGCTGACTTGCTGTCAACTTTGTAGCCCTCCTCTGGACCTTCTCCAGCAGGTTAATGTCCTTTTTGAGGTGTGGGCATCAGTACTAAGCTCCATACTCTAGATGCAGCCTTACCAGTGACCTCTACAAGGGCAGTATAACCTCTCTCTCCTGCTACTGATCCCCCTAGATATGCATCCCAGCATCTTGTTTGCCTTTGCTGCTGCTTTCTTGCACTATGTGGAGTGCTTCAGGTCACTAGTGATCATCGCTCCCAGGTCCTTCTCCTCCACTGATACAAATACTCGGACTCCACCCAGGTAGTACTCTGTCCTGGGATTCTTGGCTCCAATATGCATAACTTTGCATTTCTTGGCATTGAAACCTAGCTGCCAGATCTTGGACCACATTCCCAGCTTTCCCAGATCTTCCTGTAGGTCCTGTATCCCTTCAACTGTGTCTACTCTCCCACAGTGCTTGGTGTCATCTGTGAATAGGCACATTTTGCTCTTAATGCCATCCCCAATGTCATTGATGAAGACACTTAACAACACTGAGCCCTGTGGGACCCACTGGTTACCTCTCTGGTGCCAGATAACTCTCCCCCCACAACCACCCTGTGGGTTCTGTTCCTCAGCCAGTTTTCCACCCATCTGGACATCTTTTCCCCAACTCCAAGATCCACCAACTTCCTGATCAACCTTTTGTGGGGCACAGAGTCAAAGGCTTTGCTGAAATCAAGATAGAGGATGTCTACCGCTTGGCCCCTGTCTACTGTCTTAGTGACACAGTCAAAGAAGTCAATCAGATTTGTTTGACACGATCTCCCCACCATGAACCCATGCTGCCTCTTGTCCTGGAGACCATGCTTCTCTAGATATTCAACCAACCTTTCCTTTCATATGGTCTCCATGAGCTTGCCCACAATGGAGGTCAGACTGACTGGTCTGTAATTCCCTGGGTCATCCTTGGGACCACTTTTGTGGAGGGGCACTACATGTGCTGTTCTCCAATCCTGTGGTACCATGCCTGACTCTAGTGAACTATTAAATAGGTCTGCTAGTGGCCCTGCCAGCTCCTCAGCCAGTTCCTTTAGTACCCTTAGATGTACTCTGTCCGGGCCTGGTGATTTGTCCACCTTCAATGCCAGCAGCCCCTCACTCACTCTATCCTCCTCTATCACTACATCTGTGTTCCCCTCCACCCGCTCCTCTTTTCCCTCCTGAAGGCACTGGTCCATCCTTCTCCCTGGTGAAGACAGAACAGAAGTATTCATTTAGTATCTCTGCTTGCCCCCCATTATCCTCCACCAACTCCACTCCTTTCTTAAGCCTAACAATCCCTTCCTTCTTGTCCCTTTTCTCACTTATATAATGAAAGAAAGCCTTCTCCCCCTTCTTAATTCCTTCAGCTATCTGCAGCTCTTTCTGTGCCTTTGCTCACCAAACATCCTTACTTACCTCACTAGCCAATCTTAGGCACTTTTCCCTATCCACCTCTCTCTTGGTCTTCCTGAATTTTCTATAGGCCAACCTCTTTTCCCCTTACTGCCTTGGCAACCCCAGAACTGAACCAGCTGAGCACTTTGGCCCATGTATTCTTACCCTTGAGCCTAACGCACTCATCTGTGGCAACCAGTATTCCTTCCTTAATAATGGACCACCTTTGGTCAACCCCCATATCTGCTCTGATGCCCACCAGATGGCTCCTTAGCACTTTGCTATTTTCCTGAAGTCCGACCTCCTGAAATCCAAGATTTTGGTCTTAGTTGGGATGCTTTCCCTGCCCATATCCAACTGGAATCACACTGTGTAATGGTCACTTCCACCCAGTGGCTCCCTGAACATTATTTCCTGTACATGCTCCCCATTTGTGAGCACCAGATCAAGAATTAACTCAGCTATTGTTGGTTCAGTGACACCCTGAGTCAAGAACCCACTCTGCAGTCCTTCCATGATCACCTGACTCTTAGTACATGTTGTGGATGATATGCTCCAGTCCACCTTGGACAGGCTGAAGTCCCCCATAATTACCTCCTTTTCCCACAGCTTCCAATATTTGTGATATCAGTTCCCTGCCCCTCTCCTCATCTTGACTGGGTGGTCTGTAAACCACCCCCAATCTCAACTTTCTCCCTCTATTGGACCTTAACTGAACCCATAATGCTTCCACCTCCCCTTCCTCTGACTGCTCCCTCGTGCAGGTTAGGAGCTGAAGCCTGGAGATCATGTCTTGAGAAATCTGAGCTTGCATGGAAGGTACAAGATAGCTAACCATTGGAGTCACACTCCTTACATAGTCATAAGCAAGTTGGATGATCTTCCAGTCTATAAAGTACAGCTAGAAGGAGATCCCAGATCTATAAAAACAATTAGTTGAAATCACCTTCTTCTAATTGGGAAAATTATCCTAGATACAGCACCACAAAGTGATCCACCAACTGGGCCTGTAACCAGATCTGCCTCCTGGAAAAAGCAGTCAAACCAGTCTCCGGCCTTTCAGAAGCCCAAGCCTTCAACAATTAATGCTGTCATTAATGATGATGCCAATTCCAAGTCTGATAAGAGTGAATATGGGCCTGTGTATTACCCCTCCTTTGAGCTGGCTCAGCTGTTTCATGGAAAATTCTTCTTATAATGTTGGAAACAATGCTGAAGATTCAGAACTGTCTGGCATTCTTGCCCTCTCAACTACCCTGTGCAACCTGAAAATGAGGTACAAAGTGTGACTTCAGAAGTAGCTGACTTTATGTCTTGTGGAACTGTCTGAAATTGAAATAGCTAGTCTTGACCAAGAAAGTGAGGACCCCACTGGAGATTCTTTATTTGAAACTAAAATATTGGGGCCCAAGGGAACCTAACTTCATGTCTACCAGTAATGCTAATCCTGAGAGTCCCAGCAGCATGTTAGATGACTCAAGTTTTGTTGAAGTGCCACTTACAGATAATTTAGAGTCTTCAGAACAAGAAAATGCAAGTGCTACTACAAATACATGTAATACTTCCAACTCTGAACAAACAGAGAATGCAGAGGTGCCCCTTCCAGCAGAAGCTGCTTTGTTGGTGGACAACAAACCGGGAGTCATGAACCCGAATGCCAATGTTGACAGGCCTGTGACTGTGCCCTCTACTCCTAGAAGATCAAAGAGAGTTGTCAAACCTGTAGTATGCCTTACGTATGATTCTCCAGGAAAGCCTGTAGACCTTCTTAGGAATGTTGTCCATAAAGGGGTGTACATTACAGCTAACCACCTTCCTAAGACAGGATTCACTGCAGCTTCGAGTTAGTGACAAAACTCTCCAACCAATATTCCTGAGGTCATTTTTACAGAGTTCCCAAACTTCAGTTCAGGTTCAGGTTAACGGCCACATGGGTTCATGTGAAAAGGTGTTAAAGAAAAGTGTAATGCATATCATAACTGTTTAGAACATAGCAAAACATTTTGAAATGAAAATGCAACTGTTTGGATAATCACATTGATTATAGAAATGCCATTTACAAGTAAAGCATGCTTTATTATAAATATTAATGATGAATCTGCACAGTAATGTATATAGTGCTTTATAATTGCAACATGTATATAGTAACAAAAATGTATTATACTAAGTAAAACTGTTATTTGTGTATAGACCTGACACGGATGCCAAGATACCTAGGCAGGTGAGAATGTAACCCCCCTCCCACCAATTTGGGGCTTACCTTAAGTGTCTCCCAGGACTCCAGTAATGCCCACTGCCAGGCAGACATCCGCTGGAAACCATAAATCCATGGTTATTTGGTGACCCTATTGATCTGCGTGAGAGTGCTATGATGTGCCTCTACACCTGTCTCTTTAAGTGACACTGACAGTGTGCTGTGAATGGCCTGGGCTAGGGGTCCAAGTGCTTCAGAGTTTGCGACCGGCTGGGCATCATCCCAATTTACTCCACTCTGCTGTCGCTGTTAGAGCAGAGGGAGCTCTATCTGGTATTGTAAATATTTACTGCTGACTTGTTGTTATGTTTAAGTTAGAGTGCTTGTTTTAACCTGCCTTCTTGCAGCTTATGCATCCAAATGGGAGCCACCATGTCTGGTCCAGGACTTCCAGGATTTGGGCCAATGGAGATACAGGGGACCTCAAGGGGTCTTTAGTTCAAGGGTCTTGTGGGAGAAGCTGTGAACTCTAAGGTTTGGTGCCTAAAGAAATCAATGGGAGCACTGGATTGTGATTGATAACTCCCCCTGGCAAATGTAAATGCTAGAAAAATGGACTAGTCTGAGAACTAATTTCAAACTGGAGGAGATAGCCCTGAGACTCTGATGAGTGCAGCTCGAGCTCTTGAACTAAGAGAAGCTCTGTGGGGAGTTTGTCCCAAGACTCTGTGAAGCGAGAAGCCTGTTCAAGCTCATGGGGTTCTGACCTAGTCAAGATCTAGTTTCCTCCGGCGAGCATCTACGGTCCCATGTTCGGGAATCAGTTGCCAGAGACTGCCTTTGTAGGTTACCAGGTTTGCGCAGCAAAGCAGCTGTAATTGCTAACTGGACTGAAACTGAACTGAGAAGTGGAGACATGTATGCTGTTTCATTTTGATGTGCTGAATGTTCGAGGTGGGCCGGGGCCTAGTAACCAGGGACGCCTGTTTGCCATCGGGAGCCAGTTGCCTTGTTCAGTCAAGTGGACAGCCAGCTGGAGGCTTCACCAGCTCAAAGAATTGAACTTTGCCAGAACTGTTTTATCCGACCTTGGGACCATGTTGAACTGGGCCCAAGCTGTCTATTCCTTCACCAGTTACAGTTTTCTCAGTGAACGGCCAGCTTGAGGATCTAGCCCCTGTGCAGCAAAGGTATCGCAGGTTGTGGCCACCTGGAGGGAAAGGCCGAGAAGCAGAGGTGAGTCATGTCAGCTCAGCTTCCCCATGCTCTTCAGTGCTCTGCACCAGGTCTTCATTTCGTCAGACCATCTTCTATCCATTGGTGTTGTGAGTAAACTCAGGGTTGCTCCCTGCAACAAACTCATTAATTAATCTGTGATACCATCTGATTTCACTCAGTGTGTTTACATGGTTTTCAGTGTACTGGGCCAACTGGCCGAGGATACAGTTAGCCAAGGTCTTTGTTTGAGCATGTTTAATCCTCTTTTCCTTCCATCAAGGGCCACAACAACAGCTGCGATCCCGGGCACCATTCAGGCTAGCCACCACCATCCTCTGGATACCCTGCAGTTGCGAGACTGTTATAGAGGGACTGAAAGCATGCATGCAAAGTAGCCTGATTAAAATACAGTATAGTAATAATTTATCCAGATCTGCCCCCTTCCTTGTTCAACTCCCCTTAATAAATAAAATTTATTGTTTCACTGTTGAACTGACATATATATATATATATATACAGTATATGTATATATATATATGTATATATATATATATATATATATATATATATATATATATATATTCATGGCAAAAATCTGTTTAATGCATCAGTTGAGGTTGTTCCACAGTGACAAAGTGAGAAATTCAGTGTTAGGATTAAGCCCACCCCCAGCCCGCCTCTAACTGGCATCGGAGTGTGCGTGGGGTCATTGGTTCTAACTCTCACCTCATCATATGTGTAAACAAGCTGAGGCATAGGAAATGGGGTGAGAGTTAGACCGACGCTCCCAACGCACACCCCAATGCCGGTGGTGTGGGCTGGGTGGTAAGGAGCTTAACCCTAACACCGAATTCCTCGCATTTGTCACTGTGGAACAACCCTAACTGATGCATTAAATGGAGTTTTTTCCATGAATTTTCCTTCTTTTTGAGAATGAGGACTATAAATAGTGAATGGAATGTGGTGGTGGGAGCATGGGCCCTTTGGGCCCCACGCTCCCACCACGTGATTTTGTGTGACATAGTAATGGTAACTGCTATGCAAACACAAGCGCTAATGGTTATGCACATGGTGATGCAAACGTAAATGGTAAAGCAAACGTTAATAGAAATGCAAGTGGAAATTGACACCAAAGCGAACAGTGACACAAACAGAGATGCAAGCACATATGGAAACACAACTGGTAATGCGCACAGTCACAGTACCACTATTGTAAATGCAAATGTAACTGTAACAGCAACAATAATGCAAAAGGAAACAGAAACGCAAATGCAGATGCAAGTGCATAGGGAAACGCAAAGTGTAACACGCACGGTCACGGTACCACAATTGCAAATGCAAATGATAATGGTAACAGCAAAAATAATGCCAAAGCACAGAGAAATGCAAGCTTGAACAGAAACACAAACCGTAACACGCACGGTCACAGTACCGCAATTGTAAATGCAAATGGTAATGGTAACAGCAATAATAATACCAAAGGAAACAGAAATGGTAACGGAAATGCAAGCGTGTATGGAAATGCAAACCGTAACGCGCACAGTCACGGTACCGCAATTGGAAATGCAAATGGTAATGGTAACAGCAAAAATAATGCCAAAGGAAACAGAAACAGAAACATGAATGCAAGCGTGTACAGAAACACAAAGCGTAATGTGCACGGTGATGGTAACACAATTGGAAACGCAAATGGTAATGGTAACAGCAACGATGACGCCAAACGAAAGACAAACGCAAACGCAAATGGAAGGGTGGCCACAAACACAAATGAAAATGCGCGTGGTGATGGAAATGTAAACGCAAAGACAAACAGAAGTGGAAACGCAAATGGTAATTGCAACGCAAATGCAAGCGCAAACGAAAACGCAAAGGGTAATGCACACAGTGGTGTACACAGGCACGGTAACGCAAACAGATTCGGAAACACAAGTGGAAATGGCAAGGGTAACAGTAACATAAGCGCACACTCTGGTTTTCCCCAACAGCTGCATAGAGAAACACAGTGAGTACAAAGAATGTGTGCATAATAACGGGGCTCAGAGCAGAAAATGAGGAGTTGGAATACTAAATTGCTTATATCTCTGGAACCGTATGACGTGGAAAAAAAATTAAAATTTTGTATGAATTATGACTTTCCTGGCTAGTTTTGCAGTTAGGTCCCACTTGGGGGGCTAAGTATTTTTCTGACGAAAAGACTGTATCTTGCACCGTTTCTGAGATACGGGCCCCGAAAGGTGTGGCAGACGCAGTAATGTTATCTTATGGGAAAAAATGTGAAGTTCGGAGTGCCGTAAGTTTGCCGCCCTGTAATATTTTTTGACCAAACCACCAAAACGCACATTTGTGGGATGTTGGCTTACTTCCCTCCAAATTTCAGCCCAAAAGACCAAACCATTATTTTGCAGCAAGGTGGCAAAGATTCCTTGCTATTTTGGGCATAGTGTCGCAAAGTAGTTCACAAATCACGACACTTTCGCAAAACAAATCATGAAAACGATGCAAGTGCGACACTACTTTGTGACACTACAGTTTACAAAAATTTGAAAAACATATTTCTGGGGTGTTTAACCCCCCCCCCCCCCCAAAAATAAAAAGACATAGCTAGCATCCTCAGGGCTCGACTAGGTGAACACAAAATAATTGTGTCCCTAGAGGGTCCCAAATTTAAATGCCAAGCATTTCTTTGACTGGTAACTGAAAAACAAATGGCTGACTCACGACACTATAGGGGTCATTTGCGACACTATAAACTGCATTTGTGACACTGTCGAATAGTTTGTTAACTTTTCCCATTGACTATAATGGGAAACTTGTTTTTTGAATAACTTTTGAACTGTTTAATATTTTTTCACGAAATCTTTGAAAGGCACATCAGGAACCCTGGCTGCATGTTCCCTGAAGGTTTTGGACCGGTCACACAAACCGTGCAACCTGTAGGCACGAGCAAAGAATGCACAAAAAGGCGTACATATGACTTTCTTTTGTGCTTTATAGCTCTGCAAATGTAAATCTGACCATTACAAAACTTGGCAGGTCCAGAAATCTATGGTACTGCTCCGTACCTGCCAAAATTCAGGCAAATCCGTCATATGGTGGCAAAATTATTAAGCTGCAAAATTTTGCACTTTAACCTTAAATGGGGTACTCAACCCTAACTATAGTGGCACTACCATGCCACTATACTATATACAATATATATATATATATATATATATATATATATATATATATATATATATATATATATATATATATATATATATATATATATATATATATATATATATATATATATATATATATATCATTGCTTAGTACTAAAGTTAATGTGTCTGGGGAAAGCATTTAAAAGTGCATATCTGTTTTAAACTCTGTTTTACAGGGGACTCCAGAGCATTTGCCAAATGACCAGACCCTGGTGGTAAATGTAAGGGGTGTGTGCATATTATTAATGTTCATTGTCAACTGTGTATTAACTGCTGTGAAGGGTTGTTTCTCATTGCAAGGTATGCGGTCACTAGGCAGGTTTGGGCGTGATTGTAGCTTCCCAGAGGGCTATACCAGGGTGGATAAATACCCCCACATACTTTACTCTGGGTGGAGGCACCAAAATATTGTGATTACAGAGGATAGGGGAACCCCAGTAATTGTCAAGTTTGAACCCTGGCCCCTCAACCTGTTGACAGGAGAACAGGCAGGGGTAGTAACCCTAGCGATAGTGCCACCTAGGGGTTACATATGGATAGAAACACAATCTTACATTGGAGTAGCTGCTATCCTGGGGAGAAATATACCTTATGGACAACTTCTGAGGGTAAAACGGAATTGTTTTGAGATTGAGGAAGCAAGAAAAGTGGTAGTTAGCATGTGCAGGATGTTTCTCAGAAGGGGATATGAACCAGGCATCCTAGTGGAAGCTGGGAAAAAGGTAAAGAATACAAGAGAGGATCTACTGGAAAAGAACAAAAACACAAAATGAAGGGGAGATTGTTGCATTCAGTGCAGAATATGGTCCCATGGCTAACAAAATAGAGATATGGTAAGGAAAAATTGGCAAGTACTGTATTAAGAGCAGAACCTTGTCTTGAAGGCACTATACAAGCTGGCCCCAGGATCACATTTAGAGAAGAGATCAATTTAAAAGATTCTCTGATGAAAAGTTTTTATGAAGAAAACAACACCATAAGATCAGCATGGATGCCACAGGTCCACAAAGGAAATTACAGGTGTGGATTATGCACCCACTGCAAAAACACTGGGCCCTATTCACTAAACTGCATCTTGAAGGCACATATCTTTGTATGCAGCTCCACACCCTTGGGATTTCTTCAAGGGGGCCGCATTTACAAACACCAGCCCCTGCCCGGCTCCCATACATGGCCCTGCCCCAACAGTGCGCAGGTCCACTGGGGAAGGGGAACAGGCAGGTGTGGAGTGATGGATCCTGGTGAGCAGCCAATCGGCTGCCCTGGCAGGGTCCCGCAGTGGATCCCTTGCACCCATGGGGCACCCTCTTGTCAACCAGCATGCAGAGCATCGACTGTGCCGATGTGGGGGAGTATCCTGGCTGCCTGACCTCTTGGTGTGCCCCAATGGCAGGGGCAACATTATTGGTGAGGCCATTGTCCCCCCGCTGTGTCCACTGCATCCAGTGGCAGCTCCCGTGGGGGGCACATAACTAGCCCTGATGGTTTACGGCTGCCTTTCAAATGTGGAGCCGGCACCCTCCACGCACAGCACTCTGCACTGTAGTGAATGCATGGAGTTCTGGCTTCCCCCCCCCACCGCCCCCATGCAGAGCTCCATGATCATTTGGGGAAATCGGGTGTATGGGGGGGGCATATGTGCACCATGAATGTGTGCGTGGCCGGGCAGGTGCGGAGTGGGCTACGCACCCGGGTTCTGGGGTGCATAGCCTATTCTGCACCTCTGTGAATAGACCCCGCATTGAATACAAAGTTTTTCAGACACCCCTGGAATGGGAAGAAATATTGATAAACAGCTTTATCAATTGCAGCACCACAGCAGTCATTTATATGCCAACTTGCTCATTTGGAGTGTTTATGTGGAGCAAACTAAGAGACAGCTTAAACAATGAGTGAGGGAGCCCAGAACAGTCATTCAGGTGAAGAACATAATGTACAGAATGCCCAAGCACTATGAAGAGGCAAGAAATGGTTCAGTTGCAACCCTAAGATTTAAGGGGATAGAGCATGTGAAAATACCAAAAAGAAGCGGCAACCTACCAAAACCACTCCTACAAAGGGAATCTTATCGGATTAATGAACTTGAGACAATACAGCCAAGAAGCCTCAATGATGAACATGGTTTGCAATATTTCCTAGGATAAAACTGCTGTTGAAGTTACTTTCTTTTATATGCTAGTTGTGGAACTGTCACATGTATAGCTAGCACAACTGGGAACACTATTTTGGATATCTGCCTGTAAAGTGTGCTATGTATTTATAACATTGAATGAGGTCATATATTGTTTTTAGACTGCACTATTTGTGGTTAGAATTTCTCTCCTAAACTAAGATTGGGCTTCCTTTCATTAGTGTAATTATTATAAGGTCCCCCCTTACTAAACAACCCCAACCCCCTGTATGAGGATTCATAAGTATGGCAGACAATGAGGTATTTACCTCAACACAAGAGAGTGTGGGTATATTGTACAATACACACATTTTCCCTCTGTCACTATAAGATGATTGATTTATTTTTTATTTCTGGGAACTGGAAAAAGCAATCAGATAGTGGTTGAGATTATCACAGTGAGATGCTTAAACAATAAGGCATGACAGGGAGTGGGTTATTACAGGATATACCATGGTCATGTGATGTGTTTTGACCAATGAAGTTTCAGGCTTTTCATACACCACTGTATAATTTGTAATACTTTGAGGTACCACTGTAAGAAGTGGTGCACTGGCATTAAGTGGTATTTACAAATAACTGTATGCATAAGCCATGATTAACAACAAGTTCTATCCAGAGCTGACAGGGCTGTGAAGAGCTACCAAATGACCAAAGTCATTTTCTTGTTGGTGCCATATAGTGCTATTTAGTCACAATCATCACAGTGCTCCCAGATCCAAATAACCATTTTCCTGTAACAAGCCCTCATTTTTCCTGTATTTTCCCCATAGAGGCAGCATCAAATCCATGTATAAATCCCTGTAGATTTTTCCATAAGCCATTAGTTCCTTATTTGTGACTTTGTTGTTTATTTAAATGTAATATGTTGGCAGCCTTTTATCAGGAAAAGGGCTCTGATTTGCTGTTAGGTATTAAAATTATATGTCAAGCTGACTGTGAAATCACAGGTGAATTACCTGGCAGTCACTTTTTTTGCTGTTCCTAAGTAGCAGTGATTTCACAATCAGTGAGGTTACAATGCTGGTGATGTAGTGGGGACAGTATAGCTAGCTAGGTCAGCTGGCACACAAGAGTGCTGTTCCACACATCACACATATTAACATCAGGTAAACACAGAGGATAATATATGGTCTTTGGTTAATAACCATGCTGTAAACACTTCGATAGGTTGCCATGGTATCATTGTAAACCTCAAGAGTGCAGCTCGAGAGGTTTCCAGATGTCATGGCAAACTTGAGAAGTGTTTTCAGCATGGTTGTTAACCAAAGACCATACATTATACTTTATAGTGTATGGACTACCAAGGCTGTTTAATTGCAGATTGAATTACTTTACTGAATTACTTTATGGAACATTGATTGTTGTGAGCATTCTGTTTTGTTAGAACATTGATATGACATTCTCAAGAAAGGTTAACAACAGAGTGATGTCATATTGATGGCATAACAAGGTTGTATTCTGCTTGATTTCAGTCAATAATAAGAGCTCCCCATACATTATATAGAGGATAATTTATGGTCCTCTATCGTTAACCGGTCAGTTAACAGTCAAGAGGTTGCCAGGGCGACCGTGTAAACCTCGAGAGTGAAGCTCGAGAGGTTTACGTCGCCATGGCAACCTCAAGATGGTTAAAATTGACCGGTTGACGATAGAGGGACCATACATTATTTTTTATAGTGTATGGTCCCACCTCAAAAGGCTGCTTACTTTTTCTATAGTAGTCACTGCCGCGGCCATTTAGTCCTTCCCTAACCGCTGCTGTTCATGCGTCGGTTCCCCGCCAAAAAAAAGTGCGCAGCGCAGACCAATTGCTGTTGTTAACCTATCGATGTGACGTAGCATCGATAGGTTAACAACATATCTACATCACATCGGTAGGTTAACAACCTTAGGAAATGATTTCCTAAGGTTAACAGCGTTCTAACATACATTATAATCTTCTAATTAAACAAAGGGAAAAGATAAAGTACCTCAAATATAAAAGATAATGGTTGACTGCTTTCAAAATCTAATATTAGTTTTAGGCAGTACACAAGCTATTTAACCCACATGCCTAGTGTGGGGATAGAACCCACAGCCTTCTGATATTCCAGTCTCAGAGGCCAGTGTGCATGCTATTTTTTGCATCTTTCATTTGTTAGTTTTTACACAAATTCTCTCAGACTTTTTTCTGACCACCTGATGAAATCTTGAATAAGTTACATAAATGTTATTATTTTCTTCAAGGCCCTGACCCTGCAACTAAATACACACCCGTACATCATATTATAAAATGAGAAAAAAAACAGTCTTCTGTTTCAAGTGCTTGCCTCCAACCTGTCCTGCGGAAAGGGATGTCAGTTAATAAACTGCAATTCCACTGTCTGTAATCTGACACTGAGTCTGACTTTCATTTTCACAAAAAAACAAAAGGAAACGAGTCAACCCCTAGGTTGCTGAAAAAAATAGAACAAATCTGTTAGACTGAGCTGGACCGATGATAGAAACAGCAGTTTAAAATGTTTTTAATTGTTAATATCCTGAGAAGTTTTGAGGTACAATACATTAGCATCCCCTTCCCCCCTTCCTGATGCCTTTAACATAGAGCAACAAATAGCAAAAATCAGAGGGGGAGCACACTAGTTTTCAGCTGTGGAGGAATACATACAAATGTCTAAAAAGGAACTCTTAGAAAAGACGTTTTTAGAGCTACAGATGACAGAAGGGCTGTAGGCTCCACCCACAGCTCTAAAAAGAATTGTAAGAATAATTAATTTGCACAGCTGTAAACAAGCTGGATATATACCAAAGCACCAGAGTCATGGTGAATACATCTCTCACATAGATGGATTCAACTCACAGAGTGCATTCGCTACATTTTTAAAAGGATTTTCATGACCATCAAAACGAAACATCAGGACATAAGCTGGTTATATATCAACATCAGCACCAGAGCCAGCGTGAAACAGTCATTCACACATACGGATATATTTTGGTGGGTAAATATAAGTGCAATGAAAAGTAGAATAAGCAGAGGTGGATGTCTGTTAAAACTGCATGTAAGGCCACCATATGAATCTGTATCAAGGGGGGTGTTAGCTGGTAAACATGAATCTGCTTCCAGTGAGTTATTTTCCAATTTAGAAGATTCATAGAAATGTGACCTAGAAGGAACCTAGAGAGTTCATAGAATCGGCTTTTGGTGGATTACTTCAGATTCGAGGGCTGACATGGATTTAGAAGTGAGTACCCAAATTGGCTGATTAGCAGCCAAGTGCTTGAAATGTTTATGTACATACACTGCAAAATAAGTGTAATCATTAGAATGAGTTCTTTGTTACTGAGTAAATCAATAGAAACATGAAGTAGGAACCTAGTGAGTTCACAGACACAACTTTTTTGGACTGTTCAGATTCTGGGAGGGTGATGAGGATTTCAGAGCAAGCACCTAAAATGGTCAATTAAAAGCCAAGTGCATGAAATGTATATGTACTTGATAAAAGACTGGTAGAAAAGGGTTTTAAGAGGATGCAAAAAATTTGCAAACATGATTAAAAAACAAAAAGGGAAACTGAGCGTACACTGGCTGATCTCACCACAAAAGGAAACAACGAAGTATTTTACAGTTACATCAATTTCATTGAAGAAACCTTTATGTAAGGTGGGACGACTTAGTAATCAAACAATTTCAATAAATAACCCAATAGATGAGGCTAATCTTTTAAATGATCATTTTTGTAGGTCCTTTGCAGATGAATCAGAAGACAATTGTGAAACTATACCTAAAAACATCCACAGTAGATATTGACTTCACTTATGAAGAAATTAGTATTAAGTTAAAAAATCTCAAATTAGGTTTCTCTCTCGGTCCTGACAGGATCACTCCAGACATGCTAAAAATCATGCATGAATATATAATTCTCTGCAACAGTTAATTTTTAATCTCAGTATTCAGACAGGTCAGGTTCCTGTGGACTGGTGGACTGCAACTGTGATGCCCCTAAACAAAAAAGGAGATAAGGATATTATGGACAACTATAGACCAATCTATCTTACGCCAGTTTTATGTAAAATAATGGAAGGGATTATCAAAGAAAGACTTATATTCTCTTTTGGGAATTTTGACATTAACCAACACAGTTTTTCCTAAGGGGCATTCTTGCATCACAAATCTGCTTTGCTTTTACAAGCATGTTAGTTGAAGCCGAGATTAAACTATACCCTGTGACGTAATTTCTTTTAGATTTCAAAAATGCTTTGGATTCAGTTCCACATTGGGTGCATCTTAAAAAATTAGATACTTTAGGAATCCATTCAAATGGATTCAAAATTAGTTAATAGGCTGCACTCAACGAGTTGTCATCGATGGCCATACATCTGATTGGAAACCTGTGTTGAGTGGTGTTCCTCAAGGGTCAGTTTTGGCCCTATTAATATTTCAAATTTTAATAGTTGACCTATCATCAAACATCAGCAGTGACCATTAATGGGAGCATTTCAGCTAGGGGTAGTGTAACTAGTGGGGTGCCACAGGGTTCAGTCTTGGGCCCTTGTCTGTTCCAGGCATTTATTGCTGATCTTACTTCTGGCTGTTCCTCATTTACTATTAAATATGCCGACGACGCAAAAATAGGTGGCCCTTGTGCCTCTGATCATCAGGTTGTTGCCATTCAAAAGGACCTAAACCATATCACAACATGGGTTAAGAAATGGGGTATGAATTTGAATATCTCCAAATGCAAAGTAATGCATTTGGGTTCTAATAATTACAAAGTCCCTATTATTTGAATGACATATTACTTGAGACCACATCTGATGAAAGGGATTTGGGTGACAATATTTCAGATAACTTTAATTACAATAATCATGTACACAATATTATTAACAAATCTAATAAAGTGATATGGTCTATATTACGTAATATTAGATCTAGAAACAGGAAGTATTGTTGCCCTTGTTTCATGCATCGTTAGACCACATTTAGAATATGCCTCACAGCTTTGGAATCCTTATAAAAAATCTGAATGCCTGTTACTGGAAAGAGTTCAAAGAAAATATACAAAAAAAGTTTCTGGGCTATTCGCAGTTCCTTATGAGAACAGATTATACATTTTAAAACGTATGCCCTTATCTACACGTCGACTTCGTGGTGATCTTATGTTACTGTATGATATTATTCAAGACCCTTATTTATTGTGTGAACTGGGTCTAGAATTTAAAAACTGTGGTCATAACAGCAGGGGCCATCCCTTACAATTGGTAAGAAAACCTTTTGTCAAGTCTAGCCGTAAATATTTTTTTACTGTCAGAGTTGTTGGCCCTTGGAACAGGCTACCACTAAATGTTGTTATCAGTGAAACTAAAAGTCTTTTTAAAAATAGATTGGATAGTCTTATATGTAATGGGTATGACCTCTACTATTATGTACTGGATTAGTATAAGAGCTTCATGGGCTTCTGCCTTCTTGCTCTTGCACCTAACCTTAGTATGAACCTTAGTATCAGCAGTTGAATTATCAAGTACGCGGATGATTGTAAAATCAGCTGAACGTGTTCCACTCCAAAAGATTACCTTAAACTCCAACAAGATTTAGATAAATTAACAACCTGGTCCAAAAATTGGGGCTATTTTTTTAACAACAGCAAATGCAGCGTTATGCATCTCTGCGCTCGAAACCCTGAATATAGCTATATGCTAAATGAACTACAATTAAAAATCTGAATCTGAGAGGGACTTAGGTATCGTTATAGATAGCAAATTCTTCTTTGAAAAGCAAATTACTGAAATCATTACTAAAGCAAACAAGGTCTGGTGGGCCATCACAAGAAACATTATATCTAAGGGTGAATCAGTAATCCTTCTATTATACTATGGACTATTCATCTCAATTATGGTGTCCATGTAAAAATGTAACCCCCGGACCCCTGCCTTTTTGCAAAATGACAGGTGGCATGCTGTTGAAGCTGACAGCAGTATCTGGTGGGGACTGGGTTCAGGGAGGACTAGGTTACTCGGCACAGGGGGGCCTAGGTTTGGCTACTCTGCACAGAGGCGCCCAAGTAAATCCGAACACAGGAAGCAATAACTGTAATGTCCAAAACCAGGAATGGTATTCTAAAGTGTGGCTTTTATTCACATCCAAATTGAACAAAACAAAGCATAGATGGACCCCAATGGGGCTACATTCCTGGTAATGCAGATTAGAGATAACAGAACACTTCTTCACATTTCCAGCCCTCAGGCTCTAAACCCACCAAGCACACAGCCCGGACTTGCACGCAGCTTTGGGTACACAGCCTGACTTGTACACTACTTGGGTTTCCCCCACTGGTCCGGCTCCCCAGCCAGCCACTTGATCCGCAATCCATTATGGGAATGAACCAGTTTTCCTGTTGTGGCTCCCCAAACCACCTTAGAGCCTTCGACTCCTAGAGGGAATTTTCCTTCCATCCCACATCTGGGTACTTCCCTCATCACTGGCCAAGTGCATGAGGCAAAGTAGAAATCCACAGAGCAAATCCGTAGAGGTGGACCTGGTTACTAAAGATGGGGGGTCTCCCACCTCCATCTCCCACAATCCATACTCGGCCATTTCTCTGGAAACTAAACAACTCTTTTCTGAAAGCTTGGCAATGTAGATTACTGGGTAGACATATGTCACATCTCCTCTACATGTCTTGACTTTCCCTTTTTGTGCTGGACTTGAACATACTTTTGCCTAAGCCTATTACTCTAGGCCTCCCACTACTTCAGTGGTCCAATCCCCACTTTAACACAGTTCAGGATGAAACATGGGCCCTTTAGTAAGAGCAGAACTCACCCTCCGGTTGCAGGTGCCCCATAGGTGAATCACAAAATCTTCTTGTACCCCACATTCGTGGACAAAATAAGGCAGCTTCTTCCTCCAGCAGTAGCCAGGGGGTTGCCCCTGGAAATGCAGGCAAACCTTCCTGCCCCATCCCCTCAGGGATGGGGTACAGAGACCCGAATCAGCAGTCTCCACCACTTTAAAACAGCTCACTGTGTCTCTCTTTAGGTGGAAACACATACCTTTCCCTAAATGTAGCCCTATTTCAGGGCTGAGGCTCCAAGAGCCTGAGCACAGAGCTGCTGTGCTCCTCTCACACCAATCTCCAACTCCAACTGCTTCAGACTGACTGTTCAAACCTCCCAACATTCTACTCTAACTCCCTTCTTCAGATTTCATTGTGGCTCATGCAGCTGCGATAGTTCTATGGTGATGTCATCCCTCAGTCTCAGCTGAGACTGAGAACAGAGTGAGACAGTGTGAAATCCATTTAACTGGAATTTCACAAGTTGCCTTCCCTGCCTACCACTAGGTCTTACTGGGATTCTAGTAACCCTGGGTAACAAGGGGGTTACAAAAAGAAATATATATATATGAAGCATTTAAAAAAATCCAAAGAAAAGTTACAACATTTGTGCGGGAGGCTAATTACTTAAATTATGAACAAAGGCTTAATAAATTTAGGCTGATGTTATTAGAAACAAGAAGATGAGGGGGGAATCTCCTATTAGCTAGGGATATTATTAATGATGATTATCTAATTACCACAGTTGGCCTAGATTTCAAACAAATTAATATTAACACACAAGGTCACCCATTACAGTTAAAACATGATCACCGTATTTAAAAAAAAATAAGCATATTACTTTTCTCAAAGAATAAAAAGACCAAGGAATTCTCTACCCCCCATATGTGATTGTCAGTGACTCAAAAAAATAGGTTAGACAAGTTCATGCTTTCAGACATTCCTTTGTGTTATTATGGGTGATAGATAGGAGCTTCACATGGGCTCATGCCTTCTGCTCCTTCTCAGTGTCTTAGTGAATCTATAAGAGCCAGAATAAACAGGCTGTAAGAAATGAAAGATTATTTCTGTAATGCTGCAGAAATCTGTATTACTGAATGGAGTGTTCTGTACTGGGAGCCCAGAACAGAATGGGTGATAGTGTAGATTATTGGGTATGCATAGGACCTACGCTATTACGGTAGAGTTCAAGTTATGCTATTTGGTCTAATCTCCTGTTCCTTTACTTTTTATTAGCTTATTTGAGTTGGGGGACTTTGCCCCCACACCCCCTTTAAAAGAAACACAAGGGAGTGGGGGTGAAGCCCCCAACTCAAATAAACTGACAAAACCAAAATTAACAGCAGGCACAAGCACTTGGCTAAATCAACCGTTCCATTACTTTTTATTCGTTTATTTGAGCTGGGGGACTTTGCCCCCCACACCCCCCTGTAAAAAGGAAAAAACAGAGGAGTGTGGGGGGTGAAGCCCCCCAACTCAAATATACTGACAACCACAAGCATGAAAATAAGGCACATGACCAAAACAGGGCTGTATTCAGGAAGCTTTTATAGCAAGCTTCCTATGCATACCCAATAATCTACACTATCACCATAGAATTTTCTTTAAATAACATTTAATTGACACTTGAATTTTTTACCACCACTAGGTGGAGGTTGCACTTAGCTTTGAATATGCAACTTGACAACTTTGAAATATGCACTTGGATAACTGTGATGAATTAAATTAAGTGAACACATGCTGAAAAGATCCGGTCGGCGGATTCGTTAGTAAGACAATGGGGGGACAGTATTTAAGCATCCCTATACTAGCCACACACCGCTCTGAAGAAGGCATCATGACTCCAAAACATCAGCAGTCATGTGATGCATGCACATGCGAACCTTCACTTTGGAACTCCCCAGGTACCAGCAAAAATTATCCATAGTAACAGGACTGCTGCAAATAGTTACTACTGGCACTAAAGTAATTACCAAGAAAACGTTATGCTCCAGAATGCTTCTTTAAGCAGAAAGTTGGAAATAATATTTCCAGACAGGATTTAGGCAACTGAGCAGCAAAGTAAGGACTGATTTGGACTCATGAAAAGTATTTTTCATTACGGTCCACACTGCACTGTAATTGAGTGATGTATGAATGAAGTAGAGTACAGTATGGATACAATAAGATGTATTTATCAGTACCCTGACTGATTCATTTGAGTTATGCATACATATGTTGATACTTAACACTGTATGTCAGGTACAGTACAACACTTGATAGTCTGAATTTCCCTGCTGTTGTACATCTTATATTTCTTTTTCCCCAAGGTACCACACAGTCCATACAGAGTACAAATGTTTTGGTTCTTATGTTGCTTATACTACGTAGGAATTGTTCTGAGGATGAGGAAATTGAGATAGAAGCAAAGGCACAATATGAAATATGTTTGAAGAGGGGGGTACTGTAAAAAAGTTCTTGATGAAGCCTTGGCCAAAGTAAAATCTTTGGATAAAAAATGTCTTGTTGACCCTGACCCAAAAACAAAAAACTTTAGAAAACCAAAGTGATCAACCAGTCAGCTTTGTTACAGACTTGAATTCATTGAGTACGAAGATTGGTGCTGTCATCAAAAAATACTGTCCCACTGTTCAGAATAATACCAACTATTTAGTAACACCCAGGGTAGTGTTTCGTAGAGGTACAGTGGAGCCCTCTTAGGTGCACACTCTCAGGATAACAGTTTTTTGTGCACTTAAGTGGACTGTGCATTTAACCAGAAAATCACTTCCTGACAGATTTCACTGTTTCTGTAATGTGCTTTATTAAATACTAGGCACTCAAGTTAAAATGACATTACTGCACTGGCCTATAACACAGTAATACTTAAAAAAAGTAATCTTCTTCTGTTTGATGTATTTCAGTGTAGGTTTCAAAATTAAACAGAAGGTTAAAGTCAGTCTTTTCTTTTGACAAAATTAATTTTCTTACTTTGGCCATGCTAGACAGCACCATGGCTGCAGTTAAGATGTTAAGGTGGACTATTTAAGGTGGTATTGTACAAAATGTGCACTTAAAAGCTGGGTTGGACTGAAAATCAATAGGAAAAGTAAAAAAAGAAAATGTGCATTTAACCAAAATGTGCACTTACACGTAGTGCACTTGAGAGGTACATTTAACACTGGATCAATAGGAAAAAAATCGGGATATGGAAAAAATGTGCATTTAAGCGGGATGTGCTCTTCTTAGATATGCATTTAAGTGGGCTCCACTGTACTAACTTGAGAGCTAGACTGGTGCATAGCCATTTTAAGCAGCCTGCAAAACCACTGTCCGATCTCAACTGGCTACCACCCAAACCCAAAGGCATGTTTCAGTGTAGTAACTGCAGTGTTTGTTAGCACTGCCACCAATTTGCCACATTTTAGTAACACCTCTGTAAGTGATCATTTTAGAGATATTCATGGTGGTAATCTTGACAGTTTCTTGTTCGTGGCTCTGGAATGCATAACAGTAGGCAGCCATGGAGGTGATAGGTTGTGGCACCTCCTTCAAACAGAAACATTTCATTTTTTTCTCTATAGTCCCTAAATCCCATAGGATTGAATGACAATTGGGACTTAAAACCCTTTTTATAAGGGCTTACTTTGGGGGTCAAAGAACAATGACCAGCCACGCCTTTCAGTTTTCCAAAAACGTTTTCTTTATTTTCTTTTTTCTCTTTTATTCTTTACAATAGTTCCTATATGGCCCAACGGTTCACCTCACCAGTCTTCTTCAGGGATAGGATCTAATTTTAAATAATACATAAATCATGTTTAGTGTTTTGAATTCAATAACATCAGTTTCTCACACTGACAACCTCAATTTTTACAAATAAAAATGTTTTGGAATTATTATAAGTTCATGCCACATCAGTCATGCTGCCATACTCTATCATTCAATATCTAAAGTATAAAAACTTGTGCTATTATTTACACGGTAAAAAGTAATTTCATTCAGTGGTCCAATCAACCTCATGGCAGCGTTCACTGAGAAGGGTTGTGTCCATCAGCCCCACGGCATCCCACTGTGTGCCACAAACCTCTGTTACCAGCCAGGTCATATGCTTGTTTAAATGAAGGATACTAATTAATTACTATAACACATGCTTCCTTCAGCAGTTTATTACATAATGCATTTTTCTGGTGGGAGGCCCACATACCTTTAGTTTCTGCAATACTGAAAAGATACTTTAGACAGTGTTGTGCAGGACTTGAGCATTCTCTCTGCTGTTTATATAAACTGAAAATGAATCATATTTGGTGTAACCATTCCTGTATTTTACAAAAATAATACAAAACCATTTACTTAAACACAAATAGTGCTGCTGACCTGTCCTTTAGGTTCAGCAGCAGCTTTTTCTTTCGCTTTGCTAGCTTCAGTCTATTCTGATCTGTAACACAGTTATCTTTATTTAGACTTGCTGCACCTAACTTTTTCAAAATTCATAGTTCACACAAAATAAGCTTAAAGCGTAGGTCCTCTAACCTTACTAGCAGAGTGCTCCTCCACATGTTTAATAGTAAATCCCTTTCAGCCAGTCGTTTCTCAGTTTTCACAACTATAGTTAAAAAGGTTAAACAGTTAATACCACATATCTAGCAAAACAGTCTAAACCATAACTGAGTTCAAAACAAGCTTTTCTAGCTGTGTAACAACAGTAAATAGACTGAAATCAGTGTCAGAGTAATACGGAACAGTGAAGGTAAGGAGCACAAACCTCTAGTTTGCAGCCTAGAACAGGTCGTTACACAAAATGTTTAAAAGGAAGCTGAATACAACTTTCTGTGCAGGTAGAGTGCTGGCTACAAATGAAATAAGACACTTGAAAACCCAGCAGTGCATGACACAGCTGGAAATAACCTGTAAGTCTTTTATACCCCTAACTTGGCTAGAAATGATTGTGTTGGAACATATAACTATATTCTAATAATTGTAGACTCCTAAAGTATTTAATTGCAAGCTGAATATGAACCTTTTATGCAGGCAGAGTGCAAGCAGCTACTGGAACCCTTGTTTGAAAACCCAGAAGTGGGTGATGTAGCCTACAAAAGTCAGTAAGTTTTTATTATCTGCAATTCAGCTAGAAAAGCTGGTTTTGAACTCAATTATGGTTTAGACTGTTTTGCTATATATGTGGTATTAACTGTTTAACCTTTTTACCTATTGTTGTGAAAACTGAGAAATGACTGGCTGAAAGGGATTTACTATTAAACATGTAGAGGAGCACTGTGCTAGTAAGGTTAGAGGACCAACACTTTAAGCTTATTTTGTGTGAACTATTAATTTTGAAAAAGTTAGGTGCAACAGGTCTAAATAAAGATAACTGTGTTACAGATCAGAATAGACTGAAGCTGGCAAAGCGAAAGAAAAAGCTGCTGTTGAACCTAAAAGACACAAGTTAGCAGTGCTACTTGTGTTTAAGTAAATGGTTTTGTATTATTTTGTTTTTTAAATACAAGAATGGTTACACCTAATATGATTCATTTTCAGTTTATATAAACAGCAGAGAGAATTTTCAAGTCCTTCACAAGACTGTCTAAAGTATCTTTTCAATATTGCAGAAACTAAAGGTACGTGGGCCTCTCACCAGAAAAAGTACATTTAATGGCCCACGCAGCCAGTATAGTGTGATGTTTGTGCAGCTGTGTTACTTAGGTTTTGGCCATTTGCACTGTCTATCCCAGAGGAATTACCACCCTGTATGGGTACGAAAGGCAAGGAACCCTCTAAGAGGGTTCCACCCCTAGAGGTGCCGTGGGACGATTCCCTTGGCTGAAGGTACCTTAGGAAGGATCTCAAGGAGAGAGACACTGCCACTGGAAGAGGAGAGGAGGATGGCAGGGCAAAGAAAAAGTGCTTCAGAAGGAGGCTGAGAGGAACTGCTTATATAGCTCAGGAAGTGGGAGTGGCTGGCTGCCCATCCATTGAACCAAAGGCCCAGCCTTCTAATTCAATGGCCCATACAGCCAGTATTGTGTGATGCTTGTGCAACTGTGTTACTTAGGTTTTGGCCATTCACACTTTCTATTCCAGAGGAATTATCACCCTGCGGGGGTACCAAAGGCAAGGAACCCTCTAAGAGGGTTCCACCCCTAGAGGTGCCGTGGGACGATTCCCTTGGGTGAAGGTACCTTAGGAAGGTGCCCCAAAAAGAAATGTAGTAGCATGAAGCATATAAGCAGTCAGTAGTTGTGAGATATAGTAATAGATAAAACATCAGGCAGCTTGATAACATAATGAGATGCACAGGTTAGCAATGGCATGAGTTTGATAGGTTGCAATAGAGAATGAGGGCACCTCCTAAGGAGGGGGGAACGGCAGTAGGGACACCATCCCCCTTCATCCAACAGCGGATCCTACCTAAGGAACTAGGTAACACTATGCTAATTAACAGTTATGACCTGAGTCACAGAGAGGAGAAAAAAAACACCTTTGAGGAGGAAATCTCTGGGGATCCAAAGCCTATGTTGCCTTCCCTCCAGGCTTTGGGATGTTTTATTTAGTGACGGCTCTGCTGCTGCGATTTGGAATCCCAATTAAAGGGAGGTGGAAAATATTCCAATTTGGAGGAAAGCTCTTATTCAGTCCCTCTAATGGGAATGCTGTGGAAGATTGCGAGTGCCACTCTACAACAATGGACAACCAAGGAGGAAGGAGGAGAGCAACGACTGCTTAGGCATTCACCTGGCCTACCAATCTAAACACAAACCAGGTGAACCAGAGGGAGTCGTGGGGAGAATAGCTGTGAAGGTTGCCTCCGAACCCATTCAGGTGGCTAAAGGGGCCCCCCTGAGAGCCTCACCCCTTCACCACTGAGTCTTAACTTCTACAACTTGAGGTGCCATCAGTACGGGTGATGACTGAAGGTCCACCAGGAGGGAGGATATTCCCAGCTATGGGTCAGGAGAGAAGGATCCTGCTCCAAGCTTTGCATGCTCAGGCTGCGGACTCTGAGTGCAGAGCGAGACAGTCAGCTGCAGGGGAGCCCTGTGCCAGAATGTTATGGCTGGCATGCCTCAGAAATTGATGAGGAACTGAATAAGCATTGAGTGCTGAGACCTTGCAGAGGTCAGATGGGAGGGAGCATTAAGCAGTGATTTCTTAAGCAGAGTGGACTTGCACATAGTTCAGTAAAGCAGGGTAGTTCAGTAAGGCAGGGTAGCAATAGTTGGACCTGCACGTAGGTCAGTAAGCAATAGGAATAGTCAGACCTGGACATAGGTCTGCAAAACATAGTAGCAATAGGGGGACCTGAATGTAGGTGGGAGAAGCAGCACTATGATACTGGGGCAAGCCAGCCAGGCATTCAAAAAGCCAATGAAAGTGACAAATACTCTGAGGATTTTTAGAGCATAAGTAATTAGTCACATGGGGCCATGACTCCACAAACACTTCCAAGTCCCCACCATAGAAAAACAAGAAAGTGATGGAAGGGGTCGAGAACCACATGCAGATATGGAAGCTAATTTACAGCACCAGCAGTAGCTTAGCTGACCTCAGAGTATAACAGCAGTGTACAAACATAGAGCAGCTTGGAGGGGGTAATAATCGAAAATGATCAGGGAACAATGGAGAGAAACAATATATTGAATCAACAACAATGGCTTTCTTGATATTAGTGTAAGAAGCACAGTTTAGTTCCAGGGGCAATGCACAGAGAACAATAGCAATGCTTGCAGCAATACAGACATGTAGTGGTTCAGGATGGAGTTCTATGGACTTGAGTACAGAGAAGGCCCAAATTAGGTGAAAACAATTAAGTGGAATACATGAGTACTGGCAGCAATAACATGAGCTCCTGCATAGCAATGCACAAGGAGTTTAGACAAAAGCCCCCCAAAGAGAAGGCAAAACAAAACACGGAAATAGAGAAGAACAGGAAATAAACACACAGAGAAGCACACAGCTGGAGGCAAAAATACAAACCAAGCAGAAAGACAAGAAGCCCAGCAGAAAACAAGCAGAATCTAAAATGGGGGGGGGACCCCAGTAGGCACCAGTCAGCAACAAAGGAGAGACTGACAGAGCCTCCGGCTGCAAAGAAAAAGTGCTTCAGAAGGAGGCTGAGAGGAACTGCTTATATAGCCCAGGAAGTGGGAGTGGCTGGCTGCCCATTCATTGAACCAAAGGCCCAGCCTTCCAATTATGGGATAAACTGCTGTAGAAAGCATGTATTATAGTAATTAATTAGTATCCTTCATTTAAACAAGTATATGACCTGGCTGGTAACAGAGGTCTGTGGCACACAGTGGGATGCCACGGGGCTAATGGATACAGCCCTTCTCAGCGAAGGCTGCCATGAAGTTGATTGGACCACTGAATGAAATTACTTTTTACCATGTAAATAATAGCACAAGTTTTTATACTTTAGATACTGAATGATAGAGTATAGCAGCATGACTGATGTGGCGTGAACTTATAATAATTCCAAAACATTTTTATTTGTAAAAATTGAGGTTGTCAGTGTGAGAAACTGATGTTATTGAATTCAAAACACTAAACATGATTTATGTATTATTAAAATTAGATCCTATCACTGAAGAAGCCTATTGAGGTGAAACGTTGGGTCATATAGGATCTATTGTAAAGAATAAAAGAGAAAAAAGAAAATAAAGAAAAAGGAGTTGAAAAACTGAAAGGCATGGCTGGTCATTGTTCTTTGACATTTAGATTATATCCACCTACCAGCCCCCCCGAATAACCAAGATCTTACTGGGAGGGAACCCACATTTCCTGGACTTCTTGCTTACTGCAGGGGTCCCATTGAGTCAGTCAATTGGTATACATATAAGAAAATTAGTATCCTAGTTTAAAAACCTATTTAAGTAAGTAAGTAAAAGTTTATTTACATATGGCATCCAATCCAGGGGGCTCTGAGTGGCATACAGGTAATAGAAGCATGGTTAAACAGACAACATCCAAGATATATAAATACATAATAAATTAATAAATAAATCAGTAATATTAAAATCAGTTAAAACTTTCTGAAAACGCTTTCCTAAAAAGGTAGGTCTTCAGACCCCTTTTAAATGCCTCCATCAATAGGGCCTCCCTTAAAGATTTTGGAAGTGAGTTCCAGAGATATGGGCTGGCAAACCTCAAAGAAGCGGTCTCTCAAGATTTTCAGTCTGGCCCTCAGAACTGCTAGGAGGCAGTTGGTGGAGGAGCGGAGGGAACATACCGGGATGGTAGGTGTAAGGTCAGACAGGTAACCAGGGCTCGAGCTGTCAGACAGGTAACCAGGGCCTTGTAGTTGAGTAAGCCCACTTTGAAGACAATCCTCCACTTGACAGGTAGGCAGTGCAGATCTCACAGGACTGAGGTTGCATGGACAGGACCTGGACAGGCCTGTCAGCAACCTGGCCACTGCGTTCTGCACCAACTGCAGTCAGCGGAGGTTCCCTCCACTGACCCCAAAGTGTAGAGCATTACAGTAGTTCAGCCCGGATGTCACAAAGGCATGTACCAGTGAGGGCAGGTCTTCTGGAAGAATCAAGGATTTAACCCAGGCAACGTTCCTTAATCAAATCAAATCAAATCAAACTTTATTTGTAAAAGGCACCTTTCCGAAACCAAGGCACCTGTACATAACATAATTAAAATCAATAAATAATTAAAACAATAACTAAAATTAATCCAAGGCAGCAACATTAAAAATCATTATATGCAAGGCTAAAAAGAAATGTTTTTAATGCCTCCTTAAAGCTTTGGACAGTCGGGCAATCTCACACCTGACGAGGTAAAGAATTCTACAGGGTTGGGGCTATAAAACTAAGATCTGGCCCCAAATGTCTTTAAACGAACCCTGGGAATCTCCAGCAATCCCTCGTCAATGGATCAGAGAGAGCGGAAGGGACAGTAGGGACAAAGGAGATCTTTCAGGTAACCAGGTCCCTGATCATATAGGGCCTTATAAGTCAGCAAACTGACCTTGAAGGTGATTCGCCAGCATATTGGCAGCCAGTGCAGTCCGCAGAGCACAGGTGTTATATGACTGGCCCTAGAAGAACCAATCAATAGCCTGGCTGCCACATTCTGCACTAGCTGCAAGTGGCGAATATCAACCCCCGGTAGCCCAAGGTAAAGGGCATTGCAGTAGTCAAGGCAGGAGGTAATGAAGGCGTGGACCAAAGTAGGAAGATCATCAGGAGGAACCAGGTGCTTCACCAGGGTGATGTTCCTCAGATGGTAAAAAGAGGCTTTGACAACTGCCGACACCTGAGATTTAAGTGTCAAACAGTCATCAAACACAATGCCCAGTTTCTGCACCCGGTCTGAGGTAGTTAACTGAACACCCCCAAGCCATAAACCCGAGGGTGATCCTGCCAACAGACCCGCCTCCTGGTGACCTGGGTCCACAACCAACACCTCAATTTTCTCTGGATTCAACCGCAGCCAACTCACATTCATCCAGTCCTGGATTTCGGCTAGACAGTTGTTAAAGACCGAAATGGCAGCATCTTGGCTGGGCACAAAGGACATGTACAGTTGAGTATCATCTGCATAGCAGTGAAAACTCAAACTGTACCACCTAATAATCGCTCCCAACGGCAGCATGTACACCGCAAACATGGGTGCCAAAATGGAGCCCTGCGGCACCTCACAGGATAGGTGGAATAATGCCGAGGAAAAAATCCCAGACACCACCCTCTGAGTCCTACCCTCGAGGAAAGATCGAAACCAACTGAGGACTGTACCAGACAGCCCACAGATAAACCGCAAGTGCTCCAATAGCACACCATGGTCCATGGTGTCAAATGCTGCAGAGAGATCAAGAAAGACGAAAATGGAGCAGGTCCTTCAATCTCTCGTTATTAGGAGGTCATTTAGTACCCGGACAAAAGCTGTCTCGGTACTATGTCTCTTCCTAAATCCGGACTGGAGAGAATCATAGACATTGTGACTGGTCAAATGATCATCCAGCTGCGATGTGACCACCTTCTCAATAACCTTACCCACAAAGGGCAAGTTAGAGACAGGCCTGTAGTTAGCCAGACAATCCGGGTCCAAGGAAGACTTCTTAAGAAGGGGCTGAACCACAGCCTCCTTCAGAGGATTTGGAAAAATCCCCCTCTCCAAAGACCTCCAGACTATCTCAGCAAGGACTGGACTGATTTTATCCACACAGCCCACTAAGAGACGTGTGGGGCCCGGGTCCAAACCACAGTTGGTCGGACGCAATGACTGGATGACCATCACAGTGTCACTGATTGTGGGAAGGCTGAAGTCAAACCACACAAATTGGGTGTCCAACATCTCCTGCCAACCATCACAGCTCCCATTAGGGAGGGTCAAATGGATATCAGACCTGATTGTGGCAACCTTATCTGAAAAGAATTGAGCAAACTCCTCACACCATTCTTGAGAAAAGGTTCTTCTGGGCTGAAGACGGATTGGATTGCACAATCTGTCCACAGTCTGGAAAAGCTGAGCTGGTCAATTCTGTGCAGTAGCAATCTCTCTGGACAGGAATTCTGCCTTCTTACAAGAAATTGCTGATTGATAGACCACGTAATGGTCTATCAAACTAAGTTTGTCACAATCCAGGCCCGACTTCCGCCAGCACCTCTCTAACCTTCGTCCGACTCTCCTCAACTCCCTCAGAGTCTCATCAAACCAAGGAGACCTGGGGCAAAGAGTGAGAGGACGAACACAAACAGGAGCTATGGAATCCAGGGCCCCTACTACCGCCTTATTAGAGGCAAGTACCAGGTCCCCTGGATCTATGCAATCACTTGGTAAACCCGATAGGTCCAGTACCGCCATTAGGCCATCTGGGGAAACACTCCTCAAAGGGCGGTACCGGACCATCTCCATAGGGGCTGGCCTACTAGGGGTGGCCTCAAAACTGAACCCAATGGTATGACGGTCAGACAACCAGACTAGTTCCACCACCAAATCGGATATCTCCATCCCCAGTAGGAACACCAAGTCCAATGAATGACCACCAATATGGGTCGAGGAGGAAATAACCTGTGTGAAGCCCAGTGAAATCATTAACTGGTGGAAGTCCTGACCAAACTGTGAGAGTTCATCGTCGACCCAAGCATTGAAATCCCCCAGAACCAACCATCTGGGGATCCCAATGTCAGTGAAGTCTGCGACTTCCCACAGGAAAACATTCCCGTCACCTGGTGGACGGTAAACGAGAAGTATCCTGCACCCCACACCCTCGCCCATGATACATTCAAACGAGTTGGTAGTTCCTACTGGTACCTCCATTAGACCCAGTTCCGATCTAAAACAGATAGCAACATCCCTGCCCCTACGATCCATCCTAGGGTGGTGTATCACCAAGTACCCGGACGGAATTGCTGATTCCAAAACTGGGCCAGCATTCTCATCCAGCCAGGTCTCGATGTTGCACGCCAGGTCAGATGATCCAATAAAATCCGCTATAATAGGGGTTTTGTTTTTAATAGACCTGGCATTGCATAACACCACCTGAGTAGGATGAGAATCCGAGGATGACCGTGCTGCCTTAAGTAGTAGAAGCCACTTCAGACCACAGACGACCTCTGGGCATCAAGTGTCAGTCTGCCATCAAGGACGATGCCCAGGTTTTTCACCTTGGGGGATACCATCGATGGGGTAGATTCCAATACCAAACCTGTCACTACCCCAGAGGCACTCCCATCACACCAGCTACCAGGCTCAATCACTAGTACCTCCACTTGTCGGGGTTCAGCCTCAGCCAGTTAGAGGACATCCAATCCTGAATTTCAGCCAGGCACTTATTCAGCACTTCAATGGTGCCATTCATTCCAGGGACAAATGACATATACAGCTGGCTATCATCTGTATAGCAGTGGAAACCCAGACTGTATTATCTAATGAGCTCACCCAGGAGCAGCATGTACACCGCAAACAGCATCAGTGAAAGGATTGAACCTTGAGGAATTCCACATGATAGGGGCATTGAGGAGGAGGAGGAGAAATTCTCCATCACCACTTGTTGCCTCCTTTCAAAGAGATAGGACTCAAACCATTGGATGACAGTTCCGGTGAGTCCACAATACATTCTAAGGTGATCCAAAAGCACGATGTGCTGTACAGTGTCAAACGCTTATGAGAGATCGAGGAGGACAAGAATTGATCATTCCCATATATCATTCACCCTGAGGAGGTCATTTTGCACCTGAACCAGCGCCGTCTCCATGCTGTGCCTAGCCCTAAAACCAGACTAGTATGGCTCATAGATGTCAAAGGCTGTGAGGCATGCTTCAAGCTGCAGGGCTACCACTTTCTCAACAACTTTCCCTAAGAATGGGAGGTTGGAGACAGGTCTATAATTTGCCAGAACGTCAGGGTCAAACGATGGTTTCTTCAGAAGAGGCTTCATCAATGCCTCCTTCAAGGCATCGGGGGAAAAGCCCCTCTGAGGCAAACACTGGACTATGCCAGAGAACACTGGACCAATGGCCTCGGCACATCCCACTAGGAGATGAGTCGGGCCAGGGTCCAATTCACAAAATGTGAGCCACAGCTTTGAAATAACCTCAACAAACTCAGCCACCTCCACTAGCTGAAACTGCCCCCAAGCAATAACAGTGCCCCTGCTCCAGCCAGGTCAAGCACTGTGGGGCTGATCTTGCTCCGCTGGGGTGATCCCAACCCGAACAGAGGACATCCTGTCTGAGAAAAACAGAGCAAACTATTCGCATAATGTGATTGAAAATGCCTTTTTTGGCTGTAGACAGACTGGATGCAATAATCTGTCCACACTCCCAAAAACTCTGAGCTGGTCTGTTCCTCCCTATAGCAATCTGCCTGGACAGGAGCTCTACCTTCTTATGGTTGATTGCCCCTTGATAATCATTATAGTGATTTCTCAAGGCTAGTCTGTCCTCCACAGACTGGGTCCTCCACCAACAATGCTCCAACTTCTGACCCTTGGTCTTCATTTCCTTAAGAGCCTCATCAAAACCATGGGGGTCTGGAGCGAGACGACCTGGGTCATATACAGATCGGTGCAATGACATCAAGCACCTTGCAAATGGCCCCATTACAGGTCACTACCACCTCACCCATGCCAATTACACATGCAGCACTCACACCAGAAAAGTCTACTACCACCAAAAGTCCCTCTGGGGACAGTCCCCTTAAAGGGCGACAGCTGATTATCTCAATGGGGGGGACTACCGGGGGGGCCCCAAAACAAGAACTCCACCATACAATGATCGGACCAAGTGACCCAATCAGTCCTGAGGTCAGTGACCTCAAGCTGCAGTGATAATACCAAGTCCAAGGAGTGGCCGTGGTGATGGGTCGCAGAGGCAACTGCCTGTAACAGGCCAAGAGATGTTATTGTCTGGAGGAGGTCATATCTAAAATGCGAGGATTCATTGTCAATCCAGGCATTGAAGTCCCCCAGAATTAACCATCTAGGTGACTCCAACACCCTGTTGGCAACGAAGTCCACTATCTCCTGCAGGAATTCCCCCTCATCCCAGAAGACGGTAAACAAGGAGAATCCTGCAACCTGCACCTGGACCCCCACGCACCACCACACATTCAAACACTGAGGTAGAACTCACTGGGTGCATGGAGAAGTTCAAGCTGGACCTAAAACAAATGGCCACTCCCCCACCCCTGCATTCCCTCCTTGGGCAGTTCACCACCGAGAACCCAGTGGGGACCAGTGCCTCCAAAATTAGACCTGCATCGTGCCCCCAACCAGGTCTGTGTAATTCAAGCCAGGTCAACCAAGGAAATCAAGTCCACCATAATTGCAGTCTTGTTCCTCATTGACCAGGCATTAAACAGCACTACCCGAAGGGGACTAGTGGAGACTGCAAGCCCTCTAGCTACCTGCCCATGCAGTCCAGTGGGAGCCCTAGGGATGGGAACCAGCCATGTTGGGCCTCTCTCACAGCTCTGTTTAACCCCAGGGTGCTTCCTGCTCCTGACCACCCTAATACTGTTCACCTCCACTGCATATGCAGCACCCTGCCGCACGCCCACTTGTCCCCTACTAATGCCCACCTCCCAACAGCGTCTCACTGCTACAGTTGGGAGGGGGAATCCACAAAGGGGCAGAGGTCACGCAGCAGGGTCACTGTGTAGATGGTACAAAGGGGCCTGGAACTCAACACACATTTTGCTAATCCAGCTTAAAATAATATATACATTTAAAACTATTACTAAAACAACTTAGCTTAAGAAAAAACCCAACCTAAACCTGTATTCAACATCCACACAATAAATACAAGACAAACAGCCTAACCACAAACATACCACACTCATACACTACCTAAACCCACTCACCACCCTAAAAGCAAAGTCACTTTAAGCTATGGAGAATCCTGTTACTCCAAGTCCAGAGTGCGTCCAAATAGTCTGTTGGAACCAATAAATAACAGCTTATTCCAGAACCAGAAAAAGGAACAACAGGTCCAAGTTCAGTAGTGCTGTCACTACTGCTGAAGGGCAGTGCAAACCAGACATAAGACAGTGCTCTCACCACTGATTTTAGTTGGAAATGATGAAGCCTGTGGCATTAAATGAATGTTGCTCTCACCAGTAATTTTCCCCTTGAAAAAGACCAAAACAGAAGTAAGATAGTGCTCTCACCACTGTGGCAATAAATGAGTGTTGCTCTCACTAACACTCACTGAGATGATATCTATGGTACTCACAGCAGAAATGGTCCGAGATGGAAAGGGGGTTGGCCACCAGAAAACAGTAAGCTGCCACTACAGTTCACTGGATCTTCAGTCACCACGCCAGTCCTCCATAATAGTCCACAAACCAAATCCAGATAGTGCCGAGCATTAGAAGCAGGGCAACCACCCAGAACTATCAATCTTCCGTACTCTCTACTCTCATCCACAGCCTGATCTTGAAGATTGCATCCAGCTGAAATCTTACAGGGCTATCCAGCCCAGTCAACGTAATCCAGTCTGTCCTGTTAGCAACAAACACTGTCGTAGCACACAGACGACCTCGATCTCCAACTGCAACACTGAATGTGATTTTCTGGCCGATTTTCCTTCCCCTTGAAATGAACCCTTCACCACAGGTTTCCAACAAGAGTGTACCAGCACTTTTCCTCAGACTTTGTCCCCAGTCGGATCTTTCAGCTCATGCTGGTAAGCAGCAAATAACTGGAACACCACTGGAGCACCTCAGATAGGAATGGCAGAACTGGATCCTGGATACGGTTGCCACCCGTCCCATTTCCCTCGGGACAGTCCCGATTTCTGACTCTGGAAAAGGTTGTTATTAATCCTGATGCTCTGGAGGAATCTGAACCTGCACTGTATTTTTGCATTGACTGCCGAGAAAGACAAGGCAGCAAATACCCAGGCTGGCTCACACACTGCAAAGACCAAACAGAAGGATAAGATGCCTTTAAATCTCCTCTTCAGTTCTGCCCTGTCCTCAGAAAATGTAGTTTCCAGTCAGAGAATACATTGTGGAAACCTGAAGTAACTCCTGTGAAGGAAAATTTAAACTGTTCCTGGAAAGCACTGGAAGCCCAGAAAAACAATAAAACCAGATAAAAATGTAAAAGAAAAATCAACCTAAAGGCAGTAAAGGTGAAAAATAATACACTATAAACAGAAAAGAATTTGCTTCAAGCAAGAGAGAGAGAGAGAGAGAGACTCCGGATTTACTAACCTTTTTAACTAGTATCTTGGTTTAAAAACATATTTACTAACCTCTTTAACTAGTATCTTAGTTTAAAAACATGTTTACTAACCTCTTTCTCTTTAATGATAGCCCTTCACTGTTATTAGTTAACATTTCAGAAACAATTGCCAGTCACCTCTATGTTATTACATAGTTTTCTAATCTGGGATTGGTGTTTTGACCTCACACACCACAGTTTGAGCACAAACTGAAGGCAGGGACATTTTTTTCCACCTGACTTGTGTGTGTAGTCTATACTTTAAGGTTATTATGAGGTAACCTATGTTTCAGGAGAGCTTGTTATGAATCACCACAGAAAGGTTTCATATTGGTCTCTGCAAGTATTCTGATACTAGTAACATTTCATTTTTATGTCAGCTTGCGCTTGCGTGCCAGCCAACATATTGCATTAGTAGCAGATTAGGAGGCGCGGTTGCTGTTGGGCGAATGCAGGGCACGCATCAGTAGGTGCGTCCCTCATTCCCCAATAAGCCAGCATGCAGGCGCCACACCAGGAATACATAATGTGGTGAGCACATCTAAGGAAAGCTCTGCTGCAATGAGAACAAAGCTCGTCATATGCAGTGGCATCTCCCGACGTGCCTTTCCTGGTGAAACAGTAGAGTAAACATGGCGGCACACTGCCTGCCACAATGCCATCTTCCGGGGTGCCCAATCCACCTGTCAGCATGCCCTGACCCAGTTTATGTGTCAATGGGGGAGCCCACTCCCCATCAGCATAATACCCCCCCCATTTGTTATGTGCTGAGGGGGGCGCCCAATTCCTCTCAGCTCTTCCCCCCCTTCGGTAGGTGCTGATGGGGGTGCCCAATCCCCTGTTGGCTAGCCCCCCCAAACACTCAGCTGGCATGCTGGGAGCCCACCCCAGCGTGCCAAATGCCCCTGTAAAAAAAAAAATAAAAAAGTCCTGCAATGTTTTTTTTTTTTACCTGTAAAAGAAGAAAATGGTCCCTCACGGGCTGTCTAGCTCCCTGCCCCAACCAGCACCCACCGTCTGTGCAACCTACCTCTCCACACCCCCTGTTCACTTACCCACCGTCTGGCGCTGACAATCTTCGTGGACCGAACACGCTTTGCACTTTTCAAAGCCGACCGCGAACGAAGAAATGCCGGTAAGCTGTATAATGGCATAAATAGGGTTTTTCAACTTTGGTGCATATCTTGGGCATTTTTTTGAATTTTTGCTCCAAATTTTCAACATGGGGTTATTGGGGCCCCTCCTCATGAATTCAGTCACTGTCATGGCGTTATTCAGTCCGGAAAGGTGATTTTGCGGTCACTGCACGGAATCACCTTTTGGGACTGAGTAATGAAACGACAGTGCCATTGCTCATGAGGAGGGCTCTCAAAAAGCCTATGTTGCAATTTTGGTGAAATAAATCAAAAAAATGCCTGTTTTACGAGAGTGTGTTGTGCTGTTTCCACGCACTCTCGTAACTTCGTGAATTTGTGATATTTTCACACCAGATTTTCAGAATTGGCATTTTCCCATACCTCCTTATGAACAGTACAGCTGTCATTTTACATATCCTGGCCGAAATCTGTTTTCGCACGTCGGGCGCAGAATAGCGCGTTCGCTGTGCGAAATCAGTTTTCAGGACAGTTTCAGAAAATGATGGTGATAATTGTTCATGAGCAGAGGTCCTAAAATGCCTATGTTGAATATTTGGTGACAAAAGTCCATAAAATGACTGTTTTACATGCTTGCGTTGCACAGTTTCCATGCACCCTTGTAACTTCGCAAATTTGCAATATTTTCATGCCAGATTTTCAACACTGGCATTTTTTCACACCTCCTTATGAACAGTACAGCAGTCATTTTTCACAGCCTGCCCAAAATGTGTTTCCGCACCTGTGGTGCACAATGGCATGATCGCTGTGGGAAATCAACTTTTGGGACAGATTAACAAAATCACAGCACCACTGTTCATGAGGGGAGGTCCCAAAATGCTTATGTTGAAAATATAGCTAAAGAAATCCCAAAAATAATTTGGGGTTACGGACATGTGTTGCGCAGTTTCTATGCATGCTCATGACTTCACCAATTTTTCATATTTTCACTCCAGATTTTTAACATTGACATTTTTTTACGCCTCCTCATGAACAATACAGTTGGCATTTTCCACATCCTGCCCAAAATGTGTTTTTGTCCCTGTGTCGCCAAATTGCATAGCCGCTGTGCAAAACCACCTTTCAGCTAACAAACTGATTATGCCGCTCTTCATGAGGTGGGGTCACAAAATGCCTATGTTGAAAATTTGCAATGAAAATACCAACAAATGCCAACAACTTCAGGGTTTCCAGCTGTAACACCCCACCCTGTAGAGACTGCCAGGCATCAGGGGTGTGACTTGGGATCATTGGCTGTAATGCTCACGCCATTCCACCCCACCCCTACCCCGCAGCCAGTGACAGGCATCGAGGTGTGCCTTGGAGTGTTTGGCCCTAAAGTTCACCCCATTCTCCTATACTGCACCTGTCTCAGCGTATTTCCTTATGGAATGGGGTAAGTATGAGGCCCAAAGACCCCAAAGCACACCACTACACTTGTTAGTGTCTACAGGGTAAGGTGAGGCCCATTCTCCAATACTGCACCCATCTCAGTGTACTTCCTTATGGAATGGGGTAAATATAAGGCCCAAATACCCCAAAGCACACCACGACACTTGTCAGTGTCTACAGGGTAGGGTGAGGTAAAATGGCATGAGCGTTATAGTTGACGCCTCAAAGGCACACCCCAGCGCCTGTCAGTCTCTGCAGGGTGGGAGTGGGGTTGGCGTCAGTTCTATACTTCACTGCCATTCCTATTATGCATCTCTAACTCCTGCAGTACTAATGCCAGTGCCAGTGAGACAACATTTGGCATTGACAAATGCTTGTTTATGTTTCCTCTCTAGATATGTTGTACCAGATTTTGTGACAGATCCCTGTTAATAGAAACTTCTTCCTAGATGGAGATGGTTACAGCCCAGAATGTATTCACATTAAAAATGTCTCTGTTACAAGAATCATATGTGAGGACTGTTAATATTATGTAGAATATAGACTGTAATATGTTTAGCATGTTCTGGTGACAAGCATTATGTCTTGCAATTTTTTTTGTTTGTACTTTGGATATTATGGGGTGACCTGTATTTCAGGAGAGCATGGTATGAGTCACCACTGAATGGTTTAATATTGGTGTCTTCAAATATTATGATACTAGTAACGTTTCATTTTTTTGTTTCCTCTCTAGATATGTTGTACCAGATTTTGTAACAGATCCCTGTTAATAGACACTTCTTCCTAGAGGAAGTTCGTTACAGCCCAGAATGTATTCACAATAACAATTTCTCTGTTACAGTCATATGTGAGGACTGTTAATATTATTTAAAATATAAACTGGAATATGTTTTACATGTTCTGATAACAGGCATTATGTCTTGCAAATTGTTCTTTAATAGTATTGGGAGAAGTACTAGACTAAAAAAGTTCATATTTGTACTGTTGGAATATTGTTTTGCACTGAAGCTATGAATTCTTATTAAAACTACACTTCTTTCAGTAACATCAGCTATCTGTACATATGACTTTGTATGTTTCACGTAATGATCAGCTAATTGTTATATGGTGTGTATCACAGTATAAATGAGTTGTCAATTTAATTAAACTCCACCCGCTGATGAAGGTCACAGACTGAAGCGCCATGGCATTTTCTCCTGGCAATGTTAGTGAATCCATATTTATCACTTAAGACAACAGATTTATTTTCTGTGTGTGTGTGCATCTTAGCCGTTTGATTTTTCTCCATTTCGAGTGTGCTGTTCTAGTCTTGTTGTTTTGCTACAAGGGGGAATGAACAATGTTTGGAGAAAAAAAATTCCCCAACATATGAAAAAAATTCCCCCAACATATTAGACAGCTGCCCCTGAGATGCATCACATCCACACAAACACATGTCAGAATAAACTAGAACCGACACCTGGATTACTATTTATCAGTGTTTGTTATTTTCATCTATATCAGATGATGAACCAAATATTGGTTATGGTATCATTTTACACAAAATTAACTGGTTATCTTCATACCTCTCAACCCCTTGCCTCATGAATCAGGGACAAGGCTTAAAAAATCAAGGACAAAGACCCCAAATCAGGGACACATCTTAAAATCTGGTACTATTCACTCAGAAAACTGATAGAATAAAGGGATTTGTGTTAAGATGCATTTTCTGAAGAATAACAAGTCTGTAACTTTAATGTTTGACATTATTTTGTTCTTTCAATCCACACTGTTCTGTCACAAGAACACAAATTTTATGAGGGACAGAAGAAAAATCTGAGGCAAAATCAGGGATGTCTCTGAAAATCAGGGACAGTTGAGAGGTATGGTCATCTTTACTGCAATATCTTCTGTTTTTTCCAATTATTTAACCAGGAGAGACACACTAAGCTGAAAGCTTGTTTACAGGTGCAACCTGGGAGTACAGGGAAGTTAAGTGACTTGCTTAGGGTCACACAGTATGCAAGTGGGGGCTGTGGGATTCAAACCCAGGTCGCCAGATTTGCAGTTCAGAGTCTTAAACCACTGCGCTATACTGCCTTGCTTGTTAGACTTTGCAAACATCTAGAAGAAAGCCAGATTGAGCCATGTTAAAAATATGCTCCATGTGCCACATTAACCTGGCCCCACTCCTGCCGCAATACAGTACCATGTGGCCTCAGCATTAAAACATTGCCTTTTAGGCCTGTGCTTATGTTCCAGATTGGCACAGTTAAACACACCTCACATCCCCCCCCCTCGAGAAATCCATTACTTATCTGAATGCACCAGGCTGTATTATTTGTAGACCTGGAACAAATATCCTAACAATGGCATGTGGTTCTCAGTCAGGCACTGTAGGCACTGACAATGAGTGTTAGTTGCCAGGCTCATCAATTTGAAACTGTCATCTTAACAGGCACAGATTTCTAAATTTAAGGGTGCCCCCTGTCCCCAGGGGGCCCCAATCAGCCCCAGAGTCACACGATTTCTCAAAAATCAAACAAACCAGCAAACACTAGAAATAAAATTCTTCCAAAGCAGTCTTATCTATGCTGCCACTCCTTCTAGTTGTACAGCAAAAACTGAGTGGCTGCTATAACTGGAATTCTCATGTCCTAGGGTTCTATGCTGATGTCACAGCTTTGGGCTGTACCACTATCCTAGTGGGGGTGCATATTACCCATGTATAATTATTCCTCATTGACAATGTGATGTGATATAAAAAAGTGTAGGGCTGGCCATGCAAGCGGTGTTAAAATGTTGGGTTTTTTTTTGTTTGTTTTGTTATTATTTTTTTTTTTGGTCAGAAGTCAGCCTGCTTTAAGTTCTATTCTCACCTGCCTGTCCCAGTTAACACCCCTTCACAAAAGAAAAAAAAAATGTCTCCTAATGTCTGGACAGGCCAGAGTGTTAAAACACTGTAAATACCTCACTTAAGGCTTATGTTCTGAAAATCAGGGCTCTCCAGACTGACCCAAACTGATGCCTCTAATACAGTTGTCTGTATGCCTGAGCCTCCCACTCAACAGATTCACCCCAGCAGCGCTGAAGTCCACATAATGTAAGGGGAGGAGGTAGGGAAGGAGACAGGCTTTTTGCAGGTAACAGGATGGCACCTCAGTATAGGTGCTGAGTCAAAACTTCTGTTTCTATCTCCATTTCCATTCCTGTGCCTTATAGAAGGCTGAATGAAATCAGACTTGAAACTCAAATAAAAACATACAATTTGGTTCCCACAGTTGCAGTCCCCTGAGTACTTTTTAGAGCTGTGGGTGGAGCCTATAGCCCTTCTGTCATCAATCAGACACTAGCTCTTAAACGGCTTATCCTGCAACTACCTTACTAGACATTTAGATGTATTCCTGCACAGCTGCAAAGTAGTGCACTCCCACTCTGATTTTAGCTATTTACTGCTCTATGTTAAAGGCATCTGAAGGGAGGGGGGATGCTACTGTATTGTGCCTCAAAACTTCTCAGGATATTACCAAAAAAAAAAAAAATTTAAACTGCTGTTTCTATCATCTGTTCAACTCAGTCTAATATATATATTCTATTTCTTTCAGCAACCTTGGGGTTCACTCATTATATGATGTCTGTAGTCTACAGTGTCAGATTACAGAACGTGCAGTCAGAGTTATTTCATTCCTATAGGCAAACATACGAACTGCAGGGTGGGGGGGTGCTGTAGCCCCATCACTTTTTTTGGCTTGAAGGATCTTGCCCTTTAAACAAACAAACAAAAAAGTAAGCATAAATTAGCGTGACAGAGTTAATTAAGTCCAGCTGCCCAGACACACATAGAACAAAAGAGGTGCTTTGTGCTGTTTGCGTTTTCTACAGTTGGAAGTGTCAAGTGGAAAGTGCTTTTAAGTGCGTGTGTGTGTGTGTAATCCTGCTTTGGGATAGGCCATGTGATGCAGACGGCTCATATCTTATCTAGAATGTATGATCTGAGGCTCTGTTTGACTGAGTATTCCCTCCTGTGCAGCAGAAGGTCAGTTTAAAACTAAACTACAAGGGGAAAAAAATTACAGATATACAGAAACACTGGAGAAATTAAGTGACTTAACCAGAGCCACACAGTTTGGAAATGGAGGGTGTGGGAATCAAACCCATGTCTGAATGCTGGATGTACAAAGCTCATTACTCTAACCTCTAGGCTATACTGCCAGCCCCACACATAGTGAACAATTTAGACTGGGCTGTTAATATCTCAAAGGAGAACTGCCTTGAATCAACAAACATGCATTTTTGTAGAAGTAGATGTTATTTTTTTTAAAATACCAGTTCTCATTTTGTTACTGCTTAATCTTAACTGGCCTTTTGGTAAATTCAGTGAGTGTTTCTGATTCACACACTGCTGGCATTGACCATTTTAGAACAATATGATCTTATCGAGAATTTACATTGTTGGTACAATGCATCTGTGTTCTAATTTAGAATTCTTAGGTTCATGGGATATAAACAACATCATACAATTCTTAGATGGCACTTTGCAGCAGTGTGTAACCCATAAATATCCAATTGGTTAACTAAAAGGCCAGCAAAAATGGGGCAGAAACAGAAGTGGACCCACTATATGAAAAAAAAAAGCTTCTACAGGAAACATTACTCACAGGTTTGGTGCAGTTCTCCTCTAACTAAGCTTGTAGGGAATGTCAGGTATTTTATCTAAATGGTAAGAAACCCTGTTTGCAGGGATTTGGAGCCATCTACAGGGAAATTCTTCCCATAGACTTGCATTAGTTATATAGGAAAACAGAGGAATTTGGCTTCCACCGGAAATAATATATGACTAAAAAGCACTATATGACACCATCAAGAAAATAAATTTGGTCATTTAGTAGCTCTTCATAGCACTATCTGCTCTGGCTATAGCTCATTAAAAGAAGTATGTGCATCCATCTGGCAAAATGAAAACTTACATACTAGTGCAAATCCAGTCATTGCAAACAGTTTGATACTTGGGGGCCTAGCTGCCTAGTGCAAATCGTCATGTGCTTGTTGCCTAGCTGGAAGTGCAAACCCATAAATAAGGGATTGAATCTAAACAAAACTGAATTCCTTAAGGTACAATGTAGCTGCCACCACAAAACCCAACTCTGCAGAATTCTGCAGAAGAGTTACTGCAGGGAACAATGCAATTTCAATGGGAGGTAATCCCTTTCGTCATGCAGGGAAACTGTGACACTGCAGGTCATCCTAGTGGGCTCCACTGTACACACCTAGTTAAAAAATAAACAATACACAAAACAGAAGAACTCCCACAATGATGCCCCCCACCTGATATCCAAACTCCTCAGATATACTGAGTAGGCTCATAAACCTTGATATATCTTATGTAAAACAGTAGAAATACTCAAGAAAACTCAAAACAATGATGGAAAACATTTTTTACTTTATTCTTTGGTAACCGGGTAAGGCCCACTAGGCACAAGTGCTTGTTTTCAGGGGCGATCTGGGAGCACTAGGCAGTTAAGTGACTTGTTTAGAGTCATACAGTACGCAAGTGAAGGGTGTGAGACTCAAACCAAGGTCTAGTCTGCTGGATGTACCAAGCTCATTCACAGCTCATTACTCTAACCTCTAGGCTATACTGCCAGCCCACATGATTAATCCCCACATGATTACCCCCCCCATTCCATATCAACTCTGCTTTTCTCTTGTCATAAAAGAAAGCTGAGACCAATTATTTAGGCCAGTCATAACAATCTGCGGCACTTAATAATTTATCTGTTTGTGGCTGAAAAACACAAATGCCATAGCACATGAGAGAACTTGGCATTCTGTTTCATAGCTGTTTGTTGCCCACCCACCCCCAAAGAGGCACTGGTATGTAGCATCTTGATTTTATTTATAATAAGCAAGCAAACTTGCTGAAACATACAATGCCAGAGTAAAATCGGACCACAAGGGAGAAGGCGTTGGGACACTGGCCAGTTCTGGCCACATTCTTGCTGCCCCACCCCACCCCACCTCTGTTTAAACTTTAAAATCAATCTCCTTTGTCCTCTGAGGCTCTGGTGGGGGTTCTGGATTGATTGTACTGGGTCGTGGTCTGATCTGATGTGCCAGTTGATGCTAAATGATGGTCTGAACAACCAGTGGAATCTGTATTTATCAAACCACATGCCCTTACACACATACATTCAGAGACCTGACCAATGGCCATACGGCACAGTTTTCACTCTGCTCCAGGACAGTGGCTGCTCTTGGACATCTGATCCTCATCAAGACAAAGTTGCTAGTAGAAAGGACTGTGTACAGGCCAGCATTCCTTCATCATACATGTCACTGCCATCCTCCTGACCAATCAGGGATTCGAGTAGTGCAAGGTCACCAGCTAAGATTAATGAGGAGCAGTGCTTGATCTCGGCAAACATCTTATGCATGAAATGAGTCCCTGAGACTCTTGACGGCCATTTTCTGTGTGTGCGGTAGTTATTCTTCAGTAGATTTAATGAAATTAAATGTTCCTTCCCTGAGCAAAATGTACACCAAAACCCCCACAAAATATGGGAATAGCTGTCGATCTGGGATCACATTTAGTTTGCCTCAAAATCGGGGTTTCGAAGGACTGAGACCCCAATTTATTTTTGGGGTGGTGGCATCAGCCACTCAGCACCCCAGTAGTTGGCACCTATGATACTTAATACATTTCCAAGCTTACTTTCAGAGGTGTAGATGATAGGGTGCTAACCAGGAAAATAAAGACAGCCAATCAACTTCATGCAAAGGCAGATCCTAAAACACTGAGCTAAAGGAGCTTATTAAATTGGTACGAAAGAATCTTGCTTCCTTCTTGGTCGCGATCTCTTTCTGGCCATGGCCTTGGAAAACTATACAGCCAATGACTACAAACAAGTTCCTGCCGACAAGAACACATTACTGGCAAAAATCCTTTTGCCAGTCTTTACATTTTTAACTGAAATTGCCACTATTGTATATTGTTTTCTCTACTAAAGTGAAAAAATATACAAACAGCAGTGCTTACGGGCACCAACTAGACACCCCAGAAGATACTTTTACTGAAAGCTCTGTTTCTTTTTTAGTTTCACACAGCATTTTTGCTGAATCCTGCTCAGTTTGACTGTCGGTTCACTCCTGTACCCTCCCCCATGCCAACAACAAAAAGACCAAGAATATCTACAGCAATAGCACAGTTGCAGCAGCACCACACTAGCAACCGCTGGTGACAGTCCTCCAATGGAGGCCCTGTTACCAAAAATTGTCAAATGTTTATGTCTTTTTTTAAATCTCCACAAAAAATTATAAGTGTAATTAGACATTACATGGTGTTGGTTTCCTAGGTTTACCACACTTTCAGGTGTGAAAAAACACTTTGCCTTAGGTTTCATGCCTAACCATGTCTCTGGGCATGCAGTAAACCTAGTACAACCCACACCCTGTTGCATCTTATTGTTTCCATCTACGGTAGGCATAACTACAATAGGACTTTTGACTTTTTCTATATCCAAAGTTCTAAAACCTTTGCAGCAGAGTCTGTCACACTTCTTAACGTAAGGCTGCCTGCTTGCTGTGCTAGTGCCAGATTTCTAGAGGCACTGACTGTGGACATGGAGTCAGAATATCAGTCTCCACAGCAAATAGGTCAGCATAGGTGTTAAACACAAACCAAAGGTTGTTGGGGGGGGGGGCGTGAATGATCCGGCCACCTCACTGATAAAACCCTCAGTCATGAATGAAAATTCCAGCATATGCATCCCAGTCTTTTGGGGGATTCAGAGCCAGCTTCAAGGTCTCACCAGTCCAGCAGGTGGAAGTTGAGGGTTGACACAGTGCAATTCCAAGTCAGAAGGACACATTATGGACATGCATTGTAAATTCAAAAGTGATAAAATAAATGATAAAGATAACAAGAAGTATGGCTACAAGTGAATGCTAATTATTTTTTATCTTACCTTCTCAACTGCACATCTGGTACCTTTTTGCACATAACCAGGATCTGGGACATCAGTTCCTAAATTAAAGTCAGCATTTGCACATTGAGTACCGTTGATGTCTGTCAGGCTTACAGTTGCACCAACTGGAAGAGGTTTAGTTTTGATATTTGTGCACTGAAGTTTGCCACACATAGCATTTCTAAAGGAGTTAAAAACAATTAGTGAGTATGCATTCAGTGAATATGTATTGTCATTCTAATTTTGCTTCATCACACTCAAAAACTAGGTAACTTGTATATAGATATTCTACCATTCAGTGAAACCCCAAGTGTGAAGACTAAGGCCCTGCACACACTGTGGATCTTAAAATGGTTTAAGTGCCTTAAAACTTATAAATCCCCCTAGCACTGTTTGCATCGAGTCTACAAGCCCCTTAAAATATTTTAACAAAAATGTTTTTCTACCCTACTAGGTACTTAGTCTTAAAACCATTTTAAAAATGTTTAGGCCTGGTCCACACTGTCGTGTGTAAAATGTTACTGGTGACTTAAAGCGTTTTGTGCTAAGTTGGTAACGGTTTGCATCCGCACTGGTAATGTTATAAAAAAGCAGTTTCAGAAACGTTACTGAAACTGCATGCAGTGTGGTCTCAACAACGGTTCTGGTAATGGTTTCAGTGTTATAACGCTATGAGTGCCTGTGTGGACGTGTGAGTGTGTAGCTCCCTGCATTGTGCTGTCCTCCAATATCCAGTGATGCATTGCACATCTGTCCCATACATCATTTCAGCATCTTGGTCATGCACAGAGTGTCCAAAGCACGGTGATATGTAGAATCGCCTTGCTGCTATTGCCAGCGGGAGTTTGAAATACTTGTTTAGATAAAATCCTGAACTGTGGGTATTCGGAAACAATTCTGTGTGTTCAGAGTGCAGGTGTGGCTGGACTGAATAAAAAATCAGCAGTGTGGCATTACCTACAAAAATGTCTCATCATAGCAAAATATAGTCAGATGTAGCCACCAGACTACTTACTGATTTTTGGAAGAAATGACAGGATACAGGATTTTGAAACCACTGCCACTATTATTGTCTACTGTGAGCATTGCAACTGCCTGCAGGCTTATGGGATAGCTCCCAGCAGCCAAAATTGCCTTCTGAGATACTTCACTTGGGAGCTGAACGCCATGCTCACAGAACACACCACACCACCTCAAGGTAAAGAATGTCTAGGCAGGCAGTAATGTTTTCAAAAACGATTAAAAGGTAGTGTGGACACACAAAACATTACCTGTTTAAAACGTTACAGATTTTGACTGTGTTCACACCACGATAAGGGAAACCATTTTTTAAAATGAAGTAATTACCGTGCTGTAGTATCCGTGTTCTAGTGTCCACACTGCTGCTAGCGTGTTGTAAACCGTTATTAAAAATGGTTTACAGCATCCACACTACTGCCTCTGCACCGAATTACCTGGCAACCAATTTATATGTGGGGACATCCAGCTTCATTTCGGGAAACCATGCTTGAGCATCCGCACTATAGGTAAATCCAAGTTAACTTCGGAAACGTTTTTAAAACCGTGTTTAAGCCTAGGTCTTATCAGGGTTTAAACATGGTTTTAAAAAAATGGATTCCAATGCATGTTGAGTGCGAATGCAAACTGTGCTAGGGCACTTTAAAATGGTTTAAGCTGCTTAAACCATTTTAAATAGCCTAGTCTGAACAAGGCTTTTGAAGCTATAATGTGGACAGGGCCTTAGAGCTGGCATGGTTTTGCCCACATGTCTGGACAGGGGTAAAAATGTTTTAAGCTGTAATGGTTTAACTAAAACAGTTCTAGCTGTAGTATGTACAGGCTAGCACAGTTCTGTGTGTTGGAATTAACATGAATTATGAAATAGCTAGACATAAAAAAGAAATCTAATTGGTTAGTAGCCATGCATTAGGAGTGTCTAATGCATGGCTATAACTAGTCCCACAAAGATGCCCCTTACCAACCTGTGCCCAGTATCATTCCTCGTGCCACTCGCACCCGGCAGCAACTGACATTTTTTTCTCACTGACTGGCACGATTGTGCAACCGGAATGGATGACAAGAAGTGCTATACAGTACTTCAGAACGTTAAAACAAATGACCGCTGTACCAGAAACCAGCTTTGAAATGTTTTAACTGAGGATGAGTTGGCTAACATCCTCAGTACTGAAAGTGAGCCTACAGAACAGGCAGAAAATATAAATGAGCCAACGGAGCCATCTGAGGAACAAAATGTAACCACATCTGAGGCAGCTGATGAAGCCGAAAATGGCATGGACATAAGACAACAGCTGACTGAAACAAGGATTGAACTTTCACAATAGTCAGGGACACTGGTTTACTGGGATTGAGAAAGGGCATATTCCATTTTGCACATTGTAAAAAACGGTATTGTCACCGGTGTCTGCTAAGCTAAATTCCGGTTTCACTGGTGTTTGGTTTTGTGTACTTTATTTAACAATTTTTAACTCTGCTAACATGCATTTTAGCAAATTTAACCTCCACTGTTGCACATCCTTCCATCCTTGTACCAATTTAAAGTTAGTTTAGGTACAAGATGTGATGGCAGCAGCAACACTACAGCCCCCATCCCTAAGGTGTGATGGAAGCAGCACTATGGCCACCATCCCTCCGGTGTGACAGAAGCAGCAGCACTATGGCCCCCATCCCTCTGGCTGACAGAAGCAGCAGCACTATGGCCCCCATCCCTTAGGTGTGATGGCAGCAGTACTGTGGTCATCATTCCTCATGTGTGATGGCAATATCAGCACTATAGCCCCCATCCCTCAGGTGGGACGGCAGCAGGCCTACATTCCTCATCCACCAGTGGTGATGGCAGAAGCACTACAGCCCCCACCCCTTCAGTGTGATGGCAGTAGCAACAATGCATTACACATCCCTCTGGGGTGATGGCAGTAGTGACAGCACTATGATTCCCTTTCAACACTCACACGCCATATGCACAAGTTACAAATGACTTGTCTCTTTGCTTGTTAGAACTCAGATGTGAATTAATCTGAACCATCACCACTAAGGTAGACTACCTTTGTTTTTTCCTATCTATAATTTAACTGTCTGAATTGGATATCTGCCTGTGACACCACTGACCAGGGTTAGGGAACAGACTTGGGTGTTGGAGGACCAGCTGGTGGGTGAAGGCTTGAGTGTCCACTGACCACTCCCCTTCTCTTGAGAGGAAGGGTGGGTTCACAGCTCAGCATTTGCTGGCCCATGGTGGAGGCCAGAGGCATGACAACACGTCAGTCCTCACTGCGGGAGGAGTGTGACGGATGTCGGCTTGTGCCTTGACATCATGTAGCCTGTCATGCTCCCAAGAAAATGGGAAAACACCCACTGGCCAACCGAAGGGTTGGATGGCTGCTAGTCCCGCCATACACCAGAAGCCCCAGACATGTGTCTGTTCTGACCCCCGACATGCCCAGGATACACAGGAAGCTCTTTGGGGCAATTCTCCTCCCCTGGTAGCCTCCCACAGGGGTAGGGGCCCACTCAATGAAGGGTTACTTTGGGTTACCTGGTAGCACAGCAGTAAGGGTCAGTGGATAGTGGTCGGACTCAGCAGCGGTGGTAGGGGGCCTTGGCAGGCCTAAAGGAGTGGATGACCTAGGATAGGAGGAGCAAAAAAAAAACTGCTTGAATTTGCTTCTTTGAAATAAAGTGTTTTCACCTAGTAAATCCACAAGTGCTTAGTGGAGGACCTTCAAATGGATTCATGCATCTCCCAGACATGTAGATGTTTTTTTTTTTTTACTTGGTGTCCATGAAAAGGGTGTCTCCCATTTTTCATGTCTTTGTTCAGATGTGAATTGAGCACTATTCTGCCCTCCAGCATCATACAGCCCTTGGGGTCTTACCTTGTTAAGTACTCTTACATACTTAACATTTGCTTTTTGTTGAAGCAGTCTATCAGAAAACATTTTGTTGTCACAGAGACAGAACCAGCAGGTGGGAGAAAAGGTGCAAATGATCCAATTCACCTAAATTGGGTGCTAACTGTGAAGTCTTTTCATAAGTAGTAAGGCAGTTTCTTCTTTGTGAACATACTTTCATTCAGACTAGTTTTCATTCAAACAACTGAGGATTTTGGATGGCCCTACTGATTATAAACTTGAATAAGTTAGTTGGTAACAGTGGTCCTGCATTTAGCAATCTACAATCTAGATGCTTATTTGCATAGAATACAATAAAAACCCTGACTAAAATCTACAAACAAGCTTATAAAACGTATCCGAATATTTATCTTTACCTATACAAAATCATTGCAGCCCAAGTAAAACTTAATAAATTACATGGTACCCTGACTACTATTTTATGATGTAGTAAACATATATTGGTATTTTTTTTTTATATTCTTTGTAAAGCAGGTAAGGCCCACTAGGCAGAACTGTCTGTTTTAAGGAGTGACCTAGAAGCACTTGGGAGGTTAAGTGACTTGCTTGGTTGCAAGTGGAGGTTGTGGGACTCAAACCCAAGTCTGCTGGATGTACCCAGTTCAATCACAGTTTGTTACTCTAACCACTAGGCATGGGTGGTTAAACTGAATGGCTGATTACAACAAAGCAGTGCGGGTGATTTCCTTACTGTTTCTATATGCAGCAAAGCAGAAAGAATGCAAAGCACAGCAGCATTCATGTCAAGATGCTGAAATCTGGGTCAGCCCGCTGGCACTGCAGTAGCACTATTGCTTGCAATGCCAGTGACCCAGGGTCAGAAGCAAACTCATGTTGCTAGAGGTCTGCCCAGGGGAGTAGGATCGAGCACCTGGGGAACTGCTATCCTCCTCCAGGAAGGGTGGGCTGCAGGTCCTGCTTCTTTACCACCACCGGTGTGACCACGGGTGGTGGTGCAATGGTGCTGCAGAGTGATCAGGAGGGGAGGACGCTAGCCAGGATCTGGAGCAGTGGCATGTGTCTATGTGACCTACCTCCTTGGATCTCTAGTGCCGGTGCCCTCAGGGACAGAGACCAGAAAACCAGGACAATCACCCCACATCGGCCACTGGCAGAAGGGACCCAAGTACCTCAGTCTTCATAACCAGGCTCCATGAGGGACCCACTGGGCTACCCGACACACACTAAGGGAGTGTGGAGGGGTGACCTAGGGTCCCCTCTCTTCCCACCTGGGGGGGTACAACCCAGGCAAGATAGGGGCAGGCCCACAGGAGCTCCTGAGCATTACCTGGGGGTGAAGCTAGGGGATAAAAATGCTGTGAGAAGGGGACATAGAAAGAGAAAATAAAAAAAATGTAAAAAGATACTGAAATCTTAGAAATTCTGTGCAGTGACATGCAGTTTCCGTGAGGCACCAGTACAAGAATTCAAACTCCGCAAACCAAGCAGGATTCCGTGATTGTTACCGGTAAAAATGGAAAACCAGGGTCCCTGACAATAGTCAACCCACAGAAGTGAAGACAGCCCAGGAACAATGCCAGACTCCACAGAACATGGGTCCAAAATCACTGAACACAGCACAGAGGATACCTTGCAGCCCACAGAAAACCGCAGAGAAACAACAGAAGATCTGACCGAAGCCTCGGCTCCCGTACCTTGGGAAACAGTAAGTAAAAGGTTTCGGCAGTACACTCCTGAGCAACTAAATGCTATAGAAAAGGAGAAAGATGAAAAAAAAATACATTAAGAGCAACATCCTGGGCTCTAACTGTATTTAATGAATGGGCTAACTGCAGTAATGTAACTGCTGTGGAAAACAGCTACCAAGAGTGAATTAAATGACACATTTAAAAGGTTTTATGCAGAAGCCCGCACAAGCACAGGGCAAGAATATGCAGTGTTTAGTTTGTGTGGACTTCGTGCTGCCCTGAATAGGCACTTAGAATCAATAACTGACCCAGAATTTAGATCCAGCAATGCCATGTTCAGAGCAAAATTAAAAATGTGCAGGAGAGCTCAAAAAGATAAATCTGAACAACATGAGCCTCTGTCAAAAGTTGTCCTGCAAAAGTTAAGGAAGTCTCCTGCTCTCTTCAGAAACACAGCACCCAGTCTGGCGAGAAAAGTGTGTGTAGATCTGCAATTGTACATGGCTCACCGTGGTAGAGAGAGGCAGAGGCAATTAAAACCCACCCACTTCACCATAGGTACAGATGAAAATGGAGCTGAGTTTGTACAGCTGAACTTTAATAAGCATACAGTAGAAAAAAACATACAGATCCTTTTGAAACAAGAAAACATTTGCTTTGCGGATATATGTATGGTCAGCCCGGAGACCCTCTCTGTCCAGTCTCCAGCTTCAAGAAATATAGTTTGAAGCTACCGCCAGACACAAAAGCGTTTTACATGCGTCCGAGTTGGCTCCCCCAAACACAGCTCGATGAAATTGACATTTGGTATAGCACAGAGCCTATGGGCATTAATTATCTTTCAAATATGATGCCACTACTGAGCCAGAAGGCTGCCTTATCTAAGAGATATACCAATCACATCATAAGGGCAATTTCAGTGCAGCTTCTGTCTGAAGCAGGATTCCAAAACAGAGAAATAATGCGCATCACTGGGCACAGCTACGAATTAAGCCTCCAAAGCTATTGGAGACCAAGACCAGAAGACCGCAAGAAATAGTGACATACTTTCTGCAAGGCAAGAAGAACAGCCAACCACCAGCAAAGAACCACAACCTCCCCAAAGAATGCAACCTTCTGCAACTCCAGAACACTACTTCCAAACTGTGCAAATGAACTACTGCACCATGAATTTCAATACACCACTATACTTTGGAAAGTAATTTTATTCTTTTAACCTCATAAACTTTAAAAAGGACATTTCGGGATACAATCCATTTTGTTATTTGGCCCTTCCCACCCCAAAATGCGGAATTACTTTCCTAGGCATAAGGATATTTTAATAAATAAATTAAAATATTTCAAATTTAAAACACTGGGTGAAATGACTCTTTTATAAAAACAAAAGATAGCCATTTCATAAGCACAATAAGCCTCTCTGGGGTGTGTGTTAGACAGTTCTAATGTACAGCTAGGGGGCTATGGCCTTGTGCCTCACTGTGCCCCCTAGCTGTGCGTTAGAACTGTCTAACGCACACCCCATGGTATCTTATTGCTTACATAGTTACAGGGAGAACTGATTTAACACCAGCAGTGTGGACGCATTAAACCATTATCAACAAGCATTTGTCAATGCCGAATGTTTGCTTGCTGATATTGGCATTGGTAGTGCAGGAGGTAGAGAGATGCATAATAGGAATGGCAGTGAAGTATTGAAGTAACGCCGTCCCCCACTCCCACCCTGCAGAGACTGACAGGCATTGGGGTTGTACCTTTAGGTCATCGGCCATAACACACATGCCATTCCACTTCACCCCACCTTGCAGACACCAACATGCAGTGTGCCTTGAAGTCTTCAGCCCTTACACTCACCCCATTCCATAAGGAAAGAAGCTGAGATGGGTGCAGTATATGAGAATGGGGTGAACGTTAGGGCTGAAGACCCCAAGGCACACTTCGATTCCTGTCAGTGGCTGCAGTATGGGGGTGGAATGGCGTGAGCATTACGGCTGACGACCCTAAGTCACCCACCCCCCGAAGCCTGTCAGTCTGTACAGCATGGGTGTTACTGTTGGAAACCCTAATACCCCAGGTGTTTGTTGATATTGTCACTTCAAATTTTCAATATGGGCTTTTTAGGACCCCACCTCATGAACAGTGGCAGTATCATTTTGTTACTCAATCCTAAAAGGCGATTTTGCTCAGCGAGTGTGCCATTCAGTTTCACTGGTGCAAAAACACATTTTGGGCAGGATGTGAAAAATGGCAGCTGCACTGTTCTTGAAGAGGTGTGAAAAAATGGCAATGTTGAAAATCTGGAGTGAAAATATGAAAAATTGGCGAGGTTACAAGTGTGCGTAGAAACTGTGCAATGCACGCTCGTAACGCAGACAATTTTTGGAAGGTTTTCACTAGATTTTTAACATGGCCTTTCTGAGACCTCCTCTAATGAACAGTGGCACTGTGATTTTGTTAATCTGTCCTGAAAGTTGATTTCACACAGCGACCACTCTATTCTGCGCCACAGGCGCAAAAACACATTTCAGGAAGGATGCAAAAAATGACAGCTGTACTGTTCATTAGGGAATGTGAAAAAATGGCAATGTTGCATATTTGGAGTGAAAATATTAAAAATTGATGAAGTTATGAGTGTGTGTAGAAACTGCACAATGGACACTTGTAACGCAGTCATTGTTTGAAGTTTTTTCACCAAATTTGCAACAAGGGCTTTTTGGAACTCTACCTCATGAACAGTGGCACTGTCGTTTTAATTGGTCCCAAAAGTTGATTCTGCGTAGTGACTGTGAAATCACATTTTGGGACTGAGAAACAAAATGACAGTGCCAGTGTTCATGAGGTGGGGTTCCAAGAACCCTATGTTGAAAATGTTGGGTCAAAACTCCAAAAATTGGCTGAAATATCAACCTAAGTTGAAAACACCCATTGTCTGCCATTATAGGGTTTACCATCATTTCTTCAGTTCCCGGTTGGTCTTTGAAGAGTGCAGACCTGTTCCTGGTCCACAGAAGATCACTGCCCTCGACCTCTAGAGGTACATATGGGTAAAGGGGGTGTAGGGATGTGGGATGCGCAGAGGGAGGGGGCAGGCTGGAATGACGAGGGACTGTTTTCTTTTTTTCAGGTTTTTAAAAAAATGCATGTTTTCTTTTTTACTGGTGAAATATTAACAAAAAGGATTTCGGCACCCTAGGGTGGGCTCCCAGTGTGCCAGAGTACTGAAGGGGGGATCAATGCTGTCCCAGGGATTGGGCACCCCAAGGTTGGCTGAGAACATAAGGACTTGTGGGAGGCGGTGCATCTGACACCGTGAGTGAGCATCCCAGTGTTGGAAACGTCAAAGAAGTATTTTTTGGCACACTGGGGTGGGCTCCCAGTGTGCCACATTAATGGGGGAATGGGGGATACATGCTGACACAGGAACTGAGCACCGTGATGTCATCAGGGGATGGAGAACGGAGGGTGCGGGGCAGACAGCAGCAGTGGGAGGGTTTTATGCTGGTGCAATGAAGATTGGAGGGTGTGGAGCGGGCAGCAGCAGTGGGAGGGTTTTATGCAGGTGCGATGGAGAACAGAGGGTACTGGGCGGGCTGCAGCAGTGGGTGGGAGTGGGAGGGTTTTATGCCAGTGCGGGGAATGGAGGCTGTGGGGCAGGCAGCAGTAGTGAGAGGGTTTCATTATAATAATAATAATAATTTTATTTAATATAGCGCCTTTTGAGTCATCAAGGTGCTTCACAAATACAAAATATACACAACTGAACAATAAATAAGAATAAAATCAGTGAAAATCAGGAAATGCTTTAAGCCAAAGGAAGGTCTTCAGTGCCTGCTTAAAACTCCCCACAGTTCTGCAGTCCCGTAGCTGATGAGGTAGAGAATTCCAGAGGGATGTGGCAGCGAACATAAAAGCCCGAGCCCTAGATGACTTTAATCTAACCCTCGGAATCTCCAGCAACCCCTCATCAGCCAAGCAGAGTTCTCGCAAAGGGGTGTAAGGATTCAGAAGTTTTTTCAAGTAGTCAGGATCCAGTCCGTGTAGGACCTTGTAGGTTAACAAACCTACCTTAAAGGTGATCTGCCACTGAACTGGTAGCCAGTGCAGATCGCGCAGCACTGGGGTTATATGAGATCTCCTTGATGCCCCAGTTAATAAACGTGCAGTCGCATTCTGCACCTGCTGCAGTGGCGGATATCAACCCCAGGAAGCCCTAGGTACAGGGAGTTACAGTAGTCAAGGCACGAGGTCACAAAGACGTGGACCAGAACTGGCAAGTTGCTGGATGGAACAAGGTGCTTGATCCTGGCAATGTTCCTAAGATGGTAAAAGGCTAACTTGACAACCGCCGACACCTGATGACGGAGGGTCAGACCATCGTCAAGTATCACTCCCAGGTCACGCACCCATTCAGAGGTAAGGATCTGCTCTCCCCCCAGAAATAAACCAGAGGGCAAATCAGTCCCTGACCCCTCTATCCTGCGACCGGGGTCTACCACCAATACCTCAGTCTTTCCCGTGTCCAGCTTTAACCCACTGGAACTCATCCAATCTTGGATTTCAACAAGGCAGCTGCTAAGTACTGAGAGGGCACACACCTGGTCGGGCACAAAAGATAGGTAAAGCTGGGTATCATCAGCATAGCAGTGAAACCTCAGCCCATAGCATCTTACAATGTCGCCGAAGGGCAGCATGTACACTGCAAACAACATGGGGGACAGCACCGAGCCCTGGGGTACCCCACAAGGCAGACAGAAAGACTCAGAAGTAAATATTCCCAAGACAACTCTCTGAGTTTGACCAGTGAGAAAAGGTGAGAACCATCTGAGCTCTGTACCTATCAGCCCACAGATGAACCTCAGGCGCTCAAGCAGGACCCCATGGTCGACAGTGTCGAAAGCTGAAGAGAGATCAAGGAGTACCAAGATAGAACGGTTCCTCCGATCTCTCGCCATCAGGAGATCATTGAGCACCTGAACCAGAGCCGTCTCAGTACTATGCCTCTTACGAAAACCCAACTGAAGAGGTTCGTATAAATTATGGATGGTTAAATGGTTCTCCAGTTGAATTGCCACCTCTTTCTCGATAACCTTTCCCACAAAAGGAAGGTTTGAGATAGGTCTGTAGTTTGCGAGAGACTCCGGGTCCAAAGAAATTTTCTTCAGAAGGGGTGTCCCCACCACCTCCTTCAGGGAGCTAGGAAACTCACCTGATTCCAGGGAGCACTGGACAATCTGAGCTAAGACCGGGCCGATAACATCACTACAACTCAAAATTAGGGAAGTAGGGCCTGGGTCTAAACTACAGCACATGGGATGCATCCCTTGGACAATCCTCATAATATCAACGAAATCCAATAGGTCAAAGGTACTCCAGGAGACACCGGGCATAGTGACCGAGCACTGACCAATCATATCTCCCATAGAACGGGATGGATGGATCTCTTGCCTGATGTTGGACACCTTTTTCGTGAAGAATCGAGTGATCTCATCACACTCAGTTTGTGAAAAAGCTAGACGGAGCTGCAGACAGGTTGGGTTGCACAGCCTGTCCACAGTTCAGAAGAGTTGAGCCAGTCGGTTCCCAGCAACAGCGATTTCCCTGGACAGGAATTCTGCCTTCTTACAGGAAATCGCTGATTGATAGAGCTGATAATGCTCTAACAAAATAAGATGGTTGGTATCCAAGGCAGATTTATGCCAGCGACGTTCTAACCTGCGACCCAACTTCCGCATTTCCCTCAATGACCCGTCAAACCACGGGGTACAAGGGCGAAGCAGAAGGGGATGAACACAGATCGGAGCAATCCAGTCCAGAGCTAAAGTGTTAGCCTTATTATAGGCCACCACTAAATGCTCTGGATCGGTGCTGGTCTCACCGAGCACCGAGAGGTCAATCACTGCCACCAGGTCTTCAGGGACCACATCCTGCAAAGGGCAGTAACTGACCATCTCCATAGGGGCATACTTACTCAGGGGGGCAGAGAAATTGAACCTCACGGTGTAGTGATCAGACCAACCGACAGGTTCTACCCGCAGATCGGAGGCCTCGATCCCCAGGAGGAAGACCAAATCAAGAGAGCGACCACCATTATGGGTAGCTGAGGAAACAACCTGTGTGAAGCCCAGTGATGTCATCAGCTGGAGGAAGTGTTGTCCAAAAAGCGAGGATTCACCTTTGATCCAGGCATTGAAGTCGCCTAGAACCATCAATCTGGGTGACTCCAATGCCATGTCGGCAGTGAAGTCTGCTGCTTCCTGCAGGAACAGCTTTTCATCCTCTGGTGGACGGTAAATGAGAGCTATACTGCACCGCACACCAGTTACCACAGTGCACTCAAATGATTCAGTCTCCTCAACTGGAACACCAGTGAGGCCCAATTCGGTCTTAAAACAGACTGCTACTCCCCTGCCCCTGCGATCCAACCTCGGACGATGTATCGCCGAGTACTCGGGAGGAATAGCTGCCTCCAGAATTGGGGCAGCATTACCATCCAACCAGGTCTCAGTGATGCAAGTCAGATCCGTTGTTCCAACGAAATCCGCAATCAATGCAGTTTTGCTCTTAATGGACCTGACATTGCATAATAACGCCCGGGTTGGACGGTGCTCGTGGGCTGTCCTGGATACTTGCCCACACAAAAAGGAGGTGCCCTTGGGTATGGGGACTAGGCATGGATTACCACGTTCCAGGCCTCATTTCGCCCCAGGGTGTCTTCTGGTCTTAATCACCCTGATGGGAGAAACCCGCTCATTTTGCACTCAGAATGTCCGTGTTCCCCTAACCCACTCCTCCACTGGCCTCCCTTGCTCCTGCGCGGCAATTCCCAGCGCCACAGCGCTGATAAACAAAAGCTGGTAGCGGGGGGGGAGAATGGGCGATATGGCAATATGCCAGTGCAATGGGGAACAGAGGGTGTGGGTTGGGCAGCAGCAGTGGAAGGGAGCTAACATTTAAATTTGTCGTTCTGCTGTGTGCCTGGTTTGGAGGGAGAAGGGAGCTGATTCTGCAATGACAAAACTGCCCCTGATTGCAGCGGCAGATTTCTTGCAAGTGCGGCACTCACTCTGAAACTGCTTCAGCGTTAATTGATGGCCGATGGGCGTGCCCATTAAAGCGTCTGCTGCATTGGTCATAGCACTGCCACACCTCTGCAATGCTCTACTATCTCAATATGTTTCTTGTGTACTGCGTGTGCAAGCAAACTTAAAAAGGTTACTGAATAGTATGAATGCACTGAAATGGTTTAACTAAAGTGGTTTTAACATTTTTTTTCAATAACAGATCTGTAGTGTGTACAGGGCTTTAGTTTCTTACTTGAAGTTGTAGTTTTACTTTGTTCATTTCATGGTCACACTAGTGCTGTTCAAGTGAGCTTGAGAACAGTCCTTGAAAGGTCTATTAATTAGAACTCAAGTCCTGCCTCTCAGTTCTCCAAATCTCTCATTGAATTGCAGGAAAAGTGAGGAGCCACCCCGTGTGCAGAAATTAATGAGGGAAAGAATCCAGGGAAGGTAAGGCAAGCCATAAAACAGTGGAAGGAGTACTAGTAATAAAACTACAGTTACAAGTAAGAAACTTATCCTTATAATTAGTTGGATTCCTTTTACATAGTCACATTATTGCAAGCTTTCTGCAGCTTCTGTTCTGGAGGGAGCAAATCCCTAATGGGAAGAGAAATTTCAGGACCATGGACCCAAAGAAAAAATTACTCACCTTAGTAATGTTGTTTCTTCTAATGGAGTCTTGCTATATTATAGACATTAGCAGTTTGTTCCAGCTCTAGAACTGCCCCGGAGTGAAATGGTTAAAACCATTCCAAAATAGAATTTTGGCACGAGAGCAGCTCTAGCTGTATCATTTCAAACTTGAACTGTCAGATCTTTAAGAGCCAAACTCACTAAGGTCTGTGTGGAAGCTGTAACCTGCACTAGCCAAATGGCTACCTAAATAATAACAACAACCATTGATGGTCCCAACACCCAAGACTCAAGTCAGGGGACCAGAAATACTAACACCATTCTAATAATATGAAAATGGAACATAAGTATAATAAAACACACACGCGTACACATCACCCAAAGTCCCAAAGGGGACAAAATGCTAACAGGACATAAGTAGTGCCCACACTAAGTTGCCTGCACCCCACCAAGTAGAGGTTCTGAGAGGGGCAGGTTGGGGAGGTCTATAATAGCAAGACTCCATTAGAAGAAACAACATTACTAAGGTGAGTAATTTTTCTTCAAACAACATGAAGTCTTGCTATATTATAGACATTAACAGAATACACAGCAGTACCTCCATGGAGGAGGGCAGAACCTACTTAGGAATAGGCTCTGAAGAACAGCTGTGCCAAAGTGAGCATCTCTCCTGGCCTGGACATCCAGGGAGTAATGCTTGGTAAAAGTGTGTGCCGCTTTCAAGTAGCAGCCTGGCAAATCTCTAATAAAGGGATATCTCTGGCAGCAGCTAGGACGCAGCTGTACCCTGGTAGAATGAGCCCTCAAACCGGGGGCTCTGCCCACTTCTGATAACAAAATTGGATACAAGAGACAATCCACCTGGCTATTGATCTCTTAGTGGCAGGTTTGCCTTTCCCAACTTCACCATAGGTAAGGAAAAGTTGGAGGGATTCAGACCTGTGACCTTTGGTACATCTATATAATAACTAAGAGCTCTCTTAACATCCAGGCTGTGCAACCTCCTCTCACCCGAAGAGGAGTGATCAGTGAAAAATACTGGAAGGGAGATAGATTGATTAAGATGGAAATCTGAAACCACCATAGGCAAAAACTTCCTATTAGTCCTAAGGACTACCTTATTCCTGTGGAAAGAAATAAAGTCAGTCTCCACTGACAATACTTGCAATTCACTTATGCGTCTGGCAGAAGTGATAGCCACTAGAAAAACAGTTTTCCAAGTTAGGTACTTAAGCTCTGCAGAAGACAGAGGTTCAAAAGGGGGTTGCATTAACTGGGCAATGCGAACATTAAGGTCCCAAGCAGGGGCCGGTTCCCAAAAGGGAGGATTAGTATGGAGTAATCCCTTAAAAAACTTGGAAAACACAGGATGAGAGGAAAGAGGGATGACTTTCCTGCTGACACAAAAAGCAGACACAGCTGCCAAATGAACTCTCAGGTAGCTGATCTGAGACCCAAGGAATTAAGATGTACCATGTAATCAAACAAAATGGGCAATCAGCAGATTCTGGGAAATATTTTCCTAGCACACCAAATGGAAAACCTTTTCCATTTAGAACTATAGGTAGCTCCTAGTGGAAGGCTTTCTGGAAGCTTTAGGATCTCAGGAACACCCCTGAGAGAGGTGTAAATCAAGCAAACTCCTAACTCCTCAAGAGCCAGGCCTTGAGGTTGAGGGATTTGAGGTCCGGATACCAAACCCTTCCCTGGGCACAAGTCAACAGATTGTGATTCCTGGGGAGGCACAGGGGAAGATGGACTGTCAGAGACAGAAGGAGTGGGTATCAGGGCTGCCTGGCCCAATCCGGGGCAATCAGAATCACCCTGCAAGGCTGAGATCTGATTTTGACTAGTACTTTGAATAGAAGAGGAAAGCGGGGGAAAGCATAGAGGAACTTCCCCTCCCAATCCAGAAGAAGGGCATCCAGGGGAACTGAGCCCAGCACTGGAGGCCTGCAACAGAACATAGGAAGTTTGTGATTGTCTGCGGCTGCAAAAAGATCTAGCTGAGGGATGCCCCACCTGGCAAAAACTATCCCCAGCACTTGAGGATCCAGGGACCATTCGTGATGGCCCTGGGAAATCCTGCTGAGGGCATCCGCTAGGACATTGTCCTTCCCTGGAAGATGAACTGCTATGAGGGAAGTGTTCAGGGAATAGGCCAGAGACCACAACTTCATTGCCTCGGTGCACAAGGCCGAAGACCGAGTGCCCCCTGTTTGTTGATGTACCACATTGTTGTGGTGTTGTCTGTTCTGACTTGTATCACCTTGTCATGGACAGATGCAGAAAAGATTGAAGAGCTAAAAGACAGCTCTGAGTTCCAGCAAATTGATGTGGAGCAGAGATTCCTGGGGTGACCAAACTCCTGAGTGGAAAGGTCGCCCATGTAGCTCCCCAACCCAGAAGGAAGCATCTGTAGTGAGAGTCAAGTCATGAGAAGGGAAATGAAGGGACCCCCGCTCTTAAATGCTCTGATCCTGCCACCACTGGAGAGCTAGGATCAAGGTTCGAGTCACTGGGACCAACTTGAAAGGGGTTCTCTCTCTGAGACGAAAAGGTTCTCAAGTGAAACTGAATGTCTCTCATCTGAAATCTGGCTCCCTGCACAACAGCTGTGGATGCAGCCATGCCCCAGGAGCTGCAGAAAGTGTCTTGCTGGTCGAGACCTGCAGAGTGAAGGAAGAGGCCAGAGCCACTAAATTCCTTACCCTTTCTGGGGGAAGAAAGGCTCTGGCTAGCTTTGTGTCCAATTCTGCCCCATAAAGGTGAGTACCTGGACTGGTTCCAGAACCAACTTTGGTAGGTTTAGCAGAAAACCCAGGGAGGCGAGAAGCTGCTGGGTAACCTGCAGGTGAGATTTTACCTGTTCTGGGAACTGGCCTACAATGAGCCAGTCATCTAGATAGGGAAAAACAGCAATCCTCTGCCTCCTTAAGTGGGCCACTGCCACTGCTAGACACTTTGTGAATACCCTTGGAGCAGAGGTAAGGCCGAAGGGCATTGCTCTGAACTGGTAATGACCTGAGGGCAGTTCGAATCTGAGGTACTTTCGATGGGATCTTCTGATTAGACATGGAAATAGGCATCCTTGAGGTCCAGGGAGGCTAGCCAGTCCCCTGGCCTTAGGGAAAGAAAAATCATTGCCAGAGTTACCATTTTGAACTTTGGTTTCAAAAGATGCTTGTTCAGATATCTGAGATCTAAAATGGGCCGCCATTCTCCTGTCTTTTTGGGGTAAGGAGTATCTGAATACAGACCCCTGCCCTGATGCAGGGAGGAACCCTTTCTACTGCTCTGAGAGCTAACAGGATGAGACCTCTGTTTCCAGAGTGAGGGTCTCTGAAGCACTTGCAGGTAGAAAAATCTGCTTCTCAACTTGGGAAACTTTTGAAGCTGAGAACCAGACCCTGGCTTACTACTTCCAGAACCCACTTGTCTGAGGTTAAAGAAGCCCAATTCTGACTGAAGTAAGCCAGCCTGCCCCCACTGGTACAGGAGAATCGGCCCTGGGCACCCCATCAGGGTGCCTGTTTGCAGGAGGCTTTAGGCTGGGGGTGGGAGCAGGTCTGCCCACCCTCGCCTGCCCCCCTGCTCTGAAGAAGCCCCTCTGAGCATAGGCAGAGGAGGCCTGAGTCTGGTAGAAACGTTGTGAAAGGCCTACCCTACCCCTGGGGGCATGCCTTTGAGGAGTGGCTTGCCGCCTTTAGCCTGGGCACTCTTGTAAGTAGTCCTATATTCATCCATCTTCTTCATGTAATTCTCTGTCTGCTCTCCAAACAGAGAATTTCCCCACAGGAAAATCCATAGCCTTAGTCTGGGTATCCTGTGACAAACTAGCACACCTGAGCCAGGCCAACCTACAAAAGCTACAGATGGGCCATGACCCCTAGAGGAAACATCATTAACATCCACAGTAGCATGAAACTGAACCTTAGAGGCTTCAATGCCATCAGCAGCCACCTGTTCTAGTTCACTAGCCAGCTGGCCATGGGCCTGCTTGGCCAATGCAAAACAGTATCCCATCTAGATTTCTGATACCTAGCTACATAAGCCATATAATTTGCTTGCCTGAGTCCCAGAGAGGCTGCCATATACTGTTTTTGCCATGGCATCAATCTTCCTGGAATCCTTGTCAGGAGGATGTGAAGCCAAAGGAATATTAGCTTTATCACAGGCAGCAGCCTGAACTACCAACATGACTGCATTGCTGAGAAAGGAATTCTGTATCAGGGCCTGACAACGTATACCCTCTGTCCATCTTTTTATCTACAGGAGGCACAGAATTAGGAGCTTTTAAAATTTTAATTGTTTGTTTCCTAAAAGACTTATGTAAAGGAATAGACAATCTCCTAGACTCTGGAATATCCATCATTTCTACAAAATCAGGCTCCTCTTGCTCATCCACAGCCTCTTCTAAAGGAAGCTGGAGGGTTTCAGCAACTTTTTTATAAAACATAAAATGAGATGGGGACTCAGACAGCATAGGGGGAGATTCTAAAGGTCTGTCTGGGGAGATGTCCGGTTCAATGGGCACACCCAGACCTTCCCAGCCACATTCATACTGTTCATAATCCTCCTCCCCCTCCTCTGGGTCATAAAATTCCTCAATATCATAATCCTGAACCACTGGGACCGGACGAACCGACCTTTAACCAGATAGTGGTGGTTCGGACGGACCCTGAGACAGTGACTGGACAATTTGTGTGGCTTTTGCTATCTCTGCAGCAGTTGGAGAAGGAATTTTGGACTCCAGACCTGCTGATTTTCTTGTTTTCTTTACTGGAATTGGTTCCTCAGAACCAGCTTTTCTTTTGCCCGAGGAAGTCTGGCCCTGGTCAGCATACCTCTCAACCTCCTGCCTCATAAATCAGGGACAAGGCTTAAAAAATCAGGGACAAAGGACCAAAATCAGGGACACATCTTCAAAATTAGAGCTATCCACCCAGAAAGCTGCTAGAATATGGGGCTTTGTGCAAAATGCATTTTCTAAAGAAGAACAAGTCTGTAACTTTAATGCTTGACTTTGTTTTTTGCTTACAGTCCCCACTGTTTAGCCACAAAAACACAAATTTTAGGTGGGACAGAGTAAAATTTTGAGGCAAAATCAGGGACGTCCCTGAAAATCAGGGACACTTGAGAGGTATGCTGGTCAGAGGGCACTCCCTCTGGTTCGGTTGGCACCGAACCGGGCTGGCCATCCGGGTCAGCGGACTTTTTGGCCTCTGGTTCCCTGAGCCTGCCCAATCTTTTTTCCAGGGTGGCTGCAGGGAAATTCTTACATACCTGGCAGTCTGACTGGAGGTGGTCAAACCCCAGACAATAAACACAGGTGGTGTGTGGGTCAGCCTTGGCAAAGACTTCCCACAAACATCACAGTGTTGAAACCAGTGGGCCCGGATTTTCTTTTGGGTTTCTCAGACATAATGCCAGCCCTAACCAAAAACTTGCCCTTTTAACGGCATGCCAGGCAAGACACCTTATCGGTTCCAAACGGTCACGGGTATTGGAAAAACGTAATAAACCGTTTTTAGAACCGATAAGAACCGGAACCGCACTCTAAAATAGTAACTTTTAGTTTTAAATGAGTTTTAAACCCACTGATCAGTTCAAAACCGAACCGATAACTACAAGTTTCCACACAGACAAAACCTTCATTTACTTCCAGTTTACCACAGATAGAGCTTGAACCGAACGGTTTTAGGTTAAATAAAACTATTCTCGGTTAAATCCAACCGAGAAAACACTTTTTAAACCGAGAATGAACCGAGCAGAAGGAGAAATCTCCGGAGCGACTGTTCACTGAGGCGGAGTAAAGAATCTGACAGTTCAAGTTTGAAATAACACAGATAGAGCTGCTCTCGTGCCAAAATTCTATTTTGGAATGGTTTTAACCATTTCACTCCGGGGCAGTTCTAGAGCTGGAACAAACTGCTAATGTCTATAATATAGCAAGACTTCATGTTGTTTGAAAGCAGCATTTCTGTGGGCCTGCAGATCAAGACTATAATGTGACATGAAAGTGTACATGGGGGGGGGGTTGTGGAGCCCTAGCAGACTGGACATGACTATTTATAACTCCTATGTTTGCATATTTTACAACAAAATAAACTGCTATTTGCATAATATACTGTTTGAACTTTTTTATGCATACTTCTTCCGAAGAGATTCCTAAACAAAGTGAAAAATCCTCGGAAGACTGTCGTCAGTCTTAAGTTCTGCAGACAAATATTCTGCTGCCGTGGTGACCATGTGATTGGGGTCTAAGCAGGGTGCAGTGGCAAGATGTGGCAACACTTTTAGCATCCCTAGCTACTGCCAACAAATGAAGGGGGTCTTGTATCCCGTTTTTTCAATATATGTGCTCCTAGACCTCCACTAGCACACATTGCCTTGTGCATTGCAAGTTCCTTCTACCATAAGGTACGGTTCTCTATTTCATGGTCCCTCCTGTCTGCTCACTGAACTGGGACACCAACCAGTCCATTCAATAACAGCTAACTACACACAGTTGAAACAAAGACACCAGTGACCCTGGGTAGCCTGCTGCTGTTAACCAGACAAGAACTGATCACAGGTACAGCTGGTCTTACATCCCTTCCCTGACAATTGCACAGTTTGAACCTTGTTCCAACCTGTTTAAAACTACAGCAATCTGTCCTCCACCTGCAACTCAGTTCAGACAGTGCAGGGAGTCCCAGTCCATCCTGAATATCCACTCATAAACACCACCTCTTCCACCACCACTACATGGCACACGCATTCTCACCTGTCAACATCCTAAAACAAAAAACAAAAAGAGTCTCTAAGTGAACAGAATAGAGGAGCACGGGACCTCCCTGCCCTCTGTCATCCATGGAGGAACAACCCAGGAGCTGGTGAGGTGACATGCGTGGGGTGGGGAATAAGAGCAGCAGCTTCCTCCCTTATTTACTGGACATCATCTGGAACACTGGTGGGAGGAGGCCTGCTTTGGACAGTCCCACAGCATGGCGTTCCAACACCACCCAGCTCATGCTCCCCTCATCTATACTGCTGGCAGGCTGGGAAGAAACAATCTTTGCAGGTGACAGTTTGGCCTACCTCCTCTCTGGGCCCTGCTTGTACTACACTTCGTCTTGCAGATGAAGAGCAGCACTACCAACTAGCTGTGCCAAAGTTGTTGAACACAGTGCTGTTGTATCAGGGAAGTGCGGACCACCTAAGCTTGCTGTCACCCATGGAGGAACAACTCAGGAGCTGGTGCAGTGACAGGTGTGGGGGGGGACAGGAACACCGGCCACATCCTTTATTTACTGTGCAAGTCCCCCTACACACATTTTTGGGGGGCTTACCTCATGACTAACAGGTGGGCCCTCAGCTGCTCCTTCCCATCTTGTTCCTGATGATCTTCCCCCTCAGGTCCACCAAAACTGTAGCAGCAGGTACTGGTAGGGCTGTGTGTGAAACATCAGTAGCTTTGGTGGGAGTCAGGTGTGGATCCCCTCCCCAGAGCACTGCAGCTGTGGCTGTGGCTGCCCCTGTGTCCCATGAACCAGGCCCCTGGAGTTGCAGGCAGGGCTGGGACTGGATAGGACAAGCATCATCAAGTGCCTTTGCAAGGCTTCCCAACCCAGACCGAAGCAGGATCAAGAGAGGGAAACTGACAGCACCATCACACCATTGTGAGTGTGTGTAACCCCCGTACAAATGGGGGTTCCCAAAAATTCTTCCTTGAACTTGCCTAAATGCTCACTGCCAGGCTGGTGTCCTGCGTTTTAACAGTTTAATTGCGATTACCAGAGCATGTATAGCCTCTGTGTACTGTCTCTTTAAGGCAGAGATTGCACGCCTCAAATTTCATATTCAAGAGGAAATACATCATAAGAACCACACGCCATTTCCCGAGCATCCAACAGAAAAACCTCGACCGCAGAGGGTAGTTGGTCCAGGAGGTTGGCAGGTGGTTAGGAGGGGCAACTCGGGTGCACCATCACTCTCTGCTCTCCAACATATTACCTCCAAAAACCATATAAACACTACAAACAGGTATCTGCCTCTATCTCTGAAATCAAACAAAGAGGCAGAAGACACTGCAGAGCAGGACACTGCAGCACAGGAGCTAGCACAACAAAACTCACCCAAATCAGGAACCAAAACAAAAAAAGCAAAAAAGGAACTCCAAAAAACTTCTGATCATAGGAGACTCCATGATTCGGGGAGTTGATACCCATCTCCAGCCAGGGGTAATGGTCATATGTCTGCCAGGTACATCAGCATGGAGAGACACTGACCGCATTGCTAAAATTGTTCACAAAGCAGGAGAAAACGTTGATGTCCTTGTACACATAGGGACTAATGATCTCGCCAGTCGGTCAGTTGTGGAGACCAAGGAACACCTGACCAGGCTGGGTGACAAACTATCATCTATTTCGTCCGGCTCTCCTTCTCTGAGATCCTGCCAGTCTGGGAGAGGGGGGAGCAGATGGACGGAAGGTCAGAGAAGGGGAGATAGGGGAGCTAAACACGTGGCTCAAGGGCTGGTGCCAGGAAAAAGGACACAGATTTGTAGGGAACTGGCAACAGTTCTGGGAGCGAAAGTTCTTAAATTTGATGGACTGCATCTGACCAAGGAGGAGTCAATGCATTGGGGCAGAAGTTTGGCATCTTGCAGAATATTTAAACTAGCAAATGGGGAGGGGCAGCACCCCATCAACGAATGGGAAGAACACCTCCCCTCAGCTAGTGGTCAAACAGGGATTCAGCATGTTTGCAGTTCATTTGCATCACCAGGTAAGAAAAAGATTTGTCTCCCATACGACACACAGGGGTAATGCCAAACCTCACCCAACAACTAACACACCAAAATCTGGGCCAATGGAAAATCATGTACACAATGCTCACAGCCTGGAAATAACATCCCAGACCTGCAGGCAATAATGTCAGAGGCTAAACTGGACATAGTAGCAATTAATGAGACGTGATTTACCAGTAACCACACTTGGGAGACTTCAGTACCTGGCTATGTACTATTCAGAAGAGACAGTGGTGCAAAAAGGGGGGGAGGCCCTGCATGTCAATGAAAATATCAAAGCTACAGAAATTCAAAATACACATAAGGAGCCAGAAGAACAGTGGGTCACCCTGGAAACAGGAACTGGGACAGCCATAAGAACCGGGGTTGTCTACGGCCCCCAGAGCAGGGGGAGGACATAGACACATTACTGTTAGAAGATATACAAAACATGACAGCTAAAGGGAGGTTCTGATAATGGGAGACTTCAACATGCCGGATACAGATTGGTCAATACCAGCAGGAACATCTGCCAGAACTAGACACATAGTGGATTCCTGCAGGGAGGGCCTCAAACAACTGGTACAGCAACCCACAAGAGACAGGGCTATCCTAGATCTAGTACTGACTAACAGGAAGGGATCACAGATCTCCAGGTAGAAGGTCACCTGGGGCCAGTGACCATCACATGGTATGGTTCAATTTGGCTACTACAACTAAATCATCCCATTCCAAGGCAAAATATGGGACTTAGAGGAGCTGACTTTGATAAGATGGCCAACAGAGTTAAGCTAGCCCTGGCAAAAAGAAACACAGGTGAGGAGGTACAGGCAAAGTGGGCAAGCATTAAGGATGCAATACTTGAAGCAACATCCCATTGTGTTAGACAGAAAAGGAAGTACAAAAGAAGAAGGAAACCACTTTGGTTCTCAAATACAGTAGCAGAAAAGGTCAGAGCCAAAAGGCTGGCCTTCAGGAAATATAAGGGAACACAGCGGGATGAAGATAGGGAGGCATACCAAACTGCCCTAAGGGAAGCAGGGAAGGCAGTAAGGCAGGCAAAGTCCCAAACTGAGGAAACACTAGTACCAACAGTAAAGGAAGGTGACAAGACTTTCTATAGATACATTAGTGAAAGGAGAAAGTCCAGAGGGGTATTGCTAAGCTTACTGGAGAAAGGGAGCATGTGAGGAGGAGGACCCTGTAAAGGCATCTATCCTAAATAGATACTTTTGCTCAGTATTTACTGAAGAGAAGGTAGGGCAGGCCCACAGCTCAGCATCATGGACACAGGGGGAGGGAGGTGAGCACTACTCCCTTCACAAAAGAAAGGGTCCTACAAGAGCTTACTAAGCCCAGGGTGGATAAGGCAATGGGACCTGATGGCATACATTCCAGGGTACTCTAAGGAGCTAAAGGTGGAACTAGCAGAGCCATTAGCAGAACTGTTTAGTGAGTCTCTGAGCACAGGAGAGGTCCCAGAAGACTGGAGAAGGGTTTCACGTGATCCCGCCTCCACAAGAGTGGTAGCAGGGAGGAGGCGGAACTACAGACCAGTCAGTCTTACCTCAGTAGTGGGCAAGATTATGGAGGCACCCTTAAGGAAAGGATAGTGCAACACCTGGAATCCATAGGGCAGAGGATCCAAGACAGCATGGGTTTACAAAGGAAGGTCCTGTCAAACTAATCTCATAGATTTCTTTGACTGGGTAACCAGAGTGGTGGACGAAGGGGAGCAGTTGATGTCGCCTACCTTGACTTCAGCAAAGCTTTTGACACTGTTCCACATAGAAGATTGATAAATAAGCTGGGTAGGCTCGGGTGGGTCAGAAGTTGGTCAACTGGGTGGCAAACTGGTTGACGAGCAGAAAACAGAGAGTGGTGGTAAATGGTATACAGTCAGAAGAGATGCAAGTCACAAGTGGGGTACCTCAGGGATCAGTCCTGGGGCCAGTCCTCTTCAACATCTTCATTAGTGACCTTGCAGATGGACTAGAGGGTAAGGCTTGTCTGTTTGCAGATGACACCAAGATCTCCAACAGAGTAGATGATCCAGATGGGGTGGGCAGAATGAGAAGAGATCTGGATAAACTAGCAAAATGGCCAGAAGAGTGGCAACTGGGATTTAATGCAAAGAAGTGCAAAATCATGCACATAGGGAAGAGAAACCCTGAAGCCACCTATAGGCTGGGAGGGGAGTTGCTAGCAGTCACAAAGGAAGAAAGAGACTTGGGCATCATCATCACTGATGACCTGAAATCATCCAAGCAGACCTCTAAAGCAGTAGGTAAGGCTAGGGGTGTTAGTGTTAGCAGGGGTATCACAAGTCGTAAGAGGGTGAGATTATCCTCTTTACAAGACACTGGTTAGGCCCCATCTGGAGTACTCATGCTCAGTATTGAGGCCACACCTTCACAAGGACATTAACTCAAATTGAGGCAGTCCAGAGAAGGGCAACCAAAATGGTGCAGGGACTGCATCAGAAGACATATGAGATCAGATTAACAGAGCTCAATATGTATACCCTGAGCAAGGAGGGAGAGAGGTGATATGATCGAGGCATTCAAACACCTTAAGGGCATTAACAAGGTGAAAGAGTCTAAATATGTTTAAATATAAGAAAAATAGCAGGACAAGAGAACACAGCATGAGATTAGAGGGGGTCATTAAGGGGGAATGTGAGGAAATTCTTTTTCACAGAAAGGGTGGTGGATGCATGGAATGGCCTACCACAAGAAGTGGTGGCTATGAATACAGTGCAGGGCTTCAAACAGGCATGGATAGGCATAAGGGAGCAATACAAATGACTATGACTAGATAGGCCACTGACAGAGCAAAGGCCAATGGCACATTTATAAAGTAGAAAAAGAATTGGGCAGACTGGATGGGCCTTGCGGTCCTTATCTGCCATCAACTTCTGTGTTTCTATGTTTCTATGCTGCCTGATTGCAGTTTAAGTAATCTGAGAGGGAGCTCTGTTGAAAGATGTAACTATTTACTAAAAATCATTTAGAGTGATAATTATAATGTAGTTTGTCTAACCTGCTTTCTTTGTAGCAAGGACTGCTTTGTTTGTCTCCACTATCTTGGTCCTGGACTGCAAATTGGACTGAACAGTACTGGTGGGACCTAAAATGTAGCCAGACTATAGGAGCTGTCTGAATTCAAAATCTGTAGGAACTTTAGTTTGGAGCTTTTTGCGCCTTTTTTGCAACTGAAGGGGGAGCTTTTGCTTTGCCTGACAGCCAAATCAGCCAACCAAATCTTTTGGATCGTGGGGAAGTCCTGGGCTGCTTGCAGTTTTCAGTTAGTTCTGAGCTGGGAAGTGAAATGAGAGGAGTTGAAGTGACTCTGGGCAGCAATCCTGAGTGGATTTGTATGGGAGAACTGTGAAAAGGCTGTTTTTGGCTTACATGTCTGCCTGCTGCTCCTGAGAGGGAGAGAAGAGAATTATTGTGGACTGAATCCAAGTTTGTGTGACTAAAGTAAGCTACTGAAGTGGACCAGGCTCAACCTGAAGAAGTCCGAAGATTTTGCTGAATGTGATCGGCCTGTCAGGAGTTCCAGCTACCCCTAAGCTCCCGCTGTGTGCAGAGACTTTGTGATTGTGACTGGGGAGCGCTTTGCCTGGTACAGTAGAATTTCTGTACATGTAAATGTGCTATGAGCTGCTAGTGGGTTGTGAGTTAGTTCCCCACTGTGTGAACTGTGTTCTGCTTGCTGGAAGCTGTATCCAGTCCAAAATGGACTGCATCCGAATTTGTCTCCATGTGGTCTGGGCCTTGCCAGACTGGCCCAGCCAGACTACCCACTGCACAGAAAGGCCATCAACGAGAGATCTGCCTGGGATCAGCCCCCTGCTCCATGCTTGAACAGGAACTATGCCTCTGCGACTCGTGTGGGCCCTGCTTCTCCTGGCATTCCAGATCAACCATCTGCCGTCTCGATTTTCGTCCAGTCTGTGTCCAGTCTTGGGTATCATGAGTAAATACCAGGGTAGCTCCCTGCAACAACAGTTTAATCTGAGTGTGTCATATGTTTGTCTTGCTGTTTCGTTTCCTCTATGCACTGAGCCCTCTGGCTCGTGTTAAGTGTGCACTGTGCATGTTGCGTTTTCCATCACAGAGCCCAACCAGCTGCAACCTCAGGCAACGGTCCTGTCTAGCCCATCTCTTCTCTACCTGGGTACCCAGAGGTGGACTGTGTGGGGGGGGGACTCAAAGTGCATGCATTACTGCTTGATTGATATAACCTTTACGCTAATTAACCTGAATTTGCCCCTCCCTTGTTCAAGTCCCCAGAATAAATCAGATCTAGCTTTTTCTGCATGTAATCTGACTGTGGTTCCAGTTTGTGCTCAAAGTACTGTACTGTTGCTATTTGCTGTGCATAACCTTGTTTTACAGGGGTTCCCCAGGATTGAGCCAGAGGAACCAGCCCTGGTGGTAAGTGCAAACAGTGTGGATACTTGTGTGGTGTACCAGAGGTATTGTGAAAGTGATTATTGTACAGTGTTCAGGCCACTAGAGGGGAAAGAGGGGGTTACAGTGTCCCAGAGGGCTGTGTCCAGGTTAGCTTGACCACTACCAACCCTGACCTCCGTGTGGAGGTACCTGTTTCAGAACTCAGGCCCCTTAACCTGCTACTAGCCAAGCAGGCAGGGCTAGTAGCCCTTGGGATAGCGCCACCTAGGGGTTATATCTTGGAGGCTCACTGCTGGGATTTTGTGTCTTCTAGTGGCCGAAACTACAAATTATTGCCAAACATAAATGGCTACCCCAACAGAAGTGGCTGTGCACCAGTTGGTGGGGTGATGTACAGGGCAGGAGAGTGACCCTCACAATGCCCTGCTTGTATTGGATATTCCCCTGGACATTGGTAAAGACGCTGTAGAAGGATTACTTTCCAAACCTGAATGTTTAACAAATGCTGTGGTGGTGGGGCAACAGGCTGATTTGACTGCCCAAACGTTCATGGCATTAGTAGAGTGTAGTGACCCAGTAGACATTTCCAAAGTGCCAAGGACTATTGCCCCAGAAGGGACCCCAGCTTCCTGGAGAGTGATAACTAGAGACAGTAAAAACCCCAGGGAGGATGAGCTCCCCCTGTTGTTTGAGACTTTGGAGGAGAAATTTGCTAAGTTGTTGCTGGAGAAAGGGAAAACCATAGAGGACTTTAAGAAACTTTTCTTTCCACTTGGGGGTGTTCCCTCCCCAACACCCCCTCCCATTTCAGCATCCGTTACTGCCCCGCCTTCTGTGCCTGTGACAATGCTGTCCCCTATATCTGTACCTGCCATTAGTCAGGACTCCTACCGAAGGCTAAGAATCTTCTTGGGCACCCTCCCCACCCCACAGGGGGAGGATGACTGGGAGACCTGGCTAGACTATGTTGCCCCTCTAGTACTTGAATGGTAATGCTCAGAAGCAAAGAAATGAAGGAGGTTGAGAGAGAGCCTCCGAGGTCCTGCCCTGGCTACCATCCATGCCAAGTGGGCCAATAACCACGAAGCAACTGCACAGGACTATCTTGATGCATTGGAGAATGTGTATGAGAGCCCAGATTCAGATGAGGACCTGTGGTGGAGAGTAAGAAATGCCCAGCAGTACTCAGGGGAGCCATTGTCTGTGTATGTACCTCGGCTTGAAAAGTTGCTACCAAAGTGCCTCAGAAAGGGTAGTTTGCCGTCAAATGGATTAGATCGAACTAGGCTGGACCAGATCCTTAAGTCTGCTCTATTTTCAGAATTGTTACTGTTTCAGTTGCGCCTCGCCAACCGACTGGAATAACCCCCCTCATATGATGAGCTAATGAAAGAAATTCGGGGGGTTGAGCAAAGGCGAACCTGGGGGGGGGAATTTCACCAATATCTGCTGCTACTGCGCAAGTGACAGAGTGATAATCCACGTGGGATTCAGGGGCAAACGTCTGCACCTAGCAAGCACTCTGAGAATGCAAAGGACTTCCTGCCCTGGGCCCAGTTTTTGAAAGTCGAGCTATTAAAGGAAGTCCAAGAGTCGAAGGCAGGTGCCTCTGCAAGGGTTCCCCCCATGGAACAAAATTCTGGTTCCTCTCAGGACGTGACTGCCATGGGGTTGGGGGTGCACCCTCAGGCATCCTCTAACAAAGATAGCTCCCAGGCTGAAATCAAAGAATTGACTGCCACCCTAAAGAAACTATTGAGACACATTGCACGCCTCTCACCACTGCAAGCAGATATTGGACCCCGATCCATTGCTACTACTTCAGTTCTTCATGCAATGTTCTCTCCAAGGATGACCCAGGAGTCTATAATTTGTCACCACTGTGGAAAGGATGGTCATATGAAAAGGGAATATCAGTCTCAGAAAGACTTAGAGAAAGTGGTGAACTGGCTTCAAGGAGAGATTCGGAAAATGAATCAGTAGTCAAGGGGTGCACAAAATGACCACAATGAAGGCTTCAGACATCCCAACTCAAACCCCTTTGTGGCTAAATCTTCCATCTAGGCCCCCACTGCTGTCCCTCCAGACTTGTCCAAAATAGTGGGCCCTTCGATGGAGACTACCGTGGCTGTGAATGGTATTTCTACTCTGGCTATGCTGGACAGTGGGTCGCAAGTGACCATTGTATTTAAGGACTGGTATGACAAACACTTATCTGCTGTGCCCTTACAATCCCTGGAAGGCCTACATGTGTGAGGGCTGAGCGACAAGTCTTATCCGTACCTAGGATATGTCCGCCTCTGGTTGTCATTTCCTGCAGCTGTAACTGGTGTAGAAAGCAAGTCGAGACACTGGCCTTAGTGTGTCCCCCTACTGGACTGTATGATGGCGCCCCTGTTGATTGGGACCAACGCCCATATGTTTGGGAGAACTAACTGACTCTGTCGAGAAACAAGTTCGATGGACTGGTAGAGCCCTTAGAATTTCTGCTCTGATCAAGAGGGCCTATGATTTGCAACAGAACCCCAAGGGAGTGGACCAGGATGACTCGGTAGGGGTCGTGTGGAAGAAGGATCCAGATTCAATGGTACTGGCCCTTAACGCCCAGTGTACCATTCAAGGGGAGGTCTGTCTCCACAAAGATGTCAGGAACAAAATACTGATGTTGGACGCACCAGGTGATGAAAAATTGCTGGAAGGATTATTGATTAAGCCCAGCATCTTGTCAGCTCATGTTCATGCCTATGCATGATGAGTGATGGTCCAGATTCATAAAGTATCAGATCGGGAGATCCGGGTGAACAGAGGATGCACCCTAACTATGGTAAACTGTGCAGACACTGCACTGTTGCCCAGCAACAAGCACCCTGGCAAGACAGATAGAGTGACTCCCGACTTGTTCGATTTTGGTGACTCCCCATTGCCAGCTGAATGGAAGACTAGAATTAGCCAGAAACTTGCCCAGAGAGATCAAGTGTTTTCATTAAAGGAATGGGACATAGGATGTGTCCAGGGTGCAGAGCATTACATACACCTACACGATGAACGGCCATTTCGAGAGAGGTCAAAGTCTATCCCCTACAGACATAGATGATGTGAGAAGACACTTGCAGGAAATGCCCGCAGCTGGTGTGATACAAGAATCCAGGAGCCCATATGCTTCTGCCATTGTGGTTGTGCGTAAGAAGAATGGATCTGTGAGAATGTGTGTTGATTATCGTACTCTGAATCGGCAGACCATCCCTGATCAATACAGTATGCCCTGTATACAAGATGCTCTGTATTGTTTGAATGGGAGCAAATGGTTCTCGGTGTTGGATCTTCGCAGTGAATATTACCAGATTCCGATGGTTCCAGAAGACCATGAGAAGACAGCCTTCATCTGTCCTTTGGGATTCTACGAATTCCTAAGAATGTCACAGGGGATATCGGGTGCCCCAGCCACCTTCCAGCAACTGATGGAACGAGCATTGGGAGACATGAATTTGCTAGAATGCCTGGTGTACTTGGATGATGTCATTGTGTTCGGGAGCTCCCTAGAGGAACATGAGAGTCGACTGTTCAAAGTACTAGACTGACTGGAAGATTTCGACCTCAAGCTGTCCATCAACAAGTGCCAGTTTTTCCAAACCTCTGTGAAGTATGTGGGGCACATAGTGTCTACAGAGGGATAGAGACTGACCCTAGTAAAGTTGAAGCCTTGACTACTTGGCCCCAGCCCCACAATTTGAAAGAACTACAATGTTTCCTGGGATTCTGTGGCTACTACCACCGGTTCATAAAGGACTATTCCAAAATGAGTCGGCAACTCTTGAATCTTATCCAGGGTTACCTTCCTACCAATCCGAAATACAGAAAAGGGTCCGTCAAAGAACCAGATAAAGCATATTTCCACCCAGGTGAACTTTTCAGATCCCGTTGGACACCTGACTGTGAAGCAGCTTTCCACGATGTCATTTACCAGCTCACCCACACCCCCATCCTCACTTATGCTGATCCCACCAAACCCTATGTGCTGCATACTGACGCCAGTCTGCAGGGTCTAGGAGCTGTACTATATCAAGACCATGAGGATAGTTTGAGACCAGTGGCATTCGCCAGGAGGAGCTTGACCCCGTCAGAGCGAAACTACCCTCTGCACAGGTTAGAGTTCCTTGCATTAAAATGGGCTATTGTCGACCAGTTTCATGATTACCTCTATGGGGCAAAAATATTGGTGAGGACTGACAATTACCTGTTGACCTATGTACAGACTTCAGCAAAGTTAGATGCCATGGGGCACCAGTGGCTATTTGCATTGTCAACATATGATTATGCTGTCGAATACAGACCATGCCTGAATTATATTGATGCTGACGCCCTATCCCAGAGGCCCATTTCCAAGAGTGACTGGGTCAGGCTGTCTGAACCTAACATCCAAGCATTGTGCCAAAAGTTTGATAGAAATGAACAGATGTCCACGGACACAGTGGACTGCTTAGTAGAAGATTGCTTGGGCCCCTCTGACACCTGCATACCAGCTGCATATTGCCACTTCTCTGCTCTAGACATTAGTGCACTACCTTAGTTTGACAATGACAGCATTCAATGGGCTCAATCCTGAGATCCTATGATTCAGCCAGCACTTGACACCCTTCGTGCAGAAAAAGATGTGTCCAAGTACGTTCCTCTGATCTGTGAACCGCTTTATTGTTAAAAGAAGGCTCCAGGTTGAAGCTGCTTAATCATTTGTTGTATAGAGAGACTGTAGATTGAGGTGGCCAAATAAACAAGCAACAATTAGTCCTGCCCACAGCCTTCAAAGATTTGGTACTGAGGTCCCTCCACAATCATATGGGCCACCTCGGTATCGACCAGACCCTTGACCTAGCACGATGTCGATTCTACTGCCCCAAGATGGGTGCTGATGTTGAGCACCATGTAAGCACTTGTAGTCGCTGCCTGCAGAGAAAGCTCTGCCTCAGAGGGCTGCCCCCCTTGTCAACATTACTACCAGCACCCCAATGGAACTAATCTGCATAGACTTCTTGAGTTTAGAGCCTGATCAGCGAAATATTGGCAATGTGTTAGTGGTTACAGACCATTTCACACGGTATGCACAAGCTTTTCCCACCAAATATCAAAAAGCATCTACCATGGCCAAGGTGCTAGTGGAAAATTTCTTCGGCCACTATGGTGCCCCCCAGCGAGTTCACTCTGATCAGGGCCGGGACTTTGAGTTGGCTAATCAAAGAAATGCTCTCTTTATGGGGAGTGCAAAAGTCAAGAACCACCCTTTATCACCCGCAGGGGGATCCACAACCAGAACACTTTAACAGCACCCTGCTAGACATGCTAGGCACCCTCCACCCAAAAGATAAGCATAAATGGAGCCAGCAGATTAGCACCTTAGTACACGCATACAATTGCACGAAGAATGATGCTACCGGGTTCTCTCCCTACCGCCTCATGTTCGGGAGAGAGACCCGGTTGTCTGTTGATGTCTGTTTTGGGGTTTCTTCCGATGGGGTCCGAGCTGAAGATTACCTGCAATATGTGCAGAAACTAAAAGCTCAATTGAACCATGCCTATCAACTGGCCCAGACAATGGCCGCCAAAAGAAATCTAGCCAACAAAGAGAGACATGATAAAAAAGTAAAGCCTCAAGAGCTTAGGCCTGGAGACCGTGTGTTGTTGTGAAATTTAGGATTGCATGGTAAACACAAAATTGCTGATCGATGGCACCATCTTCCCCATGTCATATTTGGAAAGTTGGATGATTTGCCAGTGTACAAAGTGCCCAGAGAATAACTCCAAAGCTGTCAAGACCATGCACCGTAACCACTTACAACCTATTGGTCAAGTTATAACTGAGGATGAACCCGTCGAGGTTGATTCCCCTGGACCAGTGACTCGTGCTGCTGCAAGAAAGAAACAGAGTCAGCCTGCCCCCATGGTTGCCGATTTAAGACTTCTCCCGCAGCAGGCCCAGAATGATAGTGACTGCAAGTCTAACTCGGATGACAGTGATGCTATGAGCTGCTAGTGGGTTGTGAGTTAGTTCCCCACTGTGTGAACTGTGTCCTGCTTGCTGGAAGCTGTATCCAGCCCAAAATGGACTGCATCCGAATTTGTCTCCATGTGGTCTGGGCCTTGCCAGACTGGCCCAGCCAGACTACCCACTGCTCAGAGAGGCCATCAACGAGAGAACTGTCTGGGGATCAGCCCCCTGCTCCACACTTGAACAGGAACAACGCCTCTGTGACTCGTGTGGGCCCTGCTTCTCCTGGCATTCCAGATCAACCACCTGCGTCTTGATTTTCATCCAGCCTGTGTCCAGTCTTGGGTTTCGTGAGTAAATACCAGGGTAGCTCCCTGCAACAACAGCTTAATCTGAGTGTGTCATCTGATTGTCTTGTTGTTTCATTTCCTTTTCGAACTGAGCCCTCTGGTTCCGGATTACAAATATTGTGTACTGTGCATAGAAACATAGAAACAAAGAATGTGATGGCAGATAAGGACCACTTGGCCCACCTAGTCTGCCCATTTTCCTTCTTAACAGATAAGCTGCAGATCCTAGTTAACCAACAGCTTACTACCTCCTACCCCCCACTAGGACTGCCTTATGTGTGTCCCATGCATTCTTGAATACCCCCACTGTTCTTGACTCCACGACCTCCTCAGGGAGGCTGTTCCATCATCCACAACCCTCTCTGTGAAAAAATATTTCTCACATTACCTCTGAGCAGTCCCCCCTCTATCTTCAAATTGTGCCCTTGTTCTTGCATCTCTTTTCTGAAAGATGCTACCCTCTTGGACTTTGTTAATTCCCTTGAGATACTTGAAAGTTTCTATCACATGTCCCTCTCCTTCTTTCCTCAAGGCTATACATATTAAGCTCCTTTAGTCTTTCTTCGTATGTCTTCTGGTGCAGACCCTGCACCATTTTGATTCCTCCTCTGGACAGCCTCCACTCTGTCTATGTCTTTGCGAGATGGGGTCTCAGAACTGCATAAATACTCAAATGGGGTCTCACCAACTGTCTGTACAGAGGGATAACAACTTCCTGTTTTCTACTATTGATGCCTCTCCCTATGCATCCCAGTATCTCCCCAGCCTTCCTTACTGCCTTCTCACATTGCTTACCCACCTTTAGGTCATCTGATATAATTACCCCCAGGTCCCTTTCCATTTTTACTGTTGTCAGTATCTCACCCCCCCCATTGTGTACTCTTCCCCTGGGTTTTTGTTTCCCAGGTGCATTACCTTGCACTTCTTTGCATTGAATCTGAGCTGCCATACATCTGACCATTCCTCCAACCTTGCCAAGTCCCTTCTCATCCTTTCCACTCCATCTTGTGTATCAACCCTGTTGCAGATCTTTGTGTCATCTGCAAAGAGACATACTTTTCCTTCCAGTTCCTCTGCAATGTCACTTATAAAGACATTAAAGGACCAGTCCTATACTGAACCCTCGGTACCCGCTAGTAACCTCCTTTCTTCACTGTGACTCCATTTACTACCCTTTGAGTCCTGTTGTCTATCCAATTTTTATCCAGGCCACCACCCTGGGACCCACCCAAGGCTGGCTAACCTTGTATTAATCTTTGTGTGGGACTGTATCAAATGCCTTGCTAAAATCTAGGTAGGCCATGCCCACAGCCCTCCCTGGTCTACTACTTTGGTCACCCAGTCAAAGAAATCTATTAGATTAATCTGCAGACCTTCCCATTGTGAATCCATGCTGCCTTCGTCCTGTGCCCCACTGGCCTCTAGGTACTCAACAATTCTTTCCTTCAAAAGTGATTCCATCAATTTCCCTACCACTGAGGTCAAACTAACTGGTCTGTAGTTTCCTGCTTCTGTCCTGCTCCCACTTTTGTGAAGAGGAATCACATCTGCCCTCCTCCAGTCCTCAGGTACCACCCCATCCTCCCATGATTTGTTAAAGAGAGTAGTCAGCAGTGTCACTAGTTCTACCCCTAGTTCCTTTAGAATTTGGGTGAATCCCATCAGGCTCCATTGCTTTGTCCACCTTCAATTTTATTAGTTCTTTCAGAACCCTTTCTTCTGTAAATAGACAGGCATCGACCCCCGTCTTCAGTGTTTCTCTTGTTTGGTTTAGGTACCTCTCCCTCCATTTCCTTTCTGAATACAGAGCAGAAATATTCGTTCAGTATCCCTGCTTTTTCATTGTCACCCTCTACCCACATTCCCTCCCCTTTATTAAGCCTCAGTATCCCTCCTTTGGTCTTTCTTCGCTCCCTAATGTAGCTATAAAAGATCTTATCCCCTCTTATGACAGAGCTGGCTATCCTTTCCTCGGTTTGGGCCCTTGCTATTCTGACTGCCTTCCCTGCTTCTTTCTGCTTTAACTGATAAAGTTCTCTGTCCTGCTCCTTCTATGTTTCCTTATATTTCCTGACTGCTGTCATTTTCTCCTTAACTTTCCTTGCCACCTCTTTTGAGAACCATAGCGTTTTTTTTCTTCGTTGTGTTTTGTTGATTTGCTTTACACAAAGGATTGTTGCCTGTGATGGCTGTTTTGATTACTCCCCATTGTTCCTCCACCCCTCTTTCTTGCCTGTTTGCTAGTGCTTTTCTGAGGCACTCTCTCATTTTCCTAAAGTCAGCACTGCTAAAGGCCAATACTCTTGCTTTTGTGTGGCTTGATTGTATGGCTGTGTTTATCGTGAACCACACTGTTTGGTAGTCGCTTGTTCCCAGATGGCTACCCACTTCTAAATCTGAGATTCTTTCTCCATCCCCATTTGAGAGTACCAGGTCTAAGATTTCTCCCTCCCAAGTGGGTTCCAATACTAGATGTCTGAGGCATGCCCCCTGTAGGGCATCAAGAATGACAATGCTCTTGGATGTGCCTGCAGCAAAGGTGCTCCAGTTAACATCTGGAATATTCTGTTCCCCCATCAACAATATCTCCCCTTTTTCTGCCATTCTAAGGAAGCCTTCTATCATTTCCTTGTCCATTCCCTCCCTTGAGATGGGGGTCTGTATGCAACCCCCATGCGGATTGTGGTGCCATTTCCTGTCTCCAGGGTGACCCAGAGTGCCTCATCTGCTCCCTGCTTACTCTTTAGTTCTGTTGCTTTGATCTCTTCCTTTACATAGAGAGCTACTCCTCCTCCTCTTTTACCCTCCCTGTCCCTCCTGTAGTTTGTGTATCCTGGTATGTTGACATCCCAGTCATGGTTCTCTGTGTACCATGTTTCTGTGACTGCCACTAGGCCCAGTGGACAGTTCCAAAGTGCCATGGACTATTGCCCCAGAAGGGACCCCAGCCGCCTGGAGAGACTGCCAGGCAACCCTCTTCCATCAAGGCCACTAGTTCAGGGAGCTTGTTACACAGACTATGGGCATTGGTACTCATCACCCTCCACTTTTTGATGGCATTAACCCTTTTAGCCCTATTCCTGTCTGTAGCGGGGTTGGGATAGTCAGGATAACAAATCAAGCAGACCCACAAACTTACTGCATAAAAAGTGCTGGAAAGGCACTTATTTTATTTGTCGGGAAACGTTAACTTCAGGATTCACAGAAATCAGGAAAATAAAGTTAGTTCAGTCATTTTCAAAGTCTCAACAAAATAATGAACAGATGAGCTATACTCAGGATGAGCCACTGCTCTGCCCAGCAGTGCCACCAGGCTATCTCCTTGCAAACGTTTATACTTCAGAGGTCCATCACCTCTGGCAGTCAGCTCCAACTGACATCCTCCATCTTAACTCCCTAGTGGTAATCTTTTATACATTTCTGGGGAGTGACATCATAATCAGATGATCCTCCTCCTTTTTGAAAAATCAAAACAACATACTACAGGTTCCTTTTTGCTTTACATTTTCATTCCTAAACATCAGGTATAAGTGTATAGTATTTGTACTAAATAATCCCATAACCTTACTTTGATGTCCTAAAACAATGTTCATAGAGTTAATTAGTCTCAATAAAGGCTAAGCCCCTCCTTGATAGTGACATCACTCATTACAGCTTCTATAAAAGCAGACAGACTGTGGGCTGCCAGCCCTATAGGACACCATGCAGCCCAACAGGTAAGACAAACAAAATATATTGTTCACTTTAACTTTACTTCTTTGCCAAAGGGCACACCATGCAATATTTAGGACTTTCTGGTCTCATTTCCTACTTGTGTTTTGTTAGTGCAACTAATTTATTCATTTAGAAGCTAGCATACTTCAAAACTTTAAATAAAACACTGAGTTTTAGTTTATTAAACGCTCAATACAGAGCTCTGTTTCAGAGGGTTGCTAACAACAAAGGTTATCTTGGTTTTATTTTATTCAGGTTCTCTCCTTCTCTGCAACTAATAATTTGAAAAGTAAAACTCTTTCTTTTGGCTCATTAGAGGCATGAACTGAGCTGCAAATGAAAATCTTTTCTTAAGGTTTTCTGTCTGTGGGGATTTCAAAAACTGCAGAACTCCTGCCTGAACCAAACACTAGTTTCCCCTTCTACTAAAATAAAGTAGAGCAGATTGGTAATTCATTCTTCTATTAACTAAACCAATGCTCCAAAAATGCAGCATAAGGTAGAAATGAAAGGAAAGAGACACTAATAATTTTGCTTGTTCATTTATATTTCTGTATAACAGGCTATCTGCTCAACCAAATCTAGCAGATAATGCTAGAAAAACTAAGGACCTAACAGGCTATTTTAAAAGGGTCCTGCAAAGCTGTGAAACAGACAACTCTTAAAACATACTGTGTCTGCCCCACTGGTCACTTGAGGTAATTTCACTTGGAAGCATTACCCCTTTAATATATCCACGTGTATGTATTATATGTTTCTACATTTCACATAAATGCCTTCACTATTCAGCATCTGGTACTTTATGCCTAAGCATGTTATCTCTTTTTTTTTTGGGGGAGGGGAGTACTTGGAAGAATATTAGGGCCTGTACTCATGACAGGGAGCATCCTGTGACATTCCTCCCCACCTAAGAGGGCAACCATTTTACTGGTTGTCCGAACATCCATACCCTTTTCAATACAGGAAAAAGTGGAGCTCTGGCCCACCCTCACCTTAGAGCTCCACCCCAGGGTCCCTTACGCCTGCTAAACATAACATTAGCTATCATTCCAAGCAGTTGCAATACAGCATGCTATACGAAACTTTTCCCTGGGGTAACATATTACTGAGTTATGTGCCTAAAAATAAATAAATAAATAATATGCCTATAACACTGGCAACCAGTATTGTCTGGGTAATAACTCTCAGCTTTTTCTGACATGATACCCAGCACATGTTCCAATGTGTGCACATTCCGCTATTATCACTATGGTTAACCTTTGCAATATTGTTAGCCTTAATACTGTTGGACCATTGAGAAGGAAAAACAGAGCAGCAGTACAAGAAAAGATCAATAGATAAGAAGAAATTGTCTGTAGGTGGCCAGCCTATCAAACTAGAAAAATGAAAATAAATAAGAACAGGATAGCAAGACTGTCGCGACAGAAGTTTCTAGAAGATCTATAGAAGAAATGGTCCATACTAATCAGGCAGCATAGCTCCACCTTCCTTTCCCTGGGAGGGGATGGAGTTAGGCCATTTTTGCTTCAGGGTATACACCCAGTAGTGACCGTTACCTTAACCATTAAACATACTATATATTGCAGTATTTTAGTCTTCCACCATTACCGGAATTCCCAAATCTATTTCCAGGAAATACAGTCCCCAACAGGTATATCTGTGAAATACCCAGCCTATTCTCTTACAGACAACCTTTGGGATTATGTACTACTCAACGTGGTCTAAAATCTCAATCAGTACCAGTCTACCACCTCCCTTCGAGTGGCCCACGTGGGAGTCTCCCTCGCCTCCAAGAGTGCCACTTCATGGTGGTCCCTTCTCTTTGGTACCTTTTCTTTACAGTACCTGTGTTAGTATTTTTGCTAACCTGATACCTTCTATTCCCACCAGTAGCAGGAACCTCTGTCTGGTTGCACTCATGGCAATTCTTTAGATAAACAGCTACTTCTTATACATACCTGGCCAATAATAGAATGGAGTGAGTCTAGCCAACACCCACCATGGCTCAGTTGCCCACAGGGACTGAAGTGTGCAGCTTCTATTACATGTTGCCTATAGGCCACAGGCACCACAACCTGTGCATCTATACTTTTGTCAGGGGGTTGGGCGCATGTAGTAAGGACACCCTCCTTCTGTTCATACCACCACCCTGGCTTTGACCCCATCACCATTAACAAGGCTACCTTCTTTCTCTGTAACATTTTGCTTTAACATGGCTACCTCTGGATCCTCAGCCTGCAATTTACCCCAGTCAGTATTATACATGCTATTAAACATTTCATGGGTATTAGAACAAGACAGTGTCCCTTCAGCCTCAATGGCTTCTTCAGTCTTGCTTGTAGACTTCTCCCCCAGTTTACAATGTCCCGATATAGTCTTACCTGGGGTCTCACTGACTTCATCATCATCTTCCACCAGTAACAGCCGGAAATATTGGTAACTCTGGAAGCAATAAATCCCAGCATGCCACAATAAATCAACAGAGGGTCCACCTCCTCCAGTACCCTCGAGTCCTGGTCCTCCATCGCTTTCACCACATCTTCTTTAGCATCTCGCAGTCTGGCCTCCTCCATTAGTACCCTGCAGCGGTACTCTGCCTCACTCCTGCACTGGTCAGCCTCTTTTCAGTGCTGGTTTGCCTCCAGCCATTCACCACTAAGCCAGTGTACCAGCCTCACCAACTCTTCCATCTGATCTCCGTCCATCTTCAGTGGAGCTTCTCCCAGGTCACTAGCTCCCTCAGACACTCTGATTTCTGGCACCATGCACTTGTCTGCTATTATCCTGCGATACCAAGTCTGGCACCCCGGACTGAACTCCCCCACTATACCATGGACATTCAGCCGGTATCCCACTTTTACCACCAATTGTAGCAGGGTTGGGATCGTCAGGATAACAAATCAAGCAGACCCACAAACTTACTGCATAAAAAGTGCTGGAAAGGCACTTATCATTTTATTTGTCAGGAAACGTTAACTTCAGGATTCACAGAAATCAGGAAATAAAGTTAGTTCAGTCATTTTCAAAGTCTCAACAAAATAATGAACAGATGAGCTATACTCAGGATGAGCCACTGCTCTGCCCAGCAGTGCCACCAGGCTATCTCCTTGCAAACGTATATACTTCAGAGGTCCATCACCTCTAGCAGTCAGCTCCAACTGACATCCTCCATCTTAACTCCCTAGTGGTAATCTTTTATACATTTCTGGGGAGTGACATCATAATCAGATGATCCTCCTCCTTTTTGAAAAATCAAAACAACATACTACAGGTTCCTTTTTTACTTTACATTTTCATTCCTAAACATCAGGTATATAAGTGTATAACAGTATTTGTACTAAATAATCCCATAACCTTACTTTGATGTCCTAAAACAATGTTCATAGAGTTAATTAGTCTCAATAAGGCTAATCCCTTCCCTTGATAGTGACATCACTCATTACAGCTTCTATAAAAGCAGACAGACTGTGGGCTGCCAGCCCTATAGGACACCCATGCAGCCCAACAGGTAAGACAAACAAGAATATATTGTTCACTTTAACTTTACTTCTTTGCCAAAGGGCACACCATGCAATATTTAGGGACTTCCTGGTCTCATTTCCTACATGTGTTTTGTTAGTGCAACTAATTTATTCATTTAGAAGCTAGCATACTTCAAAACTTTAAATAAAACACTGAGTTTTAGTTTATTGAAACGCTCAATACAGAGGAGCTCTGTTTCAGAGGGGTTGCTAACAACAAAGGTTATCTTAGTTTTTATTTTATTCAGGTTCTCTCCCTTCTCTGCAACTATTAATTTGAAAAGTAAAACTCTTTTCTTTCGGCTGATTACAGGCATGAACTGAGCTGCAAATGAAAATCTTTTCTTAAGGTTTTCTATGTCTGGGGGGGGATTTCAAAAACTGCAGAACTCCTGCCTGAACCAAACACTAGTTTCCCCCTTCTACTAAAATAAAGTAGGCAGATTGGTAATTCATTCTTCTATTAACTAAACCAATGCTCCCAAAAATGCAGCATAAGGTAACGAAATGAAAAGGGAAAGGGAGCTAATAATTTTGCTTGTTCATTTATATTTCTGTATAACAGGCTATCTGCTCAACCAAATCTAGCAGATAATGCTAGAAAAACTAAGGACCTAACAGGCTATTTTAAAAGGGTCCTGCAAAGCTGTGAAACAGACAACTCTTAAAACATACTGGCCCAGATTTTCAAACTGCGCCATTCTGAGGCGCAAGCCCTTGCGCTGCTCAAAATAGTTGCGCGGGGTGTGGCCGAGTGATATTCAAAGGAGTTGCGCTATTGAGCAACTCCTTTGAATATCACCCCCAGCCACAACACTTGCATGGCGCAGATGGAACTTGCGCCACCGCAAGTTGCCAGAGTTGAGCATTAAACTTGCGGTGGCGCAAGTACCATTGCCATGCTCAAATTTCCGATATTCAAAGGTGACATGCAAATGGGGCCATAATTTATACAAGAGTGCAGGGGCCATTTGCATCTATTTCTAGCCCCATTTGCATGCCATTTGCATGTAGGTGCACCGATTCGAGGACTTGCTCCTGGCCACCCCTGCCAGGCAGCAGCCGTGGGGACCGACGCACAATGCAGCCGATCGCGGGCATCACAGTTATGAAACCCCCACATATCCCGAAGCCGATCGCGGGCATCAGTCAGCAAAATCCCTCACACATATCCACACCAATCGCGGGCAGTACAGGTACATGAAACCCCCACACATATCCCACAGCCCGATCGCGGGCATCACGATTCATGAAACCCCCACATATCCCGAAGCCTGATCGCGGGCAGGCAGGCGGGTGATGCTGTCGCCCGCCGCGGCGGGGAGGAGCGGGTGGAGGGGCTCTGGTGGGTGGTGGGTGGGGGACACTCAGAGACCGGGAGATGTTTGGGGTTGTGATGTGACCCTGCCCGCGATCGCTTTACGGTCCACTGGACCACCAGGGAGATATTCGCTGAGGGGAGGTTAGCATCTGCCCGCGATCGGGCACTGGGGTCTATATATCGTTCTGCCCGCGATCGGGCTGTGGGAGATGTGGGTGGGGGGTTTCTATGTAATTGTACTGCTCGCGATCGGGCTTCGGATATGTGTGGGGGTTTCTATGTACCTGTAATGCCCGCATCGGCTTCGGTATGTGGGGGTTTCATGCAACTGTGATGCCCGCGATCGGCTTCGGATATGTGTGGGGTTTCTGCAACTGTGATGCCCCGATCAGGCTGTGGGAGATGTGGGCGGGGGTTTCATGTTACTCATGCCCGCGATCTGGCTGGTGGGGGCACAGGGACCAAGTTAGCCAGCCAGGTGGCAGTTGCTGTGTTGCGCCCCTGCAATACAGCAGCTCACCTGTGGGTGGCCCTCCAACTTGATCCTTTTTTTGGCTCAAGGTTGTGCAGGCGCAGGTTGGGTTGCGATGCACAACTCTGCACAACCCGACTGAATATCGGACGGCAGGTTATGCATGGTTCCTCCCCCTCCTGTTGAGCATGCATTCATTTGCATTGCTGTTTTGCGCAACCTGTTGCCAGTGGAGCAACTGCCTCCTGCTGAATATCGCAGAATGGCGCAATGTAGGACTTGCGCATGCGCAACCCTGTTGCGAATGGAGCAATCCTTTTGAATATCTGGGCCCCTGTGTCTGCCCCACTGGTCACTTGAGGTAATTTCATTTGGAAGCATTACCCCTTTAATATATCCATGTGTATGTATTATATGTTTCTACATTTCACATAAATGCCTTCACTATTCAGCATCTGGTACTTTATGCCTAAGCATGTTATCTCTTTTTTGGGAGTACTTGGAAGAATATTAGGGCCTGTACTCATGACAGGGAGCATCCTGTGACACTGTCCTTACTGCCTTTGCCTTTTTTTTACATTTACCTCTGTCCTTCTCCCTAATGACTTCTCTACCTTGGTGTTTACCTCACTAATTATCACGTTGTGTGGGGGAAGGCTGGGATTTCCCTGCTCCTTTTCAGTTCCTCCCCCTTGGCTGGTTTTAATGCTTGCCAATGAAGCATTTAAACCTCTCACCTAGGATCCTGGTTCCCCCCTGGACAGATGCAGACCATTGCACCAGTATAGGTCTGCATCCCTCCAGGTAGCTCCCCAGTCCCCAATGAAGCCAAAACCTGAGCTCCACACCAGTTTTTCAACCATTTATTGAATTCCTGGTGAGGAGTACCTAACATCACCCTTGCTATAGACAGGCACCACCTCCGAGAAGGTTACCATATGCTGCTTCTTGTCTAAGGCCCTCCCAACTCTACAAACCCCTCTTGCACTGCTCTGATCCCATTACTACAGGTCATTTGTCCCTAGGTGGACAATGACATCCAGCTCCCTCCCTCATGCAGCTGCTCCCACGATCCTGAGGATTCGCTTCCTGTCCCTCCAAGCCGTGGCGCCAGGCAGACACCTTACCTCCCTCTACACTTCCTCCCCCATTTCTACCCCACTAATGACTGAGTCCCCCACCAGGAGTTGTTTCCTTCCCTTGTGGGGTCCCATGCCACCCTCCTGTGGGTCTCCTTTGTGAAGGTTCCCAGCATCTTCCTTGGTCTCCACTGCAGCTGCCTCCATAGAGGAACCACTATCCACCAGAAGAGTGAATGAATTGTGGAGAGATACAGCTGGAGGGATGCAACTCTGTTCCACCACCCCTCCCTCCTCCCTGAGCCCACCCTGGTCCAGCCTCTCTTCTTTCTTGGCAACCTCTGAGGTAGTGGCATTGGCCCTGGTGGTCCCTGGGTGGGAAGAAGGTTTCACGAATCCTAGCCAGGTCAGCCTGGAGATGGACAATCTCCTCCCTCAGACCAGAGAGGTGCCTGCAAATAGGGCAGCATCGCAGCCTCCAGAATATCTCCCAGAACACTACTGCCCCACAGCCATTGCACTGCACCACTCCTATCATGTCTTATTTTTTGTCCCCTCTCCTGTTTCTCTGTATGCTTACTCTCTCCTCACAACTCTCACCCTTTCTGTTCTGGGACAGCAACTTCCTATATTCTTCAGTAGCCTCCCTCTTTCTTGCTCAGTGTCAGACCACAACCAGCTGGGGGGGGGGGAGAGTGAGCTACTTTTTTCCTTTAGGGTTGGCAAAACCAATGTTTCTCTATGATCCTTTCCTTCCTACTGCCAAACAGGAAGTTCCTGTTGACAGTCAAATCCAGTGGCTATAAAAGTAGAACTTGCTTAGGGTGGGTGGGATGGAGGGCAATTAATAAGAAAATGTAGCTTGTTTTAGTTAGCTGCTTTCTGCTCTACAAGCAAGGCTAGCAACAGGAAGTTGTAATTTGAGTTACCTGCTTTTATAGTGTCTAAGCCACACCCCCAGTTAAGCTCTCTCTCCTCCTACTGGTTTAGCAAAGTTGATACAGTATCCTTCACAGCACAGAACACACACTGACTTTCTTTCTTTTTTTAACCCTAAATAAGACCCTCTTCTACTTCTAATAAAGTGTCTGCTGCTTAATCTCAACAGACACTGACTCCTGCTGAGATATGTGTTATATTAATAAGAAAATGTAGCTTCTTTTAGTTAGCTGATTTCTGCTCTACATGCAAGACTAACAACAGGAAGTTGTAATTTGAGTCACCTGCTTTTATACTGTCTAAGCCACACCCCTAATTAAGCTCTCTCTCCACCTACTGGTTTAGCAAAGTAAGATGATACAGTACCCTTCACAGCACAGAACACACACTGACTTTCTTTCTTTTCTTAACTGTAAATAAGACCCCTTCTACTTCTAATAAAGTATCTGCTGCTTAATCTCAACAGACACTGACTCCTGCTAATATATAAGTGTTAAATTAATAAGAAAATGTAGCTTATTTTAGTTAATACAAAATCACACATGCCCACACAATGCAAAGCATCATGGGCTGCATGTGCAATCACACAGAATGTTATGTTGGTTCAACTTTACAGAATTGCATGGAAGTCAGTTCCTTCACACAGTTTGCAAAGGGTGCAAACTATGTGAGAGGCCTTTCGGCACCATGCAATTCTGCTTAAAGTGAACCAGCATAACATTCTGTGGTGATTTGCATATGCAGCCCATGATGCTTTACGTTGTGTGGGCATGTGTGATTTTGTATTTTCTTGAAACTTGGCTTCCCAGCCAAATGCACTTTGGGGTAACCCTTGCCTCAGTGTTTGGGCACAGAGGTTCTTTTTCTTTTAGTTAGCTGCTTTCTGCTCTACAAGCAAGGCTAGCAACATGAAGTTGTAATTTGAGTCACCTGCTTTTATAGTGTCTAAGTCACACCCCCAATTAAGCTCTCTCTCCTCTTACAGGTTTAGCAAAGTAAGTTGATACAGTACCCTTCACAGCACAGAACACACACTGACTTTCTTTCTTTTTTTAACCCTAAATAAGACCCTCTTCTACTTCTAATAAAGTATTTGCTGCTTAATCTCAACAGACACTGACTCCTGCTGAGATATAAGTGTTAAATTAATAAGAAAATGTAGCTTCTTTTAGTTAGCTGCTTTCTGCTCTACAAGCAAGGCTTGCAATAGCATGTTGTGTTTTACATCACAGGGCCCCAACCAGCTGCAACCTCGGGCAACGGTCCTGGCTAGCCCATCTCTTCTCCACCTGGGTACCCAGAGGTGGACTGTGTGGGGGGACTCAAAGCACATTCATAACTGCTTGATTGATATAACCTTTAAGCTAATTAACCTGATTTTGCCCCTCCCTTGTTCAAGTCCCCAGAATAAATCAGATCTAACTTTTTCTGCATGTAATCTGACTGTGGTTCCAGTTTGTGCTCAAATTACTGTACTGTTGCTATTTGCTGTGCATAACCTTGTTTTACAGGGGGTCCCCAGGGTCGAGCCAGAGGAACCAGCCCTGGTGATAAGTGCAAACAGTGTGGGTACTTGTGTGGTGTACCACAGGTATTGTGAAAGTGATTATTGTACAGTGTTCAGGCCACCAGAGGGAAAAGGGGGGGTTACTGTGTCCCAGAGGGCTGTGCCCAGGTTAGCTTGACCACTACCAACCCTGACCTCTGGGTGGAGACACCCGTTTCAGAACTCAGGCCCTTTAACATGCTACTAGCCAAGCAGGCAGGGGTAGTAGCCCTTGGCATAGCGCCACCTAGGGGTTACATGTGCACATGTCCAGACTGGAGCAGGAGCTCCACAGGTTAAGTCAGATTTGTGTTCCAGCACCCGCATAAAGGGAAATCAAAAGGGCAACTCACTCAAATCCCCTTGGGTGACTTGGACCAGCTCATAAAATTCTGGTGGTGGGGAACCCTACCTTAAAAAAACCTGCACTGGACAAAAATGGGCAGACGGGGAAGGGGAATGTGACCCTATAAACCAGGAGAGACATCTCCCTCCCTCTTCCCCTTTATCAGTATGGGCAGGAAGAATCTGCAAGTGGTGAAATGGAAGTAGGGAGCTGCTGATGTATTTGGACTGAGCGGCAAGGTAATACAGGGGGAGGGAAGCCATAGGTAGCAGTTTATTTCAACTGGGCAGTGGGAAGATGCTTGTAGGTGCAGCTACCTTTCCTTTACCTGTTATTTTCCCTTTGTTGCCATAGTGACTGCCTCATTATACTGTGAGGGCATTTTAGAAAGTTGATATGCCAAAAATAATGCAAGAAATCTTGTAGATGTGGAGGCTTAGATAAGAGTCTGCTGGCCAATGCTGAAGTTCTGGCAGCTGCTAATATTGGTGTATGGGAGCCACCGTGGGTGGCTTGGAGAGAGCCTGCTCAGTGCGCTGATGCAGGAGCCACTGCCAGCAGCTTGGAGAGAACTCACTCAGTGGACTGATGCAGGAACCACCACAGTTGGGTGAAACAGAGCCCGCTTGATGCAGGAGCCACAGTGGGTGGCTGAAAGAGAGCCTGCACAGTGGCCAGTGTGGGAGCTGTCCTGGGCAGTTGATTCTTACAGGGAACATCAGACGACCACTGGACGCTGAGGAGGGTGGATGAGGAGCAGGTTGAGTGTAATGGTGCTTAACTGCCTGCTGGGTGGCACTTGTAGATGAAAGGATGCAGCTGTACTCTAATGGGTGCGGCTACCTCCTTTCAACTACACAAAATTTCTACCCATCCAACAGACTGAACACCATCATGCAGTATCAGCCGGCTGGTCACTGGCTATCTCTGTTGAGCTTCCTGCAGCCTGAGCTGCATTGGGTGCTACAGTGACACACCTCTACTGCCTTTACTCTCCCGAGCAGACATAATATGTTTGCTTTACAAATGTGTGCACCAGAAAACATGAAAAAGGGGGACTCTACTACACACATTACAACACAGCTGCTGAACAAAAATCAGTACAATGGTGTCACTTGCAGGCTACTGGAAAATCAATCCTGGGCTACGAATGTTTAGACCTTGACTCTGCCAAACGGATTTGAAGGTGTTCACCTCCTGATGTCTATATTGGAGTGGTTTGGAAAACTGTTTTCAAATAGATGGACTACACCATCTTTACCCATTCAGAAGATTTACTGGCTTAACTCCCCAGCATAGTCCAGCAAACAACCGGCTGTAGTGCACCTTGCTGGTTACCATGATGCCAGAGGCACTCAGGACCAGCTTCTCCTGGCAGCAAAGTGGCACTCATTGATCCTTTATGACATCCCAGACATAAAATATTTTCCAATTGTTAGCTTGACTATGCTACGGTGCCACAAAAGCTTTAATGGAACATGGCTGAGTCCTCAAGAGTCAAGTGTTCCTCATGGCACGATGTTCCATCTTGACTCAGAGCAGTGTACTACAAAGAACAGTTATGTAAGAACTTACTGTAACAGCAGATTTTTGAGGGAATTTCAGTCATCAGGTCACGCCGTAGGAATGTCACTGTCAGTGAAGGGGAATCCACATGGCAGATTTTCAGCAGTACAACTGGGGCTGCCCATGCCGACATCATGTGACAACATCACCTACTCTATAGAGGGTGAAGTGGCCCCGCTCCCTCCTCAGTTCTTTCCCCCGGAGACAAAGGGAGCAAAGCCCAGCCATAGGTGACTGAGGACAGACAGAGGTGCCCAGGCCTATAAGAAAGACTGGGTACACCAAGTAGCCAGTTCCAGGAATAAGCCCTCAAAAAGGGGGATGATGGGAAGGAAATAGACATGATGACTGAGATCCCCTCAAAGATCTACTGTCACGGTAAGTTCTTACACAACTGTTCTATCTTCTTTGGGGGTATCTCAGTCATCAGGTCACACCACAGGAACAAGTCCCAAGCAGCTACAGGTGCAAACAAACAATCTGGGAGGAAGGCCAACCTTAAGCTTAAGATAGGAGGCCCCGTAGCACAGCCCTGCCACAGCCTGCACAGGCTCTAGAGGCAATGTCCAGACTGTTGTGCTTGGTAAAGGTGTGGATGGAGCTCCAGTTGGCAGCCACAAAAATGTCAGCAGCAGAAATGCCTCAGAAATAAGCCACAGAGCTAGCCATGCTTCTGGTGGAGTGAGCTTTGACAGCACCCGGCAGTAATTTGCCATACTTATTGTAGCAGAACACTGTGCAATTAGCCATCCATTTGGATAAACATTGCTTAGAAACTGAGGCAAAGGAAACAAACAACTGCTTCGACTTCCTGCTGTCCTTAGTGCAGAGCAGGTTGTACTTCAAAGTTCTGCACATGTCTAAAGTGTGGAGCAGTGCTTCTCCTGAGTTGGCACACTCTGGAAAATAAGCAGGGAGATAGATAGATTGGTTCAAGGTAAACTCAGACACCACCTTAGGGAGAAACTTAGGATTTGTACACAAAGACACCCTACCTTTGTGAAAAATCAAATAAGGCTCCTTGCACCAGAGGGTCTGAAGCTCTGAGATTCTTCAAGCAGAAGTAATGGCAACTAAAAAGAGTGCTTTCCAGGAAAGAAAGCGCAAGTCACAAGTTGTGATGGACTCAAAAGGAGACAGGATCAGCTTCTCCAAAACAAAATTTAAGTCACACGTTGGGACAGGAGAATGAATTGGAGGTTTTAGATACAGGATGCCCCTCAGAAATGTACTGGAGACATCCAGCTGCGCTATAGTGCAGTCACCCACAGGCTCGTGGAAAGCAGAAATAGCTGAAAGGTGCACCTTGAGGGACAAGTACTGGTGACCTGAGTCAGATAAAGAAATCAGGTAGTGCAGAATGTGGTTCACCGGACAGGTGAAAGTGTCTAAATTGTGCTTGGTATCCCATATGTCAAACTGCTTCCACTTCATGGCATAAGTGGCATGGGTGAAAGGCTTCTGGGCGGCCACCAAGATGTTCGCCACCTGGTTAGAAACTCCGAAATGGATGATAGCTATGTCCTCAGGAGCCAAGCATGTAGATGGACGGACTTGAGGTTGGGATGAACCAGATTCCCCCAATCCTGGGTCAGCAGATTCCTGCAGAGGGGAGAGGGACCGGAGGTTCCTCTGCCAGCTACTGAAGAAAAGGGAACCATATCTGGTGGTGTAAATTTTTAAGAGCCTTTTTGCGTCACCTTAGGGTTGTTTGAATAAACTTACAAATGAACATACGAATGTGCCAGCAGAAACAGACTACCCAGTCTAAGTCTCTTCGAGTTTGCAGCTAGCACCCCTAGTTTGCAACAGCCTACCCCACTCCCCTTTGTCTTCCCACTGCCACCCCCACCTCCCCAACCCTCACTCTCCCCTGTTTCCTGTCCCATGCCCTTTTAAAGCTGATTTACATGATACCACCCATTGTGGTAGTGCGTTCGATTTTGCTACCACCCTCTTCGTGAAATAGTGTCTCCTCATTTCCCTCCTAAATCTTCCCCTGTATTTATTTATTTATTTTTTTCAGTTTGGGAGTAATACATTTGAGTTAAGGACTCATTTTCAAAGGTTCCATGTCAGTGTTGAACAAACATTACAAAAACACAAGGTTTACAGAGAAAAACAAAAGAAAAAACATTGAAGCATATACACAAGCAGTAACAGTAAAATTTGAACTTATACACATCAAATTAGTAAATATTAACAGATAGACTGATTAGATAAGAGGGGGTTGGGGGGAATCAGCCGAAGGTGGCATCGTCTGAGGTGGGAGAGAGGTGGAGCTTTCTACCAAGTGAGGCCATCGTCAGGTAATTGGGGTAGGGGAACAGGTTAAGAAAAAAGTGGTATATAGCAGAAACATGTAGAGGGGGTAGGTAAATGGAAAACTGGGGGTGAGGTACTATCACATTAGTGCAGGCAGGTGGCATTGTTTAAGGTGGGAGAGAGAGGTGGAGCTTTCAACCGAGTGAGACCATCGTCAGGTAATTGGGGGTAGGGGGTGGGTTAAGAAAAAAAGTGGTATATAGCTGAAAGATGTAGAGGAGAGGGTAGGTAAATGGTAAACTCGGGGTGAGGTACTATCACATTAACACAGGCAGGTACAATTCATTTTAGAGCCAAGGAGAGATTTGAGTCCAGCTTTGAAGGTACTAATCTTGGTAGTATCAGTGAGGGCAGCAGGTAGTTCATTGTACCATTTCGGACCTTGATACAGGTTGGAGTTCTGGGCAAGTTTTGTCCTTTTGAAGGGAATCACCATCTTGTCAGTGACTGCACTACGGGTAGATTTTGTTGGGACAACCAGCTTAAAGTGTCCGCCCACTGTGGGGGATGTCAGTCCAAGTAGTACTTTTTTTAGAAGTGGGCAGGTTTGGTATTGCCCTCTAAGATGGAGTGAGAGCCACCCAGTTTCAGTGTACAGCGAGCAGGTCTGGGTGTTGAGAGTAGCCCCCAAAGTAAGATGACAGGCCTTATTGAGGAGTGTGTTGATCCTGATAAGAGCAGTTTTTGTGCTCGCCCCATATAGGCAACCCATAGTCATTGGTAGACAGTATTGAGCTACTGGTGACTAGTTTGAGTGCATCCGGTGTCATTGAATGTCTGTGACAATAAAGTACACCAAGTTTTATATTTGCAGTCTTGATAACAGAGTCAATGTGGTTTGAAAAGGTGAGCATGTCATCAAAGGTAATGCCGAGATATTTGAAGTTAGATACTTGGTCTAGGATTTCACCTTTTTGGTTATGAATACGCAGGGGCAGGTATTTCTTTTTGCTTTGGGAGTTGGTGAAGAGCATACTCTGTTTTTTGACGTTTAGTAGTAGCTTGTTTTCCATAAACCAAGATTCAAGTTTATGGAAGCTGCTTTGGAGTTCAGTTGTGATGGATTGTTGGCCTGTGCCAGTGACCTAGATCACTGCATCATCAGCATAGAGAACTGTGCTTGCTGAGCAAGCCATTGGGGTGGAGTTGATGAAGAGGCTAAAGCGTAGAGGCCTGAGAATTGACCCCTGTGGAACCCCAAGGTGCACCTCTTTAGCAGCGGATAGGGTATCACCAATTTTAACTCGTGATCTGTTACAGAGGTAGCTGCCAAACCATAGTACCATATCTGGGGATAGACCTGTAGACAGAAGGCAATTTTGGAGGAGGTTGTGATTAACAGAGTCAAAAGCCTTTGTGAGGTCGATGAAGACTGATCCAACTGCCTGACCACTATCCAAAGCGTTATATAGTTGGGATGAATAATCAGCTAGAGCGGTGAGTGTGGAGTGCTTTTTACGGACGCCATGCTGTTGCGGGCAGAGTAGGTTATGGTTATCAAGGTATTCAATAAGCTGCTCTGAGACCATTCTTTTAAGTACTTTTGAAAGGGGAGGAAGGATGGATACAGGTCTGTAGTTGGATGGTTGGGTTTTATCCCCTGCTTTAAAGGCAGGTGTTACGTTAGCTGACTTCAATGCGTTTGGAAATACTCCTGATTTTAGAGAGGCATTAAACACCATGGTAAGAAGACCAGCAAGTTCATGAAGGAGTAGACCAAATTAGCTTCATGTCAAACAGATCTGCCCCATCCTGGTCTTGCCAAGTGCCCTTTTAATATGCTTGATGTTTTCGGCTTTGGTGACACATCTCTATTCTTAGCCCGTGCCCCCTGGTGTCCCTCCCCTCCTTAGCTTAAAGACCCTGACTGCCCCATCCTTATTGATTCCCCTCAGACACTTGAATGTTTCTATCATGTCCCCCCATCCCTTCGATCCTCCAGGGTGTACATATTCAGATCTCCCAGCCTGCTCTCATAGTCTCTCCCCTCCATTCCACATATCATCTTTGTTGCCCTCCTCTGCACCCCCTCTAGTAGCCTGATATTACACCTCAGGTATGGCCTCCAATACTACACACAATACCCCAAGTGTGGCCTGAACAGTGACCTGTAGAGGGGCAAGATCACCTCTCTTTGCCTGGATGAAAACCCCATGGTCCCTGTTACCATTACCCCTAGGTCCTCCTCCTCCTCAGTGATCCCCAGCTTAACCCCTTCCCCCAGCCAGTATTCTCTCCTTGTGTTCTTCACCCCGAAGTGCATAACCTTATACTCCTTTGCATTGAATCCCAGCTGCCACCTCTCTGACCACTCCTCTAGCTTGCTTAGGTCCCCCTGCAGCTGCTTCCATCCCTTCCCCCCATCCATCACTGCTCCCATTTTGGTGTAGTTTGCGAACAGACTTACCTTGCTCACCGTCCTGTGTGCAATGTCTGCTATGAAGAGCCCAAATAATACTGGTCCCAGCACAGAGCCCTGTGGCACCCCACTCGTTACCGACCTCAGAGTTGAGAGCTCCCCTCCCACCACCACCTGTTGCAGCCTCCCACTCAGCCAGCTTGTAATCCAGTTTATTATTTTTGCCCATACCCCTACATGAGTTAACTTCCCCCCAAGCCACCTATGAGGCACCAAATCGAAGGCCTTGCTGAAGTCCAAGTAAAGAACATCCACCGCATGACCCTTATCCAGTTCACCTGTCACCCAGTCATAATATTGTATCAGGTTGGTTTGACAAGACTTCCCCAAAATGAACCCATGCTGCCTCACATCCTGGAAGCTGTTGTCCTCCAGGTACGACACCAGTCTTTCCTTTAGTATCATTTCCATGAGTTTGCACACTATGGAAGTGAGACTTACTGGATGATAATTACCCGGTTCGTCCCTTGGTCCACTCTTGTGTAATGGCACTACATGTGCCATCCTCCAGTTCAGTGGCACACATCCCGACTCTGGTGAGGTGCAGTACAGATCCACCAGTGGCTCTGCCAACACCTCCGCCATCTCCCTCAGTATCCTGGGGTGGATCCCATCCAGCCCTGTTGCCTTGTCTATCTTCAGTGCCCTCAGTCCCTCTAGGACTCTACCTCCCTCAATTCTTCCATCTTTCGCCTCCTCTTCCCCAGTCCCCTCCTTCCCAGCCCATGGTGCTAGCAGTCCCCCCTTTTCTTCCGTGAACACTGAGCAAAAGTATTCATTCAGTGCTTCTGCCTGTTCGTCCCCCTTTTCTGTCCACTCCCCACCCTTTTTTATCCTCACTATTGTCTCCTTGCACTTTCTTTTCTCCCTGATATAGCTGAAAAAGTCTTTTTCCCTGTACTAATCTCAGCTCCCTCTGGGCCTTGGCTTCTCTCACTTTTCTGGTCACCTCCCTGGACCATCTTGCTTACTCCTCCCTGTCCCCTTCCTTCCCCTTCCTTCTATACCTCTGGTGCGCCTCTCGTTTTGCCCTCACCACCTATACTACCTTGCTGTTCAACCAGCATGGTTTCCTTGCTCTGCTCCTCTTACTCTGTGTCTTGGTGCAGGCTTCCGTTGCTTCTGTAATCCCCCATTTAATAATATCCCATTTCTGCTCCATGTTCATCTTCTGCCTTATGCCCTCCAGTTTCCTTTTCAGTACTTCCTGCATACTCCCAAAGTACACCCCCTAAAGTCTACTACCCTGGTTACTGATTTCTCTGGCTCCCTGCACATCATGATATTAAACCACACTGTTTGGTGATCGCTGTTGGCTAGTGGGTCTTCCACCCTTATTTCCCTTACTGCCTTCCCATTTGACAATACCAGATCTAAAATGTTCTTTAGCCTAGTAGGTACACTGATCAACAGTATCAGGAGACCCTCCTGGATTGCTTCCAGGAGTACTTGCTCCCTAGCACTGGAAATCCCCCACGATGACCACCTTCCCTTTTCTACATATCTTTCTGATATATTCCGCTAATTCCCTGTCAAGCTCCTCAGACTGGGACGGTGGCCTATATACCACCCCAAACCTCAGTTTCCTACCCCTTGAGTCTAGGAGCTGCAGCCAGACTGCCTCTGTTCTCCTTTCCTCCCCCTTGTCCCTTGTGCATTTGATCACATCCCTCACATAGACCACCACCCCATCCCCTCCCCTCCTTATGGTCCTTCCTGTATAATTTGTACCCTGAGATTGCCAGATCCCAGTCCCAGTGCTTGGTTGCCCACATTTCCATGATAGCTGCAATATCCACCCTCCACACTGCCAAGAGTGCCTATAGCTCAGCTGATTTGTTGCATTCAGTGAGACCACCCTCCATCCTGCCCCCTTCCCTTCATTGCCTTCCATCTCCTCCCTTCTACTTCCTCCCTTTTCGGCCACCCTGAGTCCTTCCCTGCTAGCCTGAGGGTAGACTGTGACTCCACTCTATCGGATTCCTGCCTACCTGCTGTCTACTTGCCACCCTCCCCTGATCTGGCAGGGTTCACACTCAGAAACTTTGTGGTCAGGCCCAAAACAGCAGACAAATAAATAGTGCTCAGCTGTGAGGCAACCTTCTTTCTGCAGTGGCAGCAATGGAAAAGAGATGTAGAAGGAGTAGTTCTCGACATAAAATAAAGGAATCCCCAAGAAAAAGAGATTCCAGAGCAGCTATAACAGAAAAAAATTTGTAGGCAAAAAAGGTATAAAACTGCATCTGAGCTTCTGCTGAAACCTGCGTAGACTGAGTCGACAGTGGGAAAGAACTGAGGAGGAAGTGGGACAGCTCACGCCTTTATGGAGTAGGTGATGTCATCACATGATGTCTGCGTGGGTGGCCCCAGCTGTACTGCTGAAAATCTTCCATGTGGATTCCCCTTCACCAACGGTGCAGTTCCTACAGTGTGACCTGATGACTGATATACCCTCGAAGAAAATCTAACTTTATCTTTTTTCTGATTCTGGGGATGCAGGAAAATTGACAGGGCCCCTTCCTAAAATTTAGCAACAAAGGGACAGCCTGAACTCACAAGGGAAGGATGATATGCTGTAAGTCTGGTGCGAGCTTAACCATTATGGGACTTGGCTATAATAGGCCCCAGTTTGACCTCACGCCCTGGGTGTTAAATACTTTGTTTAGTTATGGCTATCAGCTGGATCTAAATTTAATAAATGCTGGGTGGGATGATAGGGTAATGTTTGGGATCTCAGTCCAGTAAGTTTTATTACTGTAGTTCCTGGGAAGACCCTGGATGCAAGCACCAGGAATGCAGATGTTTGTTTTCTTGGTGGAAGGCCCCAGGGTGGGTGAGTTTGGGGAGAGAGAGAGACAGAGAGAGAGAGGGAGAAAGAGAGAAAGAGATTGACCTGAAAGAGAATTATTTACTCCACTGCAGAAGTGAGACATCACAGTCACAGTGCAATTTCCCTGCCTATATCCAGGGAGAGAAGTTACATGTTTGGGGCTACTGGCTGTTGTATCTGTATCTGTGCATGGGTGGTGAGCAGCCATCATGCTTCAGAGCAAGAATAGGTTCTGTAGGGAAGGGACGAAAAGGCATGATAAATAACATCTGCAAGGCCCAGTTTCTAAGAACCAAGCAAAACTGCAACAGTGTTGTAGAATTTCTTGTACATGGATCAGACGTGTGACAGATTCAGGATGAGGGGGTTGCAATATTGAGATTATAGATAAGGCTTTGGTCCAGGCCATGGACATTCACAGGGAGAATTTATTGACAGTACAGCAACATAGGAAACAGGGAACAAACAGGTTGAATTTTGTCAGCACTTATTGTAGACAGTCCCAAGAAACTGAAGGGATCATTCCATCAAACTGGAGCATCCATAGGTCAGACCCACTTCTTAGGGATGCCACAATGGCCCCTCCATATATGGCCTATAGGGACTTGAGGGACACATTGGTTCACAGTTTACAAAGAGAATCATTATCCACAAATAACACTTGGTTACCAGTATGTCCACTTGGTACCTATCCCTGTGGGAACTGCAAATTCTGCAGTTCCATTTTGAAAAGCAGTACCTTCATGACTGCCAATGCAACTAAGACCTGTAACATGGGAGCATTCTGTAGTTGTGTTACTAACAGCTTAGTTTATTTGGCCACATGTTGCTGTGGGGCATTTTACATTGGGAAAACTAAGAACTGGGGAACATTTAAGGAGTATCGTGGGAGGAAACATCACAAAAGCATTAGCAACACATTACATGAGAAATAAGGGAAGAGGAGAAGGGAATGCTACCCATCATACTGCTCAACCTTTTGTCACTGAAATGAAGGACATGGACATTTTTGGACACTCAAAATGAGGGACAATGAGGGACACAGACCCTCAGAATGAGGGACACATCCTCAAACATGGAAGTACAAGCTCAAACACTGTGAAAACCATAGTATTTACTTGTACAAAGTTTATTTTTGATTTAGTATTTTAGAATAATAAAAGTTTCTGCTTTAAAGTCTGAATTTATAGCACATTCGCTGGGTGAGCAGCACCTTTTCCTTGTGGGACGGATGAGGGACAGAGCAATTTTAAGGCGCAAAATGAGGGATGTCCCTCGTAATGAGGGACACTTGAGAGGTATGCTACCCACACTTTAAAATTCTGTGGGATAGAAAATGTTGTACTAGACCCTAGGAGAGCTAACGTGGATGCCAAACTTTTGGAGAGGGAAGCTTACTAGATACATACATTGGGAGCCCTTAAAATACCTGCTCTGAAAGACAAAATTTATATAGTGCCTCTCATTAAAAAGACAAGAAAAATAAATAAGTGTAGATGGTATGATTTATATGCAAATTGCTATATTAATGATTGTAAAAATAAGTATATACATAATCATTAACTCTCTGCTTATTTTTACAGAAATGTAAAGCACTGTGGAAGCTCTTTGAATTTCGGCCCAGCTGGATTTTTGGAGAAATCGAAGCTGCCACCCTTAGTGCTGTTTATCTCCTGCTGTTTTTTTAGCACTAGTTTAAATGGAATATTGAATATTTTGTATGATGTATTGTTTATTTAGGGCTTAGAATTATATAGTTATATATTTAAACATTTCATGTATTAATTCATTATTTTAAGTACTACCACTTTAATTGAACTCTTTTTAATGGAGAATAGTAGCTGATGTGTCATTTGCTCCTGATGATGCTGTGAGAACGGTGAAACAGCTGAGGTTTTATTTACCTGAGCTGTATGGCATTTTGATAAAAATAAAGCCTTCTTGCACTTTAATTTGGATGGTACCAGCATTTGCTTTTTCGTTCTGTTGTGGATGTATGTTGGCCACATCCTCGGTGGACTGGTGCAGGATTGTTGCTTTGGACTTCTGTAGGGAAGGGAACCCATCTGAAAACAGCTATTGGTCCTTAGGACTTATACAGATTATTCAGGATGGATCACTGAGAAGTGTGCCATTGCACTACATATGTAATATGAGTTAGGACTGATCACACAGATGGGTGCTATTACACCACCTTGTAATGGATGAACATTTCAAGTAAAAAAAAAATGTGATGCACCTCAGCTTTTCCTCAAGCCTTGTTTCTCAGCAATAAGCCAGTGTAGTTTCAAGCAGTGAAGGAGGACACAGTGGAGAAATTGGAGAGGAACACTCTCTGGGACTGGCTGGATGCCAGATAACTCCCTGCGATGACCTGGCAGGGATCCAGTAAGGAATCAAGATCTGGACCAGGCGTGGACTGAGGCCACAGCAATTGATTAAGTCTTCCCAATCTCAGACTAACAGACACAGATATAGAAATCTGGTGCACAATCCTCCATAAGAGTTATTTACCATCCTCAAAATCCCCTAGACCAGGGACAGGTCTTTCACATGAGAGTTTGTTCACTGTTTGAGAGAAGTGGTTGAATTCCAATTTGTGTGCTTGTGCACCACTTAAAGACTGCTGTTATGTTCTGCAGTTGCAAAAAGGAACAAAGTTGCATTTCACCATTTAAAATTCCATGATTGCAACTATTCGAGATGGGGGTCCACCACAAGACCTCTAAAAGAAACACAGCATGGTCGATAACAGCGCAGGCAAAATGCCGACACCTAGAACTGCACCTCACAGAGACCGCACAAAGTAATGACAGCACAGCAATTTAGTATTCCAACCCTGGGAGAAAGCAAGCTGGGGGATGGGGATGAATTTCTATAATAGCCCCTCCCTGTTATGTCCATGTACCTGTTTTTGCCCATGCTATTTCAACAGCAACGCAGTTTTCATGGTAGACCCCAAGATGGTGCTGGTGCACAGCATCATCAAGGATACGTGCACCTGGTTCACGGGCTTTCAAGAGCATACCTGTCTCTATGCATACAGAAAAGAAGAGGCAAAGATATTGTCTCCCCCCCCCCCCAACAACAGGCTAGCTGTTGGCCAGCTGTTTGGATGGGGGGAACGGACTGAGACCAGCAAGACCAATGCTGAAGGAGGAGTCAAAGGCAGAGTCATTTGGAGCCTCATCCCTTCCATCAACAATAACATGTCTGCAGGTGTGCAGCAGACTGCACAGCAAGAGAGAGATGCAGGAGTGTCCCAGAACAGTGTCAATGAGACATCCAGCAGAAGAGCCCAGAGAAAACGACCTGTGTAAAGTTTTCTGTGGCCTCTGAATAACACAGCCTCACAATGCTGTTATTAGGCAGAGGAAAGTCATTTTCGGGAAGCCAGCTCTTGGGAGAGCACCAGTGTTAGAGACAACAACTGTACTGTGAATACTGTGGTGCACCAAAATGCAGTAAGCACAACTGTTAGAAAAGCTCTTCAGAGCAATTGGACTCTGCATCAGCAAGAAACACTGCAAAGTAAATACTGCAGCATTGTAATGAAAAAAAAAGCATTGGCACAAGAGCTGCAAGAACTGTTTCTATATAAAAGGTTTCATAAAGTTAAAGACTGCAACGTTGAACATCGCTGTCAAACAACGTCAGGATGAGTGACTGATGAAGCATGCTCTGGTACAGCTGAGAAAACCAGATCTAGCATGTTGCTTGGAGCATGGCTGAAGATTGCTGCCCAGCTGGTGGTGCACACACGGCACATTAGAAGGAGCATTCCGATAACAGCTGCTGTAATGACGTGGTCTGATGTACACCCAGTCACTAAGTCCACTCCAATGAAAGTTCCTGAGGGCAGGATGTATAAAAAAAAAACATCCAGATTGGTAAAGTTAGACATGGCTAGCAAGGAAGATAACTGCCTTCGGCCTGAACATACTATTGTGCTGCATGTATGTGTTATTGGTCTTTCTCCTTTGCAGGGATCCCAAGATGAGGATGGCCCAAAAACCACCTAAGGAGAAAGTGTATGCCTTTGGATGAAGTTGGCCCAGGGTGGGATGAGTGACATAGCTAAAATAGCACAGAACTTGAGCACCATTGGCTTTGTAGTAAATTCCTTTTGTTATTACTGGTTCCTATTTAAGGATACAGTGGTCAAAGATAGTAGGCAATGGTACAGGCTGTGTGCTGACAGATCTTGTGTGGAAAAAGTGTTCGTGTGTGTATTATAAAATGAAATATTTAATTGTAGTCAGGTAATCAGACAAAGGGCTTTAGAGGTCTAAGGTGGCCTGGGGGAGCATGGGTGCCTTGAGTATGAAAATGCATCCCTTGCTGTCTGATGTCATGTTATATGTCATCTGTCTTGTTTTGTGCCTAGTGACCTGGGGGCCATAGAGGTCTCGTGACTTGTGGGAGCTCATGCACTTGAGTATGAAAGGCATATTCCATTCCTGGCTTTAACTCATATTTAGGAGGTGTCTATGTTATGTGTGTATGTTTGTCTGTTGAGTGACTATCCTTGTAACCTGGAGACATTGGGGTTGTACATGGCCTGGGTAAGCCTGGGGGCAAAATGTATGAAATTGCCTCCTCCATTCCTGGTTTTAACCTCTGTGTAGGATGTGTTAATGTGAGTGGCTGAAGGTGATGGAGTCACAAGTGGTGCTGTGTGGTATGAGTGGACCCAAGAACAATGTGTTAGAGCTCTTGAGATTTCTGTCTCTCTGGAGTTCTTTTGGGTTATGTTGCAGCCTGTCTTGTCCACCTGTGAAACCAGTGGGGCTGTCTCTGCCAGTTGCAGCTACCATTCATCATGTGATCAGCTGTTTTGCTATGCGTGTAAGCACAGGAGCATTTCCATTCACAAGAAAGCGGACGACCATGGAGGAGGGTGGGTTATGTTGTGTCAGTTGCCTTCATTGCATCCAGAGAGACCCTCTTCTATTTAGAAAATTTGGGTGTCGGGGGAGGAGGTGGGAGATGGGTGCTGCGGCTGGGGTGGTGGAAATAAATAGCTTTTTTAACAAAGGAAAAGTGCTAGATGAGACTTCAGCTAGCCATGGAGGAGGGTGGGTCAAGCCAGTTACCCATCGTGGGAGGGTTTTTTTTTGTGTTAAAACTCTAAATTGTGGGTTTTGGGAGGAGGAGAAGGGATAGGGCTTATATTAAAGGGTAAGTGGGATGGGGGGTTGAAGTTTAAATGATAAGGGTGACAGGAGCTTTCTTTTACCCCCCCCGGCACATGAATAACAAACATGAATACAAATTTCCAGATATTTAGGGTCCCAAATATAAATATTTAGCTATTTGAAATAAGGTTTTCACACACCCCTTAATATTCTTCAAGTCAATAATTGGTCATGATAACCAAAAACCGGTCTACTGCTGAGGATTTCAACTCCTGTAATTTATTTAGCCAATTTGAATGAATGCTGTTGCATGTGTGTGTGCACATTCCATCTTCCCTATGTGACTAATATTCTTCAGCCTGTTGCTGCCACTGCAGCATGGACACACCACTGTCAATCTTCTTGTCACTGAAAATACTAATGTAATCAGATGCAGAAGTTGCCATTTAGTCATTTTAAAAGAGTAGCAAGCATACTGTGCTTTGTGCACATCTTCCATTCTTCCCTTACAAGAATTCAGTCTTTTGGACTGATCAGGCCAAAATATTACACCTGCATAAGTGTACCAATGGAATAGGGTAGGTAGTATGGAGTAGAAGACACTGGATTCATGTGCAGGTGGCCCAGAGCTACTGTGTAACATTCCTGTGTATTCTTGAATCAATTACATTATATATATTTACTATATATTAAATTTTGGCTCCGTTTTCAATTTGTCTGGTCTCACCTGGCCAGAGCTGCCATAACCAGAAAGGTTGATATGCATACCCCTACTAGCCGACGTGCTTTCCAAGGACTTAGCACATGCTTAGTGAAGCTGCACTAATTTGACCATGTGGAAGGGATCCAGGTAGTTAGAAACAAGTCATACAGCGCATGCCTACTTAAGTGATGATTTCTGAAGCATGATGGTATTGCTAGAGAACTGCACATTATTTTTAGAAAAGTATCACCTGTAAGGACTGGCCAGTCTATGTAGAATACGACATGATAATAAAAATCTGCATGGCTATTTAGGCACTAAGTAAACACAGACCTCTTCAGTTTCTTAACTACAAGCCACGGAGTTCCTTCTGTTGGTGCCTATATATTTTTTTTGTTTTCATTTTTTTGACCAGGAGAGGAGGGCTAGAAAATACAGTCTATTTTCATTCTTGTCCTGGGAGATACAGATGTAAAAAAACTGAACTCAAAACAGATTAAGCTATTGGTGTTATTTTAGTGAATGGGGGAAATCTGGCCGGAAAAGTTCCATGGGATCTTTAATGTCCACCAGAACAACCACCAGAAAAAGCAGATGCGATCTCAGTTTAACATCTCATCTGAAGGACGGCACACCCTGATGCCTACCCATTCCCATAGCAGAGTGGACTGGTGCACTGAGAGGTTAAGTGACTTGCTTGAAGTAGTTTACTGAGTATTTGGTGCTAGTGTGGTTTGAACCTGTGATCTGGTTTCCAAGCCAGAGTCAATGTCTATATTGTTTCAATTAAATACTGATTAAAATTAAATTACATTTTAATTGAAAGTTTAAATTAAATCAAATGCCTCTCCCATCTCCCCCCTACTTCCTTCCTGTTCCTTCCATTCCAGGGGCTATCGCACTTTTGTCATTCCTCACCCTCACTCCTCTGCTGGGCAATCTGCCTTCTCCTATCAACTTTCCTCACTCTGGAACCAACTGCCCTCCTCCCTCCACCTTGCCCCATCCCCTGCCTCTCTCAGGCAGCAACTGAAACTTCAAACCCTCCCCATATGATCCTGTTACCATTCCTCCTGACACCTCCACGGCCAAGCCTTGACCATCCTTGTAAGCAGCCAACTGGGTCCCCATTCTTGTCTTGGTTTCACTTTCTACGCCGCTACAGTGTTTTCCTTCCATTATGAGGTCGGGCAATAACTTACCCCTCAGATCAATCATATTGTTCTTTTTCACTTGAGTATTGCTGCCACTTCTGAATGTGCACTTGCTAGGCATCCTTTTAAGCTCTACCACACTTTACTCTGCACTTATAATTTCTTTTTTGTATTGTATTCTAGTTTTGTATTTTTTTTTACCCAATCCACAAATGTTTTGCTACTATTTACTGTGTGCTGTTCTTCCACTGTTCCCCTCCCACGGGTCACACCTGGAAACAAGTTCTGGCTCAGTGTGCTCTACTGGTTACCAACTTTCAAACAGAGAAATAAAATGTGACTGTGTACTGTATGTATGTCACACAACTGTGCTTGCATAATATGCCATTCTCTTGGTTCATACTCTATGTCAAACAATGATAAATATGAACAGCAATAGCATCATTATTCTCTGCAGTTGGGAACCAATTCAGAGAAACAGGTGCTCACCAGTAATCCAAAAATACTGTGCATTAATAAAGTAGAAACATGAACTGTACATGTGATCTAGTCCATACACGGTCTAGTAATTCTTTTTTTTTTTTTTTGTTAATCAGAGGAGATGCAGCTGTAGGACATCTAAATACATCTCTATGTATTGTAATAGATGGATGAGAGCTTTACATAAGCGTTTCATGGGGACTGGATGGCTCAGTGACTTAGCAGCAAGTTATAGTTTTCCTCTCTAGGCCAGCAGGTTCTGTATGGCCCATGCTGGAAGTGGCCAAAAGCTACTATCATCAAGAGTGTCTTCAAGTGCAGTTAGTGCTGTTCACAGCTCTCTGGGAGTCCGATCTAGCCAAAAGAGGCTTCTCCTGCTTTTTGCACCCTCTCCCCTTCTCAATCGCTGCCTCAGTCACTCTCCCCACTGGACTTCTCTGTGGTGTCTAGAGGGGTCGCCCATGACACTGGCCCAGCAAACTGGGGTGTGGCCAGCACCAGGATACATGGCTTGACAAAGGGGCCAGTTCTGAGTCTCTGCAACCATGGTAATGTCCTTCACAGCTCTCCAGGGCTCTGACTCAGCCATAAGGGGTCAAGAGACTGTTGTTTCTTGCACCCCTCCTCCATAATCTCCTCTTCAGTGACCCTTCCCACCATACTTTTCCACTGTTGGGCCCCTAATGCACTCACTCAGCCAATCAGATGCAGCCAGAGCCATGGCTTGACAAAGACACAAGCTTTGAATCTCTGCAAACATGACTGGTGCTTTTCACAACTCTGAAGGACTCCGATCAAGCTGTATGGGGTCGAGAGGGGCTTCTCATGCCTCTTGCACCCCTTCCCCAACCTATTGCCTCTTTGGTGGCCCTCCCCATTGTGCTTCTTGGCAGCAAACTCCAGTGAGCCTACAGTACACTCGCCCACCTAATTGAGGTGTAGGCTTAGCTCTCCTCCCCCTCAAAAAGGGCACAGTCTCAAGCAGGCCTCTGTGCTGAGGGCCAGAGCGCAAGGGCAGAAGCCATACTAGGTAACCTAGCAAGTTCTCATCATCTCAGGTGCCCTAATTATGATTACTATTATTTTATTCAGATTTAGGATTATACAATGCTGTTTTCTTACAAGTCACGTCTATGGTCTGTGTGAGAAATGATGGAAATGAACACACTTGTCAGGATGCAATAAAATGGTTTATTCTTGCAGCAGAATAATAACACAAGTGGACTGAGACAACAAAATAAAGAAAGAATAAATTCAATAAACCAGAGAACCACAGTTGGCAACACTGTGCATAGTACCACCTAGAAGAAGGCTAGGGAAACTCATAGGGTCACCACCCCACAACAGACTGACTAGTATTGAGAGCAGAGCTCTTTTATACTAGAATCCTACCTTGTGATAGGTTAAACTCCACCCTTTTTTAAATTCAGAAATAAAGCAAGCTTTAAATGCTTTGAATTTCATATATCAGTACACTATTATTGCTTCCTCAATTCACAATAATGGAATCCATGCATAAATACAATAAAAATATGGAAGAAACACTTTCTACCACACTAACACAGGGTGCAGGCCCCTCCCACACATTGTCCTATTTAGGATGGAGAGAAAGGGCCAGCTAGCTCTATAGTAAGGCAGAAGGCTATAGAGGGTCCTGTAAGTGGCATAAGTGCGCCAAAACAACTAGAAGCATTTTGCAGGTAATTACCCCAGTTTAATTCCTTTATGGTTTGTCTTTTTTCTTCCATATTAGGACAGCTCTTCTTACAACCTTCTTTAATACTGGGAGGCAGCTTTTTAATAAACAAACAAACAAACAAAAACAAGTACAGCACTCCAAGCAGTGCTTTCAGCTGTCCCTCCTATGCATGCTCATTTTTGTCTGGGCAGCTGCCGAGTAAAACCTCGCAAGCACTGGGAGCGAGCCGTGTAGCACTCGTGATGGGAAACTGCCGAATGTAAAACAGGCAGGACCCTAACAGGCAAGAAATTACTTCACTACTAAGCCTGCAATCAAGTAAGGGTTCAGAAAATAACATACTGATTAGCCACTTTAACCCAAGTTTGAGACCTTTTACCATTTTGTCCCCCGGGCTACAGTAATGGCTTAATTCTAAGGCAGAGGGTTTGCACGATCATGCAGGCATATGCAAATGATTGTGAAGGCAAACATGTGCACGATCAAGCAGGAACCTGATCGTTAAGCTCAAAAGGAAGGAACTGTGTGTGTGTGTACACTAAAGGGACCAGGAGAGGAACCAAAAAAAAGGATAGAAAGAATGTCTACAGGTGGCCGTCCTGTAGATGGGAAAACTTCATAACCTAAGGCAGAAAAGTAGAAAACAGAACAGAAGAGCAGTGCTGTTGCAACAGTCTTGGGGGGGGGGGGCAAAGATGGTCTCTTAGTGTACACAGAGCCTGTGACATGGTCCCTTTACATTTGAGTTACAGGGTTCCCAATACTGTATTGGCATCTCTGGTCCCCCTGAGTTGTGCTCCCTTTGGAGTGTTTTTCTGTCTGCCGCTAGTTGTTTCTTCTAACTTTTTCCCTTCTCCCCCTTCTTGCTACCCTCTCCCATTCCTCTCCAGCTTCTGCTCCCTGTCTGCTCCTTATCTACTCTTTGCTAACCACCCTCTCACCCACTCTCCCCTCCTCCTTTCTCCCCCCCATCAGTTTCCCTCTGGTATCCTGGGTTTAGCCTCCTTCAATTTCCCCTAGCTCTGTCCTGAAGCCCTCTGCATCACCTCCATCCCTATCCCCACTTCCCCCTTCCACCAGTCCTGGTCCTCTCTCTAGGCAGCTCAGAGACTCTCTTAGGCTCCTCATCTCCTTGCTACTTTTGGTGGCAGGTGATGTTGAGCTAAATCCCTGCCCTGCCTTTTTGCAGATCACACTAAGCTCTGTGGTAGGGCTGATTGTGAGGAGAGGGTCAGAAATTTGAGGGAAGACTTGGAAGAGCTAGTGAGGTGGTCTGGAATCAGTGTGTGAAGACATGCACAGTTATCCACACTGAGAATAAAAACCCAAGAGCCGAATACCAGCTATTGGGGTTCACCATCACAGTGTCTGAGAAGGAGAAAGACTTGGGGGTAGCAGTCACCAGCTCTGTCAAGACAGTGGCACAGTGCAATATGGTAGTAGGCAAAGTAGGCAGAATGCTGGGATGTATAGGTAAGGGATTAGCAGCAGGTGCAAGGAGGTCCTACAGCCCCTGTATGGATCCCAAGTATGATCACATCTAGAGTATGGTGTCCAGTTCTTGAACCTTTATCTGAGAAAGAATGTAAATAGATTGGGGGCCATGCAGAGGAGGGCCACAAGAATGATGTAGGGTCAGGAGGGGAATACACATGAGCACAGCCTGGAAAACTTGACCGCATACTCACTGGAGACCAGGTGGGAGAGGGGGGTATGATTGAAACCTTCAAATACATGAAGGGTATCAACAAGGTGGATCATGCAAACTGTCTGAACCCAGACAGACTTCGAGTCTAGGGGAACTGTGGCGAGCTGGCAAGGGAAAAGTTCAAGGGGGATGCCAAGAAATATTACTTCACTGAGAGATTGGTGGCGTGGTTCAACAGGCTGCCAGAGTATGTGATGAATGCAAAAAATGTAGGGGAGCTTCAAGACGGGGTGGAACAGATACAAGAGGGTGGGGGTGGGTAACTTAAACCTGCAAAGGATAATCACTCCCACATCGAACAGATTTGATAGACTTCAAGACCTCCTTCTGCTGGCTTGTTTCTATGTATTCTCTTTATAGGGACAATGAGGATGCAACTTAATGTAACCCCCCTGTTACACGGGGTTACTAGAATCCCACTTAGATCTAGTGGCAAGCAGGGAAAGGCAGCTTGTGAGACATCAGTTAAATGGGTTTCACACTGTCTCACTCTGTTCTCAGTCTCAGCTGAGCTGGAGGTATCACATCACATAGAATTCTCGCAGCAGCATAAGCCACAGTGGAATATTGCAGCAGGGAGTTAGGTTAGAATGTTGGGGTTTTCAAAGGCAGTCAGTAGAAGTCTAGTGGGAGACTCAGTGGAAGGAGGAAGTGTGCTGCAGTTGGCAGCCCCTCAGAGCCTAGCTCTGTAATGGAGCTACCACAGGAAAAGGGTGTGTGTTCTTGCCCTAGAGAAGGACACAGAAGAAACCAATAGAAGTAGTTGGGACCACTCCCCCAGTTTGTTCCAGTGCCCCATCCCTGGAGGGATGGGGGAGGAGACCAGCATTTCAGGGGCAGTCCCCTGGCCCTCCTGGAAGAGGGAAAGCTGCCTGACTAGAGAACTTGTACTGAGGTACCAGATGTGTGTTTCCTGTGAGAGAAGCCCTGGGGCACCTGCGAACCATGGCGAGTCTGCTCTGACACAGAGCCCATGTTTTCACTGAGACAGTTGTGTAAAGTATCTGCTACTGTGGGGTCAGGGAAGAACAGCCAAGTACAGTACTTTAAGATACGTGTATGGCTTGAAATGCATCTAACCAGTGGGAGTCTACAGGGATGGACATAGCCACTAAGAGAATGTTACAAGTCAGGACACCAGTTACATGGAAAGTAGATTGTTAAATGTGATATACATTTCGAGATAGCATTCTACAAACAGAGAGTTTCATAAGAAAGGTGTTGACTCCAAATTAATTGCCGGGTATGGATTTGGGAACAAGAGGTGGGAGACACCCCACCTGGAGTAACCAGATTTACCTCTAAAGATTCACTTTGGGCACCTATAGCTTTCTTCCAGGCACTTGGCCAGTATCTGCAAAAAGTACCCAGACATGGGATTAAGGATGTGTTTTATCCCTTTAGAGCTAGAAGCGCTCATGGGTGGTAGAGGGAGCCACCACCAAAACTTCATGACATATGGAAAGGTGTACTAGTGCTGGCCGAGTGCCATGCCAGAGAATACAAGAGTGAGAGTACCAGTTCGGGCTGAGAGACCAGTGTGTTCAAGACCTGAGGATTAAAGTGTTGTGAAGAAGAAGTGTTCTGACCTCTATAGTTCTGCATATCCAGTGAGTGTAGCCCCGTGGGGGTCCATCTTGCTTTGTATTCCCGTGTTTAAGTGAATAAAAGCCCCACTTTAGAATCCCACTCCTGGTTTGGACATTTTCAGTTATTGCTTCCTGTGTCTGGAATTACTTTGTGCCCCTGTCCAGAAGTGCAAACCTAACCCTGATGCCGAGTGAATGTTTTCTCCCCGAACCTAGGCTAGCCAGGTAGTGGGTTACAAAAATGGAGGCACTGCGCTATAACATCTAAATAACATCCAACCCAGAGCCTGGTTACATTTACAAGCCAATATCTTTTGAACTGTACGTGCTAGAGCCTCATGCTATATGTTATTTGAAAGCACACATTTTTCATCTTTTCAGTAGTATTTAGTATGAGCTTCTGTGATGTGCTGTTGCAGTATATTGTCCTCTAAAAGTACATCAGTGCAAAAACAATACATTAAAGTATACATTACATGACCAGTACATTGATATAAACATCTAACAGTTTAAAAAAGAATACTTTTTCTAAGTTTTTGGATTTGGGTTCATATTCATGAACAATTCATAGTAATGGCACACATTTGGGTGTGATAATGTATTTCCAAAACGGTCCAATCACATTACATTAAATCTTCATTTCCTCATTGGGTAACTCCAAAAGCGTCCACTCCAGAAACTTCATGAGACTGTATTTAAGAATAACTAAATCTGAGGGTCACATCTAGAATCATACAGTACAAGGAAAGAGCACTGAGTTAGTAAAAGCTGAGTGTCTTATATTATACATACACAGTGTACATTATTAAAGCAGGTGACTTACTCTTGTGAACATCTGGTAATTCCCCCACAGTTTCCAAATATGTTTCCATTCATGTTTGTTGTTTGAAAGCAAATATCTGGTGCTTTTGTTGCCCCTACAACAAAATGTAATTTAATTTAAGCAATGTCTTAAAAAAAAAGAACTGATGTGAAATTACATGGTATGGCAAACTGTGAAATTCATCAAGTAATTTAATTTTAAATGCACCTAATTAATGTAAGCTCCTAATCACTTGCATAACCTAAAATTATTACTCTTCCTACAAGCTTTCCATTTCTCTCTTTACCCTTGATTTATGTTCAGAATGATTAATGTTTACGTTTCTGCGTTTCACATTAAATTGCAGCTCTGGCATCTGTCTATCATCACTTTAAATACTCTTTCATGGGTCTCTAGGAGCTAATCTAGCTTATAAGTGGAAAGGTGATGCCACGCCAGACCTGGTGAAAGATAGATCAGTGTTGGGAGGGGCTGTGTTTGGCCCCAGCAGTTCATTTGTTACTGTTTTGGAGGAAAAGGGGACTGGGTAGTGAGCAGGCTTGTGCGGAGAGGGTGGGACAAGTAGGCTGTGTGCTTCAACCTGTCAGAGGCCACTGGGTGGGAGTTTGGTGGATTATTATAGGAGATTTTGCTGGCTCCATTCTTTCTTTTAAGGTGCCACCAAGGAAGGGTGATGTAGCACCACAGCTCATGAAGTGTAAGTCTGAGTGGGACTGAGTGGGGGCCCGTATTTAGGTCCAACAGTTTGTTTCCTGCTGAGTTGGGGGAAGAGGACAGTGAAGGAGCTGGTATTGTGTGGAAAGGGCAAGATAAGTCGGCTGTGTTGGTGTGTTTTGGCTGATCAGAGGCAGGATTTTGGGGGACTAATGTAGGAGCATTTATTGGCTCAATTCTTTCTTTTATAGATTCTGCCAAGGAGGGGTGATGCAGTACCAGACATCATGGAGTGGAGGTCACTGTAGGGTGAGTGGGGGCCTGTATTTGGGCCCAACAGTTTGTTTTCTGCTGTGTTGGGGGACAAGGGGGAACAGGAAGCAGGCAGGACTTGTGTGGAGAAAGTGAGACAAGTAGCCTGTGTCAGCATGTTTCAGATAATCAGAGGCCACTGGACAGGAGTTTAGAGAATTAATGTAGGATTGCTTGCTGGCTCCATTCCTTGTTTTACAGGTACCATAGAGGAGGGGTTATGCAGTACTAGACCTTATGGAGTAGAGGTGGGCATGGGGGGGAGAGTGAGGGCCTATATTTGGGCCAACAATTTCTTTGCTGCTGTGGTGGGGGAAGAGGGTCTTGGAATCAAGAAGACTTTGTGTGGAGAGGGCAGGACAAGTAGGCTGTATTGGTATGTTTCAGGAAATCAGAGGCTGTCAGTGCTCCTTAAATTTCTCAGAGGGCTAAGTAACCCTGATGCAGAAATGCCATGAAGTAGGAGTGTGGCATCTTACATACGGATGTCTGAAGAGCTTCTGCAGGGCAGACTGTAGGCCTCAGGGAATTCTAACCAATAGAGGCCGGGCAAGTGGGCAGGGATAGAAGAGGAAGAACGGCTGCAGTTACTGGTAGGCAAACAAGCCCAAACCTGGTAGGCCTGACTAGGCAGGCTAGGATAGCATTCATATCTACTCCCAAGCTGGGGTAGGCCTGTGAAGGCAGATGAGTTTATTAATGGCAGGCTAGTACAGCATTTGTAACTACTCACTAGGGAGGGTAGGCCTGGGCAGGTAGGTGGATTTACTGATTGCAGCTACTCCCTATCTAGGATAGGCCTGCAGAGGTAGGTGGGATAGGGTTTGGAATAGAATGCTGAGGCAGGAGGCAGGAAGGGAGAGGTGGTGTGCTGTGGGGGGGTGTAGGAATGCAGTGTTTTTGGGAACAATGTGGGAGTCAGGTGAGGTAGTGTTTGGATTAGAATGCTAGGGTAGAAGGCAGGAAGGGAAGGGTGGTGTGCTGTAGGGCCTGTGAGGCCGCAATGTTTCTGGGAAAAGTGTGGGAAGAGAGAGGTTGTCTAATGTGTGGGAGGCTAAGTTCCTTGATGGCTGAGGAGCAGCTGCTAAGGAAGAAGTTGGAAAGACTGGCAGGGAGACAAGAAAGCTGGGCCAGGCCAGGGGGTAAGATCAAGGAGTGCAGGTGGGTTGGGGTTCCAACTGCACAAGGACCTACTGCCCCAGAGGGAGAGGAAACCTAGGGAGGCAGGATGGAGGACCATGGGGAGGAGAGGATGGGCTTAGCAAAGAGAGGGAGAGGAGTGTGCACCCACAGTGGTACCAGTAAGGAACTGCTTCAAACCATTGAGTATTGCAGGGGGAGACGGGGACCTAGGTGGGACACAGATGATGGAGGGACAGCTGATCTATAGAAAGGGTTCGGGAGAAGCTGCAGTGGGACAAGAAGGGAATGGGGTGAGGTAAGGACAACAGGAGGAGGAGAAGAAGGCACTCTTGGGGAAGTAGCGAGGACACAGAGGTGGAGAAACAGGGATGACATAGTTCAACTGGAGCTGGGAAGGAAAGGAGAGTAGACAAGAAGAGGGAAGAGAACAATAGGTAGGCAGGCAGGGGTTGAGGGGAAGGGGGAAGGTAGTAGTAGGAGGAGGAAGGTGGCAGTAGGATGGCTGGTACAGATGAACAGGTATGGGTATCTCCAGGGAGAGGAGGGGTGGGGAAAGGAAAGAAAAGGGTAGTGGTAGACTTACAGTAATAGGGGATTCAATAGTGAAGGGGATTACATGGACTAGGAGGGGGGAGATCAGCAAGGTAAGGCCATACCAGGTTACAACATATTTCAAAAGGATAGTGTCATTGAGGCACAGGTCAGGAGGCATAGGAAAACCAGAAGCAGTTGTAAAATTCATAACAAGTGATTTATTACTAATAACAGTAAAATAAAAAAATAAAATTGTTCATTATAACTATTTACAAAGGCAATATAAACAGAGAAAGTCCATCTGGGTTTCTTCTCCATTTCCAATCTCAGTCTCTGTGTTTCTATGTCTCTCTTGCAAGAAATTGCAACCCCTGCTCGTTAAAAAAAACAGCATGCTTTTCACATAGTGTTCTTATAAGTTTCAACAAGTGCAGCAAAAAGAACATTGTGACTCAGAACTGACCTCTTGCTTACAGCTTCTCAGAGAGTTTGCAAACAGGTTAACCCCTTGAGTTCCAAACAGCCTTTTGCAGTAGTTTCAACAGTATAATTATATACATTTCAACAGTAAAACTATATACATTTCTAAACAAAGGGATCACAGTATCAGTTACATTTGCACATAATGATTTACATATATTTTTATACCAGCAGATATGCAAGGAAGGAGAAAATACAGAACAGCAAGAGAAGGTAGAGAGATAGTGAGAGGCAGAGAATTACAAGATCGTTGGGGTGATCAAGTCCTATGTCTCATGAGAAAATTTGGTTGGGCAACCAGACAGACAAGAGACAGAAAAGGAGAGACTAGAACAGATCCTTGTATTCAAACTCTTTCTCCAGAACAACTGAGATAGGGCCCTATTCAACCCTGTCACAGATAGGACAGGGAGGAATGGCTGGGGATTGTGTTATATGTAAAGAAAGGTATAAAGGTCACATATACAAGAATACAGCAGGGAAGAGGAGGGTCTGGAAGGTCTTTGAGTTGGCTTGTTGATAGGGTTCAGGACTTTAATCTGTGTGGGGATGGTGCACAGACTACCAGCACAGGGAAAGGAGGTGGACAGAGTTTGGGGGAGGCCATTGGCAGAATGGCAAGCACAGGGGAAGTAGTGATTAGGAGGGACTTTAATCTTCTAGATGTAGACTGGAGCATTCTAACCACAGCTACAACTAGGAGCAGGGCCATCCTAGACTCCCTGCAAAGGGCATTTCTTAAGTAGTTGGTAATAGATCCCACTAGAGATGGGACAGTGCTGGATCTGGTACTTACACACAGGAGCAGCATTACAGACATTGCAGTGGGTAGCCCCCGGATACAAGTGAACATTGTAGTGTGGTTTGGCATATGGATCAGACAGGAGAAAAAACACACCAGGGCAAGGGTCCTGGACTTCATGAAAGCAGGATTTTAAGGAAATGTGAAAGTGTCTTAGTAAATACCTTGAAGGGGGATAGCTGGGTGAGAGGGAGTGGAGGCACAATTGAAAGGGATAGAGGAGGGAATAACTAAGTTAACAGTAAGCTGTTTGAAGGAAATAAGCAAGAGTAAGAGCAGAAAGAGGTCAATATGGTTCTCAAAGGAGGTGAATAAGGTGGTAAGGGAGGAAAAAACAGCTTTCAGGAAGTACAAGAAGACCCCAACAGAGGTGGACAGGGAGCTATATCTAGACATATACATAATACATAACAAGGAGAGGCAAGAAGGAGGGTACAGACAGCAAAAGGCTCAAACTGTGAAGAGGATCACCCAGGTGGTCAAGAAAAGGGGATAACACTTTCTTTGGGTATGTGACAGAAAAGAGGAATGCAAGGGGTGGCATGGTGAGGATCTTGAGACATGGGGACTGTGCAGAGAAAGACCAAGAAAAAGCTACAAATTTTAAACAAACACTTTTGCTTGGTCCTCACAGTGGAAGAGGGAGAGATGAATCGACATGCATTAACAAGCACCGGGAAGGGGGAGGGGTGTAGTGGACAAGTACATTTACAGAAGAGAGAGAATCCCTTTGGAATTGGAGGCCCTAAAGAAAAACAAGACAATAGGGCCAAACAGAATCCACCCAAGGAACTGAGCATGGTGCTAGCTACCCCTCTGGCAACACTATTCATCACCTCATTAGAGACGGGGTAGTTCCGGAGACTGGAGGAGGGCCGATGTATTCCTTCTGCACAAGAGCAACAGTAGGGAGGAAGCTAGCAGTTACAGACCAGTCAGTTTCACATCAGTGGTGGGGAAATTGTTTTGTTTGTTTATTTAAAATCTGGAAAAGTCCGTGAGCCAAAAACCCATTTACATGGGCAACCAGAACAAATAACAAAAATATACCCAATATGTAAATAATAACAAGAGGTACATAAAAACAAAATGAACACAACCAAAATTAATTAACAAACAGTCAAACATTCACACCCCTTGATAACAGAAGGATGTTTTTACAAAGCAGATCCAAAGACATGTAAAGTATTACAATGGTTATGCAAGGTGGTAAGGCATTATAAACTGAAGGAAGTGAAAACAACAATGATCTCTGTCCAATAGAAGCCTTCATCATAGAGACCAAAAACCAAGTACATTGTGTTGATTGGGTTTGAGTCATAGGAACGTTTTTTAAATAGTACGTGAAAAGAACTAGGCACCATGTTCAAAGTAACTTTCATGGCCAAAATACCAAGCTGTAGCTGATACCTCTGATCTAACTACAGCCAACCTAAATACTCATAAAGATTACAATGATGTGTTAAAGATGGTAACTGCAGCAAATCTCACAATCTGATTCAGTAATGTCTTAACCTTATTCAACAACCCTAAAGCTGCAGAGTGATAGAATAACAGACCATGATCTATCAGGGGCAAGAGGAAACTCTGAGCCAAGAACATTCTAGTAGATGGAATAAGTAACAGATTCAGTCTATAAAGCGATCACAGTCTTTGATGTACTACTTTAATCATAGTATTAACATGCTGTTTGTAAGTTAAGGATTCTTCTATCAAGAACCCTAAATATTTAAAGGTCTTAACCTGTTCAATGCCATTGCCCTTCAGTGTACCCAATGAAAGAGTAGGAACATCTGCCAGCTTTTTTCTTTGATTATAAATAGCCACAATTTTTTTCTTTTCATTCAGAACCAATGTATCAGTACAACACAATTTTTGAATAGCTACAAAATCATAAGCCAAATCATTTTGTACTTCCAAGAAATCAGGACAGCTCATTAGGATCACCGCATCATCAGTATAAAGGCAAATTTGGGTATTTAAACAAACTATAGGTAGAGTGTTCAAAAAGAAACTAAATAAAAGGGGATCCAAAATAAAACCCTATGGAACACCCAGTGGAACTACAGATGGGGATGAAATACTTCCTTTAATTTTTGTCAATTGGGAGCAACTAGAAAGGTAGCTCTCAAAGCAACCAACAACCTCAAGAGACAGGTCCAATTTAAAGAGGGCAGACACAAGCAATTTATGATTTACCAAGTCAAAGGCCTTGGTCAGGTCTACAAAAGTTGGCCACAGTAAAAAAAACTCTTATCAAGGGCCTGATGGACCGCCCGCCCGTGTGAACCCGACCAAGGCCGTCGACGTATTGTGGCCTGAGCGAAATCCATGCTGTGCTGGCGTCAATATGTTATACTTGAGTAAATATTCAATCACCTGATTAAATACAATCCTTTCTAAAATCTTAGATAAAGGGGCCAACAAAGAAATTGGACAATTATTATATACCTTGGCCTTGTCCCCAGCTTTAAATACTGGGACAACTGTCTGTAAAGTCACACAGGCAGCACTCGCAAGTAAAGGAGGGTGCTGAAAAAATGAAAGTTGCTTCAGTATTATAGGAATCAGCACTCCGGACACAGAATTCAATAGGAGTAGTAAATGCTTTATTGTGCAAAAATTTTCAGTACTTAAAAATCACAGTATTGTGCAAAAAAATGTAAAGAAATAAAGAAAATCCAGCTCCCAACTGAAGTGGAACTAGCCTCAGTGCTTTGGGATTCTCTACCCCTTTGTCAGAAGGCATGGCTTCTTAAGATTACAGTGGTATTTAAGCACTCAGAAAAATAAGTGCATACAATTAAAGTGCAATGCAATAATTAAAGTGCAATCAAATGAGGGCACTCATAAGCCTAATGGTTAAAACATCACTGGTGCAGAGCATCTCACTATTGTCTGTGGCTCTCATTAGTGAAGACTGGACCCCACCAGCCCATTATTAAAGGGTAGTGGAAAAAAGACAATTGCTTAATGTCCAAGGCTGCCCTGCCACAGGTAAAAGTGTGAGGCAAGCCTTATTGATGCTAATCCCAAACATATTAAAAAACTAAACACATCTATTTTTTCATTAACTATTGTACTATCTAATTTGACTATAGCTTACTGTAGGTATTGTGGTGATACAATGACAGGCTCAACTTAAAGAGGGCAGACACAAGCAATTTATGATTTACCAAGTCAAAGGCCTTGGTCAGGTCCACAAAGTTGGCCACAGTAAAAAAAAAACTTCTTATCAAGGGCCTGATGGACCACTTGTGTGAACCCGACCAAGACAGTCGACATACTGTGACTTGGGTGAAATCCATGCTGTGCTGGAGTCAGTGTTCTACTTAAGTAAATATTCAATCACTTGATTAAATACAATCCATTCTAAAATCGTAGATAAAGGGGCCAGCAAAGAAATTGGACAATTATTGTATACCTTGGCCATGACCGCGGCTTTAAATATAGGGACAACAGTAGCCTGCTTCCAAATATCTGGGAACTGGCCAAGGCAAAGTGATAAATTAAAAATGTTAGTGACTGGATAACAAATAATATCAGCGGTGATCCTCACAAGCCTGAAGTCCAACCCATCATTACCCACTGAAGGGTGAAGACTAAGTTTAGTTAAGTAGGAAAGAACCTCACCAGGGGTGAGAACCCTGAAATAAAAGTTTGGGTGAGCATGACCCAACATAAGATTGCTGATTTCAGAACTATCAGAGAAATTATCAGGGTCAGGACATGGCACATAATCTGATAAATATTGACTACGGTGACGTAGTCTACAGTGCCACTCCCAAATCTTCCCTAAACAGGCTAGACTCTCTTTTCTACTCTTCTTTTGTTTTGCCTGTGACTGTCCTCCCCATATCCATCACTGCACCCTCTACCAGACTCTCTCCTTTACCTCCCTATCTGTCAGGCACCATATTCACTGCACCAATTTTCTTGCTTAATTCTGGATTCACACTCTCCCCCCCCCTCCCCATCAAGAGTCCTCTGTCTCCTGCAAATCACCTACTTCCCACTCACTTAGAAACCTTGACCACCGCACTCTCTCAATACCACCCTGGTCCACCTCAGCTGGCCAGGCAGCATTCTCACATTGTTTCCAAAAAATCTGAAATGCCTTCCCCCCTCCTGTCTACTATGCTGCTTCCCCTCGTGTCCTGAACTCCCTCCTTAAGGATCTTTTACCCTTTCATATAGCTGTGTTTAATGAATTACATCCCAACTCCTTATTTGCCTCTACATCTTATTACAGGCTATCACTTATGATTTCGTTCTCATACATTTAAATTTGCTTAATATGGTATCCTAGCACTTCCTGAGTTTTCTACATTATCTAAAATGAATTCATTGTCATCCGGTTTTGCTCTGTGTATAGATTATTTCCTTTACTGTATTGTTTTGTATGTTTTGTATTTGTCTTATAACACGGTATACAGTATCCTCATCCCCTTTCCCCCCAGGATGCATCGTTTTACCAGGAAGGCATGCTGAGCAGAGTACAACTTGATTCCAGATGTGTCCTGGCACAGTACATGAAAATAAGGAGGACAACAATAAAGATACATTAATACAGCAATGGAAAAAAAATGGTGATGACAGTGCAGTACAGCAGCATAAATTAGGCAGGATTATACAAGCAAGTAGCGCAGCCTTAACAATAATGCACTAACATGGGGGGGGGGCGTGGTGAGTCATGCATCTAAAAATAAGCAGTTCACTGCTCAGTATGCCTTTCCTGGTGAAACTTTTTAAATAAATAAATAAAAATTCATTAAATTCTTCTGCTAGTGCCGATGGCTCATTTATTATTCCCATTGATGTCCTCAGTGTCTGTTGTGATGTATTGGATTTTCTTCCAAGTAGGTCATTTATTAAGTTCCATGTATTTAAAACATTTGTCCCCCCTGATCTGCCTTTGTTTTTTCAATTAAAAAAACAGTTTTTTTAAGCTCCTAATCAACAACTTGCATTTATTATGGGCTTCCTTATAAGCTAAGAAGGTGGTTGTGTCTCTGATCTTTCTATATAATGTCCACTTTTTATCCCTATTTCTCAGTTGTTCAAGTAACCCTAGAGTGACCCACTCCTGTCTTTTACCCCGATTCTCAACCTTCGTAGAGGAACAAAGGAGTCACAGATGGAGTTAAACTGGCTGCAGAAGACCTGCAATGCATCACCAGCAGACAAAAAAGTGTCCAAAAAAGACCAGTCAGATAGCCAAGGCCTCTGTGAATGTGACCACATCCAGTTTTTTTAATATTGTGAGAATAAATATAAACTGAAGGTACAGATCTTCTCTTTACAGACCAACAGCAGTGTACAGGACTGTGATCGCTAATACAGTCTGATAAGACACCTGACTTTATAATTTTAGAAACATGAGAAATGAGGACCCAGTTTAACACTGATGAATAACCTATCCTATAGTGGACCCTGGTAGGTGCCTCAATCATTTGGGTAAGCCTGAGATCAGTTAACCTTTCCCTATACTTTGCAACATCTTTTCCAGACCAATTCATATGCATATCACCAAGAATTCCTGTCTCACGGTTATAGGGTATGGACCTTCCAAGGGCCTGAATTAAAGCGAATACCTCCTCCTGTTTACCCAGTGGAACATATATAACCATCAGGGACAACAATTTGTTTAGTTCCAATTTCAATGTCAAAGGTATCATTTCACAAGAAGAGTGTGTCTCAGGAGCCTCATCTTGAGAAACTAATAAATAATTTTTTACATAAACCCACATCCCCTCCTTTTCAGCTAACTCTATCACATCAGTAAATATTATAGCCCTCCAGATTTATCTCAGAATTTGGGATCCTCCCTGACAGCCATGTCTCTGTTAATGCAATAACATCAAAATTATGTTGTATAGACCAGGCAGAAAATTTATCCCACTTAGTCAATAGGTTCTGGACATTTAGATGGACAATGTCAAGGGAATGCTTAGGGAATGTTCCGTCATATTAGATATCAGGAGTGGGACCAGGATTTAGGTGCACTGAACCAGTCAATAATAATAACAATAATGGATTCCCTGTTGAACGAGGATTGATGGAGCACCTGGGAGCAAAGGACGCATCAAGTAACTGTGACAGTGCAAATCTCAACATCCCTGTCAGCGACAGCACAATACCAATGCCCTCGCAACAGATTGTGTTTTTTTCAGGGGGCTGTGTCCCCTGTACCCCCGCCCCACATTTATTGATTATCAACTCAGGTTGGAGTTGATTTGGGGAAGGGCAGGACGCTAGAAGATATGCAAAACAAACCATTACAGCGAATGTCATTGTAATGGTCTGTTTTCAAAATTCATTGTGAGGGTATTGAGCTTGAGGGACCACTGGCAGCACAGCTTCATGGGTGGGGGGAGGGTCACATCAAACAAATCTCATAGAGTTGTTTGACTGGGTAACTAGGGAGGTGGATGAGATAAGGACAGAGGATGTGGCCTGTCGGGACACCAGCAAGGCCTTTGACACCATATCACACAGAAAGCTGAAAAAGAAACTTAGCAACCTGGGTATGTGGGAGAAGGTGGTGAGCTACATTTCTAACTGGTTGAAAGATTGAAGGAAGAGGGTGGTGGTAAACGGCAGCCACTTAGAGACCAAGAGAGTGACCAGTGGAGTACAACAGGGATCAGTACTGGGTCCTGTCCTCTTCAACTTATTGATTGATTGATTTGTGTATTTATATATGTATTTATGTATGTATGTATGTATGTGTGCATTTATTTGGGGAGGCAGTATAGCGCAGTGGTTTAAGGCTCTGAGCTACAAATCTGGTGACATCCAGCAGACCAGCCCTGGGTTTGAATCCCACAGCTTCCACTTGCATACTGTGTGACCCTGAGCAAGTCACTTAACTTCCTTGTGCTCCCAGGTAGCTCCTGTAAAAAAGCTTTCAGCTTAGTGTGCTAATCCTGGTTAAACAACTAAAATAAAAAAAAAATATTTATTTATTGGATTTTGTTGACTGGGTAGGCCCACTGAGACAGATATCCCTTTTTTATGGAGGACCCGGAATGAATTACATTAACACAATAATGTACAGACAGAGAAGAATTTGGACATACAGTAGCAGATGGGGATAACACTCAGTTATTTACATATAAATTTACATACAACACATAGATACATATCAATGTCTTTGTAAGTGACACTACTGAGGAGCTGGAGGAGAAGAGGTGTCTCTTTGTGGATTACACAAAAATCTGCAGCAGGGTGGACACCCTGGAGGGAGTGGAGAGAATGCAAAGGGATCTGGGAAAACCTGGAGTGGTTTAGGGAGTGGAAGCTGAGTTTCAATGCTGAAAAGTGCAACATCATATACATGGGGCAGGGAAACCTGGGGGCTTTGTATAAGGTGGGGGAGGTACTTACAGGTACCAAGCAAGAAAAATACATTGGGGTAATCATAGCTAATGATCTCAAGGTGACAGAGCAGTGTGACAAAGCAGTAGGCAAGGCTAGCTGGATGCTGGGGTGCATAGGGAGGAGGATTTCTAGCAGGAGAAGGGAGGTGGTGTTGCCTCTGTATTCCACACTTATGAGGCCTCATGTGGAGTACTGTGCCCAGATCTGTAGGCTGCCCTTCCACAAGGACATTGACAGGGTGGAAGCAGTCCAGAAAGGAGTGCTACCAAAATGGTGTGGGGGCTGCATGAGAAGCCATACGAGGAGAGGCTGCGGGAGCTCAATATATACTCCCTGGAGGAAAGAGGGGACATAATTGAGACCTATAAGTACCTAACAGTGCGAACATGGTGCAGGAGGGGAGTCTGTACAGGAAGAGAAGCACCAGAACATGAGGGCATGCCATGAAGCTTGGGGGAGAGGGAGTTTCAGAGGGATGTGAGGAAATGCTACTTCACAGAAAGGGCGCTGGACACCTGGAACAGCCTGTCAGAAAAGGCTAAGAGAGTGAAGAGCTTTAACCATGCATGGGATGGGCACATGAGTATGGTAAGTAGAGGTGAGGGAAGAAGGCAGGACACCTGTGACTAAATAGTATCCGGGATGTAGTAGTAGGCAGGGTAAATGGGACAGGCTGGATCAGCCTATCGGTACCTTTTCTGCCAACTCATTCTATGTTTTTATGTAGGAGAGTGGTGTGCCTCCCAGGAATTATAGCAGGGCGCATAAGCCTGATGGTAGGCCTCCTCACACAGGGGTTGGGGGAAAGCCACATGTGGTTGTTCACCTAGGTAGCTATTACCTAGCTAGGATGTGAGGTAGGGACAGTGTGGGAGAGGTTTAGAATGGTAGGGCAGGCCTGTAGGGAGTAGACTAGGTCTTTTTATATATGTATGTATGTACATACAGTATGTATGTATGTATATTTATTTAATTTTGATAACTGAGTGGGCCCACTTAAACCATTGTAATGCCATTTTCAGGGGCGACCTGAGATTAATTGCCTTCGCAAAAGAGTCTGTGACTCAAAGGATTGTAATTCCGATTCTATTCAATAATAAATAAAATAAATAAATTACAAATAATACACTGAGTCAATTTAACGATGAAGTGTACATACAATGACATTTTGTGAATTACAATAGGAAAAGTAACATTTATAGAGCAATTTAGATAAAAGGGACCTAGCAAGTAACAATGGGTACGGTAACGTAATTTAGGTACAGTAAGTGAACCACAGAGGTTATTTCATGGATGAAACACTTTAGGCAGTGACGGGGAAGACATTTTTAATTCCATACATCAACTCCCATTTGGAAGTGCATACTGAAGAGATTAAAGTCAGAGGAAGATGTGTAGCCTAGTGCTTTAGGTTAACCACTGTAGTAATTAGGAGGGAACAGTCAAATGAGTCAGCCTGGCCCTCACAAGTAGCAGGACATCAGCGATTACAGTTGCATACACTGAATTCCAGCAGGTGAGGTTGGTAGCCTTCTTGGAAGTGCTGCCAGTACCCAGAGCCAGCATAACTAGGAAACAAAGGATAGAGAAGTGTAATGGCTATTTGACAGAATGGTGTAGGGAGGGGGGGGGGATTTGGATTCATAGGGAACTGGGGAGGGACCAGAGATGACAAAACACTCTATGCACCTGACAGGTTGCACCTAAGCAGGAGGGGAACCAGGCTGCTAGGGGAACAGTTCGGGAAATATATAGAAAAGAGCTCAAATATAAACTGAATGGGGGCAGCAAGGATAGCAGCACCAAGAGTTTCCTGGAAAACGGGTCAGACAGGCCCCCAGGTAGAGAACACAGAGCACTCAGAAGGGAGAGGACATAAGGAGAATAGATGAGGGCTTGGAGTGCAGGTTTCTAGGGGAAGGGGATGATTGCCCCCACCAGTAAGAAGCACAGGGGGTCAGTAAAGGGGAAGAGTGGTGGTAATCAGAGGGGTTTAGGGGTGTCTGAAAGAAAGGGAGAGGACCAAGAGAGTAAGGGGGGTTAGGCAGCAAGGCAGAGGGGAAGCGAGGCACTTCATCAAAAAGGAGGTGAGAGAATCAGGAGTGGTGAAGGGTAGTATTCCTTAATGCTAGAAGTCTCAGGAACAAAATGCAAGACCTGCAGACCTTGATGGCAGAAGGAAAGATGAATCTGGCAGTGGTCACCAAGACCTGGGCTACCGTAATCATGATTGGGACCTCTCAGTTTCTATGCTCTCTATATTAGAGGCAAGGAGAAAAGGAAGGGGAAGGGGTGGCACTATTCATTGGGAGGGTATTACTGCCACCGGGCAGGAAATAGGAGATGGGAAAATAGAGGTGCTGTTGACACAAATCCAAATGGCAGTAGAGAAGCAATTAATGATAGGTGTAGTTTACAGGCCACCTAATCAGGGGGAGGACAAATATAAGGAGTTGGGTACCATGGCAGAATGACAGCTGAAAGGGTTGAAGTGGTGATGATGGGAGCCTTCAGTTTACTTAAGATGGATTGGAGTGTCCTGTCCAGCACCTGAGCCAGGAGCCACATGATACTGGATGCAGTCCAGGACAGGTTCCTGGTTCGGGGGTGACTGAGCTGACAAGGGAAGGAGCCATCCTGGACTTAGTATTACCAAATGAGGATTATGTTGGGAACAATGCAGTAGAGAAGCCCTTAGGGAGTAGCGACCACTGGACAGTGTTGTTTCAAGTGAACATGGGGAAGGAGACACCAAGCATGAAGACAAAAGCGCTAGATTTCAGGAAACCCAACTGTGGTAAGATAGGGGAGAGATACTGAGGGGATACTTAGCTAGCCTTGGGGAAGATACAACTGTGGATCAAAAGTGGACAGTTATCAGAAAAGAGATTGCAGCAGCCACTAACACATGGCTTAAGCAGAAGGGGATGAATTCCAAAGCCAGGAAACCAAGTTGGTTCAGAAGGGTGGTGAGTCAGGCAGTCAGGGATAAGAGCGCCACATATAGGAAGTACACAAAGTCCCGAAAGAATGAAGATGTGGGAGTCTACTTAGAGAAAGTTAGGGAGGCCAGAAGGAAAGTCAGGCAGGCCAAGGCTAGGAAGAAGCTGCAAACTGCAGAGAGGATTAAGGAGGGAGAGAAGGCCTTCTTCAGGAAAACCAATGAAATGAGAGACACGAACGTAGGCATAGTGAAACAAAAAACTATTTTTTTTTATTTTTTTATTCATGAGCAACAGATACACCATTGAGTTGGGAACTCATTGTGATGACGATAGCAATCTGCTTGTTATTATTTGTGTTAGATTTGTGATATAAATATATGTTTCTTTGAATTTCTGCTTGTGAAGTATGACAGTCAGTACAAGGTGTCATGGGACCTTGGATTTTCAAAAAAATACTGTTCTCCCTCTCAGTGGAAAATCTAATTAAGAGCTTCCTTTAGATATCAGGTTGTAAGCAAGCAATAATACCTGACAGGGTGGGCGGTATTGGGCAATCGTCCCTGGGCGGTCTGGTATTGCCCAATACCGCCCACCCTGGAGGGTATTATTGCGCTTAGAATATGGGCACTGTGAGAAAAAAATTGTTTAATAAAAAAATGTTTTTTTCAAAACGAGTTTAAAATTAGTTGAGTAATAAAATAGTTCCTCCATCTGTATTAGAATGATGTGCCATTTCTTTTACTTGGTTCTTATGGTTATTCACACACACACACACACATACACACACACAGGCACAGATCATGATTCCTGCTTCTCTGAAGAAAGTTGAATGCCCCCTAACACACAGACTCATAGACAAATGATATACAGGTTATGATTTTTTTTTGTATTCCGACATTGGTCTGTTGTATGCACCCCCGCGTGTGTTGAATCTCATTCAAGTGGCACGATGGAGTGCTGGTGATCATCCGCCCCCCCCCTTCCAGCAGAACAAACACTTTCAGGAGCTTCATTTTAGCTTTCTTCTTAATTTATTTTTTACACTACAGGTTTGACAGTGGGTGGTTACATGGTGGAAGGTGGGCGTGAGACATCAAAGGGCTTGCAAGTGTAGCCCCCCATTACCCAGGGTTACTAGAATCCCAGTAAGACCTAGTGGTAGGCAGGGAAGGCAGCTTGTGAAACTCCAGTTAAATGGATTTCACACTGCCTCACTCTGTTCTCAGTCTCAGCTGAGACTGAGGGATGACATCATTTTAGAACTGTCGCAGCTGCATAAGCCACACTGGAATGTTGTAGTTGGAGGTTAGAGTAGAACATTGGGGAATCTGAAGTCAGTTCAGTAGAGTCTGTGGCAGTCTATAGAAGAGGTGCTCTGCTGTAAGCAGGCCCTCAGAGCTCTAAGCTCTGTCAAATAATTATTTTTTTTTTATAGGTGTGTGTTCTTACCTGAAGAGGAATACAAGAAGAGCACATTGAAGTGGTAGAGGCCGCTTTCAGTGGTTCAGGGCCCCATCCCTGTGGGGGTGGGGGGAAGGAATCAGTCTGTTTCAAGGGGCAAACCCTCCTGGTCCGGCTATAGAAAAAGAAGCTGCCTGAGTTAAGTTCGTGCTGAGGCACCAGAAGTTCTGGACAAGATTTCTTCGAGGAGAAAATGCCTGTGGGGCACCTGCAACCAAGGGGTGAGTTCGCTCTGCTAAATGGCCATGTGTTTTCACCTGAAACAAGATAAAACTAAAGAGACTGTTACTGTGGGGTCAGGAAAAGACAGCCAAGTACAGTTTGGAAGATGTGGGGATTGGACTGCTTAAGTCTGTGGGGGGTCTAGAGTAATGGACACAGCCACTTATTAAGTATGTTCAAGTTCAGCACAAATGGGATGTAAAGACAATAGATTGAACGTGAATACATTTAAAAAGAATCTACACAGCAAAGTGTTTTAAAGGATGAGGTGTTACAGTCCAGAGAAATGGCTGGGTATGAATTATGGGAGCAAGAGGTGGGAGACCCCCATCAGTAGTAACCAAATTCACCTCTACAGGTTTGCTTTGGGGCACCTGTTGCTTTCTCTCAGGTACTTGGCCAGTGCCTGAGAAAAGTACCCAGATGTGGGATTGATGAGGAAGATTCCCTGATGGAGCAGAAGTGCTCATAGGTGGTTTAGGGAGCCACCAGTAAATGTTTCCATGCTATATGGAAAGTGTCCAAGTGGCTGGCAAGGGAGCCAAGCCAGGGAAAACCCAGAGCAGAGTACAAGTGCGGTCTGTGTGCCTCATGTGTTGCAAAGTCTGAGGGTTAAAGTGAAAGTGAATGTGTTCTGATCTCCATAAATCTGCATTACCAGGAGTGTAGCCCTGTAGGGGTCTATCTATGTTTTGTTTATTCTGTTGGATGTGAATAAAAGCCACACTTTAGAATCCTACTTCTGGTATTGGACATTACAGTTATTGCTTCCTGTGTCCGGAGTTACTTGGGGGCCCCTGTTGCAGAGTAAACAAACCTAGCCAATGTGCCGAGTGACATATTCCTCCCTGAACCCAGCCCACCTGGAAGTGCTGTCAAGATGGAAACGACATACCTGGGTGGGGGTTACACAAAACTTGTGCAGCAGCAGCCATCACATTTCACGGAACTGCAGGATTGTTTTATGAACAGAGCGGGAGAGATGCCAGCAATGCCCACTACACTTCTATGGCGGTTTTGATTTTTTTGTGTAAAAAAGTGAATCCCTCGGAAATTTAAGTAGCAGTGAAACACCAACAGGGAGGGGAGCGGAGATGGAGAAGAGCCGTGACTGAGCAGGCAACCGGGCAGAACAAAAAGTATGCGCTAAGGAGGTAGTTTCAACATTTTATCTTAAAAAAAAGTTAACTGTTTTGTTTTTGGCCAGGTGAAGCTGCAGTCAGGATGAGAGGGGTGTCTCGGAGTAGCAGTGAGCACATGACATGCTACTGCTACTATTTGAATGCAGAAACTTGTTTTAAAAAATAGCTTCAATAAAGGTTTGGGAAAAAAAATGAATGGAGCAACTGAATGCTGCCTAGGGAGAGGGGTGATGCCAAATTAAGTGACGGGAAAGGAGTGTCATATGTCTCGCTAACCGAAACAAAAACATGGCAGCAGTTTAAAATTCAACATTCTGTGGCACAAGCATTTTAGAACGAAATCAGGCAACAGAGACTGGGACTCATTATTTCCAGGTCTCTACTGCCTGATACCGGACCGGGTGGTGGTTGGCATTATCCAATCAAAAACATGAATTTTCCCTACTCATTTTCTAACAGACTGTAAAACACCCATTTACTGTGAATGTAGGAAACTGGCCTTAAACAGGCTACATTTTACGACCTCTCAGAAGGTAAGCCAACTTCTAACAGTTACATGTTAAACTTCTCACCACTAAGAGAAACAGCTCAGGAATGTCAGCTGAAGATCAGAGAGTAATTCTGACCTGCCATAAAACTGTGGCTCACTAATTAAAAAAAAAAAAAATATATATATATACATTTTTTAAGTGGGATGCTTAGGAATATGCAGATGCATGAGACTAATTTGGTGTACAGGAAATGGGAGTGACACCACAGCCAGCATCACCACTGAGCTGTGACCTCACAAGTTGGGTAGGGCCCTTGTTACCTATAGATTATCAAAGCTGAGAGAAGATTGTGCCTTTTATTTCTGGACTCCTGAAAGAACACACTCTCAAGAAACACTTTTACTGAAGCTGGGTAATTCAACCACCACTATTTATTAATTGAAACTAGGGTAGGATTAGATACTCAGTATAAGGTGGTTTGTTTATAATTGTCCATTTAATTCTTATGACTGTACCCTAAATGTTATATGTTCTGTATTTTGTATTTCATTTACTATATTTAATTTTAGTAAACTTTGTTTTCCTTGAAATCCTGCCTGAGCCTTTTCCTCATTTTGAGTGTAAATGCTGGGACAGTATTGATAATTCTGATAGAATTGTTAAGCGCTTACAGTGTGTTACCATATGCACCAAGGTAAAGTACCAAGGTCTCAACTGAGTCAAAAGAGGGGGATTGTGAACCAGGTTGTGTGCCCACTGGGTTAAGTATTGCACTGCATTTTCCCAAAGAGGGTGTGATATTTGGTCCTGTTACCTGGGTGTGCTAGTGAAAAAGGGTTCATATTTGACTCCAGGACTCGAAACTGGTAGTTGGTCAGACCCAAAACAGACAGGAGGGTTACCCTGTTTGTCTCCTGTTCACATATTGCACTTTGAGGTTTGACACTGTGGGAGCAGAGGGCCTGACCCCTGGAGAGCATTTGTGACAGATCTGGTTGGCAGCGATGTGATCTAAAGGATTTGGTTAGCAGTGCTGCAATCAAAAAGATTTGTTTGCATAGTGTGAAATTATTGGGTGACACAAGCATTAACAGTCCAATGTGTCAAACTGATAAACTGTAACAGTTCACACACAAAATAAAGCAGTGATTAAAAAAAAAAAGAAGAAGAAATATATAATTGTGGTTACAGTTGAAGTTCCTACCTGATTTTTTTTTTTTTTGGGTGCAAGCCAGTGTAGCCGTAGATTAGGAAAGAAGATAACTTCCACTTACTGCAAGTACACTGCAGAATACCTGAGGCAGTTGTGCCAGGAGAGAGGAGTCTGTTGTGAGGGGCAAAACAAGGAGGCTTTTTGGCAGCCGAAGCCCAAGACCTTGAGTCACAGTCAGTGACTGAAAGGGACCAGACTTTGGGCATTGAGGGGCCAGGATCCACTGCAGTGTCCAGACTCAGGGATGAGGACAACGGGACCAGTGTGAACCAAGAACCACAGCCCCAGGGGAGGATCACCACCATGCTGGAGCCAGAAGGGATCAGGCCGCAGATAGAGTTGAGGAGCATGGAGCTGGAATTCGAGTGAGAGGAGAATCGAGAGCAGCAAGCAGCAAAGGAAAGAGAGCGACTATTTCAGAGAAAGGCTGAGCAAGAGGAGAGAGAGCAGCAGAGGAAATTTGAATTGGAGAAGTGACAACATCAAAGACCAGTGGCAAAGCAAGTAAGTGGCATGGGTGAACCTGGGACTCCAGGACTGGGTTACAAATTAAATTCTAAACTGATAGCTGAATTTATGGATGGGGAAGATACGGATACATTTTTTAATTCATTTGAAAAACTATGCATTCAAACAAAAATTCCCAGAGGGTAATGGAGCTTCCAGCTATCCCCACTGCTTACTGGAAAAGCTTGTGACGCACTGGCTCAAATGGATAATCAGGACAGTAATGATTATGGCAAACTTAAAGATACATTGTTAAAAAAGTATGACTTGACAGCTGAAGTGTACAGAGTTAAGTTCCGTAAGCTCAGGAGATGCCCTGACATGAGCTATGAGGAGCTAGCTACCAAACAGTGTCAGTTTTTGAAATGTTGGTGGGAAGAGGTTAAAGCAGACTCTGCAGAGAAAATTGAGGATGTTGTACTTTTGGAGCAGTTCTTTTGGGCTTGCCCAGCAGAGCTGAAAACCTGGCTAGAGGACTGAGATCCAAAAAAATTGTAGGAGGCTGCTGAGCTCTTGGACCACTATGCCAGGAGCAGACCTGCTCTGAGAGGGAGTGGGTCAGTCATGGCAGTGCAGAAAGGGAAACGTGCGCCTTCAGGGCAGCTAAAACCCTCGCCATCTCCCTAGAAAGTGGGCAGCCCCAGGTTACAAAGAAAGGATTTTTCCTGATAAAAGAAATGATTGTTGGCTTTGCAAACAACCTGGTCATATTGCTAGACAATGTCCTAAAAAGGCACAGAGCACACAAAGTAGTGCTGGAAAAGAGGTTTTTTTGTGTATCCCTGAAAGCATGTCAGTAAACATGAGGGAGCATATACACCCAGTTATTGTGACTGAGGTGCAAACCCATGGGTTAAGGGACACGGGGGCATCCCTTACAGACAAAGTGGTAGATGCCTTGCTAGGGATTTTCTCCTGTGTCAGATTCCCACAGTCAGAAGAGATGCCAGTCACAAGTGGGGTACCTCAGGGATCAGTCCTGGGGCCAGTCCTCTTCAACATCTTCATTAGTGACCTTGCAGATGGACTAGAGGGTAAGGCTTGTCTGTTTGCAGATGACACCAAGATCTGCAACAGAGTAGATGATCCAGATGGGGTGGGCAGAATGAGAAGAGATCTGGATAAACTAGCAAAATGGTCAGAAGAGTGGCAACTGGGATTTAATGCAAAGATGTGCAAAATCATGCACATAGGGAAGAGAAACCCTGAAGCCACCTATAGGCTGGGAGGGGAGTTGCTAGCAGTCACAAAGGAAGAAAGAGACTTGGGCATCATCATCACTGATGACCTGAAATCATCCAAGCAGACCTCTAAAGCAGTAGGTAAGGCTAGGGGGATGTTAGGGTGTATTAGTAGGGGTATCATAAGTCATAAGAGGGAGGTAATAATCCCTCTTTACAAGACACTGGTTAGGCCCCATCTGGAGTACTGTGTGCAGTATTGAAGGCCACACCTTCACAAGGACATTAACCAAATTGAGGCAGTCCAGAGAGGCAGCCAAAATGGTGCAGGGACTGCATCAGAAGACATATGAGGACAGATTAACAGAGCTCAATATGTATACTCTTGAGCAAAGAGAGAGAGAGGTGATATGATCGAGGCATTCAAACACCTTAAGGGCATTAACAAGGTGAAAGAGTCTAACATGTTTAAATATAAGAAAAATAGCAGGACAAGAGGACACAGCATGGGATTAGAGGGGCCGATTAAGGGGAATGTGAGAAATTCTTTTTCACAGAAAGGGTGGTGGATGCATGGAATGGCTTACCACAAGAAGTGGTGGCTATGAATACAGTGCAGGGCTTCAAACAGGCATGGGATAAGCATAAGGGAGCAATACAAATGACTATGAATAGATAGGCCACTGACAGAGCAAAGGCCGATGGCACATTTATAAGGTAGAAAAACAAATGGGCAGACTGGATGGGCCTTGCGGTCCTTATCTGCCATCAACTTCTATGTTTCTATGTTTCTATGCTTTGGTAATAGGGGATTTGGTTAAGCATGAACAGCTTATACCTGGTCGGTTTGTTACAGTACAGGGATTCACTGGGGAGCAGAAAACTCTGCCACTTGCTAGTGCTCTCCTGGACTAGGGGGTGAGACAGGAGAGACTGAAAAAAGTTGCAGTAGCAGAAAATCTGGCCCTGGTTGTTATTATAGGGAACAATCTCAAAAGGAGATGGCGTGTTCAGTTACCTGCAGTCAGGCAGTAAAGGCAGATTATAGTTTCCTGGACCCCATAGAAGCCCCTGTAGAAATCGATGGGAGACTGGTTCCCCAGCCTGTGTCTCCTGATATGGAGAATAGTGAAAGGGGTGGTAAAAATTCCCCAGGTAGCAGTTAACAGAACAGCTACAGAAAGTTACTCTGAGGAGGGAGGGTTAGCCAGTTGTCAGAGGGTTAGGGATGGCACTGACCCTGAATGCCCTGATGCTAGAGGGACCTACCCCATGCCTTTAGAATGTGTAAAGATTTTGCAGCTGCTCAGAAAAATTACCCTAGTTTAGAGAAACCACTTTCTCTCAGTGCAGTTTAACCCCTGCAAGGTATACATATTTTTAAATCAAGGATGGAAATGAGAAAGAAAAAGTGTGGCCTATTGGGATTCGAACCTCAGATCTCTGGTATGCCGTTCCCGTGCTCTAACCATTAAGCTACAGGCTCACTGGTCAAAGCGTCTGAGGAATTTCCTTACAGCCACACACACATTCTTTTCTCTAGTGTTGCTCAATTATGCAACTAGGAACCAATGTTAGAAATACCACTTTCTCTCAGTGCAGTTTAACCCCTGCAAGGCCAATAGGCCACACTTTTCCTTTCTCATTTCCATCCTTGATTTAAAAATATGTATACCTTGCAGGGGTTAAACTGCACTGAGAGAAAGTGGTATTTCTAACATTGGTTCCTAGTTGCATAATTGCGCAACACTAGAGAAAGGAATGTGTGTGGCTGTAAGGAAATTCCTCAGACGCTTTGACCAGTGAGCCTGTAGCTTAATGGTTAGAGCGCTGGAACGGCATACCAGAGATCTGAGGTTCGAATCCCAATAGGCCACACTTTTCCTTTCTCATTTCCATCCTTGATTTAAAAATATGTATACCTTGCAGGGGTTAAACTGCACTGAGAGAAAGTGGTATTTCTAACATTGGTTCCTAGTTGCATAATTGTGCAACACTAGAGAAAGGAATGTGTGTGTGGCTGTAAGGAAATTCCTCAGACGCTTTGACCAGTGAGCCTGTAGCTTAATGGTTAGAGTGCTGGAACGGCATACCAGAGATCTGAGGTTCGAATCCCAATAGGCCACACTTTTCCTTTCTCATTTCCATCCTAGTTTAGAGAGGCTGAGTGCTTGGGCAAACTGTGATGGAGCACAGGGAGGTGATGGGAAACATATTTTTCTGGGACAATGGGCTGCTGTATACGCAGGACGTAAGGACAGAGGGAGGGATGATGGGCAGGCAGCTTGTTGTTCCCCAGGGGTACTGTGAGCAATTGCTCATGATATTCCCATGTCTGGACATCTGGGAATCACAGCACTATGCAGCAATTGGCCCAGAATTTCTATTGCCCAACTTCACCCAGCAGGTGAAGGAATATTGCAGGTCTTGTCACTGGTGCCAAGAAATGGCAAGGTGGGTAGTAAAACCAAAGCTGCCCTAATTCCCTTGCCCATAGTGGAGGAGCCATTCCAGAAGGTAGGAATGGATATTGTGGAGCCTTAGAATACCCCCAGCTTCTCCAGAAAGAGGTTTATCCTAACAGTGGTGGATTATGCCACCCGGTACATAGAGGCAGTCGCCCTATCCTCACTGAGGACAGACAAAGTGGTAGATGCCTTGCTAGGGATTTTCTCCTGTGTCAGGTTCCCGCAGGAGGTTATCACCAATCGAGGGGGCTCCTCCATGTTGGACCTGATGAAATATTTGTGGAAGAAGTGTGGGGTGGTGAAGAGACGCATGACACCTTATCACCCACAAGCCAATGGGCTCTGGAAGATTTAATGGTACCCTTAAATCAATGCTCCAAGTGTTTGCTGAACAGCATGGGAGGGACTGGGAGAAATACCTTCCCAACCCATTTTCATACAGCAAGATGCCACAGGAGTCAACAGGGTTCTCCCCCTTCAAGCTCTTATATGGACGCAGGGTGCGTGGTCCCCTAGACTTGATCTGGGAGGACTGGAAAGACAAGCACACCACCCAGGGAACTCCCATAGTGGATTATGTCCTTAGGTTTCGAGAAAAGCTGAAGGAGCTTATGGGAACAGCCCAGAGCAACCTGGCAGCTGCCCAGCAAAAGCAAAAGGTATGGTATGATGCAGAGCCAGAGCTTGCTCGTACACTGTGGGTCAGGAGGTCATGCTCCCCATCCCAGTCTGGAAAGATAAACTGCAGGCTGAGTGGGCAGGGCCGTACAAGTAGTCAGACAGGTGAATGACATCAATTACATTATAGAACTGCTTGACAGGAGACATACCCGAAGGATGTACCATGTCAACTTGATGAAGCCACATGCAAATAGGGCTGACATGGCCTTTGTAGTGTGTAGTCCTGGGGAGGGAAGGGGACAGATGAAGAAGATCCCCTTCTGGACTTGCTGGAAGAAAGCAAGTGGAAATCCTCTATAGAGGCAATTAAAATGTCGCCCCAGTGGACCCCGGACCAGATCCAAGAAGTGAGGGAGGTTTTAGGAGACTTTGCCTCATTGTTTAGTGCCAAGTCTGGACTAACTCCCTTAGCAATGCATGATGTAGAGACGGGGATGCAAGCACCCATATGGCAGACAGCATATCAGGTGTCAGAGGCCATTCAAAAGGACATTAGGAGGGAGGTGGAGGAAATGCTAGATTTAGGGGTAATCCAGAAACCCCACAGCCCCTGGGCCTCACCCGTAGACCTTGTTCCCAAGCCAAAAAGCTCTACTCATTTTTGTATGGACTATCATGGACTCAATGCGGTCACGAAGTCAGACACCCACCCAATGCCACAGACGGATGAACTACTGAACAAGTTGGGAGGGATGACATACCTTACCACTATTGACCTGGCAAAAGGGTATTTGCAGGTGGAGTTAACTGCCAGAGCTAGAGAGAGAGAGGTCGGCCTTCATCACTCCGATTGGGTTATTTGAGTTTAAAGTAATGCCTTTCGGAATGAAGAATGCCCCTACCACCTTCCAAAGGTTGGTGAACTAGGTGTTAAATGGTACTGAAGAGTACGTCATGGCATACCTGGACTATATTGCCATCTTCAATGCCAGCTGGAAGGAACACCTGTCCCACCTTAGGAAAGTGCTGGGCAGATACAGATGGCTGAGCTCACTGTAAAAGCTGAAAAGTGCCAGGTGGCCATGGCTGAGGCAGCATACCTAGGACATGTAGTAGGGAGGGGACAGCTCTGTCCTAATCGAGCAAAAATTGAGGCAATTGAGGCATGTCGCAGACCTGAAACACAGAAGCAGGTTCAGAGTTTTCTACGGACCGCAAGGTACTATAGAAAATTTGTATCAAACTACAGTGCCCTGGCAGCTCCCCTATCTAGCTTGTTAAAGAAAAGAATGCCTAAAAAGGTTAACTGGGAACCAGCCTATGAATGAGGCTTTTCATGGCTAAAGGAGGCACTGTGCGGTGCTTCTGTATTAGCCAGTCCAGACTACAGTAAACCATTTGTAGTCCAGACAGATGCCTCAGATGAAGGTATTGGGACAGTACTTAGCCAGACTTCTAACCAAGGGAAAGATCACCCAATAGTGTACCTCAGTAAGAAGTTACTTCCCATGGCACAGGCTTATCCTACAGTGGAGAAAGAATGCCTTGAAATGGTGTGGGCACTAAAGAAATTAGAGCCATACCTATACAGGTGGCACTTTGAGGTACAAACAGACCATAACCCCCTGGTTTGGCTGGCACAAATGAGTAAAACAAACAGTAGGCTTTTAAGATGGAGCCTTGCCTTGCAGGCTTATGACATGTCACTCACAGGGCAGGGGCAGCAAATGCAGATGGGCTATCACGTCAGTTAGAGCAGTGAACTGAATTTCGGAAACTCATCCCATGCCTAGGAATAGATTTCCCCAAATTCAGTCTAGGTGGGAGGAATGTGGCGATTATAGCAATCTGCTTGTTATTATTTGTATTATATTTGTGATATAAATATATGTTTTGTTGAATTTCTGCTTGGAAAGTATGGCAGACAGCACAAGGCATCATGGGACCTTGAATTTTCCAAAAAAATACTGTTCTCCCTCTGGGTGGAAAATCTAATTAAGAGCTTCCTTTAGATACCAGGTTGTAACAGACTGTAAAACACCCATTTACTGTGAATCTAGGAAACTGGCCATAAATAGGCTGCATTTTATGACCTCTCAGAAGGTAAGCCAACTTCTAACAGTTACGTGTTAAACTTTCTCACCACTAAGAGAAATAGCTCAGGAATGTCAGCTGAAGATCAAAGGGGGTAATTCTGATCTGCCATAAAACTGTGGCTCACTAAGTTAAAAAAAAGTATGTGTGTATATATATATATATATTTTTTTAAGTGGGATGCTTAGGAATATGCAGATAAATGAGACTAATTTGGTACACAGGAAATGTGAGTGACCTCACAGCCAGCATCACCACTGAACTGTGACCTCACAAGCTGGGTGAGACCCTTGTTCCTCATGGACTGTCAAAGCTGAGATAAGAGTGTGCTTTTTATTTCTGGACTCCTGAAAGAACACAGTCTCAAGAAGCACTTCTACTAAAGTTAGGTAATTTAACCACCACTATTTACTAATTGAAACTAGGGTAGGATTAGATTCTCAATATAAGGCGGTTGTTTATAATTGTCCATTTAATTTTTATGACTGTACCCTTAATATTATATATTCTGGCCCAGATATTCAAAAGAGTTGAGCCAAGCGCAATAGGGTTGCACTGGCACAAGTCCGAAATTGCACCATTCTGCGATATTCAGCAGGAGGCAGTTGTGCCCCCAAAATCATACTGAGCAACAGCGCAGTGATAATGAAGGCATGTGCAACTGAAGGGGGAGGAACCATGCATAAATGGTGCAGTGCGATATTCAACAACTGCACCATGCAATAGGGAGCATGCGGAGGTATGCGCCCATAGCAGAAATGAGCCAAAATAAAAAGGAGCAAGGGAGAGGCGCAAGAACGCTACAGGAAAGCCACATGAGGCAGAACTCTAGCCACACAGACAGGGCAGGAGGGACACACAGGGCAGGCCAGGGAAAGGGCACCCTGAACACACAGGCACAGGGAAGGTGTGGGGAGCCACAGCCAGTGCAGAAGGGGGAAGTGCCACACAGCACAGAGGCCACCACAGGCAGGTGTTCCCAGTGCAGGGGAAGTAGCAGGGAGGACAGTGGGGGGAATACAGTAACAGCTGCCGGGGGTGAACACAAGCCAGGGACATGGCCAGTGCCACCTTCCAGATGGTGGCCATTATGAGGGGGGTGAGAAGGCGGGCGGCAGGGGGATGTGGCCGTGGAAGGGCCCATCGGCAGTATGCCCCCAACAGGCAGTACTGAGCCCACACCAGCTTCGAGCTGTGCAGTGATACTGAGATTGTGGGCCAGTACCACCTGAATAGGGCAATTCTGAGGCAGCGCTGTGAGCTATGCAGTGATGTGATGCAGGCACCCACATAACGGAGCCATGCCCTGTCAGTGGAGACTAAAGTAACAGTTTGCATGTGCTTGCTCGCCACGGGTACCTTCCAGAGACCAACTGGGGACACCACAGCATAACCCAGTCAGCCATGTTACGCCACCTCATCCAGTTCCTCAGCGCACTGCTGCCACATGCTGCGGAGTACATCCATTTCCCCAGCACTCCGGCGGAGTGCACAGCAAACAGACAGGAGTTCCACAGGGTAGCACGTGTGCCTGGCATGCTAGGGGCAATAGACTGCACCCATGTGTCCATACACACACCACCTGGCCCCGAGGGGGCCACAAACATCAATCGCAAGGGCTATGCCAGCATCAACTGCCAGGTGGTGTGTGATGCCAGGGGGCACATAATCAATGTCTGTGCCATGCACCCTGGGGAACCACACGATGCCTTCATCTGGCACCAGTCGCCACTGTGCCACAGATTCAAGAGTGGGGACATCCCCACTGGACACCTAGTGGGTGAGTATGCAAACCACATGGACAATCATAGGGCCTGGGGGGACATGGCCAGAGGTGACATGGGTAGTGGCCTACATGGTCCGGGGCAGGGCGATGCTGATCACCAAACTAACCTCCACCCTCTACACACAGGTGACAGTGGATACCCACTCCATCCCTGGCTGCTCACACCCTAACGGCGGCCTGCGACCCCATCGCAGCAATGCTACAATGAGGCACATGCCACCACACGTAATGTCATTGAGTGGGTGTTCGAGATGCTGAAGGCACATTTCCATTGCCTGGACACCTCTGGAGGTGCCCTACAGTACAGCCCCTCAAAGGCCTTCAGGTTATTCCTGGCCTGTTGCATCCTGCACAACATGGCCAGTGAATGTGGGATAGCCGTACAGGTCAAAGAGGGGGACAGCGATGGGGACGATGAGGACACCGTTGATGATGGTGATGGGCAGCACCCCTTGGGCGACGGGACCCCTGACTGATCCGGCTGGCACAGCTGCACTGGAACACCATCACGGAGGAGCACTTCAGCCAACCCAGGTAAGTCATGGGGCCATGTGCAGCCAACAGTGGCTAAGGCACAACCCACAAACACGCATGGACACACACCAGGGGTGCATGCCGTCAAGGGAAGTGGCAGGGCACAGAAGCACACACACAACCATGGATGGGTGAGGATAAACATGCCACGCGGATGGACACACAAGCACACAATGCACCAAATGTGCACAGAGGGCAGAGGCACACCAACCCAGGACACCAACCCTAGCCACACACATGTCCACAGGCCACCACGCCCACTGCCTGTCCATGTGAATGTGTCAGATGCTGAGCACCATTGCACATTGGTGTACAGCGCAATTCAGGCATCATCATGCACACGCAACTGCGGACAGCAGCCGGGAGGGTGTGCAGGTGGACTGTGTGTCCACGTGCAGGGCTGGGTACCCACCCATGCACTGCCCACTGAAAGACACAATGCACACAGTGTAGCACCAGACAGTAGCCATGCTGGGAGACAGGTCAAGTCATGCGACACAGTGCCCTGGCCACCACGGATGCATGGGCAGCCCTGCTGAGACCTGCCAGCACTGACAGGCTGACCACTGGCCTCATGGGGTGGCACCGATGGTCCCCCAGGGGTTCCACTGCATGAATGTGACTGTGCTTGCACAGGGGTCTGCAGCACACTGAACATGCCTGCGCCAGGTGTGCTCAGGATGCCCACAGCTGAACCCGGTGTCGACAGGGAGGGAGTCGCATGATGCTGGGTATGGGGGGTGGACAGTGCACTGTGTGGTGTCTGCGACACATGGGCACCTGACTGTGTGCCCATTGTGTCCATGATAGCAGTGAATGCCTATGAATGCCTGTCAATGGCAGCGGTCACATCCTCCCACAAACGGTCCATCCCTGCCAGGATCAGAGTGGTGTCCCTGCTGCGACACTCCTCTGCACACTCCAGAGCCACACGCAGTGCATCCACTGATGTCACAAGCCGCATCTGCTGCTGGACTGATGCTTGCAGTAGACAGGTGTGCTCATCCAAGAGGTCATCTGCCACCTCGGCATCCTGTCCCTCAGGGTGTGCATGGCCCTGATGCTCATCACCCCTTGAGGGTGGGCGCTGCGCACCAGGACCAGGTCTCGGCATGTCCACAGGGGGTGCACAGATGCCACCGCTGAACCCTGTACCCCCAAACCCATTGGCCGACTGCTGATGCTGCCCCTCCGGCTGCTGCTCCCCAGGGCTCAGTGGTGCTGCCGCAGTGGCTGCAACAGTCCCACTGTCCTGAACAAACACCAGTGCTGCCCCACTGGTGCTGACAGGCACAGGCTGGGACTGTGATGACACGCAGGCCTCCACGGCAGCACCACCCACAGCCATAGGCGCAATGTGTCCTGCTGTGTGGTCATCCCGTGGCACACACGTGTCACTGCCCATGACGTTAGCGGCATCATCATTGGTGATGGACTCTGCACCAGCCCCAGTCACAGCATGCCGGCATCCGTGGATGCCGGCATGCTGGGACACAGGCAGGGCTTCCTCTGCACCTGTTACAACGACATCAGTGTGGACAGTCAGGCGGCGCCACTGTCGCACTGATCCACGTATACCTGTGGAGGTGGATGGGCCCTCCTCCATCTCCAGCTGACTGTCCTCAGTGGACAGGCCCACCACCGCTGACCCATGCAGATGCTCAGGATCTGTAAGGGAAAGCAAAGTCGAGTTACTGCATGTGAGCTACCCTGCCCCCACCATAGACAGACCATGACTTACCATGCAGTGATGGGCCACCACCCACCTGGAAGCCACCACCCGGAACTCCCTCAATGGCACTATGCTGCATGCTTCCAGCAAGCCTCTCCTCCTGTACCACCTCGGGCTGTCCCCCACCTGTTGCAGCTCATGCTGCCCTGATGGCAGCCACCTTCTCCTGTATCCTCCTCCTGTCCGTGCCCATCTTTTTCTTACACTCCTGCATGGAGCGCTGGTGGCTGCCATGCAGGTTCACAGCATGTGCCACCTCCTCCCATGCTGCAGCACGGGCTTGAGGTATTCCCTGCCATCCACTGAGAAGTGGCTCCTGATCCAGGTAGGCCTCAAACAGGGCTTCGGTCTCAGCCTTGGTAAAGTTAGGCCTCCTCCTCCTCCTCCCACCACTGTGTTCCTCCTCTCCCTCAACTTGCTTGGTCATTCTTTAGCCTGTAAGAATGGCAGTTGTTACCTGTGACTGTGCAGTCCCATGCATGTTCCTAAATCCACAGTCCACACTCCCAAACAGCATGCAACTCACCAATAGACTGCAGTAACCGACTATGGCCACTGCAGCCCAATGTCGCACTTTTATAGCGCAACCCATGCAAATGAGGCGAGGCGCAACTTTAAGTGGATGCAAACTGCAGTGCTGTGCCATTGAATGGCTGATTAGATGATTTGCATATGACGGCTGAATATCGCGCTTTTGCACCTTGCGCAATTGTGTTGAATGTGCTGAGCCAATGGCGCAGTTCTGTGACATGCGTAGTACACACCTCACTGTGCATGCCCGGGTTGCTGACGCAGGCGTCTGTCGTGCTGCTGATGTGCTGTGCATGGTAGGCAATGTAGGGCACAGCCACCATTGTGCCAGTGGCGCTATATCGATGGTCACTACATGGCGCTGTGGCACTTGGCCATCATAGGCGCAGTAGACCGCTAACACAGGCAGCCAATCGCGCTACACACATTGGGTTCCAGTGGCGCTGTGCGTGTTCATGCGCCAGAGACCCTTGACCCTGTGCCCGACCTTTGCCCCCTAGACGCCATGCATCAGGCATGGGTGCACCTCTATCGCGCTGTTCAGTGACAGCGCGATAGGGAATGGCAGCGCTGTACCGCACAGCATCTGCACATGGGGAGCCGTGCTGCAGAACGCCATATTGCCAACTCAAGCAGAGAGCATGGCACACAGGAGGGCAGCTCAGTGGTCGGCAATAGAGCTGGCCAACCTAGTGGCCATTGCGGAGCCACACCATGGGCCACTGTTCGGGGAGGTGCCCCTGGACAGGTCCAGGACCCAGGTATGGGAGGAGGTGGCCACTGCACTTGAGAAGGCCACAGGATGGGGAAGGAGCACTGAGCAGTGCCGCCACAGGTACGGGGACCTGCGGCGGAGGGAGCCGGAGCTACTAGCATGCCTGCGGGCACGTGCCAGGAGTGGCATGGTGCCATGGCCAGGTAGGTGTTACGTCAACACACTTTTATCTTCCATATGGGTAACAGTGTTGTATGTGTCCAGCACATGGGGGAGGGACCGTCCAGGGTTGGCTGTGGTGGTGTTATCAGGGTGTGGGGTGGGTGGTTCTGGCTGGGTGGGAGGGCACACACCTGGGGGCAGGGGGACTTTGCTATGGGATTGTACTGATGTTCCTCTCTCCATGTTTGCACCACAGGCCTGGAGGAATGCCGCTGTGCCTGTGATCTTCGGTGGCAGGAGGAGCAGAGTGCAGCCAGGCAGGGCGAGGGCCCTCAATGCCCACTGGACTGGCCTGATGAAGGTGAGTGCCATACCTCCATGATTACTATTGCATGCTGTGTAACAGGGTGGGCAGCGGGGCATGGCCACCATCCATTGACACCACTGCCATGCACGTGACTTGTTACAGTCAACACTGTCCAGTGGCAATGCATGTCTGGGAGTGCGTCGATGGTGGTCCATGCGTGCACCAGGTACATGGTTGTGCCACAGCCTTTGCACCACATAGCCATGTCACTAAATGGCCACAGTGGTGCTGTGTGTGACGTGGCCGGTGGGTGTGTGCAGCATTCTGCATGGCTGTATGCACCTGGGTGGGCAGGTCATGTGGACGTGATCGCTGTGGGTAGTCACACACCATCACAGAGGTATGTCCCACGGCCGTATGCCATGCACAGTGGGCGGGCTGTATGGGGTTGTGCATTCACACCTATTGACTGTGCTCCCTTGTCCTAGGTACATGCCATCTCCGGGAAATAAGGGAGGTGCTGCGGGAGATACTACAGGTGGCGAGGGCTTCGCTGGACATCCTCCGCAGGACTGACAACACCGGGGTCCTGCGGAGGCACAAAGCATGATGGAGTCGGAGTGGGGAGAGGCGCTTCAGCTAGGGGTCCCTCAGTCCTTGTAATCCCTTACTCCCTTGGACCCACCGTCACACCCCTCCTTTCCCATCCCATTTGTCCACCGCTGCCTCTACCCACCCCCACCTTATTTGTGTCCCTCCCACCCACCTCATATATATTTTGTACATAGTATTGTAAATAGTTGAATTTTATATGTTTGTTCAATACAGTTATTTTGATATGAATACTGTGGTGGTCTCTGATTTACAGTGGGCTATAGGTGCTCAGCTGCAGTGGTGCGCATGGTGTCGGGGTGGTGAGGTCATGGGTATGTGTGTGTCCATGTGGAGGTGACTATGGTGTGGGGTAGCTATCAGTCAGTGTCTGTGGTGTGTGTGTGTTGTGCCCTGTGCACTGGATGACTGTGTACAGTGGTCCATGGTGCATGCTCTGTGTCCATGGCACCCCTATCAGCCCATCCATGGCCTGTGCAGCTGACACACAATGCATGTCTGTGACCTGCACAGTCCACTGGCATGTCAGTGGTGGCAGTCCCTGCAGGGCAGCCACTGTACCCATCACATTGCTGGGTTGCCTCTTGTCACTAGTGTGGTGCATGTCTGCCTCGGGTGACACTGTGGCCTCCACAGTTGTTGTCCCACCTCCATGCTGTGCCTTGTGTGTGTTGCAGGGGATGTGCACCACTGTCTGTGACTTGTGCTCCAGGCAAATGATGGTGGTGTATGGGTCCACAGTGCCTGCACAGGGTGGTTGGCACTCCAGTGCCATGGAGGACTGTGGGTTGTGTGTACACAGTTTACATGGGCCCACACTGGGGGCTTGGTTGCCCCACCACTGCGTCCCTGTGTTGTTGAGCCCTTGGGTATGGGTGAGTGTCTGTCCATGCACTGTGTGGCATCCGGTGTGGTGCATGCTTCCACGCACCACTGTGGGTGTCTGTGCTGGCTGTTGTGGCCAGTGGTGGGTCGGGGTGTGTCTTTGGAATACTGTGCAGGGTGCTGTACCACTGGTGGTGGTGGCAAGCCCTGTCCCATGTGGGGTACCTCATGTGCCGATGCATGGTTGGTCTCTCAGCAGTACCTCGGGGGGACTGTGCATGGTGGCACTGTGTCTGCCGTTGTTGCATTGCTGTGTGCTGCCACCCACCGATGGACGCTCGTGGTGGGGCTGGCTTGCATGGTTCTGTGGTGCACAGGGTTGCATTGTCACAGTGGGGGTGGTGGCATGCATGGGGTTTCCTGCAGTGGTGGTCGCTGCTCCTGGGGGTGTGTCTGAGGGTCAAGGTGCAGGGTGTGCACTGCATTGGTGGAATGGTGTGGCACGGGGTGGTCAACCCTCCTTGTGTGCCAGTCACAGCTTGCTGGGAGATGTGATGGGGCACCATGGCCCGGCTGTGGGTTGTTTGCTTGTCTCCATGGGCCAGTGGTTATTCCAGCCTTCCCCCAGTTGTGCAGTGCATGGGGTGTGGGGTGATGATGTCTGTTCTGCTGTGTATTCCTGTGCCCATCTGTGGCATGGGTGGTGGGCCCCTACCTCCCTGGTTGTGCAGTTGCATTGCTCTGCTGCTGGGGGGCATCCCTGGTTGCGCTATGGCACCTCTGGACTGCTCAGCTGCACATCCCTTGTTATGCTATGGTGCATCAGATCTGCTCAGCTTCCCCTCCCTAGTTGCGCTATGGCGCAGGTGGTGTGATATTCAGTCGTCAGCTGTAGGCGCAGTTTGGCCTGCTCCATTTTTGAATATCACGTCTCTTGCACATGGGCGTAATGGACTTGTGCTTGCTCCTGCTATTGCGCACTTTTTGGGCGCAGTTTGAATATCTGGGCCTCTGTATTTTGCATTTCATTTACTATTTTTAATTTTAGTAAACTTTGTTTACCTTGAAATCCTGCCTGAGCTTTTTCCTCATTTTGAGTGTGAATGCTGAGACGGTGTTGATAATTCTGATAGAACTGTTAAGGGCATACAGTGTGTTACCATATGAACCAAAGTAAAGTACCACGGTCTCAGCTGAGTCAAAAGGGAAATTCTGAACCATGTTGTGTGCCCGCTGGGTTAAGTATTGCACTGCATTTCCCTGAAGAGGGTGTGATATTTGGACCTGTTACCTGGCTGTGCTATCGAAAAAGGGTTCATATTTGACCCCAGGACTCGAGACTGGTAGTTGATCGGACCCAAAACAGACAGAAGGGTTACTCTGTTTGTCTCCTGTTCATGTATTGTACTTCGAGGTTTGGCACTGTGGGAGCAGAGGGCCTGACCCCCAGAGTGCGTTTGTGAAACTCATATCCAATGGTTTCCAATGGATCATCTTCAGGTGTATCCTTGGAGTGCAGGGCAGTTAAGTGACTTGCTCAGCGTCACAGAGTATGCAAGTGGAGGTCTGCTGGATGCACCAAGATCATTCACAGCTCATTATTCTAACCGGCTATACTGCCAGCCATTCAAAAATGGAGGAGGGGTGGGTGGAAGGCAGTAAATAGAAAGCAGTGGTGTTGAATGAATACTTCTGCTCTGTCTTTATTAAAGAAAAGGATGGACCAGCACCACATGGGAGGATAAGGATGGAAGGGAAAACATGGCAAACGACAGGATAACAAAAGACATGGTATAGTATGGTATGGTAAAATTTTATTCTTATTCACATGAATATAATAGGAACAGAATAAAGTCCAATGAGTGTAAACTCATTTTCAAGGAGGTCCAATATAAAATCTAGAACAATTTCAAATAGACAAACATTTTACAAATAGATCCTAACATCAAAATCTAGCAGCAATAACAAATAGACAAAACATTTAACAAGTAACATACATACAAATAACATAGTTGTACATTACTATACATAAGACACATAATAATAACAATATTTGTTCATCTAATAATGATACATAATCCTACTATAAAGAACACTGCATCAAAACTCCCTATTACTTTAAAGTCCCCAAGTGTTAACTTAAAGACATAGTTAGGAAAGGGCTTATGTCTGTAAAGGTACACAAGTCACCAGGCCCAGATGACATGCACCTGTGCTGAGGGAACTGACAATGGAGCTGGCAGGTCAACTGGTGGACCTATTCAATAGCTATTTAGACATGGGGGTGGTACCACAGGAGTGGGAAACCACACATGTGGTACCGCTGCTTAAGAATGGGCTCAGGGATGACCCTGGGAACTACAGGACAGTTAGTCTGACCTCCATTATTGGTAAACTGATAGACCATTATGAAGGAAGGATAGTTGAGCTCCTGAAGCCAACAGGCTACAGAATAAGAGACTGCATGGGATCATGTCAGGAATGTCCTGTCAAGCCAAACTGATCAGTTTCTTTGGGTAATGAAGGCAGTGGACAAGGGTCAGGTGGTTGATGATCTATATTTGGATTTCAGCAAGGCCTTCCACTCAGTGCCCCACAAGAGGATGATCAGGAAGTTAGAGGACATAGGGTCAGGGAGTAAATTAACCAGGTGGATGGTAGATTGGCTTAGAGGTAGAACCCTGAGGGTGGAGTGGGGGGGGGGCTCTCAGGAACAAGGGAAGTTATCAGTGGTGTCCTGCAGAGGTCCGTGCTCAGCCTAATGTGGTTCGGTGTGTTCGTTAACAACATTGGGATGACGTTAAAGGCAAGATCTGCCTCTTTGTGGATGACACTAAGCTCTGTGGGAGAGTGGACCCTGGTGAACTGGTAGAGGACTTGAAGGAGGACCTAGCAAAGTTGAAGAGGTGGTCAGGTATCTGGTAGCTGAGGTTCAGTGTAAAGAAATGCAAGGTCATGCAGATTGTAAGAAAGAACCCAAGGGCCGAGTACAATCTGGAGGCGGGTGGGGGGGGCTAGGTCACTGAATCAAATGAGGAAAAGGACTTAGGGATTGCCATTGCCAGTGACCTTAAACAGGCTATGCAGTGTAAGAATGCAGTTGCCAAGGCTATCAGAATGCTAGGCTGTATTGCTAGAGGGTTCATGAGCAGAAGGGAGGAGGTTATATTGCCACTGTGTAAATCTTTGGCAGATATTTAGTACCACTGCACCTCGAGTATGGTGTGCAACATTGGACCCCCTATCTGAAAAAGGATATCTTTCCAGCTCAAGGCAATTCAGAAGAGGGTAACAAAGATGTTCAGGGACATTCACACAAATCAGCATTTCCTGAAAGCCAAGAAAACAGTCTCCATGGTCTTTGGCACAAGGCAGAGACTCTCTCGGCTCCCTTCCCTCCCTCCCCACTTTCCGCACCCTGGATGGGACAAAGTTGGAGGGCTGCTCCTCTTTTAGATACCTCAGGGTCTGGCTCGACCAGCACCTCAACTTTTCTGTACATATTGATGCCATCCACAAGAAACAGTGCCCCAAACTGGGCACCCTGTATCGCAACCATGGGTGCATCCCATTGCCAGCCTGCCGTGCAATAGCACAGAAAATGATTCTCCCTATTTTCGACTACAGGCATGCAGTCTACAGTGCCACTTCCAAAACCTCCCTAACCAGACTGGATACTCTCTACCACTCCTTCTGCCATTTCACCCTGGACTGTCCACCCAGTACACGCTATTGTCTCCTCTACCAGTTCCTGTCCCTCCCAGCCCTACAGGATAGGAGGCAGGTGTACTGCACTAGTCTTACAGCTAAATACTGGTCACAGTCCATGCCTGCTTATCTCACTTCCACACACTCTTCACTCCTCCTCCCTCCCGTGCCCTCAGGCACTTTGACTCCCGGTCCCTGTTGGTCCCTCACATGTCCACCTCTGCAGACCAGGCTTGCCTTCTCCTATCGATTGCCTAAATTGTGTAATTCTCTTCCCTCCACCAGTCTTCATGCCTCTTCCCCTACTTATTTCAACACTCTGCTTAAAGACCACTTCCGCTCCTCCTGCTCCTAACCTTGCTGCTGAACAAAGTCCTAGCTCTCCCATACCTGCTTAGATTGGGCTACCAGACACTGTGATGCCTTGACAGCATGATATTGGAATCCTGCTGCACTATTTTAGTTGCTGTATTTCATCTCTACTTGTATTGTTTATATGTATTGTATTTTATTGTGTTTGATTCTGCACTGTATTGTATGAAAACACATCACTGTATTAATTGCTACCTATGTTTTACTTGCACAATTTTTGTATACTTACGCAATTTTTCCCAATGCTCCCTTCCCCCCAGGATGCATTTGGAAATGAGCACTTGTCTGCTCAGTGTGCTTTCCTGGTAAAACTTTTAATTAATTAAATAAATAAATAAATAAATAGTGCAGGGCATATGAGGACAGACTGAGAGAACTCAACATAACATAAAAAAACATAAAATCTGATGGCAGATAAGGGCCATTTGGCCCTCCCAGTCTGCCCCCTTTTTCCCTGCCTACATTCACACTGCACACCCTACCCAATCTACAGTTCTTTCTCAAGCTTCCTTTACACTGTGATTCCCTTGTGCCTATCCCATGCAGTGTTGAACCCCTCCACTGTTTTTGCCCACCATCCCCTCTGCAGGAAGGCTGTTCCAGGAAGCTACCACTCTTTCTTTGAAGAAGTACTTCCTCACAACTGTCCTGAATTTACTCCCCCATAGTTTCACATCATGTCCCCTTGTTCTTGAGCACCTTCTTTTCTAAAAAATACTTCCTCCTGTTCCTTATTTTTCCCTGTGAAGTATTTAAAGGTCTCTACCATATCAGTCTCTTCCTCCTCTCTTCCAGAGTGTACATATTATGTTACCTCAGTCTCTTCATAGGGCTTCTGGTGCAGACATTGCATCATCTTGGTTGCCCTCCTCTGGACTGCTTCCCCTCCATCTATGTCTTTTCGGAGATGCAGTTTCCAGAACTGTACACAATGCTCAAGGTGGGGTCTTACCAGTGACCTATACAGGGGTAACATCGCCTTCCTCTTTCTGCTGGTGATATGCATTCCTACATACCCCAGCACCCCACTAGCTCTCCTCACTGCCTCATTGCACTGCCTGGCTACCTTTAGGTCATCTGATATAATTACCACCAAGTCTCTCCTGCTTAGTAGTCATCAGCACCACTCCACCAATTTTGTACTCCACTCCTGGGTTTCTGTGCCCAAAGTGCATTATTTTGCACTTTATCACATTGAAACCCAGCTGCTACACCCTTGGCCACTCCTCAGGTTTCCTTCAGTCTCTGTTCATCCTTTCTACCCTCCTCAAATGTCCACCCTATTGCATATCTTGGTGTCATCTTCGCTTACAGCTCCTCTGCAATGTCACTTACAGTATAAAGACATTAACGAGGAATGGTCCCAGCACTGATCCTTGAGGTACCCCATTGGTCACAGTCTCTTCCTCAGAGCAAACTCCATTTACCACCACCCTGTGTTGTTTATGCCTTAACCAATTTTTTATCCTGTTTACCACCTTATTTCCCACCCTAAGCTACCTAGCTTACTTACTAGTCTCCTATGTCTGATGGTGTCGAAAGCCTTGCTGAAGTCTAGGTATGCCACATCCACTGCTACTCCCTGATCCAATTCCTTGGTCACCCAGTAGAAGAAATCTATCAAATTTGTCTGACATGACCTCCCCTGTGAATCCATACTGCCTTGGGTCTTGTACCCCATTGTAAGTAAGTAAGTAAGTAAAATGTATTTATAAAGCACACCATCTCTGGAGGCTGTAGGTACTGTACATAGACAAAAAATACATAGTCCAAAATCAACACACAAAAAAATAAAATACAAAATATAACCCAATCCTTCCCTTCAGCAGCATTTCTTAACTTCCCCACTGCCAATATCAGGCTGACTGGGCTATTATTGAAAACCTCTTCCTGCTACAGAAGAAGTCACTTAATTAGGATGCATATAATGGGGATGTCTGCTTTATTGGGACTTCCAACCAGACACCGATTAAGTGGCTATATATTATCCAATGGAAAATTGTTTTGCTTAAATGGGATGCCCCTGCTGTCTAAAGGGGATGGTCTGATCACAACTAGATTTGCCCTTCCCATTTATGCAGTAATCCTCTTTTGGCACATATTCTAACACCTGATTACGTGTGAATTGTGGCTGTTAGGTGTCAGCAGGAAAGAGGGAATCTGTTAGTATAACTATTAGCTGAAGTTTCTCAGCAACTAGAGAATGTGAATGTTATCTCATCCCTTATCCTGTAGTCTGCTCAACTGGAAGGGGCACAGGAGAATTATTATCTTTGGGGTTGTGGAGTGGCAGTCATTCAGCACCCAGAACATAAGACTAGTGAATTTGATTGAATCAAAAGTTGTGTGCTCTAGTCCACCTGCAGCTTCGAGGAGATATGACTCAATTTTTTTTTCCAAAAATAATATTTATTTGAACAGTTTTATTTATTTTATTTATTTAGTTTTTGTTGACCGGGTAAGTGCACTAGACAAATCCTGCCTATTTTCAGGCATGACCCAGGGAAGGGGGATACAGATGAATGCCAACTGACCTTGAACCAGATTAAGCTGTTGGTGGTATTTTTAGTGAATGAGGGAAATTTGGCCAGGACACTAGGGAAATTCCCCAACTCTTGCTGCACATCGCGCAGTCGCGCTGCAGGAGAGTTGAATGGAGGTTAGTGTGCTTCTGACTATGGACGGTGTGGGTTGTCTTGAGGAGAGCTCCTGTCTGGAGCAAGACTGTCAGGCTGACTCGGTGGAGATTTCGAATTTAGAGTCTGAGATTGTTACAAACGCTGAGTTTTCCTGTTGTGGACTCCTGTTCGGAGTCGATAGACCCAGATGAAGAAACCCTTAAGCGTGACTTGGACATCTCGAAACAACAGTTGCTGGATTTGATTTCGGCTGCTGAATGGGATTTTTTTGGCCAGGAAATTAACTTTGGATGAAAGGAAAAATAAATGATCTGGGCAAAGCCCTTTACCTGGGAGTGGTAAACGTTTGCCCTTGGAAGCTGCTGCTGATTCTTTGGACCCTGTCTTGCATTCTTCGGTGGATCACGCTCTGGTTGATGATGTCATCACTCCGACGCCAGGTTCTGTTGAAGACTGGACCCCAGGGCTGGCTCTACAGAATGCCGGTTGGATTCATGACGGGGATCGTTGGGTTCCTGACCCAGCTGTTTTGTTGCCGGGTTCTCCGACTTTGTTGCCTACTCCGGTTTTGGCTGTTTTCTCTGAGTCCATGGCGCGATAGCAGGGGACTCAATTGCCTGCTGCACGATTTCCGCCCAAGACGGTGTCTCCAGCTTCAGTGTGTGGTACAGACAACCACTGTTTAGTTAGCCAGCAGACCTTTAATGCTCCAATGGTAGCTGTTTCTTCTGATGTCACCCCTGCTGTGGATGGTAAGGTGCCTATTTCTTCTTTGGGAGATGACGGTGCAGATGTTGGGACTCAAGCTGTAAACCAGGACCAGCGACCAGCCCAAAACATTTTCAGGACTGTTTCACAAGCCTGCTGAAGCGGCGAAGAGGCATTTTTTGGTCTGGTTAAAGTATATTGGGACTGCTCCTGTTATCCCTGATAGGATATGGGTGGGTAAAACATTGATTAAGGACTCTTTGGGCTTTGCACCCTCGGAGGTGTATGCTTTTATTCATGCACCGGGTGATCAGATTTATGATCTTAGTTTCTGCTCTATGTACTTACTGGACAAATTTTGGAAATTGTATTATTCTGTTAAGGAATTTGGGGCATGGCAAGATTTTATAGCCATCCCAGTAACAAAACCGACCTTTAAAACGGTTACTATTTTGTTTCAGAATGAGGGGGTTTGTATAAATGATATCTCATTTTGGCTGGAGAAAAAATGTACTGTTATGGAGAAACCTAAACCCATTATTGATGAAAATTGGTTTTGGAATGGGGGATGGTTGTTTCGGGTACAGTTGAACCAATCTGAAGTTGGGATTTCCCATTTGCCTAGCTCCTTTTTTTTGGGTAGAGATCGGGGGGTCCTGTTTTATGCTGGTCAACCCAAGAGTTGTTATAAATGTGGGGCCCTCGATCATCTTAATGTAGATTGTGATCAGATCTGGTGTTTTCACTGTGGGATGCTTGGGCATACTGCCCCTCAGTGTACTGCCTGCCCCTTCTGTAAACTGTGCGGGGAAGAAGAACATTCCTTTCATGAGTGCCCTTGGGCAGCACATAATTTGGAAGGGGAATCAGACCAAGATTATTATCTGGATAAGGCCAAACAATGCTTTTCTGTACCTCTACAGCCTAATGAAGGATTGGTTTCTGGTTGAGGAAGTGAATCCTCAGGATTGCCAGAGCAGCTGCACAGGGGAGGGAGCTGGATGTCATTGTCCACTTAGGGACAAATGACCTGGCTAAGAAAGGGATTAGAAGTGCAGGAAGAGTTTGTGGAATTGGGGAGGGCCTTAGTCAAGTAGCACGCACGGTAACCTTCTCGAGGTGCTACCCATCTATGGCATAGGAGAGGCTAGGGTGTTCCGTACCATGGGATTCAATCAGTGGTTGAAAAACTGGTGTGGAGCTCAGGGATTTGGCTTCATTGGGGACTGGGGGTCCACCTGGAGTGATTCAAGCCTATACTTGCATGATGGGCTGCATCTGCCCGGGAGGGGAACCAGGATCCTAGGTGATAGGTTTAAATGCTTCATTGGCAAGCTTTTAAACTAGCCAAGGGGGGAGGTACTGGAAAGGAGCAGGAAAATCCTAGCACCCCCCAAACAATCACGGTAGTAAGTGTGACAAACACCAACATGGAGGTGTCGATAGGGAGAAGGGCAGGGGTAAATGGAGAAAGTGACAAAGGCAAGGAGGACAGGGATGGGGCAAAAGGGGGTAAGGCCATCAGGAAATGGAGGGTAATGAGTACCAATGCCTGTAGTCTGGGCAACAAGCTCCCTGAGCTGGTGGCATTAATGGAAGAGGATGCCTGGATATCGTAGTCAGTCACAGAAACATGGTACACAGAGAACCATGACTGGGATGTTAACATACCAGGTACATAACCTAGGAGAGACAGGAAGGGGAGAAGAGGGGAGGAGTAGCTCTCTATGTAAAGGAAGGGATAAAGGCAACTGAACAAAAGAGTAAACAGGGAGGAGAGGAGGCACTGTGGGTCACCTTGGAGACTGGAAAGGGCACCACAATCCGCACAGGGGTTGTGTACAGACCCCCATGTCAGGGGATGAAGGAATGGACAAGGATGTGATGGAAGGCATTCTTAGAATGGCAGAGAAAGGGGAGATACTGTTGATGGGAGACCTGAATATGCCAGATGTTAACTGGAGCACATTTGCTGCAGCGACATCCAAGAGCAGGGCCATTCTTGATGCCCTACAGGTGGCAGGCATTAGACAGCTAGTTTTGGAACCCACTCGTGAGGGAGCAATTTTAGACCTCGTACTCTCAAATGGGGGCAGTGAGAGGATCTTAGATCTAGAAGTGGGTTGCCATCTGGGGACAAGTGACCATCAAACAGTGTGGTTCATGTTAAACTCAGCTACAGAGTCAAGCCATACAAAAGTGAGGGTACTGGACTTTAGGAGGGCTGACTTTGCAAGATGGAGAGTGCCTCAGAAAAGCACTAGCAAACAGGCTAGAAGGAGGTGTGGAGCAACAATGGGAATTATCAAACTGCCATCACAGAGGCAACAAGCCTTTGTGTGAAGCAAATAAACAAATCAAAATGAAAGAAAAGCCACTATGGTTCTCAAGAGAGGTGGCTGTGAAAGTCAGGAAGAAAAGATAGCATACCGGAAGTATAGGGAAACACAGAAGGAGCAGGACAGAGGCTGTACCAGTTAAGGCAGAAAGAAGCAGGAGGGAAGTCAGAATAGCAAAGGCCCAAACTGAGGAAAAGATAGCCAACTCAGTTAAGAAGGGGATAAAACCTTTATAGGTACATCAGCGAGCGTAGAAAGACAAAGGAGGATAGTGAGGCTGAATAGAATAAACGGTGGTGGGCAGAGGGGACAGTGAAAGCAGGAATACTGAACGAATATTTCTGCTCAGTATTCACAAAAGAGGAGGGGAAGTGCCTAATCCAGTTAACAGAAGCACTCTTGATAGGGGGGTCGATCCCAGTCCTTTCACAGAAGAAAGGGTTCTGCAAGAACTCCTAAAACTGAAGGTGGACAAAGCAATGGGTCCTGATGGAATTCACCCCAGAATTCTAAAAGAATTAAGAAAGGAACTAGTGAAACCACTGGCTACTCTTTTTAATAAATCATGGGAGGATGGTGTGGTACCCGAGGACTGGAGGAAGGCGGATGTGATTCCCCTTCACAAAAGTGGGACCAAGACAGAGGCAGGAAACTACAGACCTGTCAGTCTGACCTCTGTGGTAGGGAAAGTGATGGAGTCACTTCTGAAGGAAAGAATAGTTGAGTACCTAGAGGTCAGTGGAGCACAGGATCCAAGGCAGCATGGGTTCACAGCGTGAAGGTCATGTCAGACAAATCTAATAGAAATCTTTGACTGGGTGACCAAAGTAGTAGACCAGGAAGGGGCTGTGGACATGGCCTACCTAGACTTTAGCAAGGCATTTGACACAGTCCCACACAAAAGATTATTAGTCAAATTAACCAGCCTGGGAGTGGGTCCCAGGCTGGTAGCCTAGATAAACATTGGCTAGACAACAGGACACAGAAGGTAATTGTAAATGGAGTCCACTTGAAGAAAGGCTGTTACTAGTGGGGTACCGTAGGGTTCAGTATTGGGTCCAGTCCTTTTTAGTGTCTTCATCAGTGGCATTGCAGAGGGACTGGAAGGAAAAGTATGCCTTTTTGCAGATGACACAAAGATCTGCAACAGGGTTGATACACAAGGAGGCATGGAAAGGATGAAAAGGGACTTGGCAGGGTTGGAGGAATGGTCTGACGTATGGCAGCTAGGATTCAATGCAAAAAAGTGCAAAATAATGCACCTGGGAAACAAGAACCCAGGGGAAGAATACACAATGGGTGGGAGGTAGTAACAACGACAAAACAGGAAAGGGACCTGGGGGTAATCATATCAGATGACCTTAAGGTTAGTGACAATGTGAGAAGGCAATAGGGGAGGCCGGGGTATACTGGGATGTATAGGAGAGGCATCAGCAGCAGAAAACAGGAAGTTGTTATCCCTTTGTACAGACAGTTGGTGAGACCCCATCTGGAATACTGTGTCCAGTTCTGGAGACCCCATCTCGCAAGGACATAGACAGGATAGAGGCAGTCAGAGGAGGGCAACTAAAATGGTGCAGGGTCTGCAAGAGAAGCCAGATGAGGAGAGACTAAAGGAGCTTATGTATACCCTTGAGGAAAGAAGGGAGAGGGGGACATGATAGAAACTTTCAAGTACCTCAAGGAATCAACAAAGTCCAAGAGGGTAGCATCTTTCAGAAAAGAGACTTGCAAGAACAAGGGACACAATTTAAAGATAGAAGAGGGCAGTTCAGGGGCAATGTGAGGAAGTATTATTTCACAGAGAGGTAGTGGATGCATGGAACAGCCTTCCTGAGGAAGTTGTGAGTCTAAAACTGTGGGAGAATTCAAGAATGCATGGGACAGACATAAGGCAATTCTTGTGGGGGGCAGGAAGATATAGGCTGTTGGTTAAATAGGATCTGCGGCTTATCCCGTAGGTAGGGAAATGAGCAGACTAGATGGGCCTAGCGGTCCTTATCTGCCGTCAAAGTCTATGTTTCTATGTTTCTATGAGGTAGAGGTTGAGGTCGAGGTCGTGTGTCACGGCCTGTACCTCGGGGTGGTGGTTTAGTTCCTCCCTTTTCCCATTCAGATTTGGGTGTTTTGGGGATTCCCTCTTCCCTTTCCCATATGTCTCAAGGCCCATCATGCTCCAATTTGGTGGACCTTGTCAATCCACCAGTTACTCCGCAAGGCTCCCCTGTCCGGACTGTGTCCTTAGCTAATTTTCAGGAGCAGCAACATCCAGCCCATTTAGGTTTACCTTCCCAGAGTCCTTCTGAGGCCACTGCAGTTACTGTTGTGGTTCCCCCTGGCTCGATTACTGAACCAGGACCAGATATTTCGGCTACGGAAAAATAATTTGTATTTCCTTTACAGTCTCACAATCGACCTCGGACTGAGGAAATGGCTCCTCTTTCTCCTTTGCCCCTGTCAAATCGATTTTCAGCTTTTTCTTGGAGTGAGCAGGTGGATTCGGATTTACCAATGTCAGGTATTGATCCTGACCTGTTTCCACCTCTTGCTTCCAGTACTGCTCCATCTAAGAAACACCAGTCTAAAACCCAAATGAAACAAGTTACCCATTCTAGTGGTAAACTAGTAGATGTCCCTCCCTGATGGGTTGGGTTTACTTATTGCCAGTTTGAATGTCAATAGTGTGCTATCTGGAAAGAAACGTCTTATTACCTTCGGTATTCTTTCTCAGCTACCTTTTGATGTTTTTTTTCTCCAGGATATGAGGATTCACTCATCACTGGACATTGACCAGATTACAGAGATTGGAAGGACGGTTTGTCCTTTTGGTCGGCGGATTAGACCCTTGTAGCGGGTGGGGTTTTGTTTTAAAAACTCATGTCTCTTTGTTTTCGTTTGTGGACATTGGAACCTGGCCGTGCTTTTTGTTGGTCGTTGTTATTAACACAGTGTCGTGCAGACTGATTAATATTTATGGTCCTCAATTTAAAGCCCAGGGGATTTCTTTATTGAAAAAATCCAACCCTTTTTATATACTAATAGGCTTGTTTTTTTTGCTGGGGATTTTAATATTAATGTCCTGAAGGATGGGCCTCTCAACAAAGTGTACTGTGATAGGGCATTCCTGCGGGAATTAATATCTCATACTGGGTTGAAGCAGGTATCTGTCAGGTCTTCACAGTCGTTGAAACCTACTTACTATAGGGGTAGGTTAGCTTCCTGTATTGACATGATTTTTCTTACTAACTCTCTATCGTGTGGGAATTTGGTTTCCATCCCTATTGAATCCTCTGATCATGTTTTGCTTGGAGTCTGTATGGACTCTCCTAGTAGGATTGCTGGCCCAGGATACTGGAAATTGAATTCCACTCTTACAGAATCCTCTGGTTTTGTCTTCCTTAACCAAGATTCTCAATGATAAATTATCTACAAAGTTTTTTTATGAAAATCTGGGTTTATGGTGGGAAGACCTAAAGATCTGCTTATGTGATTTTTTTCTGGCAGTGGGAAAAGATCAACAACTGTCTAAATATTCTAGTTATCTCCGATTAAGGCAACATTTAGGAATTTTACTTACAAAACATCATTTGGGAAGGGAGGATGTAGCTTTAGATTTTCAAGAAGTTAGTGTTCAGATGGAGTTATTTCAATATAATAGGATGTTGTCTTTACAACATGAACAGAGATTTGGGTACCCATGGGAAATTGGACCAAGGTAACCACTTTTTAAATTGCCACAAACAAACGGAGAAGAAAGTGTTCCAAAATTTTATTTCGGCACAAGGAATTTTGGTTTCGGATAATAAGGGTATTATGTCTACCCTAGAAGAGTACATTAACCTTTTGTTTGGGACTCCGGTTCCCTGATGAAGGTTTTAGTACCCAAATTTTGAACTCGGCTGCTTTACCACGCTTGAACTCCTTGTCACAGGATGAATTGCTCTTACCATTTACTTCTTTAGAAATGGAATTGGTTATTCTTTCCTTGAAGTGGGATACGGCTCCTGGATCGGATGGTTTGACTGCTGAACTTTACAAGATCCTCTGGCGCCTTATTCCAACTGACTTTTTAGAGGTGTTTAATTTCATGTGGTCTGATTTCTATTTACCTTCTTCTATGTATAAAGGCTTAATGATTTTTTTGTATAAATCAGGTGAACAGGTGGAGCTTACAAATTGGCGTCCTATTACTCTGCTTAATGTTGATTTTAAAATTTTTGCTAAATTGCTTGGTAATAGAATAATGTCTAGGATAGCTCGACTTATTTTTTCTACGCAGTTTTGCTCTGTGCCTGGCCACCGTATTACTGAGGCCTTACTGTTACTTAGAGAAATCTTGGACAGTGGGACTTCCTTGGCGGCATCGGTTGGCAATGGGTATATTGTTAGCTTGGATCAGGCTAAGGCCTTTGACGGGGTTTCTCATGCTTTTCTGTGGAATTGTTTGGCTTCCTACGGTTTCCCGGATTTATTTATACAAAGGATAAAGCTATGTTATGCTCTAGCTTGTGTTACACCTTATGAGAATGGATGGATGGGGAAAACGATTTTGATATGAATAGGAGTTAGACAGGGTTGTCCCTTGAGCCCTATTCTATATGTCTTTACATTAGACCCTTTATTGCGTATTCTTCAGAATTCCCCAAACATTTATCCTCTGGGTATGGTATTTCATTTCCAATTAAAGTACTTGCATATGCAGATGACATTTGTTTGTTGGTTAATGATGCCCACTCTGTATGTTTGGCTTGTGCTTTACTTCAGGAATTGGGTAGAATTTCTGGTGCCCGGCTGAATATGGCCAAATCGTGTTGTTTGAATGTTGCGGGGTTTATTGACCAAGAGGATTGTATTGGTGATATTCCCATCTCACGGGTGCCTTGTCGCATTCTTGGTATTTATTTTGGTGGGGATTATATGGCACGTACCAACTGGTCATGAGTCTTGGACGTGGGCATTCCAAGGTTAAATTATGGAACCGTGGAAATTATCTAAGAAACGACGTATCTTTCTCCTAAGATCCTTTTTAATCCCTGAATTTTGTTTGTTAGTTCGATATTTTTTACCGCATGTTTGTTTACTTCATTGATGGGTTGTTTTTTCTTGTGTCTGGGGTAGTAGATTAAATCCTATTAAAAGGGAGGTTTTATATGCTTCTATTAAGTCTGGAGGTTTAAACATGATTCATCCAGTGGTGGTTTTTTTTACGATTTTTCTTTATGTGAATATTGTTCATTTAGTTACGGGTTCTGGACATCTGTGGTGTAGGTGGGGTAGGGAAACCTTACATGGTGTGTTTTTGGAATGATCAAACAATGCTTTTTTGCATAAAAACACAAGATCTCCTCGTCTCCCTTATAGATGGGATGGCATCATTGATGCTATCAAGAGATGGGGTGTATGGCTTGATGCAGTTATTATTATGTCTAGAAAAGCAATTTATGGGCAAATTATTTCGGGTTACTTTACTGTACCTACCTTTACGAATTTTTCTTTATTGGAACAAAAACAGATTTCTGACTATATTTCAGATTCTAGACTTCCGGTTCATTTATGGGATACTGTTTGGTTGGGGTTGCATGGTAGGATAAATGTTAAAGGGAATCAGAAACATAAGGCCTTGTCGGACCGGTACTGTCCCTGTGTTTGTTCCATGAAAACTGAAACTATGGATCATTTATATTTACATTGTCCATATATTTTAGACTTTTGAGACATTGTTAAAAATCGGTGGAAAAGGATTTTCTCTATTCCACCAGCACCAGGGTTGTTATTTTTTGGGATAACTCCATCTTTACCAAGTGGGGTACATTATGGTACTTACCGTATTCTTTTTGCTCATGTTCTATGCTGGATATGGATAGGTCGTTGCAGATTTCATTCTGCAACAACAGGTTATTACTCCATTGGAGCTTTTTCATATCATTAACACTGATTTAGGTAAATGGAAATTGGAGGAAAAATCATGTTTTTCCTTTCTTCAATGGTCCGGCCTTTGGAAACACCTTGCCTTTGTAGGCCATTAACTGAGGATTAATTATTTCCGGGGGTGAATGGCAGGGGTTTGTTTTCCAATTTGGTTTGTTTTTTTTCCCTTACTTTTGGGATTGTCACATGCATTTCCTTCTCTTTCTGTAACTGATTTTGTCCCTTTTGTGATTTTGTATAAAGAAGTTCTGTTTTGTTTAGGTTTTATTGTATATTATGACAAGTTCCCCTACTCCTTTACTAGGAGGAAGGGGGTTGTTTCTACAGGGTTTTTTTTTCTATGTTTGGGGATATTGTATGACGTAATACTTATTTATGTTTTTGTTTCTCTTTTACTTTATGATATTGTATGATGTGATACTGTATTGTATAAGATGTATTATGGTTTCAATAAAAAATTCCCCTACTCTTTTTGAAAAGTGCCATGGAATCTTTAACATCCACCTGAACTACCACCAATCCAGGCAGATGGGACCTCGGTTTAACATCTCATCCAAAAGATGGCACCTCACAAGTCCAGCACCCCTCTCATGCTGCACTACAGTGTCAGTGTCAGTTGGGATATTAACCAAGTGCCAGATGTGGGAACTGAACCCACAGCCCTCTGATCTCCCGGCCTCAGAGGCGAGTGTGCTACCTACATAGAGGTACAAAACGATATTATACTATTAAATGACTTAAATTCTATCCAGTTACCCCCTCCGCCCCCCCTTCCCTTGTTAGTTATTGCTGGGGTAGAACTAATTAAGTAACTTATACAGTACATTTTAACAATACAGTTCCTTACTGGGATGACAAGTTATAATACATTCTCTATGCCAAATTCATTAATGGAGTCAAATTCTCAATTATTTAATTCCATTTTGTTCCAAATATGCCACAAATGTGGCAACATAAATCAGAGTATTCTTTATTGATTGTTGATATTTTAAGAGGAGTTATGTATGCTCCATCTATGATTTTCCATTGTATTGTTTTGCTTTTTGCCGATATACACCCCTTATTACTTTTAATTCTCAATTAATCCCATAGTTGGTGGGACAGACCCAGAGAGGCTTTTTCATTCCACTTGTTATTAACTCTATGTGTATAATGACTGTTTTTTATAAAAAATTAAACTGTAGCATTTAGCTAATAATTTATTTGAACCTTTCACCATCCTTATCTTCTTGTCACCTATTATTTTTGTTTAAATTATAATTCTTATGATGAAAAATCTATACCAATTTATTAAATTTACTCTGAAGTGAATGATATGTTAATATATCTATTGGGGAATTTTTAAATGTACTATTTATTTCATAATGAGAAGGAAATTTAACATTGATCAAAATATCATACCATTTATTTATTTTATTCTTTTGAGTAAATCTATTTATCCACATATTAGTTTGTCCCCATATTGGTTTACATGGATATATTTGTAAAAATAACCATGGAATTTCTAATTTCTCTAACATTTTTCATTTTACTGCGAATAATAGGAAACCAGGTAGAAAAGGGATGGATTTGTGTATTATATACATCTTTCTCTAAGAATACATTACTTAAATTGATTTAATTATTATTATTATCTGGGCTTAGCAAACATTGAAATAATGGAGCATCTTGATCAAAATTAAAACTCCATTTGTATAATACAGATAGAATGTGGGCTTCTAAATAAATATATGGATCAGAACACCCTAATCATATGGGATTATTAATGACTTCCATGTAATTTTTGGTGTCCCTCCTCGCCAAAGAAATTTAGTGAAAATTCTTTGTAAGTCCTCAAACCATTTAGTGGATGGTGAACATATTATGCTTTGCAAAATAAATATATAATGGGGCATTGCCAACATTTTTAGGGTGTCTATCCTTCCCCATAATGATAAAGATAAATTAACCCAGTTATTTAATAAATTCATAATTTTAGACTTTGTTTCATTATAATTTGTTTTTATATTATTTTGTAGGTTCAGAGAAAGATATATTCGTAAGTATTTAATAGAATTTTGGATAGAGAATTATTTTGTATATTTGTTCACTTCTTCAACTTTGTGTTTTGATAGTTTCATTATTACTGATGTGTTTCTATTTCATTTATAACCTGAAACGCTGGAATATAAATTGGTTTAATTAAGAAAGGCTTCTAATGATGTGTTTCTATTTTTTATAATTAACATAATGTCGTCTGAAAAAATATTTAATTTTAAATGTTCATGAGATAAGTTTATTCCTTGTATATATGTATTGTTATGTATTATTTGTAAAAAAGGCTTGATGCCTAATATATAGTGGGAGACAAGGGACAGCCTTGTCTTACTCCATTTAACATAATGTACTTGTCTGTTAGGTATCTATTAATTTGAAATCTAACATATGTATTCTTATACAACTGATTAACTAAGGTGATTATTTTATCAGGGAACTTCAATATTTAAAGTGTGTGAAATATATACTTACAGTTAATTAAATCGAATGCTTTGCTAGCATCTACTGCTAAAGCATAGTATGCGTCATTTGTATACTTGGCCTTTGCATTTATAAATTGAATTATTGCTTGAATCTTTCTATTGGCTTGCGAGATCGTTCGACCGTTAAGAAATCTGTATTGTTTTTTATGAATTAAAGTAGGGATATGTGGTTGAATCTTATTATTTATTATTTTAGCAAAAAGCTTGTAATCAGAGTTCAATATGGCTATATGCCTATAGCCTTCAGGTAAATTGAGGGTCTTCCCTTCTTTATGTATTAATATTACTTTGGCCAAGTTCATTGACTCAGGTAGATTGTTTTGTTGATCTAAAAGTTTGTCTAACATATTATTAATCCATGGAGCTAAGTCTTCTGCAAGAGCTTGATAAAACTCATTTGTTAAGATATCTAAACCTGGAGCTTTTTTATTAGGTAAGGATTTTATGGTTTGTATTATTTCTGCTATTGTGATGGGCAGAAATTCAAAAGGGGAAGTCTGTAGTGTTGCTCTATTAAAAAATTCTGACATTACACTAGAATCCGGGATGAAGTTGTTTTGATAAATGTCTTTGTAAAATTCACATATAATCTCTGCAATTTCAACATCAGAATGTTTTAAATTCCCAAATTTGTCTTTGATAGATATTATTATATATTTTTGGTTTTTCATTTCTTAATAAACTGGATAATAATTTCCCATATTTATCTGTATTATAATATCTGACTCTCTTTAGGGCAAAATATATTTTTTGTTATCTTGTATTAACTCTAACTTTTTTGCCCTATAGCAGTACCAGTCTTTTTTATAGTGTTCAAAATTAGTAATTATTAAGGCATCTAGTTCTTGTAATTCACTATCCACATATTTATGATTTTTCTCCTAACACGATTTAACTTTATTTGAAATGAAATGATTATTGCTGTTAAGTTTGCTTTAAAAGCATCTCATAATTTGAGAGTTGTAGTTTGACCAGAAACATAATAGTACCAATATTCTTGTATTGTATTCTTAATTAGTTCTGGTGAGATTTTAAAAGTTAATTGTTAAATGACCAATTACTAGTAGTAATTTGGTTTTTATTTTCTAAAAGAATCTCCATAGATATTAATGCATGATCAGAAATAAAAATAGAATTTATTTCCATGATAATAATGTTTTGGACTAAGTTTTTTGAGACAAGGAAATAATCAATGTAGGAAAATGTTGTATTTTTTTTTATCAAAATGAGTAAACGTACTCCCTTATGGGTTCTTTATTCTCCATATGTCTACCAAATTTTCTGTTTTACAAAATTCAAATAGTTTCTTTGCTAATGCTACATTACTTCCAAGTGGAATTGCAGACTTATCTAAATTTGGATTATTTAAGGCATTAAAATCACCCACTAAAATTATATTAGTTGGTTGTAATGTTAGTAAACCTACAGTAACAGTGGCAAGAAATTCTGGATAGTGATCAAATGGGACATATAAAAAAACAATGATAATTTATTGATTATTAATTAGTGCCTTGATTAGTATTATCCGACCATTCAAGTCTTTATAATAGTCTAATTATTGAAAACAGAAATTTTTCCTTATCATTATGGCAACCTCGCAACTTTTATTAGTACCTATACTAAAAAATAAATGAGGAATCCATTCCTTTTTGAGTTTTAATATTTATTTTTCTGTAAGATGGTTTTTTTGTATAACAATTATATGGGCATTAGTTTTTTTAAAGTAAGTCATTATTCTAGATCTTTTTATTGGTGAATTTACACCATTAACATTGACAGAAATCATTTTTATTATGTAATTAGATTGCATCATTTAAGAAAAAAGGGAGAAAAAGAGAGAAAAAAATCCAATTTATGCTCAAAAATAAAAGGTTATTATACTTCAAAGCAATATTTTTTTTATTGTCCCATATAAGTATTTCTTTATTACTCTTCATTAGAAATTATCCTTCTACCCACATCAGTTCTACTAAATAAATAATCCCCAAAGCTGAATCAGCTGATCTGATTCCCCTCTTTATAATCAACAAATATAAAACAAACATTATGTAGGACATCCCAATATTTGTGAACTATGCTGTACATCCCCCCATCAGTCTCCACTATAGCTACTATAATTCAATTGCCAATGGCTAAACTCCATTACCATTTTAACTGTATTTATAGATCAAGAACACCAGATTAGCACCCCCTCCCCACTTTAGGATAAACACGACTGTGATGAGAAAAAAAAGACTGTTTAAATAATTGCAGTGGTAATAACTACCTGTAAAAAAGGGGAAATAAGAATAAACAGAGCTTGATCAATGTTAATAATCACAACACAGATTCCTTTCAACTTCCTCATCTTAATGAGTATATCTTATAAACATGTTTGGAGATATTTAATAAAATTTGTATCACTGGTTGCACTTCATTTACTCTCCTGGTACAAGAAATCTACTATGCAGTGATCAGTAGCATGCATTCTTATGAATTTAAAGGCACATCTGAGGAGCCCACTTCAGCTACTATGACTTATTTCAACAACAAAAGAAGAAATCTAAATCACAAAAATTTGAGCACCATCTCCCTCCTCTCTTCAACATATGCAAGGAACGTGTTCCTCAATAATACAGAAATGCGGTCCCCTTACCATGTTTATATCTCATTAGAACAGTAGGTCTGTGCCCCCTTCCCCACTTCAGGTAAACCTTACTATGATGATAGATAAGGTTTGTTAGCAATAATTCAGTGGATAAAAGAATAATCACAGCCATAACAATCATTAATAGTCACTACTATGAATTCTTATTGCCTTCATGCTCCTAATAAACATGTCTTCCCGGCCAGTGCCCTTTGGGGTAACCATTGCCTCAGTGCTTGTGCACTGAGGTTCTTTGCCTTTTAACATGTCTAAGAACATATTTTATAGGGGGAAACTTATATAATTTATACCACTAGCTGTGACTTTTAATTAACTCCCCAGGCAAACCATAATTTACCTCCTTTTTCTACCTTCCCTCTTCCTCCCACTTCTCATCCTTCCTCCTGTCTTAATTTGTACCCTAGTAATATCCCTAGAGAGTGAAGAGTCTTGTGCAAATTGAAACCACATAGTTGTTTTTAGTCACTATATCTTATTTTAACAAAAAACCAGTCTGCACACTGTAACAACTAGAAATCACAGAATTTACACAACATCCTCCTCCTTCCCCTAACATACACAAAAGAATATATCGTCCCAAAATGCAGTCTCAGTTCTTTATTCAAATATTTTAGGAAGTTTAATTCTTAAATCTTTTGTGTCTTCTTCTAACATTCCATAGGTATAATGCATGTTGTTAATTACCACTCATAGTATAGCTGGAAAAACCATTGTGGCTCTGGCACCATGTAATCAAATTCCATTCCGTAACCAGATAAATTTCTTTCTTGTTTGAATAACTTCAGGTGGATGGTCATTAAATATTGAGATTGTAGCACCCAATACATTAAGTCTCTTTTTTGTAAACTGCTGGCATCAACAATTCTTTGTCTTTTGATTTAATGAACTTGAGAATAATTGGCCTAGGTGGGGCAGAGTCATCAGGCTTCTGTCGTAGTCCTCTATGAATTCTTTTTCAAATGGAATATTGTTAGGGTCTGTGTCCAAATAGACAGCTGATATTTGATTAAATGTGTCTGAGAAGGTTTTATTATTATCCCACAATTCTGGAACACCTATTAATTGCATATTTTTTCTCCATGCCCTCATTTCAAAGTCCAGTAATTTTGTTTTTAACTTTTTATTTGAGAGAGCTAACTCATTTAATTTATTAGCAGTTGGAGCTGTTTCAGTTTGTAGTTCTGTTATGGTATTCTTTAAATTTTCCAGGTTCTGTTTTAGTTCTGCATTTTCCTTCATCAAGTCTTGTGTAATACTAAAATATGATTCAAATGTATTTTGCTGTTGAAATATTTGAGACATTTGTTGTGTTAGTAGCTTTAACTGGGAAAATAATTTTTTTACCCATTTAGGTGGCTCTTCACCACTTTCGTCCCCTGCACTCTCTCTAGTATCATTATCAGAGCTTGAATCTTGTAAGTGTACTCGAACTGGAGGGATTTTTACATATGCTATCCCCCCTCCTGTTTCCTGGAGCTTGAGCATTTACCTGTTTGTTTCTCTGAACATTTATGTGGAGAGACATCTGCTTTTCTTTTTAATGTAGTATTGGGTACTGAGTTAATTATATCAACGTCAGAAGAAAAAGTTCTTACCCCATCATTCTCCAACTGTTTGGTGCTTACAGTGACTTCTTTGTCAGTTGAGGATTCTATTGATTCATCCAGTAATGGGGATGAATCCACCAAATTTTCTGGTATATCTGGCAATATTTCTTGCAGCTCTACTTGACCCATATGCTGTTCAGTGTCTCAATGAGGTGTCCCAGCACACTCCAATGGTGTATCCAACTGGACCTCTGGCATGGCGTTTGGATTGATCATGGATGTAATAGGTGTGTCCGACTTTTTATTCTGTATAAAGCAAGGAAAGAGACTGCCAGTTGTTTGCTGTTTTTCTGCCAATGCATCATCTTCATGTGCTTTTTTAGTTGATTTTATTTTAACGGCAAAAGCATTTGAGTTTCTGGTAGCTATGGATGAAAACGCTGTTTTGGAATTTTTAGCCGTGTTCCATTCATTGCATTCTTGGAATCCTTCTTTGGCGTCATGATCCCAAAACTCCCATGAAGCAGGTCTGACACAGGTCATCTCTGAAACGACCAGACTGAATTACAAAACTGGGAATCACACCACCCTGGACTGGGCTCTGGTGTCAAACCCTGCAAACATCCAGAGTGCGGGCACAATGGCAGACTCCTTGAGTGACCATTCCCCGATTTTCTGTATATGGAAGAACAAAGCACCCAAGGTCCAGCCAAGAATCCTTACTGCCCGAGACTACACCAAATTCTCAGAAGTACAATTCAATCACTACCTAAGTAGCCAGGACTGGAGCCCCATAACACTCCTCCCAACTCTGGCTGAGGCCTTGGGATACTTTCAGGACTTATTAAGTACAGCTGCCAACCTCTTTGCTCCTATGAAGAGACTGAGGGTGAAAGGCAGCTATTACAAGTGGATCACTCCATCCCTCAAAGCTCCAATGACTACTCGGGACAAAGCCTGGAAGAAGTTCAGGCTCTCCACCCTCCTGGCAGATATTGTGGAATACAAAGCCCTAAGAAACAAAGCCAAGAGAGCCATTAAACTTGCCAAAAGAGAGTACATCACACACCTCCAGAAAACTAGCTTAGGCAACCCTAAGCAATTTTGGAATCTTGTCAATGACCTGATCAAAGGCAGCAAAAAGACATCAATCCAGCCCCATGGAGATCAACGGTCAGCTCACTACTGACTTTTCTCTAATATTGGCTGCCCTTAACAACCACTTCACAGATCTGGAGGCCTACAAGACCGGCCAATCTTCCCTGACTTTGGCCCCAAGCTCAGCTGAAGCAACACACTTTGAACAACCATCTTTCCACCTGAGACTGGCAAAGCACACTGAGGTCCTAACCCTCCTAAAGACACTGAAACCTAAAGGATCAGGGGGACCAGATGGGATCAACCTTTGGCTACTCAAGGCTGGAGCCACCTCCTTATCCAGGCCTTAACCATTCTCCTAAACAGATCACTGAGGGAAGAAGCAGTCCCTGACCAGTGGAAACATGCCAATGTAGTCCCTATCCACAAAGGTGGACTCAGGGAAAAACTAACCAACTATAGGCCGATTTCCCTTCTCTGCACACTTGCCAAGTTGCAAGAAAGGCTAATCTACAACCAACTCCGGGACTACTTGGAAGCTCATCAGCTCCTTGCTCCCTCTCAACATGGATTCAGACCAAACCACAGTACTGACACTGCCCTCATTAACTTCTCGGATGAAGTGCTCAGGCAATGGACAAAGGGATACCCACAGGTGCAGTCTTTATAGACCTGTTCCAAGGCTTGACCTTGTTGACCACAATCTTCTGCTACAGAAGCTGCACAATGTGGGCCTAGACCCCCATGCCCTCAAGTGGTTTGGGAGTTATTTATCAGGCCAGACACAGAGGGTCACATGGAAGGGGGCCATGTCAGAGCCACTACCTCTAAAACAGGCAGTACCTCAGGGTTCAATACTAGGCCCCCTCCTATTCTCTCTATTTACCAATGAATTAAGTACCTACTGTGGGGAGAGCTCAGTTGTACAGTATGCTGATGACACTGTCATCTACCGACCCTTGGGCGATGTGGCTGCTCTTGGTCTGCTCCTCTAAAAGGACCTCACTTCCCTAGAGACATGGCTGTGTGAGAACAGAATGGTACTTAATGCAGACAAAACCAAGGCAATGCTATTCAGGCCAAGATCACTGGGATTTGACCGGTCCTCATCCCTCTGACTAACCCCCACTCTCTGGCAAAAGCATTAATGTAGTTCCCTCCCTAAAATACTTAGGCCTAACTCTGGATCAGTCTATCACCTACAAGGACCACGTGGACCAGGTCACCAGGACCCTACATCGCAATATCGGTACCTTGTACCGACTCAGGGACCAGCTCATCCCTGAGGCCAGGCTCTTCATTGCGACAAGTGTCCTGCTCCCTACCCTGGCCTATGCGCCCCCGATTATACAGGGCATGGCAAAGCAAGAGGTATCCAGAATGCAAATCCTATACAACAAAATAGCTCGGTTCACTACCCAAGACCACCCACAATGTCACCACTGTGACACTCTGGCCCAGCTCTGGTGGCCCACATTGGCCACTCACCTCCAATACCCATTGCTTGTCCAGGCCTACAAGCTACTCAAATGCCCCGCTCCACCAAGTATAGCCAGAACAATAGCCATTAAACACAACCCTAGGAATTTAAGGACATCAGAACGAACACTACTGGAAGTCCCCAGAGTAAGGACTAATGCTGGCGGCAGATCCTTTTCTTGCCAAGCCCCCAGGCTATGGAACAAGCTCCCCCCCAGTCCAGGATGCCTCCTCACTCACAAACTTCTGCACCAGGCTCAAGTCCCATATACTGGCCACAAGTGCACGCCACTGCCACGGCTCTTAAGGTATCCTCTTCTTCTGCATCAAACCTTCCTAAAGGTGAGCCAACCATGTACCTCCCTCTAGTATCTGGACACTTAGGGACCAATGCTACCTCATGTATATCACTATGCTAAGTAGTACCAAGGCAAAACTGTGTCATGATGATAACCATGTCTGTAACCACTGTCTGTAACCACCTATGCTTGAAAAACCTATGTAATCAAAAGTTTTTCTCCACTGTATTTTATCTTGTTCTGTTATCCTGGGTCGCCCCTGAAAAAGGGACCTTCGGGGCTCAGTGGGCCTACCCGGTCACCAAAATTTAATAAATAAATAAATAAAAATAAATAAAACTCAAGAATACCTTAGTAACTTTCTTATCATTCTCCTTGTCCGAAGTTAAGGGCTCAAGGCTTATCGACATAACCTTCTCCTCTCAGACAGGGAAATGAATGCTGATGCTGACTCAAGAGCTTGGGAGGGATCGGTGCAACATTAACACACACGGCAGAGCTCAAAGGCAGCCATGTTGCCCCTCCCTCCTACATGGGTGGCGTCCCCTTCCATCTAGCACTGAGGAGATACAACTCACTTGTGTTCTGTCCTAATGAAATGACCGTCCCTTCGGTGTGCTTTTAAATTAAAAGTGAAGGAGAACGAATTGCCTCTAGCCCACCCACAGCTTTAGGAGGCACAGCTCACTTGTGTTCCAGATTTTTTTTTAGTTCTCTCATGTTATGGTAGCCCTAACAGGAGATCAGAGACTCTGTACAACATAAAGCTAAGTGTACCATTTTTAATACTTTTTTCTAACAACACGAATAAAAATAATTAAATGGAGACTGTCACAAATGTATTTCGCAGGTCAGGCCCTCTGCTCCCACAGTGCCAAACCTTGAAGCACAATAGTGTGAACAGAAGACAAACAGGGTAACCCTCCAGAATGTTCTGGATCCGAATCACCTACTAGTCTTGAGTCTGGGGTCAAATATGAACCTTTTTCTAACACACCCAGTTAACAGGCTCAGATGTGTATTCTCTTCGGGGAAATGCAATACAATACTTCACCCACTGGGCACCCATCCAGGTTCAAAAATGTACCTGTATGACTCAATATGAGACTTAGGTATATTCTTACCTTTAGCAAAATAGTAACACACTCTTTTCTTGAGCACCTAACAGTTGCCAGAATTATTAACACTTTTCCAGCATTCATATACAAAAGAAACTGAGTAGGCACAGGCAGAATTTCAAGAAAAATAGCATTTACTAAAAATTTAAAATAGATAAAATACCAAACATACTGTAGAACATATAACACAAATACTTACAGTCAGAACTAAATTGGAAATTACAGAACAAAAAATATGACTGAATACTTAGAATTCTCGCCTAACTAATTGTTAACAGAAGTGCCTGTTTTGAGTCCAGAGACCAAGTGTATCTTGCTCCTTTTAGAGTTCAGCGATAAAAGCCTCTTTCCATTCAGATGCTTGACAATTTTAAAATCCTTTTCCCCACCTCCTTGTGAGGTCACAGCACCCATGAGGTCACTGTCAGCCCTCTGACCACTCTGTAATCTGAGTATGAATATTTAAAAAGGATATTATTTTTCTGCTGGCTGGAAATCAGCAGTTACCAATTTAAAAAAAAATATATGACAGTCTCTTTGATCAAAGCAGTTTCCTTTGATTTCTCTCTGCTGGCTTCCTGCTTGCAAAATGATCCCAGTTTTCTCACTTTAACAAGAGTCTGTTAAAATGGTGTCTCTTCCTTCAGGATTATAAAATTCATACTTGGTCTCAGCTTCAAAAGGAATATTTAACAATGTCTTATCACCTGGCATTTTGGAAAGAAGTCTTTAATTAGTGTTTCCACTGGTCAGTTTTATGACAGCCTGCTGATTCATCACACTTTCACCTTTGAGTCACCAAGGTCACTATTACCACTGCCAGGCTGTTTTCTTTTCTAAGCAGACATTCACATACCATATATTTATATCACAATTTATAAATATAATAATAAGCAGGTGGCAGAGCATCACAGAGACAACCATCACACTGTCAAAAAAACCCTGTAAATCACTAATATTGCAAACTACTGTGCACTGTGTGTTATTAGTTTGCGTGTGCATTTGCCTGCAGATGCCTTGCTATTAAAACTGTCCACTCCTGATTATCGAGACAATCACTTAAAGGGGACAAAAGGCTTGCCACGGAGTCATACCCTTTACGTGGCTTCTACTGCATACTTTTGTGAACTGGGACTACATCTGCTCTTCTCCAGTCATGTGGGACTACTCCAGTTTACAGTAATTTGTTGAATAGGAATGTCAGAGGTTCAGCCAATACCTCCCTGAGTCCCTTTGGCACTCTTGGATGCACTCCATCTGGCCCCATTGCTTTGTCCACTTTCAGATTAGCGACTGCCTTCAGGACTCTCTCCTCTGATAAAGGACTAGAGTCCACCTTCCCCCATTCCAAGTTCCTGTTGCTTTTTTGAGGTCCCTCCTCTTCCTCTTCCTCTGTGAATACTGAGCAGACATATTTGTTTAAGATGTCTGCCTTTTCTTGGTCCCACTCAGTACAGTCCTCCCCTTCCCTCTTTAACCTTATAATCCCTCTCCTGGTCTTTTTTTTTGGCTCACACACCTAAAAGATGTCTTGTCCACTCTTCTGTTTGTACCATTGCACTCCTTACTGCTTTTCCTGCTTCCCTCTGTTTCTCCTGATACTGAGAGATGAAGATAGGGAGATGTGTTTTCTTGTATCTTCTGAATGCAATCCTTTTAGCCCTTACCTATTCCACCACCTCTTTCGAGAACCATACAGTCTCTTTTTCCTCTTGCCTTTGCTCACTTGCTCAATGCAGAAGTGTCTTTCTTCACTATGCCCCCTTTTAGCTTGGCCCATTGTTCCTACTTTCCCTCCAGTCATCCCTCCATGCCAGGCCTTCCTTGAGGCATTCACACATTTTTTAAAATTCTGCCCTTCTCAAGTCAAGGATCCTCACTCATGTACTCACTCAAAGACAGGAGGGAGAGGAGGACATAACTGAAACTTTCAAGTACCTGAAAGGTATATTTTGTTTTGTACACACTCAGTGGCCTGTTCTGTCTGCATATAACTCTTAAGGGCTGCTCATTTTTGTTACTCTGTACCTTACTGTATCCAGTGTACCCCAACCCCAGGACACACCTGGAAATGAACTATTGCAGCTCAGTATGCCTTTCCTGGTGAAACTTTTCAAATAAATAAATAAATAAACAAGGTGAATATTAAGGAACATTTCTATCTCAGTGAAAACAAGAGCACAAGGGGGCACTGTTATAAGCTGATGGGGGGAAGGTTCAAGAAGGAGATCAGGAGGTGCTTCTTTAGAAAGCTAATGGTACTGTAGTGGAATGAACTCCCTTCTGAGGTCATCACTCAATATACAATGGGAGGGTGGATTTAAGACAGGGTGGGACAGGGTGAAGGGGAGAGTTAGAGTTGTTGGGGGGGGGGTCAGAGCCCACTGCAATCTCTGGATTAGGGGCACCTGAATTCAGCAGACTTGATAGACCTTATGGCCTTCCTCCACTGGCTATTTCTTATGCATGTTCATGCAAACAACATTTGGAAAGAAGACATACCACACAATGCTGGATCCTTTAATTAAGTACTGATAAATGAATCTGGTAATGTGGTTTAGGAGGCTGACATGGCAGCCAACTTGGGTGCTAAGTAGAGTTTTTTCCCCAACCATCATGTCATGGGTGGGAGGTTGGTACATGGTTAGGGGAAGTGGGTATTAAATTCAGGATATGTTCAACAAGACATTTTCTAGGGGGTTGGGCTTTCAACAAGACAGTAGGCAACACAAGACAAGGCAACTACTCCCTACTCCCCGCACCTTCATGGTGGAGTGCACAGGGATAGGGGATTGGAACAGAATTTAAGCAATACCAAGACAGACGAGAACACTGTGAAATGGTGAAAATACTGTCCTACTGTTTCCTGATCTCTCATACAGTGCTAGACAAGGAAGGAAGAAAGGGGGTTGATGGCACTTGGACTCAGCTTCAGCAGTTAGAGCTTCAACACCAGCGTCTTTTGCCCGCAAAACTGCATCTGCAATGGAATGGTCAGTCATTCCTTTTCTCTGAGCCTCAAGGGGCCAAAAAGGTGTTGCAGCACATTGAATCCAAGATGGAGCACCAGGAGGTTGAAGCAGTATCCTCAGATGGGGATTAATTATTAACAGCCCCACCCTGCCACATCCTAAACCTTCCCTCACAACCACCCCCCCCCCACTCAACAAAGCCCACTGGAGCTGCTTCCCCTCCCCCTTTTTTGATTCACTGTTACCCCAATTCTCGCTCTAACCCCTTGAAGTTACCCGATCTAAAACAACAGTTGACCAAGAGTTTTTCCAAGGGCATGTTACCATGACAAGGGCAATCAATTAACAATGGTAATGTATTCTAATCGAAATTAGCTCCTTTTCTTTTTTCTCTTATTTGTCTAATCTTCATGTAACTGCTCATGATGCTTTATTTACAGGCCACTGTAACCCCTGTATTGTGTGTTGTCTTATTGTCTACCCTGATGTGGAACCTTTGTAAAAGAGCTTGTGCTCAAAGGTCTTTCCGAAATAATGAATAAATAAAAAAATGAAAATAAAATTAAGTGATGGGATTCAGTGAGCGGTGCTGCATTTCACACGTATATCTAGGGCAGCGCTGTGTTTTATACAGTTCTGTTAGGTCACACAGTAGCCTGTTTGAAGCTGTGGGTTGCTGTGATGCGATTTTGCTTTCTCTCTGTAGTGAGGGAGATGCTTATTCCCAGCTGACATTCCTTTGAACAAGGGTGGCATTTCCCACCAATCGTCTGACTGCATATATCTTCTGTTCAGTTAGTGATAAACAGCTCGACCTCTATAGTATAATGTGGGAACCATTGAACTTTTTTATGAGTTGTTACCCCTGCCCTAGATAAAAGTGTTCTGGCGCCCTGAGTCAGTTGTTATCGTTATCTCCTGTAATGACAGCTTAATGCTTACCACTGCTGTATCCTTTTTAGTTCTGTCTTTTTGTTGAATGTTTACCTCAGTCTTTAAAAGTTAGCTGGTCTGAATCTGTTTGTATGATTTCCAATATGCTAGTGCTTATAATGTTTTTCCTGAAAGGTTGCGAGAGCTTCATTAAGGGAGCTCTAGACCAGTAGGTCAGTTTGGTAAGAGGGTATATTGGGGCTATACTTTGCCCAGTCCCTTGTTAGTTTCCTAGGCGGCATGCAGTTTGTTAATGTTATAAACGATGAAGTCTTTTATTGGGACTTCCCCCATGTTACAACGCTTGAGGGTGTCTCACAGTTTATCCTTTGTAAGTGAACAGTATTATCTGGAAAATGTTGATGTGCTATCCTCCTATGTATTCTTCTGTAAGATTTTTGCCTGCAAAATCCATAAAAATAAATTACAAAAAAACAAGACATTTTCTATGGGTTTTGATGTCTAAGCCAGGATCAACACAATTATAAATGAATAAAAACTTAGATGGGATGATATCAGGTGCTTTAAGGTATTGGGGAGAAGTTGGGTTCCTAACATCATTTTCTTATTTCTGACAAACACAGCTGACATCAGCAGAACTCAGTTAAGCAAAATTCCCCCCAAAGTGTGTATTTCTGGGTCTTCCATTTTTAAGGTGTCAGTGTGGCTCAGTTGGTAGCACATCCGCCTCTAGACCAGAAGGTCGTGGGTTCTCGTCCCACACCGGGATTGGACTTGCACCTAAAAATCACTGGTATCTGAGTGCAGTATTGGGGGGTGCTGTAATGCTGGGGTGTGCCGTCCTTCAGATGAGACGTTAAACCGAGGTCCCTTCTGCCCATCCTGGTGGGTGTCCAGGTGGAAGTAAAAGAACTCAGGGCACTCTTCGCAAAAAGTAGGGAGCATTCCCGGTGTCCTGGCCAACATTCCCCTTCCCATAAACCGGTTCATGCAATTTTCCAGGCTGTGTGTGAGTGATGATGTGCGATATGGCAGCCACCACACATTCGGTCACTTCACCACCAGTCTAGCATTGCTTGTAAAACGCTTTGGATGTATGAAAAGTGCTATATAAATGCTGATTCTTCTTCTAATTACTGAAGACTTTTGAATGAAAACAGTCTTTTTGCCACTTAGACTTTATCTGTTTTTGCAGTGTTTCCTGCCATAATGTCAAACTCCTCTGCTTAAGTTGTGAAATCAGAATTGTTGGTGGGGGATGGGGGGGGTGGAGCTAGCAGCCGAACCAGAAGCACTATTCTTGATGAGCTCCTGCTGTACAGATTGTAAAATGCAACTATTTTTGATTTTAGTACTCCTTCACCTTAATAAACATTCTAGTTAGTTGTGTCCTACACTAAGGAATTGATTGATATCAGATTTAAATGGGTAGACTGAAAAATGTAAGCAAAACTGACCCAAATGTTGTGGGGTCATAGGTGGCATCAGGCCCATCTCAACTGCGGGGGGAGTAAAGCTGGAGAGACACTCACTACCACTGACTTGTTGCTACGTGCAATATTGGAACTCAGTTAAACTCATGGGGCCCAGTTTTCAAAACTCGTGCAAGCTGAGCCATCTGCAGCTCATACTAATTGCCAGTGCACCAGGGATCCTGCGCCCAATTCTCTATCAGGCAGGGTCCTGGCAGCAAAGTCCCACAGCATGTGGCAACTGTGGCCATGTGCCAAACAGACAGTGCATTTGAATGGGTTGCTGTAAGCTGCAGGGCAGCTGTGCACCACTCTAGGACATCCCTGGTGGCTAGCGGTCCCCCCACAGCCCTGGTTCCCTAGATATTAATATTACTCACGTCCCTGGTGGTCTAGCAGACCCCCCTGCCCTGATCCACTTTTGTTAATATTAATCACTTTCCTGGTGATAGCAGTCCCCTCCCCCAGTCCCAGTCCCCTAAATTATGTATTACACACATCCTGGTGATATAGGTTACCACCCCAATCCCCTAATTATTAATATCACTCCATCCTGGTGGTCTAGCAGACCCCCTGCCTGTCTCTGCCCATATAATGATTGATAACATTCCCTGGTGGTCTAGTGAACTCCCCACCCTGGCAGGCAGTGCATTATCACCATCCCCCTACCTATCCCCGAGCCAGCGACCAGCACAGCCTTCCATGCTCCACCACGGCTGACCACTGACTGAGCTTCAATGAGAATATAATGTATAGAGTATGCATTCATTGAATGAGAACTCACTGTCAGTCAATGAGCATGTACGGTATGCAGTTGGTGCTCATTGACAGTTCGGTAGGTGGATGGCAATGGTAGAGAGTGGAGGGCTGTGTCGGTCGCTGGCTCAGAGATGGGAGGGGGGATGCAGGGTGGTGGGGCACTGCATGCCGGGGTGGGATGGTGAAGCTCCACTAGACAACCAGGGAATGTTATCTATTATTATATGGGCGGATCAGGGCTGGGGGGAGGTCCGCTAGAACACCAGGGACGTGTGTAATATTAATAACTAGGGGATCGGGGCTGTGGGGGACTGCTAGCCACCAGGGATGGGATTATTAGCAAAAGAGGATCAGGCTGGGGGGGGGATCTGTTAGACCACCAGGGATAGAATCAATGTTATAAAAGGGGATCAGGGATGGGGGGGACTGCAGCACATGTTCCCTCCCACCCAGGAAGGGCTCAGAGAGTGTGCAAATGCTTTGACCCTCCAAGAGGGCAAAATTCTAAGTACCCTTAGATTAGCACTGGCTGGTCTAAGGGTACCTAGAATTTCACCCTCTGGGAGGTTTTAGAGAATCCTGATTTGGGGAATGTGGCCTTCTAGTGCCATACCACAGCCCAGTTTGTGCCATAGGGATGGCACAAGCCCCCTTTGGTGCACACAGCCTGCAGTTATCACTGGCTGCATTTGTGTATCTTTTGGTGCAAGCAGCACTTTGTGCCATTCCTTGTGGCAGAAGACCCTTGCACCACTCTGGAAGCTTTGAGAATTGGGCCCATGGACTCTAAGATGGACCAAAACATAGGAAGACTTTTGCAGTTGTGGAAAATAAAAATAGAGGGTGTTTTGTGGAAGGCAAATGACTCAAAGAGGGCCATCCCTAAAGGCTTTGCAGTGGTGGCTATGACTTTTAAGGAACAATCACTGACCCATCTGAAGTTAGAACAACTGGAGAATTTAAAGTTTATTTAGTTAGTTAGTTAGTTAGTAAGATATTTTTGGAAACCAGGTAAGTATACCACACAACAAAGTGCATATTTTCAGGAATGACATGGGGTGAACAGAGCTTACAATATGACACACATTTTTTTTTTGCAATTAGTACTTTTTATTAAGAATTTTCCAAACATACAAACAATCAGCAATGCACAGGCATACAGACATGCAAGGACAGGTACAGGACATGACAGGAAATCAGCATGGGAAACCAATTTCAGACAGTCATTAAAGAAGTTCAATATCATGAAACAACATAGGTTACTGCATTAACGGTACAAGACATAGGTGAAAATATCTGCAGGAATAGGCATATATATATATACAGTATATATATATATATATATATATATATATATATAGATAGATAAAAGACCCAGTATATGAAGGATACAGTGTAAAATATAGGTCACTGGACTGGGGAGGGAGGTACCCGACCTTGGGAAGGAGAGGTCAAAAGAGTTGGGCGCTGGGGGGTCATGGCTAATAGGACACAAAATATAGGCAGCAAATAGTGACAAAATAGTATCATACTACAACAAATTACAGTAATGACTTCAAGTACACATATGAGACCACAGTAGATCAGTAACAAGTACATGCAAATGAATCATGGTAGTGCTTAAGGAGGGCCAAAGGAACTATGGGAATTGAAAAACCTCACCGGGGAGGAAGCAGTTCCACAACCTAGGAACAGATATACTGAAGACCAGAAGTCCCATATTAATAGAACTCTTTAGTTCAGTGGAGGTCAAGGCATCACAGGAGCACACACCCAGCAGACTGCAACAGGGAATGTAAACTGGGAGGAGTATGCAGTTAGATCCTCCAGTGTGCTTGTTTTAGAGTTCTCGAAGGAAAGAAGGAGCATGACGTATGTGCGTACCTGGTGTGGTGGCCACCTGAAGCACTGTGGTTGTGATACACAGTACTGGTACAGAAAGATTACTGCATAACCCCAGGCGAGCCACAATGAGAAACAACGGTCCTCAAACAATCCTGATGGTAACCCTTTCTCTGGCGACAATCCAGACCAACTCCTGAGAGCTGTAAAAGTCCAGAGCCTGATAACGATGCAGGGCAAATGTGTGGTGTTTTTCCCAGATTACCCATATAAAATCCATCAAAGATGGAAAGCTTTCAAAGAGATTATCTCAAAACTGTGGAAAATGGACATAAACTACTGGTTGGGGTTCCCTCACCCTGCCCACTTACAGTTTGTTGTGCAGAATAACCAATACTTTTTCACTGACCCCCAAAGTGGAAGAGGCCCTGGTGTAAAAACTGTCAGTAGCAAACTTTCTCAAGGATTGGATGGCTGGGAAGAATGTACAGGTGAAGGGCAATGGCTTGATTGCTTAATACGGTAGCACCCTATATGAGCAAGTATTATTGAGCACGTCAATATGAGCGGCTCAATAATACCGCTCCCATGTAGATCAAGTAGGGAAAAAGAGCACAGAATAGGTAAAGCGAGTGTAGTGCTGAGTTATACGTGCTACACTCGTGAGAAAAGGGTATTAAAAGCATTATTTGGCTAAGCCCTGCTGAGCTGGCCATGTGGTGTAGTGGCTTGAGCCACTGCCCCTGGAGTCTGTGGTGCCAGGATTGGATCCCGGTGCAGGTAAATGTTTTGCTTCCAGGGGGAGTTTCTCTTTTCACCTAAGTCTGCTCCCCCTGGAGTTAAGAATCTTTATTTTTGGGGGGTGCATAGCCCCCTGCAAAAGAAACCCAAAAGAATCATTTAATTTCCGAGGACTGTTGCTATTTGCTGTGGTCTCTTTAAACCTAAGTCGCCCTTTAGACGTGGGCAATTTTTGCGTCACTCTTTGTGAGCGGTGCAATAAGGGACTCACCCTTATCACATAAAATCCTTAATACTTGGTCTCTAGAAAGTTCTGTGAGTGAACTCCTTTTTTCCAGGCATGCTGATCTTATAAGGACACTGATATTTGAGTGTTTAGGGTTTTCCTCTTGCTAATGAACTGTGTGTGAGTTTAAAAACCTTATGTATCACAGACCTTACTGTGTACAATTGTTACTGTTTGTAATATACTGTACTGTACTGTACTCTGTGATGACTGGGGCCGTTGTCTACTGGCTGTGTAGTGCTGGAGAAGGACACTTGTCTAATAGTCACAGGCAAATCACTTTTATGTTTGCTTGCACAAGAAATATTTTGTTACAATGAATGGCATTTCAGAGGTGAGCTGCAATGGGATTGACAGTGCATACCAATGACTGGCTCTCTGGTCATGACATGACTGCTGATTGCAGGGCATAAACTTCATATAGTTGATAGGACTGACATGCTCATATGAGAGAGTGCTTCTGTACTTTCCTTAGCATGAAGCTAGTCAGCAAGCAGCTGAATGGCTTCATGACACCGTGGTATAATGCTTTCGAGCCCCCCCTCCCTAATGTTGGAATGCACAATAGTGTAAATAAAGCATAGTTAGCGCAGCCATCCAAGCAGATAGACCAACTCACATCCCATGTTTGTCAAGGCAACCAGAAAGTTGGACAAACAGGAAACATGGCTTATTTATAGCCAGTTGTGTGCAAAATCCAATACATCCTGTTACGGAGAGTGCAATGTAACATAACAGATGTGCCTCCATGCAATAACTGCATGATGGTAATATGCTGTGCCAGCTGCCAATAATGTCACAGTAACCAGGACATGAGTAAGGTGTGTCTGCCCTGCAAAAAGAATCCATGGTGGGCTACTTGTGGAGAGAGGGCTCAGAGTAAACATATCAGCAACAAGTGTGAGGCATTAAAATCAACATTGACTTTTTGTTATCTATTATTATTATTTTATTTGTGGCTCTTTCTGGCGATATAAAAAAAGAGATGAAGATTAGCAGGCTCAGGAAACTTTTTGGGAATGGTAAAAATAATGTCTTATTAATTTAAAATAAAAAAGAATGTGGGAAGTAACTTTATTTTTTGACTTTTCGCTTTTATTAACCATGACAGGATATGTTCAGGAAAACCTAATTGATTCACATTTTTGTGTAACTAATTTCCCTCTTCCTAGAGATGAGATGGTAGCTGTTCAAACTGGACAGTTCCCATCTACGTAGATATAGTGTCAACCGAAACCATCCAGGTATTTATGGATGCACTGAAATGTGGCCAATGATGTTATTTAATAATTTGTATATAGTGTATGGTGCAATGCCGTTCTGCATGGAAATCCATATCTAGAACAGCATTGTTCTGCTGCAGTAGCTATGTCATCATGGATGTGCAGCACTAGATACATAGCTACTGCAGCACAACTTGAAACATGCATGTTCTGGTAACCCCCACTCATTAGGAAATGGCCACGACGGTGAAAGCTGACCCCAGAAGTGAGCAGCACTATGAAAATGCAAAAGTAAGGACATCGACTTTAAATTATGAGTACCCATATACTGTACAAGGCAGTGTACGAGTGCTCATACACAACATGGATATTTTTCACTCTTGAGGTTTCTGTGGTAATGAGACCTCTCGAGCTGCACTCTTGAGGTCTCCTGTTACCATGGAAACCTCTGGAGTGAAAAATAGCTTTGCTGTGTATGAGCGCTCATACATTATCCTCTATATATTGTATACAGTTTTAATGATGTTTTATTTGCTGTAACTAGTATTTGGTCTCAGCACATCACTCACAGCGAGGCTTTGTTTCCATGACAGACTGATAAATAAATACATAAATAAATATTTAAACTAAGACCAGATATGACCTAGACAATATAGGATTGAATGAATATGCTGAGTTGGTGGCAAAAGAACTTGAGGGACCAATGCTGTTTTTCTTGTTCCAAGCAGTAGATTTTCTATTTGTTACTTGGGAAGTATCTGAAGGTTGTTTAGCAGGGTAAATGTTTATAAGTTCTTTTGTCTAGTGATTTTGTTTTAATTTGTATATGAGTGTTTTTTTTTAATTATTATTTTTATCTCAACATTCTTTGCTTGCAGTTCCTCATATGTTTACCCATGTCTTAGTTTTCTGTTCTCCTATCTTTAAGGACTGCTTGATAAACTGCCTGGAATGTCTTATTTAGGTTAGTTGACCTATACCTATATTGCATGGTACTTTCTTGGAGTCACGGTGCCTGCTTATAAGATTAATAATATAGCTGTCATAAGGCATGCAGCAAAATCATGACACTCCTCCTGTATGACTGAGACTAGTGGTGGACCAGCTTTATATGACAGCCACTTCATTGAATCATTTCTAATTTAGGCATATGTGTTTCACACTTCCTTTTTCTTTGGCTCCTCCTGGGACAACCATCCCTTAACTTTTAATTTTTATCAAACAATCTTCCCACTACTTCTATGCCTTCATTTCAAATAAATTAGTCATCTAGCAATGCATCCCCGAAACATACACAATGCAAGCAAACATTCAGCATTTATTGAGCATATCAGAAAATACCTTTGAGTCAGAGACTCATTTACAAAGGTTCCACATCAGTACAGGCACAAATTAGGACAGACAGGATAATACAGTGAATATTATACAAGATACAAATTAGAAGAAGACAAACACAGCAGCCAATGTCGTACAATAATCAGGGATAATACAAAATGATATACAGAGAAAGTACAGTGAGGCACAAAATATAACAACATAGCAATAGTCATGAAAAACAGAGCAGGGGGTGCCCAGGCTTTATTTGCAGCAAGTAGGAGAACTAAGCTAAACTGGAAGGGCCAGATAGAGAATGAGCAGGAAAAGAATCCATTGTCTAGAAAGGAGGGAAATTGGAGGAGGGGGTAGAGGGTTAGGTGAGGAGCAGGGTAGGGGCACCACAGTTAGTAGCAATCACAGATGCTAGAGGATAGGACGTGTTCTCTGAGGAGGGATTTGTAGTGGCCAAGTTTAGGTTCGTCCTCAACGATAGTGGGGAGGGTATTTGACCAGAGAGGGGCTCTGTGGGTGAAGGATCTCTTGAATATGGAAATTAAGTGAACTGCAGGTGGTTTTTTGTATAGTGAAAGGTTGAAGAAGGGAGGAAAGACTGGGTGGGGGACAAAGCCCTAAGGAGATCTTTTTAGTGAGGAGGCAAGTTTGATACCTAAGCTTGTCGTCGGAGTTGAGCCACTTGAAGAGGCTGTAGAGGGAGCAAGTATGTGTCAAGTGGTCACTTCCCAGTAACAGGCAACACACTTTGTTAAGGGAAGCTCTTATTCGGGCAAGGGTGGTAGCGTCTGCTGCACCATAGAGCAGTATACCATAGTCAATGAAGGAGAGAATAGCAGAGGAGATAGCCAAGCAGAGGGCCTCAGAGGTCAGGCAGTGCTTGTGTTGGTGAAGAAGACCAATTCTGGTGTTGACAGCCGTGCTGAGGAAATGGACGTGCTCATGGTAGTTGAGGGAGGAGTCCAGGGTATTGCCAAGGTATTTGAAGGTGTCTACCTGTGCAAGGGGCTGAGACTGGAGGTTAACGATATGCAGGGGATGTTTTTTTGTGTTTGTTCTGATGGTGGCCGAACATCATGACTTTAGTTTCCTTAAAGTTCAGAACTAGGCGGTGTTCTGAAAACCTAGATTCAGTGGCTGAGAAGGCAGTCTAGAGGGATAGCTGCAGCTCAGAGGGGTCAGAGTGTGTGGAGAAGAGGACAGCATCGTCCGCATAAAGGAGTACACCCCTTGGGCAAGCTCTGGGGAGGGTATTTAAAAACAGGCTAAAGAGAAGGGGGCCCAAGAATAGAGCCCTGGGGGACACCTGACCTGACTGGCAAGCGGGTGGAGAGGGTGTTAACAATCTTGACCTGTTGGGATCTGTCAGAGAGATAGTGAGCAAACCAGTTGGTGGCATCATAGGAGAGACCAGAGACGGAGAGGACAGATAAGTGGAGGGAGTGGTTCAAGGTGTCAAAGGCTTTCGACAAGTCGACAAAGACTGTGTCAGCTATGTGTCCTTTATCAAGGGCTAAGTAAAAGACCAAGAAGAATTCCAGCAGGGCAGATGTGGTGCTGTGGGATTTGCAGAAGCCGTGCTGTTCTTGACATAGGAGGTTGTATTTGGTGAGGTGGTCAGTGAGCTGGTCTGATATGATTCTGTCTAAGGCCTTGGGGGGGGGGAGAATGCAGATGGGGTGGTAGTTCCCCGCCTCGGCACAGTCACCACCTTTGTGGATAGGGGTTACAATGGCTGCTTTCCATTTAGCAGGAAACTGAGGCAGAGGGAGTGGTTTAGTAGAGTGGCTAGCGGAATGAGGAGTTTATCAAGGGTCAGGCATAGGAGTTTTAGGTCCAGGGTGTCACTGCTGAACCTGGAGCTCCCGATTGCTTTTAGATGGTAGGGTTTGGCCTCTGAGGGGGTGGATAGCTTTGAAGTGAAACAGGGGGTGGTGGAGTGGGAAGCAAGTGAGGGCGGGTTAGGGAGTCATAGAAGTTGGGTGGGAGCACACTGCTGAGGTCCGAGAAGGAGGTGTTAAGGATGTCAGCTATGTGCAAGGGGTCAGTAGCCATAATGTCGTTAGAGTAGATTTGAGGGGGGGGGTCACTGATTTCCCTTGAAGTTTCTTTAGGTTGTTCCAAAACCTTCTCCCAGAACCCCAGGATGAGGTGAGGGATGCCCTGTAGTGATCTGCCTTAGCTTTCCATATTTCCCAGGTGCATTTGTTCCTGGCAGCACGGTAGTACTGTCTGTTGGCAGGATTGCCCATGTTAATAGCTAACTGCCAGAAGGAGTCATGGTGGTGCAAGAGATCAAGGATAGATTGGGAGAGTCAGGGGGAAGAGTGGCCCTTAACAATACATGAGTGCGGGGCATAAAGGTCACAGACATGGTTATAGGAGTGGATAAAGTTGTTGAGTGCTGAGTCAATATCAGGTGCATTCTTGAGGGGCAACCAATTCCAGAGGGAGAAATGGCATTTTAACTGCTTGAGGCTTCAGGGTTTTAGGCGACGAAGGTAGGTGAATATGGGAGACGGTTTATTAACCCTGCACGACCAGGTGTAGAGTACAGGAGAGTGGTTACTAAGGGCACTGGGAAGTACGGTGATGCTAGAGAGTTTGACAGGGTGATTAGTAAAGACCAGGTCCAGGAGGGCGGCAGACCTGGATTTGGGATTGTGTCGAGTAGGTGAGGTAACAACTTGTGTGAGGTCAAGTGCGGCAATTGCATCTTTGAAGGGGGCAGACGAGCTAGCCTGCCAGTTGATATTGAAGTAACCAAGGATTAAGCATTCAGATTTGGAGGGGAGGTGGGAGAGATAGTTCAGAATGGAGTGGAAGGAGGGTCTTTGGTTGCATGGGGGGATATATACTGAGGTGACAAGGAGGGGGGCAATGCCAGTGTGGACAGTAACTCTCAAGGTGAGAGCTTGGGCACCATGGTCCAGCTGGGCAGTGGAAGTGGTTGTGCTTGAAGAGTGTCCCAGAGGTAGAAGGCACAGCCATCACCACATTTGCTGATCCTATCAGCATGGAAGATGGAATACTCCAGGATAGAGACTGCGGAATTTGGGGTAGCCTTGGAGAGCCAGGTTTCTACGAGAGAGAGTATCTCAGGTTGGTGCTGGACAATCCAACCCTGCAGGCTATCAAATTTTTTTTTGCAAACTACAGTTATTGATAGAGGCAATACACAGACCTTCAGCGGAATTACCAAGAGGGTGGGGTGAGGGAATTGGGCCCCGGCCTGGGTTGGGGTGTATGTTTTGACAAATGCGTGTTAAATGTTGAGTCCTCACTAGCAACAGTTCTTCCTAAACTAGAGAAAGGTAAGAATACCTGTGCAGCATACAGAGCAATCTATCTTTTTAAACCAGGGCATGAAGCCCTTTACCAAAATATTGGCCAACAGGCTCAAAACTTGCATAGATACTCTTATACATCTGAGTCAGCAAGATTTCTCTCCAAAAGACATTTACACAATAACATCAGATGCTTGCTGAATATAATGGCCCACCATAGTAATACCAAAACTCCCACAACTAGCATTGTTTTTAGACGCAGAAAAAGCATCTAACTGCTTCAACTGGACATACTTGTATTTGCAGGGAGTAATGAAGGCCATGGGCTACAGGGAGGTCTTCATGTCCTGGGTAGCAGTGTTATATGCTCAGCTGGTGAGACAAGTCAAAGTTAATGGTACTATATCAGGAGATTTCATGATCTGGAGGGGAACGAGACAGGGTTGCCCCCTGTCTCTGTTGCTCTTCATACTCAGCATGGAACAGTTGGCTGCAGCAGTAAGACAGGCAGAGGCCTTTCATAGTTACATAGTAGTTATCGGCAGAAAAGGACCTCCTGGTCTATCCAGTCTGCCCTGTTTTTTTTTTCAGATTAGGTCCTACTTCACCTAGGTCCGTACTTCCCTCTGTCCTAATCTCACTAGTCCTCTGTGCCTATCCCTTGCATGTTTGAATGCCTCCACAGTGTCTGTATCCACCACTTCCTCTGGTAGCTTGTTCCAGGGTTCAACCACCCTTTCCATGAAGAAGTACTTCCTCACATTGCCTCTGAGCCACACCCCTTCCAGCCTCATTTCCTGGCCCCTCATCCTGGAGCTCTTCCTTTTCTGCAGAAAGCTGCTCTCCTCTACATTATTAATCCCTTTGACATATCTGAATGTCTCAGTCACGTCCTCCCCTCCCTTCTTACCTCCAGTGAGTACATGTTCAGCTCCCTGAGCCTTTCCTCATAGTTTTTCTGATGTATGCCCTGGACCATTTTGGTAGCCATTCTCTGCACTGCCTCCACCTGGTTGATGTCCTTTCTGAGATGGGGCCTCCAGAACTGGACACAGTACTTGAGGTGGGGTCTCACCAGTGATCTATAGAGAGGCAAGATAACCTCCCTCTTTCTACTTGTTATTTCCTCTCCAATTCAACTTTCAGGGCATTAGAGTGAATGAGCAAGATAATAGATATCCCTGTATGCTGATCATACCTGGATTGATGTGGAGGAGCACCAACAGTCCATCTCTACCTTTCTTAGCATATTGGACCATTTTGAGGTTAGCCTATGGCTTCAGCATTAATATAGACAAAAGAGAAACTCTCCTTATCAGTGGCACTCCAACAGAGCAAATGAAGGCCCAGCTCCCATTTAAATGGGTGAAAAACAAAGTTTGTTATCTAGGAATTCAAATTCCCTCCGGACTACATAAGTTGTACAGTGTTAATTTATGGCCCTCTGAATTAAAAAGTATTTGCAGACTTAAACGGATGGAGTTGCCTCTCCTTGTTCTCTGACAGGCTGGAAGCAGTCAAAATGAACATGCTCCCAAAGTATTTTATTTTTGTACTCTATGCTACCTCTGCCCATTCCACAAAAAGACTGGAAAAAGAGTTAAGAAAAATGCATTCCAAATTCATCTGGAATGCCAGAAAACCCCAAATCAGCTGGTACATCCCAGTGTCATCTGCAAACAGACAGATTTTACTCTTGATTCCATCTGTGATGTCACTTATGAAGATGTTAAATAACACCGGGCCAAGAACCAAGCCCCCTGAGACCCCACTGGTTACAGGTCTTGCATCAGAGAATTCTCCCCCAACTACCACCCTTTGGCTTCTATCCTGCAACCAGCTTCAGACCCATCTCGTGAACTTGCCCCCCTCCCCAGGTCCTCTAGTTTCCTGACCAGTCTCCTATAAGGCATGAAGTTGAAGGCCTTGCTGAAGTCCAGATACAGGACATGAACTACCTGGCCCTTGTTCACTGCCCTAGTGACCAAATCAAAGAAGTCAGGTTAGTTTGTCAGGCCTTCCCCAAAATAAACCCATGCTACCTCTCTTCCTGGAGCCCATTTTCCTCTGGAAAGTCAATCAGTCTCTCTTTCAGGATGGTGTCCATCCACTTCCCCACTATTGAGGTCAGGCTACCTGGTCTGTAGTTCCCTGGTTTGTCCCTCAGCCCACTCTTATGGAGAGAAACCACATGTGCCATTTTCCAGTCCTGAGGCACATTGCTGGGTTCCAGAGAGGTATTAGACAGGTCTGCCAGGGGACTCGCTAGAACCTCCACCAGACCTTTTAAAGACCCTCAGGTGCATGCCGTCTAGCCCTGGTAATCTGTCCAGTTTTAGGACCCTTAGGCCCATGAGTATCCTGTCTGCTTGAATTTCACCACCTGAGATGTACCCTCTCCTAGTCCCCACCTCTCTATTCTCTTGTGGAACTTGTCTATTCTTCTCCTGAGTGAAGACTGAATGGAACCTCCACCTTTTCTTCATTCCCCTCTGCACAACCCCCTCCCTCCTTCTTTAACCTTACAATTTTTTCGTTTATGGGACCAGATCATGTTTAAAACTGCTACCTCCTTTTTTCTGAGTACCAGGAGGCTGCTGGCAGATTTGGAGTAACTGCACTCTATGACTGCTGTGGAAGGGCATCCAGAGCAGGACTGCGCAAAATGCTTTTTTTAAGCAATAATAGGTATGTCACTGTTGCCTTACTAATCAGTGAGCAGTTGCTGGAGTTTATCTCAGGCAAAATCTGCTACATAAATTGCTTTTTGTTCAGTCTTTCCAGTCCAACTTATGTTACAGTGAATTACAAGTTCCAAGAAATCTAAGAACTGAAAAGCTCCAAGTTCGGCTCCTTCCTGTGAGGAGTCCAAGGTGGCAGGAACCCTCGGGAGTAACGAAACCTGGTAAACTCCGTGGACAGCGATTTACTTCAGCTTGTTCAAAGGGACAGTAGAGATGGTGAATGCGCTAAGATGGAGAGAACATAAAAAGATTTGTTCTAGTACGCACCACATTCAGTCTGAATAGACTATCTATATAGAGTTCATTGAAGTGTGTGAAATTTCCAGCTATCTGTCTAGTTTCCCAACAGCCTTCCAATTTTGTATTTTAAGTGTTTTTGTAGTACTTTATTCCACATTTATATCAAGTGGTTAAGCACTATCGATAAACACACTCACTTTTAGAGGATTAAAAACTGTGGTACTCTTATTTTATTTCACTCGGAAGTACAGCAGTTTGAATTGCATGTGTTTAAATTTATTGTTTTACTAACCGCATATTCATTTGGTTAATGTAAAGCTGTGCTTTCACTTTATAATATTAAGGATCGATTTGTAAACTTGTTACGGACCCAAGGGCCCCAGAGAAAATTATTGAACATTAAGATACACTGGGATTTCTCTTTGCTTTTTACTTGTATAATTGATAGTGAAATGAAAGGATAGTTCAATAAAGTTCATTAGAGATAATCCATTAGAGATAGCAGATACATTCAAATTTAATTAATTTCATATAAAATAGAGTAAATTTACCTGACTAAGATAGCTCTTAAGGCACGTTGGAAGTGTCTTAGATTGTGAATTCAATACAACTTAATCCAAAGGGTAAGAACTAGCTTGTTACCTGGTCAATTGATTACCTGATTGACCCACTAAATTCCTATTAGTGTTTAGAACAGGAGGCCAGCTAGATTATTCTTGTCTTTTAAATTAATCAGGCTGCAGTTGGCGAACCTGAATTAATCCAAGAGCCAAATAAATTGGATGATTAGACTGGGCACGTGTATTTATGCACGAGCAAGTGAACCGACCAGTAATTACAAGTGAACGTGGGCTCTAGCATTTATTCATTTGTTCCCCCGGTTTAAGCAAGACAACATACTGAATGCCAACAGCTACGAATAGATGCCAAATCCACCGAGATGCTCTGTAGAGTCTGTGGCAGAAGGAATATACTCCTTTTATAAAATGGGTAGAGTAAATCCTGTGACCTGATTGGTTGTTAGCCATGCATTAGAACTGTCTAATGCATGGCTAAAACAAGTGTTCAAAAGCAGGATGCAGTACAGGAAAAAAATCATTGTACCACACAGAACCTTCATTTTTAAATCGGCAGTATTTTTTTCCCTCACTTAGCGAGGTTACGATAAACACAATGGCCCTGTATGTTTTTTTCTCTCTACTTGCCCTGCAGCTAAAATTACTAGCAAAACAATTAGTATACTATTACTTGAATTCACTGTCCTTTGTTTTTATACATATATAAGAAAAAAAGAAGCACTCAGATGCCCCAGCACCCAGCCCCCCCCAAAAAAAACATATCTTGGCACTCACAATCATTGATTCATTCAAGCCAGCATCAACATTTAGCTTCTTCCTTTCCACCTCCTAACACCAAAGGAGTATTTCTTCAAGAATCAGCCCTCACTTCAGTTCTGACTGCAACTCAAGAAAACAGTGTAAAAAAACAACCACCATGATGTCTTTTAATCACACAACGTTCTGCCTGTACTCCGCGGATGTCGGTAACAGCTGCTCACTTAGTCTGTGGCAAAAAGTCAAGAATATTTGTACAGATGCCGGTACGGGGGAACATGGTACAATACTTGTGGGGTAGTGATGTTCGAGTTCCACATTCTGCAGCTCTGTTACTTCACCTGGCTTACAAGTATCAATTTGTTTGCCCCAGCTACTACAGCTCTGCGTATCCGGTACCCTTAGCTACTCACCCCATAGTTGCTGCATCAGTTTCTTCTGGTGATAGATTTGCCTGGTCGCCTCTTCCACACTAGGAAACTCTTGCCACTGAAGTGGTGCCATCCTCTCTATCACCAAAGGCAAACTACGGCACTCTACAGAGAACAAAACACCTAAACTAAAAAAAAGCCTCAACCTCATGCAGGCAGAGGAACTAGTTTATGTAAAACTTGGGCAAAAATGTAATCTTTTATTATTTTAACCTATTCATTTTCATTTATTCATGCATATAAAATTTGAAGACTCATTTTATAAGTGCAATGAGGCATTCCGGGCGTGCGTTAGACAGTTCCAATGCAGAGCTAGGAGGCTGAATGCACTCAGCCTCGTGCCTCACTATGTCCCCTAGCCCTGCCTTAGAACTGTTTAATGCACACCCCATCGTGCCTTATTACTCACTCAAATAAGTGTGGTACAAGTGGAAAACCCTAGCTATTAGTGTTAAGAAGCTAATTCAGAACTGTAGTTTGTATTTGTTTTATAAGTGTATTCCTGGCAATTCTTTACAGCTACGATAATTTTTTTCAAAAGAAGGAAGCTGCAAGCCAGTCATACTGCTCATAGCTCAAGATGGTATGAAGTTAACTGAAATTATTGATGGAAAATTTGAAAAATGTAACTAAATTGTATATAAACTTTTTATTTCCCTAAAATATTTCAAATCTTTTTAGGTATCATGCAGTTGTTGCTACTGCACTAACTCCACCCGGTGGTGATTCCGGAGCTTCATCTGGTTTTGGCATCTGCTAAAGAAACTTTGTGAACTGGAGAGATTGTTTAAATCACCACTTCAGGAAGGTATAGCTCCAATTTAAAAAAATATATTGAAAGTCTATTGAAAATACAACTTATTTTACATATTTAAACAGGGAGTGAGTCTAGCTAGCAGTGAATTAGAAAACTGAAAATATTAATATAAGTTATAGGAAAAGCTCTCATGATTTGCCATCACTTATTTACGCAGTTGTCATATGGAGAATAGCTTTGTTAATGCCACTATTATTATCTTGGGAGCCACACTTATTAATTTATCGCTAAAGCTTTTAAAACTCTTCACTGGAACAGGCTTTCTTTGAATAGGTGATGAAATCAGGGTTACTAAATAGCTAATAACTTTAAAATGAAGTAACATAGAAATGTATTTTTTAGTAAGAGATTTACTGGGGATATGCTTATTCTAATTCTGCAATGTAGCACTTTTGGTCAGATGGCATCAGCAGCTCTTTAAGGGTGGCTACTCTCAGAATTTGGCTTAACTTAATTTCACCTGCAGGCCCTTGGAGAAGGTCCAGAAAGCCTAATATTAAATTAATAAAGGTAAAGGGAAACGGATAGCACAAGATTGCTTGCATGGAATCATGAATGGCTTGCCAATAGGGGAGTATTACTGGGCAATCCCAAAAAATGTGGACATACGAGCCTATTCGCCTGCTTTGCCTCCAACAGGCATCCAAATAAGTGGCACCAAAATGTCTGGTAACCGTAGGGGTTCAACAGTATCTCATCAGAATCTCCCAGTTGCATTCCCAAATGTTGGTGAGTCAGTGACTGCTCAGCCCCTCTGCAACCTATGTTTCCAGTGTTCAGAGGTGAATAGTAGCTTGGACTCCTCCTCCCATTTAGCTTTTAGGGATTCTGTAGGTGTGAAATGTGATTTGCTAAGTAGGGTGTACAGACTAGTTATCAGCCTAGTATTTACATTAAGGGTTACCAACCAGTAGAAGTGATCTTCTCAGCTTGATTGTTGTCTTGTTATTTCAAGTAAATTTTGTTGTTACATTATAAAATAGCAGATCTGAAGAAACCAGTGATGATCTTCCCGTTGCAAATGGAACTTTGATTGGAGTTTTAGAAAAGACATACAGTGCTGCCCTGAGCCTGAGATCAATTGTGCAAATCTGGTGAGGCCGCTGGCCTCCTAATATCTAAAGCCCATGTCTAATTGTGGAAGGAAGAAATCATCATGGTGTCTGATCAGCGTCAGCAGTGAGCCAATGGAATTTGGAGTGTCTGTGGCCCATTTTGATTTAAATAAAATTTTGACTTTGTTTAGTCCAGAAATTTCGGAGTTCCTGCAGAATTCCTCTCGGCAGTACCTGTGTAGGGATGGTCCATAAAGTATAGCATGGGAGGTCGTCCCCCACTGCTTTTGCTACCTCCTTACTATACCAGTAGGGTTTTTTTAGTCTTAGCTTTCTTACCTTTGATTTTGGTACATTCACTTGTGTCTCCATCAGTCCTTTCTTTACTATGGCCCATTTCTGTTCCACATTTATTCCCACTCTGATACCAGAAAGGTGTCATTGCAAAACTTCTCCCATCCCACCAAAGTCAACCCTCCAAAAATCCAAGACCTTTGTCTTGGTCCTGATCATTCCTCTGCCATGTCCAGGTAAAACCACACTATGTGGTGGTCACTTGCTGTCAGTAGCACATCCACCTTCACATCCTGATCATGTGCACAGCTGGACAAGACCAGATCCAGGAAAGCAATCTCCCTAGTGAGTTGCATGCCACCTTGAGTCAGGAAGGCATTCTTGAAAGCATCCAGTAGTACCTGTTCCCTAGTGAAGCAGGTAGCAGGGTTTTTCCAGTCCATCCCAGGTAGATTGAAGTCCCCAATTATTACTACCCCTCCCCTGCTGGACATGTCTATGATCTGAGACTCCAGTACCCTATTCAGTTGCCCGTCTTAGGAAGGCAGCCTGTAGACCACCTCCATCCTTGGCTTCCTCCCTTTTATGGATTGGATCTGCACCCACAAAGCTTCAGGCTTGTCCTCCATGTCATCCTCTCTGGTGCAAATTATCCCTTCGTTTATGTATAACACCACTCCCTCCTTCCCCCTCTTCCCATCCCTCTACCTTTTCTGTACATTTTATAACCAGGAACTGCTACATCCCATTCATGGTTTGGTGTGGCCCAAGTCTCTGTAATTGCTGCTATGTCCACCTCTCCCTCAGTCAACAATGACTGTAGTTCCAACATTTTGTTCCCCAGACTTCTGGCATTTAGAGATACCACCTTCCATCATGACTTTGTACCTGTCTTGCTGCTGACCTGCCCTATTCTGTCTCATTCTTCCCTCGATCCCCCCCTTCTTCCCCCACCTGCCTCATCTCTCCCCTCCTCCTGCTGCTGTCCTGCTTGGGGGAGGCCTATTGTCTTCCCCCACCAGGTGACTTAGGGTGCTGTGCCCCCTGCTGCCTCCCCCTTATCAGTTTAAATTTAGATTTTTAATCATAAAGTCTTCCAGCTAACCTTTCAGGACCCTTGTGCCCTTTCTACTTAAGTGTAACCTGTCCAGTGCATTCAGGTCCTTGTTATCTCATTTCCCCTCCTAACCACTAATGCATTCATACCTTTCCTCCTCAGATCAACCTCTGAGCCATTCATTAAATTTGACAATCCTTAACTTCCTTGCCTTACTAGCCCTTGGGACTGGAAGCACCTCTGAGTGTATAGGCACCATAAGTATAGCCATGTGATCAAGATGGCAGTAGGGCGATTCTCTTGGGACTCAGAGGAGTTGGGGTAGCCAGGAGAGTCACATCTGCTTCACCATAAATGAACAATTGTCAGTGCACTCATGTTACTGTATGACCCTCTGAAGTTTCGGTAAGAGGAGAGTGAAGGACATTTTATTTATTTTCTCATCCTGGGGACTCCGACCAAACAGTTGTTTGCAGGTATTACCTAGTTCCTTGTATTGCACATATTATAAGTACTATTTTCTTCTAAGTTTTACATTTCAATTCAACTGGACTGTAAGAGTTAAATGAAGCACTAGGTGTATGTTTTTTTCCTTTACACTGTTCAAGTGAATTTATAAGCATTTTTGGCTGTCTGAACACTTATGATTTTCTCATTACACTAAACTGAATTCATAGCACTAGTTGCAATATTAGCACCTATTGAGTGTATAGAAAATGTTATTATTGACTGCAAAATGTGACTTTCCCCTATGTGGTACCAAAAAGGAAAGTGACACGACTGGATCTGGATAAAGTAATATGTGAGCTGCTATTTACAAACTGTTGCATTGCCTTTTATTGTATGTCAGCATTATTATATAATAAAATTCATAAAATGCAGAGAGAAAATCCTGCATTTTGATTGGTTGTTACTTGTGCATCAAATCCAGTCAATGCACAGGTAAAAACAAGTACTGAAAACAGGTCTGCAGTACAAAAAAAATCAGTGTGCCATTAGAACGCTCAAGTTTTGAAATGCCGCCATGTTTTTGAAGTGCTGTAAGTACAGTCAGTCATTCGACATGCCACAAGTTACGGTGAAAAAAGAAAAAAGAAACAGCATTCCCAAACAGTGATTTGTTCATGGGGTTTATCTGCCACAAACACTGACTCTTACAGACAAATGCAAGGAAATGTAGGGTGCTGCATCTTGGGGTCAGAAACCCAGGACATGCATACACCCAGGTGGGGACCACACGGCAAGTCACATCAGGTGAGAGGGACTTAGGGGTAGTGAAGGGCAGCAAAATGAATTACACAGAGAATTGTCGAAGAGCTGCAGCAAAAGCAAACAGGATACTGGGCTGCATAACCAGGGGGATTACCTCCAGGAGGAGGGAGGTGATCCTCCCTCTGTATAATGCCCTAGTTAGACCACATCTTGACTACTGTGTGCAGTTCTGGAGACCCCATCTTAAGAGGGACATAGTGCTGCTGGAGAGGGTCCAGAGGAGGGTGACCAGGATGATTCAGGGCATGGAAGGTGGGACCTATGAGGAGAGACTGGATGAACTCAATCTGTATGCATTGGAGGAGAGGAGGGACAGAGGTGACATGATAGAGACTTTCAAGCATGTAAAGGGGATAAATAAGGGCAGAGCCAGGAAAGTGTTCAGGCTTAAGAAGGGGAGAACTACCAGGGGGCATGAGTGGAAGCTGGAAGGGGGAAAGTACAGGGGGTGCAGGAGACACTTCTTCACAGAGACGGTGGTGGAACCATGGAACGCACTGCCCAGGAGTCTGGCGGAAGAGACCACAGTGGAAGGATTCAAGAAGGGTTGGGACAGGTACAGGGGGAAGCTGAGGCCAGGGAGGGCCACCTCTGGGGCTGGGGGGTGTGGAGGAGCGAGCTGCCAGTAGGGGGCTAGCTTCCGAGCAGACACGATAGATCATGGAGCCTATTCTGCTGGCTTTTACTATGATACTATGATGTCATTAGTGGCTCTGTATGTCTTATGATGATGCCTGCTCCCCGCATTCACCTCGTGCTTCCCTCTCTCCCCACTACTGGAAAAAAGTTGATTGTATTGTGGTTACACTAATAAGAACTAATAAGAAAAGCTCTAACAATCTGTGTGTCAGATCATGGTCCATCAATGGTGCTGCATGTCTAACTATGCTATCAGCACATACATGCACCTCACTGTCTCATCCCGGTAGTGGCGCAAAAAAAAAAACACACCCTTTGGATCATGGTCATAATAAAGAAAAAAGGCTCATAAATTGCAGTCTGACTCAAAACAAAAAAGAGAGAGACACAATCAGACTTTCTCTCCTCTAACTACTACTACTAAAGCTGTATCTGTGCATTGGAGGGGCAGCCACTCAGTCATGCCTTCACAAAAACTACAAGTATGGATGGCACAAACTGCAAATACAGATGCCACAAAAGGACAAATGTCCTCAAGAAAAAAAAAATCATTGTGTAAAAAGCAGAAGGACTGTACACTTAATTCCGGTAGTTCTACCTATTTTTACATATGTAAACATACTTATTTCATGTTACAAATATATTTAAAAAAAACAGCCCATTTAGTAAGCACAATAAGACACTCCAGGCTGTGCATTAAATAGATCTGACTGCACTTCCAGGGACTGAAGGCACTCTGCCTGCAACCTTTTGCCTTACTACGCCCTTGGGTGTGCAGACAAGTCTGTTCAATGCACACTCTGTTGTGTCTTATTGCTTACTTAACTGAAAAAAAAAATCAGAATTGTTTCTGTGGTAACAGATTGTGATGTCACAGCAGATGATTATGCCTTTAAGGTAGAAAAAGAAGTAGTGGCAGATGAAGTTTAGGGAGCACAGAGATTCTTTTCTGGGAAATTCACATTTGTTTTAAGTTTTGAGATTTGTGTCCTGCTGATGTCAAATGTCAGTGTTTAAGGGGCAAAATCAACAAGATATTAAGATGCTGATTGCGGACGGATCAACCTGATATTATGGCGGTAAGGGGTAGATCACCCTGATATCTGAACACAGGATGGGGATGGTAGCGGGTGTTACAGGTGCTTGGGGATACATTTTTTTTGTGGGGTCAGTAGAATCAACGAGATATATATTTTTTTAATTTATCAATGACAAGCAACTGGTCAAAATACAAACAAGGCACTCAAGAACCACTGCCAAGCTGCAACCCCCCACTGCTGCCAACCTAGCCCCTTAAAGGACACTCTTCGGAGCTAATACCAGCTTCCCTAAGCTGGCCAGTAGTACTTTTGACACATAAAGAACCAACCAATTGGATGCCATTGAAACCTAATCTCCTCCAGACACCATTTAAACCAAAGCATGGGAAGGCCCTAGTCAAGGGCAAAAGACTAATACAGCTGGGTATCATCTGTGTAGCAGTGAAATTCCATGCTGTATTGTCTAATGCTGTCCCCTAGTGGAAGCAAGTACACAGTGTACAACAGGGGTAAGAGGACAGAACTCTGAAGCACCCCACATTCTGGGGCCAACAGCCCTAACTGGTACTGACCAACTGTGACTGATTGCACCCTTTAAGAGATGAATGATCACAACCATCATTAGACAGTTTCTCCACCCATGTACCTCAAGTCTATACAACAATATCCTGTGATCAACTATGCCAAATCGCCAGACATACTGTAGGTTAACAAGGATGAGAATGGACACCTCCACAATCCCTCTCCAGGTAAAGATCACTGCACACTTTGACCAAGATGGTCTCCATACTGTATCTACTGTATACTGAAAACAAGACTGAAATGGCTTCAGGATGCTGTTGACCTCCAAGAGTTCCATCAGTTAATCTACTGCCCCTTTCTCGGCCTTGCAACTGTTTTCCCCTGTGTTTTTTTCAAGCACAGTTGCTGACCGTAGCGCTGCCTTGTACTAATCTGCACTTATTGCAGGTTACCATAACCTAGTATGTTGTATGATATTTTGTAAATACGTATGTAACCCCAATGTCCCACCCTGGGTTGCTAGACAGTTTTACTGGACTATGTACTATAGTGTGTTTACAAGTTTCTACTGCAGAGTCTTTAAAAGGTTTAACAGTGCATTAGAATCCTATGTAGTGAAACGGGTTTCTTTTTGTTTGGTCATTCTGGGCTGCAAATGGTAAAAACTTTCAGGTCTTCCCTGAAGTCCCTGTCAGTCATCTGGGCAGAGGTGCCACTGGCCGGAACACTGGCAACTGCATGAGCCATGATGGAATGTTGCCACAGGGTGTCAGTTGCTCACTGTGAGTTTTGAGTTAGTCTGACAGTGAGTTGCAATAAGAGCAAAGCAAGGAAAATTTTATTTATAAAACGCTATTCCAACTTGGCCATAGCATTGTACATACATCCCTAAAAACTTCAATAAAAACAGAAATAAATACATATCTTATTTATAAAACAAATAATATGACAGCAGGGCTTCAAGTATCAGCAAAGGCAGCAATAAATAAGTGAGATTTTAGGGCACATGTGAAGGCCTCAATGGACAGGCACTCTCTGATCCGATGAGGTAGAGAGTTCCACAGGGTTGGGGCTGCCAAAGCAAACAATCTAACTCCAGAATTGGACAAACAGACCCTGGGAATCTCTATCAATCCCTCGTCAGCGAAATGGAGAGGATGAAGGGGGGCGGCAGAGACAAAGGAGATCTTGCAAATACCATAGTCCCTGTCCATGCAGGGCTTTATAGGTCAGTAATCTGACCTTGAAGGTGATCCTCCACCACACCGGTAGCCAGTGCAGGCTCGGAGCACAGGTGTGATATGGCAAGATCTCGACAAGCCCGTCAACAACCTGGCAGCCCTAGGTATAGAGCATTGCAGTAATCAAGGCATGAGGTCACAAAGGCATGGACCAATGTCAGAAGATCATCAGGTGGGACCAGGTGTTTTATCTGGACAATGTTCCTCAGATGGTAAAATGAGGTCTTGACAACGGCAGACACCTGAGACTTTAATGTCAGTTCGTAATCAAGGACAATGCCCAGATTCTGCACCAGGTCAGAGGTCAACAGCTGGTTACCTCCAAGCCAAAGCCTGGAGGGTTGCCCAGCCACCAACCCATCTGCCCATTCACAACCAATACCTCAGTCTTATCCAGATTTAACCTGAGCCAGTTGGCACTCATGCAATCCTGGATCTCAGAAAGGCAGTTATTAAAGACTGAGATAGTGTCATTTTGCTCAGGCACAAAGGACATGTACAGCTGAGTATCATCTGCATAGCAGTGAAAACCCAGACCATACCACCCAATAATGTCTCCCAACAGCAGCATATATGCCGCAAATAGCATGGGTGAGAGCACTGAACCCTGTGGCATCCCACACGGCAGGGGATGACGGGCCAAGAGAAAAAAAACTCCACTCTCTGCATTCTGCCTGTGAGGAAAGATTGAAATCATCTGAGGACTGTACCAGACATCACACAGAATAACCACAGGCATTCTAGCAACACCTCATGGCCTATGGTGTCAAATGCTGCAGAGAGATCAAGGAGGACTAAGATGGAATGACTCCTCCAATCTCTCACTATCAGGACATCATTAAGTACCTGAACCAACACTGTCTTAGTACTATGCGTCTTTCTGAAACCGGACTGGAGAGGACTGTAGATATCAGTAGGTGGCAAGATGCTCCATGAGCTGTAATACAACTGCCTTCTCAATAAACTTACCCACAAAAGGCAGGTTAGTGACAGGCCTGTAGTTTGCGAGACAGTCCAGGTCGAGAGAGGGTTTTTTTGAAAGTGGGCAAACCACCGCCACCTTCAGGGTGTCCAGAAACACCCAGGTCTCTAACGAACATCCAACAATCTCCGCAAGGACCGGTCTGATTACATCCACACACCCCACCAGTAGTCATGTTGGACTAGGGTCAAAACTACAGTATGTCAGTCACAAGTCCTGGATAATCTTCACAACATCCCCAATCGCCAAATGATCAAAGTCAGACCACACCGAATGGGTGACTGTAATCTCCCACTGATCACTGATCACCGCTCTGCCCATTTGAGTGAGCCATGCAGATCTCTGACCTGATGATGCCAACGTTATCTGCGAAAAATCGAGCAAAAATCGAGCAAACTCATCACACTTCATTTGTGAAAAGGCTCCCTGATTCTGGAGACAGGCTGGATTGTACAGCCTGTCCACAGTCCAGAACAGCTGAGCTGGTCAATTCCATGCAGCCACAATCTCCCTGGACAGGAACTCTGCCTTCTTACAGGAGATCACAGATTGATAGTACTTGTAATGGAACAACAATCTAAGTTTGTCATCAATCAGGCCAGATTTCCACCAGCATCGCTCCAACCTTCTCCTCACTCTCCTCATCTCCCTCAAGGTCCCATCAAACCATGGGGACCAAGGGTGAAGGGTGAGGGGCCAACAAGGACAGGAGCTGTGGAATCCAGAGCAGCCACCACTGCCCTATTATAGGACAGAAGAAGATCCTCTGGATCCAAGCTCATACTTGAACTCCCCAATAGGTCAAGGACTGCCATTAGACCATCAGGGGTCATACCCAGTAAAGGGCGGTACTGGACCATCTCCATAGGGGCAGACCTACCTCAACAATGCAAAGCATCATGGGAAGCATACGCAAATGCCCATGAATTAATTTGGACTAGCTCAACTTTAAGCAGAATTGCATGGTGCCAGTAGGCCTCACAATACAATCAGCAAAGTCTGAGAACAGCAGACACAGACTGGTGTTTTGTTCTCATTTGGACTCATCAGGGTGCCATATCTGTATCTCAGGTCAGGGAGAGGTAGTCAGCCATCCTATGGGGATCTTATTTGTTTGGGTCATGGGCATCCCAAAGTAGAGAGAGAAGAGAACTACAAAAGAACCCCAGAGCAAACTTTAAGCAGAATTGCATGGTGCCAGTAGGCCTCACAATACAATCAGCAATGGCTGAGAACAGCAGACACAGACACATGTTTCATCCTCATTTGGACTCATCAGTGTGCCATATCTGTATCTCAGCCCAGGGAGAGGTAGCCAGCCACCCAATAGGGGATCTTTTGGGTCATGGGCAGCTGGAAGTAAAGAGAGAGAGAGAGAAGAGAACTACAAAAGAACCCCAGAGCAAATGCACTGGGCCATGGATTATCCCAGAGGATATTGGCCATACAGACAAATTTTAAAGAAAACCATATATAGGGTGACTGCCTACCTCTCCCTGGGCTGAGCTACAGATATGGCATACTGATGAGTCCAAATGAGGACAAAACACCAGTCTTCCTTATAGATTGTCAAAGCTGAGAGACGATAATGCTTTTGTTTTCTGGACTCCTGAAAGAAAACACTCTCAAGAAGCACTTCTATCCACAGTTAACTCATTGCCCCCTAGAAACATCTGTAGGCATCAGCAAATCTAACTACAGTGTGTCCCAGAACGCCTACAGAAGTCACCTACAGACTTCCTGTGTGCCCTGGAAATGTCTGGAGAAGTCACTCACATATTTTAATATTACTTGCCAGCCAGAATTGATTAGAATTGACTGCATAGTACCATTAGAAAGGTAATGTTGTGCTGAACAACTTTGCCACTGACACTTTGTGTGTATCATGTTCACTTTAGGAGTTTTTCATATTTGTTTATGACATTTTGTCAGTCTAGAACCACCTAAGCACTTTGAAGAAAATACACATTCTGGGTATCTTAGCCAGTATGAAACAAAAACCAAATTGAGTACAGTTGATTGCATAGAACTGTTGGAAAGGCAATTTTGTGTGCAACAACATTGCCACTGATACGTTATGTGTGTCATGTATACTTTAGGAGTTATATGCATTTGTTTATGGTATGGTGTGTATGGTTCAGATTTGTCCCTCAAACCTCACCAATACACCTTGACTCAAATGGGGAAAAATTATGTTTAATACTACAGAAATAGCTGTTTGTTTTACAAACAAATTATTGAAATTACATCTAATGTCTGGATGCTTAATTTGGTGTTGATATGTTACATATTTCCCAACAAAAAAGGTTTATGGTGCATTTTTTAGTGGAAAAAATATTTTGTTTTGCTGTTTCAACCAGCACAGAAATAAAACTAAATTACCTGCTATTCCTTGCTTACCACTGTTGGAAAGGTAATTTTATGCTGAATAATTTTGCCACTCATACTTTGTGTCTAGCACTTATGGTTTTTGTGCTATTAGCATTTGTTTGTGGCATGCCAAGTATGGCTTGATTTTACTTAGAAGGGCCCAGGATTAACTGTTAACAGTATACAGGAGACAAGTGCTGCAACTTCAGAAAGCTCCTGTGGAGGCAATGAGTTAAGTAATTCAACCACCACTATTTACTAATTGAAACCAGGTTACGATTAGATACTCAATATAAGGTGGTTTGTTTTATAATTGTCAATTTAATTTTTATGACTGTAACCTAAATGTTATATGTTCTATGTTTTGTATTTCATTTACTATTTTTAATTTAGTAAACTTTGTTTTTCTTGAAATCCTGCCTGAGTCTTTTTCTCCTTTTGAGTGTGAATCCTAGGACAGTGTTGATAATTCTGACAGAACTGTTAAGCGCTTACAGTGTGTTACCAGATGCACCAAGGTAAGGAAAATACCAAGATCTCAACTGAGTCGAAAGGGGGATTGTGAACCAGGTTGTGTACCCCCTGGGTTAAGTATTGCACTGCATTTCCTCAAAGAGGGTGTGATATTTTAACCTGTTACCTGAGTGTGCTAGCAAAAAAGGGTTCATATTTGATCCCAGGACTTGAGACTGGTAGTTGATTGGACCCAAAACAGACAGGAGGTTTACCCTGTTTGTCTCCTGTTCACATATTGCACTTTGAGGTTGGGCACTGTGGGAGCAGAGGGCATGACCCCCGGAGTGCATTTGTGACAGATCCCAAACAAAAAGATTTGTTTGCTTACTGTGAAATTATTTAGTGACATGAGCATTAGCAGTCCAGTGTGTCAGATTGATAAACTGTAACAGTTCACACACAAAATAAGGCAGTGATTTAAAAAAAAAAGGAAAAAGAAATACATCATTATGGTTACAGTCAGGGCTCTGAGTTTTTTGTGGCACTTTGGAGCAAAGTTCTACGGCAGGGATCCCATTTGCCGCAGAACTTCTATGGCAGTGGACAGTTATTTCTGCGGCAATTCTGCAGCAGAAAACTGTCACACTATTTCCCTTATTTTTGTACTTTGTTTTTGTTTTTCTTCACATTTGGTATTTTCTGAGTAGAGTCAAGCTTTTATATTGTAACATTCACACTTAACATTCATCTTTAATTGCTTAAAACATGCAAGTGTTATTTAATGGATGGCATTATTATTTTTAAAATACCTGCTCCCAGCTGGACTGAGCCCAGGCCGGGGTCCCAGCAAGGGTGGAGGACAGCAGTTTACTGTGGCTGGGTGCCAACCAGGTCAAGTACACAAGAAATCCACACAGTGCTTGTATAACTAAAATTAAATAATATGGCTTATGATTATAGCTACACTCTGACATTCATGATGTGGCAAACTAAAATGTAATAATAACTGACCATATTATTATGCAAAACTGCACAAAATGATTTACATTTTACCCAGACCTTATTTGAAGCCAGGGAAAACTTACTAGCTGGCTGAAAAACTCAGGTTAGCATAAATATCTTTTTATAGTTTCATTGTTTGTATCCTGAAAATCCATAAAAATATTAGACACAGTAAGTATTCAATCAAGTAAATATAAAACCTCATTTACATACAGGATTCTGTTGAACTTATAATCGAAAGAGGCTCCATTCGTAGTCACGAAATCATGAGCTTATCGTAAGCTTATTGACAATAATATGAACTCCGTGCAAACAGCAGGCTATCAGCAAACTTCAACAAGAGCCTTCAAAACTTTTCCAAGCATTTATTTTTTGTACTAAATGCCAGTATTAATTCATATAAAATGCAAAACCCTTTACTGATCATTCATTTTTAACATTGAGGGATACATCTCCACAACTGGGAGTCCTTCAGTTCTTTTGAAAATCCTCAGTGTACTACACACCTGCAGTGGGGGAAATTTGCTCTCAAAGTGTGGTAAATAATCTCAGTTAAAGGATATTCAATCCTGTCTCCCCTTGGCAAGTTCATTGTAGCTCAGCAAATGCAAAAACTCGCCCATAATCTTTTAAAATGCACAATGCTACAAAAGTTCAATAGAACTCACTTGTCATCTCCAGAAAAGTCCTGTGGAATTACTAGTTGCAAGTTCCTTTTAGCTGCACACGTGTTTAGCACAGCAACACTCCCAGATGGAGTTTTTGAAGTTTCCGGAGTTTCCCAGAGTAGCCATGGTGTATAACCGAAATTGTTAAACTACACCATGACTTTAGCTGAGTATTAAACTTTAAAAAAAAAGCACAGACACAGTAGCTCCATAGCCGAAAGTCCTGTTTCAGAAACTAGCCATTTTCTAGCAGATGCCCATTTTACCGTATAATATCCTACAAAAGGAATACTTTGCCTTTTTAGGCTAATATGTTTAGGCATTTAGAGATGCAGAGTTTCAAAGAAAAACAGGCATTTTTAAATTAAAATTGGGGGGGGCTCCATCTGTACTCGGGAGTCCATCCTGGCAAGCTGCGGAGTTAAAGGGTTCCATGACTCTCTGAGTCTATTTCAGTAAAGTCAGACACCTCAGAACTTTAACTCCAAACAACAAACAATCAGAAAAACAACATTTTGGGGGAATTTTCCAATGAAGTGGACTCCATGGGTCACCTCAATAGCATCATTATTAAACCCAGAAAGGGAGTAATCAGAGTAAAAATAGGGCAATATCAAACTCCAGCTTCAGGTTCCCCAAGCTCCTATGGTCTCCCTTCTCAAAATTTCCATCTTGCTGCTACACTTTAATTTTGGGTCATGAGATCCACCACACTCACACCGCTCAACACTGCACACAATCCAGTAGACGTTTAACCACCTGTAAACAAAACACAAAAAGAAGTGCTCTCTAAGCACAGTAAATGAGGGATGGGTTCAGACTTCAGTTCCCGAATCCCCCTGTCAAAGTTGGCATACCTGTTGAAAGTTCAAGAAATGCATACCAGCACAACAAGTGCAGGCAGTCCTAGATTCCCATGCGGAGCACAAAGTCAAGTTCGCCGACTTCTCACAGACTTCTCCCTGTAATGTTCACCATGAGGCATTCTCTTCCCATTCAGTATTATCTGTGTCTGTTAGAAATGATGCTCTCTTACATTTACTATAAGCGGTTGTATGGCAGTTGTATGGCTGATTATTACAAGCCCCTTACAAAAATAATGCATGATTTATTCACGAAATCTGAGAAAGCAGAGTTTAAAAGCACCAAATCTTTAAACTTACACTTCTATTCAGTGTGGCATGGCATTGTGTGGAGAGGAGCAGCAGCACATGTGAATGATGGATGAATCTGCCACTTACACTTTATGGCAGAATTGCCACAGTAAAAACAATATTGCCCTAGTGCTTATAACTCTTCCAGTCACTCCTCTTGTGCTGCAGTCATACAGTCTCTGTTACTGAGACTTCAATACATCTGTCAGTCATTTTCCCACGGTCGGGCGCAATTTCTACAATTTCCACGTCTGGGTGTGATTTCTGCAGTTGGGTGCAATTTCTGTGGTCAGCTGTGAATTCCATGGATATTTCTGCGGTTGGCCACGGCAGTGGAATTGCAGAAAAGCCAGGGCCTTGGTTACAGTCTAAGTTCCCTACCTGTTTTATTTTTTTTTTGGGTGCAAGCTAGGGTAGCCGTAGATTAGAAAAGAAGATGACTTCCACCTATAGCGAGTACACTGCAGAATATCTAAGGCAATTGTGCCAAGAGAGAGGAGTCCATTGCAAGGGGCGAAACAAACAGCACCTCATGGAGGCTCTTGTGACAGCCAATGTACGAGCGACTGCCCAAGACCTCGAGTTACAGTCGGTGACTGAAAGGGACCAGACCTTTGGGCATGGAGGGGCCAGCGTCCATCGCAGTGTCCAGACCCAGGGGGGAGGAGGACAACGGGACCAGTGTGAACCAAGAACCACAGCCCCAGGGGAGGATCACCACCATGCTAGAGCCAGAAGGGATCAGGCTGCAGATAGAGTTGAGGAGAATGGAACTGGAATTCGAGTGAGAGGAGAAGCGAGAGCAGCAAGCAGCAGAAGAAAGAGAGTGACAGCTTCAGAGAAAGGTTGAGCGAGAGAAGAAAGAGTGGCAGAGGAAATCTGAATTGGAGAAGTGACAACTCCAAAGACCAGCGCCAGAGCAGGTAAGTGGCATGGGTGAACCTGGGACTCCAGGACTGGGTTACAAATTAAATTCTAAACTGGTAGCTGAATTTACAGATGTGGAAGATATGGATGCATTTTTAAATTCATTTGAAAAACTATCCATTCAGGCAAAAATTCCCACAGAGTCCTGGAACCTCCAGCTATCCCCGCTGCTTACTGGGAAAGCTTGTGACGCATTGGGCCAAATGGACAATCATGACAGTAATGATTATGGCAAACTTAAAACTGCATTGTTAAAAAAGTAGTACTTGACAGCTGAAGCATACAGAGTTAAGTTCTGTAAGTTCAGAAGAAGCCCTGACTTGAGCTACGAGGAGCTAGCTACCAAACAACATCAATTTTTGAAACGTTGATGGGAAGGGGTTAAAGTAGACTCTGCAGAGAAAATTGAGGATGTTGTACTTTTGGAGGAGTTCCTTTGGGCTTGCACAGCAGAGCTGAAAACCTGGCTAGAGGGCAGAGATCCAAAAACAGTGCAGGAGGCTGCCAAGCTCCCCCACTATGCCAGGAGCAGACTTGCTCTGAGAGGGAGTGGGATGGGTATGGCAGTGCAGAAAGGGAAAAATGTGCCTTCAGGGCAGTTAAAATCCTCGCTACCTCCCCAGAAAGTGGGCAGCCCCAAGTTACAAAGAAAGGATTTGCCTGAAAAAGGAAATTAATGTTGGTTTTGCAAACAATGTGGACATATTGCAAGACAGTGTCCTAAAAAGGCAGAGAGTGCACAAAGTGCGTAAGTAAATTTGGTCAGGAGTACCATCACCACTATCCAGAGACCACCCAGTCCAATGCCTCTGCCACAAAGGATCCCGAGAACGAGAAGCACTTGGATGACAGTGGGTTCAGGGAGGGTTAGGGCAGTCAGGCAGAGGCACATCCCAGATCCTATTCCACTCAAGAACTCATATACCACACTGGCAAATGGGGACAACCAAATAGAGGTACCCAGAGAAGTGGAAGGAAAGGATGTGGAGGTTAGCCATGGAGGTGACCTCAGTGGGGAGAGCAGTGTACCCCAGAGGAGGAGGAAGCAAATCCTGGTGGGGGACTCCATCATAAGAGGGAGACAGCTAGGAACACAGGAGGGGGGGATAGGGAGGTGAGGTGAGGTGCCTACCAGGTGCCATGGCATGGAGGGTTGGAAGGAAGATCCTGGAGATCGCTGGGAAGGCAAGATGGGAGGGTGAGCTGGATGTCATTATCCACCTAGGTACTAATGACTTGGCAAATGGGGAGCCAAAGGAAGTTCTGGAAGAGTTTAGGAAATTGGGGAGGGGTCTCAAGCAAGTAGCTACTTCTGACATCTTCTCGGAAGTACTACCTGCAAGAGGCATGGGACAGCATAGGGGTGCATGCACCAGGAACTTTAACTCATGGTTGAAGAACTGGTGCTGTGACAAAGGGTTTGGATTCATTGGTGACTGGGGACCCACTGGGAGGAATAGAGGCTTGCTCAAGCCTGACAGCCTGCATCCATCCTGGAGGGGAATACAAGCACTCAATGAGAAGTTTAAATGCTACATTGACAAGTATTTAAACTAGCCAAGGGGGATGGCAGGCCAGCAAGGAGGGTACCTAGTTGCCCACCCCCCACAGATAGCAGTGGAACCAGTGAACCGGAGGAGTGGATATCTCTACAAAGCAGTGTGCAAAAGATGGAGATAAGTGCCCAAGAGGTGGATGGGCAGAAAAGGGGCAAAATTCAACAGAGGGGCAGACAGCAAGGAGAACCAGGGATAAAGGACAACCAGGGAAGGGGCTGGAGTAGAACAGCTAAGCAGTCTAAGGAAGCCAAATAATGGAAAGCCATGTGTGCCAATGCCAGGAGCCTTAGCAACAAGATGGAGGATCTGGAGGCTGTCATGGTGCAGTCAGACCTGGACATTGTGGCTATCACAGAAACCTGGTGTAATGATAACCATGACTGGGAGATGGCCATACCTGGCTACAACATATTCAGAAGAGACAGGGCAGGTAGGAAGGGAGGAGGAGTGGCACTGTATGTGAAAAATGACATAAGGGCCACAGAGATCCAAGAGGAACAAAATGGGGGAGAGGTACTGTGGGTTAAGCTGGAAAGAAAAATGGTGCCAGCCATCTGCACAGGTGTGGTCTATAGACCACCAGCCCAGGAGAAAGAAACAGATAGGGAGCTGGGGCTAGCCATCCAAAGGATGGCAGACAAGGGTGAGGAAGTGCTGGTTAGAGACCTCAATATTCCAGACGTGGACTGGAATATCCCAGAAGCAGCATCAACTAGGAGCAGATTTATCCTGGACTCCCTTCAGGGTGCCTTCCTCAAGCAACTGGTCATGGAACCAACTCGGCAGAAGACAATACTGGACCTCGTGCTCACAAACAGGGACAGTGTGATGGGGTAACAGTGGGGGAGCACCTGGGAAACAGTGACCACCAGTCATTGTGGTTTGAAATCACAGAAGGAGCAGAACCAAACCACACAAAAACACGTATCCTGGATTTTAGAGGGACAGACATTGGGAAAATGGGAAGATGCTTGAAAGAGGCATTAAGGGGAATGGGGCAGGAATCAGGGGTTGAGGAACTGTGGGCAGTATTTAAAATGGGTATTACAAGAACAACAGAATTATGCATTACAGAAGTTAGCAAGGGAAAAGGAAGAGGAGGCCATTATGGTTTTCCAAGGAGGTAGCGGAGAAAGTGAAAGCCAAAAAGATTGCATTCAGGCAATACAAAAAGACACAGGCAGAAGAGGATAGGGAGAAGTACCAGGAGAAGCAAAGGGAGGCAGGGAGGTCAGTAAGGGAAGCCAAAGCTCAGACAGAAAAGCACATTGCAAAATCAGTGGGTAGAGGGGACAAAACCTTTTTACAGGTACATAAGGGAAAAAAGAAAGGCAAATGGAAGGATAGTGAGACTGAAGAGGGAGGATGAGGGCCGCGTGGAGGATGACCACAGTAAAGCTGACATATTGAACAGTATTTCTGCTCAGTCTTTACTGAGGAAGAGGAGGGTAATGGGTCTGAAGGGAGTACAAAGGGTGGAAATGGTGCAGAAATGGACAGAAGTCCCTTTACACGAGAAAGGGTCCTGAAGGAACTGGAAGTAATAAGAGTTGATAAAGCAATGGGGCTAGATGGGGTGGACCCCAGGTCCTCAAAGAACTAAGAGAGGTGGTGGCTGAACCTCTGGCAATCCTGTTTAGCCAATCACTGGAAACAGGGAGGTACACAAAGACTGGAGGACAGCAGATGTAGTCCCTTATATAAAAGTGGGAACAAAGAGGAAGCGAGGAACTACAGACCAGTCAGCCTCACCGTAGTGGGAAGATCATGGAAACACTACTGAAGGAGAGATTGGTGGAACATTTGGTTGTCAATGGACCACAGGACCCAAGGCAGCATGGTTTCACCAGGAGGAGGTCATGTCAGACCAACCTCGTTGAATTTTTTGACTGGGTGACTAAGGAGGTGGATCAGGAGAGGGCAGTAGACATGGCCTATCTGGACTTCAGCAAGGCCTTTGACACTGTGCCACATAGAAGACTATTACACAAACTGGGGAATATGGGTGTGGGCAGGACAGCAGTGCAGTGGGTAGGTAACTGGCTGGGCGGCAGGACACAGAGGGTGGTGGCAAATGGCTATCACTCCACAGAGGGAAGAGTGACCAGTGGGGTACCACAGGGATCAATGCTGGGACTGGTCCTAGTCAACATCTTCATCAGTGACATTGCTCAGATCTTAGAAGGCAGAATTTCCCTGTTTGTTGATGACACAAAGCTCTATAACAGAGTAGACACACCAGAGGGTGTAGACAGAATGAGAAGGGACCTGCAGAAACTTGAAGAATGGTCAGGAGTTTGGCAGTTGAAATTCAATGCAAGGAAATGCAAGATAATGCATATGGGGCACAAAAACCCTGGCATAATATATTAGTTGGGGGGTGAGGATATAGCATGCACCAAGCAGGAAAGGGATCTTGGGGTTATCATCACTGATGATGTCAAGGTAGGGAAACAGTGTGACAAGGCAGCAGGTAAAGCAACTAGGATGCTGGGATGCATAGGCAGGGGCATCACCAGCAGGAAAAGGGAGGTCATAATTCCACTATACAAGACACTAGTGAGGCCCCACCTGGAGTACGGTGTACAGTTCTGGAGACCTTACTTATGTGAGGACATAGACAGGGTAGAGAAGATTCAGAGGAGGGCAACAAAGATGGTACATGGATTGCATCACAAGTCCTTTGAGGTCAGGTTGAAGGAATTGAATATGTACTTCCTGGACTAGAGGAGGAAGAGAGGGGATATGATAGAGACATACAAGTATCCTACAGGGAGGAACAGGGTGCAGGAATACACTATTTTTAAGCAAAAAAGATGTTCCAGAACTAGAGGGCATGGGATGAAATTGGAGGGAGGACAATTCAGAGGAAATGTGAGGAAGAATTTCTTCACAGAATTGGTGGTGGACAAGTGGAACACCCTGCCAGAGGAAGTGGTGGGGGCTGAAACAATCATGGGATTTAAGAATGCATGGGATAGACATAAAGGAATTCTGGAGGTCAGGGTTAAGGGGCAACAGACTTCTAGGAAAACACAAAGTAAACTTACAAGCTCAAATGGGCAGACTGGGTGGGCCATAGGCTCTTATCTGTCGACACTGTCTATGTAAATGGTGCTGGGAAAGAGGGTTTTTTTTTGTGCATCCCTGAAAGCATGCCAGTAAACATGAGGGAGCACATACACCCAGCTACTGTGAATGGGGTGCAGTTCCATGGTTTAAGGGACACAGGGGTGTCCCTTACTTTGGGAAAAGGGGATTTGGTTGAGCCTGAACAGCTTATACCCAGTCAGTTTGTTACAGTACAGGGATTCACTGGGAAGGAGAAAACTCTGCCACTTGCTAGTGTTCTCCTGGACTGGGGTGAGACAGGACAGACTGTGCAAAAAGTTGCAGTGGCAGAAAATCTCACCCTGAATGTGATTATAGGGAACAATCTCCAAAAGGGTATGGTGTGTGCAGTTACCCGCCGTCAGGTGGCAAAGGCAAATTGTGGTTCCCTGGACCCATTAGAAGCCCCTGTGGAAAACATTGGGAGGCTGGTTCCCCAGCCTGTGTCTCCTGATATGGAGAATAGTGAAAGGGGAGTAGAAATTCCCCAGGTAGCAGTTAACCAAACAGCTACAGAAGGTTACTCTGAGGAGGGAGGGGTGGCCAAATGTCAGAGCGTTAGGGATCCTAGTTTAGAAACTATAGGGGACCTGTCCTATACCTTGGGAATGTGTAAAGATTTTGCAGCTGCTAAGAAACATGTTCCTAGTTTAGAGAGGCTAAGGTCTTGGGCAGAATCTGATGGAGCACAGGGAGGTGATGGGAGACATAGAGTGTATTGGAACAAGGGACTGCTGTATACACAGGACGTAAGGACAGAGGGAGGGGTGATGGACAGGCAGCTTGTCATTCCCCATAGGGACCATGAGCTGTTGCTCAAGATTGCTCATGATATTCCCTTGTCTGGACATCTGGGAATCGTGCATACTATGCAGTGATTGGTCCAGAAGAAAAAATTACTCACCTTAGTAATGTTGTTTCTTCTAATGGAGTCTTGCTGTATTATGACAATTGCAGTGAGTCCCCATCTTCGAACTGCCCTGCAGGTGAAATAGTTAACTTTTCCATGAAGCATGGAACTCTGAGCGTGAGCTCGGTTAGAAAGTTCTGTCTGTTGTGCTTCAAACATAAACTGTCAGATCTTTACGAGCTAAAACTCACTAAGGTTCTGTGTGGAAGCTGTAAACCTACATTAGCCAACTGGCTACTAACCTAAACACACATTTCCTGGTCTCAAACAAAGACTCAAGTCAGGAGACCTAGAAAAAGAAAAACACAACACCAATTCACCCCAAAAGAGGGTGTAAAACAATAAGGTGGGCATAAATGAGTGCCAACCCTGTAAGGCCCAGCCACACCCCAAAACGGAGGTTCTGAGAGGGGCAGGCAGGAGAGAGTCAATATAGCAAGACTCCATTAGAAGAAACAACATTACTAAGGTGAGTAATTTTTCTTCAAACAACATGAAGTCTTGCTATATTATGACAATTGCAGACTACACAGCAGTACCCCCATGGAGGAGGGACAGAACCTACTTAGGAATAGGCTCTGAAGAACAGCTGTGCCAAACCGAGCATCACTCCTAGCCTGGATGTCCAGGGAGTAATGCTTAGTAAAAGTGTGAACTGTTTTCCAGGTAGCTGCTTGACATATTTCTAGAATAGGAATGTCTCTTGCAGCAGCCAGAGAAGCAGCTGTACCTCTGGTAGAGTGAGCCCTCAGGCCTGAGGGGGGAACTTTACCCAACTTTTCATAGCAGAATTGGAAACAAGAGACAATCCACCTGACAATGGATCTTTTAGTGGCTGGCTTCCCTTTACCAACCTCGCCGTAAGTGAGGAACAGCTGGAGGGAGTCAAACCTGTGACCCTTGGTACACTCTGTGTAGTAACTAAGGGCTCTCTTCACATCTAAACTGTGCAGCCTCCTCTCACCGGAGGAGGAGTGGTCAGTGAAGTACACTGGAAGAGATATAGATTGATTAAGGTGGAAATCTGAAACCACCTTAGGAAGGAACTTCCTGTTAGTCCGGAGGACCACCTTATCTCTGTGAAAGGAAATAAAATCCGGCTCCACTGACAATGCTTGTAATTCACTTATGCATCTGGCAGAGGTGATGGCTACCAGAAAAACAGTCTTCCAAGTCAAGTACTTAAGCTCAGATGAAGACAAGGGCTCGAAGGGGGGTTGCATAAGCTGAGCAATGCAAACATTAAGATCCCAGGCAGGGGCAGGGCTCCTGAATGGAGGGTTGGGTGAAGCAACCCTTAAAAACTTGGAAAATACAGGATGAGCTGAAAGAGAAGAGGACTTACCTGCTGAAATAAAAGCAGACACAGCTGCCAAATGCACCTTCAGGGTAGCTGGTCTGAGCCCCAGAGAATTCAGATGGACCATATAATCCAGGACTGTGGGTAGATCAGCAGAGTCTGGGGAAATATGCTTTTTCGAGCACCATATGGAAAACCTTTTCCATTTGGAATTGTAAGTAGCCCTGGTGGAAGGCTTCCTTGAGGCCTTCAATATCCATTACACCTTGGGAAAGGTAAATCAGCAACTCTAACTCTTCAAGAACCAAGCCTTGAGATTGAGAGATTTGAGATTCGGATACCAAACCGTCCCTGGGCACAGGTTAACAGATTGTGATTCCTGGGAAGGCACAGGGGAGGATGGACTGCTATGACAGCAGAGGGATACTAGGGTTGTCTGGCCCAACTGAGCTAACAGAATGACTTTGCAGGATTGGGACTGATTTTGACTAACACTTTGAACAGGAGAGGGAAGGGAGGGAAGGCATAGAGGAACTTCCCTTCTCAACTGAGGGCTAAGGCATCCAGGGGGAGTGAGCCCAACACTGGGGGTCTGCAGCAAAAAAGGAGAAGTTGGTCATTGTCTGGGGCTGCAAAAAGATCTATCTGCAGGGTGCCCCATCTGGCAAATACTACTCCCAAGACCAGGGGATCCAGTGACCATTCGTGATGGCCCCGAGAAATCCTGCTGAGAGCATCTGCCAGGACATTGTCCTTGCCTGGAAGGTGGACTGCCGTAAGGGAGGTATTCAGGGAGTAAGCCAGAGACCACAACTTTATCGCTTCGGTGCGCAAGGCCGTAGACCGAGTGCCCCCTTGCTGGTTGATGTACCACATTGTAGTGGTGTTGTCTGTTCTGACCTGTACAATCTTGTTCTGAACAGACTTGGAAAAAACTTGAAGTGCTAGAAAAACTGCTCTGACCTCCAACAGGTTGATGTGAAGCAGAGATTCCTGGGGAGATCACAGATCCTGGGTGGTGAGGTCGCCCATGTGAGCTCCCCAACCCAACAGGGATGCATCTGTAGTAAGGATTAGGGAGTGAGACTGAGTGACAAAAGGAACCCCTTGTCTCAGGTTGCTCTGATCCTGCTACCACTGTAGAGCTTGGATCAGGGTTCGAGTTACTGGGATCAACTTGGTCAGAGGATCCTTTCTTTGGGACCAAAAAGCTCTCAAATGGAACTGGATGTCCCTCATCTGAAATCTTGCTCCTGCACAACTGCTGTGGAAGCAGCCATGTGTCCTAGGAGCTGCAGAAAATGCCTTGCTGGTCAAGAGACCTGCAGGGTGAATGAGGAGGCCAGGGAGACTAGGGTCTTTGCCCTGTCCAGAGGAAGGAAGGCCCTGGCCTCCTGTGTATTCAGTTCTGTACCTATGAAGGTAAGAAGCTGGACAGGCTCTAGAACTGACTTTGAGAGATTCAGAAGGAAACCTAGAGAGGTAAGCAGTTGCTGCGTTATCTGAAGATGTAAAGTGACCTGTTCTGGGAACTGGCCTACTATGAGCCAATCGTCCAGGTAAGGAAAGATGGCAATCTTTTGCCTTCTTAGGTAGGCAACTGCTACTGCCAGGCATTTGGTGAATACCCTTGGAGCAGAAGTGAGGCCGAAGGGCATTGCTCTGAACTGGTAATGGCCTGAGGGCAGCTCGAACCTGAGGTACTTTCGATGGGAGCTTCTGATGGGAATATGGAAGTAGGCATCCTTGAGGTCCAGGGAAGCTAGCCAGTCCCCTGGCCTTAGAGAAGGTAAGATAATTCCCAGAGTCACCATTTTGAACTTTGGTTTTAAAAGGTGCTTGTTTAAGTATCTGAGATCCAGAATGGGCTGCCATTCTTCTGTCTTTTTTGGGGTAAGGAAGTACCTGGAGTACAAACCTTTGCCCTGGTGTAGGGGAGGAACCCTTTCCACAGCTCTGAGAGCCAGGAGGGTAGAGACCTCTGCCTCCAGGGCGAGTGCCTCTGATGGAGATGCAGGTGGAAAAGATCTGGTTCTCAGCTTTGGAAATTTTTTGAAGCTGAGAACCAGTCCCTGGCTTACTACTTCCAAGACCCACTTGTCTGATGTTAGAGACTTCCAGTTCTGGACAAAGTAAGCCAGCCTGCCCCCTACAGGTAGAGAAGAATCGGCCCTGGCAACCCCATCAGGGTGCCTGCTTGGCAGGGGCTTTGGGCTGAGGGGTGGGAGCAGGCCTGCTTGTACCCCGTCTGCCTCTCCCTCTAAAGAATCCCCACTGGGCATAGGCGGAAGAGGAAGCTTGGGTTTGGTAAAAAGGCCTATGAAAGGCCTGCCCCTGCCTTTAGGAAGCTGCTTTTGAGGAGTGGCCTGCCTTCCTTGGCCTGTGCATTCCTATAGGTGGTCCTATATTCATCCATTTTCTTCATGTAATTCTCTGTTTGCTCCCCAAACAGAGAATTGCCCACAACAGGAAAATCCATGGCCTTAGACTGGTATCCTGAGAGAGGGTAGTACATCTGAGCCAGGCCATTCTGCTAAGAGCCACAGATGTAGCCATGACTTTGATGAAACATCATTAGAGTCCACTGCAGCATGAAATTGCACCTTGGATGCCTCAATACCATCCATAGCCACCTGTTCCAGTTCCCTGGCAAACTGGTCAGGGGTTTGTTTTGCTAGAGCCAGCGCAGTATCCCATCTGGATTTCTGGTACCTAGCAGCATAAGCCATATAATTTGCCTGTCTGAGTCCCAAATATGCTGCCATGTACTGTTTCTTTGCCATAGCATCAATCTTCCTGGAGTCCTTCTCAGGGGGGTGTGAAGCTAGGGGAATATTAGCCTTGTCACAGGCTGCAGCCTGCACTACCCCCACATGGCTGCATTGTTGAGTGAGGAAATCAGTGTCAGAACCTGATAAGGTATACCTCTTGTCCATCCTTTTATCCACAGGAGGTATAGTGTGAAGAGTTTTTAAAACTTTTACTGTCTGTTTCCGAAAAGATTTGTGTAAAGGAATAGACAGTCTCCCAGACTCTGGAATATCCATCATTTCTACATAGTCAGGCTCCTCTTGGTCATCAACAGCTTCCTCAATAGGGAGCTGCAGAGTATCAGCAACTTTCTTATAAAAAATGAAATGAGAAGGGGACTCAGAAAGCCCAGGAGGAGAAACCCCTAAGGGTCTATCTGGAGAGATGTCCGGTTCAATGGGTACATCCAGATCTTCAAAACCATATTCACTCTCCTCATATTTCCTTTCCCCTTCCTCCGGTTCATAAAAATCCTCACAATCATAAACTTGAACCGGTGGAACCGGCCGAACCGAACACCTACCTGATGGTGACGGTTCGGTCGGATGGGAAAGAGACTGGACAATTTGAATTGCTTTAGCTATTTCTTCAGCAGTTGGGGAGAGAACTTTAGGCTCTACGCTAGCTGACTTTCTAGTCCTTTTTGCTGGAACCGGCTCCTCAGAACCAGCTTTTCGTTTGCCCGAGGAAGTATCGCCCTGGTCAGAGGACACTCCCTCCGGTTCGGTTGGTACCGAACCGGCTGGCCATCTGGGTCAGCGGACTTTGGCCTCCCTTTCCCTGAGCCTACCAACTCTCTTTTCTATGGTGGCAGCATGGAAATTCTTACAAATCTGGCAATCTGAATTGAGGTGGTCAAACCCCAGACAACAGACACATGTGGTGTGTGGGTCAGCCTTAGCAAAAGCTTCCCCACAAACACTACAGTGCTGAAACCCAGTGGGTCCGTTTTTTTTTTTGGGTTTCTCAGACATAATGCCAGCCTAACCAAACTTGCCCGTTTATGGCAATCCACCAAGCAAGACACTCTTATCGGTTCCCAACCGTGTCACGGGTCGTGGAAAAAAACGTAATGAAATCCGGTTGTTTTAGAACCGATAAGAACCGGGAACCGCACTCTAAAAAAGGACTAGCAATTTTTCAAACAACCTGATTGGTTCAAACCGAACCGATGAATGTGTACAAGTTCCACACAGAAATTTCAATGTAAAACCTATCTATTACTTACGTTACCACAGACAGAGCTTGAACCGACCGGTTGCGGTTTAATTTCGGTTAATTTTCACTAAAAACCGATAAAATAACACTTTTGAAACTGACAAATGAACCGAGCAGAAGGAGGAATCTCTGGAGTGACTGTTCAGTGAGGCAGAGTAAAGAATCTGACAGTTTATGTTTGAAGCACAACAGACAGAGCTTTCTAACCGAGCTCCTGCTCTGAGTTCCATGCTTCATGGAAAAGTTAACTATTTCACCTCCAGGGCAGTTCGAAGATGGGGATTCACTGCAATTGTTATAATATAGCAAGACTTCATGTTGTTTGAATTTCTATTGGCCCAACTTCACCCAGCAGGTGAAGGAGTATTGCAGGTCTTGTCACTAGTGTCAAGAAATAGGGAAGGTGGGTAGTAAAACCAAAGCTGCCCTAAATCCCTTGTCCATAGTGGAGGAGCCATTCCAGAGGGTAGGATTGAATATTGTGGAGCCTTTGAATACCCCCAGCTCCTCTAGGAAGAGGTTTATCCTAACAGTGGTGGATTATACCACCTGGTACCCAGAGGCAGTCGCCCTATCCTCACTGAGGACAGACAAAGTGGCAGATGCCTTGCTAGGAATTTTCTCCCATGTCGGGTTCCCACAGGAGGTAACCACCGATCGATGAGGTTCCTTCATACTGGACCTGATGAAGTGTTTGTGGGAGTAGTGTGGGGTGGTGAAGAGATGCACAACACCTTATCACCTGCAAGCCAATGGGCTTGTGGAAAGATTTAATGGTACCCTTAAATCAATGCTCCAAGCATTTGCTGAACAGCATGGGAGGGACTGGGAGATATACCTTTCCCACCTGTTGTTCACATACAGGGAGGTGCCCCAAGAGTTGAGAGGGTTCTCCCCCTTCAAGCTCTTATATGGACGCAGGGTGTGTGGGCCCCTAGACTTGATCTGGGAGGACTGGGAGGCCAAAAATGCCACCCAGGGAACTCTCATAGTGGATTATGTTCTGAAGTTTAGGGAAAAGCTGAAGGAGCTTATGGGAACAGCCCATAGCAACCTGGCAGCTGCCCTCACAAGTAAAAGTATGGTACGACCACAGAGCCAGAGCTCGCTCATACACTGTGGGTCAGGAGGTCATGGTCCTAATCCCAGTCCAGAAAGATAAGCTGCAGGCCAAGTAGGCAGGACCATACAAAGTAGTCAGACAGGTGAATGACATGAATTACATTGTAGAACTGCCTGACAGGAGACATACCCAAAGGATGTACCATGTCAACATGATGAAGCCATATGTAAATAGGGCTGATGTGGTCTTTGCAGTGTGTAATCCTGGGGAGGGGATGGACAAAGAAGACCACCCTCTGGACTTGCTGGAAGAAAGCAAGAGGGAGTCATCTGTGGAGGCAATCAAAATTTCACCCCAGTTGACCCCGGACCAGATCCAGGAAGTAAGGGAGGTTTTAGCAGACTTTGCCCCATTGTTTAATGCCAAGCCTGGACTAACCCGCTTAGTGGCGCATGATGTGAGACAGGGATGCAAGTGCCCATACGGCGAACAGCATATCACGTGTCAGAGGCCGTCCAAAAAGACATTAGGAGGGAGGTGGAGGAAATGCTGGATTTAGGGGTAATCCAGAAAACCCACAGGCCCTGGGCCTCACCCATAGTCCTTGTTCCCAAGCTAGATGGCTCTACTCATTTTTGTGTGGACTATTGTGGACTCAATGCAGTCACAAAGTCAGACACCCACCTAATGCCATGGATGGATGAACTACTGGACAAGTTGGGAGTGATGACATACCTTACCACTGTTGACCTGATGAAAGGGTATTGGCAAGTGGATTTAACTGCTGGAGCTAGGGAGAGGTCAGCCTTCATCACTCCAATAGGGTTATTTGAGTTTAAAGTAATGCCTTTCAGAATGAAGAATGCCCCTGCCACCTTCCAAAGGTTGGTGAACCAGGTGTTAAATGGTACTGAAGAGTATGCCGTGGCGTACCTGGATGATATTGCCATCTTCAGTGCCAGCTGGAAGGAACGCTTGGCCCACCTTAGGAAAGTACTGGGCAGGATACAGAGGGCCGGGCTCACTGTAAAAGCTGAAAAGTGCCAGGTGGCTATGGCTGAGGTGGCATATCTAGGACATGTAGTAGGGTGGGGACAGCTCCATCCCAATCAAGCAAAAATTGAGGCAATCAAGGCATGACCCAGACCTGAATCACAGAAGCAGGTTTTGAGTTTTCTAGGGACTGCAGGGTACTACAGAAAATGTGTATCAAACTACAGTGCCCTGGCAGCTCCCCTGTCTGGCCTGTTAAAGAAAAGAATGCCTTAAAAGGTAAACTGGGAACCAGTCTGCCATCGAGCCTTTACATGGCTAAAGAAGGCACTGTACGGTGCTCCTGTATTAGCCAGTCCAGACTACAGTAAACCATTTGTAGTCCAGACAGATGCCTCAGATGTGGATATTGGGGCAATACTTAGATTTCTAACCAAGGGAAAGATCACCCAATAGTGTACCTTAGTAAGAAATGACTTCCCAGGGAGCAGGCTTATTCCACAGTGGAGAAAGAATGCCTTGTAATGGTGTGGGCACTAAGGAATTAGAGCCATACCTATACGGGTGGCACTTCGAGGTACAAACAGATCATAACCCCCTGGTTTGGCTGGCACAAATGGGTAAAACAAACAATAGGCTTTTAAGATGGAGCCTTGTCTTGCAGGGTTACGACCTGACTGGTACTCACAGGGCAGGGGCAGCAAATGCAAACACAGATGGGCCATCGCATCAGTTAGAGCAGTGAACTGAATTTGGGAAACTCATCCCATGCCTAGGAATAGATTCCCCCAAATTCAGTCTAGGAGGGAGGACTGTGACGAATAGCCAATCTGCTTGTAATTATTTGTATTAAATTTGTGATATAAATATATGTTTCTTTGAATTTCTGCTTGGAAAGTATGGCAGTCAGCATAAGGCATCATGGGACTTTGGATTTTCAAAACAAATACTGTTCTCCCTCTGAGTGGAACATCTAATTAAGAGCTTCCTTTAGAAACCAGTTTGTATAGGTTGTAAACCAGCCACTTATATAAAGTATTGCATTTTATGACCTATTAGGAGGAAAGCAACTTCTGACAGATACCTGTTAGATTTCTCACCACTAAGAGAAAAGGCTCAGGAATGCCCTCTGAAGATCAAATTGTTAATTCTGACCTGCCATAAAGCAGACTCATTAACTAAAAATAAAAATATATATATTTTTTTTTTTTTGTGGGATGCTTAGCAACATGCTGATGCCTGTGACTACCATTCAGTATACAAGAAATGTGAGTGACCTCACAGCCAGCATCACCACTGAGCTGTGACCTCACAAGCTGGGTGGGACCCTTGTTCCCTATAGATTATCAAAGCTGAGAGAAGATAAGGCAGTCTGTTTTATAATTGTCTATGTAATTTTTATGACTGTACCCTAAATGTTATAAGTTCTGTGTTTTGTATTTTATTTACTATTTTTAATTTTAATAAACTTTGTTTTTCTTGAAATCCTGCCTGAGCCTTTTTCTCCTTTTGAGTGTGAATGCTGGGACAGTGTTGATAATTCTGACAGAACTGTTACGTGCTTACAGTGTGTTACCAGATGCACCAAGGTAAGGAAAATACCAAGGTCTCAATTGAGTCAAAAGGGTGATTGTGAACCAGGTTGTGTGCCAGCTGGGTTCGGTATTGCACTGCATTTCCCCGAAGAGGGTGTGATATTGGAACCTGTTTCTGGGGTGTGCTAGTGAAAAAGGGTTCATATTTGATCCCAGGACTCGAGACTGCTAGTTGATTGGACCTAAAACAGACAGGAGGGTTACCCTGTTTGTCTCCTGTTCACATATTGCACTTCAAGGTTGGGCACTGTGGGAGCAGAGGGCCTGACCCCTGAAGTGCATTTGTGACAAGGCCTACTGGCACCATGCAATTCTGCTTAAAGTTGAGCTAGTCCAAATTAATCATGGGCGTTTGCACATGCTTCCCATGATGCTTTGCATTACTGGGGTATGTGCAATTTGTGTTTTCTTTAAAATGTGGCTGTATGGCCAATATCTTCTGGGATAACTCATGTCCCAGTGCATTTGCTTTGGGGTTCTTCTGTAGTTTTCTTCTCCATCTACTTTGGGCTGTGACTCAAACAAATAAGATCCCCTATAGGGTGGCTGGCTACCTCTCCCTGGGCTGAGATACAGATATGGCACACTGATGAGTCCAAATGAGGATGAAACATGTGTCTGTGTCTGCTGTTCTCAGCCTTTGCTGATTGTATTGTGAGGCCTACTAGCACCATGCAATTCGGCTTAAAGTTGAGCTAGTCCAAATTAATTCATGGACATTTGCATATGCTTCCTATGAAGCGTTGCATTATTGAAGTATGTGCAATTTGTGTTTTCTTTGAATAATTACATACCAAAGTCTAAGTATTAAAAAAACACATTGTTATGCTCCTAAACCTTCACTAAGAGGGACAAAGATGACCTATTTGGGCCATGTGGCGATCTGGTTCCCTTCATTGTTACATGAGCCCATGTTTTCTAGTTCACTCATGTTTCTTAGAAGAAACTATTAGGAGTTAGAAGTATGACTATTAGGAGTATGCTAGATGTAATTGGGTTATAAGTCAGCACCAACGTAATCACAAAAATAGCAGCATATCATCTAACTATAGTTCATTTACAATAGATTAAAATGGCAGGATTTTCAAAAGGATCCACTCAAGATGCATCTGATGCTATTTTAAATGCAGAAATGTGCCCAAACCTGTCAGACCATTTATTAAATGGCCTAGTAGCATCCGGAGCTCAGGTCCAAAAACAGATGAAATTGCATTTAAACTGGAAGCAGCTAGTGACTGTGTCTGTTGTCTGCCCCAAATTGTGACTTTTGATGTAAATGGATGCAATTTCTGGAAATAGCAGCGGGGCTGCCTGGATGCAAGTGAATAGATGCAGACATAGGCACAGCATACATCTACACCTGCATCCATCCCTTTTGGAAATCCCCCCCCCCCCAAATGTGTAACGCAGCATGATTCAACAAGCAGCAATGAAGGAGGTCAGATCACAATGTGGTCCAAATAGGTCCCATCCTTGCAGTGCTGGTAAAATCAGAGCTTTTGTAAACTTTTACATAACCCGTTGAGTGCTGAATAGCTTTAGAATGCATTTATATTCTAGGAGTACATATACACCTGCCATAATTTCAAATGAATGAATAGGACTGTTTTAAAAGAACAGCAGTATAAGTGTTCTAATGCCGGAGGTGGGTACTCAGTTACCTAATGCAACCCTTTTCATGATCATCTGAAAGTCAGTAAGACCTTTCCTTACCTGTTGAGTGGAGCAATTTCTCCTGGTTGTGCAAAGATGTACACCTAAGTCAAAGGTTGTACATGAATAATCATGTGTTTTCAGTATCGGGCCCAAGCTGTGTTTGCATTTTTCATAAAGACTTTATAGCAAAAACAGAATAAACTTACCACTGTCGAATAATTTCTTACACTGTCCATCATAGGTCTGACAAACCCCATCAAAACAATATGCTGTACTACTGGCACACATGTAGCCATTCTGCATATATACATCATTTTGACAATATTCTGAGGTCCCATTGCAATATTCAGGAAGGTCACATTCTCCAGCGGCAGCCCTGCAGAGTGTTCCTGCAACCTTAAACTAGAAAGAGTATAACAGATTATAACATGGCCTTGCTTTACAAGAACAAAAGTTTGGGCTATATGGATTAGTGAGAAGCCAGATATACTTTCTTATTGTGTTAAACTTTTAACTCTCCATTTTAAAGTCTTTAAAATTCTTAACAAGTAGTTTCAGGGACTGACAATGATTGGACATAATTTGGGAAAGTCTGTCAAAGTATTTCGTGAAGTGTTGCATGCAAAATTCACACACTAGCTACTGTATGAATTATGCAAGCAAGTACTGGGAAACATGCATGAGCAAGCATGCACAATAAGGCTCTGTTTCTATTCAGGGGTTCTAATGATATCATAAAGACCTCCAGACCGAAGCTTGAGAGGTCCTGATGCCATCAGAAACACAGATGAAAACACAGCCAAGCTGTACATGGTTGCCCATGTGTTATTTTGAGTAGCCTGTAATAATAATACTTTAATAATGTTATTCATGAGAAATGGATAAACCATTTAGACAGGAATTCATTTACAACGGTTCCCAACATGTTGGATATATATGGTTTGGAACATAAAAATAAAATGCTTGCATGGAACATAGCAAATATAACAATTTATAAGTCATACAGTACATCCAAATTCAGTACATCATATGTAAGATAAATATAAGAATCAGGAAATGATAGATCAGTACACTTTATATCTATGCCAAAAAAATGGCTAGGAACAATGTTACGGGACAAGAACTCTGGGACATACCAGTGCCAGGGTATGCTCTATTCTGAAAAGATAGGGAAGGGAAAAAAAGGGAGGAGGAGTGGCTATCTATGTCAGGGAGGAAATAAAAGCAAAAGAAGTACAGAGCATAAGGGAGGAAGCGGAGGCACCATGGATCATGCTGGAAACAGGTAATGGTACTGCCATTCAAGCAGGCATGATCTACAGACTTCCAGCACAGGAAGAGGAGTTGGACAATGCACTAGTGGAAATCATCCATGAAATGTCAGCAAAAGGGGAGATATTGCTGATGGGAGACTTCAATTTGTCAGATGTCAATTGTGGTACCCATACTGCAGCCACAGGAAGGGGCAGAAACATCCTGGAAGCTCTTCAGGGGGTGGAACTCAGACAGTTAGTGGAAGAACACACCTGTAAGAGAGCAATATTGGCAACAGGACATAAAAATGGCGATACACACGGACAGTAGTTTCAAGAAAATTTTATGATGGACAAGCAAGAGGCTCCCCAGTGCTTTGAGGGCATCAACCATATTCATCGAGGTGAGGGGGAGTAGAGTCGTACATTTCAAAAAAGCATTAAATACATCAGCATGTGAGAACATGTGACATCTAATCCAATCAAACAGTGTTACCAATTTAAAACACCATCGCATCATGTGTAGGTAATAGAAAAATGAATACCATAATATAAATAAAATACACTTTTAATTCCAAAGAGTGTATTAAATAAATAGATGTAAAACATATAGAAGGTAGAGGTAGAAGACTTGGTTTGCTGGCCAAGGCACCTAGCTTCACCTGAGCTCTTTCCTTCCAAGACTGCTTGAAAGGCAGAGCAGAGAACCTTACCAGAGCAAGGGAAAAGGATTAAAACTTCTTTTGGCTAAGCAGATTTACTGTGTGGTGTTGTTTTTATTTTTTACTCACAGGGATTGCTACTGTTTGTTGTTAACATTTCATTGCTTTATTTTTCTCTGTAGCAAAGTGTTTCTTACAGTGTATATCTTCTCTGAAATTATTACAGGTGGTGCTTTACAGGTTTTGCAGTTTTATCTAACATTAGGATAAGCTTTCAGGGTTACTGCATTTGTTGTTGACTGATTGTTTCTGCTCTTACCTCTTTGTTCTTTTGTCCGTGGTTCTTCTTTTTCAGCAGGGGAAGGGCCCAGCCACCCACCCCCATCCCCAACCACCCCACACTACACTCCTTTTGTAGGGTACCACAGTTGTGACATTTCCTGTGGCAGAGCAGAAAGGGGCAGATCAGTGGGGCATCCACAAGGTGAGCTCATTTACAGGGCATTTGTAATTTAACTTGTTATAACAAGTTAAACAAAACAAAACACAAAATCAAACCATTACTTGCATTTTTTCCTTCAAATTACTCTGACTAGGTTATAAACCCAGCAACTTAACTGGAATGGATATCATTAACTGCGGTACTGGGAACAATTTTCAGAAGGACAGTCTTACAGGATTTAGGACACTGTCCTACATGCTGGGCTATTGGAGATCTTAGGGCTCAGCTCCGGGCAGCATGGCAGAGATTGCACGCCTCAAATTTCATATTCAAGAGGAAATACATTATAAGAACCACCGCCATTTCCCCAGCATCCAACAGAAAATATCGACCGCAGAGGTAGTTGGACCAGGAGGTTGGCAGGTGGTTAGGAGGGGCAAATCGGTGCCCCATCCACTCTGCTCTCCAACATATTACCTCCAAAACCATATAAACACTACAAACAGGTATCTGCCTCTATCTCTGAAATCAAACAAAGAGGCAGAAGACACTGCAGAGCAGGACACTGCGGCACAGGAGCTAGCACAACAAAACTCACCCAAATCAGGAACCAAAACAAAAAAAGCAAAAAGGGAATCCAAAAAACTTCTGATCATAGGAGACTCCATGATTTGGGGAGTTAATACCCATCTCCAGCCAGGGGTAATGGTCAGATGTCTCCCAGGTACATCAGCATGGAAAGACACTGACCGCATTGCTAAAATTGTTCACAAAGCAGGAGAAAACATTGATGTCCTAGTACACATAGGGACTAATGATCTCAGTTGTGGAGACCAAGGAAGACCTGACCAGGCTGGGTGACAAAGTATCATCCATTTCGTCCAGCATCTCCTTCTCTGAGATCCTGCCAGTCTGGGAGAGGGGGGCACATGGATGGAAGGTCAGAGAAGGAGAGATAGGGGAGCTAAACATGTGGCTCAAGGGCTGGTGCCAGGAAAAAGGACACAGATTTGTAGGGAACTGGCAACAGTTCTGGGAGCGAAAGTTCTTTAAATTTGATGGACTGCATCTGACTAAGGAGGGAGTCAGTGCATTGGGGCAAAAGTTTGACATCTTTGCAGAATATTTAAACTAGCAAATGGGGGAGAGGGGTGCAGCACCCCATACGTCGAATGGGAAGAACACCCCTCCCCTCAGCTAGTGGTCAAACAGGGATTCAGCATGTTTGCAGTTCATTTGCATCACCAGGTAAGAAAAAAGGTTTGTCTCCCCATACAACGCACAGGGGTAATGCCAAACCTCACCCAACAACTAACACACCGAATCTGCCCAATGGAAAATCATGTACACAAATGCTCACAGCCTGGGAAATAAGATCCCAGACCTGCAGGCAATAATGTCAGAGACTAAACTGGACATAGTAGCAATTAGTGAGACGTGGTTTACCAGTACCAACCACTGGAGACTTCAGTACCTGGCTATGTATTGTTCAGAAGAGACCAAGGTGCAAAAAGGGGGGGAGGAGTGGCCCTGTATGTCAATGAAAATATCAAAGCTACAGAAATTCAGAATACACATAAGGAGCCAGAAGAACTGTGGGTCACACTGGAAACAGGAAATGGGACAGTCATAAGAACTGGGGTTGTCTACAGGCCCCCAGACCGGGGGAGGACATAGACACATTACAGTTAGAGGATATACAAAACATGACAGCTAAAGGGGAGGTTCTGATAATGGGAGACTTGAACATGCCGGATACAGATTGGTCAATACCAGCAGAAACATCTGCCAGAACTAGACACATAGTGGATTCCCTGCAGGGAGAGGGCCTCAAACAACTGGTACAACAACCCACAAGAGACAGGGCTATCCTAGATCTAGTACTGACTAACAGGGAAGGGATCACAGATCTCCAGGTAGAAGGTCACCTGGGGGCCAGTGACCATCACATGGTATGGTTCAATTTGGCTACTACATCTAAATCATCCCATTCCAAGGCAAAAATATGGGACTTCAGAGGAGCTGACTTTGATAAGATGGCCAACAGAGTTAAGCTAGCCCTGGCAAAAAGAAACACAGGTGAGGGGGTACAGGCAAGTGGGCAAGCATTAAGGATGCAATACTTGAAGCAACATCCCATTGTGTTAGACAGAAAAGGAAGTGCAAAAGAAGAAGGAAACCACTTTGGTTCTCAAATACAGTAGCAGAAAAGGTCAGAGCCAAAAGGCTGGCCTTCAGGAAATATAAGGGAACACAGCGGGATGAAGATAGGGAGGCATACCAAACTGCCCTAAGAGAAGCAGGGAAGGCAGTAAGGCAGGCAAAGTCCCAAACTGAGGAAACACTAGCACGAACAGTAAAAAGGTGACAAGACTTTCTATAGATACATTAGTGAAAGGAGAAAGTCCAGTGGGGGTATTGCTAAGCTTAATGGAGAAAAGAGCATGTGAGGAGGAGGACCATGTAAGCATCTATCCTAAATAGATACTTTTGCTCAGTATTTACTGAAGAGAAGGTAGGGCAGGGCCCACAGCTCAGCACCATGAACACAGGGGAGGGAGGTGAGCACTACTCCCTTCACAAAAGAAAGGGGTCCCTCAAGAGCTTAAGCTCAGGGTGGATAAGGCAATGGGACCTGATGGCATACATCCCAGGGTACTTAAGGAGCTAAAGGTGGAACTAGCAGAGCCATTAGCAGAACTGTTTAGTGAGTCTCTGAGCACAGGAGAGGTCCCAGAAGACTGGAGAAGGGCTCATGTGACCCCGCTCCACAAGAGTGGTAGCAAGGAGGAGGCAGGGAACTACAGACCAGTCAGTCTTACCTCAGTAGTGGGCAAGATTATGGAGGCACTCCTTAAGGAAAGGATAGTGCAACACCTGGAATCCATAGGGGCACAGGATCCAAGACAGCATGGGTTTACAAAAGGAAGGTCCTGTCAAACTAATCTCATAGATTTCTTTGACTGGGTAACCAGAGTGGTGGACCAAGGGGGAGCAGCTGATGTCACCTACCTTGACTTCAGCAAAGCTTTTGACACTGTTCCACATAGAAGATTGATAAATAAGCTGGGTAGGCTCGGGGTGGGTCAGAAGTTGGTCAACTGGGTGGCAAACTGGTTGACAGGCAGAAAACAGAGAGTGGTGGTAAATGGTATACAGTCAGAAGAGATGCAAGTCACAAGTGGGTACCTTGGGATCAGTCCTGGGGCCAGTCCTCTCAACATCTTCTATTAGTGACCTTGCAGATGGACTAGAGGCAAGGCTTGTCTGTTTGCAGATGACACCAAGATATGCAACAGAGTAGGTGATCCAGATGGGGTGGGCAGAATGAGAAGAGATCTGGATAAACTAGCAAAATGGTCAGAAGAGTGGCAACTGGGATTTAATGCAAAGAAGTGCAAGATCATGCACATAGAGAAGAGAAATCCTGAAGCCACCTATAGGCTGGGAGGGGAGTTGCTAGCAGTCACAAAGGAAGAAAGAGACTTGGGCGTCATCATCACTGATTACCTGAAATCATCCAAGCAGACCTCTAAAGCAGTAGGTAAGGCTAGGGGTGTTAGGGGTATTAGTAGGGTATCATAAGTCGTAGAGGAGGTAATAATCCCTCTTACAAGACACTGGTTAGGGCCCCATCTAGAGTACTGTGTGCAGTATTGGAGGCCACACCTTCACAAGGACATTAACCAAATTGAGGCAGTCCAGAGAAGGGCAACCAAAATGGTGCAGGGACTGCATCAGAAGACATATGAGGACAGATTAACAGAGCTCAATATGTATACCCTTGAGCAAAGGAGGGAGAGAGGTGATATGATCGAGGCATTCAAACACCTTAAGGGCATTAACAAGGTGAAAGAGTCTAACATGTTTAAATACAAGAAAAATAGCAGGACAAGAGGACACAGCATGAGGTTAGAGGCGTGATTAAGAGGGAATGTGAGGAAATTCTTTTTCACAGAAAGGGTGGTGGATGCATGGAATGGCCTACCTCAAGAAGTGGTAGCTATGAATACAGTGCAGGGCTTCAAACAGGCATGGGATAGGCATAAGGGAGCAATACAAATGAGTATGAATAGATAGGCCACTGACAGAGCAAAGGCCGATGGCACATTTATAAGGTAGAAAAAGAAATGGGCAGACTGGATGGGCCATGCGGTCCTTATCTGCCGTCAACTTCTATGTTTCTATGTTTCTATATCCTTTATAGCATGGTCATTTCAATTCAGCATCCAGTTAGCAGATGGAGATGAAACAGAAATTTATATCACATTTGGGTATTTTTTTGAAATGGTCAGTTTCTAAAAATTGTGTATTTTTTAAAGAGGTTTCATTGATGGAAAGGCTGGAGTTTTAGAAGTACCTAGTATTTATATTTACATCACGGTATTCACTTTTATATTACCTACACATGATGCAATGGTGTTTTAAATTGGTAACACTGTTTGACTGAATTAGATGTCACATGTTCTCACATGCTGATGTATTTGATGATTTTTTTTAAATGTATGACTCCACCCCCCACCCCCCCGATGAAGAGGGTTGATACCCTCAAGCGCTTGGGGAGCCTTTTGTTTGTTCACCATTAAATTTTCTTGAAGCTTTTGTCCATGTGTATCACCATTTTTGTGTTCCGTTACTAGTTTCTGCTCCTTTTTTCAGCTGATCCACGGACTGCTGATTTTAGCGCACTGACTCTGTGTTGTTCAGGGAGCAATATTGGACCTGGTGCTCACCAACAGGGACAGAGTGATGGATGTGGAAGTGGGGAGTCACCTGGGGTCCAACAATCACCGTATGGTGTGGTTTAGCATGCGGACAGAAGGAATCCAACCACACAAAGGCAAGGTTCCTGGATTTCAGAAGGGTAGATTTTGCAAAACTAGAGGTATGTCTGAAGAAAGCCTAGGGGGTAGAGTAGGAAAGGGGGATGTACAGAAGCAATGGGCACATCTTAAGGGAGCCATAATGGAAGCCATGAGCCTTTGTATTAGACAAATAAGTAAAACAAAGAGGAATAAAAGAGCACTCTGGTTCTCAAGGGAGGTGGCAGAGAGGGTGAGGGAAAAAAGGTTAGCATTCAGAAAATACAAAGAAACGCAGAGGGAGAAAGACAGATGAATATATCTAGAAAAGCTAAAGGAGGTGGAGAAGCAGTCAGAAAAGCCAAATCACAGACAGAAGAAAAAATATCCAAGGTAATTAAGAAAGGTGACAAAAACTTTTTTTAGATACATTAGAGAAAAGAGAATAATCGGGGGGGGGGGGTTGTGACACTAAAAAGAGAAGGGGAGGTGGCAGAAGGGGACCATGAAATCTTGAACAAATATTTTTGTTCAGTGTTCACGGTAGAAAGGGAAGGGGAAGGGCCATAGCTAGGTGTGAGAAGCACCAAGGGTTGTAGACCCCAGTCCGTTTACAGTAGAGGGAGTCCTAAAAGAACCAAAAAAACTGAAAGTAGATAAGGCAATGAGGTCGGACAGAATTCATCCCAGAATTCTAAAGGCACATAGAAAGGAGCTAGCAACACCACTGACAGTTCTGTTGAAGAAATCACTACAAAGACGTATGGTTCTGGCAGACTGGAAGAGGGCAAATATTATTCCTTACCATAACAGCAGGAGCAGGGAGGAGGCTGGTAACTATAGGTCAGTCAGCCTAACTTCAGTGGCAGGGAAACTGATGAAATCATTACTCCAGAAAAAGATTGTGACATACCTTGAATCCAGCAGAAGCAGGATCAGAGACAGCATGGCTTTGTGGAAGGCTAGTATTGCAAAAAAAACCTGATAGATTTCTTCAACTGGGTGATAAGGGAGACTGATCAGTGAGGGACGGTATATGTGGCCTACCTGGATTTTAGCAAGGCCTTCGTTGCTGTCCTGCATAAAAGGCTAATAAACAGGATGAGCAGCCTGGGAGTCAGCTCCAGGGTGGCAAACTGGATTAGAAACTGGTTGAGCGGTATGACACGAAGGGTGGTAGTAAACAGAGTTCAGTCCAAAGAGAGGGAGGTGACCAGCGGATGCCTCAGGGATTGGGTGCTAGACCCAGTCCTCTGTAATGTCTTCATAAGTGACATCATGGAGGTGCTGGAGGGGAAGGTGTGCCTCTTTACAAATGACCCAAAGATCTGTAATAGGGTCAACACAGCAGGGGGAGGGGAGTGGAAAGAATGAGAAGGGACCTGGGCAAGCTGGAGGAATGGTAAAATGTATGGCAGCTGAGATTCAATGCAAAAAAGTGCAAAATTATGCACATAGGACACAGGAACCCAAGGGAGGCGTACTCATGGCCACCAAAGGGGAGAATGATCTAGAGGTGATTATATCTGAGGACCTAGAAGTGGTCAGATAGAGTGAAACTATGGTTAGAAGGGCCAGCAGGATGTTGGGGTACATAGGGAGAGGCATCACCAGCAGAAAAAGGGAGACGGTGATGCCACTATACAGATCATTGATGAGGCCTCATCTAGACTACAGTTTCCAGTTTTGGGGGCAGCATCTCAGGAAGGACATAGAGTGGAGGAAATCCAGAGAAGGGGTACAAAAATGGTGCAGGGGCTGCACTAGAAGTCATATGAAGAGTGACTGAAAGACCTCAATATGTATTCTCTGGAGGCAAGGAGATGTTCAACTACTTAAAGGGGATAAATAAGGTATGGGGGTAGTATCTTGCAGAAAAGAGTATGGACAAGAACTTCATTACAGAAAGATACATAGATACATAGATACATAGACAGTGTCGGCAGATAAGGGCCTATGGCCCACCCAGTCTGCCCATTTGAGCTTGTAAGTTCAGTTTATGTTTTCCTAGAAGTCTGTTGCCCCTAACCCCTGACCTCCAGAATTCCTTTATGTCTATCTCATGCATTCTTAAATCCCATGATTGTTTCAGCCCCACCACTTCCTCTGGCAGGGTGTTCTACTTGTCCACCACCCATTCTGTGAAGAAATTCTTCCTCACGTTTCCTCTGAATCGTCCTCCCTCCAACTTCATCCCATGCCCTCTAGTCCTGGAACATCTTTTTTGCTTAAAAATAGTGTATTCCTACACCCTGTTCCTCCCTGCAAGATACTTGTATGTCTCTATCATATCCCCTCTCTCCCTCCTCTCCTCCAGGGAGTACATGTTCAGTTCCTTCAACCTGACTTCATAGGACTTGTGATGCAATCCATGCACCATCTTTGTTGCTCTCCTCTGAACCTTCTCTACCCTGTCTATGTCCTTACGTAGGTATAGTCTCCAGAACTGTACACTGTACAGGGTACACTGTAAAGGGTGGCAGATGCTTGGAATAGTCTCCCCACAGAGGGCGGGGGGAAAAAATGGTGGAGGAATTCAAAAATGCATGGGACAGACACTTGGGAACCCTAGTGACAGGGAGGAGAGGGAAAGCTGCAGATCAGCTTCAATCTAAATAAGTAAAAGGTAGGAATAATGGGCAGACTAGATGGGCCAGGCAGTCCTCATCTGTCAACAAATTCTATATATCTATGTAACCCAAGGACAGAGTACTGGATTGGGGGGTGGTAAAGCCAGGCATGACCTCTAAGGAAACAGACCTAGGAGTCATCATCAGTAACTCCTTGAAACAATCAAACCAATGTAACAAGGGCTACAGTAAGGCAACAGAATTCTAGGTTGTATAGGGAGGAGTACTGACAGCAGAAGGAGGTATTGCTACCTCTTTATAGATCACTGGTAAGGTCCAACTTGGAGTACTATGCCCAGTTCTGTAGTCTTCACCTAAGGAAAGATAAGGTCAGGCTGGAGACAGTACAATGTTGGGTGGCCAAAATGATTCAGGGCCAGCAGGGCAGGTCTTATGAGGACTGGCTCAAGACAATGAGCATGTAGTCACTGGAGGCTAGATGAGAGAGGGAATATGTGATAGAGACCTTCAAGCTCCTAAAAGGAATGAACAAGGTAAACTGCGAGGAACTGTGTAACAGAAGTAGCAGACCAAGAACATTGGGGCCCGAGTGGAAACTGACAGGGAGAGGTTGAAGAGGGATGTGAGAACATTTTATTTTACAGAAAGAGTGGTGGAGCTGTGGAACAATCTGCCAGCTGATGTGATGGGTACAAAAACTATCAATGGTTTCAGACACTGCTGGGACAGATTGAAGGGTTTAGTGGTTGCTCAGGGTGGTAAAGGTAGGGTAGGGGACACGGGGGTACTGGCAGATAGTGTGGGTTAGAACTCTGTATGGATAATAAGTACTGGCTTTATTAAGGTTTACGGGCAGACTGGATTGACAAATCGTCTTTTTCTGCCATCCTTTTCTATGTTTCTATATGTTTTTATGATGAGAAATAGCATTTTTTGATACCTAATGAAATATAATTTTGATTCAGTGTGCCCTAATATAGATTCAGTAATGGGAAACATGCTAAAAAATTATTTCTTTCCCTTAAGGAAGTAACTAAAACTCTCAGTGAGGAAGTAACTAAAAATCTCAGTGAAGGGAAACCTTTAGATAGTATATATCTGGACATCAGTAAACTGTTTTATCTAATGCCACACAAGAGGTTAATTCCTGACATAAAAGGTAGGATATTATAGAAAATGTACTAAAATGGGCTAATGGTGGTCTAGTGGTAAACAGCTGTAATAAATGGTGGCCCTTCTAACAGTGGGTGCCCCAAGGATCATAGCTGGGAGCCACTCATTATAATATATTCATATATGACCTAAAGGAAGGTGGAAGTAGTTTGGGATTCTTTTTTTTTTTTTTTTTTTTTATTTTCGTCTTTATCCCTCCTTACTGCCTCCGGTGCCCCCTCCTTCCGTCCGCTCATGTCCCCCGGTACCTACCTTAGGGATCTGCCCCTAGAGTGCCCATCCTCCTCTCCTCGCACACACATTGGGGTCTGTCCTGTAGGTGGTCCGGTGGACTTAGGGCGGACTTCATCTAGGGCTACCGGAGGGTTTTTCCGTTTTCTCCCTGACGCCCCCACTCCCCAGGACGCTTGCGCTGGGGACGTCGTCCCAGTGGTAGCGTGTTATGCCACGCAGACCCTCGCGCGCCTCGTGACGCCCCTCTCCTCGGCTCCGACAAGCCGGCCACCTCCACCCCTTCCTCTGCCGGTGCTTCCACCGGCTATGGAAGGAATGCAGAGCGCAATGCGCTCTTGGTAACCCACCCCTGAGGGAGGAGAGCATCCTTTGGGACGCTCGATCCTCCCTCTCCCAGCCGACCCCTGGCCACCCGAGTCCGTCCCCGAACCCGGGTCGCCGGAGCAGCGCGAGGTGTGGCGTCCAGCGCCTCAACCCTCAGCGCCACCGGGCCCTAGTTTGGGATTCTTAATTGTTTTAAATTTATTTAAAATGTTTAACTAGGAAAGTAATAAAATGGCAACAATTCATTTCCACAGATGCCTTAGACAGAAGGATGCAGCAGCAGATACAGAGTACAGAAATTGTACAATATATGTGTACATTAGTATGATACACCAACACATGAGCTATGCTGAATCAACAATTCCAGCTTCTTTAAAATACTAAATAAAAATGCAACAACCACAGTGGTGTGTTGCACAGTTAAGTAGCCATTACAGAAACACTGGCATTTACAGGCAGATAAAGACCTGTGGTCCAGCTAGTCTGTCCGTAGACCCATTTTTTTTTTTTTAACTCTGTTTCTGCACCAGTGCACTGAGACATCTCTCAGTGGTGCCTACACAATGTCCCTGCTACTCCCTACCGTGATCCTCTCCTCAGCCATCCCTCCCATCAGAGAGCCTTCCCAGCCCCATGGATCAGCCCCTGGAGGAGGGCCCGCCACTATGCGCTTGATGGCATCTTTATGAAATTAGATGGTCCATCTCTCTTAGGGAGTGGCCATGGATCGCCGAGGTAGAGATCCAGTGTTGGCGATGTGAGGGATGCCACTGGAGGCCCACGTCACCTCCTCAGTACGCATGGGATTTTCTGGCTTAGTTCCTCCCCAGACAAGGGACATGCAATGCTGCCCTGCCCGTTACGTGAGCGCTCCAACTCACGCCCAGAAGGAAGCTGCCCTACGCCTCCCCCTTGCTTTGGTTCCAATGGCAGTAGCACACCCGATCTGCACCAGGTGTCGCTAACTGCGCAGAACATGTCCCCCCTCCCACCCAGGAGAGGAGAGCAGAGCAGTCCTCCAGATGCTCAATCCTCTCTTCCCCTGCTGACCTCCAGCAACCCAGGCTTGTTCCCAAACCTGGGTTGCCAACATGACGCGAGGGGTAGCGTCCAGCACCTCAACCCTAAGCACCACTGGGCTGGCCTAGACCCTAGTTAATAGGTGTGGCATGCCCAAACTAGATGGAACATCCCATTGAATACACTGATAATGCATGTTGACAAATGTCATCATATAGTGGTCAGTTGCGAAAGTTGAAGTCATCATTAATGTGCACGTGACTAGAAACTTTGTATGATTAGAATCCTACTTCATTGTCTAAGGTATTGTATCCCAACCTGTTGGTCCTCCATAAAAGGCAACCTGCTTGCAATTCTCCCGTTGTGTAGCAAATACAATTAAGCAATGTATTGTGCTGATCTCAGTTACTACTTGGAGACAATTAGGTATAAATATTGCTTAAATAATTTGGATAAGCATTATAAATGCATCTTTGTGATATCCCTGCCCAACAAATGAGAGTGATGAGATGTAGGTGACATTGGACTACGCATGATTACAGTACACGTAGCAGATACACGTCACAAAAAGGACAAACACAGTTTATAGGGAAAAAAACATTTAAATGCTAGCTTCTCGTCTCCCTTTTTATGTACGTGTTGATATAGGTGTTCAAGTGGAATTGCATTCAATGTTTTTGTGTGTTTCCTTAACTTTTTTATAATAAAGCACTAATCACAATTGGTCACGTGAACATCAACTACAAATAAATGGGTCAAACAAGAAAAAACTTGCACTCGCGTTCAGTTTATAAGGTGCAAAAGTTCATATTTATTCTGGCAACATGCCTGTAAAAGACAGCCGCACTGCTTCAACCCTGTAGCAGGCCTTCCTCAGGGTGCAGGTCTCAGGCTTCAACAAATGTGTACACTTTTTAAACAGATGAAATTAAAGTGACAGTCCACCAGTCATCCTAAAATGTATTATGCAAAAAAAATTCAAAAAGATCTTTCAAGTGAATTCACAGGCTGTGATATTCAATGAGGTACATAGTTTAAGAATTACTTATGGTTAAAGTCAAATGTATAGCTTTATGTGTAGCTTTTTCATAAATCTTTTTAAATATTACAGCCAAGATCCATCACGAAGAAATAATCCTTGTCTATTACAACCAAAAACAACCCATACGCTTGAGTATGCGAAAAGAAAACCTATTAGTAAGTTATCTTTCTTGTATAGTCAGAGGTCACTTAGGTTGCTAAACCAGGGGCCTTTTTTAGCCCGAGAGGAGCAGAGGCTAAGGGAAGAAGTGAAAAAGACACAAGGGGCAATACCGAAAAACACAAAGGGAAACAAAAAAAAAGTATAGAGGACGTAGATGGAGACGGAAACTAGCATCCAAAGCAGTGGCCACTGAGGAACAAGGAAGTGAGATAGTCAATATTATAAACTTAGAACTCACTGCAGACCAAATAAAAGTCTTAAAGAAGGGATCTTCATTCGTCCCCACACCAAAGCCTGACACATTTAAAGTGCAAGTGGACATTAACAAACTGATAAGGAAGTTAAAACTTAAGTACTTTTTTGGCAAGAATCCATTGAAAGAAAATATTGATTCCAAAATGAGACTTTTTGAGGAGATAGGAGCTATGGGAGGAACGATTGAGACATCAACAAACCCCTTGGATTTAGATCTTCTAAACTTTTCAGAACACCCAGAGAAAACATGGGAAGAGACTGACAGAGACTTTAATGTTATTGATGAAATTGATGTTTCTACATTATTAGAATAAGTGGAAAGTGTAAGTTCACCCATCAAAATCTGTACTGAATGACATGTGTGTAGACCTGAGTCTATTTTTTTGCCCACAAGTGAATAGCCAAGCTATTAATGTGTTTGAGAGATGTTTAACCAGAGAAATAAATAATCTTTTTTTCTAGTAACCAATACAGATTTTCAAGTAATATTACATCACAGGAAAGTAAAGCATTACATGAATTAGAGAACCTTAAGGGCATTGTTCTGAAAAAGTCAGACAAGGGAGGGGACGTAGAGTTAATGGATGAACAAATGTACATTAATAAGTGTATGGAATTATTAAATGACAGAAATAATTATGAGAAACTTAAGAATAATCCAACAGTGACATTTCAGGCAGATCTATGTAACTTCCTGGATTGGGGTCTAAAATGTGGGTGGCTAACAAAACAAGAAGCCCGAATACATTAAAACAGATTTTCCTATAACACCCACGTTTTGCATCCTTCCCAAGATTCATAAAAATCTAAGGGACTCTCCTGGTAGACCAATCATCTCGGGAATAGGTACAGTGCACTTGATCTGCTTTCTACCTAATGCCTTGCACTTAATCCTCCCCCTGCCTGTCTACTTGTCTCCCCTTCCAACTTGATGTGCTTCTCCTCTTTGGCTTGTTATCTCAAACCCCTTGCTCTGTCCTTCTATAACTAACTCTCAACTCCTTTGATCTTTTTAATCATTGCCGAAAAGCTCCTACGTGCAATACTCTGTGCCCTATCTCCCAAACTGTGTGAATGTTTCTCCCCTAAGGATCTGACTACTGTACAGTATGTTATTTTGTAATTTGCTCTGCTCATTATACCTGATAGTTCCTTATAAGTATATGGTTGTTTGTTTTCAATGAATCTCTTGCCGAACTTTGCATCATGATAACTCCTTGCAAATATGTGAGCTATGTACTGCACCTGCCAACAAATTGCCTTATCGCATGTTTTGTCATGAATCACACTGTTTTGTACCTTGCTCTCATCGCCTTGCTTGTATTTTTACTGTAAAACCTTGTTTTATTTCTGTGTTTTATGTAATTCCACTCTGTAACCTCCTGTGTCATGCCTGAAAATAGTAATTTCTATGACTAGCACACCTACCCAATAAACAAAAACTAAATGAATAATTAACTCATAATTTTAGCAATGTTATCAATAGTTTCTTACAGCCTGTGGTTCTTACTTTAGGCTCCTATTTAAGGGGCAGCATGGACCTTTTAAATAGATTAAAAGTAAAAATCTGGGATACCAATTTCTGTTGGTTAACTATAGATGTCAACAGTTTGTACACTTCGATCAGACATCATCTGGGGTTGGAAGCGATAGCTTATTTCTTCAGTGACCAGGAACTGATTTCTAATAATTTTTTGAGATGGGCAGTCAGCTTTGCTTTGACCCATAATTATTTTATGTTCAATCAGAAATATTATTTACAGAAATGCGACACAGTGATGGAGGCAGCTTTTGCCCCATCATATGTCAATATTTTTATGGGCTACTTTGAAGAAAAGGTAATTAAAGATAGTACAAACAATAGGTTCCTAAATAATCTGGAGATGTATTACTGCTTTATTGATGATATTATTATTGTGTGGAAAGGTGAAAAGGAAAAGATACAAGAATTCATTGAATATCTGAATGGAAATGACTTAGGAATTACATTTACTTACATACAAAATGAAAAAAGCATTCAATTTTTAGATCTTGAGCTTGTGGGTGTAGAAGGAGAAGAGATTATTACTAAAGGACTTAGGCCTAGATATTCAAAGCAGATGCGCGGCACAAAGTGGAGATGCACCACACATCCCAGAAGATAGGCAGAACCGCAATATTCAAAAGGGAGAGAAGTGTCACATAACTCCGGATGTGCCATCGTGCATCCATAATGTATGCAGCGCATGTAAAGGGGGTGTTCCCATGAATGTGCTGCACATCCTATATTTAGCTGAAATGTGTGGAGCATCTACAGTGCCTCTGCATGCCTAACTGGCCACCCACCCACAGGCAGGCCACAGAACTGCAGGCAGGTTGTCTGAATACAGCCCTTGGAGGTGCAGCAGGATATGCTCCAGGCACCCAAACATAGCAGTCATGCCAGGATAGATGAACCCTGAGCCACTGGCACCATCCAGGGAGAAACACCCCACACCACTCCCTGGAAGTAGCCACCTAGCAGCTGGTCTCTGTCTGCACATTGCCATCCCTTGCAATCCCCCCAGGCACCTCCCAGACTGGGGTGTGTGGAGCACTGCAGGTGATGGTATGCAGCATATGGAGACAATGTTTCACATACATGTTTTATTTATTTATTTATTTATTGAAATGTTTCACCAGGAGGGCATACTGAACAACAAGTTGCTCGTCTTATGGTGCGACCTGGGGGGAGGGGTTACATAGGGTTGTGAAGGATGATCAGTTACAATAGTATGTGGGTAGTACAAACAATACAACATTGTAAGATTGTGCAACAGTTGAAACACAAGGTATTGTACAATAAACAGTAGAGGAACATTGGGTAAATTACAATACATGTCCAAAATCATACAAAAGAACATATGAACATACAAAACCTAAAGAACCATTTATAGTGCATGAGTGTGCCAGGAGCAGGCTCAAGGTAGTATCAGTGCTGTTGGAGTAAAAAGGATGGGGTTAGGTTGTGCACACTGGTGACCCAGAAGGGCAGGTGGAGAAGTGGGGAGAGAGAGGGGCAAGAACTGAATATGAGATGAAGGGGTAACCATTTCCTGATTTCCCCATTCAGGATGTTGAGAACCCTGCCGGGGGGATCATGATAGGAAGGCAGAAACTGGGGACAGGTATTAAGGTGGGTTAAAGCAGGAACAGATGAGGGAAAGGTAATTGTGCAGGGCAGAGGTAAGGGAGTAGTTGGAAAAGGAGTGTCATATTTCAGGGGGGATGCAATTCCAGATTTTAGGGAAACGATAGGCAAAACCAGTCCGACCGATGAGGGTGGAGCGGCAAGGGACCATCAAGATGCAGGCATCATTTGATTTGAGAGAGTGGGTGGGGGGAGGTGGAGTGGACAGAGGATGAGAGATAGGAGGGGAGCCCCCCAAACCAGAATTTAGAGGTTAGTTTGGCACAGTGAGAGATGTGTTTGTTAGACAGTGGAAGGAAAATTAGAGAGTGATAGAGTTCACAGTGGTGGGAGCAGAAAGGGAAGAAGATAGCAAAGCAGCAGAAGGGGTTAAAGAGAGTGTCCAACTTGGTCAGGGAAGATTTGGGAGCAGCACCATAGACTATGTCGCAGTAGTCAAAGATGAGGAGTATCATTTTCTGGACAATTTCATGCCTCGTAGGCATGTGGTAGCCCTAGTAGCCTGTGTCACCCTGTGCCCAACCCTATTTCATGTCCTGGTAGCCCTGGTGGCCACTGTCCAGGTGTGCCCCCTGTACCCCTGTCTGACCTTGTACATAGCTATGGGGAGCTAGTCAACCAAGTGTGAGTAACCTTCCACATGTTGCTGTGCTGTGTTGTGTTGTGTTGTCAGTTTGGTGACATAGAACATTACAAGAGGTGTGTACTACAGTTGGTGGTCTGTGCCAGTTCTTTGTGCTTCACTGTGCATGGCTATGGGTAATAGCACTGTATCCAGGTCAATGCAGTACACCAACCCACACACACACACATACCTTTCATCAAACCTGCCTGCTAGGCTGCAATACCTCCTGTTCAGCTTTGTGGAGTGGTGGGTCAGCCCTTCAAAGCTGGATCTGAGTATACCCAGGGTATGCAAATGGCCTGAATACAGTCCAGTAATATGATGCAAATGTGGGAGATGCGCTTGGAATGTGCAATGAGGTCATTTGCATATCCTGGCTGAATATTGCTGTTTTGTGCACTGCGCAAGTGGTTTGCATCGTGCATGTCCCCATGCTCCACATAAGGCTCAAGTCATCTGCTATGCCACGCATTTCAGGATATCCAGCCATACATGCACAAGCACATCTCACAGCACATCAGCTGAATATCTCATTATTTTGGGCCGGCGCATCTCAGACTTGCGCAAGTTTACGGGGAACTTTTGAATGTCTAGGCTGTAGAAAATAAACTGCAATGAATACTATGCTGCATGCCCATAGTTCACACCCAAAGAAATTGATGAAATCCATACCGTATGGTGAACTGATTCGGTTTAAAAGAAATTGCAGTAATGGGAATGAGTATGTGAAACAGGCTGTGGAACTTAGAACAAGATTAAGAAAGAGGAGGGTATACAGAAAATGTTTTACAAGAGGCGGAAAAGAGAGTTAATAATTTGGAAAGATGTGATTTATTGATCCCAAAAAATGAGAGAAAAGGAAAAGGAATTAAAACACAGCAACAACAGCAGAAAATAGAAAGAAATTAGGTTGTAACATCTGTGACCGAGTTCAATCCTTTAGCCGGAAAGGTGGGTAACTTGTTTCACACATTTTGGCCACGTCTCCTAACTGACCCTATATTGGCAAAGGAAATTGCAGACAAGCCATGAATAACTTTTTCCAAAGGGAGAAATACAGGAGATAGAGTAATGAGAAGTCATTTTGTAAAAAACACAGAATCCAACACAAACACCAAATGGGTAGGAAATAAACCAAAGGGGTTGTTTAAGTGTGGGAGATGTAATGTTTGCTGGTATGCTGAAACTGGCATGACATTTACAAAAGACGGAAACGTGTACAAAATAAATTCCTCACAGGTACAACTCCCTTTGTAGTTTATATGTGTTGGTGTAATTTCCTAGTTTCATAGTTTTTTACAAGTTCAGGAGGCATAGCCAATTATTTATCTTGCCATCCGAGGATGGTTTTAATCATCTATGTATTCAAATTTTGTGTTACCCATGAATTTGTCTAGTGTGCCCTTGAACATATCCATAGTTTTGCTCTCTACAATTGAGGCTGGCAATGTATTCCATGAGTTAACTATTCTCTGCATGAACCATTGGTGTCTTTTTTTTGGTTCGACAATGTACTCCTTTTAATTTCATGTTATGAGATCTTGTATGTGATATACATTGTTTCCTTTCAATACCTAGATTTTCTAGAAGTCCTAGTTCATTGAAAGCTTTATAGAGCAAACAAAGGTCTCCCCTGAGTTGTCTATATTGTATAGAAAATAGGCCAAGTGATCTCAATCTGTCCCCATATGATTTATTAGTCATACCATGAATTTTTGGGGTCATTTCCTTTAAACCCCTTCTAGTTGTTTTTTACCTTGAATTGTTAAGGGTGCACAGAATGGGGCACAGTAATCCAGGTGAGATCTTACCAGACTAGTGTATAGTGGAAGAATAACCTGAGGTTGTCTGCTTTTGATGTTTTTCCAGATGCAGCCCATGATTCTCTGACATTTCTTCACTTTGAAAGTAATATTATTCTCAAAATTTAGCTTATTATCTATATTTATCCCCAGATCTTTTTCATTTTCTGTAATTGCCCCACATATTGTATAGGGAGAACCACCAGACCAGCAAAGGAGAAAATTCAGGAACACGTGAAGGTGATTATTAATGGAAACATTAGTAATGTACTAGGGGCTCATTTTTTGGAGTGCCATGATGGTAAGCCAAATTGTTTTTGGTTCACTATTTTAGAACATGTGAAAAAACACCAGAGGGGAGGAAACAGAGTAAACATATCGTCACAAAAAGAGACAAAGTGGATCTGTATGCTGGAGACTGTTACCCCCCCCCCAAGGTCTTAAAGAAGAAATAGATTTCTCTCCTTACCTGTAAATGGTATCATTACCCATTGTCTATTTAGAAACCTATTTTGCCCCTCAACCCTTATCTACTTCACTTTTTTATTTTTTGGGAATTTTACCTGAACCCCACTGATTTGAAAATGCTATGTGAGAGATATATGAATGTAAGCCCACAGAGCATGGATTGGTTCATCATTGGGTTGGACCAGGGGATAGGTGTTTCCGAAAATTCCATTTATTTTTGTAATTGAATGTACCCCCCCCCCATCTTTCTTTGTATATCCATCCTTAAAGTGAGTTAATGTAGGAATAAGATTTTGTACCTTGAGATAGATTGACACAGACCTGCCCATATAAATGATGTCATATTAGCATAAAATCTATTTGAATGAACTGATTTTTAGGTATATTAGGTATATTGCTATTGTTCCACCCTTTTGTATTACTTCCCCATTTACATAACTCTAAATTACATATAGCACTCACTCTCGCCCCCCCATCACAACCCTTCAAACAACTGACTATCACCCTAGTAAAATCAACTTGTGACTGACTGAGTGATGAAAATGTATCTATTTAACACAGTACATCTAGGGAATACTTAAGTTTAATATATTTGTTTAATGGTAAAAGATTAAAGCCAAAACAATAGATATGTGACCGTTAGCAATTTGTTTGACCTCCGCTTAAATATTAGTTATGCACAAGATGAAACTAGGAAAAATGCAGAAATTTTGGTTTCCTTATGTTGAGAGAGAATTTTGTCTATGCCAATTTGAGAATTCTTGGACTTAATGTGTTTGTGACCTTTACCAACCTAGGTGACCTCCGACTATACAAGAAAGATAACCTACTAATAGGTTTTCTTTTGGCATATTCAAGCTTATGGGGTTGTTTTCAGTTGTAATAGACAATGATTATTGCTTCGTGATGTATCTTGACTGTAATATTTAAAAAGATTTATGGAAAAGCTAAACATAAAGCTATACATTTGACTTTAACCATATGTAATTCTTAAACGATGTACCTAATTGAATATCACAGCCTGTGAATTTACTTGAAAGATCTTTTTGATTTTTTTGTATAATATGTTTTAGGATGGTTGGTGAACTGTCACTTTAATTTCATTTGTTTAAAAAGTGTGCACGTTTGTTGAAGCCTGAGACCAGCCCCTGAGGAAGGCCTGCTACAGGGTTGAAGCACTGGGGCTGTTTTTTACAGGCATGTTGCCAGAAAAAATTTGCACTTTTTGCACCTTATAAACCGAACACAAGTGTGAGTTTTTTCTTGTTTGGTTCCAATATTGGGCTAGCTGCCATAACTCTAGCACCACCACTCCTTGTGCGTACCATTTTCTGATTTTGTACATGTAAATGTGTGTTTGTCAGTGGTTTATGTGATATTCAGTGATAATTATTATCAGTTTTCCTGAAGAACAATAAAGTATACTTCCAAAACACTTTGAACATGATTCTGCTTGTAAACCACTATCAATACAACATAAATCATTGCTAAAATACCTAACTTTTGTGACAACTATCGGCTGCATGTAAATGCTGTATGTTGCAGTTTTTTGTCAGCTTATTTGCTTCCTCGAGTGCAATTTCCTGCTTGAAACTCTGTCGTGTAGCATGATGTAGCACAGTAGTGTCAATTACAGTATGTTTAAACTTCTTCAGTGTTACTCCTGTGACATAGTAAGATAGCAACTTATGGTGCGAAGGGTCACTAGGTTTATCATGTCTATCACTCTCCTTCATAAGCAGGGGAAGAAAAAAAAGTATTCTGTGCACACTTGTACTATTTCATAGTAATTCTCTACCCAATCTGCAATGCAGGGCACCAGCTCAAAAATGTCTCCATGTGCTCAGTCTTGTGGAAAGCCATGAGGATGAAGAAGACTGTGATTGTGCCCTCTCTCCGCCTTCTTTCCTCCGGGGTGAACATGTTAGGGGCCTTTGACCTCCCCTCACTGCCTTTGTCCCCCATACCCTAAATTATTTTGGTGGCCCTGCATTGCACCCTCTTGAATGCTTCATTGTCCTTCCTGTACTGAGAAGCCCAGACCTGCATGCAGTACTCCAGGTGGGCTTGTAAAGTGGGAGGATGACTGTCCCTGCCAGTCAGTCCCTCTTTTGATGCACCTCTGCATTCTGACAACCCTCTTGCCAGCAGCAACACACTGCCCATCATGCTTTTGACCTTTGTCTATTATGATCCCCAAGTCCTTTTCCTCCTCCACTTCAGCAAGGAGTCCCAAACAATGTGTTTGTTCTCTCGTAACTCTGTTTATTGTCCTTAAATGTAGCCCTTTACATTTGACTACATTAAATTAGAGGCTCCAGAATCCTGACCAATCACCCAGCTTGCTCATATCTTCCTGAGGTTTGTTCACATTCTGAAGGATCCCACCATCCTGGTCATTGGCAAACTTTATCAGTCTTCTGGAGACACAACTTTCAGACTGTTAATGAAAATGTTAAACAGCAGTGGCCCTAGACATAATCCTTGAGGGACACCACTGAGCACACCTCTCCACTCACAACACTATTCCACCACTAGACAGTTGTTTTCTGCCCCATGTCAATTAGCAATCCACATAAAATATGTCTCATGTACATCATGCAAGTGTACTTTTCCCAGATAAGAAGTATACACACTGAAACCTGAGCTGATAGCGGCGCTGAGAACACAACCAGTGCTGCCAGTGATGTCAGTGCTATGAGCTGCACCAGCACTGGCAACAGAAGCTACACCAATGCCCAAATTGGTGCCAACAGTTGGTCTCTATGTTGCAGTGATAGAAGCTGTAACCAAAGGTACTGATAGCAGCAATAGGGTTGTCAGTTGTTGATGGCTACTAGACCATGGGTTGTACTTCATCAGCTGGCCACTAGGAGTTGAGTGTCTGTCCAATGACACCACCTGAGACTCCATCATGATCCTAGCTTGGTGGAGGGAGAGCTCAATACCTCAATTGACTCCAAAGGACAGTGAGAGGACTGGGGGAATAGTCAAGGGATCTACCTGATGATGTCTTATGAAATGCTTCCCCTTGAAATCAGGAATAGGATGTCCTAGCATCAGAGATCATAGTTCTAATGCTTGGTAGATGAAGCTGATGCAGGCATTGCAGTCTTCCAAGTCATGGTTGGATCCCAGGTAGGAGAAACATAAAGTATACCTGTCCATGTGGGCGATGTCCTTTCCACATGTATGATGCTGAAAAATGGGCCCCATAGGTTCCCAGTTTATGAATTTGGCCTTTTTACGCAACACACTTAAGTGAAAATGAAAAAAAGAAAGAATGGGATCTGAGGTGATGTCAGCAAATGCAACCAAATGAAATGGGCGACTGGCCTCTAATATAGACCTTGAAACTGAAAATGTGCAAAAAACACATTGCAAGAAAAAAATTTAAACAGGTACCTGTTGTCCAAAGTGTGTATCTTTCTACTCAGTACAAACAGAAGTAGTGGTGCAGAATGTTGGTATATAGAGGCTTCCTCGTGTAGTGCAATTGAAACTCCCTTTTCTTCCACACAGAGAAGTCTTTACATTACCACCTGATGCATTTCGAGTATGAGAACATGAGAACAATCTCAACAGCACCATGCCTTCTTTCTCATGTGTTGCTATCAAGATTGTTCTGCCTTTTACATTTGTATGAATGTAACTGTCTCAGCCAGTGTTCTGTAGCCATACTTCTGTTTGTACTGGATAAAGAGATACATGCTTTTGAAAGTAGATACCCATTTGAAATTTTTTCCTGCAATATGTTTTTTTGCACATATTCAGCTCCAAGATCTATAGTAGGTGCCAGTCACCCATTTCACTTGGTTGCATTTACTGTCATTACTTTGACCAGGCACTGTTAGCCCAAGGCTGCAGGTCCTAACTCTCTCCTGTGAACTGAGATGATGCAAAGGTCTTCCAAGAATCCATCTTCTCAATAGATTCCCACTAATGGGGCTGAGACAGAGGCACTAGAACCCCACAGGAACCAGAACTTTTCTTAAGGGATGGTGGCATGAATAGGCCTGAGCATGTGTCACCACACATGCCAGCCCCTACTGCCTCAGTTCCTCCTTTTTCCCCACAGTCAGGTGTGCAGCAGTGTAACAGGGTGCCCCTGTTATAAATGGTTAGTCCTGAAATAAAATGTGTAACCCCCTAATATATTCTTTTCATGCTTTCCTATCATCTTTTCTTCCTCCTTCCATTGCAATTTTTCGTGTCAGGGTGGCCAACCTGGCATATCTTTATAACCTTTACTGTCCCTTTAAATCCTATTGTCCCCATTATTGCACATTAATAGTATCTTCTTTTATTTATAAAGGAGCCTACTGGTTTCATGAAAAAAAAATGCTTGCATTCATAAAGTGCCCCAGATTGTTTATGTAGCGCTTCCGCGCTGGAATGCTGGTGCTTCTGTGAAGAAAGTGAAGCACTATGCACTACTGTAACTGGTGCCCCTTTCAAATGTGTAGAAATGCTGTGCTACAAGCCCAAGGTTGGGTGAAGTAAATAAAAAGAAAACCACTTGTTGCGGTATTAATGAAAAGCTCTTGTGAGCTTAAAAATAAATGGAAAGACTGCCTTCTGCAGCAATCGAAACAGCAGCGCTGCCTCATACATCGGAGCAGGATAACGCTCCGATGTACACTGAGGCGCTGCCCATTGCTTGACCCAAAGCAGGATGTTTTGGTATAAAGTGAAAGTGTCACCCAGGGAGGCAAAAGTGGGACAATCTAAGTCCATATAAGGACACTACGGGCAGAAAGGGCAGCCCCGTAGTGTCTCTAATTAACGTGCTGCAAAGTATTGTTTAGGACAGCCCCACACCTAGAGTAACTGGGAGCTGTCAATAAGGAAAGGCCAAAATGAAATGTTTTAGCCAACGGCTGACATTTCAGCCATCGGGTTTATAAGGCAAACAGCAATAAATTAGGAAAGACTGCTAAAAAGGTTTGCAGAGGCTTGCTAGGTATAAAGACTGAAACTTTAAATAAATAAATCCTTTCTCTTATATTTCTTTGTTTTGTTTAAATAAATAATATGTGCTCCAGTATCAGGTCTCCTAGGCTGGCAGTGGAAGGCAAATAGGGAGCAAGCCCCTCATTTGATAAACACAATTTATTTGTTTTTTTATGCACTAAAATTACTGTCTGGTGTCTGTCATTTATCCCACGCCTTCTACAAGCAGCAGCATCACCGCTCTCAACGCTGGGGCCAGAACTTCACTTTCTATATGATGACAGTGTTCAGTTCTTTGGTTTTAGTTAAAATACATTAGAGTTTGTTATTTTAGTATCTGTTTGATTAGTTTATCACACAAAAAATGTGTTTTCTCTCAGCCCCATCTCAAGCTAACGCTGACAATAATGGAAGAAGGTAGAGCGCCTGAAGAGGCAAGTTGCTCCAGCAATGGGTCTGTGTCTGGCCACTACTCTTCTCTGGGTGGGTGTTCTGGCAATGGGCAGTCCAGCACCTGGATGGATGGACAGTCTTCCAAGAGCTGCAAAAAGAAATGGGCCACATCCCTCAATTGCTCTGCATCGGGGTCTTTGCATTATTTGGCCTCTACATCTTCTCACAAGCAAAAGGGGCAGAAATGGCACCAGTTGAGGTCATCCTCTGGTCATTCTGCTGTCAAACACTTGACTTCTGTGGGCCTATGTTCCTCATCATTGTCAATGATGACATTGGGTATGCCTAGACCTGCCAGGTTGATGTCTCAGGAGCCCCTGTCTGTCCAATAGAAGGGACACTTGGGCAGCTCTTATGGAGCAGCAGGTGCAGTGTGTAAGTCAAGCAGCACTATTTTTGGTGCCGGCTCCTGTCCCCTCTGGGTCAGTTGACCTTGTGCCAGCTTCAATACTGCTTGACTTAGGCAAGCACCTAACTCTGACCCCAGCCTCCAGACTGGGGTTGCTGCTGGCACCGCTGATGCCTGCCCCACCTGTGATGCTGCCTCTATCCCCTCCAGGGATGGGGGCAGCCATGGGGCCCCTGACAATTTCTTTGGGGCTGGTGAGGTCATTGCCACTGTTAGCAGTGCTGCATCAGCACAGGGGTCATACTCCTTGGGTCCTCTTCTGGTGCGGGTACCACACGGGTCATCAGGATCATTCCTGTCAGGATGGTCCCAGGGCCATCCTCGGTACCACCATGATTCGAAAGGCCCTATCCAGGTCTGGTGTCGCTGGTGTTGTCGAGACCATGGCCTGCATTGTTGGTCTTCCAACCCCCTCCTCTTTACTACTGTCTGGGTGAGGAAGGAAAAGAGATGAGTCAGATCCTGATGACTCATACTATGGCACAGAGAACCTAGAGCCAGTTCCTGTTACTGTACCTCAGAAGAAACTCTCCTTCAAGGCTGTGCTCAGAAATAAGCATTCTGTACTGAATTTTGAGCCAGCTGCCCTAGATCAGGCTTGGCACCTTCAACTGATGTTTTTAAATGTACTTAATATGCCAGTCTCTCTAGCTCCTCCCATCCAGCCAGCACTAGAGACAATCTGTGAGGCAGCTTGGAGGAGGAGGCCTGCTACTGTGGCAGATATCCCCAAGCAGGTGGACAAGTAATATGAGGTACCTAAATCTATGCCCATGTATTTCACTCAGCCAATAGAGGATGCCATTGTTATTTTGGCTGAGAATGTTAAAGCCATGGTACCCACGGAGGTCTCCACATACTCCACTCACGAGGAGTCATGCAAGGTAGACTCCTTGCACAAGCGGGTCTTAGCCTCAGCTACCCTTGCCATGAGAATAGCTAGCTGCCAGAGCCACTTCTCCAAGTACAAATATGCCCTCTAGTGCAAGCTTAACTTTCTAACAGAGGCCCTGCCAAACACAGAGGTAAAACAAGAGGTGCTGCTAGTTGTGAAAGTACTAAATCTGACAGCCACCGCTTAAAACCTCTGTGGATGCCTTTGATGCAGTAGCTCACTCCATGGCTGCAGATATTTGCATCAGGCAGCACTTCTGGCTGTGGACTGTTGGCTTCACCCCGGACGTCCAGCAACAGATCATGAATAAGCCCTTCTGTGGCATTGATCTCTTTGAACATAGGAGGAACGGTCTCTTACAGAGTGTACTGAAATGAGAAAGACTTCCAGGCTGAATCTCTATAACCCACAAAGGGATAGAGAACATGGCTCTTTTCACAACAAATAGTTCTTTCATGGTAGGGGTAGGGGATCCCAAAACAATAAATCCCAGCCTCCCCAGGCCCAGAAGAAAGTGCAGCTGTAGGCACAGGTGACAAAAGTGCTTAGTGCCATTATCTGAAGCTCCAGCACAGGTCCATTACGCTGCTGGAGACAGACCACTCCTCCCCAGTAGGGGGACATCTAACCCAATTTTACCGTCAGTGGGAGTCCTTATCAATGGAAAGTAGGTTCTAAGAATTATCCAAGAAGGATATTCCCTGGAATTGCTGGAACCCCCAGGGCAATCCTCCTAGAAGGCAACTCCCCTTTTCAGCTCACATGTTAGAGCTTTTGGCACAAGAAATTGCAAGACTTATGAGAAACAGCACAGTGGAAATAGTGCCATTCTCAACCTCAGAAATCTGAACAAATACATGCATTGAGACAAATTAAGAATGATTTCTCTGGAATCCTTGCTACCTTACTTAAAACATCAGGATTGGATAGCATCATTGGATATGCAGGACCCATACCAGCACATACTGGTGCACCCTAACCACCACAAATTCAGAATCCTACCCTTTGGGCCTTCCTCGGCACTGTGAGTCTTTACAAGTGCTTTTCACTACTTGTAACACATCTCAGAAAGCTAGGACTCCAACTGTTCCCATATCTGGTCAACTAGCTAATTTCAAGTCCATCTGGATAGGAGACAGAACAGGAAGTAACCACTGCCTCTCAGTTCCTAGCATCTGTGGGAGTCCTGCTGAACCAATCAAAATCTCAGCTGGAGCCCTCCCAGGAACTGCTGTTCACAGGAGCTGTTCTGAACATGAACTGGGCTTTGGCCTTCCTCCTACGACCAGTTTTGCAGATGGCATGGATGGCATGCTACATCATGGAACGCAAGACTTTACTGGCCCACTCCATGCAATGTATGCTGAGCCTAATAGCCTCATCAGTGTTCACAGCACCTCTGACAAGGCTGCACATGGGAACAATTCAGTAGATGCTTAGTATCCAGTGGTTGCGGGCATGCTCCCATGCTGACTTTAACACACCACAGAAGTGTATTGAGATAGTCCCAGAAAAGATGCTGTGTTTGTTTTGTAACTGCCCCTTTAAAGCTCCAGTCTCTTCACTGTCTCAGCTTTAAAGCAGTTATTTATTTTTACTCCAGGCAGTTGGTTCTGTAAGAAAAGACACCCCACCCCCATCAGCAACCAAATCAGCTCTCCTCCACTTACACCTCTTTCGCACCCATGCTCAGTTCCTCTTTCTTCAAAGCAGACCAAGAAAAAAATTGGTTGGGCTAAGGCATTAAAGTCCAGTTTTGGTGCCTTCATGAAGCATCACAGCTGGAGACAAGGGGAAGTGAGGGTATAAAAATAATTTCTGCACTCTGCAGCCCTGTTCATTGTTCTTTAAAGAAAGAAGGCAGTATGGTGCAGTGGTGTAAGGCTCTGAGCTGCAAATCTGGAGACCTGGGTTTGAAATCCACAGCCCTCACTTGCATACTGTGTGACCCTGAGCAAGTCACTTAACTTCCTCATGCTCCCAGGTTGCACCTGCAAACAAGCTTTCAGCTTAGTGTGTCTCACCTGGTAAAATAATTGGTAAAATTAAAAACATGAAAAAATTATAAAAAAAAAAAAACATGTTGTGCCTTGGGTTTTTGTTTCTCTGATGCCTAGTATTCTGTCACTTGTGTCTGTAACAAGTTTTTTTGTTTTTTACCTTTTTCTGCAAGTTTTATGGCCCCTGTAGGTAACCTTTCAAGCTTCTTTTATTGGCTTTGATCTGTTGGAATTTTCCCAGAATGCCTCTGGGAATTATGTGAATTAGACCCTGCATTAGCACTAATAGCCCAGGATCCTAGTTTTAATATAGTCACACAATCTAGCTGCAACCGCTTGTGAAAGTTAACTGCTTAAGTGTTTGCCCTCCATTCCCAGCAAAGTCAGGTTTTAATAAATGCCAGTTGGTGTTATTCTGGATGTGTGGCACTTTTCTTTATAAAGGGCTATAACTGTGTGCTAATATAGATGATAATACCTGAGTAACAGTGGTTAACCATGATGTAATCAACTCAAGTAGTTGCCAGGACAACTCAAGTAAACCTCAAAGCGCCAACTCAAGGGTTTACAGTTGTCATAACAATCAGCGAGTAGTGCGTCTGTAATTAACCCTGTTACTCAGCGATTGTATTTTATGGTGTATGGAAAAACTAGCCACTGTGGGGAAAAAAAAAGAACTTTGTTTTCAATGTGTGTTTGTTCTCCTGCTCAGCTATGAATGCCTCCTGGTTTGAATGTTGAGCAACTGAAGTGCTGAAATTAGCCATTGCGCTCTATACTGCAGCAGGTCTATAGCTGTCTGAATGGAATGTGTGTGTTTTGAATGAACGTCCAAGCAGCAGATCACCATTCCTTTCCAAGAATTTTGACATTCTATCCTATAATCCCATCACTATGACATAGTTAAGCAAGGCTTACAGCATACTGATGTCATAACGATGGGATTATCAGGTTATAAACTGATTGAAAATAGGGGTTAATAGACACTGTCCATACATGATAAAGCCAATACACCTTTGAAGGACTTCGGTCTAATTTACATAATTCCCAGAGGCATTCTGGGAAAATTCCAACCGATTAAAGGCAATAAAATAAACCTGAATGGCTACCCTTAGGGACTACAAAACTGGCAGGGGAAAGTAAAAAAAAAAACCTTGTAACAGACACATGGAACTGAACGCCAGGAACCATATGTAAAACAAAAACACACTGCACAACATGAGTTTTTATAAGTTTTGGATGCAGTTTTCTTAATCAGTGCCATAACTATGAAAGATTATGAACTGACCTGCTACAATAGTTGATATGTCTTTGCTGCCTGAACTTACAGTGCTCACTCTGTGCCCCAGCAATCCACTGACTTGCCACCCACCAAACCACCACTATCCACATCTCCCATGATTGCTGAGGATCAGGACTGTTGCTTCAGGATATGCTGCTGCAACCCCACCAGTGTCACTGCTTCTCATCGATCCACTGGTTGTAGTGAGGAGACAGAGAGAGAGAGAGAGCGCTCAGTCAGTCAGACTCAGGCAGTGGGCTGCTTTGTGTTTTGCTGTAGTTGCTGACTTGCTAACAGCCCACTGCTCTGGTAATCATCTCAACAGTCACTGGTCTTTTATAAGGGCTGCTACTAGTGCACTGCTCAATCAACTGAGCTCAGGTGGGCTGGCTGCTTTGTTCTGGTACTGCTGTGGCAGGTGTCTGCCTGCCAGCTGCTCCAGATGTACCAGTGATTGACTTCATCCCTGACCCAACCCATGCACGTCAGAGAGCAAGACATTGTGAATGTGACAGCATGTGATTACACAGCTGAGCTTCAGCTTGCTTGTGTGTCAAAGGCGAACCTGGTGATTTCACTGCTGTCGACCAGCCTGGGGACCACCTGTTCTGGACCTGACAAGTTTGCCATGCATTGCAGACTGGTCAGCAGAAGGCTAAAAACTGACTTGTTTGTGTGCCTGACAAGGTTCAGAGCAAGTTGCTGCCATTTGGTTATATGAGTCATTAAGTGACCCATTAACAGCTATGGGCCATGGCCAACCTCTGAGAAGTCTGCTGTGCCAGTTCAGTCTAGGGAGTCAGGGACACAGTGAGCTGCCAACTTCATGAAACTGGTCCTGTGGCTGAAGTGAGATACCCCAGATCAGTGGACATTTCTTGGAGGATCTAAGCACTAGGTAGAGCCACTTCAAATGGTACCTGTGGTAGAAGACTATCCAAATACTATCTTCCTTCGGTGAACCTTCATACAATTAATATAACTGAAATCTGATCTCTGTTTTACATCACAGTATGTTCTTTATCAATGCCTGTCTGTTTTTCCTTTTGGTTTGGACTTCTGGCATTGACTTCTAACTAAGAATGCAGACTTGGCTTGAGGGCCTGTAGCGGGGTTGGGATAACAGGATAACAAACCAGGCAGACTAACAGACTTCGTGGATAACAAGAGCTGGTAAGGCACTTATTTTATTTTCTGAGATAAAATGATCTTTCACTGAAATAATACAAATTTGGATTAGTTTGTTCACAAATTAAACAAACAAAATAAGCTCAGAAAAGGGCCAATGTTCTGCCCAGCAATGACACTAGACTATATCTGAGCCTGCTTCACACAGTTGTGTGAGCTCCAGAGGTCCTTCACCTCACGCAGTCAGTTCCAACTGACTACCCCTATCTAAACTAAGCCAGTAGTTGCAATCTTTTATACTCTGTCCTAGTGACATCATGGATCTAAGATCTGCCCATAATTGCCTCTTAACTAAATAATTATCCCTCAGTGGCTCATAACCCGTCCTATACAGAAAAGCAAAAAAGGTTACTTCTAGCTCAATTTCCAGAGGCATGGAAGCAAGCCCTGGTAACTCCAGTGCATAAGAATGGTGACAAGGCACTGGTGTCAAACTACAGTCCAATATCTATCATCTCTCCACTATCCAAAGCTTTGGAAAAAATCGTGGCAAGTCAACTCACAGAATACCTCAATAAGTACAATCTGCTCTGCCCAAACCAACATGGTTTCAGGCAAAAAACACAGTACCACCACGGCACTGCTTTAATACACTGACTATGTGCACAAGGCGCTGGATGAAGGCAAATTGGTGGGGTCCATCTTCACTGACCTCACCAAAGCCTTCGACACCGTCAACCACCTTCTACTAGTACTTCAGCTCCAAAGATTGGGTGTGGCACCTAACGCCCTGAATTGGTTCAATGACTACCTAACACACAGGAGCCAGTGAATCAAAATTAGGCAGATGTTATCCAGCTCCAGAGATGTACTCCTAGGAGTCCCTCAAGGATCAATTCTAGGGCCCCTGCTTTTCAGCCTCTTTGTAAAAGACCTACCCACAGCCTGTGACACCAGACTTATCCTGTATACAGACGATGCCTGTTGAGCAGCAGCACCTCTCAGGTTGTCCTACAAACAGGACTACAAAACTCTTTCAATAAATTCAAGGACTGGTTCAGTAGGCAAAAGCTGCTACTAAATTACAAGAAAACCAAAGCCATGCTACAATCCAGCCCCTACAACAAACGCAGGCATGTTCCCCTCATAATCACCAATAAGGCTGGTGAGCAGATTGAGCAGGTGCACTTGTTCAAGTACCTTGGAGTCACCATTGATGACTCTGTCACTTCTATGCACCACCTAGACTCCCTTTTCAGAGTGGTAAACACAAAGATTTGGGTCCTCTATAGGCATAAGAAATCCCTCACCCTGGAAGCACTCTGAATCTCAGTCTCCAGCTCCATACTCTCTACAATAGACTATGGGCTGGTGGTCTATGGAGCTGCTACTGATACAGTCTTCAAAAGGGTCCAAATTGTACTCAATAAGGCATGCCACCTCACCCTGTGCGCAGATCACTACACTCATACTTGCACCCTGTATGAGCGTACAAACTGGCAAAACCTAAAAGACAGGATCAAATACCAAATTTACCTCCTGGGAAAGAAGGCACTCCTCGGAAAAAAAAAACACCCTGTATAGGAAACCTGCTCGAGGCTTCTCTCTCATCACACATCACCAGAGGGAGGAAGAGTGGAGCACTGTCCATCCCATTCTACCGAACCTCTCTAGGGCAGCGTGCTTTCTCCTATCGGGCCCCCTTCTGGATAAATGAACTCCCGATGAAATTACAAACAAACAACAGCCTGTCTCAGTTCAAAGCAGGCCTCAAACAGTACCTAATGTCTAGCTCAAAATGCACCTGCTTCTCAGGCCCCACTTGATAGACAGGCCTACCCCAAGGTAGCACCCTGCAGGGCTACTTAGAGAACTCTGCCTCCATTCCAGCCTAGCCAATGGCTTAAGTAAACTATTAGTCCTCTTTAAATGCTCTTGGTACTGCCCTTCCCTAACACCCCCCCACACACACACCCTACTTGACAAAGCCCTCTGCAGCTGCTCCCCCTATCACAGCCGGCCCCCGTTTCACTATAGAAACATAGAAACATAGACTTTGTCGGCAGATAAGGACCACTTGGCCCACCCAGTCTGCCCATTTCCCTACCTACTGGATAAGCTGCAGATTCTAGTTAACCAACAGCCTACTTCCTGCAAACCCCCACTATAATTGCCTTGTGTCTGTCCCATGCATGTTTGAATTCCCCCACTGTTTTAGACCCAACAACCTCCGCAGGACGGTTGTTCCATGTATCCACCACTCTCTCTGTGAAAAAAAATATTTCCTCACATTACCCCTGAGCCACTCCCCCCATCTTTAAATTGTGCCCCCTTGTTCTTACACATCTCTTTTTCTGAAAGATGCTACCCTTCTGGACTTGAGGTATTTGAATGTTTCTATCATATCCCCCCTGTCCCTCCTTTCATCAAGAGTATACATATTAAGCTCTCTCAGTCTCTCTTCATATGGTTTCTGCTGCAGACCCTGCACCATTTTAGTTGCCCTCCTCTGGACTGCTTCCATCCTGTCTATGACCTTGCGTAGATGAGGTCTCCATAACTGCACACAGTACTCCAGATGGGGTCTCACCAACTGTCTGTATAGAGGGATAACCACTTCCCTTTTTACGTTCGCTTGCGCGCATGCGCAAGGAACGTTTTGGGAGAGTAGCACACTTTGGAGGTGCCTCTCCCATTCAATCAGTGCTCTGTTGAGCAGGCGTGGCGGTCCTGCACCAATGGGTGCGGGCGCTCTGTGACAGCGGTGGTCTTGGCTTCCAAGAAGGCCACTGCTGTCATGCAGAAGCTGCCAGCGTCATGCCGCCTCCTGCACTTGCGTCAGGCTCCCCCCATGCAGCGTCACGCTGCCCCCCCAAAGCTTTGGTGCCACTGGGGGCCCACCCCAGCGTGGCAAGCGTTTGTTGCTTGACGGGTGCCCCAATCCCCTGTCGGTTCCGGCCCCCAAGCCATCCTTCTGCCACGCTGGGAGCCCATCCCAGCATGGCAAATACTCCGTTTTTTAGCCAGCGGGGTGCCCAATCCCCGTCGGCTCATCGCCCCAGCGTAGTTTGCCGATGGGGTGCCCAATCCTCCTGCCCGGCTCCTCAGCCCCAGCCATCTTCTGCCATGTGCAGGGCCCACCCAAGCGTGGCAAAGTCCCGCGTAGTCCGTTTTTTTTTTAAAAACTGTAAAGCAGTCCCACGGTAGTCTCCCAGTCCCCCCTCCCACAACCCGCACCCACCCACTCGCTTCTAGCCTCCCCCACCCCACCCCATACTTACCTCCGGAGCTCGGCAGCGATCTTGATGGACCGAGGAACCGTCTGCACTCCTCAAAGCCGACCACGAACAGGAAATGCCGGTAAGCTGTATAATGGGCTAGATAGGGGGTTTCAACTTTATTGCATATCTCAGTCATTTTGGAATTTTTGCACAAATTTTCCAACATGGGGTTTTGGGACCTTCTCATGAATCATGTCACTGTCATGGCGTTATTCGGGCCTGAAGGGAGATTTCACGCAGTGACTGTGCAATGACTGTGGAAATCACCCTTCAGGCCCGAATAACACCATAGACAGTGACATCATTCATGAGAAGGGTCCCAAAAACCCCATGTTGAAAATTTGGTGCAAAATTCCAAAAATAGCTGACTACGGACGTCGTTGCGCGAGTTCCTCACATGGGCTACGTGGGTTTGCAATTTTCAATATTTCTACTCCAGATTTTCAACATTGCCGTTTTACTACACCTTCTTATGAGTAGTACAGCTGTCATTTTCACATCTCACCCAAAACGTGTTTCCCATGTAGCGCACAGTGGCGCAGTAGGTGTGCGAAATTAATGTATGGGACAAATTAAGAAAATCACAGTGACACTGTTCATGAGCAGAGGTCTTAAAATGGCTATGTTGAAAATTTGGTGAAAAAATTCCTAAAAATGACTGTTTTCTGACGTGCGTTGCGCGGTTCCTCATGCGCTCATTGCATTTTCTTGATTTTCAATATTTGCACTCAGATTTTCAACATTGCCATTTTACCACACCTCCTCATGAGCAGTACAGCTATCATTTTTCACATCCTGCCCAAAAATGTGTTTCCGCCCATGTAGCGCACAATGGCGCAGTCGGTGTGCAAACTCAATGTATGGGACACATTAAGAAAATCAAAGTGACACTGATCATGAGCAGAGGTCTTAAAATAGCTGTGCTGAAAATTTAGTGAAAAAATTCTTAAAAATGACTGTTTTACGAGTCTGCGTTGCGCAGTTCCTATGCACGCTTGTAAGTTTGCGAATTTCCAATATTTCCACTCCAGATTTTCAGCATTGCCATTTTACCACACCTCCTTATGAGCAGTACAGCTGTCATTTTTCACATCCTGCCCAAAACATGTTTCCGCCCATGTAGTGCACAATGGCGCAGTCGGTGTGCGAAATCAATGTATGGGACACAGTAAGAAAATCACAGTGACACTGTTCATTAGCAGAGGTTTTAAAATGGCAATGTTGAAAATTAATTCCTAAAAATGACTGTTTTACGAGCGTGCGTTGCACAGTTCCACACGCACTCGTGGTTTGCAATTTTCAATATTTGCACTCCAGATTTTCAACATTGGCATTTTACCACACCTCCTCATGAGCAGTACAGCTGTCATTTTTCACATCCTGCCCAAACGTGTTTCCGCCCATGTAGCGCACAATGGCGCAGTCGGTGTGTGAAATCAATGTATGGGACACATTAAGAAAATCACAGTGACACTGATCATGAGCAGAGGTCTTAAAATGGCTGTGTTGAAAATTTGGTGAAAAAATTCCTAAAAATGACTTTTATGAGTGTGCGTTGCGCAGTTCCTACGCATGCTCGTAAGTTTGCGAATTTTCAATATTTTCACTCCAGATTTTCAACATTGCCATTTTACCACACCTCCTCATGAGCAGTACAGCTGTCATTTTTCACATCCTGCCCAAAACGTGTTTCCGCCCATGTAGCGCACAATGGCGCAGTCCATGTGCGAACTCAATGTATGGGACACATTAAGAAAATCACAGTGACACTGTTCATGAGCAGAGGTCTTAAAATGGCTGTGTTGAAAATTTGGTGACAAAATTCCTAAAAATGACTGTTTTACGAGTGTTCATTGCACAGTTCCTATGCACGCTCGTAAGTTTGTGAATTTTCAATATTTTCACTCCACATTTCCAACATTGCCATTTACCACACCTTATGAGCAGTGCAGCTGTCATTTTCACATCTTGCCAAAGCGTGTTTCGCCCATGTAGCGCACAATGGCACAGTCGCTGTGTGAACTCAGTGTATGGGACACATTAAGAAAATCACAGTGTCACTGTTCATGAGCACCGATCTTAAAATGGCTATGTTGAAAATTTGGTGAACAAATTCCTAAAAATAACTGTTTTTCGAGCATGCGTTGTGCAGTTCCTACACACGCTCGTAAGTTTGCAAATTTTCAATATTTTCACTCCAGATTTTCAACATTGCCATTTTACCACACCTCCTTATGAGCAGTACAGCTGTCATTTTTCGCATTCTGCCCAAAATGTGTTTTCGCCCATGTAGTACACAATGGCGCAGTCGGTGTGCAAAATCAATGTATGGCACACAGTAAGACAATCACAGTGACACTGTTCATTAGCAGAGGTTTTAAAATGCCAGTGTTGACAATTTGGTGAACAAATTCCTAACAATGACTGTTTTACAAGCGTGCACTGCACAGTTCCTTGCCTTTCGTAGGTATGCACATTTCAATATTTCCACTCCAGATTTTCAACATTGCCATTTCCACACTTCCTTATGAGCAGTACAGCTGTCATTTTCACATCCTGCCCAAAGCGTGTTTCCGCCTATGTAGCGCACAATGGGGTAACAAAAAGGTCATGCTGAAAATTTATTGTGCAAATACCAGCAATCGCACAGGGCATTAGGGTAAAGCACCATATATGCCAAACACCACTGCAAATACCTGCAAGCGAACGTTCGGCATTGACAAATGCCTGTTTTACTTGTGATGCCCCTTCCTATGCATCCCAGTATCCCCCTGGCTCTCCTTACGACTTTCACATTGCTTACCCACCTTTATGTCATCTGATATGACTACCCCCAGGTCCCTTTCCATTTTTGTTGTTGTTAGTACCTCCCCTGCTATTGTGTACTCTTCTCCTGGGTTTTTGTTTCCCAGGTGCATTACTTTGCACTTCTTTGCATTGAATCTAAGTTGCCATATGTCTGACCATTCCTCCAACCTTGCCAAGTCCCTTCTCATCTTTTCTACCCCCCTTGTGCATCAACTCTGTTACAGATCTTTGTGTCATCTGCAAAGAGGCATACCTTTCCTTCCAGACCCTCTGCAATGTTACCTATAAAAATGTTAAAGAGGACTGGACCCAGTACTGAGCCCTGAGGTACTCCACTAGTAACCCCCCTTTCTTCGGAATGTGTTCCATTCACTATTACCTTCTGTGTCCTGTTGTGCAGCCAGTTTGCTACCCAGGCTACCACCCTGGGACCCACTCCCACCTCTCGCTCTCTGTGGTAGGTTCAAACCCAGTCCCCCTTGTTTCACTGTCACCCAGCCTCTCGCCATCTGGGATAGTGTTAAACCCTATGCAGTTTCTCTGCCATAGTGTGTCAACGGATTTGGAGGTTTCCAGGGGTGTGCTACCTAGGGCGACCAATTAGAAATACCTTAGTATTCTATTACAACTGCTCTGTTTTCCTCTTATTAGTCTAATTCTCATGTAATAGCTCTTTAATGCCTAATGATCAGGCCTCTGTAACCACTGAATATGTGTATTGTCTTATTGTCCACCCCGACGTGCAACCTTTGTAAAAGAGCTCACACTCAAAGGTCTTTCCGAAATACAAATTAAAAAATAAATAAATAAAGCCAAACAATTAGGGTTCACACTGTAATAAAATAAATCTTTCATATTCTGTTTTAAACAGATATATGCCCCTTAGGAGCTTAATTGCCATTAGCTCCTCCCCTGAGTAGTGACCTGACTGCTACACATCCCATTATAAGCAGTTCATATGTGGGCTGCCAGCCCTATAGAAACATTTCTACTACAGCACACCCTGCACAGGAAATGCAACAGTTTTACACAGGTACTGTTTCTATAGTTGTTACTATTACCATGTTTCTATAGTTGTTACTATTACCATGAATACGCAAGTAATCATTTTGGGTGACCTGAATCTGAACTGGCTCTCCCCAGTTTCAATACCACTAAAAGAATTATGTGACACACATGGACTTACTCAATTGATAAATGAAGCTACCCATCCCAGCACCAAGCATCCCAAGCATAGCACACTGCTTGACCAAATTCTAGTAAGTAAGCCCTATCTATTCTCCCACTCAGGAGTATTTTTTAATGACCTCAGTGATCATTGTGCTATTGCATGTGTAAGATCAGTACAACACCCAGCCACATTCACCTCAAAGTACATCTTTAAGAGATGCAAAAGGAACTTTAATGCCAATGCGTTTCTTTGCGACCTCCAGTGTGCTAACTGGCAAATGTTTTACCTTGCACCTTCTGTAGAGGAGGCGTCTGAGGTCCTCCAATCTGTACTGACTGATGCATTCGATTTGCATGCCCCTGTGGTCAGGAGTAGAACAAAAAGAAAATCCTGCCCTTGGTTTACTGAAAACCTAAAAGCTGCCCTATGGAATAGGGATGCCCTATGGAAAAGGGCTAGGAAGTCGAAAATGACCACAGATTGGTCCACCTTCCGAACTGCAAGAAACAGCTGTACTAAGCTCATTAGGGGGCTAAATCCAGCTACTTCCTTACAGAACTCAATGCATCTACCAGCTCTGCTATTAGGTTCTGGAGAACCCTAAGGGAGGTCGAAGGCCACAGTACTTCTGGCACACTTCCCACAAAAATGTCTTCTAGTGATACTCATACCACCTATAAGTATGTGATCCTTAACGTCCTCAACAGTCATTTTGCTATGGCAGGGATGGCCTTAGATACATCTTCAGCAAATGTCATCAGATCAAAGCTACAAAGCCAAAGCTCTAAATGCCTAAATCCAGCTTTTCAGGTGCCACGTACTGCTTTCTCGTTCCAACCAGTCACCGTTAAACAAGATGAGGTTCTTCTCCTTAATTTTGGTATGAAGAAAAGTGCAGGCACAGATCTGATCGAGCTGTTCTTTCTAAAGCTGGCCTACTTTATACTGGCCCCTCCCATTACCCACCTTTTTAACCTGTCTCTGAACCAAGGTACCCTTCCCAAGATCTGGAAGACAGCACATATTATTCCTTTATTTAAATCAGGGGATCCCTGTGACCTTAATAATTACCGTCCTATTTCCTTGCTCTTGGCTTTGTCCAAACTACTGGAGAAAGTAGTTAATGAACAGCTCAGATTAGATGTAGAAAATTCCAACTTGTTAAATCCGATCCAGTCTGGTTTCCAACTGCTTCGCAGTACCACAACTGCACTTACAAAGGTCATAAATAACTGGCGGATTGCTCATGACAACAAACGTTATGCCTGTGCCCTGTTTCTGGACCTTAGTAAAGCCTTCGATATGGTGGATCATGACCTGCTCATAGTGACCCTAAAAGAGTTGGGGTGGATAACCTGGCGCTAAATTGGTTTGCCAACTACCTTACAGACAGCGATCAGCAAGTAAAGGTTGAAGGCGTTGTGTCGCCCAAAAAAACACTCCGAAGAGGGATGCCTCAAGGATCAGTACTTGGCCCACTGCCTTTTGCTGTCTACATAAACCAAACAGACAGTGGCCTACAGTCAGCGAATATACACCTCTTTGCTGATGATACAGTGCTCTACATTGACAGACCAACACCAGAGTCTGCTTGTGTGGATCTCCAAACCGAATTTTAAGTCCTTCAGCAAAATCTGCTTGACCTGAAACTCTTACTAAATGCAAAAACAAAAAAAAACAAAGTCATGCTTTTCTCTCCTTCAGTCCTTTCTACAAAAAACAATCTAGCTGTCACGAACCTCCAAATAAGTACCTTCCTGGGTGAAAAACTGGAGTTCGTGGAAAAATTAAAATACTTGGGGGTATGGATTGACTCCAAGCTGTCCTTTCTTGACCACTTAGATGAGCTCGCCAAAAAATTGAGATAAAGACTTGGTATCTTCTTCCGCATCAAATACTTATTAACTCCGAAGGCTAGAAAACTCCTTGACCTGGCTACTTTTATGTCACTTCTGGACTATGCGGACGTCTTGTAAAGCCACAGTACTAGCTCATCTGTCTCCAAGCTTGACACCCTTTACCACAGAGCCCTCAGGTTTATCTCTGATGCGCCTTGCTCCACTCACCACTGTGCCCTTTATGCTTCCATAGGCTGGAGCTCACTTAGCTTGAGAAGGCAAAAAAATGCTGTAATTTGGACCTACAAGACCATCACTCATAAGCTTCCTCAGTACTTCATATAGGCTGTCTGCCAACCTGCCCCCCAGTATTTATCCCCTTAGAAATCTCACCTACATATCCTTTGTTATCCCCAAAGTTGGAATGTGCTTTGGTAGAGCCTCCATAAGCTACACTCTTCCAGTGCTCTGGAACAAGATACAAAAATCCCTAAGGCTCACTCACCCTGTAACACTCTCCCGATTCAAAGCCATGCTCCTAAAGACCTTCTCTGAGGTCTGTCACTGTTTCAAATAAGGGAAGTGGTATCCCTATGGTCAAGCCGCCTTTTATATTGCTTATACTTCATCAGGCTCTGTCCACTAGGATATTGACCTAGGAGACACTGTTTCTGACTAGTACACCACCTACTGACAGACAACCTTCATCCCCAATCTGTTACATTCTTTACATCCCTCCCACTTCTTACCTCTGTACTGTCCTTACCTGCCCCCATCTACCCTTCCCCCCTTTTTTCTTTTTTCGTCTTCTACTATGTCTTGTCACTACTACATCTGGACTGCTCATACTTGTCTCTATACCTCAACCTTCTCTTTCAGCACTCTAGCATGCCTGGTCACTTGGTCCTCCTAACTCAAACATGAGCAGGCCGTACTCTCCAGCATGCTGCACTTAGGTCACATAGACCCTGTCATTCTACAGTTACTCAAAATGAGTACCTCTCTAAACTGAATCCATGTAATCCTTACTTAATGTGTTTAAAATGTGTTTAAATGCATTGAATTATTGTCCTTCATAATCGTTTATGTATATAGCTTGCTAGTGACTCTCGGCCTGCTGCATATTCCATATACTTCTTTGCTTTGTATGATTATGTTGTCATATATGCTTACTATATGATTAGCTTATGGCCCATCCAGCTATTGTACTGTTCCCAGGTCCATCTTGTAAATGAGCTTGTCTCAAGGGTGTTCCGCCTGGCAAAATAAAGATATTGATTGACTGATTAATTGATTATCAGCCCAAAAGTTCAGTTTGCTCAACATTCTTTGAGTTGGCCTGGGGGAATGAGAGAATGAGGGCACACTCCTCTTCTCTCTTCTCCTGCCAGCTCAGGAAGCCTTTCAGGAAAGAAAATTATTTCTTTTTATTTCTACCCTGTTTTAATTTCCAACAGCCAGGGGTTCCCTATACAATTATCCCACAAGAAATAGCACATTATACCTTTATTTTTTTAACACCTAGACATGCTATATTTTTCTGGGGGCTCCCATCTCAAAGAAGCATTTTTCTTTCACTCTTTGATGGCTGAAATGTCAGCCCAACGGCTTCAACTTTCATTTGAGCCCCCTTTCTGTCCTGATATTTTTTTCAAAGGGCTTCAGGGCACAGTTCTCTCATGAGGAGGCTTCCTCTTTTAATTTTATTTCAGCCCCCTGTTCCACAGGGCACTTCATTTCAGAAAAAAGGGACTTTTCCGTCCATTAATGATATTTGCTTATTTATTTATTGTTGCAGAGCAGCTGACTGCTGAAAGTGAAAGTTTTCAGCCGCTCTTCTTTGATCTGTGCAACAACGCAAGAGAGAGAGAGAGAGATTTCCATTTGCTTATATGCTGTTCTCCCCCTCACTTCCCCTGGTCATGGTAACATTATATTAATTTTAAAAATACTTTTCCTTCTTATCTGCCAGCCTTGGTTCAGGGCTTTTAAGCTCAGGATGGGAGAAAACTGAAAGTAATAAACTTTTCTGTACCAGTCCTGACTAAATGGAGTAGTTGCCTTAGTGGTTGTATTCTGTGAGACGTTCCACTCTCAGTAGTGTAATTCACTCAAGAAAGCCGACAACTCATTTCAAGCAAGACAGTTGGGTAAGGAACCCAATAAACTCCATACTTTCTCCAGGTTCAGAAAAATTGAACACCTTTTAACTTCATTAAAAAAGCTTGGAGGGAAAGGGTTCTTCCTGGAATTTCTGGGAGAAGAATTGCCCATTGGCCATGAACCAGTCCCTGAACACCACCTTCCTAGCTCAAAAGATCAGGAGGGTGGTGACCAATGGCCTCGGCCCCAGAGGTGGAGGGCTAGGAGTAGCCTGCTGCTGGGAAGAGCTGAGGCCAGGATGATAAGGTCTGGATGGCAGAGGATCTTCCTCTTTCTGTCCAGACAGCAGTGAGGAACACTGAACTCAAGGTAGGAGCCCCTATACCCTGCCCCCACCATCAGGGCTCAGAGTAGCTAGGCCTCTTTTGTTCGTATCTACATTCTTTACTAACTTCTCTGCTGCATGGTAACTGCCTTGGGCTGCACCTCTGGCTAGCCAGGGCCACACAGGCATCGGGATAGGGATGCTTTCTATTGCTTCAGGCTGCAATCCTCTTTGTTCTTCTCAGTAGCTAACAGCAAGATTACAGGACCCCCTCATCCCCTGGCGGTCAGGACTGGTGGCTGCATGTGGCAGGCCAAGGGACTTTTCTCCATGGGGCTGCTATGGGGCAGTGGTTGATCTGGCCACAGTGAGTCAGGATGCCCACCTGGCACCCAGCAGCAGCAGGAGAAGACTCACTGCAGCTCTTTTTGCAAGGCTGCAGCATCACTGACTGCATGGGGGGCTTTCTGCTCCCTCTCCAGTGGCGCATCTTTATTTCCCCATATTTTCTGGGGAACACTACTCTGCAGATCGGCCGCCACCTACCACCCAACCCAGGGTGGCCAAACTCACAAGCCATGATGCGAGAACACTCAGCACCCCCAACCCAGGCAGCAGCCACGGGTCCTGAGTTTCAGGACAGTTCTAAGTGGGAACAAGGACGGAGGTACCACCAGCCCCCATTGTTGTTTTCTTCCCATTCCCGTCCTTTCTGCCTCCTTTCCAACATAGCCCGCTGCACCTCAGGGTCCTTACTTGCACATGCAGGCTCCCATCTCGGATCCAGTCCTCCTCGGGGGCCTCCCATCTCTCTCCCATGGGGGATTTACTTGTGCTGGATCGGGGTGGGTGCTTGGCGGGGTGGTTTTTACAGGGGGTATATCCAGGGCACGGCTTTTCCTTAGCCAGCTGGACTCTGACACAGATGATGTTGGGGTGCCCATGGGTTTGGACAGCAATGTTATCCAGGCCCCCACTTTCTGAGGTACAGACGGGATTGGCAGGTTGTGTGATCTATGGATCCTCTCTCATGGACCAGCTTCCTGTGGTGCTATCGCCGGCCAACGTGGTAGCTAGCTGCACTGCAGAGCTCCCATCCTTCAGGCATGGTGTGTGTCCACATTCAGGGGCTCAGGGAATGCACGCGCTCGTGCCGCGCATGCCTGGAATGGCGCAGCGGCCATCTTTCTGTACAGCAATCTGCGGGCCCACCTCTGCCAGTCATGCAGGAGCCACAAACTTCACTTGCACTCATCAGGCCAGGTAGGCTGGGAGGGTGGGAAAGCAGAGCTTTTTTCACCAACACCCCTTGTTTGCCGCGTTAATGGATACTTTCAGGGGTGACACCCACCCTCTCTAATCAGCAAACTTAAACAGGCAGTATCATTCCCCGCAGCATTGCATTCCATGTCGCTTGCATGCTCTCCCTAGTGGGGATTGCTAGCCACTTTCCACCGGAAGGCATGCCCCTGCAGTGGTCTTTCTACACTACCTTTGTTCACACACAAACATAGGAGCTACAGGGGGCACAGCTCCTCTGGCTAGGAGCTAGCAAACAAATGTAGAATGAGATAGTACAACTCCTAGCCCCCAAAGAGAACTCATATGGCTCAGTCCATGTCACCAGGTGTTGCAGCAAGTAACAGCTGCAGCCACATTAGTTGAGGCAGAAGGGTACAAGCTGCCCATTGGGAATGTGTCCACCCCTTAAAGCTAACAAAATGTAAAAAAAAAAAACCCTACAAAATAAATAAAGACACACACACGAAAAAAATAACAGACAGTGGAACATCTACCCCATCTGCGTTAATTCCTCTCCCAGGTGGGGGCACTGCACCTCGGTTTCATCGGCAATGGTTGGGGCATGCAGCAGCAGGGGGCAGGAAAAGGTTTTGAGGCCTGTGGTGCCACCTTTAATTTCAGGACCAATATTCACTGCCCACCCTTATTACCCAGGCCAATAGGTTAATGACGCCACCAGCCCCCGCAGCTGATTTAAGGTTGCCTAGAGTAGTTGGTTCCCAGGCATCAAATTGGCTATTGCTTGTATCAGTGTGCCGAGAAGCCATAGGCACGATCTCAAGTATTAACTATAGCAGGAGTACAGGTAATGGAGACGGGTGCCAGCCATTCGCGGATTGGTCAACATATACTCCTCAATGTTGCAAAAAAAAAAAAGGGGCCTAGTTCTGTTTGCTCTGTCGCTAGGCTAGTTTTCAGTACTGGCACGTGGCCGGGTTCCACAAAATGTGCCTTACCAGAGTACTCCAACTCACACTATCTCCTGTGGTCCTGTGGCTGGGATGGACTAACACAATCACTTTATCTCTGGGGAGCCTCTGGGGTACTTTCCCAGGACGGCAGGTAAGAGGGGCCTGTGGTCCTTTGCAAAAAAAAATATATATATATATATCTATATGTATACATATAGATATATATATATATATATATATATATATCAATAAATCTACAGGTAAGGCGTGCACTTCTGATTCTAAGGAGGCCGGGGGTTTGGCCGTCAGCTGCCCGCCCTCCTCTTGCGTCAATGATAGCTCACTCAAAAAAAAAAACCCTCTGAAAACTGAGTCGGTTTGACAGCAGGTCAGGGAGTACCTGGGACTCACTGAACCTGTCATAGAAGTTTGCTGCACCACAGCAGGCATTCCCTAGACGATCATCATGGGGCTGGTGAACAGGCTACAGTCCAAGGACCATGGCACACCCTACCTTCTGCTACCACAGGATTTGTCTGTCCCACGATGTGGGGCTAAGGGGGTAAAAGTGCGGGGATAAGACAAGTTAGGATGGAATATTACTCTCCAGGTAAGTCCACTAGGAGCAGTTAGTTCCCCTTTGGTCAGGGGCAACACAGGGTTAAGTGCAGAGAGACACAGATCAAGGTCACAATGGTAGGACAGTAGAGAAAACAACAGATGCCCCATGCAGCATAAAAATCAGCACTATTAACCTACGTAATATCCAACAAGGCAAAGTCGTGGCACAGTAATTGGAAGCTATATGTATGTCCTTCATGGCTGTCAATAGTTGGGTCTAACTTGCTACTTTTAACCTCTTTCACTGGTAACAGTGGGAGTGGTTGGGTCCTATAAGCACACATATAGGTATACATATATAGTACATGTTGGTTATACAGCTTTTAAGAAGAGGGCTGGTGACACAGCTGCCCATGCGGTGCGGCAGACCCTAGTGGGGCTGATGTACCCAGGTACTCACCAGGCATGCACACGAAAGGTGGAGAGCCTTATTTGTGCCTTGGGTATTGCAAATGGGTGGTTTCAGAGGCTACAGACAACACAGGTTATGTGGCCACAGGCACCTGTCTGCTCCACATATGAATGTACAGTAGTCACAGGGCACGCCACCACATTCTTGGGATAAGCATTACAGATGGGGGTATAGGGCCATGTTTTTCTGGGCCCAACATGTCTGGCCAATGCCTTTGGGATGGAGGGGTGACCCGGTCGGCAGTTGGGGTACAAACTTCAGCAGGTGGGCAGGTCCACATACATTGGTGCGCGGAGCTGGGTCAGGTTTTTCTTCCTGAGCTAGGTTCTAACCTCACCCCAATTTCCACAAGAAATAGAGTATTTAATACAGGGGTTAAAGGGCTACTGGGTACCCCCATGGTCAGGTAGGCCGAGGTCAGAGTCCGCTGCTCACCCTCAGTGGGGGATATGGGTAAAACCACTCCCTAATGGTCATAGGTGGGGGGCCATTTAGACCAGCAGATCATGGAGTGCAGGTGGCTACATTGGCGGCCCAGCACAGGGACGGTCTGGCTACCATGTAGACATTTCTAACAGCACCGGTCGGACCAGCAGGGCCACTGGTAAGCTGAAAGGACCATGAAGTCCACCAAAGTATCACTTCTTTCACCCCTCAACCTATAATTTTCCCCAACTGGCACAGGCAGGAGGTAGGAATGCACCTCGGTTTGGGACAGATCGCAGCTCCAGCCTGCATTCACTAGGTGGGAAACTCACACATGGAGTGGGGCAGATTAATACCCCAGCCTGCTTATTATAATGGTTTCAATACACTGCTGCCAGCTGGAACAGGGGTATACAGTTAGGCTCCATCCCAAAACTGCATGGGTCGACTATGGATGAAGGGGTGGAAGTCCAACCCCATACATGAGTGCTCCTCCATAGGGGCTGTAATGAAGTGACTAGTCTTTATGGAGAACGCAATGGCAATCACATTTGACATTAATAATGACTGGCAGACATGACAAGCAGATTGCTGTAAAGATGCAACCAGTATGCCCCCCATATCCTTTGAAAACAGGCAAGGATCAAATGATCGCACCTTGCCTTGCCAATCAAGGGCCAGCGACATAATACATCCGTTTGCAGCTATGCAGGTCATAGGGACAGAAAACATATTGATCTTGAGAGATGATCACGATAGATACTAACGTGCCCTATTGTGTAACAGATTGGTTATAAGTAACAGAAGGGACAGGGGCCAGTACTGAACACCCATGTTGGAACAGCTTGTCAGGCGATGGAGGTTTGGCACACGTACTACCAGACAAACCATTCCAGGTGATGGGGAGAAGCAGGCATCAGGCTGCGGCAGTCTGGTGACTGGATGAGTTAACAACCTTAGCCAGATAAGTCTGTTGGTTTGAGTATAGGGTATTCACCCTGGGGACCACAACAAAAAAAAAAAAAACAAAAAAAAACAGTAGTGGTTGCTTAGGTAGCCACCACAGGGTTTGCTATGTATCGAGGGGAAAATGAGCTGGGGAGCCTGTTATTCATAGACGTACTGTGAGGAATAATGATGGAATCAGGGTGGATAAGGAGGCGGATGCTGGTCACCCCCCGATTTGCATGGCCTAGGATAGCGCCTCTGCAGGAATGGAAGAAGGGCCAGGTGGCCAGGCCACTATGGAAGTGCAGAGGGAGGTGAATGGGGGATTCACAATTTTGACCTTTCAAAGGACATACAAGTCATATGACATTGGGGCATAGCTCCAGGGGTAGAGAGTTATTTTGGGCCATTTGGGGGACACTTGTTGGGCATAGGGCAGGCGATTCCCAACCTGAATACTCTAAAGGTTTGCAACCCTGGGTACAGAATCCTGTTGGGACATTGATGGGAGATTCGTAAATTAATTTACGGATCTTTTGGCGGATGACTAGTGATTATAGGCTAAAAAATGATACTGGATTTGAGAAAAAGATGTGATTGGGGGTGGCCCGGTGAGGGCACACTTCAGAAGAAGGCATTTTCATAGCATTGGGTGGAGCCTGCTACTGTGGGGGGTGATGGTCGGGCCATTGATGCCTGGTGAGGGCTTAATGGCTCGGCTGTGGCCTAGCGGTATGGATCTGTTGAAGCAGCCTGTCAGGGAAGCTGGCTGACCCAGTAGGGGTTTGCCGGGCTTTCTTTTGCCATAGTTTGGCTCGTTTCATGGATGTGTGTTAGTAGCTGAGGTCATCTGCTGCCCCAGGTGAACACTGTACAATATTTTGCAGGATAAATGTTTTTGTGATGTATTTCTCAATTTGTATATTGCAACCAATATTGATTTTTGTTGCAAATGTTTTAGCGATGACAACCATGTTGAAATAAAATTTCAGCCTTTTTCTAACATAAACTATGTCAGTGATCATGTGTTTTCTTTCCAGGATTTGGGACATGGGCTTATCTGGGCAGGGTCCCTCCTGGAATTTCTAGGAGGGTAATTGCCCAGTGGCCATGAACCAGTCCCTGGTCACCACCTTCCTAGGTCAAAAGAGCAGGAGGGTGGTGACCAATGGCCTCGGCTCCAGAGGTGGAAGGCTAGGAGTAGCATGCAGCTGGGAGGGGCTGAGGCCAGGATGATAAGGTCTGGATGTCAGAGAATCTTCCTCTTTCCATCCAGACAGCAGCGAGGAACACTGAACACCCACCCTCCTCCCCAGAGCAAATGGGTTGCAGATGTACAGGGACTCCAGGCAGTTCAGGCCACTTGGGCAGACGACTAGTGATTATAGGCTAAAAATGATAACTGGATTTGAGAAAAAGATGTGATTAGGGGGTTGCCTGGTAAGGGCACATTCCAGAAGAAGACATTTGCACAGCATTGGGCGGAACCTGCTACTGTGGGGGGTGATGGTCAGGCCGTTGACGCCAGGTGAGGGCTCAACGGCTTGGCTCTGGCCTAGCGCTACAGGTCCATGGGAGCAGCCTGTCAGGGAAGCTGGCTGACCCAGTGGGGGTTTGCCGGGCTTTCTTTGGCCATAGGTTGGCTCGTTTCATGTATGTGTGTTAGTAGCCGAGGTTGTCTGCTGCCCTAAGAGAATACTGTACATTATTTTGCAGGATAAATGTTTTTGTGATGTATTTCTTAGTTTGTATACTGCAACCAATATTGATTTATGCTGCAAATGTTTTAGCGATGACAACCATGTCGAAATAAAATGTTGGCCTTTTCTGCCATAACCTATGTCAGTGGACATGTGTTTTCTTTCCGGGATTTGGGTCACGGGCTTATCTGGGCATGACTTTTCCCTGCCAGTGCTCCTTAGTCAGGGAAATCTTCCTTTGGCAGTCACAGCATCGTAACTTTCACAAACATAAAGCTACATATTTTAGTTCAATGCAGGTTGTGGCAGTCAAACCTATTTAACATTTAAGTGTTGCCTATCAGTTTTTCAGCATGCTATCCTCATACATTATGTGCACAGAGGGTATCAATTATTTCTTTTAGAGTCAGAGCAGGGAAAGGTTAATTTCTGTTGCTGAAGGGTGTTATTCTGAAATCACTACAAAGTCTGTTTTAATGCAGGCTATGCATAGGAAAGGCTGTAAATCTGTGTGGGGAGACGTCTGTCAGATCAACTTGAAGGAGGAGCATAAAGCAGTGGTTTAAGGCTCTAAGCTGCAAACCTGGAGACCTGGGTTTGAATCTCACAGCCCCCCACTTGCATACTGTGTGACTCTGAACAAGTCACTTAACTTCCTTGTGCTCCCAGGTCACAGCTGTAAACAAGCTTTCAGCTTAGTGTGTCTCTCCTGGTAAAAAAAATTACAGAAGTAGGCTTTCAGTGGGATAGTTCATGTAACCCTTTAACTCCCACTACTGAACTAGCTGCCTCTGTTTTATGTAATGTACTTTATTCCATCTCTAAAGCACTATAAGCACTTTATTTATCATTCATCAAGCCAGCTTGGCATTGTTTTGGGCATTCTGCACTTTAAATATTTCAACCTATGCTGTAAACACTTCATGTATGCACTTGGCACTTTACTTACTCCTCTGCACTCAGGCGCTTTCTACCATCTGAAGCACTTTATTGGGGGGGCAAGGAATCCTCACCTTTCTACCAGGGCACCCATCCTTGACAGGGGTCACCCTGTCACAGGGCCAAAGATATAATACCTGAAGGATGCGAATGTGAATGCAAGTTTCCTGTGGGTCTCTGTCTTGGCCAATAAAGATGCCTCTGAATTGTTGGATTTTTTTATTCTCCAGCTCCACTAACCAGGGGGCCCAATAGATTTTGTAAAATAACATGAGAATGTGTGTGGCACTCAAAACTAGGCAGACAAAAGTTACACGAGTTTGTAAGCTTATTTAATATCATTCTAGTGTGCAAAAAAAAGTGCTTGTAAACCAGTGCTCAAAGCAGGATACAATAAAGTGCGTAGACTTAAATACAAAGCTTAGTGTATACATAGCACAAGAGCAACTACAGACTAACTATCCACCCAGTATTTCACCTCAACTAGTCAGAGCTTCAACCCACTGGATTTTTTAGGCTCCACTAGCCAGCCCGCCCGGTTAGTGCAGCGGTAGTAAGCATTAGAATCCATTAGTTTAGAATTATCTTTTTTGAGTACAGGAGATAAACCTTCTTGAGTACAGGCAACTTGCAGTATAGCCACACATTAGAAAATAAGTAATAGACCAAATAGAAGTGAAGGGGTGTGTGATTGGTCCCAGCTTAGCGTACTTGCACAGAGGTGCTGTACCGGCAAAAGCAGGAGCAGGGTGTGGTACCTGCTGTTTGAATCCCACAATGGACCTGAAAGATTGTGAATGGGTTATGCTGACTTGTGAGCCATTTGTGAGTGCACTAATGTGTGGCAGTCTGTGGGGGCACAGGTGCAGGCTACAGGATTCTCCTTGTTTACCATCCTCCAGGATGGGGTGAGGAGAATTTCTACAGGAGGTCGCAGACTTCTTTACTGACAGGGTGTTGGAGTTGCCTAGATGGTTGATTCTGGGCAGGGGTCAACCTTAACTTTTTTTGCACTAGCCAGCCGGACAAGTTAATTAAAAATTGCACTAGCCCGCAGATGGTTACACTAGCCCACAATAATAATGGTAAATTTTGATCTTTTATACAGGAAAGATGCACGCCAAGAAATACTCTAATTATTGCATATTTATCCTGCTCCCACATTGCTTCCTGCCACAGCAAAAAAAGACTGCAAAACAATCACATGCAGTATGTACCCCCACTGTTTTTTTACCATGTACCCCTTGCTTCCTCTCCCTTCACCCCCTTACCACCAAACCAGAGAATACCATAATAGCAAATGTTCAATCAGGCAGTTCTAGCTCTGCACACACAATAGCCAACATCATCATGCACCTCACCACAGTCCCAACCTGACCTGCAGGGCAATGTACAGAGTCAGGCAGAGAAATACAATGTGATCCCCCACCCTGTGATTAACCAGGCCTGCACTTCTGAAAGTTTTCTTACACTGCAAAGAGAGCCTGGGGCCATTCTAGGATTTCTTTGGAGAGCATTAAACACAGGGGGATTGGGATATAAGAAACTTTGACATGTCTGTTTATGTATACCAGGCACAAAAGTATTGATTTAACATGCTCTGCCCTAACAACAGATTTTTCATGACAATGTCCTTTCTATCTGTCAAAGGGGGAGCAGTATAGAGGCATGATGCTTTACTACCTCTCTTTCTATATAGAATGATCTGTGCACACCAGAAATACCTGTTTTAACCTTTCAAATTATATATTTTACTAAGGTTTTGCTTTGTACCATATATGCTCCAAAGCATTGCTTTTAGGATGAAATGACATGATGGGTGGTATAAGGGTGGGACTGCATGGATTGCACTGACCAGTGTGATCCATTAAGAGGAGCTGTGGACCTCTGCACCAGTCAGTAATGGCAGCTACTGTATGGGTCTATGGATGGCCACTTCAGAATCTACCTAGTTTGCAGTGGTGTCCAGAGAAAGTATAGAGTGGACAGACCACCTGGCTGGCAGACAGTGTATACATCATAGCATTCTGTCACTGCAGTGTTGGATATATTTTTTATTTATTATTTATTAAATTTTGTTAACCGGGTAGGCCCTCTGGGCCCCGAAGGTCCCTTTTTCAGGGGCGGCCCGGGGTTAGTTACATATCTTTTACATATACAGGCAGGTAATACAGTGAAGGACATATCATCATACAGGATGACAGAGACAGTATACAGTTTTGTGGAAGAGGGCAGTAGGTACATTACATTACTGGATACAACAGTACAGTGTTGGACATGTCATCCAGAGTATAACAACAATATAAAGTTTAGTGGGAAAGTGCAGCAGAAACATTACATCTTTGAATACAGTAGAGATGGCAGATGGATGTGGGGTGGTAGGAGTTTTAGGTGCACACAATAAGTTCAGCATAAGACAGTGTACCAGTTTAAGCAGACATTAGACGATACCACAGTGATACTCAAAAGGTTGGGAAATAAGGCACACTAGTCTTAATATTGTGGGACGAATCAAAGACGAGTTCAGCAACCTGGAAGCTAGTGACTTGACCACTACCTTTGATCACAGCATGCACACTAGCTGAATGTCCTAATGTGTGATAATGACTCGCATCAAGTCTTTTGTTGGATCCCTCCCTTGAACTGCCAGATAACTGCAGCTCTCAATGAGCTACTAATCACACCAGGCCACCTGGAACACTGAGGGAGATTATCAAAAGGACTACAGCCAACTGAAATTGAACCAGATTTTTAAGCTGTTAGTGGTATTTTTGGTGAATGGGGGAAATTTGGCCAGGACACTAGGGAAATTCCCCTACTCTTGCCAGTAGGAGGAACCCTTGTTGGTCTCTCTCAAGATGGCCAACGTCCAGGAGGAGGAAGGTGGTGGTGCTGATCCTGATCTTGTTGGGGAAAAATATGCTGTTGAAATGGATTCTTCTGCAGCTTCTGCTGCACATCCCTTAAAAGAAAAGAATGGTAAAGTTATGCCTACAACTATGGAATCTTCTGATGCTAATACATCTAATATGGCATTAAATGGTAAATCTAGTGCACAGATTATGGAAGGCCCTGCAGAAACTGTATCTGGCCCTGCAGAAACTGTATCTTGCTCTCTTTCTCATGAAGATCTACTGAGACAAGCTATAGAAACTCATAAATCCTTTCTGTTGAAGCTACTGCAAGAAGATGCAGAAACCTCTGCAAATGCATCTTTATTTCTTCACCCAAGTACAATTTTTCTACTCCCTCACCGTGGATTACAAACTCAGGAACAACTGGGACTACAATGAGTGAGACAATGGCACAAATTTCTACACCTGAGATTGCCCAAGTTTTGACTCCATCAGCACTACAGCTTAGAAATGGTCACTCAGCAGATCAGTCTACCTTAAGTTCATCCTGGAACTCTGATGCGGCTTTGCGAGTGGAGGGTTGGGAGCGTACAGATGGAGGTGGTTAGACTTCCTCTGGCCTGGTCCAGGTGGCTGAGATCATTCAGGCTTCTTCACAGCATGCTACAGCACCTCCTCAAGAACAAATCCTCGGACATCTGCACAAACTTCTTCTGCTCCCAATGTTGGAACATATGACATTTTTGTTTCGAACTTGTCACCAGCCTCAGATGTTTCCATGGTCACAGCAACACATACGGGTGATCACTCCGACTTGCAGCAAGCTCCTGCATCTCGGCAGAGAATCCATCACGGACAGACCTGAATCTGGCTGTTGAGACTTCAGAAACTGTTAATACTAATTCTAAAGCTTTGTTTATGTCTGATTTGTTTAAGCAATGAAGTGATCCTGCACAGCGTAGTAACACGGTGTGCTTAAAGCATAATGGGGATATTAATTTAGCTCTAGACAGCAAAACTGTACTGCATAACATGCTTCAGGATGCTATGGGGATAAGAGCACAGGAACTTTTTGCATTTATTCATGTTAAAGGTTAACCAATTTATGATATTAGCTTTAAGACAACAAGCACATTATAAAGTTTTTAGCAGAAATATCCTCTGGTTAAGGATTCTCCTCTCTGGTCACCATTTTTTCTAATACCCTTGACAAAATTGATGGTCAAGAATATCACACTGCTATTTAGGAATGAGGGAGTGAGTATTGCAGACATGTAGCACTGGCTCAGCCAGCACTGTGATATTCTTGACCGCCCAAATCCCATTTTGGATGATGGTTTAGTATGGACAGGGGGTTAGAAAATCAAGGTGCAATTAAAACACACAGACTCTGCCATTCAGCATTTACCTGGGAGTTTTTACATTGGTGGAGACAGAGGGCTATGCTTCTACCCCGGCCAGCCCAGAACATGTCATAAGTGTGGGGCCAGAACACACCTAAGCTCTTTATGCTCCCAACCTAGATGTAACCTGTGTTTTGAATAAGCCATGTCAGTTTAGGGTGCCCAAACCCATTTAAATGTAATCTTAGTGATGAGTCAGGACATTCTTACAAACAATGCCCTTGGGCAGCCCACAACAGGTTAGATAAGGCACCACAAGACCAGGAAAGAATAATTACAGACTCCAAAGTCTGCCTCTTGAATGCCAGAACAGCCCCTCATGGTCCCACTCCCATTGAAACCACTGAGGTTAGCATGGTCCAGCAGCCCCCCATTTCCCCCTTGGGGCTGACAACCCTTAGGCAACAGGGCAACTTCCTCAGAAGACAGCAGTACTAGACCCAGAACAAACAATGCCCCCCAATCAAACACCAACACTTCCAAAATTCGAACCCTGTTAGCTTTTCTAGGAAGAACAAAGGGAAGAGGAAGGCTGAGATCACCCCCCCAAGATAACAGGTGGTCACCCATAACAAATTTCAAGCCTTAACCAAGCAGAGACAGTGGAGTGACACTGAGGGAGAGGATGATGAGTCAGACTCTTCTGTGGCCTCTTCGAGAATGGATTGCTCGTCTGACTCTCAGCCAGATTCGTTTGGTAAAAACTGTTAGTTCAATGTGCTTAGCAACTGAATTAGATAGTATTAGATAATGCTTGTGTAACCTGAGTTTTCTTTGTGGCTTTCTGCCTCTCTATCCATGGGAGTTACCACCCTGTAGGAGTACGACACAAGGAACCCTAGAGGAGGGAACCCTCCAGGGCTCACAGAACAGCTGCCGCAGGACAAGCGGCCACCGGGCAGTTGGCACTTCCTCAGCCGACGCCCGAGACCACTTCCCTGGACACTCCCAGCACCAGTGCCGGGAACCCTCCAGGGCTTGCAGAACAGCCGCCGCAGGACAAGTGTCCACCGGGCGGTGGGTGCTTCCCCAGCCGATGCCCGTGACCACTTCCACGGACGCTCCCAGCACCAGAGATACGGCAAAGCCGCAGTCTATCGGATCGCGAGTGCCTTCTCTCAGGCGGGCTCCGATTGGCTCACCTTCCACTTCTCTTGAAATTAAAAACATAGGCAAAAAAGGAGCTGTTTTCTCCTGAACACAGGGCGAAAATAATTATTTTGAATTGTTTGTGCCTTTTGCAGGCCTTTGAAAAATGTTTAGACGCTTTGCCTGACTGTTCAGAGCCTTGTAATTTAAGTGTTCACAGCCCTTCTTTTGTTGGAGTGCAGACACCAGCTAGACCTCGGGACGCCAAGAAAATCGCTCCTTTGTCTTGCAAATTCTGCCTTTTCACTGGATTGCTCGGCCCCTGCCAGAGACCAGTACTAATAGTCCCCCCTTCTGTCTCCTCTCTAGCCAGGAACCCTCCAAGACTCTCAGAACAGTCGGCGCAGGACAAGCGGCCACCGGGCGGTCAGCGCTTCCTCAGCTGACGCCCGAGACCACTTCCACTTCCAGCACCAGAGGTACAGCAAAACTGCAAATTTTCACCCACCCATCCATCCCCCTCCCTGAGTGTTATATAGCCCTTCTTGCCCCGCTCTTAACTTTTATAGGCCTTCCCCTACACCAGATAGTCTTCTCTGCTAAACATTTGCATAATACCGCCTCTACTGGAGTGGTATTGTAACCCATCATACTACAGGTAATCTCCCCCCTTTTCTTGTTCAATACAAAAAGTCCATACTAAGTAAACCTTGCCTGACAAAGTAAATACCCTAGATGGTTATACCACCAGGGCGGTATAGATTTATCCCGCATAACTCAGTTTTTTTAAACATCCCCAAATAGTTGCATATGGAGCAATGACCCCTGGGACCTATATAACTTGGCTAGCAGAAGCTATTGCAGTATGCTCCTTACTTACATAAAGGGCAACCATGAGAGGCCTTGTTTGGCTATGCTTATTCGCCAGCCTTTGTATAATACCCTATGTGGTTACGCAACCTGGCAGAATTGATTCCAACAAAGATGCATGCCCTACACTGCTAGTCTCCCCATATACCAACACTATGAACAAACTATGCTGCCACTGTACGCCTTTGATCCCCTATCAGTTTATGAAATCTCCTTGAAGTGGAACTGCTAACCAATATCCTCTACGTGGCCCTATACTCTAGCCATTCAAACTATGTATGGCTTGGTGCTATTCTGCATGGATCTTAGGTTATGCATTCATAGGGCAGCACAATAAAATGACTCAGTCCCTGGACCCCTGTACTCAAACCTACACCAGATGTAGAAAGACTTGTGCCTTTAAACTTCTCCTTGCTGCCCTGAGGAAAATTGTGCTCCTTCTAATCCTATGCTCAGGCGACATCAAACTTAACTCTGGCCCTATGAAAGTGCTCTCATCTCCATCTGAAACTCACAACTTTGAAAGGAATCAGCTTCTTGCATGCTAACGTGTGTAGTCTTTTAAAGAAGCTCGATTCAGTCCAGGCTTGGATTATTCATACTGCACCAGACGTACTCGTGCTTTCGGAAACCTGGCTCTGGGCGTCCACCCCAGACAGAGAGGTCAACATCCCTAACTACCTCCTCTTCAGAACTGACAGGCAGACCAGGGGTGGAGGAGTAGCCATTTATGTTAAAACAAATTCTCAATATCTATATTAGATGCTACCTCCATTGCCTGTGGATTTGAATGCCTGTCTCTTAAAATCGAGCTTTCCCCCATCAGTGGCGTTCCGCATCACAGGCTGCTATAGACCTCCAGCGGCAGGACCGCAACCTCTGACACATCTGTCATCCCACCTGGATACTACCCCAATGGAAACGATTACACTAGGTGACCTTAACTATGATTGGCTGACTAAGGTCTCGTTACCCCTGAAACAATTCTGTGACTCTCATGGGCTCACTCAACTTATTACTGAGCCAACTCGCATCAACAAAAAAAATCGAATGAGAAGCACCCTCTTGGATGTTCTCTTTGTTAACAGACCCCATTCCTTTTCCCATGCTGGTATCCTCTCAGCAGACGTTAATGACCACTGCTTTATTGGTGGTATAAGAACTGTTACCAAACCTCTATCTACATCAAAGTTTTCCACTAAAAGATCCAGACGGAACTTCAATCCTCTTGCATATTTCAATGATCTAAGAAACTCTGCTATAGCAGAGTTTCTACCTGGCTAAATCAGTGAGTGATGCCTATGACGTTCTCCATGAAATCATATCCAGCACCCTAAACAGCCATGCTCCCCTGGTTAAAGCACAAATAAAAGCCAGAACCTGTCATTGGTTTTCAGCGGATCTGAAGGCTGCCTTACTCAAAAGAGATTACCTCTGGAAAAAGACTCGTAAATCTCATGCCAACGTAGACTGGTGTCTCTTCAGGGCAGCTAGAAAACGCCTGTACTAACTTGGTCAGAGAGGCCAAAGCCAACTTTTATCAAACCGAGCTACTCTCTGCGTCAAACTGCCCTACCAAGTTCTGGTCCACCATAAAAGAACTATCTGGCCACTCTCCAGGAAGTGCGCTTCCTTCCAAAATTACCACTGATAATATTATCATTAACGATAAATTAGAGATATTGCAGGCTTTCAACAATCATTTTGCCACCGCAGGCCTGGCGTTTGATAACACACCTGTAAGTAGCCTTCTTTCTCAGATCAACACCCAGCCTCCAGAACCAAGTAGCAATAGTATGGTCTTCTCCTTTTCACCTACCACCATGAAAGAAGTTGAAGTCCTTCTTCTATGACTAGATACTAAAAAAAGTGCTGGGGCTGACTCCTTCGACCCATATTTCTTGAAAATAGCATACCACATTCTTGCTACACCTATAACACACCTATTCAACCTGTCCTTAGCACAAGGCTCCATCCCCAAGGTATGGAAAACTGCTCACGTCATTCCCCTGTTTAAAGCAGGGGATCCCTGTGACCTAAATAACTATAGACCAATCTCCCTTCTACCCATACTTTCAAAACTTCTGGAAAAAATTGTGGATACGCAGCTGAGATCTTTCTTAGACAATGCTAGATTACTCAACCCAATGCAGTCTGGCTTTAGAGCAAAGCATAGTACAATCACGGCGCTGGCAAAAGTTACTAATGACTGGCAATGGGACCTAGACAACAAAAAATTTGTTTGTGCCGGGTTTCTGGACCTCAGCAAGGCTTTCGACACCATTGACCACTGCCTGCTCTTCTCCACCTTAAAAACTATAGGCATTGGCTCAACCTCACTGGGATGGTTCCAAGACTACCTTTCTGATAGACAGCAACAAATTAAGGCTGATGGAGAGCTTTCTCCACTTAAACTGATAAAAAGAGGTGTCCCTAAGGGCTCCATACTGGGCCCATTACTGTTTGCCATCTATATCAACAGCTTGGACGTAGGCATCAAGGACGCCAGTATCCACTTGTTTGCTGATGACACGGTGCTCTACTTAAGCCGGGAATCTCCTGAAGCTGCCTTACAAACTGACTTTAATACTCTGCAGCACCAGCTCCTTAGCAAAAATTTACTACTAAATGCAAAAAAAAAACAAGGCCATTCTTTTCTCACCATCAGGCCTAGGAGCTTACTCTGCTGTCGCTAGTCCATTACCATCAATCTCTACTTTATTAGGAGAAAATCTTGAATTTGTGCCTAATTTCAAATACCTGGGTATTTGGCTAGACAACAAACTCTCTTTTGTGGAACATACAGAAGAACTGCTGAAAAAACTGTGGCAGAGACTTGGTCTTTTTCTCAGAATTAAATGCCTCTTGACCACAAATGCAAAAAGACAGCTTGTCCAATCTACGTTCCTTTCATTAATTGACTATGCCGACTTCATTTATGGCCATTGCCCTGCTTCATATCTTGCAAAACTGGATGTATTATATCATAGAGCACTGAGATTTATAACTGGCCTCCCGTCCTCCACACATCACTGCTCCTTATACGCAGCCATAGGGTGGTCCTCCCTTCAATACAGGCAATATAGAAATGCAGCCCTATGGACGCTCTGAGCCCTTACCGACAAACTCCCACAATACGTTGTTGACTGTCTCCCCCTTAGTCCTATTAGGAACTATGCCTTAAGAAGTCACTTGCAGGTTTCTTTGAAAGTCCCAAGGGTCAACACTCGCTTTGGAAGGGCCACCATAAGCTATGCCCTGCCTACGCTCTGGAATAGGATACAAAAATCATTGAGACTTAGCTCCCCTGTCAGTCCTGCCTTCTTTAAGACCCTCTATGATAAAACATTTGTTGAAATCTGTAATTGCTTCTGTCGCTCCTAGCAGTTTGACTATTGTTCCTCTCTTCATCAACACTAGTCCCAGCTGCTTATCCAAATCAGCCATTGCCACTATTACTCCCCCCTCCTCTGCCCCACTTGCCCTTAGCACCCTCTGCATCCCTCTTATTCACCACCCTCCTTCTTCCACATTAACCTAAGTCTTAGACACTGCTATGCACACCTCCATAGCTTAGGAATTTCCATCCAGGCCTGTAACGTGTTTCTGCTGGACAGGAATATAAATAATCTTTATTTTTCTTCTATGGTTGATATATGACATCCATACACATCCTGCTCCCGTGGAAATTGTATATATATACTGTATATCATGTTCGGGCTGTGTTATGTATATCTTTCTTGTACATGTGCCTTGGAATGTTAATATTCTGTTCCTATCAGTATTGTAAACATTTTGTTCCTTTTGTATTATGTATATTTATATGTAACTGTACAATTGTCCCTGCCAACAGCAGGTCCACCTTGTAAACGAGCTTGCTCAATGGTGATTGCCTGGATAAATAAAAAATTTGATTGATTGATTGATTGAGGGTTCCCCCTCCAGGTGCCAGGAATGAATGTGTCGGCTAAAGGTAGGGTAGGACGAAGCCCATGGGGAAGAGAGACAAGCCGCTGCAGGAGGAGGGATAGATGGTGAGCAATGAAAAAGAATCCTGGCAAAGCCCAGGATGTAGTGACCTTTTTAAACTCGATGGGGGAGTGACGTAGTTGCTCCGCCCATCAAACCTCGGGCTTAAAGCCCTCCCATTCGATGTGCTTACACAACAGAATTAGATAATATTAGATAATGCTTGTGTAACTTGAGTTTTCTTTGTGGCTTTCTGCCTCTCTATCCATGGGATTTACCACCCTGTAGGAGTATGATGCAAAGAACCCTAGAGGAGGGTTCCCCCCCCTAGAGGTGCTGGGAATTAATGCATCTGCTAAAGGTAGGGTAAGAAGCCTAGAAGAAAGAACACCTAAAGATGTTAAGCATTGAAGAGGCAAGGATGATGAATAATTTCTGTGAAGAGAGGGACTAACTTCCTAAGGAGAGAGGGGAAGGCCGGGGCCACCATCCGCCTCCATCCAACAGCGGAATCTAACTAACTATCAAGAAGAACTCACTAACGCTAACTAATATTATGACCATTGGCACGGAAAGAGGAAAAAAACCCTTTGAGGAGGAAACTTCTGGGGATCCAAGGCCTAGGTCACCTTCCCTCCAGGCTGATGACGTCTGATTTGAGGACTTATGGCAGTAAAGAGAATGGTTCATAGATGAGGGATATAAGTAGGGAGGATGATGATGGGATAGAAAAAATCCCAAAGAAGCACAGAGAAATAAGAAACATGAACAGACACTGAAGTTGAAGTGGCATGCTTGGTTATGTGATGTAAATGATTAGACTCTGCACGATTAGACCCTGAGGTTGTAGTCGATGAGGTTATATGGAATTTGATGATAGTAAATTTTGAGTAAGCGTTGTAATTAGATAAACCATTAGGTAAAGCTGAGTGAATGACTAGCTTTATGAACTCGATATGACTGGAGTTATGAACTCGATACATGCAGCAGGATGGCAGCGGTTGATAGGTGGCATAGGAGTTATAATAGGTACGCCCAAAAAGAATATCGATAGCAGGCCACGAGTGGAGGGAATCCAGGATATCCGATATGGAAGTGGAAGTTGAGGAAACAGAAATGAACTTTAAATGAACATGAACGAAGGCAGGAAAGGAAGTAAGCTCCTCGAGAGGAGGTAAACTCCAAGGCCATGAATGGAGAACTGGAACCAGAGGCAACTAGGGTTGAGCGATCAAGGAACAAAACTGGATGAAGTATGATGAGGAGTGAGCAAAATTGGACGATGTACACTGAGGAATGAAACTAAGAGCAGAGTTAAGCCATGATGGCCGGTACTAGAAAAGGCGCTAGGATGAGGAAGGTAAAATTAGGAAACAGATGAGGTACAATGAGAGATGGAAGCCATGGAGGCTGGTACAGGAAAGCGAGGTATGAAAGGACAAAGAACAGAGGGAGGTCAGTGGGGTAGCATAGGACCCATCCATGGATTGATGAGGCAGGCACATGAATAAGGTTAGGTATGCCCAAAAGAAATACCAAATGTTGCCCGGGGAAGGTAACATAGGAACGGATGATGTAAGATGATGGATTGACGTCAGGAAGGTAGGTACTGCAAAGCGAGGTAGGAAAGAACGTAGGACGGAGGGATTGAATTGGATGAGCTGATCAAGGTGAGCCAGAGAGTAATGCAGAGGGCTAGGAATGATGAAAGAGGGAATCCCTGGAGGCTGGCATGGCAGAAGGGTCGCAGGTCAAGGAAGCGGCATAGGAGATAAATAATGAAGACAGGCCATGAAGTGCTGGAAGCAGATCAGGGATGGCATACGGTGCCACCTACAGGTCAAGAATGAGCCTGAGAAAGAGTAGGAATCCCCCACAATAATATAGGAGGAATTGTGCCAGACTGGGAGACCGAGAAGCCATGCAGGGCCAAGCAAGTGGACAATAACTAAAGATCAAGACGCCAAGCAGTAGGCCATGCAAATGAAAAGAAGAGCAGACCAGAGGGCAGACATTGCCCCTGCAGGGGATGCTAAACATGCAACAAGGGCCAACCCATGCTCCAAGGAAAGAAACAAGGACAGTGGAATCCATATTCCATTTTTTTTTTTATACGTAACCCAGACAGCAAACTGGAATAGTAAGGCGAACTGCAAGCTCCACATGGGCAGTGGCAGCCCCAGGAGGTGAAACTCACCAAAACATTCAAACTCTCCATAAAATGCAAACCAGAAATATGCAGAGGATATGGAATGGAGTACCTGCCCAAGGAGCCCCCGATTGTACCAGAAGCATGGACTTTTCGGTTCAAAATCATGCTGCGATCTTCCGATGACAGACCACTCACCCATGTTGAGTTGCCCCGAGAGGGGCATGTGATGCCTCTGACTGGTTCACCCCCACACTGCACTAAAGCTGCCACCACCCTGTGCGAGTAGTATGGTATGAGGAGAAGACAGGTGATGGTAGTCGTGGGGCATCCCACAAACGGGGCAATCCCCTGATAAGAAGGATGTACTACAGCGAGTGGAGCAGCAAAACAATCATGCCAGAGATGGCAGTGAAGAAAAAGAATGGCAGCAGGGGAACCAGGTCGGAGATGCAAGGAGTTGGCAAAACAGGAGGCAGGAACAGCAGCGGAAAGCACAGCAGCGGGGGGGGAGACGAATGGTCACGAGCAAGCAGAACGAAGGGCAAAGCCAATAGAGAGGAAGCAGCAGTGGGAGAGCCAATGTAAAACAAGCCAGAACAGGTATAGAGGCACAAACGGGCAGCCGGAGGCAGCTGCAGAGACAAAGAAAATCAGCAGAAATCCAGCAGGGTGAACAAGAGCAGCGCCTCTGGCTGCAACGAAAAAGAATCCTGGCAAAGCCCAGGATGTAGTGACCTTTTAAGCTCGATGGGGGAGTGACGTAGTTGCTCCACCCATCGAACCTCGGGCTTAAAGCCCTCCCAAAAAAGGCTACAAAGACCTCTGAGGTGGTGACTTGAAACACCAATTTTAGAAATGCGGGATGGTTATTTCTCTTTTCTCACTTTAAATGTGAGTAGCATGAACTCATATAAAAAGCGATTAGCCACCCTGCAGTTTCTCCAAGACATTGCAGATGACAGTATATTTATTCACGATACCCACATTAAAACATCTTACGAAGTTTCTCAAACAAAACAAATTTGGACACTGGTGCCCTCCTTCTGGTCTCAGGGACAGGACCTTTGTGATGGGGTTGGAATCTTATTTAAGGGCTACTCTTTCACGGTAAATCGCTTGGTTGAGATTGCCGCAGGTCTTGATAACATCAAAACAATTCTGGACAGATGGAAGCTTCTTAATCTCTCTTTCATGGGGAAAATTGCAGCCATTAAGATGTCCATTTCTCCCAAGATTCTTTACCTCTTTGCCAATTTTCCTTTAGTCTTACCATCCTCCTTTTTTGCTAAAATTGATAAATTAATAAGTAACTTTATCTGGGATGGGAAACCACCGAGATTTAACTGCAACAAACTTTGATCACATTGAAAAAAAGGGGGATTCAGACTCCCCTGGTTCAAAGGCTACCTCTGGGCTTTCCGAATGGCCCAAACCATTAAATGGTTTCAGAAACCCTCCCCTCACTCACCACTATGGGTTGCAATGGAATCTGCATTGTGCCCGGGAGGAGTTTCCACTTCCTTCATTTTTAATCCCATTTCCTCTAAACTAAAATCTCACCAACTATATCATCCTTTGTTCTTTACTGGAAACTAAACCACAAATTCCTGAAATCCAATCCAACACCCTGGTTTTATGCTCCCTTATGGAGCAATCCACTGCTCACTCTAGAAGATCACCCAATTTTCTGTCGTACATGGAGGAACAAATGCCTTGTCTTTCTCTGAGATATCTTGGACCAGAATTCACTCACTCTTAGATCATTCTCAGACTTGCAGATCACATGGAAACTTCCTAAACAGGACTTCTGGAAGTTTTTACAAATTCGGGCAGCTTATAACTCTCTCTCTAGTTTAGTGTATAGGCATACTGTTCTAAACCCATACATCTCGCACTGGACTAATTTATCAGTAAAATTAAATAGCTCCATTTACAAAGACATTATTGATAATCCTGATCAGTCTATACAGGCCAAAAATAAATGGAGTACTCTTCTTAACTACAATATTTCAGACGCACAATGGAGTAATTGTTGGCGTATTGCACATAATACCTTTAAAGATGCCTGTAGTACTTTAATACAAACTAAAATCCTACATCTTTGGTATAGAACCCCCCTCTGTGCTTCAACGAATGGGCCTATTAAATAATAATAATTGCTGGCGTGCAATTTGGCCAACGAGGATCGACTTCATATCTTGTGGTCTTGTGCTCCCATTAATAAGCTCTGGCATAAAGTCCGTTTACTTGCCTCCAGAGTAACAGGACAAAAACTACCTTTTGACCCCAAGCTATTCCTTCTAGGCATCCTTATCCCCAATAGCTCTCTCCTCTCACATGCACATTTTAGATGGCTAAACATACTTTCTCTTCTGGTCAAATGTCTGATTCTTATGAAATGAAAATCAACTCTGGTGCCTTCTCTTTCAGATGTTCTTCAAAGCCTCTCCCAGTATGCCTCCCAATTATCTCATGTTACTCATAACTGACTCACTGTATATGACAGATGTTGGCAGGATTACTTTAAGTACTTCGAACCTAGTTCTCCTAGACCCTAATTCATAGGGATGTTTAGCCCTCCTTCTTATTTTGCTCTCAGATTAGGTTTTCTTGAAACTTTTGTGCACAGATTTCTCCTCTTTTTTCCCCTTCTTCTCTGTTTTTTCCCTCTCTCCTTCCCTTCTTCCTTGCTTTTTTCTCTCTTCTTTCTTTCCTTGCACACTTTTCTCTTATCTTCACCTCCCCATTACTGAACATTGTTCATATTACCACATTTATCACTTTTTGCAATTTACTGAATGCCTAGCCATAGCCTGCCCAAGCATGTATTTCGTACATGGTTGCTATTTCCGTTCCTATAATACCCTATTGATTGTAACCCTTCTGCTCTCCACTTACATCCTGTTTAGGTTTGTGTTTTATTATCAATACATGTATATAAGGCTTCTCCAATATGTTTACCCTAAATACTGTGTTTTGTAAAGTGATATTTTATACCTTACATGGAGGATAGTCTTCTATTGTATTAGATGTGTGCTTTCTTATATACTCAAATTTAAATAAAAAGATAAAGTGAAATTTCCCCAGGTCGGGCCCTGAAGTTAGATATTACCCACAAAAGTATAACCTTTAGATTGATCAATGTCAGCGCCTCTCAGAGCATTGCTGCACGGTCAGACCTCTTCAAATCCATTCAGCCTTTTCTTCATACAAGCAGACATATTATTCTGGGAGGGGGGGACTTTAATGGGAGACTCACACCGGAAGATCAAGGAGGCACAACAAAAAATACCTTTGGAGATGTAAATTGCCTCACCAATATTCTAAAAACAGCCTGCTTGGATGACGGTTATAAATACGTCAATACTGATAACCCTAAAACATATATGAGAGGTACTATTGCTACTCAGATTGATTATGTTTTCGTCTCCCAGCATTTAAAAACACTAAGAGCAAAAATTATTCCATGACAATCTTCAGACCATTTAGCAACTTCGGTATGTTTTAGCACTGATTCTAAAGAATAGCTGTCCTAGGGTCAAATCCCTTTGGAAGCTGAATAAATCCTTGTTAGAAGACCCCAAGATTTTAAGCCACTGCGAGGAGCTCATAAAAGCAAGAGTCTCCATATTTGATGCATATGAAGACATTCTCTCCTGCTGGATAGATTTAAAAGAAGATTTTAGATCCTTTTTCATAAGATAGGCCCGATATAAATCAAAGTCTACACATTTTAAATATCTTACCCTGACAGAAAAATTATCTAAACTGATTTCCCGGGCTTTTGAATGTAAACTTGATCTCTCACAAGAAATAGCATGTACAAGAGGAAATGGCACATTTTCTGTACAAAAGGGCTGAATCCCTTAAAATTGAGGCCCAGTATGGGGCTCAGGGAAAAAAAACTGGACTGGACATTTTTAAAGGCTGTAAAGAAAGGATTAATAATACTATCTTGGATTCTGTGCAGAACATTTATTCTGCACAGAAATCCAAAGATTCAGGAGAAATGCTTAACTTTGTACAGGAATACCTGCAAGATCTCTTTTTTTTCAGCTTCCCAAACATAATGGGATGAAATTTTTTTTGATACTTTAGACATCCCCTTGTTATCACCCAATGAGAAAAAAATCTTAACTCAGACCATCACTAGTGAGGAAGTACAGCAGGCTTTAAATAAGCTACATAAAAATGTTTCCCCTGGCCATGATGGCCTGCCTATGGAATTCAATTTAACTTTTCAAAAATTATGTATCCCTATTTTTGTGGAAATATTTAACACTATGTTATATTCAAATAATATACCAGCTTCTTTTAGTAAGGCCATAATGATTCTATTGCACAAAAAAGGAGACAGATCAAATCTAAAGAATTGGAGGCCTATTAGCCTGCTGATGGTGCACTAAAAATTATTTATCATGATTTTATTGCAGAGACTATCCATAATCTCTCAGACCCTAATATGCCCACACAACCTTGCACAGTTCCTAATAGTTCTCTATTTCATAACCTAATGCTTCTCTATGATATTTTTGCAAGTAAGGATAATATGACATCTTTAAGTATTCTCCTTTCCCTAGATCAAGGGAAAGCTGTTGATTGTGTCGATCTAAAGTACCTGTTTAAAGTTCTTCTCAAATATGGCATCCCCCTTGCTTTTGTCACTTGGATTCAAACCTTGTATGACAATGCTCGGATACAGCCTTACATAAATGGAGTACCTGGTAAATGTTTCAAAGGAACCATTGGGGTCCATCAGGGTTTTTCCCAGCCCCTTCCTTTATGTTTTACAGATCGACCCCTTCTGAGACATCTGTTAAACCATCCCAGCATTCCTAGAATAACCTTTAATTCTAAACATCAGATACCCCTAGTAAGTACGTATGCCGATGATTTATGCCTCTATACCACTACACAAGATAAATCAGCAAAGATAACAAAGGTCATAACTTCTTTTGAAAAACTTTCTGGTGCTAACTTATATTACAAAAAGAGTATAGGATTCCCTATATGTCCGAATGGACAACAATGTCCTTTATCTCAGTTAGCGAACATTAATATTTCTTCTACCCCCAATTAAAATTCTAGGACTTACCTTTGGTAGCTCAGATGATGCAACTTTAAACTGGGATAATGCAGTAGGGAAAGCTGTGGGATTAGTACACTCATGGAAAGCAAGAATCATAGCAAACAGAAAGTGTTTTGTTAAAAACCTTGATTTTACCTTTATTTTTACATGTGGCTCATATCTTTTCTCTTCCACTAGCTATGGAAACTAAAGTTAATAATCTATTTTTTTGAGGTTTTAGGGAAAGCCAGTTGGACCCCATTAAATGACTGCACACCTATCACGATTATAATCTTGGAGGAGTAAGAATGATAAATCCCCTTGTTTTTTTTCCATACAATGGAATATACACCCTGTACTACTAGGTAATTTTTCAATCTGGTTTTCCCATCTTAAATTCTTCATTGAGAATGTAATAAATATATGGGAAAAAAATGCCTTATTTCGTACCAAAAATGTTTTAGGTCATATAAAATTCCTGTGAAATTAATTCCTACTTTTTGCAAAATTAGTGCATGGTCTTTGACCTCCCATTCCATATGTTCCCTACCTAGAAAACAGTTGTACTCTGGCATTATTGCCACACATTTCTATGAACTTCCAATACTACATAGTCTTCCAGGACTATCCCCTGATGATCTCTTTTTTACAGCTAACAGACAAAAGAATTCCCCAGAAAAGCTGGGATGTTACCTGGCTGTCATGTTATGGAAGGCTAGGTGTTAGAAATACACATAAACACAAAGCCCTAGAAGAAAGACTAGGCCCTAGACCCTCTTGCCCTGCTATCTAAGAAACATTAGAACACTTCTATATTCAATGTCCTTTTTCACATACATTTTGGGCTTCCTTTCAAAGAACATGGGGATATCCTATTAGCTCGACTGTCACCTGTGAAATATTGATATGTGGTTAATTTTCACCTGGTACTATAGATTTACATCCTAGTACAGTAAGATTGATTTTTGTTCTCTGCAGATTTTGTCTCTGGCAGGCACACTGTGCATTTCTGCTACAGCAGAAAATAATAAATCCAGACTAAATTATTGCTCAAATAGCTTCTAGCCTTACATTAATATATCAAGAGGAATTAAACAAACTACCAAAATCAAGGTTCACCAAACTTTGGAGAAACTTTACTTGGTTTCTTGTAAGATAGGTATGTGATTTTGGTATAATTTTTCTCCCTAATTTCTGTTATGTTTCTTTCCTTGGGAATTTTTTTTTGGTATCTTTTCTCTTTATTTTGTTTTGATATATGAATCGTATATAAGAACATGTTTTTGATTTTGTAAACCAGACAAATGGTTGAAGTATTTTATTTTGAATGACACTGTATTTATGTTATAAATTTTTTTTCAAATAAAAATTCCCCTACTCTGTGGTAGGAGGTGCTATAGCTGGTGCTGCAATGGCCAATCCCCCTTGCACAGCGATGCAGACGGATGTCGGTGAGGCCAAGGAGTAAATCTCCTCCTCCGTCTCTCTTGTGTTAGAGACCAAAGCTGTGATGAATATTGTACTGCAAGAAAATGCTGTGATGGCAAGAGGATATTGTATCACCAAACACTCACCCGAGAGAGGAGGAGATGACATGGGAGTAGGCAATGTACAGCAAAGAACAACAGAGGAGATTAAGCGTGTAATCCAGGAAGAGGAGCATCATTTCTTGGAGAGGAGAAATGCCCTGGAAAGGGCGTTGGAGCAGCAAGGGAATGAAATTGCAACAGACGAGCAGTCCGTCAGCAGGAAGAGTCGACCAGCATGGAGAATAACAAAGGAGAAGAAGTGGAAGACGGAATGACTGAACCCCTGATGAACTCCCCAGAAGGGCAAGTCACAAAGTTAATGGAGCCTACTGTTCTGGGTGGGAGCAGGGATGCACAGTGTCAGGATCAAGTACAGTGTGGGGAAAGCAGTCCAGAAAGAGCTGTGATCATACAAGAGCAAGAGAATAAGGGCAAAGATAAAGAAAGTGAGATGTTATTATTGCAGCAGAAGCAGATAAATTTCATGACTGCAGTGAATACTGGGGAGGGTCAGAAAGAGTAACGAAGTACAAAATAAACATAAAAAGAAATGGGAAGTACCTGGTGAAGGTACATTGCAGCAGGCAGATCAGGGCTGAGCTGATTTCACAGGGCCTGCTGCAGGCATATCTGCAAATGCTCAAGGATGGGTAGCAACAGCCCTTAAAATTCTGGCTGGGTTAAACGACTGGATGGGAAGGATTGGGATGCAAATCTTCCCTCAGCGTTAGATGGGAAAAAGGGAGTGGACAAACAAACAAACAGCTGAATCTCAAATGAATGCAGCAGTAGGAAACACTGCAGCAACAATTACCCCGGGGCAAAAAAGCCCTACAGAGATTGTAAGAGCTATGGAATCTCCTGAGGAAAATAACATGCTGGACACTATTATTGAGCTAGAAGGAGAAGAAAACAGCAGACATAATGAAGAAGGGGTGAGCCCCTACCCGTAGGCAACAGCAGCAGGCACCTTCTGAAAATACAAGTAGGATGGAGCCTGGAATAGGTAATGCTGATACTAGCGAAAGGAATGGCAGTCCAAGACAAGCATCTGATACTGTGTGGACTGCAAACACAAGACAAAGATTGTTTCCAGACAATGTGAGACTTGCCTCAGAGCCAGCAGCAAGACGTAAGACTGAAATACAGAGGGGGCATGTCAGATATCCCAGATAGGTTGTTTTTGGGGAGGGTGCTGTCAAACAATAGCATGAAATATCATGCCTATGAGATTTATGTGCTAATACACATGCCAGGTGACACCATATATGATAGTAGCTTTAAACACCCAGCTGGTTTAGACAGATTCTGGAAACAAGAACAGATGCTGAAAAAACACTGCTATCTGGAAGCCTTTCTTGGCAATTCCACTAACAAAACCCATATTCAAAAGGATAACAGTACTGTTTCACAATGGGGGTGTAAATTTTGCAGACATTATCTATTGGCTGAATCATCATTGCAAAGGGAATGGTTACCCAAAGCCAATTCTGGATGATGAGCACCTATGGGCGGGTGGCTGGAGATATAAGGTGACCCTCAAGCAAGACAATGGGGTGATTAAACATCTCCCTAATTGTTTTTTTTTTGAGGCAGGGACAGAGGCATGGTGTTCTATGTGGGGCAACCCCACACCTGTTATAAATGCAGGGATATAGGACACTTGAGCAACGCCTGCGAAAAACAAAAATGTGGCCTATGTGGGGTTATAGGTCACATTAGTGTGCACTGCATGCAAACAATGAGGTGTAACTTATGTGACAAAGTGGGGCACACATTTAATATATGTGAATGAGCCTCACACAACCGTAGAGATCAGGCCCTATGGGCAGAAAAAGCTGTCTATGTGGCCACAGTGCAAAAGGAACATACGAGGTTCCAGGAACTCATGACACAAGTTAGTGAGGCAACCCCAAAGCCACAAAGAGTGGCTAGACAAGTCAGAAAGGCAAAAAGATAAAGAGGAAACAAGTACCCATACTAATGAGGGCCCCTTTACTCATAGACCCCACTACAGAACAAGATCAAACTGCTGACCGGCAAGAAAATCCAATGCAAGAGAATAATGGTGCAGCAAGGAGCAAAGGGGCATCCTGTACAATAGAAACACTAGAGCAAGAGCATTTGGAAACTGCCTGTTCAGAGACCATTCCAGACGTGCTTGAGAAGGAGGTGGAACAGCAAGATATGTCACCTCCAGGAAAAACAGTGGACCCATCATACCAACAGGTAACCAGATCAAAAGCTTCCCAGAAAGTGGGGACAGCACAGAAACCTGTGAGGAAAACTAAATCTATACCCACACAGAATGTGTATGATGTCTTAATGGATTTGGATGGGGACGAGTTTGAGGGGGAATCGGATGTATCCTCTATTTCTTCCTCTCAACAAGAAATGCAGGGAGAGGCAGGACTTGGAGAAAAGCTTAAGCCTGAGAAGAGGAAAAAGAGGAAAATACATAACTGTTAAGAATGTAAACATTAACACTTTTCACAAATAACTGAGGAAATATCATTTATCACCTCTAACGTAAATAGTATAAAATCCTGTGACAAATGTCAATTACGTTTTCTAGTTTGGCAGGAGGTGAGGGTAATGTATATTTCCTGCAGGACACACAATTGCATTCAATACCTGAAATTACAAATGTGCAAAAAGAATGGAGGTGGGGACCCTCATTGTGATCAACAGGAGAGGAGATGTGTTCAGGGCTAGGGATCATGTTTGCCAACATAAAGGTGGAAGTATTACAGGTTTTAGAAATTGCACCAGGTAGAACAATCTTACTAGATGTGTTATTAAACCACATTGCATATAGATTAATAAACACCTATGTCCCACTGTCCAAAGCAGAGAAGGTAGCATTTTTCCAGAAAATAGAGCCTTACCTACAAACAAATAAAATTATTATGCGGAGAGGAGATTTAAATTGCAGATTAACAAAAAGTGACGGGTAGAAAGACAGAAAAGGTATTCTGTGATACTAATGCAGTAAGCAACATACTGCAAAACAGTGCTATTTGTGATATATACAGTATATGAAAAAATAGGTAAGATACCAGAACACACCTTTTATAAAGGTAGGCTGTCTACCAGAATTGATTTCTGGTTTATATCTAATAATTTGACAAATTTAACAGTAGAGTTATTGCTCTTAATAACTTTAGACCATTTAGCAATTACAGCAGGAATAGGAAACCCTAGGAATAATATAACAGGAAGAAATAATTGGAAAATGAATGTTTTGGTTTTACAAGAAGAAGGCTATAGAGCTGAAATAGTACAGTTGTTCAAAGCTAGGCAGGATATTAAGTTCTTATATAATAGCTCCATTGATTGGTGGGACGATACAAAGAGAGATATCAAAGATCTGTTATTATACAATGGCAAGAAAGAATCTTGGGCTGTGATTGGTCAGTTTGGGGCTAGACCCATGGCATTATCCCAGCATAGTGCCACAGGTCTAGTCTCAGCACTGTGAACCAGTATGGATGACCATATGGACCTTTAGCATATGCTCTTTTTTGCATCTCCTCTTAAGAAACAAAAATATTTTTTCACACTAATAAAAACATTCTTTAAAATTATTTTTTTATTTTAAATATAACAACAAGCCATTGTACAATAGGAATAATGAACTCCAGGGTGTGTGTCGTGCTGGGATAATGCCACGCCTGGGGCATTGGACGCACTCGGCCTGTGGCCTCGTGCCCAACCCCCCCAGGTGTAGCGTTATCCCAGCATGACACACACCCTGTCATGCATTATTCCTTTAATAAAGCTCACTAAACGCAGGCCAAAAACAAAATATGTGGCATATTTAGGCTTAAGAGCACAATATCTTAAAATTTTGACAAATATGACCCAGACGGGGAAAAATAGAATGGATGCATTAAATAGAATTAAAGAAAATATGTGTGCATATCATAAAGAAAAGGAGTATAACTTAGCTGAGAAACAATTTTTAACAGAAGGTACTAAGTGGGACATAAATCCATATGACACAGATAGTAAGGAGAAGAAAAATAATATTATAACACCACTTAAAAATAAAAATGGGTACATAATGAAAGAACAGGCAGAAATGCAACAGATAGTGCAGGACCATGTTAGGAATACCTTTCAGACACAAGAAAAAAGCCCACAGCCATCCATATTGGATGACATAGCTATTCCTGACCTGACAGAAATGGAAAAAAAAAGAAATTATTCAAGCCAATATTGGAAGAAGACATACAAAGCGCCATAAATAAACTGTCACAACACACTACTCCAGAAAAAGACGGTATCCCACGTGACTTCTATAAAGAATATAGTGAGTATATAATATCCATGATAAGAGGTTTTTATAACTATTCAACAGGAAAATGAATTAGGAGACAGTATGACACAAGGAGTTATGATATTTTTGTTTAAAAAAGGAGACCCACAAAATATTAAAAACTGGAGGCCTTTTTGAGTCTGTTGACAACGGATTATAAAACCTTTGCTACAATTTTGATGTTACAACTAGCTAAACTAGCAGAAAAAGTAATAATAAAAGCACAGACATGTGCAGTACCAAACCAAAACATGCAGCAAAACTTAATGATGACCAGGGAGATAGTAGAAAAGGGAAGGAAAATGGAAATAGATGGTTATTTAGTAATGATAGACCAGAAAACAGCATTTGATGCCATAAATCAGGAATTTATATAGAAAGTACTAGACCACAATCATGTACCAAGTAAACTAGTATAATTAATAAAACGAACGTACAAAAATACAACAGTGATACCATTAAGGAATGGACGCCTTGGAATAGCCACATATCAAAAAGGGGGTAAGGCAAGGATGTCCTTTAAGTCCGCTACTGTATATATTTGGAATAGACCCTATGTTGAGAGCAATAGAACAGAGTAAAATCATAACTTCAATCTCCATGGAGGCAGGAATTAGTTACTCAAAGGTAATGGCATATGCTGATGATTGTACATTAGCAATAGCTAATCTAGATTCAGGGAAACAAGCAATATAAATGATACAAGAAGCAAAATGATATACAGGAATTAAGATAAATAAAGATAACAGTAAAGTAATGGTGATGGGGGCAGCTCCGCTGGGCAGTGACTTCCCTATTAAGGTCCAAAAAGAGCCAGCAAAGATATTAGGAATTACATATGGAACTCTAGAAGCAACACAGCAACATTGAGAGCAAGTATGTACTGAAGCGGAGATGAAAGTATAAAGGTGGAAGTTATGGAAAATGACAAAACAAAAAAGGGTTTACTTGATGAAAATTTACATAATCCCAGTATTTTTACATATGTCTCATATGTATCTATTGCCCATTCTCAGTACATACTAAAGTGATGAGTATTTTCTTCACATTATTATGGGATCATAAGCTAAACACAGTAAAAAGGGCACATACTTATAGAAAATGGAAAGAAGAGTGATTAAATATGCTGCAGCCCATAGTGTATCTTTTTGGAAATGTTGTGTCTACAAATATAAAGCCATTAATAACAGGAAAAGAAGGGACTGGTTTAGATGCCATGCAGTCATGGGCAGAAGATATTCTGATGGCATGGGGTAGGGGGAAATGGCACACTATGTACAGGTAACATTAAAGAGCAGCTTCCTACTAAGGATCCCCTCCAGCGTGGTCGATAACTGACCTTTACATTGCACTGAAAAGTAATTTCCTCTGTAAAATTAGATTTCGGCATACTCCCCCCAAAAAAGACCAACTTCCCGGTCCGAAAAACACACACCCCACACTGGGCCACGCAGCCCTGTTTTGTGATGTCATAAAACGAAGGCTGCATGAGCGCGCCCCATTGACTTATATGGGGGTGATATTTTCATATATTTTTATCCCTCTTAATGTTGCGATTTTAAGAATTCAAAGCAACTGATCGACTAATAAGGCACAGTTTGAATATCCTGGCCACCGTTTTCAACCCTGTCTAGCAGCAGTTTATTGTTTGTTCATTCTGTGGATATTTGGGACCTTCAGCAAACAAATGCAACAGGAAAGCTGTTTTTCTGAACATCTTTATGTGTAGCTGGTACACCTGCAGGCAGTTTCTTTGGAAACCTTAGCTGTACCACTAATATTAGTTATTTTCCTGCAAAGTAATTTTAGCACATACAGAAATACAACCATAATTGCATACATTTAAGTTATTTGTACCACATTCGCTATAATGAAAAAAGTGTTTATAGTGCTAATTAGTTGCGAATTTATTTTCGCGCAAATAAGTGCTTAAGCAAAAAAAAAATCATTTGACAATGAAAATTTCAAGTTTTACAGTATCTGGTAGGGCTTTTCAAAAGTATTAATGAAGGGTGTAGATCACCTTTTGGCATGCCATGCATTCTAACAAATCTGTCCAAATGTGTGAGTCTGATGTTCAGGCATTTTGGAAGATATGTTACAGTTTACTTGCAATATGTGCCTCTTTGACCTTGAGCCTCCTTCCACCTTTCCTATTCTTCCAAAACCCATGCCACTTTCACAGTGGTGAGTGATAGATTAACCAGAGATGTAACCAGTTTTGCAGTTGATAGCGCAGCAGCTTTAAGTAGTTTGGGTGCAAGTCAATCCTGTCCATAGGTTTGCTGTCATCTACCTTACACAGATGTTTAAGCACCTCTTTGACTCTACTCTTAGGTGTATGGTAGCCTAGGGGGCTCTTATCAAAATGATTTTCTGATGGGTTATTCCGGGGGAAGTCTTCCGGCAGTTCTCCACTTAAAACAAGCATTTGTCAATGCTGAATGTTTGCTTGCTGGCATTAGCATTGGAAGTGCAGGAGTGAGACAGATGCAGAATAGGAATGGCAGTGAAATATTGAACTGATGCCAACACCACCTCCACCCTGCAGAGACAGACAGGCATTGGGGGTGTGCCTTTGGGTAGTCGCCCATAACGCTCACACCATTTCACCTCACCCTACCCGGCAGACACTGGCAAGTGTTGAGGTGTGCCTTGGGGTGTTCTGGCTTTACACTCACCCCATTCCATAAGGAAATACACTGAAATGGGTGCAGTATAGGAGAATGGGGTGAACTTTGGAGCCAAAGAGTCCAAGGCACACCTTAATGCCTGTCACTGGCTGCAGGGTGGGGTTGGGGGTGGAATGGCATGAGCATTACCGTTAACAGTCCCAAGTCACACCCCTGATGCCTGTCAGTCCCTACAGGGTAGGGCATTATGGTCAGTCACCCTAATGCCCTGGGTGTTTCTTGGTATTTTCACTACAAGTTTTCAACATGGGCTTTTTGTAACCCCACCACATGAACAGTGACACTATCAGTTCGTTAGTTGAAAGGTGATTTTGCACAGCCACTGCACCATTTGGTGCCACAGGTGCGAAAATACATTTCAGACAGGATGTGAAAAATGACAGCTGTACTGTTCATGAGGAGGTGTAAAAAAAAATGGTAATGTTGAAAATCTGGAATGAAAATATAAAACAATTGGTGAAGTCACGAGCATGCATAGAAACTGCACAACGCACACCCATAATGCAATTATTTTGGGGATTTTTTACACTAGATTTTCAACATAGGCATTTTGAGACCTCCGCCAATGAACAGTGGCACTGTGATTTTCTTAATCTGTCCCGAACATTGATTTCGCACAGCGACCGTGCCTATTGTGTGCCACAAATGCGAAAACATGTTTTGGGTAGCATGTGAAAAATTACAGCTGTACTGTTCATAAGGCAGTGTGCAAAAATGACAATGTTGAAAATCTGCAGTAAAAATATGAAAAATTGACAAAGTTACGAGTGTGCATAGAAACTGTGCAACGCATACTGGTAACACAGTCATTGTTTGGAATTTTTTTCACCAAATTTGCAACATGGGCATTTTGGGACCTCTCCTTATAAACACTGTCACTGTGATTTTGTTAATCTGTCCCAAACATTGATTTCACACAGCGACCGTGCCATTGTGTGCCAGATGTATGAAAGCACATTTCAGGAAGGATGTGAAAAATGACAGCTATACTGTTCATAAGGAGGTGTGGAAAAATGCTAATGCTGAAAATCTGGAGTAAAAATATTAAAAATTCTCGAAGTTACGAGCATGCATGGGTACTGTGCAATGCACGCTTGTAATATGGTCATTTTTTTGGAATTTTTTTCACCAAATTTGCAACATAGGCTTTTTGGGAGTCCACCTCATGAACAGTGACACTGTCATTTCGTTAATCGACCTCGGAAGAGGATTCCATGCAGTGACCGCAAAATCACCTTTCAGGACTGAATAACAAAATGACAGTGACTGAGTTCATGAGGTGGGGTCCCAGGAACCCCATGTTGAAAATTCGGAGCCAAAAGTCACAAAAATGGCTGAGATATCCACCTAAGTTGAGCCCCCCATTTATGCCATTATACAGCTTACCAGCATTTCTTCAGTTCGCAGTCAGCTTTGAAGAGTGCAGATGTGTTCCCGCTCCACCGAAGACCATCGCATCGGGCTCCAGAGGTAATTATTGGGTGGGGGTGCAGGGAGGTTGGATGCGCAAAGGGTGGGTGCGGGTTGGGGAGGGGGGCACCGCAGACAATGAGGGACCATTTTCTTGTTTCAGGTAGTAAAAAAAACAAAAACAAACACCGGACCTCAAGGGACCATTTTCTTTATTACAGGTGAATTCTGACAAATGTGCACACTGCAGTGGGCTCCCAGTGTGCCACCTGTGTTTTTGGGTAGGGGGACTGAGACCAATGGGGATTGGACCCCCCATCGGCAAAGAAAACATGTCTGTGTTGGGGGGCAATGATGCCGAGGGGGATTGGGCATCCCCTCGGCAGACAAATTCCAACAAGGGGGTCATTAAACTGACAGGGACTGGGCTCCCCCCTTGGCAAATGAAGAGAGGAGGGTGCACACCAATAGGGGGATGGGGCATCCCCGACATCGGCTTTGAGAGGCGGAGGGCGACAGCTGCCACCATGTTTATTGAAACTTTATACCAGGCAAGGCATGTCCTGCAATGAGGGGGTGCTCCCTCAATTCAGCGGCGAAATTGTTTCAAGTTGGTGGCATGCTTCTGTGCTGCTGTCATAGACAGCCTGCTCATTCATTTGTGCCACAGAGACAAGCCCCAAAGAGCAGTGGTGGCATTGGCCACAACACTGCTGCACCTCCACGACCTGCTACTCCAGCAAGCTGTCACAACATGTTTCTTGCGCATGCATGCAAGCAAACATAACGATGACTAAATGAGAACCCCAAAATTAAAATCACAAGGAGTTTAGGAATTTGGGTGCAGAAATAACATTTTACATGATCATTAATGTTCAACAGAAATGCCAATCCCTTAGTTGTCTAAAAGTGATGGATTCCCCTTACCTTGCAGTTTTCACAGCACAGTCCAACAGCACAAGAGGAGCCATATGTGAATTTGCAAGTGGCTGCATTACAGCAAGGGTTGGTACATTCCTAAAGGTAGAGAAAGAGTTGTTAGCACTGAATTTCTCTCTGTTAATATGATATGAAAGAAAAAAAAACAAAGCTCCCAAATGGGAAAAGAAAAGATCTGTAAACTTATAGTGGAGCCTCATTGTTCTCTGCAGGAATTTAGCTCTACGTTTTGCAGCAGTGCTCTTGAATTTCTGTGGCAGATTTGCTACACTTCTGCAGCAGAAATTTTTCTTCCAAGGTAGATGTATGTCTTTCAATTGCATAGCAAACTAGGATTTTATTTATTTATTTAGTGAATACTAGGATTACAAATACCTTTGAACCAGAGGTTCTTTTACAAAGGTTCCGCATCAGGAACAATTATGGAACAGACAACAACACATTAATCAAAATACATGGAGGGTTAACTACTATACATTGCTAAGCTAACAGTGGAACGACAGGCCTAGGAATCTCTAGAAGTTATGATCTAGGACTGAAACAATCAAGGATCGGAAATGGTAAAAGTGCGGAGATATGGGCAGACTATAAAGGTATGGAACAGACTTGGGAAAAGGGAAAATGAAGCAGAATAAGGAGAAGTAGAGGGGGATGGGAGAGTATGAGAAGGTATGAGGCAGTCAAATTGTGACACTTAAGTGCTATGGGTCAAAAAAGTGCAAGGTCAGGCTTGTGGGGCTAGAGGAGGCAAGGAGTAGGGACTAAAGTGTGAAGGCTGGAATGTGGGAACGGGCAGGGATTCAAATAAGAAAGTGAGATTGAGGGGAAGGGAAACGAAGGGATGGAGGTGGATGAGGTAGGATTGTGGGGGGAAGGGAATTAAAAAGGGAAAGGAGGGAGGGGAGGGATAGGAGAGGAAGGTGGAGACAGTGTGGACTAAAGGGGTGTAAAGATGTGGGAGAGGGGAATGGGAATGGGAATGTGGTAAGTACTGGGTGCATAGGCTGGGAGAAGGAGACTGAGAGGGACATGGGGTGGGTGGAGCAGAGGAGGGAGGTGTGCAGGAGGTAGATGGGAGAGGAAAAGTGGGGAGGGAAGAGGAAAAGCAGGGGAGAGGGGAGGAGGAATGGAGGTGATTAAGTGGCGGAGGGGGCCATTGATCACCTCAAAAATTAAGCATGAGAAAGGGGCCTATGGACAAACAGATGGAAAGGGGAAAGAGCCTGGAATTCCGAAGAGCTTGTATTTTTTAAATGCAAGTAACAAAATGTTGAATTCTGTGGCAACACACGAGTTCTGCAGCAGGGTAGCAGTTTAATGGTCCTAGAACTACAGCATTTCAGAAGCCTAAGAGGCAGGTGTGATCTAGTGGTCAGAGAACTGGCTTGGGAACCAAGAGATGGCAGGTTTAAACCCCGCTACATAAAAATAATTACAGTATGGCCCTGGATGCACAAAATAGGTGATCTGATACCTTTTATTGGACCAACATAGATTTACAGAAAATCCTTAAGCTTTTGAACCTATATTCTTCTTCTTCAGAAGCAAAATGGCCATATGGCCAATGTATGGGCATGGGGCAAATCAGTCAACCTCTGAATGCTCCAGTTCACCCAGCCACAGAACAGGTAGAAGCAGATCTCCCTGAAAAGGAGATGTTGCATCTCACCTGGGCTATCCTGGGTAAACAAATTGTAAAATATATAAATAAAAATAAAATAAGAAGCCTTGGCTCATAGTTCTTCTGTGACAGAACTTTTATTCTGGATATGAGAGTGTTTTGAGAGAGAATTTACTGTTTTGGGTGAGTTCTATTCTTTTTAAAAAATATATATTTTTTATAATGCCTAACTTTCCTTCCTTTTCATTTCTCCTGAAGTCTGCACAGTGAGCTGTGTATCAGCTATCATTGATTCTATCACACAGCAGCTTAGGCAAAGGCTGGAGGGAAGCATGCTACAGAAGTGAACTAGCTTTGCTACAGATGTTAAGGAGCCCTGCAACTGAACTTAGTGCTGCAGAGAACAAGAGCCCATAACTACGAGGCATGAGGATTCTTTCAACTACCCACCTGTGTTCAAAGTTTATAACCTCTCCAATGTACAGTGCTTGCTGAGTCACACAGCACTAAAATTAAGCAATTTGTCATGCCAGGCTATGCTTTGGGTTGAGACAGTGGCATGCATTGGGTGGCCTAAAGCACAAGGTCACAGGCTGAATGCTTCTGCCGGTGGAGAAGTGACATTATTCCAGCACAAAGCACACCTTGGAGTGCTTTATTTCCTTTTGCCTTACTAGTACACACAAGAAATACTAGTGCTGTGAGGGTCTCAAATTGTGGATTATTGTCCAAAAAGATCTTAATAGGTAATAAGGGAGTTAAATAGGGCTTTTTCCTGGCCCCAACATTATTTAATTTATACATTGATTCTCTAGTTGAAGCACTGGAGTTGGTAGATACTTTTCCTACCAAGACTGAAAGATAGGGAGATCCACTTATTAATGTGCGCAGATGACATAACATTATGGGCCAGATATTCAAAACTTTGCCCCGGGGCAAAATTAGCACTGCCCGGCGGGCAAACTTAGCCTGGAGCACAGAGCAAGCTATATTCAAAAGGAATAGCCCAGGGCAAACAGCTTCTGAATATAGCATGGGAATGAGGCTGGGCAAACTGGGCTGGGAGTGCAGGGCAAACTTAGCCCTGGAATAAGACAGCTCTGAATATGGCAACCAGGAAGTGCAAACCACAATAGCAACACAGTGCACAGCGATGTGAAGGTAGGTAGAGATGAACTATGCGGCCAATGTGTGTGCCAGCAAATGCGTGGACCCAGTACAGTTGCAGGCAGCAGTGTATGTGAAAGTACAGTGTGCAAAACTGTAAAATATTCCGTGAACTGTTAGCGCAGCGCTAACACGTTTGCGCGGGTTTAGCGGAGGGCTAAACCGTTAGCCCGGAGCAAACACGTTTGCCTGGCGCTAAACTTTGCCATATTCAAAAGTGACATGCAAATGAGCCTACTTAGGTAGTCTGTGGGCAAACATCCAGATTAGCATCTCATTATGCCCTGATTTGCATGCAGTTTGCACCGGGCTAACTGTTTAGCCCTGCGCTAAACCCGCGCAAACGTGTTAGCGCTGCGCAAACAGCTTGGGGAATATTATACAGTTTTGAACACTACTTCCACATGTGCTGCTGCCTGCAGCTGTACTGGGACAACACAGCATAGGCACAGATGGTGGTGGTGCTGCATGCAACTGTCACATTGTAGGTCATGCTACAGTGCACAGCAGAAACTCACAGTACAAGGGGCCAGTAGTGTGTGGACACAGCATTGCCTATGGTGTGTAGGGCAGTGATGATGACTGCATTATACACAGTGAGGCCCAACCTGCAGGTGTTTACTGACAGTGGACATTACTGTTACGCTGTTGTGTGACCCACAGATGCTGTACCTGTGGCATGGGATGCTCACAGTGACATGTACATTTCCGGCTTTGTGCTGTGACAGTTGTACGGCTATGCGGTATGTGGCCGGGGGGGCATATATTATCCGAAAGGCACACTGGTGTTGGGGTATTCCCAATACTGACCCATGTACACTGCATGATGTGTCCCAGCCTTATGGCCATACCTGGTCTGTGGCACAGCCTCGCCACCCATACATACTTCCCTCAACATCCTCTATGCCCACAGTGCTGCATGTGCTGCATGTGTGTGCTGGCATCTGTTAGTGTCCACAGAAGTGTGGTCAGCAGGTGTGTGCTGTATGGCCACACTGCCATGCTGTCCATTGGCAGCAGGGTCACCACGTACTGCCTGGTATGGCTGGGACTAGTGGCAGATGATGGCATCATTGTGATGCCATCAGTTAGCAGCATGCTTCCTCTATGTTTGGCTTTATCTATGTGTCATATTTCTTTGTTAGGGTCGCGCAAAACCCGCGCTAAACCCGCGCAAACACCGCGCAAAGCCATAGTGTCATCCAAAGCTGATTGCCCAGGGTTAAGACAAGCTTTTTCTGGGCGGTAATGTACACCATGCTAAGTGTCGCGCTAAGTCGCGCAAAACCACTCAGCGCAGCGCTAGTCGCTGAATATAGCATTGCGCCTGTATTCATGTCAGTTTGCCCCTTGCACACATTATAATTTTGCCCAGCGCTAATGCAGTTTGCCCGCACTATTTGGCCTTTTGAATACAGCAGACCCGCGCTAATCCCGCGCTAAACCTGCGCAAACGGTTTTTGCCCGGCGCAAAGTTTTGAATATCTGGCCCTATGCTCCTTAACTCAGTCAGGTCTCAAAGGGCAATTAACACAACTGTTTTACAGTTACAGAAGTTGGGTCTTGTGTTAAATAAAGAAGAATCCAAAATGTTAATTTTTGGGAGACAAAATCTAAGTTCTGGAAAGTTTTTCAGTAGTACACCATTAGACATTGCACACAGTTATAAATATCTAGGAGTACATTTGGATTCATTTAATTCACGGAAACATTCATTTTAAAAACCAAGGGATACAATCATCAAAGGCTCTTTTGAGGTTTGGGACTAACTTTGCTGGAAATTCATTTGTAGCGCTAAAATAATCTTTTGAAGCCAAAGTTTTCAGCCTTATGACGTATGAATCAGAATTGTGGGCATTTACGAACAATGGTAAAGATTTAGAAACAATACAACATGTTTTCTTTAGAAATACAAAATCACACATGCCCCCACAATGCAAAGCATCATGGGCTGCATATGCAAATCACCACAGACTATTATGCTGGTTCAACTTTATGCAGAAATGCATGGTGCCAAAAGGCCTCTCACACAGTTTGCAAAGGGTGCCAACAGAAGACATAGACATGTGTTTTGTCCTACCAGGACTTATCAGTATGCCTCATCTGTTTGACACCCCAATGGAATGAGCCAGCTACCCTAAGATGGTCTATCTGGGTTATGTTGTGGTGAACCCAATTAAAACAAAAAACAATTTAAAACACAAAGAACCTCTGTGCAAAAGCACTAAGGCAATGATTACCCCAAAGGGCATTTGGCCGGGAAGCCAAGTTTCAAAGAAATACAAAATCACACATGACCCCACAGTGCAAAGCATCATGGGCTGCATATACAAATCACCACAGAATATTATGCTGGTTCAACTTTAAGCAGAAATGCATGGTGCCAAAAGGCCTCTCACACAGTTTGCAAAGCGTGCCAACAGAAAACATAGAGACGTGTTTCGTCCTAACAGGACTCATCAGTATGCCTCGTCTGTTTGACACCCCAGTGTCTATAGACAGAGTTTATGAACATAACGAACATAAGAATTTGCCAGCAGAAATAGGCCACCTGGTCTATCAAGTCTGCTCAAGTATGCAGCTAGCACCCTCACCTTGCAGCTGCCCCACCCCACCCCTCTTCCCATCACAGTTACCCTCCCCCCTCACCTTGTCCCAGCCTCTTTTGAAGCTACCCACTGTTTTACAGGCTACCACCTCCTCCGGTAGAGCATTCCATTTTGCCATGACCCTCTCCGAGAAAAAGTGTCTCCTCATTTCTGGCCTAAATCTTCCCCCCTCCAATCTAAGGCCATGCCCTCTCATGTCCCTCCCCCTCCTCAGCCTGAGTATTCCCTCAGTGCCCACCTTGTTTATCCACTTTACGTACTTAAAAGTCTCAATCATATCCCCCTGGTCCCTTCTTTCCTCCAAGGAGCACATGTTCAACTGTCTCAGCCTCTCCTTATATGGTCTGTCCTCCAATCCCTGGATCATCCTTGTTGTCCTGCATTGTACCCCCTTCAAGTAATTTCACATCCTTCTTCAGATATGGGCGCCACACCAGAATTGCACACAGTACTCCAGGAGCGGCCTGACCAGTGCCCTGTAGAGAGGCAGGATCACTTCTCTGCTCCTGGAGGAGATCCCTCTCGTGATACAACCCATCATCCTGTTGCCTTTCACTGCTGCCCTCCTACACTGCTCTATATTGTTCATCTTCCCTGTTACAACCACCCCTAGATCCTTTTCCTCCTCGGTGGAACCTAGCTGCAACGTTCCCAGCTGGTAACCCCTCCCTGGGTTCTTTGCTCCAAAGTGCAGGACTTTGTAATTTTTCGCATTGAACCCCAACTGTCATGCTTCCAACCACTCCGCCAGTTTAGTCAGGTCATCCTGCAGCCTCTGCCAATCTGCTATATCATCCACCGCCGCCCACAATTTGGTATCATCTGCTAATAGACTGATCTTATTCCTGACGCCATATGAGATGTCCGCTATGAATATTCCAAACAGCACTGGGTCCAGTACCAATCCCTGTAGCACCCCGCTTGTCACAGCCCTTGGAGATGAGAGTTCCCCACCACCACCACTACCCACTGCTGTTTCTCCTGCAGCCAATTCTCAAACCATTTAACCATCTTAATCCCCACCCCCACATATCTCAAATTCCCTCCCAACCTCCCATGCGGCACCAAATTGAAGGCCTTACTGAAGTCCAAGTATATGACATCCACCACATGACCCTCGTCCAATTCCCTCATGATCCAGTCATACTACTCAACTGGGTTCGTCTGGCAGAATTTTCTGGAGACAGATCTATGCTGGTGACTCTCCTGGAGTCCATTGTCTTCCATAAAGGTCACCAGCCTTTCCTTAAGTATTGTCTCCATGAGCTTCCCCATGATGAAAATTAAGCTTACTGGCCTGTAATTACCCGGCTCATCCTTTGGTCCGCTTTTATGGATAGGTACCAAGTGGGCCATCCTCCAGTCATGCGGTACACACCCTGTGTCCAGGCAGGTATTAAACAGTTCCACCAGTGGCCCAGACAGGATCTCGTCCATTTCCCTCAACACCCAGGGGTGTATGCCATCCAGTCCTGGTGCCTTATCCACCCTCAGATCCCTTAACCCCTCCAATACCCTATCCTCAGTGATCACACTGTCTGTTACTCCCCTTCCCCCTACCACCCTGCCCACCTTCTGTGGTAGCTGCCCTCCTTTCTCCCTCGTGAATACAGAACAGAAGCACTAATTCAGTGCTTCTGCCTGATCCACCCCTTTCTCTGCCCACCACCCACCCCCATCCTTTCTGATCCTAACTATCTGGTCCTTGCAGCTCCTTCTCTCCCATATGTATCTGAAAAAAATCCTTTTTCCTGTCCCTGATGCCCTGCACCAGCCTCAATTCCCTGGTGGTCTTAGCTGCTCTGACTCCCCTGGTAACTTCCTTGGATCTCTTCACATACTCCTCCCTATACGCCCCCTTCCCAGATTTCCTGTACTTCTTGAACGCTTCTTTTTTAGCCCTCACCATTGTTAACACCCCTCTACTTAACCAGCTCACTTTGTAGCCCTTCCATTTTTTGCTCTGTAATCTGGTATATGTCTCAGTAGCCTCCAATATCCCTAATCTGATTTTTTCCCATTTCTGATTTGCATCCGTGTGGCTTGTATTCCTTCCAGATGCCCCCTTAAGATTTCACCCATCCTACCAAAGTCACCCTGTCTGAAGTCCACCACCCTGGTCCCTGTACCAGCTGCTTCTCTGCTCATAGTATGTGTGAACCAGACTGAGAGGTTGTCACTCCCAGCCAGTGGGTCCTCCACCCCTCCTCCCTTACAGCCTCCCTGTTGTCTAGAACTAGATCCAGTGTATTCCCCAACCTAGTCAGTTCAGTGACCATCTGTGCCAGGAAGCAGTCCAGGAAGGCATCCAGGAGTGTTTGCTCCCTAGCACTAGCGGTGGCTAAGGTACCCCAATCCACTCCTGGTAGATTGAAGTCCCCCACAATCACTGTGTTACCTTTCCCACACACCTTCCTAATTTGCTCCGCCAGCTCCCTGTCCAGGTCTTCCCCTTTACTCTTACAGACAGATCTGCCATCAGCTTTATTGAGAAGCAAGCTGAGCATGGAATCAATATTAGTACTGACCCAAATAAGAGCAATTAAAATATGGGAAAGAATGGTATTGTTAAATAAGAAAAGGGCTATGCATACATGTTGGCTGGAAAATTATGATAATAGAGATTTTCGCTCATGGTTTTATAAATTAAACAACCTACTGAAAAGAATGGGCTTAACGGAGATCTGGGATACATATTTAACTGACAATATCAGATGCTCTGCCTTTATAGCAATACAAAGGATATCAGATAGCTTTTGTCAGTCTGAGTTTGCTAAACTATCCGATATTCCAAACTTACAAATATATCGTAAACTTAAATCTCTTGGAAGAAGTGAAAAACATTTAAGATACTATATAAAGATCCTAAGAATGCTTATTGTAAGTTTAGATTTGGTCTAATATATGGAAATACATTGACAACAGGATGGTTAAAAAACAATTGCACTGTCAGTTTTTTTAAGTGTGACCTATATACTAAATAAACAGTTATGCACCTAATTTCTGACTGTGTCTCAATAGATAACATAAGGAATAAATTTTATCAATTAGGCAAAATATTGTCAATGTTAAAAAAATGGAAATAAAAAGTTGAATTTTAGAACACATCTTTTTCTTTAACAATGAGAACCATACGTTTGCAGCTGTTGGCTTTGCATATAATGCTTTTAAAATTGTCTAATGATCACGTGTGGTGCATTTACATTGGATTTATTATATATGTGATTCAATTTTTAAGATTTTTTTTTATTTTATGCTGTATATTATATGTGATAAATATAGTTTTTATAATACTAATTCTAACAAAACTGACACTGCATCATAAATAACAATTGTGCAAAGACAAGGACTGTGAGAAGTAAAATACATAACTGTGCATTAAAGGTGACAGGCAAAGGTATGTAGTACAGGGCGATCCCTGTAATATCACTCATCCTGCCAGCTGAGGTCTTCATGTTGGTAATTGTCATTTTTAAATCAAGTCATTTATTTGTGTTAACCCTAGGTGGCGCTATCCCAAGGACTGCTACCCCTGCCTGCGTGGTTAGTTGCAGGTTAAGGGGCCTGTGTTCTGAAACGAGTGCCTCCACCCGAAGGTCAGGGTTGTTAGTGGTCAAGCTAACCTGGGCACAGCCCTCTGGGACACTGTAACCCCCCTCTTTCCCTGCTAGTGACCTGAACAATATACAGTAATCACTTTCAGTGCCCCTTGTCCACCCTACAAGTACCCACACTGTTTGCACTTACCACCAGGGCTGGTTCATCTGGCTCGACCCTGGGGACCCCCTGTAAAACAAGATTATGCACAGCAAATAGCAACAGTACAGTACTTTGAGCACAAACTGGAACCACAGTCAGATTAAATGCAGAAAAAGGTAAATCTGATTTACATAGAAACATAGAAACATAGAAGTTGACAGCAGATAAGGACCGCAAGGCCCATCCAGTCTGCCCATTTCTTTTTCTACCTTATAAATGTGCCATCGGCCTTTGCTCTGTCAGTGGCCTATCTATTCATAGTCATTTGTATTGCTCCCTTATGCCTATCCCATGCCTGTTTGAAGCCCTGCACTGTATTCATAGCCACCAATTCTTGTGGTAGGCCATTCCATGCATCCACCACCCTTTCTGTGAAAAAGAATTTCCTCACATTCCCCCTTAATCGGCCCCCCTCTAATCTCATGCTGTGTCCTCTTGTCCTGCTATTTTTCTTATATTTAAACATGTTAGACTCTTTCACCTTGTTAATGCCCTTAAGGTGTTTGAATGCCTCGATCATATCACCTCTCTCCCGCCTTTGCTCAAGGGTATACATATTGAGCTCTGTTTTATCTGTCCTCATATGTCTTCTGATGCGAGTCCCTGCACCATTTTGGTTGCCCTTCTCTGGACTGCCTCAATTTGGTTAATGTCCTTGTGAAGGTGTGGCCTCCAATACTGCACGCAGTACTCCAGATGGGGCCTAACCAGTGTCTTGTAAAGAGGGATTATTACCTCCCTCTTACAACTTGTGATACCCCTACTAATACACCCTAACACCCCCCTAGCCTTACCTACTGCTTTAGAGGTCTGCTTGGTTGATTTCAGGTCATCAGTGATGATGATGCCCAAGTCTCTTTCTTCCTTTGTGACTGCTAGCAACTCCCCTCCCAGCCTATAGGTGGCTTCAGGGTTTCTCTTCCCTATGTGCATGATTTTGCACTTCTTTGCATTAAATCCCAGTTGCCACTCTTCTGACCATTTTGCTAGTTTATCCAGATCTCTTCTCATTCTGCCCACCCCATCTGGATCATCTACTCTGTTGCAGATCTTGGTGTCATCTGCAAACAGACAAGCCTTACCCTCTAGTCCATCTGCAAGGTCACTAATGAAGATGTTGAAGAGGACTGGCCCCAGGACTGATCCCTGAGGTACCCCACTTGTGACTTGCATCTCTTCTGACTGAACTTTACTCAGGGGACTTGAACAAGGAAGGGGCAAAATCAGGTTAATTGGCTTAAAGGCTGTATCAATCAAACAGTTATGCATGCGCTTTCAGTCCCCACACAGTCACACCTCTGTGTACCCAGGTAGAATGCGATGGGCTAGCCAGGACCATTGCCCAGTGTAGGCCAGTGTTGCAGCTGGTTGGGGCCCTGAGATGGAAGAAAGCAACATGCACAACACACACTATTTGTAACCCAGAGCCAGACTGCTCAATTTGTGAAAGAAAAGAAACACCAAGACAATCACATGACACGCTTAGATTAAACTGTTGTTGCAGGGAGCTACCCTGATGATTACTCACAATACCCAAGACTGGACAGGCTGGACAAAAACTGAGACTGCAGGTGCTTGATCTGGAGTGCCAGGAGAAGCAGGGCCCACATGTATCGCCGAGGCGTCGTTCCTGTTCAAGTGTGGAGCAGGGGGCTAATCCCCATGCAGGTCTCTCATCGATGGCCTTCTCTGTGCAGCAAGTAATCTGGCTGGGCCAGCATGGCAAGGCCCAGGCTGAATGAATACGAACACGGATTCAGTCTGTTTGAGCTGGATGCAGCCTCCAGCAAGCAGAACACAGTTCAGAAACAGTGGGGAATCAACTCACAACACACTATCAACACACAGCGCATTTACATGTAAGGGATTCTACTATAGCAGGCAAACCACTCTCCAGTCACAATCACAAAGTCTCTGCACACACCGGGAGTTTAGAGGTAGCTGGAAATCCTGACAGGCCAATCACATTCAGCAAATCTTTGGTCTTCTTTAGGTTGAACCCGGTCATAATTCAGTGGTTTGTTTTGTTCTCACAAACTCAGATTCAGTCCAAAATAATTATCTTCTCCCATTCATGGGGCAGCAGGCAAATAAGCAGGCCAAGCTCAAGCCTTTTCACAGTTCTCCTGTGTGAAACTACGCAGCACGGCTGCTCGACTGTCTCGAGCTGTTGCTTCTTCTTCTTCCCAACTTAGATCTTCTTCTCTTCATCATGCACGTAACTCAGGGCACCAAGGAATGGCCCGGATACTTGGTCCAAAAAAAGGCCTCTCTTATCTCCCCATGCGGGAGCGCTGAAGGCAGGCAGGCCAGACTCAGCCTTCCCGCCAAGTACCCACGCTACCCCATGGGTAGCAGCTCCTCGAGCTGCTCACTCCTTCAGGTCCAACCCAGTTCTGCTCTCTGATGCAGGAAGCCTGGGAATTTCCATTCGATCCAAATGGTCCAATTGGCTGATCTGTCTTTCAGTCACAACACGGGCTCCCCCTCCATGGCAGTTTAAGTGCCAAAAGCCTAAAACTACAATTCCTACAGATTTTGATTCCACCAGGCCCTTGTAGGCAGGCTCCATTTTAGAGTCCCAAAGTACTGATCATTCAATTCGGCAGTCCAGGACCAAGATGGTGGAGATAAACAGAACAATCCTTGCTGCAAAGAAACAGGTTAGAACAAACTGCAATATATTCACTGCTCTAATAAATGATCAGCAAGCAGTTACATCTTTTAACAGAACTGCCTGTGCACAATTAGCGATGGCAGAAACGGAGCGATTATCCAGCCTGGGCAGGACTCGAGCATGGAAACACTCAGTCCCCCTCCCAGATCAATTATAACTGCAAGTTAGGCAGCCCTTAAAGAGACAGGTGCAGAAGCCATGCAGGCATTCTCTAGCAATAACATTTAAACGGCTGCAACGCAGGACACCGGCTCGGCAGTGAGCATGTAGGCAAGCTCAAGGAAGACTTTTCGGGAACCCCCATTTGTAGGGGGGGTTACATTTGTATTTTTAGTTTGTAGAGTTTCGGCAAATGTGGAAGCAGAGGTGACTCCCTGAGAAGCCCAATCGAGCAGCACTAAGAACTATGGGAAAACATCCATTTTTTGTGATGTAAATGCTGTATTGAATACAGCAGAGAGTGGGCATGAGTTTTACATTTTTATAGCGTCAGTATGAGGGTTCATGTTTAAAAGTATACTTGCAGCTAATTTTAGACCTAAACTAGCTGTAAATATACTTTTAAACACAAACCCTCATGCTGACTCTATAAAAACTTAAAACTACTGCCTGTTCTCTACGTCACTAAAAAGGGAAGTTTTCCCATAATACTTAGTGCCTCTCGATCAGGCTTCTCAGGGATCCACCTCTGCTTCTTTGTTTGCCAAGACTCTGCAAACTAAAGGAGGACAACGACGTTTGCAATGTGAAGAAGCAGTACTGAGTAAAGGATGGGAGCAAAGGTTTACTAACTAGGAAGGGTGAAGAGGGGATTACATTAATTTAACCAAACAATTCAAAGATATTGTTCAGATTTACCCTAGGGGTATCTGAACCAATGTAATGTATCATTACAACCCCTTTCCTGACATGTCAGGCCCACTTAGTCATGATAGTCTCCATTATTTCTATCCTGAGGATTTATGAATAGTTATTCCTTTTAATCAAACATTTCATTTCAGGACTGTGGGAATATCTCAAGGCTTGACCTCCTGAACAGTTTGCAATGACCAGGCACAATCTGAAACTACCTAGTACCAAAAATACCCCTATTTGAAGCAGAACCAAACTTCTTTTACGGTAATTTGCATATACAATATTTTCCATGATTCATTGCATCATTGCGGTATATGTGATTTCATGACTTATAAAATGTTTATACGTACAGTTCCAGTATCTCTTATGGTTATGAGCGCCTTCTCAAGTGCTTCATGTGCCAGAACTGCTCAGTTTTGCTTCATTTGTTCTCTCACCCAAAAAACTCGAGAAGGCACTTAGATAACTATAAGAGATGCAGGAAATATACATTTAAACATATAACAAAGTGGTCCATTTCAAAATTTTTATAGCGTTAGGGACTGCTTGGCATGCTGGCAACCCAGGTTCTTCAGTAAGATGGCAGAGTAGGATTACGCATTCAAAGTGGCACTCCTCTCCCGAGTCAAAGGGAGTTTGCCAAGAAACTGTGGCAGTGTAGGGACCACTGGGAGGCTGGTCAGAGTCATGGTACTGCTGGTAGTAGTCAGGAATGCCAGAGTTCAAAGAAATGATGTGGAGAAACTAAGTGGGGTAAACCAATGAAACAACAATAAAGTGCAGTTTTGGTTGTTGGTGATGTTTAACATTAGAGGGATTGTGCAACTTTCTTTACCTTGTTTTAATATAAGTTTATAACATGGGTTCACAAACAGAAGCCAAAAACAGAAGCAGCATTGATTAAAAGCAGACACCTGACCATTAATTAATGCCTAGTACACCCACACATTTTCCCCAACAGTCTTACTACATGTCAAATTAGTCCGTCAGTTCAGTCTTGAAGAAATGAATGAATCAGAAAAGTAAATGTGGCCTTGTACAGTAGGCTCCTTAATCTCTTGACTGTCATTTTTCTTTTGTTCATTTTGATGTTATGTTGTGTTACTTTTTTAGGGTCTCTCACTAATGCTACCTTATCCAGTCTGATATTCATTGTTATAACTATTGATCCTTTTTGGATCTTGAGGAATCAATTGAACCAAACCTCACTGTACATGTTTCACTGCACGGCATCCAATCAACTGATGTCATTGGGTTCTGGAACTGATCAGTAACTATGAAAATGAATATCATGTGTGGGAAAGACAACATTAATAAGGTTACTTGGGAAACTGCATTTGTGTTCAAATCTTTTACAGGGTTACTTGGGAAGCTGTGATATATTGTGTACCTTCTGTGATTAGTATTGAATCTGTGTGTGTGTGTGTGGGGGGGAGGTTCTGTAGCATAGGATAAGAAAAAAAGGGTATGCTAACAAGCCTAAAACAGAAAGGGGGGTGTAAGCAAACCAAGCTAAAACAGGAAGGCCATACATAGATATGGTGGGAGTGGTGCAGTGCAGTGCAGTGGCTGTGGGGTGGCAGTCTTCAGTGAGACTTTCTGGAGGCTGTGGTGCTACCCCATCTATGTGCACCTCTCTTGGCTGAGGGCAGAGGTTGCTCACCTCTATGCCAAGTTGGCTGGGATTCGCAGAGCCTCTTCCCCCACCTAGGGACCACCAAGTCCACCCTGCTGCCTCAAAGGATGCAGAGAAGGAGAAGCGGCTGGGCCAGAGTGGGCTACGGAAGGGTGAGGGTGGTGGTACAGAGGCACATCCCTCCTACAGTTCCACTCTACAACTCCTATGCTGCTCTGGCAGGAAGGGACTGTTCCCAAGGAGGCACCCGCAGTGGAGACCAAGGAGGATGTAGGGGTCCTTCATGGTGGAGACCTCAGAGGGGAGGTAGAGGACCCCAGAGGAGGAGGAAGCAACTCCTGATGGGTGACTATCACTAGAAAGAAGACTTAGGAGCAGGAGTGGAGGGAGCGAAGGAGGTCAAGTGCCTACCTGGTGCCATGAATCGGAGGGATGGAAAACGCATCCTAAGGATTGCTGGGTCAGCAGGATGGGTGGGTGAGCTAGATGTCATTGTCCACTTGGAGACAAATGACTTGGCTAGTGATGACATTAGGGTAGTGCAGGAGGAGTTCAGGGAGTTGGGGAGGGGTCTTCGACAGGTGGCACACTAAGTAACCTATTCAGAGGTGTTACCTGTCTACAACAAGGGGGAGGACAGGGTTCTCCACACCAGAAGTTTCAATGCAAGGCTGAAGAACTGGTGCAGAGCAGAGGGATTTGCCTTCATTGGGTACTGGGGTCCCACCTGGAGGGATGGAAGCCTATAGAGGAGAGATGGCCTGCATCTATCCAGGGAGGGAACCAGGGCCCTCAGTGAAAGGTTTAAATGCTTCATAGGCAAGCATTTAAACTAGCCTGGGGGGGGGCAAAAGAAAGCAGGGTGAATCAATATGGTCCCCCCCAAACAGGAGGCAGCAGTCAGTAGGAAGAACCCTAAGGATGGTAAATCACCAAAGGTACCAAGAACCCGAAAAGGTAGACTGGCAGAGAAAAGGAGAAATGGGAGTAAAAACAGGAGGGGTAAAGAGGGAAGGCATGAGGATAAGAGGGGAGCTGTCAGAAGGGGAAATAACATAACTTGGAAGGCCATGAGCACAAATGCTCGCAGCCTGGGGAAAAAAAAACCCGAGCTAGTGGCCTTGATGGCAGAGGTTGACCTGGACATTGTTGCTGTTACCAAGACATAGTACAATGGGAACCATGATTGGAATATAGCCTTACCAGGTTATATTCTATTCAGAAAAGACAGGGTGGGTAAAAAGGGAGGAGGAGTGGCTCTTTACATCAGGAAGAATATAAAAGCAATTGAGGTACGGGAATACAGGGAGGGACGGAGGAACTGTGAGTCACCCTAGAGACAGTTGACGGCTCTGCTATTCACACTGGAGTGATCTGGTAGCCACCTGGGGTCCAGTGATCAACATATGGTGTGGTTCAATGTCAGGACAGTAGTGGAGCCAAGCCGCATGAAAGCGAGAGGGTCATGGACTTCAGAAGGGCCGACTTTGCAAAGATGGGGAAATGTCTCAGGAAAGCCTTGGCAGGGGAGAGGATGGGGGTGTAGAGCAATAGTGGGTGAATCTAAAAGGAGCCATTGAGGAGGCAAAAAACCTTTGAGTTAGGCAATTAAGCAAAAGCTAGAGGAAACAAAAACCCCTATGGTTCTCAAAGGAAGTAGCCGAGAAGATAAGAGCAAAAAGGCTGGCATTCAGGAGAAGCAAGGAGACACAGAGGGACGAGCACAGGGAAGTGTATCTAGAAAAACAGAAGTAGGCAGGAAAAACAGGCAGGAGTGCAAAGGTGCAAACAGAGGAAAAACAATAGCCCAAACAATAACAAAAGGGACAAGACATTCCTCAGGTACGTTAAGGAAAGAAGAAAGACCAGGGGTGGGATTTTTTGGCTAAAAGGGGAAGGAGGGGAGTGTGCAGAAGAGGACCTGGACAAAGCAACAGTCCTCAGCAAATATTTTTTGTTCAGTATTCACAGATGAAAGGGAAGGTGTGGGACCTCAGTTAAATGACAGGAGCATCGATGGAAGGGAGGTGGACACAAGTCCATCTACGGAGGAGAGAGTCCTAAAGGAACTCACAAAACTGAGAGTAGACAAGGCACTAGGGCTGAATGGGATACATCCAAGAATATTAAAGGAGCTTAGAGAGGTGCTTGCAGCACCACTGACAGCCCTGTTCAACAAATCACTGGAAACAGGAGTAGTTCCGGAGGACTGGAGGAGGGCAGATGTAGTTACTCTCCACAAAAGTGGGAGCAGACTGGCAATTACAGGCCAGTCAGCGTGACCTCAGTGGTGCAGAAATTAATGGAATCACTGCTAAAGGAAAGGATTGTGGTATATCTTGAATCTAGCAGATCACAGGATCCTAGTCAGCATGGAACCACAGTGGGAAGGTCATGCAAAACAAATCTGATAGATTTTTTTGACTGGGTGAACAGGGAATTAGATCAGGGAGGGGCAGTGGATGTGGCCTACCTGGATTTCAGCAAGGCCTTCAACACCATTCCACATAGGAGACTTGTAAATAAGTTGGGCATCCTGGGAGTGGGTTGCAAGGTAGTAAACTGGGTCAGAAATTGGTTAAGGGATAGAACACAACGGGTGGTGGTAAAAGTAGTTCATTCTGATGAGAGGAGGCGAGCAGCGGGGTGCCACAAGGATCAGTTCTGGGGCCAGTCCTCTTTAATGTCTTCATAAGTGACATTGTTGAGGGGCCGGAAGGGAAGGTGTGCCTCTTCACAGATGACACTAAGATCTGCAACAGGATTGACAAGTCGGGATGTGGGGAAAAAAATGAGGAGAAACCTAAGCAGGCTTGAGGAGTGGTCAAGAGTGTGGCAGCTAAGATTCAATGCAAAGAAGTGTAAAATCATGCACTGGGGCACAGAAACCCAGGGGAGGAGTACAAAATGGCGGCAGGGAGGTACTGACAACCACCAAACAGGAAAGGGACCTGGAGGAAATCATATCTGATGACCTAAGGGTGACCAAGCATTGTGCAAAGGCAGTAGGGCGAGCCAGAGGGATGCTGAGGTGCATAGGGATAGGTATCACCAGCTGAAAAAAGGAGGTAAGGTAAAGCAATGTTTTTATTATGGCACCCTTTCCAATGGCTCAGAGTGCCTCACAATTCATTAAACAGATCACACATTTAAAAATACTTTACATAATTACACCAAACTATCTAAAAAATAAATAAAATAATCAAGTCAAAAGTTAGTTAATTATCAGAGTAGGCCTGTGTGAATGAATATGCTTTAGCATGTGTTTGAAAGTGTCCTTAGTAGGGACAGAGTGAACGGCTTTTGGGAGGGAATTCCACAGTAATGGGTCTGTAACTCCAAACACCCTGTCCCCAGACTGTTGTAAACAAGAATGGGGTACTGTACGCAGACTCACATCTGTGGACTGGAGGGGTCAAGAGAGAGTATAAGGTACCAGGAGATCTTTCAGGTAGCTTAGGCCCAGTCCACGCAGAGTCTTGAATGTTATCAAACAGGTCTTGAAGATGGTATACCAACAAACTGGCAGCCAGTGAAGAGCCCAAAACACAGGTGTGATGTGGGCACTACGAAGAGTTCTCACCACCAGCAGATTCACAGCATTCTGGACCAGCTGAAGTCGGTGTACCAAGCTTCCAGACAGCCCTCGGTAAAGAGTGTTGCAATAATCCAAACCGGAAATGACAAAGGCATGGAAAACCATTTCAAGGTTGGCCGGCTCCAAATACCGTTTAATTCAGGCAATATCATGAAGACAGCAAAAACCATTCCTGACTACTGCCGACACCTGTTTTTCAAATGTCTGCCTGCAGTCAAGCATGATGCCCAAATCCTTTACTGCATCCATGGCTCAAAGACTGTGACCATTCAAACATGAAAAAGAAAGACCACCACTTGTAATTTCCAATCCAATCCATCCTGGTTCAATGACCATAACATCCTGCTGTTGATCACATCAATAAGCTGTTGATTAACTAGAATCTGCAGCTTATCCATCAGGTAGGGAAATGGGCAGACTGGTTGGGCCAAGCGGTCCTTATCTGCCGTCAAATTCTATGTTTCTATGTTTCTATACATCTTTCCAGGGTTGAAATGTAACCAGTTGGAGACTGTGGGGTCACAGTGGAGCTCCTCTCAGGATGCGCAGATCAGAGAAGGCTCTGTAGCACTAACAGAGTGCAACTTTAGTACTATTGGATGGGGTTCGTACGGTACCGTAGGAGCAGCTTCTCTTAACTTCCAGGTTGGGACCAAAGGAACAGCTTGAGGGTTACTTTTCAAGACCTGCTTTTGGGGATAAGGGTAAGTCTGGTACAAGGGAGCGGCTGGGGGCTAAAACAGACTCACAGAGGGTAAAACAGTTATCAGGTGACATTGTTTGGGAAGGGTAATGCTGATTCATATTTGCTCAGGAAAAATAACTGTTTATTTTCTTCAGTGCTCTACTGAGTTCCATACAGGATAAGCTGATTGTTGCTGATTGATTTTTTTTCTAGTTGTTCTTGGTTGACATAAGCACAGGGAAGGCCCAGATAGAGCATCACTAGGGGAACAAAGGAAACAAATCAGCCAAAAGTGGGAAGAGCTCTGAGGGCACATTAATTCAGATTTTGCTGACTTGCTTTAAAAGCTCTGGCAGGCCGTTAACCAAAACAGTGCTCTAAGTGGCCACAGCAGAGCTCCTCTCAGGATGCGCAGGTCAGAGGAGGCTCCACAACACTAACAGAATGCAACTTTGGTACTATTGAACAGGGCTCCTACAGGACCGTAGGAGCAGCTTCTCTTTAACTTCCAGGGCAGGACTGAATGAGCAGCTTCAGGCTTACTTTTCAGGACCTGCTACTGGGGATAAGGGGAAGTCCAGGACAAGGAAGCGGCTGGGGACTGAAACGGATTCACAGAGACTGTTATCAGGGGGCATTGTTTGGGAAGGGTAATGCTGTTTTTTATTTGCTCAGGAGAAATAACTGTTTATTTTCTTCAGTGTTCTACTGAGTTCCATACATGATAAGCTGATTGTTGCTGATTGTTTTTTTTTTCTAGTTGTTCTTGTTTGAAATAAACGCAGGAAAGGCCCTGATAGAGCGTCACTGGGGGGACAAAGGAATAGAATCAGCCAATAGCAGGGAGAGGTCTGAGGGTGCATTGCTTCAAATTTTGCTGACTTGCTTTAAAAGCTTGGTGGACCGGTAACCAAAACAGTGCTGTAAGTGGTCACAGCAGAGCTGCTCTCAGAATGCACAGGTCAGAAGAGGCTCCACAGCACTAACAGAGCACAATTTTGATACTATTGGATGAGGCTCCTATGGGACCATAGGAGCAACTTCTCTTTAACTTCCAGGGTGGGACCAAAGGAGCAGCTTCAGACCTGCTATTGGGGATAAGTGGAAGTTTGGGACGAGGGAGCAGCTGGGGACTGAAACGGACTCACAGAGGGTAAAACTGTTATCAGGTGGCATTGTTTGGGAAGGGTAATGCTGTTTTTTATTTGCTTAGGAGAAATAACTGTTTATTTTCTTCAGTGCTCTACTGAGTTCCGTACAGGATAAGCTGATTGTTGCAGATTGTTTTTTTTTTCTAGTTGTTCTTGGTTGAAATAAATGCAGGGAAGAGCCCACCCAATCCTACCCTCTTCCCACCCACCCCTGGCTTGTCCATATGTATATGGAGTCACCTACTAGGGTTATCACCTGTCCTGATTTTCACAGGACAGTCCTGATTTGGGATGCTTGTCCTACAAAACAAAGCGTGAAAAATAATACATGTCCTGACATCAGAGTGTAAAATACATTTTCTAACTTTGCTCTAAATATTGGAAAAAATAGAATACCTTAACTAAACTACCTTAATATTATGAAAAACAGTAGACACAACTGAAAAACTAGAACATTTAGACTTCATTCTGATTATTTGGAGAAAACAAGTCTGTTACATTGGTTGCGGTTACACAGTGTCCCTCAAAAAATCAATGTTTCAGCAAGAAATGTCCCACTTTGGACTTCTTAAAAGGTGGCAACCCTATCACCTACTCAGCTGTGACTACTTCCTGTTGGGAACAGGAAAGGATTATTGCAGCCAGATCTAACACAATAGAAGGGGAGGCAGGGAGTAACAGAAGTAGGGAAAAGAGTCTGGGATAAGAGTTGGCTTAGTGACTAGGAAATAAAACAAAATAAGGTAACACTAGAATTATTCTGTTTAGTGGTAACAGGAGGAAAGCAACAGCCTAATAAGAAGGGGGAAAATGATGGGAGTGGTGCTGCACTGTGGGTGTGGGGCAGCAGTATTCAGGAAAACCTTCTGGATGCTGCGGTGCTGCCACATCTGCAGGTACCTCTCTGGGCTGAGGTAGCCAGTCTCCGCGTTGAGTTGGCTAGGATTCAGGGGACCTCTGCCCACATCCAGAGGCCACCATATCCACACCCACTACCTCAATGGTTGCCCAGTGGGGGGGTTGGACTATGGCTGGCTCAGGCAGGGTAAGGGAGGCAGGTCAGAGGCACATCCCCCAGCTGGTGCACCGAAGGAATTCCTGCGTGGTGCTTAAGGAATGGGAAGGCCCCACAGGGTCACTCAAGGTTGCACCCAGGGAGGATGAGCGGGATCTTGGGAATGGAACCCCAAGAGTGGACGGTTGAAGATCCAAAAGGAAGAGGGAGATACTCTTGATTGGGAACTACATTGTTCAAGGAGTAGAGCTAAGAGCAGCAAGAGAGGGGGAGGAAAGGGAGGTAAAGTGCCCACAGGGAGGCATGGCTTGGAGAGATGAAAAGCGAATCCAGGGGATCACTAGGGTGGTAGCAAGGAGGGAGAAGCTCAATGTCATTATCCATCTGGGTACCAATGACAAAGCTGGGAATAAGACAGAGAGTTCAGAAGGAATTCAGGGAACTGTGGAGGGACCTGGGGCAAGTAGCAAACTCTGTGACCTTCTCAGAGGTGCTACCTGTCCACGGCAAGGGGGAGACTAGGGATCTCCACACCAGGAACTTTAATGATTGGCTGAAGAACTGGTCTGGAAAGCAAGGTTTTGGCTTCATTAGGGAGCAGGGGCCCACCTAAGGGGACACAGACCTATATGGGGGCGATGACCTGCATCTTTCCAGTAAGGGCACTGGAGTCCTTAGCGAGTGGTTTGAATGCTTCATTGGCAAGCATTTAAACTAGCTAAGGGGGTTGGAGAAAAGGAGCAGGGTAAATCATACTGCCCACCCCCACAGGTTAATGCAGACTGCAAGGAGGACACAAATATGTATGCAGCCAAAAATGAAAATGAAGGTAGGATGCAGAAAGGGACATCAGTACAGGATACAAAAGGAAAGGCAGGGGCAGGAAATCAGCATAAAAAGGGAATGGGTTGGGGGGAAAGAAACAGAACGGTAACCATAGGATTAGTGGGGGAGCAGGCAGCAAACCATGGAAGGCCATGGTTACAAATACCTGCATCCTAAAATCCCAGACCTGGAGGCCTTGATAATAGAGGCAGACCTGGACATAGTGGCACTAACAGAGACCAGGTTTACTGCAAATCATGATTGGGATACAAATGTTCTGGATTATGCCTATTCAGGAGAGATATGGGGAGCAAAGGGGGGGAAGTGGCCCTGTACATAAGAGAGGGTATAAACGCAACAGAGGTGCAAAGTAGACAGGGTGAGACTGAGGCTCTGTGGGCCACACTTGTGCCAGGCAATGGCACAGCAGTTCGAATAGGGATGATCTACAGACCTCCAGCACAGGTGAGGAGATGAATAGGAATCTAGTGGATTAAATTCAGGAGATGGCAACAAAGGGTGAGGTATTACTGCTGGGTTATTTCAATATACCAGATGTTGACTGGACCATCCCATCAGCTGCTTCAACCAGGAGTCGTGACATCCTGAATTCCCTACAGGGGGTAGGCCTCAGACAACTGGTGAGCGATCCCACAAGGGAAAGGGTGATTCTGGACCTGGTACTGACCAATGAGGACAGAATTACTGACGTCCACATGAAAGGTCAGCTGGGATCCAATTACCACGATGTAGTGTGGTTTGACATGGGGACAGAGACACAGTCTAGTCACAGTACGGAAAGAGTCCTGGATTTTAGTAAAGCAGATTTTGCTAAAATGGGGAGGTGTTTCAAAGAGGCCCTGGCAAGGAGGGAGATAGGAGGGGGAGTTGAGGAGCAGTGGGAACACCTGAAGAGAGCCATACAGGAAGTGATGAACCAATGCATCAAGGTGGTAAGCAAGGGCAAGAAAAGGAGGAAACCACTATGGTTCTCAAGAGAGAGGTAGCTGACAAGGTAAGGACCAAAAGGGCGAGTTTCAGGAAATACAAGATTCAAATGGGGAGATAAACAGGGAGGTGTACAAACAGAGGTGAGAAAGAAGTAAGTGCCTTAGCTAGGACTTGAACCCAGGCCACCCGGAATACCATTCCAGTTGCACTAACCAGCTGTGCCACTGAGACAACTGGAACCTGGGCTGTCCCCGAGCACATTACTCTTTCTCAAATGCACAACCCAATGGCAACACAAATATTTACTTGTAACAATCACACATGAGTGTGGTGTGCATATTTATGGAACACATATAAACAGAGGTGAGAAAGAAGTATGTGTCTCAGCTGGGACTTGAACCCAGGCCACCCGGAATACCATTCTGACTGCGCTAACCAACTGTGCCACTGAGACAATTGGAACCTGGGCTGACCCCGAGCACATTACTTATTCTCAAATGCACAACCCAATGGCAACACAAATATTTACTTGTAACAATCACACAGGAGTGCAGTGTGCATATTTATGGAACACATACAAACAGAGGTGCGAAAGAAGTAAGTGCCTCAGCTGGGACTTGAACCCAGACCACCTGGAATACCGTTCCGATTGCGCTAACCAGCTGTGCCACTGAGACAACTGGAACCTGGGCAGTCCCCAAGCACATTACTCTTTCTCAAATGCACAACCCAATGGCAACACAATTATTTACTTGTAATAATCACACAGGAGTGCAATGTGCATATTTATGGAACACTTTCAAACAGATGTGAGAAAGAAGTAAGTGCCTCAGCTGGGACTCTCAGCCATAAATATGCACACCACACTCCTGAATGATTGCATCAAGTAAATATTTCTGTTGCCATTGGGTTGTGCATTTGAGAAAGAGTAATGTGCTTGGGGACAGCCCAGGTTCCAGTTGTCTCAATGGCGCAGGTGGTTAGTGCAATTGTAACGGTATTCTGGGTGGCCTGGATTCAAGTCCCAGCTGAGGCACTTACTTCTTTCTCACCTTTGTTTGTATGTGTTCCATCAATATGCACACCGCACTACTGTATGATTGTTAAAAGACAGGTAGGTGTACCTAAAGAATCTAAAGGAAGCAGGAAAGGCTGTAAGGAGAGCAAAGGCACAGGCCAAAGTAAGACCGTGCAGATGGTGAAGAAAGGGACAAGACATTCTTAGGTACGTCAGCGAAAGAAGGAAAACCGGGGGGGGGGGGGGATTGTAAGGCTCAGAGGGGATACAGGGTAGTGTAAAGAGGGAGACCTAGAAAAGGCAGAAATAGTAAACAAATACTTCTGGTCAGTATTCACTGAAGATGGGGGAGGATCAAGGACCACAGCTGAGCAAAAGATGCCAAGGGCGGGGGAGGTGGATACCAGTCCATTCACAGTGGAGACAGTCCTGGAGGAGATAACTAAACTGAAGGTAGACAAAGCGATGGGGCCGGATGGCATACACCCGAGGATATTAAGGGAACTGTAAAGGGAGCTAACAGCACCTCTGGCGGCCATGTTCACTGAGTCACTCGATGCAGGAGTGGTTCTGGAGGACTGGAGGAGGGCACATGTGGTCCCTCTACACAAATCCGGCAATAAGGAGGAGGTCGGGAACTATAGGCTGGTCAGCCTCACCTCAGTAGTGGGGAAGATCATGGAGGCACTGCTTAAAGAAAGAAAGAATAGTGGGACATCTGGAATCCAATGGTGCCCAGGGCCCAAGGCAATATGGATTCACAGTGGGTAGGTCATGTCAGACAAATCTGATAGATTTCTTTAACTGGGTGATGAAGGAAGTAAATTGGGGTGGGGGGGCATGGATGTCACCTACCTTGATTTCAGCAAGACCTTTAACACTGTCCCACATAAGAGGCTGGTTAACAAGATGGGCAGTCTGGGCATGGGGCACAAGGTGGTAAACTGGGTTAGAAACTGGCTGATGGACAGGAAGCAGAGGGGGGTGGTGGTAAATGGGATACAATCTGGGGAAGGAGGGGTGACTAGCAGAGTACCTCGGGGATCAGTCCTGGGGCCAGTCCTGTTCAATGTCTTCATTAGTGACATTGCAGAAGGGCTGGAGGGAAAGGTCTGCCTGTTTGCAGATAACACCAAGATCTGCAACAGCGTGTATACTCCAGATGGGGTGGAGAAAATGAGGAGTGACCTGGGGAAGCTTTAAAAATGGTTGGAGGTGTGGCAACTGAGGTTCAATTCAAAGAGGTGCAAAATAATGCACCTGAGATGAGGGAACCCTGGGGAGAGCTATAGGATGGGGAAGGGGAAGTTGCTGACAATCACCAAGGAAGAAAGGGACATGGGGGTTATCATTTCAGATGACCTAAAGATGTCTAAGCAGAGTACAAAGGCTGCATGGAGGGCCAGACGTATGTTGGGGTGCATAGGCAGCTGTATCATTAGCGGAAGGCAGGAGGTAATGATGCCATTGTATAAAACGCTGGTGAGGCCTTCCCTAGAGTACTGTGTGCAGTTCTGGAGGCCATACCTTTGTAAGGACATTAACAGGGTGGAGGTGGTCCAGGGAAGGGTGACTAAGATGATACAGGGCTTGCACCAGAAAACATATGAAGAGAGATTGAAGGACATCAATATGTACTCGCTGGAGGAGAGAAGGATCGGGGACATGACAGAAACATTCAAGTACCTTAAGGGCATAAACAAGGTGTGGGGGGGGGGACTTCTTCCAATATAGAAGGAGTACAAGAATGAGGGGGCATGATATGAAATTGGAAGGTGGCAGGTTAAGGGGAAATGTGAGGAAGTTTTTCTTCACAGAGAGGTTGATGGACACATGGAATAGTCTGTCACAGGAGGTGGTGGGAGCGAGCACAGTGGAGGGACTTAAACATGCCTGGGACAGGCAAAAGGGAACCTTAGAAGTGGGAAAGAGGGGTGAAAAGCAATCGACCAGGTAGGATCAGAGGTTGCAAACTAGTGTAGTGCCTATGAGCAGACTGGATGGGCCAAGCGGTCCTTATCTGCTGACAATTTCTATATTTCTATCCAGTTGTTGATTTTTTGAAGACAATGTCTGAGCACTGACACCGCATTTACCTGATCCGGGGTGCAAGACAGATAAAGCATATGCCTCTTTACAAGGCTATGGTAAGGCTATACCTGGAGTATGGGGTCCAGTTCTGGAGACTGCACCTATGTAAGAATATAGATGGGATGGAGAGGGTTCAGAGAAGGGCAATCAAGATGGTACATGGTATGCAGGGGAAACCATACAAGCAGAGAAGTAGGGAATTGGATCTGTACCCATTGGAGACTAGAAGGGAGAGGGAGGACATGATCAAATATGTTAAATACATGAAGGGGATCAATAAGGTGAAGGAGGGACGCTTATTTAAAAGGAAAGAGGGAGCGAAAACTGGAGGTCATAGCCTAAGATTGGAAGGAGGAAAATATAGAGGCAATGTGAGGGGATGCTTCTTCATGGAGAGGGTGGAGGAGGCCAGGAATAAACTACCAGAGGAGGTGGTGGGGGCTGAAATGGTGGAGAGTTTCAAGAGGACATGGGGCAGAAATATGGGGTTGGTAAGTGGGGGGAAGGGGAGGGCCCATGAAACAGGAGATAAGTGGGGGGGAAAGGGTAGACATGATGGGCTGGTAGGTCCTTTTCTGCCATCAGATTTCTATGATTCTGTGAAGTTGAGTATCACCTGCATAACAGTGAAACTCAACCTCATGCTGCCTTATGATCTCACCCAAGGGCAACATGTACATTGCAATTAATATAGATGCCAAAAACAAACCCAACAGGTGACCGCCATGGGTTTAGAGATGGAATTGCCCAAGGCCACCTGCTGAGATCTCCTTGTAATGTAGGACTCAAACCAGCACAAAATAGTACAAGTGAGTCCCATATAGTTCCTCAGCTGATCAAGCAAAACACCATGATCCACTGTGTCAAATGCTGATGAGAGATCCAAAAGAACCAAAATGGAGCAAAGTCCCTGATCTCTTGCTATGAGGAGATCATACACCACCCTAACCAGTGCAGTCTCAGTACTATGACAAGGCCTAAATCCCTACTGGAACAGCTCATAGTGTTAAATAACTCCACATGAATCTCTAGCTGTGTCGCTACAACCTTCTCAATGATCTTTCCTAAAAAGGGAAGATTTGAGACAGGCATGTAATTTGCCAGGACCTCGGGGTCCAAAGATGATTTTTTTCAGGAGGGGCTTCACCACAGCCCTTTTAAGGGTTGCCTTAAAAACCCTTCCTTCAATGAACACCCGCTGATCCTTGCATACACTAGTCATAGAAAAATCAAAGCTTCCAATAAGGAGCCAAGCAGGCCCAGGATCAAGTGAACAGCATGTAGGATGCAAACCAGAAATCATCTGGACCACCTCGACTTCCACAACTGGAATAAACTCAGCCCAGTTTGGCAGATTGTCACTGACCTTTCTTTCATGGATACCACTGGCCCATAACAAGCCACTTGTGGTGATCTCCCTCTGTATTGAGGACACCTTGTCAAAGAAGAAACGACTAAACTCCTTGCATTTTTCTGCTGCAGAAGCTTTAACAGACCGCAGACAGAGTGGATTAATCATTCGGTCTACAGTGCGAAAAGCTGAGCAAGCCTGTTCATGTTGCAGTCAATGACCCTTGACAGGAACTCTGTCTTTTTCAAGGTGATTGCCCTCTGATATGCCTGAGATGTCCAACACCGCCTGGAGTGTGCAATGCCCTAAATTTTGAAAGGGGCAGTACCAGACCATCTCTAACACAGGGTGCCCCGCAATGAAATGACACAACATGATGATCCGACCCAAAAAACGGGTCCACCTTGACTGCACTAATGTAAAGCCCCAATGTGAACACCAGGTCCAGAACGTGGCCATGCTGGTGAGTAGCAGAGGTAATTACCTGTGTGAAGCCCAGTGATGATGTAGACTGAAGAAGCTGTTGACCAAAGGACGGGATCTTAACATCAACCCAGGCATTGAAATCCCCCAGCACTAACAGTCTGGGGGCCTCCAACACCTGGTCGGCCAAGAAATCCATCAACTCCTGAAGGAAATCAGCCTTATAATGTGGTGGACGATATATAAGGATGAACCTAAAGCCCACACCTGCCTCACCCCAAACAGCCACACATTCAAAGGATCCGGCCTCACCCACTTGGGATGCTGTGAAGCTCAAAGCGGATTTAAAACAAATGGCTACCCCACTTCCCCTGCACTCCCGCCTTGGGCAGTGCACTATGGAGTAACCTGTGGGAATAAATGACTCCAGCACTGGCTCAGTGTCATTACCCAGCCAGGTCTCCATCATACAGACAAGATCAGATAAGGAATTAGCAATGTAAGCATCCATCATTGCAGTTTTATTCCTCATCAACCTTGCATTAGAAAGAATGACCTGAAAGGGAGGGGCAGAGTCCATTGGCCTACTAACCTGTTGCCTCTTAACAGGTGGAGCCCTAGGGAGGGAGACAAGACAGGGGGGACTACTATCATTGTTCCAAATCCTCCCTGGGCATCTTTGGGTCTTAACGAGCCTTATCTTTCCCCCTTCCATCGTTATCTCGGAACCTCCCCCACATCGCGAGCCTTGTCTTCTCAGAATCCCCAGTTGAGCATATCGGCAGGAAACCAGTGATGGCACAATTATTGGAGATCCCTTGAAAGGATGAAACAGACGTAGGTGGTCCAATGTATAGTGGATCCTTAACACTTTCTCTCCTTTACACTATTCCTAACTAATAAAACAGTTTTCCGATAAAATATAACCCCCCATTCCCACAAGTAAAACAAATACAGTACCCACAGAGAAAATCACACACACTCCAATCCCTAACAATTAAAACTGTCTGAGCATACCACACAATTATATATAGAATAATACATGGGGTGGTGTGTTTAATGAGATTTTACACACACCCCGAGGTGTTGGATGCTACATAAACCCCAAGATCAAAGCTCGAAGGGTTTATTTAAGTGTCCAACACCAAGGGGTGTGTGTAAAGTCTCAAGTTAAACACACCATCCCATGTTTTATTTTATATAATTTCTGGGGATCATTTTTTTGCCAGAGCAACTATATAAAATAAAAAGACATCCTTGTGCGGTCTGGTCAGGTTCAACGCATTCACGCCGTCGCAAGCTGGGTGACTTCCTGAATGGACATTTCCCTTACTTTTTATTTCTGTAATATTTTAAATTCTTTATCTGTATAGCCTGAGTGCCTATACTTTTTTTTAAAATAAACTTACTGCCAAGTGGCAGTCAGTCAGTGGAGTCTGGCACAGCGTCTGGCGCTGAGTGAAGACAGAACTACAGGTGGGGCATGCACACAATAGAAAACTGGAACATGTTTGCCATTATAACCCATAGGTTGTAACGGCTAATTATAACTGGGTTTCCATTAGGGAAAAAACAACCCCCAGTTATTATAAAATAATAAAATGTCCCTAACCATACACACTCTCAAGTAAACCTGTCCTAACCATTCAAACTATACAACCCCAAACTCAGAACAGTGCAGGAATATTTGCAATTCAGGAGCAGCACATATAAACTTAGAAATATTTAATAATGACCATTTATCTAAGCAGCAAAGTTTAAGCAGATGAATTTTCCTCAATACCAAGTGCCGTCACCACAAGCAGTGGGGTGTTAGAAATTTATAAGGAATAACCCACAATTCAGCTCTGCCACTGCCAATGCTGTGCAAAAGTCATTAGAGTTCATGGTTTAGTTCACAAAGTCAGGGAGGGGTGGTTTAAACTTGGCTGGCTAGCTCTCTCACCGCCACTTTGCTTAGTTCAAAACAGAATAGTAATCTCCTGTGCAGTGGAGCACTCCACGAAACTTGATGGAAATTGTACAACCACTGCTCTGCCACCACTGTGGCTAAAGGAAGTCAGCAGACCTCGCAAAGATATTCAAATCAGAACAGATGTTGTTTTAGCTAGGAACTTCACTCACCACCGGCTGGTTCAATCCTCCACACCCAGTCTGGAATCCAAAAGAACACCCACGCAACTCAGCATAGGCACCACTGCAACCACTCAGGTACTTGACCGTGGCAAAAGCAGACCACCACCACAGATCAGTCAGTCCTCTCCTCACAGTAGTTCCAATAGGCATTCACTCCCTGACAGTGTCACATACTCCATAGCAGACCCACTCCCACAAGGGACAGTCCGGCACCTCCTGACATGCTCTGCATTCCTCCCGTGCCTCCACAGAGCCAGGGGGAGCTGACAGTCACTGAACAAAACAAAGAACTCTCAGGTTTGTAATTTACCATCAGTGAAAGGCGGAACCAGAATTAGTATTGTTTAGTTATTTCTAGTCTTTGCTGCTGTGAATTGTACAGCCAAAATAAAACAGCCATTTCAAATATTAACGCTTTCTGGTCAGATAGTAAAAACTTAAAACAACAAAACTTCCTCCTGCTTCTAACTCACTCGCTAGTGACCCTAAATTATACTGAAGCCCTGCCTCAACCCTTAACTTAAATTACTGCAAAAGACTCTTTCAAAATAATTTTAAAACAATTTAAACTAGTTAAATCTAATAATTCCTGCTGCTCCTGTTCATGCTGCCGGTGGTGATACCACCATACAAATCATTGATGAGACCCCCATCTGGAGTACTGTGTCCAGTTCTGGAGGCTGCATCTCTGGAAGGGCATAGACAGAATAGAGGCAGTTCAGAGAAGGGCAACAAAAATGGTGTAGGGTCTGCGTAATTTGGAGATTTGTTTCTCAGATTTGGCCATCAGTCTAGGATCTTACAACTACCTCAAATTCTGAAATTTCATTCAAAATCATTTTAAGGGTTGCATAGCCTTTGACTTTGGGGTAATAAATGAGAAAGCTGCTCACCTTTAATTTAGAGTGCACCACCACCAATGGACCTGCGTCGATTCAACCCTGGGTATCCAGGAACTGCTATTAAGGGAGCTCACAGAAAGTAATGGAGAAATATCTTGGTACCAGGTGGCAGAGGGTACTGTCCTCCTGTATAGGAGGACCATCTCATACTGTGCTGTGATTTACGGTGTGGAATGGGCTGAGAAAACGGCTACAGCTGAGTGGGCTTGACTAAAAGCACCAGGTAGAAGCAGTTATTGGGCAGCACCTGCTAAGTCATTTTTAGTGGCAACTCCACTGAACAAGTGAAGTATGACCTCTCCTGCTCAGGGTAGTTAAAGGCGGTTCCAGTTTAGGCCAATCCATGGTAGGGCACCTGAAGACTGGCCATATTGGTTTCCATTTTAGAGCTGTGTGCCTTAAAGAAAGTTGTGTTTGTTGTTAAAATCTATATCTCCATTATTGACTCTGAAGGTTTACAATACATGCTACCTGGGGGGGGGGCTGTTGTGTTTGCTTGGGGTCTGCGAGATGGGTGACCATCCACATTGGGGAAGGGGGCAGATACAGCATCCCAGGGGGCTGTACTGAACAATTACAGGGTCCACTTAAATTTTTCTCTGAGGGGAGGAAGTGCACTATTTCTTCTTTCTGGCTACAAAACTCAACTCACTAGTAAGAGGAAAAAAAAAAAACAAGAGCCACCACAAACATCTACGGCTACCCATTGGTTCTTTTAAGGCAACTGGGAGGCTATCCACCCTGGAGGGGGGCTTACAAGAACAAATAACAGAGTACAGTAAGGAGATAAAAGTGGCTACACACATGCACAAGTTTCCAATTATATTAAGAAAGGTAAATAAAAGTTTATTTTTGCTTGAATTTTCCAATCAAGTCTGGGATCTTTAGTATACATTTAAGACACATACTGTAACTGTGAACTAGGGGATCTCAAGTTTTAAAATTACTATGAAATATTCTTTTAGCCCAGTTTGCTCATGCAGTTTTTCTCCTCTGGTCACATTTATTTGTTTCTTACCTGTTGAGTGCCACAGTCACAGTCCTCGTTAGGATCAACAATATTATTTCCACAGATTTGTTCAACATAAATATCTTGTGGTGGGGGAACGTTTCTAAGGCAGCCTCCTCCTCCTTTCAGTATGAGATTCTCAAAATCATCTGCACTACAGCTGCTGAAATTCTTTGAACAGCTGTAAACAAGAAGCTGAATATTTGTATCTGAATAATATAATAACATTCATTCACTGGTTATTAACATCTCTTGCTATAAGACACGCACTCAAATTTAGTGAGGGTCAGGATAAGGAAAAACATCAGAAAGCATAATTTCACAGTTCACACAGAAGGAGGTCAAAATGTGGAATAGCCTGCCCAGTAAGAAAGTGTAAGCTAGCACCATTCAAGCTTTCAAAGCATTCCTGAGGGAGAATACTTTGAGCATCACAAAGCAGAGAAAACCCACAGTAATTAAATGTACAAAGGACCCACATCAAGCAGATAGACTGTTTTGCCTTCTTCTGCTGGCAGTGTTCATGTGTTCTTATGTTTCATAAGAGGTGTAACATTCTCACATTTGAACTTGGATGTATAAGCAATAAACCACAACAAGGTGTGGGTTATGCTGAGATTTACCCATGTCTGGTGTGGTTTTTCCACACCAGAAGTGGGCAAATCCCAGCATAACCCACATCCTGGAGTGGTTTATTGCGATTATACGTCTCTCTTTCTGGTGAGAAAAATATAAATAAAAATACTTTTTTGGGGGTATTTTAAGTTATTTTTATTGATTTTATTTCTACTCCAGAAAAAATAGTTCTTTGTTGCTAGGAAGACCCTGCCTAGCTTCCTCATTTCTCCAGAGTCCCCCACACCCAATCCCATCCCATCCCATAAATACACCACAGAGCCCCCCCCCCCCAAACACAGACACATGCATTTGTTTGTTGTTGCTTGGGAGGCTGCTGTCTTTTTGTTTCATTTTGAGAGAGAGAGAGAGAGAGAGAGCTTGCGAGACTTACTTCTGTCTTTTTCTTTTAAACATTCTCAGTCTGACAGCTGTGAGTCTGCAGTGTGAGTCATGACAGCAACCATCAGGTGCTTTCAGTGAGCGCTGATGGCAAACAACCATGCTGTGATCCCTGTTTTTATGTCCCTTTAGTGGTTCCCCGTTCATTGGATTTTGCATTCTGTGTTGGGTGCCGCAAATGCAGCTGTCTTTTTAGCACTTCCCCATTCACTGTGGATTTTGTGGTTTGCGTTGGGTGCCACTAATGCTACAGTGAAATGTGGCAGTTATTATAATTAATGAGGGAACAAGCCTGGGTCATGGAAATGGAGCGAGATGGTGCGAGTGTGCAGCTGGCAGCGGTCCATCATTGTTAATATTACAACAGTGATTTTTTTTTAACATAAGTTGGTTACTGGGGAAACAGCAATGGTACCACTGTTTGGAAGGTTGACAGAGAGACACAGATAGCAGGGCTGTAATGGAATGCAACCGTTAGGTGAGCTGTGTGCCAGGGCCGAGTGTCAATGCCAAGTGGTCGACTGAAAGTATGTGAGGTACTGAAAAAAATATGGAAACCAATACTGTTTGTGTCACAGAAAGCTGATTCATGGTTTCTTTTGTGCAAGTTAGGGACTTGTTTGAATCTCCCACTCTACCGCTTTTTCGTCGCAGTTTAGCAAGGAATTAACATGGCAACTTTCATGTCTACCAGTAGTTCTCGCTTTAGCAGGGAAAAGAAGATGGCAGCTTGGATATTTTTGTTCTCGGGGTCGGACTGCTCTGTCTTTCAGATGTGTCTGACTGGCACCTTTTCCCATGGGTTATGCCAGGATTTACCATGGGTAAAAGGTGCCAGTCAGCCAATCAGATTAAAGAATTCTCAGACCCCATTGAATAATCGGCAATAATTCATTTGCAGTACAGTCATTGCCATGTGGCAGGAAGGATGGACTAGATGGGCCCTAAATATTTTCTGCCACCAAAATTCTATGTTATAACTTATTCATTCCAATAGTGCTTTTAGATGTTCAAACATTCCATTGATTAACCTTGATACAAAATGCTAGCTTCTGCTAAACTGAGTTTAATATAATGTGATACTGTTACACAACCACCCATGAGACAGCCTGGACGTTCATCGGGGCGCGCTGGCTTCCTTTCAATAAGACTTCCATCTGCATGGTCATGACTCACGTAGAGCTGCTCCCTTCTTGTCCCACCACAGACTCCTGCTCACCTAGTACAAGGCTTTCTGGACATAAGAAACCTCTAACTGTTCCAGGCACACCATACCCATGCTCTCTATCAGAAGCAGGTTTACTTTTTAAGTTAGAGTGCTCTCTCAGAGACAGATCAATGGAATAACCCATACAACAGATTTAAGCAATAATGACTGAACTAGCCAGAGGTCAACCACCCACCACAAGGTCGTTAATCCCCAAGAAACAACCACTAGTAAGGTCATTATTGCTATTATAAGCCTAACTGTTCTTGTAATGTAATATTTATTAGTTCTAGTTACCATTATGTCTTTTTTTTGTTCTGGAGCTGACAAAGTGGACACACAACCTTTGCATGTGTAAACCGTCAATCTGCCATGAAGTAGCTCGGCCACATGGCTGTAACTGAGCAGGTCAGCAGTTACAGTTCCAGATACCACTATATTTCTGTTTAGTTTTGTTTTGGGATTTTTGTGGATGTTTTCCTGTTTTTGTTTTTTTTATTTTAACATGTGGTATGGTTGCGTGCCCACTCTGCCAGTTCCGGATAAAAAAAAATGTAATTGTAAGTAAAACTAATAAATACTATTCTAGGAACTATTAGACTTTTGGGATTTGGCTGCACTAGTGACTTGCTGCTGTTTCTTTAGTTTTTGGTGTGGCGATAAGGTGTCACCACGAACTGCGGGAGACAATGAAATTTCTATGTGTTAACTTTCCCAATGCCATGGTTTAATACAATGCCATTATGTAACATGGCTGCTCGCACATCTAGATTGGTCATTAACTGGCCATTAATGATCAATCCAGTAGCCAACCATGCAGGTGGAATGGGTTATGAACAATTAATTAGGCTTATAATACCTGTTACATGTACTAATTAGAACATGGAAGTCACAGATTTATATATATATATATATATATGTGTGTGTATATACTGTACTGTATTTACAACATACTGTATCTATATATATCTACTATATCTATATATCAATATATAATAAGGGTGCGGTAGCGCAGCAATAGTTAGGACCAAGTAGGGTGTTTAATGTGTTGTTTTTTTAGGACTCTGTTTATTCTCCTTTGCTCAGCTAGAGGATATACCCCACACCAGTCTGCTGGGTCCCCACAAGGATCCCGACTTCATGCTGCTCAGTCATCAAGGGGATTTTATTGCGTGTGGTTCTCCCATGGCTCTCTCCCTTGACAGAGGCAGACGTGCAATGATCTCAGCACACAGCCAGGCACATGCCCAGTCCCAACGTGTAGACATCCACTGCCTCTGCCAATCTGGCCTCAGTACTGGTCCCAGGCTCACCTACCTATTTACTGAAATGTTTCACCAGGAAGGCACGCTGAGCAACAAGTTGCTCGTCTCCCAGACCAACCTGGGGGGTAGGGAACAATGAGATAGAATACAGAGAAATGTTGCAATGTTGGAATACAGTTTGCTTACTTGCATACAATGAGAGCAGGAGGGATTACAGGTGGATCACATTGGCTAACAATGCAACAGTTAACTATAGTAGATATGAAGACACATATAGCAATTAGGCAACAGTTGGTGACAGTTGGTAACACTGGAACACACATAATAACTTGGCAACAGTATGTAACACTAGATGGTAAGGTGACACAATAGTAATTGTTAGCCATCAGTGTAACATAGATATTCTAGATTTACAGTGATTGCAGTAAGGACAAGAAGAATGGAAGGAAGGAATGAAAAATTGTGGAGGGCAGAATGGAAGCAAGGAAAGGAAATTTATGGAGAGACGCAGGCAGAACATGATTTTCGAGGGAAACAGAGATGACAGGGTGGACTAAAGTGCATCTTGGAGGGGTATGGGGTAGGTTATAAGTGCTTAATTGAGTGTAGGGGTAGGCCAGTGTTAGGCTATGTCAACCGGAAGGGGGATAGGAGGAGAGGCAGAGTGTGGCAGGGTGATGAGAGAGGGGTATTGTAGGTGGGGGGTATCCAAGGGGGGAAGGGGGAGTCAAAATTCAACAGTGTCCTGTTATACCTAACTGGGCAGGGTGGTGGACAGCCCTATTGGTAGGACACAGGTTATAAGCGATGACAGTTATTTATATATAGTAATGCGAGAGAGAGGGGGGTGTTGGGGGAGGGATGTTGTGGGAGGAGGTAGCAGAGGTTAACTAAAGTAGGGAAGGGGTAGTACCACACCAGTGTGCTGGATGACCCTGCCTGCACAAGGCAGTGATCGAGCAGTGACTGAGGGGGTGCAGTAAAAGGAGAAATAGGGGAAGGGGTAAAGTTGTTGCCCACCATGCACTATGGATCCTGCCTGCACAAGGCAGTGATTGAGCTCACAGGAGGAAGATAGATTGGGGTAGAGAAGGAAGGGGCAGGAATACTTTAGTAGGAGGGAGAGTAGGGGACTAGGAGGTGCACGATCATAGGGAAATAGGAGTGGTGGAGAGTAGGCATATAGTAATATTGGCTTTGGGGAGATGGCAGGGGGATTAGGGAGGGTCATGGCAGGCACAGGAAGGGGCAAGGAAGTTCTTGAGGGCAGAGTTAATGAAGTAGCAAGAGGATGAGTGGCGAATTTTGGGGGAAGTGAATTCCAGATTTTTGGGAGGTGATAAGAATAACTCAATAGGCCAATAAGGGTGGAGCAGTGTGGGACCACCAGAGTTTGTGAGTTGGTAGATCTTAGGGAGTGGGAAGGAGGGAGGGTGATTGTAAAGGCATGGGGGAGAGATAGGAGGGAAGTTCACCCAGGCAGTGCTTGGTGTTGAATTTTGCGCAGTGAGAGAGACGTCAGTTTGTCAGGGACAGTAAGGATAGGGAATGGTAGAGATCACAATGATGAGTGCAGAGGGGGGTGTCAAGGGCAAAACAGCAAAAGGAATTGAATAGGATATCTAGTCTGGCAAGGGAGGACTTGGGGCAGCACCGAGGATCATCTTCTGGACAATCTCACTCCAAGCCATAGGTGGGATGGAGGCACAGTTCCTGAATAAGATGCCGAGCTTGGGACACACTTTTTTCTGAAAGGCTTCACTATGACCAGAGAAGTTCAGGTGTTGGTCCAGCCAAGCACCTAAATACCTGAAAGAGGATGTGTCCTCAAGTAAAGTCCCATCAGGGGTGTGGAAGGAGGGTAGAGAGGGAATCCTGGTAAGTCTCTGTCTAGTGCTGAAGGTCATGGAGACTGTTTTTTTGGTGTTGAGAGATAGTTGGTGGTTTGCAAACCAACGTTGAACTTTTTTGAAGTCATACTGCAAGTTGGATGCAACCTCAGTGGGGCAGGAGCTAGGTGCATACAAGACTGTATCATCAGCGTACGTGTGAATGGAGGAGAAGGGAGAGCAGGTGGGTGGGACATCATTTAGAAAAACAGAGAATAGTATGGGACCTAACACTGATCTCTGGGGGCCGCCAGTTCTTATCAGAAAGGGTGGGGGAACTGCATCAGAGATTTTGACTGATTGGGTTCTGCCAGTGAGGTATATCTTGAACAAGTCTGTGGCTAAGACGGATAGCCCAGCTGTTGATAGGGTGTGAAGGAGAAGGGAGTGGGAGACTGTGTTGAAGGCTTTTGCCAGATCGACAAAAATGGCTAAGGTGATTAGGACATTGCCCATACCCATGAGGATAGAATCAGTGAGCTGAAGAAGGGAGGTGGTGGTGGTGGAGTGATTTTTCCTGAAGCCAGATTTATAAGGGATGAAGAAGGAGGAGTCATTGGGGTAAGCGGTGAGCTTGGAGAGGGCTAGGTGTTCCTGAAGCTTGGAAAGCATAGGGAGAAGAGAGATGGGGTGGTAGTTGCCAGGGGAGGTGGGGTCTCTGCCTTTGGGGAGAGGAAGGACCACTGTGTGTTTCCATGGGGAAGTTACTAAGGCAGTTCAGAAAGAGAGGTTTAGGATGATAGAGAGTGGGTAGGCGATGGCTGGGGCTGAGAGGGATAGTAGTTTTGGGTCAAGGCTATCTGGGGAGGAGCCTTTTGAAGGGTTGATCATTAGCAGGACATTTAGGATGTCATTTGGGGAGACAGTAGTGAAGGAGAAGAGGGAATCAGAGGGGGGTCATTTATAGGCAATAGGAAGGGGGAGAGGGAGGGGTGTAGTTTGGGAGGGATTGGAGTAGCTCATCAGCACAGGTGGTGTTATATGAGTTGAATTCAGTAGCCACTGCAACTGGATCAGCAATGAGGGTGGCGTTTATCTTAAGTATAGGGGTGGGTGGACTGGATGGGGGGTAAAGAGGGTTGTGGTCCCCTCTCCAGAACTTGCAGGGGGAGTTGATGTTAGTCATGAAGGTAGATTTGAAGTACTCAGTTTTGGCTAACCTGGTAGCCTGGGTGCAAACATTATGGAGTTTTCAGTAAATAAGAAGGTCATTAGGAAGCTGGGAGACTTTGTGCCATTTCCAGGCTCAATCTCTGGCTCTGTGGCAGGCTAGTAATTCAGGGGTTATCTAGGGGAGGTGATGACCTCTAACCCTTGTTTGTTTTAGGGGTGCGAAGGCATTCCAATTTGCTAGGAAGATGTCTTTAAAATAGAGTAAGGCTTTATCAACTGAGAAGGTGCTTACTAGAGGGGACCAGTCTGAGAGGGCAAGGCTGTGTAGGAGAGGTTCCAATTTAGGGATTTATAAGTCCATATTTGTAGGGTTCCATGTGGAGATTCAGGGTTGTGAAATTTTCTGACCAGGAAAACTGGGTTGTAGTCGCTAAGAGCATCCAGAAGGATGCTGGAGATGATGATTCTATGGGGGTGAGAATTTAGGGCTCAATCAAATAGGGAGTGGTTTGGGGTCTTATGATTAGGGCGGGTGGGTTCTGTAATTAGTTGTGTGAGGTTGAGGGCACTGATAGCATTTCTTGTGGTACATGTTGTTGGAGACAACCAGTTTAAATTGAGGTCACCAAGGATGTAAAGCTCACCAGATTGAGAGAGGGAAGTAATGGAAGTTAAGAGGTCAAGGGAGACAGTGGGCTGGACATTTGGACGGCAATATACACCAGCTACAAAGATAGGGAGTGAGAAAACGAGGGATACGTTGATGACTAAGGCATTGTGGGTTGCTGGGTTGGTAAAGGAGAAGACTGGGAAATACTGGAGGGAGGCATGGATATACATGGCCACTCCACCACCCTTGCTCTGTCTAGTCTTAGGATGGAGTAACCAGGGAAGGAGACCTAATGGTCAGGAATCATGCTCTTTAGCCATGTTTCTGATATAACTAGAATGTTTGGTTTCAGGGCAGCAACCATGGCTTGCAGAGGTCTATTTTTTTTTTATTAATGTTTAAGTGTAATATCTTGAAACCCTTTATGAGGGCTGTTGGGGTAGCGGTATGGGCAGTGGCAGTGAGGGAGATGGTCGGGGTGAAGGAAGTAGCAGGACCAGGGTTGGGGTGGATGTCCCCTGAGGTGAGTAATAGTAGAGCTAGGATGAGGAAGTGTAGCTTCGTGGATTTGTAGTGATGGGGCTTGGAGGCCGAGTGAGTGAGGTAGAAGGGAGTGGTATAGTGAGGAAGCAGGAGATGGAGAATAGCAAAGAAATTTGGTAAAGTTAGTAAGGATGCATGTGGAATGATGAGGGAGTGAGACTAGAATAAGTTGGCGGGCAGGAGTAATAGCATGAATGTAACCCCCCTGTTACCTGGGGTTACTAGAATCCCAGTAAGACCTAGTGGTAGGCAGGGAAGGCAGCTTGTGAAACTCCAGTTAAATGGATTTCACATTGTCTCACTCTGTTCTCAGTCTCAGCTGAGACTGAGGGATGACATCACCATAGAACTATCGCAGCTGCATGAGCCACATTGGAATCTGTAGATGGGACATAGGTGAGAATGTTGGGAGTTTTTGAACAGTAAGCAGCAGCAGTTGTGTGTGAGCAGTCTTGAAGAGAGGAGCACAGCAGTCTGTGCACAGGCTCTTGGAGCCTAAAGCTCTGATATAGAGCTACTGTTAGGGAAAGGTGTGTGTTTCCGCCTAAAGAGGAACACAGTAAGCTGTTCTTGAAGTGGTGGATACCACTGTTTCTGGCCTCTGTGCCCCATTCCTGAGGGGATGGAGGTGGAAGGTTTGCCTGTTATTCCAGGGGCAACCTTCTGCCTCCTGGTTCTGGCTAGGGAAGAAGATGCCTTATTTTCTGAAATGTGCTGTGGCACCAGAAGCTGTCAAGATTCGCCTGTGGAGCACCTGCAACCAAAGGGTGAGTTCTGCTCTTGCCAAAGGGCCTATGTTTCACCTGAACTGTGTTAAAGTGGGGATTGGACTGCTGAATTAGTGGGAGGCTTAGAGGAGTAGGCTTAGCCAAAGTAAAAGTATGTTCAAGTCCAGCACAAGGGGAAAGCCAAAACATGTAGAGGATAATGGGTATAGATGTGCTACACATTTACCCTTGAATCTACATTGCCAAGCTTTTCAGGAAGAGATGTTTAAGTATGTTCGAGTTTAGAACAAGGGGAAAGTCAAGACATGTAGAGGAAATGTGCTATATGTTTACCCTTTAATCTACATTGCCAAGCTTTCAAAAAGAGTTGTTTAATGTCCAGAGAAATGGCCGTGTATGGATTGTGGAAGGTAGAGGTGGGAGACCCCCCATCTTCAGTAACCAGGTTCACCTCTACGGATTTGCTCTGTGGCCCTTTTACTTTGCCTCAGGCACTTGGCCAGTGCTGAGGGAAGTACCCAGACATGGGATTGAAAGGAAATTTCCCTTAAGGAGTCGAAGGTTCTAAGGTGGTTTGGGGAGCCACCAACAAAAAATGTGTCCACTGCCATATGGACAGGGATCGGGTGGCTGGCAGGGGAGCTGGGCCAGGAAAAAACCCAAATAGTGTACAAGTCGGGCTGTGTACCCAAAGCAGCATGCAAGTCCGGGCTATGTGCCTGGTGGGTTCAGAGCCTGAGGGCTGCAGTGTTAAAGAAGTGTACTGTATCTCTTATCTGCATTACCAGGAATGTAGCCCCGTGGGGGTCCGTCTATGCTTTGTTTGTTCAGTTTGGATGTGAATAAAAGCCACACTTTAGAATCCCATTCCTGGTATTGGACATTACAGTTATTGCTTCCTGCGTTCGGATTTACTTGGGTGCCACTGCGCAGAGTAGCCAACCTAGGCCCCTTGTACCGAGTAACCTAGTCCTCCCCGAACCCAGTCCCCCACCTGGTACTGCTGTCAGCTTCAACAGCATACCACCTGTTGTTTGCAAAAAGGCAGGGGTCCTGGGGTTACATGAATATAACTTGGGGCCTGGAGACAGGGGGTTTGTATGGATTTGGAGTTATAGGGTCCAAAGCTGGCAAAAGCAGGAGGGGTGGACAGGGAGAGGGTAAGAAATAAGGTTGGGGTAGGAGGTAGAAGGGAGAAGGATTTGAGAGGAGAGGAAACATCCTTAGAGTCAAGGAGCAGTGGGGAGGCAGACTTTGGTAGGTAGTAGAGTACAACAAGAGTGTGTAGCTGAACAGAGTTGCTTTACTACTGAGGGGAAGGGGCACAATGCTACCAAGGGGAAGGGGTACAATGTTTAAAATAAAGCTCCCTCAGGTATCCAGCTGAATAGCTTGTAGTAGGGAAATAGAAAGTGAAGGATGCTTGCTTAAGTATACACCCTCTAGTGGAGGAGCTGTATAACCTGCTAATGGGGAAGCAGGTACTTAGTATTTTGTCTGAAGGAAGGGGAGTATTGCATCTGAAGGGAGGGGCTAATAGTGGAGTTTATTCTAATGGAGTGGTAAAGAAATCCTGATATTGTGGATCTCAGTATTGTGATGCTTGGCCAGCTGGTTATGATTGTTGTATGATATTTGTAATATAAAAATATAGTAGGTGATTGTCTCACATAAGACAGCCTGTGCTTATGAGTGCCCCTCCCCCCAGGTTTCAGTGAAGCTACAGGATATATTAAACTGACCAGGAGATCTCTGTAATGTAATTAACTTCCTTGAGAAATGGCATTTTATGGCCTTTTTTATGACCTCATGCTTTGAAGTTGGGAAACCTAAAATATACATTTTATTACAGGACAGGACAAGGCTATCTAACACCTAGGTAAGATATTGCAGGGTTGTAAACCTCAAGGGAAACTGGTGGATCAAAGACTTATAATTTGGGAAATGAGTTTTTGTTGATGTCACCTTATTAAATATACTTCCTGATAGGATATCATGTTTGTTTGTTTTTTAATTCTAAAAAGGAGGAGCTAGATGACTCACCAAGGGGTTGGGGAGATGGAGTTGAAATGCATCCTTGTAACTGGGGAATATGACATATTATTTTCCGAGAGAAACTAACTAAGGCACTTATAGAGGAAATACATTAGATAGAAAAAGTCTAACTATTGTGGTAGGAATTTTTGTTTCGTAATCTTCCCTTGTTCTTTTATGTGATTGTGAGCTCTTTGATATATTGTTCTGTGTTTACATTTTCATATTTTTATTATCTTTTGGAAAAATCTTTTTTTCAAGATACTGCCTGGGTGTATATTCAAAGTTCCTTTTGCATGTGATGTATACGTGGTTAAGTTTGACAGCTGTTCTGAAGGGCTTGATGGTGTTACTAAACTGGAAAAAGGTAAGAATATACCTAAGGTCTCTTATTGAGTTTAAGGGTTAATTTTTAGAAGCCGGGCTTGGTGTCCCTGGTGAAATATTGTACCTCAATCCCCGAAGAGGGTACGTATCTGAGCCTGTATATTGGGTACAATAGCATAAGGTTCATAGTTTGAATCCCCCCCTAGAACTTGAGACTAAAAGTGATTCGGACCCAAAAGCAGACAGGAGGGTTACCCTGTCTGTTACCTGTTCACACTATTGCGCTCTGAGGTTGGCACTGTGGGAGCAGAGGGCCTGACCTGTTGAGTGCGTTTGTGACAGATTTGGTTAGCAGCGGTGAGATAAAAATTTGGTAACACAAGCTTTAACTGTTTAGTGTGTCAGCTTAATACTGTACAGCTCACGTGCAAAATAAGACAGTGATTTATTTTAAAAAAAAGAAAACAGAACTATATCATTTTGCTTACAGTCAAGTTCCTACCTGTTTTATTTTTTTTTTTAAAGTGCAAGTTAGAGTATCCATAGTTAAGGAAGAAGATGGCTTCTAACTACAGCGGGCACACTGCAGACTACATGAGGCAGTTGTGCCAGGACAGAGAAGTCCTGCACGAGGGGAGAGCAACCAAGCAGAACCTCATGGATGCTCTGATGGATGCTGATGCCCAGAGTGTCGAGTCACAGACTGTGACTGTAAAGGACCGTACCTTGGGCATGGAGGGGCCAGCAGCCAGTGCAGTGTCCAGATCTGGTAAGGAGGACAGCAGGGCCAGTGCAAGTGAAGGGCCACAGCAGCAGGGGAAGGTCACCAGCACTCTGGAGCCAGAAGCAATTAGGCTGCAGATTGAGTTTCACAGAATGGAGCTGGAGTTCCAGAGAGAAGAGAAGAGAAGCGAGAACAGCGAGCCACAGAGGAGAAAAGGGACCATGGACAGCAAGAGGCGGAACGTGAACAGCATGAGCGCCAGAGGTGACATAAAGTGGAGAAGTTATGACTCCAACCACCAGCACCAGTGCAGGTAAGTGGCTTGGGTTTAACTGGAACTGCAGGACTGGGTTACAAATTAAATTCCAAATTCATAGTGGAATTTAAAGAGGGGGAGGATATGGATGCCTTTTTAAATTCCTTTGAAAAGTTTGTATTCAGGCAAAGATTCCTAGGGGGACCTGGAGCTTCCAGCTATCCCGCTACTTATCAGGAAAGCTCAGGATGCATTGGTTCAAATGGACAATGAGGACAGTAATGATTACAGCAAACTTAAAGCTGCACTTTTAAAAAAGTTTGATTTAAATACAGAAGCATACAGAGCTAAATTCCATAAGCTCAGGAGAAGCCCTGATATGAGCTATGAGGAGCTAGCCATGAAACAACATCAATGTTTAAAATGTTGGAAGGAGGGAATTGAAGCAAACTCTGTAGATAAAATTGAAAATGCTATTTTGTTAGAACAGTTTTTCTGGGCATGCACAGCCAAGCTGAAAACCTGTCTGGAGGACCAAGATCCCAAAACAGTGCAAGAGGTTGCTGAACTCTCAGACCACTATGCCAAGAGCACACCTGCTCTGAGAGCAAATGGGAAGGGTGTGGCAGTGCAGAAAGGGAAAAGCGTGACTTCAGGGCAGCTAAACCCCTCACTGCCTCCACCTAAACCAGTTAACCCCAGGTTTCAAAGAAAATATTCTTCTGAGAAAAGAAACAAATGTTGGGTTTGCAAAGAAACTAGGCATATTGCCAGACAGTGTCCAAAAAGGACAAGCAATACACAAAATGGGTCTAGGAAAGAAGTGGGTTGTTTGTGTGTCCCTGGAAGCATGCCTGTGAACATGAGGGAATACATGCACCCAGTCATGGTGAATGGTGTACAGACACAAGGGTTAAGGGACACAAGGGCATCCCTAACATTGGTAAAAGGGGATCTGGTAGAGCCTGGTCAGCTTATACCCAATAAATTTGTAACTGTACAAGACTTCACTGGGGAGGAGAAAACATTGCTACTCGCTAGTGTTCTCCTAGACTGGGGTAAAACAGGGGGAACTGCGCAATGGGTGGCTGTAGCCAAAACTTTAGCAGTTGACGTCATCTTTGGCAACAATCTAAAATGGGGGACAGTGTGTGCAGTTACCTGTAGACAAGCAGCAAGGGAAAACTGTAGTTCCCTGGACCCCATAGAAGCCACTGTGGAAACCACTGGGAGGCTGGTTCCCCAGCCTGTGTCCCCTGATATGGAGACAAATGAAAAGGGGGTAGAAATGTCCCCAGTAGCAGTTAACCACACAGCTGTGGAGGGTTACTCTGAAGAAGGAGGGGTGACCCATTGTCAGAGGGTATGGGATGACAGTGATCCTGACTGCCCTGATGCTAGTGCTAGGGACACTAGTTTAGATACTGATGGGGACCTGTCCCATGCCTTGGGAATGTGTAAGGAGTTTGCAGCTGCTCAGAAAAGTGACCCTAGTCTAGAGAAGCTAAGGGCTTGGGCAGACTCTGACAGAGCACAGGGAGGTGACAGTAAACATAAGGTTTATTGGTAGAATGGACTGATGTATACTCAGGCTGTGAAGACAGAGGGAGGGGTGATAGGCAGGCAGCTTGTTGTTCCCCAGGAGTACCGTCAGCAGTTGCTCAAGATTGCACATGATACTCCTATGTCTTGTCATCTGGGAATTGCATGCACCATGCAGTGGTTGGCCCAGAATTTCTATTGGCCCAACTTCACCCAGCAGGTGAAGGAGTATCGCAGGTCTTGTCACCAGTGCCAAGAAATAGGGAAGGCATGTAAGAAAACCCAAGCAACCCTAATTCCATTGCCCATAGTGGAGGAGCCATTCCAGTGGGTGGGAATGGATATTGTGGGGCCTTTAAATACACCAAGCTCCTCTGGGAAGAGGTTCATCCTGACTGTGGTGGATTATGCCACCCGGTATCCAGAGGCAGTTGCCCTATCCTCACTGAGGACAGACAAAGTGGCAGATGCCTTCTTTGGGATTTTCTCCTGTGTTGGGTTTCCACAGGAGGTTATCACCAATCGAGCGTGTTCTTCATGTCGGACCTGATGAAATGTTTTTGGGGAAGTGTGGGGTGGTGCAGAGGTGCACGACACCTTATCATCTGCAAACCAATGGGCTTGTGGAGAGATTTAATGGTACCCTGAAGTCAATGCTCCAGGCGTTTGCTGAACAGCATGGGAGGGACTGGGAGAAATACATTCCCCACCTGTTGTTTGCATACAGGGAGGTGCCCCAAGAGTCATCAGGATTTTCCCCCTTCGAGCTCTTATATGGACGCCGGGTACGTGGGCCCCTTGACTTGATCCAGGAGGACTGGGAAGGTAAGCACGCCACACAGGGACCTCCCATAGTGGATTACATCCTTAAGTTTAGGGAAAGGTCAAAGGAGCTTATGGGGACAGCACAGAGCAACCTGGCAGCTGCCCAACAGAAACAAAATGTGTTGTACGACCACAGAGCCAGAGCTCGCTCGTACACGGTGGGTCAGGAAGTCACGGTCCTTATTCCAGTCCAGAAAGACAAGTTGCAGGCTGAGTGGGCAGGATCATACAAAGTAGTTAGAAAGGTAAATGACATGAACTATATCAGAGAGTAACCTGACAGAAGACATACAGAAAGAATGTACCATGTCAACATGATGAAGCCATATGCTAATAGGGCTGACATGATGTTTGCAGTATGTAGTCCTGGGGAGGGATGGATGAAGGAGATCCCCTTCTGGACTTGCTGGAAGAAAGCAAGCAGGAGTTCTCTGTGAAGGCAGCTAAATTGTCTCCCCAGCTGGTCCCAGACAAGATCCGGGAGGTTTTAGGAGACTTTGCCCCACTGTTAGCACCAAACTTGGACTAACCCCCTTAGCGACGCACAATGTGGAGACAGGGACACAGATGCCCATACGGCGGACAGCATATCGGGTGTCATAGGCTATTCAAAAGGACATTAGGAGGGAGGTGGAGAAAATACTGGATTTAGGGGTAATCCAGAGATCTCACATCCCCTGGGCCTCACCCGTAGTCCTTGTGCCCAAGTCAGATGGCTCTACTTATTTTTGTGTGGACTATAGTGGACTAAATGCAGTCATGAAGTCAGACGCCCACCCAATGCCCCAGACAGAAGAACGCCTGGACAAGTTGGGAGGGATGGCCTACTTTATGACTATTGACCTGACAAAAGGGTATCGTCAGGTAGAGTTAACTGACAGAGCTAGAGAGAGGTCGGTCTTCATCACTCTGATAGGCTTATTTGAATTTAAAGTAATGCCTTTCGGAATGAAGAACACCTCGGCCACTTTCCAAAGGTTGGTAAACCAGTTGTTAAATGGTGCTGTGGAGTACGCTGTGGTGTGCCTGGATGACATTGCCATCTTTAGTGCCAGCTGGGAGGAATACCTGTCCCACCTTAGGGAAGTGCTGGGCAGGATACAGAGGGCCTGGCTCACTGTCAAAGCTGAGAAGTGCCAGATAGCCATGGCTGAGTGGCATACCTTGGGCATGTTGTGGACCGGGGCCAGCTCTGTCCTAACCAAGTAAAAATATAGGTTCTCAAGGCATGGCCCAGACCAGAAATGCAGAAGCAGGTCAGAAGTTTTCTAGGGACAGCAGGGTACTATAGGAAATTTGTACCCAGTTACAGTGCCCTGGCTGCTCCCTTATCTGACCTTGTAAAGAAAAAGATGCCTAAGAAAATCACCTGGGAACCAGCCTGTGAAAAAACCTTACCAGACTGTAGGAGGCACTGTGCGCTGCTCCTGTGTTGAGAAGTCCTGACTATAGTAGACCCTTTATAGTCCAGACTGACACCTCAGATGTGGGTATTGGGGCAGTACTGAGTCAGACGTCCAACCTAGGAAAAGATCACCATGTAGTGTAGCTGAGTAAAAAGTTACTTCCTAGGGAGCAGGCTTACTCTACTGTGGAAAAATAGTGTCTTGCCATAGTGTGGGCCCTAAATAAGTTAGAGCCATACTTAAATAGGCAGCATTTTGAGGTACAAATTGACCACAACCCCCTGGTTTGGCTGACATAAATGTGAAAAGTTAATGGTAGACTATTAAGATGGAGTCTTGCCTTGCAAGGGTATGACATGATGATCTTACATAGGGCTGGAGCGACCAATCAGAACGCAGATGGCTTATTGCATCTATTTGAGGAGTGAACTGACTTAAGAAGCTCATCCCATGCAGGGGATAGAACCCCCAAATTCAGTCTAGGTGGGGAGGATTCTGATGCTTGACCAGCTGGTTATGATTGTTGTATGATATTTGTAATATAAAAATATAGTAGGTGATTGTCTCACGGAAGACAGCCTGTGCTTATGGGTACCCCCCCAGGTTTCAGTGAAGCTACAGGATATATTAAACTGACCAGAAGATCTCTGTAATGTAATTAACTTCCTTGAGAAATGGCATTTTATGGCCTTTTTATGACCTCATCCTTTGAAGTTGGGAAACCTAAAATATACATTTTATTACAGGACAGGACATGGCTATCTCACACCTAGGTTAGGGATTGCAGGGTTGTAAATCTCAATGGAAACTGGTGGATCAAAGACTTATAATTTGGGATCGGCCCAGTGGCACTGAGGGTTGAGGCACTGGACGCCACACCTCGCGCTACGTGGGTGACCCAGGTTCAGGAACGGACTCAGATCGCCGAGGGTCGGAGGGAAGGAGGAGGATCAAGTGTCCCAATGGATATTCTCCTCCTCCTGGGGTGGGTTCCTTGGGTGCTTTGAGCACCCGACACTCCGGCACCAGTGGAAGCACAGGCATCAGGGCACTAGGCGGCTCTCTAGAGTCAGGGGGGGAGGATGTTGTAGGCATTTTACAATTTATTTAGTTGTTTAACCAGGAATAGCACACTAAGCTGAAAAATTTTTTACAGGAGCGACCTGGCAATGACAATGGCATGCGTAAGCATGCCACCTGTCTGGACATCAGTCCTCTGTGCCGACACCCTCAGGGGAGGAGGGACCAAAGGGGAAGAAAAGCAGAAAAACACCCCTCTCGGGCCAGGATGATGACTGATCCCAGCCCCGATCACCTACCCACAGGCAGACCCCACTGTGTGCAGGCTCTCCGGAGGAAGAGAAGTGAGGTAGAGAGACAATGGAGCAAAGCCTGGCACTCTAGGGGCAGACACCGTGGGAGGAATCACGGGGATTGATCGGTCCGAATGAGTGGACCGAGTGGGTAGTAAGGAGGGGATAAAAAGAAAGTGTAAAAACAAAAGTCTTATAATTTGGGAAATTAGTTTTTGATGATGTCACCTTATTTAATATACTTCCTGATAGGATATCATGTTTGTTTGTTATTTACTTCTAAAAAGGAGGAGCTAGATGACTCACCAAGGGGGTGGGGAGATGGAGTTGAAATGTATCCTTGTAACCGGGGAATATGAAATATTATTTTGGGACTCCGAGAGAAACTAACTAAGGCACTTATAGAGGTAATACATTAGATAAAAAAAGTCTAACAATATTGTGGTAGGAGTTTTTGTTTTGTAATCTTCCCTTGTTCTTTTATGTGATTGTGAGCTCTTTGATATATTGTTCTGTGTTTATATTTTTCATATTTTTATCATCTTTTAGTAAAATCTTTTTTTCAAGATACTGCCTGGGTGTGTCTTCCAAGTTCTTTTTGCATGTGATGTATACGTAGTTAAGTTTGACAGCTGTTCTGAAGGGCTTGATGGTGTTACTAAACTGGGAAAAGGTAAAAATATACCTAAGGTCTCTTATAGAGTTTTAAGGGTTAATTTTGGAAGACTGGCTTTGTGCCTCTGGTGAAAGATTGTACCGCAATCCCTGAAAAGGGTACGTATCTGAGCCTGTACATTGGGTACGCTAGCATAAGGTTCACAGTTTGAATCCCCCCCCAAGAACTTGAGACTAAAGGTGATTCGGACCCAAAAGCAGACAGGAGGGTTACCCTGTCTGTTACCTGTTCACACTATTGCACTCTGAGGTTGACACTGTGGGAGCAGAGGGCCTGGCCTGCTGAGTGTGTTTGTGACAGGTATTACCCCTTTAAGTGCTTTGCTGTAGCTCTTAGTTGCTTCCCCTTTAAGATGAAAAGTGAAGTGCAACCGAGTAGGAGGTGGGGGGTCTCTCAGCTCTGGTAGTGTATCTAATAAAGGAAGAAAGTGTGGAGGAGGAATGAAAAATCACTAAGAAGCCAGTTCAGGTTAGGCAAATGCTGGAAACAGTGCTGTGAAGGATTGATCAGTTCAGCAAAACATACAAGCCATGCAGCGAGATCTGCACTGTACAGCTCACAGAACTGTGCAACTGAATGAACTGTGTAGCAAAAAAATCAGGACTTCACTACGCAGCTGCTAAAGGAAAAAAAGTAAGGTTTATCTGCTATCTTATGCCCTAGTCCAATGATTTCAGTACTGGCAGAAGCATTGGGCAAGAAACCAGTGTCAGCGCTCCGGGGCTGTCTATAACCATTCAGGTCCCACAGTGATGGGTGGCAGGTATTCAATTAGAAAAGGGAGGAAAGCTCCAACATCCCCTTTCTCTTGTCCTGGGTCAGGGACCAGCTGTTACCTTGCGAGCCAAGGAGGAGAGCGGGCAGCAGGTGTCTTCTCGCCCTGTGTTGGATGGACAGGTTGCTTGTGGAGGGGACCGCTACCTCTAGCCATCAATAGGGGTCAGTATGTTGCTGGGTGCCAGATCCCCTTTCTCTACAGACAAGGTGAGCAGCCTGATGGACACTCAGCTGTCTCCCCCTTGCTGGCCATCTGTCAGCTCTTGGCCCGTTCCTGAATCTGGGTCATCAGTGTCATAAGCAGTAGCACTACCACTGCATCAGTGGGCCAGCTTGGTATTTAAAGTTAACCCCCCAACTTTGTACCTTAATAGCTTTGTCTCCATTCAATAGAATTGCATGAAATTTTGTCTGCACAGTCAGGGTGAGGGGGGCAAGGTCTCTTGCCTTGAGACGTTTCGTGAAAGTCAGATGTCTGGATTTCGAGATCCAGATAGTGAAAAAAGTGGAAAAATTAGGGGGTTTTAGCCTTTTTTTTTTCTGCTCTCACCTACAGCCCAGACAGTTTGGAATTTTGTCCTTGCACAAGAACGGGAGCAAAGAAGAGACAGGAAGTTACTGCCCTGTCAGTTTGACCTCAGTCATAGGGAAAATTATGGAGTCATTACTAAAAAAGAGGAAAGTGGCATACCTGAAAGATACCAGAAGAATGTACCCAAGGCAACACAGCTTCACAGCGGGATGATCTTGTCAAACCAACATGATCGACTTCTTTGACTGCGTCACCAGAATAGCGGATCAGGGAGGGGCAGTGGACATTGCATACCTGGATTTCAGCAAGGCCTTCAACACTGTCCCTCACAGAAGGCAAACAAACAAGCTGGAACATACAGGAGTAGGACAAAAGGTAGTTAATTGGATCAACAACTGGCTAAACGATAGGATCCAGAGAATGCTAGTAAATGGATCTCTGTCGAGGGACGGTAGGGTAACGAATGGCATCCCGCAAGGGTCAGTGCTGGGACCTATACTATTCAACATCTTTATAGGGAACCTCACAAATGATTTGAAAATGAACGTTTGCCTGTTCGCAAATGATAGTAAGCTAGAGTGGACTCACAGGAAGGGGCAGACAACATGAAAACTGACCTTAGGATGTTGGCGGAATGGTCCAGGGCTTGGCAGCTGAAATTTAATGCTAAATAATGTAAGATAATGCACCTGGGCAGGAGGAACCCAAGAAAAAGGTATACACTGGGAGGATACCAACTCAAAGAAACACAGATAGAGCGAGATCTCGGCATAGTGATCACCGATTACTTAAAGGCAGGAAAACAGTGTGAGAAGGCAGCACAGAAAGCAAATGGCATCCTCGGCTGTATTAGTAGGGGTATTACTAGTAGGAAGTGGAATGTGATCATGCCACTGTAGAGGTCCTTGGAATACTACAGTCAGTTCTAGAGACCTCACCTCAAAAAGGACATTGACTGTTTGGAGACGGTGCAAAGAAGAGCTACTAAAATAGTGCAGGGTCTACACCATGAGATATATGAGGTGTGACTCAGGGAGCTAAATTTATACTCCCTCGAGCAAACAAGAAACAGAGGTGACATGAACGAAACATTTAAGTCAGTGAAAGGGATAAAAACAATTCAGGCAGAAAATCTATTTCAGTACAATACAACAGCATGTACAAAGGGCCATAATTTGAGGCTGGTGGGAGGTAAGTTCAAAAGCAACCTCAGGAAGTACTTCTTTACAGAGAGAGTGGTGCAACCTTAGAACAGCCTGCCCCAGGAACTGGTAGCATCAAAGACGATTAAGAGACTTCAAACTTGCATGGGATAGGTATTGCGGACAGGTTAAATTGCAGGTAAAGAGTGGGGGAGGTAGTCTTTTGGGGCAGACTAGATGAAAAGCCATTGCTCATATAGGGCCAGTGGCCACATACAATGTATAGAGCCTATGGGAAGACTGGATGGGCCTAGCGGTCCTTATCTGCTGACAATTTCTATGTTTCTATCATACAGTCCCCATTTGCTGGGGCCTTTTTGTTTTGTTTGGTGAAAAAATATCAGTTGATTCCCAAGTTATAAGTATTACATTTTGGTTTACAGCATCCTCAGTAGGGTCTTTCATTTATATGTCCAATATCAAAGAATTCCTAGCTTTCGAAAGTAGATTCTCCTTTCATGACTCAAAATTCTTCTTTCATGAGAAAAAAAAAACTCTTCTTTGGTATGACAGCCATCTTGTTTCTTATTTTTCCAAAAAAACTTGATGCCCTGGAGAAAAACAAACACATGAATCCAGCTAAAGAGGACCAATTTTTTCTCGTTTTTGGAGTTTGTTTTCCAAAAAACTACCCTAAAATATGGTTATGGGACATTCCTAAAATCCTAGGTGGAAGACTTACCAATGGCATCCAATTCTTCTTTTGTGAGCCAAAATGTGAGTCTCATAAAAGAAGAATCATAGCTCAGAAAATAATTATGTAACCCACCACAATTGGGGCTTGCCTGTTGGGCTCCAGCCCGTCACTGTACCATGGCTCTGGGTGGGCTCTGGCCTCTATGGCAACCTATGTGGTCCTCAAGGCTGCTGCCACCATTTTCCTGTGTCTCAGCCCCATGATCAGAAGTTGGATGAGCTCTGATCTGTGTTTCTATGCCTCCAGGCATTTTTGGAGATGATTCAGTGACCTAGTGAGCTGCTGAAAAGCCAACTGCAATGTAAATGTAACCCCTAGGCAGCACTGTCTCTAAGGTTATCACTCCTGCCTGTACTTGGGCAACAGGTTTAAGGGCCTGGGTTCAATATTTTGGTGCCTCCACCCAGAGTAAAGTATGCAGGGGTATCTATCTAACCTGGTGTAGCCCTCTGGGAAGCTATATCAACCCACAAGCCCACCTTGTGACCATGAATCTAGTAACATGAAACAACCCTTCACAGCAGTTAACACACAGTTGGCATTCAATATTAACAATATGCACACACCCCTTGCACTTACTACCAGGGACTGGTCTTCGGTAAACCCCTGGAACCCCCTATAAAGACAGCGTTAACAAGGCAAGCATGCACCTTTAACATGATAACAGGCTTCAGTGATTCTAAACCAATTAAGAATATGCTCACAGGCCAGTTTAAACGTGAAACAGCAAATGGGTTTTATTAAGGGAACGTGAACAAGGGTGGGGTGTGAATCTAGAAGAATGATTACTTTACTAATTGAATTCAGGTTACTCTGCATGCATGTACTTTAGTCCCACAGTAAAACAGTCTTAACAACAACTGGGTACCCAGAATGTTACGCTGGCTGGCCAGTTTCGGTGCCCACGGTTGCCAGTGTTGCAGCTGTTGTTGGGGCCCTTGATGAAAAGAAAGGCAGTTAAACATGTATGAACAAGACCTTAGTTACAGTAGTTGTATCCTCAGCCAGTTGGCCCAGACCTATGTAACCCTGTAACACACTAGAGCAATCAGATGGTATCACAAACGATCTAAAGAGAAGTTGCAGGGAGCTACCCTGAATTTACTCACAACACCAATTGGTCAGAACTAGCCTGGCGATATCAAGACCTGCTGCAGAACACTGAAGAGCATGGGGAAGCTGGGCCTGCACGACTCACCTCCGCTTTACGGTCTGTCTGTCCAGGTGGTCACAACCTGCAATTCCTTGCTGCGCAGGGTCTGGATCTCCAATCTGGTCTCTTAATGAGAAAACAGTCAATGGTGCAGGAATAAATGCCTTTGGCTTGGTTTGGCATAGGCCCCAGGCTGGATAAACTCTTCTGGCAAGGTTCAGTTTGCTAGCAAAAACCTCCAGCTGGCAAATAGTTCAGTCACTGGTAAAGATGGGCTCCCTTCTGTCAATCAGGTGTCCCTGGATAGTAAATCTTAGCCCACAATAAACATTCAGCACATTTAATGAAAACAGCATTCACTTCTCTGCCTCTTGATTCAGTTTCAGGCCATTTCGCAATTGCAGTCAATTCACTGAGCAAACCTCTTAGTTGGTAGAATCAGTCTCTGATCACAGTTCCTGGGCCAAACGCTCACAGAAGCTCTTTTGGTCCAAAAGCTCAACCTGCACTCTTCAGAGCCACAGGGCTAACTGCCACAGTTTAAAGATTAGTTTCAGATTATTCCATTTTCTGCTATAAGGCAGTCCAGTGCTGGATACAATAAGAGGAAGGCAAGTCAGGCCTCTTCCTGCCAATTCTCTTCAGCTTCTTTCCTGGAGCTGCTTCACGGTGGTTCAAGCTTCTCACTCTCTCAGCTCTCCAAGCAACTGCTCCTCTGTCTTCTAACAGTTCTTGAACGAGTCTGGTTTTTAGGTGGTCTGGTTGGCTAGGGAAGCTGTCAATCACAGTTCTGGTGTTTCCATTTGTCAGTTTAGGCACCAACCTCTAAAACTACAAGAACTACAGCTTTCTCCCACAATGCACTTGACCTAAGGACCCCCTTGAGGTCCTTTGTGTCCCAACTGGTCCAAATCCTGGAGGTCACGGACCAAACATGGTGGCTCCCATTAGGATGCATAAGCTGCAATAAAGGCAGGTTAAACAAGCACTCTAATTCAAGTATAACAACAGATTTGAAGTAAATATTTACAATACCAGATAGTGCTCCCTCTGCTTTGTTATCTACCTTGGAGTGGGGGAAATCAGGATGGTGCCTGGCCGGTTGTGAGCTTTGAAGCACTCGGACCCAGCCCAGACCATTTACTGTATACACACTGTCTGTAGTCTTAAAGGGACAGCTGCGGAGGCACGTCATGGCACTCTCATGTAAATCAACAAGATAACAAATAACTATGGATTTACTATCTTCTGCAGGACATCTGCCTGGCAGTGGGTATTACTACAGCCCAGGGAGACACTTAAGGTAAGCCCCAAATTGGGGGGGTACGCTCTCACCTGCTAGGAAAACTTGGCATCCGCATCAAGTCTACACACCATAAACATTTTTACTTAATATAACACTATTTTTCACTATATACAGGTTGCAACCATGAATTTCTATATACATTACTGCGCAGTGTTATTGTTACCCTCTATAAGCGTGCTGTACTTATAAACAACATTTTTATAAACACAGGTATCGGTTAAACAATTACCATTTCATTCTAAATACTTTATCTTGTATTTTCATACTCTCTCAGTTAATTAGTTATATGCATTGTCCTTGTCTGCACCACTCTTTGTACACTAATCCATATGGCTGATAATCTGAACTTGTCAGCTAACTTTAGTTTTTTTGCAAAATGACCCTGGGGATACAGATTGGAGGGTTTTATCACTAACTTAGAAGTTGCAGTTTAACCTATTTTAGGAAGGGAGTTAGCTGTGATGTACACCCCATTATGGACCACATTCATAAGAAGGTCTACAAGCTTTCCTGGAGAATCATACGTGAGGCGTACTACAAGTTTAACAACTCTTTCAGATCTGCTGAGTGTAGTCGGCAGTGGCACAGTCCTTTCAGCATCTGCATTTGGATTAGCTACTCCCAGCTTATTCTCCATCAACAAGTCAGTTTCTGATGAAAGGAGCACCTCTGCACTCTCTTGCTGTTCAACATTGGAAATAGAACTTGCATCTGTAGTAGCGCTTGAACTTGCTTGTTCTGTAGACTCTGGTTCATCATTAAGTGGTATTTCGATGGAAATTGATTCAGAGCGTATACTGTTGGCACTCTCAGAGTTAGCAATACTGGTTAACATGAGTTCAGGTTCACTAGGTCCAGATATTTCAGCATTAAATGAAGATTCACCATTTTGTTCCTCACTTTCTTGATCAGGACTGGCTATTTCAATTTCAGATAGTTCCACAAGAGGTAAAGAATCAGCTACTTCCCAAGTTATACTTTGCACCTTCATATCAGGTGGTATTGGAGTGGTCGAGAGTGCAACATTATCTGATACTTCGTGATTGTCAGCACTGTCTCCCATATTACACAAAGGGTTGCCTTGGAATAACTGAGCTAGTTCGAAAGAAGGATAATATGTAGCCCAATATTCACTGTCATTGGACTCAGAATGATTGTCATCATTAACTGCAGCAGGACATGACAGAGGCTCTGGTGGTGGAACAGCAGGAGGTGGATTGACTGTTTCCTTCGGGCAGCAAATCTGGTAACAGGCCCAGTGAGAACACCAGCTTGAGATGCAGAGTCTATAATAATCTGGCCAATGGGTAAAGGGTGATTCCAGTGTATTGTCTTCAAAGCTTGTGGGTCATTTTCTGGACTCACTTTGTAGACTGGTAGCTCATCCAGCCTGCTGATAATGATGTACGGGGTGTGACACCACCGGTCAGCTATTTTGTGTTTCCCCATAAAGCCCAAATTTCTTAGCAATACATGATCTCCGGGTTGCAACTCCTGAGCTTTAACACGTTTGTCATGTCTCTTTTTGTTGGCTAAGTTTTCCTTGGCAGCCATCATATGAGCAAGCTGATAGACGTGATTAAGCTGGGCTTTGGGTTTTTGTACATACTGTAAATATTTGTCTGCTTGGATTCAATCTGGTGATACAGCAAAACAAATATCTATAGGTAAATGTGCTTCTTGACCAAACATCAGTTTATATGGTGAAAATCCAGTTGCATCGTTACCAGTACAGTTGTAAGCGTGCATCAAGGTACTTATTTGCTGACTCCATCTTGGCTTGTCCTTGGAGTGAAGTGTTCCCAGTATGTCCAACAATGTTCCGTTAAATCTTTCAGGTTGTGGATCTCCTTGTGGAAAATATGGAGTGGTTCTTGACTTTCTTACACCCCAGAGTGAGAGCCTTTTCTTGATTAAACGGCTTTCAGAGTCTCTCCCCTGGTCAGAATGGATCCTCTGTGGGGCACTGTGGTGGATGAAAACATTTTCAACAAGCACTTTGGCTACAGTGGCTGCTTTCTGGTCCTTTGTTGGATAGACCTGTGCATAACAAGTTAGGTGGTCCATTACTACCAGAACATTGCCAATGTTTTTTGCATTTGGCTCTAAACTTAAAAAGTCATTACATACAAGCTCCATAGGTACACTTGTGGCAATGTTAACCAGGGTTGCTGCTCTTTGTGGCTGGGCTTTTCTTTGGAGGTATCTGCTACAGGTTTTGATATACTGCTCTACATCTGTGTTCATTCTAGGCCAGTAGAACTGGGCTCAAGCCATGTCAGCTGTTCTTTCACTTCCCAAATGTCCCATTTAGTTGTGGAGTGCTCTTAGCACCACACGCTTAAACCTAGAAGGCAACACCAATTGCTGTCTAATGACTTTGCCTTGTTCGTCTGTGATCTCTCTGTACAGTAGCTTGTTTCGCAGTTTAAGTTTAGGCCCCTCTCTAAACAGCAAGGCAGTTCTCTGATCTTTTGACCATAGCTTAGAAACGTCTTGTTCCCTGTCTATGGCATTCAGCACAAGCTTGATCATAGAATTGTGACATTGTTCCCTCCAAATGTCTGCTGTAGTGAGTTGAGGCAGGGTGCTCAAATCCAAAACTGCAAAGTTGCAGCAAGCTACAGGGACACAAGTGTCTGGAGACCCCAAACTAAGCAATTCATGGGTTCAGCCAATGAGTATTCATCTCAGTCAAACTTTTGGCACAGGGCCTTCATGGACTGTTCTGACATTCTCACCCACTCGAGACTGGCAGCAGACCTTCTGGGCAGGGCATCAGTGTCAGTGTGACTAAGGCCTGGACGGTACTCCCCGAATAATCATATGTTAAGAGAGGGGACAACCACCTGTGTCCAATGACATCCAACTTGGCTGAGGTTTGGACATACGTTAGGGGATAATTGTCTGTCTTTACCAGTATTTTGGTGCCATATAGGTATTCATAAAACTGGTCTACTATTGCCCATTTCAAAGTGAGAAATTCAAGTTTATGTACAGAAATATTTTTCTTAGATGGAACCAGGCTTCTACTGGCAAACCCCACTGGGCATAATCCTTCCTCGTACTCCTGATAAAATACAGCTCCAAGTCCACTCAGACTGGCATCAGTGTGTAGTACATAAGGTTTAGTTGGATCTGCATAGGCAAGAATTGGCACATGCATGAGCTGGTGAATCATGTCATAGAATGCTTGTTACAATCAGGGGTCCATCTGGCTCTGAAGGGTTCATTTGGCTGAAAGTAGACTTTATCCCCTTCTGTTACAGCACTCCTTTTGTACTTCCAATTGGTAGGTGGATACCCTTGGTTTAGATTTAGCAGTGGGTGAGTTTCTTTGGTATAATCTTTTACAAAGCACTGATAGTATCCACAGAAACCTAGGAATCTTTGTAGTTCTTTAAAATTGTTAGGCCTTAGCCAGGTGGTTAAAGCTTCTACCTTACCTGGGTCCATTTGGATGCCTTCAAAACATGCAGTATGACTCACGTATTTTACAGATTTTGAAAAAACTGACACTTGTCAATAGATAATTTTAATCCAGATTCTTCCAACTGGTCCAGGATCTTGAGTAGGCAAGCTTCATGCTCTTCAAGTGTCTTGCTAAACACAATGACTTCATCCAAATAAACTAGGCACTCAAGGAAGTTCATGTCTCCTACAGTTCATTCCATTAATCTCTGGAAGGTTGCTGGCACTCCAGATATGCCTTGGGGCATGTGCATAAATTCATACAATTCCAAGGTACAAATCAAAGCAGCTTTTTCTTGATCTTCTGGCTCTATCAGGATTTGGTTGTACCCACTTCTGAGATCTAAGACAGAGAACCACTGACTTCCATTGAGATAATCAAGGGCATCCTGGATGCAAGGCATCATATGATGATCCAGTATGGTCCTTCGGTTAAGGGTTCAGTAATCCACGTACATTCTCACTGAACCATTCTTTTTCCTGACCACCACAATCAGTGATGCATATGGGCTGTGTGACCTGGATAATTCCAGCTGCTAACATGTCTTGGACATGGCAATGGACATCATCAATGTTTGCAGGTGCCAATCTGCGTGACCTTTCTTGAAATGGCCTCTCATCATGGAGTCTGATATGGTGTTCAATGCCTGTGATGCATCTGACATCCCATTCCTTTAACGAAAACACTTTCCTCCACTGTGCTTGCTTGCAGCTGATTTTATCCTTCCACTCTTTGTGAATGGGGAACTCTCCAAAATCAAACATGTCAGGGGTTACTTCACCATCCTCCTTGGTATGGCGCTTGCTTGGTAACACAGCAGTATCTTCACAATATATTTTAGCCAGGGTACAGCCTTGAGTGACTTTAATGTCTCTGTTGGTTACATTGCAGAGTTGCACTACCACTCTCCTACCGTAAGTGTGGGATCTGATATGTAGCACACTAGGTTTGACTAAGAGCCCATCCAGCAGTTCCCCTTCCTCTGGTGCATCCAGCATAAAGAATCTTGTTTGTCACATCCCTCAGCATCCACACTTCTCCACTGACATGACACTGTGCATTAGGAAGTGGGACAAGAGGTGAGGGGTCCTTATTCCAGACATACCCCACTGGATCATATTTTGCATTTTCTTTGCTCAGCATTTGCATCTCATATGCTCTCCGCACCATGGCATGAATGTGTAAAGCTCATCCAGTCTTTCGGGTTTGTTTCTCTTGACACAGCTGAGCTAACTGGCCAAACATGTGAGCATTAGTACCAATCAATAAAGAAATCCCATTATATAGGCCTGCTGGTGGGCAGGCCAAGGCCAGAGTCTCCATGGGCTCATCCATGCCAGCCACAGTAGATGGAAAAGATAGCCATATCTGTAAATAGCCATGGTAAGGGGTAAGATTTTATCGCTTAAGCTCCATACATGCTGTCCTTCGAGGGGTTGTAAAGGGTGGTCAGACAAGTGCTGGTCATACCAATCTTTAAATGTTATAGTGACCTGAGATTCCCTGTCCAATACAGCTCAGGCTGGAATACCATTAATGTGCACTGTGGTTTCCATAGATGGGCCTACCATCTCTGACCAGTCTGGAGGAGCTGTCTTCGCAGGTCTTTGTACAGTGGCTTTAGATGAAAATGATTTATGGGGGCATCCATACTGTGGCTTTATGTTACTTTGCCAAACCTTGTTAAGCAGTTTGGCAGTTAGTCTGCGCGGGACCTACAGTAAGCTGCACGACAAGATTTCTTAGTGTGCCCATCTTCGCCACACAGATAACAGAATACTTGAGCCCTGGAATCAGAAGGCTGAGCGGGATCCTCTTTGGGCTTACAGCAGTCAGAGGAGCAGGCTGGTACTCATCCTTAGTTCTAGGCTTGGATTCAGCTCCACCATAATTCCTCCAGGATACAGGCTGTCAGGACGTGTGAATGAGGTCCCTCACCATAGCTCACAGCTCTCTCATTTCTTCCATTGCATCACTGCCTGATCTAGTTTCAGTAACTTGGGCAATGGCCCATTTTACAGCAGGTTGACCTTCACAAGTGGCCTCAGTGTTGGAAGTGCAGTTGATGTGGCTTTTTACCATTTCAGCCATGTTCTGGGTGCTGGCTTGCAGTTCTTTTAGTTCTCTCAGCGAGTCACTGATCTGTGGAGAATCAGGGGCAGCATCCTGGTCATGAGGTTTCTCAGCAGTAGGAGCAGTTCATGCCATGCCAGCACATGGGTCCCAACAATCATCTTTGGTCTCAGCTTCCCAAATTTCCTTCATCATCCAGCAGTAGGCAGGGGGATTGTCCTTGTGGTCCTGAAATTTTAACTTTAGCATAAGCACACTAGAGTAGCGAGCAGACTCGAGAATATGTTCTAGCCTCACTGGGTTCAATTCACTAGTTGGTATACAACCATTGCTGTGTGCTCTCTGAAAAGTCCTCTCTACTTGAGTCACATAGGCAGATAGACATTCATTCTTCCATTGCTTGGTAGATTTGAACTTCCTCATTAAGTCCCCTCCTGACTCAGTATTACCAAACACTCCCTCTAAAGCAGACAGGTATTCATTGGCAGAGGCCTCCAAGTTGGTGAACCTCAGAAATTTGGATGACTTCAAGTGCAGGGCCCCTTAAACTCTCCATAAACCTATTTTGCTTCTCACCCTCAAAGCATTTCCACTCTTGGACCAAAGGAGATGCATATCCATCCAGGTTTCTAAGTCATCTTTCCCCATGGGGGTAGGATCAGTGCCTGAAAATAGTCACCGCCCACAGTAAGAGTCCAAATTCACAGAGGGTATCATTATGGGGGACACTGCAAGGGGAGACGGCATAGGCAGGGGCATAGGTGCCAGGGAGGAATTCACTGGAGTAGCCTCCCCAGGACTCTCTATGGCCCTTTTCAGATCCTCAAAGGTCTGTCCCTCAGCTGCTAATAGTTTTCCCAGCTTCTCTCTTAAGCCTTCCACTTTAGGTGAACCCTCGGGGAAGGCACCCCACTATGCATAGTGACAGTCCTCCATCCCACCTGGGATCCCTCAGGCATAATAATGCGAGGCACATCCTATGGGTCTATGGGAACACTATAGTCAATAAAGGCCACTATTGTCTGAGCAAACAGGTCAGCATTTCACCCTCAGACATTGATTTTGCCCAGACACTTAACTTTGCTCACTGCTTCCTCTATAGTAACTTTAGTGGTACCTAATGGAATATCCAATAACATTAAAGCATGGTGGGGATCAACATCCTCTGCCTCACTCCACCCCAACAGGTGGTGCACAGACATTTTGTGAGGGGGTTTTCAAGTTTAGCTTCAACGGGGTTCTCCATTTCAGTTTTGGTGCCAAATTAACAATTAACTGCAATTTTGCAGTTTGGCCACGAGGAGAAGCTAATCCCAGTGGTGCCTCCAAGATGTAACCCCTAAGCAGTACTATCTCTAGGGTTACTACCCCTGCCTGTACTTGGACAACAGCTTAAGGGTCCTGGCTTCAATATGTTGCTGCCTCCACCCACAGTAAAGTATGCGGGGTATCTACCTAACCTGGTATAGCCCTCTGGGAAGCTATGTCCAGCCACAAACCCACCTAGTGACCACAGATCTAGTAATGTGAAACAACCCTTCACAGCAATTAACACAGTTGGCATTCAATATTAACAATATGCACAAACCCCTTGCACGTACCACCAGGGTCTGGTCTTCGGTAAATTCCCTGGAACCCCCTCTAAAGACAGCATTAACAAGGCAAGCATGCACCTTTAACACTATAACAGGCTTCAGTGATTCTAAACCAATTAAGAATATACTCATAAGCCAGTTAAACATGGAACAGCAAATCAGTTTTATTAAGGGGATGTGAACAAGTGTGGGTATGTGAATCTAGAAGAATGATTACATTACTAAATGGATTCAGGTTACTCTGCATGCATGTACTCTAGTCCCACAGCAAAACAGTCTACAACAACTGGGTACCCAGAATGTTATGCTGGCTGGATAATTTCGGTGCCCAAGGTGGCCAGCGTTGCAGGTGTTGTTGGGACCCTTGATGGAAAGAAAAGGCAGTTAAACATGTATAAACAAGACCTTAATTGACCGGCCCGGTAGCGCTGAGGCGCTGGATGCCACACCTCGCACCGTGCTGGCAACCCGGGTTCGGGAACGAGCCCGGGCCGTCGGGGGTCAGCAGGGGAGAGAGAGAGGCTCAAGTATCCAATGGAAGGCTCTCCTCTCTCGGGGGTGGGATCCAGGGTAGCCCAGTGCAACAGCGGCCTCTAGTGGAAACCAGTGGCAATGCTATGCACTCGGGCACGTACAGTTGGGGATGACATCAGGCAGCCTTCTCTGGACATGGGTGAGAGCACCTATGTCACGGGCTGACGTACCAAAACATGGAAAAACCTGGTGCTGAGGATCAGGCGACGGCACCAGTCCCCCATTCCCAAAGTCGGGCTCTCCTCGACTGGCCTTGATTTCCGTGGCCGCTCCCCGTCTGATGCTGGAGACTGACATGATGAGAGGCGCCCAGGTAGAAGAAGGGCGACCCACCCCAGGTAGGGTTAGCTGGGGGTGCTAGTGTCGGAGGAGAGGGAGAGAGAGGCATAGTTCGAGGGACCTCAGGCAGGGCAGGAAAAAGGATTGGATGCCTGAAAGAAGGACCTCGGGGCCATGACCAGAGGGAAAAAGAGTTGACAAAAAAAAGACAAAAAACAAGACCTTAGTTAGCTGTATCCTCGGCCGGTTGGCCCAGTTCTTTGTAACCCTGTAACACACTGGAGCAATCAGATGGTACCTCAGATGATTTAAAGAAAAGTTGCAGGGAGCTACCTTGAATTTACTCACAATACCAGTTGGTCGGAATTGGCCTGGCAATATGAAGACCTGCTGCAGAACACTGAAGAGCATGGGGAAGCTGGGCATGACTCACCTCCACTTCACGGTCTTTCCCTCCAGGTGGCCGCAACCTGCGATTCCTTGCTGCATAGAGGCTGGATCCCCAGTTTGGTCTCTCAATGAGAAAACAGTCACTGGTGCAGGAATAAATGCCTTGGGCTTGGTTTGGCATAGGCCGCAGGCTGGATAAACACTTCTGGCAAGGTTCAGTTTGTTTGCAGGTGAAAGCCTCCAGCTGGCAGATAGTTCGGTCACTGGTAAAGATGGGCTCCCTTCTGTCAATCAGGAGTCCCTGGATAGTAAGCCTTAGCCCACAATAAACATTCATCACGTTTAATGAAAATAGCATTCACTTCTCTACCACTCGATTCGGTTTCAAACCAGTTCACGATTGCAGTCGATTCACTAAGCAAACCTCGGTCAGTAGAATCAGTCTCTGATGACAGTTCCTGGGCTAAATGCTCACAGAAGCTCCTCTCACTCCAAAAGCTCAAACTGCACCCTTCAGAGTCTCGGAGACAACTGCCACAGTTTAAAGATTAGTTTCAGATTAGTCCGTTTTCAGTGTTGGGTAAGTTACTTTTTCTATTACTTTCTATTATGTTTGGAAACTTGTTCCAGGAAGCTCTGTGCAGTCACTAGCAAGGATAGAGAAGTACTAGAAAAAGTAATATACCTTACAATTAGTTACTTATTTCTTTTTATACAAAAAGAATACAAAAATAATAAATAACTGTAACAGATAACATTTTTTGAAGGTAATAGGTTAGTTACTAGTTACTTTCAAATAAATGTAACTGGTTACAGCTACAGTACGTATTACTTTTGTATAAAAAGACATAAGCAATTGTAACTGTAAGGTGTACTACATTTTCTAGTACTTCTTCATCCTTGCTAGTGCCTGCACAGAGCTTCCTGGAACAAGTTTCCAAAAGTAATAGAAAATAATAGAAAAAGTAACTTACCCAACACTGTCCGTTTTCTGCTATAAGACAGTCCAATGCTGGATACAATAAGAGGAAGGCAAGTTAGGCCTCTTCCTGACAGTTCTCCTCAGCTTCTTCCCTGGAGCTGCTTCACGATGGCTCAAACTGCTCACTCTCTCAGCTTTCCAAGCAACTGCCCCTCTCTGTCTTCTAACAGTTCTTGAATGAGTCTGGTTTTTAAGTGTTTCAGTCAGCTAGGGGAGCTGTCAATCACAGTTCTGGTGTTCCCATTTGTCACTTTAGGCACCAATCTCTAAAACTACAAGAACTACAGCTTTTTCCACAAGGCACTTGACCTAAGGACCCCTCGAGGTCCCTTACGTCCCAATTGGTCCAAACTCCGGAAGTCCCAAGCCAAACACAGTGGCTCCCATTAGGATTCATAAGCTGCAATAAAGGCAGGTTAAACAAGCACTCCAATTCAAATATAACAACGGATTTGAAGTAAATATTTACAATGCCAGATAGTGCTCTCTCTGCTTTGTTATTGACTGCAGAGTGGGGCAAATCAGGATGGTGCCTGGCCAGTCATGAGCTTTGAAGCACTCGGACCCAGCCCAGACCATTTACTGTATACACTTAGCTATAGTCTTATAGGGACAGGCGTGGAGGCACATCATGGCACTCTCACATAAATCAACAGGATAACAACAAAAAAATGTGGATTTACTATCATCTGCAGGACATCTGCCTGGCAGTGGGCATTACTAGAGACCAGGGAGACACTTAAGGTAAGCACCAAGTTTGGTGGGGGGGGGGCTACACAAACAAAAAAACATGGTGGCACCATGCCTATTGTGCATGCATGGCCACCCAGCAGTAAAAATTAAGGGAGCCATTGCTCCGTTTTGGTGTTTTGGGCTGTGGCCACTGTAAATAATATCCCCGGCTCTGGGGCAGGCAGTGGAGACTGGGATCAGCAGCAAGAAGCTGGGGATATGGGAAAATGGTTTGGGGCCCCCAAGGGCAAAATAATAAATATAAAGGACTGCATTATTTGGGGGCAACAAATGTAAACAAACATGGCAGCTCTCAAGGACTCCTGAAGCAGGGGGCTGCTGGGAAAAGATTCAGAGGTCATGAAACAGGGAACTGTGCAGCCAATCAGGAAAGGACACTGGTAAAACTATAAAAGGGATGGGTAGCCTACCAAAAAGAGAAATTCCACGGGAATCCAGAGAGAGAAAAGAGTGCAGGAGGGACTGCTGTGAGCTATCCAGCCCAGTACCTGCACCCAAAAGGCCAGACCAGCACAGAGAGAGAGACTTTGGAGATTGTGCTACCTAGAGGAAGAGAATTTGAAGATTTGTTACCAGAAAACAGATATAACCCCCCTACAAATTGAGGTTTACTATAATGTCTTCCTGGGTTCCTAAATGCCCAGTATCAGGCTGGTGTCCTATCTGCAGTAGTTCTATTTGTCTGCGTTAGAGTGCTCTAGCGAGTTTCCACGCCTGTCTCTTTAACAGAGCACCTATTCTGTGTTTGGAAATCAGTCTGGGCTGGGTCCTAGTAATTAAGGCTAGCAACCAGCCAGACCGTCTGTTATACACCCCCATTCTGCAGTCGCTATATGTGTAGAGGGAGCCCCATTAGGAAATGTGGCTGTTTACTGTTTATCTGTTAGAGTAATAATGAAAAAGGAGTTTGTCTAACCTGCTTTCAATTGCAACTTGAGCTTTTGAATAACAGCCATTATTTTGGTTCTGGACTTCCAGATTTGGACCAATCAAACCTCTGGGGACCTAAAATGGAGACTGTTTCCAGAGGTCTTGTAGGATGGAAATTCTGTAGTTCTTGTAGTCTTCAGTGTTTGGTGCCTAAATGGACCTGGAGGGGGAGCCCTTTCTGTGACAAATAGTTCCCTCAGCCAACCGAGCCCTGTGGATTACCGGGAAACCCCAGAACTGCCTGAAGCAGTAGTAATCGAGGGTTGGAGGTAGAATAGTGAACAACTCGAGCTGTTGAGCAGTTGCTCCTAGGAGGAGCATTGGAGAATCAGCGGGAAGGCTCTGCTGGCCTGCTTGCCACATTCTCCTGCTTTTGAGCTGCCAGTGCAGCAACTGGACCATTTCGTTGCCGGTATATTTTGGCAATGGAAGAAAGAATAGAATTATTGTGGTGAGTGAGATTTTGGACCGAAGACTTGCTTCAGAAGCGATCGGCCTGCCTGAGAGAGAAAATAGCCTTGGAGAAGAAGGTTTGCACAGCAAAGCTGTAATTAGAAACCTGACTAAATCCGAACTGTGGCTTAGTGAACCTGCTGAGATAAGTGTCACCTGGGGTCAATAACCAATCTAGGCCCTGAAGATACCATCATCCTTGGTGATTTGAATTTAAACTGGCTATCTAATGCATCTGCTCCATTGGTAACATTCTGTGACACCTATGGCTTTACACAGCTAATAAAAGACCCAACCAGGATTAACCTAAAAAATTCCAGCAACAGCTCACTCCTGGATATTATGTTGGTAAATAAGCCTCACTTATGTACTCATGCAGGAGTACTACCGAATGATGTAAGTGACCATTGTCCCATAGCTGGCATAAGATATTCACCCAAACCATCCAACCCTGCTGAATTTGTCCCAAAAGGACAAAAAGAAGTTTAATATACCAGGTTACCTCCATGACCTGAGTAACACAATATACTGGCAAGATTTCTACCTACAACCTCAGTGGAAATAGCTCTCCAGATCTTAAAGGACATTATCACTAATGCTCTAAATATTCATGCACCATTCACCAATATCAGAACTAAAGCAAGGTCCTGCCCTGGTTCACCACTGATCTTAAAACAGCCTTGCTATCCAGAGACAAACTGTGGAAAAGGCAAGAAAACTAAGGACTCCATAGATTGGCTAAATTTCAGAAAGCAAGAAATTCATGTACAACACAAATAAGATCTGCCAAAGCGGCCTATTATAGAGCTGAATTGGATGCCTCCTATAATAACCCTACCAGGCTCTGGGGAACTATAAAGGGTATCTTGGATCAAAACTACTCCTGCCTTAACCTGCAAACTGCTACTAAATAACACAGAAATTACGGATAAACAAGAAATTCTAAATACCTTCAATGACCACTTCACCACAGCTGGACTAGCATTTGACTCTTCACCTGCAAATCTCCTGAGATCTTCCTTGAATCTTCAATCCACCGTGGGCCAAAAGGCTATATCAACCTTCTCTTTCAACCCAATAACATTGAAAGAAGTGGAAGATCTCCTCTCCAACTTGGATACTTCAAAAAGTGCAGGTACAGACTCCCTGGACCCCTACTTCCTCAAGATTGCATCTCAAGTCTTATCTGCCCCCCTTACTCATCTCTTCAATCTTTCCCTCACCACTGGATCCATTCCCTCCACTTGGAAAACAGCTCAAGTAGTTCCTTTACTCAAATCTGGTGATCCCATGGATCTCAATAATTACAGGCCCATTTCCATCCTATCAGTTCTGTCCAAGATGCTCGAAAAGTTAGTAAACTCACAATTAAGGGTCTACCTGGATAACAATAACCTCCTAAACACAGTACAATCAGGATTTAGATCAGGCACAGCACCATTTCAGCCCTAGCCAAAGTAACCAACGACTGGCAGACTGCTATGGATAAGAAGAATAGTACCTGTGCTGTGTTCCTGGATTTGAGCAAAGCATTTGACACAGTGGATCATGAATCACTGATCACCTCCCTTGGTTCAATAGGTTGGATTCCCTTCACTCAATTGGTTCAAGTGCTATCTATCAGACAGATCACAACTGGTAAAAATGGAAACTACTCTATCCACTTTAAAACCACTGCAGAGGTGTACCGTCAAGGCTCTATTCTTGGCCCCATCCTCTTGCCATCTATATTAATAATATTGATGCTAACCTCACTCAATCAAACATCCATCTGTTTGCTGATGATACTGTGCTATATGTTAGCAATCCTTCATTGTCTAAAGCCTGTGAACTGCTACAATCTGAATTCTCCATCCTACAACACAACTTGCTGGATAAAAACTACTTAAATGCCAAAAACAAAAGCTATGCTCTTTTCCTCACAAAGTTGCTCTGCCACTACCCCATCATCTACCACCCTACAACTAACCACATTACTTGGAGAAGCTGGAATCGTTGATAACTTCAAATATCTTGGTGTCTGGATTGATAACAAACTTGACTTTTCCGTACATATTGAGGAGCTACTAAAGAAACTGAGACAAAGGCTTGGTTTATTTTTAGAATAAAGCACTACCTCAACAGAGACTCAAAAAAAGATTAATCCAGGCTTCATTCCTATCCTCATTGACTATGCTGCCTTTCTGTATGGACACTGTTCTCCCCTCTTAAATAAACTGGACACCCTATACCACAGGTCCATCAGATTCATTACTGACCTTCCCTTCAGCACCCACCATTGTTCCCTTTATAAGGCAGTTAACTGGTCATCATTACAACACAGAAGAAACAGGAATGCTGCAATTTGATTTTCAAAGCCTTATCAGGCAAGCTACCTACCTACATCTCGGACTGTTTTACTCAAATCACTTCTAGGCCATACAACCTAAGGATCAGCAAAATTATCATTCTTAAGGTCCCTTTGCCTGCACCCAGCTTGGGAGGGCTGCTATCAGCCACTCACTAGCAATTGTTTGGAACTCACTCCAAAAAACCATGAAGCTAAATAACCTCCCACCCTTAATATCCTTCAAAAGATTATTCACCACCCTATTCCCAGAACTCTGCAACTGCTTCCACAAGGCCTAATTCACTACCCTATCTACACCCCCCTTTTTCTGCTCGTGTTTCTATATGCTGAAAAACTCCAGTTCCCAGTCCCAAGATTCACCCTCAAAATGCCTGCTAGGTCCTATAATCTACATATTAACTCTGATGTGCCAACTGCCTATTGTCTGACAGATTAAAAGTGTTAATGCCTTGTACATATGTATATTGTTATATACTAGCACTTATGTCATTGTATTTCTGTTTTTGTTACCCATGTCATTGTATTACTGTATATGATACCCTTGTCAATGTAATAACACTTGCACTTCTTGACCACTCAGGTCCATCTTGTAAATGAGCTATGCTCAATGATGTTCGCCTGATTAAATAAAGATTTTGATTGATTGATTGAAGTGTGCTGAATGTGTTTCGTGGGTCACGATTTGGTTCTTTACAGTGAATCCTACGTTCACTGGAGGCTTTTCCAGCAGCAGATCATGAACTCTTGCAGAACTGTAAATCTTGCCTGGGCCGCACTATCTTGGCCTAAGCCGCTGCCCCCAGTTCCTAGAGCATCTTGGTGAAAGACCTGCTTGGGGATTCGGCCCCCTTTTGAGCACCATCAAACAGGTAGCTACCACCAGGAGGTGAGTCATGTAGGCCCTGCTTCCCCATGCCCATCAAATCAATGCCATGAGGTCTTCATCTCACCTGTCCTACACCCTGGTCTGGGTAGCATGAGTACACATCAGGGTAGCTCCCTGCAACAGCAGCTGCAAATAATTTTGTATCATCTGATTGTTTTGTTCTGGGATACTGAAAACATACTGAACCATCTAGCTCGAGATTACAATTATTTGGGTTGTGCATATGCTAACCGTTTTCCTTCCTAAGGGCCCCAACAACAGCTGCAATGCCTGCCACCCCAGGCAATGCTTCAGGCTAGTCTGCATAACACACTGGGTACTCAGGTTTGCTGGACTGTTAAAAAAGGGGGCTTCCAGTACATGCTGAATACACCTAGATTGAATCAAAGTGTCAGTCATTCTATCAGATTCACGCCCCTCCCTTGGTCATTCCTCCTGAATAAATCAGATTACGTTGTTTCATGTTTAACCTGGCTAGTATGTATATTATTAATTGGGGTACAGTGGGAATATTGTACTGTTGCATATCTGACCTTATTTTACATGGGGTCTCCAGGTCAGATGCAGCTGATCCAGCCCTGTTGCTAAGTGCAAGGGGCATGAGCATATTACTACTGTTATTCAGTGAATGTGACTGTCCTAGGGTATTACTGTTTGGGCCACTAGAAGGGTTTGTGGGTGGTTATAGTGTCCTGGAAGGCTATACCAAAGCAGTTAAGCTACCCCAATACCATTCCTCCTGGTGAAGGCACCCATTCACAGAACTCAGGCCTGTCAACCTGTGCCTAGCCACACAGGCAGGGGTAGTAACCCATAGGATAGCGCCACTTAGGGGTTACACAGACAGAGAAATTTTGGAGTTTGCTGCAGAGAAAGAGAATTTGGAGTTTTGTTTCCAGAAAACAGAGAGAGAAATGATTTAGTTTTTGAAAGAGAATTTGGAGTTTTGTTGCCAGAACGAGAGAGAGAGAGAGAGAGAGAAAGAGATTTTGGAGTTTCCTGCAAAGAAAGAGAATTTGGAGTTTTGTTGTAAGAAAACAGAGAGAGAGAGAGAGAGAGAGATTTTGGAGTTTCACTGCAGAGAAAGAGAATTTAGAAGTTGTGCTGCCTGAAAAAATAGACATGAAGTCTTCAGCTAGAGAGATCTTGGAGTTGCAATGTGAAGGGCAGAGACTGTAAGTTTTGCAGCTTCAAAACTAACAAGCATTTGTCAATGCTGAATGTTGTCATGCTGGCATTGGCATTGGCAGTGGTGGAGCTAGAGACGCATAATAGGAATGGCAGGGAAGTACTGAAGTGACGCCAACCCCACCCCCACCCTGTAGAGAGCAACAGGCATTGGGGTGTGCCTTTGGGTCGATCAGCCATAAGCCATACCATTGCACCTCACCCTACCCTGTAGACACTGACAAGTGTCGGTGTGTGGTTTGGGGTCTTTGGGCATTATACTTACCCCATTCCATAAGGAAATACACTGACGTGGGTGCAGTATAGGAGTGTGGGGTGAACTTTGTGGCCGAACAGTGCAAGACACACCACGATGCCTGTCAGTGGTTGCAGGGTGGGTATGGGGGTGTGGAATGGCATGAGCATTACATCCTATGATCCCAAGTCACAGCCCTGACACCTGTCAGTCCGTACCGGGTGGGGTGCTACAGTTGGAAACCCTAACACCGTAGGCGTGTAGTGGTAGTTTCACTCCACCTTTTCAACATGGGCTGCTTGTCAGGCCACCTCATGAAAAGCGGCACAATCACTTTGTTAGCTGAAACATGGTTTTGCACAGTGGCTGTGCCATTTAGCGACAGAGGGATGAAAACACAGTTTTGGGCAAGATGTGGAGAATGACATCTGTATTGTTCATGAGGAAGCGTAAAAAGTGGCAATGTTGAAAATCTGGAGTGGCAATATGAAATATTGGTGAAGCAATGAACATGCATACAAACTGCGCAACAGACATCCACAACCCAATTATCTGTGGGAGTTTTTTAGGCAAATTTTCAATATAGGCATTTTGGGACCTCCCCTTATGAACAGTAGTGCTGTGATTTTGTTAATGTGTCCCAAATGGTGATTTCCCACACTGAGCATGCCATTGTGCACCACAGTTGTGGAAACGCATTTTGGGCAGGCTGTGAAAAATGGCAGCTGTACTGTTGATAAGGCGGTGTGCACAAATGCCAGTGGTGAAAATCCGGCATGAAAATATTGCAAATTTACGAAGTTACAAGGCTGCGTGGAAACTGTGCAACGCACGCTTTCAGCACAGTCATTTTCAGGACTTTTGGCACCAGATTTTCAACATAGGCATTTTAGGACCTCTGCTCATGAACAGTGTCATCGTCATTTCCTCAAACTGTCCCGAAAACTGATTTCGCACAGCGACCGTGCAATTCTGCGCCAGATGTGTGAAAACACATTTCAGCCAGGATATGTAAAATGACAGCTATAATGTTCATAAGGAGGTGTGGAAAATGCCAATTTTGAACATCTGGGTAGAAAATATTACAAATACTGCGAAGTCACGGCGTGCATACAAGCGCTATAACGCCCAAGCTATTAAAACACTAATTTTATGGACTTTCGGCCCCAAATTTTCAACATAGGCATTTTAGAACCTGTGCTAATGAACAGTGTCACTGTCATTTTCATAATATGTCTCGAACATGGACTTTCCACAGCGACCGTGCTATTATGCGCCGGGACTGAGAAAAGACATTTTGGTCAGGATGTGAGAAATGACAGCTGTACTGTTCATAAGGAGGTGCAGAACAATGGTAATGTTGAAAATCTGGAGTGAAAATATTATAAATCCGCAAACTTACGAGCGTGCATGCAAACTGCACAACGCACGCTTGTAACACAGTCATGTTATGGAGTATCGTCACCAAATTTTCAGCATAGGCATTTTAGGACCTCTGCTCATGAACAGTGTAACTGTCATTTTCATAATTTGTCCTGAACACTGATTTCCCAGATCAACCACGCTATTCTGCGCTGGAAGTGCAAAAACACATTTCTGGCAGGATGTAGAAAATGACAACTGTACAGTTCACAAGAAGGTGTGGTAAATTGCCAATGCTGAACATGTGGCATGAAAATATTGCAAATTAAGCTAAGTTGTAATTAATAACGCTTCATAGCATACGCTTGTAAAACAGTCATTTTTGGATTTTTCCACCAAATTTGCAACATAGGCTTTTGAGAGCCCCCCTCATGAACATTGGCACTGTCATTTCGTTCCTCACTCCCAAAAGGTGATTCCACGCAGTAGCTGCAAAATCACCTTTCGGGATTGAAAAACACCATGACAGTGCAAGAATTCATGAGGAGGGGTCCCAAAAACCCCATGTTGAAAAATTGGTGCCAAAATTCCAAAAAATTCCTGAGATATGCATCAAAGTTGAAAAAAACCCTATTTATTCCATTATACAGCTTATTGGCATTTCCTCAGTTCACGGTTGGCTTTGAAGAGTGCAGATGTGTTCCTGGTCCACGAAGATCATCGTGCGGGCTCGGGAGGTAAGTATGGGGATGAGGGTGTGTGGGGAGGAGGTGCACAGATGGTGGGTGTGGGTTGTGGGAGGGGGGCAGGGAGACAGCAAGGGACCATTTTTGTTCACAGGGTAAAAAACACACATCGCAGGACAGTTTTCTTTTTTACAGGGTATTTGGCATGCTGGGGTGGGCTCCCAGCATGCCACCTAACTGTTTGAGAGGGTGCTGCAGCAGACGGGGGATTGGGCACCCTCGTTGGCACACAACAAAAGGGGGGGTTAATTTATGCAGATGGGCACCCTGTTGGCACACAAGGAAAGCGGGGGGACAAGAGCCGAGGGGGATTGGGCACCCGTCTCAACATATAACAAATTGGAGGGAGTGCTTTATGCCAACAGGGAGTGGGCTCACCCATCGGCACATACATTGGGGAAATGGTAAGCCGGCAGGGGAATTGGGCACCCCCAAAGTCGGCAGTTGGGCGTGTTGTCTAAACACTCTTGGTGTGTAGGGTAAACAATAAAAATAATAATAATACAGATTATTTTGTCTCGGAGTCTGCCAAGAAACATTCGTAAACAAGCAAGGAGTACTAATAAAGTTTATTATGCTACTTACGCCAAGCATGTGACAAAGAACATCACAAGGGAGATGGGTTTCTCACCACTCCTGAAGAATGTACATAATCTCCAGAATTGTAAATCTTAGGTTTTCTAAGATCTTGTTTTATCTCCCCCCACGCTCCAGCTCTCTGCCCTTCTAGAGCAGCTACAGTAGTGTCTCAAGAGCACTACAGTGGGTTGCAGACAGCTAAATACTACAGATAACAGCATAGCAACAGAGATTACAACATAGTTACAGATATGAGAAACAATATGTTTTGGTCCGAAGTCATTCTCAATTGGATAATGACTTAGGAGACAGAATTACTAATGAGTATCATATGAGACAGAATATGCTTCCATTAGCATTATAGCTTAGACAAAAGAAATGCTGACAGTTTAAACTACATTTTTTGCTTACACCAGTTATAAAACATAAAGACATAACAAAGCTGTCTCTCTCTGTCAGCTTGCTTAGAGACAAAGAACTGCTGACAGGCCTATTACATGGCATATCTGAGTGTAAAATACACTACATATAATTATATGAGAATATGAGTATACAATAATCACTGATGATCCCTCTGAGTCATCTTATCAGTGATTAGGTAGATAATATATGGAATATCTATAAAAGACAAACTAATCTAGATAAGATATTATAGTGAGGTATAATAAATCATGCATGACAATATTAGCATAGTGCAAAATAGCAGTATCACAGTACAATAGACCAGGAATACAGTGTGAGGTGTATGTGAAGTGTATGTGAGACGATAGGGGGCATAACCCAAGCGTAACAGGCGGCCGCCATGTATACAATGTGGTCAAGCACGTTGGGAGGTCTGCTGCATCTGATGAGCTTTGCTCAGATTGCAGGGGAGCTTTCCTTAGATGTGCTCGCCACATTATGTATACATGGTATGGTGCCGGCATGCAGGCTGATTGGGGAATGAGGGATGCACCTACTGATGTGTGTCCTGCATTCAGCCCAACAGTGACTGCGCCTCCAAATCTGCATTACTGCAAGATGTTGGCTGCGCAAGCGTGCCAACATAAAAAGTTATGCAGCCTTAGGTAGCATTTGCAGCCTGAGAGGAGAGATTGCAGCCTAGAAATAAAGAGAGTTGCAGTGGAGAAATAAAAGGAACTGAGCCACTGGTGTTTCCCTTCAGTGGGGCAAGTGTTAAATATTGTCTATTGGCTGCAAGCCCAAGTGACTGTGTGAGCTGTGGCTAGAGACTGAGCCAAAGCCCAGCTACCATGCAGTTTGAGAAAGTGTGCCAAGCTGCAAGTCTGAGGGAAACAAGTCCTCCCTGTCCCCAGACCACTGGTAGAGAAGAATAGAAACATAGAAACATAGAATTTGATGGCAGATAAGGACTGCTTGGCCCACCTAGTCTGCCCATTTTCCTACTTAACAGATAAGCTGCAGATCCTAGTTAACCAACAGCTTACTTCCTCTTACTCGCCCCTAGGACTGCCTTATGCCTGTCCCATGCATTCTTGAAGTCCCCCACTGTTCTTGACTCCATGACCTCCTCAGGGAGGCTGTTCCATGCATCCACAACCCTCTCTGTGAAAAATACTTCCTCACATTACCCCGAGCTGTCCCTCTACCTTCAAATTGTGCCCCTTGTTCTTGCACATCTCTTTTTCTGGAAGATGCTACCCTCTTGGACTTTGTTAATTCCCTTGAGATACTTGAAAGTTTCTATCATGTCCCCTCTCTCCCTTCTTTCCTCAAGAGTATACATATTAAGCTCCTTTAGTCTTTCTTCGTATGTCTTCTGGTGCAGACCCTGCACCATTTTGGTTGCCCTCCTCTTGACATCCTCCACTCTGTCTATGTCTTTGCGGAGATGAGGTCTCCAGAACTGCACACAGTACTCCAGATGGGGTCTCACCAACTGTCTGTACAGAGGGATAACAACTTCCTGTTTTCTACTATTGATGCCTCTTCCTATGCATCCCAGTATCCCCAGCCTTCCTTACTGCCTTCTACATTGCTTGCCCACCTTTAGGTCACCTGATATAATTACCCCAGGTCCCTTTCTATTTTACTGTTGTCAGTATCTCACCCCCCATTGTGTACGCTTCCCTTGGGTTTGTGTTTCCCATGTGCATTACCTTGCACTTTTGCATTGAATCTGAGCTGCCATACATTTGACCATTCCTCCAACCTTGCCAAGTCCCTTCTCATCCTTTCCACTCCATCTTGTGTATCAACCCTGTTGCAGATCTGTGTCATCTGCAAAGAGACATACTTTTCCTTCCAGTTCCTCTGCAATGTCACTTATAAAGACATTAAAAAGGACCGGTCCCAGTACTGAACCCTGCGGTACCCCGCTAGTAACCCTCCTTTCTTCACTGTGTACTCCATTTACTACTACCCTTTGCGTCCTGTTGTCTAGCCAATTTTTTATCCAGGCTACCACCTTGGGACTCATTCCAAGGCTGACTATCTCGTGTATTAATCTTTTGTGTGGGACTGTATCAAATGCCTTGCTAACATCTAGGTAAGCCATGTCCACAGCCCCTCCCTGGTCTACTACTTTGGTCACCCAGTCAAAGAAATCTATTAGATTCATCTGACATGACCTTCCCATCATGAATCCATGCTGCCTTGGGTCCTGTGCCCCACTGGCCTCTAGGTACTCAACAATTCTTTCCTTCAGAAGTGATTCCATCATTTTCCTTACCACTGAGGTCAAACTAACTGGTCTGTAGTTTCCTGCCTCTGTCCTGCTCCCACTTTGTGAAGAGAATCACATCTGCCTCCTCCAGTCCTTGGGTACCACCCATCCTCTCATGATTTGTTAAAGAGAGTAGTCAGCGATGTCACTAGTTCTACCCTTAGTTCTTTTAGAATTCTTGGGTGAATCCTATCAGGCCCCATTGCTTTGTCCACCTTCAATTTTATTAGTTCTTTCAGAACCCTTTCTTCTGTAAATGGACTGGTATCGACCCCCGTCTTCAGAGTGTTTCTCTTGTTTGGTTTAGGTAACTCCCTCCTCTTCCTTTGTGAATACTGAGCAGAAATATTCATTCAGTATCCCTGCTTTTTCACTGTCACCCTCTACCCACATTCCTCCCTTTATTAGCTTCAGTATCCCTCCTTTGGTCTTTCTTTGCTCCCTAATGTACCTATAAAAGGTCTTATCCCCCTTCTTAACAGAACTGGCTATCCTTTCCTCGGTTTGGGCCTTTGCTATTCTGACTGCCTTCCCAGCCTCTTTCTGCTTTAACTGATAAAGTTCTCTGTCCTGCTCCTTCTGTGTTTCCTTATATTTCCTGAATGTTGTCCTTTTCTTCTTAACCTTACCTGCCGCCTCTTTTGTGAACCACAGCGGATTTTTTCTTCGTTGTGTTTTATTGATTTGCTTTACACAAAGGCTTGTTGTCTCTGTGATGGCTGTTTTGATCATTCCACATTGTTCCTCCACCCCTCCTTCTTGCCTGTTTGCTGGTGCTTTCTGAGGCACTCTCTCATTTTCCCAAAGTCAGCCCTTCTAAAGTCTAGTACTCTTGCTTTTGTATAGCTTGATTGTATGGCTGTGTTAATCGTGAACCACACTGTTTGGTGGTTGTTTGTTCCCAGATGGCTACCCATTTCTAAATCTGAGATTCTTTCTCCATCTCCATTTGAAAGTACCAGGTCTAAGATTGCTCCTTCCTGAGTGGGTTCCGATACTAGCTGTCTGAGGCATGCCCCCTGTAGGGCATCAAGAATGACCCTGCTCTTGGATGTGCCTGCAGCAAAGCTGCTCCAGTTAACATCTGGCATATTCAGGTCTCCCATCAACAATATCTCCCCTTTTTCTGCCATTCTAAGAAAGCCTTCTATTATTTCCTTGTCCATTCCCTCCGCCTGAGATGGGGGTCTGTATACAACCCCCATGCGGATTGTGGTGCCATTTCATGTCTCCAGGGTGACCCAAAGTGCCTCATCTGTTCCCTGTTTACTCTTTAGTTCTGTTGCTTTGATCCCTTCCTTTACATAGACAGCTACTCCTCCTCCTCTTTTACCCTCCCTGTCCCTCCTGTAGATTGTGTATCCTGGTATGTTGACATCCCAGTCATGGTTCTCTGTGTACCATGTTTCTGTGACTGCCACAATATCCAGGCAACCCTCTTCCATCAAGGCCACTAGTTCAGGAGCTTGTTACACAGACTACGGGCATTGGTACTCATCACCTCCACTTTTGATAGCCTTACCCTTTTAGCCCCATTTCTGTCCTTACTGCCTTTGCCTTTTTACATTTAAATCTGTTCTGCTCCCTAATAACTTCTGGTACCTTGGTGTTTACCTCACTAATCACCATGTTTTGTGGGGAAGCTCGGATTTTCCTGTTTCTTTCAGTGCCCCCCTTGGCTAGTTTAAATGCTTACGCAATGAAGCATTTAAACCTCTCACCTGGGATCCTGGTTCCCCCCTGGATAGATGCAGACTATCGCACCAGTATAGGTCTGTATCCTCCAGGTGGCTCCCCAGTCCCCAATGAAGCCAAAACCCTGAGCTCCACACCAGTTTTTCAACCACTCATTGAATTCCCTGGTGAGAAGTACCCTAGCATCTCCCTTGCCATAGACAGACAGCACCTCCGAGAAGGTTACCGTATGCACTACTTGTCTAAGACCCCTTCCCAACTCTACAGACTCCTCTTGCACTGCTCTGATCCCATTCCTAGCCAGGTCATTTGTCCCTAGGTGGACAATGATATCCAGCTCCCTCCCTCATGCAGCTCCTCCTACGATCCTGAGGATTCGCTTCCTGTCCCTCCAAGCCATGGCGTCAGGAAGGCACCTTACCTCCCTCTCCCCTTCCTCCCCTATTTCTACCCCCTAATGATTGAGTCCCCCACCAGGAGTTGTTTCCTTCCCTGTGGGGTCCCTTCTCACCCTCCTTTGGGTCTCCTTTGTGAAGGTTCCCAACATCCTCCTTGGTCTCCACTGCAGGTGCCTCCATAGAGGAACCACTATCCACCAGAAGAGTGAATGAATTGTGGAGAGGTACAGCTGGAGGGATGCAACTCTGTTCCACCACCCTCTCCCTCCTTGAGCCCACCCTGGTCCAGTCTCTCCTCTTTCTTGGCAACCTCTGAGGTAGTGGCATTGGCCCTGGTGGTCCCTGGGTGGGGAAGAGGTTTCATGAATCCTAGCCAGGTCAGCCTGGAGATGGGCAACCTCGCCTCTCAGACCAGAGAGGTGCTGCAAATAGGGCAGCACGCAGCCTCCAGAATGTCTCCGGAACACTGCCGCCCACAGCCATTGCACTGCACCACTCCTATCATGTCTTATTTTGTGTCCTCTACTGTTTCTCTGGATGCTTACTCTCTCTCTCCTTACAACTCTCACCCTTCCTGTTCTGGGACAGCAACTTCTATCTTCTTCAGTAGCCTCCTTTTCCTTGCTCAATATCAGACCACCAGCAGCTGGGGGAGAGTGAACTACTTTTCTACTAGGGTTGACAAAACCAATGTTTCTCTATGATCCTTTCCTTCCTACTGCCAAACAGGAAGTTCCTGTTGACAGTCAAATCCAATGGCTATAAAAGTAGAACTGGCTTTGGGTGGGATGGAGGGTAATTAGTAAGAAAAAAGGCTAGCAACAGGAAGTTGTAATTTGACTCACCTGCTTTTATAGTGTCTAAACCACACCCCTAGGTAGGCTCTCTTTCCTCCTACTGGTTTAGCAAAGTCAGCTGATACAGTACCCTTCACTGCACAGAATACACGCTGACCTTCTTTCTTTTCTTTCTTTTTTTAACCCTAAATAAGTCCCCTTCTACTTCTAATAAAGTTATCTGTCTACTTAATCTTAACAGACACTGACTCCTGCTGAGATATACATTTTAAATTAAGAAGAAAATGTAGCTTCTTTTAGTTAGCTGCTTTCTGCTCTACAAGCAAGGCTAGCAACAAAAGCCACCGACAAAAATGGCAAGAGGCTTGCCTGGTCAAAACTGTCTACAAAGGCTTCAGAGGCAAAATTGGCAAGGCCAGGGAGGTGAAGACCAGCATTCTTCAAGTTCTTTAGTGAGCCCTGCTGCTGCTGAGGTGCACCACAAAGAGGAAATCTCCACAGTATCATGCAAGCTCAACCTGTTGAAACCCCCTTTGATCATCAAAACTGTAAGTACCTCTGGGCTGTAGCTCATTGGGGTTTATTAGCTAGCTAGCTAGCTAGCTAGCTAGTTAGGGTAAAGGGGGTAGGTACTGAGCAGGACTGTGCAACTAGAGCTGAGCTCAGGCCTGACATTCAAGATGTGTTTGTTATTGGTCACCAGTGAAAGACCCCCAGCATCTGACTTTGCACTGTGGTGTGGAACCCACTGTAGGGTGACTGTAGAGATTCAGCTGCTGCTAGTGGGAAGTCAGGTGCCCTCACAGGTAGGACATTGGGGATATTGCATGGGGTATAATCTATTGTTTGAAATTGTATGGTTTGCTATTTTCCCCTTTTACCACTCCCCACAATAAATATTGTTTATTGTTCAAGTTATATCTTGGTATAGTGAACCATTGCAGAAAGGGGGGATTGTATGCTGTGTAGGGAAGTGTCTTCCGGGGCAGTTTGCATATTTTCCTGGGGGGTGGTAACCTGCAGTCTGTTCATAGGTATTCCCTGCCATTGCCACATGTGGAGGTACTGCATCATTCTCCTCTCCACTCCTGAACCCAGGCCGGCCTCCTCGGAGATGGGTGCAATGTGGGCCCCGAGGGTTCCAGAACAGCCAAAGTGAGTCATACTGCTGTTACAATTGAATCTCACAAAAGAAGAAATTTCTTCTTTTATGATCTTCTTTTGTGAGCTTCTTTAATGAGCTTGCTTGTTTCATGATCTTCCTTCACATGAAAAGAAGCTCACAAAAGAAGAATTTCTTCTTTTGTGAGGTGAAGTTGTTCTTTCATGATCTATCTTTTGTGAAATTTCTTTTTTCATGAGGTGGATTTTTCTTTCATGAGCTTCTTTCATGAGATTTCTTCTTTTGCTATATTCTTTCGTGAGACTACATGAAAGAAGAATATCTACTCACAAAGCAAGAACTTTGTCTCTGTATTGAAAAACTACTTTTGCTTATAAGAAGGTTGTTTTAAAAGATTTTTGGCTGAAATTTTCAACATGGCCTTTTCTTCACCACACTTCAAGGACCAGAAAGGTGAACTTTTTCAAATCTGGCCCAGAAGGTGATTTTGCGGTCATTCTGTGAATCACTTTTTGGGAAGTATTTGAGAAATTTCACCTGATTGGTTCACGAGATGGGGTCATAAAAACATTGTTGAAAATTTGGGATCAAAATATTAAGAAACAACAAATTAATGAAGGCAAGGCAATTTTATTTATACGGCGCCCAATCCCTGGGGCTCTGGGCACCTTACATAAAAACAGATAAGGTCAACAATACAATAAATATAAACTATAATTACCTTATACATCAATAAATTATAAAACAATAAATAAATCTCAAATTAATTTAAAATACAGATCAAATAATACTGTTCACTCACCTTTGACGGGTAAAGCCAAACCAAACAGGTGAGCCTTCAGACCCTTTTTAAAGGAGTAAACTGACAGGGCCTCCCTAACAGTAACTGGAAAAGTGATCCATAGAGCAGGCCCAGTGACACTAAAGGCATGGGCACCTGATGTTTTCAGTGTGACCCTAGAACAGCTAGGAGGCCCCTAGCCAAGAAGTGGAGGGAATGGACTGAGGAGGCAGGTGTAAGGAGATCTAGTAGGTGGGGGGGGAGACAAAGTTCATGCTCATATCCCCATCACAGCAAATTTAGTTTAAGGTCCTGTAGGTGACCAAGCCCACCTTGAAGATGATCCTTCACTTGACAGGCAGCCAGTACAGAGACCGCAGTACTGAGGTTACATGACTGGACCTAGCCAGTACCATCAGCAACTGAGCCTCTATGTTCTGCACCAACTGCAGCTGGTGGAGGGTCTCTCCAGTGACCCTGAAGTATAGAGCATTACAGTATGAGCCTTGATGTAACAAAGGCATGCACCAGTGATGACAGGTCTTCAGGCAGAACTAGAGGCTTAATCCTGTCGATATTCCTCAAGTGGTAAAAATCACTTTTGACAACAGACGAGACCTGAGCTTCAATTGTCAATCTGCTATCCAGGATAATGCCAATATCCTGCACCTTAGGGGGTGCTATCAATGGAGCAGATCCCAGAAACAATCCAGTATCCACTCCGGAGGCACTCACAGTTTGGTGACCTTGCTCAATCACCAGTACCTCAATCTTGCCTGGGTTCAGTCGTAACCAGCTGGAGGACATCCACTCATTGATCTCAGCCAGGCAGTTGTTAAGCACTTCCATGGTATCGGATGTTCCAGGGGCAAAGGACAAATACAATTGGGTATCATCTGCATAGCAGTGAAAACCCACATCATAATGCCGAATGAGTTCTGACAGGAGCAGCATGTATACCACAAATAACATCAGTGACAAGATTAAACCTTGAGGTACTCCACATGACAGGGGCTACGGGGAGGAGGAGAAGTTCCCCATCACTACCCACTGCTCCCTGCCAGAGAGATAAGACTCAAATCAGTTGATGACTGTATCAGCAAGTCCACAATACTCTTGCAGGTGATCTAGAAGCACAACGTGATCCACCATTTCAAAAGCTGATGAGAGAACAAGGAGAACAAGAACTGACCTGTCTCTTCTATCTCTAGCCCTGAAAAGGTCATTACCCTAACACCATGTCAGTGCTATGTCTGGCCCTGAAACCCAACTGGAATGGCTCATAGATGTCAAAGTACATGAGGTGTTCTTCAAGCTGTTGCACCACTATTTGCTAAACAACTTTGCCCAAAGATGGCAGGTTGGAGACTGGACAGTAATTCCCCGGGACGTCAGAGTTGAGAGATGGCTTCTTCAAAAGGGATCTCACCAAAACCTTTTTCAAGGCATCTGGAAAGACTCCCTCTGACATTGAACACTGGATGATCCCAGCAGAGGGCCTGACCCCCGGAGTGGATTTGTGACAGATTTGTTGCACAGCATTGGCATCTGAAAGATTTGCTTGCATACTGCATAATTATTTGGTGACACGAGCCTTAAGAGTCCACTGTGCCGGATTGACAAACTAACAGTTCACACACAAACGAGGCAGAAATTGTAAAAGTAATATATAATTTTGGTTACAGTCTAAATTCCCTACCTGTTTTATAATTTTTTTTGGGGTGCAAGCTAGTGCAGCCTTAGATTAGGGAAGAAGATGATTTCCACCTACAGACAGAATACCTGAGGCAGCTGTGCCAGGAAAGAGGAGTCAGTTGTGATGGAGCGAAACAAACAGCACCTCATGGAAGCTTTTGTGGCAGCTGATGCACAAGCGACTGCCCAAGGCCCTGAGTCACAGTCAGTGACTGAAAGGGACCAGACCTTGGGCGTGGAGGGGCCAGGGTCCATCGCAGTGTCCAGTCCCTGGGAGAAGGGCAGCAGAACCAGTGGGAACTGAGAGACACAGCAGCAGGGGAAGGTCACCACAATGCTGGAGCCAGAAGGGATCAGGCTACAGCTAGAGTTGAAGAGAATGGAGCTGGAATTCGAACAGAGGAAGTTCCAGATGGAGCTGGACAAGCAGAAAAAAGAAAAACTGTGCCACAGAGAGGCTGAGGAAAGAGAAAACCAGCTTCAGAGAGAGGCAGAGGAAAGAGAGTGACAGCTTCAGAGAGAGGTCAAGCGAGAGGAGAGAGCGCCAGAGGAAATTTGAATTGGAGAAGCTACAGCTCCAATGACCAGTGCCAGAGCAGGTAAGTGGCAAGGGTGAACCTGGAACTCCAGGACTCAGTTACAAGTTAAATTCTAAATTGATAGCTGAATTTAAAGAGGGGGAGAATATGGATGCATTTTTAAATTCATTTGAAAAGGTATGCATTCAGGCAAAAATTCCCTGAGAGTCCTGTAGCTTCCAGCTATCCCCGCTGCTTACCAGGAAAGCTTGTGATGCATTGGGTCAAATGGACAATCAGGACAGTAATGATTATGAGAAACTTAAAACTGCATCGCTTAAAAAGTATGAATTGACACCTGACGAGTATAGAGTTAAGTTCCATAAGAAAACATTACTCACCTTAGTAATGTTGTTTCTTCTAATGGAGTCTTGCTATATTATGACAATTGCAGTATGACAGCAGGTTAGAACTGCTCCGGAGGTGAAATAGTTAACTTCCCATGCAGGCATGGAACTTAGAGCGCGAGCTTGGTTGAAAACTCTGTCTGTTGTGCTTCAAACGCAAACTGTCAGATCTTTATGAGCTAAAACTCACTAAGGTTCTGTGTGGAAGCTGTAAACCTACACTAGCCAACTGGCTACTAACATAAACACTCATTTTTGGCCTAAAACAAAGACTCAAGTCAGGAGACCCAAAAATGCAAAAACACCAATTCACCCAAAAGGTAGGTGAAAAACAACAAGGTGGGCATCAAAAAAGTGCCAACCCTGTACTGCCCACCCACAACCCCAAAACAGAGGTTCTGAGAGGGGCAGGCAGGGAGGGAGGTCATAATATAGCAAGACTCCATTAGAAGAAACAACATTACTAAGGTGAGTAATTTTTTCTTCAAACAACATGAAGTCTTGCTATATTATTCCAATTCAGACTACACAGCAGTACCCCATGGAGGAGGACAAGAACCTACCTAGGAAATAGGCTCTGAAGCACGGCTGTGCCAAACCGAGCATCACTCCTAGCCTGGATGTCCAGGGAGTAATGCTTGGTAAAAGTGTGAACTGTTTTCCAGGTAGCTGCTTGACATATTTCTAGAACAGGAATGTCTCTGGCAGCAGCCAGAGAAGCAGCTGTACCTCTGGTAGAGTGAGCCCTCAGGCCTGAGGGGGGAACTTTACCCAACTTCTCATAACAGAATTGGATACAAGAGACAATCCACCTGGCAATGGATCTTTTAGTGGCTGGCTTCCCTTTACCAACCTCGCCATAGATGAGGAACAGTTGGAGGGAGTCAAACCTATGACCCTTGGTACGCTCTATGTAGTAACTAAGGGCTCTCTTCACATCTAGGCTGTGCAGCCTCCTCTCCCCAGAGGAGGAGTGGTCAGTGAAGTACACTGGAAGTGAAATAGATTGATTAAGGTGGAAATCTGAAACCATCTTAGGCAGAAACTTTCTGTTAGTCCGAAGGACCACCTTATCTCTGTGAAAAGAGATAAACTCCTGCTCCACTGACAATGCTTGTAATTCACTTATGCACCTGGCAGAGGTGATGGCTACCAAAAACACAGTTTTCCAAGTCAAGTACTTGAGCTCAGCTGAAGACAAGGGCTCAGAGGGGGTTGCATAAGCTGAGCAATGCAAACATTAAGATCCCAGGCAGGGGCAGGATCCTTGAATGGAGGGTTGGTGAAACAACCCCTTAAAAACATTGGAAAATACAGGATGAGCTGAAAGAAGGAGATTACCTGCTGAAATAAAAGCAGACACAGCTGCAAGTGCACCTTCAGGTAGCTGGTCTCAGCCCCAAAATTCAGGTGGACCATATAATCCAGGACTGTGGGTAGATCAGCAGAGACTGGGAAATATGCTTTTCCGAGCACCATATGGAAAACCTTTTCCATTTGGAATTTAAGTAACCCTGGTGGAAGGCTTCCTTGGCCTTCAATATATCCATTACACCTTGGGAAAGGTGTAAATCAGCAAACTCTAACTCTTCAAGAACCAAGCCTTGAGATTGAGAGATTTGAGATTTGGTACCAAATCCTTCCCTGGGCACAGGTTAACAGATTGTGATTCCTGGGAAGGGACAGGGAGGATGGACTGCTAAGGACAGCAGGAGTGGATACCAGGGCTGTCTGGCCCATGAGCTATCAGAATGACTTTGCATGATTAGGATCTGATTTTGACTAGCACTTTGAACAGGGAGAGGAAAGGGAGGAAGGCAAGAGAAACTTCCTCCCAACTGAGGGCTAAGGCATCCAGGGGGAGTGAGCCAAACACTGGGGGCCTGCAGCAAAAAAGAGGAAGTTGGTGATTGTCTGGGGCTGCAAAAAGATCTATCTGTGGGGTGCCCCATCTGGCAAATACTACTCCCAAGACCAGGGGATCCAGTGACCATTTGTGGTGGCTCTGGGAAATCCTGCTGAGAGCATCTGCCAGGACATTGTCCTTGCCTAGGAGGTGAACTGCCATAAGGGAGGTGTTCAGAGAGTAAGCCAGAGATCACAACTTCATTGCTTCGGTGCACAAGGCCGTAGACCGAGTGCCCCCTTGCTTGTTGATGTACCACATTGTAGTGGTGTTGTCTGTTCCGACCTGAATACTCTTGTTCTGAACAGATTTGGAAAAAGCTTGAAGTGCTAGAAAAACTGCTCTGAGCTCCAACAGGTTGATGTGGAGCAGAGATTCCTGGGAAGACCACAGACCCTGGGTGGTGAGGTCGCCCATGTGAGCTCCCCAGCCCAAGAGGGACGCATCTGTAGTAAGGAATAGAGAATGAGACTGAGTGACAAAAGGAACCCCTTGTCTCAGGTTGCTCTGATCCTGCCACCACTGTAGGGCTTGGATCAGGGTTCGAGTTACTGGGATCAACTTGGTAAGAGGATCCTTTCTTTGAGACCAAAAAGCTCTTAAATGGAACTGGATGTCCCTCATCTGAAATCTTGTTCCTTGCACAACTGCTGTGGAAGCAGCCATGTGTCCTAGGAGCTGCAAAAAATGCCTTGCTGGCCGGGAGACCTGCAGGGTAAAAGAGGAGGCCAGGGAGACTAGGGTCTTTGCCCTGTCCAGAGAGAGGAAGGCCCTGGCTCCCTGTGTGTTCAGTTATGTGCCTATGAAGGTAAGAAGCTGGACAGGCTCTAGAACTGACTTTGAGAGATTCAGAAGGAAACCTAGAGAGGTAAGCAGTTGCTGCTTTATCTGAAAATGTAAATTGACCTGGTCTGGGGACTGGCCTACTAAGAGCCAATCGTCCAGGTAAGGAAAGATGGCAATCTTTTGCCTTCTTAGGTAGGCAACTGCTACAGCCAGACATTTGGTGAATACCCTTGGGGCAGAAGTGAGGCCGAAGGGCATTGCTCTGAACTGGTAGTGGCCTGAGGGCAGCTCGAACCTGAGGTACTTACGATGGGAGCTTCTGATGGGAATATGGAAGTAGGCATCCTTGAGGTCCAGGGAAGCTCAGCAGTCCCCTGGCCTTAGAGAGGGTAGGATAATTCCCAGAGTCACCATTTTTGAACTTTGGCTTTAAAGGTGCTTGTTTAAATATCTGAGATCCAGGATGGGCCGCCATTCTCCTGTCTTTTGGGGTAAGGAAGTACCTGGAGTACAAACCTTTGCCCTGGTGTAGGTGAGGAACCCTTTCCACAGCTCTGAGAGCCAGGAGGGTAGAGACCTCTGCCTCTAGGGCGAGTGCCTCTGATGGAGTTGCAGGTGGAAAAGATCTGGTTCTCAGCTTTGGAAATTTTTTGAAGCTGAGAACCAGTCCCTGGCTTACTACTTCCAGGACCCACTTGTCTGATGTTAAAGACTTCCAGTCCTGGACAAAGTAAGCCAGCCTGCCCCCTACAGGTAGAGGAGAATTGGCCCTGGCAATACCATCAGGGTGCCTGCTTGGCAGGGGCTCTGGGCTGAGGGGTGGAAGCAGACCTGCTTGTACCCGTCTGCCTCTCCCTCTAAAGAACCCCCTATGAGCATAGGTGGAGGAGAAAGCTTGGACTTGGTAAAAAGGCCTATGAAAAGGCCTGCCCTGCCTCTAAAGCTGCTTTTGAGGTGGCCTGCCTTTCCTTGGCCTGTGCACTCTTATAGGTGGTCCTATATTCATCCATTTTCTTCATGTAATTCTCTGTTTGCTCCCAAATAGGAATTTCCTAACAAGGAAAATCCATGGCCTTAGACTGGGTATCCTGAGACAGGGTAGTACATCTGAGCCAAGCCATCCTGTGAAGTGCCACAGATGTAGCCATGACTCTTGATGAAACATCATTAGAGTCCACTGCAGCATGAAATTGCACCTTGGATGCCTCAATACCTTCCATAGCCACCTGTTCCAGCTCCCTGGCAAGCTGGTCAGGGACTTGTTTCGCTAGGGCCAGCACAGTATCCCATCTGGATTTCTGGTACCTAGCAGCATAAGCCACATAATTTGCTTGTCTGAGTCCCAAAGATGCTGCCATGTACTGTTTCTTTGCCATAGCATCAATCTTCCTGGAGTCCTTCTCAGGGGGGGGTGAAGCTAGGAGAATATTAGCCTTGTCACAGGCTGCAGCCTGCACTACCCCTACATGGCTGCATTGTTGAGTGAGAATCAGTGTCGGAGCCTGATAAGGTATACCTCTTGTCCATTCTTTTATCCACAGGAGATATAGTGTGAGGAGTTTTAAAACTTTTACTGTCTGTTTCGAAAAGATTTATGCAAAGGAATAGACAGTCTCTAGACTCTGGAATATCCATCATTTCTACATAGTCTGGCTCCTCTTGGTCATCAACAGCTTCCTCAACAGGGAGCTGGAGAGTTTCAACAACTTTTATAAAATATGAAATGAGAGGGGACTCAGAAAGCCTTGGAGGAGAAACCCTAGGGTCTATCTGGAGAGATGTCCAGATCAATGGGTACATCAGATCTTCAAAACCATATTCCTCTCCTCATATTCCTCTTTCCCCTCCCCCGGTTCATAAAAATCCTCAAAATCATAATCTTGAACCGGTGGAACCGGCCGAACCAAACGCTTACCTGAAGGTGTCGGTTCGGTCGGAACCGGAGAGAGAGAGAGACTGGACAATTTGAATTGCTTTAGCTATTTCCTCAGAAGTTGGGGAGAGAACTTTTGGCTCTACACTAGCTGACTTTCTAGTCCTTTTTGCTGGAACCGGCTCCTCAGAACTGGCTCTTCGTTTGCACGAGGAAGTATCGCCCTGGTCAGAGGGCACTACCTCCGGTTCGGTTGGCACGGAACCGGGCTGGCCATCTGGGTCAGCGGACTTTTTGGCCTCCCTTTCCCTGAGCCTACCAACTCTCTTATCTATGGTGGCAGTAGGGAAATTGTGACAAATCTGGCAGTCTGAATTGAGGTGGTCAAACCCCAGACAATAGACACATGTGGTGTGTGGGTCAGCCTTTGCAAAAGCTTCCCCACAAACACTACAGTGTTGAAACCCAGTGGGTCCAGTTTTTCTTTTGGGTTTCTCAGACATAATGCCAGCCTAACCAACTTGCCCGTTTATGGCAATCCACCAAGCAAGACACCCTTATCGGTTCCCAACCGTGTCACGGGTCGTGGAAAAAGACGTAATGAAATCCGTTTTTTTTAGAACCGATAAGAACCGGGAACCACACTCTAAAAAAGGACTAGAAGATTTTAAATACAACCTGATCGGTTCAAACTGAACCGATAAAGAATTACAAGTTCCACACAGAAAAAATAAATGTAAAACCTATCTATTACTTACATTACCACAGACAGAGCTTGAACCGACCGGTTGCGGTTTAATTTTGGCTAAAAACTGAAAAATAATACTTTTAAACTGAAAAAATGAACCAAGCAGAAGGAGAAATCTCCGGAGCGACTGTTCAGTGAGGCAGAGTAAAGAATCTGACAGTTTGCGTTTGAAGCACAACAGACAGAGTTTTCAACCGAGCTCGTGCTCTAAGTTCCATGCCTGCATGGAAAGTTAACTATTTCACCTCCGGAGCAGTTCTAACCTGCGGTCATACTGCAATTGTCATAATATAGCAAGACTTCATGTTGTTTGAAGCTCAGGAGAAGCCCTGTCATGAGCTATGAGTAACTATAGTAGCCACACAGCAACGTCAGTTTTTGAAGCATGGGCAGGAGGGGGTCAAAGCAGACTCTGTACAGAAAATTGAGGATGTGGTACTTTTGGAGCAATTCTTTTGGGCTTGCCCAGCAGAGCTGAAAACCTAGCTAGCGGACAGAGATCCAAAAACAGTGCAGGAGGCTGCTGAGCTCTCAGACCACTATGCAAGGAGCAGGCCTGTTCTGAAAGGGAGTGGGGCAGGTGTGGCAGCACAGAAAGGGAAAAACGCACCTTCAGGGCAGCTAACACCTTCACTGCCTCCCCAGAAAGCCGGCAGCCCCAGGTTACAAAGAAAGGATTTGCCTGATAAAAGAAATGATGAATGCTGGTTTTGCAAGCAACCAGGGCATCTTGCAATACAGTGTTCTAAAAAGGCACAGAGTACCCAAAGTGGTGCTCGAACAGAGGTGGGTGCACTGTGTATCCCTGAAAGCATGCCTATAAACATGTGGGAGCACATTCAAATGGGGCGCAAACCCATGGGTAGATGGACATGGGAGGCATCCTTTATGTTGGTAACAGGGGATCTGGTTGAGCCTGAACAGCTTATACCTAATCAGTCCATTACAGTACGGGGATTCACTGGGGAGGAGAAAACTCTGCCACTTGCTAGTGTTCTCCTGGGCTGGGGTGAGACAGGAGAGACTGTGCAAAAAAGTTGCAGTGGCAGAAAATCTTGCCCTGGATATGATTATAGGGAACAATTTCCAAAAGGTAGTGGTGTGTGCAGTTACCCGCAGTCATATGGCAAAGGCAAATTGTGGTTCCCTGAACCCCATAGAAGCCCATGTGGAAAACACTGGGAGGCTAGTTCCCCAGCCTGTGTCTCCTGACATGGAGAATAGTGAAAGGGAGGTAGAAATTCCCCAGGTAGCAGTTAACAAAACAGCTACAGAAGGTTACTCTGAGGAGGGAGGGGTAACCTGTGGTCAGAGAGTTAGGAATGGCAGTGACCCTGAATGCCCTGAGGCTAGAACAAGGACCCTAGTTTAGAAACTAAAGGGGACCTGTCCCATGCCTTGGAAATATGTAAAGATTTTGCAGCTGCTCAGAAAAATGACCCTAGCTTAGAGCGACTGAGGACTTGTGCAGAATCTGATGGGACACAAGAGGTGACAGAAGACATAGTGTATTGGGACAATGGACTGCTGTATATGCAGTATGTATGAACAGAGGGAGGCTTGATGGACAGGCAGCTTGTCGTTCACCAAGGATACCGTGAGTGGTTGCTGAAGATTGCTCATGATATCCCCATGTCTGGACATCAGGGAATCATGTGCACTATGTAGCAATTGGCCCAGAATTTCTATTGGCCCAACTTCACCAAGCAGGTGAAGAAATATTGCAAGTCTTGTCACCGGTGCCAAGAAATATGGAAGGCGGGTAGTAAAACCCAAGCCACACTACTTCCCTTGCCCATAGTGGAGGAGCCATCCCAGAGGGTAGGAATAGGTATTGTGGGGCATTTCAAATACCCCCAGCTCCTTCAGGAAGAGGTTTATCCTAACAATGGTAGTTTATGCCACCTGGTACCCAGTGGCAGTCGCCTTATTCTCACTGAAGTCAGACAAAGTGCCAGATGCCCTGCTAGGGATTTTCTCCCAGGTCACATTTCTACAGGAGGTTTCCACCAATTGAGGGGGTCCCTTCATGTCGGACCTGATGAAGTGTTTGTGGGAGAAGTGTGGGGTGGTGCAGAGATGCACAACACCTTATCACCTGCAAGTCAACGGGCTTGTGGAAAAGTTTAATGGTATCTTTAAATCGATGCTCCAAGTGTTTGCTGAACAACATGGGAGAGACTGAGAGAAATACCTTCCCCACCTGTTGTTCACATACAGGGAGGTGCCCCAACAGTCAACAGGGTGCATGGGCCCCTAGACTTGATCTGGGAGGACTGGGGAGCCAAGCATGCCACCCAGGAAACTCTCACAGAGGATTATGTCCTTAAGTTCAAGAAAAAAAGCTGAAGGAGCTTATGGGAGCAGCCCAGAGCAATCTGGCAGCTGCCCAACAGAAGCAAAAGGTATGGTACAACCACAGAGCCAGAGCTCACTTGTACCCTGTGGGTCAGGAAGTCATGGTCCTAACCCCCATCCAGAAAAATAAGTTGCAGGCTGAGTGGGGAGGGGATGGATGAATAAATGTCTCCCTTGTGGACCTGCTGGAAGAAAGCAAGGTGGGAGTCCTCTGTGGAGACAATTAAACTGTCACCTCAGATGACTCTGGAACAGATCCAGAAAGCAAGGGAGGTTTTAGCAGACTTTGCCCCATTGTTTAATGTCAAGCCTGAACTAACCCCCTTAGCGACGCACAATGTAGACATAGGGACTCAAGCGCCCATACGGTGGACAGCATACTGGGTGTCAGAGGCTGTCTGAAAGGACATTAGGAGGGAGGTGAAAGAAATGCTGGATTTAGCGGTAATCCAGAAATTCCACAGCTCCTGGGCCTCACCCATAGTCCTCGTTCCCAAGTCAGATGGCTCTACTCATTTTTGTGTGGACTATTGTGGGCTCAACGCCACCACAAAGTCTGATACCCACCCAATGCCATGGACGGATGAACTACTGGACAAGTTGGGAGGGGTGACATACCTATACACATCTGACCTGACAAAAGGGTATTGGCAGGTGGAGTTAACTGCCAGAGCTAGGGAGAGGTCAGCCTTCATCACTCCGATAGGGTTATTTGAGTTCAAGATAATGCCATTCAGAATGAAGAACGTCCCTGCCACCTTCCAAAGATTGGTGAATCAGGTGTTACATGGTACTCAAGAGTATGCCGTGGCATACCTGGATGATGTTGCCATCTTCAGTTCCTGCTGAAAGGAACAGCTGTCACACCTTAAGGAAGTGTTGGGCATGATTCAGAGGGAGCAATCAATGTGAAAGCTGAAAAGTGTCAGGTGGCCATGGCGGAGGTAACTTACCTAGGACATGTAGTAGGCCAGGGACAGCTCCATCTTAATCAAGCAAAGATTGAGGAAATAGAGGCATGGCCCAGACCTGAAACACAGAAGCAGGTCCAGAGTTTTCTAGGGACTGCAGGGTACTATTGAAAATTTGTATCAAACTACAGTGCCCTGGCAGCTCCCCTATCTGGCCTGCTAAAGAAAAAAATGCCTAAAAAGGTAAAATGGGAGCCAGCCTGTGAATGAGCCTTTACATGGCTAAAGGAGGCACTGTGCAGTGCTCCTGTGTTAGCCAGTCCAGAGTACAGTAAACCATTTGTAGTCCAGACAGATGCCTCTGATGTGGGTATTGGAGCAGTGCTTAGTCAGACTTCTAACCAGGGGAAGGATCACCCAATAGTGTATCTCTGTAAGAAATTACTTCCCAGGAAACAGGCTTATTCTACAGTGGAAAAGGAGTGCCTTCCACTGGTGTGGGCACAGAAGAAATTGGAGCCATACCTGTACAGGAGGCACTTTGAGGTACAGACGGATCATAATCCCCTGGTTCGGTTGTCACACATGGGAAAAATGAATGGCAGGCTTCTAAGATGGAGTCTTGCCTTACAGGGCTACAATATGACTATCACCCACACAGCAGGGTCAGCAAATGCAAATGTGGATGGGATATCCCAACAATTAGAGCAGTGAACTGAATTTAGGGAACTCAGCCCATGCCTAGGAATGGATCCCCCCAAATTCAGTCTAGGAGGAAGGGGTGTAACAGAACTCACTGTCTGCCAGCTATGTTTATTTACTTTTTATATACTGTAAATAGGAAACAAAAGTAGAGACTTCCTAAAAAAGGAAGGAGGGGGCTACTTACAAAGCGGATACTATAACCCTTTGATGCAGAGTATAAGTGCACAAAATACCTCAAAGCCAAATACCAAAACTTCAAGAAAAATACAGTGTGTCTCTGCTAGCAAGGTCAGCACTGTTAGGCTATTTGTAAAAAGCAAGGACCAGTCAAGTAAACTGATAGCCACTTTAATAATATACAAGTAAAACTGGCAACAATAAAATGTAAATAAGTCATGAGGACTTCTCACCCATGTGCGTTAACAACAAAGTCCAAGAGGGTAGCATCTTTCAGAAAATAGATGTGCAAGAACAAGGGGGCACAATTTGAAGATAGAGGGTGGACGACTCGGGGCAACGTGAGGAAGTACTTTTTCATGGATTGGGTGCTGGATGCATGGAGCAGCCTTCCTGAGAAGGTTGTGGGGTGAAAAACTGGGGGATATTAAGAATGCATGGGACAGACATAAGGCAAGTCTAGTGGGAGGTAGGAGGAAGTAGAATGCTAGTAAAACTAGGATCTGCAGCTTATCAGATAGGTAGGGACATGGGCAGACTGGGTGGGCCAAGCGGTCCTTATCTGCCATCAAAGTCTATATATCTATATGTTTTTGAATTCTGCTTGTGAAACATGTCAGTACAGGGCATCCTGGGACATTAGATTTTTGAAAATGTACTGTTCTTTTTGAGTGGAAGGAAACAGCTAACTTCAAAGAAACTAACACATGCCTAACAAAACCTGTGTGGGAATCATAAAAGTCATGTTCTCAGAGAGTTGGTGCTTTGACGTGAAAATATTGCCTTTTTCCAAGGTGACAGGAGGGAGAATGCTTCCTAGTCAGTCTATGTCAAAAATGTCACGATGTTGCGAGGTGATTCTCAGAATGTTTTCCTGAAAGATCCAAGGAGTATTGTAACCTGCCATAAACCATACTTTGAAGACAGTCTGTCTTGCTATAATTAAAATATTTCTATCTTTGCTGATTACACACAGGCAGTAATCTGCAATATTTGGCTATACACTTATCATGTTATAGAATTAAGAGTGACCTCATGTGCTGTGACATCACAAGGAGGGTGGGACGTTATCTCTGATATTGGTGAAGCCTAGTTGAGAGAAAAGACACTTTTTGTTCTGGACTTCTAAGGGACACTCTGTTTCTGGACTCAAGAGAGACCACTTCTGCCAAAACAAGTAATTCAAGTGTGCACCTTTGCCAATGAACCTAAATTAGAACTAGTTAATTCAGTTACAAAGTGCTTTGTTTTGTAATTGTCCATTTCTTTTCTGACTGTAATCAATATGTATATATGTTCTGTTTTATGTACTATATTTACTATTTTTAGTTTTAGTAAATTTGGTTTTCCTTAAATCTGCCTGATACATTTTCTCACTTTGAGTGTGAATGGTGGAACAGTATTGATAATTCTGACACAACAGTTAAATTGCTTAGTGTTTCACCATATACAGCCACACTAACAAGGATCTGTGTAAAGATCCAGCAAGGTAAGAAGAATACCAGCATCTCAATTGAGTCGACAGGGGGTTGTGAACCAGGATGGTTGTATGCCCTCTGGGTCAAGTATTGAACTGCTTTCCCTGAAGAGAGTGTGATATTTGGACCTGTTTCCTGGGTGTGCTGGCTAAAATGGATGCATAATTGACCCTAGGACTCGAGACTGGTAGTTGCTCGGACCCAAAACAAACAGGAGGGTGTCCCTGTTTGTCCCCTGTTATCGCACTTAAAGGTTGGGCAATGTGGGAGCAGAGGGCCTGACTCCCAGAGTGGATTTGTGACATCTAGTTGTAGGCTATTCTTTTTACAAACTCGAGATTCAAGAGAGAACCAAAGAGGGCAGTAAACCGAATCCAGAGGGGCAACAATGGAGCAGCTCCAGTGGAACAGCCTGCTGCCATGCAATGTATAATAGTACAAAAAGAAGTCAGGTAGCCGTAGCCCCCTATCTCTTTGGCTAGTGTCATCAACCCAGGCATTGAAGTCCCACAGAATCAAACATCTGGAGAACTTCAACATCTCATCGATGACAAAGTCCGCGACCTCCTGCAGGAAGTCTCCTTCCAGCCCTGGAGGGTGGTAAACGAGGAGAATTAAGCAGCCTGCACCTGGACCTCCACACACTGCCACACACTCAAAAGACCTGGCCAATCCTAAGGAGTGCACAGTGAAGCCCCATCTGGATCTAAAACAGATGGCCACACCTTTTCCCCTGCATTCCCTCCTCAAGCAGTGCACTATGGAGTTTGCAGAGGGGACGGATGCCTCTAGGAGTGGCCCAGCATCATCCCCCAACCAGGTTTCCATAATGCAAACCAGATTGACCTAGGAAACCAAGTCTGCCATAATTGCAGTCTTGTTCCTGATCAACCTGGTATTGAACAGCACTGCCCAAAAGGGATTAGTAGGCACTGCCAGCCCCCGCCCCTGGCTACCTGCCCACTCGGTCTGGTGGAAACCCTGGGGATGGAGACCAAACATGTCTGGCCTCTCTCAAGGCTCCATCTAATCCCAGGGTGTCTTCTGCATCTAGCCACCCCAGTACCATTCACCTCCGCCGAGCCCGCTGTAGCCCCCTACTGCCAACCTACTTGTACACTCATACTGCCGACCTCCCTGCAGCATGTAGCTGCAGTAGTCGAAACTGAGAGGTCAGAAAAGGGCCTGAGGTCATGCAGCTGGGAAGCAGTGTATGCCAAACACATGGGGCCAAGGCTCTGGCACATACTGACACAGACTAGTACACCGTAACTGATACTAAATACCCAGCTATCCAAAACCTAATAGGGATAGTTAAATTCTACTGGGCTAACCAATCCTTAGAAGCAAATACGCATCACAACCACCTTAATACAGAATAAAAACTATCCACACATACACACCATACACACCATATATTCATATCCCCACCTAAACCCAAAACAAACTCCCTCCCACCAAACTCCCACCCTCCAAATAATAAAATTTAAAATCGAATAGGACCAGAAATTTTGTCTTCAGGAGAGACCACAAACCATGCTACAAGTAAAATTAATTGTGATTGCAGCTCCTTCATAAGAACAAAGTTCAAAGTCAGTTTACCAAATTTGTTAAATGATCAGCACATCTTTTTAAATGCAGATCCTGCAGGTATGGAAGTGACACAGTATGCTCTCACCAGACTGCACATGATCCCACCAGGAACTGTGCTCTCATCATTGAAGTTCCATAGTAGTAGTTTTAACGCAGGTGCCGCACTGTTGCAGAATTACCTGAAAGGAAAGCAGGAAGGGTTTTTGGAGGTAATAGTCCTCAAAAACAAGGATTATCCCAGGGGCTGCTCTCACCCGCTCCAGGAACAAAAATGATCTGGGACAGAGATCAAAGTGAACCAGGAGGAAACAAAATACACCCCAACAAATCCCAAAACACACTGATCAGCACCTCTCTCACTGGTGCTCAGCGATGCTCAACATGAGCAGAAATTCCACAAGTGAAAAGCTCCTCACACCAGGACTAGCAGTTGTTGAAATCCAGCAGCAAGGCAGTCAGAAATCGAGGTCCGCACCTACTAGCTCTCCACCACGACTCTTTCACCAGGATCTACAATGAGCCGGCACTGCAAAGAACAGACCAGAGAAAATTGAGCTGTAGTCCACGTTAGTTTGCCACACCACTTGCCCACCAGTGATAAAACACTCAAAGTCGGGTTTTCCAGGTGAAAAAGTTCAAAAACAAACCAGACCTCCAGACAATGACTTCAGCTGGCAACCAGCAGCTGTACTTGAAGCAGTCACAAAATTCCTCGGTCTATGGTCTATGGGAAGACTGCCTCCCAAGTCAGACCCAGTGGCATCAGATCTGTGATGCATCAGGGAACCCTGTAGGCATGGACCTCCTCAAAACAGAGTCACCAGTTGAATGTTCACGTCCTGACCACAACACTGAACTGTGGTCGCTGTAATCGTTTCTCCTGTTTCTCTCCTCCAATGATTCCTCCAACAACTCATAGCACTGAAGAAAATCCTGACTGAAAACAAAAAAATCTGACTTCTCACACTACACTCACTAACCAGACCTTGCATAACACTTTGCCCTGACCCTAGTGTCTAAGCTAAAACACAATTAAAATTTAGGACTATTAGCCACGATAGGCAACCCCAAAATCGCGATATCAAAAATTGCTTGGTCTCTCCTAAAATGAACGAAAAAATGTAATATAGGGGAGGATTTTAGCTCACTTCAGAGCTCCTGCAAACAGCAGCCCAGTGTGGCTGCCATCTTGCTCCTGCTTCTCTCCTGGAGACTGAAGGAAGGGTCCTCTGTGTCTGTATCTGTAGCTGCATGGAAGTGCAGGACTCAGAGAACCCTGCTCTTCTGCAACTAGATGGACTCCTCACATGGCATGGAAGCACATAGCCCATTACTTCTGTGCCTAGACTGACTCCTCACTTAGCACAGGTGCTGGAGGGCTCTACATGTCTGAATCTGTAGCCACATGGAGGGCCCTGCACTTTTGCAGCCTGAGGGACTCCACATTTAGTGCAGGGTCCACTGAATCTGTAGCTACATGGAAGCACAGGGCCTGGAGGCCTTGCACTTCTGCAGTCACATAGACTCCTCAGTTAGTGCAGGGCCAAGAGAGCCCTGCACATCTTCTTCTGTAGTCACATAGAAGTGCACCCTGTGCTTCCGCAGCTTGATGGATCTTTTCATGCAGCTCCCAAAGGAACCTGTGTGAACAAGGATAGATTCCACTATCTCAAAAAGAAAGAAGATTCATTACAAAAAACTACGTTAATGCACCAGCTGTGGTTCAACTTAATCCAACAAAATTAGGGAAATGTGGCATCAGGGTTTCCAACACTAACTCCCCACCCTCCCAAAGCAGCAAAAGGACACCACACAAGCAACAACAGACAGCTATCATCAGGTAAAATAAACAACAATCAACTGTTTCCAAATTATACAAATGCAGTAGCACTGATGTGCTACATCCATGGATTTGTATCTGCAGCTGTGAGACCTGTGCTTATGCAGTCAGACCTGTGTGTGTATGTCGTACTGCATTCATGAGTATGTGTGACTACAGAAGTGCAGGCCCCATGGGGTCCTTCCCTTCTGCACAGAGAAGACCCCATGGGGACTGTACCTCTGCAGAGGTACAGTGGCGCCAGCCAGGATGCAATGCAGTAATGTTGCAGTATATCACAAAAATGCTGCAGTGTGCTGCAGGGTGCAGTGTAATTTAATGACAATGAATCCTTTTTTTAGTGCAATATTTTGTGACATGTCATTTACTGCAAGTTACAGTGCTGCATCATGGCTGGCTCTGCTATACTCATACATGCTGTACAAGCTACCTCTCTAGATAGCATGATCCATTAGTGCATGCTTTTCTATATGTTTAGTTGTATAACTGAAAAACTGGCACCCCTTTAACAATTTCTACATCCGCTGTTGAAACCATTATACCCACATTGTGACAGTATTTCTGTCTGCATAACTGCAGGCCCCAAAAGGGTCTGCCCATCTGAAGCCAGAATACGGTGTATGTCTTATGCCTGTGGCTGATGAGGCGCAGGCCCTTCAGATGCCTGTACTTCTGCAGATAGAAGTAGTGTTGCAGTTCTGGTAGCAAGGATTTTGTGGCACCTGCACTTCTCCATCCAGAGGTCCGTGTGTATGTCTTTCACCTGTGGCTACAGAAGCGCAGGCCCATCAAGTGTATGTATGTCTTACAGTGTGCATGAGTACCTGAGGCTACAGAAGCTCTGCCCTATAGGGGTGTGCACTTCTGCAAATACAAGAACTCTTGTAATCTGGGTATCATGGATTTGTATATGTGGCTGCAGGGGCCTCTGCTTCTGCATACAAAAACAGTGTTATGATTTGAATATTGTAGATTTGTATCTGCAGCAAGTTAGTGTGTATGTTTTGTGGTGTGCATGCTACAAATACAAATCCACGAAGGTAGCACATCAGTGCTATTGCATTTGTGTCATCTGGAAATAGTATGTTGTGCGTCTTACCTGATGATAGCTATCTGTGGTTGCTTGTGTGATTTTGTCCTTTTGCTGCTTTTGGAGGTGGAGAGTTAAGGTTGGAAATCCTAATGCCACATTTTTTATTTTGTTGTGTAACAATGAACCCTAACTGGTGCATTAACACAGTGTTTTGCAATAACTATGTAAGGAGTAAGACACGACGATGTATGGTTTATGGGCTGATAAGAGCACACCCCAGGTATGTAATGAGGCACAAGGCATGTGCTCTGAGTGCCTTTAGCACCTGGTAAGTGCTCTTATCAGCCCTTAAATCACACCTCAAAGTGCCTTATTCTGCTTATAAAATGGGCCCCCCATAAAAATTAAAGATTAAGAAAAAAAATGTTTAAAACATGGAAAAATAGTTTTTTACTGTTAAAAAGGTAAAATAGTTCCACTGTTTGTATAGTGTACTTATTTTATTTTAGTTTTTGGTAACCGGGTAAGGCCCACTAGGCACAAGTGCCTGTTTTCAGGGGTGACCTGGGAGCACTGGGCAGTTAAGTGACTTGCTCAGAGTCACACAGTATGCAAGTGGAGGTTTGAGAATCAAACTCAGGTCTGGTCTGTTGGATGTACCAAGCTCGTTTACACCTTGTTCCTCTAACCTCTAGGCTATATTGCCAGTATTGATTAGTGTATTATGGTTGGTCACCAGTAGAGATCCACCCCTCCCCCCACACACACACACACAGTGCATGTGTTTTTGCTTTTCCCAGATCTTCTAAGACTGTGTTAACAAAAACTGACAGGAGAGGTGAGAGGAGAGGTTTTATAGGGAGCAAGTGTGTCCGTCTTCAACCACTGTAATGCACAGTGTATTTCCTTTTCAGCATGTCTTTCAAAGCCACTGAGGAGGCATTGCAACATGTCTCACTGAGGATGTGTTTAATAATTCAGATCACAATCTGTGAGGGACAGCGTAGGGCGGCGAGAAACGGAGTGGGGCATAGAGATGAGCTGCAGGGAGGGAGTGCCAAGGAACACAGTGGGGAATGGAGATGAGCCGCAGGAACAACAGTCAGTGGGGGGGAGCTGTGGATCAGTGTCAGAACTGTGGATCGGGGGGGCGCTGTGGAGCAGCAAGATGGTGGCAGCAATTTAAAGTAGCTCTCAACCCTCCGCAAAATAAAAGTTTTAAATGACAGAACTGGTGGAACTGAAGTGGAATAAAATAATGGACGACTAGTCAGAACCTTGGAGGCACATAATGGGACCAAAAAGACTGTGCAACATCGCATAATCTGGACACTTACCTTTTCATGGGGCTCCAGTGCGCCTCACGGGACCTACAGGGGGGTCTGGCCCAGATACTACAGAATTCCCTGCCACGCAAATACTGGCAATGTTGACCAAAATTCAGGCTAATGGGGAGGAAACCAATAAGAGACTGGCTAATGTAGAGGCGAAACTAACTGAAAATGAACGCCTCATCCAGGATAACATAGGGGCTATTCAAGAACTTAAAGAGGCACAGGGAAGACAAGCTGAGTGCAGTGTGGCCTGTATTAAAGATATCACCTTTTTGAGAGCCAAAGTGGAGTCATTAGAAAATATGCAGCGTCAGGGGAATATTCGGATCGTGGGCTTTCCGCCATGATTTGCTGGATCTACCGAGCTCCACTCAGCTATCTCAAGGCTTATATTTGATGATCTACAGTTACTGCCCCGGGACTCTGGTGCTATAATAACAAAAGTCTTTGCCGTGCCACAGTGAATTAGAGGGAGGGCAGGAGTGCAGCAAAGACCACTAACAGCCATCGCTACTCTCTCCCCACCCGAGGTCCGGATTGCACTCTTGCAAGCAGCTCGAGCCAAAGGAGAAACGATCTGGGAAGGCAGTAGACTGGATTTTTTCCCTGACCTCTCAGCACAGACCCAGGCATGGAAAAAAGAGCTCCAGATTATTAAGAAAAATCTGTTAAGCCAGGGAATTGAGGCTCGTCTAAACTATCCTGCCCACCTACAAGTTAGGCATGAAGCGAAGACACACATTTTTCTGGACCCATTAGCAGCTACTCAATTTATGGAAAAGATCCTGGAGAAGGCAAACCCTCCGAACTCTCAATCTGAGGAAGAAGGATGAAGCACACCTAATCGTTTTGGGCTGAAAACTGTTCAACTTGGGTTAAATACCCACGTATCTCTATGGTTTGCGCCTTCCAATCACGTTCGACTGGAGTCAAACTGTTGGTTTAAACTCCAATTTACATCAGCTTGGACATAAAGCTATAATTTAAAGTATTTAGGTTTCTATTTCTTAATAAGAGGGCTATAAGAGATATAATTTAACTAGTTTCCAGTTTGTTTAACCGCCATTAATGCTGGTTCGGGAACGTTGTCTTACGTAAATCCTATAAGCCCAAGTACAGTAGTAGTTGCATGGGGTGAATTAGTTCACCACTCAATTTGTGAGCTTCAAAAGTATCTTAATTGTGACTGCTGTTTACTGTTACCCACAGGGCAGGTTGCGTTGCTCTGCCGAAGTCTGCGGGAAGTTAAAATAACTTAACTGAGTTCAGACAAAGGTAGTATAATATGGCTACTTGTATGGCGGCCACACAGCCCTCCACAAATGTTTATTTCTACAAGTGAGCTGAGGTTCTGGTTTTTTGTAGTCAATATTTTCCTCAATTACTGTAGTGAGAGCACGAGTGACCTACAGATCAATCAGCTCTTTTCCTACTCCTCGAATTAAATACCTGGCAGCCCTGCTTGGTAAATGGATTCAAGATATTAAAATTTTTCTTTACGAATACATCATATCTGTACATCTGCCATGGAGGTTTGCACACCTCATTCTTGCTCTTATGTATACTGCAGTGAGATACTGTATGAATATATAAATTTTATAAATAAAAAGTTTAAAAAAAAAAAGAACTGTGGATCAGTGGCCTGCCACAAACTTTTGTCAAGAGAAATAGTAATAGAGGTCAACTTTTAATTTTAAGTATATGGAACATGAAACTGCAGCTGTTTCAGTCTAATCTAGAGTTTGGCAATGTGTTTCTGAACTGGGAATAAGAGACAGCGTGTGTGTCTTTGTTGGGGGGGGGGAGTGTTCTCCAGCTCAGCTAGCCAGCTCTGCTTTTAAAATGCAGAGGTTGGCACATTGATCTCTTTTGTAAAAAGTCCCAAGTGGCTGAAAAGGTACCGGTTGACATAATATGCACTGATAAGGACACATCCAAAGGTACCTGTCAGCCAATCAGGATGCAGAAAACTCCAGACTAATTTTATAAATATAGATAAAACAGGAATGGGGGGGGGGTGACAAGATAAAAGTGATATCATAGCTAGTGACATCAGTAACAACAATGTATCAAAATATGGATATTTAGAAGGTTACTGTCCTGCCAGTATAATACTGAACCAATGAGAATAATCAGAGAGCAGCTATCAAAATGTTGATGAGAAAGAGAATAATGGCTATGCAACTGTGTGTTATGAATTTTTTTTACACACCCAAGGTGTGTGTGATGACCCATACACCTCAAGAGTGAAGCTCGAGATGTTTGCGGTCATCACACACAGAGGGTATGTAAAAAAAACAAAAAAAACACAAGAACACAGTTGCAGAGCCATTATTTTTAAGTTTGCCACACCTGCGCATTGTGAACTTATTACTATGAGTAGTGTGTGCAAAAACTTCAAAAGAATGAGCCGCTGAACAGCTGATTACTGTTAAGTCACAGAACAAATATGAGTGGAATGCAGCCGATTCCATACCTGTGCAGTAGCGCCACTGCTTCTGTGCACATGCAGAAACGAACAACATGGGCATACATTCCATGGAATTTATTTGCTCAGTGTGCCTTTCCTGGTGGAACATTTCAAGAAAGAAATACACTGGCCGGCTCTGCTTTCCGCCTGCCACACACTCCCTAGAAAAGCTGACACTGGGGTGCCCAATCCCATTCAACGTGTATTCCCCCCATATTGTGGCACACTGGGAGCCCACCCCAATGTGCCCAGACAATTTTCGTAATTTTTATGACACCAGGATACCCACTCCCGTGTCAGATGCCCCAACCCCCCAAACTCAAATTATTTGCAAACGGGGGTGCTAAATCTCCAACGGCACCATGTTCCCCTTCTCCACCAGCTCATTTTCTTTGCCAACAGGGGTGCCCAGTCCCCGTCAGCATCATGTCACCCCCCCAAACTCATGTGGCACACTGGGAGCCCACCCCAGTGTACCAAAAGTATTTTTTTGAGCCTGTAAATAAAGAAAACGGTCCCGAGTTTTTTTTTTTTAATCAGCAAAAAACCAAAACGGTCCTTAGTCGTTTGCCCGTCCCTTCCCCCATTCTGACCCTCCTTCTGCCTCTGCACACCCACCTCCAATCACCCCACCCTCACCCCCATACTTACCTCTGGAGGTCAGGAGCAGTGATCTTCTGTGGACCGGGACACATCTGCACTCTTCAAAGCCAAAGTGCAAACTGAGGAATTTTAGGATGTTTGGCCCCAAATTTTCAACATGGGGTTCTTGGGACCCCACCTCATGAACTGTCATTTCGTTCCTCAGTCTCGAAAGGTGATTTTGCGGTCGCTGCACAGAATCACCTTTCAGGACACATTAATGAAACGACAGTGCCACTGTTCATGAAGAGAGGTTCTAAAAAGCCCATGCTGCAAATTTGGTGAACAAATTCCACAAAATGACTGTTATGAGAGTACGTGCACAGTTTCTACGCATGCTCATAACTTTTCCAATTTTTAAAATTTTTGCTCCAGATTTTGAACATTGCCATTTTTTCACACCTCTTAATGAACAGTACAGCTGTCATTTTTCATATCCTGCCCGAAACATGTTTTCACACATGTGGCACAGAATGACACAGTTGCTGTTGGAAATCAACTTTTGGGACAGATTAAAAAAATCACAGTGCCATTGTTTGTGAGAAGAAGTCCAAAAACGGCCTTGTTGAAAATTTGGTGAAAAGATTCCAAGAAATGATTCCGTTACAGGCGTGCATTGCACAGTTTCTACACATGCTCATAACATCACCAATTTTTCATATTTCCACTACAGATTTTCAACAGTGCCATTTTTTCACACCACCTCATGAACAGTACAACTATCATTTTTCACATCCTGCCTGAAGTGTGTTTTTTGTGTAGTCACTGTGTAAAATCACCTTTCGGGATTGAGTAACGAAATGATAGTGCCGCTGTTCATGAGGTGGGGTCACAAAAAGCCCATGTTAATAATTTGAAGTGAAAATACCTACAAACACCCAGAGCATTAGGGTTTCCAACAGTAACGCCCTACCCTGTAGAGACTGACAGGCATTGGGGTTGTAACTTGGGCTCTTCGGCCGTAATGCTCATACCATTCCACCCCCACCCTGCAGCCAGTGACAGGCATCGAGGTGTGCTTTGTGGTCTTTGGACCCAATGTTCTCCCCATTCTCCTATACTGCACCCATCTCAGTGTATTTCCTTATGGAACAGGATAAGCATAAGGCCCACGGACCCCAAGGCACACAACGGCACCTGTTGGTGTCTGCAGGGTAGGGTGGGGTAAAATGGCATGAGCGTTATGACTGATGACCCAAAGGCACACCCTCAACACCTGTCAGTCTCTGCAGGGTGGTGGTGGGGTTGGCGTCAGTTCAGTACTTCACTGCCGGGGTGTGTGGCTAGCGAGCGAAGATTGCAGACACTCAGTGAGAGAGCTCCCTGAGACACCAGAGTTAACAGCACCTAAATAGTCAGATACTGCATTTCTCAATGCGTTAAAACCAACGAGGAAATATTACTTAAGGCTAATGGCTTCAGGTAAACAAAAAAATAAACAAGCCAAATTGCTTTTTAACGCCCGTAATTCATCCAAAGTGATGGGTGCATCAGTCTACAATCCCGAGGTGGAACTGCACACGGTAGATATGGAGTCACTAATGAAAACCCTAGTTGGAGTTCCTGACACTCTACTGGCGATGCAGCAAGAGATGAAGTCAGGGTTTAACAACATAACATCACAACTGACTCACCTACAGTCGGTGGTAATGAGCCTGTCAGAAACTGCAACCACACATGCTACCCAGATCTCTGAACTGGAAAGGTGCTTGGGGGAGATTGAGGATTCGTATGTCGGAGTACCAGCGGAATGGACCGACCTGTTATCCGAGATGGCAGAACTAAAAGAATGGCTAGATGAACAAGAAAACTGATCCAGGCAGTCAAATATACGAATAATAGGGTTACCAGAAGCAGAGGTGTAGCCAGGTATTTCAGATTTGCACACCAAGTGGACTCACTACTACCCCCCCCTTGTTAGGGTGGTCTCCCCCGCGTGTAGCCAGACAATATACAAATGTACACCAGTACCGTGTTTGCTTCATTTGGCACAATAAATACAACTTTTGTATCTCATGACAATGTTTGTTGCCATGCATGGGTACATACAAATGATATACATTGTTCCCTAAGACACTCACATACCAGTCCAGAGCCTGTAAAGTTGTATTGTCCTTGGGATGCAAAGAGAGTATTAGTGACCAGTCCTTCTAGTTTCCACTCCTATGGTTTTTTTTTTGTTAGTTTTCATGGGAAAAGGAAGCAGTTCAGAGCCTATTTGCCACCCCCTTAAATAAAATTGCACACCATGGAGTACTTGGAGTATGCCTGCCTACACCCATGACCAGAAGGAACGGAGGGCTGAAACCCTAACCAAGGCCTGCAGCAATGGGTGGTGATGCAACTGGGTCTACCGGAGGAGTATTCAGCCTTTGAAGTAGAGAGGGCGCATCGGGTTGGGCCGCCACTGAAGGCTGGAGACAGACCTCGCCACTGCCTAATAAAATATTTGAGGAACCCTGATAAGGAAAAAATCCTGCAAAAAGCAAATAAATCTGGGCCAATCCAAGTGGGGACTGGGAAAGTACACATTTACCAAGATTATAGCAGAGAGTTACAGAAGAGATGACAGCGTTTTAATTCAGTTAAAAGCTGCCTGTTTTATCTAGGGTGATCATTTGCGCTTCTTTATCCTGCCAAGTTGCGGGTGGAAAGACCGGGACAAAAACCTCGCATATTTAATTGCCCAAGGGATGCGGAGAAATGGCTGGCAGAGGACGAAGGCCAGAGCGAATTGAGTGCCTGATGCCTGAGACTGAGATGGAATCGAAGCGTAGTAAGTAACGCAGCTGCTCTGGTGCTCTAATTTCCTTTTAACCAGGTCCAGCCTTACAAGGGTACCTAAAAATGTGATTTACTAGAGAGTCTATATTGCATTGTGATGGAAATTCCCCCGACCGACCAACCGAGCCTAGAGCTCGGGTTGCATTTGGAAGAACAGAGAGCTCGATTTCGGGTGTTAGCATTATCCGAGAAGTTAACTGGGCTATCACAGTCAGGAATTAGCTGGTTCTTGCTTTATTTTCTCCGTTTTTGATCCAACTGGAAACTGTTTTAAAGGGCACTGTTTTTTCCGTTGGCAAAATTGCAACCACGTTGTGTTATATGCCAACCATACCCGGGGGAATGGGTATCAGCGGGGAACTTCTTGTTCTATTGGCGGAGCCTGAAAATTTTATTTTAAACATGGGACTGTTTGAACTTCTTCCTCCCGACCGAACTTTGGGGCTCGGGTTGCAGCGGGAGAATAGTGAGCCTGGACTTAGATGCGCGGGTAACCGGCTAAGCTGAGCCGGTCATCGTATTCAGGGCTTATCAGTTTTTTATCGGTCCCATTCGGATTTGATCTCAGGAACGCTGCTTAATGGATGAAAAAACCACAGTCAGTTTGTTTTACAGGTTTGAAAATACCTAGGAATGCGAGTACCAGTGGGGAGACTTTTAATTACTATAGAGAAACCTGACAATTTTATTTGAAATTCTCTCTAAATATGGGGAAACGGACCATAAACGTTTGCAGCCCTGAGAGTGGATATATACCAATTTTATTTCATAGTATTAACCTTTTTTCCTGATACAATTTATTTTTGAAAAATGTATAGCACCAGAAAGTTAGAGAGGTCCGATATCTTGGTTGTGCCCTAGTGTTTAAAGGGCTATAACAATATCGGCCATACTGTGCATTTTGCTGCAGTTACTGCTTAAGAATAATAAGTGGCTTTAAGCTGTAAGATCCCAATTAATACACGTTGTCTCTTAAATGTTTTAATTTGTTCTGACTATGTAGAGTTTTAGATGAAGGGTATATATTAATGTTTGTTAACCTATACCATCACTGCCTGTTATTTGTAGTGGGATTACAGGCAGAAATATTTCTGCTTGGGGTAGAGAGGGGGAGGAAGTCCACCATTTTTGAATGATAAGGGAGTGTTTAGAGTAGACAAACTACTAAGGGGTGGAGGGAAGTCTATTTGGCCTGGGACTGGAACTCTTGTGGGCCCTGCAGGACTGTGTTTTTAAAAGGTACCATTAATTGCTGAATCATGGTTCCAAGCTGTCATGGTCCTGAGGTGAGACAGGATCCCGGAGTGAAATACAGGAATATGTTTGTAAGTGTGGGGGGTTGCATGGGGTATATACAAAAGGATTAGAAAGGAGGCACAGAATTTTTATGTGGTAAGGGTACTGGAAGCTTATACATCCGAATCAGATGTGTGTCCTGGAATGTGAATGGGTTAAAAACAATTCTTAAAAGGAGGAAGGCCATGGGGGAAGTAAGGGGAGCTAGAGAAAACATTATATTACTGCAAGAGACCCACTTCACACTACAGGAAGAACAAAAATCTGCAAGTTTCATGGGGGGATTATGGATTTCAGCTACCTTCTCTTCAAAGGCATGGGGTGCCTCAGTAGTGGTCAAGATTATGGAGGCACTCCTTAAGGGAAGGATAGTGCAAGACCTGGAATCCATAGGGGCACAGGCTACAAGACAGCATGGGTTTACAAAAGGAAGGTCCTGTCAAACTAATCTCATAGATTTCTTTGACTGGGTAACCAGAGTGGTGGACCAAGGGGGAGCAGTTGATGTCACCTACCTTGACTTCAGCAAAGCTTTCAACACTGTTCCACATAGAAGATTGATAAATAAGCTGGGTAGGCTCGGGGTGGGTCAGAAGTTGGTCAACTGGGTGGCAAACTGGTTGTCGGGCAGAAAACAGAGAGTGGTGGTAAATGGTATACAGTCAGAAGAGATGCAAGTCACAAGTGGGGTATCTCATGGATCAGTCCTGGGGCCAGTGTTCTTCAATATCTTCATTAGTGACATTGCAGATGGACTAGAGGGTAAGGCTTGTCTGTTTGCAGATGACACCAAGATCTGCAACAGAGTAGATGATCCAGATGGGGTGGGCAGAATGAGAAGAGATCTGGATAAACTAGCAAAATTGTCAGAAGAGTGGCAACTGGGATTTAGTGCAAGAAGTGCAAGATCATGCACATGAGAGAGAGAAACCCTGAAGCTACCTATAGGCTGGAGGGAGTTGCTGGCAGTCACAAAGGAAGAAAGAGACTTGGGCATCATCAACACAGATGACCTGAAATCATCCAAGCAGACCTCTAAAAGCAGTAGGTAAGGCTAGGGATGTTAGGTGTATTAGTAGAGGTATCACAAGTCGTAAGAGGAGGTGGCAATCCCTCTTTACAAGACACTGGTTAGGCCCCATCTGGAGTACTGCATGCAGTACTGGAGGCCACACCTTCACAAGGACATTAATCTCAAAATTGAGGCAGTCCAGAGAAGAGCAACCAAAATGGTTCAGGGACTGCATCAGAAGACATATGAGGACAGATTAACAGAGCTCAATATGTATACCCTTGAGCAAAGGAGGGAGAGAGGTGATATGATTGAAACATTCAAACACCTAAAGGGCATTAACAAGGTGAAAGAGTCTAACATGTTTAAATATAAGAAAAATAGCAGGACAAGAGGACACAGCATGAGATTAGAGGGAGGCCGATTAAGGGGGAATGTGAGGAAATTCTTTTTCACAGAAAAAGTGGTGGATGCATGGAAGCCTACCTCAGGAAGTGGTGGCTATGAATACAGTGCAGGGCTTCAAACAAGCATGGGATAGGCATAAGGGAGCAATACAGATGAGTATGAATAGATAGGCCACTAACAGAGCAAAGGCCGATGGCACATTTATAAGGTAGAAAAAGAAATGGGCAGACTGGATGGGCCTTGCTGTCCTTATCTGCCATCAACCTCTATGTTTCTATGTGCCTCAATATGGATCCCAAAGGGACTCCTAGTTCAACTTCTTGAAAAAAAAATAGATCAAGCGGGGAGGTATGCTTTGGCCAAGATTAATATCCTTGATACGGGGATATTTTTAGTGGGGTCAATTTACGCACCGAATATTGAAAACCCAAGCTTTTTTCAAAAGCTGACTCTTGATATGGCCGGCTGGGTAGGCCATTGGATTCTTGGTGGGGACTAGAATTGCATGTTGGATAACATTTAAGACAGGTCCAGCAGAACACCAACGCACAAAACCCTAAATGCCAAAGCCCTGGAGGAACTTCAGAGGGATATGGGCCTGACTGATGCCTGGAGACATGTCCACCCAGAAGGGAGGGATCATAGCTTTCTATCACAGGTGCATCAGACCTATGCAAGGCTAGATAGAATATTAGTGTCTGCTGCTCTATTAGTGAACATAGAACAGGCTACATACTGTCCAATTATTGTATCAGACCATGCAATGCATCTGGTTACCTTTAGGGGGCTGGGAGAACCTAGAAAGGTGGGTAGCTGGAAATTGGACCCCCTGCTTCTGAAGGATCAAAAATACTTGCAATATATGACAGGATGCATAAAGGAATATCTCCTTTTCAACATGTAACCCCCAGGGGGCGCTATCCTAAGGGCTACTACCCCTGTCTGCTCTGACTGTAACAGGGTGAGGGGCCTAGATCCATTGGTGGGTGCCTCCACCCAGAGGTCGGGGTTAGGACGATCGAGTCTGACTTGGTCACAGCCCTCTGGGTTGCTGAAACCCCCCCTTTCTTCCCACTGGTGGCCCACACAATTCAATCACAGTGTCCTTACCATATACATGTACCCCCCCATCTCGAACCAATCAGCTTGCTCCGGGAACCCCCTGAAAAGTAAGTTGCAGTTATACAATGTTCACTGTGCAGTAATTCACCATTAACACACAAACTAGCCAGTGTACCTTTGTAAAACAATCAATCTGATTTATTTAAGGGGAAGTAACAAGGACCGGGGGGAATCAGGCTAGTTAGCTTACCACTACAATGTATGAGTATCTACCTAGGGCTCTGTGCACAGGCCTAACCTATAAGTTACTGTCTATGGGTACCCAAGCCCTAAAGGCTAGTTCTTCGATGCAGCTGGTTGGGGCCCTGACACAAACGAGCATTTAATTCCTACGAAGGTTAAGTAGGGGCCAGCGGGCCCAGATAGTGTCACCAGTACAAAACCCAAAACGTCCTGCCCTCACTAGGACCACTGGCCAGGGAGCTACCCTAATTTAGTACTCACAACTCCAGCAGACAGAGCGCTCTCTCACTTCTCACGGGACCGAGCCTGTACTTCAAGCACTTCTCCATACATTTATATGCAAGGCAGAGGGGTACCATAGCACGCAGCTGCTGTCCTTCTCAATCACCGGACCACCATACACTGGGCCAGACCGACGCAGCTTCATTGTTCCTGACAGACCGAGCGCAATTCAAGCAGATTCTCTAGTCTTCTACAGGGTGAGCCTGGTAGGTAGCCACGCTCCTGCACAGCATCCTCTGACCGCTATCCAGTGGATTTAGTCCGGGATTACTGGCATTTCAAAATGTCCGACGCTGGCCTTACACGCGCTTCCCACGCGACCGCTCAAAATGGCGCAGGAGCCCTCAAGCTCCTTCCTTGCTCACAGCCACAATGTCTCTGCTCCTGGGCCATATGGGGCAAGCCTCTCAGTTCGGGCACCACCTGATCCCATTGGTGGGCTGCTGAAGCCAGCCACTAAGTTCGTACCCCATTGGTGCAAAAAGGCGCCATGGTCCAGAACTTCCCTTCCCAGAACCACTAGCTGTTATCCCCGTTGGTCAGCAGGCTCCATCGAGAGTCCTGATTCTGGTTGGTCACCAGTTACTCCATTTTAGATACCCCCTTGCCCCTATTGGACCCTTCAGACAATCCCGGTCCAAAATGGAGGGACACAGCACATAAAGTCCAGCTGCAAGAAAGGCAGGTTAAACAACTTACATTCCCACGAGCACTCTAAAAGGTATCCGGCAAACAATTACATTTTCTGGAAAGTGCTCACTCTGCCCCTTCGGCGACGGCCGAAACCAGAGCAATTTGTCAGTGGCTCAAGTGGGACTCAAGCAAGAGAACACACAGCCACCCTCATAAGCAATAAATGTGCCTGCAAGCAGACAGCTCTTAAAGAGACAGTACGTGGAGGTTCCACAAGCATTCACAGAGCCATTAAAACGGCTTAAGCGCTGAACGCCAACCACCAGGGGGACACTTAGACAGCCCCTAGATGGCTGTTAGAAACCCCCATTTGTAGGGGGGGTTACAAACAGAAGGGGAGATACCTCCCACAAAACCCGATGGGAGGCCCTTAAGGCATATGTAAGAGGCCAGACCATTACATATGCCTCGTACAAGCGTAAACAGGAACAGGGTGAGCTATTACAGTTAAGAGAGGAAGTAGAGCAACTTGAAAAGGCCCACAAACAGAAGTATGCCATGCCCCTTAATCATACCCTCCAAAAGAAGAAGCGGCAGTTAAACACTCTCTCCACTGCTTGTCTGGAGCATTCTATCTTACTTTCTAATGCTGGAGTGTACTACGATGGGGACAGGGCCAGGAAAGTCTTGACCTGGCAGTTAAAGTGTAAAGAAGCTGAACGAAATATAGGCCAAATTTATAATGAAACTGGGACTTTAGCACAAGAGGTGGGGGAGATAGGTAAAGCTTTTGGAGAATTCTATACACAACTCTACACTTCTGAACACAATCCAAATAAATCTGAATATGATCAGTTTTTTCAAGGGATTCCTCTTGCTAGAATTACAGATGAGGTGAGGTTGAACCTTGACTCCCCCTTGTCTGAACAGGAAATTGCCACAACTCTTAGATCTCTAAAATGTGGTAAAGCTCCCAGCCCAGACGGCCTACCAATTGACTTTCTTAAACAATTCCAAATCGTCATATTGGACCAGCTGGCTGATATGATTTTAGAAAGCCTAGCGAGCGGAGAATTGCCCCATCCACTCAATCAGCTATAATTATGGTACTACCTAAACCGGAGAAAGATCTGACTAAATGTGCATCATATAGGCCAATCTCGCTACTTACTGCAGACTACAAGATCTTGGCGAAGGCCTTGGTGGCCAGATTGGAGTCAGTTTTACCTGAATTGATACAGCATCAGACTTTACTGCCAGAACCCTGCCTTACCTGGCTGTATCACGTCAAGAATTGTCATTTATGAACTTTGTATGCAGTGTTTGCTCAATTGACAATGATACCTTGTATGCTACGTCCATATGTCTTGATTGACAATGTTACCTTGTATGTTATGTCCATAAATCTATGTAAATGACCCAGGACTTTGCTGTGAATGAGCTTGCTCAATGGAGTTTTTCCTGCAATAAACCTGAACTTGAAGTTGAACTTGATACATCCAGACCAATCCAGTTTTGTCCAAGGTAGATATGGAAAGCATAATATTAGGCGTACATTAAATATAATCTATCAATAGGCTAGATCAAAATGAACCCATGGCACAGCAGTAGTAGCACTAGACACCAAGAAGACATTTGATCGCATGGAATGGGGTACCTGTTCGAAGTGTTGAAGAGGTTTGGAATTGGCATGATATTTAGTTCATGGATAAGAACCCTCTATATTCACCCACAGGCACAGGTTTTGGTTAATGGCAATCTTACAGCACCATTTTGTCTGGGCAGGGGCACACGTCAGGGGTGCCCTTCATCACCCCTGTTATATGTACTATCACTGGAACCTCTGGGTATGGCATTAAGAGCATATCCAGATATAAGGGGATTTGTGGGTGGAGGTCAGCAACATAAAGTGGCTACGTATGCGGATGATCAGCTTCTGTATATGCAATGCCCAGCCCAAGATCTACCCTTAGTACATGATTTGATGCAGGTTTTTGGCCACCTCTCAGGACATCGTGTCAATTGGACTAAAAGTGAATTGCTTCCTGTGGAGTTACAAAATAGGGCTCAATTGATTGCAAATCTGGGAGGGTTGCAATTAGTGCATACCATTAAATATCTAGGTATCCACATTTCAGCCACATCTAGCCGCTTATACGCCCAGAATTTTTCCCCTCTGATGGATAAGCTTAGTGAAGATTGTGAGTGATAGAATATACTCCTGCTGTCTACACTTGGGAGAGTGAGGGTGGTCAAAATGACCATTTTGCCACAAATTATATATCTACACCAATCTCTCCCTATAAGAATCCCTCAGAAACATTTTAAACAGCTTGATACGCTTATTACTCGATTTGTGTGGAAACATGGGAGGGTTAAAATTAAACAGAGTATTTTACAACTCCTCCCCCCCAATAGGGGTGGTATTGGGCTACCCAACTTGAAAAGTTATTATTGGGCAGTGCAATTAGCCTACCTGCCCAGTAAAGGGCAAGAAGCAAGTTGTCCCTAGCTAAAAAATGAAGAAGACATGCTAAATGGGAATCTTTAAAATGATACCTTAGTGGGTGCCTTGGCAAACTTGGGGAATGGCCTACCATCCAATCCATTCACTAGAACCACTATGCAGGTGAGGATATTGGCTCACCAATGTTTAGCTTATAGAAACAAAAGGTCTCCAAACATGAGCTTGCTAAGTGTAATCCAGGATGAGCTACACTGTGCACCATTGGTAATACAGCGAGTCTTGGCTTGGAGAAAATTGGGGCTAGTAACAGTTAATCAGCTGTATGAAGGTGAATCTTTAAAGAGCTTTGACTCCCTTTGTAAGGAATGGGGAATATCAGTAGGGGATTTCTTTATTTTTCTGAGCTTATGTCAAAAATGTGGAGAGTGGCTATCACAAGAGAGTAGGTGGGCGGAGCCCTCACCTCTGGAAGAAGAGTTGTTTAGGTCACAACCTGGGAAGGGGGTGCTTTCAGTCTATTATGGTACAATTCAGGGATGCCTACAGAATAAGCAACACAAGAATAGTAAAACTAGCTGGAGTGAAGATATGTTGCTCCCATTAGATAAACTTACCTGGAAATATGCTTGTGAGCATTATATGAATTGTTCTAGGAGCAATAAACTCCACCAGACACAGTTTAATTTTTTGCATAGAGCATATTTGACACCTGAGAGGCTGCACAAGATGGATGAGTCAAGATCGGAGCTTTGCCCAAAATGCCAAATGGCAAATGCGGATTTTATCCATCTCGCTTTAGTCTACCCTAAAATTGCTCCATTTTGGCATGACGTCCATCTACTAATGAGTAAAGTGCTGGGGTACCCTTTGTCTAAATCCCTTATAGAATTGTTATTAGGTGCAGACCCTACCCCAGGGATTCCCAGATTTAAAAAATTCCCTCTGGGACCTTGCTCTTATTAATGCAAGAAGAACAGTAGCGCAGGAGTAGCTCTCCCCTACACCCCCTCAGTGGCTAGGTGGGTTAATAATTTGAGAGAGTGTATGGCACTAGAACAAGCACAAAGCAATGCCCAAGGCCATCTTAATGTCTTCCACCGTACATGGGCACCTCTGATTGAGGTGGTAGAGGTAGGTACTTTTCCTCTCTAAACTCAATGAACACTCTAAAATACTATGGGATAATGTGTAAAGTTGCTGCTACTTAGACATAGCTAATGTTACATATAGACACAAGTACCTATGCTGTGGTTGTACAAGAATCCTTACCAGAAATCCTGAGATATACTAATTGTAAAAGAGAAGTTGATGGGGATATATGTGAAATGCAAATGACCTATAACTTGGACTATCTACATAAATGCTTTTCTTGCTCCCAGAAAGTTATATTGCTAAAGTATTATATTTAAATCTATAGTCTTAAATCCGGGACTGGATTGTATAAAAATATCAGCTTACTACAACAATGGATGTAATGTCATACAATGTCTAAATACTTTTAAAAGTTTATTGTAGCATGCCACTAGTAATTGTGCATATATCAAAGCACTTGTAATGGGACTGTATGACCGCTGTACCTCTTTTCTCTAATAAAATAATTTGAAAAAAAAAAATACTCCACTGCCATTCCTATTATGCATCTCTCTAACTCCTGCACTACCAATGTCAATGCCAGCAAGCAAACATTCGGCATTGACAAATGCTAGTTATACTTTTCAGTGACAATTTTGTCAAACAAATGCAGTTGCTTACCTAAGAAGGTCCTTGTTAGTTAAGCGATTGCCTTTCTTTGACAAAATTGTCACTGGAAAGTATAAAAACAAGCATTTACAAATTGCCCCCATTAAACTCTATGGAGCACCTCCTCGTGTTGTTCCTTAAGTAATGCAGTGAACTTTCGGCATTGGCAAATGCTGGTGTAAGGAGTTTTTTTCCTCCACATTTGAGTGATGCCAAAGTTAGTGGATGTACTGTCAGACACTCACAGACACACACACACACCAGTACAGGCATATTTTTCATTTTTCTTTATTTACTTATTTTTTTTTTACATTAGAGTGTGAACCGCCACAGAAGTGAGTCACAGTTGGTTCCTGATGTAAACAACTGCTGTCTCTGCTGTCTACTGATGCCCCACTCAAAGGGTACAAACGGCAGGATCAACCAGATAGATTTTAAAATTTGTAAAGGCAAGATCAACCAGATTATTACTGAAAAACAGTGGAAAGTTACCTGGAATGATAGTGAGAGGCAAAGGATCATTGGGGGTTTTCCATGATGGAAAAAAGTAATTGCCATGTTTGTTCTGGTATTCAGCCCACCCACACATACAGTAACAGCCTATGAGGTGCTGCACTACAAATGAGTGACACAAACCACAAAAGAAAGTTTTGAGAATGCCATAATAACCTGTTTTGGGGTTATTATGGCATTTGAAAGAGGGGTCTTAACCGTTTGATACAGGGGGTCACCAGTAATTTTATCATAATTGCCTAGTGTAGTATTGAAGCCAGCTGTTGAAATCAAAGAAAAACAGTTATTTTTACAAACAGCAGACTTAAAAGCTATAAATAGTAAACTACTGTTGTGTGTGTGTATATATATATATATATACATATATATATATTGAATATACAGTTTAACCCTTGCAGGGCCATGGACTGATATATTAGTCCAGAATTCCTATATGTTCTAATTCTGTTGGCAGCATAAGGGTTAATGGTCTCAATCAAAATAGACAGTTTATCACTACTTGTGAGGGGGAAGGACTTTCCAAACTCACTCGTGGCTTTGTCACTTGTTAGTTATGGTCCTGCCTCATTCACAACTGGTGATAAATTGCAAATCTGAGTCAGACATTGCATGGTGCTCCCTTCCCCTGCCTCTTTGCTCAGCCTCATCCTTCTCCTCCCTTGGGTCCCTTCTCCATGACTTCCCCTCCTGCAACTATACCTGAGCCCTGAGCCTTGTTTTCCCCTCCTCCCACCTCACTGTTGGTCAGTCCCCTCATGTCTCTTTCCCTACTATGAGCAGTTTCCTTTACCTTGAGGCCCTTGGTCTGTGTGGCCTTGTACTGCTCCTTTTCATTAACTTACACTGGTAATGTTGAAGTCCTGTACCTACCTTAATGCAGTGGCACTGACAACTCCATCACTTACACAGGCTGAGTGGTATTCTGGGTTTGCACCCAGCACTTTATTTTACATTTAAGCAATAACGGCCAAGAAGCCTATCATTTCCAAGGAATTAATGACCGGTTGGGGAGATGGGTGGCCTGAGGCGCAGCTGAAGGCCACCTCCATCCAGCTGGTTGTTAATCCAAGGAAATAACTAGCTTCGAGGTTGTTATTGCAATTATAAGTCTAATCGCAATAACAGTTTTAATGTTTACCATTTATTTTTGGTTTTTTTAAGGTTTTAAGCAGAGTAACGCCAGAGTTCAGTTGAGCGTCTCTGTCATGCTGGGCATTTCATATGAACCCTTTTGATCATTATGCTCATATTTTATGCTTGATCTGTACTTGATTTTGCATATGCTGTTCTGTACTTGTTATTTATATATTGTTTTGCACCTTATATAAACTCTAGTTTATGTAAGATTATGTCTAGAAATGTAAGTATTATGTGGTTATGTACTGCTATTGTGTATTTTACTGCTCAGGTCCACCTCGAAAATGAGTTTCCTCAACGGTGTTTTGCCTGGTTAAATAAAGATTTGATTGATTGATTTCTAAGAGATTTCAGACCCACACGGCAGCAAATCAGTGAGCAGCTTTAGCTCATGAATAATTAATTAGACTTATAATTGTACCTTAATATATTTGTTTATGTTTCTAATTTGTGTTAGCATTATCTGCCTGTACATTGTGGCTACATAACTGCTATGTATTCTCCTCTAATTTATGTTACTGTTTTTTTATTTAAATATATATTGTATTCTATTGTATCTTATTTTATTGTTGTCCCTTCATTACTGGCAACTACATTTTGACATTGTTATACTGTGTATTCCCGATCCCCACCCCCATCACCACCACCACCTGGATGCATTTGGAAATGAGGTGCTACCAGTTCAGTATGTCTTTCCTGGTAAAATAAATAAATAAATGAATGAATAAATAATATCTCCTAAGACTCTGACTATATATATATACACACACACACATATACATATATATATATATATATATACACACACACATATACATACATATATATACATACATATATATATATATATATATACACACATATATACGTACACACACATATATATATATTCATTGCAAAAAACTCCATTAATGCATCAGTTAGGGTTGACTGCACACCAACAAAAGTTTAGACATTCGATGTAAGGGTGACCAACCCTACCCAACCCACTCACCTTTCACAGACCAACAGGTGCTGGGGTGTGCCTTCAGGTCATCGGCACTCTCACCCCATTCCATGTGTAAACAAGCTGAGATGGTACAGTATAGGGAGAATGGGGTGAGAGTTAGCCCTGACAACCCCAAGGCACACCCCAGTGCCTGTTGGTCTGTGGAGGGTGAGGGGTGGGGGGTAGGGCTGGTAACCTTAACATTAAATTTCCAGACTTTTGTTGGTGTGGAATCAACCCTAACTGATGCGTTAATGGAGTTTTTTTTGCAATGACTTTCCCTTCTTTTTGAGAAAGTGAAATGTTACCCATATGGTATCCATGGGTGGAGTGCAGGTTCTCTGGGCCCTGCACTCCCACCCGTAAGTGTAGAGACATAGCGCAGGAGGGCCTTGTGCTCCCAGTATTGCAAGATGGTTTCCATGGGTGGGAGGGGCCCGTGCTCCCACCTACCTATAAGTACAGAGACATAGTGGAGGAGGGCCTTGTGCTTTTTAGTTTTGCATAATGGTATCCATAGGTGGGAGCATGGTCCCTCTGGGCCCTGTGCTGTCACCCACCCATGAGTGTAGAGGCATTGTGTAGGAGGGTCCAGTGCTCCCACTTTAGCATAAATGGTATGCATAGGTGGGAGTGAGGGTCCTCTGGGCCCTGTGCTCCCACATACCCATAAGTACAGACACATAGTGCAAGCCTAGAGGTGTTCCAAGCAACCATTGTGCTGCAAATGTGGCAGTATCTCAGTAACCATAGGAACTTTGGAAAAAATTCCTTCACAGTTGTATCTGTGCCCTGGCCACATTCACACATGCTTAGTGTAGTGTACTAAGCTGCATTTAGCAGAAAATCAGTATCTCGAACCGTTTTTGAGATATAGGTGCCAAAAGGCACCATGGCCTCCACAGTGTTATCCTATGGGAAAATTTGCAACTTTGGACTGCTGTAACTCTGGAACCAGTGCGTATTATTTCACCAAACTAGCAAATGGCACATCTATGGGGCAAGGACTTGCCACCCTGCAAATTTCAGCTGAAACATCCTAACTGTTGTGTTGCTGTGAAGTGGCAAAGAAAATGGTGTTTTGGGCTATTGAAATGCGGAACTTTCGCAAAAGTTCCACAGAATTTCACGAAAGTCCCATTGGTTTACATTGGGGAGCTTTCATGAAAGTATTGTGGAACTTTCACAGAAATCCCGCCATTGTAGATGCTGGACGTTCGAGAAAGTTTTGTTGCTAAGATGGCAGAAAAACTATAAAATCATATTTCAGTGTATCGTGGTGAAAATCTAATGCCAGGTTTGTGTTCCTAGGGCCCCGATTAGGTAAACCCAAGTGTTGGTGTTTACCTAGGTCCAGTATTTTTGAACTATGATGTTTTTTCTGCCTCAGTAACTGAAAACAAGATGGCAGCAGCACAAAAGTACCAAACCCATTTGTGAAACTAAGAAGTGCTTTCGAGGGCAACATATATTTTTTTCCCATAGGCTATAATGGGAAAATGTAAACTTTAATAACTTTTGAATGGATTAATATTTTTCCCCAAACCTTCAAAGGGCACTTCTCTGACCCAGACCCCATATGCCATGAACAGTTCGGACCAGACAGACAAACTGTTCAGGCTGTAGAGACAAGTAAAGAATTTGCTAAAAATGGCCAAAACAGTGTTGTTTTGCACTTTTGTTGGCACTCCACAACTCCAAAACTGCACATCCGACCGGAACGCAACTTGCCAGATCCAGAGATCTATGGTAGCACATAGCATGTGCAGCATTTCAGGCATATTGGACAAATGGTTGCAAAGTTATTAAAGAGCAAAATTTGAGGCTTTAACATTAAAGTGCCTACTTAACCCTAACTATTGCTGCACTTCCATGCAGCTATAATATATATTCATTGCAAAAAAACATTGTTAATGCGTCAGTTAGGGTTGATAGTACAGTGACAAAAGTTTCGAAATTCGATGTTACGGTTACCACCCCTACCACCACCACCCCATCCTTCAGACACTAACAGACATTGGGGTGTGCCATGGGGTCGTCAGGCCCAACTGTGGCACAGAATGGTGTTGCAGTTGTGCAGAATTATGTTTTGGTGGGGATTTGAACATTTTCTGTACTGGGTGCATGTGGTGAGGTCATAAGAAGGCTATGTTGAACATTTGGGGTCAAACTGTTGCAATTTTGCTACGCATGCTTGTAACTTTCTGAATTTTAAATATTTTTAACCCAAATTTTCAACATAGCCTTCTTATGACACCATCTCATGTATGTCACAGCTGTAATTTTCATATCCTGTCCAAAATGTGTTTTTGCACCTGTGGTACAGATTGGCATTGTGCTTGTGCAGAGTTACATTTTGGCAGGCATTGAAAAATGTTCTGCAGCACGTATATGAGGTGGGGTAATAGCATGGCTATCATGACAATTTGGTCACTCTGGCCCTATAAATTTAAGCACAGCGCACACATGGCCCTGAGCTACTATAGTCACATACACATATGCATAAATGGAGGGACAGGAGTGCAGGGCCCGGAAGGCCCTACTCTCCCACGCATAAATAAAATCTGTCTTGGGGTCCTCAACCCTAACGCTCACCCCATTTTTTTATGCTGTGCCCATGTCACCTTGTTTTGTAATGGAATGAGCGTTAGGGCTGACGACTCCAAGACAGAACCTTGACACCTGTTGGTCTGTGCAGGGTGGGGGATGGGGTGTTAGGGTCAGAAACCCTAATGTCACATTTCCCTACTTTTGGTGGTGGAACCCTAACTGATGCCTTAACGACATTTTTTGCAGTGGAACCTGTGGAATTAACCATTTATCTTCACAAGAGCTGTTTGACCTTGGGTAACCTCATGAGTGGTGTAAGCCATGAATAATGTGCCCAAGGTCAAACAGCTTGAGTGAAAATAAAGAATTTTTTCTACAAGATCCCTGTTGTGTATTTCATTTATGCAATAGACAGGGACCTTGTGTTTGTGTCTTGTTTTGCAAAAGTTTTTTCCTTTTTTTATTTTAAAATGTTCATGTCTTTTGGTTTTTTTTTTGGCAAAATAATTGTCCGTTGCCTTGGAGGAGCCCCACTGCTATGGCCATTGTGATGGGCACCTGCATTGTGATGCTAGCGCCAATGCAGCAACATTGCCGCTGATTGGCTGAGAAAGATGGCAGGTTCGGAGAGTAGTGGGAAAGAGTGTTTTTGGAGTCAAGGAGTCGGCGGTACTGTGAGTGAGTGGGGGGAAGAGGCTGTAGGTTTTAAGTGTTTATTCAGGGAGCAGGGTAGACATGCACAGACATGGGGTGAGGGCTGAAATGACTGGGTGTTTGCTGTGAGTTGGAAAAGAAATAAGATAAGAAGTTCAAAAGGAGAATAGCATATGAGGTACATGAAGGAGGACTGAGAGTGCTAGGGTCTAAGGCTACGGTTCATTTTTGAAGTGATGGGTGAGGGTTACCATAGCATCAGTGCTATGGCATTTGTGTAATCTGGAAACTGAGTAAGTTTGTCTTACCTGATGATGGCTGCCTATGGTTTCTTGTGTGGTTTTGTCCTTTTGCTGCTGGGCTGGCAAGCATTAGGGTTGGAAACCCTAACGTCACATTTCCTTACTTCTGTGGCATTAAGTTGAACCCTAACTGGTGTATTAACAGTTTTTTGAGAAGAATGTATATATTTAAGATGGACATACACATACACACAAACACACACACACACACACACACTAAGAAATTTAAAGTAAACAGGTTTTAAACACAAAAGTACAAATAGGGAAGCACTAATTGAACTGACTTACATACTCATTTCTTACCCATAGCTCTTAGCAGACTTTGGGCCTCATATTTTAAAGTTTCAGTCTATGCTGCACAAAGTCCTTCTTCTAAATGCAAATTAGAACTTGTCCCTGAATGAGCTGTATTCAAACAACCACCAAGAGTGAACCCTTAACCGAAGCCATATTCACATGGCCAAGCATCTAGCATGCTGCAGTATTGATTGCAGTGGCAATTTCTCCAAAAATGCTGCAGGTCAGCATTCAGACAGCCGGGTGGTGGAGCACTGTAGATGCTACCCTGGAAGTTATTGCGTTCTGAGGAGGGTTCCGGTGGGGAGGGGGGACAAGTCAGTCATTGTTGATGTAGACAAATGGCCCTGCAGAACCAGAAGAATCGTGGATGGGTCTTCAGACCCACGTTCAGCTAAAGTTAGCTTTTGATAGCTGTAACACAGCTGACCTCGTGGAAGTGACTCTTCTTGAAAAACGAGGGCTAAAAACTGCAAAAACACAGTCTGAGAGTCGAACATACTCACAAAGACTGTCACAATGTTGTTGGTAGTGTCAACTGTTCACACAGCCAAGTAAAATGTTGCAAAACACTGGCACCACTATGCAATCCCAGACAAAGAGGGATCATTGTCACAATGCCACGCAATGAGTGCAACAGAAAACGGTGGCATTCAGACGTGCACAGCAGCACCAATCTGGCCGCTGTGCACCACCAACTATGACTCAGAGTTGGCCGTGTGAATGGGGCTTGAGATACTGACAGGTGTGCTAGGCACAAAGCACAACCCTCAGTTGGCCACAGAGCAGTATGTAATTATACGGCGGCACACAGAGGCATTCAAGGACCAAAAGCAGTTAAGGCCACCAAAGTCTGTTAGCACGTTGGTGCTAAGTTGCTATATTCAAATGTTTCTATGCACATGACTTCTCAGCCCATATAAGGTATTAAGAGATCATTTACATCCCATTGTGGCCTTATTAAAAAGTGAGGTGCAAGCTTTTGCTCCTTGGAATGTACAGTGGGACGTCTTTCCAAAGTGTGTGTCCCTCCCCTGTTGGCAGCACTGGTGCCATTGTCAATTATATAAATTATATAAAGAAAACCCTGCACCAAGCAAGAGCCCTCCTGCTGGAGTTCCATGCCGATAATAATAAAATGTCCTTCATAGCCTAGTGACCCCCCACACCTAATTCCTCCACCTTTAATAGTAAAATGTACCTGGTAGTTGAGTAGCTTCTCCTCCAGCCTATTCCATGTCATTAGTCTAGTGGACCCCACTCCTGCCTGATTCCCTTTGTATCAGTGAGCCAGCCAGTACCAATGGCAGTCCCTCCCTTCTTCAGGTGTGTTTGCCAGTAGAAGAAAACAAGTGGGACAGAAAAACAGGAAGGGCTATAGACTTCTAGCCAAAAGGGATTGGAATAGGATCTAAAAATAATAAAAAAACAAATCCCAACTGCATACTTAGAAAAAACAAGGGTTGGGCTTACAGGGTGGCACAAGGTTAGTGTGTATAAGAGCCAGAGCCTATTATCAGCTTCCAGGACAGGAAGAAAAGAGAATGGGGGGCAGCAGCCCTGGCATGTGCTCTGGCATGTACACAGGACCTAGAAAAAGACCTCTGTGTAAATAAGATGGCAGAATGCCAGCTTAATTAAAACAACCTTTGTACTCCCAAGAGGACAATTTCAGTTTAGTAGGGTAAAAACCCCAAAGCTGCCCAAAAGGAGTGAGAGAACAAGTGTAACTGGACAGAGTCCAGGAGCACAAATATTATCTTCTTGTCAATTCAAAAAGAGCAAAGAAAAGAAGGTAACAACTTGAAAATGTGAACTCCAACAAGCGGGGGAGTATAGCACAGAAAAACATACTCCAACAAACTGAGGAGCATAGAATGAAAGTCCTGTCACACCTGCCTCTCCCTGCAATGCAGGAAACCAGAAAAGAGCTGCACCTTGCCCCAAGTGCCAATCACTTTTTACATGGAACAAAGTTGAGAGTATGGGAAGGTGAAGCCACAGTCATGGGCAGCAGCAACAGGGATATACCTAAGAGATATCCCTGGAAGGGAGAGGAAGGCACTATTAAGACAGAGGGGAGAGCAAATAAACTCCCCCAGGTTTTTTTTCTATGCGAAGAAGGCATGGAGACCCTTGACCCATTTTAGTCTTTTCTTGAAAACAGAAATATTACAGCCTTAAGAAAGGAAGGAGAAAAAAACACTTCCCAAGAAGGAGTAGCAACAGGCATGTCAGTGTGCTGCAGCACAACAGGGAGAGCTGCCCAGAGGCCCTGGCACTTACCTGAGCTGGGGATGCTGGGTGGGTTTGCAAATGAATAATGAAGATATTCTGGAAAATCAACATGTACAGTGAGTATGTAATTTTCATATCTTCCAGGAATCAGTCTTCACCATTTATGCACACTAATGGGTCAGAGTACCAAACTTTCCTCATAGTGAGGAGTTGGCTCACCCTGAAGGAAAAATATCCCTCAGCCCTCTGTGTAGGGAGAACCACCAGAGGGAAGGGACTCCTCACAGGTACAGCAGGATCCAAGACTGGTGAGGGGCAGGTGGGGACTCCCATGGCCCAGGAGCAGGAGGGTGCCCTGACAGCTAACACCTGACCCTGTGGGAAAAAAAGTGAGCCCCTTGGAAGTGAGAATTAAACACCTTATGCCAGGCCAGAGGTGCCAACCCTTAAAAAGGTAAAATTGATACCTTGCCAGCTCCAGGTCCTGGGTAGAAAAGTTAATGGTTTGCCAGTTTAACTCTCCTTCAGGCATTGCAGTTAGGACCTGACTTAGCTGTGACCATAGGCCTGATGGATCTGGTGTGCAGTAATGTATATGATGTTGCATACTGGAGTAAAAACCTTGCTTCCCCAAGTATCCATCTCTGCAGAATCAGCCTTGGGTCATCAGTCATGCACAGGGCATTTAGGCCCATTGGGGATCTGCTGTACCAGAATCCCTGATGTGGGACGAGGTAGCGCTCCTGCAGACCCCATTACAGTGCAATAGATGTCCTTGTTGTCCTTTGGGGTTAGAACTGGGAAAAAAGGATGGAGGCAAACAGTCCTGAATGCCTCCTCGAGGCTCCAGGCCAAGGAGGGATGAAAAAAGTGTCATCACTGAAATCCTCAAGGAATCTCAGTGACAAGTGTTTTTGTTAAAAAGTGCTACCATTTTATTTCAGAGGTACAGCATAAACGTGATAAACATTTCAGAATGTGAAACAATTGATGATATTCTCATGGTGTGGCCATGCGACGAAAAAGAACTACAAGATTTTGTTATTTACATGAAACTAACCCAAATCTAAGATTCACATGCAGTCATGATAAGAAGGAAATTTCTTTTTTAGATTTGAGGATCCTGGCAAAAGAGAGTGGTACTCTGGCTACAACACTTTTTCGAAAACAAACTCATTGTAGTTCAATGTTACTTGCCCGTAGCTGTCACCTTCACCACACCATTGAGAATATACCGAAGAGCCAATTTTATCGTATTAAAAGAAACTGCAGTGCACCAGACAGTCTACAGAATGAAATGGAGACACTTGTGGAAAGATTCAGGGAGAAGGGATATGCTGAAGCCATTACTGAAAAAGCTAGAGAAGCTAGAAAAGGAATGGAAAGAGAGACTCTGTTGGGGAGAAAACCCCAATGGGGGGATACATCAAAACAACAGGGCTGTATAAATTTTGTTAGTACTTATAGTACTAGATCATGGAGGGTTAAGGATTTGTTATATAAGAATTGGCATATCCTGGGGGAAGATCCTAGACTTTGAGGTATAGCCAGTAACCCCCCTAGGATGTCCTATAAGAGGGCAAGAAACCTGGGGGTCATATTGGTACATTCAGCTTATCAGTCTAAGACTGAGAATTACAGAAAATGGATGCCACCTTTACCAAAAGGATGTAAGAAGTGTAGGAACTGTAAGTACTGTAATGTAATTAAAGAACGTGCAATGTTTAAAACTCCAGCAGATGATAGAATGTATAACATTAATCAATTCATCAACTGCGACACCACCTATATTGTATATTTATCATCATGTACATGTGGAACATATTATGTTGGCAAGACTAAGAGAACAAGCATTTGTCAATGCTGAATGTTACCTGCTTGTATGTGCTGTTTAGGTATTTGGAAGTCATTGGAGTGCAAATATTGAACATTCACGAACTTAACGAGCGTGCGTAGGAACTGCTCAACGCACGCTCGTAAAACAGTCATTTTTAGGAATTTTTTCACCAAATTTTCAACATAGCCATTTTAAGACCTCTGCTCATGAACAGTGTCACTGTGATTTTCTTAATGTGTTCCATACATGGATTTCGCACACCGACTGCGCCATTGTGCGCTACATGAGCGGGAAACACATTTTGGACAAGATGTGAACAATAACAGCTATACTGTTCATAAGGAGGTGTGGTAAAATGGCAATGTTGGAAATCTGGAGTGAAAATATTGAAAATTCGCAAACTTACGAGCATGCGTAGGAACTGCGCAACTCACGCTCGTAAAACAGTAATTTTTAGGAATTTTTTCACCAAATTTTCAACATAGGCTTTTTGAGAGCCTACCTTATGAACACTGGCAGTGTCGTTTTGTTAATCAGTCGAAGGTGATTTCCACGCAGTGACCGTGAAAATCACCTTAGACCGAGTCTTTACTCATGACAGTGCAAGAATTCATGAGGAGGGTCCCAAAACCCCATGTTGAAAATGTGGCCCAAAATTCCCAAAATGCCTGAGATATGCAACAAAGTTGAAAAAACCCTATTTATCCCATTATACAGCTTACCGGTATTTCCTCAGTTCGCGGTCAGCTTTGAAGAGTGCAGACGTGTTTCCGGTCCACCGATGATCGTCACGCTGAGCTCCGGAGGTAAATATGGGGTGAGGGGTGTGTAGGGAGGCAGGGTGCGCAGTGGGTGGGTGTGGGTGGTGGCAGGGAGACTGCAAGGGACCGTTTTTTTATTTACAGTTTTCTTTTTTTTTTTATTAAGACGACGCGGAATGTTTGCCACGCTGGGGTGGGCTCCCAGCATGGTAGCTGGAAAGGCTGTTTGGGGGGGACTGGAGCTGATGGGGGATTGGGCATCCCCGTTGGCTATAGCAAGATTTGCCACGTTGGATTGGGCTCCCAGTGTGGCACCTGGAAAGCTTTTGTGGGGCATGCAGCCGTGGAGCCAACGGGGATTGGGCACCCCTGGTCGGCTATAACATTTTTGCCATGCTGCGTGGGCTCCCCAGTGTGGCACCTGGACAGCTTTTGTGAGGGCGTGGAGCCGATGGGGATTAGGCACCGTCCAGCCATACAGTGAGTGCGTGGAGTGGAGGGCGCATCAGCATGCAATATGCGTGCTTGCGTGTGTGTCTGGGGGGGAGAGCTCTGCTCACTGAAGCGGAGCTCTTCCTTTCAACTGTATGCCACTGCATTTTTGACTGCTGTCATAGACAGCTGCAGCAGTCATTGGAGAACTGCGGCTGCACCTGCAAACTCACTGACTGAATTGGAAGACAGGCGCCACACCTCCGAAAACTCGGATGATGGCACTATGTTTCTTGCACATGTGTGCAAGCAACATAAAAATGAAGGAAAGGGTAAGTGAAAACATGAGGGCCATTACCAACAAAAATCTAGAGTATGTATGGGCATAGCATATGCAGAATGTACGAAATCAAGATGAACATATTTTACAGTTCATTGGCATTGAACAGGTCCAAATGGGACCAAGGGGAGGAGACAGAGATACCCTTTTGGGAAAATGAGAAATGTTTTGGATATACTGTACACTCTAGAATCCTACAAGGAAAAAGGACTGAATAGACACATTGAGTTGAAACTGTTTCTGAAAGATAGATGCTGATGTTGAATATTTATCTTTTACCCTTTTCTCTTTTAGGTTAAGATCCATAACCACCACCTCTTTTTTAAACATAAATGGGAAGGACTAATTTGACTGGAAAGCACTTCACATCATTTCTCTTTCACACCGATAGAGTCTTTTTAGTTTAAAATCACAAACTGTAAGTAAACATCTATCTTTAATGAGTAATTGGTGGGCAAGCAATGTGAGAAGGCAGTGAGGAGGGCTAGGGGGATACTGGGATGCATTGGGAGAGGCATCAACAGTAGAAAACAGGAAGTTGTTATCCCTCTGTACAGACAATTGGTGAGACCCCATCTGGAGTACTGCGTGCAAATCTGGAGACCCCATCTCCTCAAAGACATAGACAGAGTGGAGGCTGTTCAGAGGAGGGCAACTAAAATGGTGCAGGGTCTGCACCAGAAAACATACGAGGAGAGACTAAAGCAGCTTAATATGTATACCCTTGGGGAAAGGAGGGAGAGGGGGGACATGATAGAAACTTTCAAGTATCTCAAGTGAATTAACAAAGTACAAGAGGGTAGTATCTTTCAGAAGAAGAGATGTGCAAGAACAAGGGGGCACAATTTGAAGATAGAGGGGGGACGGCCCAGAGGTAATGTTAGAAAGTAATTTTTCACAGAGAGGGTTGTGGATGCATGGAACAGCCTTCATGAGGAGGTTGTGGAGTCAGGAACAGTGGGAGAATTCAAGAATGCATGGGACAAACATAAGGCAATTCTAGTGAGGGGTAGAAGGAAGTAGGCTGTTGGTTAACTAGAATCTGCAGCTTATCCATCAGGTAGGGAAATGGGCAGACTAGGTGGGCCAAGCGGTCCTTATCTGCCGTCAAATTCTATATTTCTGTGTTAATGGATTGTTGGCCCACTTGAAAATTGAATAAGGTATAACACTGGCTATGGAGCCCTTTTGCTTTTAAGATAGATATAGTACAGTCTTGTCTTTTGCCAGTCTGCTACCCATCCCACTTTTACAGTATATTTTCTTCCCTTCCCCCCCAATACACTCTGTAACCTAAGCACCAGCCCCATTTCCTTTTATATCATGAATTCTATCCCTTAACTGGTAGTTACGAGTCTATCATCAAAAGATGATACTGCCCATTTTTGACTACTGTGACATAGTCTATGGTGCTGCCCCAAGTCCTCCCTGGCCAGACTGGACACACTCTTCAATTCCTTCTGCTGCTTTACCCTGGATCCCCCACCTCACACCCACCACTGTGATCTTTATCGTGCCCTATCCTTCTCCTCTCTTACAAATAGGCAACTCTCCCACTGTGCTAAATTCACCTACAAGCACTGGTTGGGTGAGCTCCCTTTCTACCTCACCTCCTCCTTTATAACACCCCCCATCCTCCATTCCCTTAGATCAATGGACTCCTGCACCCTGGTAGTTCCTTGCCGATCCACCCAAATCGGCCAATCCGGTTAGTCTCACCACCTCCCAAAAATTTGGAATTCCCTCCTCCCTCAAGTCTGGCACTCATCTTCCGCCTACTCCATCAGCTCTGCCCTCAATAATTACCTTGCACCTAGTTGCTCCAGCCATGTCCTTCCCTAATCTCACTCTCTTTGTTCACCAGAGCAACTGCACAGGGAGAGGACAGCCTGGGCAGCAAAAGCCCACTAGAACCCCCCTTCCTCACACTACTCTCTCCATCCGCTGGAGTGACCACACAGGGAGAAGACAGCCTGGGCAGCAAAGGCCCGCTGGTACCCCCCCCCTTCCTCATACTACTCTCTCTGTCCGCCGGAGCAACCACACAGGGAGAGAACAGCCTGGGGAGCAAAGGCCAGCTGGAACCCCTCTTCCTAACACTACTCTCTCCATCCGCTGGAGCAACCACACAGGGAGAGGGCAACCTGGGAAGAAGAAGCCCACTGGAACCCCCCTTCCTCACACTACTCTCTCCATCTGCCAGAGCAACCACACAGGGAGAGGACAGCTTGGGCAGCAAAGATAATTGAAGGACTCCCTCCTCTGCACAGCCTACTGAGGCTCACTGGAACCCCTTTCCTCACACAACTCTCTCCATCCACTGGAATGACCGCACAGGGAGAGGACAACATGGGCAGCAAAGGTAATTGAAGGACTCCCTCCTCTGCATAGCCTACTGAGGTGTGCATGGCTGTGCCTTAATCAGTAGAAAATACTGTTTGCTTAACTCTGGACATTTTGTGCTATTTAGAGTACTATTGGGGCTTTCATGGGTGGTACCTTAAGGCATGCTACTGTATGGTGTGTGGCTGATCCAGCCGTAGGGACAGCACCAGCGTCTCTCAGGGAGTTATATCCTGGGCATTTTAATGTATTTCTTGCCTGTTTGCTAGTGAAATTGCACCTTGTAGTGACTTACCTTGGCTGAGTATCTGCTTTGTCTCCCTTCCGATTGTCCTGACCAAGCAGAGCACGCTGCACATGTGCAGTGTGACCCCTTTATTCTGGCTTCCCGCCAGTGCCCAAGTAATGGGATTCCTTTTGTCTCCCTCTGTATCTAGGCCCACTGGAACCCCCCTTCCTCACACTACTCTCTCCATCTGCCAGAGCGACTGCACAGGGAGAGGACAGCCTGGGCAGCAAAGGTAATTGAAGGACTCCCTCCTTTGCACAGCCTACTGAGATGTGCATGGCTGAGCCTTAATCGGTGTACAACTACTGATTGCATAACTCTCTGGACATTTTGTGCTACTTAGAGTACTATTGGGGCTTTCACGGGTGGTACCTTAAGGCATGCTACTGTATTGTGTGGGGTTGATCCTGCCATAGGGATGGCACCAGCATCTCTCAGGGGAGTTATGTCCTGGGGCATTTTAATGTATTTCTTGCCTGTCTGCTAGTGACATTGCACCAGAAGCTGGTGTGTTCCATGATCATACCTTTATTTGATTATGGAGATAACCTATATTTGAATGGTTTAAAAAGAGATCTAGCGAGATTAGACACATACTATGGTACATTAGCCAGGTTCATTTTAGACGCCCCAAGATTATCACATTGGTGTCAGTTGTATCGTAGACTAGGCTGGTGTACTTTCCAGGAAAGAAGACTAGAGCATCTGCTTGCCTTTGTCCATAAAGGCGTGGTTGATAAGCTCCCTCCTTAAATAGTGTCCCATTTAGGAAAAAGAGACAAAGTTGCTTTATTAAGATCTGCAACAGCACTGGACTTGGTGCTTCCAGTATGTAATCTAGAAATGGGCCACCAAATGGTGTATTAACAAGGTGCACTATTGTGGAATAAAATCCCATTCCATCTAAGAAAATCAGGGGAGATAAAAACCTGGAATCTAATTAAAAAGTGGCTAAGGCATTCTAATAACAAACCAGGACAATGTTGTCACTATAGTGGCTTAGATGTCAGATAGCACGTAATGACATTGTTGATTAGATAGAGGAAATGCTGGGTGATGATGTTAAGAGATGTATGTGTACCCTATCATGTCTTTTTTTTAAACTCTTAACCTAAAATCTATTGTATGTATATATGAACTTTTTGCTGTCTTGTAACACATTGTAACACTTTCCTCCTTGCTCTTTCACACTATACTCCCTCCCAAACCACTCTCCTTTCATAGTTCAACTCCTGCTTTCTTACTGCTTTCAGGTCCCTCCCTAGCTTCCCCTCCTTGGGTTTGAACCTGCGACCCCCCTCACTGTAGTCAGACACCCTGCCACTGTGCTATCTGATACCGACCTCTGAATCCTTGCTATCTCTCCCATTGTATCCTATTTTCTCCCCATCTTTATAGTGCTCTCCTTCTCTCTCACCATATCATAGTTCTTCTGCTCCAGACTGTACTCTAGACCCAATAGTCATCCATTTGACTGCACTCCCCGTCCACAGTGATGGCTCTCCCTTTCTCCTACTCCTCATCGGACTCTTGCCAACCATCACCCCCATCTGAATCCTGAATCATCCCCCATGGCCCTCTACTTCCTCTCTCCCATCTCTCACTGTTAATGAGTTTAGTGGTACCTGCTCCTCCTGGTATCTCCACTTGAATATATCTTTCTGTAATTCCATACACCACCCCATCAACCACCTATTCTTTACACTCCTCATGGCCTCACACATCCTCTCACTTCCTATCCCAGTTCTCGGCTTAAAATTTTTAACCTCCCCATAGGCTGTTGCCCGGGAAAGCAAACTATTCAAGACAGCCCAAACCCGCCACATCCTCCTCCTCCTTCTATTACCCAGAAATGTTCATCCTAACCCAGGGCCATCCCCACTACCACCTTCCCTTGAAAAAAATAAGAGGGGCCTAATTTTTGTCTCCCTAAATATCTGTGGCTTACTAAAAAAGTTTGACTACCTTCAAGGATGGATTGCTTAGCATAAGTCTGACATCCAAGCTTTAACTGAAACCTGGCTCTCCACTGCCACAGGGGATTCCCTTGTGGCCCTGAATGGGTACTCTATTTCTTGGTCAGATCGTCAGGGTAAATGGGGTGGTGGGTGTGCTCGCTGTATTCGGAACTCCCTCCAGGCCATTTATTTATTTATTTATTGAAGATATCGGATAACATACCTTTGCATCAAAGACTCCTTTACAAAGGTTCCACGTCATTATATACAGAGACATCAGATACAATGGCAACAAATAAGACAGAACAGTTACAAAGAAGCTTGTACATTAGCAAAAGTGGTTACAGAAAGTTGCAAAAACAGTTACGGAGTGAAGATGGTAATCAGTTAACAGGGTACATACACTGCAGGATGATGGCACCGGCCATGCCCTGGCTGTTATTTAGTAGTCTAGGCTGGACTGGGGGTGTCCATTGTCCAGGTATAAGCACACCCTGGGGTGACAGAGCAGGGTGAGGTCCAAATACGAGGGGAACAAGGGTAGAGCAAAAATCAAGTCCCCCCACCCCACCCCCACCTTTGGGGCCCAAGTACTCACAGTAAAGCTTTCTCTGGGTAACCCTGGTAAAATCCTCTATGTCATGGTGGCATATATTACCCCACATAATCAGAAATCGGCCTTCCCTGCAGTTATTGACTGCCTCTCAGTTCTCCCCCCAATAGTGAGATCCTTGTCATGGGCGACTTTAATACAAACTGGCTATCTCCATCAGCTACCCCCTTTAAAGATGCCACCTTGGCCATGGATCTGACTCAAGTCATCCAGTCCCCCACAAGACTTAATCCCAAGACTGGGACCACAACATTGCTGGACCTAATCTTCACAAACCACCCTAAAAGAATCTCAAAGGTCTTACTGCTCCCCGATGCCATCAGCGACCACTCCCCTGTTCTGTGCTGTTGGTCCTGTAAGGCTCCCAACCCACCCCCGAAAACTATTTACTGCCGGCGACTAAGGCGAGGTGCACTAGCCCAGCTTAAAAAATACCTCTCTAACTGGGATTGGTCACCCATAGATACAGCTGGGTTCACAGATAGTGCCCTTTCCTACTTCATAACCTCTTTCAGTTCCACGTGTGACCTATTTGCCCCATTTTCGAAAGGTTGTAAAAATCTGTGTTACTCCCTGGTTATCTCAAGCACTTCCTGACCTCATGCACCATCAGGATAGTCTCTGGCATATTGCCATTGCCTCAGGGCTGCCCTATGACAAACAATGGTACAGGGAAGCAAGAAACAAATGTACCAGTGCCCTACGTTGGGCTAAGAACACTTATTATTGCAATGCCCTCACCTCTGCTGGGGGTTCTGGGCATAAATTCTGGGATACTATCAAAGAACTAAATGGTAAATCTGTCCCTCCCACCCTCCCAGCTCCTAGTAAATGGGACCATTACCCAGGACCCACTGCAAATTGCCAATACATTAAACTCCTCATTCTCTGACCTCAGCAGTGTGCTCCCTCCATACTTTTTTGACCCCCTACCCTCCACATGTCCCTCTCCCACATCTGCTCCCCCCCACCCACTAATTCCTGCCTTTCAAGTTTCGAGTTATATCACCCAGAGAGGCCAAGACTTATGTAACCCCTAGATGGCGCTATCCCAGGGGCTACTACCCCTGCCTGATTTGCCACTAACAGGTTGAGGGGCCTGGATCCGATGGCGGGTGCCTCCACCCAGAGGTCAGGATTTGCAATAGTTAAACTAACTTGGTCACAGCCCTCTGGGACACTGCAACCCCCCTTTCTTCCCACTAGTGGCCCACACATTATATCAGAATTACCTTCACAGTATACACTTACCCCCAGGACTGGTTCAGGCACTGGGACTCCCTGTAAAATAAGAAGATACAGTGCAACAATCACAGTACAATACTTTAACATAGACAAATACCTCAGGCAGTATAACTTTGCTGAAACAAGCAGCTCTGATTTATTTAGGGGGATATAACAAGGACAGGGGGAAATCAGGTTAATTAGCTTATCACTTTACTCATCTACCTATGGCTCTGTGCACAGGCCTATCCCTACCAGTTACTGTCCCTGGGTACCCAAGCCCTAGTCCAAACCGTGGCAGCTGGTAGGGGCCCTTTCACACAAAGAAAAGAAAAATTAGTTAAACAGTCAGCAGTACAGTAATTCCATTTGGATTCAATGTGGCAATTCAACAGGGAGCGACCCTGAATTAGTACTCACGACCTCCAAACAAGATAGGGTCCTTCAACGTCAAGCAGGGCTACTCTTGAGTTCCACGACTCCTCACACATTTATATGACAAACTGCAACAGGCAAAAGTCCTTTAATGGCAGCAGGATTCACTTGAGCTACACAAGCCTCCTCACACATTTATATGGTAAACAGTCACAGGCAAAAGTCCTTTAATGGCAGCAGGATTCACTTGAGCTACACAAGCCTCCTCACACATTTTATGATAAACAGTAACAGGCAAAAGTCCTTTAATGGCAGCAGGATTCACTTGAGCTACACAAGCCTCCTCACACATTTATATGGTAAAAAGAAAGTACTATACCAGGCAGGCTGCTTCTCTATCCCGATCGCAATTACTGCACAATACCGGGAGAACACACAGCAGATTCAGTTCCTGACAGACCGAGCGCAATTCAGCAATTTCTCCAGTCTTCTACAGGGTGAGCCTGGTTTCTACTCTTCAGATATCCTTTGATTCTCTTCACAGGCACGGATTCAGTCCTAACAAGCAGTTACAAGCTGCAGACGGAACTTCGAGGGCCTTACCGCGTTTCCGTCTAAAACTGCACACCGAAAAAACACAGGGCTCCTTCCTCTTCACTGCCAGAGCTCACCTGAAACTCCAGCAGACAAAACTGGGCACTTCCTTTGAGTTCCTCCCAGTTCTTGGCTGGATTGGCTATCCTCACAATAGACTGCCCCTGTTGGTCCAAAAGGCGCCGAAGTCCAAACTACATCTCCCAGAGTCACTGCCCATACAATCCTCTTGTGGCTGGCTCAGATTACGAGTCCAAGTTCTGATTCATCCCAGGCACCATTTTAGAGCTACCTTAACCCACACTGATTGGTCCAGTTCAGCAGTTGAAAACTAGAGTGGGGAACTAGGCAAACACAGTCCTGACTGCAAAGAAAGCAGATTAGACAAACTGTATTTTCATTATTACTCTAAATGATTTCTGGCAAACAGTTACATCTTTCAGATAGGTTCCTTTGCACTCCTAGTGACTGCAAAATGGAGTGAATTGGCAGCAGCTCAGTGGTACTCAAGCAGAGAAACACACAGTCCCCCCATACAAACTAATTATATCTGCAAGCAGACAGCTCTTAAAGAGACAGTACCAGAGGCTCTAAAAACACTCACAGATAAATGGCTTAAACGCCAAACACCATTCAGGCTTGGAGCATTCAAGCAAGCTCCTGGAAGTCTTTTGGGAACCCCCATTTGCAGAGGGGTTACACCTACATCTCTAGTGTCCTGGGTAAGAACCACCAGAGTGGAGACTCCCTGGATTTAAAACTCCTCCACCTCTCTCTTGACGCTGTCCTAGTCCCTCTCACTAAAATCCTTGACCACAGCTGGCACATCGGTGTAGCAATTGGATTTTCAATTTCAATGCCAATGACCCAGGTTCAAGAATGGACCCGGGGAGCCAGAGGGCCAACTGGGGGAGAAAGGATTGAGTGTCCCATGGACTGCTCTCCTTCTCTGAGGGGGGAGGGAGGGGTAGAGTGTCCAGTGCTTGGTGGACCCCAGGCAGAGGCCGGGGAATCACTGGCAACCGGTGCCTGTACGCTAGAGGGGTGGGGAAGATGCTGGATGTCATTGCATGTCCCCGTGCCTGGGGAAGCTCAAGAAAAATCGTTAGCCACCAAGGATGACGCTCATCCCGTCACCTGGCCTGTATGGCTCCCTGCCTCTCTGCCAACCAATTTTGGCTCCACGCTATTGCCAGGGCCTGAACCCCGTCCTGGGGGGAAGCCAGGGAGGCAATGTTGGTAGCCGCTGACACCTTCTCCCGTCATAGATGGGCCTGACTTGGTACCATGGCCCCACCCTGGGGGGCAAGCCAGGGGTATCCGTGGAGGTAAGGCAATAGGGGAGCGAGGTAGATGCTTGGGGGCTGGAGCTTAGTAACGGGTGGCCGGTGGCAAAAAGCATACTAAATAAAAAGAATACATAAAAAAAAAATCCTTAACCACTCCCTCTGTTTGGGGGAGTTTCCCACCCTCTGGAAACGGGCTGTCATTACCCCTCTTGGAAAAGGAGGTGAACACACCTCCTCTTCTAACTACCGGCCAACCTCCATTTTGCCCCCTCTCTCCAAGGCCCTTGAAAAAATAGTAGCCGACCAGCTCACTGAACACTTATCAAAATATGACCTACTGTGTCCTGAACAACATGGGTTCCATAGGGGCCACAGTACTACCACAGCCTTACTTGAATATACCTCCTATATCCACAAGGCCCTTGATCAGGGCCACTTAGTTGGGTCGGTCTGCATCAACCTAACTAAGGCATTTGAAACTGTCCATCATGTCCTTCTCCTTAAATCCCTGACCTCCTTGGGGCTGACCACTGATACTACGACCTGGTTTGAGAGCTATCTATCTAACAGGTCACAACAGGTCAGAATTAATTCTAGCCTCTTCTCCTGCCTCCCAGTTCACTCCAGAGTCCCTCAAGGTTTCATCCTGGGTCCTCTTCTTTTTAGCCTCTTTCTAAACTCCTTGCCCAGGGCCTGTTCCGGTTGGTTACTTCTTTATGCCGGTGATGCTGTCATTTTCGGGAGCAAGCCTCAGCCTCTACCCTTGCAGAATGCCCTTCAGAAGTCCTTCTCTGAAGCTGAAGCCTGATTTATGGAGCACAGGCTTGTATAAAACTATAATAATACTAAAACAATAATTTTTGCTCACCGCCAAAACCCCTACCTTTACTTGTCCACACCTCCCAAGGCTCCCTGCTTGAGCAGGTCAACTCTTTTAAATACCTGGGCATCACCCTTGACTCCTCCCTCATCTACTATGCTCATATCCACCTCCTCTGTTCCACTGTCAACTCCAGAATTGGCCTTCTTTATCGGCTCAAACACTGTCTGGCCTCTGAAGCACTCCACCTTCCTGTCTCATTCTCGGTCCTCTCAATGCTGGATTACGGAATTGTTTTCTACAGCTCAGCAGGTAACACTGCTCTCTGTCACATAAAGGCAGCTCTTAACAAAGCATTTCGCCTGGTGACAGGTAGCGACAGAATGACCCACACATGTGACCTCTACAGTCACTCAAACTGGCTAAATTTTGAATGCCGCCTTAAATATCATACTTGCCTCCTTGCCAAGAAATTCAGTGGAAACTCACCCCTCCTAGCCTGCAATGTCTCATCCAGCCCTCCCTCCCCAGAGAGTCTCCAGGAGTACCTCTAATGCCCTCTCTCTAGTCCCATGTTGCAGGACATCCCTGGGTCAAAGGGACTTTTATCACAGAGCCCCCTACTGGCTAAATGGCCTTCCTGCTACTCTTTCTGCCGGTACCAAGACAGGCCCTTTCAAAATCTCACGCAAGGATTTTCTAGTTAAGAACTCCATTTGAGATAGCCCCTAGTTTACCCCACAAATTGGCCCTACCATCCTCCTGCTTCCTCCGTCCAACTCTGGGTATGTTGCATTAAATGTACTAGGTTACTGAGCACCCTGTCTCTGTTAATCTGTATTGCACAGCTCCTGACACTGTACTCTATGTAACTGTTATCTCCCTATGTTGTTGACCTCCCGAGTCGTGCCTGAAAATAGTCACTTTCGTGTCTAGCGCACCTACGTGGTTATCAATAAATAAATAAATAAATCTACCAAGTATACTTATCTCTGCATTGTAATAATGTCAATGATTGAACATTTTGCCTTATTTCTGTATTTTCTGTTTTGAACTCGACTCTGGGCTGTCTCTGCCCTCTGTATGTAATAATTACTCTATGTTAATATTTTCTTTCCACCACTCCTGATTCAACATTTTAACTGTTTGATCGTGATGCACCTTATTTAATCCACCTTGTGTTTTTGTTGTATTCCATGCTTATCTGACGAGGAGCCTTTGCAAAAGAGTCTATGACTCAAAGAGTTGTAATTCCAATTTCGCAATAAATAAATAAATAAATAAATCCCTCCTCTAAGCCCTACCCCTCTACTGTCACCTTCATTTTACCCTGTGCACCCCACCCCCAAATTTCTAGCTCTCCTCCCCCTTCCCCCAAATTGCTCCCCCCTACTGACCTCCCTTGATCTTTCACAGAATGTAAGGGACCCTAAATGCTCTCCATGGGTCCCTCTCATACCCCCCAAGGGGTTTGTATCTCTCGTCTACTCTCTTTCCCCACCATCCCTCCTATCTCCCTAGACTTGTAGTCCGCTTGCAGGGTTCTTAGCATCCTGAAGGGGTCCTACTGCCTCTAGGCTTGTCTCCTCTCCTTCCCTTCCCCCATCTACCAGTACTAGTCTTTGCAGTCCCCTTGCAGGGTTCTCAGCATCCTGAAGGGGCCCTACTGCGCTTAGGTATGCCTCATCTCCTTCCCCGCCCCCATTCTAACTTTTCTCCCTAGTCTTCGCAGTCCCCCTTGCAGGGTTCTCAGTATCCTGAGGGGTCCTACTGTGCCTAATCCTGTCTCCTCTCCTCTTCTTCCCTTCCCCCATCTACCTTTCTCCCTGGCCATCGCAGTCCCCTTGCAGGGTTCTCAGCATCCTGAAGGGGTCCAATTGAGACTAAGCATATCTCCCCTATTCTACCTAGCCACTATTTTGACTTTCCATGACTACTAGCAGGGTCCAATGCACCCTGATGGACTATTGATTAGGCCCCATCCCCTCCAAAGGTGCGAATTCTCTTCCCCTGAAGGGTTCAATTCTCACTCCCTCCCTCTCCTATCACTCTCTTAATCCCTATCTACTGACCTTCCCCAAACCCCTTGCAGGGTGCCCCGCATCCTGAAGGGTCCTCTCTTGGATTCGGTCCTATTCCCCCTCCTAGCGTTAAGTCACACCTCCTCCTCCTCTCTCCTCCCTCTTTAAATCCCTACAGCCCTAACCCCCTTTCTATCTAGCCCCAGAGCCCCCTTGCAGAGCTCCCCACATCCTGAAGGAGTATCTCTGAGACACTGCCTTATCCCCTTGTCTCTGGTCCCCCTGTCACCTTGCAGGGTTCCTTGCATCCTGAATGGGTCTCCAGGGACACGACTCTTCCCCCTCCCTCCCCTTTCCCCCTTTTCTTTCACATAAGCACTTGTTTACTTATTAACCCGGCACTTATTATTGTCCACTCTTTCTACCTATTATGCACAAAACTGTTGTAACACTGTTTGTAACACCTGCATTACAACTGTATGGTAATGTTGGTCTTGTAACCTGAATGCTTGATGTCTCATTCCTATTATACCCCTTCCCCCAGGTCGCACCAGGAGACGAGTGACTTGTCACTCAGTGTGCCTTCCTGGTGAAACATTTCAATAAATAAAAAATCGTATATTTATTATTATAAGACATCCCATTTTTATGCCCAATCCCGGACCTTATATGGTTCTGCATTATGGTAGTTGTTACATTATAGGATGAACAAAATCTAAACTTTCTGTACTCTCTTGCTTTCTTCAGTCCACAGTCCACCTATAGTAAAGGTTGTTTGAAATTATCTATTAAAACTATTTGATTAATCAGTGATTTAAATGTGACTAGCAGACATGCTTTAAAGGAGTGCGCTTTTAAATATGGTTCCACTGTGTTTTTGTTAAATGTGTTTTTTTACACTAATTAACTATAGATAGTGTTATGCGCATGGTTTCACATGCCAAAATATGTTTATCACATTTATGCTGCACCTCTGAAATGAAATGGTAGCACTTTTTTACAAAAACATTATGTCTTTAAATATATGTCGTTAACTTTGATATTCATGTGACCATCTGCAAGCTTAACTGTTTGAAACATAGGAGGCAGTATCTTTAACAAAGACTCAGAGTTGAAACATTAGATCTCTGGTGTGGATTCCCTAGCCCAGGAGGGCTGTTTTGTTGTGTTTGGCAAAATAAATGAAGATATTTGTCTGTAACTTTAAAACTTGGACTCTTCATTTTTTGAACATTTACACCCTGGGTAAGTGCTGTGACTTTCTGTTTACTTGATTCAGTGGTTGTCACAGAGCACCCCAGGTCACCTTGGTGAGGCTCTTTTGTTGTCTAACGCAGGATTGTGACCTATGAATGATCCTACTTTCTACTCTTTCAGCACCTTTGCAATGAACAGCTGATGCACAAAGTACTCAGCATCCATGGACCTGTGGAGGGAAAAGTCCTCATCCATGGAGGTTGAAGTAGGAGAGTAGGAACTGGACTCATGAAGAGGTGGTGCCTGGGCATCGGATCTGAACTGAATCCAATCAGAATGCAGGTGGAATTGGAGGAGGGCACAAGCTGTCCTCCTATACTGATGTCAAGTGAGGGTACCAAGAGGATCCATAATTCCTGGTAACTCAGGAATAGGTGGCAGAGGTCCAGGAGGGATAAAGAAGCCAGAAGCTCAAGGCTCTCTGCCAGGGATGTGAAAGCGCTCAGAGGGCCTCTCCTTGGGGGGAGGACCTGATAAACCCAACCCACTGGAGACAGCCGACTTCTGTGGCATGACCCAATCAATGTCCTTGGGGGAAGACCCCCAGGTGATGAGAACGGAGCCGTACATATCCCATTGGACATCATCAGTCCTCACCAGTGATGACATTAATTGGTTCAGGGAAAAAAATGGCCACTGCCAGAACCCTGGCCAGTGCTGCTTCCGACACCAGTCACTGAGTCAGCGGAAGGCTCAGTGATGGGTTCTGTCCCCTCATCAGGGATGGTGCTGTCTCCTTAGCTGGGTACATTACCAGAGTCAGCATTTCCTCCTGAACGTCCCTATCCCTGGCACCATGAAAGGCACAGAGAACCAGCCCCGGCACCACATCAGGAACTGAGTCCAGACCCAGCACCATGGATGGCACTGGGCCCAGAACCGGTGTCATAGGTGTAGCAGAACCAGCCTCAGCATGTTCTCCAGCACTGGGCCAAGGCGCAACACTGTCACTGGTGCTGTGTTTGGAATTGGCCCAGGGTCGGAGCCATTATTGTCACCCCCTTCCCAGTGCTCAAGGCCAGTGTTCTCATCTTCCCCAAGGCCACAAGTGCACTTGGAAGAAGAAGAAATGATTACACCTCAGACTTGAGCTGGATGCAGCTCCGGTATTGACCCCTCTTCCAGCACTGTGAACAGTACCAGAAGGGGATTCTGCCTCGCAACCAGCACCACTCCACACACAGGTATCATGGGCTGTACCAGGAGCCAGAGCAGCACCAGGCCATGACACTGAGGTGCCCATCAGTATAGATGGAGCATATAGCTTCAGCCTCACCACCAGGGACATCCACTGTCCAGGACAGATGGACTGAGGGGTGTGCTCAGTTGACCCCTTGAAATGAGCCAGCTGTTCATCAGAGCACCCCTGCAGGACCTCTGATGTATTGGCAAGGCAATTGCAGGGAGGATCCTGGTATTCTGCGTCACCAGAGGTACTGGGAAGGGGCCAAGGGGAAAGGCCCAGAGACCTGAACTTGGCATTACGGGTGTGACGCCTGCCTCTGAAAGTGGGAGGCGAATGATCCCACTTCAACTTGTGGAATTCTAGGATGCATTTGTCCAGGGAGAAACAGGTATCACACCAGTTCATGTTGTGGTCAGGTCCAAGACAGGTATGGCATTTTGAATGCTGATCCGATGCTGCAAGAGGGCCCCCACAGGGGCACTGATGCAAGGGAGTGCTGCAGCTTTCCTGTTTCTTCTTTTGCCCCTTCAAACAACTCAGCATTTCAACAGACAAAATAATAGAACAAGAAAAAATGTACTCAAATCAGCACCAAACTTATGAAAACAAAGTCAAAATGAGAAATGGAGTCAAATTCATCACTGAGTAGACATTAGTTCAATGGGCCTATGCAACTTGGTATAGTGTTATGCTTGTGCAATTTGGATAATCTTTGGCTGTTCACCTCTCTACCTGTGGTATATACCACCCTGTAGGGGTACAAAGCCAAGGAACCTTAGAGAAGGGTTCCACCCCAGAGGTGCCGCAGGAATGATTCCCCTGGCTAAAGGTACCTTAGGAAGGAGCCCAAAAAGAGTGCTGGGCAGTGCATATGAGATGAAGAATGCTCATCTGTATTGAAGACCTGAACATAGGTTGGTAGGTGTAGCATAGACAGAAGCTTGAGTAGAGTAGCACAGAAACATAGAAATTGTCCGCAGATGAGGACCGCCAGACCCATCCAGTCTGCCCATAAGCCTATCCTTTCTTTTAGCCTTTGACCCTACCCAGTCAGTGTCTGTCTCCTTTACTTCCCACCCCAAGGGTCTCTTTATGTCTGTTCCATACATGTTTAAAGCAGGAAACAACAGTTGAATAGTGACCTGCTCATAGGTCTTAATGAAGACATGAAGGCATGACTTCCTAAGAAGAGAGAGAACAGCTATGGGGCCACCATCCTTCTCCACCCAACAGTGGAAACCTATCTAGGGACCTAGGGAATATTACTAAACCTATCTTGGTATTATGACCATTGGCAAGGAGGAGAGGAAAAAACCCTTTGAGGAGGAAGCCTCTCGGGATCCAAGGCCTAGGTCACCTTCCCTCCAGGCTTTGTGTTATTTTATTTAGAGATGGCTCTGCTACTGAAATTTAGTAGGCCAATCCAGGGGTGTAATTTCCAATTTTAGGGAACACTCTCACTCTATCCCACTAACGGGAAAGCCATGAATGATTGCAAGTGAACTCTGCAACACAGTATACACTTGAACATGGTACGAACCTCCAAAGTGGGAGGAGGAGAATAACAACCGCCGAGCACTCAGCCAGCCTACAGATCCAAGAACAAACAGGGTGAACCTGAGGCAACCACAGGGAGACTAGCTTAAAGGGTGCCTCTGAACCCACTCAGGCAGTTAAAGGGGCCCTGCCAGTGACAGCCCCACCCCTCGATGCTAAAGTCTTAAATTCTACATCTAGAGGTGCCGTCCATATGGCTGATGACTGAAGTTCCACCCAGAGCAAAGCCATTCACACTATGGGCCAAATGAGAAGGGCCCCACTCCGAGTTTCATATGCTCAAGATGCGGACTTTTTTTTTTTTTTTTTTATTTAGTTGTTTAACCAGGTATAGTACACTAAGCTGAAAGCTTTTTTACAGGAGCGACCTGGGAGCACAAGGAGGTTAAGTGACTTGCTCAGGGTCACACAGTATGCAAGTGGAAGCTGTGGGATTCAAACCCCAGTCTGGTCTGCTGGATGTCACCAGATTTGCAGCTCAGAGCCTTAGACCACTGCGCTATACTGCCTGTGGTGCAAAGTGAGACCATTGGCTATAGGCTAGCCCAGAGCTAGGGAAGTAATGGACATGGCTGGCATGTCTCCAAAGTGGAAAGAAAGTAAAGTCAAGATGTAGCATGGGACTCCCACGTGGGTCATGTTTGGATAGTCGATCATGATGATTAGACCTTCACATTGGTCAGACTGAGCAATGGGGAACCTGACATGGGTCTAGATAAGCAGATTACAATTTGTAACCACAAGAGTGCATGTCAACCAGGTCCATTAAGAGCCAAATTAGGAGTGAATTGAAATTTAGGAGTGGGAGAGATGGCAACAACCGGCAAAGCCCGCAGCTGATGGTTAGGTAGGAGGGGGCTGTGAAGCCGATATGTGAAGAGGTGAGATTCAAGCGTGAAGTTACTTGAGAGGCTGATTGCATGATGCCATGAAGGCTGATGTGCAAAAGTACATATAGTGCCAGAGAGGCAACTGATTAAAAACATGAACCGATATAAATCTGCTCGTGCTACCCAGAGCCACGATGCCCACTGTGACACCACAGTCCCCCTGCTGTGGGATAAACAGAGAGCCACCTATGAGGCATTATGACACCAAACAGCTAAGTAACTAGGGTGAGAGAATAAATTGATTAAATACCATCAAGTAAAGCAGGGTTTAAAATAATGAATGTATACGGGTCCTGCACATAGGACTAGGACAACAGAAATGATATCATTAGAGACATGCAGTGGTAGGGCAAGAATCCCAAAAGGAATGAGGCAGGCAGGAACCGAGTGAAAAGAAGAGCAAGCATCGAGAGTTTCAGTTATTTGTTTTGTATCGTCATGTCAGAAGAGTCACTTTGTGAAGGTGCCCACCCAGGCAGTGAACGAGAGGGCAGGAAGGGAAGAGATGTAACAAACCAGAGCGAGGTGGAAGGCAGAAGCTGGGCAAATGGGAGCAAATGAAAGTGGAAGGGGCGCCACAAATGCCAGAAACTGAAGCCAGCCGAAAACCCAGGAGCAGGGCAACCACAGGCACAGCTGACAGGAAGAACCCCCACACAAGCAGATCAGAGGCTCCCTGCCCAGAGTGACCCACCAGCAAGGAAAGAAGGAGGTAGAGGTGAGTACCAACAGGATGCGGGATGTTGGAGAGAGCAGCCACCTGGCAGACAGCTGGTGCAGAAATGGGCAGGTCGGGGGGGGCAACCGGAAGGGCCGCCAGCAGACAGAAACCCCAGAGTGACAAAGGTACAAAAATAAGAAGACACTGCAGGGTGAGCAGCAGGAGAGGTGAAAAAAACAGAGTGTGGAGGGGGGATGGTCCCAGGAAGGGGGAAGAATGGGATCAGGGGACGACAAAAGAAAACAAACCATGGCTGCAATGGTAGGTCAAAGAGTATGGGGAAAAACAAGGAAGGCGAACTCAGGCAAACAGAAGCACTGAGGGTAGCCGGAGGTGAGAGGATAGAGAGGACAGGGAACAACAGAGCACATGAACAGGGGGGAAACAAGAGAAGGAGCAGCCAACAAAACCTCCAGCTGCAACAAGAAAATGTTTGTGGGAGTAAGTAGGGGGAATGGCCTTTTAAGGCCTGATCAGGGGCGTGGTTAGTTGCTCCACCCCATTGAACCACAGGCATAGCCTTCCCAGCATTGAAAGAACAAGAAACAGTAGCAGTGAACTGAGGAAATGGTTGCTGATCTAGTTCGAGACTTTCCCTGCTACCACGGTGCGCACTCCATGGTGGGAAAATCATAACTGAGGAAGGCAGGAGGCCATGTTGTTTATTGTCTAGCTCATGGGCACAATGTCAGTATGTCAGCCTCATGGGCAACATCAGCACCAGTGCTAGTCCCCTCCAAGCTGCAAAAGACTTTTCTCCAGTGGGGTCCTAGTGCCTCTGGCTAAGACCCATTAGCATGAATGAATGATAAAGACTGATTCTTGGAAACTCATGCAGTCACTCAGGGAAGCCATTTGTTTATCTGCCATTTGAGCAGTTCCCCTTCAGACCCCACTACCAGTTTTGATAAGTTCTGGGATTGCTTGTTAGCTCACCACAGGAGGTTGTTAAGAGCCCTCTCCAAGCCGGCCTGGTGGCGCTGAAGGTTGAGGCATCGTATGCCACACCTTGCACTACACTGGTGACCCTGGCTCGGAAGCTAACTCAGATCCCAGGGATCTGCAGTGTAGGTACAGGATTTAGGGTCTGGACTACTGTTATCCTCTCCCAGGGAGGGGGGTCTCACTGCACCGCCCCTAGACTGCCAACAGAGGAAGACCTGGTGGCAGGGCAGCGGCTGTCACAAAGTTTGGGGATGGCCAGCGGCGGAGTGTGTAGTGTGTGCATGCCTTCACATGCACGCACACTGGCACTCGTTACACACCGCATGGTTGGGGGCACAAAACAGGAAACAAACCAGCAGATGATGCTAGGGCTCATTCCCTTCCCGCTCCACCACCCTGGGACTCACTGCAACTGCCGATGTGTGCCCTGGGGGGAAGATGGCCCTCCCCCTTCTGGCCCACCATGGGGAGGGGTAATCCATGAGGGAGCACTGCAGAGGAGTCCCGGGGGGGAGGTGGTAGTTAGCAGGTTGGCGAGGGCAGAGCAGGGGCTGATTGGCTGTGGCAGAAAAATCTTTGCAGAAAAAGTCCTCTCCAGACAGAATTGATTTTTGTTCTCCAGAGCCAATATTACAAGGTTAATTAATCACTGTGTAATCTAATTTATCACTGTGTAATGTAGTCCATTATCTATCCCCAGCTAAATGAGCTTTCAAAGGGTAAATATTTTAAAAGAGAATGAAAAAAAAACAGAAAAATAAATTGTTCTTTTATTCTGGGACAAATCTGCCCATGCTGCCAATACCATGTATGGTAACACATGATGCGAAAGACAGAAAATTACTCAAGGAAATTAAAGGAGAGCTGATGCAAGGTAACATTTCAAAGTCATATTTGCTTACCTGAGGTTCTCTTTCTGTACTGTATATGCAACACCCCCCCCCCCCCCCCCTTCAAGCAGTATGGTAACTAACTGACCTATATTACTGCCCTGGATGCAGGAGTGCATGACTCAGGGGACTCCAGTGTCAAATGTATAAGAAAATATGCTCACCAAGATTCCCTTGCACTTAGCATATGGGCTGTCTGACTACCTGCAGGAGATGATGGACACAGGTATCTTTTAGTAGGTGAACACAATGCACAAACCAGCTTGACTTCAAGCATTTGACTTTCACTGGAAAGCAACTGACTGACAAAATTAATTTGTACAAGTTGAACGTTACTGCCCCAGAGACCACATTTATTTCATTTTATTTATTTATTTATAAATGTATTTTTAAAAAAGTTTCACCAGGAAAGACATATTGAGCTGGTAACAACTCATTTCCAAATGCATTCTGGGGAAAGGGATAGGGGAGCTACAGAAAAACAATCAGAACTGAATACATAGCAGGTAAAAACATACTAACCATCACCTACAGAACAAGCAACATTGAGGCATTAAAACAAATTATGTACATTGGCATAGATAGATATAGCAGGATGTGTACTGAAGACAAACAGGAGGATATAGTTAAGTGCACAGTGTAGATATGCAGGCAGAAAGAAGCTAAGCTAACCAATAGATATTAAACGAGTCAATTTGGGGAAAACAGGGATTGGCATCAGGATATAGGGTGATGAGATAGGGTAGATAGGGTAAAAGACAGGGAGAGAAGGAGGAAGAGGAAGGGGAAGAGGGGAAGAGACACACAGAGAGGGGTCGGGGCAGTTGCAGGGGTGAGAAGAGAGCTTGAGGAGAAGAGAGCAGGGAGAATAGCGAAGAAGCAGAGCAGATGGAGAGGGGGAGGGAATTCCTTAATTTGGGGAAGTGGTCAGAGAAGGCATCCTGGCCAGCTGAGGGGGTCTTAGTAGGGAGTACAAGGGAGCAGAAACTGGAGTTACAAAGGTTGTAGTGGGAAGGAGAAGGGGGGAAGAGGAGCGAGGTGAGACAGCACAACCATAATTTAGCGATAAATGAGAAACAATGAAAGAGGCGCATTGCTTCAATGGAGGGAAGGGAGAGGGAGGTATAAAGGGATCAATGGTGTGTGCGGGATGAGCAGTCCAAAGCAAAGCAACAGAAGGAGTGGAAGAGGGAATCCAGTCTGGACAGGGTGGACTTAGGAGCAGCGCTAGTGACAATGTCTGCATTGTCAAAAATGGGGAGAATAATTTGCTGGAGAATGACTCTATGAGCCGGCAGGGGGATGCACCCATGGTTCCTGCATAATGTACCTAGTTTAGGGTGCAGCTTTTTGTGGATGGCATCCACGTGTCCAGAAAAGTCAAGGTGACAATTCAGCCAGCCCCCCGAGGTACATAAAGGTGTGAACATCATCGATCATGGTCCCATCTAGGGCGTGGAAGGAGGTGAGGTCAGTAAGTCTTGAGAGCTTCTGCCTAGTGCCACAATCAGAGAGACCATTGTTTTTTGTTTGTTTTTTGCATTGGGGGACAGTTGATTTGAATGGAACCAGTGCTGGATACTGTTGAAGTCTTGCTGGAGCCTGACCATCAAATCAGGACATTTGATCAGTTCATAAGAAGTTAATTATGTTCATGTTCATTAAACATTCTCCAGTCATAGAGTCCCCCATGTCTGGATACCTATGACCTGCCTGTCCTGTAGCAGTTGTTCACAATAGAGGCTAGAAATCCCTGCTCCCAGTGGTTCACACTTAGCACTGTGACAGAAAAGTGAGTCAAGAAGTACAGACAGATCATAGAAAATGGTGCAAAGTGCTAACAGAGTTAATTTATTCAAAACACAATGTAAATATATTTTGTTGAATGACTTCAGAATGGGAAACAGATTTGGAAAACTAATTTGGCAGCTGTTTTACATCAGTTATAAACAGAAAGATCAGCAAAGTTTTTTCCTCTCCTTATCTGTTTTAAAGCCCTGTTTACACAGTGGCATTTGCACCACAGCAACCCAAGCATTCAGGTTGCTGCAGTGAAAATGCCACCGTGTGGGCACTTACCGGATCGTGGTAAGCCGTCCTTGCTCCACTCCCACAGTCCCAAAAGTCTGGGAATGCATTCCGGAGGGAGCAGTTTAAGCAGCTGTTTGGACAGGCTGCACCGCTCGCTCCCATGCGTCAGACCCTGTGGGAATTTTTTAGCTTTTATTAGCCGACCGCCCCTTGACTCCCAACCCCTCTCCAGCACATCTTGCATAGGCACTGAGAGGGGCTGTGTAGATGCAGAAGCAGAGCATCTTCTTGGGTCGGGGCAGTGCTTCAACGCTCCACAGAAGGAACAAAGTCATACATGGCTTTAAAGTTCTTGATTGTATCAAAATTGTAGACTCCCTTTCCAAGCAGTAGGAAGTAATACACTGCAGCTTCTGTTAACCTCTCTCACTAGGTTAGGTCTTTCTTGCTCTTTGCTTCTTAGTCTGTCTGTCTCATCTTCTTGGAGAGTTTAGTATGTGTCAAAAGCCCCCCCTCCTACAGATATATGTGGCTATTGGTTTTCTGATCTGACCTCCCTGACCTTTTTGTTCTCAGAACACCACACTCAACTGTTCTTCGAGCTTTGAGATAAACAAACAAGGGATCAAACTCTAGCTAAGCCGGAAAAAACACTAACTCCTTCCTGCCTTTAAAGTTATTTTTTGTTTCAACAAACTCATAGGTTTTAGAAAAAAACAGTCTCTTTTCACAATCTGAGGAGCGTCTCACATTCATTGGGGAGGCAGTATAGTGTAGTGGTTAAGAGCACTAAGTTGTAAACCTGGAGAATTGAGTTTGAATCCCACAACCTGGACAACCACTACTTGCATACTGTGTGACCATGAGCAAGTTACAGAACTACTCTGTGCTCCCATGACACACCTGGTAAAAAAGCCTCAGCTTGCATACTGTGTGACTAAGCAAGTCACTTAACCTCCTCAGTGCTCCTGTGTCACCCTTAAAAACAGACATTGTGCCTGGTGAGTCTTACCCGGTTACCAAATAAATAAATAATGTGTCTTTACTGGCCATAATTTGTAAAAACAAATTCTAATTTTAACAATTCCCAAGTGTGTATTTACAGACCCTATAAGCAGGAGTGTAGCCAAGGATTTCAGATCTGCACACCAAGTGGGCCCACTGCTACCCCCCCCCCTTGTTAGGGTGTGCTACCCCCCTACCCCACCGGGGTGTAGCCAGACAATATACAAATGTACACCAGGACTGTGTTTATTGCCTCATTTAGCACAATAAATACAACTTTTGTATCTCATGACAATGGTTGTTGCCATGCATGGGTAAATACAAATGCCATACGTTGCTCCCCAAGACACTCACATACCAGCCCAGAGCCTGTAAAGTTGTATTGTCCTTGGGGTGCAAAAACAGTATTAGTGACCAGTCCTAGTTTTGACTCCTATGAATAAGATTACAGAAAGGTTCAGCATTTTCTTTGTTAGTTTTCATGGAAAAAGGAAGCAATTCAAAGCCTATTTGCTACCCCCTTAAATAAAATTGCACACCATGGAGTGCTGGAGTATGCCTGGCTACACCCATGCCTATAAGTCTAATTAATAATGATGGTGGTAGTAGTAGCAGTAGTTTTATTTGTTTTTGGCACCCTTCCCCGAGGTCCAGTGCACCATTACAATGAGATGAAACAACACATCCTATCGCTAATGGTTAATGATAACATCATAATAAACAATAGCTGGTTAGGAGGTGGAGGTAGTACAAAGTAGGTTCAGGGAGTTCAGGAAGATCTGCAGAGAGGAAGCAAGTTTGTTTGCCTTCCCAGAGGTGATTCCAGTACAAAGGGCCAACACAGCTATAAAAGAAGAATAGATGATTTTAATGACTGGCAGAGGAAATGGTGTTGGGAGGAGAGGTTCATTTGTATTGGGGACGGGGAGGAGTCCTGGTCAAACAAAGCACTCTTTCCATCAGACAGGCTATACCTCAGTAGGAAGGGTTCTAGGATACTCAGGGACAGACTGGTGAAATACATAACCACTACACTTAATTTAAACTACAGTACAAAGAGGAGGGGACATTGGGCGTGCAGGCCCTAAGACTCTGAGAGAAGGAGGTCAGTGACCCTCCCCACAGTGATGGAAGAATTCTGGAGGGAAGAGGTGGAAGGGGTGAGAAAACAGCAAAGGATGGAGGGGGTGAAGAACACATAGCAAGTATAGGTGGGGGATGCACACAGGGGAGAAATGTGAAGAGAAGAATAGAGGGAACAGAAGGAAGGTCAGATTGTAAGTGGAGGGTGGTGTCTCAACACACGGAGTCTTGGAAAAAAGATGAATGACCTGTAGTTGCTATTAGCAGACAGGAGGGTGAACATAGCGACAGTAACCAAAACTTGGGCAACAGCACACCATGACTGGGACCTGGTGATCCCTGGATACAAACTATATAGGCAGAACTAGGTAGTCGGGAAGGGGGGAGGGGTAGCAGTTTACATCAGGGAGTGAATAGCTTGCATGAAGGAGGAGTCAGGGAAGAGAAGGTGGAGGCATTACGGGTTCAGTTACAGTCCAATAGAGGGGAAAAAGGCGAGGTTGGGAGTGGTTTACTGACCACCCAACCAGGATGAGGAGAGGGACAGGGAACTCAGCTCACAAATATTGGAAGTTGCAGGGAAAGTGGAGGTGGTAATTGTGGGGGACTTCAACCTGTCCCCACTGGAGTGTACCATCTACAACATGTGCTAGGAGTGGGGTGATCCTGGAAGGACTGCAAAATGGGTTCCTGACTCAGGTCATTACAGAACCTACAAGAGCAGAGGCAATTCTTGATTTGGTGCTCACAAATGGGGAGCATGTACAGGAAATAATGGTCAGAGAGCCCCTGGGTGGGAGTGACCATTGCACAGTGTGGTTCCAGTTGGATATGGGCAGGGAAAGCATCCTGACTAAGACCAAAATCTTGGATTTTAGGAGGGTGGACTTCAGAAAGATGGATGAAGTGCTAAGCAGCCACCTGACAGGCATCAGAACAAATATGGCGGTGGACCAAAGCTGGTTCATCATTAAGGAAGGAACACTAGTTACCAAGGAGGAGTGCGTTTGGCTCAGGGAGGGAAGAACACAAGGACCAAAGTGCCCAGCTGGTTCAGTTCTGGGATAATCCAGGCAGTAAGGGAAAAGAGGTTAACTTATAGAAAATTCAGGAAGACTATGAGAGAGGTGGAAATGGGAAAATTACTTAAGGTTGGCTAGTGAGGCAAGTAAGGAAATTCAGTGAGCTAAGGCACAGAAGGAGCTGCAGATAGCTGAAGGAATTTAAGAAGGGGAGAATGCCTTCTTTCACTACCTAAGTGAGAAAACAGACAGGAAGGACAGGATTATTAGGTCTAAAAATGGGGAGGAGTGAGTGGAGGTTAATGGGGGGAAAAGCAGAGCTACTAAATGAATATTTCTGTTCTGTCCTCACCAGGGAGAAGGATGGACCAGTGCTTTCAGGAGGAAGAAGTGGAGCAGGGTGGGGAGGGGAACACAGATGTATTGATGGAGGAGGATATGGTGAGGGAGGGGTTGCTAGCATTGAAGGTGGACAAATCACCAGGCCTGGACAGAGTACATCCAAGAGTACTAATGGAACTGGCTGACAAACTGGCAGGGACACTGGTAAGCCTATTTAATAGTTCATTAGAGTTAGGCGTGGTACTGTAGGACTGGAGAACAGCACATGTGGTACCCCTCCACAAAAGCGATCCAGAGGATTATCCAGGGAATTACAGACCAGTCAGTCTGACCTCAATCTTGTGCAAGCTCATGGACACCATACTTAAGGAAAGGTTGGTAGTATATCTAGAGAAGCATGCTCTCCAGGATGCAAGGCAGCATGGGTTCATGGGGTGGTGTCACGTCAAATGATTTTGATTGACTTCTTTGACTGGGTCACTAAGACAGTAGACAGGAGCCAAGTGGTAGACATATTCTATTTGGATTTCAGCAAGGCCTTTGACTCTGTTCCCCACAAAAGGTTGATCAGGAAGTTGTCAGATCTCGGAGTTGGGGATAAGATGTCCAGATGGGTGGAAAACTGGCTGAGAAACAGAACCCAGAGGGTGGTTGTGGGGGGAGAGTTATCTAGCACCAGAGAGGTCACCAGTGGAGTCCCACAGGGCATGGTGCTGGGGCTGGTGTTGTTCAGTGTCTTCATCAATGACATTGGGGATGGCATTAAGGGCAAAATGTGCCTATTCGCAGATGACACCAAGCTCTGCAGAGAGTGGATACAGCCGAAGGGATACAGAACCTACAGGATGATCTGGAAAAGCTGGGGAGGTGGTCCGGGATTTGGCAGCTTGGCTTCAGTAGCAAGAAATGCAAAGTTATGCACATTGGAGCAAGACTCCCAGGATGGAATACTACCTGGGAGAAGTATGGGTATCTGCTTCAGAGGAGGAGAAGGACCAGGGAGTGATGATCATTAGTGACCTGAAACTCTTCACACAGTACAAGAAAGCAGCAGCAAGGGCAAACAAGATGCTAGGATGCATAGCTAGGGGGATCAGTAGTAGGAGAGAGGAGGTTATACTACCATTGTGCAGGTCACTGATTATGCCACACCTAGAGTATGGAGTTCAGTACTGGTGCCCACACCTCAAAAAGGACATTAACCTGCTGGAGAAGGTTCAGAGAAAAGCTGCAAAGATGATAGTGGGTCAGCATGTAAGGCATACAAGGAGAGGTTGAGGGCACTGATCATGTACTCCCTGGAGGAAAGGAGAGAGAGAGGGCGGACATGATTGGGACCTTCAAGTACTTGAAAGGGATAAATAAGGTGGATAAGGAATGTCTCTTTATGCTGAGTGGCAACCATAACATGAGGGGGCACAGTCTTAAGCTGAAGGGGGGGGTTTAGGAGGGAGGTCAGGAAGCACTTCTTCACAGAGAGGGTGTGAATAATTTGAATGCACTGCCAGAAGAGATGGTCTTGTTGAAGACAGTGGGTAACTTCAAGAGAGGCTGGAATAGGTATAGGCGGAAGGTAAGGATCATGGGTAGGGAGGATGAGAGGAGTGGGGAAAGGGGTCAGGGACTGTAACTCAAGCTGTGGAACCCGCAATACAAGCAGACTAGACAGACCAAATGGCCTTCTTCTGTCATTTTCTTTTTATGTTCGTAATAAAAGCTCTTAAAAACCATAAACCTAGTTAAATACCAGCTAACAACCCACATTAGTACCAAACACCTGAGCAAACATATAAGTTTTAAGGCCTTTTTTAAATATTTCTATGAATGGGGCTTCCCTCAGAGCCCTCGGTGAGTTCCACAGTGCCCATGGTGGGTTCATCATGTACTGCAGCAGACAGGAGAAGGGAAGAAAAGAAAAACCAAAAAAGACAGCATGAGATGCAAGACAGGGATATACAAGAGAAGCAGCAAGAGATGGGAGAGGGTTGTCAGATCACCAGAGAAGCCAGCTCCTAGGTCCCATGGGAATATGGTTGCACAATCAATTTTGGAAAATATGGAAAGAATAGGCTAGGTAAAGGATAGGATAGGACAGGACAGGATAGAACAGAACAGAATTTTAGCAACTATATTTTTTCCTATCAAAGTGGGCTAGGTCCCTGACCATCACAAGCACACGCTCACACATCTCTATCTTTTCATTTCATGAGCAAAACAAGTACAGTCATATGACTCATCCACATTCTTGAGCAGTGCCATGCTCAGTGATTCCTTGCCTCCTCTGTGCTAATATCCCATCATCTGTCTTGGCTACATGTGCTATTTCACCAAAAAGACGCATCTGCTTGCTTGCAGTAATGGTACAGTGTGGTGGCACCTGCTCTCGATCGAAGGAGGCATTCAGGGCTGGCATTCCCTCACTGAACCTTCAGTGCTCCTTCAGGAACAAGTTGGTACACTACTGTCACTGTGTATACCTAGATGCCCCCATAACCCATCCTCGTGGGATGGCATTTAATCAGACAGACCATGGTCACAAATCTTGCTTTTGGGGATTCCCTGTCCAATGGCATTCTCAAAGATGAGTCTCCTACCTTATTTCTGATACTTCATGGCAGTACCTGCTTCATCTGCTTCTAGGGTATTCATTGGGCTCTGCACCAAGGTCTCCAGGGTTACCCACAAGCAGGGTGCTCAAACTGTTCTTTGTGGGGGCGACTCACTCACAGGACTGAAAGTTCCTGGGAGTGTTCCCTTCAAGGGACACCTCATGTGGTCTGTGTACCCTCCCAGTTTTCCCACTATACATCCTACACTATGAGCAAATCCATTAGACCTCCACCCCCAAGTTCTGGAAGGTTAGCATGCATCTAGGGTGCCTGAAATCCTTGACTAACAGCTTTCAGGACTGCAACTGGTGTTTCTCCACATCCTCTGCCATAATGAGGGAGTCCCAGATCTCATGCCACCCTGAGGAGTTGAGGACAGCATGGAATCTGCGTCTTTAGGTGGAAGCAAGCAATAGGATCCCCTGTGCCTCTGGCCCAAGTCCTGCAGTCAGCCACATGGTGTCCCTACCCCTTGAGGCTCACCTATGGTCTCTGGCATCCAGCACCCTGCTGGCAATGTCTGCAGATTCCCTCAGCTGATACCTGTCTCTAGAACAGCCCAACCAATCACTCCCCAGTGCCCAGAGGCACCTACCTGGTGAGGATACCTGGGACATGATGCCCCCTCCCTCCTAGCTCCTACCCATTGAAACTCCCACCTCCCACTCTGTTGAGAAGTTCAAGACTCTCTCTGGTGCCACAAGGCACCCTGTTTATATAACCCCTTTAGTTCCTCCCACATCAGCATTCCCCAGGAGGGAATGAGTGATACCTAGGCACCATTCCCTCTACTGGCCACTTCAGTAACAACCACCTCCTTTTACTGTAAGGAATGGACTGATAAATATATATGTCTCTTTTTATAGCTGGTTTGGTGGGCCCAGATATTCTGTAATCACACTGTGTGCAAGTCCCAGTCTCCTTTGATTTCTATAGGCACATACCACAATCTGGCAGAAAATGATAGAATGCTGGTGTACATCCATAAGTAATCAATCTCTCCAAAAGCAACCATTCCAGATATTACCTCATCACATTCCTGATCACTGTTCTCCTGCAGCATTCTCTGTATGGGAGAGGAAGATTACCAGGAAATAGGACAAGAATAGTGTCCCTAGGAAATCCGTGATTTGGTGAAGTCTGGCAGTCTGCTGCTTATCCCCATTGCCGGTGAAGATCAATTTTCTGGAACCTCCCATGAAATCATTTCCCAGCCCAACAATGAGAGCCTGTCGGGTGGCTGGGTTCCCAGCCAGTCCACCAGTGACCATTAGAAATGGAAAGATGCAGTGCACACCAAAGGTTAAAGCTTAAAGGCTTTATTTACTAAAGAGGTGCTGTGCTCCCAGGTGCTTCAAGTATTGCTAACTCTTCATTGGGGGTGGAGTCAGAAACAAAGAGAAGTAGCCAGCCCAGTGGCACTGAGGTTTGAGGCGCTAGATGCCACACCTCGTGCTATGCCGGTGACCTGGGTTCTAGAATGACCTTGGGTCATTGGGGTGCCAGCAAGGGAGGAGGCGGAAGTAGGATCAAGCATGCCGATGGGCAGCTCTCCTCTCCTGAGGGTGGGTTGGCAGCCCCCCCCCGTAGTTCTGCTGCCAGCAGGTGGAGGTCTGGTGGGTAGTGTAGGTAAAGAGAGGGCAGCAAACAGTTCCGGGAGGTGGAAGGGGCTGAGCTGGCACCACGGGGCGTAGTGTGCCTCCACATGCTCGCACGTCCGTGTGCTGGGGCCTCAGGGGGGAGGTTGGAGAGAAAAACAGTAAAAAAAATACCTATGTGTCCCCATCACCAGTTGGCAGAATGAGGCGACAGGGACCAAATAGCTGTATGAAAAAAGAGAAAAAAAAGAAACACAGAGAAGCACCTTTTATACAAACATTTGTAGCGGTAGCACACCTGTTGGCAATACATTCAGTAAACAGCATAAAATGTTTGCATTTATCAGAAACGTTGATACAATTCATTCTTTTATGTTCTGTATAAAACATGAAAAAAAATAATTAAAACTCATGTAAGTTTCATTCCTTTGAATGCTACAAGGTAACCATTGGAGGCATGTCTGTGGGATCTGCCAGAGTGACGATCACCATCAAATTGATCAGTGCAAGCAAGCTGTAACTAAATAAAGCCAATTGATTTAGAAACAGTTTAGATGTAAAGTAGCCCACATCCACATAACAGAACGGGTGGAAGGCGAAAACTGAAAGTGAGTTACAAGGAAGACAATACAAAACAACCTATGCTGCAGGCCAAAATACATGTCTACTGTTTGTTAGTGGGTGCGTATTAATGTGTTTTTTTATGTTAATTTTTTTATTGAAAACAAAAATGTTTACAATTGCATAAACAAACAAAACATTTATTAACACACATGTAATAAAGCAGGAGCTGAGTCCAGAGGCCATCCATTTTACCCTAGTGTGACGACATGGTCTAAGTGGGTAAGAGAGGGAGCCCAAATTTTATCTTAGAAAATGGCAAAAATGAACTCACAATCCTGATTAGCTGATACAGCCTCCTAGCTGGGCATTTATTTCTTAATAGATGCCCAGCTAAAAGTAAGTACCAGCCCAAGTGCCACCTCACCACATACCGTTCTTCAGGATTACTCAGCCTAGTCTGTCATTGGCTAACAGCACCCAGTGAAATTTGAAATCCACACCATGTTTTTTCTCTCGCTAAGTTAGCGAGAGCTACTGTTCTCTCCCCCTCCCCTCAACTTAGTGAATTAAAATAAAAAGAAAGCCCACAGTCCGGAAATTTCTCGGTCAGGAAGAGTGATAATGAACATAGCCATGTTCTTCTACAATGGCACCACTCTCCCGATCGCGCTCTTAAACTACCGAGCTGAACGAAAATGAAACCAGGCGTCAGTCAGTTTGGTTTCATGTTGAAAAGCCGTTATGAAAAATGGCACAAATACCACAATGTCCCCACACTTAATGCTCCTGCTTCATATAAAGCATAAATAATGTACCTCGGGAGTCAGGTCTATCCCTCGTTATTGCAGATGCTGTCATCCATTAGGGTTACACAAGGTCGGTCGCGCGCTCAACAGACAGTTCTTTCCGACGCTAATGAACAAAAAAATAAAATACAGTCTTACCGAAAGAAGACAGACTACGTCCACAGACTGCAAGACTAAATGTTTTCTACACACTTCTTGCTGAGGTGTGTGTGTGGTGGGGGGTTCGCTATCAACAGATTGCAATACCTCTGTGGGGAGGAGCAACAAAAGGTAGAACAGCCTTTAAACATATGCACTATTTTTTCTAGTAAAACAAAAATGCTACTACTTTTATTCAATTTTAAACTTACTTTCTCTTTTATTTTACAACTTAATAAAAATTGACTAAGATGGCCATTTTCTAAGCACAATAATACCCTCCAGGGTGGGCATTATTGGGAAATACCGGACCTTCCAGGGGCTATAAGGCTCTCCGCCTGTGGCGTCGGGCCTCATTACGCCCCTGGGCGGTCCGGTATTTCCTAACAATGCCCACCCTGTCAGGTATTACTGCTTACATAATCAGGTGATTTATTTAATGCCTGATGTGACATGTGCTCCAGTAAGGCTGCGTGCCTGACTGCCTGGAGCCATTCATAAGCTGTGGGCAGTTGTTTTGACCTCCACATTCTCAGTAGTAATTATTTTGTCACAAGGGTAACAGCTCTAGCCCATTTTATGTAAGGATGTAATTTGGACAGGTTGAGAGGGGAGATGCCCAGAAGGGCCAGAGGAGCATTCAGGACAGGACCATTTAAGAAAATTGCCTTGCAGAACTGCTGGATTTATAGCCAGAGGGGCTGAGTCATAGGGCAGTCCCACAATATATAATGGCCCAGATATTCAAACTGCGCCAGGCTGTGGCACAAACCTGGGCGCAGTGCAACTTGGCTGTGCAGGGGCGTTGACTGGGCAATTATCAACGGAGCTGCAACATGGTTCAGCATCGTTGAATATCACACCCTGGCCACCCACAGTGTGCATGGCACAGTGGCAGTGCACCAGCGCCAGTGGCCAGAGTGGAGCATGTGGATGCGCTAGCGCAAGTTCCATTGCGCAAGGCGCAGCACCCGCGATATTCAAAAGTTGACATGCAAATGGAGCCATAATGTATGCAAGGTACACATGGGCAATTTGCATGTCATTATGTCTCCATTTGCATGCAGGTGCGCCGATCCCCCATGACTTGTGCCTGGCACCCTGCCAGGCAGCAGCCATCAGGGACCGACACCCCCTGCAGTGCGGCAATCTGCCCCACAGCCCGACCGTGGGCTGCAGTACAAAAAAGAATAATCATTGTATCCCTGGTGGTCCAGTGGACCTGCCCGCCTGATCGCGGGCTTTAGTAGAATAAAATAAGATCTTCAAATCCCTGGTGGTCCAGTGGACCTGCTCCGTCTCAAGTCAAGAAGTTTAGTAGAATAAAATAAGCCCCTCAGTCTTTAGGAACTAGTGACCTGCTCACTTGTCAATGGTTTCCAGTAGAATAAAATAACATCCTTAGCCCAGGAACAGACGGACCGCCATCGCTGGCCAGGCGGTATCAGAAGAAACCCCACTGGTGGTCCAGTGACCTCACCGCCACATCGATCTCACCACTCACCTCCCCCATCAGCGGTGGGCGGCAGCCCACCCACCTGCCACTCGCTACCGCCACTGACACCATTAGGGCTGTACGCCCATTGGTCCACAATGTGAGCCAATGGGTGTGCTGCCATAGCCATATTACACATTCAGATATGTGAATGAGATCCATTCACACATCTGAATGTGTATAGATATTGCACGCCCATTGGCTCACGCTGTGGAACAATGGGCGTACAGCCCTACCAACGGTGTCAGTCGGCGGGGCAGCAGGCAGGTGGGGTGCTGCCGCCCACCTCTGACAGGGGGGAGCGGGGCAGTGGGGATCAGTGGGCAGGTGGGGAGGGGGGTCCACTGGACCACCAGGGATGATGGGTTTCTTCTTATTCTACTTCAGCCCGCGATTGGGCAGTCAGGTCCACTGGACCACCAGGGATTTTGGGGATCTTATTTTATTCTACTGAAGCCCCCAATCAGATGGGCAGGTCCACTGGACCACCAGGGATTTTGGGGATCTTATTTTATTCCACTGAAGCCCGCAATCAGATGGGCAGGTCCACTGGACCACCAGGGATTTTTGGGTTCTCCATTTCTACTGATGCCTGCACTGCATGCGGGAGCCGCCACCATGGAGGTGAGCTGCAGCTTGGGATACACACCACATGTGGCAGCTGCCATGTTGCGCCCTGCAATATGGCAGCTCACCTGTGGGTGGCCATCCATTGTTCTTTTTTTTTTTTTGATCAACTTTGTGCCGGCACAGGTAGGGGTTGCGCATGGATGGCTCCGCACATCCCGGGCTGAATATCAGGCTGTGCAGAGTATGCATAGGCATGCCCTTCCTACCTGCGCCTGCATACATTACTGATCCGCTCCAGCACATCAGGATTTGTGCCACGCACTTTTCCCGTTTGAATATCACGCCGGGGCACATCAGTGAGTTGCGCATGGTGCAACACTGTTGCGCCATGCGCAACCCTTTTGAATATCTGGGCCAATGTGTATTAATTTAAAGAATTATGTAAAGACAGAATGGAAATGGTCAAAGCAGCACAACTGGCAGACCTCTTCAGCGAAACGCTGAGAACAGGAGTAGTTCCAGAGAACTGGAGGAGGGCACATGTAGTCAATGCTCACAACAGTGGAAGCAGAGAGGTGTCAGGTAACTATAGGCCAGTCAGCCTAACATCAGTAGTGGGAAAGATGATGGGAACACTGCTCAAAGAAAGGATGGTGGAACACTTGGAATCAATTGGAGCACAGGATCCAAGACAACATGGATTCATGGCAGGAAGGTCATGTCAAACTAATCTGATAGATTTTTTTGACTGGGTGACAAAGGAGGTGAACAAGGGGGGAGCAGTAGATGTGGCATACCTCGATTTCAGCAAAGCCTTCGACACAGTTCCACATAGGAGACTGGTGAATAAGTTGGTCAGCCTGGGTGTGGGCCACAAGGTGGTAAACTGGGTTAACAACTGGCAGAAGGACAGGAAGCAGAGGGTAGTGGTTAATGGAATCCAGTTTGAGGAAAAGGAGGTGATCAGCAGGGTACCCCTGGGGTTGGTCCAGGGGCCATTCCTTTTTAATGTCTTCATCAATGACATTGCAGAAGGGCTAGAATGCAAGGTGTGCCTATTCTCGGATGACACCAAAATCTGCAACAGGGTGGACACTCCGGATGGGGTGGTTAGGATGAGGAGGGATCTGGAGCGACTGGAAAAAAATGGTCAGAAAGCTGGCAACTGAGGTTCAATACAAAGAAATGCAAAATGATGCACCTAGGGCCCAGAAGCCCTGCAGAGAGCTACGGGATGGGGGGATTGTTGACAGTCACTAGGGAGGAAGGGATTTGGGGATCATCATCTCAGAGGATCTAAAGGTGGCCAAACAATGTACAAAAGTGGTAGGGAGGACCAGTGGCATGTTGGGGTGCATAAGTAGGGGTATCACTAGTAGGAGAAAAGAGGTGGCGATGCCACTATACAAAATGCTGGTGAGGCCATATCTGGAATACTGTGTACAGTTCTGGAGGCCACATCTTCGTAAAGACACAGACAGGGTGGTGTCAGTTCAGAGGAGAGCAACAAAGATGGTGCAGAGATTGCAGCAGAAGACATATGGGGAAAGATTGAAAGACCTCAATATATACTGTATACACTGGAAGAGAGGAGGGAACAGGGAGATATGATGGAAACTTTCAAGTGTCTTAAAGGTATGAAAAAGGTACAGATGGGTGACCTCTTTCAGTATAAGAGGAGTATGACAACAAGGGGGCATGAAATGAGACTGGAGGGAAGCAGGTTGAGGGGCAACGTGAGAAAGTTTTTTTTTTCATGGAAAGGGTGGTGGACGCATGCACAGTGAGGGGATTGAAGCATGTATGAGACAGGTATAAGGATATCCTGGGGGGGAGGAAAAGGTGCTAACGTCTGACCAAGTAGGGTCAGAGGGCACTGTTTAAGGAAGGGTATATGGGCAGACTGGATAGGTATAGTGGTCCTTGTCTGCCATCAATTTTCTAAAGGTGAATGTTGAAGATAATACCCTGGTAACAAAAACAAGCATTTGTCAATGCCGAATGTTGTCGCGCTGGCATTGGCATTGGCAGTGGCGGAGCTAGAGATGCATAATAGGAATGGCAGTGAAGTATTGGAGTGACGCCAGCCCCACCCCCACCCTGTAGAGAGTGACAGGCATTGGGGTGTGCCTTTGGGTCATCAGCTATAATGCTCATGCCATTGTACCTCACCCTACCCTGTAGACACTGACAAGTGTCATGGTGTGCTTTGGGATCTTGGGGCATTATACTTACCCCATTCCATAAGGAAATACGCTGATGTGGGTGCAGTATAGGAGCATGGGGTGAACTTTGTGGCTGAACAGTGCAAGACACACCACGATGCCTGTCAGTGGCTGCAGGGTGGGCATGGAGGGGTGGAATGGCGTGAGCATTACATCCGATGATCCCAAGTCACAGCCCTGACGCTGTCAGTCCTGGCATCGGTGGGTGCTACAGTTGGAAAACCCCAACACCGTAGGTGTGTAGTGGTAGTTTCACTCTACATTTTCAACATGGGCTACTTGTCAGGCCACCTCATGAAAAGCGGCACAATCACTTTGTTAGCTCAAAGGCGATTTTTCACAGCGGCTGTGGCATTTGGTGACAGAGGGATGAAAACACAATTTTGGTCAGGATGTGGAGAATGACAACTGTATTGTTCATGAGGAGGCATAAAAAAATGGCAACGTTGAAAATCTGGAGTGGCAATATGAAATATTGGTGAAGCAATGAACATGCATACAAACTGCACGGCAGACGTCCGCAACCCAATTATTTGTGGGAGTTTTTTAGGCACATTTTCAAAATAGGTATTTTGGGACCTCCCCTCATGAACGGTGGTGCTGTGATTTTGTTAATGTGTCCCAAAAGGTGATTTCCCACAGCGAGCATGCCATTGTGCACCACAGTTGCGGGAATGCATTTTGGGCAGGCTGTAAAAAATGGCAGCTGTACTGTTGATAAGTAGGTGTGCACAAATGCCAGTGGTGAAAATCTGGCATGAAAATATTGCAAATGTACGAAGTTAGCATTCTGACTGATTTTGCAAAGATATCTGGACTAAAGCTAAATCAGTCCAAAACTGAGATCCTTCCACAGAACTCTTCAGCCTCTGGAGAAGAATTTATTGCCATGGGGCTTAAATGGTCCCCCCAAGGTAAAAAATACCTCGGCATTATCTTACATCCAGATCCTTCTAAAATGCTTGCAGCTAATTTCAATCCCTTGATTGATACCCTGAGGCTTGAATTCAAAAGATGGAAAGCACTGAAGCTCTCATTTGCTGGTAAAATTGACTCTATCAAAATGATGGCTGCCCCCAAGATGCTCTACCTATTGGCTCATTTACCAATGTCCATACCTCAAAAATGGTTCCAGAAATTGGAGGCCCTGATAGGCAATTTCCTGTGGGAGGGCACCCCCCCTCGATACAGTAAACTTAAACTTCAACAACACTGGAAAAGGGGTGGCTGGGGACTCCCCTGGTTGCAGCGGTATCATATGGCCTTTGTTCTGTCCCAGACTCTTAGATGGTTCTCTAAAATTGAACAGGCCTCTCCTAACTGGCTGCATCTAGAAGCCTCCCTAACTCATTCTCCCTCCCCAGCAGTCACCCTCTATGATAAGAAAAATTTACCCACGCGCCTTTCCCCCGCTATATTATTATCGATAAAGTATTGAAGGCAAGCAATGGCTCTGTTGGGCCATGACATGGCTCCTTGGGATCATATGCCTATATGGGATAACTCTGCCCTTAAAATAGGGAAATCCCCCTTGAATTGGAAAATCTGGATGGGACTAGGTATCTCTTCAATACATGACCTCCTAATTCCTGGTACGTTGGTTATAGATTCTTTTGAATCTCTGAAGGCATGATACCATCTCCCTACATCTCACTTTTGGAGATACCTCCAGTTAAGAGATGCCATATGTCACCTTCCAAATTTTCCCTCCCACAATATAACAGTGAAAAGCCCTCACCCCATTTTTTCATGGGGTAGGCTAACCAAGAATAGAGCCAGCCACATATATAGTGAGTTCCAAGATTCCACCACAGACCCCTCCCAAAAAGCCAGATTGCAGTGGGAGAAGGAATTACATATTTCCATCTCGGAGCAACAATGGGAACAAGGATGGGTGCGAATTCATTTAGCCTGTCGGGATGGGCGCACACGACTTATTACGAATAAGACCCTCCATAGATGGTATAGAGACCCGGCTAAACTAGTCAAGATGGGACTCATACCGACAGACACATGCTGGAGATGTGGTAACCCCGGTGCCCACCTGTCCCATATACTCTGGGATTGCCCCAATCTTCAGCACTTTTGGACAGAAATCCAGGACATGTGCCAACAGATGTTTCCCAATACGGGTCCGTACCCTCTTCTGCTCCTTTTGGGCTACAGTAGCTCGACCGTGCCCCAATACAGCCCTGCGGCACAATGGATCACAGTGGCTAGGGCACTGGCCAAGAGACTCATATTGAGGAGATGGAGAACCCCGGAGATTCCAACTGTGCATGAGTTCCTCTTGGCTCTTGCTCAAGAGGCCACATTCGAGAAGATCTCCAGTTTTGCCCAAGGCTCTTTAACCCGGTACGATAAATGTTGGCAGCCATATTTAAGGTCTAAGTATTGCCACAATACTCTCTCCAATGTTGTTTCTTAGATTTTTCCCCCTCACAAATAGGTCTGGGTTGAGTATCAGAAGTCCCCTTGTCCCTTTCCTTAATCTGGCTATTTGTATGTTTCAGTTAAAATTGCCTTTTGTACATAGTTGATATTGCAACATGCAATGCAGATGGACATGCTTGAGGTAGAGAAGTTGGACTGCGAATAAGCCTTGCTTGTTCCATCTCTCTCTTCTTTGCTACATATTTTTTTTTTCCTTTTCACCTGGCTCCCTTCTTTTGGGGAGGAGTGAACCTACATCGGCTTACAAATTCATGGAGCCAAGGACTGTAACATAATCATTATGCTAAGATTCATGGTTTTTATAGTCTGTAACTCATGGAGTGAATATGTGGCTATTGTACTCGCTGGCAGTGCTAAATGTTGTGATATGATTCAGATATGTAAGTGTAATACTTCTGCCTCTATGTGTGCGTACTGTCCAAAATAATACTAATAAAAAAAATGTTAAACAACAGCAAATGCACGAAGTTACAAGGCTGCGTGGAAACTGCGCAATGCACGCTTGCAGCACAGTCATTTTATGGACTTTTGGCACCAAATTTTCAACATAGACATTTTAGGACCTCTGCTCATGAACAGTGTCATCATCATTTCCTCAAACTGCCCCGAAAAACTGATTTCGCACAGCGACCGTGCAATTCTGCGCTGGACATGCGAAAACACATTTCAGCCAGGATATGTAAAATGACAGCTGTACTGTTCATAAGGAGGTATGGAAAAATGCCAATTTTGAACATGTGGAGTGAAAATATTATAAATGCACGAAGTCATGAGCTTGCGTGCAAACTTTGCAATGCACGCTCGTAGAACACTAATTTTATGGACTTTCAGCCCAAAATTTTCAACATAGGCATTTTAGGACCTCTGCTAATAAACAGTGTCACTGTCATTTTCATAATGTGTCTCGAACATGGACTTTCCACAGCGACTGCCCTATTCTGCGCCGGAACTGTGAAAACACATTTTGGTCAGGATGTGAAAAATGACAGCTGTACTGTTCATAAGGAGGTGCAGAACAATGGCAATGTTGAAAATCTGGAGTGAATATATTATAAATACATGAAATTACGAGTGTGCATGCAAACTGCGCAATGCACACTCGTAACACAGTTGGTTCAAAAGAAGGTGGGAAAAAATGCCAATGCTGAACATGTGGCGTGAAAATATTACAAATTCATGAGACATAATGAAGTAATATAGTAACTTGCACAACGCACGCTCATAAAACAGTCATTTTGGATTTTCCCACCAAATTTGCAACATAGACTTTTTGAGAGCCTTCCATGAATACCTCGGCACTGTCATTTTCGCCTTAGCTCCTGAAAGGTTATTCCGCACAGTGACTGCGAAATCACCTTTCGGGACCAAATAATGCCATGACAGTGCAAGAATTCATGAGAAGGGGTCCCAAAACCCCATGTTGAAAATTTGGTGCCAAAATTCCAAAAAATGCCTGAGATATGCATCAGAGTTGAAAAAATCCTATTTATTCCATTATACGGCTTACTGGCATTTCCTCAGTTCGCGGTCGGCTTTGAAAAGTGCAGACGTGTTCCCGGTCCACCGAAGATCATAGTGCCAGACTCCGGAGTTAAGTATCGAGTGAGGAGGGGTGTGGGGAGGCAGGGTGCACAGTGGGTGGGTGTGAGTGGTGGGTAGGGAGACTACAAGGGACCGTTTTTGTGTTAGAGGGTGAAAAAAAAAACATCACGGGCTTTGGCACGCTGGGGTGGGCTCCCAGCATGCCGCCTAACTGTTTGGGGGGGTTGCTGCAGCCGACAGGAGATTGGGCACCCTCATCGGTACACAACAAAAGGGGGGGTTAATTTATGCCGACGGGGATTGGGCACCCCTGTCAGCACACAAGGAAAGCGGGGAGGAGAGCCGAGGGGGATTGGGCACCCCCTCAGCATATAACAAATGGGGGGGAGTGCTTTATGCCGACAGAGAGTGGGCTCCCCTGTCAGCACATACATTGGGGGCCACAGTAAGCTGGCAGGGGGATTGGGCACCCCTGAAGTCGGCAGTTGGGTGGCCACCCACCATGTATACAATGTGGCCGAGCACGTCGGGAGATCCGCTGCATCTGACGAGCTTTGCTCGGATTGCAGCGGACCTTTTCTTAGATGTGCTCACCACATTAGTATGCATGGTGTGGTGCCAGCATGCAGGCTGATTGGGAAATGAGGGACGCACCTACTGATGTGTGCCCTGCATTCACCTAACAGTGACCGCGCCTCCAAATCTCCGCTGCCACAAGATGTTGGCTGCGCAAGCACGCCAACATAAAAAGGGCAGGGACCATAAAGTTAGAATGGAATAGACAAGATAGAATCTCTACAAAAGGAACTAGGGGGATAGTGAATGGGAACAATACACAACGACAAATAAGGAGGCAAAGAAGGTAGTTAGGGAAGCAAAAGCAGTGACTGAGCTTTGGATTGTTGCAGGGATCAAAACTGGGGAAAGCTATTTTTTCATTACATTCAGGAAAAAAGAAAGAAAGGGGGGTTGTAAGATTAGGAGATGGTGACAGGCTGTTTGAAGAGGATGGACAAAAGGCCACTATCTAAAATAACTTCTACTCAGATTTCACTAAAGAAAATACATGCCCTCTGCCTGAAAGCAGCCCCAAAGCAGCTGAAAATGGAATCCCCAACAATTACTGCAGACAGGGTCAGGGAGGCACTAGCACACCTCAAAATGGACAAAGCACCAAGGCCTGAAGTGTTGCATCTGACAGTGCTGAGGGAACTTGCTGAGGAACTAGCTGACCCCTTGGCATATTCATTTAGCAGTTTGAATCAGACGGGAGTCATGTTGAGGGACTGGAGAAGGGCAGATGTGATACCACTTCACAAGGGAGGAAATAGAGAAGAGGCAGGCAGTCACAGACCAGTTAGCCTCACATCTAGTGTGGGGAAACTAATGGAGACCTAGTCAAACAGGACCTGATGGAATACCTGGAAAAGAACGGTCTCCAAGATAGCAAATAACATGGGTTTGTGAGAGGAGGGTCATGCCAGACGAACCTCATTACAGTCTTCATTTGAGTAACTAAGGAAATTGATAAGGGCCATCCAGTAGACCTCCTCTACTTTGACTTCAGCAAGGCATGCAACTTGGTGCCACATAATCGTCTGTTGAAGAAGCTGGAGGACCTATGTGTAACCCCTAGATGGCGCTATCCCAGGGGCTACTACCCCTGCCTGATTTGCCACTAACAGGTTGAGGGGCCTGGATCCAATGGCGGGTGCCTCCACCCAGAGGTCAGGGTTTGCAATAGTTAAACTAACTTGGTCACAGCCCTCTGGGACACTGCAACCCCCCTTTCTTCCCACTAGTGGCCCACACAATATATCAGAATTACCTTCACAGTATACACTTACCCCCAGGACTGGTTCCGCACTGGGACCCTCCGAGAAATGAGATACAGTGCAACAATCACAGTACAGTACTTTAACATAGACAAATACCTCAGGCAGTATAACTTTGCTGAAACAAGCAGCTCTGATTTATTTAGGGGATATAACAAGGACAGGGGAAATCAGGTTAATTAGCTTATCACCTAATAATCTACTTCTATGGCTCTGTGCACAGGCCTATCCCTATCAGTTACTGTCCCTGGGTACCCAAGCCCTAGTGGCTAGTCCAAACCGTGGCAGCTGGTAGGGGCCTTTCACACAGAGAAAAGGAAAATTAAACAGTCAGCAGTACAGTAATTCCATTTGGATTTAATGTGGTAATTCAACAGGAGCGACCTGAATTAGTACTCACGACTCCAAATAAGATAGGGTCCTTCAATGTCAGAGGGCTCACTTGAGGTACACAAACCTCTTCACACATTTATATAAAAGAAAGCACTATACCAGGCAGGTTGCATCTGTATCCCGATCGCAATTACTGCACAATACCCGAGAACACACAGCAGATTCAGTTCCTGACAGACCGAAAGTTTTCCAGCAATTCTTCCAGTCTTCACAGGGTGAGCCTGGTTTCTACTCTTCAGAGATCCTTTGATTCTTTTCAGGACGGATTCAGTCCTAACAAGCTGCAGACCGAACTCTGGGCCTTATACACGTTTTTGACTAAAACTGCACACTGAAAAGCACAGGGCTCCTTCCTTCTTCACTGCCAAAGCTCAACTGAAACTCCAACCGACAAAACCGGGCTCTTCCTTGAGTTCCTCCCAGTTCTTGACTGGATTGGCTGTCACCACAATAGACTGCTGCTGTTGGTCCAAAAAGGCACTGAAGTCTAAACTACATCTCCCAGAGTCACTGCCCATACAATCCTCTTGTGGCTGGCTCAGATTATGAGTCCAAGTTCTGATTCGTCCAAGGCACCATTTTAGAGCTAGCTTACCCCACACTGATTGGTCCAGTTCAGCAGTTCAAAACTAGAATGGGAACTAGCAGACACAGTTCTGACTGCAAAGAAAGCAGGTTAGACAAACTGTAATTTTATTATTACTCTAAATAATTTCTGGCAAACAGTTACATCTTTCAGATAGGTTCCCTTTGCACTCCTAGTGACTGCAAAATGAAGTGAATTGGCAGCAGCTCGAGTGGTACTCAGAGAAGCACACAGTCCCCCCATACAAACTAATTATGTCTGCAAGCAGACAGCTCTTAAAGAGACAGTACCAGAGGCTCTAAAAACACTCACTGATAAATGGCTTAAATGCCAAACACCATTCAGGCTTGGAGCATTCAAGCAAGCTCCTGGAAGTCTTTTGGGAACCCCCATTTGCAGGGGGGTTACATATGCATGGCCACGAGCATTGTCAGGTGGGTGGGAAACTGGCTCAGGGATAGGAGACAGAGAGTAGTAGTCAATGGGGTGAAATCAGGAGAAGGAGAGGTCACAAGTGGTGTACCTCAGGGATTGGTCTTGGGCCCGGTCCTCTTCAACATGTTCATTAGTGACATTGGTATAGGAATACAGGGTAAGCTTGCTCTATTCACAGATGACATTAAACTTGGTGGAAGGATGGACAGTACAGAAGGGGTTAGGGACCTACAAAAAAACTCCTAAGGCTAGAAAGATGGCCTAATGTTTGCCAATTGAAGTCTAATGTGAAAAAGTGCAAAACAATGCACCTGAAAAAGGGAAATCCAAGGACATAATATTGGTTAAATGGGATTAAGCTCCATACTTCACAAGTGGAGAGGGACATGGGGGTCATCATATGCCACACCCTTAAAGAATCAAGACAATGCAACAAAGAATACAGCAAAGCAAATAAAATGTCGGGGTGCATAGGAAGAGGAATCGACAGTAAAAACAGGGATGTGATCCTCCCACTGTACAGGTCCCTGGAGAGGCCTCACCTGAAGTATTGTGTCCAGTTTTAGAGTCCTCACATAAAGAGGTAGAAAGATAGGCTAGAGACCATATAGAGAAAGGCAACAAAGATGATTCAGGGCCTCCATGGACTCACTTATGAGGAGCGCCTGAAGTCACTGAATAGGGACTCTGTGACTGGGAGCTCCTGCCACTCTTGAGGACCAACCTTTCCTTAAATCTGTTGCAACAGATCTTCTGCTTTTTAGCTTAATCTATCCTTTACTATTTCTAGTCCATAAGGTTGGCCACCTATGGGCACCCCTTCCCCTTTCTTGACTATGCTATAGTGTCCTCTTTAATTTTCATTTTTCCCTCTGAGGTCCTCGTACAGGGAGGTTGTGGTGACCTCCAAGCATATGAAAAACAGGTTGTGTTTATTGTTGGAATTAGTATGCAATAGCACTATGTTATAAAATACCTTGATGTATATACATTATGATTACAAAACCTGTAAATGTTGAAAATACCATGGCACTTGGTGTTTTGATAATGGTAAAAAGTACTACGTGACTATTATAGAAATTAAGCTAGTTGTGTTATTTAAAATGCATGTATACTGTTGTAAACTTAAGTAAACAATTGCATGATGATTTGCATATATCCCATGATGCATTGCATTATGGAAGTATGTATGATGTTGTATTTCTTTGAAACTTGATTTGTTGCCAATGCTCTTTGGGGTACACCTTCTTTCCATGATTCTGCATTGAGATTCTTTGTCTATAGCTTTTTTTTTTTTTTTTTTTTCTTTTTGGGCCCCCACTACCCAAGCAAATGGGGCCTGCATAGGAGTGGCGGCTACATCTCAACTGGTGAATTAGATCAGAGATAAGTGTCAGTAGGTGCTGGCTAAGTGCAGAGAAAGGACATTTATAGTCTGTTACTGCAAACTGATGTACTGAAGAAGGGATATGCCATTGCTTAAGGTTGTCGCTTGTATTTTGAATAAACATCACACAGAGATTGCGTGTTGAACCTGAAGTCCGGTGTCTGGTCCATCTGTTATCCCCCAACCCCTCCACAGACTCTCATGAGACAAGGAGGGAAGACAGGGGACATGATTGAGATGTTCAGGCTCCTGACAGGTATAAATAAAGTGCCATACATAGAACTATTCAACAGTCACCAGCTCAACCACTAGAGGGTAGGAATGGATGTTGTGGGGAGGGAGCTTCAGGAGGGAACTGAGGAAACACTACTTTACTGAGAGAGTGGTGGAAACATGGAACAGCCTACCTGCTGAGGTTGTGGGAGCAAAGACCACAACAGCATTGAAGCATGAGTAGGACAGAGCAAGGGCTCAGATCAGAAGCACTAGAGCAGAGAAGGGCAAAAACAATTAGGGGGTTAGGACCGAGGATCAGCAATAGGTCCACGGTAACTCGTGGGTAGACTTGATGGACCCTTGGTCTCCTTCTGCCATCACTTGGTCTCCATCACTTTCTCTGTTTCTATGTTGGTTAATGTGTAAGTAATAATACCTGACAAGGTGGGCGGTATTAGGAAATACCGGACTGCCCGGGGGTGTAATGAGGCCCGATGCTGCAGGCAGAGGGCCTTATAGCCCCTGGAAGGTCCAGTATTTCTCAATACTGCCCACCCTAGAGGATATTATTGCGCTTAGAAAATGGCTCATTTGTTGATATGTAAAAAAAAATTACAAATAAAAACAACCTTTTAAATGAATAAAAATAAAGAACAAAAAATGACTTATTTGTAAAGTAGTCCCTCTACTGGCACATTTTGCCAGTTTGCCAGTAGAGGGCATTGCCATTTTGAGAGAGTGTTTTTATTTAGTTTGTGGTTTCTCTTTGTCCCCTGCTCCTCGACCCCACCTCACCTGGTGCCGTGCTGATAATACAATATTGTTTCATGTTCTGCAAAAATTTGTGAGGGGCTAGATGTTTTTTTTTTTCCTCCGTTGATGAACTATGGTCCCGGGTAGTTGGTGGGTGGATGATGGCACTAACAGCTTGATGAGGATGGATGGATGGAACAGAGCGAGGTGAAAGTGCAAAAAAGAGGTACATCGTTGTCCCTTTTTCATGGTATTGTCATTTGTCTGCATGAGTTGGGATGCTGAGTGGGGAACAATTGTAATCCTTTATGGACTCCAAGAATTGGGATGTGGAGTGCTCAGGGAACTTTTACAAATTTTGTTCCCAATCATGGAGACGTGCTGCCTGCAGGGGAGCTAATAGATCAGCCAGTGTTTGGAGGAGCGTGGGCTGCTGGAACGTCCATGACTTGTGTGAGTTTGGTGCAAGTGGGCAGTTTAATGGGTTAATGAAATGTGTTTTTGTTGTTGTTGTTAAGTAGTGGGTTGGTGTGTGATATAGTTTTTTTGGGGGGGGGTTGCATCTCTTGGTGGCCCGCTAAGCAGCACATAGAAAATGGCAGTTGGACAACTTGAACATTCAGCATGCCCAATAATATGCCAAGTAATGGGGCACCCCGAATTGTTACTTGTTTTGTAGCGGTCTCTATCGAAAAATACCTGCCCACTAAGTTTACTCTCCTAGCCAATCAGAATGCTAGGATTTTTAAAGCCCCTTTCTGAACTGTAATATATGAGTTCAAATTCAGTTTACAAGTGTTAATTTTACTTTTACTCAACAGAGAAAAACCTTCTGAAAGTTTAGGTAAGGGCTTCAGTAACTATAAGCACCCTCTTGATTTAGTAGAACCTTTCAGGACCTCAAGATCTTTTTCAGGTCTCTTGTACCTAGTCAAAAGTGTGTGTGTGTGTATGCGTGCGTGCGTACGTGCACGTGTGCGGTGCACAGTAACCAGGAAAGCCAGATTCCAATCACATCAGAAATGCTTTCTTCCTGTGTGACTCTGAGCAAGTCATTTATCCTCTCAGTTCTGCAGTAAAATGAGCTGTAAAATGGGTAGAAGTAAGGCTGCATGGAAAATTAGAAGCTGCATCTCAGCCCAGCCATCATGGATATACAGTGTAACACCCTGTATATGGGCAACCATATACAACAAGGCTGTGTTTGTCCATGAAGGAGTGAGATGACATTATAGATCTAGAGAGCAAAGCTCAAGAGGTCTCCATGATGTCAATTTAGCCTGAGATGAATACATTCGCTTTGTAGTGTATGATTACACATACATTACTTTCTTTAGTATATACTTGATTTTATTAATTTACCTTCTTTCTAACTCTGCCTTAAACTGTGGTCAAAGAAACAGAAAACAGAGCAAACAGTAAAAGGTTATAAACATTACATGTGATTTAAGTAGTAGCTACATAAGCAGGAAACAGTTCTAGGAGCCCATCTTTTAACTAGGGTTGCTTGGAATCTGCTGAGTCCATTCCATTGTGCATCCATTGGATACTCAGAACTTCCAGTTCCAACTCTGATTCCATTCTAATGCCGACCAAGGCATCAGAGGTGGAAATGGAGGTGGAATTAAAAGTTTTGATTAGGCATCACATGAAAACTTCCCCCCACCTAGCACAAACTACAGTAGAAGAAGCACGTCAATGGGCCAGAAGAAAAAGCCCTCCCTCACCCTTGTCTCATCTCGCACACCCTCTTAACCTAATCTGCTGGCCTACTGAGGTCCCTAGAGTGTGGTGCTGCTGCCCACTGTGGATTGCACTGAGGAAACAGTTCAAGTCCAGTTTTAGGGGAACTTCAGCTCCCTATTTCGTCTTGCTTGATGCTGCTGAAGCCTGCCAATAAAAAGACCCTCCTCCCCAGCAGCCCATCTTGTATGTCCTATGAGTCAGTTGACCCCCCGTATGCCCCCAAGCTCCTTCCTCCAAAACTATAATCTGGTTCCCTATTCTGACTCCTGATTGAACTCTCAGCAAAGCAGCTGGTTGACCAGTGACTAGTCCAGTCCTGGTATCCATTTCACGTTTCCCTCTTAGTCCAATCACCGCACACTGCTGCACATTGCCCAGCAGCTCTTGCTCATCCCAAAGTGATCTGGGGAAAAAGGTGGGCAACCTAAACAAAACCAGCCAGATGCCTTACTCATAGAAACATAGAAACAGAATTTACAAGCAGAGAAGAACCACTTGGCCCACTTGCTTTGCCCATTTTCCCCTGCCTATAGTATCACTGCAGATCCTACTTGATCTCTAGCCTATTCACCCATCTCCCCTTCCCTTTCCCTAAGATTCCCTTATGCCTATTCCATGCATAATCAGTAAAGCATCTGGTATAGTTGCTTTCATCCAAGGTTTTCTTTAGGCTGGCCTCCTCCTCTACTCATGTCACTTGGGGATGCTTAAAGGCTGCTGGGCTATATTTACAGTGTGCGGTCATTAGACCTAGGGAAAAGAGAAGTAGATCCTGGTACTGCACTGGTCTCTCTTACTCAGCCAGGTTCTCTGCTGAGAGATCAGTTGAGAATCAGACTAGGCAACTGGGTTACGGGGGATGCTTGGTGGCAGGCAATTGGGTCAACTCACAATATGTACTGTATGTAATGGGCTGCTGAGGGAGGGGTGTCTTTATTCTGGAAGGCTTTAGCAGTGTCAAGCAAGAAGAAACTGGTGTTCTTCTTATGCTGGGTCCACATGGTATCCTTGGTGCAATCCACAGCAGGAAGCAGCACCACACTCTCGGGAACCCCAGAAGGCTAGTAGGTTAAAGTAAGGAAGTGAGGGAAGGGAGACAAGGGTGGGGGATGAGGGAGGCCTTTTTTCTGGCCTAACAGGTTCATTCTAGTTTGTACTGGGTTGGGGTAGTGTTAAAAATTTAATATGCAATTGGATGCAGAATTGGATTGAAGTTCCTCATCTGACAAGGGTTTTTTGGAATTTGGACTATTTGCCTTAAATACCAAAATTCCAGTTCTGCAAAAAAATCTAGATTATTCCAATTCCATTCAACAGATTCCAAGCTACCCTACTTTTAGCAAACAGTCACTTGGGGCATTTTCAGTATTACAGATATCTCTTTATGAGGAATCTGCATTGTAGATAAACATGTGGAATCTTAATATATTTGAGATTCTATGCTATTGCACCACAGTAGTGACATAGCTACTGTGGTGCAACAGCATTCTGATATCACTACTGTGGTACAACATCTGCAAGCGTATGGATTTCCATGTACAACAGCAATGAATCATAAACTATGTAAGAAATAATGTATGGGTGACCATACACAACAAATCTGTGTTTCCACTGAGGGGTAGAGATAGTGAAGCGTAAGAGGTCCATGCTGTTATCTCAACCCTGAGATGGAAACAGGGCGAGCTGTATGGCAAGCCATTAGGGACATAATTCAGAATCTCTGGCTGTAAAGTAAAACACATACGCTATATGGTGAAATACATACACCATATAGTGAAATATATACATTATATAGTGAAATGCATATACAATATAGTGAACCACATACACTATCTACTGAAATATATACATCATATAGTGAAATACATATACTGTATACCAAAATGAATATATCATATATCATATAGTGAAACACATACATTATATGGTGAAATACTTACATTATATAGTGAAATACATACATTATATACTGAAATGCATGTGCTGGCCCGGATATTCAGACTGCACCTGGCAGGGGCGCAAGCATGGGCGCAGCGCAACTGGGATGCACCGGGGCCAGGACCAGGTGATATTCAACAGTGATGTGCCATGGTGCAGCACCGTTGAATATGGCACAGACAGTGCACAGCACAGTGGCACTGCGCACAGTGCAGTGGTACTGCAGTCACATATTTAGGACTGTCTAGTACAGTATGCCCTGCAAGCCCATTGGTCCACACTGTGAACCAATGGGCTTACAGCCCATACTGTACCTGTCATTCGTTGGGGGGGCCAGGTGGGCGGTACGCGGGTGGGTTGCAGCCGCCACCATGATGGGATGGGGAGTGTGGGCAAGGGGTCCTGTGTGGGTGGAGGGGTAGGGGGGTGCCTCTGGATCACCAGGAGTTTTTACAGCGATGTACCGCGATCGGGGCTGGGGCGGGGGGTCCCATCCGACTACCAGGGAATGATTTAATGTACATTTACCAGTGATCAGAGTAACTGGAGGGAGGGATACCACTAGACTACCAGGGAATGATTTAATGTACATATACCGCTGATTGGAGTAACGGGAGGGAGGGGGGTACCACTAGACTATCAGGGAGATGTGGGTGCTTGTGGACTGTGTTCTGGGTGGGCAGGTGGCCACCCACGGCTGGAGGCTGCTGTGTTCAGTCAAGCAATACAGCAGCCCACCTGTGAGTGGCCAGGAGTTGTTCCACCAATTCACGGGCTCAACTCTGAGCCCTCCTACACAGCACAATGCAGGGCTGTGACAGCATATGCGCTGCACATCTCGGGCTGAATATCGGGATGTGCCACATATGCATGGGCATGCCCCTGCACCTACGCTGCATACACTGATATTGCGCCCCGGCAGCCTTTTCAGTATCCCACTGGGGCGCAATACAGGGTTGCGCCGGCACAACTCTGTTGTGTCATGCACAACCCCTTTGAATATCTGGGCCCCTGAGTACCGAAAATCCACATACACTACATACTGAAACAAATGTACTTTGTACTGAAACATATAGACTACCTGTTGAGATAAATACCATACAGACCTGAAAAATCCACATAAACTATCTACTGAAACAAATACTCTACACATTGTAACACATACACTGTATATTGAAAAAAATCTGCATACACTATATACTGAAACACACTACATATTGAAATACATACACTATCTATTGAAATACATACACTACACATTGAAAAATCCACATACACTGTCTACTGAAACATACTACATATTAAAACATCTACACTTTATATTGAAATACATACACTATCTACTGAAATAAATACACTATGCATTGACAAATCTGCATACACTATATACTGAAACAAATACATTATATATTAAAACATTTACCACATCTATTGAAACATTTTGCATACTCCATATACTGAAAGAAATATATTACATATTGAAATACATAACAATAATAATCTTTATTTATAGTGCGCCTTTCAAAAATCAAGGCGCAGTACATATTTAAAATAAAATCACAATAAAACATCATAAAATCACTAAAATCAATAGCATCAGTCCATGTCGGCACCATCCCCATATGCCTTGCTCCATAGAAATGACTTCAGTGCTTGTTTAGAAACCCCCACAGTCATGCACTCTCTAATACAACGGGGTAGAGAGTTCCAGAGGGTCGGCACCACAAACATAAAAGCTCGGGCACCAGAAGATTTTAAAGCTACCCTCGGAATCTCCAGCAACCCTCGTTGGCCAAGCGGAGCGAACTCTCTGGGAGGTAAGGAACCAGAAACTCTTTCAGGTAGTCAGGGCCCAAACCGTGTAGGGCTTTATAAGTCAGTAAGCTGACTTTAAAGGTGATCTGCCACTGAACTGGCAGCCAGTGCAGTTCCCACACCACCGCTGTAATGTGGGAAGAACGAGGAATCCCCATTAGCAACCGGGCTGCTGAGTTCTGCACCAGCTGCAAGCGGCTGATATTAACCCCTGGAAGCCCAAGGTAAAGAGAGTTGCAATAATCCAAATGCGAGGTCACAAAGGTGTGGATCAGTGTAGGCAAGTCCCCAGATGGAACAAGGTGCTTGATCCTAGTGATGTTCCTCAGATGGTAAAAGGATAGCTTAACGACAGCAGACACCTGAGCATGTAATGTCAGCCGATCGTCAAGAATCACCCCTAGGTCGTGCACCTGTTTGGAGATAGGGAGCTCAACATCCCCCAGGAATAAACCTGTGGGATGATTTGCTCCCCACCCCCCTATCTGGCAACCAGAATCCATGACCATCACCTCCATCTTCCCAGAATTCAACTTCAGCCAGCTGGACCTCATCCAACCTTGGATCTCGCCAAGGCAGTTATTAAACACCGAGAGTGCTCCATTCTGGTCTGGTGCAAAAGACAGGTAGAGCTGGGTATCATCGGCATAACAATGAAACTCCAGCCCATATCATCTTACAATGTCTCCGAGGGGAAGCATGTACACCGCAAACAACATGGGAGACAGCACTGAGCCCTGAGGCACCCCACAAGACAGAGAGGTAGGATCGGAGGAAAACACCCCCGACATCACCCTCTGGGTTCTACCAGTGAGGAAAGAGGTAAACCATCTGTGATCCAAACCTGAAAGCCCACAGATGCATCTCAGGCGCTCAAGCAGCACCCCATGGTCTACGGTTCAAATGCTGCTGACAGATCCAACAGGACCAAAATGGACCGTTTTTTCTGGTCTCTCATCATCAAGAGATCATTGAGCACCCTAACCAGTGCAGTCTCAGTGCTGTGCCTCTTTCGAAAACCCGAATGAAGAGGGTCATAGATGCTATGGATGGACAAATGGTTGTCCAACTGAGCAGCCACTACTTTCTCAATTACCTTCCCCACGAAGGGAAGGTTCGAGATAGGCCTATAGTTAGCGAGGGAGTCTTGGTCCAAAGAAGCCTTCTTCAACACTGGTGTCACCACTGCCTCCTTCAGGGGGCAGGGGTATTCACCAGAGTCTAAGGAGCACCAGACTATCCTTGCCAGAACCAGGATGATAATCTCCCCCACAGCCCATAATCAGGGCTGTAAGACTCAGGTCTAAACTACAGCATGTAGTGCGCATACCCTGGACAATCCTCATAACATTGTCAATTTTCAGCCTTTCGAAGGAATTCCAGGAAAAAAGAGGGATTGCGATTGGGGGCTGGTCTACAGCAGTTCCCATAGAGAGTGCTGTGCCGGTCTCCGCCCTGATGTCGACCACCTTATCTGCAAAGAACCGAGCAAGCTCCTCACACTGCAATTGTGAAAAGGCTCTATGAACCTGTAGACAGGCTGGGTTGCACAGCCTGTCTACGGTTCGAAAGAGCTGGTCTGGTCGGTTCTGAGCAGCAGCAATTTCCCCCCGGACAGGAATACTGCCTTCTTACGAGCAATTGCTGACTGATAGAGTTGATAATGCTCTAGCAGTCTAAGATGGTCGGCCTCTAAGGTGGATTTCCACCAGCACCTCTCTAACCTATGTCCTAGTCGCCACATCTCCCTCAAGTCCCCGTCAAACCATGGCGACCAAGGGCGATGGGAGAGAGGATGCACACGGATTGGAGCAATGGAATCCAGAGCGGAGGTAATGGCCTTGTTATAAGCCAGAACGAAAACCTCTGGATCCAGGCTCGTCACAGGAAATTCTGATAGATCAAGCACCGCAGTTAGGCCATCGGGAGTCACATCCCGTAAAGGGCGGTACTTGACCATCTACACAGGGGTTGGCCTACGCAGAGGGGTGCAGAAATTGAATCTCGCAGTGTAATGGTCGGACATACACAGTATATTTAAAAAATCCACATACACTATATACTGAAATAAATACACTACATGGCAAAACACATACGCTATGTATTGAAAGACATACCCTATAGACTGAAAAATCCACATACACTATATACTGAAACAAATAAACTATATACTGAAATGGACTACATTCTGAAATTACCCATCCACCAGCCTCTCTCCCTTGAATGGCCTGCCCCTGCACTCATTTCCTGTTGCATTCAGTTAGCTGCTGGCCTGATGAGAGGATGTCTAAAGCTGCAGAGCAGAGGTAAACAAAACAGGGCTATCTCTTATTCTAATTCTTTACGGGGGTTTTCTGTCTTGTTTTGCTTACACACCTTTAATCAAATTTCAGAACATTGTGATGTGACAAGAAACTTTTAGAACTAATTTAAAGTGTTGTAGTTTATTCTTTTAAATACGTGCTGCCCTCATTTACTGTTAAAACACATTTGTATGGGAAGCTAATACTTAGGATATTCCTGACATATCACTCTCATATCATATAAACATAGGGGACTGCATGCATTTTTCTAAGTTAAAGTTTTGATCAGATTTATGAGTAATTAAATACTGTGTTAGTCCAACAATTTATCTGAGCTGAATGCTTGAGAAGCCTCTCATATCGCCTTGCCCATACATTGATTTTTCTCGTCGGATCACTGCTAAACTCGCAGCCAGCAATCGGTGAAAATCTCTGGCGGCATACATGAGCAAAATCGGGACTCCAGCAGCTAACAGCAAGTGGAAAAAAAACATACAAAACTCCCAGCCCCACGCTCCTCCAAGCTAAAATGGCAACAGCAGCATCACAAGACACTGTGTGGGGAACACAAGACACAGCTGGCCCATCGACTACCCTACTGGAGCAGATGGCAAGTAGCATCGAAATTATTTGCCATACTGTAACCAAAATGCAGGCTTCCATCTCGGCTTTGACTGGGAGTGTTTCCAGGGCATAAGTGCAGATCACCAAGTTAGACGAGTGAAGTGCTGAAAATTCAACATGACTACAAGCCGCCAAAGCACAAGTCGAGTGGCTTACCAACAAAATAGAGGACCTGCAGGGGAGAGGTAGGAGAAATAATTTAAGATTAATTGGACTAAAGGAGGGATCAGAGGGATCAGACCCAGTCCAATATCTGAGGGATAATTTACCCACATGGCTGGGCCTCGAACCCACTGGGTTTGATTTTGAGATTGATTGAGCCCACAGGATCAGGGTGGCCCGACAACCTCAAGGAAACGATACACCCAAGCCCCTGATCTTTAAGTTCCTATATTTTGAGGACAAAGAACTGATCCTCCGAAAAGCAAGGGAAAAGCAAGACATCCTCATAGGGGGAGACAGAGTGCCCTTCAATCCTGACTATCCTCATTCTATATTGGAGAAAAGGCAGAAATTTGACAAAATAAAGGCTGGGCTAAGAAACTGAGGAATAATCTACTCCCTGCTGTATTTGGCCACTCTGTCTATGAGTCAATGGTAAACAACACATGTTTACCACACCAGAGGAGGCCAATGAATTTCTTCAGCAAGCCTTGGGCCCATCTAAAGCACCAACCTCCCCTAAAACCCAAGTCCCCTCCAAGGTGCCGCTCACAACTAACAACATATGGCCTGAGAACTTTCCTGAAACCTGACTCTCCTCAGCTACCCACAAAGAGGAACGCTAATGCATGCAACATACTCAGAATATGGTAGGCTAGCCTTTAACTGCCGTATTCTTTAACTTGATGTCCCTGAGATGTTGGGACACTTTTGAGGGCCTTGAATCTTTGCCTACTGTGTTTCTTGTTCAGTGTTGCCTCCCGCAACCAATTATAAATCTTTGCTGGACTGGTTTCGTTTAGGCGTTTCTTCCCTCCCTGTTATGGGGGGTTTGATTGCCCAGTTGGAACTTTACACATATGTACATTGCAGCACAAAATGACTAAATTGTGGCTCACCCAACAGCAAATCTACTGCATCTCCTTGATCTGTGACATGAGGAGGCCAAGGGGCCTAAATTAGGAGAACGAGTTAGTGTCTGCAATGCTCAGGTGTTTAATGGGGGACCCACCCTAGACACTTATTCTACTGGGGACACAGAAGCGAGACCTATGGTCTAGATCTCTGGCAGAAGTCAATATTATGCATTTGAACCACGCTAATGAAGTATCAGTATAATGGTGCTAATGTAGGTGTCCTCCCCGGCAGTAGAGTGGATATAGTGTTACAATCTCTGCCTCTCTCTCAACTCTCCGGGCATGATGCAAAACCAAAGATCCGAAGACCCGTGTGCTCCCCCCTTTCTGATAACCTCATCCCCTGTTGGTCCCCAGATGCCTTTATAGATAAAGAGCTGACTGTTGGTGAGGATAAACTACAGTACCATGCACTGCTACAACCCTCCATACATAGCTATAGTGGGCTTCCCCACACCGTGGACTATGAGTGGTTACCCCTAAGGGGATGGCATGAGAGAAGCCATGGGGCTTAATCAGTCCAGCCTTGTCTACCGTGTGAGTATAAAAGTCTAACAGACTGCCCTTGACCTGCTTTTAGAGCGCTTAACTGACGTGCCTCAGTCAGTCAGGAATACTCGAAGAATTTTGTTTTATTTTTGTTGAAATTTTTATTACTGTACATCCTGTGGTCCCAGGTACACCACTGAGTGGTTTAAAATTTCTTTATTCCCCCTCTTTCCTTCACAATACAGCATTAGAAAAAGTGTATAAGCGTAATATGCAAATGTTCACATTTTCATTGCTGTCTGTTTTTTTACTGTTGGTGGTGAGAAGAGGGGTGCCCTCTTGAGGGGGGTGGAGGGTTGGGACGGTAAGGGCTGCTCTGGGGGAGTACAGGCGAACAAGCTACAGAACTGGAAACAAGACACTGAGGCAATGGCTCAAGTCGACACACTAAAGGTAATATCCTGGAATGTTAACGGGTTGTCAAACCCAGTCAAAAAGTGTAAAATATTCACTAAGCTACAGGCTATGGGGTGTGACATAACACTCCTCCAAGAGATAGACCTTCTCCCTGGTGAGGTCATTGGATTGAAAAGTATGTGGGTGGGGGTGCCACAAGAACCAAAGGGGTGGCGATCCTGATGCGCAAAGGGCTACAATTTGGGGCTTAAGTGTCTATCACTGACAAAGAGGGGAGCTACGTGCTAATAAAAGGCACATACATAGGATAGCCTCTATAGGTGGGATATGTGTATGCCCCAAATGCCCCTGATGTAGATTTCTTCACCACACGCCTCTCGCAAGTGGTGCAGGACCAATCCCATGTGGTGTTGGGCATGGACATTAACTTAGCCCTTTCAGCTACCTTAGATCGTACATGGCCTGGCACTAGGACAGAAGCTGGGGTGGCACGTCAAGTAGCATTGGCTTTCCAAGAGTCAGGTCTACATGATATATATCCAGGTCCTGTACCCAGGCGAAAAAGATTTTACCCACTATTCAGCCCCCCACTCCTCATATAGCAGAATAGATGTGCTGATGGTATCACAAAGCCTAATCCTGCAAACTTGGGAGTGACTCCCTGGGTAATATATTGTTATCAGACCATGCCTCAGTGATGGCGACCTTGTCATGGGGACCATCCCATAGCCCAAGAAATAAGTGGAGACTTAATAGCACCTTCCTGCAAAATGAAGAATTCCGCACTTGGCTGGAAAAGGAAATTACAGACTACTGTAGGTACAATGACACCCCAGACATTCACAATGGTCTTCAATGGGACACCCTAAAAGCAGTCCTAAGAGGCAAGCTGATAGCGTATGCCTCAAGAAAGAGGAGGGAAAAAGACAGAACCATGCGAGACGAATAGGGATCTCATAAACACTTGGAGCAGGAGCAAGGGTGTAGACAGGCGTACTCACTGTACACATTTGTGTACAGTTTTAAGTGCCTGTCACAAACCATAAGCCACTCTGTTAATATTATCATTCTAATCTGTAGTATTTGGGATAGTGTGGGCCACTGAGGAGTGTCCGATACGTGCACAGCCTCTTTAGAGAGTAGAGTAATCATCTGACAACAATCTGACTTGTTTGGAAGGTGGTGTCATTTGGAAAGGATGTGTGCATTTTTTAATGGGGGGGTGTAACTGTTGGAGACTGTGTACAAAATGGAAATTTCTGGCTACACCCCTGAGCAGGAGGTGGCACACAACCCGGAGAGGGAGGCTGAACTAAGACCTCAGATTTTACAACTGAGAGGTGAAATAGAAAATACCTTACATTATAGAGTAGAATACAACCTATATAGGCTGTACCAAGCATACTGGGAAGCAAGAGAACAGCCAGGGAAGTTGCTCGCCCACCGAGTCAAAACTTTTGACACCCCAGATATATCTCTCTGATTCAGGTCTCCGACACTGACACTGTTACCACCCCAGGGGATATTAACCTAGCCTTTCTAAAATATTACCAGGCTCTCTATACCTCAGAGGCCCACCCCATCCAGAGGGACATAGACTCTTTCTACGAATCTGTAAGCCTCCCACAAGTACCATCAGAACTCCTTGAAAACCTAATAGCTCCCTTTATAGGGCAGGAAATCCTAGAAGCCATCTCTTCGATGTCAAGGGGTAAATCCCCAGGCCCAGATGGCTTCCTCTCAGATTTTAATTTACATTTCACAAGCATCTGGCACCTCAATTCACACTGGTGTTTGATGAATCAGTAGAACGCCAGCACTTGCCACAATCCTTCCACGAGGCATTGATCACCCTGCTCCCTAAAAAAGGGAAAGACAGTAAACAATGCTCCCAGTTCTGCCCCATCTCCCTTTTTAACATGGACATGAAACTCTTTGCCAAAGTACTGGCTGCCAGAATGAGCCCGATAATAGAGAAGATTATCCATCCAGACCAAGTGGGTTTTGTTCCAGGGAGACTGGGGTCGGACAACACCAGATGGATATTAGACCTACTGTGGGAGGCACAACAGATAGTAGAAGCCACGGCCACCCTGTCACTGGATACTGAAAAGGAATTTGACAGAGTGGAGTGGACATATCTGTTTGATGCAATGGGCAGATTTGGCTTCCCAAGCCAGTTTGTCGACACAGTCTGTCTGCTGTATCAACAATCAATGACCAGAATTTTAACCAACTCCACGATCTCCAGCCCCTTCTGCTTAGAGCGAGGCACTCACCAGGGATGCCCTCTGTCCCCCTTTCTTTCCCTGATAGCAGTGGAGCCCCTGTCACAGAGAATCAGGGCAGCCTCTAACTTTCCAGGCATACAAGTGGGTGACAAAAGTCACAAATTGGCGCTTTTAGCAGACAATATCACTCTTTTCCTCACTGATATCCCAGGGTCCCTGAGCTCCCTTCAAGGCCTAATAGGAGAGTATGCAGACACTGCAGGATACAAGTTGACTGCCACAAAATCCCACATCCTCCCACTAAATGACAAATGCACCCAATCCTTGATACAACCATACCCATAGCAGTGGTCCTTGGGGGGGGGGGGCCTGCTTGGGAGTAAAAGTACTCCCCTCAATCAAAGAGACTATCGCAGCAATGTCCAACTCATGCTTGATAAATTAGGTAAAGACATACTAAGGTGGAGCAAGCATATCCTATCCCTATAGGTGAGAGGTAACATACTAAAGATGGTCACTTTTGCAAGAATACAGTATATCCTGTCAAATCTGCCCGTCTCCCTCTCGGGCTCTTTCTTCAGATCTCTTAACTCCAAAGTCTCCAAATTCATTTGGGCAGGCACCAAGCCAAAAATTAGCCTCTCTATGCTACAAAGCCACTGGAAAAATGAGGGATTCGGTCTCCCTGACCTACGCCTGTTTCATATGTATATAGTCCTCCGCCAAGATGTATTATGTTATAACCCTGATCTGGCCCCTTTGCAGCCTGCATGGATTGACCTGGAGTTGCAACAAACCAAATGCCCTAGTCCTGGCATGCTGGTATTCCAGGACTGGCCCACTTCCAAACAAGCCTCACCTTGTACCAGGTACTCCAGACGAGTGTGGAAACAATTTCTTCAAGACATAGGATGGTCCACCAAATTCTCCTGCTACAGCCCAATCTGGGATAACCCTACCCTAGAAATTGACAGCGAGCCATTATATTGGGCAACCTGGAGGAAACTGGGCATCTCAACCTTTGGAGATATATATATGACCCCACCACTGGAGTATTGGCACCGTTTGAAGACCTGAGACAAAAGGGAGAACCTGGAAGCCCTGAAAAACTTTACTTTTGGCAATACCTCCAGATCAGGGATCTTCTCTGTAAATCTATTACGCCCACACATGTACTTCCCAGTGCACCATTAGATATGTGGGTAGACCGTCTACCCACACTCCAACATCTGAGCAGTAAGCTAATGAGGCTATGGGAAGCCCAGAAACCTGCCCAGTCCCACATACAGCTCAGAGAGAAGTGGGAAAATGAGATATGTGTATGTATTCCACAGGGGGAATGGGAGAAAGCCTGGACAGGCATGTATCAATCCAATAGGGAACTACAAGCTAAAACTCTACAATTTAAGAATCTGCACAGAGCATACCAGACCCCCCTGACCCTATACAAGAAAGGCCTGCTAGAACACAGTGACTGCTGGAGGTGCCTATCACCTCAGGCATCACTTACTCGCATCCTTTGGACATGTCCAGCATTGGACCATTACTGGGACCACATATGGGCATTTTGCACCACAGTGATTCAAATTCCTCCTATGACAGACCCAGTACTGGGCATTTTGGGACACCCCATACTTCAGCACCAACATCCTGTAAGCCACCCTCACCTACTTGGGCTCAATGGGGCCTTGGCAGTGGCTAAATGTGTGATACTTAGGCACTGGATAGATCCTAGCCCTCCAGCGTACAGTGAATGGGGGAGTCTGCTAGTCCAGACCTCCAGATACGAGTATATGGCACACATAGTGGTGGAAAAAGCAGAGAAGTACAACCAACTGTGGGGCTCGTACCTGGCAACCAGAAAAACCCCCCTCCCTCCCTTCCCTCCCACCCAACAGGTGAACCATCACCACCTCTTCCAGGGAACTGAAAACAACCCACCAAACTGGTCAGACCCTCTGACCCAGTATTTCCGACAACAGTAGAATTGTGGAGTGCCTTGTGCCTCTGCCCCCCTCCTCCCACTTAGGGGACTCTGAGAAGCAACAAACTGCAAGTGGTGTACCCCACTTCATCGGACTCACTTACCAGACAAGTGAATACCTTGTACGAAAATAACCCCATGTGATGGCATCCATAAACCAATCTACCTACTGTGTGTCATCAAATTAAAACTGCCTAAATTTAAACTATTGTGACCTGTAAGGTAAGATATGTGTCTTCCTAATCGTACCATGATTGAATGATTTACTTTCACACTGAGTTGATGTCTTAATGACTTGAGCTTTTTAATGAACCTAAAGGTTTGATTAGCCAGTGGTGTACCACAATGGAAGACTATGACTGATCCTACACCAATTATGATACTCTCCTCTCCCTTGTTGGATGAGGTTTTTCTCCTTACTAATATAAGATGAGCTAATTATACAAATAAATTAACATTGTACGAGTTTCACCATTATGGCAGACTATTTTACCTGGTTCAAAATGCCAGGATACTATGTTCCACATCAACGGCTCAAAACTCTGTCATAGGGAAGTGGCGTAGGACAGAGATGTTTTCGTTTTGCATCCTAGTACCCACCTTTCACCCTTTCTAAACCTGTCTTCCTTACTTTTACTAAACATATATCTAAAACCCTGCTAGCTCACTCTCCTTAGTTGGCGATTAATGGATAAGAGCCACAAACATGTGAGTTAATGTAAACTTTACTGTGAACAGAACTAACAGCAACGTGTAGGAAATGTTTGAGAATCTTATATAGGTACTATGACATTTTGTGAATTTCATAGTGATTCTATAATGACTCTAAGTAATCCCTACATTAACTATTTTTCAAAGATCTTTCTTTTTTTATCTTCCTACTATTTATTCTCCTCGGCAGAACGGCTCTGCACAATCTCCGGCCGCCAGCCCTGCACCCCTGGACCCGGTCGTGCATGCGGACCACACGAACCCACTCCCCCCAGTGGGCTGGCCATTATCACTCATGCATCCACTGGGTACTTTCCGGGCCTCTCCCGGGCGCAAGGCGTGGCCATCAGCTGCGAAGATCGCCCCGCATTTCTGCTTTTCTCCTCAATGGAGAGCCGGATGTGCAATGGCATCCAAGTGTGCTGATGACCGCTGCGCTCTCCCTCCCCTTTGCTGTTGCATGCCACTTGTAGTGTGATTGGCCTCCGCCAGTCGCCACTATAAGGCGATGCAGGCCCCACTACCCACCCCAGAGAGAGGAGAGCAGTCGCCGGATGCTCAATCCTCATTCTTCCCTGCCAGCCCCCAGTGGCCTGAATCCGTTCCCGAACCCAGGTCGCCGGCGTGGCACGAGGTGTAGCATCCAGCGCCTCAACCCTCAGCGCCACTGGGCCATATTTTTCAAAGATCTAAATGCAACATGTGTATCATTTTGTGAAATGTGAAAATTGAAATAAAAACTTTATGGGAAAAAAAAGTTCCTGTAAGGAATAAACAAGGTGAATGGAGAAGAACTACTTAGCATGAGTAACAGTTCAAGGACACAGGGGAACAAGTAGAAACTGATGGGAAGGAGGTTCAAGATGGATATTGGAAAGTTTTATTTTCCAGAAATGGTGGTGGAAATTTGGATCAGTCTGCCAACCGAGATGGCAGGTGCCAAAACCATAAATGGTTTCAAGCATGGCTGTGACAAAGTAAAGGGTATAATGGTTACAGGCTGATAGTAGTAGGGTGGGGAACAGGGGAGTGGCAAGTGAAGGCTAGTACCATGTATAGACAATATATCCCGAGGTTTAATAGGGAACTAGGGGCAGACTGGATGTACCATTGTTTTTTTTTCTGCCAACATTGTCTAAGTTTCTATGTTTCTAGTTTTCCATGATCCCTGACATCTAGTAGCCCCTCCCCCAGTTGCAAATCTGAGCCCCCTCCCAAAGCCATCCAACCAGGTCCCTCCACCTCCTCCTCCTCCTCACTGGCCTCCCATTTACCCAAGATTGCAGCCACCTCCCTGTGACTGTGATTGGTACAGCCTCTCAGCTCATTACCTTGGCTGACCACTGTTTGAGCGAAAGGGAGTGAATGCGCACCTACTGTAGAACATCTGTTTCTATAGTACAGTAGGTGTGTGCTCACTCCCTGTCACTCAGAAAGTGGCCAGCCAAGGTGGCGAACAGAGGAGCTGGGCCTGTCATTGTCGCAGTGGGAGGGACTGGCAGCTGAGGTAATTTATGGGCCACCATGGGGGGGGGTGGAAGGACCTTAGTGGGTGGATTTGAGAGGTGGCTCAGTTTTGCAATTAGGATGAACTAGATGCCAGGGATCTTCTTAATATACTAATCAGGAGTATCTGAATGGTGATTGGGGGGTGGGTAAATACTACATGCCAGGGATCATTTTATTAATTGAGGTCATCTGAATGTGACTGGGAGAACTACTAGATGCCAGGGATTATTTTTTTATAATTCTGGGGCATCTGAATGGCGATCAGGAGATGGAGATTGACACTGCTCTGTACAATTCCTTCATGCAGTCATGCACAGAGGCATTGTGTGTAGATGTTAGTTAGCCCATATGGGCTAGCAAATGTCCCATTAGCACCTTTCCTGCCCTATGGACTTAGCATGCTGAGAGTTGAAAATGACTCATGGGGTAAAGGTGCTATCCTATTTAGGACATGCTGTCTCTCTTTGCTCCTCTGAATTCCTGTCCTACTGGAGGCTGTGATAGTGCCTAGTCATGTCACAGTGGGCTATCCAATGGGAACCAGTGATCTCTGTACAGTGTGGTTCAACATTAAGATGAGTGTAGAAGCAAGCCACAAAAAGATGAGGGCCCTGGACTTTGGTAGATTGGATTTTAAAGAAATTGGAGACTGCTTCAGAAGCAGCCTAGCAGGGGAGGATTGTCAGAGAGGGGTAGAGGAACAGTAGAGAAAATTAAGTAAAGGCATAGGGAGGGCAACCAGCATCTGCATGAAGGAAATGGTCAAAAGCAGGAGGAAACAAGCATTGGCATTGGTAGTGCAGGAATTAGAGTGATGAATAATAGGAATGGCAGTGAAGTATTGAACTGACACCAACCCCACCCCAACTCTGCAGAGACTGACAGGCATTGGGGTGTGCCTTTGAGTCATCAGCCATAACGCTCACGCCATTTCACCTCACCCTACCCTGCAGACACCGACAAGTGTTGCGGTGTGCATTGGGGTCTTCGGGCCTTATGCTCACCCCATTCCATGAGGAAATACGCTGAAATGGGTGCAAGTATAGGAGAATGGGATGAACTTTGGGGCCGAAGACTCCAAGGCACACCTCAATGCCTGTCACTGGTTGCAGGGTGGGGGTGGAATGGTGATAGTATTACAACCGATGATCGCAAGTCACACCCTAACACTTGTCAGTCTCTACAGGGTGGGGCATTACAGTTGGAAACCCTAATGCCCCAGGTGTTTGTTGGTATTTTCACTCCAAATTTTCAACATGGGCTTTTTGCGATCCCACCTCATGAACAGTGGCACTACCAGTTCGTTAGCCAAAAGGTGATTTTCCATAGCAACTGCACCATTTGGTGCCACAGGTGTGAAAACACATTTCAGGCAGGGTGTGAAAAATGACAGCTTTACTGTTCATGAGGAGGTGTAAAAAAATAGCATAGTTGAAAATCTGGAGTGAAAAAATGAAAAATTGGTGAAGTCACGAGTGTGCGTAGAAATTGAGCAACGCACACCCGTAATGCAAATATTTTGGGGGTATTTTTGGCCAGATTTTCAACACAGGCATTTTGGGACCTCTGCTCATGAACAGTGGCACTGTGATTTTGTTAATCTGTCCAGAAAGTTGATTTCCCACAGCGACCGCGCCATTGTGCGAAAACACATTTTGGGCAGGATGTGAAAAATGACAGCTATACTGTTCATAAGGAGGTATGAAAAAATGGCAATGTTGAAAATCTGGAGTTTAAATATTAAAAAGTGTCAAAGTTACAAGCGTGCGTGGAAACTGCGCAACACATATTCATAACGCAGTCATTTCTGGGAATTTTTTCATCAAATTTGCAACATAGGCTTTTTGGGACCCCACCTCATGAACAGTGGCACTGTCATTTTGTTAATTGGTCCTGAAAAGTGATTCTGTACAGTGACCGTGAAATCACCTTTTGGGACTGAATAACGAGGTGACAGAGCCTGTGTTCATGAGGTGGGGTCTCAAGAACCCCATGTTGAAAATTTGGAGTCAAAATGAATAAAATGACTGAAATATCCACCTAAGTTGAACCCCCTCGCACTGATGTCATTGTATAGATTACGGCATTTCTTCATTTTGCAGTTCGGCTTTGATGAGCCCAGATGCATCCGGCTCCACAGACGATCGCAGCGCCAGACCTCCAGAAGTCAGTATGGGGTGAGGGGAGTGCAGGGAGGTGGGGTACACAGAGGGTGGGTGCAGGTTGAGGGAGGGGCACCTGGGACTATGAAGGCCCGTTTTCTTTTTTACAGGGCAAAAAAACAAAAAATGGACATCAAAGGACTGTTTTCTTTTTTTACAGGTGAACTAAAAAAAAATGTTGGGCACCCTAGGGTGGGCTCCCAGTGTGCTCCATGAGTTTTTTTGGGGAGGGAATGTTAGGCACACTGGGGTGGGCTCCCAGTGTGTCCCATGAGTTTGGGGGGCTGATGCCGACAGGGATTGGGCCCCATCGGCAAAGAAAGTGTGTGGGGTTGGGGGAACATGCTGACATGGGGGATTGGCCACCCCTGATGTTGGTATGGGAATTGTGTGTGGCAGATGGTAGGAGCCACCATGTTTATTGAAAAGTTTCACCACGAAAGGCACATTCGGGAGGCATGTTATCTGCCGCAGCATGATAAGCTTGCCTCTGACTGCAGTGGCAGATTTCTTTCAACTTAGTGGCACTTTCCATAATTTCTGCATCAGCAGCAGCATGCTCGCTAATTGGGGATTAGGGATGCACCTACTAAAGTGTGCCCGGCATTCGCCAACACTGACACACCTCTCAATGTGGTACTACCGCAAGATGTGATTATGGTACTGTAGAGATGTGGCCATGAAGGTGTCTGAAGCACATCCCCAACCAGTCAGGTTCAGCAACTCCTATTCTGTTTTGCAGGAGCAGAATAGCCCCACAATGGCACCCACAGCCGAAACCAAGGAGGGTGGGTGGATCCTCCAGGATGCAGCAGCAGGGACGGGGGAGAAAGAACCCTGGATGAGGAAGCTTCTCCTGGTGGTGGACTCAGTTGTCCGAGGAGTGAAGTTAGAGGAACTTAGCAGGAAGGACAGGGAGGTAAAGTGCATTTCAGAAAGCACTGCATGGCGGGATGAGAAGCAGATCAATAGAATTGCAAGGGTAATGGCAAGGAGGGAGGAACTGGATGTTATCATCCACCTTGGGATGAATGACCTGGCAGGAGACAAAGTGGAAGTAGCTAGAATCCAAACAGATTTCAGAAAGTTAGGGGGGATCCTGAAGCAAGTGGAACACTCCATCTCCCTTTTGGAGGTGCTACCTGTCCATGGCAGGGTAGAGGCTTAGGCACTCCACATCCAGAAATACAACTCCTGGTTGAAGGAATGGCGTGGAAGGGAAGGTTTGGCTTCATGGGGGACTGGGGCCCTACATGAATGGATGCGAGCCTGTATAAAGATAATGGCCTGCATCCATCAGGGAAGGGAACCTGGCTGAGAGGGGAGGAGTCAGGAAGGTCAGGTGACTTAGTATTCACCCCCCCAGGGCACATGCAGGAAAATGAACTGAAGTCTGGGACACTGAGAGCAGAAGGAGAATGGGAAGCAGTGAATTCTAGGCCACACGAGAAAGACAACTGGAGAGGGGGGATGAAGCAGAGGACGGAAGGGGGGAAGAAGCAGGGGAGCAGCAGCATAGAAAGGAGAGGGGGAGAATACAAAACATGGAAGGCAGGTAGCAAATGTTCCCAGTCTGGGAAATAAAATCCCAGACCTGGAGGAGTTGATAGTAGAGGCAGACCTGGACATAGTAGCAATAGCTGAGACATGGTACATTGTTAATCATGGGATATTGATGTACTGAGTTATGCTCTGTTCAGGACGGATGAGGGGTAAAAAATGAGGGAGCATGGCCCTGTACATCAGAGAGGGTATAAAGGTGACAGAACTGCAGGGTAGACAAGGGGAGGCTGAGACACTGTGGGTCACCCTTGAACCTGGCAATAGCTCAACAATATGCACAGGGGTGATCTACAGACCTTCGGCTCAGGGGAAGAAGTGGACAGGGAGCCTGTGGATGGAATACACAATATGGCAACAAAACATAAAGTCCTGCTGCTGGGGGATTTCAGTATGCCAGATGTGGATTGGTTCACCTAGGCAGCTGCTTCAGCCAGAAGCAGAAGCATCCTGGATTTCCTACAGGGGCAGGTCTCAGGTAGCTTGTGCTTGATCCAGAGGAAAGGCCATTCTTGACCTGATACTGACCAACAGGGACAGAATGCAGATGTCTGTGTGGAGGGGCAACTGGGATCCAGCGACCACCACATAGTGTGGTTTAGCATGGAAACAGGGACCCAGTCCAGTCACACGAGGGTAAACGATTTGAATTTCAAGAAGGCAAACTTCACTGACATGGGAAGATGCATCAGAATAGCCTTCTTCAGAAGCTCTTAAAAGGGTGGCATTCAGAAAATATGAAGAAACACAGAAGAATGAGGATAGAGAGGTGTACCAGGGAAAACAGAGGGAAGCAGGTAAGGTCATGAGGAGATCAAATGCTCAGACAGAAGAAAGCATAACCCAAAGGGTATCAAAAGAAGACCAGACTGTCTTCAAGAAGAGGAAGGCAAGGGGAGGGATTCTGAGGAGAAGGAGGATGACAAAGGGAGACTGCACAGAGGAGGATAAAAAAAAAAGCAGACATGCCGAACAGGTACTTCTACTGTTTTCACAGTGGAGAGAGACAGGGACAGACCACCAAGGAGTAGCACAAGCACTGGGGGGGGGGGAGTGGACACAAGTCTATTTTCAAAGGAAAGAGTATTATTGAAGGGACTTCAAATTTTAGGGTGGACAAGGCCATAGGACTGGATGGATACACCAAAGAGTATTAAGGGAACTAAGCAGGGGAAGTGCTTGCTGCACTACTCGTGGCCTTATTCAACAACTCACTGGAAACAGGAGTGGTTCAAGAGGACTACAGGAGAGCAGACATAGTCCTGTTCTGTAAGAGCGTCAGCAGGGAGGAGGTTAGCAAGTACAGTATAGTCTGGCCTGTCTTACTTGAGTCATGGGGAAATTAATGGAATCCTTACTAAAACAGAAACTGTTAACTCATTGTCTCCACAGGAGCTCTCTGAAGTTGCACCACTTGTCTCCTATATACTGTTAACATTGAATTATGAGCTTTTCTAAGCAAAATCAAGTCACTGCCAGCCAGCCACAAACAAATCCTAATAGCTCAAGAAACATAATTGCTAGACAGAAAGTATGAGTGGCAAAGTTATTCAGCACAACATTACCTTTCCAATGGTGATATGCAAGTAATAATAAGTAATTTAGTTTTTTTTCTATACTGGTCGAAACAGCTAATAAAATAATTGTTATCACTAAAAAAGGCAACATAAGCCATACACACCATACCATAAACAAATGCGAATAACTCCTAAAGTATACCTGATATACACAAAATATCAGTGGCAAAGTTGTTCAGCAGAAAATTACCTTTCCAATGATGCTATGCAATCAAATATATATTCTGTTCTATTGTGTTACATATTAAAATATATGTGACATCTCCAGACGTTGCAAGGGCACAGTGGAAACCATGCTACAATCCACGCTCTAAAACTGTGCTTAAACCCTGCTCAGAGGTAGGCAAGAGCACAGTTTTGACCAACACTGTTGCCTTAACCCATGCTAACATCAGTGTGTAAGTGATTTGTGTTGAAACATGTGTTAAGACAACCACAACGACCAAAATCTGTGTTTTTGGCTTGTGGTCCCCTCTCTGCAGGCCTGACTACAGTTAAGGGGCCTGGGTTCCCATACTTGATATTGCTGGGGGTCCTTTCACCAAGATCACAGTACATTTAAGTGGGTCTGATCTCTACCAGTACAACCCCCTGTATTGTTGTACCAACCCACTTCCCCAACAGTTGTCCCATACATGGACTTACCAGAATCGAACAACCCCACCTACTGCATCGTTCATCATTAATTTCTAGCAATAACATGCTTACTAAAATTGGGCTTTTGAGTCAGACCTTTTTAAAACAGTAACAACATAATTTATTTACACAGGGAGGGTTAGGATGGGGTAGAATGGAATAAAGGTTAAGCAACATTTACAATTTGCATTTTAAAGATCTAACATTTTCCCAAACAGCATTCACCCTTTTGATTTGACCCCAAATCACCTTTTTATAATGCAACCACCAAACTACCTGACAATCTAACTGCTGCAGGTGTTACCAAACCCAAACCTACTGGTACCAGTTCAGAATGATGCCCCAAATTTTGTCCCTGAGTACCTAAATGCCAAGCTACAGGCCAGAGGTGCAGCTGGTTGGCTGGCGCCAGCACGCCCACCTGAACCAAGTAACTCTCCACATGTTCCCCTTAATTGCTTTAAATCTTGAATTGGCTTTCAGTGCTAGTGGACTTGAACACAGATAACTATACATATACTGTATATTCCCCAGGTGCAGGGCAATTCCTTCCCTCACTTATGGCTCTGCTGTATTAGTCCTCGGATGGCACACATGATTGAAGTCCTGGGGTAGATGGATCAGCAGACGCAGAACCAGGCCTGATGCTTAACACTTGAAGGTGTAGAAGCTGCAGCTTGGATCTTCAGCACCACTAAAGGTCTTGCAGCCCGTCTCCCCCCCAGCCCACAGAGGCCCACTGCAGGGCATCACACAAGGCCCACCAACCACAAGGGACCCAGACACAGGTGCACCCCCATGGCCTGGCTCCCCCAGAGGTCAGAGAACCCCAGCACCCAGACACAAACTCACAACCCCTTACCGCCAATGGCCCCACTTGATGGGGGTCAGCAAGCTCCCCACCTGTCACTGGGTTTAGGATGGATCTTCAGATTATTTCCATTCTTTCCTCAATTACCTGCTATGGTGTATAGTCAAGCAGTCTCAGTTACCTTCCCGAATATCAGGCTCTGGAGGGACTGTGCAGAGTCTGAAAATCCAAGGGTTTACCACAACAGTCTCCTGTCTTGCTGCATCTCAGGAACGGTCAGCAGGCACCCACCCAGACAGCACCCGCTCATCTCCCTGCCTCCACAGACTTTCATCTCCAACACAGCAGCCACTCTTGTGCTCTGGCTCATATACAAGTTTAGCAACTCTTTTTCAGAAATACATCAAGAAAGTCCCTTTTCTCACTGTGAAGGTGCTAGTTAACTCCAGACAGAAGAGGTGCTCTCTTCAGCTTCTTAAAACCTGGGTTCAGGCTGGCCCGGTGATGCTGAGGGTTAAGGCGCTGGATGTCACCTCTCACCTCTCACCACGCCAGTGACCCAGGTTCCAGAACAAGCCTGGCTCATCGGGGATTGGCAGGGGAGGAGAAGGACTGAGCATCCATAGGACTGCTCTCCTTCTCCAGGGAGGGTTGTGTGCTGTCTTTAGCGTGCTGGTGACCTCTGGCAATGGTTGGAGTCAATGCAGTGCACAGGCAGCACTGTGCTCAGTATGCAGGAGAGGATTACTCATTTGCATGGCCGTAGTAGTACTTATGCACATGGACATGATCAGGTTAGAATCAGGGGATGGTGAATATGACACCAATCCAAAAATGCTGTTAATATCATAATGTTTAGCACTATGCTAACCTTCTGAAAATGGGACCCTAACTGAATAAAAATCCTGCCTGATGCCTCTTAAGATGCAGAAGGTAAACATAAAAGGGTTATCTTATCTAACTCTTTATGTATTGTTTTATTTTATTTTGCTTGCAAAACCTTTATTCGATTTCAAAACATTGTGATGTTATAACAAACTAGTTCAAATACATTTTTTTCTTCTTTCATCTGAATACTGTCTTTATTTACTTATAAAAACACAGTCTGGTGGGCTGGCCTAGCAGTTCGGTGGTAACTGTACTGCTTCCCATGCCAGTGGCCCAGTTTTAGGGGTAGACCTGGGTTGCACATGGGTTAGCTGGGGGGAGATACGATTCAGCATCTTGGGGAATGCTCTCCTCTCAGGGAGGGGGAGTCTGACCACCCCACTCTTCAACATCCACCTAGCTAAAGAGGGCTGGCAGGGCAGTGGAGTTGCATAAGGGGAAGAGCTCCGGCAGGCACAAAGCAAGCATGTGCCTTTATATGCAATTGCATCACTTCATGCTTGGTTGCCAGGGATGAATCCAAAGGTAGAAACCCCCCCAATGGCAGAATGATCCAACAACTTGATGCTGATTCTGCACTACTAACCAGGCTCTGCTCTTATCTGAATAAGTGTCTCCTAGTCAATGGCCCTCCCCCTCCTGGTCCCAACACAGGAGATGTGTGTGTGTGTGTGGGGGGGGGGATCTCAGAGCAGGTAAGTCCTGGGGATGGTGGGTGATTGGGCTGGAGATGCCAGTGGGCAAGTGGGTCGCAGGGTGACTGAGGAGATAAAAATCTCAATAAAAAAAAAGAAATAAAACACAGTTTGAGAAGCTCAAACCCCAAAACAGATTGTGAATGCCTCCAGTGAGGCATCACAGTAAAGTTATTTAGCATAGAAACATGCAAATTATATGCATATGCCAGCTAAGCTCCTGATGAGAACTGGGCATTAAGGGATTGCAGCAAAAATATATACTTTTGTTTCTTAACAAAGAAACATGTATTAATCAAAAACTAAATCAAAACATAGTCCATAGAGTACAAACTAGCAAAGCTTTTGGCTTACATTATCACAGTTTCTGCAGTGCTTCCCAAGCATTCAGCTCAGATAAGTTGCTGGACTAACACAGTAATTAATTACGGATAAATCTGATCAGAAGCCTAACTTGGGAAAACACATGCAGCCCATGTTTATGTTAGGACTATCCTAAGTATTAGCTTCTCATTCAAATGTGTTTTAACAATAAATGAGGGGCAGCACTTATTTAAAAGAATAAACTACAGCATTTTAAATTAGTTCTAAGAGTTTCTTGTCACATCATAATGTTCTGAAATTTGATTAAAGGTGTGTAAGCAAAAGAAGATGGAAAACTCCATAAAGAATTAGAATAAGAGAGAGCCCTGTTTTGTTTACCTTCTGCTCTGCAGCTTTAGACATCCTCTCATCAGGCCAGCAGCTAACTGAATGCAAAAGGAAATGAGTGCAGGGGCAGGCCATTCAAGGGGGAGGGGCTGGGTAATTTCAGAATGTAGTCTGTTTCAGTATATAGTTTATTTGTTTCAGTATATAGTGTATGTGGATTTTTCAGTCTATAGTGTATGTGAATTTTTCAGTCTTTAGTGTATGTGTTTCAATACATAGTGTATGTGTTTCACCATGTAGTGTATTTGTTTCAGTATATAGCATGTGTGGATTTTTTTAAATATACTGTATATGTATTTCAATATGTAATATATTTCTTTCAATATATAGAGTATGCAAACATTTTCAACAAATAGGATAAATGTTTTAACATATAGTGTATTTGTTTCAATATATAGTGTATGCAGATGTTCAATGCATAGTGTATTTATGTCAATAAATAGTGTATGTATTTCAATATAAAGTGTAGATGTTTCAATATATAGTGTATTTGTTTCAGTAGACAGTGTATGTGGATTTTTCAATGTGTAGTGTATGTATTTCAATAGATAGTGTATATATTTCAATGTGTAGTGTTTGTTTCAGTATGTAGTATATGAAGATTTTTTCAATATATAGTGTATGTGTTACAGTGTATAGAGTATTTGTTTCAGTAGTTTATGTGAATTTTTCAGTCTGTAGTGTATGTATCTCAATAGGTAGTGTATATGTGTCAGTACATAGTGCATTTGTTTCAGTATACAGTGTATGTGGATGTTCAGTACTCAGTATGTGTATTTCTGTAGATAATGTACCTGTTTCACTATATAATGTAAGCATTTCACTATATAATGTTTGTGTTTCACTGTATGATATTGCATTTCAGTGTACAGTATATGTATCTCACTAATGATGTATATCTTTCAGTAGATAGTGTATGTGGTTCACTACATTGTGTATGCATGTCACTATACAAAGTATATATTTCACTATATGATGTATGTATTTCACCATGTAGTGTATGTGTTTTACTATACAGCCAGATATTCTGAATTATGTCCCTAATGGCTTACCATACAGTTGTGTATGGTCTCTCATGTTTTATTTGATATAGTATATGGTTTTTGTGAGATCGTAACCTTGTGTGTGCAACTGGAGAGTGGAACGAGTGAATGAAAGTGAAATTGGAAGCAGGGAAGCAGCGGCAGTCAGAGCGAGAGGAAAAGTCAGGTGCACTGATTATAGAACATGCAGAACAACATCTTTAGAACATGCACAGCAACTTTTCAACTGTGCACAACAGGCTTTTTGAATTCACTGAATTCTATACACAATAAGTCCTAACCATATACTATAAATATATTGTACAGTAAAACCTAGGAAAACTGCTTTTTGATTGTTTGGATAATAAGGAAAAAAATCTGAGGAATGACTTATTATTAAACCTCAGAAAAAAATCCTCGTCTCTGATTGGACCAGAACCAGTAATCTGACATACAAGGTTTTTGTATTATTGCTGGTTCAAAACAAAGAACCAGTCAATAGTTTATTAGAACCAGGCAATAGTTCATGCACAAAACATGAGAACAGGATGGGGGCACTGTGGAGCCCAAACAAGATGGCCACACAAAGATAGAGCTCTGCATTTCTTTGTGGCTAATATCGATTAAAAAGTTATTTATCTGGGAACCAAATTAGTGAATTTTGTACTGAGGTGTTCCTCTTAACTTGTTCGTTCATCATGGGAAATCCTAAGAAGGATAAAGTATCAAATGAAGGTGCAAAATCAAAATTCCCCCTGGGAGCTCTGCCCACGAGGTTGAAGCAAGGCTGCAATCATGAGGCAATGGATGCTATAGGAGAAGAAACTTTACAAATGCTGGGAGTGAAGATTAACAGATTAATTTCCACAGTAGCAGGACTTTCAGACAAATTCAACAACCTAATTAACAGGGAGGCCAGTTCAGTGTCCACAATGGAGACAGTCACCCTAGCTACATCAGAAGCTACAAAAAGAGCAGATGCTGCGATGGGGGCAGTAACCCTTGTAATGAAAGAAAACGGCCACCCAATATCCAGATTGCAGACCTTGGAAAATCAGGTTCATGCTGCCAGTTTAAGATTGCTAGATCTACTGGAACATTCTGAAGGGGACCACTCATTGTTATTCCTGCAAGGCTGGCTTGTACAACAGCTAGGAGAGGAGGTGGCCACTGCAACTCAGAAATTCCAGAAAGCATGCCGGGTTACTTCAAAAGGCTGTCCAGATAATCCAGAAGCCCCTTGGACTGTCATCATCATCACTGATGGTGTGGGATCCCAGGATTATCTTCTTGCAATGGCCAGGCAAAAGCATACACTTTTATTTGATGGCCAGCCAATTCTCATGTTCCCTGACACTGGATATGCCACCCGACAAAAGCACAAAAAGTCTGACAGGGCCAGAGCAGTGCTCTGTGAAGCAGGTGTCTCATACAGAATGGTGTTTCCAGCAAGGCTGAGGATCGTTCACCAGGGAAACGTTTTCCTGTTCACTGACCCTACGGATGCCTTGAAGTGGTGTCAGAAGAACATGGTTCGGCCCCAAGACAGTAACTTGGAGCATTCGTCATCTGAAGAGGAAGAAACCTGAACTGTGCTTAATTGGACTTTCTAACAGGTTTTCATTTGGTTGTAATGTAGATGGGGTTAGTTCTGAGGCCTGGGCCTAGCATTTTTTGTTTCTCCAAATAATAAACCTGTCTATTACTTTACGTATGGCCTCCATAATTAGAACCCCTACTAAGAACTTGGGTCCTGTTGACAGCATAAATATTTTGTTTCTGCAGCAAGTTAAGTTGCTTTTAGCATTTAGTCTAAAGTGCCTAATTCACTGATAAAACGGGAGATGTATTACTTATTTAAAGCATTGCTTAATTATTGAATGCAAAAGTTGAAGGACATGCAATGAGATGGGCTCCTGTATTATGTATAGACTGTACCTTAGAGAAAATGCATAGCTTTCTATCTACTAGTATTTTGCACACTTATGTGCTCCCACTTTTGAAATAGCATGGTGGACTCTTCTTGTCCTCTTATGGAGTGTGAAGGTTTAAGAACTGTACTAATTATTGAGACATTTGGGGAGAATACCAGGCTCATTTACACAGTTTAAGATCTCAGATATTAATTCTTGGATTTATTATAAGTGTTACCCCCACGTGATGTATCTTTTAGCTTTTGGTGGTCTAATAGAAAGTATTAAGAGGAGCGGTGCCCTCTCGATTTTATAATGTACTATTGTTATACCAAGAACTAACGAATATAACTGTGTTTGTTATTCATCTAACAATAAACATAAAGTTTAAAAAAAAAACATGATAACAGGATCGCCTTGTAAACAGGGCACATGTTTCCCTAATGGTGTTGTCTTCCTGTATAAAAATAAAGATTTTAATAAACAATCAAAAAGTCATTAAAACTGGGAAAAAGCTTTCTCAAGTATTGCTCATTTGCATCCTCATGACTAAGGAAAGGTTTAGCAAAACAGATATTGACCAGCGTTGTGTCAGGATACAGTGGGATTTGGCTTTGGGCAAGCAGCTTAACCTGATTCAATAGGTCAATTTGTATCCGTATCCCCCGGACAAGGCTGAAAATAGGCATAATTGCCTAGCCCTTCTTTCTGGGTCAACAAAAACTACATAATATAACAATTGTCAACCAATAGTTCATCCCTTGGGGTCAATATTTTCTTAGCATTTCCCTTGCCTCTGGTCAATATTTGCATACTATTAACCTTTTTCAAAGGGTTTAACTTTCCAGTTGAAAAAAATACTTCAGGGCAGACCAGTGGATGACCTCTTTCTGCACTTCAGCAGGGCATTTGACTTGGTGCCACAACCCAGGCTACTGGGGAAGCTGGAGGATATGGGGGTGGGGGGCAGATGATCAGTTGGATAGGAAACTGGCTAGCGAGGCATGTACAGAGGGTGTGGGTGGGAGGGAGGTCTCATCCTCCAGGAGAGTCATTAGCAGAGTCCCACAGGGAGTTGGTACTGGGCCCACTCCTGTTTAACACCTATATCACAGACATCAGAAGTGGGATCAGGAGCAGGATGAGCCTCTTTGCCAATGACTCAAAGCTGTGGGCAGTGATGGAAGGGGAGGAGGGGAAGCTAGCTCTCCCGGAGGATCTGGAGACTCTGGAGAGGTGGTTACGAGCCTGGAAGCTAAAGTTTAATGCAGGGAAATGTAGGGTTCTGCACCTGAGGGCCAAAAACCCAACTCATGTATACACCTTGGGGGGGCACTGCAGGCTTCCGGGGGGGGAGAAAGACCTCAGGGTGTTGGTGGATGCCAAAATGAATAACTCAGAGCAGTGTAGCAGGGCTGTGGCCCAATCAAATAAAATGCTGGGGTGCATAGCCAGGGGGATAACCACAAGGAGTCGAGGAGTGCTCTTTCCGTGATACAATTGCCTGGTTAGACAAACCTTGAAAACTGCGTGCAGTCTCAGCATCCCTACTTAAAGAGGGACATTGCTCTACTGGAGAGGGTGCAGAGGAGGGTGACCAGGATGATACTGAGGCTAGGGGAAAGGCCCTATGAGGAGAGACTAGAGGAGCTCAACCTGTACTTGCTGGAAGAGAGAAGGAATGGGGGAATATGATAGAGGTCTTCAAATATCTCAAAGGAATGAATAGGGTTAGTCTCAAGGGAGTGCTTCAGCTGAGGGAGGTAGGGGCTACCAGGGGACACTCAATGAAGCTGGACAAGGGGAAGCTGAGGGGGAAATGAGGATATGCTACTTCACTGAGAGGGTGGTGGAGCCCTGGAATGCACTGCCCAGAGAGTTGGTGGCTGCTACAACTGTGGAGGGATTCAAAAAAGGCTGGGATAGGTATAGGGGGAGAGTGTATCCCAGAGCCCGGCTGGGGAATGGGGGGACCTTGTAGGGAGGAGGGTTAAAAACGGTGCCCTGGGAAGGCACCGATCATTGAGCAGACTCAATAGACCATAGGGACTAATCTGCTGGCATCTTAGTATGTTAGTATTTTATTGTATTTATTTCAGATTGGGATTAATACCTTTGAGCCAGGGACTCATTTACAAAGGTTCCAGGTCATACAGAATACATAAGAATGTCAAGCAACACATAGGTTACAAAAAGGTTACACAGATTCAATAGTAAGTTACATTGCAAGTTACTAAAGTGTCCACATGAATACATTGGTTGCAAAGGAACTTAGTGAACCTGGTAGCCCAAGACACAAGATGACTAGATTTAAATTCAGTGTGAGTTAGAGAGAGCTGTTACATTTAGCTGCTAGAGTAAATGCAGAGTACAGCAAGAGGACTAGCATCCAAAACTTGCTTGAAATAGTGAAGCAGCCAGAGAAGGCTTTGTCAGCATAAGGTATATGGAAGGAGTGTGGAGGGGAGGAGAATTGTGGTATGAGTGAAATAGAGTGGAAGAGGAGTAGACAGAGGAGAAGGGGGAAATTACCAGGGGTTAATCCAGGGAGAAGAGAGGGTGGGAGGGGTTGATAGGAAAAGGAGGGGGTGGCATGGGGGGAAGACAAGGGGGGATGCGAAGGTGGGGGCAATAGTGGCTGGGGGGAGCATTTTAACAGTTTACACTAGTGTCCGAAGGGGAAGTATGAAAGAAGCCAGGGATCACTGCATTGGCAAGAGCTAGGTATTGTTAGGGTCTGAGGAAACATTGGCAGACATTCTCTTGGGCTAAGTGGGCTCTGAAGCCTGGTTTGAATTGGCTAACTTTACTACACTTGATCAGATACTTGGGGAGTTTGTTTAGCCACTTGGGACCACAGTAGGAGAGGGATCTCTGGGCTTATGCTGTTCACTTAAATGGCAGCACAAGCCCCCCCCCCAACCGCATTTTGGGTCCTAATATTAGGTTGAGTAGTTTGGAATAGGCAGGAGGTTGATCTAGGGGTACTCCCCAGCAAGGACTTCTTAGCAAGTAGGCACATTTGGTATATAATTCTTTGGTGAAGAGGGAGATATCCTGTCTCTTGAAAGAGGGCACAGGAATGTGTCCAGTGGTCCACTCCTAGAACCAGGTGACAGGCTTTTTTAAATAGGGTTTTTAACTTTTTGAGGGCAGTGTCAGTGCCAGCACCATACATAGCCAGACCATAGACTATGGTGGATAAGACAGAGCAACTTGTGACCAGTTTCAGGGCTTCCGGGGTCATAGAATGCCGATGGCGATAGAGGACACCAAGCTTAGCATTAGCAGTCTTAACTATATGATCAATATGAGTTACAAACATTAGGGTGTCATCTAAATGAAACCAAAGATATTTAAAGGTGCTAACTTGTTCCAGTGTGACACCTTTGAGACTCTGGACCTGTAGAGACCCAAACTTCTTCCTGTTCTGTTGAACAGAGAAGAACATGCTCTTAGTTCTTTATAGTTGAGCAAACATTTTTTACTGGAGAACCATTTTCCAGTTCTGTGGAAATTGTCTTGCAGTTCAGTGGAGATCGTGGCCAGATTTTAACAGAGATAACCGCATCATCAGCATAGAACACAATGCCCACAGAGCATTCTGCGGTAAGGGGTTAATAAAGAGACTGAAAAGGAGTGGCCCTAGTACTGAACCTTGTGGGACTCCCAGGTTCACTCCCCTTGGCTCTGAGAGATTACCTTTGATTTTGACATGTTGAGTCCTGCAAGTGAAGTAGCTGTTGAGCCATGCCACCGTGTCCCTGGTTAGGCCTATTGAGGAGATTATGGAGAAAGATTTGATGGTTGATGGTGTCGAATGCCTTTGTAAGGTCTATAAAGATAGACCCCACTGCCCAACCATCAAAGGCATCATATATTTGGGAGGTGTAGTCAACTAGGGCCGGGAGCGTGGAGTGATTTCTCCTGAACCCGTGTTGCTGGGCACAGAGTAGGTTGTGCTTGGACAGATACTCTGTGAGCTGGTCCAAGACCATGCGTTTGAGGACTTTAGATAGTGGGGGGAGGATAGAGATGGGCCTGTAATTGGACTGGTTGGTTGTATCCCCAGTTTTGAAAACCAAGGTAACCAGTGCCTCCTTCCACTTGTCTGGGAAAATACCTGACCTTAGAGAGGCATTGATAATTTTGTTGAGAGGCTCAGCTACCTCTTTTAATACTAGAGCTATCAGCTTCATATCAATGAGGTCACTACCGATCCGTGTCTTCCCAAGTGCCCGTTTAACATACTTTACGGTTTCATGTCTATGGAGGTTCCTAAAGTAGAAAGGGAGAGTGCTACTGATCAGTGGGGAGTGTGACATTATTTCTGTGGGCAGATCTGGAGTAGAAGGGGATAGATAGTCCCTGGGTAGCACATACTGAGGTCAGTGAAAGCCTGGTTAAAAGCATTTGCAATGTCACAAGCCTCTTGGAGTGTCTTGGTTGTAATGATAATTCAGGAGGAGCTCTGGAGGCTTTTCCTTTAAGTGACTTTACAAAGTCCCAAAACTCTCTTCCATGGCCCCAGCTCTTCTTCAGGAGGGCATGGTAATAGAGGCATTAGCCAGTCAAATGAGCTTGGTGCATTTGTTCCTGGCTGTTTTGTAGACAGTGATGTCAGGATGTTTACCCATCGCTTTTCCTTCCGTTTAGGCTGTAAATAACTATGCTTTGTAACTGTATTGGAAATTTTAATCATTGAATGAAAGCTACAACCCAAACAAAAGCCACTATAATGAAAGAGAAATCCAATGTATTCTATTATAATATACAGTACGAACGATCAGTTTCATTCAAAGGTAGAAAATAGTTCTTAAATGCTCTAAATTCACCTGTCAATTAAATTCATTGAAAATTAAAAACATTGTGCTATAAAAAAACATCCATGCAAAAATTCACTTGGCACTACTTTATTATGCTAGAGAGCTGGCTAAATGTAGGCACGCACTTATGTTGAGTAAAATATTTCTTAAAATGTAGAGTGGCAGCAGCGATTTCAGGTATTTTATGTAGCGCCAGAAAAAAAGACACAGAAGGAACATCTTGTCTGAGTTCAGTGTGACCTCGCTATAAAGAGATGGAGATTCCCCTGCTGCCTGTTCTGAGCAAGCCTAATGAGAGACAGTGGGAATGCTCACTCAGGCTGAACCGCAAATACAAGCAGAAAAACAGGCTGCAGTTTGTAGAACCAACAACACATGGTGAGGAGTAGGCAGGATTTTCCGTGTATTTTATAAGATAGCAAAACTATAAATTAAAATGTTATAATTCCACCTCAGAGTTTATCGCACATTATAAACAAATCAAGCTAAGTTCTTGTGGCTTGTTGTGGTTTGTTACAGAGATATAGAAACATAGACTTTGTCGGTAGATAAGGACCGCTTGGCCCACCCAGTCTGCCCATTTCCCAACCTATTGAATAAGCTGCAGATCCTAGTTAACCAACAGCCTATGTTTCATAAACGCCTCAATAAAATTATACCTTTGTAATTCACAATTAGCTATCATTTATAAAAATGGGCTTTGCAAAATGATATTCTATAGAAAGATTGCTAGCCAGTGTTATAATACATTCTTGGCACTTACGTTGCAGAGCTGTGCATGATACATGTGTAATCAGAGCAAGATCTTCCATCATCATGATTCATTCCAAGGTTGTGTCCTATTTCATGAGCAGCTATTGTTGCATAGTATTCCACATTATGATCACTAAACTAGAAACAATATAAATATTCTTTGTATTAGCAAAAACAGAGGATGTATTTGTACTTTTGGACATATGAAGACTTAAAATTAATCTTCTGAATCCCATTCCTAATACACGGGGTATTATAGTCCATGCAAAAAGTTTTAGCCAGCCAGAGTACTTGTTTACATAGCTAGTGAAGCAGTCTTATATAGAGAATAGTGCATCATGAGCTATGTAAAACAAATGAGGTAGAACTGTTGAAAATAAAAATTCCACAAACCCACAACCTATAACGGTACTTTTAAATGCAAACTACACAACAGTACGTCGCAATAAAGAGCTATCCTAAATACTGATTGCTAAACTATTGTTTCTGAAGAAAAAGCCAGAAATAATAAAGGTAGGTAAAAGTAAATGGCACAACAATTATCACATTATTCCCATTATTTACTTAGAGTCATACATAACTGTTCCATGACGTGGCATTACAGACTTCGCAGTGATTTCAAAAAGTGACACAGTACCACTAACCACATAATTCCCATTGCTGTAACTCTGCAAAGCTACCCAGTAAAATTAAAAAGTTTAATGGTATGTTTCACAAGTTGTACTCACATAACACAATATCGCTGATTGTGCCGTGACCCATTGCTTGTAATTCCCTTCAGTAGGGCAATAAAAAAGAAATATGGTACAAGTAAGCGTATCATTTGTCCACTGTGCGAGTACAACAGGAGGCCTGTAAAAAAGATTACTAGTCTGTCGCCTAGTTTTTTTTGTGTTTTTTCTTTGCAGTCATCATGGTTAACGCTCCAGGCAAACGACCTTTCACCCCCACAGTTCAATTGATGGCAGCAACAAACTAACAGGGCTAGGCAACATTTAAAAAAAAAACATAACAACCATATTAGCCACTGTGTCGCGTCAAAATTAGATTATACAATCCGTGTAATGACCTGTCACTAGTGCCTATAACCCTCACCCCACCCAGACAAAAACACAGAGGACAGCCTTCAACGACCAATAGGGCTTCTGACAGTGAGAACACTTTAACATCCCTTCATTTTTTTCTCTTGTGCTCATGCATCTGGATGTTCAATCACAAATGTTTGACAGACAATAATATTTTTATATGTCCCACGTCGCCACTCGTTGCTAGATAAGAGTGGTTTCCACATGTGTCCTGCTCATGCCAGAATAGCTCAGCTTCGCTGGTCTCTCACAAGCAGAACACGCGTGAAACCACTCTTATCTAGCAACTATGGATTCTGTGGGACATTAATACATACCATTGTAACCAGTATTGTAATGTCAGGAAATAGAGGGACTCTAAGTCAGTCATGAAGGTGCCACAAGTGCTAGGACTGCTAATTACCTTCTTGCCTGTCTCCTCAATGGGGGGGGGAGTGGAATTGTTTAACCCGGAAAGGCACACTAAGCCAGAGCTTGTTTACAGGTGTGACCTGGGAGCACAAAGACGTTAAGTGACTTGCTCAGGGTCACACAGTATGCAAGTTGGGGGCAGATGGGATTCAAACCCAGGTCTCCAGGTTTGCGGCACAGTGCCCTTAACCACTGTGCTATACTGCCTCCTCCGTGATGTCACCTTTGCTGCTGAGCACAGTGGAGAATATTTTTTTCTTTGGAGTACTTTGATCCTGAGCACTCTCCATCACTGACCATGTAAATTGTGCTGTGGTGGGGGGGGGGGAGCAGAATGTTGGACATGGCACAACCCAACCATACCACACATGTCTGGGACAAAGTCAGGGAAGTGGCAGAAGACCTACAAATTGTTACAACAGTGCATGGTGGGCAAGTGATGGCAAAGTGATGTGAGCAGCAGCAAAAAGTCCTAGATGGTTGGTAGCACTGTAGTATGTCGGGTAGCAAAGAATACAGTACCCAAATCCCACAGAATGGTACAGGGAAAGCAGTACTACAGGGCTGTCTGCCAGCTAGGGCAAGCAGATTCATAGTGGGTGATCACACCATGAGTCCATCACCATGGCACCACGGGAACACAAACAGCAACAGCAAAAACAATAGCCATCTTGGTAGGGAGTATACAATTAAGGAAATTGAAGCTGCAGAAAGTCTGGGACTGTGAATTTTTAAATGACAGATGTGTTTAAATTTTATTTATGTATTGGTAATGAGCTAAGGTGGACTGAGACCTGTGTCCCTTCTATAGCTACGACAAGGGGATACCAAGGTATAATACAAAAGTCTGACAACTACTGTGCAAGATGGAAGAATCCAGACAGTTAGAAATGGAGCAGGTTATCAGTGTTGGGTAAATTACTTTTTCTATTGCTTTCTATTTCTTTTAGAAACTTGATCCAGGAAACTCCATACAGTCACTAGCAAGGATGGAGACGTACTAGAAAAAGTAATACACCTGACAGTTACTTATTTTTTTTTATACAAAAATAATAAAAAACTATAACAGATGAAATTTATTTGAAAGTAATAGGTTAGTTACTAGTTACTTTCAAATAAATGTGATCAGTTACAGTTACGTATTACTCTAGTATAAAAAGACATAAGTAATTGTAACTGTAAGGTGTACAGTATTACTTTTTCCAGTACTTCTCCATCCTTGCCAGTGACTGCACAGAGCATTCTGGAACAAGTTTCCAAAAGTAATAGAAAGTAATAGAAAAAGTAACTTACCCAACACTGCAGGTTATTTGTTTAGACAGGTCAAGTAGTAGTAATGCTCAGGTTTGGTCTTTAAAGCAATTAAATGGTGAGATGAACCAAAGATTGCATACAACTTTGTTTTTAATTGAACATAGTTTGTTTCAATTTGGGTGTTGGGTGGTAGCTTGTTCCATAACTTCTTTGGAGTACTTTGGTCCTGAGCACTCTCCATCACTGACCATGTAAATTGTGCTGTGGGAAGGGGGGACGGCAGAATGTTGGACATGGCACAACCATATCACACATGTCTGAGACACAGTCATGCGGGCATGCGGATTGATAGTGGGTGATAAGAAGGCTGTGGGTTCTATCCCCTCACCAGGCACTTGGGTTAATTCCCATTACTGATACTGTAGTGCAGCATGAGGGGGTACACTCCTGAGGTACCGTCTTTTGGTTGAAACGTTAAACCGAGGTCCCATCTGCCTGTTTTGGTGGTAGTTCAGGTGAATGTTAAAGATCCCATGGCACTTCTCGAAAACAGATGGGGAATTTCCTGGTGCCCTGGCTAAATTTTCCCCCATTCACTAAAAATACCACCAACAGCTTAATCTGGTTTAAGGTTATTTGGCATTCATCTGTATCCCCCTCCCCCGGGTCGTGCCTGAAAATAGGCAAAATTTGTCTAGTGCACTTACCCTGTCAACAAAAGCTAAATAAATAACCGTGGCCCCTAGTATGAGAAAGTTTGTTCTCCAAATTTTGTTTTCATTCAGGGGATAGTGAATACATTGGTGACAGTGGAGGGCAGGTTATAGTGTTTATTTCACTGCAACTCATTATGCCTACTCTGAAATCTCTTCTCAAATCTCTACAATTCTCATTCATTTCCTCCATCTAAACTCCATTCTTATATCTCCAAATCTTTCCTCAAATTATTTTATGCTGTGTGCTCCAACATTAAACTCTGCAGTCAATTAAGCACACAATGCTCTTGACAGCACTCAGGAAAAGGGATACACAAGTGGCACTATTACAAGAAACCCACGTTTCGGAGATTGAGCATGCCAAACTTGTTTGAGGTTGGGTGGGTAAGTGTTTTGCAGCTTCCTATTCTTCGAGGAAGCGGGGGGTAGCTGTCCTAGTGCACAAGAGTCTACCATTTGAGGTTAAAAAAGTTGTGAAAGACCATAAGGAAGGCAGATATGTTTTCGTGGTGTGGCAGTTGTATGGGGAACAAGTTACAGTTGGTAACGTATATGCACCTGCCATGTATGACCCAAAATTCTTCCCCGAACTTTTGGATTTGTTAGAGAATAGTTCCCTGGTTTATTGTTAGGGGGAGACCTAAACAGTGTATCGGATCCGACTATGGATCATTCGGAAGGGGAAAGGGAAAAGGTCGAAGATAATGAGTCAGTGGTGGCTGGGAGTCTTAGATCTCGAACTGGTTGACAGCTGGAGAACGGTAAACCCGGGGGTCAGAGAATATATGCTTTTTTCGAATCCCCATGGGACGTGGACAAGAATTGATTACATCTTGGTCCCACAAGAATGGAATGATAGGTTAAGAGATGTCACTCATAGCCCAATCCATATTTCGGATCACACTATGGTGATAGGGAAGATTAGGATGCAAGGGATAGGAGATGCTCCCCCACAATGGAAATTCCCCACATATATGCTTCCCAATAAAAGATTTAGGGAATACCTATCGCAGCAATGGAGCCTTTATAAAGACACTAACCAGGGATCTGAGGTGTCTAGGTCTATCTTTTGTGACGCCGGGAAGGCCTTCCTGCGGGGTTCAATAATAGCTTACATGGCAAAGGCTAAAAAAGAGAAACAAGAAAGGAGACAAAAGTTAGATGGGCAGCTTAAAGATTTGGAGAGACAGGTGATTCAGGGACAAGGAGACGTAGTGGGTAGAGTGTTAACTTCTACAAGGGAAGCACTAAATGCATTGGTTCGGGGAGAAGCTAGGAAGTCGTGGTTTTATGCGAAACGCCAAATGTACGAATGGTCTAACAGGCCGGGCCCGCTTATGGTAAGACTTATGAGGGGGTAAAGGCCCCACCAGGATAATGGGGATTACAGATAGGGAAGAAAAGTTGCATAGGGAGGCAGGGAAAATATGGGACTGTTTTCAGATGTTTTATTCCCAACTATATAAGGCTGAATGTAAAGGCGGGGGACAGTGGATGCAAGAATTCTTGGACAAAGTAGAATTGCCCAATCTAACAGTGAATCAAAGAGATCATCTAAATCAACCTGTAACAAAGGAAGAGGTTATAAAAGCTATTGGCAAAATGCAAAAGGGGAAGGTGGGTGGACCAGACGGATTCCCGATGGAATTCTGTAGGGCACTGGGAGGTCAACTGGCGGATACACTGTGTGAGGTATTCCAAGGAGACTTGGGGGCAGAGCGACCACAGGTGCCAGATACCTGGTATGATGCCATGATATGCTTGATACCCAAGCTGGGTAAGGAGCCGCTGGAATGTGCCTCATACAGACCGATTTCGCTATTAAACTGCGATCTTAAAATTCTGGCTAAGATTTTGGCGATGAGGCTGGAAGACTATCTGCCCGCGTTGATACATCCAGACCAGACTGGGTTTATAAAGGGGAGGTTATCCTATCATAACATGCGTAGACTGCTTAATGTGATTTGGAGGGCGGGGCAGGAGAAAGAGAAAGAGAAAACATATGTTATATCTATGGATGCAGAAAAAGCTTTTGATGGAGTGGAGTGGGAGTACCTCTTTGAGGTGCTGACCCAGTTTGGTGTGGGCGGGTCATACGTTGGGTGGATTAAAGCCATGTACCGGGCCCCTAGAGCATGGGTCCTGGTTAATGGGGCTCCCACTGCGCCGTTTGACCTAGGGAGGGGCACACGACAGGGATGCCCGCTGTCGCCGCTACTGTTTGCACTAGCACTGGAACCTTTAGCTGCGGCAATAAGGCAGTGTCAAGGGATCCAAGGTATTGAGGGGAAGGGGAGAGTCATGCATAAGGTCACCTTATATGCGGACGATATGTTATTATTTGTTAGAGACCCTCAGAGATCGATGCCACTGTTATTGGGATTAATAGAGAAATTCACCACATTCTCGGGGTACAAAATTAACCCAAATAAATCCGAAATGTTTAGCATCCCAAAGTTGGAAGATATGGATAAGTAATGGGGAATATGGGGACAGGAGGTGTGTATTACTTATTTGGGTATCAAAGTGGGGAGGACAATTGGATCTTTGAATGGATCGAATTACACGCCACTTATCAAGGTAATAGAGGCGGATCTGAGGAGATGGATGCAGTTACTTATAGCTTGGTTGGGACGAATCAATTTGCTGAAAATGAATATCCTACTAAGGATCTTGTACCCTATGGAAATGATCCCTATGCACCTTGTCGGAGGGGATATTGCTAGAACAGAGAAGTTAATTACCTAATTTATATGGCGAGAGAAGAAACCGAGAATCCAGTTGCAGAGACTCAAGGTGCAGACAGGTAGAGGAGGTTTAAACTTCACCTACTTAAATTATTATTTAGCCATCCAGCAATGTTATATTGCTGACTGGGTATACCATCCAAGGTGGCAAGTTGGATTATACTGGAACAGTGGGGTTGTCCAGGATGTTTATCTGCCTACTTACATACAAAAGGTGCACAGGCCTACACTGCTCGTGGGGGTGGTAATCCACTAGTTAAGTCAGTGTTGGAGGCGTGGAACCTCCTCAGAAAATCTAGTGGAATTAATAAAGGGGAAACATTATTGCTGCCGATAGAGAGAAATCTTTTCTTTTTACAAGGACTAGAGGATAGTGGGTTTAAAGATTGGGAAAGCAGGGGAGTTAAATGCGTGGGTAATCTGGTTAGTAAAGATGGGCTGTACATGTTAGAAGAGATAGTGCAAGGACTAGGTCTACAAGGACACCAAATGTTCTGGTATTTACAACTTCAGGCATTTCTAATGAAGGCAGAAAGGGGTGAGGGAGAATCACATGGGTGGGGGCCAGTGGAGAGGATGATACATAAAACACAAACTGACCCCAAGGGGTTCATTGGGAAAGTGGCTAGAATGGGGAGAGAAGGCTTGCCGGATTATATGCAGAGGACCAAACAACAGTGGGAAAGGGACATGGGTATTCATATCCCAAAAGATAGCTGGCGACAGATGTTGGTGGTCCACATGGGTCTCTCAAGTTGCAATAAGTTTAAGGAGGCCTTTTATAAGTTTATACACAGAGCATATTACCCCCAATGGTGGTGCATAGAGCGTGTCCCGCTGTTTCTCCGTTATGTGGGTGGTGTGGGGAGCAGAGGGGAACGTATATTCATTCCTTCTGGACTTGCAGAGTGCTGAGGGCCTTCTGGACTGGGATCTGTACAGAAATAACACAGATGGTGGGATTCCCTATTCAGGTGGATCCTATGGTGGGATTATTTGGTATGTCACCAGGAGAGACAGGGGATTGGGAGCCATTACCACGGTGGATCAGAATAATGTTGATGATGGGTAGACATTGTATACAGAACACCTGGGTTAGTCATATAGCCCCTACCATTCAGCAATGGCGCCAGCTGGTGCTGCAGAATTTGTCCTTGGAAAGGTTATCACTGGCACTCAGGGATAGGCAGGATGCATTTTATAGAGAATGGGCCCCTTTCTTGATAACATTAAGTAATGAAGAGATGACCATATTACAGTGTGATATGGAGTAAAATTGGATATGGAGGGTGGTTTGGGCCTCTTCATGCTATACCGCCCCACTGCTTTGTTCCCCTATTGCCTTAATGTCCTAGAACAATATTAATGTTCCAATGAGAGGATGTATTAGCTTAAGAGATCAATATAGATAACATTGATTAAAGGGTATCAAATGGGAAAAGAAAATACTGATAAGGAACTTTAGAATGTAATAATAATGAATTGTGAGATGCATTTACTTGTTTGTATGTCACTGTGTAATGCCGTTGTCGACTCTTTTAAAAATTAATAAACAAATTATACAAAATAAAACAACAACTCTGCAGTCAAGGTGTTGCCACCAAAGACTTATTGCTCAAGATTTCCTTCCACTGGACGCTACACCTCGCACCACGCCGGTGACCCAGGTTTGGGTACAGACTCGGGTCATCAGGGGTCAGCAGGGGGAAGGAAGATTGAGCGTCCCAACGGATGCTCTCCTCCTTCGGGGTGGGTTACCAGGGGTGCTGTACACACCCAACGTCCCTGGGGGCCAGTGGGAGCACTGGCTTTCATGGGGCATTGACGGCTCCAGAAGGGCTGGAGTCAGGGAGGACATTGTTAGGCACTTGGCAGGCATGCGTCAGCACATACCTGCCCGAGCCGACGTCCTCAGGGAAGGGGGGGACGGGAAGCACAGAAAAACGGAAAACCAACCTCAGCGGGACTAGAAGACGGCCGCTCCAGCTGCCCAGTCCAGAACCACGGGCAGACCCCGCTGTGCCAGGGGGCTCCACGAAAGATGGGAGGAAAGGTAGGAGTCACCCATGGGCACTCTAGGGCAGACTCAGTGTCGGGGTGGGTGAGCATGAGCATGCCCGAAGGAGTGGAACGACGGGGCAATAGGAGGGATAAAAAGAAAGTAAAAGGAAAAAAAAAAGATTTCCTTAAAAAAAATCTGCACTTGCACATTTGACACATTGATACTGTTCATTCACCGACAAGTTGTTGACTACTTTCTCCGGGAAATAGATCACTATCACCATGTTCTCCATACTGAAACAGCTTGTCTCTGTGGACAGTACTATACAGAAGCAGAAGGATTTTCTGCACTGCAGAGCCCCTCATAACCTTCTTTTATCAAGCACTGTATCCAACAACTTAACTCTACTGTCTTTCAGTTCTTAAAGATACTGTAACAACTCCCTCCTTACAGCACGGGGAGGTGGTTGTTACCATACGTGGCCATGGAAGGAACTGTGCCCTGACACCATCCGCTGTAGTTTGGGAATTTAGAGGGATCACTGGGAGGGTGCAGGAATCCCAGAGGGTGCCCCCTAAAGGGGCATCTCCCAATGGCAATCAGGCCAAAGGCACATTCTCCAAAGTCAACAAGAGCATCCTGGTGAAGGGACAACCCCAGAGACCTGCATCCATGGACCATCGAGCACCTGAGAAACTGGTGAAGCAGGCACAGCACAGAGACAGCAGGAGTCAGATGGAAGACTCATCTCTGTGAAATATGAGGACAGGGATAGTTCCCCATTGATATTAGGAGTGCTCACAGCCTGCACTGCTGAAACACCATGATGGTGAGGCAGGTCATAGGTGCAGCCGGGTATGCACCAAGAAACTAGTGCGGGTGATGCCCATCAAACCAAAGTTGTCTGCCAATGTGAAGCAGTGAGTTTACCCTACAGTGCTGGGCTCTTTGTCTCTGTGCCACGTTCTGTGACAAGCAATGGGCTATGAGTGCAGGTAAAGGCAGCACATGAAAAAGCCAGTATGTTAGTATAGAAGAGTATAGGAAGCTGGAGGGAGACATTATTGTAAGATATGGATTTTATTGCCATGCATTAGAAGTGAGCTAGTAAAAGGTTTATGAACTCTGGTAAATGCTTGAAGGCCACCAAAAACTAGATAGCGCTACAAGAAAACCACACAAACAGGATAGACACTACACTGTGGACATTCCATTCATGGGATATTTGCATGGAATGAATCAGCACTTTGAAATTTCTGGGGGGGAAGATCCAACTATGACGAGGAGCCCTGCCAGTGTGGTGAGTGCTAGCCAGCACACATTCATGTAAGTAAGAAAATGTGCATATTTCAGATATGGTTTCAAAAGATTGAGCATTTGGCTGCCATGTTGGTCATCGTCATTTTACATCAGAGGAGTAGAGCAAACCGATGTCCACTGCAGGGCATGAGCAAGGGTCAAATGGGTTCTCCTTTTGCTTCAGAAGAGCAGAACTCATCCGTAGCACAACTACAGTCTCTTGTACATGTAATGTGTGAATCATTGACCCCAAACCCATTCAAGCAGTATGTCAGAAAACTCACAATACATTTGTGTGGTTGCAATGAAGATAACAGTGCCAACTCCACCGCTAGTGATGCAAGCAATATCATAACAATGCAGTTGCCTTACCTGAACTTGGAAGTGTGTGTGCTGTAATGCGAATGGGTGAGAAGTCATGATAATACAGCTATGTACCGCATAACATAACAAGATTTAGACAGCAGCCACAGACCAGAGTGCACCCTCTGCAGCCACTGAGTGACAGGTCAGCCATTCCCTTGCCATTGAGGGATCCCCAGCTAAAGAGACAGTGCAGCTGCTTAAGAGAGACCATTATTTACTAGGCAGTGATGACTCCCTGCTGCTTGACCACCCTATCAAGGAAACTGAAGGAGGAATTGACTGATCAGGATGATACATTGGGGGTGATGTCTGTGAAAGGTCCTTGTTCTGTTGGAGGAGCCAGCTAAATGGAACTTTGGGTCCAATGGTCCCCAGGTCATTGAGATGCAAGCGAGCACACCAATGCAGAGCAAGGGCACCATCTGCAGCTAAGTGTTTGGGGGGGCTGTGTACAGAACTTGAGATATTACTGGGTAAAAAAAAAAATTCAAACGGTGGTTATGTCAAGGATTGGGTTCTGGGAAGAAGGAGGAAGGCAGCAGAGGGAAGGCTGAGGGTGGCTGCACCATCAGATCAGCAGGCATCACTGGAGGTCCCCGAGGACCATGTCGCTACAGCTATCTAATAGGGTGGCTGTAGTCCAGCTGAATAAAAAGCCTGGCAATTGTAGTCCACTACCCAGATCACAGAGATGCCAGTGAGCATACTAACAGAGATTGGTGGAGCAGACATCTGCAGCTAAGGTTTAGAGGGCTGTGGTACACACATATGCAGCTAAGTGTCTGGAGAGCTCTATATCGAACTTGGGCTATTGCTGGGTGAAAAAATGTTTTAAACAGTATTTGAGTGGGAGATTGGGTTCTGGGAGCCGGAAGAAAGGCAACAGAGGGAGGGCTGAGGGTAGGTGCACAGCTGGACCAGTCAGCATCATTGGAAGTTCCTGAGGACCATGTGGCAGCAGCCAACTTATAGGATGGCTGTAAGCCTTATATAATACCCACAATTCCTAGCCACCCCAAAGCGTAACTGAACCTGAAGTGTGAGTGCCACGAAGTAGGAATCTGGTGTCTACCTCGGTGATGTCTAAGAGCATTGCTAGTGCATCTGCAGGGAGGACCACAGGCCACATGGCTTAAAGGAGGGTAGGTAAGGCAAAGAGAAGAAAGAAAGAAAGAAAGAAGTAAGTAGGGGTTCAAGAGGAAATGCAGCTATTATCTATCTGGGGTCTGTCTCCAGAGGGTGCAGCCAGCAGGGGCTGCAGATAGTTCATATCTAGGGTAGGCCTACAACTAGCCTAACAGTAAGGGTAGTCCATAGGAGGGCAACTGTCTCTCAGCTAGGAGTAGACAGCAGCGTTGCTAGTGGGTCCCAGCTATTACGTATCTAGTGCCAGCCTACAGGGGAGTTAGGCAGTAAGAAGGCATATAGTAGACACCTAGGTTATTAGTGGGTCTCAGCTACCCCATATCTAGGGTTAGCCTGCAGGGGAGTTAGCAGGAAAGAAATTCATGAAGAAGGCAGACAGTACATACCTAGGGCCAAGTAGGCAATTAGACAGTTAAGCAGTTAATACAGCAGCTAACTGGAAGAAAGGGGCTACAGCTCTTTAGCCATCCCCATCTGGGACCTAAAAGAGTAATGGGAAGGGAAGGGGTTGTTGTTTTTCAGCCACCCTTACCCCTGGCTGGGTTACAAGCTTCATAAGAGTAAAGAGGTTGGATAACTGCATTATTAGAGAGGGCACAGAACTTCAATATGTGGCAAGGGGGCATGCAGAGGGGGCAGGGTGAGGTGGGTAGAGTAGTGCGGTTCAGGGGGTGTGGGGCAATAGTGTCTCTGGGGGCTCTCTGGGAGATGGGAGAATGCCTTGTTTATGGGCATATAAGACTGCTGAGGGCAGAGGTGTGGCAGCTGAGGCAGGAGATAGGTGCTCTAATTTGGGAGGGGTTGTTTAATGATGGGAGGGCCAAAGGGGCTGCAGAGCTTGGAAGTAGGTAAGGGGAAAGAGTGGGAGGGTTGTCAAGCTGCAGGGGGGGGCACATCTAGGGTAGGCCTACAACTAGCCTAACAGTAAGGGTAGACTATAGGAGGGTAAGATAGAACGTACTGGGTCATAATGTCATCGCACAATGGCGTATGGCATTGGTCATTCCCGACCTGTAAAGCTCTCGAGTTGGACCCCCAGAGTTAGAATCCTTAGTGGGGGTCCGGGGTGCAGCCCCCATCAGGAGCATGTGGAGGGTGAAGCCCCCAGAGCAAAGGAAAACCGGCAATCGCGCAACACGATTAAGTCACATGGCATTCTGCCATGCGATATTTTGACCCCATGCCAAGATAGAAGGAGGAGATTAGGCAGACCCCCTGAGTTCCTCCTCCCCAGCAGGAAGAAGGCCCAGGGTGGGGGGTGGCTAATGGTAAGGGGAAATGGTAAGGCAGGGTGGGGAGAGGGTCCAGTGGGAGCACCTTCAGAGGTGCCGGTGTGGAACAGGTTCCACCCACTGGACATGGGGAGGAGGGGGAACCTGGAAGTGGGGATAAGGGCAGAGAGATAGGGAGGGAAGGTGACTGTAGGAGGAAGGACTTCAGGGAAGGTAAGGAGAGGGTGAGGGTGGGAAAGAGTTCAGGTGAGAAGGAACTGGTGGGTGAAGTAAGGAGGGGGTAATGGGGTAGTGGGGAAGGCAACATGAGGGGACAGGCTGGGGTGCAAGAAGAAGGGAAAGGAAGGAGAAGTGCCAGAGGGAAGAGAAGATCAGGAGTCAGATGCTGGGAAAGGCACAGCTGTTGCAAGGGATTGATGGGGAGTACAGGATGGGCATGAAGGGAAGGAGGGGGTAGGCAGGAGTGGACAACATTATGGGTGCGGGAAGGGCCAGGATGGTGGAGGGAGGGGTGAGATGTGGGGAAGGAGTCCAGAGCAAAATGTAGGAGGGTAGAATGTTTTCCAGGGATAAAAGTGGGGAGATGGTATCTCTGATAGCCCAGAACCTGGGGCAGAAGGGAAAGAAACCTCCCATAATAGTGCACTTAGGCATGAACGACCTCATAGGATGTAAGATAGGGTGGTGCAAGAGAGATTCAAGGAGGTAGATAACTCTGCAGTGAGGCAGGGAGTTTGGTAAATATCTTGGAGGTGCTACTAGTCCCAAGGGCTAGCTAGCACTGCAAGGAAAGTAGGAATAGAGGAATTTAATGTGTAACTCCTAGGACGGTGTGAGGCAGAGGGGTATGGGATAGCTGGCAACTGGGGAGGGACCTGCAATAACAAAGACCTGTATGCACCAGGTAGGTTTTATCTAAGTAAGAAGGGCACAAAGGTCCTGAAGGTCAAGCTGGAGGAATTCATCGGACAAAAACTCAGTTTAAACTGATGGGGGGGGGGTGCAGCAGGATGCAAAGCACCCTTAATCACCTGGTGGAGAAGGCCAATAGGCCTCCCCCCAGATCAGTACATAATAGTGAGGAGATAGTAGAAAGGGGCAGAAGAAGGAAGGAGGGACTGGGGAGGAAGCAGGAGGGTGGAGAGTCAAGGGTAATGGGGGGGGGGTCTGAGTCCCAGTGGAGGGTGGTATCTCTGAACACCAGTAGCCTGGGGGAAAAAATGGCTGAATTGCAGGCACTGATGGCCAAGGGAGAGGTGGATATGGCTGCTATCACAGAGACATGGACCACACGGAACCATGACTGAGACCTCACAGTCACCAGGTATGATGTATAGGAAGGATAGGGAGACGGGAAGTGGGGAGTGGCTCTGTACATGAAGGATGGGATAACCTGTACAAGAGAGCAAGGGACATAAGCAAAGGCACAAGCATTATGGATGCAGGTACAATCCATGAAAGAGAGAAAACTAGGGATGGGGAGTGAACTACAGACCACCTTCACAGGATGAGGAGTTGGACAATACACTTGGGTTTCAAATCATGGAAATGGTAAGCTAGGGGAAAGTAGTAATAATGGAGGGCTTCAATCTGCCTGGGGTGGATTGGAAAATCCTAGTTACCTACAGTACCAGGAAGCAAGCACAGCTGGATGTGTTACAGAGTGGATTCCTGACACAGAGGTTCATAGAACCCACTAGGGAGAGAATCGTACTGGACCTGGTCCTGTCCAACTGTGTGCATGTTCAAGATGTAAGGGAGGAAGCACCACTTGCAGGAAGTAACCACGCATGGTGTGGTTCTGCCTGCTCATGGGCAGAGGGATGGTCATGACCAAGATGAGAGTTTTGGACTTCGGGAAGGCTGACTTGAGTAGAATGGGAGAAACTCTGGTAGGATGCCTTGCTCAGATCAGAAAGGAGGTAGAATAGAAATGGGCCATAATAAAGGAGAAACTGAAGGAGGCCTCTAGTGAGTATGCCAAAATCAAAAACAAGAAATCTAAAACCAAAAAGCCCAGCTAGTTTGGCAAGGAGGTGGCAATTGCAGTAAGGGATAGGAGATTGCTAGAGATTCCCAGGGTCTGTTTGAAAACATCTGGGACCCGATCCTTTGCTTTTGTGGCCCGACCCTGTGGAATTCTCTGCCTTGTCATATACAAGAGTGCCTGACCATCCAGAGTTTTAAATCAGCATTAAAATGCATTTATTTCATTTAGCTTATCCTGATCTGAGCTGAACTGATGGCTAATGCAGTATCTTTAAAATTATTTAAACTTCATTTGATCTAATTAATTTTTATTTTGTTGGATTTTTTTTTAAATACTGGTGTTATGATGGTTTTAACTATGTTTGGTTATTTTAAGGTACAAGCACCTTGGTTCTGGAAAGACGCTTTTTACAAATAAAGAAATCAATCAATCAGTCAAGAAGGCAGCCTTCCAGAAGTACAAACATAGTCAGAAAGATGAGGATAGGGATGATTATTGTGCTAAACTTAAAGAGGTGAACAGAGAGGTTAGAGGGGCAAAAACTATAAGGGAAGTACGGCTAGCAAAGGGAGTGAAATCTGGTGAGAAAGCCTTCTTCAAATCTATAAGGGAGAAGTGGGACATTAAAGATGAGATTGTCAGATTTAAAAAGGAGGAAGGTTGGGCAAGGGGAAGTGAGGAAAAAGCAGATGTACTGTACTCAACGAGTACTTCTGCTCTGTCTTCACTAGACAGAAGGACGGACCAGTGCTGCAAGGAGCAGGTTGGTGGGAACTGGGATTGAGGGAGTCACAGACTTCGTGATACAAGTGGACAGGGTGCATTAGGGCCTAAGGGCCGTAAAGGTGGATAAATCCCCAGGGCCAGATGGCGTGCAACCAAGGGTTCTAAGGGAAGTAGCAGCGGTAGTAGCGAGCCCCCTGGCAGACCTGCTTAACACCTCTCTGGGGTCTGTGAGCGTACCCAGGGACTGGAGAACTGCATGTGTGGTGCCTCTTCATAAAAGTGGACAAAGGATGAACCAAAGAACCACACACCAGTCTGTCTAACCTCAATAGTGGAGAAGCTGATAGTGACTATCCAGAAGAAAAGAATGGCGAGTTTTCTGGAGGAAAATGGACTACAGGATGAGAGGCAGCATGAGTTTGTGTCAGGGAGGTCCTGCTAGACCAACCTAATGGGCTTCTTTGACTGGGTAACCAGGATAGTGAACGAGGATCAAGCAGCTGATGTCCTGTGTCTGGATTTCAGCAAGGTCTTTTGACTCTGTTCCTCATAAGAGACTGGTCAGGAAGCTGGAAGACCTGGTGGTGGGGGACAAGCTTGCTAGATGACTCAAAATCTGGTTGCAGGACGGAAGCCAACAGGTGGTGGTTAGGGGTGGAATTCTTGAAAGCTAGGCCAGTGACCAGTGGGGCCCCAAAGGGCTCAGTGCTCAGTCTGTTGTTTAGCATTCTCCTCTGTGACATAGCAGATAGGATCAAAGGTAAAATCTGCTTGTTCATGGACAACACAAAGCTGTGGGAGTGTGGACACAGAGGAGAGGAGACAGGAACTCAGGGAAGACATGGCTAGGTTAGAGAAGTGGTCTGGCATTTGGCAACTGGGGTTCAATGCTAATAAGTATAAAGTTATGCACTTGGGAGCGAGGAACCCAAAGACCAAACACTGGTTGGAGTGTTTTCAGGTAACCAAGTCAAAGGAAGAAAAGGACCTGGGGGTAATTATCATGAGTAACCTGAAGCACGTGGCACACTGCAGGAGAACAACAGCAAATTGGATGCTGGGCTGCATAGCCAGGGGGATTACCAGCAGGAAGGCAGAGGTCATGTTGCCATTGTACAGATCACTGTTGAGACTGTGCCTACAGTACAGTGTGCAGTATTGGTGCTCTTGTCTTAAGAAGGATGTAAATTTTCTGGAAACAGTCCAGAAAAGGTCAACTAAGACAATCCAGGGCTAACATGGCAACACCTATGAAGACAGGCTCAGGGGACTCAACATGGACTTTCTTGAGGACAGAAGGGAGTAGAAGGACATAACAGAGACCTTCAAGTACTTTAAAGGTATCGGAGTGCAAACAGAGGGTGAAGTACACTCCCTGACTCCCAAAAGTGCTGCTGTCAAGCTCCATTCAAGAATAAAAATGTAGTGCTGGGCCAGTGGTGTGGGGGGGGCTACAGCCCCCTGTAGAGTCCTTAACTCAGAAGGGACTGTAATGAGTTGGAGAGGGTGCTGCGTACAGTAAGAAAAAATTACTCACCATGGTAATGTTATTTCTTCTAATGGAGTCTTGCTGTATTCTGACTATATGCAGTTAGCCCCAGCATTTGGACTGCCCCAGAGAGTAAAGGGTTAACCGTACATAAAGGCATAGACTGTTGAGCTCGAGCTCAGTTTTCAAACCTCTGTCTGTGGTACTCTGAAGTGTAATTGTTAAAATCTTACAAGCACTAAACTAACCAACTCAAAGGAAGAAATTGTTTCCAAAATGTGCCAGATGGCAAAACAAAGCTTTAGGGTCAGAAGGCTCAAGTTGAGAACACCCAAAAAGAACACAACAGGTAATGGTTTACCAAAATATTTAATAACAAACAAACAGAAACCTCTTAAGAGATGGAGGCATGATCAGTACACCTCTGGGGTGCAGCACTGTGCCTGCCCCACCACATCCCAAAACTACTAGGTTCCAGGAAGGGAGGCAGGGGAGGGAGGTCAGAATACAGCAAGACTCCATTAGAAGAAACAACATTACTATGGTAAGTAATTTTTTCTTCAAACAACATGAAGTCTTGCTGTATTCTGACTATCTGCAGACTGCCAAGCAGTACCCCCTTGGAGGAGGGAGTCAGAGAACCTATTTTAGGAACAGGCTCTGCAACACAGCCATGACAAACCTAGCATCACTTCATGACAGAATGTCCAAAGAGTAACGTTTGGTAAAGGTGTGAACAGATTTCCAGGTAGCTGCTTTACATATCTCCACTAATGGTATATCTCTAGCTGCTGCGATAGAAGCAGCTGTACCTCTGGTAGAGTGAGCCCTCAGGCCTGAGGGAGGCTACTTTCCAAGTTTGGAATGGCAGAATTGAATGCAAGAGACAATCCACCTGGCAATACACCTCTTGGTACCAGGCTTGCCCTTTCACACTTCACCATAAGTGAGAAATAATTGAGAACAATCGAGAACAATCCTTCCTCTAGGCTTTAGTATGCTCAATATAGTAACTGAGAGCCCTTTTCACATCTAGACTGTGTAGCCTCCTCTCTCCAGAGGAAGAATGATCAGTGAAAAAGAGACATAGACTGGTTCAGATGAAAGTCTGACACCACCTTGGGAAGGAACTTTCTATTGGTACGAAGGACCACCTTATCCCTACGAAATGAAATTAAATCAGGTTCCACTGATAAGGCCTGTAGTTCACTGATCCTCCTAGCTGAGGTAATGGCTACCAGAAATGCAATCTTCCAAGTCAGATATTTCAGCTCAGCTGAAAATAAAGGTTCAAAAGGGGGCAGCATAAGCTGTGCAATACAGATGTTCAGATCCCAAGAAGGAGTAGGCTCCCTGAAGGGAGGATTGGCATGGACCAAGCCTTTGAAGAACTTCTTGAACACTGGATGAGAAGCTAGAGAAGAGGCCTTACCAGCCGAAAGAAAAGCAGACACAGTTGCCAAGTGTACTTTAAGATTAGTAGGCCAGAGGCCTAAATTGTTAAGATGCACCAAATAGTCCAGAACAGTGGCAATGTCAGCCAGCTCTGGCTTAATATGCCTACTGGAACACCAGAAACAAAACCTCTTCCATTTGGAGTTGTACGTCTTCCTAGTAGCAGGTTTCCTGCTAACTTTTAAAATATCCAAGACTGATTGGGACAGATGCAAACTTGCTTATTCTAGCTCTTCAAGAGCCATGCCTTGAGCCTGAGAGTCTGAAGATTGGGGTACAGAATCCTCCCGAGAGGAGGTGAGGAGATTGTACTGCCTGGGAAGACACAAGGGCAGTGTTATTGACAGTGACAACAGAAGAGGATACCAAAGCTGTCTGGCCCAGTCTGGAGCCACCAGAATCACCTTGCAAGGCCGGGACCTGATCTTTAACAGGACCCTGAATATCAGAGGAAAAGGAGGAAATGCATACAGAAACTTGTTCGTCCAATCTAATAGAAGAGCATCCTGAGGAACCGAACCCAGAAGGGGTGGTCTGCAGCAATACAGAGGGAGTTGACGATTGTCTGGGGCTACAAAAAGATCTATCTCTGGGGTACCCCACCTTCTGAAAATGACTTGAAGAATGACAGGATTCAGGGCCCATTCGTGGTGATGCTGAGAAATCCTGCTGAGAGCATCTGCTAGAATGTTGTCCTTCCCTGGGAGGTGCACAGCCATCAAGGAAGCCTTCAGGGAATAAGCTAGAGACCAAATTTTCATGGCCTCTGTGCACAAGGCCAAGGACCAAGTGCCTCCTGTTTGTTGATGTACCACATGGTTGTGGTATTGTCCGTTCTGATCTGCACCACTTTCCTTTGGACAACTGTTGAGAACGTCTGAAGTGCCAGAAAGACAGCTCTTAACTTGAGAAGATTTATATGCAGAAGGGACTCCTGGTGTGACCAAGTTCCCTGAGCTGTGAGATGATCTAGGTGGGCCCCTCACCCTAACAGAAAGGCATCTGTAGAGAGAATCACAGAAGGGACCAGACTTATGAAGGGGACTCCTTGTCAAAGATTGTCCTTGTCCAACCACCACTGAAGGGACTGGACCAGGGTCTTAGAGACTGGAACCAATTTGGAAAGAGGGTCCTTTTTCTGAGACCAGAAAGATCTGAGATGAAATTGAATATCACTGATTTGAAATCTTGCTCCCTGAACTACTGCTGTGGAAGCTGCCATGTGTCCCAGCGGCTGCAGAAGTGCCTGGCTAGACGAGACACCAGAGGGTGAAAAGAGGAGGCCAGAGTGACCAGAGACTGAACCCTTGAGAGAGGAAGAAATGTTCTTGCTTGAAGTGTATCCATTTCCACTCCTATGAAGGTGAGAAGCTGGGCTGGCTCTAGAACAGACTTCTCTAAGTTCAGAATGAAGCCCAAGAATTCTAGAAGTCTTTGGGTGACCTCTAAAGCTGACTTGACTTGGTCTGAGGACTGGCCCACTAGAAGCCAGTCGTCCAGATATGGGAACAGAAGGATGCCCTGCCTCCTGAGGAATACCACCACCATTGCAAGACACTTGGTGAACACCCTTGGAGCAGATGTTAGGCCGAAGGGCATGGCCCTGAACTGGTAATGGCCTGAGGGCAACTCGAACCTGAGGTACTTTCTGTGGGAATGTCTGATAGGAATGTGGAAGTTGGCATCTTTGAGATCCAGGGAAGCTAGCCAGTCTCCTGGTCTCAGAGAGGGAAGAATCACTCCCAGAGTCACCATTTTGAACTTTGGTTTTGTCAAATGTTTGTTCAGGTACCTTAAATCCAATATGGGTCGCCACTCCCCTGTCTTTTTAGGGGTAAGAAAGTATCTTGAATACAGTCCTTTTTCCCTGTGACAAAGAGGTACCTTCTCTACTGCTTGCAGAAGCAGAAGAGAGGAGACTTCTGCCCCTAGGGCCTTTGTCTCCAAGGGAGAGGGAGGACTGCAAGACTTTGCTCTCATTTTTGGGAACCTTTTGAAACTGAGAGCAAGTCCCTGGCTCACTACTTCCAGGACCCATTTGTCTGAAGTAATAGACTCCCAGGCCTGGGAGTAGTGAGCCAGCCTGCCCCCTACTGGGATTAGGGAGGCGACCCTGACTGACACCTCAGGGTGTCGACTTGGCAGGGGGCTTGGACTGAGTAGTTGATGGGGTCCTGGTGACCCCACGCCTACCTCTTCCCCTAAAGAACCCCCTCTGCTGGAAAGAAGAGGAGAAGGCCTGAGCTTGGTAAAAAGGCCTGTAAAAAGGCCTGCCCCTGCCCCTAAACTGCTGCCTCTGAGGAGTGGTCTGCTTCTCTTTGGCTGCAGCACTCCTATAGGTGGCCCTGTACTCATCCATTTTCTTCATGTAGTTCTCTGTTTGCTCCCCAAACAGAGAATCACCAGTTACAGGAAAGTCCATGGCCTTAGCCTGGGTATCCTGAGAGAGGCTGGTACACCTAAGCCAAGCAAATATCCTCATGGAGATAGTTGTAGCCATGACCCTGGAATGAGCATCACTGGAATCAACAGCAGTGTGGAATTGCACCTTAGATGCCTCTATACCATTTGCAGCCAGCTGCTCCAGCTCCTTGGCCAACTGGGGAGGGGCATCCTTAGCCAGTTCCGGAACCATATCCCACATAGATTTCTGGTACCTGGCAGTGTATGCCATGTAATTAGATTGCCTGAATCCCAAAGATGATGCCAAGTACTGTTTTTTTGCCATGGCATCAACCTTCCAGGAATCCTTATCTGGAGGGTGAGATGCCAAAGGAATATTAGCCTTGGCACAGGCTGCAGCTTATACTACCCCAACATGGCTGCTATGAGATGAAAGGAATTCCATCCCAGGACCTGACAGAGCATACCTCCTGTCCATTCTTTTTTCCACAGGAGGAATGGATGTAGGAAATTGTAGAATGTTCTGTGTCTGCTTCCCCAAGGATTTGTGTAAAGGGATAGACACCCCCTTAGGCTCTGGGACATCCATCATTTCCAGATAGTCAGGTTCTTCCTGATCCTGTTCAGCCACTTCCATAGGAAGCTGAAGAGTCTCAGCCACTTTCTTGTAAAACAAGAAATGGGAAGGGGACTCAGAAAGCCTGGGAGGAGATGCCTGAGAAGGCCTGTCTTGGGAGATGTCAGGCTGTACTGGCTCATCTAGGCCTTCACATTGTTCCTCTTCATAATCTTCATCCTCCTCCCAATCGCCCTCATAGTATGCCTCAGGATCCAATTCTGAAGCAAGTGCCTCTGACCAAACCGATCGGCTCTGAACCGAGACCAGTTTGGTCGGAACCGGACAAAGCAAATGAACAATGGAAATGGTTTTCGCTATTTCATCAGCAGTCGGACCATGGGAAGCTGAATCTGAACCAGCTGATTTCCTTTTTCTTTTACTCGGAACCGATTCCACAGAATCAGCTCTCCATTTGCCCGAAGAGGTATCACCCAGGTCAGTGGGCACCTCCTCAGGTTCGGCCGCAACCTAACCGGGCTGGCCATCCGGGTCAACGGACTTCTCGGCCTCCCTCTCCCTTAACCTACTCAAATGTTTTTCCAGAGTGGTTTTGGGAAAGTTCTTACATATTTGGCAGTGTTCCTTGAGGTGGTCAAACCCTAGACAATACACACATATGAGGTGAGGGTCGGCCTTAGCAAAGGCCTCCTTACACTCGGTACAGTGCTGAAACCCAGTGGGTCCGGTTTTCTTTTTGGGTTTCTCAGACATGCCTTCCAATATAAAGTCACCCAAAACAGCGGTTAAGCCAGGCGACTGCAAACTTATCGGTTCCAACCGTGTCACGGGTCGGTTAAAAAAATCCTAAACCGGATTTTTTTAGGAACCGATAAGTACCGGAAAAAAACACATGGTCAACAAAATATATAAACAGAATAGGTTTCGGTTCCAAACCGGACCAACCGGCAAAGAACCAAAAAATAAAACAATTTCTTTATGAAAAACTACCACTACCTACAACTACCACTTTCTGGTACCAAGCCAGAGGCAAGAATACCAATTTTCTAATGAAGCGGGTTGAAAAAACCGACCAATTCGAACTTTTACCAAACCGAAGTGCAGGAGGGATCTCCGGAGCGACTTCGCAGTTAGGCAGAGTAAGAAATCTGACGGGTACACTTCAGAGTACCACAGACAGAGGTTTGAAAACCGAGCTCGAGCTCAATGTTTTATGCCTTTGCATAAAGTTAACCCTTTACTGTCCGGGGCAGTTCAAGTGCTGGGGCTAACTACATATAGTCAGAATACAGCAAGACTTCAGGTTGTTTGAACCAAGATGATAACTGTTCTCAGTGAGGAGACATACAAAACTAGGTTAGAGAGGCTAAAACTTTACTCATTAAAGACTAGATGTACCAGGGGGATATGTACCCCAGGAAGGGGATGTGAGAGGCTGCAGGACTCTCTGGGGCAACAGAGCATTTGCTAGCTGGGAGAATATGTTACAAATGTTCAGAATAGTTAAAGACAGGAATCTGATGAATGATCTAAGCTTATATTTCAACAAAACAACAAAACAAAACAAACATTTTGTGCAAATTCAACTTAAGAAGCCACGAATTACAGCCCAAGCTTACTTACCCTAAAAAGAACCACAGAAGGAATTATTTTACACGAACAGTTGTAGATTTTTGGAACAGCCTTCCATCAGAGGTGATTGAAGCACCTACCTTAACAACATTTAAATCAAGACTAGACAATTACCTCCTGAACTCTTAATGGACCATTTCCCCCTATGTACTGGGGAGACAGTCAAAATGGGCTTTACAGCCTTCTGCCTGTCTTACCAACTTAGTATAGTACCTAGTATAGGGCTGAGGCATCATACCTTACCTCTTACCGTGCCAGCTATCCATGTTCAAAGTATGAGCAGGTTCCCAGGGATAGGCCAGAGAGGCAGGGGATAGTGTCCGGAGGACAGTTCTCCTCTCCCAGGGAGGGAGGGAGGGGAATGGACACCAGCACTTGCCTGACACCTAGCGGTGGCTGGGTGTTGACATGCTGGGTCCCGTAACAAGGTGGGTGGAGGCGGAGCAACCAGACAACATGCTGTGTGGAAGCGTGCATAGCTCAGCCATTGCTGGCACTGCACACTCCTCCTCAAAAGAGGAGAAAATGGTGGAAAAATGTCCCAGGTGCCTCAGCGGACTGCCAGCCTCCACAGGCTCCACTCTTAATTTGCAGGCACCTCTCCAAACTGGATCCTGTCTTAGCGGGTTGAGGGATCCCTGCCACCCTACCATGGAGGGCAAGTCATGGCAGAAGAAGGGAGAAGGTATATCCTGCAGGTCGGTGGATGGGGATGGGAGGTCCGGCATGAATATGGGCCAGACGGTGTGCATTACACAATCCAACAGCAGCAACAACAAAAGTGTAGAAACAGTGCTCACACTGGGTTCAATTCAGGCTATAACTTTTATTAGTGCCAAATTGCACAAATAAAAACACTTCTTTTTTTTCTTCTTCATGCTCAGCTAGCATGGGAGAGCACATAGCTGAATGTCCCTGCGTGATGGTACATATTGAAATAGCCAGACCTGCATTTTGTCTAATTTGTCACTACTAAAAGTTATAGCCGGAGCTGCATTGGTGTGTGTGTGTGTGTGTGTGTTGTTCCTACATTTTTGTACGTTAAAGGTATTAACAGGGTGGGCACTAAGGGCCTCTTCAACCTTAGTGGTAACAAGTCCACTAGAGGTCATAGCCTAAAACTAGTAGGGTGAAGTTTCAGGAGAGAAATGAGGGGGCACTTTTTCACTGACAGAATGGTGGCCAAGTAGAATGAACTGCCAGAGGAGATGGTTTCCCTGTAAATGGTGGATAGCTTCAAGAAAGGATGGTACAGAAAGAAGGGGAAAGTTGCTGGGGGAGAGGAAAGGGAGTATTTGAGGAGGGCCAAGGGGGAAATGGGAAGGGGTAAGGTCCCTCTGTAAACACAGTGGGACCCTACACATTCAAGCAGACTAGATAGACCATAAGGTCTTTATCTGCTGGCTAATTCGTATGCATGTTTGTACAGTATAAAGAACATGGATATTGACACTGAGGCTGAGCAGCTGTTGACCTTGAGGTTGGGGATCAGGTGAGAGTTCTGGCGCCTGTGCTCACCTGACCCTCAACTTGGGCATCTCCAGAAATATACCGCTTACTTCAGATGACAGCAGACCACCGTGTACTCAGTGTTGGGCATTCCTCTGCCACCAGATATGATAAATGGCAAGTTGGAGAAAGCACCGCAGGAGGACATAGAATCTGGCAACCTTTGGGGAGACTGCCCTAGTCCACAACCTGAAGAAGAAAGTACGCTGAGTACTTGCCACAGTTGGATGAGGTTATCGTATGAACTTTGCCACCAATTCCTCTTTGCCCTTCATTTTGCACCACAAGATGAGAGTGATGCAGATTGCTGGCTAAAGTCAGAGACCAGTGACTCTTATTAAGCTGTGCCAGGCCAGTGGAGAGAAATATTGCCCGCTGAATGTCCAGCACCTGGGAATTTCTTTCTTGTACCTCCCTGTGTGGCTTTGGTGCACCATAGATCACTGGTGTAGAGGATGGATCCAAGAATCAGCGTCTAAACACCTCCAATGTGAGCATTTTGACAGTAAAGCTGAATACAAGGATATGCTGGTGTACATAACTGACAAGTGGAGTCTGGGGTGCAGTGTAAAGATGCACAGCATTGTATACTGCACCAGAGAAAGCAAGACCACACAGAAACAAAGTGAGTACTAGCAGAATGGTAAGTATTCATCAAGTCACACATGAGGCACTGTTGTACTCCAGAACACTAATTCCTATGAAAAGGACACTTTGGACTGGAGACACTCAGGGTTCTGCTTCACCTATGAGCCAACGGATTGCACCCAAGCATGTTGGCCCTACTGGCATCATTGTGTTGCATTAACAAACTCTTGCTGGATATTTTATTTGCAGGACAATGTTGCTAGAAAAATAAATCATGTGCTTTTCCATACTAGTTGGGCAAAAATAAGAAAAAAAGAAGTTTCTATGGCATGGCAATATTGTGTTCATGTTGTTTTCTCTCCCTAGCTCAAGCAGAGCATCAGAAAAATTTAACTGCCAGTATGGAAGTGCTGGAAAAACTCACATGGCCTACGCCAGTATAATAAGCCCTCGGGGAGGGACTATCCCTACATTGACCTTAAGCAAGGACCACCCCCAAGGACTTCTGATAATAATAATGAGCAGCGTTCATTGTATGCCATATATTTTTGAGAAGCAGATGTGTGTGTAAATAAATGTATGTCTATGGTAAATATGTACAGTAAAGAGATAAATATTTTTTCAAGTAATCAACTCTCTTTTGCTGGGAGAAAGGAGCTGTAGGTTTTGGAAGAGGGCACCTGGACTGGGAATGTAGGCTTAACGTAGGCAGGTAGCAACCCCAAGAAGGGGGTGTGAGAGACTGCAGGACTCTCTGGGGCAACAGGGCATTTGCTGGCAGGGAGGATCTTACCCACCAAACAAAGATAAGGGAGGCCCAGACTAACTGACAACAGTGGTGGTGCCCAGTGTGGTACATCAGGTAGGCCTGGGTTGGGTAGAAACCAGTTCACCTTGCAGTAAGAAGCCAGAAGAGAGGGCTGCAGCCTCTATGGGAATGAAGAGCGGCGTCATGAACCTGTGGACAGAGGGTGTGGGCCAATGGTAGGAGGTTCCCCCTACAGTGAAAGATATTGTGATAATTAGCTTTAGCTACTGTGATTATCTTTAAATGTTGATAGATAATTTTTGTCATTTTAAGTATTTTTAACTGCCTGATTTTATTCTATTTAACTTGTATTTGTGATTTTACTGTTTATTGTTCAGCGCTGTGATCTCCTGGAACAGCGCTTACAAATACAGTTGATATATGATATTGGGTTATTTTGTTGTTATTAATTTGTGATGGTATTTTTCTCCCGGAAAGGACCAATGCCACAGGTGTTCATGCTGGTTTATGGATGAAGTGTGGACTTGCTAACACCCTTGTGTGGTACTGTCATCTGCCCTCTCCTGGCATTTCTGGGGACAGAAAGGAATTTTCTGGGGGGACAGTGGAACAACTCCTTCCTTACAATAGGAGGAGGGGGTTGTTCATATATGTGGCCAGTAGAAGAATGATGCCCTGACACCATTTTTTATGGGTAAAGCTGCTGGGGGAGGAGCTCAGGGTAGTATATAGATAGGGTGGCTCTGGCAGTTCCAGCAACAGCACAGTATTCTCAGAGTGTGTGTTACAGGAGAACAATGCTCCTGTGATGATGCTGCTGCCACAGAGTTTCTACCCAAGTTAAAGCAAATTTTAGTAGATGGGGGTTACCAACCAGAACAAATTTACAACATGGACGAAATGGGTTTGTTCTGTTATTAATAACCACAAAACAGGAAGAGACCTAGAAGTAATAATTTCTGATGACCTGAAGGTAGCCTAGCAGTGTGATAAGGTAATGGGATAGGCTAGCAGGATGCTCGGCTACATAGGGAGGGGCATCACCAGCAGAAAGAGGGAGGTAGATCACTGGTAAAATCCCACCTTGAGTACTGTGTCCAGTTCTGGAGGCTCCATCTCCAAAAGGACATAGATAGGGTGGAGGCATTACAAAAGAGGGCTATCAAAATGGTGCAAGGCCTGCATCAAAAACCCTATGAAGAAAGACTCAAGGAACTAAATAAGTACTCTCTAGAGAAAAGGAGGGAAAGGGGGGGAGGGGAGATGATAGAAACGTTCAAATACATAACATAACAGGTATTGATAAGGCACAGGGAGGTAATATTTTCCATAGAAGATGCTGCTCCAGGACAAGGGATCATGCTATGAAGCTGGGAAGGGGGGACTTATAGGAGGTGTGAGGAAATACTTCTTCAAGGAGAGGGTGGTGGATGCCTAAAACAACCTCCCAGCAAAAGTGGCGGGTGCTAAAACAGTAACAGGATTTAAGCATGCATGGGACAGACACAAGGGAACCTTAAAAATAAAGCAAGAGGGTTGAGAAGACCGGACATTGAGTAGAGTCTGTGGTGGCACAGTAGGTAGGGAATATAGGGCAGACTAGGTGGGCCAAGAGGTCCTTATCTGCCAACAGCTTCTACGATTCTATATAATGACAATGTCACTTCAAATAATAGGAGTAGGAGTAGAACAAGCAATAAATATACTTGTGCAGAATCACAGGTTAACAGTATTCATAAATTTGAACTATTTAGTGTAGTGCCCAATGAGATGATTTTGGAGATTCTGTCAGGTGCAAACAAGGTACGCTTGAGCCAAAATAACAATTTAATACACATAATTTACAATATTCAGTGTAGGTTCAGTGGCTTAGGGTTTCCTTAGGAAAAGTATGTACCCCTTACTCCTTTATAATCCCAGAAATTTTGGTATCAGCTGCCATCTTTTTCAAACAATAGGCCAATAAGCATCCTGCCTTTCCGCCCTCAGTAGGTTTGCTGTATTCTTTAATTTGTATATACTATTGTTATTACATATTTGTTGCTCTTTTGCTCGGTTGTATTGCATTTTGCCTTTTGACATTTAATATGTTTTTCATTATAATCCCAGGTCATACCCCAAAATACGCATTTATATGTCTAGTCTACCTACCTGGTTAACAAAAACTAAATAAATATATAACGCAAAGTCAGCCTGCATAGCTGGTCTCCTATTGATGTCATACTGTTCATACAACAGCTGATAGGTAACCTCTGGAGTCTGGTCTCCTGTTTTGTGTCAGACCTCCAGTTCATTAATCTACTGTAAAAAGGCTTGTAGCTCTTTTTCCCTCTCCTTTTTGTTAGCAGAGGAATTGGCTATCCCTCTCCCTTCTTAAAGGCCCTATAGCCCTCCCATATCCAGGTGGCACCCACTTCCCTGCAGTGTTGCACTGGGTATACTTGACCATTTCTTATTTGAACCAATAACGAAACTTAGAATTCCTAAGAGGAGAGACATCCTGCCTCAATCGCTTCTGCCCCTCTTCCTGAACTCCCACTTGAAAGCTGTATGACTATGTGGCATGATAAAAAATAACAAACAGTTCAATGGTCACATATTAGCTGTAAGTATTATGCACCCCATAATAGAATGCATAATCCCTCCTGCCAGGATACTCCAGCTACCAAGGGCCAGAGAGATCCCCCTCAAGCATCAGATGTATTGATACCCCCCTCAGTTGCCACATTACTTCAACCATGGCCAATTTGATCAAAAAGATTCTTTAACAACACATTCATATCCAAGGCCGGATTAAGGCATAGGCACAAGAGGCCTGGGCCTAGGGCCCCATCTGCTAGGGGGGCTCCCCCTTCATTTATTCCCCCTCATCATTCTTTATGCTTCATTTTTTTTAAATCACTCTGAGTGGCCTAAAATGGAAAGCTGTGGAAAATGCACTTTTTGGGGGGGAGGGGAAGGGGGGGATGGGTTGGCAGCCTGGCCTGGCTGACTGATCCTGATTGCATCGCAGCAGCGCAGCAGACAGAAGAATGATTTCCTTTCTGCAAATTCTGCCACAATGAAGAGAGAGGGAGTGAGTCAGCCTATGAGACCTGAAAGAGTTAACATAATAATACTGTACTGTGTCTGTCTAGACTGTACTGCCTACTTACTGTTGGCGCTGGCACCGTGGTCAGGTAGTGCTCTGCAGAGATCATGATTGGAACATTTGAGCTATGCCTCATTTGCCTTCCCACCGGAGTCCCATAGTTTGCCTCTCCTCGCTTGCTCGTAGGACACAACCCACCTGTCTCCGATCACCAGATCATAATTGTGCTCTTATTTCTATTCTGCAGCCAACTTTGAAGCCTTACTTTTGGCTGCCTTCAAAGAAGTTGTGAAATTTGAGTAATTAATTTCTACTCAATCACTCATGTCGACTCGACTTGACCATGCCGTGTGACTGACTGACTGTAGTACAGTACTAGGTAGTAGTAGCTGCTTGCCTAAGTTGCCTTTTAGTGAATCTTTGGTCGGGTCTCGATAGAGTCATTTAGAACAGGGCCTCGACAGTCCATGGCTGTCACTGCAGTGTCTGTTGTCTCGCCTGCCAGTGAAAATCTTACCCATGCTCCCCCCCCCCACGCGGCCTGCATGTCAGACCCTGCCCAGGCCCAGGCGCTGCCGAGTAGGAGTAGAACAACACCCAAGAGAGAAACACCTGGCTGCCAGTTAAGAAGAGAAGAGTCCCATCCAGTCCACACTGTCCTCCTCCATCCTCCGTCCTCCATCCTCCTTCCTCCCTCCTCCTGAGGCCGAGTCTCTGAAATGATTGAGACAACAAGTCACTCCAGTCCAGACCGTACAGACATTCAGAGAACAGGTAAGTCACTTAGGGTCTTAGGCACATCATCACATGGCGGTGGTTCTGGTTCAAGGTTGGTGGTGCTTGGTGAAGCCTGGAGGCAAATCGGATCGCTGTGTTTTTCACCGACTGTCTGAGACATGTCTGAGTGAGAGGCAAAGCTGAGGAGTCAGTCAGTCATCAAAGGTACTTAAATTTAAGCCTTTTTTGGGGGGAGCTAGTGGGTCCGCCGGCTGGGCCGGAGGATAGCAAGCAGCCTTGGCAAGGCCCAGGGTAGGAAAGATAGTTCTAACTTGCTTTTTTGAATGAACAGAAAGAATGGCAAGCTGATTATTTCCTGTCCTCACTGGTTGTGTTTGTGTCTCAAACTTTTGCAGCTTAGCCTGTGCCACTGTGGAGAGCAACAAGGTCCAGCCACCTGCAGCTAGGGCAATGTGTCTGTGCAAATCCGGTCAGGTGTCTATTTTCAAGTACAGCCAAGGTGCATGTTACAGCACCAGGCCCACTTGTCCTAAAGAGCCAGAACTGCAAATTTCAGCGATAACAGACAGATTCAAGGTATGCTAGACTGAAGTCCAGTTCTGAAGAAATGCTTGTGCTATCCTGTACAGAGTTATGATCCATTTGACAGTGAATGGGGTAGATAGGGAGAGAGTTCTGAGGGTGTCTGGCATGTGGAGGGAGTATCTCCCTGAATGTATTTCAGCACTGATTCAGCCTGAATTGAATAATTTCTGAGGGGGATGCTAAGTTGATGACCAACTCCAGGTTAGGGGCAAACAACAATATGGACGGGGGAAGTGAGTGGTGCCCTTGCCAAGTGAGTGTGAGACGTCAAAGAATGCCCAGGCAAAAGGAAAGGCAGCAGTACATAATAACAGCAGTGTCAGTGGCTCAGTAGGTTCCACCCTCACCCCAGGATGGAAGATCAGAAGTTTCATATCAGGAACTTGGGCTAACACCCAACAGAGACACCACGGTGCATCGCTGCTAGGGTGCTGCAGTGCTGAGGTGGGTCTCATCCTTTGGATGAGCTGTACACTGAGGTCCCTCATGCCTGTCTCTAGTGACTCTTCACATGGGTGATCATGTATAAGAATTAACATATTAAACATACAAATGCTGACATTTCAGAGATTCCTTAAGTGGCCTACTTATGGCACACACTCTACTGTGCACTCTTAATTTTTTCTAAAAAGTATGTGCAAAATCAATATTTATTTCAGGAACTGCCTGCTACCCTCTGTTGCCCCATGTTATACTATTTTAAACTGCACATGACTGCCTATGGAATTTCTTTGTGAATGTTGACAAACATCTGCCTTTGTATAATCTGTTTGAATACATATGTTGGGTGGTGGGATTTAGTATGCCAACTGGCCTTCACAGTTTGAATTGCACATGGATCTGAGCCTACATTATGAGAACCAAACAAAAAATATGAGAGTCACTGTGCACAAAGCCATTACACATAGGGGCAGCCACAGAGTGTCATGCAAAAAACCTCATACTATGATTTTTATTTCAAACGACACTGCGGCTGCCCCCATGTAGTATAACTGTCTTCCTGGCCAGTGCCCTTTGGGGTAACCCTTGCCTCGGTACTTGTGCACCGAGGTTTTTTCCTTTTACTTGTTTTTTGTTTTAATTGGGTTCACCACAACATAACCAAGATAGACCATCTAAGGGTAGCTGATTCATTTCATTGGGGTGTCACACAGACGAGGCACACTGATGAGTCCTGTTAGGAGGAAACACATGTATGTATCTTCTGTTAGTACCCTTTGCAGACTGTGTGAGAGAGGCCTTTTGGCACCATGCATTTCTACTTAAAGTTGAACCAGCATAATACTTTGTGGTGATTTGCATATACAGCTCTTGATGCTTTGCATTATGGGGGCATGTGTGATTTTGTATTTCTTTGAAATTTGGCTTCCCGGCCAGTGCCCTTTGGAGTAACCCTTGCCTTGGTGCTTGCGCACTGAGGTTCTCTGTCTTGTAGTATGACTGTGCACAGTAACTCTCATTAATTTGTTTGGTTCTCATCTATAAGATGAGCTCAGATCTATGTGCAGTTGTGAAGGGCAGTTGGCAAACTTCCCACCACCCAGCATATCATTATTCGGTTCTTTTGTCCCCCGCTGACTGCTACACGTAAGTGTACCTATTTTGATCTGTCAGATGTTGGGGGGTCTGGAGACTGGGGTGGGAACTCTCACCAGAACAACTGTGTGTGTAAGTTTGCAAGTTGCAACTGCATTTTAATAAAACAGAGAAGGGGCAGTTTCAGTCAGACATGTCTCTCCAGACTTCGTTGTGTGCACTGCAGGTTGCTGCCATGGGCGGGGAGGCCTGACTTGTGCATGTCTGTCTCCTTGTGTCCCCCTTCCCCCAGGACGCACCTGGAATCGAGCAGTACTCTGCTCAGTGTGCGTTTCTGGTTAAACTTTTAAATAAATAAATAAATAAATAAGGGCTGAGCTTGGCAGTGTAGGATGAGGGATCTGCTTCTGAATTGCCAGCAGCTGCCATGGGGGTTTTGGCTGTTCATGTTCAGTTGCCACTGTGAGTGGAGGGGCTTTAGCTTGGCTGTCTGGGTTATGCTTGTTTACTGTACTGTAAATTGCAGGTTGCTACAACAAATGAGGATTTGAGCTTGGCTGTGACTCTGATATTGCTTCTGCCCCCTCCTTGGTTTGCATCATTGCATGGTCATTTTTGTTAGATGCTGGAGTCAGAATTTAATTTGGGTTGCTGGCTGCATTTTGCATACACTTTTGATTTGAATTCTTTGCTGCCTGTGTTGGTCGGAGTTTCCTCCCTTCCCATAATATGTCCTTTACCTCCTGTACTTTGTTTAAAATACGGATTTTGTCCAAATAGTTTAGTAATAAGTCTGAGAATATTTTTGGTGTAGGCTAGCCTTTCAGCTGACATCGGTCTTTAGTGCCTTTAAGTGACTTCCTTGACCTCTCGGTCTTTCAGTAGATGGAACTGACATACCATGTGGAACAGCCAGTAGCATAGGTGGTTTCGGCATGAGCTGCAAGTCATTCTGTGTTCAGGGGAACTTTACTAATTTGAATTACTGTGGATATTTAGATTATTTATTTGTGATGTTTCAATAACATGCAAGCCTGATAATGGATAACTACCATGCCTGTTTCCTTGGACTATTATACAGGCACCTGTGCCTAGTGGACCTTACCCAGTTACCAAAGAATTTACTTTAAAGAATGAAAAATGGCAAGAGGGCGTGGCTTGGTAGAATGGGCATGGCTTACAAAAAGGGGGCGTGAAAAAAAAGAGGGCCCCATATTTTCCTTGGGCCTAAGGCCCCATGGAACCTTAATCTGGCCCTGTAATCATATCCCCCAACAGGACTGACTCCTTAGTTCCCCCAGCCCCCGTTCCAAACTATGAATGAAGTCAGATGAGTCCTCATTTGGGCCACAAACACAACCTAGCACTAGTGGGAACCCATCTAGACAGCCCTTTACCAGGATCAGCTTCACCAAATCAGCCATCCAGTTCACTTGCTTCATGCATAGCACAGCAGCTTCCCTGTTCTTGGAGTTGGCCACAGGTTCTACAACTTTTCCACTTCGGGTTTCAGTAAGTGTGCTGCCTGCAGAAAAATAATTTGGCTCACCACCCCCACCCCATTTTATAGAGCTGTGTGAAAACACTCTTTCTTTTGATGGGGCGGTTTAGGCCCCTCACATTCTAGGTGATCACTTTAATTGTAATTAAACTGAAGCTCCCCCACTGAGACACAGCATTCTTCTAGTTTTTTCATCCCCCTCCACACAGTATGTCCAACAGCCAACCGAGTTGTAGTGTGGCTTAATAAGTGAACTATTCCTGGTTCTACCAGTCTAGGGAAAGCACCCAATAGTGGACAGCCTAAGGAAACAAAGGCTGACATATACCCTCCCTGTAAGCTGCTGACAGATAACACTCAGCATTATATTGTGGGGCTTCCACCAGATAGATAGCTAGCTAGCTAGATGATAGATAGATAGATAGATAGATAGATAGATAGATAGATAGATAGCCAGACAGACAAATAGAGAGAGAAAGAGAGAGAGAGACAGAGACAGAGAGACAGACAGACAGATAGAACTTTATTTTTATACTGGAACTATGCCATAAGGATTTAACAACCCTGTTCACAAGACAGTCCTGTTTGTTCCCCTGAGGTTACTCTAAAATACACATACAGATATCATTATGGACATAATACAAACATCATACATACAAATTTCTTAATTAATTAAATACGTCTGCTACGTGATAATGTCTGTCATTGTCACGATTTACAATTGCATGTAAATAGATACAAGTCCTTCACAACTTTAGTAAAGGCCCCATGTGAGGATAACTTTGTAAATAAAAAGGGTAAATCATTCCAATCTTTAGCAGCCTGGAAGCACGTGGCTTTATCACCATATTTATTTCTGATTTTCCTAAGATGAACTTTTTTTACATGCACTGATCTCGTTAACTCCCTTTGGGCTTTACTTTCACTAGCAAATATAGTTTGTGTGATACAGTGATTGGGATAGCATGTCTAGTATTTGTGATAGGGTGGAATAGGACCCTGTCCCAGTTGTTATGGAAAGAGTTTGAATGCAGGGATCTGTTCTATGCTCTCCTTTTCTGTGTCTTATCTATCTGGTTGTGCAACTAAATTTTCCTGTGAGACCTAGAATTTGATCACCCCGACAATCTCACAATTAATTGCCTCTCACTATCGGTCAGTCTTCCCTTGTTGTTTGTCTTTTCCTCCTTTGCACATCTGCTGGTATAAAAATATATGAAAATTATTATGTGGAAATGTAACTGATATTGGGATCCCTTGTTTACAAATTATATAGTGTTATTTTTTTAAATGTATAGAATTATAATTTTTGATGATTGCTAAAAGCTATTGGAAAAATCAAGAAGTTAGCTTAGTGCAATTTTAAGCCTTTTGCAGAAGAGCTGTGGAAAAGGGGCCTTAGCTCAGGGACACTGTGTTCCTGCCAGCACCTGCCTGAGACATACAAGAACACTTTGGAAGATGCTTGTTAAGAATGGGGGTTGGAAGGATTTATAAGACAGAGCTGCAATTGCTTGCAAGATGGACACAGAGATTGAAGAAAAACTCAGATGGGTCTTTGTTTATTTGGCCGTTGTAAATAGTTGTACACAAGGGGTGGGATATTCAGACTGCGCAAGGCAGGGGAGCAAGCCTGGGCGCAGCACATCTGGGCTGAGCCAGGGCGGGGACCAGGCAACATTCAAAGGTGCTCTGCCATGGCTCAGCGCCATTGAATATGACACTGAGGGTGCACACACTGTGCATGGCGCAGAGGCACTGCGGCAGCGCAAGTGGCCGGTGGGGTGTAGGGGGATGCACCAGCGCAAGTGCAGTTGCGCTAGGCACATCAACCACGATATTCAGCACTGGGCATGCAAATGAGGTCATTGTGCATGCAAGGTGCAAATGGGGCCATTTGCATGTCATTATGGCCCCATTTGCATGCAGTGCACCGATCCCCGGTGACTTGCACCTGGCGCCCTGCCAGGCTGCAGTCGTCGGGGACCGACACCCTCCTGCACCTTGGCGGGCATTGCTCCCATTCGCCCGATCACGGGCATGTATAAAAATAAGCCCTAGTGGTCCAGTGGACCAATCCCTGTTGCCCGATCGTGGGCATGTGTACAAATAAGCCTTGGTGGTCCAGTGGACTGATCCCCTTTACCCGATCACAGGCATGTGTACAAATAAGTGCTGGTGATCAATGGACCAATTCCCAAGCACCCGAAGGTAGGTGAGACATATGTGCGGTGGTGGTCAGTGACCAATCCCCAGTGCCCGATCGTGGGTATAGGTTAGAAATCCTGGTGGTCCAATGGAACCCCACCCCAGTGCCTGATTGTGGTTGGAATGCCCTCATGACACCCTGGTGGCAGTGGTACCCTCTACCATCAGAGTCCTCATCACTCTGCACCCCCAGTCGTGAGTAAATGGCAGCACCCCTGCCCACAGCCGCCTGGCTGCCTATCGGTCGCCAGCATACAGTAGGCTGTGCCACCTATTGGTCCACTGCATGGAGTCATCGGCATGCAGACTATTGTATTATTACTGTTCCCAAATTGTGAATGAACGCCATCCACAATTCGAACTGTGTAGTACAGTATGGTCTGCATGCCCATTGGCCCACGCAGTGGACCAACAGGCATATAGCCCCCTGTATGCTGTCAGTCAGTGGGCAGCTGGGCAGCTAGCAGGTGGGTGCTGCTACTCGCTGCTGACTGGGAGGGTGCAGAGGCAAGGACACAGTGGGCGGTGGGGAAGGGGGTACCACTGGACCACCAGGGTGTCCTTAGAGCATTCTGCCCACAATTGGGCACTGGAGGGGGTTCCACTGGACCACCAGGGATTTCTAACCTATGCCCACGATCGGGCACTGGGGATCAGTACACCGGACCACCAGGGCTTATTTTTACACATGCATGTGATTGGGAACTGGCGATTGGTCCACTGGACCACCAAGGAGATATGTGACTTAGGCCCATGATTGGGCAAAGTGGATCAGTCCACTGGACCACCAGGGATCATTTGAACAGATGCCCGCAACTGGGCAATGGATAGCAGCCCACTGGACCACCAGGGAGTTATCCAACATATGCCTGCAATCAGGTGAGGGGGCACAATGCCCCCTGGGCAGTGGGCTCATGGACTGTGTCCTGGGTGGTTGGGTGGCCACCCACGGCAGGCGGCTGCCGTGTTGCACCTTGAACTATGGCATCTCACCTGTGGGTGGCCAGGACTTGCTCCTGGTTTCACCGGGCACAACTTTGCATCCCCCTGTGTGGTGCAAGGTGGGTATGCACCGAACACCCCGGGCTGAATATCGGGATGTGCCGCATATGCATGGGCACACTCCACACACTTTCGCCGCATACATTACTGGTGCGCACCGGTGCATCGGGGGTTGTGCATTGCAAGCTGCCCCATTGAATATCGTGCTGGGGTGCATTGGTGGGTTGTGCATGGCGCAACCCTGTTGCACCATGCTCAACTCCTTTGAATATCCCACCCAACAAGTTTATTTTTTTTTTCACTGCTAGTACAAATCAAATACTTTTTGTAAATTCTACAACTGCTCCTGGTTTTTCCTATGCTTCCTGACCTGTACTTCAATGAAAGATGATGTCAGCCTAAGTGAGATTTATGCCATGCATACTCTAAGCCAGGAGTTTGTGCGTCGGTACTGGACCTAGTAGCAGGGGGGCATACAGAAAGGTATGGATTCTGCAGCAACAAGTCCAGGAGTGGTTACCAGGGGATGGCAGCCAAACTAGCAGAGATAGAAGTCCAAGCTGAGATTATACAGTCAGCACAAGTTATGGAAAAGGAATAGGCAGTGACAGAACCTGAAAGCCTGATGGACTTTTTCAAATGGTGGGCTATACAACAAAAAGAGATGGAGAAACAAAGCAGAGAAGAGAAGCAGCAGAGGAGAGAAGAGAAGGAGCAAATGAGAGAAGAGATGCAGTAATAGGAGCAGCGAAGGCGGGATGCCTTTCAAACTATCAAAGGCAGAGGATCTGGCACTGATCCAGATGAGCAACAAAACACAAGCAACTTAAAAGCCATTAAACTTACAAAGTTGTGTCCCTCGGATGATATCAAGGCATACCTGACAACTTTTGAAAGAGTTGCCACAGCCTGCCAGTGGCAAAAGCAGCAATGGACAATCAGACTGGTACCCTACCTGACAGGGAAAGTCCAACTTGCCTACAGCAATATGATCACTGCAGTCAGCAAACTATGACCTGGTGAAAAGCAAAATCCTGAAAAGGTATGACATCTCAGGAGAGACCTACAGGCTGAGATTTCGATCTCTGAAGTACAACTCAGTCAACAATCCTCGAGAAGCCTTCACCCGACTCAGAGAACTCCTGATAAAATGGCTCCAACCAGAGGGCAAAACAGTCCCACAGATCATCGACACATTTGCAATGGTGCAATTCATCAACATCCTGCCTACAGATGTGCAGCTTTGGGTAAAGGAACTCCGACCAGAAAGTGGGGAAAAGGCTGTTTCTTTGGCTGATTACTACCAAATGGCCAGACAGATGCCACAGCAGTGAGGTAACAGCCAAGCACCGGTAAGACACTCTTTTTCCCATTTAAACTCCATATCAGATAAGAACTCTGGTGGGGGTAACAGATCTGTGTCCAAAGACATTTTTTGCATAACTGTAATAATCCAGGCCATATGGCAAGAAACTGCCATAGTAAGGAGAGTGGAACTGGAGCAGATCTGTTTCTTGGCAAATTGGGGAAGTACTTAACAGATATGAAGGTGGGGGATAAGACTGTAAAGGGACTCATTGATTCGGGAAGCAGACAGACCTTAGTGCATGTTGAAATGCTGGGAAAACACTGTGCAAAAGGACCAGATACTGTGTCATCTGCATCCATGGGGGCACTCGATACTAAACCACCACCCCAAGTGACTCTGACCATTAAGGGTGTGTTGCAACAAATGAAAGTGGGGGTAATACTTAGGTTACCTATACCTGTGATTATTGGAAATTACTTTCCTGGATTTTGTGAGTTAATCAAAGAAGGAGTAAATCCTGATGTTTCAGCAGCTGTGGTGACAAGAGCGCAGGCAAAGAAAATTCCAGATGGTGGGGACACTTTTCCTTTCTATGATTTTGATTCGGACTTGTTTGAGCACAGCTCCAAGATCCAGAAATCCAGAAAAAAAAGACAATGCCTGAAGAAACTGTGGCAACAAATGACTGATGGACATGAAGGGTTAAAATATGAAAATGTTGAAACTAAGCTGATAACTGATTGTGTTTTTCTTTCACAGCAAGCTAATGATGTTTCATTCCAGGGTTATTTTAAGCAGCTGGGGGTGAAACCAAAGCAGGGTGGACCATGGTTTAAAAACTTTAATGGGTTACTGTACAGAGTATGGGTTAAACCTCAGACACAGGAACAGACAGAATAATTGGTTATACCACAGAAGTATAGAACAGAGTTGTTACAGATAGTACATGATAGTCCTATGGCTGGTCACTCAGGGAGGGATCGCACCCTTGCCAGGTTGCTGTATAGATTTTACTGGCCTGGAATTCATGAAGATATTGCTACCTATTGTAATTCACGTGCTGAGTGTCAGAAAGTAGCCCCAGTCACTAGAAAAGACAAGGTACCCCTGGTGCCCCTACCCTTGATAGATGTGCCTTTTGAGAGAATTGCAATGGATGTGGCTGGTCCTTTAGACAAAAGTAAACAGGGTAATAGATTTATCCTGGAAGTATGTGACTATGCTACCAATACCCAGAAGCAGTTCTAATGTGTACTGTCACAGCTTCAAAAGTGGCAGCAGAGCTTGCAAAAATTTTCAGCAGAGTGGGCATACCTAAAGAAATTATTACTGATAAAGGTAGTAATTTTGGTGCTGCGTTACTTAAGGAGTTTTACAGACTACTAGGTATCACTGCCATGAGAACCTCCCCTATCACCCTCAGACAGGTGGTCTTGTTGAGCATCAAACCCTAAAACGCATGTTAAAAAGGTTTGTAAAAGGGGAAGGGAAAGATTGGGACCAGAACCTGCCTTACCTACTTTTTGCTTACAGAGAAGTGCCACAGGCATCAACAGGGATTTCACCATTTGAAATGCTGTATGGTAGGCAGCCAAGAAGGCCACTGGATGTGATAAAAGAAATGTGGGAAGATAACCCCACTCAGAAACACTATAACATCCTATATGTGTGCCCTACGAAAGAAGCTAGCAATATATGTTGAAATTGCCCATAGCAATCAGGAAGAGGCCCAAAACCAGCAGAAGTTATTTATGGATGTATGTATTTATTTATTTATTATCATAGGAATTACAACCCTTTGAGTCACAGATTCATGTCCAAAGGCTCCACGTCAGTTACATAGAAGAAAAGCAAGACAATAGTATAACATGAGACAGTTGAGTACACAAAGGTGTCATACAAGTGATATTATACATACAGAACATATACGGATACAGGATTGGCCTATGCAAGTGGTAGCTCGACAGGTGTTTCATCATACGGGTACACTTAAATAAGCAGAGGTTTCATCACTGGTTACAGATTCGATAACAGGGTGCATCCTCCAGTGAGGCATTGTCAAATTCACTGACAGATGAGCACAATTAGGTGTCAAACATGTGAGTTCATACATACAGACATGGGAAATAGCCTATACAATTGGTAGCTAAACTTGGGTTTCATCACTGGTTACAGTTAGAGTAAGCTGAGGTTTCGACACAGGTTACAGATTCAATAACAAGGTGCTGCCTCCAGCAAGGCATTGTCAATTCCTATTGCTACGTGTTAACAGGGCATTACTTGATAAGGACATAGGGCCCATGGGCTTCAGATGTGCAAGACTGTGTGCTGCCACAGCCAATTTGGGCATTATCAACTGGCAATGTATGTCCTACAGTGGAACAGCAGAGCCTCAGAATTAGACTAGCAGTCACACTGGCAGTTGCGGGAAGACAGTTATATTATGACCATGGGGTAAAAGAAACATTTTTCGAGCCAGGTAAAAAGGTTTTGTTACTGTTACCCACAACAGAAAATAAACTGTTAATGAAGTGGCAAGGGCCCTATAGAGTACTTAGATGTACTGGCACCATTAACTACGAGATTGAGACCCCTGACAGGAAAATCCTATTAAGATACACCATGCTAACCTCCTCAAGAAATGGTTTGCAAAAATGCCAAAAGCTGCTTTGCTAGTTTTACCAGAAACCGATAAGGAAGATATTGATATAGCTTATGACAGACTGGAACAAACTGTAAATGCTGATGCTGTAAAGGTGAATGTTTCCTTAACCTCAGAACAAACTGCAGACATTCATAATGTGCTAAAGACATTTAACAATACTTTTACCACAGTACCAGGCCAATCAAAAGGGGTTGAGCACATAATAGTGACAAGGAATGCTCGTCCTATTAGGCAAAAGACATACAGGTTACCAGGGCGGTTAAGAGCTGTCATGGATAAGGAAATACAAAAAAATGAAAGAAACTGGGTATCACAGAAGAGTCGAGGAGTGCTTGGTCATCTCCAATGACAATTGTAAACAAAAGAGAAGGGGGTGTTAAAATCTGGCTTGATTTTAGGAAACTTTTAATCAAGTGTCAGAATTTGACAGTTATCCTATGCCCAGAATAGATGATTTGGTGGACAGACGGAGGAGTGAAAAGCATATCAGTACCCTTGCTCTCATGAAGGGTTACTGGCAAATACCTTTAGCTAAAGAATCCAGAGACAAAACTGCATTTGCCCCGACTGCTGGATTCTATCAGTTCACCACCATGCCATTTGGTTTACATGGTGCACCAGCTACATTCCAGTGGTACATGGATGTAATTTTATCATCTCACACTGTTATTGTGCTGCATACCTGGATGATGTTGTGGTGTACAGTCCAGACTGGAAAAGCCACCTGGAACACCTACGAGCAGTTGTCCAAGCTATTGAAAATGCAGGTCTGACTATTAATCCTACCAAATGTGCAATGGGCATGCAGGAAATCAGATATCTGGGCTATGTGTTGGGAAATGGAGAAGTTAAGCCAGAAATTCCTAAAACAGAAGCTGTAGCTAACAGCCCTGTCCCTAAAACAAAGAAACGTGTCAGGTCATTTTTAGGGTTGGCTGGTTATTATCAGAGATTTGTTCCCAGCTTTGCTGAGTTAGCTACTCCCCTCACTGTTCTCACAAAAAAAAAAAACAGTACCCAAATAATGTGAAATGAACCCCAGAGTGTGAGGAAGCTTTTCAAGCCATTAAGGTTGCATTATGTTCAGCCCCTGTTTGAGAAGCCCAGAGTCTGAGAAACCATTTTTGTTACAAACAGATGCATCAGAGTTAGGTCTAGGTGCAGTCATGTGTCAAAATATAGATTAATTTCATTTTATTGAAGGGTTAGACCATTGAGAATTAACTCATTTAAAATGGTGATGCCAGGGACACAAATAAGTTACAACAGTACAAAAACATACAACCATAAATTCAAAATATAAGAACCCATATGAATACAATTTACAATAACAAACAATCTTGTAAACATCTAGAACAAAATATTAGCCAAGTGGGCATAGCAGCACTTTGTTTGTGATTTAATTAAATCAATAAACCATTGTTTAAGAAATTTTATAGATGGGGGTTTTACATTTACAAGCGAAACCTTGGTGGCAGACTATTCCACAACTGAGGAACCATATAATTAAAATAATGCTTAGATCTTTCAGTAGTTGATAGGGGACAACTAATTCTCTGTTCACTGCTTTCCTCAAAATCAGATTTAGATCCCTAACTATTAATCTTTCTTAAAGGTATTTTGGAATATCACCCTGAACACTCTTATATGCAAAAACTACCTTATGAAATTGTTTCCTATCAACCAGGGAAAGCCAACCCAATTTCACACACATTAGACAATGATGGGTATCTCTAGGGCACTGGAACCTTGCTAACCTATGGTATAGAACATCTAACTTTTGTAATTTAATCAGCCTAGCATAATTGTAGAGAACATCACTGAAATCAATCAGCGCGAAAACCTGAGTTTCTATAATTTTCTTTAACAAAGTTCTCCCCTAAACAATTTTTATTTATATATTTTCCTATATAGATGGAACAGAACATCCTATTTTGCACATAAGTAGGAAGTTGCATGATGGAGAGAAAAGGTATTCCACCATTGAAAAGGAATGTTTAGCAGCAAAGTGGGCCTTGGAGTCCCTTAACTTTTATTTGCTAGGAACCGACTTTGTACTTATAACAGATCAAAATCCTCTCTATTGGCTTAACCAAATGAAATATAACAATTCCAGAATCACAAGGTGGTACCTGGCACTACAGCCATTTAAATTCAATGTGATACACAAATCTGGTAAAGAGAATAGCAATGCTGATTTTCTGTCAAGATATCGATCAGGAATTGAGGGTTCTGAAGGTAGAAAAACAAATGTATTACTTTAAACTTTACTGTTTGCTGTACTGTTATAGAAAAAAGTATAATGCACATGTGTTTAGTTTCTGAAAGTTAGCAGCAAATGTTAGTAGAGAATTAATAGAAGATTTTGGAAACCTGTTTGATAAAACAGGTTCCATCTTAAGGAGAGGGGTGTATGTGACAGGTAGAGATGTAGCGAATTTAAATTCCACTGGCGAAGTGAACGTGAAGTGGGCACTTTGCGTTGCCACTCTGCTACACGGAGTGGGTAATGCAAAGTGCTCACTCTGCCTTGTCATTACCACTTCGTGTTAAGGCAGAATGGCCATGCGAAGTAAGGCGAAAGTCATTGTTTTTAATGGACTTCGCGTTCCTCATTATGATTCTAAGTGATCCACTTGGTGTTTCAGATTTGGCAGCCCCCTCCCCCACACGTCACGTGGCTTACAGTATTGCAAGTCACATGCTCTTTAGCTAGGCAGGAAGAAAGTGAGTCATACAAGCAGACACTTTTACTTTCTCCTGTGCAGACAGAGAGAGAGTAGTGTGTTTTGTGACTGCTGATACTTTGAGATCACAGCGAGCAGGAGATTTAAACTTTGATTTGGACCCAACAGCTTTTTTAAAAGCTGCATTTTTTTTTGTCTTTTCTGTACTCTTTTTTACTTAATTTGCCCTTTCTGTAAAACATTTTTTCTTACCTTTATAAGTAGTTGTTTGTCTGTGTCTGTGTGACTGTGTGTGTGTGTTGTGTGACAGTGTGAGTAGTGATTGCTCAGACTGAGGGAGCTCAGTAGGAGAAATGAACCATGGTGAGGGAATGTCTGGGGTGGGGGCAGCTCTGGGAGAGTGTAGTAGTGGTAAGCATTGTACCATGCACATTTGTGGAGGGCATGGGTGCCCATTCCTGTTTGACCGCTCAGAACTTGTGAGTGTCCCCCCCCTCAGAAGCAGGACCAGCACCGCCTCCTGTTCTGACTCTGCGGCAGTTGAGCCACCACCACCACCACCATCACCAAGTCCAGCACCAGATCCTCTTGAGCAGGATGTGCCTGTTCCCCTTGGCCCAGGTGTAGATCCCATCCCTATTCAGCACTGTGACCAGCCAGCTGCCAGTTCATCTGGCCATCTCCTGCCTGTTCCTGGGCCTCCTCGCACCTCCATTGTTTAGCAGTTTTTTGACTGTGTCAGGGGGAACAGCAGTGTGGTCAAGTGCTGCCTATGTGAGGTGGAGGTGTGCCGTGGCCCCCGGGGGACTCACCTGGGGACTGGGGGCCAGCACACCCATATGCTCAATTACCAGCAGTTGGAGTGGCAGGCTGCCACAGAACGGACCATGCCTGCACCTGTGGCCATTCTGTGGCAGAGGGTGCAGCTGTGCATTGTGGTATCCCTAAGAAGAGGAGGGCCACAGCAGTACCTGCTGCTCCACCAGCACCACCCACCCCACCACCAGCAGGTCAGTCTGTAGAATGTGTGGACCCCAGAGAACTGCTTGTAACACAGGCTGACTTGGCAGTTCTCTGGAGTGCTGTTGAGGATAACAACGAGAGGGTGAGTGCTGTGAGCAGCAACTGGATCACATAGATGTCCATGCTGGAACTGCTGCTGGATCACCATGGGATCCCACATTATATTTTTTTTCCTCACACCATGTGCCCCCAACACCTTCCTTGCTGTGATATAAAATGTATTCCTCCACCATCCCCGACCCTTGTATGTAATTATGCTCTTTTTTTGTTGTCTTCCGTATGCGTGACACTTTGTATTCTGAGCAGTGTAAGTATACTGTACTAAACTGCATGTGTGCATTCAGTCTTCTTTCCAGTCTGTGTATGTACTGCAGACACTGTCCAACTCCCTGACTTAAAAAACAAACATTAATGAGTGCAATGATGGGGTGGTGAAGCATGGATACTATAAAACAGGCTTACAATACATCCAAGTAACTATAAAAAAAATTAATGTTGTGATTCGTGACGTGATCGTGAATTGTGATTTGTGACTGCATTTGTGATCGTGATGATGAAGAAACGTGAATGCCTACCGCCTATGGCTGTACTTCCCCGATGAGCTGTAGCTTAAAACTCCCAGACCTAAAAACACGTATCAATGAGTACAATGGTGGGGTGGTGAAGCCTGGAGAGATACTACAAAACAGGCTTACAATACATCCAAGTAACTAGAAAAAAAATTAATGATGTGATTCGTAATGTGAATGATCGTGAATCGTTATTTGTGACTACATTTGTGATCGTGATGATGAAGAACGTGATTTGTATCACGAGTGACTCGTGATGATGGTCCTGACTTAAAAAACGCATATTAATGAGTACAGTGTTCATGCAGAATTAAGCACCACACCTATTCAGTACTCTGAAGGGAAGTCAAAGAAACAACTGTGACTTAAGTTACAGATGGAGATTGGGCCCTAAAGAGATGCAAATGCACAGACAGATTAAGATTGCACTGTGCACTGAAGAGATGCAGACACAAAGGCACAACACCTAACCAGTGCTCACCATCAGAAATTCAAATCTGGAAAAGAATACCTTTGCCGGTTGTGGCGGGCAGTGGGGGGGGGGGAGAGTGAAATGCACTGCTGCAATAACAGTCACTAGTACTAGTACCAGTAAAGATATCACAAATAAGTACAAAAATCACACAGCTGCAGTGGATAGCAGATTCACATTGCTGAAATTATATGGCACAATAAAAGGTGTCTGATTTGATGACACACATCACACACATACTCACACACACACTAAGTAATGCATGCAAATTGAAAACTTCGGTAATATAACCACATATTGTAAACAAACTAAAATTATGCTCTGCTGCACCACAACAATCAGCAAAAAAAATGGCAAGAAATATTGAAAATATTACTGTGTGTACATTAACACAGTTATACAAGAAAAATATCACCAAAACAGAAAGCACTGTCTTTTTCTCCAAGTTAATCTACCTACACCACGGATACACCCCTCCCCCAAAGCACACTTCCACTGTCTCTCAGTACATAGACTGAATGTTGTACATTAACATTCAAAATCCATATACAAACAATAAACGCTCGATGATATGAGCACAGGAGGGTTTCCTATAATCGATGAACTAAAGTTTCAGCAAAAAATGACCCAAAAAGGCTTTTTTAACAGCTTTTTGAAGGTTTGAATTGCAGAGAGCTCTCAGAGCAGATTGTCTCCTACAGCTTCCTACACACACTACCCCAAACTGAGGCTGTGCAGAACAATCTAGAGCCCATGTGACCTGAAATCCCATGAAACACTGCAAAATTCATCTTTGGAGCTTAAAAACAAGGCGAATTAAGGCGAAGGACATTGTTTTCAATGTCCTTCGCCTTAAGAATTGGTGGAGTAGTGGTTTGGGAGGCAGAGTAATGCAAAGTCATTGCTTTCGATGGACTTCACGTTACTCATTAATAATGCAAAGTACTCCACTTCGCATTGCAGAGCACTCCGCAAATTCGCCTTCACTCCGCGAATCACTCCGCAGAGCGAATTGTGGCCACTTCGCCCATCACTAGTGACAGGGTGGCATAGGACCCTGCCACAGTTGTTATGGAAAGAGTTTGAATGCAGGGATCTATTCCATTCTCTAATTTCTGTCTTTTGTCTATCTATAAGACCCTAGGATTTGATCACCCTGACCGTCTCACAATTTTTTCCTCCCTTGCATATCTGCTGGTATAAAAATATATGCATATTATGTGGAAATGTAACTGATATTGGGATCCCTTTGTTTAGAAATTCTATAGTGTTAATTTTTGAAATGTATATAATTATAATTTCAGATGATTGCAAAAAGCTATTGGAAAATCAAAAGGTTACCTTAGTGCAATATTTAAGCCGTTTGCAGAAGAGCAGTTGGAAAGGGGCCTCAGTTCAGGGACACTGTGTTCCTTCCAGCACCAGCCTTAAACATACAAGAACACTCTGAAAGATGCTTGTTAAGAATAGGGGGTTGGAAGGACTTACAAGACAGAGGTGCAACTGCTTGTAAGTTAGACACAGAGATTGAAGAAAAACTGAGATGGATCTTTGTTTATTTGGCCTTTGTAAATAGTTGTACAGAACAAGTTTATTTTTTTTTACTGCTAGTACAAATCAAATACTTTTTATGAATTCTACAACTACTCCTCATTTTTTCTATGCTTCCTGACCTGTGCCTCAATGACAGTATTTATGTATAATTTTTATCCAATGTTTAACATAACCTGTCTCTAGAGGCTGCCAGCTTAATTTGATAAGCATTGAGCAGTGGTGAGTTTTGAAATTACAACATTAAAACAATCTGGCTATTTTGTACTACATTTTATCCAATCTGATCAACAGCTGCTTATTAGCCATTCAATATACTAAGTCCCAATCAGTTAAAGTTGGCATGATGAGCTGTTCAGCCCCTTTTTTTCTGTCCTCTATATTCAGACATTTTGTTGTACACCTTAAGGCTCCTAATTTTTTGTTAACCTTTCCTGTTGTTAGAGTAATGTGATCACTAAAGGTTAAATAAGAGTCGAAAGTTACATCTAGAAAACAATAATTATCATCCTGTTCAAGTAATTAATTTGTATTTGTTAAAATTTGTATTGGGGTGTTATTTTTCTTTGGGCAAAGTGTAACAATATTTTTTTAACATTCATTATATGCCTCGACCTGGTGAACCACTCCCCTACCTGATCAAAATCTGTTTGGAGCTTCACTTGCAGATCTTGAATATTTTTCCTAGTGGCTACTAGTGTGGTGTCATCCGCATACAACCTTATGGCTGAATGCATTAATGAATTTGAGACCAATAACTCTGAGTATGGCCTTAATGAAACAATAGATTGGCAGTCCATATTATAATTAAAAGTTTTACTTTAGGGGTGCTAAGCATTGATACAATGCAACTCGGTTTTGGTCCTTCAGTTGAAGGATTCCATATTTGTGGATATTTTATTTAGAAAAAATTCCTGATGAGAGATAAATGTATGTGAAAACTAATGAATGGTATTCCTAGGCACCTCTGACACTAAGCCTTACAGTACTTGGTGCCACTATTATGCAGGTCTGGCACTTAAGAAGGTTTGATTCACCTGCTTTTGACGTCAGAGTCATTTGCCAGATTCAGAGGTATAGCTCTTTCCTATTTAAATGGATGTAATAGACCCGCACGTTTACTCACACCAGGTACACTTCTTGGATAACACTGCTGTATGTTGAGCATTGTGAAACTTTGTTAAAAAGAACTGTAACCTGTTAAAGCTTAAATTTCATTTGTTATTGATACTAGTGAATGTAGGTATGAGATTAAGAGTTTCACCAACACTGTTTTTTGGGGAATGTAGTATCTGTTGAAGCAAGTTAAAACATAGTGGTAGCTATGTTCTACAGGTGAAAACAGTAAGAAATGCATTGTGAATTTGTGACAAAAAGAAATGTAACCTGTTAAAGCCTGTATTTCAGTTATCACTGATGCTAGTGAATTAGTTATGAGATTGAGTTTCACCAAAGTGAACTGTTTTTTGGGGAAAGTAGTAAGTGTTTAAGTAAGTTAATACGTAGCGGTATCTATGTTTTACTGGTGAAAATAGAAAGAAACGCTATGATGCCTTTTTAAGTTTATTACAACAAAGCAAATGCAGGTTAGTTTGATGTGTATATCTGGACCATCTAAATATTTGATGTAGCCTATTTAGTTAAGAGTTTAAAAGTGATTGTTGTTACACACATTATTATTTTTTGCCAGGAGTTAAGTGGTGGGAGTCGAATATAACATATAGAATGAAGGAACATTTGAATGAACTAAAAGTATTATACATGTAAGGGCTTTATATATGTCTTTTTTCATGTCTTTATAAATGACAAAAATGTTGATATGTGAATATGTTGATTAAAAATTTTAATTTTGTTTTTTTAAAAGGAACCAGTCTTCCTGATGAAGGGATTTTCCTAAAACATAGAAGTAATGTGACTGGATGTTAAAATAATAAATTTTAGAATCTGAAACGGATTGGAGCATATTAGCCATTGTTTTGGGTGAGTTGGCCAGTTAACCAGTATATTTTGTGAATTCCATACTTATTTAAAGCATCAGAAACTTTCCTAGGCACATCAGTCAAACCATCCTCAGCCCGTAATGTCATATTTTTCCTGTGGATCCACACCACCAGGATTTGTTAGATGATTTATTGTTTGCCAGAATTTACGTGAGTCTTTATTACAGTTCATCTTATTCCTGTAATAAGAGACTTTTGCTGTTTTTATTATTTTTTTTACTCTCGTTTCTTTTACATTTAAACAGTTCCCAATCACTATTTAGTTTAGTTCTGGCTTTCCACCAAATTCTCTTTTCAATTCAAATTTTTTTTCAAAATCCTTTCATTTATGTAGAGGAGTCTATTATTTCTACTATAATGTTTAGTTTTTGGAGTGTGTAGATCACATATATTATGGAAGGTATCTAGGAAATATTCTACAGTTTGGTCTAGATCAGGTATTAACTTTCATCTGTCCCATTCTTCCCTCTCTATGCTTAACAAGAATTAATCTTCGGAAAGATTCTGCATATCCCTTACACAATTATTATTCAAGTGACCTGATAACTGCTGAACATGCAGTTTAGACATTGTAGCGCAAACTGGATTGTGGTCCTCTAGATAAAGAGGAAGAGGAAGAGTTCCAGAAGCTTCTATTTTAAATTGAGAAGATGTAAATAGTAAATCCAAGATGTTTCCCTGTGTTAAGGCATTGGTATATCTTGTGGGAGTTTTTATTTGCTGTGTTACCTCAAGGGCCGAAACTATTTCTTTAAGCTGCCTTCCTCTGTGCTTGTACAAGTCACAATTCATGTTATCCATTAAAACTAACAATCTATCCCCTATACAGTCACAAATCTTATTATCGAATTTACGACTTCTTCAATGGCTGTAAAATTAGACTTGGGGGGTATACAACTGCCAAGGCCAGAGACCAGGACTTCCAATCCTGCTACCCCCCCCCCAACAATCACACAATCTGCCACATCACACCATACAACAGGATGGTTGAGTAACCTAAACTAAAATGAGAAACATACCTTAGCTGATAATTTAGCAAATATAAAGTCACCCTCTGCCATACTTAGCAACATTCCATTTATATCACACGCGACTACACTGAAGTCTGCTATAACACCTCATCAATATATTCTAGTCAGGGTCAACTAGATAACAACAGAAATGCCCACCAGTTGTCCCAGTCCCTTTAAGCCATCAGGACCCTTCTTTCTTTCCCTGTGCTTGCCCTGGTAAAGCTCTTGATTTCCTCCATGACCATCTGGTCCTTTAGTCCCACTCGTGTCTCCGCAGGTCCTCTCTCTATCATTGCTCCTTCAGGGGGCTATCTCCCTGATCTCTCCAACTCCTGTCCAATGGCCTGGTCAGGCATATTCCAGCGTAAGACAAATTCCCTTGCTTTCTTAGGACAGTGGTAACCATAACTGCCCCCACTGGTGTCCACCAGAAAAACATCCGGTGGGCCTAATCAGCAACACAGGCCCTATTTATTTATTAAATCTTGGACCCGGTCTGAGGATTTTCTCTTATCCATGGTGCACTTAGGAGAGTTGGGTTGTGCAGAAAGTTCCTCTTCCTGCTACTTCAGCTCATTTAATATCCTTGCCTTGTTCAAAATTGTGTCCTGGTCTTGATCCCTGAGCAAACAGAATTTCACAGTCCTAGGATATTCTTCTGTCAGCGGTATCATCTGACTAGTAGGGATTCGAAGGACCCTATTAATATTAATAGGAGAGTCCCAATAATTATTAAAACACTGTGGTAACGTGCATTGAAAAAATCTATCAGGTCACGCACTCCCACACAATCTGGCAAACTGAAGATATCAGCCAGATCTTTCTTGATCTGTAGGCAGCCCCTACCATGTGTATCCAGTGCCATTTTGGGATCTTCTGTCTCTGCAGGTCCCCATGATGTAGAAGGTCTTAACCAAATAAACTTTTAAGTGGAAGTTTGGTGTTTGGGGAGGAAGGATGGTGGCTGAGTTCATGGCCCCTGATGGAGCTCCTTAGGTTAAGGTGCAATCAGGTGGGTCACATCATGTGACCTATGATAGCCAGAATTTAGAGAGAAAGGAGGGAAAATGTGAGAGATGACAGGAAATGAGTGGAGAATGAAGTTAAGGTACACAGCCATTATGGATGAGGGCAGGAGAGTTGCTAAGGTCAGCCTCACCTCGCTGCTCAAAGAAAGGATACTAGTATTCCTGGAGGAATCTGGACCAAGCAGCATGGCTTCACAATGGGAAGGTCCTGCCAGACTAACCTAACTGAGTTCTTTAACTCAGTTACTAGGGCTGTGGACCAGGGTAGGGAGCCGATGATGTTATCTACCTTGATGTTAGCAAGGCCTTCGACTCTGTATCACACAGAAGGCTGCTAAACAAACTCGACCATACAGGAGTGGGGCAGGAAGTGGTAGCATGGGTGAGTAGCTGGCTTGAACAGAGAACTCAGTCCATGAAAGTAAATGAGGCAGCATCAGGAGATAGGGAAGTGACAAGTGGAATGCCACAAGGGTCCATCCTTGGACCAGTACTCTTTAATATCTTTATCAGAGATACCACAGAGGAGTTGAGTGGGAAGGTGTGACTGTCTATAGATGACACAAAGCTCTACAACAGGGTGGACACTGCACAGGGGGTATAGCAAATGAAAAGTGACTTACTCAGGCTATAATTGTACAGAAGAGAGCAACAAAAATGATACACAGTCTCCATAAGTTGCCATACGAAAGCAGGTTACAGGAACTCAACATGTACTCCCTGGAACAATGCAGGGACAGAGGGGACATGATTGAGACATTCAAGTTTCTGAAGGGTATAAACAGAGTCTGCACCCATGAGCTCTTTATTGTCAATAACACCAGGAGGACAAGAGGACATGAAATGAAACTGAGGGGAGGAAGACTCAGGGGCAACATGCAAAGGTTTTTCTTCACAGAGATGGTGGTTGACCCCTGGAATGGTCTACTGGCTGGAGTCATTGACTCCAAAACAGTAGGGTAATTCAAAGTAGCTTGGGACAGACACAAGGGGATTGTGTCACAGAAATCCTAAAGAGGGAGATAGAGCTCAGGGTAGACTAGATGGATCTTTGGTCCCCATCTGCCGTCAGTTTCTATGTTTCTATACTAAGACAGTGCTAGAAACGTGGAAGAGTGTCCAGTCTGTTGAGAGATGAATTGGGAGCAGCATAGACCACATCTGCATAGTCAGACACCAGTAGGATCGTTTTAAGGAGGCTCTCACAGCAGACTGGGAGGGGTAGACAAGACTTGTGATAAAAGGCGCTGAATTTGAGGTGAGGATTTGGTGAGTAGCTTCAATATGGGTAGGAAATTTCAGGCATCCATCTAGCTAAATCTAAGTACTTGAAGTGAGGCAGATTTTGTTTTCTATATATATTTTAGCCTCCATTTTTTCCCCTCATGTGTTTTTCTCCTGGCCCTTGTCCTGGCCGCACGCGCTTGTGGAGGCACGTGCATGCCACAGTACTGAGATGCCCTCCCGCTACTTGCCACCTGCCCACCTACACTACCCTTTGACCTCCATCCAGGGGCAGTGGAACTATGGTAAATGACATGGTATCTTCCTGGAAGAAGAGAGTTGCCTTTCAGCTGCTCAGTCCTGCTCCCTCCCTCCCCCATGCTGGCTCTTCAATGACCCAAGCTCATTCCTGAACCCAGGTCACCAGTGTGACACGAGGTGCAGTAACCATGCAGAGGCACAAATGTATAAATAGTTGCATAGAAAAAATTAGAATAATTAGTACAACTGCACCATGATGATAGGTATAGTTTTAATACTGCCAATGTAGGGAATGCCAACTGGATAACGACTTTGGGATGGCGAAATCCCTCACAGCGACAGGTTTCAAGATTGTCACTGTGAAGGACCCAAGGGTGAAATTTTGACCTTTTGCCATCTTTCACCTCCCTCTTCGAAACAACTCTTGACTTGGAGTTAGATATCTTAAAAAGGAAGGGCAAGGCCCCCACATGGGGGATTCAAGGAGCACATCTCCCTGATAGAAAACGCACAATGTCTGACAGGCAAAACTTCACCTGTTGGCATTGGTGATCTTGCCATGCCGAACTTCAACAACACTGTTATCTTTTCGGCATGGTAGAACCACAATGTAGCAGTACAACCTTAACAAACAGATAAGGAGATGCAGTCAAGGGAAGGGGACCCCAGCTTTTAGATCCTTATCCCCTGCTGTGGTGATACCTTTACATACCAGACAGAGAGTGACACTATAGTACTGTGCCGTTTTCTAGAACCACAATGGAATCCATCAAACATGGTACCCTTCTGCCCACATCCATGCCAGCATAAATCATTTGTTTAGTGTCTCTGTTAAACAATCTATTCGGGGGATGTAATATGCCCAGCTAAGTACTTTGTATTCTATGGGTTTATTTTCTCTGTAAATATAAGCCATTTTTGCATCTCATTCTCTGCAGCATTTATCCCATATATATTTGTTTATGGTGATATTACTTTCATTCTGTCATTTATTGTTAATATTAAGAATTTCTATGTTTGCATGTGCACATGTGCAAAGCGAACATGTTGTGTCTACTTGGGAGAGTAGAAGCAGCAGAGGTGTGTCACTGTAGCATCCAATGCTGCTCAGGCTGTGGGGGGCTTGCCCCTGACAGCCCAGTGAGGAGCAGAATGACAGTGACGGTCTTCAACCTGGCTGATGAGCGTAAACCTTGTGTAGTTGAAAGGCTGAAGCAACACCTATCAGTGTGGCTGTTTCTTTTTATGTAAAACAAGCTGCCCAACAGCCAGCTAAGCAATGCATCATCATCATCATCATCAGCCTGCTCCTTGAACAACCCACTCACCTCCCGAGTGCTCCCCCATGCCAACACACACAAACACCCAACCGCTGCTGCCAAACAACCCCCACCTTCAGAGTGCTTCCCCCAGGCCCCAGATGCACACAAAGTTTCAAATGTTTCATATGTTGCAGTAGGATACTCTTCACCCTTCCCCCCCAAGATCTCACTTGCTGAGCCAAGAGAATGAAGGTCCTTCTTCCCAGCCAGTAGGGGCTGAGTCTTCTCCTCAAACAATCCATCCATGTTCTGAGTACTCCCCTGGCAAACAAATGCAGAAACCCACCCACAGCTGTCAAATAGCCACCCACCTCCCAAGTGCTCCCCAGCTCCAGATACACACGAAGTTTCATATGTTCCATCTGCCATGGTTGGTAGCTCTTCACCACCCATTCCATCCAACAGCCCACATGAACCAGAGTTCCTCCTCCCAGCCCAGCAGTGGCCTGAGTCTACTCCTCAAACACTTGCCCACCTTCTGAGTGCTCCCCCCCCACCACCAACATACAAAGAAACCCACCTGCTGCTGCCAAACACCCCCCACTTCCTGACTGCTCCTCCAGCCCTAGACACACACAAAGTTTCAAGTGTCCTGTGTGCTTCAGTTGGCAGCTCTTCACCCCCCCATCCCGCCTGCTGATCCATAAGAATGACCATCCATCCTTCCAACGTGGCAGGGGCTATGGTTGTCACTACCTTCCTGCATACCCAACCAAGAGAGCTGCCACCACTGCCAAAATGGGTTGATGAACATGTTGGGGCAGGAATGTCACTACTGCTTGCCTAGCCATGAGAATAAAAAGTCCCTCCTCCCAGCCAGCAAGGGCCAGAGCTACCAGTACTTCCTTGCTTGCCCAACTGAGTGTACTGCCAACTGCTGAGATGGCTGGTGAATTTGTTGGGGGCAGGGATATCACTGTATTTCCTCCTGGTGGCATGCATCAGGATGTCAGGCTATAGACCAGTGGGAAAAAGGGAGCCCTCTCTCCGCTGCTGATGCCACATTCTCTAAAGGACACCACTGACCAGGTAATTGAGTGTTGCTGCTTAATGAGAGCAACTAAAGTTATAAGGGGGTCCTGAACCTTTAAAAAACACAACTTTGGGGTCAGTGGTGGGTGGTCCAAGTCCCTGGTCTGCAGTCCAGCAGGAACAGGTGTGCTCTAGCAGGGCCAGTGTATCATTTTAGAAAAAAAACTGTTAAGGTTATCCTTCTTTTTACCATCTGAGGAACATCGCCCGGTTGAAGCACCTGGTTCCTCCAGAGGATCTTCCAACGTTGGTCCACGCATTCGTTACTTTCCGCCTTGACTATTGCAATGCCCTTTACCTGGGGCTACCGTGGGTTGAACTCCGCCATCTGCAGCTAGTGCAGAATGCGGCAGCCAGGCTGTTGACTGGATCTTCTAGGTCTAGTCATATAACGCCTGTGTGCTCCGCGGACTGCATTGGCTGTCAGTTTTCTGGCGAATCACCTTCAAGGTCGGTTTGCTGACCTATAAAGCCCTACACAATCAGAGACCTACCTACCTGAAAGAGCTCCTTTGTCCCTACTGTCCTCCCCGCTCTCTCCGATCCACTGATGAGGGATTGCTAGGGAACCCCAGGGTCCGTTTAAAAACTTCGGGGGCAAAATCATTTAGTTTTATGGCCCCGACCCTGTGGAATTCTCTACCTTGTCAGGTGCGAAATTGCCCGACTGTCCAAAGCTTCAAAGGAGCTTTGAAGACATATCTTTTTTTAGCAGAGCTTTTAATGATTTATGACAGTTTTAATCTTGTTTATTTATTGTTTTATATACTGTACAGGCGCTTTGGTTACAAGAAAAGCACCTTATAAAAATAAAGAATGAATGAATGAATTTATTAAAAAACATAAAAAAGGAATCAGGGGTAAAGTAGTTCTGTTGGGGGGGGTAAAAATAAAAAAAAATCCTTTGCATAATGAAACTGGTTTCCGGGCAGACTTTTGACTGTCTTAAGAATTTAAATTAATCTGCAGTAAGGGGACATTCTGTTTGGTGCAGGGATTGCTAATGCCTGCAGACCTGTTTCATGCTAACATTTAGCTCAAGGCCATCTTTTCTTAAAATGCCCTGCTTTAATCTGTTTAGACTGACACAAATTAAAATTAAATCTTGTAGAATTTTACCAAAATATATTTAACATCTTATAACAAGCTGTATACATTTTGTTCATTTGAACTAAAACAGCAAAGCGCAAGATGAGTAATACACTTGTAAACACAGCAATTTGTCCATGTTTCTTGTTTTAAAGGAGATGGGCAATGATTCTTAAATAGTTAGCTGCCTTTCCATGTTCTTTTCCATGCTAGTTATGTATTCTTGTATTACAGTGGCACAGTAGCGCCACTATAGTTTGGGCTGAGATAATGTTAACCCCCTAACTTTGTACTTTAATATTTTTGCCCTCGTTCAATGTATTTGCACACATTTTTCCAAGTATAGTCTTGGGGGCAAGGTCTCTTGATGTGGAAAGCATAGAAGCTGACTTTTATTTTTCCTGTGGGGGCTCAAGAAATGGTCAAGGGTCTGGGTTTTTTGTGCTCTGTGGTGCATTTTGAGGGTTTTTACTGACTAGGTAGCACAGCATAACAAACACAATTTCAATGTTAGCACATTACTCAGATTTGCCTGTATTTTATTGTCACTCATCACCTTGATCTACCACCCAGCAGGTGTTGCACACTGGTGGTGTCACTCGTCCATCTTGCCCCCTCCAGAGCTATGGCATAGCCTCTGATGGTGTCACTCACCTACCTTGACCCACTCCCCAGCAGGTGTTGCAGAGACTAGTGGTGTCACTCACCCACTTTGCCACCCTTCAAACTAAAATATGTATGCTGTATGATGACAGGTAACCACAGGTGCATGCTGCAGGTTACACTAGCAAAATATGTGGGTTGTTTTAGATCAGAATATTCCCATGATGCCTGCACAGATGGCAGATTATTGTGTCCTAAAACAGGCTACCCTTGTTGCCTTTCTTAGTAGTCTTCACATGATCTGTCATATGTAAAGCAATCTTTATTCAAGAAAGGCACTGCAAAAATATGGGCGTGGGAAGCAGTGACTGAGACAGACACAGACCTAACAAAAAAAGCAAGAAAGTAAAAATGAACCACATTAAAATACTTTGCACACCAAAAGTAATGCGATCGATGGGTCGTGGTAGTACTACAGAGCAGTGTGTCTTGTGATGTGTATATTTAAATCCCTGCTTTTGATAAGCCATGCTACTCAGTGACATACTGCAATCTGCAGTACTAGCACAGCATGAATTAGGGTGGATGAGCAAGTTTTAAAAATTTTTTTGTGTGCATTTTTTCAACCCCCCCCAAATTTTGGGTCACTGTCCTTGAGGGGACCCCCCTTCAAAAGTATGTTGGGTGTTCCCAAGTGATTTCGCTACTCCCCTCTATGGGCAACAATCACAGAAATCTACCCCCAGATCTGAGGTCACAATGATCTGTCCCCACCTGCTTGGTGCTGGAAGTCCACCCCAATAGCATACCAGGGTTTTAGGGAGGACTGTGGAAGTGTCTCTGACACCTTTGAACCATGTAGGTGTCTGGAACCTCCGCAACCCCCAAGCCTGAGGTCACCTGGCAACCTTCTCTCCTTTTCCCACTCTTTGCCCCACACTGCGCACCTTTAGTCATATGTTGCCCACTTCCCTGACACCAGAAGCACACCTTCTTCATCTGGTATACCAGACCTCCCCCGTCTGTCTATACCCTCGGGATGATACCAAAGCATCAGTTACCCACAGGCTCATTTCAATGAGCAACCACCTCTCCTTTTGTAAGCAGGGGGGTTGTTACACAGGTGTACTCTCTGTAAATAGCTGTATACAGTTGTTTTGGGCACCTGTCCAAAACCATATGCCTCTGTTAACACTATCATTTTAATCTGGGCAACCAATTTAGTGTAGGCCACTGAGCAGTGCCTGTATCTCTTTAAACTTATGTTATTTAGAATATAGACATAAGGGTGCAACCTGTTTCGAGATAGTGGATGACACATCTGAACTGCTAACCCTCAGATTTATAGTAATAGATGTGGGGGCAGAGTTGGAGGAAGTGTGCACAAAACTGAAATTTCTGACTACACTTCTGCTCCCCCAGCCTCAGGGCAAACCTCTGTCAACAGTGTGCCAGGCAGCTGCATGCCTCCTGGCACCACAGAGCCAGCCTTTCCCAGTCATCCTTAATTCATGGAGCCTGTTGTGTCTATGTGTCACCTGCTGGAATTAATTATAGCCTGTAATGGGATCATGCAGTGGCTTCAAGGAATCAGCTCACCAAACTCTCTCTCACTGCCCCTGTCAGGCTGCCATGCACGCTTCGTGCACAAGGCTTGCTATTGTCTGCAGCTAATCGGGAGGAGGCTGAGGAGTCTCATTCACAGCCTGATCAGGGGGGTCACTCATGCACTGCCTCATTTTGGGGGGGTCACTCATTCACGGCTTCATCCATCAGGTATGTGGGGACGGGTCGCTCTTGCATTGCCTCATTGGGGGGGGGGTCACAAAAGTTTAACCCTGAAAGCTGTGCTGCAGACTTTCAGCAGCTCAATGCACTTGAAACAGAGCATGGGTAAAATCAATTTGAGCAGAATGGGAGGAACTTGGTGCAAACTAGACTGGGCGTAGACTGCATGGTCTGGTTTTCACCTATTCATTCAGTCCAATTCTGTCTGGCTTGCAAGCCAGTTATTATAGCAGCCTGTGAAAGGGAATTCATCCCCCACAGCAAGACATCCTCCAACTTACTGTGTCCATGTAGATGCAGAAAACAGGGCTCCCACTCACCCAGGAATATAGGCTGCCTGTGATCCACACTCTGGAAAACAGGAAGTTGTTGGCCCTCTGTACAGACAGTTGGTATGACCACATCTGGAGTACTGTGTATAGTTCTGGAGACCCCATCTCTGCAAAGACATAGACAGGGTGGAGGCTATCCAGAGGAGGGCAGCCAAAATGGTGCAGGGTCTGCACCAGAAGACATATGAAGAAAGACTAAAGAAGCTTAAGATGTATGGCCTTGAGGAAAGGAGGGAGAGGGGGGTAATGATAGAAACTTTCAAATACCTCAAGGGAATCAAAGTCCAAGAGGGTAGCATCTTTCAGAAAAAGAGATGTGTAAGAACAAGGGGGCACAATTTGAAGATAGAGGGGGGACCGCTCAGAGGTAATATGAGGAAGTATTTCTTCACAGAGAGGGTCGTTGATACATGGAACAGCCTTCCTGGGAAGGCTGTAGAGTCAAAAACAGTGGAGGAATTCAAGAATGCATGTGACAGACATAAGGCAATTCAAGCGGGGGTAGGAGGAATTAGGCTGTTAGTTAACTTGGATCTGCAGCTTATCCATTAGGTAGGGAAATGAGCAGACTAGGGGGGCCAAGCAGTCCTTATCTGCCATCAGATTCTATGGGCTACCTATCATCCATTGCCTGCTCCAGATACCTCACCCCAGCACCAATAGCTGATTAAGATGCCGATGCTGATAGATACACACAGGATGGTAGGACACTGAGTCACTTACACAGCTAATCTATAGAATCTGAGAGACATGCCAAGTATGTAAGTGAGCATGGAAAGCAACCGCCAGCACCAATCCCACCAAAATGGCATCTGTGACAACCTCACTGCCAATGCCAAGGTGCTCCAAACACCATCATTGGTCGATGCTCATCCTCCTCAAAATCTGGGGTAGATTGGCTGGGCTAGCATGGGAGTCAAAGTGAAAGTAGTGGTGGCTGGCTGAGGAGATGGAATGGCATTCCAGACTATTCTGCCTCAATTTAACCCCTGCTGGAACTGTGTAAATTCTGGGGGAGGGGCAAAGCCCCCACCTAATCTTCCTTGGGGGGGCTTCAGCCCCTCAGCCCCCCTGTAGTCATCACCTGTCATGCCAAGTTTTGTTCCAGCTGGAGGTGTGGATTCCTTGATCTGTATGGTGAAAAAACATTTTTTTTGCTGTTTTTTGTCATCAATTGGCACTCAGAAGGTTTGGAATTTTGGTCTGAAAATCTCAGGGTAGAAGGGACTTGGGCCAGACTGGTGCCTTTCATTGGTTTGGTGATAAAAATATTAATCCATTCCAGAGTGATAAAGATTTCAAATGTTGGTTCTGAGCATGCTCAGTGCACTCTTTTGGATAGTGGCTTCATACAAAAAAAAATTTGGCCATACAGAAAAGGATTCTGTTTCATATAGGGTGTAATCCTGTTTCATGAGAAACATTTTTTTTTCATATGGTGGCCACCTTGTTTCCATTTAAAAAAAAAAGCATTTTTGAAAACTCATAAAAATAATTTCCCGGAAAGATACTAACACATGAATCTTGCTAATCAGGACCATGTTAGCTGGATTCTGCAGTTAGTTTTTGGAAAAATTGCCCTTAAATGTGCTTTTAACACATTTTAAAAACCTTTTTTCATCAGATGATTTTCTTTTTTCATATGACCATACGAAACAGGAATATGGCCATACGAAACAAGATTACCTTCATATGAAAAAAATAATTTGGACTTAGTTTTTTTTACATTCTTTTTTTCATATGAAGGAATCTTGTTTTGTGAGAACAACACACTTTCACGAAAAAGGGTTCCTTCCAACAAAAAAATTTCCACATTTCAACTTTAACAAGCCATAGCTCCATCAATATTTGCAGTTAAGGGACAATCTAAATATCAAAAGAAAGGTTTTAATGAGTACTACAACACCAACACATTATACCCTAGAAAAGACTTTAAGAGACATATAAAAACTTAAAAAATCAAAAATTAACATTCCTATAGAATAACATTTAAACTTTAACATGCTGTAACTCTTTCGGTCTTTGAAATTAAGGGACAATCTATATATGAAAAAAGGGGTATCAATGAGTACTACAACATTAACACATCCTATCCCCAGAAAAATGTAGGGACCATATAAAAAAACATAAAAAAATGAAAATTCCCACAGGATAACACTGCATTTAACAAGCCATACTGTAAGTTCATCAATAATTGCAGTTATGGGACAATATGTGTATATATATATATATATATATATAGATCTATTTAGATATATATATATATATATATATATAGAGAGAGAGAGAGAGAGAGAGAGTGCGATAAAGGTATCAATGAGTACTACATCACTAACATGTAATCCTCCTAAACATTCATGGGGTATGCACTGCACCCCAAAATTACCCCAGTCTTCACCATGGTGCCAAATCCACAATGAAAGTCCGATCATCATCAAAAATGCACGAAAGGTGTATCTCCTCATCCACTACAACCATAGTAAATGTCAGGGCACACTGAGAACAATGTACTGACATAGGTAAAAAACAGAAGAACACGTTTTTGCCCATATACAATAAACCACTGGCATTTAAGAGGGGCACTTAATATATTTTTGTCCTTTGAAGGGAGCCCCACAAGAACAATTACAACTGAGCGAATAAATTGCTGTTCTGGAGGTATGGACGTGCAGGGGCCCAGGGGGCCCTGCACTTCCACAACCAGATGGACGTGTACAGCTGTAGTTTCCCTGGCTAGATGGATGTGTTCACACAGGTTCCTGAAAAGACTTGCATAAATGAGGATATGATTCTGCTATCTCAAAAAGTAAGGACATTTTTGCAAAAAAGCACATTAATACACCAGTTAGAGTTCAGATTAAAGTGACAAAAGTGGCATTAGGGCTTCCAACCCTAACTCCCCACCCAGCCCTCAAGCATGAAAAGGAAAAAACATGACTGTTTTTGCTGGCCTGACTGTTGGCAAATCAGAAATGCGGTGTTCCTTGTGGTACTCAACTCTAACCCTCACCCCATTCCATGACCAAATAAGGTGACATGATATGTTTTCTTCAGGCAGAGCCAACAGGTTGTTGGTAACAAGTGGGACGAGACAGTTCTGTATGTTTGAAGACTATATAACAATGGGGTGAGCATTGGGGGTTGAGAACCCCAAGGAAGACCCCATCCCTGATTCATCAACAGTCTGGACAGCAAAAACCATAATGTTTTTCCTTTTCCTGCTTTGGGGATGGGGATGAGGAGTTAGGTTTGGAAATCCTAATGCCACAGTTCCCTACTTTTGTCACTTTAATCTGAACCTTAACTGGTGCATTAATGCAGTTTTCTTTTGCAAAGAATATGCTTGTAAATAAATTATCTAGCTTAGGGGTGCCCTCAGATCTACATAGAGTTCCACTCTCCTCACCAGCCACTGCTCTTTCTTTTCACGTTTCTAAGACATTCTTAACACCATAACACCATACCATGCTATTTAACTGGATGGCCTGGAATAGTGGTATTGATGTCATAGAATGTTCAGGCAGTATGAAAAGACTGTGCAGCAACTGCTGAGGAAAGGAGGATTCAAGGTAGTTACAAGGGCAACGAAATTAGATTATTAATTTAGCAGAAAATGTCAACGGCATATAAGAATATTGGATAGATACTAAAAGGAGACCAGGAGGGCATCTAGAGGTGTAAAAACCTATTTCTTATCACCTTTAAGTTCTATTTGTGTTTTAATGCCAAAGACTGACATAACAAAAGCATTCTAAAAAGATGCAATGGGTTAGCAGTTAATTCAAATTCCAAAGTAAACATCCTGTTTAGTTGATTGTATATGTTTAGTACTGCTTTCTGTCTCTGGCATTCTATATGTGATTAACACAGCCTTCTTTTACTGCCATTCTCAGTTTAAATGCATGCACCTCATCTAATGATATTGTTCCTGTGGGGATTGAATGGTGAACTCATTTTACCTGGTGGCAATGAGAGCACAGATGTGGTAGTACTTTCTGCTAGATTTCCCATATAGGCATCAAGTAGAGGTTTACAGGGAGCAGTCGCTGCATCATCTGGAATGCTTCCTCAGTAATACCTCATGTTCACTCCCAATTGGCAAATCACCTTGTCGCGCACCTTGCCCCTGGCCTGACACCCATCGTCCTCCCCACCCATCATGAGTGTTAACATGCAAACATTTCAGCTCCCTCTGAAGCACTGCATTCTTCTAGGGACTTGTAATGCTTGTTTCTACCAACCAGCTGGATACTGCAAACATTCGGCATTGACAAATGCTTGTTTTCTGTTTTTACCCTGAAAGTTTTCATAATTATCTTTATAGCATTTTGCTATTCATTTTTCAGATCATTTATTGTTGGTTCTTTCACCGGAGAGTTTTATTCCCTGCCAATCCAACTTCTTAAGATACTTTAATTTTCTGTACGAAGTATAGCATAGCTACATAATTTGCAGTCTGAGAAAGATGGTGACTGCAGGAGGCTTGGGCTAGCCAGTTATCATGATAGCGTGGCTGGTAGAGTATTGGACAGTATTGCAGGGGCCTAGGTTCAATTCCTAGTTAAGTCACATTATTTATTTTCTATGTCAGTTTCTGTGTCCTTAAAAGTACAGTAGGTAATATTGCATTAGTAACTACCATCAAAATTGATCCTACAGTAGTAGTAAGGTTTGCAGTCTGTTTGTTTGAAAGGTCAGCTGTCAGAGCATCAGGATGGTATTCCAGGAGTATAGATTTGATTCCACATTTCACATTATATTGCTTTCTCATTACAAACTAAGATAGGGAATTAAGCACTTCTTACTGTTCCAATGGAGCCTCCTAGACTTGATGAACAGACTGTACCAACAAAGGCCATTCCAACAACACCGCCATAGGACCCCCTTTTTCTGAAACATAAATGAAGAAACATATGTAGAACTCAGATAGTTCAGAAGCTCATAGACAGGGAGGGTAATGACTCAGCTGCTGAGTTACTTTGACATGATGCTGCTGTTAACCAAGTATTTCAGTTTGAATTCTTGGGACTCAAGACTCCTGAAATAACTTTCAGATTTCATTTTGTGAGTACAATGTTTATATGTTTTTAGTTACTAGGTAAGGACTCATGGCAACACTACCCATTTACAGGAATGAGTAAACACTGATGCAGTATTTCTCTTAGGTTTCTGTTTAGTTTGTATCCCTATTTAGTCATTTGGAAGATAAGCTCTGAATCAACCTTACGGTGAACTATTTCCCCCAAACCCTCTTTAATTAGGTTCCAGGTTATTTTAATCCAGTTATAATTGCACACCCATTTGCTCCAGTAGCCACTGTATGGTGTTGGAACCATCCATTGCTGAACCCTACCCAAAATGGCAACCCAGAGTGAATGAATTAAAAGGATATACTGCATACAGTAATTTTATCATTTTAGTATATTCTATCAGAACTCTAAAAGATTTATGAGGAATTTTTCCAGGGCATTATGGGTACGGTTTAATTGGCTAGGCCTGTTTGTTTTTTCCCATATACAGTAGCTTTTTAGTCTAGGTTGTTCACCCTGCCCTGGGCATGGTCTGTGCCTGGCAGCCTTCCAGCCCCATCAGATGCATTGTCTCTCCCAGTGTAGGTTCCGCAAAGCAGAGCTGAGAGTACTGTTTACCACTGTCTTCAGTGTCCCCATGTTTTTTCTGTCATTTTCTCCCCAAGAGCCTCCCAACTCTCCTGGTGCCTAGCAGTGTTTTGGTCAGCCTTGCACAAGCAGCGACTCTTGGTGCCCCACCCCCCATAAGGTATAGCAGGCTTCCTGGTCCATGGCGAGGGGTCACTGCACTGACAGAACCTGGCATAGACCTTCCTCAGCTGGAAGCACTGCCACCAGCAGCACTGTCTGTTCCTGGATTGGCGTCACTGGCATGAATGGCCCACTGTTTCTTTTTTAATCTCTGTTTTACCGCCAGTATTTCTGGGAAGTCCAGAGTTCTCCTTCATCCCCACCACTGGTCCTTTTCCTGTCCTGGGTCATCCAAACCCACCCCTCCCAGGTTGCCCACCACCTAACTCCTTGTTCCCCCCCCCCCCCATGGTGGTCCTGTCAGATCAGTTGTGGTCAACAGGATATGCTGAGGGAGGGGGGTGGAGTTCAAAGTTAACTTTTTTTTTTTATTTATTGGAAAGCAAGTTGAGCACATATCTTATTTCCAGTTCCATCCAGTACAATTATAACATAAATACATTTATCAAGGTAAAATTATTCATCATGCCCCAACAAGTTATATTAATTACTAAGGTAAGAAAAACACTCCTACACTTATACAAAGATATTATATTTTTATCAGCCTTTTGCTATTCATATGCAAATTCACAGTTTCATAACAAATAAAGTGATAGTCTTTTAACTTACTTTTTAGACATTCGAATTACTTCCTCTGTTGTATTTTTGTTGCAAGCAGATATTCATCTTCATTGTTTAATAATTATCAAAATACATTATCTATTAACTTCCATAGGTTCGACAGAATAATAAGTAACCAAAAATACAGTATATTGTTTTCTGTGTACCAAGTACAACTTAGAATGACATGAGTATTTGTCTCTAAAACCATGTCCACTGTTATATAGCTTACCTTTGCTTCTGTTATTTTCTTACATAATTTTGTAAATAATATTTCACATGGGGAAAGTCTCAAATCTAAAAGATGTGATTATTTTTCTGTGCTCTGGTTTTTTTACCTCAATTAAATACATTAGTGGCCCATTTTATTTGCTACAAACCACAAATATGTCTTAACCATTCTTTTGTTTTTTTTTTATATAATCATACTTTTATTGAGTTTGTTCTTAGAACACAGACATAGAGAGTACAAAAACAGTAACAACCAGAACTGTCACTTACATTCCACTGCACATAACTGAATATTTTAACCACTTCATAAGCCTTTCTCAGTTTCCATCTCCTGAAACTGGTTCCATGCCATAATAGCGATCGCAAAATAGTGATCACTGTTATGGTGAGTGTATATCGCTGAAAAGCAAATCAACAACATACATTCCCAAATGACTCGACATCCAGAAAAAGAAAAAGTGTTTTTTGTGGGGCTTTGCCCCACCACCCCGGACTCCCTGAATAAGGATTCTCAACTCAGGGGATGCATGTCAAGGAGGGGCAAAATCTCCAAAAGGGAAAAAATTAAGTGCAACAGCCACAGGCATCGGCCACATTTTCCTGCACCTGGTCCCGAAACCTGTACCTGCTGCACCTGAGCTAGCCAGCCACACCACCACACCACACCACCATGTCACATGGCTTGCTCGGTGGCAGAAGGTACACCAGTCCCCCCAAACCCCTTTCCTGTTCCTCACCTTCCTCTCGCTGTTCCTCCCACTTCCTGTCACCTTGTACTACCGTCGCATTTGCGTAGGACCACTATCGTTCCAGGGTAGCCTAGGAGGAAAGCATTGAATGTGAGTCACCATTTTGACAGTCACTCTTATTCAGTCACTATCCTCATTGGATACCCCTGAAACCTATCTTTAACCTTATAAGAATAAAGAAACGGAAAGGCACTATATCCTAATATCCATATAAATTCTCATTGCACATCCATGGGTACCTTGCTGATCACCATTCCTGTTTCAAAATACAAATGAGGGCTCTCTAGCTATGACATATAATAATCTTTCTGTTCCTACCCCTCTCGGCTTGGTTCCAGTGTTTCTAATGTATATATAGAAATAACTAACTCAATCCACTCTTTAATTGCTGTAGTCACCACATTTAACAAATGTTTTTTGGTGCACTTCTTTGCAGCAACTAATAGCTTGCCTAACAAATATTTATTCATGGGGTCCCTCAGACCTTACAGGAATACTGCTAGAATAAACATTTCTTTGAGTGTTGTTTGGGGGGTAAAAATCTCCCTAAGTGCTCCTTCAATCTCTTGCAAAAAAGGGGAGAACTTTGGGCAATCCCATATGTTATGGAAGTGTGTGGTTCTAGGCTCTCCACACTGTCTCAAACAGTGAGCTGTGAGGAAAGCCTCTCTATGAACCTGTTGTACTGCTGTAATGAAGGATCTGACTAAGCACTTTCAAGTGAACGCTTTCCATGACATGGAGGAGCAGACCTTGTCTGTATTCTGGCGTACAGTTTCTCATTGTTTCTGGTCTAGTGTGTTTCCCAGTTCCTGTTCCCAAAGTGAAAAGGCTCACACCAATGGATTCTTACTCATGGAGCTGAGTGCTCTATATAGCTGTGAAATAAGGTGAGAAGAAGGATCTCCCCACAGGGCTACTATAATTATCTGTACTAGAGGGTTTTTGGAGCCTAATACCATTCCCTATCTGATCATTCTGGTTAAGTTTGCATGGACTTGAAGGTATCTGCGCATGTCTATTTGAGGAAGTCCCAGCAAATCCTTCACCATTTGAAATGGTTTGACCACTTGTCCCTGGAGTAATTGAAAAGGACCTCTTACCCTACAATACCAATTTTTACATCTGTATCTAATGTAGCCAGAGGAAAAATCTGTGTGTATATGTAGTGGGAGTAGCCATGCCAATTGATGTTCTAATTCACCTTTAATGATCCATTTCCTCCACATTTGCAGTGGGGTGAGGGCAAATGGGGGAAGGGCTCCTGTTTTTTGAATCCCCCGACTCTCAAGTAACTTGCAGCTCCCACCTTCCCCTATCAATGGAGCTCCAGCACTTTTAGCATCCCCTTCTCCCAACCCCCCTACCTACCTCACCCTACCCCCCTGTCTTCTATACCTCCACACTCTATACCCCTCCTTCACACAAGCTCCATACTTGAATAGCCAGTGAAATATAACGCCCTAGCCTTAGATTTGGTGTGTTTGTTGATTCATGTACAATAACTAGCTCTCAAATATGATAGCCCTAACTGTTAAGGCCTGTGTTAACCCTGCATATGTATGGTGTTTGCTTACTTGTCTTGTCCCTACTTGTGATACATTTGTCTATGTCCAGGACCACCTTGAAAATGAGCCTGCTCAATGGTGATATGCCTGGTTAAATAAAGTTTGATTGATTGATTGGTTTTGTGTACCAAATTGCTGAGTGTTCAATAATGCATTGTCAAGGGAGTGAGATGGGATTGCCTCCCTTTCCAGTTAGGCCCACTGTTGGTCAATAGCATTCCTAAGCCAATCTGTCACTGGTCACAGTTGAGCAGCCTCCTAATATAGCCTCAGAGCCAGTAACACCAAGCCTCCCTGCATCTTCAACCTACATAGAGTCAAAAGTCTGACTCTACGTTGCTGTCCCTGCCACAACAAGCTCAAGATCTGCTTATTCCAGCATGCCCAGGCCCTCTGGGGAACAGAAAGCACCAGATGTTGAAATAAATATAAACATTTTGGAGGACCATTATCTTAATTGTTGCCCCCCTTCTCTCCAGAAACAAAGGAAGCACAGAGCACTTGTCTTGGTCATTCTGAAGCTGTGCCTGAAGAGCGGTGTAGTTGGCTTCATATAGTTGTGGGCTCAAAGCTATAAGCCCAATCCCTAAGTATTTTATCTGGGCCAAATCCCAGTAAAAGTGGTATTTAGCTTTAACATTTGCATCTTGGGTGTAATGTACTGCCAGTATCTGTGTCTTGCTGTCACTGAGCTTGTAACCAGACAGAGAGCCATACCTCTGCAGCAGTGACCAAAGAGCCAGCAAATCTGTCTCAGGTGCTGACATTTATTTATTTATTTAGTTTTTGTTAACCGGGTAGGTGCATTAGCCAGCAAGTGACTATTTTCAGGCACGACCCGGGAGGTACAGGTACAATACAATAGTACAGTGCAATTAAGACAGTTACATGGTAAGGTGCATTGAAGTAATTTAGACATTGTTACAAGTAGGCAGGAGAGAACAGTGGGTACTGGCATTGGGATAGACTTCAGAGTAGGGGAGAGAAGAAGGGGGGGGACATGATAAGGGAGAGGGTAAGTGCACAGCCAAGTTCAGTGGGAGGTGGCAGGCCTAGAGACCAGGGTCAGGGTAGCCTTACCAGCTAGCGGAGCTGGTGGGGGCAAAGGAAGGAACCTGCAGCATCAGCGACTGTTTGCGGGAAAAGTGTCTGGGCTTATGGTTCTAAGGCCGGGTGAAGGGGCAGGCTTCGGTCGGGTGGGACCGGAAAAGTTACGGCATTGGCAGCAGTAGGCTAGAGCCTGCAGCCGGGCTCATGGAACTGATTCGTGGCTTGAAATGTATCGGGAGGTGGAGCAATGGGGTAAAGATGGTAAAAGCTTACGGCAATAGTGGAAGATAGTGGAAAAGGTGTCCGGGCCGCTGGTTCTATGACCGGGCATGTGAGTAGAGCTACCGTGGGAGTTGAGCTACAGATTTAGTTGACAACGAGCGATTACGGCTATAGCGGAAAAGGCAGAGGACTGTGACCGGGCTCGTGGAACCTTGCACTGGCTTTAGGGGGTTTCAGAAAGTGGGGGCACGGACAGGAAGACAGTTTTGGTGGCCTGAGCGATTGGGGGGGTAAGGCAGACAGGTGGCTTAGGAAGCTGGGTAGTAGCTAAAGAGCTAATTTTATAGCAAGGCAGCAGGATAGACCCAGTACTAGGTATAGTGAAGTCAATTGGAAGGAGAGGGCAAGACAGGGTCAGGCTGACATTAATAGGTTAAGCCAGGTTTGGACCCAGTGGAGTTTAGGGGGTTTAAATGGTAACAAGGACGAAGCCCTAACCAGTGAGTCTAAAATCAGTAATAGGAGCCGAGGGAACCGGGCAGGGTGCAGGAGACAAAATTACAGCAGAGCGGCAGTTGCTAGGATCTGCGTCCGGGCTCATGGAACCGTTTACGGTGGGGAGGGGTGGCCGGACCACAGTGACGGTGGTCTGACGAGGTGGCTGCGGACAAAGGTGCGGAAGAGGCCCGGTCTCGTGGAACTGAAAGCCGGGTAGTAAGTCTGGGCTAGTCGGTGAAGGGGGGGTGGGGGAGCAGATGAGGCTAAGATATTTAGGATGTACCAGTACCCAATACAAAAAACATTGCATCACAAATTGTGCAAACAGCAAGTTGAAGACAGGCAAAACAGTAAGGTCACGAGAGGCATTTGTCATACACATAGGCATTGGAGAGGCATAAAATAGTTGGTCCATACATTTTTAGCCTCAACATAAAAAGTGCAAGTAGTCTAACTGACATATAAGGCAGACAGGGGAGATATAGACATTCAGCATATACATGGGATAGGGAAGTGATGGTAGATGGGGGGAGGTTTAAATAAAGTGGGTGAAAAAGGGGGCATGTGGGACAGCTCAGGTAGGATCATAACAGGCACATTGGTCCATAGAAGTTAGGTGGTTCCGTAGTCTTCGCTTAAAACTGTAGTGTGAGGAAGCATGTCTTAGGTCGAGTGGTAGTAAGTTCCACATTTGTGGGGCAGCATGTCCAAACGCACCTGACCCTTAGAGGTGCAGCAGAGGGGAACTTTCAGGAGAGACTTGTCCAATGATCTCAGTTCACGCAAAGGGATAATAGGCTGAAACAGTTCCGATAATGAAGCTGGTCTAACCACTCTGATGATGGAGTCTGAGAGGCAGCATAGGTAGTACAGTCTGGTGGCAGAGGGGGAGAGCCAGCCTAAGTCTTTGTACAGTTGTCAGTGATGCTTGAGATGGGGGGGGCCTTTGATGCATAACGGCAAACATTGTTGTAGGTGACATCCCATTTTTGCAGTGTTGTTTTGTGCGCCATAGGATGGGGGCACAGTAGGTTAGAGTAGGAAGGAGGATTCCACTGGCAATGGCCAGTTTGGCAGCAGGTGTGAGCATGTGGCTGGTTCTGTAGGCAGCCCCCAGCTTGCAGTTTACAGTTTTGCAGGTTTCTTGAATATGTAGGTTCAGGTCCAGGGATTGGTCGAGCAGTATGCCCAGATAGTGGAAGTTGCTAACAACCTCAAGAGGGGTCCCATCAAGGTCAAGTATATTTAAGGGAGATGAGCAGGATCTTAGCTTGTGGGTCGTACCCAGTAGCATAGCTTTGGTTTTGCTGGTGTTGAGGATAAGGCGATGCGTTTAGCCAGTGTTGAGCAGAGTGGAAAGCAGATGTCAGAGTGGCGCTTAGATGGTCAGTGCTACCTGACCAAGCATAGATGACCAGGTCATCTGCGTAGAGTAGCGAGGCACCAGATACTATACTGCTGGGAAGATTATTTATGAACAATGAGAACAGGAGAGGACCCAGTATTGAGCCCTGAGGAACTCCAATATTGATAGTGGTGCTGTCAGAGATTGCAGAGTTGAGTTTGACAGCTTGTGTCCTGTCAGTTAGGTAGCTTCTGAACCAGTTTGTTACAGGAGATGAGAAGCCAAGATCTTTAAGGGTAGTTAGTAGTAGGGGGTGATCCACAAGGTCGAAGGCCTTGGTGAGGTCAATGAACACAGCCCCTGTCAGTTGACCTTCATCCATGTTTGTAAGAGTATCAGAGGTAAACTTTGCTAACGCAGTTGTGGTGCTGTGATATTTCCTAAATCCATGCTGTGCTTCACAGAGCAAATTTGAGGATTCAAGGAACTCAGTGGCCTGAGTGGCTACTATTTTTTTCTAGGATTTTGCTGAGGATCGAGAGAATGGCTATAGGTCTGTAGTTTGATATTTCGTTCTTGTTTCCTTTTTTGAATATGGGGGTGATTCTTGCAGACTTCCATATGCCTGGGACAGTGCCAGTGGTGAGGGACAGTGTGAATACTCTGGCTAGTGGATAGAAGATGAGATGGGCAGCAGCCTTCAGCAGTCGAGGTTCAAGTGAGTCGGAGCCTGGGCTGGTATTGTCAGATATGGTGTTTAGTAGTTTAAGAACTTGTTTTCTAGACACAGCTTTGAAGTAAAAGGTCTTTGGTGCTGTTGGCACAGTCTCATTTGTCGAAGTGCCGGCAGTTACATTGGTAGAAAGGGGCTGATGGACAGCAGATGCCGTTGTTAGTGTGGACGTATAGGGAGACAGGTCGGAGAACTGTTGGTTGAAGGCGTTTGCTATGGTAAGGGAGTCGTTGCAGTGGATACCTTGAAGATTCATTTCAGAGGGGGTGACTGATTGAGGGGTGCCCAAGAAGGTTTTGATATGACCCCAGAATTTGCATGGATCATTTGCAGAGCTGGTTAACAAATTTTGACAGTACTTGCTCTTTGCGAGCCTGATTTGTTTTTTGCAGACACTTCTATGTTGTTTGTAGATTAAGTGATCCCTGGGTAGGCTAGTGGTCTTGAACTGCTTCCAGAGGTTATCCCGGGTTTTGAGTTGACGGAGTAGATCTTTATTTAGCCATCTCGTTTGTTGACCTCTGACCCTTCTCTTCACTTTTTGTGCCGATTTTGTACCTCGCTAAATCACGGCTTTTCTTCTGTGGGGACCGCTGGGCAAGCGGAGACCCCAGAGGCTTCTTTGGGTGCAGCAGTGGGTCCTTAGGTACTGGGAGGAGTGGGTCCGAAGCCCCGGCGGGCTTGGAGAGGTCCTGAGGAAAGTAGCAGGGAGAGGTTGTTAAGTAGGCAAGCCAGGTAAAGCAGGACAAAAGGAGAGGGTGGGAGGTGAGAAAAAGGTGGAGATTAGCTTAGAGGGAGGCAGTATCAGCAGTTAGGCAGCTTGTTCTATGATTTTACTTAACCAGCACAGCTTTAACAATAGAGAGCAGAGATTCAAACAGAAAAAAAGGCGGGAGGAGAGTAGTAAGCAGCAGAGAACAGTTTTACAATAATTTACAGGTTTAGGGTGGCTAGCTTAGGACTTTACAGTTAGGAGAGACTGAAATAGCAGATTTATACTAGAAGCACACTAGGCAATGAGGTCTAAAATGATTCACCGGAGGAGCTGTATCACTTAGCCACGGAGACGGCGTTCACAGTCTCGGGGTCATTTGGGCAGTCCAAAGTCCCCAAAAATAAGGTGAAAACAGCCGCTTTCAGTGAAGGGTGGAACCAGCTAGAGCCCCTAACCCCAACTGGAGAGAGCCGTCGGGAGGAAATCGGTAGAACGTACCTATCATAATGTCATCTGCGTACAGAGCTTTACGGTGTTCCATACTATCCAGGCCCATAAATCCATTAATTTCCTGGTGTTGTCATACTACCTGTGCAAAAGGTTCAATATACTGTATATGGCAAACAGCAGCAGGAAGGGAGGACAGCCTTGATGAGTGCCTCCTTATATTGGACAAATCAGGGAAAGGTGACCATTTGCCCCTCATCTGGGCACTAGGAGCAAGACAACTTAACCATTCTAAGGTCAGTTAGGTCAGCTATGTCAGTTTATTTACTTCTGGGGCTGAGTGGCCTGGGAAAGTGCAGGCAGGCCTTGGTGGTTGTGAGGGCATCATCTGCCTGTGGCCCACCACCGTCTCCTTAGAAGTATACTGCTCCTCCTGCCTTGCCAATTGTTAGGTCACAAAAAACATCCATGGAGCAGTAAAAGAATGTTTAAAATGTAGAGCAGATAGGGTCTCATCCTTAATGCTCTCCTTTGCTGACAGACCTTTGCATGCAGCCCCAAAGTATGGCCAGAACAATGAATACGTCGATTGCATGTGTTTAAGGAACATGTAGCCAGCCAAACACAGCTCAAAAACAGAAGCACTTCTACAGGAAACCAGATAACTGAATAAGAACCTTAAACACAGATGATCCTGTCAAAAATGGACAGGTGGCAGTTCGCATTACACAGGAGAGCAGAATTAAGCAATAAATCATAGGAGGGTGTGGGTTATGGGGGGATTTACCACAGCTGGCATGGTTTGGCCACGAGGCTGCAAGCAGAGTGGTCAAATCATTTGGGGTGTAGGACTAGCTTTGAATGATGAGCACACAGTTCTCTTTTAAGATCAAAGGGTAGTCCACCACCAGGGGGTCTTAATCACAAACTAGGGGTAATTTCAAGAAAAAAAACAAGTATTTCATTACAGAGCAAGAAAAATCCCAGGGTTTGACACACAATGGGATTGCTACAGGTGGGAAACTAGGAATAAGTAGAAGGTCAACAAAAATGCAGAGAGTTTTGACATGATTCTGAAAGCCTAGGTAGGTAAATGTGATGGCCTCTTGCAATTATCTGTCCTTAACTATCTATGTATGTGTATGTATATTTGTGTGTATACATATATATATATGTAACCCCCCTGTAAATGAGGGTTCTCAAAAGTCTTCCAGGAGCTTGCCTGAATGCTCCAAGTCTGGGCGGTGTTCGGCATCTGAGCTGTTTAAATGCGGTTCCAAGTGAGTGTTATTTGAGCCTCCATGTACTGTCTATTTAAGAGCTGTCTGCTTTGCAGACATAATTAATTTAGAAGGGGGATTGTGTGTTTCAATGCCCACGTCCCGCCCGGGCTGCTGTCAACTCGCTCCGTTTCTGCTGTCACTAAATGCGCAGGGGGAGCTTTTCCAAAAGGTGCAACAGTCTGCCAGGAATTGTTTAGAGTAATAATGAAAATACAGTTTGTCTAACCTGCTTTTCTTTGCAGTCTGAACTGTTTTTGCCTAGACCTCCATTCTAGTTTTGAACTGATGAACTGGACCAATTAGTGTGGGGGGACCTTTAAAATGGAGCCTGCTGCTGGCAAATCAGAACTAGGACTCTCATTGTGGAGCCAGCCACCTATGTGCTGTATGGCCAGTGACTCTGGGAAATGTAGTTTTGACCTTGGCCCCTTTTTCTACCAACAGAGGGAGTCTTATTGTGAGTGACAGCTGAACCAGCCAACAGAATAGTGTGGAGCTAAAAGGAAATGCCCTGCTCTGTGACTGGAAAGATCAGATGAGTTGTGGCAGTGAAGAGAGAAGGAGCTATGTGCTTCTGCGGTGTATAGTTTCACGTGGGAATTGCATGTGTGGCCCTGAGTTTTGGTCTGCAGCCTTTGTGAGTTCCAGTTAAGACTGAATCTGAGTTGTGAGGAGAAAGAAGCACTAGAAGTGTGTAAACCAGGTTCACCATGTAGAAGACTGGAGAAATTGCTGAATTGCGCTCGGTCTGTCAGGAACTGAAGCTGCTGTGCGTGCTCCAGGGTATTTTGCAGTAATTGCAATCGGGATCGAGGAGCAACCTGCCTGGTATAGTACTTTCCTTTTACATATGAATGTGCGTAGTGCTTGTGGGGAATCACTATTTCCAATCCCCCGTGCTGTGTGCTGTGTGCTGAAGCTGGAAGCAAACACCAGCTTAGCTTTGACTAAATACGTTTACTATCAACTGCAGTGGGGTCCTGTCACAAGGACCTTGTCTCCATGCCCTGTTGTTCGGGCAATCCAGAAGAACATCTACCATCTGGTCCTCAGCTTGGGTATTGTGAGTACAAATCAGGGTATTCCCCTGCAGTCTCATTTCAATCACAAGTATGTCATCTAATTCTTATTGTTTCCCTGCTTCATGGACTGAGCCATCTGGTTCCAGACTACAATTGGGTGTTGTGCATATATTTTCTTCTACAGGGACCTATCCATCTGCACCTGCCGGCCAACACCGGGCAACGGACCTGGCTAGCCCCCCCAACCTGGGTACCCAGAGTGTGACTTTTCAGACCCTGTATGTGTGCACAGTACTGTGATTTAATGCCACCAATTAACCTGATTTTCCTCTCCCGTGTTACTGCCCCCTAAATAAATCAGATTTGTTGTTGTTATACTATATACTGTCTGTGGTGTTGGTACTTATGGAAACAGTATTGTGTTTTGCTGTGTATGTTGTTTAACTTTATTTTACAGGGGGTCCTCAGAGACGTGCTGCAGTATCAGTCTTGAGGGTAAGTGGTATCCATATGAGTGAACAGTGTGTATATGTGTGGTATTGGGGCTGTAACTCCGGGGTACTGTGTGAGCCACTAGAGGGAATAAAAGGGGGTCTCAGTGTCCCAGAGGGCTGTGACCAAGCTAGTCTAACCACTACAAACCTGACCTCTGGGTGGAGGCACCCGCCATAGGTCCTAGGCCCCTCAACCTGTCCATAGTCAAACAGGCAGGGGTAGTAGCCCTTGGGATAGCACCACCTATGGGTTATATATATATATATATATATATATATATATATATACACACATATATATATATATATATATATATATATATATAACTGTATATTCATTGCAAAAATTTGTTAATGCATCAGTTAGGGTTAAAGCGTAAGGTGAGAAATGAGATGTTAGGTTTCAGCCCCTAACCCTCCCACCCCTCCCATCCTCTACAGACCGACATGTGCCGGGGTGTGCTATGTTGTCATCAGGCCCAACTCTCACTGCATTCCATGTGTAAACTGGTTGACATGCTACAGTAATGGAGAATGGGTGACAGTCAGGCCTCATGACCCTATGGCACACCCTGGCATCTGTCGGTGTGTGGAGGATGGGTGGTGGGGTGATGGGGGTTTGGGGCTTAACCCTAACATTTCATTTACCCATTTTTGTCTCTTTAACCCTAACTGATGCATTAACAAAGTTTTATGCAATGAATTTCCTTACTCTTTGAAAAAGTGTAATGTAACTAGTAAATGGTATGTGTTGGTGGGAGTGCGGGGCCCGTCAAACTGCCCATTTGTGCATACTGATATACATATGTGGGAGTGGGAGCCCTTCGTGCCCTGCGCTCCCACTTACACATAAGAACATAGCCATACAGTAGCCCTATGGGCCTGAAAAGGAACCCTTGTAACCCTAACGTAGCCATGCAGTAGCTCTATAGGCCTGAAAAGAAACCCTTGTAACACTAATTTGACAATATCTCAGTAATTGTACAACCTATGAAAAAATTCCACTGCTGTTGTAATCATGACTTTGGAACCGCCACGCGGAAGGTGGACTAAGCTGCTGGTAGCGAAAAACCCATATCTCGCATTGTTTCCGAGATATGGGCACTGAGAGTCACTGTGGGTGCCGCAGTATTATCCTATGGGACAAATCTCAACTTTGTGATGGCTATTCGTAACCAATTAACTTTTTAACATTTAAATAGCATAATTCACCTCTCTGGGGCATCCCTTTTATAACCTGTAAATTTCAAGCCAAAAGATCAAACTATTTATTTACAGTGCAGAGGCACCGTTTTTAAAATTTTAGTCCACGAGGCATCAAAACCTCGATTCGTGAGGTCAGTCCCCATTCATGAGCTGTCAAAATCCCCATTCATGAGTAATCCTTGATCATCACATTTTGGCCATCTGGTCTGGAAATCGTGAAATGGGATTTTGTCAGTTCGAGAAAGGGGATTGGCTCACGAACAGGGATTTTGACAGCTCGCAAATGAGGAATTGAAAAAACAATCCCCTTTCATGAGCTGCCAAAATCCCCATTTGTGAGCTGATCCCCTTTCATGAGGGGTCAAAATCTCTGTTCAAGAGCCAGTCCTCGTTCTCAAGAATGGACATCTGGTCATGAAGTAACGATCAAGGATTTTGTCAGCTTGCAAAAGTGGATCAGCTTGCAAACAGGGATTTTGACACCTTGCGAAAGGGGATTTTGTCAGCTCACAAAAGGGGATTCAAAAATCTAATCCTCTTTCGCAAGCTGACAAAATCCCCATTCGAAAGCCGATTCCCTTTTACGAGCTGTCAAAATCCCCGTTAGCATGCCGATCCTTATTCACAAGATAGGGCCATCTAGTCCCTAAGTCATGAACAGGGATTTTGTCACCTCGCGAACAAGGATCAGAAGCAAGTCACAAACGAAAAATTGTAAAATCTAAAATGGCCATTTTTTGGCCAAAATGAAGGAAACTAAAGGCATAAGTTTGTAGAGGGTATCACCCTGAACAAAAGCCATGCCTTATTTGTGCAACAAGTCACCCATGGAGCAAGCTACAACATTTTGTTTGGGGAAAAAAATGAAAAAAAAATGGCTGCTCGCAAACGAAGAATTTTTTCTCACAAATGGAGATTTTATAAAGCCCCATCCACAAGCTGACAAAATCCTTGACTGTGAGTCCAATCCCGTTTCACAAAACATGCATATAAATCTTAGAATGAACTGAGCATGCTCAGAACCCAAAAATTCAAAATTAAATAACTTTGTAACAAATTAATATTTTTTCACCAAACCAATGCTGGATTGTTTTCACCAAACCTCTTTCTACCCTGAAAAATGACACACCAAAATACCAAACGGTGTGGTTACAGCACAATGGGCAAAAATCAGCAAAAAAGTGCCCCCCTCAAAAAAAATATATATATATATACATACACATATATATATATTTATGTACTACATCTACAAATTTATGCGTGTGTATGTATGTATGTAGAAGATATGCATTTCTGTATGTTTTCTAAGACTTCCTGTCTGACTGCATTGAGGTTGCTGGTCCAGCTGTCAGTGATGGTGGCATATTCTACAAGTCTGTGTTAGAAATGTTTTCAGAGAGACAAGGGTTTCCTTGCCAAAGCCAGTACACTTTTTGGAGATTTTCGCATTGACCTGAGGAATTTTATGTCATGATGAGTAGGTTTCATGGTGATATTATAATAAAGCCAGGGGGAACAGAGGTGCTGGACAGCCAACTAAAGTCCCTACTCAGTGCACACTCGACAGTTGTTAGGCAAGTATGCATCAGCGAATCAGCTGATGTAAACTATATCTCTCTAGAACCTGTATATAATTGCTCATTCCATGTGTCTGTCTTCCTTGTACTTTGGTTCTCCCTCCACCCCCTGTAAACGACGTGGAGCCTTTGCAAAAGAGTCTATGACTCAAAGGATTGTAATTCCGATTATACAGTAAAATAAAAAAAAAAAAAAATAAGAACAAAATGTACAGATAACCGCATTACATTATCAAGTTCAAAAGGATCTGGTAAATTGAAAAAAATGTATGCAATCTGGAACCATTTCTTCACAAAAAAACACTTCCATGAATTGTTAGCACAATGTAAATCTTTAACTTGTCATGAAAATGTCCTTCATCAGTTAATTGTTTAAACATCCTAGGTTGTTAAAATAGTGTGGAGTCCTGCATATGCAACTTGCCTTTACCTATCTCTGTATTTTCTTGAGGGTGATCATACAGTACATAATTCCCTTATGAAAATGAACTAGATGCCCTATGTACAAATCAGCAGAAGGCCTGATTGCTGCATAAAGACACTTTATGCACTCCAGTATGTAGAAGCATCTGTAATAACATGTGCAGAGTATGTGTGTTCTCTGGCATAAGCCCTTCCTTGCCAGTAATGTCACTGTGGAAGAAACTAAAGGGAAGAAACCTCAAGGTGTGGCAGCATGAAACCGGCACTCGCCAGCCCCTCCACTCCAGACTGCCCACTGGTCACCATACCCAGTGAATGGACCCAACAGAGACCAAAGCTTCCAGACAGTCTGGAGGGAGCCCACCACATTAGGCTAATGCCCCCAGAGTAGGTTGGACTCTGGTGATTTGGCTAGGGTGTGCGCTTTTATTATTATTATTAAAATTTAAAGGAATATACAGGGAAATTTCTTAATACAGTATAATAATTTAAAGGCATATACTGGGAATGTGGATGAAGTGGTGTAGACTGGACTCTGGTGATTTGGCTTTTTTTTATTTTTTATTGAAAGGCATCAGTAGCATATAATAAATGTTAACATAATGATGCATAATTAGCTGTCATGGGGATCAATCATGGAGACAACTGGGAGATTAAGGGTTAGTTTGGGTGGGTGTTTATAGCACAACGTACTGAATGCTAAGTAGTGTACCCTTCTCTATCCTGCCTTCAATAAAATAACAACACTGACACTCTTTGAGCATAAATCAAATGACTCCATCGTTGTCATCATTTCTTCCCATTCAACCACCCTCTAATCCATATTCTGCATCTCCCACCCCCTCTCACAACAAAGCCCCTTGTGAGCAAATCATGAGCAGTGTATTTCATTTCATGTATTTATTTTACCAGGAAAAGCTCCATTGAGCATAGCTCATTTGCAAGGAGTTCCTGGATAGGACAGAAGAATAAATTGAAGAGCACAGTAGTGCAAATATACAGGGATATAACAATTTGAAAAATGCAATCCGTACAAAGGACGCATACATACAGGGATTTTACATCTTTTCCAGACCATAAATGCATTCAAAAGTAAAAGATTAGAAAAAAGGCAAATCGTACTGAAAGACACAGTGGCCCAGATATTGAAAAGTGTTGCACATGGCAAAACAGTGTTACACCATGCGCAACCCACTGATGCGCCCCGGTGCGATATTCAAAAGGGAAAAATGCGCCGCACAAATCCCGATGCACCGGAGCACATCAGTGATGTATGCAGGCACAGGTGGGGGCGTGCCCATGCATAACCTGCACAGCCCAATATTCAGCCCGGGATATTGCAGAACCATGCATCATAACCCCTACTTGCGCCTGCAGAAGAGATAAGCCAAAAAAGTAACAAATGATGGCCACCCACGGTGAGCTGCCGCGTGCAGGGCGCCCAACACGGCTTCAGCTGCACCGCCGTTAGCCTAGTCCTGCCGCACCTCAAGGTGCCCCCATGCCCCATTGCGGGCATCTGTTTAAATCAAACCCCCGTCCAATACCCTGGTGGTCCAGTGGACGAATGCTGCCCGATCACGGGCATCTGTTTCATACGAGAACCCCGGCCAACATCCCTGGTGCGTCCAGTGGATCGCACTCTGCCCGATCGCGAGCATTGGTACAACAAAAACGTCTGATTACCTGGTGGTCTGAGGTACCCCATCCCGCCCACCCACTGACCCCACAGCCCCGCTCCCCAGTCAGCTGGTGGTGGCGGCAGCCACCCGCCGCCCACCAGCTGCACGCCCGGTAGGGCTGCATGCCCATTGGCTCCCCGCTGTGAACCAATGGGCGTGCAGCCTGGTGTCAGTCAGCGGGTGGCGGGGCGTCAGGCGAGGTGGGGTGCTGCCACCCACAGGCGGCCAGGGGCGGAGCGGGGCAGTGGGAGCTCAGTGGGCGGGTGGGGAGGGGTACTCTAGACCACCAGGGTAATCGGACATTTTCGTTTGCCGTGCCGCAATCGAGCAGAGTGCGGTCCACTGGACCACCAGGGATGTTGGCGGGGGTTCTCTGTATTAAAACAGATGCCGCAATCAGGCAGAAACAGTCCACTGGACCACCAGGGATATAGGACGGGAAGGGGGTTCTCTCTATTGATACAGATGCCCGCGATCGGGGGGAAATTGGTCCACTGGACAACCAGGGATATAGGATTTTTTTTTATCTTTATAGATGCCCGCGATCGGGCTGCAGGGGGCATCGGTCCCCGACGGCTGCTGCCTGGCAGGGCGCCAGGCACAAGTCACCGGGGATCGGCGCACCTGCATGCATGTGGGATGCAAATGGGGCCATAATGACATGCAAATGGCCCCATGTGTGCCTTGCATAAATTATGGCCCCATTTGCATGTCACCTTTTGAATATCGCAGGTGCTGTGACTGGTGCAATGGCACTTGCGCTAGCGCATCTCCATGCTCCACTCTGGCCACTTGCGCTGGTGCAGTGCCACTGCACCATGCACAGTGGGGGTGGCCAGGGTACGATATTCAAAACTGCTGAGCCATAGCGCAGCTCCGTTGAATATCACCCAGGCCACACCCCTGTGCAGCCAAGTTGAGCTGCGCATAGGCTTGCACCACAGCCTGGCGCAGTTTGAATATCCAGGCCATTGTCTATAACAAAGAATAGAATATCTCAGCTAGTAAAGAATAGATACAATCATGATAGCAGTTAAAACGTACACTTCAAATGGTGATTAGACCTGGAGGCAGCTTATGACAAATGATGCATTATTACAGGAGAGATAATGAGGCTGAGATATATATGTATTACAGTGGCACAGTAGTGCCACTATAGTTAGGGTTGAGTACCCCATTTAAGGTTAAAGTGTGAAATTTGTCAGGTTAATAACTTTGCCATCGTATGACAGATTTGCCTGACATTTAGCGGGCGTGGGGCGAACCATAGATCGCTAGATCTGCCAAGTTCGTACCAATTTGGCTATATGGTTGCGGAGATATAAAGCGGCTGTTTCATGTCGTATTTACGCTTTTAGCGCATTCTTTCCTCGTATTATGAGTTTATGCCGACCAGTTGGAAAGCTTCAGGAAAATGCGCCAAGGTCCCTAATATACCTTTCAAAGATTTTGTGAAAAACATTAAACAGTTCAAAAGTTATTCAAAAACAAGTTTCCCATTATAGTCAATGGGAAAAGTTAACAAAAAGATCGACAGTGTCGCAAATGCAGTTTTTAGTGTCGCAAATGACCCCTGTAGTGTCATGAGTCAGCCATTTTTTTTCAGTTACTGGTCACAGAAATGCTTGGCATTTAAATTTGGGACCATCTAGGGACACAATTCTTTTTGTGTTCACCAAGTCGAGCCCTGAGGATGCTAGTCATGTCTTTTTTGAGGGGCTTAAACACAGCAGAAATATGTTTTTAAAATTTTTGTAAACTGTAATGTCTCAAAGTAGTGTCGCACCTGCAACACTTTTGTGATTTTTCATGTAATGTGATTTCATGACATTACTTTGCGACACTATGCCCAAAATAACAGGAATCCTTTGCCACCCTGCTGCAAAAGAACAGTTTGGTCTTTTGGGTTGAAATTTGGAGGGAAGAAAGCCAACTTCCCACAGATGTGCCTTTTGGTGGTTTGGTGACAAAATATTACAGGGATACAAAGTAACGGGACTCCAAATTTGATGATTTTTTCCCATAGACTAACATTACGGCATGTGCCGCGCGTTTTGGGGCCCGTATCTCAGAAATGCTTAGAGATATGGACTTTTCATTGGAAAAATACTTAGCCCCCCACCAGGGGTCTAAGTGCAAAACTAGCCAGGAAAGTCATAAATTATACGAAATTTAAATTTTTTTTCTACGTCGTATGGTTCCTGACATATAAGCAATTTAATATTCCAAGTGCTCATTTTCTGCTCCGAGGCCTATTATTATGCATACTTTCTTTGTATTCACTATGTTTCTCTATCAAGCTTTTGAGGGAAAAAAGGGTGTGCACTTTCGTTACTGTTACAGTTAGCGTTTCCACTTACGTTTCCTTAACCGTTTTCGTTGGCGTTCCCATCTACGCCACCGTGTCTGTTACCATTTGCATTTTTGCTTGTGCTTGTGTAACCCCAGGGTGGTCACAAACTACCAGGTGAGAGTCTCAAGGGGTCGGGTTGGTGTTATTTTTTTGTGTTATTAGCGCTGTGTGGTGCCTCCATTATGTAACCCCCTACCTGGGGCCTGGGCTCGGGGAGGAAATTGTCATTCGGCATGTTGGCTAGGTTTGGTTACTCTGCACAGGGCACCCAAAGTAATCCAGACTCAGGAAGCAATAACTGAATGTCCATACAAGGAGTTGGGATTCTAAAGTGTGGCTTTTATTCACAACAAAAAGGAACAATAAAGCATAGACGGACCCCCATGGGGCTACACTCCTGGTAATGCAGATTTTCCTCTACAGGCACATATCTTCTTAAATCTTAAACCCTCGGATTTAGCAACACACAGGGCACACTGGCCTAGTTTTACTCTTCTTTGGTTTCCCTGGCTCAGCTCCCTTGCCAGTCCTTTGGACTACCTTCTTTCCTTGGCTCAGTTCCCTTGCCAGCTCTTTGGACTACTTATCCATTTGTCATGGAGATTTACTGGTGGCTCCCTATACCACCCCTGAGCACTTCTGGCTCCATCAGGGAATCTTCTTCAATAATCCCACGTCTGGGTACTTTCCTCGAGCACTGGCCAAGTACCTGAGGGAAAGCAAAAGTTGTCCCAAGCGAACCCGTAGAGGTGACTCTGGTCACACCAGATGGGGGGTCTCCTACCTCTTGCTCCCATAAATCTTACCCAGCCATTCCACTGGACTCTTTTACCTCTTCTAGAAACACTTTACTTTGTAGAGTCTCTATAAATGTATGTCACATTTAATCTACTGTTTCTTCCATCCCATATGTGCTGAACTTGAAACATACTTAATGAGTGGCTGTGTCCATTTCTCTAGACCCCCACAGAGTTAAGCAGTCCAATTCCCACAACTTTTAAAACTGTACTTGGCTGTCTTTTCCTGAACCCACAGTAGCAGTCATTTAAATTCATCTTGTCCCAGGTGAAAATACATTGGCCCTTTAGCAGAGCAAACTCACCCCTTGGTTGCAGGTGCCCCCACAGGCTTTTTTTTCTCTTCCGAAACATAATGAAACTTCCAGGTGCCTCAGCACAAATCCTCACAGGCAGCTTCTTTTTCCACTAGCCGGGCCAGGGGAATTGCCCCTGGAAGCAGGCTGATTCCTTTCCCCCCACTCTGAAACTTTGGAGAGTGGTCTCCACCACTTCAAACAGGCACTGTTGTGTTCCTCTTGTGGTGAGAACACACACCCAAACTAAAAATATAGCTCTCTGGCAGAGCTAAGGGCTCTGAGGGCCTGCAGCTGCAGCACACCTCTTCTCTTTACTGAGCCCACATACAGACTACTACTGACTGACTTCAAAACCTCCCAACATTCTATCTTGACTTCCCTAGCTGCAACATTCCAATGTGGCTTATGCAGCTGTGACAGTTCTAAAATGATGTCATCCCGCAGTCTCAGCAGAGACTGAGAACAGAGTGAGACAGTGTGAAATGCATTCAACTGGAATTTCACAAGCTGCCTTCCCTGCCTACCACTAGGTCTAACTGGGATTCTTGTAACCCCGGGTTACAAGGGGGTTATACTCACCCTGGGCCAGGAAAATGACTGTTCGCAGTCATTAGTTACCCGGTCTAGGCCATCCTATCCTATGTGCTACCTATGGAGAGGGCGGAGAGGGGTGATCAGGCCCCCTCCTATCATGTGCTAGGTACAGGCAGGCAACACTAAGGGCCCAGAGGCCATCAGCTGATGCATCAGCCTCTACTCTACCCGCTGACTATGGCTACCCAGCGGATCCGGAAGAACTGTCCAGATCATAGCCCTAATAGATCAGTACTGCAGCCCCTACTGCAGGTCAGGACCACAGCCTGTCTATCCCCGCTAGTCCTCTAGGGAAAGTCTATCTGCCTTTAACCAAAAACCTAAAAACAATACAACATGGGACCTCCGCCCAACCCTGGACACCTGCAACCACACGCCAGGAGCTAATACCATACACTATGCATTACTCCCACACTCCCCCACAACCATACCTGTGGAACGAAAATTACACACTGCAACCAACAACATTCTGTACTTTAATACTACAATACTTTTAAAGCACAAGGGGAACTCCGAGGAGTTCCTCCTCCTCTTCTTGGCTTCTCTTCTGGTCTTCTTCAGGAACACCTGCAAGAAAACAGAAAACAAAACACACCTAATCTGCATACACAGTTCTATTTAAACCCCTTCCATCTAAACACTGAAGAATCCTAAAAATATTTTTTTTTTTAGAAAAGTAGAAAAACAGTAACAGTATAAACAGCAGAAAAATAGAATATTTACAATACACATTTGCATTTTTTGTGGGATGGAATGCCCTAAATGTCCCTTCTAGCGACTCACAATGCCCAAAGGCAAGTCCAATAAAGAGTCTGTCCTGGGCTGGAGACGGTGAAGCAAAGTTCTAGCAGGCCAAAGTTCCGAAGGGGAGAGTCTTTGAAGACAGTTCACACATTTGGAGTCCGCTGATGTAGGGTGTGTACTGCAAATGTCAGAAATATAAAAAAGTTTGTCCTTACCAGTCCTTTGAAGAATGGAAAACATACAACACCTGTGTCCCCTCCGAAGACTCTCCCTGGCAGCATTCTGTCAATACAGCTGGGCAGACATCTTCTGGAACACGAACAGGATGGCACATCTGGGAACAGCTGGGATGATGTCATCTCTGGAGATGGAACCTTGGAACAGGAACAAAAGGAAAACACAGCTGGTCCGAAGTCATCCGATACCCAGGCGATGAATCAGGATACAGCTGGGCTGGTGTCCTCTCTGGATTTAAAGTCATCTGGTGGGCCAAGTTAATAGATTCTGGAAAGCCAGTACATGGTAGAACTGTCAAATGAGGGGCACCTGGATCCTGAACGTCCAGACTGGTGGAACAACATAGGTACGGCAACGGCTGGCATGGCAGCAGTGGCTACCACTGCTCTGCTCTCCACTTGGTAAGCATGGGCACATTCACAGGATGTTCTTGGCATTATGGGAAATAGCACAATGAGTCAGGTGCAAGAATTATTACCCCATCTGGGTGCTCATAATTCACATTGTGAAAGGATTCATGTCCCTTGCTATCCACAATCTGAACAGTGTGTATAAACAATGCCCTGCCCACTTTCCATGTTTGGAACTTTTCTTGCAAGATTCTGTCTCTTACAGATCTGCTGGCATGAGAGTGCACGTGTCATGGCCTCTTCCATAATCCAGGATTTCCTGCATCTCTCTATTTCCTCCCAGATCCTTCGAGGAAAGGTGGGAAATGATTCTCCATAGACTTCATTCGCTTTCCTATGAATCAGTCTTTCCTCCTAACTGCATTTAGTCAATCAGCAACCTCTGGCCTGGCTTGGGGGTGGCCAATCCTGGTTCTGCCAGCTTCTCATTCTCGATGACACAGAAAATGGATCCCTGGCTCCTTCTTGCACAGGCAGGGCAGTAGAATCACCACTCTTTTCCATGCGTTCCTCTAAACAGGGAACTGGAGGCTGTGAACCCACACCTTCTTCGTCAGGCCAAATGGGTTCCCCCTCATCATCTTCACTGAGAATCTGCACCCAGGAGTGAGCAGTTATCCTCACTCCTGAGATGGTCCACTCCTCACTAGGAGCGGAGGTTGAAATTTCCCATTCAATGGCCTCTTCTGTCTCATCTTCACCTATGAGACTCGGACATGGCCCCTCTATCCACGGGTCTTCTGATGCTCTGCTCTGTCTCTCAGTGACTCAGACTTGGACACATCAGTCGTCTGTGCTCTCTGTTGATCTGCACCCTCTAGCTTTATGCCACACTCCACTGAACTTCCCTGTTCAGGTCCTTCCTGGTGCTGTGTGCTGCCCATTGTAGGTTCTTGTAATTTTGTCCATGTGGAAGACAAACGAATCTTGGGCGCTTTAAACAAACCATATTTCTCTAGGCACCCAGAACAGTGAGGTACCATGAAGACGTCCCTTCCAGCATTTAAGCACATCACTCATACTCGTACTGGATATCCAGGAATCGCCACACAAGGAGGCAGTCATCCTCCATAGTAGTACTTCTCAATATTTCTCAACTTGTTGACTTCTTCTACGATCATAGCCCGGGCATGATCTGGGTAGTGGGCTGGTCCTGAAGCCATGACTGCAGGGAAAACAGACACTCACTGTTATTATAAGTCCCACTTGGTTGAAAAACTTGTCATAAAATAGCTCCCTTGCTGCTGTGTTTACATTACTGCCCCACCCTGTAGTGGCGGCGGCAGCACTCCTGGCACATCAATGTTCTGTAAATGGGTCATGCCACTGCGCATCCGATTTACACACTCTACTGATAACATTAGCTCAAACTGCACAAACTTGCACTGGTTGCTCTCTTAGCACATTTATATGATTTACCACAGACTTTTTACTTGCTGAAGACACTGCTCTAGCTTATAGTCCCATAACGCCTCAGTATTTCATAGCACAGGATTGCCTGTATTTCTTGCTGCATCTCTCATACAACTCAGTCTCTCACATGGTTCTGAAAATTATACTGTTGCTGAACCTATAATTATGCTCACAGTCTATTGCTTAGAATTCTTGTTTTTAGCTTCTTTCAAACATGGCACAGTCCTTCTTTGCAAAGCGACTACACTGCTACACACAGGTTCAGCTGGCTTTTTGGTGAAATCACACAGTATGAGCTATTTCATTTGGATGGTACTCACTGTTATCAGTAGCTGTTTGCTGCGATGGAAAAACGGCCTACAGCCAATCGTGGAGGCCTCTGGAAGGAAGCGGGTTGGCAGTCCTGCTGATTGTCCCTCAGAACACCACACTCACAGTCCAGATGATCGAGATGCAGGTTGAGCCTGAATTTGAACAGAAAAAGTCAGTTTTTTAATCTTTTACAACGCTTTCAGTCGCCGCGATGCTCCTCCTGAGAAGCCAGTTCACACACTCCACTCACTCCCCCTCTCGAATACTGTGCAGTCGCTCTAGAGCTGGCTTGGGGGCGGGACTGATTGCAGTCTCACCAATCACTCGACGCTGTGCAAATGAGCCTCTTTCCTCTTGAATGCTCTTCTCCTCACGGTGATTGTCGAGCAGGCAGATTTAAACTGCAAACCTTACTTTTTTTTTTTCAACTGTGACTCCTCAGCGGGAGCCCATTTTAACCATTTTTCATGGCCCTAAGCACAAGAAGTCTCTCAGTCCACGCAAAAAGCATTTCCAATGTCTAGGGCACAATTTTCCTTTTGCTGCCCACAGTTTTCCACACTTTTTCTTTGTCACAATTGCTTTTAAAAAGTTGGCAAATGCTGTAATTTGATGAAGGACAAGGGCATACACACTCTGGCTTTACTGTTCCTTGGTAACAGTTGGCAATAGCACAGCAGCACACAGACAACAGCACACAGTAGCACATTTAGTTGGCAATTACTTCAGATTTTTGGGCTACCCTCTGCCAGATAGCCAAAATGCTAGCCATCACCCGAGCAACCTTTCTTGCTTTTCTCCCAAATTTTAACAGAATCCCAGCGGTAGCCTCAATTTTTGTAACCCCAGGGTGATCACAAACTACCAGGTGGAAGTCTCCAGGGGTCAGGTTGGTGTTATTTTTTTGTGTTATTAGCGCTGTGTGGTGCCTCCATTATGTAACCCCCTATCTGGGACCTGGGTTCAGGGAAAAAATTGTCATTCGGCATGTTGGCTAGGTTTGGCTACTCTGCACAGGGGCATCCAAAGTAATCCGAACTCAGGAAGCAATAACTGAATGTCCATATAAGCAGTTGGGATTCTAAAGTATGGCTTTTATTCACAACAAAAAGGAACAATAAAGCATAGACGGACCCCCATGGGGCTACATTCCTGGTAATGCAGATTTTCCTCTACAGACACACATCTTCTTAAATCTTAAACCCTCGGGTTTAGCAACACACAGGACACACTGCCCTAGTTTTACTCTTCTTTGGTTTCCCTGGCTCGGCTCCCTTGCCAGTCCTTTGGACTACCTTCTTTCCTTGGCTCGGCTCCCTTGCCAGCCCTTTGGACTACTTATCCATTTATCATGGAGATTTACTGGTGGCTCCCTATACCACCCCTGAGCACTTCTGGCTCCATCAGGGAATCTTCTTCAATAATCCCACATCTGGGTACTTTCCTCGAGCACTGGCCAAATACCTGAGGGAAAGCAACAGTTGTCCCAAGCGAACCCGTAGAGGTGACTCTGGTCACACCAGATGGGGGTCTCCCACCTCTTGCTCCCATAAATCTTACCCAGCCATTCCACTGGACTCTTTTTACCTCTTCTAGAAACACTTTACTTTGTAGATTCTGTATAAATGTATGTCACATTTAATCTACTGTTTCTTCCATCCCATATGTGCTGAACTTGAAACATACTTAATGAGTGGCTGTGCCCATTTCTCTAGACCCCCACAGAGTTAAGCAGTCCAATTCCCACAACTTTTAAAACTGTACTTGACTGTCTTTTCCTGAACCCACAGTAGCAGTCACTTAAATTCATCTTGTCCCAGGTGAAAACACATTGGCCCTTTAGCAGAGCAAACTCACCCCTTGGTTGCAAGTGCCTCCACAGGCTTTTTTCTCTTCCAAAACATAATGAAACTTCCAGGTGCCTCAGCACAAATCCTCATAGGCAGCTTCTTTTTCCACTAGCCGGGCCAGGGGAATTGCCCCTGGAAGCAGGCTGATTCCTTTCCCCCCATCTCCACAGGGATGGGGCCCTGGAACTTTGGAGAGCGGTCTCCACCACTTCAAACAGGCACTGTTGTGTTCCTCTTGAGGTGAGAACACACACCCAAACTAAAAATATAGCTCTCTGACAGAGCTAAGGGCTCTGAGGGCCTGCAGCTGCAGCACACCTCTTCTCTCTACTGAGCCCACATACAGACTACTACTGACTGACTTCAAAACCTCCCAGCATTCTATCCTAACTTATCTAGCTGCAACATTCCAATGTGGCTTATGCAGCTGCGACAGTTCTAAAATGATGTCATCCCTCAGTCTCAGCTGAGACTGAGAACAGATTGAGACAGTGTGAAATCCATTTAACTGGAATTTCACAAGCTGCCTTCCCTGCCTGCCACTAGGTCTAACTGGGATTCTTGTAACCCTGGGTTACAAGGGGGTTACCCTTGCTTTTGCATTACTGTTACCATTTGCGTTTCCATTACTGTTTCTGTTTGCACTTCGTTTTGCGTCACCGTGTGCATTACCATTTGCGTTTGCGTTTGCGTACATGCTTCCATTTGCATTTGCGTTTGTGTTTCCTTTGGCGTCATCATTGCTGTTACCGTTAGCATTTGCATTTCCAATTGTGGTACTGTAACCGTGCATGTTATCATTTGCGTTTCCTCATGCACCAGCGTTTGCGTTTCCGCTTGCATTACTGTTCGCTTTGGCATCATCGTTGCTGTCACTGTAACTGTTGGCATTTCAAATTGCATTACCATTACTGTTTGCGTCTTCGTCACCCTTTGTGTTTCTGTTGCCCTTAGCGTTTGCATTTTCGGTTGCGTTTCCATTGTCAATTGCGTTACTGTTTCCTTTTACGGCGCCGTTGCCTTAACCATTTGCATTTCTGTTTGCGTTTGTGTTACCGTTTGCATTTTTCTTCCCGTTTGCGTTTCCGTTGGCGTTACCATTTATGTTACTGTTTTCGTTAACATTTGTGTTTCTGTTGCCGTTAGCATTTGCATTACTGTTTTCGTTAACGTTTGTGTTTCTGTTGTCGTTACCATTTCTGTTTTCATTAATGTTTGTGCTTGAGTTTCTCTTACCATTTGCATTATCATTTACGTTTGTGTCACCATATGCATTACCGTTTGTGCTTGCATTTGCATTACCGTTACCATCCACCACCACATTCCTTTCACTATTTATAGTGCTAATTCTCAAAAAGAAGGGAAATTCATGGCAAAAACTCCATTTAATGCATCAGCTAGGGTTGCTTCACAGCGACAAAAGTGAGGAAATTCGGTGTTAGGGTTGCCACCCCTTGCACCCCAAGCCCACCCCGTCCCCAACCACAGGCATCGGGGTGTGCATTGGGGTCATCGGTCCTAACTGTTTACACATGGGATGAGGTGAGAGCTAGGACTGACAACCCTAACACCAAATTTCCTCACTTTTGTCACTGTGGAACAGCCCTAACTGATGCATTAAATGGAGTTTTTTGCTATGTAAATATATATATACATATGTGTGTGTGTGTGTGTGTGTGTGTGTGTGTGTGTGTGTGTGTATACACACACACACACAAGATGCACAGAAATGAGCATAATATTCAATATGAAGCATCTTCAGATACTATTCAGTATTAAAACCTTTTACATTTTGTAACAACTAGGAACTGAGTGCACCATGAAATGGCATAATTTGTAGGAAACTAAGCAGCACTGCATTTGTTTGTACACCTATGCTAATAACAGGTAGAGGATTTTTTCTATAAATCAGAAAAATCATTAGAAAACTGAAAATCAATGTTGCTAGATCAATTCAATACTTTATCCTGAGGCCTGAGAATGATCAGGAGCAGCTTTAAATGCAAAAGCATCTACTGTATAAGTATCCAGTTTGCAAAGACATTAGATCCTTAAAGCAGCAGTACTATGTAAAGAAAATATGTGCTTTTTCAACTGTTTATTCCCTAATATGCTCTGCTGATCATGTACCTGATACTCTATCCCACCGGCATTGTACTATCACCTTGTAATCTGTTTAGCTGTCCTTTGTTTTTGTTACATTTCTGCCTCCTGCCATGTAGACAGCAGCAGTAAAAGACAGGAAGACAGGCAGGTGCTGTATTTTCTGTAGATCTATACAAAATGGAAATTGATCACTTCCTGGATAGGTAGTACTGCTGCTTTAAACATTTTCCAATGGCTGGGAACTGACTGCTCCACGAAATGGCTTCATTTGTAGGAAACTAAGCTGTGTTGCATTTGCTTGTACATGTATACAAATAATAAACAAGGCTGAGTTTTTTTCTATAAATCGAAGGAAAATCTTTAAAAGAGGACAGTAGTAGTGTGTCGGTTGTCACCAATACAGACTCTTTCCATCAAAAAATAAAAAGAATAGGCTTGTAATCAACCTCTCAGAAGCATGTGTGGATTTGAATGAGGAGGGAACACACAAAAAGGGAGGCACTCCAGGTACAGAATGTCGTGTGTGGAAAACCAAAACATTTATTTTACATATTGGCTCACAACAGGCTGAAATGGTAGCACTATCCCCCCACGCAAACTTTCTGTACCTGTAGTGTCTCTCTTGCTGTGTGCTTGCCTGCCATTTTTTTTCTGAGTGCACCCATCGCGGACCACTCTCGTGCAGCCCCTGCATATTTGCTGAATGAGGAGGAAGAGGTGGAGGAGAAACATAAGCGCCATCATTACTGACAATCATAACTACAATTGTTTGTGTTGTGTCCCCCCCCAACAAACATTAAAAAAAAAAGCATTCTGATCAGTCCTACAACACACTACTGCTGGACTTGCACTGCGGTCAGTTCTCTTCCTACAAAATCAGAACTCGAAGGGAGATCTTATACTAAGTTCCAAACCAAAATATACAGTCTGTTATCAGCTTGCAGATGTAGGGAAATAGATTGCTACTATTTATGATTTGTTTTCTAGGTAGTGTCCTGGAAGATAGGGGGATTTGGCACATTATATTTTGGTATATTATTATATTGATGGGAATCAATTCAATACAGTTGTTGAATGTTACAGTATCCAAGAACCTGATGCTCCGCTTTAGTAATCTTGGGCTTTATACAACTACTTACAAAGACGCTAGGAATGGATTTTCAGGGACCAAAAGAAAGACATCAGTTATTGTACATGTGCTTTTAGGACCACCGCTGTAACATTTTCTACCTTACAGACTCTGTTTGGGCTGAAATGCAGATACTCCACCCCCACAGTTCTATCCAAAACCTGTCAAATGAGTTTGCGGACACAGCCTTTGAAAAGATGAGATGTTTGTCCATTGTAATATAAAGTGATTTATAACATGGGTTAGCAAGTCAAAGGAATCCAATTGGGCAAACACCATCAGCTGACCATGGAGTCAATGCCTGTAAATGCATAGTTGGTGAATGTAATCCATAATTACTGTGAGTGGGCTCGATGCAGTATCACTGGGCAGAGTGGCTCTCATTATGTGTTGCAGAAAGGAGCAGAGAAAGGCAACCATTAGCAAAAGGAGTGAAGTGCAAGAGAGAGCTGCACCACACTCAAGGGGGAAGGGGATAGTGGAAAAGACAGTGACAGCCAGATTGGGAGATCTATGTCCTCTCTTTCTCATTGTCTGTTCTGTTTGTGTCATATACACCGGGGATGCTAGGAGAGACAACGAGGTATGCGGTTTTCACAGCCCCTTCTGTTGCAGCTTGTTCCCTCAGCCCTACATTGTCCCAGCAGTAGATGTTCCATTGACTCTCCTGTCCCCTGCGCTAGAAGTGGCACAGTGAGGGTGAGAGAGGGTGACAGACAAACCACATTTAATTTCTGCAAGCAGTTGTCCTGCACCTGTCTTTGACATCTCTCCCTACTCCGAGGTGCTGTCACAGTTTTGCATACAGTGTGTGGTATTCCCCCTATGTGAGTGAGAGTAAGAGAGAGACAGAACACCGGGACCACTTGCCTCTGTGTCTGTGACTAGCCTCTCTGGGGAGCAGTCAGGAAGACAGACAGTGTGAGGCAGAAGCTGAGCATGATTGCCAGTTCCTCGTCCCCCCGCCCAAGCAAGTGAGAGAGCACAGCTGCTTGCCTCTGTGGCTGTGAGAGACCTCCTTGAGGGAAAAAGAGAGAGGCGGAGGCTGACCACAATTGCCCATTCATGCCCCCCCACAAGCAAGTGTGCAGCATAAAATCCCAGACCCAGAATCCCAGTCCCCCCCGACCATACAGAGTGTCCTCCTGCCAGATCCCAAACAGCTGCTTGTTACTCTTAACCAGTTTGTCATACCTTGGAGCTCACCTACTCTGTACCTAAAGTGACTGAGAGACAATGTAGGGGAGAGACAGAGAGTGACAGATCCAGACAGCGTGTGTGAGAGAGAGAGAGACCCAACATGTAAGTAAGCAGTCGTGCAGTGTCCCCTCTCTCTACACTGTTGAGGCATGCAGTTAGTGAATGGCAGTTATCCATCTGTGTGGTCCGGTGTCTCTCCGCATTCCCTTAGTGCTGGGTCCTTTTTGCTAGTTTGCACTGAGTACTGTCACTCCTGAGGACAGAGAGAGAGACACATACACAAAGCAAGCAGCAACCATGCTTATCATTGGGAAGCTGCATCTGACATTGTGCCTGTTGAATTGGACTGAGAGAGCTGTAACTGATTGTTGGAGGAAGGGCACCATACATTGTTATGCAAAAGAAATTTCACCAGTCATCAGGACTGTCTGTGACACTTCTATGTGAATAACAAGCAGACAGTATCCATTTTTTCTTATGGACTATTTCTTAAGACGGCAGAATACAGTCCCCTTTTTCTTTTGAAACAAGGGGAACAGAGGTGTTGTGGCCTTGCACCTCACAACGCACCCCAGGTGTGGATTAAATGCCTATAACCCCATACCTTGTTGTGGGTTATTGTTGCTAATGTAATTGCCTCTCACGCTTCTAAGACTGATCAGTTTTGTTTCTTCTTCTGCTTGGAGGTATGGGTGTCTCCTGAACTCCTCAGGCTGCATTCACTAATTTCAAGACTTTATGTTTGCATTTGATGATGGTGGTGGTGTGTGTGAGGCAGTGCTTAACAGTTGCCTAGAGTATACCGTAGGTACCTTCTTTCAAATAAGACACAACACATTGATCAATGATTAAATACGAGGAGAGAATACAAGAGTCAAGTTGTGAATGTCCCTGATTGTGGATCTGGCTTGCCTGCGGGGAATTATGAGTAATTATGTGTAGCGATCCAACTATTCATTTTAAAATGAACACAAGAACATAAGAAAATGGGCAGCAGGAGACCTTTTGGTCTAGTATGTCTGCTCAAAATAATATGGATTGTTCCTGGTTTTCAGCTTGCATCTGTGACACTGTCCCTTCCCCCTCCCCAAATTTTCCAGTCTTTCGCCTACAAGGTCTCTTGACATTCCTTTATGCTTGTCCTAGGCTCTTTTGAAGGCTCCCACTGACTTAGACTCCACCACCTCCTGTGGCAGCTCATTCCATGCCATCACCACTCTTTCTCTAAAAAAGTGCTTCCTTATGTCCCTCTTGAATCTACCTCCCACCGGTTTTAGGTTGTGCCCTCTGATGGTGGTGGTGGCCCTTTCATTGACTAGGCTCCCGCAGTCCACTCTAGTTCCCCACAGGTATTTGAACATCTCAATCATATCCCACCTCTGCCTCGTCTCCTCCAGAGTGTACATCCCCAGGTCCTCTAACCTCTCTGTATATGATCTATCCTGCTGTCCCTCTATCATTTTAGTCGCTCTCCTCTGGACCCTTTCCACCATGTTTATGTCTTTCTTCAGGTGTGGGTGCCAATATCTTACTCCGTATTCCAAATGAGGTCTCACCAATGACCTGTACAGTGGCAGAATAATCTAATTCTTCCTACTGCTAAATCCCCTTGCAATACACGCTAACATCCTATTTGCCTTTGCTACAGCCATTTTGCATTGAGTCAAGTGCTTCAGGTCACTAGAAATTATCACCCCCAGATCTTTTTCTTCCTCCAATAGCATAACCTGAACTTTTCCAATGTAGTACTCTATTCTCAGGTTCTTTGCCCCATGTGAATCATCTTGCGCTTTTTGGCATTGAACCTGAGTTGCCATATCCCCGACTATCTCTCTAGTTTGGCTATGTCCTCTATCATCTCCTTTTTCCCCTCCTGAGTGTCCACCCTCCCATAGAGCTTGGTGTCGTCCACGAACATGCACATTTTTCCCTGAATGCCTTCCCCTATGTCACTAATAAAGATGTTAAACAACACCAGTCCCAACACCGACCCCTGTGGAAACTCACTGGTGACTTCCCTTATATATGAGAACTCCCCCCTACTGCTATCCTCTGCATCCTGCCGCTCAGCCAGTTATCAACCCATCTAACCAACCTTTCTCCCACCCCTAAGTCCTACAGCTTCATAATCAGCCTTTTGTGTGGCACAGAGTTAAAGGCCTTGCTAAAGTCCAGGTTTATAATATCCACTGCCTGGTCTTTGTCCACTGTCTGGGTGACCCAGTCAAATAACTCAGTCAAGTTCATTTGACACGACCTGCCTGCCATGAACCCATGCTGTTTGCTATCCTTCAGGCTAGTTTCCTCTAAGAACTTGACCAAGCCCTCCTTCAATATTGTTGCCAGTAGTTACACACAATCGAGGTCAGGCTGACTGGCCTGTAGTTATCAGGGTCCTCCTTGGGGCCACGGTTCTGGAGTGGCACAACATGTGCTATTCTCCATTCCCCTGGCATCACCCCCATATCAAGAGATCTATTGAATAGTATTGCCAGTGGGTCTGTTAGCTCCTCTGCCATCTCTTTTAATATCCTGGGGTACGTTGTATCAGGCCCTGGAGATTTTTCCACCTTCAAATTCATGAGCCCCTCCATTATCCGTTCAATCCTTATGGCCCCTATTGGGTCCTCACCAGCCCCCTCCCTGCTCCTCGCACTGCGCAGTATTGGGCCCTCCCTTTTTTTGGTAAAGACTGAGCAGAAGTAATTGTTTAACATCTCTGCTTTTGCCCTGTCTTCCACCACTATGCTTTCCCCCTTCTTCAGCCTGACTATGTCATCCTTTTTGTCTCATTTTTCTTTTATGTATCAAAAGAAGGCCTTATCTCCCTTTTTTATTCCCTCCTCTATTTGGAGCTCCTTCTTTGCTGTTGCCTGTGTTACCTCCTTTTTTCTAGTTTAGCCAGCATTTGGTACTCCTCCTCATCCTCTTCCCTCGTTGTCCTTTTACTTTTCTTGTGTGCTGCCTTTTTATCTTTCACTACCTTAGCCACCTCCCTGCTAAACCAGCTAGGCAGTCAAGTTCTCGCCCCCTTTCCGTTCATCTTTGTGTATCTGTTTGTGGCATTCTGTATGGCCCTTCTGATCGTGTCCTACATTTCCTCCACACCCAAGCCTTCCTCTAAGTTTCCTAGGTCTTCTTTGATCATTTCCCTCATTATTTTAAAATTTGCTGTTCTGAAGTCTAGTGCTCTTGTCTTAGTAGGGATGTCCTCCCTACCCATGTCCAGGTTGAACCACACTGTGTTGTGGTCACTTCCACCCATGGGATCCCCAATATCTGTCCTGTACTTGTTCACCATTGGAGAGCACCAGGTCCAGAATTCCTTTCCTCCTGGTGGGACTGGTCACGTACTGCATCATGAAGCCATCCTGGATTGTGTCCAGGATTGCCTGTCTTCTGGCACAGGATGTGGCTGGACTAACCCCTTTGATTCTGGGCAGGTTAAAGTTGCCTACCATTACCATCTCATCCCTTTCAGATGCATTTGTTAACTGAGTGCATAACTCCCTGTTGTTGTCCTCTCCCTGACTGGCAGTCTGTATATGACCCCCATCCTTATCTTCCTTCCTTTATTCATCTGGAGCTGGAGCCATAGCGCCTCAGTGCTCCATCTTACAAAATCTTCCTCCCTTGCGCACACAATATCTTCCCTCATGTATGCTGCTACCCCGCCCCCTTTTCCTGTCTCCCTTTCCTTTCTATAAAGCCTGTAACCTGGGATTGATAGGTCCCGGTCCTGGAGTGCTGATGCCCAGGTCTCTGTAATGGCAGCAATGTCTACCTTGTTTTCTGCTAAGAGTGCCTGCAGTTCTGCCATCTTGTTCCCAAGACGGCGTGCATTCAGCATCACCACCCTCCACTGTGTCTGTCATGCTCTTGCTCTTCCTCTGACTTAATCCTACTTGACTTGCTTCTTCCCCCTTTTCTGAATTGACATTCATCTTTGTTCCCTGTTCCTTGCCTCCCCCCTTAGTAGTTTAAACCCAGCTCCCTTGCCATGTATTCCCCCACTTTAGTTTTAATTTTCTTTCTCCCTCCCCAGGTCAAGTGTAGTCTGTCACCACTATAGAGTCTCTTGTCCACCCACGTGTCTCTCTACTGACCTATAAGATCGAATCCCTCCACCTTACACCACCGGTCTAGCCAACCATTAAATTCCCCTATCCTTTCATTCTTAGCTGTGCTTGCCCTTGGTACAGGAATTATCTCAAAAAAGGTTAATGATTTCACTGACTGCCTACATGCCAATGCTAAGTCCATAAATCTGTGTCGCACCACCTGTCTCCTCCCCAGCTAAGTAATTTGTCCCAATGTGCAGTATCAATCATGACCTTCCATAACATGTATTTACAAAGATAAATGCTAGCAGGCTCTGTCAGTTAGCAGCATTTATTTGAGTTATGGGTACTAGACTTGCTGGAAGACAGAGCTGGATTGTGAAACAGGGGTGAATCAGCTAAACTGGAACATGCAGGCAAAAACCAGAGTACTGTATGTATCAGTGGTGGTTGGTGCATGGGGGGGGCGTGTATATTATAATGGGGAGACAGCTGAATATTTCTTATATAATTTACAATTATAATGGTGTATACTGTAATTCAGCATTTGCATGGCATAAAAATTATGTGCATTCATTTTTACTGCAAAATACGAATTTTCGGGGATCGAACCCTTGAAAGTTATGTCAGTCCATAATTTATTATTTTTGTAGTGCATCTGTTTACAAATTAACATTATTACATAAGCAATATAACATGAAGGGATGTGCATGGAACAGATTTTACCCAGGGGCATAGTATGACACGAGGCCGCAGGCTGATACTGTAACCCCCTGGAAGTGTAGTAAAATCTGTTCCATGCACATTCTCAGAGTGTCTTATTTCACTTATAAAATGGGCTACTTGTTTTAAAAGCATTTCTAAAATTATATAAATAGATTTGTCTATGAAAAAAGGCTGTCATTTGATTAATTTATGTTAAAATAGTTCTTCTGCCTTGTTTGCTATTGGGCTTTTGTCCTTTGGCAGTATCCATAGCTGTATTTTTTTCTTTAATGTGAGCATGACTCATGCTGACTATGCCCCACCCCCAACAGAGATATGTCCATATAGTGCCATGGTAGAATTTAATGTGAGCCATATGTTGTTGTTCTTTTGAGTGATGCTCCTTTGCTTTGCTGTTTAAGTTTTAATGTATCTGGAAAGCTATCTGACTTGCACCTCCACGTTGATATCTCACAGTTTAGAAAATAAAAAACGTTGCTTCTGATTTTTTTTTTTGCTTAGTGAAGGAGGAGGGCAATGCAGAAGTGCAGCTACTCTACTAAACGCTTTCTCTCTCTCTCTCTCTCTCTCTCAATCCATGTAACCTCGGTCTCCTAATACATTAAAACTTAAACAGCAAAGCAAAGGAGTATTACTCAAAAGTACAAAAAAATATTTGTTTTCCCACCTTTTCTCTTTGTTTATATAGAGGATAATGCCTGACGTACAGGTGATAACCATGGTGTAATCACCGAGTGGTTGCTAGGGCATCAGTAAACCTTGAGAGTGCAGCTCAAGAGATGATTACACTATGGTTATCACCTGTACATCAAGAATTGTAGTTTATAGTGTATGGGACTCGACATGAGAAGTTACACCCACCTACCACCCCCAACACAAGTAATTTAGTCTTACCCTATTGATGATTCTGCACTATGGCCATATGATTGTGTAAGAGAAGTATTTATTAGGATACATGGACTGAACAACAGCAGGCTGAAATAGCACCAAAATTAAAATCTTTATCAGACATAGTGATTGCTAGATTCAGTAACAGTAAACTGAGAGAATTGGAATGTTATTTGAATACTGTAGGGAGACTAACAATCACATTCTGGGTGTGTAGAATACTGAATAACACTGTCATTCCATTTTGTAAACCCACTGCTATGATATAGATGAGATGGGTTTATAAGGTTCTGACATCACTACAGTAGGATTACAAGGTTGTAATCTGCTTGATTTCAGTGGGTAATAAGGGCTACCCATACATTATATAGAGGATAATGGCTGGGGATCGGGTGATAACCACACTGTAATCACCTCGAGTGGTTGCTAGGGCAACATGGTAAATCTTGAGAGCGCAGCTCGAGAGGTTTACTGTAGCCCTAGCAACCATGAGAGGTGATTTCAGTGTGGTTGTCACCCGATCCCCAGCCATCATCTTTTATAGTGTATGGTCAAAAAAACACTGTTTGCATTCTATGTGTGAGAATTATGGAACTGTGGTGCATTCTTTTTTGCTATGTCACTGTTTGGAAGTTCCGAAGTGTGGTTAACATCTTTTAAAATTCTAAACCGTGCATAACAAAGCTGTGTGACTGCTGATTATGGTGGTTAATAGGCACTTACCATACATTATAAAGTATTATTGCCTACATTCTTTATCCTGTTTTGTTTGTTTTGTTTCGTTTTTCCACACATTCACGATATGGAATGTTTATTATGGAATGTTTACCATAGAATACATGGATTCAAAATTCTGCTCAGTTCCACTGGCAGAATGTTCCTCTCCTAACATACTGCACACACACAACAAATGCCTCTTTTAGAGCAAGAGACTCAATTATCTCACTGTCAGGACAAGCAGAAAAGATTTCCATGATGAGCAGGTAAAGACAGAAGGTGGCTTCTGCCAGAGAACAGACAGAACACCAGGAGGAAGGAGCTACTGGTATAATTAAATCTTCTCTACTGGGACCTAAAATTGAGAGTAAAAAAAAAGAGTTAGTGTGTTTGTCAGAGGTAGTTGAAGTAAATTGTTATCTGTTATCTGTGTTATCTGTGTACTTATCTAGGTGCTTGTCACAGGTGTCAGAAGGGAATTATCTGCAAAATTAACTAAGTGTAGAAAGATTTTCAAAGTAGGGGGAGTGGCTTAGCTAGAAGGAGCCAGGTTAAAACCAGATTTAAGCACTGCCCTAGATAGCTTCTGCCAGAGAACAGACAGAACACCAGGAGGAAGGAGCTACTGGTATAACTAAAACTTCTCTACTGAGACTATATTGCCCTCCTTACCTCCCCTCCACCCCCCACACTAAACCAGTTCTACTTTTATAGGCACAGGATTTAACTGACAACAGGAACTTCCTGTTTGGGAGCAGGAAGTGAGTGATCACAGAGCCACCAAAGACTCACCATCGTAGAAGGGCAAGAGTAGCTCTCCATTCCCCCTAGCTGCTGGAGGTCTGACTCTGATTAAGTAAGGAGACTACTGAGAAATATAGGTACTTCTTGTCTTAGAACAGGAAGATCAGGAGCTAAAAGGGCACAGAGGCAGTAAGTAGGGGAAGGAAAAAGGAAAAAAAGAAAAAAGAAAATAAACAAACAGAGGAAAGAGTAAGTATTCCAAACAACAGTTAGGGGGCCAGAAAAAAAGACATGATGGGAGTGGGGCTGTGCAGTGGCTGTGGAGCAGCAGTCTTTGGGGAGACGTTCTGGAGGATGCAGTGCTGTCCCATCTGCAGGCACCTCTCTGGGCTGAAGGAGGAGGTTGCTCATCTCCAGGCTGAGTTGGCCAGGATTTGTGGGACCTCCTCTTCTACCCAGGGACCACCAGGTCACTGCCATTGCCTCAGAGGTTGCCAAGAAAGAGGAGCAGTTGGACCACAGTGGGCTCAGGGAGGGTGAGGGTGGTTGAACAGAGGTGCATCCCTCCAGTTGTACCTCTCCACAATTTCTATGTCATTCTGGAAAACTGTGGTTCCTCTATGGAGGCACCCACAGTGGAGACCAAGGAGGATGCTGGGAACCTCCACAAAGTAGACTCACAGGAGGGTGGCATGGGACCCTACAGGAGAAGGAAACAACTCCTGGTGGGGGACTCCATTGTTAGGAAGGTAGAACTGGGGGAGGAAGGGGAGAGGGGGGTAAGGAGCCTGCCTGACGCCATGGCTTGGAGGGGCAGGAAGCAAATCCTCAGGATCACAGGAGCAGCTGCACAGGGGAGGGAGCTGGATGTCATTGTCCACCTAGGGACAAATGACCTGGCTAAGAAAGGGATCAGAGCAGTGCAAGAAGTGTTTGTGGAGATGGGGAGGGGCCTTAATCAAATAGCACACATGGTAACCTTCTCAGAGGTGCTGCCTGTCTATGGCACGGATGAGGCTAGGGTGCTCCACACCATGGGATTCAATCAGTGGTTGAAAAACTGGTGCAGAGCTCAGGGATTTGGCTTCATTGGGGACTGGGGGTCCACCTGGATGGATGCAGGCCTATACTGGCATGATGGTCTGCATCTGTCCAGGAGGGGAACCAAGATGCTATGTGATAGGTTTAAATACTTCATTGGCAAGCATTTAAACTACCCAAGGGGGGAGGCACTGGAAAGGAGCAGGGAAATCCTAGCCTCCCCCAAAAAATCAGGGTACTAAGTGAGGTAGACACCAACATAGAGATGTCAATAGGGAGAAGTGCTGGGGTAAATGGAGAAAGTGACAAACGCAATAAGGACAGAGATGGGGCAAAAAGGGATAAGGCCATCAAGAAATGGAGGGTAATGAGTACCAACACCCATAGTCTGGGCAACAAGCTCCCTGAACTGGTGGCATTGATGGAAGAGGGATGCCTGGATATCGTAGCAGTCACAGAAACATGGTACACAGCGAACAATGACTGGGATGTTAACATACCAGGGTACACAACCTACAGGAGAGACAGGGAGGGCAGAAGAGGGGGAGAGTAGCTCTCTATGTAAGGGAAGGGATAAAAGCAACTGAAGAAAAGAGTAAACAGGGAGGAGAGGAGGCGCTGTGGGTCACCTTAGAGACTGGAAATGGCACCACAATCTGCAAAGGGGTTGTATACAGACCCCTATGTCAGGGAAGGGAATGAACAAGGATATGATAGAAGACATACTTAGGATGGCAGAGAAAGGGGAAATACTGTTGATGGGGGACTTTAATATGCCAGATGTTAACTGGAGCACTTTGCTGCAGCCACATCCAAAAGCAGGGCCATTCTTAATGCCCTTCAGGTGGCATGCCACAGACAGCTAGTTTTGGAACCTACTCGAGAGGGAGCAATCTTACACCTCATACTCTCAAATGGGGACAGTGAGAGGATCTCAGATCTAAAAATGGGTAGCCATTTGAGAACAAGTGACCACCAAACAGTGTGGTTCATGATAAAATCAGCTACAGAGTCAAGCCATACAAAAGTGAGGGTTCTGGACTTCAGGAGGGCTGACTTTGGCAATATGGGAGAGTGCCTTAGAAAAGCACTAGCAAACAGGCTAGAAGGAGGGGGTGGAGCAACAACGGGGAAATATCAAAACTGCCGTCAAAGAGGCAACAAGCCTTTGTGTGAAGCAAATAAGCAAATCAAAATGAAAGAAAAAGCCACTATGGTTCTCAAAAGAAGTGGCGTTGAAGGTTAGGGAGAAAAAGATAGCATTTTGGAAGTATAAGGAAACACAGAAGGAACAGGACAGAGAACTGTACCAGTTAAGGCAGAAGGAAGCAGGAGGGTTAGTCAGAAAAGCAAAAGCACAAACTGAGGAAAAGATAGCCAAGTCTTTTAAGAAGGGGGATAAAACCTTTTATAGGTATATCAGGGAGCGTAGAAAGACAAAGGGAGGGATAGTGAGGCTGAATAGAATGGACAGTGGGTGGGCAGAGAGTGACAGTGAAAAAGCTGGGATACTGAATGAATACTTCTGCTCAGTATTCACAAAAGAGGAAGTGGGGGAAGTGCCTAGTCCAATTAACAGAAGTACTCTAGAGAGGGGGGTTGATCCCAGTCCTTTCACAGAAGAAAGGGTTCTGAAAGAACTCCTAAAACTGAAGGTGGACAAATCAATGGGGCCAGATGGAATTCACCCCAGAATTCTAAAATAATTAAGCAGAGAACTAGTGACACCATTGACTACCCTTTATAACAAATCATGGGAGGATCATGTGGTACCTGAGGACTGGAAGAAGGCTGATGTGATTCCCCTTGACAAAAGTGGGAACAAGACAGAGGCAGGAAACTACAAACCTGTCAGTTTGACCTCTGTGGTAGGGAAAGTGATGGAATCACTTCTAAAGGAAAGAACTGTTGAGTACCTAGAGGCCAGTGGGGCACAGGACCCAAGGCAGCATGGATTTACAGCGGGAAGGTCATGTCAGACAAATCTAATTGATTTATTTGACTGGGTGACCAAAGTAGTAGACCAGGGAGGGGCTGTGGACATGGTCTACCTAGACTTTAGCAAGGCATTTACACAGTCTCACACAAAAGATTAGTAGTCAAATTAACCAGCCTTGGAGTGGGTCCCAGGGTGGTAGCCTGGGTAAAACATTGGCTGAACAACAGGACACAGAACGTAATTGTAAATGGAGTCCATTCTGAAGAAAGAGGGGTTACTAGTGGGGTACCGCAGGGTTCAGTACTGGGTCCAGTCCTTTTTAATGTCTTTATAAGTGACATTGCAGAGGGACTGGAAGGAAAAGTATGCCTCTTTGCAGATGACACAAAGATCTGCAACAGGGTTAATACACACAGAGGCGTGGAAAGGATGAGAAGGGACTTGGCAAGGTTGGAGGAATGGTCAGAAGTATGGCAGTGTGGATTAAATGCAAAGTGCAAAGTAATGCACCTGGGAAACAAAAACCCAGAGGAAGATTACACAATGGGGGGGGGGGGGTAATAACAACAACAAAAATGGATAGGGACCTGGGGATAATCATATCAGATGACCTTAAGGTTGGCAAGCAATGTGAAAAGGCAGTAGGGAGGGCTGGGGGGATACTGGAATGTATAGGGAGAGGCATCAGCAGCACAAAACAGGAAGTTGTTATCCCCCTGTACAGACAGTTGGTAAGACCCCATCTGGAGTACTGCGTCCAGTTCTGGAGACCCTATCTCCACAAGGACATAGACAGGATGGAGGCAGTTCAGAGGAGAACTAAAATGGTGCAGGGTCTACAAGAGAAGCCATCAAGGAGGGTTAAAGGAGCTTAATATGTATACCCTTGAGGAAAGGAGGGAGAGGGGACATGATAGAAACGTTTAAGTACCTCAGTGGAATGAACAAAGTCCAAGAGGGTAGCATCTTTCAGAAAAGAGATGTGCAAGAACAAGGGAAACAATTTGAAGATAGAGGGGGATGGCTCAGGGGCAATGTGAGAATATTTTTCACAGAGAGGTGGTGGATGCATGGAACAGCCTTCCTGAGGATGTTGTGGGGTCTAAAACTGGGAGAATTCAAGAATTCATGGGACAGACATAAGGCAATTTTTGTGGGTGGTAGGAAGAAATAGGCTGTTGGTTAAGTAGGATCTGCAGCTTATCCTCTAGGTAGGGAAATGGGCAGACTAGGTGGGCCAAGTGGTCTTATCTGTCGTCAAAGTCTATGTTTCTATGATTTTCAGTGTCAGCAAAGAAACAGTTGTAATGAAAACTATAAACAATACTTAATGGTTCTTATTTGTTTATTTGTGTAAGGAGCATGAATGATCAGGGAAACAACACTTAATTAATTTGTTTTATTCTTTGAGGTAGTTTTATTTTTAGGGCCCAGTTGAAGGTTTTTACTGTGTAATGGTGGCATTTCAAACTTGTGTATTCTAATGGCACAATTATTTTGTTTGAGTAATGCGGTCCTGCTTTTAGGAACTTGTTATTTATCTGTGCATGAAACAGATTTCTTGCACAGGCAATAACCAATCAGAAAGCAAGGCAATGCAAGTTTTATTTCCATGGTACCCATTCCTGGAGGCTCTGGGTACCTAACAATAAGAACAGCACAAATAAAAATACAAAGTATTAACATAGATAAAAATATATAAAATTCATAATCACAGCTTATAAGTGTCAAAAGTTATTCAGATAGCCGGGCAGGAAGCTTTTATTCCAGGTAGGCCAGGCAGAATAGGTGGGTCTCAAGCCTTTTTTTGAACACCTCAGTCACAGGGGCCTCCCAGACTGCAGGTGGTAGCAAGTTCCTCAGGGCCAGTCCAGCGGCACTAAAGGCACGATCTCCCAATGTCTTGAGCCGAACCCTGGGAACTTCCAGGAGGCCCCTCAATGAGGAGCATTGGGAGCCGACAGAGGTTGCTGGTGTCAGGAGCTCTGACAGGTAGCCAGGGCCCAGTCCGTACAGGGCCTTAAAGGTGAGCAGGATTGTTTCTTCCCATTTTATAACATCACATACACACCATCAAATGCATGAACCTGCTCTAGCTTACATTTGCAGTTTAACAGTACATTTAGCTGATTCACTTCCATTTTACAGTTAAGTGGTAAAGCAGCCTAGGACAGTTCAAATGTTCCCTCCAACACAATGCCACCTACCACTGAATGTGTCAGATGCAGTTAAAAAAAAAACACACTAGGGCACTCCAGATAAGCAGTCACTCTGGGACGGGTGGTGATTGCCATTGTGTGGAAAACCGAAGAAGCACATTTAGGCACCCAGTGTAAAGCAAATCTAATACCACAAGATCACACCATTACTTAAATGTCAGGATTAGGTCCAGCATGGCCCCTTTTCTTGTGGGTTCCACAGTCTTCTGGCTCAGAAATAGCTCTTGCATCTTCTCAATCAGGGTCTAATTCTTTGTACTGTCTGCTATCAGGATTATCCAGTGTATATTTGGCAAATTGAAATCCCCTTATTTCGGTACCGCCCCCTCCTGTTGATCTTTTCTCCTAGCTCATTGTTTCATCTTTCTAAGTATGAGACCTGTACAGCATTCTGACCCTAATGACTGTCTTTCTCTTTCTCTCTCTCTCTCTCTCTCCCCTTTCAATTACCTGCACCTGTACTGTTTCAGGCTCCCTGGCCTGGCCTGCCTCTTGAATTCTTTTGGGAAGTCTCCACCCCCACCAAATGTGGCTAGAGTCTCTTAGGAACTGAAAATCCTTCACTCTACACCAACCTTTTAGCCATTTATTAAACTACTCTGTTTTGAGCTACTCCCTATGCTAAGCATAGTACCTCAGAGAAGGCCACCACCCTTGCCCTGTCCATGGCAGTCGTACCCAGGGTGTAGAAGTTCTCTTTCACCTCTGCTATACTTTCCTGGCCACATTGTTTGTTTCTATAGTACATGCACCATCATATATGGTCTTCCCTTCCTGGTGAGTTCCAGCCCTTTCTTTAGGAGAGCCTCTGCTGTTGCCCCTTAGTACACCTTGCACCTCTGGGTACTCCATTTGCCCTTACTGGATCAGTTGATCCTTTGAGGCAATGGAACCTGTAACCCTCATTGTTGATTGCTGGCCCTGGCTCTCAAGTAGTGGATTTCCACCCTTGCCATTTCCCTACCGGGTCAATATAGCATGGAGAGAGCCACGCATGAAATACCATGACTAACATACAGCACGGTGTAGTAGCGTAGCAAGGTACAAAACCCCGCAAAGCACATATGTTGCATGTGGTTTTGTATCCTATCGTGCATGGGTGGTGGGGAGGAGTGACATGGGTATCAAGACCTCTGTTGGGGAGGTGGTCCACCAAGCTGCTGCCGTGGCTCAGTGGGATAAGCCGTAGCAGTGCAGGGTCACTATTCATCTGTGGACTGAAGCTTGAATCCCAGTTTCAGAGTTTTGCAAAACCGCATTGTGCGGTTTCCTTTTTTTCTCCCTATCCGTGCTTCCCCTTGTTCCCATGGTGAAACCCCTCCAGAGTTGATTATATTAAATGAGGGGTGGGGGTGCAGGGAGCACTGCCTCCACTGCAGAAAACAAAGAGGCCACTGCAGTGTTTTGCCGATCTGTGTTTCGGCATTTTGTTGCAGTGGCAGCAATGTATCTGCTGTATTTACAGCGCAGTATATTGCTGCGCTGTTTTCTCATGTGACATCATTACCTAGTGCCACCATTTCAGGTTCAGCTCCCAGCAACTGCACCCTCCTACAAATGAAGCACTAGCTGTAGACACAGAACACCCTCTGAGTTAGACTGCCCCACAGCTTTTGCACACAGTCCGCTCCCCCAATCCCCATGATGTCCCATCCGTATGTTTCTGTGTTTTGTAGGTTTTTTTAATGTAGATATTACCAATGTTTATGTTAGTTATACTAGGCCCTATCCCAGATAGTTTTATGTGCAAAATAGATCACCCCAGGACAACAGTGTATCTGGGGAAATAACAACAGTACAGTAATGAAAAGAAAATCCCCGCACTTGCTCACACTACCCAGGTACTAACTACTTTACTCCATTTTGGAAGTAAAAAGCAAAAGTTTACTCCATGCTTTTAAAACCAATACATATTCAAAACACAGTGCATCTCTGGCAAAGGTACAAGTGAATGAACTCCCCGATGCCGTTTTATTCCTTCTGCAGGAGCTTTATCAAGGGTTGTCCAAATAACATAGCTGCCTATATCTATACAAATGGTAAACAGTGGCTATAATTAGTTATCAAAAAAGCATGCAAAAATGTGCACACCTCATCTTAAATTAGATTCTAAAACGTTCCCTATTAAGTTTTATTAGTGCATCTTATGTGCAAATCTATAGCTCCCCACAGTTGTTTTAAATGATTTCATCAGATAATTAGAGCACAAAAATTACTCTAGAGTGCATCTATTCTTTTTTATAGCTGTGGGGACAGAGCTCCGTAGATATTATGCTATCATGAGATGTTAAGAGCACTGTGGAAGCACGTGACCGGATCACTGTCCAGTGTGCTTCCACAGTGCTCTGGCACAGTTTTCCCTTGTGCTGTTTAAGTGGCCCTTTCCTCCGCAGACTGCATAAACACACACCCTTCCCAGTGCACTATTTTTCTTCTCTGCAGTTGTGGAAGTCACGGCCACTGTGCGTAACATGGCAGTGTCATCTAAAATTGTGCATGCATGACAGCACCACTCAGAGAAACACAGAAATAGGAGGACTTCTTACACAGAACAAGAAGGAAGGTGTTCTGTGCCCTCTTGCAGCTTATTTCTGTTGATGCTGCTCATAGAACGTGAATAAAACTTGCTTATAGTTCTGCGGCACTGCTGAAGTCTTGAAACGAGGACTACATATCCCGTGAGTCTGTGCGTTGGTCCCCGCAATGACATAACAAGACAGCTAATACATCAGTCTCAGTGGGCATATACCCATTACCGCGTCAGGATGATCCACTAGCTGTTACTGGTGCTGAGCGGTTACCCAGGGTCAGTGTTTGTTTGGAACAAATGGACCTGCCTGCAGGTAATAAGCCAGCAGAGAAATGGGTTGGAAAGAATGTACGACGCAAACCATACAAATATCAGTAGCTAAAGGTTGGTGGCCACCAGCCACACAGAGGTACTATACAAAATGTACAGTTGCTAGAAATATCACATGCATCTTGCATTAGTGCTGTCACTGATAGGGAGCTATCCACACAAAATATGCAAGTGATGCACAGATATAAAACATCATTATCACTAGTTACTAGCAGGAAGAAAGATGGAGATGAATTTTAGGTTTCCCATGATAACCAAAACTGCAGGTAAATGTACAGTAGTGATAGCAAAGCAGGGTAACATAGCAATGCAATGGAAGAGGACTTAAGGTCCTGTAGTTCCCTTTGTCCCCGTCCCTGTATCATGCTGCGGTCTGTGCTAACATCTAAATAAGCAATAATGCAGAACGCAGCAGCCCCCACCTATATGTGCATTATTGCTGGTATACAGTGGTTCGTTTTCAATTTTAAAACAGAAAAATGCAGTTTTAACATATATTTCCTTCATTTTAGTATATTTCCTTTTTTTTTTGTATCACTAAGTATGCAGTTTCGAGAGAGTTCTGGTCTTCCTGTGTTGGCCAGTAGATGATGCTGCATACATGTATGTAACCCCTAAGTGGCGCAATCCCAAGGGCTACTACCCCTGCCTACTTGATTAATAGCAAGTTAAGAGGCCTAGGTTCTGTAATGGGTGTCTCCACCCGAAGGTCAGGGTTGGTAGTGATCACACTAGCCTGGGCACAGCCCTCCGGGACACCGTAACCCCCCTCGTTCCCTGCTACTGGCCAACTCAATCCACAAGAATTACTTTCACAACACCCCTGATAGACTTTGCCAATACCCACACAGTTTTCACTTACCACCAGGGCTGGTTTCTCCAGTTCGACCCTGGGGACCCCCTGTAAAACAAGGTTAGACAGAGCAAATGGCAACAGTACAATACCTTGAGCAAAAACAGAATCCACAGACTAGTTAAAATGCAGAAAAAAGATAGATCTGATTTATTCAGGGGGTTTGAACAAGGAAGGGAGTCAATCAGGTTAATTTAATTGTTCTATCAATCACACAGCTGTGCATGCAGCCAGAGTCCCTAATACAGTCACCTCTCTGGGTACCCAGCTGAAGAAAGGTGGGCTAGCCAGGACTGTTGCCTGGGGAAGGCTGGCGTTGCAGCTGGTCAGGGTCCTGTGATGGAAAAACAACTTTCACAGCACAATATTTGTAATCCAGAGCCAGATGACTCAGTTCATGAAGAAAAGAGACAACAAGCAATTAGATGACACACTTAGATTAAATAGCAGTTGCAGGGAGCTACCCTGATGGTTACTCACAGTACCCAGGACTGGACACAGAATGGAAAAAAATTGAGACAGCGAGTGAATTCTCTGGAGTGCCAGGTAAAGCAGGGCCCACACAATTCACCAAGGCATTGTTCCTGTTCAGGCTTGGAGCAGGGGGCTGATCCCCAGGCAGGTCTCTAGTTGATGGCTCTTCACTGTGCAGTAGGGTAGTCTGGCAGGGCCCTCGTGGCACGGCCTAGCCACATGGAGTTAACCACGGATTCAGTCCTTTTAGGCAGCTACAGTTTTCAGCAAGCAGCACACTGTTCGCACAGTAGGAAAACACAGCACGACCCACTATCACCAAACAGCACATTTATAGGCAAAGGATTCTACAATACCAGGCAACTGCTCCACGGTCCCGATCGCAAAGTCTCTGCACAAACCGGGAGCTCAGTATTAGCTGGAATTCCTGACAGGTCGATCGCATGCAGCAAAATCTTCAGTCTTCCATAGGTTGAGCCTGGCTATAATTCAGTAGCTTACTTCAGTTCTGCACACCGGATTTAGTCCGATAAAATCTCTCTCTATCTCTCTCTCTCTCTCCAGAGCAATAAGCAGACTTGCAGGCCTCAATTCAGGCCTTCCCACAGTTCTTCCACTCTAAACTACGTAACCTGCTGCTCGAACTATCACGAGCTGCTGCTTTCTCAGCTTCCAACACAGATCTGGCTTGCCAGCAGACAGCTCAGGGGATTTCCTTCAGATCCAAAGGTTCAGTTGGCTGATTCAACTGTCAGTCAAGTAAGAGCTCCCCCTTCTATTACAAAAAGGCGCCAACAGTCAAAAACTACGGACTTCCGGTGACGATCAGTGGGCTAATGGCAGCTTAGATCTTCATCCCCGTCTCCCTCCTTGCCACAATCCGCCTTAATCACCCTAAAATTGCGATGTCCTCGCCAGCAAAAAACAAAAGGAACAAAACATCGAAACTGACATCAACGCGGATGCAAAATTAAAAGAAATGATGCAGGGGGTGTGGAACTGACACTCAGGAGAAGGTCGCGGGGAAGGCCTACAAAACACGAGGACAGAGGCGAAGAGACCTTACAGGAGCCTCGGAAGCGATCCTCCCAGGCAGCCGCGAACAGTGGCAAAAATCGACCAAACACTCAACGATTTCAAAGCGGACTTGGCTAAAATAGATCATAAAACAGATAAACTTGAGTTATGCGCCAACCAGCTAGTTGAGCAATCAGATCGACAAGACAGACTTTTGCTGTATCTACTTGCCAGAGATAGAGAACTCACTAGTAAACTGGACGATTTGGAGGTCCATAATAGGAGACAAAACATCAGGCTGTTTGGAGTTCCGGAGGGCTCCGAAGATAAATTTCAAAGCATGACTTTATTCCTGCAGAAAATGCTCAAACAAATCCTCCCACTGTCCTCAGAGGTCGACCTGTCTATGGATCGGGCACACAGATCTCTTACTGCACGCCCTAAAAACCCAGAGGCGAGGCCTCGCTCAATAGTGGTCAGATTTACTAGCTACCAGACCAAAGAGGAGATTTTAAAGCTGGCATGGAGGAAGGGTACACTGACCTTTGATGGTCATCGAGTTTTTTTGGATAATGACCACACCACGAGAGTCCAGGAGGCCAGGAGAACGCTCTGGCCAATACTGAAACAGCTCAGAGCTCATGATCTAAGGGCACAGATTTTATACCTAGCGAGGCTGAGAATCCAAACGGACAGTGGAGCTAAAACGTTCCAGGATCTGCTGCCTGCTACCCCTTATTTGGAATCGCTTGGTCTAATGGTCCCCCCACTTGTGAAGGAAAGGCTGGAGAGAGATTTGCTTGCCTTGGCGTGGACCGTTTCACAGAAGGGACCACCTAAACGGGGAAATACACAAGGTGCTCGTGGCCAGAACCTGAGGACGGATGTCGCTGCTCTTATAAATCAGCTAGGAGACCCTGCAGACATTAACAAAAAGGCTCCTCACTTGGCGGTGGAACAGGGAAAAAGTTTACTAAATGAAATAATAGAGTCGGATGACGCTACATGAACGGCAAGACCTTACACCTGGGTGGATCACCTTACCCCCCCCCCCGGACTTGTAAGCGGAGCCCACTGTAAGTACTCTGGGGTTCTTTGACTGGGGTGCACATTGACATTCTTGTGCTTCGGATCTCCGCGGAGGGGGGTCCGCCCTCAGTCTCATTTTCTCGAGGGTCATCTGGACACATTCGGGAAATTACCTGGAGACTTTCGGGGTGTTCGACAGGGGGCCGGGGGAGGCATCAATGGTCATATCGCACAGATGTTCTTTAAATGGGGTGGAAGGCGATGATGCCCTTTGAGCTTCGGGACTTCTTGTCGCTGCTTTTTAAGCGGAGAGGGTACCTGGGGCGTGCTCTGGGGGGTTGTCTGCCTCCTTTGACTTGGTTCAAATCTGGCTACTGGACCTCAAGCCCCTATGTGTGACTGGATCGCTGAACTGATACTCTGGTTAAACTAACCTGTCTGATCATAGAACGACTGGGGCCTTAAAGTAATATACTTCCATGTAATTGGGGTTACACCCATTTAAGAGGCTTGATCCTGGGAATTGGTACTTCCCTTTTGGCGTCTATTCCCCCCCTGCTCAATAAAACAAAAAATAGGTGATTAGACAAAGTTTCATTTGAATTCACAGATGCTATGGAGGGAGCCGGAACACGGCTGCCTAATGCCCAGTACTGACTATGGGGCACCCCACATAGGGGACTTTCCCTTGGGAAGAAGGATATCCCCTCCACCAGGAGGGAATACTTCCCTGAACGGCGCTTTTGTGCTTGCCCTTTGGGTGGGATCCTACTCCCGCCCTCCCCTAGGAAGTAGAAGATTAAATATTACAGGAGGGTTAGGAGGGTTCTGGAAGAGCCCCCCAACCCCAACCTTTTTCTCGCCTGGGCAATCACATTTGCTTGGCCCCAGGCATATGTTGACACAAACTGTTCTCTGTTTTTTATTATCTCTGTTGAAAAGTTTCTTGTTTCTAGTTTTGCTTCAGCTGTACGGGTACTTTTGGGTTATTTTAACAAGGTATAATGTTACAGGCATATTTGAGCATTTTAACAGTCTGCAGACTGGCAGACAGAATAACATTGAAATATGTTAGTGACACAACATAATGAAAGTTCTCTCATACAATATTAATGGATGCTCCAGTCCAGTGAAGAGAAAACAAATTCAGAAATATATTGATAGGCAGAAGTGCGAGATAAATTTCCTGCAGGAGACTCACCTCTCCCCCACAGAGGTCTTAAAGCTGAAAACCAGGGCCTACCCTCAGGTATACCATGCCTCATTGGAGTCAGGACATAGAAGGGGGGTTGCTGTTCTCCTGGCGGAGTCCTTCCCATTTGTGGTGGAGGATACAGTGGCAGATAATGCCGCCAGATACATCATGCTGATAGGAAGAGTGGCGGACACCCAGGTCACCTTGGTGAACGTCTATGCGCCACCGGGCTCCCCAACCTCGTTTTATGTTGCACTGGCTCGCCTGGTTACGGAGAGGTCTAGGGGCCTCCTGATTATGGGGGGTGACTGGAATCTGGTGTGGGATAGAAACTTAGACACCACATCTACTACCCAGAACCCTGAGTATCGTAGGGCCCGGGTGGTCAAACAAGCTCTGAACCATATGGGTTTGGTGGATGTGTGGAGAGAGAAATATCCCAGGACCAGAGAGTACACCTGTTACTCTCCTAGGTTCAAGGTTTACTCCAGACTGGACACCTTCTTTACATTCAGGGACAATATCTCTGCACTACCCTCCATGTGGGTCGGTGTGTCCACGGTGTCGGATCACAGCCCGATATTCCTGGAGGTAGCTATCTCTCTGCCTAAAAAGGTAACACACTGGAGGCTGAACACATCTCTTCTTCAGGACAGAGATGTAGTTGACAAAATCAAGCAGCATATAGCAGACACTATTAAGGTGATCTCCACACCCGGAGTGACGCCTCAAATTATCTGGGATACGCTAAAGACTACTAGGGGCCAACTAATAAGTATAGCCTCAAGGAAAAAAAAGGACAGACTCCAGAGACACTTAGACTTAAATAACAAACTAGCGGAGTTAGAATCGCATCAAAGGTTGAACTGGGACGGGCAGAGGGACCTTGAGCTTAAGTCGCTGAAGGAAGAAATACAAAAGTTACAAAGGGAGGAGATTGAGAGGAACCTTTTTTTCCTCAAACAAAAATATTATGAGGGTGGGTCCAGAGGTGCAAAGTTGTTGGCAATTAGACTGAGACAACTCAGAGCCAAAGCAACAATATCTAAGATTCTTTGTCCGGATAGTGGTCTTCTCTCCCAGAAGCCTGATCGAATAGCAGAGGCCTTTGTCTCATATTATCGTAAGCTTTATACTCCCCAGTCATCTGTACTGGTGGATGATACCAAGGCTTACCTTGGCTCTATACACCTCCCAACTCTCTGCCTGGATAAGGCACAAAGGTTAATTAAACCCATCACCCAAATAGAAATTATAAATACCATAAAGGGCCTGAAGACAGGGAAATGTCCTGGCCCGGACGGCTTTGGAGCTGAATTTTATAAAGTATTTCTCCCGGACATTACCCCCCTGCTGCAAAATGTCTTTTCTGAGATTTGGCAGGAGGTGAGCCCAATCCCCCCCTCTTGGCAATATGCCACTATTACGCTTATCCCGAAGGAGAATAAAGACCCAGCCAGATGCGAATCTTACTGCCCATTCTCCTCTTAAATTCGGATTATAAAATCTTTACTGCGGTAATAGCATCCCGACTAAACACCATACTCACAGAACTCATCAACCCTGACCAGGCGGGATTCATACCGGGCAGGCAGGCCCCGGACGGTGTCCGGTCGGCCATTAACATAATAGATGCTATACATCATCAGCGCCAGCCTGCATGCCTTATGAGTCTGGATGCCGAAAAGGCCTTTGACAAAGTTTCGTGGCCATTTCTGTTTCTGGTTTTAGAATGCATGGGCTTTCCGCAGACCTTTATTGACTGCATTAAGTCGCTGTACTCTGGTCCGCAAGCGTATATTAGAGTTAATGGCGGGCTCACGGAGCATTTTGGCCTAGGCAGGGGCACGCATCAGGGATGCCCCCTGTCCCCCTTACTATTTGCTCTATATATAGAGCCTTTGCATGAGGTGATACGCCTCATCTCCAAGGGTTCATGGCATCGAGGTGGGGGCAGCAGAGGAAGATATCACTTATGGATGATGTTCTGCTCTGTCTGTCCAACCCAGAACTCTCTATCCCCAACATTTGGTCCATATTAACAGAGTTTGGCAGGCACTCAGGATATACATTGAATAAGAATAAGACAGAGGTCCTGGCCTTCTATTACTCTCCATCACATGGAATTGTGGAGTCTTTACCCTTGAATTGGCAAGCACTTAAAATGTCATATCTGGGGGTCTACCTAACTAAACATAACTCGTGCCTCCTTAAAGCCAACTATGTCCCACTTACGGGTCAGGTACAGAGGGACCTGAATAGGTGGTCACTTTTGAACCTACCACTGTACTTAAGAATACAGACGGTAACTATGAATATCCTCCCTAGATATTTATATCTTTTTCAATGCCTCCCGACATTCATAGCCAAATCACAGTTCAATGTCTGGCAAAGAATGATATTAAAGTTTATTTGGAACAATAAGAAACCAAGAGTCAGCGCTAGAATTCTCCATCTCGGGAGGGCGGAGGGTGGCAGGGCCCTTCCGGACTTGGAAAACTACTATCTGGCTGCCCAGGTTAAAAGGGCGCTACAATGGTCTGTCCACGCTTATAAAGCTAATTGGAAGGATATAGAGGTATCGGAAGAGGAGGATAGGGGCTCCTCATTGGGGGTTCGTGTTGTTCATAGGGTTAACCCCGGGGGTTTCCCTTCCCCTGTCTTGACTACAGTGAAGGACACTATAAGGGCCGTTCACAGAACATGGCAGAAACATAAAATAAAGTACTCCCTTTGGCCGATTTTTAGGCCATCGTGGGACCCTGCCTTCATTCCTACTAAACTAGACCATACATTTAGAACCTGGGAGAGAAGGGAACTGACTTATATTAAGCAGTATATGGTAGACGGGGAGGTCATGACCTTTGAGGCCCTGAAAGATAAGTATGGATTACGCCCCACTGATTTCTACCAATATCTACAAGGCAGGGAATACATATATAGGTGTTGAAGCTTAGACCCCCAGGAGGGTAAGGTGGCCCCTTGGTGGAGAACCTTTATGCAATCCCTAACCTCTATGAGGGTCAAGGGCCTAATCTCTATATTATATAAAACCCTCATGGGTCTGAAGGGAGACTACTTGGAGAAGGTTAAGCACAGATGGAGGGAGGAAGGGGCGGAGGACATCAGGGAAATTGACTGGGATAAGGTATTTGGATTGACCCCTAAAACCACCAGCTCCCCATATTGGCAGGAGTTTACTTGGAAGGTAAAGATCAGATATTTCCTGACCCCTCTATCACTTAGTCGGAGGATCCCTGGCAGAGACACCTCGTGCTGGAGAATGTGTGGGGAGAGTGAGGCAGGCCTTCTGCATATCATGTGGCGGTGCCCGGGATTGGGCCAGTTTTGGGGAGATATCTCCCAGGCTATTGCCAAAATATTAGATCTGGATTTTCCTCTGGACTGGCCTTGCATGGTGCTGGGCGAACCACCTCGGAGCTTGGCTGGGGCAGACTCATTATACTTGTGGTCCCTCCTTTTGGCAGCGGCCCATAAGGCGATCACCAAACATTGGTTAAAGAAGGTTACTCCCACCATGGACTCTTGGGTACAAATAGTCCAAGGAATTGCAGAAATGGAAGAGTTAACATATAAAATAAACCATAGAACAGCACTCGGAAGTGGACCAGATGGTTAATGTGGTATCAACTTTCCTTGAACTAGTAATTTAACTGTAAAGATCTATTGTGAGGCCTGGGGAAGTGGGAAATAAACTGAATAAACTGAGGGTCCTGCCATAGAGGCCGTCCCCCCTCCCCTCCCTACTCTTCCCCTCCCCTTTTTTTTTCTCTTCTCTCCTCTCCCCTCTTCTCCTCCCCACCTCTCTCTTCATCTATGCTCTAATCAATTAATGAATGTCAGGGACTTTATAAAATGATGGGGAATATCAGAGGACTAAATAATGAAATGTACATGTAAATACATAAAAGTGCCTGTTAAGCCTGTATCAAATGTACCCGTTGTTTATCAATTAACTTGAATTTAAAAAAAAAAAAACAGTCAAAACTACAAATCCCAAGCTTATAATCCACTCAGCCCCTATAAGCAGGCCCCATTTTAGAGTCCCCAAGTACTGATTGGTCCAATTCGGCAGTTCGGGACCAAAATGGTGGAGATAGACAGAAACCCCTCACTGCAAAGAAGACAGATTAGAACAAACAACATTATCATTATCACTCTGAATTACTGTCAGCAAATAATTACATCCTTCATCAGAGCTCGCTCTGCACAATTAGCGATAGCAGAAAGGGAGCTATTTTCCAGCAGCCCGAGTGGGACTCGAGCATGCCAACCTCTGCCCCCGCTTTCAGATTAATTATTACTTCAAACAGGCAGCCCTTAAAGCAGCAGTATATGAAGGCTATACAGGCACTCTCTAGCATCACATTTAAACTGCAAACGCAAAACACCAGCCTGGCAATGAGCATTTAGGCAAGCTCGAAGAAGACTTTTCGGGAACCCCCATTTGTAGGGGGGGGGGTTACACCTTCCCTGCCTGGAGAAAACTTGACATCCGCGTCAAGTCGGTACCACCACAATAATTGCAAATGTAAATTATATTATACATCTATACCATTAGCATATTATGCAAATCACATTGTATACATCAGTCAACATACTTAACCTTTACTACACAATATTCTCTATGTTTCACATCACTATATCCATACTGAATTACATCAGGCATATTTCACACAGGTAATTTATACATACTGCTGTACAAAATCAGGTTACTACTTCCTGTACATTGAACAATGTGAGAGGGGGCCCTTCCCTATCAGCTAACTTGGGGCTAGACAGGGCAGGGGCACCATACGTAGAGAGCAGAACAATCAGCATGGAATTGGCACTTAGACTCAGTTTGGGCAGTGAGCTCTGAGACACATAAACCCCCTTGTGGACCACATTGAGAGGCAAATCAACTGGTCTCCCAGGGGAATCATAACTAAAGCACACCACAGGTTTGGCAGCTCGGCCAGTCTTTCTGGGTGGAACAACCACAGTCTCTGTACTTTCAGTTTCAGCCTTGGGGCTTTCATTACTTGTGAGTGAGACCTCTGCCTGGGTAGGAAGGTTCGAACTTCAAGCTCTGTCAGCCCTGGGCTCTGTAAGTTCTGTTTCTACAACACTTTGCTCACTTGGAAGGCATTCTGGCACTAGAAGGGAATTATCATCACACTCAAAGAATTCTTCAGGTTCTGGCATGTCGCCAGTATGACTCAGATCAGCCCCTTCCCCAGGTAAATCATATAGTTCCACCATACAGAGTGACTCAATATCATCAGACATGACACTTTGCACTTCACTTTCAGGAAGCATTGGCTCCAAGGACAAAGCTGGGGGGTTAGGCAGCCCAGAAGGCCCAGCTTCATCCCCACAATTAATGATGGGGTTACCTCGAAACAGCTGACTCAGTTCATAAGAGGGGTAATAAGCATAGTCGCACTCACTCTCAGCAGATGTGGACTGACAGTTATTATTATTCCGGGCTTGCTGTGGAGAAAACCTTAAGTCTGTGACCACTGGGGTAGGTTGACTCTGTCTTTGTTTTTCAGCAGCACGAGTCACTGGTCCAGGGGGAGCAATCTCAGGGGGGTTCAGCTTCAATCATGACTTGACCAATAGGCAGTAAATGATTACGTGCATGGTCTTGACAGCTTTTGAATCATTTTCAGGCCACACCTTGTATACAGGTAAGTCATCCAACTTGACCACTATTATATGTGGAAGGTGGTGCCATCGGTCAGCAATTTTATGTTTACCATGCAGTCCCAAATTTCACAACACACGGTCTCCTGTTTGAAGCTCTTGGGCCTTTACTCTTCTATCATATCTCTCTTTATTAGCTAGGTTTCTCTTTACAGTCATTATCTGTGCTAGCTGGTATGAATGGTTCAATTGAGCTTTCAGTTTTTGTACGTATTGTAGATAATTTTCAGCTCAGACCCCATTGGGAGAGACCCTGAAACAAACATCAACTGGCAGGCGGGCCTCTCTCCCAAACATGAGACGGTAGGAAGAAAACCTGGTAGCATCATTTTTTCTGTGATTATAGGTGTGTACCAAGTTGCTAATCTGCTGGCTCCACTTATGCTTGTCTTTTGGGTGAACAGTGCCTAGCATGTCTAGCAGGGTGCGATCAAAGCATTCTGGCTGGGGATCCCCCTGTGGGTGATAAGGAGTGGTTCTTGACTTCTGCAGCCCCCATATAGAGAGCATTTCTTTGATTAAGTGACTCTCAAAGTCTCTACCCTGATCAGAATTAATTCTTTGGGGGGCCCCGTAGTGGACAAAGAAATTCTCTACTAGTACCTTGGCCACAGTGGATGCCTTTTGATCTTTGGTGGGGAAGGCTTGGGCATACCTTGTAAAATGATCTGTGACCACCAACACATTACCAATGTTCCACTGGTCAGGCTGAAAACTCAAAAACTATATGCAAACTAATTCCATTGGGGTGCTGGTGGTAATGTTGACAAGGGGGGCAGCCCTCTGAGGCAGGGCCTTTCTCTGCAGGCAGCAACTACAAGTCCTTACATGATGCTCAACATTGGCCCCCATCTTAGGCCAGTAGAATCTGGATCATACTAGGTCAAGGGTTCGGTCGATACCGATGTGGCCCATATGATTGTGGAGGGACCTCAGCACCAAATCTCTGAAAGTTGTGGGCAAGACCAATTGTTTCTTGTCTTTTTTGCCTCCCCTATCCACTGTCTCTCTATACAACAACTGATTAACCAGCTTCAACTTAGGGCCTTCTTTAAGCAGTAAAGCATTTTGCAAATCAGAAGAGTGAAACTTAGACACATCTTTCCCGGCCTAGAGGGCATCAAGGGCTGGCTGGATCATAGGATCTTGGGATTGAGCCCACTGAAGGCAGTCATTATCGAATTGAGGTAGTGCACTAATATCTAGAGCAGAGAAGTGACAGCACACAGCTGGTATGCAGGTATCAGAGGGGCCCAAGCAATCTACTAAGCAGTCCACTGTGTCCGTAGACATCTGTTCATCTTCACAGACTTTTGGCACAGGGCTCAAATGTCAGGTTCAGACAGCCTGACCCAATCAATTTTGGAAGTGGGCCTCCGGGATAGGGCATCAGCATTTATGTGATTCAGGCCTGATCTGTATTCGACGGCATAATCATAAGTAGACAACACAGAAAGTCACCGATGCCTGGTGACGTCTAACTTAGCTGAAGTCTGCACATAGGTCAACAGATTATTGTCAGTCTTTACCAGTATCTTTGCCCCATATAAGAATTTATGGAACTGATCAACGATGGCCCACTTTAACGCCAGGAACTCCAGCTTATGCACAGGGTAGTTTTTTTCTGATGGGGTCAGACTTCTACTAGCAAAGGCCACTGGTCTCAAACCATTCTCATGTTCTTGATACAGCACAGCCCCCAAACCCTGTAGGCTAGCATCAGTATGCAACTTGTAGGGTCTAGTAGGGTCAGCATAGGCGGGGATGGGAGCATGGGTGAACTGATATATTATTTCATGAAAAGAGGCTTCACATTCGGGTGTCCAGCGGGACCCAAGAAGTTCACCCAGCCAGAAGTATACTCTTTCTGTTCTGGAGGAGGCCCTTTCTTGTATTTATGGTCATGGGAGGGTAACCCCGAGTAAGATTCAGGAGGAAGTAGTCACCCTGGAGTAGTCCTTTATGAACTGCCGTAGCCACAGAGTCCTAGGAAGAGTTGTAATTCTTTCAGATTATGGGCTGGGGCCAGGTGGTTAAGGCCTCAACTTTACTAGGATCAGTCTCTATCCCCTCTGTGGACACTATGTGCCCCACATACTTCACAGATGTCTGAAAAAACTGGCATTTGTCAATGGACAGTTTAAGGCCAAAATCTTCCAATCGGTCTAACACTTTGAATAGTCAACTGTCATGCTCCTCCAGTGAACTTCCGAACACAATAACATCATCCAAATTCACCAGACATTCCAACAAATTCATATCCCCCACTGCACGTTCCATCAATCGCTGAAAAGTGGCCGGAGCGCCCGATATCCCCTGGGGCATCCTCATAAACTCATAGAATACTAATGGACAGATGAAGGCTGTTTTCTCACAGTCTTCCGGGAACATGGGGATCTGGTAGTACCCACTGTGAAGATCCAACACTGAGAACCACTTGCTCCCATTCAGGCACTCCAAAGCATCTAGTATACGGGGCATGGTGTATTGATCCGAGATGGTCTGCTGGTTAAGAGTGCGATAATCCAGGCACATTCTTGCTGACCCATTCTTTTTTCGCACAACCACAATAGGTAAAGCATAGGGTCTTCTGGATTCTTGTATCACACCAGCCACAAGCATTTCCTGCAGGTGTTGTCTCACATCATCTATATCTGTTGGAGCTAGGTGCCTAGACCTCTCGCAAAATGGCCATTCATCGCAGGCGAGGTGATGCTCCTCCTTCTGGCACATCCTACATCCCATTCCCTTAATGAAAACACTTGGTCTTTTCTGGCAGGTCTCTTGCTGATTCTAGTCTTCCATTCAGCTGGCAAGGGAGTCACCAAAGTCAAAAGTCGGGAGCAACTGTATCAGTTGCTTCGGTGTTTGTTGCTGGGTAACACTGCAGTTCGCGCAGTGCACTGTAGCTTGGGTGTGCTGCTCACTCGGATCTCCCGATCGGACACATTATGGACCTGGACCATCACTCATCATGCATAGGCATGAGCACGGGCCAGCAAGATGCTGCTCGACCAGCAAACCTTCTGGCAATTTTCTCCATCACCTACGCATCCAGCATTAGTATTTTATTCTTAACATCTTTCCATGTTTACCTCACCTTGTAGAGTACACTCAGTATTGGGGGCTAGCACCACGACTTGGGGTCCTTCTTCCATACAACCCTGACCAGTTCATCCTGATCCACCTCCTCGGCATCTCCGCCAAACTCATAGGCCTTCAATCACCCGAAATCTGTCAGAACCCCTGCCAGTCCAGTGCCCAGGTTTCCGTGAGCATAATTGTAGCTAATCTCCCAAACATATGAGCATTGGTCCCAATTAGGAAGGAAACCCCATCATGTAGTCCAGTAGGGGACACACCAAGGCCAAGGTCTTCATTTGTTCCGCCTACTCAGCCACCAAGTAGGGGAAAAGACAACCAGATCCAGATAGACCCAGAGTATGGATACGGCTTTTCACTCAATCTCCAGACATGCAAAACCATCCAAGGTTGTAAGGACACATCAGGGAAGTGCCTCCAATACCAATATTGAAATTTTATAGTCACTTGAGAGCCACTGTCAAGCTCACAGCCCTGGTGGACACCCATTCACCTTTACTGCTTGTCTCATGGAGGGGCCCACCACTCGGACCATTCAGGTGGCACAGATGTTGGTGCCAATCTTGCAGTGGCATTGGAAGAGTAACTTTTCAGACAGCCCCCATGGTGGCAGATTGTTATTTCATCAAATCCACAACTAGTAACCTGGTAGTAACTCTCCTCAAATTCTCTGGCAAACAGCAGAAAAAATGGGTGCATCCATCCTCCCCACAATGATAGCAAAAAGTAGGTTCTCTAGGGTCTCGGGGTGTACGCGAGCCATCTCCCGGTCTGTGCACTACAGGGGCATTGGGCAGCTCATCTTTGGCTCATGCTGTGCGTATTTGATCCTCTGAACTTCCACGAGGATTGGGGGTTTGTGGGGTTTGCAACAAGTCCCCCACAGGAGTTCTCAACTCTCATACTTCTTCTACTAGGCTACCCTCAATACGGGGTTCTGGAGAAACAACATGCACTCCCACTCCACTCTTAGTCTCCATGGGTGCCTGGTACAGGTCAGGTTCTCTGGTTGCCTCTGACAACTCTTTGATTAGTCCTCCCAGCTGCTGCACCTCATCCAAGTCATTACTCCTTCCGGGTTGAGCAGGCATCAACAACCCCAGCATAGGGCTCCCAGCCCTCTTCATCGCTCTCTCGCTCCACTAATCTCTTCATAAGATGACAGTACTCGAAGGACTAGCCTCCTGTCTTGTAACTTGAGTTTCAACATCATCACACTCGGAATATCTGGCTGACTTCAGAATATGGTCCAGTCTGACCTGTTCAGTTCCTTTCGCACTCCTTCTTTCCTGTGGGCCATCTACGAGAGCTCTTCATCTTGGCAACAAATGTGGACAACTTTCATTTTTCATTGCTTAGCAGACTTGAACTTCCACAACAAGTCATCCCCTAACTCAGTGCTGCCAAACACTCCTTCCAGTACAGAGAGGTATTCAACCGCTGTAGCCTCTGGGCTAGTAGCTCGCAAGAAGCAGATGGCCTCCAGTGCAGGGCCCATTAAGCTCTCCATAAGTCTATTTCTCTTTCCCCCTCTGAGCACTGCCATTCCTGTACCAAGAGAGTAGTATAGTCCATCCACGTTTCCAGGTCATCCTCCCCCGTAGGCACGGGGACTGTGCCTGAGAAAAGTCTGAGCTTACAGTACGAGTCCAGCTGCACTGAGGGAATTACTATGGGGGAGGGAGCTACAGGGGAACTCTTAGGAGAAGCAGTAGATGTGGCCAGAGAGTGCAGAGGCGTGTGTTCCTCAGAAAGGTCTAGCACTTTTACTAGCCCTAGAGCAGTTCGTCCTTCAGACGCTAATAACTTAAGCAATTTGTCCTTAAAACCTATATACTGGGGTCCTGCCCAGGGTAGCTGGATCACTATGCAAGTGAATGACCCTCCACAACTTCTGGGTCCCTTCAGGCAGGATAACAGGGGGTACCTTCTCTGGATCTATTGGGGAACTACAGGAGAGTAACACTATCATAGTCTGCTCAAACAAATCTGAGTCCATCCCCTTCGCTTCAACTTTTCCCAAACCTTTGACATGTTCCTGGCTGCTACAATATCAGCATTAGCAGTCCCTAATGGGACATCCAGTAAAGGAGGGCCTGTTGGAGTCTAACCCTCAGCCTCACTCCATCCCTTCATCTGATGCACCAACAGCTTATGGGGGTAGGCATGAGTTTGGAAGGCAAAGATTCTCCATTCTCTCACCAAAGTGGAACATAACGGTACTTCTTTCCTGGCCACTAGAGGACATCAATCCCAGCAGTGCTCTTCTAGGATGTAACCCCAGGGTGGCACTATCCCAAGGGCTACTACACCTGCCTGCTTTGTAATAGCAGGTTAAGGGGCCTAGGTTCTGTTAGGGGTGCCCACCAAGGTCAGGGGTTAGTAGTGGTCACACTAGCCTGGGCACAGTCCTCCGGACACTGTAACCCCTCTTTCCTGCTAGTACAACACACTAGATAAGAATTACTTTCACAACACCCCTGATAGGCTTTTGCTAATACTCACACAGTTTGTACTTACCATCAGGGCTGGCTTTCCCAGTTCGACCCCTGGGAAGCCCTGTAAAACAAGGTTAGACATAGCAAAATGGCAACAGTACAATACTTTGGGCATAAACAGAATTACTCTGGTTAAACTAACCTGTCTGATCATAGAACGACTGGGGCCTTAAAGTAATATATTTCCATGTAATTGGGGTTACACCCCATTTAAGAGGCTTGATCCTGGGAATTGGTATTTCCTTTGGCGCCTATTCCCCTGCTCAATAAAACAAAAATAGGTGATTAGACAAAGTTTCATTTGAATTCACAGATGCTATGGAGGGAGCCGAACACGGCTGCCTAATGCCCAGTACTGACTATGGGGCACCCACATAGGGGACTTTCTGGGAAGGAGGATCCCTCCACCAGGAGGAATGCTTCCCTGAACGGCGCTTTTGTGCTTGCCTTTGGGTGGGATCCTACTCCCACCCTCCCTAGAAGTAGAAGATTAAATATTACAGGAGGGTTAGAGGGTTTCAAAGAGCCCCCCACTCCTAACCTTTTTCTCGCCTGGGCAATCACATTTGTTTGGCCCTAGGCATATGTTGACACAAACTGTTCTCTGTTTTTATTATCTCTGTTGAAAAGTTTCTGTTTCTAGTTTTGCTTCAGCTGTACGGGTACTTTTGGGTTATTTTAACAAGGTATAATGTTATAGGTCATATTTGAGCATTTTAACAGTCTGCAGACTGGCAGACAGAATAACATTGAAATATGTTAGTGACACAACATAATGTGAAAGTTCTCTCATACAATATTAATGGATGCTCCAGTCCAGTGAAGAGAAAACAAATTCAGAAATATATTGATAGGCAGAAGTGCTAGATAAATTTCCTGCAGGAGACTCACCTCTCCCCACAGAGGTCTTATGTCTGAAAACCAGGGCCTACTCCTCAGGTGTATACCATGCCTCATTGGAGTCAGACGAAAGGGGTTGCTTCTCTGGCGGTCCTTTTCCCATTTGTGGTGGAGGATACAGTGGCAGATAATGCCCAGATACATCATGCTGATAGGAAAGTGGCGGACACCAGGTCACCTTGGTGAACGCCTATGCGCCACCGGGCTCCCAACCTCGCTTTTATGTTGCACTGGCTCGCCTGGTTACGTTGAGAGGTCTAGGGGCCTCCTGATTATGGGGGGGTGACTGGAATCTGTGTGGGATAGAAACTTAGACACCACATCTACTACCCAGAACCCTGAGTATCAGAGGGGCCGGGTGGTCAAACAAGCTCTGAACCATATGGGTTTTGGTGGATGTGTGGAGAGAGAAATATCCAGGACCAGAGAGTACACCTGTTACTCTCCCTAGGTTCAAGGTTTACCCAGACTGGACACCTTCTTTACATTCAGGGACAATATCTCTGCACTACCCTCCATGTGGGTATCGGTGTGTCCGCGGTGTGGGATCACAGCCCGATATTCCTGGAGGTAGCTACTCTCTGCCTAAAAGGTAACACACTGAGGCTGAACACATCTCTTCTTCAGGGACAGAGATGTAGTTGATAAAATCAAGCAGCATATAGCAGACACTATTAGGTGATCTCCACACCGCGAGGACGCCTAAATTATCTGGGATACGCTAAAAGACTACTAGGGGCCAACTAATAAGTATAGCCTCAAGGAAAAAAAAGGACAGACCTAGAGACACTTAGACTTAAATAACAAACTAGCTGAGTTAGAATCGCATCAAAGGTTGAACTGGGACGGGCAGAGGACCTTGAGCTTAAGTCGCTGAAGGAAGAAATACAAAAGTTACAAAGGGAGGAGATTGAGAGGAACCTTTTTCTCTCAAACAAAAAATATTATGAGGGTGGGTCCAGAGGTGCAAAGTTGTTGGCGATTAGACTGAGACAACTCAGAGCCAAAGCAACAATATCTAAGATTCTTTGTCCCGATAGTGGTCTCTTCTCCAGAAGCCTGATCAATAGCAGAGGCCTTTGTTTCATATTATCGTAAGCTTTATACTCCCCAGTCATCTGTACTGGTGGATGATACCAAGGCTTACCTTGGCTCTACTAATTCTCCCAACTCTGCCTGGATAAGGCACAAAGGTTAATTAAACCCATCACCCAAATAGAAATTATAAATACCATAAAGGGCCTGAAGACAGGGAAACAGTCCTGGCCGGACGGCTTGGAGCTGAATTTATAAAGTATTTCTCCGACATTACCCCCTCTGCAAAATGTCTTTTCTGAGATTTGGCAGGAGGTGAGCCTAATCCCCTCTTGGCAATATGCCACTATTACTTATCCCGAGGAGAATAAAGACCTAGCCAGATGCGAATCTTACCGCCAATCTCTTAAATTCGGATTATAAAATCTTTTACTATGTATAGTATCTTACTAAACACCATACTACAGAACTCATCAACCCTGACCAGGCGGGATTCATACTGGTAGGCAGGTTTTGGACGGGTGTCCGGGTCGGCCATTAACATATTGGATGCTATACATCATCAGCGCCAGCCTGCATGCCTTATGAGTCTGGATGCCGAAAAGGCCTTTGACAAAGTCTCGTGGCCATTTCTGTTTCTGGTTTTAGAATGCATGGGCTTTCCGCAGACCTTTATTGACTGTATTGTCGCCATGTACTTCGGTCTTGCAAGCGTATATTAGAGTTAATGGCGGGCTCACGGAGCATTTTGGCCCAGGCAGGGGCATCGCACAGGGATGCCCCCTGTCCTCTTACTATTTGCTCTATATAGAGCCTTTGAAGTGGAGGTGATACGCCTCCATCTCCAAGGGTTCATGGCATCGAGGTGGGGGGGCAGCAGAGGAAGATATCACTTATTGCGGATGATGTTCTGCTCTGTCTGTCCAACCCAGAACCTCTATCCCCAACATTTGGTCCATATTAACAGAGTTTGGCAGGTCCTCAGGATATACATTGAATAAGAATAAGACAGAGGTCCTGGCCTCTATTACTCTCCATCACATGGAATTGTGTGAGTCTTTACCTTGAATTGGCAAGCACTTAAATGTCATATCTGGGGGTCTACCTAACTAAACATAACTCGTGCCTCCTTAAAGCCAACTATGTCCCACTTACTGGGTCAGGTACAGAGGGACCTGAATAGGTGGTCACTTTTGAACCTACCACTGTACTTAAGAATACAGACGGTAACTCATGAATATCCTCCCTAGATATTTATATCTTTTTCATCGCTCTCCCACATTCATAGCCAAATCACAGTTCAATGTCTGGCAAAGAATGATATTAAAGTTTATTTGGAACAATAAGAAACCAAGAGTCAGCGCCTAGAATTCTCCATCTCGGAGGCGGAGGGTGGCAGGGCCCTTCCGGACTTGGAAAATTACTATCTGGCTGCCCAGGTTAAAAGGGCGCTACAATGGTCTGTCCACGCTTATAAAGCTAATTGGAAGGATATAGAGGTATCGGGAGAGGAGGATAGGGGCTCCTCATTGGGGGTTTCGTGTTGTTCATGAGGTTAACTTCAGGGGTTTCCCTTCCCTGTCTTGACTACAGTGAAGGACACTATAAGGGCGTTCACAGAACATGGCAGAAACATAAAATAAAGTACTCCCTTTGGCCGTTTTAGGCCATCGTGGGACCCTGCCTTCATTCCTACTAAATTAGACCATACATTTAGAACCTGGGAGAGAAGGGGAACTGACTTATATTAAGCAGTATATGGTAGACGGGGAGGTCATGACCTTTGAGGCCCTGAAGATATAAGTATGGATTACCCCACTGATTTCTACCAATATATCTACAAGGCAGGAATACATATATAGGTGTTGGCTTAGACCCCCAGGAGGGTAAGGTGGCCCCTTGGTGGAGAACCTTTATGCAATCCTAACCTCTATGAGGGTCAAGGGCCTAATCTATATTATATAAAACCCTCATGGGTCTGAAGGAGACTACTTGGAGAAGGTTACACAGATGGAGGGAGGAAGGGGCGGAGGACATCAGGGAAATTGACTGGGATAAGGTATTTGATTGGACCTCAAAACCACCAGCTCCCCATATTGGCAGGAGTTTACTTGGAAGGTAAAGATCAGATATTTCCTGACCCTCTATCACTTAGTCGGAGGATCCCTAGGCAGAGACACTCGTGCTGGAGAATGTGTGGGGAGAGTGAGGCAGGCCTTCTTATATCATGTCATGTGCCCGGGATTGGGCCAGTTTTGGGGAGATATCTCCAGGCTATTGCCAAAATATTAGATCTGGATTTTCCTCTGACTGGCCTTGCATGGTGCTGGGCGAACCACCTCGAGCTTGGCTGGGGCAGACTCATTATACTTGTGGTCCCTCCTTTTGGGGCCCATATAAGGCGATCACCAAACATTGGTTAAAGAAGGTTATCCACCATGGACTTGGGTACAAATAGTCCAAGGAATTGCAGAAATGGAAGAGTTAACATATAAAATAAACCATAGAACAGCACTGGAAGTGGACCAGATGGTTAATGTGGTATCAACTTTCCTTGAACTAGTAATTTAACTGTAAAGATCTATTGTGAGGCCTGGGAAGTGGAAATAAACTGAATAAACTGAGGGTCCTCTATAGAGGCCGCCCCTCCCTCCCTACTCTTCCTCCCCCTTTTTTTTTCTTCTCCTCTCCCTCCTTCCCCTCCCCACCCTCTCTTCTCATCTATGCTCTAATCAATTAATGAATGTCAGGGACTTTATAAAATGATGGGAAATATCAGAGGACTAAATAATGAAATGTACATGTAAATACATAAAAGTGCCTGTTAAGCCTGTATCAAATGTACCCGTTGTTTATCAATTAACTTGAATTTAAAAAAAAAAAAAACAGTCAAAAACTACAAATCCCAAGCTTATAATCCACTCAGCCCCTATAAGCAGGCCCCATTTTAGAGTCCCCAAGTACTGATTGGTCCAATTCGGCAGTTCGGGACCAAAATGGTGGAGATAGACAGAAACCCCTCACTGCAAAGAAGACAGATTAGAACAAACAACATTATCATTATCACTCTGAATTACTGTCAGCAAATAATTACATCCTTCATCAGAGCTCGCTCTGCACAATTAGCGATAGCAGAAAGGGAGCTATTTTCCAGCAGCCCGAGTGGGACTCGAGCATGCCAACCTCTGCCCCCGCTTTCAGATTAATTATTACTTCAAACAGGCAGCCCTTAAAGCAGCAGTATATGAAGGCTATACAGGCACTCTCTAGCATCACATTTAAACTGCAAACGCAAAACACCAGCCTGGCAATGAGCATTTAGAGCAAGCTCAAGAAGACTTTTCGGGAACCCCTATTTGTAGGGGTTACACCTCCTGCCTGGAGAAAAACTTGACATCCGCTGCAAGTCGGTACCACTACAATAATTGCAAATGTAAATTATATTATACACTATACCATTAGCATATTATACAATCACATTGTATACATCAGTCAATATACTTAACCTTTTACTAACATATTCTCTATGTTTCACATCACTATATCCATACTGAATTACATCAGGTATATTTCACACAGGTAATTTATACATACTGCTGTACAAAATCAGGTTACTACTTCCTGTACATTGAACAATGTGGAGAGGGGCCTTCCCTATCAGCTAACTTGGGCTAGACAGGGCAGGGGCACCATCACGTGAGAGCAGAACAATCAGCATGGAATTGGCACTTAGACTCAGTTTGGGCAGTGAGCTTGAGATATAAACCCCCTTGTGGGACCACATTGAGAGGCAAATCAACTGGTCTCCCAGGGAATCATAACTAAAGCACACCACAGGTTTGGCAGCTCGGCCAGTCTTTCTGGGTGAAACAAACCACTGTCTCTGTACTTTCAGTTTCAGCTTTGGGGCTTTCATTACTTGTGAGTGAGACTCTGCCTGGGTAGGAAGGTTCAACTTCAAGCTCTGTCAGCCCTGGGCTCTGTAAGTTCTGTTTCATAACACTTTTGCTCACTTGGAAGGCATTCTGGCACTAGAAGGAATTATCATCACACTCAAAGAATTTTTCGGGTTCTGGCATGTCGCCAGTATGACTTGAGATCAGCCTTCCCAGGTAAATCATATAGTTCCACCCTACAGAGTGACTCAATATCATCAGACATGACACTTGTGCCCTTCACTTTCAGGAAGCATTGGCTCCATGACAAAGCTGGGGTTAGTTGCCCAGAAGGCCCAGCTTCATCCCCACATTAATGATGGGTACTTAAACAGCTGACTCAGTTCATAAGAGGGGATACATAGTGCACTCACTCTCAGCAGATGTGGACTGACACTTATATTATTCCGGGCTTGCTGTGGAGAAAATCCTTGTCTGTGACCACTGGGGTAGGTTTGACTTGTCTTGTTTTTCAGCAGCACTAGTCACTGGTCCAGGGGAGCAACCAGGGGTTCAGCTTCAATCATGACTTGACCAATAGGCAGTAAATGATTACGCGCATGGTCTTGACAGCTTGAATCATTTTCAGGCCACACCTTGTATACAGGTAGTCATCCAACTTGACCACTATTATATGTGGAAGGTGGTGCCATCGGTCAGCAATTTTATGTTTACTATGCAGTCCCAAATTTCACAACACACGGTCTCCTGTTTCCAGCTCTTGGCCTTTACTTTCTTATCATATCTCTCTTATTAGCTAGGTTTCTCTTTACAGTCATTATCTGTGCTAGCTTGTGTGAATGGTTCTAGTTGAGCTTTCAGTTTTGTTCGTATTGTAGATAATTTTCTGTCTCAGACCCATTGGGAGAGACCCTGGAAACAAACATCAACTGGCAGGCGTGGTCTCTCCCAAACATGAGACGTAGAAGAAACCAGCATCATTTTTTTTGTGATTATAGGTGCACGTTGCTAATCTGCTGGCTCCACTTATGCTTGTCTTTGGGTGAACAGTGCTCAGCATTTCAGTCAGGGTGCGATCCAAAGATTTGGCTGGGATCCCTGTAAGATAAGGAGGTTCTTGACTCTGCAGCCCCCATATAGAGAGTATTTTGATTATGGATCAAAGTCTCAGTTTCATTGTGATCAGAATTACTTTTGGGGGCCCTCTAGTGGACAAAGAAATTTCTACTAGTACCTTGCCACATGGATGTTTTTGATCTTTTTGGGAAGGCTTGGGCATACCTGAAAATGATCTGTGACCACTCAACACATTACCAATGTTCCACTGGTCAGGCTGAAAACTCAAAACCTATATGCAAACTAATTCCATTGGGGTGCTGTGGTAATGTTGACAAGGGGTCAGTCTTCTGAGGCAGGGCCTTTCTCTGCAGGCAGCAACTACAAGTCTCACATGATGCTCAACATTGGCTCTCATCTTAGCCAGTAGAATCTGGATCATACTAGGTCAAGGGCGTCGACACCGATGTGGCCCATATGATTGTGGAGGGACCAGCACCAAATCTCTGGAAAGTTGTGGGCAAGACCAATTGTTTCTTGTCTTTTTGCCTCCCTATCCACTGTCTCTATCTATACAACTGATTAACCAGCCTAACTTAGGGCTCTTTAAGCAGTAAAGCATTTTGCAAATCAGAAGAGTGAAACTTAGACACATCTTTCCTGCCTAGAGGGCATCAAGGGCTGGCTGGATCATAGGATCTTGGGATTGAGCCCACTGAAGGCAGATCATTATTAATTGGAGGTAGTGCACTAATATCTAGAGCAGAGAAGTGACAGCACACAGCTGGTATGCAGGTAGTCAGAGGGGCTCAAGCAATCTACTACAGTCCACTGTGTCCCAGTGAGACTGTATTCACAGACTTTTGGCAATAGGCTCAAATGTCAGGTTCAGACAGCCTGACCCAATCAATTTGGAAGTGGGCCCGGGATAGGCATCAGCATTTATGTGATTCAGGCCTGATCTGTATCTCCACGCATAATCATAAGTAGACAACACAGAAAGTCACCGATGCCTGGTGACGCTCTAACTTAGCTTGAAGTTCGCACATGGTCATCAGATTATTGTCTGTCTCACCAGTATCTTTGCCCCATATAAGAATTCTATGGAACTGATCAACGATGGCCCACTTTAACGCCCAGGAACCCAGCTTATGCACAGGGTAGTTTTTTTCTGATGGGGCGTGACTTCACTAGCAAAGGCCACTGGTCTCAAACCATTCTCATGTTCTTGATACAGCACAGCCCCCAAACCCTGTAGGCTAGCATCATGTATGCAACTTTGTAGGGTCTAGTAGGGTCAGCATAGGCGGGGATGGGAGCATGGGTGAACTGATATATTATTTCATGAAAAGAGGCTTCACATTCGGGTGTCCAGCGGGACCCAAGAAGTTCACCCAGCCAGAAGTATACTCTTTCTGTTCTGGAGGAGGCCCCTTTCTTGTATTTATGGTCATGGGAGGGTAACCCTGAGTAAGATTCAGGAGTGGGTGAGTCACCCTGGAGTAGTCCTTTATGAACTGCCGGTAGTAGCCACAGAGTCCTAGGAAGAGTTGTAATTCTTTCAGATTATGGGGCTGGGGCCAGGTGGTTAAGGCCTCAACTTTACTAGGATCAGTCTCTATCCCCTCTGTGGACACTATGTGCCCCACATACTTCACAGATGTCTGAAAAAACTGGCATTTGTCAATGGACAGTTTAAGGCCAAAATCTTCCAATCGGTCTAACACTTTGAATAGTCAACTGTCATGCTCCTCCAGTGAACTTCCAACACAATAACATCATCCAAATTCACCAGACATTCCAACAAATTCATATCCTCACTGCATCGCTCCATCAATCGCTGAAAGTGGCCGGAGCGCCTGACATCCCTGGGCATCCTCATAAACTCATAGAATACTAATGGACAGATGAAGTGCTGTTTTCACAGTCTTCTGGAACATGGGGATCTGGTAGCACCCACTGTGAAGATCCAACACTGAGAACCACTTGCTCCCATTCAGGCACTCCAAAGCATCTAGTATACGGGGCATGGTGTATTGATCCGAGATGGTCTGCTGGTTAAGAGTGCGATAATCCAGGCACATTCTTGCTGACCCATTCTTTTTTCGCACAACCACAATAGGTAAAGCATAGGGTCTTCTGGATTCTTGTATCACACCAGCCACAAGCATTTCCTGCAGGTGTTGTCTCACATCATCTATATCTGTTGGAGCTAGGTGCCTAGACCTCTCGCAAAATGGCCATTCATCGTGCAGGCGTATGTGATGCTCCGCTCTCTGGACACATCCCACATCCCATTCCCTTAATGAAAACACTTGGTCTTTCTGGGCAGGTCTCTTGCTGATTCTAGTCTTCCATTCAGCTGGCAACGGGGAGTCACCAAAGTCAAAAAGTCGGGAGCAACTGTATCAGTTGCTTCGGGGTGTTTGTTGCTGGGTAACACTGCAGTGTCTGCGCAGTGCACTGTAGCTTGGGTGCAGCCTCTGTTCACCCGGATCTCCCGATCGGACACATTATGGACCTGGACCATCACTCATCATGCATAGGCATGAGCACGGGCCAGCAAGATGCTGGGCTTGACCAGCAAACCTTCTGGCAATTTTCCATCACCTAGCGCATCCAGCATTAGTATTTTATTCTTAACATCTTTCCATAAGCTTACCTCACCTTGTAGAGTACACTGGGCATTGGGGGCTAGCACCATCGACTTGGGGTCCTTCTTCCATACAACCCTGACCAGTTCATCCTGATCCACCTCCTCGGCATTCTGCCACAACTCATAGGCCTTCTTAATCAACGCGGAAATCCTCAGAACCCTGCCAGTCCAGTGCCCAGGTTTCTCGTAGCATAATTGTGCCAATCTCCCAAACATATGAGCATTGGTCCCAATTAGGAAGGAAACCCCATCATGTAGTCCAGTAGGGGGACACACCAAGGCCAAGGTCTTCATTTGTTCCGCCACTCCAGCCACCGAAGTAGGGAAAGACAACCAGATCCAGATAGACCCAGAGTATGGATACGGCTTTTCACTCAATCCCCAGACATGCAAACCATCCAAGGGTTGTAAGGACACATCAGGGAAGTGCCTCCAATACCAATATTGAAATTTTATAGTCACTTGAGAGCCACTGTCAAGCACAGCCCTGGTGGACACTCCATTCACCTTTACTGTTGTCTCCATGGAGGGGCCCACCACCTCGGACCATTCAGGTGGCACAGATGTTGGTGCCAATCTTGCAGTGGCATTGGAAGAGTAACTTTTTCAGACAGCCCCCCATGGTGGCAGATTGTTATTTCATCAAATCACAACTAGTAACCTGGTAGTAACTCTCCTCAAATTCTCTGGCAAACAGCAGAAAAAATGGGTGCATCCATCCTCCCCACAATGATAGCAAAAAGTAGGTTCTCTAGGGTCTCGGGGGGTACGCGAGCCATCTCCCGGTCTGTGCACTACAGGGGCATTGGGCAGCTCATCTTTGGCTCATGCTGTGCGTATTTGATCCTCTGAACTCCACGAGGATTGGGGGTTTGTGGGTTTGCAACAAGTCCCCCACAGGAGTTCTCAACTCTCATACTTCTTCTACTAGGCTACCCTCAATACGGGGTTCTGGAGAAACAACATGCACTCCCACTCCACTCTTAGTCTCCATGGGTGCCTGGTACAGGTCAGGTTCTCTGGTTGCCTCTGACAACTCTTTGATTAGTCCTCTCAGCTGCTGCACCTCATCCAAGTCACTCCTCTCCGGGGTCGAGCAGGCATCAACAACCCCAGCATAGGGCTCCCAGCCCTCTTCATCGTTCTCGGTTCCACGAATCTCTTTCATAAGATGACAGTACTCGGAAGGACTAGCCTTCCTGTCTTGTAACTTGAGTTTCAACATCATCACACTGGAATATCTGGCTGACTTTAGAATATGGTCCAGTCTGACCCGGTTCAGTTCCTTCGCCGGCACTCCTTCTTTCCTGTGGGCCATCTACAGAGCTCTCTCAATTTTGGTAACAAATGTGGACAACTTCTCATTTTTCCATTGCTTAGCAGACTTGAACTTCCACAACAAGTCATCCCCTAACTCAGTGCTGCCAAACACTCCCTTCCAGTACAGAGAGTAGCATTCAACCGCTGCAGCCTCTGGGCTATAGCCTCTAAGAAGCAGATGGCCTCCAGTGCAGGGCCCATTGCTCTCCATAGTTCATTTCTTTCCCCCTGAGCACTGCCATTCCTGTACCAAGAGAGTAGTATAGTCCATCCACGCTTTCCATGTCATCTCCCGTGGGCATGGGACTGTGCCTGAGAAAAGTCTGAGCTATAGTACTAGTCCAGCTGCACTGAGGGAATTACTATGGGGGAGGGAGCTACAGGAGAACTCTTAGGAGAAGCAGTAGATGTGGCCAGAGAGTGCAGAGGCGTGTGTTCCTCAGAAAGGTCTAGCACTTTTACTAGCCCTAGAGCAGTTCGTCCTTCAGACGCTAATAACTTAAGCAATTTGTCCTTAAACCCATATACTGGGGGCCCGCCCCAGGGTAGCTGGATCACTATGCAAGTGAATGACCCTCCACAACTTCTGGGTCCCTTCAGGCAGGATAACAGGGGGTACCTTCTCTGGATCTATTGGGGAACTACAGGAGAGTAACACTATCATAGTCTGCTCAAACAAATCTGAGTCCATCCCCTTCGCTTCAACTTTTCCCAAACCTTTGACATGTTCCACAGCTGCTACAATATCAGCATTAGCAGTCCCTAATGGGACATCCAGTAAAAGGAGGGCCTGTTGGAGGTCTAACCCCTCAGCCTCACTCCATCCCTTCATTCGATGCACCAACAGCTTATGGGGGACAGTTATGAGTTTGGGCGTAGCAAGATTCTCCATTCTCTCACCAAAGTGGAACATAACGGGGTAATTTCCTTCCTTGGCCACTAGAGGACATCAATCCCAGCAGTGCCTTCTAGATGTAACCCCTAGGTGGCACTATCCCAAGGGCTACTACACCTGCCTGCTTGGCTAATAGCAGGTTAAGGGGCCTAGGTTCTGTAATGGGTGCCTCCACCCGAAGGTCAGGGTTAGTAGTGGTCACACTAGCCTGGGCACAGTCCTCCGGGACACTGTAACCCCCCTCTTTCCCTGCTAGTGGCCAACACAATAGATAAGAATTACTTTCACAACACCCCTGATAGGCTTTGCCAATACCCACACAGTTTGTACTTACCATCAGGGCTGGTTTCTCCAGTTCGACCCTGGGAAGCCCCTGTAAAACAAGGTTAGACATAGCAAATGGCAACAGTACAATACTTTGGGCATAAACAGAATCCACAGACTGGTTGAAATGCAGAAAAAAGATAGATCTGATTTATTCAGGGGGATTGAAGGAGTCACGTAATGCAAGCCGCCTGAAAGCTGCACCTGCCCTGGGCTCCTACCAACCACCTTCTACAAACCGTTTAAAGCACCATTTTATCCCTCTAAAGGGCTCAACAGTGGCAACCGGAGGTCTTTCATCTTCTGCCTATTGAATTTACTCACTCACTTCTGCATCGCAAAGCTTTATCACGGCGATGGAGGCAGAGATGAAGCAGGCCGCGATCAGGCACACTCCACCGAATACGCCTGAAAAGCTCTTGAAGAAAGCGAGAAATCAGGGCACCGGGAGCCTTAAAAGGTGGGCAGCTCAAACCTCCCAGTAGTCCCTCTATCTGAAAAGCGATTTTTGCAAGAATTATCACCATTTCGAGAAGCACTAGAGAATATTACTGCAGAGCTCAAATCAATCAAAGGAGACCTCACCACTCTAAAAAGTAGAATGATGGATTCAGAGGCTAGAATTGCTTCTCAAGAGAGGTGGAAAGACAAACTTGACCCAGAAATTATCCTCCTGAAGCAGCAGATTCGGAAGCTCCAGCTCAAAACTGAAGATTTAGAAGGGCGAAGCAGGAGGAATAACCTTTTAATTATCGGGCTACCTGAGGCAGAAGAGGGCTCTGATGCTATTACCTTCCTGCAGTTCCTTCACAAGGTCAGGCCTTCACCACTAAACCCTCAGTGACCGTATCGAGAGAGCCCACCGTCTCTCTGAGACCAAAGCCCCACCTGATTCCCCTCGCCTCTATCATTATCAAGTCTTAGTTTTATAGAAAAACAACACGTCCTCAGTAAAGCAAGAGAGTTACAGTCCATAACCTGGGGATCATCCAAGATCAGAATTGCACAAGTTCTTCCTATTGAAACCAGACAGAAACGAGCGGCTTTCCACCCAATCGTCCACAAGCTAATTGCTGCAGGGATCCGGTTTAGGATGCTGTATCCAGCCAATTTAAGAATTACAATCGACGGATCATCATTCACCTTTGAATCTCCTGGGCAAGCTACCAAGGAGTTAGCCTCTAGGCTTCCCAATCTGTTCAAAGATGGTTGAATTGTACTCTACTGACAAACAGCCACATATGGACTGTTGCCCTACTGTTAATGTTTAGATAAGTTTATATTTGTTACCTGTTTTGCTCTCATTGTTGGGGTTTTGACCGCACGGCCTAGTGGTCGATGGAGAGTTTGCCTATCTCTCTCCCTGAAGGCCGCGAACACATTAATTCTCCCGGGGATTGCCCCAGAACCTCTGTGCTGAGTCTCAGTTGCAGCTCGCCGATTTTGCTGCGGACCGACTCTGGTCCTACAACAAATCGTGCCCCCCTGTGCATTCTGTTAGGGACAGGATAAATGACCTCCTTAGCCTAACAGTGGGTTAAATGTATATTTTCTCCACTCACAACTAGGGAAAAGACTCGCTATAAAGGTTTAAATACATATGGTATGGTAAGCAATCTTCTTCAAAAAGTTTAAGGACGGTGAGAGATGTAAACCCCTAAGCTTACATTGATTGCTGCCTTAGATCTTTACAATCTACAAGGCAACTTTCTTTGGCCACTACAGGGAATGGTCCTCGGGCTGGTACTGGAATGAGAGGTTGGGGGGGGAGCCCAGGGGCAGGATATGCTCGTAGGAAGCTGCTACATGAACTAATAAAGGGGGGACACGGCGATTCTCAGGGGAATCCTATGGGGGTCAGCCTTACAGGTTGTTGGGTTACACAGTTCAGCAGACTACACCCCAGCTCTCGTGGGTATATCTCACTAGGATGGTTTCAATATATGAAGCTCCTGGGATCCGCCAAAAGGATCATAGCTCCAAGTGTTTGTTGCTGGCTTACCTGGGCTACACTCAACTATGCTTGGAGCTATTTTGTACATAGTTGTCTGAGTTATTTTCTTTTTGGGGGGGTGGATGGGGTGGTTTCTGGATCCATGACTTAGTTTCCCACTTACTGTTCAAAATTACTACCACTTTCCTGGCAGTATTTGTTTGTCAGGGGCTTTGGGGCTTTTTTCTGTGCAGGGTGAGATGGGATAATGGGGGCTCTGGAGTGTGCCTTATTAACTCCTTATCTTGGATATATAATGGTTCTCACTTTCTCAACTCAATTGCTTATGAATGTTTATGGCATCGATTAAGATAGCTACTTGGAATGTACGTAGGCTCAGAGACAAAACTAAGAGACACCAAGTTTTTAAACACTGCGATTTACTTAAGACTGACGTTCTCCTTCTTCAAGAAACCCATCTGTCAAATTCTGAATCAAACTGGTTACATAGATTTGAGTTTTCTCAAGTATTTTCTGCTAGTGGAACAGTAACTAGTAAAGAAGTTGCCATTTTAATTAAGAAACACATCTCATTTCTGGCAGAAGAGAACCTAACAGACCCAGAGGGCAGGTTTATATTGGTCAACGGTTGTCTCAATAACTGTAATATCGTGCTAGACTCTATCTACGGCCCGGTGGGAGGGGGACCCAGAATTCCTCATGACTCTGGCAGACAAGATTGGTAATCTTCTACCTTCGCAGTTAATATTAGGAGGGGATTGGAATGTCCCACCTAGTCAGGCGCTTGACAGAACCTATCTTCCATTAAAACCCAGAACTCCAGCCCAAAAAAGCTTTATTGGACTTCATGCAGCTTCTGGGACTATGTGAACCCTTCACTCCGGTCTTTCTCTTTCTTCTCTCAGGTACATAACTCATGGTCTAGACTAGACTACATCCTGATCAGGACCTCACTTCTCCCTGGCTTCCTCCAGTCGGGCATGGAGCCGATAGTGCTAACGGACCACTCAACAGTCTGGATGAGGATATCCCCTGACCCTAATTTTCAGAGGGACACGGTTGGAAATTAAACACCCATCTCCTCAAGGATAAACAAACTGTCTCCCACATTAAAGACCTAATCTCTAACTTTATGGAATTTAATAAAGACTTCACCCCGAAAGAAGACTCAATATGGTGCTCCCTGAAATGCTACCTTCGGGGAGAGTTAATTAAACTTGCTTCATTGAGGAAGAAACGTAGGAAGGCACAAGCAGCCTCACTGCTAACCAAAATTAAAGAACTAGAGCACTCACTACCCCTATCCTCCTCCCCCAATTCGTTAGAATCTCTGTTAAAGCTAAAGAATGAATACGCGGATTTGTTAAAAGAAAAAGCAGAATACGCTATTTTAAAAACCCAATCTAAATATATCGACCAAGGAAAAAAGGCCGGTAGATTATTGGCTCTTAGATTGCAAAAAACAGAGAGCTCGAGACTGATCCCAATGTTACAAACACCGGATGGCGTTGTTAAAATGACACCCAGGGATATCACTCAGATCTTCGAGGAATTCTATAGCAAGCTCTATAGCAGACACCCTTCCCCAACACCCCTATCGGACATCTCAACCTACTTAGAGGACCTCAATCTCCCTCGCCTTCACCCACACCATAAAACAATCCTCACCTCTCCCATTACTCTGCTTGAGGTAGAGGCGGCGATTGCCTCTCTAGCTCCTGATAAGTCACCCGGTCCCGATGGATACCCATCCAATTTTTACAAAACTTTTAGCAAGGAACTAGCCCCCCTCCTCCTTAGGCTTTAGGAGTATATGTTCAAGGCTGATACTTTAGATCCCACACTATTGGAAGCCACGATCATGCTAATCCTCAAGCCAGACAAACCGCCAAAAGACCCCACAAGCTACCGCCCCATCTCTCTCTTAAACTGCAATATTAAGATACTAACCAAGATCTTAGCCGAGAGGATTAAAAAGATTTGGATCTACCTTCTGAGCTCAGAGCAGGTGGGGTTTGTGCAAGGCCGCTCCCCTGCTGATCATCTTAGAACCCTCTCTCATATTTCCCACGCTGCCCAAACATCGCATATCCCGATGGCTCTAATTTCGCTAGACGCTGAAAAAGCATTTGACAGAGTCAACTGGGACTTCCTTTGGGCGATGCTCGCCAGAATGGACTTCCCAGCCTCTTTCATTCGATGGATCCAGACAGTGTACAGATTCCCTTCGGCTAAGATCTATTGTAATGGTGTCCTCTCCTCGTTGTTCTACCTTTCACTGGTACTAGACAGGGATGTCCCCTTTCTCCCTTTTTTTTAATCTATACTGAGAACCTCTCCTCCTCAATATTAAACGATCCCCACATATCCAAGGCTGCCCGGTGCTACAACAAACATTGACTCTCTCTGTTTATGTGGATGATATCCTCCTCCATATTGCCCACCCCGAAGTATCATTAACCCATGCCCTTCAGGTTATTACACAATTTGGCCTCCTTTCCCATTACAAACTGAACCTAGCTAAATCAGAGATATTCCCTTTAAATGCTTTCACACATAAAGCTAGCTTCACAAGATTTGGCATGAAATGGTCCCCTCAATCGATTAAATACTTGGGAATACACCTTACCAATGACCCACTTCTACTCAGGAAACTTAATCTGGACGACCTAATGGCCAATACTCATCTGGACCTCCAAAGATGGTCCAAACTTCCCATTTTCCTTTGGGGTAGAATCAACATCATTAAGATGAATGTCCTACCCCAAGTTTTCTACCCTCTTAATTTACTGAATCTCTGGTTTCCCTTATTTTATTTACAGAATCTGCATTCCACTCTCTCTCAATTTATCTGGCAAAGCAAATCTCCCAGACACTCTTTCTCTAAACTCTGCCTCCCCAAAGACAAGGGAGGACTCCGCCTCCCTAACCTAATTTTTTATCACTGGGCTACCCACCTCTCCAAACTGGGTAGATGGCTCCTGAACAGGGCTGAGGATCCTCCTCCGATCTGGCTTCAAATCGAAAGACGATACTTGGGGAAGCTAATCTCTGCTCTCCGACCATCTTTTTTCTTCCCAGTTCAGCACTCCCAACCTCAATACAAAATTCGACCATCAGCACCTCCCTCAAAGTCCTCGCTCAGTGTTTGCACTATCTCAGGATTTCCCCAAAGAGAGATATGGTACAGCCTCTTGTTCTAAATCCCAATATTCATTTAGGAGGCTCAATGATCACCTCAGACTGGCTTCCTCAACTACGCAAAGTCCTGGTAGAGAATTTATATTCTCAGGATTCCCTCCTCTCTTCTCCTGATATTATGGCCAGGCTTAATATTCCCAATAATAGCATCTTTAAAGTGTATCAGCTGAGACACTTCATTAGCTCTAATTTTGGTACCGAATTTCGGGTTTCTCAAATCAGTCCCTTTCTCTCTCAACTCCAAGAATTAGCCACTAAATCCCATGGGATCTCATCTATATATTCCTATTTGCTGGGTCTCAAGTATCCGAGTACCCTCTCGGTCTCCAATGTTTGGTCTTCTCTTCTGCCAGACATCGCCCCTAATTGGGCACGAATCTGGAAAGACCCATATAGATATCACACTCAGGATAAGTTCAGACTCATCCAATACCATATACTAAATAACATGTACTATACACCGGTCAAATTAGCTAGATTAGGGAGGCTTCCTCTCCCTCTGTGCTCTAGATGCTCCCAATTTGAAGGGAATCTGCTTCACATCTTCTGGCAATGCAAGAAAGTGGCTCCCTTGTGGCACTCTATTCAGTCCAATTTGGATCCACTACTGGGTCTGGATGGGTTGTTCACCTCAGAAATATGCATTTTAGGTATTTACTCCCAATGTAGAAAGCCATGACAGCAGATTCCATATGGCGCTAATTTCCATGGTGGTCAAAAGGTTGGTGCTCAAACACTGGATGGACCAACTAACTATAACATATGCTGAGTGGTTGAAAGACTTATCAGCTTGCTTTAATATTGAGAGACTTGTTGCTAGTTCTCGTAATCGCATTGACTCTTTTCACAAAAAATGGGGTAAATTATACACTTTGTACCTACATTAGTGTTCATCTAGGTTTGTCTCTGATGCTTTTTGCCCCTCCATTTTCGCCACTGAACTTTATTCCTTCATGGTTATATGATAAGACCCATATACTGCTTCAAGTATGCACACTCTGGGAGGGTTAGGGTTTGGGGGAGGGGGAGGGTTACAGTGATACCGGGGTGATTTCTTTATCCTACTACATTTCACGCTTATGATTCTGGTGTATAATGAGGTTTGGCACGCAATTCAATGACAGTACAGATGTAAACCCTGTGGTTTTGTGTATTCTATAAACTTAATAAACCTTAATTTCAAAAAAAAAAATTCAGGGGGTTTGAACAAGGAAGGGGGTCAATCAGGTTAATCAGCTTAATTGTTCTATCAATCACACAGCTGTGCATGCAGTCAGAGTCCCTAACACAGTCACCTCTCTGGGTACCCAGGTGTAGAAAGGTGGGCTAGCCAGGACCGTTGCGTGGGGTCGGCCAGCGTTGCAGCTGGTCAGGGCCCTGTGATGGAAAAACAACTTGTACAACACAATATTTGTAATCCGGAGCCAGATGGCTCAGTTCATGAAGAAAAGAAACAACAAGCAATTAGATGACACATTTAGATTAAATAGCAGTTGCAGGGAGCTACCCTGATGGTTACTCACGGTACCCAGGACTGGACACAGAATGGATGAAAACTGAGACTACGAGTGAATTCTCTGGAGTGCCAGGAGAAGCAGGGCCCACACGATTCGCCAAGGCATTGTTCCTGTTCAGACATGGAGCAGGGAGATGATCCCCAGGCAGGTCTCTCGTCGATGGCTCTTCACTGTGCAGTAGGGTAGTCTGGCAGGGCCCCTCGTGGCAAGGCCCAGCCGCATGGAGTTAACCACGGATTCAGTCCTTTTAGGCAGGCTACAGTTTTCAGCAAGCAGCACACTGTTTGCACAGTGGGAAAACACAGCACGACCCACTATCATCAAACAGCACATTTATAGGCAAAGGATTCTACAATACCAGCCAACTGCCCCGTCCCGATCACAAAGTCTCTGCACAAACCAGGAGCTCAGTATTAGCTGGAATTCCTGACAGACAGATCGCATGCAGCAAAATCTTCGTTTTTTTATAGGTTGAGCCTGGCTATAATTTAGTAGCTTACTTCAGTTCTGCACACCAGGATTTAGTCCGATAAAATCTCTCTCCTCTCCTCTCTCTCTCTCTCTCTCTCTCTCTCTCTCTCTCTCTCTCCAGAGCAATGAGCAGACTTGCAGGCCTCAACTCAGGCCTTCCCACAGTTCTCCTGCTCTAAACTACGCAGCCTGCTGCTCGAACTATCATGAGCTGCTGCTCTCTCAGCTTCCAACACAGATCTGGCTTGCCAGCAGGCAGCTCAGGGGATTTCCTTCAGATCCAAAGGTTTGGTTGGCTGTTTCAACTGTCAGTCAAGCAAGAGCTCCCCCTTCTGTTGCAAAAAGGCGCCAACAATCCAAAACTACAAATCCCAAGCTTGTAATCCACTCAGCCCCTATATGCAGGCTCCATTTTAGAGTCCCCAAGTACTGATTTGTCCAATTCGGCAGTTTGGGTCCAAAATGGTGGAGACAGAAACCCCTCACTGCATAGAAGGTAGGTTAGAACAAACAACATTATCATTATCACTCTGAATTACTGTCAGCAAATAATTACATCCATCAACAGAGCTCCCTCTGCACAATTAGCAATGGCAGAAACAGGGCTATTTTCCAGCAGCCCGAGCGGGACTCGAGCATGCCAACCTCTGCCCCCCTTTCAGATTAATTATTACTGCAAACAGGCAGCCCTTAAAATGGCAGTACATAAAGGCTATACAGGCACTCTCTAGCATCACATTTATACTGCAAACGCAGAACACCAGCCTGGTAGTGAGCATTTAGGCAAGCTCGAGGAAGACTTTTCGTGAATCCCCATTTTTAGGGGGGGTTACATGAATCTATGTGTTAATGCAGCCCCTCCCCAAACCATGTCTCTGTTTCGCTCTCTGTGGTTCTCTCTTTTTATGTTTCCTTGCATGTGTGCTCAAGAAACATCTTGGGACAGAACATTTGAGGCGTGTGTCAGGGACTAGCCCAATGCAAAGAAATCTACAGTGTGCTCGTCCCTCACAGACCATGACCATGATCTGGCAATCTAGTTGTGACAGTATTTTTTTCTTACTGATGTGGCATGTCCTCTAGTTAAAAGAAATGAAGTGCTCCAATGACAGAATGCTTCATTTCTTTCATTTGCATAGTGCTATCAGCCCCCACTCTCCATTTCCCATCCTGGCACCCGGCATCCAATTAAACCCTCCTGCTCCCTCCCTCTGCATGCTGTCCACCCCGCACCCTCCATTCCCTGTCCCCAGTAGTGGATTTACAATGGTGCTATCAAACCTGCCTCTTCTTCCCCCCCCCACCACCACCACCACTGATTGCCCAAAATAAAAGAAAAATCCCTGGTGACTAGCAGTGCACTCCCCCCAATGATCACCCACCCTATGTGTGTTTGAACCCTCCCTCCCTCTTTGTTCCCAGTGCCACCCAATATGTATTTTTGTTATTTATTCACCGGTGATTTAGTGCACCCCGAGCTAGTAGGCAGTGTCCCACTCTACTTCCCCAATCATGAATGGAGCGGGCCACTGGCACATACCTTTGCTCACCATCACGGCCAACAGCTCACTGAGATTCTCAATGAATGAGCGCCTGCATGTGCAACAGCAAGCACTCATTCATTGAGAATCTTAGTGGGCTGCTAGTTGCAGTGGTGAAAGGAGGGCTGTGCTGGTGGCCCGCTCCATTTGGGATGTGGGAAGTGGGGTAGGACATTACCTACCAGCTTGGGGGGGCACTAAACCACCAAGAAACACATTTAAAAGAATTACATATTGGGTGACACCAGGACTAGAGAGGGAGGGGTGTTCAAACACATGTCGGGTGGGTGTTAAATGCTGAAGCGCTCCCCATTTGTATTACTTACACATGGGTGTAATTATAGGAAGGGGGGATGGGGACACATGTCCCCCCCCAAGATATGGAGCAGCCTCAGGTTGCCACTTTTGTCCCAACCTGCCAAGTTCAGCTCCACACATTGATGAGCTCACAAGAGTGAGCAGATAGCTCTCAGCATGGTGACAATGTGTACACGTGTTCTGTGGCATATGAAGTCCTGGAGTTGGCTCTGGCCATCAAGCTGCTGCTGGGCTGGAAGTGACAGTGATTCGTGGGAGAGACAACACTGCAGCACAGACTGAGACCAGGAGCTGACAGTCAGTGGCCAGGGATTGCTTTGAGAGCCTTTTGCTTTCTCTCTTCTGCAGGCACAGCAGGAGGATCTCAGTTGTGCACATCAGATCTGCTACAGTATTGGTGGTCAGATTTGGGGCTGGGCAGTGAATGCAAGAATTACTGCAGGTTTGTTTCAGTATAACTTTACATATTCTATCCACATGATGTGATTTTTATGTTGCTTGTATGCATGTGCAAGAAACATAGTTTTCGGAGGTGTGGCACCCCTCTTCCAATGCAGTCAGTGTGTTTGCAGGCACAGCCCCAGTTCCCCAATCACTGCTGCAGCTGTCTATGACAGCAGTTGAAAATGCAGTGGTCATACAGTTGAAAGGGAGAGCTCCGCTTCAGTGAGCAGATCCCCCCTCCACACACACACGCGCGGCGCGCATGCACACTGCGTGCTCATGCACCTTCCCCCTCCCCCCCCACACTGTACAGCTGATGGGAGTGCCCAATCCCCGTCGGCTCCGCCCCAAAGCATCCAGGTGCCACGCTGGGAGCCCACCCCAGTGTGGCAAAATGTTTATGGCTGACAGGGGTGCCCAATCCCCATTGGCTGCACGCCCCAAAGCATCCAGGTGCCACGCTGAGTGCCCTATCGGCTCCAGACCCCCAACAACCTTCCAGCTGCCACGCTGGGAGCCCACCCAGCGTGGTAAACATCCTCGTCGTCTTATTTAAAAAAAAAACTGTAAATACAAAAACTGTCCCTCGGCGCTTCTCCCTGCCCCCCTCCTGCAACCCGCACCCACTCACTGCGCACCCTGCCTCCCCACACCCCTCTCGCCCCATACTTACCTCCAGAGCTTGGCGCAATGATCTTCGGTGGACCGGGAACATGTCTGCACTCTTCAAAGCCGACCACGAACTGAGGAAATGCCGGTAAGCTGTATAATGGGATAGATAGGGTTTTTTCAACTTTGTTGCATATCTCAGGCATTTTTGGGAATTTGGGGCCCAAATTTTCAACATGGGGTTTTTGGGTCCCATCCTCATGAATTCTTGCACTGTCATGTCGTTAATCAGGCCCGAAGGTGATTTTGTGGTCACTGCGTGAAATCACCTTTCGGGACTGATTAATGAAATGACACTGCACGTGTTCATAAGGTGGGCTCTCAAAAAGTCTATGTTGAAAATTTGGTGAAAAAATTTCTAAAAATGACTGTTTTACGAGCGTGCATTGCGCAGTTCCTACGCACGCTCGTAAGTTCGTGAATTTTCAATATTTTCACTCCAGATTTTCAGCATTGCCATTTTACCACACCTCCTTATGAGCAGTACAGCTGTCATTTTTCACATCTCAACCAAAACGTGTTTCCCATGTAGCACACATTGACGCAGTCGAGAAATGTGAAATCAATGTATGGGACACATTATGAAAATCACAGTGACACTGTTCATGAGCAGAGGTCTTAAAATGGCTATGTTGAAAATTTGGTGAACAAATTCCTAAAAATGACTGTTTTACGAACGTGTGTTGCACAGTTCCTATGCATGCTCATAAGTTCGCAAATTTTTAATATTTGCACTCCAGATTTTCAACATTGCCATTTTACCACATCTCCTTATGAGCAGTACAGCTGTCATTTTTCACATGTCGCCCAAAATGTGTTTCCGTGCATGTAGTGCACAATGGCGCATTCTGTGTGTGCAATCAATGTTTGGGACAGATTAAGAAAATCACAGTGACACTGTTCATGAGCAGAGATCTTAAAATGGTTATATTGAAAATTTGGTGAAAAAATTCCCTTCAGACATTCTGCAATATTACTAATGAAGACATCGAACAGAACTGGCCCCAGTACCGATCCCTGCAGCACCCCACTGGTCACCCCGTCTCCCTAGACTGCACACCATTTACCACCACTCTCTGCCTCCTGTCTGTTAGTCAGTTTCTAACCCAGCTTACCACCCTTTCCCCCATGCCCAGCCTACCCAGCTAGTTTATCAGCCTCCTATATAGGATGAAGTCAAAGGCTTTGCTGAAATCAGGGTAAGCGTTGTCCACTGCCCCACCCTGATTTACTTCCTTTGTCACCCGGCCAAAGAAATCAACCACATTTATCTGACATGATGTCCGCATTGTGAATCCATGTTGTCTATGGTCCTAGGCTCTGATGGCATCTAGATGCCACACTATCCTTTCTTTAAGCAATGTCTCCATGATCTTCCCCACTGCTGAGGTGAGGCTGAACGGCCTATTATTCCCTGCCTCCTCCCTGCTGCCGGACTTCTGTAGAGGGACCACATGTGCACTCCTCCAATTCACTCATGTTGAATGACTCAGTGAACATGGCTGCCAGAGGTACTGCTATCTCCCTTCGCAGTTCTGTTAATATCTTTGAGTGTATGCCATCTGGTTCCATCGCTTTGTCCACCTTCAATTTAGTGAGTTCCTGCAGGACTCTTTTGCCTTTGAATGGACTATTGTCCACCTCTTCACTCCCTTGGCAACTGCTGTACTGCTGCGGCCCTTGCCTCTCCCACTCTTCTCTGAATACTGAATGGAAAGACACAGTGGATGTCTTGGGAGGAAGGCATGGAACTATCACTTCCAAATACCTAAACAGCACATACAAGCAAGCAACATTCGGCATTGACAAATGCTTGTTTGTTTGGTTTTACAACCCTGAATTACTTTTTGTTAAAGCTGCCTCCCTCCTACTCCTCATGAAGCATATTCACACCTTTTACAACTAACTTACTGCAGAGTCCATTTGCAGATATTCAGGAAAATACTGTTATGTCTCAATAGCGGCACATCATAACACAAATTAAACACATATTGCTTGTTTTTACCCACAGGTGGACAGTATCCTTTACTCATGCAACTTTGAGGCAAAGTTATTTCTTTCCAATGATAACAGACCTGCACAAAGACTCCTGGTAGCCTGTGCACACAGTAATTGCATGTTCAATTTGCAGTTAATGTATTCAATGTTGTTTTTTTCTAGCCCATTTGGTTGGGTTCTCGTGGCTGTTATACATCAAAGTAAAATACTAAAATGCAAGTATAATCAAGAATAACACATGAGTACATACAGTATTTAAATACTTAATTCTTTCTATTCATGCTGCTAGACAGCTATTTTTCTTTTAATTCTTTTAAAGGATCAGAGATTTGAAACCTGATGCAAAGGTGTACCTCATATTATGTGTTAATCTGTGCCCACAGTGGCATAGTGATATTAAAGATGTATTTCAGAAACACTATTTTAGTCTCCCAAAGTACAGTTACAAGGGCATGATGTATACTTGTAAGAATGAGTTATTAATGCAGTTATTTACCTGCTTGTCATGAAATGTAACACACTGTTCTATGGAAAAGAAATACGAAATTGTTTTGGCTTAGTGTGCCTGTTGTAACTGGGTCCTTCCCTTTCCATCTGTCACAATCCCTCCATGATATACTGTATCTGTAGCTTCTTCTCCCAAACTGTGCATACCGAGGGTGGGGGAGAAGATGAGACACACCAGACATGAACCTAGAGTGATACCTCTGAACACAGAAGAAGGAATGGGGTACTATACTGGATAAACATTGGCACTAAAGCCCATGGAGAACTCATGCTCTTGACTTGTCCCTGCTCTTACATAAAATGCTGAGCAGAAAAGGTGAGTATCGGGGGAGGGGGGGTGTGAAGAAAAGGAGTGGGTTGGGTGTTAGACTTTTCTCGATAGACTGCTTCCCTTGATGTCTGGGCCATGCGGCATGCACAAGGTGAGGGGTTGGGAAGCCATCAGTCTGATTAGCTGTACAGGCTGCACAGTAATAGCCATAAGTGATATGATATTTGCTCCACACAACAGGACACAAGGCACTGGCCCTTGTAAACTGATTTTTGGCACAAACTGGATTCTTGAGGCAGGATAAAAAGCCCTACAATCTTCAGCCTACTATTGATTTTGTACCCCTTCCCAACCTTTAAACCAAAATTACTCCTCTGCACTTACACCATTGTCCTTGTTAAATATGCACAGCAAAGACAAGATTAATTTCTGTACCGGCTCATAAAAGTCCCCTGCTCAATGGTGTTCCAGTGTTGCAGTGTCAACAGGAAACTCCATAGTCATTTCTTGCAACCTCATAGTCTGCTCACAGCTCCGTCTACCCATCTGAAGTGCTGAAAATTCCACTCCAGCAGGTAAGTCCCTGCTCTGTGATACAACTCTGGTCAGCAACAAAAGGGAGCGAACAGCAACAGTTCTTGCAGGTGCTGCAGTTTAACTTTAACCCCCGGCAGGGGCAGGTTGGAATGGCTGGGCAGGCTGAAATGAAATTTGGCTCCCACTCGTTCCTCCGTACAACTCCTGCAGCAACTCCAGCCAGTTCCTGCTTATCTTCATGACTTAGATCTGCAACAACTCAGGATCAGATTGATGTCTGTGGGACCCCAGGTATACTCTGCAGGACAATGGGCATGGGAGCATTAAAGGAGGGGGACAAAACAGCTACAACATTTAGAACGTAGAACTACTGGCACAAAAAAGAGAAGAAAAAAAAAGAAAAAACTGTTCTCCTAAACTAACTCATTTTGAGTCCCTGCACTAACACTACCTCACTACTCTAAACCATTAAGTTGTAATTAAAGATTAGTAGAAATTAGTAATAAGTGGATGACTCACTCTTATTATAAAGAAATAAAAAAATATAAGAAAAATGTTAAATGGAGCGGTTTGGACAGTAGGAAAGGCAAAATGGTATTGTACCTGTAGAGATCTCTGAGGCCTGATGTAGAGTACTGTGCTTAATCCTGGAGTCCTCATCTGAGAAAGGACATAGACAGACTGGAGTTGGTGGGGGGGGGAGTGTCACTAAGATGATCCAGGGCTAGCAAGGCAGAGCCTAAGAGGAACAGCTGGTAGCCCTAAATATGAGCTCACTGGAGGCCAAACATGAGTAGGGGGGCATGATAGAAACATATACATTTCTGAGAGGTATAAATAGTGTGAATAGCACAGAACTGTTTGTTAGCAACAGGGACACAGTCACAAGAGGGTACAACTGGAGGTTGGTGGGGGGGAGGGTGCAAGAGAAATGTGAAGAAGTTTTGCTTCACAGACAGAGTGGTGAAACCATGGAAAAGGCTAAAGTGGTGAGATAGGTACCCTAAACAAGTTTGAACACAGCTGGGACAGAGCAAGAGGACTCATAGATACAGGAGGGGTGGTACCAGGGGCTTCGGGATGGGAGGGGATGTGGGAGATAACCCACAAAAACAGTAGGTTGGTTGGTTTAGGCAGTATAGCTAGGGGCAGACTCATGGGACCATCTTTCTCTTTCTGACAGCAGAGTCTATGTTTCTAAAATACACCCCACACATGGAATGGATGTTGAAATTTGTTTTACCGTAACCTTTTCTAAAGTTTTTTAAATCAAGGATGGAAATGAGAAAGGAAAAGTGTGGCCTACTGGGATTTGAACCTCAGATCTCTGGCATGCCGTTCCAGCGCTCTAACCATTAAGCTACAGGCTCACTGGCCAAAGCATCTGAGGAATTTCCTTACAACCACACACACACTCCTTTCTCTAGTGTTTCGCAATTATGCAACTAGGAACTGATGTTAGAAATACCACTTCTCTCAGTGCAGTTTGACCCCTGTAAGGTATACATATTTTTTTAAATCAAGGATGGAAATGAGAAAGGAAAAGTGTGGCCTACTGGGATTTGAACCTCAGATCTCTGGTATGCCATTCCAGCACTCTAACCATTAAGCTACAGGCTCACTGGCCAAAGCGTCTGAGGAATTTCCTTACAGCCACACACACTCCTTTCTCTAGTGTTGCGCAATTATGCAACTAGGAACCAATGTTAGAAATACCACTTCTCTCAGTGCAGTTTAACCCCTGCAAGGTATACATTTGTCACTAACAACTACAATTTATTTATTTCAAAGCTTTCACCAGGAAAGACATACGGAGCTGCTAACAACTCATTTGCAGATGCATCCTGGGGGTGAGGGGAAGTGGAGCTACATCATGAGGCGGAAAAAAAACTAAATAACATTATTTTACAAAAACAGAAGTCATATGCAGCAATACAGTACATTAGAGGAGCGTAGTCATAAATATTGAAGGTAAATCAGTACAATAGATACATGTAGCAGATAACATTCAGTTATGATAGGTGGGGGAAACTGCACATGCAGGTATAGCTCAAGGGATAAGGGGAGAAAAATGGCCAAAGCAAAACTAGTGGGAAGGAAGAAAAGAGGTAAAGCATTATAGACAGCTGCAAGTGTGAAAAGTAAAAGTCACAAAGAAGAGACTTAAAGCAGCAGTGCATTAATCCAGTGAAAATTCTGACCTATACTTGATGATCTGGGGGGATTCAGTTCTCCCCATTACATGGGACTTGGCGAAAACCACACCACCAGACTGGCCTGACTGGCAACATTTGTACAACCTGCACTTGGTAAGACTTTTACCAAATGGTCTGGTTCTGGCAGTCCAGTTTTCATCCATATCCTCCCCCAAATAAAAAAAAATGTTACTTTTCTTGTGAACAAACCCCCCTCGCAAACTCCTTATTCCTATGCAATTGTGTAAATAAAAAAACAAAACACTGTTTGTAAATGTTTGTATTATCGAGAAGTCAAAACTGAAAGTTTCAGGTTATATAGTAAATAGGACCCACCCACCCTCATTTCATTCCTCATAGACTATAGTCAATAATTACTGTATATTAAGGAGAATTATCTTTACTATAAGATGGCTACTTTATTTTTTTATTTTCTATTTATGCCATATCTCTCTGCTGGTTTCTGGCCCCTCCTTCAGGCCCCTGTATCACCCTAACCCTGCCATCCCTCTATAGAAACCTAGAACCATAGACAGTAATGGCAGTGAAAAAAGTCTGTCCCTTGGGCCCTATATAATCCTGTGATCTAGTGCTGATACAGGGTTCCAAACCTCCCTATCAGTCTTCCTGTTCCTTTCCCTGGTTTTATCTCTACCAGTGAGCACTGTTCCTTTTGCTCAGTGCCAAGCTCGTTTGAAGGCCCCATGGTCTTAGTCCCTACCACCACATCTGGCAAGCTGTTCCATGGCCCCACTACCCCTTCAGTAATATGATGCTTTCTCACATCCTTTCTGATCCTTCCTCCTGTCAGCTTGCAGTCATGCCCTCGCATTGTCTCTTGGGACTTACCGGAGCATTTGCACTTTATGAACCAGGTGTCATTACGGACAGGAAACAGTATTGCTGACAGGAATACAGTCGCAGACAGAAACACCACCATCACTGCCTTATTTGTCCATCTGAAGTGTCCATCAGAAATTTATCAAAACCCTCAGAAATTTTTTTTTCCGGAGGGCTGCACCCCCCACTTGGGGGGCTGCACACCCACACCCCTATAAATAAACGTAACAAACTCTGGGGATGCACAATATTGGAGATAAAAACAAAAACACAGATGCGGGCTTTTAGCCTACAGGTGCCACCTCAGAGCCCTCAAGGATTCGGCTTCTTAACCAGAACACACATGGAAAGGAAGTCAGTGGCCATGAGAATTGAACTCCTGTCTGTATTCATGTCCTACCTCGTCCATAATCCATTACCCTAACCACTAGGTTAAACGAGCTGAGCAGCTGAAGCATGCTCTGCCTCTCACTTTTAGTGTTTCCTATGGTAGGTGGCATTCTGAGTGCTGCATGAGTAATCCAGAGCAGTATTCTTGGGCAGTACAAGACTCTCACCCACTATAGTACTTCCGCTGCCAGGTGTCCTCCATGACACCTGACTCATAAAGTGCAAGCGAGCCAACTTACCTGTCCCCTGCATTTCTCTCTTTGTTGCACCCCATGATGGGGTCTTAAGGCTGGCCCAGGTCCCTCAGGAACTTGGCATTGCCAGGGGAGAGCCATCAGGTATGCAGGTGTGGAGTCTGAGGATGATACAGGGCTGTCCGCCTGCTCAGCCAAGGGTTCTTTTTTTCCCATTTCCTCCCCTCCCACAGAGACACCGACTAAGAACGGGCATGAGCATGTAGGGCATCAGTGCCTGCTCCAGCCAGTCATCGTCTCCTCTCTATATGTTTGCAGTCTCACCTGCACTGCCACTGGTGGTCACCCAGGTGGCAGTCACATGTTGACAGCTTCTTCCTCCCTCCCCAACTGTCTGAACAGGGCTTGTTCCCAATCTTAGGTCGCTGGCATCATGAGCTTTAGCACTATTGATGAACCAGTGGGCCATCCTGTATTGTAGTTATTTACTACAGGCAAAGAAGGGTACACAGGTGGGAGTGAAGTGGGTTATTCCTGGCAGGAGAGTAGCCAGGAGTTCAAAAACTGAAGGACCAAGGATTGGTACATGATGTGTAGGGCAGGTTTGTATCCATGGCCAACTGAGCTAAGGCATTTTTAGTCAAATATTTTCAATCCAGATAAGGCCCTAGGCCTTCAGGCTATGGCCTAGCCACTCCTCTTCCTGTTTACTGTGTAAATGAGACATTCACTTTTGACCTAAACTGTGTACTATATAAAATCAAATAAAGGCAGCCATGCCCTGCTCAGCTTGAGTTTCCATCTTGGGTTGAGTTGACATCACATGAACCTCTCGAGTGGGGTTCAGGTGATATCATAAACCTCTCGAGCTTTGCTCGAGAGGTTTATGTGATGTCATCTCAACCCCTCGATGGAAACACAGCCTTGTGTATGGTTATTTATAATATATAGGTAATGTTTATTTTAAAGATAAGTAATCTTAGCAGCCTGCAGCACACTGTGATTGCTAATACTAGCCTGTCCACATCTCAGGAAACATAAGAATACTAACCTGCCTACATCATACACTCATAATACCAACCTGCCTTTGTCCTAATCTGGCTTCCATAGCTGTAGTTCAGTGCCAGTGGACCGCCTCCCCCATTCTTTTTGAATGTTTACAAGGGGTGCAGCCAGCAGAAAAAATATTTTATGTGCAGAGTGCGGTGATGAATGCCTCTTTGTAAGCACCTGTTAGGTAGCAAGGGAGCACGATGAAGGTAGTGTGTGCATGGTAGCTAGGTGAAAGTGTATGACCAGTACTTTGAGAGACAGAGAGAAAGAAATTTGACTGCCTTAAATTGTAAGAGAGGGTTGGCAGTGTTTCCAGAGGTCTGTGAACTCGGATTACCTTTTGATCTTTCAGGGATGTTTGAATGTGGGGTACAGAGGAGTATTAGCCTCACCGCAAATGTGAAAGCTTGATTTGAAATATGTTTAAATAAAATAAAGGCAGAGACAACTTTTACAGTTATTGCCTTGTACAGTTATTGCCTTGTAACCACTTAGATTATTTTTTGTGATGGAAGAGAGGTTGGAAAATTAGCAGATTTAATATTTTTTTGTGCTTGGGTGTTGTGCTGTGGTTTAGCAAGGGAAAAAAAATGCTGCCAAATCATTTTTTTTAAATCTTGTAGTGGTGTAGGGATTTGTGATGAGGGTCAGTACCAGGATGACCTTGTGGCTAGCAAATATAGAAACACAGAAACATAGAAGCTATCAGCAGAAAAGGACCTCTTGGCCCACCTAGTCTGCCCCAAAGTCCCAACCTACTGTACTACTATAGACCCTAATTGATCTTCGGCCTTACCCCCCCCCCAGCCCTGTTACTAAGGTCACCCTGTGCCTATCCTATGCATGTCTGAAATCTGTCATGCACCTCCTCTGCTGGGAAGCTGTTTCGGGCATCCAGCACCCTTTCCATGAAGAAATATTTCCTCACATTCCCTCTAAGTCTTTCCCCTTCCAGCTTCACATCATGCCCCCTCATGCTTGAACATCTCTGTCCATGCAATATGCCACCCTCTTGTAACTTACTGATACCCTTGATGTATTTGAATGTTTCTATCATGTTTCCCCTTTCTTTCCTTTCCTCCAGTGAGTACATATTTAATTCCCAGAGTCTTTCCTCGTAGGGCATCAGATACAGGCCATGTATCATTTTGGTTGCCCTTCTCTGTACCACCTCCACCCGGTCTATCTCCTTCCTGAGATGGCACTTCCAGAACTGGACACAGTACTCCAGGTGTGGCCTCACCATTGATCCATATAGAGGTAACACTACCTCCCATTTTCTGCTGGTGATACCCTTCCCTATGCATCCCAGCATCCTACTAGCCTTTCCCACTGCCTTATCACACTGCTGTGCAGCCTGCAGGCCATCAGATATGATGACCACCACCTCCCTTCTGTTTTGTTTTTGCTGACACCCCCCTCCCCCAAATGATACATTGCCTTTGGGTGTCTGTGCCCTGTGTACATAATTGTACATTTTGGTGCACTGAAGGCCAGTTGCCAAAGGGTATTTTAGATCTTCTTTCATTTTCTTCCCCACCCCCGTGTGTGTCCACTTGTTGCCGATTTTGTGTCATCCAGGAACAGGCATACCTTTCCTTCCAGCCCCTCTGCAATGTTGCTAATAAAGACATTGAAGATGACTGGTCCCAGTGCTGACCCCTGTGGCATCCTGCTCATTACCTTACTCCCCCCCCAAGTGAAATCCATTTACCACCACCCTCTGAGTTCTGTTGCTTTACCAACGTTATATCAACTTTACTATCTTTAGACCCATTTCCATGCTGCCTAGCTTGTTTACCAGTCGTCTGTGTGGAACAACCTTGAAGGCCTTACCGAAATCCAGGTAGGCCACATTCACCGTTCCTCCCTGATCCCACTCCCTGGTAACTCAGTCAAAAAACTCTTCACAGGTTTGTTTGCCAAGATCCATACCCTGTGAACTCATATTGCCTGGGATCCTGCAACCCACTGGCGTTAAGGTATTTCCCAGTCCTTTCATTAAGTAGAGTTTCCATAACCATGTCCACCACCGAAGCCAGGCTTACAGGTCAGTAGTTTTCTGCCTCCTCCCTATTCCGACTTTTGTGTAGTTCAACCATATCCGCACTCCTCCAGTCACCCAGAACTTCCCCTGTATCCAGTGATAGACTGAACAGGGCTGTCATAGGTGCAGACAGTTCCTCCTTTAGTATCATAGGGTAAACCAGGTCCAGCCCCATAGCCTTGTCTACTTTTTAGTTTTGCGCTATTTCCCTAAGGACACTCTCCTCCAAAAAAAGGACTAGTGTCCACCTCTCTTCCCTTAATGCCCTTCTCCACTACCTGTAGCCCATCACCTACCCCTTCCTTTGTGAATACTGAACAAAAGTACTTATTCAGTATGTCAACTTTCTTCTGGTCCTCTTCCACACTCCCCCCCCCCTTTAGTCTTACTATGCCTCCCTTGCTTTTCTTCTTTTCACTGAAGTACCTGGAGAGCATTTTCTCCCCTTTTTTTGCTGATTTTGCAACGTTTTACTCTGTTTGTGCTTTAGCTCTCCTAACTGCCTTCCCTGCTTCCCTTTCTTTCTCCTGATAACTACCTATCCTCTTCCTTCTGTGTCATCTTGTACCTTTTGAATGCCTGCTTCTTTTCCTTTACCTTCTCTGCTACTTCCTTGGAGAACCATAGCAGTTTCTTTCTTCTCTTGCTCTTAGTAACCTGCTTGATGCAGAGGTTTCTTTCCTTTTTCAATGGCTTGCTTTATTTTTGCCCACTTTAACTCTAGTCCACCCTTATTCCCTATTCCTGTTAGGGCTTCCCTGAGGCATTCTCCCCTTTTCTTGAAAGTGGCTCTCCTGAAGTCCAGGACCCTCGTTTTAGTGTGACTCAGTTCTGGCCCCATCCTTATGCTGAACCACACCATACAATGATTACTGGTCACCAGGTGGCTTCCCACTGTGACATTAGTGACACTGTTCCTGTTTGACAGTACCAGGTCCAGTAATGCCCCTTCATGAGTGGTTTCTTTAACTAGTTGCCTGAAAAACGCCCCCTGCAGGGAGTCAATGATTTCCCTACTTCTAACTGATGCAGATAGGCTCCAATCCTCATCTGGTAGATTAAAGTACCCCATTAGAATCAAATACCTCACCCTTGTTAGTCATCCTTTGAATTTCATCTATCATATCCTTATCTCTTTCCTCTTCCTCTACTGGAGGTCTATAGATCATTCCTATCTTCCTGTCTCCAGGGTGACCCACAGTACCTCCGCTTTACTCTGTCCCCCTTGTTTTTTCTGTGGCCTTTATGTTCTCTCTCACATAAAGAGCCACCCCTCCTCCCTTTTTTCCTACCCTGTCCCTTCTGAATACTGCATTCCCTGTTGAGGCTATATCTCAGTCCTGGATGTCATTGCACCAGGTCTCTGTAATTGCTACTATGTCCAGGTCTCCTGCTGCTATGGTGGCCTCTAGGTCCGTCATCTTGTTGCCCAGACTTCGAGCATTTGCACACATAGAAACATAGACTTTGACGGCAGATAAAGACTGCTTGGTTCACCTAGCCTGTCCATTTCCTTACCTACTGGATAAGCTGCAGATCCTAGTTAACTAACAGCCTATTTCTTCCTACCCCCCGCAAGAATTGCCTTATGTCTGTCCCATGCATTCTTGAATTGTCCTACAGTTTTAGACCCCACAACCTCCTCAGGAATGCAGTTTCATGCATCCAGCACCCTTTCTGGGAAAAAATACTTCCACACATTGCCCCTGAGCCGGCCCCCTCTATCTTCAAATTGTGTCCCCTTGTTCTTGCACATCTCTTTTTCTGAAAGATGCTACCCTCTTGGACTTTGTTGATTCTACTGAGGTACTTAAAAGTTTCTGTCATGTCTATCCCTTCCTTCCTCAAGGGTGCACATGTTAAGCTCCTTTAGTCTCTCCTTGTATGGCTTCTCTTGCAGACCCTGCACCATTTTAGTTGCCCTCCTCTGGACTGCCTCCATCCTGTCTGTCTCTGTGGAGATTGGTTCTCCAGAACTGGATGCAGTACTCCAGATGTGGTCTCACCAACTGTCTGTACAGAGGGATAACAACTTCCTGTTTTCTGCTGGTGATGCTTCTCCCTATACATCCCAGTATCCCCCCAGCCCTCCTTACTGCCTTCCCACATTGCATGCTAACCTCAAGGTCATCTTTTATGATTAACCCCAGGTCCCTTTCCATTTTTGTTGTTGTTATTACCTCTCCCCCCCACATTGTGTACTCTTCCCCTGGGTTTTTGTTTCCCAGGTGCATTATTTTGCACTTCTTTGCATTGTATCCAAGCTGCCATACTTCTGACCATTCCTCCAACCTTGCCAAGTCCCTTCTCATCCTTTCCACCCCACCTTGTGTATCAACCCTATTTTAGATCTTTGTGTCATCTGCAAAAAGGCATACCTTTCCTTCCAGTCCCTCTGCAATGTCACTTATAAAGACATTAAAAAGGACTGGACCAGTACTGAACCCTGCAGTACCCCACTAGCAACCCCCCCTTTCTTCATAGTGGACTCCGTTTACTATTACCTTCTGTGTCCTGTTGTCCAGACAGTGTTTTACCCAGGCTACCACCCTGGGGCCCACCCCCAAGCTGGCTAAGTTGTTTATTAATCTTTTGTGTGGGACTGTGTCAAATGCCTTGCTAAAGTCTAGGTAGGCCATGTCCACAGTCCCTCCCTGGTCTACTACTTTGGTCACCCAGTCAAAGAAATCAATTAGATTTGTGTGACACGATCTTCTTGCTGTGAATCCATGCTGCCTTGGGTCCTGTGCCCCATTGGCCTCTAGGTACTCAACAATTCTTTCCTTCAGAAGTGATTCCATCATTTTCCCTACCACAGAGCCCAAGCTGACAGGTCTGTAGTTTCCTGCCTCTGTCTTGCTCCCACTTTTATGAAGGGGAATCACATCCGCCTTCTTCCAGTCCTCAGGTACCACACCATCCTCCCATGATTTGTTAAAAAAGGTAGTCAGTGGTGTCACTAGTTCTCCCCTTAATACTTTTAGGATTCTGGGGTGAATCACATCAGGCCCTATTGCTTTTTCCACCTTCAGTTTTAGGACTTCTTTAAGAACCCTTTATTCTGTGAAAGGACTGGGATCAACCCCCATATCCAGAGTGCTTCTGTTAATTAGATTAGGTACCTCCCCCTCCTCCTCTTTTATGAATACTGAGCAAAAGTATTCATTCAGTATCCCTGCTTTTTCACTGTCCCTCCCTGCCCATTCACTGTCCATTCTGTTCAGCCTCACTATTCCTCCCTTTGTCTTTCTATGCTCCCTAATGTACCTGTAAAAGGTTTTATCCTCTTCTTAACTGAGTTGGCTATCTTTTCTTCAGTTTGGGCCTTTGCTATTCTGACTGCCTTCTCTGCTTCCTTCTGCCTTAATTGATACAGTCCTCTGTCCTTCTCCTTCTGTGTTTCCTTATACTTCCTAAATGCTATCTTTTTCTCCCTAACCTTCCCCGCCATGCCTTTTGAGAACCATAGTGGCTTTTTCTTTCATTTTGATTTCTTTGTTTGCTTCACACAAAGGCTTGTTGCCTCTGTGATGGCAGTTCTGATGTTTCCCCATTGTTGTTCAACCCCTCCTTCTTGCCTATTTGCTAGTGCCTTTCTAAGGCACTCTCCCATTTTGACAAAGTCAGCCCTTCTGATGTCCAGTACCCTCACTTTTGTATGGCTTGACTCTACGGCTGAGTTTATCATGAACCACACTGTTTGGTGGTCAGTTGTTCCCAGATGGCTACCCACTTCTAGATCTGAGAACCTCTCACTGTCCCCATTTGAGAGTACAAGGTCTAAGATTGCTCCCTCCTAAGTGGGATCCAACACTAGCTGTCTAAGGCATGCCCTCTGTAGGGCATCAAGAATGGCCCTGCTCTTAGATGCGGCTATAGCAAAGGTGCTTCAGTTAACATCTGGCATATTCAGGTCCCCCATCAACAATATCTCCCCTTTCTCTGCCATCATAAGGATGCCTTCTATCATATCCTTGTCCATTTTCTCCTCCTGAAATGGGAGTCTGTATAGAACCCCTGTGCGGATTGTGGTGCCATTTCAGTTTCTAAGGTGACCCACAGTGCCTCCTTTCCTTCCCTCCCTGTTTACTCTTTTGTTCCGCTGCTTTTATCCCTTCCCTTACATGGCTCTCCACTGTATACTGCCATCTGCTGTCTTCTTGTCCTTTTTCCCTTCCTCTTTTCTCCCACTATTATCTTTCCCTTCCCTCTGCCTCCTGGTTTCCTACTGGTGTTTGTTCCCTTTGGGACTTCCCACCTCACAATTTCCATTGCTGACCCAGTAAGCATGTGGGGGAACAGACTATGTCTTTTTTGCCTTATTTCGCCTCTTCCCTCGGCTAGTAAAAATACTTACTAATGTAGCATTTAAACTGTTCATTAAGGATCTTGGTTCCCCTCCTGGAGGGATGCAGGATGTCACCCCTGTACAGGCCTCTATCCCTCCAGGTGGAGCCACAGTACCCAATGAATCTGAATTCCTTCTCCTCTGCACCACTTCCTCAACCATAACTTGAAGTCCCCAGCGTGGAGCCTCCTGTCATCCCCCTTGCCATGGACAGGTAACACCTCTAAGACAGTAACAGATTGTGCTGCTTGCCTAAGACCCCTCCCCAGTTTTCTGACCTGCATCTGGCCTCTCCCCATCCAGACCAATTGCCCCCAAGTGGCTAGTGACATCTAGCTCTCCCTCCTTCCCTCCTCGAGGATTCTTAGGATCCTCTTCCATCCCTACGAGCCATGGCAAAGGGAAGGCACCTTACCACCCTCTCCTTATTCCTACCTGTCCCCAACTGTATCCTCATAACTGTCGAGTCCCCCACCAGGATTTGCTGCCTCCTCCTCAGAAGTCCTCTGTCACCCCCGCTTTGGGGTCTCATGGATGATCTCCACATCCATCCCAGTCACTAACTTGGGTACCTCTGTGGGGCAGACCCGCTCTGACAGAGTGGCATAGTAGTTCCACAGTGGTATAGCATTTGGGATGTGCCTGCATTCTATTACCCTAACCTTCCCCAAGCCCACGTTATTTATTTATTTACCAGATCATCGGTTTACAGATCTTTGAGTCAAAGACTCATTTACAAAGGCACCTCATCAAGAGAGCAATACATGACAGCAAACAAAACAGTACAGTACATAACTCTTAGATTAAAAAAGCAACCAGTGTTACAAGAATTCACTGGTGGTACAAGCTTGGTGATTGGTAGATCACAGTAGTCATAGTATAGGTACATGAGTACCACGTCAGGTAGTTGTCCAACTGCTCCTCCTACCTGGCACCCTTTGAGGAAGTGGAGGTGGGCTTGGTAGTCCCTGAGTGGGGGAGTAGGTCTTCCTAGCCCAAGCAACCTCTTGAAGTTTTATAATGAAAAGCCAACATATTTTCTAACTTGAAATACTTTAGGTTTTGGTTTTGCAATGTTATTTCTCCACAAACAGATTGTAGCATGCTCACACATGGAGTCTGGGAAAATATTCCAGCAGATTAAATATCCTAAAGCTATTTTATTACTAGCCAAACAATTACAGACTATGTAATAGGCTGAACATTCATTCCAGATGATTTAGTTATAATTTCTGTTAGATTCTCATTAATTTATATATTTTGAAATTTCTCTATTTTCATCCACTCTTGCTGAAATTAAAATCCCCTAAAATAACTTATTCACCTAATCTAATTTTTCTGGCTACAAGTATTAGGTCTGTTAATCTTACTGTCCCAACTTTTACGGGATATTTGTTCATACTGCCCAACACAATTTTCATAAAATTACACTCATATACTGTTCATGAATCAACAACCTCAGTTAACTCCACTTTAGTATCCCTTCTTCCATATATCACAACACCTTCCCTTTTCTACAGCTGCATAGCAAGACCTACAGTATGCTGACATATTGCTAACAGACGGTGAGGGGAGACCATATGGCATCTGAAATGTGTATGACTGGATACCGAACAAATCATATAATATTGTGTCATCCAGTAGTGGAGCTAAAGCACATAGTGAATATTCATGAATCAGTGTGCTTCCTCTCTCTCACTACCTCTCTCTTCCCCACCTACTTTATCTTCTTCAGCTCAGTGGTGCATCCCTGAATCCTGGCATTGCTGGTTGCCACTTCCAATGGGGCTGTGCTTGGCAATGCTCCTTTCTGCTCCCCCTTCCCTCCCTCTGCATGCTATCACACCCCACCATCTACCTGGTCAGGGTAAAATTCCCTTCCACTCCCTCCCTCCCTCTGCATGCTCTCCTGTTCCTACCTTGTACCTCAGTCCCCCACAGCAAGTTGTGATACAGGGGTGCCCATCCCCAGTGCTGCCAAAGAGCAGACTGACACCAGGGTAGTATATCTCCAGTGTCAAAACCTCAGGACTCATCTTTTGTAAACCTGAAAAAATAAAGCCCCTTGAAGTCTTCTGCTCCTCCAACACCCTCTAGGCCCCTGCACTCAAATCTTTCTCTCAGCACCCACCACCCACAGTCCCCCATGCCCCTCACTTACCTACCCAATGAACTCCTCCATTGATTGGAGCATCTTGCTGCTTCCAGTGCAGACTGTGAACTGACTTGAAAACAAGGTAAGTTCGGTTAATGGCTTTTTAATGTGTTTCAACCTTTACTCATAACTTTGCCATTTTTTAGCATCTTTTTACCCCCAAACTTTCAACATCACCATTTTTGTGTCCCAATTCATGAACCACATGAATTCCCCTGACACTTGTTCACATTCACTCTGCAAAATAATGTTTCAGACAGGATTTCAAAAATTGCACATCCCTGGTTCATTAGACATGGTTTTAAAAAGACTATGTTGAAAATTTGGGATCCAAATGTCTAAAAACAACAAAGATTTATTTTGTAACCTTAAGTTTATTAAACTAACCCAATATTCCCCTGCCACAAAAAACGTGCAAGGAAACATTCGGCATTGACAAATGCTTGTTTTTTGTGATTCTCTCCCTTACTGTCTGGTTTTGCCCCATAGTTTAACACACCCAGTCTGGCTACCTGCACTGGGACCAGGTGAATGTTTTTTAGATTTGCAGTGCTGTTTAAGGAGCAGTTTGAAAACACAGCTGATAAGCCAACTGAGCAGTAGGAACCAAGTCTTCCACAGCCACATGTGTGATCAGTAGTTCTTCACTCCAGCTGCTTAGAGAGGACCAACAGAACACCAGGAGGAAGGAGCTACTGGTATAACTAAAACTTCTCTACTGGGACTAAGAACTAGAACTCTTGTACTGGGACCTTCAATTTAGGTTAAAAAAAAGAGTTAGTGTGTTTATCAGAGGTAGTTGAAGTAAATTGTTATCTGTTATCTGTGTTATCTGTGTATTTATCTAGGTGCTTGTCACATGTATCAGAAGGGAATTGTTATCTCTGAAATTAACTAAGTGTAGAAAGATTTTCAAAGTAGGGGGAGTGGCTTAGCTAGAAGGAGCCAGGTTGAAACCAGATTTAAACACTACCCTAGATAGATTCTTCCAGAGAACAGACAGAACACCAGGAGGAAGGAGCTACTGGTATAACTAAAACTTCTCTACTGGGACTATATTGCCCTCCTTCCCTCCCCTCCACCCCCCCAAACCAGTTCTACTTTTATAGGCACAGGATTTAATTGACAACAGGAACTTCCTGTTTGGGAGCAGAAAGTGAGTGATCACAAAGCCACCAAAGACTCACCAACCTAGAAGGGCAAGAGAAGCTCTCCACCCCTTCCCCCAGCTGCTGGAGGTCTGACTCTGAGCAAGTAAGGAGACTACTGAGAAATATAGGAACTTCTTGTCTCAGAACAGGAAGATCAGGAGCTAAAAGGGCACAGAGGCAGTAAGTAAGTAGAGGAAGAAAAAAAAGAAAATAAACAAACAGAGGAAAGAGTAAGTATTCCAAACAACAGTTAGGGGGCCAGAAGAAAGACATGAATGGAGTGGAGCAGTGCAGTGGCTGTGGAGCAGCAGTCTTCCAGGTGACATTCTGGAGGATGCAGTGTTGTCCCATCTGCAGGCACCTCTCTGGGTGGAGGGAGGAGGTTGCTTATCTCCAGGCTGAGTTGGCCAGGATTTGTGGGACCTCCTCTCCCACCCAGGGACCACCAGGGTCACTGCCATTGCCTAAGAGGTTGCCAAGAAAGAGGAGCAGTTGGACCACAGTGGGCTCAGGGAGGGTGAGGGTGGTGGAACAGAGGCACATCTCTCCAGTTGTACCTCTCCACAATTTCTATGCCATTCTGGAAAAGTGTGGTTTCTCTCTATGGAGGCAACCACAGTGGAGACCAAGGAGGATGCTGGGAACCTCCACAAAGGAGACCCACAGGAGGGTGACATGGTACCCCACAGGGGAAGGAACAACTCCTGGTGGGGGACTCCATTGTTAGGAAGCTAGAACTGGGGGAGGAAGGAGAGAGGGAGGTAAGGTGCCTGCCTGGCACCATAGTTTGGAGGGACAGGGAGCGAATCCTCAAGATCACAGGAGCAGCTGCACAGGGGAGGGAGCTGGATGTCATTGTCCACCTAGGGACAAATGACCTGGCTAAGAAAGGGATTAGAGCAGTGCAAGAATCATTTGTGGAGATGGGAAGGGTCCTTAGACAAATAGCACACACGGTAACATTCTCAGAGGTGCTGCCTGTCTATGGCACAGATGAGGCTAGGGTGCTCCACACCATGGGATTCAATCAGTGGTTGAAAAACTGGTGCACAGCTCAGAGATTTGGCTTCATTGGGGACTGGGGGTCCATGTGGATGGATGCAGGCCTATACTGGTGTGATGGTCTGCATCTGCCCAGGAGGGGGAAACAGGATCCTAGGTGATAGGTTTAAATACTTCATTGGCAAGCATTTAAACTAGCCAAGGGGGAGGTACAGGAAAGGAGCAGGGAAATCCTAGCCCCCCAAAAAAATCAGGGTACTAAGTGAGGTAGACACCAACCTAGAGATGTCAATAGGGAGAAGCACAGGGGTAAATGGAGAAAGTGACAAACACAATACGGACAGGGATGGGGCAAAAAGGGGTAAGGCCATCAAGAAATGGAGGGTAATGAGTACCAATGCCAGTAGTCTGGGCAACAAGCTCCCTGGACTGGTGGCCTTGATGGAAGAGGGATGCCTGGATATCATAGCAGTCACAGAAACATGGTATACAGAGAACCATGACTGGGATGTTAACATACCAGGGTACACAACCTACAGGAGAGACAGAGAGAGCAGAAGGGGGGGAGTCACTCTCTATGTAAGGGAAGGGATGAAAGCAACTGAACAAAAGAGTAAACAGGGAGGAGAGGAGGCACTGTGGGTCACCTCAGAAACTGGAAATGGCACCACAATCCGCACAGGGGTTGTATACAGACCCCCATGTCAGGGGAAGGGAATGGACAAGGATATTATAGAAGGCATACTTAGGATGGCAGAGAAAGGGGAGATACTGTTGATGGAGCACCTTTGCTGTAGCCACATCCAAAAGCAGGGCCATTCTTGATGCCCTTCAGGTGGCATGCCTCAGACAGCTAGTTTTGGAACCTACTCATGAGGGAGCAATCTTAGACCTCATACTCTTAAATGGTGACAGTGAGAGGATCTCAGATCTAGAAGTGGGTAGCCAATTGGGAACAAGTGACCACCAAACAGTGTGGTTCATGATAAACTCAGCTACAGAGTCAAGGCATGCAAAAGTGAGGGTTCTGGACTTCAGGAGGGCTGACTTTGGCAAGATGTGAGAGTGCCTTAGAAAAGCACAGGCAAACAGGCTAGAAGGAGGGATGGAGCAACAATGGGGAAATATCAAAACTGCCATCACAGAGGCAACAAGCCTTTGTCTGAAGCAAATAAACAAATAAAAATGAAAGAAAAAACCACTATGGTTCTCAAAAGAAGTGGTGGTTAAGGTTAGGGAGAAAAAGATAGTATTTAGAAAGTATAAGGGAACACAGAAGGAGCAGGACAGAGAACTGTACCAGTTAAGGCAGAAGGAAGCAGGGGAGGGTAGTCAGAATTGCAAAGGCCCAAACTGAGGAAAAGATAGCCAACTCGGTTAAGAAGGGGGATAAAACCTTTTATCGGTATATCAGGGAGCATAGAAAGACAAAGGGACGGATAGTGTGGTTGAATAGAATGGATGGTGGGTGGACAGAGAGTGACAGTGAAAAAGCAGGGATACTGAATGAATACTTCTGTTCAGTATTCACAAAAGAGGAAGTGGGGGAGGTGCCTAATCCAATTAACAGAAGCACTCTGGAAAGGGGGGGGTTGATCCCAGTCCTTTCATAGAAGAAAGGGTTCTGAAAGAACTCCTAAAACTGAAGGTGGACAAAGCAATGGGGCCAGATGGAATTCACCCCAGAATTCTATAAGAATTAAGCAGAGAACTAGTGAGACCACTGACTACCCTTTATAAGAAATCATGGGAGGATGGTGTGGTACCTGAGGACTGGAAGAAGGCTGATGTGATTCCTCTTCACAAAAGTGGGAGCAAGACAGAGGCAGGAAACTACAGACCTGTCAGTTTGACCTCTGTGGTAGGGAAAGTGATGGAATCACTTCTGAAGAAAAGAATTGTTGAGTACCTAGAGGCCAGTGGGGCACAGGACCCAAGGCAGCATGGGTTCATAGCGGGAAGGTCATGTCAGATGAATCTAATTGATTTCTTTGACTGGGTGACCAAAGTAGTAGACCAGGGAGGGGCTGTGGACATGGCCTACCTAGACTTTGGCAAGGCATTTGACACAGTCCCACAAAACAGATTAGAAGTCAAATTAACCAGCCTTGGAGTGCGTCCCAGTGTGATAGCCTGGGTAAAACACTGCCTGAACAACAGGACACAGAACGTAATTGTAAATGGAGTCCACTCTGAAGAAAGAGGGGTTACTAGTGTGGTACCTCAGGGTTCAATACTGGGTCCAGTCCTTTTTAATGTCATTATAAGTGACATTGCAGAGGGACTGGAAGGAAAAGTATGCCTCTTTGCAGATGACACAAAGATCTGCAACAGGGTTGATTCACAAGGAGGCGTGGAAAGGATAAGAAGGGACTTGGCAAGGTTGGAGGAATGGTCAGAAGTATGGCAGCTTGGATTCAATGCAAAGAAGTGCAAAGTAATTCACCTGGGAAACAAAAACCCAGGGGAAGATTACACAATGGGGGGGGGAGGTAGTAACAACAACAAAAACGGAAAGGGACCTGGAGGTAATTATATGAGATGACCTTAAGGTTGGCAAGCAATGTGAGAAAGTGGTAGGGAGGGCTGGGGGGATACTAGGATGTATAGGGAGAGGCATCACCAGCAGAAAACAGGAAGTAGTTATCCCCCTGTACAGACAGCTAGTGAGATCCCATCTGGAGTACTGCGTCCAGTTCTGGAGACCCCATCTCCACAAAGACATAGACAGGATGGAGGCAGTTCAGAGGAGGGCAACTAAAATGGTACAGGGTCTGCAAGAGAAGCCATCCAAGGATAGGCTAAAGGAGCTTAATGTGTATACCCTTGAAGAAATGAGGGAGAGGGGGGACATGATAGAAATGTTTAAGTACCTCAGTGGAATCAACAAAGTCCAAGAGGGTAGCATCTTTCAGAAAAAGAGATGTGCAAGAACAAGGGGACACAATTTGAAGATAGAGGGGGGACGGCTCAGGGGCAATGTGAGGAAGTATTTTTTCAAAGAGAGGGTGGTGGACGCATGGAACAGCCTTCCTGTGGAGGTTGTGGGGTCTAAAACTGTGGGAGAATTCAAGAATTCATGGGACAGACATAAGGCAATTTTTGTGGGTGGTAGGAAGAAATAGGCTGTTGGTTAAATAGGATCTGCAGCTTATCCTCTAGGTAGGGAAAGGGGCAGACTAGGTGAGCCAAGCGGTCCTTATCTGCTGTCAAAGTCTATGTTTCTATTGTTCTATGTTTCTTACGGCTTGTCACTGGACCAGATTATGAGTTTTAAAACACTGTTGATAGAAACTGCTGCTCCTTGCGGCTTTTCACAAAAATAGGTGGCTGAGGGCACACCCCAAGAACTCAGACTGAGGGTGACATTGTGAAGTTGCAGGCAGCGACGCAGTGTGAATGTTTTGCAGTTTGGTTTGGAGCGGAATAAAGATGAAAGGGGCTGTTTGTGTTGTGACTTATGATGGGGAAGTTGTGCGGTAATATGTTCCTAAGTGCGCATGTGTGAAAAGGTCATGTGTGAAGGAGTGATACCCAACATACGCAAGACTTCCATCCACTGAACTCCTACTAGTCCCACGGTGCCAGACCACACAACGCCAATGCGCCTTTGGTAGCAGAGCGCCTTCCTGGTTCAATGGACTCCCCAATAGTCTAATTACCCTTCCTAAACATGGAGAGTTCAAACATAAGCTCCAATCTCACCTCCTAAATGAAAACTCCTGTGATCGCTCCACCTAATTTCCAGGTCCTGTTCAGGACCTTCACTAGTCTATCCCCGCTCTTCTTGGACCTCCCCTCACTGACACCTCTATCACTCCCAACTTACCACCCTCCTCCCTGCCTTTGCCCATCTCCCCCTCTTCCCTCCCTCTCCCTTTCCAAGACTTTTTCCTCCCCCCATCGTAGTTGCAACTTTACAAGGCTACCTGGCTGCTACTCTCCCTCTTGCTTGTTCATCCCCCCTCTACTTTTCTTCCCTCTGCCTCTGATCAGGTTTTGCTTAATGTGTATATAATAAAGCTTAATTGTCCTATACTATAATGTAAACACATGTACATCTGTTCTGAAATATTCTGTATGACTTGTCTGTTTCCCTGCAACTGTTTGTAACCCTCCCTACTGACATGGAACCTTTGTACTGTAAATGAGCTGCCTGGTGCTCAAAGGTATTTGTAATCCTAGAATGATTAAATAAAATAAATAAATCATCTACAGTGAAGCTGTGCTGGGATGACATCACTATACAAGGTGGTCGCCAACCGATCAGATAGCCACAAAATGTCCTTGCTATTGTATAATTAGGGATTTCCCACCAACTTTACTCCCCAGGGTACTATTGATTACCTTGTAAGATATTTAAGCAATAATACACAACCGGGCATGTTTTATAACAGTATATCAGCACACCTTGTGTCCATTGTGAGACACAAAGCAAAGCCAAGTGCCTTATGCACCTAAGAAATGACGATGTTGAATATTAAGAAATGGGTAAAAAAAAAATGGCTCATGATTGGTCATGAGTTACTTTCAGCCATGCCAACTTATTCCAGCACAACAGCCCCGCTGAAAGTAACTTAAAAATAATGTGTTCACCACAACATAACTCAGATAGACCATCTTAGGGTAGCTGGTTCACTCCACTGGGGTGTCAAACAGTTGAGGCATACTGATAAGTCCTGGTAGGATGAAACACGTGTCTACGTCATCTGTTAGCATCCTTTGCAAACTGTGTGAGAGGCCTTTCGGCACCATGCAATTCTGCTTAAAGTTGAACCAGCATAACATTCTGTGGTGATCTGCATATGCAGCCCATGATGCTTTGCATTGTGTGGGCATGTGTGATTTTGTATTTTCTTAATAAAAATATGTTTAAAAACATGCACTCTATTTACTAAAAAGGACCCATTTCATAATAATAGTAAGGCGCTCAAGGGGGTGCTTTGCGGTGGCCCTTCTGGGGTAAGAAAAGCATTCGGCTTCACCTCGTGCTTCAACCCATCTAAGGAGAGCCATTATCCCACCATGACACACCCCCTGTCATGTCTTATTGTTTAAGTAAAGCATGCACTGGAGTATATTATTGCTGGCTATTATGAACCGGATCCATTTGTGTTTCAAATAGAGAATAATACATAGGTGAATGTGTGCTATGAAGGTTTTTTGCACATCTGAGATGTATGATGACTCCTAAACCTCAAGAGTGAAGCTTGAGAAGTTTATGAGATCATCGCACATACAGAGTGTGTAACAAAAAAACTATAGTCACACAGTCATCTGTGTATTACTTTTTTATAATTACTGGTGCAAGGAGTTAGTGCAATCACCACTATGGCTGGAGCTACAAACTGTAGTGTAAGCAGTCTTTCTGCAGTACTCCACATTGTCAATGGGTAATCATAACAACTGGGTATAGTGTACCCTTACCAGGGGAATGGCACAGTGCAACCTTTAGAATGTTTGGCATATGAGAATTCTGTGCTGCAGCAATTCCCCAGTTTAACTGTGCCATTCAAAGGGGACACAGCTACTTTTATCTTTTCTCAAGATTTCAAGATTTAAGACTTTCAATTTCTTTGGGACTGCAAATCTGCATAGCATGTGGGGCTTCCTGTTTCTCAGGGAGCACCCCTAAATTAAAATTGTGCCTGCTACACTGCGGCTTTCAAACTGAATAATCTGCATTCTCATGTCCCTGTGTGGATTGGAAGCCTTTCTTCTGTCTTTTGTTTTCCCAGTTCTGTTTCTACTCCCCTGCCACTGACCTGTCTTCAGCGTGGTCACTTGGCTGCTAGCTCTGCCCATCTGCCTAAAGCTCCAACCATCCACATTCCTGGTTGGGGACAACCCCCTCCCTGCACAGCTTGCCTTAACCCCTCAGTTCTGAGTCTCCAGAGGAAGGACCGACCACTCCTATCAGTGCTCTATCTACAGTGCTAGCCAGCTCACTAGTGCAGGAGGAGGAACTAGAGTGGACATCTTGATGCCCAGCCTTGGATGTGGGGCCGCAACCCCTGGACCCACCTTCCCTATCAGTGAAGGATTTTTTTTCCTCTTAGATGTTCCCTGATGACACAGACATGCAATGACATCCTGTGCAGTGCACGCATGCTCCCGCGCCCACCTGCAGGATGTCTGCCGCTGCCATCCTACCCACTGAGACATGCACTGTGCAGTCAAGTTCCCAATCTCCACTAGGGGCTGACAAAGCTGCACAGTGCTGGTACACCCTCCCCGGGAAAGGAGATCTGCCTGCCGGCAGCTCAGTTCAAGTCCATGCCTTCCCCCCCGGCTGACCCCCGGTGGCCCGAGTCCATTCCCGTACCCGGGTCGCCTTCATGGCACAAGGTGCGGTGTCCAGCACCTCAACCCTCAGCACCACCAGGCCAACCCCATTTTCTGCCTTAATAGCCTGTTTTAATGGTCTCCATTTAAAAAAAATAATAATAATAATAATAATGAGTTAAAGGCACCACAGGTAGGTACAACTTCATTTTAATGGCTGCATGGGCACAGCTCCTCAGTCATTATGCAGACACATTGTATCTTACTAGCACTGTGGAACCACATGACCAGACCACTGTCCAGTGTGCTTCCACAGTACTGCTGCACAGTTTAAGTGGTTGTGTTTATGCAGCACTTCTCCTCTGCCAGCCACATAAATACACTCACTTCGGGGGCACTATTTTTTCTTCCGCAAATGCAGACGTGATGACTGCCATGCATAACATGGCACTGCTGAAGCAGACTGTGTATGCGCAAATTTCATGCATCTTCAATTCCATCAGCATTGCCATCTTGTGCATGCACAATGGTGGCGCTCATAAAAACATGAAGGAGCCGTATCGGCTTTGACCAGAGCTTGTCTATTAAGTTGTATTCAGATCCATGATGATTAGCAGGTAGAATCTCTTTTCTTGATTCAGTCATCAGCATTCTTCTTCTGGTCACCATAGTGAACATCAACACATGCAAGGGGAGCTGTCATCATCTTGCATACTGGGCTGCCACACAAATATCCCAGATAGGAATGTATAAGCCTGCTGTGTAACTCCTGCTTCACAGTGCCCCCAGCAACGGATTATGTAGTTCTACCCCACGTAGGGAGGTAGTTGTCAACACAGCCCAACCCTAGGCAGGAAGGTAGCAGTTTGCATGGGCCTACGATGGATGGGACTAGGAAGTGGCCAGGCAGAGATAAGAGCAGCATCTGTGACCAGGGACAAAATATTATTTAAAAAGAATGGAGCTGAGGAGAATGACTACAGTTTTTCGCCACTTTCCATACCAGAACCCTGAAGAATAACTATTTAAAAATAGACCTAAAGTAAATAATTACCAGTCTTCAGATTGCATTCACCCAAATAATAAATCTGTTTTAAGAGAATATTTATTAAAAGTGCCTTAGAAACTTACATCACAAGGTGTCCTACATCATTACGCTTTAGTGGAACAATGTTTGCTTCCCTGTAGCTAACAAAGCGACCCAGTACATCTCCAGCTGTACCATTGTCCACATTAATTTTATTGTTGCTCGTCCAGGTCTCCAGCCCCACTAATATGACTCGAATATTTAGTTGACGGTATAGCTGAAAGGAAACAATATGACACAAGAGTTATAGCAAACTGGTTCATAAAAAAAAATCATCAGTAAAGGGTTTTGATAAGAAATTTGATCAGAGTTATATATTAATGGGTATCAGAACATGTCTCTTTCAGGCATACAGCAAGTGTTCATACATTTGCTACCTGTGCCCATCTTGCCCCATCTGACATTCAGGAGGGCTCCACATGTCCCTCATCCACAGTGCCTGCTTCCTTCACTTTCACTGATATCAGCCAAAGAGAAGCATGCAAGCTACTGCAAGAACTTGACACTGTGCCACAAAAAGTGCAGGGTTTGATGTATAGTCACAGTTTAGGAAAACGGACAAAATTCACCTAGTGCAACCCTCTTTAACCTGACAATTTTTACAGGATATGTCCCCACAGCCCGAGAACTGTTATTGTCATCCCACCACACAAGCCAGATCCCCATTCAGATTCAAATAACTAGCACCCTAGAGCCATGCTGCCCATTCTTGGCATGATTTTGGAAAACTTGTACACAAACAGATGATAGAATATATTCTCCAAAACGGACTACACATGAAGGCACATTCTGGATTTTGACCAAACCACTCAAGGTCTACCATACTCTTAAAAGTCAAATTAACTTTCATTTGCCATTGATACTAGGGATTGGCTATTCAAGCAGCTGTGCATGGCCAACAGGGTTGCACATGCTAAATGTGAGATGCCAGTAATGTTTATACTCTCTCAGCGGGAGCAACTGTGCAGCACAAGTGACAGTGCACCTAATGCGCAAGGTAATGAATGCATGTGCAAGGGCAGGGGGCAGACCCATGAATATGTGGCACAGCGCAATATACAACTGCCTAGCAATGGTGCAAGTGAGGAGCAACTGCCAGTTGCGCTGAGCAGTCTTGAGCCTATAAGAACAGGGAGCAAGTAGGAGGAGAGCACTTGCGTCAGAGGGGAGCAGGACAGAGGGTGAGAGACAGGCCATCAGAGAGAGGAAGAGGGAGACAGGAAAGGAGGAGAAGGACAAGAAGAGAGGGAGAGGAAAAGTGAGTGCCACTCATGGAGGCCCACCGAGGGAGGGGAAGAGAGTGGGTGCTGAAGTGAGCCACTGGACCAAAGGGGTGCGACAGAGGCACCCACAGGGGTGGATGAAAGAACAAGCAGGCAAACCCAACCAGGGACAGGGTACACAGGGGTGCCTGCCAAGTGACAAACACTGCCCCACAGAGCCGGGGGGGCCAGTGGAGCCGGACACCCAGGAGGCAATAGGACAACAGGGGCCATGGCCTGTGCAGTATTCCAGATGGAGGCAGCAATGAGGGGTGTGAGGAGGCAGGAGACAGAGCAACATGGCCATGGAAGGGCCCGTTGGCAGTATGCCCAGAACAGGCGGTAATGGCCCCACATCGCCTTCGAGATCCACACCGACACAGAGATCGTGGGCTGGTATCACCTGAACTGTGCAATTCTGAGGCAGATCTGTGAGCTGTGCAGTAAGAAGATGTAGGCACCCACTAGATAGAGTCATGCCCTGACAATGGAGACAAAGGTAACAGCTGTCATGTGCCTGCTCACCATGGGAACCTTCCAGAGACCAACAGGGGACACCACAGGCATAACCCAGTCAGTTACGTCACGGCTCCTCACACAATTCCTCAATGCCCTGCTGCCACATGCTGTGGAACACATCCCCTTCCCCAGCACACAGGCAGAGCATACAGCAACCAGGCAGGAGTTCCACCGGGTAGCACGTACGCCTGGCATGCTAGGGACCATAGACTGCACCCATGTGGGCATCCGTATCCCACCTGGTGCAGTGGGATAGTCTATATCAACAGAAAGGGCTACCCCAACATCAACAGCCAGGTGGTGTGCGATGCCAGGGGGTGCATAACTAATGTCTGTGCCACACACCCTGGGGGGCACATGATTCCTGCATTTGGCACAGCTCGGCACTGTGCCACAGGTTCGAGAGTGGGGACATCCCCACTAGACATCTAATGGGCGAGTATGGCGAGACTACAGGCAGTGGGGTACAGCAGGGCATGGCAGGGGGGTGGACAGGGCAGGGGAACCACTGTGTGTGACTGGGAGGGGCATGGGGCACAGTGACAGGGATCACCAGGCTAGCCTATTCACACTCTCTCTCACTCTCTCCACACACAGGTGACAGTGGCTACCCACTCAGGCCCTCGCTGCTCACTCCCTTCTGGTGCACGTCATCCCCAGTGGAAGCGCAGTACAATGAGGTACATGCCAGCACATGGAACTTCATTGAGCATGTGTTTGGGATGCTGAAGGCATGATTCCATTGCCTGGACAGGTCTGGTGGTGCCCTACAATACAGCCCCTCGAAGGCCTACAGCCTATTCCTGGCCTGCTGCATTCTGCACAACATGGCCATTGACCACAGAATAGCTGTTGAGGCCGATGAGGAAAAGAGTAGTGGGGACGACGCGTGGTGAAGGGTCAGGAGGTGGTGGGCAGCCCTTCCCCAGGCAGAGGAACCCTCAGCTTAATTGGCTGGCATGCCACCGGCAAGACACAATAGCGCAGAAGCACTATGGTGCACGCAGGTCGGTGGACAGACACACATGCACAGAACCAACACAGTGGCAGGGCACACAGCTATGTGTAGCCATGGCCAGGACCATGCACACACAGGTGTGGTGCGGTGGCAGAGTGGTGCCACATGGCCACACGCAACACCACACCGCATGTCAAAGCACAGCAACACACACACACACACACACACCCACACAGTGGCACTTGCATGCACACGACAGGGGGCCAGTGGATGGCATGCATCAGATGTAGGGCACCGGTGCTCATCTGCAACCAGTGCTGAGAAGGCATCATCACGCATATGCCCACAGGCCAGCTAGCTGGGCAGGTGCACACACGGACTGCATGTGGTGCACCATACAGCTGCCACGACCGTGCCATGCACACACACACACAATACCCATGTGCACACAGGGCGGTGGCTGCAGACAGCTGACAGGGGAGCATGCACATCAGGTCCACTGAGCAAACACACAGCCACCATGGACACAGGGACAGCCATGCCGTGGCTGCCCAGCTGACAAAGGCTGTGCAATGGCCACAGAGGGGTCTGTGACTGCCCCCAAGGGGTGGGACTGCAGGACCATGACCGGGTCCTCACTGGGTTCTGCAGGCCCCACAACAGGCCCACTCCAGGCATGTTAGGGATACCCACAGCAGAGCCCGGTGTCAACATGGATTGGGGTCACCCGATGCCGGGGCCATGGGGTGGACAGTGCACTCCACGGTATCTGTGGTGGGTGGCCACACCCTGTGACAGCCAGTGGGGCAAGGCTGACTGTGATCATACTGGCAATGCGGTCCAGGGCTGCGGTTGTGTCCTCCTGCAGGCGTTGAATGGCCTTCAGGACCTGCGCAGTGCCTCTTACATGCTGCTCAGCTGCCTGGCACACCTCTGCATGGAGTGCCCATGCCTCGGCGATAAGCAGCACCTGTTGCTCCACAGAGGCCCACAGCAATCAGGTGTGCTCAGGCAAGGGATCGGTGCCCTGGGGTACAGGGGCATGGTGCCTTCCCACCACTGTCATACAGCTGCACTGCATTGCCCCCCACTCAGTAGGGTGCTGTACAGTGTGGCCTTCATGGGGTTGGGCAATGTCAGGTGCCCCGGTGGCGGACATGGCACCTAGCCCCCTCATGTCTCCAGCCGTCTGCTGCTGCCACCCTCCAGCCCCTGTGCACTGGCCAGTGCCTGTGCAGGTGCCCCACCACTCTGTGCCACTGCGCCTGTGCACACAGTAGGTCCAGGTGCAGTGGCGGACAGCTGTTCCATCGCCAACAGGCTACTGGCTGTGCAGCCGGTGCGGGTGTATGGTATAGGTGACTCCTCTCCGACAAGCTCCCCGCCATCCAGGACAATGGTCTGTTCATCAATAGTGTCAGACCCTGCCCTGACCTGTGTCTCTGCACAGAGCATGCCATGGCTGGTGTCTCACTGGAACACAGCCAGAGCCTCGTCCACCACCACGCCCAGGACATCCAGCTGGATGGTAGTGGTGTTCTGTAGTCGATCAGGCCCCCAGATGCCAGTGGAGGTGGATGGCTGGTCCTCCAGGGCTGGGCGGGCTACCATGACAGCAGCAGGTGCCCCTGCAACCACATGCAGGTGGGCTGGTGCTGTAAGGGAACACAGATTCATTAGGGCTGCTGTCCCACCAGGACCCCTCCCCGCCTGCCTGCCTGTCATACCTATCATGCAGTGACAGGCTAGCTCCAGTCTGGAAGCCACTGCCCAGCATCTCCTCCACTGCACTATGCCACATGGTGGCCGCCACCATCTCCTCCTGTTGTGTGAGCTGTGGCACGACGGCCTGGCCCCCACCACTGGTTGACCATGCAGCCCAGATGGATGCCACCTTCTCCTTTATCTGACACTTGTCGGTGACCACCTTCTTCTTGCACTCCAGTGCAGACTGCTAGTGGCTGCCCTGCTGGTTCATGGCCTCCACCACTTCCTCCCAGGCTGCAGCCCTGGCCTGGGATGTGCCTGTGGCGCCACTCAGCAAAGGTTCTCTGTCAAGGTATGCCTCGAACAGGGCATCTGGCTCCGTTCTTGTAAAATTAGGCCTGCACTTCTGGGCAGGCCCCCGCTCCTCACCCTCCTTGTGCTCGGACATGATGCTACCTGTGGACATGGACATGTGGTTAGTGGCTGCAGCGGGCCTCTCCATCCATCCAGCACCCTGTGCCGGCCCTCCCCTTGGCAGGCACAACCTACCTCTGTTGGTAGCAATACCAGTCCATGGCTTGTGATGTTGTGCAGTGCCTTTATAGCACATCGCATGCAAATGAGCTGATGCGCAACCATAATGACATGCAAATGTCCCCATTGCACCCTGGATAGGATGATGAGCTGATTTGCATATGTCGGCTGAATATCATGCTGTTGCGCATTGCGCAATAGCCTTGTTCTGGCACATGTCATTGCACAATGCCATGACATGCACAGTGTGTACCTGGCAAAGCGTATGTGCAACAGCACATGCTGCTGCCTATTGTGCGACATGCTCTGGGTGCGCTATGGGGGCCATCGCACCCATGCGCCATTGGTCCAATGGCACCCGAGTGCCATAGGCCCTATGGCGCTAGAGTGCCATTGGACCTATGGCGCTCAGGTGCTATCAGGGCAATGGCACTTGGGTGCCATTGGGCCAATGGCACTCGGGCACTATTGGTCTCATGGGGTGTGCTGCCAACATGGCCTTATTGCATTATACGATGTGGGCCTAATAGCGCTCCCGCACATATTGTGCGTGTTGACCCCTGACCCCCCCACTGTGCCCTGTGCCCCCAGTGTCTCTGCCCCACGTGCAGGTGTGGCCACGTCCATGCCACACATCCCTGGAGATGTGCAATTGCCTTGGACAGTGCATCTCCACAAGTCATGCATCCTGTGCACGTTGTGCACATGTGCAACTGGGCGCCATTTTGGCATTCTACAGTGCTGCCTGAACATGCCGTGTCATGCTGTGCCCCGTGCCTGCAAATGTAGCCAGCTGAAGCTCATGAACCTGGTGGCCCAGGTGGAGCCCCATGCTGCCGGCCTGTTTGGCCAGCAGCCCATCACAAGGCCCAGGACCGACATATGGCAGGAGATAGCCAATGGCCTTGTCCAGGCCACTGGTGTGCTGCACACCAGGGAGTAGTGTTGCCACTAGTATGGAAACCTGGTCCAGAGGACCCCGGAGCAGCTGAGGGTGCTGCAGGCACGTGTCCATCAGGGGGCTGTGCCATGGCCAGGTGAGTGGGCCCCAACTGCGTCTGTGCAAGTCCACTGTTCCATGGGGCTGGCAGGGCTGCATGCCATGTGGGGGGGGGCTGTTGTAGCGCACCCTGTGGCACGGCATTGCCAGTCACTGTGTGCACTGCGTATATGCCTAGCGGCCCTGAAGGGCCGGGGAGCACTCTGTGCATGGGTGGTGGGGGAAGTAGGCCCATGTTGTAGCTGTGTTCTGATGAGTGCCTGTCTGTGTTCCCATCATAGAACCTGAGGACGGAGGAGATCCAGGGTGGCCGGAGCACCTGGTGGACCTGTGGGCCCATCGGCAGCAGGAGGAGGCCCGGTCAGACATGCAGTGCTGAGACCAGTGTGCATCCTGCCACAGGGAGCAGGTAGGCACTGTGAGGTCCCACATTGTTGTGCAAGGTGGGCAGTGGGGGTGGGGGTACAGCCATGGTCCCTTGTGCCTTGTGCCATGGCAGCTGTGGACACATGGTGTGGTGTGCATAGTGCTGCAGGGCAGCCACTGCACATGTGTGGCAGCTATTGGTGGGCTGGGTGTGCTTCCGGCCACTTCTTGTGCCGCTGCAATTCCACTGCAGCACCATGCCACCCGTCTGCTGCAGTGCCATCAGGTGGCCCTTGTGTGGTGTATTCCAGTGCTGTGTACCGCTGTGGCTTGCCAGATTGGCAGCAGGCATAGGCCCGCCCACTGAGGGTAGCTAGGGTGCCACTCCAGGGGCATGTGCACCCACTGTCCACTGCGCACAGGGGGGGCTGGGGTGCTTTGGACTTGCACTGATCACCTGTCCCTTCCTCTGTCATAGGTGTCCGGAGGGGTTCCAGGCTCCTGCTCTACTGCTGTCTGCTGTGGCAGATCATTTTAATAACATCTCACACAATGGAGATGGCAGACCAGACCCAGCGGATCCTGCTCCGGGAACGAAGCAGGGGGAGGCGCCAGGCGCAGGCAGGTTGAGGCTGGCCTTGAGGACCACCAACCCCCACTTCACACCTCTGTCCCCCCCTTCCCCTTCCTTCCACCATCCACCTGTACAGGCCCTGTCCCCTGACCCCTTCCCACCTACCCCTACCCTCCCCTTCATTTTCTGTAACTGTTCTGCTGTGTTTCCCCCAGACAATATATATGTTACTTGTTTAGCCTTCTGTGTCCGTGTCTGCTTTGTGGCTGGCAAGTGGTTCCATGCTGCAACCTTGTGCTGGGTGGCTACATGGTGCGCCTGTGCCATTGGGTGGTGCGTGCATGGTGCTGGCCTGCCCCTCAGTCGGTGGCTGTGCCATGGCACAGCCCTGGGATACGAACATACGAAATTTGCCAACAGATAAAGGCCTAGAGGTCTATCAAGTCTGCTCAAATGTGCAGCTAGCACCCCTTATTCTGCAGCTGCCCTTCCCTTCCACCCTTCCCCTTCATTAACCCTCCCCATTGTCCTGTCCCATCCTCATTTGAAGCAGTCCACTGTTCTACTGCATACCACTTCAGCAGGTAATGCATTCCACCCAGCCACCACCCTCTCTGTAAAAAAGTGTCTCCTCATCTCCCTCCTGAACCTTCCTCGCTCCAGTCTCATATCATGGCCCCTGGTGGCCCTCCCCTCCCTTACTTTGAACAGCCCATCTGTACCCATCTTGTTTATTCCTTTCATGTATTTAAAGGTTTCAATCATGTCACCCCTGTCTCTCCTCTCCTCCAGTGAGTACATGTTCAACTCCTTCAACCTCCTCTCGTATGATAAGTCCCCCAGCCCCTTGATCATCTTTGTCGCTCTGCGCTGCACCCCCTCCAGTAACTTAATGTCCCTCTTCAGATACGGACGCCAGTACTGCACGCAGTACTCCAGGTGTGGTCTAACTAATGACCTATACAGTGGCAGAATCACCTCCTCCCTCCTCGAGGATATACCCCTTGCAATACAACCCAGCATATTGTTGGCCTTTGCAGCTGCCTTCCTACATTGTGCCGAGTTGTTCATTGACCCTGTAATGAGCACACCCAGATCCTTCTCCTCCTCCTCTGTCTGGGCTAGCTGCACTCCCCCTAGCTGGTAACTCCTCCTTGGGTTCTTCATCCCAAAATGCAGCACCTTGCACTTTTTGGCATTAAAGCCCAGTTGCCAGGTGTCTGACCAGGTTTCAAGCTTTGCCAGATCATCCTGCAACCCCTGCCATCCCCCTAGGTCATCCACCACCGCACCTACCTTGGTATCATCAGCAAACAGACTGATCTTGCTCTTGATGTCCCATGATATGTCTCCAATGAATATCCCAAATAACACTGGTCCCAACACAGCCCTGTGGAACACCGCTCATCACTGCCCTTGGGTGTGAGAGCTCCCCACCCACCACCACCCTCTGTTGCCTTCCCTGCAGCCAGTTTCCTACCCATCTCACCAGCTTTGCACCCGCCCCTGTGCCTACTAACTTCCTTCCCAGCCTTCCATGTGGCACTGAGTCAAATGCCTTACTGAAGTCCAGATACAGGACAACCTCTGCATGGGCCCTTTCCAGTTGCCTAGTTACCCAGTCATAGAACTCAATCAGGTTGGTTTGGCAGGATCTGCCACATATGAAGCCATGCTGTCTGCTGTCCTGTAGTCCTTTGGCCTCTAGGAGGGCCACCAGCCTCTCCTTCAGGATAGTCTCCATTAGCTTACCCACGATGGATGTGAGGCTCACTGGTCTGTAGTTTCCCGGTTCATCCTTGGGGCCACTCTTGTGGAGGGCACCACATGAGCCATCCTCCAGTCCTGAGGTACACACCCTGAATGTAGTGAGGCATTAAATAGGTCTGCCAAAGGTCCTGCAAGGACCCTCAGCTCCTTCAGTACCCTGGGGTGGATGCCATCTGGGCCTGGGCCTTGTCCACCCTCAGTGCCTTCAAACCCTCTCAAACTCTGCTCTCCATGATTTCCCATCTGTCACCACTTCCCCCCGCTTCTGCCATTTCTCCACCTTGGGTGTCACCCCCTCTTCTCTTTAGTAAATACTGAGCAGAAGTACTCATTTAGTGCTTCCTCCTATCACCCTGCTTCCACCCAACCCCCTCTTTCCTAATCCTTACTATGTGGTCCCTACAGCTCCTTTTCTCCCTGATGTGCTTAAAGAAGTCCTTCTCCCCCTTCTTAATGCCTTGTGCCAGCCTGAGTTCCGTAGATGCTTTGGCTCCCCTTACTGCCCTTGTCACCTCCTTCGATTCTGTCAAGTACTCCTGCCTGTCCTCCCCCCTCCCTGTTTTCCTGTACTTCCTAAAGGCAGCTCTTTTCCTCCTTACCTTTTCCATAACCTCATTGCTCAACCAGATCGGTTTCTTAGCCCTAGCCTTCTTGCTCTGGGCTTTGCAGCAGGTTTTGATTGCCTCCACTATCCCCAGCTTTATGAGCTCCCACCTCTGGTTAGTGTCCATAATAGATGGAATTCTGGCCAGGTACCCTTTTACCACTTCCCCCATCCTTCCAAAGTCGGCCCTCCTGAAGTCCAGCACTATTGTGCCAGATTCCACTCCTTCCTTGCCCATATCCAATGTGAGCCATACTGAGCGGTGGTCACTCCCTGACAGCTGTTCCTCCACTGTAAGTTCTCTCACAAAGCCCCATTTGCCAGCACAAAGTCAAGGGTATTTCCTAACCTGGTTGGTTCACTGACCATTTGCAGCAGGAAGCTGTCCTGGAAGGCATCCAGCAGTACCTGCTCCCTTCTGTTCCTGGTTGTTGGGGTGCTCTAGTCCACTCCTGGCATGTTGAAGTCCCCAACAATCACCACACTACCCTTCTCACAGGTCCTCCTGATCTGTCCCGCTAGTTCCCTGTCTAACTCCTCCATCTGAGATGGTGGCCTGTACACCAGTCCCATTCTAAGAATCCTATTCTTGGAATCCTGGATTTGCATCCAAAGTGACTCCGTACTACCCTCCTCCCCTTCCTCCCTTACACACTTCAGTCCTTCCTTCACATATAGTGCCACCCCCTTCCCAATCACCCTGTCCCTACGAAATAACCTGTACCCTGGTACAGACAGGTCCCAGTCATTGTATTGGGTGACCCATGTTTCCGTGATGGCTGCAATGTCCACCTCTCCCTCTGCCATGAGAACCTGTAACTCTGCAGTTTTCCTCCCAAGGCTCCTAGCATTAAGGGTAACCAACTTCCACCCTTTCCCTCTCCCATCCTGCCCTCCTTTCCTAGCATCACCAACAGTACTTGCCATTTGTCCTTTGTCACTGTTATGGGGGGTAAGCTCATATGGTTTCCCAACCTGTGATCTCTGCATATCTCTTCCCCAACTGCCACCCCCACTCCTAGTTTAAATTCCCAACTTCCTCTATGTACTCCTCCATCCTCTGTTTCAACACTTTCTTTCCCTCCTCATTCAAGTGTAGTCTGTCCTTGGCATAGAGACTTCTGTCCTCCCGGGTCCCCCCCCCCCAACAGCCCATACCCTTTAGCACAACACCAGGTTCTTAGCCATCCGTTAAATTCCTCTATTCTCAGCTTTCTTGTTATGCTTGCCTTTGGCACGGGAAGTATCTCTGAAAAAGTTACTGATCTTCCTGCCCCCTCACATAATTGTGCTAGTTCCTCAAACCTCCTCTGGACTGTATCTACTGTCTTGTCAGCCAGGTTGTTTGTCCCAAGATGTATAATTAAATGAGGCTTGTCCCTACCCCTTCTAGCATATTTCTGAACAGACTGTCCCACCCTTTCCGCTGTCATTCCTGGTATGGCCTCCACCCAAATGCGACTATGCCTCCCCCTACTTGCTACCCCACCTAACTCCTCTTAGTATTGAGTCCCCCAGCACTAAAATTCCACCCCTCTTACTCCCTGCTTGCTTCCATTCTTCTCCCTCTCTCATTTCCAGCTCCTCTTCTTCCTTCTGTACATTATTTTCCCCCTTTTACCATTTACCCCTGTTGCAATTCTCCCAGCAGAACTTCCCCCCGCTCCAGTTTGGTCCAGGCATTCATCAATTACTCCTCTAATTTCATCATTTCCCTCCTCCACCTTCTTCCTCTCTAGCAGTGCACAACTATTTTCTGAAGGCCCTTCACAAATGCAAAAAAAAATCCAAAAGGGATGGCAGTTTGAGATGTGTGGTGTGTGTGTGGTGGGTGCCATGTGTACGGATGTGACTTCTTGTTGGCCGGGCGGCTGCGCGCCTTCCGGTGTGTAGTGGCCAGGGGTGTCTGGCCCTGTGCGACAGTGCCACCTGTGCCCTGCATCCACCACAGGGGGTTGGGGGGCACCAGCTGCCTGCTTGCACTCCCTGTGCAGTGGCAACCTGTGTGCTGGCTGTGTCTCTGCCAGTGTTCCTGGCATGCTGTGCCCACCGTCCTGCACTGCTCCCCTCCTTCCCCATTGCCTGTCTCCCTGCTGTACCTGTGGCTGTTCCTTCTGTGCCTTGGCGCATCTTCCTCTGCCCCCTGTGCATCCCTAGTTGTGCTATGGCGCATATCTGGTTGCTCTTTGGCACACCTCTCACTGCGCCATGGCGCAGTGCCTGCGATATTCAGCCGTGCTTCGCTGGCACATGTTGCGGTGTGCAACCATTGAATATCGCAGTGACAAGGTGCAGTGACCAAAGTGACAGTGGAGGTGACAAGGGCAGTTACTGTGCCATTGTGCAGTAGACTTGCACTGTGCTGGGGTTGCACATGCCTTTGGCGCATTTCTGAATATCCCACCCACACTATTTTACAGAAGCAATATTCACAGCCCTCTGTGGACTAAACCATCCTACTCCAAAAAATGCAGAAACTAAACTTTGGATAAGCATGCAATGTCTTGTCTAGAATCCTACCTAACAGGTCACAAATTGAAATGGTCAGTGGGAAAGTCTCCTCTCAAAACCACCTCAGCCCCATAGTGCTTCCGGGGCCATTCCTATTCAGCCTCTTTGTGAATGATCTCCCCTCAATAATTTCTGGCACCAATGCCAAAATGCACCATTATGCAGATGATGCCATTATCTGCAGGAAATCAGATTCTGTCAAGGGCTTTACAGCGGTTCAACAAACAGTTTTCAATGAGATACAACTCTGGATGGATGGATGCAAGGAAACTACACTGGAACTACAATGAGGTTAAGGTTATGACCTTCTTAAGAAAATCTTCCTCCTCCCCTTACCATCTGCTGGCCTCTGAACATGAGATCAGTGATTCATTTCTTGGCTGGGCCCATTGGTTCAGCAGTAGAGCTACCGCTTGCAGCACAGGGGACCCAGGTTGGGCAGCAAGACTTGGTTATCAGAGGGACAGCTGGGGGAGGATGGCTGAGGGTCACAGCAGATACTTACTTTCTTGGGAAGGGAAGGAGTTCCTGTGGTCTCCACTGCAGTACCACCAAATGGGTGACCACAGGTGGCTGTGCAGGCTGGAACCAGCATTAATGTAGGGGGACTTCATTATTCTGACACAACTGCATCACACACAACCCCCACAACATCTGCAGGATGTGGAGACAGAAGCAGAAACCCACCGACTGCACAGTATGCAGTCTGTTGCCTGCCACAGGCCTTGCACCACCAACCAGGCTCTGGCACCCTTACCAACCCTCAACTTCTGGCCGGAGGTAAGGGATGGCATCTGGTGGCCCTTTCTATGATGGGGTTATTCATGGGAGAACACCAGAGCACCAGGTAAGTCCCAGAGATGGTGGATGAGGGGGTTGGGTGGAGCGATGAACTGAAGTGGGCTGATGAGGAGATGGGGGGGAACAAAGTACAGAAAATTTTAAAAAGTCATTCATTTCTTTGTTCATCAGATAAGTTCTTACTTTCTTGATGTGGGGACCTGTGGGCCTTGCACATAGTAGGAGATCACGCCCAAGTTTCTTTGCAAAGCAAGAGATCTTTTATAACTTTCTTTGTACATGGCCCTATGGGCCCTGCCAGAAGCAGGAAATCAGTCATCGCTTTCTAACAGAAGCTTGAGCAGCAGATCCACGTGGCATGGCCCCAGATTTGTAGCTTAGACTTAGGTCAGAAAGCTAAGGGCTGGGGTGGGGAAGGGAATGGGTATTATTGTAGAATCCTAACAACATAATAATGTAGTAATGTAATATTTTGTCCTGAATCCCCTTACTTATTATGAAAGTATAGTCATAACTTGCTTCGTCTAACTGCATGAAGCAGGAGGGGAGTCCAAAGTTACTTTTTACAGGGCCCTACATACCCTGTGTGAAACAGGATTCAAAGGCCCGGAGAACCCTGTGCAAGAAAGAGTCAAGTCCTAACTTGCATCATGAAGGGCCCTCCAGGCATATCATGTCCCAGTGCATAAGGGTATCATGGGGCAGACTAGGTGGGCTACGATGGTCCTTATCTGCCGGCAATTGTATGTATGTATGTAACTTTCTCTATGCAAACCAGGAGATAAAACATAACTTTCTTACTTTTTTGTTCAGGTATGACTTTAATTGTAGTACACAACACAAGTGATGGTTTTCTTTTGGTTATGTAGGAATGAGAACATTTTTCATATTGATTTTCATGCTTAGACTTAGAAAATTTTTTAAAACAAAGTTTGTGTTTTTTCTTTGTTTTGGGTGAACTTGGACAATTTGTCCCATTTTTCTTAAGTATTACCAAGCACCGTATCTGTTAACTCATGTTCAGTTAGTTAAAGTCTGCCTCAGCAATTTTCTAGTGAATCACGAAAAAACTTTTTTAAAATTAAAATAATAGTGTAATTAATTTTTTTATTCAAGTCAGCTGGCATCTTGTTAGACTGTCTTCTGATGACCCATACAACTGGCAACCTTTAGGGTTAAGCACTCTTTTCTTTTTTTCCCTCTTAAAGATTTTGTGTGTGGCCAGCTTTAACTCAGGGGAAAAACTTTTGTGTTTTTTCAGCTAGTTGTTTTCACCATTTTGTTAAATCTGCATTTGCGTGAACTTTCAAAAATAAATAACTTCAAAACTAAATAGAATCTTGTTTTCAAACCCTTCAAACTCTTGGAATGAAGTCTGACCAAATTTAGGATTATAATTTAAATCAGCTTAGTTTTTCTCAGGCTATGAGCAAAAAGACAAAAAAGGGGGTACATAATTTTACTAATTGATAACATTTGAACCGCTGAACCAATTTTGCCAATTTTTTTCCCCAAAAATGGAGACCCTAAGGCAGGGAAGGTGCACACCAAATTGTCTATCCTTGGGCTAAGATCACTTAGATAGAAACTGCCAAAAACCCTGTTTTGAAGCAACCACTAACGTAATCCTAATACAGAACTGCTACCGCACCTCTATAATAAATATTTTTATACATTCAGCATAACTTTCAAGTCTTCATATTTTCAAAGAGTGTCTCTGATTTTCTTCATATTATCCCTGTTTTTATGGCACCAGTTCATACCCAATAATCATCAGAATCAAAGAACAAACTGTTCCTCCTGTCTTTAGATGACTTTAGCAGTACATTTCTAGGCACATTAGATTCAGTTAGGCATATGCATTAGGGACCCATGAAAATCTCACTGATTTTAGTGGTCAAAATCAAAAGACCTTCCTCATTTGAGGAGTACTGACTTGGAAGCTTTGTTACAGTGGAGCCAGCTAGGATGCAACACAGTACTGCACCATACTACAGCAGAGTTATTGCAGTAAAAAAGACAATTTTAATTGCAGTTAATCCCTTTTGTCATGAAGTACCACATGATATTGTGTTGCATCCTGGCTACTGTATATTCATTAATAGCATAAAACTACATTAATACAATGGCATAAAACTACGCTAGTACAGGTATTACAGTTTAAAAAAAAACAAAGTGGAGAATGTAAAAAAAAATCAAAAAATAAGAAGTCAAAGTCTTATGAGTCTTGGCAAATTGGTGGTGTGGTGTTTCTTGGGGTCTTCACCCCTTGAGCCCACTCCCTCCCCCAGCCCCTAGCTACAGGTTCCTAATCCATGCCCCAAGCCTCAAGTTTGGAACAGTGCTTCACAACTCTAGTTCTGCACATAGGGCAAGCAGAATCAGTCAAACTTTAACTTTCATCCTGCAGATCCCTGCAGACCCTAAGTGAAGGAGGTCATCAGTCACAAATTTGTGAAGATCCCTACAAGCCCTGTGCAAAATGCAGATCAGGTAATTTAAGGCTTGTGTGGATGTACTATTTTAGCTGCTTGGTTGCTTGGTTGGCAGGCTGCTTGGTTGTTTTTAAAATAGTCAATTATTGCAGTCTTCAGCTCAGTTAAAATAACAATATTTAAAGTAATTCAATTTCTCTTAGTCTTTGGTCTCACCTGTTTATGTGGATGATGATAACTGTATTTATGTGTTGTATGTGGAACCCCACACCCTGTGGAATTATAAGCATGGCCCCACATTGGCTGCCCCATAGCACTAGCCATCCATATGGTTGCTCCCCATAGTCCCACTAGCTGGGCTGTCACTGCCACGGAGACTGGTCTGGGAGAAGTGGAATCATCCAGGAACAAGAGTGCTCTACTTCCTCTGTACAGTACTTACATAAGATCGTATCTGGACTACGGCTCTCCATGTTGGAGTCCTTACTTAATAAAAGACAAGAAGGTGATTGAAAAACCACAAAGGTCCCTTACAAAATTAATAACAGGATGTAAGGAGAAATCCTATGTGGACAGACTTAGTTATTTGGTTCTATGGCCCTTGGAAGTTAGGTGAATAAGAGGGGACATATTATTATATAAAATCCTCAGAGATGATACGTTAAGGGATGATTTGGGTTTAGTTTTTAAGGATTACAGGTATGATATGAGAGGCCATAAACAACAGATCAATGACAAGACATGTAGATCAGAGGCATGGAAACATGGTTTTGTGTCTAGGTCTATTAGATCGTGGAATCACTTGCCAGATGATGTGGTTAATGCACCTTCATTTCATTCCTTTATGGATAGCTTGGATAGATACATTACAGTTGGTAATTCTGTTCCCTCCACTGAGTAGTGGGGGCAACTTATATGGGCATACACCTTCTGTTGTCCTATATCTCCAAGTATGACTCCAAGTATTAGCATCACAGTAAAGTGATTCCCACCACACTTCAAAGACAGCCACCCAAGAAAGTAGCGCGATTGTGTGATCAAAACCCCAGATTTCCACGAGCACCACCTGTCTGAACCAGACACTTAACTCAAATGTGCACAGGACAACAAGGAGCACCAGTTGAATGCTTATGGACAGAAGTCCTTTCAAAATTATTTATTTATTTAGTTTTTGTTGAGCAAGAAAGGAGAACTAGGCATTTCTGCCAGTCTCGTCCGGGACGGGGGAGGGGTTATAATTGTAAAGTGACATACTGAATCAGGTTAAGCTGTTGGGGATATTTTTAGTGAGTGGGGGAAATTTGGTCATGACATTAGGAAAATTCCCCTTCTCTTGCAGGGAAGCACTACTTGTGTTCATCAGCAAATTCTCCAACGTCCCACTCAGTGATGGCACAATACTGACACCAGTATTGTGCCATCACAAAAGGAAATGTTTTTTGCAGGGGGTTTACCCCCAACACCCCCCTTGTGGGGGGGCTCTGCCCCCTGCACCCCCCATATTTATTTACAATCAGCTCCAGGTCAGAGTTGTTTTGGGAAGGGGGCAGAACACCGGAAGAAGTCACGTCACTGAAAACAGACTATTACAGTGACTGTCACTGTAATGGTCTGTTTTCAGGTTATTCTCTCCTGGTGTCGCTCACAAGTGGGCTACCACTCTTGCAGTAGGAGGAACTTGTGAGCTCTGGGCCAAGATGGCCACTTTAGTGGAGTCAGAGGAGAGGAGAGGATAGGATAGATATAGGTGAAGCTGGGGAGTTGGTCTCCTACCCTACCCTGAACACCCAAGAGGCCGTTGATAATGCAATTGTCATGATGAACATGCTTGCTGAAGAAACAGAGCAGGAAGAGTCTGTACCTTTGAAGGAAATTATTGCTTTCCTGTAAACTGTCTCTGATACCATTGATGAGCATGGAAATCCAGGTCCCCAGTTGGATGATACATCTGAAGAAAAGTAGAGGGAACTGATCTTGTTACAGCTCTCAGCTGCTGAGACCCAGTTCTGGCAGCAAAAACAGTTGTTGCAGGTAAAATTAAATCATTTGCATACGCTGTCAATACCTGAGGTGAGCTGTGGATCTGACAATGTCAAGTCGGCTCAAACAACACACTGTGATGCAGCAGCAACAAAGCAAACCATTGCTCCTGCTGCTAACAGCTCAAGACCCACTGCGTTAGTTTCAGAATGGGACTTTGAAATGCACTCTGCTCATCCCGCTAGACTGGCTGCTGTAGCGGATGCTAACAAACTTGGACTTACAGGGGTGCCACTCAGAATGGCATATACAAGCAGGAAGCAGCTTGGCCTAAAGCAGCCCCCATTGCTGGACCGACACACAAGTTACAACAAGTAGTTCTGATTCCCCTGCTAGCTCAGACACCCATGCTGCTATATCATAGGGTGAGTTAAATTCTGAACATATTTTACCTAATGCTGACTCTGGGGGTAATTTACTGGTAATGTGTCAGATACTATGCCTGGAAGCTGGTCACTGGAGCATGCCCTAGAGAATGCAGGTTGGGTCAGAACTAACACTGCTGAATGGGTCCCTGATCCAAATGACCCTAAAATACAAGAATATGCTCAGGACTTTGTGCCTGAAAATGACAAGTCTGGGGAGCACAAGAAAAGTGTCACTACACAGGGTACTATATCAGTCACTGATGAACTTAATATGGCTAATATTTCCCTAATGGAAGGTGACACTAACAAGACTACTCCTACTGAGGTTCTGGTCTTAGAATCAGATACTGTCAGTGCCCTTCCTAAGGGAAACAATCACAAGAAGACACTGAGGTCTGTCCAGAAGGGCCTTTTTCATAAGCCCTTATCAGACTGGGGCCCGCTGCATCTACTTTACAGGATCCTGCAAGGAGAGCTTAACTGCAGCCAATATTCAGGCTCTCTGATTTATTCCAGAATAGGGGAGAACCAGCCTCTAGGCATAATGCTGTGCGTCTAATTTACAAAGGTGGATATGAGCATACTCCGGATATACTGTATTTAACCAAAATGTTACTTAAAGGGTCAAAGAATTTTTTTTCATCTATGATCTTTGTACTAATACATATAGGAAATGCAAATTATGACATAAGTTTTAAAAATATTGCAGGATTGGACAGATTTTAGACACAATATCACACCCTCAGGAATACCCCCTCGTGGATGCTGCTTTTGGCAGTACCCCTAGCTAAGCCAGCTGCTAAAACTATTACAGTGATGTTTTGTAATGAAGGGGTGAATATGAAGGATACTTTATTTTGGTTAAAGCAATACTGTGACATTCTTGAAAGGCCCTCTCCCATTCAAGACAGTGAGCAAATTTGGAATGGGGGACGGAAAATCAAGGTTAGGCTCTTCACTACAAACACTGGAACTGTCCACCTTCCCAGCAGTTTTTTTTCTACAGAAGGATAGAGGTATTTTGTTTTAAGTAGGGTAGACTCTCTCCTGTCACAAGTGTAGGGCCGGAAATCAGCTCAGCTCAGCATGTGATAGCCCCAGTTGCAATCATTGTTTAGACTATGGTCACTTATCAGCTAATTGTGTCAATCTTTTTAAGTGTAATCTCTGTGAGAAAACAGGACATGCTTATGGAAGGTGTCCTTGGGCCTTTCACAATTGAGAGGACTGCCCCTCTAATGAAGTTATAATCTTTAAAGCACAACAGATGCAGGGCAAACTAGTATCGGAGCAAATCTTTGCAGTCCTTAGTACAGATATTGTGCAACCAACTACACCACATGTGACTGAGGATAATACAGAGCAGGCAGTTGCAGGAACAGATATGGAGGTACAAGTTGAGGAAGACATTACAGACGAGCTACCTAGCACAAGTGCTGACACATCCATTTCACATGGCCCAGTACCTATCTCTGACACCAGTGCCCCCACCCACCCCAGCAACCCCCGCCATTTACAGTAATTGGTCCAAACAAAAGGAATAGGCAGGGTAAGTCGCCAGCCACAGCTCCTCATGTTTACAGGAAAGGGAAAGACAAGGAGAGGGCCACATGGCAAAGCAGCAATAACTATGCAGCCTTAGCAAAAACCAAGAACTGGGGAGATTTGGAGGAGGATGAATCTGAGGTTTCTTCTGTTGCCTCTTCATTGCCTGACACAACCTCTGATTTAGAAGATGGGCGGGGGAGGAGGCATCATCTATTGCAAAAAGGACTAGGCAGAGGAGGCAGTATAAGACCCCCTAGTACAGAAGATGCTGACTCAAGGTAACCCCCATAGCAGATCATAGCCACATTAACTACATTATCACTACACTAAATGTGAATAGCATTAAGAGTCCTCAGAAAAGATTTATGACACCTCGTGCTTTACAGGAAGAGGATAGTGATATTTTCTGTTTGCAGGATATCAGACTCAAAACAACACAATGAATGCATCATGTCTCTCAGGTCTGGTCTAAGGGATTTACTTTTTGGTCCATTGGAGAAGACATATGTGACGGAATTGGTATTCTATTTACCAATCGTAATTTGTCCATCTCATGAATGGTTAATATTCAATCAGGGTGTGCCCTCTTACTGGATATTAACTACTTTCATTTCAACTGCTTACTGTTTATGCTCCCCAGATGAAGGCACAAAGGGTGGCACTCTTTAAAGAAATCCAACCCTTCTTGCACACTTCCCATATGATTGCATGGGTGGGGGATTTCAGTTGTGGACTGTACCAGGATGATAGGGTTCTGCAAACGGAGAAGATGTTTTGTGATTCTGCTGCATTGCAGAAGATTGTCTCCACTGCTGGGTTGGTGGATGGTTATAGATCCAGATTTCAGACAGGTAGCCACACCTATTTTAGGGGCCCTATTTCCACCCACATAGACTTTGTCCCCCCCAACACACTTTACAGTTATAAAGACTCTACATGAATGTTTGGGAGTTCATAGACCAGAAGCCCATTTAAGTTCAGTTGCAATGGGACCATTCTCCCTGATGCAAGAAAAACCTTTCCAGATTAAATAGCTCAAAACTGCTCAAGGAAGTAGTGCAGAAGGAATGGAGGAAAGGGCGGGTGGCAAGGTTGTCCGTATTGGACATGTACGATGATCTATTAATATGGTGGGAGGATACAAAAAGGTCTTGACAAAAATTGTTCCAAGATGTTTTTAGGAATCTGGAAGGGCCCACAGCTTGAGCTAATGTCCCTGCCCTCCCCCCATTTCTCCCATCCTCCCTACCCATGATTTTTACCTTCCCCTATGCCTATCCCAGCCCCTTTTAAAGCTGCCCACTGTCTTCAATGAGATGACCTCTTCCGGCAGCGCATTCCAAGTGTCCACCACCCTCTCTGTGAAGAAGTGCTTCCTGACCTCCCTCCTAAACCTCCCACACTCCAGCTTAAGACTGTGCCCCCTCATGATATGGTTGCCACTCAGCTTAAAGAGACTCTCCTTATCAACCTTATTTATCCCTTTCAAGTACTTGAATGTCCCAATCATGTCCCCTCTCTCCCTCCTGTTTTCCAGGAAGTACATGTTCAGTGCTCTCAACCTCTCCTTGTATGCCTTACCCTGCTGACCAGCTATAATCTTTGTAGCCCTCCTCTGTATCTTCTCCAGCAGGTTAATGTCTTTTTCGAGGTGTGGGCACCAGTGCTGAACTCCATACTCTAGACGTGGCCTTACCAGTGACCTGTACAAGGGCAGTATAACCTCCTCTCTCCTACTACTGATCCCCCAGTTATGCATCCTGCATCTTATTTGCTTTTGCTGCTGCTTTCATGCACTGCGTGGAGTGCTTCAGGTCACTAGTGATCATCACACCCAGGTCCTTCTCCTCCTCTGATGCAGATATTCTGACTCCACCCAGGTAATACTCTGTCCTGGGATTCTTGGCTCCAGTATGCATAACTTTGCATTTATTGGCATTGAAGCCAAGCTGCCAGATTCTGGACCACCTCCCCAGCTTTTCCAGATCTTCCTGTTGGTCCTGTATCTCTTCAGCTGTGTCCACTCTCCCACAGAGCTTGGTGTCATCTGTGAATAGGCACATTTTGCCTTTAATGCCATCCCCAATGTCATTGAGAAAGACATTGAACAACACCAGCCCCAGCACGGAGCCCTGTGGGACCCCACTGGTTACCTCTCTGGTGCCAGAAAACTGTCCCCCCCCCACCACCACCACCCTCTGGGTTCTGTCCCTCAGCCAGTTTTCCACCCATTTGGCCATCTTTTCCCCGATTCCAAGATCCACCAACTTCCTGATCAACCTTTTGTGGGGCACAGAGTCAAAAGCCTTGCTGAAATCAAGATAGGGGATTTCTACTGCTTGGCCCCTGTCTACTGTCTTAGTGACACAGTCAAAGAAGGCAATCAGATTTGTTTGACACACTCCCCTCCCCCATGAACCTATGCTGCCTCTCATCCTGGAGACCATGCTTCTCTAGATATTTCACCAACCTTTCCTTTAGTATGGTCTCCATGAGCTTGCCCACAATGGAGGTCAGACTGATTGGTCTGTAATTCCCTTGATTATCCTTGGTCCGCTTCTGTGAAGGGGCACTACATGTGCTGTTCTCCAGTCCTGTGGTACCATGCCTGACTCTAGTGAACTATTAAATAGGTCTGCCAGTGGTTCTGTCAGCTCCTCAGCCAGTTCCTTTAGTACCCTTGGATGTACTCTGTCCGGGCTTGGTGATTTATCCTCCTCTGTCACTATGTCTGTGTTCCCCTCTCCCCCGCTCCTCTTTTCCCTCCTGAAGGCACTGGTCTGTCCTTCTTCCTGGTGAAGACAGAACAGAAGTATTCATTTAGTATCTCTGCTTTTCCTCCATTATCCTCCACCCACTTCACACCTTTCTTAAGCCTAACAATCCCTTCCTTCTTGTCCCTTTTCTCACTTATATAGTGAAACAAAGCCTTCTCCCCCTTCTTAATTCCTTCAGCTATTTGCAGCTCCTTCTATGCCTTTGCTCGCTGGACTCCCTTACTTGCCTCACTAGCGAACCTTAAGTAATTTCCCTATCCACCTCTCTCTTGGTCTTCCTGAATTTTCTATAGGCCAACCTCTTTTCCCCTTACTGCCTTGGCAACCCCAGAACTGAACCAGCTGGGCACTTTGGCCCTTGTGTTCTTCCCTCTGAGCCTAACACACTCATCTGTGGCAACCAGTATTCCTTCCTTAATGATGGACCACTTTTGGTCCACCCCCATATCTGCTCTGATGCCCACCAGATGGCTCCTTAGAACCTCACCCATTTTCCTGAAGTCCGCCCTCCTGAAATCCAAGATTTTGGTCTTGGTCGGGATGCTTTTCCTGCCCATATACAAATGGAACCACACTGTGCAATGGTCACTTCCCCCCAGTGGCTCCCTGACCATTATTTCCTGTACATGCTCCCCATTTGTGAGCACCAGATCAAGAATTGCCTCAGCTCTTGTTGGTTCAGTGATGCCCTGAGTCAGGAACCCACTCTGCATTCCTTCCAGGACCACCTGACTCTTAGCACATGTTGTGGATGGTATACTCCAGTCCACCTTAGGCAGGTTGAAATCCCCCACAATTACCACTTCTCCTTTCCCCACAGCTTCCAATATTTGTGAGATGGGTCCCCTGTCTCTCTCGCCTCATCTTGACTGGGTGGTTCATAAACCATCCCCAACCTCATCTTTCTCCCTTTATTGGTCCTTAACTGAACCCATAATGCCTCCACCTCCCCTTCCTCTGACTCCTCCTTCATGCAAGTTATTCCCTCCCTGATATAAACTGCCACCCTTCCCCCCTTCCTGACTAGTAAGATATGTCAGCTGCCAGGCTAAGAGTTGTTCCACACATCACACCTACTAACATCAGGTAAGCAATCTTCTAATTAAACAAAGGGAAAAGAAGAAGTACCTCAGATATATAAAAGGTAATGGTTGACTGCTTTTAAAATCTAATATTAGTTTTAGGCAGTACACTAGCTCTTTAAAGGAAATCTATTTTAGACTGAACTTCACCATGTTCACTGACATAAAGAATTTTTTTATTGTTTTATAATATATTAGATTGCAGTATTTATTTTTAATGGTGTGGCCATTCGGATGGTGTGTACAGTGTGTGTGTGTGTGTGTGTGTGTGTGTTTGCTGTTGCTCAATACATTTTCTTCCCCAAAAAGCAAATGCCTGCTGATTGCCATATAACTAACCCAGATAGTTCACAGAAGACCTGGCATTTGCCTGAGGCAGTGCTTATCAGACAGCGTCTTAAGAGGTTCAAAAAACAGTGTAATTCTTTGTTACATTTGTTCCTGGGAAAAGGTGACATTTATGAAATATGAATCTTTCTTGAAAGACAATAGTTGCCCAGCTGAAGCTAGTAGCAAGAAAATGTTTGAATGCTAAGTATTTAAATGTGCAAGTTACTGCCTTTTGAAGAGGGTAAACAAATCTCCAGTTTAATAGACAGCCAATATTTAACAAGCTGTTTCAGTTTCCTAATGGCCATCTGATAAGCAGCTTTAGTGCTGTCTCCAACATTCTAAACAGAAATAAAGCTATTTCAGTTTCCTAATGTCCATCTGATAAGCAGCTTTAGTGCTGTCTCCAACATTCTAAACAGAAAGAAGGGAGTGTTTTATTTCATTTGGCATAGTGATTTATAGTTGTGGAAGGATACATTGAAATGTCTAAAAATGTGTTCCACGTTCCTCCAATTTCAAGCAACAGACAGTAAGATGGCTGTAGTCTCCACTCACAGCCATAAAATGGGCCCTGAGTCAATATGATGATCTTATTCGCTTAAGAGAATCATTTGCTCATGGGAACACTAATGATGTGCAAGGCTATGTCTTGGGTTTAGATCAGAAGAAGGCCTTCAACAAGTTGACACATACTTATTTGTTTTCACTGTTATAGGCATATGATATCCCTGATACATCTGTGTCTTGGATACAGTGTCTGTATTTTAATGTGTCTATAATTCCAAATATAAATGGTTGGTTGGGACAGGAAATACCAGTTTGTGTGGGGGGGGGGGTCTGACAGGGCTGTTCTTTAAGCCCCTTACTGTATGTTTTTGGAATATACATCCTTTTATGAACCATTGTAGCAAACATAAATATTAAGGGCATTATTCCAATCCCTGGGCATCCTCCAATTACCATATTAGCCTATGCCGATTACATGGTTTTGACATTTGCTCCAGATGCCTGTGCTGTTACTTTAGAAAACACATTAGAGACATTTTCCAATACAACAGGATCCACTATAAATTATGAGAAAAGTAAAGGGGCCCTGCATGGTGATATCCCCTTGTCCCTGGGGGGGGGGGGGCGCTATTGTGAACATTACTGTGACGTATGACCACATTACAATTTGCAATTTTGGGAGTTGATTTTGGCCCAGGGGATATGGATTATAGAAACTGAGAATCTGGGGCAGGTAGAGCTAATAGATTAGTCTCCGAATGGAAGGGGAAACAAATCTCGACAAAGAAACATGTTTTGTTAATTAAAAACACTGCTGATCTCAGTATTTTTATACATCAGCTACGTGTTTCCCCTGTCTCAGGTATTACTAACAACTTTATATAGCATATTTTCTCAGGCGTTTTGGTGAAATAGGCTCAACCCCATAAAACAGAATATTACCTATAGGAAAATCCAAGAAGGAGGTATAAGTATGGTTAATCCTATGGGATTCTTTTGTAGTATATTTACCTGTTATAAGTTTGGACACGCTTTGAAACTGGGAAATAGGTTTTGGAAATTTTTCGTTCTGGCATAGTTAGTCCCCTGCTTGGATGCTTGAAAAAATAGGAAGGTCAGGATTGTAGCTAGCATATCTGCCCTTCCAAGTTAAGGTTTAGAGTAGTTGAAGCTTAATATCAAATGGGGAATTACGGTACAACAGTTACAAACTATGTAGATAAAGGTTTGTATAATGCTATATTACAAGCAGAATGATTAGAGGATGTTTAATTTCAAATAATGCCCACAGAATAGGCTGCCATTTATTTTAAAGCAGTTAATAAATCCCAGATTGCCTGTGTATGTATGGGATGTGGTTTGGATCAGTAATTACATTATGGAAGATTGGGAGTCAAAAACAATAGTAAGCACAAACAACTTGTAGACACTGTCCCAGGGATGTGTATCATCAAATCTTGGTAACCCAGGAACATTTGTTCATTGAATGCCCTTACAAAAGGCCTTTTTGGACTCTGTTAGCACAAGAATGGGGGGAGACATTGTTTGCCACCATGTCATATCCAGGTCTCATGTATGGTATTTTACATCTAGGGTGGGGCCTCTACAATGAAGACACTCTTTATGTGATCTTTGCAATTCTTAAGTTTCACATTTGGCAAGCCAGCAGATTTTGGGTCACCCAATAACTTCAAGTAACGTGTACTGAATTATTTAGGAATGTTCAGTTTGCCATAAAACGTATACAGCGAGGGATATTGACACATACACATTGGGGAAAGTTAAGTTTTTTTGGGTCCATTGGGATAAGATGTTCATTAGTTAACTGCATATTACGTTCCTCAACTATAGCTTTTCTTTGTTTCCATTATCAGCTTCTTTGTTCTAATGTTTTTTTCTTCTTTGATTTATGTAATAGAATGGGAAGATGTTTCCATTTACCCTGTATGTATTTTTGTATTTGTTACTATTTGAAGCCATTTTTCTCAATATATATTCCCCTACTATTTTCGAGAAGTGTCATGGGATCTTTAACGTCCACCTGTGCAACCACCAGAACAGGCAGACAGGCCCTCAGTTTAATGTCTCATCTGAGAGACCTTTGTGGTTAGTGCTGCATAGCCACATTGGCCATCACCATATTTGGGCACGCTGACCCCATCACTACAGCAACAGGGATCAGGAGCTGCACCAACAGCCAATCAAGCTGCACAGCTTAGGAGGAGAGCCACAAGGAACTTCTGGAACACTGGAGGGCTGCAAGATTGTTGGTGGTTATTCCTTTACCAGTCACCTACTACGTAACAGACCTCCAGCCTGACTCCAGAGTAACTGACAGCTGAGTGGTCTAATAGTCATCTGACATTCCCCCTTAAACAACTGGGGCTATTCCAGGATACATTCCATCTGCTTGTGACAGTAGGAAGAAGCAGACTTGTGGAACTGCTGAAGCAGTAGAGTGTGTGTCAGCTCCTTCTTGAATAAAGGAGGTAATTACATCCTAAACTTGCATGAAACTGAAAAATGAAGGTTGCAGCAACTGAGAGAGACTTTTGCTGTGCTGCAGCCAGAGGCAGTGACTGAAACTACCTCACTGGTACCATGCCAGGCACTGGTAATTGACACTTCTTGGTACTGAAGGCCAGGGCATGCTGTATGGAGTGGATCAACAGATACTGCGACAGGAAGAGCTTTCTGTAAAGTGAAGATTTGACTGCTAGCTGCTTAAACCGAAAGAGGCCTGACCTGCATCGGAGTGACAGCTGGAGTTCTGTGATGCTGAACACTGTCAGAGATGGGAGTAAACAAGGAGGGAGGGAGGGAGGGAAGGAGAAAGAAAGTGAAATTAGCCAGAGCAGGACTCACTACGAACTGTGCCATCACTGCTGCACATCAAGGAAGATCTCCTGCTCTGGAAACTGTGAGTAAATTCAGGAATTGTTCTACATTTGCACCTTTGTGTATCATAGTTTGGGAAATTCAGTTAATGGACTAAGCCATGGGGTCAGGCTTTACAGGTACCCAATTTCAGTTTAAGAGCATTTGGGGTTGAGATTTAATTTACAAGCATTGATTTATTTAAGTGTACCACTGCCAACCAACCAATTGCAAAATCATCAGGCCTGCATTGTCTCCATGGTTGCATCCCCAAGAAAGCACAAGAAACTCCTTAATAGCAATTAAAGGGACAATAATAGTAACTAAAAATGCTCCCGTCTTGGACTTTGTTGATTCCCTTAAGTTACTTGACAGTTTCTATCATGTCTCCCCTCTCCCTCCTTTTCTCAAGGGTATACATATTAATCACTTTTAGTCTCTCTACATATGGCTTCTGTTGCAGACCCTGCACCATTTCTATGTTTTGTATGCAGGCTGGGCCTGGAGGGCATCCAAGAGCCAGCCAGACTGCATACAGTACTTCAATACGTACCTGTCTATTCTCCCCATTTAAGACCTTGCAGTCCCTAAATAAAGTGCCTTGTTCTTTTGTTTGAATTCTTTGTCTGAATGAGTATTGTTTAATGAGACAGAGTGCGTGGTCATTGGGGTAACTGTTAATCTACTGTGAGGGTTCACAGGTGGGGTGATTCAATGGGGAAGTAGGTAGGTACTGCATCCCAGGAGGTTGTACCATGCTGACACCAGTCCAACATAAACCACGCAAACAACATAAATCTTGAATGCCAACCCCAATCAAGAGTTTAAGGACTCAGGTCCCTCACCTTGTTTGACTCTACAAGGCAGGTGTAGTAACCACATAATCCACAGTGACCTGGTTACATAAGTATGCTCACATAGCCGGCCCTCTGGCATAGTGGTAGCACTATCACTCGCGATGTCAGTGTCCAATGTTCCAGAATGACAATGGGCCATTGGAGGGCCAGCTAGGGGAGGATAGCCGAGCATCCCAGTGGACACTTGCCTCCTCAGGGGACAGAGGGTTTCCTGGTCTCAACCACAATACCACCATCTGGGTGACAACAGGTGGTAATGCATGCTGGAGTCAGTGGTAAGGGAGGGGGGATATCATCATTCTGATGCATTCTTCAGTAGATGCGCCACCTCCATGATGTTCAAGGGAGGAGGAAAAATCAGAAAACTCCCTGACAGAGTGGAATGCCATCCATTGCCCACCACAACTACCGTTTAACTGACTTTACTCTCACTCCAACACCGAACCTTCAGTGTTGTTGGTAAGGGGTAGCCCCCAGCAGACCTTCCCATAGGAGGGGTTAACCATGGGTGAACGAGGAGCAAAAGGTAAGTCCTGGGGATGGTGGGTGACAGGACATGGGAAGCAGTGGACCCAGTGTGTGGGCCAGTCAGGAGATGAAGAGAAAGCTCAGTAAATTTAAAAAAATGCTCATTTATATTCCTTTTTTTAATTATATCTGATATCTATTTTTGTAGCATCTTATTACTATTGCAACTTGTTTTGAACAGAACCTTAACCTACAGTATGTGCTTTTTGAAAACTCAATAAACTGCATTAAAAAATGTTTAATTCTACGTACCCCATCCAAGACATTAGCCAGCCGTACCATTTCTTCCTGTACTGCAGTAATATTTGAATTCAGATATATATACTAAAAGAAAAATAGCAGTATTATCAATAAAACAATTATTCAGTCAGTGTTTACATATGCCATGCATAGATTTTTGCAAAATACTCACCCTTGCATGATCAGCTACCAGAAATAATTCAATATAACGTGTATCTGGCAAAATAGCTCGTTTTTTCTGCAAATTGGAAAGCATCACATTGTAACAAATGTTATTACTCTACATGCAAATATCTACTGCAGATGTCAGTATTTATGTAATGCCTCTGCAAAACAAAAGCCTTTCTAATATAGAGAATAATAGATGGGTTGCCACAGAGGGTTGTTGATTGCATTAGACCTCAACAGCAAAGCTCGAGTGATCTGATGTAATCAGAACCCTGAGGTGGCAACGCAGGCTTGTTGTACCAGTGGCTGCCCATTCACTATTTTTATAATGCATAGTTTGTCTGTAACCCACCCCCACCGGCCCCTCCTTGTTCAACTAGCAGAGCTGCTCCTCTCACACATGGCACCAACGAGAGGGATGGGGTTGTCACTACAACAGTACAGTTTACCAATACATCTACTTTGGAGCCTGCCATCCTCAGACAGGCAAACCAAGTGTGGCAACTACCAGGCTCACACATGGGGGGACCATTTACCATGGCCATCATCCTGGGTCCTTGGGAGAAAACGTTTGCTCAGAATTATGCTAGGTTTATACTTCTGGTCAGGGGCACCCAAGTAAATCAAGACCAGCGGAAGCAATAACAGTACTGTCCAACCAGTTGGGATTCTAGTGTGTGTGGCTTTCATTCACATATACAGAGAATAATCACAAAGCAAAGATGGACCCCCACTAGGCTACTCCTACTGGTTATGCAGATTATTGAGGTACTGAGCACACACACAGCAAACCCTCAGGTTCCAAAATGGAAACAGCGAACGCTCTCTGGTTCTGAATGGAAATTGGCACACATGGCCTGATCTGGTATACTTCCCTTGACTAGGCACCCTCGGCCAGTACTAGGAGACTTTCCCATATTTCATGAGGAATTACTGGTGGCACCCTCGACCACCAAAGAGCACATACAGGCTCACAGAAAATCCAACCCACGTCTGGGTAAACTATTTTCTTCAGGCACTGGCCAAATGCACTGAGAGAAAACACAGGTGCCCAAACTGAACCCATAGAGGTAAAAATGGTTACTCTTGGGGCTCCCACCTTTTGCTTCCAAATTTATACTTAGCCATTAATCTGGTTAATGACACCCTTCACAGAAAACTTGTAGATGCTATATTGAAATGTCTTTCACATTTAACATACTACATTACACACCTCTGAGGTGTCCTGAAGTTACAAATTCTGTAATTGGCAATGTCTCTTCACTAGACCCCAACTTTAGCAGGTACTTTTAAATCAGACATGAACTAAAAGTTCTGTACTTGGCAAGTCTCTCTCTGGACCCATCGTAGGCAGACACTTTAAACAGAAACAAGTGTAGATGACAGAGTCCCTTTGTCAGAGAAACACTCACCACAGGAATGCAGGTACCCCAGGGCTTTTTCCACACAAAAGGCTCAGGTACTCACAGAGCAGATGAATCTCAGGCAGCTTCAACACTGTCCAGGCTGGACCAGGGGATTGCCCCTGAATCCTGGAATCCCCCCCTTTCCCTCCAGGGATGAGGGCACTGGAAAACCCTCTTGGAACAATTTCTACCACTTTACTCTCTGTCTTCTACGTTCTTCTTCTTCTAGGGTGAGAACAAACTACCTAAACTACAGAGGTAGCTCTCTGACAGAGCTAGAAACTGAGGAGATGTCGAGGCAGCTGCCTCCTCCTGGCACTCCCCTCTACTGACTACTGCACTCTAACTCAGCATTCTACAGCTAACTCCCCAGCTAGCATTCCAATGTAGCTTATGCTGCTGCGACAATTCTAAAGTGACATCATCACTCCAGTTCAGCTGAGACTGAAAACAGAGTGTGACACTGTGAAATCCATTTAACTGGCATTTCATAAGCTGCCTCTCCCTGCCTGCCACTGATTCTAAGTGGGATTCTAGTAACCCCTGGGAACAAGGGGGTTACATGTCATTTTTACTTTTTTCATTTTTTTAAAGTGAAAGTGACCTTGCAGCACTCCACAACAGCAGCCAAAGCATATGTGGTTTCAGTTCAGAACTTGATCTGATTACTGCGTGCATCACAGCATGGTATAAAACATCATGTGCACAACATTTCAACTGAGATGAAAATCCATACAGAATAAGGGACAACCATATACTATAAATGGTTAGCATTCTTTTGTGGTGTTTTCAAAAAGTTGTTCTTAATGCTGAGCTGTTCTAGTCCATTCTGTTGTCAGATTTTCAGCCAGATGATGCTCTGTCACTATGCAGCTCTGCAGTTTGTTGATATGCAGTTCCTCAATGTAAGCATTATTCTTATAGTTTTATTGCAAATCAGTACAGAGGCCCTGCTGATACAGCCTCTGAGCCTTGAGACATCACGTGACTCACCGCACCCATCTGATATTTAAAGTCACCAGTGGCAGGTGCCCAACCCAGCCATCAGTATACCCCATCTGCCAGATCTTTAAAGTCACTGGCTGCACCGGCCCATCCCCACTACCAGTAACCCTCCCATCTGCCTAAGTAATGTTAAAAGCCCCCACCCTCTAGCACCCATGCCACTCCCCTCCCCCACCAATGCCCAACTCTGGTCCCGCATTGCAATCCAAAATGTCCAACATCACCATTCCTCAACATCCTTCAAAGTGCTCTGCTTTCTATAGGGAAGAAAACAGTAGAACAGATTAAAAAAAAAAAAAGAAGCCCCACCTCCTACCCTCTGCTTGATCTGTAAAGTCACCAGCAGTAAAGGCCCAACCTCACTGTTGGCCCTTCTCTCTCCCATATGTCCAGTCTCTAAATAACTCTCCAGTGGTGGGTTCCCAACCCTGATGTTGGTACCCGCTCTAACCCATTCATTCGATCTCTACTAACACAAACCACACCACCGGTTCCCTTCTCCCACATGCCAGAGCTTTACTAACATCTGTAGCAGGTTCCCAACTTCACCAGCAGTACTCCCCCCACCTGCCTATGTAATGTTAAACCCCCACCTTTGCCCACCCTATAGCACCCACACCACCCTCCTCCACCCATTGGTGCCACTTGGTTTCTCATCACATTTCCTCAATGTCCCACGTTTTAAATCCTCAATGTCCTTCTATGAATTCCACTACCTGAAAATAACAAAACAAAAATGGAAAAAAAGTCACAAAATGTTCATACTGGCATATGTGTATTCGGTTTTCTTTTGGTTATAACCTGACCATTTTTGGCCATTTGGGGCCCACATTTCAATGATAACCAAGTCACCACCCCACATCATGGCCACATAAGTGGCACCTTGTAAATATGACCTCAGATGTGTTTTAGACTTTAAGTCCCATAAACACATTTCATGTCAGATTTACAAGGTACTATGTACGAGGTTGTGAGGTAGAACAGCTACTTGACCATCCAAAGCTTTTGGGCCCAAAATGGTCCAAAAGGGACAAATTATAACCAAACAAAAAATTATAAAAATCCAACCATAGTCTACACCCATGCACAATACACGCATTTCGAGACTTGGGGCCCAATATTCAAAAATGGGAAAAGTGGAGTGCAAAGTTTTGCACTGCGGTTTGCCATTGCCCAGGAGCCTGACGATGCTTTATTTAATTCGATAGTGCACCATTGCTATCTGATTGAATATAAGGGCACGTCAGCGAAGTACTATGTCAATTAGCACTGCCCTAACATGGATCCCTGTTGCACAGGGAATAGTGCCACCAGACTCAATAGTGCAAGAGCACTGGGTGCAATATTCATAGGGACCCATGCAAATGAGCCCCTTGGGCATACAAGGTACTACAGTGCCATTTGCATGCTCATTATGGACTGATTTGCATGGAAAGCAGTCGTAGGTTTACATGGCATTGCCTCCACCCTGACTGCCTGATTCCCCACAAGAAAGAGCAGTCCCTGGTTCCTAGTGGTCCCCTCATACCCTCTGATTGCCAGCTGACTGTGTCCAAAGAAGTCCCTGGTGCCCAGTGGTCCACTCCCACCCCCCTGATCACCAGGCTATTATTTTAGCTGATTTCTTTATCACCCCCACCGACCAGCCCTCTTCACCAGCCCCCCAGGCCCATCACCCTGGCATCCACTGACTCTTACCTCTTGGCTTTTAGAAGTGCCAGCTGGCCGGGTGCAGCACCTGTGGGGAGCCAGCATTATCCTGCCAGTCAGCGGCATTTTTTTGGCATCTTTGTTTCTCCCTTCTCCGAGTGTGGAGGTACAATGTGCAATGACACCAATAGCTGAGCCGTGCATGCTCCCACATGTGGCACGCTTGGTGTCTGCTCCACCTCTGCCCCTATTCTCTGTAGAGTCAGTGTGCCAGCCTCCAGCCACTGCTTGGGGCCAGGCAAGCACCAGCTCTAGTCCTACCCCTCCCAGGGAGAGAAGAGCTGTCCTCTGGATGCTCAATCCTCTCCCTTCCTGGCCAACCCCAGGTGACCCTTTCACACCACGAACATGAGTCACCAGTGTGTCAGGAGGTAAAGCAGTGATGCCTTAGCCCTCCACACCAGTGGGCCAGCTATCACTGGACCATTATAAGAAAACTGTATTCCTGGTGCCCAGTGGCTCCCTCCCTCCCTCTGATCACCGTGCCATCATTAAAATAATGTATCCCTGGTGTGTAGTGGTCCCCCCAGTCTCCAATCCCTCACCCCATTAAACACAAAATAATCCCTGGTGGCCAGCATTTCTTCCTGTCCTCTGTACCCCATCTCTGTTGAAAGGAGATACATCCCTGATGCCTAGTGGCCCCTCCCACCCTCTGATTGCCTTTCTGTTTAGGGTAAGAGATGTCCCTTGCATCCAGTTGTCCTTCTCGGTCCCCAATCCCCGTCCACCTCACATAAAACATATTCCCTGGTGTCCAGTGGTTCCCCCTTCCTTGGTCTCTGATCCCAGGTCCTGTAACAAAGACAACACCCTGTCCTGTGTATAGCATAACTGTGACTAGAATGTAAGTTGCATTGCAAAAACAAACCAACATATTCCCTGGTGTTCCATGGTACCCCCATCCTCCAATCACCATTCACCTGTACCACGTAGCTAATCCCTGGCATCTAGTGGCCCCCACTGTGGCAATGACCACCCATCCTGCCAACCTCCCCTTACCTGAATTGTCAGTGTCACAGGAGCCCATATGGCGACTGGCACAGCCCTACTCTCACCTCCTCAGCCAGTTGCTGAATGAACAGGCAAGAAGCACGCATTCTATGTATAGTAAAAGATGCACTTCTTCTGTGCTTTATATAGGACACAACATCCTCTCTATTTATTGAAAATGTTATGGGTAAGATTTTTACCGCATGTGGGGTTTTGTTTGGGGGTATTAAACAACATTAGTGGGAAGGGATATAAATCATTAATATAAGGACTGGGATATGTGCAGGTCAGTCTGAACATCTTTATGTGATTAATGTTTGCTTTAACAAAGATTATTGGTATAGTGACAGTGGTGCTAAGTGTATTATGGAAGGTATACACCGATTGTGTGGGAGTGGGAGTATATTCAATGAAGGCCCTTGGTGGCTTGCATGGTGACTGGATTCATCTGAACAAAGCCAGTACAAGAAGACAACACATTTTGATGCTGCTCTTAATGGCTGGCAATGTTCAGACTAATCCAGGTCCTGTCTGAGACAGGATGTTAATAAATATGGCAAAAGGAATGCTTGCAAGCTTTCAGGTCTACATAAAAGTTTAGTGAATTTGGGTTAAAATTAATCATTTTGATGTAGTGACAATTTCTGAAACCTGGCTCTCCTCAAAACACCAAGATAGTAATATTATGTTGCATAATTTTACCTTATTTAGAAAAGATAGGATGGGGGAAAATGGTGTGGGGTCTTAACTTGCGTTAGTACAAACCTTACTGCAACTCTTGATATTTATAATTATGCAGAAGTAAATCATGATTTTCTGTGTGTTAAGATGTTTTTGGGCAGGTCAAGCAGCTGTTAATAAGGGTCCCAATATTTAAAGAGAAGCTCAAACTAGTTCAGCATCTTTATCAGTGATCTCCAGGAAGGAACTCAGTGTAAAATAATGAAATTCGCTGATGATACCAAGCTCTGCTCAAAGGTTGCCACTGTCTCAAAAATTGACTCCTTCATTCTGGATATACAAAAACTTCAGAATTGGGCAATGGCTAACAAGATGAAGTTCAATGTAGACAAATGTTCTGTCATTCATTTTGACAAAAAAAAAACAACACACAAACCAATTACGAGTTAATGGGTAATATAATAAAAATAGTCAACTCCAAATCAGATCTGGATATCATAATCAACAAAGGCCTTAACCATGATGACCAATGTAAAAGGGTAGCACTCAAAAGTATTAGAATTCTATAAGCCCTAAAGAAGGCCTTTGTTAACAGGAAGGAGACTTGTATCATGCCCTTGTAGAATGCATGTACAAGACCACACCTTGATTATGCAGCATCCTTTTGGGCCCCCTATCAAGAAAAGGATAAAAAGATCTTGGAGTTGGTCCAGAGGCGGACAAGAAATATGGTTACCCAAGTTTTCAGTCTTCCTTATGCTGACAGATTTTCTGCACTAAACTTATATAACTTAAACCTATGTAGGGTAAGGGGCAATATATTAATAATATTCAATATTCTATCAGATACTGATCTATCCTAGGAATGCAGCTTGAAATGGGAAGTTAAACCAGAAAGTCTAAGATGCCATACTAGGCAACTCAGTATTGCCAAGGGAATTTCTAATAAAAGAAAAAAATACATATTTTACTATTAGAGCAAGTACATTATGAAACAACCTACCACACCATCTTGTAGAAATAGCAATTGTGATAAATTTAAAGTCAAACTGGATAGATTTCTCCTGGGCAATAGGGCTTAATTACCCCTGCAAGTGCAGGGAAGACAGTCTCAATGGGCCATGGCCTGCTTCTGCCTTTACTAACTGAGTAATACTGAGTAAAGTGCAGTGCATTTGTACTGTGCTTGTGTCCGACCCAACAGCTGCTATGTCAAGTCAAATGGCCAGTAGCGTTATCTGACTAAATATCAGACCATGTTGGTGCAGCACTAAGTGAAACTGCGCTGCCGCAATTAAGACTTGGGCTGCATATAGCCCACAGGGAATAGTACTGGCTGAAACAGGGTAGCACCAAGACCCCAGTGGGCTACATTCAGTCAAAACATGCAAATGAGCCCATTGGGCGTGCAAGGCACTAATGGTCCATTTGCATGACTAATATGGGCTCATTTGCATGGTGTGCAGTAACCCCTTAGTGCTAGTCCCAATGTACATGTCAGCACTGGTGGTCTAGTGGGACACTGTCCCCCCAATCACCCACTGTAAATTAATAGTTATCCCTGGTTTCTAGTGGTCCCCCGATTGCCCATTGTAAATGAATAATTATCCTTGGTGTCTCGTGTCCAGCCCCTGATCACCCATTGTAAATACATAGTTAATCTTGTGTCTATTGTCCTCACTGATCATCCATTGTAAATGAATAGTTATCCCTGGTGTCTAGTGGCCAAGCAGATCATCCATTTACAGGTAGTAAGTATGTCCTGGTGTCCAGTGGTTCCCCCTCGAGCACTCCTCGACAAATGACAATGTATCAATGGTGGTCCAGTATCCCCCTACCCATCCCACCTTCTCACATACCAACACTCTGTAACCCACCGTACCCAGGTGGCCGGTGATCACTGAAGCCTGATATAGCAAGTGGCATAGTCCTTCTCACACCTCCTCAGCCAGCTGCCATGAGCTGTCTGCAAGCAGATGTTCAATATAAATACTGTATGCACCCTCACTGACAGCTGTTATGACAGCCAGCCTAGGAAGTGAGAGTAGGGCTGTGCCAATAGTTATATCAGGCTTTGTTGATAACCTGCCACCTGGGTAAAGTGGTGGGAAATGGTGGTATACAAGCAAGCAAGAAGGGTGGCGGTACAATGGACCACTGTGAATCCATTGTGTATTTGTCAAGGGGCGCTCAGGGGAGCAGGAGGAACCACTGGACACCAGTGTGTACTTGGCATCTGTAAATGAGCACTCGAGTGGGAGCCAGTAGATACCAAGGCTAACTATACATTTACAATGGGCAATTGGGGGGACCACTAGACATCAGGGACAACTAAAGATTTATAATGGGCAATTGGGAAGGGGGGAGCACTAGACACAAGGGTTAACTATTTCATTTACAAAGGGCAATTGGGGAATTGGGGGGAGAGGAACACTAGACACCAGAGATAACTATTCATTGACAACTGGCCATCGGGAGGGAACACTAGACAACAGGGATTACTATTCATTTACAATGGGTGAGTGGGGGGAGACCACTAGACACCAGGAATTGATTGCATATCTAGTATGGGTGATCGGAAGCAAGCAGCTGCAGGATGTCCATCCTGCCTTCGGGGGTGGGGTGCCCCATTAAGAGCTGGTTTTCAGTGGCGGTAAATAGCATTGCTTTGGGAGCAGTTTACTGCTGCTGCAAGACTTTGAAGACATCACTGCACTGATATGCATGGGGGGATGCCCTCATTTGCATAGGCATAGTTGTATTATAGCACTTTGGCACTGTGGCTTTGTGCTGGTGCTCCCGGGGCTTCTGAACATGGGCCGGCCAGGAGTGCAAGGGTAAATCCGGGTTAGCGCACTTGTTTACATTGTTAGTGGGTTCGCTAATCTTTGAATATCGAGCCCAGGAACTTTTATTTCCCACCAGGTTCTTCAGAAAATAGAATGACTTTGCCAGCTGACCATTGTGGGTCTAACATGAAAACGAAAGAAATGATTTTGCCTGGTGATGATAACATTAATTGGTATGACAAAACAAAAGTTTTAAATTCAAAAATAGAGTGAAGGGTTTAAGACTGACTCAAATCATAAAAGAAATGAGATGTACAAATTACAAGACTGGTAGGGAAACCCTACTGGACTGAATTTTAATATCTACATCAGATAAGATAGTTGAATATTCTCTACTTTCTGATGCCTTGAGTGATCACAGACTTGTAGTCTGTACTAGATAATCTTGTAGGCCACATATACCACCAACTTTTATTAATTCTTGGTGTTTTCGAAATTTTAATCTTTCTGAATTTAAAAATATTACTAACATTGGTCATATATATCATGCATTCCTAATATTGATGCAATGCTACATGACATTTCATCTGAATTTATGGCTCTATGATATGTTTACTCCAATGCAAAAACTAAGAGTGAAAAATAAAATTAAAAACTGGATAATACCCGAATTAATGCAACTTATGCAAGAAAGAGAAAAGGCCTACAAAAGATACAAACTGGATAAATTACTGAGAAATTTAAGTGAGCATAAAGGGGTGAGAAATCTATCTAAAAAACTGGTTCAGAAAACCAGATTTGATTTTTATTATAGTGGTGCAGTAGCGCCACTATAGCTATGGTTGAGTAGGCTGTTTAATGTTAACCCCCTAACTTGGCACTTTAATAGCTTCCCCACCGTTCAACAGATTTTCACAAAATTTTGCTTGCACAGTCTTGAGCACAAGGTCTTTGACGTGCCAAGTTTTGTTCCAGTTGGATGTGTGGATTCCGAGATCCAGATAGCAAAAAAGTAAAAATAAATTGGGTGGTGCTGTTTATTTGTCATCGCTTAGTCTGAAATTTTCAGGCTAGAAAGGGCTTGGTCCAATGTGATGTTTTTCAGTAGTTTGGTGAAAAAATATTAATCCATTCCAGAGTTATACAGATTTTAAATTTTGGTTTTCAGCAAACTCAGTATGCTCTTTTGGATAGCTCTTTCATACGGAAAAATAATTTAGGTCATATGAAAAAGGATTCTGTTTCATAAGAAGGATAATCTTGTTTTGTGAGAAGAAATTATTTTTCATATGGAAATCTAGTTTCCTTTTTTTTTTTAATTTAGAAAACCCATAAAAATCATATAATGGAAACACATATATCATGTTAATTGGGACCCTAGTAGGTTTGGACATAGCTTTTTTTTTTTACACATTCTTTTGTCATATGAAGGACCCTTTTTTCATGAGGACAACAAAATATCACAAAAAAAAAAGATTCCTTCATACAAAATAAGAATTTGGACTTAGTTTTTTTTCTATGAAGGAATCTTTTTTCGTGAGATTGTGTCATTTTTGCCATTCTTATGAAAAAAGATTCCTTCATACGAAAATAGAATTTGGACTAATTTTTTTCCACATTGGAACCTCAGCAAGCCATAACTCCATCAATATTTGCAGTCAAGGGACAATGTATATATAAGAAAAAGGTCTTAATGAGTACCACAACACATTACACCCACAAAAAAAATTAGGGCCCATATAAAAAAACATATAAATTAAAAAATTAAAATTCCCATAGGATAATGTTGAAACTTTAACAAGCCATAAAGCTGTTAGTAATTGAAGTTAAGGGACAATGTATATATCGAAACAAGCATTTGTCAATGTTGAAAGTTCGCTGCTGGTATTGCTGTTGTACGTGCCTCCCATATTGTTCTGTGTATATTCCTCTGCCCTGCATTTTAAGATATCACTCTCAACACAAATTTCTTATGTTCTTCCAGCACTGGTTCACTTCATTAGAAAAACAAGCATTTGTCAATGCTAAATGTTTGCTTGCTGGTATTGGCATTGATAGTGCAGGAGTTAGAGTGATGCATAATTGGAATGGCAGTCAAGTATTGAAGTAACGCCAACCCCCACCCTGCAGAGACTGACAGGCATTGGGGATGTGCCTTTGGGTCATCAGCCACAACACTCATGCCATTCCACCTCACCCCACCATGCAGACACCGACCAGTGTTGCAATGTGCCTTGAGGTTTTTGGCCCTTACACTCACCCCATTCCATAAGGAAATAAGCTAAGATGGGTGCAGTATAGGAGATTGGGGTGAACATTAGGGCCAAAGACCCCATGGCACACCACGATGCCTGTCAGTGGCCGCAGGGTGGGGGTGGGGTGGAATGGGGTGAGCATTACGGCTGACGACCCCAAGTCACACCCCGATGCCCGTCAGTCCATACAGGGTGGGCGTTACAGTTAGAAAACCTAATGCCCTGGGCATTTGTTGATATTTTTTGTTCCAAATTTTCAACATGGGCTTTTTGGGACCCCCACCTCATGAACAGTGGCAGTATGATTTTGTTGCTCAATCCCAAAAGGTGATTTCACACTGCGAGGGTGCCATTCAGTGCCACAGGTGCAAAAACACATTTTGGGCAGGATGTGAAAAATGACAGCTGTACTGTTCATGAGGAGGTGTGAAGAAATGGCAATGTTGAAAATCTGGAGTGAAAATATGAAAAAGCGGCAAAGTTACAAGTGTGCGTAGAAACTGTGCAATGCAAGCTCATAAAGCAATCATTCTTGGAAATGTTTTCACCAAATTTTCAACATGGCCTTTTTGGGACTACCCCTCGTGAACAGTGGCTCTGGGATTTTGTGAATCTGTCCTAAAAGTTGATTTCACGTAGTGGCTGCACCATTCTGCGCCACAGGTGCAAAACACATTGTGGGAAGGATGCAAAAAATGACAGCTGTACTCTTCATAAGGGGGTGTGAAAAAAATGGCAATGTTAGAAATTTGGAGTGAAAATATTAAAAATTGATGAAGTTACAAATGTGCATAGGAACTGCACAATGGACGCTCATAACACAGTCATCTTGGGGATTTTTTTCATCACATTTGCAACAATTGCTTTTTGGGACTCCACCTCATGAACAGTGGCACTGCCATTTCATTAATTGGTCCCAAAAGGTGATTCTGCACGGTGACCACAAAATCACTTTTCGGGACCGATAAACGAAATGACAGTGACAGTGATCACAAGGTGGGGTCCCAAGAACCCCATGTTGAAAATTTGGCACCAGAACTCCAAAAAGTGGCAAAGATATCAACCTAAGTTGAAATTCCCCATTGATTGCCATTATAGGGCTTACCATGATTTTCTTCGGTTTGCGGTTGGCTTTTGAAGAAAGCAAGCGTGTTCCCGGTCCACAGACGATCACTGCTCCCGACCTCTGGAGGTAAGTATGGGTGAGGGGGTGGGGGAGGTGGACTGCACAGAGGGAGGGTGCAGGTTGGGGAGGAGGCCAGTGGGAACTACGAGGGACCATTTTCTTTTTTTTTTCAAGTTTAAAAAAAAAAAAGACCTCCTGGGACTGTTCTCTTTTTTACAGGTAAAATATTTAACAATACAGATTTCAGCACACTGTGGTGGGCTTCCAATGTGCCAGAGTACTGAGGGGATCAATGCTGACCAGGGGATTGGGCACTCTGAGGTTAGCTGAGAATATAGGGGTGTAGGGGGTGACACATTCCAAAATCGGGAGTGGGCATCTCAGTGTCGGAAACATCAGAGGTAGTTTTTTGGCACACTGGGGTGGGCTCCCAGTGTGCCACATTAAAGGGGGAGGGGGATACATGCTAGCATGGGGATTGAGCACCCCAATTTCGGCCAGTGGGGGGGTTGTTCTGCTAGCATGATCGCACTTAAAGTGAAAGTGCCTTCAGGCACTGTATACTCCCAGCCTTTACAGTGCTTAGGCTGTGGCCTACTCTGCACGGGTGGGAGAAGAGCAAAACAAGTCAGTGGGAAATGGAGGAGGCAGGAGAGGAAAGCGCCACCTCCCATCTTCCAGGTGGGGTGATGGGGGGCAGAGACATCAGCCAGGCTGATCGGACATAAACAGCTATTTGCTGCATGGTGATTGTAGATGAAAGGAAAAAAAACACCACATGGTTGTTGCATTTTTTTTTTCTTTTCAAGTGCAGACCACTTCAGGGAAGCAGCATCATGATCAGCCTGGCTGATGAGTGGTGTGATACTGTTGAGCCCCTTGCAGAGCACTCTGCATTGGACAGACAGTATCACACCCCTCTAAAGTCACTATTCCAAGAAGTTTGCCGTGCATGTGTGAACTTAAAAGGTGTCAATAAGTAGACAACACTAAAACATAAGCTCCACTAAACATTCATGGGGTATGTATTGCACCCCCAAATTGCCTCCAGCCATGGTGCCAAATCCACAATGAAAGTCCGATCCTCATCAAAAATGCACCAAAGGTGTATCCAGTCTTCGGCTACAACCATAGCAGATTTCACTGCAAACAAAACAAAATGTACTGGCTTGTGAGTAAAAAAAAAATAAACATTTTTGTCCATATACAATCAAGCACTGGCAGTTAAGAGGGACACATAATATATTTTTTCCCTTTGAAGTGAGCCCCATAAAAACAATTACAACCAAGCATATAAATTGTTGCTTTGAGGCATGAAAGTGCAGGGCCCAGAGGGCCCTGGTCTTTCACAGCCAGATGGATCTGTGCATCTATATATGGATTTGATGTGTCCCTTTTGGACCTGCATGAAATAAGATATGATTTTACTGTCTCAAAAAGTAGGGACATTCTTTGCAAAAAAAAAAAACTGTGTTAATGCACCAGTTAGGTTACACTCACCCCCCTTTCATATAGTCTGCACATCTGAGAACATCTGAGCTTATTTGCTGATGGAATGGGGTAGGAGCATTAGGGTTGAGAACCCCAAGGAAGACCCTAGCCCCAATTCGCCAAGACTCAGCACTGCCAAAACCGTAATGTTTTTTGCTTTTGCTGCTTGGAGGTGGGGTTTTTGGGGTGGAAACCCTAACACCACATTCACCTACTTTTGCTAGATTAATATGAATCCTAACTGATGCATTAATGCAGTTTTTTTTCAAAGAATTTAAATAAACAAGACAAAGGTGGGTGGAGCGAAATGTAAGGCTTTTGTGCTATCTGTGTTGCCTGTGCTAGATAACCTCCAATGTTTGCTTTTTAATCTATGGACTCAATAAAGGATTCAAAATTAACCTAGCCTGACTGTCCAGTCATTATTGACATGAATGGTGAGTGAGGCTTTGTACTTTTCATGGACTTGGAAATTTGGAGCAGGCACCACCTACTTATGTTCACCTCTACAAAAGTTTGTACTAATTTAAATAAACAATTTGAAGGTGGAAATAGAATGAAAGAAAACTGGAAATTATTAAATGAGCTGATGGGGAAAACAAAAGTCAACTAAAACTGATTTTTTTAAATCTACTTCTAATTGTAAGGTTAACACAATTGGAAATGGCCATTGAACTGAACATTACTTTTTGTAATGAAGCCAATAGTGCTCCTCAGAATGATTTTTTGGATAAGACTAATTTGATAGGGAGAGATGGGAGTGGATATTTTTATTTTAAGGAATTAATTGGAAATGAGTTGTATGGGTACCTTCAAAAGATGATTATTAGGACTAGAAATGGTGACGATGGGACTGAGTTAAAATTATTTTCTTGTATAAGGGATTTAATGTTCAGACCTTTGAATATGTTGTTTAATTTTTCTTTACAGTTTGGGGTGGTCCTTGAGTTATGGAGGTGGGTGACTGTGGTGCCAGTTTATAAGAGTGGTGATAGGTATGTGATTAAAAATTATAGACCTATCTCCTTACTGTCCCTATCCAAGGTCTTGGAAATGATGGTCTCTGACCAAGTTATGGGTTATTTAAGCCAACATAGTACCTTGTCAACAGTGCAACATGGATTTAAAGAGCTGATGATGTGTTCAGGAGAACTTTAGCAAAATCTAATATTTAGACACAGACCAGCTTGTATTTCACATTAGTGCTATATTCCTCCTCCTCATTATTTAATACTGAGGTCATCTGTATGAAAACAGAATCTTTGCTCCTGAAGAGTTTATCTATCCCTGCTGCTTTCTACCTATCTGAAGTCACAGAGTACTACTTGTGATATCACAGTTACTCTCATGGCAGCAGATTGTGATGTCACAACAGAGGATTATGACTTGAAGTTGGGAGTAAGGTATAGACGCAGATGGACCATAATGAAATTCTAAGGGGTAAAGATCATGTATGCATGCAAATTTCCTTAGTAATAAATAATGGGGAGGAGAAATATATAAAATATAAATGGAATGCAGGCAGAATTGTACCTAATTAGTATGCTTTTTAAAGTTTTCTATGAGGCGTGAGTAGCTCTTAAAGAAAACGCATAGCACTCCTACAGTCTAGGTGGAATTGACTTCCTTCCTCCATGAGGCATTGGACATGGGTGAGAAAGTTGCTGCTGTCTGCTTCTTGGATTTATCAATGGCGTTTGATTTGGGTGCACCATGGTCACTAGCTCTCCAAACTCCGGGACATTTGTCTTACAGACGGAGTTATTTCTTGGTTTGAAAGTTATCTGAGTACTAGGAAACAAAGAGTAATACTTGATGGAGTAATGTCACCACTGGTAGGAACTGATGCAGGAGTTTCACAGGATTCATTTTGGGTCCCCTTTTATTTAATATTTTTTGTTAATGATTTACCCTCAATCACCTCTTTTTCAAAAATGTTTCTTTATGCAGATTATACTGTTTTGTATATTAGTGCGCTGAACTGTGAAAGTTTGATTTTGGATTTACAGGTTGAGTTTCATTGGGTTAACAGGTGGTTAAGTAACAATGGATTATTATTCAGTGCATCCATAACTAAATTTATGGTGGGGGTTTGTGGTTTATTTTTTTTTTTAATAGGAATAGGCTACGTGCTGTACCTAACCAGCTTGTAATTAGGGATGAATGCAATGTTGAAACTTTGAAGGCAGACTGTTTTAAGTGTTTGGGTTCTTATTTGGATACTTTGTTGTCATTTTATTCTCATATTTATTTTTTTAGTTAAGACTGACAATGGTTGCTTGGGTTTACATTGCAGAACAAAGGATTGCTTTTCTTACAATTCTAAAAAGGTTTTGGTACAATCCCTAATTCTATCAGTAATAGATTATGGACTCCCAATTTACTCTGCTGCAATGGAGACTTCTCTAAATAGAGTTAAAATTATGTATCATAATATATGCCATTTTGTTTTATCTTGTCCTAGCATTGTACATTATATTCTTCACTATGCTGTGTTTTTTAATATTCATTGTTTTTATTTTAAATTGATTTCATTTTAAAGATGTTGGCATGGCAATGTAAATTTATATTTTAAATATTCAATTCAATTTGGTAATTCCAGATATGAAACTCATTCTGTGTCTACATGTTGTTTGAAATTGCCACTTTATAAATCATCTTCAGCTCAATGTTCTTTAGTGTACAAAGTCTTAAAAGACTGGAATTCAAATGTGATTACATTACAGCAGGGGTTCTCAAATGGTGAGGCCAGCCTCCTTGGGGAGGCCCCAACCTGTTCCAGGGGAGGCTCAAGCAAGTCTGACAAAGCACTGTATTTAAATTTTGGGTTTTATATATTTTGTGTGAAGAGATGAAGCAAACTGAAAGAGGATAATAGTAGGAGAATTGTATGTATTTACTTACTAATAGGTGACAAGGGAAGGTGAATGAGCCAAGGCTCATTTCAGGTGTAGCCATGGGTAGGAAGTGAGTACATTTCAAAAGGTAACTGCAAAACAATCAAGAAATACACAGTGAACAATAGTGCAAACAAATATGAAGAATAAACTAATAATGAGTGGTGGTAATTGATCAATTTGTAGACTGATGGCAGAACAGCCCAAATACGAGGGTTGAGCATAGGAGTGCTAAGAGTAATAGCAGCAAGGAGCAAAGTAATCCCAGAGAAGTTGCTTAGGAGCAGGGAAGGAGGGGGAGAGGCAAAGTATGTAGGAAGTTAATTTCATATAGAGAGGAAACAGAGAAAGTAGTCTGACCCATGAAGATATTGCAACAAGGGGAAACAATGGTTTAAGAATGAAATTAGTGGAGCAAGTAGGCTGGCTTGTGTGTCTGTGTGTGTGTGTGTGTGTGTGTGTGTGTGGGGGGTTACAATATGATGAATAACAATATTTGTTTATTTTATTAATTTTTTTATTCAGATAACACATTTGAGCACAGGAGTTTTTTCAAAGGTCCCATGTCGGTATAAGACAAAGAACTGAATGTGAGCCGAGTACTCAAAGAGATTTCAATTTATTCATGGTGTGCTGTGCAAAGTAGAGTATGTTACTTACCTTTGGGGAGACCTAAGATTATTTCAGTTTTTGGGGAGGCTCAAAATCTTTTCCATGGATTTGGGGAGGCTCACTGTGACAAAGTCTAAGAACTATTGCATTACAGCAATCTAGGTGTTATCCATCATCTAAGCAGAATTTAAAAAGCTTTATACTAAGAGCTCCAGTTGTTAATGTAGTTAAATGATTTATGGTGCATATATTTTTGTATTTATTCTTGCTTGTATGTATTTGTAGTGTGTGTATTTAATGTATGTAATGCCTTTTGTTATATGTCTGGGTTCTCCATGAAAATGGGCATTTGATGTCCTCGGAGCTACCCAGTTATCAAATTTTAAATAAAAAATAAAATAACATATATAACAAGCCCCTTAGTAACACATGTGACAAACCTGTCTGACAGGCCCTAAAGTGGAAATAAATGATGTTTTAAATGTTAGCTGGGTCATCAGCATTTATTTTCAATTTTGGTTGGTCACAAAACAGCTTTCATAGAACTTGACGACATCATAATGGCATCTACACGATTTAAAACAGGCAGTGAAATCACATAGAAACAATTAAATCTTCATTATAGGGACTAATCTGGCTAGAGAGGCACTTTCATTGTATGAATAACATGTACTATGGGCTGGCAAAAAAATATCACATTTATTTTTATCTACTGAGTTCGACCTTTACATGCCTCACTTGTGGCTACACCACTCATGAGGCTGTGGAGGTCAAAATCAGCAGATAAAAATAAATGTGATATTTTTAGTCAGCACATGGTGTAGCCAGTATCCATCCATCCATCCATCCATCCACATGGCTGGGCCCTTGTCTCCAAAGAAAAAGTCATATTTATTTATTTAGTTTTTTATTTACTGTGTAAGGTGTCGTAGCCACAAAATATGACTATTTTCAGACATGACCCGGGAGGTTACAATACAAAATTGGCAGACAAAATAAATAACAGATATAGTTCAGTGGTAATCAACCATACAAGGAAAAATCTATATGATGTTCTGTGACATAAACAGTATTGCTAATATGACAGAGACAATGGCAGGAAAATACACAATAGTACAAAACAATAAGCATACAATCATAGTGCAGTAGAGTTTTAACACATAATCCATGGTAAGTGCTACATGTGACAGTAACAAGGGGTCAGAGCAAAACTGAACATTTTGAGAGCTGAGAAAGAGGATTTCAAGCACCCAATGGGGGTTTAAGACAGGAACATAGGGCATGTTTGATGAGGAGAGTGTGATGCATCTTTTTAAAAGTAAGGTGAAACAAGGTGCTAGAGATTTTCTGGTCCCAAAAATAAAAAATGGTTTTGGTAATATGACCTTCCAATATAAAGTTTCTACAAGTTGGAACAGACTTCCCCCTTACCTTAGAGACCCAGACTTGTCTTTTACAGAATATAAAACTGCAATAAAACACGAATTATGTTTTAGATGTTTGTGTAATAGGTAGTTATATGTTTAAGAGGTCTGACTTATATCTTGTATCCTTAGTTGTAATGTGCATTGAGTGTTATGTATATTCTGAATGATATGTTTTTGTACGTTTTGTGATTATTTAAAAATTTTTACGACACTGGATTGCCTTGCAAATAGGGACTTTTTGAACCCTAATGGCAAATTTCTCTGTATAAATAAAATTTTACTACTACATATGACTAGGTGCAGAGTGAACATCAAGAGGAGGGGAATTCCAATATTTTGGGGCTAGGCAGGAGAAAGCTGGGGTTCCTTTTAGGGTTCTGCACCTAGAGGTGTATAGTAGAGAGAGTCCAGAACAGCAGAGGCCATAGGTTGGGGACAGAGGCACCAGCATGCCTGCAAGAGAGGTAGGTAGATTAGTTCTGATGATGTTGTCCAGCAGAATACCAAGGGCAAGGAGTTGATTGGCAGATGGAGAAGGCCATCTAAGGTCTGCATATAGCAAGCAATGGTGCTTCAAACATGGGGAAGCCGAGGCATAATGACAGATATTATTGTACGTTGTATCCCACTTACTTAGGGTGGTTTTTGAAGCATTTATGTAGGTGACAACACCGTATGCAAGGGATGGAAGTAAGATATCCCTAGAAATAGTCAGTCTAGCTGAGGGGGTAAGCATCTGACTAATCCTGTAAGCTATTTCGAGTTTGGAGTTTACTGACTTGCAGGTATCGATGATGTGTTGCTCAAAGTTGAGAGTGTCATCAAGCAGGACACCTAAATACTTGAAAGAGTTTACTTTCGTAAGAGGGGAGCCATTTGCACAGGAGACATTGAAAAGGTTGTGGTTTGTTCTAAGTTGGGTTGGTTCTCATATCCGATTGTAGTCAATTAGTACATATGCTACCAATTTGCTACTTACACTGTATTAATGTTATTCATACCCAACACACCACAAACCATCCAATTACTCACCCAATAACACATGTAACAATCACCTTAATAACACATGTAACAACCACCTAATTAAAGGGATGCCGTCGACCAGTTTTTGCAACATATTATTTCTAGTTGAAATGCCACATTTTTTGATTGCTTACCTTTTCTAAAACTCACTGATGTTGATAGTTGTTTTGTCTGCTTCCTTTCTTAGTAAAACTGAAATACATTTTAATTGTGTGATCATACCCAACCTTGTTTTCTTTCAAATCTTTGATCTGCTCTTATTGCATACTTTCTGAACATTAGGAACACCCTCAAACAGTGCAGTTACTCATGATGTAACAGCTTTTTCACCTCCCACTGTATCATGATTGGCTAAACTGTGTTGGGAGTGTTCCCAAGTCCAGTACAGATGCAGTATGAGATGATCAAGGACTGTAAACAAACAGTGTTTTGTCTGGTAACATCAGTATGGTGGGCAAACTGTTTTTCACTTTTAAAAAGAAATAAGGGACAGAATCAAACTACCAGCTACATCAGCAACCTCTACAGAATGTGGCCAACCATAAAATGTGTTTTTTAGATTACAGACACTTTGAGGCCTAAGGGGTTAACAACGTCCCTTTATCACATGAAACAGCCACCTTCTTGACACATGTAGCCACCCTATGACTTCTATAAATCTTCCTTCAGAAAACTACCCTAGCCTACACTAGAAATACACCCAACACCATCCCTCCCTCCCTCCCTCCAACCTCACTCAAACAACCAGCCATGTCCTTTGAAGCTGCAGGTCTCTCATTCAGGCTCTCCGGCTGCTGCTGCTGTTCTTCTCTCCATGCTGTTATTGACCACCCATGATGCTACTGATCACAAACATGCTTGTATTGCTGCCTCACCACTGGCACTACTGCATGTGCCCTGAACTGCCACTCTGGACCCCAGACCAAATACCACTTCCATCCTCACTCCATCCCATTCCTGGCCACAAACAATATCACTTTCCATCCTGACAACACTAAGGAGAAGACTGCTGGAGCCATGAGTCATTTTATCAGCAGTCCCTGTAGTACAGAAACACTGCAGAGATAAAACAGTCAATATTCCTTACAAAACCCATAACCCTATGAAAAAGCATCAACAGACATACCGCTGCACTATTGAAAATCCCAACACTATAGAAGAACATTGGACACAGGAAACAGTGCCCAACATGATAGATAGATAGATAGACAGATAGATAGATAGATAGATAGATAGATAGATAGATAGATAGATAGATAGATAGATAGACAGACAGACACACACACACACACACATACACACACAGACGAAAGATGTCAAAGTCTGGTGTACTCGTTGGCCGGGTGGCACTGACAGTTGAGGTGCTGGACACCACACTTCACACCACACCCATGACCTGGAGTCAGGAGTGACCTTGGGTTGCCAGGGTTCAGCAGGGGAGGGAGAAGATCAAGCATCCGATGGACTGCTCTCCTCCCCCAGGGAGGGGCGGGTTGTCATCCCACTCCTTGGCTGCCCCCTAGTGGAGGCTGGAGGGCAGCACCACAGGCTGGGAGACACAGAAGTATGTAGATGTAGCATGTACATGCCTCCACACATGCACGTTCATGCCATGAGGGGAAGGGGCATGTACTGGAAGAAAAATGGAAAATGACGGTAAAAAGTATTATGGGGGAGTCCAATATACGCATGAATTATCAACTGCCTATGATGCTTATGACAATAAACATGTCTCTCCTGCTGCCAGTTGCCACTCATGGCATCTTGTACCTATACAACTCCATCAAATCTGTGGTGTCCAGTTGCCCCCCTATCTTTCTGTACCTCCTGTAATATAAATATAACCCACCAAAGAGGAGCTTAACTTAGCTCCTTGGAGCTCTTGCCTGATCTCCTGACTGAGCACCTGTCTGAGACATGGCTGGTACTTCCTCCTTGCTCACCCAGCCCCCATAAACTTCCAAATGCATGCAAACCAGCAGCACCAGCAGTCTTTTTCTGCGGCTGAAGGTGTTTCACAGCATCCTCCCACTGCTTAGCCACTGGTCCCCACAAACCCCATAATTGTCAGGACCTTTACCCAAGAGGAAAGATGCACAGTAACTCTTGCTCCCCTGCCCACCAAGTGCCCAAATCTTGCTGTCGCCAGTGAGCCACCTGGACACTCTTCCTCCAAGCCCCATAGCAGAAAAAAAAATCAGGGCTGGAAAACATAATAGGGCAGCATTTAAAAACTATAATAAAATGCAGTTACCCCAAGTCTGACCCACATAGACATGTTAGCAAAACTGAGGAGTACAGGAGGACCATTGCATGTCTTGGGGCCCCATGATCCTTTGCGGTTGGGTGATGGAGAAGATGTCACTAGACGGCAGGGAAGCTTTTTCTGAAAACTGCAAAACTAGGATCAGTTCAGAGCAATTGGATTTTGCACAATCCAATCTGAGATCCAACCCAGATCAGATCTCTAATTAGAAAAGTCAAAATCCTACTGATCCAATTTCAAGGTATCTGATTTTTTGGGATCATATTTTAGCACTACTACTATTTAACCAAAGCCACTGTATACTTGTTTTAACCTTTTTTAATTTCTTTTCAGGAACCTTAATTCTGCTTACCCCCCATAAAACTCCACTTTTATTTTTTAACCCTTTTTCTGTAAGCATGAAATTAAGTTTTACATTCTGCTATAAGTGCACTTACATTGTGTGGTAACTGAGAGGGCTGTGCCAGTGGGAATCACAGTGGGTCAGTACTGTTTCTTAGGGAGTAGTACTGTGTTGCAACCTAGCCCACTTAATCTTTCCCTGAGTGGAGGAACTGTGCAGTTTATTTCAATGCCTTACATCTCTGGGTAACAAATTCCCATAAGAGTTAGCAACTCAAGCCCCTCCACCTTATTTGTGCTGACAAGTCAGGCACAGTGTATTGACAATTTACAGCAAGTGTACAAGCGTGAATAAAACCTTGAGGGAGGCTGGGATAGAGCAGTCTGTGTCATCAGTGATGCACATCACTCTGCACCCCCCCCCGTCACATGCTCCCTCATGCTGTGTCAGTGTCTAATACAGATACAAAAGGCATGGGATACTGTGGGATGGGATACAACTGGGCTAGCTGGGCATTTTCTTCTATTGGAACCCACAAATCATAGTGTAGGGGTCAGGAATAGAATTAAAATAATATTTTGGAGATTGGAAGGATCAGGCTATGGAGGAAGAATACTGCAAAGATGGTATGGGCTCCTGGCAGAGTGCAGGAAGTTGATAATTTATTTAAAAATAGATCTCTCTAGGAAGACAAGGGGGGAAGTGGAGGGTGGGAAAATATTTGGAGTGAGGAGAGTTGGCCATGCGGCTAGCACTGGCTACCTGAGGAGACATAGGGCTTTTTTTTAGCTGCCTTGCATACTATTTCCCTGAATATTCTCAAATAGGAAAACATATTCAGTACTTGGGTCCAAGTACAGAATACATTATTATACATGGGCTTTTGACTGATTGGTTGATAAAAATTTATTTTTATATAGGATTCAATTGTTGGGGTATTATCCCCATTTACAACAATGCCCTGTGGACTTAAAAATATTACACATAATAAACATTCATAAATAAGTAATTCAATCTCATGACAAGACAATATACATAATATACAGTACATCTTCTTTCTAGTATCAAATATCTTATCTAAAACATTGACAATTTGTACTCAAACAGTTGTACAATATGGAATTAAATTTAGACAATTTATGAATTGATTTAATCTCATATGGCAATTTATTTCAGTTTCTAGCTAAGCTTTTCTGTAGGGTGATGTCACCCATCCTGTTTAATGATCTAATCATGGGTATTTTCTGGGAGGATGTTCGTAATCTGATCAACTGGTTGTAATTGGGTTTAAGTTCCACCAAATGAGCTAATGGATGTTTATATTTCTTTTTTTTTTTTTTAATTTTGTTGTCTTTCTGTGGCAGGACCCTGTTGTTGATCAGCCCTGGTCACGGCCCCTGGAAGCCTCCACCACCATCTATGGCTGTCGAGGTCCCCCAGTCACCCTGGCTTGCCCCTCGGAGGGCGGGACCGTGGCCACCTTCTTCGGCGACCACGGAGCCAACATCTAGTCGGGGGACCTGCAGCAACAGTGGTGAATCGAGGTCTTTCGGGAGGGCTTCATGGAGACATGGTCCTTGCCTGCCTTGATTTTCCTTGCTGTTTTCCTTACGGAGGTGGGGACGTGCAATGACGCCAGTGTCCGCCCTGCCTCCCAGAACTATGAGCATTGGTCACTTGAGATCCCCCCCTGGCCTCCGCCAGGGGTCCTCAGTGCACCGATTGCTTCACTCACCCTCCCCCTGGAGAAGGAGAGCAGTCTGTGGGATGCTCCATCCTTCTCCCCCTGGCCGGCCCTCCAATGACCCAGGTCCGTTCCCAAACCCGGGTCGCCAGCGTCGCAAGCAGAAATCCCACCGCTGCACCGATGGGCCGGCAGGATGTTTATATTTCTTATAAATGACCTTATGACACAATAATGACCACAAATAGGTTATCTGGGCTTCTAGTTGAAGCCAATTCATATTCCTGTATATGTCACAATGGTGTGTTCCATGGCCCTTTTTTTGTTATAAATTTCCCCAGTCTGCAATGCGATTGGTTTAATTTATTTAGCAAGATTTGATTTGAATTCATATATAGTGTAAAGCCATATTCTATGACTGCAATCATTAGTTGCTTCACCAACTTTGCTCTAATTTCCCCTGCTGAATCAATATTCATTACTCACTCATCTCTGCCCCAATATCCAGCTGCCGGACAGTGACCTGAACAAACTAGACCCAAACTATAGCATAAGAATTGTCAAGGTGCAGTGCATTCCCCTTGTATGCACATTGGATGTATGCACATTTCAGCTGTATGCACAAAATGGCATATCCCATTCCCAGTCTTATGTACTTAGTGATAAAAAAAAATGTGTTTGTATGCACACCAAATTTCAGTTGTATGCACACATTTGCTGCCAGACAGGGGCTCCGCAGACATTATCACTGTCAATCATACCTGTTAAAGAGGGGCTAACTGTGCTGTCAGTGGTTACATACTTGTAAGTTTCAATCAGTTTCAACTTGTTTGTTTGTCAAAGCACAGCAGCCATGGAAAAAACAAATAGCATAAACAGTGCAAAGTGTCAAACATTTGACGAGTCGGTATTTTTTCAGTAGGTTCGATACATTCAGTAAAGGTAAAAGGTTTTACTGAGTTACTCCACCGAATTCAATACAATTTTGACTGTATGCCATTTTGGGTTTATGCACAAAAATTGGTTGTCCAAAGCATGTGCATACATTAGGAATTTACTCTAGATGGAACTCCATGAAGTCAGCAAATACCATCATTCACAAGCAAGCAGGTACCATGACACCTAAACCAGAATACCACATTTAGAAAGCTAAAACTTACCCTGAACAGCTTTATCATGCTAGATGCATTGTGAGGAACATCTGTTGGTTCTACTGCATTGTCATAGGGGTGGGAGTCGTGGGGTACCCCACAGAGAAAGGGCATCTTTGGCACATTTTCTAATGAATAGATGAGATGTTCATATTCATTTGAGGATTCATAAGGCTCGATTCCAAAACTTCTCTCCCCGATATGGAGAATACCCCTAGAATTGAAAATGAAGACTATGAATACAATGCGGTGATATGTTGGCACAAAAAGCTTTGGTGTTTCCTTGATTTAATTTAGTAATACAATTCTGTTGAGAGACAACTGGACCAGTTTTGGAAGCTCTATTCCCATGCAAGTTATAAGTGCTGCATTTCAATTGTCCAGCAGATTAAGTTTTTTCTTTCATCTACACCACAGTCCTGCACACGTGTAAAATTGTACGAATCATTGTGATGTTCCCCCTGTGACTATGGGCCCTATCCACAAAACAGCTCCTCCCAGTCTGTGCTTTGTTAAAACTCCTTTGTGGATAAGCCCTAAGTTACAATGCAAAATAACTGCTTTTCCAATGTCAGTGGGCTCAAGTGGGTTGTGCACCCACAAACAAACTGTACAGTGCCACCAAGAGAGTTATAGCATATGTCATGGCTGTAGATCATTACAGAATGGGCATATAGTCAAAGAACTTTATGCTATTATTTTCACTGAGTTTACTGAGTTCTAAGGAGCATAAAAAGACCAAGGTACAAAATGTAGCTACTGTTAAGACAGAGTGTAATAATTTAACTTTGCTCCTGTTGCAATATGTTTGTCTAGAGTATTTTAAATTGCTCTTTACTAGTGCTGCTAATGACATGGAAAGGAAATCTATTCCATAAATTTGATGAATGTATTTTATAAAAATATTTTCTGTGGGCAGTTTTAAATCTACTACTTTTAATCTATAACGGATGCCCTCTCAGATAGATTCTGTCCTCTTTGTTATCAATGTTAAATTCTATCATAAGTTCTGGATCATTTAGTATATTATAGAAGAGCAGCATATCCGCCCCACCCCCGCGTCTTCTCAACTCCAAACTATGCAGGCCCAGGTTTTTGAGTCTATCACTATAAGTTTCATTTCTTAGAGTACGTATTGTTTTGGTGAATCTTTGTTGAACCCTTTCAAGTTTATTAATTTCTTTTCTTGTGTATGGAGACCATAACTGACTCCCATAATCCATTATTGGTCTAACATAGGCTAACTACAGTGGTAAGTGAACTTCTTTGTTTCTACTTTTAATATTTCTTTTAATGGCCATAATTGCTCTGTTAGCTTTTGCTATAACAGATGTACACTGCTCTTTAAACATAAATGTATTATCTAGAATGATTCCTAGATCCTTTTCAGAGGATTTTTGTGGTATTGGTATTCCATTTACGTTATATTGATTGCATTTGTCATTTTTACCCAGGTGTATTGTACAGCATTTATCTGTGTTTAATTTCATGCCCCAATTGTTAGTCTAACTTACGATATTGTTTACGTCATGTCGTAAGGATGCAATTTGAATATCTGATTCAGATGGTTCACATAGTTTGGTATCATCTGCATATTTTATGATGTTATGTGTGATTCTATGTTCTAAGTCTGCAATAAAGAGTTGAAAGATAATTGGTCCAATAACTGATCCCTGTGGAACACCACTGGTCACTTGACCTTCATTGGAAAGATGACCTCGTATGGTGACAGTTTGAGTTCGCTCCAGTAACCAGTTATAGATCCATTGTATAATATATAGGTCAGTATTGTAGTTAAGTAGTTTATCATGTATAGCCCGATGTGGTGCCATAGCAAACGCCTTGCTGAAATTGAAAAGGACAATGTCAACAGGTCAACTTTTATCCAGCATATTACTTACATGTTCATAAAAACAGACAAGATTAGAAGTACAGGATCGGTCTTGTTTACAGTCATGCTGCCCTGAATCAAATAATGGTATGGTTTTAAGCTATTCTTGTAGTTGTTTTTTTTATTAATGTTTCCAAGATTTTACATGGTATTGAGGTGAGACTAATAGGTCTGTAATTTGAAACCTGACTTTTAGTACTTTTTTTGAAGATTGGTGTGACTTTAGATTTCTTCCAGTCAACAGAAATCAACCCATGGTTCAAGGATCTTTCAAATATTATTTTTAAGGGGATCCAGATATGAATTTTGGTTAATTTAAGCATCATTGGTGTGATATTGTCTAAGCCGGGTGCACTATGTTCATTTTGTTTATGTATCTGTTGTAAAATATCTCGTTTACTAAACAGGTGGGGGCCATACTGAAGTTTATGTTGTGTATAATTATTTTGCCCTGGTAGTGTATTAAAAACTGAACAGAAATAGTTATTAAATGTGTTAGCAATATTAGTAGCATTACTGATATTTATATTATTTTCATTAATACATGATAGTTCCTCCTTATTGTTCTTCAAAGAGTTAATATAACTATAAAATTGTTTACTGTTATTTTTGTAGCTGTTTTTGCCAAGTTTGTTTCAAATTTTGTTTTGCTTTATTGATCATATTTTTGCATTTTCATTGTATCTTCTTAAATATTTTCCATTTTTTATCTGATTTATTTGAGAGATATTACACATAGTGTTCTATTTTTATTGATTTGTTTAATGGTTTTATTACTAAGCCATTTAGGTTTTCAACCTTTGGTTTTATATTTATTTATCTGTTTGACATTTGTGCTTATTATTCTGTGTATAGTGTGCTTACAAAGATCCCAGGATTCATCAATTGATTTACCTTCCAATATACTTTCCCAGTTTATTTTTTCAAGTTCATTAATAATTCCATTTTTATCCACTGTTTTGTATAAGTATATTTTAGTACTACCTATATTTTGTTGCATGAACTGTTTTATAGAAAAGATTACTGAAGAGTGGTCAGTGTTTCCTATAGGCGATGTTATTATACAACTGGTAATATGTATGTCTTCAGTTGTTAAGACCAGATCTAGCAAATTATTTCCCCAGGTAGGCATTGTCACATGCTGGTTAATGTTGTTTTCATCACAGAAATCTAAAAAAAATCTTTACTTTGTTTTGTTGTTGCATTTCTAGTAAACCAATTAATATCTGGGAAATTCAAATTACCAACCATAACAACATCGCCCATTTCTAGTGCTCTTTGAATTTCATCTATCAATGTGTCATTTGTGACTGTATTTGTATCTGGAGGCCTGTAACATAAACCTAATATGTGATCTTTTTTATTACCATTTAAGAGTTTTAGCCAAATTGTTTCAGTGGCATGTGCATTTTGTTCTTGCTGATTGAGTAATACAGTCATATAACAAAAAAAAGTTTGAACTACTGACCTCACAAAGGATGGGAAAATAATTCAAACAAAGAGCTCTGAGCTGGGAGGAGGAGAGGAAGGTCCATAGATGATTACTTTTTTAGAACTGACATAAAACATATAAGTATTTTACTTGCATCATTTATATCAACAATAGAAACATAGAAAGGAACAAGTGGATGAAGACATGGAGTCCATCCAGTCTGTAACCCTGCCTCAAACTACCAACCTTTTAGCCCAATTTCTTTCCTTTATTGAGCCTTATGAAATTATCCCACCCAACTTTAAACCCAGTAATGGTGTTTGTGTTGCCCACTAGGATGAGAATCAGAACCCGCTCTGGATCTCCCAACATCTGGTGTACTTAGGTTACTCAGGACTTCTGCTGACAGTGTGCTAGATCTGCTTCTCTGTGCTTTGTCAGGGCTTCAGTTAAAAAAAAAATCTCAACTCCCATCTGACAAAACCACCCACTCCCCTGTCCATAGGAAAACAAACAAAAACAATATTTTTCCCCCTTTTCCAGCCTGCCCAACTGCCTCTCATGTGCTCTCTTCATGCAATGCTATAAGTCTGCATGTTTGTAGGAATTGCTGTGGTATGAGAGAGAGAGAGGGCAGGAGCAAGCAGCCTAGCAAGAGATAGTGGCATAATCAAACACATGCATAAATCTCAAGGGAGGCCTGACTGAAAGTGTTTGTTTCTAATGGGCACATCAGGCAGCCATGGCAATGTCAGCAAGTGCATTGACAGGTGCTTATGTAGCAGAAGAGGTATCAGCAGATTGAAGGAGGGGATGGGGCAGAGGTTATTCATTTGGGACAGAGTATGCATCATCAGTAGATGGAAGGAGGGGATAGGGTTATTAATTTTTTGGCAGGGTGGGTAATTTGTATTAGCAGATGTGGTAGGGGTATTTGTATTGGGATAGGGTGGGTATCAGCAGATGTGGGTAGGGGTAGGGCTATTAGTATTGGACCAGAAACAAACAGGACTTGATCCAGGTTAAAGCTGTGAGTATGGTTAAAAACTCAACCAGCATACCAAAAGAACCCTGCACTAGCTTACCCAACACCAAAAAAAGCACAATTACAACAGAAACTTATATATATATATATATACACACAGGGTGCAAAAGCTGAGGAGGTAAACAGATCTTACCCTTGAAAAAGCACCTCTTCATGTGCAAAATGCCATTGGGTAATGTTTTACAATATTACCAGGAGTCTGTTTACCTCTTCAGGTTTTGCACCTTGTGTATATATGTAAGTTTTTATCATTAAAGATTTTTTTTATATGGCCTGTCTGGATTTGACATAATTGTGCTTTTTTGGTGTTCGGGTAGCTAGTGCAGGGTTCTTTTGGTATGCTACATCTGTATTGGGTCAGGCTGCTTATCAGCAGATGGGAGAAAGGGTAGTGGTATTAATATTGTGACAGGATGGGTATAAGCAGTTGGGAGGACAGGGAAGGGGTGTTCATATTTGGACAGGGTGGCAATGAGCTGATGGGATGAGGGAATGGGGTATTTGTATTGGGACTGGGTGGGTATAAGCAGATAGGAGGAAGGTATAGTGGTATTCATATTGGAACAGGGTGGGCATAAGATAATGGCAGGAGGGTGTAGGGGTATTCATATTGGGACAGGGCAGTTGTAAGTTAATGGGAAGAGGAGGTAGGGGTCTTTGTATTTGTACAGGGTGGGCATCAATAGGGGAGAAGGGATGGGGTACGGGTAGTCATTCTAGGATATGGTAGTAATCAGCAGATAGCAGGAGGGACAGTGGTATTTGTATTGGGAAAGGGTGTGCATACTGTGGTAGGGTGCACATACTGGGGCAGTGTGGGTGTTAGCAGATAGTAGGGGATCATGGTGGGGAGGGTGTCATCAGATAGGAGGCACTTAGGGATATGCATAATTACTAGGATATAATGGGAGGCATGGGTTGAGTTTAATCAGAGGTACCATGCCCCCTCCACAAACTGTAAATGTCATACAGGGCCATTCACAAAGCAGAAGATGCCTTGACCCCTACATTCTGTTTTTTTAACTTTCCTTTTATTAATTTAGTAAGAAGTAATACAGAAAGTAACTCCATGCAGAGGTAAAATTGAGTATATTCAGACCGGATCTTGCTTACTAACAATGAAAAACTATAGCACCTCTCCTTCTCAGGTACAGCACTGAAGGTGCAGTTATGAGTTATTCATAAAGAAATTGTCCAAAGTCTATTGAAAGCACAAGGCTCAGGCACATACAAGTCTCTACAAAGTCCCCCATTGTAAGTTCCCTCCAGAGTACTGGCTTAGTGTCTGTGTTATCCGTATATTCAAAAAGAAGTTTTCCTGCATAGCTGAGATGTAAAACAGAACAACTATTATACCACTGTAAACATAGAAAGGAACAGAAGAGTGTAAGAACATGTCTTTAACCCCTTATAGGATTCACGTATTAATATTTATCCCATTGTCTACTTGCAGTTTAATTTTGAAAACACATGTAATAAAAAGTTTTCTAAACCTGTTGGATAAGTTCAAGATCTAACCACGGCACACTAGTTTGTAGCTGAGACTGTTGCAAGATGGCTGACACGTCTGCACCCTGCCTGAGTGGTGGGAAAAGAGCTCCTCCATCAAGAAGAGGTTGAGGAAGGAATCTTCACAAGGACAAGTAGCACCTATGGCACCATCTTTGTCATGTTGTTTCCACCACTCAGTTTATTCCAGCATCACCATATAGGTAATGTATACCCACCCTGACCCGGCTGGATGCCAAACCCCACATCAACAATCAAACAGTATTTAAAAGAAACTTTAAGCTTGCAGAATATCCTTATTGAGGTTTTCTCAAGCCTTATCAAGCAAATGTCAAGTTTTACTGCACAGTCTCACTATTAAATCAGCCCTTCAACTTTGCTTCTCATTCCTTCACTCTCAGTCTAGAAGAAAACTTAGCTCTGAATTTCTTTGTGATTTTCCCCGCATCCGCTGGGTTACAGTACATATACATTTTCCCTCAATAATGGATTTTCAAGCATGCAGGGAGTAGCAAATAATGGTTAATTCTAAGTTCCTCCTGAAGCAACCTCACTCCATCAAATTCCTCTCACAGTGTTCAGGTACTGTAGCTGAGATCAGGAAACAGCTGTAGGTTTACATCTCTGCATTGTATGCCACCAGTTTGTTTCACCACCTGGAGGATAGCATCCCCCTTCTCCAAGCTGCCCATCACCATTAGTACTGTTAAGGGAGTATTTCCACTTGGTACTGGCCTTCGGGGGTTGATCTGACATGCTTGTTAGCAGCTGATGTCCATTCCTAAAGACAGTGCCTCTGGAAGCCAGTTCTGGGAATGCTTGCTGGGCTGAGTCTGTGGCTGCATTCTTGTGTTGGGCCTTAGCTTTGGGTTGTTCGAGTTGCAGTTGATTCTTGGGTTTCCCCATATCTCGGGCTCCAAATTTACAGACGTTGGAGAATAGGGTTATAGTTATGTAGATAAGCCAGTCAAATCACAAAAAAGTTAGTTTCACAGTTTATTTTTTGTGTATTTTCTAGTTGTCAGGTTGGAGCTCTGCAGCTATGTGTCTGTTCCCACTGGCAGTCAGGTCACATCCCTGACCTCTGCATTCTTGGTTGAAACTTTGGCATGCTATAATTTTAAATAAGTCCAGGTGGCTTGACAGAAAATTCACCAAAAGTTATACAGCACATAGGACTGGATTTTCAAAGGAACACACACCATGCTTTCAGTGCCCACTGCGGCATCCTTAGGTCATCCAGACACAGTAAAGGTTATTTTTATGGCTGCATGTACAGAGCCTTGCAGGCATTTTGGGATCATTGTAAGAGAAAGAGAGGGGACCATGATAGAAAATGGTCCCTATCTTCTCCTGCAGTGCTGCATTGTGTTGTCCACACAGCTCATATCATTGGTGCTGTGTAGTGTCGTGTCCTCCCCTCCATGGAGGGAGCTCTCATCCATGGAGCAGTCGGCTGCCCCCCCCCCACCGGTGCACTATTTTTTCTTTGATTTCTAGAGTCTGTTGCACGCATGCACGCAGAGCACAGTGCAGCAACTGCTGCCTTACCCAAAATGGCCATCATGCTTCACTATGCATGTGTGAAGCACTGCGCATGCATGAAAGTACAGCGGCCATCTTGAGTATGGCACTATTTTGTGCCATGATCTCAGTCTTCATGGACCTCCATGAGCACCTTTATGTAGCCATATCAGCTCTGACTACAGTTTATTTAAATTATCAGACTGCAGTAAGCCGACATGGTTTCCAGTAGCATGCGCCCGTCATCAGACACATCTTCCATCTGGGACTCAAACAGGCTAGAAGATCATTAAAAATGACTTAGCATGCCGTCCCGGGTGGTGCTGAGGGTTGAAGCGCTGGACGCCACACCTCGCGCCACACCGGCAACCTGGGTTCAGGAATAAGCCCGGGCTGCCAGGGGTGAGCAGGGGGGGGAGAGAGAGATGACTGAGCATCTGGAGGACTGCGCTTCTCTCTTATGGAGGGAGAGATTGCCATCCCACTCATCAATCTCCCTCTGGCAGTGGCCAGAGGAGATGCGAGTCAGGAGGCACATTGCCAATGTACATCACCAGCGGGGAGGGGGACGGAGAGAAAAAAGTGGTGGAAAATGGAGCTGGCAGGCTCCATGATGGCTTTCCTGTGCCTGTCCCAGCTCCCTGAGCATCTGTATTTCACTCCAGGGGCGGGGGAATACCGGTGCCCCTTCACCTTGGACAAGTGGAGGATTATAACTGTTGTGTCGCTCCTCCTCCTCCTCCTCTACTTGAGCACATATACATCCAGCCCTTTCTGGGAATCAACCCAGGGATCCTGAGTACTGAAAGCAGTGAATAACCATTCAACTAAAAATGAAATTCCTTCTCATTGGGAGGTTAGAGAGATTCTCTGTAAACAAAAATACCCAACAGGGTGGGTGGTACTGGGCTATACTGGACTGCTCAGGGGGATAATGAAGTTCAATACCACAGGGGGAGGGCCTTATAACCTCTGGAAGGTACAGTATAGCCCATACTGCCCACCCTGGAGGCTATTATTTTGCTTAGAAAATGGGCTATGTGTCATTGTCGGGAGAAATCTCTGAGGCACTCCATACCTTACTCGCTGGGTCTCCAAGCCACTTGATATGCTTCAATGCACATGTGACTTCTAAAGAAATCCAGCCGCTACTAGACACCTCCTCTGCCCGCGATGGTCAGTTATTCATGTGCATCTGACAAGGCTACATGCACAGGACACAGTTCCTGAGCAATTCACATAAGTGTTAAAACAAGGTAAGGCAGATTTAAAAAAATATATTTTTCCCCTCCTACGTTCTCCATGTCTGCCACTCCTTCAAGCCACCTAGGTTACCCAACCCACCTATTACCCCCTCTTGAGCCTTCCACCGCGTATAGCAGCCGCCCCCAGGGTAACCCAATGTAACCCCTCACCAGATGGGTCTCTCTCCTCCGAGGGGGAAGGCGACGGTGGGGGAGGCCAATGCAACTACTTGGCCCCAGGGTGCAGCTGAGGTAGACATGGCTCCTTCAGGGGCTTCAGTGGTGTCAGTGGACTGGCAGCCATCATCCAGACGGTCATGGAGTGATTTCCATTTTTCTGGTGTTCCCTGTTGCTCTGCTCATGCAGTGCTCCCAGTCTCCACCAGAGTCCACTGCCGAGTGACACTATCCCACTAGCCACCCCAGGAGAGGAGAGCAGTCCCACAGATGCTCAATCCTCTCCTTCCCCTGCCAACCCCCCCGCATCCCAAATCCATTCCCGAACCCAGGTCGCTGGCATGGTGCAAGGTGTGGCGTCCAGTTTCTCAACTCTCAGCACCACCAGGCTGGTTGTAAGGCAGATTTTAATTAATTAACCCCTCACATAGTACAGGGTTTCACTAACAACTTGGCTACCTTAGATATATCTGAGCAGGCTCTACTCTGTCTCAGACCCGCATGTGTGCTTCGACCTGGGAGCACAGTCTGCTATAGCTTCATTACACAGTTTTTTTTTTTCAGGAAAAAAGATTCAAAAGAAGGTTTTGCAAGGCTGTGCAGCAGTCCCATTGGCATCTTTTATACAGCGATCCTCTGGGGACACTGATGCCAGTCCAGAAGGCAACCAGAGCACCTACCTGCTAGCGAGATGCTCAAGGTCTACTGGCATTACAGGCAGCACTCTGCAGTCCCTCCTAGCAATTGCATGGAAGTCTGCCTGCCACTGGAGGTGAACAACAGAGAAAAAAGGAAAGTAGCGACTCTACCTGGAGAGGTCCCGACCTCAAAATGAGATATCCCAACAAACTAGACCCCTATAGGGCAGGAAGTGTGGCCATATTACTCGCACCCTGCTGTGTCTTCTCTGGCCGATTTGTGGGGTTTGTTCAAACAGCAAACATGCACGCAATGTCACTGAGCTTCTGTGCATCGCGCAGCCCCCACCATCTTAGGGATGGCAATCCAGCACACCCATGCAACATGGCAACTATCGTCAACAGAAAAATTGGAAATGGACGGATTCTCCCTTACAAGGGAGGAAAAAAGCAAGGAGAACAGGACAGAGAAGGAAATAAGAAAAGCGAGGAAGTTAAACAGGAACAAAAGGCAGGCGGCCATTACAGGGGGATGCAGGGCAGTTGGCCATAATTGTAGTTCTATAAAGGACTACATGGGCGGCCATTTTGGTAGTTCTTTGCCTCCACACACCCTTCCACATAGGCATCCATACTAACAAGCAGTGAAAGGGCAGCACAAAGAGCACAGGCTAGTAAGGGCTCAGGTTATACAAGGATACTGAAGGTCCTCTTTCATTATGTCTCTCCAGGACAAACCATGGTAAAGACGAGGATCTGCAAAATCTGCAAGATACCCCTGCTGCCAGCAAACCTGAGCCAACTATGCCTTCACTGCATGGATGAGGAGTTGTCGGAGTACTCCAACTGGTCCGACCAGGACCAGGGCTCATTGTCTCAGGGGGCCACACCAATCAGCACCCTATCTTGGGAAAACTCACAACCTGATACAGCAGTCCTGCTCATACAGAATCAACAGGTCATGAACATACTCATTCTAACTAACAGGAGCCTGCTCAAAGGAAATTTTCCGGAGCCATGGAAACAGGTTAAAATTGTGCCCATACATAAAGGAGGTTCAGAATTTGGACCAACAAACTATAGGCCGATTGCCTTATTATCTATTCTTTCTAAATTGATAGACAGAGACTGGTCCATAGTCAACTCATAAAATATCTTGAAAAATACAATAAGTTAAATTCCAATCAGGATTCAGAAGGGGTATGTCGACGAACACCGCACTCACAGATTTTATAGACTAAGTATCAACTGCTCTTGGGGAGTCAAGGGTGCTGTGTTTATCGACTTATCAAAAGTATTTGATTTGGTCGACCATTCCATATTAATAAGTAGGCTGAAGCATATAGGTTTAGCTGAAGAACCATTCATTTGGTTTCAATCCTATTTAAAAAGTCAGTCTCAGATGGTAATGGTGGATGACTCGTGTTCCAAATTTCTTCCTGTGATATGTGGTGTTCCACAAGGGTCCATATTGGGACCCTTGTTATTTATCATTTATACAAATAATCTTCCAAGTCAAATACAATTTACTGATATTAGGCTTTACACTGACAATATTGTTCTGGTTTCTGTGGGTTCAGATATGGGAGAGGTTGAGACAAAGTTACAGACAGATCTTAACATATTACAAGATTGATTCAATTCTTCAAACCTTTTTTGGAACACAAAAAAGATCCAGATAATGTTAATTGGTAATGATACCTTTAGGAAAAATTCCAAAGAAGATAATTTTCAAAATTGCAAATGGTAGTCAGTTAGCCAGGTTTCAACATATAAATACTTGGGAGTGCATATTGACCAAATGCTTCCTTTTGAACAACATATAAATGTACTGACCAAGAATGTTTGTTCCAGGATAGATGCACTTAGGAGAGTAGCAAATTGTTTAAGTATTAAGGATAGGCTGGTTATAGCTAATCAATTAATAATCCCCTTAATTGACTATGGGCGTCAAGTCTATTCCAGTTCTAACAAAAGATTATTAAATAAACTAGATATATGTTACAATGGCCTAGCTAGGTTTGTTTTGAGATGTAAGTATGATACTCACCATTGTACTATGTACACTAAGTTACACTGGACCTCATTAGAATATAGGAAACAAAAAATTGGACTAAATTAGTTTATAAAATACACAAATCTGCCTTTCCATCAGGCTTAGCAGATAGACTTATTAGCCCTTCACACCAGTTTAATTTATGAAAAAAAGGAGCAAGAGATTTGATAGTCCCAAAGAATAGAAACAGGTTTGTAGAAATGACTTTCCAGTATAAGGCAGCTATGACAAGGAACAAACTTTCACCTGAATTTAAAACTCAAGACATAACCATAGCAAAATTTAATACAGCTCTGAAGCAGAAGTGTTTTTGTTGATTATGCAATAAATGAATTACTTTTACTTACAAAGATGTGTTTTGGATAGTAATATTTATGTGATTCTTATCTGTGAATTTTGTAATTACATGTTTTTGTATTGATAATGGTAACTATTGTTTTAATAATGACATCTAAACAGGTTCACCTTGTAAAGAGGGCTCTAGTGGCCCTAATGGTGGTGGAAGTTGGTCTTCTTTCCTGCATAAATAAACATTTTACTACTATTACTACTACTTCTACTCATTCAGCAGCAACAACAGTTCATGTCGGCCATCCTTCAAAAGCTGGCAAAGATCTCCCAACCCAAGCAGCCAGCAGGCCCGACATCACCCCCTCTGAGGCCACGCAATTCTCTCCCTCAACCAGAGATCCCAGATTAATCGGGGAAGGAGTCAAACACCCAATCAAATGGTGGGATGGAACCACAGGAGCCAATGGAACAGGACCCACAGACTCTGACAGCAAAATACTGCACTCCCAACCAGGTTGATAATCTGGTAAAGGCCATAAAAGAAACAGTAGGCTCTGCAGACCCCTCTGCAGTACCTCCTTCAAAACTGATCGCATCCCTAAACTCAGCCCCGAAAGCATCAAACACCTTTCCTATCTGTGTGTCAGTCCAGGAGGTCGTGCAGAAGGAATGGGAAGCATTGGAACCCATTAGAATCCCAGAATGCAGGTCCTAGGAAAAGATGTACCCTTCCAAGCTGAAGAATTGAAGCCCTGGTGCACAGCTCGGCAGGTGGACCTGCAGGTCACCTCACTAAGTAAGAAGATGGTCCTGCCAGCTGAAGGCTCCTCAGCACTTAAGGAGCCAACAGACAAAAAGTTGGAAGAACTGCTCAAAAAGAATTTCGAGCTGGCTGGGCTGGGACTCGGGGCAGCCACCACGGTGATATAAACTACCAGAGCCCAAGTCGCCTGGCTCCAGGATATACAAAAGACACTAGCACCCAACTCACCTCAGAGGGCCTTGATGGAATATTCCATACTAGCTGCAAAATACCTGGTAGACATGGCAGTCTATTCGCTGAGAATAAATGATAGGTCTACTGCTATAACCAGTAAGGCTAGGCAGCTCATATGGATGAAGATATGGGACACAGACTTAGAATCAAAGGCCATGCTCTTAAAGATTCCTTTCAAGGGAACATCTCTCTTCGGTGAAGGGATGGAGAGGTTCCTAAAAGGAAAGAAAGAGGGCAGGGGAAATGGTAAAGGACCAACCATCGACTGACACATATTTACCAGATAGGTCCAGGTCCAGAAAGAGCTGCAATTTTCACGACAATGGCACATTCATAAGGCCATTTGCCAATGGCACATTCATAAGGCCATTTGCCTATGGCACATTCATAAGGTAGAAAAAAATGAGCAGACTGGATGGGCCTTTCGGTCCTTATCTGCTGTCAACTTCTATGTTTTTACATAAATAACTATAACATGAATACCTACCAAGGCCAGCGCCAGCAAGGTAATAGAAGTAATCAATACAAACCATGCAACAAATTCCAGCACAACCGGAATTGCCCCAACTCTTTCAAGCCCAAGCAAAGCAAACCATGACTACAGGCCAGTGACAGCAAAAACGAGATACCCACCCATTGGAGCACGCCTGCAGCTGTATGCCCACCAGTGGGTGAAAACAACAATAGACCAATGGGTAAGGGAAGTCGTAACAGAGGGTTATGCAATAGAACTGACACAAACCCCACAGAGGCACAGGTTAATCACCTCCCCTGATATCCAAAAAGATGGCTTCCCCAGACCAAGTCAAGGAAGCTCTGGACAAACTAATTGTTGCGGTGTGGGTTCTACAGATGAACACAGATTCACTCAGAGACAGCAAATAAGGTGCAACCCACTTGTTACTTATTGGGATGTTTATTACTTCATAAACGTCTGTTCAGCACCAAGAAGAAAATAAACACATGAAACAAACAAAAAAAACCCAGCAAAACAATAGCCTTCTATAGCACTCTATATAACCTCTCTCACTGTTGGTCAGGAAGAACTGACTCTATCTGTTACCTGCTCAGGTAGTACTTAAGTACCCGCCTACCTGAGTCAGATGACCAAGCATCATTCAAACTTTAAAACTTATTCTGTAGCCCCACAAAATTGGTTTAGACAGCATAAATGTATTAGAAATGCATAAAAATCCCATTGTAGATCTTACAGCTATAAAAATAATCCCTATATGGAAAATGTATTTATCTACCAAGAGTTCCAAAATGATTGACAGCTTGGTTAAGTATAAATCTGGGCCACAAGGGTCCGCTGTTCCCCTGTACTTGCTGCTCAGACAAGCTGAAGATCTAGGAGAGACCACACCTATCCTTCTCTTGCAGTGCAAGCTAAAGTTTAGCAGGTTTATTTTGTTTAGTTCCTCTTCTGTTAATTGAAATAACCACCTACAGGACTGCTCACAGGGAGCTAGGGTAGAAGAGACCCTTTCTAAACAACAAACCAACATAAGGTAATGAGTATTAACATTCTATCTGGTTCTGGTGAACTGTTGTGCTTTATGATTCTTTTCTGGTATTCCTGGGGCAAATGTGGAAGTGACAGTGCTTCTATTGTATACTTAAAAAACCCATATACAAGATGCATATCATTATCATGGCCCCAGGGATCATTTGAACTTGTTTTAGTCATTTGTTTTGCTGCAGAGACAGTCGGCCGACCGCTGAAATTTCAAGCCATCTGCTGAAATGGCAAGCTGACGGCTGACACTTTCACTTTCTCCCTGCAGCTATTTTGGTAGCAACAGCTTTGCTCTCCTAACTGTAGAGAGCTCTATTTGAGCTTATACCTCCAATTAAACATCCTGTCTCCATCTGGAGATACTTGGAAAATGAATTTAGCCGCACAGACTGCCGTCCGAGATAGTGCTATAGCTTCATGAACATGCGAACGTTCGTCATCGCTTCTCAAACGTGCGCAGTCGGCAACATAGTGTTTTCTTGGCCTCAACTTTTCCAAATAAGACAGAGAAGCACCACAGGGCAAGAAAGGAGCATCTTTTTGTTCAATTCATTACAGGAACCCCCCGTACTGGAACCATTTATGACTTGTACTATAAAAGAAAAAGGGGGGTCATACTTCACAATTGCATACTTGATTAGTAATTGCCTTATACATACAGTGATAGTAAGCAAACAGCATCGGGATACATAAAAGAAAAAGAGAAGGGTCTGTTGCTTGCGTAATCTATAACATACATTACTTTTGGTACCTTCCAATTTACATCATATGCTCATAACCTTACTGGATATGCTAGCCATTCATTTTAATCATGATGGACACCCTTTTATAGACATTCCTTCAAGACGTCTTTGAACTCAAGGTCACTTCAAGTTGACCTTCTTGCACATCTCTGTGGACCTATGGAAGGAAGAGAAAACAAAAGAGGGTTGAGAGAAGATGGGGGGGGATGCTTGGAGGTGGCCTGCCTCCAAGCAGAAAAGAAAGGGATAGGCTTAAGAGAGTAGAAAAATACTGGTTGCAACCATGAAGAAAAAAAAGTGAAGGTCCAAAACCCAAGTGTCAGGGACTGACCCTGTCATACTAATCAAAACAGGGGCAATTGCAGAGGTACGAGAACACAAACAAGGCAAGGGGATTTATTCCGTCTTCTTTATGGTGCCCAAGAAAACGGGAGACCTTCGCCCGGTACTCAACTTAAAATTCTTAACTTGCTTCATCCAGTACAAGCAGTTCAAGATGAAAACAATCTGGTCCACTCTCAGGGCCCTAAGGCCAGGAGACTAGCATCCACAGAGCTAAAGGACACATAAATACACATCCCAATCAGACCTTCCCACCATAAGTTCCTGGAATTTTACATCTTGGGAAACCACTTTCAGTATACAACACTCCCATTTGGCCTCACATTGGCCCCCCCCAAGTCTTCACCAAGACGTTAGCGGTGCTAGCTGCCAAGTTGAAAGAGCAGGGCATCCAAGTAATACCCTACCTCGACGACTGGCTGATTCGAGCAAGATCCCTGTTGCAGGCACAAAGGGATATGGACATAGTTCTCTGGTGCCTACAGAGCCATGGCTGGGTGATCAACAGGGAGAAAATCACTCTATCATGCAGTGAGCGGATAGAGCACTTGGGCACCCTCATAGACACCACAGAAGGCAGGGTGCGCCCATCGAGCAATTGGGTCCAAGCACTGCTCCAACTCACCAGAATGTTGTTGGCTCACAAGGCACCATCACTACTCAAAATTTCCAGACTGCTGGGCATGATGGTATCATGCATAAATCTGATACCCTGGGCATGGTGGAACATGAGGCAACTGCTACTGGGTTACATCAAACAGGGCCATCAGGCGAATCAGGACCTGTTGGTTTGATTCGTCATGACACCACAGGTAAAAAGATCCCTAACCTGGTGGTTGAAGATGGGCAACCTGACAAACAGAGGTGATAATAGAGATGCACACTAGTCTGCAGGGCTGGGCTACGACGTTGGACAACCACTCAGCTCGGGGCAGGTGGACACCCACCAAGGCAAGACTTCCCATCAGTGTCCTGGAAATGTGCACAGTGTTCAACGCACTGATGGCATGCCAGGACTAAGTACAGCAGAAGAATGTGTTCATACGCTCAGACAATACAGCCACAGTGGACTGCCTAGTGAAACAGGGAGGCACCAGGCACATGGTCATGCAGAGGGAAGCTACAAAAGTACTCAGTTGGGCACAATACAGTCTACCCTCTCTAATGGCAATATACCTAGCAGGAAAACTAAACCAGACAGTGGACTGGCTGAGCCATCAGCTCATTCACCCAGGGGAGTGGCAACTAATTCGACAAGTGTTCCATGAGATCAACTCAAGCTGGGGCCCCGTAGAACTAGATCTAATGGCAACTGCAGAAAATACAGAGGTGCAGAAGTTCTACTCCAGATACAAGGACCTCTGGTCAGCTGGGGTGGATGCACTATCCAGGGAGTGGAACTTCATGATAGCATATGCATTCCCACCTATCCCGCTCATTCTGCTGTTTCTCCACAAAGTGAGACAATCACAGGCATGGGTAATTCTACTGATGCCATACTGGCTGAGGAGAGCTTGGTTCACAATGACAGTGGCCATGGCACTGGAGCGACCCTGGATACTGATGACCAGACAGGACATCATCCACCAGGGCCCAGTCCTACACAAAGACCCTTGCAGTCTACAGCTCACTGCTTGGCTCCTGAAAGTGAGATACTGTTAAGGGCAGGCTACGTGGAGAAGATAGAAGTTGTGAATTCAACAAAAGGGAACAGTCAGCTGTAGGACTGTGTCATGGGAGCCCCTGAATAGCGTGCTTGTGGCACTTCAATATTTTTATTGCACTAATTGTTTTTATTTCTGGAGCTCTGTCACCTGATTAAGGGGAACAGGAAGAGAGTGGGGTAGTTTGGGAGCTTCACTACTGAACTACAATTACTGCTGGACATTTTATTTAGCATTTTTTAACATTGCTGAACAGATTATTATTGTGCCTGTTTCACGAATGAGTGGAGGACGTACAGTTTAAACTAAGGGTTTGAAAACCCTTCGCTTTAGTTTGCAACTACGATTGCGAGGGTACTGTGACCCCTGACATCTATTTCCGGGTCAGATAGCCCAATTTAACTCACCCTGATATGAGCAGGGTGAGCACGAGCAGGGCACACGTTGCCATGTGTGGAGACATGCGCAGAGACACACGCATCAGCACATGTCAACTGTGTCCGCTGGGGACACTGGTAAACTGGGAAATGACTGCCCTCTAAAAGGTAAGCGCTACTGGTTGAGTATAAGAGTGAGAAAGGGTGCACCCTGTATTAACTGGAAATTATGTCTCAAGGTAGGGGCAGAAAGAGTAATAGTAAACAGATGTGCTCTAAATGTCATATGTTCACAGATGAACCAGCAAGTAAGGGGTTCATCAGTGATAATTGTATCTTGATTCAAACATTTCAGGAGGAGATTGCCTTATTATTGAAATGACTTAGTACTCATAAAGAAATTGAAATTTTGGAAAACTTTATTGATGATATGTCAGAAAGAACTGTAGAGAGTAACATATTAATGCATGACCCAGTGGACCAGGATGAATCCAAGAGTATAATAAGTGATGCTTACAAAGATGAGTCATGGACAACAGTCAAACGAGTAAACAAAAACTTAAGTACCAATCACACCGATACACCTCCCCTGCCCCTTTCTAACAAATTTGAGACATTAAATTAGGGTAATGAAGGTACTTCCTATATTTAGTGTCCAGGTATCTCAAGGGGAAAACTGTCATATAACACACAAGATGATGAACCTAATCAAGGCCCAGTTAATTTCAAGGGTAATCTATCATCTGTTAAACAAACCGATGATCCCAAATTTCATCTTAATGAAAGAGATAGTAACTATAGAATAGATATAGTGGTGATAGGGGATTTGATTATTAAGGGTACAGATTCCACTGCATGCAATGGGAGAAAGGAGCATATGGCGGTTAGTAGTTTACCCGGGGCAAAGGTTAAGGATGTTTCTAACCTTCTGGAAGGACCATTAGAAGGTACAAACAAACCTTTGGTGGTCCTACATATAGGCACTAACAATATAGATAAAACAGCTGTGAATGATATTAAAACTGAATTCAGGAAATTATCTAAAAGAATTAAAGATGACAAGAAGAGCGAGCTTATAATATCTGGTATTTTGCCAACTTTTGGATATCAATCATCCAGGAATTATAGTATCTTAGAAGTAAATAACTGGTTAAGATTCTATTGTAAAAAAGAGGGTATTGGATTTATGGATAATTTTTGTTCCTTTAACAACACATCCTTTTTTAAAAGAGATGGACTTCACCTTAACCAGGCAAGCACTATAAAATTGAGAAAGAATAAATGATGTCCAGTTTCACTTAAACTGGCAGGAGGGGTTGGGATGGTAAAAGGTGATAGCTCATTGGAGAATGGCCCTAATAAGGAAACAGCAGCACCTGAATGGAATGCAGTACTAATTAATGCCAGAAGTTTAGTTAATAAGTTCAAAGAGTTTAAATATATGTTATTAACACAAAATATTCATTTGGCATGCATTACCGAAACATGGCGGGATGATAAGGAAACATGGGATAAGGCTATTCTCAGATATAATTTATATTATAAATCCAGGATACACAGGAAGGGAGGAGAAGTTGCCATGTATATAAAAGAAACAATAAAACGTGTTGAATATGGTACTGAAGTGGCTGAATTGGAAGCATTATGGGTTAAATTACTACCACAGAATGGGGCCAAAATTATTGTTGGATTTATCTATAGACCCCCCCCCCAGCATTTCATTAGACATTGATAAATTATTACAAAACCAAGTAGCCAAATTAGATGCAGCTGATAAGTTAATTATACTGGGTGATCTTAACCTTCCTGGAAATATTGGATGTCTTTAGAAGGGGAAGAGAAAATAGTGGCAGGGTATGTGGATATTTTTGATTTTCTAGGAATGAAGCAAAGAGTACTGGATGTTTCTAGGGGTGACAATATTTTGGATGTTGTGCTTACTAGCATGGTGGATGAAGTATGTAATGTTAGGGTAATGGGTCCACTTGGTAATAGTGATCATAATTCAGTATATTTTGGAATTAAGGAACAACAAAATTCAAGAGTACAGGGATTCACTATTAAGATGAACTTCAATAAGGCTGACTTTTGTCAGTTTGCAAAGGAATTTGCATTATGGGAGTGGGTAAAGAAATTTGAGAAGCTGACTGTAAATGAAATGTGGAATCTTTTTACGGCAAAAATAATAGAATTGACAAATATGTCCCTACTTTTAGGAGATATACAAACCCAAACTCAGGTACAAAAAATTCCAGCTGGGTTAACTCTTCAATTAAGAAATTAATCAATAAGAAAAACAGAATGTATAAAAAAAATATAAAAATGACAAATCTGGTAGAAATCAACAGGCAGTGAGAAAACTTAATAGGGAAGTCAAAACTGCTATAAGAAAAGTGAAAGCACAGTATGAGCTACTATTGGCAACTAGGAGTAGGGATAATAAAAAGGATAATAAAAAATATTTTTTCAGCCATATTAACAAATCAAGGAATATTCCTAGTATGGTGGGTCCTTTTAAGAAATCAAGTGGGCTAGTAACATCAGAAAAAGAATTGGCTGATATACAAAATAATTATTTTTGCTCAGTTTTTAGCGATAAAGCTGCATTATCATTTAATAAAATGAATAACTGTCCAACACCTGGAAAAATATTAATCAATCCAGATGAGGTTATGGAGAAACTTTGTAAAGTGGATATAAATAAATCTTCAGGCCCAGACAATATACATCCAAGGGTAATTCAGGAAATGGCTAAATTTATAGTATTTCCGTTGACGTATATTTTTCAATCATCTCTGGATAGGGGAGAAGTTCCAAATGATTGGAAAGTTGCTAATGTGGTACCACTTTTAAAAAAGGGGTCTAGAACTGAACCATCTAACTTCAGACCGGTCAGTTTGACCTCTATTTTGGGTAAGGTACTGGAGGGTATCTTGAAAGAAAAGATTACTACTTTCCTTGAGGAACAGGGTTTTGGTTGATCCCCTGCAGCATGGTTTTAGAAAACATAGGTCATGTCAAACCAATCTGTTATCCTTCTATGAGAAAGTTAACAGAGAATTGGATAATGGTAACTCTGTGGATGTGGCCTTCTTAGATTTCGCAAAGGCTTTTAATAAATTGCCTCATTTGGAATTATTAAATTCACTGAGGAAGATCAATTTAGAAAGTAATATAATACATTGGATATCAGACTGGTTGCAAAATAGAAAACAGAGGGTCATAGTAAAGGGGTATACTCTGACTGGGCATCTGTTTCTAGTGAAGTGCAGCAGGGGTCGGTCCTGGGACCTTGTTTATTTAATATCTATATTTCCACCCTTCAAGTAAAGAATTCAAATGTATGGTTATACAAATTTGCAGATGATTGCAGGGCGGGAAGAACTGTAAATAACACGGTGGATGAAGGTCATCTGCAGGGAGCATTAAATGAAATCAGGGATTGGACTGGGACAAACTAGAGCTGAATCATTCAAAGTGTAAAGCAATGCATTTGGGAAAACATAATATTACTCAGAACTACAGGATGGAAATGGATGTAATGATTAATACTAGAGAAGAGAGAGAGAGAGAATAGGAGTAAAGATTTTGGAGGATTTAAAATGTAATACTCATTGTAGTGAACTGGTTAGGAGAGCTAACCAAAATCTAAACTGTATACTGAGGCATATCTCAAGCAGAGAAAGTAAGGTGATAATGCCTATGTATGTGACGCTGGTTAGGACTCACTTGGAATATTGTGTCCAAGTGTGGTCTCCATTTAGAAGGAATGATATATTAAGAGTGGAAGGAGTTCAGAGAAGGGCTACTAAATCAATAGTGACATTAAAAAATAGGACTTACAATGAAAGGTTAAAGATATTGAATTTGTACTCTCTACATTACAGAAGATTCAGAGGAGATATGTGTTTACTATTTAGGGCTATAGGAGATTCTCAGTTGAAGGATGAGTTTGGTTTTATATCAAGAAATATTAGGGATGGCAGTAGAGGGCACAATAAACAATTGTATATATCTAGATGGAACCAAAATTTAAGAAAATATTGGTTTAGCCAGAGGGTGTTGGTAGAATGGAACAAACTCCCTCAGACCTTAATTGATAGCCCACATATGGATGCCTTTAAAAGATCATTAGATGAGCTTTATAAAGATAGTGCCACCAAATTTTAGAAAACAAATAATAAAGGCAAACTATATGGACAAGTTGTCTTAAGTTCGTAACTTTGTATGATCCTATGATACCCTGACCATGTCTAGACCATCATCGACCACAACCACATACAAAAGACAGCGGGGCATATTCGTCAACTGGTATACAGAGAGATGAATCATCCCAGAGGAAGCCTCTATCCCAACTATCCTATTGTTCCTCCAGGAAAGGCTGTAAAAGTGAGTATCCCCCTCACCAATGAGAGTATAAGCGGTAGCAATCAGTGCCAACAGGGGCCAGATAGGTGACACAGCACCAGAGGCCCACCCAGATGTTGTCAGATTCATCAGGGCAGCCAACATTTTGAGGTCGAGGCCTAGGTCAACCACAGCACTGTGGGACCTGGTTCTCGTTCCCCAGGTGCTAACATCTCACCCATTTGAATCCATAAAGGAAGTGACCTGAAATGGCTAACACTAAAGACAGCATTGTTAGTAGCCATATGCTCAGCTAGAAGGACATGCAAGCTACAGGCCCTAGCATGCACCATGCTATTCATAGTTTTCCACCAGGACAAGATCACTATGCAGACAGTTCCTTCATTTATCCCAAAGGTCAACTCAAATTTTCATATCTTCCAAACCACTAACCTTCCAAACGAGTTTCCAGAAGAAGATACCTCACAACAATTGGAGCTCCATGCATTGGGCATGAAGAGATTTTTAATGACATACCTAAACAGAAAGAAGGACTTCTGAAAAATGGACCAACTGTTCATATTGTGGATAGGGCAGAAGAAACAGGCATCCTGCTTCAAAATCCACAGTTGCAACATGGTTAAAAGAGGTCATTACAAGCACATACAAGATTAAGAACTTGGTACCCCCTAGTGGTAAAAGACCTCATTCGACCAGGGCAGTAGCAACATTATGGGCAGAACACAATTTAGCTACGACAGATGAGATTTGCACAGCCGCAACTTGGGCCTCAGTCCACACTTTCATAAGACATTACAGACTGGATTCATTGTCTGACACAAGGGAAAACTTCAGCACAGCTGTGTTAAAAACAGCATTAAGTCACTCTACTACTCATGGACTATCTCCCCCACCCTGACTGGGGCTATGTACTGCCTTTTAATGACCCAGTGAGTAAGGTTTGGAGTGCCTCAAAGATTTCCCCCCACAATAGTATACTCCCCTGGTAAAGGCGATTGTGGGAGAACATCTCTGAGGCACTCCACGTCCCTCCCGATTGGGAAGGAGTTCATGATTCTGACATAAAATGATACTGGAGTGTAGATGAAAAGGTTGTTTTTATTTTCCTTTACCGGCATGCTGCAAGGGCCGGTTCACATTAGAATATATTAATAGGAATTAAAAGAGAAACAATTGTACGACATGAGAATATGTCATGATTAACCACAATAGTCATGTTAGCCTATTTTTCCCAGAGTACACAGGCACAGCTATGGAAGAAGTCTAACTGACCACGCAGGGGTCCAGTAGGGGCTAGACTTCTTTAGAAGTCACATGTGCATCGAAGCCTATCAGGTGGCTCGGAGACCCAGTGAGTAAGATATGGAGTGCTTCAGAGATATTCTCCCACAATCACCTTTACCAGGTGAGTAAACTACCATTTTTTGTGAGATTTAAAAAATAAAATAATGGCATAAAAAATAGTAAAAATCAATGTCTATTCAATTTTTAGTGAAGTACTCTCTCTACTGGTATAACTGCAAGTGGAGGACACTGTAGTGTTTGATAACTGTTTTTCCCATGTAGGGTATGAACCTTGCCCCTCCCAATGTCCGTTCTGAGTTTTCTTGAGAGGAAGTCCTTACATCCCCTTATGTTAGGGGTCTATGTGATAACGGCGAATGCCTAAATGCGATCACCGTTATCGCTCAGTCAGAGTGCCAAACACATTTTCGGCACTCTAACAACCCTGGCACACCAGCACAATGGCGCCAGGACATATTTTTACTGCTTTCTGTGGGGGGCTTCACCCCCTGCACTCCCCCTACTTAAGGATTCTCAACTCCAGGGGGGTGCATGTCGGGGGGGGTGAAAGCAGTAAAATTAAAAAGGTTCAGGCGCAATAAAAATTGCACCAGCGCCCAGACGCAAACCCAGTACCTCAGCCACCCCAATCACTAGCTAATCCCCGATGCCATGACACAGCTCAACCAGCAACTGCAGCACCACTCCTGACAGCTTCTCCAGCCCCTCCCAGCCCACGCTCGCCATGCTCGCTCCGACCCACCCCCACGTGCGTGCGTACGTATAGCGACATCCTGTCACCTCGTTCGCCCACCCCCTCATCCAATCACCCTACCTGTCCATCGCCATGACTGGACTGTGCGGGGAAGGTGTCATCGTAATGGACGGCGCCCTTCCTCATGTGCCCACTTCATAGGTTACCATATGTTAGCCCCCTGCTCCATTTTAAGTCTTCACTGACCTGCTTACTTTACTCTATTTTCGGTTACTGTACTGCTTTCTCAAGCATGAGATCAGCAGTACTTTCTCAGTTTATGCAACTGCAGATAGAGGCGCACCGTCAGCTTGTAGCAGAAGGGAGATTAGGCAGGCAGCTGTAGGATGGGGATGTAATTTATCTAGCTGGTGGCATTCTGTTAAAACACAGAGTAAGATAAAGTACTAATTTTAGATAAACATCTTGTTGGGTCAGACCTGAAAAAGTTTTGTCCAGTGTCCCAACCCGGTTAACAAAATTTAAAATAAATAAAATAAAAAATCTTATGAATGGTTCAGATCACTTGTTTGTGCATGGGTGGATGCAAGGTGAGTCGGGCTCAGAGGTGTTGTTAGGACCCCAGGCTCAAGCCCACAAAAGCTGGGGATAGGCCCTAGATATTTTTATTTATAAAATAAGTATTTTCAGCAGTTCCATTGAGGAAATATTCGGGGTCTATACAAAAACATTTGGGGTTCAAGCCTCTGAGGCTCTGGTCAAATACATCCCTGGTCATGCTCTATTAGAGTAGTGCTGCGCATACAACTTTCTAGTTCTACTACTTTCCAGAAAAAAAGTTTGTTTTTTCTTAAAGGGGGAAAATATTACAGTATGTAAAGTTCATAAGTGTAGTTGATTGGGGGGGTGACTCGCTAAGTGAGGGAAAAACATGACTGACATTTAGTTTTGAAATGGAGTTGGGCATAGTGATATTTTTTGTGGTGTGACATATTGGGCTGGCACTTTCGTGGTCTCTGCTAGTACTTAATATACCCCCTTGGCATGGATCTCAGCCAGTCAGAAACCAGGAAATAATAAGCCCATTTTCTAAAACTTTCATACCTGCTATCTCAAACACCCCCTCACCAACATGGCTGTATTGCTTTTAACTGTAATTCATACATTAGATGGCATTGCTTTGCACAGAGTGTCTTTTCTCAGTAATAACCCCTGTCCATCCTCAGCTGTTCCGCTGAGATTTCTAGTCTGACTGCTTAATGCAAGCATTTCCCTGTTATACGCTGCATGATTTCTTGCTGTGGGCCCCACTCCAACCTGAAGAGTGCTGATATTTTGTGTTGCTTGATTGTTTGGTTTATTATGTATATTAGGGCCCCAATATTCAGACTGTGCCCGGCAATGGCACAAGTGGTGGCACAGCACAACCGAAGTGCACCATAGCAAGTAAGGGGGATATTCAAAGGAGATGCGCCATGGTACATCACCTCTGAATATTCCACAGAATGCACCAGGCATGTATAAAATCCATTGACGCACCCCCCCCCAGAAAGGTAGGACTGGGAATGTGCCAGTGTAACCATAGCTGCACCATGCGCAAGTCCCGAATATTCAAACCTGGACATGCAAATGAGGTCACAATGTATGCAAGGCACAAATGGGGCCATTTGCATGTCATTATGGCCCCATTTGCATGTGTTGTACAGGGCATGCTAGCAAAATGCGCTAAGTACCCCACACCATGTGGTGCTGACAGAGGGGGTCTGGTGGTACCCCCTCCCCTTAGCCCCAATCACTGAGGAGATATGAAAATAAATCTCTGGCAGGCTAGTGGTACCCCTCCCGCCCATAACCCCGATCACCCTAGAAATATGTGTAATAATTTCCCTGGTAGTCTAGTGGTACTCCCCTCCCCGCTCGTAACCTTGATCACCCAAGAATAAAATGTAGCTATTTCCCTGGTGGTCTAGTGGCATCCCCCATCCACACAGGACCCCTGCCCACCCTGCACCTCCCCCATCATCGGCAGGCAACTGAAACCTGCCCGCATACCGCCTGGCCACCCGCCAAATGACAGCATACATTATGGGCTTGCGGTGCATATTGTACATGTTACTCACAAATATGTGAATGAATGAATGAATGAATGTCAGGCACAACCCCTTTGAATATTAAGGCCATGGTGTTGATATTTGCTGGCTTTAACATGCTTTGTCCAAGGCATTCATCTTCCTGAGTTAAAAAAGTGCTAATTGTTTCTGATCCATCAGTAAGCTGCTTTAATAAAGCATACATTTTGTAAACATGCCTATGTTTTAGTTTCCGCCTTGACATTAGTTTGTTAAAGGTATACAATTTAAATATGTAAAGTACTTACAATATGAAAGTACATATTAAAAGTTGTCAAATATGTATTTACAACTCCTAAAAATTTTTGAAATAAGCAGTTCGTCACTTGTTCTTTACAAACTAGCACAGAAAGGCTAGTCAGATGTAGGCATACAAACTGTTCTAGCTATGGGGTGTGAACTGCAGAAGTACAGCTAACTATCCTTTTTTTGATTAAGAAACAGTTAATAGACCCTCTTCCTGGGGCTAAAGAAAATGAGATGGGACATATAGGGTCAGGAGCTCAGAGAGAGAGAGAGAGAGAGAGAGAGAAAGAGAAAGGGATAGGCCCGTTTCTATTTTGGGATTTGTAAATCTGCACAAGCCTCTTGATAATGTAAGACATCATGAGTAATCATTGTAGCTCATTTTAAACAAGACTGACGTGGTTAAAATGACACAATCATTCAGGAACCATGCTGCTACATTCTGCACCGACTGTGGGCATTTCATTGGTTTCCAAAAGCATGCCCACATCAGATACTAAACGAAACTTTAATTTGCTTGGGCTATTTTAAAACATTGTTCACTCCTAAACTCTGATCCTCTCTTCCCCCGTCAGTTTGCTGTGCTTTTTCTGCTTTCTCCTTAAAGTTTCTTCTTCGTTACTCCTCTTGTCCCTCCTGCAACTGTCCCTGACCCTCTCCCCCCCCAACACCAGTTTGCCCAGGCAGTTTGTTTCCCTCATTACCTTTTCACTGTTCTGTACTTACAAGAGTTGTATCCCCCACATATATTTTATATTGCTTGTTTTCCATTTTTTGATTATGCTCCTGTTATATTATATTTGCTGTATATGACTTTCCACATCCCCTTCCCCCCGAGAATGCATCTGGAAATTAGCTGTTAGCAGCTCAGTATGTCTTTCCTGGTGGAACGTTTGAAATAAATACACAAATACATACTGTACATACATAAATACAATGAAGTGTCATGCTGCTGTTACAGTTACCCAGTGATGGAGCAGGCCTAAGATGATAACAATCAGGTATTGGCTTGGGACAGTGCTACCTTTTGCAACATGCTATAACCTGGGGAGTGGCAGTACCATGATCTGCCTTTGCAGTGATTCTCAATGGAGAACAAGGGAACTTGCTTCCCCACTGGGGCATGCTGCGTGCACAATGCCAGACTCAGATTGTGTGTGGTTACCAAGGGGGTGGAAGGGATCAGGTTCAGGGGTCAGTCCTGGAGCAAAATGGTATCCACCAGCATTACAATTCCGATTCACTCGGTCCATGTGCTCCTTGTTGCTCTGCACAAGACTGTGAGCTCAAGCAGGGGAGGTGAAGTGTCTCACAATAACCCTTCCATTAAAGGTGAACCCTGGGGGAACCATGGACAGGTAAAGGAGTTGGGTTTGGAGGTTATCAGCTGGAGCCTGATGTGAGGCTTCCAGAGAAGAGTATGCAAATTCATATGGAAAGAAATGGATTTAAACAGTATTTTAAAATGCCTGCAATAATGGAGTCATTTGACGAAACTTCACTTAGTGGATACATACTGTAATTAACTGCTATTTAATACACAGGTTAATTTGAAATCACAAAATGATAAATTATTAAATTTTTATTTTCATTTCAATTTTATTTGCCCTGGAAGGCATGTAGAACAAATTGCACATCTGCGAATGCATCCAGCATATAAAAACAAACTCTAGTCAGAGCCAATATGGCTGCAAAATGATTTTAGTGAATGTTCATGATATCAGAAATTAGAGTGTTTTGTTCTTAAAGCTTCTATTTAACATGTATTATATTATATATAATATGGCATACAGTGTTGTATATGAAAGAGACATTGGCAGTCTGTTACTAATGTGACACATCCTCAGAATACGAGGAGGCTCATAAAGTTACAACTGGCAATAAAAGTAATGAAAAGTATAACATCAAACCTGGTATTAACTATCCACAAGGCATATTTTCAACAGTTGGTTAGTACATGTAAATATTAAAAAAAAAGCTTTACAGATAAACCACAAAATCAGGAAATATAAATTTATATAGAAATTCATTTTGCACATGTTGGGGTGAAGCACTGAGGATATAAAATGTTCAGGTGTTCATTCATATATATTCCTTCTTTTGAGAGACATTTTCTCTTGCACTGTGGATCCAATGAACTATGCGTTACAAAATCTAAATGTCAGGCATGTGTTCTAAGAAACAATAAAAAGCAGGACATTGTATCAGATGCTCATTTAGTCATAATACAATAAAGAAACACTTCTATTGCAAAGTACGCCATCTTCATATACTGGAATTAAAGATCGTTTATAGAAATCTTACAAAAGTGCATAAGTTCAAAGCAATCATTCACACCTGGGCTACAGCGAGCCCCCCCCCCAAAGGTATAGATCCAGCATGCCTGAGCATCTGATATAATAAAGTCCTGCTTTTTATCTGTTTTTTTTTTTTTTAGAATAGATTCCTGACATTTGGGATTATTGTACTACAGAGCTCACTTGTTCCACAGTCCTAAAGAAAATGTATCTCAAGAGAAGGGATATATAAATGGATACCTATACATTTTATATCCTCAGTGCTTCACCCCAACATCCACAAAATGGACTTCTATATAAATCTATGTTTCCTGATATTGTAGTTTATATGTAAAGCTTTTTTCTAATTACATGTACTAACCAACTGTGAAAATGTGTCTTGTGGGTTGTTTATACCAGGTTTGATATTGTACTTGTCATTAACCTTAATTGCCAGTTGTAATTTTATAAGTGCCTCCTTGTGTCCTGAGGATGTGTCACATTCATTGTTTTAAATTTTTAATTTGTACACATCACTGGTGGTGGGTAATATAAGGGCACTTCTGCATTAAGTGACTAACTCTGATGAAGTTCTGCTTCTAGAGTGAAACATTAGTAGTTTTTGCACCAATCTGGCTTAGCATTCCTCCCTGCTATTCATTGCACTACTGCATTTTGTTATGTTGAGTATTCATCCTATGAATGTGCATGTGCTTTTTTATGAAGCTAGTTAAAGTTTTACTGCTGACTATGGAATACAGCTGCTTTTTATTTGATGTACAAGTGACAAGTACACACGTGCAATTGTAAAATGACTAGCAGGGAGCAATGCTACAGTATATTAGTGCAAAAAAAACAACTAACATTTCTTTCTAAAACATCACTGGAGTTGGGCTCCCAGTGTCTCCTTTACTTTTTTTCATTGACTCTTGGAGCTGGGGTGTCATAATGGGGGGTTGGTAGCATAGGGGTTTGGCTGTCATTGTCTGCTTATTTTTTTTTTATTTACTGTCTGACTCCAGGGTTGGGCACTTGCTGCCAGAATGGAGGGAGTTTGGTGGCACCAGGGTTGGGCAGCAAGTGACTACTTACTTTTCATTTTAGTTTGCCATCCAACCCCAGAATTGGGCACCCAGTGTTGGAGGGGAAGGGGAAGCAGCACTGGGGTTTGGCTCCTGGTGACTGCCTAGCTATATTAATAGTGGCAGCTTCAGGTTTTCAAACAGAACAATATTCATATGCCTCTAACGTGCTTGTGTCACAAATCCCCCACCCATGCCTTAACCAGCATGCCTCTCACACCTGGCTGCCACAGACCTTTCTCTGTGTCTGCCCCTCATCATTTCCTGTGCCCGCACCCAGTCCTGTCAGCAAACATGGCATGCCTTGGATGTCTGGATAGTTGAAGTCCAGTCATCAGTCCCCTGCATCAAGATGAGGTTGACTGCTCAATCCCCAGGTGAAATGTGGGTCTGGTTTATAAAATTTTAATCCACTCCCTTCACTGTATCAGGAGGGATTAACTTTTCTGCAGTTAATTAAAATAAGGTAACACATCTCTTTTGTAATGTAGATATTTCCTGAGACTTACAACACACCTTGTTAAACAGTGAGGGATTGGACATGATGGACCTAGAGACCTTTACAACATTAAATGAATATGTTACAATAAGGGGTTAATATGATGGGTCTAAAGTCCCTTACAACATTAAATTACTATATTACAGTGAGGAGCTGGACATGATGGACCTAGAGTCCCTTACAGCATTAAATTATTATGTTACAGTGAGAGGTTGGACATGATGGACCTAGAGTCCCTTACAACATTAAATTACTATATTACAGTGAGGAGCTGGACATGATGGACCTAGAGTCCCTTACAGCATTAAATTATTATGTTACAGTGAGGGGTTGGATATGATGGACCTAGAGTCCCTTACAACTTTAAATTACTATGCTACAGTGTGGAGCAGGGTTGGAAGTAATGGACTGTGAATCCCTTTCAACATTAAATTACAATGTTAAAGTGAGGGGCTGGACATGATGGACCTAGTGTGCCTTACAACATTTAAGTACTGTGTTACAGTGAGGGGTTGGACATGATGGACCTAGAGTCCCTGACAACCTTAAATTACTATGTTAGAGTGAGGGGGAGGACATGATGGACCTTGAGTCCCTTACAACATTAAAGTACTATTTTACAGTAAGGGTGATATGATGGATCTCAAGTCCCTTACAACATTAAATTACAATGTTACAGTGAGAGGTTGGACATGATAGGCCCAGAGTCCCTTACATCATTAAATTACTATGTTACAGTGAGAGGTTGGACAAGATAGACCCAGGGTCCCTCACAAGCTTTTCCAGGACCTCTGCATGCATGGAAGGGCAGCGAACTGTTTTAGGACTGGTGGGCCCTCAGTATACAGACTGCTATAGCTACAGCTGTGAACCTTCCTCTTAGCTCACCTCACATGTTGTAACACTTGATCAAAATAGAAATAAAAAAATGTAAATGTGGAGGTTGACACTTGATAACAAAATAAAATGAGAGAGGTGAGGAATTTAAAAAACTGTAAAAACAATGCCATTATGGATCTTAACAGGGAAATGCAGTAAAGAACAGGCAGCTAAAATAAAATGTCAGCTTCTATGTATCTAACACAAGAAGGCTGAAGATTGACTGCCAGGATAATCAAGGGTTAAGACTCAAATGTGTTGCAAGGTAATCTGACTGAAGGCAGCAGGCACTGTCATAAGCAGATGGAAGCAATGAAAAACAAAGCTACCTAGAAAAGGCACACAGTTTCATGAACTATGTAATTTTTTGCAGGAAATCAACATATACATCACAGAATCAGGTAAATATGTAGCATTAAAAAAAACATGTAAGCACATAATAGCAGCATGTTCTTTAAAGACAAACTCTTGTAATGCTGAATGGAGCTGAATCAAAGACTGGAATGCTAAACAGTGGATGGAATGCAGGACAGAGTGTAGCCCAAGACATGCCCTTGAAAGAAAATTTTTGTTTCATTGTTTATGGAACTTAGCAATTCCAAAGCTATTTATCCTTTATGCCCTTAAAATGATGAATGTGTTTCAATAGGAATCACAGCAGTTACTGCCTTAAAGGGGAAGTCTCCCATAGTTCCACACCACTATTTTCCCAACGCCTTATGTGTAACTGTTGTGTGCCTCCTCCAGTTGCCAGCAGTCCTACTGCTGTCCAGATCTGGATTATAAATAAAAATATACAGCCCCCAAAAGTTAGCAATGTGTTTGTCCTCCATTTTACCATCAATGTTGCTGGAGGATGATGTCATCAGAGCAACAAATAATGGTGCTGCACTAAATGCAGTTCCACCAGTAGACCAAACCCACAATGTTTGGTTCCCCACTTGAGTAATGGGGGAACTCTTTAAGTGTTGTGCACATCCTAAAGTGCAGGTCTAATAGGGACTAGGACCATGTTAAGTGTGATGCAGCACTGATTTTAGGTATATACAGTATTCATATAAGGAAGTGCCTGTATGTGTTGTGTTACTGTTTCTGTTAGCAAAAACAGTTTACCCAATAAATGACTCTGGGTACAACAAGAGTTTTAAGTGGTATTATGCAGCTGTTGTATTATGGTGTGTGTGTTAACATTCTCTGTTTTGATTGACACCAGCAGTGAGAAATAATCTTGCAAATAGGCCCCTTTCCCTTTGTAACTAGGCAGTCAGTGATTGGATGGCTGCAGTAAGGCAATAAAGAATTCAGCTATGACAAGGAATCGGTTACCAGGAAAGCACAGGCACAAGTACTGGGGGACTCTGGTTCAAATCCTACTAGAGTTCCTTACTCTCTAGCCCTTAAGAAGTTCCCCTAACCTCCTTAGAAACTGTGATGGCCCCTCAGGTCCATGACTTTAAAAGTGCCCCAATTCCCATTATAAATCACTAGCAGTGATGTGAGAGCTACAACACTTCACTTTCAAGGTACTAAAGATGAGCTGTGGCAGCCCCCCCCCCTTGTAATGTCAGCATTTGAAGTAGGATCTCCCTCACAAAGCAGATGCTACACCTCAGCTGTTGTAGGTAAAGAAACTAATCAGTCTCTGTTTGTAGTGCTCTGTATTTGCTTAGCTCACTCCTCCCATGCCATATGCATTCTGTGTCTTGGTATTTCCAGTCAGAAACTCAGATTTAAGGAGCATTTGAAATGTAAAACAATAAACTTTATAAAGTAAATGATCTAGCTCTCCACTTTCAGGCTGCTGAAAGGGGATGTGTATAAGTCAGTCTTGTGTGATCTTTTGGTAAACTGCCCAGGCTCATCTTGTAACGAATCTTCTCAAGGGTGTTCAGCTGGTTCAATACAGAGTGACTGATTGACTACTCGATTGATTGATTGATTGGTTGGTTGATTGACCGATTCACTCTACTGCTTTCCACAACATGTTACAACTGTCTCACAGAGAGAAATGAGCAGTACAGAGAAACAGCTTTTGTTTCATGTGAATGAAATACTATTAGATGTATTATTTGCTCTACACATACAGTATTAAGGCTACAAGTATCACTCCTTGTGTGAGTTGCATGACAGAACTGCCTTAAGCCATTGCAAACTTAAACTAAAATCCGGATAGACAGCATTGATACCCTTATGTTTTGTTCTGCACTGTTGCTGCAGTGACATCAAGGAATGGGAGGGGCTATATTACAAGTGACTCATTTGCATGTAAATGGAGGCTTGCTTGACATTTTACTACCTTGTGTCAGAGCCTCAAACTCTAGATATGTGTTGCAACTGAAGAAATGGCTGATCTCTTATTGACATATGTACAGTACTTGATGTAATGTATAATAAATACATCAGACATATCCAAATCATACATATACAGGAGTCTTCTCTCCTTTAAGCTCTTTTAACAGGAACAATTATTAAAGGGGCTCTAGAAATAGTGTTATCTACTGCAAGCAGGGGTGCAGACACACACACACCACTGTTGTATATGGAGAGAACAGCGGAGTAATACGCCCAAATTAAACTATTCAGTGGAAGACCACATTCTCACAATTCTGTCAGTTCTTTCCCCCTACTGATAGCAATACGTCAGCATGGTGACATCACCATGCAGCCATAAAAATTACAAGAAGACAAAACAGTTGGCATGACATTAAGCAGAGTTACAGTAGGATTCATCAGTTAATGTATATGACACATATTTTTTAAACGGGAACATTGACGTATTACATTTTACAGAGTTTAGGAGGTTGTTATAGTTACGGGCATTAATAAAGTCAAGGGCTCTCTGACTGGCTACTCTTCTTCTAAATTGGACAGCAAAAAGCTATTCTGAGCTCTAATGTGACAATTGTTATGCCAGGGAGGAAATAGTTCAATAACAGATGGAGGAACCTTACCAAGAACAATTTTATGGAAAAATAAAGACATTTTAAATTTTATCTGATCGTCAAAAGAAAGAATTTGAGCAGAACAATAAAATAAACAATGATGTGTACGCAACTGAAGACTGGTATTGAATCTGCAGATTGAATTGTAGACAACTGTAATCCTGCACAGTGGCCTGTCCTCAGCCACAGAATAGAATACAATGCTTTATAAAAAGGCAAGAAAAAATCTAGACATTTTAATTGGCCAAAAGATATCACCTGACCCTGCATTAAATCTCTATAAATGCACAGTCAGGTGCCAAATCTCCTTCCACCAACAAAAAACCTACATAGAGCCATTTTATAAATGTAATAAACCCCCTCAGGGTGTGCATCAGAGGATTTTAATGCACTTCCCAGGGGCATAAGGACACTCCATCTTTGGCCGTATGCCTTACTACACCGTAGGGTATGCATTAAAATCCTATAATGCACACCCTGTCATGGCCTATTATTTACACAGTCAAGGACTGACAAAAGAAAACTGTTAGCCAGAAGTACTCATGCCTCAGGTAAAGGACTTAATTGAACACAAAACAAAGAACCTAACTGCTGATGTATGTGTCTTACAACATGGTCAGCAAGGGAATCATAAGTTAAGGTGTTGTTCATGATAACCCCCAGATATTTAAAGTTATTAACCAACTCAATAGGTTGTCCATCCAGCACTTTTAAGGAAAGCTTTGTATCAGAAAGTTTCTTGGTTCTTCCAAAGGTCATGGCCTTGGTTTTGTTGGTATTTAGAACCATCTTGCAGGTCAAGAACCATTGTTGAAGATTATCACTCATTTTGTAAAATAACATTCAGGGCCTCTAAGTCTCAACCCTTCCTAAAAATGACTGTGTCATCTGCATACAACAGCATTTCAGAAGAAGAAGAAGAAGCAGCAGGAAGGTCATTTTAAAAACATGGAAAAGAGTAGGAACCACTGTATAGAACCTTGTGGAACATCACAGTTAACTTTAAAAAAAACTAGAAAACTGTACCTTCTTCAGGGGCATCTCAGTCATCAGGTCACACCATAGGAACCTTCAGTATCAGTGAAACAAGATGCACATGGAAGCTTTTCAGCAGTACAACTGGGGCCATCCATGACATCGACGTCTGTCAACAGCACCAGGCATAGAGCCAAAGCACAGGGGTCCTGGATTTATCCTTGTCTTTTGGAATAAAAACGAATATCTTCTAATTTGTTCCGTTTCTGAGTGCTCATTCTGCTTTTGACTGATTTGGGTATTTTGAGGTTGGCACCTTACGCAGTGAGCACCCACTCATAATGTTGCACTGTTTACATTTTGATTTGGTCTAAACTTTCCTGCCATCGACCTGATTGCATGGCTCTCCATGGAAGCTCTGAGGTAGTATTTGCACCTTTTTCGCCTACAGTTTCTTCACTGTTATTTTTGAGAATCTCTATAATTAAAGAGCTTCCTTCAACTTGTTTATGTCAAGAGTTAACCTTAGGACTTCTCTTTTCCATCACTGCCATTGTGGAAAGAATATTGCCTCCACAGATGAACACTCTCTCTGTGTCTGCTGTCTTGGGCCTGACAATGAAGTTTCTGACTGTGAGCTCTGCCAGAAGTTTAACCAAGCAACATTCAGGCGATGAAGAAAGGCTCTTAAAAATTTCCTGATGGATCAACAGGTAGCCAGTCCTGGGCAGGGGTCCTCTAGGGTCCCAGCCTCTGAGTCACCGATGGGTTTGTCAAGCTCTCAGGCCTCCAAGGCCCAAGACAAGTCCTTGGGGAAAAGTCATAAAAAGACAGAGATCATGACCATTCCCCCAGTGGTGAACTCACTCTTTGATGGCCTCTTCTCCTTCCTCCAGGGGATCTTCATTGACTGTGGCTGCTACAACATGCAAAGTCACCGTCCAGGTCTCTGTGCCCTCCAGACCCATACTAACAGCGCCCCCGCCCGATTCACAGGATGGTCGGACCCTCCTTTGTTGACCACAGGCTCATAACTTAAGATCTTGTCTTTTTGATGACATTAGGGCCATGAACCTCAACATCAGCAAGACCTTTGACTCTGTATCCCACAAGAGGTTGATCAGGAAGTTGCAACAGGGGGGTCACCAGTAGAGTACTTACAGAGCTTGGTGCTCAGACCGGTGCTTTTCGATATCTTCATCAATGATATGACCGCCCCCCCCAGTTGGTGTGGTAAATGGTTTAACACCCCTGCCTGGTGACTGTAATGGGGCACACCTGGTTGAGGGGGTTGGGATTGTTCATTCTCCTGCAGTAAGGGGGTTCACCCCAAAATTATAAATAGCATGGGACCTTCACCCAGAGAGAAATAGTGGGCCAGAGGCTGTGTGTCATACCACCCTCTGGGAAGCAGTATCTACTCACCTCTGTACACTGGACATGACCACTCCCTGGGACCACCCACAGTTGTTATCTTTACCAAACAGTAATTCAGTCAGTTGTACAAACTGAGGGCACACACAATAATGCAAACAATTAACAATGGTTTATTGGCTAGACCAGGCCTTGGCAGCTGAAGAAGGATGAATAGGTTAAGCACTTGCAAGTCATAAACAAATACTTACATCATAGAGTAAAGCACCTTACATAAAACAATAAACACACCTACCCAAGCAAGGGGCCTACTAAGATGGAATAGATTACACAGGGTGTGGAATATTCTATAACTGATATCAGTAGTAGAACAATAGATTTAAGTACAAACACTACTATCAAAAGACTCTGGGTACCCAAACGTTATGTTGGAGTCCCAAAACAGGCCTGGTTGTTACATTGCCTGGGATCTTTCAGTGGTGCACATGAGGAAGCTTAGCACACTTGCATTTGGACCCCCCTTACAGGCCATAATGTGCTAGCACAAATTGGTAAGTGTAAGTGAAACTCTAGCAGAATGGTCTGACCTTTCAGGAAATGTTTGAATTCCAATTGTAATCCAAAAGGGATAACAGAAATTCTCACCAGCAATGCCAGCAGTCACGTGACCCTTGGATGCAAAACACAGGAGCATGATAGCAAGCAATTAAGCAGCAGCACACTGGAACAAGATAGCAATTCAGAAGATGCAGGGAGCAGTACACTGAGCAAGACAGCAGTTCAGAGGATGCATGGAGCATCACATTGGAGCAAGCTAGCAGTTCAGAAGATGCATGGAGCATCACATTGGAGCAAGACAGCAGTTCAGAAGATGCATGCAGCAGCACATTGGAGCAAGATAGAAGTCCGGAAGATGCAGGGAGCAGTACACTGAGCAAGATAGCAGTTCAGAAGCTGCATGGAGCAGTACACTGAGCAAGATAGCAGTTCAGAAGATGCATGGAGCAGCACAATGGAGCAAGATAGCAGTTCAGAAGATGCAGGGAGCAGTACACTAAGCAAGATAGCATTTCAGAAGATGCATGGAGCAGTACATTTAGCAAGACAGCAGTTCAGAAGATGCATGGAGCAGCATATTGGAGCAAGATAGCAGTTCAGAAGACGCAGGGAAACATAAAATTTGATGGCAGATAAGGACCACTTGGCCCACCTAGTCTGCCCATTTTCCTACCTAACGGATAAGCTGCAGATCCTAGTTAACCAACAGCCTACTTCCTCCTACCCCCCACTAGAATTGCCTTATGTCTGTCCCATGCATTCTTGAATGTCCCCACTGTTTTTGACTCTACAACCTCCTCAGGAAGTCTGTTCCATGCATCTACAACCCTCTCTGTGAAGAAATACTTCTCACATTACCTCTGAGCTGCTCCTCTCTATCTTCAAATTGTGCCCCCTTGTTCTTGCACGTCTATTTTTCTGAAAGATGCTACCCTCTTGGACTTTGTTGATTCCCTTGAGGTATTTGAAAGTTTCTATCATGTCCCCTTCCCCTTTCCTTGAGGCTATACATCTTAAGCTCCTTTAGTCTTTCTTCATATGTCTTCTGGTGCAGACCCTGCATCATTTTGGTTGCCCTCCTCTGGACAACCACCATCCTGTCTGAGTCTTTGCAGAGATGGGGTCTCCAGAACTGTACTCAGTACTCCAGATGTGGTCTTACCAACTGTCTGTACAGAGGGACAACAACTTCCTGTTTTCTACTGGTGATGCCTCTCCCTATGCAGCCCAGTAACCCCCCAGCCCTCCTTACTGCCTTCCCACATTGCTGGCCCACCTTTAGGTCATCTGATATGACTACCCCCCAGTCCCTTTCCATTTTTGTTGTTGTCACTATCTCACCACCCATTGTGTACTCTTCCCCTGGGTTTTTGTTTCCCAGGTGCATTACTTTGGACTTTTTTGCGTTAAATCTAAGCTGCCATACATTTGACCTTTCCTCCAACCTTGCCAAGTCCGTTTTCATCCTTTCCACCCCACCTTGCGTATCAACCGTGTTGCAGATCTTTGTGTCATCTGCAAAGAGACATACTTTCCCTTCCAGTCCCTATGCAATGTCACTTATAAAGACATTAAAAAGGACCGGCCCTAGTACTGAACCCTGCGGTACCCCATTAGTAACCCCGCTTTGTTCACTGTGGATTCCATTTACTATTATCTGCTGTGTCCTTTTATCTAGCCAGTGTTTTACCCAGGCTACCACCCTGGGAACCACTCCCAGGCTGGCTAATTTGTTTGTTTATTAATCTTTTGTGTGGGACTGTGTCAAATACCTTGTTAAAGTCTAGGTAGGCCATGTCCACAGCCCCTCCCTGGTCCACTACTTTGGTCACCCAGTCAAATAATTCAATTAGATTTGTCTGACATGACCTACCTGCTGTGAATCCGTGCTGCCTTGGGTCCTGTGCACCACTGGCCTCTAGGTACTCAACAATTCTTTCCTTCAGAAGTGATTCCATCATTTTCCCTACCATTGAGGTCAAACTGACAGGTATGTAATTTCCTGCCTTTGTCTTGCTCCCACTTTTGTGAAGGGGAATCACATCCGCCCTCCTCCAGTCCTCAGGTACCACACCATCCACCCATGATTTATTAAAAAGGGTAGTCAGTGGTGTTACTATTTCTTCCCTTAGTTCTTTTCGAATTCTGGGATGAATCCCATCAGGCCCCATTGCTTTATCCACCTTCAGTTTTAAGAGTTCTTTCAAAACTTTTTCTTCTGTGAAAGGACTAATATCAACTCCCCTATCCAGAGTGCTTCAATTGACTGGATTATGTATCTCCCCCTGCTTTTCCATTGTGAATACTGAGCAGAAGTATTCGTTCAGTATCCCTGCTTTACACTGTCGCTCTCTGCCCAACCACCTTCCTCTTTATTCAGCCTCAGTATCCCTGCCTTAGTCTTTCTTTGCTCCCTAATGTACCTATAAAAGGTTTTATCCCCCTTCTTAACCGAGTTGGCTATCTTTTCCTCAGTTTGGGCCTTTGCTATTCTGACTGCCTTCCCCGCTTCCTTCTGCTTTACATAAAATTTGACGGCAGATAAGGAACACTTGGCCCACCCAGTCTGCCCATTTCCCTACCTAACAGATAAGCTGAAGATCTAATTTAATAATCTAATTTAACTGGTACACTTCTGTGTCCTGCTCCTTCTGTGTTTCCTTCTACTTCCTGAATGCTATCTTTTTCTCCCTTACCTTCCCCGTCACTTCTTTTGAGAACCATAGTGTTTTTTTCTTTCGTTTTGATTTATTTGCTTCACAATAAGGCTTGTTGCCTCTGTGATGGCGGTTTTGATGTTTCCCCATTGTTGCTGCACCCCACCTTCTTGCCTGTTTGCTAGTGCTTTTCTGAGGCATTCTCCCATTTTAACAAAATCAGCCCTCCTGAAGTGCAGTACCTTCACTTTTTTATGGCTTGACTCTACAGCTAAGTTTATCATGAACCACACTGTTTGGTGGTCGCTTGTTCCCAGATGGCTACCACTTCAAGATCGGAGATCCTCTCTCTGTCCCCATTTGAGAGTACCAGGCCTAAGATTGCTCCCTCCCGAGTGGGTTCTAAAACTAGCTGTCTGAGGCATGCCCCCTGTAGGGCATTGAGAATGCCCCTGCTCTTGGATGTGGCTACAGCAAAGGTGCTCCAGTTAACATCTGGCATATTCAGGCCCCCCATCAGCAATATCTCCCCTTTCTCTGCCATCCCAAGGATGCCTTCTATCATTTCCTTGTCCATTTATTCCCCCTGAGACGGGGGTCTGTATACAACCCCTGTGTGGATTGTGGTACTATTTCCAGTCTCCAGGGTGACCTGCAGTGCCTCCTCTCCTCCCCTCCCTGTTTATCCTTTAGTTGTGTTGCTTTGATCCCTTCCCTTACATAGAGAGCTACTCCTCCTCTTCCTCTTCTTCCCTCCCTGTCCCTCCTGTAGATTGTGTACCCTGCTATATTGACATCCCAGTCATGGTTCTTTGTGTACCATGTTTCTGTGACTACCACGATATCCAGGCATCCCTCTTCAAACAAGGCCACCACTTTTGGGAGCTTTTTACCAAGACTACGGGCATTGGTACTCATTACCCTCCATTTATTAAAGGCTTTATTTCTTTTTGCCCCATCCCTGTCCTTACTGCCTTTGTCTTTTTCTCCATTTACCCCTGCCCTTTTCCCTGTTGACTGCTCTATCTTGGTGTTTACTTCACTAACTACCCTGATTTTATTTGGGGGGGGCTAGGATTTCCCTTCTCCTTTTCAGTGCCCCCCCCCCCAGCTAGTTTAAATGCTTGCCAATGAAGCATTTAAACCTATCACCTAGGATCCTGGTTCACCTCCTGGATAGATGCAGACCATCACGCCTGTATAGGCCTGCATTCCTCCAAATGAAGCCCCAGTCCCCAATGAAGCCAAATCCCTGAGCTCTGCACCAGTTTTTCAACCAGTCATTGAATCCCATGGTGTGGAGTACCCTAGCCTATCCATGCCATAGACAGGTAGCACTTCCGAGAAAGTTACCGTGTGTGCTACTTGTCTAAGGCCCCTCCTCAACTCCACAAACTCCTGAAGCAGTACACTAAGCAAGACAGCAGTTCAGAAGATGCCTAGAACAGCACACAGGAGCAGAACGGCGGCCCAGAAGCCTTGGATTCTTTTGAGCAGGTGACAACAGCTGAGCTCTTTTGGCTCACATTTCTCTGGTAAACAGCCCTTATGGCTTAACTTCTCAAGAAACAGTCTTTCTGGCTCACAAAACATGAAGAATTAGCACCACACAACAGCTTCACAGTTCTCAAGGATCCCAGACCCCAGGAGCGACCCCATGGTCCGACTCCCCAATGGATTGAGAGTATACCTGTATTCAGGCATGCACCCATGAATCCCTGTTCCCCAATCTACTCCACTGGGAAAGACTAGCTGGCCCTTTCCCTGGCTCTGAAGCAGGCTAGGAAGGAGTGTAGTTATCTCTATCCATACAGAGCAGCTTAGAACTTTTGAATGTAACCGTGTCCCTATAGATCACACTTTCTGCAATTTCTTCCACACAAGACTCTCTAGAACAGTCTCTGACCTTGGTGAATGTGGGGAAAGGTTCACGGGAAGTAATAGCACCAAACCCTGGAGAGGGCTCAAAGGAATTATTGGCCTGGTTAGACCTCTGGCTTTTTCTGTCTGGCAGCAGGTCTGCACCTTTCTCACTGTCTCTCAGACTGCCCCTTGCTCCTCCAAAGCCTGGCAATCTCTTTCCCTCCATTTCATCTCTCATTGGGCAGACAGGGTTGTTTGTCAGTCCTTCTGACCTGTCCTGCCCCCAGATTGGCTCAAAAAGCCCACCAGTCCAATTGGGAGGAACCTGCCGTATCATCCTCCCACAGTTTATTGCTTTGCCTTGCTGCCATCTGATTGGTGGCTGTACAGGTGAGGGGCCACAAAGATGGCAGCCCCTTTGCTTGAATAAAGCCCTAGCTCTAAAAGTCTTTATTTTTCTTATTAAAAGTTTGCCCCTTTTTTACTGTGCCATCCCTGGTTTGGTGGGCACAATTGTACCCGACATTCTGATGGTGGACTGTAGAGTGGGTAAAACCTCCATGCCCCCCATTGGGAGCTCCATTCTCTGTTCCCCTCCCCCCATGAAGCTGGCTGACACTCTCCATATGGCAGGGAGCTGCTCTCTTAAAGGTGCAGTGTTCCAAATGTCCCGTTCTTTGTCCCTACCCCCAGTGCCTCTGAGCCCCCTGATGTCCACTGGTGTACCTGGGGCTGGAACACACTAAGGGACTTGCTGGCTGGCCGCTGATGCATCTTTTCCATTCTGCACTGGCGGGTGCACTTAGCTCCACAGAAACATCTGCACTGGAGCAACTCACACATTTGAGCAGGAGGCTGCTCGAATGTGTGCACATTTACTGTGCAGCTCTGCAGCAGTTTTCAGCAGCAGCTCCTCTAGTCCCCTTTTCAGCTTCAGTCTTGGGGCCAGAGTGAGCAAGAAAATCATAGGGGAGTTCAGAGGGATGAAACAAACAGCATCCAGGTAAACCCCCTTCCCAAGGAGGGGGCTACAATAATATTGGGGATGGCATTAAGGGCAAAATTTGCCTCTGTAGGAAGGTGGACACAGAAGAAGGGGTACAGGACCTAAGGGAAGATCTGGAAAAGCTGAATAGGTGGTCCTTGATTTGGTAACTTGGCTTCAATGTAAAGAAGTGCAAGGTTATGCTCAATGGAGCCAGGAACCCAAGGAATGAATACAGACTGGGGGAAGGGGGTCCTCATAGCTGCATCTGAGGAAGAGGAGAAGAACCTTGGGGTGATGATCACTAGTGACCTGAAGCACTCCATGCAATGTAGGAAAGTGACAGCAAAGGCAAAGAGGGATCAGCAGTAGGTGATATTGGAAAGGGAAAGGGAACATTGTTTAACCAGGAGCAGCACACTAAGCCGAAGCTTGTTTCCAGATGCGACCTGGCAGCAAAGAAAGTTAAGTGACTTGCTCAGGATCATACAGTATGCACCTAGGCAGCTGTGGGATTCAAACCCAGGTCTCCAGATCTGCAGCTCAGAGCCTTAACCCACTGAGCTATACTGCCTCTATTGCCTTTGTACAGGTCACTGGTGAGGCCACACCAGGAGTACAGTGTGCAGTACTGGTGCTCACACCTTAAAAGTGGCATACTACTGCTTCAGATGGTCCAGAGGAGGGCTACCAAGATGATCAGGGGCCAGTAGAGTGGGACATACAAGGAGAGGTTCAAGGTCCTGAACATGTACTCCCTAGAGGAGAGGAGAGAGAGGCCATGATTGGGACCTTCAAGTATCTGAAAGGAATAACTAGGGTGAAGAAGGAGGGTCTCTTCAAGCTTAGTACGAATAGTAAAATAAAGGGGCAGTCTTAAGTTGGAGGGAGAAGGTTTAGAAGAGAGGCTAGGAGACACTTCTTCACAAGTGTGGTGGTGCTCTGGAATGCCCTTTCTGAGGAGGTGGTTTCATTGAAAACAGTAGACAGTTTCAAGAGGAGACCAGATAGGATTAAGGAGAAAATAAGGGTCAAGAGGGGGGTGGAAGGAGGGGAAGGGCTGGTTGGGAAGGGGCAGAGGCAGTAGCTGATGCTAAAGAGTCATACCTATGAATGGTACTTATGTTCCAGTGTGCTAACCCGTTAAGCAAATAAACAAACAAATAAGGATCCTCCAATTCATGCAAACTGGATAGACCTAATGGCTTTATTCCGCTGGATATTTTGTATGTTTGTATCAAATATGTGGCTCACCAGGCTTGCAGCAGTCTATAGGATTTTTCTATCCTTTACGTCAAAGCAATGCTTACTGGACCATCTTTTTGTGGTGTGGCTTACGTCATTCTTTGGGACCCCATAACGTGCAACTTGCAGCCAAACTTTGCTGCAAGCTGCAGTAAAGCAGTTAAACTTGTCACAACTGCAACTGAGATCATGAAATTGGGTGCAGCTGAGGAATACAGCAATGCCGCAGCTGCGGCAGTGCAAGGTTTTGATGCATGGCTTGACATAAGCCCTGCATCACCCTTTGAAAATCCAGCCCCAGAACTTAATGTAGACAATGTGATTACAGAGTAGACTGGACCATCAGACCAGCCATTCAAAAGGGGAAAAGAGAAAAGTGATGAGGACAGATGTGACTGAGATTAGCCTCGCTTCTTGTCTTTGTTTAATATTTTCCTTACTATTAGGAGCAGATGTGCACTATATTTGTGCCTTCTAATTATGGCTTGTATTTCTATGATATTGGAAGATGGCTTCCTGGCTTTAGCCATGCGCAGGAGCTCCACATATCCTTCTGCTATAAACCCTAGTACTTTGAATAAACCACAATGAGGAGAATCCTGAAGAAAATTATTTAACCTTACTTAACATACTAACATACTAAAATGCCAGCAGAGTAGGCCTAATGGTCTTTCGAGTCTGCTTGATTGTCAGCACCTGCACTGCGGACCAATTTCAGTGCCCCCCCCCCCTTGGTTATACTGTCCCCAGTCCAAGATGTTCCACCTGTATTGGACCTGGTCAGATTTATCCTCCCCCTGTATCTGTCCCATCCCCTCTTAAACCCATCCACAGTCTCCACCTCTACCAGCTTCCTGGGCAATGCATTCCATGGCTCCACCACCCTTTCCATGAAATAACATCTCCTCCTCTCCCCGCTGAGCCTGCCCCCTTCCAGTTTACACACGTGTTCTCTCGTTTCCCACACCTCCTTCGTTTGGAGCACCCTGACTGCTCCCCCCTTATTGATCCCTTTTATGTACTTGAAGACCTCTATCATATCCCCTCTGTCCCTCCTCTCCTCCAGGGTGTACATGACGAGCTCCTTGAGCCTCTCCTCATAGGTCCTCTCCCCCAGGCCCCAGATCATTTTGTTTGCTCTCCTTTGGACCCTCTCTAGGAGTGTAATGTCCCTCTTTAAATGTGGTCTCCAAAACTGGACACAATACTCGAGGTGTGGCCTAACCAAGCAGTTGTATAGGGGAAGGATCACGTCTGCCTTTCTGGAGGTAATCCCCCTGGTGATGACTCACACCATCCTATTTGCCCTTGCCGCTGCCCTCCTACAGATCTCTGTGTTGTTCATTTTGACATCTACCACTACCCCCAGATCCCTCTCACCCTTCGTGACTTGTATTGTGTCTCCTCCCAGGGTATACCCCTGGTCTGGATTTCTGACTCCCAGGTGCAGAACCTTGCATTTCCCCACATTGAAATTTAGTTCCCATTTTCCCAACCACCTTTCCAGAGCCTCCAGGTCCTCCTGCAGGGCCACCCTCCCCTCCTCCTCATCCACCACTGCAGCCAGCTTTGAGTTATCTGTAAAGAGACTCATTTCACTCCTGATCCCCTTCCTTATGTCTGAAACATAGGCATTGAACAGGAGTGGCCCCAGCACTGACCCCTGGGGCACCCCATTAGTAACCCACCTTGGCGATGAAGCTAGCCCGCCAACCACCACCCTCTGAGTATGCTCAAAGAGCCAATTTCCTCCCTACCCCCATTTCCTTCAGCTTAGCCAACAGGCCATAGTGGGGTACTGAATCAAATGCTTTGCTGAAGTCTAGAAAGAGGATATCCACTGGCCTACCCTGATCCAGGGCCCTCATCACCCAGTCATAGAACTCCACAAGGTTTGTCTGAAATGATCTTCCCGGGAGTTATCGTTCAAATACCCAGTTTGCTCCAGTAACGACAATACCCTCTATCACCTTGCCCACCACTGACATCAGACTAATGGGCCTGTAATTTCCTGCCTCCTCTCTTGATCCCCCTTTGTGAAACACAGTGTAGCCATCCAGACTGAGGTCCCACTCATGCCCTTGGGTGGCCCAGGTCTCAGTGACTGCTGCCACATCTACCACCCCCTCAACTAGCATCGCCTGGAGCTCAGGCATCTTATTTCCTAGTCTTTTGGCATTTATCAGGACCACTATCCACCCCTTTTCCCTCCTCTCCTTCCCCTCCATTGAGCTCCTGTTCATCAGCTCCTGCGCCCTACCTGGTAACCTATTTCTATATCTCCCTAGCCCCCTAGAGGAGTGGAGACCATGTCCCTCTTTTATCCTACCCCCTGGCACCACCCCTTTCTTGATATCTCCCCCCTTCACAAGTTTAAAACCCACCTTTCACTGATGAACCCAGCTATTTTGAGCTCTAGGATTTCCTTCCCCTCCAAGTTAAGGTGGAGCCTGTCCCTAGCATACAGCCCCTTATCCTCCCAGGTCTCCCCCCAGTCCCCCACCAGGCCATACCCCAATTCCCTATACCACTCCCTGAGCCACTGATTTATATCCCTAATCTTCTTCTTGTTTTCCCCACTAGCCCTTGGCACCAGCAGGATTTCCAAAAAGGAGATCTTACAGCCTATGGAAAGGCATACCCTGGCCAACTCCCGAAACCTTGCCTGTATTTCTAATTCGCTATTCCCATTTATGTCATTTGTCTCCAAGTGCACTAGTATGTCAGTGGTCCCCCCACATTCCCTTGCCAGTGAACACACCTCATGCTTGGCCTTGTGCACCATCAGGCCTGGGTGGCATTTGGTTCTGATAAGACAGAATTTATTTATTTATTTTATTCAGTTTTTGTTGACCGGGTAAGTGTACTAGACAAATCCTGCCTATGTTCAGGCACGAACCAGGGGGGAGTGGGATACAGATGAATTCCAACTGACCTTGAACCAGATTAAGCTGTTGGTGGTATTTTTAGTGAATGAGGGAAATTTGACCAGGACACTGGGGAAATTCCCCTACTCTTCAGAGGGGGAACCTCTGTCCAAGATGGCGGACGCACCCTTGCTTGCTGAGGAGGTGGCGATGGAGGTAGGAGACCTGGTCTCAACTCCTGCCTCTGTGTGTGTAGAGACCACGTGTGCAACTACTGAAGCAAAGCTGGTTTCTGTGTCTACTGCAGAAAATGAATCTACACTACAGGTTACAACTTTAGAACCTCTGCTGGGTCACCCTGACATGGACTCTCAAACGTCTTTACCCCTTGCCGTCCCAATGAGGGATTTTTCCACTTTTGACTCTGCTACTGTCTGTTTGGCTGAAAAGGAGCTTCAGGACCATTTGGGTGATGCAGAACGTCGATTTGAGATTGCAAAGAAGAATTTGAACAGAGAACTGCAACGAATTCGTGAAGTCAGATTGGCAGGATGTATGTCTCCTGCAGCCCACAATAATACTTTGTAACAGCCTACATTGCCTTTTCAAGCGGCTGAGGTGCCGCCCTGTGCAGCCCATCCTGGCGAGTTCTCAGCTGGAGTACTCCCGCCTGCTTCTCAGCTGCCCCTGCAGACTACAGTGACATCATTGCATACAGTGCCTAGTTTCCTATTGTGACACACTGTCCCTCTCAATTGCTATCTCTTGATACCAATCCTGCTACAACACCTACCTGGTCTGTAGAAACAGCATTGTAAGGAGCTGGCTGGGTGCAGGAACCTACAGAGGAGAAGTGGGTTTCTGGTCCGTCCCCTATTCGGTTCCCCTGTCTCAATGATTTTCCTGAGCTGCAGCATTCACCAAACAGAAGTCTGCCTATGTCTGACCCCTTGTGTCTCCCCAAGGAATTGGAACTTACCCAGCACCCAGTCTTGGAACCTTTGCGGGGTTCTCTTATTTGTGTTGCTTCTCCCACTACCATTACAGAGAATACAGCTCCTGCAGTAGTGGAGCCCCCTCAAAGAAAATAGAGCCAAATCGTTCTTTTTCCTCATTGTTTAAATTTCCAATTCTGGCTGCAAAGTGGCATAATGCGGTACGATTGGCTTATATGGGCGGTTTACCTGAGCCACCGGACCGGGTGTATGTAGCTCGGACACTACTCAAGGACTCTCTGAAATTCTTTTCTCGCGAAATATATGCACTGATTCATATTTCCAGCGAAACTATGTCTGATGTCAGCTTCAAAACGCCTCGTGGCTTGGAGCGTTTTTGGTCACGGTATCATGCCTTAAGAAATACTGTCCTGTGGACCCCGTTTATGGCCATTCCCCTTTCCAAACCAGCCTTTAAGAATATTACCGTCCTGTTTCGGAATGAAGGTGTTGACGTCACTGGCATTGTCTATTGGCTAAAACAAAGTTGTACTGTTCAGGGTCAGCCTGAGGCAATATTGGACATGGAGAATATTTGGACTGGAGGCTGGAAGGTTAAGGTTTTGTTACACTCTAATGATTCTGGTCCAGTGCACCTACCTAATTCTTTTTTTATAGGTCGTGATAGGGGTGTCTTGTTTTACCCTGGACAACCGAAAGCTCGTTACCGGTGTGGAGACCCCTCTCACCTTAGTAATGTCTGTGATAAGCTAAAATGTAACACCTGTGGAGAATTGGGTCATGTGGGGATTCACTGTCTAAATGAGTGTAAATGTAATCTTTGTGATGAGCTGGGTCATACGTTTCAAAATTGTCCGTGGGCTGCTCATAATCAGGCCACACATGATGATAGTGCTGATCAACGTTTTGTAATCACGCAAGCCCAGAAGGCTCATCTTAGGACCACCTTAGTAGAGCCGACTTCAGTAGTCACTCGACCTCTATTGCAGGTCCCTGAGCCTGTTGTAGATCAGGTTGTGGTACCCCCGGTGGCCTCTTGTGTGGCAACGGTCCACTGAGACGACCCCTCCTACCCCTGACCCTGTCCAATCTGTCCAGCTTGTCCTGGACCCTGATCCAGGCCCGAGTACTATGCCACCCCCCGAGTACCCATTAGTGTTATGCGTCGGAGGTCTATGAGAAATTACCCCCAGGCATTACTATCGCCTCCTTTGCTTTTGGAACCTCCTCCTGTGGTTTTGTCCAATGCCTTTGAGCTACTCCAAACTGTTTCTGATGATGCTGGAGGCGAGTCTGATTCTTCCTCTGTTGCATCTTCCCTCCTGGATGGTATTACTGATTCTGAGATTCAACTGGGTACTGGTCTTTCTCAGAAGTGGAAGGTGATAGGGAAAAGGAAATCGTAAGGTGTCTCTGTTCTCCTTGTGTTATGTCTCACTTTGTTTGTCATACTATTAATGTGAATAGTATTAAGCGTCTGGCAAAAAGAAGATTGATTTTTTCCTGTTTACGGCTTTTACCTATAGGGATCTTTCTGTTGCAGGATACACGACTCCATACCACCCACAAGATTCGACAGGCACAACAGGACTGGCTTCTAGGTCCTTCTTTTTGGTCCATTGGCCTGGACTCCTGTTCCGGACTTGGGATCTTGTTCAATATCCCAGATTTTCGTTTGCTAAAATTGATTGACGTAGCCCCTGGCAGAGTGTTAGTCTTAGATTTTTTAATTGGGCCCTGTCCTTATCGGGTTATTAATATTTATGCTCCCCAAATTAAGTCTGCACGTATAGCTTTTATTTTCTATTCCGCCCTTATTTGCATACCTCCTTTCAGTTGATATTTTCTGGTGACTTTAACTGTGGCTTAAGTCTTCTTGACAAAAGCTCTTTGCTACTACCCAGAAATTGTTTTGTGACTCCACGAATTAGGGAAGTTGGTTCTGCACTGCTCATCTCACGGATGCCTATTACTCTTTTACTAAAAAACATACTCCTACATTTCAAAAGGGTAAGCTGGCTACCAGAATTGATTTTGTGTTTTTGTCCTGCACACTCCCAATTACCTCTGCTACTGTACAAGCTGTGGAATTTTCTGATCATAAACTGCTTTCCGTAGGCCTTGGTTCTGATGCCACTGTTCGCAAAGGACCAGGACTCTGGAAATTCAACATATCTTTGTTGCAAATTTCGACTTTCATGCAGTCCCTTTCATCCTTTATTCAGGCCTGGAAATCCGTTTTTATTTGTTACGCAGACCCTATTGCATGGTGGAGGGACACTAAACATGATTTGGTGCTCTTTGTGAAAAGATATAGTCGTCAAAAATGTCGAAGAGAATATTTGGAATATTTACAGAAAAGGGTACATTTTCAGTCCTTGTTGACAATAGCTTATACGACAGGACAAGATCTTTCTCAACAATTGCACTTAATTCAGAATGATATGTTGAAATTCCAATCTAGACAATCACAGTAACTTTATCATCAACACAAATTTAATGTGGTAGGCACGAGGGCTGTTGTTTGCCCCTTTGAGTCGAATTCTCAACAAATTACACAAAAGAATATGTTGTGTCTTGCTGATTCTGATGGCACCTTATGTACCTCTCAGTCGGACATCTGTCAGATAGTGACATGTTACACGACTGCCCTCTTTTCTTCCTTTCCAGCTGCAGATGTTGATCCTGCAGTGTTGTATAGGGACCTTGACATCCCTATCCCTTCACAGCCATGTTCTGACTCAGCCTGTATACCTGTTACTGAGTTAGAATTGAAGTCGGTTATTTCTTCCTTACCCTTACGGAAGACTCCTGGTCCAGATGGACTCCCCGCTGCCTTATATAAGGTACTGGGTGACCACCTGATCCCTGAATTAACTTCAGTATTTACCTCCCTGTTAGCTAATGAGTTTATCCCTTTAGATTTTACTAAGGGTACTTTGATTTATATCTATAAACAGAAAGGAGATATACATTCTCTTGAGAATAGGCGCCCCTTATGTATGCTAAACACTGACTTTAAGTTATTAATGAAAATCATTGTACAACGTCTTATGAGGATAGCTGAAGTGGTTTTGCACCCTGCTCAGTCCTGCTCTGTACCGAACAGGAGAATCTCTGACCATTTGATTCTCCTTCGAGAATTATTTTCTCATGGCTACGCAGACTCTGTTTCGGGTTTTATTGTATCGGTAGATCAGAAGTTGGCTTTTGATTCAGTTAACCATGATTTTTATGGAAGGCACTACATTTTATGCATGTGGCTGGTGAAATGATTTGCTGGATTAAGACTTTTTATAGGACTGCCACTGTTGTGCCTGTTGTGAATGGTTGGGTTGGACCTATGATCCCCATAAAAAGAGGGGTTCGCCAAGGGTGTCCTTTGAGCCCTCTGTTATATGTATTTTTTCTAGATGTTTTGCTTCGCCGTCTGAATACTCATCCTCAGATTCATGCCCTTTCTAGTTCTACTTTAATCTCGCCATATACGGCAATTCAATCAATCAAGTTTTTATTTAACCAGGCGTTCATCGTTGAGCAGAAGCTCATTTGCAAGATGGACCTGGGTGGAGCATGAACAATTGTACATACAGGTCAACACAGGTATTTACAAGGCAATACAGATAATACTCTTTACAGAGAGGAAGAAAAAGAAGTTCATATGTACATAGACTTATACAGATATTGTACAGATTACACGGTATTTACATACATAGAAGTGTCTATAAGAAGATAAAGCAGGTTATCTAAGGTTGCAGGAGGAAGTAACGGAAGAAAAAAATAAAAATAAAAATATATACCAGGTAGAGGTGAAGGTAGAAGGTAGAGAGATAGGGGAAGAAAGGCTAGGAGGGCACGGTGCACAGAGAGGAGTTGGTAAAATGGGATGTAGAGAAGATGGATGGAGAAAAGGAGTATATGTGAGCCCCGGGATTGAATGCTATAAAGTACGGGGCATGGTAGGATGTCACAACCCAGGGTAGTGAGCTCCTATCCGAGGTTGGGAAAGGAAGAATAAGGGGATGGACGGGCCTAGTGTTGAAAAGACAGGGGGATAAGAGAGAGAACAATTAGGCTGGTGAGGAGCACCTGCAATTGCATATGCAGACGATGTCTGCGTTATTGTGGCTAATGCAACCTCTGTGGTTACTGCCCTCCAGGAATGTTCTTCCTTTGGTAATTTTTCTGGTGCGAGTTTAAATTTTACCAAACGTTTTGGTATACGGTTAGGATCGAAAATAACCCCTTTTTCACATATTGGTCCTTTACAACTTGTTGAGGAGCCTCAACGCATTTTGGGAGTTTATTTTGGGACTGTAGATTCTGACCTTTTATTGGTCTCTAAATTACAACAAGGCAAACTTAAGGTTGCCTCATGGAATAAGGGGCAGATTGGGAAGAAGAAGCACGTTTTCCTAATCAAGACTTATTTGATACAGACTTTTCTTTATTTAAGCTATGTATTCCCAATCCCTAAACAATTAGAAACTGCAGTTCTTGATCTCTTCTTTCAAGCTCTGTGGGGAAGCCGGCTTAATCCGGTAAAACAGAATGTTACTTACTTACCTATTTCTGAGGGGGGTGTTAACATGATTAATCCTTTGTTATTTTTTTCGTATATTTTTTTGACTGCAAATCTTCGGCCTCTATTGATAAATACTCAGAGAGGGTGGGAACCTTGGTTCTATGATTCTTGCAGATTATGCTTTCATTTATGGGAATGTGATTCATTAACTGTGATACGACAAACTTTGGGTATACCGGTATATATTAAACACATGTTTTTACGTTTAAAACAGTGGAGGATATCTACCCAGATGTTGCTAATGAATTCTCATAAAGTATTATATAATAATCTGCTCCTGATCATTTGTGCAATATAGTTGCCCTTTGAAAAGTGCCCTAGCCAACATCTTCCTTCCCTATTGGTTTTGTTACGGCGTAAAAGGGTGCCTGCTCACATGTGGGACTTTCATTGGCTGTCGTTGTCATGAAAGAATTAACGTCAAAGATAATCATAAACACAAGCAGTCTCAAGACCGACAATGTTCTAGACTATTGTGTATTTCTAAATTGGAAACTATATCACACTTATTTTTTTAGTATTCTTTTATTCGGCACTGGTGGTTTTTTTTGGCAAGAGTCTGGGCCACTCCATTATTTCAAACGGTTTCTTAACAGAATATTATGTATGGTGTTTTTTTCTCCCCAGTGGTCCCTTTGGACTCTGTACACATTATATCTAGTTTCTGTAGTAATTAAATGGAATATTTGGATGGCTCGATGTCTGTTTACTCTACAGCAAAAAAAACTGTTCTTATTCAGAACTTGAGAAGAAAATGGTAACAGACCTAACTAACATTTATGTACATGAACGTACATTATTTTCCAAGGAGACATTACTTGAACTTTGGAAAGCTCTTCCTTGGATCACGGACTCTGATTTTGCAGTGACCTGATGGATTGTCTCTTGATATGCATAGTTCTGTTCTGTTTTTTTTGTTTACTTCTGTTTTGAGTCCACATGAGTTTTTGCAAATTGCTTTTTTTGGTACTGTATGATTTCTTTTGTTTCAATAAAACTTTCCCCTACTCTTTCTGATAAGTGCCATGGGATCTTTAACATCCACCTGAACTACCACCAATCCAGGCAGATGGGACCTCGGTTTAATATCTCATCCAAAAGACCCTACCCCTGCCCCTCCCACTGAATGCCTCTGATCACGGAGTCCCCCAATAGCATTACTCTAACCTCTCCCTTGCCTACAAGTTCACTCCTCGGGTTCCCTCTCCTTCCATGCCCATCCTCATCCCTTCATCCGGTCTCTCCCCCCAACTGGCTCCTTGCACCTCCCACAATCTGGGTGTCAAAGGTAGCCCCCTCACTATTGTCCCTGGTCACCCCCTCTACCCGTGTCCTTGGTCTCTTCATCCTCCTCACCCAAGTATCCTTTTCTGTATCTCTATCCCTACTCCTAACTAAGCCATCCGCCCTATCTATTTGCCTATTTTGCTTCCTGCTCTCTATCATCCCATTTACGTCCTGCGCCTTTCTGCCTATCATGCTCTTCTGTTTCATGCCCTCAGCCTCCTCCTTGTTCCTGTGATCCTCCTTTTTCTTCTCCCCCCTACACCTCTTCCCCCATCCTGTCCGGGTCCCATACTATTGTCCCCCATTTTCGATCCCTGCCTCTTGTCCCAATCTCCCTTCTTATCCCTCCCTGCCCCAGCTTCACCAGCAACATCATCATCATCAATATCACTGTCATTCCCCCTCACGCTCCCCACTTCTACCAACGAGCATAGAGGGTTGAAATGATTTGTGAGCTTTAGCCCACCCCCAATGCCCCTCCCTACCGCCCCTCTCTCGTTACCTCTGGATCCCCCCACCAGTATCTTGCTTACTGCTGTGGAAATTTCCTCCTTTGGTCCCACCTGCCAGGGTCCCCTAGAGCCCCCTGTGTACCCTCCTTCACTCCATGCCTAGTGCGAGAAGCTGCCTTCACTCCTCCCCCAGTGTGGGAGACCCCAGCACCTGGTGCTTCCACGTAAGCGACCCCTTGCCTCCTACCTCTACAATCCACCTCCCCCCCAGCACACCCAGCTGCCTTCTGATCCTCTCTACCGCCTCCTTAAGCTGTGCCAGCTGGTAGCACACTGGGCATCCCACAAACTTCCAAGCCCAGTCAAGTATCATGGCTGCACCACACCCTGTGCACCCAACCACCCTCCCAAAGATACCCACTCTAGTGACATTTGGTCCCCTCTCCATCTTCATAGCAGTCGTTTCTAGGCCAAAACACAACCCCACCCGGTTTTCCAGTGGTCTGAGCTGTAAGTGGCCTTACAGCTTTTCAAGCTACCAGTACCTATACCTAGATGATCCCCCCACACAGCATACAAATTATCATTTAAACAGTCCTGTAGGTGCCTCTACAGAATTTCTGTACCTAGATGATCCCCCACACAACATATCACTTAGCTTTTAAACAGACCCCTCACAACTTACAAGGTGACAGTCCAACAGAAACCTCTGAGCTTTGACCCAGGCCACAACCCCCTACTAGGCCAGTCTAATGCAGCTTCCACGGTTGCAGTCCAAAAATTCACTTGGATTTGGATTTGTTCCAGACCGCCATTTCCCACTTGGCCAGGCCATTCCTAACTCCTGACTCCTCCCCCACCAGCTATTTAATAGAGGTCAAGGCCCGGGGGGTAGGAAGAAAAACAGCTCCTCCATTGCAATTTTACAGGAAAAGTGGCTGGGCTTCTTCTTGTGTAGCCCTGTCACAAGCTCGAATCAGGTGCCCTGCACTGTGGTTGGTCCTTTTCCTCCAGCAGCTTGTTTCCTCCCAGCAACCCTGGCCCGCTGCCGATATGCAGCCACCAGGAAAAGCACCACACTGGCCCCCTCAAACAGTCGCTGCCTATGCAGCGAGCTCCTGATGCTTCCTCCATTTGCGCTCCCCTCTCCTCTCCTGTGCTGCCAATGCCACCTCCGTTGCACTCCCCTCTCCTGTCCCGCTGATGCAGCCCCTGAGACACAGCTCCCCAGCAAAAACAGCTCCTCCATTGCAGTTTTAGAGCAAAAGTGGCTGGACTTCTTCTTATGTAGCCCCTGCCATGAGCTCGAATCAAGCGCCCAGCACTCTGGTTGGTCCTTTTCCTCCAGCAGTTTGTTTCCTCCCAGCAACCCTGGCCCACCGCTAATTTGCAGCCGCTGGGAAAAGCACCTCACTGGCTCCTTCAAACAGTTGCTGTCTTTGCAGCCAGCTCCTGATGCCTCCGATGCCATCTTTGATTGCGCTCCCCTTTCCTCTCCTCTGCTGCTGATGCAGCCCCCGGGACACAGCTCCCCAGCAAAAACAACTCCTCCGTTGCAGTTACCTAGGTGACAATTTTAGTTGTTTTACTCTTTGGGACTCAATAGAGCTTAAGAATCTTAGTGATGGTTAGGGTCCTAGCTAGGTTCCAGGAGTACGGACTGAGTGTTAGTGAAGGGTTTACAGTGAGCTAGTTGTAGGCGTTTTAGCTTTTTTTTAAGTTCAGAGAACCCACTTCAGCAAACTGTCTTTGTGCCCCCATCTGCTTTGAACTCAGGCATTGCATGATTCATTGTAGCATGGGAGAAGCTTTACTACTGTTTGTGATCATTTGGTTCTGGTCCCCAGAAGCTTACAGTGACTGATTTCAGCATTGACATCGGCCAGAAATGAGACTTGCAGGTGGCAAGCCTGAGAACCCAAGGAGCCATCAGTGAAGATCCTGTGAGCAGCAGAACAGGGCTTGGTCTGAGCCATTGTGCAGGTAGGATTTGGGCCAGCCTGTTCTCATAGACTGTTTCAGGTGCGTATGGCACTGGGAACAGTTGATGGGTGAGATCTTCTGGGTCACACTAGATTCTATGATTGCAGAATGAAAAGCCAGGCAACCTTCTACAACTGCTGCTTCTTGGATGAGGAGATTGCTGTTTTAATTCTATGGAGGCTGTACCTGTCCCCCGTCTACTACTGGGATTCTTTAACATCAAGGATGAGACAGGACTGCTGGCAGTGAGACAGTCTGCTTCCCCTGATCATAGTTTATTTATTTTGTATTTATTTATTTGCATTTCAGATTAGCACCTCTGCGCTTAAAGCTTGTTTACAAAGGTCCCACGTCATTTAGTACAACACATACACATAGAGTGATTTACAGTTAATACAGCAGAGTTAAAAATTCAATGTAGAAGGGCTTACAGATTTTGCTGAGATTGAAGTACAGTTCACACATATTGAAGGTTACACAATAATTCTGACGATATGACAACAGGGATACAAAAATTCAACATTGCCAAGCGAACGGATTTGTAATGTAGAACTTATTTGCCGCATAGGAGTTAGAGTAGGGGGAAAGGGGCAGGGAGCGTAGGGAGAAGAGGTAGGTAGAGGTAGGAAAGGCTAAAGTTGAGTAGTAGGTAGCAGTGATGAGGAGGGCAGGAATATGTGGAGGATAGTTGGTGGAGGAGTCGCTCAGAGAGGGGCCTTGTCTGAATGGTGGATGAAACAAAAGGGGCAGAAGAGGGCAGGTTTGGTAGGGAGGTGACGAGGGGGAGAGAGAGAGGGGCCTGGGGTGGAAAGGACTGGGGGATGAGGTGAGGTAGGTAATAGCGGGGAAGGGGACACAATAGGGGTGGGAGGTAAGTAAGTAAGAAAGGGATGGTATGAAAGTTAGGGAGAAAGTGCTAGTGATGGATGGTGGAGGGATAAGGGTATGGTCACACGAAGGGGAAAGGAAAAGCAGGAGGTACCACAGAGGGGAAGATTTAGAGGTGGGGGTGAGGGGTGAGGAAGGAGTAATACAGATGGGGAGGGAGGGATGGAAAGGGACTAGGAGGAAGGTGGGTGACTAAGTGCTGGAGATGGACATAGCCTAGGGAGGGGGGGTGTCACTAGGAGGGGGAGGGGAACATGGGGGGGTGTATGGAGCTAGGTGTTAAAGTCGCATGTACTTGAGGCAGCCAGATGTTTGTGAAGGTGAGATTTGAATTGTCCAATTCTTTGCACTGCTTGGAGGTTGGCATTGAGAGAGTTGATCCATTTAGGGGCTCTGTAGGCAAATGAACATTGCCCCTGGGATGTTCTATGGAAGGGGAATAGCAGCATACTTTCACTTGCACCCCTGGTATTCCTAGGTCAAGAGAATGAACAGAGAAGGTTCTAAACCCCTGGGAAGGGTGAGGCTCAGGGTGGCTTTCTTGTCAAGAAGGCATATCTGGTACTGGATTCTGTTATGTAAGTTGAGCCATCCAGATCGAGTGTAGAGCTCACAGGTGTGGGTAAGCCAATGTGTACCAAGTACTAGTCTACAGGCTTTGTTGGGCGAGGTTTTTATCCTCTTAAGTGCGGTGTCATTGATGGCACCATAGTCTGCAAGCCTGTAGTCAATGACTGATAAACCAGAGCTAGACACTGCAAGCTTGAGGATACCGTCACTTACACAGTGTCTATGCCTGTATAGTTGGCTGAGTCTTGCATTGGCAGCCTTGGCTACTTGATCAATGTGCACCAAAAATGTGAGGGCACGACAGAGTGTGACCCTGACATATTTAAGCTGTTGACCATCTCGATCGGAGTGTTCTGGTTGTATTGGATTTTAAGACAGTATGACCTATGCTTATTCTGCACTGAGGCAAACAGCATTGTCTTCATTTCTTTGTAGTTAAGTAGAAGCTTGGAGTTAATGAACCAAGTTTCAATATCGGAAAAGTCATTCTGCATTAGTTTCTTCAGGGATTGGGGATTGTGGTGGCTTGAAAATAGTACTGCATCGTCCACGTACAGTAGGACATTGCTGCGGCAGGCCTTAGGAAGGTTGTTAAGAAACAGGCTGAACAGAAGGGGACCCAAAATTGAGCCTTGGGGGATTCCAGTAGTGACACTGCGATGATCAGATAAGACATGGTGGATTTTCACTTGTTGACCACGTCCTGTTATATAGCTCTGGAACCATTTCATGGATTCTGTGGACAATCCAAAGTTTGACAGTTAACTTGGCAGTAGGTTGTGACTGACCATGTCAAAGGCCTTGGTTAGGTCAATGTAAGTAGCCCCCACCAAGAGCCTCATGGATGTAGCCAGTAAGTTTCACAAGCACAGAGTTTATGCTATGAAGCTTCCAAAAACCATGTTGTTCACGGCATTGGAGGTTGTACTTATCAAGGTATCCTACAAGCTGGTTATAAACGATCCTCTCAGGTGCTTTCAAGAGTGGTGGAAGGACTGACATAGGCTGGAAGTTGGAATGATTAGACCTATCCCCGTTTTTGAAGACAGGTGTGACCAATGCCACTTTCCAGGATGAGGAAAATTTCCCGGTTATGAAGGACAAGTTTAGGATCCTTGTTAGTGGGGAAAGAACCTCGTCTAGTGTGCAAGCATGAAGCTTGAGGTTTAGGGAGCCACTGGCTGTCAATGATTTCCTTAGCACTTGCTGAAGGTATTTCTTGGCTTTGGTTTTGGAGATGATCTTGAGGTAGAAGGGGGGAACATGATTGCCAGACTGGTTATTAACACAAGTAGGGTCAGAACTGGTTATCGGTGCTAGAAAGTCCGGGGGGAGTATACCACTTAGGTTTGTAAAAGCCTTGTCAAAATGGTTTGTGATTTCAGTAGGGTCTAGAGTAGTGTTTCCATCTATATCGAGCATTGTGAGTGGTGCTTTGTTGGCTTTAGTAGTAAGGGACTTTATGTTGCACCAAAATTTACAGCTGTCTCCTCATGAGTTTTCAAGCTGGGATTTGAAATAGTCGCTTTTTTGCTGTACGGATGGCATGGGTGCATTAATTGCGGGCAGCTTTATATCTCTGAAAGTCTAAGGGGGACACAGAACTTTTGGCTTTAAACCATAGGTTGTCCCTTACATACATTAAGTCTAGCAGTGCCGGGGAGATCCATAAATTACTGGACCCCTTGAGCTTTCTTTTCTTGTAAGGTGCATATACATCACAGGAGGAATTCATTTTGCTGACAAAGTCCTCCAGGGCAGAGTCAGCATCTTTTGTGCTGTAGATAGTAGACCAGTCCTTGTTCAGGAGGTGTGCTTTCAGCGAGTCAAGTTGTTCTTTTTTTTAGTATGCGGGTGGTGATCATTTTGGGTAGGATTTTAGGAGTTTTGTTAGTCCAGGTGCAGAGGATTGGGGAGTGGTCACTGATGACATCAGGAAGTACCATTGTACTGGAAATTCTGACAGGTCTGTTGTTTAGTAACCAGTTTAGAAGTGTACTTGAGCCAGTGCGGTAATTCATGCAGGTGGGGCTCTCAAATAGTTGGGTCATGCTGAGAGCAGAGAGGGTGTCTTTATGGGGTGATGCCTTAGGGGACAGCCAATTTATGTTGAAGTCCCCAAGTAGCAGAACTTAAGAGGTGAGTTTGTGCTCTGATAGGTAGTCTAGAACTGAATTAAAGACAATGGACTGGTCTTTTGCAGGTATGTAGACATACTATGGTGAGGGATTTTCCCCCAGTGCCTACTTGAACTTTAATACTGAGTATTTGTGTATTACCATTGGTTGGGGGGGCCAGTGCAAGCCCTTGAAGGGTGTCCCTTTTATATATGACACAGCCCCAGCTCGTTTGCTTCTGTAGACTTCAGGGAACCTCTCTGCAGCTATGGGAATGCTGCTGAGGAGGAACATTTTTCTACTTAAAAAAAATGGATTTGCTCTGGTGTCGGAAGCAGTGCTTCAGACTACCTTATCCAATATAATAAATTGTTTTCCATATGAGCTGCTTTTCATACAAGAATTTGTACATTGGACAGTTTGCAGTGTCTGGTTTCTCCATTCTGTTTAATTCGCTTTTATTTGTCTTTGATTTTATTTATGCATTTCATTTATTTATTTTTTGTACTGTTGGGTATGATTGGGGAGGAAGGGAAAGGAGTACATTTGATTGGGGTTTAGATTAGTGATTCCCTTGAGGGTATGGCTGTGTAGGTATTTTTTGTATTAGAAAACTGGAGTGATTGTGGAAGTGACTGTTTAGGGCCTAGAGTAGTGAGAATGTGGTGTTTTTGTTTTAAATCTGAGGGTGTGAGGCCATAGGTGTGGGGAGTTGTGTTGACCAGTGTGGATAAGTGTATAGGTCTCAGGCCCATCAGGCTTAGTTACTCCCTGTCCCAGCTGCTTGACCTCCACCCCTTCAATGATCCCCCTGTCAGTGCTGGTGTACAGGCACTACAGGGAGGTGGGCATGGCAAGGAGGCAGGATGGAAGGCAGTGGAGGGTAGGGGTATTAATAAGGGAGACCTACAGAGGTGGTGGGGACCAGGAGGCATCCTGGGGCAAAATGCTGTGAGAGGAGAGACCAGATATGTCTGGTTCCCATACCCAGGGCTCCCGCTGGACAGCATAGACCAGTAACAGTGAAGCCAGCAACCTCCAATCATTCCCTACAGGTGTGCTTTGCAATGTGAGATGAATCAGGAACAAGACCACAGTTAGGGTGGACTTTATATCTGCATTTAATCTGAATAGAATCACAGAGACCTGGCTAAGTAATTATGTGGGCCCAGTGTTGGAAGGATCAATCTTGCCCAGGTTCTCCAAGGTCCACTGCCCACAGAAGGATTGTGAGGGGTGGGGTGGCCATCTGTTTTAGATCCAATCTGACTTTTACTGCGCATCCGATGGGAACTACTTTATCAATTGAATGTGTGGCCGTGCATGGCAGTCCAAGTGCAGGTTGCAGGATCCTTCTCTTGTACCAGCCTCTGGGGCAGAAGAGGAAATTCCTCCAGGAAATTATGGACTTCATCACTGAGAAGGTATTGGAGTTGCCAGATAGTTGCTTCTGGGTGACTTCCATGCCTGGATTGACGATTAACTCTTTTAGTTTGGACAAGATTTCCTCCAGTTGATGGAGTCATTGGGCCTCACACAGGTACTTACCTCTGTGACCCATCAACACGGTCATGCCTTGGACTTTGAATTCTCCCTGGGGCATGGGAGTGAGAACCTTGAGATTGATTCAGCCTGTTGGTTGGACAATTATATAATGAAGTTCTCATTTGGGACCCTCTTTTTCATCCACCCCCACTGGAGATGGTGCGTCATCGCCCTTTAAAGGGATTGTACCCAGTTGGATTCCAGCCAGTGATGTACTTCTCAATTGTGATGGCTGCTTCTGCAGTAGGATTGGGGGAGGCAGTGGTGACCTAAAACAGCGCTGTCACCTCAGCTTTCAACTCTGTCACACTAGTATATATATGACCCAGGACTTCTTACTTACGATCATCGTGGTTCGATGGGGAGCTTAGGGAGATGAAAGTCATGGGTCAGAGATTGGAGCATTGTTGGTGAAAGTCCAGGAATGATCAGGACAAACTGGATTTGAGAGCTCACTATGGTGAGTATCAAAGGGTTATCTGTAAGTAAGCAGCATTCCTGTCCAGTGAGATTGCCACAGGGAAGAACAGACCGGTTCAACTTTTCCAGACTGTGGACAAGTTATTACATCTTGCATGCCTACAACCAGTAAAAGCTAGTTCAGCTGTCAAGTGCAAAGCATTCACTCAGTTCTTTTCTAACCAAGTGTCCTGTATCAGGACTGGGATTACCCCAACTCGGATGTTGTGGCCCCGGAAAGGGAAGGGGAGGGGAGCTGGTTGTCACTAGAAGCACTCCTTCTGCCTGGGGAGTGTTTAGGCTGGTTTCAGTGGAGGAGATTTGTGAGGTTATTTCGGACTTGTGACCCACCCCATGTGAACTGGATGTGGGCCTGGCATGCCTTCTAGTAAGTTGTGTGGGGTTCCTGGGTCCAGTGTTTGCCAAGATAGTCCAGTGCTCCTGTTTAGAGGGGTAATTTTCTACAGCATTGAAAGATGCATTGTTGACGACTCTTCTAAGACAACTATATTTGGACCCGTACTGCTTAGCAAATTTTGGTAGCAGGTCAATACACAACTGCAAGAACAGTGTGGTATTAACCACACTGTGAGAATGCCGTAAACATTGACACTGACAGGGGTAGAATAGCATTAGGGAAGTACCTCTGTAACACATGGACCAATTTAGTTTGGTGTCATCAGCATATTTCATGCACCAATTTTTAAGACCCATAGTTAAGTCGGATATAAATATTTGAAAAATTAGTGGCCCCAAAACAGAACTCTGGGGAGCTCCACTGCTCACCTGTCCTGATTTTAGTACACTATTCACCAGTACCCTCCAAGTTCTATGTGCCAGCCATTGGTTTATCCAAATAATAATTTTGTTATCTAGCCCTCTCTGTTCCTCCGAGGTGAGTCTGCTAGCAGTTCCCAGGGCTAGACTTAAGACATCAGAAAATCATGCATTTGAGGTTGCCAGCCTGGCCCTGTGGAACTCTCTCCCAAGTTCTTTGAAGGAGGCTCCCCTGGTGGAGGCCTTGAAGAGGGGCCTAAAGACCCTACCTTTTCAGAGAGGTGTTTGGTTTTAGCAATTAACTATATCCCCACCAGCTGCCTTTTTATCAAACTGCTCTGTCTCATTTATTTAAATTTTATTTACAAAGCTAATTTTATTTATTTGATTTATTATATGGTGGTTCGTGATTTTAATGATATATAGCACTCATAGCCCCTGGGACTGGTTGCTCAACAAATAAACTCATTGCTACTACTACTGCTTACAAAGAAGTGCTGTACATAAAGGTAATATTAGCATACACGGACAAAGAGCAAAAAAGTCAGAAAATGCTTTCACTCCAGCCTCCCCCAGCAATAACCATAGCTTCACTCACTCATTCATCCTTGCACTTTAATGCCCATCCTTGCCACCCCCTACTTACATACACATACAGTATTTTATCTGCTGCTGTCAGATGACTGTTCTGACTTGGAAAAGGCGCACTGTGGCTTAGGGAGGGGGACTGACTTACTAGCCAGAATTTATCTACTATTGGTCCTTTCCAGATCATGGAAGGGGATATCTCACTTGTAATAAATTGCCCTTTGAGGATGGCGGGGGGTGGGGGACTATGGAGAGAAAATGTAATAAAAACATAGAGTTTGTTCCTGGCAATAGGCCAGGATCAACCTGCAACTTTTTTGTTTAAAGCAGCAGTATTTTTTAAACGTTGTAATGTTTAAAGCAACAGTATTTGTTAAACTTTTTAAAGGGTTACACAGCAGTATTTGTTAGTCAGCATGTAGTTTTTTTTCTGGCAAAAATATTAATATACCCATTTTTTTTCTTTCTTGGTCTTCTTTCATTCCTGAACTAAGATATAGGATTTTGAAGTTTTAAAAAGTTCCCTCTCCCTCACCATGCCTGCCATGAAAAAATTAAATATCTTGGTGCAGTACTGGGTTGTTTGCCATCAGAAACATGTGATAACACCATCGTAATACATCCACTTTACAAATTTATCATGTGCATTCAACAGGTAACATCAATGGAATAGATTTTTAAAAATTGCTAGTGGTGGCCATCTTTAATGAAGTCACTCACTAGTTACAAACTTAGCTATAAAAACAGTTTTAAAAATATCTGAGAAAATATACTGAGGAGGATCTAAGGATACCAGAAATAATTTTTTGCTAATATATATATATACAGTATATATATATATATATATATATATGTAACCCCCACCCAGGTATGCCGTTTCCATCTTGACAGCACTACCTGGTGGGCTGGGTTCGGGGAGAAATATGTCACTCGGCACATTGGCTAGGTTTGGCTACTCTGCAACAGAGGCACCCAAGTAACTCCGGACAAATGAAGCAATAACTGTAATGTCCAATACCAGAAGTGGGATTCTAAAGTGTGGCTTTTATTCACATCCAACAGAATAAACAAAGCATAGATGGACCCCAACGGGGCTACACTCCTGGTAATGCAGATTTATGGAGATCAGAACACATCCTCATTCGCTTTAGCCCTCAGGCTCTGAAACACACTGGGCACACAGCCTGAACTTGTACGCTGCTCTGGGTTTTCCCTGGCTCGGCTCCCTTGCCAGCCCTTTGGACACTTTCCATACAGCATGGAAACATTTACTGGTGGCTCCCTAAACCACCTATGAGCACTTCTGGCTCCATCAGGGAATCTTCCTCATCAATCCCATGTCTGGGTACTTTCCTCAGGCACTGGCCAAGTACCTGAGGGAAAGCAACAGGTGTCCCAAAGCAAACCGATAGAGGTGAATTTGGTTACTACTGATGGGGGGGGGGTCTCCCAACTTTCGTTCCCATAATTCATACCTGGCCATTTCTCTGGACTGTAAAACCTCATCCTTTAAAACACTTTGCTGTGTAGATTCTTTTTAAATGTATTCACATTCAATCTACTGTCTTTACATCCCATTTGTACTGAACTTGAACATACTTAATAAGTGGCTGTGTCCATTACTCTAGACCTCCCACAGAGTTAAGCAGTCCAATCCCCACATCTTCCAAACTGTACTTGGCTGTCTTTTCCTGACCCCACAGTAACAGTCACTTTAGTTTCATCTTGTTTCAGGTGAAAACACATTGGCCCTTTAGCAGAGCAAACTCATCCTTGGTTGCAGGTGCCCCACAGGCATTTTCTCTCCAAAGAAATCTCGCCCAGAACTTCTGGTGCCTCAGCACGAACTTAACTCAGACAGCTTCTTTTTCCCAAGCCAGACCAGGGGAGTTGCCCCTGGAAGCAGGCTGATTCATTCCCCCCATCCCCGCAGGGGTGGGGCCCTGAACCACTGAAAGCGGTCTCTACCACTTCACTGGGCTCTTCTTGTGTTCCTCTTCAGGAGAGAATACACACCTATATAAAAAAAAAATAGCTCTTTGACAGAGCTTAGAGCTCTGAGGGCCTGCTTGCAGCAGAGCACCTCCTTCCTCTACTACAGACTGCAACAGACTCTTCTGAACTAACTTCAAATTCCACAACGTTCTGCTCTAACCTCCAACTGCAACATTCCAGTGTGGCTTATGCAGCTGCGAGAGTTCTAAAATGATGTCATCCCTCAGTCTCAGCTAAGACTGAGAACACAGTGAGACAGTGTGAAATCCATTTAACTGGAGTTTCTCAAGCTGCCTTCCCTGCCTACCACTAGGACTTACTGGTATTCTTGTAACCCCGGGTAACAAGGGGGTTACATATACTGTATGTATGTATATATATATATATATATCTCTCTCTCTCTCTCTCTCTCTCTCTATATATATATATATATATATATATATATATATATATACACTGTATATATATATATATATATATACACCATGGGGTGAGACCAATTCCAGTGACATAAATGATGTTATTTTCACTGGAGTGAAATAAATCCTTCTGACATCAGCAGAGTTAAAATAAATACCATTTATACCTGCTCTGCTTACATCTGTCACCTGCATCTAAAAACACTAAGAAACACCCCTGTAATTTGTTGAGTTCTAAAACAGACCCTACACTGAAATTAACACAATTAAGATAGATGACAGTCAGCTGCAGCACTCCTTCTAAATGTAACAATCTCCAAATCTCTTGTGCTGCATTTCAAAACCCGAGTTTAGTACACTACTGAATCCCTGCATTGCCACATATTGACCTACAAAACGAACAACAAATAACCAGCATATTGCAAGCATCCAGCTTGTCACAGAACAGAACTTCCCTCAGGCAACCAATTACCAAAACACAGCACACCTAATCAAGGCACACACACACACACCAACCAACAACAGCTCCTCTACAACAACCCATTCATAAAGCTTCACACACACACACACACGCTACCACAGTACCAGCATCATTTAAAGTGACATGAACCTCATAACAACAAACATACCTCTCTCACTGAAATTGGTCCCACCTCCATGGTATAAATAGCACACATGATGGGCAGATCATGGAATATGGAAAATATTCTCACTCCTGCATCTTAAGCATTGTATATTTCACTCTGCAGGAGTGAGAATATTTTCCATATTCCACTCCTGCCCATCAAATATCCCCTATATACAGTATATGATGACATTTTTTTTGCTAACAAATATTGCTGCTTTAAACAATCTCTGTGTAGGAAGACTAGTGGTGTGAAGAGAGGAGAGGACAGGGGATGGGGAGGGGATGGACATGGGACTAGCCCAGGCCACCTAGAAAAGGCTAAAGTTTTGTTTTTACTTTTTGTCTGTAATCTGTGAGCAAATAAATATCAAATAGCTGACTATCTGGGTTGCCAAGTACAAGTACTATACTGCACAAGTATGTGGGAAAGGTTCTCGTACACCCCTCATGCCAAGGTTGTATAAAATATAAGCACTAACATAAGCATGGGTTTCCATTTTTGTTGAAATAGACAGATGATTCAGGTAAATTGTGAGGCCTTCAAACATCAGAGCTGTCTGTACAGCTAGCACAATGGACCACCATGAATTATGTATTTTCACTTATAAAATTGTCTGTAAAGATGAAAAAAATTTCAATATAATTAAATATTAGTCACAAGCTGTGATAGCTGCCTAGTTGCGCTGAGATAACTCGACAACATGTGATGATGACTAGTTACTCAGATACTGGAATTTCCCAACCTGTTCAAAACAATCAAATAAACCCAAACAAGATTAACACATACCTTAGTCCTTGACATACGCTGAGTATAACCAGAGAGTCTTCAGCGCCATCAACAAACCCATGATAATAACAGTTATTCTGAAAAATAACCAAAAAAAACTGATGTGAAACATCCTTCAATAAATACAGTCTGTGCCCCTGTATATTCCCACTTATTCCACAGTGATTCATTTTTAGCTCAAATCACTGTTTACATTTTCTGCCCTCTGCTCGGTCCTGGGGACATAATCAGACATGCAACATACCCCTGGTATTTCAAATGCACCCTGTCTCAAAACCTCAGATGTAGCAACAGTAGAAAATGGAGGGAGTTGATAAATCAGACTTACAAAATGGAGCATTTTATGTACTCACTGAATGACAGAAGGAAACAGCTCAGCTCATGATGCACCACCTAGATCCTTAATATTATGAGCAATGATCCTTATTTTTATTCCGTCAGACCCATACAAGAGGGAGGTCTTCTGTCCCTGGGTCCTTCATTCCTCCACTCCCCTGCCCCCCCTCCCCCATATTTCATTAACCACCAAAGTAGACTGGACAGGGTCTGGGTCATAAGCGAACTTTACTATACATGTGAGTGATGAAGGCAGGGTTGGCACGGGGTGGTGAGTTATTTATGGTACCTGTAAGGTGAGACATAAGGTATTTGTGTTTTTCATGGATGAAATAATCTGTATGGAGGGAAAAATGCTAAGAAAAACAACGTCACAAAAAAGTGCACTCTGTCTATTAGCAAACTGAAGCTACCCAGAATGACTCGCTCAGAACCTAGCTACTCTAGCACTTGCCCACAGTAGAGCTGGCGAGATAGCCAAACTATGTGTTCTTAAGAAGATGAAATGTAAAATCTACAGGAGGGACGAGGAAGGTGTAGTTACTGCACATTTAGCAAACAAGTTGTTAATGCCTCTGAGTGGTAGTACTGGTGGGAAAATACCCTGAATATTTTAACAAATCTGTGCATGTGTGCGTATACACACACACGCGTGTGTGTGTGTGTGTGTGTGTGTGTGTGTGTGTGTGCATGCATGTGTGTGTGAGCAAACATGCATGTGTGTGTGTTTGGTATCACTATCTTATGGAGGCAGTGATCCACACAAATAGATGATTAGATACCTTTTATTGGACCAACAGAGTTGTTAAAAAAGAAAATATGTCCTTTGAGCTTTTGGATTACACAGAATCCTTCATCAGAAAGCAATGACAGTTGGTTTGGAAGAATACACTTTCTTAAAGTCCAGATCATACATAAAAAAACAGATAAAAAGCTGTTAAAATCCCATCGGCCTAAACTGCTTTTAAAAATCAACATAGGACCATATAAAGCCAACAGAGTTCCATCAAAGGAAAGGTATTTCAAGGTCAAATCATAAGAACACACACAGCCAGAGAAACAAGTCAGGAACATAGCTTGGGGACAGTGCTGCATCGCAGAGCCTTGTTGGCCGTGGGATCCCCTCTCCTCTGCACACACAGCCAGGGAACCAAGTCAGGAACACAGCTTGGGGACAGCGCTGCACTGTGGAGCCTTAAAGGCCGTGGCACCCCCTCTTCTTCTTTGCACACACAGCCAGGGAAACAAGTCAGGAACACAACTTGGGGACAGTGCTGCACCACAGAGCCTTAAAGATAACGGAAGGCTCCTTCCTGAGAGGACATTTTTCTGCAGGGGTGTTATTTTTAGATGCCCTCCTATATTGACTGATAGGCTCATCTGGAGCTGGTGTTTCCTCACTAGAGCTGGACATTTAGCCACTATTACTGTTGGTACTTTAAGAGCATTTGTACACTGTTGTTGTTAGAAATTTCAGCCTAACGCTGTGTTTAACCAACAACTTATTTTACTGCCTGCTTGTTATCTGCTGGAAGCATCCGTTAGCCTGCCTCGTGGCTGGTGTCTTTTGGGCATCTCTCCCTGCAGTCTCCATTGTCTCTCCATTCTGCTCAGGCCTCCCTAGTTTTTGTTGCGCATGTACACTGGCCTCCCAAGTTCGCACATGCGCATTGGAGTCATTGGCCTCCCCGCCTGCCCCCACCCCCAACCAGCTTCCCTTTGCATAGCTAATGTTTTCCTTTGTTTGCTGTCCTATTTTAGGCTGCTGGACCCCTCTCCTCTGCACACAAGCCAGAGGAACAAGTGGGGAACACAGCTCGGGACAGCGCTGCACCACAGAGCCTTAAAGGTAATGGAAGGCTCCTTCATGAGACGCCACTTTTCTGCAGGTGTTAGCCAGCCAACACTTTGCATCAACTGCCCCCCACCCTCCCACCCAGGGCATCTCTTACTTTATAGTCCCACCCTATCACATGACTAAGTGCCCACTTTCCCATTTGCAGTTTATACTTTTCTCCCACTAGAGGTCTCCCTAACCACTCCCCCTACCTAACCCTCCTCTCAACTCTCTGTCCACCCTTCCTCTCTCTGAGCTCCACCCCTGCCTGTTATTGTGCCATCTTGCCACTAGGATGCAGTATTACCCCCTTTTTTTCTGGCATAGCTGTCTGATTTTCCCTTCCTCTTTGACACTGCCCTCATCTTCTCTAAGAGTCTACCTGTCCTCTTCCCTGCATCTGTCAATATTTGTAGCTTACCCAAAAAACTCAGTGATCTCCAAGTCTGGATTACCCAACACCAACCTGATATCCTTGCAGTTGTTGAGACATGGTTATCCAAATCCACGCCAGACACCCATATATCTCTACCCAGCTACACCTTGCGCCACATCAACAGAATCGGGGAAACGTGGAGGCGGCTGCATAATCTATCTATGCGACTACCTTCAAGCTCATGCACTCCCCCCCAACTAGCAAGTGGTGCCCAAGCCCTATCCCTGAGTGTCTCCCCTGTTCCTTCCAGGGTCCCTGTGATCATCACCATAGTTTACATCCCACACCGTAGACAGAAACCACTTTCCAGTCTCTCCTGGACTATCTCACTACCCTCCCCTCTAAAACTGAGCTTATCACACTTGGTGATTTCAACCTGAACTGGTTCTCCCCCTTTACCTTCCACTACAAAGATGCTCTAGCAGCCCTGGATATCACACAACTTGTCTCTAGTCCTACATGTATGAACCACATCTCTGGTACAGCCACATTGCTCAATCTAGTGCTCTCCAACTGTCCCCATAAAATCTCTGACATCTCCATCATCCCCAAGGCTCTCAGCGACCACTCTCCCATCCTTTTCACATGGTCTTACCATGCACCTAAACCATCCCCCAAGACTATCTTCACCAGGCCCTTCAAACCCAGCAATCTAAGAAAACTCAGAACCTACCTTGATTGGACCCCCCTGCACTGCAGTCAGGATATGGATGATGCACTAAACTTCTTTATAAGTGCCTTCAGTGATGCCTGTAATGGATTTTCCCCCCTCACTAGAAGATTGTTAGAGACCATGACACCCCATAGATTACACCTTACCTGCTTGACCATATGAAACACCTCGATGAGCTGTGGAAAAAAGCCCTTGACTCCAGAACTCCTCTGGACAGACAACACTTCCATATGGCTTGAAATAACTGCACATGGGCCATCAGGAAAGCTAAATCTGATTATTTCAAAGCTGCCCTGACTACAAAATGGGGAAACGGGTACACATTCTGGAACAATCTGAAATCTCTCAATGGCAAATCTACCCCCCCAACATACTTAACATAAATGGGGTTATTACAAACAACCCTCAACTCGTTGCTGAAGTGCTAAACTCCACCTTCTTGGACCTCAGCACTACCCTCCCCCCAAATTTTTTCAGCCCAAGTCCCCTAGCACCCCCATCCGCCCGGCATCCCCTCCTTTCCACTTCTGCACTCTCACTACACAGGAATCCAAACCCTACCTTCTCAGAGCCCTCAGGAAAATGCTCATTAGTAGTGACACTCTTGATCTCTGGATCCTGCAGCTGACATTGGACGAAGTCATCTCCCCCCTAATTTCTCTCCTCAACCTCTCCCTCTGCCTGGGTAAGTTCCCACAATATGGAAGATGGCTCATATTACCCCCCATACGCAAAGCTGGTGACCACCTTACCCCTAGCAATTACCGCCCAATATCTATTCTTCCCCCGCTCTCCAAGGCTCTTGAGTGCATTGTGGTAGACCAGCTTACTGAATACCTCTCTAAATATGACCTACTGACCCTGAACAGCACAGCTTCAGAAAGGGTCATAGCACAACCACAGCCCTCCTTGAATTCACCTGCTTTATACACACTGCCCTGGACAATAGCAGACTGGCCGGTGCAGTGTTCCTTGTCCTATCTAAAGCTTTTGACACCGTAAACCACCCACTCCTTCTCTCCACTCTCTCATAACTTGGCCTGTCCAATGACACCAAAGCTTGGTTTACCGACTATCTGTAAAACCACACCCAGAGGGTAAAAATGCATTCCACCATCTCGAAACCTCTCCCAGTTCTTTCTGGAGTACCTCAAGGCTCCATATTAGGTCCCTTCCTCTTCAGTCTCTACCTCAACTCTCTCCCTAAAGCCTGCTCTGGTGAAATCATATGACACGCAGATGATGCCATCCTCTATGCATCCCATTCCGACCCTTTCCGCTAGAACTCTCCCTCTAAAACTCCTTTACTGAGGCTGAATCTTGGATCATGGAACATAAACTTGTGCTCAACCAGAAAAAGTCTAAAGCAATGCTGTTTGAACATCACCAAAACAAACTCAAACACTCCCCCTAAGCATCAACACTTCCAGCTCACTGCCCCTTGAGAAAGTCCTCTCCTTCAAATATCTGGGCATCACTCTTGACCCTGCCCTCACTTTCCACAACCATATACACCATCTCTGTTCCAACCTCAGCCCCTGTATTGGCCTTCTATATAGACATCGGCACTGCCTCCCTGCAGAAGCCCTCCAACTTGCCATCTCCTCCTCTGTCCTCTCAATACTGGATTACGGCATTGTCATCTATGGGGTAGCTGACAACACTGCCCTTCAAAGAGTTAAAACATCACTTAACAAAGTCTGCTGCCTTTCTCTGGGTTGCCCTAGCACCACCCATACCTGCTACTTCTACAACCAAACAAACTGGCTCGACTTCAATGGCAGGCTACAATACCACTCGTGTGTTCTAGCCAAAACAATCTCCTCTGGTCTCAGTGTTCCCAGTCTCTCCCCTCTCCTGCAACCTACCCCACTTACAAAGTTCACCAGGAGCTCCATCAAACCAACCCACCTGGTGCCAAGATTTAAAACCTCATTTGGCCAATGCTCTTTTGCCTACTATGCCTCTTCATGGCTCAACTCCCTCCCCGCTCACATTACCGAGGAACCTAAGCTTGGCCAGTTTAAATCACTCCTGCGTTCCCACTTCCTCTCCACATGCTCTTGTAGCTGCCCCTAATTCCTTTACAAACTGACAATGTACTTGTCCTGGCTCCCTGTCCTATCCCAGACCACCGTAGTGGACCCCGTCCAGCTCCCTCCCTCCTGTTGCTTCCTCCTCTCTCCCTTTCTCACCCCCCAACATTGACAATGGACTCTGTCCAGCTCTCTCCTCTGCCCTTCCCCCGTCCTTCTAGATCCCCTGTTCACCATGCCATTCCACTGTTTTCACTCCGAGCCACCATATAGCCCTAGAATAGACTCATCCCCCCCACCACTAGTTATCTCTCGATTGTGCAATGAATTGTACTTAAATATTGTACCCAATTGCCTACTGCTTTCCATGTATGATTCTCTGTATTTATGATATCCTCTCAACTGTGCAATGAACTGTAACCTGATGTGGAGCCTTTGAAAAGGAGTCTCAGAGGATTGTAATTCCAAATATCCAAATAAATAAATGCCACAGAATGGATAGCTCCATCTCCAAGACCAGCTATAAAACATACCAAAGGTACATTATGGAGACAGTGGGATCTAGTGGTTAGAGTACAAGTGTAGGAACCAGGAGACAAAGGTTGAGACACACCAGAGCCACTTCCTCACTTTGTCAACTTGAGCAAGTCACTTAAGATCCTTGTGTTTTAGTCCTCTCAGATTTAGAACTGGGTAGAAACAGAGCATTTCCGTACTTTTATTTTAAAAATTGTTTCCAGGAAAGATAGACTGAGTTGAAGCTTATTTCCAGGTGTAACCTCAAATGGGGGAGATAAATGAAAATAAAGGGTGGGAAGAGAAGCAAAAGCATAAATACAGAATAAAGTGCATAACAAGTAAGAAATACTGTACTTTTAATCTGCATGTGCAGTAGCTGTAATAAAGAGTGTAATATAAACAATGCAATAAGCACAAAAATGGGTATCTTAAATACCAAATATTCTAGATATAAAAGTTGTTGCAAACACAGAGAAAAACAGTATTTCTCAGCAAGGAAAAGGAACCATGGCTTAGGATAAAAGTAGAAGCAGCAAGAGCAGCGGGTAGATATGTATGGGAAGGAGTGGTGGGGGGGGCTGCCCCATCAGTGGGACTGCCCAATCTGCAGTACCATCGTAGAACTACAGGCTCAGCTGGTGGCAGCAAGGGTAGAAATATCTCAGCTGTGCCACTAGTTCAACAGGAGCACATTCCCACTCCCCCAGAGACTCACTGGTCTGGGGGTGGAGAGTGGTGGGGGGCAGGATTAGCCATAAGGATGTTGTCCAGCGCAGCACTATCCAGACAACAAACCACTTCACACTCCTAGAGGAGGCTTAGGAACCTGACTCCAGTGGGGGAACTCTGAGTCAGTTTATGGGAAAGGGCAGACAACATGATGACACCCAAGGGAAGCGAGTCTATTAGGAAAGTCTTAGTGGTCAGGAACTTAATGAGTAGAGGGGGTAGAGATGATGGTGGAGGGTGGGTTAGATGAGAGGGGAGTGGTCCGGTACCTTCTTGGTGCATCAGCCATCCAAGATTTAGACAGGAGGGGGTGCTGATACAGCTGGGTACCAATAATCTGGCAAACCAGTTGGTGGAGATGGTGGAGTTGAACTTCTATAGAATGGGGACAGACTGACAGAACACTCAACCTCCCTGGCCTTTTCTGAACTCCTCCCTGTGTGGGCCAAGGAGGGGAACCAGGATAGGATAAGGAGTGATATAATAGAGGAGTTTAATGGGTGGCTTAAGGGATGGTGTCTGGAGATGGGGCACCACTTTGTGGGGAACTGGAAAACTTCCGAACAGGAGATTCTTCAGAGGTGATGGAGTTCACCTAACAAGTAAGGGGGCCTGTGCACTATGGCAGATGTTTGATGTCTATATCAGACATTTAAACTGTCTGCAAGGGAGACTGGGACTAGAGGAACCATGGTGGCAGGTGAGAAGAAGGGGATCCTAGCTAGTACTCCTCACATATGTGGGCTTGTAGCAGCATAGCTGGTACAAAGAAAGTTGTGGCTCTAACTGGACTACATGAGGGAAAATTCCACAGGGGAAGTGCAAAGTGTACAAACACCAAGAAAGACAAGTGTATTAGAGGACAAAGAAAGCAGAAGGGTAGTAGCAAAGCAGGATCAGGGTCAGATGGAATGGGGTATGCCTTAATGCCAGGAGCCTGGGTAGCAAAATCAGTGAGCTTCATGCACTGATGACAGACATTGAGGTGGACCTTGTGGCCATCACAGAAACTTAGCTTCAGAAAATAATGACTGGAATCTGATGGTTCCTGGGTACTCAGTGTTCAGGAGGAAGAGAAGAACAGGTAGAGGGGAGGAGTAGCCCTTTCTGTAAAGGATGGCACTGAGGTGGCTGAAGATGGGTACATCAGGGTTAGTAATGGGGAGACAGAGTCACTGTGGGTGCAACTCACAGCAGCCCCAGGCAAAGAAATGTGCTTGAGGATGATTTATAGACCTCTAGGGCAAGGAGAAGAGAAGGACAGAGAGCTCAGGGAACTTCTTGAGAGAGGAGTGGCAAAGGGGAAGTAGTGGCGGTGGGCGATCTGAACCTTCCAAGCATTAGCTGGGATGTTTCAGTAGCCAGGAGCACCAGATGTGAGGCTTTGCTGGACACCTTCTAGGACTGTCTACTGGTTCAGCTAGTAAAGGAATTCACCAGGCTGACTGCAATTCTTCATGTGGTGCTCACAAACATGGAGGAGGTAGGACCTGTGAGAATAGGGGAGCCACTGGGGAACAGCAACCATAATTATATTTGGTTTGAACTGGCCCTTGGCTACAGAAAACCCAAGCAAGAGCTGAAGTCCTTGATTTTAGAAGGGCTGACTTCAACAGAGTGAGAGAGCTGTTCAGGAAAAAGTTAGTTGGGGTGGACAACATGGAAGTGGAAGAGAGAGATGGGGGCAAAAAAGGGAGCCATTCTTGAGTCATCTAAGGTAAGTATGAAAACAGTAACAAAAAAGAAAAGGTTCAAGAGATCATTATGGTTCTTGGCAAGAGTCAGGGAAGCAGTGAGGGTGAAGAAAAAGGCCTTCTACAAGTATAAAGAAAAATAGGGGGAGGAAGAATGGGAAGACTCCTTACTGAAAAATAGGGAGGCAAAGAAGGCACTTAGGGAAGCAAAAGCAGACACAGACACGGCTTTATGTGGCGGAGATGGTCAAAAGCAGAGAATAGCAGTTATTCTGGCATATTAGGGAAAAAAATAAGAAAGGAGGGGAAATTGTAAGGTTAGTTGAGGGGGTAGGGTGACAGAGGATGATGGGCAAAATTCAGCTGTCCTTAATGATTACTTTTGCTCAGTATTTACTAGGGAGGATAGCAGGCCCTAGCCAGAGAGTGGCATTAAAGCACCCACTAAGGGGGCCCAAGAGATGAGGCAGCCAATATTTACAAGAGAAAGGGCCCCGAAAGGGCTGATAGGCCTAAAGATAGATAAGGCCTTGGGACCAGATGAGTTGCATAAAAGGTTACTCAGGGAGATGGCAGCAGTACTGGCTGAACCCCTGGCAGTTCTATTCAACAATTCATTAAGGACGAGGGGAGTTCCAAAGCAGTGGAGCATGGCGGACATAGTTCCACAACATAGTGGGGAGAACAAGCAGGGAACTACATATTTGTCAGTCTTACTCTATTATAGGGAAGCTTATGGAGTCACTGGTCAAAGAGGACCTCATGGACTACTTGGAAAGCAATGGTCTCTAGGATAGTAAACAGCATGGATTCATGGCAGGGAGGTCTTGCCAGACAAACGTGATATTTTTCTTTGACTGGTTGATGAGGGAATTTGATAGGGGACACATTGTGGATTTGCTCTACTTCTACTTCAGCAAATCTTTTGACTCGGTGCCTCACAGATGCTTGCTGAAGAAGATGGAGGATCTGTGTGTAGCTAAGGTCATAGCAAACTGGGTGAGTAACTGGCTAAAGGGGAGGCAGCACAGGGTTGTGGTCACTAGGGTCAAATCAGAAGAGTGGGAGGTCATGAGCAATGTACCACAGGGATCTGTCTTAGGTCAGGTCCTCTTCAATATGTTCATCAGTGACATTAGTTGGGGAATCCGGGACAGGTTGCATCTCTTCACAGATGACACTAAGTTCTGTGGGAGGGTAGATAGCAATGAGGGAATCTGGGATATGCAAAATGACTTTCAAAAGCTAGAAGGGGGCCCGGCCCAGTGGTGCTGGAGGTTGAGGCACTGGTTGCTACAACTCGCGCTACGCCGGTGACCCAAGTTTGGGAATGAGCCCAGGTCGCCGGGGGTCGGCGGGGGCAAGAGGGGATCGAACGTCCAGAGGACTGCTCTCCTCTCTTGGGGAGGGAGGGCTTGTCATCCCGCTTGCTGACTGCCCTCTGGCAATGACCGGGGGGCAGTACAGGTCAGGAGGCATGTACTGATACCTTGCATCGACCGAGAGGCTGGCCAGGGAGAAAAATGGTGGAAAAGAGCATGTCAGGCTCCTTAATGGTCCACCGCGTCCTAAGGGCCATCCCCAGTTTCTGGATTGGGTCTCGGGGGAGCTGGCACCCTTCTCCCTGGCTCTGCCCAGGGGCAAGCCAGTGGGAATGTCTGGGGTTGGCAGGACCAGGATCAGCAGGACTGAAAGTGAGTCCCTCCTAGAGGGCTGTAGCTGCCTGCCAGAGCTCCAGGTGGAAAAAACAATAATTAAAACAAGAAAAGCTAGAAGGGTGGTCTAAGGTTTGGCAGTTGAAATTAAATGCAGAAAAGTGCAAGGTAATGCACCTAGGGAACAAGAATCCCAGGACAGAGTACTGGATTGGTGGGTGAGACTTAGCACTACGGCTGAGGATCAAGACCTTGAGTTATCATCAGTGACTCCTTCAAACAATGGAGTCAGTGTAGCAAGGCATATGATAAAGTGAGTAGGATACTGGGATGTATCAGGAGAGGTACTGATAGTAACAGCGAAGAGGTAATACTTCCTATATAGATCCTTAATGAGACCACATATGGAGTACTGCACCCAGTTCTGGAGTCTTCACCTCAGGAGGCAGTGTAGCACAGAGGTTTAGGATTCTGAGATGCAAACCTGAAGAGCTGGTTTTGAATCCCACAGCCTCCACTTGCACACTGTAACCTGAGCAAGTCACTTAACTTTCTTGTGTTCCTAGATGTAACTGAAAACAAGCTTCCAGCTTAGTGTGCCTTTCTTGGTTAAACAATTTCCCTTTCCTTCTCAGGAAAGACAGGGATAGGCTGGAGATGGTGCAGTGCAGAGTATCAAAAATTATTCAGGGCCAAAAGGGCAGGTCCTATGAGGAGCGCCTCAAGGCACTGAAAATGTACTCGCTGTGACCAGAAGAGAGAGGGAAGATATGACAGAGACCATCAAGTTCCTAAAAGAAATAAACAAGATGAACTGCAGGGAACTATTTCACTTGAATACTAGTGGCGGTCACATGGACATGAATGGAAACTGACAGGAGAGAGGTTTAGGAAGGACATGCGGAAGTATTATTTGACAGAAAATGTGGTGGAGCCATGCAACAGTCTGCTGGTTGAAGTGGTAGGTGCTAAAACTACTGGTGATTTCAAGCATGGTTAGGACAGAATGAAGAGTATAGTGGTTGCTCGGGGCAGCAGAAACTAGGAAGAGAATGGGGAAAGGATGAAGAGGGATAGGACACTGGAGGGACAGTACATCCCAGATCCAAATAGGGGACTCAGGCAGACTGGATGAACTGTTATATGAGTTGGTAGTTTGCGAAGAAGGAGATAACTGTAGAGGGGACAAAGACTTGCAGGATGCAGGAAGAGAGGATTGATTACTTGCAGGTAGAGGTGTGAGCCAAGAGCTCAGGGATTAGTTATTTGAAGGAGAAGGTGACAAGAGGAAGTAGAGTGGAGAAGCGGTATTGTTCAAGAGGTGGGGAGGTGGGAGAAGAGAGTTTGCACAGAAGAAGTTTTCAATGAGGGGCAGAGAAGGAGCAGAAGTCTACGGAACAGAGTTAGTAGGATGAGAGAATGAGAGAAGCAGAGGTAAGCAGATAGGTAACAGTAGAGGTAGCTAATCAAGAATATGGCTAGGAAGGTAGCACAGTAGGAGAGACACCTGCCCTTGAGGAAAGGAAGGGAGAGAGAAGCGGGGGCAATTTATTGCAAAGTGAGAAAATGAGAGACAAAGGGGTCCAGTCTGGTCAAGGGTAGTTTTAGGGTAGCACTGTAAACCATATCCACGTAAACACTGGAAAGATCATTGTGAGAATAATCTCTCAGTAACCAGGAGTTAGAGGCAGGATTTGTTTTGATATAATGCACCATGTTTAAACAGAATTTTGTGGATATCATTCATATGGGTAGAGAAATCAAGCCAAACGCAGAGCCATTTGAAGGAGGGGATGCCTTCAAGGGGAGCTAGTCGGCATCTTTAAACTGGGTACTGTGGACCCTCTCAGGTATTGGCATACTACAAAAGGGCAAAGAAACCATTTGTTTAGCATTAAGAGAGCTGGTTTGCACTGAACTAGGGTTGGATGTTATCAAAATCAGGCTCAAGTACCACTTCCAACTCAAAGGCCCAGGAACTGGAGGAAAAACATATTTTGCCATCTGCATACATATGATTGTCACAAACACACTCAGCAGGGCAGGCCCCCTGCTCCCACAGTGCCAACCTCAGAGCACAATAGTGTGAACAGGTAACAGGCAGGGTAACCCTCTCATCTGCTTTTGGGTCCAAATCACCTTTAGTCTCAAGTTCTGGGGGATTCAAACTGTGAACCTTATGCTAGCATACCCAATGAACAGGCTCAGATATTCGCATCTTCGGAGATTGTGGTACAATCTTTACCAGGGGCACCAAGCCAGGCTTCCACAATGAAACCTTAAAACTCTGTAAGAAACCTTTAGGTATATTCTTACCTTTCCCAGTTTAGTAACACCATCAAGCCCTTCAAAACAGCTGTCAGACTTAACCACGATATCGCCACATGCAAAAAAACTTGGAAGACACACCCAGATAATATCTTTAAAAAGATTCTTTACTAAAAGATGATAAAATATGAAAAATGTAAACACAGAACAATATATCAAAGAGCTCACAATCACATAAAGAACAAGGAAGATTCTAAAACAAAACTCCTACCACAATACATTTAGATTTTTGCTATCTAAGGTATTACCTCTGGAAGTCGTTTTAAAGTTAGATCAGGAGCTATGTCTCTAGAGTCCTAAGATGACAGTACCACATTTCAGACACAAGTGTCAGTTTAAACTCTATGTTTCCACACCCTTCTGTGAGTCATCTAGCTCCTCCTTTCAGATTTTGAAATTACAAAAATCTCCTTTCAGGAGGTATTTTAAATAAGATGCCATCAGAAGAAAAATACATTTCCTATATATAACTCCTTAATTACACGTTTCCTTTGAACTTAGTAATCCCACACTGGCACCACTATGTTGAAAAAACAACAGGAATAAGCTTAATGATGTCCTGTTTCTGAAGTCATAAGTCACATTTCGGTTTCCACTTCAAAGAGCCTATGCATGTCATAAAAAGGTAATAAAATGTCATTCTGAAGTCAGGTAATTAAATGGTTCCTGGCCAGTTTACATATCCTGTAGCTTCACTGAAACCGGGTTGGGGGGGCACCCATGGAAGCACAGGTTGTCTTATGTGAGACAATCACATACTATATTTTTATTTTACAAATATCATACAATAATCATAACCAGCTGGCCAAGTGTCACAATGACTGTGTTAGAAGACACAGCCAGTGGCAAGGTTATTGAGAAAATTGGAAAACAGGATGAGGCCCAACAGGCAGCACCAGTAGACACCTGGATGTATTGGTCAAAATCACCAACTAGGACAAAGTGATGCTAATCAGAAAGGTAGGAGTGGAACCAGCTGAGCAAAATGTCACATAGGCCAGCACTCACAAGTTTATCAAGATGTAGGGGGTGGGCAACCATACTGTATGCCTCTGCTAGATCAAAGAAGAGCTATTTATGTACATTTGCAAGAGCAGAAGACGAAAAATAGGTCAGTACTGTAGTTCTCTGAGTAAGAAGGTCACATCTTTTGTGGAGGGGAGCCTTTTAGCACACTTCCAAGCCCCAGAAACCATATCTAGGCAAAATAATGAGTTAATAAGGGAGGAACTAGGGATAGCAATTGCAGGAAAAGACAAGAGGAGGAATTGTGGGTCAAGATCATCAGGATTGTGGTCTTTGAGCTGAGATCTGAGATTAGCTAGCATAGCAGTAGGGAGAAAGGAAGAAAGGAAGAGAGATGGGGGTTGGGGAGCAGAGGATGGGAGTGGAAAGCAGGAGGGAGGATGGAGGAGGGAGCAGCATGAGGTGAAGAGTTTTAAAGGATGAGGTATGTTCAGCTGGGTCAGAAACTGGAGAGACTGCTTCTTGAGGTAAAAGATATTTCATTTCATTTGTGCTCGGCTGGCAAAGCAAGCTGTAAAAGGAGAACAATGTCCACACTGAGACCCACAAAGTGGTTGTAAGACACTTTCAAAGCAGCAGCAATGACAGCAGGAGGTGTTACTGCAACAACGCATGACAAGGAGTGTGTTATAGTGAGATAATGGTCCATCTCAGGTGGCTGGAAGCACGAGGCAAGCCCAGTGCTAGGGCCTTTGCCCACCATTATGCACCCTGGAGTGTCCTATTGCAATTATGAAATAGATTATTTTAGTAATTTGATGTATTTTAAACAGATTTTTGTTGAGCTACTTTCAGCTGGGCCATTGTGCTAAAAATAACAGCCCAGCTGAAAGAATCTTATCAATCAGGAGCCAGCATTCTTTCTACCCATTTCATAATGCAGCATATGAGCTATAAACCCAGCAGCAGCAGCAGCAACAGCAAACAAGATGGTTTATTGTAGCACATGAGAGAGTATCAACCACAAAAGCAACATAAACAGTTGGGGCCACCTGATGGCACAGTGGTAATACTGCATGCTCCCATGCTGGTGACCAGGGTTCAGAAACAAGCCTAGGAAGCTGGTTGTGCAGTCTGAGGACTGAGGTGGTGCTGCATGGCAGCTGTTCCAGTCTGGGAGGGAGGCATTGAGAGTCGTCACAGTAACGACCCCTGTAAGTGGGTTGGGGAACTTTATTCCTCCACAGGGGCCCATTAGTGCATACCAGGTCTGATGAGACAGGCTTGATATCAGCAATGTGGACAGTGACAAATGAAAAGGAGAAAATTAGACCATGTCGTCAGGATTACTCCCCTGCTCACCGCAAGCCCAGCACCACCAGCTGGTCCACGGCTCGCTACGATGAGGTCACGGTGAGAGATGGACACTCCCCTGGCCTTGCCACAGGGGGTAATCTATGGGGGACTTAGAGCCAGGTAAGTCCCAGAGATGGTGACTGATGGGTCTGGATGAGCAGAAGGAAGATGAGACATGGTGGAGAAAGGGGCATGGAGAAATGAAAAAATAAAATAGTAGCAGCTTGAGGTGTTACTGCAGTACATGAGAGAGATAATCAAATCCAATAACAGCAACAGCAAGAGGTGCTACTGCAGCACAAAAGAAATAGTCAACCCAACAGCAACAGCAGCAAGAGGTGATACTTCAGCACATAAGGAATATATCAAACCCAACAGTAGCAGCAAGAGGTGTTGTGGCAGCTGCACACATGATATACTGTGTAATCAGACCCAACAACAGCAGCAGCAGCAAGAGATGTTACAGCAGCACATGCGAAATAACCAAACTGCAAAACAGCAGCAGCAGCTCCAAAAGTTGTTACTGCAACTCAAGAGAGCTTATCAAACCCAATGACAACCGCAGCATCACTAAGTGTTAATGTGAGTCATCACTTACAAAATTAGCTATAAAAGCAGTTTTAAGGATATCTGTGTAAGCTAAAAGTACACGGGGAGTGTGACTCTAAGGATTAAGAAATATGTTTTTGCTAAAAAACTTTATGATGGAATTTTTTGCCAACTAACAAAAACCACTGCTTTAAGGGGGGGTGGGTATGTTTGTCGACAGGATATCTGGATGTTTGCGTACAGAGTGTCCTGCCTCAGCTAGAAGTCAGAAACTCTGTCATGAATATGCATGGTGCTGCCTTGCCCTGATTATCTGCTGTATAAGAAGGGGGGATGCAAGCATGGGAAGAATATCAAGCAGCAGTCAGAATAATGGAGCATCCCACGATATCTGGCTCAAGACTCAGCAAAGACAAGACCAACATGGCACCAGCAGACGTTGTGGAGGGCCACCCTTCAAGATATGTCACAGGGATCCATGAGGATCCACTTCCACCATGGAACCACTTTAAAAAGTGTGCAGTCTAAGAGAAAGCACATTTGTAAGTAATATTTACATTAGAGATGCTCTGTAATAAAGTGAAACCCTGGGTGCAGTAGTGTAGAACCCCTGGCATTTAAGCCGAATGAAATGAGTCATCAGGAGGAGGGGGCCTGGCAAGAGTTGCAGTCAGTAAGTACCCAGGATGGGGCCAGGTATCAGAGCCTGCTCCTTGAACAACTAGGGCTATCAGTGACATAGTCAAGAGGAGGCACACATAGTTGACCAGCTATAGTTCTAAATTACAGTATATAATGGTCTGACTTGCTATCTATATATGTTGTCCCTCGTGGGCACAGTAAGACAAGTGCTGACACAGTTTTACCACCAGGTTGGGGCTTGCCCTGTGTGGGAGAACATCACTACATGAATGGTCTTGGAAGCATCAGGAATTCTGACTGGAAGGTTAGAGATGATACAGGAAAATGGGAGAGCACGTCAATTCGCTCCCGTCAATTCGACTCTGGAAAACTCACTCCTGACTGTTTGCCCCTGTCAGATTCACTCCCTGTATCACTCGCTCCATGTCACTTAGCTCCCACAACTTGCTACATGGAACATTTACCCATTGCACCAGTTTTCAGCATTACACCATGGAATTCAGCATAAATAAATAAAAAAAGTACATTTACCCATTGCACCTGTATCACTACATGGAACATTTACCCATTTACACCAGTTTTCAGCATTGTACCATGGAATTCAGCATAAATAAATAAAAAAGTACATTTACCCATTGCACCCTGTATCACTCACTACATGGAACATTTACCCATTACACCCTGTATCACTCACTGCATGGGACATTTACCCATTTACACCAGTTTTTCAGCATTGCACCATGGAATTCAGCATAAATAAATAAAAAAGTACATTTGCCCAAGAATGAATGAATGAGTCATTACCTATTCCTTTTCATAATGCTCCCTTCTCTTCCCTAGTAGCAGTACATATATGGCTGGTTGTAAACACCCAAAACGTTCGCCAATAATGACAAACAACTGGTAAAATAAGGGGGGGGGGTCAATGCTGAAGGTGCCATCAGCAAACCACTGTTTGCATTGTTCCAAGTACTGCAGATAGGCTTCTGTACCAAAAACAAGTATTCAGTCATTGCCTGGACCACTATCTTATAATAGAAAATTTACTTCACAGCCTTGGCTACTTTTAAAGTAAGTAATAATACCCAACAGGGTGGGCGTTATTGGGATATAACGGACCGCCCAGGTGCGTAATGAGGTCCGACGCCACAGGCGGAGGGCCTTATAGCCCCCGGAAGGTCCGTTATATCCATAACGCCCACCCTGGAGGGTATTATTACACTTAGAAAATGGTAATATTATTGTTTTTTAAACAAAGTTTATAAAAATAAGAGGGTGATATTAATACAAAATTAACAGAAATAGCAAGTTCTGTAAAATAGTTCCTTTACTACCACTAGAGGGTGCTGCTGCTTATGAGAAGGCAGTTTTTCTCTTACACAGTGTAGTGTTTTGTTATTGTTCATATTTTTAGGAACCTCATAAGAGTTTTGATATGGCAATACCGAGATTTAAAAAAAAAACAAGGTTTCGTTTCTAAGGTTTGATTGGGAAGTCTGCGGCGGAAGCAGAGCGACAATAATGCGGAGGTCAGTTAGGCACACTCGGAGAGGGAACATACAAGTCTAGTGGGCTGATGAAGTGTGGAAACAACCTGAAAAAAGGTATTGATATATGTTGTTGTGTGGGACTATCTGTTTGTGGCAAACGGGAGCTGTTTTTTTTTCCGCAGTTTCATCATGGTTTGGCCCTGGACTGGAGCGGTAGTTTCTTGTACTGAGTCCCAGCGATGGAGTTGCACTGTTGGGTAGTGTGTGTGTGAGAGCAGGGTGCTGATCGAGATAAAGAGTGGCGGTGACAGCTGGTGTTTTGCTGATGTTTGTAAATAAAACGAAAACTCTTTAGGGGGCTTGCTGTTTTATAGGGTACTGTGTGTCAAACGTGTAAGAAATGCTCTGAGGAGGAGTGAGTTGCATGGGGGGCCTTTGGATCAGTGGCTCGCTAAGCGAGTTAAAAAGAATTGAGCGCTGCGATGTTTCAGGAGGACACAAGGATACGAGGTGGTAATGGGTGATGCGAAAAGGAACTTGCTCTTTGCCGGGCGTTGTTAAAAAATAACACCGGTGGTAGGGAGGATTAGCCAATCAGCTTCTGAGTTTTTTGATGCCCATTTTCTAAAGTGATATAATATTCGGCCAGTGAGAGCTCAGTTAAATTGCAGGGGTTAGGTGGGGCATCGTGCACACGTACACATTGTATTGTCCTTTTAATGTTCTTGTCCACCAATGGCACCTGTGCGCCAATGAAACTTGCTCCTTTGAATGCAGCAGCACTTGTGCTGTTGTGTCCTGATTACATGCTGCACGGTCCTTGGCAGCGTTTAAAGCCTCTGCCCACTCTACTGTGTTACACGAGGTCCCTGCACCCTAATTGGTACCCTCAGAGGTACACCGTAGACAGCTAATGCTTAGGTATAGGTTATATTAATATTTAGGGCTAAGGGCATCTACCGTATAAGAGTAGATGTCAGGATTTAAATGCATATTGTTGTAATCCACTTTGCTTGCTAATACATATATATTTTACCATGTATTTTCTGTCTATTTCTTACTTGTTAGATGCCAAGACACCTGTGTCCTTAAAGTAATTATAATATGTAAGACGGCATTGCCATCTTTTGGTGATTTGTACTTCTACATGTAGCTATGTAAGACTCTGTAAAAGAATTCTTTTGTTCTCAAACTGATGCCTTTACAAAATTGTATAATGTTATCTTGGACCGTGGAGCCACCTCTAATTTAGCCAATAGGGCTCATCTCTGTGACTAAAAATGTTTCTATCTTTTGGTAACCATAAAAATTATCATAGGTATATAATGTAATGCACAAGCTTTACATCTCGGAGACCAGAGAGACCCCAAGAGACTACAGAGAAACCTCGAGGTGTAGGGAACGCTTAGCACTGGCCCCGTCTGTATTGGTAAGAACTGCTTAGGGCAACTGTGATTTATCCTTTGTAGTAATAAACTTGTTTATTACTCTAATGCAACGTGTCTGTGATTGCTTGCATTCCCAATATAAGTCAAAAATCTGAAAATGAAGTTCAGACCTCTCAACAACTGCCACGGGTCTGGAGCACGTGAGTACTGACTAAAAGTAGCAACAATTACTGGGTCATCATAACTTTTGTATGCACTCACGCATTGCAGGTTTTCTATTTTTACAACAAGTTCACATTGCAGTATGGATTTCCATTGTAGCCACATTTTTGGTGAGTGTAAATGTAATTTTGTTCAAATCAAATCAAATCAAATCAAATTTATTTAAAACGCCCAATCCCGAAGGCTCTAGGCGCCACACAAAATCTGTACAGTGTGTCATACTGTATATATTTCAATTACAATATCATACAAATATAAAATATATAAAACTCAGTCACCAAATGCCTGCATAAATAAAAAGTCTTCAGACGACTCTTAAAGGCCTCTATAGTGGGAGCCTCTCACTACAACTGGCAATGAGTTCAGAAAGTCGAGCAGCAACTCCAAACGAATCGATCCCCTCGCAGATTTTAACCTAGCTCTCGGAACTTTGAGGAGGCCCCCACAAGAGGAGCGGAGATCTCAGACAGAGGTGTATGGTACCAGGAGATCAGAGAGGTTCATCTACCAGCATCTTCTTTTACGCTCTGACAACACAAACCTCCCTGCCATTTTCATATGTGACAGTTTGTGTGAGGTTGAGGTTGCTTTTTTTTCATAAATTCTGCTGAATGCTGATTGATTGTGACTGGCACAGGCAGGCAATTGGAGTACTGGTAGTAACACTGGGAGCGAGAGCAAAATGCTCAGGTGAACACCGGTTAATGGTATGATGGCAATGTTACTGCATATGTTGAATTCTGCTGAAATCTAACTAACTGTGCAAATCATCAATGGGAGTGGAAGCTGTAGCGGCAGTGGGAGCGAAATGACGCGGCGCAAGAGTGTCAGGAGTGAGTTGTCCAGGGAGCTAATCACCAGGAGCAAGTTGATGTGGAGCAAATTGTCATAGAAATGGGAATAAGTACATGGACAGGGATCTCAGAAACACAGAAAATGATGGCTGAAAAAGACCAACTGGTCCATTCACTTTGCCTGTAAAACCCTCACAAGCCCAAAACCTATTGTCCATACAGGGTTTTAACCCACACTATCACCCCCATGGTCCCCGCCCTACTGCTACCACAGAGTAGCCACTAAGCCTTCACAGTGTCCCAGCTGTGCCTGAAACCACTGGTAGTTTTGGAGCCTGCCACATCAGTTGGCAGATTGTTACACAGCTCCACAGCCCTTTCTGTAAAATAAAACTTTCTCACTTCCCTCATGAATCTCCCCCGGCCCCCATCAGTTTCCACTCATGCCCCGGTGTTCTTGATCCACTACTTATGCTAACTAGTTCCTCACAATTTACCTTGTTCATTCATTTCAGGAACTTGAAGGTTTCGATCGTATCTCCCCTCTCTCCTCTGACCTTCAGCAAGTACAGTACATGATTAGTGTTTTGTGCCGATCCTCATAAGCTCTGCCTTGCTGGCCCTGAATCATTTTGGTCACCCTACATTGCATTATTTCCAGGCTGCCCTTATCTTTGCTTAGGTGAGGACTCCAGAACTGGGCACAGTACTCCAGGTGGGAGAGCCAGTGAAACTGCAGAAGCACTGTTCCTTAGATTAGTGGAGAAAGCCTGTCAGTAATTAAGGGATATGGCGTGGGGTACATGGGCCCCGGAGAACTGGTGGGGTAGTGTTCTGAACCCTAGTGTAAATGGTATGGTGTAGTGTAGTACAGTGACTATCAGTGATATGACATATTCAATGAAGAACTGAAGTGGCAATAGTGATGCCCTTAAGGCTGTGTATCCCCTGGCAGCACAATAAATACATCCTGCTTCATCCCAGCTCCAGTCTGGATCTCTGTTTGTCTGTAATCTCATGTTGTGGTGCTCCAGTTTATGGTTAAGATGCCTCTTTCCCATTGCCGTAGACACGTGGTTCTCAAATGGTGAGGCCAGCCTCCCAAGGGAGGTCCCAAATTGTTCCAGGGGAGGCCTAGTCAAGTCTGAGAATGTACAGTATTTAAATTTTAAGTTTTGGCTGTTTTGTGTGAAAGGATAAAACAAATTAATAAATATGGATAATTGCAGGTGAGATTCTTTACTTATGCACAGATTTGTGACCGACAAGTCCCTATTGAGCAAACGCTTGTTTATAGGTGTGTATTTATATGTAAATTAATGCTGGGAGGAGACATGCTGAGTCAAGGCTTGTTTCTACAATAGGTATTTGTATGCAAATTAGTAACTTGGAAAGGCACACTGAATCAAGGCTTGTTTCTATAGTAGGTATTTATATGTAAATTAATGACTGGGAAAGGCACAGTGATCCGATGCATGTTTTCAGGTGTGACCTGAGGTAAGTGTACAGGAAGTTGCTTAACAACAGGGTAAGAGAGGGAGAGATGAAGTGGCTAGGTTGGTTGTTCCAGACTGAGATGAAACAGAGTAACAAGGGTCCAAGATTCAGAAAAAAGAAGCGACACGTATAACCTGGGTGCCAGGTCAGGGGTGTGGGCAATAAGTTGAATAAAAAGAATATACTCAGTCAACTTTATTAGTTTCACTTTATTCCTGGCGTACTGTGCAAAGTAGTTTTTTTTCTTCTGGGGAGGCCCAAGATTTTTTCCAAATTTGAGGAGGCTTGAAATCTTTTTCATGGCTTGGGGGAGGCTCACTATCACAAAGTGTGAGAACTAATGCCCTAGACCCATGGTGGCACTGGGTTAGTGAGAGGTACAGGTTCTATGGCATTAGGCAGGTGCTTCTCTGATGACAGATGCCACCATATACCCTTAAACACAGGTGGGTGTCTGGGCCTTACACGGGGGCTCATCCTTCAGGATTTGGGGATGGAGGATTTAGGGTGCATTATGCACTTGCTACACCAAGACTTCTTGCACCGTTTAAAAGTTATTTGGTGCAAATCAGTTAAGAAAACACTGAGATATGGGCTTCAACATTTGTGCAGCTTAGAGGAAAAAAAGGTAACATTGTGCCTGCAGTTCGTTTTCACAGCAGACCAGACTGCATTTGGCCTGTTTGAGAGAGGAGCAGCTGGCTCATCTAACCAAAAATTAGACTGGAATCGTGTGATTGGCAGTCGAGTCCAGGAAGCCTGCCCTGCTATGCAAATGAGCAGAACTAGAAGAGGGCCTGCCCACTGGTCGTGTGTGAGGCAGCTCACATGAAGAAGATGCAGCACGAAGATTCAAAAAGTGACACCAAGAGCAAGAAAATGGCTCCAGTGGAACCAGAGCAAAGACTGGACTGAAGACAAAGACCACATAACCACAGCATGCCTTCCAGCCTTCCAACTGACCCTGCAGACAATAGAAACCCACCCTCGGCTGAAGATGCAGCATAGGTGCCCCAGTTGATGGCTGTCCAAAATGCTCCTTACCCTGACATTTGCTTCCAGCAGAGGAACACTGACTTGAATTCCTGTCAAGATTTGAAGTAAGGCTGTGACTATGACTCTAGCCATGCATCTCCGCTTTGGGGATTCATCTCAGGTACAGTCTAATCTAACTAACAGGAGCCAGGGCAGGAACAGATCTCAAAACCATGTAGAAGTACAATTTCAGTAATAGTGGCAATCTTTGGTGTGCACATGGTACATATATTTAAACTGGACTTTATTGCAAACTGAACAAAAGAAAGTCTGGCATGGCAGGGTGAAGACCACACATGAAACTGATGCCAGACTGGATACTGGGCTGACAACGAGGTTGCATCATCAGCAGATGAGCCTCCACATGCAAAGAGAGGGTAAAGTCCTGGAAAAATGTCTGAAGTCAGCCCATAAGCTATGAGAGCCAGGAGACAATGTTTCACCTTTAGGGTACTGGGATTGCTGTTTTTGGCATGTCAGTAAATTATGAACAATCAAAGTATTTGAAGTGTGTTATGATTATGCCATATTAGAACCAGAAATATTGATTACACCCTGTTCCCCTGAAGCAACAACTGGATAGTGGGTCCTCAAGAAAGAATCACCTCCTATCTCGAGAAGAGTGCAACATTAGATCCTAGACAACACGAGTTTACGACAAGGCGATCATGCCAAACAAATTTAATAGACTTCTTCAACTCTGTGTCCAAGATAGTGGACCAGGGCAGATCAGTGGATGTACTCTATCTAGATTTCAGTACAGCATTTGACTCCATTCCATACAGAAGGCTACTTAACAAGTTAACCAACTCAGGAGTGGGTCCTGAAAAGTAGTAAACTGGGTACAAAACTGTCTGAGTGGGAGGAACCCAGTGGGTACTAGTAAACGGCACACTATCAGAGGAAAGGGAGGTGGCTAGTGGGTGCCTCAGGGGTCAGTATTACGTCCCATCCTATTTAATATCTTCATTAGTAACATAGCTGAAGGTTTAGAGGGTAAAGTGTGTCTGTTCGCAAACAACACAAAGATCAGTCACAGTGTAAACACTCCTGGGGGGTGCAAAGGATGAAGTCCAACCTAAAGAAACCGGAACAATGGTCTGGGACCTGGCAAATGAATTTCAATGTGAAAAGGTCAAGGTCGTGCACTTGGGGAAGGGCAACCCAGAGAAGGAATACTTCATGGGAGGAGTGAGATTGGAGGCCACGAATCAGGAGAGGGACCTGGGGGTCATCATTATGGACGACCTAAAAGCAAGCAAACAGTGGGCAGCACTTAGGGCTAATAGGATGCTGGGTTGCATAAGTAGGGAATCTCCAGCAGGAAAAGGGAGGTGGTGCTCCCACTCCACAGATCTCTTTTGTAGCCACAACTGGAGTACTGTGTACAGTTCTGGTGACCACATCTCAAAAAGGACATAGACAGATTAGACAGGGTTCAGCACAGGCAACTAAAATGATACAAGAGCTGTACGAGACACCACATGAAGACAGATTGAGGGAACGTAACATGTATTCTCTCGAACAGAGGAGGGATGGGGGGGACATGATAGAGACCTTCAAATACCTAAAAGGTATCAACAAAACTCATGTACAAGACCTGTTTCTGGGTAGGAGTTACACAAAAACCAGAGGGCATGATATGAAGAATGAGGAAGGGAAGATATAGGATAACACAAGGAAGTTCTTCTCTATGGAAAGAGTGGTGGACCCATGGAACAGTCTCCCCCAGGAAGTGGTAGGGGTCAGGACGGTCAGACGTTTCAAACACGCATGGGATAAATACAAATGCATCATAGCACTCGGCAATAAATAGGGAAGGGGGTAGTTACTCTAAAATTTGCATACTAGATGGATCACAAGGTCCCCTTCTGCCGTCACTTTTCTAGGTTTCTATGTAGGTGTCCACAGTACAGTAGCCACTTCTGTCCAGCCACTACCTGAGTAGTTGCAGTAAGTTGCCATGGCCCATCCTAGGCCCACAAAGAAGCAATGCAGGCCATAGCAAAGGCCAGTGCTGTGGCAGAAGTCTCCATCTGGTGGGAATCCCCAAGGTCCAGGAGGTGACTGCTGGGATGCAGGGGTGAGGCTCGTTCACTCCACCAGTGACTGGGTGCAGTCACAGAGGTGGACCTGGGCATCCTCCTTGGCTGACTCTACAGTGAGTGTGGGGTATGGTGTACCAGATCATGAGAGCAAGTTGTGTTCAGAGGGGAGTCTGGGTGGCAGTCTGGAGTGGTTCATCCACTCACTGGACCAGAAGACCCCCTCCAATTTCATGGCTTTGCCCATGGGTGTAGCTACCCACCCTGCAGCCTGCCCAGAGGTCAGTCCCCAGTCAAACCTACCTGGTCCCCAGAAGCAGATGAAGAACAGCCAGGCCATCCAAACGGAACTTGAACTGGAACCAGAAACAGCAGATGAAGAAATAGAGATCATCAAAAAGGAAACTACAGTCACTCCTATTCTATTATCTTTAAGAGCCCCAAGTTCCCTCGCACTCAAAGTACTGCCATATTAAACACTCCTAAGCAATTGCCTTCAGAAGTCACCACTGTGACCCTATCAGTGACCCAAGTGGTCAAAAGTAAAACAGATTAACAACAGGCTACAGAGAAGGCCATGAACAAGTGGTGATGAGGACCATGGCTGTTTCATGATCAGGGAGCCATAACAAAGTGTGGAAAACTGTGTCTGGTAGACCATGCCATCAAAGGATGGGTGGGAATGAAATATGGGTACTGTTAACCCTACGTGCCTGGATGGTGTGGGAAATAGTTGAGAACCACAGAGGAAAGATTCTTCTGACTGTAGCTAAAAAGGACATGACCAGAGGTGACAATGAATACTATTTGTTTGTAGCATAGGAAACAGATTGATTACATCACTGAAACTAAAACAGTCCCCTGGAAAATGGGGAGGAGCATCCAGATGCACAAAGTATTGTACATGCACATGAACGACCAGCAACTAGGACACTTTGTGTGGACTACTCGGCCTGATGGGGTGTGAGTCAGGAAGCCCCATCCACTTCACTCTGCCTAAAGCACTTGAACTTTTGTAAAAAACAAAATCGATAGCTAGTCAAATTTCTGTTCGTGCAAGTTACAAAGGGTGCAAGGGGCTACAGTCTTTGCACCGAGGAGCGCCACAGTTATAGCAATGTTCTCAAGAAGCCCTTGAGGGCCTTTTCTCCTGTGTGTAGGGGAGAAAGTAAATCAGCTACTCCGCCAAGTGACTGGCTTGTAATATCGGTTTTAGGGGGGCATGGCTTCCCCCTTGACAAAATATTGTAGCAGAGGACACAGAACTACAGTACCTAAGGTTAAAAGTTTAAAACGTACTTAAGGATTTCCTCTGGGAGACCAGCCAGGAAGTGAATTGCTGCTCTCACATAAGACTGTGAAAGAGTAATGGTTGTCTGTGTTTACTTATTTAAAAAAAAACATTTTTCCATTTAAAAAAAATTAAAAATTTCTGGGGAACCTTGTGTGTGGTGTGGTGTGGTGTGGTGTGGCATGGTGTGGTGTGGTGTGGTGTGTTTGCTTTCTTTTTTCTTGCAAGTGGAGCTGGGCCTCACCATTGAGTCCCAGAGAGGTTACAACCTACGAGAAAGTGAAGGCTACTGCAGGGCACCTGGGTACATCCTATTATTACTCTATGCCTATATTGCAGGTATTGTACATTTCACAATCACCAACCCCTTAGTGATTACATTTATTTATTATAACTGTGTGACTCTATTACAGGTACATTATACTGCACAACTGCGTACATAAATGTAGAAACAGCACACACACCAGCTTCAGTTCAGGCTATAACAATTATTAGTGCCAAATTACACAAAATGCAGGTCAAGCATGGCCTGCATTTTGTGTCATTTGGCACTAGTAAAAGTTACACCCTAAATTGAAGCCAGGACATGTGCTGCTTCTATAATTTTGTACTTGAACAGAGCGTGACAGCTGCATCTTTGGGAGCCGGGGAATGCGCTTCTCCCTCCAATTGCACACTGAACCATATTGTACAATCACCAACCCTTTGTTCACTGTATTAATTTATCATCACTGTGTGCCTATATTGCATGTGTTTTGTATTGCACAATCATAAACCCTTTGTTCATTGTATTTATTTATCATCACTGTGTGCCTGCATTGCATGTGTTTTATATTGCACAATCACCAACCCTTTATTCATTGTATTTATTTATCATCACTGTGTGCCTGTATTGCATGTGTCTTATACTGCACAATCACAAACCTTTTGTTCATTATATTTATTTATCATCACTGTGTGCCTGTATTGCACATGTTTTATACTGCACAATCACAAACCTTTTGTTCATTGTATTTATCATCACTGTGTGCCTGTATTGCATGTGTTTTATATTGCATAATCACCAACCCTTTGTTCATTGTATTTATTTATCATCACTGTGTGCCTGTATTGCACATGTTTTATACTGCACAATCACAAACCTTTTGTTCATTGTATTTATCATCACTGTGTGCCTGTATTGCATACATGCATAGATACATAGACAGTGTCGGCAGATAAGGGCCTATATCCCACCCAGTCTGCCCATTTAAGTTTGTAAGTTCAGTTTATGTTTTCCAGGAAGTCTGTTGCCCCTTACCCCTGACCTCCAGAATTCCTTTATGTCTATCCCATGCATTCTTAAATCCCGTGATTGTTTCAGCCCCCACCACTTCTCTGGCAGGTGTTCCACTTGTCCACCACCCGTTCTGTGAAGAAATTCTTCCTCACGCTTCCTCTGAATCGTCCCTCCCTCCAACTTCATCCCATGCCTTCTAGTCCTGGAACATCTTTTTGCTTAAAAATAGTGCATTCCTGCACCTGTTCCTCCCGTAAGATACTTGTATGTCTCTATCATATCCCCTCTCTCCCTCCTCTCCTCCAGGGAGTACATGTTCAGTGCCTTCAACCTGTCCTCATAGGACTTGTGATGCAATCCATACACCATCTTTGTTGCCCTCCTCTGAACCTTCTCTACCCTGTCTATGTCCTTACGTAGGTAAGGTCTCCAGAACTGCACAGTGTACTCCAGGTGCGGCCTCACTAGTGTCTTGTATAGTGGAATTATGACCTCCCTTTCGCTGCTGGTGATGCCCCTGCCTATGCATCCCAGCATCCTATTTGCTTTACCTGCTGCCTTGTCACACTGTTTCCCTGCCTTGAGGTCATCAGAGATGATAACTCCAAGATCTCTTTCCTGCTTGGTGCATGCTATCCTCACCCCCAACTGATATATTGTGCCAGGGTTTTTGTGCCCTATATGCATTATCTTGCACTTCCTTGCATTGAATTTCAGCTGCCAAACCCTGACCATTCTTCAAGTTTCTGCAGGTCCCTTCTCATTCTGTCTACACCCTCTGGTGTGTCTACTCTGTTACAGAGCTTTGTGTCATCAGCGAACAGTGAAATTCTGCCTTCTAGGTCCTCCATGAATGTCACTGATGAAGATATTGAATAGTACCGGTCCCAGCACTGATCCCTGTGGTACCCCACTGGTCACTCTTCCCTCTGTGGAGCAGCCATTTACCACCACCCTCTGTGTCCTGCTGCCCAGCCAGTTACCCACCCGCACCACTGTCCTGCCCACGCCCATATTCCCCAGTTTGTGCAATAGTCTCTATGTGGCACAGTGTCACCCTTGTACTCCATTCAGACCCATTACCCTCCTCTTCCCAGTAAAGACTGAGCAGAAATACCTGTTCAATATGTCAGCTTTATGTTGTCATCCTCCACACAGCCCCCATCCTCCCCTTCAGTCTCACTACATGTGTTTTATATTGCATAATCACTAACCCTTTGTTCATTGTATTTAGTTATCATCACTGTGTGCCTGTATTGCATGTGTTTTATACTGCACAATCACCAACCCTTTGTTTGTTGTATTTTTTATTTATTTGTAACTGTAAGCTTGCATTACACATTTTTTAGTATTGCACAATCACCAACCCTTTGTTCGTTGTACAGTATGTATTCCCTACATCACTCCCAAACAAGGACACACCTGAAAATGAGCCTTGACTCAGCAGGCCTCTCCCTTTCACCAATGAGTTTGCATGCATTACAACATAGTAGCATAGTAATTTAAGGTTGAAAGGGACTCAACGTCCATCAAATCTGCCCCTTGCTTCATCAGTTGGAAGCAAATGTATGCTATGCAAGCATGTAGTAATTTATAGGGATTCCCCACCCACACTTCTACCCATGGTACCCGTGATTCTCTTGGTACAGTAAATACAGGTTACTCACCTGTAACAGGAGTTCTAGGAATGGTATTTGTTGTTCATCCACACTGTCTGGCAGGTATCCTTGCTGCTTTAAATCTTGCCGGAAGGTCTTCAAGCTGGCTCCTCCCACCCACCCGGGTGGTAAAACTCTCGGCTCCACCCCATGATGCCAGATCTGGCCCGCTGGAAGCTCAGGTTGTGCGTCGATGCCGGGGAGGTCGGGTGGGTCGTGTGGATGAACAACATATACCATTCCTAGGAACTCCCAAGTTACAGGTGAGTAACCTGTATTTCTAGGGACATGGATATGTTGTTCATCCACACTGTCTGGTAGACTCCTAGCAGTTCTCCGGGAGGAGTGGCAAGACAATCTCCTATACTTACTTGGGAAAAGAGATCAGAACCAAGGCCCAAAACCAGCATCCCGGTGTGACCCAAGGTCGATGTGGTAATGGGTGATGAAGGTGTGCTGACTTCCAGGTAGCAGCCCTGCAGATTTCCTGGATAGGAGACGTCCCTGGAAGCAGCCATCGATGCAGCAGTATGGCGGGTAGAATGAGCTCTATCCCTCTGGGAGGCTCCATGCCCGCCAACTTATAGCAGAGATCTATGAGGAGGTGACCCACCTGCCTATCGTCCACTGGCTGCAGGTCTGCCAGGTGCGGCTTCAGCGTAGGTGACAAACAGCTGGCCGAATCTCTCCAGATTTCAGCCGTGCACTCCTTATAATAAGTGGCGCCCTTCTAGGGTCCAAAGAATGGAGCCTGTATTCGGCCTCCGAGAGGTATGATGGGAGTAGAACACCGCAGAGTCAACACCTGGTTAAGGTGAAACTCCGACACCACCTTCGGAAGGAATTTCGGGAAGAGGACAACCTTGTCCCTGTGGAGGACCAGGTAAGGAGACCTCAATGCAGAGCACCTGGAGTTCTCCCATCCTTCTGGCTGGACGGATAGCCACCAAGAAGGCGGTCTTCCACGACAGGTGAGAGAGATCACACCTGTAGACATTGTCTCAATGAATCGCTCCATGAGCTTTGCTAGTACTCAGCAGTAAACCACTGAGGGTGAGGTTCTCGCACCGAGGGGAAATGTGATCAAGGCCTTTGAAAATCGCCAGACCACTCTTCTCTCCTCATGCCACCTACTGCTCTCGGCCCGCGCCAGTAAGCAGAGATGGCTGCTAGGTGCACCTTTTAGGGTCATTGACTAAGCCTTGACTAGAAAGGACCATAAATAGTACAAAATGCTTGCCACAGAACAGGGAGGAAGGGTCCAAGCTCTGTTCTGACACCAAATGGAAAATCTCTTCCATTTGAAGGCGAAGCATTTTCTGGTTGACTCCTACGGGATGCCTCAACAACATTGAAGACCTCGTCGGAAAGACCTAGGCCTGGAACTCTAGCTGCTCTGAAACCAGGCCATCAGGTGCAGGGATTGAAAGTCCAGATGGAACACCTTCCCTGATTGACTGAGAGCAGGTCCGGGGCGAGCTGAAGCTGCCCTGGGAGCCTGGAGCTGAGGCTGAGGAGATTCAGGTACCAGAACTGGCAGGCCAGTCTGGGGCTATCAGAATCACCTGCGCCTTGTCCCTCCTTGCCTTGAGAAGCACCTTGTGAATCAAGGGAAATGGGGGAAAGGCGTAAAAGAGGCCTGGGGTCCAGAGCCTCGAGAAGGCATCCCCCTGCAGCGAGCCCTGCTGAGGGGGCGGGCATGAAACAGCCTCAGCTTCGCATTCTCCTTGGAGGCAAACAGGTCCACCTGAGGTGCCCAGGGAGAACAGATCTTGTACTACCTCCGGCAGGAGAGACCACTCGTGGGACGCAGCCCCATCCGCTTAGGGCATCGGCCAGGGTGTTGGAGGCTCCTTGCCACATGAATGGCTAGGAGATCCGCCTCCAGGCTGCGCACGAGTGACCAAATGCGGAGAGCTTCCTGCATAGAAGCATGGGCTGCCATCCCGCCTGGCGTGTTCAGGTAGTACATGGTCGTGGTATTGTCCGCCTGGACTCGGACCACTTGACCCTGGAGAACGGAGCAAAGGCGGTGAGAAATAGGCGACCGCTGAGCTCCAGCAGGTTGATGTGGCATCAGGACCCGTGGGGACCAGAGGCCATGCACCGGTGTTCCCCAGATGGCACCCAACCCATCAGAGAGGCATCGGTCGATAGAGACCGGTGGCTCAGGCGACAAACGGATGCCCTCCTGCAGATGAGATGGAACTGTCCACCACTGGAGAGTGTTCCACATCTCCTGGTCACTATCACTAGCTGGTCCAATGGATCGCAGCATTGTGACCACTGGCTGGCCAGTCCCCACTGAAGGCGCATGTGCCCAGTGTGCGGCAACGGACCACCCTGGTACAGGCCGCCATGAGACCCAGGGAGGCTCAGGAAGTCCCGGTAGGATGGATTGCCCAACCAGAAATGATTGGGCAAAGGAGGTACAACCTCGGCCCTGTCCACCGGGAGCCGGTTCGCTTGAAGAGAGTCGTAGCCTGCCCCAATGAACAGGATCACCTGCTTGCGCTCGGGTCTGACTTGGCCTCATTGATGAGAAGGCCGACTTGAGAGCAAACCTGGAGGGCCAGATCTCTGGACCGCTCCACCTCCTGTCTGGAGGGCTGCTATCAGCCAATCATCCAGGTAAGGGTACACTGGACCCCTCAGCGCCATAGGAATGCTGTCACCACTGCCATGCATTTGGTGAAGACCCTGGGAGCTGGAGATAAGCCAAGAGCATGGCTTGGAATTTCCGAAGAGGGATCCCTCCGCTCGAAAGCGAAGGAATCTCCGATGTGACGGACGGATAGGGACATGAAAGAATGCGTCCTGTAGGTCCAGAGAGCAGAACCACATGCCGTGTTCCAGAGATGGTATTATCTGCACCAGAGTGACCATCCTGAAGGTTCGTAGACCTTAGAACTTGTTCAGGTCGTGCCAGGTCGAGAATGGGGCGCCAGCCCGCTCCTGCTTTCGGAACCAGGAAATACCTGGACACAAACCTGAGTCTGGGGGGTCCTCTACCTCCTGATCACCTCCTTTGGAGGAGGAGAGCGATGATGGCGCTCGACGAGCCGCCAGTGAGGCTCGCGGACCCTGGGGCCTCGAGGTGCGGCGGCTCTGAAGGGCGGGCCTGCTCAATTCTAGAGGCAGGCCTTTTCCCACCACCTCAGTACCCACCTTGACCATGGTAACAGCGGACCAGGTGGAAAGGAGAGCATTGATCGCCTCTAATGGGGGAACTAGGGAAGGTTGACGGGATGGGGCGACACCCCTCAGCCCGTCACTGGGCAGGCTTGGAGGAGGGACCGGCCGAGGGACCTGGGCCTTTCCTCCCTGCTTCCTGTTGGAGGGAGCCAACGCTTGGGTTTGGGATGCCAAGCTCGAGCCTGCTGGCCCTGACGTTGCTGGCCGGAAGGGCCAATGGGCAGAAGGACAAAAGGGCTTAGGCTGTGGCTTGCGGCCTTTGTCCTTCTGAGTGGGAGAGCCCGAGTCCAAGGTAGCATTGACTTCTATCCTCTGCAGGTGACCTTCCACCCCAGGGCCGAAGAGGTCAGTCCCCAAAAAGGGAACATCCGCCAACTTGTGCTGGGTATCCGAGGTAAAGGTGGATATCCTCAGCCAAGCCCGACGACGCATGGCCACTGCGGCCACCACCGACCTGGCACATGAGTCCCCGATGTCTAAAGCAGTCTGGAGCTGCTGTTTGGCCACTGCCCTGCCCTGGTCCCGCACTTGCCTGACAGTAGTCTGCAGATCCGCGGGAAGATGAGGGACGACCTCATCCAGGAAGCCCAACAGGGCATGAGAAAAATGTGCCATGAGGACGGCCGAACTGGCCTGACGAAGGCCGAGAGAGGACGCAGCATAGACTTTTCGCCCGGCATAATCCAATTTCTTGACTCTTGTCGGAGGTTTGTCCACGCCCCCGCTCGTTCGGCACGCCGAAAACGCTGTTGGTAACCAACCCCTCAGCAGAGGGGTGTTCCAAAACTAGACAGGGAACCGGTAGGGACCGCTGATACTTCCTGGCCATTCTGGCCGGGCGCAGGGCAGCAGGGCGCCGCCAAAGCTCCAAGGCCAGACCCACTATGGCCTCGGCCACCAGAAAGGCCTCCGTAGGAGAATCCCCTCGGTCCAGAATCTCCGTGAGGTGATACCTGGCCCGTTTAGAAATGGGTTCGAGCTTCATCCTGGTGGACTCCGAGATGAGCCGAAGCAACCCTAAGAAGGACGAAGGGCTATCGTCCACTGACTGTCCTCCCAAAGACTCCAAGTCCATGCGCTTGGAGAAAAGGGAGGAATCATCCTCGGACTCGGAAGAGTCCTCAAAGAGCTGCCTCGGGCCTGAGCTACCCTCCACCTGCTGAGGTTTATCGGGAGTGAGGGTGACAGACAGCCTATGGGGCAAACCCATAGCCGACCGAGAATTTTTGGTCGGAGCCCCAACTAACGGCTGTGGAGGTGGAGGTTCCACCAGAATTGGTGGGGCAGCTGGAATTGGCCAAACAACCGGCCTGGGAACAGGCTCCTCGGCTACAACGAGGGGTTGTTTCGGCCGCTCCGTTGACAGCCACTTAATGGCCGGGGAAGACGACTGGGTCGGCTTATTCCCGGTCAAAAGGAGCTGTTGCCACATGAGTTCCTCATACCTCCGACGCAACTTGCGCCGAAGCCTCCCCTCGTCCGAGGAGGAGGAAGAGGAAGAGCGGTGGTGCCGCTTGCCGCAGTGCCGAGACCGAGACCGCCTATGACGGCGGGATCGGCTGGACCGTGAGGATGTCCGAGACCGAGACCAAGAGTCTCAGCTAGGCCGAGGACGGCAAGGGGAAGTGTCAGGAATCGGCACTCCCCTCGGCTCGGACGATTCCACCGAAGTCTCCGGAACCGGAGGCACGGATGAGCCGACGGGATCCTCAACTCCCACCGGGGAAACCAGGGAGAGGGATTCTCAGCTTCTCCAGCCGACAACCTGTCTAACGGTCGAGAAAAATCACCGCCGCTGAACGGAGTCTCGTCAACTGGCCTGACGGGACACCGTGAAGCCAGTGGTCAAGCTGAGGGGTTGACCAAGTCGACTGTTGACAAGAAGGGAGGGGATCTTCCTGCTCCCAAGAACGCCGACGGAGAGACTTACTTTTGCTCTTTGGACCTGGAAAAGGGTCCAGAAGAAGTTGGACCTCACCTTTCGTCGAGAGGGTCAGACAAGCCCTTAAAAGAAGCCGAGTACGAGGCACCGAGAGAGGCGGGACAAATGCCGCAACCCGAGGTAGAAGTAGCCCGCGCCGCCCCTCCTCTTGAGGCGATCATCTGCTTTCAGGCTGATCCGCCCAAGTCCGCGCTGCGGACACTGCCAACGGGCCTCTTTAGATTTAACTGGTGGAATTCTAACTTTTCTCGGAAGCTCAGTTGTAATCGGGCAACACGGTCTTCAAGGACGTAGGGCGAAAAGGAAGAGCACAAGTCGCAGGCTCTGGGTCGTGTCAAGGCCCAAGCAGTAGACGCGACATGGAGTGCGGATCCGTCCTAGACATCTTCAGTTCGCGTATAAGTACCTCCGGAACCGAGTCGATTTGTCCATCGTAGCTGGGCGAGGAAAAGAAGACCAAGTCTTTTAGCAAAAACTTTTGATTTCGAACTTTCAAGAATTAGAAACCAGTCTTATACGCAGAGCGTTAAGGAGGGAACCTGAGCTTCCAAGCGGTAAGGAAGATCTGGCGTCATGGGGCGGAGCCGAGAGTTTTACCACCCGGGTGGGTGGGAGGAGCCAGCTTGAAGACCTTCCAGCAAGATTTAAAGCGGCAAGGATACCTGCCAGACAGTGTGGATGAACAACATATCCAAGTCCCTAGAAGTAGAAATTTGTCCAAGCTTACCATGAAGGCCTGTACTGTCTTCATGTCCCCTGGCTCCACCACTAGACTGTTCATAGGTTCATCACCCTGGGGAGAAGACGTGTCTCCTAAAGTTACTCCTAAATTTTCCAGTATTGAGCTTCATGGTACATTCCCCCATCCAGCCAGAGCACACAAGATCAAACATCTGTCTGTTCAACCTTGTCGATACCCTTCAGTATGCGAAGACAGGGATCACATCTCCCCTCAGACTTATTTTCCTCCAGGGTGAATGTGATAAGGGCCTCTTGTTTCTCTTCATAGTTTTCGTCCTCCATACCCTAATCATTTTGGTGGCCCTGTACTGCCCCATTCAACTGCCTCAGAATGTACTACAACTGTTTATTGTATTTGTAATTTTTTTGTGACTGTATTTGATGTGGAACCTTTGTAAATGAGCACGTGCTCAAAGGTAATTCTCCAACGTTTTCAATAAATAAAATAAATACTGTACATAAGTACCATGGGATTATGCTGTTTGTAGCAGTTCAAACATTTCAGGCCCATTGCCATGAGATGCACTTATTGTAAGTGATTTTCAGGGCATATGACTAGGTTGGAAGGTAGTGTATCCTAATAGTTGAATACAGAGGTATGAGCATAGAGACGAGGTTTGATCTCATACTACGTATAGTATTTTTGCTGCATTTTGCACCATGCATACTTTATACATTTTTTCTATGCTCTGCATATTTTGCATCCCTGTTCCCTGTTCCCTCCCTGGGCTGCAGCTAGAAAGGAACCTTGATTCAGTGTGTCCTTCCTGGTTACCAATTTTCAATGAATAAACTATCATTACTAAATGTTGTGACCTTTGAGCAGGGCACTTAACATCACTCTGCATATCCTACACTTTCGCTCAGTGCTTAACCTGGAGCTTTCTTTAACTTCCCTCAGTCCCACTTAACCTGCTACAACCAATGGCTTGTCAATGGCTTTGGGGTACAGTGAGTATGAAAGGAGCCATCTAACACAAAATTCCTTCCCTTACAATAAACTTGCTTTGAATATTTCTTGTACCTGGATTTGAGGTTTTGTAGTCTCAAGTTTTCCATCGCTGGTGTACGTGTAATGGAGAAAATCTTTACTGATCAGATCTCTGTAAAAGAAATACATTCATGAGGCACATATATGTCAACAGTCTTTATACAATTCAGCACAGTGTATGCAGTGTACTTTCTATTCAATACAATTAAATGCAACATATTTCACAGATACCATAAGAAAAATGCTTTAGAAGTTATATGAAATTAATAAATGAAGCAATATACTGCAGCCTACATGACAGAACACATTAACTAGAGAAAGAGTGTAGTCCTCCATTACAAAATACCACTAGAATGGGGGCCCCAGTCTCAGCCGCAAAGGGTGGAAGTGCAATATGAGGTGCAGACTGTCTCCCCTTGGCAATACAATACATTTGTGCTGTATATAAAGCCCCTACAAAGTCACGAGGGAAAAGTCCCACTTACAGCTATGATGCAAAGCAAGGCAGATGGACAGATATTAGTGAGCTCAAATGGAGTTTGCGCTCACTAACAGTCTGGCTAGTGCCTTACACAGATTTGCACGTGGTATAAAGCTAGTCACATGGCACCTTGCCATGTTGTGAATATGAATGTGCGGGCAGTACCACCCAGACATTTCCTCTCACCTGCTCCCCTTTTTACCTTAAAGTCCACTTCTGGGCAAGTTGAAAACCTAATTTTCATAGGCTAAGACCTCCATACCCACCCCACAACCTAAGTTGTGTGTGCACCTGTCATCCAGTGGAAACTGCCTTCCTTTCTTTGTTCCTTGTCATCCCTTAACTCCATCCCCAGGTGCCAGAAATAGTCCCAGTAACAATATCACACACCCCCGACATACACAGTGGGCCATCTGCATGGCAGCCCCCGCTTCTTTTTCCACAAGTCACAATCTGCTTAGTAACCATATCAGATGCAGGGGAAATACAGTTAGGTTTTGTCCTACAAAATACTATATGTATGTGTAGTGCTACCTTCCCCTGGCTAGGAGTTCACTCTTTTGACTCATGGGGGGAAGGTATATGACCATTTCTGTTTAACCTGGGAACTGGGGAGGACCAAGCAATGGGGGGAGGGTCTTCACACTATGATTGAGCACCAGAAACACATACTGGCTGGCCCATCAGCACAGCGGTTGGATTTCTACTTGCAACGCTGGCGAACCGGGTTCAAGAATGGGCTCGGGTCATTAGAGGGCCGGGGGAGAAGGCTTGAGCGTCCGATGACTGCTCGCCTTCTCCAGAGGGGAGGGTGGGGATGTGGTCCGGCACCTTCTGACCCCCAGTGAAGACCGGGGGTATAACAGTGCACCATACAACTAACTAGGGGGCATTGCAGATGTTGGCGTACACCTTGATGTCTTGGCACGCCACCAGGGGAAAAAGGGAAAAATTCTCCTCTGCTCAACTGGATGACAGCCATCTGGTCCCTCTGCCACCATGAGTGCCCTGATCGGGCCCCAGAGACCACCTCAGCAACACCTGAAGGGCCAAGTGTTGTGCTGGATGGCTCCCGCTGGCACCTTTCTCCTTCTCGGACGAGGAGAACCCATCCGGTGAAGGGTTACACTGGATTACCCCAAGAGTGGCTGCTATATGAGGTGGAAGACAGTGACAATGGGCAGGAGTGTGAGCGAGCGACAGGGGAACAAGACCATTGATGGCCCGAAGGAGAGGCCAACGAGGGAGACGTGGGGAGGATAAAGAAATAACAAACAAACAAAAAAAGAAACACACACACACCAAGCAATTACAAATGTCCTCTTCTTGAGATAGTGTCCAGTAGAAGTTTTTACTCTGGCATAGATGGTTTTAACAGACAAAATGCCCCAAGGAGGGCTGCAGGTACAGAAGGTGCAAAGGAACATTTTTTTGTGGTACTTTACACAAAGTCCACTGGGTCCCTGATCATGGGATCAGGAAACATCTCTTTTTGTCCATCCCTCTTCAGGGATCAGAGCCAGGACAGTGAATGTCCTCATAGAATTTGTGACAACTGTGGGTTCACCAAAAGCAAATTTTTCTCTTTAGAGACAGAACACTTTGGAGCAGATTATGTCCTTTCTTTTGCACGCACTTTACTGTGCCATACAACCTTTTACAGTCAGGAACCCTTCCCCATCTTCTGGTCAGAGGGTAGGACCCCAACATCCAGTCAGGGCGATCTACCCCATCTTTTACAGAATGAGTACTGTGAAGGCACCATTTGTACTGTATATTTTAAACAGTCCTCCAAACTTTGAGGTCTCAAGTGGAACAGATAAGGGGAGTAAAGGAGTATTTTACTACCAGTTTTGCATGATTTACTCCCACTTTCTGATTTTAGGAATTTGTTTCCCACCCTGTACATTTACTTGGTACATATGCTCACAATTGGCAGCACCATACAATGCTACCAGCTATGTATCCTCACACTGACAGGTTGGGGACAAAAACAGCATCACCAATAGCTGTGTACAGTGCAGGAGACTATTTCAGGAATGGCTCAGTGGCTGGCCAGAATGGTAGTTGCAATGTGGATAAAAATATTAAAAATATATTAAAAATAGGGGCGCAGCATTATATGGCAGTAAACAGGGAAGTATGTTAAGACACAACAGCAGTATGAGACAGAGAGAGTCCATGACTGCAGGCACCCAGTGAGTCTGAGACTTGTTTTTTAGAGGTGGGGGGGGGGTTAGACAGTTTAATGGATGGTACTACTACTACCATTTAGGTGAAAATACTACCAGGAGGAAGAAGCTGGCAGTAAATACTTCCCAGTACAAAATGTTACCTGGACCACTGGTCTCAACCTCCTAATCACACAGGCATTCTCTCAGGGAGCCATCGAGGTGAATCTAGGTACTGGGCAGCATCCCAAAATAAAAGTCTTTCACAGTTAGGGGATGATACTCACAATTTACTCACAGTTCCTTGACCAGATGTCTTTATGGACTTCTGTCCCACAGAGGTGCACTACAGAAGATTGCCACAGTCATGACTCGGTACTCAGACTCACTCTGTGAATGAACTAGGGCCTGAAACAGGAAAGAAGAGGGTTCCCACCCCTTCTGAAGCTTTCTACACTCAGACTGACTGAAAGCTCTCATTGCTTGACAACCACTGTCACATTTCACTGTAGGCTATGCTGCGGTAAGGCCCCTTCCACTTAGAACCTCTGACCAGATGATCGACAGGGGTTTCAGGGGAGCCCTGGAAGGCAACTGTTTGCTGCCCAGACTGGCAAACTGCAAAAACCTATTGCACTACATGGGGTTCTAGTAATACCAGGAAACACAGGCGTTACATACAGGCTTAGATACAAATACTTCTTATACAGACGATGATTACATGAAAGCATGTGGGGACCTGTATTAACTGAGCGGCCTACTATGGGAAGAGGAGGTGCATGAACCAACACTCTGTGTACAGGGAGCAAAGAATGTTAGACACTAGTGGAGGCAGTGTTTAGCAAGATTGTGGGGGAAGGACAACACTACAGCACAATGCCATGAAAACACAGATGTGCCAGGCAGGGTAGTTAAGGCCAGACAGGTCACTAAACACAGGGACAAAGGCTTGAAAGGCTGAGATGAGCCTATGATATGGGAAGGGAGGGTGGAAGACATGAAGCCATCTTTCTCTTTCTCCAAAAATGTCCTGGGAGATGATGATGAATGATAAAGATCAAAATTCCAATAATTCATATTCTGCCGTTTCAGAATAATACAGGCTGATTTTATTTATTTGTAAGTTATGGCCATGAAGACACACTGTGCTGAGGTTCATTTCCAGGTATGATCTGGAGTGGGTGGTGGGAGAGGGGGTTACAGAAGGATTTGGGAGACAAAATGCAATGAGTGTATGGATGGTGTTAAATGAATACTACTGCTTGGTCTTTACCAAGAAAAAGGATAGAACAGTGCCACAAGGGAGGGTGGGTGAAGGGGATAGGCAAATATGGTTGAGGATATGACAACAGAAGACAGCATTAGGAAGGGACTCATGTCCTTAAAGGTGAATACATTCCCAAGTCCAGATGGCATGAATCCCACTGTTGAGAGAACTGGCGGTGGAACTTGCAGGTCCACTCACAGATCTTTTCAACAGTTCATTTGACATGGGGTGGCATGGCAGAAATGGAGAACTACCCATGTGGTTACTGTTACACAAGAGTGGGCCTAGGGATGACCCTGGGAACTACATGCAAATCAGTCTGACCTCCACTATGGGAAAACTGATTGAGAACATTCTGAAGGAAAAGCTAGTTGGGTTCCTTGAAGCAAATGGGCTCCAAGACAATAGACAACATGGGTTCATGGCAGAGAAGTATTGTCAAACCAACCAGATTAGCATCCTTGACTGAGTAATGAAGGCAGTGGACAAGGACCAGGCAGTTGACATTTTTTACCTGAATTTTCATCAAGGCCTTCAATTTGGAGCCCCACAAGAGGTTAATGTAGAAATTAGAAGACCTAAGGGTGGGAAGCAAATTAACCAGGTGGGTAACAAATTGGCTCAGAGGTAAGTCCGAAAGGATAGTGGTGATAGTGGTGGTGGGAACTCTGAAGTACGAGGGAAGTTACAAGTGGAGATTCGCAGGAGTCAGTGCTCAGCCCAGTATCGTTCAATGTGTTCATTAACAACACTGGAGAAGGCATTAAAGGCAAGATCTACCTCTTTACGGATGACACCAAGCTCTGTGAGGGTGAACACAGATGACGGGGTATGGGACCTAAGAGAAGACCTTGTAAAGCTAGAGAGGTGGTCTGGCATTTAGCAGCTGGGGTTCAATACTAAGTACAAGGTCGTGTACATCGGTAGTAAGAACCTGAAGGGCCACATACAGTCTGTGGGGGAGGGGTCAAGGTCACTGTATCAGAGGAGGAAAATGACTTGGGGTAGCCATTATCAGCAACCTAAAGCAGGCTATGCAGTGCAGAAAGGCAGCAACCAAGGCTAATAGAATACTGGGATGTATAGCTAGAGGGTTCATGAGCAGAAGGAGGAGGTTATCCTGCCACTGTGTGGATCTCGTTGCAGTTGCATCTGGAGTATGATATGCAGGGTGAAGGGGAGGGCCAAGGTTAGCAGGACGGGATGGGGCCCACAGTAATCACTGGATCAGAGGTCTGCGCATTGAGCAAACTCGATAAACCAAACGGCCTTCTGCTAGCTAATTGTGTGTAAGTATGTTTGTATTACACAGTTAAATACATTAATAATATATTTTAATCCTTCAAAAATGATATTTAAAACATTTAACTTATGATGTTCTTGTATAGAAAATATACAAAAATGGCAGTTTTTGTAACCCACCCCCAAATGGGATACTTACCTTTATGCTTTCTCCCTGGCAGCTGCCTCAGGATCCTTTTTTTTTTCTGACTGTTTCTTCTCTCCCAGCTGCCCTCATTCAGGTGACACTCCAGCTCAATCCCCCGATATCCACCAGCACCAGCTATGACCCCCAAGGCTTACACCCCCCCCAGCAGGGTTGGTGGGGGGAGCGCAACCTCAGGCACGGATCTGGTCCACTGATCTGACTAGCCGGGAGTGGAACCTCTGAAAGCTACAATCATCCAACTGCCGGCAGTTTCCTTTTTCTCCCCTGCAGAGGGAGGTGTGCAAGGACTCCATTTGTGGTGCTGTGCACGCTCCTGTATGCTGCATGCCCAGAGTCTGCCCCACCTATGCCCTTCTTCTATCAACATCAGTGCATACACTACAGGAGGTGTGGGTAAGAGATGTAATATAGCTTGGAAGCTTATTCAGGAGTATTTTAACAGTCCAAGCACCTGCATGGAGCAGACGTTGAGTGGTAAGTGACGTCCAACCAACAGCTGCATACAGGTCACAATGGTGGGTTCGGTACAGAGAGTTTGTAATGAACCGCAGAACACAGTGGTAAACGACATCCACTTTATTTAGACTCGAGGTTGCAGCTGACGTGTGTATTAGGTCCCCATAGTCAAGTAGAGGAAGGAATATGACTTGGACCAGCCTGGTTTAGTTCTCTAAAGGAAAAAGGGCCCTGTTTTAAAAGAAAAAGCCTAACCTGATTTTTAGTCTTCTGGCAAGGTTGTCAATATGTTCATTAAAGGAGAGCTTATTATCTAGCCAAAGGCCAAGATACTTGAATTTGGAGGTGACTTCCAATGGTTCGCCTAGAGATGTGACGATAAAGTTTTTAGGTATGTCAAGGGGGGTGGAAGGGGTAGTATTGAGAGTGAAAAGCATTGCTTTGGTTTTCTTGGCATTGAGTAGGAGTTTAGCATTAATAAGATTACATTCAAGTTGAGCAAAGTCAGCTTGAAGCTCATCAATTAATTCAGACACTGATCTGCCAGAGGTATTCAGCCCACTAAGGGGGCCCAAGAGATGAGGCAGCCAATATTTACAAGAGAAAGGGCCCCGAAAGGGCTGATAGGCCTAAAGATAGATAAGGCCTTGGGACCAGATGAGTTGCATAAAAGGTTACTCAGGGAGATGGCAGCAGTACTGGCTGAACCCCTGGCAGTTCTATTCAACAATTCATTAAGGACGAGGGGAGTTCCAAAGCAGTGGAGCATGGCGGACATAGTTCCACAACATAAAGGGGGGAGGAACAAGCAGGGAACTACATATTTGTCAGTCTTACCTCTATTATAGGGAAGCTTATGGAGTCACTGGTCAAAGAGGACCTCATGGACTACTTGGAAAGCAATGGTCTCTAGGATAGTAAACAGCATGGATTCATGGCAGGGAGGTCTTGCCAGACAAACGTGATATTTTTCTTTGACTGGTTGATGAGGGAATTTGATAGGGGACACATTGTGGATTTGCTCTACTTCTACTTCAGCAAATCTTTTGACTCAGTGCCTCACAGATGCTTGCTGAAGAAGATGGAGGATCTGTGTGTAGCTAAGGCTCATAGCAAACTGGGTGAGTAACTGGCTAAAGGGGAGGCAGCACAGGGTTGTGGTCACTAGGGTCAAATCAGAAGAGTGGGAGGTCATGAGCAATGTACCACAGGGATCTGTCTTAGGTCAGGTCCTCTTCAATATGTTCATCAGTGACATTAGTTGGGGAATCCGGGACAGGTTGCATCTCTTCACAGATGACACTAAGTTCTGTGGGAGGGTAGATAGCAATGAGGAATCTGGGATATGCAAAATGACTTTCAAAGCTAGAAGGGGCCCGGCCCAGTGGTGCTGGAGGTTGAGGCACTGGTTGCACCACAACTCGGCCTCGCAGTGACCCAAGTTTGGGAATGAGCCCGGAGTCGCGAGAGGGGTCGGCGGGCGGGCAGAGGGGATCGAGAGGCGATCCTGAGGACTGCTCTCCTCTCTTGGGAGGGAGAGGCTTGTCATCCCGCTTGCTGACTGCCTCTGGCAATGACCGGGGGCAGGCAGGCCAGGAGGCATGTACTGATCGCCTGCATCGACCGAGAGGCTGGCCAGGGAGAAAAATGGTGGAAAAGAGCATGTCAGGCTCCTTAATGGTCCACCGCGTCCTAAGGGCCATCCCCAGTTTCTGGATTGGGTCTCGGGGGGGGGAGCTGGCACCCTTCTCCCTGGCTCTGCCGCAGGGGGCAAGCCACAGGGGAATGTCTGGGGTTGGCAGGACCAGGATCAGCAGGACCGGAAAGTGAGTCCCTCCGCTAGGAGGGCTGTAGCTGCCTGCCAGAGCTCCAGGTGGAAAAAAACAATAATTAAAACAAGAAAAGCTAGAAGGGTGGTCTAAGGTTTGGCAGTTGAAATTAAATGCAGAAAAGTGCAAGGTAATGCACCTAGGGAACAAGAATCCCAGGACAGAGTACTGGATTGGTGGGGTGAGACTTAGCACTACGGCTGAGGATCAAGACCTTGGAGTTATCATCAGTGACTCCTTCAAACAATGGAGTCAGTGTAGCAAGGCATATGATAAAGTGAGTAGGATACTGGGATGTATCAGGAGAGGTACTGATAGTAACAGCGAAGAGGTAATACTTCCCCTATATAGATCCTTAATGAGACCACATATGGAGTACTGCACCCAGTTCTGGAGTCTTCACCTCAGGAGGCAGTGTAGCACAGAGGTTTAGGATTCTGAGATGCAAACCTGAAGAGCTGGTTTTGAATCCCACAGCCTCCACTTGCACACTGTGTAACCCCGAGCAAGTCACTTAACTTTCTTGTGTTCCTAGATCGCAACTGAAAACAAGCTTCAGCTTAGTGTGCCTTTCTTGGTTAAACAATTTCCCCTTTCCTTCTCAGGAAAGACAGGGATAGGCTGGAGATGGTGCAGTGCAGAGTATCAAAAATTATTCAGGGCCAAAAGGGCAGGTCCTATGAGGAGCGCCTCAAGGCACTGAAAATGTACTCGCTCAGACCAGAAGAGAGAGAAGATATGACAGAGACCATCAAGTTCCTAAAAGAAAAAACAAGATGAACTGCAGGAACTATTTCACTTGAATACTAGTGGCGGTCACATGGACATGAATGGAAACTGACAGGAGAGAGGTTTAGAAGGACATGAAGTATTATTTGACAGAAAATGTGGTGGAGCCATGCAACAGTCTGCTGGTTGAAGTGGTAGGTGCAAACTACTGGTGATTTCAAGCATGGTTAGGACAGAATGAAGAGTATAGTGGTTGCTCGGGCAGCAGAAACTAGGAAGAGAATGGGGAAAGGATGAAGAGGGATAGGACACTGGAGGGACAGTACATCCCAGATCCAAATAGGGGACTCAGGCAGACTGGATGAACTGTTATATGAGTTGGTAGTTTGCGAAGAAGGAGATAACTGTAGAGGGGACAAAGACTTGCAGGATGCAGGAAGAGAGGATTGATTACTTGCAGGTAGAGGTGTGAGCCAAGAGCTCAGGGATTAGTTATTTGAAGGAGAAGGTGACAAGAGGAAGTAGAGTGGAGTGCAAAAGCGGTATTGTTCAAGAGGTGGGGGAGGTGGGAGGAGAAGAGAGTTTGCACAGAAGAAGTTTTCAATGAGGGGCAGAGAAGGAGCAGAAGTCTACGGAACAGAGTTAGTAGGATGAGAGAATGAGAGAAGCAGAGGTAAGCAGATAGGTAACAGTAGAGGTAGCTAATCAAGAATATGGCTAGGAAGGTAGCACAGTAGGAGAGACACCTGCCCTTGAGGAAAGGAAGGGAGAGAGAAGCGGGGGCAATTTATTGCAAAGTGAGAAAATGAGAGACAAAGGGGGTCCAGTCTGGTCAGGGTAGTTTTGGGGTAGCACTGTAAACCATATCCACGTAAACACTGGAAAGATCATTGTGAGAATAATCTCTCAGTAACCAGGAGTTAGAGGCAGGATTTGTTTTGATATAATGCACCATGTTTAAACAGAATTTTGTGGATATCATTCATATGGGTAGAGAAATCAAGCCAAACGCAGAGCCATTTGAAGGAGGGGATGCCTTCAAGGGGAGCTAGTCGGCATCTTTAAACTGGGTACTGTGGACCCTCTCAGGTATTGGCATACTACAAAAGGGCAAAGAAACCATTTGTTTAGCATTAAGAGAGCTGGTTTGCACTGAACTAGGGTTGGATGTTATCAAAATCAGGCTCAAGTACCACTTCCAACTCAAAGGCCCAGGAACTGGAGGAAAAACATATTTTGCCATCTGCATACATATGATTGTCACAAACACACTCAGCAGGGCAGGCCCCCTGCTCCCACAGTGCCAACCTCAGAGCACAATAGTGTGAACAGGTAACAGGCAGGGTAACCCTCTCATCTGCTTTTGGGTCCAAATCACCTTTAGTCTCAAGTTCTGGGGGGATTCAAACTGTGAACCTTATGCTAGCATACCCAATGAACAGGCTCAGATACGTACCCTCTTCGGAGATTGTGGTACAATCTTTTACCAGGGGCACCAAGCCAGGCTTCCACAATGAAACCTTAAAACTCTGTAAGAAACCTTAGGTATATTCTTACCTTTTCCCAGTTTAGTAACACCATCAAGCCCTTCAAAACAGCTGTCAGACTTAACCACGTATACGTCACATGCAAAAAAAAACTTGGAAGACACACCCAGATAATATCTTTAAAAAAGATTCTTTACTAAAAGATGATAAAAATATGAAAAATGTAAACACAGAACAATATATCAAAGAGCTCACAATCACATAAAAGAACAAGGGAAGATTCTAAAACAAAACTCCTACCACAATACATTTAGATTTTTGCTATCTAAGGTATTACCTCTGGAAGTGCGTTTTAAAGTTAGATCAGGGAGCTATGTCTCTCTAGAGTCCTAAGATGACAGTACCACATTTCAGACACAAGTGTCAGTTTAAACTCTATGTTTCCACACCCCTTCTGTGAGTCATCTAGCTCCTCCTTTCAGATTTTGAAATTACAAAAAATGATCTCCTTTCAGGAGGTATTTTAAATAAGATGCCATCAGAAGAAAAAATACATTTCCTATATATAACTCCTTAATTACACGTTTCCTTTGAACTTAGTAATCCCACACTGGCACCACTATGTTGAAAAAAAACAACAGGAATAAGCTTAATGATGTCCTGTTTCTGAAGTCATAAAGTCACATTTCGTTTCCACTTCAAAGAGCCTATGCATGTCATAAAAAGGTAATAAAATGTCATTCTGAAGTCAGGTAATTAAATGGTTCCTGGCCAGTTTATATATCCTGTAGCTTCACTGAAACCGGGTTGGGGGGGCACCCATGGAAGCACAGGTTGTCTTATGTGAGACAATCACATACTATATTTTTATTTTACAAATATCATACAATAATCATAACCAGCTGGCCAAGTGTCACAATGACTGTGTTAGAAGACACAGCCAGTGGCAAGGTTATTGAGAAAATTGGAAAACAGGATGAGGCCCAACAGGCAGCACCAGTAGACACCTGGATGTATTGGTCAAAATCACCAACTAGGACAAAGTGATGCTAATCAGAAAGGTAGGAGTGGAACCAGCTGAGCAAAATGTCACATAGGCCAGCACTCACAAGTTTATCAAGATGTAGGGGGTGGGCAACCATACTGTATGCCTCTGCTAGATCAAAGAAGAGCTATTTATGTACATTTGCAAGAGCAGAAGACGAAAAATAGGTCAGTACTGTAGTTCTCTGAGTAAGAAGGTCACATCTTTTGTGGAGGGGAGCCTTTTAGCACACTTCCAAGCCCCAGAAACCATATCTAGGCAAAATAATGAGTTAATAAGGGAGGAACTAGGGATAGCAATTGCAGGAAAAGACAAGAGGAGGAATTGTGGGTCAAGATCATCAGGATTGTGGTCTTTTGAAGAGCTGAGATCTGAGATTAGCTAGCATAGCAGTAGGGGAGAAAGGAAGAAAGGAAGAGAGATGGGGGTTGGGGAGCAGAGGATGGGAGTGGAAAGCAGGAGGGAGGATGGAGGAGGGAGCAGCATGAGGTGAAGAGTTTTTAAAGGATGAGGTATGTTCAGCTGGGTCAGAAACTGGAGAGACTGCTTTCTTGAGGGTAAAAAGATATTTCATTTCATTTGTGCTCGGCTGGCTAAAGCAAGCTGTAAAAAAAGGAGAACAATGTCCACACTGAGACCCACAAAGTGGTTGTAAGACACTTTCAAAGCAGCAGCAATGACAGCAGGAGGTGTTACTTAAGCAATAACGCATGACAAGGAGTGTGTTATAGTGAGATAATGGTCCATCTCAGGTGGGTTGAAGCACGAGGCGAAGCCCAGTGCTAGGGCCTTTTGCCCACCATTATGCACTCCCTGGAGTGTCCTATTGCAATTATGAAATAGATTATTTTTAGTAATTTGATGTATTTTTAAACAGATTTTTGTTGAGCTACTTTCAGCTGGGCCATTGTGCTAAAATAACAGCCCAGCTGAAAGAACCTCTTAGCTAATCAGGAGCCAGCATTCTTTCTACCCATTTCATAATGCAGCATATGAGCTATAAACCCAGCAGCAGCAGCAGCAGCAACAGCAACAAGATGGTTTATTGTAGCACATGAGAGAGTATCAACCACAAAAAGCAACATAAACAGTTGGGGCCACCTGATGGCACAGTGGGTAATACTGCATGCTCCCATGCTGGTGACCAGGGTTCAGAAGCAAGCCTAGGAAGCTGGTTGTGCAGTCTGAGGACTGAGGTGGTGCTGCTGCATGGCAGCTGTTCCAGTCTGGGAGGGAGGGCATTGAGAGTCGTCCCAGTAACGACCCCTGTAAGTGGGTTGGGGAACTTTATTCCTCCACAGGGGCCCATTAGTGCATACCAGGTCTGATGAGACAGGCTTGATATCAGCAATGTGGACAGACAAATGAAAAGGAGAAAATTAGACCTATCGTCAGGATTCTCCCTGCTCACATGAGCCCAGCACCACCAGCTGGTCCACGGCTCGTTACGATGAGGTCACGGTGAGAGATGGACACTCCCCTGGCCTTGCCACAGGGGGTAATCTATGGGGGACTTAGAGCCAGGTAAGTCCCAGAGATGGTGACTGATGGGTCTGGATGAGCAGAAGGAAGATGAGACATGGTGGAGAAAGGGGCATGGAGAAATGAAAAAAATAAAATAGTAGCAGCTTGAGGTGTTACTGCAGTACATGAGAGAGATAATCAAATCCAATAACAGCAGCAACAGCAAGAGGTGCTACTGCAGCACAAAAGAAATAGTCAACCCAACAGCAACAGCAGCAAGAGGTGATACTTCAGCACATAAGGAATATATCAAACCCAACAGTAGCAGCAAGAGGTGTTGTGGCAGCTGCACACATGATATACTGTGTAATCAGACCCAACAACAGCAGCAGCAGCAAGAGATGTTACAGCAGCACATGCGAAATAACCAAACTGCAAAACAGCAGCAGCAGCTCCAAAAGTTGTTACTGCAACTCAAGAGAGCTTATCAAACCCAATGACAACCCGCAGCATCACTAAGTGTTAATGTGGTCATCACTTACAAAATTAGCTATAAAAGCAGTTTTAAGGATATCTGTGTAAGCTAAAAGTACAGGAGTGACTCTAAGGATTAAGAAATATGTTTTGCTAAAAACTTTATGATGGAATTTTTGCCAACTAACAAAAACCACTGCTTTAAGGGGGTGGGTATGTTTATCGACAGGATATCTGATGTTTGCCTATGCACAGAGTGTCCTGCCTCAGCTAGAAGTCAGAAACTCTGTCATGAATATGCATGGTGCTGCCTTGCCCTGATTATCTGCTGTATAAGAAGGGATGCAAGCATGGGAAGAATATCAAGCAGCAGTCAGAATAATGGAGCATCCCACGATATCTGGCTCAAGACTCAGCAAAGACAAGACCAACATGGCACCAGCAGACGTTTGGAGGGCCACCTTCAAGATATGTCACAGGGATCCATGAGGATCCACTTCCACCATGGAACCACTTTAAAAAGTGTGCAGTCTAAGAGAAAGCACATTTGTAAGTAATATTTACATTAGAGATGCTCTGTAATAAAGTGAAACCCTGGGTGCAGTAGTGTAGAACCCCTGGCATTTAAGCCGAATGAAATGAGTCATCAGGAGGAGGGGGCCTGGCAAGAGTTGCAGTCAGTAAGTACCCAGGATGGGGCCAGGTATCAGAGCCTGCTCCTTGAACAACTAGGGCTATCAGTGACATAGTCAAGAGGAGGCACACATAGTTGACCAGCTATAGTTCTAAATTACAGTATATAATGGTCTGACTTGCTATCTATTATGTTGTCCCTCGTGGGCACAGTAAGACAAGTGCTGACACAGTTTTACCACCAGGTTGGGGCTTGCCCTGTGTGGGAGAACATCACTACATGAATGGTCTTGGAAGCATCAGGAATTCTGACTGGAAGGTTAGAGATGATACAGGAAAATGGGAGAGCACGTCAATTCGCTCCCGTCAATTCGACTCTGGAAAACTCACTCCTGACTGTTTGCCCCTGTCAGATTCACTCCCTGTATCACTCGCTCCATGTCACTTAGCTCCCACAACTTGCTACATGGAACATTTACCCATTGCACCAGTTTTCAGCATTACACCATGGAATTCAGCATAAATAAATAAAAAAAGTACATTTACCCATTGCACCCTGTATCACTCACTACATGGAACATTTACCCATTTACACCAGTTTTTCAGCATTGCACCATGGAATTCAGCATAAATAAATAAAAAAGTACATTTACCCATTGCACCCTGTATCACTCACTACATGGAACATTTACCCATTACACCCTGTATCACTCACTGCATGGGACATTTACCCATTTACACCAGTTTTTCAGCATTGCACCATGGAATTCAGCATAAATAAATAAAAAAGTACATTTGCCCAGAATGAATGAATGAGTCATTACCTATTCCTTTTCATAATGCTCCTTCTCTTCCTAGTAGCAGTACATATATGGCTGGTTGTAAACACCAAAAGCGTTCGCCAATAATGACAAACAACTGGTAAAATAAGGGGGTCAATGCTGAAGGTGCCATCAGCAACCACTGTTTGCATTGTTCCAAGTACTGCAGATAGGCTTCTGTACCAAAACAAGTATTCAGTCATTGCCTGGACCACTATCTTATAATAGAAAATTTACTACAGCCTTGGCTACTTTTAAAGTAAGTAATAATACCCAACAGGGTAGGCGTTATTAGGATATAACGGACCGCCCAGTGCGTAATGAGTCGGCGCCACAGGCGGGCCTTATAGCTCGGAAGGTCGCTATATCCATAACGCCCACCCTGGAGGGTATTATTACACTTAGAAAATGGTGTAATATTATTGTTTTTTTTTAAACAAAGTTTATAAAAATAAGAGGGGTGATATTAATACAAAATTAACAGAAATAGCAAGTTCTGTAAAATAGTTCCTTTACTACCACTAGAGGGTGCTGCTGCTTATGAGAAGGCAGTTTTTCTCTTACACAGTGTAGTGTTTTGTTATTGTTCATATTTTTAGGAACCTCATAAGAGTTTTGATATGGCAATACCGAGATTTAAAAAAAAAAACAAGGTTTCGTTTCTAAGGTTTGATTGGGAAGTCTGCGGCGGAAGCAGAGCGACAATAATGCGGAGGTCAGTTAGGCACACTCGGAGAGGGAACATACAAGTCTAGTGGGCTGATGAAGTGTGGAAACAACCTGAAAAAAAGGTATTGTTATTATGTTGTTGGTGTGGGGATCATCTGTTTGTGGCGAAACGGGAGCTGTTTTTTTTCCGCAGTTTCATCATGGTTTGGCCCTGACTGGAGCGGTAGTTTCTTGTACTGAGTCCCAGCGATGGAGTTGCACTGTTGGGTAGTGTGTGTTGTGAGCAGGGTGCTGATTCGAGATAAAGAGTGGCGGTGACAGCTGGTGTTTGCTGATGTTTGTAAATAAACACGAAAACTCTTTAGGGGCTTGCTGTTTTAGGTACTGTGTGTCAAACGTAAGAAATGCTCTGAGGAGGAGTGAGTTGCATGGGGGCCTTTTGATCAGTGGTTCGCTAAGCGAGTTAAAAGAATTGAGCTGCTATGTTTCAGGAGGACACAAGGATACGAGGTGGTAATGGGTGATGCGAAAAGGAACTTGCTCTTTGCCGGGCGTTGTTAAAAATAACACCGGTGGTAGGGAGGATTAGCCAATCAGCTTCTGAGTTTTTTGATGCCCATTTTCTAAAGTGATATAATATTCGGCCAGTGAGAGCTCAGTTAAATTGCAGGGGTTAGGTGGGGCATCGTGCACACGTACACATTGTATTGTCCTTTTAATGTTCTTGTCCACCAATGTACCCTGTGCCGCCAATGAAACTTGCTCCTTTGAATGCAGCAGCACTTGTGCTGTTGTGTCCTGATTACATGCTGCACGGTCCTTGGCAGCGTTTAAAGCCTCTGCCCACTCTACTGTGTTACACGAGGTCCCTGCACCCTAATTGGTACCCTCAGAGGTACACCGTAGACAGCTAATGCTTAGGTATAGGTTATATTAATATTTAGGGCTAAGGGCATCTACCGTATAAGAGTAGATGTCAGGATTTAAATGCATATTGTTGTAATCCACTTTGCTTGCTAATACATATATATTTTACCATGTATTTTCTGTCTATTTCTTACTTGTTAGATGCCAAGACACCTGTGTCCTTAAAGTAATTATAATATGTAAGACGGCATTGCCATCTTTTGGTGATTTGTACTTCTACATGTAGCTATGTAAGACTCTGTAAAAGAATTCTTTTGTTCTCAAACTGATGCCTTTACAAAATTGTATAATGTTATCTTGGACCGTGGAGCCACCTCTAATTTAGCCAATAGGGCTCATCTCTGTGACTAAAAATGTTTCTATCTTTTGGTAACCATAAAAATTATCATAGGTATATAATGTAATGCACAAGCTTTACATCTCGGAGACCCGAGAGACCCCAAGAGACTACAGAGAAACCTCGAGGTGTAGGGAACGCTTAGCACTGGCTCCCGGTTCGTATTGGTAAGAACTGCTTAGGGCAACTGTGATTTATCCCTTTTGTAGTAATAAACTTGTTTATTACTCTAATGCAACGTGTCTGTGATTGCTTGCATTCCCAATATCGACAAAAATCTGAAAATGAAGTTCAGACCTCTCAACAACTGCCACGGGGTCTGGAGCACGTGAGTACTGACTAAAAGTAGCAACAATTACTGGGTCATCATAACTTTTTGTATGCACTCACGCATTGCAGGTTTTTTCTATTTTTACAGCAAGTTCACATTGCAGTATGGATTTCCCATTGTAGCCACATTTTTGGTGAGTGTAAATGTAATTTTGTTCAAATCAAATCAAATCAAATCAAATTTATTTAAAAAGACGCCCAATCCCGAAGGCTCTGGGCGCCACACAAAATCTGTACAGTGTGTCATACTGTATATATTTCAATTACAATATCATACAAATATAAAATATATAAAACTCAGTCACCAAATGCCTGCATAAATAAAAAAGTCTTCAGACGACTCTTAAAGGCCTCTATAGTGGGAGCCTCTCTCACTACAACTGGCAATGAGTTCCAGAAAGCTGGAGCAGCAACTCCAAACGAACGATCCCCTGCAGATTTTAACCTAGCTCTCTGAACTTTGAGGAGGCCCCCACAAGAGGAGCGGAGATCTCAGACAGAGGTGTATGGTACCAGGAGATCAGAGAGGTTCATCTACCAGCATCTTCCTTTACGCTCTGACAACACAAACCTCCCTGCCATTTTCATATGTGACAGTTTGTGTGAGGTTGAGGTTGCTTTTTTCATAAATTCTGCTGAATGCTGATTGATTGTGACTGGCACAGGCAGGCAATTGGAGTACTGGTAGTAACACTGGGAGCGCAAAAATGCTCAGGTGAACACCGGTTAATGGTATGATGGCAATGTTACTGCATATGTTGAATTCTGCTGAAATCTAACTAACTGTGCAAATCATCAATGGGAGTGGAAGTCTAGAAGGCAGGGAGCGAAATGACGCTGCCGCAAGAGTGTCAGGGAGGAGTTGTCCAGGAGCTAATCACCAGGAGCAAGTTGATGTGGAGCAAATTGTCATAGAAATGGGAATAAGTACATGGACAGGGATCTCAGAAACACAGAAAATGATGGCTGAAAAAGACCAACTGGTCCATTCACTTTGCCTGTAAAACCCTCACAAGCCCAAAACCTATTGTCCATACAGGGTTTTAACCCACACTATCACCCCCATGGTCCCCGCCCTACTGCTACCACAGAGTAGCCACTAAGCCTTCACAGTGTCCCAGCTGTGCCTGAAACCACTGGTAGTTTTGGAGCCTGCCACATCAGTTGGCAGATTGTTACACAGCTCCACAGCCCTTTCTGTAAAATAAAACTTTCTCACTTCCCTCATGAATCTCCCCCCGGCCCCATCAGTTTCCACTCATGCCCCGGTGTTCTTGATCCACTACTTATGCTAACTAGTTCCTCACAATTTACCTTGTTCATTCATTTCAGGAACTTGAAGGTTTCGATCGTATCTCCCCTCTCTCCTCTGACCTTCAGCAAGTACAGTACATGATTAGTGTTTTGTGCCGATCCTCATAAGCTCTGCCTTGCTGGCCCTGAATCATTTTGGTCACCCTACATTGCATTATTTCCAGGCTGCCCTTATCTTTGCTTAGGTGAGGACTCCAGAACTGGGCACAGTACTCCAGGTGGGAGAGCCAGTGAAACTGCAGAAGCACTGTTCCTTAGATTAGTGGAGAAAGCCTGTCAGTAATTAAGGGATATGGCGTGGGTACATGGGCCCCGGAGAACTGGTGGGGTAGTGTTCTGAACCCTAGTGTAAATGGTATGGTGTAGTGTAGTACAGTGACTATCAGTGATATGACATATTCAATGAAGAACTGAAGTGGCAATAGTGATGCCCTTAAGGCTGTGTACTCCTGGCAGCACAATAAATACATCCTGCTTCATCCCAGCTCCAGTCTGGATCTCTGTTTGTCTGTAATCTCATGTTGTGGTGCTCCAGTTTATGGTTAAGATGCCTCTTTCCCATTGCCGTGAGACACGTGGTTCTCAAATGAGAGGCCAGCCTCCCAAGGAGGTCCCAAATTGTTCCAGGGAGGCCTAGTCAAGTCTGAGAATGTACAGTATTTAAATTTTAAGTTTTGGCTGTTTTGTGTGAAAGGATAAAACAAATTAATAAATATGGATAATTGCAGGTGAGATTCTTTACTTATGCACAGATTTGTGACCGACAAGTCCCTATTGAGCAAACGCTTGTTTATAGGTGTGTATTTATATGTAAATTAATGCTGGGAGGAGACATGCTGAGTCAAGGCTTGTTTCTACAATAGGTATTTGTATGCAAATTAGTAACTTGAAAGGCACACTGAATCAAGGCTTGTTTCTATAGTAGGTATTTATATGTAAATTAATGACTGGGAAAGGCACAGTGATCCGATGCATGTTTTCAGGTGTGACCTGAGGTAAGTGTACAGGAAGTTGCTTAACAACAGGGTAAGAGAGGGAGAGATGAAGTGGCTAGGTTGGTTGTTCCAGACTGAGATGAAACAGAGTAACAAGGGTCCAAGATTCAGAAAAAAGAAGCGACACGTATAACCTGGGGTGCCAGGTCAGGGGTGGTGGGCAATAAGTTGAATAAAAAGAGAATATACTCAGTCAACTTTATTAGTTTCACTTTATTCCTGGCGTACTGTGCAAAGTAGTTTTTTTTTTTCTTCTGGGGAGGCCCAAGATTTTTTTCCAAATTTGAGGGAGGCTTGAAATCTTTTTCATGGCTTGGGGGAGGCTCACTATCACAAAGTGTGAGAACTAATGCCCTAGACCCATGGTGGCACTGGGTTAGTGAGAGGTACAGGTTCTATGGCATTAGGCAGGTGCTTTCTGATGACAGATGCCACCATATCCCTTAAACACAGGTGGGTGTCTGGGCCCTTACACGGGGCTCATCCTTCAGGATTTGGGGATGGAGGATTTAGGGTGCATTATGCACTTGCTACAAGACTTCTTGCACCGTTTAAAAGTTATTTGGTGCAAATCAGTTAAGAAAACACTGAGATATGGGCTTCAACATTTGTGCAGCTTAGAGGAAAAAAAGGTAACATTGTGCCTGCAGTTCGTTTTCACAGCAGACCAGACTGCATTTGGCCTGTTTGAGAGAGGAGCAGCTGGCTCATCTAACCAAAAATTAGACTGGAATCGTGTGATTGGCAGTCGAGTCCAGGAAGCCTGCCCTGCTATGCAAATGAGCAGAACTAGAAGAGGGCCTGCCCACTGGTCGTGTGTGAGGCAGCTCACATGAAGAAGATGCAGCACGAAGATTCAAAAAGTGACACCAAGAGCAAGGAAAATGGCTCCAGTGGAACCAGAGCAAAGACTGGACTGAAGACAAAGACCACATAACCACAGCATGCCTTCCAGCCCTTCCAACTGACCCCTGCAGACAATAGAAACCCACCCTCGGCTGAAGATGCAGCATGAGTGCCCCAGTTGATGGCTGTCCAAAATGCTCCTTACCCCTGACATTTGCCCAGCAGAGGGAAACACTGACTTGAATTCCTGTCAAGATTTGAAGTAAGGCTGTGACTAAGGACTCTAGCCATGCATCTCCCGCTTTGGGGATTCATCTCAGGTACAGTCTAATCTAACTAACAGGGAGCCAGGGCAGGGAACAGATCTCAAAACCATGTAGAAGTACAATTTCAGTAATAGTGGCAATCTTTGGTGTGCACATGGTACATATATTTAAACTGGACTTTATTGCAAACTGAACAAAAAGAAAGTCTGGCATGGCAGGGTGAAGACCAACACATGGAAACTGATGCCAGACTGGATACTGGGCTGACAACGAGGTTGCATCATCAGCAGATGAGAGCCCTCCACATGCAAAGAGAGGGTAAAGTCCTGGAAAAATGTCTGAAGTCAGCCCATAAGCTATGAGAGCCAGGAGACAATGTTTCACCTTTAGGGTACTGGGATTGCTGTTTTTGGCATGTCAGTAAATTATGAACAATCAAAGTATTTGAAGTGTGTTATGATTATGCCATATTAGAACCAGAAATATTGATTACACCCTGTTCCCCTGAAGCAACAACTGGATAGTGGGTCCTCAAGAAAGAATCACCTCCTATCTCGAGAAGAGTGCAACATTAGATCCTAGACAACACGAGTTTACGACAAGGCGATCATGCCAAACAAATTTAATAGACTTCTTCAACTCTGTGTCCAAGATAGTGGACCAGGGCAGATCAGTGGATGTACTCTATCTAGATTTCAGTACAGCATTTGACTCCATTCCATACAGAAGGCTACTTAACAAGTTAGCCAACTCAGGAGTGGGTCTGAAAGTAGTAAACTGGGTACAAAACTGTCTGAGTGGGAGAACCCAGTGGGTACTAGTAAACGGCACACTATCAGAGGAAAGGGAGGTGGCTAGTGGGGTGCCTCAGGGGTCAGTATTACGTCCTATCCTATTTAATATCTTCATTAGTAACATAGCTGAAGGTTTAGAGGGTAAAGTGTGTCTGTTCGCAAACAACACAAAGATCAGTCACAGTGTAAACACTCCTGGGGGGTGAAAAGGATGAAGTCCAACCTAAAGAAACTGGAACAATGGTCTGGGACCTGGCAAATGAATTTCAATGTGAAAAGGTCAAGGTCGTGCACTTGGGGAAGGGCAACCCAGAGAAGGAATACTTCATGGGAGGAGTGAGATTGGAGCCACGAATCAGGAGAGGGACCTGGGGTCATCATTATGGACGACCTAAAGCAAGCAAACAGTGGGCAGCACTTAGGGCTAATAGGATGCTGGGTTGCATAAGTAGGGAATCTCCAGCAGAAAAGGAGGTGGTGCCCCACCCACAGATCTCTTTTGTAGCCACAACTGGAGTACTGTGTACAGTTCTCGTGACCACATCTCAAAAGGACATAGACAGATTAGACAGGGTTCAGCACAGGCAACTAAATGATACAAGAGCTGTACGAGACACCACATGAAGACAGATTGAGGGAACGTAACATGTATTCTCTCGAACAGAGGAGGGATGGGGGGGACATGATAGAGACCTTCAAATACCTAAAAGGTATCAACAAAACTCATGTACAAGACCTGTTCCTGGGTAGGAGTTACACAAAAACCAGAGGGCATGATATGAAGAATGAGGGAGGGAAGATATAGGATAACACAAGGAAGTTCTTCTCTATGGAAAGAGTGGTGGACCCATGGAACAGTCTCCCCCAGGAAGTGGTAGGGGTCAGGACGGTCAGACGTTTCAAACACGTATGGGATAAATACAAATGCATCATAGCACCTGCAATAAATAGGGAGGGGTAGTTACCTAAAATTTGCATACTAGATGGACTGCAAGGTCCCTTCTGCCGCCACTTTCTAGGTTTCTATGTAGGTGTCCACAGCACAGTAGCCACTTCTGTCCAGCCACTACCTGAGTAGTGCAGTAAGTTGCCATGGCCCATCCTAGGCCCACAAAGAAGCAATGCAGGCTACAGCAAAGGCCAGTGCTGTGGCAGAAGTCTCCATCTGGTGGGAATCCCCAAGGTCCAGGAGGTGACTGCTGGGATGCAGGGGTGAGGCTCTGTCACTCCACCAGTGACTGGGTGCAGTCACAGAGGTGGACCTGGGCATCCTCCTTGGCTGACTCTACAGTGAGTGTGGGTATGGTGTACCAGATCATGAGAGCAAGTTGTGTTCAGAGGGAGTCTGGTGGCAGTCTGGAGTGGTTCATCCACCACTGGACCAGAAGACCTCTCTCCACCCATGGCTTCTGCCGGTGGTGCCACCACCCTGCAGCCTGCCCAGAGGTCAGTCCCCAGTCAAACCTACCTGGTCCCCAGAAGCAGATGAAGAACAGCCAGGCCATCCAAACGGAACTTGAACTGGAACCAGAAACAGCAGATGAAGAAATAGAGATCATCAAAAAGGAAACTACAGTCACTCCTATTCTATTATCTTTAAGAGCCCCAAGTTCCCTCGCACTCAAAGTACTGCCATATTAAACACTCCTAAGCAATTGCCTTCAGAAGTCACCACTGAGACCCTATCAGTGACCCAAGTGGTCAAAAAAAACAGATTAACAACAGGGCGAGAAGGCCATGAACAAGTGGTGATGAGGACCATGGCTGTTTCATGATCAGGGAGCCATAACAAAGTGTGGAAAACTGTGTCTGGTAGACCATGCCATCAAAGGATGGGTGGGAATGAAATATGGGTACTGTTAACCCTACGTGCCTGGATGGTGTGGGAAATAGTTGAGAACCACAGAGGAAAGATTCTTCTGACTGTAGCTAAAAAGGACATGACCAGAGGTGACAATGAATACTATTTGTTTGTAGCATAGGAAACAGATTGATTACATCACTGAAACTAAAACAGTCCCCTGGAAAATGGGGAGGAGCATCCAGATGCACAAAGTATTGTACATGCACATGAACGACCCAGCAACTAGGACACTTTGTGTGGACTACTCGGCCTGATGGGGTGTGAGTCAGGAAGCCCCATCCACTTCACTCTGCCTAAAGCACTTGAACTTTTGTAAAAAAACAAAATCGATAGCTAGTCAAATTTCTGTTCGTGCAAGTTACAAAGGGTGCAAGGGGCTACAGTCTTTGCACCGAGGAGCGCCACAGTTATTGCAATGTTCTCAAGAAGCCCTTGAGGGCCTTTTCTCCTGTGTGTAGGGGGAGAAAGTAAATCAGCTACTCCGCCAAGTGACTGGCTTGTAATATCGGTTTTAGGGGGGCATGGCTTCCCCCTTGACAAAATATTGTAGCAGAGGACACAGAACTACAGTACCTAAGGTTAAAAGTTTAAAACGTACTTAAGGATTTCCTCTGGGAGACCAGCCAGGAAGTGAATTGCTGCTCTCACATAAGACTGTGAAAGAGTAATGGTTGTCTGTGTTTACTTATTTAAAAAAAAACATTTTTCCATTTAAAAAAAATTAAAAATTTCTGGGGAACCTTGTGTGTGGTGTGGTGTGGTGTGGTGTGGCATGGTGTGGTGTGGTGTGGTGTGTTTGCTTTTTCTTTCAGTGGAGCTGGGCCTCACCATTGAGTCCCAGAGAGGTTACAACCTACGTAGAAAGTGAAGGCTACTGCAGGGCACCTGGGTACATCCTATTATTACTCTATGCCTATATTGCAGGTATTGTACATTTCACAATCACCAACCCTTAGTGATTACATTTATTTATTATAACTGTGTGACTCTATTACAGGTACATTATACTGCACAACTAGTGATAAATGTAGAAACAGCACACACTAGCTTCAGTTCAGGCTATAACATTATTAGTGAAATTACACAAATGCATTCAAGCATGGCCTGCATTTTGTGTCATTTGGCACTAGTAAAAGTTACACCCTAAATTGAAGCCAGGACATGTGCTGCTTCTATAATTTTGTACTTGAACAGAGCGTGACAGCTGCATCTTTGGGAGCCGGGGAATGCGCTTCTCCCTCCAATTGCACACTGAACCATATTGTACAATCACCAACCCTTTGTTCACTGTATTAATTTATCATCACTGTGTGCCTATATTGCATGTGTTTTGTATTGCACAATCATAAACCCTTTGTTCATTGTATTTATTTATCATCACTGTGTGCCTGCATTGCATGTGTTTTATATTGCACAATCACCAACCCTTTATTCATTGTATTTATTTATCATCACTGTGTGCCTGTATTGCATGTGTCTTATACTGCACAATCACAAACCTTTTGTTCATTATATTTATTTATCATCACTGTGTGCCTGTATTGCATATGTTTTATACTGTACAATCACAAACCTTTGTTCATTGTATTTATCATCACTGTGTGCCTGTATTACTGTATGTGTTTTATATTGCATAATCAACCCTTTTTCATTGTATTTATTTATCATCACTGTGTGCCTGTATTGCACATGTTTTATACTGCACAATCACAAACCTTTTGTTCATTGTATTTATTATCACTGTGTGCCTGTATTGCATACATGCATAGATACATAGACAGTGTCGGCAGATAAGGGGCCTATATCCACCCAGTCTGCCCATTTAAGTTTGTAAGTTCAGTTTATGTTTTCCAGGAAGTCTGTTGCCTTACCCTGACCTCAGAATTCCTTTATGTCTATCCCATGCATTCTTAAATCCGTGATTGTTTCAGCCCCCACCACTTCCTCTGGCAGGTGTTCCACTTGTCCACCACCCGTTCTGTGAAGAAATTCTTCCTCACGCTTCCTCTGAATCGTCCCTCCCTCCAACTTCATCCCATGCCTTCTAGTCCTGGAACATCTTTTTGCTTAAAATAGTGCATTCCTGCACCTGTTCCTCCCTGTAAGATACTTGTATGTCTCTATCATATCCCTCTCCCTCCTCCTCCTCCAGGAGTACATGTTCAGTGCCTTCAACCTGTCCTCATAGGACTTGTGATGCAATCCATACACCATCTTTGTTGCCCTCCTCTGAACCTTCTCTACCCTGTCTATGTCCTTACGTAGGTAAGGTCTCCAGAACTGCACAGTGTACTCCAGGTGCGGCCTCACTAGTGTCTTGTATAGTGGAATTATGACCTCCCTTTCGCTGCTGGTGATGCCCCTGCCTATGCATCCCAGCATCCTATTTGCTTTACCTGCTGCCTTGTCACACTGTTTCCCTGCCTTGAGGTCATCAGAGATGATAACTCAAGATCTCTTTCCTGCTTGGTGCATGCTATATCTCACCCCCAACTGATATATTGTGCCAGGGTTTTTGTGCCCCATATGCATTATCTTGCACTTCCTTGCATTGAATTTCAGCTGCCAAACCCTGACCATTCTTCAAGTTTCTGCAGGTCCTTCTCATTCTGTCTACACCCTCTGGTGTGTCTACTCTGTTACAGAGCTTTGTGTCATCAGCGAACTGAAATTCTGCCTTCTAGGTCCTGCAAGAATGTCACTGATGAAGATATTGAATAGTACCGTCCCAGCACTGATCCCTGTGGTACCCCACTGGTCACTCTTCCCTCTGTGGAGGACAGCCATTTACCACCACCCTCTGTGTCCTGCTGCCCAGCCAGTTACCTACCCACCGCACACTGTCCTGCCCACGCCCATATTCCCCAGTTTGTGCAATAGTCTTCTATGTGGCACAGTGTCACCCCTTGTACTCCATTCAGACCCATTACCCTCCTCTTCCTCAGTAAAGACTGAGCAGAAATACCTGTTCAATATGTCAGCTTTACTGTTGTCATCCTCCACACAGCCCCCATCCTCCCCCTTCAGTCTCACTACATGTGTTTTATATTGCATAATCACTAACCCTTTGTTCATTGTATTTAGTTATCATCACTGTGTGCCTGTATTGCATGTGTTTTATACTGCACAATCACCAACCCTTTGTTTGTTGTATTTTTTATTTATTTGTAACTGTAAGCTTGCATTACACATTTTTTAGTATTGCACAATCACCAACCCTTTGTTCGTTGTACAGTATGTACTCCCTACATCACTCCCAAACAAGGACACACCTGAAAATGAGCCTTGACTCAGCAGGCCTCTCCCTTTCACCAATGAGTTTGCATGCATTACAACATAGTAGCATAGTAATTTAAGGTTGAAAGGGACTCAACGTCCATCAAATCTGCCCCTTGCTTCATCAGTTGGAAGCAAATGTATGCTGCGCAAGCATGTAGTAATTTATAGGGATTCCCCACCCACACTTCTACCCATGGTACCCGTGATTCTCTTGGTACAGTAAATACAGGTTACTCACCTGTAACAGGAGTTCTAGGAATGGTATTTGTTGTTCATCCACACTGTCTGGCAGGTATCCTTGCTGCTTTAAATCTTGCGGAAGGTCTTCAAGCTGGCTCCTCCCACCCACCGGGTTGGTAAAACTCTCGGCTCACCCCATGATGCCAGATCTGGCCCGCTGGAAAGCTCAGGTTGTGCGTCGATGCGGGGAGGTCGGTGGGTCGAGGGATGATCAACATATACCATTCCTAGGAACTCCCAAGTTACAGGTGAGTAACCTGTATTTCTAGGGACATGGATATGTTGTTCATCCACACTGTCTGGTAGACTCCTAGCAGTTCTCCGGGAGGAGTGGCAAGACAATCTCCTATACTTACTTGGGAAAAGAGATCAGAACCAAGGCCCAAAACCAGCATCCCGGTGTGACCCAAGGTCGATGTGGTAATGGTGATGAAGGTGTGTGCTGACTTCCAGGTAGCAGCCCTGCAGATTTCCTGGATAGGGAATGCCCTGGAAGCAGCCATCATGCAGCAGTATGGCGGGTAGAATGAGCTCTATCCCTCTGGGAGGCTCCATGCCCGCCAACTCATAGCAGAGATCTATGCAGGAGGTGACCCACTGCCTATCGTCCCTGGCTGCAGGTCTGCCAGGTGCGGCTTCAGCGTAGGTGACAAACAGCTGGCGAATTCTCCCGAATTTCAGCCGTGCACTCCTTATAATAAGTGCGCCTTCTAGGGTCCAAAGAATGGAGCCTGTATTCGGCCTCCGAGGTGTGATTGGGGTAGAACACCGGCAGAGTCAACACCTGGTTAAGGTGAAACTCCGACACCACCTTCGGAAGGAATTTCGGGTGGGGGCGCAGGACAACCTTGTCCCTGTGGAGGACCAGGTAAGGAGACTCAATGCAGAGCACCTGGAGTTCTCCCATCCTTCTGGCTGGACGTGATAGCCACCAAGAAGGCGGTGTCTTCCACGACAGGTGAGAGAGATCACACCTGTGCATTGGTTCGAATGGCTGCCCATGAGCTTTGCTAGTACTAGCAGTAAATCCACGGAGGTGGAGGTTCCTTGACCGGAGGGAAATGTGATCAAGGCCTTTGAAAATCGCCAGACCACCTTCTCCTGCGCCACCGACTGCTCCCGGCCCGCGCCCAGTAAGCAGAGATGGCTGCCAGGCACCTTTTAGGTCACGACCTAAGCCCTTGACTAGAAAGGACCATAAACAGTACAAATGCTTGCCACAGAACAGGGAGGAAGGGTCCAAGCCTGTTCTGACACCAAATGGAAAATCTCTTCCATTTGAAGGCGTAGCATTTTCTGGTTGACTCATACGGGATGCCTCAACAACATTGAAGACCCTCGTCGGAAAGACCCAAGGCCTGGAACCTAGCTGTTTGAAACCAGGTCATCGGTGCAGGGATTGAAAGTCCAGATGGAACACCTCCCTGATTGACTGAGAGCAGGTCCGGGCGAGCTGGAAGCTGCCTCGGAGCCTGGAGCTGAGGCTGAGGAGATTCTGGTACCAGAACTGGCAGGCCAGTCTGGGGCTATCAGAATCACCTGCGCCTTGTCCCTCCTTGCCTTGAGAGAGCACCTTGAATCAAGGGAAATGGGGAAAGGCGTGAAAGAGGCCTGGGGTCCAGAGCCTCGAGAAGGCATCCCCCTGCAGAGCCCTGCTGAGGGGGCGGCATGAAACAGCCTCAGCTTCTGCATTCTCCTGGGGCAAACAGGTCCACTCTGAGGTGTGCCCCAGTGGAGAACAGATCTTGTACTACCTCCGCAGGAGAGACCACCTGTGGGACGCAGCCCCTATCCGGCTTAGGGCATCGGCCAGGGTGTTGGAGGCTCCTGCCACATGAATGGCTAGGAGATCCGCCTCCAGGCTGCTGGACGAGTGACCAAATGCGGAGAGCTTCCCTGCATAGAAGCATGGAGCGTCCCGCCCTGGCGGTTCAGGTAGTACATGGTCGTGGTATTGTCCGGCCTGACCTCGGACCACTTGACCCTGGAGAAACGGAGCAAAGGCGGTAGAAAGGGACCGCTCGAGCTCCAGCAGGTTGATGTGGCATCAGGACTCCTGTGGGACCAGAGGCCATGCACTCGGTGTTCCCCAGATGGGCACCCCAACCCATCAGAGAGGCATCGGTCGATAGAGAGACCGTTGGCTCGGGGCTGACAAACGGGATGCCCTCCTGCAGATGAGATGGAACGGTCCACCACTGGAGAGTGTTCCACATCTCCTGGGTCACTATCACTAGCTGGTCCAATGGATCGCAGCATTGTGACCACTGGCTGGCCAGTCCCCACTGAAGGGGGCGCATGTGCCAGTGTGCCCAACGGACCACCCTGGTACAGGCCGCCATGAGACCCAGGAGGCTCAGGAAGTCCCGGGCAGGGCGCGATTGCCCAACCAGAAATGATTGGGCAAAGGAGGTAATAACCTCGGCCCTGTCCACCGGGAGCCGTGCTCTGGCTTGAAGAGAGTCGGAGCCTGCCCCAATGAACAGGATCACCTGCTTCGCTCGAGTCTGACTCTGGCCTCATTGATGAGAAGGCCGACTTGAGAGCAAACCTGGAGGGCCAGATCTCTGGACCGCCCACCTCCTGTCTGAGGGGGCTATCAGCCAATCATCCAGGTAAGGGTACACCCGGGACCCCTCAGCGCCATTAGGAATGCTGTCACCACTGCCATGCATTTGGTGAAGACCCTGGAGCTGGAGATAAGTCAAGAGCATGGCTTGAACTCAAGAGGGATCCCTCCGCCGAAAAGCGAAGGAATCTCCGTGTGACGGACGGATAGGGACATGAAAGAATGCGCCCCTAGGTCCAGAGAGCAGAACCACATGCCGTGTTCCAGAGATGGTATTATCTGCACCAGAGTGACCATCCTGAAGGTTCGAGACCTTAGGAACTTGTTCAGGTCGCAGGTCGAGAATGGGGCGCCAGCCCCGTCTGCTTTCGGAACCAGGAAATACCTGGACACAACCCCAGGTCTGGGGGGTCCTCTACCTCCTGATCACCTCCTTTGGAGGAGGAGAGCTGTCGGCCTCGACGAGCCGCCAGTGAGGGCTGTGATTTGAGGTTCTCGAGGTGCCGACGGCTCTGAAGGGCGGCTTGCTCAATTCTAGAGGCAGGTCTTTCCCACCACCTTCAGTACCCACCTGACCATGGTAACAGCGGACCAGGTGGAAAGGAAGGTGTAGAGCGCCCTCCATGGGGAACTAGGGTAAGGTGACGGGATGGGGCGACACCCTCAGCCCGTCACTGGGCAGGCTTGGAGGAGGGACCGGCCAGGACCTCCTGGGCCTTTCCTCCCTGCTTCCTGTTGGAGGGAGCCAACGTCTTGCCTTCTGGGATGCCAAGTCGAGCCTGCTGGCCCTGACGTTGCTGGGCTGGTGCGCCAAGGAGAGAAGGACAAAAGGGCTTAGGCTGTGGCTTGCGGCCTTTGTCCTGTGAGTGGGAGAGCCGAGTCCAAGGTAGCATTGGACTTCTGATCCTCTGCAGGTGACCTTCCACCCCAGGGGTCAAGAGGTCAGTCCCCAAAGGGAACATCCGCACCTTGTGCTGGGTATCCGAGGTAAAGGTGGATATCCTCAGCCAAGCTCCGGACGACGCATGGCCACTGCGTGCCACCACCGACCTGGCACATGAGTCCCCGATGTTCAGCAGTCTGAGCGTTGCTGTTGGCCACTGCCCTGCTCCTATTCCTCGCACAGTGAGTCTGCAGATCCGTGGAAGATGAGGGACCACCTCATCCAGGAAGTTCCAACAGGGCATGAGAAAAATGTGCCATGAGGACGGCCTAACCTGGCTCTGGACAAGGCACGAGAGAGGACGCAGCATAGACTTTTCGCCCGCATAATCCAATTTCTTGACTTTGTCGCGTTTGTCCGACGCCCTCATGCTCTGGCACGCCGGAAAACGCTGTTGTTAAACTAACCCCTCAGCAGAGGGTTCCAAAAACCAGACAGGGAACCGGTAGGGACCGTGATACTTCCTGGCCATTCTGGCCGGCCAGGGCAGGGCAGCAGGCGCTGCCAAGCTCCAAGGCCAGACCCACTATGGCCTCGGCCACCAGAAAGGCCTGTGAGGAGAATCCCCTCGTCCAGAATCTCCGTGAGGTGATACCTCGGCCTGCTTAGAAATGGGTTCGAGCTTCATCCTGGTGGACTCGAGATGAGCCGGTCAACCCTAAGAAGGACGGCTATCGTCCACTGACTGTCCTCCCAAAGACTCCAAGTCCATGCGCTTGGAGAAAAGGGAGGAATCATCCTCAGACTCGGAAGAGTCCTCAAAGAGCTGCCCTCGGCCTGAGCTACCCTCCACCTGCTGAGGTTTATCGGGAGTGAGGGTGACAGACAGCCTATGGGGCAAACCCATAGCCGACCGAGAATTTTTGGTCGGAGCCCCAACTAACGGCTGTGGAGGTGGAGGTTCCACCAGAATTGGTGGGGCAGCTGGAATTGGCCAAACAACCGGCCTGGGAACAGGCTCCTCGGCTACAACGAGGGGTTGTTTCGGCCGCTCCGGTGACAGCCACTTAATGGCCGGGGAAGACGACTGGGTCGGCTTATTCCCGGTCAAAGGGAGCTGTTGCCACATGAGTTCCTTTATACCTCCGAATGCATCAGCGCCGGGGTTTCCCTCGTCCGAGGAGGAGGAAGAGGAAGAGCGGTGGTGCCGTGCCAGAGTGCCGAGACTCAGACCGCCTATGGCCGGCGGGATCGGCTGGACCGTGAGGATGTCCGAGACCGAGACCAAGAGTCTCAGCTAGGCCGAGGACGGCAAGGGGAAGTGTCAGGAATCGGCACTCCCCTCGGCTCGGACGATTCCACCGAAGTCTCCGGAACCGGAGGCACGGATGAGCCGACGGGATCCTCAACTCCCACCGGGGAAACCAGGAGAGGGGATTCTCAGCTTCTCCAGCCGACAACCTGTCTAACGGGTCGAGAAAAATCTCGACCGCGTCAACGGGAGTCTCGGTCAACTGGCCTGACGGGGACACCGTGAAGCCAGTGGTCAAGCTGAGGGGTTGACCAAGTCGACTGTTGACAAGAAGGGAGGGGATCTTCCTGCTCCCAAGAACGCCGACGGAGAGACTTACTTTTGCTCTTTGGACCTGGAAAAGGGTCCAGAAGAAGTTGGACCTCACCTTTCGTACGAGAGGGTCAGAACAGCTCCTAAAAGAAGCCGAGTACGAGGCACCGAGAGAGGCGGGACAAATGCCGCAACCCGAGGTAGAAGTAGCCCGCGCCGCCCCTCCTCTTGAGGCGATCATCTGCTTTCAGGCTGATCCGCCCAAGTCCGCGCTGCGGACACTGCCAACGGGCCTCTTTAGATTTAACTGGTGGAATTCTAACTTTTCTCGGACGCTCAGTTGTAATCGGCAACACGGTCTTCAAGGACGTAGGTCGTAAAAGGAAGAGCACAAGTCGAGGCTCTGGGTCGTGTCAAGGCCCAGCAGTAGACGTGACATGGAGTGCGGATCCGTCCTAGACATCTTCTGCCGGTAAGGGCACCTCCGGAAACGAGTCGATTTGTCCATCGTAGCCGCGAGGAAAAGAAGACCAAGTCTTTTAGCAAAAACTTTTGATTTCGAACTTTCGAAGAATTAGAAACCAGTCTTATACGCAGAGCGTTAAGGAGGGAACCTGAGCTTCAAGCGGTAAGGAAGATCTGGCGCCATGGGGAGCGAGAGTTTTACCACCCGGGTGGGTGGGAGGAGCCAGCTTGAAGACCTTCCAGCAAGATTTAAAGCGGCAAGGATACCTGCCAGACAGTGTGGATGAACAACATATCCAAGTCCCTAGAAGTAGAAATTTGTCCAAGCTACCATGAAGGCCTGTACTGTCTTCATGTCCCTGGCTCCACCACTAGACTGTTCATAGGTTCATCACCCTGGGAGAAGACGTTCCTAAAGTTACTCCTAAATTTTCCAGTATTGAGCTTCATGGTACATTCCCCATCCAGCCAGAGCACACAAGATCAAACATCTGTCTGTTCAACCTTGTCGATACCCTTCAGTATGCGAAGACAGGGATCACATCTCCCCTCAGACTTATTTTCCTCCAGGGTGAATGTGATAAGGGCCTCTTGTTTCTCTTCATAGTTTTCGTCCTCCATACCCTAATCATTTTGGTGGCCCTGTACTGCCCCATTCAACTGCCTCAGAATGTACTACAACTGTTTATTGTATTTGTAATTTTTTTGTGACTGTATTTGATGTGGAACCTTTGTAAATGAGCACGTGCTCAAAGGTAATTCTCCAACGTTTTCAATAAATAAAATAAATACTGTACATAAGTACCATGGGATTATGCTGTTTGTAGCAGTTCAAACATTTCAGGCCCATTGCCATGAGATGCACTTATTGTAAGTGATTTTCAGGGCATATGACTAGGTTGGAAGGTAGTGTATCCTAATAGTTGAATACAGAGGTATGAGCATAGAGACGCAGGTTTGGATCTCGTTGACATTACGTATAGTATTTTTGCTGCATTTTGCACCATGCATACTTTATACATTTTTTCTATGCTCTGCATATTTTGCATCCCTGTTCCCTGTTCCCCTTCCCTGGGCTGCAGCTAGAAAGGAACCTTGATTCAGTGTGTCCTTCCTGGTTACCAATTTTCAATGAATAAACTATCATTACTAAATGTTGTGACCTTGAGCAGGGCACTTAACATCACTCTGCATATCCTACACTTTCGCTCAGTGCTTAACCTGGAGCTTTCTTTAACTTCCCTCAGTCCCACTTAACCTGCTACAACCAATGGCTTGTCAATGGCTTTGGGGTACAGTGAGTATGAAAGGAGCCATCTAACACAAAATTCCTTCCCTTACAATAAACTTGCTTTGAATATTTCTTGTACCTGGATTTGAGGTTTTGTAGTCTCAAGTTTTCCATCGCTGGTGTACGTGTAATGGAGAAAATCTTTACTGATCAGATCTCTGTAAAGAAATACATTCATGAGGCACATATATGTCAACAGTCTTTATACAATTCAGCACAGTGTATGCAGTGTACTTTCTATTCAATACAATTAAATGCAACATATTTCACAGATACCATAAGAAAAATGCTTTAGAAGTTATATGAAATTAATAAATGAAGCAATATACTGCAGCCTACATGACAGAACACATTAACTAGAGAAAGAGTGTAGTCCTCCATTACAAAATACCACTAGAATGGGGCCCCAGTCTCAGCCGCAAAGGGTGGAAGTGCAATATGAGGTGCAGACTGTCTCCCCTTGGCAATACAATACATTTGTGCTGTATATAAAGCCCCTACAAAGTCACGAGGGAAAAGTCCCACTTACAGCTATGATGCAAAGCAAGGCAGATGGACAGATATTAGTGAGCTCAAATGGAGTTTGCGCTCACTAACAGTCTGGCTAGTGCCTTACACAGATTTGCACGTGGTATAAAGCTAGTCACATGGCACCTTGCCATGTTGTGAATATGAATGTGCGGGCAGTACCACCCAGACATTTCCTCTCACCTGCTCCCCTTTTTACCTTAAAGTCCACTTCTGGGCAAGTTGAAAACCTAATTTTCATAGGCTAAGACCTCCATACCCACCCCACAACCTAAGTTGTGTGTGCACCTGTCATCCAGTGGAAACTGCCTTCCTTTCTTTGTTCCTTGTCATCCCTTAACTCCATCCCCAGGTGCCAGAAATAGTCCCAGTAACAATATCACACACCCCGACATACACAGTGGGCCATCTGCATGGCAGCCCCGCTTTTTCCACAAGTCACAATCTGCTTAGTAACCATATCAGATGCAGGGGAAATACAGTTAGGTTTTGTCCTACAAAATACTATATGTACTTGTAGTGCTACCTTCCCCTGGCTAGGAGTTCACTCTTTTGACTCATGGGGGGAAGGTATATGACCATTTCTGTTTAACCTGGGAACTGGGGAGGACCAAGCAATGGGGGGAGGGTCTTCACACTATGATTGAGCACCAGAAACACATACTGGCTGGCCCATCAGCACAGCGGTTGATTTCTACTTGGCACGCTGGCGAACGGGTTCAAGAATGGGCGGGTCATTAGGTCGGGAGAAGGCTTGAGCGTCCGATGACTGCTCGCCTTCTCCAGAGGGGAGGGTGGGATGTGGTCCGCACCTTCTGACCCCAGTGAAGACCGGGGTATAACAGTGCACCATACAACTAACTAGGGGCATTGCAGATGTTGGCGACACCTTGATAGTCTTGGCACGCCACCAGGGAAAAAGGGAAAATTCTCCTCTGCTCAACTGGATGACAGCCATCTGGTCCCTCTGCCACCATGAGTGCCCTGATCGGGCCCCAGAGACCACCTCAGCAACACCTGAAGGGCCAAGTGTTGTGCTGGATGGCTCCCGCTGGCACCTTTCTCCTTCTCGGACGAGGAGAACCCATCCGGTGAAGGGTTACACTGGATTACCCCAAGAGTGGCTGCTATATGAGGTGGAAGACAGTGACAATGGGCAGGAGTGTGAGCAGCGACAGGGAACAAGACCATTGATGGGCCGAAGGAGAGGCCAACGAGGGAGACGGGGAGGATAAAGAAACAATCAAACAAAAAAGAAACACACACACACCAAGCAATTACAAATGTCCTCTTCTTGAGATAGTGTCCAGTAGAAGTTTTACTCTGGCATAGATGGTTTTAACAGACAAAATGCCCCAAGGAGGGCTGCAGGTACAGAAGGTGCAAAGGAACATTTTTTGTGGTACTTTACACAAAGTCCACTGGGTCCCTGATCATGGGATCAGGAAACATCTCTTTGTCCATCCCTCTTCAGGGATCAGAGCCAGGACAGTGAATGTCCTCATAGAATTTGTGACAACTGTGGGTTCACCAAAGCAAATTTTTTCTTTAGAGACAGAACACTTTGGAGCCAGATTATGTCCTTTCTTTTACGCTTTACTGTGCCATACAACCTTTACAGTCAGGAACCCTTCCCCATCTTCTGGTCAGAGGGTAGGACCCCAACATCCAGTCAGGGCGATCTACCCCATCTTTTACAGAATGAGTACTGTGAAGGCACCATTTGTACTGTATATTTTAAACAGTCCTCCAAACTTTGAGGTCTCAAGTGGAACAGATAAGGGGAGTAAAGGAGTATTTTACTACCAGTTTTGCATGATTTACTCCCACTTTCTGATTTTAGGAATTTGTTTCCCACCCTGTACATTTACTTGGTACATATGTCACAATTGGCAGCACCATACAATGCTACCAGCTATGTATCCTCACACTGACAGGTTGGGGACAAAAACAGCATCACCAATAGCTGTGTACAGTGCAGGAGACTATTTCAGGAATGGCCCAGTGGCTGGCCAGAATGGTAGTTGCAATGTGGATAAAAATATTAAAAATATATTAAAAATAGGGGCGCAGCATTATATGGCAGTAAACAGGGAAGTATGTTAAGACACAACAGCAGTATGAGACAGAGAGAGTCCATGACTGCAGGCACCCAGTGAGTCTGAGACTTGTTTTTTAGAGGTGGGGGGGGGGTTAGACAGTTTAATGGATGGTACTACTACTACCATTTAGGTGAAAATACTACCAGGAGGAAGAAGCTGGCAGTAAATACTTCCCAGTACAAAATGTTACCTGGACCACTGGTCTCAACCTCCTAATCACACAGGCATTCTCTCAGGGAGCCATCGAGGTGAATCTAGGTACTGGGCAGCATCCCAAAATAAAAGTCTTTCACAGTTAGGGATGATACTCTACAATTTACTCACAGTTCCTTGACCAGATGTCTTTATGGACTTCTGTCCCACAGAGGTGCACTACAGAAGATTGCCACAGTCATGACTCGGTACTCAGACTCACTCTGTGAATGAACTAGGGCCTGAAACAGGAAAGAAGAGGTTCCCACCCCTCTGAAGCTTTCTACACTCAGACTGACTGAAAGCTCTCATTGCTTGACAACCACTGTCACATTTCACTGTAGGCTATGCTATGTAAGGCCCTTCCACTTAGAACCTCTGACCAGATGATCGACAGGGTTTCAGGGAGCCCTGGAAGGCAACTGTTTGCTGCCCAGACTGGCAAACTGCAAAACCTATTGCACTACATGGGGTTCTAGTAATACAGGAAACACAGGCGCTACATACAGGCTTAGATACAAATACTTCTTATACAGACGATGATTACATGAAAGCATGTGGGGACCTGTATTAACTGAGCGGCCTACTATGGGAAGAGGAGGTGCATGAACCAACACTCTGTGTACAGGGAGCAAAGAATGTTAGACACTAGTGGAGGCAGTGTTTAGCAAGATTGTGGGGGAAGGACAACACTACAGCACAATGCCATGAAAACACAGATGTGCCAGGCAGGGTAGTTAAGGCCAGACAGGTCACTAAACACAGGGACAAAGGCTTGAAAGGCTGAGATGAGCCTATGATATGGGAAGGGAGGGTGGAAGACATGAAGCCATCTTTCTCTTTCTCCAAAAATGTCCTGGGAGATGATGATGAATGATAAAGATCAAAATTCCAATAATTCATATTCTGCCGTTTCAGAATAATACAGGCTGATTTTATTTATTTGTAAGTTATGGCCATGAAGACACACTGTGCTGAGGTTCATTTCCAGGTATGATCTGGAGTGGGTGGTGGGAGAGGGGGTTACAGAAGGATTTGGGAGACAAAATGCAATGAGTGTATGGATGGTGTTAAATGAATACTACTGCTTGGTCTTTACCAAGAAAAAGGATAGAACAGTGCCACAAGGGAGGGTGGGTGAAGGGGATAGGCAAATATGGTTGAGGATATGACAACAGAAGACAGCATTAGGAAGGGACTCATGTCCTTAAAGGTGAATACATTCCCAAGTCCAGATGGCATGAATCCCACTGTTGAGAGAACTGGCGGTGGAACTTGCAGGTCCACTCACAGATCTTTTCAACAGTTCATTTGACATGGGGTGGCATGGCAGAAATGGAGAACTACCCATGTGGTTACTGTTACACAAGAGTGGGCCTAGGGATGACCCTGGGAACTACATGCAAATCAGTCTGACCTCCACTATGGGAAAACTGATTGAGAACATTCTGAAGGAAAGCTAGTTGGGTTCCTTGAAGCAAATGGGCTCCAAGACAATAGACAACATGGGTTCATGGCAGAGAAGTATTGTCAAACCAACCAGATTAGCATCCTTGACTGAGTAATGAAGGCAGTGGACAAGGACCAGGCAGTTGACATTTTTACCTGAATTTTCATCAAGGCCTTCAATTTGGAGCCCCACAAGAGGTTAATGTAGAAATTAGAAGACCTAAGGGTGGGAAGCAAATTAACCAGGTGGGTAACAAATTGGCTCAGAGTAGGTCCGAAGGATAGTGGTGATAGGTGGTGGGGAACCTGAAGCACGAGGGAAGTTACAAGGAGATTCGGGAGTCAGTGCTCAGCCCAGTATCGTCCAATGTTCATTAACAACACTGGAGAAGGCATTAAAGGCAAGATCTACCTCTTTACGGATGACACCAAGCTCTGTGAGGGTGAACACAGATGACGGGGTATGGGACCTAAGAGAAGACCTTGTAAAGCTAGAGAGGTGGTCTGGCATTTAGCAGCTGGGGTTCAATACTAAGTACAAGGTCGTGTACATCGGTAGTAAGAACCTGAAGGGCCACATACAGTCTGTGGGGGAGGGGTCAAGGTCACTGTATCAGAGGAGGAAAATGACTTGGGGTAGCCATTATCAGCAACCTAAAGCAGGCTATGCAGTGCAGAAAGGCAGCAACCAAGGCTAATAGAATACTGGGATGTATAGCTAGAGGGTTCATGAGCAGAAGGGAGGAGGTTATCCTGCCACTGTGTGGATCCTTGGTGCAGTTGCATCTGGAGTATGATGTGCAGGGTGAAGGGGAGGGCCAAGGTTAGCAGGACGGGGATGGGGCCCACAGTAATCACTGGATCAGAGGCTCCGCATTGAGCAAACTCGATAAACCAAACGGCCTTCTGCTAGCTAATTCGTATGTAAGTATGTTTGTATTACACAGTTAAATACATTAATAATATATTTTAATCCTTCAAAAATGATATTTAAAACATTTAACTTATGATGTTCTTGTATAGAAAATATACAAAATGGCAGTTTTGTAACCACCCCAAATGGGATACTTACCTTTATGCTTTCTCCCTGGCAGCTGCCTCTAGGATCCTTTTTTTCTGACTGTTTCTTCTCTCCCAGCTGCCCTCATTCAGGTGACACTCCAGCTCAATCCCCTGATATCCACCAGCACCAGCTATGACCCCCTAAGCTTACACCCCCCAGCAGGGTTGGTGGGGGAGCGCAACCTCAGGCACGGATCTGGTCCACTGATCTGACTAGCCGGGAGTGGAACCTCTGAAAGCTACAATCATCCAACCGGCAGTTCCTTTTCTCCCCTGCAGAGGAGGTGTGCAAGGACTCCATTTGTGGTGCTGTGCACGCCCCTGTATGCTGCATGCCCAGAGTCTGCCCCACCTATGCCCTTCTTCTATCAACATCAGTGCATACACTACAGGAGGTGTGGGTAAGAGATGTAATATAGCTTGGAAGCTTATTCAGGAGTATTTTAACAGTCCAAGCACCTGCATGGAGCAGACGTTGAGTGGTAAGTGACGTCCAACCAACAGCTGCATACAGGTCACAATGGTGGGTTCGGTACAGAGAGTTTGTAATGAACCGCAGAACACAGTGGTAAACGACATCCACTTTATTTAGACTCGAGGTTGCAGCTGACGTGTGTATTAGGTCCCCATAGTCAAGTAGAGGAAGGAATATGACTTGGACCAGCCTGGTTTAGTTCTCTAAAGGAAAAGGGCCTGTTTTAAAAGAAAAAGCCTAACCTGATTTTTAGTCTTCTGGCAAGGTTGTCAATATGTTCATTAAAGGAGAGCTTATTATCTAGCCAAAGGCCAAGATACTTGAATTTGGAGGTGACTTCCAATGGTTCGACTAGAGATGTGACGATAAAGTTTTTAGGTATGTCAAGGGGGGTGGAAGGGGTAGTATTGAGAGTGAAAAGCATTGCTTTGGTTTTCTTGGCATTGAGTAGGAGTTTAGCATTAATAAGATTACATTCAAGTTGAGCAAAGTCAGCTTGAAGCTCATCAATTAATTCAGACACTGATCTGCCAGAGGCATTCAGTACTGTGCCATCTGCAAAGAAATGCAGTTTGGAGTTGGTTATGTTTGAGTCCAGGTCATTGATATACAGAGAGAAAAAAGTAGGGCCAAGAATGGAGCTTTGTGGGACTCCCCTAGCAATCGGCAGAGAGGTTGAGAAAAGGCCATCAGCTTTAATTTTCTGAGTCCTTCTTGTTAGATAACTGGTGAACCACTGGGCGGTAGAGGGAGTGGCACCTAATTTAATGAGGCTGGCAACTAGTAGTTTATGGTCAACAGTATCAAACGCTTTACTGAGGTTAAGGAAGACTGCACCAGTGATCTTCTTGGAGTCCATACCAGATACCCAGTCATTGGTGACTTTCGCCAATGCAGAGATAGTGCTATGATTGGTGCGAAAGCCAGATTTGTGCAGGGTTAAGAAGTGAAAAAGTTTCAATATGGTGTTTTAATTGATTATGAATCAGTTTCTCAAAGACTTTAGAGTGAACGGGCAGAACTGAGATGGGCCTATAATTGTTTAGGTCACATGGGTCCCCTGATTTAAATAAGGGAAGGATGTGGGCGGATTTCCAGCTAGAGGGAACAGTGGCAGTGTTGGTAGAGTTTCAATATATGTAGAATAGGGGCAGTAAGATGGGAGTAGCCTATTTTTAAGAAGAAAGGTTCAAGACCATCGTCCCCAACACTTTTCTTGGTGTCTAAGTTGATGAGCGAGTCTTCAACTTCTTTATATTTGAGAGGGAGGAGCTGAAAGGGACAAGTCATGATTTGTGGGGTGATAAGAGGGCTGGTTTGATAATTGGCACGGCTTGCATATGGTGATGAGTCGAAGGCTAGGCCCACAGTGACAAAATGGGCATTGAGTTCTTCGAGGATTTGGGAATTGCTTTCTACAACCCTACCATTACTGAGGATCTTGGTTGGAATGGAGGGAGCAACAGGCCATCCTTCAATGGACTTAATTGTCCTCCAGATTTTATGTGGATTACCGTTTGCTTGTTCCAAGGTGGAGACATAGTAGCCTGCTTTGGCAACACAAATGCGTTTGACGCAAGCATTCCTAACTGTTCTAAAGGCATGCCAGTCTGCTGGACTCTTAGTTCTCCTACCCTGAGCCCAAATTCTCTAGTGAGTGCAGACTTGAGGTCTGAAGTAAACCAGGGGTTTGGGTTGTTGCACATCCTGATCTTGACAAAGGGGGCATGCCTGTTAGCAAGGGCATTGAGTTTGGCATTCAGGATAGTTACAGCCTCATCGGCGGATTTAGCAAGATAGAGATCTTGCCATCAAATCATACCTAAGTCAGCCAAGTAATCTGATGTATTGAACTTCTGATAGGACCGTATAGATATAAGCTTAGGCTGAAGACAAGCTTTTGTTTGCGATCTTATACAAACATCGACCCCATGATCACTCATGTCATTGTGGAAGACCGCAGAGTGTGAAATTTTGTGGGGATGCGTGGTTAATATAACATCAAGTAGTGAGCTATTGGCAGTATTTGAAGTGTTGATTCTACTGGGTTCATTAACTAGCTGACTAAGGCCAAATTCATCACAGAAGGACTTCAGGCTAAGCGATTTGGGGGTAAGCCAGTCCATATTGAAGTCCCTGAGAATTATTGTTTCAGTATTAGCAGAGGTGGTGAGAGATTTGAGGATATTAAGGATATCAGTGCTACCAGTTGGGGGCCTATAACCACCAATAACAGTAATACAATCCGTGGAAGGAAGGTGGAGCTTCAGAGATACAATCTCATATTCCTTCGGTTTTGAATTACAGAGTATATTGTTGACTGAAAACTTAGATTTAGTATATACAGCCACTCCACCCCCCCCCCGGACCCTCTATCTGCCCTATATAGGTCGTAACCCAGGAGGGAAACTTGCTGGTCGGTATAGATCTTTTTGAGCCACGATTCAATCATAATGATCAAATCTGGATCTGTATGTGTGGCCCATGCTTGTAGCTGATTAAATTTCTTGGGCAAACCTAGTATATTGATTAGCATCATTTTTAGTCTGGGCACAGCTGCAAATTCCATGAGTGAGGTAAGTGTTAGTGGCGGGCCAGGATTCAGTTCCACATTACCTGAGCAGAGAAGTAGCAGGAGTAGTAGTTTCTTTAAGAAACTCGTGATGTAAAAGAGTGCTTTTTTCCTTTGGGAATGCCCACAATTCATTGACAAATATATCGGTCTAATGTTAATAAAGGATATGTTGAAATGCCAGTTAATTGCAATCAGGGATAGTGCTCTAATTGACATAGGTAAGGGGAGTAGTAAGTGGAGGGGGGAGATATGGTGGGAGTAGGTAGGGGGAAGGGTGAATTAAATGGGGGGAGGTGCAGTGGAGGGGGGTAGCAAGGGATAGGATAGTAAGTTCCAGGGGCGATCTGGAGCCAAGTTCTTCATTTAGTATAGATACAAAGGATATGTTGCTTATTAAGATCAAAATGTTAAAGATGAAGCAGGCCATAGTTCCAAATGGTAACGGCTGCTGCGAGGAAGGCTAGAGTCAATTGTTTTCCCAGATAAGATTGTGAGTGTATTAAAGCAAAGGTTAGAATTTCTTGGTCCTCTATAGGCTAATGATGAATATAGTGGCAGTCAACTGGGATAGAATCCTTCTGGACTGCTTAGGTCAGTTGACTGGGGTGGGTAAATCTTAGGGAACAAGATGCTTTGGGTATGGAGAGGGGAAGTGTAAGGCAGGTACAGATGCTGTAATGACGAGTCTGGGAGAATAAGTAGGTATAGCTGCTATGGCTTCCTGGGGATGGAAGACTAGTAAGGAGAGTGAAAGTACTGAGAGCAGTAGAGGAGAGCTACAATATGGAGCTTACTACAGATAGTCAGTGACAGAGCGCAAGGGAATTCAATACCTAGCAGAGGTCTCCCAGGATACGCATGTAACCCCCCCACAAATGGGGGTTCCCAAAACGTCTTCCTTGAGCTTGCCTAAATGCTCACTGCCAGGCTGGTGTCCTGCGTCTTTGCAGTTTAAATGTGATTACCAGAGCCTGTATAGCCTCTGTGTACTGTCTTTTAAGAGCTGACTGATTGCAGCCTAAGTAATCTGAGAGGGAGCTCTGTTGAAAGATGTAACTATTTGCTGAAAATCATTTAGAGTGATAATGATAATGTAGTTTGTCTAACCTGCTTTCTTTGTAGCAAGGACTGTTTTGTTTTGTCTCCACTATCTTGGTCCTGGACTGCAAATTGGACCAATCAGTTCTGGTGGACCTAAAATGTAGCCAGGCTACAGGAGCTGTCTGAAGTCAAAATCTGTAGGAACTATAGTTTTGAACTTTTTGTGCCTTTTTTGCAACTGAAGGGGGAGCTCTTGCTTTGACTGACAGCCAAATCAGCCAACCAAACCTTTTGGATGTTGGGGAAGTCCCAGGCTGCTTGCAATTTTCAGTTAGTTCTGAGCTGGGAAGTGAAATGAGTATTGCTCAAGTGCATTTTGGGCAGCAATCCTGAGTGGATTCGCATGGGAAAACTGTGAAAGGACTGAGTTTTTGGCTTGCATGTCTGCTGTTGTTCCTGAGAGGGAGAGAAGAGAATTATTTTGGACTAAATCCAAGTTTGTGAGACTAAAGTAAGCTACTGAAGTGTGCCAGACTCAACCTAAAGAAGACCGAAGATTTAGCTGAATGCGATCAGCCTGTCAGGAGTTCCAGCTACCCCTAAGCTCCCGGTGTGTGCAGAGACTTTGCGATTGTGACCGGGGAGCGCTTTACCTGGTACAGTAGAATTCCCGTACATGTAAATGTGCAATGAGCTGCTAGTGGGTTGTGAGTTAGTTCCCCACTGTGTGAACTGTGTTCTGCTTGCAGGAAGCTGTATCCAGCCCAAAAACAGATTGCATCTGAATTTGTCTCCATGCGGTCTGGGTCTTGCCAGACTGGCCCAGCCAGACTACCCACTGCACAGAGAAGCCATCGACAAGAGACCTGCCTGGGGATCAGTCCCCTGCTCCACGCTTCAACAGGAATGACGCCTCTGCAACTCGTGTGGGCCCTGCTTCTCCTGGCATTCCAGATCAACCACCTGCAGTCTCAATTTCCGTCCAGCCTGTGTCGAGTCTGGGGTATCGTGAGTAAATACCAGGGTAGCTCCCTGCAACGACAGCTTAATCTGAGTGTGTCATGTGATTGTCTTGTTGTTTTGTTTCCTTTATGAACTGAGCCCTCTGGCTCCGGATTACAAATATTGTGTACTGTGCATGTTGTGTTTTCCATCACAGGGCCCCAACCAGCTACAACCCCGGGCAACAGTCCTGGCTAGCCCATCTCTTCTCCACCTGGGTACCCAGAGGTGTGACTGTGTGGGGGGACTCAAAGCGCATGCATAACTGGTTGATTTATATAAGCTTTAAGCTAATTAACCTGATTTTGCCCCTTCCTTGTTCAAGTCCCCCGAATAAATCAGATCTAACTTTTTCTGCATGTAATCTGACTGTGGTTCCAGTTTGTGCTCAAAGTACTGTACTGTTGTTATTGGCTGTGCAGAACCTTGTTTTACAGGGGGTCCCTAGGGTTGAACCAGAGGAACCAGCCCTGGTGGTAAGTGCAAACAGTGTGGATACTTGTGTGGTGTAACAGGGGTAGTGTGAAAGTGATTATTGTACAGTGTTCAGGCCACTAGAGGGGGAAGGGGGGGTTACAGTGTCCCGGAGGGCTGTGCCCAGGTTAGCTTGACCACTACCAACCCTGACCTCTGGGTGGAGGTACCCGTTTCAGAACTCAGGCCCCTTAACCTGCTACTAGCCAAGCAGGCAGGGGTTGTAGCCCTTGGGATAACGCCACCTAGGGGTTACACACACAAAAACACAGTAGTGGGTCTGGGAGCACCACTACAGTAAAGCAGGCCGGCGTAGGTGGGGCTGATAGTGTATTTAATGGGAGGCCTGGGTGGGGGTGGGGCGGAGAAAATACAGGCAGGGTTCAGCGTCTTTCAGTGCGAAAGCTAGCTAAAAAAATCCATGCAAACTCAATGCAGAGAGGCGCTCCAATCAGGCAAGGCTTAGGCTGGTGTGCAGACCAATGAGAAGCTGCCTGAAAGTCACCGCACCAATCAGAGACCTCGGCTCCAAAATTTCTGCTAGCGGCAGTACCTGGGTTAGAGAACAGCCTTACCGTCAGGTAATAGTCCATTGCCAGGGCACTGTGCATGAGTCAGTCTTAACAAAATTGGAATTCTCACATGTAAACAAAAAGAGCACTGTGATAGGTCCAGAGTGCCACATAACACTTCCTGAATCTATAACATTTTGTGTACTTCCCATTCTGTAGGTAGATGGGGCTTTCAAGATGTGTTCTGGCTTATCACGAGTGTCATCTCTTGCCTTCTTAGGAATTTAAAGTCCTAAGGAGATACAAGATGATTCTCTTAATCAGCCAAGAGACATCTTGAAAGCCCCATATATCGTGCATTAATCAATTCTTTTTTTCTACTTTTTCTTGAGGGAGAGAACAAAGTCATAGGACAAAAGTCTGCGATGGAAAGCATGTACTGTTTTAGTGTTTTTAAAGTTTTAATGAGAGTTGACTTGGACTGCAGAATAGCAGCATGTCAAATACAACCCCTCCAACAAGTACGTGTCCTCCAACACACTTTATTCTGCTGTTGATACACAATTTTTTAATTGTGTAAAATCAGGCTTTTGTCATTTTTGAATCAAAGAATGATCTGGAAATACTGGTGTAATGAGAACGTACACTGCCTTCCTTCTTGGAGTCTGCCATCTTATTATAAAATGGGGGGAAAAAACTTGAAATTTTCCTCCCTCCTTGCCTGAAACAGACACATTCGCAAAGGAAAAGAAACACAATCAACGATCATTGACCCCCCACACACACACACTCTAAAGCACAAAGCTTTTATAGAAACTTTTTAAATTTGGTTATAAAACATTTGCCACTCAGAGGTCGCGAGGATATGTAGACATTGATGGAGAGGGATAATCAAGGTAGCCAAGTCTCCTACTCCCACAACATAGTATGTCCCCATATTGAGATGTATCTCTCTGATCACATGCACTTTGAGCTGTGGCTGTCAGCAGATACAGCTGAATACAGAGATGTTGTATTGTAAGAGAGGGGGAGACTGGGTTAGCCTGGCTTTACTACTACTGGCCCCCCAAATCATGAACTGGGGGGTCAGAGTGGGGCCCAACATTTAAAAACTGGCATTCTGGAGACTGAGGGTCTGGCTGGAGTGAGGGGTGAAACTAAATAATGGTGTTAGCTATTGGCACAATGCCAGAAGCCTGTGTATTTCTTTTAGATATCATAGACTGAGAAGATGGCGGAGGAGGTGGAAGGAAGGAATGACTAAGGTGGGTGAGGGGTGGCCACAAGACTAGCCCTGGCCACCTAGAGAGGGAATATAGGGGGAGGGCTTTTTTGTTTTTTGTTTTATGCAGCTTCCTTTCTGGTAGATCTGTGAAGCTGGCTTCAATTTTCCACTCCACACCCTCCCATAACACAAGTGCTTGGGAGCAGCAACTCCAGCAGATGTCTCTGAAAACCCTCAGTGGGTTACAGGAGCACCAAGACAACGATAGGACTTTTCTGGGAAGATACCCCTGTTCCAAAACTCTAACTAGGCTCTGGTCTGGTGTTAGTCACATAATCAGCTGGCTTTCTGTAGAGACAGAGCAAACATGTTCATTCATTAGAAGGTGGCCGACTTTGGAGGAGGGCAGGTTATGCTGGTTGCCTTTTTGGAGCACCTCTACTTGGGTGCTGGGAGTGAGGAGGTGGAATAAGGATACTATCGGGGTGGGGGGGGAATAATTAGACTGCATAGTGCAAACAAGCGCTTGTTGTTGAACAACACGGCAGCCGGACAGCCACTGAGTGATGGAAATTAACATTTAAGATATTGTGTGGGTGCTGGAGTGAAGTAAGTGGGATCACGTGCAGACAGATGGGGGAAATTGGGGGTAATGACTGACAGAGAGGCAAAGATGGTGGAAGGGTGCATTTCTGTTTTTTTCCCCATTTTCAGTTAGGAACGAATAGTAGTTCCTGAATACATATAGTGACCTATTCAGAAAGGGCTCCCAAATATTTGAGAGCCCTACTATTCATGGTATTCAGGAAATACTACTCGGTCCCTGCACAGCCCTAACGAAGAAGCCACTGAGGATAGCCTGTGATGCCTCACCATATGGGGTGGGAGCTATGCTATCCCATGTGACAGAAGATGGCAAAGGAAGGCCTGTTGCATTTGCATCATGGACATTATTCAATAGTGAAAGGACTAGAAGCAAACTGATAAAGAGACACCTGAGTTCATTTTTAGAGTACATACATTTCACAAATATCTTTATGGTCATAAATTCACACTCATTACCAACCATAAGCCTCTGATGGAAATTGTGGCCCCAAAGTCAGTAATACCTAGACTAGAAGCAGTAAGGATGCAAAGATGGGCATTCATTTTATGTGCTTATCGGTACAATATTGAATATCAAAAATCGAGGGAAATGGTAACACAGATGCCCTATCCAGGTTGCCATGCCAAAGGCAGGTGATCCCAGCTGCAGAGGCAAGTGTTTTCTTCTTTTCATGTGTGAAGAATTACCCATGTTGCCAAAGCATATTGCAGAAGGGACACATAAGGATCCTGTTCTTTCACGGATGTAGGAATTCTCCTCAAATGGCTGCCCTGGTTATGTGACCAATGAGGTACTATGTCCGTACATGAAGAGATCAGCTGTTGACAGAGCAGGGCTGCATACTATAAGGGCTGTGTGTTATTCTACCCCCAGGTTACAGAACCAGACTGCTGGAGGACTTGTACAGTGAACACCCAGGGATGTGCACAATGAAGACCCTAGCAAGGATCTACTTCTGGTGACCAGAACTATACAAAAGCATTGTATAGAAGTTTCAGGGCTGTGAAGTGTGCATGATGGTTTGGAACATGCCACCAGTAGCACCCCTTCATTCCTGAAAATGGCCAACACAAGTCTGACAAATAATCCATATTGATTTTTCTGAAAAAGACAAGCAGTACTTCTTTTTCATCATTGTGGACAGTCATTCTAAATAGCCAGAGGTGATTTCCATGTGCACAATAACAACTGCCAAGACCATAGAGGCAATATGGAACTGTTCGCATCATATGGCCTACCTGCAGAAGTGGTGTCTGATAATGGGCCCAGTATACCTCAGCAGAATTTCAATATTTCATGAACTCCAATTGAAATTAAACATACTTGTGTATCTCCCTGCCATCCAGCTTCAAACAAGGCTGCAGAATGATGTGTGCAAACACTGAAAAGGCCCTTACCAAGCAAGTACTATGTATAGACCAAGGCAGGGCCAAGCTGTCACTGCAACATCAGCTAGCAAACTTCCATTTCATGTACTGAGGCACACCACATTCAGTTACCAGTTATTGACCAGTTGAATTGTTCCTGAAGCATCTCCTCACAAACAGATTTACTTTGTTTAGGCCAAGCCTTTGGGAAACTGTTGAACCAACAGAAGAGGCTAAAAGAACAGCATGACAAGGGTCAGAGAAATCTGTGAGAACTCAGACCCCAAGTTAAGGTGAAAGTATGTTGTTTCCTAGAAGGAAAGGAAAAATGGGAGCATGGAACCATTGTAAGAAAATGTGGGCCTCTGGTTTCTTTGGTTCAGATGGGCTCAAGAGTGTGCACATTGCATATAAACAACTTGCTACTGTCCAGTGTAAGAGATCCAGACTCTACATCTTCCAAGTATTGGGAAAATATGATAGACATGGTTGTAGTACCTGTAAAGCCAGTAGGGAGCACACCAGATCCTATCACTGTGGAAGATGAACTTTTGAATCCTATAGCACAATCAGAAGCAATTGCACCAAAACCTCCATCAGGGAGTGTTCATACAGACATAGATGTGTCGATAACAAACAGTGAAGATGAGCCTAACTTTGAAAGACGTTATCCAATAAGAGCTCGAAAATCTCCAAACCGACTAAACCTATAAAAATCAGATTACAGAACAAGTTTGCAGACATGGGGCAGAATAATCCCCTACACTTGTCACAAGCCCAGAGCAGTCTACCTCTATCTTGTTTGTATAGTGAGGAATAAACTGTTTGTTAAATGATAAATTGTTGGTTAAAGTTACACTACTAAAAAGAAAGCAAATTTACTAATGGGACATAGTGCTCTCAAATTTAAAGGGGAGGAGTGTTATATACTGTTTTCATAAGGGTATCTACTCTATGGTAAAACAGGGTTTACTGTGTTGTATTGCAGACTGTTATATCCCTGGGAAATACCTAGCTCAGAATGCCCTGCATGGCTCAATGAGATGACGTCATAGTGGAGACTGGAGTGAGAGAAATAATAAAGAAGTAATGGTGGAGAGTTGCAATCCATGCTGTATGTTGTTTTGTATTATAAATATATTACACTGGGGAGTTACCGGAATAAGAGGCCTACCTGAAAACCAACAATATACAGTACATACACCAATCACTTTCTCCAACCATCAATAAAGTTGTTTCAGACATGAAGAAGGTACAGACTGACCCATGCTGCATTTATTCTGAGATATGTATAATTCATCTCAATGCACAGGTGGCTCAGACAGTTCATGTTTTGACTAGTGCTCTGTACAGACTTAAATTCCAATTCCTGCTCTATTTGTGGCTCTTACTGGTTCTGCATATTACTGAGGGCTTATAACCCACTTAGTCTACAATGCAGTCACCAGTACTCACACTTGGCTCTCACCAACTGATTTACAGCACCTCTATGACTTTTCACAACAGGGGCTGCACTGGGTTCTCAATCTTTAGGCCTACAGGACTATGATGCCCTTTCTGTGTCCTACCCTACTGCCCTCTGAGGGGCTGCTCCTTACCTCCTTTTGCTGGCCTTTTTCCCTAAAGAACCCATAGTGTTCACTCTCATACCCTACTATCCAGGTCTTGAACCACATCTGGGGCCTTAGCCTAGGTCTGAAAACCATCAAGGAGCCCCCTGTTGAGGGGAGACCCTCAAGGTCCTTCTCCTGGACTCCTGCAGACCTCAGCCCACTGTCACTGGGCCTCCATCTCCTCACTCCTAAAATGGCACCTAAGCTGTCCCTTATCTACACCTAGAATCCTCCCACCTAGCTGCTGTGTTCCCAGTGGACTTTAACTTTTTCTATGCCTGACTGTATCCATCTGAGGAGCCTTCCCTGGCTCCCTAGAGGCTAGTAATCACAGCCCTCACTTGACTAAAAGGGAGGGGGTGTAACACATAGTTAGTACAGCTGTCCCCTCCCCTTCAGCATAGTCACCCTGCTCCAGTGCATCCACTGATTTAGTTTTCCTAAGAGTAACAGCAGTGTTTTAGATAAACCAGTAGGCTGGGGCAATCCTGCTGCTACACATTTACAATCATTCAAATGTGACATCACAAAAGAATGTACAAAAATAGTATCTGAGTCTCTATCAAGTGGAGAAAACGCTGGCAATGCCTCAGAGATAAGAAGCTTGAAAAACATCTACGTTACTAATGCATAACCTGAAACCAGAGACTGGAACATCTTACTAGTCCACATTCTTCTCCTCATTCATCTGCTTATGTCATACATTGTCACTTTCAAGAACCAGATTTTATGCAGTGACTGAAATTACAAGAACTTCAGAAATACACTAGAGACTCGTGGGGACGTTCTTGTCTACACTAAAGCATTACTCATTGAGAGACTCATGATTAGATTCCAGAGCACAGCCTTTAGAATGTCTGTTAACAAACAAGTGGCCACTGCAGCAAAGAAATGCAGTGTTGTCCACCAGAATCAAGTATAGTATCAAAGGTTGTTCTGTGATATCTTGCATGATACTGCAGGAACTTAATGCAGTCTAATGATATTTACTCTAATTTGTCACGCACTAAATTGTAAAATGTCACACAGAGTGTTTGATCCTGGTGGACAGCGCTGTACATCACTAGTTACAAAAACCCCTCCAATGAAAAAATCCCTCCAATGAGGGAGGAGTGGAGGGGCATGGTAAACAAGACTTATCAGACGAAAAAGCTGGGGCATGTTATGAGACTGGAGAAGGTCACTTTTGACAGTGAGTGGATACCGTTCATAGTATCTATCATCCCAAGGGTAATTAAATGTGTTCTCATAGGGAAATATCTTGGATTACAGAAGGAGTCTAATTAAATATGCATAACTGAAGGACACACTGGTGCATATAAAATGGGACCAAATGATTCAAACAAGGGCAAGGGTTTTCTATTTGTAACCCCTCCCTTTGGGAGTATACAGTATTTTGTGCACCTTAGGTTCTTTTTGGGTCAGGAATCAAATGGTTAACCTCTTTGCCACATGGCAGGGCCTACTGCAAGTCGGGAGGTCAGCTGGCTTTCTATAGAAACAGAGCGAACATGTTCATTCATTAGAAGGTGGCCGACTTTGGAGGAGAGCAGGTTATGTTGGTTGCCTTTTGGAGCACCTCTACTTGGGTGCTGGGAGTGAGGAGGTGAAATCAGGATACTATCGGGGTGGGGGATGGGGGAATAATTAGACTGCATAGTGCAAACAAGCGCTTGTTGTTGAACAACACGGCAGCCGGACAGCCACTGAGTGATGGAAATTAACATTTAAGATATTGTGTGGGTGCTGGAGGGAAGTAAGTGGGATCACGTGCAGACAGATGGGGGAAATTGGGAGTAATGACTGACAGAGAGGCAAAGATGGTGGAAGGGTGTTTTTGTGTTTTTTTTCCCCATTTTCAGTTGGGAACGAATAGTAGTTCCTGAATACATATAGTGACCTATTCAGAAAGGGCTCCCAAATATTTGAGAGCCCTACTATTCATGGTATTCAGGAAACACTACTCAGTCCCTGCACAGCCCTAACGAAGAAGCCACTGAGGATAGCCTGTGATGCCTCACCATATGGGGTGGGAGCTGTGCTATCCCATGTGACAGAAGATGGCAAAGGAAGGCCTGCTGCATTTGCATCATGGACATTATTCAATAGTGAAAGAACTAGAAGCAAACTGATAAAGAGACACCTGAGTTCATTTTGGAGTACTAAATTTCACAAATATCTTTATGGTCGTAAATTCACACTCATTACCAACCATAAGCCTCTGATGGAAATTGTGGCCCCAAAGTCAGTAATACCTAGACTAGAAGCAGTAAGGATGCAAAGATGGGCATTCATTTTATGTGCTTATCGGTACAATATTGAATATCAAAAATCGAGGGAAATGGTAACACAGATGCCCTATCCAGGTTGCCATGCCAAAGACAGGTGATCCCAACTGAAGAGGCAAGTGTTTTCTTCTTTTCATGTGTGAAGAATTACCCATGTCACCAAAGCATATTGCAGAAGGGACACATAAGGATCCTATTCTTTCACAGATGTGGGAATTCTCCTCAAATGGCTGCCCTGGTTATGTGACCGAGGAGGCACTCTGTCTGTACATGAAGAGATCAGTTGTTGACAGAGCAGGGCTGCATACTATAAGTGCTGTGTGTTATTGTACCCCCAGGTTATAGAACCAGACTGCTGCAGGACTTGTACAGTGAACACCCAAGAATGTGCACAATGAAGGCCCTAGCAAGGATCTACTTCTGGTGGCCAGTACTATACAAAAACATTGTGCAGAAGGTTCAGGGCTGTGAAGTGTGCATGATGGTTTGGAACATGCCACCAGTAGCACCCCTTCATCCCTGGAAATGGCCAACACAAGTCTGACAAATAATCCATATTGATTTTGCTGAAAAAGACAAGCAGTACTTCTTCATCATTGTGGGCAGTCATTCTAAATAGCCAGAGGTGATTTCCATGTCCACAATAACAACTGCCAAGACCACAGAGGCAATATGGAACTGTTCGCATCATATGGCCTACCTGCAGAAGTGGTGTCTGATAATGGGCCCCAGTACATCTCAGCAGAATTTCAATATTTCATGAACTCCAATTGAAATTAAACACACTTGTGTATCTCCCTGCCATCCAACTTCAAACAAGGCTGCAGAATGATGTGTGCAAACACTGAAAAGGCCCTTACCAAGCAAGTACTATGTATAGACCAAGGCAGGGCCAAACTGTCACTGCAACATTTTGCTAGCAAACCTCAATTTCATGTACTGAGGCACACCACATTCAGTTACCAGTTATTGACCAGTTGAATTGTTCCTGAAGCATCTCCTCACAAACAGATTTACTTTGCTTAGGCCATGCCTTTGGGAAACTGTTGAACCAACAGAAGAGGCTAAAAGAACAGCATGACAAGGGTCAGAGAAATCTGTGAGAACTCAGACCCCAAGTTAAGGTGAAAGTATGTTGTTTCCTAGAAGGAAAGGAAAAATGGGAGCATGGAACCATTGTAAGAAAATGTGGGCCTCTGGTTTCTTTGGTTCAGATGGGCTCAAGAGTGTGCACATTGCATATAAACAACTTGCTACTGTCCAGTGTAAAAGATCCAGACTCTACATCTTCCAAGTATTGGGAAAATATGATAGACATGGTTGTAGTACCTGTAAAGCCAGTAGGGAGCACACCAGATCCTATCACTGTGGAAGATGAACTTTTGAATCCTATAGCACAATCAGAAGCAATTGCACCAAAACCTCCATCAGGGAGTGTTCATACAGACATAGATGTGTCGATAACAAACAGTGAAGATGAGCCTAACTTTGAAAGACGTTATCCAATAAGAGCTCGTAAATCTCCAAACCGACTAAACCTATAAAAATCAGATTACAGAACAAGTTTGCAGACATGGGGCGGAATAATCCCCTGCATTTGTCACAAGCCCAGAGCAGTCTACCTCTATCTTGTTAGTATAGTGAGGAATAAACTGTTTGTTAAATGATAAATTGTTGGTTAAAGTTACACTACTAAAAAGAAAGCAAATTTACTAATGGGACATAGTGCTCTCAAATTTAAAGGGGAGGAGTGTTATATACTGTTTCTTACAAGGGTATCTACTCTATGGTAAAACAGGGTTTACTGTGTTGTATTGCAGACTGTTATATCCCTGGGAAATACCTAGCCCAGAATGCCCTGCATGGCTCAATGAGATGATGTCATAGTGGAGACTGGAGTGAGAGAAATAATAAAGAAGTAATGGTGGGAGTTGCAATCCATGCTGTATGTTGTTTTGTATTATAAATATATTACGCTGGGGAGTTACCGGAATAAGAGGCCTACCTGAAAACCAACAATATACTGTACATACACCAATCACTTTCTCCAACCATCAATAAAGTTGCTTCAGACATTATGAAGGTACAAATTGACCCATGCTGCATTTATCCTGAGATATGTATAATTCATCTCAATGCACAGGTGGTTCAGACAGTTCATGTTTTGACTAGTGCTCTGTACAGACCTAAATTCCAATACCTGCTCTATTCGTGGCTCTCACTGGTTCTGCGTATTACTGAGGGCTTCATAACCCACTTAGTCTACAATGCAGTCACCAGTACTCACACTTGGCTCTCACCAACTGATTTACAGCACCTCTATGACTTTTCACAACAGGGGCTGCACTGGGTTCTCAATCTTTAGGCCTACAGGACTATGATGCCCTTTCTGTGTCCTACCCTACTGCCCTCTGAGGGGCTGCTCCTTACCTCCTTTTGCTGGCCTTTTTCCCTAAAGAACCCATAGTGTTCACTCTCATACCCTACTCACCAGGTCTTGAACCACATCTGGGGCCTTAGCCTAGGTCTGAAAACCATCAAGGAGCCCCCTGTTGAGGGGAGACCCTCAAGGTCCTTCTCCTGGACTCCTGCAGACCTCAGCCTACTGTCACTGGGTCTCCATTTCCTCACTCCTAAAATGGCACCTAAGCTGTCCCTTATCTACACCTAGAATCCTCCCACCTAGCTGCTGTGTTCCCAGTGGACTTTAACTTTTTCTATGCCTGATTTTATCCATCTGAGGAGCCTTCCCTGGCTCCCTAGAGGCTAGTAATCACAGACCTCACTTAGCTAAAAGGAAGGGGGTGTAACACATAGTTCCCAGTTAGTACAGCTGTCCCCTTCCCTTCAGCATAGTCACCCTGCTCCAGTGCATCCACTGATTTAGTTTTCCTAAGAGTAACAGCAGTGTTTTAGATAAACCAGTAGGCTGGGGCAATCCTGCTGCTACACATTTACAATCATTCAAATGTGACATCACAAAAGAATGTACAAAAATAGTATCTGAGTCTCTGTCAAGTTGAGAAAATGCTGGCAATGCCCCAGAGATAAGAAGCTTGAAAAACGTCTACGTTACTAATGCATAACCTGAAACCAGAGACTGGAACATCTTGCTATTCCACATTCTTCTCCTCATTCATCTGCTTATGTCATACATTGACACGTTCAAGAATCAGATTTTATGCAGTGACTGAAATTACAAGAACTTCAGAAATACACTAGAGACTCATGGGGACGTTCTTGTCTACACTAAAGCATTACTCATTGAGAGATTCATGATTAGATTCCAGAGCACAGCCTTTAGAATGTCTGTTAACAAACAAGTGGTCACTGCAGCAAAGAAATGCAGTGTTGTCCACTAGAATCAAGTGTAGTATCAAAGGTTGTTCTGTGATACCTTGCATGATGCTGCAGGAACTCAATGCAATCTAATGATATTTACTCCAATTTGTCACGCACTAAATTGTAAAATGTCACACAGAGTGTTTGATCCTGGTGGACAGCGCTGTACATCACTAGTTACAAAAATCCCTCCAATGAGGGAGGAGTGGAGGGGCATGGTAAACAAGACTTATCAGATGAAAAAGCTGGGGAATGTTATGAGACTGGAGAAGGTCGCTTTTGACAATGAGTGGATACCGTTCATAGTATCTATCATCCCAAGGGTAATTAAATGTGCTCTCATAGGGAAATATCTTGGATTACAGAAGGAGTCTAATTAAATATGCATAACTGAAGGACACACTGGTGCATATAAAATGGGACCAAATGATTCAAACAGGGGCAAGGGTTTTCTATTTGTAACCCCTCCCTTTGGGATTATACAGTATTTTGTGCACCTTAGGTTCTTTTTGGACCAGGAATCAAATGGTTAACCCCTTTGCCACACAGCAGGGCCTACTGCAGGTTAGGAGGTCACTGCGGGTGCACAGGCGTATATAAGGTAGTTTAGTTGGGCTTTAGGGGGAGAGCTTGCATGGGGAAGAGAGAGACTGGCTGGAGAACTGTGGAGAGCTGGGCCAGTTGCTCACTCTCGGGGAACCAGAGCTTTTCCGTGGGGTTGGGCATTGAACAGTCCTGAAGCTGGACATGGTGGCAGCCATTAGCCCAGTCTGCAGTGTGTGGGTCCTCCAATATGCCACCTCGGCAGAGTAAAGTGCAATACAGGGGCCAGGGAGAAGGAGAGCAGAACGAAGAGAGACAGAGAGAGATTGGAGGGGAATCACCAAATTGGACTTGCAGGCTACAGCCGTGCCCGAATGTCCATGGGGGAGGTCCTGGAGTCAGAGAGGAAGAACTGTCTATGGGAAGCAGGGGGCTGCAGCTACATCCTCGGAGTCCAATATCCCCAACCTGATGTGTCAGTCTTCATGGGGATGTTCTCCCTTATGTCCAGGGTGAAGCTGCCTGCTTGGGCTCAAGTTTTGAGAGCAGTTGAAGAATGAGGGGTAGCCTCATCTTAAAATGGTTCATCGCTGAGGGTACGAGATCCGCATCATAGTGAGCCAAGAGATTCAAATGGAGGATTAGATCTGCTTGCAGTTTGGAGGCCATATCGGCCCCAAGTAAGCTGCATTCATGCCATAAGGCTATCTCAGCCCAGAAGAAAGTAGCCATAGTTAGTGGGGACCATATCAACCAAATGGAAACTAGCAAACACTGAAACCCCCGTGGTCAGGACTGAATATTAATTTTGTTGTGAATCTACTTGCTCCATGAAGTGGTTCATTTGGAAATTAAATGGGATCCTCTTGGTAAATGTTATTCCTGTGTGGACTTCCATTATTTGCTGTGGACTGTTTGTGGCTACTAACCCAAGTTTATTACAGCCCAGCACCTGAAGATGTCTGTGCCCCTGCACAGATGAACTCTATTAAACGCCAGCATCCCAGTAAGCTGTTCTGTGATTTCTGCTGTGAGTGTCCCCCTCCCCGCAGACATTTTCCACCTGGCATACCCCTGGACACCATGGGGAGGGGCTTACATAGTCTAAGACAGGCATCGAAGAAATGGAAACTAAGCGAAACCATGTATAGTTGTAAATGTATTTAGTGAAATATGCCATTAAAAATAACATTAGTGAAAAAAACAATAAAGGGGCCAATGCAGTCTGGCAAGCACATTTTTGACTAACATTAGATTGTTAAGCCTCTGCTTGGTAATCACAGAATCATAGACTTATTGTATATCAGTACAGGAGGAAGTCATTTGGCCCTTCTTCTTGTGCTGAAGTTAGCCCCTTCCTCGGGGCTAATTTTACAATAATACCATTACCATGCTTTCTCTCCATACATATTAACATAACTAGTGTTGGGCTGGCAGTATAGCCTAGAGGTTAGAGGAACGAGGTGTGAACGAGCTTGGTACATCCAGCAGACTAGACCCGAGTTTGATTCTCACAACCTCCACTTGCATACTGTGTGACTCTGAGCAAGTCACTTTACCGACCAGTGCTCCCAGGTTGCCCCTGAAAACAGGCACTTGTGCCTAGTGGGCCTTACCCGGTTACCAAAGACCAAAATAAAAATAAATCAGATGGAAGAAAAGACCTGTGGTTCATTAGAGTCCCTCCCCAAAACCATGTTGTAGTGAACCCAAGGGATTATAGTAGTACCATAGAGAATAATTTATGTGGGGACATTTATTATGTGGTAATAATTTTTGGTTAGCCCTACTTCTAACTGTAACTCATGACCCTGAATTCTCCATTATAAATTGATTTAATGTCACACTTTTGTATAAGGGGAACACAAGGGGTGACAGTCAGCTGCTGCAGGCTTTCAAAATAGCAATTTTATATTAACATTTACAGCTTAGAACTCGGCCCTGCACAATGCCGATGTTTTTTTTTTTATTTATTTGAATTTTGATAACCAGTTAGACCCACTGACACAGCATGTCCCTTTTTCAGGAGTGATCCAGAATAAGTTACAAATACAAAAACGACGGGCAATATTGCACACAGCATCAGAGATAAGGAAACGTTATCGCAGAGTACTTGTACATAACTGAGTAGGCTACTACACATGGAGGCTACTATACAGAGAATAATAGCTAGTCACCTATCAGTAACAAGCTGGTTAGTGCATCCAGAGGTTGCCTTTGTGACTGCTGTTACCTTGAGAGCGAAGCTCGAGAGGCTCGGTTACCAATGGCAACCTCGAGACACACTAATCAACCTTGTTACCGAAAGGTGACTAGTGATTGTTTTTTATAGTGTATGATGTTTTGTTTCTTTCTTTCTTTTTTGGTTTTAACGAGAGGAAACCAGCAGAAGAGGTGCAGATGTCAGTTGGGGATCTTCTTGCTCCACCCCCGACGCTCTCACGCTGGTCACTGCCACAGTCCCACTTGCCGGTAGTGCTGCTGCTTGGGTATTTCTTTTTTTTTAGCTGCTTTACATATCAACTAAGTGGGCCTAAAAGGAGAGAGCCCTCACAGAGGCCACCGGATCGCTACTACAATCTGCCAACACTAGGGACTGCTGTTTACCGGACTGCCGCCACACCGAGGGGACCGGCTGAATGCCTCACTTCAGGAGAGAGTTGTTTTTCTTTATGAATGGTAGAGCACGAGAGGGAATGTGTTTGATGTTGATATGCTGCAGTAGCTACATAGCTAGTGCAGCATAACAACTACGAACATAGCTAGTGCAGCATAACAACATTTTGAAAGTGATGGATTTCTATCAATAAGAACGTTCCATTATACATCATACAAAGCTAAGAGATTAAACTAGTATGCCAGGAATTAGTTACATGCCATAAAAAACTGTAGGAAATAATTGCACAAGAAATAATTTGCAGAGGAGCAGTAACACAATTAGGAATATACTTGGTATATACTATTGCACACAGAAAACACAATACTTTAGGCAGATATACTGTACAAAAAGACTGCACTGATACAAAGTACATTTTTGGTACAGAGATAATAGATAATAGATAATAGATAATAGATAATAGATAATAGATAATAGATAATGTGTTAGGGCTATCAGAAGGACAGATATAGTGCATTGTGCAAGAAGAAAGACATCAAGTTCTACCAAGGATGGCAGTAGTTGACGGGACTTGATGATTATAAGTAGGTGAATAGGACCTCAGTGGTTGCAACTACAAGGACTGGCCACATGGGAATAAGTCTTAAGCTTGTTTTTAAAAGATGCTAAAATAGAGCAGCCTATGATCTCACTCGGGAGATTGTTCCACTGGGATTTATTTATTTATTTGTTGAAAATGTTTCACCAGAAAAGGCACACCAAGCAAAAAGACGCTCGTCTCACGGTGCGACCTTGGGGGGGGGGCATGGGAGGATGGTATACATACAGCAGTCAATAGGTTGAGCATGGAATGGAGCAATACAACAATTGTTACATAATTGAGTGAGATTACATACGAGCTTGTTACGTGAGGAGGACAGTACAGAACACGAGCCTCTAGGTAAGTGTAATACATAATTGAATACACATCTAGGATTATACGTGATTATATAAGTGCCAGTAACAGAGATTTAACTGAAGCAAGAACAACAAGTTGGCAGCAGGAGATGGAAGTAGGAGATTTGGGATAGAGGAGAGGTTGCAGGGCTGTTAAGTAAACAGTAGGATAATTAGGGAGGAGGAAGGTTTGGGGAAGGGGAGGGGGAATGAGACAGTAAGAGCATTGGTTGTAGGGTCAGTATATAAGCCAGACAAATTAGGCGAGGGGCCAAGCCACTGGTCAGGCACGTAGGGAGGGGGGATCTGGGGTGAAGAGAATCCATCAGGGGGGAGGTCAGGGGCAGGTACAATTAGGTGCAAGGAAGTTAGTGAGGGCAGAGGATAGCGAGTGTCTGGAAGAGGAAATGGCGGAATTGGGCCAGCAGGCCATTCCAGAGATTAGGAAAGAGGTAAGAGAAAGCCGATTGGTCTGCGGAGGTCCTTCTGTGAAGGATTGCTAATAGCCTGGAGTCAGTAGACCTGAGAGGTGAAGGAGAAAGAACATCTACCACTCACTGAAATTACCTGGGAGATTTCCCTTAATGGACTGGACATAGAGTGGAGGCATCTTAGTTGTGTTTTGGGCTTGAGAACACCCTCCAGGTTGGGAGGAGTATATACTTTTGTTAGCTTAAAAGCTATGCAGAGCAGTGGGAACTCCATATGCGATGCAAAAGCAGGCCATCCAGGAGCAGCGAACGTGGGTCCTGAGGCCCTTGTGATGCAAGTAGTTGAGCTTATTTTGCTCTGAGGCCAGGAAGGATTGCTGAATGGGAGTACCGCAGAAGAGGACCAACACAAGTGTACTGTTTGCAGTAAAGAGCAGGGCATCCCTAGTTAGGTAGGGGAAGAGTCTGTGCAGTAGTCCAAGTTTCTGATGTATTGTTTTGGCCACAATATGCTCATGGGCACAGAAGGTCAGGTTATAGTTGAGCATTACCCCCAGGTATTTCAGTGAATCTACCACAGCCAGGTGACCGCCCCTATGGCAGACAATTTGAGCAGGTTCATCCTTTCTGTACCCAGCCTTCTGGGGCCAAATAGCATAGCTTTAGGTTTTTTCACACGTACAGAAGCTTGTTTCTCAGAAGCTAGGCCTCAAGGAGTTTGAAATCATTCCCCATCTCTGAATTAAAGGAAAGCTACACCCTCATACTATAGCTTGTAAATATTATTTGTTTACATGTCAACAGACAACTCTGCACCTTTTCTTCCTCGACTGGGGGGTGGTGTCACATGACAATGCTGGTGTCACATGATAATGCTGTCCCAACCTCGACCCATCCATCTCATTCACTGAGCACACCTCTGAAGTCAGATCACTGGCACGGGATCACTACACAAAATGTTTCTTAATCATTTTTTTTGTTTTAATTATGACCCTTAATTGTCAAGATAGCCATTTTATGGCACCCCCTTGTAAACATGACATGGTGTATTTATAGAACACATGGGCAGACTGGATGGGCCTTGCGGTCCTTATCTGCCATCAACTTCTGTGTTTCTATATTACAAGCCAAAATGTCATTTCGCACCACAAGTGCAAAAATACATCTCATCCAGGATTTGAAAAACAGCGCCTATCACATTTATGAAGTGGTGTGACTAAATGGCTATGTTGAAAATTTGGAGTAAAATATTGAAAATTAGCAAAGTTAGGAGTAAACGTTGAAATATCTCAACATTCACGCATAACTTGGTCATTTTACCATCTGTTACTTCAAATTTTGAACATAGTCTTTTTATGATCTCATCTCGTGAACCCACTGTGACACTTGGCCAGCTGGTTATGATTGTTCTATGCTATTTGTAATATAAAAATATAGCCTGTGCTAATGGGTGCCCCCCCAGGTCAGAGAAGCTACAGGATATAATAACGTGAAACCAGAAGGTAATTAAAGGACCAGAGAGACTTAATTAGAACTGACCTAGCTACCAGGATATAGGGCTCATAAACTTTTATGATGTCTTAGAGAAAAAAACATGTTATACCACCATGGTGTTAAAAGTCATAAAATCCTTTGATGTGCCCTGGGAATAGGAACTGCTCGAGATCAAAGAGGGGATGTTAATTAAGGAGTCATATTGGGAAATGAGTTTTTGCTGATGTCACCTTATTTGAAATATCTCCTGATAGGACATCCTGTTTGTATATTTTTTATATTCTAAAAGGAAGAGCTAGATGACATCATAGAAGGGGTGTGCAGACACAGAGTTTTAAACTGTATACTGTGTTTGAACTTATGACATATCTTTTTGTGCTCTTAAGAAACAAGATCTCCGATCTAACTTAAGCACTGTAGAGGTAATACATTAGATAAAAAAAAAGTCTAACTGTATTGTGGTAGGAGTCTTTGTTTTGTACTCTTCCTTGTTTTCTTTTAAGTGATTGTATGCTCTTTGATATATTGTTCTGTGTTTACATTTAACATATTTTTATCCATTTTTAAGTAAACCTTTTATTTGAAAGATACTGCCTGGGTCTTCCAAGTTCTTTCTTTGGTATGTGACATATAGAGGGCTAAGACTGACAAAACTGTTCAAGAGCTTGATGGTGTTACTAAACTGGGAGAAGGTAAGAATATACCTAAGGTCTTTTATAGAGTTTTAAGGGTTCATTTTGGAAGCCTGGCTTGGTGTCCCCTAGCATAAGATTGTACCACAATCCTTGAAGAGGGTATGAATCTGCGCCTGTACATTTGGGTACACTAGCATAGGGTTCACAGTTTGAATCCCCCCAGAACTTGAGACTAAAAGTGATTTAGACCCACAAGCAGACAGGAGGGTTACCCTGTCTGTCACCTGTTCACATTACTGTGCTCGGAGGTTGGCATTGTGGGAGCAGAGGGCCTGACCTGCCCAGTGCGTTTGTGACACCCAGTAGGTAAAAATTTACAAATCCTGCCCAAAATGTGATTTTACACAGCGACTGTAAAATCATCTTTTGGCACATACTTGAAAAATTTCAATTGCCTTGTTCATGAGGCAGAGTCCCAAAAAGGCCACGTTGAAAGTTTGGTGGAAAAATACTGAATATTTGTGAAGTTATAGGTGAACTTTGAAATATTTTCAACATTCACTCATAACTTGGTCATTTTACCATTTTATTTTACTCTATTTTGCTCTAGTCATGGCTCATGGGACCTTCTCTCAGGCATCCCGTCCTTTATCCTGCCCGCCTGTAGATCCCTCGGTCTGTGCCTCCTCTCTCCCCCCCTGCAGCCAGCACCCCTGGTTTCACCCACCCGGGGAGGGTCACCCCTGTCTCTTGGGCTCACTTGTAAGTCAGACTCTGGCTGCAGGTAGGACCTGGAGGGAGGAACTGGAAGGCCAGCCGAGGAGAGCCCGGCAAAGGCCATGGGGGACAGGTGCCATTGCCTGTCCCACGAAGTGGGTAATTTCCTTGTTCTGCACTGGATCCCCACCCTGCATGGGATTGCCCCGATGCTCTGGTACACACAGCCCTGCTGGCATTGGCCACACTGTTCTTGTGCTGTGCGGCTTGCTGCAATGTCCCCTCGTCTCCACCGGGGGTCACCGGCATGCTGAGCCATCCCAACCCGTTCTCCCAGGGAGGAGAGCACCACAAGGGCACTCCATCCTCAACCCACCCCTGCTGACCCACCAGCGCTCGAACTCACCCCCGAACCCTGGTCACCAGCATAGCACGAGGTGTGGCATCCAGCACCTCAACCCTCGGCGCCACCAGACTGGCCATTTTACCATATTTTACACCCAGTTTTAAACACAGACTTCTTATCACCCCCACCTCATAACCCCAGTAGGTAAACATTTTTAAATCCCACCTGAAAGGGGATTTCACCCAGGCAGAGGAGTACTTGATGGGGGGGTACTGACAGCCACCAAACAGGAAATGGACCTGGGAGTAATCACATCTGATGATCTAAAGGTTACCAAACAATGAGAAAAGGTTGTGAGGAGAGCCAGTGGAATGCTGGGGGTTCATAGGGAGAGGTATCTCCAGCAGAAGGAAGAAAGTGGTGTTGCCACTGTATAGGACATTGGTGAGACCTCATCTACAGTACTGTGTCCAGTTCTGTAGGCTGCATCTCCAGAAGGCATAGACAGAGTAGAAGCGGTTCAGAGAAGGGTGACAAAAATGGTTCAGGGACTGCCTCAAAAGTCATATGAGGGGAGACTGGAGGATCTCAATATGTATTCATTGAAGGAGAGGAGAGAGCGAGGGGGATATATGATAGAGACTTTCATATACCTCAAGGGTATAAATAAGGTACAAGAGGGTAGCATCTTTCAAAAAAAAGATGTTCAAGAACAGTGGGCCATGATATGAAAATAGAGGAGGGTAGACTTAGGGGTAATGTGAAAAAGTATTTTTTCACAAAAAGGGTGGTGGATCCATGGAACAGCCTTCCAGCAGAGGTTGTAGGGACAAAAACTGTAGGGGAATTCAAAAATGCTTGGGCCAGACATAAAGAAACTCTAGCGATAGGAAAGAGAGGGTAAGCCACATATCATTTAGGATCTGCAGCATATGAAACCAGTAGGGAAAGCTGGCAGACTAAGTGGGCCAAGCAGTCCTTATCTGCTATCAAATTCTATGTCTCTGTGTTTCACACAGCAACTGCAAAAATTACCTTTCATGACAGATTTGAAAAATATTACCTACCTTGTTTATGGGGGGGGGGGGCCAAAAGGCCATCTTGGAAATTTGGTGCAAAAATATTAAAACATGACAAAACTATGAGTTAAAGTTCACAACCTATTGAAATACATTAAACATGACTTACCTTATTTTCTTATATTGCAGTTCCAGCAGCAAAATGTCTTTCAGAGAGTGGATCTACATCATAGGACAGTTTTAGGTGAGTGAGGGTTTGTAGGGGGTGTAGGTTGCAGGATGCTGTGTAGGTGATCAGAGTGCGGTGGGTATGGCGTGTGGGGGCAGCTTAGTGATGGACTGTTTTCTTATTTACAGAGTAAGAAAAAAATAAAGACAATAAGAGACTGTTTTCTTTTTTTTTCAGGAATATTTACAACTTTAATGGATCTGGCACTGGGGATTGGATACCCCAGTGTCAGCTTTGACTGCACGGCGGCACTTGGCTGAGCACCCCAGTGTCACCACCTATATATGGGGGAGGGGCAGGTGACCTGAGGGGAAGGGGTGAGCAAGCAGTGCCAGGGGGTGGGCACCCCAGTCTGGTTTCACAGTACATGTTCTATCGGGTAAGAATGAAGGGAGGCTGGCTGAGCTGGGAGGGGGAGGGAAAAAATAAAGAAAGATAGATAAAATAGATCAGTTTCAGTTTATTTATTATACTGGAAAGGCATGTGAGCATAAGTTGCCCATTTTCACAAGCATCCAGTTTTGAGCAAATACAAAGGAGATCACAAAACAAGCAATAAAGTAAAATGATTATCAATGGTGAACAAGGGTCAAGATATAGGACAATAGTGAACTAACATGTTACATAACAGTATGAGAAGAACATTTACAAGTGCTTAGGTAGGACAGGTGCTAAACTAGACTTAAGACAAATAAGCAAAAAAAGATACTAAACAGTGTAAAAAAATATTTACAAGAGCATTTGTTGGAAAGTGCATAGTCAGACCAGTGGATCCTGCCTCTGTTAGATATGGGTGAGGCCCATTTGATGAGGAGGAGGAGGGAGCAAGTACCCTGTTGGAGCTTCATGTGATGAAACACCTGCAGATGGCAGCCTGGGAAAAGTGAGACTTTAGGTTATTCTTAAAGGCGACTGGAGAGGGGCAATCAGAGATGGCAGGGGGAAGACTGTTGAACAACTTGGCACCCTTGTAGGAGGGGGGTGTTTTGGCCATGTGTGGTACGGCAGAACAGGATGGAGAAGGAGAGAGAGGAGAACTGTCTGGTGGTCCGAGGATGGGAGGACTTAGGGAAGAGGGAGATAATGCTGTCAGGGAGGAGGCCCAGGGATAGTTTGTGGAAAAAATTGAGTACTCTGCTGTCAAGACTGTCCTAGAGGGAGGTCCATTTAGAGTTACAGTGGAGGTTGCAATGGTGGCTCCATCTGGGGAGACCGGTGAAAAAGTGAATGATGCTGTGATAGGTGGAACGAAGTTTATGGAGGTTGCCTTGGGTGAGGGGTGGATAATAGACTAAGGCACCATGGCAGAAGAGCAGGAGAAGGAAACTAGTGGTGAGCAGAATCTTAGAATCTTTGGTCAGGAATGGCCTTACTCTGTATAGTAGGCCTAATCATTGGTGGGTTTTCTTTATCAGCTGATTTATGTGTGAAGTAGAGTTGAGGTGGCTGTCAAGGAGCATACCTAAGTAATTGAATTTGCTGACTCTTTCAGTTGCATTGCCTTCATTGTTGAGTAGTGTGAACTCAAAAGAGAGTAGTTTCCATGGTCTGCAAAAAACATTCTTTTGGTTTTCTTAGCATTTATCATGAGTCCCTTGGACAAGAACCAGGAGTGAAGGCTACTGAAATCAACCTGCAGCTTGTTGAGTAGAGTGGAGTGGATGGGTCTTTGTCTTTGCAAAAAAGAGTAGCATCATCCACATACAGGATGAGTTCAGTGTTAACGCAGATTTCAGGGACAGAGTTTACTACAAGGGAGGAAAGGAGGGGACCCAGAATGGAACTTTGGGGTACTCCAAACTTTATGGGTCAGGGGTTGGACCGGGCACCATTTATGATGATTTGATGTGACCTATGACTGGAGTAGTTACAGAACCAGTTTATGACATTTGATGAAAAGTGAAGATCGGAAAGGGTGGATAGAAGGATGCTGTGGTCAGCCAGATCAAAAGCATTTGTGAGGTCAACAATAACCAAACCGGCGAGGAGTCCTTCATCGATTGCTCTATTAATAAAGCTGGTGAATTTGATAAGGACAGTCTCAGTGTTGTGGCCGGGTCTAAACCCGAGTTGAGCTTCTGTCTGGAGGTTATAACGTTTGAGAAATTCAGTGGACTGCTTGTGCAGTATTTCCTCCAGGATTTTGGAGAGGGAGGCCAAAAGGAAGATGGGTCTAAAGCTGGAGACATCATCTTTGTGGCCTGATTTGTGGAGTGATCTGATTATGGTGCATTTCCATTTGAGCGGACAGGACCCAGTGCAGAGGGAGCAATTGAAAATATTGGTGAGTAGATAGAGAGAGACAGCTTAGAATGCAACAGAGAGATCAGGGGATTGATTTTAAGTTGTAAAAAAAAACAAGATGGCGGTCAACACGAACAATACTTTTTTCTCACAAACAATAAATCACGAACAATAAACCCTGATGATTGATGCCTTTTATCATTCATGTAAAGGGGTTAATGCAAACTCCTACTGAGCATGCTCAGAAAAAAAATATGTAAAATCCTTGTGACTGGCATAGATAGCTATTTTTGCCCTGTTTAGTGGCCCTGGTTAACTGATGCTTCATTTATCCACACTTTGCCTTGCTATTGTACTAGATGTGTTGCTATGTACTTCTCAGTTGTATCTGCCATTCTTAACTGCCAATTGCTGTTATATTCATTGTTAGGACTAATTATATTCTGTATAAATGCCGTCCTTTGTTAGTACTAATTGTATTCTGTATATATGTCATGTCTATTCTCCACAGTCCCCCTCCCCCAGGAGGCACCTGGACTCAAGCAATACTCAGCGTGCCTTCCTGGTAAAGCTTTTAAATAAATAACTCTGGAACCATTTAGTACTTTTTCATGAAACCTTCAAAAGACACAACATTGTCACAGGCTGCTTCTACCCTGAAAGATCTGTGAAAAATTCCATACCATCTAGGCTGTACATGAGGTAAAGAAATGTGTATAAGTATAGGAAAAAATCCACACTTTATCATTTTTTGACATTCCATATGTCAGAAACTACACAAGATGCGTCATACAATTTTTCACATACTGAGACCCTACCACCCAGACTGTGTATGCCAAATTTTGGGATATTTCTTCACATGTCTCCAAAGTTATTAAGTTGCAAACATTTGGGTTTAATAATAAACACCATACTCAACCCTAACTATAAATATATTCTTTGTAAAAAAAACTTCATTAATGCATCAGTTAGGGTTGTCCCACAATGACAAAAGGAGGGAAATTTGCTAAAAAAGAAGAACAGGGGTCAGCAGAAGAAAAGGCTGTATTAATAAATCCTTTAATCACATAGTATATAAACAATGGCCACATGGAAAAACACGGGTGACGCAAGGTGCTACAAATGCAAAACACCAAAACGGGTGGCAGAAAAATAATGTACTAATAAGCAAACTTTGGAACAAAACCAAAAGGCATACCACTCCAAAAATAGAAAGCTTGTATGTCTCGAATAGTAAAGTCCAAACAAAGGAATAGCTGCACACCGCGGGCGAAACCCAGAAGAGACAAACAAAACCAACATCAGGACATCACGTTTACGTATCGACTAACACGTCTTCTTCAGAACGTGAATTGGCTAATCTGTGTCCCCTTAAATACAGGGAGCTCTTAAAGAGATATGTCACACAACCCTATGTGAACATATGCCTCCATATACCTACAGTTAGTAAAGCAAAAACATAACATAACTAAATTACAAAAACACCATTAAATATATCTAGGGGAAAAGAGCCAGACAAGTCATAGTCCCCACTGAACTTGGCTAGAGCACGAATAAGTCATAGCCAAGTATACTACTTAAGTGCCACCATAATCACCAAGACAATAAGTGCCAGAGCAATATAAATATAAATCTTACAAAAATTCATACATATGATATTCATACAACTATAGAAACACCAAAAAGGGGACAGAGCTGGAAAAGTCATGTCCCCATTTTGTGAACAGAGCACGGCACACGTCATATCCACAAATGCTAACATTAACTATAAAAAACTATGTAAAGGAAGTTCATCGTTCAAACCATACGGTACCATAGTGTTGAGTTCAAAAATCCAAAATGCTTCCCTTTGTAGAATCCTTGAATTGAAATCTCCACCCCGAAAACCAACTTCCACTTTCTCCAGACCGACAAATCTCAGTGTGGCTGGAGATCCATGTTTTGCTTCATGATAGTGACGTGCTATCGCATATTCCATATTAGCATTTCTAATGGCTCCTTTGTGTTCTCCTATCCTCAATTTTAAATTTCTTTTGGTTTGACCTACATAACATAGTCCACATGGGCAAGCCAGCATGTAGATAACCCCTTGAGTTTTACAGTTGATGAAGGATTGTATCTCATATCTTTTACCTGATCATGGGTGATGGAAAATATTTACGTCAGATGTGTTAGAACAATGAACACATCTTCCACATCAATAATTACCTTTAGGAAAAGAGGGTAGCCAATTGTATTGTTGATTCACCTTAGCGCATGGGATATACGAATTTACCAACAAATCTTTTAAATTATGTCCCTTGGTATATGAGATCAAAGGATGATTTTGGCCTATTTGTTTCAATCTCACATCCGAATTTATAATGTACCAATGTTTGTGTATAATCTGTCCTACTTTGGGAGCCAAATGGTTGAATTTGGTGGTAAAAATGAGTTTATCCATTTCCTTCTGATTTCGTGCATTTGAGTTTAATAGTGCCTCTCTCTCCATTTTATTCACTGAATGTAAACTTTTCAGCAAAACTCCAGGTTCATAACCTCTTTTTATAAACCTATCCATGATGTCCTTTCTCACTTCACAGAAAGATTTATTGTTGGAGCAGATACGCTTAGCTCTAATATATTGTCCCTTCGGAATATTATTGATTACGGATCTAGGATGACAACTTTCAAAACGTAGCAACGTATTTCTAGACATAGGTTTCCTGTACAATTTTGTTGAGAGGGAACCATCCATCTTCTCTATTAATACATCTAAGAAGAGAATATTGTCTCTACTTTTGGCATAAGTAAACTTAAGGTGTGTACTGGTGTGATTTATATAATCAATAAAATGTTCAAGTTCAACATCCGAACCCATCCAGATCATCAGACAATTGTCTACATATCGCTTCCACAGCCTGATATTCTTCAAAAAAATATTATTAGAGGGATTATAAATATTTGTCTCCTCCCATTCTCCCATAAATAAATTCACCAGACTGTGAGCGAAAGTGGTACCCATTGCGGTCCCTTTTATTTGAATATAGAAGAAACCATTAAACCAAAAGTAGTTCTGTTCTAGCACAAATCTCGCAAGTTCAAGCACAAAATTCGAGCTAGGTTTCCTTTTTTCCCTTAAACTTAGATGTTTAGAAAGGGATTGTAAGCCTCCCTCATGAGGTATATTGGAATATAGACTTTCCACATCTATAGTGACCAATAGATCAGACTCAGATACAGAAACATTACGGAGCATCAATAAAACATCCTTTGTATCTTTGACATTGGACTGAAGATTAAGAACAAACTTCTGTGCAAAGAAATCAACAAATTTAGACATATTTTCAGTTACAGACTCATTTGCGGAGACAATAGGACGACCTGTAACAGGAGATGTATCTTTGTGTACCTTGGGTAAAAGATAAAAAACAGGCTTCTTGGGGTTCGATATCTTTAGAAACTCAGCTTCCCTTTTTGTAATATCACCTGATAGAAGACCAGAGTCAATAAGAGTATCAGCTCTTTGTTTAATCAAATCCACTGGATCTTTTTCGATCTTCATATAGAACTCTTGATTATTTAATTGTCTCATGGCTTCTTCAGTATAGGCAACAATTCCCCACACAACTACAGCACCGCCTTTATCAGCTTGTTTAATCACTACTGAACCCAAGTCTTTCAATTCCTGTATAGCATGTCTCTCAGCTCAACAACCCCAACGCACACCCCGATGCCTGTTGGTGGGGGTTGGGTGATAGGGGTGGTAACCATAATAGCACATTTCCCTCCGTGTGTTGCTGTGGAACAACCCAAACTGATGCATTAACGACATTTTTGCAAAGAATTTCCCTCTTTTTTTGGCAATGTAATGTAAGTAGGAATAGAAATGGGTGGCTTGGTTGTGGGATATAGTATGTGTGGGGTGGGGTGTGGGTGGGTGGTAGGAGTGGTAACCCTAACAGCAAATTTCCCTTCTTTTGTCACTGTGGGACAACCCTAACTGATGCATTAATTAAGTTTTTTGCAAACGTAACCCCCCCCTACAAATAGGGGTTCCCAAATGTCTTCTTTGTGTGTGCTTAAATGCCCACCTTGGGTGTGCCTAAATGCCCACTGCCAGGTTGGTATCCTGTGTCTTAGTGCTTCAAAAGTGTTTGTGTGAGAGTGCCTTAATGCCTCTGTGCTCTGTCTCTTTAAGAGCTGCTAATAACGTGGTGCTTATTTAATCTGGGAGGGGGCTGAGTGTGTTTATGCTCGAGTCCTGCCATGGCTGTCAGATAATCGCTCAGATAATTGCTCCATTCTGCCATCGCTATTTGCACAGAGGCAGCTCTGTTAGAAGCTGTACTTATTGTTGATTATCTATTAGCATGGCAATAGTATTGTAGTTTGTTTAACCTGCCTTCTTTGCAGCATGGACTTTATGTATTGCACTACCATTTTGGTTTTGGACTGCCAGTCAGCACCTATCAGTACCTTTGGGGACTCTAAAATGGAGCCTATTCCCAAGGGTCTTGTGGGAGCAAATTTCTGTAGGAATTGTAGTTTTTACATTTTGGCACCAAAACAGACCTAGAGGGGGAGCCCTTGCTTTGACAGACAGATGGATCAACCAACCAGAACCTTTTTGGACCAAAGGGAAATTCCCATGCTGCCTGCTGCAGTCAGTCAGTCTGGAGTTAGAGTTTGAAGAGTAAACAGCTTGACTGATCCGAGCAGCAGCCCTTGTGTAGTTCGCAGGGGAGATTGGTGGAAAGGCTGAGTTTTAGCCTGTTTGCCTGCAGTCCCTCAAGAGGGAATCCTTTGAAAGGCTTAGCAATTGGACTGTATCCAAATTGGAGTGTGACAAAGCGACTGAAGAGTGACCAGATTTGAGCCTGAAGAAGACCGAAGATTTACTGTACGCGGTCGGCCTGTCAGGACATCCATTTACCACAGAATTCCTGGTTTTGCTCAGAGACACTGATATTGCAGCCGGACTGCCTTCTGCATTGTGGTACGGTGATTGCTTTACTATAAATGTGCTGTGTACTGTTAGTGGGTCGCGATTTGGGTCTCCACTGTGTAAATGTGCCACGCTTGTTGGAAGCTGCATTCAGCACTACCAGACTCAAAATCCAAACTGTTCCACCCAGCCTGGGCCTTGCCATCTGGCCCAGCCAGCTACTTCAGGCACAGAAACCATCATCGATGAGAGACTCGCCCGGGGATAAGCCCCCTGCTCAACCATCTTGAACAGTATCAACACCTCGGTGATTCGTGTGGGCCCAGCTTTTCCTGGCAAACCAATCATCAACCTGCAGTCTCCATTTCGTCTAGCCTGTGTCTCATATTGGATAACATGAGTAACAATCAGGTTAGCTCCCTGCAACAACAGCTAAATCTCAAGTGTTGTCATCTGATTGAATTGTTGTTTTTCCTTTCATGAACTGAGCCTTCAGGCTCTGGATTGCAAATTGTGTGTGGTTGTGCATGACTTTTCTTTTCATCACAGGGCTCCAACCAGCTGCGATGCTGGCCTAACCTGGGCAATGTTCCAGGCTAGCCCACCTTACTTCCAACTGGGTACCCACAGCGTGCGACTGTGTAGGGACTAAAAGTGCATGCATAATTGCCTGTCTAGATCAGTTTTCAAATCAATCAACCTGATTATGCCCTTCTCTTGTTCAAGTCCCCTAAATAAATCAGATATAACTCTTTTTGCATTTAGCCTGACTGTGGTTCCAGTTTGTACCAAAAGCACTGTACTGTCGTTATTTGCTGTGCCTAACCTTGTTTTACAGGGGGTCTCTAGGGTCGAACTGGTGGAACCAACCCTAGTGGTAAGTGCAAACAGCATGGAGATTTGTATGCTGAATAGGGGCTACTGTGAAAGTGTCTGTTGCATATTGTCTAGGCCACTAGAGGGGAAAGGGGGGGTTACAGTGTCCCGGAGGGCTGTACCCAGGTTAGCCTTGTTACTAACAACCCTGTCCTCCAGGTGGAGGCACCCGTTTCAGTACCCAGGCCTCTTAACCTGCAACTAGCCACGCAGGCCGGGGTAGTAGCCCTTGGGATAGCACCACTTAGGGGTTACATCTTGGAGGCACCAACGCCGGGATTTTCGCCTTCTAGTGATCAGAAGTGAGTACTACAACCCCACACTTAAAAATTGTGGTAAAATGGAGGCGCTCACTACACCCAAGTTTAAACTTGCTCCCCACAAGCTGCTAATGCACCATATGATGGGGTGGAGTGAGGCAGAGGGGGTGGACTCCGGCAAGCTCTGCTATTAATGGACATCCCCTTGGGGACCGATAATGCCACTATTGTGGAAATGATCGAACGAGTTAAGAGTCTGGGGAAGGTTGAAGTAAGGGGAAGGAATTCCAACCTGTTTGATCAAATTTTGGTGGTCCTACTCTCCTGTAGCCTGCCCATTGAACCAAAGAAGGTACCCCCTGTCATTTTGCCTGAAGGGTCTCAAAAGGTGTAGAGGGTCATTCATTTACATAGTGGCCCGGCTGCTCCTGGAGATTCCCCCCATATAGAGGGGTTCAACAACAAGCTGTTTAAACTGTTAGCCTCTAAGGGGTGCTCTGCTACAGAGCTAGTGAAAATGCAAGAGCTTTCTGAGGATGTCACTCCCGTGCAGTCCCCCATAGTCTCTCCCACCACCCCTACAGTTGCTTCCCCCTATAGTGATACCTACTGTACATTTGTACTCATACCACAGACTTAGGCTCTTTTCAGGCACGAGCATGGTGCCCATGTGGGAGGACGATCTGGAAATGAGATGGACTATGCCACCCAATTGGTTCAGGAGTGGCAGTGTACCAAGGGTGAAAAGAGGAAGAGACTCTTGGAAAGCTTGAGGGTCCCTGCACTAGAGGCCATTCATTTCCTGAGATCCACCAGCCCAGAGGACACAGCTGCTGAGCACCTCTCTGCCCCAGAGAGGGTATTTGGTAGCACCGAGTCAGGAGATAACCTGATGTGGAAGTTTAAATCAGCAAAACAGTGGAAGAATGGAAAATTGTCAGTGTTTATTACTCAAATTGAGCAAGCTTTGCAGCTGGCCCACCGGAAAGGAGGGGTGCTTGCCAGTGAATTGAACAGGGTCAGGCTAGATCACATCTTGAAGTCAGCAAGGTACTCTAGCATGATGTTGTTGAAGCTTAAACTGCAAGACAGAAGTGGCAATCCCACCCAATATTGTGACCTAATGAAAGAGATCCGTGAGATTGAGAATGATGATGAAGAGGGATGGGAGCCCTATGCTGGGGCTGCCCGCACCTGCCAGGCCCCTGAGAGAGGCAAGGAGGCTGAACTACAACAGATGAGGAAACTGATCAAGGAATTAACTGAATTAAGAGTCAGTCAGCAAGCTGCCATGGCAGCCAAGGATGCTAATTCCTGTCCACCCTCCCCAAGACAAAGAGGGAAGTCCTGCCGGGAGGGGTGGGGGGTACACGTGGTTTCTTCTGAAAACTAGCCTGAAGACAGCCTGTGGGAAGAGGTACAAGAACTGAGAGCTTTGGTGGGAGACCTGCTCAGAGCTACCCAAAATACTGACCCTTGGAGGAGCTCACAGAGTCAAGAGAGCAAACCCCTGACCAGACAGAGAGAGACCTTGAGACTCCCCAACCATGTTCAAGCAGAGGAACAGCTCCTTTTCCCCTAGAGACTCTAAAAAACCTGTTTTCTGTTACCACTGTGGAGAGGATGGGCACACCCAGTTCACCTTCCATTCGCCTGAGAGTCTGAGAAAAGCTACCACTAGACTGCTGGCATTGATTTGATGGAGCAATATACGGCCGCAAGGTGGAGCTGCCCAGAAAAGCTATTCATCCAAGGCAGGTGTAAAGCCGACATCCAAGCCCAAGTCACCTGACTGGTCCGAGGTGGTGGGTCACTCAATGGAAACTACAGTGACAGCGAACGGTGTGTCTACCCGGGCCATGCTTGACAGTGGATCTCAGGTGACCATAGTATTTCAAGACTGGTACTAGATGCATCTGCCTGATGTGCCCCTACAACCCTTGTAAGGTGGGAGTTGAGTGAGAAGTCCTATCCATACTCGGGGTATATCTGGGTCTGGCTGTCATTCCCTACCACTGTGGCTGGAGTAGATGAACAAGTTGAGACACTCACCCTAGTGTGTCCCCTACTGGACTGTATGATGGAGTTCCCCTGTTAATTGGCACAAACGCCCACATGTTTGGGAGACAAGCACAACTCTGTCATGAGAAACAAGGGTAATGGACTGGATGGGCCTTAGAATTCCAGCATTAATCAAAAGGGCTTATGACTTGCAACAGAAACCAGATGAAGTGGACCAAGATGAGCCAGTGGGGATAGTATGGAAAAGGGATCCTGACTCTTTATGTTGGCCCCCAATGCCCAGTGTGCAATCCATGGAGAAGTCCACCTAAGGAGAGATGTATAGAACAAAATATTGATGATAGACACCCCTGGTAAAGGGAAGCTGCTAGAGGGGTTGATATACTACCTGCACATGTCCATGCCTATGCTTGCTGAGTGATGGTGCAAGTGAGAAACATGTCAGACAGGGAAGTTCATGTGAACCAGGGATGTACGCTGGCTACAGTACACTGCACAGACACTGCAGTATTACCCAGTAACAAGTACTCTGGAGCAAGGGAGTGACCCCAGACTTATTTGACTTTGGTGCTTCCCCCTTGTCCACTGAATGGAAGACCCGAATTAGCAGGAAACCTGTGCAGAGAGACCAAGTGTTCTCACTAAAAGAGTGGGACGTGGGGTGTGTCCATGGTGCCGAGCATAATATGCGCCTGCATGATGACTGACCATTCTGAGAGAGGTCCTGACGCCTTGCCCCAGTGGACATTGACGATGTGAGGAGGCACCTACAGGAAATGTTCGCTGCTGGCATTATTCAGGAATCAAGAAACCCATATGCATCGCCCATCGTAGTGGTGCGTAAAAAGAATGGATCCATGAGGATGTGTGTGGATTATCAGACCCTCAACCAATGGACTATCCCAGATCAATACATCATGCCACACATACAGGATGCCCTGGATTTCCTGAACGGAGGTCAGTGGTTCTCAGTACTGGATCTCTACAGCGGATATTGTCAGATTCTGAAGGCCCCAGAGGACCATGAGAAAACGGCCTTCATCTGTCCTTTAGGGTTCTACAAATTCCTAAGGATGCCACAGGGGATTTCAGGTTCCCTTGCCACCTTCCAGAGATTGATGGAACATGCAGTGGGAGACATGAACTTGCTGGAATGTTTAGTGTACTTGGATGATGTCATTGTTTTCGGACGCACGCTGGAGGAACATGAGACCAGACTGTTCAAAGTCTTCGAATGTTTGGAAGAATTCGGTTTCAGGTTATCCATAGACAAGTTCCAGTTTCTTCAAACATCTGTGAAATATGTGGGACACATAGTGTCTGTGGAAGGGATACAGACAGATCCCAGTAAAGTTGAATCTTTGACCACTTGACCCCAGCTCAAAAACCTAAAAGAGCTACAGCGTTTCCTGGGGTTCTGCTGCTACTACCACAGGTTCATCAAAGACTATTCATAGGTGATTCAACAGCTCCTAAACCTTACCCAAGGCTACCCCCCTATCAACTGCAAATACAGAAAGTGTATTTTTAAACAGGTAAGCCTTTTGGGACTCAGTGGACACCAGAATGTGAAGCAGCATTCTTTGAAGTCCTATACCAGCTCACCCACGCCCCAGTCCTTACCTATGCTGATCCTACCAAACCCTATGTTCTGCATACGGACACTAGTTTTCAGAGCCTTGGGGCTATGCTACATCAAGACTACGAAAATGGCTTGAGACCTGTAGCTTTCGTCAATAGGAGCTTGACCCCATCAGAGTGGAACTATCCAGTCCACAAATTGGAATTCATCACCCTAAAATGAGCCATAGTTGACCAGTTTCATGAGTACCTCTACGGGGCAAAGATATTAGTGAAGACTGATAATAACCCACTGACCTATGTGCAGACTTCAGATAAACTGGACGCCACTGGGCACCGTTGGCTTTCTGCCTTATCAACTTATGATTATGCTGTTGAATACAGACTGGGAATAAACCACATCAGTGCTGATGCCCTGTCATGAAGGCCAGCTTCTAAGACCAATTGGGTCAGATTGTCTGAACCTGACATCAAAGCATTATGCCAAAAGTTTGATAAAGATTAACAAATATATGAGGACACAGTGGACTGCCTAGTTGATTGTTTGGGCCCTCATGATACCTGCAGAGCAGCTACCTATTGCCATTTCTCTGCTCTAGATATTACTGCACTACCTCAGTTTGATAATGACAGTATTTAGTGGGCTCAATCCCAAGATCCCATGATTCAACCAGCACTTGACGCCCTTCGTGCAGAGAGAGATGTGTCCAAGTTGCATTCCCCTGACTTGCAAACTGCTCTGTTGTTCAAGTAAGGCCCTAGGTTAAAGTTGCATGATCAGTTGTTATACAGAGAGACAGTGGATCATCATGGTCAAATAGACAAGCAGCAGTTGGTTCTACCCACGGCCTTTAAACAACTGGCAGTGAGGTCCCTCCACAATCACATCGGGCACCTCAGTATTGACAGAACTCTCAGCTTGGTATGATCCTGATTCTACTGGCCAAAGATGGGGGCAGATGCTGAGCACCATGCAAAGACCTGCAGTCATTGCCTCCAGAGAAAAACCCTGCTTCAGAAGGCTGCCGCTCTTGTCAATATCACTACCAGCGCCCCTCTAGAACTGGTCTGCATAGACTTCTTGTGCTTAGAACCTGACCAAAAGAACATTGGCAATGTGTTGGTAGTTACTGATCATTTTACACGGTACACACAAGCCTTCCCAACTAAAGATCAAAAGGCCTGTACCGTGACCAAGGTGCAGGTGGAAAAATTATTTGTCCACTATGGTGCCCACCAACGGATCCATTCTGACCAAGGCAGAGACTTTGAAAGTAGGTTAATCAAAGAAATGCTCTCTCTGTGGGGGGGGGGTGCAGAAGTCAAGAACCACCCCCCTATCAACCGCAGGGGGACCCTCAACCAGAACACTTTAACCACACTCTTCTAGACATGCTGGGCACCTTCCATCCAAAAGACAAGCATAAGTGGAGTCAGCAGATTAGCATCTTGGTACACACACACAATTGCACCAAAAGTGACACTACTGGGTTCTCCCCCACAGTCTCATGTTCAGGAAGGAGGCCCGACTGCCAGTAGATGTCTGCTTTGGGGTCTGCCCAGATGGAGTCCAAGCTAAAAACTACTTGCAGTATGTAAAGAAATTGAGAGATCAGTTGAATCATACCTATCAACTAGCTCAAACTATGGCTGCTAAGCGAAATCTCACCAAGAAAGAAAGACATGATCGACAAGTAAAAGCCCAGGCTTTGTTGCTTGGAGATAGGTGCTACTATGCAATTTGGGACTGCATGGAAAACACAAAATTGCTGATAGATAGCACCATCTTCCCCACGTAGTGACTGGTAAATTGGATGATCTGCTGGTGTACAAGGTGCACCCAGAAAATAATTCTAAATTCTAATTCTAAAATTTCCATGACAAATGCCACCTGGCTGCACTACCTCTATTCTTATCCGCCTTCCACCTCTCCTCTCTCTGTCCCCCCAACCTACCTCCTCTTTTCTCCCATCCACTTAGTCTCCCTGATTTCACCCTCCTCCTTTCCCTTTCCCCTCCCCAAAGTTTCACCTTATTGTTCTTTTCTCATCTACAAGACTATGTGTTGTTCTTTTTTTTTTATTTATTTTATAAACTGTTATCTTTGCTTATGATTGTCTCAATTGTACCAATGATGTGGAACCTTTGTAAAAGAGCCTTGGCTCAAAGGTATTTGTAATCCTAGAACAAATAAATAAAATAAAAAATAAATAAAAAAAGCTGTGAAGACCATGCACCGAAATCACTTACTGCCCATCGGCCAAGTTATTATTGATGCTGAACCAACACCTGACACTTCTCCTGGGCCAGTGACTCATGCTGCTGCAAAGAGGAAACAAAGCCAACCTGTCCGTGTTGTTCCAGAATTAAGGCCCTCCCCTCAGCTGGTCCAGAGTGATAGGGATGACTGTTTATCTGTCTGTGATGAAAGTAACTGTGATAATGCCTATTTTCCCTCATATGAACAGAGTCAGTTGTTTTGAGGCAATCCTCTGCAGAATCATGGGGATGAAACTGGGTCTTCAGAACTGCCTAACCCCCCAGCTTCTTCCCTGGACCCAGTGCCCTCTGAAAGGGATGTGCAAAGTATCATGTCTGAGGTTGCAGACACTCTGTGTCATGTAGAACTGTTTGACTTGCCCGAATAAGGGGCTGATGGTCTGAGTCTCCCTGGTGACATACCAGAACTTGAAGAACGATATGAAAGTGTTGACAGCACCCCTTCAGTGCCGCAAAGCCTAATTGTGCCAGACTCTCCCCAGAATGAGGAACCTGGGCCCTCGTCAGAAGACAATAATGAGCAAAGTGTTGTGGAAATGGAGTCTGCAGAGCCAGGAACTGTTAGTGTTCCCAATCTGGACATTTCTGCCAGTGCAGAGGCATCCTTCACTAGAGGAGAAGAACTCGGTGCCAGTGTTGACCACCCAGAGCCTATGTCTGTTCCCGCCACAAAATCTGGGCGACTTGTTAAGCCAGTGCTACATTTTAGTTATGAGTCCCCTAGGAGGCCTGTGGACTTGCTTCTCAATGTGGTCCATTAAGGTGTTTATGTTTTCAAGAGCTCACTGCCCAAACTGAGCCTGCCTGTCACCTCCTGATTAATTGTTCTTCCTTCAGAATATGGTGTCCCTGTCCCATCTAGCCCCAAGTTAGCTGATAGGGAAGGGCCCCCTTCTGCACTGTTTACTGTACAAGAAGTTATAAAGTGAAGTCATAGGTAACTGTTCATAGTATGTTAATCATAATAGAATCAGTATGGAGTGTATGAAACATGCATAAGTATTGTCACTGAAGATATGTTATAGTGATAGTGAAATGTATAGTAATGTGATAAGTTTACATTAACTGATGCATCAGATAGTATTTCCGTAGTATGCTAATGTCACGTATGTCTTGTATATATTGATTCTTCAATATTGTGATGTTGTAGACTTGATGCGGGTGCCAAGTTTTTCCAGGCATGGAAGGGTGTAACCCCCTACAAATGGGGGTTCCCAAAAGTCTTCCTTGGTTGTGCCTAAATGCCCACTGCCAGACTGGTATCCTGTGTCTTAGTGTATTGGGTCATAATATCAGTACAGTTAATGGCATATGGCATTATGCGCAAACCCCAGACCTGTCGACTCTCGAGTTGGACTCCCTCATAGTTAGAATCCTAAGTGGGTGGGTCCAGGGGCACAGCCCCTGTAATAGGGTGTAGGGGGCAGAGCCCTCCACAGAAATAAAAAATATCAGTAGACTGACGGTACTTAGCCGTATGCCGGTATTGACTCCGTACTCATGTCCTAGCGCTTTAAAAGTGTTTGTGTGATAGTGCCTTAATACCTCTGTGCTCTGTCTCTTTAAGAGCTGCCAATAACTTGGTGCTTATTTAATCTGAGAGGGGGCTGAGTGTTTTTATGTTCAAGTCCCACCGGGCTGTCAGATAATCACTCCATTCTGCCATCGCTATTTGCACAGAGGGAGCTCTGTTAGAGGCTGTACTTCTGTGCTGATTATCTATTAGCATGGCAATAGTATTGTAGTTTGTTTAACCTGCCTTCTTTGCAGCATGGACTTTATGAATTGCACCACCATTTTGGTTTTGGACTGCCAGTCAGCACCTATCAGTACCTTTGGGGACTCTAAAATGGAGCCTATCCCCAGGGATCTTGTGAGAGCAAATTTCTGTAGGAATTGTAGTTCTTACAGTTTGGCACCAAAACAGACCTGGAGGGGGAGCTCTTGCTTTGACAGACAGATGGATCAACCAACCAGAACCTTTAGGACCGAACGGAAATTCCCAAGCTGCCTGCTGCAGTCAGTCAGTCAGTCTGGAGTTAGAGTTTGAAGAGTAAATAGCTTGAATGATTCAAGCAGCAGCCCCTGCCTAGTTCACACAGGACATTGGTGAAAAGGCTGAGTTTGGCCTGTCTGCCTGCAGTCCCTCGAGAGGGAATCCTTTGAAAGGCTTAGCAAGTGGACTGTAATCAAACTGGAGTGTGACAAAGCCACTAAAGAGTGACCAGATTTGAACCTGAAGAAGACTGATGATTTGCTGTACGCGATCGGCCTGTCAGGATATCCATTTACCACAGAATTCCCGGTTTTGCTCAGAGACACTGATATTGTGGCGGGACTGCCTTCCATATTATGGTATGGTGATTGCTTTACTATAAATGTGCTGTGTGCTATTAGTGGGTCGTGATTTGGTTCTCCACTGTGTAAATGTGCCACGCTTGGTGGAAGCTGCATATCGCACTACCAGACTCAAAATCTGAACTGTTCCACCCGGCCTGGGCCTTGACACCTGGCCCAACCAGCTACTTCAGGCACAGAAACAATCATCAACGAGAGACTCACCCGGGGATCAGCCCCCTGCTCAACCATCTCAAATAGGAACGACACCTCAGTGATTTGTGTGGGCCCAGCTTCTCCTCGCAAACCAGTCATCAACCTGCAGTCTTCATTTCGTCTAGCCTGTGTCTCATATTGAGTAGTGTGAGTAGCAATCAGGTTAGCTCCCTGCAACAACAGCTAAATCTCAAGTGTTGTCATCTGATTGCATTGTTGTTTTTCCTTTCACAAACTGAGCCTTCAGGCTCTGGATTGCAAATTATGTGAGGTTGTGCATGCCTTTTCTTTTCATCACAGGGCCACAACCAACTGTGACACCGGCCTAACCTGGGCAACGTTCCAGGCTAGCCCACCTTTCTTCCAACTGGGTACCCAGAGCATGTGACTGTGTAGGGACTAAAAGTGCATGCATAATTGCCTGACTAGATCAGTTTTCAAATCAGTCAACCTGATTACGCTCTCCCTTGTTCAAGTCCCCTAAATAAATCAAATCTAACTCATTTTACATTTAACCTGACTGTGGTTCCAGTTTGTACCAAAAGCACTGTACCGTTATTTGTTGTGCCTAACCTTATTTTACAGGGGGTCTCCAGGGTCAAACTGGTGGAACCAGCCCTGGTGATAAGTGCAAACAGCGTGGGGATCTGTATGCTGAATAGGGGCTACTGTGAAAGTTTCTGTTGTATATTGTCTAGGCCACTAGAGGGGTTATAGTGTCCCGGAGGGCTGTACCCAGGTTAGCCTTGCTACTAACAACCCTGTCCTCTGGGTGAAGGCACCCGTTTCAGTACCCAGGCCCCTTAACCAGCAACTAGCCATGCAGGCAGGGGTAGTAGCCCTTGGGATAGTGCCACCTAGGGGTTACACAAAGAATTTCCCTCCTTTTTTTGACAATGTAATGTAAGTAGGAATAGAAAAGGGCAGCGCTCCCACCAAGCCATGCATGTGTGGGATATAGTATGTGTGTTTTTGGGAGCATGGGCCCTCTGGGCCCTGCACTCCCACTTACAGTTAAGTGTGGTTTCATATAGCAAACGTATAAAGCAAGTAGACCTAGTAACAGTAATTTGCCCATATCTCGTGAAGCACGCGCGCCACAAAGTGAAGTTATGTCATTGTAATCGTGAAACTCAATAGTTGTTGAAGCAATGCAGTGACCAAATACATGTCACTCATCAGCTCCCTAATACGGGCACCGAAAATACTGTGAGTGTGAACTGTGAAGGCATTGCAATCATCGACGCACACGGAAATGTACAAGTGGGATAGTAATTCGCAAATATCTCAGGAACCATACATGGTAGGAAAAACATTCAAAATTCAGGAGTTTTATGCCTTTCCAACCTAGTTCTGCACTTAGCCCTGAGTCGGGGGCTAAGAATTTTTGTGGCAAAAAGTCCATATCTCTAACCATTTTCGAGATACGGGCCCTGAAAGGCGTCACAGGCACCGCAATGTTTTCCCTATGGGGAATTTTCTGAACTTTGCAATGCTATAACTATGGCCCTGTTGAATGACTTCGTACCAAAACACCAAAAGGCACACCCTAGGGGAGTAGGCCTTTGCAAAGTTTTGAATTTTTTTCCTACCATGTAGGTAACCACCTTGGGACCGCTCTTGAGCAGGTACATTATTTTAAGTATCTTGGCATCACCATCAACAGCAGCTTATTCTATGGGGTGTATATTGACAACATTGCCAAAGCAGTTAATACTCGCATCAGCCTTCTCTACAGACACAGGAACTCCCTTACACCAGAAGCCTTAAGGTTGGCCGTACAGAGCTGTGTTACCTCCATTATTGACTATGGATTGATAATCTATGGATCTGCCACTGAAACTGCCCTCCAGCGCATTTCCACTGCTATAAACAAGGCGTGTCACCTCATCTCAGGAGCCCACCATCTCACCCACTCTTGTGACCTCTACGACCAAACTGGTTGGCTCCAGCTCAAAGATCGCATCAAATAGTAAACATGCTTAATGGTCAAGAAAATAACTCTAGGCCTCCTACCACCTGGAATTCAAGGTCTTCTCAGCCCCTCTCTTAATACCTACCGTACCCGTGGCTCTGAATCCCAGCTCTTTCTGGTCCCTCGCTGCCATACCTCCCAGGGACAAAGATTGTTCACCTACAGAGCCCCTCTTTGGATGAATACCCTTAACTGTGACATCACCTCTGAATCCAAACTGGGCCCTTTCAAATCCCAAACTACAGTGACTACTCTGTGCCACTCGTTCCTGTGACTGTTTCCGCTAAACCCTCTTTGGCAATCTAAAACCCTAGCACTTGATTACTGTTAAATCTCCTTAGCACCATCGCTGACATCCCTTCCCCCCTGCTACCCTACCCCCTCCACCTTTCCTCCCCTCTACCTAATGCCCCCCTCCCCCCGTCTGTCCTGACAAGGTCTGTTGGCTGATTTCAACTTACCTTATGATTTTACCAGTAACTGACAAAGCTTGTTTTGGCTGATTTTCAATTTACTGTATGCATTCCTGTGCATGAAACTGCTTAGTGTTACTCGTTTCTACTCTTTAATTCACTGTGAATGTCAACTATTGCTTTCTTTTCTTATTTACAATTATTTTACCATACCCTGTTTAGTCTGTGAACTGTTGATCTCCTTTCTCTATGTATACTGTTTTGCCATACTTTTTGTTCTGTTAACCTGTTGTATTATGCTGCTGACATGGAACCTTTGTAAAAGAGCTCTAAGCTCAAAGGTATTTGTAATCCGAGATCTAAATAAATAAATAAAAATAAATAGCGCAATCCATGTTGCCTCAACAAGCGGACAAAGAAAAACTTGCGCTGCAATGTTATCCTATGGGAAAATTTCCAAACCTCACAGTGCTGTAACTATGACCATGTTCAATGGTTCCGCAGCAAACCAGCAAAAGGCACACGTGTAGGGGTAGGGGTTTGTACCCTTAAAATTTCATGTCAATACCACAACGTGCGTAGCCACAATGAGGAGACAAAGAAAATGACTCCCACAATGTTATCCTATGGGAAAATTCATAAATTCAGAATGCTATAACTAGGGATGTGATGAATATTTTCAAAGCAAACCGCTGAAAGGCACACCTGCAGTAGTAGGACTTGCCACCCTGAAAATGTGAGGCCACTATCACAATCCAGCTGGCCACAATCAAGTGACAAAGAAAACATAATTTCAGAAAATGTGGCTCAGCAATGTTACCATGGTCATTTAAGAAATGATCATGACACTCCTATCTTTATAATGGGAATACAACCGCGAACGTAAAATATAGTGTCACAGTTGTATTTTAAATGGTCGTTCATACTGCCTCGGCATTTTGAGATAGTGTTGCGATCAAATGAATGGCAAAATGGTGAAAAAAATCTGAAAACCCCATTCCCAGACCAGCTGGTGAAAAACTAATGCCAGATTCCCGTTCCTCAGGCCCCGAAATAGTAAACCCAATGGTTGGTGTGTTGAAAAGTGCAGTATTTTTTAAGTTATATTGTTTTTTCAGCTCGCTAAGTGAAAACAAGCTGGCAGCAGCACAACACTATTTTTGGCAAGCTTGACACTAAAATATACTATTATGACAATTTTCGAGCAGCACATATAACTTTTCCCATAGGATATAATGGGGCACTAAAAATGCTATAACTTTTGAACGGAACAAGATATTTACACGTAATCTTCAAAAGGCACATCTGCAACCCAGGACCCATGTAGCCCACACAATTTGAACCCACTCAGGTGCAGTCTTCAGTACAAAGTGGACGTCTAAAGAAAATGGAATGTTGGGATTTTTCAAGTTTTTCAGCATGCTAAGATTCCGCAATTGTACATTCAATCAATATGAAAATTTCCAGATCCAGAGACTTACCAAAAATCTTCCTCCATTCAAAATTTCAGGCAAATCGGATAAACAGTTGCAAAGTTATTAAAGTGCATAATTTGAGGTTTGACATAGAAATGGCCATGCAACCCCAAAGTGCCACTAAAATATACATATATATATATATATATATATATATATATCGAGAGAGAGAGGTCTCTCTCTCTCTCCATAGTTTAAGTAGCAGTGTACAGTATGTGGGTGCAGGGAGGAAAGACAATTTTTATCAGTGTTGGAACAATTTGAGTCTTGCCTTTATAGTTGTACAATGTAATGTTGGGAACCAAGCTCAACAAATTAATTTCTGGGGTGAGTAAACTGAGAAGCCCTGTGAATCAGGCATATGATTAGGGGGTAGAGCTGCCAGAGGCTTAGTGCTTTCTAACTGTAGACAAAAGATTTAAGGGACAGTTACTTGGGGCCTTATGCTGGAAGTGCTAGAATTGCTGAAAGAGAGAAGAGTAAACACCCAGCTTTAAAGAGCTCCTCACAAAGTTGAGACAGCTTTGAAAAACTGTAACATTCAGGCATAAATATAGCTTATATTTCTTATTTCATTCTGTAATTCTCACCCTTATTTCCTAATTACTAAGGGTATTTGCATGAATACAGTATCTCTGCCCATTTAGCTCTGGCTGCCTGCCTACACCTGACATCATAGTCCTGTTTATGACATCAAAATATGTTGCTGTGGAGATATATATGATGTCACAAACAGGAGATTGTGATGTCATGTGTAGAGAAGAAGCCAGAGTAGATAAAGTCAATGTGACAGGGATCTTGTTTTCATGCAACTGTTTCAAGTAATAAAGAAAATTGAGAATTAATTACTGAAAATATATGAAGTAATAAAAGAAATGGGATACAGCTGAATACAAATCTTACATTTTTCAAAGTTTTCCTAATGATGCCAGGGGCTCTTTAAACTAAAGGTAAACATATACATTTTTCTCTCCATGCTTGAAGTAGCAGTGTAAGTGGGTAGGTGGGGGAAACAGACTTTTAGTCAGTGTTTGGGACACTTTGAGACTTGTCTTTAAAATTTCATGTCAATACCACAACGTGCGTAGCCAGAATGAGGTGACAAAGAAAATGACTCCCACAATGTTATCCCATGGGAAAATTCATAAATTCAGAATGCTATAACTAGGGATGTGATGAATATTTTCAAAGCAAACCACTGAAAGGCACACCTGCAGTAGTAGGACTTGCCACCCTGAAAATGTGAGGCCACTATCACAATCCAGCTGGCCACAATCAAGTGACAAAGAAAACATAATTTCAGAAAATGTGGCTCAGCAATGTTACCATGGTCATTTAAGAAATGATCACGACACTCCTATCTTTATAATGGGAATACAACCGCGAACGTAAAATATAGTGTCACGGTTGTATTTTAAATGGTCGTTCATACTGCCTCGCATTTTGAGATAGTGTTGCGATCAAATGAATGGCAAATGGTAAAAAATCTGAAAACCCCATTCCCAGACCAGCTGGTGAAAACTAATGCCAGATTCCGCTCCTCAGGCCCTCAAATAGTAAACCCAATGGTTGGTGTGTTGAAAAGTGCAGTATTTTTTGTTATATTGTTTTTTCCACTCGCTATGAAAACAAGATGGCAGCAGCACAACACTATTTTTGGCAAGCTTGACACTAAAATATACTATTATGACAATTTTCGAGCAGCACATATAACTTTTCCCATAGGATATAATGGGGCACTAAAATGCTATAACTTTTGAACAGAACAAGATATTTACACTAATCTTCAAAGGCACATCTGCAACCCAGGACCCATGTAGCCCACACAATTTGAACCCACTCAGGTGCAGTCTTCAGTACAAAGTGGACGTCTAAAGAAAATGGAATGTTGGGATTTTTCAAGTTTTTCAGCATGCTAAGATTCCGCAATTGTACATTCAATCAATATGAAAATTTCCAGATCCAGAGACTTACCAAAAATCTTCCTCCATTCAAAATTTCAGGCAAATCGGATAAACAGTTGCAAAGTTATTAAAGTGCATAATTTGAGGTTTGACATAGAAATTGCCATGCAATAATTGTAGTGGCACTATCGTGCTACTAAATATATAATATATATATATATATATATATATATATATATATATATATATAGAGAGAGAGAGAGAGAGGTCTCTCTCTCCATAGTTTAAGTAGCAGTGTACAGTATGTGGGTGCAGGGAGGAAAGACAATTTTTATCAGTGTTGGAACAATTTGAGTCTTGCCTTTATAGTTGTACAATGTAATGTCGGGAACCAAGCTCAACAAATTAATTTCTGGGGTGAGTAAACTGAGAAGCCCTGTGAATCAAGCATATGATTAGGGGGTAGAGCTGCCAGAGGCTTAGTGCTTTCTAACTGTAGACAAAAGATTTAAGGGACAATTACTTGGGGCCTTATGCTGGAAGTGCTAGAATTGCTGAAAGAGAGAAGAGTAAACACCCAGCTTTAAAGAGCTCCTGACAAAGTTGAGACAGCTTTGAAAAACTGTAACATTCAGGCATAAATATAGCTTATATTTCTTATTTCATTCTGTAATTCTCACCCTTATTTCCTAATTACTATAGTATTTGCATGAATACAGTATCTCTGCCCATTTAGCTCTGGTTGCCTCTCTACACCTGACATCATAGTCCTGTTTATGACATCAAAATATGTTGCTGTGGAGATATATGATGTCACAAACAGGAGATCGTGATGTCATGTAGAGAAGAAGCCAGAGTAGATAAAGTCAATGTGACAGGGATCTTGTTTTCATGCAACTGTTTCAAGTAATAAAGAAAATTGAGAATTAATTACTGAAAATATGTGAAGTAATAAAAGAAATGGGATACAGCTGAATACAAATCTTACATTTTTCAAAGTTTTCCTAATGATGCCAGGGGCTCTTTAAACTAAAGGTAAACATATACATTTTTCTCTCCATGCCTGAAGTAGCAGTGTAAGTGGGTAGGTGGGGGAAACAGACTTTTAGTCAGTGTTTGGGACACTTTGAGACTTGTCTTTAAATTTGTGACAGGTAGTGTGGGGAACCCAGTTCAGGAAATGAATGTTGGTGGTGAGGTTAAGAAAGCTCTGTGAATCAGGTTTGTGAATTTTTTTTTTGGGGACTACCAGAAGCTTAGTTCCTTCTAACAAGAGCAGTATGAAAAAATCCCTTGCCCAGTGTGTACCATCATGCTTGTGTCCCATCAGGTGAGTGGGACAGCACAGGAGTGAGACATCTGCCTTAGGAATCTGCAGGCATCTACAGGTAGTCTGCAGTCTGCAGGAGACTCTACAGGAGGAACTACAGGCCAAGGTAGGAGATAGCACACTACTGTGTTATAGTATACTGAAACAGTCAGCTCCAAGGTATGTAGATAGAGGTAGTGTGTTAACATCTGGTGGGTAAGATGTAGTAGGCACCAGGATAAAGTAGGTATGGTAGGATGGCTGAAATGGGAAATTAGAAAACACCCTATCTAAGATAGGATAACAAATAAGGTTCAGGCAAGGGGGTAAGAAGTAGTAAGCATCCAGAGCAAGCTAGGCGCAGGGTAAAAAAAGGAAAACAAGACACAAGCTTATCTAGGGTAGGGTACCAAATACATTTCAAACAAGCAAGGGAAGAAGTAGGAATTCAAGGGGCACAGAAAGGAGGTAGTAAGGTACAGGGAAGTTTCAACAGGCACTAAGCTAACAGAAGGAAAGAGCATGGGAGTGGTGCAGTACATGGGGTGTGGAGCCACTCTTTCGGGACACTTTCTGGAGCCTGAGGTGCTGCCCCACTTGTACTCATCTCTCTCTGGGTTGAGGGCAGAAGTTGCTTGACTCTGAGCTAAACTGGCATGGATACAGAGAACCTTTTTCCCCACTCAGGGGTCAACAAGGCTTCGGCCGCTTAGACGATGCTTGGGTAGAGGTAGAGCAGCTGGACCATGGTGGGCTCCAGGATGGTGGGGGTTGGGGAATGGTACACACTCCTCAGACTGTACCATTGCAGAATTTCTTTGCCATACCAGTGGGATGGGGCAGCTGGGAGGAGGCACCCATAGCAATGGGAAGAAAGGAAGTGGGGTTCCTCAGAAGGGAGGCCCCAAGGAGGGGAGAGGAGAGGGCCTCCAGCCAAGGAGGAAGCAGCTGCTGGTGGTGCACTGTATTGTTAGCAGGATAGACTTGGGAGTGGGGAGAGGGAGGTGAAGTGCCTGAGAGACACTTTGGCTTAGAGAGATGAACAGTAAATACAGAGGAACACTACGGCAGCAGGAGAGCTAGTTGCCATTGTCCACCTGTGGACAAATTACCTGGCAAAGGATCGGGCAGGGGCAAGGCAGGGAGATTTCAAGGAACTGGGGAGGGGCCTCAAGCAGGTGGAATACATGGTAGGTTTTGCTGAGGTGTTACCTGTATATAGTCAGGAAGATGAAAGGAGACACCACACCAGGGCTTCAACAATTGGTTGAAGGCATGGTGCATAGAGGAGGGCTTCGGCTACATTGGGGACTGATGGCCAACCTGGGACAATATGGGCCTCTATAGGGGAGAAGGCCTGTGTCCTTCCAGGAAAGGGACAACAGTCCCTACTTGGAGGTGTACATGCTACTTTGATGAGCATTTAAACTAGCCAAGTGGGAGGCTGTACAACTAAAGGAGGCAACAACTGCCCCCCCAATGATGAAGCAACAGGGAGAGAGGGAGGGAGGGCCTGAGAGCAGTAAACTTCCCCAGGGCAGGGACACAAGAAGATGGGGAGGACAAGGGGGTATAAATCAGGGAAGCAAGAAGGAAGGAGTAAAGGAAACAGGTAAGAGGGAAGGTAACAAGGAAGGAGATGGGTCAGGGGGAGCGTAAGGCAACAGTACAGGCGAGTGGAATCAGGCAGGGAAGGATTAAATGAGGAGAGCCATGTGCACCAATGCAATGAATCTGGAAAGTAAAATTCCAGATGTGGAGGCCATTATAGCAGTGGCTAGCCCAGATTTGGTGGTCAGAACATAGTCATGGCACACTGACAGCCATAACCGGGATATGGCCATGCTAGTCTACTGTCTGTACAGAAGAGACAAGGAAGGGAGGCGGAGTTGTGCTATATGTAAGGGAGGGAAACAAGGCCACAGAAGTGCATTGTCACCTGGAGGAAAAGGAAGCTCTGGAGGTCTGGAGACAGACACTGGGACTGCCATCCATATAGGGATTATATGCAGACCTCCAGCACAGGGAGAGGCATTGGATAAGATACTTGGGGAAGCCATCATTAGGATGACAAGTAAGACGGAGGTGCTGCTAGTTGATTACTTTATTCTGCTAGATGTGGATTGGAGTCTTCCAACTGTAGGTTTGTCAAGGAGCAGGGCTATCCTTGACTCCCTAGAAGAGACTTCTGTCAGGCAGCTAGTCACTGAACCCACTAGGGACAGGGCAATGATGGACCTAGTGCTTACAAACAGGGACGGCATTGCAGATATCTCAGTGGGACATTCCATAAGTAGCAGAAAACACTGTACAGTGTTGTTTAACATTAAGTCAGGCTGTAAGGTGCTCTGTGGAAAGTTGGTGGTGCGTGAGCACAAGTAGCCAACTTGTCATAAATTCAAAACAAAAGAACACTCAGCACATGAATTTTCAGTGAAAAAGCTAGTGCAAATTTATTTCAGCAAGGTGCCCATGAGAGACCAAGCCCTGCGCTTCAACCCTCAAGCGAGTCTTTCTTAGGGGTAGATCCACCCCAAGGAAGACCTGCTTGAGGGTTGAAGCGCAGGGCTTGGTCTTTCATGGGCACCCTGCCAAAATAAATTTGCACTAGCTTTTCACTGAAAATTTGTGTGCTGAGCCTTCTTATGTTTTGTTTAACATTAAGGCAGGAACAGAGGCAAACCTCATGAGGCTGAGGGTCCTGGACTTTAGCAGGGGTGTTTTTAGTGCAATAGGAGATTGCCTCAAAAACTGTCTTGGAGGGGGAGGGGGATTGCCAGGGGAGGCACAGAGGTACTGCGGAGAAAAATAAAGGAGGACATAATTAAGGCAACTAGTCTCTGTATAAAGGAAGTGAGTAAAAGAAGAATCAAATGACAGTGTTATGGTTCCATAGGGAAGTGATCAAACTGGTGTAGGAAAACAATCATAGAATCACAGAATCATAGAAGCTTAATGGCAGAAAAGGACCATACCGGCCCATCCAATCTGCCCTTTTTTCCCCCTACACCTCAAACTTCCCAGCCAGCCCACACCCTCCCCCAACACTCAGCCCCATATGTTTGTCCCATGCCCTCTTGAATTCTTCCACTGATTTATCCCCCACCACTCCATCTGGCAGTCTGTTCCTGGGCTCCACCACCCTCTCCATGAAGAAACACCCTCTCACATTGCTCCTGTATCTTTTTCCTTGCAGTCTGATGCTGTGACCTCTAGTTCTGACCCCCGTTTTCCTCCTAAGTAAACCCTCTTCTCCCACTTTATTGAGCCCCTTTACCTAGTTAAAGTTTCAGTCATGTCTCCCCTTTCCCTCCTTGTCTCCAGTGTGTACAGATCCAGCTCCCTACACTTCTGCTCATATGACTTTCCCTGCATACCCTGCATCATCTTGGTTGCCCTTCTCTGAACCCTCTCCAACACATCTATATCCTTGTGGAGATGTGGCCTCCAGAACTGAACCCTGTACTTCAGGTGTGGCCTCACCATGACTTTGTAAAGGGGCATTATTATCTCCCTCCTTCTGCTAGTAACACCCCTGCCAATGCAAGTCAACATTCCATCCGCCTTTCCCGCCACCCTGCTACACTGGATTCCTACCTTAAGGTTTGAGGAGACTATGATCCCCAGATCCCTCTCCTGTTCTGTTACTTTGATCTTCTCCCCACCTAGAGTGTACTCTGCTCAAAAGGGTGGTATTCTGGAGGTATAAGGAAATGAAGAGGGAGGAACACAGGGAAGTATTCCAAGGAAAACAGGGAAACGCAGGAAAGGTAGTGAGGGGAGCAAAGGCATAGACAGAGGAAAGGATAGTCAATGGGGTAACTAAAGGGGATGAGACTTTCTTTAGGTACATAATTGAACAGAGGAAAGCAAGGGGAAAGGGAGTGACAATAAAGATAAGGAAGGCAACAGAGGAAGAACTGTGCAGAAGATGAACAAGAAAAAGCATATATCCTGAACAGGTACTTCTGCTCAGTCTTCATAGTGGAGGAAGGGGAAGATGACTCTCCAGGGAGCAGCAGAAACAAAGCAGGGAGGGAGGGAGGTGGACATAAGTCCACTCACAGAGAAAAAAGTCCAGAAGGGACTTGCAGCTCTGAAAGTGGACAAGGCTATGGGACTGGACAGGATACACCCAAGGGTGCTAACAGTACTCAAGGACATTGTTAACAGAAAGGTTGGTAGAGTATCTTAAATTCAATGGACTACTAGACCACAGGCAGCATGGATTAATGGGGGAGGAGAGGTTATGCCAGATTAATTTCTTCTACTGTGTGGCAAGGGAAATAGAGCAGAGGAGGGCAGTGAATGTGGCCTACAGGAGACTGATAAATCAACTTTTTGCCCACAGCACTGACCAACAGTGGTTACTTTTTCAAAACTATGTGAACAGAACCTGATGAAATTGGATTTACAACAGAAGAACATAAGGAAAGTATCTTTTAATATTACAGCTGATAAAAAAACTGCACTTAGTGATTTAAGAGAGGACAATTCAATTATTATAAAAAAGCTGATGGGGCGATTGTAGCTATGGATAGCAAAATGTATGAATCTGAGATTTTGGATCAGCTAGGACACTGTAATTTCTATCGAAAGCTTACTGGCAATCTTACAAAGGTTTTAAGGCGCGCATAGACAAATATTTAAATTGGGCTGTAACTGCAGGATGGTTTAATGAAACCAAGAAGAGATTCTTAACAGTGCAAAAAACAGTAGTCCCTAAAATATAGAGGACTGTGTATGATCGCTCATACACAACAAGGGTATTTTTCACTCAAGAGGTTTCCATGGTAACTGGAGACCTCGAGGGTGCAGTTCAAGAGGTCTCATTTCCACGGAAACCTCGAGAGTTGAAAAATACCCTTGGAGTGTATGAGCGATCATACACAATCTTTTATACTGTATGGTCACTCATACAAAGAGTGTCCTTACTTTCTTGATGATTTATTTGGTAATTTTCACCTCCTGGGACTGTTTCACCACCATGGCCATTCTCAGAGGATTGCCAGTTGTCCGATCGTGCATGCACACCCACCTTCTAAGTGTTATGCTGCACTAGCTACGTAGCCAGTGCAGCATAACAGCTATTATGATGTAGCTAGTGCACCATAACGACGTTGTTGAAGGGATGGATTTCCATCCACAACAACGTTCCACCATACACTATATATGTGTTACCTAAAGTACCTAAAAATGAAAAGAAACCACCTCAGCATCCTACAATTTCAGATCTGGGGTGGTTAACAGAACCCATTTCCAAATATGTTAATGCGTTCCTAAAACCTTTAGTACAAAGTGTCCTATCATATATTAGGGACACAGCAGATTTTCTAGATATGGTTAGTAATGTATAAATGGAAAATGATTGTAAGTTTGCAATGTTTGATGTACAGTCTTTATATACTTCCACCCCCCATGATGGGGGGTTGGAAGCACTTAGGTATTTTTTAGATAAGAGAGCTGACCTTAATGACCCACCAACTGAACTTCTATTGGATCTAGCTGAAATCATCCTGACATTTAATATGTTCATTTTTTTGAGGCACCTATTATCTCCAAACAAGGGGAACTGCAACGAGTACCATGTTTGCACCTAGTTGTAGCGAATTTATATTTGGCCAGATGGGAAGAAAACTACATCAGTGGCGCCTCCACAAATCCTTTTTTGCATCATTTGGATTTTTGGAGGCACTTTATAGATGATGTACTGGTTGTTTGGAAAGGTAGCTCTGAAAAACTGAGATTTTACAGATTACATTTATAATAGGGATCCAGCATTAAAGTTTAAATTGACTGTAGGAAAAAACAATATTAACTTTTTAAATGTAACTTTGTATACAGATGGTATGGGAAACATTTTGTCTGATCTGTATAATAAAAAAACTGATTGGAATACATTGTTGGCTATGCAGAGCTGTCATCCACAACATGTAATAAAGGGTTTACCAAAAGGGCAGCTTATTAGAAGAAAACGAAGTTGTTCAGATGCCAATAAATATCAGGAAAAAAAAGAGCAACAAGTAGCTAGGTTTTGAGAAAGAAATTATAGTGGCATGGTCATACAAAAGGCAGTAAAGTCTGTGGACAATATGAATAGAAGAGATTTGCTAAAAAAGGTTCAGAAAAAATAGTAAAAAAGAAACAGTTCAGTGAAGCCCCGTGGTTCATTACAACTTATGCAGTAGGAGTTAATAGTTTGAGGGACATTGTTAACAATAGATGGTCCATTTTAGAAAGCGATGACAGATTGAAAGATATATAGTTTATATATATATATATATATATAGTAGCTATATAGATATAGGATAGTTAAAGAACTACCCGCATTTGTATATAGAAGGGCAAAAAATGTTGGTAATTTTGTGGTATTTTCTTTATATTGTCCAGAGAAAAAAATTAATTTGTTGTGGCAAGTACCTAAAATAAACAAAAGATGTGAAAGGTGCATTTATTGTTCATAAGTGACACAAGGTCCACCAGTGGAACATCCAAGGGGGAAAATCCAATCAAATGTAAGGATTTAGTTACATGTGATACAGTGGGAAATGTATATCTACTTAGTTGTCAGTGTGGTGCATTTTATGTAGAAAGGACAACTCGTAGTTTTAAGATAAGAATAGGGGAACATGTCAGAGCACTGAAAAATGAAAACAAAAATTATGTGATTGGCAGGCAAGTTAAAGGAAAAAATAAGAGCAAGCATAACATAACCTTTTTTGGTTTACAGAAAGTATCTAAATGGAAAACAGGTGGTGATTGGGAAAACAAAGTAAATACAAATGAAACAGAATGGATTTTTAGACTCTGGGCATGTTTTCCTCCAGGTCTCAATGATTCTATTGAACTGGTGCATCACTTCTAACTTTTGGGATCGCCTCGGTGTTTCAATGGTGGCTTTCAAAGCCGAAAGTTTGTTTAGTTTTTAGAACTATTCCTGGTCAAATGAGTTTGTAAATTATGTTATCTTAGACATAGGAGGCTGTATATTAAAAAGTAATAGCTTTTACTTGTGAAGTATTTGAGAGTTGATGGCTTAGCATATTGCTGCCTTCTTCTTCTTTGCAGAATAGTGACCCGTGTGTGTATCCCAAGAACCCAAGGAATTTTTTTTAAATTGCCCGTGGATGAAATGAAGCCAACTTGAGTTATAAACACTTCAATTAAGAGCATGTAATGCAATAAGTAAAATATGAACTGTTTAAATGAATCTGAAGAAGCACCAGTAAAAGCTAATATATAGATAAAACAAAATGAATGTTATGCTTTATGGAGGTGTAAGAATTAGCTCCATAAATAAAATAGTAAAGATGTATGTAAATTTGGGCTACTATTGGGGCTTTTAAGTTATAGATATAACAATATATTGTTGATTGCAAGGTGCTATGGTAATAGTTGCATTGTTTGCACAATGGAGGTGGGATTAATTCTGTTGTTCACCTAACTGGTTTATGAGCACTTTATTAGATTGTAAACCCTATAAAAGGGGTGAGGTAGGAATGAATGGTTAACCTCTGATGAAGCTCCACCCAGATGGAGTGAAACGTAAGGTTTGGTAGCCAAAGACTTGCTAGCTCTGGCTATGCTGTGCATAGCAGTATTTTAATGGCTTATTTTGCACTCTGACTTTTTTTTCACTTGCTGTCTACTTGCAGCATGGTGTATAAGTAACGTTTTTGAAGTTCTTTTTGGATGGAACATGGTATAAATATTAAAACACAGTTTTTAAACAAAGAAAAAATATTTCTCCTGGTTCCATTACTTGAAGTGCACTATTTGTCCATGATAAAAGAGACATAGTGCTTTATAAAAACGTTTAAAGCCTATAAGCTGGTACACCTGTTACAGGAAAAGGAGACTGATAAAGAAGTTGAGAAGCCTAGGGGAGAGATACAAAGTGGAGAACTGGGTTAGAAACTCATTACTGGATAGAAGACAGAGTGTAGTGGTTAAAGGCACTCGCTCTAATGATAGGAGAGTGATCAGCAGGATGCCGCAGGGCTCAGTACTAGGACTGGTCCTCTTCAGTGTCAAGCAGGAGGAGGGAGAAAGTGTTCCCACTACAGTATATCGCTCAGTGGTGAGACCTCACCTGGAGTATTGTGTCCAGTTCTGAAAGCTGAACCTCAGAAAGGACATAGGCAGTGTGGAAGCAGTCCAGAGGAGCCTAGGGGCAACTAAAATGGTGCAGAGGTTGCAATAAAACCCTATGTAGAGAGAGACTGAGGGATCTCAACATGTACACCCCGGAAGAAAGGAGAGTGAGAGGCGACATGATAGAAGCCTACAAGTACCTCACAGGGGAACAAGATGCAGGAGGGGAGTCTTTTTCTAATAAGGAAGTGCACCAGGATGAAAGGGCATGCGATGAAGCTGACTGGGGGAGTTTAAGAGGTATGTGAGGAAATACTACTTCACTAAAAAAGTTGTGGACACCTGAAACAGAATGCCAGTGGACAAGGTGGAGGAAAAACAGTAGGAGGCTTCAAGTATGAATGGAATAGACATAGGGGAATGTTAGTAAATTGGTAGGGTGGAGGGAGGGTCACTGGAGACCAGTTAGGGCCTGCAGACATAGACTAGGCAGGAACCATCTGGGTAGACAGGGTAGGACAAGTGGTCCTTTCTTGCCAATAAATTCTATATTATTATGTTTCTACAAAAGCAACCAAAAGAAACAGGTCCAAGATATCAAGATGGTTCTTGGAAAAGGTCAGGAAAGCAGTAAGAACCAAAAAAAAGGACTTCGCCAGGCATATGGAAATACAGGGGGAGGAAGAATGTGGAGAATACCAACTGAGATATAAGGAAGAAAAGAGGATTGTTGTGGAGGCAAAAGCAGATACTGAGCTGTGTATTGCAGTGGCAGTCAAAGGCAGGATAAAGCAGTTCTTCAGGTATATTAGGAAAAAGAAAGAAAGGAGGAGGAATTCTTAGGCTGTCTGAAGGAGGTAGCATAATAGAGGAGGACATACAAAAATCAGCTGCCTTTAATGATTATTTTTGCTATGTATTGACAAGAGAAGACAGCAGGCTATCACCAGAAAGTGGCATCTCTGAAACAATAAAGTGGGTCCTGGAGATTAGGTAGTCAGTATTTACCAGTGAAGGGATCTGGAAAGGGCAAACAACCCTAAAGATAGATAAGGCTCCAGGACCTGATGGAATGCATCTGAAGGTACTCAAGGAACTGGCAGTGGAACTGGTTGAACCTCTGGTAGGGCTATTCAATAAATCTTTACAGACATGGGTAGTTCCGAGAGGTTGGAGTGTTGCAGATATAGTTCCACTCCATAAAGGGGGGGAACAAGGAACAAGCGGGGAGCTAGACCTGTAGGTACAGGGCTCCCTTGCTATAGTGAATCTCACTATGATGAATTCCTACATATAACAAATGCAATTGATGGCTCCCGGTACACTGTAATTGAAAATGACATTAAGTGCTCATGTCAGTAAATTGTAACCCCAGGTGCACTGTAATTAAAACGGCAAACAGCTATTTAATTTACTTTGATAAAGAAAGGTAGTCATAAAGAGTGTCATGTTAGAAGGGGCTGTTGAAACTTAACAAAACTGAAAAGTCCAGCAAAGCAAAGGTTACTAGGTGTCATATGCTGAAGAAAGGGGTAGGTGAAACCTACATTAACTGTGGCTGTCAGCAATGCAGTCTCAGTAAATGTGTCTGTTAGCTGCTGCAATCGTAACTTGCAAACTGTCAATCTGGCTATCAGTCAATTAATAGGCAGGTGTATTGTGCTGAAAAAATCCTGTATAATCTGGGTACATAGGTGTTGTATTGCATGAATTGAAATGAAGCGCTCAGGTTACACAGTTGAGACTAACCTGTTAGTGTTAGACTGGGGCTGGCAAAAGTCTAGCCAAGATCTCCCTCAAGACTGGGTATTAAAAATCTACAATTTGTACCTGGAGAAAGCAGGAGGGTTCATTGGAGAGTTCGCAAATGAATGTAATGAGTCACAGGGTATGGCTCAAAAAAACCTCAGGCATTCAGACGAGGGAGAAATTGACCAGGCGATGCAGCTGTGGTTCATTCAGCAGCATGTAAGTGCTGAGCTCCATACTGAAGTCGAAAGTAAAGCAGTTTACAAAGGAGATCCATGGTGCAGGCATTGGGCCATAATGTCGCAAGACATTATGCCGCATGGCAAAATCGTGCTTTCAATACAGCTCTACCCCCCACACCCCCAGACCCTCCCCACTAAAGATTCTCAACTCTGGGGGGGGGGGCCAACTCCAAAAAAAAAAATGTTCCTGGGACCGGGAATCAAACCAGGTCCCAGACGCAGCACCTGGGTTCCTACTGCTGTGGTTCAGTCCTGTGAGCCACGGCAGCTGCTCTTTGGAACCTGCTCCCAGCAGAGGTCTTATCCTCTGCCTGGGAAACCACTACTGGTGCAATACTGCATACAGCAGTATATGCAGTATTGCACCAGTAGCGGTAACATACTGCGCTGTACCGGGTTAACCATAATGTACACTATTAAGTGAGTATTTGATGAGCAGTCCAAAGTCAAATCAAGCTCTGGGTGGCTGTGTAGGTTTCAGCAAAGACATGGTATTCACTATGTCTGCATTACTGGAGAGCAAAAGTCGTGTGATGATACGGCAGTTGCTGCATTCATGTCCAAACTTCATGACATTTTCAGTGCTGGGGGGTACACTTCTGAATAGGTTTACAATTTAGATGAAACTGGCCTGTTCTGGAGATGCCTCCCAGATGTTGCTCTTGTTTCTAAAACAGAGCAAAATGCCTCCAAAGCGTTTAAAGTGTTAAAAGACAGAGTGACATTTCTGTTTTGCACAGATGCCGCAGGGATTCACAAAGTGCAGCTATTGTGCATTGGAAAATTCCAACGGCAATTTTCTTTTCACCATGTCAGAATGCCATCCCTCCTGGTCAGCTATTCTAGCAGTCAAAATGCCTGGATGACAGCTGACATTTTTCATCACTGGTTTCTTGAGACTTTTGTGCCTGCCATTAGAATCCATCTGAAAAAACCAAAACTGCCAGTTACAGCACTCCTCCTTCTAGATCAATGTCCTGCCCAACCCCAGAATCTGAACTACGGTCTCATGATGGCAAAATAAAAGCATTGTTTCTTCCAAAAAACACAACATCCTGCATTCAGCCTTTGGATGACAGGATCATTGCCACCTTCAAAAATCACTACTACAAGCATCTATTCAGTGATCTGGTGGCCAAAGAGACACAGGTTGACGTAGTCCTTAAGAAGTTGAATTTAAGGGATGTTGTTAACATTGCTGATGAAGCATGGAGTAATGTGACACAGACAACCATAGCTCACTGCTGGGAGGCTACACTGGATTCTGTTTTTGCTGACCAACTTACACCAGCAGATGAGGGGAAGATGAAGATGACACTAACAAGATTGCAGCATTAACCACTGACCTAAACCTTATTGTTTCATCAAACTCCTGTGAAGTCATTGAAGAATGGCTAGCAATTGATGACACTGTGCAGACCGATGAGATAATAGCTGACACCGACATTCTCAGCACAATTGTGGGGCAAGAGGAAGAGGAAGAGGAAGAGAAATCGAGTGAGGAGGAGTGTGATGGAGAAGTGGAGATTCCAACATACCGTGAAGCTATCCAGGGGCTAGAAACAGGGCTCAGCTGGCTCCAGTCACAGGAGGCAGACCCAGTTAAAGTACAAATTTGGCATCTGGTTTCCTATGCAAAGGACATTGCTTCCCAAACTGTAAAACAGACATCGATTATAGACTTTTTAAATCCGGGTGCCATTAAGTGACTGTTACACTAACTATGGTGCTCAAATGAGCCAAACGTTTTTAGACATTGATAAAGTGTGACTGAGAGTGAATAAAGTGAAATACAGTACTTAATTTAGTGGTTTGTGTCAGTTTGTATGAGTTGTGAGTAACACAAATTCCAGTATAGTAATTGACTCGCTTTTGGGTTTTTTTTTTTGCTCTCTCGTTATCTCGTTATAACAAACATGCTGCTATAAAGAACGGGCATCATGGCTCCAGAGCCATTCATTATAACAAGGAAGCACTGTATTGTTTGACTAGTGTAGGTATATAGCTTTGTTTAGTGTAATTATGTAGCTGTAATTATGGCTGATAATTGTTTAATTAGTGTAGGTATACACTTTTCATTGATAAATTAATCATGTATATAGGGAAATAAATGGTGGCCTTTTCTATGAGGAAACATTCCCATCATGTATTATATATAGTGGTGTGGTAGAGCCACTATAGTTAGGGTTCAGTAGGCTAGTTAATGTTAAAACCCTAATTTTGTACTTTAATAGCTTCAAGGCCATTCAACAGATTTGCACCACATTTTCCATGCACGGTCTTGGGGCAAAGTCTAAGATTCTTTCCTGTTGGATGTGTAGATTCCAAGATCTGGATAGTAAAAAAGTGAAAAAATCAGAGTTTTTTTCATTTTTTTGGGGGGGGGGGCATTGTCTAACACCCAGATGATTTGCAATTTTGGTCTAAAATGTTCAGGGTAGAAAGGGCTTGGCCCAGAATGGTGCCTTTCATTGATTTGGTGAAACAATATTAATCCATTCCAGAGTTATAAGAATTTGAAATTTTGGTTCTCTGCATGCTCAGTGTGCTTTTTAGGATAGCTGTTTCGTACAAAAGAAGAATTTGGGCCATACAAAAAATGATTCTCATTCATATGGGGAGGGGTAATCTTGTTTCATGAAAATAAATTATTTTTTCATATGGCTGCTATCTTGTTTCCGTTTTTTTTTTTTCAAAATGTTGTTTTGAAAACCCATAAAAGTCATATCATGGAAACACAACAAAACATGTATCTTGCTAATCAGCCCCATTAGATCATTAGGTGGATTCTGCAGTTACTTTTTGGAAAAAAGACCCAGAAATGTATTGTTTAGCAAACTATAAAATTCTATTTTTGTGGAATGATTTTCTTATTTTGTATGGCTATACAAAACAAGAATATGGTCATTTGAAACAAGATTGCCTTCATATGAAAAAATAATTTGGACTTCATGTTTTTTTCACATTCTTCCTCATGAAAAAATATTTTTTCATATGAAAAAAGAACTTGGACTTAGTTTTTTCACGTTCTTTTTTCGACTGAAGGAATCCTTTTTTATGAGATTGTGTTGTTCTCACAAAAAAAGATTTCTTCATATGAAAAAAGAATTTGGACTTAGTTTTTTCTTCCACATTTCAACTTTTTTTTCCACATTTCAACTTTAACAAGCCATACCTCCATCAATATTTTTGCAGTTAAGGGACAATCTATGTATGAAAAGAAAGGTCTTATGAGTATTACAACACTAACATATAACACCACCCAAAAAATTATGGAGCCAAATAAAAAAATATAAAAACTAAAAAATGCAAATTCCCATAGGAAAACAAGCCAGAAGTCTATCAATAGTATGAGTTAAGGGACCATGTACTGTATATATATATATATATATATTTTTTTTTTTAAAGTGTCAATGAATAGCACAACACACACATAATTCCCCCTAAACATTCCTGGAGTAAGGACTCCACTCAAAAATTACCTCCGGTCTTTACCATGGTGTCAAAACCACAATGAAAGTCTCATAATCAACAGTGCATTAAATGTGTATCTAGTCTTCCAGTACAACCATTGCAAATTTCAGAACAAATCGACAAAAATTGACTGACATATGGGTAAAAAAGCAAAAAAAAAACATTTTTGCCCGTATAAAATCAAGCACTGGCAGTTAAGAGGGACTGTTTATATATTTTCCCATTTATTTATTTATTTATTTGCTTTTGTTGGTAGGTGCACTAGGCAAAACCCCTGCCTATTTTCAGGCACAACCCAGGAGAATGCAGTCTACAATAGTACAGTAAGACAACACAGAGTACAAAATCACAATAATATAGCAAAGGCAAGAGGAGAATACATGCAGCAAAACACCAAGGCACAGCATAATGTCAACATTAATTAACATCCTTGTATTACCATAAGCAAGAATAAACATTAGAACAGTCAGTACATTACTTGAATGAAGACTAGAAGTGAGCCCCACAAAAAACAATTACAACCAAGTGCATAAATTGCTTTGTCAGAGGCATGGAAGGGCAGGACCCATGGGGGCCTGCACTTCCACACCCAGATGGATCTGTGCATCTATGGAGGGACGGAAGCGCACTTCTCTCTGGGCCCTGCGCTTCCCTAGGCAGATGGATTTGTTCTTACAGGTCCCAACAGCATTAATGCACCAGTTAGGGTTCAGATTAAACTGTCAAATTTTGGGAAATGTGGTGTTAGGGTTTCCAACCTTAACACCTCACCCCAGCTTACAAGCAGCAAAAGGAAAAAACAAATTACAGTTTTGGCTGTCCCAAGTCATGGTGAATCAGGCTGGGTCTCCTTAAATATCAACTGTACTCCCCCATTTCATCAGCAAATAAGCTCAGTATTTGCTGATGGAATGGTGAGAAATGTAGGTTGATAACCCCAAGGAAGACCACAGCCTGATTCATCAAGACTCAGAACAGCAAACACCATACTTTATTTTGCTGTTTGCTGCTTGAATGGTGGGAGTGGCCACATTTCCCAACTTTTGTTGCTTTAATCTAAACTCCAACTGGTGTATGAAAGCAGTTTTTTGCAAAGAATACATATATATATATATATATATATATATATTATTGGGGTGCAGTTGCACACCCTATAGTTAGGGTTGAGTAGGCACTTTAATGTTAAACCTCAATTTTTGTGCATTAATAACTTTGAAACCATTCAATGGATTTGCACAAAATTTGGAAAGCATGTTCTGGTATAGTAGATCTCTTGATTTACCAAGTTGAATTTCAGTTGGACATATGGTTTCTGTGCAGTGAAATGCCAAAAAATTCACTTTTTTGCCAGTTTTTCAGTGTTTTTTGCCCATGACACCGCAACCACACCATGTGGTCTTTTGGTCTGAAATTAGGAACATTGAAAGAGTTTGGGTAAAGGAATGATCTGGCAATGGCTTGGAAAAAAAATATTAATCAGTTCAAATGTTATTACATTTTTAATTTTTGAGTTCTGAGCATGCTTCGTTCACTCCAAAATGTATATGTATTTTTTGTGAACTAAGGATGGCCTCACGGTCAAGGATTTTATCAGCTCACAAACTAAAATCCTAGTTCACCAGAAAAATTATTTGCCTGAGAGCCTCCATCTTGTTTTCCATTTTTCAGCCAAACAAAATGTTGTTGTTTTCTCCACAGGTGACGTTTGGGCCAAATGAAGCATGGGTTTTGTTCAGGGTGATGCCCTCTACAAACCATGTCTTTGATTTGGCTCATCTCGGTCAAAAAATTGTTTTTTAAAAATTTAAAAGTCTTTGACAGTGACTCGCAAACAATCCTAGTCCGTGAGTTGACAAAATCCTAGTCCACGAGACAATATTCGTTCGTGAGCCTACAAAATCCTTGTCCATCATTTCCTGATGAGATGGCCCATCTCACGGACTAGGATTCAAATGATGGACTAGTATTCATCATGAATGAGGATCAACTGGCGGACTAGGATTTTGTCAGCTTGTGGACAAGGATTTGTTTTTTGTATCATCATTTGTGAGTTGACAAAATCGTAGTCCGCAAGCTGTCAAAATCATATTCCACAAGAAATCTTCGTTCGAGAGCCTACAAAATCCTTGTCCATCATTTCCTGACCAGATGGCCTATCTCACAGACTAGGATTCAAATGACAGACTAGAATTTTGACAGCTCACAGATAGGGATTGATCTGACAGCCCAGGATTTTGCTACCTCACGGACTAAGAATTTTAAAAGGTGTAAAAACTTTACAACTGCATAGCTCATTAATGGTTTGGTCTTTATACTTGAAATGTACAGGGTGTTGAGGGGATACCCTACAGGTGTGAATTATGCTGTCTAGGTTTGGGGGAATTAAGCAGTTCCATAGCTATGCCATAACAAAATTGAGATTTTTTCCCCATAAGATAATATTGTGGTGCCCACTGCGGTTTTCGGCTTCCGTATCTCAGAAACTAAGCAAAATACAGACTTTTCGCTACTGACAGTTTAGATCACCCAACCTGGCGGAACAAGATTGGAAATCACAGACTACAACTGCAGTGGGTTCAAAGAGTGCCTGTCCAGTGCTGTTCAGTGCCTGTATCTCATAAATGATATGAGATACAGGTTTGTATACCCTTGAGGAAAGGAGGGAGAGGGAGGGACATGATAGAAACTTTCAAGTAACTCAAGGGAATTAACAAAGTACAAGAGGGTAGCATCTTTCAGAAAAAGAGCTGTGCAAGAACAAGGGGACACAATTTGAAGATAGAGGGGGGACGGCTCAGAGGTAATGTTAGAAAGTATTTTTTCACAAAGAGGGTTGTGGATGCATGGAACAGCCTTCCTGAGGAGGTTGTGGAGTCAGGAACAGTGGGAGAATTCAAGAATGCATGGAACAGACATAAGGCAATTTAAGTGGGGGTAGGAGGAAGTAAGCCGTTGATTAACTAGAATCTGCAGCTTATCCATCAGGTAGGGAAATGGGCAGACTAGGTGAGCCAAGCGGTCCTTATCTGCTGTTAGATTCTACGTTTCGATAGTCATTTATTGTATCATGCAGTACTAGCTGTCACAGTTACAATGACACTTGAATTTTTTTTTTCTAGCTGTTATGCTTCCCGAGATATCGGCTAATTACTGTTGCAAGGGCTCCTTGCGCTATAGGGCTGCTGTTTGGCTCTGTAGCTATGTGTAAGTGGGAGTGCAGGGCCCAGAGGGCCCATGCTTCCACAGATGCACATTAGTATGTAGAAATGGGCGGCTTGGTGGGGGCGTGAGGCCCACCAACACATGTTATTTACTAGTTATATTCCACTTTTTCCAAAAGTAAGGACATTCATGGCAAAAAAATGTATTTAATGCATCAGTTAGGGCTACAGTAACAAAAGTGAGGAAATTAAACATTAGGGTTGAGTCCCTAACCCCCAAACACACCACACACCCCCATCCTCCACAGACTGACAGATGCTGGGGTGTGGAATGGGGTCATGAGGCCTTACTCTCACCCCATTCTCATTTACTGTGGTATGTCAACTTGCTCACACATGGAATGGGGTGAGAGTTGGGCCACATGACCCCATGGCACATCCAGCATCTGTCAGTCTGTGAAGGATGGGGGTGTGAGGTGTGGGAGGGTTAGGAGCTCAACCCTAATGTTTCATTTCCTCACTTTTGTTACTGTAACCCTAAATTGATGCATTAAATGCATTTTTTTGCCATGAATTTCCTTTCTTTTTGGAAAAGTGTAGTATAATTAGTACTAACATGTGTGTTGTTGCTTTAACCCTAACTGATGCATTAAACACAGTTTTTTTGCCATATAATATATATATATATATATATATATATATATATATATAGTTATTATAGGGGTCTGTTCATGCACCTATAATTAAGGTTGAGTAGGCACTTTAATGTTAAACCTTAATTTGTGCACGTTAATAACTTTGCAACCATTCAACTGATTTACATGAAATTTGGAATCTGCAGTTTGGTATGGTAGATCTCTTGATTTTCCAATTTGGGTTTCAGCTGGAGTTATGGTTTCTGTGCAGCAAGGTGCTGAAAAACGCATTTTTCACCACTTTTGACACTTTTTTGCCCATGGTGCTGCGACTACACCATGTCATCTTTTGGTCTGAAATTTGGAACATTGAAAGAGTTTGGATCAAAGAACAATCCAGTTTTGGTTTAGTTAATAGATATTAATCCATTCCAAAGTTATTTAATTTTTAATTTTTTGGTTTCGGGCATGTTCAGTTCACTCCAAAATTTATATGTATATCTTGTGAAAGAGGATTGGGCTCATGGTCAAGGATTTTGTCAGCTCATGAATGAGGATTTAAAAAAATCCTGGTTTGCCAGAAAAATTCGTTGTCCGCGAGCCGCCATCTTGTTTTGCTTTTTCCCTCAAACAAAATGTCATACCTTCATTCACGGGTGACTTTTCCTTGTAATAAGGCATGAGTTTTGTTCAGGGTGATGCCCTCTACAAACCCATGCATTCAGTTTGCTTTGTTGTGTTCAAAAAATAGCCTTTTGAAATTTAAAAATTAATTGACCACGACTCGCTAATGATCCTGTTTCGCGAGCTGACAAAATCCTAGTCTGTGAGCCGATCCTGTTTCACGAGGCTACAAAATCCTTGTCTGTCACTTTGTGACCAGATGGCCATTCTTGTGGACCAGGATTAAGATGATGGTCAATGAATTTGCTGCCTCACGAAAGAAGATCGGCTCACAGACTAGGATTTTGACAGTTCGCGAAAGGGGATTGGGTTTTTGAATCCTCTTTCATGAGGTGACAACATCGAGGTCCGTGAGCTGTAAAAATCCTAGTCTGCAAGCTGATCCTGTTTCACAAGCTAGCAAAATCCTTGACTGTCACTTTGTGACCAGATGGCCCTTCTCGCAGACAAGGATTGACTGACGGTCAAGTATTTTGCTACCTCCTGAAAAAGAATCAGCTGATGGACTAGGATTTTGTCAACTTGTGAAAGGGGTTGGTTTTTTGTATCCTCTTTCATGAGTTGACAAAATCACAGTCCATGAGCTGTCAAAATCCTAGTCTGCCACCCGATCGTTTTTCGCAAGTTAGCAAAATCCTTGACCTTCACTTAGGGACCAGATAGCCAAAATCTGACAGTCAAGGATTTCGTGTGGATGGTGATTTTGACAGCTCATGAATGGGGATTGATCTGATGGTCAGGGATTTTGCTACCTCAAGAACTAGGAATTTTTAAAGTTTTACAAACTTTCCCACTGCATTGTAACTTAACGGTTTGGACTTTTGAGTTGCAGTTTTCAGAGTATTAAGGGAATGCCCTAGAGATGTGAATTATGCTATTTAGGTGTTGTAAAGTTAAGCAGTTACACAGATATGCCATCATGAAGTTGAGATTTTTTCCAAAGGAGAACATTGTGGTGCTCGTCATGCCTTTCAGCACCTGTATCTCAAAAATGGTTCAAGATACATATTCTTTGTCGCAAAAATAAAAAGCACAGCAGTAGGTTGGAAAGACATGAATACAATGAATTTTTTCTACCTTGTACAGTTACTGAGATATTTGGAAAACAGTATTCCAATTGCTTATTTTCTGGTCCATGGGCCAATATTACAACGTCAAAGTTAGCACCCACAGTGTTTTTCAGTGCCTGTATCTCATAATGATGTGAGATATGGATTCAGTCAATCTATGCTGCATGCAGGTCTCACTGTCACAATTACAACAACACTTGAATTTTTTTCCCTAGCTGCTACAATTCCTGAGATATTGACAAATTTGTGTTACTAGGGTTTCTTGCCCTATAGGGCTGCTGTATGGCTATGTAACTATGTGTAACTGGGAGCGTGGAGCCTGGAGGGCCTGCGCTCCCACAGACACATATCATTATGTACAAATGGGCAGCTGGATGGGGCCCCGTGCTCCCACCAACACGTACCCTTTACTATTTATATTACACTGTTTCAAAAAGAAAGGAAATTCATTGCTAAAAAACTTTGTTAATGCAACAGTTAGGGTTGCTTCCACAGCATCAAAAGCAAGGAAATTCTATGTTAGAGTTTTCAACCCTAACTTCAGATCCCTTTCTACACACACATACACAACACACATACAAGCATGGGACTGTACAAGGCAACACAACCAATCAGAAACAAGACACCATAAGGTAGCAGAAAGAACATACACCTCTGTAAACATACCATAAGAGGCATCCATCATCATGTTTAAGCAACTGTATCACTTCTGCTGCCATCCCAGTGTCTTGGGGGTACACCCACATGCTGTGCTACCACATAAGATGGCCACTGCATGAACTGTATATCTCCATGTAGATAGTACAACAGTACCCATAAGTCATGACAGGACTGCACGGTGAGTTGGGCCCTGTTCTTCCATCCTTCAGTTGAGATACAATATCACTCTACATGTGCCACAGAGTGAACATAGGGTGCTATGTATCCTGCCCTACCATCCCTGCAGTAGCAGAGTACAACACTATCTATGTATCACTGTGTCCATATGTTACAGTGTCACCTCATGGTTGTTCAGATACTGCACTCCCATCACTCCATCAAGATATAACTATGACACAATCTATATTTCACACTATCCATATGTTACAGTGAGAGTACAAGGTGCATCGTATTCTGCTGTACCATTCCTCCATCATCATACTACAACACAGTACATACGTCACACTGCTCATATATCACAATGAGAAAAGTGCAACAAATGGATAGTGTAACACATGGATTGTGTTTTACTATTTCAATAGAGGTATGGTAATGCATAGTCCAAACTACCTTATGTTCTCACTGTGACATATGTACAATGTGATACATGGATAGTGTTGCACTAGCTTTATGTAGAGCTAGGAGTGCAGGGTACCACAGTGACATATGAACACTGTGTACTATGGATTCTAACGTATTATGCCAATGTACAGATGAAAGTGCATGGTCCAAAACTTAGTGCACTCCCAGCCCACATTGATATAATAGAACAGTGTAATCATGAAATGTTGGGAACACTATTGGTCTCTGCTAATTGTTTATGCACAGTGTCAACCCTGTCCTAGAGCTAGCCTTGAAATGCTTGTTATGTTAGGTAATTTTCTTGTCTCCTCAACTGTCCTTGTGTGAACTCTGCCAGCTGTGCTCTAGAGTAACCTTGTCATGCCTGTTTATTTCCTATGTATTTTTCTCGAATTCCGCAACTGTCTATGCAGGAATTTTCCCAGCACCTGCCTCAGAGACACCCCTGAAATGCCTGGTTTTCCTATATACTTCTTCCTAGTCCGTAACTGTTAATGTATGATATTTTTCACCTGTAACTCTCCCGGGTCGCACCTGAAAATAGGCACATGGCTGTCTAGTGTGCTTACCCAGTTAACAAAAGCAAATAAATAAATAAATAAATTTACTTACTACAACAGTCTGCATAGATCAGGTTTGGAGTGTGGAGTTATTCACCGTACAGTCCGCATCCCTACATGCAGATAGTAGAAGAGTGTACATTGCTAGCAGCAGAACCACACAATACTTCACATCCTGCACTTCCATACCTCCATCCACACAAAAGAACACTATGCATGAGTCACAGTCACACAGTAGGTTGCTTTACACCCTGTGTTCCTATCCATCCATCCACAGGTGGACATACGGTATGTATTCATATCTGGAAATATAAAACAGTGTGGCCCATATACTTCAGTTCATTAAGTTATGAGCAGGTGTATCAAAATAATATGAAATAGTCATAGCCATCTTATATTAAAGAACCTTCATCTTAAAAGTTCTACATGGCCTTCTTAACACCTACCCACATGTTTGCACAGCATGTGGGTGCACCCTCCCAAGACACCAGTATGGCAGCAGAAATGATACAGTTGCTGAAACATGATGTTGGATGACTCTTGCGGTATGTTTACAGAGTTGTTTGTTCTTTCTGTTACTTTATGGTGTCTGTTTCTGATTGGTTGTGTTGCCTTGTACAGTCCCATGTTTGTATGTGTGTTGTGTATGTATGTGTGGGGAGGGATTCGGAGTTCAGGTTAAAAACCTTAAAGTCAAATTTCCTCACTTTTGCTGCTGTGGAAGCAACCCTAACTGATGCACCAGCAAAGTTTTTGCAATGAATATATATATATATGTGTGTGTGTATACATACACACACTTTATATATTATAGGGTACGGCAGTGTTCCTGTAGTTAAGGTTGAGTAGGCTGTTTAATGTTAAACCTCAATTTATGCACCTTAATAACTTTGTTGGCATTCGATGAAATAGCCCAAAGTTTGGCATGTGTAATCTGGCTGGTAGAGTCTCAAGAAGGGAAAATTTTGTGACAGCATCATATTTGGTTTCCAAGATACAGAATGCCAAAAAATGCAAAAAAAGAACAGTATTTGGTTTCCCTATACTTGCCATGATTTTTGTTTCTAATCTTTTTTTTGTTTTGATCTGTTTTGCTGTCACACACAGCCTAGATGGGGCAGAATATTTTTATGAAACGTTCAGGGTAGAAGTGCTTGTACTGAGGTAGTGACTTTAAAAGGTTTTGTGAACACATATTATATGGTTTCACAGTTATAAGGATTTTTTGGATAACTGTCACACTTGATTGGTAAAAACACACTGATCGTGAATGATTACTTTCATGAATATACTTCTCATGAAAAAAATCCTGGGTACCCAATTTAGTGAAAGCAGCCATTCACCTGTGCTCTCAATATGGGAACAGTGAGAATTTCTTGAATTCTAAAGTCACAGCTAGAGTCATGCAGCCTGTTTCACTTGAAGCAGTGAGCCAGCAATCCCTTGTTGTGTCTGTCTAGCTCTTATTTGCCATAAGTAGCAGGCCAGTGTACCCACACTCCATACCACTTCTTTCCCCCCTCCCCTCCAGATCACCAGCCTCCCCCTTCCCATGTTTAATTTTAATAAGTTTAATAAACAGACTGGGGTGCCCACCCCAGTGCTGTTTCTCTTCATTATCCTCCCATACAAGTAGGATGCCCCCTTCCTATTATATACATTGTGGCACCAGGGTGCCAACTCCTGGTGCTACTGAACAGTACCCCAACAGTGGGGTGACCAATTCCCAGTGTCGGAATGTCCCCTGAAATAAAGAAACTTGTTTCTCATTGCTTTTTTACCTGTAAAAAAGAAAATGGTCCCTCACTGATCTGCCCTCATGGGGTTACCAACCCTACCCTACCCCACATACACATACACACCATCCACAGACCAACAGGTGCCAAGGTGTGCCTTGGGGTCATTGAACCTAACTCTCACCCCATTCCATGTGTAAACAAGCTGAGATAGTAGAGAACAGGAGAACAGGGTGAGATTTAGGCCCAATGACCCCAAGGGGGGGGTAGGGTTTTCTTCAAATTTACAGACTTTTTTTGGTGTGGCATCAACCCTAATCGATGCATTAACAGTATTTTTTGCAATAAATTTCCCTTCTTTTTGGGAAAGTGAAATGTTATTCATGTGGTATCAATAGGTGGGGGCATGGACCATTCTGGGCCCTGTGCTCCCACCCATCCATAAGTGTAGAGGGATAGGACAGAAGGGCCATGTGCTACCAGTTTTGCATAATGGGATGCATATTTAGGAGCGCAGACCCTCTGGGTCCTGTGCTTCCACACACCCATAAGGGAAGAGACATACTGCAGGAGTGCCCTGTGCTCCCAGTATTGCAAAATGGTCTCGGTGTGTGCGAGCACAGGTCATCCGTGCCCTGAACTCCCACCTACCTATAAGTATAGAAATTTAGTGCAGGAGGGCCATGTGCTTTTAGTTTTGCATAACAGTATCCATAGGTAGGAGTGTGGGCCCTTTGGGCCCTACACTCCCACCCACCCATGAGTGTAGAGGCATAGCATAGGAGGGCCCAGTGCTCCCAGTTTAGCATAAATGGTATGCATAAGTTGGAGCACAGGTCCTCTGGGCCATGTGCTCTGATCTACCCATAAGTATAGACACCTAGTGCCAGCCTAGAGGCATTTCAAGTAACCCTTGTACTGCAAATGTGGCAATACCTCAGTAACCATAGCAACTTTGGAAAAAAATCATTCGCTGTTGAATTCATGACCTGGCAACCTCCATGTTTCACAAAACTACCATTAGTTTTCATGTGGGACTTTTGCAAAAGTTCTGCAGACTTTCACGAGATAACTATTGTTTTACATGCGGAACTTTCATGAATGTACCACAGACTTTTTGAAAGAATCCTGGACTTTCGTGAAACTACCACTAGTTTGCATGCAGGACTTTTGCAAAAGAACCATGGCCTTTCACAAAAGTACCACTGGTTTATGCAAAAGTTCCATGGACTTTCACGAAAGTCCTACATGCTCACCAATGGTACTTTCACAAAATATATATATATATATTCAATGTTAGGGTTACAAACCATAACCCCTCCCCACACCCCTTCCACACACCCTCCACAGACCAAGAGGTGCCGGGGTGTGCCTTGGGATCATCAGGCCTAACTTTCACCCCATCCCATGTGTAAATAGGTTGAGATGGTACCATGTAAGAGAATGGGGTGACAGTTAAGCTGACAACCCAAAGGCACACCTCAGCGCCTGTTGGTCTGTGAAGGGTGTTGGTGAGGGGTGGGGGCATAGGGTTTGTAACCCTAAAATCAAATTTCCAAGCTTTTGCTGGTGCGGGATCAACCCTAACTGATGCATATACAGAGTTCTTTGCAATTTTCCTTCTTTCTGAAAAAGTGAAATGTTACTCATATGGTATCCATAGGTGGAGCGCAGAGCCCACCCACCCATCAGTGTAGAGTCATAGTGCATGAGGGCACTGTGCTCCCAGTTTTGCATAATGGGATGCATATTTGGAAATGCATGCCCTCTGGGCCTTGCGCTCCCACCTACCAATAAGTATAGAGACATAGTGCAGGAGGGTCCTATGCTTTTAGTTTTGCAAAATCATATCTATAGGTGCGCATGCAGGCCCTTTGGGCCCTGTGCTCCCACCTACCCATGAGTGTACAGGCATAGCATAGGTGGGCCCAGTGCTCCAAATTTAGCATAAATAATATGCATAGGTGGGAGTGTGGGCTCTCTGGGCCCATGTTCCCACCTACCCATAAGTACAGACACATACCACAGGCCTAGAGGCATTCCAAGTAACCCTCATAACACTTATTTAGCAATATCTCAGTAACTATAGCAACTGCAAAAAAAATTATTTCACATTTATATTCATGACCTAGCCACCTCTACACATGCTTAGAGGTGTACTAAGCTGCACTTAGTGAAAAATTTGTATCTCAAACTGTTTTCAAGATATAGGTACCAAAAAGTGCCACAACTACCACAATGTTATCCTATGGGAAAATTTACAACTTCAGACTGCTGTAACTCTGGAACCATTTTCACCAAACCAGCAAATGGCACATCTGTGGGGCAAGGACTTGCCACCCTGCAAATTTCATCCCAAAAGTATTAACTGTTGTCTTGCTATGAAGTGGCAAAGAAACTGGTGTTTTGGGGCTGTTGAACTGTGGACCTTCCGCGAACATTCCGAGGAATTTCATGAAAGTCCCATTGGTTTACATGGGTGAGCTTTCACGCAAGTACTGCTAAACTTTCACGAAAGTCCTGCCATTATAGAGCCAGGACTTTCGTGCAAGCACCCACAGATCTTTTATGAAAGTTCTACGGCTAAGATGGCGTAAAAACTTTAAAACCATGTTTCTGGGCATCCTTGTGAAAAATGAATGCCAGGGTCGTGGTCCTAGGGCCCCATTTAGGTAAACCAAGTGTTGGTGTTTACCTAGGGGCATCAATTTTTGAATTACAACCTTTTTTGTGCCTTGGTAACTGAAAACAAGATGGCAGCAGCATGAAAGTAAGAAGCCCAAGCACAACACTAAACAGTGCTTTCACGAAAGTTAAAAGTACTTTCAAGGGGAACATATATTTTTTTCCCTTAGGCTATAATGAGAAACTTAAAACTTTAATAACATTTGAACAGATTAATATTTTTTCACCAAACCTTCAAAAGGCACTTCCCTGACCCACTCCCCATATACCGTGAACATTTCAGATGAGACGAACAAACCGTTCAGGTTGTGGAGACGAGCAAAGAATTTGCCAATAATTACCAAAATATTTTTCTTTTTGCGCTTTTTTGGGCACTCCACAGCTCCACAACCACACATCCAACTGGAACAAAACATTCCAAATCCTGAGGTCTATGGTACAAGAATGCACACTCAACATTTCAGGGAAATCGGAAGAATGGTTGCAAACTTATTAAAGTGCAAAATTTACTTAACCAAGAAGTGGCTGAGCAACCCTAAATAAAAATAAGTATATATATCAAATACATATTCTTTGCAAAAAAACAACATTATTGCATCAGTTAGGACTGAGGATAAGGTGACAAAAGTAGGAAAATATGTTGTTAGGGTTTTCAATCCTAACACCCCATCCCTATCCTGCACACACCAACAGGCATCGGGGGGTGTGCCTTGGATTTGTCAGCCGTAGCACTCACCCCATTCCATAAGTAAATAAGCTGAGGTGGGTACAGTATAGAAGAATGGGGTCAGCATTATGGCTGACAACCTCAAGGCACCCCCCAGCACCTGTTGGTGTGTGCAGGGTGAGGGTGGGGTGTTAGAGTTGGAAACCCTAACGTCATATTTCAATACTTTTGTTACTTTATCTTCAACCCTAACTGATGCATTAACATAGTTTTTTGCAAAGAATTTCCTTACTTTTTGAGGCAGTGTAATCATAAGCTTATTTGCCTTTGTGAGTGCTGGGTCCTCTGGGCCCTGTGCTCCTACCCATCAATAGTTATTGAGATACAGTAATTGTATCATTTGCCTGAGGAAGCACAAGGCCTGAAGGGCCCTATGCTCCCATCCCTCCACAGATGCGTATATGTATGTCGCTGTGAAAGGGCCATGCACTTCTAGTTATAGGATAACAGTGAACAAATTGTTAGCATAGCCATCTTATTACCCCACCTCATGTACTCGGTGCAGGAAATCTTTGAATCCCATGCCAAAATGTAATCCCACATAACTGCAATGCCATTCTGTGCCACAGTTGCGAAAGCACAGTTTGACTAGGATTTGAAAAATGACAGCTGTGACATACCCATACATGAGGTGGGGTAATAAGAAGTCTATGTTGAAAATTTTGGGTCAAAGTCTTTAAAATTTCCAAAGTTACAAGCATGCATAATGAAATCACAATGAATGGTCATAACTTTGCCATTTGTACATATTGTGACTCCAAATTTTCAATGTGGCCTTCTTATGACCCCACCTCATGAACAAGGGCAGGGAAAGTTTTCAAATCCTACCCACAAGGTGAGTTCACCAAGCGACCATGAAATCACCTTTTGGGTGGGAGTTGCATAATGATAGTCATATTGTTAATGAGGTGGGGTCCCAAAAATGCCATGTTGAAAATTTGGGGTCCAAATGTCAAAAATGACTACATTATGCATAAAAGTTGAAACCCCCATTAAAATACATTGAACCACATTTTACTTAGTTTCTCATATTGCAGTTGCTGGTTCCAGCAGCAAGACGTGTCTTCAGTCTGAGAGTGTATCTTGAAACTGGGACACATTCAGATGAGTGAGGGGGTACTGCGGGGGTGTAGGTGCTGAGTGGGAGGTGGGGGTGGGGTGGCATTCAGATAGGGGATCATTTTATCTTAAAAAAACATTGATGAACTTTTTATCATTACAGGTACTTGGACAGTGATCAGCAGGTGGGGGGTACCATTACACACCAGAAAATATAAAAATACAAGAGGGACAGTGATTGGGGGATGGGGTGCCACTAGACACCAGGGAATATAATTATACCAGGGGAACAGCAATCGGTGGGTGGAGGTACCACTAGACACTAGGAATATATTTATACAAGGGAGATAGTGATAGGTGGGTGGAGGGGTGCCACTAGACACCAGGGAAATATGTTTTTAAAGGTGGATGACAATCAGCCGGTGGGGGGTGCCACCAGACACCAGGGAAACAAAACCAGATGGGAAATGGAGATCAGAGTGTGGGCCGTGCCACTAGACATCAGGGAAAAATTAACTGGCATAGGTACTGGAGGGTGTGGGAGGTGCCACTAGACACCATGGAAATACATAACAATACCAGGAGGGCAATCGGAATGATAGGGAAAGATTCTCTCTTCATGAAAAAGGATCCTTTTTTTATGACTCATGATATAAAAAGGATTCTGTTTTCATATCATGCAGTCACAAAAAAAGATTCATAATATTAAAAAAAAAATCATTTCTAAGGCAAGTCTGCAGCTGTAAATTGCAGATTACACCTAAGGGGGTCAAGTTCACCCAGACAGATGTGTCATTGCCTCTTGATGCCAGTTTCATAGTTTTTTGAATTTTTGTTTTGCAAAAAAAAGCACACAAGATGGTAGAAAATGAAAAAGGAATATTCCAATATGAAACAGGATTCCTTTTTTGCTTCATACAGCTATCCTGAAGTGCTTACTGAGCATGCTCAGAAACATTTTTTTCAAAATTTAAAAATTTAATAACTTTGGAACGGATTATTATTTTTTCATCATTCTAGCAAAAGGCACATCTGTGGGCTAGTCCCTTTCTGCCCTAAAAATGTCAGATCAAGATTCCAAATCATCTGGGCTGTAGGTAAGTTGAAAGAAAAACCCAGTGAAGTCAATGAGAAAAAAGTGCATTTTTCACCTCTCTGGAACTCGGTAACCGCACATCCGACCGTAACGTAACTTGCCACATCCAGAAATCTACCCTCGTTGACAGTGCATGCAAATTTTCATGTAAATCTGTTGAACAGTTACGAATTTATTAAAGTGTAAAATCTGGGATTTAACACTGAATGCCTACTCAACCCTAACAATAGGGGCACAACTGTGCCTCCTATGATATATATATATATATATATATATATATATATTATATTGGCATGGTAGTGCTAGTATAGTTAGGGTTGAATAAGGTGCTTCATGTTAAACCCCAATTTTTGCAACTTAATAACATTCATGGCATTCAAAGAAATAGCCCAAAATTGGGCCCACATAATCTGGCTGACTGGGTCTCAATGAAAAAGTTGTGTGATGGCATCTTGTGCAGTTTCTGAGATACAGAATGCCAAAAAGTGAAAAAAAAGGTTTTTTCCTTCACTTAATATAGGTTGTTTTTCTCTCACGTACAGTCTAGGCAGTATGGGATTTTTTCATGAACTTTTCAGGGTAGAAGCAACCTGTGCCAAGGTGGAGCCTATTGAAGGTTTTGTGAAAAAATGCTAAATTATTCCAGAGTTATAAGAATTTTAATTTTTTTAAGCATGCTCATCAGGGTTTTGGGTTAACCCTTTGATACGACTGATAAAAAAACATAGGTCATGAGGGTTTATTTATTCATATTTTTTGTTTATCTGTTTACCCCTGCTGTCTGACCCCCATCCCCTGGTCTCCCTAGCCCTGTCACCCTGGCGTCTTCTGGGACTTACCTGTCCAGCTCTTCCCCCAGGGTCCCCCCCAGCAGGGTCAGCAAGGCACCCCTCAAGCCCCACCGTGAACAGCATCTGGTTCACATGGATGTGACCAGAGAGCCAGGTGTGAGGCCTGTGGGAGACCGGAGTCATCCTGCCAGTCGACACTGTTTTCCATTTTCTCGCCAGCACAGAGGAAGTGGTGTACAATGACACCAATGGATGTACTGTGCACACTCCTGTGCACCGCTTGCTGGGTGTCTGCCCCACCTCCACTCCTCCCTTTGAGCAGTCCCAGTGTGCCAATGCCCAGTCACCACTGAGGGCCAGGCTGTCACCGAGCACTGATCCCACTTCTCCCTGAAAAAGGAGAGCAGTCCCTGGGACACTCAATCCTCCTCCCCCTGGCTGACCCTCTGACTCCTGAGCTCACTTCTGAACTTGGTCATCAGTGCCACAAGTGATAGCACTACAGCTGAGCCAGCAGGCCAGCCCCATCAGGTTTATTTTTCATAATTCATTCATCATGAGAAATAAAAATTGAGCATGTCAAACAACATCTTTTTTTTCTAACTAAAACACATTGAAAATACTTAAAAATGGTGTATTTTCAAAAAACAAACACCTGAACCTAAGTAAACGGGACCCATTTAGCTAGATTCTGGTCTTGAAAATTGCCTTGGAAATAACATTTCTGGGCACCCAAGAATCATGAGTGCCCAGCTTAATGAGAGGAGCCATTCATCCCCATTATCTGTATGAGAACAGTGGGACATTCTTGGTTTGTGAAGCCACAGCTGGAGCTGTGTTGCCAGCTTCAGCTGGAGCAATGAGCCAGTGATCCCCTGATATCTCTCTCTAATTTCTCTCTCTCTCTGTTTCTCTCTATCTCTATCTATCTAGCTATTGTATTTATGTATCTGTCTATTTATCTACCTAGCCTACCTATCTATCTATCTAAAGTGGACCAGGGTACCCACCCCCAATACTGCTACTTTCTCCCCTCGGCCCTCCAGGTTGTCTGCCCCTCTATCCAATACTTAAAATTTACAATAGTGGACTTGTTGCCCTCCCTCGGTACCACTTCTTTCATTCCCTCCTCCCCCTCCAGATTGCTACCCCCAAAAAAATAGGTAGCAGCACAAGGGTGCCCACCCCCAGTGCTGTGGAACATCATCTTGACATTGGGATGTCCAATACCCAGTGTCGGCTTTGATCCCCTGTAAATGAAGAAAACAACTGTCCTTTGTTGATCTTTATTTTTGTCCAATGTAAACCTGTAATAAAGAATATGGTCCATCACCAATCTGACTCCACCCTAAACCCTCACGCCTCCCTGACCCCCCCACTCAGCACCCGCCACCCCACACACACCCACACATCCTCATTCACCTAAAATTGTCCCACATTGTAGATCCACTCTCCAGTCAAAGAGCAGTCTTGCTGCCAAAACCAGCAACTATGACATGAGAAAATAAGGTAAGTCCAGTTTAATATATTTCTTTTTTTCCATATTCTATTTTTGCGCCATTTCATCCCAGTGACCCCATTCTGACTGCCCTCTGCTCCATCTCCCAGCTCCTCTGGGACTTACCTTTCATTGTTTTCCTCTGCCACAGGAACTGTGACGGATGCCCGGCCACCAGTGCAGAGTCTGCGAGGGGTTGTCATCATCCTATTGCCGGGGGTGTTTTTCCCCTCCTTTTTTTTTCTCCCCATTACTACCCAGAGTCCCAGCAACAAGGCTGCATATGCATGGCAGAACTGGCACTGGCCCCGATCCACCCACCCAGCCTAGCATCAGTCCCCCAACTGCCCAACACTACCATCAAGTCTCCACTCAGTGGCAGTCAAAGGCTGGTAAGGTTAACCTCCCCAATCCAGGACAGGAGACCTGCCTAAAGACCACTTGACTGCCTTCCAGCCCTCCTCTTGGCTGACCCCTGGCATCCTGAGCTTGCTCCCGAACTTGTGTTGCCTGCGTGGGAGAGGTGAGAAGCATGGTGTCTCTTCCCTCTACACCACTGGACTGGCTCAGTTTAATATATTTCAATGGGGTTTGAACTTCTACTCATAACTTTGTCCTTTTTTAATATTTTTCTACCAGATTTTCACCATGGCCTTTTTGGGACCCCAAATCATGAACAAAGGTAGTGCAAGTTTTCAAATACATCCCAAAAGGTGAGTTCACAGTCATAGAACGGAATCGATTTTCGGGCAGGATTCGAACATTTTCACCTACCGGGTTCCTGAGGTGGGGTCATACAAAGGCTATGCTAAAAATGTGGTGTAAATAAATATGGCAAAATTACCAAGTTTGGAGTGAACGTTAAACTATTTCAACATTCACTCATAACATTACTAATTTTCAATAGTTTTCCATGCTTCCATGTGTTAATATCGCCAGAAAAACAACGTGGTACAAAATATCATGGGCAGCACATCGTGTGCAAATAAGTCACCCGGTGCAAAATGTCACTAGGCAAAATACTGCTTCTGCACACTCTGTGGTGTGCAGCCAGGGTCCAATGCAGCAGATGCGGGAGGTTGGCAGCTTGTGGCATGCAGGGGAACAGGGAGCCAGACAACACAGGGGAGGGCAGGGCAGGTGATATGGCCAGTACACCGTGCAAGGCACTGATAGCAGGGGGTGCCAGGCAGCAGGGCAGGAGGGTTGCACAATGTGGCCCACCATGACAGTGGGGGGCAGAGGGAGTATTCCAGGAAATAAAGGCAGCACAAGCATTACATAAGGGAGGGGAAGACATCGTGAGTGGCAATTGATAGGTATGGATGGCAGGGACACAGGTATGAGGGAGACCATGATGATTACTGGAGCACCATGACCCTGCATACATACAGGGCATCGCACAGTGGGACCCATTATGGCAGACAGGACTGCCAGTCACACCACCACCACCACCACCATGTGAACACATGTGCCAAGGCACACCGCTCCACCCCCCCGTATAGTTAGCAGACTGACAGAACAGGAGGCACTGAAAGACACACATACCTAATGCTGCTCAGGGGTCAACCACCCTGCCAAAGAATCGAACTGCAAGCGGGTTATGGAGGGTGACGGGGGACATGCATGGAATCCCCCCTATCCATCGCACCCGTTCAGAGGCAAGGGAGGAGACATACCAAAGGGCTTGTACCACCTGCACCCTACTGGCACAGTTCTGTCCAGTGCTGATTTTACCGGGCTTTGTTTTTGTCCACGATGTAATGACCCTGATATTTTGCCCTGCGATGGTTTGCCCCACGATGTTAACACACAGAACCATTCTCCACCAAACATTTGACATGGCTTTTTGTCACCCCCACCTCATGAACAAGACAGTTAAAACTTTTCAAATACCTGCCAAAAGGGGATTTTACTGATGCTGCACAAAATCATATTTTGGGTAGGATTTCAAAAGTTTCACCTACCAGGTTCTTGAGGTTGTGTCATATGTAGGCTATAATGAAAATGTGGTGTACAAATATGGTAAAATGACCAAGTTGAGTAAATGCTGAAATATTTCGGCATTAACTCATAGCTTCACTAATTTTCAATATTTTAACTCCAAACTTTTAACATAGCCATTTTTTCACACTATCTGATAAATGTGACAGGTATTATTTTCAAAATCCTGGATGAGATATGTTTTTGTACATGTGGTACGAAATGTCGTTTCAGTCAATATACTATAAATTCCATATTTCTCATGTTTAGAAGGGGAGTCATAAAACAACTATTTTGAAAATTTTACTTCAAAATAAAAAAAATTAAAAAGAAAAAACATTGTGCGTAGTGTCAGCCTTTACCCCTGTTGGTAGTGTTTTGTGATCCTGTACTGGTGAACTGAGTTCGGGGGGACTGAGCTCAGTGATCCAGCTGGATGGAGCGAATCTGGGGGGATGACACTGTTATGTGACCTCATAGCCCAGTAAGGGAAGGTGCAGGGTTGCCCTCATGGGCCATAGGTACCATACAGTGAAGAGAATTCTTCTCTTCGCTTAGTGCCCTACACCTCTGCATCCGTGGGTGGGCAGTGGGCCCTGTGCATAGGATGGATTATGGACTCTTTGCCCTGTGCACCTCTATCAACAGCCACATGAAAGAGCAGTACCTAGTAGTGTTGCTCAGATAGTATCCTAGAAATTAGGATACCAACAGATGCCTCCAGTTTGGGCAGATAGTTGCTGTGGTAGGATAATAGTACTATCTGTCCATGGATCCTACCCTCCAGAATCCAGCACAGATCCCAACTATCTGATGTAGGATCCCTGGATCTGACATAGGATCCATCGCTATCTGACCCCAGATCCTAACTATCTGACCTAGGATCCTTGGATCCTAACTAGGATTCATCACTATCTGCCCCAGATCCTAACTGTTTGACCTAGGATCCCTGGATTCTAACTAGGATCTATGGATCCTAACTAGGACCCATCACCATCTGACCCTGGATCCTACATCTGTCTTTGGTAGGATTTCTAGTAGGATCCAATTTAGGATACCAGCACTATCTGACATATAGTGGTAGGATCCACAAAAGCAATATCTGAGCAACACTAGTACCTAGTGGGCCCTGCACATCCGCAGCCCACCAGACAGCCCCATGAATTCTTGACATCCATTGCTGCACATCCACAGAGGGATTAAATCTTTTGTGGTTCTTTTCTAAGTACTGCTTCTCAGGTGATGTGGGGGAAAGACAGTTGAACAGAACAGTAACAAACTTCACTCAGCACTTGCATATAAAAAAGTAAACAGTATGCTTTTTGCAAGGTATCCATACTGTCTTTGGACTCCTATGTTAAAGAGCAAGCTTTCTTTGCTAGCTGCACTTCATTAGCATCAGAAGTGCATTACTGTTCTATTTGACTGTGCTTACCAGGATTAATCACCCTTCTGTAGAGCATCTGGTCAGCATTCTACCCAGTGCTCACTTGTTCTTTGTTTGATATGGGGGGAGAGGGGGGAAAACGGTATACCGTGATGTGCGTGACCGTGATTGAGCAACCCCTGAAAGGATGACTCAGTCACGGCGCATGGCACAGCGGCTACCAGGCAGTTACAGCAACCGGATGGGGTGGGCTGGCGACCGTAACAACAGAAGTCCCTACAGGTACATGCACGGGGGGGTGAGCACACTTGGCGAGTGGTGGGAGGGGATTTGAGGGGTGGCACTGCAGCAGGCTGCCAAACTGGCCTAGTGGTGTAGTGGGTCGGCTTGCAGCTTTGGTGGCTAGGGTGCTGAGTTTGGGTCCGGGCACAGGTTAGTTTTTGCTGAGCCTGGCCCAGATTTTATTTTTTTTACATCCCCCCCAACATGCACCCCCGGAGTTGAGAATCCCCAACATAAACATAAAATATGCAAGTCTCCGGTGCCATTTTATTGTGCACTGGGGAGTCAGAGCACCAAAATTGATTTTCAGCGCTCTGACTTTGCCGTAATGGCGATTGCCCTTTGGCGGCCGACGTTATCACACAGAACCAGAAAAAACAGTGTGTAGTAGCCTTGCAAACAGCAGATGGGAGAATGGAATGAATTGGTCTAAATATGAGGACTGCACAATTGCAATTGTTTGGGTCCCATTGCAAAGACAGCTGCTTACATAAAGTTCCCTAGACAGGGATATAACTTACATAAAGTTGTCTAGATAGGGATATAACTTACATAAAGTTGCCTAGACAGGGATATAACTTACATAAAGTTGTCTAGACAGGGATATAACTGACAAATGTAAAAGTGACAAAGTACAGGAATGTGAAGTTGCCACACTGCCTACTACAAAGTTAACCACTGCCTAAATAGGAGTAAAAGATATGTAAGACTTTACTCTCTGGCACTCCAGGTATGCCTCTCCCATCCTGATGTATGCTGAATAGGATATATAAAAGGGTTTGTTGGCCAGAAGAGGTCATCATTTAAAGAGGCCCAACATCACAGGGGAAACATTGGAAAAATGTGTTTTAGACCCAATGGTATTAGAGATTCTGAGTGTGAAGTTTGAGTGAGAAGACCACTGAGTGAAGCTGAGCAGTTTTGGTTGCCCAAACCACACTGAAAGAGTCTCTTATATTTATTTTTTATTTATTTTATTTATTAATTGCATCGGAATTACAAACCTTTGCATCATAGACTCCTTTACAAAGGCTCCACATTGTGGTAGACACGGGTACAACAGACAGTGTGACATATGGAGTACAAAGTTGTGCAACAGAGACAGGCAAGATACAGTGCAGTTACATACAAAGAGTGCAATAAATGTACAAAACAGTGTAATAAATGTGCAACAAATATACAACAAACAATGCAGGTTCTATACATTACAAGCAGGTACCTATATACCTTATGGACATGCATCTAAGAGGGAAGTAGGCTGGACATTGATCCATTGTTAGAGGTGAGTGGGGATAGGTGGTTGAGGATGATCTGGTAGGCATAGGCCATGGGCAATTACAGCTGTGGGTGGAGCGGAGATGGCTCTGAAGTGAGGATTTGAAAGACCTATGTCTGCTTTCATTGGAGATGGAAGCAAAGAGGGTGTTTATCCAGGTTGGTGCTCTATAGATGAAGGACCTCTGTGCCAGGGCAGTCCTGACTCTGGGCACATGAAGAATAGTCTTAGAGGTGCTGCGGGTGGAGGGAGATAGGGGGGCAGGTTGAAGTAATGAGGAGAGTCTAGGCGGGGCCAGACCAAACATAATTTTTTTGGTGAAGAGGCAGGACTGGTACTGGAGGTTCCCCTCAAAGTTGAGTAGATTGGCTAGTGTGTAAAAGATGTATGTGTGGTTGAGTTTGACACAGCCTGTAAGAAGATGGCAAGATTTGTTAAGGGCGATTTTGATTCTGTGGTGAGCTGAGGTGGCAGCCGCCCCATAGACTAGGAGCCCATAGTCAACAAGTGAGAGGACTGAGGAGGTGATAGTGAGCCTTGGAGCTTTAAGGGGGAGGCAGTCCCTGTGGTGGCATAGTAGGCCAATACAGATATTGACATTGGAGCAAAGAAGATGGATGCTCATGGAAGGATAGCGCCGGGTTGAAGGTTATGCCGAGACATTTAAAGGTGAGAACCTTTTCTAGAGGGAGGAGTTTATTAGTCATAAGTTGCAGGGGGGAGCCACGGTGCCCAGTCTGGTTGTGGGACAATAGCATGAACTTCATCTTTTTATGGTTAAGAACAAGTCTGTGGTCAATGAACCATGATTCAGCCTGGCTAAAGGATTTCTGAAGAATGACTTGTAGGGAGTGAGGGTCAGAATGGGAGTAGAAGAGTGCTGCGTCATCGGCATAAAGGAGGACGCCTTCAGAGCAGATGGTGGTAGAGACTGAAAAGAAGAAGACCCAGAATTGAGCCCTGGAATACTCCAGAAAGAACTGGGCAGCAGATAGAGATGGTGTTGTTCATTCTGAAACACTGGTAGCAGGAGGAGAGGTAGTTGGTAAGCTAGGTGGTGACCCCTGGAAGAAGCCTAGCTGGGCAAGGGTAGATAGGAGGAGTGGGTGACTTACTGTGTCAAATGCCTTGGACAGATCTAAGAAGATTTCCCCGGCCAGGTGCCCACTATCGAGAGCAGAGTGTAGGAAGCTGGAAAGTTCCAGGAGGGCTGTGGTAATGCTAAGGCCCTGGCGAAAGCCATGCTGTTCCTCACAAAGAAGGTTGTGGGCAGAGAGGTATTCAGACAGCTGGTCTGTGACTATTTTTTTCAGGGCTTTGGGGGGGAAGAGATAGAGATCGGGCAATAGTTCCCCAGAGAGGTGCGGTCACCACTCTTGTGTATGGAGGTGATGACCGCTACTTCCCAAGTATAGCGGGAGGCACTCCAGAGAGGCCCAATCACTCAAGCAATGTATTCAGTGCAGATAAAATCCAAAAAGTAGAAATTCCATTTTCATGGTAGTATGCTTAGCAATTTTGACAAGAAATTGTCTTGAACTTCACAACATCTAACAATATGACACCACCACCACCACTACTTATAAATCAGACATTTACCACTGAGTTACTATTGAACAATAACATTCAAACAAGTGAGCATTTTCTGGGGATGTACATCTGACTGGGGGTGTCGATGCATCAAGGGCCATCATGCCCACCCCGAGCATTAATCCCTGGAAATGCCTCCTTATAAGAGCATTATTGTACTTATGAACCTAATCACATAAACACAGAAGCAAAAAAAATGGCTAGTTAAAAAAGTAAAATAAAACTAAACTAATATGTGCCACAGTGCTTGAAGCTGTACTGGACATTTCTTTTTTTGGGGTATTTATTTATCGTCTTCCTGGCTGACCCCTTCAGTCCAACTGGTACCCCCAGCCCCGACATCCCAGAATTGCTGGGGCTTATCTTATGCCCGGTCCAGAAGCAGAGCCTGCGGAGGGTGAGGCATCATCCAGTGGTAGGTTTCAGTTTTCCTCTCTTTTCTGTCCTCCCAATTACCCCAGAGCCCCAGGAGTAGAGATGCATGCGCGTGGAGGTGCGCATTCGTACTGCAGCCCCAGTGACAGACCCTTCCACCCACCCGTTGGCCTAGCGCCTGGTGCTCCCTCTGGCCTGCACTGCTCCCGGCCTCCACCACGAGGCAGTCAAGAGCCAAGGGATACCACCATCCCTACCCCGGAAAGGAGAGCTGCCTTTCAGCAGCTCCATCCAGCTCCACACCCTCCTCCCCCCGCCAACCTCTGAGGGTCCGTGCTTGTTCCCAAATACAGGTCGTTGGCGTGGCACGAGGTAAGGCATCCAGTGCCTTAGCCCTCGGTGCCACCGGGCCAGCTTGCATTGGACATTTCTAGAAAATGATTACCCATACCCAGTACAGAAGCCAATAAGAAGCAAGATGGCATTATAAATAATTAATTAGGCTTATAATAAGATGTTTGAGCAGACCATCAGACATTACTGTGGTAGCAGAACATGGCTTTTGCTTCAAATGGATTGCTCTGTATGCTCCTGGATTAGAAAATATGTCTCGTTCAAACCTGCAGCATATTCCATTCTTATTCAAGGATACCAAGCTCTTAAAACAGGCTCTTTAAGGCAATTTGCTAAATGTTCTTAAACTTTTCATTCTTATTCTTGATTTCTATGATTCCTTTTGTACAGATGTATGTGTAGTTCTCTCTGAGGTACAGGTAGTATGTTATTATACATAAAAGTAGACCCTGGCAAGCTTAGTAATTGGCATGAAAGAAAAATCTAAGAACTTACTTGTTTTTGTTTAATTTCAGAATGTGGGCATTATCTTTAGTTTCAATCAAGTAAGACAGTTCATCATCCCACTGCTCCTGAAAAAGCAATAAACAAAAACTTTTAAGTATTGCAGTTGTAGCTTTACCTGTATACTTTCGAATGTGTTGCACACGTTGCCCATTTTGTTTCTGTGAAACAAATATTGCTACTTTAAAGCATAATATTGGCGAAAATTTTAACCTATATTTTTTTATTTCATTTTAAATTGTCACTAATCTCCTGAGTTGTATGATACCTTTTTTTCACATTTGGAGTCTGGTTTTACCATTATTTTAAAGTTAAAATAATAAAAGGAGCACTCCTTTTAACATGGCTTAGTTCAGGTTTTTATCAGTATTCTCTGCTGCTTTTGAAAACTCATTAGGCAGATTCTCAAAAGGGATGCGCCCAGCACATCTGAGATGTGCCGGCACATCCCCAACCTGCGCTGTAGTGCAATTCTGGAAGGGGGCTGATGCACTGGTACATCCCTGATGCTCCAATGCATTGCAGATGCTCTGCATACCACCCATAATGACATGTGGTGCATCTGGAGGGGCGTGAAGGTGGCGTGCCCATGCATATAGAGCACAGCTCCATTCACAGCCCAAACTGGAAGCGCGTCTCTGGGGCAACTCCAGAAATGTGCCTCTCAAAGATGAGTCTACATCAAGTAGACTTAAGTGGGTGGCTACCCACAGGCAGGCTGCTGTACTGCAGACAGCAAGACAGCAGCCTGCCCACCCTGGAAGTCCAGCCTCTCCCACCCTGCCTGTATCAGCAATCCCCTAATAATTTCCACTGGTATGTTCTCTGGTGGTATAGTGGCCCCCCTCCCTGCCCGTAACACCAATCCCATGAAAATAACCACCAGTATATTCCATGGTAGAATAGTGGTCCCCCCTCTCTGTCCATAGCACCGATCCCATGAAAATAACCACCAGTATTTTCCATGGTAAAACAGTGGTCCCCTCTCCCTGCCCATAGCACTGATCCCATGAAAATAACCACCAGTATGTTCCGTGGTAGAATAGTACCCCCGCCTGTAGCACCGATCCCAAGAAAATAACCACCAGTATGTTCTGTGGTAGAATAGTGACCCCCAACCATAGCACTGATCCCAAGAAAATAACCACCAGTATGTTCTGTGGTAGAATAGTGACCCCCAACCATAGCACTGATCCCAAGAAAATAACCACCAGTATGTTCCATGGTGGTATAGTGGTATCCCCCTCCCATCCCTGCCCTGACTGCATTGCAAAACATGATGTCCGAAAAACCCTGGTGGTCCAGTGGTCCACCCACCCACCTCCACCCTCTCAGGCACCCCTACCCCAGCCTGCTTCCCTGTCTCAGCATGGATAGAAGGCTGGCGGGCAGCACAACTCACCCGCACACTGCCACAGGTGCCCACCGAATGTGCTGTCCATGAATGACAGCGTACTGTGTGACTGGAAGCACATTGGTATACCTTGTTGACCAATGGGCTTGCAGCACGTACTGTATGCTGTAATTTATAACTTTGTATAGGTACTTCCCAGGGATAAACAGGGTGCAGGATGGAATCACTTTCGAACGAGAAAGAGCACCAGGACCAGGGAGCATGTGATTGTGATGCAACTGGGGGTAGAGTTTAAGAGAGCTGTTTTGAACAGAGATGTGAAGAAATATTTCTTCACTGAACGTGGTGGAGGCAAAAACAGTGGGGAACATCAAGCAGGCATGGGTTGGACATGGGGTGTATTAAAAACTAGGCAGGGAGAAGAGAATGTCGCTGGGGACCAGTTAGGGTCAGCACAGACAGATTAAGTAGGGAACGTCTGGGAAGACTGGGTAAGCCAAGCAGTCCTTTTCTGCTGACAAATTCTATATTTCTATGGTTGCAGCAAAAGGCAGTCTTTCCCAGTAGACCAGAGAAGGAAACAAAAAAGGAAAACAAAATAAGTAAAATTCTCAAGCTGGGATGGACTGGCAGAATGACAAAGGTGACATTTTATTTTCTTTGGCAATGCTTCAAAAGGAAGGTTGTAGATGACTTAACATCATACCTTCTTCACCCAAAGAATGTCTGAAATTACCTAATCTGATCCAGAAGCAAATGATTTGATACCTTTTAATTACCTAAAACATTGGACCCAGAAAAGTATGTGGAGTACAGGTTTTTTTGTTCTATGAATTTAAGAGTAATCAAGTTGTCTTTATCTGTATAAATAGGCAATATGCAATGGTCTGATTCAAACTATGCAATTTACTATTAAGCATGTAGGGGATAAACAATAGCTCATGAGTGGCAGAGCCAAAAATGAGTTATGAAAATCCTTTTTTAATTTAATTATTACAAAATAATTTTATCATCCACAATATACAGACAGCTGTGATGTACAGTAAAAAATATGAACATAGTAACAATACTACAAACTCTAGATAGACTAGTAAGGGCTAAGGTGAGGCAGTAATTAAGAGGGAGGCTGGAGGGGGGCATAAAGTGTTAACAGATCAGAATACCTCTTTCTTCAATGTTGGTGCAGCAACATCTCTGAAAATACAGGGAAGCAAAGTAACATGCCTGGGAAAACTTGTCTAGTCAGATGGCATAAGCAGTGGTAGATAAGCAGTGACCTTACTAGACAAAGAGTGAGTCAGTATTCATATAATAAATCTGCCAGGGTCTCCAGACCTTTTGTAATCTGTCTTACCTCTCTTTCAAATGGTAAGTAAGCTGGTTCATTTGGTAAATTGACAGAATTATCTAGTGCCATTGCAGTTTAGTGGAAGCAAGTCTGAGCCACTGTCTGGTGACTGCATTTTTTGGACACCAACAATAATTCTGGATCCAGGGAACGTGATTGGACACATGTCCCGGGGGAGGATGGACAAAAATATCATAGTCGGAGTAAGCAGGTTAGTATCTAGGGAAAGCTCCTACTAGAAAGGCTGTATGACAGGAAAATACAAAAAATATGAGCATGATCAGCTGCTGTGGCTCCACATTGTCTCCATCAGCTGCCATAGTGTGGGCCCATGTATTTCATCTGCACTCTAGAAGTGCAACAGTAGTGGGATCTACACTTCCAGGTGAATTATCACGAAAAAGGGGAAGCGGTCACTTTCAGGGTGGCCAGTGAATGGGGAGTCCAAACTTCTAAGGTAATCGAGGTCCATAAATCCTGATTCCAGTTATAGAGAATATGATCAGAAATGGTGGACCAGACCTCCAGCAGGCCATGATAAAGGTGCCCAATCAGATGCTGCCATAACTCTCCCTCCAAAAAGGATATGAGGGTGTGGAGCATTTGGGGGTCTGGATCTGAAATTATGAGGGGTCACAACAAGAGTGAAGAAGGTGGGCTCAAACGTATAGTGCCCTTGGCCTGTGAGACCAAACTGCTCCTGGTAAGACTGAAGAGGAAGGACTCCCTGCACATTTAGAAATTTAAACAAATAGTGGAGACCTAGCTGTCTCCATCTGTGGAAGGCTATGTCTATCTGGAGAGGCAGGAACTGAGAGTTCTTTTACAGGAGTCTACAGGATCACAGCAAGTCTTCATATGAGGGGATCTTTTTATTTCGTTGTTTAACCAAGTATAGCACACTAAGCTGAAAGCTTTTTTACAGGAGCGACCTGGAGTGATCTTGACAAATCTCTGCCATTGCCTCAGTGTAATGGCCATATATGTCATAAACTGACAAAGCTGGACATCTCCAGGAGGGTAGGAAAACAAAAAATATAGCTGCATCAAATAAATCACTACAATGGAATTCAATATGTTCCCATGATCTGGCACATGAGATTGAGAACCAGCTAAGTTATGAAAGTCCTGCCCTTTCACAAATGATGATAAACTGCATATTTTGAGTCAGGCCATTGCCTATTTAGTTTGCAAAGCCATAAGTTAGAACAGTTACATAAGAACTTACTGTAACAGTAGCTCTTCGAGGGGATTTCAGTCATTAGGTACCACTGTAGGAACATCACCATCGGTGAATGGGGAATCCACACAGAAGATTTTCAGCAGTACAACTGGGGCTGCCTATGCTGTCAACATCCACCGATGTCACCAACCCTATACAGGGGTCGGCGGCCCCGCTCCCTCTTCAGTTCTTCCCCCCCAGAGACAAAGGGAGCAAGGCTCACACCCTGAAGAACTGAAGAAAAACAGAGAGACCCAGTTCTAGATAAAAGGATGGAACCAACAGATAGCCAGGTCCTGAACAGGAGCCCCTAGAAGTGGGATGGTGGGAGGGAAAGCTTACCTGATGACTGAGGTCCCCTCGAAGATCTACTGTTATGGTAAGTTTTTACGTAACTGTTCTATCTTCTTTGAGGGTATCTCAGTCATCAGGTACCACCATAGGAACAAGTACCAAGCAGTAACAGGAGGAACAGGTAGTCTTGGAGGCTGGATCTCCATAAATTTAAGACAGGAGAATTGAAAAAGTTGCTCAGTCAAGGATCTTCATAAACTTAAGACAGAAGACCTTACAAACTGAACCTGTCAAGAGACTCCATAAACTTTAGACAGGAGCCCTTGCAGCACAGCCCTGCCAAAACCAGCACAGACTCTTGAGGCAATTTGCAGGCTGAAATGCTTGGTGAAAGTATGGACTGTGCTCCAGGTGGCAGCCTCACAAACGTCAGTAGCTGAGACCCCCTTGAAGCAAGCCATCAAGGTAGCCATACCTCTGGTGGAATAGGCTTTGACAGCTCCAGACAACTCCTTGCCGTACTTGTTATAGCAGAACACAATGCAATTTGACTACCATTTGGATAAATATTGCTTAAAAACTGAGGCGCCCTCTCTGCTGGGGTGAATGAAACAAACAACTGCTTAGACTTTCTGGACTACTTAGTCCTGAGCAGATAGTACTTCAAAGCTCTGCGCACATCTAATGTATGGAGCAGTGCTTCCCCTGGATTGGCACGGTCGGGAAAATAAACAGGGAAGTGGATAGACTGAGCATAAATTCAGAAACCACCTTAGGTAGAAACTTAAGATTAGTGCTCAGATACCCTGTCTTTGTGAAAAATCAAATAAGGTTCCTCACACCAGAGGTCCTGAAGCTCTTAAATTCTTCGAGTGGAAGTAATGGCAACTAAAAAAAAGCTCTTTCCAAGAGAGATAGTGCAAATCGCAAGTCGCGATTGGTTCAAAAGGAGACAGGGTCATCTTTTCCAAAAAAAATTCAAATACCAAGCCAGGACTGGGGATCAGATTGGGGTTTCAGATGCAGGATGCCCCTAAGGAAGGTGTGGGAGACATCCAGCTGAGCAATAGTGCAGTCATCTACTGGTTCATGGAAAGCTGAAATGGCCAAAAGGTGGATCTTGAGGGAGGAATACAGGAGACCTGAGTCAGACAAAGAAATCAGGTAGTCCAGGACATGCTTCAAATAAAAAGTGAAAGGGTCTAGGAAATGCTTAGCAGCCTAGAAGGCAAACCGCTTCCACTTCATGGCATAAGTGGTATGGGAGGAAGGCTTGCGTGTGGCCACTAGTACATCTGCCACCCTATTAGAAACCCCATACCTGGTGATGGCTATATCCTCAGGAGCCACGCATGCAGGTGGAGGGATCTGAGGTTTGGATGAACCAAGGTCCGCTGCTCCTGGGTCAGCAGGTTCCTGCAGAGAGGCAGGGAAACCAGAGGCTCCTCCACCAGCTGCTGAAGCAGAGGCAACCATATCTGGTGAGGCTAGAATGGAGCTACCATGATCATGCTGTCCCCCTCCATTTGTAGTTTGAGCAGCACCCTCTTTATCAGTGGAAACAGAGGGAATGTATACAGAAACCTCCCACTTGAAGAGCGAGACACCGCGTCTCACCAGAAAACTCCAGGCCCTGGATCTAGTGAGCAAAAACTGGACAGTTTTGCATTGGGTAGGGATGCAAAAAGGTCTAACTCTGGGTGACCTCATCTGTCAAACAGATCTTCTGCAACAGATCAGAGAAGTTCCCATTTGTGTATGCTTGACTTGAGTCCTGCTGAGTCTGTCCGCTAGAGTGTTTAACACACCTGGTACATGGGTCACGGAGAGAGTCAGGCTGTGGTCCAGAGCTCAATAGCACACTCACTTTGCTTCCTGACAAAGGGGATATGAGTGTGTCCCACCCTACTTGTTGATGTAGTGGACAACACTCAGATTGTCTGACTGCACCAGACCTGAAATGCTTGTATGGCATAGAACACAACCCTCATTTCCAGGACATTGATATGCAGGGTGGCTTCCCACTGGGACCAGGAGCTCTGGGCTTAAAAGGGACCCAGGTGTGCCCCCCAGCCCAGACCCAAAGCATCCGTGGTCAGGATCAGATTCGGGGAGGAGAGTTGGAAGGGGACGCCTTGAAGAAGATTCAAGGGGTCCCTCAACCACTGCAATGCTTTGTGTACTGGAGAGGAGACCAGGTCTAGATGGTCCAGCTCATCTAGACATTAATCCCACTACACTCTGAGGGTCCACTGAAGGGTATGCATGTGGATCCTGGCTAGTGGAACAGCAGAAATAGCTGCAGCCATTAGGCCCAGGAGCCTGAGGTACAGTCTGGCAGGAATGTACTGACTCTGAGCGACCTCCTGAGCTTAAGCAATAAGACAACAAAACAGGGGAAGGAAGTTACATCATGAAGAGCCATGTGTGCCAATGCCAGGAGCCTTAGCAACAAGATGGAGGACCTGAAGGCAGCTATGGCACAGTCAGACCTGGACATTGTGGCCTTTACAGAGACCTGGTATAATGATAACCATGACTGGGAGATGGCCTTACCCAGCTATAAGCTAGTCAGAAGAGACAGGAAGGGTAGGGGGGGGAGTGGCACTGTATGTGAAAGATAACATTAAGGCCACAGAGATCCAAGGGGAACAAGGGGAAGGGAGATACTGTGAGCTAAGCTTGAAAGAAAAACGGGGGCAGCCATCCGCATAGCGGTAGTTTATAGAGACATATAGGGAATTCATGCTTGCCATCCAAAGAATGGAAGACAAGGGGAAGGTGGTGCTGGTTGGAGACTTCAACATGCCAGACGTGGACTGGAACCTCCCAACAGCAGCAGCAGCAGCCAGGAGCAGATTTATCCAGGACTCCCTTCAGGAAGCCTTCCTTAAACAATTGGTCATGGAACCACCTCAGCAGGAGGCAATACTAAACCTAGTGCTCACAAACGGGGACAGTGTGATGGGGGTCACAGTGGGGGAGCACCTGGGGTACAGTGATCACCAGACACTGTGGTTTGAAATACTGATCCCTGCCACACTAAAACATGTATCCTAGACTTTAGGAGGGCAGATTTTGGGAGAATGGGGAAATGCTTGGAAGAAGCACTAGCTGGAATAGGGAAGGAATTAGGGGTGGAGAAACAAGGGGCAGTATTTAAAACAGGGATAGCAAGAGAAACACAATTATGCATTAAGCAGGTTAGCAAGGGGGAAAGGAAGAGGAAACCCTTATGGTATTCCATAGAGGTAGCAGATAGAGTGAAAGCCAAAAGATTGCATTCAAGCAATATAAAAAGACACAGACAGAAGGGGCTAGGGAGAAGTACCAGGAGAAGTAAAGGGAAGCAGTGAAGGCAGTAAGGGAAGCTAAAGCTCAGACAGAGGAACGCCTCACAAAAACAGTGGTTCGATTGTGCTTACGCAACTGGATGAGATGATGCTTGTGGGACTTGATTACATAGTGGCTATTCGCCTCTCTATCCATGGGATATACCACCCTGTAGAGGTACAACACAAGGAACCATAGAGGAAGGCCCCCCATAGGTGCCATAGGAATGATTCCGATGGCTAAAGGTAGGTTAGGAAGAAGCCCACAGGTAAGAGAGACGAGCCACTGGAGAAGGAGGGGTGGATGGTGGGGCATGAGACATGAATCCTGAGAAGGCCCAGGATGACTGACCTTATAAAGCCTGATGGGGGAGTGACATAGTTGCTCTGTCCATTGAACCTCAGGCTTAAAGGCTTCCCATTCAACTGTGCTTACTCAACTGGATGAGACGATGCTTGTGTGACTTGATTACATAGTGGCTATTCGCCTCTGTATCCATGGGATATACCACCCTGTAGAGGTACGACGCAAGGAACCCTACAGGAGGGTTCCCCCCATAGGTGCCGCAGGAATTATTCTGTTGGCTAAAGGTAGCTTAGGAAGAAGTCCAAAAGAAATATCCATTCAAGTGTCGGGCATCGAGAAAGGAGAAGTAGAAGATATCTAGACTGGAAATAAATGTGACAGACATATGTATGAATGACAGGAGAAGATAAGAAAAGGTGAGGATGATGAGTAAAAGGAAAGCTGAGAAAATGAATAAGGGTGGACTTCCTAAGGAGAGAGGGAACAGCCAGGGCCACCATTTGACTCCATCCAACAGTGGAACCTAACTAAAGAACCTAAGAAGCACTAACCCTAACTAATATTATGACCATTGGCACAGAGGAGAGGGAAAAACCTCCTTTGAGGAGGAAACCTCTGGAGATCCAAGCATACCTCTCAAGTGTCCCTGATTTTCAGGGACATCCCTGATTTTGCCTCAAAATTTTACTCGTCCCTCCTAAAATTTGTGTTTTTGTGGCTAAACAATGGGGACTGTAAGCACAAAACAATGTCAAGCATTAAAGTTAAGACTTGTTCTTCTTTAGAAAATGTAATTTGCATTAAGCCCCATATTCCACCAGCTTTCTGGGTGGATATCTCTAATTTTGAAGATGTGTCCCTGATTTTGGTCCGTTGTCCCTGATTTTTTTAAGCCTTGTCCCTGATTTATGAGGCAGGAGGTTGAGAGGAATGGATCCAAGGCCTAGGTCACCTTCCCTCCAAGCTAAAAGATGTTTGATTAAGTACGTTTGTTGTTAAGGATGTTTGTCAGCTAAAGAGAAGGATACAATTAGGGAAGGTGATGACAGCGTAGGGAAAAAAACTTAAAAGAAAGCACAGATCAGAGAAGGGGTGTAGCAGAGGGAAGAGCGTCGATATTGAATGAAAAGACCTACCTAGAGGCTGGATAAGTGAGGGGTAGATGAGCATGGGATACCCGGAGGCGGGCATGAAAAGACCAATGGTGATAAGAATTGCAGGAGAGCAGTGGGTCAACGAGATAGCATAAGATTTGATGAGAGGTATACTGATTGAGTGATGTAAATAAAGAAGCAGGTCGCGGTGAGGTAGCATGGGACCTGAGAGGGCTATGCTCGAATAGTTGAAGTGAAGGAGTACACCGATGTAGAGGTCAGATGAGCGAGGGATACCAGCTATGGGCAACAGTTCGAGGAGGGATAGTAGTCGATGGGATGGAATGGAATAGATCCACAAGAAGGTCAGATGAGCAAGGATATCCAGATATGGTCAGGAGAAAATCGAGAATGATAATAACCAGAGTGCTGATGATGAATTAGCATGAGACCCAATGAGAGGGATGGCTCTGAGGTCTGACCAAGCGAAGAGGGAGGGAACAGGAGGAGAAGGAGGACAAGGAATGGAAGTGATGGGGTAGACACCTCCGATACTGGGGAGAAAGGTAGGAAGAAGGTAGAAAGAAGGACTGAGGCAAACCTCCAAGGTCGATGATGGAAAGGTGGGCAACCACAAAGAGCTCCCAATCAGGAGGGAAGCCCATGAAACACTGTACCACTGGGATGGGCACCAAATGTAAAGTCGAATCCTACAGCAGAGAGGTGCAGGGCTGGCACCGTGCAACAAATGGAGTCAACAGGGGAGATACCCTGATCCAGGGGAGAATGCAAGAGTAGGAAGGAAGGCAAAACGATCTTCAAGGAAGGAACCCCTCTAGGGCCCCAACAGACCAGAAGCCACCACCATATCTAGGGCTTGCAAAAGAGAGCACCAGGGCAGCAAAAAGAGACAGAAGAAACAAAATGAGATCGGACCCCAGATTCAGGGAAGTAGCAAAAGGATCCCCAAGAGACAGCTACAGAGGGTGTAGCAATCCGGGATGACATGGGTAGGGTAAAGGGTGAATGAGCCAGGAGGAAAACAGCTGCTAGAGAAACAGGGAAGCAAAATAAGGAGTACATACCAGCAATGAAGCCAGACAGAACAGCAGCAGCACCCAACACACAGGAGTAGACTCCCTGTGATGACACAAAGGTGAGAGCAGCAGCGAGGAATGCATGAAGCGGTCCCGGCATTGAGGAGGCAATAACGGAAGTGGAAGGAGAAACAGTGACAGAATGAGGGAGACACAAGTCCTGGAGCTGAAGAGAAAGCTCCCAATGAGTGAAGGAGAAATGGAACAGAGGAGCACACCGGAGCCAGAAGGAGCAGAGATGCCACCATGAAGGAGGAGCCAGAAGGCTAGGAAGGGAAGTGGGGAAACAGAGGCAGGCACCCTGAGTGGGAACCAGGAGAGGCACAACTGAGGGCTGCCAAACAGGGAAGCGGTGCATGGGGAAGAAACGGGGCTGAGAGAAAGTGGTTGCGGGCTGGAGGGGAAACTAAGGGAAAGAAGGAGCGAGGGAGGGAAGTGAGAGGGATAGCCACAGAACAAGTGACAGTAATAGTGGAGGAACGAGGGGAAAACAAATGGGCACAAGCCAGCGGTCATTACAGGTGTGGAGGGGGAGACAAAAATAAGCAGACTAACAGCACAATGAAAGAGCCACAGAACAAGCAGTGAACAAGGAGACGAAAGCAGGCGGCATGGAGCCAACAGCCAGAGGCACCATGGAAAGCAGCAACAGCAGAGAGGTGGGAAAGGAGTGAGGATGAGGTGGTGCCTCTGGCTGCAACAAGAAACAAATCTTGGGGAGGCCCAGGATGATTGACCTTATAAAGCCTGATGGGGGAGTGATGTAGTTGCTCTGCTCATTGAACCTCAGGCTTAAAGCCTTCCCATTAGAGGGGAAGAAACCTTTTACAGGTACGAAAGTGAAAAAAGGAAGGCAAAGGGAGGGATAGTGAGGCTAAAGGGTGAGGGCGAGAGTAGTGTTGTGGATGACAACAATAAAGCAGACATTGAACAGATATTTCTGTTCAGTCTTTACAGTAGAAGGGGCGGATGGCAGGCAAGAAGGGAGTACAAAGGGTGGGAAGGGCACAGAAATGGATACAAGTCCCTTTCCACTGGAAAGGGTCCTAAAGAAACTGGAAGGAATGAGTCGATTAAGCTATGGGCCCAGATGGGGTGCACCCCAGGGTGGTGAGGGAGCTCAGAGAAGTGGTGGCTGAACCTTTGGCGACCCTGTTTAGCTGATCACTGGAAACAGGTGAGGTGCCCAAAGACCAGAGAACAGCTGATGAAGTCCCCATATACAAGAGCAGGAACAGAGAGGAAGTGGGAAACTATAGACTGGTCAACCTCACCTCAGTATTGAGGAAAATTATGGAAGCACTACTGAGGGAGAGATTAATGGAATGTCTTGTGGCCAGTGGTCTATAGGACCCAAGGCAGCATGGTTTTATTGGGAGGAGGTCATGCCAGATTAACCCCATTGAATTTTTCGACTGGGTGACAAAGGAGTTGGAGGGGGGAGGGCAGTGGATGTGGCCTATCTGGACTTCAGTAAGGCCTCTGACACTGTGCTCCATAGGAGGCTAGGCAATATGGGTGTGGGTAGAACAGTAGTGTGGTGGGTGGGGAAATGGCAAGATGGCAGGACACAGAGGGTGGTGGTAAATGGATGTCACTCTGCAGAGGGAAGAGTGACCAGTGGAGTGCCACATGGATAAGTGCTGGGTCCAGTCCTCTTTAGCATCTTTATCAGTGACATTACAGATAACATAGAGGGGATAATTTCCCTGTTTGCAGATAACACAAAACTCAGTAACAGAGTGGACATGCCAGAAGGAGTGGATAGAATGAGGAGAAGCCTGCAAAAGCTTGAGGGCTGGTCAATGGTGTGGCAGTTGAGATTTAATGCAAAAAAGTGCAGAATAATACACATTGGGCACAAAAACCCTGGAACAATATATCAGCTGGGGGGATATAGCATGCTCCAAGCAGGAAAGGGACCTAGGGGTAATCATCTCTGATGGCCTAAAGGTTGGGAGTCAGTGCGACAAGGCAGCAGGTAAAGCAAATAGAATGCTTGGATGCATAGGCAGGGACATCACCAGAAGGAAAAGGGAGGTCATAATTCCAACGTACAAGACATTAGTGAGGCCACACCTAGAGTACAGTATCCAGTTCTGGAGGTCTTACCTACATAAGGATATAGACAGGGTAGAGACAGTTCAGAGATGGGCAACCAAGATGGTACATGGTTTGCACCACAAGTCCTACAAGGATAGGCTGAAGAATATGAATATGTACTCCCTGGAGGAGAGGAGGAAGAGGAGGGATATGATAGAGACATACAAGTGCCTCACGGGGAGGAACAAGGTGTAGGAAACACTATTTTTCAGAGGAAGAGATGATCCAGGACTAGGGGTCATGGGATGAAACTGGAGGAAGGCAGGTTCAGAGGTAATGTGAGGAAGTATTTCTTTATGGAAAGGATGGAGGACAAGTGGAACACCCTGCCAGAGGAGGTGGTGGGAGCTGAAGCGATTATGGGATTTAAGAATGCATGGGATTGGCATCAGGGAATCCTAGCAGTTGGGGGAAGGGGACAACCCAGTTCAAGAGAAGCTTGAAGAGGCAAAATTACATGCGCAATTGGGCAGACTTGGTGGGCCAATCAGCTATCAATACCTATGTATCTATAGCTATGTTTTGGAGCAAGAAGGCCTTCCCCTGCTCTGAATCCAGGACCACCCCAATGTACTGTAATCTTTGGGATGGTATTAGAACAAACTTGGGCAGGTTAACCATGATGCCCGGAGACTGAAAGAGTTGGTGAGTATGTTCCAGAGTGAGCAACAGCTGTTCCCTGGATGAGGCCTTGAGAAGCCAGTCGTCCAGGTAAGGAAAGACATACAGTCCCTCCTTTCTGAGTCTTGCTGTGACCACTGCTAACTATTTGGTAAAGGCATGCGGTGCAGAGGATAAGCCAAAGGGCAGTACTGTATCTTGAACTGGTAATGCTGCCCCTGAAAGGCAAAGTGGAGAAACCTTCTGTGAGGAGGAAAATGTGCAGGTAAGCATTCTGCATATCCAAGGAGCAGAGCATGTCTCTGATTTTGAGGAGAAGCAAAAGACTTAGTAAAGATACCAGCTAGAACTTTTTTGTACTAGATGAAGAGATTGAGGCATTTGACATCTGGCATAGTTCTCAAATCTCCCGGTTTTATGGGAACCAGGAAGAATCTGCAATAGAACCCTTGGTTTCTCTGTCACTTTGGCACTTCTATCACCTGCTTGCACAGAAGGGTCTGTACCTCCTCCTGGAGAATAGGTAAATGAGCCGGGGGTAATTTGCGGGTGGCGGAGGGATGTCTGTAAGTTGCTGAATGGGCTCCAGTGTATGACCGCTCTCGGTGATCTGCAGGATCCAAGCATCTGACGTTATGGTTTTCCACTGAGTCAGATGGAGAGAGAACAGATCTCTAACTGCTACCTCCTGGGCCTGGGCCAGAGGAGGGGGGTCTGGCAAGGAGTCAAGCTGAGGAGGGTCCAGCTGTGGAAGCAGAACCCTCGGTTCTGGGAGGCTCGATTGCCACTTCAGCCTGGGAGTAGGCAGGCAAGGAGGACTGGGCTCTACACTTTCCCTGGGGACAAGAGCCTGAGCCTGGCCTGTTAGTCTGCCTACTATATGAAAAGCAGAAAACCATGCTGCTGAGTGTGGCAGAGGGAGTGGACGGACTTAAGAGCTCTGCCCGAGGCCTGCAGATCATTAATGAAGTCCTGGACATCTGGGCTGAAAAGTTTAGTGCCATTAAAAGGGGAATTGAGCACCTTATTTTGCACATCAGCAACAAACCCAGAAACTCTGAGCCAAGCGTGTCTACATAGACAGATGCCAGTGGCAGCCACCCTGGCAACTGTATCAGATAAGTCATGGATAGCTATAAGGAGTTGCCGCCAGCATCTTCAGCAGTTTGAAAGCATTGAAGCAGCTCTTGTTTCTGGGCATCATTCAGAAGGGCTTCTACAGCAGTCTTGTCCTTCATCCAACTGGTGTTCTGGAACTTAACCATGTGGAACAGATAGTTGGCAATCCTCAAACCTAGGGTGGAGGAAGCTTACACCCTTTTACACCAGAGAGCAATCCTCTGAGATTCCTTGTCTTGGGGCAGGGAGCTAAGGTGTTTGGGCACCTTAGACCTGTCATGTGTCATCTTGATGACCACGTAGTCAGTCTCTGCTTGGGCAGCAAAGTATGGGAGGCCGTGAGGGGCATTGTAAAGCTTATCAGCACTAATGTGCACTGGAATGTGCCAGGCTACCGTAGTAGCATTCTTAAGTGCTGGAAGCATGGGAGGAATAATTTGGGGGGATTCCATAATCTCCAGGTAGTCCATCAGATCCTTTCTGGTGGCATCCTCCTCCTCTGTCTGGAACTCCATTGTGGAAGACAGTTGCTCCATAATATCAAAGAAGGTAAAATCCTCAGGCGGGGACCTGAGGCTGCGATTGACTGATTCTTCACTGAAAGAAGATGCAGTAGACTTGCCAGAAGTATAGTACTGGTCCTCTGCCTCTGCCTCTTCCTCTGGGAGAATGAACTCAGGATGATACTCTTCCTTGACATCAGCTTCTTCCACAGGATTCATTGATGAGTGCACCGTCAATGGTTCCCGAGCAGGTTTCCAGGGTCGATGAATGGGTGTCCACAATGCAGGCATCATTAACGGCTCTGGCAACAAAGGCCTGTTAAAGGCAGCAAACTGCTAGTAAAGTGGACAAGAACTTTGTTCAAGTCCATAGTCACCGTAGGAGGAGTTGACAGCACCATTGTCGATGAACCCAACTGTTGGCCTGATGATCCCTTACCTCTCGGAGAAGGGGCAGATCCTGAAGGGGTGGTCATTGATGATGAACCCATCATCAGTGGAGGAGATGCCTATGACCCAGAGGTCAACAGCCTCGTGCCCTGAAAATCGGGTGGAGCAGCTGTCAGTATGGGTCAGGAGTGAACCAGGACCTGGCAGCAGGTCTCTTCGTCGGGGCAGCCACTGATGACAAAGAGCCCCTCGAAGAAGGAGAGGCCAATGGGGAACAGGATGGCCACTGGGTAGAATGGTCATGATCCCAGTCTTTTGTATGACTTTTCCCCAAGAACATGTCTTTGACTTGGGAGGCCCTTGGAGCTCTTAGACCCAGAGGGCGACTGTGTGGCCAGTGTCCCAGAGGATCCCATCTTGGAATTGGCTCCTTGCTGTTCCATGAAGGTTTTTAGAGCTTTTCTTCATCACCTAAGGGTGGTTTGGTTAAACTGTTGGCAGGGCTCACAATCCAGAGCACTGTGATCAGGCCCAAGACAGCAGACACACACGGAGTGTTCATCATTGGAGGCAATCTTCTTTCTGCAGCGGCAGCGATGGAAGAGAGAAGAAGACAGATTCCCTCTCAATATAAAAAAAGAAGGAAAAAATCTCTGAAAGAGATGTGTGAGAGTTGTAGAAAAAAGGGCATAGGCCAAAAAAAGCACGAACACTGTGACTGCTCTTCTGCAGAGACTGTGCTTACAAGTCAATGGTGGGAAAGAACTGAGGAGGGAGTGGGGCCGCCCACACTGATATAGGGTTGGTGACATCGGCAGACATCGACGGCGTGGGTGGCCCCAGTTGTACTGCAGAAAATCTTCCGTGTGAATTCCCCATTCACCAACGGTGAAGTTCTTACTGTGGCACCTGATGACTGAGATAGCCCCAAGGAAGATCATTACTTTTAAATCTGTTGTTTGTGCGAAGATTTAACTGTTTCACTGTGTTTTAAGCCAACACATTTATCTTCCACAGTTTATTTTTGCACCAGTTGTCTAAACTTTTTTTTCTTTCTTTGGAAAAAGGGTGTTTCCCAATCTCTCACCATGACATGAGAGTCTCTACAGGCATTCCTTGTTCTCCAGAAGAGGATGTTGTGTAAGAGGCTACTGTCATGGCCAATGCCACTCAAGGCTGACTGACGGGGTGAGGCATGCCAGGTGGTCATAGGTCTAGGAAGATTAGCCCCCCAAGACTTGGTCTGAGACCAGTTAAAAAGATAAACTGGTCTGGTCTTAGACCAGGTCTTCGGGGAACAATCTACCTGCAGCATGGCCAGAGCTTCCCTTCTCCCACAATGCACTTGACTCCCTACTAGTTTCAGGATATTTGAGTCTGCACATGAAACTGGGACTTCTAGGGGGCAGTAAGGAGTGTAGCGTGAGGTAAAATAGTAAGCAGTCAACACAATTATCCAAACTCTGTTTCAGGTCAGGGGAACGAAGTATTGGTTGAGGGGGGCAACAAAGCTGGAACAATAAACTTTAATTCTTGTGAATACCTATGCTTAATGGGTCCTAAATAGCATTAAATACCTGCTTAAAACAATAATGCAAAAAAGCCACTTGTAGGATGGCAGTGACAAATCCCAAGGACAAAATTAATCACATAGAAAAGGTTAGGCACTCAGTCCTCATGTTGCACAAAAAAGGTACGCACCAGCCAGTGCTTTTTATTGATGTTACATTGCAGTTAATACAATTCAGACCACTCCGTTACCCCAACTTAGTGAAAAAACACAACATAAATTATATAATAGAGGCTTATTTTAAACAGGTAATTGAGCAGAAAAGGATAAGCATTCAACCCTGATGTCATAAAAAAAGTATTCACCAGCCAGTACCAAACTTCTATTTAATGCACTTGTGAGTTACCTATAAAATCAACAAAATGCCAGGAGCCCCAACAGGCTGACTGAAGAAGCATCTCCTGACCTAACGTTTTGCTGGATAAGTTTCATCAGAGGTCGTTAGATCAGGAGACGCAACTTCAGTCAGTGTTTTGGGATTCCTGGCATAAGGAGGGGGAGGCCATCAGGAGAGATAGTATTAGAAGATTGGCAACCTGCAGAGTTCCTAGAGCCACACCAATACAGGTAGGAGTGTGCATGACTAGGACAGGAGAGCACAATGCCTATACAATTTCACTTTCAGGTCAGATACAGGGCAGAGTTAAGCAAGGTAATACAGTGAGATTTAGATTGCTATGCCTGCCACACAGTGGAGGCAACACATTATACATGCAAGTAAGTTAGGAGTGGTTCCACAATATGTACTTCCATACTACATTTCCGACAGGCAGCATATCCTGCCTTGTCGCAAAATGATCCAGCTGACTCAGCAAACTCTCCACTCTTGCAGTCCCACTCATGTTAGACCCATGCACACAGGACCAAAGTGGAAGAGGTGGCACTTTATTCCAGACAATACTCTGCCTAGGATGCACCTGAGTGGTGTGCTGGTGTCTGCAGAGAAGCCTTTTGATTGGAGGAGGCCTTTAGGCATCCCATTGGAAGTGGTTGTCCTAGCCCCTGGCCCCCAAACCACAGGCAGCCAGGTAGGACCTCCTGTTTGTAGAGAGGATCCCTCTTTTTTAAGAACTTGTGAGCAGGTGTAAGGGTTTAGGAAGAATCGCCAACCTTCCTTTTTCCAGTGGGAAGGTGGAAACTGTAGTTTCATGTCCCCTTGACTTTGCACTACATTTAGTGGGTGAAACCCACCATGGCCACTGGCTACTTTTTGCCAAAGTAGTTTGGTATGATAGCCGAGCAGTACTATCTTTTAAGGCACACAGTCTTTTCAAAACCCTTCTGTTTAAATATTAGATCACGCACTCAGACCCCAGGCAGAGGTGATAAGAAAATAATAAAAGTTTACTTAAAATAAAAGCAATGCAGACAATTCTATAGTTTGGAAGAACTTTGAAGTACAGACAATAACAAAAATAACACTGGATGGTTTACAGAAAACACTAGATGCTGTTGTTCTAAACTATACCTTATTCTGATGCTAGAGTCCGGACAATAGTTTAAATGTCCTGTAGAAGTGAGTCCTTAAGCAACTGTTTTATAGCAAGTTTGTATTCCAAGTCAGTTTTCTGAAGCGTCCTTTTTAAAAGTCTTCAAGTGCTTCCTTGGTGAAAAGTCTTGATTTTAAAAATTCTGACTTAAAATCAGAATGTTTCTGTACAGTATGTGACAAGTCTAATTTCCACATGCTCAGATTTGGTTTTAGAGATTTTTTTAGGCCTACACATATACTTTCTGGTATAAAAGTACATAACAGCTTGGTCAGGTTACCTGACTCAAAACTCAAAACTGTTTAACTGCTCTGAATTTAAAATGTGTGTCTGATAATATATGCAGTGGTCATTTTTAGGACACACCTACTTTTTTCCCTCTGGGATGGGGTTAATGGTTTCAAGACAATACAGTTACAGTGGAGCCCTCTCAAGTGCACACCCTCGGGATAAACGTTTTTTGTGCACTTAAGCGGGCTGTACATTTAACCAGAAAATCACTTCCAGGCACATTTCACTGTTTCTGTAATGTGCTTTATTAAATACCAGGAACTCAAGTTAAAAAGACATTACTGCACTGTCCTACAACACAGTACTACTTTAAAAAAAAGTAGTCTTCTTTTGCTTTGTGTGTTTCAGTGTAGGATTCAAAATTAAACAGAAGGCAAAAGTCAGTCTTGTCTTTCGACAAAATGAATTTTCTTACTGTGGCCATGCTAGACAGCACCACAGCTGCAATTAAGATGTTAAAGTGTACTATTTAAGGTGGTACTGTACAAAATGTGCACTTAAAAGCTGGGCTGGCCTGAAAATCAATAGGAAAAGTAAAATATAAATATGCATTTGACAGAAATGTGCACTTAAATGTAGTGCACTTAAGAGGTACCTTTAACATTGAATGAATAGGAAAAAATCAGGATCTGGAAAAAATGTGCAATTAAGCGGGATGTGCACTTATCCGATGTGCACTTAAGTGACCTCAACTGTATTAGGGTGCAACAGTTTGCCTTTTCCTGCAGGAGTCACTGTGGTTTCATGTCAGGTTTCATGTCAACCCCGGTAACATCTGGTCCATGCATTTGGCTTAACCCCTGACCCCTAGGTCATCCCCTGACCTCTTTCTGTCATGGGAAACTACAGTGGCATATTGTATGTCTTCCTGGACCATATACCTGTATCCCTTATCTGGAGACATACCAGATCCACCCTAGCCGTTTTAGCAATTCTGCTTATTTTGTAGGTACTACTAAGGAGCCCTGTTAAAGGAACAATGTCTTAATTCTAAAGTCCATTACAGCATATACAATATGAATCCACATAAATGAATCAAGGCATACATTACAGCACATACAATACGAATCCACATAAATGGATCTAGGCCTATCATGCGCAAGTGGCACCCACAGGGTGATGGATCTAATTGGTCAGGTCAGGAAGCCAACTCTGGATACCATATTAGTGGTTGGGTCTAACAATGCTCCAGTTTACACAACTGTTTGTTGCATGTGCATGCCATATTACTCCAGTTATATTTAACCAATACCTAGACCCATACATTTATTTATTTACTGATTGATTGATTGAGTACTAGGATTACAATATACCTTTGAACCAAAGGTTCTTTTTACTAAGGTTCTGCATCAGATACAATCAAATGACAAACAATTGGAGTGGAACAGATGCAAACAATGTCAATTACATAAGGATAATAACATCAGGAAAACAAAAAACTAAACCAGAGCAAAATGACAGGAGTACTGGTTGGGGGGAAGGTTAAACAGAAGAGGCAGTCACAAGTGTGACATTGTCATATAAGTGGTGGTGGTTTCAAAAGTGCAAGGTGGGGCAGGTGTGTGTGGGAGGAGGAGCTAGGGAGAGAGGTGAGGGGAGAAAAGTGGGATATAGGGTATGGGGACTGGGGCAGGTGAGAAGGAGGCTTAGAGAAAAGGAGGGATTGGAAATAGGGCAAGGGAAGGAGAGGGAGGGAGTGGGGTGATTGAAGGGGTGAGGCTAGGGGAGGAAATAGAGGGAGGGGAGAAAGGTGAGAGGGATGGATAACACAGCATAGGTAAAGAGGAGGAAGAGGTGGAATAGGGGGAAGAGGGTACAAGCAGGGAAGGAAGGGGAAAATAGAAGTGGCAGGGGTAGGGGAGGGGGAGGAAAGTATGTGGTAGAAGACTGGGAGGGGGAGAGGCAATGGGAATTTAACATATTTATTTTCTAAGATCTGGCTTCATAACCCTTTAAAGGAAAGGCTGCTGATTACATGGATACAGAAAGTGCATTTATTAAGTTAGGATAAATGCAGCTCTTCTTTGAGGATCTCTCTTGCAGCAGGTCACTCCTCAGCAACTATAACCACCAGGCACCAGGACCACATGGACACATTTTTGCAGGCAGTCTATCTTAGGCCACCTATGTCAACAACACCACACTGTCATCCCCCTATATAGCTGTGGGCAGCCCCACTCCCTCCTCAGTTCTTTTTCCACCATTGACCATCATGCCTCAGACTCCACAGAGCACTGCCACTTCAGTCAACTGACATTTTCTAGATTTTTATCACCCTATGATGTTACCTTCCTAAAGTGATTCCCCCTTTTTCTTTCTGTTTATGAGTGAATCGGACCTCTTCTGTCACTGCAGCTGTGGTCAGCAGATCTTCCACAAGGACTTACATGAAGTCTATGTCCATTGTTTTGGTGCCAACCACAACATCCAGGCCTGCCAGATCTGCAGCAGCTTCAACCAGGTCACTCAGTGATAACGTCTTCAAGAGCTGAAATCTTTCTTCATATAACAGAAGCTCACCGGCCTGAAGAAGGAGCTTCAGGCCAGAGGTTCCTCCGCTTCCACAGCTCCATCCTTGGGATTCCATTCAGTCAAGGCCCAGAACAAGTCAGGGAAGCATCACCACCGGGAGAAGGACCTGTCCTCCTGGGAGCTTTCTTGGTCACTACACCCTGTGCTGACCATTTTGGGGTAATTGATGAGACCAATGGCAACCCCACACTGCCACCCACACCGTCTCGCCTATGTGGTGAGCCTTGGAAGTCTTCCCCACTGGAACTGCTCAGCCCAGCAACAGTTTATCATCGGCAGGCTTTTCACTTCTCTCACTGACAATTCCTACTGCTTCCTTCACCCTTTCTGCAACGGGAGGGACTTTGGTAGTATGGCTGATCAGCTCCACTGATAATGGCCCCACATCACTGCGGCATCTTCCTCTGCCCCCTCCCGGGAGCACTCTCAGTTGCCACACCCTGCACTGACTATTTTGGGGTAGTCGGCCAGACAGACGGCCCACACAGCCACCCACACCCTCTCACCTACAGAGTTGGCCTTGGCAACCTTCCCCACTGGAGCTGCTCAGTGGCGATGGCCTTTCACTTCTCCCACTGACGATTTCAACTGCTCCCTCACCCTTTCTGCCATGGGAGGGACTTTGGCAGTTTGGCCATTTGGGTCTGCCAACACTGGCTGCTTGTCATGGAGGCTTCCTCTTCTGCCCCCGCTAATGCACCTGCCCATACTGAATTCCCCCCTCCTCCTCAGGGGTTACAGTCAGGGAGCAGTGCCAGCCTTCTGGTGGCCAGCGATGGTCTTGCACAGATGGGCATAAGGCCTCTCCCATCAATGCCTCTGGCTGTCCTGACGACCTTGGGGATGCAGGATTCTTAACTGGTTCCCCATCCTGCCCTTTCATGTTGCTTCTCCAGCCCTTCCCTTAATGACAGGGCCTCAATACCCCCATCGCAGCTGCAGGGTGTTGCACCATTGAAAGTCACTATCAATATCCAGGCTCTTTTCTCATCTACACTGGACCTACTACAGAAGTTTGTTCCACCCCAGGGTCCGATGCCCACAGGGCCTTCCTGGCCACTGGCACCATTGCACCAAGTGCTGTCAAGGCCTGCCCCCTCATGCTCATCGATGTCCTCAGTGCCCTCTTCTGACCAAGGGGACAATGATGATTATCATCCTGGTTTTCTTCTACCAGATGAGGAAGATGAGGAGGGTGCTGGAGCCTGAACTCCCTCTAGCACCTCCATGGTCTCTTCAGCGGGGGAAGACTCCTCCAAGTAGACCCTAAGGTCACTCCCAGATGGCCCGTACTTCATTGTCATAATGCGGCAATTGCAGGCCACCGTGGGGTTCAATGCCGTGGAGCAGGCCATTACTAGGCAGAACCTGGTCTACTACTTAGGCTTGCCAGATTCTCCTTCTCTGGTTATTCCTCCTATGAGTGATGCCTAGGAGGATGCCACCATGGCTGCCTGATACAGGCCTAATAGGTACTGGGTCAATACCACGCATGTTAGACAGCACGGTATTAACCGTGCTGTATAGTGAGCACCTAGGTTTACAGCAACAGGGGCAGAACAGTGGTACGGGAATACCACTACTCCTGTTGCTGCATACAGAACGGGAGGGTGGAGAAGTTGCCATGTGCTGGGTGCCTGGTTGAGCCACTCCCATGGAAGAGTGGTTAGAGCACCAGCACACGCGCAGTCAGGAGACCTGGAACCATGGTTCGGATCGCCCCCAGTCTCCCCTGCTACAATCTTTTGCCATGATTTAAAAAAAAAACTACCCCCTCCCAAGTTTCTCCCCATCCTCAAGGTCCCCCCGGAGTTAATTTAAGTTCGGTAGGGTGTGGAGGGTAATGCCTCCTGCAAAAAAAACATTATGACCCATTGTTTCCAATCAGCACGGTGCGTGGAACAGGTCAGTGTTTTGCCCAACTCTGTTTTTGTCCAGCGCTGTTTAGCTGCAGCATTTTTAGCCATGCTGTTTTGACATGACGCAGAATGACTCCATGCAGCCTAATATTATCCCCCCTATGCCTAGGAAGATGGGTAAGCTGTATCAGGCTCCCTCAGGGAAGCCCTTTTTTGTGGGACCCCCCCCCGGTGGACATAGTGGTCATCAGTGTGACCCACGATTGGTCCAACAGACCAAAACACCTCAGATCCCTCCCTCTGGACAAGGAGTCCAGGGAGAGAGTTTTTGCCTCTTCCACACTGCTCATAAGGGTCCTTAATTATGTGGGCCACATACTCAAGTACCAGAATGGCCTCTGGGAGTCAGACTGAGGGTCCCCAGTTGCAGGATCTGCTTAGAACTCTTCAATCTGGCTGATACAGGCAGACATCTTTTGAGGGCTACCTATGATGCTTTAGATGCCTCAGCCAGGGCCTCTGTATTGGGTATTTCCTTAAGGAGGTACTCCTGGCTCAGGGTGTCAGGCTTCACTTCTGATGTCCAGCAATCCATCCTAAATGCCCCTTTTAGGGGTTACAACCTCCCTTGGGGAGATGTGCAGGACATTATAAATAGACTGCAGGCCTCAGACAGAACACTGCAGTCTGTTCACTCCCTCTACCACATGCTCCAGAAGAGTGACCAGAGGGTACCATTTCAGCATGCCGCCCATAGACCTCAGTCTGGCACCAAGCAGCCTAGCAATCGCAAGGCTTCCTCAGCCCTGCATACCCCCTCCTCCACCACTGGCAAGTCCTCAAAGGGTTGAGAAGCAGGCCTGGTCACAGGCCCTGCTTCAGCCTGACTCCTTACCCTACCCCCCCATCTGGTTCCCCAGGATGTGGTGGTGGGTGGTCATTTCTTCCTCCATCTAGATGGGTAGTAGGAGATCACAACTGACACCAGGGTGCTGCAGATCATACAGCAGGGACATGCTTTAGAATTTGTGGATGTGCCTCCAGACCTTCCTCCAAGGCCCTCCACCTACCTTCCACCACATGTACCTGTGTTGAGGGAGGTGATCCAGTCACTGCTGCTGTAAAAAAGAGCCATAGAAGCCATACCCAAGGATCAACAGAAGACAGGGTTCTACTGCCACTTCTTCCTTATCCCTAAGTCCACAGGAGACTTGATGTCCATTTTGGACATATGAAACCTGAATTACTACATCTAGTACAAGAAATTCTGGATGATCACTTTCCTGGGCCTGTTGCCCTTGCTCTGGTAGGGGGGGGGCTGGATCTGCTCCCTGGATATGCAGGATGCATACCTGCACATCAAGGTCTGCCTTCCCCACAGGATGTACCTCAGGTTCCTGTGTTACCAGTTCAGAGTTCTTTCTTTTGTTTTATCTTAGGCACCTCAGGTCTTCACCAAGTGCATAGCAGTGGTGGCAGTGGCCCTTAGGAGGGAGGGCCTTTACGTCTTTCCCTACCTGGATGACTGGCTGCTCAAGGCCCAATCCAAGGAGAAACTGTCCTTGACCCTGGCGCGTACCCTGCAATTGTTCAGTCACTTAGTCGTGGATCACAGTCAACCTGTCCAAGTTAGTGTTGACTCCAGTCACCATCTCCAATACATAGAAGCCATACTGAACATGGCCATGCTGGCTGAGCTCCTGCATCCTTATTTGCCCTCTTGCCCGCTCCACTCTGATAACAACCTACACAGGGTTGATGGCCTGCATTCCAGGTTGCAAATTATTAAAAGCAACAGGGTGGTAGAAATTAAGGGGGGGTCGCAAAAGCAACATTAAAAAAAGGAGGAAGGAGCGAAGACAAAATGGAAAAAAAGGAACTAGCTAGCAGAGTGGTAAGAAAGTCTGGAAAGCCATGTGTGCAAATACTAGACGTCTAAGAAAACAAATTTTGGACCAAGAGGCCATCATTGCAAAGGCTGGCCAGGATATTGTGGCCATTACCGAGTCACGGTACACTGAACACCATAACTGGAACATGGCCATTCCAACCTGTACTCAGTTCAGGAAGGAAAAGGTGGGAAGAAAAGGAAAGGGTATGGTGCTTTTTGTGAGGGAAGACATGAAAGCAACAGAGATACAGGGAATCCAAGGGGAGGCACAAGTACTGTGGGTCATCCTGGAGATGGGGTAAAAGAGCCATTATTTGCACCGGCATGATCTACAGACCTCCAGCACAGGGACAGCACTTAGATAAGGTACTGGCGGAAGCCACTGGCAAGATGGCAGAGAAGGGGGTGGTGCTGTTGGTGGGGGGCATCAATCTGCGAGATGTAGACTGCAGCCTCCCAGCTGCAGCTTCAGCTAGAAGCAGGGACATCCTGGACTCCCTAAAGAGGGCACTCCTCAGGCAACTAGTCAGAAAGCCCACTCATGATGGGGAAATACTTGGGAGTACTCACTAACAGGGACAGTGTTGCAGATGTCAAGTTGGGAGACCACCAGGGGAAACAGTGATCACCATACAGTGTGGTTCAACATAAGGATGGCTGCAGAGTTGAACCATGCAAGGGCGAGGGTCCTCGACTTCAGGAGATCAGATTTTAAAAACATGGGAGAGTGCCTCAGGGATGATCTGATGGGTGGAATGACTTGGGTGGGGTTGGGGAACAGTATGCGAAACTAAAGGAGGACATAGTGAAGGCAACAAATGTCTGTGTCAAGCAAGTGAGCAAAAGCAAGAGGAAAAAGAGGCCACTATTGTTCTTGAAAGAAGTGGCTGAAAAGGTAAAGGCTAAACAGGTAGTATTCAGAAAGTATAGGAAGATGCACAGAGAACAGGGAGGTGTTGTATCAGGAAAAAACAGAAAGAAGTAGGGAAATTAGTAATGAGTGCAAATGTGCAAACTGAGGAGCAAATAGTCCAGGCAGTAACAGAAGGGGACAAGACCATTTTTAGGTATGTAAGTGAAAAGACGAAGACCTGGGAAGGAATTGTAAGGTTAAGAAGAGAAAAGAAGGGGAGACTGTACAGAGAAGGGACAGGAAAAGGCAGACATCCTGAACAAATACTTTTGCTCAGTGTTCACAGAAGAAGAAGGGTCACAAAAAAGTAACAGAAGCTTTGGAGGGAGGGAGGTGATGAGACAGCCCTAAAGGGACTTACAAATATGAAAGTGGACAAAGCGATTGGGTCAGATGGGATGCATCCAAGGGCATGAAGGGAGTTCTGGGAGGTACTGGCTGCACCTCTGAAAGTCCTTTTTAACACCTCACTGGAAATAGGAGTGGTTTCGGAGGACTGGAGGTGGGTAGATGTAGTTCCACTTCACAAAAATGGTAGTAGGGAGGAGACTGGCAACTATATGCCAGTCATCCTGATATAATTGGTGGGAAAGTTAATGTAATCACTGCTGCAGAAAAGGATTGCAGAATATTTTTAATCCAACGTTACAAGACCTGCGTCAGCATGGATTCACAGGGGTAGGACACGTCAAATGAATCTGATAGGTTTCTTTGACTGGGTGACCAGGGAATTAACATAGAAACAAAGATTTAGTCAGCAGATTAGGGCTGCTTGGCCCACTCAGTCTGCCCATTTTTCCCTATTTACAGTATAACTACAGACCCTTCTTGATCTCTGACTCATTCTCCATCCCCCCTTCCTTTCCATTAAGATTCCCTTATGCCTATCCCACGCATTCTTGAAACCCACCACTGTTTTCACCCCCTCCACCTCCACTGGTCGGCTGTTCCAAGAATCCGCCACTCTTTCTATAAAAAACTACTTCCTCACATCTCTCCTGAATCTACCACCCTCCAACTTCATAGCATGTCCCCTTGTTGTTGAGCACCTTTTTTCCAAAAAAATATTTTCCTCCTGTACCTTATGTAACCCCCCCTGCAAATGGGGGTTCCCAAAAGACTTCCAGGAGCGTGCTTGAATGCTCCAAGCCTGAATGGTGTTTGGCGTTTAAGCCATTTATCTGTGAGTGTTTTTAGAGCCTCTAGTACTGTCTCTTTAAGAGCTGGCTGCTTGCAGACATAATTAGTTTATATGGGGACTGTGTTTCTCTGTTGAGTACCACTCGAACTGCTGCCAATTCACTCCATTTTGCAGTCACTAGGAGTGCAAAGGGAACCTATCTGAAAGATGTAACTGTTTGCCAGAAATCATTTAGAGTAATAATGAAAATACAGTTTGTCTAACCTGCTTTCTTTGCAGTCAGAACTGTGTTTGCCTAGTTCCCCATTCTAGTTTTGAACTGCTGAACTGGACCAATCAGTGTGGATAAGGTAGCTCTAAAATGGTGCCTTGGACGAATCAGAACTTGGACTCGTAATCTGAGCCAGCCACAAGAGGATTGTATGGGCAGTGACTCTGGGAGATGTAGTTTGGACTTGAGCCTTTTGGACCAATGGGGCAGTCTATTGTGAGTGACAGCCAATCCAGCCAAGAACTGGGAGGAACTCAAAGGAAGTGCCCGGTTTTGTCTGCTGGAGTTTCAGTTGTGCTCTGGCAGTGAAGAGGGAAGGAGCCCTGTGCTTTTTTCGGTGTGCAGTTTTAGTCGGGAAACGTGTGTAAGGCCCTGAGGTCCGGTCTGCAGCTTGTGTAACTGCTTGTTAGGACTGAATCCATCCTGTGAAGAGAATCAAAGGATAACTGAAGAGTAGAAACCAGGCTCACCCTGTAGAAGACTGGAGAAATTGCTGAATTGCACTCGGTCCGTCAGGAACTGAATCTGCCGGTGTTCTCCCGGTATTGTGCAGTAATTAGATCGGGATAGAGAAGCAGCCTGCCTGGTATAGTACTTTCTTTTACCATATAAATGTGTGAGGAGGCTTGTGCAGCTCAAGTGAATCCTGCTGCCATTAAAAGACTTTGCCTGTTACTGTTTACCATATAAATGTGTGAGGAGGCTTGTGTAGCTCAAGTGAATCCTGCTGCCATTAAAGGACTTTGCCTGTTGCAGTTTGCCATATAAATGTGTGAGGAGTCTTGTGGAGCTCAAGAGTAGCCCTGCTGACGTTGAAGGACCCTATCTTGTTTGGAGGTCGTGAGTACCAATTCAGAGTCGCTCCCTGTTGATGCCACATTGAATCCAAATGGAATTACTGTACTGCTGACTGTTTATCTAATTTTTCTTTTCTCTGTGTGAAAGGGCCCCTACCAGCTGCCACAGTTTGGACTAGCCACTAGGGCTTGGGTACCCAGGGACAGTAACTGGTAGGGATAGGCCTGTGCACAGAGCCATAGGTAGATGAGTAAAGTGATAAGCTAATTAACCTGATTTCCCCCTGTCCTTGTTATATCCCCCTAAATAAATCAGAGCTGCTTGTTTCAGCAAAGTTATACTGCCTGAGGTATTTGTCTATGTTAAAGTATTGTACTGTGATTGTTGCACTGTATCTTATTTTACAGGGGTCCCAGTGCCTGAACCAGTCCTGGGGGTAAGTGTATACTGTGAAGGTAATTCTGATATACTGTGTGGGCCACTAGTGGGAAGAAAGGGGGGTTGCAGTGTCCCAGAGGGCTGTGACCAAGTAAGTTTAACTATTGCAAACCCTGACCTCTGGGTGGAGGCACCCGCCATTGGATCCAGGCCCCTCAACCTGTTAGTGGCAAATCAGGCAGAGGTAGTAGCCCCTGGGATAGCACCATCTAGGGGTTACACTTATTTATCCCAGTGATGTATTTAACAGTCTCTGCCACATCCCCCCTCCCTCATTTGTTCCAGAGTGTACATATTGCGTTGCCTTAGTCTCTCCTCATAGGGCTTTTGATGCAGACCATGCACCATTTTAGTTGCCCTCCTCTGGCTGCCTCCACACTATGTCCTTTGAGAGATGTGGTCTCCAGAACTGGACACAGTATTCTAGGTGAGGTCTTACCATTAATCTATACAGAGGCAATACTACCTCCCTCTTTCTGCTAGTGATACCCTTCCCTTTGTACTCCAGCATCCCCCCAGCTCTCTCAACTGCTTAAAAGAAATAGGTTCCATGTGATAATGGCTACCGCATAATAGTGATCGCTGTTTGGGTGAGTCTACATCACCAAAAATGAATTTCAGTGATGTAGACCCACGGCGCACAGCAAGACAGCGCCGGACACTTAGATTTTAATGTTTAATGCTGGGGGCTGTGCCCCCCCGCATCCCCTACTAAAGGATTCTCAACTCCAGGGGGGTGCATGTCAGGGGGCTAGCTTGGCAGCTCACCACCGCACTACATCCCACAAACACTCCCTTCCCTTCCACACATCACATGGCGTTGTCTCTCCCACCTCCCCATGCGCATGTATACATAGAGACATCCTGTTGCTATGTCGCCAACCCCTCTATAGCCACTGTCCCCCTGTCCTTTCACCATCCCTGCTGGTAGCCATGTGTAAAAGTGCCTTGACTGAGTCGCCCTTTTTGAAAGTGCTCAATCGCGGTCGCTGAATACACGAGATACCAAAGAAATATAAGCATCCACCACAAAAAGACGGTCACAGAACAGTTTAAAGTTTATAAACAAATATTTATTTACTTTTTTCCTTTTTTAGTGAGTTAGTGAGTACTCTCAATTCCTTTTTTTTCAACAGTGGGTAATGCATTTGATAAAGAAAATCCAAGTCTGGAAATTCCTGTTCTGGATATAGATTTTTCATTGGCTGTTCCCAGACCAGTTTTTGCTTTGCAACCAATAACTTCTGAACAAGTGTTAAAGCAACTTCAAAGATTGGATACCAGTAAGGGGCCAGGGTGTGATGGAGTTCCTCCTTTCTTTTTAAAGATAGCACCAGTCATTCTATCACAACCTTTGACCGATTTGTTTAATTTCTCTTTTTCCTGTTTTGAAATACCACAAGACTGGAAAACTGCATATATTGTTCCTATCTTTAAGGGAAGGGAGGGATGATCTTCTGACCTGGGTTCCTATAGACCAATTTCTATTCTGCCAATTTGTGTTAAGATTTTTGAAAGATTGGTGCATTGTCAGTTAAGTCATTATTTGCCTAAGTATAATCTAATTACCCAGTTGCAAGCAGGGTTTAGGAAGGGACACAACACCAGTAATGTGATAGCAAGGGTAGTTGATGATGTGACAAATGCCTTCAACAGAAGTTACAGTGTACCAGCTGTGTTTCTGCATCTGTCGAAGGCATTCGACACAGTTCATCATACAATTTTGCTTAATTGTCTAAAATCAGCTGGATTGGGCATATCTGCCCTGAGCTGGTTTCATTCATATCTCAATAATAGACAGCCATGTGTCAGAGTGAACAACATCTGTTCTGAACCTGTTGGTATAAGATCAAGGTACCACAAGGCTCTGTCCTGGGTCCTCTGTTATTTTTGATGTATGTGAACAATCTACCCAGATGCTGCTCACCTGACACCAGTATGTAATTGTATGTTGATAACACCATTATGTATACTGTAAAGAAAGATGTGGATGATGCAATTGAGGTGTTACAGAGGGGCTTCTTAAAAGTTCAAGGAATGCTTCAAGATTTGAGTCTCCTATTGAATGAGAATAAGTCACTCTGGATATTTAAAAAAAACAGCAAAAAGATTTCCAATGGGAATATCCATACATTATCTGGTACTATGTTGGGTCAGGTTGCCTCTTATAGGTACCTAGGATTGATACTTGATTGTCATTTGACTTTCGACTTGCATATAATTAATATTTCAAATAAGTTAAAAATGTTGCTTGGTTTTCTCTATCAGAACAAAACTATGTTTACATATAAAATAAGGAAATTGATGGTTACATCTCTATTCTGGACAGTTTTGGATTATGGAGATTATATTTATAGAAATGCTAAGAAATCAATATTGGGATTATTAGAACCGCTTTATAAAAGTACACTTAGGCTCATTACAGATTTACCATATAGAACACATAGCTGTATCCTGTATAAGGATCAAGACTGACAACCTTGCAGGATCGACATGATACTCATTGGAATCTTTTTGTACATAAATTTGTACTACGTTCTTTACCGGTATTTTTACTCGATTTATTGAAAATCAGGTTAAACCAAAATTATTCTCTTAGATCTATACAGGTATCTTGTATCACCTTTTGTGTTTCAAGATGTAGTTCAAGTTTTGGTGAAAAAAAACTGTCTTCATCGGTGTCCAACATGGAATTGTATATCCAAGAAATTGAAGGTACAGGAATTAGTGTCATTAGCATGGTTTGGGTCTTATCTGGCCAGTCTTTATCATAGGCATTGTAAGTGTTATGAATAATTTTAAATTTTGACTTAGGTTTATAATGTAATGATGACCCATGTAACTGTTTAGTATGTATTACTGTCTGTTGCCTATTTGTCTGATTGTAATTTTGTAAATTTTGTTAAGTGTTGGATGCAATTGAAAATGAGATATTGTTATCTCAATTTGTTATCCAATAAAAGTTGAAGTTGAAACCCACACCTCTGTAGTCTCAATTACATTTCTGCAGACATCGCAGAGTGCTGTTGCCCAAAGATTACATTTCGCTCGATGGCTATTGAGCTTCATCAGATGGAACTGCCTTGTTGTACTGCCTGGTCACCTCTAGATCATCAGATATGATTATCCCCAGGTCTCACTACTGCTTGGTGGTTATCAATAACACTCCTCCCATTGTGTACTCTGCCCTTGTATTTCTGTGCCCTAAGTGCATTATTTTGCACTTTTTCACATTGAAACACAGCTGCCATACCTTGACCACTCCTCAAGTATTCTGAGGTCTCTGCTCATTCTTTCCACCCCCTCTGGAGTGTCCACCATGTTGTAGATTTTTGTGTCTTCCACAAAGAGGTAGCGCTTCCCCTCAGGCTCCTCTGCTATGTCACTTATAAAGACATTAATGAGGACTGGTTCCAGCACTGATCCCTGAGGCACCCCACTGATCACACACTTTAGGTCAGGGTGGAGCAGTAGACATGGCCTACCTAGATTTCAGTAAGGCTTTCAACACTGTTCCACATAGGAGACTCATAAGGAAGCTGGGCAGTTTAGGGGTGGAGCCAATGGTGGTAAACTGGGTAAGAAAATGGTTAGGGGCTAGGCGACAGATGGTGGTGGTAAACAGAGGTCACTCCAGAGAAAGGAGGGTGACCAGGGGGGTGCCTCAGCAATCAGTGCTGGGACTGGTCCTCTGCAATGTCTTTACATTTCTGAGGTGCTGGAAGGGATGGTCAGCACCTTTGCAGATGACACCTAAATCTGCAGTAGGGTGAACACTCCAGAAGGGGTAGAAAGAATAAGCAGAGATCTGAGAAAACTCGAGGAGTGGTCAAGGGTACAGTATCTTGATTTTAATGGGACAATGTGCAAACTCAATGCACTTAGAGCACAGAAACCCAGGGGTGAAATACAAAATGGATGGAGAGGTAGTGATAACTACCAAACAGGAAACAGACCACCTGGGGGTACTCATATCTGATGACCTAAAGGTGGCCAGGCAGTGCTACAAGGCAGTGTGGAGGGCTAGTGGGATGCTGGGGTGCATAGGGAGGGGTATCACTAGCAGGAAGAGGAAGGTGGTGTTGCCTCTGTATAGATCACTCATGAGGCCCCCTAGAGTACTGTGTCCAGTTCTGAGAAGCTTGAGGGGGGTAGATACAGAAGAGATGTGAGGAAGTACTTCACAGAAAGATTGGTGGATGCCTGAAACAGACTTCCAATGGAGGTTGTGGGGTTCAAGAATGCATGAGATAGGCATAAGGGAATCTTGGTGGTAATGAAAGGAGGGGTTGAAAGAGCTGGAGATCAAGTAGGGTATCAAGTGACACTATATGTAGTGAAAAATGGCCATACTGGGTCAGCCAAGCAGTCCTTATTTACTGTGACCAGTCAGCCAATGAGTGCATACTACGTACTGTACATGCTCATTGACAGTTCATTTGGCAGCTGGCCATGGCAGTGTGAGGAGGGCTGTGCCAGTCGCCAGCACGGGTCAGGTTCGGGGGGAGCGGGATGGTGGGTCACCACCTGCCGAGGTGGAGGGCCAGTAGACCACCAGGAAAATGGGTTATTTTATTATTACAGGGATCGGTGATTGGGGAGGAGGACCACTAGACTATCAGGGAAATGGGTTCATTTTTATTATTACACTGATTGGGGCTCAGGGAGGGGGGACCACTAGACTACTGGGGAAATGGGTTTATTTTTAATATTACAGAGATTGGGATCAGGGAGGGGGACTACTAGACTACGGGTAAATGGGTTATATTATTACTAAAGAGATCAGGGCAGGGGAGGGTACACTGGACCACCAATGCACCCAGCCCTTGACATTGCGTAGATGGGGTGCATCCCCCCTGTGCACAGTCAAGGGCTGGGTTTCAGAAACGTCAAACTGCGCCGCTGCTGATGGCTGTTCAGCACATCTGAAAACTTTCAATATTGTGCTGCACTGCATAAGAATGAGGGATCTCTCATTTGCATAGATAAAACACAATATTGTGCGAGTCGGCGCTGTCAGGGGTGCGTCGTGCATCTGTGCCCTTTGAATATGGGCATGTCCCCAACAGCTGGCACTCTTCCAGATTAGCGTGGCACAAACCTGATTTGCGCCACGCTAACCTTTTGAAAATGGAACCCGTAGCTCTTAAAGAATGAAAGTTTGGGGTCTTAGATGCTTCTGTGATCATTTTGTTTGCTTTTATTTGTTATTTTAATTACCTTTTTATCATTTTATTTGTATGTTGCCAACTACTAGTAAAGAAAGAATCCAATGGAATTTTTGTATTAAGATGTAAGAAAAATTTTACTGGCAAGGTTGGCAGTGTATTTCATTGGGAAACTGCAAACCTGTTTTCTGGCTTCTATGAGAAATAACACTTTCTACCACCAAAGTATTATGTATTTAATAGAAATACCAGATCTTTGAAAACCTGTGATATTTTGTTATAATTTAGCAAGTTACATTTTCTTCATAAACAGATTTTACTTGGGAAGAAAAAAAGAGAAGCAAATTACTGTTTTAAAAATTGTAAAATCATAGAGATGGACTTCTCAGTGAAATACACTGGGCTCCCAAGTACTGTGGCTGGCAGTTTCTGACATCACAATACTAGAATTCTATTTGATTCTTTTTACTAGCAGCAAGAAAGGCAAAAGCAAAAACAATCTTGTTTCACTGCTCAAACAAAATATTTTATTATCTAAGCATAAAGTAATTATTAACATATCACAATAAGAATAAATAAAATAGACAAATGTCTACTTATTCATATATCATCGATACAACGACCCTCCCCCACAGAGACTCCATCACAGCGACGGCAACCCGTTCAACATCCACTGTGTCAAACAGGTTGTTACAGTGATGGATATTTACAGTGATGCCGCTGTAAGCCACTCTCTCCCATAATCTGCACCCCACAGAGTTGACAATCATTAAGTCCGGGGGTGCAGGGGGCAGAACCCCCCACGTGGAGGAGCATGGGGGGGCACAGCCCCCTTCCGGCATTGCCGCAGGACTAGTGTCACTGTGTTCCCTGTTGGTGTTGGGACATAGCACGGTCAGGGATGTTGGCGGCATTTTGTCGCTGTGGGGGATGTTGGTGACTTTACAATCACTGAGGCTTGGTGGAATCCTATTTATTAGAGGTAAATACCTGCTCTTTAAGAGTCCTAAAGTAAGCAATAATACCCAACAGGGTGGGCTTTATTGGAAAATACAGGACCGTTCAGATGCATAATGAGGCCCAAAGCTGCAGGCAGAGGGCCTTATAGCCCCTGGAAGGTCTGGTATTTCCCAAAAAATCCCACCCTGGAGGGTATTATTGCACTTAGAAAATGGATAACTGCATTTTATATGTTTGGTAAAAAAATATGTGTAAATGTTAAAACACTTAGTTGTGTGAGAGAGTGTTTTTGTGATAAAATAGTTCCACCACCTGCATTTCAGTGCTCTTTTTTCCTTAAAGCTAGAGACTTTTGTGCCTCTGAAGCCTCTATAGTTTAAACTTTTTCAGGTGGTTGTCATGGTTACTTGTCCTTCTATACACACACACACACACACACACACACACACACACACACTCACTGGGCTTACGTTTTAAAACCTTTTTTTTCCTGTTAAGCTTTGTATTTTGTTTTTCTATATATTTTTTTCCTTGTCTCACTCTTCATGCTGCCACTGTGTGACATCTCCTCCCCCACCTGCTTCCACTCCTGCTGTCCTTCCAGTAATTTGAAGATGAAACCCCTCTGAATGGTGGCAGAGCTAAGTGCATTCAGTAGTAGGGATAAGCAATATTGAGGGACCCATTTTCTCTGAAGATTAGACAAAGGAGAGAGAGACACACACCAAGAATGCATCACCTCTGACACAGGTTCGCCAAGAGAGAGAGACACACAGAATGTGCAACCTCTGGTACTGCCAGTGTGTATGCGTGTGTGAGAGAGACAGGGTCAGTAGCGATCTGTGACACGCAGCAGAGTTTGATTTTTATTTTTGTTGCAACTGTCTCTTGTGCCTGCTATCCCCCTGTACTCTCCTCTACCTGATGTCTTCATTGCCGCTGAGCTCGTGTCATCCTTCCCACCCACCTACTTGCTGTCCCACTGGTATGCCTCACCATAGCTGACGGATCTCTCTCTCACTTTCTCCCCCAGTCATGCCACTACTATCTCTGGGCTGGCTGCCCCATCACTCACTCACTCACTCGGCTAGGCTGCTCTGTTTCCAACAGCAAGGAGTTTTATTTTATAAACAATTTACAGGGAAACAGCACATTAGAACTTGCTGAGCTTGCGTCTTTCTGGAGTTGTGGAAATCGGCTCCTATTTCACGGCTTGCTTAGTGAGCCGAAAACAGTGGTTGCTCCATTTGAAAATTCAGGCTGCCCAAGTATTCCCCAAGTAATGGGCCACCCTGAATTGGCTCCTGTTTTTTTGCAGGCTCTGTTGAAAAATAAATGCATGCTGATCATGGCTTTCAGCCAGTCAGCATGCATTATTTTTCAAACCCATTTTCTAATAATAAATAAAATGCTTTTTTGTTCAGGCATTTCAAAAACAGGAGATGTCAGTCTGGAAAACAATCTGATTACTGGAATTTACATTCCAATAGGAGACACTTTGAGAATGTGTTCAAATGCAGATGTGCAAACTATAGCACATGGATTATGACTCTTGGCATTTGCACTTTGATTGGCACCCAGTGTTTCTCCTTCTTTTCTGCATGTGAATGAGATAACAGTATAGTGTATGGTGGAACGTCGTTCTCCACCGAAATCGATCGTTTTCGAAACCTTGTAGTCACACACTAGTGACGTTCGCAGTACAGCAGAATGATGTTTTCTACTGTACTGTGAACGTCACACTGTGTCCTCGCACAGCATTTGACAGTTAGGGCTCACTCCATAGACAGAACACATGGCGAAAGCAGCAATATCGGGGGCATTATTAATGGTTAGTGTGAAAACGTTCACAATGTAAATTCTTTTTCCTTCTAGTAACTGTTTTTTCCCAAAAAAAGCGACGTTCCACCATACACACTATAAAGAAAAGTGCATGAGAACAGTTGACAACAGGGCATCTTTCACCTCATTGGCACTATGACAACGGATTACCTCTCGAGCTGCGCTCTCGAGGTAATCTGTCGTCATAGTGCCAACTCGGTGAAAGAATAGCCCTGTTGTCAACCGTTCCCCATGCACTATCCTATATATTGTGCTTAGAGAGCAGGTCTTTTTTTGTTTGTTTGCTTTCTCTTCTAGTATCCGGCTCTGTTCTTTCTTTCCATTCCTTTACACAAAGGAGTTTGAGGTCTAAAGAAGATTAGAAACCTAGAACAATTTTCAAAGTTCTAGACCGAAACCAGAACCCAGAACTTCAGTGGGTTCTGACAACCCTAGGAAACATGCATGAATTTCATGACTACATTTCATGTTCACATGTAAGTATAGCCCTGTGAAATAATTTTTATTGTTTATCATGTTTTTCCCTTTATTTTTATGGAATTTCATGTTATTTCTTTTCATTCATTGAAATCTTACTTTTATTTCTAGCTATCACGTTTACATTAATAAAATACCTCAAAATTACCTTATACACATTAGAAATCATATTGCTAGTATACTACATCATATTAAGCAGCATTATACAGTGCTCTTGAAAGGTTTTATGAATCAGACAATTCCATTGCCACTTCCTTATGGACTGTCTCGTTGGTAACAATGGAGCCTAAACAACAACTGCGGCAAGCACTTAGTCTTTGCCAAAAAAACAAGTAATTTTTTAACTTTTATTATGTGTTTGTTTTCAATTAATTTCATTTTATACTTAGCTTTTTTTTATTTCTTTTTATTTCTTATTTAAGAAAAACACGGGTCTCTGCATATAAGTGGTGTGTATCATTGTGTAAGAATCTCAGATGTTAGAGATGGGTGTCTTCCCAGGGTGAGCACCCAGAGGAGTGCAATCGCTCTATCCTGGGTAGTAGATGGGATGCAGTCTTTGACCACCAATTGTTGTTATCGTGTCCCGACCAGGGTTGGCCTACCAGAATGACGGCCTGTGACAGTCTGTAATCACAAATGTGGATAATTATTACCAATGTCTCTGTAACCCAACAAAGATGTAACGAGTGTATTGACACCTTCGGGGGGGGGTCAAGAATGATGCTGAGTGTGCTGTAATATACCTATACCTGCATTTAATAAAAAGATTTTACAAAAAAATAACAGTTAACTGATTATCGACTATTGACTGTGTAAAAAAATGCAATCAAAATAAGATTTAGATGCCATTTTGTCAGTCTGCCATCCTGCACTTCCACATGATCATTATTCCTCCTCCATTTTCTCCTTGAGAGAAGAGGACATACAATACCACTCATATGCCCCCATGCATGCTGTTGTGCATAGGCAATTGCAGAATGCTGCTCCTTTGCTCCCCAGCATGCTTTTGGGGATTACTTGCCCCTAGCCTCTGCTAGGGTCCAGGCTGATGCTGGGCACCACAACCCTTCCTCCACAGAGGAGAGCAGACTTCTGGATGCTCAGTCCTCCTGTCCCCGGTTGACCCTCCAAAGCTCCGAGTTCACTCCCAAACCCAGGTGTTCAGTGCTGCAAGTCATAGTGCTACCACTGCACCAGCAAGCCTGCTAAAGATGCCATTTTGTTGATCTGAGTAGGAGAATATATATGTTAAACCTTACCTTTTCTGACTCGTCCTGTTGATGAACATCACGTTTTTCTTTCTGAGTTAAACGCTGAGGGATGACAATTTCATAACCAAGTCCTATTGTCTGATGTGACAGTGCCTCTGAAATCAAAGGAAACAAATACAGAGAATTGAAATACCTTTCAATTCTACTAGTCAAGACGCATCCAAAAAAGAAAAGCAGAACCTTCCAGCAGTCCAAGCAAACTGATGTATTATTTTCATTTTTATTTTCAACAGGTACATAACAGTGTCAGTGGCGCAGCAGGTTACACACTCACCTCTAAAGCCAGAAGATCACAGAATTGTGGGTTCTAGCCCCACATCAGGAAAATGGGGTAAATCCCAATACTGACACTGTAGTGTAGCATAAGGGATGTAACTGCACTCCTGAGGTGCCATCATGAGACGTTAAGTCGAGATCCCAGCTGCCTGTTCTGGTGGTTGTTCAGGTGGCTGTTAAAGATCTCAGCACTTCTTGAAAAGAGTAGGGGTATTTTTCTGGTATCCTGGCCAGATTTTATAGAATGTGATGGCAAAAGGAGAGAAACTGATGCCTCAGCCACTAGAAATATCACCATTGGCTTAAACTGATTTAATACAGTATGCCAGTTTGAATCTGTACCCCCACAACACACACACACACCTGAGACAAGGCTAAAAAAAGGCAGAATTGCCTAGCCCTCCTTTCCCAATCAACATAAACTAAATAAATACATTTTTATTGCAATGCATAAAGTTCTCTTCATAGGATGCCATTAATAAACAAAAAAATCATTATGAAATAATAAAAATAGATATGTATGGCATGAAGTAGGATCAGAGCAGACTCGATGGAGCTCAGTCTTTTTCTGTTTGTAAAATGCTTCGTTTCTATGCATGGAAGTGAAAAATCCAAAAGCAAAAGAAACTGCTTCATAAGGCAACAAAACTTCACAATCTCTTCAGAATGACCAGGAAACACCCCAATAAAAAGCAGATGAGATTATAGAATCATGGTAAGATATACAGGACTCCCTCCATTATTAACCTTCTTTGTGTTGACAGACACACCTTAAGGTTGACCCAGTGCCAGGCATGCAAAACATACAGAGCAGACAGCGCAGGAGTAACATGTTCATAGCAACACATGTCCATCAGTGTGGTTTGTATTTGCTATAAATACCAAGAATGGACAGGACAATCGGGGTGGGGATGTAAACTAGAGAATGGGGGGGAGAGAGGAGCAAGGGATCACAAAGTAAAAAAGGCAGATACAGAGATCATAGAGGGTAGGACAGCAGAGCAGGGGAGAGCCAGGAGAGGAAACCCAGCAGGGGCAAGGAACAATAAAGAGGTAACTATCCTCACTTGCATGCAAGTCAATATGAGGAGCACACCCAGAACAAGCATTTGTCAATGCCGAATGTTGGCTTGCTGGCATTGGCATTGGTAGTGTAGGAGTTAAAGAGCTGCATAATAGGAATGGCAGTGAAGTATTGAACTGAAGCCAACCCCACCGCTACCCTGCAGATACTAACAGGCATTGGGGTGTGCCTTTGGGTCGTCAAGCATAACGGCCACACCATTTCACCACACCCTACCCGGCAGACACCGACAAGTGTCACGACGTGCCTTGGGGTCTTTGGCCCTCATGCTCACCCCATTCCATCAGGAAATACGGTCAGATAGGTGCAATATAGGAGAAGGAGGTGAACTTTGGGGTCAAAGAGTCAAAGGCACACCTCGATGCCTCTCACTGGCTGCAGGGTGTGGAATGGTATGAGCATTACAGGTGAGAATCCCAAGTCACACCACTGATGCCTGTCATTCTCTACAGGGTCGGGCGTTATGGTCGGAAACCTTAACCCCTCAGGCATTCATTGGTATTTTCACTCCAAATTTTCAACATGGTGTTTTTGTGACCCCCCACCTCATGAAGAGTGCCAATATCAGTTTGTTAGCCGAAAGCTGCTTTTGCACAGTGACTACGGCATTTAGCACCACAGGTGCAAAAACACATTCCGAACAGAATGTGAAAAATGACAGCTGTACTGTTCATAGGAAGGTTTAAAAAATGGCAATGTTGAAAATCTGCAGTGAAAATATTAAAAAAACTGGTGAAGTCATGAGCGTGTGTAGAAACTGTGCAACGCACACCCATAATGTAATTAGTTTGGGGAATTTTTTACAGCAGATTGTCAACACAAGCATTTTGGGACCTCTGATTATGAACAGTGTCACTGTGATGTTCTTTATCTGTTCTGAACAGTGATTTCCCACAGAGACCACTCATTTCTGCGCTGAAAGTGTGAGAACACATTTCGGCCATGTTGTGAAAAATGACAGCTGTACTGTTCATAAGGAAGTGTGGAAAAATGCCACTGGTGAAAATCTGGACTGAAAATATTACAAATTCATGAACTTACGAGGGTGCGTGGAAACTGTGCAATACACACTCATAACACATTCTTTTTATGGACTTTTGTCACTAAATTTTCAACATAGCCATTTTAAGACCTCTGCTCGTGAACAGTGTCACTGTGATTTTCTTAACCTGTCCTAAACATTGCTTTCACATAACGACTGCACCATTGTGCACTACATGTGCGGAAACACATTTTGGGCAAGATATTAAAAATGGAAGCTGTACTGCTCATAAGGAAAATCTGGACTGAAAATATTACAAATTCATGAACTTACGAGGGTGCGTGGAAACTGCGCAATGCGCACTCAACACGGTCATTTTATGGACTTTTGTCACCAAATTTTCAACATAGCCATTTTAAGACCTCTGCTCATGAACAGTGTCACTGTGATTTTCTTACTCTGTCCCAAACATTGATTGAGCACACCGACTGCGCCATTGTGCGCTACATGCAGGGAAACACATTTTGGGCGAGATGTGAAAAAATGACAGCTGTACTGCTCATAAAGAGGTGTGGTAAAATGGCAATATTGAAAATCCAGAGTGCAAATATTAAGAATGTGCAAACTTACGAGCTTGCGTAGGAACTGCGCAACGCACACTCGTAAAACAGCCATTTTTAGGAATTTTTTCACCAAATTTGCAACATAGGCTTTTTGAGAGCTCACCTTGGCACTGTCATTTCATTAATCAGTCCCAAAAGGTGATTTCACACAGTGACTGCAAAATCACCCTACAGGCCCAATTAATGCCATGACAGTTCAAGAATTCATGAGGGGGGGTTCCAAAAACCCCATGTTGAAAATTTGGTGACAAAATTTCCAAAAATGCCTGAGACATACACTAAAGTTGAAAAAACCCTATTTATTGCATTATACAGCTTACCAGCATTTCCTCCGTTTGCGATCAGCTTTGAAGAGTGCAGACGTGTTCTCGGTCCACCGAAGATCGTCGCGCCAAGATCTGGAGGTAAGTATTAGGTGAGGGGGGGTGTGGGGAGGCAGGGTGCAGAGTGGGTGGGCAAGGATGGACAGGAGACCACTGAGGGAACAGTTTTTTGTTTACAGGTTTTTTTTACTAAGGCGACATGGGACATTTGCCACGCTGGGATGGGCTCTCAGCATGGCAGCTGGAAGGCTGTTTTGGGGGCCTGGAGCCGATGGGGATTGGGCACCCCCATCAGCCATAATAATTTTGCCATGCTGGGTGGGCTCCCAGTATGGCACCTGGAAAGCTTTTTGGGGGGGGCATGGAGCTGACGGGGGATTGGGCACCCCCATTGGCCATACAGTATATGCCTGTGGGGGGAGCGCATGAGCACGCAATGTGCATGCTTGCGTGCATGTGGAGGGGGGAACACTGCTCACTCAAGTGGAGCTCTCCCTTTCAGCTGTACAGCACTGCATTTTCAACTGCTGGCATAGACAGCTGCAGCCTTCATTGGAGAACTGCGGCTGTGCCTGCAAACACACTGACTGAATTGGAAGACAGGTGCCACACCTCCAAAAACTCGGATAATGGCACTATGTTTCTTGCACATGCGTGCAAGCAAACATAAAAACTATATGACATTTCCACCTGTAACCCCCCTGTTACCCAGGGTTACAAAAATCCCAGTTAGACCTAGAAACAGGCAGGGAGGGCAGCTTGTAAAACTCCAGTTAAATGGATTTCACACTATCTCGTTCTGTTCTCAGTCTCAGCTGAGACTGAGTGATGACATCATTTTAGATCTGTCGCAACTGCATAAGTCACACTGGAATGTTGCAGCTGGAGGTTAGGATAGAATGTTGGGGAATTTGAAGTCAGCCTGTAGAAGTCTATAGTAGAGTGCTGAAGAGTGAGGAGGTGTGCTGCAGCTGCAGGCCCTCAGAGCCCTCAGCTCTGACCAAGAGCTATTTTTTTGTTGAGGTGTGTGTTCTCACCTGAAAAGGAACACAAGAAGAGCCAAGTGAAGTGGTAGAGACTGCTTACAAGGGTTCAGGGCCCCATCCCTGCGGGGGTGGGGGGAAGGATTCAGCCTACTTCCAGGGGCAATTCCCCTGGCCCGGCTAGGGGAAGAAGAAGCTGCCTACATCTAGGTTTGTGCTGAGGCACCAGAAGTTTGTTGAGATTTCTTTGAAGAGAAAAAGCCTGTGGGGCACCTGCAACCAAGGGGTGAGTTTGCTCTGATAAAGGGCCAATGTGTTTTCACCTGGGACAAGATGACGTTAAGTGACTGTTACTGTGGGGTCAGGAAAAGACAGCCAAGTACAGTTTTAAGAGTTGTGAGAATTGGACTGCTTAACTCTGTGGGGGTCTAGAGAAATGGACACAGCCACGCATTTCAGCATGTTTCAAGTTCAGCACAAGTGGAATGGAAGAAACAGTAGCTTAAATGTGACTTACATTTAAAGAGAATCTACACAGTAAAGTGTTTTCAGAGGGTGAGGTGTTAAAGTCCAGAGAAATGGCCAAATATGAAATATGGGAGCAAGAGGTGGGAGACCCCCCATCAGTAGCAACCAAATTCACCTCTACAAGTTTGCTCTGGGATACCTGTTGCTTTCTTTCAGGTACTTGGCCAGTGCCTGAGGATAGTACCCAGTCATGGGATTGTTGAAGAAGATTCCCTGATGGAGCCTGAAGTGCTCAGAGGAGGTTTAGGGAGCCACCAAGAAATGTTCCATGCTATATGGAAAGTGTCCAAAGGGCTGGCAAGGGAGCCGAGCCATGGAAGGAAGGTAGTCCAGAGGGCTGGCAAGGGAGCCGAGCCAGGGAAACCGAAAAAGAGTTGAGTAAGGGCAGAGTGCCCAGAGTGTTTCTAAACCTGAGGGTTTCAGTGTAAAGAGGATGTGTTCTGATCTCCATAAATCTGCATTACCAGGAGTGTAGCCCCATGGGGGTCCATCTATGCTTTATTGTTACTTTGTGTTTTGAATAAAAGCCACACTCTAGAATCCCACTCCTGGTTTGGACATTACAGTTATTGCTTCCTGTGTCCGGAGTTACTTGGGGGCCCTTGTGCAGAGTAGCCAAACCTAATCACCATGCTGAGTGACACCTTTCTCCCCAAGTTTCAGGATATAAAAATGGAGGTACCGCGTCATAGGACCTAGGCCCCTTAACCTGTTACTAGCCATACAGGCAGGGGTAGTAGCCCTCTCAGTTTAGCACCAACTGGGGGTTACACACCACCTCTGCCACCTTTCTCCATTGACTACTACTATAGGACAGTTCCACTATCTAGAAATGACAGTTCCACCACCCTAGAAATATAGAAGTGAAAGCTCCCCCACCTAAACACTTCCAATTTAACCACTGACTAATAGTGCACCTATGATGCCTTCATAAGTATCCCAAAGTGCACACTATAACACACCAGGATTTAACAAAAAGAAAAACACATTTTTCATAAATCATTCTAATTACATGCTTCCTCCCTAAAATACATATGATAAAATTGCATTCACATTTAACCATCCTGTTTTCATCTTTCCAGACACAGAAGCAAGCTTTTTGTGGGACAGCATGATGTTATGTATCCTTTGCCTTAAATAGTGTGCAACTTCTACTAGAGACCACTACACCATTTCCCGGTTATCTCGTGAAAGAAACCCTGTAAGAAAAAGAATACTATTTTCTGTCATTTGATAATAGTAGTAAGCAACCCAAATCTATCCGTCTGTCAGCCCGTCCATCCGTCTATCTCGATTTAAAGGTCTGTTGTGACTTGTTCAGGTGATCCAACTTCCCTGACGCCTCAAGAAATTGCTGCATATTTTACTGCTGGTTCTCTCTTTTAGTTCAGATCGCATCACATTCATATATTACCATACTGGCAGAGCTCTCCCACATAGCCTTTTGAGGAGAAGCAGGTGTTGTTCCGGATGCACAGCCCAGTATGCTGGCATTGAGGCTCACACACTGCTTTTGGGTCGAACACAGAGGGTACCGTTACTCCTGGAGAAGCCTTTGAGTTCACCTGGCAAACCCAAAATCAAAACGGCAAGCCGATCACTCTGCGCAAAACCCACACTGGTCTCGGAGACATTTTCTTTATAAGGTACATCATTAGGCTTTCCCTCCCGAGCCAAAATATTATGTCACTCTCCTGGAGCGCTCAGCAGGAGTCGAGGTTGCAACTTGAGAAAAGGGCAGTGCTGCTGCCTGCTGCTTGTTTTGCTCCGACAACTTTTTGAGGAATTTCAGCCTCGATTCCGCAAAGGCACAACTCGGTTATGACTGGGATTGCTTTGGAAGGTTTAAAGCAAAAGAGGAAATCGCTAGCCCAAATGAATAATGCATGAGGGCAATGATGCTAAAGGCAGAAAAGTTAGAAAGCGCTCCATTAACCAAAAAAGAAAAGAAAAGAACATGCCATTCAGTGTGAAACTGCTTTGTTGACAAAGAGCTAGAACGTACTTGAAACTATAAAACGGCTTATAATATAAAGGTTTTTAAAACTTAATAATAATGTTATTTTAGCCTGTTGTTTAGCAAGAATTGGAAACTTTTTTTTTTTCATTTATTTCTCCAATTTGGGGAGTTACAATAAAAACACAACTTGTTAATATGTTAACTGATAATGTTTACATATTACTGGTAAAGAGGTCTTCCTATATCGTTTTTCTCGGAAAGCGCTTTGTTTTTTTTTTTTATTATTATTATTTATTTATTGGATACAATCGGAATTAGAATCCTTTGAGTCACAGACTCTTTTGCAAAGGCTCCACGTTGGTTACAGAGGGTGGAGGGTAAACAAATACAGAGAACGCACAAAAAACAAGCAGAAATTCGCAAGACAGCACTGCTAGTGCAGTCCAGGCTTAATCTTAGTTAACTGGTGATAGTGGTAGGCAGCAATTCTAGGTCACCCTTGTCTGAGAGGTACGTGATGCTGATCCTTGGGATCTATCGAGACCCTGTGTCAAGTTTATTGGGGGTATGAAAAACACCAGAGGAGGACAGAAAGTTAGCCACAGTCGCATTTTTCAGACTCAAGGAGTTGGGCTCTGAGGGCTGTTTTGAATTGGGAGAGGCTAAGGGTCTGAGAGATGGGGGGGTAGAGTGTTTAGCCAAAGAGGGGCACGGTAGTGGAAGGATCTTTGCCCAAGGAATGTTCTACAATGGGGGACCAGGAATGAGGAGGATGCTGCGACTCTTGTATTACGCCTGGAGGGGGGGCTACGTGGACTATTGAGAGAAGGCCGATGGGAGCCAGCTGGAGATGGATCTTTTTCGCTAGAACGCAGGAGTGGTACTTAAGTCTTCCTTGGAAGTTTAGCCAACCAGCCAAAGCGTAGAACTCACAGGTATGAGTTAATCTGTCACACCCAGTGACTAGGCGGCAAGCTTTATTCAAGGCAGTGTTGATGCTACGAAGGGCGGTGGGTTCCACAGAGCCATATATCACTATCCAGTAGTCCACTAGGGAGAGGATGGAGGAGGCGACCGCAAGATGCATGGCCTGTGTGGGTAAGCAGTGTTTAAGTCTGTAGAGGATACCCACTCTAGTGTTGACAGCAGAGGAGAGAAGTTGTATGTGATTATGGTAGGAGAGGGATGTGTCTAATGAATTTCCCAGGTATTTAAAACATATAACATGTTCAAGTGGGCGCCTTGTTTGTTTTTGATTAGGAGAGCTGACTGGCTGTGTGGGCTTTGTCGGTGGGCAAAGATCATGGACTTTGTTTTTTGATAGTTGATGATCAGGCGGTGTTCAGTGAACCAGGTTTCTAGCTCCCTGAAGAGCTTGTTGGAGGACGCTCGGCTGTGGGTGTTTCCAAAACACTACCGCATCATCAGCGTAGAGTAGCAGGTGACCACTACATGACTTGGGGAGTTTAAAAAGAGGGTGAATAGTAGAGGGCCAAGAATAGACCCCTGAGGGACACCTGAGCAAACTGTTTTACAGGAGGAGATGGTGGTTTTTATCCTGACTTGCTGTGACCGGCCTGTTAAGTAGTCCTTGAACCAAGCAGTAGCCTCAGGGACCACATTTAGTTGTGGAAGGACACAAAGCAATAGCTCATGAAGGACCGTGTCAAATGCCTTGGTCAGATCCACGTAGATCGCCCCTGCTATAGAGCCTTGGTCGAGGGCCTCATGGATGAATGAGGTGAGCTCAGTAAGGGCTGTGACGGTACTGTGCCCGGACCAGAAACTGTGCTGTTCCCAGCAGAGAAGGTTGTGTTTAGTTAGGTGTTCTGATAGTTGGTCCGACACTATTTTCTCCAGTGCCTTGGAGAGAGGAGGAAGTAACGAAATTGGTCTATAGTTGGTTGCATTAGTGGGGTTGCCACTCTTCAGAATGGGTGTGATTATGGCTCTCTTCCAGGTTGAGGGGAACTGACCCATGCATAAAGAGAGGTTGAGAATTTTAGTGAGATGGGGTAGTGTGACATCCAGGGTCAGCCTAATGAGTTTAAGATCTAGGGAATCATTGCTGTGCGGGTATTGGCAATAGCTTTGGAAATGTAGTGTTTTGCCTCAAGGCAGGAAATGACTCTCAGCCGAAAGGGTATCGTATTGTTGTTACTCGAGGTATCAGTGGGAGGGTGGGGGGACAGTGTGGAAGTAGTTAGGGGGGAGTATATGGGAGAGGTCTGAAAAGGCAGAGTTGAGGGCTTTGGCGATAGAGGAAGGATCCTGGGTGATCTCCCCATTTATTGTAAGTTGGGTGGGTGCGGGAGAGTGGGATTTACCACTGAGTTCCTTTATATTGTTCCAAAATTTTTTACCATCTCCCCAAGAGGAGGTGAGAGTATGTTGGTAATAAGTGGCTTTAGCCTGTTGTAGGGCCCAGGTACATTTGTTGTGGGCCTCACGGTATAGTTGTCTATCCTGGGCACGTTGGGAGTCAAGGGCCTTATGCCATAGGTTGTCCCTACATTGGAGCTGGTTCAGTAGTGAGGTGATGATCCAGGGTGTGGTTCTGGTTTTCACTACTTGCTTGGAGAGGGGAGCAAAAATGTTGCAGGCCGTGTTGAAAGTGATTATAAAGTGGGAAAGAGCCAGATCTACAGACTGCGTGGTGTAGATGGGGAGCCAATTGCTGGTAGATAAGTGGGTTTTGAGATTCTCTAAGCCTCCTCTTTTAAGTCGCCTCTGCCAGGTGATTTTGGAGGGGGCAGGGGGTAATTTTCCTGCCCACCAGCAGGTCACTGGGGAGTGGTCACTGATAGAGTCAGGGAGCACAGTGGCTTTGGAGATGTTCCGTGGCCTGTTGGTGAAGATGAGGTCTAGAAGGGTGGATGTCCCTGTTCTAATGTCCCTTCTGGTGGGAGAGGTGACGAGTTGGGTAAGATCGTAAGCCAGGGCAGTGGCTTTGAAGCTGGATGAGGCAGGGGATAGCCAATTGACATTAAAATCTCCCATAATGATAACTTCACTAGTGTTGGGTATGTGGGAGATACTGTGGAGGATAGAGTCAAATGCGAGTTTTTGGTTGCTCGAGGGATATAGGCCGCAGTGATGTGGAGGGTTTTAGTGCCCAGACTAAGTTTAACTGTTAGTGTCTGGGTGCCATATTGTGGTAATGGGTTTGTACTTCAGTGGCATGAATAGAGGATTTAACATAGATTGTGCACCCACCGCCTCTTTTGCTGGTCCTGTCCACCCGGAAGATGGAATAATTACTAAGAGAGACAACCTCATTGGGTATTCTTTCAGAGAGCCAAGTCTCAGACAGGGCTAGGATGTCCAGTGCTTGCTGGGCAATCCAGTCTTGGAGGGGGGTATGTTTTTTTGGTAGGCTACATATATTAAGAGTAGCTAGCAGAAGGCTCCCACTTGGTCTGCTAGATGGGGCCACTGTGCAGGGTGGACCAGGGTTGGGGTGGATATTGCCAGATAATAAGAGAAGTAGTAGGGCATGCCATAGGAGGGCTAACCTGCAGAGTTTGGATGAGTGACGTTGGGTTTGGTAGGGTGTAGGACTTTTCACATTGGTGGAGGGGACAGGGAGACTGGGAGTGATAGTTGCTAAAAGGGTGGGAAGACTGAGGGGGTCTGTTTTGGGGCTTACAAGGGAGGTGGGAGGTTGGGGTCTGGATGGGGGGAGAGCTGAGGTACAGTGAGTATCCTGTGTGAGTGTGTGTGTTAAATTGAGTGTGCGAGTGTAAAAGACAGCATGATAACCAAGGCTTGTGTGGAAGAGGTTGGAGGGACACGGTTTCAAGTCATCGTAGATGAGGAATTGATGTGTATGAAAGTTGTTGAAAAATAATTTAGGTGCCTCTGGGGAAGGGGATTGCTGAGCCTGCTGTATGATCCTGGAAGTCAGGAGGGCTGCTATTAGCAGGGATAGCATTTTATATGTAGGGAAAATGAGGTACATGGCAGCGGCCACTAGTGTTGAATTTTTATAACCTGCAGCTGGAAAAGTGAGCTGATAGGTTATTTCAGCCAGTCACCTGACCAAACCTACCTATAAATTCGAAAGCCGATCAAGGGTGGTGGGGCGGCGGGGCTAAGCCGTGGGCAGCAGAAACGAATCGTTTTCGGTGGCTTTAAAGTGCAGCTTGCAACGGTCATTCAAAAAAGGTGCCAGAAGCAGGATCCCAACAGCAATCCTGGGAAATGGTCGTGATTGCAGCCAGGAGAGTGGGAAGAGAGGTAATTACCTTGTGGCAGCTTGTGTGTAATGCCAGCAGGGAGGGCTTCAGGGACTGGCCCTCGCGACCTCCGGGCTCCTTGGGGGAGGGGGTGCTATCCTGTGGGAGAGGGAAAGAGAGGGGAGGTTAAATAGGCAGCTTGATGGGAGAAGGGATTAGCGTTGGGGGCGGGCAGGCACTAGAGTGGGAAAAGCACAGCAAATGAGCTTAGGGCTATGCTATGAGTCAGGAGTCAAAATTTAACACTTCTACTAGTTTAAATCAGGCTACGCAGTGCTGCAATGTCTGCTCTGAACACAATTCAACCTTAACGGTTACACGTTCCTAAACTTCCCCAGTTCAGCATGTGCAGGGTACAATTAAACTCTTTAGCAGCAGAGACTCCAAGTTTTCAGCGGATTTTACTTGTGCAGTTAGCCCACATTAAATAAAAAATACTAATTCACACAGTACAGCTTGTGCAGGGAGGAATTAATTCTGTCACAGCTAGGCACCAGAAACTCTGAGTTTTTGGCGGCTTTCCCAAGTGGGACTTGTACATTTAGTCACACAATTCATTTAAAAGTTACTGTTCTGCCTGTACAGGGTAAATTGGGTTCTGTCCCAGCCTTGGGTAGCAGAAACGAATAGTTTTCGGCGGCTTTAAAGTGCAGCTTGCAACGGGCATTGAAAAAAGGCTCCAGAAGCAGGATCCCAACAGCAGTCCTGGGAAATGGTCGCGATTGCAGCTAGGAGAGTGGGAAGAGAGGTAATTACCTTGTGGCAGCTTCTGTGTAACGGCGGCAGGGAGGGCTTCAGGGACTGGCCCTCACGACCTCCGGGCTCCTCGGGGCCGGGGGGTGCGATCCTTGTGGCAGCTTCTGTGTAATGCCGGCAGGGAGGGCTTCAGGGACTGGCCCTCGTGACCTCCGGGCTCCTCGGGGGAGGGGGGTGCGATCCTTGTGGCAGCTTCTGTGTAACACCGGCAGGGAGGGCTTCAGGGACTGGCCCTCGCAATCTCCGGACTCCTCGGGGGAGGGGGGTGCGATCCTTGTGGCAACTTCTGTGTAGCGCCGGCAGGGAGGGCTTCAGGGACTGGCCCTCGCAACCTCCGGGCTCCTCGGGGGAGGGGGGTGCAATCCTTGTGGCAGCTTCTGTGTAACGCCGGCAGGGAGGGCTTCAGGGACTGGCCCTCGTGACCTCCGGGCTCCTCGGGGGAAGGGGTTGCGATCCTTGTGGCAGCTTCTGTGTAACGCTAACAGGGAGGACTTCAGGGACTGGCCCTCACGATCTCCGGGCTCCTCGGGGGAAGGGGGTGCGATCCTTGTGGAAAGCTTCTGTGTAACATCGGCAGGGAGGGCTTCAGGGACTGGCCCTTGCAACCTCTGGGCTCTTCGGGGGAGAGGGGTGCGATCCTGTGCATCTTGGTGCATCTTGCATATTTAAAAATAACATTCGATGTTAGTTTGATCACAGTTTTACATATTACTTATTTTAAAAGCAAACCCCTTCTACAAATCTTCCAAGTCAAGTGATGGGCAGAGAGCCTGAGTAAAGGTAAAACAGTGACCAGGGCAAAGTCTCAGCGCGAACATGCAATTTACTGCGATGGCAGGTTTCATCAGTTTGCTGTTCAGTACAACACTTGTTTTATTAAACTGCAATGGAATTTGCAGATGTACTTTGGAATCTAAAATGAAATATCGACTTTTTTAACCATTTGTCAAAAAGGATGGATATGCAGTTCTTTAATTGTATAATCTGAAATGAAGGCAGCATTCTTAAAAGCCATATTGTTCTATAAAATTAAAGCACCACATTGTCCTTAAATTCTTTGTCTTTGATAAGCATCATCTGGCCAGAACGGGCAACCAGCTGTGAGCTCTTTGTGCTGTTTGCAGCAGCGGGATCAGAAACATCTGGCTTTGATGTTTGGAGAGCAGCATATGTGACAGTGTTGGTTTGTTATCTTTTACTCAAAGGGGGTTTGAAGATTGTGATAGGTGTGGGGGGGCGCATGAGCACGCAATGTGCGTGCATGCATGTGGAGGGGGGAGCGCTGGTCATTCAAGCGGAGCTCTCCCTTTCAACTGTACAGCACTGCATTTTCAACTGCTGTCATATACAGCTGCAGCCTTCATTGGAGAACTGGGGCAGCACCTGCAAACACACTGACTGAATTGGAAGACGGGTGCCACACCTCCGAAAACTCAGATGATGGCACTATGTTTCTTGCACATGCGTGCATGCAAACATAAAAATGGGCGAGCTTGAGGGCCTGATACCCATTGAAGGCCAGGACTTAGTGGCACTAACAGACATTTTGTGGTGGGGGAAATGACTAGGGCACCAGCAGAGTGGCTATAGACTGTTCCAAAAAGGCCTGACAGGACAGGGGATGGTTGGAATTCTTCGTATGGGAAGGAGTCACTACGGAGGACAAAGAGGATGTTAGGGGGCATGTAGTATCAGAGTCTATCTGGTATACAATCTCAAGCTACTGGAAAAGGCAGAACAAAAGAGTTACCCTGGGTGTATGTTACAGGCCCCTCACAGCTCTGTGGAGCATGATGCCTGGCTGTTCATGGAAATTAACACAGCAGCCAAATTAGATTCAAAGGTGATCTTGGGGGACTTCAATCACCCGGGTGTAGACTCGTGTGTCATAAAAAGACTAAAAGCAGGGCAGAGACTGACTTCCTGCCAACATTCAGGAGTGCTTCCCAAAATAGCATGTACAACAGGAACGAAATTTGAAACCTTGACCTTGTTTTCAGCCTTGGGGATGTGGTTATCTCCAGTGTGAAAATCAAGGAACCGTTAGGAAGTGGAGACCACAAGCAGGTAGCCTTCCCCCTGGTGACAGGGAAGACTAGTCAGACTTCTGCCACCAGGACCTAAAACTTTAGAAAGATGGACTTTGCCAAGATAAGGGATGAACAAGGATCTGGAGCAGCTGCATGAGACCGGTAATGCAAAGTATATGTGGAACTCATTAAAAGAGGTACTCTAAGCAGCAGCAAAAGGGTATCCCATAATATGGGCGAGTCAAATTGAGCAACTCAATTTGAGCACCTACAGCAATAGCGAGTGTAAAGCAATAGCGAGGATAGTACACAGGGAGTGTCTCAGTGAGCTACACTTGCTGTATTAGGTTATAGGGCTGTGTTTAGCCAGGCAGTTTCCAGCTGGCTGTTTGGTGCAGTGGCTTCAATCACTGTCTGTGTATGCAGTGGACCTGGGTTCGAGTCTGGCTGTGGGGACTGATTTTTTTTTCTCAATATATATATTTTTACATCCCATTTCCCCGTTTCCTCCTGCCCACAGGTTCCCCCCCCAGGTAGCCCCCTCCCAAGTTTTCTCCTTTCCCCCTGTCCACCACCTAAGTTGATTATATTAATTATAGAGGAAGCATATTGACCCCGGACAGAAAGTCAGTGACCATCGCTGTCTGCAGCGGTTACTGTCATTCACATTGTCATTTTCATTGATGATGTTGGGTTCACTGTTGTCGGCGCTCTTTTTGAGTCATCATTATCACATAGAACCCAGCAAAAGCCTACGTCCAGTTATCAATAAGGGAACAAGAGCCAAGAAGTACCCACTCTGCAGCTCAGCACGGACTTGAAGCAATGTATCCTGAACAAAAAGAATGTCTTATGACTGCTGGAAAGAGATGAGTTGTCTTCAGGCTTGAGAGGAGTACGTAGCAGAACTGAAAAATAGCAAATTGCAAGACTAAAATTAAGGAAGTCAAAGAGGAGCCAGCAGTCAAGACAGCAGCAGTAGCTGTGAACAACCACAAAGCCTTCTTCCAGCACATAAAAAGAAGAAGGCAGGTGAAGGATGGGGTTGGGCCTCTGAAAACTTGATAAACGGTAGAGGAGGTTGTGAGAGAGCCAGGGGTAATGGCTGAGCTGCCAAATTAATAGTTCCCTTCAGTGCTCACCACAGCGCTTCTAGTGTGGGGAAGGATGCTCACTGGGAGGGTCTGTGACATTAAGGGTAGCCACAGTGCAGCCAGCAGACATCACACCCACACTGATGGCTAATTTCCTGAGAAAGATTAAGCACTATTAGCCCGAAAGGGGGATAGGATACATGCCAGGATCACAGTGGAGCTAAAAGAACAATTGTCAGGTTCACTTGCAGTACTCTTTCATGAGTCTATCTGGATAGATGTGGTGCCAAAGGACTGTGAAGTGGTTGATGTGGTCTCCATCTTCAAGAGGGGATGATGTCCAACCCAGGAACTCCAGGGTGGACTGCTTGACAACAGTGCTGAGCAAGGTCCTGTAAGTCATTATCCAGGGCAAAATAGTGGAGCACTTGTTTGAGGCCAAGGTTCTTGGTTGCTCTCAGTATAGCTTTATGTAGGTAGATTGTGCCAAACCAAGCTGATCACCTTCTTTAAGGGTGTGACTAGGGAGGTGGATGGGCAGGGCCATGGACACAGTCCATCTGGACTTCAGCAAGGCCCTGGATACTGCAATGTATGCCAAGGCTCTGGGAAAAGTACAGCAAAGTGGTATACCCAAAACATACACAAGATGGACTGCTAACCGGACTGGGGCAGCATGCTGAGGGTTGTGGTGGACTGGCACTACTCCGCATGAAGGGGGTACTCAGCGGTGTCCCTCACAGATTTGTGTAGAGCCACTACTGTTCAACACTTCATCAATGATCCGGCAGCTTGGATCCTGAGCAGGCTGCTAAAAGTTCACTGTCCATGGTAGACTTCCTTGAGGTTAAAGACAACCCTCAGGAGGACCTGAACAAGCTGGGTGATAGGTCAGACTCCTCATGCCACAGACTCGGTGTAACCAAATGCAAGGTGCTATGCCTGGGTAGCCTGCTGCATCACTAATACATGCTGCCCTTTGTGTGTGCCTTCATACCACAATGGTGAGTTATTGTTCATCCCACTTTTTCATAGACACAGCCATTTAATTTGTATTGTAAACAGAGGTAGGACCTAAAGTTCCAACAAGCAGTATGCCCAGTTCCGCTATGTGACCATGCAGCAGACACTGGCACAGGTGTTGCAGCATCAGTCAAACAAAACAAAAGGAAAACAAAATAAACCTTTATTCTGTTAAATACACCACACCATGGAATGCTGGGATCTGGCAGAATCTGACATATTGTGTGCCGGGACTGTACACAATGGCCTAGATATTCAAAGGGGTTGCCCCTGGCGCAACCAGGTTGCACCAGCGCAACCCCTGCAATGACCCAGTACGACATTCAAAAGGGGGACCTGCACAGCGCAAGTTCTGATGTGCCGGGGTGCATTGGTAATGTATGCGGTGCATCTAAAGAGGGCGTGCCCATGCATATGTGGCACATCTCGATATTCAGCATCTGCTGGCACAACCCCTAGATACACCGCATACCAGAGCATAAAGTTGAGCCAGAAAAAAAGGCTCAAATGCCAGCCACCCACTGATAGCCTGCTGTATTTCAGGGTGCAACACAGCAGCCGTTAGCTGTGGGTGGTCACCCGCCCACCCAGGACACCGTCCACAAGTACCCATATAGTCCCTGGTAGTCTAGTGGTACCCCCCTTCCTCCCTGTTAGCCCGATCACTGTAATAATGTATAAAATCCAGCCCTGATAGTCTAATGGTAGCCCTCCTCCCTCCCATTAGCCCGATCATGGGTAATATGATGTAAATATAATCTCTGGTAGTCCAGTGGTACCCTTTTCCCTGCCCATAGCCGTGATTGTCGGTAAAATGACTTAAATACAATCCCTGGTAGTCTAGTGGCCTCCCCCCACCCCCGGAACCCTGATCGTGGGTAATACCTACAGCTCATAATCCTGGTGATCCAGTGGCACCCCTACCCCTCCCACCACAGGACCCATGCCCACCCAGCTCCCCCCATCATCGGCGGCAGCTGCAACCGCCCACATACCACCCGGCTGCCTGACGAATGACAGCTTACAGTATGGTCTGAAGCCCATAGGTCCACAGTGTGGACCAAGGGGTTTGCAGGCATATTGTACAGGACAGTCAGATTTGTGACTGTCCCATTTAGTATGCTCCTGCAGCCCATTGGTCCACACTGTGGGACCAATGGGCTTACAGACCATACTGTAAGCTGTCATTCAGCAGGTGGCCAGGCGGTATGAGGGTGGGTTGCAGCCGCCCACTGATGACGGGGAGGGAGCTGGGTGGGCAGGAGGTCCTGTGCAGGTGGCAGGGGTGGGGGGCTGCCACTGGACCACCAGGGAGTATGAGCTGTAGGTGTTACCTGCAATCGAGGTTCTGGGTGGTGTGGGGAGTCACTAGACTACCAGGGATTGTATTTAAGTCATTTTACTGATGATCACAGCTACAGGCAGGGAAGGGAGTACCACTGGACTACCAGAGATTATATTTACATCATTTTACCTGCAATCAGGCTAACGGGATGAAGGGGAGCTACCACTAGACTACCAGGGCTGGATTTTATACATTATTACGAAGATGATACCCAGCTCTACCTCTCTTTTGCCCCCGACCAGGATGGAGCTCTCTCGGTCTTTAACAACTGTCCGAAAGAAATCCAGGATTGGATGGATTCCAGTTGGCTGAGGTTGAACTCGGAAAAGACTGAGGTACTGGTTGTGGACCCAGGTCCGCAGCTAGGAGGGTCAGGTGTTGGTGCGCCCTCTGGAATTTTTCTTGGTGGAATCTAGCTCCCAACCTCTGAATGGGTACATAACCTGGGGGTAGTTTTTGATGATGGACTGACCCTACATTCTCAGGTGTCAGCTGTCATCAAAACTTCCTTTTATCATCTTAGGAATATCACCAGGATTAGGCATCTGGTTCCATCTGACAACCTTCCTACCTTGGTCCACGCCTTTGTGTCCTCGCACTTGGATTATTGCAACTCCCTTTATCTAGGGCTTTCTGGGGTTGAAAGCCATCACTTGCCACTGGTGCAGAATGCGGCAGCATGGCTTTTGACAGGATCTGCTCGATCCTGCCATAGTACCCCGGTGCTGCACGAACTGCACTGGTTGCCAGTACAGTGGTGGATCAACCTTTAAAGTCAGTTTACTGACTTTTAAAGCCCTACATGGATGGGGCCCGGACTATCTGAAAGAGCTTCTGGTCCCTTACTGCCCTGGCCGATCACTCCGCTCGGCAGATGAGGGGTTGTTAGGGATTCCAAGGGTGAAGTTGAAGTCATCTGGTTCTAGAACTTTTGCTTATGCAGCCCCCACCCTTTGGATTTCTCTACCTCGCTAATTACGGGAGTGTGCAACTGTGAAGGAATTTAAGCAGGGTTTAAAAACCTACCTGTGGCAAAAAGCTTTTATAGTTAACTGAAATGAGCAACTGTTGTATTGGTATCTGATTTTAACTGTATTAATCTGTCATTTGATGTTGTGTGACTTGCTTTATATTGTTAGGTGCCTTGGCAATGGAAAGGTGTCATATAAATAAATTTATTATTATTATTATTACCACGATCGGGCTAATGGGAGGGAAGGGGGTACCATGGACTACCAGGGATGGGTTTTCTATCATTTTACCGGCTTTCAGGGTTATAGGGTGGGGGTGCCCCAGGACCCACTCTGTCCGCACCACATGCAGTGTAGGGCACCAGGCGCATTTCACCAGGCTGCCCTGCTCAACTCATGCAAATGGGGCCATAATAACATGCAAATGGCCCCATTTGTGCCTTGCATACATTATGGCCCCATTTGCATGCCCAAGTCTGAATATCTTGGGATATGTACCCAGTGCAACTACAGTTGTGCTGGAGCATTCCCAGTCCTTCCTGTCTGGGGACTGTGCTGGCGCATTGTATATGCACCATGCACATTCTGTGCTATATTGAATATTCCCCTGTCTGGCCTCGGCGCATCTCGGTTGTGCCACGCCTTCCCTTGCACCATTGCCTGGTGCAGTCTGAATATCTGGGCCAATGTGTACAGATCCTCTTGCTGTGGTAGTGTAGGAAAAAGATCTGGGAGTCATAATGTACAAGGGGTTTAAGCATGACAATAAGTCTGCATCCAGTTTTAAGAGGGCTGGCAGAATGTTGCTGTGCTTCAAGAGGGGTGACTAGCATAGCATGAGAAATATTCCTACTACTATACAAAGCACTATTCAGGCCCCATCTGGAGCACTGCTTCCAGTTCTGGGCTCCCCTATACCAAATATACATCGAGGCAGTAGACAGGGCAAATACAGGGCCAGTAAAATGATCAGGGATATGGGGGACAAAAGCTGTGTGGAGAGGTCAGAGGCCCTTAACAGATGCACCCTACAGAAAAGGAGGCAGCTGAGAAGGAACAAGATCTTAGTCTTCTGAAAACTCAAGTGTAAGCTCCCCTTCCGTATGGAAATTTTTGAGTGGTGACACTCATGACACTTGGACTCGTGACAACTTGGGAGGGTCAGCACACCACAACTATATTCCAATGTCCTGCGCAGCCAGTATAGTGTTATGCTTGTGCAACTGTGTTAGTTTGGTTTTGGCCATTCGCACTCTCTATTCCAGAGGAATTACCACCCTGTAGGGGTATGAAAGGCAAGGAACCCTTGGAGAGGGTTCCACCCCTAGAGGTGCCACAGGACGATTCCCATGGCTAAAGGTACCTTAGAAATCCCAAAAAAAGAAATGTAGTACAATCATATCCCAAAGAATGTGGTGACATGAAGCTTATGAGCAAGCAGGAACTGTGACATAGGAGCAGTAACTGTAATGTAGTAGTAGAGAAGCATAGAGAGTTTGATAACATAATGAAATGCCCAGGTTTGCGAAGCATGATACTGATGGTTTCTGTTGAGAATGAGGAATCCTCTAAGGAGAGAGGAAATGGCAGGACAACCTCCACCTCCATCCAACAACAGAACCTACCTAAAGAAACTAGGGGACTACTATGCTAACTAACAATCATGACCTGAGGCAGTGGAGGAGAGAAAAAAAATCCTATGAGGAGGAAATCTATGGGGATCCAAGGCCTAGTTCACCTTCCCTTCAGACTTGGAATAGTTTATTTAGTGATGGCTCTGCAGCTGCAATTTGGAAAACCCAATTAAAGAGAGGTGGAAAATATTCCAGTTTGGAGGAAGGCTCTCGCTCAAACCCTCGAGTGGGAATGCCTTGGAAGGTTGAGAGAAAACTCTGCAGCATGATAGGCAACCAAGGCAGGAGGAGGAGAGCAATGAGTGCTGAGGTACTCACCTGGCCTACTCGTCCTAAACTCAAACCAGGTGAACCAGAGGCAGTCATAGGGAGAATGCGGTGAAGGTGCCTTGCTAGGGAAACCACTAAAGTCAATGGCTAACCATTATAGTGGAACACTAGGAGGTAACTTTTTCCACCCTTCACAGCTAGTCTTAAATGCTACATCAGGAGCTGCTGAAGCTAAAGCCAAACCCAGAGTGAGGACATTCCCAGCTATGGGCCAAGTGAGAAGGACCCCTCCCCAAGTTTGACACTTGAGATGCGGACTAAATGCAGAGCAAGACCATCAGCTGCAGGGAACCTGCACCAGAATGATATGGCTGGCATGCCCCAAAAACTGATAGAGAGCTGAAAAGCTGTTGATCAGCTGAATGAGCACTGGTATGCTGAAACGTAATGAGTGGTGAGTGCTGAGACCTTGCAGGTTGAATGCAGATTGAATGCAGCAGACATCCCAGAGGCTGAAGCTGAGGGGATGCAGTAAGCATGAAGCAGAGATTGCGTAAGCAAGAGTGAACCTGCACGTAGGTCAGAAAACAGTAGTAGTGATAAGTGGACCTGCACGTAGGTCTGGATAACATGTAGCAATGAAATAGCACTAAATTGTGGGGCAAGCCAGCCAGACATGAAGAAGCCAAATCAAGGTGACAAATACTCTGAGGATTTTCAGCAATGAGGCAGGATTTAGAACAGAAATAATTAGCCACATGGGGCCACAACTCCCCAAGCACTCCCCAGTCCCCGTCGTAGGACAAACAAGAAAGTGATGGAAGGGCTGAGAACCACATGCTGATATTAAAGCTAGGTTAACAGCCTTAGCAGGAGCTTTTTGGCTGACCTCAGAGTAGAACAGGGTGAATAAATGTAAAAGCAACATCTGTATGAAGTACACTGAGTAGTAACAGCAATGAATATAAATAAGGAGACACAATGCTCTGAAAGTAGGTGTAGCCAGGCAGTGCAATGAAGCTGCTATAATGAGACAAGTAGAATGAGAGAGCATGATTGAGCTGCATAGCTAGGTTCAGTGTAAGCCAGAGTCAGATGAAATCAATTGAGTATGCAACATGAAGCAGCTATGGTTGAGCTGAAGCACACAATTAATGATTGCAGTTGCATTGCAGTATTTGAGAGTTGTGAGTAACTGAAAGCAAGTAGTATGTACTCTGGAGTAGCAGTATGCTAGGAGCTTAGAAACAAAGCCCCCCCAAAAGACAAAACCAAAGACACACGAACACAGAAAACAGGGAACAAACAGAAGAAAGCACACAGCTAAAGGCAAAATACAAATCAGAAGCAGGAAAAGAAACATAGAAGCCCAGCAGAGACAAGCAGGAGCAGCAAGGTGAGGGGGCACAGGACCCAGACAGCCAGGTAGGCCCAACCAGCTCAGAGGACAGACCGACAGAGCCCTTGACTGCAAAGAAAAAGTGCTTCACAATGAGGCCGAGAGGAACTGCTTATATAGCTCAGGAAGTGGTAGTGGCTGGCTGCTTGGCCAGTGAACTCCAGGCATAGCCTTTCCAATTATATGTTGTTAGGATGAAATTCTCCATCTAGGTAGTGGAAACAGCAGGGAACCAGGCACCATAGTTGCAATAACAATAACAAACATGAATTTCCCCCCATCTGAAGAATCTAGTTTTTCCTTTATTCACACACAGACAAATATTAGCTGATGAAAAACATGGTGGACACTTAAATCCAAATTAAGAGCTTTAGATAAGACTCACACAAATTCATTTGTTACTATTTTTGGAAGGTTCAGATGACTGCACAACTGGCAAGCAAGTTACTACTCAAATCAACGACTGGATGGCCACCAGCAGGTTTAGCCTCAAACTAGGCAAAACTGAGGTGCTTCTGACTGAATCAGGCTCCTACGGGATAGCAGTGAACTGCAGGGCCATCTTTTTGCAGTAATATACTGAGCTCAGGATAGGGTGCATAATCTAAGCATTATCATGGACTGCAAGCAGAATCTGAAACATCATGTGGCAGCAGTAGTCTGCAATGGATTTTTTCATCTATGTACCATCACCCAGATTAAACCCTAATTAAAGCCAGATTACCCGATTAAACTTGTGCATGCCTTTGTTACCTCCATGCAGGATTATTACTTTCTACAGTACCTGGGGTTATCTGGGGGTTTGATATGTTGCCTGCAGCCAGCCTAGAGCACAGTGGCCTGGTTGATATCTGGAACTTCTCAGTCTCAACAAGTCTTGCTGGTGCTCCGTGATTTGCACTGGCTGCCTATTCAGTGTGTATCAACTTCAAGATAGGCTTGTTGGTATACAGGGCCCTGCATGATTTGGGCCCAAGCTATTTAAAAGATCTTCTGACCCCATACACACTATCTGTCCTTTCCATATAGAAACAGAATTTTTGGCAGAGAAGGACCGCTTGGCCCACCCTGCCTGCCCAGTCTTCTGAGATAGGTTTACTTGGTGTTTGTCAGTCTAGGTTAAAGCTCTCAGGAGGTAGAACTTTTGAGACAGCTGGGCATCTGTTTTGGAACAGTCTTTCAGCTGGGGTCTGGGCTGTCACCTCAGTGGACTCCTTTAAATGCACACTTAAGACTTATCTTTTTACATTAGCATTTCATGAGAATGTATGAAATCATATATACAGTGGATTCCACTTGTATACCATTCCGGATGTATGCACAAAAAACTGAAGTCCTGATTCTTGCTGTATTCCAGCAATGTTTTTTTTTTTTTTTGCATGCACAGTTTTTTGGTTATATGCTCATTTGTTTCATCTTGACATGCTCACCAGCAGCTCCCCAGAAGGTCTTTGTCACCTCTTTGACAGTTGCATTCAGTTGTCATTCCCATGCAGCCACTAGATTATCCACTGTAGCTAATCTACTAATCACCTGACAAATGCCAGAGCCCAGTTACACCTGTACCCCCCCCCCGCACCATAGTGATAGTGATTGCTGTTAGTTTTCAGTTATGATTAACTCACAAAGGGTGATGGACTGATGGCAAAGGATCTGACTTCAAAATTCATGCTACTCACTGAAAGCCACATTCACTCCTGCTTGCTGCAGCAGAAGTGGATCAGCATCAGTGAGTGTTCAGTTTAGCAAAAAAAATGTATGTGCTACGGTAAAGGCTGTCACTTTTCATATTGCTTAAAATAACATTTAACAGCATTTAAGATGGCTTGGGTACATTTGTGAGCTTATGAGTTACATTTGTAATGGGTTCCCATTGATTTCAATATGCACCCATTCATTTCTATGGTGTCCTGGTTTATGCACATTCCAGTTGTATGCACAAATTCAGCTTGTCCTGGACATGTGCATACATCAGGAATCCACTGTATATAGATACAGTGTTCCCTCGCTAAAATGAACAGAAGGGGAGCCATAACGTGTGTTCATTATAGCACCCACTTCATTATAATAAGGGATGCCAAAAAAGCAGTCAGGCGCTTAGTTTGTGTGTGCTGTATTAAACAGCCACCCTGGTGCCACATCCCAAGGTATCTAATCTTAGTACCTTAACTTTGCTTTTTAATTTTTTTATGTTAAAACATCACTTTATGTTAATTTCAATGTGATTTGACAGATTACATACAGTACTGAAGTTCAGCCTACAACTGCATCCCTTTCCCGTTCATCTGCCTGCCTCCCCAACTGTGGCTTGACTGTGGCTGAGACATTACTCCCCCACCCAACACATCCCTACCTGTTGGCAGTTTATTTGCAGTACGCTAGTTAAAAAGTTTATTTCTTCTGTTTGTGGCTATGTCTTTACTCTTAGTGGTCCTGCCTGTCTCGTCGACTGATCAACTGACTTCTGGGTTTACTGCAACTCCATGATGGCACTGAGAGTAAGGAAAAGAACCAAAATGCAGAATATAACTAACATAAAGCAAATAAACTGCTGCCAGATAAGGGGATGTGTAGTGGAAAAGGGGGTAATGTCTCGGCCACAAACACAGTCGAGCCACAGTCTGGGGAGGTGAGCTAGTGAACGGAAAAGTCTTCATAAGCTAATCCTGGTGCTTCTCCACCCTTAAATATGGGAATGATTCTGAACCGTGAGACCGCATTAAAAAGTTATTTAACAAAAAATAAAGCTGGCCAACAATTCCAAAATATGAATCTCAACTATGAGACTGTGCATTTACTTAGAGGAGTACAGGTGAGCAGTGGTGTGACAGCAGGAACAGCTGATTGCTGTTTGGAGTCATGCTCATCATTCGTAATAGCTGGGGTTTTGTTATACTGGGTTCAGTATAGGGAGGCAGCACTGTACATAGAAGCTGATGGTGAAAAAAGGCTCTTGGTCCAACCAGTCTGCCCACTGTACCTAACTATTCCTCCTTGCCCTTGTGGCAATCCTCCCCTTTCTTACTTCCCCTCTTTTCCTAACTACACCAACCAGCCTGTCCCATTCTTGCTTGAAGCTGCTTATCACTGCTGCTGATCTTGTCCCCACTAGTGCCAACTATGGCACCCAGTAAGCTAAGTGAGGGGGGCTACTAGGACCGGGAAGGAGAGTTGCAGGATGTCAGTGGGGGCTTGCCCACACAGTTCAAAGAAAGAGCCGCCACGTGTAATTAGTAGCAGCTGTGAGCGGACAAAGCTTTATAGACTGAATCCAGCTACCTGTCTGCCAGTTAAAGACTGAATCCTGCTACTTGCCTCATACTGCTGACCTAGTTCCCTGCTAGTGACAACTATGCATCACCCATGCTGGGTAAGCTAAGGGGGGGGGGTGTCCACAGGGATTAGGAAGGAGGGGTCACATGATGTCAGCAGGGGTGAGCTCTAGCAGTTCAAAAGGAGTGCCACCCGAGAGGGAGTCAAAGGCAGGAGGCTCAGAGGATTCTGCATGTATTTTTTTATTTTCTTTTTCTGTTTGTTTTTTTTTTGTTTTAAATCTTGTACTACTGTTTTTAAGTTGAAATTGTTTTAGATTAGGGTTTTGTTACTTTTTGTAGATATATAATGTGGCTACTGTGCTTGTTTATCCTTATTCTGGAGGTGGGCTCTACGTGTGTGGAGAATAGGGCTGAGGGGGCTGGTGGGACGGGTTGTTACATGTTTTTGTTTTATTTTAACATTAAACTCCTTATTATAAAAAGAAACACATCAGCAATACAACCGAATAAACAGTTAACATGGACCACATAGTACATACAGAGATTAAAAAGGATGGTTAGAACATCAGACTACTCATTTCAACTGCAATCAAGTATAGATAAATAAGAAACAGTGTAAGGCATAACAAACCTTTACAGTTCTAGAATTAATTTGACATCAGCAAATGACAGCTTGTACAGAGAGGCAGTGTTACGACCCATACTTCAGTGACTAGGGGTGAAAGAGGGATTGGCATGAGACAGACAGGGAACCCAAGTTTCATAATACAGAGGCATTTTGTTCATTGCTTGATGAGATATACTTCATTTTGAAGCTAACTGCCACACAGCTACTTGCCATTCATTTATGGTGAGTATATCCTTGGATCTCCACCATCTGAGTAGTAGCCTTTTTGATATCAGGCTCACAGCAATTATCCAATGTATGCTGGGGTCTGATTTAGGAAGGTCAGAACAATGTATGCCCAAAAAGAATCAGCGGGGCTTCCAGCTTAATACATGGAGATAGAACCCTTTTAAAAAAGGTTAGTACCTGGTTCCAGAAAGAGCAGCTCCATGGGCACTCCTGTAGAATATGGGATAGGGATCCTTCATCTTGTTCAGAGCACCAACGGCTATTGTTGGACATGACTCCTCTAACACAGAGGAGCTGTATAAGTCGGGCTTCAATGTTTCCACAAGATGCATGTATACTAAACTCACAAAGGTTCTAGGTGTTATCAGAGACAGGAATACCCAACACGTCTGCCATTTCTGTCTGCAGCTGGTCATGGTAGGGGCCTATGATTTCTTAATAATCTGTTAAACATGCCCAACTGGCCTCTACCATGATCTAGACTAGCATTGTTGAAACCTGGCTGACACCAAGCACTCCGGACCATGCCATCTCACTACAAGGCTACAGTATTTTCAGACTGGACAGGACTAATAAAAGGGGGGGGTTGTGCTATTTACATTAAGGACAACCTCTCTAGCCACCCTGTCTGCTTTTCCACCACTAACTCCTCTGTGCAATTTCTCCCTGTCAAGCTACTACTTGGTGCCCAAAATAAAGTGCTTACTGTGGTTGCTGTCTATATCCCTCCTAAAGATCCAGGGTCCGGCCTCCAGACTGTTCTTGAATTTGTAAGATCGCAACCACCCGACACCGAGCTCCTTCTCCTTGGTGACTTTAATATAAATTGGTTCGCATCAGACGTTGGGTCCCTCAAGGATGCTACCCTAGCAGCTACCTAACGCAGATGGTGAGCTCCCCCACTAGAAAAAACTACAAAACTGGAACTTGCACTCTCATTGACTGGATCCTTGCAAGCCACCCAGCCCGCATAAAAAACACAGTTCTCTCAGACTCAAAACCGGTCCTCACAGGTGTTCCACAGGGGTCAATCCTAGGCCCCTTCCTTTTCAGCCTTTTCCTAAACTCTCTCCCCAAATCCTGCCCGGAACAAATAATCCTTTATGCTGACAATGCCGTGATTCTCTCCTCTCATAAGGACCCGAAACCCTTACTCCAGAGCCTGCAACTTGCTTTCTCAATGTTGAAAAGTGGTTCTTAGATCACAAGCTGGTCCTAAATCTCAAAAAACAAAATCCATGCTTTTCTCCAGTCCACAAAACAGAAAAGACAAATTCCACTTACTATCAAAACATACCCAGGAAATACCCTTGAACAAGTGCCAACATTTAAATACCTTGGAATCACCTTTGATCAAGGTCTTACCTTCTGACCACATTGATAACACAGCGAAACGGTGAACCAGCGATTGGTATCCTGTTCAAACTGGCAATTCCTTACCCAAGCTGCACTGAGGATTGCTATCCAAAGCTCTGTCATCTCAATCATAGACTATGGCTTAATTATCTATGGCTCTGCCACTACCACCGCACTAAGGCGCATCACAACCACCCTAAACAAGGCCTGCTGGAGCGCAAAGACGTACTCATACATGTGAGCTCTACACTGAAACAGGATGGTTGCAACTCTCAAATCACATAAGGTATCTCACATGCTTGATGGCAAAAAAATCCATCTGGGGCCGCACTCCACCATGTATCCAAGACCTACTTTGCCCGAATACCAGCATCCGTCCCACCAGAAGATTGGAACACCAGCCTCTCCAGGTCCCCAGATGCCAGACCACACAGGGCCAAAGATCTTTTGCCTATCGTGCCCCCAGCTGGTACAATGCCCTGAGCTCGCTCATTACATCCTCCACGTCACTAGGAGCTTTCAAATCTATGCTTTACTCTCACTTCTCAGCCTCTAGCTCCTGTGACTGCCTTGACTAATGATTCTTCCCTCATGGCTGTTTTTATTGTTTTTCATCCTCCTCTTCTGCTCCTTTCTTGACAAAGGCATCTGAGTACCTGTAACTACTCTAAGTCTGCTCCCCTCCCCATATCTCCTCCTACCCTTCCCAAATTGACCATTCCTCCAATGTTTTGTTTTTTTCCTGTGATGTACTGTATTATACTGGCTTACTGAAACCTTATAATTTGCTGACCATTCTATGTAACATGTCGTGTTCGTTTGTGCATTGATGATGTGGAACCTTTATAAAAGAGCTATTGGCTCAAAGGTAATAATTCCTAGAACAATAAACTAAACTAGCCATTATTGTATTAGGAGTCTGTATGGAACATTCAAGTGCTTCTTGAGTTGAGGAGATATGGCAGCACAGAGATGGAGGTATCTAGAAAAGTCTATTGAGAGGAGGTTATAGTGGGCCTTAAGATCTTTGTATGTTTTCAGATGCATCTGCCCAGTGGGGCAGAGGTGAGAGACCTGTGTAATCCCTGCTTTTTTCCATTTAGCCCAGTGCATAACTTTACAATCTATGGTGAACAGGGGGTTGTTCCATAAGGGTGCATGTGGGATGGTGGCTGGGTGGTAGCCTAATGTTGAAGTTAGTTTTTCCCAATATTTAAGTGAAGTGGTGAGTATGGGATGTTGTTTGATGAAGTTGGGTCTGGGGGCATAAACGATAATAAGTGGGTAGTGATTGGAGACATAGTGGCCTATATATAACCAGAGAGAGGGATATTTCTCCAGGGAGGGAGAACCATCTAAGCACTTGGGATGCGATGAAGGCTATGTGGTAATGTGGAAAGTGGGGGAGAACCCAGCCACCATCTTGCCAGTGCTTCCTCAGCTTGCCTCTGCCTATGCGTGGAGGTATGCTTTCCCATGCAAAGTGGCCTTTCATGTGGTAAAGCTGGTCGAACAACCTATAAATGATAGGAATAGGTAGGTGGGCTAGTAGGTGAAGTACTTTGGGAGCTAGCATCATTTTAATTGCATCAATTTTTCCTGATGAGAGGTGGAGTGATTTCCAGCATTCAATGTCCACTTTGAAGGCTTCCAACAGGGGAGAAAAGCTAGCCTGGCAGACATTGGAGATGGAGGGGGTAATGAGTATCCCTAGGTATGAGATGCTCTGCTGTGCCTATTTCCAGGTTGTGTTTTGGAAGTGATGTTGCTACAAAGTGGGTTAAGCGGGAGGATTTTGGATTTGGAGTGGCTGACCTGCAACCCGGAGACTTTGGAACATTTATGGAGAAGCTGTTGCCCGGAGTAGGAAGGCCTAAGGTGCATCAGCCAGAAAAAATAAGGAAGTTGTCTGTGTAAGACAAAGATTTGTTCTCTCCATTGGAGGTACTTATACCGGCTGGGTACGTATACCGGCTATTGTATGGGTCGATCTAAGGGCAACTGCCAGGGGTTCGAGGGCTAGTAATATTAGTAAGAGGGATAGTGGGCAGACTTATCTTGTCCCTCTGAATAAAGGGAAGGGGGAGACAGTATGCTATTAGTGGGAATTCTCACAGTGGTTTTGATACATGGTATGAACTGCTTGTAAAAAATAGGGGCCAAACCCCAGTCTGTGCACCACCTCAAAAAGGAAGGACCATTCGATAGAACTGAAGGCTTTTTCAAAGTCAGTTGTGAGGGCTGCAGTGGGGGTTGGTAGGGATTTGGCTAGGTGGTGTAAGTAAAAAAGGGCACAAAAGTGGTCAGCGTTTTAGACGTAGTTTAATAAATCCAACCTGTGATGGATGGATGAGGTCAGCAAGGGACTTTTCAAGGCAGGTAGCCAGTACTTTTGCCAGTATCTTGGCATTAGTGTTGATGAGAGAAAGTGGGCAATAGTTTCCTGGGGCTAGATGGTCTTTCCCTTTTTTTAGAGAGGGTGGTGATGATAGCCTTTCTGGAGGAAGGGGGAGAGAGTTGGAGGTCATAGAGAAATTAAACTCCCTGAGGAGCAGGGGGAGAAAACATTTTTGAACTCCTGGTAGAAATCAGTGGGGAAGCCATCACTCCCTGGGTATTTGTTCTCATTCTTTGAAAGAACAGCACTGGTAATTTTAAGATGAGAGATAGGTGACTCCATTTGCTGTGATTGCATCTAAGTGAGGTGAGATGAGGTGAGGTGAGGTAGGGGAAGGGGATCCAGGAAGACTGCCATCTGTGTGGGGGAGGGTTGCACCTGAGAAGAGTACAGTGTGGTGTGGTAGTTTTCATGGTATTATTAACCTGAGAGGCATCAGTGCATATTGTACCAGTTTTCTGGAGTAAGCCTGTTATGTGCCCTTCGGCTTGCAGTTTTTGGAGCCTATAGGCTAGGACCTTTCTGGCCCTTCCCCTCCTTCCCAGTATTTATTGCCAGTACAAATTAATGCAAGCTCCAGTTGTTACATGTTTTTAACAAGCATGGAGATGCTGAAGCCAATTGGGGCTACTAATTCTTCTATTGAATAAATGGGGTGAACATGGTTAGTGCAAAAGACTCATGTAAGCCGAAACCTGGGCTTTGGTAATAATACAGATTTACAAATCTTGTGGGGAACCAAGGATACAGGAAACATACCTGTTCATTTAGTAAAGTAACACACAGCAGGGGCCAGATATTCAAAAGAATGCCCTGGCACAAACCCCAGTTTGCCCATGGAAACTGGGTTTTGCACAGAAGTGCTATATTCAAAAGCCCTGATAGCACAGGTGCATTGGGCTTGGAGGGGAGTGCAAGGCAAAACAATGCACATGTGGGGGTCGGGGACCTAAATATCGGCGCAGTCCGATATTCAGAGTATTTGCTTCATGCAAGACACTTTGCATGGTCCCCTTGTGCAGAGAAAATACCACCGACCAAAATCTAGTCTTTATCTGGCACAACCCTAGTGGTTGCCGAAGGTAGTGCATTGCCACCCCTCCACCCCAACACAGTGCTCCCTAGTGGCAAGTGGTGCCAACTCACTCTCTGATCCCACTGCTGTATGTGTAATCATAAGTTCTTGGTGTCTAGCAGTGGCCCTGCCCACCGATCACACTCCCATGTGTTTACTCTTAAGTCCCTGGTGTCTAGCAATGCCCCCTGCCCTCTGATCCTGGTCCTGTGTTATGTACAGAAACATCCCTGCCATCCAGTGGTGCCCACCTCCCTCCCTACATTGGCGGATCACCAATCACTGCCAGATATGAAAAGCTTACGATATCTCTGGTATCCAGTGGTCCCTAACCCCCTCGCAACACCCATTCCCATAGTGTAGTACTATCTTCCTGGTGTCCATTTTTCCCTCCCCCTCCTGACACCCATTCCTGTAGTGTAGTACTATCTCCCTCATGTCCAGTGGTCCCTCTCCCCACCCAATACCCGTCCCCATACATAGGAATGCCCCCACCCCGGTGTGTCAAAACACCCCCACACACACACACACACATATGGCTGGCCCACCACAGTTGTACAACTCCTGTATGAGGTAGCCTCAACAGCAAAGCCCCAGCCTGTTGCAAAGGCATAGCTATGCCTGCCACTCCAGCCAACCCCCATTGGTGGTAGTGGTCCCCCCCATCCACGGCACCAATGACCTCCCCTCCCCCGGTCCTCCTTACCATACTGTCGGTGCCATGCTGTAATGACAGCTGGTGACACAGCCTCACCACACAGCACCTTGGCCACCCACCATCTGATAGTAGCAGGGATCATGCCGCACATTTATAGGGAACATTTGTCTGAGGATGGAGCAACTGGCAAAAGACTTGACCCACATTAATTTAAGGAAAACCATCAGTTCAACTCTCCTGGACCTGATCTTCACAAACTGCCCCTAGAACTGTAGAGAGGCAGGTGTAACACCATCTATTGTATCAGAGATAAGGGGAGGCAGATTACCCGGTAATTCAAAAATGGTCCATTTCAGATCTTTTAAACATCTTTACTTTTCATTCTTTTCTACCGATTTGGATAGGATTGATTGGGACAGACTCAGAATGATTCCTGAGCTTCATATAGCATTGGATTACTTTGCCTCACAAGTTAAAATAGGTTTATGATAGACATATTTGTTAACTGTATGGTAAAGCAAGCAAAAAAAGTTAGGAAATCTAAAAAGTCATTTTTCTAAGAAGAGAGTGTCAGAGGAAGTGGGAGACCTACAAAGGTTTTGGTCAACAATAAAACATCTAAACAGAAGGAGATGGCCTAGTGGTGTGGAGGGCTGAGGCATTGAATGCCTTATCTCCTGCCACGCTGGTGACCCATACTTGGGAATGAGCATGGGTTGCCAGGGATCAGTGAGGTGGGAGAAGATTGAGCATCCCAAGGATTGCTCTCCTCTCCAGGAGAGGGGTGGCCAGCCTACTCACAGAAACATAAAAACATAGAAGTTGACGGCAGATAAGGACCGCAAGGACCATCCAGTCTGCCCATTTTTTCTACCTTATGAATGTGCCATAGGCCTTTACTCTTTCAATGCCCTATTTATTCATACTCATCTGTATTGCTCCCTTATGCTTATCCCATGCCTGTTTGAAGCCCTGCACTGTATTCATATCCACCACTTCCTGAAGTAAGCCGTTCCATGCATCCACCACCCTTTCTGTGAAAAAGAACTTCCTCACATTACCCCTTAATCAGCCTCCCTCTAATCTCATGCTGTGTCCTCTTGTCCTGCTATTTTTCTTGTATTGAAACATATTAGACTCTTTCACCTTGTTAATGCCCTTAAGGCGTTTGAATGTTTCGATCATATCACCTCTCTCCCTCCTTTGCTCTAGGGTATACATATTGAGCTCCGTTAATCTGTCCTCATATGTTTTCTTATGCAGTCCCTATACCAACAGAGTTGTCTGGGCCATAAAAAGGAACCTATCATCAAGAGATCCTGAAGTCTTGATGCCATTGTATAGGGCATATGCCAGGCCGCACCTTGAGTATGCCTCTCAGTTATGGTGCCCACACAAGAAATATAATATTTCTCAAATGGAACAGGTTCAGAGAAAATTTATCAAATGCTTGTCAGGTTTATACAATGTATCATACGAAACTTGACTGGAATGACTTAATCTCTTTCCCCTGGCTTCTCGATGCCTGACAGGTGATCTAATATTTATGTACGATATAATTCAAGATCCACAATTACTGACTGATTTGAAATTGGAATTTAAAAATAATCATTATGAGACAAGGGGGCACCCTCTCCAACTAATTAGAAAAAGGTTTCATCATACCAATTGTAAATATTTCTTTACTCAAAGAATTATTAACCCCTTGAACAGTCTTCCCCTTGATGTGGTCATTAGTAAAACTAAGTTTGAATTTAAAAATCGATTGGATAGATACATTTCAACAGGACTGTATAAAGGATACTACGGTTAGTACAGGTGCGGTTATGGGCATGCAGCCTTCTTGCTCCTCATTGACCTTTAGTGAAACTTAATGAACCATTTTGGTTGCCCTTCTCTGGACTGCCTCCATTTTGTTAATGTCCTTGTGTAGGTGCTGCCTCCAGTACTACACGCAGAACTCCAGATGGGGGCCTAACCAGTGTCTTATAAAGAGGGATTATTACCTCCCTCTTATGACTTGTGATACCCCTACTAATACATCCCAACATCCCTCTAGCCTTACCTACTGCTCTAGTGGTTTGCGTGGATGATTTCAGGTCATCTGTGATGATGATGCCCAAGTCTCTTTCTTCCCTTGTGATTGCCAACAACTCTCCTTCCAACCGATAGGTAGCCTCAGGGTTTCTCTTCCCTATGTGCATTGTCTTGCACTTCTTTGTGCTAAACCCCAGTTGCCACTCTTCAGGCCATTTTGCCAGTTTTTCCAGATCTCTTCTCATTCTGCCCACCCCATCTGGATCATCTACTCTGTTGCAGATCTTAGTGTCATCTGCAAACAGGCAAACCTTGCCCTCCAGTCCATCTGCAGTGTCATTGATAAAGATATTGAAGAGGACTAGCCCAGAACTGATCCCTGAGGTACCCCACTTATGACTTGCATCTCTTCTGACTGCATGCCATTTACCACCACTCTCTGTTTTCTGCCCACTGGTCAGTTTGCCACCCAGTTGATCAACTTCTGACCCACCCTGAGCCTACCCAGCTTATTAATCAATCTTCTATGTGGAACAGTATCAAAAGCTTTGCTGAAGTCAAGGTAGGTGACATCAACTGCACCCCCTTGGTCCTCCACTCTGGTTACCCAGTCAAAGAAATCGGTAAGATTAGTTTGACAGGACCTTCCTGTTGTAAATCCATGCTGTCTTGGATCCTGTGCTCCTATGGATACCAGGTGTTGCACTATCATTTCCTTAAGGAGTGCCTCCATAATCTTGCCCACTACTGAAGTAAGACTGACTGGTCTATAGTTCCTTGCCTCCTCCTTGCTGCCACTTTTGTGGAGCCACTGGGTGGAAGTAACCATTGCACAGTGTGGTTCCAGTTGGATATGGGCAGGGAAAACATCCCACCAGAGACCAAAATCTAGAATTTCAGGAGGGCAGACTTCAGGAAAATGGATAAGGTTCTAAGAAGCCATCTGGTGGGCATCAGATCAGATATGGAGGTGGACCAAAGGCGGTCCATCATTAAGGAAGGAATACTGGTTGCCACAGATGAGTGAGTGTGTCAGGCTCAGGGGGAAGAACACAAGGGCCAAAGTGCCCAGCTGGTTCAGTTCTGGGGTTGCCAAGGCAGTATGAGAAAAGAGGTTGGCCTATAGAAAATTCAGGAAGACCAAGAGAGAGGTGGATAGAGAAAATTACCTAAGGTTGGCTAGTGAGGCAAGTAAGGAAGTCCAGCAAGCAAAGGCACAGAAGGAGCTGCAGACAGCTGAAGGAATTAAGCATGGGGAGAAGGCTTTATTTCACTATATAAGTGAGAAAAGGGACAAGAAGGAAGGGATTGTTAGGCTTAAGAAGGGGGTGAAGTGGATGGAGGATAATGGAGGAAAAGCGGAGTACTAAATTAATACTTCTGTTCTGTCTTCACCAGGGAGAAGGACGGACCAGTGCCTTCAGGAGGGGAAAAAGAGGAGCAGAGGGGGAAGGGAACACAGATGTAGTGATAGAGGAGACTAGAGTGAGGGAAGGTCTGCTTGAATTGAAAGTGGACAAATCACCAGGCCCGGACAGAGTACATCCAAGGATAGTAAAGGAACTGGCTGAGGAGCTGGCAGGGCCACTGGCAGACCTATTTAATAGTTCACTAGAGTCAGGCATGGTACCGCAGGACTGGAGAACAGCACATGTAGTGCTCCTTCACAAAAGCGGTCCCAAGGATGATCCAGGGAATTACAGACCAGTCAGTCTGACCTCCATGGTGGGCAAGCTCATGGAGACTATACTAAAGGAAAGGTTGGTGGAATTTCTAGAGGAGCATGGTCTCCAGAATGAGAGGCAGCATAGGTTCATGGGGGGGGGTCGTGTCAAACAAATCTGATTGACTTCTTTGAATGTGTCACTAATACAGCAGACAGGGGCCAAGCGGTAGACATCCTCGATCTTGATTTCAGCAAGGCCTTTCACTCTGTGCCCCACAAAGGTTGATAAGGAAGTTAGTGGATCTAGGAGTTGGGAAAAAGATGGCCAGATGGGTGAAAAACTGGCTGAGGGACAGAATCCAGAGGGTGGTGGTGGGGAGATAGTTATCTGGCACCAGAGAGGTAACCAGTGGGGTCCCACAGGGCTCTGTTCTGGGTTCAGTGCTGTTCAATGTCTTCATCAATTACATTGGGGATGGCATTAAAGGCAAAATGTGCCTATTCACAGATGACACCAAGCTCTGTGGAAGAGTGGACAGGGCAGAAGGGATACAGGACCTACAGGAAGATCTGGAAAAGCTGGGGAGGTGGTCCAGGATCTGGCAGTTTGGCTTCAATGCCAAGATATGCAAAGTTATGCATATTGGAGCCAAGAATCCCAGGACAGAGTATTACCTGGGTGGAATCTGAGTATCTGCATCAGAGGAGGAGAAGGCAATGGGAGGAATGATCACTAGTGACCTGAAGCACTCCACACAATGCAAAAAAGCAGCAGCAAAAGCAAACAAGATGCTGGGATGCATAGCTAGGAGGATTAGTAGTAGGAGAGAGGAGGTAATACTGCCCTTATACAGGTCATTGGTAAGGCTGCATTTAGAGTATGGAGTTCAGTACCGGTGTCCACACCTCAAAAAGGACATTAACCTGCTGGAGAAGGTCCAGAGGAGGGCTACAAAGATGATAGCCAGTCAGCAGGGCAGGGCAAGGCATATTTATTTTATTTAGTTATTTAGTTTTTGTTGACCGGGTAAGTGCACTAGACAAATCCTGCCTATTTTCAGGCACAACCCACGGGAGGGGGATACAGATGAATGCCAAGTGACCTTGAACCAGATTAAGCTGTTGGTGGTATTTTTAATGAATGAGGGAAATTTGGCTAGGACACAGGGGAAATTCCCCCTACTCTTTGTCAGTAGGGGGAGCCACTGCTATGGAGGAAGGTGTACTGGAGGATCATTCTGCTGGTGTACCTGTGGGTGAGAAGGTCTCCCAGCCCACAGGTCCAGCTCGGCAGACCACACTAGAGAACTTGGATATATCAAATGCAGTGAGTATGAAACAATTTGCCACCTCTCAGATCCAAGAACAAGGATGTCATGGACTTTTTGATTCTGATGACAGTTGGTTAAATAATATTCTGCAGCAAAATAAGGAATTGTATTGTGCTACTACTAAAAGTGCAATAATAAAAACTGCGATACCTGACACTGCTACTGAGCAGGATCTGGATGTTTCTGTTGAGTTTATGCAAGAAACAGCAAAGCTAATCTTACAGCAAGAGACTGCTGTGAAAAACTCTGTTCAGAATGGGATGCCTCGCCCAAATTAGGTCATCACTCTACCTTCATTCCAGACACCTGAGTCACCTCTGGTGAATGTTTCTCAGTTGCAGCAGCAAAATCCCTTGACAGGAGCAATGAATTCTGACTTGTTTTCTCAAACTACACCTTCTGTAAGTACACCTAACAGTCTTCCTGACCAATCATCTGTTGCAATTGTTTCCTCACTGGAGTTACGGAAAGGTAGAGAAGCTGATTTGACAGCACAGCTTGTTCAGGGATCCTCCCCGTCATCTTTGGAGCGCTCCCTGCTAGCTGCAGGTTGGAAACGGGGCACTGCAAGGATTTGAATCCCGGATCCGGCCCATAGCCCGACTCCAAGGGACTCTTCTTCTCCTAGTACAGTTGGGTCTGTACCTGATAATGTTACAGCTGTTGCCCAGGAATTAGCACAGCAGTGTACTTCTACTCAGGAAAGCATTTCACAGCCTGGTTTAAGCCCCCAAAAAGTCATAGAGTCCTCAATTTCAGAAGATGACGGTGTAACATCGATTCATTGGGCTGAGTCAGGGGGTGAGGGGCAGGAAGCTCCTAGAACTGCTCCTAATTTTCAAGAGCATGCAAAAACTGCTTGGGAGTCTTTTCAGAGGAAGGACCCCTTTACAGGAACCCCCTTGGAAAGACACAATGCAGTTCGCCTGGAATACCTTGAGGGCCTGGAAGTAGCTCCTGATCGCTTATATATTAGTCATGATTTATTGAAGGGATCTTTTGGTTTTTTTCAATGGAAATACATGCTTTGATACATGTTTCTGGCTCTGTCCTTTATGATATAAGTTTTACTTCCCCACAGGGTCTTGACAGATTCTGGACCAAATAGGATGCTTTCAAGTATACTGAACTATGTTTGCCTTTCAAGGCAATACCACTGACAAAACCATCTATAAAAAATGTCACTGTTTTATTTCGTAATGAAACTGTCTCTATTCATGACATTGTTTACTGGTTGCAGAAACGCTGTGATGTGTTGGGGAATCCTAGACCTATTTTTGATGAGGAATGTCTTTGAAATGGGGGGTGGGTTATACAGGTTCGTTTAAGGCACAAGCAGTGCTTAATTTGTGCCGGTGCTAGCCGGGGCTCAGCCCCGGCACCTCTTTTCATTCCGGCGCTGAGCCCCGGCACCTCTAAGTTCTCCGACTGAGCCGACTCACACTGTGACACTGGCAGCTCGCAGCTGCCCTTTAAATGCATCTAGTAGCAGAAAGACAGTACTCACAGTGTACTTTGCTGCCGCCGCTCTACCCAGTTCAGGCTTTATAACCTGGCCCAGTTGAAAAGGTAAAATACTCCCCCCCGCCCAGAGCGAGTCTGCAGAGACATTGCCGCGATTACAGGTTCTGGGGAGGAACATGACACAGAGAGCAGTGGGTCTTTTTTGTTGTTTTATTGGATAGGCTATTATTTTTTTATTTGCCACAGCAACGGAGGAATCTAGTAGACGCTGACCTGAGTGCTAAGTGAACTCGTTAGTAGTAGCTGGTGCCTGGTTTACTTTCGAGACTATTTGGGGCTACTGACAAAAGCGCACACAAACAAGTTCTTCTTATAAGTTTGACACAAGCACAAAAAAGCAGTGCTAACTCTGAAGGCTGCTCGTCACACAGACATTAAGTGGACGTGATCGAGCGAAAGTGAATATAAAATAAGGTGTGCGCTTTTATCAATAGCCCCAAATAGTCTCGAAAGTAAGCCAGCTACTACTAAGGAGTTCACTTAGCACTCAGGTCAGCGTCTACTAGATTCCTCCGTTGCTGTGGCAAATAAAAAAATAATAGCCTATCCAATAAAACAACAAAAAAGACCCACTGTAGTCTGTGTCATGTTCCTCCCCAAGAACCTGTAATCGCGGCAATGTCTCTGCAGACTCGCTGTAGTACAGTAGCTGGTGTACAATGTAAACTACAGTAGAAGGCGTAGGCACCTGAAACTCCCCATCACCAACAGGCAACAGATTGCTACTAGTGAATTTTTAATTCATGTATTTTATTTATGTGGTTATTTCTTTCATGTTTTTGATTTATTTGTTTTGCTTGTTTTTTTTGTCCAAGTGACACACATGCTAGAAATTAATATTTTGGAATCACATCGTATCACATAGTAACTGTGGTCTGAGTGACAACGTGAATCAATAACTTGAAACTCTTGAAGTCAGGAAGCAGCTAGTGAAAATCGATGCGATTATCCAAAAAGCATTATCGCGTTACACAATAAAGTACAAGTCTTTTCGCAAAAAAAAACAAAACTCACTTTTCAATATCTCAAATTTATGACACATGGCAGTGTATTTACGTGTGTCGTAGAACCGTGCGTGCTGGGCGACTGATTGCGTTCACATGGCTCTGTGAGTGTGGGTGATTTTCTAGATATAATTATTAACCCTGAATGTGCTTTTTGTGCATAACTGAGTTTTTATTAATATACACTTGTCTTCCTCTGAACTCGCTGGCCTCTCAGACTGGTCGATTATCATGAGTAATCTGGATGACAGTGAGGTTACCAACCGCAGTGGCTCAGAACTGAACAACATGGCTAAGCAAGTAGGAGTAGATTTTAGTGCAGTTCTTTATGTGTCCCCTAAACACATCCCCAGACAAAGGAATGCATATCCCCTCTGTGTGCAACAACAACTCCTTAAATTCTTAAATATCTCTTACACTAGGGACCCCAACCAACCTTTGTTTTTGTGATCCTAATTTTAAAATTGATGAGGCCGCTGTTAAACTTGCTTTTTGGTCTGGGTTACACATTTGTAATATAGTTTACTTAACCTTAGAGGTAAGACCCAATCCCTTTAATGCCTTTAAGTACAAACTCATGCAAATGATTAAAGTATCTTCAGATTCTTACAAATAGCGGCTAATCATATGGGTCGCTTGCCATGGCACTATCAGGATAGCAACCTCATGCTGTCTTTATCCCAAGCAGCCTCCCAAAAACACTCCATTTCTCAAGAGTATTCAATTATTTTTTTTCCTGATCCCGATTCCCCACTGAAGTCAGACAACAGCTCTCCTTATTGCCAGAGTGAATTCCCAAATAGGCAGAGTGAATTTCCAAATAGATCAGCTGAGAATGTTTATGGACGGACGTTTGTACATAAAAGGTATATGAAAAATGACAACTCAAGACTTCTGCAGTTTAACATTCTTAATCTTTGTTATATACCAGTGAAGTTACAGAAAATAGGAAACTACAGACTGATGTTTGCACCAGAGTGTAGTAAACAAGTGGGCTCCTTGCTCGTGTCTTGTGGGATTGTGACACAGCATGATGTTTTTGGGACACCATCAAAGCAAAAGTGGCTCCTTTGTTAGGCTTAGATAATCTCTTTAGCCCGAAATATGTGTTCTGTGGGATTGCAGCAGCATACCTGTAAGGGAGGAGAAGATGCCACAAGGCAGTTGTTTCAGCGTCAGCTGAGAAAATAATTTTTAAACATTGGTTGGACCAGAAAATGCCTACCTACATAGAATGGTATCAAGATCTTTATTCAGCCTGAGAATTGAACAAATGACTGCCAAATTCAGTAATGGACATAAATCTTTTGAGAAGAGATTGGGAAAATTGCTCATCGTGTTTTCAGTTACCTAAACTGGGGAATAAAATAAAAAAAAAAAACTCCACATTTGGTGCACAATAGTCTCTCTGTTTTTTGGGGGAAACTGGTAATCTGCATTGTCACTGCTCAAGGCTGAGACAATAGGGAACCTGTAACAGAAATGTGCTTTATCTTCAATCAGGGAACATGTAACAGAAGTGTGTTTTATCTTCAATTAAAGCCCCAAAGCTCACCACAGCACTTCTAAAACCCAAGAGCTTCTGGGGCCTTCCATACCCCACACCCCTGGCCTTTGGATCGCAGCACCTTGCCATAGCTTCTACATGCCCATGCTCCTTTAGCTATAAAACCTTTTCATGCTTCAGTTTTAATTGGTTCTTCTATTACTTGTACCATGCTAGATGTTATGTGGTACATTTGTTGTGTAATAAGGTCAGCCACAGTCTCAATACCATAACTCTGAGTATAAAGGCAAGATGCTGTGAATTGACCCAAAGCCAAAGGCCAGGGGTCTGGAGACCAGTAGGCACCCATAAGCTCTTGGGTTTTAGATGCTCTGTGGTGAGTGTTTGCCAGGGTTATATATTGCACATAAAACACATTTCTATTCGTTGTCCCCCCAAAAAAAATTCTTCCCTTGGATTCAGGGATAGGGAACCTGGCACAGAATAGAAATGTGTTTTATCTGCAATATAACCCATCCAAAACTCACCATAGAGCATCTAAAACCAAAGAGCTTCTGGGGGCCTACCAGCCCCCAGATTCCTAGCCTTTGGTTCAATTCACAGCATCTTGCCCTTTATACAAGCCCAAAGTCCTTTACCAGTGGTCAGCCAGACTCTACAATAATTGACTCTACCCCCCAAAACAATTCTTACCCAGATTCAGGGGTAGGGAACCAGACACAGAAATGTGTTTTATCTGGAATATAAATATAATCCCCCTCAAATTCATTACAGAGCATCTAAAACCAAAGAGCTTCTGGGGGCTTACCGGCCCCCAGACCCCTGGCATTGGAGCCAATTCACAGCATCTTGCCATTGCATTATACTACATGCCCAGCCATGATCCTTTATCAGTGCACGGTCAGCCAGGCTCTCCAACCTGACTCCACCCCCAAAAAAAAAATTTCTTCCCCTGGATTCAGGGACAGGGAGCCTGATATAGAAATGTGTTTTATCTGTAATATAACCCCAAAACTCACCACAGAGCATCTAAAAACCCATAGCTTCTGGGGGCCTGGTGGCACCCAGACCCCCGGCTTTTAGTATTTGGACTCAGAGCTCTGGCAACTCTTTCTTTACAAATTAAGCACTGGGCACAATACATTAGGTCCAGTACATCTTCCTAATAGTTTATTTTTAGGAAATGAGAGAGGCCATTGTTTTTACCCTGGTCAGCCAAGAACTTGCTTTAGGTGCGGGGCATATACTTATTTGGGTTCAGCATGTGACAGAATTAAATGTAATCTGTGTTTAGCTTTTGGCCACCATAGCTCGGATTGCACTGAGGATTTACATTGTAATTTATGTGAGGATGTTGGGCACGCTTTTAGAGCCTGCCCTTGGGCTACTCACAATAGAAATGATCGTGTTAGTCAGGATTTTATTTTACAAGATGCCCAGAAAAAAGAAATACAGAAATGAAAACAGAAAACTAGTCAGGGCCCTCCAGAGCATACAAACTCTCCACCTCCACCCCACCCCCTTCGGGCCCTTCTAATGCTGAAGCCCACAATGTGATTATAGAAGCAGTTTCTACCCCCACATAGTACCTCCTCAGAGTACTGATACTGTACTTTCTCCTGCAGTTTCTGGATTGCCTTTAGTGACCAAGGACATGGAAATCCAAATGCCTTCCCCCCATGGTCAAGAGTAATGCGAAAAAGAGGGGTATGAAGCAAATGCGGCCTAAGTCTAAAGTTGCTAAAGCTAGCATCCCAGGGGATGAAGGTATTATTTTATCAAATAAATTTGCTGTTTTTAGGCCGTCTATGGTAGATTCTGAACAAGGAGGAGATTTGAAGGCTTTTTCCCTTGCTCCTTTCTCCTCTGAATCTGATGGGGAACGAAATGAAGAGGGAGTTGATGAGGACTAGACTCCTAGGATTCATACTAGAATTCGTAGGAGTTCTAGATTAAGGAAACCTCCTTAAAATATCCTGCATATTGCGCCTATGGCCGTTCCCTCTTTAGGGGTAGTGTCTATTACTGTGAACAGAATTCGGAATCCCAAACGTAGGTTGATAACACTATCTGTGTTAAAAAACCTACATTGTGACAGTTGCTTATTACAGGATACTAGGTTAAATACTCTTTCTTTAGTTCATTCAGCACAACAATTGTGGTGTTGGGGACCCTCTTTTTTTTCATTTGGCACAGTGGTTTGTGAGCGAGTGGGGATATTGTTTAAAGGGGATGGGTTTAGGGTGTCGCGTCTTGTTGATATATCAGAGGGTAGAGCTCTTCTCTTAGATTTTACCTTTAAGGGATTTGGGTGGAGAGTGATTAACATCTATGCCCCTCTCACAAAAAGGGAACGTAATGATTTATATAAAAAAGTCAGTCCTTATTTATACACGACAAAAATAGTGATATGGAGGGGAGATTTTAACTGTGTACTGGATAGGGGAGCAAATGCAACTAAAATGTACTGTGATTCCAAACTATCTTACTTCGCTTATTAACCAGAGTAGCCTACAAGACTCCTTTCAATGTGTTCATACAGCAGGGGGTCATACTTACTATAGAGGTGCACTTTCTACTAGAATTGACTTTATATTTACAAAAAAGAATATAAGTATCTCAAGGGCAGATATCATTGCTTTAGAGACTTCTGACCATGCAGTCCTTCTTATTGTACTAGGAGGTGACATTGGGCCAAGATACGGTAAAGGGTACTGGAAACTAAACATTACACTTTTAAAGGAACAGAGGATAAAACACAAGATTATTGAATATCTTAAGGCATGAATGTCTGTTGCATGTTTAGTGGGTAACCTTAGTACATGGTGGGAGGAAACAAGAGGTTTAAAAATAGTGTTTCAGACACATTCTTCTAAAAGTAGGTTGAGTCAGTATAAAGATTATCTTAAACTCCGGTTCCAACTTAATAAACTCTATTCTGTTATTAATATTCAACATATTGGGTTGACACCGCAGATCCTTAATTTAAAAGAAGAGATGTTGTCCTTACAATATTCAAGAGCTGCAGCTATGCTAAATGAGCATAGGATTTGTTCCCCAGGGAAAACTGGGTTTGGTGAGGCCTTTAAAGCCTGCTACACAGGGCCTCTGATAGACTTCTGGATTCTGTTAGGTTACTTAGATGGGACTGAAAATCCAATGGGTCAGCAATATTACAGGCTGTTTCACAATATTTATCAGATATGTATAGAATGGCTCCAATTGATATTTCACAATTAACTTCAGTTTTGTCATCGGTCCAGGTTTCATATATACCTGAGGACCTTTTAAGGAATCTTACTTTACCTATTTCTAAAGTTGAGATTGGAGAGGTTATTAATCATTTGAAAAAGTCCACAGCCCCAGGCATTGATGGCCTTTCTTCTGAATTTTATGTAGAATTCACTGAGATATTACAGACTATATTAATGATGGTATTTAATACAGTGTTGGGTACCCTGCAGGTGGATATGCATTTTTGTATAGCAGTACAGATTTTGATTTATAAGAAAGGTGACAGGAGAATTTTGGATAATTGGAGGTCGTTGAGTTTGTTAAATACTGATTATAAAATATTATTGAAAATTTTACATAATCGTCTGCTTAATATAGCCTCATTGCTAATTATATCAACTCAAACATGTTCTGTTTTGGGGTGCTCAATTAAGCATAATTTATTATTACTTTGGGAGATTATAGAAAGGGGTAATGATGGTCAAACTCAGGGATTTGTCATGTCCCTAGATCAGGAAAAAGCCTTTGATTGTGTACCACACCATTACATTTCTTTAATATTAACACATTATGGGATTCCAGCTAGTTTTGTAAACTGGATCTCGTTGTTGTATAATAATGCCAGGGCAATGCCCTTTGTTAATGGTCATCTGGGTTCTTATATCAACATATCAAGGGGAGTAAGACAAGGATGTCCATTCAGTCCTTTACTCTATTTCTTGTGTTTGGATCCACTGCTTCGTCTTATCCAACAGGATTCACATATTGTTGGGATCCCTACACCGGGGGGGGTGATATGGACATTAAGGTGACTGCTTATGCAGATGATTTATGTGTTCTAGTAGCTGATTATGCTTCAGGTATTCAGGCTCTTAATTGTATTGAATAATTTTCTAGACTATCTGGAGTGTGTTTGAATATTGGAAATAGTATAATTTATCCATTAAATAATTCCAGTATTTCTCCTATGTCCTGGAAAGGTATTCAAGTGTCTACTGACCCCTTTCAGTGTTTGGGAATTTGATTTGGATGGGGGGATAATGGGGTATACAATTGGACAAAGAAATTAGAATTTGCAAAAACAAAGGTGGAAGTCTGGAAAAAATGGAATCAGACTAAAAAGAAAAAGGTGGCGGTAATTAAAACTTTTTTTCTCCCAATATTTATTTTCCTTAGGTCTGTTTATCCTTTACCTAAATCTTTGGAAACTACACTATTAGGACTCGTATTCCAGATAATATGGGGAAGCTGCCTGAATCCTATTAAATGTGAAATAATATATTTATCGGTAGCAGAAGGCGGGTTCAATTTGATTAATCCAGTACTTTTTTTCCTTTGTAGTTTTTCCCATGTTAATTTCATTGAGTTGACTAAACCAAGTCTTGCTATATGGTCATTATTTGCTAGTGAATGGCTAAAGCCTCTTTATAACGTTTGGGAAGAACAAGGGGTTTTGAAAGCACAGGTTAAGACGAGCTGTGTTTTTTTCAGGCCTGCTCTTAGTAAATTAAAAACCTGGAAGTTACAGTTTAATATATTGTCTAAATTCACCACTAAATCACTTTATTCTACAATTCATATGTCTATTAATCCACCATTTCTTTCCTTTAGGCGAATAGAGCCAGGTTATACTAAACTTGTATTGGAATCTTTGAAAGACCCTTATATTCCACCAAGAATATGGGATGTTTGTTGGTTTAGTGCACATGGCTGTCTTTTTGTGAAAGGTAACGCTAAACATAAAAAAACAGAGGAACGGATGTGCCCAAAGGTATCTTGTATTACACAAGAGGAATCAATGGTACATTTTTTTATTGAATGTCCATATGTTAAAACTATATGGGGTACGATAGCCACTAGGTGGCACAATGGATACTGGAATAATATTTCGTATGAAGAAATTGTTGGTGGCTTTATTTTCCGGGACTTAGGTATTTATAAGGATACATTACGTATCATTTTTGCCTTTATAAAGTTTGTTTTATGGCAAACAAGATGTAAGTTTGTTTTATAGCAACTATATCAAGACCCTAAACAGACTGTTATTATTATAGAGAATGAACTCTTGAAACAATGTATGTTTGAAAAACAACATATGCCTTCAGATTGTTGGGCCCTCCATTGGACAGAGGTACCATTCCTTAAGGATAAAATAGAATAGTTTTCTTGGACCTTTTTTGGGGGATTTCTTGTTTCTGTTTTTTCATGTATCATGTTTCTTTGGAATGTAATGTACAGTTTCTCCTAAATAAAAATGTCCCCTACTCTTTTCGATAAGTGCCATGGGATCTTTAACATCCACCCGAACCACCACCAATCCAGGCAGACAGGACCTTAGTTCAACATCACATCCGAAAGACAGCACCCCAGAAGCTAAGCATCCCTCCCATGCTATATGAGGAGAGGTTGAGAGCACTGAACATGTGCTCCCTGGATGACAGGAGAGAGAGAGAGAGGGGACATGATTGGGACCTTCAAATACTTGAAAGGCATAAATATGGTTGATAAGGAGAGTCTCTTTAAGCTGAGTGGCAACCATATCACGAGGGGGCATAGTCTTAAGCTGGAGGGTGGGAGGTTTAGAAGGGAGGTCAGGAAGCACTTCTTCACAGAGAACAATGGACACCTGGAATGCGCTGCCGGAAGAGGTCATCTCATTGAAGACAGTGGGCAGCTTTAAGAGAGGCTAGGATAGGCATAGGTGGAAGGTAAGGATCATGGGTAGGGAGGATGGGAGGAGTGGGGAGGGAGGGCAGGGACAGTACCTCAAGCTGTGGACCCTGCAATACGAGCAGACTTGATAGCCCAAATGGCCTTCTTCTGCTGGCTTCTTTGTATGTTTGTATGAGCCCTTCTCGTCTTCTGGGACCTCTCCTGTGCTCAGAGACTACAGTTCTGCTAATGGCTCTGCTAGTTCTACCCTTAGCTCCTTTAGTATCCTGGGATGTATGTCATCAGGTCCTATTGTCTTGTCCACCCTGAGCTTAGTGAGCTCTTGTAGGACCCTATCTTCTGTGAAGGGACTTGTGCACGCCTACCTCCCCCTGTGTCCATGGTGCTGAGCTGTGGGCCCTGCCCTACTTTCTCCTTGGTAAATACTGAGCAGAAGTATCTATTTAGGATAGATGCTTTTCCTTGGTCCTCCTCCACACACTCCCCCTTATTCCCTTTGATCTTAGCAATACCCGCTCTGGACTTTCTCCTTTCACTAATGTATCTATAGAAAGTCTTGTCCCCTACTTTTACTGCTTGTGCTAGTGTTTCCTCGGTTTGGGCCTTTGCCTGCCTTACTGCCTTCCCTGCTTCCCTTAGGGAAGTTTGCTATGCCTCCCTATCTTCGTCCTGCTGCGTTCCCTTATATTTCCTGAAGGCCAGCCTTTTGGCTGCGATCATTTCTGCTACTGTTTTTGAGAACCAAAGTGGTTTCCTCCTTCTTTTGCTCTTGCTTTTCTCCCTAACACAATAGGATGTTGCTTCAAGTATTGCATCCTTAATGCTTGCCCACTTTACCTGTACCCCCTCACCTGTATTTCTTCTTACCAGGGCTAGCATAACTCTGTTGGCCATCTTATCAAAGTCAGCTCCTCTGTGCTGGCCCGGTGGTGCTGAGGGTTGAGGCGCTGGACGCCACACCTCGCTCCACGCCAGCGACCCAGGTTCAGGAATGAGCCAGGGTCGTTGGGGGTTGGCCGGGGAGGAGACAGATTGAGCATCCATTGGACTACTCTCCATCTCTGGGGTAGGGGGTATCCTGCCTCAGTGCCTTGGCAGCCTCTAGCAATGGCTGGGGGCATTGCAGGGCACTGACAGATAAATATAGGGACCTACTGTGGTCGACGCTAGGGAGGAGTGTGTGCGGTAGTGCGCACGCTCCTGTCCATTGGCGTCATTGCATGCCATGCACAAGGGGAGAACAAGAGAAAATTGGGCTTCAGTTGTGGCAGCATTATGGCGATCTTAATGGGAGATTGCTCGGGCAAGGAACGTGGCACTGGATCCGGTCTGGGTGGATGAGTGTTGGGGGACTCTCTGCCTCCCCACCGTGGGGGGTAATCTATGGGAGTACGCCGCGGGCCGAGCTGAGGGATCCTCGAGATGGTGGCCGGAACCCTGAGGTAGCCTGGACGTGATAAGGTAGGCAGACTGGTCACCCAGGGGAGAAAAAGTATAGCAAAAAGTCAGCTCTTCTGAAGTCCCATATTTTTGCCTTGCAATGGGATGATTTAGTTCTAGTGGCCAAATTGAACCATACCATGTGATGGTCACTGGCCCCAGGTGACCTTCTAAATGGAGATCTGTGATCCTTTTCCCATTAGTCAGTACTAGATCCAGGATAGCCCTGTCTCTTTGGGTTGTTGTACCAATTGCTTGAGGCCCTCCCCCTGCGGGGAATCCACTATATGTCTAGTTCTGGCAGATGTTCCTGCTCAGCCCTTGACTGCCATCGGGTGGAGGCTTGATGGCAGTACAGGCTGAGCAACTGGAAGGGAGAGTCCCTGATCCTGCAGAGTGTGCATACCTCCACACACATCCTGATGTGCAGTCATGACAGGGGAACAGAAAAGAAAAGCAGAAAATCGTACCAAATGGTTGATCACCATTCTGTGCACCTCCACATGGACACCTGGAGTGACTCTAGATGTGGACTATGGGTGGGGAGGATGACGTTCCCTATCCAAACCTGCCACAGGGGGCAATCTGTGGGGGACTGGCTCAAGGCAGGTCTGGTGGAGATGTGTGCTGACTGGGGCAATGTGGGGATGGAGTCAGGATTGCCCAAGGGGTTAAAAACTGTATGAACAAAAACAAATAAAAAAATCTAAACAGAAACTAGCAATAACATCAACATAAGACAAGGTGGGAAATGTAGCTGTCATCTTCATATTATATAATGGTATACTGGAATATCTGAAAAACAAGAATGTACAAAATTGTTACGGTTGCCAACCACTACAGTACTGAGGATACATTTCCCACCACTGAATATTCATACGTATTTTTCTATCCAATTCTCTTTTTTCTATTTCTTTAATCCCTCCTCCTCCCTTCCCCTCTTTCTTTACATCTGTGCTGAAATAGATTGCTTTGCTGCTTCAAGAATTTATCTTCATTTATGCAGTACATAGGTACATTAGTATTAGAGCAGTGCTCTACCTTACTTACAACTTCATTTTTTTCTTGATCTGACTCTTTTGTATTTATACCCTTCACTCACTTGCTTTTAAGTATTGGCTACCTGTATTTACACTTTCTATATGCCATGCTGCAGACAGTCTGCTTGCACCAGCCATCCTATCAGCTGCTTCCTTTTCTACTACTGTCTTGTTTCTTGTTTCACCCCCACCTATTTTTCTCTGTTAATTTCTTTTTTGACTTTCTTTAGAACATTCATATTGTATTACTGTTACAAGTGAAAAAGATAAAATTATATTTTCATTTTCAGGCAGAGATTCACTCCGCTAATTCAGTAATTGTGTACTTGTGTGAGTGGGTCTGCCTCTTACTTTGTCAGCACTCAGTGTGATTAATTATTACTGTGCATATAACTGTTACTGTGCATCTAACATTTTTGCTCCCAGGTCGCCCCTGAGAACAGGCTCTTGTGCGTAGTGGGCCTTACCTGGTTACCAAAGATTAAAATAAAATAGTTAAGCTACTTGTTAAATTATCAATATATCTGAGCACTACTGTGTTTTTTAACCTCTATTGTTTTTAATTTTGCATGCATGAGTGTGGGGCTGGCCACATCTTATGCGGTATTTTTGTACTGAAGGCCCGTTTGCTGATGGGCATTGGCTACAACTGTTTTAAACCTGAATCATATTGTACCTTTCATCTGCCAAGTATAAAGGTGATCAAGTTGTGTCTGCCAAGCCATGCCCCTGACAAAGAGTCCCATTAGATCTGAAATGCCAGGACTTCCTTGTTACATTTTCTATTAAATGTCAGTTTTCACTGCATTACATTTAGTTTGTGAACTGTGTTTTCAAACGGAGTGCCTCTTCAAATGCTTGTTCCTGGTATCCATATTCTGGAGTGCATCAACTGCGAGACTCTGAGCACAGGTGTTTGTTTGCTTTATCTCTAGGGGTAGATATTATGATGCTCTCTAATTGGGGTTCCGCAAGGGAGACAACACTGTTTCCCCCATGTGGAAGGTCTTGGACAATGTCAACAATGCAGTGGACTCTGAAAAATTTACCAGTCCATCTTTGTTGACCTCTCCAAGGCCTTCGATGTGGTGGACCACACAATTGTTTTTCCAAAGTTACAAGGGATGAGTCTAGGAAGTACAGAATTAAAATGACGTGAATCTATTTTGAGGATCTATAACAATGTACTATGGTTAAGGAAGAACATCTCAAGAGTTAACTATATCAACAAGTTCACCCCAAGGATCAGTCCTTGGACACCATTTGTTCACCACTATCTACGGGGTTCAGGGGAGTGCCTCGGAGGCATAGATTCACCACCTTTACACAGATAATATGGCACTCTATGCCTCCGACACATCTCCTTCAGTGATTCAGCAGAAGCTGTAAAGTGACTTTAATGGGCTTCCAAGATATTTTTGCTTATTTAAAATTGGAGTTAAATTGGGAAAAAATCTAAATCTATGATTTTTGGATCTCCCTCTAAATTGAGCCATTCTCTGTTTCAAATGTTTAAAATTATCTCAGTTGAGTCAGTCCAGTGGCGCTGAGGGTTGAAGCATTGGGCGCCACACCTTGCACCACACTGGTGACCAGAGTTGGATAACAGACTCGGGTAGCCAGAGGTCGGCAGGGGAGGGAGAGGACCAAGCATCTGGAGGACTGCTCTCCTCTCCTTGGGGTGGGACCCAGGGATGCCTGGTGTTCTAGCAGCCCCCGATGGAGATCAGGGGTACTGCAGGATAACTGGACAATGTCAGGGGCAGAATGCGGCAGACGGCAGCAGGACAGCCATGCGTAGGTATCATTGCACACCGCATTCCTGGGAGAAAACAAGAAAATCACCATCCTCTGGGATTGGTGAAAGCACCTCTGCCCCCAGACCACGCTCCCAACACCGGGAACCCTCATCTGCACTGCCTGCCCCGCTCATGCCCAACACTCTATACCATAAATAGAGTGCCCTGGGCAGATAAGGCGGCCCCTCCCTGCGGAGCTCAGAGCCAGGGGACATGTTGGGTAGAGCGAAGGGAGAGGAAAGATCATCTCAGGTGGGAGGTAGAGACTGGATGATGGAGGATGCTGGAGAGAGTTCCCTGAGAGAAGGTGCTGAAACAGAAATAAAAAAAAATTATCTCAGTTGATGAACTCTTACTAGAGCAGGTTAACACCTACAAATATCCTGGCTTCTGGCTTGAGCCCAGTGGCTCTGGTAATACCCATGTAGATGAACTGACAAAAAAATAGGAACTCTAACTGAAAATAATTACAGCTCAGATTTTCCCACTATTCAGTTATGCAGATGTGCTATATGACCATGCCATCAAAGAATGGCTGCTTCATTTGAGCGTTCTATGCAACCACTTAGCATGGTGTTACAGTGTCCAAAAATATACACCATTGTAAATTATATAGAGGGCTGGGATGGACTTCACACTCTACTCGAAGAACATTCCATAAAATAATTTGGTCAATAAAGAGTCTGTATGGATTGGTGCCTGACTACTTGATGTGTCGCCTTACAGTACATCCTCTAAAGTCTTCCTTATGGAATGCTGTTGCCGCAGAACTGGTAGTTCCTAGGAGCGGAATGGCTAGATCCATGTTTTTTTGCAGCTACCTTGCACCACAACATTGGATTCTACTGCCCCCTAAATTAAAGGTCATTTTGGGTAAGAAGCCCCAATTACATAATGTGAAGATGTTTTTTTTTTTTTTAATTCAGTTCCAGATTTGGATTCCTGTCGCCCAAGGTATGCATAAACAAATTGACTATAGGGTACTTTAATGTGCAATATTTTTATTATGTCTGTTCTGTCTAATTTATGTTATGTTGTTGTATACGATGTGCTGTTACATGATGTCTATTTATTGTAACTAATATGTGATTTGCTGGGACGCCATTACAAATGAACATTGCTCAGTGGTTTATATCCCACAATAAAAACTTGAAACTTGATCTGGCCTGTACCACTTCTTCAGGTAGCTTATTCCACTTATCCACACTTCATATGTAGTTTATCTTAGTTAATTTATGTCCTTCCCATATTTCTATACTTATGATACTCCTGTAATACATTCATAGCCATAGGGATTGGGGCACTATAAATAAACTTGTCTTGCTGTGCCTTACTCCATGGGAAAATGTCATGTTATGGCATGGCATTTTAACAAACTGTTCAAATCTCTCTCATTACATCCAAAAGGATAAATGATGACATGGTATGCACCTTGGGGTCATTGGTATGGTTATGGAGCAAAATCCAATAGTCACAACTAGTAACTGAGGTAATAGTGTATAGTAGACAATTAGAAATAGGGGCTGTAGGACTTCGCCATGCCCACAAGTATGCAAGGGGATTGTTCTGGTCCACCTGGGCACCAACATTTAATACCTAAATAATTGATCCCCACATATGAGGAAAGAAAACCTGAGGGCATGGCTCCAACCAGAGAGTGATCATCGCACCCTACCGGGCAGCGAGGTAACCCTTCTGACACTATACATAGCAAGGATCTCCACAGGGAAGCGGCCCATAATGCTTCACCACAACCTATCTAAGCCACAGTTTAGGTTGCAGGAATGTAGTTAAGCAACAAGGCATGGCATGGTATGCGTCGTGATGGGATAATGGCACACCTAGGGTGGGTCTATGCATGGGGCCAAAGGCCAAGTGCTTCTGCCACCCTAGGTATGCTGTTATCCCACCACAGTGCACACCCTGGAGTGCCTTTTGCGATTATAATATGACTATAACAAATGTGACATAACTGATAATTAAGCAATAAACAGATGCAAAAAATTTGAAGGTTTAACTTTATTGTAATTAAATTTGGCCATGACATTGAGATAAAGTAGTCCCTTACAGAACTAGTCTGCATCACTTCACATTGCATTTCCTTTTTTTTGCATTTAAAAAAAAACTTGTAACAGAAGCAAAAAATCTGAAGGCTTAATTGTATTGCAATTAAATTTAGCAATAACAGAGATACTGTAGTCCCTTGTCATGTCTTGGACTACCTTTTTTAATTTTTTATACTTTAAAAAGAAGCAAAAAAATGAACGTCTAACTGCATTGTTATAAAATTTAAACACATTTAACCATATTTACTACATTCCCTTGCAGAGCTACCCTGCATTATTAGTTTATTACATTTTACTGTTAGGTGAAACAAATATGATTTTAGTAGTTGTATAGTACTTATGCTAGTGATGGGTTTGAGGAAAATAACACCATGCTGCTGGACACAAGCAGGTTGACTGTCTGTTTCCTGTTGGAATGAATTAATATTTTTTCACCAAACCAGCCCTTTCTACCCTGAAAATTTCAAACCAAAATTCCAAACCATCTGGGCACCAGATGATGACAAAAAAGCAGCAAAAAATTGTAATTTTTTAACTTTTTTCACTATCCGGATCTCGGAACTGCACATCCAACTGGACCAGAACTTGTCATGTCAAGAGATCTACCCCTCGAGACTGTGCATGCGAAATGTTATGCAAATCTATTGAACAGTTGCGAAGTTAATAAACTGCAAAGTATCCAAGAAGGCAGTTTAAGATACTTGTCTTGGGTTTGAATTCAAGAGATGGGATGTTTACTATGTATGCAATTTAAGAATTCAGATCTCTGCTCAGTTCTACTGGCAGAATGTTCACCCCCACTATCATATAACTGAAGGCCTTAGATTGAACCAGGGCTTTTGTTTTATCTGTAGCAGGTTAAAAAACACAGATTCCCCCAGTAAGTAGGTGAGGATGGGAGGAGGATTTTTCATGCTCAACAAAGAAACACCATAAATTAAAATTGTAAGTACTGTAGTACTTCATTTTTTAAGCAGTATGTGTGTGTATATGTGTGTATGCGTGTGTATATGTCTGTGTGTGTGCTCGTGCTTGCGCACAAGAAGAGGATTATGAGGGCAAATAACATTTAAAAAAATCAAAAACTGTTTTTTTTTTTAAAATAAAATTTAATTATTATGTATTTAAATTTAAGGCAGTTTTATTTTTAGGGCCTGGTTGAATTTTTTAGTAAATAAAGTTGACAGTCACATTTGTGATGGCAGTCAGGTATGTGTTTGGTGCAACTGATTTCATATGTGAAGAGACTACAGGTCCTTCTTCCAATACTGTCATGGTGGGACAACAGCACTGGGTTCCAAGCTCCTCAGCCAATCAGATTACTGAATTTGTATAGCCCTATTATAATGAAACTTATCCATCACTATGAAAATAATGAATTGACAGTTTCCAATAGCTGCAAAATCAATGAGCAGACCTTACTTTCTGTTCTAGTAAAACACTGTTCTAAAGAAACAAATCAACATACTGTATGCTCCCCAGTTCTTTCAGCAGCAAACTTAGGAAGAACTTTAGCAAACGCTACCATCAATGAAGGTGTTAGCCTATATCTGGGCTGATAGATGATAACAGGAATAAACATGGTTACATTACAGGCAGTCCATGGTTACATTACAGGCTCCAAAAGGACAAACATCCAAACTGGTCACAGCTGTAACCAGTGGTCTGACCCCAACGGGCAGACACTTGATAGCTGGATAAATTATGGGCTCCTGCACTTCACTGAAGTTCTAGACGGACCACGAAAAACATGAGAGGAATGAGATGTGAGGACTCCTCTTGCAGCTGTGGTACAGGCAGTTCTGCTACAAACTCCCACTCCAAAACTAAACTAAACTAAACTGTGTAAGCTGATTGATGAGCATCAGATATACAGCACAGAAGGCTCATCCTTATGCACATGCATCATATTACACAGCAGCAGGAGCTCTCAGCAAGCAATCCCTCCAAAGTTTAGGAACTTAAGAAATCCCAGAGGTTACTCAGAGTATCAACAAGCTCAAACAATTCAAAATGTTTGATATGGTGGTGTCCAGCAAGATTCGGGCAATGTCCTAATGCACAGAGGAAGTAAAATCAGGGGAAACATTAAGAGGCACATTTTCTCCCAGGGGGTAGTGAAGCTTTGAAACAGCACACCAGTGGAACCAGTGAACATGAACACAGTACAGGCTTTCAAAGTAAGCCTGGACAAATTTCTGCTGACCAAGAAAATCACAGGATATGCCAACTCCAGAGTCTAGCTGAACTTTTCAACTGTAGACAAAGTTGCACCTAATATTAATCAAGACTGCAGAGTAGAGTGACTTCAGTCATGTAAGGTAGACACTTGGCAACAAGCCTACAATCAGGTAATAGGCAGCATCCAGATTTGTTTTTGGAACTGCCTTAATTTTATATCACCATTTCAGTGACTGAGCTAGACTACGAACCAGCAGACCCTGCCCCATGAACAACAATATGTGGATACTTGGCATATCTGTGCTTACTCCAATCAACAAAATCAAAGTTCAAACATAACAATGCTGTCAGAGAAAATGAAATGAAAAGAAGCAGCAATATATAAAAAGATTTTGGAAATAAAAATAAACAGAATGAATCAACATTGAGGGTGAGCAGGAGTGAACACTGAGTGGATTTTAAGCATGAACAGCTGGTTTAAGCTGAAAGCAAAAATGAAATAACGATAACGTGGAAATTTATTTACTTATTTATTAAATTTTGGTGACTGGGTAGGCCCACTGAGCCCCGAAGGTCCCTTTTTCAGGGGCGACCCGGGATAACAATACAAGTTATAAGAATGAACAAGGACACAAGGAACATGTGAGGCATTGTGAGTTACATCATGAGGTGGATACAGTAAAGAAAAAATAGTGGATACAGGCATGGTTACAGGGATGGTAAAAGAAAAGCAGTGGATACAGGCATGGCTTACAGGCACGGTAAAAGAAAAGCAGTGGATGCAGGCATGGGTACAGGCATGGTTATCATCATGACATGTAAGCAATTGGTAGTACTTTGCTTATAGTTTATTCAGGGGTTACACATGGCCTCTGGCGAGCAGTCTGTATAAGGCCGGTAGTAGGAAGGTTAAGCTAGGAGACGGGAGGGGAGTACCTTAGGAGCTTTAAGTGCCATGACAGTGGCATGCGCTTGAGGTCAGCAGATGGGACTTAAGCCTGGTGCGGAAGTTCATGAGTGAGGAGGAGGCCTGGACCTGGGGAGAGAGCTTGTTCCATTGGCAGGCTGCTTGGGAGGGAAAAGGATCTTCCGCCAGCGTTTGTCCTTACCCTAGGGACTTCTAATAGCATTCTAGCTGAGGTCCTTAGGTTCCTTGGGTTGTATTTGAGGGTTATGGTCCCAGCAATGCTTGGTGGAGCGTGGGGTTTGAGAAGCTTGTAGGCCTGGACAAGCAAGGGGTGTTGGAGGCGGGTGACCAATGTGGGCCAACGAAGAGTGGCCAAAGTGTCACAGTGGTGACGTCTCAGGTGGTCTAAGGTTGTGAAATGAGCTATTTTATTATATAGGGTTTGCATCCTGGTAATCTCTTGTTTAGCCATGCCCTGTATAATAGGGGCCGCAAAGGTCAGGTTGGGTAGAAGGACGCTGGTAGCTATGGAGAGCCTGGCTTCAGGGATGAGTTGGTCCCTGAGTCGGTACAGGGTGCCAAGTTTCTGATGTAGGGTCCTGGTGACCTGGTCCATGTGCTCCTTGTATGTGATATTCTGATCCAATGTGAGACCTAAGTATTTAAGGGAGGGGACTACATTAATGGCTTTACCAGAGAGAGTGAGGTTAAGGAGAGGGATGAGGACCTGTCAAGTCCCATGGATCTTGGCCCAAATAGCATTGCCTTGGTCTTGTCGGCATTTAGTACCATTCTGTTCTTACATAGCCAAGTCTCTAGTGAAGTGAGACCCTTCTGGAGTAGAGGGCCTAGGGCAACCACGTCACGCAGGGGTCGGAAGATGACAGTATCATCATCGTACTGCACAACTGAGCTCTCCCCGCAGTGGGTACGCAGGTCATTGGTAAACAAGGAAAACAGGAGGGGGCCTAGAATTGAGCTCTGAGGTACACCCTGGTTTAGGGGTAGTGGGTCAGACATGGTCCCTTTCCATGAGACCCTCTGTGCCCTGCCTGATAAGTAGCTCCCAAACCACTTCAGGGCATGATTGTCTAGGCCTATATTTTGCAGCTTCTGTAGCAGCAAGTTGTGGTCAATGAGGTCGAATGCCTTGGATAAGTCTATAAAGACTGCACCAGTGGGTATCCCTTTGTCCATTGCCCTGAGAACTTCATCCGTGAAGTTAACGAGGGCAGTGTCAATACCATGGTTTGTTCTAAATCCATGTTGGGAGGGGGCAAGGAGCTGATGAGCTTCCAGGTAGTCCCTGAGTTGATTGCAGATTACTCTTTCTTGCACCTTAGCAAGTGAGCAGAGGAGGGAGATGGGCCTGTAGTTATTGAGTTTTTCCCTGAGCCCCCCTTTGTGAATAGGGACAACATTGGCATGTTTCCATGGGTCAGGGACTGCTCCTTCCCTCAGTGATCGATTGAGGAGCATGGTTATAGGCCAGGCTAAGGAGGTAGCTCCTGCCTTGAGTAGCCGAGGGTTGATACCATCGGGTCCCCCTGACCCTTTCGGTTTCAGGTTTCTTAGGAGGTTTAGTACTTCAGTGCGTTTAGCCAGTCTCAGGTGAAAAGGGGGTCTTTCCATGTGAGGTGGTTCATCTGAGGTGGGGGGAAAGTCTGGGGAGACAGGCAGGTCTTGTAGGCCTCGAGGTCTGAGAAGTGCCCGTTAAGAGCAGCCGAAATTTGAGAAGAGTCAGTTGTGAGCTGACCGTTAATCTCCATGGGACAGGACTCAGGCTTTTTGCTGCCCTTGATCAGGTCATTGATATGATTCCAGAATTGCTTGGGGTTGCCCAGGCTGGTTTTCTGGAGGTGTGTTAAGTAATCTCTCTTAGCGAGTTTTATGGCTCTCTTTGGCTTTGTTCCTCAGGGCTTTGTATTCAGTGAGATCTGCCGGGAGGGAGGAGAGCCTAAACTTTTTCCAGGCTTTTTCCCCGAGTAGTCATTAGGGCTTTGAGGGAGGGAGAGATCCACTTGTAGCAGCTGCCTTTAGCCCTCATTCTCTTCATTGGAGCAAAGAGGTTGGCCGCTGTGGTTAGTTCATCCTGGAAGTATTGCACAGCCTCAGTAAGAGTAGGGAGAAGATTTATGGGGTTCCAGTCCAGACTACCTAGGTAGCGATTGTATTGTAGTTCAGAGAACTTGGAAGTCACGGGCAGAGAGAATTCTAGGTTGGACCTTGGGTGGTTTGTTTTTCCATATACAGAAGATTGGGGAATGGTCACTCAGGGAGTCTGCCATTGTGCCCGCACTCTGTATATTAGTGGGGTTAGACACCAGAGCCCAGTCAAGGGTGGTGTGGTTCCCAGTTTTGTAATTAAGTCTGGTTGGTTCAGAGATGACCTGCGTCAGACCTGCTTCATGGGTGAGTGACTTCGAGGCATGACCAGGGTCCTGGGCCCAGTTAATTTTGAAGTTGCCCAGGATTAGTTGCTCCATTGTTACCTTGGTAGCCGTATCGTTTGTGATGGCTTCAAGGGATTTGAGGGCTGATTTTGGTGGGTGGTAGGTGCAGCCAATTGTTAGTTGTTTGGCGTGCCCTAGGGTTATCCGGATGTATATGCTCTCTCCCTCAGCAGTAGGATTAGTCTGCTGGGGTAGAGGTGACACTGTGAGGTCATCCTTAGCATAGATTAGGACCCCACCCCCTTTTTTGGTTTCTCTGTCATTGTGGTAGCTATTGTAGCCCATGACCTGAATCTCATGGTCATGGATGTGGGCTTTTAGCCAGGTTTCAGAGATGGCTAATAAGTCCGGATTGTAGAGGTCCAACCAGGCCTGGTCTTCGTGTATTTTTGCTCTAAGACTACATATGTTCATATGTGCTATCTTCAGACCCTTGGGTGGCCGCCCATTGATGGTCCTGGGGGGATGCTACCAAGGTATTGGGTACGTATGGGCCAGGGTTAGGTTGGATATCACTTGATAGGAGAAGTAGCAAGACTAGTAACCTGAGCAGTTTAGTGCTAGGTATTGAGATGAGGTGTCTTTGATGCATCCTGCTCATACAGTAAAGCAGGTCATAGCATACACCCTTTTTTATGATCTCATGCTCTGTTAAGAGACTAGATATACTTGAGATAGGGCATCTGCTAAGGAAGTCATGTGGGGGGATATTATGTAGATTGCTCACTGGTTCTGGGGGGAATGGGTCTATGAGCCTGTCCACCCAGAGTAGGGTCAGTGAGTAGATTATGTCAAGTAGTACACCCCTATTAGGGGGAGGGACACTTGGGTTCCTAGCACACCAAGGAGGGCGGAAGGAAGCATATACTAAGTAAGGCATTATTTTTGGAAATGCCTAGATATAAAACAGAGACAAAAGAAGCATTTTATTTATTTAAAGATTCACATACCAGAATTGTCACATTTAGGTGTATTAACTGTTTTTCATTCAGGAGTTGGGCAAAACAGCAGCAGAATAGTTATATTTCAGTTACATTATAGAGCCAAAGTAAGGAGAGCTAGTCATGCAGCATGGTCAAAAGCCGAGGATCTTCATACACAGTATACATGGTTACATATTCAAGAAATCCATGAGGATGAGTAGGCTAATGTATGTTCATCAGTTGTTCATCTGGCAGCTAACAGGTCAGTTATATTTATTTATTTTACCAGGAAGAGGCTCCTTTGAGCAATGCTCATTTACAAGGAGGTCCTGCTTATGACAACAAAGACTGAATAATCACAATCAGTGCAAAACTAACTATTGAGTAGAAGAGTTAGTTGTCCAGGGCCCCTGAGTATGAGAGGAGCCCCCAGAGGCAGTGTGATTTTATTTATCTATTTTTAGGAGATGTGCTGCTGTGCTTGCCAGCAATACTTCATTTCTTTCATGGGGGGTAGTTACAGAAGCTGAGCCGAAGCCGCTGAGAAGTGAGTGAAAGGATCATACTGCCATGTGCGCTGCTTGAGTGAAGTTCACCCTTTCACTTTTCAGACATCTGCCCCTCTACATGGTGATGATGATCCAACTCCTGTTCCTCTCCTCTGGCACACCAGTCTCATTGTGATGCTGTGGATACACGCACACACCAAGTTTGTGCAGCTGTCACCCACACACACACACACACACACACTTCCCAACCACTATGCACCGCCGACAGTGACACTTTCACAGCGACCATCAGTACAGTGACTATGGCACCAGGTCACTGTACCGACTGTGTTGGACCCAGGCACTATCTTCGGGGGATTTGCACCCCCTCCCCTAATCAGCTCCAACTTGGAGTTGATTATAAAAAGTGGGAATGATGTGAGGGGGCACAGCTCCCAGCATGGGGGATCTGGAGGGGGGCAAAGCCCCTGGATGAAAATATGTCTCCAACTTGGAAACCGTCAGCCGACCGCAAATGCGGACAACATTACAGTTTCACTGTCCAGTCGTTCGACAAAATTTTTCTCAACGACCGGTTGTAGATCCTTTCAACCCACCCCCCTTCAGAATTTAAACAGCTGCATGGCTGACCAACCCAGTCACCCTGACCCATGGCCATCAAACTGACTCCTAAGATGTCCCTGCCCACTACAACCATACTCACAGTGGGGAGAGGGGCGGGGACAAAATCCAGATATTCACAGTTCACCTCTGCTGCTGTACTCCAAAAGCACTGCAACAGTAGACAGTAGCAGTAGTGGTGGCAGCCAGTCAGTGGTCAGTGGCCACATTGAAGGCAGCAACTTTGGCACCATGATGATGTGCATGTCTTTAGTCATATGACTGATGTATCAGATGCTCCCTCCCAGATTCCAGAGCACAGGCTCAAGCAGCAGGTACTGGCAACTGCATCAAGAGGGAAAGTTATAATGGCAATGGGCTAGCAATCTAACAAATATTTCTAGCTAAAAGCAGGAAGAACACCTTTTATACAACATGTGTGGGTCTCTTTTCATGAAGATAAAAGAGATATATCACTGACCATATGTGAGATATCATTTATATCTTCACGGCTGGGTATGTCACAATGGCTATCTTGGCCAGTTGGGTATGTCACAAAAGGTTCGGAACTCATTTGGCCTCAGTAACAGTGCTAACCATATTCAAATGCAAATAACTTTAAAATGAAAAATGATTGCTTTGTACTGTGAGCACAAATGTTGTTCAGCACAACAAGATCTACAAAATGAGTGGTGTTTCATTTATAGCTACCTTTTAGGTTTTTTTTATAATTAACAAAAAAACAGAAGAAATTTATTTTATTTTCACTTTTTTAACAAACAAATGCAAATAACTTTAAAATGAAAAATGATAGCATGGTACTGTGAGCACAAAAGTTGTTCAGCATAAAAAGATCTACAAAATAAGTGGTGTTTCATTTATACATACTTTTTAGTTTTTTTATAATTGGCATAAAAACAGCACAAAAATGTAAATTACGTACCTACCTACGTAATTCTTGATCTTCTTGGACGAAGTCTCCACCACCCATTTATACTGATGGGACTACACCAGAGGTGCTAGGGCCCAGTGGGAGCCAAAAATCTTCAAGAGGGCCGGCACCATTTTAGGGCCACAAGAAAGCAGCACTGCAAGCCAGGCTTGAACCGTACAGGCTACCTCGGCGTCAACCCTCCAAATGCCTCAGTACCTTTTTTACTGAGGAGGTGCAGCGTAACTAACCTAGTGAAAAACAAACCTAATGTCAGACATAAGATAGTCCGAATGACTCGTGTAAGAAGGGTCAATAGAACAGAGTCTTCACAGTTCAGACATCGAGGGAGTGAAGACAACAAACAGATACATGAGCTCGGGGGATGGCAGGTGGGTGTGTGAATGAGTGGTGGAGACTTTATCCAAGAAGATCAAGAATTAAGGTAGGTACGTAATTTACATATCTTCCTGGACATAAAGTCTCCACCACTCATTCACACTGATGGGAGAGTACCAAGCTAAAATAATCCCCCGAGATGGGCGGCTGGAGAGAGTAGCTCACCTAGGACAGAAGTCCATTAAGGATTGTCCTGCCGAAGGACTGATGTTGTCTGGCATGGACATCCAAGGCATAGTGCTTTATGAAAGTGTGCATGGAGCTCCAAGTGGCTGCATTGCAGATGTCCGCAATGGGTAGGTTACGGATTTCGGACAGAGATGCCACGACTGCTCTGGTAGAATGAGTACACATCCTGCCTTCTAACTTAACCTGTGCCATTGAGTAGCAGTGGCAGAGGCATGCCATTAGCCATGCTGAAATACACCTGATAGCAACAGGCTGACCCAGCCGGGTCATGCTGAAGGAGACAAACAGTTGTTTAGATGTCCGGATTTCCTTAGTCCTGTCTAAGTAGAACCGAAAGGCTCTCTTCACATCCAGGGAATGAAGGGTATGCTCTCCCTCATTCTGGAAGTTCATGAAGTAGGTAGGAAGGACTAAGGGTTGATTCAGATGGAATTCTGAGACAACCTTGGGAAGAAACTTGGAATGGGTCCTAAGAACCACCTTGCCTTTGTGAAATACAGTATATGGGGGTCTGTGACCACAGCATGTATTTCTGACACCCTACATGCAGAAGTGATGGCCACAAGGAAGGCCGTCTTCCAAGTCTGAAATTTCAGGTCACAAGTAGCTAGAGGCTCGAAAGGCTTATGAGTGAGCATATCTAGCACAAGGTTAATGTCCCAGGCTGCTACTGGTCATCTAACTGGTGGTCTGGTATGTAGAATGCCCTTGAGGAACCTCTTAACCACAGGAAGCTGAGCCAGAGACATGGAGAGTACAGGCTTATGGTATGCAGAGATTGCACAAAGATGAACTTTAATGGTAGAGTACTGCAGACCTGTGTTTGAGAGGTCTAGAAGATACTGTAGGACTTTGCTTGGTGGGCAGGAAAAGGGGATCCAGGAGGATTTTGTACACCAGATAGAGAAATGCTTCCACTTAGCTGTGTACGTTTTTTGAGTAGCTGGCGTGTGTGCAGATCAAAGAATATCTGGGACCCTACATGAAATGTTGAACCTGTTCATCTCTATTTCCTCAGGAGCCAGGCATGAAGGAGAATGTGAATGGACCTCAGGTTGGGATGGACAACAGGGCCCTGGGTCAGCAAGTTCATCTGAAGTGGAAGAGGTTTTGGGGAGGTTTTCGATAATCTGTTGATTAATGGGAACCAGATCTAATGAGGCCAGAATGGGGCGATAAGAATCAGTCTGCCCCCCATGCCTCCAGTTTGAGCAGCACCCTCTGAATTAAGGGGAGAGGAGGAAATGGGTATAGAAAGCATTTTTTCCATCACATTCTGAATGCACCCTGACAAAAAAATTCCAGGTCCTGGATTTCTGGAGCAGAAGAGAGGCAGTTTTGCATTGAGTGGGGATGCAAAAAGGTCCAGGTCTGGAGTTCCCCATTCATCGAAGAGTGATTACACAACAATTGCATCGAGAGACCACTCATGAGGATCTGTCTCTGTTCTGCTGAGACAGTCTGCCAGAGCATTCTGGACTCCTGGTAGGTAGACCACCTGGATCAGAGCTTTGTGCTCTAGGCACCATTTCCACACTCTCATCGCCTCCCTGCATAAGGGGTAAGAGTGTGCTCTGCCCTGCTTGTTGATGGAGAATGGTCTTGTGACAGAGTATGTCCTTTAAGGTCAGGACCACATAAAGGATGGTTCTCATTTCCAGAACATTTATGTGAAGCTGAGCTTCATCCTGACTATATCAACCCTGGTTGTGGAGATCCTGGCTGTGAGCTCCCCATCCCATCAGGCACATGTCCGTGGTGATGGAGATGTGGGGATCCAGAGGGGTGAAGGGATAACCCTCCCGAAGGTTGTCCTCCTAAGACCACCAGGTGAGAGATCATTTTAGCGGTTCCGTCACCTTGATGAGAAAGGACTGAGGGTGTGTGGTTGGTGACCACTAAGTACTAAGTGCTGTGGCTCAAGGGCTGGAGCCAGGAAAAAGGACACAAATTTGTAGGGAACTGGCAACAGTTTTGGGAGTGAAAGTTCTTTAAATCTGATGGACTGCATCTGACTAAGGAGGAAGTCAGTGCATTGGGGCAGAAGTTTGACGTCTTTGCAGAATATTTAAACTAGAAAATGGGGAGAGGGGTGCAGCACCCCATACATCGAATGGGAAGAACACCCCTTCCCCTCAGCTAGTGGTCAAACAGGAGTTCAGCATGTTTTTAGTTCATTTGCAACACCAGGTAAAGAAAAAGGTCTGGCTCCTCATACAATGCACAGGGGAAATGCTGGACTTCACCCAACAACTAACACACCGAAATCTGGCCAATGGAAAATCATGTACACAAATGCTCACAGTCTGGGAAACAAGATCCCAGACCTGCAGGCCATAATGATAGAGGCTAAACTGGACATAGTAGCCATTAGCGAGACATGGTTTACCAGTAACCACACTTGGGAGACTACAGCACCTGGCTATGTACTGTTCAGAAGAGACCGAGGTGCAAAAGGGGGTGGAGTGGCCCTTTATGTCAATGAAAATATCAAAGCTACAGAAATTCAGAATACACATAAGGAGCCAGAAGAACTGTGGGTCACCCTGGAAACAGGACATGGGACAGCCATATGAACTGGGGTTGTGTACAGACCTCCAGACCAGGGGGAGGACATAGACACATTACTGTTAGAAGATATACAAAACATGACAGCTAAAGGTGAGGTTCTGATAATGGGAGACTTCAACTTCCAGATACAGATTGGTCAATACCAGCAGGGACATCTGCCAGAACTAGACACATGGTGGATTCCCTGCAGGGGGAAGGCCTCAAACAACTGGTACAACAACCCACAAGAGACAGGGCTATCCTAGATCTAGTACTGACTAACAGGAAAGGATCACAGATCTCCAGGTAGAAGGTCACCTGGGTGCCAGTGACCATCACATGGTATGGTTCAATTTGGCCACTAGAACAAAATCATCCCATTCAAGGCAAAACTTTGGGACTTCAGAGAGCTGACTTTGATAAGATGGCCAACAGAGTTAAGCTAGTCCTGGCAAAAGAAATACAGGTGAGGGGTACAGGCAAGTGGGCAAGCATTAAAGATGCAATACTTGAAGCAACATCCCATTGTATTAGTGAGAAAAGGAAGTGCAGAAGAAGAAGACCACTTTGGTTCTCAAACACAGTAGCAGAAAAGGTCAGAACCAAAAGGCTGGCCTTCAGGAAATATAAGGGAACGCAATAGGATGAAGATAGAGAAGCATACCAGACTTCCCTAAGGGAAGCAGGGAAGGCAGTAAAGCAGGCAAAGGCCCAAACCAAAGAAACACTAGCATGAACAGTAAAAGAAGGTGACAAGACTTTCTATAGATACATTAGTGAAAGGAGAAAGTCCAGAGGGGGTACTGCTAAGATGAAATGGGATAAGGGGGCGTGTGAGGAGGAGGACCATGTAAAAGCATCTATCCTAAATAGATACTTCTGCTCAGTATTTACTGAAGAGAAGATAGGGCAGGGCCCACAGCTCAGCACCATGGACACAGGAGGGAGGGAGGTGTGCACTAGATTCTTCACAAAAGAAAGGGCCCTACAAGAGCTCGGTAAGCTCAGGGTGGACAAGTCAGTGGGACCTGATGGCATACATCCCAGGGTACTAAAGGAGCTAAGGGTGGAACTAGCAGAGCCATTATCAGAACTGTTTAGTGAGTCTCTGAGCACAGGAGAGGTCCCAGAAGACTGGAGAAGGGCTCATGTGATCCTGCTCCACAAGAGTGGTAGCAGGGAGGAGGCAGGGAACTACAGACCAGTTAGTCTTACCTCAGTAGTGGGCAAGATTATGGAGACACTCCTAAAGGAAAGGATAGTGCAACACCTGGAATCCATAGGAGCACAGGATCCAAGACAGCATGGGTTTACAAAAGGAAGATCCTGTCAAACTAATCTCATAGATTTCTTTGACTTAGTAACCAGAGTGATGGACCAAGGGTGACGTTGTCTACCTTGACTTCAGCAAAGCTTCTGATACTCTTCCACACAGAAGATTGATTAATAAGCTGGGTAGGCTCGGGGTGGGTCAGATGTTGGTCAACTGGGTGGCAAACTGGTTGATGGGCAGAAAACAGAGAGTGGTGGTAAATGGTATACAGTCAGAAGAGATGCAAGTCACAAGTGGGGTACCTCAGAGATCAGTCCTGGGGCCAGTCCTCTGCAATATCTTTATCAGTGACATTGCAGATGGACTGGAGGGTAGGGTTTGTCTGTTTGCAGATGACACCAAGATCTGCAACTGAGTAGATGATCCAGATGGGATGGGCAGAATGAGAAGAGATCTGGATAAACTAGCAAAATGGTCTGAAGAGTGGCAACTGGGGTTTAACACAAAGAAGTGCAAGATCATGCACATAGGGAAGAGAAACCCTGAAGCCACCTATAGACTGGGAGGGGAGTTGCTGGCAGTCACAAGAGAAGAAAGAGACCGGGGCGTCATCATCACCGATGACCTGAAATCATCCAAGCAGACCACTAAAGCAGTAGGTAAGGCTAGAGGGATGTTGAGGTGTATTAGCAGGGGTATCACAAGTCAGAAGAGGGAGGTAATAATCCCTCTTTACAAGACACTGGTTAGGCCCCATCTGGAGTACTGTGTGCAGTACTGGAGGCCACACCTGCACAAGGACATTAACCAAATTGAGGCAGTCCAGAGAAGGGCAACCAAAATGGTGCAGGGACTGCATCAGAAAACATATGAGGACAGATTAACTGAGCTCAATATGTATACCCTAGAGCAAAGGAGGGAGAGAGGTGATATGATTGAAACATTCAAACACCTTAAGGGCATTAACAAGGTGAAAGAGTCTAACATGTTTCAATATAAGAAAAATAGCAGGACAAGAGACACAGCATGAGATTAGAGGAGGCCAATTAAGGTAATGCGAGGAAGTTCTTTTCACAGAAAGGGTGGTGGATGCATGGAACGGCCTACCTCAGGAAGTTGTGGATATGAATACAGTGCAGGGCTTCAAACAGGCATGGTATAGGCATAAGGGAGCAATACAGATGAGTATGAATAGATAGGCCATTGACAGAGCAAAGGCCAATGGCACATTCATAAGGTAGGAAAAGAAATGGGCAGACTGGATGGGCCTTGCGGTCCTTATCTGCCATCAACTTCAATGTTTCTAGCATCCACTGAGTAGTTCTCATGTGAAGACAAGCCAGAGGCACAGTGAACAATGAGGATGCCATGAGACCCAGCATCCGCTGCATAGAGAGAGCTCAGACCAAGCTGCTTTCTCTGATGAAGCAGGCCATATGGAGGATGTCGCTCCTTCTGTCTTCCAGAAGGAAGGCTTTCGTGTTGGAGGTGTCCAGAAGGGCTCCTATGAAGAGGAGCTGCTAGAAGAGCTGTAGCTGAGACTTTTTCAAGTTTAGCAGAACTCTCATGGATGTGAGGAAGTTTGAGGCCATAATCATGGCTTCTAGAGTCTCTTGTCTGGAGGGGCTCATGAGATGACAATCACCCAGATATGGGAACACTTGAATTCTGATTTTCCTCAGATGCGCCGCGAGAACTGCAAAGCACTTTGTAAAGACTCAAGGCGCTGAGGACAGCCCAAAGGGCAGGATCTGAATTGGTAGTGCTGACCCAAAGTCATGAATCTGAGGAATTTGTGATGGCTTGGGTGAATGGGAACGTGTTGATAGACATCCTGAATGTCAAGGGAGGCTAGCCAGTCATGCTGATGAATCAGACATAGAAGCATACCAAGTGATATTATCTTGAACTTTCCCTTGAAAAGGAACTTGTTTAACTTCCTGAGATCTAGAATAGGGCGCATGCCACCTGTTTTCTTTGGAACCAGAAAGTAATGGGAGTAGGAACCTGTGTTCCATTGATCCAGTGGAACTACCTCTACTGCCCTGTTGTTCAGTTCAGAAGGCCTTGAATCTCAGAAGCAAGAAGTCTGACTGAGTGACAGACAGCCTGGGCTGTCATTTGGGTGGATGATCTGGAGAAGTTTCTGACAGATTTAAAGTGTACCCCTTGCAGATTATTCTGAGGACCCATTTGTCTGATGTGATTGACTTCCACCGGTTATAAAACTGAGTCAGATGCCCTCCTACTGCCGAGGAAGAGTCCCACTCAGACAGCTGAGGTGGGACTTGGGCTGGGATTTCAGAGGGTGGCTCTAGGAGCTTTGGGGCCCTGTGCCTTCTGCTGCATTTTCTTTTGCAGCTGAGGGGTTTGGTTTCTGTTAAAGCCCCCTCTGTCTTTACCATAAAAGAACTGATGGTTCTGAAACTGATGCCTGTTTCTGCCCCTTTGAGGAGCTGTGGAAGGGGGTCTGGCAGTTTTTATGGCCGTTCTAGTCTTCTGAGTGGCCTCTAGCACCTGCTCAACCTGAGGGCCAAACAGATACGTACCATCAAAAGGCAAGGCCATAACTCTCTGTTGGGCATCATTTGTGAAGCCCGAGGTGCGCAACCAAGAGTGGCGATGGATGCAAATACCATCCGCAGCTGCCCTGGAGGCAGTGTCAAAGGCATCCATGGCAGCTTTGAGCTGTTGATTATTGGATTCAATCCCTCTAGTAATGGTCTGAAGGAGCTCTGAGTTAACCTCCGAATCAGGAAGAGCTTCTATCGTAGCCTTGAGCGAATGCCAAAGAGTATACTCATATTGACAGAAGTAGCCCTGGTAGCTAGCAATATGCATGCCCAGGGTGGAAGCAGCAAAGACTCACTTTCCCAGAGTGTCTATCTTGCAAGATTCTTTATTTATAGGATGTGCTGTGGATTCCTGCAGAAGAACAGCCTTGTCATTCTCTGCCAGAACGACGATGGCATCAGCAAAGGCTTGAGAGACCAGAATGGGTCAATCCTTAGATGGGGCATATTTCCTATCTATGGACTTGGCCAAAGAGGGAATGAGTGCCAGATTATCCCACACCATCTGCGAAAGAGTCTCGAAAGAGGATTGCACTGGTGGGTTTAGTTCCACAGGAATATCTGGAACGTGCAGATACTGCAGGCACAGCAACTTCCCAGGATCAATATCCAAGGTCTGGAGAGAGAGTGTGGTATTCAAATTCCTGAGTAGAGACTTAAAAGAAAGGTTCTCGACCAAAGGCTCTGTAGAAAGAGTTTTATTCGCTATGGAATCATCATCAAAGTCGTCCCCTAATCGGAGATCAGGATCAGACTCAACATCATCCCCTGCCAGTCCAGAAGGGACAGTATAGATAGGAAAGGGATGAAGAGAGGAAAGAGAAGGAGCAGAAAGAATCAGCATCGAAAACCTCAATATGTCACATGGCACCGCAAGCGCTCTTGGCACTGCAACAGTAGGTGGCACTGAAAACACAGGTGGTGCCATGGAGAGTGGCACCGAGTGCAGCACCGGAGAGGCAGCCAGCCGCACCTCAGCAGAACTTTCCAACCCTCGACTTCCAAAAGAGAAAAGAAGAAATTTAGCAGGAGACAAAGGCACCAGTGTGGACCCCTGCACCGCAGCCATGTGAGGGGGATGAACACCAGAGTGCAGCATTGACGGCACCAGAGATGGCACCACGTGACTAGGAAGTCCCAACTACCCTACCCGCAGGTCCGAGACCAAAAGGCCTGAAGGCCCCAGTGATGGATCCACCAGCTCAGTAGCCGGGACAACTGCCGCACCCGCTGCTCCATAAGAGCGGCCTAATGATGAAACTGCTCACCGGAAGACTCCCCACTGGGCAGGGAGGGACTCCAGAGTTGAGAATTCTGGGCACTGGAGATAGCAACTGGGGAGGACTCTGGAAGAGGTGGAGTCTGGTTTCTGCCCCCAGAACACAATGATTTGAGCACAGGCGTGCAGAAGGCCTCGGCGGTGCTGGCTCATTTCGACGGGAGGCGAAGAATAGCTCAAGGTCGGCGGTGCCAAGAATGGGACCGCTTGTTTTGTGCTTTCAGGGAGGCCACCCATCCCCCTGAGCACTGAACTGCCTATAGTCAGACCCCCCTCCATAGAGGGCAGCGGACCAGACCCAGCCCATCTAACTGAGTAGCTTTCATGCAAAATCTCCCTACCGTCACCTGCCCCGTTCATAGTCGACTCCATCGAAGGAGGGCTGAAGACTTCTTCTGCAATACTTAACAATTTACTACTTTATTTTATTTTCTAGAAAACAATAAAACTAAACATAAACTATCGAACTAAAAACTGCTGTCGTATAGACTTGAAGTTTTGACTCCCGGCAGACGAGTGACGACATCACTGAAGCGCACTCGACAGTGGGAAAAAAGGAACTGAGGCGATTGGAGGGTCGACACTGAGGTAACCTATACAGTGCAAGCCTGGCGTGTGGTGCTTCTTCCTCATAGCCCTACTGCAGTGCCAGCCCTCCTGAAGATTTTTGTCTCCTGCTGGGTCCTAGCGCCTCTGGCGTAGTCCCATCAGTGTGAATGAGTGGTGGAGACTTTATGCCCAGGAAGATTCCATTTTTGTCACTTTTTGCAACAAACAAATGTAAATAACTTTAAAACTGAAAAAGAGAGGCCCACAATTGTTGTATAAATCGAATATGACATGGGTAGTAGTGAGATACTAGAAATATCTCCACTTGCTGTCACTGAACTCTAGGTATGCCACGAGTGGCTTCGCCATTCGTGGGATATCAAGAGTTCAAGTGCAGCTCGTGGAGATATTTCTGCTATTTCACTCTCATCCATGTCATATCCCGTATATATTGTTCATGTATATGCAAGTTAAAAACTTTCAGACAATTATTTAAGTCTTTATCCAGATATAAATTACCTTACTTCACTTGTCTGAGATGGATTCTTAAAATAGAAACTAGGTACCCAGTCATTTTTTTGATAATAAATTCATCATTTGTTGTAAATGAAATTTTTAATAATAAATGCTGATATTTTGTTTGAATGGTTTCCCAGAGTGGAATCAGCCATTTGTATCTGGGGATATTGTACCAGGGACAGTCAAAAATGATATGAAACAAGTTTTCCACAGATTGATTGCTACAGGAACAGTATCAAAATTGCTGTGTCGGGATTTTATTATATCTTGCATAAAGGACTTTACTGGGAAACAGCTCTATTCTGTATTTAGTAAATGCTTTCCTTTGTTCGTAGTCTGTCAATACATCAAGATAAGACAGATACTGATACAGTGAGTCATTTTGTTTCAACCATGGCATAATATGAAGACCATAAATTGCATCAAGATCTTGTTCTATGTAGTATTCCATTAGTCTTTGTGTGACAAAGTTTTGGTATTTTAGACTAATAGAAATTCCCCTTTCATGAAGGTTCCCCAGGAAGTCCAGATTTGTTTCTTTCAGTACATATACAAACTTCTCGAGCCAACTAGATTGCAATAGGCCCATCCTATTCCATTTGTACTTTTCCTTTAAGCACAGGTGCAGTAATCTATCAGGGCTCAAAGGATACCTAAACAACATTTTGACAACAAACTATTCAAAAATCTGACTCCGTAGGTGACTAAAGGAAAGGCTGCTGTATTCATTAATGCTAAAACTACATTTACATAATTTGCCTAAATGTGGTTCCAGAGCACTTGAAAATTGTAAAATCAGCTTTCCAATCTAGAAAAAAACTGTCTTACCTGCTTCCTAAAATGGCCGCCAAATGTGATGTGATGACATCATCTGAGCTAAAATCAGAAAGATATATGGCTCTCTGTAGTGCTAACTAGTTCTTTTTTCCCTTTGTATAGAAGTGTTTCACCCAAATGGTCAAAACCATGTGCATTATTTTGTATAATGCACATGTTAGGCTATGGTTCTGTTCATTTTGTTTACTTTAACATGCTGAAAATGTGTTTTAATCCAACCGACTTTCTCTGTGGCAAACCACAGTACAGTACAAATTTTGAATAACCTGGTGGTCTAGTGGTTATAGTGGATCCAAGATGCTACAATGGGGGTGCTGGGGTGGTGTGCATGCTTAATATGCACTTTTTAACATTTTTATTAAACCTTTATATTTTCTGCTATTATTCTTTTCTAGTACGTTTTTGACAAAACCTACAAATGTAATCCATAGTTTGAATGTAAACATTTGTACAATCAATAAATCAGACTTCTTCAACAAAGTGAAATACAGCAGCAGCTGCAAGCAAGTACGTTACTATGTGGGGGTTGCAGCCACACCTTTCACCACCCCCTAGAGCCACCACTTTTTTGTAGCAAAGTTCTTGTGCAGTCCAATGTTAGAGTTCATACTTTCTCGAAACTCAAATATATGCTTGTCATGTCTTCTTTTTCCATGGAAAATATTAACAATAATAATAAGTATCAGCATTTATATAGTGGGTTTCATACACACTGTATTCCAAAGTGCTTTACAAGCAATACTAGACTGATAGTGAAGTGACTGAAAGTGTAGTGGCAGCTGTTCCATACATTAATATCCACACACAGCCTTGGACAATTGCATGCACTGGTTTATAGGAAGGGGAATGTTGGCCAGGACAATGGGGTCAGGTAGTGATCAAGGTGCTGGCAGCCCCACATCTTATTTCTCACAGTAATCTGCTCATATTTCTCTCCTTCTGTCTTCCCCTTCCCTGAATATAGCAGTACCTTGCAAGAGTGGCCTACTCAGTCCCCCTCTGGTATTCAGTCTTCACTATTCCTCCTCACACCAAAAACTGGCGAGCTCATCACCCTTCTGCATAATGCATGCAAGTAGTACATTTCCCCGTTTTATTTTGACATATCAAATATAAACATATCTGTCCAGTAAGTCATGCTCATATCAGCAGGGAACAAGGAAAATGATGGGCTTTCCTATCCTTAAAAGATCTAGGCTACTTTTGATTAGGCACTATTAAATAATAGGTGTGCACATCATTATGCACGTCATTTAATAATGCCTAATCATAGTTGGCTTAGATCTTGTATGAGTAGGAAAGCCTATTTTTCCACTTGTGCCATGCTGCTATCAGCCTGGCTTACCAGAAGATCATGTTTATTATTAATATGTAACTATAACACGGGAGACTGTACTAACCACATTCATGATGCAGAAGGGTAGTGAACTCACCAGTTTTTGGTGTGGGGAGCAAGTGAGAAGAATGAACGCCAGAGAGGAAATGAAGAGGCCATTCCAGTAGGGTACAGCTATATTCAGGTTAGTTGAAGACATGAAGGAGGACGCTGAGCAGATCACTGTGAGATCTGAAATGTGGGGCTGCCAGCATTGTGATCACTACCTGACTGTGGATGAGAGTAGCCAACAATGACAAATACTCAGCATGGCAGGGCTGCCCCTAAACTGTTACTTGAATTCAGTATAGGGAGATTGGGGGGGCGGGGTGGATGTTGACATTTGTTAGGACATTATTGAGGGAGTTGTGTATAGCTCATTCAAGATTTGGAAGGCTGGTGGCCAGTCAACTCACATTGTGGAGTAGAGCACAGAAAAGTACTGGAGAAGAATTGCTGGGAACTGTCCTCCGGGGTTCTGCAGATCACAGGTAAAGGAGTTTACTGACACTGGAAGTCAGGTTGATTAGATCAAGGTATTAGTATGCCTCTCCTGCTAATAATATTGTTATCCATTGTAAGTGCAGTCCTTATAAGGGGCATGAACAGCAGTTTTTCTGGTAGGTCATGATGATTATTGCTTGGCCTTCCAGGAAGACCTAGTTGTTGGTTAATAAGGTGAGAAAAAAACACAACAGGGAACTGTACATACTACCATCACTGTGCAGAAGGGTGGTGATGCACTTAATATTTACTGTGGGAGCAGAAGTCAGACACTGAGAATGTGAACTGGAGAGTGATTTGGGAGGCATTTTTTAACAGTGCCAGCTTATGATGCGTATCAGTATAGGTTTACACAACCCTCTGAGGTACAAGATTACAATCTGAGGTGTGATAATTTTCTTCATGAGACCACAAGCTCATATGCGGCCGCAGGCAGTACTAAGGACAGGGTATGGATGGTGGGGTGTTCAACAGAAAGCAGGCTAGGTGCAGTGGGTACACATGGAAAAAGAAAGCCTTATTTGTGGATTAACAAGAGAGCATGAGCTTTGGAACTGAACAAGACCGGTACTTTGCTGTGTGACCCTGAGCAAGTCACTAAACTTCCTTGTGCTCCTAGGCCACACCTGTAAACAAGCTGTCAGCTTAGTGTGTCTCTCCTAGTTAAAAAAAAACAAAATTCAGTACATCATATAACCACTAGATCATCAGGTATTGGAAGTGTTGTACTGTAATGCAGTCTGCCAAAGAAAAAATCAGCTGGATTGCAAGACATTTTCTGCAAGTTAAAGTAAACGAAATGAATAAAATCATAGCCTAACATGTGTACTGATCAAAATAATCCATGAGGTAATACATGGTGTTGAACGTTCTGGTATAACAATTCAAAATAAAGAGGGAAAGAAGAACTAGTTAGCACCATAGAAATATATGTTGATCTCTGTCTCTGGCTCAAAAGATGTCATCATGACTCATCACTTAACACACTTGGCAGACATCTCAGGGAGAAGCCAAGGCAGTTTTTTGAATGTGAAAGGCTGATGTTTACATTTCTCAAAAGCTATGAAACTGCATTTATGTTATTTACATAAATGCAGTTTTAGTATACATGTAAACAGCAGCCTTTACTTTACCTCCATATGAAGCCAGATTTTGGAGTTTGCAGTCTTAAAAAACTGCTTGTTTAGGTATCCTTTAAATGTAATATTTTGATCCAATAGTTAATTTTTCTGGCAAAGATGAATGCCTTTAATTTAGGGACCCCAAGTTCTGCCCTAATTAACGGTACCAGGACGGAATAACTCAGACCCAAGCATGCTTTATATAGCTTATTTAAAGATGTTTCTAAAGATTCAAATTTATTAGTATCCCACATTTCAGATTTGTACAAGGCCTGAGCATGGTATTTAGCTTTTGCACCAGTGATGAGAGGTTTAATTGTATTACCCCCAAATTTCCTATTGAATAGGGATAGTGAACTAGCAGTCTGTCTGAGTTTAGTTTTCAAGCAATTGATGTGCTTACTCCAGCTACCGTCACTTGCTAACTGTAATCCCAAATAAGTGGTGTTTTACAGTTTTCAGCATTTTGTCCTCAATATGCCAGGTTTTATTGCTACAATTTGAGCCAAAAAACCAAAACCTGAGTTTTGGCCTCATTTATTTCCAGTCCTTCATGCTAAAAGATTTAAAAAAAGTATCTTGTAAGTGTGACTGAAATTGGTTATTTCTTAGTCACTCATTAACACTAGTACTGTCAGTTGGATTACAGAGGCCAGGGTCAGTAACATCACTGTGAGGGTCCAGTACATTGCTCAAATCATGCTAGGAAAATAGCATAAAAAAATAAATAAGTGTTTTGTGACTGAAATGTCTTAGTCAGTCATTATTAAGTCTAGTGACTTGTGGAGTCATCATGTAATCCTAGCCATCAGTCGAATAAAAGCCAGCAGGCCAATACAAGTGGGTGCGTCACAGACCATCGACCACTGACCTGGATTGCAGGAGTCACTGCCTACAGGACACAGCAACTGATGTGGAGACTCAGAGTGGAGGAGAGCAGAGGGCTGCTACTCTCTAATCCATCCAGGATTTTCCAGCTGGGGGTCATCATCAGTCACTAAGGCAGATAAAAAACTGGTAATTTCAAACATTCTAACCTTCATTTACTACCCCAAGAAAGGGCATTTGGAGTTGCTGGAAACTCCTTCAAATACATTCTTAGGCATTAAAAACCCTTCTGCTTCAGTGAACCCCCTGGCCTATTGCTGAAGTCACAGTGGGCCATGCCTCTACACATTGCCTGTAATACCAGAAGTTGTTAATCCAGTCCTGATCACAATACACAGTGCACTTACAGAGAGCAATATAGATAATGCAATATAAGATGGTAATGCATAGACTTAGCTACAATATTGAACAATCAGGTAAATTTAAATAATTCACGATACATAAAGATGTAACATACAGAATTTGTGAAGAACACGATATAACAAAGCAGTGGATCTTTTTTTGACTCAGCTGTAAAACATTATCTGAAACTAAGTTTTTAATTTAATAACTTACTCATATATTGTAATTGAGTGGGGGAGCTATTTAACCCTTAGTCCGCCAACACAATTAGAATGTATAACGATCCTAGACTGATATATGTCCCACGGCATGACAGGGGTAATCCCTACAAAAAAGAACATGCATATATAGACACAATGACAGTGCTCCAGATAAGTGTTAGTGAAATAAGTACTATATTCCTCAGTTTCAAAGTGAAGTGAGTAACATCAAATCTGGATGTGTAAAGATAATAAAATCCCGAAACTGAAGAGTACTTTTTTGGGGGGGTTGATGCAGGAGAAAGCTACATAGTGTATAAATATTTAAAATAAAAACAACAAAGGTCTGCCGTTTTGTAACTTATTTTGCTTGTTTCAATCTTCCCTTGTTCAGCATTCACATTTTGAATACATAAGCATAAGCTTTGCTTTTTTCATCTTTCTTACCTTCATGGTCTCTTTACTTTTCCTTCATTATTTCTCTCCATTCCATCTCCTGGTGTTTTCACATACAGTGTTGCCACACTCACACACACACATATACACACACACACTCAACACACACACACACTGAGGCAGCATTTACTCCCCTCAATCTGCCCCATACACACATACCCTTAGGTAGCATTATCTCCCCTCCACAAGCAAAGAAGTAAACATATTAGGCAATATTTTCAAGGTAGCTTGATATAATAGTGCTAATGATTGGGCACCTACAATAACAGCAACCCAATCCCCAGCACATGTTTCAAGGGCTACCGTAGGGGAAGCGACCAGATGGGGGGGCCGCGAATATAGCGATGGTATGTCGATATACAGTATGTACGCACATCGGGGGCGAAGCACACAGTGAGGGGCGGAGGGAATGTGAGGGGTGGTGTCATGGTGGGTTGCCGAGCTGACCCGTGACATGGTGGGTGGGTTGGCAGCATGGTAGGTAGTGTACCGGTTTTCGGTCCGGGCTGCTAGTGCTTTTGTTGCACCGGCCCAAACCTTTTTTTTTATGTTTTCACCCCCGACATGCACCATGGGTTGAGAATCCTTAAGGGGGTGCAGGGGCAAAAGCCCTGCAGGAGAGATGCAGGAGGTGCACCCCCCACAAAACACATTAAAAACCTAAGTCCCTGGTGCTGTTTTGCTGTGCACCAGGGTGTCAGAGTGCAGAAATAAATTTTCAGCACTCCTGACTTCTGGATAATGACGATCGCCTTTAGTCTTTCACTGTTCTCACATAGATCCATTTTCAAAGCCCTGCCTTTATTTTTTTCAGATGTGGGTGCAGAAATCTGCCCGGGAAGTTAGACCAAAAAAGGTGGTCTAACTTTCTGAATGGAATTCCGCACTCACATTGGAAAAACTGATGCAAATCCCAATGTTGTGGCAGAAATTGTCGTAAACTGCGGGAAATGTTCCAAATGTGTCCAGAGGTATGTGAACAGGATGCAGACATCTTGACACATCTGCATGGATGCAGCATGCATTTGAAATGTGGTAGCAAGTGCTGTGTCCACAGATTTGAAAATTCTGCCTATTGATTTTATTCTGAAGAAAGAATCCTTACATTAAAGAAATATTGCCTTGATAGGCCAACTTAACTTGAAAAAGCATCTGCTTTACAAACCTGTTGCTTTTATATTATTATGAACTGGGGATAGTAAATATGGAAAGCTGAATGGCCTAGAGGTTTTTTGAAGCCATGATGATATCAGGCTACATCATCACGGCTTCAAAAAGCCTCCGGCCACTAGCCTCCTCACTGACAACGCCAACAAATACAGCCGCACTGAAGCTCCGCTGAGTGTGAGCAGCTTCTCGTTCGTTGTCACTCTCACTCCCATATACTGATTTGCCGACCACGCAGCGGTTAACAGATAAATTTAAAAAAAAACAGCTTCAAAATCTGTTCGTTCACAGAGACTAAATGCCCCTCACCTCACCTTACAGGCTTACTTACGGAACTCGTCACACAGCAATGGCCGTTGGCCACTGATGGTCAAAGACCGCCCCGCTACTACTCGTTCACGTCAATACCACTTGCTGTACTGTAATTACCAACTAATAAAGTTGCTACTAAAAAAACGAAAACAAACTGAATTATTCCCACATAATGACAACAAATGTGTGGAGAGTACTTGGGGACTGCAAACAGTTCACAGGTCCCACTTCCACAATACCTTCTCCTCTCCTGCCAGCTCCAACTACAACAGCGCCACCTGCTGTCTCCTAGAACTTTTTTTTTTAAATGTATTCCTACACTGGCATAAAAATCTATTTTTAAAAGGCTTCAAAGTTTTTTTTTTTATATTTTACTTCCAAAACCTTTACTGAAGTTCATAATAGCAATAAGGCACTCCAGGGTGTGGTACATCATGAGAAATCATCACTTCTTGGCTGGTTGGATGCACTCGGCCTGTGGCTTTGTGCCCAACCACCTGAGGCGTGACGATATCTCATGATATACCACACCCTGTCATGCCTTAGTGCTTAAATATGTATACTGTTCTGTGTCTCTTACAGGATAAGAACATTGTCTCATACTGTTTTGGGCAAGGGGACCATGAAACACCAGGCACTTGGGTTAATATCCCAATACTGACACTGTAGTGCAGCATGAGGGGGGTGCTGCATTCCTGAGGTGCTGTCTTTCAGATGAGATGTTAAACCGAGGTCCCATCTGCCTGCTCTGGTGGTAGTTCAGGCGGATGTTAAATATCCCATGACACTTCTCGAAAAGAGTAGGGGAATTTTTTATTAAAAATCAAAAACAGTTAATTTTACATCTTACATTCAGTTTACAATTTACATAATACAAAGACTTTTTCCTTTACCCATTTTCCTTTAGAATCTGAGGTATTCCTTTATCCTAAACCTTTCATATTTCTCCATAATTAATTTTCCCTTTTCCCCATACAGTCTACATTCATTAAGATACACCTTATCTATTTCAGTTTGTATCATAAACAATAAATCCCTCTGTCCCACATCCTTATACTGTAAGATCTTTTGACACCTTATATGCCATATGCCCCATTTAAGGAGTGTAATTATAACATACGCTGTACCTTTCTCCAAAATTCCCCAACTTTTAGTTTGTTATCCATATACCAAAATGTTATAGTCCATTTCTGCAAATATATTCATATTCCAGAACTTGGCTAGTTCTCCTCAGAAATTCTTGATAAAAGAACATTCAAAAAATAAATGCAACATACTTGTTTCTACCATACCATACTGTACCTCACGGCATACCCTTTATTCCTTTGTTTTATGTTTTTGGTTTCCCTTAACGTTAAGTTTTCCATGACTACATAACCAGGCAAATTATTTCATTTTTGAGGGAATTCTTTTTTCCAACATCATGTCAAGTATTTTAGGAATTTCTACATTACTTTCTATAACAAATATAGGATCTTCATAAAAATTTTTGACCAGTATTTCTTTATACATCTGTTTTCTGCTCATAGTGCATATATCATCTACTTTTATATCCCACATTGCCATGCATTTTCTGCATTCTTCCATGTACCTTGGTAATTCTTTCTTTCCTACAAAGTTCCCTTTCTTTCCCATATTCATAAACAAGACCTGGTGCCACTTTCTTGTCAGTACATTCTAAATTGTTTCTGTTTGTTTTAAAATCAGGGCTATGTTTGCATATATAAAGATACATTGAAAGAAATCTACTGGATGTACCATTTGTAGTCCTCCTCCTTAACTGGTCTGTATGTATGTATATACCCACTTCACTGGATTTAACCTTGATCCCCATAATAATTGGAAAAATAAACCCAACATCTTTACTTGCAAACGCTGTGGTAGTGGAAAGATATATCCTATATATAGGAAAATCAGAATAACAAATGTTTTTATGAGGAAAACCTTTTTTCTTTCGTCATTTTCAACCCCTTCCATCTTGCTATTTTTTCTTGTGCTTCTTTATATTTTATTTCCAAGTTTCTTTGTCCTTACATATCTCCCTCCAAATGTAATGCCCAAAAGTTTTATCTCTCCCTGTACTACTTCCAAACTACTATCTTCTTTCATTTCCACGTTCCCTAGGGGATACATTTTACTTTTACCTTTATTTATCCCTATCCCTCTATATTGTCTGTATGTCTCTATTATTTCTAATATCCTTTCTCCAGCTTTACTATTTTTTACCAATAGACAGCAATCATCTGTATATGCACAGGTGTTACTTAGGGTTTGACCCTCCCACTTAATGTTTTCAATACTGCTATCAATTTCAATATATCTCAATAGGGGATCGAAGCATAATACATATAGTATTGGACTTAGGGGGCTCCCTTGTCTCACCTCATTCTTAACATATATTGGTATCCCCATGTGTCCATTAATTAAAGGACAAACTTCAGCTTCTGTTTATACAGCTTTTATCAGCTTTAAAATGTCTCCTGCGATATTGTATTTTTCTAATACATCCCACATGAAATCATGTTTTATTGCATCGACTGCAGTCTCTTGATCTAAAGTGTACAATAACCCTGATAGATTACCTCCTTCTGCTTTATTTATCACTTCTCTTATATAAATCAGATTTTGTCTGATACCTCTTCCCCGGATAGCACATGTATGTGTAGGCAATACCAACCTATCCGTACAAAGCATTAGTCTGTTGTTTGTTATTTTGGCTAAAATTTTATAATCAGATGTGAGAAGGCTTATTATATCCAATTAGCAATATTTGTCTTATCCCCCTTTTTATGTAAAAAAAATTATGATTCCTTGCTGCATGCTGTTTGTCAGGGTCCCTGTCTGCTTAATTTCATTAAACATCATTGTTAAACTGCTCTCTAAAATGTCCACATATTTTTTATAAAAAGAATTTGGGATGCCATCTATTCCTGGTGCTGTATTTAACGTTAAGCCCTTATGGCCTCTCTCACTTCCTCTTGCTTTATTTCTGCATTTAGTATTTTAAGTTCTATATCACTTACCTGGGGAAGAGTACTTTGTCCTAGTAGCTCTGGGATTGTTTTCCCCTTTGATTGCTGACACTTTCTATTACATGTGATTGTACAATCTGTTTTATTTGTTGCACTTCTGTCTGAATATCCCCTTTCTTTATTTTTTAAAACTTGCATGATTTTATTCTGGATTCTTTCCCTACTACAATCATAGGGGTTTGTGTAAACTTTAGATCCTTGGGTCCCACATTTTTGTGCAATTTCTAATGATTTCACTCTATTGTATTGATAATTTCTCATTTGTGCTTTAATTTCCTGTATCTTCCTTGATTCATCCATTTTGTGTATCACTTGATATGAAAAAAAAGTTTGTACAAAGTTGCCCTTAAGGATAAATAATTTTTATAGCTTGACATTTCCTCCATATGTGATATTTCTAACATTCAGTTTTTAATATCAGTTTTAGTATCTTCCCACCATTCTTTTGCTGAATCATATATTCCCCTAACTGATTCTCTAGCTCTTAGTAAATCCTGTATTTTCCCATCACATTTGGGGTCTTCCAATCTTTCCGTGTTTATTCTCCAGTATCCTCTGCCATACTGTAACTGATTACCTAGTCCTAAAACCATTTTCACCCCTACATGATCTGAGGTTTCTATTGGTGTTGTATTTAAATTAGTAACTTTAGTCTCCTTTTTTACTACCCAAAATTCTATCCTTGATAACACCATGCCTCTAAAATATGTATGATCTGACTTTTTTTTGTTAAGCTTATAAGCGTCCAATAAGTTTCCTTTTGCTAAAATATTAATTAAACAATTCGTATCACAAAAAAACTTTCCCAGTTTGTCATCCCCAGTCTTTTTTCCCCCATCCCAAAATTAAAGTCCCCTTCCCACAAAATTATTTTAGAGGTATGGAGATAGGGGTCTATTTGTTCAAAAAGATTTTTCCTTTCCAATTTTGTTTGTGGGCCGTAAATATTGATAAGTCGTATTTCTTTACTGTACATTCCTATATCCACTATGAAAGCTCTACCCGGTATTATGTCTATTATTTTCTTTATTTTAACCTCCTGGGTTCCAAAAACAATACCCACCCCTGTACATCTTTCTTCCCCCATGGACCATAAAGATGGCCAATTGTCCAATCTTTCTGTGCTTGTGCAATTTCCTCAGTGGTGTGGAAATGGGTGTCTTGTAAAAATATAATATCCATGTTTAAATCTCTTAAGATGGAAAAGGTAACAGCTCTTCTATTTTTCTCCTTTATACTATTACTATTTAATATTAAACAAGATAACATGCCCATCTTAATCTAGTTTAGAGAGAGGACATGTTCTCATCCATCTTTGGTTTTTTTTCCTCTTTTTTGAGGCCTGAGTGTCTGGTGAGTCCCCCGAATCCTCACAATCAGAAAAATCCCCATCTCAGGAGAAAGAGTCTTCCCCCATTTCATCCCAGTTTTTTCCCAATGTGGAGTATCTGTTTGACAAAACTATCCCCTTCGTGTCTATTTTTTTTTTCTGCATCTGCAGGACAAACGTTCTTTCTGGACATGGTCACCATCGTAAAACCTGACCCTTTTTTCTTTTCTTGCTTATTTACCCCTTCTTCCAGCACTTCTTTTTTGTTTCTTCACCTGTTCTCCCTTGTTCTGTGGGGGGGGGTTGGGGAGGTCCTTCTTCTTGTTGTTGTCTAGCTTCATACACTATTTTATCCTCTTGCCCTCTGGTTTTCTGTGCTCTAGCTAAGCACACATCTTGGTCTGCTGTTTCTCCAGGGTCTGGGCTATTATGTGAGGCCCAGGGGCAATTAAAAAAATAATGGCCCTCTTCCTCACAAAGGCTACACCTGACTTTGTTTTTACAATCTGCCCCCTGTGCCCTACTATGCCACATAATCCACATTTTATTTTCTCACATGCACTGCTCAGATGATCTTTATCCCCACACATGTAGCAGGCCTTTGGTTGGCCTGCATAAAAGACTACCCCTGGTCTCGTCCTAGAAAAAAATGGTTTGTTAAATGCTGTATTTCCCCATTCATTTGTTTCAATGTAACTTTGTACTTCCACCCCCCTGTCCATAAGCACTCTTTGTCCAGAATCAGTTCAGGGGGGCCATGTAGTGTACATCTTTGCCTGAGTCCAAAACATTTACTCCTTCATTTCAGAATAAAACAGTCACAATTTTGAAGGCTGGCTTAGTTAATGGGATGGCAATAAAATGGTTCCATTGTGGGGTATTTTTCAACTGGTGAAATAGTTTCCAAAAACGATGTAGTCCACTGGGGTGTTTAAAGCTGACATCGTATTCTGTGCTGCCTGGTACATGAATTAAAGCATAGCTCTCATACGGGTAAAATGTCATACTTTCTTTTAAAAGGTTTCTCCCTATGTAAATTCTATCTGGGGCATCTGCAGCCGCCCCACGAAATCTCAGTCCACTGTATTCCTTCTTTTTGCTTGTTTATTTTGATCTTCTGCAAACAGTTTTTCTTTTGTGTTTCCCTCCCAAGCATTTTGTTTCTTTTCTTGTGCATTACTCTCTTTGTCCTCTTGTAAGGTATTTTGTTCTACCTTCATCAGGTCTTCTTCTTCTACATGCTCTAGTTCCTTTGTGTCATCAGCATTTTCACTTTCCCTGTGATTTTCCCTTTTTCTTCTTCTTGAGCTTGTGGATTTTCTTCAGATTTTGAAGAACTGTTTGGAATATTAGGGTCCCAACCAGAACCATCTGGTGTTTTTGTCCAACCTGCATTTATCAGAGCTTTTTCCACCATTTGGGAGTCTCCTTATAGTCTGCAAAGGTTCCATCCTGTACTTCTATGTGGGTCGAAGTACTAGGTTCCTGAGTTCTGGTGCTTAAGGTTTTTTTGTTTGGTTTTTGCTTAGCTGGTGCTTTAGCTTTCAATTTAATAGATTCTGCCTGTCTTAACCTGAGTCTTTTTTGACTTTTTGTGGCCATTCCTCTCAGGGCATTTTCTATTATGTGGACTGTTTCTATGGCAGCGGCCTGCTCTGTGACTGCCATGTCAGCACTAGCTGATTAATTTGTTCCTGTCCCTTTTCCCTCTTCTTTTTCATTTTCTGTTTCTATTTCTTTTAACAACATTTTTTCCTTTGCTTAATTTCTTGTTCTTCTTCTTCAAGTTTTTTTAATAAACTGACTTTCAACTTACTGCACTCTGCAGACCCATCATTTTTTTCTGTTCCAGCCAATAAAGGATTCAATGCAACCTGCTCCTCTCTTTGTGCTAAGTACACATTTTCCTCATCATCCTTTCTAGTATCCATGCTTTCACGCTGATCAAAAGCCTTCTCCATCGGAATCAAGGCAAGGGAGGAGATCAGGCCCCCTGCCTCTCGCACATCCTCACTCATGCAGAAACACCAAACATTCAACAAAGATACTGCCACATCACCACTTCCTCCTCTTCTGCTGTCCGGCTCCAAACTGAGCTCCTCCACACTTCAGGAAGTCAATCCCCCTGCTGGCAGAGTAGGGGAATTTCCCCGGTGCCCTGGCCAAATTTCCCCCCATTCACTAAAAATACCACCAACAGCTTAATCTGGTTCAAGGTCAGTTGGCATTCATCTGTATCTCCCTCCCCTGGGTCATGCCTGAAAATAAGCAGAGTCTGTCTAGTGCACTTACCCGGTCAACAAAAAATAAATAAATAAATAAAATGAAGCTGAGCAGTTCTGTCAGCCCAAGACAGTGTGAGATAACATTCTTATCCTGTAAGAGACACAGGACAGTATACATATTATTGTATTATGAAGCACTGTAACTTCTTCCACTGGGAAAATCACTCAGACTACAGAATTTTACATAAACTGATTATATTTATTTATCTTTGTGTTGCGCCCCCCACCCCACCCCCGCCAGTGACTTGGTATATGGTATATTCAAGCAGCTCACAGAATGTGCTCACGTTGTTTACTCAGTGTTTAATGGTGACAGGGAATCAAATGGTATTCCAAAACTGCAAGGTATAACTAAAATTCAGTGGTTCCATCTGTCCTATGGCTAAATATTTAATTCAGATGGCTACAAAGACTACTGTTATGTTTTACAGTGCCTTTACATTTAGTATATGCAATTTGTGTCTGACAGCTGATGTCACTGCAGTGATTCTGAGAGAACGAGTGTGAGAAGGCAGTTTCACCATGGTGGCAATCAGCTGTGCAGAGCAGCATGAGGCAACAACTGTACACTCCATAAGAGGTACATTAGTCCTGCGCTCTGATTGGTGGAAGCATTTACAGTGCTTTGTAACTGAATGTTCAGTTAGTTTTATAGCCACCGCCCTCCCTTCGCATCAAATACCTTCCCACTACTGCTGTCACTTACCCTGGCCATTGGTCGTCTTGGTCTGGTCCTGACGCAACAAGACTCTATACCACACCCAACTTGGCATACTCATACTGGTCAGAGAGTCATCATCAGCATGACTCAGTCATGGGCCTCAGTCACCCCTCCAGCTGGATGATCCAGCAACCACCAGAATAATGAAAATGTATTTTTCTTTTTTGCACTGCAGTCTGCTTCCCTGACCCTAGTTCCATCAGGTCTTGACTCCCAGAAGAAACAAGGTTCTCTTCCTGCCACACCTGACCTGGTAGACACAAACACACACACACATACATACAGTCATCATGACTAGGTATGACTAGGTATATATAGACAAAAGAAGGCCAAGGCCCATCGAGATTGTTCCCCACAAATGTGGGTACTTAAACCCTGTGGTGGTTCTTACTAAACCAAATGTCGATCCCTACTTTAAATGTGTTAATAGCCTCACTGTCAACTAGATCTTGCGGAAGTATATTCCAAAGTCTTGGTGTTCTTATGGAAGAGAAATGTAACCTTCTATTAGTTTTTGCTTGACTGATTAATATTTGTTTATTATGGAGCCTTGGTGATGTTTTCCTATGACTCATATGAATGCCACGTTGGGTCATAAGAGAGGGTGATTTTAATATCTTATACAGAAAAATAAGATCCCCTCTTCTTCTCCTAAACTGTAGTGAATGTAATCCTGTTTTCTTTAGTCTCTCAGAATAGGGTAAAGATGCAAGATGTGGAACCATCTTCATAGCTCTCCGTTGTATTTGTTCTATGATGTTTATATCTTTGACCAAATATGGGTTCCATACAGGTGACCGATAGTCAGTATAGGGTCTAATATGAGATCTAAATAGGGGGATGATATATGCCTCAGATTTTGAAAAATAAACATACGTCTGACTGTACCCAACAGTGAATTTATAGTTTTTGCTATGTGACTACAATGACTTGCGGGGGTAAGTCTGTCATTTATCCAGATCCCTAGATCTCTTTCACATGGTGAAGATTTTAGGATTTTGTTATTTAACATATATGTTTGTTTAGGATTATTGTGACCCAAGTGAAGGACTGTATGCTTATCGATGTTAAAATCCATTTTGTTGGTATGGGCTCAGGATTCCAAGGTTGAGAGATCTTTTATAAGTGTAACCCTACTTTCATCTGTGCCCACCATGCCACCCAACTTGGTGTCATTTGTAAATTTACATAGTGAATTCTCAGAGCAAATCCGCATATCCAAAATGAAAACATTAAACAATACAGGGCCCAAAACGTAACCCTGTGGCATGCCACTAGTAACAGCTACTTCCTCAGACAATACACCATTCACCCTTACACGTTGGGTTCTACCCGCCAAGCAGCTGTCAATCCATTTGACTATACTGATTGAAAAACCAAGATGTATGAGTTTAGCTATAAGAATACTATGGGAGACCTTGTCAAAGGCTTTATTGTAATCTAAAAGAATGACATCCCAGGGTGTGTTAGTATCCAAACCTTCATTAATGATGTTATAAAAAGCAATTAAATTAGTGGTACAAGAGTGTCCTTGTTTGAACCCATGTTGGGAAAGGTCATTGATGTTAAGTTCTTGCATTTGTTTTTCCATAATACCCTTAATTACCTTCTCCATTAGTTTGCACGGGATGGATGTAAGAAGTATTATCACTGGAAACAGGGGAGGTACCCAAAGACTGGAGGACAGCAGATGTAGTCCCCTTATACAAAAGTGGGAACAAAGAGGAAGCAGGGAACTACAGACTAGTCAGCCTCACCTCAGTAGTGGGAAAGATCATGGAAGCACTACTGAAGGAGAGATTGGTGGAACATCTGGTTGTCAGTGGACTACAGGACCCAAGGCAGCATGGTTTCACCAGGGGGAAGTCCTGTCAGACCAACCTCATTGAATTTTTTGACTGGGTGACTAGGGAGGTGGATCAGGGGAGGGCAGTGGACATGGCCTATCTGGACTTCAGCAAGGCCTTTGACACTGTGCCACATAGAAGACTATTACACAAACTGGGGAATATGGGTGTGGGCAGGACAGTAGTGTGGTGGGTAGGTAACTGGCTGGGTGGCAGGACACAGAGGGTGGTGGTAAATGGCTGTCACTCCACAGAGGGAAGAGTGACCAGTGGGGTACCACAGGGATCAGTGCTGGGACCGGTCCTATTCAACATCTTCATCAGTGACATTGCGCGGATCTAGAAGGCAGAATTTCACTGTTCGCTGATGACACAAAGCTCTGTAACAGAGTAGACACACCAGAGGGTGTAGACAGAATGAGAAGGGACCTGCAGAAACTTGAAGAATGGTCAAGGGTTTGGCAGTTGAAATTCAATGCAAAGAAGTGCAAGATAATGCATATGGGGCACAAAATCCTTGGCACAATATATCAGTTGGGGGGTGAGGATATGGCATGCACCAAGCAGGAAAGGGATCTTGGGGTTGTCATCTCTGATGACCTCAAGGTAGGGAAACAGTGTGACAAGGCATCAGGTAAAGCAAATAGGATGCTGGGATGTATAGGCAGGGCATCACCAGCAGGAAAAGGAGGTCATAATTCCGCTATACAGGACACTAGTGGAGGCCCCACCTGGAGTACAGTGTACAGTTCTGGAGACCATACCTACGTAAGGACATAGACAGGGTAGAGAAGGTTCAGAGGAGGGCAACAAAGATGGTGCATGGATTGCATCACAAGTCCTATGAAGACAGGTTGAAGGAACTGAACATGTACTCCTGGAGGACAGGAGGGAGGCGGGATATGATAGAGACATACAAGTATCTTACAGGTAGGAACAGGGTTCAGGAAAACACTATTTTTAAGCGAAAAGATGTTCCAGGACTAGAGGGCATGGGATGAAGTTGGAGGAGGGACGATTCAGAGGAAACATGAGAAAGAATTTCTTCACAGAACGGTGGTGGACAAGTGGAACACCCTGCCAGATGAAGTGGTGGGGGCTGAAACAATCACAGGATTTAAGAATGGATGGGATAGACATAAAGGAATTCTAGAGGTCAGGGGTAAGGGGAAATAGACTTCTAGGAAAACAAACTGAACTTACAAGCTCAAATGGGCAGACTGGGTGGGCCATAGGCCCTTATCTGCCGACACTGTCTATGTATCTATGTATCTATGTAATGGGTCTATAGTTATTTACTACTGCTTGATTACCCTTTTTTTAATAGGTACAACTATAGCTATTAGCCAGTCTGATGGGACTGATTTATCCATTAAAGATTTATTTAAAAGTATTGTTAAGGGGATAGCAATGTTGTCAATGGTTTCAATCAAAAATCTTGAGTTGATATGATCGGGGCCACTACTCATGTTCAGTTTTAAGTTTTTTAGTAAATTAATAGTGTCAGTAGTGGTTATAATATGTTTATTTGATTCTAGATTAAGATCAAATATCTTTAAACTAGGATCACCTTCTTTAGAAAAAATAGATAAAAAATAATTGTTTGGCATATTGACAATCTGTTTGTCACAGGTGATAACAGTAGTGCCTTCCATAAGAGGACCTATATATTATTGGTTCTTTTACTATTAAGGAAGCAGAATAAGGGCTTATGATTATCCTTGGTGTGAGCAATGTGAAATTCAAGATTTCTTTTTGCTAGTCTAATTGATTTTTTAAGGTTAATGACTGCTACCCTATACTGTCCTAATATTAATTCCTTGGTGTCATCAGTGCATTTTTTTAAAGTTTTGAATAATGTTTCCTTTTCCTTTATTTGTTTACAAATTGTATTATTTAGTCACGGTGGTATTTTCCCTTGTTTATTATATTTTGTTTGAACCAGAATAAAAGTATTCTCAAGATCTAATATTCTTTTTTTAACCAAATTCCAAGCATCTTCTAAAGTTAGGGGTGATAGTATATTGGTCCAAGGGGTATTTTTTAGGCGGTTATTTATTCCCTGGAAGTCAGCTTTTCCATAGTCGAATACTTTTAAATGGTTTACCGGTTTGTGGATTTCATAATCCAGATCACATACAACAGATCTGTGATCACTGTTTCCCAGAGGAACAGAAACAGAAAGGTTATATATTTTATCAGCCATATCTGTTATTATTAGGTCCAATATATTATATCCCCTAGTGGGATTTCTAACCAGTTGTTCTAAACCTAGTTCAGTTAACATGGTAGTAAAATGTGTTTCAATGACAGTAGTGTCAAGGCCGAAAGCCCAGTTAATTGTGGGCATATTAAAATCCCCCAGTATCAATGTATTGCCCTTCTCAACTATATGGGCTATATCTTCTAGTAATACTTTGGTATAATCTGCGTCAGCAGATGGTGGATGGTAACATGTACCAATAAGTATCTATGAGTGCCCCTGAAACTGTATGGATGCCCAGACACTTTTGGTGATTGACCTCAGGGGATATTCATATGACTGAATAGTATCTTTTATATAAAGGCATACTCCTCCCCCTATTTTATTAACTCTGTCATTATGATAAAGTTTAAATCCAGGTATTTCTTTAATCCAAATGAGTCTGATTCCCACCAAGTTTCTGTGATAGATATGATATCAGTCTTATGTAAATTGATTCTAGTTTCTAAATAATCATAAGCAGTGGTAAGACCCTGCCTCCTGTCAAGCTGAATGATCATCTACTGGCCTGATTCAGAATAACAAAAAATATATAGAGTTTTCTACACTGCCAGCCACAGCAATCTGCTTCCTTCCCTTAACCTGACACTAGTTCCCTAACTTTCCTTGTCACATACCATCATCAGTCACATTGACTGCTGGTGGTTTGATGCTTGAAGAAAGCAAGCAAACTGCAAAACCAATACCACCCATCATTGTCTCAACTAGTTCTAGTGGAGTGGGTGGAGAACAAATCTAGCAGCAGTGTGGTAGGCAGCAGCATGCATTGTTTTAGGCCCAAGCAGGTCCCAATGCAATGAAAGACTAGGGATGCATTCAGGAGGTGAACAGCAGCAGTGGGCAGGACTACTGTTTTATAACCAGTGGCACTGGCAGGGAGATGGCTGGTTCAGGGGCACAGGTGACACACTTAAGAGGTGGGAGGGATGAACGGTAGCAGTGCATGGAAAGCTTCTAGTGGAAATGGGAGCGCTTGCAAGGAGCTGGATGAATGAACATATTTTCAGCAAGCTGGATACAGGTGACTACTGGTTTGTTAAACTAAATCCAGTGGGGAGATAAAGAGCAGACTGGTGATGACAATTCTCAGCTGGCTGCTATGCAGCATCTTGTGAATGAAAGGATGCAGCCACACTGTGATAGGTGTGTCTGCATCCTTTCAACTACACAAAGTTCCTGCCCTTCAGCCATGCTGAGCAGCATAATCTTCAGCTTGCTCCTCATTGGTCTGTCAGCTGCATGCCTCCTGCAGACTCAGCTGCATCGGCTGCTACAATGCTACACCTCCTCAACCCCTGCTCTATGAGTAGCCACAATATGTTTGCTTTGCTGATGTGTGACAGCAAACATAAAAAGCTAGTAAAAGGTTGGAATAAATTATCTTAACATTGACACAGCTAAAGAGATTAAATCAAATATTTCCCAGTCTGACAGTGAAACCAGTAAGGGCATTTCCTTTTTGGACACAGCTGTTTTATGGGAAGGAAGAAAAGCATTAGTTTATCAAACTCTTTTCCTTTTGTCCTGTTGTATTCTATGATGTTATTCCTCTTAAAGGAACACCACACCCTCACACATAGTGAATTTTATCAGTTTATTTGTCACCAGTTAACTCTACTTTAACAGCAGCTGGGGAAACACATTTTTGTTTTAGTTTATGTTTCCTGTTACCAGTAGTCCTCTGCAACAATCCTGCACACCTCTATTTTCTGATTGTTGAAATCTGTTACAAAGAGAAAATGTCAAGGAGTAGTGTTGCTCAGATACTGTAGTGCCCCCGTGGATCCGACTGTGCTCTGTCAGATGGCACTATCTGGGTGGTATCCAACCTGAGATCTGGCTGAATTCAGAGGCCAGATTCCAGGTCAGATCTCGTGTTATCTGGCACTGAATCCAGGGATCCGAGGCCAGATCCTGACACTGGATCCAGGGATCCAGTGCCAGATCCCTGGATCCAGCATCAGATAATGTGGGATCCAACCTGGATCCAGGGGGTCAAATCCACAGCCTGATAGCTGCTGCTGTCTGATGGATCCACTATTCTGCCAAAATGGCAGGTGATTGATAGATCCGGATTGCTCAGGATACTATCCGAGCAGCACTACCAAGGAGCCTATTTACACTATGCATCTCTATGCAGCAAGTCAAAATAACCTTATAAACTCTCAAGATATACACAAAGTGTAAGTGACTTACAAGGAAGGAATCCTGCTCTACCACTTCTAAGAATTTTTTAGAACTAACGTAAGGTAAATGGAGGGATAATGCACTCCTCTCTTGCTATTTGTTTCGTTATTCTAAATCAGCAGACAAGCATACTGTAGAGACTAATGGATGCCGTTGACACATCATCTTTTCACTGTTACTGCAGCTCCCAGGAAATGACATTTAAACAATCAGAAAATGGAGTCACCCAGAATAGTTACAGAGGACTACTGCTAACAGTAAACATAAACTAAAACAAATATTTCTGTCTCTGCTATAAAAAGTGAGCTGACTGGTGACAAGATACCAGACAACATTTGCAATATGTTAGTGAACTGGGGCTTTGTTTATCAACTAAAGCCTTTTGAGTTGTTGACCATGCCATCTTCAAGTCAAAATGTTGTCCCTAGGTAACTCCCCACTGCTGTTTTCTGGTTTGCAAGCCACCTAGGACATAGAAGGCAATCTGTAAAAAGTGAAGAAAAAAGCCATGTCTGACCTTTCCACTGTTAACATGGGGTACCACAAGGCTCCATATCAGGCCCCTTACTCTGTTTTTACCAATAACCTCTTACTTGTTCCTGGCTTGTCTTCCTTTTTGCTCTATGCTGATGATATGGTACTATATACCAGCTCAACATATCTAACCAACACTAACTCTCTCCTCAGCTCTGATTTCTGTATAGTGCAGCCCTGGTTCTCTAAACAAATTACTTCTTGACACTAGTAATACTCACTCTGTGCTCTTTGGATCTACTAAGCTGAGAATGTGTGCAGGCAACCTGGTTTCCTGTGCATACAGTTATAGTATATTTTGGCCATCAACTCTTTCAAGTACTGTACCTTGGTTTTACATTTGACCCTTCCCTTGATTTTGCACTGCATAGCTCAAATACCTGCAAAACTGGTTTAGGCCTTGCCTATAGGGTAAGGTATGTTCTCACTCCCTCCCTCTGCCTGGCTAGCCATTGCTTAGGTTGTTCTGCATGTTAGCCTTATTTATGGCTTCATCACCTACACTACCATTTCCAAAGACAACATGAACAAATGGAACACTGCCTACAACAATATATGTCATTTTGACTTGACTTCAACCTGACTCACCCACCATTGTCTGCTGTACTCTGGACTAAACTGGCTATCCCCACATTGTATTGCTCATTGTATGTTTGCCCTTGTAAACTCTTTCATTGACAACATTTTTAGGTCTGCTGCAGCACCCTGATCAGGCTTATCCCCACTGGGCCAGTGACCTATTTCTCCTGGTGGTCCCAAAACGTTTAGCTAATATGGGTGAACAGGCTTCTCCCATTTTGTTCCAAAATGTTTGAACTCCCTTCCTATATCCCTTCAGCACTCCCAATCTCATTTACACTTTCAAATGTAGCTATACCAATACTAAAGCTCCGCCGACTAATGTACCTGTACTTGACGCCCTGCCTTTCTTCCTTAGCTAGCTTTACGTAGTATTTATTATTGTGGTTACCCTTCACTTGTCACTTACCTTATTCTGTGGGTACTCCTTTCTCTTTTTTTTTTTCGGTGCTGTCTCTGAATTTCTCATATTTGTATAATTGTTTGACTGACAGTTTGATTTGCAAATCAACTTGACTGTTACTTACTTCTATATCTCTTTATCATATGCCGAATGTAAACTTATTGCCTTGTATTTCAGTCTATATATAATGTTTTGTATCATGAGTCTCTGTTCACCTGGTCATGTCTGAAAATAGACATTTGTATTATCTAGTGCGCCAACGTGTTAAACAAAAACTAACTAAATAAATATTGGAAATTACAATGGAATGAGAGATGGGCAGCAACATTATAATAATAATAATAAAACTTTATTTATTGGGCGCCTTTCAAGTGCCAAGGCGCTTTACAGTATTTAAAATAACTTCCCTAATGCATAACAGTTAAAATTTAAACCAATTAAAAATCAGAACAATTCACGAAAAGCTTGGCTTCACAAAAAAGTCTTAAGCGCCTGCTTGAAGCCCCCCATGGTCGTACATTCCCTAAGATGATGGAGCAGAGAATTCCAGAGGGTTGAGGCCGAAAACATAAAAGCACAGGCCCCAGAAGATTTCAAAGTAACCCTCAGAATCTCCAGCAACCCCTCGTCAGCCGAACAGAGCTGTCGCACAGGGTTGTAGGGAGTCAGAAGCTCTTTCAAGTAGTCGGGACCAAGTCCGTGTAAGGCTTTGTAGGTCAATAAACCTACCTTCATTTATTTTATTTATTTATTTAGTTTTTGTTGACCGGGTAAGTTAAAGGTGATCCGTCACTGAATCGGCAGCCAGTGCAGATCGCTAAACACAGGGGTGATATGCGATCTTCTAGACACTGCTGTCAACAGTCGAGCAGCAGCATTCTGCACTAGCTGCAAGTGGTGGATATCAACCCCAGGAAGCTCTAAGTAAAGGGAGTTGCAGTAGTCAAGGCAAGAGGTCACAAAGGCATGGAGCAACACAGACTAATCACTAGATGAAACAAGGTGTTTGACCCTGGCAATGTTCCTAAGGTGATAAAAGGGTGACTTAATGACTGCCAACACCTGATAATGGAGGGTCAGCCCATCGTCAAGTACCACTCCAAGGTCGCGCACCCATTCTGAGGTAAGAATCGGAAACACCTCCCAGAAATAATCCAGAGGGCTGATCTGCCCTCAACCCCTCTATCCTATGGCCCGGGTCCACAGCCATAACTTTAGTCTTTCCTGCATTCAATTTTAACCAGCTCAAATTCATCCAGTCTTGGATTTCGATAAGGCAGTTATTAAATACTGAGAGAGCACTAACCTGGTCAGGGGCAAAAGACAAGTAGAGTTGGGTATCATCAGCGTAACACTGAAACCTCAGCCCATACCATCTAACAATGTCTCCAAGGGGCAGCATATACACTGCAAACAACATGGGGGACAACACCGAGCCCTGAGGGACCCCACAAGACAGAGAGACAGGGTCAGAAGAAGAAATAAATCTCCAACACTACTCTCTGTGTTCTACTGGCTAGGAAAGACGTAAACCATCTGAGCACTGTCCTTGACAGGCCACAGATGGACCTCAGGCATTCGAGCAGGACCCCATGGTCTACAGTGTCAAAGGCTGAGGAGAGATCAAGGAGTACCAGAATGGAATGGTTTCTCTCATCTCTTGCCATCAGGAGATCACTGAGCACCCGAACCAGAGCCATCTCAGTACTGTGCCTCTTACGAAAACCTGACTGGAGAGGTTCATAGATATTATGGATGGTCAAATGGTTCTCCAGCTGGATTGCCACTACTTTCTCAATACCCTTTCCTATAAAGGGAAGGTTCGAGATAGGTCTGTAGTTAGCAAAAATTTCTGGGTCCAATGAAGCTTTCTTCAGAAGGGGTGTCACCACCGCCTCCTTCAGGGAGCTTGGAAACTCACCCAATTCCAAGAAGCACCGGACAATTTGAGCCAGAAACAGGCCAAAGATCTCATAACAACCCAAAATCAGAGAAGTTGGGCCTGGATCTAAACTACAGAACGTAGGATGCATCTTCTGGACAATCTGTGACATATCCTCGAACTCCGGCAGGTCAAAGGTATGCCAGGAAGTATGAGGTATTGTGACCAAGTGCCGACCAACCACGTCCCCCATAGAATGAATCAGGTGGATCACCAACCTGATGTCGGCCACCTTATTTGCAAAGAATTGAGCAAGCTCATCACACTCTTTTTGTGAAAAAGCTCGACGGAGCTGCAGACAGGCTGGGTTACACATCCTGCCCACAGTTCGGAAGAGCTGAGCTGGTTGATTCTGAGCGACAGCGATCTCCCTGGACAGGAACTCTGCCTTCTTACGGGAGATCACTGATTGATAGAATTGATAATGCTCCATCAAACTAAGACGGTCAACCACCAGGGCAGATTTCCACCAATGGCATTCTAATGTTCGTCCCACCCATCGCAACTCCCTCAAAGACCCATCAAGCCAAGGGGGCTGAGGGCGGAGTGGGAGGAGACAAACACGGACAGGAGCTATCAAGTCTAGAGCTAAGGAAATGGCCTTATTATAGGCCAGAACCAGTAACTCTGGACTCGAGCTGGCATCAGGAAACACCAAGAGGTCAATCACCGCTGCCAGATCTTCAGGGCACACATCCCGTAAAGGTCAGTAACTGACCATCTTCACAGGGACAGACCTACGAAAAGGGGCACAAAAGTTGAACCTCACGGTGTAATGATCAGACCAACTGACTGGTTCCACCCTAAGTCAGAGGCCTCAATCCCCAGGTGGAAAATCAAATCCAGATAGTGACCATGGTTATGGGTATCTGAAGAAACAATCTGTGTGAAGCCCAGTGATGTCATCAACTGGAGAAAGTGTTGACCAAAAGGTGAAAATACATCCTCAACCCAGGGATTGATGTCTCCCAGAACCATCAGTCTGGGTGACTCCAGTGCCATGTCGGCAGTGAAATCTGCCACTTCCTGCAGGAATTGCTTTTCATCCCGGGGTGGATGATAGATGAGAACTATCCTGCAGCCCACACCAGCTACCACTACACACTCAAAGTATTCAGCCTCCTCTACTGTTACACCACTGAGGCCCAACTCTGTCTTGAAACAGACTGCTACCCCCGCGATCCAATCTCGGGCAGTGTATCACCGAGTACCCAACCAGAATTGCTGCCTCCAAAGTGGGGCCAGCATTATCATCCAGCCAGGTCTCAGTGATGCAAGCCAGATCAGCTGTTCTCACAAAATCTGCAATAATTGCAGTTTTGCTCTTAATAGATCTGGCATTGCATAACACCGCCCGAGTTGAACGGGGTTCGTGAGCCATCCCAGCTACTTGCCCATCTAAAGAGATGGTGCCCTTGGGTATGGGGACTAGACATGGATTACCACATTCCAGGCTCCATTTCGCCTCAGGCCGTCTTCTGGACCTAACCAACCCTATGCAAGAGAGCCACTCCTTTGACCTCCAGTGTCCGCATGGATTCAGGGATAAGAAAAATCTTGTGTGTTGTGCACAGCAGATGCTCAGTCATCAGTATTCAAGCAGCAGCAGAAGGAATAAGAGGGAGAGAGGGAGGGAGGGAGAGAGAGTGGTTGTATGTGTGTGGGATTAGATTTATCAAAACAAAACTGTCAAAAAAACATAGAGAGGTTAGGCAGCAGGGGGCAAGCATATGGTGGCATAAGAATCCTTGTTGGTCCATTGGCAGTGTTGGGTTTAGGTGGGCAAGCTAGGAATTTTTCACTTAGAGCAAAGCCAGAGCCATGCCAGAGTCTGGCTTGACTCTACATGCCAAAACATGAGCCGAGCTCTGGCTACTCTGGGTTGTTCTTTACGTAGCGGCTGCACATTTCTGACACTATACTAACTGCTCAGGCTGACAAAAATGCTTACTTTGACCATACCTGGCTTGGCTTGACCTTATTTATTTATTTACTGAATTTTGTTGACCGGGTAGGCCCACTGGGCCCCGGAGGTCCCTTTTTCAGGGGCGACCCGGGGGTTAAAAATAATATACAGGTAAACAGAACAGTAAAAGCAGGTAAGCAGAGCTGTAAAAATAACATACAGGTAAACAGACAGTACAAGTAGGTAAGCAGAGCTGTAAACTTGCGTAAATACCAAATGGTTTAACAGTGATAACACACATAAGGCAAATTCCATGCTGTATAACTGTGAAAGACTTAATGGCATTTACAATACGGAAGGTGGAGAGGAAGGAGGGGCCGTGGCATAAGGTCAGTTCCTTATGCATTGGCAAGTGCTCCTGGTGAGCAGGTGTGCTTTGAGCTTAGACTGGAAGCAGGGGCTCGACCCTGCCTCCCGTACTTCCAGTGGGAGTTTGTTCCAGTGGGAAGGTGCAGTAAAAGCAAAGGACCTGGACCCAGCTTTAGTCTTTGTTTTGGGGACCACAAGGAGGTTTTGTCCTGATGAACGGAGACTACTCAGGTTGGTTTTGACACTAACTAGTCCTTTGAGACTAGGGGGAGGTAAGGGCCCCAGAAGCTTAAAAGCGAGACATAGTGTGGGGTAGATGAGATGGGCTTCCAATGACGGCCAGCTGAGCTTGGATTGAGCCTCGCAGTGGTGTGTCCTAGGGTGTGATGATGTTGCAAATCGGACAATCTTATTGTATAAGGTCTGGAGCCTGCCAAGTTCCGTAGAGGCCACGCCTTGAAGAACAGGTGCTGCATAAGTGATCTTGGGGAGAAGGATGCTAGTTGCGATGGCAACTCTGGCTTCAGGGATAATCTGGTCCTTTATTCTGTAGAGGATACCGCGTTTTCCATGTATGGCTTTGGTGAGTTGGTCAACATGATTTTTTAGGGTGAAGCCTTGGTCCAAGGTTAGCCCTAGGTATTTAGTGGAGGTAACCATCTCAAGTTTATCACCCCTCTGGACTGCAGCTGAAGGAGCAGCACTTCTCGGTTCCCAAGGATCTGAGCCCGAACAACATCGCTTTAGTTTTACTGGTATTTAATACCATTTTATTCCGAGTGAGCTGTCCTCCATCTGAAGAATGTCCTCTGGAGGACATTCCCAGTTCTCCTAAGTTAGGAGGCTCAGAAAATGACAGCATCATCCGTATTGATGACGCTGTTGCTCCCCGCAATGTAAGTGCAGATCGCTTATAAACAAAGTGAAGAGAAGGGACCAAGTATTGACCCCTGAGGTACTCCTACTTTGAGCGGTGCAGACTGGGAGACATAGTCCTTCCACTTGACCCTCTGGGTCCGGGCCTGTAAGGTAATTAGCAACCATCCTAGGGCATGTGCATCCATGCCAAGAGCGCACATTTTTTGTAAAAGGAGGTTGTGGTTTACCAGGTCAAATGCTTTAGACAGGTCCATGAAGACCGCGCCTGTGCTGACTCCTGAGTCATTATTGCCCAGGATATCAGCCGAAAATTTGGTTAGTGCAGTGTCCATCCCATGCTTGACTCTGAAGCCGTGCTGCGACGAAGAGATTATCCGGTGTGTTTCCAGATATTCATGTAGTTGAGAGTATACAAGCTTCTCTTGTAATTTCGCTATTGCGGACAACAGGGAGATAGGCCTGTAGTTCCCAATAGGCTCGGTGGACCCTCCCTTGTGAATGAGGATCACTAGGGCCTGCTTCCATGGCTCAGGGACAGACCCCTCCATAAAGGACCGATTTATCAGCCAGGTTAGAGGCTTGGCTAAAGATGGGGCACCCTCCTTGAGGATTCGAGTCTGGATCCCATCAGGGCCCCCGGTGCCTCTCGCCCGCAGGGATTTAAGGATGAGCAGAACCTCCCTTTCCCTAACCAGCCGCAGATGAAACAGAGGGCAGTCTAGTTCAAGGGGCAGGTGCCTATTAGGTTCGTTCTTGTTATCTAAGGGACCCACCTTGTACGCATCCAGGTTTGTGAAGAAACCGTTTAGGGCCTCTGCGATGAGAGGCGCCTCTTCGAGTACTTGCCCGTTCACCAGGATAGGGCCGGTTGTTGATTTCGTACCTCCTTTTAGGAGTTCGTTAATGTGTGACCAGAAGTATCTAGGGTTTCCCAGGTTAGCTTTTTGGAGATTGGTGATATATTCCTTCTTGGCTTTCTTTATGGCCAGTTTGCATTGGTTTCTGAGGGCCCTGTAGCTAGCAAAGTCCACTGGAAACTTAGATTTCCTGAACTTTTTCCACGCTTTGTCCCGAGTAGACATCAGGGCTTTTAGGGGGGGTGAGATCCACTTATAACAGCTACCTTTGACCCTATTGGTTTTCATAGGGGCAACGAGGTCAGTGACTTTAGTGAGGGTGGTTTGGAAAAATTTTACAGCTTCCTCCAGGTTAGGTAGGTGTCTAATGGGGTTCCAGTCAGTGCTATTTAGGTAGCCTATGAACTGGTCAGGGTGGAATTTGGAGTAGTCTCTGGTAGTAAAAGATCTAGGAGGGACTTTAATAGCATTATTCTTCCAAATGACAAATATAGGCAAATGGTCGCTCAAGGCATCTCCCAGGATCCCGGCCAGCTTTGCATTACTAGGGGATGAGGTCAGGACCCAGTCTATTATAGAGTGCCTACCTGATTTATGGTTCATTCTGGTCGGTAGGGTAATAATTTGAGCGAGGTGGGAGTCGGTAGGGTTTCGTTGATGGCAGACTTCCTTCCTGTCCCCAGTTTAAATTGAAGTCGCCTAGAAGGATAGTCTCGGATGCAGTGTCAACCACTGGGCTCTTCAGGAGCTCATCCAGAGAGCCGAGAGCATTGGATGGTGGGCTGTATACGCAGCCAATAGTGAGGTGTTTAGCCCCACCTATTTTGAGCTGAACGAATATAGCTTCAGCATTCAGGGACAGGTCAAGGGGCTGCCTGACGAGGGAGGAAGAGATATTGTCCTTAACATAAATTAGCACACGCCCCCTTTTTGAGGGTCTATCCTTTCTGAAAAGGACATATCCGGAGATTGCTACTTCATGATCCAGAATGTGGGTTTTAGCCAAGTCTCCGAGACCGCTAATAGATCCGGATTATAGACTGCCAGCCATGCCTGTACCTCTGAGATCTTGGTCTCAGGCTGCAGATATTCATATGCACCAACCTCAGACCCTGGCTCCGCCCCAAGCCTTATCAAGGGGAGGAGATAGAGACATGGCTGTCTCTGGGCCAGGGTTTGGTTGGATATCTCCTGCCATTAGTAGAAGGGCAGCTAGTGAGCTCAGGAGGTGAGGGTTGGAAGGGGTATGGACAGGATGACCTGACTTGGGGTTGGGCTCCTACTGAAGAGAAGGACCCTGTAGAGGACCCCTTTCTTAGAGAATTCATGTGCTGCCAGGAGAAGGAAATTGCACCTTGGGGAGGGACACGCAAAGTGTCCGATCCTCCCCTCTCTCGACCCCCCATGGGTGTCGTGGGGGCAGAAGGCAGTTTTAGCGAGGGAGTCAGTCCCAAGTTGCCCAGTATGTAAATTGTTGCCAGGATAATGCCCCTGTTCCAGTAGGGAGGAGGCATGATGTGGCTTATCTGTGCTTCTCGCCTTGATAGCAAGAACAGGGCCTGGAGGCCAAGGGTTAGTTACAGGCGATAGAGCCTATGTCAAATTCCAGGTCACGCACTTCCACTGTTAGTGCGCAGGAAGCAAGTTCGGGCGGTCTGATTCAGAGCAACTAAAGCAAGAGCAGTTCCGCCCTAATTAACAGGATCCCAGAAAGAAAGTACTAGTCATAGGTCATTAGGTGAAGAAACAACTAATTCAGGCCACCACCAGGGTACAACAAGCAATTCCTGCCTCGGGCGAAAGAGCAAAACTGGCAGGAGACACTTGGCTGCTGGGTTGCTTGCGAACCTACGGCAGCACTTTGTCGTGTCACAGAAGAAAGCAGGATTAGAACTTTCAACACAGTACCACCTAGAATGTGTACGGTCAGCAATATCAATGACTAACATTTAGGCAGCTAATACAGAGCTAAATTATTATGTAATATTTACCACAGGCTACAGTTATAAGTCCTGAGGCTACGTTATAAGAAGCACGAAGGCTACAGTGGCAGTGGTAGACAGTAGGCAGAAGATTAGAATTGTTTCAGCAAGTTTAAAGCTAACCAAGGAGCAATAAAAACACAATAAGGAGAGCCATGGTCCCAGATTGAGTGGTCTCGTGATTTGTATTAGTGCAATATTTTCTAGGCAAGAAATTTGCCCTCCTAGGTACTCACTTAAAACCTAGATGAGAAAATACAGCAGAAAGGGGAACAAGGAGAGCAGGCTACTCATCTCTCATCAGGCTCTCAGCTACTCATAGAGGTCAAGCCAAGCTGAGCCAGATGCTAAGCTCGAGCCAAACTTGAGCCTTGCTCTGGCTTGCCCACCTCTAGTGCTGGGGGAGCACACTGTGCCTCCAAGTGGGAGATCTGGGGGTTTGCAGCCCAAGTTCAACTCCCATCCCCCAGGCTGGAGCAGTCCAGGGGAAGGAAAGTGGAACTCTGTCCACTGCTTGATTGCCTCCTTAAGTATGGTGGTGTGGCCTTGATGCTGTGAGTAAGCATATGGCATTAGTCATCCCCCTCAAGTCAATATCAGCTGGAGTAGGTTAGACAGTAAGTGGTGTGAGGGATGTATACTGGAATGATAAACCCCTGACACTGCAAATAATAGTTGGCCTCAGTAGTCAAGTTACTAGGCCCCACACCATCTGCAGCTCCCACTGTGCAAAAAGGTAAACCTGGTTAATCCAATCAAGCCCTGTGGCAGGGGGTTCCTGTGTGGTGTGCAAGAGGAGTGGTGGTCTGGACTTGTTCCTTGGGGAGGCCAGGTGTCTTGACAGAAGATGTTGGATTTCCCCTGAATGCTGGCTGGAGAGTTAAGAGGTGACCAGTGGGGTAAAAGAAGTAAGTTATAAAAAAGGACTGCTTCATTCCTGGGACTTCTGGGCTGGAAAAATTTGGGAACCCTGGTGGTGAAGGCGCTTTGATGGTGAGGGTACTGAGGATGCACAACCTTTAGAGGCAGGTGGAGAGGCCCTGCCTCAGTCACCACCATTGGATCTTATGGAGCAACTTGTAGCAATGGCCAGTGGAAGTAATAAGGCACCCCAAGCTCAGACTGCTTATGCCCATTGGGTCTCAGAAGTTATGCACGCCCCCCTCAAGATTCCTATCAAAGTGGTACTTTGTAGACTTAAAGACAATAAGACTATTATACAGTGTTACACCTAGTACAATGCACTGTCTTACTGGAGACCCAGATTCACACTGTGGGAACACTGAAGAGGCAGCAGTCTCAGGCTGAGGTAGGGTTTCAGTCATCCCCTTCCTTTAGAATATCCTAAGGTGGTGGGTAGTTACCTTAAAGTGAGGGTGGCTACACACTGTTGGCATCCACATCCCAAACATCTACAGTGGTTGCCAATGATATCGCCCAATATATCTAGATATACAGTATCTGGATATTTCATAGCAAATACCTAGTCATCTCATTCAGTGGGATTACCTGCGATATAGCCAGTTCCAGTATAGTTAAACATTTACTAGAACATATCTATGGCTACCACTGCACCAGCCTCTGATGCCCTAAGGCCACACCCACATCATCAACAAGCCTGCAAGATGTTTCCCTGCAGTGGCAGCAGGGTCCTCCCCAATGACAGCATAGATCAGAGTCTCTGGTGGTGAAGTCATGCGGCATAAGGAAGGAGCCTTTGGGGCAGTGGAGGACCCAGATAAGCAGTGTGGCTCTGGAAGAGCCCAAAGGTCAAAGATGGCAGGCGCTAGAAGTGTAACGCAGAACAGCTGGGTGGGACACTGAGGGGAAAATTAGCCCAAGAGAAAAACAAGTAGCACACAGGTACATGATTGCACTGTGTTCTTCCTGCCAGGTTGCAGAGCCTGGGCATCTGGACCCCTCCCATCTGAAGTACTGCATGCAATTCTGGAGACCCCATCTCCACAAAGACATAGACAGAGTGGAGGCTGTTCAGAGGAGGGCAACCAAAATGGTGCAGGGTCTGCACCAGAAGACATACGTGGAGAGACTAAAGCAGCTTAATATGTATACCCTTGAGGAAAGGAGGGAGAAGGGGGACATGATAGAAACTTTCAAGTATCTCAAGGGAATTAAAGTACAAGAGGATAGTATCTGTCAGAAGAAGAGATGTTCAAGAACAAGGTAGCACAATTTGAAGATAGAGGGGGGACGGCTCAGAGGTAATGTTAAAAAGTATTTTTTCACAGAGAGGGTTGTGGATGCATGGAACAGCCTTCCTGAGGAGGTTGTGGAGTCAGGAACAGTGGGAGAATTCAAGAATGCATGGGACAGGCATAAGGCAATTCTAGTGGGGGGTAGGAGGAAGTAAGCTATTGACTAACTAGAATCTGCAGTTTATCCATCAGGTAGAAGCTATGCAAATAACTTAAGGGCATAAGATAGCCCTGGTGACCCATGTAATAAGGGTCACCAAATCCAGTAACACAGTTTCTTCATAGCCCACAGCATACATAAAGGGGTGAAGACCAACACAGCCATACTGAAGTGAGTTCAGGGGATGGTGGGCAGGCATGTGAATCAAGGGTAAAGATATTCTTAGAAGATCAAGAATTACACTGAGTACATAATTTTTTAATATCTTCCAAGAATCAATCTTCACCACTGATTCCCACTAGTGGGTCAGAGTACAAAGCTAAGAAAAAGTCCCAGAGACTAGGGTGGCTGGAGCTGAGGGCTCACTCAGGATAGTAATCCATTCAGGATTGTCCTGCCAAAGGTAGCATGCTACAGGCATGGATATCCAGGGCATAATGCTCAGTAAAAGTGTACACTGTGCTCCAAGTTGCAGCTCTGCAAATTTCTCCAGTAGGCACAGGGCAGATCTCTGACAGGGACACAGCAACCATTCTGGTGGAGTGGGCACGTATTGTATGTTGCCATCCAGTTTAACCTGAGCCATGGCATAATATTGGCAATGGTAATTCACAGTCTAGGCAGAAATGTACTTCATTGTAACAGGTTGTCTCTTCTCCTTATAATCGAGGGAGTTAAAGAGCTGTTTGGACTGTCTGAAGTCCTTGGTTCTATCCAAATAAAACCTAAGAACACTCTTATCATCCACTGAGTGGAGAATCCTGTTTCCTTCATTCTAGAAGTTGGCAAAGCAGGTAGGCAAGACCAAGGCCTGGTTAAGATGGAACTCCGACAACACTTTCGGTAGAAATTGGGGTGTGTGCAGAGAACTACCTTGTCTTTATGGAAATCAGTATGTGGAGGATCTGTGACCAAAGCATGATTTTCAGATACTCTGCAAGTAGAGATAATAGCTACCAAGAAATGCTGCTTTACAAGTTATGAACTTTAAGAGTCACACATTGCAATTGGCTCAAAGGGCTTGTGAGTAAGTATACACTCACAAGAACAAATATTAAAGGCTTTCTAATCAATGCTTGCAGTCTGAACATAAATTTGATGAGTTATGATTACGAACCATCAGTGACATGGAAAAGCCTGATATCGTAGCCATCACTGAAACATGGTGGCATGGAGATGAATTATGGGGCAACAACCTAGAGGGATTTGATCTCTTTCACTAAAAAAGATTGGATAGAATGGGAGGAGGTATATCTCTGTATATTAACTCAGAATTTCAGCCCAATGAAATTACTCATAAAATAAAATAATCTTTCAGCACAGAAACTCTATAGGTGAATACTAGCACCAACAGATCAACTGTACTCACAGTGGGTCTGTGCTACAGACCACCAAATTCTAATACAGAGGTTACTCAAGCCATCTTTTTTTTTTTCTTTTTATTTATGAGATTTATGCCATTTACAAAGCACACATATATCCCGAGCAATTCAATACAGCAGTCAAAAAAAGAAAGAATGATATAAAAATTATATTAGATTAGTTGAGTCATTGCTTCCTCTCTTACAAGATAGAGGGGTTTACAATATACTTTATCATCAGGAAAAATAATCCATATGGCGTCTATGCCAATGCCTTAAACTAGTATCGTCCATTAGAATAAAGTCCAAAGTAACAACCAGCTATCCAGCCTTTGGCTTAGTTGCAAACATATTTAGATGTAATACAGTTTCCCAGAATATCCCTCATATGCATCCATGTAAAAAGGAAAATAATGAACACACCAAGTGAAGTGCACCCTAGAAATCATCATAGTAAAACAAAGGTATATGTAAAGATGAAACAGGTCCACCATTAAAACTAAAATAAACTAAAAGCAAATAAGATTCAGGGTCCACACTGGCTCACAGTCTCTTCCAATGCAGCAGTAGTTCACAACATCACTCCCTGCGACTCCAGCCATTCCAACAAAAAGAAATCTGCTGTTACCATCTAAGTCCAGGAGCATAGTAACCAAATTAGATGATCCGTTGTACTAATAAGAGTCCAGTACATTAAATATAAATGCACCACATTTAAAGATGTGTTTAATTCAATGGTGGATAGTCAAATAAGAGACCAGCCCACACCCTGAGATCAACTGAAGGGTGTGGAGGGTGAAGTTCATACTTTACAACAGTTTATATCAATAGGGACCATTTTAATGAGCAGTGAGGAAAAAAAATACCCTTCACCCAGAAACACATGGCTGTACAATCAGGTATCTCCCTCTTCAGAGTCCGAGGAGGAGTCCCCTTCGCAGGCTGCCCTTTTTCTCTCAAGTTTTTCGATCAACTTCGCCGCTTCATTTGGGTCAGCAAAAATATAGGCCTTACGACCGATCATAATGTGCAGGCAGGCTGGTATCAACAGATTTTTTGGGACTTCCAATCCCTGCAAGCGGTAATGGATCAAATCAAAACCTTTACATTTCATGCAGGTGGCATAGGACAAATCAGGAAACAGCATCACCTTAGAGTCATCTGTCTCCATGCCTCTTTTGTTCCTAGCAGCCTATAAAATCTGATCCCAAATAGCCATAGATGTGGTGATTAACATTATGGTCCTCGTCCCCGCTGGTTGACTACTGGCTCTACGGAGGTTCACTCTATAGGCCCGAATTACCGAGCCACAAATGTTCAAGCCAAAAGTCTCTTTCATCCAGTTCTGCAGAAAAGAAAAGAAATCATCTCCCTCAGTTCCTTCGGGAATTCCTAATATTCTAACATTCGCTGCACAGGTAACATTTTCCAAATGCTCCAATCTGAAGCATAAAAGGGCTTGTTCCTTGACACAAGTCACTGCTGTGGCTTGAGACCATTCTGAGGATTTCTCAGCTGCCTGGGCATACTAACCAGACCATTGGCCTTTTGTTCCATTGCCACCATTCTTTCACGGTATGTATCCATCTTTTTGTCCATATGTTGCACCACTTTAGTTAAATTTTGCACAGTAAGCTATAGAGATTCTAGCATGACAGGTCTGTCCTCATCGTTAGCTGGCTCCATTGTTGAGGGGCCTGCTGGAGTTGATGGCATCTTTGTGGCCCTACCACAAGGAGTAAAAAAGTTTGCTTTTTGCTCAGTCATCTTGCAACCCATTATGATGAGACTGTCATAGTCCAAACACCTCACCAAGTGGAACTGCTATCAATAATTTCCAGGTGCACAAATGGGTTCAAATCTGTAAAATAACTCAATTATTGGATGCCAAATAGGGAGCTCTCTGAAAATACATCCATGCAGCTATGCAGCTAGCCATGCCCCCAACTCAAGCTATCTGTAAGGAAATTGAAACTATAGCTGAGTTGAATGAAGTTCTAATCATGGGAGACCTTAATTTTAATGACATCAGCTGGGCACTCCATTCAGCCAGCACTTCAATGACTAAGAAATTATTAACACTCTACAATGAATTGGGTGTGTGACAGTTTGTATTAAATCCCACATGTGCCGCCAAAATCTTAGATATCATTTTGGGGTCAGAAAATATTATAATATTAAGCTGTACAATTGAAGCCCCACTTGATAATAGCGATCATAATGTGGTAAAATTTGTTATGAATAACTCCATAAAAAATGTATACATCCAAAACAAAAATGTTTCTTTACAAGAGGGCTAATAATGTACTGCTGGAAGAATGATCTAACATTGACTGAAAAGATTTGTTAAAAGAAGGCACAGTAAATGATAAATGGAACACATTTAAATCAGTAATTCTATAGGCAGCACATAAATTAATACCTAACATTAACAAATTTAAAAACAACGGACCATCCCCTAAATGGCTAACAAATAGTTTAAGGAAATTGATAAGGAACAAAAATCGGTTTCATAAAAAATATCAGAAAATAAAAAATGAATCCAGATGGGAAGCCTACAAACACGCTCAAAAGAACTGTAAATTAGCTATCAGAAAGGCAAAGATAACATTTGAACGATTCCTTGCAGAGCAGGCTACTAAATAAAATTATAAAGAATTCTTCAGTTATATACATTCTTAAAAAAATGCTCCAATGTTTGTTTGTTTGTTTGTTAATTTTTATTCTGTATAATCAGTGAGCAATAATGCCCATTTTCACTGATGCTCAGTCACAACATAATACATACATAAATAATATACAACATATAAATATAAGAAACAAACATATATATAAAATACATTATTTAAAACAACAACACTTTGAATTAACAACCAAAAATTTCTTTAAAATCCTCTTAAATGACAAAATCGTAACACATTGCATAATGTTAGAGGGTAATTCATTATACAATTTCACTGCAAAAAATTGAAGAGAATTCTGAGCAAAAACACTTTTATAGTAGGGAATCCGAAATTTAAAATTTAGATTATCCTGCGACCTGGTTCCTACACCATTAATCAATTTAGTAAACATGTCACAAATAATACCAGAAAAAATTTCTAATTTAATTTTTTGAAGAAATACTAAAATACGTAATCTAAACCTATCAACTAATGACAAACACCCCAAAGAACTATATAATAAACAATGATGAGTTCTTTTCTTCTGTCCTGTAGCAAATCTAATAATACTATGATAAGTGGATTCCAACTTATTACGCATTCTAACTGAAGTAAAAAAATATATAATTAATCCATAATCAATAACTGAGAACAAAAGACTATTAACCAAAATTATTCTAACCTCATCTTTTAAAAACCTTTTCAATCTATAAAGCATTCCCAATCTTCTATGCAGCTTACCTATTAATTTCTGAATATATATTTCAAATGATAAATTACAATCAATAACGAGGCCTAAATAACAAATTTCAGTAACCCTTTCTATATTGTTCCCAAAATTATCCTTTGGAATTAGCTCAGAATTTACACTAGATCTTGTATTCTTAAATACCATACATTTTGTCTTTACATGATTTAACACTAAATTTTGCTCCATTAACCAACCATGCATCAAACTAAAATCATCCTGTAACCTTTGCTGTACAGCCTGTAAAGTATTACCAATACATAATAAAACTGCATCATCTGCAAACAATATAAGCTCTGTTTCTTTACATACTTTATGCAAAAGAATTTAAAAATAAAGTAAAAACAAAGGACCCAATACAGACCCTTGGGGAACACCACACATCAGAATACCCTCATCAGATAACACACCATTCATCATAGTTTTCTGCACCCTACCAGTTAAATAATTATTAAACCATAATATCACTTCCTTTGAGAAATTTACCTCCAACAAACTCATTAACAACTTCCTATGATCAACCAAATCAAACGCCTTGGTGAGGTCCACAAAGCCAGCAGCTACTATTTTACCCTCATCTAAGGCATTGTACACCTGCCCCGTGAACCTCACCAAGGCGGTTTCAGTACTAAATCCCTGCCTAAATCCATGTTGTGCAGGAGACCATAAAAAATTTTGATCCAAATAGGCTTTAACCTGATCAGAAACTATTCTCTCTAATAATTTAGATAAAGGAGCCAATAGTGTTATAGGTCTATAATTATTAACATTAATTTTACTACCTGTTTTGTAAATTGGCCTTACAACACCACATTTCCATTTTGAAGGATATATATTATTAGCAAGGGAAAAATTAAAACTTTAGTCAACATAGGAACAATCATTGACCCAACTTTTTAAAATTCTGTAATCTATTCCATCCACCCTTAGGCATGGCCTAGGATCAGTCTTCAAAATATACATCAAAACCTCATTTTCAGTAAGCTCCCAAAATGAAATTTAGGCACCCCCACATAATTTTCCTCAAGTAACTCCTCTAATTCTAAACTTGAAACACGTCCTTGAATATTAAACCTTCCAAATCAGTAAAATATGCATTAAACCCATTTACTACTTTAATTGGATCACTAACCAATTGTCCATCTAATTGCAACGTAATATTATCCAAACCCTTACTTCTTCCCATTAGATCATTCAAAACTTTCCAAAGAGCTTTAGTATCATATGACCCCCTTACCCAATTTATTTAATAAGTAGTCCTTTTTTGCTTTCCTAACCTTTGCCTTACATAAATTACATAATCTCTTATATTCCTGTTGCATACCAGTTGTCTTATACTTCTTAAACTTATTCCAAACCTTATTTCTATCCCTTACAGTTTTCCTTAGTTCACAATTGAACCATATTTTCTCCTCTGCTTTCAATTTAACAGTCTTAAGCAGCAACAACTTATCACAAATGCCAACAAAATAACTACAAAACCTACAAAAAGCATCATCAATATCATCAATAACATCTAAAAAAGACCAGTCGATTAGCTGAACTTCATCTAAAAAAAGACTGCAAATTAAGGTCCGAAACCTTCCTGTACTGCAAAGTTCTATACGGTTCTTTAAAATATTTAACAGACCATTCACAATAAATTGCACAGTGGTCACTAAGACAATCTGAATAAACTCCTGACTTAACTACATGATCTAGACAATTAGTAATAATCCAATCAATTAGTGACTCATACCCAGTTCGATAATTATATCTAGTGGAATCAGTCACCAACTGAAACATGCCTAAATCTAGAACCAAATTTCTAACATCAATTGCTTGATTTGAAGACCAATCCAAATTAAAACCACCTAAGATTACTAATTCTCTGTCTAGAGGAAGGGAAAGATAAATCTTGAAAAAAAGCTTCAATTCCTTTACTAACATTCAAAGGAGGTACATACACATCAATTACAGTGAGCACCTTATTTCCACCTAAGACTAAATCAATTACCAAAGACTCATAGTAACAGCTATCCTGACCAACAATATTCATATTAACTGATAAATTATTCTTAACATAAAATAAACAACCACCCCCTTTTCCCTTTTCTGTCCTTTCTATATACAGAATACCCCTCTATCCTAACTTCATCATCAGTTACTCTATCAGTTAGCCAGGTCTCTGTCAAAGCCAAAATATCAAAAGAAGTTTCAACCAACCATCCTTCTAATAAATCTTTTTTGGGTAATAAACTCTGTATATTTAAATGACCTATTTTCAAAAAAGATGAATGTATTTCAATGTAAAGTGGGCCCTCTGTTAATTAACAAGAAATTAATTACTTCCCCCAGGAAAAGGTTAGTATTTTAAATAAACACTTTTGTATGATCTACTCAGAGCAAAGATTGCAACAAATTCTTAAAGACACCACTGTTGCCACAGACATAGCTTTCTCACTAGAAGAAATAGGAAAGAAATTTGACTTGATTAAAATTAGTTCATCACCAGGGCCCAATGGGATTACTGGAGACATGATTAACCTTATGAAAGAGCATTTAATAATTCTTCTAAAAATTGTTTATGATGAAAGTATCAAGGCAGAGCAACCACCAGAAGATTGGAAAATAGCTAATATAACTCCTATTTTTAAAAAGGGACAAACAATGATGTAGATAATTATCATCCCATAAGCCTAACCCCAATACTAGGTAAAATCATAAAAAGTCTGATAAAGGATAAGTTCTTTGTTGAACAAAACACATTAGATATAAATCAACATGGCTTCACCAATGGCCGTTCAGTTACAACAAACCTGCTAAGCTTTTATGAACAGATAAGCAAACGTTTAGATCAAGGGTATTCATGTGACATTGTCTTTCTGGACTTCTGAAAGGCCTTTGATTCAGTACCTCATTGGGCCTTATGTGAAAAAATAGACAATATGAATATTCACCAAAGGATAAAGAACTGGATAAAAAATTGGCTTGTGGGTCGCACCCAAAGAGTAGTCCTGGATGGACACTACTCAACATCTAGGCCAGTCACCATTAGGGTCCCTCAAGGCTCAGTTTTAGCACATATGGTATTCAAGCTATTTATAGCTGACCTCTTTAACAATTTACACAGCTGGGTAGTAAAATATGCAGATGACTGCAAAATCAGAGGTTCCTGCAATTCTGTATTAGACAAAGACAATATTCAGGAAGATCTAAATACTTTATCTCAATGGGTGAAATCTTGGGGAATGGCCTTCAATAATAAGAAATGTAGTGTACTGCATTTTGGATTGACAAATCCAAAGTATAATTATACCCTTGGAGGGGAAACGCTAAAGAAATCAGCTGAAGAAAGGGACTTAGGTGTTACTGTTGATGGTAATTTAACTTTTAGGAGCCAGATATCAGAAATGATTAATAAGTCAAATAAAACATGGTGGGCAATAAGAAGAAACATTAAATCAAAAGAACCCTCCATTTTACTTACTCTATATAGAGCATATGTTCGCCCACACCTCGACTTCTGTTCACAGTTGTGGAACCCCTACCATATTATTATTATTATTATATTAATGAGAAACACAGGATTGAGAGGGTATAACCAACAATAACAAAGCATATGAAGGGGTTGAGAAACATAAATTATAATGATAGACTACAATCCCTTAAACTTATGTCCTTAGACACAAGAAGGCTTCGGGGAGACTTACTGACTGTTTGGGATATCATAAGAGACCAACAACTCATGTCTGATATTGGCTTGGACTTTAAGAAAATTACTGTGGATACCTGAGGGCATGCTTTGTAGCTGTAAAAACCAAAGTTTAACACTGTTAAACGGGGGAACTATTTGTCATTAAGAGTAGTACGACCTTGGAATTCACTCCCTTTAAAAGTAGTCATCAGTGATACCAAGTCCACTTTTAAATATAGACTTGACAGTTGGTTACTGGCAGGAAGTAACTAGTTAGACAGGAGCTATCATGGGCTATACCTTATGCTCCTTTGTATGACCTTAGTGAACCATATCCAGCACCAGGCTTATGTCCTAGGCAGCTACTGGCTTCCTGATGGAAGGCCTTGTGTAAAATGCCTTTGAAGAACCTCTTAAAAAGTGGAGGTTGTGCCAGGTAGATGGTACCAATGGGCTTCTGGTATGCTGAAATAGCACACAGGTGGACCTTAACTATGGAATACTGCAGGCCAGCCAGGCCAGCATTATAAAGGTCTAGTAAGTACTCCAGAACCTTGTCAGGTGGACACCTGAAGGGGTTCATATGGGTTTTGCAGCACTAGATGGAGAATCTTTTCCATTTAGTTGTGCATGTCTTCCTTGTGGAATGCTTACACGCAGCCAAAAGTATTTCAGAGACCCGCTGAGATAACTTGCACCTGTTCTCTTCAGGAGCCATGCTTGAAGGTGAAGGGACAGGAGGTTGGGATGGACAAGCTGACCCTGTGTCAACAAGTCCATCCTGAGTGGTAGAGTACTCAGTTTGCTGACAGAAAGTCTGGTCAATAGAGGAAACCATATCTGTCAAGGCCAGCAGGGGGCCACTAGAATCATCTTGCCCCCTTGCTCCTCCAATCTGAATGCATCCTGAGAAAAAGTGCCACATCCTGGATTTCTAGAGCAGTGTCAAGGCAGTTTGGCGTTGAGTGGGGACATAAATAGGTCCACATCTGGGGTACCTCACTTGTCAAATAATGATCTCATGATGTCTGGAACTAGTGACCACTCGTGCGGATTGGCATCTGTTTGACTAAGCTTGTCTGCCAGAGTGTTCTGGACTCCTGGCAGATAAATTGCTTGGAGCAGGATCCTCTGCTCCAGGCACCATTCCAACACTTTTATCGCCTCTCTGCAGAGAGGGTAAGAGTGGGATACTCCTTGTTTGTTGATATAATACATGACAGACTTGATGTCTGTCTGAAGCAGGACTGTTTTGTAGCTAACTAAATACACTAGGGCTTTCAGACTGTACTAAACTGCTTGTATCTCCAACCCATTAATGAGTAGATGAGTTTCTGATGGGTCCCAGGTTCCTTGTGTCAGAAGGGCCTGGCAGTGGGCTCCCCACCCCAATAGTGAGACATCTGTGGTAAGAACCACTTCCAGCTCCTGTGGCGAGAAAGGGGAACCCTGGAGATTTTCCTCCACCAACTACATTGTCAGGGACCTTACTAGGGGTTTGGTCATGTGGATGGAGTGATTCTGAGGGTGGGATGCTTGTGACCATTGAGCACTGAGCACCCACTGAGTAGTCCTCATTGGGTAGATGCACCTGGGGCACTGTGAACACTGAGGTGGATATCAGATGTAGCATGCATTGCATGGAGTGGTCCTACACAGGTTTGCATTCCATGATGTAGGATGCCATCTGCAGTATTGCTCATAGTTTGCTTTCCGGAAGAAAACAGCTCCTATAAACCGCAGTTGCTGGGAGGGTTTGAGCTGAGACTTGTCGAGGTTCAACAAGACTCCCAAGGAAGTTATGAACTGAGAAGCAGTGGTCACTGCCTGTTTCATCTATTTGGATGGGCTTGAAATTAACCAGTCATCCAAGTACAGGAAGATATGGAATCCCAATTTTCACAGGTGCACTGTGAAGCACTTTGTAAAGACATATGGCACTGAGGAAAGCCCAAAGGGCAGGACTCTGAACTGGTAAGCACAACAAAACGAAGGTATCTCTGGTGGCTGGGATGAATCAATATGTACTGGTATGTTCCTTGCATATCCAATGATACTAGCCAGTCCTGAGATTTCAGGTAGGGTAGCAGGGAGTGCAGATAAATAATTCTGAATTTTTCTCGATCCATGAATTTGTTCAGATTTGGGGAACATGCCCCCTGATTTCTGTGGGACAAGGAAGTAGTGGGAGTAGAACTCTGTGCTCTGTTCTGACTCTGGCACTATTTCCATTTCCCTGTTTCTCAGAAGGCTCACAATCTCTTGTGCCAGAAGCTCTGATATGTGAGCTAGCAAAGAGGGTTGCCTTTTGGGTGGATAATCAGGGTGGGGTTCTATGAAATCCAGAGAATACCCCTCTCAGATAATCCTGAAGATACTGCACTTTCTTTTGAGTTGGGGGGGGGGCTGATTTTTGTTATTGTTGGCCTGTCTTTGCCGCAAAAGGATTGCTTGTTGTGAAAGGACCCACATCCCTTGCCTCTCTGGGAGTTGAAAGGAACTGGTCTCTACTTATTAAGCTGAAATGTGTTGCATAATTCAGGGCAAGGTGAAAGTTGGAATGTACTGCATATATAGCATAAGGACTTCTATTGTGTATACCTCTTGTATTATATATTTTTTTTCTTTGTTCTACATTTTATATCTCCTGTCTATGTAACTGCGAACTGTGTGTGTATGTGCCTCAGGACCCTCTTGTGAATGAGCTTGCTCAACGGAGTCTTTCCTGTAATAAACTTGAACTTGGTCTGAAGGTGTTAAGAGTGCTTCTAGTTTCATTAGATTCCTTAAGAGGCTGCTCCACCCTCTGTCCAAACAGATAAGTGCCATTGATTGGGGACATTTATTTCCTGTTGCTGGACATCTTGTGTGAAGCCAGCAGTCTGTAGCCAAGAATGCTACCAGTCTGATACAAATGCCTGCAGCTGCGGAGTGAGTTGCAGCATCAAAGGCATCCACAGAGACTTTAGAGCTGGTGGCAGTTTGATTCAGTACTTTGCTTAAAGGGGCACTGTCAGCTTTTTGCAGCCGTCTAAGTGCCCTTGTATTTCTGTGCCTGTACTAGAGAACTTCACTCACAATTTGCTCCAAGTGTGTGCACAGTCCATAGCACACCTTTTTTTTTTTTTTTGGTTAAAAGTGACAATCATTCGTCCCGACCGAAAGACCATGATCCGCTTTCTCCTGCGTATCTCCGACATTGAGAGGATAGTGAATGACGTGGACTCATGTATGGAGGTGGTGGTCAATTCGGGAGGGGCATAAAACAACATCCAGGGTAAATACTATTGTCTACACTGACTTCAGCAGTCTGATTCTTTTAAAAAACCCGAGGGCTACTTTTTAAATAATTAGTATTTATTTATTTATTTAGCTTTTGTTTACCAGGTAAGCACACTAGACAGTCACGTGCCTATTTTCGGTGCGACCCGGGAGAGTTACAGAGATACAAGCAATAACAGTACAGAGGCTAGCATCAAGTTACACAAAGGTACAGTCAGAATACAAGCAAGAAGGACCAGCTGAAACAAAATACTAAGGTTTGGGTCCAACTGTCAGGCAAGGTACAGACAGGTATAAGCAATCAACTACAGTCAGGTAACAGGAAGAGAACAATTTTAGAGCAGTTCAGTATGAAGCAGAACAACCCAGGGAGGAGAGCCAGGAAAAATTAGAGCCAGTGACAGCAGCAACAATATTTGTGAATATTGCTTATTTGTTATTTATTTTTTGAATTATTTTTTCATTATTTGAAAAGTGAATCCGGAACTCTGACCATGCGTGACACCAGCAAAACCTAATAAACAAATAACAAAAAAAGAACCATGTGGAAACCATTGTGCGTATTTAAGCAATAAGGTATTTCTTACATCTGGGGGTGTAATGTGGCATGAGGTACAGCCCCAAGGGTGTGATTAACTGCCCATTAACGTACCCCTAAGAGATATCTTATTGCTATTATAGTAATGGCCAAACTAGCATATTTTCAAACAGCTTGTTTCACTCTTAATTTTTACCTTTTGGATACTAAAATAGTCCTTCCGCAGTCATTAAGGCAGGCTGCGCATGTGTGGAGTGGTTACCTAGGTAACGGTAACCTTTTTAGAACCACGCTGATGAATTGCATAGAAGACGTTTATATTGAGTATCGCTGGTGGTGGAAAGTAGTTCTGTCATGTCATCACTGAATGCTGGTTACACTTTACGTTGCTGACATAAACCTTTCTTTTTTTTTTTTATTTCATCGTCACGTATTTCTGACTCTCAGTCTGCAGGTATTACATTCAAAGGGAAAGGCTGCAACGGACTGAAAAATTTACCCCACAGACAATCAGCAGGCCATTCAAGACAGTAATCCCACCACACACACCCGTATAGCCCGCAATTACACATGCCAGAAAATCATGGTCACTGGAAACAAGCAGTTGTTACATACAACGGGAACAGCTGCAAATGACAGAAAAATTTACCCCACATCCAATCAGCATGTACCATTTTTGGTGGTACAATCAGATTGGGAAAAAACACCCCACCCCATTTCCATATATCCCGCATTTAGACATGTCAAAAATACTGATGACTGGAAACAAACAGCCTAACCCAAAGATTAAATTTATATTACATCGTTTTTTTTTTTTATGGGAGGCTCGAAATTTTTTCTAAAAACAAAATGTTTTTTTAAAAACAAATGAGTTTTTTTTTGTTTATGGGATATTGATTATTGCAATCTGTCATCACGTTTTGAACATTTATGCCAGATGTATTAGTTATGCCAGCAGTTACTGTCATGTTAAACTGTTGTGCTGCTTGCTGGGTGGTCTTGCTTTGTACAGTTACTGTCGGCACTGCTGTCAGTGGAGACCGAATTCCCAGAATCGTGGTACAGTCTGCACTTTGCTGTAAATTGCTTGTGGTTTCATCCAGTGCCACACTGGGAATGATTTTAGCTGGGGTCACTTCTGTTTGTAGGTCTATAACTACCGACAACTAGGAGAAGGACTCTACTTCATTAATGACTGCCACGGCTACATCTGGTGTCCAACTCTCAAAATCAGATGAGTTGCAGCTGTCATCACTGCTCAGGCTGTCCACAAATGTGTCCATCTTGACTGCTACTATTGATAAAGATAGCTCCATTTCTTTTTCCCTGACACACGTTACCGCCAATATCTACTCCAGTGTTCTGGGACTGCGGAGTTGTAAATGTTTTGAATTAGATTTTTTAATTTTTATACATGATCTGTGACAAAGCTAAGCGATTAAGATGTGAGGTGGTGGTATGAAGCAGCGGCCGCAGTTCTCAATGGCGGACAGTGGGGTAGTTATAGAACGTTACCATAGAATACTATTTGAACATCTGGCTCTTTTTTATACATATCAATGGTTTTGTGATATGGTTCAACATGCATGTTAATAAAAGATTAACGTAGGTCCACTGAAGGATTTTCAGTCAATCATATTACAGGATTTAAAGCACCATTACTATAACTTATGCTTAATACTACTTTTTTATACAAAACATCTTCACATAAAATTTTTAAAACTTGCAAGGCATAAATTAGTGTCAGAGTTGATTAGCAACCATTGCTAATCAAAATGAAAAATGATTAGCAATCAGCCAATTTTGATTAGCAGTTTTCTAAAATGGGTATTTTTACTTTAAACCATATAATTATTACCTATGTAACCCCCCGGTTCCCTGGGGTTACTAGAATTCCATCAGTGTCAGTGTTAGGTGGGGAAGGCAGCTGGTGAATATCTAGTTAAATTGATTTTCACCTGATCCCTCTCTGTTTACTTGGTCTCAGCTGAGAGGAGAGAGGTGATGTCATTTAGAACTCTGACAGCAACATAAGCCACACAGCTTGTTGTGAGTGTGGGAAGTTTAGAATTCTGAGGGTAGTTCAGTTCCAGTGCTCAGAGAGTGAACAGTGAGGAGTAAAGAGAGCCGATTTTTCTCACCCTAGTCTGAGGACATCTTTTGCCTGACTTTTGAAGTGGTGGAAACCTTCTCCAAGATTTCCTGATGCCCTCATCTCCAGTGGAATGAGAGGGATTGCTTGGGATTCGAGGGGTACTCCCCTGATCCCTCCTAGAACATTTTGAAGCTGCCTTTGGTGTAACAACTGGGAGTAGATTCTGTCTTAGAGTTACCCAGGATATGTACCTGCCTTGTTTTCTGCAGGGTGACACTCTGATAAAGGAACCCATTCACCCATTTCTGTGAGACTGTTCTCAAGAAACTTGGTTTAAAGTTTGCTGCCAACAGTGGATGTCCCATGTGTGACTTGACATTTTGTTCAGAACTTTAATTTTACCCCCCTTGTGGTGTTTTCTAATGCTAAAATGTGCTAAACATTTGAAGAAAGCAAGATTTCTACTGTTCATTATCTGTTGAGGTGTAACTCTGAAAGAATGGCTGGGAATGGACGAGGAAGCAAAACATGAGCAACCCCCAATCTGGAGTGACCAGTTCAGCATTCCGGGTTCTGTAAGGGCACCTGTTCTTTCAGCACAAATGGCCAATGCCTAAAGAGTAAAGTTTACCCCTTGTATGTGGGTTTTGCTAGTCTTGAGCCCTGGTGTGCTCCATTGTGGCCAGTGTGCCACACTTCTTTCTGTAAATCCTATGCCATATGGGAACTGTTCTCAGTCATGGCCTAGTGCTACTTCCAGGAGAATTTTGTGTGTTTTCATCATAGCTAGTACCACATTTTCACATGTCTAATCCTATGCTATATGGGAAGTTCAAGTTTCTGTTACTACGGATGTGTTTTCTGCATTGCCTTGTGCCATGACGTGAAAACCCTTGGGGGTCCATCTTTGCTTTTGTGTTCCAATTGTGTTTGAGAATAAAGTCACACTCTAGAATCCCAGTCCGGTATGGACAATCTAGTTAATGCTTCCTGTGTGGATTTACTGGGTACCCCTGTCAGAAGTGCAGACGAAGCACAGCCCTTAGCAAACGTTCTCTACTTAGGACCTGGATTTTGGTATAGGTCTGTTTGTGTCTAGTACACACTTTGAGTTTCTCTATGCAATTGCTTTGTACCCCCAACCCTCTCGTTTTGCCCCTAGACAGAAATGGTATGGGAGGTGTGCTTACTAGATAAACAAGTGGCTGGTGGGGGGGGGGGTTACAAACATAGTTGTATATATTGATAAAACAGACATTGTATACATAGTTTTGGGTCTGTATTTGCCATTTTGACCAAATTGTCAGCACAGCCTTCCTAATTACCCCACCTCAAGTACCTAGTCTTGAAAATGTTCAAATCCCTCCAAAATGTGATTCAAACAACATGAAGTCTTGCTATATTATGACAGATGCAGTTTGTCCCACCATTAGAACTGCTCCGGAGGTGAAAGAGTTAACTCCATGCAGAGCACGGAACTTGGAGCGAGCTCGTTACAGAAGTTTCATTAGGGTGGTTTCAAACCAAACCGCCAGATTTTTTATCGCTTCACTGAACAGTCGCCCGGAGATTCCTCCTGCTGCTCGGTTCATTTCCTCGGTTTAAAGTGTTTTTTCTCGGTTGAATTTAACCGCGATTTATTATTTTAACCGCAAACCGATTGGTTCAAGCTCTGTCTATGGTATTGTAAGTAATAGATAGGTTTTCTGTGTGGAACTTGTAAATGTTTATCGGTTCGGTTTGAACCAATCGAATTGTATTTAAACTTTGTTTTGAAGCCTTTTAAGGCTTATTACAGTGCGGTTCCCGGTTCTTATCGGTTCTAAAAAAAACCGATTTCATTACGGTTTTTCCATTTAATTCGTGACACGGTTGGGAACCGATATAGGTGTCTTGCCTGGCACTGCCACTGCAAGGGCAAGTTTTGGTTAGGCTGGCATTATGTCTGAGAAACCCAAAAGAAAAACCGGGCCCACTGGGTTTCAACACTGTAGTGTCTGTGGGGAAGCCTTTGCCAAGGCTGACCCACACACTACATGTGTCTATTGTCTGGGGTTTGACCACCTCAATTCAGACTGCCAGATCTGTAAAAATTTCCCTGCAGCCACCTTGGACAAAAGAGTGGGCAGGCTCAGGGAATGAGAGCTCAAAAAGTCCGCTGACCCGGATGGCCAGCCCAGTTTGGTGCCAACCGAACCGGAGGGAGTGCCCTCTGACCAGGGCGAGACTTCCTCGGGCAAACGAAAAGCTGGCTCTGAGGAGCCAGTTCCAGCAAAGAAAACTAAAAAATCAGCAGGTTTGGAGTCCAAAATTCGTTCTCCAACTGCTGCAGAGATAGCCAGGGCAATTCAGATTGTCCAGTCACTGTCCCCGGTTCCCTCCGAACCGCCACTATCTGGCAAAAGGTCAGTTCTGTGGGTTCCACCGGTTCAGGAATATGATATAGAAGAGTTTTATGAACCAGAGGAGGGGGAGGATGATTATGATCAGTGTGGCTGTGACTTTGAAAGTCTGGATGTGCCCATTGAACCAGACATCTCCCCAGACAGACCCTTAGGTGAATCTCCCCCTAGGCTTTCTGAGTTCCCTTCTCATTTTTTGTTTTATAAAAAAGTTGCTGAGACCTCCAGCTTCCTTAGAGGAGGCTGGATGAGCAAGAGGAGCCTGACTATGTAGAGATGATGGATATCCCAGAGTCCAGGAGAGTTGTCCATCCCTTTGCATAAATCTTTTAGGAAACAAACAATAAATTTTAAAGCTCCAATTCTGTGCCTCCTGTAGACAAAAAGATGGACAGGAGGTACACTTTGTCAGGTCCTGATACAGATTTTCTTTCACAGCAATGCAGTCATGTTGGGTAGTTCAGGCTGCAGCCTGTGATAAGGCTAATATTCCCCTGGCTTCACATCCTCCTGACAAGGACTCCAGGAAGATTGATGCCATGGCCAAAAACAATACATGGCAGCCCTGGGACTCAGACAAGCAAACTATATGGCTTATGTTGCGTAGATACCAGAAATCTAGATGGGATACTGTCATGGCTTTTAGCTGCAGGTCCCTGGCCAGCTTGCAAAGGAGCTGAAGCAGGTGACTTTGATGGTTTTGAGGCATCTAAGGTGCAATTCCATGCTGCAGTGGATTCAAATGATGTATCCTCTAGAGTCATGGCTACATCTGTGGCTTTTCGTGAGATTGGCCTGGCTCAGGTGTACTACTTTGTCACAGGATACCCAGTCTAAGGCTATGGATTTTCCTTGTAGGGAAATTCTCTGTTTGGGAGCAGACAGAGAATTATATGAAGAAAATGGATGAATATAGAACCACTTATAGGAGTGCATAAGCCAAGGAACGGCAAGCCGCTTCCTCAGAGGCAGCCCTCCAGGGGTAGGGGCAGGCCTTTCACAGGCCTTTTACCAGACCCAAGCCTCCTCCTTCAGCCTATGCTCAGAGGGGTTCTTCAGAGGAGAGGCAGACGGGCAATGGCAGGCCTGCTCCCACCCTCAGCCTAAAGCCCCTGCCAAACAGGCACCCTGATGGGGTGCCCAGGGTCAGCTCTCCATTACCTGTAGGGGGCAGGCTGGCTTACTTCGTCCAGGGCTGGGAGTCTTTAACATCGGACAGGTGGGTCCTGGAAGTAGTGAGCCAGGGTCTGGTTCTCAGCTTCAAAAAATTTCCAAAGATGAGAGCCAGGTCTTTTCCACCTGCAAACCCTTTAGAGACTCTTGCTCTGGAAACAGAAATCTCAACCCTCCTGGCTCTCAGAGCTGTAGAAAGGGTTTCTCCCCCACACCAGGCAAGGGTCTGTACTCCAGGTACTTCCTTACCCCAAAAAGACAGGAGAGTGGCGGCCTATCCTGGATCTAAGATATCTAAACAAGCACCTTTTAAACCAAAGTTCAAAATGGTGACTCTGGGAATGATATTACCTCCCTAAGGCCAGGGACTGGCTAGCTTCCCTGGACCTCAAGGATGCCTACTTCCATGTTCTTATCAGAAGCTCCCATCGAAAGTACCTCAGATTCAAACTGCCCTCAGGCCATTATCAGTTCAGAGCAATGCCCTTCAGCCTCACTTCTGCCCCAAGGGTGTTCACAAAATGTCTGGCAGTAGCAGTTGCTCATCTAAGAAGGCAAAAGATTGCCATTTTTCCTTACTTGGACAACTGGCTCATTGTGGGTCAGTCTCCAGACCAGGTCAAATCACACCTGCTAGTTACCCAGCAGCTGCTTACCTCTCTGGGCTTTCTTCTTAATCTTCCAAAGTCAGTTTTGGAACCTGTCCAGGTACTCACCTTTATAGGCGCAGAACTGGACACAAAGCAGGCCAGAGCCTTCCTTCCCCTGGAAAGGGTAAGGACTTTAGTGGCCCTGGCATCGTCTTTCACCCTGCAGGTCTCGACCAGCAAGGCATTTCCTGCAGCTCCTAGGACACATGGCTGCTTCAACAGCCGTAGTGCAAAGAGCAAGATTTCAGATGAGGGACATTCAGTTCCATTTGAGAGCTTTCTGGTCTCAAAGAAGAGATCCCTTATCCAAGTTAATCCCAGTGACTCAAACCCTGATCCAGGCCCTTCAGTGGTGGCAGGATCAGAGCAATCTGAGACAAGGGGTGACCTTCATCCCTCTGTCCCACTTCTTGACCCTTACTACAGATGCATCCCTCTTGGGATGGGGAGCCCACATGGGCGACCTCTCCACCCAGGGGTTATGGTCCCCTCAGGAATCTCTGCTCCACATCAATCTGTTGGAACTCAGAGCTGTTTTTCTAGCACTTCAGGTTTTTTCTGCATCTGTTCGGAACAAGGTGGTACAGGTCAGGACAGACAACACCACTACAATGTGGTACATCAACAAACAAGGGAGCACTCGGTCTTCGGCTCTGGCACTGAGTGATGATGTTGTGGTCTCTGGCTTATTCCCCTGACACTTCCCTCATAGCAGTTCACCTTCCAGGCAAGGGACAATGTCCTGGCAGATGCCTCAGCAGGATTTCCCAGGGCCATCACGAATGGTCACTGGATCCCTAGTACTGGAGATAGTGTTTGCCAGATGGGGCACCCTCAGATAGATCTTTTGCAGCCCCAGACAACCATCAACTTCCACTTTTTGTTGCAGGCCCCAGTGTTGGCCCAGTCCCTGGATGCCTTCTCCTCGATTGGGAAGGAAATCCTTTATGCCTTTCCTCCTCTCCTATTCAAAGTACTAGTCAAAATCAGGTCTCAGCCCTGCAAGATAATCCTGATTGCTCCAGACTGGCCCAGGCAGCCCTGGTACCCACTCCTTCTGTCCTTAGCAGTCCATCTTCCCCTGTGTCTCCCCAGGAACCACAATCTGTTAACCTGTGCTCAGGGGAGAGTTTGGTATCTGAATCTCAAATCCCTCAACCTCAAAGCTTGGCTCTTGAGCAGTTAGAGTTTGCCGACCTACAACTTTCTCAAAGTGTTCTCGAAATCCTGAAGGCTGCTAGGAAGCCTTCCACCAGGACTACCTATAACTCCAAGTGGAAAGGTTTTCCATATGGTGTTCTGAGAAGCTATATTTCCCGAATCTGCTGATCTACCCACTGTATTGGATTATATGGTCCATCTTAATTCTTTGGGACTGAGACCAGCTACCCTGAAAGTGCACTTGGCAGCTGTCTCTGCCTTCATTTCAGCAGGGAAGCCTCTTCTCTTTCTGCTCACCCTGTATTTTCCAAGTTTTTTAAGGGATTGCTTCATACCAATCCTCCATTCAGGGACCCTGCCCCTGCTTGGGATCTTAATGTTTGCATTGCTCAGCAGATGCAACCCCCCTTTGAGCCCCTGTCTTCAGCAGAGCTTAAGTATTTGACTTGGAAAACTGTATTTCTAGTAGCCATCACTTCTGCCAGGTGCATAAGTGAATTACAGGCTTTATCAGTGGAGTCTGACTTTATTTCCTTTCACAGGGATAAGGTAGTCCTCAGGACTAACAGGAAGTTTTTGCCTAAGGTGGTTTCGGATTTCACCTAACCAATCTATTTCACTTCCAGTGTTTTCTTCACTGACCATTCCTCCTCTGGTGAGAGGAGGCTGCACAGCTTGATGTTAAGAGGGCCCTGTTACTACATAGAGCGTGCCAAGGGTCACAGGTTTGACTCCTCCAACTATTTTTCACTTATGGTGAGGTGGGGAAAGGAGACCTGCCACTAAGAGATCCATTGCCAGGTGGATCATCTCTTGTATCCAATTTTGCTATCAAAACTGGGTAAGGTTCCCCTCAGGCCTGAGGGCTCACTCTACCAGAGGTACAGCTGCATCTCTAGCTGCTGCTAGAGACATCCCTATCTTGGAGATATGTCAAGCAGCTGCTTGGAAAACAGTACACACTTTCACCAAGCATTACTCCCTGGATATCCAGGCCAGGAGGGATGCTTGGTTTGGCACAGCCGTGCTTCAGAGCCTATTCCCTAAGTAGGTTCTGTCCCTCCTCCATGGAGGTACTGCTGTAGTTCTGCATCTGTCATAATATAGCAAGACTTCATGTTGTTTGAAGAAAAATTACTCACCTTAGTAATGTTGTTTCTTCTAATGGAGTTCCCATATATTATGACTGCCCCCCAGCCTGCCCTCTCAGAACTTCTACTGGGTATGGGGTGGGCAGTCCACTGTTGGCACTTATTGATGCCCCCTTTTATGTGTGGGTGTTGTGTTTTATTTAGTTATTTTATCTTATTTTTCTGGTCCCCTGACTTGAGTCTTCGTGTTGGGACCAGGAAAATGTGTGAATATTTTAGTAGCCAGTTGGCTAGTGTAGGTTACAGCTTCCACACAGAGCCTTAGTGAGTTTTGCTCATAAAGATCTGACGGTTTCGGTTTGAAACCACCCTAATAGAGCTTCTGTAACCGAGCTCGCGCTCCAAGTTCCATGCTCTGTATGGAGTTAACTCTTTCACCTCCAGAGCAGTTCTAATGGTGGGACAAACTGCATCTGTCATAATATAGCAAGACTCCATTAGAAGAAACAACATTACTAAGGTGAGTAATTTTTTCTTCCACTCCATCGCAAAATCATTCCACGCCACAGATGCATAAAGACAGTTTGGCCAGGATTTGAAAAACAACAGCTGTCATGTTCTGAGGTGGTGTAAAAAAAAACAGCTATGTTGAAAATTTGGGGTCAAAATATTTAGAATTACCAAAGTTATGAGTGAGTGTAATAAAATGTTAAAGTATGCACATATCTTCACCATTTTTACAAATTCTGACCCCAAATGTTCAACATGGTCTTCTTATGACCCCATCTCATGAACAATGGTGGTGACATTTTTCAAATCCCACCCAAAAGGTGATTTTGCAGGAGACCATGAAATCACCTTTCAGGTGGGAGTTGTGTAATGACAATCATATTGTTCATGAGGTGGGGTCCCCAAAGGGCTATGTTGAACATTTGGGGTCAAAATGTCAAAAAATGGCTAAGTTATGCATAAAAGTTGAAACCCCAATTGAAATACATTGAACCACTTAGTTTCTCATATTGTAGTCGCTGATTTCAGCAGCAAGATGTGTCTTTGATCGAAGAGTGGATCTCGAACCTGGGACCTTTTCAGGTGAGTGAGGGTGTGTGGAGGTGTACTTGGGATGGGGTAGTGTGTGCTGAGTGGGAGGTAAGGGTGGGAGGAGTCAGGTCAGCAAAGGATCATTTTCTTTTTTGCAGGTTTAAAAAAAACAACATTGCGGGATCATTTACTTTAGAAAGGGATGGCGATGTGGGGGGGGGGGTTGCCACTAGATACAAGGAAAAGAAAACATAATGGTGACAGTGATCAGATGGTGGTGGGGGGCACCAGATACCGGGGAAATAAAAAAATAAGGGGGGCCATGATTGGATGGTAGGGGGTGCCACTAGACACCAGAGATAGAAATAAAAAACAATGAGACAGCGATCGGCAGTGGAGGGTGGCACCACTAGATGCCAGGGAAAGAAAAATAAAAGGGATAGCTTTCGGAGGGTGGGGGTGCTACTGAAAACCAGGGAAAATTAAAATAATTAGGTGGATGGCCAGCTTGTAATGATTAGCAATCACTTCTAATCATGCTGACAATTGACTCGCACTTCCCGATTCTTGGGTCACAAATTGCGATGTGAACCTGCTTAATGTATCCCTTGACTCGTATATTGTTTTTTAATATTTACTTGTGGCACCCATTTTATTAGCACAATATGATATGCCATTACATTGGTTGTCATGGGTTAAACACTCTTTACCAGTGCTGTAGGCACTTGGCAGACATTTCTCATGCCTTGTTACCTTCTGGGGCATGCATTTAACCCATGACAAACAACACCCTGCCATGTCTTATTGCTTGCTTAAATTATACAGTATCATTCAGTGGGGGCACAGAAGGGTAGATCTCATTTGCTTGAGTGATGAGGGACTCCTCTCACATCACTTGCACAGTTACTGTTAAATATTGCAAATCTGAGCTGCCATGAAGCTGACCGGCGTGGGCAACAGACCAGCTTCTGAATATCAGGACTTTGGACCAAATCTTGGCCATATGCCTTGGTACATTGTGCATGTCGAAATCTTGCTCAATAGTTATTTCAAAGGGCAATTAATCCAATCCTACTCTCCATTTAAGTCTATAGGGAAGTGTAAACTTAGAAGTGGTTTAAAATAAGTTGTCTTGCTATATCCTGTCATGTAAATACAATTTATAAAATGGGTTCCTGCTTCCTGATTGGTTAAACATGTTCAGAGACCCATATGTTAATTCTCCACAACTGCATAAGTTTAAACAATATCAGGCAAATGGATTTGGAATTGGGGCAACTCATATGCAAACTTCATGAGCCATTTCACTTATTACCGATTGCCATCACAAACTTGGCTGCCACCTTTCTTTACTCATATATAAAGACCTTCAGCTAGGCACTAAAAATAAAACTTCCTTAAATTAAACAAAATAAGTAAATAATTGAATGTTCTTTCCACTCTTGAGCCCTTTCTTACACACACAAACAAATCAAAAACAAGTACAATTTAGAGTTTCCATTTCTGGTATTTCTTTAATAAAGTTATGAAAAAAAAACCTCCTATCCTTACCAGTTTGCCAGTAAACTTCCTGCTCCTTACCCTGCAACAGATGAAATTAAAAAGGTTCGGGCTCCACATGAGCCCTGTGTGTCTCTGTGTGTACACCAGTGGAATTCTGCAGAAGTTTGAATTTATGTATTTCATGTTACCATTTCGTGTGTTGGGAGTGCATTCTACTAAATAATGGAATACTGTGGAATTTTGAATTCTTGTATTCCATGAGAAACAAACACTCTATGTATAGAATGTATAGAAAGACAGATGACTGACAGGTGGGAACCATCCATGTAGGAACTATGTTACATTTTTTAGCAAACTCGTATTTTTTTTTGTCTTTTAAAACTGTTTGTTTTTTAAAAGTTGCACATGGTCCCATTTTATAAGCACCATAAGACATTTAGGGGCATTGGTTGGGCTGGGTTTACCACACTTCCAGGGACCAAAGACACTTGGCCTGCAGTCTTCTGCCTTGCTATGCCCCTAGGCATATTGAAAAGCCAACACAACCAACACTGGTTGTGTCTTATTGCTTATGCTAACCACTGCACACTTTATGAAAGTATCCAATGGATGGGTGATACCTAATGAAGAAATCAACACTGGCCAAGTTTCTCTGTCCGTACACTCATCAACATACCTGAATACCATAATTTCTAATTAGTGTGCAAAAGTGCCACACACTGGGGGTGGGATTTTCAAAGGTATTAGCGTTGGTGTAATTCCCAATTTTGGGCTGTGCCTGCATCAAAATAAACGTGCCAAAATGTGTGATTGTTTTTTTCAAACATGTTGGTGCATTTACAACAGTTTAGTTGCTTTATGGCCAAAAAATTACACATGCATCAATATTTTGTGCATGCCTTCTTTTCAGAGCACAACTTGCGGCAAGAAGTTTGACAAAGTTTTATGTGGGTTATTGGCTGTGATGCATGTGGAGCAAGTGCACCCTGATCATGATGCACAGTGGCAAACACATCCAAAAGGGGCTTTGAAAAGTCTGACCAGGGTTTTTGTTGTGCCTAACTTAAAGAAGCAGTATTTGTTAATTGTTAGAAAATGGCATCATATTGGGGTTTTTTTTAGCAAAAAATGTATTTCTGACATCCTTCGATCCCTCATCAGTTTATTTTTAACTTTCTCAGATCTTTTTGAAATAGCTTTTATAACTGATTTTGTAATTAATGACTCAAGTTATTAAAGATGGCCACCACTGACAATTTTTAAACATCTCTTCTGCTGAGGTTACCCACCATATGTACATACTAGATATATACTGTGGATGTATTGGGATGAAGCTTCTGATCATAAACTGCACAGTACTATACCAAGATATTTAATGTTTTCATAGTTGGCTTGGTATGAGAGTGGGAACTTTTAAAAGTGGGAACTTTTAAAAACTTCAAATTCCAGTGTTTTCATTCAGAAATGAAAGAAAACTAAAAGAAAATAGGTACAAGATGTTTGTGCCAGAAGAACATTATTGCTGCACAAAAAAATGACATGCTGACTAACAACTGTTGCTGCTTTAAAATATTGCAATGGTAGTCACGTTTCATGCCACTGGCAGCTGGAACAAACTAGCAGACTACCTGAGGTTTGAAGCCACTGCAATCACTTTCAATAATCATTTAACTAATTCATGTAGGGAACCATTTCAAGGACTAAATGACTACTGAACCTGATTGACTTTAGGCGTGTGTGTGTGTGTGTGTGTGTGTGTGTGTGTGTGTGTGTGTGTATACACACTGAATGGTGGCAGTGGCACAATACATTATTAGACAAAGTTTACAAGAAACTTTGAGGTAAAACGGTTGCTGACTGTAAACATCATTGCATTTTGTTTTTTAGATTTGTAATGTAATGTTAAGTTTTATAAAGCATGTGAAAGCTCTCACACTGAGATGGTAACAGGTGTGTACCTTAAAGTGTTTTGTATACTGGAATTCTGATTCATTCATTTATTTAAGAGTGATTATTAATATAAAAAATGTTTTGACTTTTTTTTTGTAATAGGTGCTGAAACGAAATCCCCTTGAAAAAGCTCAATAGACTGAGTAAGATGTCGGGGTACAGTGAATAACATTCTAAGGAAGTGGATTTTCAGCAGTGAGTTGTTTTTTTTTCTTGGAGAAATTTTAGAGCAACCCCCACCCTTCTTTAATTCTAAGCCTGAGACCTCCCAACTTCTTGTGCCACATACGTGGGCTATTACATGATAAAAAACATATATTCTCCCTTTTTCTCACTACCCTCCCATGGCTACCACCCCAAACTTATCTGGCTGATCCACCCTGTTTCGCTGATTTCCATAAACTTGAAAAAAATCGTCAACTCAAGCCATGGTAAGTTTCTGCCAGCCAACTAATACACTAACACAGTTTCACTCAGCCAGGGAAGCGCAAGTCACCAGCTCTTTCCAAGTTTATAGAAATCATCATAAAGTAAGAATATATATAAGAGTTAATGAAACAGGAGGGAAAAAAAAGAAAAATAGATGGTATTTTGAATATAGGGTTGGGGTATTATGAGCAACAACTTACATCTTTCAAATATTAAGATCCAGCAATTATATAAAAAAAAAAAAATAAAGACATGGGAGCTGGCAAATTTAATTTTTTTTTTAACACACCCTTGATGTGAGATAATATAAACCACACAGACTTTGATATAGTGGTTTATATGTCATCTCAAACCTTTTGTGTGTAAAACAACTCATGATACACTAATACCCATGTAGTATTTTACATGTGTTTTTCGAATACCATAAAAAAGACATTATTCAGGTCCACATAATGTCAGTATTTGTTGAATCTGGGGGCTTATAAAGTGGATTGGAAATGTCCTGTTTCCTCATTGGTTCAGAGACCCATACATTAACCTCTCCCCTAGAAATGCACAGGCTGGAACAAGTTCAGGCAGTGTGTTTGTGAATTTGGGCCAGTCACATGTTGGCTTTGGCAAAAAGTTGGCTTTTTATTAATTATTTTTTTTTAATGTTTCTCAGCTTAACCATTTTAAAAGCACAGGTCATTGGCTGTCTAAGGTTAATGTACTTCCAGGTGCTAAGGCACTTGGCACAAGCACTTGTTGCCACATTATGCACCTGGGTGTGCATTAACCCATGACAACCAATGCCCTATCATGTCTTCTTACTTACAAAAAAAAACATTTAAAATCCCTGTTGCACTCCCTATTGCATTCAAGACCCACTTCACTAATCCATGATTGCCACCATAAATGTGGCTGCCATCTTTACTCTCTGAAAACCTTCAATGGGATCCTAAAAAGTAAAACTCCCATAAATTTAAATAAATAACTACATAATTAAAAATTCTTTATTCTCATAATCTCCTCCTTACACACATAAACAAATCTTAAAATGTGAGTACTGTTCACAATTTCAGTCCCTTTTTGTTTTTCGGTGACCATGAAAAATGTTGAGTTGAACATTTCATTCTCCTTATTATTGACTTCTGCTGGTGATGTGATATATGACTCTGCCCCCTAGTGTCACCTATCAGAACTTGACTCCTTACTGAATGACCTCTGTAGAATTGTTCTCTCCTGCCTGATATGAACCCACCACTGCACACTAAATGATCATCTAAACTGGGCTTCATTGGTTCAGCACCTTGCTCTCTCTCTGGTTTCAAGTTTTAGTTTAACAAACTTTGTAGCTGCATGTGTACCCTGCTTACCTCTGCTGTCCCCTCCAGCCACAATCTTCGGTCCAACCTGGGCAACAAATTTACTGTTCCCAGGCATAAAAAAAAACCTTTGGTCAGTCAGCTTTAGTCACAAACTTTCTCAGGTATGGAACAATCTGGCCTTGGGAAATAGTCCACTCTCCAATTTTGCTTCTGCAAAGCTCCACATCTAAAACATAATTGCCTCATACTGTGACTGTACCTGACATTAAACATAGAAACACATAATTTCTCTGCAGACCCTAACCACTGTCTGATAACCCTCCCCCTCTACCTATTTACTAATATTCTTCTATGTCTATCCCATGCATGCTTAGTTGAAGCCCCCCATTTTCATTTCCACCACTTCTACTGGCAGTCTGTTAAAAGCATCTACAACCTTTTCAGTGAAGCAGTACTTCCTCACATCTCTCTCTTAGACTCTCCCACCACCAGCATTATCACGTGCCCCTAATCCTGGTGCTCTTTCCATTTCTCCTTTATTCTCTCAGTGTGCTCTGAATTTTTGATTGCCCTACCAATTCGGCAGTTCTGTGCACCTTTATTATGTATTGTAATTACTTTCCAGTTTGTATGTGCATACTGTATTATGTTTATATTTCCATTATAACTTTTTGGCCTCCATGTATAATGATTGTATAGAAATTTTATGTTGTATATATCTCTTCCTGCCACATTACTCCCCCAACCCCACCACATCTGTGAATGAGATTATCCTTGTATCTCTGTTTATTTACCTGGTGAAAAAAACATAAAATAAATCCTTCTAGCCTTACCAGCTTACAAGGGTGGCAATCTCTGCTGCTTACCCTGACACAGATAAAATTTAGACCTTGGCTCCATATAAGGCCTTCCGTTGTGTGTGAGGGAGTGAACATTCTACCAGTGTAATTCTGCAGAAGTTTGAATTCCTGTATTCCATAATAAACAAACATTCTATCTGTTGAATGTGTGGAAAGACAGATGATTAACAGTTATGGAGGGGGGACTTTTTACTAGCCACTTTTAACAAAGGTAAATATCTTTATAAAAAAGTTGGCTTTTTTAATGCTTCTCATCTTACCCATTTTATAAGCACAGGTCATTGGTTGTCTGAGGTTAACACACTTCCAGGTGCTAAGGCACTTGGCACAAACAATTATTGCCTCAATATACACCTGGGTGTGCATTAACCTTGACGACCAGTGCCCTATCATGTCTTCTTGCTTACAAACAAAAATTAAAAAACCCTATTGCCCTCCCCAAGTAGCCAGGGCTAGTCCCATGGCCACAGGTAACCGTTAGTATTTCCCTTTAATCTTCCACCCTGCACCACCATCCCATACCTCTCAACTGTCCTTGATTTTCAGGGATGTCCCTGATTTTGACTCAAAATTTTACTCTGTCCCTCCTAAAATTTGTGGTTCTGTGGCTAAACAGAGGAGATTGTAAGCACAAAATAACATTAAGCATTAAAGTTACAAACTTGTTCTTCTTTAGAAAATGCATTTTGCACTAAGCCCCTTATTCTACCAGCTTCCTGAGTGGATATCATTAATTCTGAAGATGTGTCCCTGATTTTGGTCCTTTGTCCTTGATTCTTTAAGCCTTGTCCCTGATTTATGCGGCAGGAGGTTGAGAGGTATGCACCATCCTACCACATACAGTTACACCAAAAAAATGTAACCCCTCTTTTTCTCTTGGTTCAGCAGCCAACTTGCGATGTGTCTTTGTTGGGGGTGGGTATGGCCAATGGTGCTCATTTGTTTAGGGATATATGTTGTTATGCTAATGGAAAGTCCTTTGCAGGGTTTGCAGGATTTCATCAGTATTCTGTGATGCTTTGTTACACCTATTGTGCCATAACACCAGGGAGCACTGCCTGATGCATACTAGTTCATTTTACACCTAATTGTTTTACTAATTTAATAAGTTTTATTACAACCCAATAAATTGCATCTACTGAACAATTTATTATAAAACCATTATACATAAATATAGAAAGAAAAAAATCAAGTAAAATAAGCATTTAGCCTTGCAATGTAATTTCTGTGCCCAAACACTGAGAGAAAGAGTAACCAAAATAACACAAACAGTCGTCTTATTTTTGCATTTAGCAAATCTGAGGGGAAAATATTACTGTGCCAAATTGAAAAAGAGAGTAAGCGATGCAGGGAAATACAACCTCTCATGCTCCTAAATGTGGAGGAAGGGAAAAAATAAAATTTAGAACATAGTATAGCACTGGGATATTTTCCTTAAGAGATAGAATAAATGTATAAGGTCTAGGAGTGACAGGAACATAAATAGCCCCAAATGAGTCAACAGGAGATGTCTGTTCCACCAAAAGAGGGCTTTGAATCAATTACTGATTGACTGACTGATTAATTGATTTCAAATGTTTTACCAGGAAAGACATACTGCGCTGGTAGCAGCTCACCTCCAGATGCATTCTAGGAGTGAGGGAAGAGAATAAGGTACAGCAGTGCAAAACTACCAATAATACACAGAGGAGCAAACATTAAAAAAAATACAAGGTTATAAGTACCATTATAACATGAGTCATCAGGAACATGGAACCTGATTGGTGTAGAGCCCCTGTGTAGCCATGCATTAAATACCCCTTTAAATGTACAGTTCCACAGAGTGATTCAGGTAAAGTGCCGTCGACACTCGTTCCCTGTTTCAGAAAGTAGAAAGAGAACGGCAGCCATTAAAATATGTGGGGAAGTAATTTCATGCCGATTGCTGCAGTGAGTGAACCAGTTTAGTAACCCACCTTTGCTTCTTTGCTTCCCTCTAATCCCACATGCCTTTATTTGTTTGATGTGCACTCTTCACATCCCCCCCCCAGCAGGCAGTGAGAGACAAAGTGATCAAACCTCCCCTGCAGTGGGGAAAGATGGACTGTGTGTCAGTAGTATTCCTTGGGTGCGATGTGGTTGCTGTCAAGTTAGTAAGCAAGAGATACACAGGAGAGAGAGAGAGAGAGAGAGAACCCCCCTCCCCATCCTGAAGAGCAGTGATGGATAAGAGAGTGGTGGCAAAATGAAAAACAAGAAATCCCTGCATCCCCAACCTGCAGCACCACGCACCCATACACAATCAGCTCCTGCGTGGTGGCAATTTTGGTTCACTTAATGCACCCTTGAAACCAGTAGGAGAATGCATTGGCAGCACTGGAGAGAGAAAGATAGCGAGAGAGAGAGAATGTCACACACACACACACACACACACACACACACTGACAGCAAGATTGGAACAGCTACTGCAGTATTCCAGCAGTCTCATGTCTCTCTCTCTCTCTCTGCACTTGCAAGTATGTCTCCGTGTCTGCGATCTACTCAGCACCCGGAGGTGGGGGGGGGGGTTACTGACAGTAAAGGGGTGTGTGACACAGAGGGACAGCAAAACAGTAGTGGCCACAGAGTAAAAGTCAGATCATGAACACAGCACAGCTTTTGGGAAAGAGAGAGCGACACACAGCCAGCAGGTCACTGGGGAACAGAGAACAAGTGTAGAGAACAGTTGTTGCCTCCTAGTGTCAAAATGAAAAGGGAACAGCACCCAAGTACAATTAGTGAGACAGTGAGAGACAGAGTGAGTCCCCCCCCAATGTACTATGCACTGGCAGATTATGTTTGTTAATAACATTGTATTTTTTTTTCACTTCACACTGCCCCCCAAGGTTCTTGGATTGCCAGCGCTGTTGAATGTCTGTAAGTGTGTTCAGGGGGGGACAGCAAAGTAACGAGTGTTTGAACTGTAACACAGACTAATATGTTCAACAAATGTCATAGATCCTCTCACTACTGTATTTGTGACATTTGTACATGCACAACAGAAATCAGATATGCAGTATTTGTTGGGGACTATTTTCCAAGGTGGCAGAATACAGTCACTTTCTTGCTATTTAAACAGGGGGGAACCCGTTTCAGTGTTTTTTCCCTTGTTTTGCACATAACCCATGTTATAAGTGCAATCACCCACTCCAGGGTGAGGCTTGGGCGTCATGCCTCACAATGCACCCTGGATGTTTATTAATCCCCAATAACCCTATACTGTGTCATGGGTTGTTGCTTACAAAATTAACAGTAACTAAGTGCAAAGGCAAAGCTGATTGTGTGGCAGGTATATAACCGTGCACAAAGCAACAAGGTTAATGATAAGCAGAGTGCAAAAGACAAGCGGGAATATGGTACAATTATTGCAAATAAGAAGGGTGAACGAGTAAAATGCACTAATGTGGGTGCAAGGTGACAAAGAAGCAGGAAATGTAGGGTGGCAGGCATGGCCCAGGGCTCAGTATCAGGGGCAGCAGCAGGGGTGAGTGGAGAAGACACATAGGAGAGATTTAAGAGAGTAAGGGGTGAGCAGACAGAGCAGGTAGTAAGTGGGAGACAGCCCCATAGTTTGGACAACTAGAAAAAGAAGGCAGCTTGGCCAACAGAGGATTTCATTGGAGGGAAAGCGAGAGAGTTGGAGCAAGAGTTCCAAAAGGAGTATGATGTAGTAGGGGGAAGTGAGGAGAAAAATGAGGCAGGAAGTGAGGGAACCAAACCAAAATGTAATGCCTAAACTAATCCTGTTAATGATATTTGAAATATCAGCATCAATCCTAGACTGTACTGTAGTTTTTGAAACATCAAAATCTGCAAAAATATATTGCTTTGTGTTCAGCACAACCTTCAGCCTTGCAGGCAACATTAGACAGCTGGGGCCTGATTCTGCAAGGATGGCGCAAGTCGCCGCCAAATGTGACTTGCACCATTCCCAGTTCCGCCAAGGATGGTGTACCTGATTCTGCAAGGGGCAAGGTCCTCGCGGCTGAGTCCTGTGACTTGCGACATGCCCCAAAGTATGCCAAACAGAGGGTGTACCTGAGGGACATGTTGCAAGCCGCATGCATTGTTTATAGGGTGCAGGATCCCCTAGCCACATCCCCATGCCTGTGCAGCCCCACAGGGTAATCGTATCCCCTCTGCCCCCCGGTCCTCCACGGAGTGACAAATGGAGCCCCACAGGGCTATCAGAGCACCACCCTGAACCCCAGACTCCAAATACCCTGCAGGGCTGCTTGTGACCCCCACCCCCCACCCAGCAATACCAGTCCACCCCGGCCCATAAGGAGTCAGCGACTGGCACAGCCCTGTTCACACTATCATGGCCTACCTGACTGAACTCCACCAGGCGCCTACTACTGTCATAATGCACACTCAAATATGGTGTGTATTAGTACATTAGTATGCGCTCCAATGGATTTCAGTCGGTGGCTGACCGTGGTGGTGAGCGGTGGGCTGTGCCAGTCACTGGATGGGTGGGGGGTGATGGGTGGTCTGGCACTGCCGGGTGGGGGTGTGGGGGGCCACTAGACCACCAGGGATGAACGGCATCTACTACACAGGAGAAGCATGTTGCGGGAGGCTGCTGATTGGGGGATCGGGGCATGGGTGGACATGAATAGCCCTGTAGGGCTTTGGCTGGCATGTGCAGGGGTTAGGACATGGGGGGGACAGCAATAGCCCTGTGGGCAGTACCTTGGTTGATTGGTGGTTGGGGCATGGGGCATTACCTGTGGCTTTGTGGGGAGTGGGCAGTGGTGGAGGGAGGGTGACATGGCATCAGGTGGTGAGACGGGGGAACATACACGCAACCCCTGGAGGGCGTAAGTACACGTACACCAGCTAAAAGTTGGTGTAACTGTACTTTGGTGGATATCCTCCAGGGGTTGTTTGAAAATGCACTCTAGGGGTCTTTGTTGCTGCCCCTCCAGAATAGGGCGTAACTGGTGCCGTAAACCCCCTAGGACCATGTCACAGAGGGTTTCAGGTGTAACTGCTGCCGTAAGTCCACTTTGGTGCAAGTGGCCTGCGGCATGTCGCAGGTCACTTTGCAGAATACCATATGCCGCAACTGCTTGCGTAACTTGCTACTTGCTCCATTTTCTGGGTGCAAGTCAAGTTATGCCAGACATAACCTTTTGAGAATCGGGCCCCTGGTATCCTCAATTTTGACACAGCTGGCTTTAAGTGAAACTAGGCGGACTAGGCTGGGGCCTTTTAAGAGAAAACTCCACCAGCACTTTTCTAATCTGAGCAACTGTGACTGCTAGCTCTAATTTCCCCCTCTGACCACCCTTCTCTTGCCTTTTCTCCCTCAGCCCCAACCCCTCCCCACTCCTCTCCCTCTCAGCCCTAACTTACCCCCCCCTCCTTATTTAACAACTCCTATCCTCCATGAGGCACTTATTTCAACCCTCCCTCTTTTCTAACCCCTTGAGCTTTGACAAATAAATTATTTCTCTGCTTAAATTGCCTTATTTTGCTGAAACTGTGTACTTAGATTTTATGTAACCCTGTACTTAAATTGTATGCAACATTGTTTTCTCCTGTATGTTCAACTGTTTTTTTTTTTATTTTATTTTATTTTGATTGCAGATTTAACACCTTTGAGCAAAAAGGCTGTTTTACAAAGGTTCCATGTCAAGTGGAAGAGAGACACAATTTACAAAACAGGTTACATGACATTCAAAAAACAGGTTACGTAACATTCAAAGTAAACAAGAGGTTACATGCTGAATAGGTAGCGGTCAAATAGGCTGTTTACAGTGTCAGCAGTATTATTATAGGATTGGGTGCATTTCGACATACTGAGCTAGTATCAGTATAAACCTGGGAAAGGAGTCCTGCAAATGTATGCTCGGGGCATGGTGGGAGCAGCCTGATGTGGCTTAGTCACAGAACTGTACCATGTAGCACTGCACTTTACTGTTTGCTCTGTTCCAATCATGAAATGTATGTATTGTTTTCTTTTGTTCTGATGTGGAACCTTTGTAAATAACCTTGCAGCTCAAAGGTGCTCTATAAATATATAAAAGTGAAATAAATTGTTTTCATGTGCACTCTGTCTACAAAGACAGGTCAGGGTATGTGGTAATGTCAGTTCCTAATGAAAAGACCTTCGACCTTGCTGCTGCCCTTACCTTTTCTCTTTCAACAGAGCTAGTAAAGTTAACAGTGACCAAAAGTTTGTATTGAGTTTGCATGCAATTATTGGTGGACACAGCACTTGTAGGGAATGAGATAATGTGCCTAGAGGGAAACCTTTTGAACAAAGTAAAAGCTGATTGTCACAACAGGTGGGGTCAGTTCTGAAATACATCTGTAACAAAGGGAAGAGGTAACCCACGCAAAGCAACTGCAGAAACTCCCACAAATCCAATTTGTTTCTTTTCTGGGCAGCATTTTCAAGTCTTTCAGTTTTGGCTATCATATAAGTGAAACCCCTTGTGCTTGCCCCTGAAATAGCACTAACAGTCCTGACATATGCTTGTAATTGATGCGATTCAGATTCTGTTTTATCAAGCCTTCTTGAATAATGCAATATTATCAACAGATGCAGAAATGGTCTGTTTCAGTTCTTCAGTCAGTGTTTAACTCTTCCATGTCTTTTTTTCCATGGCTTTTTAAAACTTGAACAATTCTTAAACTTGCCTTTAGTGTCTAACCTAAATCAACTGTGTATGTGCCTTGCTTTTTAATTGCACCCTTTAGATACACTGGGCCAGATTCTGGGTGGGGTTGCAATCACTGCAGGGAACTTGCGACAGGTTGTTTGATGCAAGTGGTTATATGTGGCAAACAGAGGGGAATTTGCTATTCCAGAATGCAGCTGCTGCAAGTCCCAGATGCAGCGAAGTTAGACCAGCTCCCCCCTGGACTAACTTTGTATCCGTGGGGGGTACCCTTTTTATGGGGCTTGAGCCAAACCTGTGGTGCAAGCTGCCATAAAGTGGGAAAAATGTATCTGTGCCAGCTCTTCTAGAATCAAACTGAGTCATATCCAAGGGCTTTGGCACAGCGGCATCAAACTTTGCTGTGGAGGCAGGGCTTGGCACAAGCCCTGCGTCCACCTTCTAGAATCGGTCCAACTGCCGCAGCTTCCTGTTCTTGGCATCCAAATCAGGCCACTCAGTCTCCAACTCAGGCTTTCACCCCTCATTCCAGCCATCTTCTGACAGTTTAGCATAGCGGAAGAGTGCCTGCTGTTTTTCCTGATTTTTTTGGTGGCCTGCTTTTCTGCTTTTCCAACTTCTGCTCCATTTGATCAAATTTACTACAAGCTGCTGCAGATGGAATTATCATTCTGAAGGGAAGGCTGCATGAAAGGGAATTAATTATGGGGTTCACATATGCCCCCTTTACAGTATACAATCATTTTATTATTATTATTATTGTGTTTACACAAGCTATAATTAAGTTTTCGTGTGAAAAACAATTAAAGGATTTTAATGCTTTTGGGAATCTAGTGTAACCCCCAGTCCCCTGGGGTTACTAGAATCCCAACAGTGTTAGTGCTACATAGGGAAGGTAGCTGTTGAGTAACTAGTTAAATAGATATGTACCTGCTCCCTCTCTTTTTACTTGGTCTCATTTATTTATTTATTTATTAGAATTTCGGATAAATACCTTTGAGCCAATGACTCTTTTACAAAGGTTCCACGTCAGTATAGAAAGAATAGAAGTACAGTTTGTGTGAGATTAGCAGGCAAGTAGTCTGAATACAAAATTCAATACAGGGTATACATTGTCTAAAGCTACAGGTGATATAAATAACAGTTAGAACAACATAATCAGGCATGCATTTAAGAATGATGAGTCACAGAAAAAATATTTACATGATTTATAGCCGCCAGAAGGGCATTGTCAAAGGGAAAGGTAAAGTGGATTGCTGCCAATTGTGCCAGGTAGCTCCAGGAAGTGGAAGAGAGAGTTGATGTAGAGGGGTAACTGGGAGGGAGGTAGAAGGAAAGGTGGGTGGGAGGCAAGGATCAGGGAACAAGTGCAACATTGGGTGGGATGAGCAGAATAGAAAAGGGAGAGATGAAGGGAGTTGAAGGAGGGTAAGATAGGAAGGTGGTGGGCCTGGACTAGGGAGAGAGGCAGGGGTAGATATGGGCGGGTGGTGGCAGGCAGAGGTGGTGATAGTGGAGAGGTGCAAAAACAGAAGTGACTGTTTGGGAGGTTAGGAGAAACAGTCACAAGTGGCTCTGGACACAAGCGTTTGACATAGCTTGTGTTTGAACGAGCTGAGGGTGCCTAAGTTGGTGAGTTCACTGCCCAGGGAGTTAAACATCTTAGGGGCTCTATCTACAAAAGACTGCTGGCCTTGGGCAGTGCGACAGTGGGGAACAGCCAGAGAATAGATGTCAGAGCTTCTTGTGTAATGGGGGTGACTGGTTGGGCTTAAGAGAGACTGAACCCCAGGGGGAGTGAGTCCCATCAATGACTTTTTTGTTAGTAGGCAGGTTTGGAAAGTAATCCTTCCCTGAAGTTGTAGCCAGTTTGACTGTTTGTAGAGGTTACAAGTATGTGTGCGGTGGGCAGCACCAGTAAGCAGTCTGTAGGCCCTATTCAGTGCTGTAAGAATTCGCCGTAGTGCTGTAAATGTGGCTGCTCCATAGATACCAAGCCCATAATCAATGATGGAGACAATAGAGCTGTGTATTGCTAGTTTAAGGGCGTTCAGGTGTCAGGCAGAGTCTATGTTTATAGAGAAGGCCTATACAAATATTTACAGATTTCGCAACTGAATCGATATGGCTGGAGAAGGACAGAGTAGGGTCTAGGGTTATACCAAGGTATTTGAAAGTCTGCATCTGGTCCAGGGTCACACCCGAGCTGTTTTTGATTGCCAACTGTTGGTGTTTATGTTTGTTATGTGTGCCATGGAACAGCATAGTCTTTGTTTTCTTGTAATTTAGCACTAGTTTCTGTGAGAAGAACCAGGCCTCAATTTGCTTGAAACTTTCCTGCAGTTGTTTCTCCAAGAGGGAGGGGTCAGAATTCTTAGAGAAAATAATTGTGTCATCAGCATACAGAATAATGTTTTTATCACAAGCAGAAGGGAGATTGTTCAGGAAGATGCTGAAAAGAAGGGGTCCCAATACTGACCCTTGGGGAACACCAGCCCAGACAGGTAGTTCGGAGGAGAGGGAGTCACCAATCTTAACTTGTTGTGACCGGTTGGAGAGATAATTGTTGAACCATTGTAAAGTGTCATGAGAAAGCCCTAAGTTGCCAAGTTGTTCCAGTAGTAATGGATGGTTGACTGTATCGAAGGCCTTCGAGAGGTCTATAAACGTGGCACCAGCAAGTTGTCCTTGGTCTAGTGCTAGATGAATGTGGCCTGTAAATTCAAGGAGGGCAGAGGTGGTGCTATGTCCTCTACGAAAGCCGTGTTGCTGTGGGCATTGCAAGTTGTATTTCTCCAAGTACTCCACCAATTGGTCTGAGACGATTTTTTCAAGAGCTTTGGATAAAGGGGGTAGGATGGAGATGGGCCTGTAGTTACAGTGTAATGTCCTATCCCCAAACGTGTGTTTTGGGGTCACCAGGGCAGACTTCCACTTGAGCAGAAACTGGGAGAGCATGAGGGACCGGTTAATAAGCTTGGTAAGAGAGTGCAGGACATTGTCAAGGGTGAGGGTGATGAGCTTCAAGTCAAGTGTGTCCCCACTTGATCTGGATTTTCTGAGCACCTTGAGGAGGTATTTTTTGGCATCCCTTTCGGTAACTGCCTTGAAATAGAAATGTGGAAGATTTGTATCCTGAGTCTGTTGATATTGTGAGGCCGTGGTTTGGTTGGTTTAAAGAAGTTAGAGGGAAGCACATGGCTGAGGTCAGTGAATGCCAGATTGAAAGTATTGGCAATTGTGGTGGGGTCCAGGGTGTTGCTGCCATCAACCTTTAGCATATTAGGAGTTGCCTTGGACTTTTTCCCTATCACTTCAGAGAGACCTTACCAGAATTTCCTTCCATCCGACCATAAATTTGATAGGGTACTCCTGTAGTAGCTGGCTTTTTCAGTGTGGATAGCTCTGGTACAGGCATTCCTGGTGGCCCTGTATGCCTGAAAGTCTGCTTGGTTGCCAGAGTCTGTAGCACAAGCCCATAGCAGATCCCAAGCTTTTAGTTGGTCTAGGAGTTTGTCTGTGATCCAAGAGTTGTCAAGGCCTTTAATTTTGCGTCTCTTAAAGGGGACATGGATATCACACGCTGCACTGAACTTTGAGATGAAGTATTGAAGTGCAGCATCAACATCCAGAGCGGTGTCAATCGGGGACTAGTCTTGTTGTCGCAACTGGGAGGAGAGAGGTGATATCATTTAGAACTCTCACAGCAGCATAAGCCACGGGTAGTTAGCTGTGAGTGGGGAGTTTTAGAACCTTCAGTTAGTTGTTGGTTAGAGATCAGAGTGAGCAGTTGGAAGAGTGAAGATCTGCAGTGTAGGCCCTGAGGATAACCTATTTTTCTCACCCTAGTGCTGAGAACCATGTGCCTGCCTTGTAGAAGTGGTGGAAACCATCTGGCAGGAGTTTCAGATTTTTTTCTTATCCACTGTGAGATGAGAAAGACTGCAGAATGGATCCGTGGGGCAATCCACTGACTTTGATCCAGGACATTGAAGCTGCCTGTTTAAGCACAACTGTGAGTAATCTGACTTCGGGTGTCCAAGGAGGAATGTACCTGTGTTTTCCTTTGGGGTGTGCTCTGATAAAGGGACAAATACACCAAGTTCTGTTCTACTGTTTTACTAAAAGTTTGAGGTGTAACTCTGAAAGAATGGCTGGGTATGGAATGAGGAAGCAAGAGGTGGGCAATCCCCCATCTGAAGTGAACCAGCTCAGCACTACAGGTTCGGTAAGGGCACCTGCTTATTCAGAACATGGTGGTCAATGCCTGAAGAAAAAGTTTACCCCCTGGTGTGGGTTTGTGCTAATTTTAAGCACCTGTGTGCTCTGTTGTGGCCAGCTGCCACATTGCCGAAGGTTTAAATCTTATGCCATATGGGAAATGTTCTAAGTTGTGGCCAGTGCCACTGGAAGAAATGTGTGTGTTCAGCTGAGGCTTTGCCGCTGAAGAGAGTTCAAGGTCCTATTCAATATGGGATGTTTAGAGTTTCTGTCTGCTACAGACATTTGGTTGTTCTGCATTGTCTTGTGCCATGAAGTGTAAACCCTTGGGGGTCCACCTTTGTTTCTGTGTACCATTCTTAGGAATAAAGCCACACTCTAGAACCCCAGCCTGGTTTGGACATTCTTGTTGTTGCTTCCTGTGTGGGATTACTGGGTACCCCTTCAGAAGTTCAGACCTAGCATAGCCCCTAACAAAATTTCTCTCCTCAGGACCTGGGTTTAGTAATGGTCATTTGTCTGTAATGCTATGTTTTGTACCCCCACCCCTCTCTCTTCCCCCTAGACAGAAAAATATGGGAGGTGTGCTTACTAGTTAAACAAGTGGCCAGTGGGGGTTACAAAAATGGGGGCTTGTCCAAGGATGTTGTTTAATTTGAGGAGAGAACTAGAGATTTTTGCTGAGGGTTTTGCTAGTGTTTGTCTGTCTGGCAGCATGGTAGCCCAAAACAGAAAAGGAAGCTTTGCACAAAAGGATTTTGCCCAGGAGGGTGCCATCTGAATGTGCTGCTTCCGTACCTGCTAGTACAGAAAGAACAGAGTGCTGAAATGTGTGTTTGTGGCAACTTGCAATGGACAGTAAAGCCAGGAAGTGTATGTCCTTGTCTCTGCATTCTGAACGTTTACAGAACTTTTTAAATTGCAAGTTTCAAATGGCAAAAGTAGTGTGGACTTTGGGAAACAGAGAGAAAAATGTGCCCTGAAAGTTTCATGTACTTTGTGTGCAAACTGGGGGAGTTGCTAAAGAAATTGCTAAAATCTGTAAAGAAAATGGTCAAAACAGTGCTCCCACCACTGAAATTGCAACCGAGAAAAAAAAGTTACAGTTTGCAGTTTACATTTGCTCCTGCTTGACAGTCGTCATGAAGGAAGAGCAAGCTAAAGAGAGAGGCTCATTTGCATGGCATTGAATGATGACTGGTGCGACTGCAATCAGTCTCGCCCCTAGCCAGCTTCTGTGTGCAGCCAAGTGTTTGAGGAGGAGAGAGAGTGGCGTGTGAGCTGCTCAGACCAGGATCAACCATCGTGGGTCTTGTGAACATTTTAATCTATAAAAAACAGACTTTTGCTGTGTAAATTTGGGCTCAACCTGTTGTCCAAATGACTGGAAAGTGAGCGTGGCATCCGTGGCTATAGTCAGTGGGACCGCCAGCCCATTTCACCCCAGAGGCCTTCCAGGATCATCACCAAGCCGAACATTTCCACCGGAGAAAGCCAGCTACTGATTTCAGTGAGCAAAACCAGCTAACTGAGCATCAAACTGTGTGTGGTTTTTCAAGCCAGCTGAATCTTTATGCAAGCAGTGTGATTGTTTTGCAAAGAAGGACTATAGGTTGAAACAGTACGGCAACAAACAAAAATTCTGAGCATAGACTGTGAGCATTCATAATGGGTTCAGCAACAGTAAATGTTTCTAAGCAAAAGAGAGACCGTGAGTTGTATATTAGGCTGCAACAAACAGGCAATCCTGTGCAATAGAAATACTGTGGCTTGCAAGTGACTTTGAGCATGTGTAACTTGTTCTTTGATTCGATGCTGATGGCAAAGTCAAGTTAAAATCATATGAATGTGCTGAGAGATACAAGTAGTGCAATAGATTACAGTTTTGAGCAAAATCAGTAGCCAAAAAAGGTCGGAAATGCAGTTTTTGAATCAGAAACAGATTTGATGCATGAGGAGAGCTACTGCCGCCATTACAGGGTGGGGTTAGCAATGGACCCACAGCAGCAGGGAGCCATTTTGTGAGACTGTAAAAAGACTAGTGAGCAATTCAGTAACAACAAACTTTCATGTGTTTGTTTTCAGACATTGCTTTGAGAAACCCCCACTACCCAGATCATGCCCGAGTTATGATCGCAGAGAAGGTGGCAGCACTAAGAGAAATAGAGAGAACTTTATATGGTGAAGGGTTGTTTCCAGATGTAGCAATCACTAGCTATCTAGTGAGACTGTGTATTACGTGCCTCAAGGCTAGAAGGGATGTGTTTCTGATACCCCACTGTTCGGATTGCCATGTGAAGTATGGTATTAGCAGGGGTGCAGCACCAGAGAGGGCATCATGAATTCATTTGGCTCCCACGTGGATCAGAGTAGGAAACTCTGCATGTAGCAGCACACAGCACAAGGTTGAACCTGTTGGGAGAAACCCCATAGAGTGTGGCACAGAAGGAGAGAGCATGGATCTACTGCAAGGGCAGGAACAACGAAGGGTTTCTACACCCGTGTCCCAGGTGGACAGTGCAACAGAATGATCTGTGGACCCATGGAAGAAGGGTCCAAGTCCTAGCCTAGTAGGGGAGGATGAACTGCAAGAGACACTGAGCTGGAAGGTGTCTACCTCCACGCCCAGTGAGGAGTGGACTGTTTCGGGAGTGAGGACATCTGCTCACTCCTGGATTCAGATCCTGAGTGAGGAAGAGGAGGATGAAGAAATGTATCTTCATGTTGAGGGTCCCCGTGAGTCACCTCAAGCTCTTGCCTAAGAGGAGCCAGAGAGAGAGAAGAAGGCTCCAGTAACCTGTCCACAGAGATGGTCAGAGACAAGTTCTTTCATTTGGGGAGGAGGGTGGCAAATTACTACAGGAGGACTTGGCAAGATTCGAGGAGTGGTCACACACCTGACAGCTTGGGTTAAATGCCAAGAAGTGCAAGGTGATGCATTTCAGAGCCAGAAACCCAGGATACAGCTACTAGATGGATTGTGTCAAACTGTCCACATCCAATGAGGAGAAGGATCTGGGGGTGCTGGTGACTGGGGAATTAAACCACTTGGCCCAGTGTAGGAAGGCAGCAGCTAAGGCTAACAGGATGCTAGGGTGCATAGCAAGGGGGATTACGTCCAGATGTAGTAAAGTCATATTGCCCCTACAGATGTCCCTGGTGAGGCCGCACTTGGAGTACTGTGTACAGTTCTGGGGACCATACTTGAAAAGGGATATCAAACTACTGGGGGCAGTGCAGCAAACAGCAACAAAGATGATCCAGGGGTTGGGGGATAGAACTTACAAGGAAAGACTAAAAGAGCTCAACATCTATACCCTGGAGGATAGAAGAGAGAGAGAGAGGGGACATTTATTTATTTATTTATTTATTTGCTTTGCTTTTGTTTACGAGGTGAGCACACTAGACAACCAAGTGCCTATTTTCAGGTGCGACCCAGGAGATTACAGAGATACATTCAGGCATAACAGGCAACAACAAGAGCAGGTATAATCAAGAGCAACAGGCAGAGCAAGGTCAATGCAGTAACATCATGGGATTACATATCAAGTGGGAGGGAGATAATAGCATGGTACAAACGAGGCCGGCAGTAATCAGCATATTCGGGCAACAGTGCCCTAAAGGATAAGGGTAGCAGATACATCAAGCAGATACAAGGGGGGGATAGTAGGGGCCAATGGATAGAACAGTAGCATATTCACAATTAATGAGCAGTAGGGCCAGGGTGGACCCATCACAATCAGCTCTTCAGGTAGAAGCATGCTTCACTAATAGATAAGGTGAAGAGACCCACCACCTTATGCAGCGGAGTTAAGTATCGACACAGACAGACAAAGTGGCATGCTCAAAGGGGTGCATTAAGTGCAGAGGCAGGTAGAGGCCAATTTGAGGAAGCCCCAGAGAGAGGTTTAAAAGCAGGAATGGGAGGTGAAGCAGTGACTGCTTGCCCATTTGGGTGCGCGTCTTAGGAACCAGTAGAACATGGGAGTCCCTGGATCTTAAATGGTAGTAGGGGGTTGCAGGTAAGAGGGATACGGCAAGGGCAGAGGGGGTGGCAGGTCTGACAACATTGTCGATGAAGTCGTCTAAGATGGAGGTGCGGTGCTTTTCCATGATCAAAACCTTCAAGTACCTGAAGGGGATGAACAGAGTAGGCTTCCAGGGTGGGTTCACTCTCCAGAATGGAAGAGACACCAGAGGGCACTCCCTGAAGTTAAAAGGGGGGCAGATTCAGGAGGGAAAGGAGGAGGCACTACATCACTGAAAGAGTGGTAACAGGGTGGAATGCACTGCCTGAGCATTTTGTAGCAGTGCAGACTGTGGTGTGCTTTAAAGGGGGGTGGGACATATTCAAGGGGAAAGTACATAGCGAGGGGACAGTTGGGGGAGGGAAGAGTTAATGGGCGGGGAGCAGCTGCAGTCTAATGTGCTGAAGTGCTGCACACTCGAGCAGACTAGATATACCATATGGCCTGTATCTGCTGGCAATTTTGTATGTTTATATGTCTGTTTTTTGTACCATTCTTAGGAATAAAGCCACACTCTACAACCCCAGCCTGGTTTAGACATTCTTGTTACTGCTTCCTGTGTGGAATTACTGGGTACCCTTCCAGAAGTTCAAACCTAGCATAGCCCCTAGCAAAAGTTCTCTCCTCAGGACCTGAGTTTAGTAAAGGTCATTTGTCTGTAATGCTGTTTTGTAACCCCTGTCACAAACGCACTCCACAGGTCAGGCCCTCTGCTCCCACAGTGCCAACCTCAGAGTGCAATAGTGTGAACAGGTAACAGACAGGGTAACACTCCTGTCTGCTTTGGTTCTGAATCACCTTTAGCCTTGAGTTCTGGGGGAATCAAACTGTGAAACTTATGCTAGCATACCCAATGTACAGGCTCAGATATGTACCCTCTTTGGGACTGCAATACAATCTTTCGCCAAGGGCACCCAACCAGGTATCCACAATGAACCCTTAAAACTCTGTAAGAGACCTTAGGTATATTTCTTACCTTTTTACTTAAGCTCAGTAACACGATCAAGCTTTTCAACAGTTGTCAGACTTAACTACCTATACGTCACATGCAAAAAGAAACTGAAAAGACAACCAGGCAGTATTTCAAAGAAAAAGTTGTTTACTAAAATATGATAAAAAACATGTAAAATTAAACACAGAATATATCATGCAGCTTACAATCTTATAAAACAAAAAGGAAGCTTCAGAACAACACTCCTACCACAAAGACTTAATTGCTTTCTAACTATTACCCTTCTAAGTGCTCTCCCAGTCAGAGTCTAGAATCATATGTCACAAACCCATATACAATGTTTCATTTTTCACTCTATCTTTCCCCACCCTCTTTTGGTGAGTTAGCTAACTCCTCTCCAGCTTTAATTTTCTGACATTAGTGTCTCCGAGGATGTGAGTCATTGCTTTGAGAAAATCTGTAACTAGCCATTTCCCAGATATGACAGTCTTTAATTAAGCATTTCTCTTTGAACTTAACAATCCCACACTCATGTCCCTTATTCTCAGATACATGAGAAAACCATTAAGAGTCAGTCCAGTGACTTCTTCTTCCTGCTACGTCATAAAAACCACACTTCAAAGGCAGCACAGGTTATGAGGGCCATAAACTGTCTCTCTAGAAGGATGTCTCAATTAATGGTTCTCCTGGTCCGTTTTACAACATCCTGTGGTTTCAGTTACTTCCCTTGGAAGATAAAGGCCACATCTCTAACATACTGACATTTCATAGACAGACCATTTATTTATAATATAAATATCATACAAGTAACCAGAAGCAAGGGCAGAGCATCACACCCCCACCCCTCTCTTTCCCCTAGACAGGAAAATATGGGAGGTGTGCTTACTAGTTAAACACTAGTTTTGGATAAAACATTGAGGGCATCTCCAGATAACAGGAGAACTTTAAATATTTGCAATAGTTTTTGCAGGAACAAATCATATGATATATGGAGGATCTTTAATCCAGTTAAAAAACAATATACTTTCCATTCAAATCAATTAGCATTTTTATAGACTAGATTATATTTTTTACAAAGCAACTGTTGTCTGAGTTAATATCAAGTACTGTAGTATAGACAGTATATCTCTCTTTCTCTCTGATCATGGTGATGACCCTGATAACAATAATTTCCACTCAAAAAAGGAAACAGACAATGCAGTGGAGGTTTTGCTAATACTTTATTCAAAAAAATTAAGATTCCACCAATATTATTAAAAACATCGAAGTTTTTTTTTCTGTAACTTCAATATGGGATGCCTTCAAGGCTATAATTTGCATGGTAATTACTTCCTAACAAATTAAAAAGAACATGATTAAGAAAAAAGAGCAGGACAAACTGGATCAAGAAATAAAAATGCTAGAAACCAAAAAGAGCAGCAGAGGATGTCTCAGCTGAGGAAGACTGGAGGGGGAGGAGACTCAGGAGATGTGAGGAAGTACTTCTTCACAGAAAGAGTGGTGAATTCTTGGAACAGCCGCTCAGCAGAGGCTGTGGGGGCAAACATGGTAATGGGCTTCAAGAATGCCTGGGATAGGCATAAGGGAACATTAGAAGTAGGGAAGGGGGGTAAAGCTGAAGTAGGGTCTGCGGTGTTACAGTAGGTAGGGAAAACAGGCAGACTAGGTAGGCCAAGCCTTCTTTATCTACTGTCAATATCTATGTTTCTATGATTTTTTTTAAATATCAAGGAAAAAAGAAAGCATAGCAGAAGAAACAGAGAAGGACATGCTGAAAGTAAGATGCAACTTATAACATTTTAGTGACACAGGAACATTACTGGCTAATATCTTAATGAAGCAGAAAGAAAATAGAACAACTATAAATACAAAACAAGACAATATAGTTACCAGTGATGTACAGACTTGAGAGGCATTTATAGACTACTTAAGCAATAAGCCATGAGGGGGTGTGGGTTATCAGGGGATTTACTACAGCTGGAGTGACTTATTGCGATTATACCAAGGTTTCATTTTTTTACTATGATAAAATGCAACTTTTAAAGAGGTTGCTTTGTTTGTTTATTTTTATTGTATTTATTCCTGTGCTGCAGATGATTAGGATGTTTATTTGCTCATCAACAGCCATTGGTTACATTATATAGAGGATAGTGGCTGGGGATCAGGTGATAACCACGCTGTAATCACCTGGAGTGGTTGCTAGGGCAACATGGTAAACCTCGAGAGCAGCAGCTCCAGAGGTTTACTGTAGCCCTAGCAACCACGAGAGATGATTTCAGCGTGGTTGCCACCCGATCACCAGCCATCATCTTTTATAGTGTATGGTCAAAAAAACACAGTTTGCATTCTATGTGTGATAATTATGGAACTCTGCTGCATTCTTTTTTGTTTTGCCACTGTTTGGAAGTTCCGAAGTGTGGTTAACAACTTTTAAAATTCTGAAGAGTGCATAACAAAGCTGTGTAACTGCTGATTATGGTGGTTAATAGGCACCACACATTATAATTTGTAGTAATCTAGATCAGGAAGGCTGCCATAGTTACACCTGCACATAAGAGTGGGGATCATACCTGTGAGGACAACTGCAAGCCCATCTCCATAGGTGTCAGCTTGGCTCAGTTAGTAGCACATCCGCCTCTGGACCAGAAGGTCATGGGTTCTCGTCCCACACTGGGATTGAACTTGCACATAAAATGCTGGCATCCGAGTGCAGTATTAGGGGGGTGCTGTACTGCTGGGGTGTGCCGTCCTTTGAATGAGTCATTAAACCGAGGTCCCTTCTACACATCCTGGTGGGTGTCCAGGTGGGAGTAAAATAACCCAGTGCACTCTTCACAAAGAGAAGGAGACATTCCCAGTGTCCTGGCCAACATTCCCCTTCCCATAAACGGTTCATACAATTATCTAGGCTATGTGTGGGTGTTGATGTGTGCTATGGCTCCACTACACATTCAGTCACTTCACTACCAGTCTAGCATTGCTTGTAAAGCACTTTGGGATACACTGTGTATGAAAAGTGCTTATAAATGCTGATTATTATTCTTCTTCCATACTCTGTCCCCTCTATAAAGCACTTGAAAGAACACTCACCACCAAAGTACAGTATATAGAATGTCATTTCTATATACTTTGGTGGTGAGTGAAGGACCTGTCTTTTTGATGTGTGGATTACCTATTTGTCCTTGCACCACCTCCCCATGCAGCGGACTTTTTGATTTTGCACTTAAAAGAGCAGTCTCTGATCAGTTTGCCTCTTACCTCAATAAATTCAGCCTGCTGTGCAGCCAACAACATGGCTTTAGAAAACTGCACAGCACTGCTATGGCACTCATTGAATTCACTAACTACATGCATAAAGCCCTTGACAATGGCCATCTAGTGGGTGCCACCTATGTGGATCTTACCAAGGCATTTGACTTTGTTGATCACCCTCTGTTGCTGCTAAAACTTCATTGCCTTGGTCTCTCTGCTGAGGAAGTGTCATGGTTCTGCTGCTACCTCTTGCTGTGCACCCAGAGGGTTAAGATTGATGGGGTGCTCTCAGAAGTGCAACATGTTTCTGTTGGAGTTCTGCAGGGATCAATACTCAGACCTCTTCATTCTCTTTATTAATGGCTTCCCTGAAGTGTGCCCCCACACGCAGATGCTGTTATGCTGATGATGCAGTCATCTTCAATAGCAGTCCTCAGCATGGGGTCCTCATTAGTGGGCTTCAAAGCAGCTTTTAGTCCCTTGAATGCTGGTTCAAGCAGAATAAGCTTGTCCTTAATTATAAAAAAAACTAAAACCATGCTCTTTACTGGTACCCACATAAGGTGCAACCCCCCCCCCGACCATTCTAAAAGCACAGAGTGACGCACTTGAACAAGTGTCCTCCTTCAGGTAGCTGGGGGTTACACTGGATGAGTACCTCACCTTCATGGAGCTTGTGGACAACATTGTTGGCCCTGCCAACAGAAAACTAGGGGGCCTTTTCAGGCAGCATCTGAACCTAACTCAAGGGGCCAAATGCCTAGCCGGAACCAGATCTGTCCTCCCAATCATCGATTACGGTCTTTCTGTTTATGAGGCAGCCACTGATACTGTCCTGGATAGGGGAGGGCACTGCTTAATAAGGCCTGTCAATTCATCACAGGCTCCAACAGGCTCACACATTGCTGCACTCTATATTTCCTCACTGGCTGGTTTCCCCTGTGTGAATGGTTAAAGTACCAGTGTATCTTACTTGCCAAAAAAGCACTTACAGACTTTGCACCCCAACCCCCGCTGTGGCTTCACTCTTCCATCATGTCTATAACCAGTATACTATCAGGAGCATGGCAAGACACACACTGTTAGTCCCCATATGCAGAACTAGCCAGGGTCAAAGATCTTTTGCCTGTCGAGTGGCACAATGGCTAAACAACCTTCCTACCTCCATCTCAGAGTTATCTAAATTGTCACTTTCAAGAAGGCCCTCAAGAAGGAACACGCCCATGAATCCTTGTGCAGGTGCCTCTTCTAACCCCTAACACTCTAGCATGGGCCCACCCTGTCTACCCTTCTGCTCTTCCTCTACCTCCCCAAGGCCCACCTATGCCCACTTATGACCATGACTTCTGCCCTCCCCCATCCTCCCCCTTCCTCTTCTCTAGTTTAGGAGTTCTGACATTTATATTATCAACTGATTTATTATGGGCATCCCTGCCTTGTTTGGCTAATATAACATGCATAGGACATTGGTTTCTGGTTGTATTGACAAATGCTCACCCGAAAAAAAATTTATGGAAAGGAAACAAAGTTAGAAAAAGAACATCTCTCCTACCTAAATCAGATTACACTACTTCAAACGAAGGTGGCTGGAGGAGACTTCTCTATGAACATGAGATTATGAATGCCAATCACAGTCAAAACAAGCATTTGTCAATGCCAGATGTTCACTGCTGGTATTGATGTTGTGCTAGGTCTAGGAGCAGATCCCTGTGCCAGAAGATTAACATGGGCTGGGTTTGAGATGGGCTGGGCATGGGGGGGGGCAGTTATGGCAGGACAGCAACAGACCTCATTTAAATCAGAAATTACAGGCATAAGGCTGAAACTGATCTAGATAGCAGGAGAATGTAGACTAGCAATTTTTGCACTAAGCACTGAGCCACTTAACTTCACTTTCTAATTGCTGTGATACACACATGCTGACTAATGCCTTTACACATATATGCATATATATTACAGTATAACAGCAGTGCACTGTGTGCACACATAGAGCATTGCCTCCCATACACACACACACTAACACACATACACTGCTTTGTGTGGGGTATACCGTTGAACATTGAAGTTTTGACACTGATTCCCTGACATCGAAAACCTCAATGTCGACTGGACTTTAAGGCCAATGGGGAGACTTTTCATTGATGGGGTAAGCACCCTAACTCCACTGTCTGTGTGATGTGGATTTAGCTATTTAAAGTAAGGGGATGCAGGGGCACAGCCCCCATGGAGGTATGGAGAGTGCAGCCCCCCCGCGTGATACAGTCAAGTGTGGCAGTCAGTGGCAGTGTGTTGAGGGTTGTTATTGGGATATGTCAGAGATGTCAGCAGGATTGTGTCGATGTGAAGGACTGCGGCAAAATTTCTGTCACTGTGGCTTGGTGGAGCCATTATATGGCATTTATTTACTTACTTATACATCTAAGCCTAACTTTTACTGTATTTTGCACTCACTCACTGTACTAATTTACTGCATGACTAGGTAACTAAGGTAGGACCACGGAGGTGTGGTGGATGTGGCCTATCTGGAATTCAGAAAGGCCTTTGACACATCCCCATAGAAGGCTGATTAAAAAAATGCATAACCTAGGGGTAGATTTTAAAATAGTTCTGTGGATGGAGAACTGGCTGAATGGCAGGAGTCAGAGGGTTATGGTAAACAGAGTACTCAGGAAAAGGAGAGGTGATGAGCAGGGTGCCACAGGCGTTGGTGTTGGGGCTGGTTCTCTTCAATGTCTTTGTTGCAAACATTGCAGAGGGGCTGGAGGGGAAGGCATTTCTCTTCACAGGGGATACAAAGGTATGCAATAGGGTCGACATGCCTGGGGCTGTTGAAAGAATGATGGAAGACCTTAAAAAACTGAAGAGTCAGCCCGTTGGCACTAAGGGTTGAGCCGCTGGATGCCACATCTCATGCTACGCTGGTAACCCAGGTTCAGGAGCAAGCCCGGGTCATTGAAGGCTGGCTGGGGGGAAGGATGGGGCAGGACTGAGCAGCCATGAGGCAGCTCTCCTCTCCCCTCCCGGGGAGGGATCCTGTCACCTCCCACAATCCAACTGCCCCCAGACAGAGGCCTGAGGGTGGCACAGGCAGGCAGGAGGCAAGCAGAGGAAGGGTGCTGCAGAACCACAGCATGCGCATGCCACCACAGGTGCATGCATGACTGCAGCATGGGGAGTCAGGCAAAAATGGGGAAAAATGGTGGCATAAACACAATAAAAAACAGGAGAAATGGTCTGAAGAATGGCAGCTGTGATTCAATGCAAAGAAGTGCAGGGTCATGCAGACAGGGCACAAGAACCCAGGGGCAAAGTACAAATTATGTGGGGAGGTACTGACAGTCACAAAGCAGGAAAGGGACTTGGGAGTTATCATCTCACAGGACCTAAGAGAAACTAGGCAGTGTGATAAGGCAGCTGTGAAGGCTAGCCAATGCTTGGATGCACAAGAAGGTTTCAGGAGTATAAAGGAGAAGGTCATCTTGCCCCTGTATAAGACACTCATGAGATTGCACCTGGAATACTGCATCCAGTTCTGGAGGCCCCATCTGAGAAAAAACATAGACAAGGTGGGGGCAGTGTAGTGGAGTTTAACTACAATGGTGCAAGGCATATGGGATAAGACCTATGAGGAAAGATTAGCCAAATCAATATTGAAAATATTTATTTCATTTGGGTAAAGCATTTAAACCATTTTAAACATTGACTTTTTACAGGATATGCCAGTTGAGATTTAATATATGATATATCGAATCTCAACTGGCATATCCTATAAAATATCACTTACAGTGTGGTCATGCTTTTACCCATTATTTCTAATGAATTTGCACAATGCAGATCTGCTAAGAGGCAGTTTCAATGTGGTCTTCCTTTTACACATTTTTACAATGTGTTTTCCTAAAATATGCCTGCTGATTGCTATATATTTAGCCTGGATAGTTCACAGAAAACATGGCATCTTATTTTCAGTGTGGCTGTATATCTACACAATATTATGCTGCATTGTGTAAAATCAGAACATGTTGAAAATAATATTTTGCATCTGGACTTGGCTACCCTAAATAAATACATTATAACAATGATAAAATCATGACCTTACTGAAAACAACATATCGCGTCTAATCTGGGACATCCTGAGTAAATACAGTGCAAAAATGTGTAAAATGAAGATCCCTATGAGAATGAGATGTAGCATCTCCCCTGTGCTATCCAGGATACAAAAATATCGGATAAGAAATATTTAAAGGAAATCTACTGTAAACTGAACTTCACTGTGTTCCACATAACCAAGAGTGACATAAACAAGCAATTTCTTTACTGTTTTATAACATATCAGATTGCAGTATTTATTTCGAATGTTGTGGCCACGAGGATGGTGTGTAGTGTGTGTTTGCTGTAGCTCAATATAAAAATTTTTCCCAAAAAGCATACTAAAAGGAGTAACAAATGATATCATTCCTTACTTGTCTTAGGGGTCAAAGCAGCAGCTGTCTTCTACTGTGTTAACATGCATTCTAGATACTGCTGGTTGTGCTATGCACTTAGATTTGAAACCAGAACATGTAGCTGTTTTCAGGGCTAAAAGTTTCATAATATGTTTGCCATCTAAAGCCCAAAATAAGATTTTTTTTTTCCAAAAGCATAGTAAATTAGTAACAAAAAATGTATTTTTTACAGATATCTTCTGCTATAGTAAACTATGGCTGAGACAGTGCTTATCAGATATTGTCTTAAGAGGTTAAAAAAAAGTGTAAATCTTTTTAGGAGATTCCTTGATGAGAAAGGGTGACATTTATGAGGTAAAGTATGAATCTTTCTTGAAAGAGAATACCTGTCCAACTGAAGCTAGTAGCAAGAAAATGTTTAAATGTTAAGTATTTAAATATGCAAGTTGTTGCATTTTGAAGGGGGTAAACTAATCTCCAGTTTAATAGCAACCAGTATTTAATAAGCTATTTCAGTTTCCATTGCGGTAATGTTGAGGAGGAAGGGAGCAGGCAGGCTAAGAGCACATGATGAGATCAGCTGTGCTTGCTGAAAGAGTTGATTTATGAATGTGTCTGTTGGCACATTGTTTTTAAGTCCTCGCACTTTCATGCCTGAACAGTGTTATGATCAGGCTTGCCTGTTATTGGTCAAGCCCTTGTAGAGTCTCCTGCATTGGACCACTGTGACACACCTCTCAAACCCCTGTACATAGCAAAATGTTTGACGTGCACTAACTTGCACAGCAAACATAAAAATTGGAAAATACCAGGATGCAAAGGTTTTCTTTCAGAATTTTATCTTACATTTTGGACCAGATTAAACCATAATAAACAGTGATGGCTAATAAACTTTTAACAGTGAAAGTCATCTCAAAATCTATGTTAGAGTCTATAATTGTATTAATTCCAAAAGAGCAAATAGATGGTACAAAAACAGAAACTACCCTATTACTCTACTTAACATAGACTATAAGATTATAATAAGATTGATGGTACAATGAACTGAAGATCAGATCACATGCTGTACGCATTCTGATCAAGAAGGATTTATTAAAGGGAGAACAATATTTGAAGGGTTGGAACAAGTACAAGCAGAAATATCAGTGTTTTCAAATTCAAAAAAGGAAGTATTGACTCTGGTTCTCAGTGTGACTATTTTTATTTTCTTTAATTTATGTATTTATTTTTTTATTTAAATTTGCAAACAGTGTAAGGAGCACTGGATCAACAGTTCTTTTTCAGGCTTGACCCAGGCTGTAGGCATACAGACTTAAAAATTTACAAACCAATAACAAACAACAAGTGTTACAAAAAATACAATATGATACAAAAGTCCAAAACAGTTGCAAATGATTCAAGCAAATAGTGGCACAGTCCAATTTTACAAGTGATTCAACAAAGGGAAACAGACAGAGTGTTCCAAAACCCAGGAAAGGCTTGGAGCTCATTTTAAGTTTACACATATGAGTAAATAATAGAACACATTCTGAGGATTGCAAAGTAGTTTTTGAATTAGAAATATTTACTAAGTTCTCAAGAGGAAATGCTACAAGTGGATGAATTGCTTTATGAACTAAACAACCCCAAAAATATATGATTCAGGACATCAGAGAAAGCCCATTCAATTGAAATAAAGCAAACAACAGTAAGTATGAGCAGGAACAAGTAAAACAAAGCAACAAGTGTTATTATAAACTACCTGGAGTTTTTGAAACTGTCCAATACTGAGGAACACACAGATGCAAAATCAAAAAGCGGAAGAAGAGAACCCAAAGCAATGGCTTTACAAGTATTCACTGAAAAATAACTTTTAAACCTGTATACTGCTCCAAGCATTTGCTTAATACCCTTGTACAACCTATCAATATGCTCAGAATAAGCTAAGGAGGGATCCTGATGGAGTCCCAAACACTTAAACAGATGAACCTGCTCAATTTGCGTACCATCCAAATCTTGAACAAGTAACAGTGAATTCTTTTTCAGAGAGGTGGGGGAACCAAATAGCATAGACTTTATTTTTTCAGAATTTAAAGCCAAATTATTATTTTTAAACCGAGAGTTGACTGCACAAAAATCAAAAATAAAATGATCGGCAATCTCAGAACTCTTAGAGCTTTTAAAAATAATCAAATCGTCTGCATATAAAATAGTCCCATAATTTGTACAAACCTCAGGGACTGGCTTTATAAACAAATAAAATAAAAGAGGTCCTAAAATTGGGATCCCACAAGTAACAGAATTAAAAGATGACATTATTGACCCAATACCAACTGACTGAACATGGTTTGAAAGATAATTTCCAATCCAAGACACAACATGCAGTGAGAGTCCTAGAGTTTCCAGCTTACAACAAAGCAATTTATGATCGATGAAGTAAAATGCCTTGGTCAGGTCCACAAACACGGCCTCTGCCATACATACATCCATATTTCATACCACAGAGGACTGTGTCAGTGAACCTGACCAAGCCAGTACCTGTACCCTTCTTTCTTCTAAACCCACGTTGTTGCTTACAGAGCAAGTTATGTTTTTCTAAGTCAGTACTGATTTCATTGTACACAATCTTTTTTAAGAGCTTACTAAAAGGATTCAAAATAGAAATAGGCTAATAATCATTCAAGTTACATGCATTCTCCTTTTTTGGAATGGTGACAATATGAGCTGATTTCTAGCAAGAGGGAAACTATGGAGTTATTATGGACAAAATAAAAATAGTGCACAAAGGGGCTGCTATCTGAGGATCAAATAGTTTAAGGAGTTTAAGGAAAAGAGAATCAAGGCCAAAATCATTGTCCTTAAATTTATTTGAAGTCCATTTATCAATTTTAATGGCTTCTTAACTGTTTATTTATTGATTGATTGATGGATGGATGGATTTCAAAGGTTTTACTGGAAAGACATGCTGAGCTGATAACAGCTCATTCACTGGGAGAAGGGGAAAATAATTTATTTATTATATTTTAGTTCTTTGGTTGGGGGGGACCCTTACCGATCGGCGGGTCTGGGGAGAGGGGGGGGCATCACTGGCTGGTGGGGGGAAGGCAAAGCAGGGGTATGAGGTAGCAGAGGTGGAAATAATGGCAGAGAGTGAGGGAAGCCCTCAGGTACCTTAAGATGGAGAAAGCACCGGGGCCAGATGAATTACATCCCAGAGTGCTGAAGGAACTGGCAGATGTCCTGGTGAAACCCCTGGTGGAGCTCTTCAGCATCTCTCTGAGAACCGGGTGGGTGCCCCAGGACTGGAAGGTGGTGCATATAGTACCTATCCACAAGGAGGGATCAAGGGAGGTGGCAGGAAACTACAGGCCCATCAGCCTGACATCAGTGGTGGGCAAGGTGATGGAGCGCATTGTCAAGGGGGAGAGACTGGGGGGAACCTGGAAAGGTTGGGGTGCCTGGACAATAGACAGCATGGATTTGTCCCGGGGAAATCATGTCAGACAAACCATGTGGAGTTCTATGACTGGGTGACGAGTGCCTTGGACCTGGGTAGACCAGTGGATGTCCTCTTTCTTGACTTCAGCAAGGCATTTGACTCTGTTCCTCATGGGGGCCTGTTGGATAAGCTGGGAGAAATGGGGGTGGGGAACCAGATGATCAGATGGTTAGGCAATTGGCTCCAGGACTAGACCCAGACGGTCGTGGTTGGTGAGATAGTCTCATCCCCAAGGAGAGTCATTAGTGGGGTTCCTCAGGGATCAGTCCTTGGGCCCCTCCCGTTCAATGCCTACATCTCTGACATAAGGAAGAGTATCAGGAGTGAGCTGACTCTCTTTACGGATGACTCAAAACTGGGGTCGGTGGTGAATGGGGAGAAGGGGAGGGTGGCCCTACAGGGGGACCTGGAGGCTCTGAAAAGGTGGTCTAGAAAGTGGAAGCTGAGGTTCTATGCAGGGAAATGCAAGGTACTGCACCTGGGAGCCAGAAATCTGGGCCTAGTGTACACCCGGAGGGGGGATGCTACAAGTCTCGATGGCTGAGAGGGACCTGGGGGCAGTGGTGGATGTCAAGATGAACAACTCGGAGACTTGTAGGAGGGCAGCGGCAAAGGCCAACAGGATGCTTGGATGCATCACTAGGGGGATCACCTCCAGAAGGAGGGAAGTGATACTCCCACTGTATAACTGCTTGGTGAGGCCATACCTCGAGTACTGCATGCAGTTTTGGAGGCCACAGTTAAAGAGGGACATTGAACTCCTGGAGAGGGTCCAGAGGAGGCAATCAAAATGATTTGGGGCTTGGGGGATAGGACCTATGGGGAGAAGCTCGAAGAGCTAAATATGTACACGTTGGAAGAGAGAAGGGACCAGGGAGGACATGACAGAGGTCTTCAGGTACATGAAGGGGGTAAATAAGGGAGGTGCAGTCAGGATGCTCCGAAGGAAGGGGGGGCAACTAGAGGACATGGGTGGAAGCTGGAGGGGGGGAGATTCAGGGGAGAAAGGAGGTGCTACTTCACTGAGAGGGTGGTGGAGCCATGGAATGCACTGCCCAAGGGGCTGGTGGAGGCAGAGACGGTGGAGGAGTTGAAGAGGGGTGGGACAGGTACAGGGGAAGGGTTCTGGAATCAAAATCCAGTGCAGTAAGAATATCTGGGACTGGGAAGGGAGAAGCCAGAGAGGGAGAGGTGGACAGCGAGGTCATCTCCCAGGGTGGGGGCTGACCAAACAAGCAGACACAAAAGACCGTTAGGCCTATTCTGCTGGCATTTTAGTATGTTAGTATGTAACTGTGTAAAGCCCTCTAGGCACAAGTGCCAGTTTTCGGGGTGACCTGGGAGCACTGGGTGGTTAAGTGACTTCCTCAGAGTCACACAGCATGCAAGTGGAGATTGTGAGAATCAAACCAAGGTCTGGTCTACTGGATGTGCCAAGCTCGTTCACAGCTCATTACTCTAACCTTTATGCTATACTGTCAGTCCTAGAAGAAGAGGAAAGAACAGATAGAAAATACAGAGTAAAATACATAAAATGGAAATAAGTATAACAAGACAATAATTCTTGAGAATAAAATTGCCAAAATTTTAATTTGCATACAATAAATCATTGAACTGATGAAACAGCAAATAAATATTTATCAACATATCAAAATAAGAAGCAGAGAGAATTAATAATGCAAAGAAATGGGAAGTGCTAAAGGAATTTCAAAACAAAAAAAACAATTACAGGAGTGGGAACAGAAACCACGGAGGAGAACTTTAAAAGCAGGAAAGCAGGGAGCAGCGCAAATAGAGAGGAAGAGAACCCAAAAGTTTAGGGAAACAGAATGAGAAAGCAGCTTGACCAGCAGTAGGTTTTATATTAGGAAGAGCAGAAGAGCGAGAGAAAGAATTGTAAAGAGAGTAAGCGGGTGAAGGGGGAAAGGAGAGAAGAGAGGTCAGATATGAGAGAAGAGAGGTCAGATATGAGAGAAGATAGCCAAATCAAAATTTTAAGACAAAGGAAACACAGTGAGTAAACTGCCTGGTATCAAGAAAGGGGAAGGAGAGAGAAGCATACAAGGTACAATGATGTGTATGCAGGGGTTTATTAAGGGAAAAGTGACAGAAGGAGTAAAAAAGAGGGTCCAGCCTAGTTAAAGTGGACTTTGGAGCAGCACTATAAATAATACCTCCATAGTAAAAAGAACAGGCAGAATCATCTTAGTGTGGATTTCTCTGCATGCAGGTAGTGGAATACGTCTCTTATTTCTGTATAGTATCCCAAGCTTGGGTTGGAGCTTCTTGTGTAAAGCATTTACATGAACAGGAAAACCTAGATGGTGATCAAGCCAGACCCCAAGGTACTTGAAGAAGGAAAATATCTTCAATAGCTGTACCATCAAGGAAGGACTGGGAGAACTCTAGCAGGTCTCTGCTGGTGCCAAAAGTCATAGAGACTGTTTTATTGGCACTAAGGAATAACTGATTATCACAGAACCAGTACTGGATATTGTTAAAATCCAGTTGGAGTTGGTTTGTGAGGTCAGGGACAGAGGAGCCAGAGGTGAAGAGGGCTGTATCATCTGCATACATATGTATAGGGGATCTGTACTAAATCTTGACGTACTAAATCCTGACATTGAATATCCCATCACCCTAATCCTGACATGTTAAATGCCCAACGGGTTTATTTCCCGAATTACCAAACTCCCAACACATATTGCACAGCATTGTTTATTCTTACCTATACTTTCTGGAAGACCGCTGCCAAAAAAGTTACCATTGCCTGCAACCCACAACCCAAAACATAGTGAACACAGCATTGCACAGAAAGTAGAATCCCTGGCCAGCCATGGATGACCATTAATATGTCACAACTCCTCAGGTATTGACAGCTCTTAGTAACACCTGGCATCAAGGGGCATATTCATGAGCCTTGCTCTCTTAACTACGTGCACCATTGCTTCCTTCTTTGGCAAGCATTGACACACTTCAGTAGGCAGTGTTGAAATCGTGGCTTGAATTAGCTGTGCTGGGTCATTGTGGGTGTCCAGCACCCTTTTCTTTAAGGAGGCCATGGCATCTGCTATGGGTGCATCTGTAGCATCCGGCGAGTGGTTATGCTCAGTGTGGTGCCTCAGGTGCTGCTGCCCACCGACTAGAACTGTTGTTGCTCGGCCATGGCAGTGTTGTGACTTGCGGCTCTGGCAACACCAGTAAAATAAATCCCCACAATTCCTTTCTTTTACCAACAGATAGCCAACAACGCAAATTTTGTCCCTACCCTTGTGTGAGGGGACAATTCCGCAAACTTCTGCCTCTGCCATGAATATTACGTTAGTAAGTGTACTCGTAGTTAGTATCCTGGTTATGAGACTATCTGGGCTACGTTCTTGCAGCTGTGCTTTATGCACTAATAGAGGCTAGGCTTAATTAATACCACTGCTGTACACTGCCTTACTGCCGTGCATTTATATTACTTCACTTTACTTTTGTGAGCCATAAGTCAGTCAGTAAATTTTTAAACTATACAAAAACAAGCTTTCCATTTGCCATTCCCTGTGCTACAAGCCATTTGCGGTACTGTGCTGGGTGTCGGGATTTTGGAGGATGGGCTTTGATGCTGTCGGGCAGTTGTGATGTCAGGAGATCAGTGACAGTATTTCGGATGTTGGGAACATGGGTGTTGGGATTAAGTACCTAGTCCTATGTATAGACAGAGGAAAAGGCCTTGGGGAGGTCAGTTGGAAAAACTGAGGAACAAATTTGACCCAAGACAGACCCTTGGTGGACACCTGAGCTTATAGGGAGAGAGAGAGGAGGGGAAAGAGAGTCTCCAATCCAGACACCTTGCAACCTGTCCTCAAGGTAGGAGTGGAACCACTCAACAGAAGATACTTAAGAGTCCAGCTGCCTTAAGCTTGTCCAGACGCATTAATTCATTCAAATGGGGCACTGGATAAGGTGTTCAGAGGAATGCTGAGATGAATGCTGTCTGTCTTAATATATTTTCACATAGTGAGGCAATATGTCTTCAGAGGGAAATGATCAGATGGGAGGCGGTGTTTATTGTTGTTCAACAGAGGAGCAGATATTTATTTCTAGACGGTTTCATGAGATGGGAGCAGCACTGTTTTCTAATCAATGAACAAGAGCAGAAGCTTAGAGGGTGGATCCACTCAAAGGAGCGATACTCTCTCCCCAGCACAACTGGCGCTTTGTGAGATGCTGGAATCATATGGGTTATGTGACCCATGGCGCCTTCTTAATCCCAAAGCCAAGGAGTTCACATTTTACTCCCCCTACCATAAATCTTTTTCTCAAATAGATTCTTTTGTGACCAATCAACCCGCGCTCACGGGGCTGAAAGGATGTAGTATATCACCCAGAATGATCTCTGATCACTCCTTGATTTGGTTGGAGGGTAACATATCCTCTGATGCCCTGAAGGATGCCATATGGAAATTAAACTTGCAGCTACTCTCCCAGGAGGAGATTGTCACTAAAATAAAAGTGCTTATCTCCCAGTTCATGGAACAAAATGAGGGTTCCATCACTGCTTATGATCAACTCTGGTGTACCTTGAAGTGTGTCCTGAGGGGAGAGTTCATTAGGTTGTCTGCGATCAGGAAACACAGGCAAGAAGCGACTGCCAAATCCTTGCTCAAGGATATTAAACAGCTTGAAACATCGTTCTCCAGTCCACCTGCGGCCACAGACCTTGAGTGCCTTGCAGTGTTTAGGGCTCAGTATGCAGAGTCCTTGAGAGAAAAGACTGAGTATGGTCTTTTTAAAACCCATGCCAAGTACATACAGCAAGGGGATAAAGCAAGTAATCTTCTGGCCTTATGACTCCAGAAGCAAGAGGAGTCTAGATTAGTTACCTCCCTTGCCTCCCTTACAAGTGATAACCTGCTAACCACCTCTAGAGAGATTATTAGGGAGTTTGAGCTTTTCTACCAGCAGCTGTACAGCTCCCCTGAACATAACCCTCCGGTGTCTGCTGTCCGGGTCTATTTGGTTGATTCTACTCTCCCAACCCTTAGACCAGATCAACAGACCCTCCTGGCTTCTGCTATTACTGTGGCAGAAATTGTGACAGCTATTCGATCCCTTCCACTGGATAAGGCACCACTGTCCAGATGGATTCCAGTCAAATTTCTATAAAGCATTTGAAAAGGAGCTGGCCCTCATTCTTCTTTCATTATTCAATTATATTTGTTCCAAAGGGATCACTGACCCTACTATGCTGGAAGCCATTAACGTGGCAAACCCAAAAACAGGGTGAAGAACTACCATCCCATTCACTGATGAACTATGATATAAAACTTTTTGCCAAAATACTACCTTCCTGAGTGGCAAAGGTATGGGAAAGTTTGCTCAGCCACAAACAAATCGGTTTTGTTCAGGGCAGATCTTCATCAGACCATATCAGGAAGTTAGCATACATATTCTCCGTATCCAGGGAGGCAGCTCAACCCATGGCGCTGGTCTCCCTGGATGTGGAGAAGGCCTTTGATAGGGTCAGCTGGCCCTTCCTTTTTGAGAGCCTGGCTAAATTTGGTTTCCCCGATAAATTTATTTCCTGGGTCAGTGCATTGTACTCTGGGCCCAGAGCCAAAGTGTACTGTAATGGTGTTTTCTCCACTGCTTTCCTTTTGACCTCTGGAACTAGGCAAGGCTGCCCACTCTCCCCCTTACTATTTAATTTATATTTAGGACCTCTACTACGCTGGCTAAATTCCTCTCCCTCTTTAGTAGGCATCCCTGTTGGCCCCTTTGAATTAAAACTATCCGCTTATGCGGATGACTTTCTTCTCCATGTCACAGACCCAGATAAATCTATTCAGGCGGCCCTGGATATAATTAAAGATCTTAGTCGGTTATCAAATTATGAACCGAACCTAAGTAAGACTGAAGTTATGCCCTTAAATCGGCATGTCCATAGAGAAGATATAGCTGCCTTCTCTATGACCTGGACCACTAGGCTTAAGTATCTGGGCATTTTTTTGGCACCCTCTAGTTTTCTGTTAAAAAAGCTTAATCTAAATAACCTCATTCTAACCATCCGGCAGGATTTGGAAAGGTGGTCTCCCCTTAATCTGTCCCTCCAAGGTAGGGTTAATGAAATTAAAATGAATATTCTGCCCAAGACTTTTTACCCACTTAATAGGTTAAATATTTACCTACCTTTGTGCTGGTTCCATAAGCTTCATGGGCTCATCTCTAGGTTTTTGCAGCAGGGTAAACCTCCACGAAGGTCATATAATCGCCCCTGTGCTACGAAGAGCTCCAGAGGGCTCAAGCTCCCTAGCTTCTATCTGTATTATTTGGACAGTCATATGGCCAAACATATGAGGTGGGATAGATACTCCCATGATACTGGGGATTCCCAATATGTACCTCTGTGGCTTCAGCTTGAGAGGTGCATCATTGGGGAACTGGGGATTGCTCCTGTAAGCCTGCTGTTCTCATCTCCCCCGAGTTTACTGGACCCCTTGCACTCCACGGTATCATACACATCTGTTAAGGTCCACAGGCAGTTTTGCAAATTCCTTTAAATATGACAACCAGAAGGACATCTCCCAAACTTTGTTTGGGAACCCCAATTTCACTGTGGGTAGGCACATGTTGACTACATGGGGGAAGCTTATAGCCCCCCAGACAATGGTTAAAGAACTGGTTACTCAATGGAGGGTGAGGATGGTAGTAGAGCTCTTGTATTTTCTTCACTTGCTGAGGAAATGCTCCTTTTTTATATACAAAATCAGGCACATGTTAATTAGGTTGTTTGGTCTTGACCTATGGGACATCGATCAGAGTGCAACCCCGCACAAACTCCAAGAACTGGCCAGGCAATCCCACACTGTGTCCTGTTTGGTATCTAGCCTGTATACCACCCTTAACCCCACCATGGGGGGGCAATCCTTACATTGGGGCATTAAACGGAAGTGCTACCATTGCACTGCTTGGCCAATTATTAGCAGGATCATGCTGAAGATAACTTTGCAGTGCACTGGGTTTGCCAAGCTTGGGGCAAAGTGTCCTAATGCCCGACGTTGATATGGGAGGAGAAATCAAGATTTAAATCCAAACAAACACCAAGGTATTTGAAGTGAGGGACATGGGGGGGGGCATCAAGAGTCATGAAGGCTAGAATGGAGGGTAACCCAGCAAGCCTCTTTTGGGTGCATGGTGACCATCTTTTCATAGTAGACTAAGAGCTAGTTTGGGGCTGCCTGATGGTATAGTGAGTGGCATTATATGCTCCCAGGCTGGCAATGTGGGTTCAGAAATGAACTCAGGAAACTGAATGGAAGGCCCAGGGGCTGGGGAGGTGCTGTTGCATGCCAACACTTCCAGCTGGCAAGGGATGGCACTGGATTCCACCCCACTAGTGTCCACAGGGGCGGACCAAGTAGCTTACCTCTTCTTCAGGAGTGTACTAGCTGCTTGCAAGGTTTAACGTGCCATGACTTGATATCAGGGAAGCAGCAGGGTTAAGGGAGGAAACAGAGAAACACCCCTCCAGCAGGATGATGCACCAGTCTGATGCAGGCCCCATACCACTAACTGGGCCCTGGCTCCAAATCTGGATGAGGACACTAGGGTGGGGGGTGGAGATGGGCCTCCCTCTTCTGGCCCCACCATTGGGGGGGTACAATCTGTGGGGAATTGTTGGAGTCAAGGTATGTCCCATGGATGGTGGATAACAGGATTGGATGGTCAGAAGCAGATGGGGGCTGGCAGAGAGAAGGAGGCATAATATGAAAAAACAAAGCTAGCTTGAGCTGCACCAATGCTGAACATTGTCAACGTCCTGCTGCAGACATGATTCCAGCTCAGGCACTAAGGCACCTGAAACAAAAAGTACAGTCTCATCCAAGTGTATGTGTGGTGGACAAGCTGTGGTGGTTCGTATCTCTATAGTTTAGGGTGATGCCAAATAAATCTGAAAGGAGAGGCTGGAGATGTACTCTAGAGTCAAGAGCAGGGTTTATTAGCCACAGTTGGAGCACACAGAAAAGACTTAGCATTCACTAACACTATACACATGAGAAAGAGTGAATAAGGTTACCGGGACCACAAACTGGCCCCACTAATGTCCTACAAAAGTCCAGGTTATTCAAGTCTTAAAGGTGTAGCAATCCTATGCACCAAGCTTGGGATTCTAGTATTTTGGTCGGCCAATTGCTGAGGATGAACCGAAGGAAGCGCTTCCTACACAGGCCATAAAATGGGGCGTCCCCCAGTGAACCAAAAACCAAGTAAAACACTGTAGGCCTGCTGGCCCTGGAAAGAAGGTGACTCCTAGCATTGCTGAGGCAACGTCGAAAGGGAAGTGCTTGGTTGAGGATGGGTGTTGACACCCAGTTGTAGGGGAAGAGGACCCTTATCTGGGGATGTCAGCTGCGGTGACCTCAGGCGGGTGATCTCTAGTTGAGGAATGGATGCTGGGTGCGATGATCCACTGGACAACCTCTGCGCAGATCCCCGGAACCCTTACTACCTCACCCCTGTTGCTTCAGAATCTGACAATCTTTGGCATGACCTCTTGAAGCATCACTGGAACATGAGCCACCTATGGGCAGTACAATCAAGAGTGTGGTGACCCTTGGTGTGGCCTCTTGCGTGGGCTACCAGTACTTATGCCACCTCAGGGAATGGGGCACAGAGCCTGGCAATCATCGGCAAGGCCTTGGTATAGGCCACCAGTACTGTTGCCACCTTAGGACAATGTCTATTCGGGAGAATGGGCAATGTGACTCCGAGTTCGGATGACTTAAGTCCCTCAAGCTAGAGCCGGGGCAGCCCCTAATCTGACTCACTTTGGTGGGCCCTAGCTACCAGCTGGCTACCACTTATGACCCGCAACTCGAACCTGGGGCGTCGTGGTGAACACTTGGAGTTGTTGGAGGTCGTTGGAAGTGGGTGCAGGTGATACTGGGCTTCCCGGGGACCTTCCCAGGGTCGAAGAAGAGACACCGGAGGACGTCTGGATGAGGTGTGAGGTGTGTGTAGGAGCCTTTGGAGTTCAACCAAGATTTCTGTCCTCCGGGGAATGCACAACCAAGAAGGAGTGATAAGGCGGCTTCTCCTGGAGACTGCTGTATAGAAGGTTCACTGGGTCTGTTTCCTGGCCAAATGAACTGAATCGACACACTTGGGGACCCGACTAGATGGCAGACTTCTGCAAAAACTGACCGAGGCTGCTACTGGGGATCTTCTGAAGGGAGTTACACCAAAGGATTCGCTTCAACCTCCTAACAGGGAAGCTGACATCCATTGCCTTGCTGTCCTCCCTGGTCAAACTCTTTCTCCCTCTCTCCAGTCTCTGAAGAGCCTCCTCTAGGCTGGGGTGGTCCTGGCTACCTGCTAGGGGATTGGCTCCATCGTCCAGAGGTCAGCCTCCTGAAGCTGAGTCAGTGGCTTAAAAATAAATCTCCAGATTTGAATCTACCCTAGCCACAGGGATTGGTTGAGACAGCTCAGCCTGGCTTCCTTCTCCACTGGGGACAGGAATTTTGTCCAACTGGTTTGGCTGGCTGGGTGTCGGTCTTGAGCAGGGGGAAGGGGGAGGAAAGAAAAAAAATGGTTTTCTTTTAAAACCCTGAATTTAGACTACTAGGAGTGTTCTGTGTTGGAGAGGGTCACCAAAGCATTTCAAGGGTTCCACATTAAGCTGCCAGGGTCCCCATAACTGTCTGACCCCTCATATCTCTGAGGGTCCCCTATTTTCTGTGGTGCTCCCAATTTCCCTGGGGCACTACATATGTGCGAGGAATCACAGATAATGGAAGGTATTTAAAAAGGCTGAAGAAGAAGATTACACCAAAATGAATCACTGTGGGATTCCAAAGTGGATGGGGTGGGGGTTGTACCATCAACCTGGTCTAACACATGGTGATCAGAGAGGTAAGTGCAGAACCTGACAACCATGAGGTCAGAAAATGCAGCCCCTACCAATTTAAGGAAGATGAGGTGGTGCCACCATGTAGAAGCCCTTGGCAAAGTCAGCAAAGATGGCTGCACTGATTAGGCCCTGGTGCCTCCCCTCCAGGACAGAGTTGGTGACCTACAGAAGAGAAGAAACAGTGATATGGGATTTAGCAAAGCCAGACTGGAAGGGGGTTAGGAATGAGGAGGAGTCTAGGAGAGATGAGAGTTGTAAGAACATAAATTATTCTTGTACTTTAGCCAGTGGGGAGAGAAGAGAGATGAGATGATAGTTCCCTTAAGAGGAGATCACCCTCCCTTTGTGAACAAGAGGATATTGTCATGCTTCCAGGTCCAAGGAACCTTCCTGAGATGAAGGAGGGGTTAGGAAAGATAGCAATAGACCTCAGCTGCAGGAAGTTCCACAGGAATCGTGCACTCCACAGATACTCTGAACACTGACTTTAAATAATCAAGTCTTTAGTTGTTGACAGTATGCTGGCAGATTGCATTACTGTCATAATTTCTTAACCCATTTGTTCTGTACATTTTCGCCTGATCATATTAATATGGGTAAATGTGTGTGATGGTCCCACTAGTAAGGGCAATTAATTTCTTACATGTGGATTCACAGTATTGCAGCAAATGGTGCTTTTATATGTTTTATACCTGTTTATTCTTTACCAATATGTGCTTTATTTGTGATGCATAAACTTACAACTGTTGAAAAGTGTAACAAGCCCATGCTTCATTGAATGGACCTTGGAGTAAAAAATAAAAGTTATAGGGGTGGAATAGCAGGAGGCATAAGTATCTGCCTCCGGGAACAGAACCCGGGTCTATGAAGCCATGCTGGCCAAGCTGCTAGTGGCTTAGCCCTCCATACCATGGGAGTAGCTCAGTCAGCACCTGCATTTTCCAGTGTATTGTGATACCTGGCTTGGGGTACATTAGCAGTCCATCACATCTGATCCTGTACTCCCATCAGCATTAGCTTCCTTCCTGTTAGGTGTCCGTGTGTGGGGATACTGAATTCAGTCCCAAGAGTTCCGGGATTCTGAGTTTCAGTATCCTAAATGGATACCCTTGGTTTCATGTGGAGATTGGTCCTTCACCAGCCTTATTTCTTCACTCAGAGGAAATAACCAGCTTGCCTCCACAAGCATTACACCAGGCACACTCTAAATACAAAATGTCAATTTATCATTTTATTTTTTCATATTTTTAGATCTGAGCATCACTTCCAAAGTCCCACTGGTAGAGCATATGGTGAACATTTTCTTAGGGGGTTGTGTACGTTTTTGTGTGCTCTTTAGGGGGTTGGTGAAAGGAAGAGGGAATTACAGTGTGGGTGAGGGAGAAAGTTGAGCCTCCTTTAATTGAAATCCTTGGTACATCTTATATTCTAATGTTTGCACATGATATTACACTGGTCCATGGGGGATTTGGGTTCCCTGAACTTAGGGGAGGTACCATGCAGCTCATGTTTGCCATCAGGAAATTTTGTGCCTTATGCCCTCTGCCTTTAGTCCAAGCCCTCTCTGGGTGGCCACAGAGTGTCAACAGGCATCTCTGTCATGCTCTTTAGTGATGGTGCATTCAGATTGGCTACTCTCTTCAGCAGCCTCTCCTTATAGTAACTTCCATCAGTTTTGCTGGACTTGGACTATGTATACCTTGCAACAGGACCCTGTCACATTGAAATCCCACTCCCTTTGGTCAAATCTCTCGTTTCTCATTGTTACAGAATGTACCAGCCGGGCTATTTGGGTGCAGGTGGGTAAGCTTGCATTGGAGATGTTAATGATGAAGGAAGGGGTAGTCTTAAATCATTTGACCTGTTGATGCAAGACTTTACTCTCCCCCTCAAGCATTCTGGCAATATTTACAACTCAAAGTTCCTTGCTGTTTTAGTTCCAATGGGACTATAGGGCACCAGAAGAAAAATGGAGAAGTGGCTGGGGGCTCTCAATATGTTGCAAGGAATGGCAGGAAAGCTGTCTCATAAGTATAATCCCAAAAAGGGAGGTCATTCCTCTGGCCTTAAAGAGCAATGGAAAGAAGAATCGGGGATTCCTTTCTTAGTAGAAGAATGGGAGGTCTGGTCCCTGGCATACCATGCAAATAGGGAACTGCAAGCTAAAATTCTTAGATTCAGAATTTTGTACAGTACCTATCACATACCCCAGGTCCTATATAAAAAAGGTTTCCTTTCACACAACAATTGTTGGCTGTGTCAGTCACCTTAAGCAACCCTTACACATGTACTATGGACCTGCCCAGTGCCAGATGACTATTGCGAATATGTGTGGAACAAGCTGGCTACTTTAGTACCATTGCCACCTCGCTGGAACCCCAAAATTGAACTCCTAGGTATTTTTCTTGAGACCACAGTCATGACCTCTCAGCAGTCATTGTGTGCTTCAGGGATTCTTATGGTAGCGATCCAAATTTTTATATATTTAAAAATTGGTACCTAGGAAAGGTACACTGGGCCGAGGCTTATTTCCAGGTGCAACCCAGGGGAAGAGGGAAGAGAAGCACAAAAATATTAAGTTATAATAAGCAACAGAATGCCATTAACAGTGACAACTTACAAGTGCAAAAACAGAATGATGAACAAACAGATAAATCAATGCCATGGAGCGTAACACTGACTTTTAAATAAAGTGCACAGTGCCTGTTGGAGAAGGAGACAATGCTTTAGAGGTACAATGCAGTCCACTGGCAGAGCCTAAATCATAAGGGTGGAGGGTATTTACAGGAGAGGAGGACAGGAGTGAGAGGTAGGAGGGTTAGAAGGGGAGTTGACAGCGGCTGGAGGGAGTGGGGAGGTGCCTTAGCTGATATCTAAGGGCTGGGATGGAGGGATAGGGAGAGGCAGATGGAGGATGGTCTTCTTGTGACACTGGGAGAGACCCTCAACCCCTAACAGTACAGGAATGGGAAAATCTACTCAAACAGGGAGACATGAGTGGTTTGCATAGGCTACTATTGAGGAAACAAGACAAATATGATGCTGTGTAGGTGCCACATTGGACACTGTGCGATGCGACCTGTGTCCCATTACAATCTCCATGAGAATTTATTGGATTTACTATGTGTCAGCCACTGGAATCTACTAAGTAACTGTTCATGTGTTGAGCTGGGGTATGTGGGATATTCCCCCTTTTCCTGTATGAGCAGCTCTACAGTAGGAAAGATACATAAGGGTTGGTTTTCCTCTCTTTCTCCTTGGATCTTTTGGTGTTTAAATTACCCATTTAGGCAATTTTTTGCTCATGTATGGACAGTGGGTGAGAGCTGGGCTGGAGCTCATCTACTCACTGCCTGTATGATCTAAGTTCCAGACACCCTCACCCCCAGACTAAATATACTGTAGCTATTGGATCCCTGTAGACTGATATAGTATTAATAAGCTGGATAGGTTAATAAATGCAGTTAAATGTGTAAGGTATGAGTTGATGCCCTCAAGCTTTGAATGTAAAATTCTTTTCCATGTTTCTTCAGAAATATAATTTTCTTATTTCCTGTGGGGCCTCCATTTTGCTTGCTGGTATTGAATAACCATAAGGGCCTAGATCACATAGGTATTGGGGAATGTATTAGTCTGTTGAATATGTGAGAGCATATTGCACTGCTTTATTTGCCACCAGAGATACACTGCGCAGCTCAGAGGCTGCATCAGTCCCATTCATTTAACAAGGTATTAACAGTTAAGTATCATCAGCATAACAATGCAACCCCAGACTGTATTGCTTAATGATTTCACCCAATGGCAGCATGTGCATGACAAACATTATGGGGGTCTGTGCTAAGCAGTTGTCTAGGTGAGATCAATGATGGGATGGCCTCCAGTTGGCTTAGCCTCAACTCTGGTAAGATAAATGTGTTACATCATTCAACTCGGGTCCTCATGGGTGACCAAGAAAGGGTGATAATGCCATTTTATTATACTTAGGGGATGCTGCACTCAGAGCAGTAGATAGGGTGATTATGGACTGTAAGATGGCTCTGGAATATTGTTTGTCAGCGGTAGTCCACAGTGGCTTTTTTCCATCTATGAAACATGGTCTGGATTGAGCCATATCCACCCCATGGAGATCCAGTTTAAGACTGGACATGCCTTTGTTACATCCAAACTGTATTTTTGCAATGCTCTCTGTCACAAATGCCCTCAGCAGGTCAGGCCTTCTGCTCCCGCAGTGCCAACCACTGAGCGCAGTATTGTGAACAGGTAACACAGGGTAACCCTCCTGTCTGCTTGTGGGTCCAAATCACCTTTAGTCTCAAGTTCTGGGGGGATTCAGACTGTGAAACTTATGCTAGCATACCCAAATATACAGGCTCAGATAATTTTCTCTTCAGGGGGATGCAAGATATCTTTCGCCTAAGGGCACCTAACCGGGTATCCAAAATGAACCCTTAAAACTCTATAAGAGACCTTGGGTATATTCTTACCTTTTCCCAGTTTAGTAACACTATCAAACTTATGAACAGTTTTTGTCATTCTTAACCCTGTACACTTCAAATGCAAAAAGAACTTCGAAGACACACCCAGGCAGTCTTTTAAAATAATATATTTACTAAAATGGATAAAAATATAGAACATAGAAACATAGAATTTGACAGCAGATAAGGACCGCTTGGCCCACCTAGTCTACCCATTTTCCTACCTAACAGATAAGCTGCAGATCCTAGTTAACCAACAGCTTACTTCCTCCTACCCCCCACTAGGACTGCCTTATGTCTGTCCCATGCATTCTTGAATTCCCCCACTGTTCTTGACTCCATGACCTCCTCAGGGAGGCTGTTCCATGCATCCACAACCCACTCCATGAAAAAATACTTCGTCAAATTACCTCTGAACTGTCCCCCTCTATCTTCAAATTGTGCTCCCTTTTTCTTGCACACCTCTATTTCTGAAAGATGCTACCCTCTTGGATTTTGTTGATTCCCTTGAGGTACTTGAAAGTTTCTATCATGTCCCCTCTCTCCTTTCTTTCCTCAAGAGTATACATATTAAGCTCCTTTAGTCTTTCTTCATATGTCTTCTGGTGCAGACCCTGCACCATTAAATATGTAAAATGTAAACACAGAACACTACAGTAAAAGCATACAATCACGTTAAAGAACAAGGTTAAAATACAAAACATAAACTTCTACCACAATACAATTAGACTTTTTCTATCTAATGTATTACTTCTTTATAGTGCTTAAGTTAGATAAGATATCTTTTAAGAGTCCAACAAGATATGTTCACAAGCTCAAATACAGTATACAGTTTAAAACTCTGTGTTTCCACACCCCTTCTATGAGGTAATCTAGCTCCTCCTTTTAGAATATAAAAAATATACAAACAGGATGTCCTATCAGGAGGCATTTCAAATAAGGTGACATCAGCAAAAACTCATTTCCAAATATGACTCCTTAATTAACATCCCCTCTTTGATCTCAAGCAGTTCCTATTCCCAGGGCACATCAAAGGATTTTATGACTTTTAGCACCATGGTGGTATAACTAGTTTTTTTCTCTAAGACATCATAAAAGTTTATGAACCCTATATCCTGGTAGCTGGGGTCAGTTCTAATTAAGTCTCTCTGGGCCTTTAATTACCTCCTGGTTTCAGGTTGATATATCCTATGGCTTCTCTGACCTGGGCATCCATAGAACACTGTGACAATCACACACTACATATTTATATTACAAATATGGAACAATCATGACCAGCTGGCCAAGCGTCACAATCCTCCCCACCTAGACTGAATTTGGGGGCTCTATCCCATGCATGGGATGAGCTCCCCAAGTCAGTTCACTCCTCATACAGACGTGATAGGCCATCTGTGTTCTGATTGGTCGCTCCAGCCCCATGTAAGATTGTCATGTCATACCCTTGCAAGGCAAGACTCCATCTTAATAGTCTACCATTAGTTTTTCCCATTTGGGTCAGCCAAACCAGGGGGTTGTGGTCAGTGTGTACCTCATAATGCTGCCCATACAAGTATGGCTCTAACTTCTTTAGGGCCCATACTATGGCAAGAGACTCTTTTTCCACAGTAGAGTATGCCTGCTCCCTAGGAAGTAACTTTTTACTCAGGTGCACTACAGGGTGATCGTTCCCTTGGTTGGATGTCTGACTCAGAACTGCCCCAATACCAACATCTGAGGCATCAGTCTGAACTATAAAGGGTCTGCTATAGTCAGGACTTGTCAATACAGGAGCACTGCACAGTGCCTCCTTCAGTCTGGTAAAGGCTTTTTCACAGGCTGGTTCCCACGTAATTCCCATGTAATTTTCTTAGGCATATTTTTCTTTACCAGTTTAGATATGGAAGCAGCCAGGACACTGTAATTGGGTACACATTTCCTATAGTATCCTGCTGTCCCTAGAAAACTCCTCACCTGCTTCTGTGTTTCTGGTCTGTGCCATGCCTTGATTACCTCTATTTTTACTTGGTTAGGACAGAACTGTCCCTGGCCTACAACATGCCTGAGGTATGCCACTTCAGCCATGACCACCTGGCACTTCTCAGCTTTGACAGTGAGCTCGGCCCTCAGTATCCTGCCCAGCACTTCCCTAAGGTGGGACAGGTGTCCTTCCCAACTGGCACTAAAGATGGCAATGTCATCCAGGTATGCCTTGACATACTCCTCAGCACCATTTAACACCTGGTTCACCAACCTTTGGAAAGTGACCAGGGCATTCTTCATTCCAAAAGGCATTACTTTAAATTCAAATAAGCCTGTCAGACTGATGAAGGCCAACCTCTCCCTAGCTCTGTCCATTAACTCTACCTGCCAATACCCCTTGATCAGGTCAATATTTGTAAGGTAGGTCGCCCCTCCCAACTTGTCTAGGAGTTCGTCCAACTGGGGCATTGGGTGGGTGTCTCACTTCATGACTGCATTCAGGCCAAGATAGTCCACTCAGAAATGAGTTGAGCCATCTGGCTCGGGCACAAGGACTGCAGGTGAGGCCCAGGGGCTGTGGGATCACTGGATTACCCCTAAATCCAACATTTCCTCCACCTTCCCCCTAATGTCCTTTTGGACAGCCTCTGACACCAGATATGCTATCCACCGTATGGGTATCTGTGGCCCTGTCTCCACATCATGCATCGCTAAAGTGGTTAGTCCAGGCTTGGCGCTAAACAATGGGGCAAAGTCTGCTAAAACCTCCCTCACTTCCTGGATTTTGTCCAGGGCCAGCTGGGGAGACAATTTAACTGCCTCCACAGAGGACTTCTGCTTGCTTTCTTCCAGCAAATCCAGAAGGGGGTCTCCTTCATCCGTCCTCTCCCCAGGACTACATACTGTGAACACCATGTCAGCTGTATTAGCATATGGGTTCATCATGTTGACATGGTACATTCTTTCTGTCTGTCTTCCGTCAGGTAACTATGATATAGTGCACATCATTTACCTTCCTAACTACTTTGTATGGTCCTGTCCACTCATCCTGCAGTTTGTCTTTCCAGACCAGAATAAGGACCATGACTTCCTGACCCACCGTATATGATCAAGCTCTGGCTCTATGGTTGTACCACACTTTTTGTTTCTGTTGTGCAGCTACCAGGTTGCTCTGGGCTGTCCCTATAAGCTCCTATAGCTTTTCCCTAAGCCTAAGGATGTAACCCACTATGGGAGTTCCCTGGGTGGCGTGCTTGCATGCCCAGTCCTCCCAGATCAAGTCTAGGAACCCATGTGTAAGGCCCTCACCCCTGCCTTTTTGCAAAACAACAGGTGGCAAGCTGTTGAAGCTGACAGCAGTACCTGGTGGGGACTGGGTTCATGGAGGACTAGGTTACTCAGCACAGGGGGCCTAGGTTTGGCTACTTTGCACAGGGGCACCCAAGTAAATCCGAAAACAGAAAGCAATAACTGTAATGTCCAATACCAGGAATGGGATTCTAGAGTGCGGCTTTTATTCACATCCAAACTGAACAAACAAAGCATAGATGGACCCCCACAGGGCTACATTCCTGGTAATTCAGATTAGAGCAACAGAACACTTCTTTACTATTCCAGCCTTCAGGCTCTGAACCCACTAGGCACACAGCCCAGACTTGCACGCAGCTTTGGGTACACAGCCCAACTTGTACACTACTTGGTTTTTCCCGTGGCCCGGCTCCCCTGCTGGCCACTTGATCGTGGTCCATAGGGGAATGAACCAGTTTTCCTGTTGGTGGCTCCCCAAACCACCTTAGAACTTTTGACTCCTCAAGGGAAATTTTCCTTTCAATCCCACATCTGGGTACTTCCCTCATCACTGGCCAAGTGCATGAGGCAAAGTAGAAATCCACAGAGCAAATCCATAGAGGTGGACCTGGTTACCGAAGATGGGGGGGTCTCCCACCTCCAGCTCCCACAATCCATACCCAGCCATTTCTCTGGACACTAAACAACTCTTTGAAAGCTTGGCAATGTAGATTACAGGGTAGACGTATGTCACATCTCCTCTACATGTCTTGACTTTCCCCTTGTGCTGGACTTGAACATACTTTTACTTTTGGCTAAGCCTAATACTCTAGGCCTCCCACTACTTCAGCAGTCCAATCCCCACTTTAACACAGTTCAGGATGAAACATGAGCCCTTTAGAAAGAGCAGAACTCACTCTTCAGTTGCAGGTGCCTGACAGGCGAATCTCGAAATCTTCTTGTATCCCACACACATTGAAAAATAAGGCAGCTTCTTCTCTAGCAGGAACCAGGGGATTGCCCCTGGAATAGCAGGCAAACCTTCCAGCCCCATCCCCTCAGGGATGGGGCACAGAGACCCATATCAGCGGTCTCTACCACTTAAAAGAACAGCTTACTGTGTCTCTCTTTAGGTGGAAACACACACCCTTCCCTAAATGTAGCTCTATTTCAGAGCTGAGGCTCCAAGAGCCTGTGCACAGAACTGCTGTGCTCCTCTCACAACAGTCTCCAACTACAGACTGAACACTGACTGTTCAAAACTCCCAACATTCTAAAGTAACTCTCTTCTGCAGATTCCAATGTGGCTCATGCAGCTGTGATAGTTCTATGATGATGTCATCCCTCAGTCTCAGCTGAGACTGAGAACAGAATGAGACAGTGTGAAATCCATTTAACTGGAGTTTCACAAGCTGCCTTCCCTGCCTACCACTAGGTCTTACTTGGATTCTAGTAACCCCGGGTAACAGGGGGGGTTACACTCACCCTTGACCAGGAAAATGACTGTCTGCAGTCATTGTTTACCCAGCTTAGGCCATCCCACCCTATGTGCTACCTGCGAAGGGGGGTGATCAGGCCCTCTCCTACCATGTGCGAGCACAGGCAGGCAACACTAAGGGCCTAGAGGCCTTTAGCTGACATATCAGCCTCTACTCCACCCACTTACTGTGGGCACCTAGTGGCTCTGGTAGAACTGTCCAGAGGATAGCCCTAATAGATCAGCACTGCAGTACCTAGGGCCCTTCAGGACCGCAGCCTGTCTATCCCCCCTAGCCCTCTAGGGAAAATCTGTCTGCCTCTAACTTAATAGCCAAAAACAAAAACAACCTGAGGACCTCCCCGACCTTGAGCACCCTGCAACCACACACCAAGAAACTAATACCATACCATTACATTACATTACTGCCTCCCTACCTCCACAACCACACCTGTGGAAGGAAAGGGTTAATACAGTAACAACAACAATAACAACAACAGTACTTTAAATTACTACACATTAAAGTACTAGTGAGGAACTCCGATGAGCCCCTCTTCCTCTTTTTGTCTTCTCTTCCATCTTCTTCAGGAACACCTGCAAGAAAAAGAAAAACAATACACACTCCTAATCTGCATACACAGTTTACCTAAACCCCTACCATCAAAACACTGAAGAATCCCAAAAATAATTTTTTTTTAGAAAAGGTAAAAAAACAGTAGATACATTAGAAAACAGTAGAAAAAACAATTACATTATTTACAATACATATTTGGGGGATGGAGTGCCCTTAAAGTCCCATCTAGTGACCAAAGTGCCCGAAGGCTAGTCCATTAAAGAGTCTCTCCTGGGCTGGAGCCCAGTGAAGCACAGTTCTAGCAGGCCAAAATCCAGAAGGGGAGAGTCTTTGAGGACAGTTCACACATTCTGGAGTCTGCTAGTGTAGGGTGTGTACTGCAATGTCATAAGGATAGAAAAGTTTGGACTTACCAGCCCCTTGTAGAAGGATTAAGATACACTGATCTGCTCCTCAGCCGAAGACTCTCCCTGGCAGTATTTCTTCCGATACAGCTGGGTGGACATCTTCCGGGAACTACAAGAGGGCACATCTGGGCACTGCTGGGTTGATGTCATCTCTGGAGATGGAACCTTAGAACAGGAACAAAAAGGAAAACAGCTGGTCTGACATCATCTGATTACCAGGCAATGGATCAGGACACAGCTGGGCTGGTGTCCTCTCTAGATCTGAAGTCATCTGGTGGGCCAGTTGATGGATTCTGGATAGGCCAGTACACTGTAGAGCTGATGAATGTGGGGCACCTGAGTCCTGGATATCCATATTGGTGGATCAATAAAGGCACTACAAAGGCTGGTGTGGCAGTATTAACTACCACTGCTCAGCTTTCCATCTGGCAGGCACGGGCACATTTGCCAGGAGGTCCTTGCATTGAGGCCAATGGTAGCGGGGGTCAGGAGCTTGAATTATTACCCCATCTGGGCGCACATAATTTACACTGTAGAAGGTTTCACGTCCCCCTCCATCCACTATTCACACAGCGTCCATAAAAAGTGTCCTGCCTCTCTTCCACTAGGTATATTTCTCATGAAACAGTCTGTTCTTGACATGCTTGTTTGCACCAGGATGCACACATTTCATTGCTTCGGCCCAGATCCAGGATTTCCTGCTGTTCTCAATCTCCTCCCAGACTCTCCAAGGAAAGGTAGGAAAGGACATTCCATAGATTTCATTCACCTTCCTACAAACCAGTCTCTCCTCTTTACTAGCTTTGGTCAACCTGAGACCGCTGGCCTTGCTTGGGGGTGGCCAGTCCTTGTTCTGCCAGCTATGCATCCTCAATGAGATGAAAAACCGATCCCTGACTTCTTTTTGCACAGCCAGGGCAGTGGCATCACCACTCTCTTCCATGCATTCTTCCGAGGTAAGAGCTTGAGGCTGTGTAGCTATTCCTTTTTCACAAGGCCACATAGGTTCCCCCTTATCTTCTTCCTCACTGAGAATCTGAGCCCAGGAGTGAGCAGTCGTTCTCACTCCTGAGACTATCCACTCATCACTAGGCACGGAGGTCGACACCTCCCATTCAAAGGCCTCCCTCATCTCATCTTCTCCTATGAGACTTGGGCTAGGCCCCACCTCCAGGGATTTATTGATGCGTTGTCTGAATTTTCCTTCTGTGATCCAGCATCCGAAACATCAACATCTGGGTCTGTCTCTAAATCTGCACCCTCTAGCTTTGTGCCACACTCCCCCGAGGGGCCTTCTTCAACAGGCTCTGCCTGGTGCTGTGTGCTGCCAACTACAGATTCCCGAGCCTTTGTCCATGTGGGAGCCAAATGAATCTGGGGCACTTTATACAAGCGATATTTCTCTAGGCACCCAGAACAGTGAGGTACCATGAAGACGTCCCTTCCAGCATTTAAGCATATTTGACACACTTGCACTGGATATCCAGGAATCGCCACATGAGAAGGCAGTTGTCCTCCATAATAACACCTTTCAATGTCCCTTAACCTATTTACTGCTGCTGTTACTGCAGCCCGGGCATGATCCGGGTAGCGAGCTGGTCCTGAGGCCATGACTGCAGAGAAAACAAAACAAATGCTCACTGTTACTGCAAGTCCCACTTCACCGAACACTCTCTTTACTTTTAAAATGGCTCCTCTGCTGCTGTGTTTACTTTACTACCCCACCCTGTAATGGCGGCCGCAGCACCCCTTCGCATCAACATTCAGAAATTGGGTCATGCCACTGTGCATCCGATTTACACACACTACTGATAACTTTTGCTCAAACTGCACAAACTTGCACTGTTCTTTTTCTAACACATTTACATGACTTTCCACGGACTTTTCACTTGCTGAAAACATTTCTTTAGCTCATAGTCCCTTAAAGCCTCAGGATTTCAAGCACAGGATTGCCTGTAAACTAGTGCTGCACATTTGGCTACAACTCACAGTCTCTCTCTGGCTTTGAAACTTTAAACTGATGCTGAATCCATGACTATGCTCACATTCAACAGCCTAGCAGACTTGCACTTGCTGGTGAAACTTGACACAGTTATTTGCAAAGCGACTACACTGCTGCATACATATTCAGCTGGCTTTTGACAGAAAATCACTGTCTGAGCAACTTTTACTGTTGGTACTCACTGTTATCAGTAGCTGTTTGCTGCGATGGAAAACGTCTTCAGCCAGTCTTGGAGGCCTCAGAAAGAAAACGGGTGGGCAGTCCTGCCGATCATCTCCCCGATCACCACACTCGCAATTCAGTCGATCGAGATACGGGTTGAGCCCGATTTTGAACAGAAAAGTCTATTTTTACAAGTTTTACAGCACTTTTTAATCACCGCGATGCTCCTCCACCAAGCCAGAACACGCACTCCACTCACACTCCCTCTCGAATGCTGGGCAGTCACTGTAGAGCTGGCTGAGGGGCAGGACTGATTGCAGCCTCACCAATCACACGACACCATGCAAATGAGCCTCTTCTTCCTCGTGAGGGCTCTTCTCTTCACGGCGATTGTCGAGCAGGCAAATTTAAACTGCAGAAACCACTTTTTTTTCCTTCAACTGATTCCATGGCGGGAGCCCATTTCAGTCATTTAGCATGGCCATTCACACAGCAAGTCTCTCAGTTTACTCAAAAGCATTTCCAACGTCCAGGGCACAATTTTCCTGTTGCTACCCCTAGTCTTCCACACTTTTCTTTATCACAACAGTTCTTTAAAAAAGCATTTCCAACGTCCAGGGCACAATTTTCCTGTTGCTACCCCCAGTCTTCCACACTTTTCTTTATCACACACAGTTCTTTTGAAAAGCAGGCAAAAACGCTGTAAACATTTGATGCAGGACAAGGGCACACTCTTTTAACTTTGCTGCTCCTTGATAAACAGTTGGCATTTTAACAGCAGCATAAAAGCCACAGCACAAAGCAACACACTAGTTAAATTGCTTCAGCTTTTTGGGCTACCCACTGCCAGATAGCCAAAACGCTAGCTCCTTGCCCGAGCACCTTTCCTCCCAAAATTAAAATCCAAAGCGGTGTCTCCATTTTGTAAGGCCCTCACCCCCTGCCTTTTTGCAAAATGACAGGTGGCATGCTGTTGAAGCTGACAGCAGTACCTGGTGGGGACTGGGTTCGGGGAGGACTAGGTTACTCGGCACAGGGAGCCTAGGTTTGGCTACTCTGCACAGGGGCACCCAAGTAAATCCGAACACAGGAAGCAATAACTGTAATGTCCAATACCAGGAATGGGATTCTAGAGTGTGGTTTTTATTCATATCCAAACTGAACAAACAAAGCATAGATGGACCCCCATGTGGCTACATTCCTGGTAATGCAGATTAGAGCAACAGAACACTTCTTTACTATTCCAGTCCTCTGGCTCTGAACCCACCAGGCACACAGCCCGGACTTGCACGCAGCTTTGGGTACACAGCCCGACTTGTACACTACTTGGGTTTTTCCCATGGCCCGGCTCCCCTGCCGGCCACTTGATCCACGGTCCATATGGGAATGAACCAGTTTTCCTGTTGGTGGCTCCCCAAACCACCTTAGAGCCTTCAACTCCTAAAGGGAAATTTTCCTTCCAATCCCACGTCTGGGTATTTCTCTCATCACTGGCCCAAGTGCATAAGGCAAAGTAGAAATCCACAGAGCAAATCCGTAGAGGTGGACCTAGTTACTGAAGATTGGGGGGTCTTCCACCTCCAGCTCCCACAATCCATACCCAGCCATTTCTCTGGACACTAATCAACTCTTTGAAAGCTTGGCAATGTAGATTACAGGGTAAACGTATGGCACATCTCCTCTACATGTCTTGACTTTCCCCTTGTGCTGGACTTGAACATACTTTTACTTTTGGCTAAGCCTATTACTCTAGGCCTCCCACTACTTCAGCAGTCCAATCCCCACTTTAACACAGTTCAGGATAAAACATGGGCCCTTTAGAAAGAGCTCACCCTTCGGTTGCAGGTGCCCGACAGGCAAATCTCGAAATCTTCTTGTATCCCACACACATGGAAAAATAAGGCAGCTTCTTCTCTAGCAGGAACCAGGGGATTGCCCCTGGAATAGGAGGCAAACTTTCCAGCCCCATCCCCTCAGGGATGGGACACAGAGACCCATATCAGCGGTCTCCACCACTTAAAAGAACAGCTTACTGTGTCCCTCTTTAGGTGGAAACACACACCTTTCCCTAAATGTAGCTGTATTTCAGAGCTTAGGCTCCAAGAGCCCGTGCACAGAACTGCTGTGCTCCTCTCACAACAATCTCCAACTACAGACTGACCACTGACTGTTGAAAACTCCCAACATTCTAATCTAACTCCCTTCTGCAGATTCCAATGTGGCTCATGCAGCTGCGATAGGTCTATGGTGATGTCATCCCTCCGTCTCAGCTGAGACTGAGAACAGAGTGAGATGGCGTGAAATCCATTTAACTGGAGTTTCACAAGCTGCCTTCCCTGCCTACCCCTAGGTCTTACTGGGATTCTAGTAACCCCAGGTAACAGGGGGGTTACACATGTACCCAGCGTCCATATAAAAGTGGGAAGGAGGGAAATCCTGTCGACTTTTGGGGCACCTCCCTGTATGCAAACAAGAGGTGGGGAAGGTACTTCTCCCAGTCCCTCCCATGTTGTTCAGCAAATGCTTGGAGCATTGACTTCAGGGTACCATTAAATCTTTCCACAAGCCCACTGGCTTGTGGCTGATAAGGTGTTGTGTGCCTCTGCACCACCCCACACTTCTCCCACAAACATTTCATCAGGTCCAACATGAAGGAACCCCCTCGATCAGTGATAACCTCCTGCAGAAACCCGACACAGGAGAAATCCAAAGTAAGGCATCTGTCACTTTTTCTGTCCTCAGTGAGGATAGGGCGACTGCCTCTGGGTACCAAGTGGCATAATCCACTACAGTCAGGATGAACCTCTTCCCGGAGCAGCTGGCGTATTTAAAGGCATCTTGGCATGGCTCCTCCACTCTGGGCAATGGAATATGGGTGGCTTAGGTTTTCTTACTTGCCTTCCCTATTTCTTGGTACCAGTAACAAGACCTGCAATACTCTTTCACCTGCTGGGTGAAGTTGGGCCAATAGAAATTCTGAGCCAACCGCTGCATAGTGCACGTGATTCCCAGATGACCAGACAAAGGAATATCATGTGCAATCTTGAGCAACTGCTCACAATACCCCTGGGGAATGACAAGCTGCCTGCTTATCACCCCCCCCCGTCTTCACAGCCTGAGTATACATCAGTCCATTTTCAAAATAAACTTCATGTTTACTGTCACCTCCCTGTGCTCCGTCAGAGTCTGCCCAAGCCCTCAGCTTCTCTAGACTAGGGTCACTTTTCTGAGCAGCTGCAAACTCCTTACACATTCCCAAGGCATGGGGCATGTCCCCTTCAGTCTCTAAACTAGGGTTCCTAGCACTAGCATCAGGGCACTCAGGATCACTGCCATCCCTAATCCTCTGACAATGGGTCACCCCTCCTCCTTCGGAGTAACCCTCCGTAGCTGTGTGGTTAACTGCTACTGGATAAATATCTACCCCCTTTTCATTAATCTCTATATCAAGTGACACAGGCTGGGGAACCAGCCTTCCAGTGGTTTCCACAATGGCTTCTGTGGGATCCAGGGAACTACAATTTTCCCTTGCCACTTGGCTATGGGTTACTGCACACACCATCCCATTTGAGATTGTCGCCAAAGATGATGTCAACTGCTAAAGTTTCGGCTACAGCCACCTGTTGTACAGTTCCCCCTGTTTCACTCCAGTCTAGGAGAACACTATTGAGTGACAATGTGGTCTCCCCACCAGTGAACCCTTGCACAGTTACAAATTCATTGGGTATAAGCTGACCAGGTTCTACCAGATCCCCTTTACCAGTGTCAGGGATGCCCCTGTGTCCCTTAACCCTTGTGTCTGTGCCCCATTCACTGTGACTGTGTGCATGTGTTCCCTCATGTTCACAGGCATGCTTTCAGGGACACATAAACAACCCACTTTTTTCCAAGCCCCATGTCGCGTATTGCTCATCCTTTTGGGACACTGTCTGGTAACACGCCCAGTTTCTTTACAAACCCAACATTCAGTTCTTTTCTCAGAGATCGCTTTTCTTTGAAACCTGGGGCAAACTGGTTTCAGTGGAGGCAGTGAGGGTTTTAGCTGCCCTGAAGGTGCGCTTTTCCCTTTCTGCGCTGCCATGCCCGCCCCATTCACCCTCACAGCAGGTCTGCTCTTGGCATAGCGGTCCCAGAGTTCAGCAGCCTCTTACACTGTTTTGGGATCTCGGTCCTTCAGCCAGGTTTTCAGCTCTGCTGGGCATGCCCAAAAAACTGTTTCAACAAAATAGCATTTTCAATTTTATCTACAGAGTTTGCTTCAATTCCCTCCCACCAACGTTTTAAACAGTGACGTTGTTTCATTGCTAGTTCCTCGTAGCTCATGTCAGGGCTTCTCCTGAGCTTACAGAATTTAGCTCTGTAGGCTTCTGTAGTTAAATCAAGCTTTTTTAAAAGTGCAGCTTTAAGTTTGCTGTAGTCATTATCGTCCTCATTGTCCATTTGACCCAATGCATCCTGAGCTTTCCCGGTAAGTAGCGGGGATAGCCGGAAGCTCCATTACCCTCTAAGAATTTCAGCCTGAATACAAACTTTTTCAAAGGAATTTAAAAAGGCATCCATATCCTCCCCCTCTTTAAATTCAGCTACCAATTTGGAATTCAATTGGTAACCCAGTCCTGTAGTTCCAGTTAAACCCAAGCCACTTACCTGCTCTGGTGCTGGTGGTTGGAGTCGTAGCTTCTCCAGTTCATGTTGCCTCTGGCGCTCATGCTCTTCACGGTCAGCCTCCCACTGTTCTCACTCTGCCTCTTGCCATTCTCGTTTAGTCTCTCACCGTTCTCGTTCAGCCTCCCTCTGGAACTCCAGCCCCAATCTGCGCAACTCAATCTGCAGCTTGATTGCTTCTGGCTCCAGAATGCTTGTGACCTTCCCCCTGCTGCTGTGGCCCTTCACTGACACTGGTCTGCTGTCATCCTTACTGGATCTGGACACTGCACTGGCCGCTAGCCCCTCCACATCCAAGGTTTGGTCTTTTACAGTCACAGTCTGTGACTTGATGCTCTGGGTATCTGCTGCCATCAAGGCATCCATGAGGTTCTGCTTGGTGGCTCTTCCCTCATACAGGACTCATCTATCTTGGCACAACTGCTTCAAGTAGTCTACAGTGTGCTCACTGTAGTTGGAAACCATCTTCTTCCCTAACTATGGCTACTCTAACTTGCACTATAGAAAAAAAAATAAAACAGGTAGGAACTTGACTGTAAACAAAATGATATAGTTCTGTTTCCTTTTTAAAAATAAATCACTGCCTTATTTTGCAAGTGAGCTGTACAGTATTAAGCTGACACACTGGACAGTTAAAGCTTGTGTTACCAATTTTATCCACACTGCTTCCAACCAAATCTGTCACAAACACACTCAGCAGGTTAGGCCCTCTGCTCCCATAGTGCCAACCTCTGAGCACAGTATTGTGAACAGGTAACAGACAGGGTAACCCTCCTGTCTGCTTGTGGGTCTGAATCACCTTTAGTCTCAAGTTCTGGGGGGATTCAAACTGTGAACCTTATGCTAGCATACCCAAATGTACAGGCTCAGATAATCTTCTCTTCGTGGGGATGCAAGATATCTTTCACCTAAGGGCACCTAACCAGGTATCCAAAATGAACCCTTAAAACTCTATAAAAGACCATAGGTATATTCTTACCTTTTCCCAGTTTAGTAACATCATCAAGCTTATGAACAGTTTTTGTCAGTCTTACCCCTCTATACGTCACATGCAAAAAGAACTTCGAAGACACACCCAGGCAGTCTTTCAAAATAATATATTTACTAAAATGGATAAAAATATGTAAAATGTAAACACAGAATGCTATAACAAAAAGCATAAATCACTTAAAAGTACAAGATTAAAGTACAAAACATAAACTCCTACCACAATACAATTAAACTATTTCTATCTAATGTATTACCTATTTATAGTGCTTAAATTAGATCAGAGATCTTGTTTCTTAATAGTCCAAAAAGATATGTTCATAAGCCCAAACACAGTATACAGTTTAAAACTCTGTGTTTCCACACCCTTTCTATGAGGTTATCTATCTCCTCCTTTTAGAATATAAAAAATATACAAAGACGATGTCCTATCAGGAGGTATTTCAAATAAGCTGACATCAGCAAAAACTAATTTCCCAATATGATTCCTTAATTAACATCCCCTCTTTGATCTCGAGCAGTTCCTATTCCCAGGGCACATCAAAGGATTTTATGACTTGTAGCACCATGGTGGTATAACATGTTTTTTTCTCTAAGACATCATAAAAGTTTATGAGTCCTATATCCTGGTAGCTGGGTCAGTTCTAATTAAGTCTTTCTGGTCCTTTAATTACCTCCTGGTTTCAAGTTAATATATCCTGTAGCTTCTCTGACCTGGGGGGAGGCACCCATAGAACACTGTGACAATCACACACTACATTTTTATATTACAAATATCATAGAACAATCATAACCAGCTGGCCAAGTGTCACACTCCCTACTTAGGGTTATCTGGAGGTCTAATGCACTGCATGCAGCTGCTCCAGAATGTGGGGACCTGGTTGATTGGTGGGTCTCTACAGTCAGAGCATATCACACATAAGGAGGCAGTATAGCGCCGTGGACTAAGGCTCTGAGCTGCAAATCTGGAGACCTGTGTTTGAATCCCACAGCTCCAACTTGCATACTGTGTGACCCTGAGCAAGTCACTTAACTTCCTTGTGCTTCCTGGTTGCACCTGTAAACAAGCTTCAGCTAATGTGTCTCTCCTGGTTAAAAAAAAAAAACATCAGTGCTGCATGACCTTCACTGATGCCTATTCAATGACGTGTCGATTTCATGGTAGGCTTGATAACATATAAGGCCTTGCATGGTTTGAATCCTAGATTCCTGGAAGATCTCATGTCCATATATACCCTTTTGCCCTCTCCACTCCGCTGAGGTGGGTCTATTATTAGTCCCACAATTAAGGTTAAAGTTGTCAAAGAACAGAGCTTTTGGGGTGGCTGCCCCTTTGGTGTAGAATTTGTTGCTGTTCTGTGTCTGTAATTTTCTGTCTCAGTGGAAGTCTTTCAGAATGTATTCAAGTCTTATTTGTTTACATTAGCCAGTAGTAACTACTTATAATTATAATTCTGCTGAATGGTATGCTTTGTTTGCTTATGACTGTTTTTTTGTTTTTTTTCCTGCTCTAAGGTGCCCTGGGCCACATGGCTACGGTATCATAGAAATAAACTTGCATTGCTCTTATTGAAGGGTGATTACGATGAAATTGGACTCCTTGGATAACCTCTGAATGCCTAGATGGAACTCAGAAGTCTCAGAAGAATTAAGAAATACTCTAGTTTGGCCCAGGATGAAATGCCCCATGTCGCAGAGGCCTCCTGTCTGCCTCCTTCTAACCTCTAAGCTCCACCCACACCCATACTCCTTGAGACATTAGCACCAACACTGGCAGTCTTGAGGTGGGCATGTTAAAGAAGTAGTACACCTTGACATATATGTGTTTGCTTTAGTTTGTTTTCACTGTTCACACCAGCCCCAGCAACTAGCCTGAGGGTCTCCATTTTGTGGTTGTTGAAATCTCATTGTCCCTAAGAGCTGCATTAACATATGAGAACATGATGCCACAGCACCCACTTACACCATGTAAATCTGTGCGGAAAGTACACATAACCTGAAAACAACTCTCTAGAAACACACAGATCACATGCAGTTTAAAGACAACCCTTGTGTTACATCTAAGACAGATTGTAAAGCTAACTGAAGGTAAATGTGGTATTTCACACCTTGCTGATATTTGTTTTGTTGAAATCAAAGTAAGCAGACAGTTAGACTGTGGAGTCTAAAGGGTGCTGACACATAATGTTCTCATATACCAATGCAGCTGTCATACACAATGAGATTTCGACAACCAGAAAATGGAGACCCCCCCAGGTTAGTTACAGGGGCTGGTCTGAACAATGAGAACAAACAAAAGCAAACATATATCACCAACAGCTACACAAAAAATAGTTGTCTGTTGACAAGGAAACAAATAACATTTACAAGATATGAAGGAGTACTGCTCTTTCAAGGTGAACAAATCACCTGCTCCCTACTGGTAGAAGGAGGTTGTTATAAATACAAGAAAAGACAGCCCTGATAAATTGGACTTACATCAACACCTTTCCATTGAACTGTGCAGGGACAGCTTGCTTTCAGCTTTAGGGCCCCCCAATGGCTCAATGAAATCCCAGTGCACATTCTAAATTCCCAATGCATCTCGCAATTCAAAAATAGCCTAAGGCAACACCTTCTTACTAGGACAGTTTTTGACTGCCTCTAGGACTCTAACACCCATAATGCCCACTTACCCACACTCTCCTTCCCCTTCCTTTTACCCCCACTTTTCCCCTAGCCCATCCCACTGTCTTCCTTGTCCCCTGTGCCTTTTCCCCCACTGGATCAACCTTATAACCAACCTACTACTACCTCTACCTCCCAACCTCCTAGACAAAGTCACTTCTGTTGACCGCCCACTCTCCCCCGACCCCAGTCTCCCCTTCCCCTCACCTTGACTCCTCCTCAGACTCTCACACTAGGTGTCACACCTCTTTATCTCCTTCGCTACATACAAACATTGTCCTTTACCCTAGCTGAATGTTCTTGATGCTGTACTAATACCATTGGTACAATCAATGGCATTGTAACTTTATTGTATACTAGCTACCTACTATTCTAATATTGTATATAAACTGTTTGTTATTGTTGTCATTGCCACTGTTTGATGTGGAACCTTTGTAAAACAGCTCTGAGTTCAGAGGTATACTCCGAATCCCTAAATAAATAAAAATAAAAATAAAGAAGATAACTGATGAAACAGAGGAGCAGTAATGTAAAATATTTTGGTGCAAGATACTAAGGTAAGTGCACAGATCTGACCCAGTGTGAACAAGGAGAAATTGGGCTACAGTGAGGGTATTTTTTCCATGAATAAACAATAATGAAAGTAAGTAAAAAAAAAAAAGATTTATAACAAAGCTAAGGCTAGTGACGTACAAGGAAATCATGAAAAAATATCTCAAGCAACAAATAAATAAAAACATAGAGATAAGGAAGGTGAAAGAGAATGTACTAAATATTTGTGGTCAGTCTAAAAGGAAGTAAATGCAAATTGCTAACAACAGAATTCTCAAGGAAGGGTGGGGTGCATCAAAACTAGACTAGTGATATTATTATGGAGGATAGGCAGTTTTGCCCAGTGCTTACAGAAGGGTGTTAAAGGACATTATAGCATATTTAGTTTATATGGACTTTCAAAGAGCACTTGATAAAAGTGCAACATAGACTAGTTATGATTTTGGCCTATATTCTAATTAAGGACATTGTTTTCTTTTTGTAACATTTATGTTGGTCCAATAAAAGGTACCAAACTATTTGCTTCTGGATCTCTCATATAAAAGGCAGGATGTTAAAGGAAATGGGAGAAGACTAACAGCCTAAAAAAATGTCCGACTGTGGCATAGGCAAGAAGGCCTGAATGACCTTTTGCTCATATGCTTATTTTTTTTCTATCCACATTTTTCTGGACCTAGCCATCCAGTGCTTCAGTCTGCAACAAGTGACCTCACAGTCAGCCTACATCTCTTTTTTCATGCCTCCAACAATGTTCTCAGGTTGGGAGTGCTCCCATCTGTTAGAATCTGGTGAGGAGGTGGCAGATCAGAACCCAAGGGTGCCAGACCAGACAGAACTTAATCCTGATGGCTAGGAGTATTTCAGATTTTCTTCCAGTATCTCTAATGCCTGTAAGTCTGTATATTATCACCACTGTAACATCTACCAAGCATGTTACTTCCTTAGCTCCTCCCTTACTGAGATCATCCATGTATTCATGTCCATTTACCTGGATTATGATGCTCCCTCCTTTTTAGTCTACCTAACTTTCTTTTCAACAATATTTACAAGTTTGCATCATACAGTGTTACCATAAAAAACCCATCACTGCTCACTCTGTGAGACCCTTGAGACATTACATCCTCTTGATCATATTAAAGTAAACTGTTATGTGTTACTCAGTCGGAATTTTCACCACAAAGCCCTTATGACTTAGTTAATCTGCTTGAAGCTGGCACTATGGTGCACAGCTTAGTGCTTAGAATGATGAAGGCGTGACCAGTGGAGTTCCACAGGGCTCAGTACTGGGATTGGTCCTCTTTAATGTCTTCCTAAGTGACACTGCTGAGGAACTGGAAAGAAAGGTTTGATTTTTTTGCAGAAGATGCCAAGATTTGCAAAAGGGTGGACACTCAGGAGGGTGTGGAGAGAATGAGCAGGGATCTGGGGAAACTCAATCAGTGGTCTAAAGCATGGCAGTTGGGGTTCAATGCCAAAAAGTGTGAAATCATTCACCTAGGGCACAGGAACCCAGGCACTGAGTATAAAATGGAAGAGAAGGTACTGACAATCATTAAACTGGAAAGGGACCTTGGTGTTATCATATATGACAACCTCAAGGTGGCAGGGCAGTGTAACAAAACAGTGGGTGGGGATAGTGGGATGTTGAGATACAGAGGGGGGGTCATATCCAGCAGAATGAGAGAGGTGGAATTGCCACTGTATCGCTCCCTGGTGAGAAACCACCTGGAGTACTGTGTCCTGTTTTGGAGCCCACACCTCAGAAAGGACATAGACAGGGTAAAGACAGTGCAGTTAAAGGCAGCTAAAATGCTGCTGGGGTTGCACGGAAAGCCCTACATGGAGAGAGGAGGTATCTCAACATGTACACCCTGGAAGAGAGGAGAGCAAGAGGTGATATGATAGAGACCTATAAATACCTAATGGGGTGTAGGAGGGAAGTCTCTTTCTAATGAGAAGGAGTACCAGGAGCAGGGGACATGCAATGAAGTGGAGGTGAGTTTAAGAGAGATGTAAGTGGTGGAGGCAAAAACAGGGGAGGCTTCAGCATGCAAGGGATAGACATTGAAGTGTATTACAAAACAAGCAGAGAGGAGGAAGGGTTGCAGGAGACCAGTTTGAGTCCGCAGAGATAGATTAGGCAGGGAATACCTAGGCTGACTGGGTGGGTCAACTGGTCCTTTCCTGCTGAAGAATTCTCTTTCTGTGGTAACTTGCGTCAATCAACACTGCCCAAGTACAAAATGACATGATACAAGACAAAGTTTGTAAAAAGGGCATTTGTAATAACTGGACCTGTGCTGTTGAAGCACCTTGCTGATAATATTTAATTGTTCAAAAATACATGATTATTCAAAATTATAATTTTTCTTAAAGAAAAAGTCTGCTTGCCATTGTTTTTTTATTAGAATTTGAATGTATTAACGAATGTAGAACATTATTGTATTTATTATGTGATTTATTTTACAATTTTCGGCCACTTAAGACACACCACACTGAGACTTGTTTCCAGATGCATCCTGGAAGAAGAGGGGAGTTAAGTGACTTGATCATGGCCACACAGTATTGAAGTGGTGGCTGTTGAATTCAAACCCAGTTCTCCAGATTTGCAGCTTCATGCTATTAACCACTTCACTGTACTGCCTCTCTTGTTATACTTGTATGGTTGTTAAACGATTTTGTATGTTTTAACAGATGTGACTGAAAACATGGGCTTTTAACATAGCCCACCATCCTGGTTTTAAATAAACAAATAAACTGTCAACTGGCACAACTCTGATCAGTCCAGAATGCCACCGGCTGCCACTTCCCTTGCAATAAAAAGCATTATATCACCCCTGTTCTCACAATCTCCACCCTCTCCCATTCCTTTATGGATCCATTTCCAACCTGCACTACTTGTCTTTAAAATCCTCCACAGTTAGGACCCGCCTATTGGTGCAGCTTTAGGGTCGCCACTCATGGTGCTGGTGCCCTGGGTTTGGGAATGTGCCAAGGATGTTGGGGACTGTCTGGAGAATCCCATAGGATGTTCTCCTTCTCCGAGGAGGAAAGGCAGCATTCTCCTCTGCAATACATCCATTGTTCATCTAACCACTGATGGCAGTGCAGATGGAGGAGCTTGAAAAGAGAATGCAGCTTGACTACAGGCGCAACCACACAATTTTGCATCCACATGCACGCCATGGAGCACTCACCAGCAGTATCCTTGAGGAATGTGAGTAACTAAGTGAAAAACCCCAAAGCACAGCGGCATGGAACTTTCCGACTTTGGCCACATCACTCCAACTGATCTCCACCCTCCGCACTGGTAGACTGGACTGGAGCACTTCCCTGCCAAGATCCCAGATGGAATCCACCAATAGTGGATACTATTGACCCCATGAGGACAGCTAAATTGCACAAAAGATGTGTGATAGGACTGGAGGTCACCAGGCAGAGGTGGGTAGCTCTTGTGATCAGGGGATAAAAGAAAAGGAAACTGCACCTCACCTGTACTGTAATGCTGCCATGAGAGATGCACAGCTGAATAACTAATTAAGCAATAAGGCCAAATGAAGAGTGTCTGACCAGTTAACAAAAAAATTAAAAAACTCCACGGTTCTGCTCCTGAGCATCTCTAACATTCTGTGGGCTCCAGTGTGGCTGCCTCTGCATAAAGAAACACAGTGGGGAGGAATCTGTTCCTAACAACGCTGAGTCACAAGTTACAGAGAATAGGAACATGACTGACTCACCACTCTAGTTTGTTTTTCAGAAATTCAGTTGACATTTTTAAAAGTTTTGCACCCAAAACAACCTTAGAGGCATTATATGTTAACCAACTTTTCAAGGATGACCTCTTCCTCATGGCTCAGATTAACTCATATTGCCTTGTGCTTATTTCAGATTCTTTACTTTTGTTCATAGGCTATAGCTTCTTCGCCTCACTTTTATTTAAGAAATGTCAAATGAATCTTAATAAAAACATAGAAGCATAGAATTTGTGAGCAGATAAGGACCACTTAGACATCTAGTCTGCCCATTTTCTCTGCCTATACTGACACTGTAGACCCCATTTTATCTCCAGCTACTTCTCCTCACCGTCTCCCAGCCAAGATTCCATTGTGTCTATCCCATGCATACTTGAACCCCACCACTGAATTTGCCCCCACCACCTCCGCTGGAAGTATGTTCTAGGCATCCACCACTCTTTCAGTGAAGAAGTACTTCCTCACATCCCTCCTAAATTCACCCTTCCAGCTTCTTTGCATGCTGTCTTGTTCTTGTGCACTTTCTCTGAAAAATATTCCCCTTCTGCACCTTATTCACCCCCGTGAGGTCTTTATAGGTTTCTATCATGTTCCCCCTCTCCCTCCTCTCTTCCAGGGTGTACATACTGAGATCCCTCAGTCTCTCCTCATAGGGCTTCTGATGCAGCCACTGCACAATTTTAGTTGTCCCCCTCTGGACTGACTCTGCCCTGTCTATGTCCTTCCTTAGATGTGGTCTCCAGAACTGGACACAGTACTCCAGGTGGGGCCTCACCTACTATCTATACAGTGGTAACACCACCTCCCTCTTTCTGCTGGTGATACCCCTCCCTATGCACCTCAGCAACCCACCGGCCCTATTTACTGCCTTGTCGCACTGCCTTGCCACCTTGAGGTCATTCGATATAATTACACCAAGGTCCCTTTCCTGTTTTGTGAGTGTCAATACCTCTGTCCCCATTTAATACTCTGCCTCTGGGTTTCTATGCCCTAGATGCATAATTATGCATTTTTTCTCATTGAAACCTAGTTGCCATGCCTTGGACCAGTCCTCAAATTCTCTCAGGTCTCTGTGTATTCTCTCCATCCCATCAGGAGTGTTTATCCTTTTGCAGATTTTGGTGTTATCTGCGAAGAGGCATACCTTTCATTCCAGTTACCCTGCAATGTAATCTGCTGGAATACAGGCAAAGACATAAAACTGCCGCACACCGCTAGTGGTCACTTACAGCCCCATGCTAAAACCCCTTCAGGAAATTGTTAAAGAGCTACAACACATGCTGAGAGAAGATGAAACATTGAAAGACATCTTCCCTGAACAATCTGTCATTGCCTATAAGCAATCCCCCAGCCTCCCGAACATAATAATTTGTAACAAACTCCCAGCCGATCAAAACAACCAGAAAACAAGAGGGACAACACCATGCAATGTGGCAAGATGTAAGACCTGCACTCACATATGCACACAGGCCACCATTGAGACAAGCCAGAACAACATAATACACATTAATGGATCCTACACATGTCAATCCAGCAATGTGGTTTACCTAATTCAAATCAAATCAAATCAAATGTTATTTCTAGTGTGCTTTTCTTAAATCAAAGTGCATTTACAAATGCAAACCAACACACAGCTAAATTAAAAGACAGCATGCATAAAACTAAATATCCCTCCCAAATGCTAAATTAAATAAATAAGTTTTCAATGCGGATTTAAATGTCTCACTGCACAGGCAATCCCTAATCCGATGAGGTAGAGAGTTCCACAGGGTCGGGGCTGCAAACGTAAAAGCCCTAGCACCGGACGTCTGTAAACGGACCCTGGAAAACTCTAGAAATCTCTCATCGGTGGAGCAGAGAGGGCAGAGGGGGTGGTAAGGTCATAGGAGGTCTTACAAGTAGCCTGGTCCCTGTCCATGTAGGGTCTTATAGGTCAGCACCGCGACCTTGAAGATGATCCTCCATCGCACCGGCAGCCAATGCAGTTCGCACAGCACAGGCGTGACATGGCAAGATCTTAATTGCCCTGTCAACAGCCTGGCCACTTTGAATTCAATGCAAGAAGTGCACAAATGGATGCTATATTGGGGAAACTAACCAACCACTGAAAACCAGGATGAATCACCACCACCACACAATAGTAAACCAGATTATCAGCACTCCAGTAGGAAACCATTTTTCACAAACAGATCACTCTGTCTTGGATTTATCTGTCTTGATAGTAAGAGGCAACTCCAGAAACACACAGGACAGAAGGACATGGGAAATGAAATATATTAAACAATTTAAATCTAAAATTTCTGGACTGAATTGGGACATCAGTTTTTATGTCACACTATGGTAAGCTGTAATTATTTTTTTTTGTGTACTAAATCATGCCATTATTTATCACACTTTGGTTCTGTATTTGTCCAGGAAGGGAACAAGACTTCTGGGCGATTGGTTTAAGTGCTTCATTGGTAAGCTTTTAAACTAGTCAATGGGGGAGGCACTGATAAGCAGCAGGGAATTCCCAGCCTCCTCCCACAAAACAGGGTACTAAATGAGATAAAGACCAAGGTAGAAAGGTCAGTAGGGAGCAGAACAGGGGTAAATGGAGAAAGCAAAGTCAATGAGGACAGGGATGGTGCTACAAGAGGTAAAGCCATCAAAAAATGGAGAGTAATGAGTACCAATGCCCGTAGTCTGGGTAACAAGCTTCCTGAATTAGTGGTCTTGATGGAAGAGGAACATCTGGATATTGTGGCAGTCACAGAAACATGGCACACACAGAACCATGACTGGGATGTAAACATACCAGGATACACTATCTACAGTAGGGCCAGGGAAGGTAAAAAGGAGGAGGAGGAGAAGTAGATAACTACATAAGGGAAGGAATCAAAGCAACAGAACAAAATGGTAAACGGGGAGGAGAGGAAGCACTATGGGTCAAATTGGAGACAGGCAATGGCACCACAATCTGCACAGGGGTTGTATAGAGACCCCCATCTCAGGAAATGGACAAGGAAATGATAGAAGGTATCCTTAGAATGGCAGAAAAAGGGGAGATATTGTTGATGGGGGATCTGAATATGCCAGATGTTAACTGGAGTGCATTTGCAGCAGCCACTTCGAAGAGTGGGGTCATTCTAGATGCCCTACAGGGGGCATGCCTTAGACAACTAGTATTGGAACCCGCTCGAGAGAGGAGCAATCTTAGACCTGGTACTCTCAAATGGAGATAGAGAGAGGATCACAGATTTAGAAGTGGGTAGCCATCTGGGGAACTAGCGACCATCGAACAGTATGGTTCACGATAAAAACAGCAATAGAGTCAAGCCATACAAAGGCAAGGGTACTGGACTTCAGGAGCGCTGACTTTGCCAAAATGGGTGAGTGCCTAAGGAATGCACTAGCAAATGAGCAGGAAAGAGGGGTGGAAGAACAATTGGAAATAATCAAAACTGCTATCACAGAGGCAACCAGCCTTTGTGTGAAGCAAATAAACAAAACAATGTCAGAAACCACTATGATTCTCAAAGGAGGTATCAGGGAAGGTTAGGGAGAAAAAGAAAGCATTCAGGAAGTACATGGAATCGCAGAAGGAGCAAGACAGAGAACTGTATCAGTTAAAGCAAAATTAAGCAGGGAAGGCAGTCAGAACAGCAAAGGCCCAAACTGAGGAAAAGATAGCCAACTCAGTTAAGAAGGGGGATAAAACCTTTTATAGGTACATCAGAGAACGATGGAAGACCAAGGGAAGGATAGTGAGGCTTCATAATGGGGAGGGAGTGGTCAGACAGTGACTGTGAAAAGGCAGAGATACTAAACAAATATTTTTGCTCAGTGTTCACAAATGAAGATTGAGGGTACCTAAACCACACTCTGGATATGGGGGTTGATACCAGCCCATTTACAGAAGAGAGTTCTGAAAGAACTCTTAAAACTGAAGGTGAACAAAGCAATGGAGCCTGATGGGATTCATCTCAGAATTCTAAAAGAACTAAGGGTAGAACTAGTGACACCACTGACTACCCTCTTTAACAAATCATGGGAGGATGGGGTGGTACCTGAGGACTGGAGGAGGACAGATGTTATTCCACTTCACAAAAGTGGGAGCAGGACAGAAGCAGGAAACTACAGACCTGTTAGTTTAACCTCAGTGATAGGAAAAATGATGGAATCACTTCTGAACGAAAGAACTGTTGAGTACCTAGAGGCCAGAGGGGCATAGGACCCAAGGCAGCATGGAGTCACAGTGGGAACGTCATGTCAGATGAATCTAATAGATTTCTTTGACTGGGTGACGAAAGTAGTAGATCAGGGAGGGGCTCTGGACATGGCCTACTTAGACTTTAGCAAGGCATTTGACACAGTCCCACACAAAAGATTAATATACAAGTTAGCCAGCCTTGGAGTGAGTCCCAAGATGGTGGCATGGGTAAAGAATTGACTGGAGAACAGGACATACAGGGCAATAGTAAACGGAGTCCACTCTGAACAAAGGGGGTTACCAGTGGGGTACCGCAGGGTTCAGTTCCAGGACTGGCCCTCTTCAATGTCTTTATAAGTGACATTGCAGAGGGACTGGAAGGAAAAGTATGTCTCTTTGCAGATGACACAAAGATCTGCAACAGGGTTGATACACAAGATGGGGTGGAAAGGATGAGAAGAGACTTGGCAAGGTTGGAGGAATGGTCAAATGTATGGCAGCTTAGATGCAATGCTAAGAAATGCAAAGTAATACACCTGGGAAACAAAAACCCAGGGGAAGAGTACACAATGGGGAGGGGGATGAGATACTAACAACAACAAAAATGGAAAGGGACCTGGGGGTAGTCATATCAGATGACATAAAGGTGGGCAAGCAATGTGAGAGGGCAGTAAGGAGGGCTGGGGGGATACTGGGATGCGAAAGGAGAGGCATCACCAGTAGAAAACAGGAAGTTGTTATCCCTCTGTACAGACAGCTGGTGAGACCCCACCTGGAGTACTGCATGCAGTTCTGGAGACCCAATCTCCACAAAGACATAGGCAGGATGGAAGCAGTCCAGAGGAGGGCAACTAAAATGGTGCAGGGTCTGCACCAGAAGACATATGAAGAGAGACTTAAGGAGCTTAATATGTATACCCTTCGAGGAAAGGAGGGAGAGGGGGGACACGCTAGAAACTTTCAAACACCTCAAGGGAATCAACAAAGTCCAAGATGGTAGCATCTTTCAGAAAAAGAGGTGTGCAAGAACAGGGGGGCACAATTTGAAGATAGAGGGGGGGCGGCTCAGAGGTAATGTGAGGAAGTATTTTTTCACGGAGATGGTTGTGGATGTATGGATTGGCCTTCCTGAGGAGGTTGTGGAGTCAAAAACAGTGGTGGAATTCAAGAATGCATGTGACAGACATAAAGCAGTTCTAGGGGGTTGGGGTAGGAGGAAGTAGGCTGTTGGTGACCTAGGATCTGCAGCATATCCATTAGGTAGGGAAATGGGCAGACTGGGTGGACCAAGCGGTCCTTATCTGCCATCAAATTCTATGTTTCTATGTTTATCAGTTCTTCTATATGTACTAGGAAGGAGAGTCTATTATCCAGCCATACCCCCAGATATTTTAATTTAATTACATACTCCAGCTGTTCACTAAGGATGGTGGTGATCAGGGGGAGTGTCCCAGCCGTGGCCGGGTTTGGTGAGTTGGGAAAGGGTGACAGGAACATTGCTTTTGGACATTTTGGGATTCAGGAGCAACTTCTGGTTTACAAGCTGAAGCTGCAGCAGATTGAATTCATCCTGGAGATCTATACATGCCGCATCAGGGGAAGGTCCACTGACAAAGAGCACTGTGTCATCCGCAGATAGATGTATTTGGGCCTTTTTGATGGTGGCATCAATTTTATTAATATAGATTGCAAAGAGCAGGGGACCCAGAATAGAGCCTTGTGGTATGCCCCTCAGAAGGGGTTTTAGTGGCAAGACTTCACCATCAGCCTTTATTTGCTGTGAACGGCCTCAGAGATAGTTATTGAACCATCTAAGAGATAGAGCATCCAAGCTGATGTTTCGGAGGGATGAGAGGAGCAGGCTGTGATCAACAGTATCAAAAGCCTTACTTAGGTCCAAAATACTGCACAGACACAGTTCTTGTTATCCAGCTCACACTGCCAAACATTAGTTGCCTTAGCTCGTGCCGAGATTGTGCTGTGTTGTGTTTTAAAGCCTGATTATAATGGGTTGAGCAGCTTTGCTGAATCCAGGTGATTCCTAAGCCGTGTATTCACGATTTTTTCCAGCAACTTGGACAGGATTGGGAGAACAGAAACTGGCCTGTAATTGTTAAGGTCACTGCGATCTCCGGACCTAAACAAGGGGATGACATTGGCCATTTTCCAGATGAGAGGTAGGTCTCCCTGTAAGAGGGATAAGTTAAACAAATGTGTAATAGGCACCACTAGGACACAGTAGCCCATCTTTAAAAAAATATGGGTCGATGAGGTCGACATATAATACACAATGGAAAATAAATACACTACAAAGTAAGTGAAATATGATACAGTATCCTTGATATCAAATAGAGTAAGAGGGAATGAGGCTGTAAATGGTATACAAATGAGGCAGTGATAGCAGTAAAAGAATGGGATGGGTAAGCGGAGGAAACGCAGCAGGACAGGAGGTAGGAGAAGAGGACTGAGAATAATGGGGGGTCAATATGTCTAGTTAGAAGAACAGGAGGGGAACATGATCCTTGAAACACAGAAACATGGAATTTGATGGCAGAAGCAGACCGAAGGTCCATCCTGTTTACCCTTCCTATACTACCTCACCTCCAGTGACTTACTGTGTTGGTTGGCTGTTACCCCCCTCGGTCCCCCACCCCTTAAGGCTTTGAAGGACATGAAGGAGGAGAAGTGAATGATGAGTCTCTTGCAGAGGCAGGGATGTGGGAGGAGAAGATAGATTGCCCAGGAAAGGTTTTACAGCTGGGGAAGGACGGTATGTGTATCAGAATTCGGGAAGTAAGAGGAGACAAGACTATAAGAGTAAGAATAGATAGCAGGGATGGGAAGGGAAGAAATGTTTAGCAATAAAGATGGTACAGTGAGAGACGCACAGGTTCTCAATGGACAAGAAAGAAAGATTCTGGTAGAGGTAACAGTGCTGGGTGTGAAGGGGGCAGTTGAGGGCAAAACCTGGGGGTGAAACAATAGCAATGGAGGAGGGGTCCAGCCTAGCACAGGTAGATTTGGAGTCAAAACTGTAAACCATGTCAATGTAGTCAAATACCAGTAGGGTCATTTTCTTTTTTCTTTCAGTCAACTTTTTCATCTCCTGTTCACTGTTGATTTGCCCCATCTAGCTAGCCACCCAGCCCTGTCACCTACCTTCACTGAACATTTACCCCAACATCCTTGTTGCCCCATGGGGAATCACTGGGAGTGAAACTTACCTGACTAATTCTGGATCCATGTGGGAGACGGGTGCCCTGTCAGCAGTGTGCGGCCTGTGATCAGTAGGCCATCAGCCTGCAGCTCAGGGATTTTTCCATCAGCTTTCCCCACCACACGTTTTGGCATGCAATGATGCAAACGCCTACATGCACTGATGCATGGGCATGTTATTGGTGTCAGATGGCAGACCCTCCATCAACATGTGTACATGCTGCACTACTACTTTGCTTCCACCAGATGGCAGGTGAACAGCAAGAACATAATCTCCTGCCCTGAAGGAGGAGAGCTGTCCTGTGTGACACTCATCAGTCCTTTCCTGTCAGCCCCCAGCAACCTGAGTCTGTTCCCCCACCCAGTTCACTGGGGTATTAGACGGAAGTGCTACCATTGCACTACTTGGCCAATTACTAGCAGGATCTTGCTGAAGATAACTTTGCAGTGCACTGGGTTTGCCAAGCTTGGGGCAGTGTCCTAATGCCCGACATTGATATGGGAGGAGAAATCGAGATTTAAATCCAAAAAAACACCAGGGTATTTGAAGTGAGGGACATGGGGGGGGGCATCAAGAGTCATGAAGGCTAGAATGGAGGGTAACCCAGCAAGCCTCTTTTGGGTGCCATGGTGTCCATCTTTTTGTAGTAGACTAAGAGCTAGTTTGGGGCTGCCTGATGGCATAGTGAGTGGTACTATATGCTCCTAGGCTGGCGACATGGGTTCAGAAATGAACTCAGGAAACTGAATGGAAGGCCCAGGGGCTGAGGAGGCGCTGTCGCATGCCAACACTTCCAGCTGGGGAGGGATGGCACTGGGTTCCACCCCACTAGTGTCCACAGGGGTGGACCAGGGAGCTTACCTCTTCTTCAGGGGTGTACTAGCTGCTTGTGAGGTTTAACATGCCATGATTTGATATCAGGGAAGCGGCAGGGTTAAGGGAAGAAACAGAGAAACACCCCACCAGCAGGATGATGCCACCTCAGGGAATGGGGCACAGAGCCTGGCAATTCTCGGCAAGGCCTTGGTGTAGGCCACCAGTACTGTTGCCACCTTAGGACAATGTCTATTCGGGAGAATGGGCAACGTGACTCCGAGTTTGGCAGACGACTTAAGTCCCTCAAGCTAGAGCCAGGGTGGCCCCTAATCTGACTCACTTTGGTGGGCCCTAGCTACCAGCTGGCTACCACTTATGACCCGCAACTCGAACCTGGGGCATTGTGGTGAACACTTGGAGTTGTTGGAGGTCATTGGAAGTGGGTGCAGGTGATACTGGGCTTCCCAGGGACCTTCCCAGGGTCGAAAAAGAGACACCAGAGGACTTCTGGATGAGGTGTGAGGTGTGTGCAGAAGCCCCTGGAGTTCAACCAAAATTTCTGTCCTCTGGGGAATGCACAACTAAGAAGGAGTGATAAGGCTTCTTCTCCTGGAGACTGCTGCATGAAGGTTCACTGGATCTGTTTCCTGGCCAAATGAACTGACTCGACACACTGGGGAACCCGATTAGATGGCAGACTTCTGCAAAAAAAGACCGAGGCTGCTACTTGGGATCTTCTGAAGGGAGTTACACCAAAGGGACCCAGGGGATTCACTTCAACCTCCTAACAGGGAAGCCGACATCCATTGCCTTGCTGTCCTTCACCCTCCCTGGTCAAACTCTTTCTCCCTCTCTCCATTCTCTGAAGAGCCTCCTCTAGGCTGGGGCGGTCCTGGCTGCCTGCTAGGGGATTGGCTCCTTCGTTCAGAGGTCAGCCTCCTGGATCTGGGTCAGTAGCTTAAAAAAAATCTCCAGATTTCAATCTACCCTAGCCACAGGGATTGGCTGAGAGAGCTCAGCCTGGCTTCCTTCTCCACTGGGGACAGGAATGTTGCTCAACTGGTTTGGCTTGCTGGGTGTTGGTCTTGAGCAGGAGAAAGGGGGAGGAAAGAAAAAAAAATGGTTTTCTTTTAAAACCCTGAATTTAGACTACTAGGACTGTTCTGTGTTGCAGAGGGTCACCAACGCTTTTCAAGGGTTCCCCATTAAGCTGCCAGAGTCCCCATAATTGTCTGACCCCTCATATCTCTGAGGGTCCCCTATTTTCTGTGGTGCTCCCAATTTCCCTGGGGCACTACATATGTGTGAGGAATCACATATAGTGGGAAGGGTATTTAAAAAGGCTGAAGAAGAAGATTACACCAAAATGAATCACTGTGGGATTCCAGAATGGATGGGGTGGGGGTTGTACCATCAACCTGGTCTAACACATGGTGATCAGAGAGGTAAGTGCAGAACCTGACAACCATGAGGTCAGAAAATGCAGCCCCGACCAATTTAAGGAAGATGAGATGGTGCCACCATATAGAAGCCCTTGGCAAAGTCAGCAAAGATGGCTGCACTGATTAGGCCCTGGTGCCTCCCCTCCAGGACAGAGTTGGTGACATACAGAAGAGAAGAAACAGTGATATGGGATTTAGCAAAGCCAGACTGGAAGGGGGTTAGGAATGAGGAGGAGTCTAGGAGAGATGAGAGTTGTAAGAACAAAAATTATTCTTGTACTTTAGCCAGTGGGGAGAGAAGAGAGATGAGATGGTAGTTCCCTTAAGAGGAGATCACCCCCCCCCCTCCTTTGTGAACAAGAGGATATTGTCGTGCTTCCAGGTCATAGATACATACATAGATACATAGACAGTGTCGGCAGATAAGGGCCTATGGCCCACCTAGTCTGCCCATTTGAGCTTGTAAGTTCAGTTTGTTTTCCTAGAAGTCTGTTTCCCCTTACCCCTGCCCTCTAGAATTCCTTTATGTCTATCCCATGCATTCTTAAATCCCGTGATTGTTTCAGCCCCCACCACTTCCTCTGGCAGGGTGTTCCACTTGTCCACCACCCGTTCTGTGAAGAAATTCTTTCTCATGTTTCCTCTGAATCGTCCTCCCTCCAACTTCATCCCATGCCCTCTAGTCCTGAAACATCTTTTTCGCTTAAAAATAGTGTTTTCCTGCACCCTGTTCCTCCCTGTAAGATACTTGTATGTCTCTATCATATCCCCTCTCTCCCTCCTCTCCAAGGAACCTTCCTGAGATGAAGGATGGGTTAGGAAAGATAGCAATAGACCTAGTTGCAGGAAGTTCCACAGGAATCGTGTACTCCACAGATACTCTGAACACTGACTTTAAATAATCAGGTTTTTAGTTGTTGACAGTATGCTGGCAGATTGCATTACTGTCAATTTCTTAACCCATTTGTTCTGTACATTTTCGCCTGATCATATTATTATGGGTAAATATGTGTGATGGTCCCACTAGTAAGGGCAATTAATTTCTTACATGTGGATTCACAGTATTGCAGCAAATGGTGCTTTATATGTTTTATACCTGTTTATTCTTTACCAATATGTGCTTTATTTATGATGCATAAACTTACGACTGTTGATAAGTGTAACAAGCCCGTGCTTCTTTGAACGGACCCCGGAGTAAAAAATAAAAGTTACAGGGGTGGAATAGCAGGAGGCACAAGTATCTGCCTCTGGGAACAGAACCCAAGTCTATGAAGCCATGCTGGCCAAGCTGCTAGTGGCTTAGCCCTCCATAACCATGGGAGCAGCTCAGCCAGTGCCTGCATTTTCCAGTGTGTTGTGATACCTGGCTTGGGGTACAGTAGTAGTCCATCACATGTGATCCTCTACTTCTGTCAGTATCAGCTTCCTTCCAGTCAGGTGTCCATGTGTAACAGCCTGCAACGACCTACAAGCAGAATTTGACCTTCTGCAACATCAGCTGCTGGGAAAAAAACTACTATTAAATGCAAAAAAAAATAAGGCAATGTTTTTCTCCCCACAAGTACAGGCAGGATACTCTATCCCAATCAATCTCCCTAAGTTATCCACTGCCCTTGGTGAAAATCGTGAATATGTCACAAAATTCAAATAGCTGGGGGTATGGCTAGACAGCAGACTTGACTACCTAGAACATCTGGAAGAATTGCTAAAAAAGCTCAGACAAAGACTTGGACTCTATTATAGAATAAAGCACTTCCTTACAAGTGATTCAAAAAAGAAGATGATCCAGGCCACATTCCTCTCAGTACTAGACTATGCTGACTTTTTATATAGTCGCTGCCCCATTGTATGTTTGAACAAACTAGACACACTATACCACAGAGCTTTGAGGTTTATCACAGATCTACCCTACAGCACTCACCACTGCTTGCTATATACTGCAGTTGGATGGACCTCGCTTCAATTTAGAAGAGACAGGAATGCAATACTATGGACTTACAGAGCAATACCACAGCGGCTTCCAAAATATATCTGAGACTGCTTCTTACAAGCCACATCAAGTAATTATGCATTAAGAAGTCTGAACTTCATTATGCTTAAAGTGCCTAAATTCCACTCTCGACATGGCAGATACGCCATTAGCTATGTGTTATCTACTTTATGGAACACAATGCAGAAGACACTGAAAGTGAACAAGCTTATATCTATTACAGCCTTCAAATATCTATACAACAGGCTATTCAAAGAAACATGTAACTGCTTCCGCCAACATTAGATTAATCTTCCATCTTTCTCCTTAGCTGGCCGACCATTATAAGGTAGCTCCTCAGCACCCTATGAGCAGTTACCTCACAATTCATAAACCATCACCACAATCCATTCTTCTTATTCATTAATGCACATAATCTCCTTTATACTTCACCAGTCTGGCCTCCTCCCTTCCCTCTAGACCCACTATTGATCCTTCTATAGCATCAGCTTTTTTCCCATTCCCCCACCACCACCCTTTTCCTCACCCCTGGCCACAACATCCGGTATTCACCCTATCCATCCCCTTTGTCACTGTCCCCGGCGGTACTCACCAATTACAAATCACTCCTTGTAGATATAACCTCCAGCTGTCCATACAGCACATCACCAGAGTCAAAACATCTAAGTAAATCTCTGACACTTTAAACCCTTCATCAAAAGTGTTAGTTTTAAAGTGTCTCCTATTACCAACTTAGCAAGCTGGCTACTTCATGAATCCTGTATATATGTATTATATTTTTGTTTAGTAGCATATCAATGTACTGTGACATGGAATTGATGTATTGTATCAATTTGTTGTCTCCTCAAAGTGTGTATACTCTGTATGTTATATTTTATGTAAATTGAACCTTGACCTTACCAGGTCCATCTTGCAAATGAGCTTTGCTCAATGATGTTCGCCTGGATAAATAAAGATTTGATTGATTGATTGATTGATTGTTGGGATGCTGAATTCAGTCCCATGAGTTTTAGGATTCTGAGTTTCAGTATCCTAAATGGATACCCTTGGTTTCATGTGGAGATTGGTCCTTCACCAGCCTTATTTCTTCACTCAGAGGAAATAACCAGGTTGCCTCCCCAAGCATTACACCAGACACACGCTAAATACAAAATGTCAATTTATCATTTTATTTTTTCATATTTTTAGATCTGAGCATAATTTCCAAAGTCCCACTGGTAGAGCATATGGTGAGCGTTTTCTTAGGGGGTTGTGTACATTTTTGTGTGCTCTTTAGAGGGTTGGTGAAAGTAAGAGGGAATTACAGTGTGGGTGAGGGAGACAGTTGAGCCTCCTTTAATTGAAATCCATGGTACATCTTATATTCTAATGTTTGCACATGATATTGCATTGATCCATGGGGGATTTGGGTTCCCTGAACTTAAGGAGGTACCATGCAACTCATGTTTGCCATCAGGACATTTAGTGCCTTATGCCCTCTGTCTTTAGTCCAAGCCCTCTCTGGGTGGCCACAGAGTGTCAACAGGCATCTCTGTCATGCCCTTTAGTGATGGTGCATTCAGATTGGCTACTCCCTTCAGCAGCCTCTCCTTACAGTAAGTTCCAGCAGTTTTGCTGGACTTGGACTATGTATACCTTGCAGCAGGACCCCGTCACATTGAAATCCCACTCCCTTTGGTCAAATCTCTTCCTTCTCATTGTTACGGAGTGTACCAGCTGGACTATTTGGGTGCAGGTGGGTAAGCTTGCATTGGAGATGTTAATGATGAAGGAAGGGGTAGTCTTAAATCATTTGACCTGTTGATGCAAGACTTTACTCTCCCCCTCAAGCATTCTGGCAATATTTACAACTCAAAGTTCCTTGCTGTTTTAGTTCCAATGGGACTATAGGGCACCAGAAGAAAAATGGAGAAGTGGCTGGGGGCTCTCAATATGTTGCAAGGAATGGCAGAAAGCTGTCTCATAAGTATAATCCTAACAAGGGAGGTCATTCCTCTGGCCTTAAGAGCAATGGAAAAGAAGAATCGGGGATTCCTTTCTTAGTAGAAGAATGGGAGGTCTGGTCCCTGGCATACCATGCAAATAGGGAACTGCAAGCTAAAATTCTTAGATTCAAAATTTTGTACAGTACCGATCACATACCCCAGGTCCTATATAAAAAAGGTTTCCTTTCACACAGCAATTGTTGGCAGTGTCAGTCACCTTAAGCAACCCTGACACATGTACTATGGACCTGCCCAGTGCCAGATGACTATTGAGAACATGTGTGGAACAAACTGGCTACTTTAGTACCATTGCCACCTTGCTGGAACCCCATAATTGAACTCCTAGGTATCTTTTTTGAGACCACTGTCTCAGCAGTCATTGTGTGCTTCATGGATTCTTATGGTAGCAATCCAAATTTTTATTTATTTAAAAATTGGTACCTAGGAAAGGTACACTGGGCCGAGGCTTATTTCCAGGTGCAACCCAGGGGTAGAGGGAAGAGAAGCACAAAAATATTAAGTTACAACAAGCAACAGAATGCCATTAACAGTGACAACTTACAAGTGCAAAAACAGATGAACAAACAGATAAATCAATGCCATGGAGCGTAACACTGACTTTTAAATAAAGTGCACAGTGCCTGTTGGAGAAGGAGACAATGGTTTAGAGGTACAATGCAGTCCACTGGCAGAGCCTAAATCATAAGGGTGGAGGGTATTTACGGGAGAGGAGGACAGGAGTGAGAGGTAGGAGGGTTAGAAGGGGAGTTGACAGTGGCTGGAGGGGTGGGGAGGTGCCTTAGCCGATATCTAAGGGCTGGGATGGAGGGATAGGGAGAGGCAGATCGAGGAGGGTCTTCTTGTGACGCTGGAGAGACACTCAACCCCTAACAGTACAGGAATGGGAAAATCTACTCAAACAGGGAGACATGAGTGGTTTGCATATGCTGCTGTTGAGGAAACAAGACAAATATGATGCTGTGTAGGGGCCACATTGGGCACTGTGGAATGCGACCTGTGTCCCATTACCACCTCCATGAGAATTTACTGGATTTACTGTGTGTCAGCCACTGGAATCTACTAAATAACTGTTCATGTGTCGAGCTGAGATGTGTGGGATTTTCCTCCTTTTCCTGTATGAACAGCTCTACAGTAGGAGAGATACATAAGGGTTGGTTTTCCTCTCCCTCTCCTTGGATCTCTTGGTGTTTAAATTACCCATTTAGGCAATTTTTTGCTCATGTATGGACAGCGGGTGAGAGCTGGGCTGAAGCTCATCTACTCACTGCCTGTATGATCTAAGTTCCAGACACCCTCACTCCCAGACTAAATATACTGTAGCTATTGGATCCCTGTATTTAGGCTGGTATAGTGTTAATAAGCTAGATAGGTTAATAAAGACAGTTAATGTGTAAGGTATGAGTTGATGCCCTCAAGTTTTGAATGTAAAATTATTTTCCATGTTTCTTCAGAAACATATTTTTCTTATTTCCTGTGGGGCCACCATTTTGCTTGCTGGTATTGAATAACCATAAGGGCCTAGAGCACAGAGGTATTGGAGAATGTATTAGTCTGTTGAACATGAGAGCATATTGCACTGCTTTATTTGCCACCAGAGATACACTGTGCAGCTCAGAGGCTGCATCAGTCCCATTCATTTAACAAGGTATTAACAGTTAAGTATCATCAGCATAACAATGCAACCCCAGACTGTATTGCCTAATGATTTCACCCAATGGCAGCATGTGCATGACAAACATTATGGGGGTCTGTGCTAAGCAGTTGTCCAGGTGAGATCAATGATGGGATGGCCTCCAGTTGGCTTAGCCTCAACTCTGGTAAGACAAAGGTGTTACATCATTCGACTCAGGTCCTCATGGGTCACCAAGAAAGGGTGATAATGCCATTTTATTATACTTACCCTGCACCATTAAATATGTAAAATGTAAACACAGAACACTATATCGAAAAGCATACAATCACTTAAAAGAACACGGTTAAATTACAAAACATAAACTTCTACCACAATACAATTAGACTTTTTCTATCTAATGTATTACCTCTTTATAGTGCTTAAGTTAGATAAGAGATCTTGTTTCTTGAGAGTCCAAAAAGATATGTTCATAAGCTCAAACACAGTATACAGTTTAAAACTCTGTGTTTCCACACCCCTTCTATGAGGTCATCTGGCTCCTCCTTTTAGAATATAAAAAATATACAAACAGGATGACCTATAAGGAGGCATTTCAAATTGGTGACATTGGCAAAAACTCATTTCCCAATATGACTCCTTAATAAACATCCCTCTTTGATCTCAAGCAGTTCCTATTCCCAGGGCACATCAAAGGATTTTATGACTTTTAGCACCATGGTGGTAGAACATGTTTTTTTCTCTAAGACATCATAAAAGTTTATGAGCCCTATATCCTGATAGCTGGGTCAGTTCTAATTAAGTCTCTCTGGTCCTTTAATTACCTCCTGGTTTCAGGTTAATATATCCTGTGGCTTCTCTGACCTGGGCACCCATAGAACACTGTGACAATCACACACTACATTTTTATATTACAAATATCATGGAGCAATCATAACCAGCTGGCCAAGCATCACAATCCTCCCCATCTAGACTGAATTTGGGGGGCTCTATCCCATGCATGGGATGAGTGCCCCAAGTCAGTTCCCTCCTCATACAGACGCGATAGGCCATCTGTGTTCTGATTGGTCGCTCCAGTCCTATGTAAGATTGTCATGTCATACCCTTGCAAGGCAAGACTCCATCTTAACAGTCTACCATTAGTTTTTCCCATTTGGGTCAGCCAAACCAGGGGGTGGTGGCCAGTGTGTACCTCATAATGCTGCCCGTATAAGTATGGCTCTAACTTCTTTAGGGCCCACACTATGGCAAGACACTCTTTTTCCACAGTAGAGTATGCCTGCTCCCTGGGAAGTAGCTTTTTACTCAGGTGCACTACAGGGTGATCTTTCCCTTGGTTGGATGTCTGACTCAGTACTGCCCCAATACCCACATCTGAGGCGTCAGTCTGAACTATAAAGGGTCTTCTATAGTCAGGACTTATCAATACAGGAGCACTGCACAGTGCCTCCTTCAGTCTGGTAAAGGCTTTTTCACAGGCTGGTTCCCACGTAATTTTCTTAAGCATCTTTTTCTTTACCAGGTTAGATAGGGAAGCAGCCAAGACACTGTAATTGGGTACACATTTCCTATAGTATCCTGCTGTCCCTAGAAAACTCCTGACCTGCTTCTGTGTTTCTGGTCTGGACCATGCCTTGATTACCTCTATTTTTACTTGGTTAGGACAGAGCTGTCCCCGGCCTACAACATGCCTGAGGTATGCCACTTCAGCCATGACCACCTGGCACTTCTCAGCTTTGACAGTGAGCCCGGTCCTCTGTATCCTGCCCAGCACTTCCCTAAAGTGGGACAGGTGTCCTTCCCAACTGGCACTAAAGATGGCAATGTCATCCAGGTATGCCACGGCATACTCTTCATCACCATTTAACACCTGGTTCACCGAGTGACCAGGGCGTTCTTCATTCCGGAAGGCATTACTTTAAATTCAAATAAGCCTGTCGGACTGATGAAGGCCAACCTCTCCCTAGCTCTGTTCATTAACTCTACCTGCCAATACCCCTTGGTCAGGTCAATATTTGTAAGGTAGGTCACCCCTCCCAACTTGTCCAGGAGTTCATCCATCTGGGGCATCGGGTGGGTGTCTCACTTTATGACTGCATTCAGGCCATGATAGTCCACTCAGAAATGAGTTGAGCCATCTGGCTTGGGCACAAGGACTACAGGTGAGGCCCAGGGGCTGTGGGATCACTGGATTACCCCTAAATCCAGCATTTCCTCCACCTCCCTCCTAATGTCCTTTTGGACAGCCTCTGACACCAGATATGCTACCCACCATATGGGTGTCTGTGGCCCTGTCTCCACATCATGTGTCGCTAAAGGGGTTAGTCCAGGCTTGGCACTAAACAATGGGGCAAAGTCTGTTAAAACCTCCCTCACTTCCTGGATCTTGTCCGGGGCCAGCTGGGGAGAAAATTAAACTGCCTCCACAGAGGACTCCTGCTTGCTTTCTTCCACCAAATCCAGAATGGGGTCTCCTTCATCCATCCTCTCCCCAGGACTACATACTGTGAACACCATGTCAGCCCTATTAACATAAGGCTTCATCATGTTGACATGGTACATTCTTTCTGTCTGTCTTCCGTCAGGTAACTATGATATAGTTCACATCATTTACCTTCCTAACTACTTTGTATGGTCCTGCCCACTCATCCTGCAGCTTGTCTTTCTGGACCAGAATAAAGACCATGACTTCCTGACCCACCATATATGATCGAGCTCTGGCTTTGCGGTTGTACCACATTTTTTGTTTCTGTTGGGCAGCTGCCAGGTTGCTCTGGGCTGTCCCCATAAGCTCCTTCAGCTTTTCCCTAAGCCTAAGGATGTAATCCACTATGGGAGTTCCCTGCGTGGTGTGCTTGCCTTCCCAGTCCTCCCAGATCAAGTCTAGGGGCCCATGTACCCAGCATCCATATAAGAGCTCGAAGGGGGAAAATCCTTTTGACTCTTGGGGCACCTCCCTGTATGCAAACAAGAGGTGGGGAAGGTATTTCTCCCAGTCCCTCCCATGTTGTTCAGCAAATGCTTGGAGCATTGACTTCAGGGTACCATTAAATCTTTCCACAAGCCTACTGGCTTGTGGGTGATAAGGTGTTGTGTGCCTCTGCACCACCCCACACTTCTCCCACAAACATTTCATCAGGTCCGACATGAAGGAACCCTCTCGATCAGTGATAACCTCCTGCAGAAACCCAACACAGGAGAAAATCCCAAGTAAGGCATCTGCCACTTTTTCTGTCCTCATGAGGACAGGGCGACTGCCTCTGGGTACCAGGTGGCATAATCCACTACAGTCAGGATGAACCTCTTCCTGGAGGAGCTGGGGTATTTAAAGGCCCCACAATATCCATTCCCACCCTCTGGAATGGCTCCTCCACTATGGGCAATGGAATTAGGGTGGCTTGGGTTTTCTCACTTGCCTTCCCTATTTCTTGGTACCAGTAACAAGACCTGCAATACTCCTTCACCTGCTAGGTGAAGTTGGGCCAATAGAAATTCTGGGCCAACCGCTGTATAGTGCATGTGATTCCCAGATGACCAGACAAGGGAATATCATGTGCAATCTTGAGCAACTGCTCACGATACCCCTTGGGAATGACAAGCTGCCTGCCTATCACCCCCCATCTTCACAGCCTGAGTATACATCAGTCCATTTTCCCAATAAACTTTATGGTTATCGTCACCTCCCTGTGCTCCGTCAGAGTCTGCCCAAGCCCTCAGCTTCTCTAGACTAGGGTCACTTTTCTGAGCAGCTGCAAACTCCTTACACATTCCCAAAGCATGGGGCAGGTCCCCTTCAGTCTCTAAACTAGGGTTCCTAGCACTAGCATCAGGGCACTCAGGATCACTGTCATCCCTAACCCTCTGACAATGGGTCACCCCTCCTCCTTTGGAGTAACCTTCTGTAGCTGTGTGGTTAACTGCTACTGGAGAAATATCTACCCCTTTTCATTAATCTTCATATCAAGAGACACAGGCTGGGGAACCAGCCTCCCAGTGGTTTCCACAATGGCTTCTGTGGGATCCAGGGAACTACAATTTCCCCTTGCCACTTGGCTATGGGTAACTGCACACACCATCCCATTTGAGATTGTAGCCAACGATGAAGTCAACTGCTAAAGTTTTGGCTACAGCCACCTGTTGTACAGCTCCCCCATTTCACTCCAGTCTAGGAGAACACTAATGAGTGACAATGTGGTCTCCTCACCAGTGAACCTGTACACAGTTACAAATTCATTGGGTATAAGCTGATCAGGTTCTACCAGATCCCCTTTACCAGTGTCAGGGATGCCCCTGTCTCCCTTAACCCTTGTGTCTGTACACCATTCACTGTGACTGGGTCCATGTGTTCCCTCATGTTCACAGGCATGCTTTCAGGGACATATAAACAACCCACTTCTTTCCTAGCCCCATGTTGCATATTGCTCATCCTTTTGGGACACTGTCTGGCAATATGCCCAGTTTCCTTACAAACCTAACATTCAGCTCTTTTCTCGGAGAACTCTTTTCTTTGAAGCCTGGGGCTAACTGGTTTTGGTGGAGGCAGTGAGGGTTTTAGCTGCCCAGAAGGCACACTTTTCCCTTTCTGCACTGCCATGCCTGCCCCATTCACCCTCAGAGCAGGTCTGCTCTTGGCATAGCGGTCCCAGAGTTCAGCAGCCTCTTGCACTGTTTTGGGATCTCGGTCCTCCAGCCAGGTTTTCAGCTCTGCTGGGCATGCCCAAAAAAACTGTTTCAACAAAATAGCATTTTCAATTTTATCTACAGAGTTTGCTTCAATTCCCTCCCACTAACATTTTAAACATTGATGTTGTTTCATGGCTAGCTCCTCGTAGCTCATGTCAGGGCTTCTTCTGCGCTTACAGAATTTAGCTCTGTAGGCTTCTGCAGTTAAATCAAGCTTTTTTAAAAGTGCAACTTTAAGTTTGCTGTAATCATTACTGTCCTCATTGTCCATTTGACCCAATGCATCCTGAGCTTTCCCAGTAAGTAGCAGGGATAGCTGGAAGCTCCAGGACCCTCTAGGAATTTCAGCCTGAATACAAACTTTTTCAAAGGAATTTAAAAAGGCATCCATATCCTCCCCCTCTTTAAATTCAGCTATCAATTTGGAATTCAATTGGTAACCCAGTTATGTAGTTCCAGTTAAACCCAAGCCACTTACCTGCTCTGGTGCTGGTGGTCAGAGACATAGCTTCTCCAGTTCATGTCGCCTCTGGCACTCATGCTTTTCATGGTCAGCCTCCCACTGTTCTTGCGCTGCCTCTTGCTGTTCTCGTTCAGCCTTCCTCTGGAACTCCAGCTCCATTCTGCGCAACTCAATCTGCAGCTTGATTGCTTCTGGCTCCAGAATGTTGGTGATCTTCCCCTGCTGCTGTGACCCTTCGCTGGCACTGGCCCTACTGTCATCCTTACTGGATCTGGACACTGCACTGGCCGCTAGCCCCTCCACGCCCATGGTTTGGTCTTTTATAGTCACAGTCTGTGACTTGATGCTCTGGGTATCTGCTGCCATCAGAGCATCCATGAGGTTCTGCTTGGTGGCTCTCCCCTCATACAGGACTCCTCTGTTCTGGCACAACTGCTTCAAGTAGTCTACAGAGTGTTCACTGTAGTTGGAAGCCATCTTCTTCCCTAACTATGGCTACTCTAACTTGCACTTTAGAAAAAAAAATAAAACAGATAGGAACTTGACTGTAAACAAAATGATATAGTTCTGTTTCCTTTTTAAAAATAAATCACTACCTTATTTTGCAAGTGAGATGTACAGTATTAAGCTGACACACTGGACAGTTAAAGCTTGTGTTACCAATTTTATCCACACCACCGCCAACCAAATCTGTCACAAACACACTCAGCAGGTCAGGCCCTCTGCTCCCATAGTGCCAACCTCTGAGCACAGTATTGTGAACAGGTAACAGACAGGGTAACCCTCCTGTCTGCTTGTGGGTCTGAATCACCTTTAGTCTCAAGTTCTGGGGGGATTCAAACTGTGAACCTTATGCTAGCATACCCAAATGTACAGGCTCAGATAATCTTCTCTTCGGGGGGATGCAAGATATCTTTCACCTAAGGGCACCTAACCAGGTATCCAAAATGAACCCTTAAAACTCTATAAAAGACCCCTCTATACATCACATGCAAAAAGAACTTCGAAGACACACCCAGGCAGTCTTTCAAAATAATATATTTACTAAAATGGATAAAAATACGTAAAATGTAAACACAGAACACTATAACAAAAAGCATACAATCACTTAAAAGTACAAGATTAAAGTACAATACATAAACTCCTACCACAATACAATTAGACTTTTTCTATCTAATGTATTACCTATTTATAGTGCTTAAATTAGATCAGAGATCTTGTTTCTTAATAGTCCAAAAAGATATGTTCATAAGCTCAAACACAGTATACAGTTTAAAACTCTATGTTTCCACACCCTTTCTATGAGGTCATCTATCTCCTCCTTTTAGAATATTTATTTATTTGGTTTTTGTTTACCGGGTAAGTACACTAGACAACAATGTTGCCTATATTCAGGCACGACTCAGGAGAGTACAGACAGGGGAGACCAGAGTCAACATTAAAGAGTATTTCATGACGCAGCATGAGGTGAAAACAAACATTTGAACAGTATACAGCCAGGCACAGTCATTATCAGTGATGACAAAGAGAATCAGATAACATTACATTAATTATTTTCATCTGATGATACATCAATGACTAAATTGAAACAACAAACAGCAAACAAAACCTAAATGAAGTAGCATTATAACAATAGGATTTCTGCTGGATATGGGAAACTTTCAGATTTTGGAGACCAGCAGGAAATCAGTAAGTGCCATAGGGAGGAGAAAATGCTAGGAGAGAAAGTTACAACAGATTCTAATAGGTGTGCCAGACCCAGTTTAAAGGCCTTGTGGGATTTGAGAGTTTGATGTGGGAGGAATAGAGTTCCAGGAGGCGGGGGCAGATATGGCGAGGATCGTTCTCCTTTTTTTGTGAGATATCTGGGAATTTCAAGTTGGGTTTGAGCAGATGCCCTGAGGAGGTATGCTTGGGAGGGCTGAGTTAATAGTTCAGCAAGGTATTTAGGGGACCCCGTTCTGATCATATTATCAATTGTACAGCCTGCAGAATAGTGTCTGAGCGAGTCTGGGGAGAGCCAATTTAGTTTCAAGTAGAGCAGGAAATGATGGGCAAGTCTGTGAGAGGAGAGAGCAAATCTGCATATACTATTATAGCAGGTGCTCTATTTCTGAAGCACTCCTTTGCTAGCTTTAAGGTAAACCTGAGAGCAATATGTCAGAGCAGGGAGGAGAAATCCTTGTGCAATAGCAAGCCAGGCATCATCATTGAGGGAGGACCTAATTTTAAAGGCAAGACCAAGTTTTGAGTAAACTGTCTTACATGTAGCCACAATGTGGAGGTTAAAGTCAAGAGATGGGTCAAGAGTGACTCCTAGATACCTGAAGGAGTGCTTGAATTCAAGAGAGTCATCTAGAGAATGTATCAACAAGTCTGGAGTAAGAGATCTGATTCTTGATGGGGGGCCAAAAAGGCATAGTTACGGTTTTCTTAGCATTCATTAGGAGCTTGTTCTGTAGTAACCACTCCTGCAAGCAGTTGAAGTCTGCTTGAAGATGTGCTCTTACTGATAAGGGATCTTTACCACTGGAGAGAAGCACCATGTCATCAGCATAAAGGATTAATGAGGAGGAGCATGGAAGGGAAGGCAAGTTGTTAATGAAAAGGGAGAAAAGTAGTGGGCCAAGAATAGATCCTTGGGGGACTCCAACAGAGGTAGGGGAAAGATTTGAGATGGCAGATTCAATTTGGACAAATTGCAACCTCCCTGAGAGATAGCTATCGAACCAGGAGATGGTCAACAGGTCAAAGCCAAGGCGGGACAGTTTGGAAAGTAGCAGAGAGTGATTAACAAGGTCAAATGCCTTTGTGAGATTGATAAATATGGCCCCAGTGAGCAGGCTGTTATCCATTGCTGTAAGGACTGCATTTGTCAGCTGAAGTAGAGCAGTTGTGGTGCTGTGTCCTGTTCAGAATGCGTGCTGAGTAGGGGATATAAGGTTGTGAAGGTGCAGGTAATTTGTGACCTGAGTATCGATGGCCTTCTCGAGAAGTTTATTTAGGGTAGAGAGAATAGCAATCGGTCTATAGTTTGACATATTTTTGGTATCCCCTTTTTGTGAACAGGGACAACACGAGCGGTTTTCCACAATGTTGGTACCGTTTGGGTTATTATGGAAAGATTAAAGATTCTTGCAATAGGAACAGCAAGGCAGAGGCTGCCTGCTTCAAGAAGCTAGCAGTAGCCCATCCGGGCCAGCAGATCCATAGGTGGATACTGATTTGAGGAGATGCAGCACTTGGGTGGAGGAGACTAATGTGTGAGGCGAAAGGGGTTTCATGCGAAAGTTGCACCCAGGAGGAGGTGAAAGAGGTTGGTTGAATTTCTCAGTGTATTTGGAGAGATCAGGTTGAGCAATAAGAGCATTAGCAATAGTAGGTAACTTATTACAGTTTAAGTCATTCAGTGTCATGTCATAATGGCCGTCTTGGGCTTTGCCCAATTAAATTTTGATGTGGTTCCAAAACTCCTGGTATCACCCACTGAAGATTGGAGAAGCTTAAGGCAGTTGCTCCTTTCAGCCTTCGAGATATCTTTTGCAGGCATTTCTCAGTTGTCTGTAGTTAACCCAGTCTTCTGATTGTTGGGACTTCTTTGCCAAGGTCAGGCCTTGTCTCTTTTATCATGGCTCGAAGAGGTCTTTTTTAGCCATTTATTAGGGGAGCCCCTGAGACACCTTTTTTTCAGAGGGATGTGCAGATCCTGAAGGGCCAGAAGCTGAGACATCAGGTATTCAAGTGCTGTGTTTACATCATCAGTGTGATAGATGGGAGACCAGTCTATATTATTAATATCCTCAAGAAGTGCAGTTCAGTTTAGTTTGGCAAAATCCCGAAATTGAATGATTCTTGGGGGGGTTAAGGCAGTGGCCATTCCAGATACAGAACATAGGGAGGTGATCACTAATAGAATCCAAAAAGGTCCCTGCAGCAATTATTTTATTTGCTCTATTTGTAGCCATCCAGTCCAGGAGAGATTGGCGCTCTGAGTTGGAAGAGATGCTTGTAGGGCTAGAGATAAGTTAAGCGAGGTTAAGTCGGACGAGAGCTTCAGTATATGTACCGGCGTGACTCCCTGATAGGTCTAGGTTGAAGCCTCCCATTAGTATGACTTCAGATCTACCCTTTAGAGTGGCCAGATAATCCAAGAGCCCATTTAAGCCAGGGAGAGCGCCCTTTGGAGGATTGTAGACACAGATCAGATTTAGCCTTTATCACCCCCTAGTTGTAGAACCGTATGCAGAGCTTCACAGTGATTTGTTATCCAAGACTGAAGTACAGAGACATTGAGATGCTCTTTATAATAAAGGGCAACTCCTCCACCCTTTTGTTTGGTGAGGCGATCAGATCTGGACAAGCTGTAGCCAGGTATTTTATACATGGAATCAGGCACCTCTGGCCTGAGCCATGTTTCAGTTAGTCCAAGTATGTCCGGACAGTAGGGGGTTATCCAGGCTTCAAGTTCGGGAAAGTTTGCTGGTAAACTTCTGATATTCATGTTGGCAATTTTCATGCCCTTAGTGGAGAACCATGAGGAGTCATCCATGGACCTGACATTCCAATGGGGGCCAGGGTTAGATTTTATGTCACATCCAGAAGCACACTGCGAACAGAACTCCTACAGCACCCATGCAGCTCACCGAGGGGTAGCAAGCCCCACAAACAAGAAGTCCAAAATCGGGAGCGCAAAAGCGACGAGCACCAGATGAATTAAAGAGCGAAGTCTGAAGACTCTGTTTGGGTCGAGGCGCTAAGGTCGAGGCGCTAGGGGTGTTTTGTTTGTTACAACACTTAACAGCTTTGCACCAGTTTACTACTTTTCTGTAGTGAAGTTTAAATAAATTTATTATTTGAAGTTATAAAAAGTGACTTCGCTCTGTAATTCATCCGGTGCTTGTCGCTTTTGCGCTCCCGATTTTGGACTTCTTTTAGATTTTATGTCTCCTGATAAGCATAAGCGCAGAAGCATCACCCAAACTTCTTTGTAGAATCTGTAATTGCGCTTGAGGTATTTGGGCATGCTAGGGGTTGGTAGAGAAGGAAATGCCCTAATTTGGAAGGATGAGTTATATGGAGGGACAGGTTAGGAGAAGGGAGCAAGGTTCTAGTTGGTATAAGGTTGGAGAAGACAAAGGAGAATTCTTCATGGCAGTGGGACCCAGTGTATCCAGCTGGTATGTTACATGAGACATAGGAGAGGATGATTATGGTGAGTAGTAATCCTGATACTACCAGAAGTGACCTTGGGCATGCAAGAGAGAACACTATGTATGCCTTGTATGAAACCTCTGTAAATCAGAGATGGATTTTCCCTTATAAGAGTAGAATATAAGTGACAGAAATGGTGAGTTAAGGGCAGGGTGACACTTATAGTGAAGGCAGTTTGAGTGAAACCCTTAGTGGCCAGAGGTTGGCAGTCAATTATACAAGTTATTCACAAGAGGCAGGTATTCCAATAGAGTGCAGTTTATGAGGTGGACAGGAGCAGGGGGAATTTGAAAAGGTGAGGGGAAAAGATAAAACTGGGATACCCTCACTCTGGGTTACTTTTCCAGACAAAGTAAGTGTAGAACAGAGGCAAACATAGAGAATAGGCAAGAGTGAGTGGAGGAGGAAAAAAAAAAGAAAATGACTGCCTTGCTGGTTTGAATTAGGACTGATGCAGCAAGGGGGAAGGGTAGGACTGCCCTTCAAGTGAGTTTATAGGTTGGAACAAAGGTGGGCGGGATTACTAGCGTATTTAATTAATGGTGGAGGAGGGTGGGGGGTGGGGTGGGTGAAAATTTTGGAGGGTGGGGAGTGGGCAAAATTTCAAGCCTGCAAGCAGCTGCTGTGTTAGAGGATATGCTAAAATTAATTAAACAGTCGCTGCAGTGTACCACCAGCCACCATCCCCCAACAGTACGCTAGCATATAGTGCAGACAACAATGTAATAACTAGAACTCTACTAATAATATGCACACACCAGACACCGTCCCCCAGTAGTACACTAGCTTATAGTGCAAACAACAATGTAATAACTAGAACTCTACTAATAATATGCACACACCAGCCACCGTCCCCCAACAGTACACTAGCTTATAGTGCAAACAACAATGTAATAACTAGAACTCTACTACTAATAATATGCACACACCAGCCACCGTCCCCCAACAGTACACTAGCTTATAGTGCAAACAAACATGTAATAACTAGAACTCTACTAATAATATGTTTCAAGCCTGCAAGCAGCTGCTGTGTTAGAGGATCTGCTAAAATTAATTAAACAGTAGCTGCAGTGTACCAGAATCAGCAAAAGTTAATTAAATCAAGGTAGGCAGGCTAGAGTGTATCATAGGCACAGTCTTGTGAGTCGAAATACATTAATTTCCTTGGGTTTAAAGTGGCTACAGCAGTGAGTACTACAGTACCAGGGAGCTGAACAGAAAAAAGGTGCCAAGGTTTAAAACCGAGCGCAGTCTTGAGATCGCGTACCTTCCTGCTGCCAGCCTTGTAGCTTTGGGGAACTGAGGGGAGCTGGGGAGGGCTTTTCAACAACCGTTGCCCTCTCAACCCTTCCTGCTGCCAGCCTTGTAGCTTCGGGGAACTGAGGGGAGCTGGGGAGGGCTTTTCAACAACCGTTGCCCTCTCGACCCTGATTATAACTGTTGCCCTCTCGACCCTGAATATAAAAAATATACAGAGACGATGTCCTGTCAGGAGGTATTTCAAATAAGGTAACATCAGCAAAAACTAATTTCCCAATATGACTCCTTAATTAACATCCCCTTTTTGATCTCAAGCAGTTCCTATTCCCGGGGCACATCAAAGGATTTTATGACTTTTAACACCATGGTGGTATAACATGTTTTTTCTCGAACACATCATAAAAGTTTACAAGCCCTATATCCTGGTAGCTGGGTCAGTGCTAATTAAGTCTTTCTGGTCCTTTAATTACCTCCTGGTTTCACGTTATTATATCCTGTAGCTTCTCTGACCTGGGGGGAGGCACCTATAGAACACTGTGACAATCACACACTACATTTTTATATTACAAATATCATAGAACAATCATAACCAGCTGGCCAAGTGTCACACTCTCTAATTAGGGTTATCTGGAGGTCTACTGCACTGCATGCAGCTGCTCCAGAATGTGGGGACCTGATTGATTGGTGGGTCAGAGCATATGACACATAAGGAGGCACCATAGTGCCGTGGACTAAGGCTCTGAGCTGCAAATCTGGAGACCTGTGTTTGAATCCCACAGCCCCAACTTGCATATTGTGTGACCCTGAGCAAGTCACTTAACTTCCTTGTGCTCCCTGGTTGCACCTGTAAACAAGCTTCAGCTAATGTGTCTCTCCTGGTTAAAAAAAAAAACGTCAGTGCTGCATGACCTTCACTGATGCCTATTCAATGACATGTTGATTTCATGGTAGGCTTGATAACATACAGTATAAGGCTTTGCATGGTTTGAATCCTAGCTTCCTGGAACATCTCATGTCCATATATACCCTTTTGCCCTCTCCACTCCGCTGAGGTGGGTCTATTATTAGTCCCACAATCAAGGTTAAAGCTGTCAAAGAACAGAGCTTTGGGGTGGCTGCCCCTTTGGTGTAGAATTTGTTGCTGCTCTGTGTCTGTAATTTTCCCCCTCAGTGGAAGACTTTCAGAATGTATTCAAGTCTCATTTGTTTACATTAGCCAGTAGTAATTGCTCATAATTATAATTATAATTCTACTGAATGGTATGCTCTGTTTGCTTGTGACTGTTTTCTGTTTTTCTTTCCTGCTCTAAGGTGCCCTGGGCCACATGGCTATGTATCATAGAAATAAACTTGCATTGCTCTTATTGAAGGGTGATTATGATGAAATTGAACTCCTTGGATAACCTCTGGAATGCCCAGATGGAACCCAAAAGTCTCAGAACAATTAAGAAATACTCTAGTTTGGCCCAGGATGAAATGCCCATGCCCCAGAGGCCTCCTGTCTGCTTCCTTCTATCCTCTCAGCTCCACCCACACCCATACTCCTTGAGACATTAGCACCAACACTGGCAGTCTTGGGGTGGGCATGTTAAAGAAGTAGTACACCTTCATATCTTGTAAATGTTATTCATTTGCTTGTCAATAGATAACTCTTTTTGTGTAGCTGTTGAGATATATGTGTTTGCTTTAGTTTGTTTTCACTGTTCACACCAGCCCCAGCAACTAGCCTGAGGGTCTCCATTTTGTGGTTGTTGAAATCTCATTGTCCCTAAGAGCTGCATTAACATATGAGAACATAATGCCACAGCACCCACTAACACCATGTAAATCTGTGCGGAAAGTACACATAAACTGAAAAAAACTCTCTAGAAGCACACAGATCACATGCAGTTTAAAGACAACCCTTGTGTTACATCTAAGACAGTTTGTAAAGCTAACTAAAGATAAATGTGGTATTTCACACCTTGGATTTGTTTTGTTGAAATCTAAGTAAGCAGACAGTCAGACTGTGGAGTCTAAAGGGTGCTGTCACATAATGTTCTCATATACTAATGCAGCTGTTATGCACAATGAGATTTCGACAACCAGAAAATGGAGACCCCCAGGCTAGTTACAGGGGCTGGTGTGAACAACGAGAACAAATAAAAGCAAACATATATCACCAACAGCTACACAAAAAATAGTTGTCTGTTGATAAGGAAACAAATAACATTTACAAGATATGAGGGAGTACTGCTCTTTCAAGGTGAACAAATCACCTGCCCCATACTGGTAGAAGGAGGCTGTTATAAATACAAAAAAAGACAGCCCTGATAAATTGGACTTACATCAACACCTTTCCATCAAACTGTGCAGGGACAGCGTGTTTTCAGCTTTAGGGCCCTCCAATGGCTCAATGAAATCTCAGTGCACATTCTAAATTCCCAATGCATCTCACAATTCAAAAATAGCCTAAGGCAACACCTTCTTACTAGGACAGTTTTTGACTGCCACTAGGACTCTAACACCCATAATGCCCACTCACCCACATTCTCCTTCCCTTCCTTTTACCCCCACTTTTCCCCTTGCCCATCCTTCTGTCTTCCTTGTCCCCTGTGCCTTTTCCCCCACTGGATCAACCTTATAACCAACCTACCACTACTACCACTACCTCCCAACCTCCTAGACAAAGTCACTTCTTTTGGCCACCCACTCTCCCCCCCCCCTTCAGTCTCCCCTTCCCCTCACCTTGACTCCTCCTCGGACTCTCACACTAGGTGTCACACCTCTTTATCTCCTTCGCTACATACAAACACTGTCCTTTACCTAGCTGAATGTTCTTGATGCTGTACTAATACCATTGGTACAATCAATGGCATTGTAACTTTATTGTATACTAGCTACCTACTATTTGAGTATTGAATATAAACTGTTTGTTATTGTTGTCATTGTCACTGTTTGACGTGGAACCTTTGTAAAACAGCTCTAAGCTCAAAGGTATGATCCAAATCCCTAAATAAACAAAAATAAAGAAGATAACTGATGAAACAGAGGAGCAGTAATGTAAAATATTTTGTTGCAATATACTAAGGTAAGTGCACAGATCTGACCCAGTGTGAACAAGAAGAAATTGGGCTACAGTTAAGGTATTTTTTCCATGAATAAACAACGAAAGTAAGTAAAAAAAAATATTTATAACAAAGCTAAGGCTAGTGACGTAGAAGGAAATCATGAAAAATATCTCAAGCAACAAATAGATAAAAACATAGAGATAAGGAGGGTCAAAGAGTATGTACTAAATATTTCTGGTCAGTCTAAAAGGAAGTAAATGCAAATTACTAACAACAGAATTCTCAAGGAAGGGTGGGGTGCATCAAAACTAGACTAGTGAGATTATTATGGAGGATAGGCAGTTTTGCTCAGTGCTTACAGAAGGGTGTTAAAGGACATTATAGCATATTTAGTTTATATGGACTTTCAAAGAGCACTTGATAAAAGTGCAACATAGACTAGTTATGATTTTGGCCTATATTCTAATTAAGGACATCGTTTTCTTTTTGTAACATTTATGTTGGTCCAATAAAAGGTATCACACCATTTGCTTCTGGATCTCTCATAAAAAAGGAAGGATGTTAAAGGGAATGGGAGAAGACTAACAGCCTAAAGAAATGTTTGACTATGACATAGGCAAGAAGGCCTGAATGACCTTTTGCTCATAAGCTTATTTTTTTTCTATCCACATGTTTCTGGACCTAGCCATCCAGTGCTTCAGTCTGCAACCAGTGACCTCACAGTCAGCCTACATCTCATTTTCTCATACTTACCCCCAACCCTCCCAACAATATTCTCAGGTTGGGAGTGCCCCCATCTGTTAGAATCTGGTGAGGAGGTGGCATATCAGAACCCAAGGGTGCCAGACCAGACAGAACTTAATCCTGATGGCTAGGAGTATTTCAGATTTTCTTCCAGTATCTCTAATGCCTGTAAGTCTGCATATTATCACCACTGTAACATCTACCAAGCAGATTACTTCCTTAGCTCCTCCCTTACTGAGATCATCCATGTATTCATGTCCATTTACCTGGATTATGACAGCTCCCTTCTTTTTAGTCCACCTAACTCTCTTTTCAACAATATTTACAAGTTTGCATCATATTACCATATAAAACCCATCACTGCTTACTCTGTGAGACCCTTGAGACATTACCCCCTCTTGATCATATTAAACTAAACTGTTATGTGTTACTCAGTCAGATTGTTCACCCACAAAGCCCTTATGACTTGATTAATCTGTTTGATGCTGGTACCATGGTGCATAGCTTAGTGCTTAGAATGATGAAGGAGTGACCAGTGGAGTTCCACAGGGCTCAGTACTGGGATTGGTCCTTTTTAATGTCTTCCTAAGTGACACTGCTGAGGAACTGGAAAGAAAGGTTTGATTTTTTGCAGAAGATGCCAAGATCTGCAAAAGGGTGGACACTCAGGAGGGGGTGGCGAGAATGAGTAGGGATCTGGGGAAACTCAAGGAGTGGTCTAAAGCATGGCAGTTGGGGTTCAATGCCAGAAAGTGTGAAATCATTCACCTAGGGCACAGGAACCCAGGCAATGAGTATAACATGGAAGGGAAGGTATTGACAATCATTAAACTGGAAAGGGACCTTGGTGTTATCATATATGACAACCTCAAGGTGGCAGGGCAGTATAACAAAGCAGTGAGTGGGGTTAGTGGGATGCTGGGATACAGAGGGGGGGTCATATCCAGCAGAAGGAGAGAGGTGGTGTTGCCACTGTATCGCTCCCTGGTGAGAAACCACCTGGAGTACTGTGTCCTGTTTTGGAGCCCACACCTCAGAAAGGACATAGACAGGGTAAAGACAGTGCAGTTAAAGGCAGCTAAAATGCTGCTGGGGTTGCACAGAAAACCCTACATGGAGAGATGAAGGATCTCAACATGTATACCCTGGAAGAGAGGAGAGCAAGAGGTGATATGATAGAGACCTACAAATACCTAATGGGGTGTAGGACGGAAGCCTCTTTCTAATGAGAAGGAGTACCAGGAGCAGGGGACATGCAATGAAGTGGAGGTGAGTTTAAGAGAGATGTAAGTGGTGGAGGCAAAAACAGTGGGAGGCTTCAGCATGCAAGGGATAGACATAGAAGTGTATTACAAAACAAGCAGAGAGGAGGAAGGGTTGCAGGAAACCAGTTTGAGTCCGTAGAGATAGATTAGGCAGGGACTACCTAGGCTGACTGGGTGGGTCAACTGGTCCTTTCCTGCTGAAGAATTCTCTTTCTGTGTTAAATTGCATCAATCAACACTGCTCAAGTACAAAATGACATAATACAAGACAAAGTTTGGAAAAAGGGCATTTGTAATAACTGGACCTGTGCTGTTGAAGCACCTTGCTGATAATATTTCATTGTTCAAAAATACAAGATTATTCAAAATTATTACTTTTCTTAAAGAAAAAGTCTGCTTGCCGTTGTTTTTTTAATAGAATTTAAATGTATTTATGAATGTGGAACATTATTTTATTTATTATGTTATCTATTTTACAATTTTCAGCCACTTAAGACACACCACACCGAGACTTGTTTCCAGATGCATCCTGGAAGAAGAGGGGAGTTAAGTGACTTGATCATGGCCACACAATATTGAAGTGGTGGCTGTTGGATTCAAACCCAGTTCTCCAGATTTGCAGCTTAGTGCTCTTAACCACTACACTGTACTGCCTCTCTTGTTATACTTGTATGGTTGTTAAATGATGTTGTATGTTTTAACAAATGTGACTGAAAACATGGGCTTTTAACATAGCCCACCATCCTGGTTTTAAATAAACAAATAAACTGTCAACTGGCACAACTCTGATCAGTCCAGAATGCCACCGGCTGCCACTTCCCTTGCAATAAAAAGCATTATATCACCCCTGTTCTCACAATCTCCACCCTCTCCCCATTCCTTTATGGATCCATTTCCAACCTGCACTACTTGTCTTTAAAATCCTCCACAGTTAGGACCGGCCTATTGATGCAGCTTTAGGGTTGCCACTCATGGTGCTGGTGCCCTGGGTTTGGGAATGTGCCGAGGATGTTGGGGACTGGCTGGAGAATCCCATAGGATGTTCTCCTTCTCCGAGGAGGAAAGGCAGCATTCTCCTCTGCAATACATCCATTGTTCATCTAACCACTGATGGCAGTGCAGATGGAGGAGCTTGAAAAAGAGAGAATGCAGCTTGACTACAGAGCGCAACCACACAATTTTGCATCCACATGCACGCCATGGAGCACTCACCAGCAGTATCCTTGAGGAATGTGAGTAACTAAGTGGAAAACCCCAAAGCACAGCGGCATGGAGCTGTCCCACTTAGGCCAAATCACTCCAACTGGTCTCCACCCTCCGCACTGGTAGACTGGACTGGAGCACTTCCCTGCCAAGATCCCAGATGGAATCCACCAATAGTGGATACTATTGACCCCATGAGGACAGCTAAATTGCACAAAAGATGTGTGATAGGACTGGAGGTGACTAGGCAGAGGTGGGTAGCTCTTGTGATCAGGGGATAAAAAAAAGGAAACTGCACCTCACCTGTACTGTAGTGCTGCCATGAGAGATGCACAGCTGAATAACTAATTAAGCAATAAGGCCAAACGAAGAGTGTCTGACCAGTTAACAAAAAAATTAAAAAACTCCACAGTTCTGCTCCTGCCTATCTCTAACATTCTGTGGGCTCCAGTGTGGCTGCCTCTGCATAAAGAAACACAGTGGGGAGGAATCTGTTCCTAACAACGCTGAGTCACAAGTTATAGAGAATAGGAACGTGACTGACTCACCACTCTAGTTTGTTTTTCAGAAATTCAGTTGACATTTTTAAAAGTTTTGCACCCAAAACAACCTTAGAGGGCATTATATGTTAACCAACTTTTCAAGGATGACCTCTTCCTCATGGCTCACAGTTAACTCATATTGCCTTGTGCTTATTTCAGATTCTTTACTTTTGTTCATAGGCTATAGCTTCTTCGCCTCACTTTTATTTAAGAAATGTCAAATGAATCTTAATAAAAACATAGAAGCATAGAATTTGTGAGCAGATAAGGACCACTTGGCACATCTAGTCTGCCCATTTTTCTCTGCCTATACTGACACTGTAGACCCCATTTTATCTCCAGCTACTTCTCCTCACCGTCTCCCCAGCCAAGATTCCATTGTGTCTATCCCATGCATACTTGAACCCCACCACTGAATTTGCCCCCACCACCTCTGCTGGAAGTATGTTCTAGGCATCCACCACTCTTTCAGTGAAGAAGTACTTCCTCACATCCCTGCTAAATTCCCCCTTCCAGCTTCTTTGCATGCTGTCTTGTTCTTGTGCACTTTCTCTGAAAAATATTCCCCTTCTGCACCTTATTATCCCTTGTGATGTCTTTATAGGTCTCTATCATGTTCCCCCTCTCCCTCCTCTCTTCCAGGGTGTACATACTGAGATCCCTCAGTCTCTCTCTTCATAGGGCTTCTGATGCAGCCACTGCACAATTTTAGTTGCCCCCTATGGACTGACTCTACCCTGCCTATGACCTTCCTTAGATGTGGTCTCCAGAACTGGACACAGTACTCCAGGTGGGGCCTCACCTACTATCTATACAGTGGTAACACCACCTCCTTCTTTCTGCTGGTGATACCCCTCCCTATGCACCTCAGCATCCCACCGGCCCTATTTACTGCCTTGTCGCACTGCCTCGCCACCCTGAGGACATTCGATATAATTACACCAAGGTCCCTTTCCTGTTTTGTGAGTGTCAATACCTCTGTCCCCATTTAATACTCCGCCTCTGGGTTTCTGGGCCCTAGATGCATAATTATGCATTTTTACTCATTGAAATCTAGTTGCCATTCCTTAGACCAGTCCTCAGATTCTCTCAGGTCTCTGTGTATTCTCTCCATCCCATCAGGAGTGTATATCCTTTTGCAGATTTTGATGTTATCTGCAAAGAGGCATATCCTTTCATTCCAGTTATCCTGCAATGTAATCTTCTGGAATACAGGCAAAGACATCAAACTGACCACACATCCCTAGTGGTCACTTACAGCCCCATGCTAAAACCCTTTCAGGAAATTGTCAAAGAGCTACAACCCATGCTGAGAGAAGATGAAACATTGAAAGACATCTTCCCTGAATCACCTGTCATTGCCTACAAGCAGCCCCCAGCCTTTCGAACATAATAATTCATAACAAACTCCCAGCAGATCAAAAAAAACAGAAAACAAGAGGGACAACACCATGCAACGTGGCAAGATGTAAGACCTGCACCCACATATGCACACAGGCCACCATTGAGACAAGCCAGAACAACGTAATACACATTAACGGATCCTACACATCAATCCAGCAATGTGGTTTACCTAATTCAAATCAAATCAAATCAAATGTTATTTCTAGTGCGCTTTTCTTAAATCAAAGCGTATTTACAAATGCAAACCAACACACAGCTAAAATACACAAATTTAAAAGACAGCATACATAAAACTAAATATCCCCCCCAAATGCTAAATTAAATAAATAAGTTTTCAGGTCAGATTTAAATGTCTCAGTGGACAGGCAATCCCTAATCCGATGAGGTAGAGAGTTCCACAGGGTCGGGGCCGCAAAAGTAAAAGCCCTAGCACCAGATGCCTGTAAACGGACCCTGGGAACCTCTAGCAATCCCTCACTGGTGGAGCGGAGAGGGCAAAGGGGGTGGTTAGGTGGTAGGAAGTCTTGAAAGTAGACCAGTTCCTGTCCATGTATGGTCTTATAGGTCAGCAACGCGACCTTGAAGATGATCCTCCATCGCACCAGCAGCCAATGCAGTTCGCACAACACAGGCGTGACATGGCAAGATCTTAATTGCCCTGTCAACAGCCTGGCAACTTTCAATGCAATGCAAGAAGTGCACAATGGTTGCTATATTGAGGAAACTAGCCAACCACTGAAAACCAGGATGAATCACCACCACCACACAATAGTAAACCAGATTATCAGCACTCCAGTAGGAAACCATTTTTCACAAACAGATCACTCTCTCTTGGATTTATCTGTCTTGATACTAAGAGGCAACTCCAGAAACACACAGGATAGAAGGACATGGGAATTGAAATATATTAAACAATTTAAATCTAAAATTTCTGGACTGAATCGGGATATCAGTTTTTATGACACACTATGGTAAACTGTAATTATTTTTTATTGTGTACTAAATCATGTCATTATTTATCACACTTTGGTTCTGTATTTGTCCAGGAAGGAACAAGACTTCTGGGCGATTGGTTTAAGTGCTTCATTGGTAAGCTTTTAAACTAGTCAATGGGGGAGGCACTGGATAAGCAGGGGAATTCCCAGCCTCTCCACAAAACAGGGTACTAAATGAGATAAAGACCAAGGTAGAAAGGTCAGTAGGGAGCAGGACAGGGGTAAATGGAGAAAGCAAAGTCAATGAGGACAGGGATGGTGCTACAAGAGGTGAAGCCATCAAAAAATGGAGAGTAATGAGTACCAATGCCTGTAGTCTGGGTAACAAGCTTCCTGAACTAGTGATCTTGAAGGAAGAGGAACATCTGGATATCGTGGCAGTCACAGAAACATGGTACACACAGAACCATGACTGGGATGTAAACATACCAGGATACACTATCTACAAGAGGGCCAGGGAGGGTAAAAGAGGAGGAGGAGGAGGAGCTAACTACATAAGGGAAGGAATCAAAGCAACAGAACAAAATGGAAAACGGGGAGGAGAGAAAGCACTATGGGTCAACTTGGAGACAGACAATGGCACCACAATCTGCACAGGGGTTGTATAGAGACCCCCATCTCAGGAAATGGACAAGGAAATGATAGAAGGTATCCTTAGAATAGCAGAAAAGGGGGAGATATTGCTGATGGGGGATCTGAATATGCCAGATGTTAACTGGAGTGCATTTGCAGCAGCCACTTCCAAGAGTGGGGTCTTTCTACATGACCTACAGGAGGCATGCTAGGACAACTAGTATTGGAACCCACTCAAGAGGGAGCAATCTTAGACCTGGTATTCAAATGGAGATGAAGAGAGGATCACAGATTTAGAAGTGGGTAGCCATCTGGGAACTAGTGACCATTGAACAATATGGTTCACAATAAAAACAGCAGAAGAGTCAAGCCATACAAAGGCAAGGGTGCTGGACTTTAGGAGGGGTGACTTTGCCAAAATGGGTGAGTGCATAAGGAATGCACTAGCAAATGGGCAGGAAGGAGGGGTGGAAGAACAATGGGAAATAATCAAAACTACCATCACAGAGGCAACAAGCCTTCATGTGAAGCAAATAAACAAAACAAAACGATGTCAGAAACCACTATGGTTCTCAAAGGAGGTGGCAGGGAAGATTAGGGAGAAAAAGAAAGCATTCAGGAAGCACAAGGAATCACAGAAGGAGCAGGACAGAGAACTGTATCAGTTAAAGCAAAAGGAAGCAGGGAAGGCAGTCAGAACAGCAAAGGCCCAAACTGAGGAAAAGATAGCCAACTCAGTTAAGAAGAGGGATAAAACCTTTTATAGGTACATCAGAGAGCGATGGAAGACCAAGGGAGGGATAGTGAGGCTTCATAATGGGGAGGGGGGGTGGTCAGAGGGTGACTGTGAAAAGGCAGCGATACTAAACAAATACTTTTGCTCAGTGTTCACAAATGAAGAGAGGGAGGTACCTAAACCAAACAACAGAAACACTCTGGACATGGGGTTGATACCAGCCCATTTACAGAAGAGAGTTCTGAAAGAACTCTTTTTTTTGTTTTGTGTAGTCGATTTTTCAGCCCCCGTGCTCGCTGGTCCACCACTCCTTTGGGCTCTACCAAGTTCCTCCCCCAGCCCCTACTGTCCTTTCCCAGCCCTCCTCTGATCCTCGTATTGCAGCTGACCCCCAGGATATCCTGGCATATCTCTTCGCTGGGCGGGTCCCTCTCCTCCGAGGGGGAAGGCACCGGGGGGAGAGCATGACCACAGCACATACTTTCTAGGGCCCAGGGATGCTGCCGAGGAACAGGAGGCTCTGGGAAGGTGCTGGAGGCCCTCAGGGAACAGAGAGCCATCATCCAGCAGCCAGTGAGTGATTTTCCTGGCTTTCTTAAGGTGCATGACGTCTGGACGTCAAGGCAAAAGACGACGTCTATCACGCACCACCCCAAATGACCCTGACATGTTGCTCTACCCCTGGCCTCCACCAGTGGTCACTTCAACACTTCATCGCAGCCCCTTCCCTCCCTGAAGGCAGCGAGCAGTCATAGGATGCTCAAGCTGCCTCCCCCTGGCCGGCCCTCCAGTGACCCAAGCTCGTTCCCGAACCTGGGTCACTGGCATCGCAAGCGGAAATCCAACCGCTGCACCGACGGGCCGGCTCTGAAAGAACTCTTAAAACTGAAGGTGAACAAAGCAATGGGGCCTGATGGGATTCATCCCAGAATTCTAAAAGAACTAAGGGTAGAACTAGTGACACCACTGACTACCCTCTTTAACAAATCGTGGGAGGATGGGGTGGTACCTGAGGACTGGAGGAGAGCAGATGTTATTCCACTTCACAAAAGTGGGAGAAGGGCAGAAGCAGGAAACTGCAGATCTGTTAGCTTAACCTCAGTGATAGGGAAAATGATAGAATCACTTCTGAAGGAAAGAATTGTTGAATACCTAGAGGCCAGAGGGGCACAGGACCCAAGGCAGCATGGAGTCACAGTGGGAAGGTCATGTCAGACGAATCTAATAGATTTCTTTGACTGGGTGACCAAAGTAGTAGATCAGGGAGGGGCTCTGAACATGGCCTACTTAGACTTTAGCAAGGCATTTGACACAGTCCCACACAAAAGATTAATATACAAGTTAGCCAGCCTTGGAGTGAGTCCCAAGATGGTAGCATGGGTAAAGAACTGACTGGAGAACTGGACACAGAGGGTAATAGTAAACAGAGTCCACTCTGAACAAAGGGGGGGGTTACCAATGGGGTACCACAGGGTTCAGTTCCAGGACTGGCCCTCTTCAATGTCTTTATAAGTGACATTGCAGAGGGACTGGAAGGAAAAGTATGTCTCTTTGCAGATGACACAAAGATCTGCAACAGGGTTGATACACAAGGTGGGGTGGAAAGGATGAGAAGGGACTTGGCAAGGTTGGAGGAATGGTCAGATGTATGACAGCTTAGATTCAATGCTAAGAAGTGCAAAGTAATGCACCTGGGAAACAAAAACCCAAGGGAACAGTATACAATGAGGGGGTGGAGATACTAACAACAACAAAAATGGAAAGGGACCTGGGGTAGTCATATCAGATTACCTAAATGTGGGCAAGCAATGTGAAAGGGCAGTAAGGAGGGCTGGGGGGATACTGGGATGCATAGGGAGAGGCATCACCAGTAGAAAACAGGAAGTTGTTATCCCTCTGTACAGACAGCTGGTGAGACCCCATCTGGAGTACTGCGTGCAGTTCTAGAGACCCAATCTCCGCAAAGACATAGGCAGGATGGAAGTAGTCCAGAGGAGGGCAACTAAAACGATGCAGAGTCTGCACCAGAAGACATATGAAGAGAGACTTAAGGAACTTAATATGTATACCCTTCGAGGAAAGGAGGGAGAGGGGGGACATGCTAGAAACTTTCAAATACCTCAAAGGAATCAACAAAGTCCAAGAAGGTAGCATCTTTCAGAAAAAGAGGTGTGCAAGAACAGGGGGGCACAATTTGAAGATAATGGGGGGACGGCTCAGAGGTAATGTGAGGAAGTATTTTTTCATGGAGATGGTTGTGGATGTATGGAACGGCCTTCCTGAGGAGGTTGTGGAGTCAAAAACAGTGGTGGAATTCAAGAATGCATGTGACAGACCTAAGGCAGTTCTAGGGGGTGGGGTTAGGAGGAAGTAGGCTGTAGGTTAACTAGGATCTGCAACTTATCCATTAGGTAGGGAAATGGGCAGACTGGGTGGGCCAAGCGGTCCTTATCTGCCATCAAATTCTATGTTTCTATGTTTATCAGTTTTTCTATATGTCCTAGGAAGGAGAGTCTGTTATCCAGCCATACCCCCAAATATTTGAATTTAATTACATACTCCAGCTGTTCACTAACGATGGTGGTGATCAGGGGGAGTGTCCCAGCCGTGGCCAGGTTTGGTGAGTTGGGAAAGGGTGACAGGAACATTGCTTTTAGGTTTTTTAGCATTCAGAAGCAACTTCTGGTTTACGAGCTGAAGCTACAGCAGATTGAATTCATCCTGGAGATCTACACATGCCGCATCAGGGGAAGGTCCACTGACAAAGAGCACTGTGTCATCCGCAGATAGATGTATTTGGGCCTTTTTGATGGTGGTATCAATTCTATTAATATAGATTGCAAAGTGCGGGGGACCCAGAATAGAGCCTTGTGGTATGCCCCTCAGAAGGGGTTTTAGTGGCAAGACTTCACCATCAGCCTTTATTTACTGTGAACGGCCTGAGAGATAGTTATTGAACCATCTAAGAGACAGAACATCCAAGCCGATGTTTCGGAGGGATGAGAGGAGCAGGCTGTGATCGACGGTATCAAAAGCCTTACTTAGGTCCAAAAATACTGCGCAGACACAGTTCTTGTTATCCAGCTCGCACTGCCAATCATTAGTTGCCTTAGCTAATGCCGAGATTGTGCTGTGTAGTGCTCTAAAGCCTGATTATAATGGGTTGAGCAGCTTTGCTGATTCCAGGTGATTCCTAAGCCAAGTATTCACGATTTTTTTCCAGCAACATGGACAGGATTGGGAGGACGGAAACTGGCCTGTAATTGTTAAAGTCACTGCGATCTCCGGACTTCAACAAGGGGATGACATGGGCCATTTTCCAGATGAGAGGTAGGTCTCCCTGTGAGATGGATAAGTTAAACAAATGTATAATAGGCACCACTAGGACACAGTAGCCCACCTTTAAAAAATATGGGTCGATGAGGTCGACATATAATACACAATGGAAAATAAATACACTACAAAGTAAGTAAAATATGATACAGTATCCTTGATATCAAACAGAGTAAGAGGGAATGAGGCTGTAAATGGTATACAAATGAGGCAGTGATAGCAGTAAAAGAATGGGATGGGTAAGGGGAGGAAATGCAGCAGGACAGGAGGAAGGAGAAGAGGGTTGAGAATAATGGTGGGGGTAATATGTCTAGTTAGAAGCACAGGAGGGGAACATGATCCTTGAAACATAGAAACATGGAATTTGATGGCAGAAGCAGACCGAAGGTCCATCCTGTCTGCCCTTCCTATACTACCTCACCTCCAGTGACTTACTGTGTTGGTTGGCTGTTACCCCCCTCCAACAGTCCCCCACCCCTTAAGGCTTTGAAGGACATGAAGGAGGAGAAGTGAATGAGGAGTCTCTTGCAGAGGCAGGGAGGTGGGTGCAGAAGATAGATTGCCCAGGAAAGGTTTTTACAGCTGGGGAAGGACGGTATGTGTGTCAGAATGCAGGAAGTAAGAGGAGACAAGAGTATAAGAGCAAGAATAGATTGCAGGGATGGGAAGGGAAGAAATGTTTAGCAATAAAGATGGTACAATGAGAGATGCAAAGGTTCTCAATGGACAAGAAAGAAAGATTCTGGTAGAGGTAACAGTGCTGGGTGTGAAGAGGGCAGTTGAGGGTAAAACCTGGGGGTGAAACAACAGCAATGGAGGAGGGGTCCAGCCTAGCACAGGTAGATTTGGAGTCAAAACTGTAAACCATGTCAATGTAGTGAAATACCAGTAGGGTCATTTTCTTTTTTCTTTCAGTCAACATTTTCATCTCCTGTTCACTGTTGATTTGCCCCATCCGGCTAGCCCCCCAGCCCTGTCACCTACCTTCACTGAACATTTACCCCAGCATCCTTGTTGCCCCATGGGGAATCACTGAGAGTGAAACTTACCTGACTAATTCTGGATCCATGTGGGAGACGGGTGCCCTGTCAGCAGTGTGGGGCCTGTGATCAGTAGGCCATCAGCCTGCAGCTCAGGGATTTTTCCATCAGCTTTCCCCACCACAGGTTTTGGCATGCAATGATGCAAACGCCTACATGCACTGATGCATGGGCACGTTATTGGTGTCAGATGGCAGACCCTCCACCAACATGTGTACATGCTGCACTACCACTTTGCTTCCACCAGATGGCAGATGAACAGCAAGAACATAATCTCCTGCCCTGAAGGAGGAGAGCTGTCCTGTGCAACACTCATCAGTCCTTTCCTGTCAGCTCCCAGCAACCTGAGTCTGCTCCACCACCCAGTTCACTGGGGTATTAGACGGAAGTGCTACCATTGCACTACTTGGCCAATTACTAGCAGATCATGCTGAAGATAACTTTGCAGTGCACTGGGTTTGCTAAGCTTGGGGCAAAGTGTCCTAATGCCCGACGTTGATATGGGAGGAGAAATCAAGATTTAAATCTAAACAAACACCAAGGTATTTGAAGTGAGGGACATGAGGGGGGGCATCGAGAGTCATGAAGGCTAGAATGGAGGGTAATCCAGCAAGCCTCTTTTGGGTGCCATGGTGACCATCTTTTTGTAGTAGACTAAGAGCTAGTTTGTGGCTGCCTGATGGCATAGTGAGTGGCATTATACACTCCCAGGCTGGCGACATGGGTTCAGAAATGAACTCAGAAAACTGAATGGAAGGCCCAGGGGCTGGCGAGGCGCTGTTGCATGTCAACACTTCCAGCTGGGGAGGGACGGCACTGGGTTCCACCCCACTAGTGTACACAGGGGTGGACCAGGAAGCTTACCTCTTCTTCAGGGGTGTACTAGCTGCTTGTGAGGTTTAATGTGCCATGACTTGATATCAGGGAAGCGGCAGGGTTATGGGAGGAAACAGAGAAACACCCCTCCAGCAGGATGATGCACCAGTCTGATGCAGGCCCCATACCACTAACTGGGCCCTGGCTCCAAATCTGGATGAGGACACTAGGGCAGGGAGGTCGAGTTGGGCCTCCCTCTTCTGGCCCCACCATTGGGGGGGTGCAATATGTGGAGAATTGTTGGAGTCAAGGTATGTCCCATGGATGGTGGATGACAGGGCTGGATGGTCAGGAAGCAGATGGGGACTGGCAGAAAGAAGGAGGCATAATATGAAAAAACAAAGCTAGTTTGAACTGCACCAATGCTGAACATTGTCAAAATCCTGCTGCAGACATGATTCCAGCTCAGGCACTAAGGCACTAAGGCACCTGAAACAAAAATTACAGTCTCATCCAAGTGTATGTGCGAGGAGTCATAGATAGTGGGAAGGGTATTTAAAAAGGCTGAAGAAGAAGATTACATCAAAATGAATCACTGTGGGATTCCAGAATGGATGCGGTGGGGGTTGTACCATCAACTTGGTCTAACACATGGTGATCAGAGAGGTAAGTGCAGAACCCGGCAACCATGAGGTCAGAAAATGCAGCCCCTACCAATTTAAGGAAGATGAGGTGGGGCCACCATGTACAAGTCCTTCTCCACTGGGGACAGGAATGTTGCTCAACTGGTTTGGCTTGCTGGGTGTTGGTCTTGAGCAGGAGAAAGGGGGAGGAAAGAAAAAAAAATGGTTTTCTTTTAAAACCCTGAATTTAGACTACTAGGACTGTTCTGTGTTGCAGAGGGTCACCAAAGCTTTTCAAGGGTTCCCCATTAAGCTTCCAGAGTCCCCATAATTGTCTGACCCCTCATATCTCTGAGGGTCCCCTATTTTCTGTGGTGCTCCCAATTTCCCTGGGGCACTACATATGTGCGAAGAATCACATATAGTGGGAAGGGTATTTAAAAGGCTGAAGAAAGATTACACCAAATGAATCACTGTGGGATTCCAGAATGGATAGGGTGGGGTTGTACCATCAACCTGGTCTAACACATGGTGATCAGAGAGGTAAGTGCAGAACCTGACAACCATGAGGTCAGAAAATGCAGCCCGACCAATTTAAGGAAGATGAGATGGTGCCACCATATAGAAGCCCTTGGCAAAGTCAGCAAAGATGGCTGCACTGATTGGGCCCTGGTGCCTCCCCTCCAGGACAGAGTTGGTGACATACAGAGAGAAGAAACAGTGATATGGGTTGTAAAGCCAGACTGGAAGGGGTTAGGAATAAGGAGGATCTAGGAGAGATGAGAGTTGTAGAAAGATAAATTATTCTTGCACTTTAGCCAGTGGGGAGAGAAGAGAGATGAGATGGTAGTTCCCTTAAGAGGAGATCACCTCCCTTTGTGAACAAGAGAACTATGTCGTGCTTCCAGGTCCAAGGAACCTTCCTGAGATGAAGGAGGGGCTAGGAAAGATAGCAATAGACCTCAGTTGCAGGAAGTTCCACAGGAATTGTGCACTCCACAGATGCTCTGAACACTTACTTTAAATAATCAAATTATTTATTATTACTGAAAAAATGACTACCAGTGTCACACTTGCCCACCGGCCACTCTAGCCCCGGCGCTTCAAGTCCAAACAACCCTTCATCAGGGGGGTATCCCCTCTACCACAGCTCACAGCTACTAACCTTGGACTAGCTCAGTTGCAGGTACTTTGAATGAAAGGCCTAGTTCACAAACATAAGGAGCGGCTGGCTTCTGATACAGAAATTAATATCACTTCCAGTATCTGCAGCCAGTGACTCCTTTTGTTTGTGCAGCAAGCCTCACTTACAAAGTGCTTGAAACTAAAGTCTATAGGGACAATTGCAGGGTGTTTGGGATGCAACCCATCATGGCTGTGACCCTAGGAGGATTTAGAGAGTACAGTGCCAATATAATAGCATTTGGGGGGGATATGAAAAAGGGGTTGGGGTAGGGAGGAGGTACAAAAGTGGAAGGGGGGAGATCAGTAAGAGGAGGTAGAAGGAGAAGAAGAGGAAGGGAATAGGGCACAGGAGGTGAAAAACTAATAGAATGATTACAGTGACATGCTGGGTCAGAGATGGGGAGCTCGCCAATCTGACTGGGGCTGTCGACACAGACACGACACAAAGTATATTCGTTACCCCTCTAAGTGTTTTTACCATAATTTCCCTTCCTTGACAATACTTTAGGGTGGAAATGATGTTGAGAACAGGCTGGCTTTATCATAAGGTTATGAACGTTCTGATAAGGCTTGGATAACCATCAGAACTGTTCATGGTTTATCACTGTTCTCCTCCCCTACTGAACTATAAATCAGGGGACCCAGGTTTTAATGTTACCACAGCCCTGGCTCACTAAATGAGCTCAAGAATTTCTCATTACTTTGCTGGTCTTCATTTCTTCCAGCTGTAAAACTGGGAAGCAGAAGAACCCAATGGAAATGATATGCTGTATCTCAGTAGGTTAGCCTGATGAATAAATATGACACAAATCTGAAACCCTTGCTGTATTTGAACCCTTAAGTTACTTCTGCACAAACTCCCGAGCTACCTAACATCTCTTATCTGCATTTCCCGCAGTGCATATTCATTTAGGAAATCGGACTTTATCCGGCTTGTTGTGCCTAGGACTCACACCACCTTTGGCCAACGAGCCATTTCACATGCTCTTCCTACTACATGGAACCAACTCCAATCCGTACTGAAATTAACTAGCATTGTCTCAGTTAACTTCTATAAAGTGCTAGCTGCATCAGAAATAAAATATATTTGTAGCTGTTATTAAGCCACTCCCCTACCCTTATGTTTGTTCCATGCCCTTCTACTCCTCTGGTACCAGTTCTAGTCAGGACTGAAACTTCTTAGCTTGCAAAATGTATACTGCGGCTAAACTATATGATTTCCTCTACCTGCTCTTATGACCCTCTTCCACCCAAGACTTCCTACCTATATTTTACTTCCCCTTACTCTTTCTAGCCCTCCTCCATCCCCACTCTTTACTAATCTTCAACCCTTTCCTCCTAATTATCCTCTCTCTCCTGTCATTGCACACTGACCATGTTTATTGCTTCTTATCAGTGTTAGGTTTATAAACCCTATCTTGTATTGCTTGAACACTATGTATCAAATGTTCCAACTGTACTTTACTTTGCTATGATTTGTTTTCCTATGTAATGCCTTTCATGAACTTTGCACTTTTCTCACTTTTATTCAATGATGCCTTATTATGTAATTGTAACCCCCAGGTGGCACTATCCCAAGGGCTACTACCCCTTCCTGCTTGACTACTGACAGGTTGAGGGGTCTAGGTTCCATGGCGAGTGCCTCCACCCAGAGGTCAGGGTTTGTAGTGGTTAGACTAGCTTGGTCACAGCCCTCTGGGACACTGAGACCCCCTTTTATTCCCTCTAGTGGCTCACACAATGCACAGAAATTACAGTCCCAATACCCCATATGTACACACTGTTCAACCATAAAGTACCACTTACCCTCAAGACTGATTCTGAGGTTCGTCTCTGAGGATCCCCTGCAAAATAAGGTTAATCAGCATACACCAACCAATACAATGCTTGATAGGTAGGTACTGACACTTCAGACAGTTTAAAGTTCAACAACATCAAATCTGGTTTATTTAGGGGGACTAAAACATGGGAGGGGGAGATCAAGTTAATTGACAGAATTAAACCACAGTACTGTGCACATTACAGGGTCCAAAAGTCACACTCTGGGTACCCAGGTTGGGAGGGGGCTAGCCAGGTCTGTTGCCCGGGGTTGGCCGGCAGGTGCAGATGGATGGGGCCCTGTAGAGAAAAACATGCACAACACCCAATTGTAATCTGGAGCCGGATGGCTCAGTCTTTGAGAAAATGAAGGGAAGAAAATCAGAAGAAACACTGTTGAAGGTTAACCGGTCACAGGGGATGCCCTGATTGGTACTCACAATACCCCATGCTGAAAACTTGGTGCAGATGGTGGTTCTGGATTGCCAGACACACACAGCAGTGAGATGAGATTCTACAAGCCAGGCCACACGGCTTTGATAAGCAGACGGATTCAGTCCGAATACATTCAGCTTGACTTTCAGTCTATACCACACAGTGACGAGAGAACCAGACTAGCTATTTCTCACAAGCATTCCACACATTTATATGTAAAGGAAATTACTACACCAGGCAGCTGCTTTCAGGTCCCAATCGCACTTACTGCAAACACCGGGGGGTTCCCACTGCAGCTTCAATTCCTGACAGACCGATCGCGATTCAGCAATTTCTCCAGTCTTCTACAGGATGAGCCTGGTTTCCACTCTTTCAGCCTCTCTTCCTCTCCGTAGTCTCGGATTCAGTCCAAGTCAAGTTGGCAACGCAACAGCCCAACTTTAGGCCTCTCACGAGCTTCCCATGCAAAACTATACAGCGCAGAAGCTTGGAGCTCCTTCTCTCCTCACAGTCACAGCTGATCTGCCCTCATAGTCACAAGGCAGAGCATTCTCTTCGGGCACCATCCGGTCCAGTTGGTGGACTCAGCTGTCAATCACTCAGAAACTCTCCCCATTGGTGCAATTAGGCGCCAAGGTCCAGAACTTCACTTCCCAGAATTATTAGCTATAGCTCCTCACTGTAAGCCGGCTCCCAGGAGAGTCCGAATTCTGGTTGGTTCGAACAAACTCCATTTTAGAGTTCCCCCCCACACTGATTGGACCCATTCAGCAATTCAGATCCAAGATGGAGGGGCAAAACACACAGAGTCCCAGTTGCAAGAAAGGCAGGTTAGACAAACTGCATTTTTACTTAACGCTCTAACTGGTTTCAGGCAAACAGTTACATCTTTCATTTAGGCTCCCTCTGCGCTCTTAGCGACTGCAGAAACAGAGTGATTTCCCCACAGCTCAGGTGGAGTTCGAGCAGAGAAACACCAGCCCCCCTAGAAAACAGTAATCATGTCTGCAAGCAGACGGCTCTTAAAGAGACAGTATGTGGAGGCTCTTCCAGCACTCACAGTGCCAATCTAATGGTTTAAACGGCGAACGCCAGCAGGTAGGGAAACACTTAGGCAAGCTCTATAGAGGCCTTTTCAGAACCCCCATTTGTAAGGGGGTTACACCCTTCCTGGCCTAAAAAGAGCTTAGCGTCCGCGTCAAGTAGTTACCCTTATAACAATTTTAAAACAACTACTAAATACATTTGCATTACTAACAGTTGAATTTGCATTCTTTAAATCACAATCAGATGTTAGTTCTTGATCATACGTACTTATTCTGTATTTCTCAGCTTACCACAGGTTATCATATTGTATACACAACAACATTTCAGCATCAGGTCACCCTTCCTGCACATGAAACTGGAAAAGAGGGGGCCCTTCCCTATCAGCTACCCTGGGGCTGGACGGGGCAGGGGCACCATACTCAGAGGCAAGACAAGTAATCTGGAATTATTTCCCAGGCTTAGTTTGGGCAACGAGCTCGGGGTCACGTACACTCCCTTATGGACCACGTTAGGGGCAGGTCCACAGGTCTTTCCAGGGACTCATAGCTTAAACATACCACAGGTCTCACAACTCGACCAGTCCTTCTAGGGGGAATTGTTACAGTCTCTGCACTGTTAGACTCACTTTCAGCACTGTCTTTACTTGCCAGGGGATTCTCCATTGGGGTAGAGAGGCTAGAACTTGGGGCACTATCAGCTCCAGGAGTTACAATCTCTGAGTCCACAACACTTGGCTCACATGGAGAGCTTTTTGACACTGCCAGTGGACTGTCAGGGCACTCAAAATACCCTCCTTGTTCAGGTATATCACCAGTCTGTTCCCATTCATCATTTTCTTCCTCTGAAAGCTCAAACAGTTCGACCATACACAATGATTCCATATCATCTGACTTGATGCTTTGTACCTCACTTTCTGGGAGCATTGGCTCCAGAGACAAAGCTGGGGGCTTAGACAGTCCAGAAGGCCCAGCTTCATCTCCAGGATTGACTAGGGGATTGCCCCGAAACCATTGACTCAGTTCGTAAGAAGGGTAGTATTCAACGCCACTCTCATTTTCCTCTGACATGGACTGACAGTCATGTTCAACTGGGACTTGTGAAGGAGAACACTTTAACTCAGCTTCTGTGTGTGCCGGCTTTCTTGATTTTTTTTTAGCAGCCTCTAGTCACTGGTCCAGAGGGGGCATTTTCTGGGGGCTCAGACTCAATCAAGATTTGTCCAATGGGCAGTAAATGATTTCTATGCATGGTTTTCACATCTTTTGAGTTATTCTCCGGCCTTACTTTGTACACAGGCAGATCATTTATTTTGCCTACCACAGTGTAGGGGAGATGGTGCCACCTATCAGCAATCTTGTGTTTGCCATGCAGTCCTAGATTTCTTAGCAACACCCGATCTCCCTCCTGGAGTTCTAGTGCTTTCACTTTTTTATCATACCTCTCTTTGTTGGCCAGATTTCTTTTGGCAGCCATGGTTTGAGCCAGTTGGTACACTGATTTAGCTGGGCCTTTAACTTTTGTACATACTGTAAATGATTAGCTGCTTGAACCCCATCAGGGGAAACTCCAAAACACACATCTACCGGCCGTCGGGCTTCTCTTCCAAACATCAGGCGGTAGGGGGAGAACCCAGTGGCATCACTTTTAGTGCAGTTGTAGGCATGTACCAGTGTGCTGATTTATTGGCTCCATCTAAGCTTGTCTTTGGGGTGAAAGGTGCCCAGCATATCTAGCAGAGTGCAGTTGAAACATTCAGGCTGTGGGTCCCCTTGGGGGTGATAAGGAGTGGTTCTGGACTTTCACGCTCCCCACAGAGAAAGCATCTCTTTGATCAGACGACTCTCAAAGTCCCTTCCTTGATCAGAATGGATTCTTTGTGGTGCCCCATAGTGAACAAAAAAAATTTCTATAAGCACTTTGGCCGCAGTTGAGGCTTTCTGGTCCCTGGTGGGAAAAGTTTGGGCATATCGGGTGAAATGGTCAATGACCAAAAGCACATTACTAATGTTTCTCGATCTGGCTCCAAACTCAGAAAGTCAATACAGACCAGTTCCATGGGGACACTGGTGGTGATGTTAACAAGAGGGGCAGTCCTTTGTGGCAAAGCTTTTCTCTGTAAGCAGCGACTACAAGTTCTAATGTGTTGTTCGACATCAGCCCCCATTTTAGGCCAATAAAATCTGGATCTCACCAAGTCAAGTGTTCTGTCCATGCCAAGGTGCCCCATGTGGCTGTGTAGGGACCTCAGCACCAAGTCTCAAAAGGCAGTAGGCAAAACTAACTGTTGCTTGTCTATTTGTCCCCCTATGTCTACTGTCTCTCTGTATAACAGTCCATTGATCAGTTTCAACTTAGGAACTTCTTTATATAACAATGCAGTTCTCAAATCAGTGGAACGTAACTTTGACACATCTTTCCCTGCTTGGAGGGCTTCTAGAGCTGATTTGATCATGGGATCTCGGGATTGAGCCTGCTGAATACTGTCATTATTGAATTGAGGCAAAGCACTAGTGTCCAAGGCAGAGAAGTGGCAATAAGCAGCAGGAATGCAATTTTCAGAGGGTCCCAAACAATCCACCATACAGTACATTGCATCCATGGACATTCGTTCTTCCCTGTCAAACTTCTGGCAGAGTGCTCGAATATTAGGTTCTGACAGTCTGACCCAGTCATTCTGGGGGACAGACCTCCGTGAGAGAGCATCAGCATCTATGTGGTTCAGGCCTGCTCTGTATTCAACAGCATAGTCATATGTAGATAATGCAGAAAGCCACCTATGGCCAGTGGCGTCTAATTTAGCTGAAGTCTGGACATAAGTCAAGGGATTGTTGTCAGTTTTTAACCAGTATTTTAGCCCCATACAAATATTCATGGAATTGGTCCACAATGGCCCACTTCAGAGCTAGGAATTCTAACTTGTGTACCGGATAGTTCTTTTCGGAAGGGGTCAGGCTCCTGCTGGCAAAAGCCACGGGTCTTAAACCATTCTCATGTTCCTGGTACAACACAGCCCCAACCCTTGCAAGCTAGCATCAGTGTGCAGGACATAAGATTTTGTTGGATCTGCATAGGCCAATACTGGAACGTGGGTAAATTGATATATGATCTCATGAAAAGCAGTCTCACAATCAGGAGTCCAGTGGACCCCAAATACTTCATTTGGATGAAAATACACTCTCTCAGTCTCAAGGGACACTGATTCTTTTTATCTTTTGTGGGTTGGAGGGTACCCTTGAGTAAGGTTAAGTAAAGAACAGATCACTCTTGAACAGTCCTTGAAGAAATGCCGATAATAACCACAGAAACCCAGGAATCTTTGCAGTTCTTTTAGATTTTGGGGCTGTGACCAGGTGGTCAGGGCCTCAACTTTACTCAGGTCTGTCTCTATCCCTTCAGTAGAAACTATGTGCCCCACATACTTTACGGATGTTTGAAAGAATTGACACTTATCAATGGACAGCTTCAGGCCAAAGTCTTCTAGTCGATTCAACACCTTGAACAATCTGCCCTCATGTTCCTCCAGCGAGTTGCCAAACATAATAACATCATCCAAATACACCAGGCACTCTAATAAATTCATGTCCCCCACTGCACACTCCATCAATTGTTGAAAAGTGGTTGGGGCACTGGAAATCCCTTGAGGCATCCTCATGAATTATAGAAACCAAGCGGACAGATAAAGGCTGTCTTCTCATGGTCTTCTGGGGCCATCGGGATCTGGTAGTACCCACTGCGAAGATCCAACACGGAAAACCACTTTCTACCATTCAGGCAGTCCAAAGCATCTTGAATGCATGGCATTGTACACTGATCAGAGATAGTCCGCTGGTTTAAGGTGCGATAATCTACGCACATCCTCACAGTCCCATTCTTTTTCCTCACGACCACAATGGGAGAGGCATATGGGCTTCGGGATTCTTGTATTACTCCAGCAGCTAACATCTCTTGCAGATTTCGCCTCACATAGTCTATGTCAGCAGGTGGCAGGCATCAAGACCTCTCACAAAATGGCCTATCATCCTGCAGTCAGATATGGTGCTCGGCCTCCTGCACGCAGCCTATGTCCCACTCCTTTAAAGAGAACACCTGGCCCTTTGTGCAAGCTTCTCACTGATCCTCACTTTCCATTCAGCTGGCAATGGGGAGTCACCGAAATCAAACAAGTCAGGCGTTACTCTATCACTTTTTCCTGAACTCTTGTTACTGGGTAGCACGGCAGTATCCGCACAATGCACAGTAGCCAGGGTGCAACCTTGGTTTACTCGAATCTCCCTGTCAGACACGTTGTGAACTTGAACCATCACTCTTCTGGCAAAAGCATGGGCTCTAGCAGGCAGAATACTTGGCTTGACCAGCAGCCCCTCGGCAGTTTTCCATCTCCTGGTGCATCCAGCATTAATAATTTGTTCTTGACATCCTTTTTCATACGAATCTCTCCTTACAGGACACATTGGGCATTTGGTGCCAAAAGTAGAGATTCTGGATCCTTCTTCCAGACAACCCCAACCGGTTCCTCTGGTTCCATTCTGTCAGCATTTCTCTGTGCCTCGTAGGCCTTCTTGATCAAGGCCGGAATTCTTAGGGCCGTACCAGTCCGGAACCCATGTTTTTCATAACACAACTGTGACAGTCCCCCAAACATATGTACATTAGTTCCAATCAGCAATGGAACCCTATCATACAGTCCAGTAGGGGGACACACTAAGGCTAAGGTCTCCACTTGCTCTGCCACTTCAGCCACAGAGGTGGGAAAGGACAACCAAATTCAGATATAGCCAGAGTAGGAGTAGGCCTTCTCACTCAAGCCCCAAACATGTAGTCCTTCCAAGGGTTGCAGGGGTACATTAGACAAATGCTTCTGATACCAGTCCTGAAACATAATTGTCACTTGGGAGCCACTGTCTAACACAGCTCTTGTGGGTACTCAATTCACTTTCACAGTAGCCGCCATGGAGGGACCCACCACCTCGGGCCATTCAGGGAGCATTATTTGAGATGTCAATCGGGCATTGGCCCTGGTGGCAAAACTTTTCCTGGTGGCTCTCCCTGGTGACTGGGCATAGGTTTTGCGATGCCAGGCCACTAACCTGTTAGTAACTTTTCTCAAGTTCTCTGGCAGCCGACAAGCAGACTGAAAGTGTCCATCCTCTCCACAATGGTAGCAGAACTTAGTGTCTCTGTTGTCCTTAGAGGGAAGGGGATTTCTTATCTGGTTGGGCATCTCTGAGGCCCTGCAGGGCTCTTCTTGTACTAGGGGTTTACACCGTTGGACTTCTGGGTCTCTACTTCTATTGGGGGTGAGAGCAGCCCATTGCAGTTCCTTCACCATCTCTCTTAAGTCCCTTATTTCTGCTCTCAGGTTGCTCTCAATCCGGGTTTCAGGGGAAACGACGTGCACTCCCACTCCACTGTTTGGGTTAGGGGGAGCCTGATACAGATCTGGTTCCTGGTAGGTCTCAGTCAATTCCTTAATCAAACCTCTCAGCTGTTGAGTCTCATTGGGCTCACTCTTCTCAGGGGTCTGACAAGGGTTCACAGCCCCAGCATAGGGTTCCCATCCTTCTTCATCAGTTTCAGTCTCACAGATCTCTCTCGTCAAGTGGCAATACTCAGGAGGGTTGGCCCTCCTGTCTTGCAGTTTGAGTTTCAGCAATATTACACTTGAAAACCTTGCTGACTTCAATATATGGTCTAATCAAACCTGGTTTAGCACTTGGGCAGGCACTCCCCTTTTTCGGTGGGCCTTTTGCAAAGCCCTTTCCATCCTGGTAACAAAAGTAGACAATTTCTCATTTCTCCACTGTTTAGCTGACTTGAACTTCCATAATACGTCATCTCCGGTTTCTGTGCAGCCAAATACCCCCTCTAATGCGGAAAGATATTCTGCTGCAGTGTCCTCCGGACTAGTGGCCCATAGGAATCGAATGGCTTCCAGTGCAGGACCCCTCAAACTTTCCATCAACCATTTTCTCTTTTCCCCCTCGGAACACTGCCACTCTTATACTAAAGGGGTAGCATAGTCCATCCAGGTCTCCAAATCATCTTCCCCTGAAGGCACTGGGACAGTACCAGAGAAAAGTCTCAATCTCCGATAGGAATCCAGTTGAATGGGGGGAATAACCATAGGGGGTGTGGCTAGTATGGAGCTTTTAGAGGACCCGGGAGATGTACCTAGGGAAGGCAGGGGAGTGTGGTCACCTGAGATGTCTAATACTTTTACCAGTTCCTGAGCGATTCTCCCTTCTGCGGCTAACAGTTTGAGCAGTTTTTCTTTAAAGCTATTGCTACTAGGGGACCCACCCGGGGTGGCCAAACCACTACATGTGTGAATAACTCTCCATCCCTTCTGGGCACCTTTGGGCAAAATCACAGGGGGCACCTTCTCAGGGTCTATCGGGATACTGCATGAAAGCAGCACTTGCAGGGTTTGCTCGAGTAAGTCGGCATATTGCCCTTATACTTCCACCTTGCCCATAGATTTAACATGTTCCACAGTACAGACAATGTCAGCGCTTTTAATCCCCAAAGGGACAGCCAGCAATAAAATAGCCTTTTGGGAGTCCATTTCCTCAGCTTCACACCACCCCATCAATTTGTGTACCATCATCTTAATGGGGTCAAGTTTTAACTTGGGCGTGGTACTCCCCTCCATTCTCTCCTTTAAGTTAAACATAAGTGGGCACTTCCTTCACTTGTCCACTAGAGGACGCTAATCCCAGTGTTGCCTTCAAGATGTAACCTCCAGGTGGCGCTATCCCAAGGGCTACTACCCCTGCCTGCTTGACTACTGACAGGTTGAGGGGCCTAGGTTCTATGGAGGATGCCTCCACCCAGAGGTCAGGGTTTGTAGTGGTTAGACTAGCTTGGTCACAGCCCTCTGGGACACTGAGACCCCCTTTTATTCCCTCTAGTGGCTCACACAATGCACAGAAGTTACAGTCCCAATACCCCACATGTACACACTGTTCAATTATAAAGTACCACTTACTCTCGAGACTGATTCTGAGGTTTGTCTCTAAGGGCCCCCTGTAATATAAGGTTAATCAGCATACACCAACCAATACAATGCTTGATAGGTAGGTACTGACACTTCAGACAGTTTAAAGTTCAACAACATCAAATCTGGTTTATTTAGGGGGACTAAAACACGGGAGGGCGAGATCAGGTTAATTGGCAGAATTAAACCACAGTACTGTGCACATTACAGGGTCCAAAAGTCACACTCTGGGTACCCAGGTTGGGGGGGACTAGCCAGGTCCATTGCCCGGGGTTGGTCGGCAGGTGCAGATGGATGGGGCCCTGTAGAGAAAAATATTCACAACACCCAATTGTGATCTAGAGCCAGATGGCTCAGTCTTTGAGAAAATGAAGGGAAGAAAATCAGATGAAACACTGTTGATGGTTAACCGGTCACAGGGGATGCCCTGATTGGTACTCACAATACCACACGCTGAAAACCTGGTGCAGGTGGTGGTTCTGGATTGCCAGACACACCCAGCAGGGAGATGAGATTCTACAAGCCAGGCCACATGGCTTTGATCAGCAGACGGATTCAGTCCGAATACAATCAGCTTGACTTTCAGTCTACACCGCACGGTGACAAGAGAACCAGACTAGCTATTCCTCACAAGCATTCCACACATTTATATGTAAAGGAAATTACTATACCAGGCAGCTGCTTTCAGGTCCTGATTGCACTTACTGCAAACACCCAGGGGTTCACACTGCAGCTTCAATTCCTGACAGACCGAGCGCGATTCAGCAATTTCTCCAGTCTTCTACAGGATGAGCCTGGTTTCCATTCTTTCAGCCTCTCTTCCTCTCTGTAGTCTTGTATTCAGTCTGAGTCAAGTTGGCAATCCAACAGCCCAACTTTAGGCCTCTCACATGCTTCCAGCGCAAAACTATACAGTGCAGAAGCTCGGAGCTCCTTCTCTTCTCACGGTCACAACTGATCTGCCCTCCCAGTCGCAAAGCAGAACATTCTCTTCGGGCGCCACCCGGTCCAGTTAGTGGACTCAGCTGTCAATCACTCAGAAACTCTCCCCATTGGTGCAATTAGGCGCCAAGGTCCAGAACTTCACTTCCCAGAATTACTGGCTATATCTCCTCATTGTAAGCCGGCTCCCAGGAGAGTCCGAATTCTGGTTGGTTCGAACAAACTCCATTTTAGAGTTCCCTCCCACACTGATTGGACCCATTCAGCAATTCAGATCCAAAATGGAGGGGCAAAACACACAGAGTTCCAGCTGCAAGAAAGGCAGGTTAGACAAACTGCATTTTTACTTAACACTCTAACTGGTTTCAGGCAAACAGTTACATCTTTCATTTAGGCTTCCTCTGCGCTCTTAGCGACTGCAGAAACAGAGCGATTTCCCCGCAGTTCAGGCGGGATGCGAGCAAAGAAACACCAGCCCCCCCTAGAAAACAGTAATCATGTCTGCAATCAGATGGCTCTTAAAGAGACAGTATGTGGAAGCTCTTCCAGCAGTCACAGTGCCAATCTAATGGCTTAAACGCCAAATGCCAGCAGGCAGGGAAACACTTAGGCAAGCTCTATAGAGGCTTTTTCAGAACCCCCATTTGTAAGGAGGTTACATAATATCTCCTTGACTGTGTACGTGCTTCAGGACCTCCTTGTGAATGAGCTTGCTCAACACAGTCTTCCTGCAATAAACTTGAACTTGAAAAGTGATAAAGAGATGGCAGTGTAGCCTTCCAAGATCCCGGTCCAGAAATGTCTTATACCATCCTCAGACACATACCACACATGGAGCTAAGGCATTCACAATTGCTGCCCCAATTACATGGAACACCATACCTCAAAAGATGAAAATAAATTAACAACCTGTTTCCCCGCAAGAAAGTATGACTCCAACACACAGAAAGCCCCTTCATCTTTTAATGTATATTTACACTTCCTCTAGTGCTCCTTATCGTCTGATGTGTTCTAAATCCCTACACAGCCCGTCATCATCTTCCCTTTTCTTAATCTACCTCCCTATTTACATAGGGCTCCATCTACTTCTTTCCAAGACCCTCCTTAACATTTCTTTGATGCCGTACCATGGTGACTGTGTTCATGTAAATATGTACATACATAATGTAATTGCCCTTATGTAGATTATCTCACTGTGTACATTATTCTTTATATGTTTAGACCTGTTTGTAATTGTATACTTAGTTGTTAAGTTCTTGTAACCCTGTTGCACTTCTCCTGCTATAATCGACCACAGGACCCTCTTGAAAAGTAAGCTTTTAACGTCAATGAGTCTATCCTGCATTTACAAATGCTGGAGAGGGTGTGGCCTCAGAGCAGACCATCATCATACCTTCTGGGGTGTCCCATTCTCAAAGATTTTGGGGAGGACATGACCAGGGTTTCCTTTGAAATGTTGGAAGTGATGATCCTAAAAGAATTCTAACAGCTATTTCTAGGTCTACTCTCTGAAGGTGCTAGGAGTCATCAGACTAAATACTTGTTTAGAATCCTGGCCACAGCAGCCCTAAAACCACTTACTAGAAACTGGCTATCTCAGAAACTGAAGACAATAAAGGACTGGCTTGTAATAATGAGAGAAATCAAAAGTATGGAAGAGATGTATAGCAACATTATTATTGTTATTTTTTATTTACCAGGTAGGTACACTAGACAAAACATTTGCCTATTTTCAGGCAGACTTAGGAGATCATGACAGCAGAGATTAATTCAAAAATGTACAAACAATGCTGAGGGTCTATAAACTTGCCTAGAGATAGTACAGAGAACTAAAAAGCAAAAGCAAAATGAAGTACAATTGCCTAGAAGTAATACAGAGAGATAAAACCAAAACATGAAATACGATACATGGTAAACACGATGTGTGGTATAGGGGGAAGGTGCAACAATAAAAGACAAGTAACAAGTACAGGGATAGATTTCAGACATCTAAAGTTGGTCAACAGCGATATACACAAGTGCCATAACTCAGAGAATTTACTAGTGGTCTTATGAAACCTACGGACACGTACATATCAAGGTCTTCAGTAGGAGGGAGGTAGGGGATGGTAGCCAGTCTTGGAGGCATGGTTTGACTGGTTCCGATGGACCACAGATAGGATTTATTGTAAATATATCTCCTAGTGAGATCATTTTGAAGATAGACAAAAGGGGCAAATATATGAAATATTACAGAGTGTTACATGTGACACCTCAGGAGTGATCTATTTAGCAGAGTGCCCCTGTGGAGCTTTCTATATAGCAAAGACCATAAGGATTTTACAAGTGTGGGTAGGAGAACATTACAGGGTCATAGAGCCATAGATAAGGGGGCTCAGATCTATGCTACAGCGGCACATGTATGTGAAAGCACAAGCAAGAATCAATGTGTGTTTACTTTTAAAGGTATTGAGAGAGTGTACCAGAAACTGAGCGTGGGGGACTATAATAATGAAGTTTCCAAAAGGGAGGGATTTTGGATTTTAACTCTGAATGCAACAAAAGCACCAGGTTCAAAAGCACATTTCGATTTGAAACCATAGAAACATAGAATTTGACGGCAGATAAGGACCGCTTGGCCCACCCAGTCTGCCCATTTCCCTGCCTACTGGATAAGCTGCAGATCCTCGTTAACTAGCAGCCTACTTCTTCCTACCCCCAACCCCTAGAATTGCCTTATGACTGTCCCATGCATGCTTGAATTCCAACACTGTTTTTGACTCCACAACCTCCTCCGGAAGGCCGTTCCATGCATCCACAACCCTCTCTGTGAAAAAATACTTCCTTAAATTACCTCTGAGCCGCCCCCCTCTATCTTCAAATTGTGCCCCCTTGTTCTTGCACACCTCTTCTTTTGAAAGATGCTACCCTCTTGGACTTTGTTGATTCCCTTGAGGTACTTGAAAGTTTCTATCATGTCCCCCTCTCCCTCCTTTCCTCGAGGCTATACATATTAAGCTCCTTAAGTCTCTCTTCATATGTCTTCCGGTGCAGACCCTGCACCATTTTAGATGCCCTCCTCTGGACAGCTTCCATCCTGTCTATGTCTTTGCGAAGACTGGGTCTCCAGAACTGCACGCAGTACCCCAGATGGGGTCTGACCAGCTGTCTGTACAGAGGGATAATAACTTCCTGTTTTCTACTGCTGATGCCTCTCCCTATGCATCCCAGTATCCCCCCAGCCCTTCTTGCCACCCTCTCACATTGCTTGCCCACCTTTAGGTCATCTGATATTACTACCCCCAGGTCCCTTTCCATTTTTGTTGTTGTTAGTATCTCACCCCCCATTGTGTACTCTTCCCTGGGTTTTGTTTCCCAGGTGCATTACCTTACACTAGCATTGAATCTAAGCTGCCATACATTTGACCATTCCTCTAACCTTGTCAAGTCCTTTTCATCCTTTCCACCCCACCTTGTGCATCAACTCTGTTGCAGATCTTTGTGTCATCTGCAAAGAGACATACTTTTCCTTCAGTCCCTCTGCAATGTTTATAAAAGACATTGAGAGGACGATCCTAATACTGAACCCTCGTTTACCCACTAGTAACCCCTTTCTTCAGAGTGGACTCCATTTACTATTACTCTCTGTGTCCTATTCTCCAGCCAATTTTTTACCCATGCTGTCATCTTGGGACCCACTCCCAGGCTAGCTATCTTGTATATTAATCTTTTGTGTGGGACTGTGTCAAATGCCTTGCTAAAGTCTAGGTAGGCCATGTCCACAGCCCCTCCCTGATCTACTACTTTGGTCACCCAGTCAAAGAAATCTATTAGATTTGTCTGGCATGTCCTTCCTGCTATGAATCCATGCTGCCTTGGGTCCTGTGCCCCTCTGGCTTCTAGATACTCAACAATTCTTCCCTTCAGAAGTGATTCCATCATTTTCCCTACCACTGAGGTTAAGCTAACAGGTCTGTAGTTTCCTGCTTCTGCCTTGCTTCCACTTTTGTGAAGGGGAATCACATCTGCCCTCCTCCAGTCCTCGGGTACCACCCCATCCTCCCATGATTTGTTAAACAGGGTAGTCAGTGGTGTCACTAATTCTACCCTTAGTTCTTTTAGAATTCTGGGATGAATCCCATCAGGCCCCATTGCTTCGTCCACCTTCAGTTTTAAGAGTTCTTTCAGAACCCTTTCTTCTGTAAATGGGCTGGTATCAACTTCTGTATCCAGAGTGTTTCTACTGTTTGTTTTAGGTACCTCCCTCTTCCTTTGTAAATACTGAGCAAAAATATTTGTTTAGTATCTCTGCCTTTCACAGTCACCCTCTGCCCACCCTCCCCTTTATTAATCCTCACTATCCCTCCCTTGGTCTTTCTTCGCTCCCTGATGTACCTATAAAAGGTTTTATCCCCCTTCTTAACTGAGTTGGCTATCTTTTCCTTGGTTTGGGCCTTTGCCGTTCTGACTGCCTTCCCAACTTCCTTTTGCTTTAACTGATACAGTTCTCTGTCCTGCTCCTTCTGTGATTCCTTGTACTTCCTGAATGCATTATTTTTCTCTTGAACCTTCACTGCCACTTCCTTTGAGAACCAAAGTGGTTTCTTACATCGTTTAGTTTTGTTTATTTGCTTCACACAAAGGCTTGTTACCTCTGTGATGGCAGTTTTTATTATTCCCCATTGTTCTTCCACCCTCCTTCCTGCCCATTTGCTAGTGCATTCCTTAGGCACTCACCCATTTAACAAAGTCAGCCCTCCTAAAGTCCAGTACCTTTGCCTTTGTATGGCTTGACTCCATTGCTGTGTTTATTGTGAACCATACTGTTCGATGATCGCTAGTTCCCAGATGGCTACCCACTTCTACATCTGTGATCCTCTCTTCATCTTCATTTGAGAGAACCAGGTCTAAGATTGCTCCCTCTCGAGTGGGCTCCAATACTAGTTGTCTAAGGCAAGCCCCCTGTAGGGCATCTAGAATAACCCCACTCTTCGAAGTGGCTGCTGCAACTGCACTCCAGTTAACATCTAGCATATTCAGATCGCCCATCAGCAATATCTCCCCTTTTCTGCCATACTAAGTATACTTTCTATCATTTCCTTGTCCATTTCCTCCCCTGAGAAGAGTCTGTATACAACCCCTGTGCAGATTGTGATGCCATTGCCGGTCTCAAATTTACCCACAGTGCTTCTTCTCCTCCCTGTTTTCCTTTTGTTCTGTTGCTTTGATTCCTTCCCTTATGTAAAGAGCTACTCCTCCTCCTCCTCTTTACCCTCTCTGTCCCTCCTGTAGATAGTGTATCCTGGTATGTTTACGTCCCAGTCATGGTTTTGTGTGAACCATGTTTCTGTGACTGCCACGATATCCAGATGTTCCTCCTCCATCAAGGCCACTAATTCAGGAAGCTTGTTACTCAGACTACGGGCATTGGTACTCATTGCTTTCCATTTTTTGATCACTTTACCTTCTGTTGCAGCATCCCCCACTGACCTTTCTACCTCGGTCTTTTTCTCATTTAGTACCCTATTTTGTAGTTTTTTTATTTATTTATTATTTATACTCCTGCTCCACGGCCCTTTTCTTATCTGGAGGGAGCCCCCAGTCCTGTCCCCCGATGTCCACCAGCCGATTCTGACTAGCTACCCCCAGAGCTTACCTCCCCAGCAGGATCAGCGGGGGGGGGATCACCTCCACCAAGACAGGATCCAGTACAAGGGCCAGCATCATGGCTATTAGGGGGCGGGACCTGCGAGCTCCTCCATCATCCTCTGTGAACTTTTTCCTCTTGATTTTCTCCCCTTCAGAGGCAGAGAGTGCAGGAAGCCAACAACACACACTCCGTCAGGCATCTGCCCTGCCTCTGATCCAATGTCTGCAGTGTCAGAGTGCCAGCCTCCAGTCATTGCTAGGGGCCAGGCATGCACAGACAACTAGTCGTCCCCCTCCTAAGAAAAGGAGAGCTGTCCCTGGAATGTTTAATCCTTCTCCTCCCCTGCTGACCCCTGATGGCCTGCACTTGCTCCTGAACATGGGTTGCCAGTGTGGCGCGAGGTGTGACATCCAGCGCTTCAACCCTCAGCGCCACCGGGCCAGCTTGATTTGAAACCATTTTTAAAGAGAACTGGAGCGAATTAATGTCAATTTTTGATTCCTGCTTTACAGCTAAAAATATACATGGATACAGACTAGCACTTGAGAAGTTTTTCAAAACAAGAATCTGCACCTGCTAACCATAATAGTTTTCTTCTGAGATCCTGTTACATCAAATATTAAAAATTAGATATAGAAATTAGTGAAAGCCATACTGTTCTGATGTTTTTTTATTTAGGATATATCGGATGTATGTAATAGTTTTGCATTTCAAATTTTAAATGTCTTGTTTTTAGGTGTATATTATGAACGTATTTATAGGCAGAAGATACATGTTTTTGTGATTAATATGTATGAGTATTATATCATTGTGATATCATTAGTTTTTTTCAGATATAAGGAGAAGGTTAACTTAGAGTAAGCAGCCTTTGAAAAAGGATCTTAATAGATCCAAAACGTGTCAGGCGAATACAGGGATGTCTGCTTTTCCATATGTTTTGTGTTGGGAATAAAGATTTTTTAGCAGCTCATCTAAACATTTAAGCCTGAATGTTATTTTTATTGGCGGTGAGCACCTGACTTTTTGATCTTAATATAGCATAGAGTGCAAATAATTTGCAAACACCCAGTTGGGGGTATGGGTAGGAAACACCAGCAGGTATACAACTGTAAATGAACACCCAGGATGGGATTGAACAGGAAATATTAGCAGAAAATGTAAATGAAGTTGCAAACAACAACAATTTTAGCATTTACACAGATACGGTAACATCAAGGAACCGTGTCACAAATCTTACTCGTGGCACTCACCCAAACAGGTTATCAGCAAGGAATAGAGTCAGAGGTGTTACACTTAGAGTTCATTGAGATGGGGTGTTAGTACTGAACAGTTTTTCACATGTAGTTCTTGGTACTCACCCAGATATGGTACCAACAGGGACTGGTGGTACATGTACAGGCTTAGTGTTCACCCAGATAGGTTGTAAGCCAAACAATAACAGATACAGTAGTTTACACTGTATACTGTTACTCATGTGACCAGGAAGGTGGGTCAGAAGAGGTGCAGCATGACTGGCTACCGGTTGCCTCCTCAGGCCAACTCCCTCTGGCAGACTTCTGATGTCCTTTGCTTTTGGTCCTTTGCTCAAGGAACACAGCGCTAAGACTGCTAGGGGTATCGAAATTTGAAAGAAAGAGCCCATCCTACAGTCCTCCAGCAAAGCTACCCAATTGGTGGGTTTGGAGCTTCTCTTTGCTGGGCTCCTGGAGGCAAACAGTGGCTACAATACAGGAATTAGCAACTGAGGAGAGGGTCAGGCTGACAGAATAAAGCCCTCTTGATCTTCGGGCTGGTTCTTGATGCTGGTCCCATGGAGACTGAGGGAGGACAAAAAAACACTGGGCTGTAAGCTTGAAAATCTGGGAGGCTATTCTAGCCCCACCCGCAGTCCTCCAACAAAGCCACCTGACTGGTAGTTTTGAAGCTGCTTTGTGATGGTCTCCCGGTGGTAAACAGTGGCTGCAATACAAGCAATCAGCAGTTGGGAAGAGGGTCAAGGCCGACAGAGCAACGCCCTCTCAACCCTGTGGCTGGCACCTGACGCCGGTCCTATGGAGACATTATCTTTAAATAGGATGAGAAGAATATTTATAATATTAAGATGAGTACTACTAGATAGTTACTTGAAGAAGGGTAGGGGAAACTTCCCAAGACATGTGCAATAAATTAGTAGAGGTTTTGGGTGTATGCCGAAACATAACAGGGAACGGGTTCCCTGCCCGCCCAGTACAACTTGTAGCACGTTCGTGGATAAAGCTACCCTCGAATTAGATGTTCAAGAGGTTTTTCCTTTTTGAGGGTTGATGAATGGTTAATCTGTGTTACCTAAATGGTATTTTATGTGATGTGAAAAATTCAACAATGTATTTTTTGTCTTTATCTTTGGTAACCAGGTAAGGCCAACTAGGCACAATGCTTGTTCTCAGAGGCAGCCAGGGAGCACTGGGGAGGTTAAGTGACTTGCTCAGAGCTGGCCCAGTGGTAAAGAGGGCTGAGGCACCTGGCATCTTACCTGTGATCGAGGTTTGGGAATGAGCTCAAGTCACTGGGGGTCAACTTGGGGGGAGAGGATTTAGCATCCAATGGACAGCTCTCCTCTCCTGGGTGGGGAGGAATGCCATCTCATTCCTTGGCTGCCACCTGGTGGAGGTTGGGTGGAAGTGCTAGAGTAGCAGTGATGTGGAAGGGAGGGGCCGCACTTTCATACAGCAGAGACAGTAACACGATCAATCAAAATCACACACACACTCGAATAATACTCCAGCACTATAACCACTCGCCCACTCAATCCTTACACCATCAAAAAACAACCAATGACCACTGGCACTCACAATTCTCAAACATACTCTTAAATACTCTCAAACAACACAATTATACATCATACATCAAAAATAATCAGTACTCAAAATAGACAGTACTAATCCCCACCACCCACAATTAACAATATAAAATGACAAATGTTTATAGCAGCATCAACACAGACAAATTTGAAATTGAAAGGAATATATTTGGATCGAACCCAGTCCACAAATAGTTTTTAGAGAATAGACCTTGGAGCTCCCACCTCCTCGGGCTAATAATATCCATATCCAGACTTTTAGGACTCTCACTCCACAAAAGTTCAAGAATTCAGTTACTTATAAGCAAAACAAAAACGTAGCAGCTGAACCTAGGAGCTCCCACCTTCTAGGGCTTATAGATGTTAGTCTTCAGTTGTTTTAGGACTCTCACTCCATAAAGTTCTGAGAGTAGATTTTAGCACTACTCCACATTAGAAATTAACTGATTTATTACTTTTTTGATGTTGACACAAACACCAACTACAGTTACTTGTAGAATGTTAAAGAGGGTTACCAGATTAGACATTCTGTGGTGAGTCCAAATCCTGCAGAGTATTCCGCTGGAGCATTCAAACCTTATCCTTCTTTTACCCCACAGAGCCCAATGGGTCAAATTGAGTTCCTGGTGGTCCTGACCAAAGCCAAGAGCACAGAGGTAACTCACCCGCTTGACCCTGCAGGATCACCAAACCAATGACCAGTAGTTTTTCCCACAAAGCTCTTTAACCACCTCAAACAGAGGAAGCCCCCCCCCCCCCAGAACACAGCCCTATCTCTGGACCATTCCTTTGCTTACATAGCCCCTACCCTTTGGAATTCTCTACCTCATCGGGTGAGGGAGTGCCTGACCATCCAAAGTTTTAAGTTAGCCCTCATGACCTATTTATTTAGGTTAGCTTTCCCTGACTGTGCCAGCTGAAAGTCTTTAGTTATTAGTGTTATGCTGCTGTTGGAAATTACATTATGGGAATAACTTATTTTAACTGGATTTTATGGAATGTTTGAAAGGTGTTATTTTTGAATGTGTTTTTATATTTTATGTTCAGTGCCTTGATCTCCTGGAAAGGCACTTTACAAATAAAGTTTATTATTATTTATTATATAAGATGTGTGCACCTCCACACGCACAACCTTATGCGCACTGTGGCTGGGGACAAGGGAGAAAACGGAAAAGGGCTTGTGCCACCTTAATGAAGAACTCTCTGCCTGCCCCCCTCACCACCTGACCCAGACCCCCACTTCTGGATGAGAGTCACCAGGTGCGGGGAGGAGAGCCCTCCCCTTCTGGACCCCACCATGGGGACAATCTGTGGGGCTAGGTGAGTCAGAGTGGTGGGTGCCGGGGGGGAGACAGGGACAGGGCTGAATAACCTGCCAGCATCAGCCCATGGCAGAAAAAGCTCTATGGAAAAAAGTGACTTGCTTAGAGTTATACAGTATGTAAGTGGAGGTTGTGGGAATCAAACCCAGGCCTGCAGGATGTACAGAGCTCATTCACAACTCATTAATCTAACCTCAGTGCTATACTGCCAGCCCTAACTGGCTGACATGGCTTTGTTTTCTGCAAATGCATTGTCACTACTGTACTGTATAACAAACTGCAAAGCAATAAAGTACTAGGTAAAAAGAAATAAAAACGATGCTACTCTGGTGAGCAAATATCTAAATAAATAAAAACTAGTTAAAGCACTGAACTATGACCCAGGAGATATCAAGAATGAATCTAATCATAAAACACTGACTCTACAGACCTTGAGCAAGTCAGTTGCCCCCTCCCACATGCTTCAGTCACACTAGATGTAAACAAGGCAGAAGCAAGAGCCAACTGAAAACAAGACTTTGCACATCAGGAGAGCTATTTGAGGTACAAGTAGTATAAATAAATTAATTAATAAATAAAGCAACCCCTGCGGGCAGATCCTGAGGTATCAGTATAATCTCAAATACAGTACTTCATAATGGTATGACCTATCTACCCTCTAATAATGAACATTACCAATCCACCAATATCTACTTTTTTTTCTGGAGGGCCAGGGGGAAGGTGTTCTCATCCAGAGATGTTCAGGTTTTATAGTTTTGTTTTCATGTAATTTAAAACTGCAGTTGTTTTTGTATCTGTAATCCTGAATCAAATCTGTGTGTGCATAAGAAAAAGTACTGTACAGACCCCCAGTAGGAGCAGCGGCTCAGCTTTGCAACGATGGTGCAGGCTGAGAGGGCAGCCAGTCCCACAGTAAACAGACAAGGGGCTCCTGCTGCTCTCCTGTAGCTGCAGTTACATTTGTTTATTCCATTTTGGTTAACCAGGTAAGCACATTAGACATGCAATGCTTGTTTTCAGGCCTGGCTTGGGAGAACACTGAAAGCTACACAATAGACATACAGTATACAATATTATAACAAGCATTTTCAATGCCGAATGTTGTCTCGCTGGCATTGGCATTGGTAGTGCAGGAGTTAGAGATGCATAATAGGAATGGCCGTGAAGTATGGAACTGACGCCAACCCCACCCCCACCCTGCAAAGACTGACAGGTGCCAGAGTGTGCCTTTGGGGCGTCAGCCATAACGCTCATGCCATTTTACCTCACCCTACCCTGTAGACACTGACAAGTGTTGTGGTGTGCTTTGGGGTCTTTGGGCCTTATACATACCCCATTCCATAAGGAAATATGCTGAGATGGGTGCAGTATAGGAGAATGGGGTGAACGTTAGGGCCGAACACTCCAAGGCACAGCTCGATGCCTGTCACTGGCTACAGGGTGGAGGTGGGGGTGGAATGGCGTGAGCATTACAGCCAATAATCCCAAGTCACACCCCTGATGCCTGGCGGTCTCTACAGGGTGGGGTGTTACAGTTGGAAACCCTAACATTGTAGGCGTTTGTTGGTATTTTCACTCCAAATTTTCAACATAGGCTTTTTGTGACCCCATCTCATGAAGAGCGGCACAATCAGTTTGTTAACTGAAAAGTGGTTTTGCACACTGGCTATGCCATTTGGCGACACAGGGACGAAAATACATTTTGGGCAGGATGTGGAAAATGACTACTGTATTGTTCATGAGGAGGCATAAAAAAATGGCAACGTTGAAAATCTGGAGTGAAAATATGAAAAATTGGTGAAGTCATGAGCATGCATAGAAACTGCGCAACACATGTCCATAACCCAATTATTTTTGGGAGTTTTTTAGCCACATTTTCAACATAGGCATTTTGGGACCTCCCCTCATGAACAGTGGTGCTGTGATTTTGTTATTCTGTCCCAAAAGTTGATTTCCCACAGCAACCATGCCATTGTGCGCCACATGTGCGGAAACACATTTTGGGCAGGCTGTGAAAAATGACAGCTGTACTGTTGATAAGGAGGTGTGAAAAAATGCCAGTGTTGAAAATCTGGTATGAAAATATTGCAAAGTTACAAGAGTGCATGGAAACTGAGCAACGCACACTTGTAACACAGTCATTTTATGGACTTTCGGCACCACATTTTCAACATAGGCATTTTAGGACCTCTGCTCATGAACAGTGTCACCTTCATTTTCTCAAATTGTCCCGAAAACTGATTTCGCACAGTGACCGCACTATTCTGCACCGGACATGTGAAAACACATTTTGGTCAGGATATGTAAATTGACAGCTGTATTGATCATAAGGAGGTGTAGAAAAATGGCAATTTTGAAAATCTGGAGTGAACATATTACAAATTCAAGAAGTTACGAGCGTGCGTGGAAACAGCGCAATGCACACTTGTAAAACGGCCATTTTTTTGACTTTTTTCACCAAATTTGCAACATAGGCTTTTTGAGAGCCCCCCCTCATGAATTGTGGCACTGTCATTTTGTTATTCAGTCCCGGAAGGTGATTCCATGCAATGACCGTGAAATCACCTTTCAGGACCAAATAATGCCATGACAGTGACTGAATTCATGAGGAGGGGCCCCAATAACCCCATGTTGAAAATTTGGTGCAAAAATTCCAAAAAATGCTCAAGATATGCACCAAAGTTTTAAAAAAACTATTTATGGCATTATACAGCTTACCGACATTTCTTCATTTCACGGTCGGCTTTGAAGAGTGCAGACGTGTTCCCGGTCCACCAAAAATTGTCACGTCAGACTCCGGAGGTAAGTATGGGGTGAGGGGAGGCGGGATGAGCAGAGGGTTGGCGGGGGTTGGGAAGGGTGCTGGACAGACCATGAGGGACTGTTTTCTTCTTTTACAGGTTTAAAAAAAAAAAACATCACGGGACTTTTTTTTTTTTTTTTTTACAGGGGCATTTGGTATGCTGGGGTGGGCTCCCAGCATGCCACCTGAGTGTTTGGGGGGGGCTAGCCAATGGGAGATTGGGCACCCCGTCGCTGCTCCCGAAGGAGGGTTAGAAGAGAGAGTTGGGCACCCCTTGGCACATAACAAATGGGGGGGTGCATTATGCCGATGGGGAGTGGGCTCTCCTGTCGGTACATACATTGGGTCAGGGCATGCCGACAGGGGGATTGGGCACCCCTGAAGTCAGCATTTGATGTAATTTTTTTCACCAGGGAAAGCACGTCGGGAGGTGTCGCTGCATATGACGAGCTTTGTTCGCATTGCAATGGACCTTTCATTAGATGTGCTCACCACATTATGTATTCCTGGTGTGGCGCCGGCATGCAGGCTAATTGGGGAATGAGGGACACACCTACTGATGTGTGCCCTGCATTCTCCCAACAGTGACTGCACCTCCAAATCTGCTACTAATGCAATATGTTGGCTGGCGTGCAAGCGCAAGCCAATGTAAAAAGCCAGCACAAATGAGATGCATGATTATTCAATAAAGACAGTTACCAATGCATCAGTGATACAGCAGTTATAAAACAAGCATTTGTCAATGCCGAATGTTTGCTTACTGGCATTGGCAGTGGTAGTGTAGATGTTACAGAGCTGCGTAATAGGAATGGCAGTGAAGTACTGAACTGAAGACAACCCCACCACCACCCTGCACAGAGTGACAGGCATTGGGGTGTGCATTTGGGACGTCAGGCATAACGGCCATGCCATTTCACCACACCCCACTCTGCAGAGACTGACAAGTGTCACGTGTTCCTTGGGGTCTTTGGCCCTTATGCGCACCCCATTTCATTAGGAAATACGTTGAGATGGGTGCAATATAGGAGAATGGGGTGAAGTTTGGGGCTGAAGAGTCCAAGGCATACCTCGATGCCTCTCAGTGACTGCAGGGTGTGGAATGGTATGAGCATCACAGGCAAGAATGCTAAGTCACACCTCTGATTCCTGTCATTCTCTATAGGGTTGGCGATTTAGTTGAAAAGCCTAATACCTCAGGCATTCGTTGGTATTTTAACTCCAAATTTTCAACATGTTTGTTTTGTGACCCCACCTCATGAACAGGGGGAATATCAGTTTGGTAGCCGAAAGCTGCTTATGCACAGTGACTACAGGATTTAGCACCACAGGTGCAAAAATATTCCGAACAGGCTGTAAAAAATGACAGCTGTACTCTGTCATGGGGAGGTGTAAAAATGGCTATGTTGCAAATGTGTAGTAAAAATATTTAAAAAAATGGTGAAGTCACGAGCGTACATAGAAACTGTGCAACGCACACCCGTTATATAAGTAGGTTGGGGATATTTTATAGCAGATTGTCAACTCAGGCATTTTGGTGCCTCCGATCATGAACAGTGTCACTGTGATTTTCTTTATCTGTGCCGAACAATGATTTCCGACAGTGACCACGCATCTCTGCACTGAAAGTGTGAAAACACACTTTGGCCATGTTGTGAAAAATGGCAGCTGTACTGTTCATAAGGAAGTGTTGAAAAATGCCACTAGTGAAAATCTGGACTGAAAATATTACAAAGTCATGAACTAATGAGGATGCGTGGAAACTGCACAATGCTCACTCGTAACACAGTCATTTTATGGACTTTTGTCACCAAATTTTCAACATAGCCATTTTAAGACCTCTGCTCATGAACAGTGTAACTGTGATTTTCTTAATCTGTCCTAAACATTGCTTTCGCACACCAACAGCACCATTGTGCGCTACATGTGCGATAACACATTTTGGGTGACATATGAAAAATTGCAGCTGTACTGTTCATAACGAAGTTTAATAAAATGGACATGTTGAAAATCTAGAGTGAAAATATTACATTTGCAAACTTACGAGCATGCATAGGAACTGTCAGCACCGACTCGTAAAGTCATTTCTAGGCATTTTCCACCAAGTTTTCAACATAGCCATTTTAAGACCTCTGCTCATAAACAGTGTCACTGTGGTTTTGTTAATGTGTCCCATACATTGAGCTTGCACACCGACTGCGCCATTGTGCGCTACATGGGCGGAAACACGTTTTGGGCAGGATGTGAAAAATGACAGCTGTACTGCTCATAAGAAGGTGTGGAAAAATGGCAATGTTGGAAATCTGGAGTGGAAATATTGAAAATTTGCAAACCTATGAGCGTGCGTGGGAACTGTGCAACGCACACTGTTAAAACAGTCATTTTTAGGAATTCTGTCACCAAATTTTCAACACTGCCATTTTAAGATCTCTGCTCATGAACAGTGACACTCTGATTTCCTTAATGTGTCCCATACACTGAGTTCGCATGACTGCGCCATTGTGCGCTACATGGGCGGAAACACATTTTGGGTGAGATGTGAAAAATGACAGCTGTACTACTCATAAGACGGTGTGGTGAAATGGCAATGTTGAAAATCTGGAGTGAAAATATTGAAATTTCGCGAACTTACGAGCCTGCGTAGGAACTGCGCAACACCGCAGCTCGTCAAACAGTCATTTTTTGGAATTTTGGCACCAAATTTTCCAACATGGGGATTTTAGACCCCCTTCTCATGAATGATGTCACTGTCATGGCGGTATTCAGTCTCGAAGGTGATTTAGCGGTCACTGCGGAAATCTGCCCTTCTATCGAATAACACCATGACGGTGACATCGAAGAATCTAAACCCATGTTGGTGATGTAAGCATTCAAAAAATACTGAGATATGCAATAAAGTTGAACCCCTCCTATCTAGCCCATTATACAGCTTACGGCATTTCCTCAGTTACGATGCCTTTGAAGGTGCAAGGCGTGTTCCGGTCCACCGAAGATCGTCGCGCGGGTCAGAGGTAAGTATGGGGTGAGAGGGTGTAGAAACTGGAGTGCAGTGGGTGGGTCGCGGGATGTGGGAGGGCTCGGGAGGCGCCGTGGGACACTTTTGTTTACAGGTAAAAAAAAAAACGTTGGGACTGCTTGCCATGCTGGGGTGGGCTCCCAGCGTGCTGCTGTTTTGGGGAGGGGCGTTCAGCCGATGGGGATTGGGCACCCCCGTCGGCAAAATTATTGATTGCCACGCTGGGGTGGGCTCCCAGCATGACACCAAATACTGGGAAGGGGGAAGGAGGAGACGATGCAGCGCAGCCAACGGGGATTGGGCACCCCGTCGGCTATACACTGCATGCGGGGGGCGCGCACGCCTGCGGCTGGGGAGGGAGCTGCGCGTGAGCAGCTTCTTATCGCTGCTCACTCAAGTGTAGCTCCCCCTTTCAACTGTATGCCACTGCATTTTGGAGCATGTCATAGACAGCTCCAAAATGCATTGGCTTACAGGGGCCGTGCCTGCCAGTTCGCTGCCTGAATTGGAGGAGGAGGTGACACACCTCCGAAATCTCCGATGATGGCACTATGTTTCTTGCACATGCGTGCAAGCAAACATAAATAGGTGCTGAACAGATACAGCATGTAATAATAATGTAAGTACAGACAGTCATTTGCAGCACACTAATTCCCTACTATGTACTTCTCCAGGCAAAATGAAGTGGACAGCAGTGAACTGTTCACAGTACGTGATGACACGGACACCAGGGGAAACTCCATGACATCGGCCCATGAAAGGGGAGTCAAAAAGGATGTCAAGGAGTTCTTTCGTTGTTTTTTTGGGGGGAAAGAGTGATGGCAGGCTTGACCACATTTCTGGAAGAGGCCATCTACACTGAGACATCAGGGAGGTTCAGAAGGTAATGGTACAGGCACATGGGGAAGCACTTATGGAGCAGCTGGGGAAAGGAGGGGAAGAAATGGGGACTGACAGGGGCACAGTCCCATAACTAGGCAGGCTTGGGCAGACTAGATGGGCCAATATGCCTTTACCTACTGACATTTTCTCCATTTCTGCAAGTACTGTAATTTAGCACGTAGCTCAGTTCTGTCCAGTTGCCCACTCAAATAGCCCAAAAGGTTTGGAATATCAAGCCTAGTGTAAGATAAATGTTTGAGTACAATTTACAGCTTTCAGGAATTCCACTTTCTTAAATTCTAAATGTAAGGTGTTCTGCCTGCTCACTTTTTTTCCCTAGAAAATCCACCAGAAGACCCAGCTGCTATGAGAACTCGGACAATTATTTCTGAGTTGAAGGACGCAGAAAACTAAAAACTAATCCTGCATAAAATAAAAATTCTGGCAACATGTCACTTCACATTTATTATACCACCACATATTTCAGTGTAACCTTTTCAAAAATTGTGCAGATTAATACCTTCATTTTTAAACTTATCAATGACAGGGTTTTAATTTGAACTCTTTCATGTGATATAACGTTTTATATTAAGCAGGGGTATTATATAAACATGTTCTCTCATCAGTAACAGTGCTGTACTGACAGAGCATCATCGTGCTGTGCCACTCTCTCCATTTACTTGTTTACATTATTAACCTACTGTCCGTATGGCCTACAAATAGGTGACTGCTTCACAGCTTTCTGTAATTTTATGCTTTTCTTACTAACATGCTGATGATGACTGCTGTTTGTTGCATACTCTTTCTTTTCATTCATTTACAGATAGTCAGTATTCTGTATTACATGCTTCAGTGAAGCAGCATTGCAAGTCAGGGATAAGTTTAAAAAAATCAGGGACAAGTGGCCAAATTCAGGGACACATCCTACTATATAGTAATATTAGCTCAATAATTCTACCGTAATGTTTGTCTTAGTGTAAAAGGCCTTTTCTGGAGGAGAGCTTGACTATAACACTAAAGTGGCATTGTTTAATGCTTTGAATCCCTACCCTCCTACAACAGAAACTGAACTGATAGGTATGAAACTCAGAGTTAGCACGTGGAAGAGGCTGTTTCCAGGAAGAGTACTGTTCATGGGATGGGCACTAGAACATAGAGTCCGGTGTCCTGCCTTAATCAACTATACATTACAAACTGTCATATAGCTATACTGTAGATCACATCATCTCTGCCACACAACAGCAAAACTATATTTTATCACTTCTATTAGAAAACAGTGCTAGTCACAGAGTCATTGTATTAAACACAGCAGGAGACTGTTTCACCATTCATGCCTGTTGTAATGTAAGCCCCACCTCCCACAAGCTATTTTACGCTGATCCAGTTTCCTCAATAACAACCCATACCTTTTTAAAGTCCTCTTCTTCAAGTACAAAATCTATAGCTGTTTGCAGCAAAGCACTCTTCATCCTAAAAACTCTACATGAAAAACCTTCTAATTTCCTGTTTTGTGAACCTAGTGCTTCTCTTAAATTTATGCCCCGTTGCTCGTGATTCACCTAGCAATGGAAAGAAATCCATCTATGTTTCCTGTTTAGCCTTGCTGGTTTATTTTATCATTTTTGAAAACCTTTCTGAAATCCCTTCTCAGTCTTGTCTGATCACATGGGGGCAGTCCTAGTTTATCCTGCCTGTTGTCATAATTTAAATCCCCCCCCCCCCCCGTACTGCTCTGGAAAATGTACTGCACTTGTGTCCTTTCTATAATGAGGGGCTTCAGCACTGCACACAGCATTAGAGCTCTTGTCCAACTGGTGTGTTGTGTGGTTTCAGTTATAATGCATACTGAATTTAGCACAACTCACTGAGTGGATCTTTTTTTGAACACTGGTAACAGTTAGTCTGTGGGGTATTAGCTTCAAAAGGACTGCAATACTAACACTGCCTGTGGCTTTAAACAGATCCCTTTGGTTTAGTAGGAAAAAGTACCTAGAAAGTTTTTGTACCAGAATTACAGAATAAAAGATTTGTAACTTACCTGATGTGAAAAGCAGTCCAATATAAATCCCTGGCCAAAACATTACTAAAAGTAAATTTAGCTGTAACATTTTTAATCCTCGCTGGTGAGAAAGCCTTGCTTAATACTGTTTTCTTACTGTCTGTTCATGTTTACAACAGCATTGACCCGCCCAGGAATTTTACTGGCTAAAGATACCAGTAAAACAGGTATTGCTGCTATAGTAATATCCACTAGACATTTAAGCCTATGACCTTTGTGTAAAGACAATAGAATGATGATATCTGGAATTAGCCTACCACCTTACAAGTTATAAAACAATGAACACATTTAGTAACAGTTAACTTTAAGACCACAGGAGTGTAAACCTACACCTGCAAAGAACCAGGAAATTACACCACAAACGTGGCTGTGTGATGACGCACTGAACAGTTTCTGTTATGCACTTTATTGGGCTTAGTCATATACATATGCATAGATTAGCACACTGTAAATAAAGTATGTTTGTACATGACAGCATTTCAGTTCCTGTATGTGGAGCATTTCCTACATGTCCACACACAGTTTGGGTTCACCGACTAGGACTTTCAGTTGAATGAACAACTGGCAAATCATATACAGCGTCTGGAATGCCACATGTCCGAATGGCACCTTGAGGAGCCAATCATCCAGGTACAGAAATATATGTACTGTAGGGCTTCCCTGTGAAGGTTCACTGCCACCACAGCTAAGCACATTATTTACTTTTTTATTTATTTGAAATTAATCCAATCAGGATAACCCCATGAGGTGAAGCATCTTGATTTTATGGGGGTCCCAGGGAGGGTAGCATCAGTCAACAGGTTAACATAATCCAACAGGAATACTGTAGTTATATGCAGGCTAAATAGACACAGGAAAAACCATAACATTGTAAAGATAAGTAATTCCAAAAAGTAATCAAAGGTAACAAAGTTGGGTCACAGCAAACAAAGAGCATGAAGGTTGTTATGCAATGCGATCAAGATCCGGGAAATGGTGACTTGGTGCAGAGACCCGCAGTGCCAAGGATAAGCCAAATGGCAAGACACAACATTGGCAGTGCCTGCCCTTCAAGAGACAATGTAGGTATTATTGATAGCTGCAATTAATCTTGATATGCATTCTGCATATCCAGGGCACACAGCTGATATACTGGCATGCATTCTGCATATCAAGGGCACACAGCCAATATCCTTGCAGAAGTAGAGGACAAAGAGACTGAATGGAGACCATTCAGAACTTTTTGTGCATAGGGTACTTGTAAGGTCCCTGAGGTCCAGGATGGTAAACAGATTGCCCATCTACTTGGGAACCAGAAAGTATCTGGATTAGAAACCCATATTCCATTAGGCTGGGGGTATAGGCTGAATGGCCCACCTGTTTAAAGAGAGTCAGGACTTCTGTCAGTAACACTGACAAGTGGCCCAGAGGGTAGTAAGTGCTGGGAGGATGCACCGGAAGGAGTGCAAGCAGTTTAGCTGCCTGCCCTGTCTGGATTATATCATGAAACCACTCATCTGATGTGATCTCCTGCCATTTCATCAGAAACAGGAAGATCATGCCCGCTTCCTGAATCCCCATGTTGAGAGGGGCAGGGGAACTAGAAAGGAGTCAGAAAGTGGGGGGAGGGCATTGCCTACTTCCTTACCCTTAGGGGTCTTGAAGTGGGCACCTGGGGGCTGAGACATAGGGGCCTGAGGGTCAGCCTGCCCAGAAGCCTGGCTGTGTGGCAAAGCAGGAGCCTCTATGAAATTAGTTACTGCCAGGCCCATGTGAGGGCTGAGCAGTAAGGGACTTCAAAGAGAAGAGTCATCTTTGAAGATTGAAAGACAAAGTGTGAACTCCACATCGTGGACAGTTTTTGGCCATGAAAAGGTGAGTTCAGAATAGACTGTTGGGCATTGGTAGCAAAACCAGCAACACACAGCTATGAGTACCTAAGTACCTGGGAAGGCAGATTCCAGAAGTGGCAGCACAAGCTGCATGAAAGACATCATATGCAGTAAATGCTTACTGATATCTAAACCGTGGGTAGCACTGCTGGATCTCATCTTTGACTGAGCCATCGGGCAGCTTGTCAAGCATGATGGATAGTGACTTGCACAGGCTATTTTAATATTTAATCATATAGCCCTGGTAAATGGCAATATGGAGGTCCAGTTAAGTCATGAGGCATATTGTATTACGTCCCCCTGAGCACAGTTTTAACCATGTCCCAGTGTACTGCCACTGAACTGTCTGCCAGGGGGTTATTGGAGATTTTTCCTTAATGAAGGTACTGAATGGTTGAGATTTTATGAAATAGGGGTTCACACACCATCTCGTAGATCTTCGTTCTAGGCCCATCTTCCAGAAGGTGCTCACTGGGGCATGATCTGATAGGTAGATATCACCAATGCTACTATTAGTCACCCAATGAAGATTTTCAATTTGGGTGAAACAGTAGTCTATTCTGGAGTAACTACAGCTGGGTGCTGAATAATGCATGTTATCAGGGAGCACCACACATCCACCAGACCAACCTCCTTTATACAGTTTTTTTTTTTTAATTTTATTATAGCTATTTGGTTCCCATCACCTCCTCCCACCAGCTGGTGACAGGGACACATAGTTACCTTTTACTGGTTTTCTCCCCTGACCCTCCCCCAAGGCCCCGGCACATGGCCGTGCGAACATGTGGAGGCACACTGCACACCCCATGTCACCAGCTCAGCCCCTTCCACCTCCTATAACTATTTGCCACACCCTCTCTGCTTATGCTACCTATCGGACCTCCACCCAGTGGAAGCGGAACTAAGGGGGGCGCCAACCCACCCTCGCTACCATCGGGAGAGGAGAGCTGCCCATCAGCATGCTTGATCCTGTTCCCCACTCCCCCCCCGTGGTGGCACCCTGATGACCCGAAGTCATTCCCAAATCCGAGTCGCCAGTGTAGCATGAGGCAAGATGTCCAGTACCTCAACCCTCAGCACCACCTGCCGGCGTCCCTATACAGGTTTTAAAATATTTCTGGGAGGCCGTTTGTCATGGCTGCCAACTTGTCAAAGAATCCACTAGGTGGTTAAGGGTCACATTTAGATCTCCATCAAGCATTAGTATACCTTTAGTACTGGAGATGATGGTGTCCAAGAGGGCTTTGATATCTGGGGTATTGGAGCCTGGCAGGGCATAAATGTTAGCTAGAGTGACCTCTTGTCCTTGTACTGTACCTTGAACCAAGACGAGTCGACTTTCTGGGTCGATCCAGACCCCATGTTTCTCAAAGTTAGTGTGCCTAGGTATCAGAAATGCTACCCCCGTTCTCCTGCCTGATGCAAATGAGGCGGAGTACTCAGCCTGAAAACCAAATTTTGTTAGTTTAGCATGTTCTGCCTGGGTCAAATGTGTTTCCTGGAGATATATTAGGTCAGGTTTCAATCTCTTAAGTCGACTTAAGGTCTTCGCTCTTTTTACTGGGTTACTAAGGCCGTTCATGTTCCATGAGCAGAAATGCAGCCTAGGGGAGCCCTTTAAAATGTAGGGAAATCTTCCTGGACTCATACCACACCACCCCTACCCCACCAAGCCACTCCTGGTCTCTTTGACTGTACTGGGTGACCATGTTCTCGTGCTGTACACCTAGGAAGAAAAATATAATTAATAACTACTAGAAAAATGGCAACAATTTGCAAAAAACCAACAGCACATATTTCCTACACTGTACAACCTACATAGGGTCACTGTGGGATGCTATCTTGGGCAATTGCCCTGGGAAACCTCAACTTGTGATCTAACTGGGTTCTGGAGTAACTTGGCTTCCAAGATTAGGGTCTAATCAGACCCTACTGCAAATTCAATTTGCATGAAGGTAAATCCTTCTGTACTGGAGGGACCTTCAGCCAGATGGCTAAGGGGTAATGGGGAAGTAAAAAAAAAGGTTAGTTTGGACATCATGCACACCGCTGGGAATGGTGCTTGAAAGGAGATCTTTGCTTAATATTTGTACATATATTGGGCTATGGATAATCTACAAGATCTGTTAGCATCCCACATAGCACACTACCTGGAGATTACAGGCCAACTGTCCCCCCCAAAAAATAAACAACCAAGGGGGAGGAGAGAAGCCAGGGTATTTCCAGGGTGCTAGTTGCCCATTATGTGCACAGTTAGGAAACAGTATTCCACTTTCCAGGGGTTGTGGCTTCCCCGGTGACAGCCAATGGGCCCTCTAGAGTGCTATGAGGATTCATCCCACCTCCAACCCCCCGGCCACCCCCGTGAGTCATCTATTTCTGCACTGATATTATTTAGAATCACGTTATCACTTTGCTGACAATCCTGATCTTCTTAGTACTGTTCTGGGGGTGGGGGGGGGCACTCCCTCTCCCTATTCGTGTTCTGGTATGATGTTCTATGTCAGAAAAATGCATCTAGTACATAGACATAACCCCTGCCACCCCAGCCAAGAACAACTCTCTAAATCTATCAGTGCAACAGGACAGCCTTACCCCCGGATTGGCAGTTATCATATATCAAGAGCCTAGTGTGCCAATTACCAGGGGTGCCAGATGGGGAACCATCCCGTTAAAACCACTTATTGGTGGCTTGATATTCCTTTGCATCTCTCCATGAGGACTCAGTACTTGTACAGTCTGTCAGCCGCCTTCACCCTGTTAGCTAGAGCAATCTTCTTTACGAAAAAGAAGCAGGAACATCAAGTGGTCTCGGTGTCCCATCCCCAGGAGAGTTATAAGAGCATCCCCACCTCCACTCCTGACAGTGCCTGCCCGGAAAGAATCAGTGTTTTAAAGGTGATGGGCTTTCTTAATTATGCTGCAGTACAGACAGAGGCTCCTAGCCACATGGCCTACCAAGAATAGGCTTTCTTGTGATATAAACAAATTCCTGACTGCATGGTGCCAATGACAGCTGCAATGAAATTGACCAGATCTTGTGACAGTTTGGGAAGACTCCAACTAAGTTAAGGAACGCAGGATTATGTTGCAGCATTTATCATGACTGTGACCCAAAAATAACAGAGCTCTCGGTCCATCACCATACAGTACACTAGTTCCTCAGATTGCGGCTGAGCCGAGGCAGTCAAGCATGCCATACGGAGACCATATTCCATGTGATTAATAATTTAAAACAACTCAGCTCCATTGGGGAGGCACTATTAACCACGGAATAGTCCAATTTAATTATACTTATTGTTTAGCTTCCGGGCGGGGGGGAAAGAGAAGGACACCAAAGACCCGCATGACCTCGAGCCCTAATCGGGAATGCAAAACCACAAGGGACCCAGGTAAACAACTCCAGTTCTACCAGAATAACATTCTAATATTGGGGTTATTTTTCTCACTGGCACAGAACTACCTGAGTTCCTAGCTCTCGATGACAAAATTATTCCTGGGGGTCTCATTACTTGGGGTTATCCACAGAGTGTCAGCTTGCGAGGCTCTTAGATGCCTAATAATATCTTGGATGGCCTCCGAGGATTGCTGATGGTGAGCGGTGGTGGTAAATTTCTTAGGACCCTGCACCATCCATGCCTTCCTTCAGAGCTTGGCAGCAAGAGAGTGGGAGGCGGCTGCCTGGGGAAGAAAATCAATCTTTATTCCATGTTTAGGAAGGTCCTCCATCTCTTCCTCTGCTAAACAGTAAGTTTTAGTCCCTTTTTCCATGAAACCTGAGATGAGCTGAGTAAGGAGTGCGGAATCGTATGTTCTGCTTTAACAGACTCCTAAGAACTGGAATGTAGGCTCTTCTCTGTGTGATGATTGCTGGCAAGTAGTCATTGTCCAGAAACACCCTGATTTCTTTGTATGTTACTGTTTTTTGTTGCCATGCCAGATGGATCATTTTTTTATCTGTATATTGCAGAAATCTGACCACAATAGAGCGGGGTTGACTGTCTGGGGCTGGCTTAGGACCCAAGGCTTGGTGGGCCGTATCAGTTTCCAATGCGACATCTTGGGGCAAAGTGAGCGCTGTTCTTAGAAAATAAGCCCTCTGCACCCTCTGGTATATTGTAAAACCTCAGGTTGTTTCACCTGGCTCTGCAATCATTATCTTCCACTCTGTCCTGCAGCGACTGAATAGCGCCATGCAGCTGTACGATGGCCCCTGCCATGGCACTGATTTGGAAGTCCTGTTGTGTCATCTGGGTATCAATCACATTAAGTTTAGTCTCTATTTTGTTAATGTCTGTTCGGAGAGCCGCAGTAGTGCTCTTCATTTCTTGTCTAAAGCTCCATATTTCTTTTAACAGAATGTCCAGCTGTCGTTGCATATTACAATCCAATGATGCTGCTGCTCTCCTGTGTGAGGACCTCATGGCCTGGGATGTTACTGAGTCATCACTGTCTGATTCACTGTGCCAATATATATCACCATCCACAAATTCCCCCGGTGAAGAATTTCATTCTGATCTCAATATTTTGCTCACTACACCTCCCTCTTTGTTTTTTTATTGAATTAAAAGATACAATAAATGAGTAGTTTTGAGGTGAGTTTTTAAACTGATCCTGTGGAGCCAAAATGTCAGGCTGTTCGCAGGTGCATGATGTCACCGGAAGTCCTATATATAATTTCATATGCATTTATTTGCATGTTTAACAATTATAAGACATAGCAAACTGTCAGTTGTAGGTTGTTACTTATTGCGTTAGCCCCATGATACTGGGTGAGGTTGGGTGATACTCTGTTTTAGTTTCCTGGTAAAAAGCCCATGGCACCAGCCCTGTTAGGTGTTGGCACCACTCTAGTTACACAGACACCAGTTAACACTCTGTGACCCTGGGGCCATCTGTCCCAACCGGGGGGGGGGGTCATCAGGAGAACTCAATCTGGTCGTTGAAGGGTGAGCCCAGGCTGTTGGGTATGAGATCTGCGGGAGTAATAGGGCCATCATTCTGCACCACTGAGGTAGTTTTTCTTTTTTTCTATTGCTGCTCAATCCCAAGGACACTTAACACTGCTGACGTGCCTCCAGATAGGCATACAGTATGAAGGAACTCACACATCAGGGTGGCTAGCCCTGTTCCTTTCTGAACATGGAACCACCAGTGGAGCTCACTGTCACAGTTCAATTGCAATGAATCACTGCCAGTCTTGTTGCTGGATCTGTGCTGTTTATTTAACCTATTTGGTAGCATAATGCCTTGACCCACACTTTTAAACAATACAGTGCAAATAGCTGTGCTTAGGTACAAAAAAGGTGCAAGTGCCAGATACAAACGAACAGCAGCTACTTCATTACCCCGGCCCTTACAGATGACCCAGAACTTCAGTTCTCTCTGGAATCTCCAGCAGGGGTGGGATCATTGAGGTAACAAAAGCCCCTTAAACAGCTACAATCAAATTACTTTTAACATTTTTTAAAGTACAATACCCCATAATATAATGTAGCTGGTAGAGGGAACAAATGGTTTACAATTGTAATATGTTCATCTAAACTATTAAAAGACAGAGCTATTAACAAGAAATCATTATTATAAAACAGACACCATATTTCAAGCAATCTCAGAATTATAAATGATTATATAACACTTCCCAATTTCATACACACACACACACGTAGGAATTATCCCTGCATTTACATTATGTACCACGTGGAATTTTTATTATATACTAAGTACTGTTATGTTATTCTTTGTATGTATTGTGTACTTGTCTGTATACCTGTTTCAGGACCTCCTTGTGAATGAGCTTGCTCAATGGAGTTTTCCTGCAATAAACTTGAACTTGAACTTGAACACAGAGAAATACAGATAGAAATTAAATTCTTGGGAAGGAGATAGAAGGCTCGGGGGAAGGGTGTTATACTGTTCAAAAACAGTACAGATTTGACTTGAAGTGGCCAATTTTTAGAACTTTACTGTCAACCACTATTTAGCCATGATGTTTTCTCACAATTTTGGTACACGTGAGGATCTGCTGAAAATTCCATTTGGTTCCATTTTCGGCATGATAGAAAAAAGTAATCATAGATACATAGATACATAGACAGTGTCGGCAGATAAGGGCCTATGGCCCACCCAGTCTGCCCATTTGAGCTTGTAAGTTCAGTTTGTTTTCCTAGAAGTCTGTTTCCCCTTACCCATGACCTCTAGAATTCCTTTATGTCTATCCCATGCATTCTTAAATCCCGTGATTGTTTCAGCCCCCACCACTTCCTCTGGCAGGGTGTTCCACTTGTCCACCATCCGCTCTGTGAAGAAATTCTTTCTCATGTTTCCTCTGAATCGTCCTCCCTCCAACTTCATCCCATGCCCTCTAGTCCTGGAACATCTTTTTCGCTTAAAAATAGTGTTTTCCTGCACTCTGTTTCTCCCTGTAAGATACTTGTATGTCTCTATCATATCCCCTCTCTCCCTCTTCTCCTCCAGGGAGTACATGTTCAGTTCCTTCAACCTGTCTTCATAGGACTTGTGATGCAATCCATGCACCATCTTTGTTGCCCTCCTCTGAACCTTCTCTACCCTGTCTATGTCCTTATGTAGGTATGGTCTCCAGAACTGTACACTGTACTCCAGGTGTGGCCTCACTAGTGTCTTGTATAGTGGAATTATGACCTCCCTTTTCCTGCTGGTGATGCCCCTGCCTATACATCCCAGCATCCTATTTGCTTTACCTGATGCCTTGTCACACTGTTTCCCTACCTTGAGGTCATCAGAGATGACAACCCCAAGATCCCTTTCCTGCTTGGTGCATGCTATATCCTCACCCCCCAACTGATATATTGTGCCTGGGTTTTTGTGCCCATATGCATTATCTTGTACTTCTTTGCATTGAATTTCAACTGCCAAACCCTTGACCATTCTTCAAGTTTCTGCAGGTCCTTCTCATTCTGTCTACACCCTCTGGTGTGTCTACTCTGTTACAGAGCTTTGTGTCATCAGCGAACAGTGAAATTCTGCCTTCTAGATCCCAAGAATGTCACTGATGAAGATGTTGAATAGGACTGGTCCCAGCACTGATCCCTGTGGTACCCCACTGGTCACTCTTCCTCTGTGGAGTGACAGCCATTTACCACCACCCTCTGTGTCCTGCCACCCAGCCAGTTACCTACCCACCACACTACTGTCCTGCCCACACCCATATTCCCCAGTTTGTGTAATAGTCTTCATGTGGCACAGTGTCAAAGGCCTTGCTGAAGTCCAGATAGGCCATGTCCACTGCCCTCCCCTGATCCACCTCCCTAGTCACCCAGTCAAAAAATTCAATGAGATTTGTCTGACATGACCTCCCCCTGATGAAACCATGCTGCCTTGGGTCCTGTAGTCCATTGACAACCAGATGTTCCACCAATCTCTCCTTCAGAAGTGCTTCCATGATCTTTCCCACCACCGAGGTGAGGCTGACTGGTCTGTAGTCCCCTGCTTCCTCTTTGTTCCTGCTTTTGTATAAGGGGACTACATCTGCTGTCCTCCAGTCTTTGGGTACCTCCCCTGTTTCCAGTGATTGGCTAAACAGGATAGCCAGAAGTTCAGCCACCACCTCTCTTAGTTCTTTAAGGACCCTGGGGTGCACCCCATCTGGCCCCATTGCTTTGTCAACTCTTATTACTTCCAGTTCCTTCAGGACCCTTTCTCGTGTAAAGGGACTTGTGTCCATTTCTGCACCATTCTCACCCCTTGTACTCCCTTCAGACCCGTTACCCCCCTCTTCCTCAGTAAAGACTGAGCAGAAATACCTGTTCAATATGTCAGCTTTACTGTTGTCATCCTCCACGCAACTCCCATCCTCCCCCTTCAGTCTTACTATCCCTCCTTTGTCCTTTGGACAACCTATGGAGACGGAGACAGAAGGAGACACATGAGAAAGACATATAAGAAAAATGAATTATACGTCATATTAAATACAGGCTGGTAATATAGGTTAGACTGATGAGCTGTGAATGAGCTTGGTACATCTAGCAGACCTGGGTCTGATTCCTATAGCCTCCACTTGCATACTATGTGACTCTAAGCAATTCACTTAACCACCCCAAAGCTCACGGGTCACCCTGAAAACAAGCACTTGTGCCTAGTGGGCCTTACCCAGCTAACAAAACAATAAAAAATGCAAGTAACTTCTACTCAAATGTTTGCTTACTTAAATTGTCATTTTACAGAAAAAAACTTCCAGTTGATGTCATCATTCAGGTCCTGTAGTTTCAATGTCATGAGTTTGTAGATCCATTTCATTACACTTTGCAGAAGTTCCTACAATCTGTCCCCTTCCCTTGCCAAATGCTGAACTCATTCCTATGCCCACACAAATAGTGCCCCCGGGGTTCGAGTTATGATAGTTTTTGTAATGTATCCCCAGTGGCGTTATCAACCTTCTGGTTTACAATGTCTCTCATATGTTCCTGGACACTGCTTTTTAACATCCTAATAGTCTTCCCAACATAATTTACAAGGGCACCAAATCACATACACAACAAATTCAGAGGTACACTGAATGAACTGCCTTACTTCTATTTACTGTCCTGTTTGTGGATGTGAGAATTCTCTGCGTTGACTGGTGTACTAACAGACATTACATCGACCACACTTATAGAAGCCCTTCCCCCCCACACACACACTAGTTTTGGTAGCCAATTTAGGTGTCTCTCTTTGAGTTTACAATAGCGGCTTTTAACCACTTGATATTTTATGCTTTTTCTTTTTCTAAATGTAATCCTGGGGGTTGGTTTTCAGCTTCTGCTAATGTTGGATCATCACTTCGAACTGGCCAATTCTTTCTAAAAATGCTGCCTATTTGCACTGCTAGGTAGTCATATTTAGTCTAGAGTATAATCACATTATCATTTTCAGGTCTTCTGGGTTTGGTTTTAAGTAAATCAAATTAACTACACCCATATCACAGTTCCTGTTCAGAAACCTCTGGCACATGCCCAGATAGAACCTTCCTCATCCCTTAAAGAAAGACCTGCACACCTGATGTCTTTTTTGGCAAAAAGGCCAAACTTTACTTCAACGTTGATTGTCCAGTTATGAATACATCATAACAGCTTTAAGAATACACAATTAATACAGGTTATACAGATGCATACTAGACATGGTAAACAGTATTCTCCTGGGGCAGCAGACGCATTCAGCAAACCCAGAAACACCTACTATATACAAGTCAGCCTTGTGGCCAAAGGAAAACCCGCCGTTGCCCCCACTAGGCCAGCCAGATCCAATGACAAGGAGACTCAATGGACTAGGAACCCGCTAGGTCACGGCCGAGCAGTTCTACCCTCACTGGGCATCAACCACCCAGCCATCGCCCCACGCTGTCCCGGGATCTGTACCAACTTGTACAAAATGTCACCATCATGAGTGTTCCCTCACTGGGCCTACCCATTCTGTGAACATAAAGATGAAACAACTCCCATGATGCTGAATCGTCCACCACAAGCCTCTGAAGGACAATGGAAGCAATGGACATAGCCCAAATTGCCAACCACAAGAAAATGAGAGTGAGGGAGGGACTTGTTGCTTCTCCAAAGGTCTGGTCACAAAGAGGGAGTGCCTCTCTTGACCAGCCCCTAAAGATCCTGGCCTTTGCCCCTCCCCACTGCAGGCTACTCCTAGGCTCCAGCTGTCCAGTGCAATGGCCAATTGGTCACTCCCTTCCTGGTCAGTCTGGCTTGGGGGGTGCCTATCTTATGAAATTATGGCCAGTGATTGGCTGGGGGGCCACTGGACATCAGGGAAAAGCAATTTGGCCCAGTGAGCAGCCGGGGGGGCGGGAGGACCACTAGACACCAGAAAGAACTTTGAGAAGTGGCCAGAGGCCACTAAATTCACCGCAGGAGGCAAAATTACTGATGCAGAAGGCAAAGGTTTGCCACAGGTGGCAAAATTTCACCTGCAAGTGAAATTCCGCCAGCTTGGGGGCAAAATTTCATTTTTCACCCAGCAAAATATTTTTGCAAAATGCGCTAATTAAGCAAAATATTTCGCTGGGCGAAATTTTCCAGTTTCGCACATCTCTAACCTTAACTGAAGCTGAAAAAACTTTATTGAATAAAGGTTTGTCCTTCGTTTCGACATTCCCGATTAATTTCAGACTGTGGAAGATCCTAATGTTGTATGTAGAAATCTAAGTCTGAGATCACATTCCAACAAGAAAAAAAAGAGATGGGGTATAATGCAATGCCAGATGTCACACCCACAGCTAATGAAATAGCAGCAGTAGAGCCCACAGTTGATAACGCTGTGGGAAAAAAATCTATGTTATACCCGCTCCCCAGCATAGCCATCATCATGTTTCAAGAGTTAGTGTAGAAAGATCCTAATGGAACTGTTTAATAATCTTCTTAAGTTGAATTTTAACAATATTACAAAAGCCAAGAGAGAAGCATTGAACACCTCGTCACAAGAAAATTACCTAAAAATAAAAGCCAAAGACAGCAAAGTCATCTTGATGTAAATAAGAGATTATGAGGTAGGGGTACAAAGGCAACTTAACAACGAAGACCTTTATGTGCTGTTAAGTGCTGATCCTACAACAGATTTTACTTTGGCAACTGATGAAACCATCAGAAGCCTTGTGGCCAGTTCATATTGATTAAAAGACAAACTAATTCTTGACCACAGAATTCCCTGTAAGGGTTACTTTTTATATTTGGCCAAAAGTTACTTCTAAATCCCCCTGGTTGACCGATAGTGAGCAGTATAGGGTTTCTCACTAAGCCTTTATCGGAGTATGTGGGCTTTTTTTTTTGCTCTACAGTCACATTTAAAAGAAACTAAAGATGTACTGCAGGTCACGGGGGATATTATTGTCGACAGAGACTTATATCTAGTAACTGCGACACTTGGCTAGCTGGTTATGATTTCTTTGTGAGTTTTGTAAAATAAAAATGTAGTGTGATTGTCTGTCATGAGACATCCTCTACTCCTGGGATGACCCCCCCCCCAGGTATCAGTTCAAAGGACAGGATATGTTAAACAGCAGGTGATTAACTTCCAAGTTTGCTTTGAAGCCAAAGGAAATGAAAATATCCATATTATGACGTTTTCAGAGGAAGAACAGTTAATTGCAACTGGTGTTACAAAGCATATTACACCTCAACGAGATCTGGCAGAGTTAGTCATAAAAAGTCTTGTGATGTCTTTGAGAAAAGGAAACTGCTCATAGCTCAAAGAAGGAACTGGAAAATCACAGACTTAATTAAGAGTATCTTAATTTGGGAAATGAGTTTTGCTGAACTCACAGTATTTAATATACCTCTTGATGGGACATCCTGTTTTGTATAAATTTTATATTCTGGAAGGAGGAGCTAGACGGCAACAGGGAAGGGGTGGAAACACAGTGTTTTAAACTGTGTTCTGTATTTCCACTTACTGACACATTCCTGTTGGACTCAGAAGAAACAACACCTAACTGTAAGCACTGTAAGAAGGTATACATTAGATAGAGAAGTCTAACTGTATGTTGGTAGGAGTTTGTATGTAAGTTTTCTTTGTTTTATATTAAGTGATTGTATGCTTTGTGATATAGTGTTCTGTGTTTACATTTTACATATTTTTGTATCCATTTTTAAGTAAATCTATATTTAAAGAGACTGTCTGGTGTGCCTTCCAAGTCATTTCTTTTGTATGTGATGTCTGGAGGATTAAGACTGGCAAAACTGTTCATAAGCTTAATGGTTTACCAAACTGGGAAAAGGTAAGAATTTTCCTAATGTCTTTCATAGAGTTTTTAAGGGTTCATTTTGGATACCTGGTTAGGTGCCCTTGGCGAAAGATATCTGGCATTCCTCAAAGAGCAGAATAATCTGAGCCTGTACATTTGGGTACGCTAGCATAAGATTCACAGTTTGACTCCCTCCAGAACTTGAAACCAAAGGTGATTCGGACCCACAAAACAAACAGAAGGGTTACCCTGTTCTGTTACCCTGTTCACAATACTGTGCTCAGAGACTGGCACTGTGGAAGCAGAGGGCCTGACCTGCTGAGTGGGGTTGTGACAGATTGGTTGGCAGCGGTGTGCACAATTTTGGTAATACAAGCTTTTATTGTTCAGTGTGTCAGCTTAATACTGTCAGCTCACTTGCAAAACAAGGCAGTGATTTTATTTTTTTTAAAAAAGGAAACTGAACTATATCACTTGGCTTACAGTCAAGTTCCTACCTATTTTTTTTCTAAAATGCAAGTTAGAGTAGCCATAGTTAGGGAAGAAGATGGCTTCCAACTACAGCGGGCACACTGTAGACTACTTCAAGCAGTTCTGCAGGGACAGATGAGTCCTGTATGAGGTGAAAGCCACCAAGCAGAACCTCGTGGATGCCCTGATGGTAGCAGATACCCAGAGCATCGAGTCACAGACAGCGACTGTAAGAGACTGAATCCTGAGTGTGGAAGGGCTAGTGGCCAGTGCAGTGTCCAGATCCAATGAGGAGGGCAGCAGGGCCAGGGCCAGTGAAGGGCCACAGCAGCAGGGGTAGGTTACCAGTATCCTGGAGCCAGAAGTACTCAGGCTACAGATTGAGTTGCGTAGAATGGAGCTGGAGACAAATCCACACTTAAAGTTTACATACACTGCAAATAGGGAGTCGGTAAACGTCCTAGATTTACAATTGATCAGACTGGAGGATGGGTCAGTTACTACAGCTATTTTTTTGGAAAGAAACCAACCACACTGTGTTGCTAGCCTCGAGCTGTCACCTATGCCACACTGTCCACAGTATTCCAAAAGGTCAGATCTTATGATTAAAAAGGAACTGTGGCTCAGATTATAGATATGAGAAGAGGGTAGGGGACCTTAAAGCAAGATTCAGAGAGCAGGCTACAGCTGTGAAGTGGTGAACACAGCAAAGGATTTTGCTAGTGGAGAAAACAGGACGGAGCTCATATTTGGTGAAAATACAAGGGAAAAGGATAGCGCTAGATTTTAACATTGTCACTACTTTTTCAGCACGTGCCCATCAGTTCAAATAATTTATCAAGAAACATTGGCATGTACTGGGTAGTGACTGGTGTTCAGAAGGGATAGCAGAGAGATCGCTAAGAAACGCATACAGAAGGGTCATGACTTTAAAGGATACTTTAGTCGATAGTTACTATATGCAGAAGAAACAAGTGGCATGATTTGAGAGGAATCTGAAAGGTTGTTACCCCTGCAAGCAATGAATACTGTATATTGTATATATATTATATTGGGCTGCTCCTTTACAAATCCCCACACAGATAAAATGTCTGATGTAAGACAGTTCACAATGTGTGACACAGCAGGTGTCATTTACCTGACAGAATGAGCCTGTAGTGCATTCTATGTGGGGAAAACAATAAGGAGCTTTAAAATCCATGTAGGGGGACATTGCAGGGCAATACAGAGTGGAATATTGACTTAAGCTACAGCCCTGCATGTCCAAGAAGCAGCAAATAGATCTGATCAAGTTAGTTTTTTTCTTCCAGGCAATTGACAAAGACTGTCCCAGTCCTAGAGGGGGTCATTTCAACAACCTGGTGCTTAAAAGAAAAGGGTTTTGGATTTATTGTTTAAATGCTACTAAAACACCAAGTTTAAAATCAGGTTTTGACATGGCTCCATTTCACAGCTTGAAATGATGGTACAGTATATGAATCTGTTTGCTAACTATTTTTCTCTGTATGCTTCTCTCCTAGGGCTGAGAAACTGCTTTTGATTAGGGACATGCCAGTATTTTTTTAAGGACCCTGAAAGTGGTGACTAATCTTAAGCAATGCCGCACCACGATTCAGCAGAGTGAATACTGCATCCCATTGTAAAGTGTCATCTACACCGCTAGTAATTTGAAAAGGGACATTTTGTTTAAATGCTACTGCTATCTGCTGTTTTGGCAATTAAATTTTATACCGAATTTCTAAAACATTAGGGGCCTGATATTCAAAAATGGGCAAAGCAAAGTGCAAAGTTTTACGTTGCACTTGCCCACTGCCCAGGATCCCGAGGATGCTATAATCAGCTGGACTGCACACCGGTGCTATCTGACTAAATAAAGGGGCACATCCACACAGTCCTAAGTCAAATAGCGCTGCCCCAATATGGATCCCTGCATTGCAGCAAATAGCACTCCCAGACTGATTGTGCCAGTAGCTCCTGATGTGATATTCAGAAGTCCCTATGCAAATGAGCCTATTGGGCATGCAAGACACTAAAGGACCACTTGCATGCCCATTATGAGCAATCTGCATGGGAAGTGGTGGCCTTGTGACTGGCTCTGTCCCCACTCAGACTACCCAGTCCCAAACTCCTTGGTGTCTAGCAACCTCCCCGATTAGTGGCTCATTATCTAAAATATATCCTGGTGCCCAGTGATCCTCTTCCTCCAGTCGCCAGCCCGTTATTGCTAAAATGTCTCCCTGGCATCCAGTGGTCCCTCCTCTGATCATCAATCCCATTATCTGAAAACTATATTCCTGGTGGTCCATGGTTCTCTGTACCCTCCGATTGCCATCACATACTGTATTATATGAAGCCCTGGTATTCTGTGGCCTCCCCTTCCAATCATCGTCCCCATATCCATTCAAGGACTCCCTGGCATCTAGTGGTCCCTGCCAGCATTTAAGCCCTGGCCGCATATTCAGCATCATACTCCCTGGCATCCAGTTGTCCCCCTGGCCCCGATCCCCAGTCCTGTAAAACCAGTACAGTTTCAGGTGGCTAGTGTTCCCACCTCAGTCTCCAAACCCAGGCTCTGCAAAAAACCCTACAATCCATGGTGGCCAGTGGTTCCTCTTGTCCACTATGCCCGGCACTGGTAACAGTAACAATTTATTGGTGCCTAGTGGTTCCTCCCACTCTCCAGTCACTGGCCCATATATTTGGAATGTTGTACCTGACATTCTGTGGTACCCCCGTATTCTAATTACAGGCAGTGCAGGACAGCAATGAGGATGACTGCTGCTGATGTCGAAGGTATACAAGAAATACGTAAAAAACCAAAAATAACTAATATTCCCTGGCATCTAGTGGTTGCACTCATCAACCAATTGCCAGGAGTCCTTGAATACATACGGGGATGGCGATCAGAGGGAAGGGGACCACAGACTACCAAGGATTCATTTAATACAGTAAAGGGTGGCATCTGGAGGGATGGGGGACCACAGACTATCAGGGCTTCACTTAATACAGTACAGGACTGTAATCAGAGACAGAGGGAGGACAATGGCCACCAAGGCTTCACTTAATATAGTACAGGATGGCAATGAGAGGGAGGGAGACCACAGACCACCAGGGCCTACCACCATTATGTATGGGACGGCAAATGGACCACCAGGGCTTCACTTAATAGAGTACAAGATGGCAATTGGAGTGAGGGGGGACCATGGACCAACAGAGCTTACCATCATTATATACAGGATGGGGACCAGAGAGAGGGGGATCACAGACCACTAGGGCTTCACTTAATACAGTATGGGATGATGAGCGAAGGGAGGGAGGACCACGGACAACCAAGGCTTATAATCATTATATATGAGTCAGCAATCAGAGAAAGGTGGGTCCATAGACTACCAGGGATTGTGTTTTACCACTGCAGAATGGCAATTGGAGGGCGAGGGGAACCATGGACCACCATGGAATCATTTTATTTCTGACCAGAGGATAAAGATCAGAAGGTGGGGGGACCACTAGGTGCCACAGCCTTCTATTTTACTACCAGAGCTGGTGATCAGAGAGTGGGTGGGGGGAACCACTAGGCACCATAGAAGTCTTTTCTATACCAGGACTGAGAATCAGAGGGTGGAGGGGCCACTGGACATATGGGATTTATTTTTTTATATATAGGTTTTTATCTTCCAGGCGCATCTTGAGCAGCTTGTTTCAGCCCTGTCCCTGCCTCCCCCACCTTGCTACTGACTCTCCAGTCCCACCAAGCCCCATTCCCCCACGGATCCCCTTCCCCGGCCATGTCTGGGTAGGGGAAGGCCATCCTCCCCCCACCCAGAGATCCTGCATCCAGACTGGGGGTCCAGCAAGATGGCAACAGAATAGGGCAAAGGCAGGCAGGGCTTCATTTAGCCCAAGACCACCATTTTCCTCCACTTTTTCACCCCATATTGCAACGGCCATTAGCTTGTGTGCATGGAGGCACACTTGTGCTATGTTAACTGTGGCTTTGCATCTTTTCTTTAAATTTTATTTTAGGGTTATGACCACTGAGCAGAACTCATTTATAATAGTGACCTATGCAAGCAAACATTTCAGTTGCATAAGAACTTACGTAACAGCAGATCTTTGAGAGTATCTTTTGCAGCAGGTCATAACACGTGGGATATAAGTCACAGGCATCATTTTCTCTGGATGACTTCTCAGCAGTCAACCCTGGGACCCCCCCCCATGTTACCACATGGTGTCTGTAGGGCACGTATAAAAGGGGGAAGTCCCAGCTACTCCTCAGTTCTTTTCCATCCTAGCGACCGAATGAGAAACAATTTCTCAGGCCTCCAATGGGAACCAAGGAGGGAAATAAGGCAGCAGCTCGTGGAATTGTAAAAGGACAGGAGCAAGGAACCCTTCTGAAGTAACAGCAAGGGGGAAGGTGGGTGGGGCTGCATGACCTGCTGCAAGAGATACTCTTGAAGGCCTGGTGACGCTGAGGGTTGTGGAGCTGGATGCTGCACCTCACGTTACACTGGTGACCCATGCTTGAGAATGACCTCAAGTCACCGGGGTTCCAGCAAGGGGGGGGGGAGCTGGGGGCAGGATCAAGTGTTGGCTGTCCTCTCCCAGTTAAGGGGTGGGGTTGCCTGCCTGTAGTCCCACCAACACTGAATGGAGGTTTGGTGCCGGTGCAGGTGGTCAACGATGTGACTGGAAAGGAGTGGCATCCCAAATGGCGTGTGCGCATGTGCCTCCACACGCATCCGCTACATCAGGGACGTGTGGGTGTAGAGGTTGGGAGAAAACCTGCAAAAACACAGAAATTACATAAAAAAAAGAGATACTCTCATACTGTTACTGTAAGTTCTCATGCAGCTGTACTATCTTCTTCAAGACAATATCTTACAGCAGGTCATAACACATGGGAAGATTCCCAAGCAGTTATTATGCCAAGGGGAAGAAGAGGCAAACTAGCAGCACTTAGGACAGGAGGCCATGTAAAACAGCCCAGCCAAAAGCAGTCCGCTTCTTGGAAGCGATGTCTAAACTGTAATGTTTTGCAAATGTGTGTACAGTAGACCACATGGCAGCCTCGCAAACTACACCCCAGAAACACACCATGGAGGCAGCCATGCCTCTGGTAGAATGGGATTTTACATCCCCTGTGAGAGGTCTGTCGCATTTTTATAGATAAACAGAATGCAGTAGGCCAGCCATGTGGACAAGCACTGCTTTGAAACCTGAATGCCCTGACTTCCAGGGGTGAAAGAAACTAAAAGTTGCTCAGTTTTTCACGACTATGAGGTGCGGAGAAGATAAAGACTCAATGTTCTATGCACATCGAGAGTATGAAGCAGGGATTCCCCTGGATTCACAGGCTCCGCATTGTACACTGGTAAGTGGACAGCCTGATTTAAAGTAAGTTCAGAAACAGCCTTTGGCAAAAACGATGGGTTGGTGCGTAAAGTCCCCCTATCATTATTAAATTCCAGGTAGGGAGGTTTGCACATTAGTGCCTGTAACTCTGAAATACGTCTACCCGAGGTGATGGCAACTAAGAATATAGTTGTTCAAGAAAGATAACAGAGTTCTCTGGACTCAGCAGGCTCAAAAAGATTCGTAGTCAATTTTTCAAGCATAAAATTTAAATCCCACACAGGGACAGAGACTGGATTCCAGACATGGGGATGAAGGTGTAGAATGCCTTTTAAGAAGGTTCTGATCAGGCCGGCCCATTGGCACAGCGGTTGGATTTCTGCTTGCAACACTGGCAACCAGGGTTAGGGAATGGTCCCAGGTCACTGGAGGGCCAGCCGGGGGAGAAGGATGGAGCATCCTATAGACTGCTCTCCTTCTCTGGGGGAAAGTGGGGAGAAGTGTCCGGCACATGGGGGACACTTGGCGGAGGCCGGGAGTCACTCAAGCCACCAGCGCTCACATGTATGGGAGGCAGGGTGGATGCTGGCATCATTGCACATCCCCGCCTCCAAGAAAAATGGTGGAAAAGGGAAAGCAGGTGGGTCCTCTGTCTCCATGAAGCCCTCTCTGGAACTTCAATTAGCCACCATTGCCTAGCTCTCCCGACTAGATACTGGTCCCACGGCTCTGGATGGGGGACCAGTGCCATGGCCCCACCCTCCGGGGGTAAGCCAGAGGTAACTGGGAGATGCTGGCCATAGATGGTAGGTGGAAGCTCCAGGGGCCATGACCAGGATGGAGACCAACAGAAGGACCTGCCACATAAAATGAAAATAAAAAAGGTTTTGATCAAAGGTAACTGGGACATGGTTTATTGCCCACAGGTAAATAAATGCAGCAGTGGCTGAAAGGTGGACTGTTACAGAGGAATATGTCAGTCCACCCTCCAACAAGGAGAGCAAATAGTCTAAGATGCTCTGAGGGGAACACTCTTAAGAGTCTGAGACCTGTGTAGATGCTTAAATGGAGAAGCACTTCCACTTCATAGATTAGGAAGACTGTGTAGACAGTTTCCTGGCAGCATGGAGAACTTTTGCCACCTTTGGTGACGTCTTGAAGCAAGAGAGGACTATGTCATCAGGAGTCAGGCATGCAGATGGACAGGGTGAAAGTCTGAGTGTAGCATGGAGCCTTGTGCCTGGGACAACATACCCTGGCAAATTGGCAGAGATAGGAGATCCAGTTCCGAGAGCTGTAGAAGCAAAGGGAGCCAAATCTGCCTTGGCCAGAATGGTGCTATGAGAATCATAGATGCCTCGTCTTGGACCAGTTTGAGTAGTACTCTCTGAACGAGAGGAAAGAATGGGACAACATAAAGAAATCTTCCAGTACTGGCCTGGTGGTACTGAGGGTTGAGGCCCTGGATGCCACACTTTGCACCATGCCGGCAACCCGGGTTCAAGGAACAGACTCTGATCATCGGGGGTCAGCAGGGGAGGGAAGGGATCAAGTGTTCAGAGGACTGCTCTCCCTTTCCAGGGAAGGTTCAGGGGTTTGCTCCGCTTCTTAGCATCCTCTGACGTAAGTCTGAGGCAGCACAAGGAATCAGCAGTAACCACAATGTGCGGCGGATGTCGGCACGCTGTGCCATGGACATCATTGCACGTCCAAGCTCCGAGGGGGCAACAAAAGTGGAAAAACCTCCAGATGCTAGGGAGGCAATGAGGGCACCTGGGACACATGGCCCATATCCCCAGCACCGGACCGCCTCCTCTGACAGCTTTCCTGGACTCCTCACCAGGTGGATCCTCTAATCGCATTAGGCCACCAGGTAGATGAGGTGGGCCCTCCCCCGGGAGGGGCGATCTGGGGGGCTGAGAAGTCCAGGTGGGTAGAGCTAGAGGAGGAAGGGTCTCAGATGGGAAGTAGTGGCAGTGGAGTTGAGAGTGCACCTCTGAGAGATGCCCTGGTGTCTGGTGCAGAAATAGAACCTACAAAAAAAGAAATCTTCCTGTCCAGGAAAGAGATAACGCGTCCCACTACATAGTTCCAAGACCTAGTTCGAGAGAGCACTAAAGAGGCAGTTTTGCATTTTGTGGAGAGGCAAACAGGTCCAACTCCTGTCGACCCCATTGGTGGAAGACGTTGTTTAGGACGGATGGTAAAATTTCCCACTTGTGGTCCCATGCAGTGGATCTGCTCAGGCATCCGCCAGTGTGTTGGACACCCCAGAGATGTGGACTGCCAGAAGATGGATATTTCTCTGGATCACCCAGTACCAGACCCTCATCGATTCTTTGTAGATTCTCTGCAGAGAGGGTATGAGTGGGTGCCTCCTTGCTTGTTTAGGTGAACTACCACCGAATTGTCTGGCTGCACATGAAGGTAACTGGGAGGAAGGAGAGTCTCAAATGCCTGTAAGGCATAGAGGACTGCCCTCATCTCCAAGACACTGATGTGGAGACAGGACTCTACTGGCATCCAGAATTCTTGAGACTGGACGTGCAGGAGATGAGCACCCCACCCTGTCAAGGAGGCATCTGTAGTCAGAATGAGACATGGGATAGGAGAATGAAATGGCATGCTTCAAATTAAGTTGTCCCTATATTTCCACCATTGTAGAGCTCAAAGAGCCAGAGAAGACATCAGGAATGGGGCATCGAAATCATCCTCTTTCTGGTCCCATTGGACTCTCAGGGACCACTGAAGGAAGGTCTCTCATATTCAACCTGGCATTGGGGACCATCGGAACTGTGGCCATCAAATGTCCCAGGAGGCACAGGTAGTCTCATGCTGAGACCAATCTGCTGGACTCTAGTCTGCATGCCAAAGCAATCAGGGTATCCACCCAAGCCACTGGTAAATATGCCATCCCCAAGGAGGCATCTAACATGGCTCCGATGTAGAGGAGGCATTGCACTGGGTATATTTTGGACTTTAGATAGTTTACAGCTATCCCTACCTGGATGAACAAATGCAGGGTTTGAGAAAGCATGGGCAACAGCCTTTGGTGTGAAGATGCTTTCAGGAGCCAGTTGTCCAGGTAGGGGAAGACATACAGGCCTTCCTTTCGGAGGGCCACTGTGACTGCCGCTAGGCATTTTTTGAATACCTTCAGGACCGAGGAAAGGCCAAATGGGAGAGCTCTGAACTAATAATGATGACTGTGAAACAAAAAACGGAGAAACCGTCTGTGAGCAGGGTGCATCAGGATATGGAGGTACACGTCCTTCATATCGAGAGAGCAGAGCCAATTTCCCTTGTTCGGCAAGGAGAGAAGTGTTGGGAGAGACACCATCCTGAACTTTTGGTATTTGATATAGAAGTTGAGACACCTTAGATCCAAAATTGGGCATAACTCCCCTGTTCGTTTGGGAACCAGAAAAAAATGGGAGTAAAATCCTGTACCCTTCTGTGGAAGGGGAACTTGTTCGATGGAACGTCTTTTGAGCAAAGCATCGATTTTGTTTCGTAAGACCAATGCTTGGTCTGGGGGTAATGACAGACCCTTGGAGGCAAAGCAAGGGGAATCTCTGTGAACTCCAGGTGTGTCTTGGCTCAATCAATTGTAGGAGCCACAGGTTGGAGGAGGTATCTTGCCACCCTTGTAGGTGCAGGGAAAACCTGCCCCCAACGGCTGTGGGAAGGGTCTCCGGTGCCACAATCAGAATAAGACCTTCAGACCAAAGACTGTCATTGCTGGGGAGCAGCAGGGATGGAACAGGATGTTTTCTGAGCATTTCTAGGACCAGGCAATGTCAATTGAGGTTTTTACTTATTGGCAGGTGGTCTTTTGAGTATTGGGACACGCCTTGTAGGGGCGGCCCCTAGAGAATCCCTGGAAGGCTGTTTTTGCTTTTGGACAGTACAGGGTCCAAACCAACTAAAGGGTACAACCCGAATCCTGTAAGTCCTTCAACATTTCTTGGGTTTGTGGACCAAACAGCTGATCACCCTTAAAGGGAGCATTAAGGATAGATTACTGCATGTCCTGTAAAAATCCTGACACTCTGAGCCAGGCATGACATCTGAGACAAACACCTGCTGAGGATGTATGGGCTGCATTATCAATGGCATCATGGGTGGCCCTGAGCAGGTGGTGGCAAACAGCCGCCACTGTAGACATCTTGGCAGTCAGATCCTCCTGGGCAGAACCCACAGGGAGGAATTGGAACATTTCCTGGGAGGCTTTTAGGATTTCCTCCTAATATTTCAGGAGGTGTCCCATGTAATTAAGTATACAGAGCTACATAGTAGCCGAGGTATAAACCCTTTTCCCCATTACATCTATTTTCTTGGATTCCTTATCTGGGGGTTGGGCACTGATGTGCTGAGGTCAACAGGACCTGTCGTGAATGGCATTGATTACCACAGAGTCTATCTGAGGTGGAGACATGAAGTAGGGGTGGTCCACAGGAGCCGATAAATCCTATCAGCTTTATGAGGATTGGAGGGAATTTTGAAAGGTTGCTTCTAAGAAGCAAAAATAGCCTCTTCAAAGGTGTCCACCAAAGAGGAGATGACCAGAGTGGGGCATTCGGCTACACCTAAATACTGTGCCAACTTCTTTCTTGAAGCATCATGCTCAGTGCTCTGGAACCCAAACATTTTCTGGAGGTGTATCATAACGTCTGAAAACATGGGATCATCTGGCGGAGAACATAGGAATTCAGGGGTAGGTTCACTCTGAACTGACAAAATAGCCGAGGAGGACTGAGGGGAGTTCTCCTGGTCCCTACCGTCCTTATCTTCCAGGTCAGCCAAATCCCAGTCCTGCAGGAAAGGGTCATCCATGTCTATATCCTGAGGGTGAAAACCAGGGAAGACAAGAGAAGAGCTGGCCTTCCTCTGGGCCAAAGGAGGCCACTGGGGGGCGAGGGGTCAGTGTAAGGTCCATGATAGTATTTATTAGAGCCTGGACAGCAATCATAGCCATTTGCCTAGCAGAAGTAGCTGGGATAGAATAGATTGAGTGAATAAAGACCACTGACGTTTATGAAGAAAGCAGTGGAACCAACTGAGTAACAATTGATGAGGGGTGTGTATAGGACACCAGGATTGTCGACGAGGGCATTAACACAGAGCCCTTTGTGGTACGGCTGGTCATCGATGAGAGGATCGTTGATGGGCCAGAAGCCATCGTTGACAGATAATGGCTATAAATCACAGAGGGTGGAGGCAGCGATGGAAGCTACAATATCACCCCAGAACCCACCGCTGATGGAGAAGCCATCAATGAGGGAAAAGAGGAGCCAACAATCATCAACAGTGCAGAAAATTATGTTACAGTGGCAACTTTCTTAATACTTACCTTTTTGGTAGTGATTGGGGCATTCGTCGTCGACGACAAGGGTGCGGTAGAAATGTGCTTCATTTTGCTGGCATGTTTCTTACCAGACCCTGTCCCGTCGATGAAAAGGACTCACCTGCAGAGTGGTGAAACCTCGAGGAGGACATCGAAGACTCCATGGGCTTGGAGCATTGCTGCTGCTTCAGAAGGGCACCCTTTTGCTCCATGAGGAACTCACAAAGCTGATGAAGCCTTCGATGTTTGGTGGCCTTGTTGAACCGCTTACAGAGGATACAATCCCGAGTGTCATGTTCAGGACCAAGGCACCAAACACAGATGTTGTGGAGGTCCTCTGTAGTGATTTTGTAAACACAGGTACACTTTCAGAATGAAGGAACCGAAGACATCAGTAGATGAACCCGTTTAGAATGAATGTTTGGTCGGTAGAACTCTTCGTCGATGACTGGTAAGCAGAACTCCAAAGGAGAACATGTTGCATGCTGGTCATGGTTGAAAAGAACTGAGGAGTAGCTGGGACCTCCCTCTTTTATACGTGCCATACAGACACCAAGTGGTAATGCTAGGTGGAGGTCCCAGGGTCGACTGCTGAGAAGTCATCCGGAGGAATGACACCGGCAGCTGATACCTAATGTGTCATGACCTGCTGCAAGAGATTGTCTTGAAGAAGATCATACAATACATAAAAAAACAAAACAATACAGGACCATACAACCAATTACAACAATTATACAAATATATCCAAAAGTGTAAAGTTCATAAAAAAATACTAAAATATTTATACAGATCATGAACACGTCTTCTCTGTAGACATATAATGCAAGAACCAACGTTTCAAAACTGAAACTGGGGCTGTTAATGTAGCCTAGAGGTTAGAGTGATGAGCTGTGAATGAGCTTGGTACATCCAGCAGACCCGGGTTTGATTCCCACAACCTTCACTTGCATACTGTGTGACTCTGAGCAAGTCACTTAACCTCCCTAGTACTCGCAGGTCACCCCTGAAAACAGGAAGTTGTGCCTAGTGGGCCTAAGCCGGTTACCAAAAAGACTGAAAAACTGAAGTGGGGGGGGGTTGAGCTGAACTTTTTAAATTCAGGTGGGAATTTACAACATCTGCTCTGCTTGATCTCTAGCGTTGCCACCCAGCCTCCACCAGATGGCAGCCAAGGAGCAAGACAGCAGATCCCCCCACCCTGAGAGAGGAGAGCAGTCCATCAGATGTCCGATCCTCTCCCTTCCCTGCCAACCCGAGCTCATTTCCAAACTTGGATTGCTGGCATAGGGAGAGGTAAGGTGCAAAGCACCTCAGCCCTCTACACAGCTGGGGCTTACATTTTTTAATGGAGCCAGGGTCTGAAGGGTAGTGGGTGCCACTGTCCACCAGGCAGCAGATGTGCTCCCCCACCAACAATGTGGTTCTTGTCTGCAGTTGCTCCGGCAGCCACTAGGGTTGCCCGGAGTAAGTTGGGCTTCTTGTTGGTGGTATCTGTGCTGCATAAAGTGACCGTGCTAACCTTTTTGCGCAGTGTTATGTGCTGAATATTGCGTTGGACAGGTATTCCTGTCCCTGACCCTCCCTTTTCCTACCAACTAGAGGAGCCATCGATGAGGGAAGACAGGAGCCAACAATCGTGGCATGCTAACCCAGTTAAGTTAGTACATGCAGTTGCCCCTTTTGAAGACTGCGCTCCAGCACAAACCTTGAGCACATGGGACGCAAAAACTTTGCCCACCAGGCAAAGTTTTGCATACCAGGCCCTAAGTGTTGTAAATAATTGTTCTAGGGACATGGATATGTTGTTCATCCACACTGTCTGGCAGGTATCCTTGACGCTTTAAATCTTGCCGGAAGGTCTTCAAGCTGGCTCCTCCCACCCACCCGGGTGGTAAAACTCTCGGCTCCGCCCCATGAGGCCAGATCTTCCTTACCGCTTGGAAGCTCAGGTTCCCTCCTTAACACTCTGCGTATAAGACTGGTTCCTAATTCTTCGGTTTCCGAATTTAAAAGTTTTATAGACTTCGGTCTTCTATCCCTCGCGGCTGCGATGGACAAATCGACTCCCGGTTTTCGGAGATGCCCTTGCGGGCAGAAGATGTCTCAGATGGATCCGCACTCCACGTGTGTCTACTGTTTAGGCCTTGAGCACGACCCGCAGGCTTGCGACCTGTGCTCTTCCTTCTCAGCCTACGTCCTCGAAGACCGTGCTGCCCGTTTACAACTGGGGCGTCGAGAACGTTTTCCTCCAGTGAAGTCAAAAGAGGCCCGGTCGGCGGTTTCCGTGGCGGTGGGCTCGGCGGATCAGCTAGAGCAGATGATCGCCCTCGAAGAGGAGGCGGCACAGGCCGCATCTTCCTCGGCCGCGGCATTTATCCCACTCTCCCTGGGTTCCTCTTATACAGCTTCCTTTAAGGAGCTTTGTCTGTCCCTCTCCACTAGAGGAGAGGGACCAGCATCTGCTGGACCTTCTTCTCAGTCCAAGAAGAAAGACAAGGGTAAGTCCCTCCGTCGACGCTCTTGGGAGCGGGAAAGGTCCCTCTCCCCGAGTTGTCGGCCATCGACTTCAGTCGATCGTCCGGCTTCCGTCACTGGTCTCACGGTGTCCCCGTCAGGTCAGTTGACCGAGACTCCCGTCGACGCAGTCGAGATCTTTCTCGACCCCTTGGACGGGTTGTCGACAGGTGAAGCCGAAAATCCTCTCTCAGCGGTTCCCCCGGTGGGAGTTGAGGATCCCGTGGGCTTGCCAGTGCCTCCGGTTCCGGAGCCCTCGGGTGAGCCCTCCGAGCCAAGGGGGGAGCCAGTTCCACCGTCCCTCCCTCCCGCACTGCCCTCGAAAGGTCGAGGTACTCGGTCTCGCTCTGGACCTCCGGTCCAGCCGATCCGCCATCATAGGCGGTCTCGACTCGGCACCGCAGTAAGCGGCGCCCGCCATCCTCTCGCCTCCTCCTCGGATGAGGGGAGGCTTCGGCGTAGTTACGTCAACGATCGAGAGAACCTCATGTGGCAACAGCTCCTTCTGTCCGGGAACAAGCTGACGCCGTCGCCTTCCCCGGCCATTAAGTGGCTGTCACTGGAGCGGCCGAAACAACCCCTCATCTTACCCAAGGAGCCTGTTCCCAGGCCAGTTGTTCAGCCAAAACCAGCTGCTCCACCGATTCCGGTGGAACCTCCGCCTCCATAGCCGCTGTTTGGGGCTCCGACCAAGAACTCTCGGTCTGCTCAGGGTCTGCACCATAGGCTGTCGGTCACTCTCACTCCCGATCGCCCTCGGCAGGTGGAGGGTGGCTCAGGCCCGAGGCAGCTATTTGTGGACTCTTCTGAGTCCGACGACGATTCCTCCCTTTTCTCCAAGCGAGTGGACTTGGAGTCTTCTGGAGGTCAGTCACTGGACGACAGCCCTTCGTCCTTCCTAGGTTTGCTCAGGCTCATCTCAGAGTCCACCGGGATGCAGCTTGAGCCTGTATCCAAGCAGGCCAAGTGTTCCCTCACGGAGATATTGGATCGAGGGGATTCCCCTACGGAGGCCTTTCCTGTGGCTGAGGCCATTGTGGGCCCGGCCTTGGAGCTCTGGCAACGCCCTGCTTCCTGCCCCGTGCCTTCGGCCAGGATGGCCAGGAAGTATGCGGTCCCTACCGGTTCCCTGTCCGGTTTCTCGGAACATCCCTCAGCCGAGGGGTTAGTTACCGACAGCTTTCTCGGTGCCGGAAACGCTTAGGACGTGGACAAACCTCCGACAAGGAGTCCAAGAAATTGGACTATGCCGGGTGAAAGTCACGCTGCGGCCCTCCCTTGGCCTTCGCCAGGCCAGCTCGGCCGTGCTGATGGCACATTTTCCCATGCCCTGTTGGGCTCCCTGGACGAGGTAGTCCTCATCTCCGCTGACCTGCAGACCACGGTTAGGCAGGTGCGGGACCAGGCAGGGGTGGCCAAACAGCAACTTCAGACTGCTCTGGACATTGGAGACTCATGTGCCAGGTCAGTGCGGCGCAGTGGCTATGCGCCGTCGGGCATGGCTGAGGATATCCACCTTCACAGCGGATACCCAGCACAAATTGGGGATGTCCCTTCCTGGGGACCGACTCGGCCCTGGAGTGGAAGGCCACTCCAGAGGATCGAAAGTCCAATGCCACCTTGGACTCGGTCTCATCCGCCAGAGGGACAAGGGCCGCAGACCGCAACCCAAGCCCTTTCGTCCGTCTGCGCCCCCGGCACGTCCGGCCCAGCAACATCAGGGCCAGCAGGCTCGCGCTTGGCATCCCAAACCCAAGCCCGCGGCTTCCTCCTCCAGGAAGCAGGGAGGTAAAGGCCCAGGTGGTCCCTCGGCCGGTCCCTCCTCCAAGCCTGCACAGTGACGGGTTGAGGGGTGTCGCCCCCAACCTCGTCACCTCACCCCAGGTTCCCCCCGTGTGGGGACGGCTCTGGTACTTCCTTTCCGCCTGGTCTGCTATTACCACAGACCGGTGGGTGTTGGAGGTGGTAGGAAAGGGCCTGCCTCTGGAGTTCGAGCAGGCCCCACCCTTCAGAGCCGTCGCACCTCGGGGGGCCTCGGGGTCCGAAGCCTCGCTGTCAGCTCGCCGAGCCGACATCGCTCTCCTCCTCGAGAAGGAGGTGATAAGAGAGGTGGCGGACCCTCCCTCAAACCCGGGTTCGGTCCAGGTACTTCCTGGTCTCAAACGAACGGGGGCGCGCCCATTCTCGACCTACACGACCTAAACAAGTTCCTAAGGTCTCGAACCTTCAGGATGGTCACTCTGGCTCAGATAATACCATCCTTGGAACACGGCATGTGGTTCTGCTCTCTGGACCTACAGGACGCGTTCTTTCACGTCCCTATCCGTCCGTCCCATCAAAGGTTCCTTCGCTTTCGAGCGGAGGGATCCCTTTTCGAGTTCCAAGCCATGCCCTTCGGCTTATCTCCAGCTCCCAGGGTCTTCACCAAATGCATGGCAGTGGTGACAGCATTCCTGCGGCGCCGAGGGGTCCGGGTTTACCCTTACCTGGATGATTGGCTGATAGCAGCCCCCTCCAGACAGGAGGTGGAGCGGTCCAGAGATCTGGCCCTCCAGGTTTGCTCTCAGGTCGGCCTCCTCATCAACGAGGCCAAGTCGAACTCGAGTCAAGCAGGTGATTCTTTCATCGGGCAGAGCTCTACTCTCGAGCCAGAGCACTGGCTCCCGTGGACAGGGCCGAGGTTCTTTCCTCCTTTGCCCAATCATTTCTGGTTGGGCAGTGCCCTGCCTGGGACTTCCTGCGCCTCCTGGGTCTCATGGCGGCCTGTACCAGCGTGGTCCGTTGGGCCCGCTGGAACATGCGCCCCCTTCAGTGGGGCTGGCCAGCCAGTGGTCCCAATGCTGCGATCCATTGGACCAGCTAGTGACGGTGACCCAGGGATGGAACGCCTCCAGTGGTGGACCGCTCCAGTTCATCTGCAGGAGGGCATCCTGTTTGTCCGCCTCGAGCCGACGGTCTCTATCGACCGATGCTCTCTGATGGGTTGGGGTGCCCATCTGGGGAACACTGAGCGCACGGCCTCTGGTCCCCGGGAGTCCCGATGCCACATCAACCTGCTGGAGCTCCGAGCGGTCCACCTAGCTCTCACTGCCTTTGCTCCGTTTCTTCAGGGTCAAGTGGTCCGGGTCCAGACGGACAACACCACAACCATGTACTATCTAAACTGCCAGGGCGGACGCGCTCCATGCTTCTATGCAAGGAAGCTCTCCACATCTGGTCACTTGTGTGCAGCCTGGAGGCGGATCTCCTAGCCATTCATGTGGCAGGAGCCTCAACACCCTGGCCGATGCCCTAAGCGGATAGGGGCTGCGTCCCGACTGGTCTCTCCTGCGGAGGTGGTACAAGATCTATTCTCCCATTGAGGCACACCTCAGGTGGACCTGTTTGCCTCCAGGGAGAATGCGAAGCTGAGGCTGTTCCATGCCCACCCCCCTCAGCAGGGGTCGCTGCGGGGATGCCTTCTCGAGGCAGTGGACCCGGGCCTCTTCTCGCCTTTCCCCATTCCCTTGATGCACAAGGTGCTTCTCAAAGCAAGGAGGGACAAGGTGCAGGTGATTCTGATAGCCCCAGACTGGCCCCGCCAGTACTGGTACCAGATCTCCTCAGCCTCAGCTCCAGGCTCCGAGGCAGCTTCCAGCTTGCCCGGACCTGCTCTCAGTCAATCAGGGAAGGTATTCCATCCGGACCTTCAATCCCTGCACCTGATGGCCTGGTTCCTGAGCGGCTAGAGTTCCAGGCCTTGGGTCTTTCCGACGAGGTCCTCAACGTAGTTGAGGCGTCCCGTAAGGAGTCGACCAGAAAATGCTTCGCCTTCAAATGGAAGAGATTTTCCATTTGGTGCCAGGGCAAGGGCCTGGACCCTTCCTCCTGTTCCTTGGCGAGCATATTGGACTACCGTTGGTCCCTTTCTCAGCAAGGGCTTAGGTCGACAACCCTTAAGGTGCACCTGGCAGCCATCTCTGCTTACCGGGCGCGGGCCGGGAAGCAGTCGGTGGCGCAGGAGAAGGTGGTCTGGCACTTTTTCCAAGGCCTTGATCACATTTCCCCTTCGGTGCGAGAACCTCCACCTCCATGGGATCTACTGCTGGTACTGGCAAAGCTCATGGGCAAGCCATTCGAACCAATGCACAGGTGTGAACTCTCTCACCTGTCATGGAAGACCACCTTCTTGGTGGCTATCATGTCAGCCAGAAGGATGGGAGAGCTCCAGACGCTCTGCATCGAGTCTCCTAACCTGGTCTTCCACAGGGACAAGGTTGTCCTGCGCCCCCACCTGAAATTCCTTCCGAAGGTGGTGTCGGAGTTTCACCTTAACCAGGTGTTGACTCTGCTGGTGTTCTACCCCAATCACACCTCGGAGGCCGAATATAGGCTCCATACTCTGGACCCTAGAAGGGCGCTCGCTTACTATAAGGAGCACACGGCTGAAATTCGGGGAGAGGTTCAGCAGCTGCTTGTCACCTACGCTGAAGCCGTACCTGGCAGACCTGCAGCCAAGTGGACGATAGGCAGGTGGGTCACCTCCTGCATAGATCTCTGCTATAAGTTGATGGGCATGGAGCCTCCCAGAGGGATAAGAGCTCATTCTACCCGCCATACTGCTGCATCGCTGGCTGCTTCCAGGGACGTCCCTATCCAGGAAATCTGCAGGGCTGCTACCTGGAAGTCAGCACACACCTTCATCACCCATTACCACATCGACCTTGAGCCCGGGATGCTGGTTTTGGGGCCTCGGTTCTCAGTCTCTATTCCCTAAGTAGGGGTGTGCGCTTGCCTCCCTCCTCCCGAGGAACTGCTAGGAGTCTGCCAGACAGTGTGGATGAACAACATATCATGTCCCTAGAAATACAGTTACTCACTTGTAACAGGGTTCTAGGAATGGTATATTGTTCATCCCTACATTACCGACCTCGGCCGGCGGCACAGCCTGAGCTTCCAGTGGGCCAGATCTGGTGTCATGGGGCGGAGCCGAGAGTTTTACCACCCGGGTGGGTGGGAGGAGCCAGCTTGAAGACCTTCCGGCAAGATTTAAAGCGGCAAGGATACCTGCCAGACAGTGTGGATGAACAACATATACCATTCCTAGAACTCCTGTTACAGGAGAGTAACCTGTATTTTTTAAACAGCTGCACAATGGATTAAAGTTTTGGTGCATCTTTTTAACATTTATGAAGTTTGTTCTGTACTGATCGCTAAGTACCTTTTATATACTGTAGCTTGATTTACTGTTTAACTTTTTAATATTATCATGGAACAGGTTCAGTAACTTTGATTGTCAAGTTACATATGACGTCTGTGACACCACTTTGTATGGATCTATTTAAACTTACTGATTGCATGTACTGGCGCCTTTGAGAAAGGATCACTTACTCAGATCTGAAATGAATTAGGCGATGGTGTCTGGTCTGGAAACAGTTTTACATTTTTAAAACAGCACTGTTTGTACTTTTTGGAAAAAACTGAGTTGTAAAAAGACAAAACAGGGACACCAGAAAACATTATAGTATGTCAGTAGGCCAGAACTCCTCTAGTTATGACTGAGAAGATTAATCAATTCTGTAACTGAAATGAATTGCTCAAGTACACTGTGAATGCATAAAAAAGAAACAAAGACTGTAAACCTCAATAATAGTTTTTACTGATATCTATGGGGTAAACTATTATCCAACAAAGATTAGGTATTCCCTTGGAACTTAACTAACAATTGTGGTAAACTCAGGTACTGGAGGAGAGGGGCTTTCCCTGAGTAAGATAGTCAGGGTACAGCTGCAGCTGATTCGGCTGATTGGCTGCAGCTGCACAGACTGGAGAGCTTTAAAAACAAGAAGAAAAAGCCAGCAGGCAGTTGCTGCAGGGGTAGAGTGCTGACAAGCTGCCTGAATGTGCTCCAGATCAGGAGTCCCTTAAGCAACCCTCAGGAGATTAGTCTCCTGAATTAAGCCAACAAGAAACATTTATTTACATTGTGAGTTTTCCGTTTTACTGTTTGTGTTCTTCCAGAAGGTCTAGCCTTCTGGAAAAGAGGATTTCTAGTTAGAGCCGAGGATTGTTTAGACAGCGCTCCCAACCAGAGTTAGGCCTCTTTATTTCTTTTTTTGTTTCATTTTCCCCGGTGGGGCTTAAAAAGGAAAGGGCAGAAGCCCAAACTTCTGTGTTACCAGCCATATTAAAGAAATAAAAATATACCTGGTTGGTTTGATGTTAACAAACTGGTCTTCCTGAGACTCCTTAACCACCGTAAAGCTGAACCTGAATCCCGTGGCGAGGTCGTGTCTTGTCGCACAATATACAGCAATCCTAACCAACAGGTCTATTTGTACTTTTTTGATGAACTACCTTGCATCATTTTAAAGGAGGAAGGTGGTGAGTGCCCAATGTTCTTGAGTTGCACAAGCAGCCATGATCTTAGCCTTTCTTTGGATTCTTAAGATCTGTGGAATTTATCTCTTCCTCTTCTGCCTTTAATCCCTCAATCCAAATAAAAAATAACTGCCTCAAGAAAGCATCACCAGATCACTTTTTTCTCACTTTGTCAAGGTCAAAAATGGGCAGAAGTAATACAGGGTCCATGTAGCTTTGTGTCCTACTCAAGTCATAAGCAAATAGCAGTCCATGGACAGACATCCTGATTCTACTCATCTTCTCCTGTGTTTAGAGAACTGTTCCATTATGACTACTTCCTGGTTCATCCTCCATTTTAGAGTGTTGCTGTCTCATCTGGGTCTCGATGCTTGATCTTTTTCTGGTCATTCATTCAAGACTGGAGAGCCTCAAACAACTGGTACAACAACCCACAAAAGACAGGACTATCCTAGATCTAGTACTGACTAATGCGGAAAGGATCATAGATCTCCAGGTAGAAGGTCACCTGGGGGCCAGTGACCATCACATGATATGGTTTAATTTGGCCACTAAAACTAAATCATCCCATTCCAAGGCAAAAATATGAGACTTCAGAGAAGCTGACTTTGATAAGATGGCCAACAGAGTTAAGCTAGCCCTGGCAAGAAGAAATACAGATGAGGGGGTACAGGCAAAGTGGGCAAGCATTAAGGATGCAATACTTGAAGCAACATCCCAATGTGTTAGGGAGAAAAGCAAGAGCAAAATAAGGAGGAAACCACTTTGATTCCCAAAAGCAGTAGCAGAAAAGGTCGGAGCCAAAATGCTGGTCTTCAGGAAATAGAAGGAAATGCAGCGGGATGAAGATAGGGAGGCATACCAAACTTCCCTAAGGGAAGCAGGGAAGGCAGTAAGGCAGGCAAAGTCCCAAACCATGGAAACACCAGCATGAATAGTAAAAGAAGGGGACCAAGACTTTCTATAGATACATTAGTGAAAGGAGAAAGTCCAGAGGGGGTATTGCTAAGATCAAAGGGGATAAGGGGGAGTGTGTGGAGGAAGACCAAGGAAAAGCATCTATCCTAAATAGATACTTCTGCTCAGTATTTACTGAGGAGAAGGTAGGGCAGGGCCCACAGCTCAGCACCATGGACACAGGGGGGAGGGAGGTGTGCACAAGTCCCTTCACAAAAGAAAGGGTCCTACAAGAGCTCGCTAAGCTCAGGGTGGACAAGGCAATGGGACCTGATGGCATACATCCCAGGGTACTAAAGGAGCTAAGGGTGGAACTAGCAGAGCCATTATCAGAACTGTTTAGTGAGTCTCTGAGCACAGGAGAGGTCCCAGAAGACTGGAGAAGGGCTCATGTGATCCCACTTCACAAGAGTGGTAGTAGGGAGGAGGCAGGGAACTACAGACCCCAGTCTCGTAGATTTCTTTGACTGGTTAAGGAGGTGGTGGGAATGGGGTGCAGTTGATGTCTCCTACCTTGACTTCAGCAAAGCTTTTGATACTGTTCCATATAGAAGATTGATTAATAAGCTGGGTAGGCTCAGAGTGGGTCAGAAGTTGGTCAACTGGGTGACAAACTGGTTGGCAGGCAGAAAACAGAGAGTGGTGGTAAACGGTATACAGTCAGAACAGATTTAAGTCATAAGTGGGGTACCTCAAGGATCAGTCCTGGGGCCAGCTCTCTTCAATATCTTCATCAGTGACATTGCAGATGGACTGGAGGGTAAGGTTTGTCTGTTTGCAGATGACACCAAGATCTGCAACAGAGTAGATGATCCAGATGGGGTGGGCAGAATGAGAAGAGATCTGGATAAACTGGCAAAATGGTTGGAAGAGTGGCAACTGGGATTTAACACAAAGATGTGCAAGATCATGCACACAGAGAAGAGAAACCCTGAAGCCACCTATAGGTTGGGATGGGAGTTTCTGGCAGTCACAAGAGAAGAAAGAGACTTGGACGTGATCACAGATGACCTGAAATCATCCAAGCAGACCACTAAAGCAGTAGGTAAGGCTAGAGGGATGTTGGGGTGTATTAGTAGGGCTATCATAAGTCATAAAAGGGAGGTAATAATCCCTCTTTACAAGACACTGGTTAGGCCCCATCTGGAGTACTGCATTCAGTATTGGAGGCCACACCTGCACAAGGACATTAACAAAATGGAGGCAGTCCAGAGAAGCGTTACCAAAATGGTGCAGGGACTGCATCAGAAAACATAGGAGGACAGATTAATGGAGCTCAATATGTATACCCTAGAGCAAAGGAGGGAGAGAGGTGATATGATCAAAACATTTAAACATCTTAAGGGCACTAACAAGGTGAAAGAGTCTAACATGTTTCAATATAAGAAAAATAGCAGGACAAGAGGACACAGCATGAGATTAGGGAGGCCGATTAAGGGGTAATGTGAGGAAGTTCTTTTTCACAGAAAAGGTGGTGGATGCATGGAACAGCCTACCTCAGGAAGTGGTGGATATGAATACAGTGTAGGGCTTCAAACAGGCATGGGATAGGCATAAGGGAGCAATACAGATGAGTATGAATAGACAGGCCATTGACAGAGTACAGGCCTAGGCACATTCATAAGGTCGAAAAAATGGGCAGACTGGGTGGGTCTTGCGGTCCTTATCTGCCGCCAACTTCTGTTTCTTTGTTTCTGCTTCCAGAAAGAATATTCTGGTAAACATAATCAAGATTATGGGTCGCTGGACCTCATCCTGCTTGAAACCTATATTACAGAACCAAATTCCTAACTCTGCTAAGCTTATCAACAGCTAGCTCATAATTTGTAGAAGCCTGGAGGGGATGCTAACCCAATAAATTGGTTTCCCAGAGGTTGACCCCATGGGGGAGCAGGGGTCCTCTCTTTCCCGTTATTGGGTCTAGAGTTGGAGGAGGCAGTGTTGCATCACAGCAAAACAATGATAACAGCACTCTCCAACCCCCTTACAGGTCAGGGATATACCCAGTAGAGATATACTCAAACTGCTCTCTGATGACGCACCCCCTTCTGGTGTGAAGTGCTAGGTTTGGCTCTGATTGTTAGCCCTGACTACCTCTTATACAATGCTCTTGCACATCCTACAGCAGCCGTTTCATCTCCTTGATCTGTTATATCACACTTTGGTCTTATTTAACGATTTTCCTTAGCCTCATGAAATTTCACCTGGCACCTCCTTCAAAGGGTAGAAATCCAGAGAAAAGGGTCAAACCAACGTACTGTAATCAAGTACCATTACAGAAGCACTTACACAACTGCCAGCCACACACTGAATTGAAAGGTTCACCTGTCGTTCAATGAGGGCTGCCAGAATCACCCCCCTGCCCTAAGTAAGACACAAACACACACGAGTGACTTCTGGTGACATCACAGTAATGGTGGGAGCTTAACTTCAGAGCTCTCTAACCTCCTGTCTGCAATCAAACATAATCTGGTTATTTAAAAGAATATTTTACACTGAAGTGTCATTGATGCCTGCACCAGAGATGACAACACACTTCACTAAGCCAAAAGGAAAACTGAAATACCTTATTGAGGGGGAAAGAGATGATGAGGCCTTGCAATGTGGGCACTTACCCAGCCCCTCCCAAGCATCAGTTTCCTCAGGGGACTGCGAGACCATAGATGAGGAACTACTCATCCCCTCGGAACAGGCAACAGAAGATCCTGCACACAGAAAACAGGATCGAATCGATATCTGCAGTCCTGAAAGTTGAAATAAAAACAATCAATAAAAAGTAAGCACAATCGGAGCAACAAATTGCCAAAGTGGTGGAACACGTTGAGGGCATGACAGGCTACTACTACACCTGTTAGACAGGGACAGGGAGATCCTTGAAGATGCAGACAATTTATCCAGGAGAAATAACTTTTGTATCCATGGAATAAGAGAAGGAGCAGAGGAAGGCTTTACCACACCAAATGATTTTATTTTGAATGTGCTCAAGACTTGCCTCACGGTTCCCCCAGACTTCCCATTGATGATCAAGTGAGCATGCAGATTTTTAAGTCCCAAGCCCTCAGACCCCACCACCCAACCCAGATCACGGATAATCAAAATGCTGAACTATCTTTCAAAAGAAGCCATACTGTCAGCAGCTTAGTCAGCCAAAGTAATAAACAATGAAAATTAAGAGATCTTTTTTATCAAGACTTTTTAGAAGCACTAAAAGCAAAATGGTAGGAAGTCAGACAAGTGACTAAAGCATTAAAGGAGGAACACAATGTGAAAACTCAACTTCTGTATCCAGCAAAAATTAAAATTCATCAGGGCTCAGGGGCAAAGGTAGTCTCCTCCCTCCTAGAAGACCTGCTAGTATTGAAAAAATTAAAAATAGAGTGCTCAGATCAAGAGGTGGCAGCCCTGGAGGACAGACTCAGATGTATAAAGTGGACGGTCACTGGATGGTGGAAAAGATCCAGGCCTAACAGTAACATCCCTCCCTACCTAACGGAAGACCTCACTGAACTGCTGAGATCAATGCAGAGAAAAGCAAAGCAAGAATCCCAACCCACACAACAGACCCCTTCAATGGGATGAAAGAACTCTAGTAATGTCCTTTTGTACTTGCTACTGTATAAAATGGCAAGACTTAAACACGGCTTCCAATGTGGAATGCTAAGTTGGAACATGTTCTCTGTTTCATGTGTGATCTCTACATTCTCTAAGGTAAACTAGATTTTACATAACAGCATTTTTTTCTGGTGGGGGTGGGGGGGGACTTGTCCATGCTGTCTGTGGGGGAGGGAGGACTGGGGGATAAAACAACCTGGTACAGAATGGTATAATCCAAACTCCCATAAGGTATAGCCATAACCTAACTGAATGAAGTGTTAGAATTCCAAACCAGGAAGGGGATGCTCCATGCAAATCTGCTGAAGGTGCAGGAGCCTTTGGGAGAGGGCATCAGGCTGAGTGGGGTGCTCCCTGGAGCAAAGCACATGAAAAAAGTTCCAGTTGGGGGTCCTATGGTAGGGACAGGTGGTGAGATAGCTGGGAGAGGTTAGTGGCAGTCAGCTGTACTAGTGATGTTTGGTAACAAATACAGCTACTTCCTATCCTTCAGCAATGAATTTATCCAAGCTGTAGGCTGCACTGACTGAGCAGATGGCCCAAGTAAGGTAAAAGCCCCATAGCAGACCTCACATGAGGCATCAGCGGATAGAACCTGTGTGCACATCGACTCTGTGATGCGAGGAGAGAAGCGTGTGAGTGGTAACCCCTGTGTTAAGCTCTGGAGGGAAAAATGCAAGCTGCTTTTGGACCTGCTAAAAAAGCAGTTATAAACAGACATGAGGGACAGGTGGCAGGAGATAATAGGAACCCAGTTCCACAACACGGCATGGACTTCAATGGCCTCTTCTCTGGCTTCCCTCCTAAACTGGTGGATCTAAGAAATGGTTGGGGTGCTCCCACTTGGGGTGACTGTGGGGGTCCTATGGCACCTATACTAAGGTGCTACACATTTAGAATTATTGTACAGGGCAGACGGGAGGGTGAGAGGATCCCGATTACCATGGGGCTTTGTACCCTCCTAGTAGACTGTATCTCTGTCACTCATGACAGGGACTCTGATCTAACCTCATGTAGGTGAGCAAGACCAGGCCCACCCTTCCACTGTGGGCATGAGTGGAGCTTTATAGCATTCACTCCTCGAATCCCAGTTACACTGGTTCTGAGAATCTTCTCCTTATTCATCTTGGAAGCATCACCAGAGTGTAAATCTATGTTCCTGTTGTTGAATTTACTAGGTGACTCGAGGGTGTTGTTAATTCAGAGCACCCTGCCTAGTAGTTTGTTTTGCTTTAATATGTTCTATGGCTTAGCTGTTTACCATGTGGCAACATTTGCATAAAATTCACCGGACTAAAGGATCATGGTGACTCATTCCTACAGACCCCTAGACCTTGCCCCTTGAGGATTTATCAACCACAGATTTGTCCCCTATCCCCACTGCCTCCTCCAGTGACCAAGCTTTGCACTATTTCAAAGCTAAATTCCTTGCTACTTGGAATCTCTGTGCCCTTCTTAGGCGTGCCAGGGTACATAGACACCACCTCCTCTGGATCACCCCCATAACTGCTGGCATGCTTACTCGCTTGTGCTCTAGTCTGGAAGGTACAAAAAGCCTCCAGATCTTCTGCTGACTACCAACTGTACTGTGCACTCTGCAATACCTGCACTAAAGCAATAAGGCCTGCCAAGGCTGAATTCTTCCAAACTACATTCCAGACTATTATCAATCACCCTTCCAAATTCTGGAACGTAGTTCAAGCCCTTTTCTTCCCACCTGCCGAGCCCCCTGTCCCTGTACCCCACATTTGGCACCAATCTGTCTGACCCCTTGGTGGTTGCCACCAAATTCAATTCCTTCTTTACCACCTGCACCTGAGCCCTTTTCTCTTCCCTCCCCTTCCTTTCACCCTACCTCTTCATATGTTGCTTCCCCCCTGTTCTTCTCTTTCTCCTTCTCCCCTGTATCCTTCTCTGCCACTCTAGAAGTGCTTCTTGCCCTAAACCCTTCCAATGGCACCTCCCCAGATGGTGTAGACTCTAAATTCCTTTATCTGTCTGCCAGAGCCATCGCCCCCCCTCCTGTCTCTCTTCTCTCTCTTGCCTCTGCCCAGTGGCCTGGAAGCATGCCACTGCCCTTCTGCTCCCCAAAGGTAGTGGCCCCTCCAATCCTGGTAACTACTGACCTATATCTCTTCTCCCTATCCTTGCAAAGTTTCAGGAACATGTGGTACTCTCCCAATTCTCCTCCTACCTTGACTCCTCCTGTTTCTTCACTCCTTTTCAGTTTGGTTTTTGGAAGCAGCACTCCACAACTACCACTCCTCAGGTTCACTGACTCCATCCTTACCAGGATGTACTGTGACCTCATCACCTCTGCCATCTTTGTTGACCTTGCTAAGGTTTTCGACACTGTCTGTCAACCCCTCCTTCTTACCAAGCTGTCTGCAGCTTGGCTCTCAGACACTGCCACAAACTGGTCCCGTGCCTATCTTGTGGGAAGGACACCATCTGTTCGGATTGCTGACTCTCTATCCCCCCCTCCCCATCAAGACAGGAGTCCCTCAGGGATCTATACATAGTCCCCTTCTTTTATCAAGTCTTCCTAATGCTGTCTGCTCCTCCACCTGTATCCACATGTATGCAAACAATACTGTCCTGTATACTTCTGGCCCCTCCCCTTCAGATGTGGCTTCCACACTTTAGCATGACTTTGACAATGTTCTGCTCTGGTTGTGTACACATTAACTGTTCCTGAATGCCAAGAAGGCCATCTCCATGACATTTGGCACAAGGCAGAGACTCTCTCGGCTCTCCTCATTCTCCTCTCCTCTTTCCACACCCTAGATGGGACTACACTGGAGGATATCACCTCCTTTAGGTATCTTGGGGTTTTGCTTGACTGACACCTCAACTTTTCTGGACACATGGATGCCATCATCAAAAAACTGCACCCCAAGTTAGGTGCCCTGTACAGAAACTGTGGTTGTATCCCACTGCCTGCCCGATGCACCCTGGTCCAGAAAATGATCCTCCCAGTTTTTGATTATGGTGTTGTAGCCTACAGTTCCACTCCCAAAACTTCCCTAGCCAGGCTGGACACCCTCTTCCACTCTTTCTGCTGCTTTACCCTTGACTGTCCTCCTCATACCCACCACTGTGCTCTCTACCAATCTCTCACTTTCCCCCTCTCTTGAAGACAGGCGCTGCTCCCACTGGGCCAACTTCATATCAAAATTCTAATTCAGCTCTCTCCTTCCTACCTCTTCCTCTCTGTCACCCCAACCCCCCCACTCCTCCAAAGCTATGACTCTTGTACTATGGCTGTCCCCCCCCCAGGTCCTCCACCGCTGGCCAGACTGTGTTTTCTCACCCTCTCCCTAAACTGTGAAATTCCTTCCCCCTTTTGTCCGCCACACCAACTCCTCTTCTGCCTTCTCCTCCCTCTTATGCAACTTCTTCACCCCTAAATGCAGCTGCTTTTAACTTTCTCCCAATCATCTGTTCCCCTCACATTTTACACCCCCCACATTCTAACCTCTCCATGCTCTACAGTACCTCCAACCTTACAACTCTATCCCAACTAGAGGTTCACACTCACTTCTGACTGACCCCTCTCTAATCCCTACCCAACCCTATCCCCTTCCTGCACGCCTGCTGATCACTACCGGAAGCTGCACCCACGTTGCATCTATTGTCTACCAAGTACACTTCTCTCCCAAATCTACTCGGTGCACCTCAGCTAAGCTACTCCTCATTATCTTGTCAGCCCTTCACAAGTTACACTTTTAATGTGTAAATATAAAATCACTTTAGTCTGATATGCAGTACAATAAGTAACTAATGTACTATTTGTTCCCCCTGTTGTTGCTTTTGTTTCTCACTTTCTGTCCTACAATTTGATTGCTAAACTGAACTTGTGGCACTCTATGTACTTCTATAACAATGTTATTCTCTGCAATGTTTCCTGTACTGTTATTATTTTTGCTGTAAATTTTTTGATCCCCCCACCCACCCACCACTCACGCACAATGGAAATGAGCAGTGTTGCTCAGTGTGCTTTTCTTGGTGAAACTTTTAAAATAAAAAAGTAAAAATAAACATAATTTGACATGGAGAGAAAACTGCATCCTCAAGTGAATATACAGTGGCATAGCTGGAAGTACACACACCCAGTCAGCTCTGGTTTGGTGTGGTCATGCATGATAAACATAAAAATCACTATGCACAATGTTAAAGGCATTAACTCTCTGATTAAGAGGAGTGGAGTTTTTGCAGAACTAAAGTGGTAGACATGGACATAGCATTTGTTCAATAATCCCACCTCTTAGAGTCAGGTCACAGTAAGCTAAAACAAGCATTTGTCAATGCCGAATGTTGCTTGCTTGTATGTGCTGTTTAGGTATTTGGAAGTGACAGTTTCATGCCTTCCTCCCAAGACATCCACTGTGTCTTTCCGTTCAGTATTCACAGAAGAGTGGGAGGGGCAAGGGCCACAGCAGTTGCCAAGGGGGTGAAGAGGTGGACAATAGTCCATTCAAAGGCAAAAGAGTCCTGCAGGAGCTCACTAAATTGAAGGCAGACAAAGCGATGGAACCAGATGGCATACGCCCAAGGATATTAACAGAACTGCCAAGGGAGATAGCAGTACCTCTGGCAGCCATGTTCACTGAGTCATTCAACATGAGTGAATTGGAGGAGGGCACATGTGGTCCCTCTACACAGGTCCGGCAGCAGGGAGGAGGCAGGGAACAATAGGCCATTCAGCCTCACCTCAGTAGTGGGGAAGATCATGGAGACATTGCTTAAAGAAAGGATAGTGGGGCATCTAGATGCCATCGGAACCCAGGACCATAGACAACATGGATTCTCAGTGGGGACATCATATCAGATAAATCTGGTTGATTTATTTGACTGGGTGACAAAGGAAGTGAATCAGGGTGGGGCAGTGGACAACGCTTACCTTGATTTCAGCAAAGCCTTTGACACCATCCCATACAGGAGGCTGATAAACTAGCTGGGTAGGTTGGACATGGGGGAAAGAGTGGTAAACTGGGTTAGAAACTGGCTAACAGACAGGAGGTAGAGAGTGGTGGTAAATGGTATGCAGTCTAGGGAGAGGGGCGACCAGTGGGTGCTGCAGGGATCGGTCCTGGGGCCAGTTCTGTTCAATGTCTTCATTAGTAATATTGCAGAACATCTGAAGGAATTTTTTCACCAAATTTTCAACATAGCCATTTTAGACCTCTGCTCATGAACAGTGTCACTGTGATTTTCTTAATTTATCCCGACATTGATTTCGCACACGATCATGCCCATGCGCTACATGGGACGGAAACACGTTTTGGGTGAGATGTGAAAATGGCAGCTGTACTACTCATGAAGAAGGTGTGATAACATGGCAATGTTGGAAATCTGGAGTGAAAATATTGAAATTACGACCTCAAGCGCGGCGAGGAACTCGCAGCAACGACGCTCGTAAAACAGTCATTTTAGGAATTTTTTCACCAAATTTTCAACATAGCCATTTTAAGACCTCTGCTCATGAACAGTGTCACTGTGATTTTCTTAATTTGTCCGTACATTGATTTCAAGACACCCACTCGCGCCATTCTGCGCCATATGGGCGGAAACACATTTTGGTGAGATGTGAAAATGACAGCTGTACTGCTCATAAGAAGGTGTGGTAAATTGGCAATGTTGAAAATCTGGAGTGAAAATATTGAAATTTCGGAACTTATGAGCCTCGCGAGGAAATGCGCAACGACGTCAGAAACAGTCATTTTTGTTTTATACCAATTTTTAATGGAGTTGGACCTCTTATGAATGATCACTGTCATGCAGATTCAGGCCCGAAGGGTGATTTGCTACAGTGACTGTAAATCACCCTTCGGGCCCAAATATCGCCATGACAGTGACATCATTCATGAGAAGGGGTCCCAAAAACCCCATGTTGAAAATCTGGTGCACAAATTCCCCAAAATTCCTGAGATATGCAACAAAGTTGAAACCCCCATCTAGCCCATTATACAGCTTACCGGCATTTCCTCAGTTCGCGGTCGGCTTTGAAGAGTGTAGACGTTTCCCGTCCACCAAGATCGCCACGCCGAGGTCCGGAGGTAAGTATGGAGTATGGGGGGTGGAGAGGCAGGGTGCGAGTGGGTGGGTGCGGGTTGTGGAGGGGGCCAGGAGACTGATGGGGACCGCTTTTTCTTGCAGGAAAAAAAAGCGACGACGCTGGGACGCACGCTGGGGTGGGCTCAAGCGTGGCGCGATGGAATCAGGATGGTGCGACGGGGATTGGGCACCCTTCGTCGGCCTAAGGGACGCCACCACGCTGGGGTCGGCTCCAGGTGGCACTTACTACTAGGGGACGCGAGCTCAGCCGACGGGGATTGGGCACCTGCTGGCTATACAGCGCGTAAGGGAACGGGGAGCACGCCTGCGCAGAAATTGTGGGAAGCCGCGCAAGAGCAGCCGATATCTTATCGCTGCTCACTCAAGCGTAGCTCCCCTTCAACTGTATGCCACTGCATTTTGAGCGGTCATAGACAGCTCCAGAATGCATTGGCTTACAGGGGCCGTGCCTGCCAACACACTGACTGAATTGGAGGAGGAGGAGGAGGAGGTGACACACCTCCGAAATCTCCGATGATGGCACTATGTTTCTTGCACATGCGTGAAAGCAACATAAAAAATGGGGTAGGTAATGTGGTGGCAGCCTCCACCCATGCAGCAAAAAAATAGGAACAGCAATTTTAATTAATAGATGGCTCCCATTCACTATTCTGCAAACAGAGGTGGGCATGGAAGGGAGGCTAGTTATAATACAGGGGTAAATTCAGGGACAGACAATTATTTTAGTTAATCTATATGCTCCAAATGATCATGCAGACAGATTTTTTAAAGCAGTTTTTGATAAAATAACACTACTCCTCAGACCCTTATTGGTGAAGGATGACAACTTTAACGGAGTTCTCTCTTCCAGACTAAATTACTCTAACCCATCTTCTAACACTATTCATTATCCCACTAAAGTGCTGAAAGTGTTATCATAAGAAATTGGATTCACAGATGAGTGGAGACATCTGCATAGAGGTGAGAAGTATTTATACCATTTACTCACACCGAAACATTTCAACTTCCAAATTTACATTCTCCTCATACATAAAGGAATGGCCTATCAGGTCCTGGAGTGTGTGACTCATCCAGTCAAGCAAGCAGACCATGCCTCAGTTCAAATGACCCTGATAGCAGGTACGGATAACCGCAAGACATGGTTCTATATGATAACAGCGACTCCAGAATGGCGAGTCCTGAATCATGAAGCAGTGTTGTCGACAGCACAAACAGAGACTGTTGGTCTTAGCACTTTGGGGAGGAGGTAAAACTTATGTCACTGATTTGTCCTCACTGCCGCAATTCCCTCGCCAACTTATGGACTCACTGTTCTGGAGTCGCTGACATTACATGCCACCCAAGACACTGTGGAGGATTAATATATCACTATTTAATGTACTGACATCAAGGAAACCATTGCTCATGAAATTAAGGAAGTCTGCTGCTTGAACAGCTCCACTGACACCCCAATCCCTATAGTATGGGATGGCAGTAAATGCAATGGTCAGGGGCAAAATGATCAGTTTTGCCTCATACCACAAAAAACAAAATGTGGCCATCAGAGAACAAAGGAAAACAAGAGTCTACACCCTGGAACAAGCACATCAACTAAATGGGTACCAAATCACACTAAGAAAGTTACAAGATGCAAGACAGGACCTTAATGGTTTCCTTAACAGACAAGCAGAAGATGTCTTGTGTTACACTTGAAAATGCTACTTTCAGGCCTGGGGGAGAGCAGTCAAGCTAGTGGCCTTCTGCCTCCACAAGAAAGCCTTGAACCACACAGTTGAGTCTATACACCCCACCCCCGCACCAGGTAGAAAAGTGGTCACCCTGTCAAAAATTGCAAAAGCATCCAAGGATTTCTACGCATCCTTGTAAAGTTGCATGTGGAATCCAGAGACCCAGAACAGGACTCCAGAAAGGCCAGGATCTTCCTGAGAGACCTAGAACTCCCCACACTCTCAGAGGATGACAAAACAGGGTTGGAAGGGCCAATCCTAGAAGAAGAAATACAGGTGACCATACAAGCACTTGCCAACAACAAATCCCAGGGGCTAGATGGTGTTAATACCTTTAAAGATCTTCTAGTATCTACTTTCCTTAAGGTGTTTCAAAACTGCCAAACAGTAGGTCAATTCTATGATTTCTGGCAAGAAGCAGTGATAGCAGTCATGCCCAAACTGGACAAACTGAAGAAAGACTGCTCCTCCTTCTACCAGCTGCCATCACTGCTCAAGCATGTCCTAAAAATTTACTTGAAAATCATGGCTGCCATAGTACAGAAAATTGTTGTAACATTTTTCCACCCAGATCAAACAGGCTTTATATCCCAAATATTTCTCACCAACAATATCAGACATCTGATTAATGTCTTATCAGGGACTACAAACTGTCAGGATTCCCAAGTAGCTTTCTTTATTCACACCAATAGGCATTTGATCAACTGAATTGGCTCTTCCTCCTACAGGTTTTACAAAACCTGGGGTTCGGGGAACCTTTTGTAAACCAACTTACACAGCTCTACTCTAACCCAACTGCACAAATTAAAATAAACAATACACTGTTGGATTTATTTTCCATCCAAAAGGGAAACCAGCAGGGGTGTCCCTTATCACCCTTGCTTTTTGTGCTAAGCATTGACCCTCTAGCAATGACACTGTGAAAGCATCCTGATGTTTCAGGCTTTATGGTGGCTGGTCAGGAACACCACATATCCTTATACACAGATGGCACCTTATTGTATATGAGGGACCCCAGATGATACATGCCACCTTTTTTTGGAGCTTCTAGAGCAGAATGGCCATATGTCAGGGTTTAAGGTAAATAGAGGCCTCCATAATAAGTTGTCCACTCCCACCCTCAGTTAAAGATGTCATCCCATTCAAATGGGTCACATCTACGGCACGCTAATTGGGGAATCCAAATACTGATATGGCTAGCTACCCTGCATTATGTAAATTACAGATCATTACTGTAAGCTGTATTCGCAGACCTGAATAGATGGCATGAGAGTCACTTTTACTTTTCAAACTACATCAAAGCAATCAAAATTGAATGGTCTACTAGACTTTTTTTCCTATTTCCCATGCTACCAACTTGGTTAACCCATAAAGAATTGCTGCTGAGCCAGAGAGTGAGAAAGAGAGAGAGAGAAAGCAGCCACAGATTGCTTAAATCAAGGAGGTAATTTTCTAGACTACACTGAATTGAATTATTACTTTTTGGACCTGTGTAAGTAACTAGTATTGGTTCTGTTTTTGGGGTTGACTTTTCTTAGTTTACCTTTAATTTGCCAGGGAGGAACTGTAGCTGGGAGAGATCTGTAGTCATTTGTGACTAGACCTTTTACTTAACCTCTATGAAATAGGTGTCTGAAAGGAAGCAACTCCCCAGGGTGGAGGGTCAGAATTGTAATTGATTGTTTCTGGAAGGCATAGGTTTACTCCTGCTACCCTGCCCTCACCCCACCCGCCCCAAGCACATAACTTCCTTTATAACAAGAGTTCTGACATCACTTCCCCAAAACTGCTAACAACATACACCTGTTCATATCCTTAAAGCCACAGCACACTGAATAGGGGTAGAGACACTCACAAGCTTGCACACACTAAAACAAGAACAACAAAAAAAAAAAGAAAAGAAAAGCACCTGTAACAGGAAGGGACACAGACATGTGGGGAGAGGTGCAATGCACTGGCTGTGGAGCAGCAGTCTTCCGGGAGACATTCTGTAGACTGTGTTGATGCCCTATTTGCAGGCACCTCTCTGGTCTGAGGGAGGAGGTTGTTCGTCTCCATGCTGATCTGGCAAGGATTCAGGAAACCTGCTCCCCCACCCAGGGACCACCCAGGCCACCACCACTACCTCAAAGGTTGCCAAGAAAGAGGAGTGGTTGGACCACAGTGGGCTCAGGGAGTGTGAGGGTGGTGGAACAGAGGCACATCCCTCCAGTTGTGCCTCTCCACAATTCATTCGCCAATCTGGTGGAGCATGATTCCTCTATGGAGGCACCCACAGTGGAGACTAAGGAGGATGCTGGGAACCTCCACAATGGAGACCCACAGGAGAGTGGCACAGGACTCCACAGGGGAAGTAAACAACTCCTGGTGGGGGACTCAGTTGTTAGGGGGGTTGAACTGGGGAGGGAAGGGAAAGGGAGGTAAGGTGCCTGCCTGGTGCCATGGCTTGTAGGGACAGGAAACTAATCCTCAGGATTGTGGGAGCAGCTGCAAGGGGGAGTGAGCTGGAAGTCATTATCTACCTAGGGACAAATGACCTGGCTGAGAATGGGATCAGGGCAGTGCAACAGGAGTTTGTGGACTTGGGGAGGGGCCTTAGACAATTAGCACACACAGTAACTTTCTTGGAAGTGCTACCTGTCTATGGCATGGATGAAGCTAGGGTACTCCACACCATGGGATTCAATGACTGGTTGAAAAACTGATGCAGAGCTCAAGGATTTAGTTTCATTGGGGTCTGGGGCTCCACCTGGAGGGTTGCAGGCCTATACACGTGCAATGGTCTTCATCTATCAAGGAGAGGAACCAGGATCCTAGGTGACAGGTTTAAAATGCTTCATTGGCAAGCATTTAAAATAGCCAAGGGGGAAGACACTGAAAAGGAGAAGGGAAATCCTAGCTCCCCCCAAAAAATCAGGGTAGTTAGTGAGGTAAACACCAAGATAGAGCAGTCAATAGGGAGAAGGGCTGGGGTAAACAGAGAAAAAGACAAAGGCAGTAAGGACAGGAATGGGGCAAAAAGAAATAAAGCCATAAAAATGGAGGGTAATGAGTACCAGTGCCCATAATCTAGGTAAAAAGTTCAACGAAATGGTGGCCTTGATGGAAGAGGGATGCCTGGATATCATGGCAGTCACAGAAACATGGTACACAGAGAACCATGACTGGGATGTCAACATACCAGGGTACACATTCTACAGGAGGGACAGGGAGGGAAGAAGAGGAGGAGGAGTAGCTATCTATGTAAGAGAAGGGATCAAAGCAACAGAACTAAAGGGTAAACAGGGAGGAGAGGAGGCACTGTGGGTCACCCTGGAGTCTGGAAATGGCACCACAATCCACTCAGGGGTTGTATACAGACCCCATCTCAGGGGATGAAATGGACAAGGAAATGATAGAAGGCATCCTTGGGATGGCAGAGGAAGGGGAGATATTGCTGATGGGGGACCTAAATATGCCAGATGCTAACTGGAGCACCTTTGCTGCAGCCATATCCAAGAGCAGGGCCATTTCTGATGCCCTACAGGGGGCATGCCTCAGACTGCTAGTTTTGGAACCCACTTGGGAGGCAGCAATCTTAGACCTGGTACTCCCAAATGAGGACAGAGAGAGGATCTCTGATCTTGAAGTGGGTAGCCATCTGGGAACAAGCAACCACCAAACAGTGTGGTTCACGATAAACTTAGCTGAAGACTCAAGCCATACAAAAGTGAAGGTACTGGACTTCAGGAGGGCTGAGTTTGTCAAAATGGGAGAGTGCCTCAGAAAAGCACTAGCAAAAAGGCAAGAAGGTGGGGTGTAGCAACAATGGGGAAACATCAAAACCGCCATCACAGAGGCAACAAGCCTTTGTGTGAAGCAAATAAACAAATCAAGATGAAAGAAAAAAACACTATGGTTCTCAAAAGAAGTGGTGGGGAAGGTAAGGGAGGAAAAGATATAGGACAGAGAACTGTACCAGTAAAAGCAGAAGGAAGCGGGGAAGGCAGTCACAATAGCAAAGGCCCAAACTAAGGAAAAGATAGCCAACTTGGTTGAGAAGAGAGATAAAACCTTTTATAGGTACATTGGGGAACAAAGAAAGACTAAAACAGGGATACTGAGGTTGAATAAAGAGGAAGGTGGTTGGGCAGAGCGCAACAGTGAAATAGCAGGGATACTGAATGAATACTTCTGCTCAGTATTCACAACGGAAAAGCAGGGAGAGATATCTAATCCAGTCAATAGAAGCACTCTAGATGGGGGTGAGGGGGTTGATATTAGTCCTTTCACAGAAGAAAGGGTTCTGAAAGAACTCTTAAAACTGAAGGTGGATAAAGCAATGGTGCCTGACAGAATTCACCCCAGAATTCTAAAAGAACAAAGGGAAGAACTAGTAACACCACTGACTACCCTTTTTAATAAATCATGGGAGGATGGTGTGGTACCTGAGGACTGGATGAGGGTGGATGTGATTCCCCTTCACAAAAGTGGGAGAAAGACAGTGGCAGGAAACTAGCGACCTGTCAGTTTGACCTCAGTGGTAGAGAAAATTATGGAATCACTTCTGAAGGAAAGAATTGTTGAGTTCCTAGAGGCTGGTGGGGCACAGGACCCAAGGCAGCATGGATTCACCAGCAGGAAGGTTATGTCAGGCAAATCTAATTGATTTCTTTGACTGGATGACCAAAGTAGTAGACCAGGGAGGGTCTGTGGACATGGTCTACCTAGACTTTAGCAAGGCATTTGACACAGTCCCACACAAAAGATTAATAAACAAATTAGCCAGCCTGGGAGTGGGTCCCAAGGTGGTAGCCTGGGTAAAACACTGACTGGACAACTGGACACAGTGGGTAATAGTAAATGGAGTCCACAGTGAAGTTAGGGGGGTTACTACTGGGGTACCGCAGGGTTCAGTACTGTGGCCGGTCCTTTTTAATGTCTTAATAAGTGACATTGCAGAGGGACTGGAAGGGAAAATATGTCGCTTTGCAGATGACATGAAGATCTGCAACAGGGTTGATACACAAGGTGGGTGGAAAGGATGTAAAGGACTTGGCAAGGTTGGAGGAATGGTCAAATGTGTGGCAGCTTAGATTCAATGCAAAGAAGTGCAAGTAATGCACCTGGGAAACAGAAACCCAGGGGAAGAGTACACAATGGGGGGTGAGATACTGACAACAAAAATGGAAAGGGACCTGGGGGTAGTAATATCAGATGACCTAAGGGTGGGCCAGCAATGTGAGAAGGCAGTAAGGAGGGCTGGGGGGATACTGGGATGCATAGAGAGGCATCACCAGTAGAAAACAGGAAGTTGTTGGCCTTCTGTACAGACAGTTGGTAAGACCACATCTGCAGTATTGGGTACAGTGTTGGAGACCCCAGCTCCTCAAAGACATAGACAGGATGGATGCTGTCCAGAGGAGGGCAACCAAAATGGTGCAGGGTCTGCACCAGAAGACATATGAAGAAAGACTAAAGCAGCTGAAGATGTATAGCCTCAAGGAAAGGAGGGAGAGTGGGGACATGATAGAAACTTTCAAATACCTCAAGGGAATCAACAAAGTCCAAGAGGGTAGCATCTTTCAGAAAAAGAGATGTGCAAGAACAAGGGGGCACAATTTGAAGATAGAGGGGGGACGGCTCAGAGGTAATGTGAGGAAGTATTTCTTCACAGAGAGGGTTGTAGATGCATGGAACAGCCTTCCTGAGGAGGTCGTAGAGTCAAAAACAGTAGGGAAATTCAAGAATGCATGGGACAGACATAAGGCAATTCTAGTGAGGGGTAGAAGGAAGTAGGCTGTTGGTTAACTAGGATCTGCAGCTTATCCGTTAGGTAGGGAAATAGGTAGACTAGGTGGGCCAAGTAGTCCTTATCTGTCATCAGATTCTATGTTAATTGAAATAACTTCACAGTGCCATTGGCAGATTAATTTGAAATGACGGGAAGAAACAGGTTACTCTCCTGTAACAATAGTTCTAGGAGTGGCATATGATGTTCATCAACACTTCTGGCAGTTGCCTTTCCCTTTAAAACTTACCAGAAACATCTTCAAGCTGGCTTCTCCCACCCACTCAGGTGGTAACTCCCTCAGCTCCACCCCATGACGCCAGATCTTGCCCACTGGAAGCAGTGCTGTGTGCCAAAGTCGGAGGGGTCGGGTGGGTCTGTATGGGCAACATCATATACCACTCCTAGAACTACTGTTACAGGTGCGTAACTTGTTTGTTACAGGTGCATAGCCTGTTTTTCTACAGACGTGGATATGATGTTCTATCCACACTTCTGGCAGATTCCTAACAGTTCTCTGGGAAGAGGGAGGCAAGGCACACACACCCTACTTAGGGAACACAGATTGGAGAACTGAGGCCCCAAACCCTGCATCCCAGCGTGACTCAAAGTCAATGTGGTAATGGGTAATGAAGATGTGTGCTGACCTCCAGGTAGCAGCCCTACACATTTCCTGGATAGGGACGTCCCTGGAAGCAACTGCCAAGGCAGCGGTATGACAGGTGGAATAATCCCCTAACCCTACAGGAGGCTCCCTACCTGCCAACCTATAGCAGAGGTCGATGCAGTATACAATCCACCTGCCAATCGTCTGCATAGCTGCTGGTCTGCCATGTGCGGCTTCAGCATAGGTGACAAATCGCTGGCGAACCTCTCCCCAAACTCCAGCCATGCGCTTCTTATAGTAGGCACGCACTTTCTGCAGGTCCAAAATATGGAGCCTGTGCTCGCTCTGAGGTGTAATTGGTAAAGTACACTGGGAGATGAATCACCTGGCTAAGGTGAAACTCTGACACAACCTTCGGAAGGAACTTCAGGTTGGGGCACAGGACAACCATGTCCCTGTGGAAGACCAAGTGAGGAGACTCCACCGAAAGCACCTGGAGCTCACTGATCCTACTGGCTGACATGATAGCCACCAAGAAGGCAGTTATCCATGACAGGTGAGACATGTCACACCTGTGCATTAGTTCGAATGGCTTGCCCATGAGCTTTGCCAAAACCATCAGCAAGTTCCACAGTGGTGGTGGTGGTGATGGTTCATGCACCAGTGGGAAATGTGGTAAAGGCCTTTGAAAAAATGCCAGACCACCTTCTCCTGACCACCGACTGCTGACCGGCCCATGCCTGGTATGCAGAGATGGCTGCCAGGTGCACCTTAAGGGTCGTTGACCGAAGACCCAACTTAGAGAGGGACCACAGGCAGTCAAGGATTCTAGCCACTGGACAGAACAAGGGGTCCAGCCCCTTGCCCTGGCACCAAATGGAGAACCTCTTCCACTTGAAGGCATAGCATTTCCTGGTCAACTCCTTCTGAGATGCCTCCACAACAGTAAGAACATCTTCAAAGAGATCCAAAGCCTGGAACTCTAGCCACTCAGGAACCAGATTGTCAGGTACAAGGATTGAAGGTCCAGATGGAGTACCTTCCCCTGACTGATGGAGGCCAGGTCCAAGCGGAGAGGAAGATGCCTCGGGAGCCTGCTGCTGAGGCTGAGGAGATCGGGGTACCAGAACTGGCGTATTCAGTTCGGAGCCACCAGGATCACCTGTGTCTTGTCCCTCCTGGCCTTGAGCAACACTTTGAGAGTCAAGGGAAGTGGAGGGAAAGCATAGAAGAGGCCTGGGGTCCAGGGCCTCAAGAAGGCATCCCCCAGCAGCGTTCTCTGCTGAGGGGTTTGGGCACAAAACAGCCTCACCTTTGGGTTCTCCCTGGAAGTGAACAGGTCCAACTGAGTGGTGCCCCACTGGGAGAACAGACTGTGTACTACCTCTGGGTGGAGAGACCACTTGTGAGACAACTCGCCCACATGGCTGACAGCATCCACCAGCTGGTTGGAGGCCCCTGCCACATGGATGGCTAGGAGATTGGCCTCTAGGCTGTGCATGAGGGTCCACATACAGAGAGCTTTCTACAATGGCAGGGAGTGTGTCCCGCCCTGTTTGTTGAGGTAGTACATGGTCGTCTTGTTGTACGTCTGGACCTGGACCATATGACCCCAGATGTGCTCCAGCAGGTTGATGTGGCATCAGGACTCCTCAGGGGTCCAGAGCCCATGGACTCAGTTTCCCCCCAGTGGGCACCCCAGCCAATGAGAGAGGCATCGGTTGTCAGGATAACTGTTGGTTCTGGGCAGACAAATGGGGTTCCTTCCTGTAGATGCTCTAGGACTAACCACGCTGGAGGGCATCCCACATCCACTGGGTCACAGTGACCAGCTGGTCGAAGTGACCCCTATGCTTAGACCACCAGCTGGCCAGCTCCCACTGCAGGAAGTGTATTCTCCAGCAGGCCCATCGGACCACTGTGGTGCAGGCTTCCATGTAACCTAGCAGGTGCAGGAAGTCCAGGGCAAGGCGCAATTTCCTAACCTGAAATGATCAGACAAAGGAGAGAGCCTCCACCCTGTCCACCGGGAGCTGAGCTCTGGCTTTGCAACAGTCAAGCTCTCCCCTTATGAAGTGGATCCCCTACAAAGATATGAGTTCTGACTTGGAGTTTGTTGACCAGAAGGCCAAGGGAGATGCAGGTTTGGAGGGCCAGGTCCCTGGACCGTTCCACCAGCCTGGAAGGACCTGTGATCATCCAGTCATCCAGGGAGGGGTATACTTGGACCCCACGGTGCCTCAGATAAGCTGCTACCACTGCAATGCACTTGGTAAAGACCCTGGGAGCTGAGGACAGACCAAATGGCATGGTCTGGAATTCATAGATGGTTCCTTCAGCTCAGAAGTGCAGGAACGGGGCCGGAGGGTGCTGTGGTGCCCAAGTAATATGGCCACTGAACTATAAGGCTCTGTAAACATTGGACAAACTATTTGTATTTTTGGCCAGTTACCCCCCTATCAGCGCAACAAATTTAATATAATTTTGTAGCTGAACTACTGCGGCATGAGATGGGCAAACCTCGTAAGGACAAGAATTCAGGTGAAGGAGTTAGAACAAGGATGGCTCCAGCAGCATTCACCACAACGGCGGCACTGGGCTAAGAACCTGACCATGAGGAGGGAACAGGATCAGAAACCCCAATGACCCTGGTGGTTAAACTAAATCAGTTAATTTCCTCTGTCGTGGGACTATCTAAAAAATTTGATTCTCTCACGACTCGTGTGACCACTGTCGAGTTCACTCTTGAAACGGTCACTTTGGCATCGACGACAGCCACTAAAACTGCCGATGTTGCTATGGGAGCTGTTGCCTCAGTGAGAAAAGAAAATATGCTCCTCCACTCTTGGCTGGAAATGTTGGAGAATCAATCGAGGGCCCATGACATTAGGATCCCGGGATTAGCCAAAGACTGTGAGGGGAACCATCTGATACTATTCCTGCAAAAATGGATCATGCAGCAGTTGGGAGAGGAAGGGAACCCAACAGTCCAGAAGATCCAAAAGGCATACCGGGTTACTTTTCTGGGCCATCAGGAATACCACCAGGCAGAGGAGGAAAAGGTTTGATGGAGTGAGGGCGATGTAATGCAAAGCAGGAGTACCGCACGGCCTGATTTTCCTGGCCCGACTGAGGATTGTGAACCAGAATAAAGTTTTCCTTTTTTCGGAACCAGCGGAGGCTCTTAAATGGTGCCAATGGAACACTCCATCCCACAAAAGAGACAACGAGGAAGATGACCCATCATCTGTTGAAAATGTTTCTTGAGCGGCATCACTGTTTTACGGAGAGCTCTTGGACTGAACTGGTAATGGGACCAGGGGGGTAATCTTTAAGCTAAAGAGAAGTTTTTTCACAACCCATTAAATATGGTATTTTTCTTCATTTTTTCCCAGCTGGTCTGTCTAATAAAATGTGATTTGGGTTGTTAGAGAGCCTTCAACTTTCCTTTATGCCCCATAAATATGTCTCAACCTGTTTAGTTGGACCTGGGGTTGGTTACAAGATGTTCTTACTGCATTTTGGTACATGTATGCTCACACTGTTTCATCACCTTTAATGACTTAAAATTAAACGTTGTGGCTGTTTAAATAGGGGAATATGGTGTAGGGTACTGAGCCTATGTTCTTTCTTTTTAACACTATTAAGTGTATTTACTTTGGTTAAGTATGGTGAACTTGTGCCTATTTATAGGGAAGACTACTGGACAACCAATACTATGGACTACTGATTTCTATTACACTGCGTGGCTCATGGACTCTATTACAGCAATAGTATTATTAACTGTTTAATTTTAATGGTTATTCCCTCCATAGATGTATCTTATTTCATTTAACTGTCCGATATGAGAGTATTAAGAGAAGTAGTGCCCTCATGGTTATTAATACCTGTAATGTTGAATGAAGGTGAAATGACTGTATGTTTGTTTTCACAAATGAATAAACATAAAGTATTAAAAAAAAAAAAGTAGAGGAACCTTCGGCGTGACAGACAGATCGGAACATGGAAGAACGCGTCCTGAAGATCCAGGGAGCAAAACCACATGTCCTGCTCTAGAGATGGTATGATCTGAGACAGAGTTACCATCATGAAGGTGCACGACTTGAGGAACTTGTTCAGGTCGGGCAGATCAAGAATGGGGTGCCAGCCCCCCATCTGCTTTGGCACCAGGAAATACCTGGCGACAAACTGGATGTTCTGGAGGATCTGCAAAAGGTATCACAATCTACTTGCGGAGGAGCTGGACTGTCTCATCTCTGAGAGCCAACAAAATGCCTGCAGATACCAAGTCCTCCCATTGAATGCGGGATCAGCAAGGAGGGTACTGCTCAAATTCCAGAGCTAGACCCTGACCCACCACTTCGAGGACCCACCTGTCCATGGTGACAGCGGACCAGGTGGAAAGGAAGTGGTGGAGCTGGCCCCCATGGTAGGACCCAGGAGAGGTGTGACAGGCATGAGGGAGGCACCCCTTATCCCGTCACTGTGCATGCTTAGAGGAGGAGGGTCAGACTGAGAGGTCATCAGAGCCTCTCCCCCCAGGCTTATGGACCACTAAGGCCACTGACTTAGGCCGAGATCACCAGGCCTGGGCCTGCTGAGCAGCCTGGAGTTGGGCTTGTTTGGCAGCAGGAGTAGAGGATGCCTAAAAGGACTTCCTTTTCTGCTGTTGCATGGAGCCCTTGGGATCCTTTTGGGCAGATGTCACGGAGTCCAAGGTAGTACTGGACTTCTCAATACAGGTGAGGTGGTCCTCAACCCCGGGCCTGAACAAGTCGGTGCCCAGGAAAGGAACATCTGCCAGCTTGTGCTGAGTGTCAGCTGTGAAGGTCGAGATCCTCACCTAAGCCCTGTGGCGCATGGCCACTGTTGCCACCACGGAGCGGGCACAGGAGTCCCTAATGTCCATGGCTGGCTGGAGCTGCTGCTTAGCTACAGCCTGGCCCTGGTCCTGGACCTGTTTGATCATGGTCTGGAGGTCCACCGGTGGATGAGGAAACACCTCGTCCAGGGTGCCCAGCAGGGCATGGGAGAAGTAGGACAAAAGGAGGACTGAGCTCGCCTGGCGAAGACCAAGCGAGGAGGCAATATGGACCTTTTTAGCCATGTGGTCCAATTTTTTGGACTCTTTGTCAGGCAGCTTGTTGACATTTCCAGTGTTGCCAGGGCACCTAAACACAGAATCAGCCACCAGCCCCTCGGCCGAGGGGTGTTCTGTGAATCCCAAATGGGAACCTTTAGGTACCATATACCTGCAGGTCATCCAGGAAGAGGGTAAAAGGCAGGAAGTGGGTGCTGCCAAAGTTCCAGGGCAGGGCCAAGAATGGCCCCCACCACCAGGAAGGCACCCATAAGAGTATCTCCCTGGTCAAGGATCTTGGTCAATGGGTAACAAGCCCATTTCTGGACGGGCTCCATTTTCATACCCATGGACTCAGAGATCAGGTGGAGAAGGTCCATAAAAGAGGAAGGGCCTTCATCCATCGAGAGATTCCCCTTAACTCCACATCAACTGGATGGGAGTGCAGGGAGGAACCCTCAAACTCTGAGGTGATAAAGAGGGGTTGACTGCTTGAGTCCCCACTGACCCTCCACGGACAGTCAGGGGTGATGGTGACTGACAGCCAATGGGGAAGTCCCTTGGTTGGCTGAGACTCCTTGGTTGGAGCACCGGTCGGCGGCTCCAGCAGCATCAGTGGAGACACCGGGGTTGACCGAGCTGGAACCATCTTGGTTGGCTCCTAGGTGGAGAAGGCATCGGCCTGTCAGGTGAAAACCAGGTGATGGCTGGCATAGTAGCCAGAGCCAACTTCACATTGGTGAGCACCAACTGTTGCCACATGAGATCCTCAATGCATCAACGCAACTTGCACAGAAGCCACTCCTCACACGAGGAGGACAAGGATGAAGAGTAGCAGTGGTGCCACTGTCCATGGTGTCAAGAGCAGGAGAGCCGATGTCGGCAGGAAACACTCGACCCACGGGAAGAAGATCAAGACCTCAACCACCAAGGGGACCTGCAGCAGGGCTCAGAGGGAGTCAGCGAGTGCCAAGGCTCCTCTGCATCTCAGTTGTCGACCACAGGCAGAGGGTCAGCAGACTGATCCATCCCAACGGTCTGAGTCAGGACCAGAGTCCTGGATAAGGAAGTGTCGGCCTCTTCAGTTGACAAGTGGTCAACCAGTTCGAGAAAAATCTCGGCCAGAAGATCAACCATCATCTCAGCCAACTGGCCCAGTAGGGTTGCCGTGGAGCCAGCAGCCTGGTCGAGGATTCAACCAAAGTCAGATCCGGAGAAGCGCGAGAATCTGAAGCTCTCAACCGAGAGCTCTCCCAATCCCATGAACCTCGACGAGACTGTTTTTTGGACTTTTTCCTTCTACTTGGATCCGTTCAGGACACCTTCTGCCTGCAAGGGTACTGACGGAACCCAGGAGCAGGCTTGTCCATTGTGGTCCCGATCGATAAGCGAGCTGAAGACACAAAGTATTAAACTTTTAGAAAGTAAATCCATAGATTTAGTCGCAAGGGCCTACTCAGTGTGAGAGTGGTAAGGAGGAAACCTGCTTCTTCCAGTGAAAAGGAAGATCTGGCATCATGGGGCTAAGCCAAGGGAGTTACCGCCCGGGTGGATGGAAGGAGCCAGCTTGAAGAAATTTATGGCGTCTTCAGGAAATGGCAACTGCCAGAAGTGTGACTAGAATATCATATCCAGGTTCCTAGAACCGAGATTTAAGTGGGATCTCCTTACAAGCCATAAAGAGGAAAGAGATGGACATCCCAGATCTTTTACTTCACAGCAGAGGTACTACAACTGATTGAGGCCTTACGTCACAGTGAAGAAACAGGACAGGCTGAGATGGAAAATATGGTGACAGGTTCTACTCCCCTTGAGTGTCTACCATGCATGACCACACCTGATCACCTGAGCAGGGTGAGCAACCCTTGGCTCAAAACACCACTGAAAGTTTGGCAGCAAATTAAATATACAGATACACAGATGTTGTTGGCAGATAAGGGCCTTTGGCCCACCTAGTCTGTCCATTACTACAATTTACTGTGCTTGTTCAAGCTTCCCTGAAACTAGGTTATCCCTCCCGCCCCCGACTACCAGGATCCTCTTATGCCTATCCCATGCATTCTTACATCCTGTAATCATTTTTGCCCTCACCATCTCTTCCTGCAGGCTGTTCCATTTGTCCACCACCCTCTCTGTGAAAAAGTGCTTCCTCACGTTTCCTCTGAACCTCTCTCCCTCCAGTTTACTCCCATGTCGCCTATACCTGGAGCATCTTTTTCTTTGAAAAACTGTTTTCCTGCACCTTGTTTCTCCCTGTGAGGTATTTATATGTCTCAATCATATCCCCCCTTTCCCTTCTCTCCTTCAGGGAGTACGTATTTAAGTCTTTCAGCCTGCCCTCATAGGGTTTGTGATGTAATCCTTGCATCATCTTGGCTGTCTTCCTTTGAACTGCCTCCACCCTATGTCCTTACATAGGTATGGTCTACAGAACTGGACACTGTACTCGATGTGTGGCCTCACTAATGTTCTGTATAATGAAAGTATGACCTCCCTTTTCCTGCTGGTGAATCCCCTGCCTATGCATCCCAGGATCCTGTTTGCTTTTCCTGCTGCCTTTCACATTGACTCCCTACCTTGAGGTCATCAGAGATGATGACCACTAAGTCCCTTTCCTACTTGCAGCATTCTATAACCCCCCCCCCGCTGATATGCTGTTCCTGGGTTTTTGTGCCCCATGTGCATTATCTTGCACTTTTTTGTGTTAAATCTCAACTGCCAGTCCCTTGACCAGTTCTCAAGCTTCTGCAGATCTCTATTCACTCTCTCTACACCCTCTGGCACATCTACCCTGTTGCAGAGCTTTGTATCATCAATGAACAGGCAAATGTTCCCCTTCTAGGTCCTCTGTAATGTCACTGATAAAGATACTGAAGACGACTGGTCTCAGCACAGATCCCTATGGAACCCGACTGGTCACCTTTCTCTCTGTGGAATGACAGCCATTTATCAACACCCTCTGTGTCCTGTCTAGCCACTTTTCCACCCATTTTACCATCACCTCCCCTACTCCCATGTTCCCTAGCTTGTTTAACAGCCTTCTATGTGGCACAGTATCGAAGGCCTTGCTGAAGTCCAGGTAGGCCACATCTACTGCCCCTCCCTTGTCACCCAGTCGAAGAACTCAATGAGGTTAGTCTGGCATGACCTCCCTCCTGTAAAACCATGTAAGCATTAAACCATGACAGACCATGGTTCTACTGTGAAATTAATCCATGGTTGAGGGGTTTGGGGGGTTGGGGCACGAGCCTCCAACCACCCAACCATGGATTAATTCCACAGTAGAGCCATGGTCTGGAGTGGTTTAATGCACTTGTAACATGGTAAGCGCTAGATTACTAATATTTTGGCAGTTGTAATGAAAGGAAAATAACAGAACCAATGAATGGGTTTTAATAACATGTTTTAAGTTTCACATGTGTACCTCTGAAAGTATGTATACAGCAGGTAACGTGCCCATGCACGTTGAATACTGAACCTCTACTAATATAGTGGTTGACAATTTTCAACAGATATATGAAGTGGAAGAAAATGCAGAACATCCAAACACAAAGAGAAATGTATAACACTCCGTTATGATAATGGGCGTTTACAGGTTTTTAACATCAGTTTTTACTCTTCCTTTATGGGTACAGTGCATTATGGGTGCACTTTGGAAATTTACATATTTGCATAAAGTGACCATTGTCTTTTGGACTAACTTGGTCTCACTATATCAGACTTGTGCACACTTTTAATTAATGTTACTATGGAAGGCAGACAGAGGGGATTCTGTGACAAGACAGACAGACACGCACGTGATTGAGACACACAGTTAACTCTTGCATGGACTCCAGTGGGGGATTTTCTGCTGCCTTTCTGGTCACTGGAACTTGACGACTGTTATATTGTACCACGGTGTCTCTATGAGCCAAATTTCTTTGGGGACTGAAAAGTGTTGCGGTGCGTTTTGTCCTTCCTGATATGGAGATGTGAGAAACATACACAAAGCCGTCGACACATGCAGATGACTCTTCTGTATCTGTCTGTGTGTGTGTGTGTGTGTGTGTGTGTGTGTGTGTGTGTGTGTGTCTCTCTCTTGCAGCGATATCTGCATGTGTTTTATTGCTTTCTGTGGGTGCCTTCCGAATGTCTCCAATGCAGACACCGACACACAAGCAGACTGCGAACAACAACTGTAGTTTGTTGTCATGGGCAACCAAGGAATGCAATACTTGCTGCTAGTTACTGTCCTCGCTGGGTGCCCAGAGTTCCACCGGGCCAGTGGGAAAGAATAGACTGCAGACGGGAAAATAAGGACAGTTTTCTGAACGCAACCTGATGGCTGCACAGATTTTAATTGCAGCTGCTACCAATTTCACCTCTGGGGGCGCAGTGCAGTGTGTCTGTCTCTGGTCTGATTTTCTGTGATGGGAAGCGCGCTCCCAATGGCAACCATGGATTAATAAAGGGAATTAATCCATGGTTGCTCGGTGGTCACATGTTGCTGTTGCTCAATCACTGTTTCTTATTTTTGTCTGTTGCTTTTACAAGTTGCCTTTGGTTCTGTACACCATTGGCAACCAGGTGTTCCACTATTCTTTCCTTCAGCAGGGTTTCCATTATCTTCTTCACTACTGAGGTCAGGCTGACTGGCCTGTAGTTTCCCGCTTCCTCTCTGTTTCTGCTTTTGTGTAGGGGACTACATCAGCTCTCCTCCAGTCTTTGGGTACCTCCTGTTTCCAGTGACAGGCTGAACAAGGTTGCCAGAGGTTCCGCCACCACCTCTCTTAGCTCCCTCAGCACCCTGGGGTTTACCACATCCAGCCCCAAAGCTTTATCGACTCTTATTCTTTCCAGTTTTCTTAGGACCCTTTCCCTTGGAAAGGGACCTGTATCCATATCTGTACCTATTCTACCCTTTGTATTCCTTCTGATCTCTTTCCTGCCCCCTCCGTACAGATAGAGCAGAAGTATCTGTTTAGTATGTCTGCTTTCTGGTTGTCATCCTCCACTCTACAGCTGTCCTACCTTTTGAGCCTCACTATCCCCCCCTTTGCCTTCCTTTTTTCTCTGATATATCTGTAAAAAGATGTTGCCCCCCCACCACTGATTTCACCCCTCCATTTGTGCCCTGGCTTCCCTTAGTGCCCTCCTGGCCTCCCTTTGCTTCTCCTGGTACCTCTCCCTCTCCCATTCTGCCTATGTCTTTTTGAACTGTCTGAATGCAGTTTTTTTGCATTCACTTTCTCAGCTACCTCCTTGGAATACCATAATGGTTTCCTCTTTCTTTTCCCCTTACTAACCTGTTTTACACAGAGTTGTGTCACCTTAGTTATCCCGGATCCATGCTAAAAGCTCCAGCAATAACCTGGTGCTTCACCCTTGTAGCATTCATACCCAGACTCTTTGCCAGCCACACTAGAGGAAACAAACAGAACTTGCAGCAGAGGGACCTACACCAAGTGTTGCAACTATGGAACTGCATGGTATTTAAAGATTTTCCCACCCTGCAAAGGGCGTTTCAACTGCATGGGACAGACCAGTTCAGGTTTCTGCAGTTGAGGAGCTTTCTGAACACAGAAGAGGTCAGGCAGACATTAAGACCCCTCCACCACCACCACCGATACTTCAATATGTATGGGAAGTGAGGGACATAGTCCCACACCAAATTTCCCTGCTGTATAAAGAACTGATGCAAGAAGTGGGCTGTACAGTAGCAATGACAGTGCAATCCAGATGGGAGCAGGAAGGACAGTTTCAGATCCCTCCCAAACAGTAAGGCAGCATATGAGCTAAAGTCCACAGAATCTCTGTCTCTCCATCATGGAGGGAATTCAAATGGAAGATTATAGCCTGTTTCTTCCTGATTCCCACAATGTCAAAACACTTCTCACTGGTCGGCACAGGCTGGTGTTGAAGGCAGTGTGGAGATCTGGGATCCCCCATATGTACAGGATCACCCTAAAATAAGCCCATTCTGGCACTCCTCCTGCAGTATGGTGCAGGAAATGTTTGGACTCTCCTCCCCACTGGAATTCCAGAACCTTGTCTCAGGATTTCCATCAAAGGGGGTCAGCAAGAGAGAGACAATAAAGTATAGTTACTTAAGAACTTATCATAACAGTAGATCTTCGAGAGAGGCTCTTGCAGCAGGTAATCGCCTTGAGGACTGTGCCCCCTGGCGTCAGGACCACACATAAAACTTTAGCCAGCAGCATCTGGCAGGGGACCACCAACCCAATGTCCATTGACGGACATCAGCGTGACCCTATATAGTGGGTGGTCCCCACACTCGCTTTCCAGTTCTCCCGCCGGAGACCTCTGAGGAGCAGCAACAGGAGAAAAGGAAACAGAGGCTCCTGGAGCCCTGAATGAGCTCATAAAGAAAGAGCAAGAAACAGGGTTTTAAATAATTGATTATCAGTTTTTTTTCCTGGGACAATACTAACTGTACAGAAAGTATTTATATAGGTTTTCTAGAAGTGTTATGTTTGTTAAACACAATGAGACAAGTGTTATGCATTTTTACAATGTTTTAGCACTTTTATGAGGAAAACGCTAATCAATTTTTAGAGTTAAATAAAACCCTGAAGAAACCAAATAAATCTGGGGGATGGAGGGAGGGAGGGAAAAAGGTTACCTACTGCAAGAGCCTCTCTTGAACAGCTACTGTTACAGTAAGTTCTTACATAACTGTATTAGCTTACTTCGAGAGGGCTCTTGCAGTAGGTAATCACCTTGAGGACTGAGTGCCAAGCAGTGTGAATCAGAAGAAGCTGAAACATGGGAGGCAAGAGAACAACTGCTAAATGCAAACAGTTTAGGACAGGAGTCCCTGAAGCACAGCTAGGTCAAAACCTGCTCTGTACTTAGAAGCAATGTCCAGACTGTAATGTTTCATGAAAGTGTGGACTGAACTCCAGGTAGCTGCAGCACAAATATCAGTGGTAGACACATTCCTGAAACAAACAATAGAGGCAGCCATAGTCCTGGTGGAATGCCCCTTGACCTCCCCCGGGAGGGCTTTACCATACTTCTGGTAACAGAAAACAATGCAGTTTGCTAACCATCTGGATAAACACTGTTTTGAAACTGCTGTACCTTCTCTCTTGGGTGCAAAAGAAATGAAAAGCTGCTCCGTTTTCCAGACAGACTTTGTCCTGTTAGTGCAACAACGTAAGAGTCTATGTACATCTAAAGTATGAAGAATCGCTTCTCCCTGATCAGAATGCTCATGGTAATACACTGGAAGTTGAATCGACTGGTTTAAAGTAAACTCAGAAACCACCTTGGGTAAGAACTTAGGGTTGGTACAAGGAACCACCCAGTCTCTATGAAAAATCAAATAAGGCTCCTTTCAAATCAAGGCCTAAAGCTCTGAAATCCTTCGAGCTGAAGTAACTGCCACCAAGAAAAGTGCTTTCCAGAACAAGAAGCGCATATCACAAAGAAAACATCATGCTCTGGAGCTAGCGAGTACAACTGGGGTAGTTTGCATTGTATGGGGAGGCAAATAGATCCAGTTCCATCCAATCTCGCAGGTTGCAAATGTGGTCGACCACCTCTTGCTTGAGCTCCCATTTGAGGGCTCTTACTCTAGTGCGGCTGAGACTGTCCACTACACTGTTTTACACACCCGGCACATGAACAGCTGTGAGGTGAATTTGGTGCAGAACAGCCCAGTTCCACACCTGCATCGCTTCCCTGCATGGGGGATACGAGCGAGTGCCTCCCTGCTTGCAGAGGTACCAGACTACACACATGTTGTCTGACTGTACTAACAGTGTACCCTGGTGAAGCAGATGCTGAAAAGCCTTCAGAGCGTACAGCACTGCCCTCATCTCCAACACATTTATATGAAGAGAAAGCCCTGCTTGGGACCACATGCCTTGAGTTTTGTGGTCTCCCAGATGAGCACCCCAACCCATCCCTGACGCATCTGTTGTGAGAGTCTGGGAGGGAGAAAGGGACTGGAAAGAGACCCCCTTGGTGAGACTGAGGAGATCCTGCCACCACAAGAGATCCCTCTGCATTGAACTGGAGACCATGACCATCTGGTCCAGGTAGTTCAGTCTTTGATCCCACTATGCCCTAAGCATCCACCTCAAAATTCGTATGTGCAGCCTGGCTAAAAGCACTATGGAGATGGCTGCTGCCATAAGGCCCAACAGTCGAAGAATCGACCTGGCTGAGATCTTCCTGCTGGAGGCCACCAAATGGGCCTGTCTCTGTAAGGTGTCTGCCCTGTCTACAGGGAGGAAAGTCATACCCTCTACAGTATCTATCACTGCTCCAATAAATTGGAGACATTGTGAAGGGGCAAGTAGGGATTTTGGGAAATTCACAGTGACCCCAACTTGTGAAAAGAGATCCAGGGTAGCTGATTGGGATAGCTGCAGTTGCTCCCTCGACAGGGCTGACAGAAGCCAGCTGTCAAGGTAGGAAAACACACAATGGCCCCGACACATCAGGGCCGCTGCCGCTACCACCAGGCACTTGGTGAAAACCTGAGGTGCTGAGAACAGGCCAAAGGGAAGGGCCTTGCTTGGTAATGTTCCCTCTGAAAGGAGAACTGGAGGTAGCGATGATGGGCCTGAATGGTCAGAATATGTAGGTAGGCATCCTGCATATCCAGAGCGCAGAGCCACTGTCCCTTGTGCAGAAGGGGCAGCAGGCCTAGGACAGTCAGCATCCAAAACCTTTTGCACTCTGTGTACAGGTTTAGAGCACTAAGGTCCAGAATGGAATGTAGATCTCCCATCTTTTTGGGGACAAGAAAGAAGCAGGAGTAATATCCCTTTCCTTCCTGGTGGTATGGGATGGGCTCTATTGCTTCTTTTTGTAACAGAGCCTGAATTTCCTCTTGAAGAAGAGGAGTGTGTGCCTTTGGGTAATGTGACTACACAGGAGGCCTGTCTGGGGGTTTGTCTAGAAACTCCAGATCATGGCCTTGCTCTATGAGTTGAAGGACCCATAGGTCAGTAGTCACTGTTCTCCACCCTGGCAGGTGGCAGGCTAATCTTCTGCCCACCGGCTCCTCCAATGGGCCCTGAGGAGGGAGGGAAGGCAGACCACAAGTCAAGTGGGGGGGGTTGGGAGAGCTGCACCTAAAGCTCTCTGGGCTTTTGCCGGAGGGATGGCTGCGGTTGACGGAGCCCAACGTTTGGGTTGATGGCTGGTCATCTGTTGCTGTTTCATCTGCCTTTTTCCTTGCCGATGAAAAGGTTTCTTTGACTGGAACTTGGGACAGTACATGATATATACTGACCTAAGAGCCTGGCCCTTGTCTTGCAAGCCAGTGATAATGTCCTGTGTATCTCCTCCAAATAGGACAGAACCTCTGAAAGGGGTGTCCTGGATGGCCATTTGGACATCTTGAGCTAGACCCAACACCCTCAGTCATGGGAAGTGTCAGAGGCTAACAGCCGTAGCAGCCCCCATTGCTGAGGCGTCCACTGCATCATATGTGGCCCTGAGGGAGTGCCTTCAAGCCACTTTGGCAGATCGAATGGAGTCCGCTAAGATGGACTTTGAATCAGAGTCCGGTAGAGTGTCTATGGTCAGTTCTAGCTGGACCAACAGTTATTTCTGATAGACCAGCATGTGGCCTACATAATTCAGTGCTCTCATGGCCAATGTGGAAGAAGAGTAAAATTTCCTTCTGAGAGAGTCACGTGATGTGCTTGTCCTGAGTAGCAGCCTCTCTCAGAGCTCCGCAGTCCGAACTTTAAAAACGCGGCTTTTTTATTTAAACAGTGTGCAAATAACCACTTAAACTACAGAATTCATGAGGGGAAAATGGACTGAAACAAACTGTGAAGGGAGACCAGAGAATGGAAGGACCAGGAACTCAACAACTGGATCTACAAACCTCACCCGCCCAGCAAATGGTAGGACAGACGAATAAATGACAGAAGCAGCAAGATTCATCTGAAAGCTCCCCACCCATCTTCCTAGCAGCCAACCACTTTCAAACTATCATGGCCACATTTTTTATCGAACTGACTGCTATGAAATTAGAAATGTGACACATAGCCACTGATTTTAAAAACTTCAAGCCTGCTTTAGAGAGCATCACCATATGTGACTCTGATGTGGAAACCAGAGTGAGTTCAGCGGAGGACCAACAAGCCAGAGAGCACAAATAACTATTAGAAATAAAGAAAAAAATTGGGAAACTTGAAGACAGGCTGGAGGATCAAGAAAGCAGGCTATGCAGAAACAACCTGGTCATCGTAGGGATACCAGAATCTGCAGAAGGATCCAACATACTGCAATTCACACAAAACCTGCTGCAGGATCCTGTCAGACCCCCACAGAATGGTAATACCTACACCCTGGATTCTGTCCACTGGTCATTCAAGCAAGCCCAGAGGCAAGGGGACAGACCCACAATAATTATCACCCACTGCTCAAACCTCCAGGATAAACCACACATACAAAACCAAGCCTGACTCTAAAGTGCTCTGCATAGGAACAGAAGCAGAGTACACATCTATAGTTCCATTGCACCAGCTGTGAGAGATAGACAAAAGAAATATCAGGAAATTAAATCAAAGCTCCACCAGGTGAAAATCCCCTTCAGGGTGCTACATCTGACTAGACTAGTAATAACCACCGACACCAAGAACCACGAATTCCCCAATGCAGAAGCAGCTCGAAGAGGCTTACCCAAGCTGTTCCCCAAGATATTCACACCCCAACAAATGACTGAAGGGAGTCACAGCCAAAACCACAACCACAAGAAATCAAACCAGATCTGAGGAGGGTCGGGAGAAAGGCTGGCAGACCCAAATCTCCCACAAAGGTACTGTAGATCCCAGTTGTTTTCTTTTTAAAATTCTTAAAAAAAAAAAAAAAAAAAAAAACAGCTTCTTTAAAGAGGTGTAAAACAAAAAAATGCTCTCCCCTTACTCATTCTTTCTGGACCTTACGCAGATGGTGGGCACGGTTGGGGAGGGCAAGAGAGTTAACGAGGGCCGTTTTCTTGTTACAGGTTTTTTTTAAAAAGACGATGCGGACTTTTGTCACGCTGGGTAGGCTCTCAGCGTGGCACCTGGAAGTTTGTTTGGGGGGCAATGGAGTTCAACGGTGGACTGTGCACCTTGTTGGCCATACAGTGGAGAGGGAGCACATGACGATGAGGGACTTTGCTACGCTGGGGTGGGCTCCCAGTGTGGCAACTTGAAGTTTCTTTTTTGTGGGGGCACTGGAGCTGATGGGGATTGGGCACCCTGTCGAACATACAGTGTGCTGGGGGGGGAGTGTGCATGTGCCAAGGGGGATTGGGCACCCCTTCAGCACACAACAAATCGGGGGGGTGCATCATGCCGATGGAAGGTGCAGTGGTGTACAGTTGAAAGATGATGACTGCTAAGGTGGTGACATGTAGGCAATTTGCATACTGCTGATGGCACGGCAGTATGCAAATTGCCTACATGTTACCACCACTGACTGTAGCGGTCATTCTCTTTCAACTGTACACCATTGCATCTGAACTGCTGTCATAGACAGCTCAGACATTCACTGGTGCAGTGCAGCCGTGCCTGCAAAAATGCTCAGGGCATTGGAAGCGGGGGTGCCACACCTACGAAAACTCGTACGGTGGCACTACATTTCTTGCACATGCATGCAAGCAAACATAAAAAGTCTCAGTCAAAGGTGTCAATAATCAATGAGGGTTCTAGAACCAAACATGGCTGAAGCAACTTTATTGCCTTTCTTCTCTTTCTTGTCCTGGGACACTCCCTGTTTCTCCCACCACTCGAACACTCTCTTTGTCCCACAAGAAACAACATACATCTGCAAATTCCAATTTCCAACCATTCTTATCAAACCTTAATCCACGCCTACCTTCCTCTCTAATAAGGGGACAGTGATTAACAGCTGGGCCAGACATCAAAAACAAAAGAAGGCTTAAGTGAATGCCTCCAGCTCATGGCCACAGCCCAAATACAGACGTGACAATCCAAACACACTGCTGGGAGCATAAGCTAAAATGACCACTCATAAAGAGGATGCAAAGAAAATGAAAATAGGACAAGACACTTTAAGAGACCTACCTCCCCTGTTGCCACTGGACAATCAACACGTGCAGGGACAGGACTCTCAGGGAAAAACAATCTCTCTAACTGGGAATATCAGCCAGAATACAAGCCCCAGAGCACCATACAGACTAAAGGCAACACATGGGCACAGACTTGGACAGTGCAAGCAGTGTGGGGGCTGCAAACTTAGACACAGAAATGACAAAGCAGAGATCCTAAGCCTTTGCGCACAGACAACACTGCACTGAGTAAGGTAAAAGGTAAATGCTACTGACTCAGACAACTATAAAACAGGGCAGAATAATCAATCAAACCAAGCACTTATTCAAAGTTGGGTTGTTTCCTAAACACATGTGTGTGTGTGTGTGTAATTAAAATGTATCAATTTGAATGATCACAATGTGTAACCTGCTAGTCTATCTCTCATGAGGGTTAAAATGCCAGAAACCATCGAAACACCCATATACACCCCCAAAGATGGCTGAGGCTCAGAAAGGAGGGGAGAGTCATGGCCATAAGATACCACATGAAGATCCATGGGTGATTCCACCCGCCCACCCACCCCAGAATGAACCGCATACACTATGCTGTTGCTTTGGCTGTCATACACATGCACCTCATGTGTGATAGCCACTATCCCAAGAGCAATTGCAGCTGCTGTTGTCTACGCAAATTGCCCTGGCAATATATGCCAGATACTCACATACATACATGGTGAGCCCTAGTACCCTCTAATGCAGCATCCCATAGCTACTACCAATGAGTGGACTGTTACAGTCAAAGGGGGCCTTGAACTGTACTGCCACCCAGGCACTGTTACAGACATCACCATTCCCTCCACTGGCCCCCATCCCTCACACTAACCAAATCCCAGCATCGACAAACAATACCCTACCCCACAGTGGAAAGGGGAATTACTACCAGGGAGCCTAGTTGATTCAACCCCCCCACCCCCGGCAACTGATGAAATCACCCAACCAGACAGAAAAGAACATGACTCCATGCAATAGAGAGAGAGAGAGAGAGAGAGAGAGCAGCTGTACCACCACCTCAACTACCACCCCCTCGAGTTGTCCAAAAGGTAATTGAACCACCCACTCTTAGGAACTCTTCCCCAAGTCCCAAACATAAGGCACGCACCTACCCCACAATGGGGTTAGACCCATATCAGGGGCAGCAGACAGAGAGGACCCGCCACCATGGGAGCATCTTATGGACCAGGTGTAAAGGGGCCGCGATCCTTCCCTTGCCCCCCGATGCGAGCATGGAGGCAGGGAGGAACAAGACCCATCTTGGAATATAACTTACTACAACCAAACTTTTTTTAGTTTCTTTATTAGTTTTGATACTTAGTCTTTATGTAGTTTATTTTCCTTATAGTTTAGTAATGTGTACTGCAAATGTTCTCATATTGGCAGTGCTCCTCATTGCACAATCAATACTAGCATGCTTGTTCAGACCACAAGGCAAATCCAATCCCCCAAGGGGACCAGAGAGGGCCCACCAAGGCTCTGAACTAGAACACTATACAAACTGACCGATGAGTAAAGGAACTCAACCCTTTGGCATAGGCACACCTATGCACCCCCCCCTTCCCAATGGCTAATACCCATCACTACACCACGTGGAATATTAAGGGCGCACAAACAAAAGAAAAAAAGATACCAGGTCATTAAATACTTAAGCACCACAGGAACCAACATCGCCCTCCTACAAGAAACACACATCACATCCCAACAAGCCCACTTATGGAGAAGAGATTGGGTGGGGCATGCATTCACGGCAGGAGAAAACAACAGGAAAGCAGGGGTGGCAATACTGATACACAGATCAACTCACTTTGAAACCGAAGAACACGCAGACCCCAAAGCGAGGTATTTAATTTTAAAGGGCAAATTAGGGCAGATCAAAGTAACCCTAGCCAACATATACGGCCTGAATATAGATGAACCGCAGTTCTTCACCACCCTACTTGCCATACTGTCAACACTGCAAACACAACTTACCATCCTAGCCGGGAACTGAAATCTAGTGCTGGATAACACAATGGACAGATCCCAGCTGCGATGCCCAGACCTATCCCCAGCACAGAGATCCCTCTAAGAACTACAAGATTCACTCGGCCTCACTGATATGTGGGGAGACCTACACCCATCAGATAGGGAATACACCTTCTACTCAACTGCCCACAAATTCTACTCTAGGACAGATTTCTTAACATCCAAATCCATACTGCACACTACCCAGGCCTGTGAGATTTCCCCCATGGTCATTTCTGATCATCCGAGGATAAATTATGGTGTCTCAGCCTACAATTTATCCACTTATGACTATTTCAAGGTGGTGACTACCCCCCCCCCCCGAAGTTTCCTGTCTTTAGTTGGAAGCAAAAAGGAACCAGGGTAAGTGGCACTTTAATTTTAAACTGATACACATTTCTGATCTTGCCTCAGTTACCCTCTCACTTCTATCTCCAGATTCCACGGACTGAGACTTCATCTGGAGAATAAATAATAACCTGCTCAGAGATCCAACCACCTTAGACAGCATAAAAAATACAATGAAATACTTCTTTGAACATAACAACTCCGTCAAAGGGCAGAGAAACATATAGAGGGGCCTTCAAATGTACAATAAAGGGGGAACTTGTATGCTTAGCATCAACACGCAAGAGAAAAAGAAAGAAGGCCTGCAGGATACTACTGCAGGAAATCAGAGGTCTGGAGAAAAAGATAGCTAGTGACAAGTCATCCTCTACTCTCTCCCAACTTAGTAAAGTGAGAGCAAAATACAGCAAGCTCCTCAGGAAGCAAGCTGAATTCACCATTTTTAGAGCCAAAACTAAGTATGTTGATCAAGGGAAAAAAGCAGGGAAACTACTGGCACTCCACATCAAACAACAAGAGGCACTCAAAACGATTACTAACATCCGATCCAAATTGGGTAACACTCTCTCCAACCCAAGGCAGATAGCTACAGCCTTCTAGGATTTTTTCAGCAAACTCTACACCCCAGACTCTTACTTCCCCCCAACATCAGAGGAATACCGAGTATTCCTGTCATAGACCCACCTAACAAAACTGGATGGTGAATCTGGTAAAGACCTTGGAGCGCCCATAACAACACAGGAGGTGAAACTAGCAATAGGAACCCTCCCTATAGACAAAACCCCTGGTCCAGATGGTCTGTCCTCAAACTTCTTTAAAATCTTGGCACCTGATGTTATAGAACCACTAATCAAACTATACAATGAAGCCAAACTCAGATCTGACCTGGACCCGCTCCTGCAGGAAGCCCACATAACGTTAATTCCCAAACCACTCAAATACCCATCACTGATGGAGAACTACAGACCAATATCTCTCAACACTGATTTCAAAACACTTTCCAAGATACTTGTAACCAGAATGAACAAAGTCTGGGACAAATTCACAGGCCCCGAACAGGTGGGTTTCATGAAGGGAAGGCTGCCCACAGACCAGATGGGGAAACTGAACCACATCATAGCAGTAGCCAGGGATGAGAACTCACCAGCAGTCCTCATCTCAATTGATGCTGAAAAAGCATTTAACAAGGTATCCTGGCCATTTCTATTTGAAACCTTAAACTACTATGGCCTCCCCCCCATCACTAAATGGATCCAACTCCTATACTCAAAATCCACAGCCATGAGTCCTGTGTAATAAAGTTCTCTCTCAGCCCCTGGAACTGAGAAGAGGAACTCGACAGGGATGCCCACTATCCCCATACCGGTTTATATCTAGAACCACTAATCAGGAGAATAAACTGGGAAGACACCATACAAAGCGTCTGTGTAGGAAAACACAGATACAAACTTTCTGTGTTTGCGGATGACATCCTCCTGCATCTAGATAAACCAGAACTATCCATTCCTCCCATCCTGAACATACTTCAAGAATTTGAAAGGACAGGGATACAAATTAAACATATCTAAAACTGGCATCATGCCCCTCAATCACCATACACACAAAGCACACACAATGCAGTGGGGGGGGCACCTGGTGTGCAGCCACCATGAACTATGTGGGAATAGCAGTATCTTGTGACAAGGGGTCAATTAGGAAAAACAATCTAGACACAAAATGAACACAGATCAGACAAGACCTGATACGCTGGTCCGCCCTCCTGTTAACCCAATGGGCCTGGAACAACATTATTAAAATTAATGTTTTACCCAGATTACTTTATCCCATTACCATGATGGGCTGCTTTCTCCCAACCACCTGATTCTGAACATTCCATACCACACTAACCACCTTCTTGTGGAACAGTAAACCTCTGCATAGAATGTTCCACAAACTAACCCAGAGGAAGGAGCTAGGAGGTCTGAAACTCCCTGATTTCTGACTCTACTACCTAGCAAGCCATGCCAGTCAATTCCTATGGTGGTGTGCCCCTAGGGAACAGCACAGAAAAACATACATCCTGTCACAAATGCACTCCACAGGTCAGGCCCTCTGCTCCCACAGTGCCAACCTCAGAGCACAATAACAGACAGGGTAACCCTCCTGTTTGCCTTTGGGTCTGAATCACCTTTAGCCTCAAGTTCTGGGGGGATACAAACTGTGAACCATATGCTAGCATACCCAAATGTACAGGCTCAGATAATATTCTCTTCAGGGGATGCAATATATATTTTGCCTAAGGGCACCTAACCAGGTATCCAAAATGAACCCTTAAAACTCTATAAGCGACCTTAGGTATATTCTTACCTTTTACCAAGCTTAGTAACACCATCAAGCCCTTGAACAGTTATCAGACTTAAAAATACGGGCACTCCACATGCAAAAATGACAGAGGAGACCCAGGCAGAATCTTAAAGAATATGTTTACTAAAAATGGATAAAAACAGCAAAATAAAAAACAGAACAAATATCAAAGAGCATCATAATCCCATAAAAGAAAAAAACAAGGAAAACTATAGAACAAACTCCTAGCACAATACATTTAGATCTTTTCTATCTAATGTATTACCTCTGTAAGTGCTGTTAAATAAGAGATCTTTGTTTCCTAAGAGCCCAAAAAGATATGACCTACATTTCAGACACAAGTATCAGTTTAAACTCTGTCTCCATGCCCCTTTCTGTGAGTCATCTAGCTCCTCCTTTTTGAATATAAAATTACAAACATGATTTCCTGCCAAGAGGTATTTTAAATAAGGTGACTTCAGAAGAAAAAATATTTCCTAAATTAAGACAGTTTTTAATCAAGAATTTCCTTTGCACTGGTGGCTGGTCCCTGTATTCTCCAAGGAACACCAAAGGGTTTACAACTTTTCACACCATGTTGGTATCAAATGGCCTGTTCCTCTTAAGACGTCATAAAAGTGTATTAGGCTCATCCTCTGGCAGATTCATAAAGTCACATTAGGTTTTCAACTTCAAAACGCCTAGGCATGTCATAAAAGGTAATAAAATGCCCACTGGAAGGGAGGTAGTTAATTAACTGGTTCCCTTATCAGTTTTAATTACATCCTGTGGTTTCAGCTGTTGACACCTTGTAATTTAAAGGGCCAAATCTCACAGACTGACAGTTCATACACTAACCATTTATTTATAATACCAATATCATACAATAATTATAACCAACTGGCCAAGTGTCACAATCCTCTTCACCTAGACAGAATTTGGGGGCTCTGTCCCCTGCATGGGATGAGCTCCATAAGTCAGTTCACTTCTCATGACAAGCCATTTGCGTGCTGATTGGTTGCTCCAGCCCTATGTAAGATCATTATGTCATACCTTTGCAAGGCAAAATTCCATCTTAATAGTCTACCATTAGTTTTTCCCATTTGGGTCAGCTAAACCAGGGGACTATGGTCCATTTGTACCTCAAAATGTATAAGTATGGCTCTAGCTTCTTTAGGGCCCACACTGTGGCAAGACATGCTTTTTCCACAGTAGAGTATGCCTGCTCCTTGGGAAGTAACTTTTTACTCAGGTACACTACCAGGTGATTTTTCCCTTGACCGGATGTCTGACTCAGTACTGCCCCAATACCCACATCCTGTCTGCTTGTGGGTTTGAATCACCTTTAGTCTCAAGTTCTGGGGGGATTCAAACTGTGAACCTTATGCTAGTGTACCCAAATGTACAGGCTCAGATAATCTGCTCTTCGGGGGATGCCAGACATCTTTCACCTAAGGGCATCTAACCAGGTATCCAAAATGAACCCTTAAAACTCTATAAAAGACCTTAAGTATCTTCTTACCTTTTCTCAGTTTGGGTAACACCATCAACCTCTGAACAGTTGTCAAATTTAACCATCTATGCATCACATGCAAAAAGGAACTTAGAAGACACACCCAGGCAGTCTTTTTAAATGAAAGGTTTACTTAAAAATGGATAAAAATATGTAAAATGTAAACACAGAACACTATATCACAAAGCATGCAATCACTTAAAAGAAAACAAGGAAAAGTACAAACAAAAACTCCTACCACAATACAATTAGACTTTTTCTATCTAATGTATTACCTCTATACAGTGCTTAAGTTAGATCAGAGATCTTGTTTCTTAACAGTCCAACAAGAAATGTGTCACTAAGTTCAGCCACAGTATTAAGTTTAAACCCCTTTTGTGTGTCATCTAGCTCCTCCTGTTAGACTATAAAAATTATACAAACAATGATCTTCCTGTCAGAAGATATTTTAAACACTGTGACTTCAGCAAAAACTAATTTCCCAATATGATTCCTTAATTAACATCCCCTCTTTGGTCTCAAGTAGTTCTTCTTCCCAGGCCACATCAAAGGAGTTTATGCCCTTTCACAGGAATCAGCTTATCTGAAGTCATAAAATGTATATTTTAGTTTCCCAGCTTCAGAGACAGGAGGTCATAAAAAAGTTATAAAATGCAACTTATCAAGGAAGTTAATTACATTACAGAAAACTCCGGGTTTAATACATATATCCTGTTATTTTCACAAAAACCTGGTGGGGAGGGTTGTCACCAAGGAACACAGGATGTCTCATGTGAGACACCTCACCTACCACATTCTATATTATAAATATCATAGAGCAATCATAACCAGCTGGCCAAGCATCACATAACTAGTTAATGAATACAAATACCTTGATGTTACCAACAATCCCCACCTCACTTCTGACACTCATATGACCAGCACCATAAGAACTGTTCAAAAACTGAGTCTACTCTATCATATTGCAAAGTACCTGGCACCAGACACTAAAGTCAGAATTGTTTAAAGCTGCATACTCCCCCTAACTGAGTATGGCTCCATCATTACAGATGCCATGCCCCTAATGATCTGAGCAAAGAAAAGAGTCTTTTCCCACAAGGTTGCCATATCTGCATCCCTGAAGGGCTCACGGTACCATTGCTGCACTAACTCTGAATGACTTTGTTGGTTGCAAACAGAAATCAGAGCCCAATTAACCGTAGCAAATTTAATGCACAAAATTCTACATGGAAGTGCTCCCCAATGCCTATCCAAGCTATTTACGTAGGTGGATGAATCCCCATGGCCAGACGGAGTGCAACTGAGGGTCCTAAGGGAACTAGCAGAGGTGCTGGCACGTGCCCTGGCAGACCTATTTTAACACATGTCTGGAGTCCAAGAGTGTGCCCCAAGACTGCAGAACTGCACACGTGGTGCATCTCCATAAAAGCAGTCTAAGGAATGAACCAGGGAATTACATGCCTGTCAGTCTGACCTCAATAGTGGAGAAACTGATAGAGAATATTCTGAAGAAGAGACTGGTGGGCTTTCTCAAGGAAAACGGGTTGCAAGATGAGTGGCAGTATGTGTTGGTGTCGGGGAGGTCCTGCTAAACTAATCTGATTGACTTTTCTTGACTGGGTGACCAAGACACTGGATAGCGGCCAATCAGCAATTGCCCTGTATTTGGACTTCAGCAAGGCCTCTGACTCTATACCTCATAGGAGACTGCACAGGAAGCAGGCAAATATGTGAGTGAAAACCAAGTTTGCTAGATGGGTCAAAAACTGGTTGAAGGACAGAAGCCAAAAGGTGGTGGTCCAGGGGGGGGATTCTCAGAAGCTAGGCTGATGACCAGTGGGACCCACAAGGCTCGGTGCTCAGTCCGGTGTTGTTTAACATCATCATCAGTGACTTATCAGATGTATCAAAGGTAAAATCTGCCTGTCTGTAGATGACAACAAAGTTCTGGCTAGGTTGGTAGAAGTGGTTTGGCATTTGGCAACAGGTGTTCAATGCTAAAAAGTGCAAAGTTATGCAGTTAGGAGCAAGGAACCCAGAGACTAAATACTAGTTGGGTGATGTGCAGGTCACCAAGTCTGAGGAAGAAAAAGACCTGGGGTTTATCATCAAGAGTGACCTGAAACACTGAGCACACTGCAGAAGAGCACCAGCAAAAGCAAATTAGATACTGGGCAGCATAGCCAGGGGGTATTACCTGCAGGAAGGCAGAGGTCATATTACCACTGTACTAGCCACAAGTAAGACCGCACCTACAGTACAGTGTGCAATATTGGTGCCCTTATCTTAAGAAGAATGTCAACTTGGAGACAGTCTGGAGAACGGTGACCAAGATGAACCAGGGCCAGCAGGGCAACACATATGAAGAAAGGCTCAATCAGTTCAACATGTACTCCCTTCAGAACAGAAGGGGAGGGAGGTTATGACTGAGACCTTCAAATACCCTAAAGGTATAAATGATGACTATGGATTACCTCTTCAGTCTTAATGGGAACAAGCCCACTAGGGGGCATAGCCTACAGTTGATAGTGGAAGGTTCAAGAGATAGATGAGGAGGTACTTTTTATTTATTTTAATTTTTTTTATTTTGCAATAAATAGAAACATATAATTTGCAATACATCTCCAGTATGTTCAAGCTGTTACATCTTAATATAACTCCTCTCAAAACCCAAGTCTCTGGCTTTATAAATATATAAAGAAAGACAATCTTGAGACCTTCTATCTGCAGGGTTAATATCAAGGGTACAACTTCATCATAAATAGCGTATTTATTGATTCCCTCATTTATCATTTTACCCCTGTCCTGAGGCAACCCCCGGAGGGTCTCCACATAGCAATAGGCATCTTGGCTATCAGTTTTCTAAATATGTAAATTATTTTATTTACTACCATCATGGTATAAATTCAGGATAATGCTCCAACTGATAGGAGATCCATTGTCTCCATCAGTTATCAAAACTTTTACTTCTGTTATTTAGTTTAGCCAAAATTCATTCCATGTTATAAACCTCATAAGTCAAGTTTCTCCAGGATTCTTTAACTGGGATTGTATCTGTGAGCCAAAGTCTAGTGATTACTTCTTTGGCTATCACAATCAAAAGTGTTATTGACCTATATTGTGCCCGGTTAGTTTTCATTTCAGTGGGTGGAGTCGCTGTCAGGACAAAGGCCAGTGTGATGCACTCAGGAATATCAAAACTATTATTAATTTCTGTCATGATCTCCTCCAAAACACCTGTAGGGATGGGCAAGACCAGAATATATGCTTATTCCCTGCTAAGGGGAAACCACACCCTCTCCAGCAGTGACCCCCGCTTGTCCTCCCAAATTTTGCTGTGATGTCGAGTTCTAAAAAAAACAAATCATCGTTTTCCATGCAAATTGTCTCCAATATGTGTTAGGAGAGATTTTAGAGTAAGGTAAGGTAAGGTTGCTTTTTGCCACAAATCATCAGGTATTGGTATATTTAGTTCCTTTGCCCATCGCCCCCTGACCATGTTAAGGTTTTCCTTTCCATATGTTCTTAGTGCCTTGTACAGATTACTAATAATATGTTCCATAGTTCCCTCTTTTAGATAGTACATAATTATTAACACCAAAGCAGATGGTGATTTAGCTGTCTCAGTTGTTGCTTCCTGTAATGGGAGAAGTTTATTTTTAAGGGTCACATAAGTGTGGTATTGGCTACTGGGTAGTTTATATGTGAATTGTAAGTATGAGAAGGAGTAAATACCTTGAGGACCCACCATCTGGAACGTGAAGAATACAGAATATGGTGTTACACAAGGTCCCTGCACCCTTATTGGTACCCCCAGAGGTACACCATAGACAGTATAGCGCTAGCTAACATACAGGGCTAAGGGCATCTACCGTATAAGAGTAGATGTCGGGATATGTATGCATATTACTGTTATACACTTTACTTTCTTATAAACACAAGTATTTCTTGCTTGCAAGATGTTAGGACATCTGTGTCCTTGTAATGATTATGATAAATGAGTCGGCATTGCCATCTTATGATGATTTGTATTATTACATGGCTATGTATAACTGTACTCCTTTGTCTGTACAAAGTGATGACTATTGCAAAATTGTATAATGTTATCTTGGACTGAGGAGCCACCCCTAATTTAGCCAATAGGGCTCATCTCTGTAACTAGAAATGTTTCTGTCTTACAGTAACCATGGTAATTATCATAGGTATATAATGCAAGACATTACATCTTCTATCTCAGAGACTCCAAGAGACACAAAGGATCCTCGAGGTATAGGGAACGCTTAGCATTGGCTCCCAGTTCATATTGGTAAGAACTGCTTAGGGCAACTGTGATTATCCTTTTGGTAGTAATAAGCAAGTTTTATTACTCTTATGCAACGTGTCTGATTCCTTGCATGCCCCTTATTGCCAAGAACCTGAGTGAGGTTTAGACCTCCTGACAATGGTTTCCAAGCCAGGAGTTGAGATGTCAACTCTGGTGGACAAAGATTTTAATTATGGGCATTATCTGTTAAGTAATGCCTCTCTAAGGTTGAGAGGAGGAACTTAAATATATATAATCAATGTTTGAAGAAGTCCCTGGTAGTCATAGGAAATTGTGTCAGAGAAAGGCATCTTGGGGGGTGTCCCAGGAGGTAGGGAGGTAAATGTTTCAGCCCATTTTATGTTAGCTCAATATGCTTCCAATGAGAATGGTATCCAGTGGTTAACAGTAGAAAGGCAGTACGAATCTGTGCTGCCAGTGCATAATCTTTCATATTTGGCAAGCCCAGTCCTCCCTGTGCCCAAGGAAGCTGCAATAATGTGTATTTTATTTGGGGTACTCCCCTCCCCAGACAAATCTGGAAATCAGTTTATCCCAAGATCAAAAGTATGCCTCCAAGGGGAAGATGGGTAGGGTTTATAAAAAGAAAAGTATACAGGGCAAGATATTTTGTTGTATGGTCTCCACCTGTTAACTAATCCCAGGCACATTTGTGTCCATTTTGATAAATCCGAGGTAATCTGTAAGATAATAGGCTCTAGGTTAATTAATTCCAAATGTATCGGGTTCAAAGGGATTTTGATGCCTAAATACCTCCTCTCTATCCTGTTCCACCAAAATGGGTATTCGATTTTTAACTGTCAGGACGGGGTAAACAAAAAATTAAGAACTTCGGGTTTTGAGCTGCTAATGTTATACCCCTAGAGGTCACTAAACATGCTAAGTTGTTCCCATACCACCGGGATAGATGTTTCAGGAGAGGTTAGAGTTAAAAGGATATCATCTGTAAATAAGGTAAGTTTGTATGATCTACCCCCCCCCCACAACGGAATCCCTTCTACAGTCAATTGTTTTCTGATATTAGCTGCTAAGGGCTTCAAATAAAGGGCAAATAAAAGGGGGGATAGTGGGCAGCCCTGCCTCATACCCCTAGAGAGTGGGAAAGGGAAGGAAAGTGAACCATCTAATCTGAGATATGCTATAGGGGATTGGTGCAAAGTTTGAATTTGGGCGATAAGTTTCTCTGGGAAAGCAAACTTTCTCAGTGTAGCCAATAAATATGGCCATGATACTCGGTCAAAAGCCTTCTCAGTTAGCTGGCCCCATGGCGCTGCAGGATGAGGCGCTGGCGCCTTACCTCCTGCTACGCTGGTGACCCATGTTCGGGGAATGAGCACGAGCTGTCGGGAGTCAGCAGGGGAGGAGAAGGATAGAGCGTCTGATGGACTGCTCTCCTTCTCCGGGGAGGGAGGTCTCGGTGGTCGGCACTTGTTCGCCCCCCCCGGCGGAGGCTGGAGGACAGGGCACTGCACCACAAGTAAGGGAGGAGTTGGGCCAGATGTCTGGAGGGAGCGTGTGCGGACGTGTGCACGCTCCACTCTGCTAATGTCATGGCATGGTCTCGACTCCTAGGAGAACAAGCGAAAGAGATACTGCCGTGCAGGATGGCGGAGGGGGCTTTGCAGGCTCCGCCCCCAGCTAGCCACGGTGCTGGCCACCTAATCCAGTCCTCAGTGGGGGATTTTGATCCCCCACTGACCCCGCCAAGGGGGTAAGCCTGGGGGCCAGGTCAGCATCAGCTGGTGTACGCCAGGGGACAGGGCTGGGGACACCCTCCTGATACAAGCCAGTGGTAGGAGGAGAGAAAAGTAATAACTACAAAAAAAAAAAGCCTTCTCAGCATCTAATCTGCAAAGCACTAAGAGTATTTTTCCTTGGGTGACATATTCTGTAAGTAGGAGAACTCGACGGACAGCATCATGTGCCTGCTTCTTCATGACAAACCTCACTTGGTCTTTGTCAGTAAGGTAGGGTAACAAATTATCTATTCTGTGAGCTAAAACTGACATAAAAATCTTATAGTCACAATTTAATTTTGAGATCAGGCAGTAAGATGCCATTAAAGTAGGATCTTTCCCTGGTTTAGGGATGGCAGTTATCTTAGCATACCTCCAGGAGGGGGGAGGGGGTTCTCCTTCTTGTATCTCCCGAAATGCCAGTAACAGCACCGGGAATAGTACCTTCTGAAACATTCGGTAGAATTCATTCGAGTACCCATCTGAGCCTGGGGCTTTTTGGGTTTTGGTCTGTTTAAGGGTGTTTTTCATTTCCTCCATCGTTATAGGTCTAAGCAACATTTCTGCTTGTTGCTCAGAAAGGTATGGGAGGGGGAGTTTTTTGGGGGTACCCATTTAATTGTTCAGGGGAGGGACATGCTTCTGCAGTATAGAGTTTTCTGTAAAATTCTGTCATAGCTTGTCTGATGGCAGTAGGTTGGAGAAGAAATTTGTTTGTCCGAGGATCCAGCATTTTACTGACCACCGTCTGTTGCCCAGCCCCCATAAGGCGCCTAGCCAAATTCCTAGCACCCTTCGGGCCTCCCTCCTGTGACTTAAGCTTTAAATAAAGCAATTGCTGCTCGATTTTTTGATCCATTAGTCTGTGGGGCTTCTGTTTAGTAATTAACAGCTGAGGTTTAACTGACAGATCTCCTCTATGAAGCTTCTCCTGGAGACTGGTCAGGTCACTACAAAGTTCTGCTTCCAAGGCCTCTTTGCTTTTTGTTATGGGCAGAATATTTAATAATCTCCCCTCTTAAGACAGTTTTTAGGGTATCTCGTTTAATAGCTGCAGAAAATTCTGGGGAATCATTATCTGCTAGGACAAGTGGGATATACTCCTGTACTTTTTTTTATAAATTCTGGATCCTGTAAGCAAAACAGATTCAGTCGCCAAAACGTTTGTTTTTCCAGTTTTGAAACATCTATTTTTTTTAAAAGTGGGGTATGATCAGATAATATGGATGCCCCTGTGTAGATGTCTCTAATAGATTCCAAATGTTCCACAGAGGACACAAAATAGTCCAGCCATGCCAAGGTGTTAGTTTTAGGGGAATAGTGTATGTATGCCCTAGTGGAGGGAAAAAAAATGTCTCCATATATCTGCTAATCCCAATGTGGGAAAGTTTTGCCAGAGATACTTCTGGAGTGGTGAAGCCCTATGTTTAGAGGGCACCGAAGCATCCAAAGTGGTATTCGATGTAACATTCAGGTCCCCTCCTATTATACACATACCCTGTGCTTGTACTAGAAACTCGTCAAAGAATTTTCATGCCACTAGGGGGGTACTCCCTGGGGGTAGATAAACTGATGCTAAGGCAACCTGTACTGAATAAAGCTGGCCCACCACCATTACATATTGTCCCTCTTTATCTACAATTTGATTCTGGATCTGAAATTGTACACCATGAGGAACGCAAATTGCTGCACCCCGTCTCCTCCTTGAAGTATGTGATGAGGCTATAACTGCTTAAAACCCCTAAGCTTTTAATTTAGAGTGTTCCATCTGGGAGAGGTGGGTTTCCTGTAGAGAGAAGGTACTTTTTCAACAAAAGTGGTGGACAAGTGGAATGAGTTGCCAGAGTAGGTGTTTGCCTGGAAAATGGTGGGTAGCTTCAAGAGAGGATGGGACAGAATGAAGGGGAAAGTTGTTAGAGGGGAAAGGAGGAACTGAGGGGGTCATGAGGGAATTTGGGAGGGTGGTAGGTCCCACTGTAGACACAGGGGGGACCTGCACACTCGAGTAGACAAGATAGACTGTAAGGTATTTATCTGCTGGCATGTTCATATATGGACAACCCTTTCTCTCGCTGTTCTGCAAACAGTCTATTGAAAGTTCAGAGAAACAAACAGGTGGCTAAAAACAAGGATAGAGCCAAATGCAAGGTACTCACATACAGCAAACAGCAGCATGGCTACATATCACCATGGGATTTCAAAAAGCAGCATATCGCAGTCAGGTTATAAGCCAAATGAATTGCCATTAACTCTTGCGCTTTCTCAAGGCCTTGAGAAAGCGCAAGAGTTGGCGTGAATACATTTGGCTGCTCGGGGAGGGGCACATTGTAACTGTGTGCTGGTGTTTGTGGCACAATAAAATAATTTTTTGCTTATAGCCTGACTGCAATATGCTGCTCTTTTGAAGCCCCATGGTGATACGTAGCCATGCTGCTGTTTGCTATTGAAAGTTCCATTCATGAGCAGGGACATGGGCCAGAACCCTTTCAAATACAGAGCCGTATCATTCTGGAACACCATTCCTTTCGCAATCAGTGTTGTCCCTTACCCTAAAATGTTTGCTGTTAAGCTGAAAGTACATCTCCAAGAGTCTAATGATTGTAACTACTCTGCATGACTTTCAAAACACTGTTGACTTAATGTACCTACTGAATGTTTTACTTTTGCACGTCATTTCATTTTGTATTGTGATACTTATGCACTAGTACCTGATCCACTGTCTTGTTCTATATGCTTCAGTACTCAGGTTGTGTCTGAAAAAGGCATTTTGATGCCAGTGCATTTACCTGATCATAACAATAAAAAGAAAAAATAAAACCAAGCTGGCAGATCTGCTTCACATAAAATCAATAAATAAAGTTTTACAAAAAAAGTACACCCAAATACACCTACACACGCCACCCTTGCCTAGTGTTTTTTCACAGTCTCCTTCCACCCTCTTCCTTCCTGTGTGCTCTACCCAGGTGTAGCTCTTTAAGCTGCCAGTTTCCTTTAGCCACGAGAAACTTCTCCTGGCACCTTTACTGAAGCTGAAATCCAGAAGAAAGAATCAAGCCAAAATAACTCATCAAGTACCATTGCACAATCACTTACCTAACAGGCAAAGACACACTGAACTACAGTCCTTATCACAACCCCTACCTAATATTAGCAACGTATATATTCTGGTTTGCCTTATTAAAGGTTTATGTGAAGAAGTTCAGTATTTGTGGTTTGGAAACTTATCTATTTCTGCTTTAGGTTGGAAATGGGATTATAGCTGGAAAATGTGCATTGCTTAATTGGTTCCCCATTCACTCATCCCATTTAAAATTATACATCATATCTGTTATACCGCTCTTCGTTTATTTAAGGTGAGTTTTCTGCAGGACAGTAATTGTTTAAAAACTCAAATGGATGCTTATTATACTCATTCTGGTTCTGCCCATATATTCAGTTATTCTGGAAAAAAAAACCATAACAAAATTGCAGTTAATCCACATCTCTCAGATTGCTTTTGACAAGAAATATGTATCGCTGGCAATTCTAATAATTTATGTTTTGAACAATAATTTACTATTGCACTGGTATCTAAAGCAGCTACAAGTATATGTTAAAACACTGGATAGATGACTTTCCTTCTTACAGTGAATGGTTTATTGATACAGTGGAGATATACACATACACACAGTTGCTGTAGAAAACTGCATAAACGTGAACACATTTTTAAAAGACGTTCTAAATTTTCTGATGTTTCTGATCAGAGATACAGACTTGCATGCATACTAGTTTTTCTTCTTTCAACACTTATCTTTGTTTTTTTTTATTTCTTGGCTGTGTAAGAGTGGGGTTAAGGTATAGACTCTACTGATGTCCTGCTTCTACAGTACATTTATGTACTTTGTTGCCTTCTACCATGGACTTCAATTGTATCTATTCATGAAATCTTTAAATTTTTATAGATATAAGCATCCCTAGTTCAAGCGCCAGTTCCTGCGACTGGACTTGCTTCATTAGGGGTCGTGAGGGGCAAGAGTGTAATTCCACCTCTCCCATCTAATGGATGCCACCTCTCCATGCTTGATTGGCACCCAGCAGCAGATGGTACCAGGGACTCAACTTCCACCCCCCAAGATGTCGATGAATGCATTTCTAAATATTATTAGATAGCACCCGATTGTTTTTCTGCTGGATCTATGTAGCTGGGGGATGCTTAATTGGGTGTTTGTTGGGCCTCAGTATATATATGGGTGGTTCCTAATTTGTGTTAGGTGGTCCTTCCCAGCTGGGAGGGACCTCAGAATACTGATTGCTGTGTTCCTAAAGTGTTCTGAAGTTCCGGCCTGCCGTAATTGCTGAGTGATACTTATACTAAGCAGGTGTGGTGATCCTCTCATTTTTTCTGTGGCCGCTCAATTAGAGAGGTACACTGCCCTAAGATTGGTGTCATAGCTTGAGCACTGTAGTGGTCCACTGGTAAGTTTTTCCCTGTAGTGTTGTAGCTGTTGGCATCCATCAGCTCCCATGTCCACTTAGTTGAATAGCTACCTTGATTATAATGCTGCTTCTCTTACGCTTTACCTATGTCAGGCTGCCAGGTTAAGCACCCCTCCTATCACAGTTCTTTCCACACCCTCTACATGTATTTATTTATTTGATTTGAAATTGATTTGAAAATTGTTAACTGGGAAAGGCACATACTGAACCAAGGCTTGTTTCCGAGTGCATGCTGGGGGAAGGGAACAGGAGAAAACAGAAGAACAAAAAACCAGTAACATTAAATTGGTGCAAAAATAAGTAAATTCTAATTACACAAGCAGCTCAGAGTTAATAAAGTGCTGGTGCACAGGTACTGATGACCAGTATTCAATTATAAAATCCTTGCACTCAGAACCTCATGTAATAAAATCACCAACAAAAGATTATATGGTGATAAATATTATTCTTGCCACAGGGCTAAAAAGCTAAAAGTTGATACCACAAGCATAAAAAAACTCAATGTTTTGCATTTGTGCCTAGTGCATTGTCAAGAGTAAATGTGCAGGGATTATTATGGTGCTTCCATACACAAAAAATGTTGTGCAAAACTTGCAACAATAAAATACACAAGCATTTCATTACACTCATTTAACTTCAAAGCCACATTCATCAGTCACAATGGTAACAAAGATATATCAACGGTATGTCAATTAAACAGGCTTAATGGTGCTCTTCAGACTTTCACTTTCAGAATATGCTGGTGTCATTTTCCAATGCTACTTTTATGAGGTCACTGGAGTAACCGTTTCCAACGTAGCACTTGTATCCTTGGTTATCATCAATAGCTCGAATGCGAACATGAAGAAATAAAAAGAATGAATAAATACAGTATATACTGGATGATCAGATAAGGTATAATACTGCCTTTGCTAGGCCAGTATTGCTTTCAAACAGAATTAGAAAAATGGCTGCAAATCCATTGTCATTAAGCCCTTTTCCTTTTGTAGCTCTTAACTTATGGATCCACATAGACATTTTTGGCAACACCTTCAGATTATTAATATATCATCAATAAAATGACAATATAATTGCATGTTATGGAAAAAAAAACATTGCTGCTGCCATTACGGATGTACTCATCCTCCCAAGTACCCAAACATATATTGGTGTAATTGGGGGCAAATGATGCACTGATTGCCATACCATTAATTTGAGGGTAACAGTTCCCTAAGAAACAGAAAACATTAGATAACAAAACACACTCAGTTGAGGTGGGGGAACATCCTAATAGAATAGCCAAATGGGACATGGAAAACTCTTTGGTAGGTCATGTGATGGAACTAGGGAAAGATCATCATTTCTCTTTTATGGATATTGAGAAGATACATTTGGGACCCTGTGATGGTGATATCAGTCTCAAGGTGTTACAAAATGTGTCTATGTGGATCCAAAGGTTAAGCCCCACAAAAGGAAACAGGCTTAATAATAGACTGGATTGGCAGCCATTTTTCTAAATCTGTTTGAAAGTAATACTGGCCTAGCAAAGGTGCTGTTACACCTTACCTGACTGTCCAGAATATCTTGTATTTATTCAGTCTTTTATTTTTTCATGTTCAGATTTATGCTGTTGATCATAACCAAGGATTCAAGTGCTACATTGGAAAGGGTCACTACAGTGACATCATAAAAATGTTTCTGGGTGGTGACTGTGCCGGCCTGAGTGCACCCGCCATCAGGTCACCAGGGAATTCACAGCGAATTTCTGTTCTATTGGGGGGGCTGTGCCCCCGCACCCCCTGTGTGGGGGGCTGCACCCCTCACACCCCCAACTAAGATACCAACTTCAGGGGAAGACCTCAGGAAGGGCGGAGAACCCTGGAAGTTGGTGCTCTAATAGCAGCCGCAGTCGGTCCAGCACACGGAGTGCCGGCAGTGCATAAAACTAGCATTGGAACAATCCAATCTGTTATTAAGCCCTTTTGCAGCTCTTAACTTTTGGATCTACACAGACTCTTTTTGTAATACCTTGAGACTGATATAACCCCCATGGAGGTACACAGATCACATTTGTGTAGTTGAATACAGAGAGCACCATTTTGGTAACAAGCTCCCTACGGATTTGTGGAGACAAGCTGTCCTTGTTGCAGTACAAGGCACCAAAGTTGGGGTGGAGTTTTGCAGGAATGGCATCAATGTGGGCTAAGCAGTCAAGCTTGCTGTCAAGCCACACATCGTGGGGGCCGCTGTGGAGCCCGAGCAGCATGCAGCAAATTTTCACAGCTTATACATCGGGAAGAGAAATTTTCTTTAAATTGCATATTTTGAAGCTCCCTACAGGTTTTTCGACTTCACCATTGTGAAGAGCGATCCAAAGTTTACTAGGATGGGTAACCCTAGGAAAGATAAGATGCCAGGAGGGTCTGGAAAAGGTAAAGGAACAGCGGGACTTGGGAGAGCCGAGAAAATGGCGCTAATCGAGGATTGGCCCGCTGGAGAAGAAACTATCAGTACTTTGGGCCACAAACTCCAGACTCTGATAGCATCAATTGCTATACTCAACCAGAAAGTTGATGATTTCAACACCCAAGTATTGATTGTGGAGAAAGCAGTGGATGGGCTGAAAGGTGATTTTAAGGAGGTCCATAAACAAGCTGAGGCCTCGACTGGGGCGACCACCCTGCTCATTAAGGAATCTCAGCACCTTAAAGCACGACTGGAAGCCCTTAAAAACCAAGCGCGTGGGGCAAATATCTGGATCGTAGGATTTCCCGAAGGTTCGGAGGGGGACCACCCGGTCCTGAACATGCAGGAATGGTTATCGGAGAAGTTGAACCCAGACGCCCCAGCAAATACTTGGAACATACAAAAAGTTTACCGAGTCGCACTACGCGGTCGTTCACAGAACACGGACGACCCTCGTACCTTAATGATGGTTACCTCAGGCGTGGCGGCTAGAGACAAAATTCTTAGACTTGCCTGTAAAGCAGCTCCAGTGTTTCAGGGGACTCTCAAGTTCACATTTTCCTGATATCAGCTTGCAACAAGGCAACGCAGAAAACAATTTGATGGTGTGAGACGGGTCTTGAGGGAGCTGGGAGTGCCGCACACAATTATATTTCCAGCCAGGCTCCGGATCGTGTATCAGAGCAGGGTTTACTTGTTTTCAGATCCCACTGAGGCTGGTAAGTGGGTGGATAGAAGGGTCGCAGAATCACGAAAGAGAACTGAGGGATCTGATGAAGAGGACGACGAGGCAACAACTTGAAGGGCTACTGTAGAGACTTTGGACTCATTAATGGTTTCTCTTTCTTTTGGTAACATTATTATAACTTCACCGACCAGTTTATAATTTGTGTAAATCGGCAAGGCCCGTACAATTGCTTGATTCTGAGGGCTTGTATGTTTCTGGCCCTCTTTCTTGTTAGTGGTTTCTGTAGTAGGAATTTGAGTGGGCCTGGTACATTTAGTTAATTTATTATTAAATTGAAATGGTGGGGAAAGAAAGAAATACAAATCTAAGACTAACATGGATAACTTGTTAAGGAATGAGAGGTTGATGCCTTACAGTTAATTAGTCTAATTTCAATATAGCATAATTATTTGCTGTAAATCAGTTTATGGTTACTTCTCTTTCATTTAAGATAGAACATGGCACCAAACAGCCCCCATGGTAGTGGCATTGCATATTACTTTTGGATTGAATTGCTGGACAATTACTTAACATTATGCTAAGCCATGTGCTCTTGGACTCATTAAGCAGCACGTATCAGGAGTGATAATTAATCTTGTATAGCAGAAATATAAGATATCCCCCTTATGATGTAACACAATGTAGCTGATGCATGATATCCTTTTAATTAAGGAGAAAGCTTTACTTTCCCCAGAAGGAATTGTTGTAACTATTGTGGTCTGTCAACTACATGTAATATATGTGTCTTGTATAAGATATAATGAAAAATAAAGTTTAAAAAAAAAAAAAAGCCACACATCGAGGTACATGAAGGACTGCACCAGTTCAAGGGGGATACTATCCAATATGGCAAAAAGAGGGAAGTCGGGAGTCTAACCAGTTTCTGGCTGGTACCAAAGGTCATAGACACAGTTTTTGTAGTGCTGACCTAGAGCTGGTTGATTGGAACCAGCACAGAATGTTGTGAAAGTCCTGCTGAAGCAGGTCTTCCACAGCTGCGGTAGAGGGACTGGAGGTGAAGATGACTGTGTCATCTGCATACACGTGCATATGCGAGTTGACACAGGCAGAGAGGATGTCGTTCAGGAAAATGATGAAGAGGATGAGACCCAGGATGGGGCCCTGAGGGACCTCAGCCTGTATGGGTACTAATGGAGGCGACAGGACACATCGTACCTGTACCGACTGTTGATGGCCCATGAAGTAGGAATGAAACCAATCAACAGTGGGAGCTGCGAGGCCAACAGAGCTTAGCCTGTCCAGGAGGAGAGGAGAGGACACTGAATCGAAGGCTTTGTCCAGATCAATGAAGATGGTAGCCGTGATGTGCCCCTGATCCATCCTAGGAAAGATGGAATCAGTGACATGCAGTGGAGGAAATGGTGGAATGGTGCTTCTCGAAACCAGACTGAAAGGAAGAGAGGAAACTGGAGGAAGACAGGTAGCTGGAAAATCTGCAATTGACAAGTTTCTCTTATAGCTTTGAAAGGGAGGGGAGGAGGGGCATGGGGCAGAAGTTGCCAAGGTAGGAAGGGTCATCCCCTTTATGAAGTGGAATAACTTTGGCAATCTTATTCCTGCTATGATTTTTTCTTCTCCAGCATTATGTGCAACAGCCCTTATACACTACTCACAACCTGTTTGCTTAACCATAAATTTCTCCTGCCGCTGGTCCAGTACCTTGAGGGCAAAAGAACAGTAACGTAAGAACTTACCGTAACATTAGATCTTCAAGGGAATTTCTTTCTTCAAGTCTCACCTGTTGAACTTAGGCATCAGGTGCTAGAATCCTGCAGAAGCTTTTTCTGTAGCAGTCTACTAAAGGCCGCCCATGCTTATGTTGTGCGCAGGTGCCACAACCCTATATGAGCATGGGGCAGCCCTGCTCCCTCCTCAGTTCTTTTCCCCATGCCAGAGGCCACATAAGCTAGGCCTCCCCTAAGGGACAGAGAGAGAGAGAATGTGCCCAGCTAGAAATATAAGGCTGGAGCAACAAGAGAGACATTGATGACCTGTGGGCCAACGAACCTTCTCCTGCCACAGAAAAGCCATTGGTGAGCACTGTCATGGGGGGCCTGGTAGAAGCAAGGGCCTAGACAGTGAAGGGTGACAGAGAAGTCAGTAAGCCATGCTCTGACAAGCTGCCCACAGAGGGCAAGCCCGAGGTGCCAAATGACACAAGGCCCAGAGACACTGAAGACCATAGTGGCAAAGTGGGGTTCAATGATCCATGAGCCAATGAACCTTCTCCAGCCACAGAAAAGCCGGTGGAGACTGCTGTTGTGAGGAGACCGGTAGAAGCACAGGCCTGGACAGTGGAGGGCGATGGAGCTGATGCCGCACTCCCAGAGGAAGATGAAGGTTGCAGGAAACAAGAGCGCTCCCTGGGGAAGTGGTCCCTGGGATGGTCCTTGTCCCATCAATTGTGTTTCCCTGTGGTCTTGTCCCAGGCCTAAGTGGCCTGAGAGCCTGTGGAAGAAGCCCATGGGGGGGCACCTCTTTACTGGCTGCTAGTTGCTCCATGAGGAAGTGTAAGACTTGCTAGCATCATCAACAGATCATAGGATGGAGCTTCAGGCAGGGCTAGCAGGCAAGGATAAAGTGGCTAGGCTCCAGGCCGCAGAAGACGTGCTCTTCGGTCGAGGAGGTTTTTCCGTCTTTACATAAACAGACTAAAGGAACCACTTTGAGTAAAAGTGATCCCAAATGAAGAGAAACAAAAAGCTAAGTAAAATTTTTGGCTGTCAACTGAACAATGAAGCTTCCACAGAGTCCGTGTGAAATGGTTGATGGTGGGAAAAGAACTGAGGAGGGAGTGGATCCGCCAATTCTTATATAGGGTTGTGATGTCAGCATGACATTGGCATGGGTGACCCCTAGTAGACTACTACAGAAAAAGCTTCCATGGATCCTAGCGCCCGACAGTTAAATTCAATAGGTGTGACCTGATGAAAGAGATATCCCCAAAGAAGATTCTTATTTCCTACTCTCCATCAGTGTGTCCCTTATTTATTTCCTTTTTGGCTTCCACCCCTACACCTCTCATTTGCAGGTGATATGGCTCCTAACCTGGGCCCTGCAACCATGTCTTTTGCAGCTCCCACTGGCTAATTAGGTTGTAAAGGCATTAATCATGATCACATGAATATCCATTGCCTGCTTGCTAATTTACTTATGTTAACAGCCTGAGTTAATTACTATCAACCTGACGTCACTGTCCTAACTGACATGGCTCAAACCTGTGACTGAAAATGCAGATTTCTTACTCGCTAACTATAATGTCATTCAAGTGGACCGACGTGGGTGAATGGAGGTAGCAGTCTCCTTGTCTATGACAAGCCTCATCTAAAGCTCTTATTGGTTCAGACTGCCTCTGTGTCCATGTCTTGAGTATATGTACACTGTGCTTCTCTTAAGGAACACCAAGAAAGAACAGTTACCTTACAATAGCAGTAGATCTTCGAGGGGATCTCAGTTATCAGGTCACACCGTAGGAACTTCAGTCGGTGAACCAGGACCCACATGGAAGAGTTTCAGCAGTACAACTGGGGCATCGTCAACCCTATAAAGGCGAGAGTGGCCCTGCTCCCTCCTCAGTTCTTTCCCCTGGAAACAAAGGAAGCATAGCTCTAGCCATGGGGGACCAAGGGGAGTGAGAGGTGCACAGCCCTATAAGAAAGGCTGGGTACACCAGATAGCCAGTTTCAGTAAAGAGCACTGAAAAGGGGGATGGTGGGAGGGAAGACAGACCTCATGAATGAGATCCCCTTGAAGATCTACTGTTAACATAAGTTTTTACATGACTGTTCTGTCTTCTTCGGGGTTATCTCAGTCATCAGGTCACACTGTAGGAATGAGTCCCAAGGAGTTACAGGTGCAAATAGGCTGGGAGGAAGGCCAACCATAAGCTTAAGACCGGAGGCCATGCAGTACAGCCCTGCCAAATCCTGCACAGGCTCTTGAGGCAATGTCCAGACTGTAGTTCTTGGTGAAAGTATAGACGGTACTCCAGGTGGCAGCTGTGCAAATGTCAGTGGCTGAGACACCACAAAAACAAGCCACAAAGCTAGCCATACCTGGATCATGACAAGATCCCGAACTCATGAACCCGACACCTGGAAGCCAGAAACAAAGATCCCGGCTGTGAAAATCCTGACAGTGGGATTTTGCCCGTGGTGGAGTTAGGAATCCTAAATAAGGGGGGTGCAGAGGGCAAAGCCCCCAGAAACATGACAAAAAACTCTGCTGCTGGCAAAATCCCACTGTTGGAATTTTCGTGGTCGGGATCTTTGTCTCAGGCTTCTGGGTGTCGGGCTCCTTGGTGTCAGGATCTGCCATGCCCCTTGTGGAATGTGCTTTTACTGCTCCAGGCAACTCTTTGCCATACTTGCTGTAGCAGAACACAATGCAATTAGCCAACCATTAGATAAATATTGTTTAAAAACCCGAATGTCCTCTCTGCCTGGGGAGAAAGAAAGAAACAACTGCTTCAACTTCCTGCATTCCTTGGTTCGGCGCAGGAAATACTTCAAAGTTCTGAGCACATCTAATGTATGGAGGAGTGCTTCCCCTGGATTGGCACACTCAGGGAAATAAACAGGAAGGCGGATAGATTGTTTCAGTGTAAACTCAGATACCACTTTGGGGAGAAGCTTAGGATTCGTGCACAAATGTAGCCCCCCTGCAAATGGGGGTTCCCAAAAGTCTTCCAGGAGCTTATCTGAATGTTCCAAGTCTGGGCGGTGTTTGGTGCCTGAGCTGTTTAAATGTGGTTCCAAGTGAGTGCTATTTGAGCCTCCACGTACTGTCTCTTTAAGTGCTGTCTGCTTGCAGACTTAATTAGTTTGTATGGGGGGACTGTGAATTTAATGTTCGAATCCCACCCGAGCTGCTGCCAATTCGCTCCGTTTTTGCCATCACTACAGGTGCAGAGGAAGCCTTGTTGAAAGATATAACTGTTTGCCAGAAATCATTTAGAGTGAGTGAGAAAATGTAGTTTGTCTAACCTGTCTTTATTTCTGCACAAACTGTTTCAATGTAGCTCTTTCATTTTGGTCCTGAATTGCTGACTTGGACCAATCAGGATGATAGGAAGGTCTTAAAATGGAGCCTGTGGACAAATTGGAACTTGGACTCTCAATTTGGAGCCAGCCACAAGGGGATTGTATGAACAGTGACTCTGGGAAATGTAGTTTTGATCTTGGCGCCTTTTTTCACCAACAGAGGGATACTTATTGTGAATGACAGCCGAACCAGCCAACAGAATGGTATGGAGCTAAAGAAAATGTCCTGCTCTGTGACTGGAAAGATCAGATCAGTTGTGACAGTGAAGAGAGAAGGAGCTCTGTGCTTCTGTGGTGTATAGTTTAGCGCAGGAAGCGTGTGAGGCCCTGCGGTTCGGCCTGCAGCCATTGTAAGCGCTAGTTCAGACTGAATCCGACTTGTGAGGAGAAAGAAGGAAGTCTGAAAGGTAGAAACCAGGCTAACCCTGTAGAAGACAGGAGAAATTGCTGAATGACGCTCGGTCTGTCAGGAACTGAAGCTGCTGTGTGTGCTCCCAGGTATTTTGCAGTAATTGCGATTAGGATCTAGGAGCAGCCTGCCTGGTATAGTACTTTCCTTTTAAATATGAAAGTGCATAGTGCTTGTGGGGAATCGCTTTTTCCAATCCCCTGGGCTGTGTGCTGTGTGTTGAAGCTGGAAGCAAACCCCAGCTTGTCTCGGACTAAATCCCTTTGCTATCTACTGCAGTGGGGTCCAGTCACAAGGACCTTGTTTCCATGCCCTGTTGTTCTGGCAACCCAGAAGAACATCCATCATCTGGTTCTCAGCTTGGGTAATGTGAGTACAAATCAGCATATTCCCCTGCAGCCTGTTTCCAATTACAAGTGTGTCATCTAATTATTGTTGTTTCATTTCTTCATGGACTGAGCCATCTGGCTCTGGATTGCAATTGGGTGCTGTGCATATATTTTCTTCTACAGGGCCCTGTCCATCTGCATCTGCCGGCCAACGCCGGGCAACGGACCTGGCTAGCCCTCCCCCCCAACCTGGGTACCCAGAGTGTGACTTTTCAGACCCTGTATGTGTGCACAATATTGTGATTTAATTCTGCCAATTAACCTGATCTCCCCCTTCCGTGTTTTATTCCCCATAAATAAACCAGATTTGATGTTGTTAAAAAAGTGTCAGTACCTACATATCAAGCATTGTATTGGTTTGTGTATGTTTATTAACCTTATTTTACAGGGGGTCCCTAGAGACGAACCTCAAAATCAGTCTCGAGGGTAAGTGGTACTTTATGAATGAACAGTGTGTACATGTGGGGTATTGGGATTGTAACATCTGTGCATTGTATGAGCCACTCGAGGGAGTAAAAGGGGGTCTCAGTGTCCCAGAGGGCTGTTACCAGCTAGTCTAACCACTACAAACCCTGACCTCTGGGTGGAGGCACCCATCATAGAACCTAGGCCCCTCAACCTGTCAGTAGTCAAGCAGGCAGGGGTAGTAACCCTTGGGATAGCGCCACCTGGGGATTGCATCTTGGAGGCTTACCGCTGGGATTTTGTGTCCTCTAGTGGACACATTTACGAACTGCTGTAAAAAACACAAAAAAACCCAAAACAAATGGGTACCCCGACAGAAGTGGCTCTGCACCGATTGGTGGAGTGGTGTACTGGAGAGGAGATCTACCCCCAAAATGCTATGCTTATCCAGGACATTCCCCTGGGTATCAATACAGACACTGTACAGGGAGTACTTTCCAAGGTGGAAGGTTTACAAAACCCTGTGGTGGTGGATCAACATGCTGATCTGCTCGCCCACACTTTCATAGCCCTAGTAGAGTATAAGGACCCCATAGATAGCTCCAAAGTACCATAGACTATTACCCCAGAGGGAGCCCTCACTGCCTGGAGAGTGACAACTAAGGACACTAGAGACTTGGGGGGGGGGAATGAGCCCCCAACTATCTGAAACTTTTGAGAAGAAATTTACTAAATTGCTGGAGGAAGGGAAAACTGTGGAAGACTTAGAGAAGTTATTTTTGCTACCTAGTGGTGTTCCTCCCCCAACACCCCTTCCTGCTCCAGCACACGTTATTGCCCCTCTTTCTGTGGCTGAACCAATGCAGGCTCCTATTTCTGCACCTGCCATTAGTCACAATTCTTATCAAAGGTTGAGGATCTTCTCTGGCACCCTTCCCACCCCCCAAGGGGAGGATGATTGGGACACCTGGATAGATTGTGTTGCCCCCCGATACCTGAATGGCAGTGTGCGGAGACTGAGAAATGAGAAATAATCATAGAAAGTCTGAGGGGCCCTGCCCTAGAGGCCATTACATTTTTGAGGTCCACAAATCCTGATGCATCTGCCCAGAAGTACCTATCTGCACTTGAATGCAATTTTGGGAGCATTGAGTCAGGATAGAGCTTGATGTGGAAATTTCAAGGTACAAAACAGTGGCCAGGCGAAAGTTTTTCTGCATATGTTACTCATCTGGAAAGAGCTCTGCAGAAGGCTTACCGAAAAGATGAGGTGGCCACCAGTGACTTAAACCGTGTAAGGTTGAAGCACCTACTACAACATGCAAAGCATTCTAAACTGCAGCTCCTTCAATTAAGGCTCCCAGACAGAAGGGGTAACCCACCAGACTACTGTGACTTAATAAAAGAACTCCGGGAGGTTGAAAATAAGGAGGGGGATTTTAATTCTGGGGTGAGCGCAGCCCAAGAGATCACAGCATCGGAAGGTCCTTGTGAAGTGGAAACCAATGAGGGTGTGCCACCATGGGGTGAACTGCTGAGAGAGTTCAGGGAAATAAAAAACAGTCTCTTTATGAAGGCCGCTCCTGCAAGTACAGGTCCCGATCCTCATCAGACTACATCTGCTATGGGGGTGAGGGTACCCACCCATGCATTTCCTGCTGACAACAGCTCAAAACTCGATGTCTTGACCATGGAAGTGGGAAATTGATGAGATGTCTCCAAATGCTTATCACGCCGCAGACAGAGATGGCACCAAGGTTTCCAGTTAGTAGTACCCCCACCCTGGCTCCCAGTGTGACGCCTCGGCCAGCTCAAACTCCAGAAAGTATGTTTTGCTATAATTGTGGGAAGGATGGGCACATGAAGAGAGAATGCCGGTCCCCAAAAGACACAGACAAAGTTGTATATAGGCTACAAGGAGAGCTTCAGAGAAGAAATCAGTGGTTAAGAGGTGCACGAAATGATACCAGTGAGGGTCCCAAAAATGCTAACTCACGTCCCTTTGTAGCAAGGTCAGTTGCCCAGGCCCCCACTACTGCCTCTCCAGACTGGTCCAGAATAGTGGGTCCCTCCATGCAGACCACTGTAAAGGTGAATAGAGTGTCTACAAGAGCTGTATTAGACAGTGGCCCCCAAGTGACAATTATGTTCCAAGACTGGTATCAGAAGCATTTGTCTAATGTACCCTTACAACCGTTGGAGGGGCTGCATGTCTGGGGGTTAAGTGAGAAGGCCTACCCCTACTCTGGATATACCTGAATTTGGCTGTCTTTTCCCACCTCCGTGGCTGAGAAAGTAGAGACCCTGGCCTTAGTGTGTCCCCCTACCTGACTGTATGATGGGGTTCCTTTACTAATTGGGACTAATGCACATATGTTTGTATGGCTGGCACGTTGTATTATGAAAAACAGGGGTCCCGAACTGGTAGAGCTCTAAGAACTCCAGCCTTGATCAGGAAGGCCTACGATGCCCAGAGAGATGCTAAAAAAGTGGAACCAGAGGAACCAGTTGGAATTGTCTGGAAGAAGGATCCTGAGTCTCTGATCCTGGCACCAAATGCCCAGTGTACCCTACAGGGGGAAGTCCATATCAGAAAGGATGTCAAGAATAAAATCCTCATGCTGGATGCACCAGGTGATGGGAAAATGCCAGAAGGACTGCTAGTCAGTCCAAGTATTTTGCCTGCCAGAGCCCATGCTTATGCCAGAAAGGTAATGGTCCAAGTTCATAATGTGTCTGATAGAGAGATTTGAGGTTGCACCCTGGCTAATGTACATTGTGCAAATACTGCAGTGCCACCCAGTAACAAGTGTTCGGGGGAAAATGACAGAGTGATGCCCGACTTGTTTGATTTTGGGGACTCCCTGTTGCCAGCTGAATGGAAGATGAGAATCAGTAGAAAGCTTGCCCAGAGAGACCAGGTGTTTTCTTTAAAGGAATGGGACGCAGGATGTGTGCAAGGAGCTGAGCACCACATCTGGCTGAATGATGAAAGGCCATTTCGTGAGAGGTCTCGACGCCTGGCCCCTGCTGATATAGATGATGTGAGACGGCATCTGCAAGAGATGCTAGCTGCTGGTGTAATACAAGAATCCAGAAGCCCCTATGCTTCCCCCATCGTGGTAGTGAGAAAAAAGAATGGGACAGTAAGAATGTGCGTGGATTATCACACTTTAAACCGGCAGACTATCCCTGATCAGTATACAATGCCCCACATTCAGGATGCTTTGGACTGCCTGAACGGTAGCAAGTGGTTCTCTGTGCTGAATCTTTGCAGTGGGTATTACCAGATCCCGATGGCCCCAGAAGACCGTGAGAAGACAGCCTTTATCTGTCCACTTGGCTTCCATGAATTCAGAGGATGCCTCAAGGGATTTCAGGTGCCCCAGCCACTTTTCAATGACTGATAGAGCGTGCAGTGGGGGACATTAACTTATTAGAGTGTCTGGTATACCTAGATGATGTTATTGTGTTTGGCAGCTCACTGGAGGAACATGAGAGTAGATTATTCAAGGTGCTGGACTGACTGGAAGACTTTGGCCTGAAACTGTCCATCGATAAATGTCAGTTCTTCCAAACCTCTGTAAAGTATGTGGGGCATATAGTCTCCACTGAGGGAACAGAGACCGACCCAAGTAAAGTTGAGGCCTTGACCACCTGGCCACACCCCCACAATCTAAAAGAACTGCAAAGGATTCCTGGGATTCTGTGGCTACTATGGTCGATTCATCAAGGACTATTCAAGAGTGATCCACCCTTTACTTAATCTTACTCAAGGTTACCCTCCTACCCACAAAAAATACAAGAGGTCAACTCCCCCTGAGACTGAGAGAGTGTATTTCCATCCTAATTAAGTTTTTGGGGCCCGATGGACACCTGATTGTGAAGCTGCTTTTCATGAGATTATATATCAATTTACCCACGCTCCTGTCCTGGCCTATGCAGATCCAGCCAAACCATATGTCCTACACACTGATGCTAACTTGCAAGATTTGGGGGCTGTGTTGTACCAAGAGCACAAGAATGGCCTGAGACCAGTGGCCTTTGCCAGCAGAAGTCTGACCCCGTCCAAAAAGAACTATCCTGTACATAAGTTAGAGTTCCTCGCTTTGAAGTGGGCCATTGTAGACCAATTCCATGAGTACTTGTATGGGGCTAAGATAATAGAAAAAACTGACAATAACCCCTTGACCTATGTGCAGACTTCAGCTAGGTTGGATGCTACTGGCCATAGGTGGCTTTCTGCATTATCTACATACGACTATGCTGTTGAATACAGAGCAGGCCTGAACCACATAGATGCTGATGCTCTCTCCTGGAGGCCTGTTTCTCGAAATGACTAGGTCAGACAGTCAGAACCTGATATTCGAGCACTCTGCCAGAAGTTTGACCGAGAGGAGCAAGTGGTCCCAGACCCAGTGAACTGTTTGGTGGATTGTTTGGGAAGCTCTGAGAATTGCATACCTGCTGCTTATTGCCACTTTTCCGCAATAGACATTGGTGCTCTGCCTCAGCTGGACAATGACAGTATTCAGCAGGCTCAATCCCGAGATCCCATGATCAAATCAGCTCTAGAAGCCCTCTACACAGGGAAAGATGTATCCAAGTTACGCTCCACTGATTTGAGAACTGCATTGTTATACAAGGAAGGTCCTAAGTTGAAACTGATTAATAGACTGTTATACAGAGAAACAGTAGACAGAGGGGGACAAATAGATAAACAACAGCTAGTTTTGCCTACTGCCTTTTGAGACTCTGTGCTGAGGTCCCTACACAATCACATGGGGCACCTTGGCATAGACAGAACACTTGACTTGGTAAGATCCAGATTCTATTGGCCTAAGATGGGGGCTGATCTTGAACAACACATCCAAATTTGTAGTCGCTGTCTACAAAGGAAAGCTTTGGCCCAGAGGGCTGCCCCCGTAGTTAACATCACCACCAGCACCCCCATGGAGCTGGTCTGCATTGACTTTCTGAGTCTGGAGCCAGATCAAAGAAATATCAGTAATGTGCTGGTGATCTCTGACCATTTTACCAGATATGCCCAAGCTTTCCCCACCAAGGACCAGAAGGCATCCACTGTGGCCAAAGTACTTATAGAAAATGTTTTTGTTTACTATGGGGTACCACAAAGAATCCATTCTGATCAAGGGAGAGACTTTGAGAGTCATTTGATCAAAGAGATGCTTTCTCTGTGGGGAGTGCAAAAGTCCAGAACCACCCCTTACCACCCCCAGGGGGACCCACAGCCTGAACGGTTCAACCACACTTTGCTAGATATTCTAGGCACCCTTCACCCAAAGGACAAGCCTAGATGGAGCCAACAAATTAGCACCCTGGTACATGCCTACAATTGCACAAAAAGTGATGCCACTGGGTTCTCCCCCTGTTGCCTGATGTTTGGAAGAGAAGCCCGACTACTGGTAGATGTTTGTTTTGGAGTTTCTCCTGATGGAGTTCGAGCTGATAACCATTTACAGTATGCGTAAAAGTTAAAGACCCAACTAAATCATGCGTACCAACTGACTCAAACCATGGCTGCCAAAAGAAATCTGGCCAACAAGGAAAGGTATGATAAAAAAGTGAAAGCACTGGAACTCCAAGAGGGAGATCGTGTGTTGCTAAGAAATCTGGAACTGCATGGCAAACAGAAGACTGCTGATAAGTGGCACCATCTCCCCCACATTGTGGTAGGCAAACTAAATGATCTGCCTGTGTACAAAGTAAGGCAGGAGAATAACTCAAAAGATGTGAAAACAATGCATAGAAATCATTTACTGCCCAGTGGACAAATCTCGATTGAGTCTGAGCCCCCAGAAAATATCCCCTCTGGACCAGTGACTAGAGCTGCTGCTAAGCAAAAATCAAGAAAGCCTGCACCTCCAGAAGCTGATTTAAAGTGTTCCCCTCCACAAGTCCCAGTTGAACATGACTGTCAGTCCATGTCAGAGGAAAGTTAGTGTGGCTTTGAATACTACCCTTCTTACGAACTGAGTCAATTGCTTCGGGGCAATCCCCTAGTCAATCCTGGAGATGAAGCTGGGCCTTCTGGACTGTCTAAGCCCCCAGCTTTTGGAGCCAATGCTCCCAGAAAGTGAAGTGCAAAGCATCAAGTCACATGATAGGGAATCATTGTGTATGGTTGAACTGTTTAAGCTTTCAGAGGAGGAAAATGATGGACTGGGACAAACTGCTGATATACCAGAACAAGAAGAGTGCGTTGAGTGCCCTGATAGTTCACTGCCAGTGTCAGAAAACTCCCCATGTGAGCCAAGTGTTGTGGACTCTGATATTGCAAATCATGGAGCTGAAAGTGCCCCAGGTTCTAGCCTCTCTACCCCCGGAGACTCCCCTGGCAAGTAAAGACAGTGCTGAAAGTGAGTTTAAAAGTGCAGAGACTGTAACAGTTCCCCCTAGAAAGACTGGTCGAGCTGTAAAGCCTGTAATGCGCTTAAGCTATGATTCCCCTGGGAGGCCTGTGGACTTACCTCTCAATGTTGTCCATAAAGGAGTGTATGTGTCCCCAAGCTCATTGCCCAAACTGAGCATAAGTGCTACCTCCAGGTTAATTGTGTTGCCCTCTAGGTATGGTGCCCCTGCCCCATCCAGCCCTAAGGTAGCTGATAGGGAAGGACCCCCTCTCTTCAGGTTTCATGTACAGGAGGTAATAACCTGAGTTACAGTATAATGTGTGTATAATACTGTGTAAAAAGTGATGTACTGAAAAGTTTCAGAAATGTGTTTCTGGTAAGGTGATATGTTGACTGATGATTACATGTATAAGCCTAACGTGATATTGATGAAAATGTATATGGTTGTATTGAAATTTATGGGGGTACTTACTTGATGCGAACACCACGTTTTTCCAGGCCAGGAAGGGTGTAACCCCCCTGTAAATGGGGGTTCCCAAAAGTCTTCCAGGAGCTTGCCTGAATGCTCCAAGTCTGAGCTGTTTAAATGTGGTTCCAAGTGAGTGCTACTTGAGCATCCACGTACTGTCTCTTTAAGAGCTGTCTGCTTGCAGACTTAATTAATTTGTATGGGGTGGACTGTGTATTTAATGCTCGAGTCCAGCACAAGCTGCTGCAAATTCGCTCCATTTCTGCCATCGCTACATGTGCAGAGGGAGCCTTGTTGAAAGATACAACTGTTTGCCAGAAATCATTTAGAGTGACAGAAAATGTAGTTTGTCTAACCTGTCTTTATTTCAGCGCAAACTGTTTTAGTGTAGCTCTTTCATTTTGGTCCTGAATTGCTGACTTGGACCAGTCCGGATGATAGGGAGGTCTTAAAATGGAGCCTGTGGACGAACTGGAACTTGGACTCTCAATTTTGAGCCAGCCGCAAGGGGATTGTATGAGCAGTGACTCTGGGAAATGTAGTTTTGACCTTGGTGCCTTTTTTTCACCAACAGAGGGAGTCTTATTGTGAGTGACAGCCGAACCAGCCAACAGAATGGTGTGGAGCTAAAGGAAATGCCCTGCTCTGTGACTGGAAAGATCAGATCAGTTGTGACAGTGAAGAGAGAAGGAGCTCTGTGCTTCTGCGATGTATAGTTTCGTGCGGGAAGCGCGTGTGAGGCCCTGAGGTTCAGCCTGCAGCCGTTGTAAGCGCTAGTTCAGACTGAATCCGACTTGTGAGGAGAAAGAAGGAAGTCTGAAAGGTAGAAATTAGGCTAAACCTGTAGAAGACTGGAGAAATTGCTGAATGACGCTCGGTCCGTCAGGAACTGAAGCTGCTGTGTGTGCTCCCAGGTATTTTACAGTAATTGCGATCGGGTTCTAGGAGCAGCCTGCCTGGTATAGTACTTTCCTTTTACATATGAATGTGCGTAGTGCTTGTGGGGAATCACTATTTCCAATCCCCTGGGCTGTGTGCTGTGTGTTGAAGCTGGAAGCAAACCTCAGCTTGTCTCGGACTAAATCCATTTGCTATCTACTGCAGTGGGGTCCAGTCACAAGGACCTTGTCTCCATGCCCTGTTGTTCTGGCAACCCAGAACATCATCCACCATCTGGTTCTCAGCTTGGGTATTGTGAGTACAAATCAGGGTATTCCCCTGCAGCCTGTTTTCAATTACAAGTGTGTCATCTAATTATTGTTGTTTCATTTCTTCATGGACTGAGCCATCCGGCTCTGGATTACAAGTGGGTGTTGTGCATATATTTTCTTCTACAGGGCCCTGTCCATCTGCACCTGCCGGCTAACCCCGGGCAACAGACCTGGCTAGCCCCCCCCCCCCCAACCTGGGTACTCAGAGTGTGACTTTTCAGACCCTGTATGTGTGCACAGTACTGTGATTTAATTCTGCCAATTAACCTGATCTCCCCCTCCTGTGTTTTATTCCCCTAAATAAACCAGATTTGATGATGTTAAACTTTAAACTGTCTGAAGTGTCAGTACCTACATATCAAGCATTGTATTGGTCTGTGTATGTTGATTAACCTTATTTTACAAGGGGTCCCCAGAGACGAACCTCAGAATCAGTCTCGAGGGTAAGTGGTACTTTATGAATGAACAGTGTGTACATGTGGGGTATTGGGACTGTAACTTCTGTGCATTGTGTGAGCCATTAGAGGGAATAAAAGGGTGTGTCAGTGTCCTAGAGGGCTGTGAGCCAGCTAGTCTAATCACTACAAGCCCTGACCTCTGGGTGGAGGCACCAGTCATAGAACCTAGGCCCCTCAACCTGTCAGTAGTCAAGCAGGCAGGGGTAGTAGCCCATGGGATTGCGCCACCTGGGGGTTACACAAAGACACCCTGTCTTTATGAATAATCAAATAAGGCTCCTCGCATCAGAGGGCCTGAAGCTCTGAAATTCTTTGAGCAGAAGTAATAGCAACTAAAAATAATGCTTTCCAGGAAAGAAAGCTTAGCTCACAAGTTGCAACTGGCTCAAAAGGAGACAGGGTCAACTTCTCAAAAAATAAAATGCAAGTCCCAGGCCAGGACAGGAGAATGGATTGGGGGTTTCAGATACAGAATGCCCCTCAAAAAGGTATGGGAAACATCCAGCTGAATTATGGTACGGTCACCCATGGGCTCATGGAAAGCTGAGACAGCTGAAAGGTGCACCTTGAGGGAGGAGTACTGGAGACCCGAGTCAGACAGAGAGATCAGTTAGTCCAGGATCTGGATAATGGCAGCCCATATGGCAAACCTATTCCATTTCTTGGCATAAGTGACTTGAGTGGAAGGCTTCTGAGCGGCCACTAGAACATCTGCCACTTAATTAGAAACCCCAAATCTGGCAATGGCTATGTTCTCGGGAGGCAAGCATACAGATGAAGGGACCTGAAGCTGAAATAGACCAGGGTTCCCTGAGCCTGGGTCAGCAGGTTCCTGTAGAGAGGAAGAGGAACTGGAGGTTCCTCCACCAGCTGCTGTAGTGATGGAAACCATATCTGATGAGGCCAGAATGAAGCTACCAGAATCACGCTGGCTCCCTCTATTTGCAATCTGATATCTTTCTTTGGGGAAGGACACACAGGGTAAAATAACAGATTGGTTTGCTTTTTCTAACATTTATTTTGTGGTTTACAGGGTAAACTCTACAGGTTGTGGCTTTACAGAGTGCTGAAGTGTAAGTAATTTTAAAGGGGAACAAAACACTCATCTACTTACTGAGATTTGCATTTCAGTTTAAATTTCACACATCCAGGGAGCCAAGCTGATTGTTTTTTCCAAGGCCCATCCTACCCTCCCCCGACTAGTCTTTCTTTATAGGCGTACACCCGGTATACTGAATTCATCTTCCTGCTTCAGGACACGAAGGTAGAGGTACAGCTACACTTACAACCACAAGTTAGATGCCTTTGGAACTACACTCTTGTATTACAGAGGCTGCCCAAGGATTGCAGCAGCCAGCCATTTGTCTGGGGGACCCCTTCCCCCTCCCCATAGCCAAAACAGAGGTGGCAGCAGGCCTGCCACCCAGGGGTGTGGTCAGCAACCTCTGAACACAGTTCGTATTAGGATACTGCCAAGCCCCGAGGGGGGGTCCGAAGGGGAGGAGACAAGAAGAAAACTGGACAGCTGCCCTGAGTCCAGCCTCTGTCTCCTCTACCCTTTGGATCAACAACAGCTTCCTGGAGAAGGTAAGGTAGCTGGGGCCTGGAGAGAGTGGCCACCTTGAGTCAAAAATGCTTGCGACTGCAAGCTGCAGCCAGGGACTGGGTTTGTATCCCACGGTCCCCACTGGCATGGGGAGAGTTCTCCCTTTTTTCTTCTCCTTTTTAATTCTTATAAATGATGCAAAGAGCAGAAAGAAAACAAACAAGTCTGGGTTTCAGGCTGGGAAGGGCCTGTTGGTCTAGCCATGTGGCTATGTGGTTCCTGGGGTGCTTCCATGCCCCCTCGCGCAGTCAGCCATTGTGGCGGCAAGCACGCCATGATCCCTGGGTTAGTGCGCTTTCCTTCCTGTGTATGGACCTCAAAAAAAAAAAAAAAAATTATCGGACTGCCACAGGCAGGGCTTACTTGGGCCGTCAGTTCCCTTGCTGTCATTCTCTCTGGTCGATCGGGACACCATCCAGACTCCTCCGCCCCGTTGGGCGGCCAGTGAGCAGTCAGCTTTTGGAGACAGAGGCCTGAGTCCATTTTAACCGGTGCACATTGGGTCCCCCAGTGTGGTTGCAGAGCCCTTCCAGGATGTCCCGATCCCACAGCGAAACCGGCGGGAAACCCCCTCATCCCGCACTAGGCCAAGGATGGGAACAGCTGTCAGGTGGGCTGGTACTCCTGGGAGTGGATCGCTCAGGGGCTAGTCACACAGGAGCTGCATTCTGGTGGCATTTGGAGCTTGGGACTAAAAGTCCCAGGATCCCTCGGGCTCATTTTCAGGACCAAGTGTGCCGCAGACCTCGGGCAGGCAGGGGGAATCTGGTTCACCACCACAGCCTATGTTGCTGCAATTTAAGGGAAATGGTGAAATATTAAGGAATTGGGAAGGAGCAGGTGGTGGCTAGGAGGAAAAGGCATAACCACACTGCCCCATGTTTACCACAAGATCTGGTCCTAAGCAAGCCATACAGCTATTGCAGTTCTCGCAGGAACACTCATGAGAACTCGGTGGCCATCTTGGGTGGGCCTATTGCTTGAAGCAGTTCCACACCGTGCCAGTTCTCACTAGAGTGTCGGGCACCCAGTTAGATTTACATATTTATTTACAAATGTACCCACAGGCATTAATGTACTTGGGAACATGCTGTACTCACAAGGTCTCCTTTGTTACACTGGCTTGATTGGGGTGTTCCTGTCTGAGCACTTACTTTTGTGGGAGAGGGTGTCCCCCAGTGTACAGTGGCCTACTGAGCTCAGACAGAATCCCCCCCCTTTTTTGTTATCCCTCCCTTGGGGGAGGAGGAGCTTAGAGACAAGTGGGTGGTATGGGTCAGGTGAACTGGGTGGAAGGGAGCCCCTGACAATGGTGGGAGGGGTCACGTCGCTGCAGCTACTAGCAATGTTTGTTGGGGGGAATATTAAGTTGTCGTTCCAGAAGATGTCTTCCAGGAAGCATGTCCCATCATCCAAGATGTTGGCAGCAGCCGAAGACAAGCTACACACCTTGTATAAGAGGAATAAAGGGGCCTGGCTAGAGGGGTGCCTGGAAAGGCTGGAGGAGTCAACAACACCCCCAGGAAAGAAGAGAGTAGGAGGCCAGATGTTACAGCCACCAGCAAAACTCTCCTGGCCGTCAGGTAAGGAGGTACTCAATGGCCCACAAGTAGGGGCCAGCCAGGTAAGGCAAGTGCTGGGGGCAGTTAGGGGAGAGTTCTCTGATAGTCAGAATGTCTGCTAGCTGCAGAAACTCCACAGTCCAACGGAGATGAGTCTGCGGGGGCCCTGATGAATTGTAGGGGGAAGGCCCAGGTAGCGAGCAGCCCAGGTCAGACTTCAGTCTGTGGGCAGTGGCCAACGAACGGCTATAGTAGTTGGTGAGAGTGGTTGCGGAACTGGTGACAGAGATTAAGAATTGATCATTGCCATCTCCTTCGGGGGGGCTGGCACAGGAGATGACCAAGAGCATAAGAGAGTCAAGGTTCCCCGTACTTATCACAACTGGGTTGTAGCCTTCTTGATTTATGCTACCATTGTGTTGCATGTGGACGAAAAACAAGGGGCAGAAATTCTCAACTATATGCATCGCATCTTGCTGATGCATCACAAGAAAGGGGGCATGGCCTGGCTGGACTACGATGAGGAGTTTTATTGTAAATAACAGGTGGACAAAGCCCTAAGCTGGGGCAAGCTGGACATGCCACTGATGGCGGATGTGATGCAGGGTGGTGGTGTGCAGCACCTGGAGAGTGGGCTCCCGATCCGGGCTTCAGCACTGCGATCAGTGGACAGCCTGACCCCTCAGCTGTGCTATGTTTACAATCAGATGACCTGCACACACACCAGCTGCCACTTCAAACACGAATGCTTAGCCTGCGACAGGCAGCACCCCTTCTGCAGTGCTCCTTGATGTATGGAGGAAGAGGGATGGGGAAGGAAGGCTGAGGCAGGCTTGGGAAGCCTCAAGGTGGCAAACCTTCCCACTCCAGTTCAGATAAAAGAAAGATTAAGCCATGGCTGGACCAGTACCTGGAGAGAGTAGCCACAGACTTTTTGGAAAAGGGGTTTTTGGTGGGCTTCAGGATCCCGTACTCCAGTCCTCATCGGCCATATGAGGCTGAGAATGAAGTCCACTAGAGACCGGCCACAAGTTGTCCAGAAAAAAATGGAAAAAGAATGATGGCTGGGGCACGTGAGTGGCCCCTTCCCCAGGCCACTACTGCCAAACCTAAGGGTTTCACCAATTGGACTGGTGCTCAAGAAGGCTCTGGGGGAATATCGGTTGATTAATCACTTGTCACACCCGGTTGGGAATTCAGTGAATGATCACATTGGTAATCAGCACATTTCGGTGCACTACCAGTCCTTCAACCGGGCAGTGGAAGTGGTGCAAGCGGCAGGGTCAAATGCTCTGATGGTGAAGGCGGACATCGAGTCTGCATTCAGGTTACTGCCAATGCATCAGGAGGACAGGGTATTGTTGGGCATGAAGTTCAAGAATGAGTACTACGTGGATAACTACATGCCTATGGGCTGCTCGGTGTTTGAGAAGTTCAGCAATTTTTTGCATTGGGTCACGGCTCAAGCGGCAGGCAGTGACAACACAGTATACTATCTTGATGATTTCTAGTTTGTGGGACCAGCTGATTCTTCAGCATGCGCGGAGCTGGTCACAGCCTTCAACCAAGTGTACGGGGAGTTTGGAGTTCCCTTAGCGAAGGAAATGTCCGAACCTCCATGGACCACTTTTACCTTCTTGGGCACAGAAACTGATTCTGAGAACAAGCTCTGTCACTTGTCTCTTGACAACCATGCCACACTCTGGTATCTCTTGCACAGGGTGCTGGGTAGCAAGAAAATTACCCTGCGGGAGTTGCAAACAGTTGGTGGGGCACCTCAGCTTCGCATGCAGGATCACACTGGTGGGGAGAACTTTCATGTGGTGGTTGGCCAGGAGGGGGGCAGGCTGTACAAAACCTCACCACAGGATATGGATCACATAGCAGTTCTGAGAGGACTTGTGGGTTTGGCGGATGTTCCTAGATCACTTCAATGGGGTGGCCTTGTGGCAGGAACCATGGGGTGGGATGCCTTTGGAGTTATATACCAATTAAGTGGGAGGTCTGGGGTTTGGGGCTTATTTTCAGGGGCAATGGTGTGCAGGGCAATGACCAGCCAGCTGGCTGGAGGCCGAGATGGGGAAGCAGATCACACTGCTGGAGTTTTTTTGAGTAGTAGTGGCCCTGTGGGTCTGGGGTCCCAGATTTCATAATAAAACAGTGCACGTCAGGTCAGATAAGATGGGGGTGGTACATACCATCAGTAGAAAGTGAGGTCAATTGGAACCACTTGGAGACTTGACACGGGTATTCACTTTAAAAAGTATGTTGCTTAACTTTACATTCAAGGCAGCCCATGTCCTGGGAGCTGATAACGGCATTGCCGATGCTTTATCTCATTCACAGTGAGACAGATTCTTCAGGCTGGTGCCAAGAGTGGGCAAGGCGCCACAACGGGTGCCTCCTTTCCAGTGGGAGGTAGTGACCAACTGACTTGGAAATGCAAAGGTAACTCCACTGTACCCAGCACAAAGGAAGTGTACTGCCAGGGGGTGGAACACTACCTAGCCATGCAAGAGGCCAAGGGGTGGCTGGACATGTGGCCCATTCCAGCAGATCAGCTCTGTAGGTATGCCATGGTAGGGAGAGTGGTGGGGAAACTCTCCCGGAGAGGTGGCACTTCACGGGCTTGTCATGGGTGGTGAAAGCCATGGGGATGGTAGACACCATGGGAACCTTCAAGGTGTGGAAGCTACTGGAGGGATGGTGGAGGGAGGTTATCTCCACCACGGATGCCAGATGGCCCATCACTCCGGTTAAGTTGGAAGCCATTTGGGGGATCTTGCCCAAGGTTTGTAGCAATGAGTTTGAAACCTGGCTATTTAGCACTATGTTCCTGGTGGCTTTCTGTGGGGCCTTCAGGGTGTCAGAGCAAACAAAACCCTCCAAGGACCGTGGCACCCCAAGCCTGCTGTTGTAGGATGTGGTGACGATGGGGAACAGTGTATTCCTGCATCTCCACAGGTCAAAGATGGAACAGAGAAGGGGCAGGACACTGGCACAAAGTCAAGGTTCCAGCCAGAGTGCAGAGGCAGGTAGCCCACAGTCCAATGGAGTACCAGGCATGCTGTTCCAGGAAGGGGGAGGCGTTCTTTCAGCACTAGGATGGCAGCCCGATGATGGCTTACTAATTCAGGTTCATCCTGTGGAAGGCTTTCAAGGAGCTGGGGCTACACGCCAGGGATTATGGGACCCATTTGTTCCACATTAGGGCGGCGATGACTGCCAGGGGTTGGGGCCTATCAGACTCAGAGATTCACGCCTTGGGATAGTGGAAGTCTCAGGCATTCCTGCACTACGTGAGACTGTGACAGGGTGGAATAGGACCCTGTCCCAGTTGTTATAGAGAAAGGGTTTAAATGCAAGGATCTAATATTTCCTTTTTTGTCTCTTCTCTGTCCAGTTGTGCAACTGTATTTTCCTGTGAGACTTCAGACTTGATCAACACGAACAGTCTCACAATCCTTTGTCTCTCACGGTCTCATCTGTCCTCACTTGCTGTCTGTCTATTTCTCCCTTGCATATCTGCTAATATAAAAAATGTGTGCAAATCATTGTATGGAAATGAAACTGATATTGGGATCCCATTTGTTTGGAAAATGTATAGCATTACTATTGAAATGTATATAATTTGAGATGATTGCAAAAAGCTGTTAGAAACTAGAGGTTACCTTAGTGCAAATCTTTAAGCCTTTTGCAAAAGCTGTGCAAAAAGGGCCTCAGCAAGCACAATGTGTACCTGCCTGAAATATACAAGAACAGAACACTGTGGAAGAAACAGGATGTCTGCTAAGAATGGGGGTTGAAATGACTTATAAAAGAGCTGAACTGCAAGAAAGATTAGAAGTACAAGGGACACAAAGACTGAAAGAAAACTTTATTTTATTTTGCCTCTGTACATAGTTATTATGAACAAGTTTATTTTTTTATGTTACTGTTACTGTAAATAAATATTTTTGGTGTATTCTACAACTGCTCCTGGTGTTTCCTATGCTTTCTGACATGTGCCTCGATGACAGAGACCACAATTGCAGTAATTGTTTATTGTCTCTTACAGGCCCTAGGGAAGACCTTATGTGCATTTGAATATGTAGCCATTGATTCGTCTGGTGGGTGGCAAAGAGGGCAGCTGGTCAGCCGGGGGGGGAAGAAACCTGTCTCTGCCACTGCATGCCACCTGGACTGATTGGTTAGGGACCAAGGGTATACCTTGGGAGGGGTTGCTTCCAAGATTGCAAGGTGAGGCTGACTGGGGTAACACACCGCACATCTTGTTGACTCACTTGGGAGCAGAAAACCTGGGCCACAGGAAGATGGTGAATCTGCTGTTGCCGATGAAGGATGATTTGCGAACCATCAAGAGCTGGTGGCCCTGCATTATGCTCATCTGGTCACACTTGATGAAGGAGCACTGGGCTCAAGCACACAAGGTCCCCGCATTAAACAGGGCTTGTATGCGGCTCAACAAGGAGATGGGAGCTTTTGTGGAGTCCCTGGGGGGCACTGTATTGCGGCATGATACATTTACCATACCCACCAAGCCTGGTGGTGGGCTCGGAAGGACAGCTGCAAGTCAAAGTTTTAGATAGCTTACTGCATGATTTTCAGTCGACCTTGGAGAACAGGATTGAGCAGGTGGCTTGGGGGATCGGACATGATCCAGCCTGTGGCTGGGTGGGAGGAGTGCACGAGGGAAATAGCGGGAAAGTAGGGGACGATGCCAGTTGTCCTGAAGGTGTTGGGGCCCCTGGTTGGTGTGAGGATGGAGGATCACAAGACCTGTACCCACATGGGGGGTCTAGGTCCAGCCTCAGCAGTATAGACTGCAAGGTTGGTGATGCCAGATGGGGGGCGCGGCCGCCCGCCAGAACCTTGGCCATATGACCTGTCTTGCTACTGCTGAGGGATACCTCAGCCAGCACTGGAAGGTATTTCCCAGGTTGTGGGTGGTGCAGGAGCCTGGGGTATGCGCTTCTTCCTGGCAGCGCCTGCTGCTCAATATTAATACAGTGAATAGATATTAATCTAGACTATTAATGATAAAGCAATTAAGAGAGTCAATAAAGATCAATATCAAGATCTGGAACTACATAAAGAATGGCTGCGTCCATTTTCCTCCAAAATCTGTATTGTGTTTTTCTTGGCCGGGGGCAATGGGGCCTACCATACAATAAGACAGAGTAAAAGGAGAGAAAAAAGTTAACAGTAGTCATGTTGGGAGCGGTGCAATGCAGTGGCTGTGGGGCAGCTGTCTTCAGGGAGATGTTCTGGAGACTGCAGTACAGCCCCATATGCAGGTACCTCTCTGGGTTGAGGGAGGAGGTTGCTCGTCTCTGGGCTGAGATGGATAGGGTTCAGAAGGCCTCCTCCCCCACTCAGGGACTACCAAATCCACACCCACTGCCTCAAATAATGCCAGAAATTAGGGGCTCAGGGAGGGTGAGGGAGGTGGGGCAGAGGTGCATCCAACCTGAGATTCCAATCCACAGCTCCTACACTGTTCGGGCAGGGTGGGACTGTCTCAATGAGACACCCACAGTGGTGGACAAGGTGGATGCAGGGATCCTCCACAGTGGAAACCCCTGGGGGATGGTACAAGACCCCAGAGAAGAAGGAGGCAACTCCTAGTGGGGGACTCTACTACTATGGGGGTGGTCCTGGGGGCTGGAAACAGGGAGGTCGGGTGCCTACCAGGCACCATGACTTGGAGGGATTAGAAACGAATCCAAAGGATTGCTGGGGCAGCAAGACGGGAAGGTGAGCTAGATGTCATTGTCCACCTGGGAACGAATTACCTGGCTAGGGACAAGGTGAAGGCAGTGCAGAGGGAATTCACAGAGCTGGGGAGGGGGTCTTAGACAGGCAGCATGTACATGTAACCCCTGAGGGGTGCTATCCCAAGGGCTACTACCCCCACCTGCGTGACTAGTTGCAGGTTAAGGGGCTTGGGTGCTGAAAATGGGTGCCTCCACCTGCAGGACAGGGTTGGTGGTAGCGTAGCTGACCTGGGTACAGCCCTCTGAGACACTGTGACCCCCCCTTTCCCCTCTAGTGGCCTAAACAATGAACAGAATACACAGGTACAGTAGCCCCCAAGCCACAAATATATCCCCACTCTGATTGCACTTACCACCAGGGCTGGTTCCACCTGTCTGACCCTGGAGACCTCCTGTAAAATAAGATTAGACATAGCCGGCAACAACAATAGAGTGCTATTTGTACAGAGATGCACCACAAACAGTTTAAGTGCAAAAAGAGACAGGCCTGATTTATTCAGGGGGATTGAACAAGGGATGGGCGTAATCAGGTTGACTGGTCTAACAACTGATTCAATCAGGCTACAAGGCAAGCACTTTAGAGTCCCTCAACACAATCACACACACACTCTGGGTACCCAGTTGTTGATGCAGGCTAGCGTGACACGTTGCCCGGGGTAGGCCAGGGTCGCAGCTGGTCAGGGCCCTAATGATGGGAATAAAGAATCATGCACAGTAACCCACAATTTGTAATCTGGAGCCAGATGGCTCAGTTCATGATAAACAAAACAATCAAATCAGATGACACACTTTGATTTAGCTGATGTTGCAGGGAGCTACCCTGGTGTTTACTCATGCTGCCCAGTACAGGACTTAGGATGGACGAAATGGAGACTACAGAATGCTTGCTGGTTTACCAGGAGAAGCAGGGCCCACACGATTCACTGTGGTGTTGTTCCTGTTCGTGATGCTAAGCAGAGGGCTGATCCCCATGCAGGTCTCTTGTCAATGCTCTTCTATGCGGCATGAGTAGCTGGCTGGGCCAAGGTGGCAGAGCCCAGGCCAGAACAACAATTGGATGGCAGTCTAGTAGTGCTGGATTCAGCTTCGAGTAAGTGTGACACAACTGGAAAGTGGGGAACCAAATCGTGACCCACTGAGAACATTCAGCACACTTATAGTAAATAAAAAGCAGTACCACAGTTCAGATGACAGCCCAGTTGCAATCACAGCATCTCTGTGCAAACCATACGCTCTGTGGTGGTTTCAGACTTCCTGACAGGCCGATCGCGAAAAGCAAATCTTCAGTCTTCTTCAGATAAACAGGGCAGTCACAATTCGGTATTTCTTGTCACAAGCCGGTTCGTATTCAGTCCGATTAATTTCACTCGCAGATCCCTTAGAAGGGAAGATGAAGCAGGCAGGCCAGACACAGCCTTCCCACCAGTTTCCAGCTGCTCGAATGTCTTGAGCAGTTCACTCTCTCAACTCCAAACTCAGACTGACTCTCTGCTGCAAGCAGCACCGGAACTTCCTTCTGATCCAAAAAGGGTTCAGTTGGTTGATTCATCTGTCTGGAAGCAAGGGCTCTCCCTCCAGGTCCATTTAGGTGCCAAAATGAAAAAAACTACAAATTCTATAGAAATTCACTCCGACAAGACCCCTGGAGACAGACTCCATTTTAAGGTCCCCAAAAGGTACTGATTGGTGCAATACAGAAATGTCCATGCTACAAAGAATGGCAAGTTAGACAAACTATAATACCATTATTAGAGCAGCTAATCAGCAAACAATTATCAGTTCTAACAGAGCTCCCTCTGCACCATTAGCGATGGCAGAACAGAGCAATATTATTGCAGCTTGGGCGGGACTTGAGCCTGGAAACACTTGGCCCCTACCCAGCTTAATTATACACTACAAAAATTATGTCTCTTAAAGAACAGGCACGGAGGCTAACAGGGCACTCGCATGCAAGCACTTTTACACCTGTAAAGACAAAGAACGCCTGCCTGGCAGTGGGCATTTAAGCACACCCAAAGAAGACTTTTGGGAACCCCCATTTATAGGGGGGTTACACACGGTAACTTTCTCAGAAGTGCTACCTGTCCATGGCATGGGACAGGCTAGGGTACTCCACCACCAGGGGATTCAACGAGTGGCTGAAAAGCTGGTGCAGTGCTGCGGGATTTGGCTTCAATGGGCACAGGGGGAACACCTGGAGAGGTGTGGGCTTGTTTGGGAGGGACGGCCTGCATCTATCGGGGATGGGGGGGACCGAGATCCTTAGTAAGAGGTTTAAATGTTTCACTGGCAAACATTTAAACTAGCCACCGGGGGTGGTGGAATTAAACAAGCAAATATCACTGCACCCCCTCAGGTTAAGGTAGACAAACAGACAGATACTAGAGCCAAGAAATGAACATTTAAACAAGCCAAGGGGTATGGCAGAATTAAGCAGGGAAAAACAGGCTGATACCCGGGCTGTGGAGGCAACAAAACAAAATACGAAGGAAGGAAATAGCAGGGGAGACATGAAGGAAGGACATAGGGATCGGGATGGGGAGCTGGTTCAGGCGGGGGAACCAAAACATGGAAAGCCATGTGTACAAATGTTCGAAGCCTGGAAAACAAGATCCCAGACCTAGTGGCCTTGATGGTGGAGGAAGACCTAGATATTGTCACAGTCACTGAAACATGGTACACAGGAAACTATGACTGGGATGTTACCATACCAGGGTACACAATCTTCAGGAGAGATAGGGAGGGCAAAAAGGGGGGAGGGATGGCTATGTATTTCAGAGAGGGGATCAAGGCAATGGAGATGGGAGAACACAGGAAGGGGAAGAAGCTCTATGGGTCATATTAGAGATGGCAGGTGGGAAATGACACCACCATCCACACTGGAGTTGTCTCCAGACCTCGAGCACTCAGGGAAGAAATAGGTTATTAGTTGAAACCATACACAAAATAACAGAGAAAGGTGAGGTGTTGCTGGTGGGGGACCTAAACATGCCAGATGTAAACTGAAACACATTTGGAGCAGACACATCTTGGATGGCTTGGAAGGGGCGTGCCTCAGACAGCTGGTGAAGGAGCCCACATGGAAAGGAGCTATACTACACCTGGTTCTCACAAATGGTGACAGAATAACATATCTATCAGTGGGCAGTCATCTTGGGACCAGCGATCACCATACAGTGTGGTTTAAGGTGAAGACAGTAATACAGTTGAGCCGCTCAAAAGTAAAGGTCCTGGACTTCAAGAGGGCAGACTTTGCAAAAATGGTGGAACACCTGCCGAAAATTCTGGCAAAGGTGGAGGGAAGGGGAGGAGTGGAGAAACAGTGGCAGAAACTTACTAACAGGCCTCTCTGAAAAACTAATAAACAGAGCAAAAAAAAAAACACTATGATTTTCGAAAGAGGTAGCAGGGATGGTTAGGGGAAAAAAAACAGGCTTTCAGAAAGTACAAGGAAACACAGAGGGAGGGAGACAAGGAAGTGTATCAGGCAAAACAGAAGGAGATGGGGAAAGCAGTCAGGTGCGCAAAGGTGCAAGCTGAAGAAAGGATAGCAAAATTAGTAAAAGAAGGTGGCAAAACCTTCTTCAAATATATCAGGGAAAGGAAGAAGACCAATGGAGGGATTGTGAGGTTGAATAAGGGGAGGGGGGAGTGTGCAGAAGGGGATCTTGAAAAAGCAGAAATTCTAAACTAATACATCTGCTTAGTATTTACAAAGGAATGGGAAGGGGAAGGACCAAAATTAGTGGGTAGAAACACACACACACAGGGAGAAGGTGAACACCAGTCCATTCACGGAGGAGAGAGTCCTAAAGGAACTCTCAAAACTAAAAGTGGACAAGGTAATGGGACCAGATGGGATGCATCCCAGAATACTGTAAGAACTCAGAGAGGCACTACTGACAGCACTATTTAACAAATCACCGCAGGAGGGAGTGGTGCTGGAGGACTGGAGAAGGATGAATATGGTGCCACTACACAAAAGTGGGAGCAAGGTGGAGACTGGAAATGACAGGCTGGTCAGCTTTACCTCAGTGGTGGGGAAAATCATGGAATCCATGTTAAAGGAAAGGATTGTGGCATATCTGGAGGCTAATGGGGCTCAAGACCAGAGGCAACGTGGATTCACAGCAGGGAGATCTTGTCAAACAAACCTGATAGATTTCTTTGACTGGGTAACCGAGGTGATAGATCAGGGAGGGGTGGTGAACATGGCCTGCCTAGATTTTAGCAAGGCATTTGACACCATCCCACACAGGAGGCTAGTAAACAAGTTGTGCAGTCTGAGAGTAGGTCCCAAGGTGGTACAATGGGTCAGAAATTGGCTGAGCAACAGGACACAGAGGGTGGTGGTGAACAGACTTCAATCCCAAGAGAGGGAGGTGACCATTGGGGTGCCACAGGGTTCAGTTCTAGGGCCAGTCCTCATCAATGTCATTAGTGACACTAAGGAGGAGCAAAGGAAGGTGTGCCTCTTTGTAGATGACATCAAAATCTGCAATAGGATAGACACTCCAGATGGGATGGAAAAAATGAGAAGAGACCTAGGCAAATTGGAGTGGTCAAGAGAGTGACAGCTTAAATTCAATGCAAAAATGTGAAAAGTCATGTACTTGGGCCACAGGAATCCTAGAGAGGAATACAACATTGGGAGGAGGGGTGGGGGAGATATTAACAACAACAAAACTAGAAAGGGACCTGGAGGTAAACATAACAGATGATCTGAAGGTGGCCAAGCAATGTGAAAAGGCGGTGAGAAGGGCCGGAGGGATGCTGGGGTGCATACAGAGGGGCATCACCAGTAGAAAACAGGAGGTGGCCGGCCCATCAGCACAGCGGTTGGATTTCCGCATGCGACGCCGGCGACCCAGGTTCAGGAACGGACCAGGGTCGCTGGAGGGCCGGCCGGGGGAGAAGGATGGAGCATCCTAGGGACCGCTCTCCTTCTCCGGGGGGAGGGTGGGGAAGTGCCCGGAGCATTGATGACCCCTGGCGGAGGCCATGAGTCACATAGCTACCGGCACTGGCATGTATAGGAGGCAGGATGGACGCAGGCGTCATTGCACGACCCCGCCTCCCAGAAAAACGGAAAAAGTCAGCTGCCAGCCGCTGCTAATGAAGCTTGCCATGGCTTTGGTTTGCTCCCCAGGCCAGCCCTCCGACTTAGTTCAAAGACTGCGGCATGCGAGGGGAGTGCTGCAGCCCCGCCGTGGGGGGCAAGCCACGGGTATCGGAGGGCCCGAGGCCGATTTGGGGAGTAGAAGTCCGTGGCCCGTGACCGAACTGAAAAATACATCAGGCAGCAGGCAGCTTGGGGTGGAAAAAGAATAAATAGGAAAAAAAAAAAGAAAACAGGAGGTGGTGATGCCACTGTACAGACAATTGGTGAGGACACATCTGGAATACTGTGTTCAGTTCTGGAGACCGCATCTCCAGAAGGACACTGACAGAATAGAGGCGGTCCAGAGAAGGGCAACAAAAATGGTAAAAGGATTGCACCAGAAAACATATGAGGAAAGATTGCAAGACCTCGATATCTATACCCTGGAGAAAAGGAGGGAGAATGGGGATATGAGAGACATTCAAGTACCTCAGGGGAATCAGCACGGTCCAGGAGGGCAGTATCTTTAATAAAAAAGAGATGTGCAAGAACAAGGGGTCACAATATGAGGCTGCGGGGGGGGGGTAGATTCAGGGGAAATGTGAGGAAGTATTTTTTCACAGAAAGGATGGTGGCTACATGGAACAGACTCCCAGCAGAGGCTGTACAGGCTAAAATGATTGGCAAGTTCAAGAATGCATGGGATACAGAAGGCAACCCTAGTGGTACAAAGACAGGGTAAGTTGTTGATCATTTAGGATTGGGAGTTAAGTAGGTAGGGAAATGGGCACTTGTATTGAAGTTGAGAGATGCAGCACCACACTTTGCCTTGAAATGGAACCATGCAGCGTCTGCAATTTTGCAGAATCCCAGAGTTTTTAAAAATAAAATACAGTATGTTAAAGCACCTGAAAAAAGGTGTTTTCTTTGCAAAACCCCTGATCGAGGGGGAAGGTCTTATGGGGTGGGGATTCTACAAATATGACAGCTTTCCTTGAACTGATAATACTTGCTCTGGAAAAGAAACCTGAGGAACCTCCTGTGAGGAGGAAACACTGAGGTGTGCAGGTAAGCATCCTGTATGTCCAGAGAACACAGCTAGTCACCTTTCCTGAGAAAAGGCAGGAGACCTGGCAAAGTTACCATCTGCAACTTTTTGTACTGGATATACAGACTGAGGTCCTTTAGGTCTAAGATGGGCCTCAGATCCTCAGTCTTTTGGAAGACCAGGAAGAATCTGGAAGAAAATCCTGGTTTCTCTGGCGATTGGGCACGGGCTTGATGGCCTGCTTTCGTAGAAGGAACTGTACCTCATTCCAGAGAACAGACAGGTGGGCTGGGGGTAGCTGGAGGGCAAAGGTGGAGTCACTGGGGCTGGCTCGGTGACCTTGAGAGTGTGACCCCTTTCTATGATTTGAAGAATCCAGGCATCTCATGTGATGGTTCTCTATTGACTGAGATGAAGGGAGAACTGGCGGGCACTGGAAGAGGTGGCTCTGGCAAGGAGTCAAGCAGAGGCAGATCCAGCTGCTGGGGCTGGTCCATCACCTCTAGGATGCTTGGCCACCACTCCCATGGTGGAGGGGGCAGGAAAGGAGGTGAAGACTCTATGTTTGCCTTGGGGCCAAGAGGCTGCTTCTGGCCTACTGGACGCCTTGCGAAAGGGAGGGCATTGTCTGCTCTTACATTGTGTGTGATAGAGCGAGTGGACGGATTTGATAGCCCTGCCAGATGCCTGCAAGTCATTAATGATGTCCCGGACAACTGGTTCAAAGAGCTTAGTGTCACTGAAGGGGTCATTATGCACTTTCTGCTGGACACCAGCAGCAAAGCCAGAGACCCTCAGCCAGGAGTGCCTAAGGAGGCATATACCGGTGGCAGCAGCCCTGGCAATAGTGTCTGAGATATCATAGAGGGCCTGCAGGAGGTGCTTGCTAACATCCTCAGCAGTCTGCAAACATTTGAGAACCCTCCTGCTTTTGGGTACCTTCTGGAAGGGCCTGGGCAGCGGCCTTGCCCGTCTTCCAGTTGGTATTCTGGTACTTTACCATATGGGACAGGCAGTTGGCAATCCTCAGCCCAAGGATGGAGAAACATAGAAACAGACTTTGACAGCAGATGAGGACTGCTTGGCCCACCCAGTCTGGCCATTTTCCTACTTATTGGATAAGCTGCAGATCCTAGTTTTACCACCAGCCTACATCCTCCTACTAGAACTGCCTTATGTCTGTCCCATATATTTTTTTTTTTTAATTATAGCTGTTTGGTCCCCGTCACCTCCTCCTGCCAACTGACGACCAGGATACATACATTTTTCCGGTTCCATGTGATAACGGCAATCGCACAAAGGCGATCATCATTAGGGTGAGTGTACATTGCGAGAAAATGATTTTGGCGACGTACACCCCCTGGCGCACAGGAAACCTGCGCCAGGGACTTAGAGTTTTAAAATGTGCACGGGGTGTGCAAAATCTGGCTAAAACAAAATTCAGGCCAGGTGCACAAAAATGTAGGCACACCCAGACCCAAACCCGGAACCCTTGCAGCTTTAGGCTGCCATCCACCCACCACACTATGGGGCCAGCTCAGCAGCCCCATGCCAATCATGCCAGGCCAACCCTCCCGTCATGCTCGCCCCCCCCGTGCTTGTGTATATATATATAAAACAATGTCCTGTCGCTATATGCACAAATCTCCTTCATCTGGTCGCAGTTCCTCCAAGGTAGCCCTGTCGACATGCACTGGGATTGAGTCGCCGTTTTAAAAAGCGCTCAATCGCCAATCCCCATGTCACAGGCTACCATTTTTCTTGATTTTCTCCCCTGCCCCCCCAAGATCTCAGCACATGGCCATGCAAGCATGTGGAGGCATGCTTCGCACCCTATGGTGCCAGCTCAGCCCCTTCCACCTCCCGCTACTTTGCTGCCCCCTCTCCACCTACGCTACCCACTGGACCTCCACCTGGTGGGAGTGGAACCATGGGGGGGCACCAACCCAACCTCACCACCCTCAGGAGAGGAGAGCTGCCCGCTGGCATACTCAATCCTGCTCCTCCCTCCCCGGCACCCGACAACCCAAGGTCATTCCTGAACCTGGGTCACCAGCGTAGCGCAAGGTAAGGCATTCAGCATCTCAACCCTCTGCACCACCAGGCTGGCTGTCCCATTCATTCTCAAATTCCAGCACTGTTTCTGACCCCACGACCTCCTCAGGAAGGCCATTCCATGCATTCACCACTCTCTCTGTGAAAAAAATACTTCCTCACATTGCCCGTGAGTCGCTCCTCCCTCTATCTTCAAACTGTGACCCCTTGTTCTTGCACATCTCTTTTTCCGAAAGATGCTACCCTCTTGGACTTTGTAGATTCCCTTGAGACACTTGAAAGTTTCTATCATACCCCCTTTCCTCAAGGGTATACATATTAAGTAAGTAGTAAAAAAGTTATTCATTGTAATAAATGAATCAGCAACTCTACTGAGTTAAAACTCATTTCCAGAGAGATCCGTAAAATAACATAATTACATTGATTACAGTACTAAATACATCTATTACATTAGATATAAAACAAAAATAATTTATTTATTTATTTTTTGTTGACCGGGTAAGTGCACTAGACAAATTCTGCCTATTTTTAGGTACGACCCGGGGGAGGGAGATGCAGATGAATGCCAACTGACCTTGAACCAGATTAAGCTGTTGGTGGTATTTTTTTTTTTTAGTGAATGGCAGAAATTTGGCCAGGACACCAGGGAAATTCCCCTACTCTTTTTTCGAGAAGTGCCATGGGATCTTTAACATCCACCTGAACGGGCAGATGGGACCTCAGTTTAATGTCTCATCTGAAAGACAGCACCTCAGGCATGCAGCACCCCACTCATATTGCATTACAGTGTCAGTACTTGGATTTAACCCAAGTGCCTGGTGTGGGGATAGAACCCACAGCCTTCTGATCTCCCGACCTCAGAGGCGAGTGTGCTACCTGCTGAGCCACTGACACTACCTACAGACTACAAATCACAAAATCATACAGTGAATATCACAATATAAATATACAGTAAATAACAATATTGCACTCTGTCCACTTTAATGCATTATCTCAGTTACTGTAAATCATTTAATCTCCCCTTTCCCAAACCAATTTTTATTCATCCTGAATATCTTACTGTCTTGAATCCTCAATTCTACAAGTGGTGTATTCCAGAGGGAAGGGCCTTGTAAAAGAAATGGGCCCTACCCAGTTCTGCGTTACATTTAGGTAACAAGTACTCTATCCCGCTGGCAGACCTCAGGCTTGACTTAATTACTCTTTCATGTAGAGGCACTGTGATATAATCAGGGACTTTGTTAGAAAAACATACCATCTTAGGTTCGGGTATAGATCTTCCCTGTGTGTTCTTTTTGGTGCCATTGCGATGTATCAAGCCATTTTATTACAAACAATATCTAATCTTCCCAGAAAAGTGGAACTTGCTCCCATATATATTGTCTCCATAGTCTATCAATGGAATAATTTGATGTGTTAGTCGCATGTCTTCTAATAGCCTCTGGTGTACACTGTTTAATTCGGTATAGAGCTCCCATACGCCTATTAATTTCTGTTTGTTCTGTATGTACATTCCACTTTAATGAACTATCAAGATGGACCCAAAGATATCAATAGCTGGGTACTTGCTCTAGAACATGATCAGCGGTAGTTTTAATTTGCAACACTTTTTCAACCGGGTCCCTCGCTTTTTTCTGTGAAAACACATCGCCTGATATTTTTTTGGGTTCAGGACAAGCTTAGATGAAATTGAAAAACCCTGCAATTCACCAAATGCCACCTGGAGTGTATTCTGGATTTGACTGTCTACTGTACCTGACAAATAAATTATAGTATGATCGGCATATAGATGGTAGCTTATTTCAGGATTTGAAAATCTCATGGAATTCATATACAAATTATACAATAATGAGCCTAACAGGGAGCCCGAGGGGACTCCAGATTTAATTAGACCCGTATTTGATTTCCATTGTTTAATTGCCACAAATTGACATCTATTAGAAAGATAAGATTTAAATTAATTTATTATCTGATCTGACAGTCCCACATCCTGAAGCCTGGACAGAAGAATGCCATGGTACACCATACTGAAAGCTTTTGAAAGATTTACATATATGTCCCCCACCGACAGACCCCTGTCTAGGCTTTCATTTATTGAACTTGTGACCTGCAGTAAGACAGAAGTCGTGCCGTGTGCAGGTCGAAAGCCAGATTGGTATTTATGTATGACCTTCCCAGACTCCAAAAAGCTTTATATTTGTTTAGCAACCAGGCCTTCAAAGACCTTGGCAACCACCGGGAGGAGGGGCATAGGTCTATAATTTCCTAAGAGTTTTTTTGGACCCAATATGCATATGGGAACTACTTTAGCAGTTTTCCAAGCTAATGGGAATTCAGAGCTCTTTTAGTCTCTTCATACAGCTTCTGGTGCAGACCCTGCACCATTTTAGCTGGCCCCTCTCTATACTGCCTCCATCCTGTCTATGTCCTTGCAGAGACGGGGTCTCCAGAACTGCACGCAGTACTCCAGGTGGGGTCTCACCAACTGTCTGTACAGAGGGATAACATCTTCATGTTTTCTACTGGTGATGCCTCTCCCTATGCATCCCAGTATCCCCCCAGCACTTCTTACTGCCTTGTAACATTGCTTGCCTACCTTTAGCTCGTCTGATATGACTACCCCCACGACCCTTTCCATTTCTGTTGTCGTTACTACCTCCCCCCCATTGTGCACACTTCCCTTGGGTTTTTGTTTCCCAGGTGCATTACTTTGCACTTCTTTGCATTGAATCTAAGCTGCCATACTTCTGACCATTCCTCCAACCATGCCAAGTCCATTCTCATCCTTTCCACCCCACCTTGTGTATCAACCCTGTTGCAGATCTTTGTGTCGTCTGCAAACCGGCATACTTTTCCTTCCAGTTCCTCTGCAATGTCACCTATAAAGACATTAGAGGACCGGTCCCTGTACTGAACCCTGTGGTACCCCTCTAGTAACCCCCCTTTCTTTGGAGTGGATACCGTTTCTTATTACACTCTGTGTCCTGATGTCCAGCCAATTTTTTATTCTGGTTACTACCCTAGCACCCACTCCCAGGCTGGCTAACTTGTTTATTTATCCTTTGTGTTAGACTGTGTCAAATGCCTTGCTAAAGTTTAGGTAGGCCATGTCCACAGGCCCTTCCTGGTCCACTACTTTGGTCACCCAGTCAAAGAAATCTATTAGATTCGTCTGACATGACCTTCTTGCTGTGAATCCATGCTGCCTTAGGTCCTGTGCCCTGCTGGCCTCTAGGTACTAAACAATTCTTTCTTTCAGAAGTGATTCCATCATTTTCCCTACCGCTGAGGTCAAACTAACAGGTCTGTAGTTTCCTGCCTCTGCCTTGCTCCCACTTTTGTGAAGGGGAATCACATTCACCCTGCTCCAGTCCTCAGGTACCACATCATCCTGCCATGATTTGTTAAAAAGGACAGTCAGTGGTGCCACTAGTTCTCCCATTAGTTATTTTAGAATTCTGGGGTGAATCCTGTTGGGCCCCATTGCTTTGTCCATCTTCAGTTTTAGGAGTTCTTTCAAGACCCTTTCTTCTGTAAATGGACTGGTATTGACCCCCTATCCAGTGTGCTTCTATTATTTCATTTAGGTACCTCCCCCTCCTCTTCTTTTGTGAATACTGAGCGGAAGTATTCGTTCAGTATCTCTGCTTTGTCACTGTCACCCTCTGCCCAGCCCCTCCCTCACCTTTATTAAGCCTCACTATCCCTTCCCTGGTCTCTCTTTGCTTCCTAATGTACATATAAAAGATTTTATCCCCCCTCTCAAACCCTCTTGCCCCAAAGGTCAATTCTGCATGACTCTTTGTCTGTGGAGAGGGCACGAAGGTATTTGGGCACCATAGACCTATCATGAGCCACCTTTATGACCACTGAATCTGTTTTAGGCTAACGTGGAAACCCCTGAGGGTCATGACAAAGTTTATCTGCTCTGAGGGGTATAGCTGGCACATCAGGCATGTGCCAGGTTGCAGTAGTAGCATTCCTCACAGCAGGCAAAATAGGATAGGAGGAATGATCTTGGGAAAAGACTCTGGGGATCTCCAGGAAACCCACCAAATCCTTTCTGGTGGCATCCTCCTCCTCCTCGTCAGTATGGAAGCCCATAGCTGAGGACAACTGCTTTATGATATTGAAGAAGGTAGGGTCCTCTGGAGGAGACTTAGGATTGTGTTTGACAGAATCCTCGCTGACTGAGGAAGCTGTGGATCTGTCTGAGATGAGGGGTTCTTCCTCCTCTTCCTCATCAAGGAAGAATAAGGCCAGGGTGGCCGGCCTGATGGCACAGCAGTAGCGCTACCACTTGTGATGCCGCCAACCCAGTACAAAGATTGGGGCATGACGGACGTCAGTGGTTGTGCCTTAATGTCTGTGCACACATCATGTCCCCAAGCACAAGTGAAAAATCAGTTCCCTGAGCACTGGGAAGACGGAGCACCCAGTGCAGACCACACAACTCCTGTCTGCCTGTCCTGCAGGGTACCTGATGAAACAAGAAGGACTTCAGAGTGTACCGACCCCACCTCGTACCCACCTGGAGGGTATAAAGTACAGTTATGTAAGAACTTACTGTAACAGTAGATTTTTGAGAGGAGCTCTTGCAGCAGGCAATTACCATTAGAACTATACTACCAGGCACTAGGACCCATTGGAAACCTTCTAGCTGGAAGTCTCCAACAGGGACCGACCCCACCCTGTTGGCCAATGGTATAACAGGGGACAGTCCCCAGCCCCAACTCAGTTCCTCTGCCGGAGACCCATCGATAAGGTTGGTAGGCAGACCAGGCAGGAGATTGCTGTAAAAAAGTAAGAATATGCAGAAACTCACCAGCGGGAAGGAGGGAGGGAAAGCAGTGCCTGCTGCAAGAGCTCTGTGACAGGGTTGACTAGGACCCTGTCCCAGTTGTTATGGAGAGTTTGAATGCAGGGATCTGTTCTGTTCTTTCCTTTCCTGTCTCTTGTCCTTCTGGTTGCGCAACCAAATTTTCCTGTGAGACCTAGGATTTGATCACCCTGACAGTCTCGCAGTTCTTTGCCTCTCACTGTCTCTCAGTCTTCCCTTGCTGTTTCTGTCTTTTCCTCCCCTTGCTTATCTTCTGGTATAAAAATATATGCAAATCATTATGTGGAAATGTAACTGATACTGGGATCCCTTTGTTTGCAAATATATAGAAGTATACTGTTGAAATGATTGCAAAGCTATTTGGAACTCAAGGGGTTAACCTGAGAGCAGTTTTTAAGCCCTTTTTCAGAAGCTGTGGAGAAGGGGCCTCAGATCTGAGACATTGTGTTCTTGCTGCAATTGCCTGAAACATACAAGAACATTTTAGGAAAAAACAGGATGCTTGTTAAGGAGGGTGGTTGCAAAGACTTGTAAGAGATAGCTGGGATGTTTTGAGACAGAGATTGAAGGAAAACTCAAATGGATCTTCTCTGTTTATTCTACCTTTGTAAATAGTTATACTGAACAAGTTTATTTTTTTATGTTACTGCTAGTACTAATAAACACTTTTTGTGAATTCTACAACTGCTCCTGGTTTTTCCTATGCTTCCTGACTTATGCCTCAATGACAAGCTGCTCTTGAAGATCTACTGTTATGGTAAGTTCTCACATAAATGTACTATCTTACTTCGAGTGGGAGCTCTTGCAGCAGGCTATTACCATTAGGAATGAATCCCAAGCAGCCCCCAAAGAAAGGAATTAGGTAGATCCGGAAGGAGACTGCAATGCAACAGTGCTAGGAAGGCACTTAAGATAGGAGTCCTTGAAGGACCATCAGGCTGAAATCTGCCCTTCTCTTAGAAGCAATGTCCAGGATGTAGTGCTTAATGAAAGTGTGCACTGAGCTCCAGGTAGCCACTGCACAGATGTCTGCAATGGAAACGTTACGCAAGGATGCAAATGAAGTAGCTATTCTCCTGGTAGAATGACCCCCAACTGAGCCCAGAAGGGGTTTGTTGTACTTGTTGTAACAGAAGATGATGCAATTTACCAGCCACTTTGATAATGCCTATTTAGGCACCGGAGTGCCTTGACAATGAGGCGCAAAGGTCACAAACAACTACTCCGTCTTACAGTGTGGATCTGTGCAGTTAAGATAATACTGTAGTGCCCTGTGAACATCCAAAGTATGCAGGAGTGCTTCCCCTCTGTTTGAGTGATCAGGATAGTACACTGGAAGGTAGATGATTCAGTGTAAGCTCGGACACCACTATGGGCAAAAACTTAAGATTGGTTCACAAGGATACCCTGTCCCAATGAAAAATTAAGTAGGGCTCCTTACACCTCAGGGCCTGAAAGCTCGGAAACTCTCCAGGCAGAAGTAACGGCAACCAAAAATAATCCTTTCCAAGAAAGGAAGCGAAGCTCGCATTCAGTGGCAGTCTCGAATTGGAGAAGAGTCAGCTTTTCTAGCATAAAAAGGAGATCCCAGGGTGGTACTGGATCTCTGATGGGAGACTTAATACGCAGTATGCCCTGCAAAAAACGTACAGGACACGTCCAGTTGGGTGAGTGGTTTTCCCTCCATAGGTACGTGGTAAGCAGAAGTTGCTGAAAGATGTACCTTTATGGAGGAGCAGCTCAAGCCTTCATTTAATAAGGAGAGGAGATACTCAAAAAATCAAGTTCACTGGACAGGTGAGCAGGTCCAGACGACAAGGTGAAGTCCACAGACAAAATATTTTCCACTTCATGGCATGAGTGGATCTAGTTGAGGGCTTTCTCACTGCTATGAGAACATCTGCCACCTCCTGGGAGACCCCAAACCTGAATTTGACTAAGTCTGCAGAAGCCAGGCATGAAGATGCAGGTATCGGAGGTCTGGGCAGACCAGGGTTCCCTGATCCTGTGATAGCAAGTGCAAGCTCAGTGGCAGCTGTATTGGAGGCTCCACTGCCAGCTGCTGAAGTAGTGGGAACCAAATCTGCAGAGGCCAAAATGGAGTGATGAGGATCATCTCTGCTCCTTTGGCCTGTAGTTTCAGAAGAACCCTCTGAAGAATGGGAAGGAAGGTGTACAGAAATCTTCCTGTCCAACAGAGGGACAAAGTGTCTGGCCAGAAAACACCAGGCACAGACTCTAGCGAGCAGAAACTGGGCAGTTTGGCATTGAGTGAAGACGCAAAGAGGTCCAACTCTGGGGGGCCCCACCTGTCGAACAGCTGATCTGCTACTGACTGCAGGAGTTTCCACTTATGAGCCTTAGACCGAGACTGGCTTAGGCTGTCGGCCAAGATGTTTTGGACACCTGGAACATGAACAGCAGTGAGGTCTAGGCAGTGTTCCAGTGCCGAATACCAGACTCTCATCATCTCCCGGCAGAGAGGGTAAGAATATGTGCCCCCTTGCTTATTGATGTAAAACACTACCGACGTGTTGTCTATCTGGATGAGAAGAGGGCCTGGCGAAAGGTCCATCTGAAACACCCGCACAGCATTCAGGGCCGCACGCATCTCTAGGATACTGATGTGGAGCAGTTGCTCATCTGGAGATCATGTCCCCTGGGCCTGTCTTCCAGATGAGCACCCAAACCGAAACCGGATGTGTCTGTAGTTAAAATCTGCCTCGGGGGCTTCTGTTGAAAGGGGACACCTCGTATCAGGCTGGAGGGGTGTAGCCACCAGGAAAGAGTCCTTCGTACTGGGTCGGAGATCCTGATTGGCTGGTCCAGGTCATCTGACATTTGATTCCACTGCACCCTGAGCATCTATTGTGGGACGCTCATGTGGAGGTAGGCCAAGGGAACTGTGGGGATGGCTGCCACCATGTGCCCCAGAAGTCTGAGGAAGGTCCTTGCTGGGACCTGTGGAGCCATGGATACTGTCTGGGTTATGCTCCTTAGCTGATCCCCTTGTCCTGTGGGAGGAAAGCCATGCCCTGAACTGTGTTCAGGACTACTCTGATAAAAAGGAGTCACTGGCTGGGCCATGGGGATGACTTTGAAAAATTCAGGGTGATCCCCAGCTCTCGGATGAGAGTAAAGATGTCTCCTAGAATGCGAAGTAGCTGACCCCTGGAGGGAGCTGCCAGGGCCAGTCATCTTAGTAGGGGAAGACGTAATGGCCCTAGCGTCTGATAGTTGCAGTCACCACCGCTAGGCACTTGGTGAAGACTCAAGGAGCAGAGGAGAGGCCGAACAGCAAAGCTCGAAACTGGTAATGCCTCCAATGGAAGTGGAACCTCAGGAATTTCTGATGGGGAGGAAAAACCCTTATGTGCAGGTAGGCGTCCTGCATGTCCAGGGAGCAGAGCCAGTTCCCTTGGTGCAAGAGAGGAATGAGGCCTGGCAGAGTGACCATTCTGAACTGCTTGTACTCTATGAAGAGATTTAGATACATAGATACATAGACAGTATCGGCAGATGAGGGCCTACGGTCCACCCAGTCTGCCCATTTGAGCTTGTAAGTTCACTTTATGTTTTCCTAGAAGTCTGTTGCCCCTCACCTGACCTCCAGAATTCCTTTATGTCTATCCCATGCATTCTTAAATCCCATGATTGTTTCAAACATATGAAGGCTGAATTTTTTTCTTTTTAGTATTTCCAAAGCCAGCTGCTGCCCTTACAGGGACTTGAACCCGGGACCTTCAGATTAAAAGTCTGATGCTCTACCGACTGAGCTATCTGGTCCCTATATTTAGGAAGCTGAGGTCCGTAATGGGCCAAAGGCCTCCGTTCTTTTTTAGGACCAGGAAAAAATGAGAATAGTAGCCCTGCTGCTGTTGATCTGGGGGACTGGCTCTATCACCCGTTTCTGCAGAAGGCCTTGGATTTCTCCCTCTATCAGAGGAATGTGGCAAGGAGAATAATGGGACAACACTGGTGGCATTTTCAGAGGGATCTGAATGAACTTGAGAGTATACCCTCTCCTTATAAGGTCTAATACCCAGAGGTCTGTAGTGATGCTGCTCCATCCCTCCAGGTAGAGGGAGAAGTGACCTCCTACTGCCTCCACTGCCTCTGCCGGGGGGGAGCAGGTAGCGAGTCACTGGGCAGATCTGGGAACAGGCAGAGAGGGCTGGGAGGTCTTGGGGCCTCTAGAGGTGGATCTCCCAGGAGTTTGGGTTGGTGCCTTTCTCTTAAAGCCACCCCTCTGCTGAAACTGGCCACAGGTGTTTTGCCCTGACAGCTTATGAAAAGGCCCTTTGCAAAAGGGTTTCTGGTCCCCTTATACATCTTCTGCCTCAGGTACTTGGCCAACCTCCAACGCTCTGGATCTAGAGCCTCCATTTCCCATCCATTGGAGGACTGGATGTGCCTCATGACGTCCATAAAGGTAGGATCATCAGGAGATCTAGGAGTGTACTTTTCATCTGGGGACACAGGCCTTTCTCTGGAGGGAGAACGGTCAGAGCCTGATGTGTTGGAATCTAAACTGTGGTCTCTAGAAGAGAGGGAAGCTGATCTAGAGCGTGAGGAAAATCTGTGCCTCTTGGAAGAAAGTACAGTTACATAAGAACTTACTCTTCGAGAACAGCTCTTGCAGCAGGTTACACCATTAGGACTGAAGCCGACAGGCGCCAGGACCCCATGGAAATTTTCTAGCTAGCAGTCTTCAGCGGGTACTGCCTCCAACGTCGGTCCCGCACCCGACATCGGGCATAGTATATAAGGAGGCGGTCTCCCCATAATCCTCAGTTCTCCCGCCGGAGGCTCCCGGCCGCTAGACGACATCAGAAGAGGAGACCGAGGATCCGCCACCAGATGGCAAAAACAAGTAAAAGGCATGTCCCACCTGATAAGATGGGTGCTTGACTCCGACCTACCTCCAGCAGGGATGGTGGGAGGAAAGGTACCTGCTGCAAGACCTGTTCTTGAATATCTACTGTTACGGTAAGTTCTTACGTAACTGTACTATCTTACTTCGAGTTACAGGTCTTGCAGCAGGCTACACCATTAGGACTGATTTCCAAGCAGTAGTGGCAAACATGCCCCCAACAGGAGGAGGAACGGTAGAGACCTCAAGATAACTCGAGCCTAGGACAGAAGTCCCTGAAGGACAGCTAGACCAAACCCCGCTCTTCACCTCGATGCAATGTCCAGACTGTAATGCCTGATAAAGGTATGCACAGAGCTCCAAGTAGCTGCAGCGCAAATAGCTGAGGTGGAGACATTCTTTAATGCCGCAAAGGAAGTAGCCACCCCTCTTGTGGAATGATCCTTGACCGCGCCTGGTAAGGGTTTATTGCACTTCTCATAACAGAAAGTAATGCACTAGATGAGCCACCTGGAAAGTGACTGTTTGGAGACAGGAGCTCCTTTCATCCTGTGAGCAAAGGAGACGAAAAGTTGGTCCGACTTACGGAGCTGTTTGGTTCTGGTCAGGTAGTATCTGAGGCACCTGTGCACATCTAGGGTGTGCAGAAGGACCTCTCCTCAATTAGAGTACCTTGGAAAATACACTGGTAGATCGATATCCTGATTGAGGGTGAGAGCTGAGACCACCTTAGGCAAAAACTTTGGGTTTGTCCTTAGGGATACCCTATCCTGGTGGAAAACCAAATAGGGCTCTTTGCATACAAGAGTATGCAATCTGAAATCCTTCTGGCAGAAGTAACTGCAACTAAAAATAACGTTTTCCAAGAAAGAAAACGTAGCTCACAATCTGCGGCTGGTTCAAAGGGTGGCAGCGTGAGCTGCTCTAGGACAAAAGGCAAGTCCCAAGGAGGGATTGGCTCTTTAATGGGAGGCCTAAGGTGGAGGACGCCCCTTAGAAAGGCATGAGTAGTATCCAGCTGGGCCACTGTCCGATGGCCTACGGAGGCATGGTAAGCCGAAATGGCACAAAGGTGCACTTTAATCGAGGAGTAAGCCAGTCCGGAGTGGAAGAGGGAAAGCAGGTAGTCCAGATCCAGCTTTTCTGGACAATCTAACAGCGGAAAGCCGCACGCTTGGGTCCACAAACAGAATCTATGCCATTTCATGGCGTAAGTTGCGTGGGTAGCCGGTTTTCTGGTGGCAGAGAGTACCTCTGCCACTTCTTGCGAGACCCCGTATTGTATCATGGCTATGTCTCTAGGAGCCAAGCGTGCAGGTTCAATGAGCATAGGTCCGGATGGACCAATGAACCCCCCTCCAGAGACAATAGATGGGAGCTGATTGGCAAAGGAACTGGAGGTTCCCGGGATAGCTGGTGTATAAGAGGGAACCAAATCTGTCTGGGCCAGAAGGGTGCGATCAGAATGAGCGTCACTTGCTCCCTGCAAAGTTTTAAAAGAACTCTCTGGATCAATGGGAAAGGAGGAAAGGCATAGAGAAATCTGCCCGCCCAGGAGAGGGACAACACATCTCGCCTGAAAACACCAGGCCCTGGATCTAGCGAGCAAATATTGGGCAGTTTTGTGTTGGATGGGGACGCGAAAAGGTCTAACTCTGGAGTGCCCCATCTGTGAAACAGATCCTCTGCCACCTCCTGCAGAAGTTCCCGTTCATGGACTCTGGCCTGAGAGTGTCTCAGGCTGTCTGTGATGGTGTTGTCCACTCCTGGGACATGTACTGCAATTAGGTTTGTGCCGTGCTGCAATACCCACTCCCACACTCTCATGGCCTCCCTGCAAAGTGGGTAGGAGTGAGTGCCTCCTTGTTTGTTAAGGTAATACATCACCGCGGTATTGCCTGTTTGTAACAGAAGTGTACCCGGTGGGATCTCCGACTGGAAGGCTTGCAGAGCGTAAAGGACTGCCCTCATTTCCAAAATGTTGCTGTGGAGATGAGACTCCTGGGCTGTCCACAGGCCCTGAGACTGAACACCGTCTAGGTGTGCTCCCCACCCGAGCACTGAGGCGTCTGTGGAGAGGGTCACAGTCGGGTACGGTGTTGTGAAGGAAACCCCCACAGAGAGATTCCCTGGATTTAGCCACCATTGCCAATCTCGAATTACGGCTTTCGTGATCTGGATTGGATGCTGCAGATGGTCTTGCCTTTGGTCCCATTGCACCCGTAACATCCACTGGGTTACCCGCATGTGGAGACGGGCCAAGGGGACTGTTGCAATGGCCGCAGCCATGTGTCCTAGCAGGCAAAGAACCAGTCTGGCTGGGACGGTCTTCTTCGCCGACAACTCCCTGATGAGGGATCTTATGTGTTCCGCTCTCTCCAAGGGAAGAAAAGCTTTCCCTCTGATGGTGTCCAGAACTGCTCCTATAAACTGCAGTTTCTGAGATGGAACCAGGAGTGACTTCTCGTAGTTGATGAGAATACCCAGTGATTGAAAAAGAGACTGGGTGCAGTGAATAGCCACCATCAAGGCCTCGCTGGAGGGTGCCATGAGAAGCCAGTCGTCCAGGTATGGGAACACGTAGTGGCCCTGTCTCCTCAGAGACGCAGCTACGACCACCATGCACTTCGTGAATACACAAGGTGCAGATGACAGCCCGAAGGGAAGAGCTCGGAACTGATAATGGTGGCTCTGAAACTCGAAGCGCAGGAACCTCCGGTGCACTTGAGCAATCGGAATGTGCAGGTAGGCATACTGCATGTCCAAAGATGCCAGAAAGGCATCCTGCTTCAGCATGGGAATTAGGCCCAGAAGGGTCACCATGCGGAAGTGCTTGTAAACGACCAAAAGGTTGAGGTCGCTGAGGTCCAATATTGGATGGAGGTCCCCTGTTTTCTTTGGAACCAGGAAGAAGTGAGAATAGTACCCTAGTCCTCTCTGGTTCTCTGGGACGTGCTCTAAGGCTTCCTTTTCCAGAAGCGCGAACACTTCCTGCTGTATGAGCAGGGCATGCTGACCTGAATACCGGGAAAGCAGGGGAGGTCTTGTAGGTGGACTGCCTACAGATTCTATATAATGGCCTTTTTTGACCAGCTTCAGAACCCACCTGTCGGTGGTGATCGACTGCCACCCTGGGAAGTGGTGTGCGATGCAACCCCCGACTTTCTTTTCCCGTTGATGCTGGGGGGGCGGGGACCAGGAAGGAGTCATGCTGTGGCAGCATTTGATCCAGCAGGCTGGGCCGACTTTGAAAATCGTTGGCCTCTGCCTGGGGATGACTTGGCCTGGGCCTTGTGGGTGAAAGTGCCCCTCTGCTGCTGGCCAGAACGTTGCTGTTGCCTTTGTAGCCGGCCATGGAAATGGCTCTGGTTCCTACAAAAGAAACTAGGCCGAGACCTGTACATAACTTGTACAGATCGGACTGCCTTCCCTGCATCCTGGAATTTGGTGATTACTCTCTCGGAGGCTTCACCAAATAGGACCTCGCCATTACAAGGGACGTCTAAGATGTTCTTCTGGATGTACGGGGTAAAGCAGGAGACACGGAGCCAAGAGTGTCTCCAGAGACACACGTCTGAGGCTGCAGCTCTGGCTGAAGAGTCTGCAGAATCGTATGAGGCTCTGAGCACTTGGGTCCCCACATCTGAACCCGTGCGGAGGAGGTTTAAGAGCTCCTCCTTGTGGTCACTATCGGGCATCTTCTCAGCCAGGTCCTGACCCTGTTCCCACAGTGTGTTCTGGAACTGAACCATGTGGGTGAGGTAGTTCAGTGACCTGATGGCACAAGTCGCGGCCACGTACGTGCGCCTTTCCAGGACATACAATTGCTTGGATTCCTGGTCCGGTGGCTGGGTGCTCAAATGCTGAGGTCTCTGAGACTGGTCATGTGAAGCAGTGATGACCAGGGAGTCAGCCAGAGGATGGTTCACCAGATACTGGTCCTCCCTAGAGGCCTTGTATAGGCGGTCAGCCTTCTTCGGCACCGCAGGAGTGGAGTGCGGACGTTTCCAGGCAGCCTTGGTGACGTCTGCGAAGGTATCCACCAAGGGTGGCACTACCACAGGCTTCGGGTCTTTTTGCTGAAGGTAGCGGCAAGGCGTCGTCGTCTCGGGGTCAAGCTCCTCAGCATCTCACCCCATGGTCTCCTGGATGTGCCTCATGATCTCTGCGAAGGAGGGATCATCCGGAGGAGACCTGTGACCCAGGTCGTGTGGGTCAGAAGAGGGATGCTGATAGGAGAAGGTGATCTGGAACACTCTGAAGTGTCAGATCTGGAATCCTCCCTCGACGGAGTGTACCGGCGTCGACTGGGTCTCTTGGGGCTGGGTGATCCTGAGGGGGATTTGGAGAGAGGCCTTCTCCTTTCTGAAGATCTGCCCCTAGGAGGTGGCGTCTGCTCCTTGGGGGTTGGCGGTCATCCTACAGACCCCCTAGGTGGAGGAGGGGGCATAGGCAGTGAAGGAGTGGGTGGAGGCGGAGTAGGAGGAGGACGTGTGGTGACCACATCTTTTTTGATGGTGTCCCACCAGAAGGTAAAAAGTTCTTTTACCTCTGCCAGATTCATACCCGACGATGGTCCTGGCGCTGGTGGCCTGTCGCTGGGGTCGGGCGTCGGGTCCTTGGGGGTCTCCCGCTCTGGGGAAGGTTCCCGTGGGAGCCCGGTGTCTCCAGTGTCACCCGCCTGGTCCTCAGGCTGTGTGGCGTCTTCCTGAGATGATTCAATCTGACCGGCGTACGCCGGTGACGGTGGTGCGGTCCTCTTCTCAGGGGTAGCCGACGTTGGTCCCCTGGCCAACGTCTTCAAAGGCAAATGCCTGGCCAGCGACGGGTGTCTAGGTGTCACTGGCTCTTGGGAGCACTGGTAGTGTTTGGCTGACATTGGGTGGGCCATTGTCAGGTCAGATGTCCGTTTTAGGGACATCAGGTCCTTGGTTTTCCAAGGAACTGGATCCAAACCATGGGGAGGCTGGGAAACTGACTTGGCGTCGGTGTCCGTTGATGGGAGGAAGATTTATGGTGCTCCCCGGACTTTGACGAGGCCTTAGAAGAAGTGGAAGAGGCTGACGGCCTGGAAGTCTTCACAGGCTGAAGAGAAGAGGAGCCGCTGGATGACCTGACCTGAACTGGGGGAGGCTGCGACCGAGCCCTGGAGGGAGAGTGGTCCGATTTCGAGCCGGAGCTTCGGGAGTCCGAGGCCTTCACAGGAGACCTGGATCTTTCTTTTTCCTGGTGCTTGTCCCAGTGTTTGTGGGTTTTGCCCGAAGGCTCTCCCTGGGAGGAAGGTTCCTTATCCATGGTTTTAAGTTTCTCCTCCAGGAGAAATGCTTGAAGTGCCTTCTGGCGGCAGATCCTGGTGCGACTGTTGAAGCCCTAGCAGGAGGAGCAGGCCTTGGTGTCGTGGTCCGGGCCTAGGCAGCGCACACAGGCCAAATGTGGATCCTTGAAAGGGATCTGTTTGCAGCAGGCGCACTTCATATGGTGACCCTCTAAAGGAGTGGTTGGAGAGGAAATCAGTTGTTCTAAAGTCGAAAAATAGATGAAAATCGTTGTAGTTCTAATGGTTGTCACGCGCTAGAAAAGGAGACCGAAAGGCCAATACTGGCGAGTCGATGGCAGGAAAAGAACTGGGGATTATGGAGGGACCGCCTCCTTATGTACTACGCCCGACGTCGGGGGCGGGACCAACATTGGAGGCGGTCCCCACTGAAGACTGCTAGCTAGAAAATTTCGGTGGAGTCCTGGCGCCTGCCGGCTTCAGTCCTAATGGTGTAACCTGCTGCAAGAGCTGTATCTCGAAGTGAGATCATCTCCCACTAGAAGACTGGTGACAGCTACAGGACCGGCGATGGCTGTGGGACTGGCGATGGCTGGTAGAGCGCCAACAATGGCTGTTCAACCAACACTGGCTGATTGACTGCCTATGTCTAGAGAAGCGATGGTGGGTCATGCTTGGTAAACGGTAGCAATGTCGGTGTCACCGTTCTTTATGTAAAGTCCAACCATGGGAGTCAGTAGGACTGTGTGAGTGAGACTTTGGTTTATGCATGGGAGAGGACGGTTTAGGCACAGGAGAGGAAGGTTGGTCTCTCCGACCTTGGTTCTTATCTTTATCTTGAGTTGGATTGGGATCTGGCTGCAGTGGAAGGATGTCCTTCTTCACTTGGCCCCTACTAGAACTGGAAGAGGTCTGTCAGCTCTTCTTTTAAGAACTGCAGAGCCACTGGCCCCACCGGGGGGACAACGTTTCTCTGGCGTAGGTGGAGCAATAAGTGAGGAGGAGAGGTCCAGTGGGTCGCTGGGAAAGGGAGTGGATTGATCCCCTTGGTCATCGGGCATAGTTGCCGTACAGACCAGCAGACGTTCAGGGTTCAAGGGGGCTTTGCCAGACATATGCCCTTTGTCTGGCACCATCAAAGGTCTGGAGCTATCAGGCTTGGAGATTGTCGTCAGTTTAGCCATAGATGCTTGAGCGGCTGAGGTACGGTAAGCACAGGCCGGTTTAGAGACTGACTCCCATTCTCAGTGCTCAGTGGTATTACCCAGACCCCTGGGAGAGACCAATGTCGAGACCTTGTGCGACGGGACTGAGGTCCCCACGGAAGATGAGGATGAGGTCCCAACCCCTGAGGTGGAGGGTGATTGCAAGGGTGTGGCCTTCGCCTTCAGGGTAGTCCAGGCCAATGTAGAATCTGAGCCCTGCTTGCCACTCCCCATTGTCATTGTTTTAGCAGGAGTGAAGGAGTCTTGCCACCCCATGGAGTGTTGTGAATGGCGAGAGGAGTGGTCAGAGCACCTCTGAGTTAGAACCTGAGGAGGTCTTCTTCTTGTGCAGGGACTAGGAGTGTGAACGCCCCTTGCACTGACCCCGGTCCTTTTCTCGGGACTTACGTTGGTCCAAGATCTTTTTTTTCTCCTTGTGCTTTGAGGACCGAGAAGAAGATGACGATTTTTCTGCTGGTGAGCTCTGCATTATGGCCTCCTGCTGTTCCAAAATATGGTCTTTTAGTGCCTTAAGGTGGCAAATCCGAGTCCAGCCGGTAAAACCACTGCAAACAAAGCAGGCCTTGGTGTTGTATTCAGGCCCTAGGCAGAAGACACAGGCCTCGTGCTTGTCCTTAGCCAGAATCTGGTGGCGGCAAGCACACGTCTCCTCATGGAGGAAAGTGAAGATGGTGAAGACGACATACAATTACTGATAAATCAGATGAAAAGTGGACTTTTTGATGAAAACAGGTTGGAGAAAGTTATAAATTCACTGGAAACTATTGAAAAAGTTCTAAAAGGCAACTGAAGAGCCAAAGTAAATAGGTTTGTGGTGGGAAAGGAACTGAGGTGGGGCTGGGGACCGCCCTGTGATATGCCATTGGCTGATGCTGGGGAAGAGCTGATGTCGGGGGCAGTCACCGCTGGATACTGTTAGCTAGAAGGTTTCCAACGGGTCCTAATGCGTGGTGGCATAGTCCTAATGGCAATAGTCTGCTGCAAGAGCTCCCACTCAAAGTAAGATCCATGGCTCCATGGGGGTTCACCCACAAGTCTCAGGTAGGTGGAGAACATAGGTGCAAAAACCATAGGTGACTTCCGATGGTGCGGGGCTCAGGAAGTGGGGGGGGGGGGATAAAATGCAAGCAAAAAAAAAAAAGAAGGCGGCCAGCGTGGTACTCTTCCTCGACCTCTTCCACATCAAGGTCCGATGTTTGAGGTGCCAACGATGGCCCACAGCCATCGAGGTGAGGTTGACGACGATGATGCTGGTGACAGCACAGGCTATGTGGACCTGTATGCGCCTAACTGGTGGACTATCACTGAAGTGAATTTAGTCAAAATTTCAATAAGGTTGACGACAGTTGAGGACTGTGTTGACTGGGGGGGGTCAACGGCGCCGGGAGCAATGACCTGACAGAGGGACCCTGAGAGCCTGTAGCCCGAGGGTCTGAGGAAACATCAGGCCTCGACGGAAAGACTGTTGATGATGCTGTCGTCGATGAAGAAGGAGCTGACCAGCCACTCTGAATATCCGGCAGAGGCGTTGTTGGTATGGGTCTGGTAGGCACAGAGACGTGGACAGCAAAATTATGCATCGGCGCAGCCACAGCTGATGAAGAATCCTGGATGAAGAAGGAGAGGCCTTTGGAGAGCAGAACTGCCATGGGGGAAGCGGTCCCTATCTCAGTCATTCTGGTGACTTTTCCCTGAGGACTTATCTCAAGCCTTAGTGGCCTTGGAGTTCAACAACCCTGCTGGCAACTGGGAAGCAGGGACCCCGGAGGACCCCTGCCCAGAACTGGCTACCTATTGTTCCATGAGGAAATTTTTAAGAGCCTTTTTGCATTGCCTGAGGTTTCTTTGATTGAACTTCTGGCAGAGTTCACAGTCGGAGACTTTGTGGCAAGGCCCTAGACAGCAAACACAGAGAGAATGCTTGTCTGTAGAGGCGATCTTTTTTCCACAGTGGCAGTGACAGAAGAGAGAAATCGAATGATTAACTCTTGACATAAACAAAATAAAGGCATTTTTTTATAAAAAAGAGATTCTAAAATAGTAGGTGTGAAAAAGCCGTAGGCGAAAATTGGCTCAAAACTGCGTCTGAGCTTCTGTGGAGACCCATGCGAACGAGTCGACAGTGGGAAAGCACTGAGGTAGAAGCAGGGCCGCTCATGCCTTTACAGGGTTCATGACATCAGCAGGTAGTGTTGGTGGCCCCAGTTGTACTGCTGAAAATCTTCTGTGTGGCCGGCTCGCCGGCGCAGCGGTTGGATTTCTGCTACGCGCCCGGCAACCTGGGTTCGGGAACTGACTCGGGTCATCAGAGGGCCGGCTGGGGGAGAAAGATTGAGCATCCTACGACTGCTCTCCTTCTCCGGAGGGAGGGGGAGGGTTGTCATTGGTGCATGGGGGGACCCCTAGCGGAGGCCAGGGGTGCCACAGCAACTGACATCCACAAGGTTCCTGGGGGCGGAACAGACACTGGTGTCACTGCATGTTTCTGCACCCATACAGAAGGAGAAAAAATCTGCCTGCTGTGCCTGCCCAAATGAAGCCCTCCCCTGCAGCTGTAATCGGCTCCCCAGGTCGACTCCCGCCCTATCCCGTTGTTCGCGGTGCCCTATAGGGCCGGAGAGCCGTGTCTCCACCCTGGGGGGTAATTCAGGGTGTCCCGGGAGTGCAGCTCATCTGAGGATGCTGCAGCTGAGGGGTCCATGACCGGCTGGATGCCTGGCATAAAGCGGAGCAGGCTCCATAAAGAATAAATTAAAAAAAAAAAAAAATCTTCTGTGTGGATCCTGCTTCACCAACAGTGAAGTTCCTACGGTGTGATCTGATGACTGAGATAACCCCGAGAAAGATAATTAATTTTCTGTGTCTTTATAATCCCTCCCCCTTGGGGCTTCAATGATTGTGCAAAAGGCTCAGTGGGTCCAAGCAAAATGCTAATCACAGGAACTGAACCCTAACTATCTTGGGTCCAGAGTCAAGCATCTTGAAACACTGGCTTAAATATTACATATTACAGTTTATTTCTGCCCCCACCAGGTTATCTTATCAGGGCAGATCCCATACCCACATTCACTGGTTCCTAGCTAATAAGTCAGACAGAAGTTTACAATCTGTGGTGCTCTCAGATTTTATTACAAACCACTGCCCTGTTGAATGTATATGGAAAATTATTCTGCCTGAAGTCTTGCCCCAAATCATCCTCCTTCAAGACTACAAGTTCGACCTCGGGGTGTTTTCTGTTGGATCTTGCCTGTGCTGACTGATCTCATGTCCATTTTTCTCCCATCACCAACACCCTCTCTACTTTTACCTAGCCCTTTGCATCAGCACAAAAGGCCAACACCACTTTTTGTAAGGAGGAGATCTGAGAGCACCCCACCAAATGGCTTCATAATGGCCTTGTAAAAGCTTGCTATATAATTCTGTACTGTAGTTTTTTTAAATTGCCATTTAATTCTGTACCATAGTTCTTCTAAAATCTCTATCTGTACTGAAAAGCTTGAATGGATGTGTGAGGCTAAATGAGATAAAAGTTAGTTGCTAGAGGCATGCCAGATGACCGGAGAAGGATTACAATCTGTCTTGTACTACAGGACCCTCTGACCCATTAATGGGCCAGCTGAAAGCCAAAAATGAAAATTACGTACCTACCATAATTCTTGATCTTCCTGTGTATCTTCACCGTTCATCACTGTTGGGTGTCTGGCCGGGAGACAAGCACCCTGCAGGCGATTGTTTTTTTTGGAAGAAGCCAGTGCTGTTGGCGCTGCCCACGAGGCCAACGCATTGCGTGGCGCTCATGGGCTGGCCAGAAACGGCCATTGGATCCTCCTCCACCTCAGTTCTGTATGCCAGGGAGACAGAAGGAAAGAAGGTACAGAGAAAATAAGGACGAAGCAAGGAAGCCCAAGAGACAGCAAAAGGAAAATGAGCAAATGAAAAACAATAAGCTGACGAGAGAACAGAGAAGAAGAGGGACCTGAAGGTTATGGGCCGAGAAGGCCCCAGTCCCTGGATGACCAAAGGTAGGAAAGGAGAAAGAGAGAAAGGGACAGAAAAGGAAGTTTTAGAGAGAGCAGGATGAGAGGGAGGCCAGAACCCACCAGGAAGAGGGCTGATCAGGAGACCACCAAGATATGGGTTCAAGGGAGGCTCCGAAGATTTGGATAATCACGATGGGTAAGGCTCTCCCTAGCCCTGTTCCTAACTCCCGAGGGGAAAATCCTGCTCTTCCCTCCCCCCCTGCAGTTACTGAAAGAAGAAAACAGGTTTTCAGGGGGGGAAGGGAGAGAAGGAACCCCTAAAATAATATCATCCACACAGGGGAAGGTAAGAGAGAAAGAAAGAGAGAGAGAGAGAGACAACAAGGGGCAAGGGAATTATGGTCTGCCCCAGAACCACCCATCCTGGAAGACTGAGAATACCAGCTGAGGTTCAGGATAGAGAAAGGGCCCACCAGAAGACTGTAAGGAAAAAAACCCTAAAGGGCCCCACTCGCCCATTTCCAACCCCTCCCCCCGGAAGGCCTCCTGGCAGCCTGCCAGAGAGAACAGGAGAGAAATAACCCATGGGGAGTGGTGAGTAGGGAGATGGTATGGCTCAGGGACTGAGGCCTTGTGAGGGGAAGGTGGGAGGGATTCAGGGATTATACACAGGAAGATCAAGAATTATGGTAGGTACATAATTTTCATACCTTACCTGTGTCAGTCTTCACCATTCATCATTGTTGGGTGAGTACTGAGCTCCCCTGAAGGGGGCCCAAGAAACCCTGAAGGAATAAAATCCCTCAGTCCCCCTGAGGGGAAGAATGGGGGGAAGGGGGACCCTCCACTAGCGCGTTAGGCCTGGGACTAGTCAGGATGAGGTGGGATCCCATGAACCTTAGGGAAAGGGAGATGCCCCTAAAGTTCCCATCTCGCCCTGTGGGAGAAAAGATGGGTCTCCTGGAAGGAGGCCAGTAACCTGTGCTGGGCCAAAGGTGACAACCTTGAAAGGCGAAGCCTTGCCATCCACCTAATGCAGATCGTTGTGTCCGTAAGCCGTGAAGTGAACTCATTGGTGTCGTAAGATACCCTTGACTGGTGCCTCGCCAACTCCAGGCCTATCACGGAGAGGGCTTTGGCTTGCCGGGTAGCCTCCGAGTCAGGCAGCGATGCTAGTGCCTGGCCCAGGATCACCCACAGATGCCTGCTGTAGGCAACGTGGTGTGCCTGATGTGAAATGATAGCAAGCATCATTATTCATCCTTGCAGAAGAGAAAGCTCTCAACCTCAGCTGATCAAACTCCTGAGAGTCTGGATCAAGGAGTTTGTCATGGACTGGGTGTCTATGCCCGGACAGGATGCCCAGACATGTTAGTCCAGAAGATGGAAGAGGCAAAGATCCTGAAGACCCCCGGGTTGCATAATACCACCTCCGACAGTCCATAGGGGCTGGTTCTGAGCAGCATGGAAGCTGCCAGACACTGTACGATGCCTGCTGGAAAGGAATCAGCCAGGATGGTACCACCAAATGATGTGCCCTGTATTCACCTAGAAAGGCTTGCATAGCACACTTGGTATTGTCTCGGACATAACAAGAGATGTGCAAGTCTCTGACCAGCCTTGAAAGGAAGCGTTGATACTGGGCCTGATCAGTGTCTGAGGACAGATGGCTCCTCTTCCCCTGTGGAGGAAGACGAGGAGGTCAAGGAACTTGCAGAGTCAGACTCTGGCTGTGGAGGGGGAACTAGTTGGAAGAGCTGCTCGTCCATGGCCCTAACATACTGTGGGAAAGCTGCAGCCTGAAATCTGAACTGTTCCCAGGTCAAAGGCCCCAGAGGACCCACGTGGCCTGGGAGAAGGGGAGCTGATCACAGAGGCATGGGCGAACTTGCCTCCTGATGTGACGTATCTCTGCCAGAGCTAGAGGAATCTACAGGAGAACCTGGCTTCAGCGGGAATCCACAGGTCTGTAAATTCACTGACCTGTTAAGGAACACAAATCAGTCAGGACTTAACCCTGTAGGGTGAGCTACTCTATCAGGGGAAGGGGACCGCATGGATCCAGAAGGGCAGTCCTCAGCCCCACCCAATGAGACCTCCCTAGCAGAGGATGAAAGGAGCAGACCGGGCTCAGCACTATGACTCCTGCCCTGACCCCCAAGGGCCACAGGAGTGTGCTGATGTCCTTCACCCTGTTAACTCTGAGAAAGTGCTCTTCCTCGCACCTTGTGCCAAAGAGCCCCCTAACTCAGGTGACCTCCCTAAAGGAGGCCGCAGAAGGGGAGGGCTCAATCTGGATTCTAAGAGGGGGACAGCAGCTACCCCCTCACTCTGAAACACAATCACCACACCCACAGCAGTGGGACCACCATCCCACAGCTGACCCCCTAAGCTGCCATTGGCTCGAGAGTCAGCACGAGCCACAGTCACCAGAGCCATAGGAGGGAGCCCATGGGGAGGTGCAAGGATGCTAGGCCATGGGGAAATCCTCTGACTCCAAAGAATCAGGCCTCCAGTCCACATCAGCATCCAAATCATCTGGCTCCAAAGAGGAGGCCATCAAGAAGTGCTCCAGACCGGCAGCCCCAGGAGTTCCCCCAGTCATGGTGTGCGACCCGGCCCTACACCCCTTGCAGTCCCGTCCTGATCACCGGAGCCATGAACGGCCCCAGTATCCGAGATGGTGCAGTCGGGCGGTGCAGGGGAACACCCCCTGCCAGGACCCACAGCCATGGATCCCTGACAATGGGGGAGCCTGCACCTCTGAAGAGGTGACTGCCAGAGTGGTGCTCCCAGCCCGGGTCCAAACAGAGCCGGACTGGACCTTTGGCACTGCAGTAGGAAGCTCCTCTATGGCAAGGCATGAAGAAGAGGAAGCCTCCTCTTCACTGGACTGTGTAGGCCTGGGAAGGGACCCAGAGGAAAGGCCAAGTGTCCTACACTTGAACTGATGCAAGTGACGATGCCCCCCGATAGTTGTCAGAGCCCTGCCAAATTTTAATGCACGGTGCTCCAAAACTCAGCTGTTCATAGAGAAGCAGGCATCGCAGGAATCCATGTCGTGTTGAGCTCCAAGGCAGGAAAGGCAAACATGCTGGTTGGTAATGGAAATCTGTCTGCCGTAGTGACACCGACGCATGGGAGGCCGACCCATTTTCTTCAATAGTTTCTTGTCCCGAGGATCAGGCATGACACGTACGGTAATTTAAAAAACAAACCAGAATAGACTTGACGCCATATAATAAAAAGGAAAGATCTTACGTCTGGAACGGCGTCCAGTAGGCAGCAGAACTGAAGTAGAGTCATGGTGGAGAATTGAAGAATGGCAATAAAAGGCTCCAAGGCGTCGACGTCGACTAGACCGCGCAGAAAACTCTCAAACAAGGGTGCTATCTCACTTATACAGTCAGAAGAGATGCAAGTCACAAGTGGGGTACCTCAGGGATCGGTCCCGGGGCCAGTCATCTTCAATATCTTCATCAGTGACATTGCACATGGACTGGAGGGTAAGGTCAGTCTGTTTGCAGATGACACCAAGATCTGCAACAGAGTAGATGATCCAGATGGGGTGGGCAGAATGAGAAGAGATCTGGATAAACTAGCAAAATGGTCTGAAGAGTGGCAACTGGAGTTTAACACAAAGTAGTGCAAGATCATGCACATGGGGAAGAAAAACCCTGAAGCCACCTATAGGCTGGGAGGAGAGTTGCTGGCAGTCACAAAGGAAGAAAGAGACTTGGGCGTCATCATCACAGATGACCTGAAATCATCCAAGCAGACCACTAAAGCAGTATGTAAGGCTAGAGGGATGTTGGGGTGTATTAGTAGGAGTATCACAAGTCGGAAGAGGGAGGTAATAATCCCTATTTACAAGACACTATTTAGGCCCCATCTGGAGTACTGTGTGCAGTACTGGAGGCCACACCTTCACAAGGACATTAACCAAACTGAGGCAGTCCAGAGAAGGGCAACCAAAATGGTGCAGGGACTGCATCAGAAAACATATGAGGACATATTAACAGAGCTGAATATGTATACCCTAGAGCAAAGGAGGGAGAGAGGTGATATGATTGAAACATTCAAACACCTTAAAGGCATTAACAAGGTGAAAGAGTCTAACATGTTTCAGTGTAAGGCATATGTCCATTTTTGTAACATGGATATACATATGTCTCCACGGGTTGGGGAAGGATGAGGTTACCTGGCACAAGAGACCTAGGTTTGGCTACTCTGCACAGGGGCACCCAAGTAAATCCAACTACAGGAAGCAATAACTGTAATGTCCAGAACCAGAATTGGGATTTTTCAGTGTGGCTTTATTTATTAACTCACTGAACATAAACAAAGCTCTGTATGATCCCCCCAAAGGGCTACGTAACTGTAATGCAGATTAGAGGTTAAACACAGCGGTCCATTTGAGGAATGAACACAATAGAACAGTTGTCTGGCTTTGGACCCACCAGGCACTCAGCCCGGACTTTGCATGCGCATTGGATACACAGCCCGACTGGCCCGGCTCCCCTGCCGACCACTCGACTGATGGTCCACTTGGCGAATGAACCCAAACTCTACTTGGAAAGACATCCCATCAAACAAGGAGGCTCCCAAACTGTGTGGCTCCCCACACCACTTGAAGTCTGCGACTCCTAGAGAGATTTGTTTTCGTACATCCAAATCGAAACTCCCATCAAACAGGGAGACTCCCATCCAAAAAGGAGTAAAGTTCCCATCCTGTGGCTCCCCACACCACTTAGAGTCTGCAACTCCTAGAGAGATTTTCAAGTTGCGACCCACGGTCTGGGTACCCACCCCATCACTGGCCAAGCGCATGAGGCGAGTAGCAAAAACAGAAGAAATCCATAGAGGTGGATCTGGTTACTAAAGATGGGGATTTATCCACCTCCAGCTCCCACAGCCCATACCCGGCCATTTTTCTGAACACACAGAAACTTTAGGACTGTAACATGTAGATTGCATGGTGGATGAACTGACGCCCCCCCTCTACTGTGAACTCTAAATCCATTTAAACTTTAAACTGACTGCTCCATTTGTTCGTCCTAGTGTATATAGTTCTCCCAAACAGCAGTCCCCAATAAAATCATTTGAAACTTGAAACTGAATTGACTGCTCCATTTGTTCGTCCTAGTGTATATAGTCCTCCCAAACAGCAGTCCCCAATAACATTTCCTGACTGAAAAACAGTTGTTTGCCCCTTAAACTGGAGCCAAACACTCACCCAATCGTTGCAGGGCCCCACAGGCGAAGTCCTTTAACCTTTGCTGTATTGTAGAACAGCCAACACAAAATCAGGCAGCTTCTTTCCTTGGTGGGTGAAGGGGATTGCCCCTGGAACCCACAGAGACCTTTTCCTACCCCCCCCGGAGGGAGGGGACACTGAGACCGAGGGGACGGTCTCCACCACTTTATAAATGGTGAAACACAGAAAAACTTCCTTCTGTGTAGAGGCAAAACTCAAACTACAGACTGATGCTTCCTTCTTGCTCAAGGACAAAACTAAACTGACCCTCTCTTTGAATCCCAAAGTTCTAAGAACTCTCTGAGCTGAAGATTCCAAATGTGGCTCATGCAGCTGTAACAATTCTATATAATGATGTCATCTCTCCAGTCTCAGTTGTGACTGAGGACAGAGTGAGACAGTGTGAAACCCATTTAACTGAAGTTTCACAAGCTACCTTCCCTGCCTACCACTAGGTCTTACTGGGATTCTAGTAACCCCGGGTAACAAAGGGGTTACATCAGTATAAGAAAAATAGCAGAACAAGAGGACACAGAATGATATTAGAGGGAGGCCAATTAAGGGGTAATGTGAGGAAGTTCTTTTTCACAGAAAGGGTGGTGGATGCATGGAACGGCCTACCTCAGGAAGTGGTGGATATGAATACAGTGCAGGGCTTCAAACAGGCGTAGGGTAGGCATAAGGGAGCAATACAGATGAGTATGAATAGATAGGCTATTGACAGAGCAAAGGTCAATGGCACATTCATAAGGTAGAAAAAGAAATGGGAAGACTGGATGGGCCTTGCGGTCCTTATCTGCCATCTATGTTTCTATGTTAATGGTAGCAGAAGCAGAACTGAGGTGGAGGAGGATCCAATGGCTGTTTCTGGCCAACCCATGAGTGACATGCAATGTGTCGGCCTTATCGGTGGCCGGCTCCTCCTTCCAAAAAATAAAAAATAAAATCCACATGGTGCCTGTCTCTGGTCATACACCCAACAGCGACGAAAGGTGAAGACTGACACAGGTAAGACCAGCATTTTATGTTTCAAAGCAAAATTAAACTTAAGTTACCGGAGACGCCCTGGCTAACAACTGAAGCAGTTACTCCTGCTGTGCAAGACACAAGGTAGGACAAAGGAAATGTCTTTCAGAATACACAAACCTGTGACTCCAGATCAGATCAGTTTCCCAAGAGGACCCAGCTCTCAAGACATAAGGAACTGGCCAATGTCATACGACACGTGTGCTGAGGGTGGATGGAGACTGGTTTCTGGAAACCTTGTTAACTTGAGTTTTGTGAGAGACAAGTTAGTCATGTTTTGGGACCTCAAGAAGTAAACATCTAAGGTTCAAGTCTGCTCTGATTCACCAAGGTGCCCTGTGTGGTAAGCTCTCTCTACTTTAGGAAAGTTAGGAAATGTTAAGATTTTCTGTATGTTTTTATCTATGTTCAAAACATTTTCTTTTTCTCTCTGTAGGAGTACTTTTCCCCATAGTCTTAGTTTAGTATCCTGTATTATATGTGTAAATATCTTGGGAGTATTGAAGCTTTTACTTTATATACTTCATGTTTTTGTGACAGAGTCCTTTGAGGTAAAGATAAATGGATTATAACTGACAAAAACTGTTTCTCCATCTCTGAACAGAGGGCTACAGTTACCAAATTTTGTTTCAAAAGTGGTGTTTTCAGCTGTGATATAGATGGGTGAGTTGTTAAAGTAATACAGTTGGCCAACCATTTGGACACACACTGTTTAGAAACTGAAATATTCTCTTTCCCAGGGTAAAAAAACAAATAACTAAGAGGACTTTCTGCAATCCTTGGTATGGTGTGTGTATAGTATCTGAGAATTCTATGCACATCTGGAGTATTGAACAATGCTTCCCCAGAACTGGCATGCTCTGGATAATCAACAAGCAGGTGGATAGACTGATTTAGGGTAAACTCAGACACCGCCTTAGGGAGGAACTTAGGATATGCATCCCGAAGGGGTCCTCCTCCTCCTCCTGGGATTAGGCTTCCCTTTCTCTCCCTTCACTCACCTCTACTGGCCTTCCTCTCCCTCTTGCAGGGTTCTCCGCATCCTGAAGGGGTCCCTCAGGGACTAGGCTTCTCCCCTCCTCCTCAATTCACCCTTTCCTCCATGGATCTGCGTCATTTACATCTTTTTCCCCAATTAACATTTTGTTTTGCCATACACACTTAGATCCACCTGTCCCTCTTGCACTTTTTGTACCTTTTTACTCTTCTTTGTATGATCTCCAATTGTTGCCTCTCTCAGCTCCATCTTTCTTTCCTTTTTCATAGTAGCTAAACTCCATCTCCTTTTGCTTACTTTTTCCATGTTTGTGTTGACCCTACCTCCCCCTGCACTGATGATGGTTCTCTTATTACCTTATTGTACGTTACACTGCATTACCTGTCTTATGCAAATGCCTGCTCTATCAATGCACCTTATTGTACTGTATACTGTATATTACACCTGTCTTATGCAAATGTTGACTTATGTAACTTGAATGTATGTTTCACTGCTCCATCCTCATTGTACCCCCAACCCCAGGTTGCACCAGGAGACGAGCAACTTGTTGCTCAGTGTGCCTTCCTGGTGAAACATTTCAATAAATAAAAATAAATTAGTGCGCAAAGACACCCTCTCTTTGTGGAAAATCAAATAAGGCTGCTCACACGAGAGCCTATAGCTCTGAAATCCTTAGAGTAGAAGTAATAGCAACTAAAGATAACATTTGCCATGACTAAAAGTGTAGCTCACAAGACATGGCTGGCTCAAAAGGAGGCATTCAGCTTTTCTAGAATGAAATTCATGTCCCAAGCCAGCACCAGATTAGGGATAGTAGGCCTCAAATGGAGAATGTCTCACAGAAAAGTACGGGCCACACCCAACTGGGAAACAGTACTGCCATCAATGGACACACGGAAGGCTGATATAGCAGACAGGTGCACTTCAATAGAAAAATATTGGAGCCCCGCATCTGATAATGACAGGGGCTACCCTAGAACCAGGCTCACTGGGCAAATGAAAGGGTGCAGGTGATGGGAAGCTGCCCATACAGCAAAACGCTTCCACTTCATCAAATAAGTGGTCCTGGTGCAGGGTCTTCTTGCAGCCACCAGAAGGGCAGCCACCTTTTGGGACACCCTGAACCGAGCAATGGCTATTTCTTCAGGAGCCAAGCATGCAGATGGAGGGAATTGAGGTCTGAATGGACCAGGGTCCCCTGTGCCTGTGTCAACAGGACCCTGAAGAGGGGCAGGGGAAAGCACAGTTATGTAAGAAGTTACCCTAACAGTAGATCTTTGAGAGAAGCTCTTTCAGAAGGCCACACCGGTAGAACTGACAGGCACCAGGACCACAAGGAAAACATCTAGCTAGAAGTGTACCACAGGGTACCATCCACTGCCATCAGTCAACCTAGCCTATAAAGGTGGGTCGTCCCCTATACCTACCTCTGTTCTCCCACCGAAGATCCAACATGGGCAGCAAATGGAGAACCAGGGAGGTTTCCCTGAGAGCCAAAAGAAAGACAGAAGTAGTGCAAGTGAAAAAGAGCAGCAGGGGAAGGAGGGAGGGAAAGCAGTGCCTGCTGCAAGAGCTTCTCTCGAAGATCTACTGTTACGGTAAGTTCTTATGTAACTGTACTATCTTACTTCAAGGAAGGGTCTTGCAGAAGGCCACACTGGTAGGACTGAGTCCCAAGCAGTACCGGGTAACACCAGAAAAACACCACCAGAAGGAGGACAGATCAGCAGCCAAGAGCGCAGGAGAGAAGACCCTGAAGTGCTGCTAGGCTAAAACTGGCCCTGCGCCTAGAGGCGATGTCCAGACTGTACTGCGTGATGAAGGTGTGGCTAGAACTCCAGGTGGCAGCTGAACAAATGTCTGCAGCAAAAACATTTCTGAAGGTGGCCATTCCTCTGGTGGAGTGGCCTTTGACCACTCCTGACAGGAGTTTGTTGTACTTGCAGTAACAATAAACAATGCAACTGGCTAACTACTTAGACAAACACTGTTTGGGAACAGGAGTGTCCTCTCTCTCTTGGGGGTGAACAAAACAAATAAATGGTCACATTTCCTGAAAGGCTTTGTGCGGGTCATGTAGTACCGCAAAATCAAATGCATTTCCAAAGTATGGAGCAAGGCCTCCCCTTGATTAGAATACTCAGGAAAATAAACTGGAAGGTGGCTGGATTGAGTCAAACTAAACTCCGACACCACCATGGGTAAAAACCTAAGACACCCTTGTCTTTGTGAAAAAAACAAATAAGGCTCCTTACACATTAAGAGCTTGGAGCTCAGAAATCCTTTGAGCAGAAGTAACAGCAACTAAAAAGAGCACTCTCCACAACAAAAAGCACAGCTCGTAGCTTGTGGCCAGTTCAAAGGGCGGGAAAGTGAGTTTCTCCAACATAAAGTTGAGGTCCAATGGAGGGACCAAGTCCCAAATGGGAGGCTTCAGATGCAAAATGCCCCACAGGAATGTGTGGGACACTTCGAGCTGGGCGACGACTTCACCCTCAATAGTTGCAAGGTACACAGAGATGGTGGAAAGGTGCACTATGAGTGAGGAGTACCCCAAGCCTGAATCCGAAAGGGAATGAAAGTACTCCGAACACCTGATTCACTGGGCAGGTGAAAGAATCCATATGGTGAGCAGCAGCCCAAAGGAAGAAACGCTTCCATTTCATAATGTAATTGGCTCTGGTGGAAGGTTTCCTAGGAGCCACCAGGATGTCTGCAACCCTAGAGGACACCCCGAAGCAGTAAATGGCTGAGGCTGCAGGAGTCATGCATGGAGATGCAGGGACTTGAGCTTCAGATGGACCAGGGTGCTCTGGTCTTGGAAGAGCAAGCCGTTGCACAGAAGAAAGGACACTGGAGGTTACACCACCAGCTGTTGCAGCAAGTGGAACTAGATCTGACATGGCCAGAAGGGAGTTATAAGAATTATCTCCGTCCCTTCCAACTGGAGCTTGAGCAGAACCCTCTGTAGGACAGGGAAGAGAGGGAAGGAAGGAAAGGCGTACAGAAACCACCTCTTCCAGGAGAAGGACAATGCGACTCATCAGAAAACTCCAGCCCCGGGATCGAGCGAGCAGAAAAGTAGCAGTTTTGCATTGAGTGGAGATGTAAAGGGGTCCAACTGTGGACGATCTCACTTGCCGAAGAGATCTTCGACAACCAAGGGTAGAAGCTCCACCTGTGAGCCTGCGACCTGGAGTGGCTGAGAATGTCAGCCAAGATGTTTTGAACACCTGGAACATGTACAACCAAGAGATCCAGACCACACTCGATGGCCCAATACCAGACTCTCATCACCTCCCGACATAGCGGATTGGGAAGATGAGATGAGTCTGAAAGGCCTGCAGAGTGTAAAGGACCACCTTAATCGCTAGGAAGTTGCTATGGAGACCCTGTTCTATGTCATCCAGCTACCCTGGGTCTGGTGATTGGCTAGATGAGCACCCCATCCCAAGCCGGATAGGTCTGTCATGAGAATCTGACGGGGGCATGCGGAGAGCTGAAAGGAGACTCCCGAAGGAGGTTGGCCAGATCCAGCCATCATGACATAACTCTCTGGTCCAGGTCGAAGACCAGGACAAACTGGTCCAGGTTGTCTGTGCGTTGGTCCCACCAGACCCTCAAGGTCCACTGAGGAACCTGCATATACAGGTGAGCCAGGGGAACCATTGCAATAGTCACTGCCATGTGGCCCAGAAAGTACAGGAACACTCTAGTGGGGACCTACCAGCTGGAGGAAACCAGATGGGCCTGCTCCATCAGTCGCTCTGCCCTGTCCTCGAGGGGAAAGGCCTTGCCCTGCCTGGTGTCCAGGACTGCCCCAATGTATTGAACACGCTGGCAAGGGGAGAGGCAGGACTTCAGTAGATTGATAGTGACCCCCTGAGGCTTGATAAAGGTAGAACATGTATTCCAGAATCTGAACCAGGCAATCCCTGGAGGGGGCCGCTAGCAGTCAATTGTCCAGGTAGAGGAACATGTAGAATCTCTGCCGCCTCAATGTAGTTGCCACTACTGCCAGGCATTTTGTAAATACCCGGGGGTGGCCGAAGAAAGGCCAGAAGGGAGGGCCCAGAAATAAAAATTTGCTCCCTGAAAGTGGAACTGAAGGAAGCAACAATGGATAGATAAGCATCCTGCATGCCCAGTGAGCAGAGTCAGTCCCCATGGTGCAAAAGAGGTAACAGACCCTGGAAATGACCATCTGGAAGCACTTGTACAAGATGTGCAGATTCAGAAGGCTCAGGTCCAGGATGGGTGAAGATCTTCCTGGGGATGAGAAAGAAGTGAGTAAAAGTACAGTTACGTAAGAACTTACTGTAACAGTAGATCTTTGAAAGGAACTCTTTCAGCAGGTTACACCATAAGGACTGAAACAGCCAGGTACAAGAATCCCACGGAAACCTTCTAGCTAGCAGTCTAAGGTGGGAGACTGCCCCCTGACATCGGCCAATGGTATAAAAGGGGCTGTCCCCCAGCCCCACCTCAGTTCACCCACCAGAGACCCTGGCACAGCAAAGGATTGGAGAACCGAGGAGAATCCTCAAACTGAGGATACATACATGGAATTAGCAGATAATGCAGAAGCAGATATCAGGGAGAAGGAGGGAAGGAAAGCAGTACCTGCTGCAAGAGCTTCACCCGAAGATCTACTGTTATGATAACTTCTTACGTAACTGCACAATCTCACTTCAAGAGGGAGCTCTTGCAGCAGGTTACACCATAAGGACAGAGTCCCAAGCAGTACAAAGACAACCCTTGACAGACAGAAAAAAAGCAGAAAGCTGGAATCCTCATGAAAGTAGGCCCTGCAGGACAGTGAGGCCAAAGCCTGTCCTGTGCCTGAAGGCGATGTCCAAACTATAGTGTTTATTGAAAGTGTGGACTGAATTCCAGGTGGCAGCTGCACAGACATCTGCCACTGACACGTTATGGAAAGACGCATAAGAAGCAGTAATTCCCGTAGTAGAATGGCCTCTTGGCCTGGTAAAGGCTTGTCATATTTCTGGTAGCAGTAAACGATGCAGTGAACCAACCACTTAGACAAAGTCTGTTTGGAAACAGGTGCCCCTAAAGTCTTCGGGACGAACAAAACAAACTGATCAGATTTTCTGAGATCCCAGGAACGAGTCAAATAATAATGAAGAACCCAGTCCCAGTGAAAATCCACAGTGTGCAATAGATCCTCCCCTCGATTTGAATGCTCTGGATAATAAACTGGAAGATGGATGCCCTGATTGGGGTAAATTCAGACACCAACTTAGGCAGACACTTAGGATTTGTCTGCAAGGATATCCTGACTTGTGGAAAACTGAAAAAGGATCTTTGCACATCTGAGCCTGATGCTCAGAAATCCGGGCGGAAGTAACAGCACCTAAAAATAACGCTTTCCATGACAGCGCAATCCGCAATCCACAGCTGGCTCGAAGGGAGGCAAAGTCTCTCCAAAAGAAACAAAAGGTCCCTTGGAGGGATGGGATCCCTGATGGGAGGTTTCAGATGTAATATACCTCACAGGAAAGTGCGGGGTAAATCCAACTGGGCAAGAACCTTGCCCTGTACTAGTGCATGATATGCAGAAGCAGCAGACAAATGCACCTTAATGGAAGGGTAGCTAAGGCCTGAGTCTGACAGAGAAAGAAGGAACTCAAGGACAGAGTCTAAAGGACAGGTAGAGGGATCAAGGTGACGTGTGGAAGCCCAGATACAAAACTGCTGCCACGTCTTGGCATAGGTGGCCCTAGTACAAGGCTTTCTGGTAGCAAATGAAGACCTCTGCTAGGGGGAACCCCAAACCGGGTAACTGCTAAGTCTGCAGGAGTCATGCATGTAGGTGTAGCAACCGGAGATTCAGATGGACTACAGTCCCTCTCTCCTAAGAGAGCACATGCGAGCTCACAGGAAGCGGGGGTTCCACTGTGAGTTGCTGAAGTAGAGGGAACCAAATCTGTCGCAGCCAGTAGGAAGCAACTGGAATCATGTCTGCTCCCTTTGACTGCAATTTGAGAAGGACCCTCTGAATTAGCAGGAAGGGAATAAAAGCATAAAGGAACCTACCTGTCCAGCAAAGGGATGTGTTTCACCAGAAAACACCAGGCCCTGGATCTAACGAGCAGAAACTGGGCAGTTTGGCATTGAGTGAGGATGCGAAGAGGTCCAACTCGGGACGATCCCATCTTACCAACAGCTCTTCTGCTGCCTACTGCAGAAATCCCCACTCGTGAGCTTTGGACTGAGACTGGCTTAGGTTGTTGGCCAAGGTGTTTTGGATACCTGGAACATGCATGGCTGAGAATTCCAGCTGGTGCTCAATGGCCCAGTACCATACCTTCATGGCTTTCCTGCAGAGGGAATACAAATGAATTCCCCCCCGCTTGTTAATGTAAAAGACCACCAACATGTTGTCTGTCTGGATAAGAAGGTGGCCCGGGGCTAGATTGGTCTGAAAAGCCTGCATGGCAAAGAGGATCATCCTCATTTCCAAGACATTGATGTGGATGATTTTCTCCAAAGCAGACCATGTACCTTGGGTCCGGCGGCCTGCAAGATGAGCGCCCCAGCCCGGGCCAGAGATGTCCGTGGTTAGCATTCCCCCAGAGAGGTTGGAAGAAGTTCACCACCACTGCAGAGTCTTCCAAACTGACTCCAAGGCTCTCACAAGTTGTTCCAAGTTGTCCGTGCATTGACCCCACTGGACTCTCAATTTCCATTGGGTCACCCTCATGTGTAGCCGTGCCAACTGAACAGCTGCAATGGCTACAGCCATGTGATTCAGAAGCCTAAGGACCACTCTGCAAGGAACCAGGTAAGCCAAGGAGACCTCCTGAACGTGAGCTTGGAAGCGATCCGCCCCGTCCAGAGGCAGGCAGGCTTTGCCTTGGATGGAGTCAAGTAACGCTCTTATCAATTGTAGCCATTGGCTCAGCCACAGGGAGGACTTGGGGAGGGTCAATGTGATTCCCAGGTCACGGAACAAAGAAAAGGTGTCTTCCATGGTGTGCAACAGTTTTTCCCTGAAGGAGGCTGTGAGAAGCCAGACATCCAGGTATGGGAAGATGTAATGGCCTTTCCTCCTTAAGGCTGCTGCCACTACCATGAGGCACTTCGTAAAGACCAGAGGAGCCAAGGATAGGCCGAACGGCAGAGCTCGGAAGAAAAAATTACTCACCATAGTAATGTTGTTTCTTCTAATAGAGTCTTGCTGTAGTCTGACTATAGGCAGTTAGTCCCAGCACTTGAACTGCTCTGGAGAGTAAAGGGTTAGCTCTATGCAAAGGCATAGAATATTGAGCTCGAACTTGGTTTTCAAACCTCTGTCTGTGGTACTCTGAAGTGTAACTGTCAGATTCTTACGAGCACTAAACTAACTAACTCAGAGGTAGAAATTGTTTCTAAAATTTTAGTGCCACATGGCAAAAACAAGGTGTTTGGGGTCAAAAGACTTAAGTCGAGAACCCCAAAAAGAACACAGCAGGTAGTGAATTACCCAAAAAAGTTAATAACTAGAAAAAAAAACCTAAAGAGATGGAGGCATGTCCAGTACACCTCTGGGGTGCAGCACTGTGACTGCCCCACCACATCCCAAAACTACTATGTTCTAGGAGGGCAGGCAGGGAGGGAGGTAGGGAGGTCAGAATACAGCAAGACTCCACTAGAAGAAACATTACCATAGTCATTTTTTCTTCAAACATGAAGTCTTGCTGTATTCTGACTATATGCAGACTACCAAGCTGTACCCCCTTGGAGGAGGGAGTCACAGAACCTATTTTGGGAACAGGCTCTGCAGCACAGCCATGCCAAACCTAGCATCACTTTGTGACAATGTCTAGAGAGTAATGCTTGGTAAATGTGTTAACATATTTCCAGGTGGCTGCTTTACAGATCTCTGGCAACCGAAGCAGCTGTACCTCTGGTAGAATGAGCCCTCAGGCCTGAGGGAGGTTCTTTCCCAAGCTTTGAAAAGCAGAACTGGATACAAGAGACAATCCACCTGGCAACTGTTCTCTTGGTAGTAGGTTTGCCCTTTCCCACTTCTCCATAAGTGAGAAACAACTGAGAACAGTCATTTCTATAGGCCTCAGTATGCTCCACATAGTAACTAAGGGCCCTCTTTACATCAAGACTGTGTAATTTTCTCTCCCCAGAGGAAGAATGGTCAGTGAAATATACAGGCAATGACATAGATTGATTCAAATGAAAGTCCGATACCACCTTGAGAAGAAACTTTCTATTGGTTCGAAGGACCACCTTATCCCTGTGAAATGAAACGTAATTAGGTTCCACTTATAAAGCCTATAATTCACTGATTCCCCTGGCAGAAGTAATGGCTACCAAGAACAGTTTTCCAAGTCAAGTATTTCAACTACTGAGGATAAAGGCTCAAAAGGGGGCTGCATAAGCTGTGTTATAGATATATTCAGATCCCAAGAAGGGGTAGGCTCCCTGAAGGGAGGATTAACATGTACTAAACCCTTGAACTATTTCTTGAAAACTGGATGAGAAGCTTGGGAAGATCCTTTACCAGCAGAAAGGAAGGCAGACACAGCTGCCAAGTGTATCTTGAGAGTAGTAGGCTGGAGGCCTAAACTGTTAAGATTCACCAAATAGTCCAAAACAGTGGCAATATCAGACAGCTCTGGTTTGACATGCCTTTGGGAACACCAAAACCCAAATCTTTTCCATCTGGAGTTGTAAATCTTTCTAGTAGCAGGTTTCCTGCTAACCTTTAAAACCAAGGCTGATTGGAACAGGTGCAAGTTTGCATATTCTAACTCTTCAAGTGCCAGGCTTTGAGTCTGAGAGTCTGAAGGTTGGGATACAGAATCCTCCCTTGGGAGGAAGTGAGTAGATTGTACTGTCTGGGAAGACACCAAGGCATTGTTACTGACAGAGACAACAGTAGAGGATACCAAGGCTGTCTGGCCCTATCTGGAGCCACCAGAATCACTTTGTAAGGTTGAGATCTGATCTTGATCAGGATCCTGAATATCAGAAGAAAGGGAGGAAATGCATACAGAAACCTGCTTGTCCAATTCAGTAAAAGAGCATCCTGAGGGACAGGACCAAGAAGAGGTGGTCTGCAACAGTAAAGAGGAAGTTGCTGATTGTCCAGGGCTGCAAAGAGATCTATTTCTGGAGTGCCCCATCTCTTGAAAATGACTTGAAGAACTAGAGGGTTCAGGGTCTATTCGTGGTGGCCCTGAGAAATCCTGCTGAGAGCATCTGCTAGAATGTTATCCTTTCGTGGGAGATGCACAGCCATCAGGGAAGCCTGAAGGGAATAAGCTAGAGACCATACTTTCATGGCCTCTGTGCACAAAGCCGAGGACCGAGTGCCTCCCTGCTTGTTGATGTACCACATGGTTGTGGTATGGTCTGTCCTGATCTGCACCACTTTCCCTTGAACAACAGTTGACAATGTCTGAAGTGCTAGAAAGACAGCTCTCAATTTGACAAGATTTATGTGTAGAACGGACTCCTGGTGTGACCAGGTTCCCTGAACTGTAAGATGATCCAGATGAGCCCCCCAACCTAGTAGGGAGGCATCTGTGGTGAGAATCATAGAAGGAGCCTGACTGATAAATGGGACACCTTGCCAAAGATTGTCCTCCTCCAGCCACCATTGGAGGGCCTGGATTAGAGTTTGAGACACTGGAACCAATTTGGAGGGGGGTCTCTTTTCTGAGACCAATAAGATCTGAGATGAAATTGAATATCTCTCATCTGAAACCTTGCTCCCTGGACCACAGCTGTGGATGCTACCATGTGGTCCAGCAACTATAGAAAGTGTCTGGCTGGACAAGAAACTAGAGGACAAAAAGAAGAAGCCAGAGTGACCAGGGACTGAACACTTGAGAGAGGGAGAAAACCCTTGCCTGAATAGTGTTTATTTCCACCCCTATGAAGGTGAGAAGCTGGGCTGGTTCCAGAACAGACTTTCCTAGGTTTAGAATGAAGCCCAAGGATTCTAGAAGTCTTTGAGTGACCTCTAAAGCTGACTTGACTTGGTCTGAGGACTGGACCACTAGGAGCCAATCATCCAGGTACGGGAACAGAAGGATATACTGCCTCCTGAGGAATGCCACCACTACTGCAAGACACTTGGTGAACACCCTTGGAGCAGATGTTAAGCCGGAAGGCACAGCTCTGAATTGGTAATGGCCTGAGGGCAACTCGAACCTGAGGTACTTTCTGTGGGGATGTCTGATAGGTATGTGGAAGTAGGCATCCTTGAGATCCAGAGAAGCTAGCCAGTCTCCTGGTCTCAGAGAGGGAAGAATTACTCCCAGAGTCACCATCTTGAATTTTGGTTGTGTCAAATGTTTGTTCAGGTACCTTAAATCTAGGATGGGTCACCGGTCCTGTCTTTTTTGGGGAAAGGAAGTATCTGGAATACAGTCCTTTTCCCCTGTGACAAAGAGGTAACTTCTCTACTGCTTGCAGAAGCAGAAGAGAGGAGACTTCTGTCTCTAAGGCCTTTGTCTCCAAGGGAGAGGGAGGACTGAAGGACCTTGCTCTCATTCTTGGGAACCTTTTGAAACTGAGAGCAAGTCCCTGGCTCACTACTTCCAGGACCCATTTGTCTGAAGTAATAGACTCGCAGGCCTGGGAGTAGTGAGCCAGCCTGCCCCCTACTGGAATTGGGGAGGCGACCCTGACTGACACCTCAGGGTGTCTGTTTGGCAGGGGGCTTAGAGTGAGTGGATAATAGGGTCCTAGTCACCCCTTGTCAACCTCTTCCCCTAAAGAACCCCCTCTGCTGGAAAGAAGAGGAGGAGGAGGAGGCCTGAGCTTGGTAAAAAGGTCTGTGAAAAGGCCTGCCCCTGCCCCTAAACTGCTGCCTCTGAGGAGTGGTCTGCTTTTCTTTGGCTGCAGCACTCCTAATAGGTGGTCCTGAATTCATCCATCTTTTTCATGTAATTCTTTGTTTGATCCCCAAAGAGAGAATTGTCAGTTTCAAGAAAATCCATGGCCATAGCCTGGGTATCCTTTGAGAGGTTGGTACACCTAAGCCAAACAAATCTCCTCATGGAAAAAGATGTAACCATGACCCTAGAATGAACATAATTTGAGTCTACAGCAGCGTGGAATTGCACCTTGGATGCCTCAATACCATTTGCAGCAACCTGGCTTCAGCTCCATGGCTAGCTGGGGAGGGGCATTCCTAGCCAGTTCCAGAACCGTATCCCACATAGATTTCTGGTACCTGGCTGTATATGCCATGTAATTTGATTGCCTCAGTCCCAAACAGGATGCCAAGTACTGTTTCTTTGCCATGGCATCCATTTTCCCGGAATCCTTATCTGGGGGGGTGAGATGCCAGGGGAATATTAGCCTTGTCACAGGCTGCAGCTTGCACTACCCCAACATGGCTGCTGTGATTAGAAAGGAATTCTGTCCCAGGACCTGACGAAGCATACCTTCTGTCCATTCTTTTTTCCACAGGAGGAATGGATGTAGGAAATTGCAACATTTTGTGTGTATGCTTCCCCAAGGATTTGTGTAAGGGGATAGACACCCTTTTTGACTCCGGTACATCCATCATTTCCAGACAGTCAGGTTCTTCTTGATCCTGTTCGGCCTCTTCCACAGGAAGCTGAAGAGTTTCAGCCACTTTCTTACGAACATACGAAATTTGCCAGCAGATAAAGGCCTAGAGGTCTATCAAGTCTGCTCGAATGTGCAGCTAGCACCCCTTATTCTGCAGCTGCCCCTTCCTTCCACCCTTCCCCTTCATTAACCCTCCCCCTTGCACTGTCCCATCCTCGTTTGAAGCAGTCCACTGTTCTACTGCATACCACTTCAGCAGGTAACGTATTCCACCCAGCCACCACCCTCTGTAAAAAAGTGTCTCCTCATCTCCCTCCTGAACCTTCCTCGCCTCAGTCTCATATCATGGCCCCTGGTGGCCTCCCTCCCTTACTTTGAACATTCCTTTCATGTATTTAAAGGTTTCAATCATGTCACCCGTCTCTCCTCTCCTCCAGTGAGTACATGTTCAACTCCTTCAACCTCCTCTCGTGTGATAAGTCCCCCAGCCCCTTGATCATCTTTGTCGCTCTGCGCTGCACCCCCTCCAGTAACTTAATGTCCCTCTTCAGATATGGGCGCCAGTACTGCACGCAGTACTCTAGGTGTGGTCTAACTAATGACCTATACAGTGGCAGAATCACCTCCTCCCTCCTCGAGGATATACCCCTTGCAATACAACCCAGCATTTTGTTGGCCTTTGCAGCTGCCTTCCTACATTGTGCTGAGTTGTTCATTGACCCTGTAATGAGCACACCCAGATCCTTCTCCTCCTCCTCCTCCTCTGTCTGGGCTAGCTGCACTCCCCCTAGCTGGTAACACCTCCTTGGGTTCTTCATCCCAAAATGCAGCACCTTGCACTTTTTGGCATTAAAGACCAGTTGCCAGGTGTCTGACCAGGTTTCAAGCTTTGCCAGATCATCCTGCAACCCCTGCCATCCCCCTAGGTCATCCACCACCACGCCTACCTTGGTATCATCAGCAAACAAACTGATCTTGCTCTTGATGTCCCATGATATGTCTGCAATGAATATCCCAAACAACACTGGTACCAACACTGAGCCCTGTGGAACACCGGCTCGTCACTGCCCTTGGGTGTGAGGTCCCCACCCACCACCACCCTCTGTTGCCTTCCCTGCAGCCAGTTTCCTACCCATCTCACCAGCTTTGCACCTGCCCCTGTGCCACTGAACTTCCTTCCCAGCCTTCCATGTGGCACTGAGTCGAATGCCTTACTGAAGTCCAGATACAGGACATCCACTGCATGGCCCCTGTCCAGTTGCCTAGTTACCCAGTCATAGAACTCGACCAGGTTGGTTTGGCAGGATCTGCCACATATGAAGCCATGCTGTCTGCTGTCCTGTAGTCCTTTGGCCTCTAGGAGGGCCACCAGCCTCTCCTTCAGGATAGTCTCCATTAGCTTACCCACGATGGATGTGAGGCTCACTGGTCTGTAGTTTCTCAGTTCATCCTTGGGGCCATTCTTGTGGGGGGCACCACATGAGCCATCCTCCAGTCCTGAGATACACACTACAAATGTAGTGAAGCATTAAATAGGTCTGCCAAAGGTCCTGCAAGGACCTCTGCCAGCTCCTTCAGTACCCTGGGGTTGATGCCATCTGGTCCTGGCGCCTTGTCCACCCTCGGTGCCTTCAAACCCTCTTGAACTCTGCTCTCCATGATTTCCTCATCTGTCACCACTTTCCCCCCCTGCTTCTGCCATTTCTCCCACCTTGGGTGTCACCCCCCTCTTCTCTTTAGTAAATACTGAGCAGAAGTACTCATTTAGTGCTTCTGCCTTATCGCACCTTGCTTCCACCCAACCCCCCTCCTTCCTAATCCTTACTATGTGATCCTTACAGCTCCTTTTCTCCCTGATGTACTTAAAGAAGTCCTTCTCCCCCTTCTTAATGCCTTGTGCCAGCCCGAGTTCCGTAGATGCTTTGGCTCCCCTTACTGCCCTTGTCACCTCCTTCGATTCTGTCAAGTACTCCTCCCTGTCCTCCCCCTCCCTGTTTTCTTGTACTTCCTAAAGGCAGCTCTTTTCCTCCTTACCTTTTCCATGACCTCCTTGCTCAACCAGATCGGTTTCTTAGCCCTAGCCTTCTTGCTCTGGGCTTTGCAGCAGGTTTTGGTTGCCTCCACTATCCCCAGCTTTATGAGCTCCCACCTCTGGTTAGTGTCCATACTAGATTGAATTCTGGCCAGGTACCCTTTTACCACTTCCCCCATCCTCCCAAAGTCGGCCCTCCTGAAGTCCAGCACTATTGTGCCAGATTCCACTCCTTCCTTGCCCATATCCAACGTGTGCCATAGTGAGCGGTGGTCACTCCCTGACAGCGGTTCCTCCACTGTAAGTTCTCTCACAAAGTCCCCATTTGCCAGCACAAGGTCAAGGGTATTTCCTAACCTGGTTGGTTCACTGACCATTTGCAGCAGGAAGCTGTCCTGGAAGGCATCCAGCAGTACCTGCTCCCTTCTGTTCCTGGTTGTTGGGGTGCTCCAGTCCACTCCTGGCATGTTGAAGTCCCCCACAATCACCGCACTACCCTTCTTGCAAGTCCTCCTGATCTGTCCCGCTAGTTCCCTGTCTAACTCCTCTGTCTGAGATGGTGGCCTGTACACCACTCCCATTCTAAGAATCCTATTCTTGAAATCCTGGATTTGCATCCAAAGTGACTCATGCTACCCTCCTCCCTTCCTCCCTTCACACTTCAGTCCTTCCTTCACATATAGTGCCACCCCTTTCCCAATCACTCTGTCCCTCTGAAATAATCTGTACCCGGTACAGACAGGTCCCAGTCATTGTATTGGGTGGCCCATGTGTCCTGATGACTGCAATGTCCACCCTCCCTCTGCCATGAGAACCTGTAACTCTGCAGTTTTCCTCCCAGGGCTCCTAGCATTAAGGGTAACCACCTTCCACCCTTTCCCCACTCCCACCCTGCCCTCCTTTCCTAGCATCACCAACAATACTTGCCATTTGTCCTTTGTCACTGTTATGGGGGGTAAGCTCATATGGTTTCCCAACCGGTTGTCTCTGCATATCTCTTCCCCAACTGCCACCCCCCACTCCTAGTTTAAATTCCCAACTTCCTCTATGTACTCCTCCATCCTCTGTTTCAACACTTTCTTTCCCTCCTCACTCAAGTGTAGTCTGTCCTTGGCATAGAGACTACTGTTCTCCCAGGTCCCTCCCCCCCCCCAACAGCCCATACCCTTTAGCACAACACCAGGTTCTTAGCCATCCGTTAAATTCCTCTATTCTCAGCTTCTTGTCAAGACTTTGGCACAGGAAGCATCTCTGAAAAAGTTACTGATCTTCCTGCCCCCTCACATAATTGTGCTAGTTCCTCAAACCTCCTCTGGACTGTATCTACTGTCTTGTCAGCCAGGTCGTTTGTCCCAAGATGTATAATTAAATGAGGCTTGTCCCTACCCCTTCTAGCATATTTCAGAACAGACTGTCCCACCCTTTCTGCTGTCATTCCTGGCATGGCCTCCACCCAAATGCGACTATGCCTCTCCCTCTTGCTACCCCACCTAACTTCTCTTAGTATTGAGTCCCCCAGCACTAAGATTCCACCCCTCTTACTCCCTGCTTGCTTCCATTCATCTCCCTCTCTCATTTTCAGCTCTTCTTCCTCCTGCACATTATTTCCCCTTTACCCCTGTTGCAATTCTCCCAGCAGGACTTTCCCCCGCTCCAGTTTGGTCCAGGCATTTATCAATTACTCCTCTAATTTCATTTCCCTCCTCCACCTTCTTCCTCTCTAGCAGTACACAACTATTTTCTGAAGGCCCTTCACAAATGCCCGCTCCCTCTCTCTTCATAGTAACCTGTTCTCTCCTTTCCACTCCATGACTTTTGCCACTTCTTTGCCTCCCATCACAAGTCCCTATCTCCTCCTTCCATTTGTCTTTTGTCTCCTGACCTGGTTTCCCCAGCAATTGTTCTTCCTGGCCTGGGCCCCTTTGTCTCTGCTTCCCTTCTTCTGACCCTCTCCTCACCACTGTTGGCTTAAATCTCCCCTTCTTCCTCCCTCTAGTATTGGGCTAAACCCACCCCCAATCTGCCTTGCCTGTCTTAGTTCCTCCTGCAGACCCTCAATCTCCTAAGTTTTTCTATGTGGTTGCACACTAAACATCCTCCCACACTCCAGGCAATTTTTAGAAAGATTGGTGCACCGCAGTTGTTGCAGCCTACCACCCTACCCATTGCTGTCGTTGCCCACCTGCGACCCCCAACCTTCCAGATGCAGGATACCAAACACTCCCCCAAGTCTCCCCTCTCCCTCCTCTATCAGTGCAAAACATTTTATTTCCCTTACCTCCTTTGTTGCACGTTTATATATATTGAGCAACTGCTTTTTATATTCCTATCCACACTCAAAAACAGACTTTAAGTAGCCATTGCACAACCTTCTTCAAACTCTTACTCCTCCTTTCCCCAATGCAATAACAATGCGAAGAAGTAATAATGAAATCTCCTAGATTTGCATTTACTTCCCTTCCGCTGAGAGAGCAGTCACCTCTTCACTTACTGCTGTTTCTTTCCTGGATGTCTGCTTTTGCTATGACAGGTGCATATCCTTTGCCTGTTTGAGGAAGTGAAGTCAGAACCCCTGGTATAAAGGAAATAATGGACCAAGGGTGGGACCAGCCTAAGTCTTCCAGAAACAATCAGGTAGTGGAGGCCTCTGGTCAGACCATTAGCACCCTTCCCCAAATCTGCACTCAAACTTTGCAGCTAGTAAAACAAGAAATGGGAAGGGGACTCAGAAAGCCTGGGAGACGCCCGAGGCCTGTCTGGGGAGATGTCAGACTCTACTGGCTCATCTAGGCCTTCACCCTCTTCTTCATAATCTTCATCCTCCTCCCAATCGCCCTCGTAGTATGCCTCAGGATCTACATCTGAAGCAGCTATTTCCGACTGAACCGATCCCGGTTCGGTCAGAACCAGGCAAAGCAACTGCACTATGGAAATCGCTTTCGCTATCTCCTCAGCAGTTGGATAATGAGAAGTTGCATCCGAACTGGCTGACTTTCTCTTTGCTGGAACTGATTCTGCAGAATTGGCTCTCCGTTTACCCAAGGAGGTATTGCCCAGGTCAATGGGCACCTCCTCGGGTTCGGTCGCAACTTAACCGGGCTCGCCATCCAGGTCAGCAGACTTCTCAGCCTCCCTCAGCCTACTCAAACATTTTTCCAGAGTGGCTTTGGGAAAGTTCTTGTAGATCTGGCAGTCTTGAGGTGGTTAAACCCCAGACAGTACACACAGACGAGGTGAGAAGCAGCCTTAGCAAAGGCCTCCTTACACTCGGTACAGTGCTGAAACCCAGTAGGCCTGGTTTTCTTTTTGGGTTTCTCAGACATGCCTTAAATATAGAAGTCACCCTAGTCAGCGGTTAAGCCAGGTGACTAACAACTTAGTTAAAAAAATCCCTAAAATATCAGATTTATTTAGGAACCGATAAGCACCGGAAAAACCACACAACGAATGTAGAACAACAACAATCACAATAAATTTCAGTTCTGAACCGGACCGATTGGCAAAGAACCGAAGGTAAAATAATTTCTAATAAAAGACCACTAAAATAACCACTACCTACTACTGCCACTTACTGGTACCGAGACAGGTAAGAATACCGGAATTACAGAAGTTGCGGTTGAAAAAATGGACGATTTGAACTTTTACCGAACCAAAGCACAGGAGGGATCTCCGGAGTGACTTCACAGTTAGGTGGAGTAAGAAATCTGATGGTTACACTTCAGGGTACCACAGACAAAGGTTTGAAAACAGAGCTCGAGCTAAATATTCTATGCCTTTGCATAGAGTTAACCCTTTATTCTCTGGAGCAATTCAAGTGCTGGGGCCAAGTGCATATAGTCAGAATACAGCAAGACTTCATGTTGTTTGAATTGGTAATGGTGCCCCTGAAAAAGGAACCGCAAAAAGCTTCTGTGGGACTGGGTGATCAGGATGTGAAGGTATGCATCCTGCATGTTCAGTGAGCAAAGCCAATCTCCCTGATGAAGACGCGGGATCAGGCCTGGAAGGGTAACCATCCTGAACCTCTTGTACTCCACGTATTTGTTCAGATTGCTGAGACCCAGGATGGGGCGTAGATCCTCGGTTTTCATGGGAACCAAGAAAAAGTAGTAACAGCAGCCCTTCTCTCTTTGGGTAGCTGGGACTGGCTTTATGGCCCGCTTGAAAAGTAGTGCCTGGATTTCTTCTTGGAAGAGGACTGCGAAGGATGGGGAATAGTGAGAGGATGGAGCAGCATTGTCCGGTGGCACCTCTAAAAATTCTATTTTATGTCCTTTCTCTATCAGTTGAAGGACCCAACAGTCTGATGTGATTCTGCTTCAACCCTCCAGATAAGGGGAGAAGCAACCCCCCACTTCCTGTCTCAGAGATTTGATTGGCGTTGGTGGGGGTCAGGCAAGGGCGCTTGGGGTAGGCAGGGCAGCTTGGGGGGACTTGGCGGTCCTGGAAGCAGTGCCTCCTGGGTTCTGAGAGGCAGTCTTTCATTTAAAGGCACTTTGCTTTTGCTGATGTCCTCGGAGCTACTGACCAGAGGAGTGACAAAAGGACTGATGCTAAATGGCATTTGGTTAGCCTGACATTTTATTCATGGACCGGATAGCTTTGCCTGAGTCATGGAGTCAAGTAATTATTTTCTTGTATTCCTCTCCAAATAGGACTGGACCCTTAAATGGGGCATCCATGATGCCGGCTTGGACGTCCAAGGAGAAACCAGAGACCTGGAGCCAGGAATACCTTCTTATGCAGACACTGTGGTTGCAGCCCAAGCTGCTGTGTCTGCTGAATCATAAAAGGAACGCAGAACATGAGTGCCCACGGCTGATCCAGACTTTAAGACACTGAGCAGCTCTGCCTTCTGGGGAACATTTGGTAAGGGCTGAGCCAGTTCCATGCCCTGCTCCCAAAAGATGTTCTGATACTGGACTATATACGTTAGGAAATTCAGGAAGTGAATGGTGCAAATGGCAGAGGAGTACATCTTCTTGCTTGTTTTGACTCCTGGTTGGGAGGCTGGGTGCTCAGGTGCCTGGGTCATTTGGACCTGTTGTGGGCAGCTGTGATCACCAAGGAATCCGCCAGGGGTGTTCTCCCAAAAAGGGAGCTTCCCTGGGGACTGTGTAGAGATGGTCTGATTTCTTGGGGACTGCTGAGAAGAAGGGTGCTTCCAGGCGATACTGGTGACGTCCTGAAAGGCAACAACCAAGGGAGGTACCTCTATGAGTTTAGGATCCTCCTGACAAAGGTATTTTGCCAAGCAACGTCTTTCGGGATTCAGGTCTTCTGTATCCCATCCCATATTTGCCTGGATATGCTGCATACAATGTCCATGAAAGATAGGTCATCAGGCGGGGGACCTGGGGTGTCCTTATGGTCCAGAGGTGAAGGAGCACCATCCAAAAGAGAAGACCTGGAGGAAGAGGAAAAGCTGTGGCTAGAATCCTCGGATGAAGCAGACCAAGAGGAGGAATGCCAGGACTGACGTCCTCTAGACCGGCATCTGTGCCTATCTGAAGACTTAGAGGAGGAGTGATATCTCCAACCTCTACAGATCGAACAACCCCTGTCTGAGCCCTCTGGCTGTGGGGTCGGTTCCTTAGGCTGTGGGGTAGGCTCCTTGGGTTTAGGAGAAAGCCGTTTTGGAGGGGCCTCGAGAGTGGGTTTCTTAATGGGGGTGAGGAAGGCTTCTGTGGAAGAAGATCACCCTTAATGGCGTTCCACCAGGATGTAAAGTGCTCTTTGACATCTAATAGGGGGATCCTAGGTTCAGGGGGACCACCTGGCATTGGAGGGTTTAACGGGCCGGGCGCTGGGCTCTGACATGGTGCTGGCTCATGCGGATTAAGGGTAGCCAGCGCTGGTTGCTCCAGAGTGTCATCATCTGGTGTTTTTGGTTGGTCAGACGATGGTCCTTCTGGCATTGGCAGTCTCTCTTTATGGCCATTGTCTGGTGACGTATGAGGGTCTGGTGACACTAGCTGAGAGATTGCCGGAATGGATGCTGGCATCCAAGGGATGAGTGTGTGCTGGCACTGGTCTGTGGTTGCAGCCAGTGTCGGCTGGGGTGAAGCCTGTCGAGGGGAACTATGCCCAGAGAAGGGCAGAGGAGTCGCTCTCCCAGGGGAGGCAAGCGCATGCCCCTGGCATTGGTCCAGGGAGTCAGCTCTGGAGCCTGTGGCTGACTTGGAGGATGCCTTGTCTGGGCAGTTGATGGGTAAGAACCCGCCGCTCAAGAGCCAGCCAAGCCACCTGGCTGCTGGCCCGAAGTCTGAGAAGAGGGCCATAGATTCAGGGACTGAAGGGCCGAGGGCTTAGTCCCGGACCCAGAAGAGCCTCTGCCCGACATCAGTACAAGGGCAGGAGGCCTGACCACAAGTAGCTTGCAACAGGTGAGGGTGGCCTGGAAAATCTAGTCCATCCTCCCCTGGGAGGAGGACCCGAGCCAGACTTGTGCGGGGACTGGGAAGGGAGACTGCAGAGGACTTGTCCTTGTGCTTCTCCTTATGGTAATGATTCCCTGACTTCTTGTCCTTATGGTGGCCTGAAAAAGTCGAAGCCCCTGAGACAGGGGAAGATGAACTTTTTCCCTGGGTCTCCTTCTGCATGGCTGTAAACTGTTTTTCTACCAAGAAGGATTTGAGGGCTTTCTGATGGCAAATCCTGGTCCTGCTGTTGAACTTCTGGCAATGCTGGCAGGCCTCCGTGTTGTGGTCTGGGCCCAGACAGAAAAGGCAGGCTGAATGGCCATCTTTTGACAGGATCTGCTTGTTGCAGGCACACTTGGACTGGCGCCCCTCAATGGAGCATGACGGGGAAGAAGACATGCAGAGAAAAAGGGTAACTATTTTTAGAAAATAAAACAGGCGATGAAAAAAGCGATCAACAGAAGCAGAAGACATCCATGGAGCTGGCTGGAAAAGAACTAAGGTGGGGTTGGGGGACCGCCCCTTTTATTCCTCTGGCCAATGGGGGTAGTCCCCCACCACAGACTTGTAATTTTGGGTAATAAATCACCCTCTCAGGTTCTTGGTGGAGTGGCACAAAAGGAAGAGACAACAAATAAGTGGTACTCATGTAAGAAATGACGTTTATTATAGATAAGTAATACAGGCTTACTATCAATACAGTGTGAACACTGGGAGAACACCAGTTTTCTTAACCTAGGCAATGCAGTCTCTGTTCTCAGAGAAGCTAAGTGTTACAAAGGGTCTTATACTCTGATAATTACTACAGCAACGGCTAAAGAAGCTACATAAAATGTATATAATTGGACAAAAACAGGTGTTCTGAGTAACTGTACTAACTAATGTAAAAAGCTGCATAGCTGGCAATAGATGCTAGAATGAGACCACTATGATCCAAGGTCAGTTGTAATGATGCACAATTACTAAAGATGGCACTGTTGCTTTACATATGAAAATATAGTAAGAAAACTGCAAAAAGCATTTCTCATAGCTAATATGTATCAGTAGAGCATAATAGAACACAAATACTGACACTTACATGATAAGTGTCTTTGCTCTAAGGTTAGTACATAAACCTACATAAGTTGCTGCCTGCGACGTAGGGGCACCATCAGGGGTGCTGGACCATGGATAACATCCCCCCCCCGATGCCTTCAAAAGAAAAGGCAACAACCAGAGAAAAGTAGTGGGATGGAGCTACAGAAGCCATCATTTACAAGCCTGAGGCACGAGCCTTGTAAAGGAATTCCAGTTGTTTGCGATGTTGTCTAAGAGCATGTCGCAGACAGCAAAGGGTTAGTATCAGAATAACAATCAAAAATGCTTGGATGACAACAAAAGCTTTAAAAGTTAATTTTAACCAAGTATTGGAAAGAGCAGTGCTTCAATCACCATCATGAATAAGAGTACTAAGAACATAACCAGCTTTAGAAATATTGTTGCTAATACAGATAAGATGTGAATCCTTTCTAGCTAAAAGGGATTTCACATAAAGTGTTAAAGGGTCAGTATGTACATTAAAATAAGCAAATATTGAGAAAGGGCAAGCAAATATTGCGGATCAGTATCAATAACATCTGGTTCAGGGATGGGAACAGGCGTGATCACAGTGTGACCAATTACTGTTTTCTGCTGTGGAGTAAAACAGAAGTTAGGAACATTAATAGCACAAGTTTTGGCACCATAAGCAAAGGAATTATGATTTGTCACTACACAGTACTACCCACTGGAATTGTAGGTAACTCTTACAGTTGGAACTCTCCATATTTGTAGACATACAGGACAAGTGAATGACTGGTTGGTGAGCCGTGATGTAAAGCAATGTACTTCTTCCAGGTAGCTTTGGGATGCAGCTGTTTCGGCAGCGGGCGCTGAAGATGCAGCTTGTGAAGAGTGTTCAGTCAGGTTAGACGGCAGATCATCACCCAAGGTTAAGAACCAGTCTAAGTGTTCCGGAGAGTAGCCGCATACAGGTTTAACAATGTCAAATATGTCATGGTGGCACAGGTAATATCCCTTCTTGGTGCAGCAGCTGGCATGTGGTGCGACCCAGGCTGGTAGAAGGCAAGTCGGTTCATTCTTAGTAAATGTTCTCATCAAAATGTCAAGATGGAATTGCAGCCAGTTTGTCAAAGACAGACGTCTGTGGATCAAAGCAAGGTAGTGTCACAGTGAAGGTAATAAATATGCTGTCATGAATGGAACATTTAGTAAAGTAGCATGGTGCTTGGTTTGGATAACTTGAAACATACCCAAGATTTCTAGCAGTAGACATAGAAATATTTGCAGAATTTGACATACACAGTGTAATGCATGCAGCAGATTTGCAGTGAGGACAATACCATTTAGACATTCTCCTATCATGAATAATATCTGGAATGTGTCCTGTTTCCAAATCCCTAAAGAGATTAACAGTGGCAATTACATAAGAACCATGAGCAGAGCACAAACGTTCATGGGCAATACACTGCTTGTCAGCCTCCTTGTTATTTTGAAAAATGCAATTAATTCATTTTGTTTCTAGTGTCGTTGAACCCTTTTGTGATTTCTTGCATGTTATAAACAGTAAAACGCTCTTCCTTACTTAAACTGTCTACACCACGCAACTGGTGGTAACATAATTTTTAATAGCTTGTTGAAAGTTAAGTGTTTGTGCTTTAATAGCAGCTATTATCTGCTCTATTCCAAATTGACATGCCTGAACCAAAACGGCTAGAGACAGTGCCTGCTGCACCAGTAACATCTGCAGTGTCACGCCTAGTGCGTGGTTTACCTTAGCATTAGGTACGGGTCTAAAAAAAACTCTGAAGTGTTCAGTGGCATGAGGTCCACTAACTGGATCATTTGTGCAGGTTTGGTAGACAGCTACGACATCTAGAAGCATCAAAGTGAAAAATTTGAAAGTGTTGGTTGTGTGACAGAGACCAAACTTGGCTATATTCAAATGTGTGAGATTAAAAATAACTGGATCATGCATACATTTTATATTGTTAATCAAAGCTCCTGGAAGGGAAGTGGCAGTCAGACCACTAGGAGGATCAGGCTCCTGAGGACATTCAGTCAGTTCTTCAGTGGGTGGAACCACAGAAAGGAACATGGCTTCAGTAGCCATATAGTTGTGAAGACAGAAACTTGTGATTCCTCAGAGGTTAGATGGTCACAAAAGGTAGGATCTATTAAGGCAGTTAAGTTGTGAAGACCAGTGTGTCTAGAAATGGCTTGTTGAATAGAGAGTGTACCATTTGGTGCAATTCCTGTGTTGGGCCATCCATGAAAAGTTCCTTTAGATAAACGTGCTATACGAAGTGTGTAACCATTAAAATCAGCTTACCATTGTATCTGCAATGTGGATTTGTCTGGAGCTACCACCATGACATTAAGATAGCTGTCTGAAGGCCGGCCCGTTGGTGCAGCGGCGGGTTTTCTGCTTACGATGCGGCAACCGGGTTGGGGAATGGACCGGGTGGGTAATAGCCGGGGAGAAGGATGAGTCCTATGGACTGCCTACTACTGGGGAGGGTGAGGGAAGCACTCAGAGTGCTGAGGACTCCTGGAGGAGACCGGGAGATATCACACTGCCGACGCTCAATCTCTGGGAGGCGGGGCAGACGCTGGCGTCATTGCATGTCCCCGCCTCCGTGGGAAAAAGTCAAGGAAAAATAGGCGGGCGAGGGCCACCGTCTCGATGAAGCCCTCCCGGAAGACCTCGAGTGGCCACCATCGCTGCGGGTCCCCTGACAAGATACTGGTCCCGTGGCCACGGCCCTGCCCTCCGGGGGGGTAAGCCGGGGGTGACTGGGGGAACCCGGCAGCCACAGATGGTAGCTGAGGCTTCTAGGGGCCGTGACCAGGGCCGATATAGTGACAGGAGGTCCTGCCAAAAAAAAAAAAAAAAAAGATAGGTGTCTGAGCCTTCCCTAACAGTAATCAATTTGCTGGGGACGTCAATATGTACTCCCTGGGGGCTGGAAATCTCTAGCTGTATATTCAAGTTTGTCAAGCAAATGTGCTATACGTCGTCTGTGTTCAGTTGTAAGGGATTTGTCTTGAGAGTAAGTCAAAGAAAGTAGTCCCACCAGAATGAGGAAGTGCAATATATTTGAAAGAAACAGAAAAGGATTAAGGGGTACTATTCTGCCCTAAGAGGGTTGGGAAAAGTAATTAGCCACCTTTATACAACTTCAGCTGATTAGCATGGAACTGCTTGTCAGTGGTCTGTTTCTGATGCTGAACTTTCACCTGATAAACAGCAAGGCTAGTTTGTTGACAATGGGATTTGGGCCTTCTCAATTTGCTGGTAGAGCGAGCCGGTGGTCTGTATTGGAGAAGTATGACTTGATCTCCAACTTGCCAGTCGACTTTTTTGGCATGCTTATCAAAATGGGCTTTTGCTTGTTGTTGGGCATTACCAATAAGATTTGCAGCGAACAAATGTGTTTTCATGTCATCATCCCAAAGTTTTTCAACGTATTTATCCACAGATACCCTATCTGCGGTAGGGGTGCGGAGGTCAATCAACAGGTGCTCAGGTAATCCCATGGCTCTATCAGTCATAACCTCGTATGGTGTGCACTGAGTAGTTGAAGCAGGAGTGCCCCTGACTGCCATAAAATCAAATTAACTATTTATAACACGCTTTTCAAAAACAAAGTACATAAACAATATGGGACATAAATAATCAAGGCAGGAAGTAATTCTCAAACTAAACATTGTCTCCGAAGGCTAAACTGAATAAATGCATCTTCACAGAGGACTTAAAAGTCTCAGTGCCATCAGCAGTAGTGGCAAGAGGGAATTCCAATACTTGGGACTGTCACTGATGGATTTACATGACATCTGTTTGATTCTTCTGTTTGCTCTTTCTACCTGGCCTGAGGATGGTATGGGCATGACATTTTTGACCTACTCCAAGCATTTGGAGTGCCTCCTTCATCAGATCAGCTGTAAAACTGGTTCCCTGGTCTGAGTCTACCTTAAGGGATAGTCCCCACCTGGAGAACAATTGATCAACCAGGATCCTGGCAGTTATCTTTGCTGTGTTATTCTGAGTAGGGAATGCCTCAACCCACTTGGAAAACAAATCTGGGACAAGTGCATACTTGTTCTTGCTAGAGTTAGTCAGTGGGCCAATGAAATCAATTTGTATCACATTCCATGGTCCAGACGGCCTTTGTGGCACTAGTTTGGCATTTCTTTTCACTGAAATAGGGTTGTTCTGGGCACACACTATGCAGTTGTCCACATAGTGCTCCACGTCCTTGGTCATACCAGACCACTAGATGACGGTTTTAAGTCTCTGGCTAGGGTTATCTGCCCCCTGGTGTCCACCAGTGGGGGTGTCATGAACAACATGAATGAATTCGGTTCGTAAAGATTGTGGTACAACCCATAGTTTATGACCGGTATCGTCCTTCCTATGCCAGATCAGTTTCTGATTAGTGGATAGGTGTATGTTTTCAGAATGTCTTTTGTACGGACTACCAGTAGGTAGTTCCTGTTCAATTCCTTTGTCCAGGTATTTGAACACCTTTTAGTTCTGGGTCAGATTTCTATGCAGCACAGAAAGTTCCAATGGAGGTTCTGGTTGCGGTTTCTGCCTGGTGTTGGCAGCTAAGAACATGGCTGCCACAGCTACTGGGTGAGTCATTGGCCATGTCTCTCCCCCTCGAGCACCTGCTTTGGCAAGTGAGTCCGCTTGATCACTGAATTCATGGTAAGGATCATTTTTGCAGTGAGCCTTTATCTTGTGAATGTACAGTTTGTGAGTAAATGTTTGAGTCAGTGTGTGTATATACACAAATCCCTGTATTTGACAGGTGTGCCATCAGATGATGTAAAATTATTTTTCTCCAAAAATGGTAGAAATTCAGTTAAGGGAGGAGCAGACCTAGTTGGAGTCTGCAAAGATAATAGCATCTTTAGCACCATGGGGCATAACTTGTAGAGTATATGCCACAGCTGCCAATTCGGCATACTGTGAGGAAATGATGGTACATTTCCTTGCAATGTGCATGAAATTGCCATCTGGATAGACTATGAACACACCAAATCCTGCTACCTGTTTTCCCTCCACATATGAGGTGGAACCATCTGTGAAGAGGCAATACATGCTGGTATCTTCCAAAACATCTGGTGTAGCTGGTAATAATGGTCCTGGCTCAGGTATGTCAGAAGGCTGGAGTGCACAATCGTGGGGCTTACCTGTGTAGAGTACGCCATGAGCTGGGATAGATGGCATTTTTGCAGGTAGTAATGTCCCTGTCCTGCAAAAACAAAGACCAGTGGGTGAGTTTGTTATTAGAAACTGAACTATCTTTCACTTTGTCTGAAAGTAAGAAGTTGGTTGGAGTGTGACAGGTATGCAAGATGATAGGTGCATACCCAATGATGTACATGAAATGTCTGACAGCCCAGTAGATTGCCAAAAGTATTCTTTCACAGAGACTATATTTTCTCTCTACTGGGAACAGCACCTGAAAAGCACAGGCAATGGGCCTTAAGTACCCATTGTACATTTGTGCCAGCACTACAGACATGGCCACATCAGATGTGGCAGTTTCCAAATGGAATGGAAGAGCTGGATTAGGACTGGTCAGTGCTAGGGCTGAGTCCAAAGCCTGTTTGAGTGGTGGCACAGCATCAGTGTGGGTGGGGCCCCATATCCATGGGACATTCTTTTTCAGAAGTTCATACAAGGAGCGACCTTCAAGACAAAGTCAGGGATAAAATCCCTGGAGTAGTTTACCATTCCTAAAACGCATCTTGAGTGTTGCCGCGCTAGTAGGAAGTGGCATATCTTGTAAGCCCTGGATCTTCTTGACAGCTGGGCTTCTGCCTTGGTCTGTAATACGTAGGCCAAGGAAGATGATCTCCTTCTCACACAATTGTGCCTTGCAGGGTTTACACCCGAGGCCTACTCTCTTGAGGAGAGACAGAAGTTTGTCTAAGGCCAGATGGTCCTCTTTCATGGTGGTTGCTAGGAGCAAGTCATCCATGTATTGCAGGAGACACTGGGGTGTGGAGAACCCCTGCAGAGCATCCAACATGTGGAGATGGAAGAGGGAAGGACTATTGTGAAATCCCTGGGAAAGGCATATCCAGGTTCACTGACGTCCATCAGAGATGAAAGCAAATTTGTACTGGCTGCTCTGTGCTAATGGGAGTGACCAAACTCCATTAGAAATGTCAAGAGCTGTGAACCACTTTTTGTCAGGTGTCAACAGCTTGAGTACATCAGGTGCTGATGCTAAGGTTGGTGCACAGCTAGGAGTAACCAGATTGAGTTTTCTGTAGTCAACTGTAAGTGTCCAGGCCCAATTCGGTTTCTTATCAGGCCAAATAGGTGAATTAACAGTGGAGACACAGGTCCTAATCTCTCCTTGCTGAAGCAGTGATTGGATGGTTTCCCATCAGTGATGACAAGGCTTCAGCAGGAAATGCATATTGCTTCTGCCTCACAGGGTCAGGCCCTGTGATTTCAATGGTAGTATGCATCCTACCACAGTCATGTTTTTTTGGTGGCAAAGACGTCAAGGTGTTTTTGCAGCAGAGGTGCAAGCTCAGAAAACAGGTCATGACTTTTGAACAAAGCCATATCATACTCCTTGTTGCTGTGGGAGGTGGCTGCCACCAAGTGCGAGTCTGGGATGGTGACAGCATGAAACTGTCCTTTGATCTGAATGAGCAGCCTATTGGCTAGATACACTACACAGCCGTGTAATGCTAAGAAATCAGTTTCCAGAATGCTGGGGTGATGACGCAGAATCATGAGGTCAAAAGCAAAATCAGTCCTGAGGTGGCCTACCACAACAGGTAGAGAGACAGATCGGTAGGTATGTAGCTGGGTACCTTCTACACCCTGTGAACTGGTCTTCCAGCCGGTAGACTAGTCAGATGAGGCTGGGTCCTCATCATGGAGGACCGACATGGCTGCTCCAGTGTCTAGAAGCATGGTAAGTTGGTGGCCTGACTGTGGCCTTTACGCAAAGCCATCCATTTGTGTCCTCAATCAGGTCACTCACAATCTGGACCAGGGCCTGTTATTGTCAATCTGTGCATTCAGAATCAGCATCGTCTTCCTGTTCCTGGGCTGGCAGTATAGCCTAGAGGTTAGAGTAACGAGCTGTGAACAAGCCTGGTACATCCAGTAGACCACATCTGGGTTTGATTCTCACAACCTCCACTTGTATACTGTGTGACTCAGCAAGTCACTTAAGTGAACGCTGAGCTGCTGTCTGACAACCGCTGAGGTGTAGTATTTCTCGGTCGGGATTTAGCGGGTCTGATTTTCAGCATAACACAGGCGTTGAAATGTCTTGTTAAGCCTGCTTAGAGGAAATAATATCGCAGGCGGCTTTGGCTTCTGCAAGACCTGAATATAGAACTCTGTGGTTTTGTGTTAGCCAGCCTGTTACATTCAGGGAAACTGCTGGAGGTTGGAGCTGGGGAGTCCTCGAGAAGTGTAAGATCCTGGACTTTTGCACTTACTAGACTGGCTTTCAGACTGTCGCTGGTATATCTTTTGGGCATTTTGAACACTTCCCACGAGTTTTGTGAATTAACTTTTGGAAGTCTGAAGAGGCGGTCTATTGATCAGAGCTCTATGAACTGAATAGTATCTTTCCGGAAATAAAAACTGGGACCGTGAGTTCAAGTGGAGACCTCCTTTATTTTCATTTTAATTTGTGATGGGAGTGTTTAAGATGTCATTACTAAAGGTGGATTCTGCTGATTGCTAACTGCCCCTATTGTTCTGGGTGGTGAGAGCACCCGGGGCCTGGGGGCATTAGACAAAATCCTCTCCCTGTTCTGGAGTCTGGAAACTTTTCATGGAGTACTGTGGTCATAGGAAAATCATCCTTTTCTGACGGTTTAGGTGAATGCTTCCTCCCTCCCTTGGCATGGGTGATTCCCAGGGATTTTTGGGCCGTTTTGGGAGGAATCATGGGGATTTTGGCCGGAGGGCCGCTCTCCTCTGTGGTTGTTGGTTGGGGGATTTCAGCGGCTGGGATCTCAGGTTCCCCTCATAGGGTGGCCTGCTTTTCCATGGGTCTTTCTCCTGTGGGGGTGGGGGTTTTGCATTCTCTTTTTGGGCTTTGGCTCCTGGGTGTGGGATTGTGGCTGTGTTCAGCCGTTCTGAGGGAACTCCAGGGTTTGTTGATGATGTGGATTTTCCCTGGTGTTCCTACGGTGTCTCTGTGGTGGGAACCACTATTGCCATCTCAGGGCCCTATTTCGGATTACAGCCCTCCGGCCCAATCTTAGCTTAGGTGTCTAGGCCTGGGTCCTGAGAATACAGTTTATTGCAGAAGAGTTGGTTTTCCTAAGGAACCCTTTCGGTGATCAGATTAAGAGGGGGTGAGAGCCCCTCTTGCTGCTTGTCCGAATTTCATCTGGAGGATCTTCTAGTATTTGGACTAAGAAGGGGTGAGAGCCCCTGTTGTTGTCATTTGGATTCTACACTTCCCTGTGGAAAGTTACTATTTTGCCTTTTGACACTGACTTTTAGAGACTGTTATGTGTTTTGTATTTATGACTTGTTTTAGAATTTAAGGGAGGGTGAGAGCCTCTGGATTTTTGGTTGTTAATTTTAGTTATTTGGATGTTTTTATTTTGATTGATTTGATTTAATTTTGTTTTTATTTTATATTATTTTATCGTGGGTTATTGTTTGGGTTTGGTTTTATTATGTGAAGAGGGTCTGCCACCATGGTCGTGCACTACTTGTCCTCAGCTCTCTGTGCCCTCCGCCCCTTCTCCCCTATGCCATTACAGCTGTCAACTTACCAGCGCTGTAGAGCGCTGGGGATTGTACGGAGGGAGGAGGGGGTTTGAGAAGGTCGGACAGTGGAGGCAGATGCGGCAACATCGGACTGGGTTGTGGAGACCAGAAGACACCCTGGGGCGAAATGGAATCGAGAGTGAGGTTCTCCTTGTCTGGTTCCCATACCCAAGGGTACCTCTAGTATTAATGGTATTGGGCAAGTAGTCTGTTCCACTTCAGTAACTCGTCCAACCCGAGCGGTGTTGTGCAATGCCAGATCCATTAGGAACAAGACTGCAGTTATTGCAGACCTGGTGGAGTCCGTTGATCTGGCTTGCATTAGCGAGACCTGGCTGGATGGTAATGCCGGTCCAATTTTGGAGGCAGCAATTCAGCGGTACTCGATTACACCGCCGAGCAGGACAGTGGGGGAATTGGGGGGGTTGCGGTCTGTTTCAAGACCGAACTGGGATTCATAAGTGTACCAGTTGAGGAGGCGGAGTCCTTTGAGTGTACTGTCATGGCAGGTGTGGGATGTAGAATAGTTCTCATCTACCATCCACCAGGGGATGAGAAACGTTTTCTACAGGAAGTAGCTGACTTCATCATCGACATGACATTTGAGTCTCCCAGGCTGATGGTCCTGGGTGACTTCAATGGCTGGATTGATGATGAATATTTGCAGTTTGGACAACACTTCCTCCAATTAATGACATCTCTGGGTCTCACACAAGTGGTTACTGCTGCCACGCATAAAAGCAGTAACTCTTTGGACTTAGTCTTCCCCATGGGGATTGAGGCCACTGACGTGGGGGGTGGAACCCGTCAGTTGGTCCAATCACTACACTCTGGGCTTCCGTTTTTGCACCCCCCCATAGGCCTACCCCTATGGAGATGGTTAAGTGCCGCTGTTTACGAGATATTAGCTCTGTGGGCCTGACAGTGGCACTTAACCTGAGTTTTCTGAAGTGAGCAATGATCCCGATGCTTTGGTGCTGGCCTATAATAGGGCCATCAAATTGTTTCTGTCTGTGTTCGTCCTCTCCCCGTTCTACCTCGGTCTCTATGGTTTGATGAGGCCTTGAAGAAGATGCAGCGACAAGGACGAAGATTAGAGCGTTGTTGGCGGAGAATTGCCCTTGCTCGCTTCTTTGCAGATAAGGTGGCCGACATTAGGGCAGCACTCCTACCTGCTCCCTCTATTGGAGATGTTTTTGATCGGCATTTGGTTGCTCCCTCTGGTCTCGCCTGGCGTTCCTTTGACCGGCCTGAGTTCACTGCTGTCATGAGGATTGTCCAGAGTATGCACCCTACGTGCTGTAGTTTAGACCCGGGCCCGACTTCCCTGATAAAGGGCTGTCTTGAGACTATCGGCCCAGTTCTAGCATGGATAGTCTGGTGCTCCTTGGATACTGGTGAGTTCCTAGCTCCCTGAAGGTGGTGGTGACACCCTTCCTGAAGAAAGCTACCTTGGACCCTGACTGCCATGCTAACTACAGGCCAATCTCTAATCTTCTCTTTGTTGGGAAGATTACTGAGAAGGTGGTGGCAGCACAATTGGAGAACCATTTAACCATGCATGACATCTATGAACCCCTCCAGTCTGGTTTTTGAAAGAGGCATAGTACCTAGACAGCGCTGGTTCAGGTGCTCAATGATCTCCTGATGGCTAGAGATCAGAAGAATCATTCCATTCTGGTTCTTCTTGATCTCTCATCAGCTTCTGACACTGTGGACCATGGGGTACTTCTCGAGCACCTGGAATTTATCTGGGGTCTGTCAGGGACAGTCCTCAGTTGGGTTAGATCTTTCATCACTGACAGGACTCACAGAGTGGTGTCTGGATTAAATTCTTCCTGCCACTCTCACTGCCATGTGGAGTACCCCAGGGCTCAGTGTTGTGCCCCATGTTGTTCACAGTGTATATGCTGCCCCTCAGAGACATTGTAAGAAGGTATGGGCTGACGTTTCATTGCTATGCAAATGATACTCAGCTCTACCTGTCTTTTGCACCCGAACAGGATAGAGCTCTTTCGGTCATTAACAGCTGCCTCACCAAAATCCAAGGCTGGATGAGTTCAAGCTGGCTAAAGTTGAACTCAAGAGAAGATGGAGGTATTGGTTGTGGACCCAGGTCGCAGGGTAGAGGGGATGGGAGCTGGTTTATTTCTGGGAGGTATATAGCTCCCTACCTCTGAACTGGTGCGGACCTGGGGGTGATTTTTGACAATGAACTGACACTGCATTCGCAGGTGTCGGCAGTTGTCAAACTTTCTTTTTATCATCTTAGGAGCATCGCCAGGACTAAGCACCTTGTTCCGCCAGCTGACCTTCCTACGTTGGTCTACGCTTTTGTGACCTCACGCCTGGATTATTGCAACTCCATTTATCTAGGGCTTCCTGGGGTTGATATCCACCGCTTGCAGCTGGTGCAGAACGCTGTGGCCCGACTGTTGACGGGTACGTCTCGTACCTGTCATATCTCGCCCGTATTACGCGATCTGCACTGGCTGCCGATTCAGTGGAGGATCACCTTTAAAGTTGGTCTTCTGACCTACAAAGCCTTACACGGACAGGGTCCAGACTACTTGAAAGAGCTTTTGGTTCCCTACCGCCCCGGGCAATCTCTCCGCTTGGTGGACGAGGGGTTGCTAGAAATTCCGAGGGTTTCTTTAATAGTCATCAGGTGCTCGTGCTGTTATGTTTGTTGCTCCGACCCTCTGTAATTCTCTACCCCATCCACTTTGACAGTGTGCGAACGTGGAGGAGTTTAAAAAGGCCCTTAAGATCTATTTATGGTCAAAGATTAATTTTAATTAATCGATCGTGAATTGGAGCTCAGATTTAGTGTAGTATAAATTATTTATGGATTTGCATTTATTTATTGTTCAATGTTTTAAATTATTGTAAGGCGCCTTGGTTTGAGAAAGGCACCATATAAAGTTTCATTTCATTTAACAGCCAAGTGCTCCCAAGTCGCCCTTGAAAATTGGCACTTGTGCCTAGTGGGCCTTACCCGGTTACCAAAGACTGAAAAAAAAGAAGGCCTGCTGGATGTCTTAAAGCCTCCTGTATGTCTTGTAATGGGCACAAGTGTACTTGTGACATCACAGGTGCAGTGATGGCATGCACAAGTGGTTCTGCCTTGGTGTCGCATTGGCCTGGCCAGTAACTGACACAACCTCTCCTTGGCTGCTCGATGACTCGCTAGCTGGGGCTAGGGCAGCTATAGTTTGTGTAACTGTAGCTCCCTTCTCGGCACAAATTTCCTCCAACAGCTTGTGGAGGATTTTGTTTTCCTCTCTGATTTGTCCATAGCTAGGACAAGTTTGGATTTTTCCTACTGCCTCTGTTATCCCTACTGTTCTGCCCCCCCCCCGGTATGACTGTTTGTCATTAGAAGCGGTATCGTTTTTCTGGTTGTTTCCCTCCACCTTATAGTGAGTGGGGCCATCAGGGGTAGGCTGTAGTGCAGCTACCTTGTTGGATCTGCAGGAACAAAGATCTGATAGACCCACTCCGTCTTAGTGAAGCTATTCTCAAACGTGTCAGTGTCTGGAAGAATACTGAGCTCAACCTTTTCCCACAAGGCCGGGCAATGTTCCAGATGTACAAATCCATGTACTCAATTTGATCTATGTCAAACTGCTCATCTGCCAGGGCTTTGCCAGTTTTGTACACAAGCCATAATCTGGTGGTAGGCAGCTGGGCTTTCCTTTGTGCCTTGCTTGACTTTGTAGGCCAAGCACGTTCCCAGGAATTTGCCACAGTGCAGCGGCAATTTAATTAAAGGTGAAGTTTTCAGCACTCCGTGCTGTTTCTGAGACCTCAGCCCAGAGAGCTGGCTCAACTGTTTGTCGCAAGACTTGAACCTGGTACTGGGGTTGGAGAAAGAGCTTCTCACAAAGGGAGCGTGCGCACCTTCACCAAGTGGTAACTCAGATTGTCAGTTGGGCCCATCTATTCAATACTCTGTGTAATTTGCTGGACAGAATGAGCAACTTGCAGGGGGTTGGAAGTATGCATAGTCGTTCCAAGCTCAGTCTGTGCCAAGGCTCTGCAAAGCACAGTCTCTGCTGCCGCATCAGCGATTGCCTTGTACGTTTGATCTCGAGTAACGGAGTCTTTTAGCATCTTGTCAATGTGGTCCTGTATGGTTCTCTTTTGATCCTCTGGGACAGTGATCCTACTGATCGCATCACTAATCATGCTGCATATCTCCGACTCATCGCCCCTAGTGAGAGGAGCGAGTGGAGGTGCATCACAAAATACAGGCCCTCCACCTGTGTCATAGGGGCCACCATCTGGGCACTATACGTGGTGTCCATCATGATTACCCGCGGATTTGGTGATGCAGTGTGCGCCGGCTGACTGGCGCTTACTTTTGAACGGAGAGTCGCTATCGCTAGATGAGGTAATCTCAATTGGTGTATACTGAAACGCGTTCATAGCCTTAACATGGCCAGCAAGAATCTCCCGTTGATAGCACTTCTCCATCTTTTGTTTACATTTCTTGTGACAGACTTTTGCAGTGCCCTGCTCAATACCTCTCTCTGCCACACTCTATATGCAGCACCCAATTCGACGTTTTCCCTAAGCTCTTTAGCCAACTCATATGCTTGTCATCTTCTTTCAACTCAGCACTCTCACCTCTCAAAGTCTCATTCATATCACTCAAAATGTAATTTAAATGTGCTGTTTCTTATCACATTTCAATCTTTCGCAGTCGTCTCTTAACAAACATGACTCTCACTCAGTGTCTTGAGCAGTACAGTGCGTCAGTCTGGAATTAGCATAATGGAGTGCTTGTGTCTCCTCCACTAGTTTCTTTTCCTTTTCTGCAACTCCAATGCCTGCAAGCCCATCTCTTTTTTTTAGAGACACATTTTGCAGTTCAGGGGAGGCACACCTCGCTGTGAGACTCTCAAAAGCGTTATGCAGTGCTGCAATCAAAAGACCTTTAAAGTTGTATTTCTTGGTTGGTTGTTTGGACTCTTAAGTAATGGTCAGATATTAGCAGCAATGGTTTTTCTGCAGATTTTGCATAAAGCGTGAAATCTGTCCATCTGCCATGGGATGTGAGGTAGTTTGAGACACCGAGTCTCAGTTCTGTGCACAGATCAGACATGCCAAATAAGGGGTAGACAAACAATAAAGCAGTTGGAAAACTAGTAAAAATACCCAGCCACCATCAACTGATTTCCGGTCCCCGGTAGGTGAACGGTTGTGCCAAGGGGGTACGCTGTCACTCACAGAGGGAGTGTAAAGGGGGTTCGGTGTGGGTCTGCCACACCGAGACCAAGACGGTGTGGGTCTGCCACAACTGCTACCACTGTAAGCACGAGTAGGTCCAAGTAGGCCACAATTGCACTACACTACTCGACATTCAAAATAAATTGAATGTGAATCTTCCCTTGTACATTTCACCTGCTCATGGTCACCAGATGTAATTTTGGGTAATAAATCACCCTCTCAGGTTCTTGGTGGAACAGCACAAAAGGAAGAGACAACAGACAAGTGGTACTCATGTAATAAATGAAATTTATTACAAATTAAGTAATACAGGCTTACTACTGATACAGTGTGAAGACTGAGAGAACACCAGTTTTCCTTACCTAGGCAATGCAGTCTCTCTCTTCTCAGAGAAGCTACATGTTACAAAGGGTCTTATACCCTGATAATTACTATAGCAATGGCTAAGGAAGATACATAAAATGTATATGATTGGACAAAAACAGGTAATCTGAGCAACTGTTCTAACTAGTGTAAAAAGTTGCATAGCTGGCAATAGACAACAATACAATGAGACCACTATGATCCAAGGTCAGCTGTAATGGTGCACAATTACTAAAGATGGCACTGTTGCCTTACATATAAAAATACAGTAAGAATAGAGCAAAAAGCATTTCTCATGGCTAATATATGTATCAGTAAAACGTAATGGAGTACAACAGAACATAAATCCTGACACTTATGCTTACCTGATAAGTGTCTTTGCCCTAAGGTTAGTACATATACCTACATAAGTTGCTGCCCGCGAGGCTGGGACACCATCAGTGGTACTGGACCATGGATCAAAACTGCTAGCTAGAAGTTTTCTGTGGGGTCCTGGTGCCTGCTGGCTTCAATCCTTATGGTGTAACCTGCTGCAAGAGCTCCCCCTAGAAGCGAGATCCCCATTTCCCATTGAGCCTGATGGACAGGCTTTATGGCTTTTTTTTGAAGAACAGCCTGAATTTCTACAGAGGTGGGTGGGAGGGTAAGTGGAATTTACCGGGGGATTTTCTGGAGGCCACTCTAGAAACTCCAGTATGACCATGCACTATGATATGAAACATCCAGTTGTCTGTGGTCACCCCCCCTCCACCCTTCTAGGTGGAGGGAGAACCAACCCATCTGCCTACCTTGGATCCTCAGCCGGAGGTGGGGGGGTTGGCCAAGGAGTCAGGAGGTGGGGGTGGGCACAGGCAGGGGTGCCCTGGTAGTGGCAGGGGCTGCTGTGGCCTTACACTTGTGCTGACCCTAGGAAGAATGGTTCTGAGACTGCTTATGGGAGGACCTGTGAAAGGGCTGGTGCTGACCTGCTATAGGAGGAGTGAGACAGAGCGAATGGACCGACTTGAGGGCCCACCCTGACTCCTGCAGAGCAGAAATGATATCCTGGACATTCCCATCGAAAAGGACCAAACCCCGAAAGGGGGCATCCAAAATGCTGGCCTGTACATCTGAGGCAAAGCCAGATACCCGGAGTCAAGAATGGCACCAAAGACAGACCCAAGCAGCTGCCCTGTGCTCTGAGGTGTCCACAGCATCATAATCAGCTCCGAGTACATGACTGCCTACATCTGAGCTCGATTTCAGGAGCTGCGCAAGCTGCATCTTGGTGTGGTTCTCTGGTAAGGTCTCCACTAAGTCCTTGGCTTGGTCCTAAAGAACATTTTGATATTGGACCATGTGAGCCAAATAATTCAGGGCACGGATAGCCAGAGTAGTAGAGGCAAACACACGTTTGCCTAGGTGATCCAGCTGCCTAGACCCCCAGTCCAGAGACAGGGTACTAAGGTGCTTGGGCTTCTTACTACGGTCATGCGCCACATTAATCACCATGGAATCTGCCTTAGGGTGACCCTTAAAGACAGTCCACCTTCTTAGGCAGAGGATGGGTGGCAGATGGGTGATTCCATGCTGCCCAAGTGACATCCTCATAGGAGACAATCACTGGGGGCACCACCATGGGGAGAGCATCCTGCTGCCAAAGAGAGACAGATGTCTCTCCAGGTCCTGCTCCTCCATCTCCCAGCCCATAATGGACTGGAAGTGGCGTACGACTTCATAAAAGTTGGATCGTCAGAAGGGGAATTAGGTACCTCCTTGGGATGGTTGTCCCCCTCCGAGGGCTCCCAAAGTGAGAAGGAAGACTTCTAAGAACTGGAGTTATCCTCAGTATCTCACTATCTGGGACTGATGCTGGTGGCTGGTGCTCATCCTGAGAGAGCCTGAGCTGAAGTCGGGCAGAACCCCTGGATGACACAGACATGCGGGGGTCACTAGGCCCAGCCCAATCCAGGTTCTGGGGCAGGGATCCCGAGGAGGTTGGAGGGGAGACACTGGAGGCGGCCCTTGAGGGGCAGGGGTCTGCCTCTGGACAAAGGACCACCACACCAAGAAGAGGGTGTTATAATCCACTGGAGGCAGTATGTTGTACACTAGGGGAAAAGGATAAGAGGGCATTTGGTAAGGGTACAATAGCGGAGGAGCCAGCATACAGTACCCAGGCGTAAGGCCACCCGGCGTCAGCTGAGGATCTAGTGTTGGCTGCGACACAGGATGCGGTAGGGGCGATGATGAGGTTGGGCCTATAGGCTGGGGCTGCTGCAGCACTAGTGGTGGCCCAGCAGGTGTCGGCCTGGAGTGCCCGGGGGAAGGATCCACCGACGCCGACCTAGCTGGAGAAGCAGGTGCCTGAAGGGAAGGAAACCCCTTAGCAAAGGCAGAGGTGATGCAGGAGAGGAGGAAATTGTAGTGGCCTGCTGTGGACACTGCTTGGAAGGACTTACATTGGTCCAAGTAGTGGGAGCTGGCAAAGGCAGCACCATGGCCGGCCGAGCCACCTGACAGCCCATAGAGAATATGGGCCTGAGGAGCAGGAGATGAAGTCCCTTGCCCAGTAGAGCCACAGCCCGAGATTGCTATAAGGGCAGGCAGCAGAGTCACTGGGAGCCTGAGGAAGAGAGGGCTGGCAAGGCCGACCCCCGTGGGGGGGGGGGGAGATGACCCCACAGCAGTTGACGGTTTGTGGGGCGAACACGAGTGGGAAGCAGATTGATCCCAGTCCCTGTGTTTATGCTTCCCAGATTTCTCCTTTTGAGAAGATGAAGAAGCCCTGGAAGATTGTGCGGTAGGATGAAGAGCTCCTGGCCAGCAGCTCCTTCTCCATTGTGACCAACTTCTGCTTCAAAGGGTGGCTCTCCAGAATTTTTAGACAACGTCTCTGAATGGCCTGATTGAATTTTGGCAGAACTGACAGGCTTCAGTGTTGTAGCTGGGGCCTAGGCAGATGAGAGAAGCACAGTGGCCGTCCTTTTCAGGGATATGTTTGCCGCAGGCCCACTCTGAGGGGTGGTCAGAAGACCAGGTCAGAAAAAAAATACAGGATGTAACATATATATATATGTGTGTGTGTGTGTGTGTGTGTGTGTGTGTGTATATATATATATCTTTAATAGAAACTTTACAATGCTAGAGATTATTTAAAAATGTAAACCTTTTTTTTTTTGCATATGACTATACAAATGTTCAAGAGGTTTTGAAATGTAGTTGAGAAATTTGTATGTAATTTGTTTAAAAATTAGTAATTTCTTCCACTAAGGGTGTGTGTCACTTTAAACAGGTGTTTTAAATACATGGCTTGTCTGTTACTCCTTAGATCTGCCCCTTGACGAAGACCCTGTGTTGGGTTAAAGCATTGAAGATGTAGGTGTGTTCTGGGCATATCTTGCCACAAAAACAGATTACTCACCTGTAACAGTAGTTCTAGGAGCAGTATATGATGTTCATCCACACTTCTGACAGTTGCCTCTCCCCTTTAAATCTTCCCGGCATCATCTTCGAGCTGGTTCCTCCTAACCACCTGGGTGGTAACTTCCGACGCACGATGCCAGATCTTGCCCGCTGGAAGCACAGTTGTGTGCCAAAGCCAGGGGAGGTCAGGTGGGTTCGTGTGGATGAACATCATATACCACTCCTAGAACTACTGTTACAGAGTAACTTGTTTTTCTAGGGACGTGGGTATGATGTTCTATCCACACTTCTGGCAGACTCCTAGCAGTTCTCTGGGAGGAGGGAGGCAAGATGCACACCCCCTACTTAGGGAACAGAGATTAGAGAACTGAGGCCCCAAAACCAGCATCCTGGTGTGACTCGAGTTCGATGTGGTAATGGGACATGAAGGTGCGTGCTGACCTTCTGGTAGCAGTCATGCAAATTTCCCTTATAGGGAAGTCCCTGGAAGCAGCCACTGAAACAGCAGTATAACAGGTGGAATGAGCCCTTAGCCCTTCGGGAGGCTCCCTACCCGCCAACCTATAGCAGAGATCAATGCAGGATACAATCCACCTGCAAGATGCAGGTCTGCCAGGTGCGGCTTCAGCGTAGGTAACAAACAGCTAGCGAACGTCTCCCATGTGCTTTTTGTAATAAGTGAGTGCTCGCCTTAGGTACAGAGTATGGAACCTGTGCTTAGCCTCTGAGGTGTGGTTGGTAAACTACACTGGCAGATTAATCACCCGGTTAAGGTGAAAATCTGACACAACCTTTAGAGGAACTTCAGGTTGGGACGCAGGACAACCTTGTTCCTGTGGAAGACCAGGTAAGAAGACTTCACCGAAAGCACCTGGAGCTCACGGATTCTTCTGGCTGACATAATAGCCACCAAGATGGTGGTCTTCCATGATAGGTGAGAAATTTCACACTTGTGCATAGGTTCAAATGGCTTGCCCATGAGCTTTGCCAAAACCAGCAGCAAATCCCAAGATGGTGGTGGTTCTTGTACCGGAGTGGAAATATGATCAAGGCCTTTAAAAAAATGCCAGACCACCTTCTCCTGTGTCACAGACTGCTGACCAGCCCATGCCCGGAAAACAGAGATGGCTGTCAGGTGCACCTTAAGGGTTGCCAACTGAAGGCATGACTTAATCAAGGATGCTGGCCACGGGATAGGACAAAGGGTACAACCCCTTGCCCTGACACCAAATGGAGAATCTCTTCTGCTTGAAGTCATAGCATTTCCTGGTTGACTCCTTATGAGATGCCTCCATGATAGTGAGGTCATCTTTGGAGACATCCAAAGCCTCGAACTCTAGCCCCTCAGGAACCAGGCTGTCAGGAGCAGGGATTGAAGGTCCGGATGAAGAACCTTCCCCTGAGTGATGAACAGCAAGTCCATGCATAGTGGAAGACACCTCGGGAGCCTGCTGCTGAGGTGACTGGGGTACTAAAACTGGTGTGGTCACTCTGGAGCCACCAGAATCACCTGTGCCTTGTCCCTCCTGGCCTTGAGAAGCACCTTGTGGATCAAGGGAAGGCACAGAAGAGGCCTGGGGTCCAGGGCCTCAAGAAGGCATCCCCCTGCAGTGTTCCCTGCTGAGGGGGATGGGCACAAAACAGCCTCAGCTTTGTGTTCTCCCTGGAGGTGAACAGGTTCACCTGAGGGGTGCCCCACTGGGAGAACTGTGTACTACCTCTGGGTGGCGAGACCACTCGTGACACGCCTCGCCCACATGGTTGAGGGTATCCGCCAGCAGGTTGGAGGTTCCTGCCACATAGCTGGCATGTAGATCAACCTCCAGGCTGAGCACGAGGGTCCACAAGCAGAGTGCTTCCTTGCACAGAGGAAGGGAGCGCATCCCTCCCTGATTGTTGAGGCAGTACATGGTTGTGGTGTTGCCTATCTGGACCTGAAGCACCTGACCCCAGATGTGAGGAGCGCATGCAGTCAGAGGAAACCAAACTGCTCAGCGCTTCTCCAGCAGGTTGATGTGGCATCGGGATTCCTTGGGGGTCCAGAGTTCGTGGACTCTGTTTTCTCCCAGGTGGGCACCACAGCCCATGAGAGAGTCATCGATTGTCAAGATGATACTCCGCTCTGGGCAGACAAATGGGATCCCTTCCTGCAGATGCTCTGGGACTAACCACCACTGGATGGTGTCCCACATCCACTGGGTCGCAATGACCAGCTGGTCAAACTGACCCTTGTGTGGAGACCACTGGCTGGCCAGCTCCCACTGCAGAGAGTGCATCCTCCAGCAAGGCCATCAGACCACACTGGTGCAGGCCGCCATGTAACCCAGCAGGCGCAGGAAGTCCCAAGCAGGGCGCAACTGCCCAACCGGAAATGACTGGGCAAAGAAGGAGAGAAACTCCCCCCTGTCCGCCGGGCTCTGGCTCTGCATGAGTCGAACTCCAGCCCAATTAAGTTGATTACCTGTGAAGGCACGAGTTCCAAACTGGCCTTGTTGACCAGGAGGCCAAGGTCGACACAGGTCTGGAAAGCCAGGTCCCTGGACCACTCTGCCTTCCATCTGGTGGGACCTGCGATCAGCCAGTTGTACAGGCAGGGATAAACTCAGAACCCTCGGTGCCTCAGGTAAGCTGCCACCACTGCAATGCACTTGGTGAAGACCATGGGGGCAGAGGACTGGCCCAATGGCATGGCCTGGAAGTCGCAGAGGGCTCCCTCGGCTCAGAAGCAGAGGAGCCTTCAGTGTGATGGACAGATGGGGACATGGAAGAATGCATCCTGAAGATCCAGGGAGCAAAACCACATGTTCAGCTCTAGAGATGGCATGATCTGAGACAGCGTTACTATCCTGAGGGTGCACAACTTGAGAAACTTGTTCAGGTCATGCAGATCGAGAAGGGGCACCAGGAAGTACCTGGAGACAAACTCAGGGTGTTCTGGAGGATCTGTGACAGGAACCACACCTAATTGCGGAGAAGCTGGGCTATGTCATCTCAGAGCTGACAGCATGTCTGCGGATATCAAGTCCTCCTGTGGGAAGCAGGCTTGACCTGGAGGGTACTGCTTGAATTCCAGCGGCAGACCCTGACCCATCACTCTGAGAACCCACTTGCCTGTCTGTGGTAACAGCAGACCAGGCGGAAAGGAAGTGGTGGAACCAGCCCCCGATGGGAGGACCCAGGGGAGGTGTGATGGGCATGAGGGAGGCACCCCTCATCTTGTCACTGGGCAGGCTTGGAGGAGGAGGAGGGTCTGGCCGAGGAGCCACCAGAGCCTCCCCCCCCGGCTTATGGATGACTGAGGCCACTGACTTCGGCCAAGGTCGCCAGCCTTGGGGTCTTGACCAGCCTGGGGCTGGCCTGGTTTGGCCACTGGAGTAGAGATGGACTGAAAGGGCTTCTGTTTCTGCTGCTTGGCGCTCTTGGGGTCTGCATGGCCACTGAGGCCACCATGGAGCGGGCACAAGAGTCCCCAGTGTCCATAGCAGTCTGGAGTTGTTTTGCTACAGCCTGTCCCTGGTCCTGTTTGACCATAGTCTGGAGGTCCGCCAGGAGGTGAGGAAGCACCTCATCTAGGGTGCCAAGCAGGGTGTGGGAGCAATGGGCCATGAGAAATGCTGAGCTCACCTGGTGAAGACCAAACAAGGAGGCAGTGTAGCCCTTCTTAGCTGTGTGGTGCAATTTTTCGGACACTTCGTCGGGCAGCTTATCGACATCCTCAGTGTTGCCCGAGCGCCTGAACACTGAATCCGCCACTACCAGACCCTCAGCCGAGTGCTGTTTAGTGAATCCCGAGAAGAAACGGTGGAGGTACCGCTGCAGTTGCGGGACATCCGGAAGGAAGGCGAGGGCAGAAGCCACGCCAGCTCAAGGGGCAGGGCCAAGAATGGCCTTTGCTACCAGGAAGGCCTCTGTCGGATACTCCCCCCAGTGGAGGATCTCGGTCAGTGGATAATGGGCCTGTTTCTGGATGGGCTCCATTTTCATCACCGCAGACTCAAGAGATTAGTCGAAGGTCCAGAAAGGAAGTAGGACCTTCTTTGGTTGAGAGACTCCCTAATGACTCCTCGTTGACCAGAAAGGAGTGTAGAGAGGATCCCTCGGACTCCACAGGGTCACTGAAAAGTGGTCAATCACCAGAGTCCCCACTGACCCACCAAGGACGGTCGGGGGTCATGGTGACTGACAGCCGATGAGGAAGCCCCTTCACCAGCCGAGACTTCTTAGTCGGAGCACTAGAGGTCAGCTGTTTAGATGGCAGCTCCACCGCAATCGGTGGAGATGCTGGGGTCGGCCGAGCCAGGACCGTCTTGGTCGGCTCCTTAGGCAAAGAAAGCATCGGCTGGTTGAGGGAAAGCCAGGTGATGGCCGGTGTAGGAGCCAGGGTTGGCTTCATACTGGGGAACACCAGCTGTTGCCACTTGATGTCCTTGTACATACATATATATCTGCCAGCAGAAACAGGCCTTATGGTCTGCCAAGTCTGTTCAAGTACGCAAGTGCCCCTACCACCCCACTCAATCAGTATTCTCTGCTTGGGTTCTTCACCCTGAAATGCATAACCTTACACTTAGCATTGAAGCCCAGTTGCCACCTTGCCGAACACTTCTCCAGTGGCATCGATGCAATTTGCGCCAAAGCCTCTCTTCACCTGAGGAGGATAAGGATGAAGAGTAGCGGTGGTGCCACTTCCCATGGTGTTGAGAGCCGTTCGACACAAGGGAACAGGATCTCGACCAATCGGGATCCGACAGTGGGGCTCGGAGGGAGTCGGGCGACCGAGGCTCCTCCAGTCGAGCCAGGACCGAGTCCTGGTCAAAGAAGTGTCGGCCTCGACAATCAACAACTGGACGGTCAGTTCAAGAAAAATTTCGGCCGGGACTTTAACCAGCGTCTCAGCCAACTGGCCTGATGAGGTTACCATGGAGTCAGCAGCCTGGACCAACGATTCGACCCAAGTTGGATCTGAAGAAGTGCGGGAATCCGAAGCTCTTGACCGAGAGCGCTCCTGATCCCACGAATGTCGGAGAGTCCTTTTTCTTTTTTGAATTTTGATTTGTGCCCAGAGGGTCCCTGGCCGAGGGTCGGCAGAGACCAGCACAATTCCTTGAAGGAATCTGTAAAAGTCGAGCCCTGCTGGAGCAGCACAAAGACAGAAGCTGAAAAGGAGAAGGATGCAGTCAGGGCAGTCTCCTCTTCAAATGCCGCAAGCTGTTCCATTGACCCGGGCGACTCGGCTCAAGTCAGGCGAGAAGGTCCTCAAGAACGGTCAGGTAGAACGAGCAACAAAAGTCGCAACTCTGGGGATCAGGCTCGTGTCCTACGCAGTAGACGCACATGGAGTATAAGTTAGTTTAGGACATCTTCTGCACACTAGGGCACCCGGTAAGATCAGAGCGGTTGTCGTCCATCAATTGCGATCAGAGATTGAGCTGAAGACAAAAAACTTTTTCGTTTTAGAAATTTGGAAGTAAATCCAAAGATTTAAGTGCAAAGACCTACTCAACGTGGGTGTGGTAACAAGAGAACCTGCTTCTTCCAGTGAAAAGGAAAATCTGGCGTCATGGGGCGGAGCCGAGGCAGCTACCACCCGGATGGGTGGGAGAAGCCAGCTTGAAGATGTTTCTGGCATGATTTAAAGGGGAAAAGCAAATGCCAAAAGTGTGGCTAGATCATATCCACGTCACTAGAATAAAACATTTTGCACCAGCAATTGTAAGTCTAGTACCTTATTGCATGAGTGCTGAGCTTCCAATTGTGTGTTCAGGCTTGGGCTGGCAGCCTTCTCAGCACTTGCCTCAGTGCACCATTCTTTTCTCCTAATACAGGCCTTTGTGCCTGAGGGCCGCTGCCACTACTGCTAGGCATTTGGTAAAGACCTGTGGTGCAGAGGATAAGTCAAAGGGCAACACCCAGAACTGGTAGTGTTCCCCCTTAAACAGAAACCAGAGATACAGCCTGTGGAAAGAGCAAAACCTGATATGTAGGTAAGCGTCCTGCATGTTCAAGGAACATAACCAGTCTCCCTGCCTGAGCAGAGGCAGCAGACCATGCAGAGTGACCATCTTGAACTTCTTGTATTGCATATACAGAGTAAGGCCTCCGAGGTCTACCTTGGGGACAAGGAAGAACTTGGAGTAGAACGCTTTGTTCATTTGCCACCTGGGCACAGGTTCTACAGCCCTTTTGAGCAGCAAGATAAGCACCTCCTCCCAGAGCACTGGAATGTGATCAGGAGGATAATTGGAGGGAACAGACAGAATGTCTGGAGGCTGTTTTAGAAGTTCTAGAGTATGACCCTGTTTGATTAGTTGCAGGATCCAAGCGTTGGTCGTAAGGACCCTCCACTGATTAAGATAGAGAAACTACTCCCGACCACTATCTCCTGGCTTGGTGTGTGTGTGTGTGTGGGTTGAGCAAGGAGTTATGCTGAGGTAGAGCTCGTGGCCAGGGTCACACCGCCATCTCTGGTTATTTTTGGCAGAGGCACCCATGGTGGAGGAAGGCGCAGGCAGGGCGGTTCCTACCCTGGGCTAACCCTGAGGTCTGGCTCCTGACCCAGCCTTATGGAAGACCTTGCAAAAGGAGGGTCATGGTCTGCTTCTGGGTTGGGTATGATAAGAGGAAGTGGACAAACCTAATGGCTCTAGCAGAGACCTGCAGGTCCAGAGATCCTCAGCCAGGAGTTTCTTCTAAGGCAGATACCAGTGGCGGCAGCTCTGGCTGTGGCATCAGCCATGTTATAAATGGCCCTTAGAAGATGCCTGCTGATATCCGCCACAGCCTAGGGAGTCTTAAGAAGTTCCTGCCTCTATGTACCCTGAGGAAGGGCCTGTGCTGCAGCTTTGCTCTTCTTCCAGAGGGTGTTCTGGTATTTCACCATGTGGGACAAGTAACTGGCAATCCTGAGGCCAAAGGTGGCTGAAGCAAAGGTCCTCTAACCCCAGTAGTCAATCTTCCTAGGATTCCCTGTCAATGGGGAGGGAACAAAGGTGCTTTAGCACCTTGAACCGATTAAGAGCTGCCTTGATAACCATCGAGTCAGTTTCTGGTTGGGTGGCATAAAAAGGCTTCCCCAGAGGGGCCTGATAAAGCTTGTCGGCCTTCCTAGGCATGGCGGGGACCATGTTAGGCCTGTGCCAGGCCACAGTAGCAGCATCTTCCAGGGCTGACAGCAGGGGAGGGAAGTCCTTAGGAGGAGACGAGGAATCTCCAGGATATCCACCAAGTTCCTCCTGGTGATATCCTCCTCTTCAGTCTGGAACCCCATGGTAGACTGAAGATGCTTCATGAAGAAGAAGGAGGAGATCTTGGAATATGTTTTGTAGAGTCCTCACTCTCTGATGAGACAGTGAACCTGTCTGAGGAGTCACTCCCAACATCTAGTTCTTCCTCCTCATCATCAGGGAGGATGAGATCTGTGTGATATTTCTCAACACCAGTCTGAACCCAGGACCAAAGGCAAAGACACTGACGACACCCGAGAGTGTGCAGAGCGCACATGGATCCAGTATGGGGAACCATCCTCCTGTTTTTGTAACCAGGAAGTACAGTATCAGGAAATAAACCCCTGCAAACTACACCTGGAGAAATCCAGCTCAAAAGCACAAAGCCTCAAGAACAAGGGACTTCCTCCTGAAGACCAGCCAGTTCTTCTGGAGGTACTTCCATTGGCCACAGTCGTGAAAATTAGGGTACCTCCAGTAGAAACAGAGACCATCCATAAGAATTCATAGATATTATTGATAACCACTGCTGAAGGCAATCCCAGACCAGGAATTCCATGGACAAGGCTGGAATGGCAAATGGCATCCTTGATCCAGCAACTTCTGTGCTAAACTGGAACAGTCAAGGCCATGATTGGAGCACTGCCCTACATGCCACCACCTGTAAATGTATGGCTGGAGGTTGTAGGGCCCCAGACTGTCTACAAAAAGAAGACTTCTGTCCCTGTTGGTACCATGAGCCAGACACTCAACTCACAGATTCAATGGATTGAAGCATCATATCATAGTTCTTGACATGGTCCTTGATCCACCACAGGAACTCCTCAACGTCTGGCCCAAATTGAGCTGATCCATTAAAGAAGAGCTCACTAGCAGAAAGAGAGAAAATGCACAACATCGCGTGTTGCTTTATACAATCCAATTACACAGAGTGGCATGTGCATTTATTCAAAATGGAACAACTGCCACAGCAGAGTTCGGGAAAGCATTATTAGGGAAACGCATTAAGTACGGCAGTCGATATGAGACATACTCACTCCTACTGAAACTGGGTGGGCAGTCGGTCACTCCTCAAAAACACAAATTAAGAAGTGTAATGAAAAAAATGCTATTGTAGAGGACTTTTTTTGTGTGGGGGGAGGAGGGCAGGCACGCTTGCTCCCTGTTCAAAATGTCAGTAAAACTGAAATTGAGCACCACAAAACCAAAGCACCAAAGGCAAGCCAAGAAATATTATAAAAAAAAAAGGAAAGCATATTGCGGAGGGTTCTGAGTGAGAGTGCATGTGGGGGGAAGACAGCAGAGCAACAGACACCAATGCCCTCTAGTGACATCTTCATTCCAAGACAATGACAAGGACTACCTTTTGCTTTTTTTTCCCTACTGATATGACCATATTTATTGTCATTTCATTTTTAACTTCTTCATTGGGGAAGGGAATAAGACATTCGAGAGAACAAAGAGGCCTGATAAGAGCACTTCTGGTGCTAAAGACACTTGGTGCAAATGCCTCGTGACTAATTACGCACCTGGGGTGTGCTCTTATCAGGCCATAAACCACACTTCAGAGTCTTGTATTTCTTACTTAATATAGGGCAGACAGTTTGGTTGAATCTTTAAGTGGTTTACACAATCACAACACATTAAAACAAGGACAACTGCCAGCACAGCAGCAAGGCATCCGTCTGTGGCACTGACAACCTGGGTTCAAACTCAGGAGTCCCAGGGTGTGCTCTCCTTCTCCTGGGGGAGGGGGGAAGAGTGTCCAGCACTTTGGAGACCTCTGGCAGAGGCTGGGGGTACTGCCTTGGCTGGTGCCACATGTTGGGAGGCGGATGCTGGCGTCATTGCACATCCTTACCCCCAGGGGAAAAAAATCAGCAACACTTAATGCTGGATGCTAACAACGGCCCCGCCTGCTCCCACTGCTGACAAACAGGTCCACGGGGGCAGACTGGGAATGGGGGCAAGGGACAAGAACCACTGGTAGGACAATACAGCCAAAACAAATAAAACAAGGACAACCAGAACACATTTTTCAACAAAGGAACAAGCTGACTCCTGCCTGACAGAACTGCTGCAATTTTTAAAGGAAACCTAAACCTAACACCTTATTTTATAGAACTGGAAATTCATCCATGTATGCAGAGTTTCTATTCTCGCTACTACACTGCCTCCCTGTGTTGGCTTCAGAGAAATCTTTTACCTCTCATTAGGGTCCCTTGTTGATACTGCATTTAACCTGCCAGATATTCTTTCTTTTCCCAATATTAATTCATACTGCAACTCAATCACATCAGTTTAAAGGAAGTCTTCCACGAAAGTTTCAGGTTCTGGAACCAACTTATAATTAAAAAAAACAGGAATATTAGAGAAAAATAAATCAATAACAATATGGGGGAACTAAAAGTGGGAGGAAACAAGATTTTAATGTGAATACAAGAAACATTTCAGTAGTGCAAATAGACACAGAAACATTTAGAATTTTAGAAGACAAATCAAGGTGTAGGTTCTCACACATAAAGTGCAAAACTGTATTTTAAACTCAACAAATACCACCACATTACATATACAATGTCTTGTCATCAAGTACACAGGGAATATTTTAAACAATGCATACAGCAGATCATCTAAAAGAGTTATCGAAATAAATGGCATTCAACCGGCCCGGTGTCATGAAGGACTGGGGAGCTGACACCTCACATCCTGCCAAGCAGATGACCCGGGTTCAGGAATGGACCCAGGTTGCTGGGGGTCAGCCGGGCTGGGACAGGATCAAGTGTCTAAGGGACTGCTCCCCTCTCCCAGGGAGAGGAGATCTGCTCACCCCATCCTAGACTATAACCAGGTGGAGGCCTGGTGGAAGTGCAGCACGGGCGGCAGAAGAAGGGTGGGCACTGTGGGTAATGTCAGGCATGTGCACCTCCACACGTGCAACCTGATGTCCTACAACAAGGGGCAGGGAGAACAGTAGAAAAAGCAACATCAGGGGCTTAATGAAGCCCTGCCAGCTTGTCCCTGAGTTTGCACCACCACCCAGGAGCAAAGCATCAGTCAGTCATCCTCCCTCCAGCCCTGCCACAAGGTGGAATTTGTGTGGAAACCTGAATGAGGTGGGTCACGCAGGAGGCGGGTGCCAGCTGGGGGAAGTAAAGACAGGGCTGATTAACCACCCCGGAATCAAGTGGCAGAAAACTCCATATGGAAACAGATGGCATTCTTCTATTATGCTTTAAGTACCACTCTCTCACAATAAAGAATTACTGCTAACAGTTTTGATATATGTACTGTACAGCAGCTTTGTTTTAATTTCTCTATCATTATTACTATAAATCCTTTTTAACTACAAAAAAATCCAAGGAATGGCACACACAAAAAATGTTATCTTATTCTGCTGCACAAAATGTAGTCTCTAACAGAAACGGAACATTTCCAATGGTTTATGTCACCACTGATTCGTTTAACTGTAATGATACACTGAATGGTTGCACAAAGCCCAAGAAAGCATGATTAATTAGAAACTGTATACTTATAACCACGTTTTGTTTTATCCTTGAAATGGCAGACATTACTTGCTTAAAAACCAAAAACAACATACTTTGCCTTCTCCCAGCAGGTTAAAATTAAACTTAAATTTCAAAATGTGTGCGATGCACAGCTTTTACAATTAGACTGGTAACAAGTGTGCTATACTTCCAAACTGTCTCAAGGAAAACTGGAATGCTGTCACAAAAGAATATAAATCTCTTAAATTAACACTGTTCAAGGCAGTATGTTGAAAAACTCATTTTCCTTGATCAGCTTTTTGACTTCTAGTTGTAACTTTTGGTTTTCAAGCTGAAGTTTCTCAATCTCAAGATACAGTTTTTTTTCTTCTAGTTTCAGGTTTCTTGACTGTTGAACGAAGACTGCTTTCATGCAGACTTTCTCTTTCAGGCTATCATTGTCTAAAGCCATCTCCATGACACCATTTCCAACTGCTGTTTCCTTTGTGATATCATCAGAACTGGAACCTAATGTAAAGAACACAGAATTACACAACACCAGCTTTGTGCTTTCATTTGCCAAGTTAGTGTAGCGATAAATGTTATCTAAAAATGAGAAAGATAAACTATGTGCTGTGACTGGTGGAATATGATCTAACAATCACTATCACATTCATTTCTACTGGTTCAACTCCCTTCCTTATCTTTTCTCACTTCTCATTCTACTCTCTCGGTTCCTTTTAAATAAAATACTTTTTACGTTGCCACGTCTTTCAAACATTTTAGGCTAAGTACAATGAGAATTCCAAGTTGTGTCACTGCCGAGCCCACTGGAGTTGAAACTGCAAGGGGCTCGACAGTTTGCTTGCTAGGCATGCAACTTTGTGTACTTCAAAGGACCAAAGCCACTGCAATCAGAAACGGCGTCGGTCCATTGATTTGCATGAAGCTGGTCAGCAAACAGCTGATTGGCTTTAAACATCAGCAGCCTGTGACACGCTGATTTTCTGCTCCAACCCTGCAGATGCGGCCCCCATCCCCGCCAATCTCTTATGATTTTTCCAGGTACCAAGTTTTGTTTACCTTGGTAGAGACAATCATATCAAAACAGAGCAGATGCAGAGTAAAATGTTGGACTGGACACAAACGAGCTAGGCTGGATAACAGCTATTTGCTACAACACAAATGGTTTCCGATTTGGATACGGATGGTCTGGATAGTGGGCAATATTTGGCAGCTATCATATGGAGAGTGACTAGATCACTCCAGGAGCAGCTTTGGTGCAACAATCCACAGTGTCACTATCACACTGGAACATGGCACAGACTGACAGCAAGGGAACTGGAGACAGGGAACTTCACTTGCAGTCATGCCAGTAATGTGGGGTCTGAAACACCAGTCCGATACCTCCTAGCAGTGAGATGTGGTAGCAACCAAGGTGAGAGATGGCAGATGAAGCCCTTCCCTTTTGGGAGACTGCAGGCTGTTCTCTGGGTTCTTGTATGTGCTGGAAAATGTGATCCAGAATTGCCTTTGCATGAGCATCTCAACTACCACTAGTTGCCAGGTTCAGTCAAGGGAACTGGGAATTGTCCTGAGCACAACTTAGGCAAGTGTAGGAAAACTTGGGTGGCCACATACTGTGTTTCAACTCTGGAAGCCTTAAAAGATAAACTGGCATTATAATGTGTTTTGCATACACACTGTATCATGTAATCCTACAACAACCCACACAAAACAGGACAGTTGGGGGAGGCAGCAGTGCAATATATTTCCCCCCAAAAAATCATAACAAACTTGCCGTCATTTTTTCCATCGCTAAGCCGACTGCGAGAACCGCAAACCCATTACAGACCTTTCAAACAGTAATTACAACCCAAGTTTCACATTAAAAAACGTTTCAAAATTACCACAACCAGCCCTTACCTGTAATTTCTCAACATTCTGTAAACTAAGTAATTTCGTACCAAATCCTGCCGAAACTGCCCAATCGCACAATTTAACCCACAGCACTGTGGCCTACTGCTACCCTTCCTGCCGACAGTTGCTGTACTGTAACCTGCAGTCTCTGAACTCTTTCCTGTCTGCTCCTATCCACTATCACACGATTGTTCCAAACACTAGTACACACTGCCCATTCTGATCTTCATCCCCCTGGCTCGCACTGAATTATTTCTTTGGCAGTTTTTGTATGAAATACTTATCTGTGTGGATAATAACTTAAAAAAAATAACTAGATCAGGACCACTTAAGACATGAGACACTAGCCACTAAGCTGGCATTTAAAAATCAATATATGTTTGTGAAAGAAGGCAGATCGATCAACTAATGTGTTACTTTGTTAACAGCTAAAAGCCAATTCGGCAGCAGTCGCAAGAAATACTCATTTGGGTGGACCGTGAATTTCATAAGACTGGACTATGACTTTAAAAGAAATGAGATGCAGGCAACTAGGAATACAACTATCAGAAAACAAAATGAAATATTTTTGTTAAACTTAGGTAGCAAAATGACTGTTAGAAATCAAGATGCATTTGTGCTAGCAGTCCATATTTAAGTCTGTTTACTATGTGGAATGCAATGGTGCAAAATATGTGTTTTTGTAATACTGAAAATGATGATCAAGTGATATTTTATTATGTTCTATGTGATGTTACAAAACGGTTTTTGGCTGGACTGCACAATTTAACCCACAGCACTGTGCCTACTGCTGCCTTCCCTGCCGACAGCTGCTGTACTGTAACCTGCAGTCTCTGAACTCTTTCCTGTCTGCTCCTATCCACTATCACACGATTCTTCCAGCCACCAGTACACACTGCCCGTGCTGATCTTCATCCCCCTGGCTCACACTAAATTATTTCTCTGGCACGGTCTGCCTTAGTTGCAAAACAAAAAAGGCAGTACTTACAGGTTAAGTTTTTCGAATAGAACTGTGTCATATAAAATTCAGATCTGGGACCTTAAGAGCCAATCTGGTAGTTTTTGTATGAAATATTTAGTTGTGTGGATAATTACTTTAAAAAAATGAGATCAGGCACACTTAGGAAATGAGATGCTTGCCACTAATCTGGCATTTAAAAATTATATATATATATATATATAAAATACCTATATATTTTGTGAAAGAAAACAGATTGATAAACTAATGTCTAATTTTGTTAACAGCTAAAAGCCAATTCGGCAGCTGTCGCAGGAAATACTCATTTGGGTGGACCGTGAATTTCATAAGACTGGACTATGACCTTATAAGAAATGAGATGCAGGAAACTAGGAATATAATTATCAGAAAACAAAATTAAATATTTTTGTTACAGTTAGGTATCAAAATGACTGTTAGAAATCAATATACATTCGTGCTAACAGTCCATATTTAAGGTTGTTTATTATGTGGAATATAATGATGCAAAAAACTGGTTACTCACCTGTAACAGTAGTTCAAGGAGTGGTACATGATGTTCATCCACACTTCTGGCAGTGCTCCTTTCCCCTTTATGGCCTACCGGAATGTCTTCAAGCTGGCTCCCCCCACCCAGGTGGTAACTCCCTCGGCACTGCCCCGTGACATCAGATCTTGCCCACTGGAAGCAAAATCAGTGTGCCACTTGCCAGTGGAAGTCAGGTGGTTCAGTGTGGATGAACATAATATACCACTCCTAGAATTACTGTTACAGGTGAGTAACCTGTTTTTCGAGGGGTGTGGATAGGACGTCCAATCCACACTTCTGGCAGACTCCTAGCAGTTCTCTGGGAGAAGGGAGGCAAGGTGCAAACCCCCTACTTAGGGAAGAGAGACTGGAGAACTGAGGCCACAAAACCAGCATCCCGGCATGGCTCAAGGTCGATATGGTAGTGAGAAATTAAGGTGTGTGTTGATTATCAGGTAGCAGCCCTACAGATTTCCTGGGCAGGGATGTCCCTGGAAGCAGCCACCGAGGCAGCGGCATGATGGGTGAAATGAGCCCTTAGCCCTGTGGGAGGCTCCTTACCCACCAACCTATAGTAGAAGTCAATACAGGATACAATCCACCTGCCAATCGTCCGCTTGACAAAGAGATGGCGAATATCTCCCCGAACTCCAGCCGTGCTCTCCTTATAATAGGCTAGCACTCGCCACAGGTCCAGTGTTTGAAGCCTATGCTCAGCCTCCGAGGTGTGGTTGGTGAAGTACATTGGGAGATTAATCACCTGGTTAATGTGAAAATCCAACATAATCTTCGTGAGGAACTTTGGGTTGGGGCGAAGGATAACCTTGTTCCAGTGGAGGACCAAGTAAGGAGACTCCACCGAGAGTGCCTGGAGTTTATGGATCCTTCTGGCTGACGTGATAGCCACCAGAAAGGTGGTCTTCCATGACAGATGTGACAAATCACATCTGTGCATTGGTTCGAATGGATTGCCCATGAGTTCTGCCAACACCAGCAAGTTCCAAGTTGGTGGTGATGGTTCACATTCTGGAGGGGAAATGTGGTCAAGGCCTTCAAAAAAGAGGCAACCCACCTTTTCTTATGCCATTGACTGCATACCAGCCTGTACCCAGTAAGCACGAGGCTCGTCGAGCAAAGCCTCGACTGAGAGAGAGAACAAAGGTAGTCGAGAATGCTACCCACCAGGCAAGATAAGGGGTCCAACCCCTTGCACTGGCACCAGATGGAGAACCTCTTCCACCTGAAGGCACTGTATTTCCGGGTTGACTCCTGCCGAGAAGCCTCCTTTAAAACCCTTCTCAGGGACCTCTCCAGCTTATCATGCAACTAGCCCTCAGTTCACTACTTTTGATATTCTTCTTGCTTTAAAATGAAGGCACAGTAAAGAGTGCTCCCCTTGAGTCCAGTAATCCCACTCCCAACAGTGTAAGAAACACCTCCCTTGTGCCTGAGTGGTAGGACTTACATGAGGATAGACATATTTTTTTTATTTATTTTAGTCTTTGGTCACCAGGTAAAGCCCACTAGGCACAAGTCCTTGTTTTCAAGGGCAACCTGGGAGCACTGGGGTGGTTAAGTGACTTGCTCAGAGTTGCACAGTATGCAACTGGAGGTTGTGGGAATCAAACCTAAGTCTGCTGAATGTACCAAGCTCATTCACAGCTCGTTACTCTAACCTCTACACTATACTGCAAGCTCCACGTAACTCTGTATGAGATACAGCTTCTGTTTCTTGCCGTTTTAATGATAATTTATCTATTACATTCTAGATCAAAAGGCATAAATACAAGTGTGAAGGACAAATAAAAGATAAAGGTCCATTCAGCCTGCCCAGCTTTTCTAAGAATTACTCAATCTTTTCAGAACTGCCAAGAACTTCTTTCGAGCTTTCACTTTTTTTTCTTAATGTTCCACTTGTACCTATCCCATCGGGTTTTGCATCCCAAGGTGGTGTTAGCAATAATCACTTCTCTGGGTAGTCTGTTCCATTTATCCATAATCCTTGCTGTAAAGAAATATTCCCTTGAGTCCATGATTTCAACCCACTAGTCTTAGGCTGCGTCCCCTGGAGAATTTGTGACCTTTTTATGCTAAACAGATCCATGGTGTCTACCTAATGTCTTAGTATTTATGTTTCCCTCTCGACTGTCCTCCAATGAATACGTGACGATCTCCAGCCTCTCCTCACGGGTCCTTCCTTGCTGGCCATGAATAAAGAACAGTTACATAAGAACTTGCTGTAACAGCAGCTCTTCGAGGGGATCTCAGTCATCAGATCACACTGTAGGAACTTCACTGTTGGTGAACCAGGATCCACACGGAAGATTTTCAGCAGTACAACTGGGGCCACCCACGCAATCAACCCTATAAAGGCATGAGCAGCCCCGCTCCCTCCTTAGTTCTTTCCCTCGCATACAAAGATAGTATAGCTCTAGCTACAGGGGATGAAGGGGAAAGAAAGAGAGAGAGAGAGAGAGAGGTGCCCAAGCATAAATAAAAGGCTGGATACAGTAGATAGCCAGTTCCAGTAATGAGCCCAAAGAAGGGGGATGGTGGAAGGGAAAGCAGAACTGATGACTGAGATCTCCTCGAAGATCTACTGTTACAGTAAGTTCTTACATAACTGTTCTATCTTCTTCATGGGTATCTCAGTCATTAGGTCACACTGTAGGAACGTGTCCCAACCAGTTACAGGTGCAGACAGTCTGGGCGGAAGGCTAACCATAAACTTAAGACAAGAGGCCCTACAGCACAGCCCTGCCATATCCTGCACGGGCTCTAGAAGCAACGTCCAGACCGTAGTGCTTGGTGAAAGTATGGACGGTACTCCAGGTGGTGGCAACACAGATGTCAGCAGCTGAGACCCCTTGGATACAAGCCAAAGTGGTAGCCATGTCTCTTGTGGAATGAGCTTTAATTACTCCAGGCAATTCTTTACCATACTTCTTGTAGCAGAACACAATGTAATTTGCCAACCATCTGGATAAACACTGCTTAGAAACCGAAACACCCTCGCTTCCTGTGGTGAAGGAAACAAACTGCTTCGACTTTCAACTTTCCTTGGTGTGAAGCAGAAAGTACTTCAAAGTTCTGTGCACATCTAACGTATGGAGCAGTGCTACCCCTGGATTGGCATGCTCGGGAACATAAACAGGAAGGTGGATAGATTGGTTGAGTGTAAACTCAGAGACCACCTTAGGGAGAAAAGAACAGTTACTTAAGAACTTACCGTAACAGTAGATCTTCGAGGGGATGTCAGTCATCTGGTAACACTGCAGTAACCTTTGCCGTCGGTAAAGGGGAATCCACACGGAAGAGTTTCCGCAGTACAACTAGTGTCACCAGCGTTGTCGACATCAGCAACCCTATATAGGTGTGAACAGCCCTGCTCCCTCCTGAGTTCTTTCCCCCAGAGACTAAGAGAGCTAGGCTCTTGCCATGGGGGACTGAGGAGAGAGGTGCCCATACCTAAAAAAACAGCTGGATACACCAGACAGCCAGTTCTTAGACAGGAGCCCCAAGCAGGAGGATGGTGGGAGGGAAAGCATACCTGATTACCTGAGATCCCCTCGAAGATCTACTGTTATGGTAAGTTCTTACGTAACTGTTCTATCTCCTTCGGGGGTATCTCAGTCATCAGGTAACACCGGAGGAACAAGTCCCAACTCCCAAGTAGTTACAAGTGCATAACAGACAGTCTGGGAGGAGGGCTCTCCTTAAACTTAAGACATGAGTCCCTGTAATACAACCCTGCCAAATCCTGCATGGGCTCTTGAGGTAATGTCCAGATTGTAGTGCCTGCTGAAACTATGAACTGTACTCCAGGTGGCGGTCGCACAAATGTCAGTGGCCGAGACCCCTCGGAAACAAGCCACTGAGGCAGCCATTCCTCTGGTGGAATGAGCTTTAACAGCACCAGGCAATTCTTTGCCATACTTGTAGCAGAACACAATGCAATTTGCCAACCATCTGGAAAAACAATGCTTAGAAATTGAAAACCACCTCTACCCGGGGCGAAGGAAACAAACAACTGCTTTGACTTTCTGGACTCCTTAGTTCTAAGCAGGTAGTACCTTCAAAGTTCTACACACATCTAACATATGGAGCACTGCTTCTCCTGGATTGGCACGCTTAGAAAAATAAACAGGAAGGTAGACAGACTTATTGAATGTAAACTTTGAAACTACCTTAGGGAAAAACTTAGGATTTGTGCACAAAGACACCCTGTCTTTGTGAAAAATCAAATAAGGTTCCCTTGCACCAGAGGGCCTGACGCTCTGAAATTTTTTGAGCAGAAGTAACTGCAACTAAATACAATGCTTTCCAAGAGTGAAAGCATAAATCGCAAGTCGCGACTGGCTGAACAGGAGACAAGAGTCATTTTTTCCAAAACAAATTTCAAGTCCCAAGCCAGGACAGGGGAACGAATTGGAGGTTTCAGAAGCAGAATGTCCCTTAGAAAGGTATGGGAGACAACCAGCTGAGCAATCGTGTGGTCACCCATGGCCTCATGAAATGCAGAAACAGCCAAAAGGTGGACCTTGAGGGAAGAGTATTGGAGGCCTAAGTTGGAGAGTGAGATCAGGTAGTCCAGAATATGATTCGCCGAGCAGGTGAAAGGGTCTAAGCTATGTTTGGCAGCCCAGATGGCAAAGCGCTTCCACTTCATGGCATATGTGGCTGGAGTGGAAGGCTTCCGGGCAGCCACTAGGACATTCACCACCCTGTTAGAGACCCCGAACCTGGCAATGGCAATGTCCTCAGGAGCCAGGGATACAAATGGAGGGATCTGAGGTTGGGATGGACCAGGGTCCCCTGAACCTGGGTCAGCAGATTCATGAAAAGAGGAAGAGGGACTGGAGGTTCCACTGCCATCTGCTGAAGCAGAGGGAACCATATCTGGCAATGCCAGAATGGAGCTACCAGAATTATGCTGGCCCCCTCCATCTGCAACTTGATTAGCACCCTCTGAATCAGAGGAAACGGAGGGAATCCATGAAGAAACCTCCCGCTCCAAGAGAGGGACAACACGTCTCGCCAGAAAACTCCAGGCCCTGGATCTAGCAAGCAGAAATTGGGCAGTTTTCATTGACTGGGGATGCAAAAAGGTCCAGTTCTGGACAACCCCATCTGTCGAACAAGTTTTCTGTGACAGATGAGAGCAGCTCCCATTCGTGCATGCTAGACATAGTTCTGCTGAGACTGTCCACCAGAGTGTTTAATACGCCTGGCACGTGGACTGCAGAGAATGTCAGACTGTAATCCAACGCCCAGTACCACACTCTCATGGCCTCCTTGCAAAGGGGTACAAATGAGCCCCCCCCCCCGCTTGCTGATGTAGTATACTATGCTTAAGGTTGTCCAACTGCACCAGCAGTTGACCCGGAGCAAGGTGTTCCTGAAAGGCCTTCATGGCGTAGAACACCACTCTCATCTCTAGGACACTAATATGCAGGGAGGCTTCCCTCTGGACCAAGAGCCTTGGGTCAGGAAAGGACCCAGGTCCTCAGGCATCTGTGGTTAGGATCCAATGCGGAGAGGGGATCTGGAAAGAGACACCTTGAAGCAGATTCATGAGGTCCATCCACCACTGCAGTACCTTGCGTACTGGGGAAGAGACCAGGACTGGTTGGTTTAATTCGTCTGTGGCGCCAGTCCCATGGTACCTGGAGGGTCAAATGCATTGAAGCGCAGGGTGAGGTGCCACACCTTTACAGTTAATGGAGCTGCCCGGTAGTCCGCCATACTTCTGGTTAGCAGACTTTTTGTTCTTAAATTAAATTACTTTCCTGGACAGAAAAAGCTTTCTCAAAAAAGCTTAACCGGTGGGTAAGGTTTGCAGGGGCCGTAGCCCCTGCAAACGACAGCTTTCCTTTAAAGTTTATGCCTAAAGTGAGCTTTATATTTCTGTTTAATTTAAGCTATGCTAAAAGTTCTTTCTCTACTCTCTTTTTTCTTTTACCCTATTTCTCCCTATATTACCTCTCTTCTAAAATATGGATAGACCTTCAGCACACAAGTCCATTAAGAGTACGCAACTGTTTTTTCATTTGTCCAATGCAGTACAAATGACTATTAGTGATGATATAAATCTAGTCACCTGGAATGTCAGGGGTTTAAACCATAAACTCATGAGCTATTTAGCACTACGGCACCTCAAGAAACTTAACCGGACAGTGATATTCCTTCAGGAGATGCACCTTAAAAAAGATCAATATTTGCTAATGTGCAGGGAATGGGTGGGGCAAGTGTTTGAGGCAGATGACGGCTCAAAAAAGCTGAAGTCCTTATATTAGTCAAAAGAGGAGTACATTTTCAACTATGCACTATAGTGGATGACCCTCCGGGTCATTATCTAATTGTCAATGGTAAACTAGATGAGGAATATCTTACCTTTATAAATATATACAGTTCTACCTCCCCTTCCTATGAAATCTTCACCCAAATATTTACAAACATTACTGGGCTTTTGGATAGTACCATTTTTTAGCATGAGACACTAATTCTATTCTGGATCCTGTTCTGGACAGGTCCTCCTTCAGACCTAGAAGGAACAAGGCAGACAGGGATGTAGCAGATCTCATAAGAAGCCTACAGCTGGTGGATGCTTGGCAGGTCTTACACCCAAATGTGAGAGTGTATACTTTTTGGTCTCAATGCCATCAGTCAAGGTTGCAGACCAAATATACATCCCTAAGGATCTGACAGGAACACTAAAGTTGAGACAGATGCGCAGGTAATTTCAGACCATTCCCCAGTCTCTCTCATATTAAGTAACGCAGTAAATCCTTGCAGGACTCGCAAATGGAAAATGAACAATTTTCTACTTGGAAAAAGCGGATCTTACGGATAAAATTAAAAACAATATATTTGAATTTCTCTCTTTAAATGGCCCAAGAGATACCTGAATAATACATGGACTGCCTGAAGTGCTGACCTGGGGCATTATTAGTGAAGACGCAGCCTTTAAGAAACAAAACATTCAAAACAAAATTATTTCTTTGTTAAAATCAAAGAACAACAGAGGGTATTGCTCACTTCTGAATCTTTAACAGTATGGAATATTTGGTAAAGGCTAAAAATGGAATACAATAAGAAGTTTAAGGAGTGAAGCAACATTTTCTATAAGTAAGCCTAAACTCAATTATGTGGACTCTGGGCCTAGAGCATCCAGGATATGAGCAATACGGCTAAGACAAAACAAGGGGGCTACAAATATCACTTCTATTAAATGCAGTTCTACTGGAAATATTTTGTCAGGGTACAATCAAGTAAATGAGGATTTTCTGAAGTTCTATAAAGAACGATATAAAGAAGAGAAATACGAGGGGGAACACACATTAGTAAAGTTTTGTGAGAAGTTAATTATCCCTAAAGTACCACCAGAATCCAAAGAAGCACTTGGGGCCCAAATTAGTGACAGAAGTTACTGAGGCAATGAAGCAAACAAAGAACAAGACCACAGGCCCCGATGGGTACTCGGCTAATTTTTATAATAAATTTAGCAAAGAACTCTCAACAGTACTAGCTGAAATCTTCAATGAATCTAGGGATAAGAAACAATCATCAAGTGAGATGACTAGAGGGCTGATCACTCTGATTCATAAACAAGGTAAGGATTCTCTTTCCTGTGGTGGTTACTGTCCCGTCTCCCTAATAAACACAGATACCAAACTTCTGGTTAAGGTCTTGTCCAACAGACAAGAAACAGTGATCCCTTTGCTCATCTCAAAACAACAGACTGGGTTCAAGAAGGGTAGGGTGTCAGCAGACAATACAAGAAAATTGTTCCATGTCATACAGGCTGCAAACAAAAGCCCAACACCAAGTGGACTTCTATCGCGTGATGCCAAAAATGCTTTTGACCGTACTGTTTGGTCCCACGTTCTTTCTGTGCTACAGCTCTATGGCTTCCCTAACTCCTTTTTGCAGTGGGTGGAAATACCATATAAAAATTCAAGCTCTGCAGTGGTAACAAATGGTGTAATTTTATTTTTTGAAATTAATAGGGGTATGAGTCAAGGTTGCCCACTCTCCCCTTTATTATTTAACCTCACGATAGACCCACTTATAAGGAAACAAGGTAGGAAAGACACCTAGGGCCATGATATGAGACCGGAGGGAGGAAGGTTCAGGAGGGAGATGAGGAGACACTTTTTTTTACAGAGAGGGTGGTAGCTGGGTGGAATGTGTTACCGGTAGAAGTGGTATCCAGTAGAACAGTGGACTGCTTCAAAAGGGGCTGGGACAGGACAAGGGGGAGGGTCAATGGAGGGGCAGCTGCAGAATAAGGGGTGCTAGCTGCACATGTGAGCAGACTTGATATACCTCTAGGCCTTTATCTGCTGGCAAATTTCATATGTTCATATGAACCTAGATCAGGACAAAGACAATTTGGGGATCAAGACAGTTAAGTGCAAACACCTAGTGGCGGCTTATGCAGATAACATTTTACTGATGATTTTGGACCCCTCCAGTTCTCTTCCAAAAATACTAGGAATTTTGCAGGAATTTAGATGCATTTTGGGATATAAACTGAACATGAGCAAGACCATTTTTGTGCCTCTGAACAAGTTCTGTATAAAAGAAGAGATTACCTCTCTGGGTCAGGCTTGCGGGAAAAAGAACATAATGTATACCTAGGGATTAATGTATGTAACACTTTACACAAAACTATACTTAACAATACAACAGAGACTAGAAATAAGGGAACTGAGGATTTGAATAGATGGAATAAATTACCATTGGGTTTGTTGGGGAGGCTTGACTCCATTAAAATGAACGTAATCCCCAAACTTCTCTATCTATTCATGATGATACCTTGCTACTTCGCCAAATGGTGGATACTTTTTTTTATTTATTTATTCAGTTGTTTAACCAGGTATAGCACACTAAGCTGAAAGCTTTTTTACAGGAGCGACCTGGGAGCACTAGGAGGTTAAGTGACTTGCTCAGGGTCACACAGTATGCAAGTGGAAGCTGTGGGATTAAAACCCAGGTCTGGTCTGCTGGATGTCACCAAATTTGCAGCTCAGAGCCTTAGACCACTGCGCTATACTGCCCACAGGGTATACAGGGTATAACTTCTCAAGTCACTAAATATATTTGGGAACATAAGAGGAACATGATGGCTTATACCAAATTGAGTAGAACTAAGAACAAAGAAGAGATGAAAGCACCCGATTTCTACTTTTACTATTTGGTAGCCAGGACTGATCAAATGTCTAAATGGTTGAAGGTCAAGGAAGGTGCAAGTTACATCCCAGATTGGATTTGTATTGAAAAGGAAATCCTGGATAAACAAGGCCAAGACTCTCTTATATGCTAAATCACCCAAGTCACTAAACAACAAAATACTAACTGATTCTGTCAAGCAAATGAAACAGTTCAGCTTCCCATTACATGTTATCTTAGCGAAAACAGTCATTTGTAGCTCCCACTCTCAGAAATCTACTTCTGCCTGTTGTCAGCGCCGTCCGAAAATAATTGATGTTAAGAACGAAAGTCATATCGAATGCATGGTGGACTATCGGGCGGTTTCCACATTGCAAAGGTGCAGCACCGCACCCTGCACTTCAATGGATTTGTACGGGCAGTGGCGGCGCCACACCTTTACAGTTAATGGAGCCGCCTGATAGTCCGCCATACTTCCGGGTAGCAGTCTTTTCGTTCGTAAATTAAATTATTTTCTTGGACACAGAAAAAGGTGCTTTTTGGGCAAAAGCTTAACCGAAGGGTAAGGTCTACAGGGGCGGGAGCTCCTGCAAATTACTGTTTCCCTTTCATCAGTCAAGAACACAACCGATCTGAAAAAATCCACGTTTCTCACAAAATAGTAATGCTCTCAGCAATCACACAAGGCAACATTATGGCATTTGCTTAGTACAGGACATAGTCAAAAATGGGAAACTAATTACCTTTGATGAAATATCAGAACATTTCAATATTGACTTCACAACAGATATAAAAGACGATTCCAATTTTTTATTAAGGTGCATGCGTTTGTCTTCCACTATATCCTCTATATATAGTTTGTGGACCTGGTCAGGGGTTTTTCTTCTGAATCCACTTGGTGGTGTTCTCAGGCACTTAGGGTAGACACAAAGGGTTGGGAATGGGAAAAAAATGGTTTTCACTGTCCAAGTACTTTAATACAGTTAACCTACAATCAACTCATTTCAAGACTATTCATAATTTTTACTATACCCACTACCAAAGATATAAAATGGGCCTGGCAGTCACATCATTTTGTCATAAATGTAAGTCGGCAAATGGAACACTAATTCATATGTTCTGGGAATGTTCCTGGATCCAAAATCTATGGGAAGAGATAAAGAATATTTTCTCTAACCAGCCACTGATTGCCAATAATATCCAAATAACTACTTGCATTCTGGGACACTCTGACCCCATCTCTTCCTGGTCATATGAACAAAAGAATATGCTTATGCTAATTGGTGTGGTTGTCAGACAAACTATTTTAAAATATTGGCTAAAAGACAAGAGTCCCCACAGTACAGGAATGGAGGAATGCTACTGTAGATGCGCTCAAAACAGAGCATATAGCCCTGTCTATGAAAGGTCAATCGAAAAATGTTATCAAGAAATGGGGTACATTATATCACAAAAACTGTGGGGTCCTCAGGAGGAGACCTGGGAGTATGCTTTACAGAGTCCTCACTAATAGAAGAGGCTGTAGATCTGTCAGGAAGGAGGATCTCTTCCTCTTCTTCCTCCACATCATCAAGAAGAATGAGGTGTGGGTGGTACTCCTCCTCGACGTCAACCTCTTCAATATCTGGGTCTGGTGTTGGTTATGCCGATGGCAGCCCATGGGGAGCTTCCTGGGATCGACAAATAAGCATTGATGATGAAGCTGCCGTTAATGGAGTCAGAGAGGGGGGCCTGAGGATGCCTAGCTGCTGTGCAAGCACATCAGTGAACCTGATTAGGACCTCATTCAAATTGATGGTGGCTGATGGGGAGGGGTCTGGCGGCACAGATGTCAACGACCCACCTGCTGGAGCCTGAGAACCCAATGAGCCTGTAGCCCTGGAGGGAGAGGGGGTAGGTTTAGACTGGCGAGTCATTGCCGACGGCCTGTCATCGACGGAGGGGCTGACGACCTGGGGGATCAAGCTGCCGTCTTAAGAATCGAAAGTGGAGGTGCTGTCGGCATGGGTCTGAGGCACAGAGACCTGCATAGCAGGCATCTTGCTGGTGTGGCTGCAGCTGACGAAGATCCCCAAGAAGAAAGAAGAGGCCAATGAGAACGAGATCGGGGGAGGGGCGGTCGTGATCTCCGTCTTTTTAACACCCCCCAAAAGGACTTGTCTCAGGCCATGGAGGTCAAAGAACGAGTAGACAACTGAGAGGCCGGGACCCCGGAGGACCCATGCCTGGAACTAGCTACCTGTTGATCCATTAGGAATTTTCTGAGAGCCTTTTTGCATCACCTGAGGGTTGTTTGGTTAAACTTCTGGCAGAGCTTACAGTCAGAAACTTCATGGTAAGGTCCAAGACAGCACATACAGAGTGTTCGTCTGTGGAGGCAATCTTCTTTCCACAGCAGTAGTGACGGAATAGAGAAGATGAAGGATTATTTCTTGACAAAGAAGTTGAAGGAATGTCTTTTAAAAAAAAGATTCTAAAAGGTAAGGATAGAAAAGCTGTAGACGAAAAAAGGTGCGAATACTGTGAAGGAACTTCCGCAGAGACCCACGCGAGCGAGTCGGTGGAAAAGTACTGAGGAGGGAGCGGTGCCACCTGTACAGGGTTGGTGACATCGACAGCGTGGGCGACCCCAGTTGTACTGCTGAAAATATTCTCTGTGGATTCCCCTTCACCGATGGCGAAGGTTCCTATGGTGTTACCTAATGACTGAGATACCCCCGAAGGAGATCTTGGGATTTGTGAGCAAATACACCCTTTGTGAAAAATCATAGAGGCTCCTCACATCAGGAGGCCTGAAGCTCGGAATTCTTCGAGCAGAATAGCAACTAAAAATAACACTTTCCAAGAAAGAGAGTGTAGCTCGCAATGCAGCTGTCTCAAAAGAAGACAGGGTTAACTTTTCCAAAACAAAATTCAAACCCCAAGTCGGAACAGGAGAACGGATCGAGGGTTCAGATGCAGGATGCCCCTTAAAAAGGTATGGGAGACATCCAGCTGAGCTATTGTACAGTCACCCATGAGCTCATGAAAGGCCAAAATAGCCGAAAGGTGCACCACGAGGGAGGAATACTGCAGACCAGAGTCAGACAGACAGATAAGGTAGTCCAGGATCTGGCTCACAGGACAGGTGAAAGGGGTCCAGACTATGTTTGGCAGCCCAGATATCAAACTGCTTCCACTTCATGGCATACGTGGCTCGAGTGGAAGGCTTCCAGGTGGTCACAAAGATGTTCGCCTTTCTGTTGGAGACTCCAAACCTGGCGATGGCTATATCCTCAGGAGCCAAGCATGCAGACGCAAGGAACTGAGGATGGGATGGACCAGTGTCCCCTCAGCCTGGGTCAGCAGGATCCTGCAAAGGGGGAGAGGAACTGGAGGTTCCTCAGCTAGCTACTGCAACTACATTGAGGCTGTCTGACTGCACCAGCAGCTGACCTGGAGCAAGATGGTTCTGAAAGGCCTGCACGGCATACAGCTCCACCACCACCAGCGTCTCCAGGACACTGATATGCAGGGAGGTCTTGGCCTGAGACCAGAAGCCCTGGGTTTGAATGGGACCCAGGTGAGCTTCCTAGCCTGAACCGGAACCATACGTGGTGAGGATCTGTTGTGGAGAAGAGATCTGGAATGGTACTCACTTCATCAGGTTCAAGGGGTCCATCCACCACTGGTGCTCTCTGTGGACTGAGGAGGATACCAGCAACAACTGATCTAATTTGTCTGTGTTTGTCCCATTGCACTTGGAGAGTCCACTGGAGGATGTGCATATGGAGTCTGGCCAGTGGAACAGTGGGAATGCCAGCCGCCATTAGACTCAACATTCTCAGGTACACCCGGGCAGGAATAAAAGAGCTCTGGACCACCTTCTGAGTCTGGGCTATAAGGCACTCCGCCCTGCTCTGAGTCAGGAAAACCTTCCCGTGCTCTGTGTCTAGAACAGACTATGTACTGCAGTCTTTGGGACAGCACCAGGACTGACTTGGGCAGGCCGACAGTAATGCCCAAGGAGAGGAACAGCTGAAGAGTTCTCTCCAGAGTTTGCAGGAGTTGCTCCCTAGATGGGGCCTTTAGAAGCCAATTGTCCAGGTAAGGGAAAACATACAGTCCCTAATTTCTAAGGGCTGTAGCTACTGCTGCTAAGCACTATGTGAAAACCCATGGTGCAGAGGACAAGCCAATGAGCAGCACCTTGTATTGGTAATGCTCACCCCAAACAGAAACTGGAGAAACCTCCTGTGAGGAGGAATGACCGAGATGCACAGGTAGGCATCCTACATGTCCAGGGAACAGAGCCAGTCATCTGTGTTGAGAATGGGCATCAGGCCTGGCAAAGTTACCATCTGGAACCTTTGGTACTGGACGTACAGACTGAGGTCCTTTAGATCTAAAATGGACATCAGATCTCCAGTCTTTCTGGGGACCAGAAAAAACCTGGAGCAGAAGCCATTGTTTCTCTGGTGCCTGGGTACTGGTTCAATGGCCTGCTTGCACAGAATTGACTGTACCTCCTCCCGGATAACAGGCAAGTGAGCCGAGGGGTAAGTGGAGGGCAGGGGAGGGTTTCTGGAGGTTGCCCGAGGAAATCCAGTGTGTGACCTCTTTCTTTTTTTCCCATAAGTATTTTAATGTTTGTTTGTGTTTTCTCCCAGGTCCAACTCGCGCATCCCGTGGCCTTTCACAACTGTGGAGGCACGCATATGTACGCCCACCTACCAGTTGCTCCGTATCGCCTGCACCTATCACTGCACCTCCATCCGTGACGGGGACTATGGGTGGGCGACCCCCCCCCCTTCTCGGGAGAGGAGAGCCATTGCTCAATCCTGCCACCCCCGGTGCTGGCACCCCGGCAACCTGAGGTCGTTCCTGAACCCGGGTCGCCAGCACAGCACGAGGTGTGGTGTCCAGTGCCTCAACCCTCAGCACCACCGGGTCGGCTTCTCAGTGCCACTGGGCTGTCTTGTGCGGCCTCTTTCTTTTTTTTTTTTGTGTAATATTTGTATTTGCTTTTTCAAAAAGCTACTGCATACAATCAAACACATAACTTATTCAACCAACTGTCGCCAATATATTCTGCAGAGATCAGTCTCTTCACTTCATTCCACACAATGTTTCATTCAAGTTCTACAGAGTTGCATTACATTAAATTAAGCTAAATTATATTTATATTAAATAATGTTAACAAAAAATAAGATCAAATAAAATAAAATCAAAGTGCAACCAATATACTCACGCATAATACATCCAGTCTCCTACTCCTTTCTATCTTTTCCATATTTTTCTATCATTCACTTTTATCCTCTCTCTTAGCCTTCTTCCAGCATGTTCATTACCCTTTCCTTTGCCACTTCACCTTTACTACTTTCTACATACCTCTTCACTTCAGCCTTCCCTTTCTTATCCTCCTGTACTTTCCCATAGCATCCAACTTTCTTCCTCCATCAGGGAGGCCAAGAAAGGGGCCCAATGTCTTTCGAATCCTTCTTCTCTTTCTCCCAGCACGTACGTCAGCCTCTCAAGCCCCAATGTCTGCAACACCGTCCTCCACCACCCTTGCATTGTTTGTGCAATCTGTGAGACCCATGTGTTCTGAATCCCATGTCAAGCCAGGAGAAATAGCACCCTGATCCACCTAGGAAGTAATACCCATTCCTCCTCTTCCCCATTCTCCACCCCAAATAAACATCCCAAAGGATCCATTGGCAACTCCCTCCCGGCAATCCTTCCCACTCTATCCACCACCTCCCTCCAATATTTCTGCAGTATCAGGCATTCCCAAAAACTGCACATATGTTCCCCTTTCTGAGTCACACCTTCCACATAAGGGTGACACTTCAGGGTGCGCCTTATGTACAATTACTGGTGATAGATACACTCTGTTATTGAATTTAAAGTATGCCTCCGTATATTTGTTGCATATCATCATTCCAGAGTGCATCTGAAGCAGCAATGTCCAATTCTGGTCCAATATCTCCCTCCCAAGGTCCCTCTCCCACAATTTCCTAGTTCTTACCGTCCTATCTAGGAGTACAGCCTTCCCTCTCTTAGCAGCCCAGCCTATAAACCCCTTTTCCTGCTTTTGAGCTGCATATATCATCCCCTCTACCGGATCCACTTCATAAAGCCCTTTGTTTTCTTTTCCTAGATTTCCCATGTATGTCCTGGTCTGGAAATACCGGAACCTATCCCTCTTATCCCTTCCTACCACTTCTTGTAACTCCTGTAATGAGCAGAACCGTCCTTTCACTAATAGGTGTCCCAAACTTCCTATCCCCTTTCGCTCCCAATTCCCATAGCCTGTATCCTATATTCCGGGCCAAAAATATGGATTCCCTACCACCGGCATTAAGAGTGTCTCTTTTCCTTGTATCCACCCTTTCTTCTTTAACGCCTTCCAGGCCAACAATACTTGCACTACCATGGGATTAACTTATTTTTCCATCTTATACGCCCTTAACCCTCTATTATGGAGGTATGCTGTTAGTTTACCCTGTGCCGCTCCCTGTTCCAATTCCATCCATCTGGCCACTTCAGGTTTATGTACCCAGTCCACCACATATCTTTGTTGTATAGCCAAAAAGTAATTTTCCAAGTCTGGAAAGTTTAAACCCCCTTTTTCCTTGTCTGCCTTTAACCTCCCCAGGCTCACCCTCGGACGCTTTCCTTTCCAAATAAAAGCAGTGAAGGCCTTTTCCAACCTATTCACATCCTCCTTGGACAGGCCCTGGTGTAGCATTTGTAAAAGATACAAGATCCTAGGCAGCACATTCATTTTTATTATATTAATCCTGCCCAACCATGACACGGGCAACTGCGTCCATCTTCTTAGGTCCGTCTCTATAGTTTTTATCAATTTAGTATAATTTAGATAGTATAGGGAACCCAAGGATCTACCAACCTGAACCCCTAAATATGTCATACTCTCCCCCACCACTTTGAGTTCCCACTGTCTAATCTCCTCACCCGTCCCCTTAAACCACATAATGTCTGACTTTCCCAGATTAATTTTATACCCCGAAAATTTCCCAAACTCCTCGATTAAGGCCAGAAGTGGGGGAACCGAACGCCTAGGATGCTTCATAAACAACAGCATGTCGTCCGCGTATAGTGCCAGTTTCTGTTGTGAGCTACCTTCCCCTCCCACTCCCTGTATGTCCCTGCTTTCTCTAATTGCCACCGCCAAAGGCTCTATTGCAAACGCAAACAATAGTGGGGAGAGCGGGCAGCCCTGCCTCAGACTCTCTCCAAGTTAAAACCTCCTCGACCTGCCCTCACATTACCACCTGCTCTGGGCTTTACATCGCCTTTATCCACCCCAGGAACGGTTCACCCGGACCAAACCTCCCCAATATTTCAAATAGATAGTTCCATTCCACCCTGTTAAACGCTTTTTCGCGTCCATCGAGAGGATCCCTATATCTTCCTTTCCCCTTCCTGCTCTCCAAAGTACATTAAGCAGCCACCTCATATTATGATATGACTGTCGTCCTTTAATAAACCCCATCTGGTCCGGGTGAACCATCCCTGGGAGGATTTCCTGTAATCTTCTGGCCAAAACTTCAGCCATTATCTTCAAATCACAATTCAACATTGATATTGGCCGATACGATGTGCACAGGAACGGATCCTTTCCTTCCTTTGGTATGAGGCATATACTAGCATCATAACATGTACCCGGCAAGTTAACCTCCTCCATCTCCTCTCTCTCTGTTGGAACACTCTGCACAATACCTTTGCAATTCGGACCCCCATCAACATATAATATTCCACTGGATACCCATCTGGACCACTAGCTTTCATCACCTCCCCCTCCGTTACTGGTTTTCCTAACCTTTCCCTCTGCATCTGCATGGCTTTCGGGACTCTTATTTTCTCTAGAAATTCTAACATCCTTTCCTTTGTTCCCTCATCCTCTGCCTGGTATAATTTTTGAAAAAAGGACCTAAAGGCTTTCCTTACCTCCTTTTCTTTACTCTGTAGAATATCCTTTTCATCTCTCACTCCCATAATTCTATTCATCCTTCTGTGTCCCTTCATAAGATTGACCACCATTGGCCCTGGTTTATTTCCCCATGCAAATATATACCTTCTGTTAAACAGATTAGCTCTCCCCGCTTCTGACCTCAGATGCGCATTTAGAGACTCCCGAATCACACCCAGTGTTCGGACGGCCTCCCCCTTTTCCCCTCGAGCCACTCTCCTCTCCAATTCCTTTAATTTATTTTCTAGCTCCTCTCTCTGGGCACATCGTTTTTTCTTTATACGGGATACGCATTCAATAATTGCTCCCCTCATAAACACCTTACCCGCTTCCCATAGTATGTTACTCGAGGTTCCCTCCTTATCATTTGTTGCCATAAACAAATCCCAACTATCCTCCAAGTGTTTTCTAAATTCCTCGTTCTGGGCCAAGTAAGTGGGGAATTTCCATGCGGGAGGTATCCCCTGTCTTTCTCTACCTTGTATTTTCATTATCACCATAACATGATCCGAGATATGTATTGGGCTATGCTGTACCTCCCACATCCGCGAATACCATTCCTTCGTGGCATACATATAATCTATCCGAGTCCATATTTTATGGGGGTTCGAAAAAAAAGTATACTCTCTCGCTCCCGGGTTTGCCGTTCGCCAAACATCCACCATTTCCAGCTCCGCCATCCCCTCTTGCCATTGTTGCATTGCTCCTGAACTTCTCCCTTTCCCCTCGGATTGGTCCATTTTCAGGTCCATAGCCCAGTTAAGACCCCCCCCTCCCAATTATTAGTCCTGGGAATTGCTCCCGTACCAATAAATCCAGCAAAGAGGCATCAAACTGGTATTCATATACCGCTGAGGCATATACTGATCCCAAAGTGATCTGCTTCCCATCCAGGGCTCCCGTAATAAAAATAAATCTCCCTTCCTTTGTATCCCTAATTATTCTCTGTACCTCTAGGTTCAACCCTTTACGTATTAATATTGCAACTCCTCTTTTGCGCATTGAGGCCGAAGCCGCAGAGCATCTCCCCACCCATCCCCAAGCCAATTTAGCATGCTCTACTTCTGTTAGGTGCATTTCTTGTAGCAAAGCTATAAGGGCTCCCCCTCTTTTAAGAGCTGTCAGCAGCATAGACCTCTTTACTGGATTTGTAATACCCTGAACATTCCAGGTAATTACATTAACATTTTTGCTAATCGACATTCACATATACTGTATTCCTTCTTTCCCTTTCATCATCATCTTTCCACCAATAGCATGATAATTTATATAGCTAACTTCGTTGGTTGCACTTTGTTCATAATAGACTAAAAACCTCAATAACAACACATACAATTTCAGTAACACTTCAAACATATAACTATGTACATATATCCCCCTACCTTTCTGTCCTCTCTGACCCATTACTCCCCCCACCATAACCCCCCCTTCGTTTTTCCTCTACTAATTTCATTCCCTCCATCTTCCATTTGGACTCCTCCTCCTTCCACTTTCTGCTGCTCCCTTTGTTCCTTGTCACCCTTCTTTCCCTTCCTACCCTCTCCCCCTTCCTTTCCTCCTTGAGATTCCGTCCACCTAATTCAATCCTTTCCTTCCCCCCTTCCCTTGCACACCCCCCCGATCCTTAGACACTAACAGTCTCCCTGACTCAAGTGTCTGCCTCATCCTCAGGTACTGAAACAGGTGCTTCCACGCTCTCCCCCCCACAGCCATTTTACCTTTGTGCCCCTTGATATCCATCGCTACCCGTTCCCGCATTTTCCTTCTCCTTGGCCCTCCCCAAATTCCTCGTCGCCCCATCCTGTTTCCCTTCAAGCTCTTCGTTTTCAGTTTCCCCATCTCCCTGCTTTGTTTCCCTCCCCCCTTTAATTTGCACCACACATATATTCACCAACTGGTTGGGGGTATCAGCAAGGGCTAGCAGGGAAAGCAGGCCGTGCCTAAAAAACAACGCGCTAAGCCCCTCTCCCTGCCCACCCTCCTACCTGCACCCAGACATTGTTCCAGACAGCTTCTCTCTTCACTGGTCTTTCAGGACTCTCCCTCGCATCCGGATATCTCCACCATTTAGTCCAATTTCTCCTCCTGCCATGTCCTTGAGCCCTGTCTCTGTCCATATCCTCCGCATCTCTCTCCGGCATCTTCTGGGCGCTCCGCCATTTTTATCCAGTTCCTGAGCCGCCAGCCCTTTTCACATGTGGCAGTGTCCTCATCCTTTCCAGGTCTCCCTCTGTCTCCTCCAGCACAAACTTAAACACCAGAATAAAAACTCCAGAACCAAACATAAACGAGCAATTGTCAACAATTACATCCCTACTCCTTCACTCAAATCCCAATACAGAGCTCTCGGCTCCATTTCTCAGCTCTTAAGATGAATCTCGCGCAGCTTTTGTGTCAAACTCCTCACGAACTCCTCTGCTTTTTCCACTTCCCAGAACGAGTACGTGGCACCTTCGTGCTTTATTTTTAAAGTGGCTTGGTATATCAGGAAGTTTCCAACTTTCAAGTCGCGCAGTTGCTGCATGATACTATTAAATGCCTTCCTTCTTTTCAAGAGTCTGGCTGAATAATCCTGCGACATAAACAGGAGATGGCCTTCATACTCCACCCTTCCCTTCTCACGATATGCCTTCAACATTAGTTCTCTCTCCTGGAAGTGGTGAAACCTGAATACTATCTGCCTCGGCGGCTGGTCATTCGGGGGTTTGGGCATCATGGCCTGATGGGCCCTCTCAAGCTTAAATTTTCCCTTCGCTGGTTGGAGACCCAGTAGTCCGGGTAGTACTCCTGCACAAAAAATCCAGCACACTTTCCCCTTCTATGCCCTCTGGTAACCCTCTCAATCTTAAATTCAGTTGCTTGTGGTAGTTTTCCTGATAGTCAAAGGCATCTTTTAAATCATTCAGCTCTTTCTGGAGTGCCACAACAAGCACGGGAGTCGCCAGCAGCTCGTCCTCTATATGTGAGATTCTCTCCTCCATCTCTGTCATTCTGCCAGCCTGCACCACCTGCTGCTCTTGTATCTCCTGCAATTTCAGATCAAGCTTTCCTTCAAGTTTAATTAGCCGGGGCTCCAGCGCTGCTATAACCTGCCCCATAACCTCTCTCCCAACGGCCGCAACCTCCGCTGCTGATAGGGAAACTAGGCCGCCACCATCACCCCCTTTCTTTGTATTTTTTGCCGCTGTCCTCTGGCTCTTGGAGGCTCCCGATGCCAAATATTCGTCCATCCCAAGTTCACACACCATAGGCTACACGCTTTCCACACTTTTGGGCACTTTTATTTTTATATTTAAAGCCGTGATGAGGGAGCAGCGTGGAAATTCGCGTCCGTTCAGCTAGCTGCTCATTAGCGCCCCCGCGACCTCTTTCTATGATTTGCAGGATACAGGCATCCAAAAGTATGGTTCTCCATTGATTCAGATGGAGGGAGAACCAACCTCTGACCACCGCCTCTTGGTCAGGGACCGAAAGAGGGGGGGGTGGACAGATTTAATAGCCCTGCTGGATGCTTGTGCATCATTAATGATGTCCTGGACATCAGGCCCAAAGCGCTTAGTGCCACTGAAAGGAGCATTAAGCACCTTTTGCTGAACATCAGCAGGAAAGCCAGAAACCCTCAGCCAGGTGTGCTTATGTAGGCAGATGCAGGTGGCAGTAGCCCTGGGAAATAGTGTCAAGAGATATCACAGAGGGCCCTGAGGAGGTGCTTGCTAACATCCTCAGCAGTTTTCAAGCACCTGAGAACCTCCTGCTTGTTTGTGCCATCTGTGAGGGCCTGAGTGGCAGCTTTGACTTTCTTCCTAATGAAATTCTGGTATTTCACCATATGAGACAGGTAACTGGCAACCCTCAGCCCAAGGGTAGAGGAGGCATAAACACTCTTGCCTCAAAGGTCAATTCTATGAGACTCTTTGTCAGGGTGAAGACAGCGAAGGTGCTTAGGCACCTTAGACCTGTCATGAGCTGCCTTAATGACCATTGAATCGGTTTCTGGCTGAGCAGCATAGCAGGGAAACCCCTGGGGGGGGCATGGTAACGCTTATCTGCCCTGCGGACAAAGCTGGCACCATATCTGGCTTCTGCCAAGCTGCAGTAGCAGCATTCCTCAAGGCAGGCAACATAGGAGGAATGATTTTGGGTGAGACTCTGGGATCTCCAGAAAGTCCACCAGATCCTGTCTGGTGACATCTTTCTCCTCAGTATGGAAACCCATGGCTGAGGACAATTGTTTCATCACAATGAAAAACATGGGGTCCTCTGGAGGAGACCTAGGGTTGTGCTTAACAGAATCCTCACTAACAGAGGAGGCTGTGGACCTGTCTGAGGTAAAGCCTTCCTCCTCTTCCTCATCAGGAAGAATGAGGTCAGGGTGGTACAACTCCTCGACGTCGACCGCTTTAAAGTGCAGGTTAGATGATGGCTTGTGGGGAGTTTCCTGCGGCCTACAAGCAGGAGTCAATGAGGAAGCTGCCATTGACAGCGCTGGTCACGTGAGCCTATACGTGCCCAGCTGGTGATCAACCACAGAGGTAAATTTGGTTAAAATTTCGTTCAGGTCGATGACAGCTGAAGGCTGCATCAATGGGGGGGGGGGGGATCGATGATCCGCCAGATGGGCCCAGTGAACATGAAGAGCCTGTAGCCCGGGATGAAGAGGACTCTGGCTTCAACAGGAGGACTGTTAATGACGTGCCTATCAACGGAGTAGGGGCCGACGACCTGGAGGCTGATGACTGGCTGCCCTGGGAATTGGACAGATGCACTGTCAGTATGGGTCTGGAGGGCACAGAGACCTGGACAGCGACTTTGTGCACTGGTGCAGCTGCAGTCGACGAGGAACCCCCAGGAGGAGAGGCCTTGGGGAACAAGACTGCCTCTGGGGGACACGGTCCCAATCTCGGTCCTTTGTGTGACTCCCCGAGGACTTGTCTCAGGCCTGAGAGCTCAATGATCCTGCCAGTGATTGAGAGGCTGGGATGCCGGAGGACCTCTGCCCAGAACTGGCTACCTGTTGCACCATCACAAAATTTATTAAAGCCTTTTTGCGTCAACGGAGGGTTGTCTGATTTAACTTCTGGCAGAGCTCAAAGTCAGACTTCGTGGTCAGGCCCATGACAACAGACAGAGAAAGAGTGTTCGTATGTGGAGGCAATCTTCTTTCCTCAGTGGCAGAACAGAGGTTACAGCAAAACCAGGTGCACACTGGATAAGCAGGTGGTGCTTGAACAAGGCTGCCAGCCAAACTTCAACAAAAGCGAAGTTCAAATAAAGCACTCGCAGTGTCCGAACTTAGTTGTGGAAATCCAAAGTTTTATTTGTGGCTGTCTGCCCAGGAACAACCTTCTCCCTAGCACTGCGACCCTAGCACAGGGTCTTCCTCAGGGGCGGGTCTGACGTGTAACAACTGAAGTGCCATTCATACAAAAATTCATTAAGTGAAATTCACCCTTAAAGTGACAGTGCAAAAATACAACAAGAAAAAAAAAAAAAGGTTTCATCCATGCATACAATTCAACGATTTGAATAAACCTGTAGTAAAGAATAAATTAGTCTTAAATGTAATTCATTCTTTCAGTTCTACTCAGAATTATTAGTCATCATTTAACTGTACACTAAAAGTTATGACGACTTAGGAACTAAGGGAAACTGCCAAATATTTAAGTGCTTCAGTTCCAAAACAGCTCCTATGCAAAAATAAACTAAGTTTATAACTAATATTAATGTATCAAAAAAATTGGGAATGGAGTACTTAAAACTTTTGTGAAAACAATTTCTTATTTTTCAGTTTTCAAATTAACTTCGGTGTTTGATAAATACAGGTTACTCACCTGTAACAGGAGTTCTAGGAATGGTATATGTTGTTCATCCACACTGCCTGGCAGGTTCCTTGCCGCTTTAAATCTTGCAGAGATCTATGCCCGGAGGTGACCCACCTGCCTATCTTCCGCTTGGCTGCAGGTCTGCGAGGTGCGGCTTCAGCGTAGGTGACAAACAGCTGGCGAACCTCTCCCCGAACTTCAGCCGTCCGCTCCTTATAATAAGCGAGCGCTCTTCTAGGGTCCCGAGTATGGAGCCTATATTCGGCATCCGAGGTGTGACTGGGGTAGAACACCGGCAGAGTCAACACCTGGTTAAGGTGAAACTCCGACACCACCTTCGGAAGGAATTTCGGGTGGGGGCGCCAGGACAACTTTGTCCCTGTGGAAGACCAGATAGGAAGACTCGATGGAAAGCGCCTGGAGCTCTCCTATCCTTCTGGCTGACGTGATAGCCACCAAGAAGGTGGTCTTCCACGACCGGTGAGAGATGTCACACCTGTGCATCGGTTCAAATGGCTTGCCCATGAGCTTAGCCAATTCCAGCAGTAGATCCCACTGAGGTGGAGGTTCTTGCATTGGAGGGGATATGTGATCAAGGCTTTTGAAAAAGTGCTCGACCACCTTCTCCTGCGCCGACTGCTTCCCGGCCCGAGCCCGATAAGCAGAGATGGCTGCCATGTGCACCTTAAGGGTCGTTGACCGAAGCCCTTGCTGAGATAGGGACCACAGGTAGTCCAGAATGCTTGCCAAGGAACAGGAGTAAGGGTCCAGGCCCTTGCCCTGACACCAAATGGAGAATCTCTTCCATTTGAATGCGTAACATTTTCTGGTCGACTCCTTACAGGACGCCTCAACGATGTTGAGGACCTCATTGGAAAGACCCAAGGCCTGGAACTCTAGCCGCTCAGGAACCAGGCCGTCAGGTGCAGGGATTGAAGGTCAGGATGGAATACCTTCCCCTGATTGACCGAGATCAGGTCCGGGCGGGCTGGAAGCTGCCTCGGGAGCCTGGAGCTGAGACTGAGGAGATCTGGATACCAGAACTGGCGGGGCCAGTCTGGGGCTACCAGAATCACCTGCGCGGCCAATCACGCCTTTACAGAGTTGGTGACATCGATGGACATCAACAGCGTGAGCGGCCCCAGTTGTACTGCCGAAAAACCTTCCATATGAATCCTGTTTCACTGCTGGAGAAGTTCCTATGGCGTGACCTGATGACCGAGATACCCCCGAAGATTTTTGTTTTGCCTCCACTGGATATTTTTCATCCTCACCTCATTCATTTTCAGATAAGGGTTCCCAGACTGAATGCTGTACTTCTGGTGTTGCCTAACCTGTACAGCAGCAATATTACCTCGCTTCAGTTAGTGAATGCCTGTCTAATACACCCCAGTATCCCATTTGCTTTTCCATATGCTTTCTGACACCGAGATGAAGTCTTTGTAGAGCTGTTTATTATTACACCTAAATCCCATTGATTTTTTAGGGTCTAACACAGACTCCATTAAGGTTATGTTCTACATGCATTTTTTCTTCTTGTTGCCAAAATGATCACATTGTATTTTTTGGCACTGAACGTTACCTACCATACTCCACACCACTGTCAAAGTCTCCTTCATGTTGCCAATTCCCTCATCCATGTCTACCCTTCTTCCAAGTTTTGTGTTATCTACATCCAGCGCACTCAGCGTTGTACTGTCTCTCAGCTGAGGCTGCACCGATTACCCTGTCTTTCTGTCAGCATAGCCCAGGAAGAAACTCATTGTATAGGGATAAGGGGATAAGTTTACAAGAGGGTTCCCTGCACATTAATCATTTCATCTGTACACATTTCCTTGATCATGGGGGAAGTTCAACTTGGACCACTGACCAGAGAGTACCACACTGCAAGGGAATTCTAAGGGTATTTCTCTTTCCAGTCTGCCCTCTGCAAACACCATTCCGAAATCTCCCTCCTGTGAAATCATCTCCCTCTCTCTGGATAATTTCCAGTTTAAAAATTGTTTTGTTTTATGTAAATTTAGGGGTTCTGATTCTAGAACTCTGAGCTGAGTGGCTGTGTTTGAGAAGAGCTCCCAAAGCTAAGTGCTTTTTGATATAATTTCCAGTTTAAAAATTGTTTTGTTTTATGTAAATTTAGGTGATTGTGAAAGACAACCCTGTAGGCTCCAGGAATATATAAAATTTGTGCGGTAGATATTCGTTGGAAGTCAGAAGGATCAACACATTTATTTAGTGTGATCTTTCTACTCTGATGTGGTTAATTTTAATACTATTTTAATACTATAGTTTAAACCCTTTCTGTATATGCCTTTGGTGGTGTCTGATATTGAGAACCTAAGTGTCATTTGTGGGTATCCTGTCTGTTTTGGTAGGTACTTTATTTTCTCTGTTAAACAACTGAGTATACCTATTGCCTAATTCTCTATAGTACATTGTATCTTTTTTGCTCAGTCTCTAATTTTTCTCTTCTTTCTCCAATGTTTTAGAACTGTTTAGTTATTGTGGCAGAGGTGTGGTACTGTGTTCTTTCTTGTAGTTCAAGGTGTTTTTGGAACTGCTGATTTCTATTGGTTTAAACAATTACATTTTTCTTTTCTATTTTAAAAAAAGCTACACCAACTTGGCATATTGTCACCTGTTTGTTGTTGCTAAGTAGCAGATGTTTTTGCATTGTGCTCCGATTCTGTGATAGAATCTGTATTAGTAGAAGGTAGATTATTGTGATTGTAGTTACCTTTTGATTGCAAGGATAAAGAGCTTAGATAGAAGTGTATGTATTTTCAAATATTATAGGGGAACAGTGGCAGGATTTTTAGGACAGTAAATTAATAAAAAGTTAACTAGGAGAGCTTCAGTAGCAGACAAGTAGTGGAACTGCAGTATAATGTGGGGAGTGGTGCAATGCAGTGGCTGTGGGGCAGCCATATTCAGGCAGACCTTCTGGACACTGAGGTGCTGCCCAATCTGCATGCATCTATCTGGACTGCGGGATGAGGTAGCCAGACTCAGAGCAGAAGTAAACTGGGTCAGGAGTACCATCACCCCTATCCAAGGACCACCCAGTCCAATGCAACTGCCTCAAAGGATGCCGAGAACGAGGAGCACTTGGATGACAGTGGGCTCAGGGAGGGTTAGAGCAGTCAGGCAGAGGCACATCCCAGATCCTATTCCACTCAAGAACTCATATGCCACACTGGCAAACAACGACAACCAAATACAGGTACCTAGAGAAGTGGAAGGAAAGGATGTGGAGGTTAGCCAAGGAGGTGACCTCAGCGGGGAAAGCAGTGGAGCCCAGAGGAGGAGGAAGCGATTCCTGGTAGGGGACTCCATCATAAGAGGGATCCAGCTAGGAACACAGGAGGGGGAGGACAGGGAGGTGCCACGGCATGGAGGGATGGAAGGAAGATCCTGGGGATCACTGGGAAGGCAAGACAGGAGGGTGAGTTGGATGTCATTATCCACCTAGGTACTAATGACCTGGCAAATGGGGAGCCAAAGGAAGTTCAGGAAGAGTTTAGGAAATTGGGGAGGGGTCTCAAGCAAGTAGCTACTTCTGTCACTTTCTCAGAAGCACTACCTGTGAGAGGCAAGGGAGAACATAGGAGTGCATGCACCAGGAACTTTAACTCATGGTTGAAGAACTGGTGCTGTGAGAAGGGTTTGGATTCATTGGTGACTGTGGACCCACCTGGAGGGATGGAGGTTTGTTCAAGCCTGACGGCCTGCATCCATCCTGGAGGGGAATCCAAGCACTCAATGATAAGTTTAAATGCTACATTGACAAGCATTTAAACTAGCGAAGGGGGGTGGCAGGCCAGCAAGGAGGGTACCTACTTGCTCACCCCCCACAGCTAGCAGTGGAACCAGTGAACCAGAGGAGTGGCTATCTCTGCAAAGCAGTGTGCAAAAGATGGAGATTAGTGCCCAAGAGGTGGATAAGCAGAAAAGGGCAAAATTCAGCAGACGGGCAGACAGCAAGGAGAACCAGGGATAAATGACAACCAAGGAAGGGCTGGAGTAGAATAGTGAGACAGTCTAGGAGGTCAAATCATGGAAAGCCATGTGTGCAAATGCCAGGAGCCTTAGCAACAAGATGGAAGATCTGGAGGCTGTCATGGTGCAGTCAGACCTGGACATTGTGGCCATCACTGAAACCTGGTGTAATGATAACCACGACTGGGAGATGGCCATACCTGGCTACAAATATTCAGAAGAGACAGAGCAGGCAGGAAGGGAGGAGGAGGGCACTGTATGTGAAAAATGACATAAGGGCCACAGAGATCCAGGAGGAACAAAATGGGGGAGAGATACTGTGGGTTAAGCTGGAAAGGAAAATGGGGACAGCCATCCGCACAGGTGTGGTCTATAGACCACCAGCCCAGGAGGAAGAAACAGATAGGGAGTTGATGCTAGCCATCCAAAGGATGGCAGACAAGGGTGAGGTAGTACTGGTTGGAGACTTCAATATTCCAGACGTGGACTGGAGCATCCCAGCAGCAGCATCAACTAGGAGCAGATTTATCCTGGACTCCCTTCAGGGTGCCTTCCTCAAGCAACTGGTCGTGGAACCAACTCGGCAGAAGGCAATACTGGACCTTGTGCTCACAAACAGGGACAGTGTGATGGGGTAACAGTGGGGAGCACCTGGGAAACAGTGACCGCCAGTCATTGTGGTTTGAAATCACAGAAGAGCAGAACCAAACCACACAAAACACGTATCCTGGATTTTTAGGGGCAGACTTTGGGAAATGGGAGATACTTGAAAGAGGCATTAAGGGAATGGGACAGGAATCAGGGGTTGAAGAACAGTGGAGTATTTAAAATGGGGATTACAAGAACAACAGAATTATGTATTAAACAGGTTAGCAAGAGGAAAAGGAAGAGGAGACCATTGTGGTTTTCCAAAGAGGTACCAAAGAAAGTTAAAGCCAAAAGATTGCAATTCAATCAATACAAAAGACACAGGCAGAAGGGATAGGGAGAAGTACCAGGAGAAGCAAAGGGAGGCAGGAGGTCAGTAAGGGAAGCCAAAGCTCAGACAGAAGAACACATTGCAAAAAGCAGTGGGTAGAGGGACAAAACCTTTACAGGTACATAAGAGAAAAGAAAGACAAAGGGAGGGATAGTGAGACTGAAGGGGAGGATGGGGCTGTGGAGGATGATAACAGTAAAGCTGACATACTGAACAGGTATTTCTGCTCAGTCTTTACTGAGGAAGAGGAGGTAATGGGTCTGAAGGGAGTACAAGGGGTAAGAATGGTGCAGAAATGGACACAAGTCCCTTTATACGAAAAGGGTCCTGAAGGAACTGGAAGTAATAAGAGTTGATAAAGCTAATGGGGCCAGATGGGTGCACCCATGGTCCTTAAAGAACTAAGAGAGGTGGTGGCTGAACCTCTGGCTATCCTGTTTAGCCGATCACTGGAAACAGGGGAGGTACCCAAAGACTGGAGGACAGCAGATGTAGTCCCCTTATACAAAAGTGGGAAGAAAGAGGAAGCAGGGAACTACAGACCAGTCAGCCTCACCTCGGTAGTGGGGAAGATCATGGAAGCACTACTAAAGGAGAGATTGGTGGAACATCTGGTTGTCAATAGACTACAGGACCCAAGGCAGCATGGTTTCACCAGGGGGAGGTCATGTCAGACCAACCTCGTTGAATTTTTTGACTGGGTGACTAGGGAGGTGGATCAGGGGAGGGTAGTGGACATGGCCTATCTGGACTCAGCAAGGCCTTTGACACTGTGCCACATAGAAGACTATTACACAAACTGGGGAATATGGTGTGGGAGGACAGTAGTGTGGTGGGTAGGTAACTGGCTGGATGGCAGGACACAGGGTGGTGGTAAATGGCTGTCACTCCACAGAGGGAAGAGTGACCAGTGGGGTACCACAGGGATCAGTGCTGGGACCGGTCCTATTCAACATCTTCATCAGTGACATGGCGCGGGACCTAGAAGGCAGAATTTCACTGTTAGCTGATGACACAAAGCTCTGTAACAGAGTAGACACACCAGAGGTGTGAGACAGAATGAGAAGCGACCTGCAGAAACTTGAAGAATGGTCAGGGGTTTGGCAGTTGAAATTCAATGCAAAGAAGTGCAAGATAATGCATATGGGGCACAAAAACCCTGGCACAATATATCAGTTGGGGGTGAGGATATAGCATGCACCAAGCAGGAAAGGATCTTGGGGTTATCATCTCCGATGACCTCAGTAGGGAAACAGTGCGACAAGGCAGCAGGTAAAGCAAATCGGATGCTGGGATGTATAGGCAGGGCATTACCAGCAGGAAAAGGAGGTCATAATTCGCTATACAAGACATTAGTGAGGCCCCACCTGGAGTACAGTGTACAGTTCTGGAGACCATACCTACGTAAGGACATAGACAGGGTAGAGAAGGTTCAGAGGAGGGCAACAAAGATGGTGCATGCATTGCATCACAAGTCCTATGAAGACAGGTTGAAGGAACTGAACATGTACTCCCTGGAGGAGAGGAGGAGAGAGGGGATATGATAGAGATATACAAGTATCTTACAGGGAGGAACAGGGTGCAGGAAAACACTATTTTTAAGCGAAAAAGATGTTCCAGGACTAGAGGCCATGGGATGAAGTTGGAGGGAGGACGATTCAGAGGAAACATGAGAAAGAATTTCTTCACAGAACGGGTGGTGGACAAGTGGAACACCCTGCCAGAGAAAGCGGTGGGGGCTGAAACAATCACGGGATTTAAGAATGCATGGGATAGACATAAAGGAATTCTGGAGGTCAGGGGTAAGGTGCAACAGACTTCTAGGAAAACAAACTGAACTTACAAGCTCAAATGGGCAGACTGGGTGGGCCATAGGCCCTTATCTGCCGACAATGTCTATGTATCTCCATCTCTCATCTTCCCTGTATGCTCAAACCATTTATGTGGCACACTTGTCTCAATAGCATGCACTTACAAGCAGCCTTCCTCTGCTTCTCTTTTCACTGCAAAAACAAATGCCCTATCACATCCGCTATCACCTATTTTATCTCTTACTTGTATAGCTTAAAACTTGGTGTACTGCGTAATGTGAATTTTATGCCACCATGATTCTATTACAGATATCTTACCATATACTGGCAGCATGCTTCTCTAGGTCATATTCCAGCTACCCCAATAACCAATGTACTACTTACACTTTTGACCCTTTTTTCGTTTTCTGGAATTTATTACATGTACCTTACTTTTACTGTTCATGCACATGCACTGGTTACCATCACTTTATTTGTTATTGCTGTTTCACTAAATACTGTATCCCTTCCCCAAGTTGCACCTGGAAAGAGCATCAGCTTAGTGTGCCTTTACCAGTCAACAGATTTTAAACAAGTTCGGGCAGAGCCACTACGGCTGCAAATGTATTAACTAGAAAAGGGTGTGTCATGGGCTTAAACATAAATATGAACTGCATTTAGTAAGGCTGACTATACCGTTCCACATATGACTTGTGAACAAGCTGGGCAGCCTGGGAGTGTGTCACAAAGTGGTAAACTGGGTTAGGAATTGGTTGAATGACAGAAAGAAAAAATTACTCACCTTAGTAATGTTGTTTCTTCTAATGGAGTCTTGCTGTATTCTGACATATGCAGTTAGGTCCTGCCTTTCAACTGCCCCAGAGAACAAAGAGTTAAACTTTCCATGGCCAGCATGGAATGTTCACCGCGAGCTTGGTTGAAGCTCCTGTCTGCTGCTGTTTAAACTCCAACCGTCAGATCTTTACGAACAATACTCACTAGAAGTTGTGTGTGGAAACTGTAAAACTCAAACTAGCCAACTGGCAACTGTATTTATATAAAAGGGTTTTTTTTTTGGTTTCAAAGCAAAGACTCAAGTCAGGAAACCCAAAAAACAAAACACATCCCATAACACAACACTCACCCAAAATAAAGGAGGGTGAAAAAGGAACACCCCTAGGGTGCCAACACTGCTCCTGCCCACCCACATCCCAAAAACTAGGTTCCGACAGGGGAGGCGGGGGGGAGGTCAGAACACAGCAAGACTCCATTAGAAGAAACAACATTACTAAGGTGAGTAATTTTTTCTTCAAACAACATGAAGTCTTGCTGTATTCTGACGTATTCAGACTACCATGCAGTACCTCCATGGAGGAGGGACAGAACCTACTTTGGAAACAGGCTCTGAAGTACTGCTGTGCCAAACTGAGCATCACTCCTAGCCTGGATATCCAGAGAGTAATGCTTGGTGAATATATGGACTGTTTTCCAGGTGACTGCTTGACAGATTTCTAAGATAGGAATATCCCTGGCAGCAGCCAGGGAAGCAGCTGTACCTCTAGTAGAGTGGGCCCTCAGGGCTGAGGGTGGAGTTCTACCCAGTTTTTCATAGCAGAATTGTATACAAGAAACAATCCACCTGGCAACAGATCTCTTAGTGGCAGGTTTGCCCTTACCAACCTCTCCATACGTGAGGAACAACTGGAGGGACTCAAACCTGTGACCCTTGGTGCACTCTATGTAGTAGCTGAGGGCCCTTTTAACATCTAAGCTGTGCAGCCTCCTCTCTCCAGAGGAGGAATGGTCAGTGAAGAAAACAGGGAGAGACATATACTGGTTGAGGTGGAAATCTGAAACCACTTTAGGCAAAAACTTCCTGTTAGTTCTTAGGACCACTTTATCTCTATGGAAAGAGATGAAATCAGGTTCCACTGACAGGGCTTGCAATTCACTGATACGCCTGGCAAAGGTAATGGCCACCAAAAACACAGTTTTCCAAGTCATATCCTTAAGCTCTGCAGAGGACAAAGGCTCAAAGAGGGGTTGCACAAGCTGAGCAATGCAAACATTAAGGTCCCAAGCAGGATCAGGGTCCCTAAAGGGGGGATTGGTGTGCAGCAATCCTTTGAAGAACTTACAAAAAAAACAGGATGGGCTGACAGAGGAGAAGGCTTGCCTACTGACAGGAAAGCATAAACAGCTGCCAAATGCACTTTAAGTGTAGCTGGCCTAAGGCCATTGAGATGGACCATATTTTTTTATTTATTTATTCAAAGTCTAGGAATTATAACCCTTTGAGTCAGAGACTCATTTGTAAAGTCTCCACGTCTTACATAAATGGATAAGAACACAGTATAACACAGAATATACAATATAGACAACAGCACTAGTACAGATATTGACAGTAACCTCGAGATGGGTTAGTCCGGAACCGTAGGCAACCCAACAGAATCTGGAGAAATATTCTTCTTAGAACACCAAATAATGAACCTCTTCCATTTGGAACTGTAAGTCTTTCTGGTGGAAGGCTTTCGAGAAGCCTTAAGGATATCCAGAACCCCTTGGGAAAGATACAGGTCAGCAAACTCTTAACTCTTCAAGAACCATGCCTTGAAATTGAGAGACCGAAGGTCCGGGTACCAAATCCTCCTCTGAGAGGATGTCAACAGGTCATAATTCCTGGGAAGAGACAGGGGCAGGTGGACTGCTAAGGACAGCAACAGGGAGTACCAGGGCTGTCTGGCCCAGTCTGGAGCAATCAGAATCACTTTGCATGGTTGCGACCTTATCTTGACTAACACTTTGAACAGGAGAGGGAAGGGGGGAAAAGCATACAGAAATTTCCCTTCCCAATTCAGGATCAGAGCATCCAGGGGGACTGAGCCCAAGACTGGGGGTCTGCAACAAAAGAGAGGAAGTTGGTGATTGTCTGGGGCTGCAAAAAGATCTATCTGTGGAGTGCCCCATCTCGAGAAAAATCACTTTCAAAACTAGGGGATCTAGGGTCCATTCGTGATGGCCCTGGGATATTCTGCTCAGAGCATCTGCTAGGACATTGTCCTTCCCTGGGAGGTGAACTGCTATCAGAGAGGTTTGCAGAGAATAGGCCAGGGACCACAACTTCATTGCTTCTGTGCACAAGGCCGCAGACTGAGTGCCTCCCTGCTTGTTGATGTACCACATGGTGGTGATGGTGTTGTCTGTTCTGACCTGGACCACCTTGTTCTGTACAGATTTGGAAAAGGCTTGCAGTGCCAGAAACACTGCTCTGAGTTCCAAGAGACTGATGTGAAGCAGAGATTCCTGAGATGACCACAGTCCTTGGGTGGTAAGATCCCCCAGATGGGCTCCCCAGCCCAGCAGGAAAGCATCTGTGGTGAGTATCACTGAATGAGACTGAGTGATAAAAGGAACTCCTTGTCTCAAATTGTCCTGATCTTGTCACCACTGCAAGGCCTGGATCAGGGTTCGAGTCACTGGGACGAGTTTGGTAAGGGAATCCTTTCTTTGGGAACAGAAGGCTTTTAAGTGGAACTGAATGTCCCTCATCTGGAATCTTGCTCCCTGGACCACTGCTGTGGAAGTTGCCATGTGGCCCAGAAGCTGAAGGAAATGCCTTCCTGGTTGAGACACCTGTAGGGTGAATGAAGAGGCCAGTTCCATAAGGGTCCTTGCCCTGTCCAGGGGAAGGAAGGCTCTTGCTCTTATTGTATCCAGCTCCGCCCCTATGAAGGTGAGGAGCTGTACTGGCTCAAGAACTGACTTTGGAAGGTTGAGAAGGAATCCCAAGGAAGTGTGCACTTGCTGAGTTATTTGCAAATGTGACTTGACTTGGTCTGGAGACTGACCTACTATGAGCCAGTCGTCCAAGTATGGGAAGATGGAGATCTTTTTTCTCCTTAGGAAAGCAACCACTACTGCCAGACACTTTGTGAAAACCCTTGGGGCTGATGTTAGGCCAAAGGGCACTGCTCTGAATTGATAGTGGCCTGAGGGCAACTCGAACCTGAGGTACTTTCTGTGGGAGCACCTGATGGGAATGTGAAAATAGGCATCTTTGAGGTCCAGAGAGGCTAGCCAGTCCCCTGGCCTTAGAGAGGGAAGGATTATTCCCAAAGTCACCATTCTGAACTTTGGTTTTAAAAGGTGTTTGTTCAGATATCTTAGGTCCAGGATGGGCCGCCATACTCCTGTCTTTTTGGGGGTTAGGAAGTACCTGGAGTACAATCCCTTGCCCTTGTGTAGGGTGGGAAGCCTCTCTATAGCTCTGACAGCTAGGAGGGAAGAAACCTCTGCTTCTAAGGCAAGGGTCTCTGATGGATTTGCAGGTGGAAAGGATCTGGTTCTCATCTTGGGAAATTTTTTGAAGCTGAGAACCAGTCCCTGGCTTACTACTTCCAGAACCCACTTGTCTGATGTCAGAGACTTCCAGTCCTGGACAAAGTAAGCCAGCCTGCCCCCTACTGGTACTGGAGAATCGGCTTGGGCAGAACCAACAGGGTGTCTGCTTGGCAGGGGCCTTCGGATGAGGGGTGGATGCAGGCCTGCTCATCCCCCATCTGCCTCTCCCTCTAAAGAACCCCCTCTGAGAATAAGAAGAGGAGGCCTGAGCCTGGTAAAAAGGCCTTTGGAAAGGCCTGCCCCTGCCCCTGGACTGCTGCCTTTGAGGAGTGGCTTACCTTTCTTTGGCCTGAGCACTCCTGTAAGTGGTCCTGTACTCGTCCATCTTTTTCATGTAGTTCTCTGTCTGCTCCCCAAACAGAGAATTACCAATAACAGGGAAATCCATGGCCTTAGCCTGGGTATCCTGTGATAGGCTAGCACATCTGAGCCAATCCATCCTCCAAAGAGCCACAGATGTAGCCATGACTCTTGATGAAACATCACTGGAGTCCACAGCAGCATGATATTGCACTTTGGATGCCTCAATCCCATCTGCAGCCACCTGCTCCAGCTCCTTGGCAAGCTGGTCAGGGGCCTGTTTAGCCAGAGCTAGCACAGTGTCCCACCTGGACTTCTGGTATCTAGCTGTGTAGGCTATATGTTAGCCTGCCCGAGTCCCAAAGATGCTGCCATGTACTGTTTCTCTGCCATGGCATCAATCCTCCTGGAGTCCTTATCTGGGGGGTGTGATGCCAAGGGGATATTTGCCTTATAACAGGCAGCAGCCTGCACTACCCCAACTTGGCTGCATTGCTGGGAAAGGAACTCCGTGTCTGAGCCTGAAAGAGTATACCTCTTGTCCATTCGTCTGTCCACAGGAGGTATGGAATTAGAAGTCTTAAGAATTTTATGTGTCTGTTTCCCAAAGGATTTGTGGAGGGGAACAGACAGTCTCCTGGACTCTGGGATGTCCATCATTTCAACAAAATCAGGCTCCTCCTGATCCTCTACTGCTTCTTCCATAGGAAGCTGGAGGGTTTCAGCCACTTTTTTGTAAAACATAAAGTGAGAAGGGGGCTCAGAAAGCCTAGGAGGAGAAACACCTGAAGGTCTGTCTGGGGAGATGTCCGGGTCAATAGGCACATCCAGACTTTCATAATCACCATCTTCATCCTCATACTCTCCCTCCTCCTCATCTGGTTCATAAAATTCTTCCAAGGTGTAATCCAGAACCGGGGGAACCGACCGAACCCCTGCCAGATGGTGCCGGTTCGGCCGGAACCGAAGTAAGCGACTGCACTATTCTTATCGCCTTGGCTATCTCATCGGTGGTCGGAGTATGAATTTCTGGGTCCGAACCGGACAATTTATCTTTCTTTTCTTTTTACCAGAACCGACTCCTCAGAATCGGCTCTCCTTTTGCCCGAAGAAGTATCGCCCTGGTCAGAGGGCACTCCTTCTGGTGCGGTAGGAACCGAACTGGGCTGGCCATCCGGGTCAGCGGACTTCTCGGCCTCCCTTTCCCTCAGTCTACCTAATCTCTTTTCCAGGGTAGCTTTGGGAAAATTCTTACAAATTTGGCAGTCTGAATCGAGGTGGTCAAACCCCAGACAATAAACACAGTTAGTGTGGGGATCAGCCTTAGCAAAGACTTCCCCACACACACACTGCAGTGTTGAAACCCAGTGGGCCCGTTTTTTTTCTTGGGTTTCTCAGACATGGCCAATCCTAACCAAAACTTACCCTTTTTTCCGCAATCCGCCAGGCAAGACTCCCCTATCGGTTCCTGACCGTGTCATGGGTCTTGGAAAAAAACGTAATAAAATCCGTTTTTTTTTAGAACCGATACGGACCGGTTACCACACTCTAAGTAAATACACAAACTTTTTTACCTGAAACTGATCGGTTCAGTCGAACCGATCCACAATTTACAAGTTCCACACAGAAACTATAAAGAAAACCTATCTAGTACTCACGGTACCACAGACAGAGACTTAAACCGACAGATAGCAGCAATTCGGTAGAAACCGAGCGAAAAAATGTCACTTTAACCAACTTTTTTGAACCGAGCAAAGGAGAAATCTCCGGAGCAACTGTTCAGTGAGGTGGAGTAAAGAATCTGACGGTTGGAGTTTAAACAACAGCAGACAGGGGCTTCAACCAAGCTCGCGGTGAACATTCCATGTTGGCCATGGAAAGTTTAACTCTTTGTTCTCTGGGGCAGTTGAAAGGCAGGACCTAAATGCATATATCAGAATACAGCAAGACTTCATGTTGTTTGAAATAGTGTCATGGTAAATGGTGCTCAATCTAAGAAAAGGAGTGTGACCAGCAGGGTGCCACAGGGATCAGTCTTGGGCCCAGTCCTGTTTAATGGCTTCATAAGTGAAACTGCATAACGGCTGAAGGAGAAAATGTGCCTCTTTGCAAATGACACTAAGATCTGCGGAAGGGTGGACACTCTGGAAAGGGTGGAAAAAATGAAGAAGGACCTAGGTAAACTGGAGGAACGGTCTAAAGCATGGCAACTGAGATTTAATGTAAAAAAGTGCAAAATCATGCATTTGGGTTGCAAGAACCCAGGGGAGGATTACACGGGGGTGGGGGCTGATGGTCACCAAACAGGAAAGGGATTTGGGGGTAATCACGCTGGATGACTTAAAGGTGGCTTAACAATGTACCAAGGCTGTGGGAAGAGCCAGTGGGATGCTGGGGTGCATAGGGAGAGGTATCACCAGCAGAAGGAAGGAGGTGGTGATGCCACTTTGCAGATCACTGGTGAGGCCTCATTTGGAATACGGTGTCCAGTTCTGGAGGCCACATTTCTGTAATGTAACTTTAAATCACAAATGGGTTAAATGGTTCTATTTTAGATCTGTATCCCTCTCCCCCCCTCTGCTCCCACTAGTTAAGACTAACTGAATGCAACCTGGAAATATCTAGGCTAGCATGATGATTCACCTGCACAAGCTGCTTCTCAGTCCATTATCACTGTCTTTTTAAAATTTTAACTTCTTGTTGAAAATAGTAGCTTGCCACAGTAATACATAAGCTAAAGTGATGTCATCTACCAGGAGTTGTAAGACATACCGTAGCTAGCTTGGCTTGAGGAAGGGCGAACACGGCCATGACTCCATAACAACTGAGATGCATATGCAGCAAATAAGTCCAAACGGACTAACTTACTCTACAAGTGTTAAGTTTCACAGTCTGCATAATACACAAGGCTTACAGTGATGAATCTTCATATGGTTTGGCTGGTTTGGGTTTTACTGTTTATAATATAGGGATGAATAGCTAAGGAAGACATTTTTTCAATGACTGCCAAATGTGGTACAGTGGCACGTTTTGCAAAGGTATGACAGAAACTATGTTTATGACGTATTGTTATCCAAGAACTGGGACACGTTTTCATAGAGACAGATTAAATTTGTGGTACATGATTGTCCTTTTGTGAATCCCTGCTGCTCTCCGTCACTGAAATCAGACATGTGGCTAACTTATATCTTTAAGTGGAGATTCTAGAATTTTACCCGGAACTTGTATTTATTATTTTTTTTTTAAATATTTTGAGGGGGTTCCTAGTTATGGATTATCCCTATATTTAATTTCAGCATTATAGTGGAAACCTTGCACTCTGATATTTTTTTTATCCTGAATGTTTTGCAGTTTGTTGTCTGTATTTATATTAATTCTATTGGCATTCCTGGTTATGTACAGGGGCAGGGGACCAAGTTGTGACAAGGTTTGAATAAGGAACACAAATATTCATTATCACCACTGGATGTTTTACTGTTTCCCCTTTAATATTAATATTATTTATATTCTCATTTTATTTTGTTTAGGCTATTGATGTAACTGCACAATTGCTTGCTGTTGCTTTTGTCTGCATCTGTTGTAAGTTTGAGTTCCATTTTCTTTTTGAAATGGTTACTTTTGCTTTTATGTTTCTTTTAAAATGTTCAATCTTCTGACCATGTGCTTATGCCATGGCTTTTGTTTTCAGATATTTTATTGCTTGTTTAGCTTTTTTTGTTGTTGTTGAGTGTCTTTCTTCACATCCTCATTTAGCCATCTTGATTGTCATAATTTGCTATTATACTCCTTGATCCTTTTAATGTAATGATTGCAAATAAAAATATGTGGTCCTTTATAACTTGCCAAATGTCATTCACTGTTCTGTTGTTTAAAATTTTATGCCAGTCAGTTTAATTGATTTTTTTGGCTGGTTTGTTCTTTTCTACTTCATCTAGGACCCTTTCCATTACTTTTTATCCTTTTCATCTGTTTTCTATATTTAGGACCTATATTTTACAAGAGCTTTCATCCTTTCACAAGTAAAACAAAAATGCATTTCAGTGCTGCTCACTTGCCATGCACCATTTTGGTTGCCCTTCTCTGTACTGCCTTCACCCAAATCTATTTATTTTCCAAGATGGCTGGGACCTCCAGAACAAATGATTGCGACACCAAATAGGGATCATAGTAACATCAGGAAAAGAGGAGTATAAAGAATATAAAGTCAATTAGTTTAACATTGAACACAGAAGCTGTTGGCAGGAAAGGACCTCCTGGCCAACCTAGTATGCCTTAAGGTCCCTACCTACTGTGCTGCCATGGATCATAACTTATCTCCAGCGTTTTACCCCCACCCGCACAGCAGCCCTGTTACCAAGGTCCCCTTATGTGTATCCCATGCATGTTTGAAACCGGTTACCATTTTGGTACCCATTATTTCTGCTGGCAGGTCATTCCAGGAGTCCACCGCCCCTTCTGTAAAGAAGTATTTCCTCACATCCCCTCTAAGTCTTCCCCTTACCAACTACATATCATGCCCCCTTGTCCTTGAACATTTTTTTCTCAGCAGAACTGAACCTTCCTGTACCTTACTGATAGCTCTGAGGTATTTGAATACTTCTGCCATGTCTCCTCTTTCCCTCCTTTCCTCTAGAGAGTACATATTTAACTCCTTAAGTCTTTCCCCACAGTGCTTCTGCTGCAGGCCATGCACCATTTTGGCTGCCCTTCTCTGTACCCGTTTACCCAATCTATATCTTTTCTGAGATGGTTAGGACCAAATAGGGATCACAGTAACATCAAGAAAAGAGAAGCATAAAACGTTTAACTTTGAACACAGAAACTGTTTACAGAAATGGACCTCCTGGCCCATCTAGTCTGCCCTTAGGTCCCTACCTACTGTACTGCCATGAACCATAACTGATCTCCGGCCTTAACCCCCCACCAGCCCTGTTAACAAGGTTCACTTATGTGTATCCCATGAATGTTTGAAACTTGTTACACTTTCAGTACCCATTACCTCTGCTGGCAGGCTGTTCCAGGTGTCCATCACCCTCTCTGTAAAGAAGTATTTCCTCGCATCCCCTCTAAGTCGCCCCCTTCCAGCTATATATCATGCCCCCTTGTCCTAGAAATACAGGTTACTCACCTGTAACAGGAGTTCTAGGAATGGTATATGTTGTTCATCCACACTGTCTGGCAGGTATCCTTGCCGCTTTAATTCTTGCCGGACGGTCTTCAAGCTGGCTCCTCCCACCCACCCGGGCGGTAAAACTCTCAGCTCCGCCCCATGACGCCAGATCTGGCCCACTAGAAGCTCAGGTTGTGCTTCAAGCCTGGAACGGGTGGGTTGTGTGGATGAACAACATATACCATTCCTAGAACTCCTGTTACAGGTGAGTAACCTGTATTTCTAGGGACATGGATATGTTGTTCATCCACACTGTCTGGCAGACTCCTAGCGGTTCTCCGGGAGGAGGGAGGCAAGGCGCACACCCCCAATACTTACTTGGGAAAGAGAGATTGGAGAACTGAGGCCCCAAAACCAGCATCCCGGCGTGACTCGAGGTTGATCTGGTAGTGGGTAATGAAGGTATGTGCCGACTTCCAGGTAGCAGCCCTGCAGATATCCTGGATAGGGACGTCCCTGGAAGCAGCTACCGATGCAGCAGTATGGTGGGTAGAATGAGCTCTTATCCCTCTGGGAGGCTCCATGCCCGCCAACCTGTAGCAGAGCTCTATACAGGAGGTGATCCACCTGCCTATCGTCCGCTTTGCTGCAGGTCTGCCAGGTGCGGCTTCAGCATAGGTGACAAACAGCTGGCGAACCTCTCCCCGAACTTCAGCCGTCCGCTCCTTATAATAAGCGAGCGCTCGTCTAGGGTCCAAAGTATGGAGCCTATACTCGGCCTCCGAGGTGTGATTGGGGTAGAACACCGGCAGAGTCAACACCTGGTTAAGGTGAAACTCCAACACCACCTTCGGGAGAAACTTAGGGTGGGGGCGCAGGACAACCTTGTCCCTGTGGAAGACCAGGTAGGGAGGCTCGATGGAAAGCGCCTGGAGCTCTCCCACCCTTCTGGCTGACGTGATAGCCACCAAGAAGGCGGTCTTCCACGACAGGTGTGAAAGATCACACCTGTGCACTGGTTCAAATGGCTTGCCCATGAGCTTGGCCAATACCAGTAGTAGATTCTCGCACCGGAAGGGAAATGTGGTCAAGGCCTTTGAAAAAGCGCCCGACCACCTTCTCCTGTGCCACCGACTGCTTGCCGGCCCGCGCCCGGTAAGCAGAGATGGCTGCCAGGTGCACCTTAAAGTGGTCCGCCGGACGGCCCTTGCTGAGAAAGGGACCATAAGTAGTCCAGAATGCTTGCCATGGGCAGTCGAAGGGTCCAAGCCCTTCTCCGGACACCAAATGGAAAACCTCTTCCATTTGAAGGCATAGCATTTTCTGGTCGACTCTTTACGGACACCTCAACGATGCTGAGGACCTCGTCCGAAAGACCCAAGGCCTGGAACTCTAGCCGCTCAGGAACCAGGCCGTCAGGTGCAGGGATTGAAGGTTCGGATGGAATACCTTCCCCTGACTGACTGAGATCAGGTCTGGGTGGGCTGGAAGCCACCTCGGGAGCCTGGAGCTGAGGCTGAGGAGATCTGGATACCAGAACTGGCGGGGCCAGTCTGGTGCTACCAGAATCACCTGAGCCTTGTCCCTCCTCGCCTTGAGAAGCACCTTGTGGATCAAGGGAAATGGGGGAAAGGTGTAGAAGAGGCCCGGGGTCCACGGCCTCGAGAAGGCATCCCCCTGCAGCAAGCCCTGCTGAGGGGGCGGCATGGAACAAACTCAGCTTCGCATTCTCCCTGGAGGCAAACAGGTCCACCTGAGGCGTGCCCCAGTGGGAGAAGAGATCTTGTACTACCTCCGGCAGGAGAGACCACTCGTGAGACGCAGCCCCTATCCAGCTTAGGGCATCGGCCAGGGTGTTGGAGGCTCCTGCCACGTGAATGGCTAGGAGATCCGCCTCCAGGCTGCGCACTAGGGACCAAATGCGGAGAGCTTCCCTGCATAACAGCAAGGAGCACGTCCCGCCCTGGCGGTTAGTAGTACATGGTCGTGGTGTTGTCCGTCTGGACCTGAACCACTTGACCCCGTAGAAACGGAGCGAAGGCGGTGAGAGCTAGACGGACCGCTCAGAGCTCCAGCAGGTTGATGTGGCATCGGGACTCCCGAGGGGACCAGAGGCCGTGCGCTCGGTGTTCCCCCAGATGGGCACCCCAACCCATCAGAGATGCGTCGGTCGAGAGAGAGACCGTCGGCTCGGGGCGGACGAACGGGATACCCTCCTGCAGATGAGCTGGAACGACCCACCACTGGACAGCGTTCCACATCTCCTGGGTCACTGTCATGGGCCGGTCCAATGGATCGTGGCGTTGTGACCACTGGCTGGCCAGTCCCCATTGAAGGGGACATGTACCAACGGACCACGCTGGTGCAGGCCGCCATGAGGCCCACGAGGCGCAGGAAGTCCCGGGCAGGGCGCAATTGCCCAACCAGAAATGATTGGGCAAAGGAGGAAAGAACCTCAGCCCTGTCTGCCGGGAGCCGTGCTCTGGCTCGCAGAGAGTCGAGCTCTGCCCCGATGAACAGAATCACCTGCTTTGGCACGAGTTCCGACTTGGCCTCGTTGATGAGGAGGCCAACCTGAGAGCAAACCTGGAGGGCCAGATCTCTGGACCACTCCACCTCCTGTCTGGAGGGGGCTGCCATCAGCCAATCGTCCAGGTAAGGGTAAACGGACTCCTCGGCGCCGCAGGAATGCTGTCACCACTGCCATGCATTTGGTGAAGACCCTGGGAGCTAGGGAGAGGCCGAAGGGCATGGCTCGGAACTCGTAAAGGGATCCCTCCGCTCTGAAGCAGAGGAATCTCTGATGGGACGGACGGACTGGGACGTGAAAGAACGCATCCTGGAGGTCCAGGGAGCAGAACCACATGCCTCGTTCCAAGGATGGGATTATCTGAGCCACAGTGACCATCCTGAAGGTCTGAGACCTTAGGAACTTGTTCAGGTCGTGCAGGTCGAGAATGGGGTGCCAGCCCCCCTCCGTCCGTTTTGGGACCAGGAAGTACCTGGACACAAACCCCGGGTCTGAAGGAGGATCCGCCACCTTCCTGATTACCTCTTTTTCGAGGAGCAGGGCAATGTTGGCCCGGCGGGCCAACAGCGAGGCTGTGGAACCCGTAGCCCCCGAGGCGCAGAAAAGCGGAACCTCCTCGAATTCAGAGGCAGGCCTTTTCCTACCACCTCCAACACCCAGTGGTCTGTGGTGATAGCGGACCAGGCGGAAAGGAAGTGGCAGAGCAGTCTCCAGCGGGGAACCCAGGGGGGAGTGACGATGTTGGGGGCAGCACCCCTCAACCCGTCACTGGGCAGGCTTGGAGGAAGAACCGGCTGAGGGACCTACCGAGCCTTTACCTCCTTGCTTCCTGTTGGAGGAAGCTGTCGGCTTGGGTTTGGGACGCCAAGCGCGAGCCTGCTGGCCCTGCTGCTGGGCCGGTCGAGGAGCAGGGACCGAAGGACGAAAGGACTTCTGCTGCTGACGGCGGCCTTTGTCCCTCTGGGCGGAGGTAACCGAGTCCAGAGTGGCACTGGACTTTTCGATCCGCTGGAGGTGTCCCTCTACTCCTGGGCCGAAGAGGTCAGTCCCCAAGAAGGGGACGTCCGCCAACTTGTGCTGGGTATCCGCCGTGAAGGTGTATATCCTCAGCCATGCCCTGCGTCGCATGGCCACCACGGCCACTACTGACCTGGCACAGGAATCACCTATGTCCAGAGCAGTCTGGAGCTGCTGCTTCACCACCGCCCTACCCTGGTCCCGCAACTGCCTGACCGTGGTCTGCAGGTCAGGCGGGAGATGAGGAACAACCTCATCCAGGGAGCCCATGAGGGCGTGGGAGAAGTGTGCCATCAGCACGGCTGAGCTGGCCTGTTGGAGGCCGAGGGAGGACGCGAGCGTACACCTTGTGCCCGGCAAAGTCCAGCTTTTTGGACCCTGTCAGGGGGCTTGTCCACATCCCGAGCGTTACCAGAACGCCGGAAAACGCTGTCGGTGACTAACCCCTCGGCAGATGGGTGTTCCGAGAAACCGGGCAAAGAGCCGGTAGGAACCGCATACTTCCTGGCCATCCTGGCCGAAGGCGCAGGACAGGAAGCAGGCCACTGCAAAGCTCCAAGGCTGGGCCGACAATGGCCTCAGCCACCGGAAAGGCCTCCGTAGAAGAATCCCCTTGGTCCAGAATCTCCGTCAGGGGATACTTGGCCCGTTTGGACAAGGGCTCGAGCTGCATCCTGGTGGACTCCGAGATGAGTCGAAGCAGACCCAAGAAGGACGATGGGCTATCGTCCACTGACTGGACCCCGAGGACTTCAGATCGCACTGCCTGGAGAACAGGGAGGAATCGTCGTCGGATTCCGAAGAGTCTGCGAAGAGCTGCCTCGGCCCTGAGCTACCCTCCACCTGCTGAGGACGGTCGGGAGTGAGGGTGACCGACAACCTGTGGGGCAAACCATGACCCGACCGAGAACTCTTGGTTGGGGCCCCCGACTTAGGTTGAGGAGGCGGAGGTTCCACCACAATCGGTGGACCAGCTGGTTTCGGCTTAGCAACCATCCCTGGGGTGGGCAACTCGACTGGAACGAGTGGTTGCTTTGGCTGTTCCTGCGACAGCCACTTGATAGCCGGGGTCAGCTTAGGCCTGGGTAACAGCTACTGCTGCCATATCAACTCCTCATAGCGCCGGCGCAACTTGCGTCGAAGCTTCTCCTCACCCAAGGAGAAGGACGAGGAAGAGCGGCATCGCCGCTTACTTCGGTAACGAGACAGACTGCCGATGACGGCGGGAATGGCTGGACCGAGAAGAGGTCCGAGACCAAGACCGAGACCCCCGTGGGGACAGAGGGTGGGTCTGGGAAGGGGCCGGGGATACCCGCTCTTCCCTCGGCTTGGGAACTTTAACCGGGGACTGTGGTCCCGCAGGAGCAGGCAGATCCTCGGTATCCACCGGGGGAACCGGTGAAGTAGGGTTGTCGGCTTCTCCAGTCGACAGCCCGTCTAACGGATCGAGAAAAATCTTGACTTCGTTGACGGGAGTCTCGGCAGGCTGGCCTGACGGGGGCACCGTGAAGCAAGCGGCCTCAACCAACACCTAAAATGAAACAAGAAAGATGTATTAGATCCTTATGACATTAAGTATAAGTATACTTTAGTTTTCTACATAGTGCGCTTTAATAGCTGTACCTGTTATAACCTAGGGCCATTTTAAATGAACCTGTTACTATACTTTTCTTGTTTCTTTTTAGGTGTTGGTTTATTACACTTTTTATATATATGTACATAATAGAGCAATTTTGTTGTTTTATTATTGAAATGTAGAATTGAATTAGAAAATATTTGTTTAAATCTTGTTAGATTACTTGTGTGACGTCACATTCTTTTGTATATTTAAATATGTTCTCCTGTCTGTTGGCCACACCCCTGAGGAAGACTCGCGAGGAGTTGAAGCACTGGGTGGCGGTTTTGGCATGTAGGTGTATCACCACTTGTATTTTGTGATTATTAAACTATTGAAGTTTCATCGAAGTGTCCACTAGTACCTGATGTCTTTATACTAGTGGGATTAGCTGGTGCGAGTGCTACCTTTTTGTTCTGTTTCAACTTATGAAGGGAGTCCATTTTTTTTTAATGGGCAAACTAGGTGGGCCAAGCGGTCCTTATCTGCCATCAAATTCTTATGTTTCTACGTTTTCTTAAAACAAAATGTCTGCAGTGCTATGCCCACTGCAGCTGTAATAATTAAAGCACCAGTCACTCTTTACTGACACATATTCAGTTATATACACATCGGAACCCAGACCCAAAAGCTGTCCTGTTTAGCACTGTACAGACCAGGTTCAACTTTGACCTCAGACAAGAGTCAGAACCTTAAGGTCAGTTTGTACAGGTTGTACCCCCCCAAACCACATACACCAGGATCCACAATGCCCTCATATTCCTTTTATACCAGGGATGGTTAATGAAGAAGGGAATTTTATTTCCTGGGGGGACTGGGGACTGACTTGGGAATGGATGAAGGCTATACTATAAAGACAGCCTACATACCAATGAGGAGGGCAAGCGGATGCCGAGAATAAGGTTTGCACAACACATCAGGTATAGTCTAAACTAGGTGTGTATGTGTGGGTGGGAGGGGGGAGCTCAGTTAGGCACATGTACACTGACAGAAGCCAGGTCAGTCCTATAGACCTACCCCCACCAAATGGAAGTTTTGATGAGGCAATCCCTAAAAGGAAGTTATGCGGAAAGGGGGCAACAAAATGCTGGAAGGTGGTTGGGCTCATGGAATAAGCCTGGGGAACAAAATCCTGGAGCTACTGGCACCGGTGGCAGAAGGGAAACTGAATGTAGTGGCTGTCACAGAAATATAGGCAAGAAAAAAACAAAGAATGTGTCATGATGGTACTGTATATGGACGGAATGTCGCCATAGAAACAGAGAAGTTGACGGCAGCTAAGGACTGCAAGACCCATCCAGTCTGCCCATTTTTTCTACCTTAGAATGTGCCACAGGCCATTACTCTGTCAATGGCCTATTTATTCATACTCATAGGTATTATGCATTTATGCCCATCCCATGCCTGTTCGAAGCCCTGCACTGTGTTCATGACCACTACTTCCTGAGGTAGGCTGTTCCATGCATCCACCACCCTTTCTGTGAAACAAGAACTTCCTCACATTACTCCTTAATCGGCCTCCCTCTAATCTCAAGCTGTGTCCTCTTGTCCTATTTTTCTCATACTTAAACACGTTAGATTCTTTCACCTTGTTAATGCCCTTAAGATGTTTGAATGTTTCGATCATATCACCTCTCTCCCTCCTTTGCTCTGAGGTATACATATTGAGCACCGTTAATCTGTCCTCACATGTTTTCTGATGCAGTCCCTGCACCATTTTGGTAGCCTTCTCTGGACTGCCTCCATTTTGCTAATGTCCTTGTGCAGGTGCAGACTCCAGTACTGCACGCAGTACTCCAAATGGGGCCTAACCAGTATCTTGTAAAGAGGGATTATTCGCTCCTGCTTAAGACTTCTGATACCCCTACTAATATACCCCCAACATCCCTCTAGCCTTCCCTACTGCTTTAGTAGTCTGCTTGGATGATTTCAGGTCATCTGTGATGATGATGATGCCCAAGTCTCTTTCCTCCCTTGTGATTGCCAGCAACTCCCCTTCCAACCTATAGGTAGCCTCAGGGTTTCCCTTCCCTATGTGCATGATCTTGCACTTCTTTGTGTTAAACCTCAGTTGCTACTCTTCAGACCATTTTAAGTTTTTCCAGATCTCTTCTCATTCTGCCCACCCCATCTGGATCATCTACTCTGTTGCAGATCTTGGTGTCATCTGCAAACAGGCAAATCTTACCCTTCAGTCCATCTGCAATGTCACCGATGAAGATATTGAAGAGGACTGGCCCCAGAATGATCCCTGAGGTACCCCACTTGTGACTTGTACCTCTTCTGACTGTATACTGTTTACCACCACTCTGTTTTCTGCCCGCCAACCAGTTGACCAACTTCTGACCCACCCAGAGTCTCCCCAGCTTATTAATCAATTTTCTATGTGGAATAGTATCAAAAGCTTTGCTGAAGTCAAGGTACCCCCTCTGGACTTTCTCCTTTCACTAATGTATCTATAGAAAGTCTTGTCACCTTCTTTTACTGTTCATGCTAGTGTTTCCTCAGTGTGGGCCTTTGCCTGCCTTACTGCCTTCCCGTAGGGAAGTTTGGTATGACTCCCTATCTTCGTCCCACTGTGTTGCCTTACATTTCCTGAAGACCAACCTTTTGGCTCTGATCTTATTCAACTGCACCCCCTTGGTCCACCACTCTGGTTACCCAGTCAAAGAAATCTATGAGATTAGTTTGACAGGACCTTCCTGTTGTAAACCCATTCTGTCTTGGAATCTGTGCACCTATGGATTCCAGGTCTTGTACTATCTTTTCCTTAAGGAGTGCCTCCATAATCTTGCCCACTACTGAGGTAAAACTGACTGGTCTGTAGTTCCCTGCCTCCTCCCTGTTGCCACTCTTGTGGAGCGGGATCACATGAGCCCTTCTCCAGTCTTCTGGTACCTCTACTGTGCTCAGAGACTCACTAAATAGTTCTGATAATGGCATTGCTAGTTCCACCCTTACTCCTTTAGTACCCTGGAATATATGCCATCAGGTCTCATTGCCTTGCCCACCCCTGAGCTTAGTGAGCTCTTGTAGGACTCTTCCTTTTGTGAAGGGACTTGTGCACACCTCCATCCCCCATGTCAATGGTGCTGAGCTGTGGGCCCTGCCCTACCTTCTACTCAATAAATACTGAGCAGACATATCTATTTAGGATAGATGCTTTTTCTTGGTCCTCCTCCACACACACACCCTCATCCCCTCTGATCTCAGCAATACCTCCTCTGGACTTTCTCCTTTCACTAATGTAGCTATAGAAAGTCTTGTCACCTTCTTTTACTGTTCGTGCTAGTGTTTCCTCAGTGTGGGCCTTTGCCTGCCTTACTGCCTTCCCGTAGAGAAGTCTGGTATGCCTCCCTATCTTCGTCCCACTGTATTGCCTTATATTTCCTGAAGGCCAACCTCTTGGCTCTGATCTTTTCTGTTTTTAAGAACCAAAGTGGTTTCCTCCTCATTTTGCTCTTGCCTTTCTCCCTAACACAATGGGATGTTGCTTCAAATATTGCATCCTTAATGCTTGCCCACTTTGCCTGTACCCCCTCACCTGTATTTCTTCTTGCCAGGGCTAGCTTAACTCTGCTGGCCATCTTATCAAAGTCAGCTCCTCTGAAGTCCCATACTTTTGCCTTGGAATGAGATTATTTAGTTCTGGTGGCCAAACTGAATCATACCATGTGATGGTCACTGGCCCCCAGGTGAACTTCTACCTGGAGATCTGTGATCCTTTCCCCGTTAATCAGTACCAGATCCAGGATAGTCCTGTCTCTTGTGGGTTGTTATACCAATTATTTGAGGCACTCCCCTGCAGGGAATCCACAATGTGTCTAGTTCAGGCGGATGTTCCTGCTGGTATTGACCAATCTGTATCTGGCATGTTGAAGTCTCCCATTATCAGAACCTCCCCTTTAGCTGTCATGTTTTGTATATCTTCTAGCAGTAATGTGTCTAAGTCCTCCTCCTGGTCTGAAGGCATGCAGACAACCCCAGTTTGTATGGCTGTCCTATTTTCTGTTTCCATGGTGATCCACAGTTCTTCTGGCTCCTTATGTGTCTTCTAAATTTCTGTAGCTTTGATATTTTTACTGACATAAAGGGCCACCCCCCGCCCTTTTGCACCTCGGTCTCTTTTGAACAGTATATTAGTCTGGTACGGAAGTCTCCCAAGTGTGGTTACTGGTGAACTATGTCTCGCTAATGGCTACTATGTCCAGTTTAGCCTCTGTCACTGTTGCCTCCAGGTCTGGGATCTTGTTTCCCAGACTGCGGGCATTTGTGTACATGAAATAAGTTGTGGCCATAAAATAAGTCGTGGTCTAAATGTTGTGGTCCAAATTTTGGCTGATCAAAATGTAGCAGGACGTCATATAGAGGAGAAATAGTCACGGCTGTAGAAAAAAATTACTCACTCTAGTAATCTTCTTTCTTCTAAGGGGTCCTTTAGCATCAGTAACAATAGCAGTTAGCTGGCTAGGTGCAACTGCCCCGGAGGTATGCCTTTAAAATAATGAGCTTAGGGAATTAGCCAATCAAAAAGAGTCGGGGAGTGTGCCGAGGGAGAGCAGCCTGAAGGGATTCAGAATTTTTTCAAAGAGAAATGGGTACATGCCCCAAAAATGAACCAACAGGATTCAAAACACATGAACATGTCCAAAACTACAAAAACAGATAAGAACCTAAGCAAAAAACATTTTAAATGCAGCGACAAATGTGGTAATAAAACTGAGAACAGAGCCCTTCTCCTAAAAGGTGAAAAGGGGAAGAAGGGTTGGGAGCTTATTGATGCTAAAGGACCCCTTGCCAGAAAGAAGATTACTATGGTGTGTAATTTTTTCTTTTCACCCCAGGAGTTCTTCAGCATCAGTAACAATAGCAGATTACAAAGCAGTACAAAAGTGGGAGGTGGGCAGAGAACCTACTTAGGAAAGAGGCTCTACAGAACCTCCCTGCCAAATTTGGCATCAAATCTGGAGTGTACATCCAAACTGTAACGTTTGATGAAAGTGTGTACAGATTTCCAGGTAGTTGCCTTGCAGATGTCTAGAAGGGGTACGTCTTTCGCAGCTGCCACAGAGGCTGCAGTGCCCCCGTCAGGAGGTTGCTGACCAGCTTTTTCATAGCAGAATCTAATGCAAGAGACTAACCAGTGGGAAACAGTTCTCTTGGTAGCTGGTTTTCCTCTGCCTACTTTTCCATAGACTAGGAACAGCTGAGTGGAAGAGCCTCTGAATTGCCTAATATACTCTAGCTAGGAAAATAGAGCTCTTTTAATGTCCAGACTGTGCAGCTTTTGCTCTCCAGGAGTGGATTTCTCAGTAAAGAAATCAGGTAGAGTAACAGACTGGTTAAGGTGAAACTCAGAAACCACCTTAGGCAGGAACTTCCTATTTGTCCTGAGCTCAAGCTTGTCTCTGTGAGGAATGATGTAATTGGGACCAGCGCACACGGCCTCTAACTCTGAGATCCTCTTGGCAGAGGTAATGGCCATTAGGAAAACAGATTTCAAGCTACAAACTTGAGATGAGCAGTAGCCATAGTTTCAAAGGGTGGTTCCATGAGACTGGCAATGCAGAGATTAAGGCTCCAAGGAGGAACCGGCACCCTAACTGAAGGTGCAAAAGACCTTTGAAAAACTGTTTAAACACAGAGTGGAAAAAAATTACTTTCTTTTCCACTGAAAGGTAGGTCAAAACTGCAGCCAGGTGAAACCTGAGAGAGGAGGACTTCAAGCCTGAAGCCTGCAGGTGCACCAGGCAATCCAGCAGCTGAGAGTCTGAAGCTGTAAGAGGATTGACCTTTTAGCACTTGCACCAGAAGGAAAACCTTTTCCATTTGGCTGCATAAGTCTTTTTGCATTAGGCTTTTAGCCATTCTCAGGACCTGCTCTGGGGAGGGGGGCGGCTCAGAGGTAATTTAAGGAAGTATTTTTTCACAGAGAGGGTTGTGGATGCATGGAACGGAGGAAGTTGTGGAGTCAAAAACAGTGGTGGAATTCAAGCATGCATGGGACAGTCATAAGGCAATTCTAGGGGGTGGGGGTAGGAAGAAGTAGGCTGCTGGTTAACTAGGATCTGCAGCTTATCCATTAGGTAGGGAAATGGACAGACTGGGTGGGCCAAGCGGTCCTTATCTGCCGCCAAATTCTATGTTTCTATGAGAAACTGGGAACGCTAACTCAAAAGCCAGGCTTTGAAATGAACAGAGTGTACGTGTGGATAATTCACTCCTGTTTGGGGAAGAATCAGCAAAGAGTGAGTTAGTGGCAGGCGAATGGGCCTACTACAGGACAACTAGAGAAGAAGGCGGTACCAGGCTTGCCTGGGCCAATCCAGAGCCACCAGAATCATAGACGCAGACTATTGTCTGCGTTTCAGCAACACCTTGAGTATCTCGGGAAAGGGAAGGAATGCGTATAGGAATCTCCCTGACCAGTCCAGAATCAGTACATCCAGTGGAAGTGTTTCCAAGACTGGAGGCCTGCAGCAGTACTGAGGAAGCTGGAAGTTGAGGGGGGGAAGCAAACAGATCCACTTCTGGTGCGCCCCACCTTCTGAAGACTGTGGCTAGCACCTTTTTGTTGAAAGTCCACTCACTTTGGCTCTGACTGATGCGGCTGAGAGCATCTGCCAGGGTGTTGTGCTTGCGTAGGAGGTGGATAGCTGAAAGGCTGATCCCCAGGGAGTAGGTGAGAGACCAAATCTTTAGAGCCTCTGAACAAAGCATCCCTGATCTGGTATCACCCTGTTTGCTTAAATAAAACATCGCAGTGGTGTTGCCTGTCCTTATCTGTACAGTTTGAAGTTGAAGTTTGAAGTTTATTGTTCTAGGAATTAATACCTTTGAGCCAAGGCTCTTTTACAAAGGTTCCACGTCATTAAGTACAAAAACACAGTAGACAGTGTTACAAACAATCAGTAAGCTGTTTAACAAGGCCACAACTTAAACAGTAACATTTATGTACAGAAAAGAAAAAGGAACTCAGAGGCAGTGTCAAGGGCAGGGAATAAGGATTGGAGAGCTTGAGAGGGAAGAGAGGGAGAAATAAGAAGTTTAGGAGCAGACAGAACCAGGTTAGTGGTACTCAGGTTGTCTTTGCCAAAGAGGAGACCATGGTGCTTGAGTGAAACAAATGTAAGTGCACTCAGTGGGATGAGACTTTAGTCAAAGCAGTCACAGGAGCTGGAGGCTGTGAGGTGAGCGTAAAGTATGGATTTGAAAGCTCCCAATGTCATGGAGGATAGGGAGGGCAGGTTAAGGGCATTGTACCAGGTACCAGTTTGCTCTTTTAGGACAGCAGCAAAGGCCTTGAGTGCCAGGAAAATTGCTCTGAGCTCCAGAAGCTTTATGTGCAACTGTGACTCTTGAGAAGTCTAGGTACCACTTACTGAGGCCCTGTCCAGATGAGCCCACCAGCCTAGGAGGGAGGCATCTGTGGTAATCACCTTTGTGGGAAGATGAGCCTGGAAGGGAACCCCCACTGCCAAATTTGCAAGGTCCTTCCACCAAAGCAGAGCCTGAAGAAACTGTTCTGTCACAGGTATGATAATGACTGAAGGAAGTTTGAATCTGAGAAACTTCCTGTGAGACTTCCTTACGGTTATGTGGAAGTAAGCGTGCTTTAGGTCCAGGGAGCCTATCCAGTCTCCCTGCTGTAAGGACTGAACGACCATTGACAAGAGAGACCATTTTGGCATTAGCAGATGTTTGTTCAGATATTTCAGATCCCAAATAGGTCACCACTCCCCATTTTTCTTTTGTGTCAGGAAGTACCTGGAGTAGAGAGGCCTTTGCCCTTTTCGTGGGCAGGGACCCACTCCATTGCTCGTAAAGCTAGAAGGTTTTTTTACCTCCTAACTCCAACAGAAGTACTTGTGTTGGGGTTAGGAGCTTTGACACCTGGGCACGCACGAGGTCTGGCATCTGTTTGAACTGCAGTGGCAGACCCTTTTCCACTATCTCCAGGACCCACTTGTCGGAGGTAATGAGGGACCAGAATTGAAGATAGTGGGAGTCTGCCTCCTACTGGCTGAGAGAGGTGACCTGGACACTCACATCAGGGTCAGTTTTGATAAGGCATTGCTCCTTTGAGACCAGCGACCTCTGAGGTAGAAATGGCTGTCTCGCATCCTGTACTTGACCCCTGGGACCACTGCAGTCACTGATGCCATGTATCCCAAAAGCCTGAGAAAATGTCTGGCTGGTCTTTGCTGTCCCTGGACGACAGAATCTGCCAATGACAGGAAACTCTGAATTCTCTCTGGAGGGAGGAAGGCAGATCCTTTCAGAGGGCATGGGGTCATAATGTCGCAAAACATTATGCGGCATGGCAAACTCACGCTGCCAGTACAGCACGATATTGCCATGCGGCATAAGTCTGTTTTCTGTGGGGGGAGGGGGGGGGCTTCACTGCCCAGACTGCCCCCACTAAAGATTCTGAACTCTGGGGGGAGGGTCTGACTCGGGGAGCACACAATATGTGGCAAAAAATAAAATGTCTGGGACCGGGAATCAAACCTGGTCCCAAACACAGTGCCTGGGTTCCTGCTGCTGTGGCTCAGTCCAGCAAGCCACGGCAGCTGCTTGGTGGAACCCTCTCCCAGCAGAGGTCTTATCCTCTGCCTAGGAGTGTGTGAATTGTGCAATACCGTGTACAGCAGTATACACGGTATTGCACCATTCGCTGTCGTGGACAGCGCTGTTTTGGGTTAGCTATAATGTCGTATGCTATTAAGCGTATGACATTATGACCCGGTAGGCTTTCAGCTGAGCTCCTATGAAAGTGAGTAACTGAGCGGGTTCCAGGTGAGATTTCTTTAGATTTACCAGGAAGCCCAGAGATTTCAGAGTGTGCTCTATGAGGGAAAGGGACTCACTGACCTGATGAGGAGACCTTTCCACTATGAGCCAATCGTCCAGATAGGGGTAGACTGAAACACCCAGCTTTCTGAGGTGTGCTGCTACTACTGCTAGGCACTTGGTAAAAACTCTTGTAGCAGAGGACAGGCCAAAGGGCATCGAAGCACTGTGAAAGTCATATAGAAGGAAAGGCGGATAAGCAGAGAAGCTGTAGTGTACATCATCTTTGCAATAAAATCCATTTTTCTGGAGTCCTTGTCAGGATGTAAGGAAAATAAAGAGACTCCAGCTTTCTCACATGCTGCCTGCTGTACAATATTCTCATGGCTGGGGTGTATAGACAGGAGTTCAATGTCATTTTTAGACAACTGATATTTTTTGTCACAGCGCTTGTCAACCCCTGCCAAGGAAGTGGGGGTTTGAAGCAATCTCATGGTATTTTTTCTGAAAGGATTGTAAATAGGTAAGACCAATCTCTTAGGGGGTGAAGACCTTTCATCTCCCTATAATCTTGGTCTTCTTCATCGTCCTGGTTGGTCTCCTGGGTAGGGAAATCCAGAGTGTCTAGCATATTCTGAATAAATGTAACCATAGAGGAGGAATTTTCCTGGTCAGCAGGGGAAGCCCCAAAATGAGGGTCAAGGGACACATCAGGTTCTAGGCCCTCTGAATGTATGTTTGGTGCATTTTTTTTGGAACTCTATTTCTGCATCCTCCTTCAGAGAACTCTCTCTGGCATCCTCCACTTCCGGTTTCTAATTCCCACCTGAGACCCTTCTCCTTTTCCCTCGCTCTGACCTGACACATCCTCAGGATCTGAGTCCCCCAGGCAGGGGCTGCCCTATCCACCAAGGGCGCTCTATCTACAGTGTAGAGTGCTGGGCCGAGTGAGTGGAGACCTGGAGAGGAGAGCATTCGGTACTGGGAGTGTGCTCCGGGGGAAGAGGTGCCTTCGCCTATCCCTGAAGGAAGGGGATTTGCTACTTAGTTAACTCCCCTAATGTGGGATGTACAGTAATAGTCCCAGCCTGCTACATAGCGCTCCCGCCCAAAAAGCCGGTTGCCCCCGTTCCTCATTCGTGGTCTCTGCATCTGTACTGCACCGGTCTCCACCAGGTGCTGCTAGCTGCCGTGAGACATTCCCCCTTCCTCCCAGGAGAGGAGAGCAGTCCTGAATGCTCATCCTTTCCTCCTAGCTGACCCAGGCGTCGAGGCGTTCCCGAACTCGAATTGCGGCGATTAAATCAGCGCCTCAACCCTCAACGCCACCAGGCCAATATCTGGTGCATCATAATAATATTCTTCCTCTTCTACCTCAACCTCAGAGTCTCCTGTAGTGAGGACTGTGGAACAGTGTTTACCACAAGGAGCACCACAAAAAAAACAGACCCCATGCTTTGTAGGGTATGAAAGACTTGCCACGCTTTTGCAACATCTTCCACAGATGGGAGCTCCTGAGAAAAATCAGCTTGGCTGCCAGACTGTGGCTGTGTATATTTAGTCTTTTTTTTGTGCTTTTTGCTGCCTTTTGTCTCACTATTGCCTTTCCCAGGAAGAACAGGAGCGTTTCTGCCTTTTTACAAACATTCTTTTTGGCCATTTCAACAGCGGACTAATCATGCTTCCTTTTTAATCCAGACACTTCATCAGTGCCTTTAGTACTTTTTGGTTTTGAAGGAACCTCATCAGCTCCTTTGGAAGCTTTATTTTCAGGCACCTCCTTTTCTTGGCTGGGATTTGGAAGTTTCATCAGTACCCCTGTCTGAATTTTTATTATTTTTTGATGGCCCCTCATTGGTAGCCTTTGATTTTTCTTCAGCCATAATTTTTTAAAGTCTTTTTTCTCTGTTTCTCAAAGTTTTCTTACAAAATTTAGTGCAAAGAGAGCAAGTATGATCTGGACATAAGCACTTAAGGCACAGGTTATGAGAATCTGCTATAGCAAAAATTATGTGACAGTTGACACAGTTTCTAAAATCTGTTGGTCCAGTTTTTTTTGGGGGGGGATCTCTGACATGCCAATCCACAGAGAATCCTGAAATATAATGAAGAATTGAAGAAAAGCAGTCAGTTCTCTCGCGGTGCCTGCGATTTCTGAGGTAAAAAGTAGTGAAAAATGTCCAAAATAGTCGGTTTCCAGAAGAAAAGGGGAACTGTAATTAAAATGCAAAAGGAACCGTTGAATACATTTACACATGATTAAAATAAATGAAAAATAAAGCGGAGGGAACCGCTGGACTGACCAAAAATAGCGGTTCCTGGGAACCGAGAGGAACCGCTAAAAAGCTAAACAAACTCAGCACACTATCAAAATATGTTTTTGAAGAAAACTTTACCAGGAAAAAGCATAATATACTCTTAACAAGAAAAGTTGAGAGACACCTCAGGGGCAATGTTGCTCAGTCAGCAGAGAAAAAATTCTGAAGCTCTTCAGGCTGCTCTCCCTCGGCATACTCCCCTACTCTTTTCTGACTGGCTAATTCCCTAAGCTCATTATCTTAAAGGCATATCTCCGGGGTAGTTGCACCTAGCCAGCTAACTGCTACTGTTACTGATGCTAGAAGACTCCTGGGGTGAGAAATACAGGTTACTCACCTGTAACAGGAGTTCTAGGAATGGTATATGTTGTTCATCCACACTGTCTGGCAGGTTCCTTGCCGCTTTAAATCTTGCCGGAAGGTCTTCAAGCTGGCTCCTCCCACCCACCCATCCGGGTGGTAAAACTCTCGGCTCCGCCCCATGACGCCAGAGCTAGCCGTCTGGAAGCCAGGTTGTGCGTCGAAGCCAGGGAGGTCGTGTGGATGAACAACATATACCATTCCTAGAACTCCTGTTACAGGTGAGTAACCTGTATTTCTAGGGACATGGATATGTTGTTCATCCACACTGTCTGGCAGACTCCTAGCAGTTCTCCGGGAGGAGGGAGGTAAGGCGCACACCCCCTACGTGGGAAATAGAGACTGGAGAACCGAGGCCCTAAAACCAGCATCCCGGCATGACTCAAGGTTGATGTGGTAGTGGGTAATGAAGGTGTGTGCTGACTTTCAGGTAGCAGCCCTGCAGATTTCCTGGATAGGGACAACCCTGGAAGCAGCCACCGATGCAGCGGCATGGCAGGTAAAATGAGCTCTTATCCCTCTGGGAGGCTCCATGCCCGCCAAACTATAGCAGAGATCTATGCAGGAGGTGACCTACCTGCTTATCGTCCACTTGGCTGCAGGTCTGCCAGGTGCAGCTTCAGCGTAGGTGACAAACAGCTGGCAAACCTCTCCCCGAACTTCAGCCATCCGCTTCTTATAATAAGTGAGCGCTATTCTAGGGTCCAAAGTATGGAGCCTATATTCAGCCTCCGAGGTGTGATTGGGCTAGAACACCGGCAGAGTCAACACCTCGTTAAGGTGAAACTCCGACACCACCTTCAGAAGGAATTTCGGGTGGGGGCGCAGGACAACCTTGTCCCCGTGGAAGACCAGATAAGGAGACTCAATGGAAAGCACCTGGAGCTCTCCCATCTTTCTGGCTGACGTGATAGCCAAGAAGGTGGTCTTCCACGACAGAGGAGAGATGTCACACCTGTGCATCGGTTCGAATGGCCTGCCCATGAGCTTAGCCAATACCAGCAGTAGATCCCACGGAGGTGGAGGTTCTCGCACCGGAGGGGATATGTGATCAAGGTCTTTGAAAAAGCGCCCAACCACCTTCTCCTGCACCACCGACTGCTTCCCGGCCCGCGCCTGGTATGCAGAGATGGCTGCCAGGTGCACCTTAAGGGTCGTCGACCAAAGCCCTTGCTGAGAAAGGGACCACAGGTAGTCCAGAATGCTCACCAAGGAATAGGAGGAAGGGTCCAGGCCCTTGCCCTGACACCAAATGGAAAATCTCTTCCATTTGAAGGCGTAGCATTTTCTAGTCGACTCCTTACGGGACGCCTCAACGACGTTGAGGACCTCGTCAGAAAGACCCAAGGCCTGGAACTCTAGCCGCTCAGGAACCAGGCTGTCAGGTGCAGGGATTGAAGGTCTGGATGGAATACCTTCCCCTGATTGACTGAGATCAGGTCCGGGCAGGCTGGAAGCCGCCTTGAGAGCCTGGAGCTGAGACTGAGGCGATCTGGATACCAGAACTGGCGGGGCCAGTCTGGGGCTACCAGAATCACCTGCACCTTGTCCCTCCTCGCCTTGAGAAGCACTTTGTGAATCAAGGGAAATGGGGGAAAGGCGTAGAAGAGGCCCGGGGTCCATGGCCTCGAGAAAGCATCCCCCTGCAGCAAGCCCTGCTGAGGGGGGCCGGCATGAAACAGTCTCAGCTTCGCATTCTCCCTGGAGGCAAACAAGTCCGCCTGAGGCGTGCCCCAGTGGGAGGAGAGATCTTGTACTACCTCCGGCAGGAGAGACCACTCGTGAGACGCAGCCCCTATCCGGCTTAGGGCATTGGCCAGGGTGTTGGAGGCTCCTGCCTCATGAATGGCGAGGAGATCCGCCTCCAGGCTGCGCACGAGACACCAAATGCGGAAAGCTTCCCTGCACAGAGGCATGGAGTGCGTCCCACCCTCGCGGTTTAGGTAGTACATGGTCATGGTATTGTCTGTCTGGATATGAACCACTTGACCCTGTAGAAACGGAGTGAAGGCGGTGAGGGCTAGACGAACCGCTAGAAGCTCCAGCATGTTGATATGGCATCGGGACTCCCGAGGGGACCAGAGGCCGTGCGCTCTGTGCTCCCCCAGATGGGCACCCCAACCCATCAGAGAGGCATCGGTCGATAGAGAGACCGTCGGCTCGAGGCGGACAAACGGGATGCCGTCCTGCAGATGTGCTGGAACAGTCCACCACTGGACAGCGTTCCACATCCCCTGAGTCACTGTCACTAGCTGATCCAGCGAATCGAAGTGCTGTGACCATTGGCTGGCCAGTCCCCATTGAAGGGGACGCATGTACCAGTGGGCCCAACGGACCATGCTGGTGCAGGCCGCCATGAGGCCCAGGAGGCCCTGGGCAGGGCGTGATTGCCCAACCTGAAATGACTGGGCAAAGGAGGAAAGAACCTCGGCCCTGTCCGCCGGGAGCTGTGCTCTGGCTCGAAGACAGTCGAGCTCTGCCCCGATGAATTGTGTCACCTGCTTTGGCACGAGTTCCGACTTGGCCTCGTTGATGAGGAGGCTAACCTGAGAGCAAACCTGGAGGGCCAGATCTCTGGACCGCTCCACCTCCGCTCTGGAGGGGCTGCAATCAACCAGTTGTCCAGGTAGGGGTACACCCAGACCCTTCGGCACAGAAATGCTGTCACCACTGCCATGCATTTGGTGAAGACCCTGGGAGCTAGAGAAAGGCCGAAGGGCATAGCCCGGAACTCGTAAAGGGATCCCTCCGCTCTGAAGCGGAGGAATCTCTGATGGGATGGATGGATTGGGACGTGAAAGAACGCGTCCTGAAGGTCCAGGGAACAGAACCACATGCCGCGTTCCAAGGATGGGATAATCTGAGCCAGAGTGACCATCCTGAAGATCAGAGACCTTAGGAACCTGTTCAGGTCATGCAGGTCGAAAATGGGGCGCCAGCCCCCCCTCCGTTTTGGGACCAGGAAATACCTGGACACAAACCCCAGGTCTGGAGGAGGATCTACCACCTTCCTGATCACTTCTTTTTCGAGGAGCAGGGCAATATCGGCTCGGCAGGCCGACAGAGAGGCTGCAGACCCCGTGGCCCCCTGAGGGGCGACGGCTCGGAAGGGGGGGGCCTGCTCGAACTCCAGAGGCAGGCCCTTTCCTACCACCTCCAACACCCAGCGGTCCGTGATGATAGCGGACCAGGTGGAAAGGAAGTGGCGGAGCCGTCCCTCACGGGGGAAACCCAGGGGGGAATGACGAGGCTGGGGGCGACACCCCTCAACCCGTCACTGGGTAGGCTTGGAGGAGGGACCGGCCGAGGGACGTCCTGGGCCTTTTCCCTCCCTGCTTCCTGTTGGAGGAAGCCGCGGGCTCGGGTTTGGGATGCCAAGCGGAAGCCTGCCGGCCCTGATGCTGGTGCTGTTGGGCCGGACGTGCCGCAGGCGCAGAAGGACAAAAGGGCTTGTGCTGCTGCTGTCGGCTGCCTTTATCCTTCTGGGCGGAGATGACCGAGTCCAGAGTGGCATTGGACTTTTCGATCCGCTGGAGGTGACCTTCCATTCCAGGGCCGAAGAGGTCGGTCCCCAAGAAGGGGACATCCGCCAGTTTGTGCTGGGTAACTGCCGTGAAGGTGGATATCCTCAGGTCATGCTCTGCAGCACATGGCCACTGTGGCCGCAACCGATCTGGCACAAGAGTCTCCTATGTCCAGAGCCGTTTGGAGCTGCTGCTTAGCCACTGCCCTACCCTGGTCCTGAACCTGCCGGACCGTGGTCTGCAGGTCGGCCGGGAGACGAGGGATCACCTCATCCAGGGAGCCCATGAGGGCGTGGGAGAAGTGTGCCATCAGCACGGCCGAGCTGGCCTGGCGGAGGCCAAGCGAGGACGCAGCATATATCTTGCACCCGGCGTAGTCCAGCTTTTTGGACTCCTTGTCAGGGGGCTTGTCCACGTCCCTAGCATTCCCGGAACGCCAGAAAACGCTGTCGGTGACCAACCCCTCGGCAGAGGGGTGTTCCGAAAACCCGGGCAAAGAGCCGGTAGGGACCGCATACTTCCTGGCCAAGGGCGCAGGGCATAAAAGCAGGCCGCTGCCAAAGCTCCAAGGCTGGGCCAACAATGGCTTCAGCCACCGGAAAGGCCTCTGTGGGGGAGTCCCCTCGGTCCAGTATCTCTATTAGGGGATGCTTGGTCTGTTTGGATACGGGCTCGAGCTGCATCCTGGTGGACTCCGAGATGAGCCGAAGCAAACCCATGAAGGACGATGGGCTTTCGTCCAACGACTGGCCCCCAGAGGACTCCGGGTCAACCGGCCTGGAGAACAGGGAAGAGTAGTCGTCGGACTCTGAAGAGTCCGAGAAGAGCTGCCTGGGGCCTGAGCCACCCTCCACCTGCCGAGGACGGTCGGGAGTGAGGGTGACCGACAACCTGTGGGGCAGGCCTTGACCCGACCGAGAGTCCTTGGTTGGTGCCCCCGATTTCGGTTGTGGAGGCGGAGGTTCCACCACAATTGGTGGGGCAGCAGCTTTCGGCCGAACAACCGGCCCAGGCTTGGGCATCTCGACTACTGTGAGGGGCTGTTTCAGCTGCTCAGGTGACAGCCACTTGATAGCCAGGGAAGGCGTCGGTGTCAACTTGCTCCCAGACAGAAGTAACTGCTGCCACATCAGGTCCTCGTAGCGTCGACGCAATCTGCGCTGAAGCCTCTCCTCTTCCGAGGAGGAAGACGAGGACGAGCGGCAGCGCTCCTAACCTCGGTGCCGAGACCGCCGATATCGATGGGATCGGCTGGACCGAGAAGAAGTCCGGGACCGTGACCCTCGGTATTTCCGAGGACGGGTCTGGGAAGGAGCGGGGGACACCCGCTCTTCCCTCGGCTCGGACGCCTTAATTGGGGACTGCTGCACCGGAGGCGCAGGCAGATCCTCGGTCTCCATCGGGAGAACCGGTGAAAAAGGGTTGTCAGCCTCACCAGTCGACAGCCCGACGGGTCTAGAAAAATCTCGACCGTGTCGACGGGAGTCTTGGCCGGCTGGCCTGGGGGAAGCCGTGAAGCCAGCGGCCTTAGCCGCAACCGCGACCGAAGTCGACAGTCAGGTGTTCAGGGAAGCAGACCTCTCCCGCTCCCACGAACACCAACGATGGGACTTACCCTTAGAATCCTTCTTTTTGGACCGAGAGGAATGTCCCGATGGCCCCTCTTCCTTCATGGAAAGGGAAAGGCAAAGCTCCCTGAATGAAGCTGAATATGAGGTACCCAGAGAGAGCGGGATAAATGCCGCAACTGAGGATGAGGATGATGCGGCCTGGGCCGCCTCTTCCTCGAGGGCGATCATCTGTTCAGCCGAGCCAGCCGCGTGGTAACCGCCCTACGGGCCTCCTTCGACTTAACCGGTGGGTAGCGCTTCTCAGGGCGCCCCAGCTGTAACTGGGCAGCGCGGTCCTCCAGGGCGTTGGCGAAAGCAGAGCGGCATGACTTGCAGGCCTGCGGGTCGTGTTCTAGGCAGTATTGAGCATACGTGGAGTGCGGGTCTGTCCTGGACATCTTCTGCCCACAAGGCACCACCAAAATCGAGTCGATTTGTCCATCACAGCTGCGAGGGAGAGAAGACCGAGTCTTGAAAATTTTAAATTAGTTTTGGGTGAACCGAAGAATTAGGATCCAGTCTATCACGCAGAGCGTTAAGGAGGGAACCTGAGCTTCCAAGCGGTAAGGAAGATCTGGTGTCATGGGGCGGAGCCGAGAGTTTTACCACCCGGGTGGGTGGGAGGAGCCAGCTTGAAGACCTTCCGGCAAGATTTAAAGCGGCAAGGAACCTGCCAGACAGTGTGGATGAACAAGATATCCACATCCCTAGAAACAGACCCTCCCTGCCCTTGTAATTTACGGCAACATTCAGTCCATGTCCCCTTTGATGCCTGTGTGTTATAGTGATATAAATGTGGCAGGCACTAAGTTCAGGGAAATACTTGACAAAAGGATAACTTAACCTTTTAGGGACCGTATATTCCCCCCCTCTACAATAGTCTCTCCCCACCGCCACCCTCGGCAATGTGCTACTCTAACGTTAGAGCTTCCTTATAAAACATTAGACACGTTTAAAAAACTATGCATCATATGTGTGCACTAAAAGATCAGTGACAGAGAACAGTCCTTTTATTGCTGCCACTTTACTGCTGTTACCTGTGACCCCAGCTGCAGTTGGTACATGGTTGAGGTGGGAATCTAGTAGGTTGATCCTCCAGAACAGAATGGGCGTGACTGTGCAGCAGCGTGTAACCATCACCCATAAAGATGTTACCAACAGTAGCGGGGAGAAGGACTATATGCTGCGTCTGGTCTCAAAGAGTGCATCTGATTTAATGTCGGCTGCTGCTTTCTTCAATGTTATCAAAATCCGGCAGACAATAAGTATATCTCTTTCGAGTGTTTGCATGATCGTGCAGGATGACACGAGCTTCATGGGTGATCGTAGATTTGTGTTTGTTCACAGAGTGCAGGTAGTGTGAAGCTGGAGAGGAGTAAATTCATAGAAAGGGTTGTGTTCATGTACGGACATAATACTGCGACTTAATGTCTCTCAACATTTTGACCCGCAACTTACTGTCCGGGGACTTGTTGTCCAGATGGCACTATGTCTGTGGCATTTTGCCCATGACATTTTTCCAGCGGTGTTATGTCCGTACCCAATATATTTTATTATATACACACACACACGTATATTTTGCAAAAAACTTTGTTAATGCTCCAGTTAGGGTCAAAACAACAAAAGTTGGGAAAATGAGGCGTTAGGGTTTCCAGATCCTTTTTGTGCATCATGGTAGAGGATGCAGGTTGCAGGATGCTCCTCATTTACTGTTCACCAGGTGATAGGGGTTTATTCCTGCAGGAGATTGGGGACTTCATCGTCGACATGGTATTGGAGTCTCCCAGATGGATAATTCTGGGGGACTTCAATGCATGGGTTGTACATGTACTCTCACCATTTGGTCAAAATCGCCTCTAGCTAATCATAATGCTAGGCGTTATACAGGTGGGTACCTCATCTACTCACATAGGGGGCCACTCATTGGATCTGCTGTTCCTCCTGGGGATGGAGATCTCTGACTTGGGGGTGGAACCAGTCAGTTGGTCTGACTATCACACCACAGGGTTCAGTTTCAGGGCTCCCCCAGATGGGCTTACCCCATCGCAGATGGCTCGGTACCGCCCTTTAAGAGGAGTTACCCCAGAAGGCCTATCGGCGGTCCTGGACCTATCGGGACTACTGGATGAAAGCACAAGTCCAGAAGGACCCTCATACTAGTTTATAATAAGGCAGCAGGACATGCCCTGGATTGGACTGGTCCTGTTCATGTTCGACCACTCACTCCTCTCCCAAGGTCCCCTTGGTATGATGGGTCCTTGAAGGAGTTGAGGCGAGTTGGTCGAAGGCTGAAGACAGCATGATGGAAGTCCAGCCTGGATGCTGACAGGCTTAGATTGATAGAACATTATAAGGGCTATCAATCAGAAATCACCTGTAAGAAGGCAGAGTCCGTCCAAGGAGATTTCTGCTGTGCAGAACCGACCGGCTCAACTTTTCCGAACTATTGACAGATTGTGCAATCCAACCAGTCCAGAAGAGCTTTTTCACAAATTAAGTGTGATGAGCTAGCTCAGTTCTTCACAGATAAGGTTGCAAGCATCAGGTCCGGAATCGGCCCGGCTCTCTCTATGAGGGGTTGCGGAGGTTGATGGGAGGTGGTGAGCACCTGGTCAGTCTGGACGAATTTCAGCTGAGCGGAATTCATGGAAATTGTGAAGACTGTCCAGACTCTGAACCCAACCTGTTGTAGTTTGGATCCGGGCCCTACTCCCAACTTTTAGTGGGGTGTGTAGATGTTATCTGCCTGATCTCAGCTGAAATTGTATGGAGATCCTTGGAGAGGAAGGTCTTTCCAGACCCCCTAAAGGATGTGGTCATTCGATCACTCCTTAAAAAACCCTCCTTCAATCCCGACGATCCAGCTACCAACCAACCAGTCTCTAACCTTCCCTTTGTGGGGAAGATTATTGAGAAGGTAGCTGCGTTGCAACTGGATGATCATCTCGTAACCCACAATGTCTATGAAACTCTTCAGTCTGGTTTCAGGAAGAGGCACAGCATGGAGACTGCCCTTGTTCAGGTACTAAATGATCTCCTAATGGCAACAGATCGAAAGGCTCATACCATCTTGGTCCTTCTTGATCTCTCAGCAGACTGACACTGTGGGCCATGGGGTGCTTTTGGAGACCCTGCGATTTCTCTGTGGACCTTGAATGGTTTCGATCGTTCCTCGTTGGCAGGGTTCAGAGGGTGGTCACTGGAATTTATTCCTCTGATGCCCTCCCCGTCCTGCGGGGTGCCACAGTGCTTCATATTGGCGCCCATGTTGTTCGCAGTGTATATGCTGCCACTGGGAAATGCCATCAGGCAATACGGCTTGAGTTTTCACTGCTATGCAGATGACACTCAGCTGTATATGTCCTTTGCGCCCAGACAGGTTGATGTGGTCTCTGTGCTAAATAACTGCCTCTCTGAGATCAAAGACTGGATGAGCTCCAGTTGGCTGAGACTGAATCCGGATAAGACTGAGGTGTTGGTTGTGTATCCGGGTCACCCGGGTGCGGGTTTGGGGGCTGGGAACATGTTGGGCTTGTGGCTTGACGGTGTCCAACTCACTACCTCAGATGGGGAGCTGAACCTGGGCGTTATCTTTGATGACGGCTTGACCATGAAATCTCAGGTGTCAGCTGTGGTTAAATACTCTTTTTACCATCTGAGGAATATCTCCCAGGTGAAGCACCTGGCTCCGCCAGGAGACCTTCTAACATTGGTCCATGCCTTCATTACTACCCGTCTTGACTACTGCAATGCCCTCTGCCTAGGGCTGTCTGGGGTTGATATCCGCCACCTGCAGCTGGTGCAGAATGCTGCAGCCAGGCTGTTGACTGGTAACTCTAGGTCCAATCACATAATGCCTATGCTGTGCGGACTGCATTGGCTGCCGGTCCAGTGGCGGATCATCTATAAGGTAGGCTTGCTTACCTTTAAAGCCCTACATGAACAGGGACTCGACTGCCTGAAAGATTTCCTGACTCTCTACTCCCCCAATCGCCCCCTCCGATCCGCTGATGAGGGATTGCTAGAGATTCACAGGGTTCATCTTAAAACATCTGGCGCTTGTGTTTTTTTTTCATTTACAGCACCAACCCTGTGGAAATCTCTACCTCGTCGGTTAAGAGAATGCCTGACTGTCAGTAGTTTTAAATCTTTGTTAAAAACGTATTTATTTTCACTGGCTTTCCCAGACTGATTTTAAATTTATACTGCTGTTTGCTTGCATATTTATGGTTTATACTTTGTACAGCGCCTTGATATTGAAAGGTGCTATATAAAGATTTGCTTGCTTACCCTGCCCTCCCAAACCAGGCAGGAGAGCAGGTGTGGGCATGTACCTTGAGCTTCTCAAGCCTAACACTCACTCCATTCCATCTGTAAATTACATCAGATGTGTGAACTTTACGAGAATGGGGTGAGCATTAGGCTTCAGAAGCCCAAGGCACCACCACACCTGCTCTCCTTTCGGATTTAGGAAGGTGGGTGTTAGCTGAAACCTAACACCTCATTTCCCAACTCTTTGTCGCCTTGACCCTAATCGGCACATTAAAGAAGTTTTTGCAACTTATTTCCTTACTTTTTGAAATAGTATAACAGTATCCTTATTTTACTGTGGGAGCGCAGTATCCTTTGGACCATGCGCTCCCATGCCTCTGTAGATGTGTATACAGTTAGTTTGTAGCTGTGGAAGCACAGGGCCCTCCTGGCTTCCATATATAGGACAACAGTGACCAAACTGACAGGATAGCCACCTTATTACCCCACCTCATGTACCTGGTACAGAACATTTTCAAATTCTCGTCAAAATGTAATTCTGCGCAACTACAACACTATTATTCCGCATCACAGGTGCGAAAACACATTTTGGCCATGAATAGAAAAATGACAACTGTGACATACATGAGGTGGGTAATAAGAAGGCTATGTTAAAAATCGGGGGCAAAAATATTTAAACTTTTCAAAGTTACGAGTGTGCATAGAGAAACTGCAACGAATGATCATAACTGCCATTTTTATATATTCTGACCCCAAATTTTCAACATAGCCTTCTTATGACCCCACCTCATGAATAAGGGCAGAAAAGATTTCCAAATCCCACCTGAAAGGTGAATTCACTAAGCGACTGTAAAATCACCTTCGGGCAGGAGCTGCATAATGACAGTCCTATTGTTCATGAGGTGGGGTCCCTAAAAAGCCATGCTGAAAATTTGGGGTCAGAATGTTAAAAAATGCCAAAGCTTATCATAAAAGTTGAACCCCTCCCCCCTTGAAATACATTGAACCGCATTTACCTTAGTTTCTCATATCAGTAGCTGGGTCCAGCAGCAAGATGAGTCTTCAATCGTGGAGTGGATCTCGAACATGGGACCTGTTCAGGTGAGTGAGGGTGCGTGGAGGTGTACTGGGAGGTGTGAAGTGGTGGGTGCTGAGTGGGAGGTGCGGGCTAATTGGCTAGGGACTGTTTTCTTTTTTGACAGGTTTTATGAAGACAAACAAACAAAAAAAACTCAGGAGGGGCCATTTTCTTTATTACAGGGTTCACATTCAGATAGGAGGGTGGGGTGTGCCACTAGACACCAGGGATTATAAAATGTTACGACGTGGATGGCGAACAGTGGGCAGGTGCCACTAGACACCAGGGAAATGGAATGGCAATTGGCGGGAGGGGGGTGCCATTAAACACCAGGGATGAGAGAATATTACGAGAACGGTGATCGGCAGGTGGGGGTGCCACTAGACACCAGGGATGATAAAATATTACAACAAGAACAGCAATTGGCAGGTAGGGACATCAGGAAAATAGAGAATGGTGATCGGAGGGTAAGGAGAGGGACTGCAACACTACGGGAAAAAAAATCATATTGATTGATGACCAGAGAGGGGTGAGGGACCACTACACTATGGAAAAGTAATGTTTCATATGGGATCAGTGACCGGGCAGGGACCACTATACTATGGAAATAAATTATGGGGAAAGGCTGGGTAAAATCTTTTTTTCTGGCTGCCTCAAATCCTTTTTCATGACTTGTGATCCTTTTTTTAATTTTTGTTTAAAAGAAAAAAAGGATCTTAGTGAGCGACGCAAATATAGAAACAAATTTTATTTTTGAAAGGCAACATTTTGCCTTACCACAAGAGCACCAATTGCTCCACATTCTGATCTTGGTACATGAAGCATGTGCTCTCCGTAAGCAAGCCATTATGCAAATACATACAACTGAGTGCTGATTTAATTAGCTTCTATGGTTAAAAGATATATCACTGTGGTACACAACTGTTGAGCAACAGACAGGTTGCAACTGGCGTCAACAGACAGGGTAGGGGCAATAAACAGGGTAGGGGGATTACTTTACTATACTTTTATGTTTTATATCTGTATGCAACTATAGCTCTTAGGTGTTTTTTGTTAGCTTTGTAATTGCTGTGCCACTTCTCAACTTGCTTGGTTATGCAGTTGTTTATACTGTAATTCATCCACTCAATTTGCCATATTGTAATATATGTATAAACCTTGTAATAATAATGGGAACCCAAATAAAAAATTGCAGTAAAACTATCATTGCAGCTTTAATAACAGTATTACAAGATCTCATAATACTGTTGCTGCAACTCTTATGATAGTATTGCAAGATACTCTTATGATAGCATTGCAGGCCAAACAAAGACCACAAATTCGTAGACCCCTCCTTATGGCAAATAAAATAATGAGGGGACATGCAGAACCAGATCTTAGAGAATACTGGATGGCAGCCCAGGTGAGATGGGCCCTATTTTGGGCAGTCAAACTTGGGCACATTGGCAAGATATAGAGAGATCCCTCTTCCAAGACACACACATTTTTTCTTATCTGTTTATCTATACAAGACCACCACAAGTGATGGAATGTCAAGCTATTCGGATGACCTTTATGGCTTGGGACATATTTAGAACATACGACGAAGTTAAAAGTGAAACCTGGAGATTATGCAGGTTCACTAGAGCCACAGACTTCTTACCAGGCCAGACAGATCCATGGTATAGGAGACAGACAACTCGGGGATTCTTTAGCCCAACACACATAATGGGGGAAGATCTTGTTCTACCTTTCTAAGAGTGTTCGAGGAAGTGGGGATGGGCCCCCTGGGAGAAACTGTATTAGTTACAAATGCTGGCGTATATACAGATGAAACTACGAAAGACCCCTAACAATTCGAATCCCACCATCTCCGGTCCAACCCTCGTAGAACTTTTTACTCTTACGAAACCTAAGCAGACCATATCTAAAATACATAGGTTTTTAAATTTACATAAAGGAGAAGTGACTAAACCTATCATGACAAGATGGGAAAGAGAAGATGATTTCCATCTAACACAAAAGGACTGGAACATGATTTGGAGTAATTCTTCCAAAATGAATGCCTCCCTACTGTGGCAGGAATATTTTTTGGAAAATTAAAGTAAGATTTTATTTGACCCCTGATAAAGTTTCGAAGTGGAACCTAAATACACAAGCATGCTGCTGGCAACAATGTGGAGAGGAGAAGGCAACCCCACGCACATTTTTTTACATGTCCAATCCCAGAGTTATACAGAACCGAGGTACAAGAGAAAATATCCAATTTATTTTAATTAACAATACCTCTAACCTTGCAGAATATGTTGATGGGACTCCCCCCCCCCCCCAAGTGAGATAAGAGGGGGGATTCTTACTACATGTGGTACATCTGTGTAGTAGCATTTAAAAAAGCTATAACAAGGCAGTGGCTGCGACCACTACCACCAAAGGTGGAAGACTGGATACAAATTATTACTGGTATCAAACATACAGAAGAACTGACTTATCAGATACGAGATAAGCAAGAGAAGTTTGTGAGGAGGTGGACGAGATGGACTTTAGGATATGAATCAGAATAGTTTCAGAGAGAGGAAACTAAGACAGGGAATTCTTTTTCTTAGAAATGTGACTGATTTACAACAGAATTATGTACTTGCCAGACTGTTTGAAATGAAATGACTGTAAAATTAAATAATATGCTAAAATGAAAATGTATACCAAGGAGAATGTAGCCTCCCAAAGAAGCACCATCAAATAGAGCCAAGTGTTTAATATGTTTAAAACAGTTGACCTTAGGTATAAACCCACCTAATAGTTTCATTATACTTAGTAGTTAGTAGATACAGAGAAATTTTACTTATTAATACAGAGGCATATGGAAAGCTAGACTATTGGCTGTGAGAGTAAAATAATGGAAAACAATTGTAATGCTTTGTTAAGACAACAGAAAAGTTAGCAGCATTGAAATATTACATTAGCAACTGATTCCATGTATAACTGGAAAATAAATATAAAAAAAAAAGATAGCATTGCATGATGTCGTAATGCTATTGTTCTGAGCTCCAACTACAGTAATCCTGGGTCTTGACTGAAAATAGTCATTCTATGGGTAGCTCACCTACCCAGTAAACAAAAACCAAATACAATAAAAAAAATTCAGATAGAAAGACCCTTTCCCACACGTGACCATAAGCAGGCTTTTACTTTAATGGTCGTCTGCAGTAAAAGCCAGCCTGGGGCTGATGTGAAAACAATGGAAAGTGGCACAACATGCCTGTGTTATCCCTGCCCACATGTCAAGTCTCTGGGGAGCAAGTGTAACCCCTAGATGGCGCTATCCCAGGGGCTACTACCCCTGCCTGATTTGCCACTAACAGGTTGAGGGGCCTGGATCCGATGGCGGGTGCCTCCACCCAGAGGTCAGGGTTTGCAATAGTTAAACTAACTTGGTCACAGCCCTCTGGGACACTGCAACCCCCCCCTTTCTTCCCACTAGTGGCCCACACAATATCTCAGAATTACCTTCACAGTATACACTTACCCCCAGGACTGGTTCAGGCACTGGGACCCCCTGTAAAATAAGATACAGTGCAACAAGCACAGTACAATACTTTAACATATACAAATACCTCAGGCAGTATAACTCTGCTGAAACAAGCAGCTCTGATTTATTTAGGGGGATATAACAAGGACAGGTGGGAATCAGGTTAATTAGATCACTTTACTCATCTACCTATGGCTCTGTGCACAGGCCTATCCCTACCAGTTACTGTCCCTGGGTACCCAAGCCCTAGTGGCTAGTCCAAACCGTGGCAGCTGGTAGGGGCCCTTTCACACAGAGAAAAGAAAAATTAGTTAAACAGTCAGCACTACAGTAATTCCATTTGGATTCAATGTGGCAATTCAACAGGGAGCGACCCTGAATTAGTACTCATGACCTCCAAACAAGATAGGGTCCTTCAATGTCAGCAGGGCTACTCTTGAGCTCCACGAGACTCCTCACACATTTATATGGCAAACTGCAACAGGCAAAAGTCCTTTAATGGCAGCAGGATTCACTTGAGCTACACAAGCCTCCTCACACATTTATATGGTAAAAAGAAAGTACTATACCAGGCAGGCTGCTTCTCTATCCCAATCGCAATTACTGCACAATACCCAGGAAAACACACAGCAGATTCAGTTCCTGACAGACCGAGTACAATTCAGCAATTTCTCCAGTCTTCTACAGGGTGAGCCTGGTTTCTACTCTTTAGATATCCTTTGATTCTCTTCACAGGACGGATTCAGTCCTAACAAGCAGTTACACAAGCTGCAGACCGGAACTCTGGGCCTTACACGCATTTCCCAACTAAAACTGCACACCGAAAAAACACAGGGCTCCTTCCCTCTTCACTGCCAGAGCTCAACTGAAACTCCAGCAGACAAAACCAGGCACTTCCTTTGAGTTCCTCCCAGTTCTTGGCTGGATTGGCAGTCACTCACAATAGACTGCCCCTGTTGGTCCAAAAAGGCGCAGAAGTCCAAACTACATCTCCCAGAGTCACTGCCCATACAATCCTCTTATGGCTGGCTCAGATTACGAGTCCAAGTTCTGATTCGTCCAAGGCACCATTTTAGAGCTACCTTAACCCACATTGATTGGTCCAGTTCAGCAGTTCAAAACTAGAATGGGAACTAGGCAAACACAGTTCTGACTGCAAAAAGCAGGTTAGACAAACTGTATTTTCATTATTACTCTAAATGATTTCTGGCAAACAGTTACATCTTTCAGATAGGTTCCCTTTGCACTCTAGTGACTGCAAAAATGGAGTGAATTGGCAGCAGCTCGAGTGGTACTCAAGCAGAGAAGCACACAGTCCCCATACAAACTAATTATGTTTGCAAGCAGACAGCTCTTAAAGAGAGAGTACCAGAGGCTCTAAAAACACTCACTGATAAATGGCTTAAACGCCAAACACCATTCAGGCTTGGAGCATTCAAGCAAGCTCCTGGAAGTCTTTTGGGAACCCCCATTTGCAGGGGGGTTACACAAGGAAACCTGTGTGAGTGAGCGGCTCACAGACTGCATCCTTATGGGCATGATCAGTGCCAAAGAAATCCCCCTTGGTGCCCAGCTGCTCTCAACCCCACTGCTACCTTCCTCCTGGGGGTGGTAGAGTAAAGAATTTGCACAGCTCTCCAGCCACTACTGTTGTGGTGCACTGAGGTATTGAAGAAACTGTCCTGCTAATGAGCTCTCCTGCCTTGGCATCAGTCCAGGAGTGGACTGGAGGTTGCAGAAGAAGCTACATGCGGCGTGCTAGTGGCTGTAGCTCCAGGCAGGAGCATGAAGATAAGGTCCTAACTGTAGAGGGAAAACTGAAAACTACCTGGATCCAGATATTACAAACAAAATAGTGGACTCTGTACTTCTCAGGTATAATAACATCTCGAGGGTCTGATGACACGATGGAACCTCTAGAGCTTTGCCCTTGAGGTTCATGTGTTACCATAACCTCTCAATGGTATTATAGCCTGATAACACACAGTTCCCCATCTAGTATTCGGTTTCTAACCTCCCAGGTCCTGTCTGAAAAGACAAGGTGGTGCCTTACTGCACTTAACCTAGTCACCCAAAATTAAAGTCATGGGGCCGGATACACAAAGGTGGACACATGGCTTGCATCAAACCTGAGTCCACCCCAGTGCTGCACCAACCACTTCGGTACACCCACACCACATTCACAAAGGTCACGTGCCTTTGCAACACTTTAACCCATTTACAGTGGCTTGCGCCAGACATGTTGCACAAGCCCCATATTACGGGTGGCAGCAGTAGACCAGCAAAAAGCTGGTCTTACACCAGGCCATGGCTGCACTGGCTGTGAATCCTGTCCTTTGACCGAGGACCGCCGCAAGCCCCATGCCCCCTGAGTCTGACGCACCCAGGGCTTGCGCCAGTAAAAACCTTTTGTGAATCAGGCCCATGGTGTACAAATGTTATTTTTCTAGTTACCTTGCATACGAACACATGAAATTTGCCAGCAGATAAAGGCCTAGACGTCTAGCAAGTCTGTTCGAATGTGCAGCTAGCACCCTTATCTTGCAGCTGCCCTCCCTCCCACCCTTCCCTCCATTGACCTGCCACCTTGCCCTGTTCCAGCGCCTTTTGAAGCAGTCCCCTGTTCTACTGGATACCACTTCTGCCAGTAATGGATTCCACCCAGTTACCACCCTCTCTGTAAAAAATGTCTCATCTCCCTCCTGAACCTTTCTCCCTCCAGTCTCATATCATGGCCTTGGGTGTCCCCCCCCCCCTTACTTTGAACAGCCCATCTGTACCTGTCTTGTTTATTCCTTTCATTTACTTAAAGGTTTCAATCATGTCCCCCCATCCCTCCTCTCCTCTAGCGAGTACATGTTCAGCTCCCTGTGCCTCCTCTCGGATGGCAAGTCCCCCAGCCCATTGATCATCCTTGTAGTCCTGCGCTGCACCCCCTCCAGTAACTTAAATGTCTCTCTTCAGATATGGGCGGCAGTACTCCAGATGCGGTCTAACTAATGACCTATATAGTAGAAGAATCACCTCCCCCTCCTCGAGGAGATACCCCTTGCAATGCAACCCAGCATTTTGTTGGCCTTTGAAGCTGCCTTCCTGCATTGTGCACAGTTGTTCATTGACCCTGTAATGAGCAACCCAGATCCTTCTGCTCTTTTGTCTTGGCTAGCTGCACTCCCTCTAGTTGGTAACTCCTCCTTGGGTTCTTCACCCCAAAATGCAGCACCTTGCACTTTTTGGCATTAAACCCCAGTTGCCAGGTGTCTGACCAGGTTTCCAGCTTTTCCAGATCATCCTGCAACTCTGCCATCCCCCTAGGTCATCCGCAACCGCTCCCATCTTGGTGTCATTAGCAAACAGACTGATCTTGCTCATGATGTCCAATGATATGCCTGCAATGACTATCCCAAACAACACTGGTCCCAACACCGAGCCCTGTGGAACACCGCTCATCACTACCCTTGGGGATGAGAGAGCCCCACTCACCACCACCCTCTGTTGCCTTCCCTGAAGCCTGTTCCCTATCCATCTCACCAGCTTTGCACCTGCCCGTGCCTTCTAACCTACTTCCCAGCCTCCCATGTGGCACCGAGTCGAATGCCTTACTGAAGTCCAGATACAGGACATCCACTGCATGGCCCCTGTCCAACTGCCTAGTTACCCAGTCATAGAACTCCACTATGTTGGTTTGGCGGGATCTGCCACATAAGAAGCCATGCTGTCTGTTGTCCTGTAGTCCTCTGGCCTCCAGGAGGGCCACCAGCCCCTCCTTCAGGATAGTCTCCATCAGCTTACCCACAATGAATGTGAGGCTCACTGGTCTGTAGTTGCCCGGTTCATCCCTGGGGTCACTTGTGGAGGGGCACCACATGAGCCATCCTGCAATCATGAGGTACACACCCAGAGTGTAAAGAGACATTAAATAGGTCTGCCAAAGGTCCTGCAAGGACCTCTGCCAGCTGCTTCAGTACCCTGGGGCGGATGCCATCTGGGCCTGGCGCCTTGTCCACCCTCAGTGCTCTCAAACCCTCCAGAACTCTGCCCTCCATGATTTCCCTGTCTGTCACCCCCTTCCCCCGTTTCTGCCATTCCTCCCCCTTGGGTATCATCCCTTTCTTCTCCTTAGTAAATACCGAGCAGAAGTAATCATTTAAAGCTTCTGCCTTTTCACCCCCTGCTTCCACCCAGCTCCCCTCCTTACTAATCTTTACAGTTCCTTTTCTCCCTGTTGTACCTAAAGAAGTCCTTCTCACCCTTCCTAATGCCTTGTGCCAGCCTGAGCTCTGTAGATGCATTGGCTCTCCTTACTGCCCATGTCACCTCCTTAGATTCCTTCAGGTACTCCTCCCTGTCCTCCCCCCACCTTGTTTTCTTGTACCTCCTCCTAAAGGCAGCTCTTTTCCTCCTTACATTTTCCATGACCTCCTTGCTCACCCAGCTCGGTTTCTTAACCCTAGCCTTCTTGCTGTGGGCCTTGCTGCAGGTTCTGGTTGCCTCCGCTATCCCCAGCTTTATGAGTTCCAACCTCTGGTTAGTGTCCATCCTGGGTTGAATTTTGGCCAGGTACCCTTTTACCACTTCCCAAAATCGGCCCTCCTGAAGTCCAGCACCCTTGTGCAAGATTCCACTCCTTCCTTGCCCATATCCAATGTGAGCCATACTGAGTGGTGGTCACTCCCTGACAGTGGTTCTTGCACACGAAGTTCCCTCACAAACTCCCCATTTGCCAGCACAAGGTCAAGGGTATTCTCTAACCTAGTTGGTTCACTGACCATTTGCATCGGGAAGCTGTCCTGGAAGGCATCCAGCAGTACCTGTTCCCTTCTATTGCAGGTTGTTGAGTTACTCCAGTCCACTCCTGGCATACTTGAAGTCCCCCACAATCACCAAACTACCCCTCACGCAGGTCCTTCTGATCGGTACTGCTAGTTCCGTCTCACTCCTCTGTCTGAGATGGTGGCCTGTACACCACTCCCATTCTGAGAGTCCTATTCTTGGAATCCTGGAATTGCATCCAAAGTGATTCCGTGCTACCCTCCTCCCCTTCCTCCCTTACACACTTCAGTCCTTCCCTCACATATGTGCCACCCCTCCTTTCCCAATCACCCCTATCCACAAAATAACCTGTACCCTGGTACAGACAGGTCCCAGTCACTGTATTGGGTGGCCCATGTTTCTGTGATGGCTGCAATGTCCACCTCCTCCTCTGCCATGAGCGCCTGTAGGTCTGCAGTTTTCCTTCCAAGGATCCTAGCATTAAGGATGACCACCTTCCAACCCCTTCAATCCTGCCCTCCTTTACTAGCATCACCAATACTACTCGCCCTTTGTCTTTTGTCACCGTTATGGGGGGTAAGCTCCTGTGGCTTCCCAACTTCTGGTTTCTGCATGTCTCTTGTCCACTTGCCACTCCTAGTTTAAATTCCCAACTTCTTCTATGTACTCTGCTATCCTCTGTTTCAACACGTTCTTTCCCTCCTCACTCAAGAGTAGTCTGTCTTTGGCAAGAGACTACTGTCCTCCCAGGTCCCTCCTCACCCCCCCCCCCACCAGCCCATACCCTTTAGCATGACACCAGGTTCTTAGCCATCTGTTAAATTCCTCTATTCTCAGCTTTCTTGTTGTGCTTGCCTTGGGCACAGAGTATCTCTGAAAATGTTACTGATCTTCCTGTCCCCTCACATAATTGTCCATGTTCCTCAAACCTTCTCTGGACTATATCTACCGTCTTGTCAGCCAGGTCGTTCGTCCCCAGGTGTATAAATCAAATGAGGATTGTCCCTACCCCTTCTAGCATATTTAAGAACAGACTGTCCCACCCTTTCTGCTGTCATTCCCGGCATGGCCTCCACCCAAATGCGACTATGACGCTCCCCTTTGCTACCCCACCTGACTCCTCTCATTATTGAGTCCCCCAGCACTAAGGCTCCACCCATCTTACTTCCTGTTTGCTTCCATTCCTCTCCATCTCTCAGTCCTGGCTCCTCTTCTTCCTCCTGAACAGTAATTCCCCCAGCAGAACTTCCTCCGCTCCAGCTTGGTATGGGCATTTACCAGTTACTCCTCCAATTTCATCACCTCCCTCCTCCTCCTCCTTCCTCTCAAGCACTGCAGGACAACTTTCTGAAGACCCTTCACTACTGACTGCTTTCTCTCTCCTCACAGTAACCTGTTCCCTCCTTTCCACTCCATGACTGTTGCCACCTCTCCCCTTCCAAGTCCCTATCTCCTCCTTCCGTCTTTTGTCCCCTGACCTGGTTTCCCCGGACCCCGTTCTTCTTAGCCTGGGCCCCTCTGTCTCCACGTACCTTCTTCTGACCCTCTCCTCACCACTGTTGGCTCAAATTGCCCTCCCTCATCGCCCCTCCTCCCTCCCTTCAGTATTGGGCTATAACCTCCTCCAGTCTGCCTTGCCTGTCTTAGTTCCTCCTGTAGACCTTCAATCTCCTTTCTAAGTGTCCCTATGTGGTTGCACACTAAACATTCTCCCACCCTCCAGGCAAGTTTTAGAAAGACTGGTGCCTACCCATTGCCCTTGTTGCCCACCAGTGCCCCCCCACCCTTCCAGATGAAGGATACCAAACACTCCCCCAAGTCTCCCCTCTCCCCCTCTATCAGTGCAAAACATTCTCCTCCTTTTCTGAATTTCCCGTATCCCCTTTGTCGTACACTTCTAGACTGACTGAGCAACTGCTTTTTACAGTCCTATCCCTCCTGTCCACACCCAAAGTGAGACTTTACGCAACTACTGCACAGCTTTTTTCAAACTCCTACCCCTCCCTTTCCACAATGCAAACAGATAACAATGAAAGCTCCTTGTTTTATAGTTACTTCCCTTCCACTGAGATAGCAGTCATCTCTTCACTCGCTGCTGTTCCTTTTCTGGATGTCTGCTTCTGCTATGACAGGTACATGTCCTTTGCCCTTCTGGGGAAGTGATGTCATTACTCCGGTATAAAGGAAATCACAGACTGGGGGGTGGACAAGCATGTGCCTTCCAGAAACAATCAGGTAGCTGAGAGCTGAGGCCCCTGGCCGGACCACAAGCACCCTTCCCCCACTATGCACTAAACTTTGCAGCCAGTGAAACCCTACTGCCCTAAAGGCAACAGACTCAAAAGGAGTTTAAAGGTTTACCAGCAACTAAATCCTTACCCCCTGCCCCAAGAACCTTCTAAGCAACAGAAGTTCAAACTATCTCTACCAGACCAACTCTGTTTCTGCACTACTGCTGTGTGAGAGCCGCCCCTGGTATTTAAGCCACAATGAGCTGCAAATTGATCCTAGCTGAAGCTAGAAGGAAGAACTTTCCAGAAAGCTACAATGCCTGTTGGAAAAAATAAATGAACCTCCAGCTCCCACTAGAGATCCCACACACACAAAAATACACTGTTTTAAACAAGTCAGTAATATTGCCCTAAAAGTAACAGACTCAAAAGGAGCTTAAAGGTTTACCAGCTACTAAATCCTTACCTCCTGCCGCCCCTAGAAACTTCTCAGCAACAGAAGTTCAAACTATATCTACTAGACCAAGTCTGTTGCAGCTTGCAAGGTACTCTGTAGACCCATTATACAGTACCGCAGCTTTTGCCCCTCACTCTTGAAACACAAAATCTGACAATCTTGAACTGGTGTTCCAAAATATTTACCTCCGTACTGAAATATTCTACTGATCCTTTATCTACATGCTCTGTATCACGAGTCAGAATAGCAATAGGTGTGTTGACATGAAAAATATGATAAGCTCTGAAGTAAGGATTTTTTTTTTTTAATTTCTAGCAGTAACATTTTCGGTTAGATAAGCAGCACATTATCATGGCGAGAATCAGCAGAAATTAGGGCTCCTTTGGCAAATCTAACTGACCATAACAAGTATGCACATTACAGTTAAATGCAAGCCAACTGATGGTGCTGATACTCACTGTAAGACAACCGCATTTTTATGTATCCTTGCACTTGTGGAAGAAATATTTTGCTTTGCTTCAGAGAACAGCATTTCAGAGGCTAGCCCAATGAAGAGCAATCTACATTGGGCTTGTCCCTGACAGACCAATGACCACCCAAGCTGAGTATGATGGTGGTCACAGTTTCAAGGGCGTAAACTTTGTGTAGGTGAAAGGCTGAAAACGCTCCAATAAGAGTGCTTCAGTACTTTCATTTGCATAAAGCCGGCAGCAATTAGCAGAGTGGCTTTCCCATTGTGCTACTATTCATCTGCCCCTTCACTTTCAGCAGAAAATCTCTCCCCATATGAAATACGATGCAGAAGAAAAACACTCACGAGGCGATGTCCACCCAGGCATCCATACCTCCTTCTCTCCCTCTGTGACGCAGCTCCTGCCACTCGAGGACCGACCTCTTCTTAAATCTGTTGCAACAGTTCTATTTCTTAACCTAATCTATTCTTCACAATTTCTAGTCCATAAGGTTGGCCAACTATGGGCACCCCCTTCCCTTTCTTGACTATGCTATAGTGTCCTCTTTAATTTTCCTTTTCCCTCTCAGGTCCTCGTACACGGAGGTTACTGTCGAGACCTCCGAGCTGATATAAAAACAACAGGCTGTGTTCTCGCTGTTGGATTTAATATGCAATGGCACTACGTCATAAAATACTTTAATGTATACACCTTATGTGTATAAAACCGGTAAATGTTGAAACTATCATGGCACTACGTATTTTTGATAAAGGTAAAAAGTTACTAGGGGACTGTATGATAAAAATTAAAATTAGTTGTGCTATTTAAAATGCATGTAAATTGTTGTAAACTGAACAAATCTGAAATGTCATGGTGATTTGCATATATCCCATGATTCTTTGCATTATAAAATTATGTGTAATGTTGTGTTTCTTTGAAACTTGGCTTACTGTCAATGCCCTTTGGGGTAACCCTTGTTTTAAGCGCTTCTGCACTGAGGTTGTCTTTATTTTTTTTTTTATTTGAACCCCCACCACCCAAGCAAACAAGGACAGCATAGGGGAGGCTAAATCTCAACAGATAAAGGAGATCCGAGATCAGTACGTGCTGGCTAAGTGCAGAGGAAAGACATATAGAGTCTGTTGCTGCAAACCGATGCACTGAAGGGATATGACATTGTGAAGGTTATCTCCTGTATTTTGAATAAACATCACACAGGGATTGTATGTTGAACCTGAAGTTCAGTGTCTGGTCCATCTGTTATCCCACAACCCCTCCACAGACTTGGTGTCGCAGTGGGATAACCTGCTGGAAGTGTCTGGACTGGTCGAAGAGGGTAGTATTCCGGTGGATATTGCCCAGATATCCCAGGTGGACCGACGCACTGGGAGTTGCCAGATGAGAACCCGGAGAAGAAAGTCCGTGGAGCTCTGACCAGAATCATGGTTGACAGATGGAGAAAAGCTGCTGCCTGGACTGGACCTGGGGGCTCAGAGGAAGACCAAGCCTGAAGACAACGAAGAGATGCAAAACAATGAAGAACTACTGTGGGATTGAGGCAGACTGGATGTGCAAAGACAACACCCAGGAGGTGGATACCCCAATGAGGATGATCCACCGGATGAGTGGGCAATGGCTGGAGGCAGACTGACTACGCAGAGAAGCAGAACACCGGTGCCAGGTGTTTGAGAGGTTCCTGCTGGAGAGTTTGGATAAAGAGTCGGAGGAGGATTTTTCGTGGGCTCAATTTGAGGAGGACCCCTGGCTGAGCAGGGTATTCCTTTGTTGCCTTTGACCCTAGGATGTTACCTGTTGGAGGTCGGAGATGCAAGTATGGAACTTGAATGTGAGACCCCAGGATAAGACTGTGCCTAGTGATACTGTGCTGGGTTGAAGACTCCAAGCAAGCAAGAAGCAGCCTACCAGGCTGAAGGGACTTTTTCTTGTACTGATGCAGCTAAATCTATTAACAGTATTGACTGGGGTATACTGCAGGCTAAAGATGCTAATATTACCAAAATGTTACGATCAAGGACGTGATACATGTGTTTTATTTTATGAAAAACCTACAAAGGAGGAGGTGGGTGGGAAATGGATTGGAACCTGTGTTGGGAGTAATACCTAGAGTGTCTACCCTCGGACTTCTGTATCAGTAGTTGAGTGAAATGAATAAATCAAGAGACATAGTGGGTTTATGTAGAGGGTTGAACCTAGGAATGGGCCTGCTTAAAACTGACATGCCTGGTGGGGTTGGAGAAGGTAATTAATCACCCCAGAGAAAGTCTTTCTATGGTACTGGACTTTACAGCTATCCAGATTTTTGGTTAAGAAATATGACTAACTTTCCCTAAAAGGAGATGGGAAAGGTAGCATTAGTCTCTGCTGAAAAATGTGTTAATGCCTCAGGGTAAAGAATGATGTTATCCACTATGTTTATGATGAAATGTTTATCATTAATAGGGACCCTGAGATGTAGCTTCTGAAGATGGATGGGTAGAAGCTCCATCCCTTCCTGGGACAGGAAGGTGGTAAGCAGTCTGCAATAACTGCTTCCCTCTTAAGGTGGAGGATATGTGACAGGAAACTCCTGCCACTCTTGAAGACCGACCTTTTCTTAAATCTGTTGCAACAGTTCTTCTATTTCTTAGCCTGATCTATTATTTTCAATTTCTAGTCCATAAGGTTGTCTACCTATGGGCACCCTTTCCCTTTCTTGACTATGCTATAGTGAACTCTTTAATTTTCCTTTTCCCTCTCAGGTCCTCGTACACGGAGGTTATTGTGGTGACCTCCGAGCTGATATAAAACAACAGGATATGTTCCTCATTGTTGGATTTAGTATGCAACTGCACTCTGTCATAAAATATCTTAATGTATATACCTTATGTGTATAAAACCTGTAAATGTTGAAAATACCATGGCACTAGGTGTTTTTGATAAAGGTAAAAAGTTACTAGGGGACTGTATGATAAAAATTAAGTTAGTTGTGCTATTTAAAATGCATGTAAATTGCTGTAAACTGAACAAGTCTGACATTTCATGATGATTTGCATATATCCCATGATGCTTTGCATTATGAAAGTATGTGTGATGTTGTGTTTCTCTGAAACTGGGCTTATTGTCAATGCCCTTTGGGGTTACCCTTGTTTCAGTGCTTCTGCACTGAGGTTGTCTTTAGCTTCTTTTTCTTTCTTCATTTATTTATTTGAGCCCCCACTACCCAAGCAAACAAGGCCCACATAGGGGAGGCTAAATCTCAACAGATAAGGGAGATCAGAGATCAGTAAGTCAGTAGGTGCTGAGGAAGGATATACCGGGTCTGTTGCTGCAAACTGATGTACTGAAGAAAGGATATGACATTGTTGAAGGTTGTCTCCTGTATTTTGAATAAATATCACACAGAGATGGTGTGTTGAACCTGAAGTTCAGTATCTGGTCCATATGTTATCCCACAACCCCTCCCACTCACTGACTGACAACAGACAAGTCTAAAACACACACAGGCAAGGCACTCGCCTATCCAGCGAAAACTCTCTGACAAAATTCTTCGCAACTTTCCATCTTATGGGGTAAGCATATCACACATCGGGGCGGTAGGCTGCCAAGTAATTCCTCCCTCAAAAGTGATGTGATAATAAGAACAACCCCCCTTTGAAAACAAAGGGGTGACTGTGATATCAGTGCCGAGAAATGCTCATGGATCATCAACAGTGAATCACCTTGCGTCCACTGCAGACAAACCAGGCATACCACAGAGTTCACTCCTCCCTATGAGGCCAACGGGAACTTTTCAATTAAAGGCTTTATAATAGGCAACTTGATGGGTGGGGGCTATAAACGTGATAAATTACCCATGAAGAGCCAGATATTTTGGCAACTAAACACACTCAGAAACAGGATATACCAACACTTGACTGCAATAAGAACCAACAACTCATAACTATGTAATGGCAAAACATCTGGACGAAACCAATCATGGCACTGCAAGTGATATTACCTTTATACTTATAGAAAAAGTGGACATAGAAATACAAGGAGGGAGCATCTCTGCATATCTGTGTGGATGTGCACGTTTTTGGATTTCCACACATTAAGAACAATACAACCGGGTGGACTCACTGAAGATTTGTCCCTTTCTTACTTTGCCCCGTCTCATTGGCTCTTACTCATGTTCAGTTATTGATGCCCTGTATCATGTCCAATTATTGCTAGTTTTGCTTCTGTCCAGTTATACATACCACTGCTGCTAGCCTAGCATGTTCAGTTACTGACGTCCTTTATCATGTCCTGTTGCTACTAGCTGTACTTGAGTTCGATTATACCATTGCTGCTAGCCTAGCTGATTCTTACAAGTTGCTTTGTGTAAGGTTTCAGTCCCTTGCTTTTTTACCAGAATGGTTTTTATTATTTCCCACCTCCTTTTATTTATTTATTTATTTTTAAACCAGGAAATGACTGGGTACAGTCCTTTTTCAGTCATGCCTGATATAAAAGTACAATACAGTCACAAAAAACAATTGGACATAGTACAAACCACAATCACGTTATACATTGTAATTATATAAATTATTATCATAGTACAAAACTTTCAGTAATTTTTTAAAGTGCTTAACATTGTTAGCTTTCTTAACCAAAACTGATAGGTTGTCTAAAAGTGTTGGTGCATACGAAGTAAAGGATCACCTGGTTAAAACTAGTTTGGGCACTACAGGATACAAAGGCATATTTATATTCTGTCTAGTTAAATGTGAACCTTTGTAACACAAAAATTTGTTTGACAAGCTGAAAGGCACAGATCTTCAATAGACTGTATAGGCAAAAACTGCCGCAATGTAATCAATCTGTCAGGCAGGTGGCAAGATATTCATTTTTTTGTACAGTAGGCAGTGATATGTTCTAATTGGAACCCTTAGAATCTACAAATACTGTTTAATATACTCTGACACTTCTTTAGAAATGCGGTACCTTGATTCATAAATAAGACTGCTCCATAGTCCAGTATTGGCAACAGTATTTGTTTGGCTATTACCACTGGCTACCCTTTCTCTACGGTAGTTTATGTCTGCTTCCAGTTCCCCCTTCCTTTTATTATACATATATTTTTGCTACATGAGGTTGTACTGTAAGCCAGTTCCCTTTTCTCTTCATATTTTGTCTGCTTATAGCCTCCAGCTGCATCCAACCCATTCCCTTCCTTTAACATTATTTGGTAGACCCCACCCTCTTTTTTCCAGCACCCTCTCTAGTCACTCATACATTTGTTTTCTCACTGCCCTCCATTATGTATTTCAGACATTGGTTTTGTTTCACTTGCATCTATCAGCCTTCCTGACACGAGTGGATATCATTTTCTTAGACAGTTTCATCTGTCTGTCACTTTTCACTCACTCAGCAAGCACATTGCTCACTGTTTACATCCCCTCTGCACTTTCCCATATTGGTCTGAGGTAGGGTTCACACCCAAAACTGTCACCACATTTTGCAGCACATCAAGCATTCTTCTGGCAAGCGCACCAGTATCATCAGTTAATTTGGAAAATCCTCCACAAGCATGGCTCTGGTAATTAAATAGGAGGCAGTATAGTGTAGTGGGTTAAGGCTCTGAGTTGCAGATCTGCAGACCTGGGTTTGAATCCCACAGCCACCTAAGTGCATACTGTGTGATCCTGAGCAAGTCATTTAATTTCCTTGTGCTCCCAGGTCGCATCTGGAAGCAAGCTTTAGCTTAGTGTGCTACTCCTGGTTAAACAATGTTCCCTTTCCCTAAATCATTTATCTAGCTGCAGTTCCTGGCAAGGAGCTGTCCTGAAGCTGTTTGGCCTATTATTATTGCACACTATCTTTGAGGCAGGAACCATGCTCTCTATACATACTTGAATATTCATTCACACACTGAAAATTCTGGTTCTGAGCGGGTCCTGATGCCCTACACTGCCAGCTTCTCTGTAACTCACAGGACTGAACCTAAAGCATACATCTGTGCCTCTATTGTAATGTTGCCACATACTCCCAGTTTTGAATGGTACAACTAAAGCACTTCACTTCAAAAGACTCTGATATTGTTACATTTTGCACCTGCTTCTCTTCTGCACCAACAAGCTTGTTTTGCACATATCATGACTGCACTTTATCTCCATAGCCGTCTCTGGATTCTACAAAAACTCTTGAGAAAACTTATTACATATAACTGCATCGCATTTGAACTTTATTACAAATTGTAAGGCTTCACTGTATTGAAATCCCCACTATTTGTCTGCTATCAGCTTACAAAGAACTCTTTTTTTATGTTTGCTTGCACGCATGTGCAAGAAAGTACAGTTACGTAAGAACTTACCGTAACAGTAGATCTTCGAGAGGAACTCTTGCAGCAGGCTATTATAATCAGGACTATGCCGCAGGCACTAGGACCTTTCGGTGAAAACTTCTGCCAGCAATACCAGCGGGACCGCCCCGACGCCGGCCCCGCCCCAACGTCGGTCAGGGTACAAGAGGGGGCAGACCCAGCTCCACCTCAGTTCTCCCGCCAGAACCCAGCAGAAGGCCTGACAAGAGAAGGAGGCGAAGCCTACCATGAAGATTGCTGGAGAGATACAGAAAATGGATCTGCACACCTTGAGGGGGAAGGCGGGTGGGAAGTAGTGCCTGCTGCAGAGCTCCTCTCGAAGATCTACTGTTACGTAAGTTCTACGTCAACTGTACTATCTACTGGAGGGGAGCTCTTGCAGCAGGCTATTACAATCAGGACTGAGTCCCAAGCAGTCCCACAGCAAGGAGGTAGCCGACCCCGGGAGGTGGAATATACTGACTCCAGAGGCCTTAGGACAAAAGCCCTTGTAAAATGGCTAGGCCGAAGCCAGCCCGGCGTCTGAAGACGATATCCAAGCTGTAAAGCTTGATAAAAGTATGCACCGAGTTCCAGGTTGCGGCTGCACAAATGTCCTGTAAGGGACATTTCGCAGGGCGGCAAAAGAAGCTGACACTCCTCTGGTGGAGTGACCCCTAACCGGGTCCGACAGGGGGTTTCTTATGATGCTCATAGCAAAACGAGACACAGCGAACTATCCATTTAGAGATAGTCTGCTTGGACACCGGTTGACCCAAGCAATGTGGCACAAAGGCCACAAATAGCTGCTCCGATTTACGGTACTGAACCTTCCTCTTGAGGTAATACCTCAGAGTCCTGTGGACATCCAATGAGTGGAGAAGAGCCTCCCCTCTATTGGAAGGGGAAGGAAAATAAACAGGAAGATCAACCGACTGGTTGAGGGTCAATTCTGAGACCACTTTCGGAAGGAACTTAGGATTTGTTCTGAGGGAAACCCTTTCCCTGTGGAAAACCAAATAGGGCTCTTTACACATCACAGCCTGAAGCTCAGAAACCCTTCGAGCTGAAGTAACAGCAACCAAAAAACAAACCTTCCAAGAAAGGTAACGCAGCTCACAATCCGCTGCTGGTTCAAAAGGAGGGAGGGTGAGTTTCTCCAACACAAAAAGGAGGTCCCAGGGTGGGACAGGGTCCCGAATGGGAGGTCTCATGTGCAGAATTCCCCTAAGAAAGGTGCGGGCCACATCCAATTGTGCTAATGCTCTCTCTCCCACGAGACCATGGTAGTCAGAGATTGCCCACATGTGCACCTTGATAGAGGAGTAACTTAAGCCCTTCTCGTACAAGGAGAGGAAATACTGTAAAGTGGAGTTCACAGGGCAGGTGACGGGATCCAAATGCTGCGGCAACGCTCAAAGACAGAAACGCTTCCACTTCATAGCATAAGTAGAGTGAGTAGAGGGCTTTCTTGCTGACGCTAAGACCGCCGCCACTTCCGGGGAAACCCTGTATCTGTTTTGAGCTATGTCTGAAGGAGCCAAGCATGTAGGTGCAAGGATCGAAGATCCGGATGGACCAGAGACCCCTGGTCCTGGGACAGCAACTGCAAGCATATGGGCAGCAGAACTGGAGGTTCCATGGATAACCGCTGCAGAAGTGGGAACCAAATCTGTCGAGGCCATTTGGGGGCCAATAGAATCATCTGGGCCCCTTCTGTCTGCAACTTGAGCAGTACCCTCTGGATGAGAGGGAAGGGCGGAAAGGGGTAGAGAAACCTCCCTGCCCAGCAAAGGGATAACGCGTCTGGCCAGAAAACTCCAGGCGCATGCTCTCGCGAGCAAAACGTTGGCAGTTTGGCGTTGCGTGGTGACGCAAAGAGATCCAGCTCTGGAAGACCCCACCTGTCGAAGAGCTGGTCCGCTACAGATTGTAGCAGCTCCCACTTCGTGTGCTCTGGCATGCGACCTGCTGAGGCTGTCAGCCAGATAGTTTAGGACGCCTGGAACGTGCATCGCGGACAGAAGAATGCCCCGCTCCAGTGCCCAGTACCAGCCTCTCATCGACTCCCTGCAGAGAGGATACGAATGAGTGCCTCCTTGCTTGTTGATGTTAAAGACGACTGCCATGTTGTCCGTCTGAATCAGAAGAGAGCCTGGTACCAGATCCTCTAGAAAAGCCTGAAGAGTGTAGAGGATCGCTCGCATTTCCAGTACATTGATGTGGAGGGGCTGCTCCTCGGGTGACCAAACCCCTTGCGTTCGGTGTACACCCAGGTGTGCCTCCCACCCCAGGTCCGATGCGTCTGTTGTCAGAGTCTGACCTGGTGGCTCCGGATGAAAGCTGACCCCTTTCTCCAGATTGCTGGGGTCCATCCACCAAAGCAATGTTCTCCTGACTGGCTCAGAGATCCAGACCAGAAAGTCTAAGTCGTCGCAGCTTTAGTCCCACTGCACCCTGAGCATCCACTGTGGGACTCTCATGTGGAGGCAAGCCAAGGGAGTAACTGGAATGGCCGACGCCATATGCCCCAGTAAACTGAGGAAGTTCCGAGCCGGAACTCGAGACGCTATAGAGATCCGTTCTGCCAACTCTAGCAAGCGAACCCCCCTGTCTTGTGGGAGAAAGGCCATGCCCTGGACGGAATCCAGGATCATTCCTATGATGGCGAGCTTTTGGCTGGGCTCCAGGGATGACTTTTGTAAGTTCAGGGTGATCCCCAGTTCTCAGAATAGAGTATAAGCGTCTCCGAGAGCGTGTAAGAGGCTGCCTCTTGACGGGGCCATAAGTAGCCAATCGTCGAGGTAGGGAAACACATAGTGTCCCATCTGCCTCAGAGCCACAGCCACCACTGCCAGGCATTTTGTGAAGACTCGTGGAGTGGAAGAGAGGCCGAACAGAAGCACTCGAAACTGAAAATGCTCCCCTTGGAAGTGGAACCTCAGAAACTTCCTGTGGGGAGGATAGACTCCTTAAATGCATGTATGTATGCATCCTGCATGTCGAGAGAACACAGCCAGTCCCCTTGGTGCAGCAAGGGGAGGAGTCCTTGAAAAGTCACCATTCTGAACCTCTTGTATTCGATGAAGAGGTTTAGAGGACTGAGATCTAAAATGGGACGAAGGTCCCCAGTCTTTTTTGGGACCAGAAAAAGGTGGGAGTAGAACCCCTGACCCCACTGTTCCAAGGGGACCCTCTCTATTGCTCTCTTCTGGAGAGTCTGAATTTCTCCTTCTATCAGTGGGATGTGAGAAGGAGGATAACGGGAGAACTTTGGCGGAGTATGCGGAGGAAACTCTGTGAACTCTAGTGTATGTCCTCTCCGTACAATATCCAAGACCCACTGGTCTGCGGTAATGGACTTCCACCCTTCGAAATGAAGGGAGAAGCAGCCCCCAACCGGCTCCCCTAGAACCTCTGTCGGAAGGGGGGGCGGAAGGGAGTCATTAGGCAGAGCCGGGAGTTGGGAGAGAGGTCTGGGAGGACTTGGGCCCATAGGCGGGAGGTCCACCCGACTGCTGGTTTATGGATCTCCAGCGGAAGCCACCTCTCTGCCCATGCTGGTTGCCACGGGCTAAACCTTGATTGCCTGAGGGCTTGCGAAAGGGCGCCTACGGTGCTGATGTTGCTGGTCGCCACGGTACATCTGGCGGACCGACCAGATCGACTTGCCCGACTCCTGGAGGTGGGAGATCAAAGCCTTCGTCTCCTGCCCAAACAACATGGTACCCTGGAAGGGCAAATCCTGGATACCGGACTGCAGATCCTGGTGAAAGCCCGAGACTCTCAACCAGGCATGGCGCCGAAGGCACACCCCAGAGGCGGCTGCCCTGGCTGCAGTGTCATACGAGGCTCTCAGTACGTGGGAGCCTACGTCTGAGCCCGACTGCAAAAGGGCCAGGAGCTCTGTCTTCTTGTCAGAGTCTGGCATGGCCTGTGTCAGCTCAAGTCCCCTTTCCCATAGCGCATTCTGATACTGTAACATATGCGTTAGGAAATTAAGGGAGCGGATGAACACGTGGAGGCGGCAAAAACTTTTTTGCCCACCTGGTCCAGGTATCGGGACTCCGGGTCAGGAGGCTGTCAACTGAGGTGTTTCGGTTGCTGAGATTTGTCATGGGCAGCCGTGATCACCGATGAGTCGGCCTGAGGGTGTTCCGCCCTCGGGGCCTTATACAGCCTATCCAACTTCTTAGGAACTGCCGGGATCGAGGCCAGATGCATCCAGGTGGTCCTAGTAAGATCCTGGAAAGTATCCACCAAAGGAGGAATAACCAGAGGCTTTGGCTCCTTTTGCCTCAGGTACTTGGCCAATCTCCAGTGCTCCGGATCCAGGTCTTCCGTGTCCCACTCGTTGGAAGCCTGGATGTGCCTCATGACGTCCATAAAAGTAGGATCATCCGGAGGCGAGCGAGGCTGGTCCTTCTCTCCCGGGGAGCGCTTGAGGCTGAGAGAGGATGAAGAGGCCGACGATGAAGAGGAGGATCGATTATCCGATTTGGAATAGTCTGACCCTGTCATACGACCATGCCTTCGCTGGCGTCAGTAACCAGGGGACCGACGTCGGTCCGAAGACCGACTCCGGTCCCTGGACCGGCGACGGAGCAATGACCGGCGTCGGTCAGAAGACCGACGTCGGGAGCGTTCCCGCCTAGTGCGAGAAGGGCTCCTGGAGCGAGACCTAGACCGACGTCGGTCACTAGAAATCCTGGAGCGACGTCGGTGGTCCTCGGACCTAGAGCAGGAACCAGCCCTGGAGGAGGATGAAGGCTGGCGCTTCCGCGTGGAAGTCTCACCCCTCGGCTGTGGTTCTCCCGCACGGTCCGGTACCGGTGTCTGGGCCGGCGACGGGGAGGACCACTTGTGGACCTGCCCCCACCAAAAGGAGAAAAGCTCCTTGAGCTCGTCCTTGGAGAAAATTTCAGCCGCTCGCTTCGGAAATGAAGTCTCCGGAACGTCGGGATGCAAAGGAGAGCTCTCCTGAGGGCCCAAGGGGAGGAGGACTTGGGCGACGGGGACGTCGGTATCTCCACGACCTACCATGTGTTCTTCGCCCCTTCAACCGGAGTCGGTGTAGGGACCGACGACGGAGTGGCGCCAAGGGGCGCCAGAGAGTCCTTGATCTCCAGAGGCACGCCGGTGTCGGTGCCTTAGCAGGTGGGGCCGAAGCAGGCACCTCTAAGGACCTGGCGATGACCCTGAGCGGAGTCACCTTTGGCTTGGCCAGCTTCTCCCCCGACGGGCCGGCCTTAGCCTGTGGAGTCTTCGGCGGTTCTCCAGACCCTGAAGGACGGGCCTTTTTGGGAGAAGGCCGCGAATGCGGTCGGGACCGAGACCAGGACCGGTGACGGGACCGACTACGGTCCTTGCTGTGGCGCTTCTTCTCCTTCCTCTTCCCCTCCAAGGAGTGCAGATCCATCTTCTGCTACAACAGGTAGGCCTTGAGGGCTTTCAGGTGGTGGATGCGGGTCCGACTGATGAAGGCCTGGCAGTCTGCACAGTTGGCGGTGTCGTGGTCAGGGCCCAGGCAGAAGACGCACCGTTGATGTCTGTCCTTGGCAGGGATCTGCCGCCCGCAGTCGCACTTATTTAAGTGTTCGGGTGACGCCGACGCCCGGGAAGACATCGAACCCGGCCGGGTAAGAAGAGGGCTGACGCTGGTACTGAGAAGCGGCAGGAGCGAGGAAAAAACAGCGCTCCAAGCGGGAAAAAATGATAAGACGACAGCAGTGAACTGATGACGGTATCGGCAAACGGTAAAAACCATCGAAAAGCAGCAGGAATCTTGCTAGAAGTTCTTCTTTTTCGCTGAATCGCAGACAGAAGCAAAGGTACTTGGCTTCACATGCGGGTACGTGGCGGGAAAGAACTGGAGGTGGAGCTGGATCCGCCCCCTCTTGTACCCTGACCGACGTCGGGGCGGGGCCGGCGTCGGTCCCCACTGGTATTGCTGGCAGAAGTTTTCACCAAAAGGTCCTAGTGCCTGCGGCATAGTCCTGATTGTAATAGCCTGCTGCAAGAGCTCCCACTCGAAGTAACATACATAGTGCCATCATCAGAGTTTTCCAGAGGTGTGTCAGCCTCTACCAATTCAGTCAGTGTGTTTGCAGGTGCGGTCGCAGTGCGCCAATCACTGCTCCAGCTGAAAATGCAGTGGCATGCAGTTGAAAGGGAGAGCTCCGCTTCAGTGAGCAGAGCTCCCCCCCCCAACACGCATGCACTTGCGTGCTGGCGCCTCCCCATGCACATACTGTATAGCCGACGGGGTGCCCAATCCCTGTCGGCTGACATCCCCAAAGCATCCTGGTGCCACGCTGGGAGCCCACCCCAGCGTGGCAAAATGTTTTTGACCACGGGGTGCCTAATCCCCATCGGCTGCACCCCTCAAAGAGCCCAGGAGCCACGCTGGAGCCCACCCCAGCGTGGCAAACGTCACTCGTAGTCTTCGTCCTCGTAGTCTTAGAAAAAAACAAACAAACCTGTAAATACAAAAACTGTCCCTCGGCCTCCCTGCCCCCCTCCCACAATCCGCACTCACCCACTGTGCACCCTACCTCCTCCCACCCATACATACCTCCAGAGCTTGGCGCGACGATCTTCGTGGACTGGGAACACGCCTGCACCTTCAAAGCCGACCATGAACTGAGGAAATGCCGTAAGCTGTATAATGGGATAGATAAGGTTTTTCAACTTTGTTGCATATCTCAGGCATTTTGGGCCCAAATTTTCAACATGGGTTTTTGGGACCCCTTTCATGAATGCTATCACTGTCATGGCGTTACTCGGGCCCAAAGGTGATTTCACAGTCACTGCGCGAAATCACCTTTCCGGAACGATTAATGAAACGACACTGCCAGTGTTCATAAGGTGGGCTCTCAAAAAGCCTATTTTGAAAATTTGGTGGAAAAATTCCTTAAAATATTTTACAAGTGTGCATTGCGCAGTTCCTACGCACGCTCGTAAGTTCGCGAAATTTCAATATTTTCACTCCAGATTTTCAACATTGCCATTTTAACACACCTCCTTATGAGCAGTACAGCTGTCATTTTTCACATCTCACCCAAAACGTGTTTCTGCCCATGTAGTGCACAATGGCGCAGTTGGTGTGTGAAATCAATGTACGGGACACATTAAGAAAATCACAGTGACACTGTTCATGAGCAGAGGTGTTAAAATGGCTATGTTGAAAATTTGGTGAAAAAGTTCCCAAAAATGACTGTTTTAGGAACGCACGTTGGCAAGTTTGCGAATTTGTAATATTTGCACACCAGATTTTCAACAGTGCCATTTTACCGCACTTACTTATGAGCAGTACAGCTACCATTTTTCACATCTCGCCCAAAATGTGTTTCCGCACATGTAGCGCACAATGGTACAGTCGGTGTGCGAAAACAATGTCTGGGACAGATTAAGAAAATCACAGTGACACTGGCCATGAGCAGAGGTCTTAAAATGGCTATGTTGAAAATTTGGTGACAAAACTCCATAAAATGACTGTTACGAGTGAGCATTGTGCAGTTTTCACGCACCCTCGTAAGTTCATGAATTTGTAATATTTTCAGTCCAGATTTTCACCAGTGGCATTTTTCCACACCTCCTTATTAACAGTACAGCTGTCATTTTCCACAACATGGCCGAAATGTGTTTTCACACTTTCAGCACAGAAATGCGTGGTCGCTGTGGGAAATCATTGTTCGGGACAGATAAAGAAAATCACACTGACACTGTTCATGATCGGAGGTCCCAAAATGCCTGTGTTAACAATCTGCTGTAAAAAAATCCCAAAACTAGTTACATTACGGGTGTGCATTGCACAGTTTCTACGCACGCTCGTGACTTCACCAGTTTTTTTAAGATTTTCACAGCAGATTTTCAACATTGCCATTTTTTACACCTCCCCATGAACAGTACTGCTGTCATTTTTCACATCCTGTTCGGAATGTGTTTTTGCACCTGTGGTGCCAAATGCCGTAGTTGCTGTACAAAAAGCAGTTTTCGCTAACAAACCGATATTGCCACTGTTCATGAGGGTGGGGTCACAAAAAAACCATGTTGAAATTTGGGTGAAATACCAGCGAATGCCTGAGGCGTTAGGGTTTCCGACCATAACGCCCCACCCTGCCTAGGAATGACAGGCATCAGGGGTGTGACTTGGGATTCTTGCCTGTCATGCTCATACCATTTCACCCCCACCCACACCCTGCAGCCAGTGAGAGGCATCAAGATGTGCCTCGGACTCTTCGGGCCCAAACTTCACCCCATTTCCCATACCGCACCCATCTCACCGTATTTCCTGATGGAATGGGGTGCGCATAAGGGCCAAAGGCCCCAAGGCACACCGTGACACTTGTCAGTGTCTGCAGGGTAGGGTGTGGTGAAATAGCGTGGTCGATATGCCTGATGACCCAAAGGCACACCCCAATGCCTGTCACTCTCTGCAGGGTGGTGGTGGGGTTGGCTTCAGCTTAATGCTTCGCTGCCATTCCTATTATGCAGCTCTGTAACTTCTACACTACCAATGCCAGCAAGCAAACATTCGGCATTGACAAATGTTTGTTACAGAGGGAACAATGATACTGACAAAACCAGCTGGTAATATTAACATGCTTTGTATGGTTCTTTAACTCTATGATAAAGATTTGCAAGACTTTGCTACAAAGTTTTATTAATCTTGTTCTGTTATCAGCTCACCAAAAACTCTTTCGAATAAGTGAACAGTATTGACTAACCAGTTAATTCCATACCCAGAGCATATGCTTAAGTGACTGCTATTTGAACTGTATTTTGAAATAACTCCATACATATTTCTGGTAGTAGTGACGCTTAGCTTGTTATATCCAAGCAAGATAGGAGGTACACCCTCCGAGCTCCTTAAGCGCACTACTTCACAGTCTGATACCGTTTTTCTGTTCTTTACTCAGGTACCTGTATTCTCCCATTCAGAGGGAGAAATTAATTTATAGCGCTTAGCTTGGCATGTTTGAGCAGAGGTAGTAAAACCCCCACCAGCTTGAGTCTTACTTCGGCACTATTATTTTCTCAAATTTTCTATAAAGGTTAAAAATAGTTTGTGACACATTTCTTACAAATGAACTGCTAGGCTATATAAGCAGACTCTAATTAGCAATTTGTATGGTACTCTTTATAACCAAAGACTTAAGCTGTAGCTTTTCTAGTTTGCAACACAATTATAATGAGGTTTTGATAGATAAATTACAGAAAGAAAACCTTTGCAGGCGATGCAATGTATTGCTTTGCTGTGTTTGTTACTGTCATATGACTGCTGGTTCCTGTGGAATTATTTGTCAAGCTTTCAGACGGGAAAGAGTTTGAAAACTACTTTTTGAATACACTGAAACTGCTTTTGCTGATAACTGCTGCCTCTTGCCATTTTTATGTTTGCCTGCATGAATTCGTAAGATGCTGCAGAAGCAAGGTGAGGAGGTGCGGCACTGTTGTGGCCAATGCCTCTGGTGCCTTTTGAGGCTTGGCCCGCTTCCCCCATTACGGTGGCACACTGCTGCTGACACTAGTTCAGCCAGCATGCCACCACCTTGAAAAGTTTTCGCCACTGCAATCAGGGGCTGCCTTGTCATTGCAGTGTCAGCCATTTCGCTGCGACGAGGGAGCAACCCCTCATTGCGGGGCAGTACCTTGCTGTCCCATGCCCCGAGCCAGTACATCTGCCAACGGGGGAGCCCACTCCCCGTCAGCATACTGTGATCTCCCCCATTTGTTGTGTGCCGATGGGATGTCCAATCCCCCTTGGCATCATGCGCCCAACAGTCTTTATTTGCTGACGCGGGGCCCAATCCCCATCAGCTTCAGTCCCCCTTCCCACTTCAGTTTGCAGATGGGGAGCCCACTCCCTATCGGCATAATGTCCCCACCCCCAATTTGCTGTGTGCCGAGGGGTGTCAATCCTCGGCTCTCCCCCCACCTCGGTAGGTGCCGACAGGGGTGCCCAATCTCCTGTCGGCTACAGCCCCCAAACCACTCAGGTGGGCAGCTGAGAGACCACCCCAGCGTGCCAAATGTCTGGGCAAATGTCCCTGTGGGAAAAAAGAATCCTGCAACGTTTCATTTTTTTCCCCTTTTAACACCTATAAACCAGAAACGGTCCCTTGTGGAGTTAGGTGGCCCCTCCCACAACCCGCGCCCACCCTCTGTGCACCCCACCCCCACCCCATACTTGCCTCCGAGTCCCACGCTGGATGATCTTCGGTGGACCGGGAACACGTCTGCACTCTTCAAAGCTGACCGCGAACTGAAGAAATGCCGGTAAGCTGTATAATGGCATAAATAGGGTTTTTTCAACTTTGGTGCATATCTCTGGCACTTTTGGGAAGTTTGGCACCAAATTTTCAATATGGGGTTATTGGGACCCCTCCTCATGCATTCAGTCATTGTCATGGCATTATTCGGTCCCGAAAGGTGATTTCGAGGTCACTGCGCGGAATCACCTTTCGGGACCGAGAATCAAAACGACAGTGCCACTGTTCATGATGGGTTTCAAAAGCCTATGTTGCAAATTTGGTGAAATAAATCCAAAATTTCTGTTTTACGGTGTCCGCTTGACAGTTTCTACGCACGCTCGTAACTTCGCGAATTTATAATATTTTCACTCCAGATTTTCAACACTGCCTTTTTCTACACCTCCTATGAACAGTATAGTTATTTTAACACATCCTGGCCAAAATGTGTTTCACAATTTCGGCGGAATAAGCCCAGCGATGGCTGTAGAAATCAGTTTTGAGAGATAGATTGAGAAAATGACAGTGACACTGTTCATGAGCAGAGGTCCTAAAATGCCGATGTTGAAAATTTGGTGACGAAAGTCCTTAAAGTTACTCTGTTACAAGTGTGCGTTGCGCAGTTTCTACGCACCCTTGTAACTGCAAATTTGTAATATTTTCACGCCAGATTTTCAACACTGCCATTTTTTCACACCTCCTTATGAACAGTACAGCTGTCATTTTTCACATCTTGGCTGAAATGTGTGTTTGCACCTGTGGCACAGAATAACGCGGTTGCTGTGGAAAAATCAGTGTTTGGGACAGATTAAGATTGAGCGAGTGAGAGAGGGGGAGTGAACGAGCTCAACTGAGCTCTGTAGGGACTGCTGCAGATTTCTTTGTGGGCAGAAAAAGGCACCAATGCAGGCAGGAGTCCAGTACAAAAGGGTAGCCTGCAGCGCTGGGAGAAACCGAGCGAGTGAGAGAGCTCAACGGAGCTCTGTTGGGACTGCTGCCGTTTCCTTTGTGGGCAGAAAAAGGCGCCAACGCAGGCAGGAGCCCAGTACAACAGGGCAGCCTACAGCACCTGGAGAAACAGAACGAGTGAGTGAGAGAGTGGGAGTGAGCGACCTCAACGGAGGTCTGTCGGACAGCTGGAACTTCTTTGTGGGCAGAAAAGGCACCAATGCAGGTAGGAGCCCAGTACAAAAGGGCAGCCTGCGGCACCGGGAGAAACAGAATGAGCGAGTGAGAGAGGGGGAGTGAGCGAGCTCAACGGAGCTCTGTCGGGACTACTGTGGATTTCTTTGTTAGCAGAAAAAGGCACCAATGCAGGCCAGGAGCCCAGTACAAATGGGCAGCCTGCAGCCCTGGGAGAAACAGAATGAGCGAGTGACAGGGAGTGAGCGAGCTCAGTGGAGCTCTGCCGGGACTTTAGAGTTGCTCACCCTCCCATCCAGGGTCCTCTGTGGTCCTATATTACAGCAGGGTCTCTGGAGTGGAGACAAAGTAATGATTGGATACTTTTAGGATTGCTGTAATAATACAGATTTAGTTCTGTTCATTTCTCTTACTGAGATAAGTACTGAGCAGGGACACTGGTTTACCGGGATTGAGAAAGGGCATATTTCATTTTGCACATTGTAAAAAATGGTACTGTCACTGGTGTCTGCTAAGCCAAAATCCGGTTTTACCGTTGTTTGGTTTTGTGTACTTTAACAATTTTTAACTCTGCTAACATGCATTTTAGCAATTTTGACCTCCACTATTACACATCCTTCCATCCTTGTACCAATTTAAAGTTATTTTAGGTACAAGATGTGATGGCAGCAGCAACACTACAGCCCCCATCCCTAAGGTGTGATGGAAGCAGTACTACAGCCCCCATCCCTCTGGTGTGATGGCAGCAGCAATAGCACTATGACCTTCCTCCCTCAGGTGTGACAGAAGAGGCAGCACTGTGGCCCCCATCCCTTAGGTATGATGGCAGCAGTACTACATTCACCATTCCTCATGTATGTCGGCAGTATCAGCACTATGACCCTCATCCCTCAGGTGGAACAGCAGCAGTACTACATTCCCCATCCACCAGTGGTGATGGTAGAAGCACTACAGCTCCCACCCCTTCAGTGTGATGGCAGAAGCAACAATGCAGATCACATCCCTCAAGGTTATAGCAGTAGTGACAGCACTATGATCCCATTTCTTCAACACCCACACCCCACATGCACAAGTTACAAATGACTTGGTCTCTTTGCTTGTTAGAACTCAGATGTGAATTAATCTGAACCATCACTGCTAAGGTGGACTACCTTTTGTTTTTTCCTATCTGTAATTTAACGGCCTGAATTGGATTTCTGCCTGTGACACCGCTCACCAGGGTTAGGGAACAGACTTGGGTGTTGCAGGGCCAGCTGGTGGGTGAAGACTTGAGTTTCCAATGACCACTCACCTTCTTCTGGGAGGGACAGTGGATTCATGGCTCAGCATTTGCTGGCCCTGCTGGAGGTCAGAGACATGACAACATGTCAGCACTCACTGCAGGAGGGAGCGTGACGGACGTTGGCTTGTGCCTTGACATCATGTGGCCTGTCAAGAAAATGGTAAAACACCCGCTGGCCAACCGAAGGATGGCTGTTGGTCCCTCTATAAGCTGGAAGCCCCAGACATGTGTCCGTTCTGACCCCTGCCATGCCCAGGATACACAGGAAGCTCTTTGGGGCAATTCTCCTCCCCTGGTAGCCTCCCACGGGGTAGGGGCCCACTCAATGAAGGGTTACTCTGGGTTACCTGGTAGCACAGCAGTAAGGGGCAGTGGATGGTGGTCGGACTCAGCAGCAGTGGTAGGGGGCCTTGGCAGGCCTGAAGGAGTGGATGGCCAGGGGGTAGGAGGAGCAAAAACAAAATCCACAAGTGATTAGTGGAGGATCTTCAATTGGATTCATGTATCTCCCAGACATATGGATGCTTTTTTTTTTTTTTTACTTGGTGTCCATGAAAAGGGTGTCTCCCGGTTTTCATGTCTTTGATCAGATGTGAATTGAGCACTACTCTGCCCACCAGCATCATACAGCCCCTGGGGTCTTACCTTCTGCATGTCATTGACTGTGCTTTCAAAATCCACTGGCCAAACATAAGTACTCTTAAATACTTTACATCTGCTTTTTGTTGAAGAAGTCTATCAGAAAACTTTTTGTTGTCACAGAGACTGAAACAGCAGGTGGGGGAAAGGTGCAAATGATCCAGTTCACCTAAATGGGGTGCTAACTGTGAAGTCTTTTCATAAGTAGTAAGGCAGTTTCTTCTTTGTGAACATACCTTCATTCAGACTAGTTTTCATTCAAACAACTGAGGATTTTGGATGGCCCTACTGATTATAAACTTGAATAAGTTAATTGGTAAGAGTAATCCTGCGTTTAGCAATCTACAACCTAGATGCTTATATGCAGGCGATACTGAAGGATTAAGGCCAGATCGCATTGCTGCGCAGCTTTCAGAGACTTCACGGTAATGTGTATCTTGAAGCTGCGCGAACAAGTGAAAACAGCCGGAGAGCTAGTGAAACTGCATGCGCTTTCTACACAATCACCACTAACACGGCAGGTGTGACAGTAAGTGCAGAGAAATTATTTTTATCTCGGATACAATATTACCGAATACAGAATAACCACTGAGGACCCGGGAGGTGTGGGGGGCCGGAGCACCCCATAGCAGAAAGCAAGCAGGCATGACAGTAAAAGCAGTAAAATTATTTTTATCTTGGATACCATATTACTGAATACAGAATAACCACTGAGGACCCGGGGGATGTGGGGGGCAGAGCGCCCCCACAGAAGAAAGAAGCAATCAATATTTAGACTTTTTTTTTTAAATAACCAAGACAATATTTGTTTGTTCTTTCTTCTGCGGGGGTCAAGAAAGGGTCCTATGAGTTAAATTATTGTTGCTATGTACTCCCCAAATACCTTCTTTCTTTTGTTGTTTAGTGAACTGTTTATATTTTCTGTGGGGGCGCTCCACCCCTCTGGGTCCAATGTGGTACTTTACATACACTGTACTGTACATTACTATAGCTATTATATGACTATTCTGTGAACTATTCGGTGACTCGGGCATAGACAGGAAGAGGCATGACAGAGTGGTGTCGCTTTAGACGCAAGCCTCTTACCGTAACACTTTCTTGTTGACTTGCGCAACTGGCCTTAATCCTTCAGTATCGCCTAGATGCAAAGAATACAATAAAAATCTGACTAAAATCTAAACACAAGCTTATAAAACAGATAAAATGTATCTGAGCATTTATCTTTACCTATACAAAATCATTGCAGCCCAAGTGAAACGCAGGTAAATTACATTTTACCCTGACTACTGTTCTGTGATGTAGTAAACATATAGTGATATTTTTTTTATATTCTTTGTAAAACAGGTAAGGCCCACTAGGCAGAACTGTCTGTTTTAAGGAGTGACCTAGAAGCACTGGGGAGGTTAACTGACTTGCTTGGAGTCTCACAGTATGCAAGAGGAGGAGGTTGTGGGACTCAAACTGAAGTCTGCTGGATGTACCCAGTTCAATCACTGTTTGTTACTGTAACCACTAGGCATGGGTGGTTAAAGTGAATGGCTGATTACAACAAAGCAGTGCGGGTGATTTCCTTGCTGACTCTATATGCAGCAAAGCAGAAAGAATGCAAAGCACAGCAGCATTCATTTTAAGATGCTGAAATCTGGGTCGGCCCGCTGGGGCTGCGGTAGCACTATTACTTGCAATGCCAGCGACCCTGGGTCCGAAGCAAACTCGGGTTGCTGGAGGTCTGGCCAGGGGAGTAGGATTGAGCATCTGGGGGACTGCTCTCCCCCTCTGGGGAGGGTGGGCTTCAGGTCCTGCTGCTTTACCACCACCTGTGTGACCATGGGTGGTGGTGCAATGCTGCTGCAGAGTGACCAGGAGGGGGAGGACGCTAGCCAGGATCTGGAGCAGTGGCATGTCTCTATGTGACCTACCTCCTTGGATCTCTAGTGCCGGTGCCCTAAGGGACAGAGACCAGAAAACCAGGAACAATCACCCATCGGCCACTGGCAGAAGGGACCCAGGTGCCCCAGACTTCATAACCAGGCTCCATGAGGGACCCACTGAGCTGCCCGACACACACTAATGGAGTGGTGACCTGGGGTACCCTCCCTTCCCACCTGGGGGGGAGGGGGTACAATCCAGGCAGGATAGGGGCAGGCCCACAGAAGCTCCTGAGCATTACCTGGGGTGAAGCTAGGGGATACCTAGCCTAGGGATCTCTGAAAAGTGGAGACTGATGCTGTGAGAAGGGGACATAGAAAGAGAAAATAAAAAAAAAAAAATTTAAAAGATACTGAAATCTTAGAGATTCTGTGCAGTGACATGCAATTTCTATGAGGCACCGGTATAAGAATTCAAAATCCGCAAACCAAGCAGGATTCCGTGATTGTTACCGGTGTTACCGGTAAAAATGGAAAACCAGGGTCCCTGGTACTGAGCTATACTGTTATTACTGCTGTAATAATACATATTTATTTGTTCTATTTATTTCTCTGAGCTATGTAATACTAGCAGTGCAACAGGATTTCTAACTAGGCTAAGTGAAACTATATGAGAGCTGAGAACAAAAAGTATGGTAGCTGAGGGGTGAAAAAAGGTCAAGGAGGCTTTAGGATTGCTACAGTAATACAGTATCTAATGGATGAGATCTGAGACTGAATTAACCTGGTCAGCAAGGGGGCAGTAGGGAGAATGGTGTGTGTGGGGTTGGGGAGACAGGAATTTGAGTAAATAGGGGCCTAACAGTTGCAGTAGGGTACAGAACTTGGGAGTAAGAGCCCGTAACATAAGATGGGGGCCAAAATTGGGCAGGTGTCACATATCAATAGGGCAGGCAACTTTGGAAAATGTGGTGAGGTGTAGGTCCACCATGATCCTGGACAGGGCTTGGAGGATTTTGGAAGTGTATGGTCTGTAGATGACTTGCTAGTTTGAGGGAGTAACTGTGGAGGTTAGGGAGGAGTCTAAGTGGCAGGGCAGATGAGAATGGTAGGCATCTTGGCTGGGGGAGGGGATAGGGGATGGCAAAGGGGGACAAAGGAAGAACAACTAGGGAGTGAAACTGGCTCCCGTATCAGAGGCACTAACAGAAAAGACAGGAGAAGGGAGGGGGTGCCTGAGGCGAGGGGGAGTCCTCCTGATGGGGGAGGAAGAGACCATGAGGAGTACCAGGGGAAAGAGCAGATGGCTTCAGGGAGGGACCAGGGGTGTCACGGAGGGGGAACAAGTAGGAGAGGGGAACTGATAGGGGGAAAAGATGTAGGAGGAGTATTGACTAGGAATAGATTTGAACCTCTGCTGTGGGAGAGAGGGGGAGCAGGAACATACTGAAGGGGCGGACAAGCGCGGCATGAGAGGGATGGCAACAGGTAGGGGAAGAGAGATAGCGAGGACGAAAGGGTTGAAGAGGGCTAGTAAGGAAGGAGGGGTGGTGACTGGAGGAGAGAAGGCTATGGGAAGGGGGAAGGATGGGAGGGGCATCACTATCAGGGCAGAAGGGAATGGGGCTCTAAACTGACAACAGCGGGGGTAGGAGAGGGGTTGGAAATCAGCAGGGGAGGAGGAGAGGTTGACGTGAGAAGCCCAGTAGGAAGTAGTCAGGCTGGGAAGGGGTTCAAGGGGGATGGCAGGAATATGGCAGAGAAAAGGGCTGAGGCAAAAGTAGGGGGTACAAATACAGAAGTCACACAGGGTGCAACTGGGGGGTAAGGGCAGGGAAGAATGAATATTGGGGTGGTGGAAGGGGCATTAGAAGGGAAAGGGGGTAAGGGACGGGGGAGTACTCATCCTGGGGGATTCTATACTGAGAGGGGTGAGATGGAACAGAAGGGGGGAAAGGCACAGCCATATTTGAGTTGAAGCTATCTCCAGGTTGACTGCAAGAGGGCAGGGCAGGCACTGCTCAAGTGTGCAGCGAGGGGGAGGAAGAAACCTCATTTAGTGTTGCATGTGTGTACAAACGACTTGACGGCGGAGACTGTGGTAACAGTGAGGGGGAGGTTTGAGTAGTTGGCCAGGCAGTGTGATTGGGTGGGGGAGTAGGAGGCATTGCCGGTACCATGTGCAAGCATGGGGAGGAAGGGTAGGTTTGAGGAGTTCAATGAGTGGCTGAGGATTGGTCACATCAAAAATTATGGGTTAGTGACGGGGGATAGTGACTTGTACGAGGGGCAGGGCACACTTGAGCAGGGAGGGGAGTATTAAAGGCAGGATTAGAGGGGTATATGTCTACTAAGGTGGATTTAAACTAGGTGGGGGGGTGGCCAAAAGACTGAGCTTGGTACAAAGGTCTGGACGGGAGAGTCTAATGAGCTCACTCCCAACATATAGGTAAAGGCGGAGGCGCAGTAACCCTGGGAGGGGGCCGGCAGAGTGGTCTGACTGTAATACAAAGGCACCACCACCCAGCAAGAATGAGGAGGAGAAAGGGTGCGGACTACCGTGAGGAGGGACACAGGCCAAGGAGGAGGAGGAGGGGTACGGGTAGAAGGTCGTCTGACTAAATGGATAGAGAACTGGTTAGAGGGGAGGGTGCAGAGGGTGGAGGTGGGGTAGCTCTCGGCACCCAGAGGAGCGACAAACGGTGTGCCGCAGGGGTCAGTGCTGGGCCCGGTGCTATTTGTGCTCATTATCTCTGATATGGCACATGGAGTGGGGAGCAGGATTAGTCTGTTCGCACATTATACCAAATTGGGGTGGTGGTGGACGAAGAGGACGGATGGGAAAAACTGCAGGGGGACCTAACCAAACTAGAGACATGGTCGGTGGAGTGGCAGCATGTATTCAGTACAAAGAAGTGTAAAGTGATGCACTTCAGGACTAAGAACCAGAAGAGGGACTACTGGTTGGGGATCACACAGGAGAAGGACCTAGGGGTGTTGGTAACTGGGAGCATGAACAACTCGCCCCAGTGCAGGAAAGCAGCAGCGAAGGCAAACAGGATGCTGGGGTGCATCGCAAGGGGGTTCTCATCCAGACACAGGGATGTGATCCTACCTCTCTACAGATCATTGGTCACACCACACCTACAGTACTGTGTGCAATACTGGAGGCCATACCTGAGGAGAGATATAAAGTTACAGGAGGGGGTGCAAAGAAGGGCAACAAAAATGTTAAAGGGGATGGATGGAAAGAAATATGGAGTTAGGCTGAAGGACCTGAACATGTACACATTGGAGGAGAGGAGGGATAGGGGTATATGACTGAAGTGTTTAAATACCTGAGGGGGTAAGTAAACCTAGCACTGAGGGGTATTTAAACTGAGGAGTGGAAGAGAGACGAGGGGGCATGGACTAAGGTTGGAAGGGGGACGTTTCAAGAGGGAAATGAGGAGGCATTACTTCTCTGAGAGGGTGGTGTCTAGGAATGCGCTGCTAGAGGGGTGGTAACATGTAGGACAGTCAATAGCTATAAGGAGTAGTGGGATAAAGCAAGAGGAAGAGTCGGGGGGGCAGGGGCTGGGACAAGCGGGGGAGGAATTGAGGGGGAGGAGGCTGGCCAGCTGCAATCTAGGGTGTTAGCTGCACACTCGGGCAGAATTACATACACCGACTGGTGTGGTCTGCTGACAGATTTGTATGTTCATATGTTCGTATGTAAAATCACAGTGACTCTGTTCAGGAGCAGAGGTCCAAAAATGCCTATGTTGAAAATTTGGTGACAAACGCCCATAACATGACGGTTACAAGCGTGCGTTGTGCAGTTTCCACGCACCCTCGAAACTTCACAAATCTGTAGTATTATGACTCCAGATTTTCAACATTGGCATTTTTTTTACCTCCTTATGAAGAGTATAGCTGTCATTTTTCACATCCTGCCCGAAATATGCATTTACACATCTGGCGCAGAATACCACGGTTGCTGTGGGAAATCAATGTTCGGGACACATTCAGAAAATCATAGTGACAGTGTTCATGAGCAGAGGTCACAAAATGCCTATGCTGAAAATTTGGTGAAATAATTCTACTAAATGATTGTGTTACGCGCATGCGTTGCGCAGTTTCCATGTACACTCGGAAGTTTGAGCATTTTTAATATTTTCACTACAGATTTGCAACATTGCCATCCCTTCACGCCTCCCGATGAATGGTACAGCTCTCATTCTTCACATCCTGCCCGATCTGTGTTTTCGTACATCTGGCGCACAATGGTACGGTCGCTGTGGAAACTCAAATTTCGGGACACACTGACAAAATTACAGTGCCACTGTTCATGAGAAAAAGGTCCCAAATGCTTTCGTGAGGTGGGGGCCAAAAATGGCCATGCTGAACATTTGTATTGCAAATACCAACAAATGGCTGGGGCGTTACGGTTTCCAATGATAACATCTGAAACTGTACAGACTGACAGGCATCAGGGGTGTGCCTTTGGTTTGCCGCCTGTAATGCTCATGCCATTCCAACCCCACCCTGCAGCCCCCGACAGGCATCGAGCTGTGCCTTGGACTCTTCGGCCCCAGAGTTCACCCCATTCTACACTGCACCCATTTCAGCGTATGTCCTTATGGAGTGGGGTGACTGTACAGCCGAACACCCCAAGGCACACCTCAACACTTGTCAGTGTCTGCAGGACAGAGTGAGGTGAAATGGCAAGAACGTCATGGGCGAAAACCCAAACGCATACCCAAATGCCTGTCCATCTCTGCAGGGTGAAGGTGGGGTTGGTGTGAAGTTCAGTACTTCACTACCATTCCTACTCTGCATCTGTCTAACTACAGCTTTTCCAATGCTAATAGCAGCAAGCAAACATTCGGTATTGACAAATGGTTGTTTTCAGTCACTGAGACTTTTTGCTGTATAAAATTTGTTACAATGGTTTGGTGCTAGCCTCACCCAAGTGTTCTACCAGTAGTTCTACCATTTGTACTGCTAGGGTGGTAGTCCCTGAAGCAACAGAGCATGCAAATGGTGTAAGTAACTAGAAATAACAGTCACATTTAACTAGCCGTCAGCTACTAGCAAGTTACAAAGGCATTACTCCACACTGTGGCTGCTTACGCCCATTAAACATTGATCAATAACAAACGTGATTGATGCTGAATAATGCTGAAAATAACTGATTTGGAATGCTGATTTGAACTGGGCCCTAACTGGGAACTGTGGTGGCAGTTTTCCTACCTCAAGTGTGTGCACCACTTCTGTAAATAAATGCTGAAGTTAAAAAACAACCTTTAAATCTGTAAGTGTCCTGCCCTGTGCATGTGTGTTTTTTATTAAAGGGTACAGAGCTTAATCTGCAGTGCAACCTACTAATGTACAGTTATGTTGCAGTGAAAATGCAAATTAGCTGCTTGGGTAACATGAAACTTAACGTTCTGCTGACTGCTGCTCACAGTTAAACTAACAATGACCACGTCCTCTTCCTTTTTATGTTTGCTTGCACACATGTGCAAGAAAAAGTGCCACCATACGAGTTTTCGTAGGTGTGCCTCCCCCACTTCCAATACTCTGCTCCCTTTTCCAGGTGCGGCTCCACCATGTTAATGAATGTCGGAGCTGTCTATGACAGCCGTTCAGATGCAGTGGCGTACAGCTGAAAGCAAAAAACCGCTGCAATCAGCGGTGGTAACGTGTAGGGAATTTGCATACTGCTGTCAGCAGTATACAAAGTGCCTACACCTGCACTACATCTGTACAGCTGTCGTAGACAGCTCCATTTCTAATCTCTCTCCCCTCCCCAAGTAACATGCTGGGAGCCCACCCCAGCTTGCTATGCACCCCCCATATGTATGGCCGCCATACAGGGGTGCCTAATCCCCGTTGGCTTCACTGCCCCCCAAAAACAGATTTCTGTGTGCCACGCTGGGAGCCCACCCCAGCAAGGCAAAAGTTTGTATGGCCGACTGGGGTGCCCCAATCCCCCGTCGACTCCAATGCACGGTTTGTAACCCTCCCCCAAAACCAGAGTCCCACATGCCACACTGGGAGCCCACCCGTGGCAGAAATCATATGAGCACGGGGTGCCCAATCCCCATTGGCTCCACTGCCCCCAAAAAAAGAACTTCCAGGCTCCCAGCGTGGCAAAAGTCCCACACAGTCTATAGAAACATAAAAGCCTGTAAAAAAATAATAAAGGTCCCTTGTTGACTGTCTTGCTCCCCTCCCCCAACCCACCCCACCTCCCCACCCCCCCCAACCCATATTTACCTCCAGGCCAGTGCGGTGATGATCTTCAGTGGACGGGGAACACATCTGCCGCGCGAACTGAAGAAATGCTGTAAGCTGTAAAATGCAATAAATGTTTTTTTTTCAACTTTGGTGCATATCTTGGCCATTTTGGAAATTTTTTCACCAAATTTTCAACATGGGGTTCTTGGGGACCCACCTCATGATTTCAGTCACTGTCATTTTGTTATTCGGACCCGAAAGGTGATTCTGCAGTCACTGTGCGGAACCACCTTTTGGGACCGAGTAACGAAATGACAGTGTCACACTTCATGAGGCAGGCCCCCAAGCGCCCCATGTTGAACATCTGGTGAAAAAATTCCCAAAAATGACTTTTATGAGGGTGCATTGCACAGTTCCTACACACGCTTGTAACTTTGAGAATCTGCAATATTTTCAGTCCAGATTTTCAACATTGCCATTTTACCACACCTCCTTACAAACAGTATAGCTGTCATTTTTCATATCACGCCCCAAATGTGTTTTCGCACATTAGCGCTGTCGGTGTGTGAAATCAATATTCAGGACACATTAAGAAAATCACAGTGACACTGGTCATGAGCAAAGATGGTAAAATGGCTATATTGAAAATCTGGTGACAACAGTCCATAAAAATGACACTGTCACGAGCGTGCATTGTGCAATTTCCACGCACCCTTGTAAGCTCATGAATTTGTAATATTTTCAGTCCAGATTTTCAACATTAACATTGACATTTTTCCACACCTCCTTATGAACAGTACAGCTTTCATTTTTCACACCCTGGCTGAAATGTGTTTTCGCACTTACAGCGCAGAATAGCGTGGTCACTTTGAGAATTTAGTGTTCGAGATAGATTACGAAAATCACAGTGACACTGTTCATGAGCGGAGGTGCAAAAATGCCTATGTTGAAAATCTGCTGTAAAAAATCCCCAAACTACTTACATTATGGGTGTACGTTGCGCAGCTCCTACGCACACTCGTGACTTCACCATTTTTTGTAGTTTCACTTCAGATTTTCAGCAATGCCATTTTTTACACCTCCTCATGAACAGTACACCTGTCACTTTTCACATCCTGTTCAAAATGTGTTTTTGCACCTGTGGTGCCAAATGGCGCAGTCGCTCTGCAAAATCACCTTTCAAGTAACTAACTGATAGTGTAACTGTTCATGCGGTGGGTTCACAAAAAACCCATGTGGAAAACTTGAGAGTAAAAATACCAAGAAACTCTCAGGGCATTAAGAGTTTTTGCCCATAACGCCCTACCTTGTGGGGACTGACAGGCGTCAGGGGTGAGACCTGGGACTGTCAATAGTCATGCTCATGCCACTTCACTCCCACCCCCACCCTGCAGCCAGTGACAGGCATCGAGGCGTGCCTTGGAACCTTTGGCCCCAGAGTTCGCCCAATTCTCCTATACTGCACACATTTCTGCGTATTTCCTTATGGAATGAGGTGAATGTAAAGGCGAAACGCCCCAAGGCACACCTCGACACTCGTCAGTGTCCGAAAGGTAGGGTGAGGTGAAATGTCATAACCATCATGGGTGACAACCCAAAGGCACACCTCAATGCATGTTGATCTCTGCAGAGTGAGGGTGGAGTTGGAGTCAGTTCAATACTTCGAGGCCATTCCTATACTGCATCTGTCGAACTCCTGCACTTCCACTGCTAATGCCAGCAAGCAAACATTCGGCATTGACAAATGCTTGTTTCTTTTCATTTTGCTTCTCCTCTTGTCAAATATAAGAAATCTATTTGCAACTTGGCAATCTCCAGTCACTTTGTTTTGTTACGTTTTCATGGCTCCCAGATCTATATGGATACTTGCATCCCACTTACAGTGAGATTTCAAAAGAATAGTGGGCTTGTCGACCAATTACTTCTCATACTGAAACCCCAGAGCAGCTCGATGGGCTCTGCTCTGCATGGGATCCAGCTGTATTTTTGGGCTGTCTCCCTAAAGAGCAAGATTTCACTCCAAACCCTAAGTGTCACCTCCGCACAATCCCACTAGCTAAGGAGATGAAGTAAGAAAGGCAAGTGACTATATATACTGCTTTTGGGAAGAGTGCGTGTGTGTGTGTGTGTTTGGGGGGGGGAGCCCTTTATAATAACAGGACTGCTAGTGAAATGAAATACCTCCTCAACCAGCCCATCTCTCAACCCAGATGCTCTAGACCAATGGTGTGTGACTGAGTACAGTAGTTGATTTTAATAACAGATTTACCCATATAAATGTTTCACTCCCCCAAACCAAGTAATGGAGAAAAGGGTGTGTACTGTTTTGAGCTTGCTTGTACTTCCCATGTGGAATGATGGGGAAGGTGTCCTGCCTATTCCCTGTTAAGAGATGCTAATGTCTACTAATATCAAATACTAGTCTTCTGTGTGTACTCTGTGTATGTTTTACTTACAAAATGATAAAAATTAAATTAAGAAATTGCTAATTAATGTTACACATGCTTTCATAATTAATAACATGGTATTTAATAAATACATCATATAGACAACTTTCTCTTAGGATGAGTGCAAATATTTTATATTCAATCAGGAACAGATAAGCAAGTGTTGTCAGATGAGGAACACAGCATTTAATCACCGCAGGTGAGACGAAGGCAGAGTAATTGTGTCAAGCATACATTTTTAAAGCTGAGAAAATTCAACGACTGTTGACATAAATACGCTGCCAGATAAGATACCAGTCAACTTGACATTTGTAGCACTGTGGTCCACACCTGGCCTTGTGGGAAACCACCATATCTAGCTGTCCCCATGGCTTTTTCATAATGGTAACCCCCACTCAATATCCACCATATCGAGCAGTCCCCTATGGACGTCTGCATCACACTCTGATTTTATTTTATTTGGCATGCTTTTTCCCTCCCCAGTCTGACTAGCCACACATCGGTTCGCACATTTCCAATGTTCAGCCCAGTCATACGTCTCCTGGGACATACCTTGGTTAAAGTAATGAGTTGTGCATGAGCTTGGTACAACCAACAGACCTGTCTTTGATCCCCACATCATCTTCAATACTGTATGCCTCTGACCAGGTCACTTGGCCTCCCCAGTGCTCCTGGGTCATCCCTGACAACAGGCACTTGTGCCTAGTGCCCCTTACCCAGTAACCAAAGAATAAACCAATAAAATACTGAGTTTCTGCAATTTTGCCACTACTTCTCTCCCTTTATTTCAAATAAAGTGCAATTATGTAGGAACTTACCATAACAGTAGATATTCAAGAGGAGCGGCAACATCGTAAGGACTCAGCTGCCAGGACTGCACAGAACATTTCTAGCCATCAGTCTACATTGCGAGACGATGTCCGCACTGGTATGAGAGAGGCGGTCCACCACGCCCACTTCAGTTCCCCCTGCCAAAGACCCTGAGATAAGGTTCACAGGAGAAAAGGAGGGCTCCTGGAGCCAAGAAAGGCTGAGATGGAAAAAGCGCAGGGGGATGGAGAGAAGGAAAAACCTGCCTACTGTAAGAGTTTCTCTCGAAGGATGTACTGTTACAGTAAGTTCTTACGTAACTGTATTATCTTACTTCGAGGGGGGCTCTTGCAGTAGGCAACACCATTAGGACAGAGTCCCAAGCAGTGCCACAAGGAAGGTAAGAAGCCCTGGGAGGAGGAAGGAGATCTGCAGCATGCAGAGAGGAAAAGGAAGCCCAAGAAGGCCCAGAGCCCAAAACTAGTCCTCTGAAGAAGAGGGCAGCAGCCAGAATGCCCTGTCTGAAATAAGAACGGGGCAAAACCTAAAAGAGCCAAAGGGCAGGATAAATCAAGAGCAACCTGATCTTGAGAGCTGCAAAATATGCAGTCTCACCTCCCCCGAGGAGACGACCTTACCCAATCCCTCTGAGGATACAAACAACCAGATAAAGACGGAACTGGGGCAAGGAGATGTCCCTCAAGTCAGTCACCCACTGCACTGGCTCTCAATCTTTCCGGGAGGGCCACGAACGGAACAACCAAGAACCAACATGCCACATGGCTTCGCCTCGAGAGGCTGAAAAGCCCTGGATGAGTCCATCCTGACTGAGGGAAGAGTCAGGACCTCTTACAGAAAGCATTAGAAAAGATCACCTGGGAAGGTAGCTCTCGCTTCTGGAAAGAAGGGATTCTTGGCCATATGGGAAAAAGGAGTACATAGCCAGAAGGACTTTGTGACGGAGAGAAAAAACAAGGCCCCCCCCGGACCTAAGAGTCCCGAGGGCAGAGGGTTCTCGCCAGCTGAGAGGTCCATCCCAAAGATAAAGGGACCGCTGAAAAAGGGACCTTTTCCCAAAACGATGCTGGGAGACCCCAGAAAGGAACCTCCCATCAACTGATAGAGACAAGAGGTGCTCCTCTCATCTGCCCCCCCAAAGAGGGGGTCCACGAAAACACCTACAGTCCCTCTCAAACAAAGCAGGGGGAGGGGCGGGGTCCTGGGGAACGGTGATAGTCAAAAGGTTGGACCGCTTCCCTACAAGGGCTGCAGTGTAAAGACTCAGACGAGGGTAACAGAGATGGACACCAAGCCCAAAGGAGAAGGGTCTCGCTGTCATCTGCCTGACAACCAAGGAACACTCCTGCTGAACAAGAGCGGAAGTCAAATACTGGGCTATCCCACAACGCCAGACTGAGGGAGGCTGGAGAACCTGTCAAAACAGACGTGAGATGGGGCTGTAGAGACAGTCCAGATTTTCAAAACGTATTTATTTATCCTGGCGTTTCCAGATTCTGGTTAGTTCTGGAAGTTATTTACTTATCAGACATGGATTTTATGAACACTGTTTATTGTACTGAATTTTAAGAGTTGTTTAAATTATTGCGGTTTGTTGTGTTGTGTTGTAACTGAGTTTTAAATTATGTACAGATGCCTTGCTCTAAGGAAAGCCGCCTTTTAAAAAAATAAAGTTTGACTGACTGATAGTATCCCAACAAAGCACAGGGATGGTTAGGCAGGCTGCCCTGGGTACCAGGCACTAGGAAGGCAGATTGACGAAAGCCGAACCATAGGGCCCGAGACCCAAAACTGTCCGGTCCCAAGGGAAGGGAACTACATCGAGGAGTCCCCTGCCTGAAAGAAGCTCCAGGGCACTTGTATACCTGCCCATCCTCCCTAGGAGTGTCCAAGGAGATCAGGGGTAGGAGAGCTCAGCGAGTGCGCCAAGCCTCCCCCTTCCTAGAGTGGTCGAATGAACTCAAGGGGGCCCTGACTGGGGACAGAAGATTGAACAATCTCTGGTCCACGACACCCCAAGAAAAGAAGGGATTCCTAGAGGGGTCAGACTAAGCAAGTGCAAGTCACGCCTCTGATGAAAGGGGCCGTGGCCAGGGAAGATGATGGCCTCTTCACGAAGACAAGGATAATAATAATAAAAATGAAACCCTCGTAGCTCACCCCTGGAGTGACCGTGTCCTCCTTTACGGGGAGAGGCTGGCATCCAGTGCGCCCCAATAAAAGGGTCGATGAGACAGGGCGACAGGCCTGCATCAGGCCCAGACATGGCTCTGGTGGAGAATAGCGGGCCCTGGAAAGGCTTGGAGGAACGCCAGAGAACCAACACCCGGCCTTGGTTCACTTGGAAAACATGAGGGAGTCCTTCCCCAATCTAACTTCCATTGAGGGAGTTGCTGTCCCTCACAGGAAAAGGGAGTTGTGTGGGAGGAGGCTCCATATGCCGGCAGCAGTGTCCCTACCTGGGCCTGAACTGGGGTCTAGAACGGCAGAGTGTGAAAGGAGGGCCAGGAAAAGCTCAAGGCCTGATAGCAAAGGCGGAGGGAACACAGAATCTGACCTTCCAGAAATGGAAAGAAAAGGCAAGGTGACAACCCTGCCTTGCCTAAAGGGAGCCTGGATAATCCACCTGCAAGGTAGATGGAACCCTGAGCCAATGCCCCTCCATGAAATATCCACTGTAGGGCATAAACAATGGAAACAAGAGCTGAGAAAAGTAAAAGGGAAATAGGGGAACCTGTGCCACTCCGTCCTGTCTCCCCAAATTCCCATATCCTAAGGGGGGTGGGGGGAAGTTACTGAAGTTTAAGAGGCAGCAACAGGCGCCGAAAGCACCTCTTCTTCAGTCCTGTGAGCCTTAAGTTTTGGGGTAGCCAGGACTGAAGAGGCTTGGTGCTTGCCGAGACCCAGACAGCTGAGAATGCTGAGGTCACTACCCAGGTTGGCAGGTTGGTGGATGGTACGACCCTCCCTGCTGGCCATGGGAACCAGTGCAAAGGACTGTTCCAGACTCCTGCAGGGAGAACAGCAATGCTTGCACATCCTCCCCAAACAGTGAAGGGCCCTCGGAAGGAGACATCCATAATGGAAACCTGTACCCTCTTGGATAAAGTTGGACAGGTGAAGGCAAGCATGGCACCTGATACAGACAGCAGATGCCATGCAGCGGGCGGCAGTGTCCACTGTGTCGTATGAGGCATGGAGGGCATGAAAGCCCACGTTAGAGGCAGAACCTACGAAGTGCTCTACCTGAGACCAAGCTGAAGACACTGGCAGGGATTGGACCAGGTTTCCTACCTGCCCTAAAAGAGACTGCTGATGTATCAGCATGTGTGTGAGGTAGTTCTGGGACTGCAAAGGCCAAGGTCGAAGATGCATTGACCCTGCACCCCAGAAGGTCAAAATGCTTAAGACTCCCTCTCTGAAGGAAGGTCACCCCGGTCTCTCCACACGTTGTCTGGATTCCCAATAGTTCAGAAGGGTCAGCCTTGGGGTGGGAATCAAAATAAGGCCTGCCATCAGGGGCATGGTGTAGTCGTTTAGTGTTCTTTGGAGTGGCTGGGACTGACGCTGGCTGTTGCCATCCTGTGGAAGATACTTTGTTGTGTGGTACCATTAAAGGAGGAATAACCACTGACTTGACTTCTGGGAGGCACTGATGTTGCACCAGATGGTGTCTTTCAGGGTCCTGCTCTTCAGTATGCCACCCCCGGGAAGCCTGGATTGTCTTCATCATAGTTAGGAAAGAGGGATCTTCCGGAGGTGACTTAGGAATATCCCTGATCCACACTTCCCCCGGGGGTGAGTGAGGGAGGGAAATCGGGGATTCAAGGGAATCTGAGACTACATGCAACGACCCCTTACAGTCCGATGCAGTGTGCAGGAGCGGTGACAGGCCAGAGGTTGTGACCGTCCTGACACCTAACCAGTTCTTCGTTGCGGAAGGGGGGCCTCTGTGTTGGACGAAGGGGAGTCCCTCACTGGGGGAGAGGCCGGCGCCAGCACCTGCTGTGTAGGGACCAAGTGTTGAGCAGACACCCCGCACGCATTAAGGAGAGCGCTGTAATCTGCCAACATCCGGCAGAGGAGTGTCGGGTGGAAAGAACAACCCAGCACCAGATAATGCGTCAGGGGGACGTAGACAGGATCTGACGCCAGTCTTGACAGACATGCCATATGCCCAAGAGGCGTGAACTGGAGGCCCAGGTCGGGGGTGCAAGCAAGGTGGCCTGAAATCAGAACTGGCAGTGGTTGCTGATCGGGCAATGTCTCTGAGAGATCCTTGATATGAACCGTTTCCTGGGGAACCGAGGAGGTGTCCAGAGATGGATCAATCAGGAACGCCCAATCCAGAGGCCCAGCAGGCTCCAATGAAGAGCCACTCGATGCCGGGTCTGCAGACAAGAAACTGGTAGAGGGAGACCCTGCCGGCATCTGGTGGAGGAGGACCCTGAGAGGAGACCACCGGAAGTGGCTGAGGAGCTGAAGGCACTGGAGGGGTGGGGTGGGGGGAGAGAGACATCCCCAAAATGCAGGCTGCGGCCCCAAAGGAGTGGGCGACATGGACCCAAAACTAGGAACTAGTGAAGACGCCGAGGCTGGATGGGTGGTATTACCCAAAGAGCCAGCCTGGCCACCTGGCTCAGGACCTTGGTGGAGAATTGGTCTGAGCAACAGGGGCGGTGGGACAGAGGGGGAATCCCCCAAACCAACAGAAGCACTGCCCGCCACGGAGATAATGGCAGGAGGCTTGGCCAGAGGCAACCCAGAAGGAAGGAAGGCTGTCAAGGCCGCTGAGGTCGAACCTCCGCAGGGGGAAGGCCCAGTATCTGCCGCAGCCCCTGAAGGTGACCGTGGCTCAAGAGAGGACCGTTCCCAGTCCTTCTTATGTTTCTTCTTCGATGAGGAAGTCTCCGTAGAAGTCCCCACTGTGGCCTGAGTCTGCAGCTCCTCTTTCAAGGTGGCCAATTTTTGCTGGAGTAGATGGGCCTCCAGAACCTTCTGGTGTCTTTTATGTGTTACCTGGCTGAACTTCTGGTACGCACAGCAGGCCTTGGTGTCCTGGTATGGGCCTAAACAATTGACTCATGCAGCGTGGCTGTCTTTACCGGGGAGCTGTTTGCTGCAGGCACACTGAGACTTGCAGGAATCCACAAAAGTCGGCAATGACATGGAGTTGAAGGGCAAATTATGAACGATGAGAAAAAATAATAAAGTTAAAAAAACTGGCGGTTGACTGAAGCAGTGATCCACAAGGTCCGACAAGTGCAGGTTATCGACGGGAAAAGAATGAGGTAGGACAGACCGGAAGACATATGAAGAGAGACTAAAGGAGCTTAATATGTATAGCCTCGAGGAAAGGAGGGAGAGGGGGGACATGATAGAAACTTTCAAGCACCTCAAGGGAATCAACAAAGTCCAAGAGGGTAGCATCTTTCAAAAAAGAGGTGTGCAAGAACAAGGGGCACAATTTGAAGATGTATGGGGAGGGGGCATGCTCAGAGGTAATTTAAGGAAGTATTTTTCACAGAGAGGGTTGTGGATACATGGAACGGCCTCCGGAGGAGGTTGTGGAGTCAAAAACAGTGGTGGAATTCAAGCATGCATAGGACAGTCATAAGGCCATTCTAGGGGGTGGGGGCAGGAAGAAGTAGGCTGCTGGTTAACTAGGATCTGCAGCTTATCCAGTAGGTAGGGAAATGGGCAGACTGGGTGGGCCAAGCGGTCCTCATCTGCCGTCAAATTCTATGTTTCTATGAGGTGGGCAAATGGGCGGTCCCCCATTGTAGGCTGCTGGCTAAAAATGTTCTGTGTGGTCCTGGCGCTTGGTGACTAAGTTCTAATGGTGTTGGCAAAACTCGGCCCAGCAGCAGAGACTGAAATCGGGGATTGCCAGAGCCTGTAAGAGGTAAAGTGTCCTGCACTACAGCCTGACTGTTGTGAGGCACTTCCCACCCGCCTGCCCCAACCACCCTCCCACCCAGGGTCAGCGCTCCATATATTGCTGCTGGCAGGTCACGTGTCACCCACGTGACCTACCCTCCTTTTACTAAGTGCCCACTTTCCCATTTGCAGGTTATGGGCACCACCACTAGGTCACTGCATTTTCCACTCTAGCTCCTTCTGTCCTCTATACCCCTCCTAGCTACTACCTCACAGCTGTCCCACTAGAGGTCACTGCAGTTCCCTTGGATTCTTCTACTACCTACTTTCTGCACTCATCCTTCAGCCTATCTCTAGCAACTGCTAGATCAAACCTGGTACCCTTCTTCTCAAAGTCTACTGACTATCTTCTAAGCCACTGAACCAGGCCAACAACTTCCTCTATTTTTATGCTCTTAACCATACCTCACTCCCTCCTGCCCAGATTTAAAATATTGGCCCTGTCTACACTCTGTCCCTGAGCTGTGTCCAAACCCAGTACCCTTGCAGTCAGAGTCAGCTGCTCTACCTCTGCGCCACAGTGCCTACCTACTTTTATTACTACTTTATAAGCCTCTTAATCACTTCCCTACCCAATCTGCCAAAATATAAGTTTACCTCTTCTTCCTGCTGCCTTGCAGGATTTGAACCCTGCACCCTTGTTTCCAAAGTCCACAGTTCCACCACTCACCTAGAGCACCTGTATATTTTACTGCAGGATTTCATAATCATAAAGAACGACTAACCCTGTGACACACACTAAAGTGTTATCTAAGTGCTTCTACAAACCTGAACCCAACTCCCTGCTGCTACAGCCACCAGCTCGAGCCTCTCCATTACCCCTGATCAGATTTGAACCTGGTACTCTATGCACTTCAGGCACATACACTACCACCACACTATAGCAGCAACTAGACTCAGAGGTGATCTCTCACTACTATCTTCCCCTCTTTCATCCTAGTCCCCCCATTCTTTCCTCACTTCAGCTCTACCAGCCTTCCCAACTATGCACTTGCATCCCCTGCTCGCCAGTCTATCTCTTCTCCTCCTCCTCCTCCTCCCTTTGCCTTCCACATACCCTAGTGTCCCTATTAACCCTCAGCCTCACTACTCCAGTGTTCCTACCTACCCTCCTGTCCTCCCCTCCTCCTTTACCACTGCTCCTACCCCTCCCTCCTCCTCCACACATCCCATATGCTCCTCTCCACCTCACCCCCCTTCCAGGCATCACCTGTCCTCCCCCTATAGCCCCATTGCACTTCTGATCACTCAGGCCTTCTCTGCCTGTACTACCCTACCCACCCCTTGTGCAACCAAACCCCATTCCTTATTCTATCGCTCCCGGCGTAAACTCTCCATCTGCCTCCCTCTGACCAGAGCACTTCTCCTCCTCCTGCTCCTAACAGGGAACATACACCCCAACCCAGGCCCTGCCCCCTCCCATCCACCCACCCAGCCCACTGGTCTTCGAGTAGCCTCCATGAACATATGCAGCCTGCTGAAAAATCTGACGCTCTACAGTGCTGGGCCATGGCTCACCAACCAGACATCATAGCCCTGGTTGAAACCTGGCTGTCCAAATCAACTCCTGACTCATTTGTCTCCCTCCCAGGCTATACCTTATACCGAGGACCGAGTAGGTAAACGAGGGGGAGGCTGTGCACCCACACCAGGGACACAATACCTGGACATGCATCCCCACCCCTACCCTCATAAATGGGGCCCAGGCCCTTCACCCTCAGACTCACCCCAGACCCTCTAGGAGCCCTCTCTATCTCACCACAGCCCTACGCTCCCCAAAGAACCAGCACCCAGCCCTGATATCTTTAACGACTACCTAGCCACCCTCCACCATAAGGCAGAACAAGTCCTAGTGGGGACCTAATGTAAATTGGCTCAGCACCTCCTCATCCACCACCAGAGACTCATTTGCCGCCCAAGATCTGACACAACTCGCTCACCCAGCCCACGAGACTTAACCCTAAGAGTGGTACCAGCACCCTGCTGGATGTTATTATAACTAACCGACCATAAAATCCTAAAACATCCAGGTCCTCCCGGACTCCTGAGTGACCACTCCCTATCCTATTCCACTGGGTAGCCCCCAATCCCAAGCCCAAAGCCCAGACCACCTCCGCAGGTGCCTCCGCCTCTGGTGGGGCTGAAGAAACTTAAGGCACTCCTCACCCAGATAGACTGGTCCCCATTCAGCAGGCAACCAACATTGATACTGCCCTCACCTTTTCACCCACACCTTCAACATGGCCTGTGATCTCTTTGCACCCTTAACCAAAACCCGGTCCAAAAAACAGAACGCACCCTGGGTTAGCCCGGCCCTCCTACAATTACTTAGAAACCGGGATAACCTCTGGCACCTTGCCACTGAAACAGGTCGTCTGTCTGATAGGCAAGCATACAATGCAGCCCGAAATAAATGCTCATGGGCCATCAGGAAAGCCAAGGCAGACCATACCTACCTCCTTACCTCCTCCTGGGGCTCAGCCCGACCTTCTGGGATAATATTAGCAACTCAATGGTAAAGCTTGCTCCCTGCCCCATCCCAGCTCATTAGAAATGGCACAACCTCCACCGAGCCTGCCACCATAGCTAACTGGTTCAACACCACTTTCACTGACCTTAGCTCAGTCCTCCCAGTAATTTCTTTGACCCTCCCCCAGCCAAACTCCCCTGTCCTCCAGCACCCCAGCTTCCTCCTGCGAAGATTTCCACCCGGAAGCCAGACCCATCCTAATCAAAGCTCTCAATGGCAACAATCCCGGCAGTGACTCACTGGACCCCAACATCCTCAGGCTGGTGCTAGATGAAGTCCTTGCACCTCTTACTAGCCTAATCTAACCAGTCACTCTGCCTGGGACAATTCCCCACAGCTTGAAAACAGCCATTATCACACCTATTCATAAAGGAGGCGACAGGTCAGCGCCAACAACTATCGCCAATCTCCATCCTCCTCCCTCTCTAAAGCCCTGGAGAAAGTGGTGGCCATTCAAATCACTGATTATCTGGCTAAGCATAACATCTTATGCCCAGAGCAACATGGCTTCCGTAGGGTCACAGTACCAGCACTGCCCTTATTGAATTCTCCAACTTCCTACACTCCTCCTTGGATACCAGCTCCCTAGCTGGTGCAGTGTTCATTGACCTCTCAAAGGCTTTCACACTGTCTCCCATCCACTGCTGCTGAATGCACTTGCCTCACTGGTCTCTCGGCAGGCCCCTGGCATGGTGTGCTAGCTATCTTGACACTCATCCCAGTGTGTCAAGATTAATAGCACACTCTCCGACACCCGCCCCATTCTCTCTGGGTCCCCAAGGCTCCATCCTGGCCCCTTCTCTTCTCGCTGTATCTGAACACCCTGCCCAGTGCATGCTCTTGGCAAATACTGCTGTATGCAGATGACGCTGTCCTTTTGCCACCCACCGTAATCCCATCTCCCTACAGGACTCCCTACAGCAGTCTTTCCAACAGTGCCGAGGCTTGGTTTGGAGCGCAGACTGTCATCAATCTTAAGAAAACCAAAACTATGCTCTTTTCACACCCCAAAACAAAGCTAGCAACCACCCACTCTATATCCTTCCAAGCACCAACCAGCCACTGGAACAAGTCTGCTCCTACAAATACCTTGGGGTTACCTTCATTCAGCCCTCACATTTCACAACCACATCGACGCCTAACATCCGCCACCAACACACGGCTTGGCATCCTATTCCGCCTACAAACCTGCCTTCCACCAAATGCTCTCCGCTAGCTGTTACATCGTCCGCTCTGTCCCTTATAGACTATGGTCTACCAGTATACGGTGCTGCCGACACCACTGCACTCAACAAAATTCACCTAACCCCTGAATAAAGCATGCAGATTAATTACTGGTGCCCCAGGCTCACCCACACCTGTCAGCTATATGTCGATGCTAACCTGCTTACCCTGGATGAACGGCCCATACCAGACCTGTCTCCTCACCAAACCCTACTGGCTCTCCCCCTGGGGTAACGGCATCCATCCACCAGAGCCCTCCCACCATTGCAACACGGTCTTCCTACAAGACCACTTAAAGGTCCCCAGAACGAGAACCAGCCGGCCAGAGGTCCTTCAGCTATAGAGCCCCAACCTGGTTTAACTCTCTCCCTGCCACCATCACCAATGCCATCACCATCTCCACATTCAAAACCGCACTTCGGAACCACATCTTCAGCACTCGTAACTGCTCCTGTCTCTGACCATAGCCTCCACCTCTTTCTCTTGACAATGCCCCGGGGCAGCTCTCCACCCTACCATCCCCTCCACCACTTCCCTGTACACCATGCCTAGGTTTAGCCTGGCCAGTGCCAGCTGTTTTCAATGTTTATCTACCAGAATGCTCACTTGATACTGACTTGTGTAATACCTGTTATCAATTACACGTACCCTGTACCCAATTGTATTTGTCTGACCACTATATGACGTGGCACTTCTGGTGAATGCCTATTGATTCTTTGCAAATCTTTGCTATGTAACCGAAACGCAATGTATGTCTTTATGTGACGAAGTACCTTTGGAAACGAGCCTCTGGCTCAAAGGTTGTAAACTGATTCTTAAATAAATAAATAAAAAAAAATACAAGAGCCCCTTGAAGTAAGATCACAATATACCCCTGACAAATTCACCATGCTTGTTTAAAATCAGATCCAGTTCTCTTTGCAACCTCTTATTTTTAAATGTAAATTTGACTCAGTCCCCTTTACATATCGCGTCATAACCCAGAGCAGAAATTCCTGCCTTAATAAACAAGCAATCCATTGTGATTTGCACAGTCATTTCCTCTTTCTCTGAAGATAAGATAAAAACGCTACTGAAGTTTATTTTTTAAAACTAATCTTTATTGATTGACCAGGAAAAATCACACTACAGGGAAATACAACAGCGGACATGCAGGAATAAGAAACATACAAGAATCATCATTACCACAAAGAAAATAAACAATACATACACTCTATAGACATCAGCACTGTGTACCCAATCAGTATCTCTTAGTGTGGGATATCTTCGTCCAGCCTCTCCTTAGGTTGGCTCTATACCGTGCCATGATTAAATATTCTGGTTATCTTTCAATGTTGCCTGTATCCAGGTAGGGCTGTATGCACTCAGGCCATGCCCTTCTTTAGAAAAGTTAAGCATAGACAACCTTGTAACTGTAATAGGTAACTCAACTGGAGTCAACAAGTAGGAGTTGAAGAGACCATGCCACTATCCCTTGATGTATATCCTACTGGTGGAAGGCCCTTACTTCCTAGGAGATGGATGTCTTGCTGCTGACTCTCCCTGTCCTGTTCTGTGGGGGGGGAGAAGGGTGTGTGTGTGTGACCCAGTCTGCCCAATCCCTTGGACGGACCCTTAGTGTCTGCTTAGGTGTTCCTTTGGGTCTCTCACCTATACTATATTCACCAGTCCATCCCATTTTCTCCACGTTTAATGTTTTCCACACTGCTTCTCCAGGAATCTACAGATGGGGGAGATGCCCTCAGCCAATTCACCGTTATTTCCTTTTGAGCTGCTAGGTAGAGCATCCTGAATAGGCCTTGCTGCCTATTATCTCCTACTGCTGGGAATTTGCACCCCAGAATCATGGTGTTAAAATTCAATGGGAACTGCAACCCCTCACATACTGTTCAGGACTTGGTAGATTTTAGCCCAAAAAGCTACCACCGTGGGGAAAGTCCAGAATATGTGGAAGTGGGTTCCCACTTGGCCATATCCTCTCCAGCACAGATCTGAGTTTCCTCCGGCAAAGTGCTTCGTGATGGAGGGCATGTGGAAGAACCGTGTCAGGCTTTTCCAGCTAAATTCCCTCCAAATCTGGGGATGCCATGGTTCTCCATCCTCTCTCTCCCAGGCTGAGGTCCACTGTTCCTCTGTGATTAAAATTCCTCCCTTCTCCTCCCATTTCCTTCTAAAGTCCTCAAATTGAACACATTGGTCTTCTTGAAGAGCTTTACAGGCCCCTGAGATCAGTTTGCCTTTACCAGCCAGCCATACTGACCAATACAGGAAATTTTCCATCCCAGTGATATCTCTATTTGTGGGATAAGATTATTTGATACCAGGTAATGCCTCACCTGCAGATACCTGTGATAATCTGCCCTTTTCAAAGCATATTTGCCTCAGAATATTGTGAATGAAATCAGTGTCTCTCTCTTCCTGCACCAGGTTCTGGAATCTTGCCAGCGATAGTGCATTCCACCCACGGAATTGGGTGTCCATGGGGGGGGGGATAAAGTGGGCATCCCCTATTACTGTGGTGAGTGGGTCTATTCCCTCTGAGGTTTGTGATTGTTTCCTTGCCTTCACCAGTATCCTGAGCATGTGCTTGGTCCAGGGGTTTCGTAGGCTCCTCCAGATCTCAGGAGTAAGTGGAGCATGTGGAAGTTGTGACAGGGTGGAATAGGACCCTGTCCCAGTTGTTATGGAGAAAGTGTTTAAACGCAACGATGTGTTCTTTCTTGTCTCTTGTCTATCTGGTTTCGCAAATAAATTTTCCTGTGAGACCTCGGACTTGATCACCCCGACAGTCTTGCAGTTCTTTGCCTCTCACCGTCTCCTCTTGCTGTCTGCCTTTTCCTCCCTTGTGTATCTGCTGATATAAAAACATATGCAAATTGTTATGTGGAAATGTAACTGATATTGGGATCCCTTTTGTCTAGAAAATATATAGCGTTACTATTGAAATTTATATAATTATAGTTTGAGATTACTGCTAAAAACTATTAGAAACTCAAGAGGTTACCAGAGCTCAATTTTTAAGCCTTTTGCAGAAGAGCTGTGGAAAAGGGGGCCTCAGCTCGGGCACACTGTGTCTGTGCCTTGCACCTGCCTGAATCACAGAAGAACAGGATGCTTGTTAAGAATGGGGGTTGGAAGGACTTATACGAGAGATGAGCTGTAACTGCTAGAAAGAAGAATGGACACAGAGATTGAAGGAAAACTCAGATGGACTTCCGTTTATTTGGCTTTTGTAAATAGTTATACTGAACAAGTTTATTTTTTATGTTAGTGCTAGTGTAAATAAATATTTTTGGTGAATTCTACAACTGCTCCTGTTTTTTCCTGTACTTCCTGACCTGTGCCTCGATGACAGGGGGTGTGAGGAGTGGGATTTACACAGGCATACTCTATAAGCCAGGAGATTTGTGTGTGGATACTGGACCTAGTACCAGGGAAGCACAGAGAAAGGTATGGATTCTGCAGCAGCAAGTCCAGGAGTGCTTACCAGGAGAATGGCAGCCAAATTAGCAGAGACAGAAGTCCAAGCTGAGACTGTACAGTCAGCACAATTTATGGAAAAAGAACAGGCAGTGACAGAACCTGAAAGCCTAATGGGACTTTTTCAAATGGTGGGCTATACAACAAAGAGAGACTGAGAAGCAGAAAGAAAAAGAGATTCAATGTTTAGAACAGAAGAGGAGAGAAGAGATGCAGCGACAGAAGCAGCGATGGCTGGATGCCTTGCAAGTTATCAAAGGCAGAGGTTCTGGCACAGATCCAGACAAGCATCAAAACACAAGAAACTTAAAAGCCATTAAACTTACACAGTTGTGTCCCTCGGATGATATCGAGGCATACCTGACAACTTTTGAAAGTTGTCACAGCCTGCCAATGGCCAAAGCAGCAATGGACAATCAGACTGGTACCCTACCTGACAGAGAAAGCCAACTTGCCTACAGCAGTACAGACACTGTGCAGTCAGAAAACTGTGACCTGGTGAAAAGCGAAATCCTGAAAAGGTATGACCCTGTCCAGAGAGACCTACAGGCGGAGATTTCGATCTCTGAGGTACAACTTGGTCGACAATCCTCAAGAAGCCTTCACCCGATTCAGAGAACTCCTGATAAAATGACGCCAACCAGAGAGCAAAACAGTCCCACAGATCGACACATTTGCCATGGAGCAATTCATCAACATCCTGCCCGCAGATGTGCAGCTTTGCGTAAAGGAACACTAATCAGAGAGTGGGGAAAATTGGCTGAGGACTACCAAATGGCCAGATAGACGCTACAGCAGTGAGGTAACAGTCAAGCACCGGTAAGACACTCCTTTTCCCATTTAAACTCCAAACCTGTAAACTCCAAGCCTGATAAGAACTTTTTGTGGGGTAAATAAATCTGTGTCCAAAGATGTTATCTGCTATAATTGTAATAAGCCAAGCCATATTGTAAGAAACTGCTGTAGTGAGTGGCACTGGAACAGATTTGTCCTTGGCAAACTGGGGCAAGTACTTAACAGATGTGAAGGTGGGGGATAAGACTGCAAAGGGACTCACTGATTCAGGAAGCAGACAGAGCCTAGTGCATGTTGAAGCGCTGGAAACACATGGAGAAAAGGGACCAGGTACTGGTGTCATTTGCATCCACAGGGACACTCGATACTACCCACCACCCAAGTGACTCTGACCATTAAGGGTGTGTTGCACCAAATTAAAGTGGGGGTAGTACCTAAGTTGCCTGTACCTGTGATTACTGGAAACGATTTTCCAGGATTTACTGAATTAATTTCAGAGGAACTGAACCCTGCAGTTTCAGCAGTAGTGGTAACATGAGCTCGGCCAAAGAAAAATCGCAAATGGTGGGGACACTTTTCTGTTCAATGATTTTGATTCGGATCTGTTTGAGCACAGCTCCAAGATCCGGAAATCCAGGAAAGACTATGCCTGAAGAAACTTTGGCAACAAATAAAGTACAGTTACGTAAGAACTTACCGTAACAGTAGATCTTTGAGAACAGCTCTTGCAGCAGGTTACACCATTAGGACTGAAGCCGGCAGGCGTCAGGACCCCACAGAAAAATTCATGCTAGCTATCTTCAGCAGGGACCGCATCGCCATTGTGGCATAAAGGCGTCCCGCCGATTACCCAGTTCTCTCACCGGAGACTTCCGGTCGCAGGCTGACATTGAAATGGGAGACCGAGGATCCACGTCAGAAGACAAAAGGGATTAAATCCCTGTTAAAAGATGTTTAAGCCATGCCTCCTCCAAGGGGGAAGGTGGGCGGGAAGGTACCTGCTGCAAGAGCTGATCTTCCTGGACATAAGTCTCCACCACTCATTCACACTAGTGGGATTAGTGCCGGAGGCACTAAGACCCATCGGGAGCAAACTTTTTGCTGGAGGGTCGGCGCGAGAGACGGCGGCCATGAGACACGGCGCCATGAAGCAGCGGCTCGAGCGTAATGACCATCTCGGCGACGCACCTCCAACCGCCTCAGTTCTTTTTTTCCCGCCGCCGAAAGGCGCTTCGTGACGACGCCGCCGTTGTCGGGAGTCAAACTTCAAACTAGCGATAGTTTTCAGTTTGTTTTTGTAACTTTATCACGATAAGTAGTATCGCTTAATTTTATTCTATTTTCGCGAATTTTTCTAATATTTAAATTTTACTTGAAGAGTCTCGCCTATTGGACGGAGTCGACTATGAGCAGGTCAGGTGACGGTAGGAGACTTGCATGAAAGCTGTTCAGTCAGCCGGCTGGGTCCGTCAGCCTCCTTCTACAGCGGGTTCCGACAACGTCAGTCCGGTGTTCGGGGATGGGCGTCCCCCGCATAAAAATCAACGGTCGCATTCTCGGCACCGTCTCGCCCACAGCCTTCTTCGCCCACAGGTCAAAAAGAGAAAGCATCACACGAGGTCGCCTTCTGGTATGTGTTGCGCCTTGACGCCGGTCATCGCTGCTAGTTGCCGTCTCTTCGGAGTCGCCAACTTCTGTAATCGTCGTCCCGACATCGGAGTCCCTCCCTGCCATAGGTAGGACTCCAGATGAGCAGTTTCATCAGTGGGGCCGCCTTAAGGAGCAATGGGCTCGAGGTTGGTTCTTCCGCCTGGCTCGTTGCTCGAGCCCTCGGCTCCTCCGGGCGATCAGGTAGGGCGGTTGACCTTCCTAGTCGGTGGCTTCTTCGGTGCCAGCGACTGCGCTTAGGTGTTCTCTCACATGGCTGCAGTGCTAGGGGCCTCACCGATGCCTCTTATCTCCTGGTTTTTCCTCTAGCTTTCCAGGTTCCTTGGGCTTTTTCCGCGCGCTTCCGCAGGGTCTGTTGGGTTTGTCGGGCGCCTGCTGTGCCAAGGGCTGGGTCTTCAGGGCGCTCGGTCTGCGGTGCCGCTGGGTCTCGCGATACGCCGCAGGCGGTGTCGTTGGATAGGGCGGCGCTGTTATGTCAAGCCGTTCATGCGTCTGGGGCGCTTATGGGGCCTGCAGGTTCTTCGGCGCCTGTTTTCAGCTCCATTTTACAGCCGCCTTGGCGCTACGGCAGCCCTTGGGACTCCTCCTTGTTTTCTGCTATTTCCTCCTCTCTACCCTTTCACTCCTTTCCTGTCCAAACAGTCCTTTCTGGACCATCAGGAGATGATGTTGAGCTCACCCAGATCCTTCGCTGGGTATGATGAAGTGGAGGAACAGGATCTTTCTTTGCTACAGAGCCTGTGGCTCTAGGACCTGTCCTTTAAGTCTCTGTTGAAGAACCTGGGATCCACTCTTTCTCCAGACTACAGACATCAATCCTGGGAAGATATTAAGACTCCAGTATCTTCATGCTTCGAGATCCCTACGGATTTGACCCTCCTATCCAGCTTTCCTTCGAGACGCTGTCTCAAATGGTATGGAATAATCCTGCTCTTATTCCCCAGTGGCTAAACCATTGATAGAAGTATTCAGCTCCCAAGGATCGTCCCATTTTGTGCATCCCAAGCCTTTATGGATCCTATTGTAGTCCTGGCAGAGAATGACAAGGTCGTTCTTCCTCAACTACTACAGCTCTAATCTATTAACAAAGAGTCTCGTAAGATTGACATTAGGTAAGAGAGTTCGCTGCCTCCACTCTAAGGCATGCCATTGCACAGTTATCAAGGCCATTTTTCTCAGTATGAGTATATCCTGTGGCACTCTATGAAAGAATGGTTGAGCTCTTCCAGATTCGATTCCAAGTCAGAGCTTCTTCTGATCAAGCATTAGAGGTATTGAGTCCGGCTAACCAACAGGTCAAAGCCGCCCATGGACGCCGACACTGCTTCGCTCAGCAGCCGTGGGGGATTTGTACCGCGCCATTCCTGGCTGCGCATTTGGCTTTCACGAATGATGCTCATAGCAGGTGATGGCGCTCACCTTTGATGGCCCTTTTCTTGGCCCTCAGGTGGAGCAAGCCTTAGAGGCCACCAGAAGACCAGATCGCCATTAGTTGGCCAGACCTCCTCCTGCCCCTCTCGAGGCATGTGAACAGACGCCAGTTTCATAGTTGTCAGTCCTTCGAGGCAGAGGGCAGGGGAAGCTCTACAAAAGCCAACCTGCCCAACCTCAAAAGAAGATTTAGCAGAAAGAGGGGCTAAAGCTCCCAGCTACCTTATGAGTCGCTGGCCCAAGTTCCATCCACTCTGCCCGAGGTGGCAACTTCTCCTCCGTGGGAGGTCGCTGATGTACTTCTGCAACCAGTGGAAGTCCATAACTTCGGACAAATGGGTCCTTCGGATACCTCGCGAGGTTATCTCTCTCACCCCTGGAAACCCCCGAATTGTCCTCCCAGATGTACAACCCAGGCTGTCGGTCTCAGTCAGACCTCCTCACCGCGGGAGATCCAGGGCCTGAACAATGGGCAATAGAACTGAGTTCCCAAGATCTGCTAAACACAGGGTTCTACTCCCATTACTTTCTGTTCCAAAGAAATCTGGGGTATGCGCCCATTCTAGACCTCAGAAAGTTAAACAAATTCCTCCCCAGGAGAAAGATCAAGATGATTTCTAGGTACCCTGTTACCCTTGCTGCATCAGCACGACTGGCTGGCTCTCTGGATATGCAGGATGCTTACCAGCATATCCTCACCCCACCCGACCCACCGCAATTCCCTCAGGTTTGTAGCTTTGGGTCAGCATTATCAGTTCAGAGTCCTGCCCTTTGGGCTATCCTCGCGCCGAGTTTTTTACAAAGTGTTGTGCAGTTCTCGGCGATCTCAGGAAAGTCGGACTCCGAGTGTTTCCTCACCTGGACGATTTCTGCTAGCAAGCCCTTCCTTAGGGATCTTGGATGCAGACGACTTCTCGCCTTCGTCACTCATGGGAGTTCTGCTGAATTTGAAAAATCTCAACTGCAACCCTCCCAGAGGCTCCTTTCATAGGGACGCTCTAGACACCTCTTCAGCGAAGGCTTTCCTTCCAGAGGACAGAAGACTGACATCCTTCTAATGGGTCTGTTACATCAGGGAGAACCAATCGGTTACAGCTCTCTCGATGCGCAACGTGATGTTGGGTCTCACATGCCCTCGGTCTTCACACTGTCCCTCTGGCCCACCGCACATGTAGAGAACCACCCAATGGATGCTCTCCACTCAGTGGTCCCCACCTCTCACCCCCGCCTTGGTCCCATCAAGGTGACGAAGCCCCTTCAAGGTCTCTCACCTGGTGGTCTCAAGACAGCAATCTCCTGGAAGGATTCCCTGCTCCTCGGATCATCAGATTCCATCACCACAGACGATCGCTACTGGGATGGGGAGCTCACTGTCTCCCTCCACACCAAGGTGTATGGACCTCATTCAAACTCATCTCCACATAAATGTGTCCTGGAGATGAGAGCGTCCTCTGCGTAATCCGAGAGCCCGGCAGATGTCCTTTGTCACAAGAACATTCTCCTTCAAACGGACAACAAAGCAGTGATGTATTACATCAACAAAGGCGGTGTTCATTCTTATCTCTTTGCAGGAAGCAATGAGGGTGTGGGAGTGGTGCTTGGAGCACAAGTCTTTCTGATTCGTGTTTATCCGCCAGGTGTACACAAACGACTCTAGCAGATCACCTCAGCAGAACGGAGGCAGACCTCACTTAGTGGTCTCGATCCAGCCGTAGCTCGGTCCCTCGTTCAAAGAGTGGGGACTCCAGACCTGGACCTTTTATTCCCACTCAACGCAAACTGTTCTCTTCTGCTCCAGAAATCCAGGCCTGGCATTTTCTGTCAGGATGCTCAGCTGCTGGTGGACAAAACGCTTAACGCCTTTCCACCGCTTCCTCTAATCCAGAGAGTACTCCTTGTTCGAGTCTCAGGGGACCAAGATGATTCTCATTGCTCCTTCCTGGCCTCGCAACTATGGTTTCTCTACTCAACAGTATGTTGGCAGCTCTCCGAGACCACTTCCTTTGCAAATCAGTCTTTGACTCAGGGTTCGTTGGTCCATCCCAACCTGAAATCACTTCTAACCTTCATGCTTGGCTCCTGAAGAGATAGAAGTGAATCGGGTTCAACGCCCCTCAGAGTCTCAGACATCTTCTGGCTGCTCGAAGCCAGCCAATCAAAAACGTACGCCCAAATGGAAACGTTTCTCTGCGTGCAAAATCCTCCTTGGAATCCTCTTTCCTGTCCCTCCTGGAAGATTCTGGAGTATCTTTTGGACCTGTCAAACTTAGGTCTTCAGTACTTCATGTTAAAGTTCACCTTAGTGCCATCTCAGCTGCCCATGAGCCTGTTTCTTCCTAACTCTGGCTCAGTTACCTATGGTGAAGAGATTTCAAGGGGATTCTCCATACCAGACCCCTGTTAAGCGCCCAGTTGCAGCCTGGGACATTAACCTGTGCGACATGCTCACTGAAGCCTTTCAACCCTTAGCTACCTGTGAGCTAAAATTTTTACCTGGAGACTGCTTCCTGGTGGCCATTACCTCAGCTCCGCAGGGTCTCTGAGATACATGCCCTGGTTACGGACCCTCCGTGATACTGTATTCCATAAAGACAAGGTAGTTCTCCGTACTATCCTAAATTTCTTCCGTGTTGTGTCAGAATTCCATCTAACCAACCTCTGGTACTTCCCGCTTATTTCGCTAATTTCCAAAATGAAGGGAACGAGATCTTCATTCCTTGATGTTAAGAGCGATATTTTCTGTTCTATTTAGATAGAACCAAGGATGTTCGCAGACTCAGCAACTGTTTGTTTTTTCAGCGACACCCGGCTGGTCAACCTGTCGCTATTAGATGCATCTCTTCATGGTTAGTGGCATGCCTTCGTCTGTTGCTATTCCATGGCTCCAGTTAATTAGAAGGTAAGTGTGCTACTCTACTAGGGCGCGTGTCCCTAGCGGAAATTGCAGTGTTCCAATTGCAGATATATGCAACCTGCACTGGAGCTCCTTTGCGCCGTTAATTATGCACTGATGTTCATGTTAGCTATATCTCTGCCCGGCAGAACTATCCTTATGGCTTATTGAGACGCTGAGCTCTGGCTCCTGCCTCCTCTTTGGGATTATCAGCTGGTACCTTCAGTAGGTGTGGTGGAGACTATGTCCAGGAAATAGAGAAATTATTGCCTTCACCGTAATTCTTGATCTTCTTGGACCAGTCTCCACCACCATTCACACGCCCATCCTCCATCCCCTCGAGCTCACCGCTGTATTGGTCTTCACCCCTCAAATCTTTAGGCCGCGGAGTACTTTGCCGACCCTTCTTACATGGGTCATAATGGACTATCTTATGTCCGTTTTTAATGTTGGGTTTACCTCTTTACGTTAGCTGCGCTGCACCTCCTTGGTAAAAAGGTACTGAAGTGTTGGAGGTCGTCGCGAGATGGTCATTGCCTGCGAGGCTGCTGTCTGGCGCCTGTCTCAGCCCGCCTCCAGCAAAAGTTTGTTCTCGATGGGTCTTAAGTGCTTCCGCGCCATCCCACTAGGAATGAGTGGTGGAGACTGTTCCAGAAGATCAAGAATTACGGGTAGTGTACTTTTCCTTTCTCGAAGATCTACTGCACGGTAAGTTCTTACGAATTGTACTATCTATTTTGAGAAACAGCTTTCAGCAGGTTACACCATTAGGACCGATTCGCAATCATGGAAATCCCACACCACGGGAGGAGGGAAGGTAGAAATCTTTAATGAGAGCGAAGCCTAAGACAGAAGTCCTTGAAGGACTGCTAGACCAAAACCTGCTCTTCGGCCTCGATGCTATATCCAGGCTATAATGCCTGATGAATGTGTGCACGGAGCTCCAAGTAGCTGCAGCACAGATGGCGGAGGTGGACACATTGTTTAGGCCACAAAGGAAGTAGCCTCCCCTTGTGGAATGACCTGAACTGCTGCTCGGTGGAGGCTTGTTATGCTCTTGGTAACAGAACGTGATACAGTGACGAGCTACCTGGACAGCGATTGTTTGGAAACAGGAGCTCCATCATCCTGTGGGCGTAAGGAGACAAACAGCTGGTTTGATTTTTCGGTGTTTTGTTTCTGGTCAGGTAGTATCAGAGACACCTATGTGCACATCCAGAGTGTGCAACAGGGCCTCTCCTCGATTCGAATAGTTGGGGAAGTACACTGGTAGATCAATGTCTTATTTAAGGGTGACAGCTGAGACCACCTTAAGCAGAAATTTGGGATTAGTTAGGGATACCTCGTCTTGGTGAAACCAATAGGCTCTTGCACATGAGTGCATGGAGTTCAGAAATTTTCTGGTCGGGGCAATCGCACTAAAAACAACGCCTTCCATGAGAAGACGTAGTTTGCAATCTGTGGCTGGTTCAAGGTGGCAGCGTGAGTTGCCCAGGACAAAAAGGCTAGATCCCATGGTGGAATTGGATCCTTGGAGGTCTAAGGTGGAGAATACCTCTCAGGAAGGCTTGTGCTGTGTCCAACTGGGATATGGTGCGCTGGCCTATCGAACAATGATAGGCTGATGTGGCACAGAGGTGTACTTTGATCGCGGAGTAGCCAAGCCTGTCTGGAAAAGAGACAGGAGGTAGACCAAGACCGATTTTTCTGGACAGTTTCGAGGCTAAACCCTTGTGTTGGCGCCCATAAAAATCGCGCCATTTCATGCGTGAGGGCCGGCTTTCGCCGCCAACAGAACATCAGCTACTTCAAGCAGACCCTGTGTCGCGAAATGGCTATGTCTCATGGGTTTCGCCTGCAGGTTCAGTGACGAAGGTCGGATAGACCAGGAGCCTCCTCCTGAGACAGCAAGTGAGAGCTGATTGGCAGAGGCACCGGAGGTTCCTGGGATAGATGATGTAGCAGATGGAACCAGATCTGCCTGGGCCAGAACGACGTGATGACTATCAGCATCGCCTGCTCTCTGCAAAGTTTCAGAAGAACCCACTGGATCAATGGAAAGGGGGGAAAGGCATAGAGGAATCTGCCCACCCAGAAGAGGGACAACGCGTCTCGCCAGAAAACACCAGGCCCTGGATCTAGTAAGCAAAAATTGGGCAGTTTTGCATTGGACGGGGACGCGAAAAGATCTAACTCTGAACACTTCATCTGTGAAACAGGATCCCCTACTACCTCCTGGGTAGTTCCCATTCATGGACTCTGGCCTGACAGCAGCTCAGACTGTCTGGATGTAGTTTTCACTCCTGGGACATGAACAGCAATGAGGTTTGGCGCGTGCTGCGAAAGCCCAGTCCCACACCCTCATGGCCTCCCTGCAAAGCGGGTAGGAATGGTGCCTCCTTGTTTGTTGAGGTAATACATCACCGCGGAATTGTCTGCTTGTAACAGAAGAGTACCCGGTGGAATCTCTGACTGAAAGGCCTGCAGGGCATAGAGAACTGCTCTCATTTCCAGGATGTTTATGTGGAGATGAGACTCTTGGGCTGTCCACAAGCTCTGAGACCGGACACTGTTAAGGTGTGCTCCCCATCCGCGCCCTGATGCGTCTGTGGAGAGTGTCACAATCGGAGATGGCGCAATGAAGGGGACCCCTGCCGATAGATTCTTCGGATCTAGCCACCATTGCCAATCCCGGATTACGGTCTTCGTGATCCAGATTGGAAGCTGCAGATGGTCTTGCTTTTGATCCCATCGGACCTGTAACATCCACTGGGTGACCTGCATGTGGAGACAAGCAAGCGGGACTATTGCAATGGCCGCAGCCATGTGTCCAAGTAGGCAAAGGACAAATCTGGCAGGAATGGTCTTCTTTGCTGAAATGTCCTGGATGAGGGATCTGATGTGTTCCGCTCTGTGCTGGGGAAGAAAAGCTTTCCTTTGGATGGTGTCCAGAACTGCACCTATGAACAGCAGGGTCTGAGACGGAACCAGACAAGACTTCTCTTGATTGATCAAGATGCCCAGCGTCTCAAACAGAGACTGAGTATAGTGAATGGCGGATATCAAGGCCTCCCGAGAGGGCGCCATGAGAAGCCAGTCGTCCAGGTACAGGAACACGTAGTGGCCTTGCCTCCTCAGGGTCGCTGCTACTAGCTGCCATACACTTACGTGAATACCGAAGTGCTGATGACGATCACAAGGAGGGCTCGGAACTGATAATGGTGGCCTGGAAACTCGGCGCAGAAACTTCCTGTTACGCTCGGGCTGATAGCCAGTCATATGTGGTAGAAGAACCTCTGGATCAATGGAAAGGGGGAAGGCATAGAGGACAGTCTGAAAGGGAGGGCTCGGAACTGATAACGACGCTAGAAAGACGCCCTGCTTGAGCATGGGAATCAAACCTGGAAGGGTCACCATGCGGAAGCGTTTGGACAGGACCGACTCATTGAGGTCGCTGAGGTCCAGGATCGGACGGAGATCCCCTGTTTTCTTGGGAACCAGAAAGAAGTGAGAATAATATCCTGCACCTCTGGTCCCGTGGAACGTGCCTATTGCTTTTTTCCGCAGCACCTCCTGTCAGATAAGGGCGTGCTGGACCCGAGTGGCGGAAAGCTGTGTGTAGGTCTTGCCGGTGGGTGGGTGAGAAATTCTGAAATGGCCCTTCCCACCAACTGGAGAACCCACTGGTCAGTGGTGATCGACTGCCACCCTCAAAAGTGGTGAGCGATGTGACCCCCGACCTTTTGCGCCCATTGATCCAGAGAAGGGGCAGGGGCTGGGAAGGAGTCATGCTATGGCAGCATTGGTCCCTGCAGGCTGGGCTGGTTTAGTGTAATGTTGGCTCTGCCTGGGGACGGCTTAGCTGTTCTTTTCGCTGAAAGGAGCCCTTTGTTGCTGCCGGAACGCGGGTCTTCGGTCTTTGTTGTCGTCCGAACGCTCTGGTTCCTACAAAAGGAACCGGGCCTGGGTCTGTACATGGCCTGTACAGACCTAACTGCATTCCCAGCGAACTGAAGTTTGGTGATCACCCTCTCCGAGGGTTCACCAAAAAGTACTTCGCTGTTATATGGGACATCAAGAATGTTCTTCTGTACGTCCGGGGTGAAGCCGGAGACACAAAGCCAAGAGTGTCACTGGAGACAGACGCCTGAAGCTGCAGCTCTGGTGGATGAGTCCATGGAATCATATGCGGCTCGCAGTATCTGGGTTCCCTCATCAGACCCTGTGCGGAGGAGGTTTAGGAGCTCCACCTTCTGCTCACCATCCGGAAGTTTATCTACCAGGTCTTGGCCCTGTTCCCATAGGGCGTTCTGAAACTGTACCATGTGAGTTAGGTAGTTCAGGGACCTGATGGAGCATGTAGTGGCCGCATACATGCGTCTTCCCAGGGCGTCCAATTGTTTGGATTCCTGGTCCGGTGGCTGTGTGCTCATGTGTTGCGGGCTTTGGGACCGGTCATGTGAGGCCGAAATGACCAGGGAGTCTGCTAGAGGTTGTTGAGCCAAGTACTGGTCCTCTCGGGCCTTGTACAGGCGGTCAGCTTTCTTTTCTCGGGCACTGTGAGGAGTGGAGTGCGGATTTCCACGCAGCCTTGGTGACATCCGCGACGGTGTCTACCAAGGGTGGCACTACTACAGACTTTGGATCTTTCTGCCGAAGATAACGGGCAAGGCGCTGTCTTTCGGAGTCAAGTTCTTCAGCATCCCATGTTGTCCTGGATGTGCCTCATGATCTCAGAGGGGTCATCGGGAGGAGACCTGGGAAGGTCATGTGGGTCAGGTGATGAAATGCTGAGTGGAGAAGGAGATCTGGAGTAATCCGAGGTATCTGATCTGCAGGTCCTCCCGACGGGTATACCACTGACGCCTGGGTCGCTTTGGGGCTGGGATCTTGATGGAGATCTTGAGGAGGCCTTTCCGATCCTGGGATCTACCCCTCGAGGTGGGAGTCTGCTCCTTGGGGGTTGGTGGTCGTCCTGCTGGCCCCTGTAGGTGGAGGAGGGGGCAGGAGTAGGAGGAGGTTTCACTGGGACCACATCTTTGTGGATGGTGTCCTACCAGTAGAAGAGTTCCTTTACTTGAATATTCACGCCCGGCGACGGGGTCTGGCGCCGTAGGTCTGTCGCCAGGGTCAGGCGCTCAGGGTGAGCGGCTGTACCTCAGAAGCCTGTTATCCTCTCGCGTTGCCCGCTTCTGGTCTTCGGGCAACGCGTGTCCTCCTCCGTGGAGTCTCTTGTGACCGTGTCAACCGGTGACTGGGAGCGCTTCTGCTCCAGTGAGGCTGACGCTGGTCGCTTTACGGATGCCTTCGTCTGGTGAACGCCTCGCCAGCGCCTGGTGCTTGGTCGATGTTCTCGGTCTGGCGAACGCCATTGATGTCGGTGTTTGGCTGACATCGGGTCCGTCGTCCGCTTGAGGGCCATCAGGTCCTTTGTCTTCCTTGGTGGAGGGTCCGGGCCCCTAGGGGGCTGGGAGACCGACCTGGAGTCGGGGTCCCGACGTCGGGTGGAAGAGGAAGACTTGTGGTGTTCCGAGGACTTTGAAGAGGCCCGAGAGGGAGTACAGGAAGCCGAGGGCCTGGAAGTCTTAATGGGCTGAAGAGACGAAGAACCACCGGAGGCCCGGACCTTGACCGGAGGGGGCTGAGACCTAGCCCTGAAGGGAGAGCAGTCCGATCGGGTGGAGTCTGAGCTCCATGAGTCTGAGGCCCAGTTCGGGGATCTGGATCTTGCCTTCTCCCGGTGCTTGTGGACCTTGGAGGAAGAATCGCCCCTAGAGGAAGGTTCCTTGTCCCTCCTGTTAAGTTTTTCCTCTAGTAGGTAAGCCTGAAGTGCCTTCTGATGACAGATCCTGGTGTGGCTGTTGAACCCCTGGCAAAAGGTGCAGGCCTTAGTAAGTGGTCTGGCCTAAGCAACGCAAGCAGGAGGAATAGGGTCCTGAAAGGGATCTGTTTTCCGCAGGCACACTTTGAAAGGTGACCCTCAAAAAAAGAGGTTGGCGAGGACAATAGTCGTATAGAAAATCTGGAAGTTCTAAGTCATCGTGCGCTAGGTAGAGACCGAGAGGCAGATGCTGGTGAGTCGATGGTGGGAAAAGAACTGGGGATTATGAGGACCCCTTCTTTTCTCAATTTTTATTAACAACATCCCTCAAGTGGTATCCTCCTGTTCATCGTTGCTTTTATGCCGTTACGACTCGTGTCTTACACTAGCTCAGATAATATTCACTTATTAATCACAAGCTCTCTGACCTACAAAATATTCAATCCTGGATCACCAAAAATAAGCTTGTTCTAAATGTTGGAAAGACTAAGGCCATGCTCTTGGATCCTCTATTAAATTAAAACAGTACCGTAAATCTTTCCAGGTCACCTGGGCTGACAGCTCCCACTGGAGATGGTAACTTCTTTTAAATATCTGGGCGTCTTACTTGATGAATCCCTCACCTATGACGCCCATATTACCTCCACCTGTAAGGCTGTAAATGCCAAACTGGGCTTAGCCTACAAAACAAGCTATATTCTTACCCCCACTGCTAGGACAGCCATTGCTAGAGGAATCCTGCTTCCATCACTTTCTTACGGATCCGTAATCTATACAAATACATCTAAAGCTAATCTTCATAGGTGGGACACTACTTACAACAATATATGCCGCTACGCCTCTGTATCCTCCAGACTAAAACATCACTGCTTGCTGTACTCTGACCTAAATTGACCTTCTCCTATTGCACAATGTCTCCTCTCTCTTGGGAACCTTCTGGACAGTGTACTTCGATCTAGTATGCTCACCTACCTAGCCTCCCTGCTGACCCCTCAGCCCATCTCCTACGGTCTCCGATCTACTGACCTTTCCTTGATTAGCATTCCCAGATGTAGAACTACCAAAGGGAAATCAGGCTTCTTGCACGTAGGTCCCTCCTACTGGAACTTGCTGCCCCTAGATGTCCGCCTTGCACCTAAGCATGCCACGTTTAAGAAAAGGCACCGCTCCCTCCTTACTACTTGTGCTCAGTGTACCTGCTTCAACCCTCCATAAATCTTGATTTACTCTGCCCTGGCTGCCCTTGGTATCACCTTCTATGGTGTGAGATGGCACCCTGCTCCTCCAGCTTCCCTTAAACCTACCTCACTATTACCTCTCTCCCTGCCTCCTTCCAATTAACACCCTTTCACTTTCAGCATGATGTAATGATGCCTCCGTTGGTATATTTCTTCTTTCTGTACCTTATATTTGTGATATTACTACGATAATCTGCACATGGGCACTTATCTCCAATTGTATAATTTTACACCATTCGTGCCTTGTACCTTTATTCATCTTAATTTTGTCTCACTTTATGTTTGCGATGTATTGCATATCTCCTGACACTGTATTCTATGTAACTGTATCTCTCTTTGTTGTTGACCTCCCGGGTCATGCCTGAAAATAGTCACTTTCGTGTCTAGTGCACCTACCCGGTTATCAAAAAATAAATAAATAAAACCTGCTGCAAGAGCTGTTTCTTGAATTAAGATCATCCTGTTCTGTACATTAGTAGGAAGTTCCATGACATACAGAAAAGGTACTCTACCATTGAAAAGGAATGTTTAGCAGCAAAGTGGGCTATGAAGTCACTTAAGTTTTATTTACTAAGAACCAACTTTGTACTTATAACAAATCATAATCCTCTCTGTTGGCTTAATCGAATGAAAGATAAAAATCCTATAATCACAAGGTGGTACCTGGCATTACAGCCATTTAAATTCACGGTGATACACAAATCTGGTTAAGAGAATAGCAATGCTGATTTTCTGTCATGATATGGATCAGGAATTGAGGGTTCTGAAGGTTGAAAACAAAATGAATGAGTCTGAACTTTACTGTTTGCTGTACTGTTATAGAAAAAAATGGATAATGTAATGTACGTGTGCTTATTTTCTGAAAGCAGCAAATGTTAGTAGAAAGTTTTGGAAACCTGCCTGACAAAACAGGTTCCCTCTTAAGGAGAAGGGGATGTATGTGACAGGGTGGAATCGGACACTGTCCCACTTGTTAATGAAAAAGTGTTTAAATGCAAGGATATGTTCTTTCCTGTCTCTTTTCTGTCTCGTTGCGGAACCAAATTTCCCTGTGAGACCTCGGACTTGATCACCCCACCAGTCTTGCAATTCTTTGCCTCTCACTGTCTCCCCTTGCTATTTGTCTTTTCTTCCCTTGCGTATCTGCTAATACAAAAATATATGCAAGTCATCATGTGGAAATGTAACTGATATTGGGATCCCTTTTATTTAGAAAATATATAGCATTACTGTTGAAAAATATATAATTATAGTTTGAGATTATTGCAAAAAGCTATTAGAAACTCGAGAGGTTACCAGAGTTCAATTTTTAAGCCTTTTCCAGAAGAGCTGTGGAAAAGGGGGCCTCAGCTCAGGCACAATGTGTTTCTGCCGTGCACCTGCCTGAAATGAAATGTATGAGAATGGGATGTTTGCTGAGCTGCAACTGCTAGAAAGAAGAATGGACACAGAGATTGAAGAAAAACTCAGATGGACTTTTTGTTTATTTGGCCTTTGTAAATAGTTATACTGAACAAGTTAAATTTTTTAGGTTACTGCTAGTGTAAATAAATATTTTAGGTGAATTCTACAACTGCTCCTGGTTCTCCTATGCTTCCTGACATGTGCCTCGTCGACAGAAGTGAAGAGAGAGAGAGATCAACTGTGCCTGATGGGCTTCTATCTCCTGCCACCCCATGTTACTGCATTGTTTGACCCAGGTGACCACTGGGACCAGCTGTGCTGCTAAATAATATAATCTGAGGTTGGGTAGAGCTAGTTCTCCCCTCTCCTTTGGCTGGGAGAGGAGCCTTCTACTGATTCGTTTTCTGCCCTTCTGCCAAATGAATGCCAGGAGGGCGGTATTCACTATTTTCAGAAAGGAGTACCACTGGAAAATGGGGAAGGACATTCATCTTAATGGTGTCTATCGTTCCACCCAGAGAGAGAGAGAGAGGGGGCAGTTCCCACTGAACCAGGTCCATCCGAATCTCTCCCCACAGCTTCCCATAGTTTTTTTCCCCCAATTGTTTAACCAAGTGAGACACACTAAGCTGAAAGCTTGTTTACAGGTGCAACTCACAATGACTCACAGTTAACTGATACTTGTATCTGAAAAGTATGTTATATATTTTTTAAGTTAAGCTTAAAGACAATGGAGGTTTGGGGTGAAACTTTTAATCCCAAGTATCGTACTGTATTAGCCACTGCCAATTGAAAGGGGAAATCCCTCATAACCTCCCTAGTTAGTGTCACAGAAAAAACCCTCTCGTATGATGTTTGTATTATAAATACATGGTCTGCGTATGACCATTTCAGTGTGGGAGGAAATTGGCCTAACATCAAAGTGTCAGGCTGAAACCATGAGGTAATTAAAAAGAACAGAGAGACTTAATTAAAGGTTTCCTGTTTTTTGTCTTAATTAGAACCTTGGAGCCATTTTTGCCAGGATCTAGGGCTTGTAAAGTTTTAAGATTCTTGTAGGAAGACTTGTGAGATACCATAAAGTTACAAAATTCTCTCAGATCTGCCTCGGGAACAGAAAACACAAGATCAAAGTGAAATGTTTAATTAGAGTGTCATATTTAGGAAGTGTTTTTATCTTCTGATGTTACATTATTTAACATACCTCCTGCTTTGAAATCATGTCCGTAATTTTTAATTCTAAAAGGAGGAGCTAGATGACTCACAAAGGGGATGTGGAGACACAGTTAACTGATACTTGTATCTGAAAAGTATGTCATATCTTTTTGGGACTTTAAGAAACAGTTCTCTGATCCAACTTAAAACGTACTTACAGAGGCAATACCTTAGATAGCAAAAATCTAAATGTATTGTGGTAGGAGTTTTGTTCTATAATTTTCCCTTGTTTCTTTTATAGATTGTAAGCTCTTGATATTTGCTTTGTATTTTATCTCACTTATTTTACAATTTTTAGTACACCACCTTTTCTTAAGATACTGCCTTTGTCTCCTGAATCATTTTTTGCACGTTATTGATGAACTGATATGAAGTCTGACAATTGTTCAAGGGCTTGATGGTGTTACTAAGCTTGGGAAAAAGGTAAGAATATACCCAAGGTCTCTGAAAGAGTTTTTAGGGTTTACTTTGCATACCTGGTTAAGTGCCACTGAGCGAAGGATTGTACCGCATTCCCCGAAGAGGGTACGTAACCGAGTCCATTAACTGGGTATGCTAGCATAAGGTTCGCAGTTTGAATCCCCCCCCCAGGACTCGAGGCTAAAGGTGATTTGGACCCAAAACAGATAGGAGGGTTACCCTGTTACCTGTTCATACTACTGCGCTCTGAGGTTGGCACCGTGGGAGTAGAGGGCCTGACCTGTGGAGTGCGTTTGTGACAGATTTGGTTGGCAGAGGTACGATAAACATTATTTGGTAACACAAGCTTTAACAGTTCAGTGTGTCAGCTTAATACTGTACAGCTCACTTGCAAAATAAGGCGGTGATTTACTTAAAAAAAGTAAAGCTCACTTGCAAAACAAGGCGGTGATTTACTTAAAAAAAGTAAACAGAACCATATAATTTTGCTTACAGTCAAAATTCCTACCTTTTTTTTTTTTTTTCTAAAGTGCAAGTTAGAGTAGCTGTAGTTGGGGAGGAAGATGGCTTCCAACTACAGCAGGTACACTGTAGACTACCTGAGGCAGTTGTGCCAGGACAGAGGAGTCCAGTAAAAGGGTAAAGCCAACAAGCAGACCCTCATAGATGCTCTGACGGCAGCAGATGCCCAGAGCATCGAGTCACAGACTGTGACTGAAAAGGACTAAACCATGGGCATGGAGGGGCCAGTATCTATTACAGTGTCCAGATCCGGTGAGGGGGACAGCAGGGACAGTGCAAGCCAAGGGCCACAGCAGCAGGCGAAGGTCACCAGCATTCCGAAGCCAGAAAAAAAAATTACTCACCTTAGTAATGTTGTTTCTTCTAATGGAGTCTTGCTATATTATGACATATGCAGTGAGTCCCAACCTTTGAACTGCTCCGGAGGTGAAAGAGTTAACTTTCCATGCCAGGCATGGAACGCTGAGATCGAGCCCGGTTGAAACTCTGTCTGTTGTTCTTCAAACTCAAACCGTCAGATCTTTATGAGCTAAACTCACTGAGGTCCTGTGTGGAAGCTGTAAACCTACACTAGCCAACTGGCTACTAAACATAAGAACACATTTTTGTTGGTCCCAAAACAATGACTCAAGTCAGGAGACCCAAAAAATGAAAAACACAACACCAAGCACCCCAAGAAAGGAGGGGTGAAACAACAAGGTGGGCACCTACTGAGTGCCAACACTGCACTGCCCATCCACATCCCAAAAACAGAGGTTCTGAGAGGGCAGGCAGGGGGGGGAGGTCATAATATAGCAAGACTCCATTAGAAAAAACAACATTACTAAGGTGAGTAATTTTTTCTTCAAACATGATGAAGTCTTGCTATATTATGACATATGCAGACTACAAAGCAGTACCTCCATGGAAGAGGGACAGAACCTACTTAGGAAATAGACTCTGAAGCACAGCTGTGCCAAACTGAGCATCACTCCTAGCCTGGATGTCCAGGAGTAATGCTTGTAAAAGTGTGAACTGTTTTCCAGGTAGCTACTTGACATATCTCTAAAATAGGATGTCCCTGGCAGCAGCCAGGAAGCAGCTGTACCTCTGGTAGAGTGAGCCCTCAGGCCTGAGGGGGGAACCGTACCCCGTTTTTCATAGCAAAATTGGATACAAGAGACAATCCACCTGGTAATGGATCTTTTAGTGGCAGGTTTCCCTTTACCAACCTCACCATAAGTGAGGAACAGTTGGAGGGAGTCAAACCTGTGACCCTTGGTACGCTCTATATAGTAACTAAGGGCTCTCTTCACATCTAAGCTGTGCAGCCTCCTCTCGCCAGACGAGGAATGGTCAGTGAAGTACACTGGAAGAGATATGGGTTGATTAAGGTGGAAATCTGAAACCACCTTAGGCAAAAACTTCCTATTAGTCCTGAGGACCACCTTATCTCTATGAAAGGAGATAAAGTCAGGCTCCACTGACAAAGCTTGCAATTCACTTATACGTCTGGCAGAAGTGATGGCTACCAGAAACACAGTCTTCCAAGTCAAGCACTTAAGTTCTGCTGAAGACAAAGGCTCAAAGGGGGGTTGCATAAGCTGAGCAATGCACACATTAAGATCCCAGGCAGGGGCAGGGTCCCTGAATGGAGGGTTGGTATGAAGCAATCCCTTAAAAAAACCTGGAGAATACAGGATGAGCTGAAAGAAAGGAGGGCTTACCTGCTGAAATAAAAGCAGACACAGCTGCCAAATGCACTTTTAGGGTAGCTGGTCTCAGCCCCAAGGTATTTAAGTGGACCATATAATCCAGGACTGTGGGTAAGTCAGCAGATTCTGGGGAAATATGCTTTCCAGAACACCATATGGAAAACCTTTTCCATTTGGAATTATAAGTAGCCCTGGTGGAAGGTTTCCAAGAAACCTTCAGGATATCCATTACACCCTGAGAGGTGTAAATCAGCAAACTCTAACTCTTCAAGAGCCAGGCCTTGAGATTGAGAGATTTGAGGTTTGGGTACCAAACCCTCCCCTGAGCACAGGTTAACAGGTTGTACTTCAGGGGAAGATGGACTGCTAAGGACAACAGGAGTGGATACCAGGGCTGTCTGGCCGAATCTGGAGCAATCAGGATCACTTTGCACGGTTGAGACCTGATTTTGACTAGCACTTTGAACAGGAGAGGGAAGGGAGGAAAAGCATACAGAAACTTCCCTTCCCAATTAAGGACTAAGGCATCCAGAGGGACTGAGCCCAACACTGGGGACCTGCAGCAAAAAAGGGGAAGCTGGTGATTGTCTGGGGCTGCAAAAAGATCTATCTGCGGGGTGCCCCATCTGGCAAAGATCACCTCCAAAACCAGGGGGTCCAGTGACCATTCGTGATGGCCCTGTGAAATCCTGCTGAGAGCACCTGCCAGGACATTGTCCTTGCCTGGGAGGTGAACTGCTGTAAGGGAGGTGTTCAGGGAGTAAGCCAGAGACCACAACTTCATTGCTTCGGTGCACAAGGCCGTACACCGAGTGCCCCCTTGCTTGTTGATGTACCACACTGTGGTGGTGTTGTCTATTCTGACCTGTACAACTTTGTTCTGAACAGATTTGGAAAAAGCTTGAAGTGCTAGGAAAACTGCTCTGAGTTCCAACAGATTGATGTGGAGCAGAGATTCCTGAGGGGACCACAACCCCTGGGTAGTGAGGTCACCCATGTGAGCTCCCCACCCCAAGAGGGATGCATCTGTAGTAAGGATTAAGGAGTGAGACTGAGTGACAAAGGGAACTCCTTGTCTCAGGTTGCTCTGATCCTGCCACCACTGTAGGGCCTGGATCAGGGTTCGAGTAACTGGGATCAATTTGGTTAGAGGGTCTTTCCTTTGAGACCAAAAGGCTCTCAAATGGAACTGGATGTCCCTCATCTGAAATCTTGCTCCCTGCACTACTGCTGTAGAGGCAGCCATGTGCCCTAGAAGCTGTAGAAAATGCCTTGCTGGTCGAGAGACCTGCAGGGTGAATGAGGTGGATAGAGAGATCAGGGTCCTTGCCCTGTCCAAAGGAAGGAAGGCTCTGGCTTTCTCTGTGTTCAGCTCTGCGCCTACGAAGGTGAGGAGCTGTAGAGGCTCTAGAACTGACTTTGAAAGATTCAGAAGGAAACCTAGAGAGGTGAGCAGTTGCTGAGTTATCTGCAGGTGTAACCTGACCTGGTCTGGGGACTGGCCTACTATGAGCCAGTGGTCCAGGTAAGGGAAGATGGCAATTTTTTGCCTTCTTAGGGAAGCCACTGCTACTGCCAGGCATTCTGTGAATACCCTTGGAGCAGAGGTGAGGCCAAAGGGTATTGCTCTGAACTGGTAATGACCTGAGGGCAGCTCGAACCTGAGGTACTTTCGATGGGAGCTTCTGATGAGAATATGGAAGTAGGCATCCTTGAGGTCCAGGGACGCTAGCCAGTCCCCTGGCCTTAAGAGAGGGTAGAATAATTCCCAGAGTCACCATTTTGAATTTTGGTTTTAAAAGGTGCTTGTTTAGGTATCTGAGATCCAGGATGGGCCGCCATTCTCCTGTCTTTTTTGGGGTAAGGAAGTACCTGGAGTACAATCCTTTGCCCTGGTGTAGGGGTGGGACCCTTTCCACAGCTCTGAGAGCCAGGAGGGAAGAGACCTCTGCCTCTAGGGCAAGTGCCTCTGGTGGATTTGCAGGTGGAAAGGATCTGGTTCTCATCTTTGGAAACTTTTTGAAGCTGAGAACCAGTCCCTGGCTTACTACTTCCAGGACCCACTTGTCTGATATCAGAGACTGCCAGTCCTGAACAAAGTAAGCCAGACTGCCCCCTACAGGTAGGTGAGAATCAGCCCTGGCAACCCCATCAGGGTGCCTGCTTGGCAGGGGCTTTGGGCTGAGGGGTGGAAGCAGGCCTGCTTGTACCCCGTCTGCCTCTCCCTCTAAAGAACCCCCTCTGGGAATAAGCAGAAGAGGAGGCCTGGGCTTGGTAAAACGGCCTATGAAAAGGCCTGCCCCTGCCCCTGGGAAGCTGCCTTTGGGGAGTGGCCTGCCTTTCCTTGGCCTGTGCACTCCTATAGGTGGTCCTATATTCATCCATTTTCTTCATGTAATTCTCTGTCTGCTCCCCAGAGAATTACCCACAACAGGAAAATCCATGGCTTTAGTCTGGGTATCCTGTGACAGGCTAGTACATCTGAGCCAAGCCATTCTACGAAGTGCCACAGATGTAGCCATGACTCTTGATGACACATCATTAGAGTCCACTGCAGCATGGAACTGCACATTGGGATGCCTCAATACCATCAGCAGCCACCTGCTCCAGCTCCTTGGCAAGCTGGCCAAGGACCTGTTTTGCTAGAGCCATAACAGTGTCCCATCTGGATTTCTGATATCTAGCAACATAAGCCATATAATTTGCCTGTCTGAGTCCCAAGGATGCTGCCATGTTCTGTTTCTTTGCCATTGCATCAATCCTCCTGGAGTCCTTGTCCGGGGGGTGTGAAGCCAAGGGAATGTTTGCCTTGTCACAGGCTGCAGCCTGCACTACCCCAACATGGCTGCACTGTTGTGAAAGGAACTCTGTATCAGAGCCTGACAATGTGTATCTCTTGTCCATTCTCTTATCCACAGGAGGTATAGTGTGAGGAGTTTTTAAAATTTTAAATGTCTGTTTCCCAAAAGATTTATGCAAGGGAATAGACAGTCTCCTAGACTCTGGGATATCCATCATTTCCACATAGTCAGGCTCTTCCTGATCATCCACAGCTTCCTCCATAGGGAGCTGGAAGGTTTCAGCCACTTTTTAATAAAACATAAAATGAGAAGAGGACTCAGAAAGCCTAGGAGGAGACACTCCTGAAGGTCTGTCTGGGGAGATGTCCGGTTCAATGGGCACATCCAGACTTTCAAATCCACATTCACTCTCCTCATACTCCTCTTCCCCCTCCTCCAGTTCATAACATTCCTCTAAATCATAATCTTGAACTGGTGGAACCGGCTGAACCGGGCGCTTACCTGAAGGTGCTGGTTCGGTCGGAACCGGGGAAAGCGACTGGGCAATTTTAATCGCTTTGGCTATTTCTTCAGCGGTTGGAGAGGAAAGTTTTGGCTCCACACCAGCTGATTTCCTAGTCCTTTTTGCTGGAACCGACTCCTCAGAGTCGGTTCTCCTTTTGCCCAAGGAAGTCTCGCCCTGGTCAGAGGGCACCCTCTGGTTCGTTGGAACCGAACCGGCTGGCCATCCGTTCAACGGACTTCTTGGCCTCCCTTCCCTGAGCCTACCAACTCTCTTTTCCAGGGTAGCTGCAGAAAAATTTTTACAAATCTGGCAGTCTGCATTAAGGTGGTCAAACCCCAGACAATAAACACAGGTGGTGTGGGGGTCAGCCTTGGCAAAGACTTCCTCGCACACTGCAGTGTTGAAACCCAGTGGGCCCAGTTTTTCTTTGGGTTTCAGACATAGTGCCAGTCCTAACTAAACTTACCTGCTTATGGTAACCGCAGGTAAGACCTCTTATCGGGTTCCCAACTGTGTCACGGGTCATGGAAAACGTAATAAAATCTGTTTTTTTAGAACTGATAAGAACCGTAACCAAACTCTAAATCACAGATTAAGATATTTTAAACAACCTGATCGGTTCAAACCGAACCGAAAAACTGTTTACAAGTTCCACACAGAATAGAAATAATGTAAACCTACCTAGTACTCACAAATACCACAGACAGAGCTTGAACCGACCAGTTGCGGTTTAAATTCGGTCGAAAACCGAGAAAAACAATACTTTAACCGACAAAATGAACCGAGCAGAAGGAGAAATCTCCGGAGCGACTGTTCAGTGAGGCGGAGTAAAGAATCTGACGGTTTGAGTTTGAAGAACAACAGACAAGAGTTTCAACCGAGCTTGAGCTCAGCGTTCCGTGCCTGGCATGGAAAGTTAACTCTTTCACCTCCGGAGCAGTTTGAAGGTTGGGACTCACTGCATATGTCATAATATAGCAAGACTTCATGTTGTTTGAAACCATCAAACTGCAGATGGAATTGCAGATTGAGTTGCGCAGGATGGAGCTGGAGTTCCAGAGAGAAGAGAAGCGAGCTGCAGAGAAGAGAGAGCGTGAAGAGCATGAGCGCCTGTGGCAACATGATCTGGAGAAGCTACAACTCCAACCACCAGCACCAAAGTAGGTAAGGGGCCTGGGTTTAACTGAAACTACAGGACTGGGTTACAAATTAAATTTCAAATTGATAGCTGAATTTAAAGAGGGGGAGGATATGGATGCCTTTTTAAATTCCTTTGAAAAAGTTTGTATTCAGGCCAATATTTCTAGAGAGTTCTGGAGCTTCCAGCTATCCCCGCTACTTACCGAGAAAACTCGGGATGCACTGGGTCAAATGGACAATGAGGACAGTAATGATTATAGCAAACTTAAAGCTGCACTTTAAAAAAAAAAGTTTGATTTAACTGCAGAAGTATACAGAGCTAAATTCTGTAAGCTCAGGAGAAGCCCTGACATGAGCTACGAGGAGCTAGCCATGAAACAAGGCAGTTTTTAAAATGCTGATGGGAAGGAATTGAAGCAAACTCTGTAGATAAAATTGAAAATGCATTACTGTTAGAGCAGATTTTTGGGGCACGCCCAGCAGAGATGAAAACCTGGCTGGAGGACCGAGATTCCAAAACAGTGCAAGCGGCTGCTGAACTCTCGGACCGCTATGCCAAGAGCAGACCTGCTCTGAGGGCGAATGGAGTGGGCGTGGCAGCGCAGAAAGGGAAAAGCACGCCTTCAGGGCAGCTAAAGCCCTCAGTGCCTGCACCAAAACCAGCTAGCCCCAGGTTTCGAAGTAAAGATTTTTCTGAGAAATGAAATGAATGTTGGGTTTGTAAAGAAACTGGGCATATTGCCAGACAGTGTCCCAAAAGGATGAGCAATACGCAAAGTGGTGCTAGGAAAGAAGTGGATTGTTTGTGTCCCTGAAAGCATGCCTGTAAACATGAAGGAACACATGCACCCAGTCACTGTGAATGGTGTACAGACACAAGGGTTAAGAGTCACAGGGGCATCCCTGACATTGGTAAAAGGGGATCTGGTACAGCCTGGTCAGCTTTTTTTGGGTGGACTCTATTTATGCACTGCAGCTCAGGGAACTCTCTCGGGCAACTGACTTACCCCCAGCTCTACCTCCTGGTCTGAAGCTCCTCCTGTGTCCCGGCACCAACCAGGCAACCCCCCGGCTTTCAGCCCCTCAGAGGTAGGGCTGCCCTATCTGCAATCTAGTTGTGGCCAGGCTGGGCTTGGCCCAGGACAGGAGGAAGCCCGACTGATGGAGCGTGGCTGGTGGGAGACAGTGCCGGCACCTATCCCCGAGTGCAGGGTATTTACGTAGTTTTTCTCCCCTGAAGCTTGGACATGCACCGACGTCCAGCTTGGCTGGTGCACACTCCTGTGCACCCCCGAAAGACGTCCGTCGAGCTTCCATCCCCTGCATTTCTGCAGTCATGCATGTAGTACCGCCAGCCTCCGCTTAGCAGTCTAATGCATCGGCTGGTGGAATCCCCTCCCGGGAAGGAGAACAGTCCTAGGGACGCTCAGTCCTTCCCATCCTAGCCGACCGGCTCGTTCCCGAACCCGGTCGAGGCGGCCGCGAGTGTGGCGCCCAGCACCTCAACCCTCAGCGCCACCAGGCTGGCTAGCCTGGTCAGCTTATACCCAGTAAATCTGTAACTGTACAAGGGTTTACTGGGGAGGAGAAAACATTGCCACTCGCTAGTGTTCTCCTAGACTGGGGTGAGACCGGGGGAACTGTGCAACAGGTCGCTGTAGCCAAAACTTCAGCAGCTGACGTCATCCTTGGCAACAATTTCAAACAGGGGATGGTGTGTGCAGTTACCCGTAGCCAAGTGGCAAGGGAAAACTGTAGTTTCCTGGACCCCATAGAAGCCACTGTGGAAACCACTGGGAGGCTGGTTCCCCCGCCTGGGTCTCCTGAGATAGAGACTAATGAAAAGTGTGTAGAAATTTCCCCAGTAGCAGTTAACCAAACAGCTACGGAGGGTTACTCCGAGGAAGGAGAGGTGACCCACTGTCAGAGGGTTAGGGATGGCAATGATCCTGAGTGCCCTGATGCTAGTGCTAGGGACCCTAGTTTAGAGACTGAGTGGACCTGTCCCATGCCTTGAGAATGTAAGGAGTTTGCAGCGGCTCAGAAAAGTGACCCTAGTCTAGAGAAGCTGAGGGCTTGGGCAGACTCTGATGGAGTACAAGTAGGTGATGGGAAACACAAAGTTTATTGGGACAATGGACTGCTGTACACACAGGATGCTAAGACAGAGGGAGGGATGATAGGCAGGCAGCTTGTCATTCCCCGGGGGTACCGTGAGCAGTTGCTCAAGACTGCACACGATATTCCCTTGTCTGGTCATCTGGGAATCGCGCGCACTATGCAGCGGTTGACCCAGAATTTCTAATGGCCCAACTTCACTCAGCAGGTGAAGGAGTATTGCAGGTCTTGTCACCGGTGCCAAGAAACAGGAAAGGCGGGAAGAGAACCCAAGCCGGCCTAATTCCATTGCCCATATGGGAGGAGCCATTCCAGAGGGTGGGAATGGATATTGTGGGCCCTTTAAATACCCCCAGCTCCTCTGGGAAGAGTTTCATCCCAACTGTGGTGGATTACACCACCTGGTATCCAGAGGCAGTTGCCCTATCCTCACTGAGGACAGACAAAGTGGCAGATGCCTTACTTGGATTTTCTCCCGTGTTGGATTTCTGCAGGAGGTTACCACCGATCGAGGGGGTTCCATCATGTCGGACCTGATGAAATGTTTGTGGGAGAAGTGTGGGGTGGTGCAGAAATGCACAACACCTTATCACCCACAAGCCAATGGGCTTGTGGAAAGATTTAATGGTACTCTCAAGTCAATGCTCTAAGCATTTGCTTTACAGCGTGGGAGGGACTGGGAGAAGTACCTTCTCCACCTGTTGTTTGCATACAGGGAGGTGCCCCAAGAGTCGACAGGGTTTTCCCCCTTCGAGCTCATACGGATGCCGGGTACGTGGGCCCCTAGACTTTATCCGGGAGGACTGGGAAAGCAAGCACGCCATCCAGAGAACTCCCACAGTGGATTATGTCCTCAGGTTTAGGGGAAAGGCTGAAGGAGCTTATGGGGACAGCCCAGAGCACCCTGGCAGCTGCCCAACAAAAACAAAAAGTGTGGTACGATCGCAGAGCCAGAGCTCGCTCGTACACGATGGGTCAGGAAGTCATGGTCCTCATCCCGGTCCGGAAGGACAAGCTGCAGGCTAAGTGGGCAGGACTGTAAAAAGCAGTCAGAAAAGTAAATGACGTGAACTATATTGTAGAGTTACCCAACAGGAAACATACAGAAAGAATGTACCATGACAACATGATGAAACCATATGTTAATAGGGCTGACATGATGTTTGCAATGTGTAGCCTTGGGGAGGGGACGGACAAAGGAGACCCCCTTCTGGACTTGCTGGAAGACAGCAAGCAGGAGTCCTCTTGGAGGCAGTTAGATTGTCACCCTAGCTGGCCCCAGATCAGATCCAGGAAGCAAGGGAGGTTTTAGCAGACTTTGCCCCACTGTTTAGCGCCAAGCCTGGACTAACCCCCTTAGCGACGCACGATGTGGAGACAGGGACACAGATGCCCATACAGTGGACAGCATATCGGGTGTCAGAGGCTGTCTAAAAGGACATTAGGAGGGAGGTGGAGGACATGCTGGATTTAGGGGTAATCCAGAGATCCCACAGCCCCTGGGCCTCATCCGTAGTCCTTGTGCCCAAGCCAGATAGCTCTACTCGTTTTTGTGTGGACGATCATGGACTGAATGCAGTCACAAAGTGAGACGCCCACCCGATGCCACGTATGGGTGACCTACCTTACGACTATTGACCTGACAAAAGGGTACTGGCAGGTAGAGTTAACTGCCAGAGCTAGGGAGAGATCATCCTTCATCACTCCGATAGGCTTATCTGAATTTAAAGTAATGCCTTTTGGAATAAAGAACGCCTTGGCCACTTTCCAAAGATTGGTGAACAAGGTGCTAAATGTGCTGAGGAGTACGCCATGGCATACCTGGATGACACTGTCATCTTTAGTGCCAGCTGGGAAGAACACCTGTCCCACCTTAGCGAAGTACTGGTCAGGATACAGAGGGCCGGGCTCACTGTCAAAGCTGAGAAGTGCCAGGTGGCCATGGATGAAGTGGCATACCTTGAGCATGTTGTAGGCCAGGGGGCAGCCCCGTCCTAACCAAGTGAAAATAGAGGCGATCAAGGCATGGCCCAGACCAGAAATGCAGAAGCAGTTCAGGAGTTTTCTAGGGACAGAAGGGTACTATAGGAAATTTGTACCCAATTACAGTGCCCTGGCTACTCCCCTATCTGACCTGGTAAAGAAAAGGATGCCTAAGAAAATTACCTGAGAACCAGCCTATTAAAAAGCCTTTACCAGACTGAAGGAGTTACTGTGCAGTGCTCCTGTGTTGACAAGTCCTGACTACAGCAGACCCTTTATAGTCCAGACTGATGCCTCAGATGTGGGTATCGGGGCAGTACTGAGCCAGATATCCAACCAAAGGAAGGATCACACCATTGTGTACCTGAGTAAAAAGTTACTTCCCAGGGAGCAGGCTTACTCTACTGTGGAAAAACAGTGATTTGCCATGGTGTGGGCACTAAAGAAGTTGGAGCCACATCTATATGGGTAGTGTTTTAAGGTACAAACTTGACCACAACCCCCTGGTTTGGCTGGCAAAAATGGGTAAGACAAATGGTAGACTATTAAGATGGAGTCTTGCCTTGCAAGGGTATGACCTGACTATCTTACATAGGGCTGGTACAGCGAATGCAAATGCGAATGGTTTGTCCTATTGTTTTGAGGTGTAAACTCAATTTGTAGAACTCATCTCATGTAGGAATAGAGCCCCCAAAGTTCAGCCTAAGGAGGGAGGGATGTCACAGGAAAAAAACTCTCATATTATTATCGTATGATATCTGTATTATAAATACAAGGTCTGTGTATGACCATTTCAGTGTGGGAGGAAATCAGCCGAACATCAAAGTGTCAGGCTGAAACCAGGAGGTGATTAAAAAGACCAGAGAGACCTGATTAAAGGTTTCCTGTTTTTTGACTTAATTAGAACCTTGGAGCCATTTTTGCCAGGATATAGGGCTCGTAAAGTTTAATGATTCCTGTAGGAAGACTTGAGAGATACCACAAAGTCATAAAATTCTCTCAGAACTGACTTGGGAACAGGAACCACAACAAGATCAAAGGGAAATGTTTAATTAAAGAGTCATATTTAAGAAATTTTTTTTCTTCTGATGTCACATTATTTAACATACCTCCTGGCAGGAAATCATGTTTACAATTTTTAATTCTAAAAGGAGGAGCTAGATGATTCACAAAGGGTGTATGGAAACACAGTTAACTGATACTTGTATCTGGAAAGTATAGAAGCAACAAAAAGGTTCTGGCACATGCAAAACTCAGGAGAGGGAAGCATATATTAAAGAAATTATTTTATTACACCGTGACAAATTAAAATCGTCCATCCTGACATGTTTCGGACTGACTACAATCCTTTCTCAAAGGCTGAAAAAATCCAAAAACACTCCACTTAAATACATACATAGCCACAGGTGGCTCACATAACAGACCTAATAAAAAGTCTCATTACTAATCATTGTAACAAAACAGTGAAGGAGGAATAACACCACCAATTTAAAATTCCAACCAATCAAAACTTGTAAGACTTCATGTCCATTCAATTATAAAATTATCTATTTAATTTATATGACAGACCTAATACAACACTACTGTTTTGGCATATATAAAGCTTCAACTATCTAACCACTATTAACAACCATAACAACATAAAGCACATTTGCTGGAGCTGGAAGGATACTGCTTTCTTCAACTGCGAGCTGTGTGAGAAATTCTATATTGCACTTGATATCTGCAACAAACGTGCACTTTTGCTTAATTCTGTGGGAGGTGAAACTAACTACCCTTGGTAATTGCTTTTTATTCACATATTTATTTAGGGTTTAACTAAGGGCTTGTAAACTCTGTTTATCTTGTTAGTAACTTCAGAAGGATTTAAATACTGCATTTGGGTAGGTCCTTGAGGTAGCTAGATTGTTACTAGGATTTGCTGACAGTTAAACTATTTTTAAATTTCAGGTGGCTGAGGAGTTGGAAAAGAAATTTGCAAACTCTGCTTATCTTGGAAGTAACCTCATAAGTGTTTAAATACTTCATTCTGGTTGTCCTTGGGGTAGCTGGATTGACTACTAGACTTTGGGACTGAAACTATTTTTAAATAATTTACTGGTGCGTAGGAGTTTGTGATAGTTAAACTCTTTTAAACAGAGTTACTGGGGTTAAGAAGTGGTCACAGAAAATCCTGCAGTGTGAACTGAAACACAGACAGCCTTAGGGGGCAGGACATTGTTTTCAGACCAAACAGGTTGTATTGGAACAGGAAGGGCTACATATAACCATTGGCAACAAATTGCCCTAGGTGGAGATATCCAGACTAGATCAGATTACTATAAGTCACTACAGGCTGCAATTTTCAAAGACACAAAGCACATTTGCTGGAGCTGGAAGGATACTGCTTTCTTCAACTGCGAGCTGTGTGAGAAATCTATATTGCACTTGATATCTGCAACAAATGTGCACTTTGCTTAATTCTGTGGGAGGTGAAACTAACTACCCTTGGTAATTGCTTTTATTCACATATTTATTTAGGGTTTAACCAAGAAGGGCTTGTAAACTCTGTTTATCTTGTTAGTAACTTCAGAAGGATTTAAATACTGCATTTGGGTAGGTCCTTGAGGTAGCTAGATTGTCTACTAGGATTTGCTGACAGTTAAACTATTTTTAAATTTCAGGTGGCTGAGGAGTTGAAAAAGAAACTTGCAAACTCTGCTTATCTTGGAAGTAACCTCATAAGTGTTTAAATACTTCATTCTGGTTGTCCCTTGGGGGTAGCTGGATTGACTACTAGGCTTTTGGGACTGAAACTATTTTTAAATAATTTACTGGTGCGTAGGAGTTTGTGATAGTTAAACTCTTTTTAAACAGAGTTACTGGGGTTAAGGAGTGGTCACAGAAAACCTGCAGTGTGAAACAGGAAAAGACGGTCTTTCAAGCAACAGAGAGGTGGTGGATTAAGGTTTACGTTTGTTTGTTACAATTTCTAAGATTTCAGTGCAGGAAGAGTTTAAAGCACAGCTGACTTATTTTGGGCGGACAGCTCTCAGAGCACAAACCACCAGGCCTGTTTTGGGGCTGGGAAGGTTTACCTGTGTCTGACTTGGATGTGTGGATTTTCTCTGATTGATTAGCAGGGTATTTCTCTATCAAATTGTTGTGTAGGGCATCTTCCCTGACAGGAAGGCACTCATTGCAGCAGTGGGTCAGAGCTTCTACCTGACTGTTTTGCGAGGCACAGTTTAGGCCCAACCCCTTCCACCCCTCACCCCACCCACCCCTGGAAATAGTTCCTTATACCTGGGGTTCTGACATCATTTCCTCAAGAGTGCAAGGTGCATGTCACTGTCATATCCTCTCTAGCACACTGCACTGACAATATAAGCATAAACATTGTGTAATATAAATATATATTTCTACATTACAAACCAATCACACACACAAAAAAAAAAAATGTGGGGAGTAGTGCAATGTAATGGCTGTGGGGCAGCAGTCTTCCGGGAGTCTTTCTGGAGGCTGAGATGCTGCCCTATTTGCAGACACCTGTCTGCCCTGAGGGAGGAAGTTGCCCGTCTTCAGGCCACACTGGACAGTAGTACGGGGACCTTCCCCCAGGCCACAATGGACAGTAGGAAGGGAACCTCCCCCATCCAGGGAGCACCAGAACCACCACCACTACCTCAGAGGTTGCAAAGAAAGCACAGCAGTTGGACCACAGTGGGCTCAGGAGGATGAGGATGGTGAAACAGAGGCACACCCAGTCAGATGTTACACACCACAATCCATACGCCATTCTGGGGAGCATAGCTCCTCTATAGATACACCCAGAGAGGAGACTAAGGAGGCTGAGGACAACTGTCACAAGGGAGGCCCACAGAAGGAGGCAGAGACACCACAAGGAAAGGAAGCAGCTCCTGGTGGGGACTCAATTATTAGGGATAGAACTGGGAGGAGCTGGGAAATCTGAGCAAGGTGCCTGCCTGGTGCCATGGCTGGAGGGACAGGAAGCATCCTCAGGATCACAACAACAGCTGCAAGGATTCTGAGTTGATGCATTGTCCACCTAGGGACAAATGACTTGGCTCATCATGAGGTTAGAGCAGTGCAGGAGGACATTGCAGAGTTGGGGAGGGGCCTAAGACAAGTAGCAAACACAGTATCCTTCTCAGAGGTGCTGCCTGTCAAAGGCATGGGGGAGGCAAGGGTAATTAGCACCATGCAGTTTAATGAATGGTTGAAAAAATGGTGCGGAGCACAGGGGTTTGGCTTCATTGGGGACTGGGGTTCCACCTGGAGGGACACCAGCCTATACTGGCAGGATGGTCTGCATCTGTCCAGGAAGGGAACAAGTCTTTTGAGCAATCGGTTTAAATGCTTCATTGCAAGCTTTTAAACTAGTCAATGGGGAGGTACTGACAAGCAGCAGAAAAATCCCAGCCTCTCCCTACAAAACAGGGTACTAAATGAGAAAAAGACCAAGGTAGAACGGTCAGTGGGGGATGCTGCAACAGAAGGTAAGGCCATCAAAAATGGAGAGCAATGAGTACCAATGCCCGTAGTCTAGGTAACAAGCTTCCTGAATTAGTGGCCTTGATGGAGAAGGAACATCTGGATATCGTGGCAGTCACAGAAACATGGTACACACAAAACCATGACTGGGACGTAAACATACCAGGATACACTATCTACAGGAGGGACAGGAGGGTAAAGAGGGGAGGAGTAGTTCTTTACATAAGGGAAGGAATAAAAGCAACAGAACAAAAGGGTAAACAGGGAGAAGAAGCACTGTGGGTAAATTTGGAGACAGGCAATGGCACCACAATCCGCACAGGGGTTGATACAGACCCCTTCTCAGGGGAGGAAGTGGACAAGGAAATGATAGAAAGTATACTTAGAATGGCAGAAAAGGGCAGATATTGCTGATGGGTGATCTGAATATGCCAGATGTAAACTGGGCGCAGTTGCAGCTGCCACTCAAGAGTGCAGTTATTCTAGATGCCCTACAGGGGCATGCATTAGACAACTAGTACTGGAGCCCACTCGAGAGGGAGCAATATTAGACTGATACTCTCAAATAGAGATGAGAGAGGATCACAGATGGAAGTGGGTAGCCATCTGGGAACTAACGACCATCGAACAGTATGGTTCACAATAAACACAGCAATAGAGTCAAGCCATACAAAGACAAAAGTACTGGACTTTAGGAGGGCTGACTTTGCCAAAATGGGTGAGTGCCTAAGGAATGCACTAGCAAATGGGCGGGAAGGAGGGGTGGAAGAACAATGGGGAATAATAAAAACTGCCATCACAAAGGTAACGAGCCTCTGTGTGAAGCAAATAAACAAAACAAGACGATGTAAGAAACCACTATGGTTCTCAAAGGAAGTGGCAGTGAAGGTTCAAGAGAAAAAGAAAGCATTCAGGAAGTACAAGGAATCGCAGCAGGAGCAGGACAGAGAACTGTATCAGTTAAAGCAAAAGGAGGCTGGGAAGGCAGTCAGAACAGCAAAGGCCCAAACTGAGGAAAAGATAGCCAACTCAGTTAAGAAGGGAATAAAACCTTTATAGGTACATCAGGAGCAAAGGAAGACCAAGGGAGGGATAGTGAGGCTTAATAAAGGGAGGGAGGGTGGGCAGAGGAGAATGTGAAAGGCAGAGATACTAAACAAATATTTTTGCTCAGTATTTACAAAGGAAGAGGGAGTACATAAAACAAACAGTAACACTCTGGATACAGAAGTTGATACCAGCCATTTACAGAAGAAAGGGTTCTGAAAGAACTCTAAAACTGAAGGTGGACAAAGCAATGGGGCCTGATGGGATTCATCCCAGAATTCTAAAAGAACAAAGGGTAGAACTAGTGACACCACTGACTACCCTCTTTAACAAATCATGGGAGGATGGGGTGGTACCCGAGGACTGGAGGAGGGCAGATGTGATTCCCTTCACAAAGTGGGAGCAAGGCAGAAGCAGGAAACTATAGACCTGTTAGTTTAACCTCAGTGATAGGGAAAATGATGGAATCACTTCTAAAGGAAAGAATTGTCGCGTATCTAGAGGCCAGAAGGGCACAGGACCCTAGGCAGCATGGATTCACAGCGGGAAGGTCATGCCAGATGAATCTGATAGATTTCTTTGACTGGGTGACCAAAGTAGTAGATCAAGGAGGGGCTGTGGACATGGCCTACCTAGACTTTAGCAAGGCATTTGACACAGTTCCACACAAAAGATTAATATATAAGTTAGCCAGCCTGGGAGTGGGTCCCAAGATGACAGCCTGGGTAAAGAATTGGCTGGAGAATAGGACACAGAGAGTAATAGTAAATGGAGTCCACTCAGAAGAAAGGAGGGTTACTAGCGGGTACCGTAGGGTTCAGATAGGACCAGTCCTCTATGTCTTTATGTTTACATTGCAGAAGGACTGGAAAGAAAAGTATGTCTCTTTGCAGATGACACTAAGATCTGCAACAGAGTTGATGCACAGGGTGGGGTGGAAAGGATGAGAAGGGACTTGGCAAGGTTAGAGGAATGGTCAAATGTATGGCAGCTTAGATTCAATGCTAAGAAGTGCATTAGGGAAACAAAAACCCAGGGGAAGAGTACACAATGGGGAGTGAGATACTAACAACAACAAAAATGGAAAGGGACCTGGGGGTAGTCATATCAGATGACCTAAAGGTGGGCAAGCAATGTGAGAAGGCAGCAAGGAGGGTGGGGGGATACTGGGATGCATAGGAAGGCATCACCAGTAGAAAACAGGAAGTTATCCTCTGTACAGACAGCTGGTGAGACCCCATCTGGAGTACTGCGTGCAGTTCTGGAGACCCAATATCCGCAAAGACATAGACAGGATGGAAGCTGTCCAGAGGAGGGCAACTAAAATGGTGCAGGGTCTGCACTGGAGGACATATGAAGAGAGACTTAAGGAGCTTAATATGTATAGCCTCGAGGAAAGGAGGGAGAGTGGGGACATGATAGAAACTTTCAAGTACCTCAAGGGAATCAACAAAGTCCAAGAGGGTAGCATCTTTCAAAAAAAGAGGTGTGCAAGAACAAGAGGGCACAATTTGAAGATAGAGGGGGGCGGCTCAGAGGTAATTTAAGGAAGTATTTTTTCACAGAGAGGGTTGTGGATGCATGGAATGGCCTTCCGGAGGAGGTTGTGGAGTCAAAATCAGTGGTGGAATTCAAGCATGCATGGGATAGTCATAAGGCAATTCTGGGGGGTGGGGGTAGGAAGAAGTAGGCTGCTGGTTAACTAGGATCTGCAGCTTATCCAGTAGGTAGGGAAATGGGCAGACTGGGTGGGCCAAGCGGTCCTTATCTGCCGTCAAATTCTATGTTTCTATGAGAGGCTGACACATTAGATACAAGAAAGAACATATATTAACTAATTCAGCGTTTCTTAAGATAGGGGTAAATTTCTAATGGCCCATTTAGTCCCGGGCTAAGGTTAGCCCTCAAAGTTAAAATCCAAAAACTCTCCCTACGTAAGACAAGATTGTCATAATCTTCCCCCATGGGGTTACAGCAAATCCAATCAATTGCCATAAATTTAAAAGAATGAGAGAGAGTGTCACTGGTTTTGATAGTATGGACTGCTGTAGCATACGTAGTATCATTTCTCTGAATTGCTCTAACATGTTCCCCCACCCTTACCTTAAACTTCTAATTGTTTTGCCTACATAGAATGCTCTATATTTACATGTTGCCAGATAAATAACACTCTCTGTGTTGCATGTAATACACTGTCTTACTTGAAAAACCTTTTCATTATTGATACTTGAAAATTGTTTGTCTTGAAAAATAAAATCACAATAAACACATTTTCTACACTTAAAGTCCCCTTTCATTTTGTTTAGCCACATCTCTTGATTGTTTCTGAAAAGTATGTCATATATTTTTGGGACTCTAAGAGGGAAACAGTTCTCTGATCTAACGTAGAACACACTTACAGAGGTAACACCTTTGATAGCAAAGATCTAAATGTATTGTGGTAGGAGTTTTGTTCTATATGTTTCCCTTGTTTCTTTTATAGACTGTAAGCTCATATTTGTTCTGTATTTTATCTTACTTATTTTACAATTTTTAGTAAACCACCTTTTCTTAAGATACTGCCTTTGTCTCCTCAGTCATTTTTTACATGTTACTGATGAACTGATATTAAGTCTGACAACTGTTCAAGGGCTTGATGGTGTTACTAAGCTTGGGAAAAGGTAAGAATATACCTAAGGTCTCTTACAGAGTTTTTAGGGTTCATTTTGGATACCTGGTTAGGTGCCCCTGGGCGAAGGATTGTACCACATTCCCCGAAGAGGGCACATATCCGAGCCTGTTAAATGGGTATGCTAGCATAAGGTTCGCAGTTTGAATCCCCCCAGTACTCGAGGCTAAAGGTGATTCAGACCCAAAACAGATAGGAGGATTACCCTGTCTGATACCTGTTCACACTAATGCGCTCTGAGGTTGGCACCCATGGGAGCAGAAGGCTTGACCTGCGCAGTGCATTTGTGACAGTGTTCCCCCAAATTTTATTGCCTTTGATTTCTCTAGATTGATTTTGCACCCCGAGACCCGACCAAAGTCCTGGAGCTCTCCGCTCAGGGCTGGAAGCGAGGTCCCGTACGAGGTTAAGAAGAAAAGGGAGTCATCACTGTACAGGGATATTTTGTGTATCCTGCTCCCAGCCCAGATACTCTGTATTGCCTCGTTCTCCCTCACTGCCAGAGGTTCGATACAGAGTGCAAACAACAGTGGGGAGAAAGGGCACCCCTGCCGGGTCCCTCTGGTAAGGTGGAATCTTTCAGTGGTGTACCCATTGACCCTCACTGTCACCTAAAGTGAGGCATACAAGGCTTTCACTCCTTCCCTAAACTGAAGGCCCAACCCCATCTGACTCAGGGTCCTGTGCAGGAACCTCCAGTTCACCTGGTCAAAGGCCTTTTCCGCATTCATAAACACTGCCAGAGTAGGTTCCCCAGAGGCCTACTGGCAGGTAATAAGGTTGAGGAGATGCTTTGTGTTGTCATGGATTAGTCTTCCATTTATGAAGCCCGTTTGATCTGGGTGGACCAAGCTCTGCACACAACCCTGCAGCCGGCATGCCAGAACAGAGATGTACAATTTCTGGTCAACACTGAGGAGTGAGACTGGCCTGTATGAACTACAGACATCTGGGCCCTTCCCTTCTTTGCATATCACTGAGATCTGGGAGTACTGCCAACTGGGTGGGGCCCCCTCTCCCTCCTGAATTTCTTGGCACATCCTCCCCAGCAAAGGAGTCAGTTCTGGTCGCAAGGCCTTGTACAATTCAGCCGCTAATCCATCTGGGTTAGATGCCTTTCCTACTTTCACCTCCCTGATACTATTATGGACCTCCCCATCTATTATGTGGGCATCCAGCTTCTCCATCTCTTCTTGTGAGAGTTTACTGAGTTTTACTCTCTGAAAGAAGACCTCCAGTTTGTCGGTTCTTGGCGACAGAGTTGCCTGTAGAACTCCTGAAACTGTTTTGCTATGTTCTCTGGATCTGTGGTATGGCGGACTGGGCCCTTGGTCACTCTTAGTCTGAGGACCAATCTGCTGGCTACTTCCTTCCTGAGCTGCCAAGCCAGGAGTCTGCCTGCACGGTTGCCCGCTTTATAGAACCTCTGGTGGGTGTATCTCAATTGCCCCTCGATTTTGTCTTCGAGAAGTTTGTTCAGCCTCTACCTGGTTTCCTCCAAATTGGCAGTTTCTGCTCCTCGGCTGAATTTCCAACTCCTGGCACTCCCTAGGAAATCTCTTTCTGTGCTGTATTCTGGACTGAATTTTTGTATATGTAATTACTTATGTTATGCATCAATTGGTCTTATTTTACCTGCCAGTTTAGCTAGTCTATTACAAGCCTCTAGTCTAGCCTCTCGGTGTTACCTGCTGCTGTGAGACCAGTGCTGGACAAACTGCATTGAATAGTACCTGATATTTGACTGCTTAGACCTAGCTACTGTGCAAGATTGCTGCTTTTTTCCATTTCTGCTTCTACTGTCAAACCCCGTCTCCTGTACTACGCTAGTCACTCTTCTAATTTTTAATTTCTCATCCCCACTTGCTATGCTATCTCTGTAAAAAGCTTAATTTCTTCTCTGCCTTACCTACATACCCTCCTCTTACACCCTCTCCTGCTGTTCTGTCCTCTTCAGACATCCCCGCACCAAAGCACAGAAACCCCCTTCCTGTTAACACCTCTTCTATCTCTGAATAACTGCCCTGTACTTACTCACCCTTACCTCGTGCTTTGTCTTTTCCCATTGCCTGCTCCTCACTTTTAGCTTGCTACTCTACTCTGGTTATTTAATCCTCTGTCTTTTCCCTCTTGTTCCACGGACAGCCCATCTGCGGGCTTCTCAAACTGCTGCTGTGGCCCCGGCACTCTCCGATCCAGCCGCAGTTAACAGACCACCTGACTGACCCCTGGACAGATTCAGGTACGCACTGAACTTCCGAAACACGCAGTTTTGAATGCCGCTGTTTTGACTGGATGCCCAGCGGAGGAGTCAGGCACTAACTGGCAGTTTCTGCTCCTAAGCTGAATTTCCAACTCCTGGCCCTCTGTGCTCCCTGATCTCGGGGATATCTCTTTTAGTGCTGTGTTCTGGACTGAATTTTTCACCTCCCCTCACAGTATTAAATAGACCCTTGCTCTGCCCCTCTCCTCAGCCTAGCAGCCGATTGGTCACTCCACTGCTGCACATTCTTATTGCTACTGGCCTGTCTTCAATACCTGACTTGACCCACTCTCTTACCACCCCTTTTAAAAGCAATGTTGCCCACAGGGTTTCACAAAATGAGTACCTCCCTGGACTTACTACTAGCTATATCACTGAACGGACTATTAATAACCACAGATTTTTGTGCATCAATACTAGCTGCAGACCAGTCATGCCTAAACCAATTTTTGTCTACTCATTCACCCCCATCCCCCTAAACTCTGTGATTTGCCATGAGTTAATGTCCCATGACTTCACAATCCTTGTCATACTATCAAACTATCAGAAGCGCTTACTGGGCCGCTTCGTGCACTCCCTTTCCATATGGTGCCCTTTGTGTGCCCCCCAACCACTCCCCTCTTTTTCTTCCTCCTCCTCCTTGCGGTAGATGTGGAAAGCAACCCAGGCCCTGCTGACATGCATATCAACTCCTCTGATGTATCTTGGGCAAGGAATGCAGGCCTTAAAACTGCACACGTGAATATATGTAGCCTCCCAGCAAAGTTCGCTGAACTTGAGGCATGGGTGACCATGTATAAGCCCCACATGCTAGGCCTCTCCGAGACCTGGCTAAAACCATGTCACTCGGACACCTTGTATCCTCTTCCCAGCTATTCCCTTCTACGCCTAGACAGGACGGGCAAGAAGAGGGGTGGGGTGTGGCACTCTATGTGAAGGATCATATATCTGCCTCCTGCATTGGCTCCTCAACCCCCTCAACTAGTGAGTGGCTTCTCGCCGTGATCACCCTGGGTAACAAAAAAAAAAAACTACACCATGGATGCTGCTACAATCCTCCCACTGGGGGCATCCAGGGCCTAGCCTGCTTTTTGGATGGGCTTGGGTGCATCTCACCCCCCAGAGATACCATAATAATTGGGGATTTTAATCTCAACTGGTCAGGTGACTCTGTGCCATTATATGCCAGCTTACTGAAGGCACATAGCTTGGCGCATGTAATCTCCTTCACCACTAGGCACAACCTTCATTCACCTAACCACTCCACTCTCTACTGGATCGCCACTAATAGGTTAAGAGTTGGTCCTCCAGGCTAGCACTATGTCTGACTCCGTAAGTTACCATGCTCCCACATTTATAATCGTAATCAACAAGTACAAATGTCCACCCTCCAAATTACTGTCCTTCAGGAAATTCAACCACCAGGATCCCGATACAGTTATTAGGGATGCAATGACTGCTGACTGGTCCGTCCTCTACCTGCAAAATAACATCTCTACTGCAGTCACTTGTCTCACTAATGTCCTCCACAAATTACAGGACGAGCATTTCCTCCTCACTACCAGAAGGATCAGAGGAGGCTGCACACGATGGGCATCAAAGGAACTTCTAGTGAAAATGAAAGAAAGGGACCGCAAATGGAAAGCCTACAAGGCATTCCTCACCCCCATCTTTGGAATGCCTATGGGCAACAATGCAACATATGTAAACAGGCAGCCGAATCATTAAAACGTAAGTACTACCTCTCGCAGCAGAGTAGCTCTCTCAGGAACCCTCGTAATTTCTGGGCCGCCATTGGGTCCATATTAAACCCTTGTACAGGTAACCAGATTACCCAGATCAAAACCCCCTTGGGTAACATCTCAGATTCATCTAAAATTGCGGACACGTTCAACACCATGGTTCACCGACCTATCTGCCTATCTCAACAGACTCCCCCCTCAACCACCCGTTGGAGGGAACATCAGCCAACACTGCCCTCCTTCTCATGTTAATCCCGCCTCCCCACCCGCCTTTTATTTTAAGATCATTAGCCAGAGAGTCACTACCAAACTCCTGAAGGCACTGCCAGGCAATGATGGTCTTTACCCGGTTTTGCTAAAACTGATTTCCTCTGCCATTGTCAAACCCCTTAATTTCATCTTCAACCTTGCCCTCTCATCTTCCACTGTGCCAGACTCCTGGAAGCTTGCATGTTACCCCTATTTTCAAAACCGGTGACCGACTTGCACCAGAAAACTACAGGCCCATCTCTCTCCTCCCTCATCTCAGTAAATTATTTGAAAAAAATCATTACCAGTTATCTGAACACCTGGAAAAGTACAACCTCCGATGCCCCCTCCAACACCGTTTTTGCAAACTTCATAGTACCTCTCCTGTCCTGACACTTTTTACAGACTACATCCTTAGAAATATGAACAAGGGGAAGGCCACAGGTGTGTTATTTTGTGGATCTGTTCAAGGCGTTTGACCTAGCTAACTACCAACTTCTTAACACCACTCTTCGCAGTTTTGGTTGCTCATCTAACACTACATCCTGGTTCCACAGTTATCTATCTGGTAGATCCCAGAATGTCATCATAGGCAAAGTACACTCTTCCACTTTACCTATTGGTATTACTGGTGTCTCCCAGGGCTCAATACTTGGCCCTTTGCTTTTTTCCATGTTTATAAACACGCTCCTAGCAGATAGCCTCACCTGCAACTCACTCCTCTATGCCTATGATTTAGTCCTCTACCATAGTGACAACTTGCTTGAATCTATCTCATCCACCCTCTCGGTCAACTATGGCACTGCTCACAACTGGTTCCTCTCCAACAAACTGACAGTCAATAACAAGAAGACTAAGGCTATGCTCTTTGGCTCCAAACCCTTCCTGACCAAGGCCGCCAAAGTCAACTCGTCCCTCCTGGTTCACACCCCTGCAGGTCCACCACTTGACATTGTCCCCACTTTCAAATACCCTGGTGTTACTCTCGACCCCTCTCTTACTTTTGTGGAACACATCAACACCACCGTGCGCAAAATCCACCAAAGACTTGGTGCTGCTTATAGGCTAAAGCAACTACTATCCATGGAAGCTCACCTTGCCATTGTGCTAGGCAGTCTTCTGCCCCTGTTAGACTACTGCTCCTGTTTACTCTCTCGTGTCCTCCTCATTGCGCATTCGTTTAAATTCCACTTACAATTCCATATGCCGCTCTGTGCTTCAAGCTCCTTACTCCACCCACCACTGTGCTCTCTACCAGTCACTTGGATGGCTCCCATTACAGGGTCGCTTTGACTATACCATGGGTTGTCTAACTGCAAACTCCCTCAGGAGCCACCAGTCATCACCCTACTCTTCTCTTCTCACAGACATCTGAGTTGTACCTAGGAGCCTCAGGATAACCTCTGTTCCCCCACTCAATGTGCCACGTACATCTTCTGTCATGGGCAGTCGAGCTTTCTCAGTCTCTGCCCCCACCCTGTGGAATAAATTACCTGCATCATTCTGCTCCTCTGACAGCCATCTGTCCTTCGAAACCAATCTGCACAACTGGCTTCCAGTTGGGTCAGGCTGTAAATGCCCCCAAGACAATACTAGAGGGAGTGGGTTATCAAGACGCTAGGATCTGGTGAGCTGTTGGGACAACTCCATCACCCTTCATTTCTGGCCTTTCCCACTCTGTTTGTCCCTTAGCTTTCTCTGCCAGCATCAATTGCCCCCAAGATAACACCAGTAGGTGCAGGCCATCGTGGCACCAAGACCTGCTGTGCCATCTTTTGGGACCCCTCCCCTTCCTCCAAATCACCTCGCTGTTGCCCCCTAGCCTTCTCTACCTGCATCATATCTCACGGTACTCTCTGCTCTCCTAACCTGTTCTTACCTCTTTGAGGTACTACTGATCCACTATTTTGATATTTCTCTTGCAAGTCTGAGCTTCTATGCACCTAATTATCCTGTATCACTGTCAGCTTGTATAGCTTGTATGCTCTATGTAAACTTCCATGCGTCTACTAATTTAGCCTACTGCCCACTGTTACAGCAGGTAGGCATATTAGATAGACCCTGAACACTGAAACTATGCTTGCAGACCTGCTTTGTCTCCATCACGTTAATTACCTCGTCTGGAGGTACAATACCAAATCTCGTATAATATTGTATTATATGTATTACTCTGTACTAGAGATGGGCGGATATCTGACCCGATAAAACAATCCAGTCACATATCCATGATTTTTGGAAGTTCCGATCCGGGCGGATAGTAGCCCTTTAAGAGGTCAGATCCCTTTATTTACTTTAATTACATGAGCACCTGTTAATTATGCACCTGATCACTTTTAAGTTCCCTTATAAGTGATGCTCTACTGTGAAGAATATTGTGCTGGGGGTGGGACGAGAGACCAACAGAGCAAAGCGTTCAGCGCAATGCAGAAGTGAGCGGGAGCTTTCATCTAGAATGGCAAACAAACGTCTAGTACAGAATTATTTTGTAGTTGACAAAGAGTCTGAGGCTAAAGCTAAGTGTTGTCTCTGTATCACTCCAATGTATATAAGTCGAGGCTCATCTGTAAAAAGGTTTGGCACCTCTGGCTTGCTCAATCATTTACGAAACAAACATAGAAAAGAGTATTCCGAATTGTAAACTGAAAAAGCTAAAGTGGAATTGGAGCAACAGGCTGAGTCCTCATGTGAGCTGCCAGCCAAGAAAATAAAGAGGGAGTTTCAAACAATCGAAAACTGCACTGCCTGTTCAAAACCATACCCAAGCGAACACCCAAGGGCAGCTGAAATTACCTGTGCTGTTGCTGAGATGATTGCCCTAGATGAGCAGCCATTTACATTTGTTGAAAATGCCAGTTTCAAAAGACTGACTGCAGTGCTTAAGCAGAGATATTGCTTACCTTCGCGCAGTAATTTCTCCAAAGTTAAAATCCCTGAAATGAACAATAAACTGAGATGTAAGATGCAGGTGGAATTAGCTAATGTTACCTCATTTGGCTTTACTACTGACACCTGGACAGCAGAGTGTTCTATTATATCCTATCTCCCTATCACAGCCCACTGGATAGATGACCGCTTTAAAAGGCAATCAGCCTTGCTTCAAGCAAGCACCTCTCAGATAAGCACACAGGGGAAAATCTCTCTAAAGAGTTTCTGCAAGTTCTTGACACCTGGGGAATAGTGCCCATGAAAAGGCACCTTGTCATTAGAGATAATGGCCCCAACACGCAGACTGAGCTCTGATAGTGCCAGCATTTCTGATGTGATCCCCACCGCTACCACCCTATATCACAGTATTGAAAGTATTAAAGTCCCTGGGCTACTATCAATGAAAAATGCCTTACTAGCTTCTATGGAAAAACGACTGATGCACCACGAGTCAACAAAAGAGGCTGTTGTAGTTACAGTGCTGGATGCTCGATATAAAATTCAGTTCTTTCGCACCGAATGTGGCAGAAGTTTTGCAAAGGCCATTCTTAAACAACTTGTGGATGAACTCACAGATGATCCAGCTGCAACCGCCAAAAGCACAACTGGCCCCCCCGTAATTGACCCTGAAGTAGAGGCAAATGATCCATGGGAGGTGTACTCACAAAATAAAGCTCTACCTGAAGACTGTAAATTAGCATACTCATTTTGGGATTACTAAAGTTCACAATCTGCCAGATTAGTATAATTTTTTTTCTTTTCAGCTTCTACAATTGATGGGATACCGTAGCGCAACACGGAGCTGGATGCATATCTCTCGGAGAACATTGCGCCCCCAAAAAAAAGCACACCTGATGCACTGCAGTTTTGGAGATTGAATTCTTGCCGTTTACCTACTCTGGCTACGATCGCAAAATGCTATTTGGCTCCACCCCCAACCAGTGTCCCTAGCGAAACGATATTCAGTGTGGCAGGAGATATTATAACAGACCATAGGTCTCGTCTGTTACCAAACACTGCCAATATGCTTCTGTTCATTAAGGAAAACTTGGACAATTTTTGATGAGCTCACTTTGATTTTAAAAATATATTTTTTATAATTTCTCTACCGAAAATAAAAAAGAAACATTACAGTGAGTCATGTGTATGTAGTTAATTAATAATCCGAACCGATAAAATCCGATTCCGATTGGATATTACTTACATAAAATCCGGATCCGAAATATGGCTCAAAATTGGTATCCGCCCACCCCTACTCTGTACTGTTGCTACTTGTGTGCATCGTCTCTGTTGATTATGTTATTTGGCAGCCACATCTGTTGCCCGGGTCATGCCTGAAAATGGTCCAATGGATCAGTGCACTTACGTGGTTACCAAAGACAGACATGCATAAATAAATAAATCTCTTTTACTGTCTCATCCAAGACAATTTTATGCTCAGCTTCCAAATCAAAAAGTCTGGTCTCCAGGTCCAGTATTTCTTTTTGACTCATCCTTTTAAGGTCTGAGGCGTAGCTGATAATCTTGCCCATGATCACAGCCTTCAGGCCACCCCACCACATGGCTGATGTGGTGTCCTGTGTGGGGTTACATGTTATATATTTTTTCACCATGTCCCTCACAAGGTCTTTATATTCTTCCTTATTGAGAAGAGACATTAAGTCTCCACATGAAGTTCTTAACCTTTGGGGCTGGCCACAGTCTCATGGTTACCATCCCATGGTCCAACATGGTCCTGGGGAGTATTCTGGCCTCCTCCATCTTGTGAAGCCATGCCACTGACACCAGCATAAGATCTAGTCTTGAGTATGCCTGGTGGGGGGCTAACAGGTGTAGTTGCGGGTTTTTGGGTGTAGATGCCGCCATATCTCTACTAGGTCCAAGTCCCTGCTCAATCTGCCCAGTGTTTTAGTGGCTCAAGATGGATGGCCTAGCGTGCCCCCTGATTTGTCCACGGTAGGGTTGAGAATTGTGTTAAAATCTCCTCCTACCATGAACAACTCCCCTGGTGGTGGAGCTGCTTTAAGCCAACACCTCCTTGAGAAACACACGGTTTTCTACACCTCGGTTGGGAGCATATATATTCAAAGGCATGCAGGGCATCTCCCTGCATGTCTCAAGCAGAAGGTATCTCCCCCTCTGCATCTTGCTGCAGGTCAGTAAGCTCATAGGGGCAATTCTCGAGCATTATGATTGCCACCGCTCTTCTATGTGGGTGTGCAGTGTACAAAGCGCAATATGCCTGGCCCACCCACAATCTTTTCAGTTTTAACACTTTCCCCTGGGTCAAGGTCCATCTCTTAGAAACACAGAATTTGACGGCAGATAAGGACCGCTTGGCCCACCCAGTCTGCCCATTTCCCTACCTGATGGATAAGCTGCAGATGCTAGTTAATCAACAGGTTACTTCCTCCTGCACCCCACTAGAATTGCCTTATGCCTGTCCCATGCATTCTTGAATTCTCCCACTGTTCCTGACTCCACAACCTCCTCAGGAAGGCTGTTCCATGCATCCACAACTCTCTCTGTGAAAAAATACTTTCTGACATTACCTCTGAGCCATCCCCCCTCTATCTTCAAACTGTGCCCCCTTGTTCTTGCACATCTTTTCTTCTGAAAGATACTACCCTCTTGTACCTTGTTAATTCCCTTGAGATACTTGAAAGTTTCTATCATGTCCCTCCTTTCCTCAAGGGTATACATATTAAGCTGCTTTAGTCTCCCCTTGTATGTCTTCTGGTGCAGACCTTACACCATTTTGTTTGCCCTCCTCTGAACAGCCTCCACTCTATGTCTTTGCGGAGATGGGGTCTCCAGAATTGCATCCAGTACTCCAGATGGGGTCTCACTAATTGTCTGTAGAGAGGGATAACAACTTCCTGTTTTCTACTGTTGATGCCTCTCCCTATGCATCCCAGAATCCCCCCAGCCCTCCTTACTGCCTTCTCACATTGCTTGCCCACCTTTAGGTCATCTGATATAATTACTCCTAGGTCTCTTTCGATTTTTGTTGTTGTTATTAACTCACCCCCCATTGTGTACTCTTCCCCTGGGTTTTTGTTTCTCAGATGCATTACCTTGCACTTCTTTGCACTGAATCTGAGCTGCCACGTATTTGACCATTCCTCCAACCTTGCCAAGTCCCTTTTCATTCTTTCCACCCCACCTTGTGTATTAACCCTGTTGCAGATCTTTGCGTCATCTGCAAAGAGGCATACCTTTCCTTCCAGGTGCTCTCCAATGTCACTTATAAAGATATTAAAATGGACCGGTCCCAGTACCAAACCCTGCGGTACCCCGCTAGTTACCCTCCTTTCTTCACTGTGGACTCCATTTACTATTACCCTGTGCGTCCTGTTGTCCAGCCAGTTTTTTATCCAGGCTACCATTCTTGGAGGAATGCAATCTCTGTCCTAGCCCTTTTAAGCTTGTTAAGACCCTGGTTATTGACAATCATCTCAAATTATAAATATATATATTTCAACAGTAATACTATATATTTTCCAAACAAAAGTGATCCCATTATCGGTTACATTTTCATACAATGATTTGCACATATTTTTATATTAGCAGATATGCAAGGGAGGAAAAACAGACAGGAAGGAAAACTGAGAGACAGAGAGAGGCAAAGAATTGTGAGACTGTTCGGGTTGATCAAGTCCGAGGTCTCACATGGAAAATTTGGTTGCACTACCAGACAGAGCAGAGAGAGAAAATAAAAGATCCTTGCATTTAAACACTTTCTCCATAACAAATGGGACAGGGTCCTATTCTACCCTGTCACACACCCCCAAGAGGGAACCTGTTTCATCAGACAGATTTCCAAAACTTTCTATTCTCTAATAACATTTGCTGCTTTCAGAAATTAAGCACATTTGCATTATCAGTTTTCATATATCATTGCAGCAAACAGTACAGTTTAAACACATACATTTGTTTTCAACCTTCAGAACCCTCAATTCCTGATCCATATCTTGACAGAAAATCAGCACTGCTATTCTCTTTGCCAGATTTGTGAATCACCATGAATTTAAATGGCTGCAGTGTCAGGTACCACCTTGTGATTCTGGAATTTTTTTTTTATATTCATCTCATTTATCCGCCTGCTGCGGCGACTACCAGTGGGGGCATCCAGCCGTCGACCCTGCCTGCCAGGAGAGCACCAGGCTCACTCACATAATGGGGGATCCGGCACGGCCATCGCTGATCCGCTGGAGGGTCTCCCCATACCCTATCCAGCCAGACCAGTTCCGGATTCCCCCCCCAATGCGATTCCACGTGAGTCCTCCCGGCGAGGCAGGGCGCAGCCATCAGGCTGCACGGTCGCGCCCAGCCATTTCCACTTTTTTCCTCCCATTGGGAGGCAGACATCAATGATGTCTGTGCACATACGATATGAATAACCCGTCATGCTCCCCAGTCACACCAGCACAAAGCGGTACCTCTGGGCGTCCCGAGGATTGCCGCAGCACAGTGTGGATTCCCAGCCATCCCAGGACTAGGAGAGCTGTCTCCCGATGCTCAATCCTAGTCCTCCCTGCAACCCCGATGGCAGGGCTCGTTCCTGGACCGGGTGCAGCGTAGCCACGAGGGTGTAGCGTCCAGCACTCAACCCTCAGCGCCACCGGGCCGGCCCAATGTTTATCTTTCTTCTGGTTAAGCCAACACAGGGGACTGTGATCGGTTACAAGGACAAAATCAGCTCCTAGTAAATAAAATTTATGGGATTCCATGGACCACTTTGCTGCTAAACACTCCTTTTCGATAGTGGAGTACCTTTTCTCTGTCATGCAATTTCCTACTTATGTACAGAACAGGATCCTCTGCCCCATCTACATTTTGACTTAGGACTGCACCTAGGCCTACCTCGGATGCATCTGTTTGTAGCAGAAATGGTTTCTGAAAGTCTGGGCTTCTTAAAACAAGTTCTGAACATAATGCAGCCTTTATGGCCTGAAAAGCTTCATCACACTCTGGAGTCCATTTCATAATATTTGGGTACTGTTTTTTCGTTAGTTCAGTGAGGGGAGTAGCTAATTCAGCAAAGTTGGGAACAAATCTCCGACAATAACTAGCTAACCCTAAAAATAACCTGACATGTTTCTTTGTTTTAGGTACAGGGCTAACTACAGCTTCTATTTTAGAAATATCTGGCTTGACTTCTCCATTTCCCAACACACAGCCTAAATATCTGGTTTCCTGCATGCCCAATGCACTTCTGATGGGATTAATTGTCAGACTTGCATTTTTGATAGCTTGGATAACTCACCATAAGTGTTCCAGATGGCTGTTCCAGTCTGGACTGTACACCACGACATCATCCAGGTACGCAGCACAATAACCAGTGTGCGGGGGATAATATTACATCCATGTACCGCTGGAATGTAGCTGGCACACCATGTAAACCAAATGGCATGGTGGTGAACTGACAAAATCCTATACGGGTAGCAAATGCAGTTTTATCTCTGGATTCTTTAGCTTAAGGCATTTGCCAGTAACCCTTGGTGAGATACAGGGTACTGATGTACATTGCACTCCCCAGTCTGTCCACCAAATCATCTATTCTGGGCATAGGATAACTGTCAAATTCTGACACTTGATTAAGTTTCCTAAAATCAAGGCAGATTCTAACACCCCCTTCTTTTTTGTTTACAATTACCATGGGAGATGACCAAGCACTCCCTGACTCCTCTATGATACCCAATTCTTTCACTTTTTGTATTTCCTTAACCACATCAGCTCTTAACCGCTGTGGCAACCTGTATGTCTTTTGCCTAATAGGACAAGCATTCTTTGTCACTACTATGTGCTCAACCCCTTTTGCTCAGCCTGGTACCATGGTAAAAGTACTGTTAAATGTCTTTAGCACATTACGAATGTCTGCAGTTTGTTCTGAGGTTAAGGAGACATTCGCCTTTACATCATTAGCATTTACAGTTTGTTACAGTCTATCACAAGCTACATCAATATCTTTCTTATCAGTTTCTGGTAAAACCAGAAAAGCAGCTTTCGGCATTATTTCCAACCCATTTCTTGAGGAAGTTAGCATGGCATATCTTAGAAAGATTTTTCCTGTTAGGGGTCTCAGTCTCATAGTTAACAGTGCCAGTACGTCCTGGAACTTTATAGGGCCCTTGCCACTTCATTAACAGCTTATTATCTGTTGTGGGTAGCAGTAGCAAAACCTTTTCACCTGGCTTGAAAACTTTTTCCTTTACCTCATGGACATAATATACCTTCTGCTGGTTTTGGGACTCTTCCTGATTGCTATGGGCAATTTCAACATATTTTGCCAGCTTCTTTCTTAGGGCACACATGTAAGATGTTATAGATTTGTTTCTGAGTGTGGTTATCTTCCCACGTTTCTTTTATCACATCCAGTGGCCCTCTTGGCTGCTTACCATACAGCATTTCAAAAGGTGAAAACATTGTTGATGCCTGTGGCACTTCTCTGTAAGCAAAAAGTAGGTAAGGCAAGTATTGGCCCCAGTCCTTCCCTTCCCCTTTTACAAACCTTTTTAACATGCGTTTTAGGGTCTGGTTAAAATGCTCAACAAGACTGTCTCCCTGAGGGTGATAGGGGGAGGTTCTTGTGGCAGTGATACCTAGCAGTCTGTAAAGCTCTTTGAGCAGTACAGCACCAAAATTACTACCCTGATTAGTAATAATTTTTAGGTATGCCCAGTCTGCTGAAAATGTTGGCAACCTATGCTGCAACTTTTGGGGCTGCAACAGTATGCATTAGAACTGCTGCTGGGTATCGAATAACATAGTTGCATACTACCAGGATAAATCTATTACCTTTTTTACTTTTATCTAAAGGACCAATAACATACATTGCAATTCTCTCAAAAGGCATATCCATCAAGGGCAGGGGTACCTTGCTTTCTTACTGACTGGGGCTACTTTCTGACACTCAGCACAGGGATTATAATAGGTAGCAACATCTTCATGAATTCCAGGCCAGTCAAATCTATACAGCAATCTGGCAAGAGTGCGATCCCTCCCTGTGCGACCAGCCATAGGATTATCATATGCTATCTGTAATAACTCTGTTCTATACTTCTTTGGTATAACCAATTGTTCTGTCTGTTCCAGTGTCTGAGGTTTAACTCACACTCTCTACAGTAACCCATTACGTTTTTTAAACATTGGTCCACCCTGTTTTTGTTTTAACCCCAGCTGCTTAAAATAACCTTGAAGCGAAACATTGTTGGCTTATTCTGAAAGATAATCACAATCAGTTAATTTAGTTTTAGCATTTTCAGATTTTAACCCTTCATGTCCATCAGTCATTTGTTGCCACAGTTTCTTCAGGCTTCGTTTTTCTTTCCTGGATTTTTGGATCTTGGAGCTGTGCTCAAACAAGTCCGAATCAAAATCACTGAAAGGAAAAGTGTCCCCACTGTCTGAAACTGTCTTTGCCTGAGCTCGTCACCATGGCTGCTGAAACATCAGGATTTACTCCCTCTTTGATTAACTCAGTAAACCCTGGAAAGACATTTGCAATAATCACAGGTACAGGTAACTTAGGTACTACTTTCATTTTCATTTGGTGCGACACACCCGCACCAGGGTCTGTCTGCTTCCTGAATCAACAAGTCCCCTCACAGTCTTATTCCCCACCTTTACGTCTGTCAAGCACTTACCTCAATTTGCCAAGGACAAATCTACTCCAGTGCCACTCTCCTCACCATGGCAGTTTCTTGCAAAATGGCTTGTCCCATTACAGTTATAGCAGATAATGTCTTTGGGCCTACATTTGCCTCCCCCACCACAATTTCCATCAGGCTTGAAGTCCAAATGGGAAAAAAAAAGTGTGTCTCACCGGTGATTGGCTGCCACTTCGCTGCTGTGGCGACTGTCTGGCCACCCGGCAGCCTTCGGCCAAAGCAACAGCCTCCTCCCCACTCTCTGGTCGGTGCTCCCCCACCCACAGGTGCACATCTTTGGCAAGATACTGATGAATTGCTCCATGGCAAATGTGTTGATCTGTGGGAATGTTTTGCTCTCTGGTTGGATCCATTTTATCAGGAGTTCTCTGAGTTGGGTGAAGGCCTCTCGAGGACTGTCGACCAAGTTGTACGTCAGAGATCGAAATCTCTACCTGTAGGATTCTCCGGATAGGTCATAGCTTTTCACCAGATCATAGTTTTCTGACTGTGAAATGTCCATACTGCTGCAGGCAAGCTGGGCTTTCCCTGTCAGGTGAGGTACCAGTCTGATTGTCCACTGCTGCTTTGGCCACTGGCAGGCTGTGGCAACTCTTTCAAAGGTTGTCAGGTATGCCTCCATATCATCTGAGGGACAACTTAGTAAACTTAATGGTTTTTAAGTTGCTTGCAATTTGCTGCTTATGTGGGTCTGTGCCAGATCCTCTGCCTTTGATAGCTTGCAAGGCATCCAGCCATCGCTGATCCTGTCGCTGCACTCCTCTCCCATCTGCTGCTTCTGTCGCTGCATCCCTTTTTCTCTTTGCGTCTCAGTCTCTTTTTGTTGTATAGCCCACCATTTGAAAAAGTCCATGAGGCTTTCAGGTTCCGTTGCTGCCTGTTCTTTTTCCATAACTTGTGCTGACTGTACAATCTCAGACTAGACTTCTGTTTCTGTTAGTTTGGCTGCCATTGACCTGGTAACCACTCCTGGACTTACTTGCTGCTGCACAATCCATATCTTCCTTTGTGCTTCCCTGGTACCATACCTCTCAACTGTCCCTGATTTTCAAGGATGTCCCTGATTTGGCCTCAAAATTTTCCTCTGTCCCTCATAACATTTGTGTTTTTGTAACAGAACAATGAGGATTAATAACACAAAATCATGTCAAACATTGAAGTTACAGACTTCTTGTTCTTCAGAAAAATGCATCTTAACACAAATTTCTTTATTCTATCAGCTTTCTGAGTGAATAGTACCAGTTTTTAAGAGGTGTCCCTGATTTGGGGTCTTTGTCCCCGATTTTTTTAAGCCTTGTCCCTGATTCACGAGGCAAGAGTTTGAGAGGTATGCCTGGTACTAGGTCCAGTACCCACGCACAAACTCCTGTCTTAGGGTATTCACGGTGTAAATCCCACTACTAACACCATCTGTCATTGAGGCACAGATCAGAAAGCATAGGGAAAACCAGGAGCAGTTGTAGAATTCACCAGAAACATTTATTTACAGTAGCAATAACATAAAAAAATATAAACTTGTTCGTAATAACTGTACAGAGGCAAAATAAAATCTTCCTTCAGTCTCTGTGTCCCTTTTTCTTGTAATCTATCTTGCAGTTGCAGTTTAGCTCTTATAAGTCTTTTCAATCCGCACTCTTAGCAAACAGTTACCTGCAAGAGCTCCTGGTTCCCTACAGCCCCGTCTGTCCTCTCCGCTCGTCTGACGAGGTTGCTAGAGGTTCCCAGGGTGCGTCTAAAAACATCTGGTACCCGGGCATTTATGTTTGTGACACCATCCCTGTGGAACTCTCTACCTCATCAGATTAGAGAATGCAGGACCGTGGAGTGCTTTAAAACCAGCCTGAAAACAAATCTTTTCCAACAAGCTTTTATTGACTGATATTTATGATCGGGGATGTTTCTAAATTGAAGCTGAATTTGTGTTAGTTTTTTAAATTATTGTGAAGTGTTCTGTATGTGCAGCGCTTTGAAACTGGAATTGCGCTATATAAATAAAAATATTATTATCCTGTCCTTGTACATGTTCTCTTCCTGTAAGTTTTAGGAGCTGCTAGAAAACAGTGTGCTTCTTGAGGCCCCTACAGCTTTTGCAAAAGGCTCAACATTTGCACTCAACTAATCTCTAGAGTTTACAATCATCTCAAATTATAAATATATATATTTCAACAGTAATACTATATATTTTCCAAACAAAAGTGATCCCATTATTGGTTACATTTTCATACAATGCTTTGCACATATTTTTATATTAGCAGATATGCAAGAGAGGAAAAACAGACAGCAAGAGAAAACTGAGAGACAGACAGATGCAAAGAATTGTAAGACTGTTCGGGTTGATCAAGTCCGAAGTCTCACAGGGAAAATTTGGTTGCGCAACCAAAGAAGAAACAGAAAACAAATGATCCTTGCATTTAAACACTTTCTCCATAACAAATGGGACAAGGTCCTACTCTACCCTGTCACCCCCCCCCCCGTGCTGGCACCAAGGCGACCCGAGGTTGTTCCTGAACCCGGGGCGCCGGTGTGGCGTCCAGCACCTCAACCTTCAGCGCAACCAGGCCAGCCTAGTACGTAACCTTCTAGACACATATTGAGTACACCTACAACCACTTTCTCATCGAGAAGGCCAGGCCACCGCCCTCCCTCTGTGGGCTCCCGGGCTGCACTCTGGCTTCGTATCTTCCCAAACATGTGTTCCTGCTTGTATTTTCAGGGTCCCGTTTAGTCTCTAAGCCCCTGGACCAGCAGTGACTGTGCATGGGGCCCTCCCTTGATTTCCCCTGCTGCTCTGGGGTCATTCTTTTGAGGCCTCTAATTATCAGCAGGCCTTCCCTTCCCACATCAACCCCCCTCCCCCCCCACGGCACCCAGGCCAGGTCCAAAGCACTTCACTCTTCTGCTGGGTTGTGCAGCCCCAGAGCCCACAGCTTCATGACCCTGTGTTCACCATCCAACATGCGATAATAATCTCCTTTCCCTTTTGAGTGTGCATCCAGGGCTGTTTTTTAATGTGACCCCCACAGGCCATTCTTCCAAGCAATTCCCACTCCCCAGGTCTTCTCCCCCAAGTCCGTGGTGTCAGCGGAGGGGCCATGTGCCAACTGAGGTGTCGTCCTCCCCACTCCATTATCCTCTGTGTTCTGCAGATCGCTCAGAGCATTCGTCTCACCCTGAAGTTGGGAGAGTTCAGCCTCTTTTGGTATCCCTTCCATTCTGCCTCGACTGTCCAGCCCCCCTTCCCCCAAGAGAACACCTAGCCAACAAGTGCGATACATTGCTCCAGGCTCAGGGAGAGGCCCAGAGACCATCTGAAATCCACGGGTTGGTGCTCTCTGCAACCCCTAGTTGGTAGTCTCTAACTTCTGGTTTCAATCCCCTACCCAGCACCATCAGACCTCGTCCTTTCTGACCCTTTAGCCCTGTCATACTGCCTATGGCCTGCAATTTATGGAAAACTTGGGCCGTGCTCCGGCCCTTACCTCTTGTTGCAATCTGGTTCTCGAGGTCCACGGTGCTCGGCTTGTCCACTGAGGTCCAGCCTAGGGGAGCCTCTGGTTCCACTGGAGATGGGAGGGAGAGATCACTTCCACCTTTGCAGTTCCCAGCCCAACTTCTGGTCCTCGATCCTTGAGCATCTGGTTGTCTCTTTGCTATCCTGCTGGAGGGGCCGCCATTCCAATCGCCGGGACCCAAGAAAGCTGTGGAGAGGGGGAACAACAAAAAAAGAAGTTAGAAAGATATTCACTGTTATATGCATGTCTGCCTGCACTAACACCCCTCCCCCCAGTCCTGCACTATTTGGTATTTAACTATCCCATCATCTCTTTCCCATCCAACTTAAACTAAACTTAGTCTTCAGAGCAATAATGTTCACTTGAAGTGTGGTCTGAAAAGGAGGCCATCGCGAGGCGCCCCACATGTCTCTATCTTCAGTCTGTCATGGCAGATGAAAAGTTTGTTGGGTAGGCCGCCGAAGAGGCCCAACAGTCAGAGCATCCCAGGGAAGCTTGGTGACCACTTCAAGCAGTGGGACCGACGGTGGGCTGTTGGGACTTGCAAAGCCAGATTCCGTGCTGACCTCCTCCACTCAATGTCCCGAAAGTCTTGGAGAGGTAGGGTGCTCTCGCTTTCTAGAGCCAGAGAACTTGGACCACGGCTCCTCTTGAAACGGGTATTCTTGGTCTGGTGGGCCTGGTCTGGAAAAAAGGGTCTGAGGGACCCCTAGTTTTTGCAGGGTAGATCTCGCTTCCCCCAGGGTACGAAAGAACTGTGGACTCTCTGGGACGAAAATCTTGAGTTGGGCAGGCGCTATATAAGTGCATTTTGATGCTGTTTGTGGCTAAAAACTTTTTTATGTCAGTGATCACCTGCCTTTTCTGTTGTGTAATGGGAGTGAAGTCATGATCAAAATAGAGATGTCTGTCTCCGAATGGGATAGCTTTCTTAGCCCAGGAAGCCTGCACCACTCGGTTTTTTACCAGACAATCCAAGAATTTCAGTACAATGGATCCTGGGGTGGCATTAGGACCTGTTGGTTTCTTAGCTAAGGCCCTGTGCACCTGAACAACATTCAGATGCACATCTAGTGGGAGATCTAATACTTCTTTTAGGAAGGAATCTATGACGTCTTTCATCCTTCCTTCTTCTGTATCCTTGGGTACCCTGTATATGCGGAGGTTATCCCTCCTGGAGGAGGGCTCCAGATCACCAAGTTTATCGGTTAATTCTCTCTCTCTCTTTTCAACAGATACCTCAGGGTGTCATCATGCCTGCTAAAACAGCTGCATCCGTCTCCGTGAGGCCCGCCTTGAGGTCTGCAGTGCACAGCGAGACCTCAGCTAAGCCCTTGGAGGTTTCTGCAGCTGTTTTTTCAATTTTTTGCCTGGTCTCATTTATTTTGTTTAGCTCCTGGAATAGTCGGAGAGAGGGGATTGTAAATTCTTCCTCCATTTGCTCCTCATTGATTTCGGGAGACTGCAGCTGGGTGGTAGCGGCCTTGCCCTTACCTAGGGCCCTGGAGTTGCGTGGATCCGCCATCACTGTTGGTTTTAGAACTCCATTAAAGTCTCTTTTGGCCTTGTTTTTGGTGGCATTGTTCTCTCTAGTAGCTCCTCAGCCCATTCCGGTATATTGTTGGATGGGTCTGGGTGCCGGACAAGGAGATTATATTCGATTTTGTAATCCCGGCAGTCGTAGCTCTGATGTTCAGCAGCGCATCAGCTCAGAGGCAGAACCGTAAGTCCTCTACTGAAGTTTAACTGTGTGAGGTGCTTCCAGCATATGAGATACTGTAGGCTTTTCTATTAGTCGTTTCTTTTAGTGCCACGAGCAAGAAGGGGCTGGTGTAAACTAGAGAATTTGAAAGCAGCTGTGTGTACTGTACAAATCTAACAAGGCACACAGCACAAGTGCTTTACTCTCCACACCTTATCTCACATTCATTCAAGTTTTTTTTTTTTTTTAATCAACAGAATTCTGATATTGCAGGAAGGCCCTGCCAGCAACAGAAATCTAAATGTAGTTTTACCTTGGCATATGAGAGTCGGTCAGTTGGAAAGTCTATTCCCAGTAAAGGACGGGCTGTGTGAATCTGTGGCAGCCTGGTGTGTTTACTCAGCTCCGTTCCCATTCTATTTTTGTATTTTCTGTGGGAGCCTTAAAGAGCTAGTGACATGTTTATAACTTCAACAAAATCTAATACTTAGACACAGTCCGCCTTGTATTTCCGTTAGTTCTGTATTCCTCCTCCCCATTACTCATTACTGAGGTCATCTGTATGAAAACAGGACATTTGCTACTGAAGAGTTTGTCTATTCCTGCTGCTTTCTCCCTACCTGAAGTCACAGAGCACTGCCAGGATTAAGTGAATGCCACAGTTTCCTGCATGACAAAAGGGATTAATTGCCACTGAAACTACATTGCTTTATTCAGTAGGTCTGCTGCAGCATACTACAGAGTGCTTTAAAAGTGGGTTTCATCCTGGGGGACGCCACAATATATCCTAGTCTGATACTGTCCGAAAGAATACTGCATTAATACCATCTCATAGAATGTATTCACTACTTAAGATATTTTGTGCCACTTGAGAAAGTGCAAACTATACAACACTTAAATTCTGTAAACAGCTCCAAGGCACTGGGATTGATTATATCAAAGAAAACACTGAGGGAAGCTGGAAAGGTCATGTGTGGGCAACTGGTGACTCAGGATGCATTTCAGCAGCTGCTTATCCAACCTGCTCCCAGACAGGAATCAATTACATCAAAGTGGCTTGCCATGCAGGTGAAGTGTTGAAAACAACACAATCAATACGTCCTATGAAATAGCTTTTAGGAAACAACGGAATGGCTACAGCCACTTGAAAATTTCAAAAGGCGACACCTAAGGCAAAACTCAGTGCAAAATCTGTCATATCATTTATCTAAAGGACTAATTAAGGGTCATGAAGTGCTAAAATTTTGCAACTAAGCAAACACCCACAGCAGTTAATCTGGAACAAAAAATGTCACCCAATACAACTCATTCCTTTCATCAGTAATTTTTACAGGAGAGATGCATGGAAATGCAATGGTCTGTAGAGAAATGTATTGGGTAGCAATGGCATTTACACAGTTCACGCTGCGGCTGCAGATGTCAAGAAATTCCCACTGTTCTCATACAGTGAATGCTGGGGAAGCGCTCCTCTCTTTAAGTTGGGCACCCAGACACTGTATTTCTGGTCCTAATTGTGAAAAAGAAACATCAGAATCTAGCTAAATGTAGCCCGTTTAGTTAGGTTCTGGTGTTTCTTTTTTAAAATGACAAAAGTTTTTATATATTTTCCATGCTTTTTAGTTTGTGGGGAAAAAAACCAAATGGCGGCTGGTGAAAAATAAATTTTCCCCCACAAAAAAGGAACTGATCTCATGAGAAAGAATCCTTTTTCGTGAGGTCAATCCTTTGTCGAACTTTGTCCCTCTAATTTGGACAGTAAACTTCCCACTGAAAACAACGGGAACTTAAAAAACGGAATAACTTTGCAACAGAATAATATTTTCACCAACCAAGCATGTCAGTTCTGTTACCCAAACTGTATTTACCATACAAAAATCATACCAAAATTCCACACTGTCTGGACGCAAGGCGATGAGGAAAAAAACTGAAGGAAAAATAAAAGCAACTTTTAAGGTTTTTGCACTATCTGGATCTCAGAATTCATATATCTGACTGAAACTAAACTTGCCACATCAAGTGATCTACCCAACTGGACAGCACATACCAAATTTTGTGCAAACCCACTCATCAGTTGCAGTTATTAAAGTACAAAATTTGAGGTTTAACATTAAACAGGCTACTCAACCCTAACACACATACACACTCTCTCTCTCTCTATATATATATATATATATATATATATTATCACCACAGTAGTTAGGGTTGAGTAGACACTTTAATGTTAAACCTCAAATTTTGCACTTTAATAACTTTGTCACAGTTTGTCTGATTTGCCTGAAATTTTGCATATGTTGTTTGCTGCCAAAGATCTCTTGATCTGGCAAGTTTTGTTCCAGTTGGATGTGCAGATGTGGACCTGTTGAGTGCCAAAAAAAAGGTGAAAAATGCCACTTTTTTGTCAAATTGTTTGCTCATCTCTACAGAGTGAACGGTTTGTCCATTTTGTCTGAAATTTTCAGGGTATATGGGGACTGGGTCACTAAAGTGCCTTTTGAAGGTTTGGTGAAAAAATATAAATCCGTTCAAAAGTTATGAAACTTTTTTGTTTCCCATTATAACTATAGGGAAAACATATATGCACCACAACGTTAAGCGAAAGCCCGTTTTACTTTCGTGAATGGGGTTTTTACTTTTGTGCTACCGCCATCTTGTTTTCAGTTAGTGACGCGGAAAAAACGATGTAGCTCACAAAATACTGCTCCTTGGTAAACACCAACAGCTGGGTGTACCTAACAGGGGGCCCTAGGAACATGACCCTGGCGTTAGTTTTTTGTTGCATGCTCAAACATGTTTTTTCAAAATTTTCCTAAATTTTAGGCACGGAACTTATGCAAAAGTTCCATACATTTTTCGCAAATGTTCTGTGGTACTTTCTCGAAAGTCCGCAGTACTCAGCGAAAGCCCTGCGGATAAACTAATAGAATTTGTGAAAGCTGACAGTACTTTCGCGAAAATACCACAGGTAAACTGCCCACAAAAGAGTTTCTCTGCAACTTCATATAAAAGAAATGGTTAGGTCTTTTAGGCTGAAATTTACAGGGTAGCAAGGGCTTGTACCACAGGTGTGCCTTTTGCTGGTCTGGTGAAAAAAATTACACTGGTTCCATAGTTACAGCACTCTAAAGTTGCTAATTTTCCCATAGGGTAACTGTCGTCAAGGCACAGGTCAGGAAGCACAGAGAAAACCCAGGAGCAGTTGTAAAATTTACCAAAACTTTATTTATAGTAGCAGTAACATAAAAAAATATATAAACTTGTTCATAAGAATTATGTTCAGAGGCAAAATAAAATCTTTCTTGTAAATTTTCTAATTGCAGCTCAGCTCAGCTCTTGTATGTCTTTTCAACCCTCATCCTTAGCAAGCATCCTGTTGCAAAATGTTCTGTTCTCGTAAATATCAGGAGCTGGGGGAACACAGTATGCTTCCTGAGGCCCCTACAGCCCTTACAAAAGGCTCAGGCTTTTGCACTCAAGTAACCTCTAGAGTTTGCAATCATCTCAAATTATATATATATATATATATATATATATATATATATTTCAGCAATAATACAAAATATTTTCTAAACAAAAGTGATCCCATTATCAGTTTCATTCCATACATTGATCTGCATATAATTTTTATATCAGCTGATATAGATACGCATGAGAGGAAAAAGACAGCAAGAGAAAACTGAGAGACAGTACGAGGCAAAGAACTGCAAGACTGTTTGGGTTGATCAAGTCCGAAGTCTCACAGGAAAATCTGGTTGCGCAACCAGACATAGAAGAGACAGAGAAGGACAGATCCTTGCATTTAAACACTTTCTTCAAAACAAATGGGACAGGGTCCTTTTCTACCATGTTACAATACCACTGTGGCAGATGCGGTGTCTTTTGGCACCTGTATCTGGAAAAAAAATCAAGACACAGATTTTTCACTAAGAGCAGGTGTGCTAAGCACGTGTGGAGGTGGCCAGGTCATAAATACAACTGCGGTGGATGTTTTCCGAAGTCACTATGGCTCTGAGATATTGCCACATTTGCAGCAACAAGGGTTACCTGGAATGGCTCCAGGCCTGCACTATGACTGTGTATTTATGGGTAGATGGGAGCACAGGCAGGGGTGCCAACAGAAATTTCGGGGCCCGGGACACACCTTTAGGACTGGGTCCCCATCACCCTCCCTTCCCCTCTCGGCACACAGCATACAAGTCCTGCTCCAGACCAAACACCCCATCCATACCTCTCAACCTTTTGTCACTGAAATGAGGGACACGGACACTCAAAATGACTGACAATGACTCTCGTAATGAGGGAGACATCCTCACATATGGAGATGTAAGCTCAGAACACTGTGGAAACCATTACCTTATTTGTACACAGTTTCCTTTTTATTTAGCATCTTAGAATATTATTAATTTTGGCAGCCTTAATTTACAGCACATTCCATCTGTGTGCAACTCCTTTTCTATGAGAGACACAGCAATTTTGAAGGGTAAAATGAGGCATATCTCTCCTAATGAGGGACACTTGAGAGGTATGACCCAGTCCTCCTTCAGACCAAAGCCAGCCAGCAAACCAGGCTCTCTGGGCTCTCCTCCTCAGGCTCCATCCTATTCCTAGTAGTCTCTGCTCCCCAATCTGCCTATCATGGTGGAGGAGGCTTTGCAGAATGGCGGATGGAGGAGGCCAACCCCCCCCACTGAGTATCATCCCCGACCCCATCACACCACTTACTTGTTATGCAGCTGGTGTTTCTGCCAGTCGCTTGCTTCTCTCTCTTCTCCAACCCAGTCACCACCTGGCTCGCTCAGTGCTTTTACATTTCTGTCCCTTTAGATCACGTGTCTGACAGTCACAGCAAGGGCTGGCGCACACTCGGTCAGGACTCCCGAGTCTCAGTTTCTTGAGTTTCTCCTCTCAGGCCAGCGGGGTGGGGTGGGGTTGGGGGCACACCCACCAGGTCAACTTTTTCTTCTCCTCCTCTCCTTAAGTTCCCGCAACATCGCCAAAGTTTAAACCTGTCCAGCAGCACTGTATTGCTGACGCTTGGAGAGTTGGAGTCAGAGACTTCTTCCAAGTTCCAATGAAGCGCCAGCTGCACCATCACAATTTAAATTAAATACTGCTGCGTGGGTCAGCACTCTAGACGGGGCCTGGGGGTGGACAACTCGGAAGCACTTGCGGCAATGGGTCGGTGCATAAGCTAAGCATGGCACACACACTCCCATCAGGTTTCTCACAGCCCGCTCTCCCTGACGTGATGCCATGACCCCAAGTCACCGTCCTAAGCGTCCTTCACACATGCGCAGTTAATGCACACCGCCAGGAACAGTGGGACATTGAGTTCTAGGAGCCATGCCAACCCCAAAATATGGGATAACAGGCGTCCTGGTATGGATTTCATACAGCACCGACTGACCGCGGGGTTAAAATTGAGGTTCTGTCACAGAGTACGGCCAGGCCCCCCTAAGGCACTGGGCCCGGGACAGTTGCTCTGGCTCTCCCCCCCGTCGGCGGCCCAGAGTGCAGGCAGGGCCCACATATGGATACCATTTTGCAATAATGGGACTGCAGAGCTCTCCATTATGCAGTACTGGGAGTGCAGGGCCCACAGGGACATGCGAGATCATTAAAATATCTCTACATTTAAGCACAGATGGGTGTGCAGGGCCCACATGAAACTCAGAGACAATTACAAAATGTTTTGGGCCCCAAACTCCCACAACCACATACGAGTAACATTACACTTTCTCAAAAAGAAGGAAAATTCACTGAAAAATCTACGTTAATGCATCAATAAGGGTTATGCAAAACTGGGAGCACAGGGCCCTCCTGCACTATGCCTCTACACTTATGGGTGGAAGGGAGCACAGGGCCTGGAGGGCCCTCACTCCCACCTATGGATACCATTTTGAAAACCACTCCAAGCCCTGCACTCCCACCTATGGATCCTATTACTAAAACTGGTAACAGAAGGTCCTCCTGCGCTATGCCTCTACACTTATGGGTGGGTGGGGAGCAAAGGATTGGAGGGCCCTCGGCCCCACCTATGGATACAATTTTGCAAATCTGGGAGCACAGAGCCCTCCTGCACTATGTCTCTATGTACTTACGGGTGGGTGGGAGCACATGGCCCGGGCTCGCACATATGGATACCATTATGCAAAACTGAAAGCACAGGGCCCTACTGCGTTGTCTCTAGGCTTATGGGTAGGTGGAAGCGCAGGGCCCAGAGGGCCCGCACTCCCACCTATGGAAACCATTCTTCAAAACTGGCAGCACAGGGCCCTCCTGCGCTACGTCGCTATGATTATGGGTAGGTGGGAGTGCAGGGCCCAGAGGGCCCGTGCTCCGACATACAATATGGATATGAGTAACATTACACTTTCTCAAAAGGAAGGGAAATTCATTGCAAAAAACTCCGTTAATGCATCAGGGTTGATTTCACACTGACAACAGTCTGGAAATTCGATGTTAGGGGGATCTTTAGCAGAAGAAGGGACATGGTGTTGCCTCTGTATCACTCACTCAGGAGACCTAACCTGGAGTGCTGTGTCCAGTTCTGGAGGCTGCCCACTGCAATGACATCAACAGGGTGGAAGTGGTTCAGAGCTGGGCTATTAAAATGGTGCTGAACGAGAAACCATATGACAGCCTCTGCAGAAACTCAATATATACTCCCTAGAGGAGAGGAGGGTGAGAGGGAAATTACTGAGACAGGAGTGTGGAGGGGTTGTGGGATGACAGATGGACCAAACACCAAACTTAAAGTTCAACATAAAATCTGTGTGTGATGTTTATTCAAAATGCAGTAAATCTTCAGCAATGGCATATCCCTTCTTCAGTACATCAGTCTGTAGCAACAGACTATGCAAGTCTTTCCTCTACACTTAGCCAGCACCTGACTCACTGATCTAACTTATCAGTTGAGATTCAGCCTCCCCTATGTGGGCCTTGTTTGCTAAGTTGGTGGGGGCTCAAATAATAGTAATAAAATAAAAAAACAAGCTAAAGAGAAAGAACCTAAATGCAGAAGCACTGAAACAAGGGTTACCCCAAAGGGCATTGACAATAAGCCAAGTTTCAAAGAAACACATCACACATACTTCCATAATGCAAAGCATCAAGGGATATATGCAAATCACCATGCAATTTCAGACTTGTTCAGTTTACAGCAATTTACATGCATTTTAGATAGCAAAACTAACTTAATTTTTATCATGCAGTCCCCTAGTAACTTTTTACCTTTATCAAAAACACGTAGGGCGACGGTATTTTCAACAATTACAGGTTTTATACACATAAGATATATACAATATATTTTATGATACAGTGCCATTGCATACTAAATCCAACAATGAGGAACACAGCCTGTTGTTTTATATCAGCTCGGAGGTCACGACAATAACCTCCCTGTACGAGGACCTGAGAGGATAAAGGAAAATTAAAGAGGACACTATAGCACAGTCAAGAAAGGGAAGGGGGTGCCCATAGGTGGCCAACCTTATGGACTAGAAATTGTAAAGGATAGATTAGGCTAAGAAGTATAAGAGCTGTTGCAACAGATTTAAGAAAAGGTCAGTCCTCAAGAGTGGCAGGAGCTCCCTGTCACAATGAGTACCTCACAGGGGTGAACAAAGTGCAGAAGGAGAGTCTCTTGAGGAAGAGCACCAGAACATGGGAAGCATGCTATGAAGCTTCAGGGAGGGAAATTTAAGAGAGATTTGAGGAACTACTTCTTCACAGAAAGGGTGGTGGATACCTGGACAAGCCTGCCAGAAGAGGTGGTGGGGCAAAGACAGTGGGGAGTGTCAAACATCTCTGAACAGGCACATTGGTATAATAAATAGAGGTAAGTGAGGAGGGAGAGGCACCTGTGACCAAAGTGCAGGGTGTAGTGTTAAGTAGGGAAAATAGGGCAGACTAGATGGGCCTACCAGTTCTTTTCTGATGACAAATTTCATGTTTCTGCATAACAAAATCAGCAAGTTCAAGGCGCTGATAATGGAGTGCCCCAAGGTTATGTCCTCTCCCCCATGCTATTCGCACTGTATATGCTACCCTTGGGTGAGGTCATAAGGCAGTTTGGGCTTGGGAGTCATCGCTATGCCGATGATACCCAGCTCTACCTGTTTTTTACACCGGGAAGAACGGATGCAGTTGACGTGCTAAAGAAGTGCTTGTCTGAAATTCTGTCGTGGATTCATCTAATTGATTGGGGCTCAACCCAGGGAACACCGAAGTGTTGGTGGTTGAGCCAGGTTGGAAGGGGGGACTGGGGGCCTCTGGAGAGAATCTAGGGCTTTTTATTGACTCAGCCAAAGTAGAGGCCTCCTCTAAGGTGAGAAATTTGGGCATCCTTCTGGATGGTGAGCTGACACTTGATGCTCAGGTGTCAGCAGCTGTCTGGAATGGGTTTTACCATCTGCCAAATATTGTCTGAATTAAATTCCTTATCCCCCTGACAATCTGGCCACACTGATACATGCGTTTGTTACCTCAAGGCTCAACTACTTTAACACACTCTACCTCGGGGTCAGAGGGGGTACAATGCGGCACCTGCAGCTGTTGCAGAACGCTGCAGCCTGGCTACTGACAGATCTTCTGAGGTCCTGCCATATTATGCCAGTGCTGTATGAACTGCACTGGCTGCTACTGCACTGGCGCACCTCTTTTAAAATAGGTCTGCTGACCAATAGGGCTACCTGAAGGAACTTCTGCATCACTACATCCCTGGATGCTCCCTCTGATCAGCAAGGGAGGCCCTTCTGGAGGTCCCCAGAGCAAGACTAAAGCATTCAGGGGATCGGGCTTTTGAAGTGGCCGCTTTGATCTTCTGGATCTCTTTGCTGGGGTACTTGCAGGAGGCTCCTGCCCTGGAGATATTCAAAACAAAATGTCAATCTTTTTTCTTTCAACAAGCCTTTGGGGTCTAAGTAATAACAGAGTATGATAAGCAGTGTCACTGTTTTAGATTGATAGAGTTTATTTATATATTAGAGGGTCTCATTTGTATTTATTCTATGTTGCTGTCTGATTATATTTATATGTTGTCTGTTTATTTTTATATTTTGTAATGGAACACCGAGCCTTTGGGGAAGGCACCCAAAAGAAATGAAAATCTACTACTATTAACTACTAATATTGATTAGAAAATGGGCTTTTTATTTCCTGGGCTCCGATTGGCTGGTACCCCTGTCAGAGAGATACATTAACTTTCAACAGATGCCCAGGAAATAAAAAGTGCCAGTCAAAGTACCCCTTCACCCACACAAGGATCCTTGTGTCCATCTTGCTTGATGATTGACCAAAACCACCCCACTGAATTTGAAATCGCCGCCATTTATATCTCTCACTTAGCGAGAGATATTGGCCCCAACACTCTATACTTCACTGCCAACTCGGAAATGAAACCACATACAATCTTTCACTTGGCTTCTTCATGGCTATTTTTTAAATTTACTTTTATTTACAGTGCCACTTTCTACCATGCCCCGTGACTTTCTCTATACCTGAGCGCAGACTGCACTCGTCTCTCATTCCTCCCTCCTCCAGCAGTCTGTTCATTTGCTCCTGAAGAATTAAGCTTCCACTTTTCAGTTCTGCCGACTGCCATTATGTGAACTGGTTCAACCTGCATTCCCGTCAACCCCACCTCCCGATGGTATTCCCATGTAACTGTCTTTTCTTTTTTAACAAAAAAACAGAGTTTCACTGCAGACGGCTTTTTGCTCTTGCTAACCGGCGACCAAGCATGATGGCAAACCAAAGAGCCCCCCTCCCCTGAGAAGAAGCTCAGCACCCACACACCTCCAGAAGCCCACAAACTTTAACCCCATCCCCAAAATCCTGCCTGAACCCTTCAAGACACTAATGGTGTTCCTGCAAGCAGCACTACCCTACATAAGAAGCACTTCCATTCTGTCGCAGACTGTCCCCGTAATGGGAAAAAGAAAAAAAAAAAAAAAAAAAAAAGAAAAGTACACTTTTCAGTCTATTTAACATAATGCAGTTGCGCTCTGTGACAACAGCAGGCTTTTAAAGGAACTGCAGACTCCTGCCACATTTGAAAGACATGAAAGGTACCTGTCGCAGATCAGAAGGCTACATTCTTCTGTTCTGCCGAGCACTGATCAAACCAAACAAAATAAAGGGTTCTCTCTCCTACACCTCTCCAATATAAAAAAAGGAACAGCAAAAGGCAGGCCTGCAAATTAAACTGTTCCATGGGGGTTGGCTGGGTGTTGACTGAAGGGGGGAAAAAAAGACAACGAACTCCATAGAGCAATGATTGTAGCTCTACCTGTGATCCTGTGTGATACCCTGCTCTGTTCCTGGCAACCAGGACCAAAACTTTCAACCTTCAACTACAGAAGCTGTAGATGGATAGTATAGGTGGAGGAACTATTTTATTTGAACACATGACAAACTTTTTTTTAAATAAACTTATTTTGCTTTACAATGCCCATTTTTTAAGTGCAATAATACCCTCCAGGGTGGGTGGTATGGGCAAAACCGGACCTTCCAGAGGCCATAAGGCCCTCCTACCTGTGGCGTTGGGCCTCATTACACCCCTGAGCAGTCCGGTATTGCCCAATACCGCCCACTCTGTCAGATATTATTGCTTGTGGTGAACCTTGTGGCCATAATAGAAACATGAGCTTTGGAAAAATAATGACTGGGAACTGCTGGTCCCCAAGTACTCAGTGTTCAGGAGGGATAGAAGAACAGGTAGAGGGGGATGAGTAGCCCTTTTTGTCATGGATGGCACTGAGGTAGCAGAAGATGGGTGCATCAGGGGTAGTAATGGGGAGACAAGAGTCGTCGTTGGTGCAATTCACAGCAGCGCTGGGCAAGAAACTGTGCTTGGCGTGATCTTTAGACCTCTCAGGCAAGGGGAGGAATGGGACAGAGAGCTCAGGGAACAACCTGAAAGAGGGATGTCAGAGGGGGGTGTAGTGGTGATCTGAAACTACCAGACATCGACTGAGATGCTCCAGTGGCTGGGAGCGCCAGAAGTCAGGGCCTTGCTGGATGCCTTCTAAGACTGTCTACCGGTACAGCTAGTTAAGGAACCTACCAGACAGACTACACTTCTCTTTGTGGTGCTCACTAGTCGGAGGTGGTAGGCACTGTGGGAGAAGAGAAGCCACTGGGGAACAGTGACCAGAACTATGTTTGGTTCAAACTGGTCCATGGGCCCATAAATCCCAACTGAGAGCTTAAGTTCTTGATTTTAGGAAGACAGTCTTCAATACGCTGAGACAGCTGGTCAAGGATATTCTGGTAGGGGTGGACAACACAGGTGGAGTGGAAGAGAAATGGGGGTCCATTAAGGGGATTATTCTTAAGGCATATAAGGTATGCATGAGAACAGTAACCAGAAAGAACAGGTTCAGGAGACTTATGATTCTCGACAATGGTTAGGGTATAAAGAAAAGCAGTGGGGAAGAATGGACAGTATATTTACTGCAAAATAGGGGGTGCAAAGAGGGTGGTTAGGGAGGCAAAGCAGACACAGAGCTGCATACTGCGGAGGGAGGTCAATAGCACAGAAACAGGTTCTTCCAATATATTAGTGAAAAAAGGAAGAAAGGTGGGGAATCATTAGGCTAGCTGGGGAGGGTAGGGTGGAGGGGGAGGATGGGCAAAAGTCTGCCATCCTTAATCATTACTTCTGCTTGGTTTGCACTAGGGAGGATAGTAGGCCCTCGCCAGTTAGTGACATCAGATCAGTCACTAGGGGGATCCTGGAGATGAGGCAGCCATTATTTACAAGCTAAAGGGTCCAGAAAGGGCTGCCAACCCTAAAGATATGTAAGGCCCCAGGACCAGATGGGTTACATCAAATGTTACCTAGGGAACTGGCTGAGCCCCTGGTAGGTTTATCAACAGCTAACTAAGAACAGGGAATAGTTCCAGAATACTGGAGGGTGGCGGATGTAGTTCTGCTCCATATTTTGGGGGGGGAAGAACAAAGAATAAGCAAGGAAGTACAGACCTTACCTCTATTATAGGGAAACTGATGGAGTCATTGGTCAAGGAGGATCTTGGAGAAAGCAATGGTCTCCAGGATAGTAAACAGGAGGATTTGTATCAGGGAGGTCTTGTCAGATTTGCCAGATAGTTTTCTTTGACCGGGTGATGAAGGAAATGGATAGGGGCCACGCTGTGGATTTGCTCTACTTTGAGTTCTGCAAGGCTTTTGACTTGGTGCTTCAAAGATGCTTGCTGAAGAAGATGGAGAATCTGGTTCTGGCTAAGATCACAGTAAACTGGGTAGATAACTGGCTAAAGGGGAGGCAGCAGAGGGTTGTGGCCAACAGGGATAAATCAGAAGAAAGGGAGGTCACAAGTGGGGTACAACAGGGATCTGTCCTGGGTCTGGTCCTCTTCAATATGTTCACCAGCAACACTGGTAAGGAAATCTGGGGCAGGTTATGCCTCTTTGCGAATGGCACTAAGCTCCCTGTGGGAGTGTGGACAGTGACAAGAGAATCAAGGAAATGCAGAAACACTTACATAAGCTTGAGAGGTGGTCTAAGGTTTAGAAGTTGAAATTCAATGCCAAAAAGTGCAAGGTAGTGCATTTAGGGAACAAGAACACCAGAAGAGTATACTGGATGGGTGGGCGAGACTTAGCATTTTTAGCAGAAGCGAAGAGGTAATGCTTCCCCATATAGATCCTTATTGAGGTCACACCTGGAGTACTGTGCCAAGTTCTCGAGTCCTCGCCTCACAAACGATAGAGATAGACTGGAGATGATGTAGTGCAGGGTAAAAAAAAAAAACGATTCAGGGCCAACAGGGCAGGTCCTATGGAGCACCTCAAGGCACTAAACATGTGCCTGCTGGAGACCAGAAGTGAGAGGGAGATATGATACAGACCTTCAGGTTCATGAAAGGAATTAACAAAGTGAACTGTGGGGGACTATTTAGCTTTAATACTAGCTCAAGGGCATGTGGACATGAGTGGAAACTAACTAGAGGGAGGTTCGGGAGAGACATGAGGAAAGAACAGTTACATAAGAATTTAACGTAACAGTAGATCTTTGAGGGAATCTCTGTCATCAGGTCACACCTATGGAACTTCGCCATCAGGCACTAGAGTCCCACAGAAGTCTTTTTCTGCAGCAGTCTATTAGGGGCCGCCCAAGCCGACGTCAGGCTCTGAGGTCACTCACCCTATAAAAGCACAGCCGGCCCCACACCCTTCTCAGTTCCTTCCCTAGCAGGAGGCCATGAGAGACAGGAGTCCCACCAGGGAACCGAGGAGAGAGAGAGAAGGTGCCCAGCCAGAAGAAAGGCTGAAGCAACAGGACAGCCGAGCTGTAGAGAGCGAGAGGGGGATGGAGGGAGAGACGGCATGACCTTAAGACAGACTCCCTTGAAGATCTACTGTTATGGTAAGTTCTTACATAACTGTTCTATCTTCTTCGGGGGATAGCTCTGTCATCAGGTCACACCTATGGAACGAGTCCCAAACAGTGCTGAGAGCTAGGACAGTATGGGTGGCAGGGATGCCAGAGGCCAAACAAAGATGGCCCTGAAGCACATCTAGGCCAAATCCCGCCCTTCTTCTGGAGAAAACGTCCAGACTGTAGTGCTTGGTCAAAGTGTGAACAGTACTCTAAGTGGCAGCAGCGCAAATCTTGGCTGCAGACACACCCTTAAAACAGGCAACTGAAGTGGCCATGCCCTTGGTGGAATGGCTCTTGACAACACCAGGAAGTTCCTTACAGTATTTCCTGTATCAAAAAACAGTACAGTTGCCCATCCATTTGGACAAGCACTGTTTCGAAACTGTAGCACTCTCTCTGCCATGGGCAAAAGGAACAAACTGTTTGGACTTTTTGCAGTCATTCGTACAGTGTGTATAGTAACACAAAATTCTATGCACATCTAAAGCGTGGAGCAATACTTCCCCTGGGTTGGCATGCTCTGGATAATAAACAGGCAGGTGGATGGACTGATCTAGGGTAAACTCAGACATCATCTTAGGAAGAAACTTAGGGTTAGTATGCAAACAGACCCTGTCTTTGTGGAAAATCAAATAAGGTCGCTCACACATAAGAGCCGGTAGCTCTGAAATTCTTTGAGCAGAAGTAATGGCAACTAAAAACAACACTTTCCATGACAGAAAGCGTAGCTTGCAAGACGTGGCTGGCTCAAAAGGAGGCAGGGTCAGCTTCTCCAAAACAAAATTCAGGTCCCAAGCTGGACCTGGGTTACAGACTGGAGGCTTCCTCTCAAAAAAGTGCGGGCCACATCCAGCTGCACCACAGTATGCCCATCAATGGGAATGTGAAATGCTTAAATGGCCGGCAGATGCATTGGAGAAGTATTTCAATCCTGCATCAGACAAGGTCAGGAGATACTCTAAAATCTGGTTCACTGGACAGGTGAAAGGGTCTAGGTTATGAGAAGCGGCCCAGATAGCAAACTGCTCCCATTTCATAGAGTAAGTGGCCCTGGTGGAAGGTTTTCTGGCAGCCACCAGGATGTCAGCCACCTTTTGAGACGTCCCAAACCTAGCTATGGCCATGCCCTCAGAAGTCATGCATGCAGGTGGAGGGGTTTGACTTCTGGAAGAACCAGGGTCCCCTGGGCCTGAGTCAGCAGGTCCCAGCAAAGGGGCAGGGGAACTGGAGGTTCCACAGTCAATTGTTGCAATAACAGAAACCATAGTTGCTGTGGCCAAAATGGGGCCACCAGAATTAGGGTGGCACCCTCAATCTGTAGCTTGATGAGAACCCTCTGAATCAGTGGGAAGGGAGAGACTGTGTAAAGAAACCTCTCTTTCCAGGAGAGGGGCAATGCGTCTCGCCAGAAAATTTAAGGCCCAGGATCTAGCAGGCAGAAAAAAAAACAGGGTAGTTACCTGTAACAGTAGTTCTTGGGGTGGTATATGATGTACATCCACACTTCTGGCAGTGTTCCTTTCCCTTTAAATCTTGCCAGAATGTCTTCAAGCTAGCTCAACCCACCCACCTGAGTGGTAACTCCCTCAGCACTGCCCCATGACATCAGATCTTACCCGCTGGAAGCAAGACCGGAGTGCCACTTGCTAGGGGAGGTTGGGTGGGTCAGTGTGGATGTACAGCATACACCACTCCTAGAAACTGCAGTTACGTAAAAACTTACCGTAACCGTAGATCTTCGAGGAATGTCTCTTGCAGTAGGTTATTACTTCTGGGAGGTTCCAACAGAGGGTGCTGTCACACGGCAGCTCCTTCAGCAGTATTTTATTAGGTACTGCCCACACATGACATCACTTCCTTGCTCCCTATAAAAGTGTGGGCAGTCCCTGGTATCCTGTTCCCAGCTGGATTCAGCTCACAAAGGCGAGGACCAAGGAACCAGTGAGTCCCAACCCTAAGTCCTTAGATCAGGATCTCCCTGTTAGAGAAGGCAGGGGGATGGAGGGGGGGATTGGACCTACTGCAAGAGACATTCATGAAGAGCTACTGTTACGGGAAGTTCTTGCGTAGCGGCACTATTTTCTATGGAATGGTCTCTTGCAGTAGGTTATTACTTCTGGGAGAGTTCCCAGCAGTTATGGCCATGAGGGAGGACGATTATGACAGGATGCCCTGTAGGACGGCTTGGCCGAAGGCTGTTCTGTGTCATGAGGCAACATCCAGATTGTAATGCCTTGTAAAGGTATGGATGGTAGACCAGGTGGCCGCATTGCAAATATCAGTAATGGAGGCACCCTAAAAACGAGCAGCTACGGCCCGAGTGGAATGGGCTTGGACCTAGTCTGGTAAGGGTTTGTTGTATTTTCTGTAACAAAATGTAATGCAATGGGCTAGCCAGCAAGAGAGGATGCATCCTGCAACCAGAAGGCCCTCACAACCTGGGGCAAAGGTGACAAACAGTTGTGAGGTTTTGTGAAAGAACTTCGTCCAATCAGTATAGTAACTGCAGGATGCGATGAACATCCATCGTATGCAAAAGATATTTACCCGTATTGGAGTACTCAGGGTAAAAGACCAGTAACTCTAGGCCCTGATTCAAGGTTTGTTCAGAAACCACCTTAGGCAGAAAGGAAGGGTTAGTGCAAAGCACAAGTCTATCTCTATGAAAGACAAGAAAAGGTACTCTGCACATAAGGGCGAGAAGCTCGGAAATTCATTGAGCAGAAGTGATGGCCACCAGGAATAGCGTTTTCCAGGAAAGGAAACGCAGGTCAAAAGTGGCAGCCGGTTCAAAAGGCTCCACTGTTAATTTTTCAATCATGAAGTTCAAATCTCATGGAGGTATGAGATGCCGAACATGAGGCTTCAGATGTAATATGCCTTTCAAAAACATCTTGGCTAAATGGTGTTGATACAAAAGCCAACCATTTAACGGTTTGTGGAAGGCAGAGATGGCGGCCAATTAGACTTTTACAGAAGAACAGCTAAGGCCGTCTGAGGACAAGGAGGCCAAGCAGTTCAAGACCTTCGTAAGAGGGCAAGAACAAGGGTCCAGCGATTGAGAAGCGGATGAAATAGAGAAATGTTTCCACTTAGAATTGTAAGTATCCCGGGTAGCCTGCTTCCAGGTGGCTAGCAGAACATCGGCTACCGGAGAAGAGACTTGTAGTCTGTTTATGAAGATGTCTTCAGGAACCAAGCATGAGAATGGAGGGTCTTCAGACTGGGATGCAGGAGAGAGCCTTGCTACTAAGTGAAGAGATCCGGCCTGAACGGCAACAGAACAGGTTCCGCAATCGACAGATGCTGCAGAAGTGGGAACCATGCTTGTTGAGGCCACATGGGGACTATGAGAATCATCGTGGCGGGCTCCATCTGTAGTTTCAGTAACGTGTGGGGTGGGGGGGGGGAGAGAGGCATATAAGAAGGGTCCTGGCCAAGGCTGGGACAGGGCATCTATAGAGCTTTCCCTTGTGTTCGGGATAACAGAGAAGTATTTGGGGTTGTCTGGGGATGCAAACAGATCTATTTGTGGAGTGCCCCAGAGATGAAAGTGATTCTGAAGGACTGAGCCAAGCAGTGTCCACTCGTGAGCTGAGGACCGGTGACTCAAAAGGTCTGCTAACTGGTTGTGACGGCCAGGGAAATGAATGGCCGTGAGCGTCAGTTGTTGTTTGATCGCTTCACGCCACACCATGATCACTTCTAGGCAAAGAAAGCAAGAGTGTGTCCCTCCTTTTTTGCTGAGGTAACAGACTATTGTCATGTTGTCCGACTGAAACAGTAGGTGACCTGGGGTCAGATGAGGACTGAAAGCATGCAGTGCCAGGAGGACTGCCCTCATTTCCCAGAAGATTGATATGGGGATGATTGTGACCTACAGGCCACGTGCTCCGAGTCCAGTACGGACCGAGATAGGCACCCCATCCTTCTAGAGAGGCATCTGTTGTCAAGAATTGGTGAGGAGGGGAGGCGTGAAAGGGCATGCCCTGACTGAGATGGGAGCGTAGTGTCCACCATGCAACAGCAGACTTGAGGGTTGGAGTCACCCTGATAGGGTCTTCGAATTGGCCTGTTTTCTGGCAACACTGCTCTTGTACAACCCGTTGGATAGGACGCATCTGAAGGTGTGCGAACTCCATGGTAAGGATGGCCATGGCCATGTGCCAGAAGAAGCGCAACATGAGACAGGCAGTAACTATCTTTCATGACTGAATTTGTGAGGCCAGACTAATCAGGGTATTCTGCTCAGCAGGGGGTAGACAGGCCTTGGCGACAGTCGTGTCTAGTATAGACACATCCCTGTATGTACATCCCTATACACTGGAGTGACTGGGTCGGATAAGGACTGGATTTGGGCCAGTTTACTGTAATCCCAAGATCGTGGAACAACCGGAGAGTCTCCGAGAGGGAGGACAGCAGATGTTCCTTGGTGTTTGCCTTTATTAGCCAATCGCCCAAATAGGGGAAGATGAAGCTTGCCATTTGGTAAAAACCCATGGGGCTGATGAAAGGCCGAAGGGCAGAGCCCGAAATTGGTAATTTTGTCCCAGCAGGTGGAAGCGTAGGTATTGCTGATGTGCTGGGTGAATGGGGATATGAAGATATGCATCCTTCATATCCAAAGCGCACATCCAATCTCCTTGTTGCAGGAGAGGCATGATGGATGTCAAGGTAGAGGGAGAGGGGATATGATAGAGACTTACAAGTATCGAACAGGGTGCAGGAAGAAAAAATTACTCACCTTAGTAATGTTGTTTCTTCTAATGGAGTCTTGCTATACAGACCCACAAGGTGATACAAGTCAGAACATTCAACACCACAACAATGTGGTACATCAACAAACAGGGGGGCACTCGGTCTTCGGCCCTGTGCACCGAGGCAATGAAGTTGTGGTCTCTGGCCTATTCCCTGAACACTTCCCTCATAGCAGTTCATCTTCCAGGGAAGGACAATGTCCTAGCGGATGCTCTCAGCAGGATTTCCCAGGGCCATCAGAATGGTCTCTGGATCCTCAAGTGCTGGGGATAGTCTTTGCCAGATGGGGCACCCCTCAGATAGATATTTTTGCAGCCCCAGACAATCACAAACTTCTTCTGTTCTGTTGCAGGCCTCCAGTGTTGGGCTCAGTCCCCCTGGATGCCCTTCTCCTGGATTGGGAGGGGAAGTTTCTTTATGCTTTCCCTTCCTTCCCTCTCCTATTCAAAGTATTAGTCAAAATCATATCTCAGCCTTGCAGGGTGATTCTGATTGCCCGGATTGGGCCAGGCAGCCCTAGTACCTCCTTCTGTCACTGACAATCCATCTTCCCTTTGCCTCCCAGGATTCACAACCTGTTAACTTGTGCCCAGGAAGGGTTTGGTATCGGACCTCAAATCCCTCAACCTCAAGGCCTGGCTCTTGAGGAGTTAGAGTTGCTGATTTACACCTCTCTCAAGGTGTTCTTGAAATCCTAAAGGCTTCCAGAAAGCCTTCCACTAGAGCTACTTATAGTTCTAAATGGAAAAGGTTTTCCATTTGGTGTGCTAGGAAAAATATTTCCCAGAATCTGCTGATTTGCCCATTGTATTAGATTACATGGTCCGTCTTAATTCCTTGGGTCTCAGACCAGCTACCCTGAGAGTCCATTTGGCAGCTGTATCTGCTTTTGTGTCAGCAAGAAAGTCATCCCTCTTTCCACTCACCCTGTGTTTTCCAAATTTTTTAAGGGATTACTCCATACTAATCCACCCTTTCGGGAACCGGCCCCTGCCTGGGACCTTAATGTTTGTATTGCCCAGTTAATGCAACCCCCTTTTGAACCTCTGTTTTCTGCAGAGCTTAAGTATCTAACTTGGAAAATTGTTTTTCTGGTGGCTATCACTTCTGCTAGACGCATAAGTGAGTTGCAAGCCTTGTCAGAGGAAACTGACTTTCTTTCCACAGGGATAAGGTAGTCCTTAGGACTAATAGGAAGTTTTACCTAAGGTGGTTTCAGATTTCCATCTTAACCAATCTATCTCCCTTCCAGTATTTTCACTGATCACTCCTCTTCTGGTGAGAGGAGGTTGCACAGCCTGGATATTAGAGAGCTCTTAGTTACTATATAGAGCGTACCAAGGTCTGAGTTCGAATCCTCCAACTTTTCCTTACCTATGGTGAAGTTGGGAAAGGCAAACCTGCCACTAAGAGATCAATTGCCAGGTGGATTGTCTCTTGTATCCAATTTTGTTATCAGAAACTGGGCAGAGATCCCCTCTGGCTTGAGGGCTCATTCTACCAGGGGTACAGCTGCGTCTCTAGCTGCTGCCAGAGACATCCCTATATTAGAGATATGCCAGGCTGCTACTTGGAAAACGGTACACACTTTTACCAAGCATTACTCCCTGGATGTCCAGGCCAGGAGAGATGCTCGGTTTGGCACAGCTGTTCTTCAGAGCCTATTCCCCAAGTAGGTTCTGCCCCTCCTCCATGGAGGTACTGCTGTGTAGTCTGCTACTGTCATAATATAGCAAGACTTCATGTTGTTTGAAGAAAAAATTACTCACCTTAGTAATGTTTCTTCTAATGGAGTCTTGCTATATTATGACCTCCCCCCCAGCCTGCCCCTCTCAGAACTTCTACTTGGGTGGGGTGCGGGCAACTTGGTGTGGGCACTATTTTATGCCCTTTAGCGTTTCTCCTTTTGGGAGTTTGGGTGTGTGTGTTTTATTATACTGTTGTTTTATTCTCATGTTGTTAGAATTGTGTCAGTAGTTCTGGTCCCCTGACTTGAGTCTTGGGTGTTGGGACCAGCAATGGTTGTTAATATTTAGGTAGCCATTTGGCTAGTATAGGTTACAGCTTCCACACAGACCTTAGTGAGTTTTTGCTCGTAAAGATCTGACAGTTCAGGTTTGAAATTACACAGATAGAGCTGCTTCTTAGAGCTCGTGCTCAAAGTTCTATTTTGGAATGGTATTAACCATTTCACCTCCGGAGCAGTTCTAGTGGTGGGACAAACTGCTACTGTCATAATATAGCAAGACTTCATGTTGTTTGAATACACTATTTTTAAGCAAAAAAATTTTTTCCAGGACTAGAGGGCATGGGATGAAGTTGGAAGGACGACGATTCAGAGGAAACATGAGGAAGAATTTCTTCACAGAACGGGTGGTGGACAAGTGGAACACCCTGCCAGAGGAAGTGGTGGGGGCTGAAACAATCATGGGATTTAAGAATGCATGGGATAGACATAAAGGAATTCTGGAGGTCAGGGATAAGGGGCAACAGACTTCTAGGAAAACATAAACTGAACTTACAAGCTCAAATGGGCAGACTGGGTGGGCCATAGGCCCTTATCTGCCGACACTGTCTATGTATCTATGTATGTATGTAACCATCTGAAAATGTCTGTACTGGATGTACTGATTTAGGTATCTCAAATCCAGTATTGGTCTGAGGTCTCCCAGTTTTCTTGGGTACCAGAAAGAAATGGGAATAAAAACCCCTGTTGTTGTGATAATGGAACAGGAACAATGGCCTGTTTGGTTAGTAAGGCAGTAAGTTCCTCCTGGGGTATAGAAAGGTGTCCCCTGAGGATACCGAAGCTTCCAAGGAGGAAGTGGAGGTGGTACTGAAATCAGTTCCAGTGTATGGTCAGTTTGAATAATCTGGAGTACTCATGCATCTGTTGTGTGTTGCCAAGCCTCCAATTGAAGGGCAAAATGACCCCCTACTGCCTCCAAGGCTTGGGTGAGAAGGCAAGGGGAAAGTCCTAGGAGGTCATTGAGAACTGGGGTTGCTGGCCCCACCAGAGGGACGGCCACGGGAGGGATGCATGGCATTTGAATTGCCTCTTGCGTTTTGACCGCGACCCAGAAAAGTACCCCTGTTAGAGGACTTGTAATGGTTACCTCTCTTGTAGTATGAGCATTGGTTCTGTGTCATATGGTACATATCTTGAACCATTTGAAGGGTACGGCCAGAGGCCTGGAGGTCATCCAAAATGATTTGGGTACCAGGACCAAACAGCTTCTTGCCACAGAAAGGTGCACTGACTACTTTATGCTGGACATCTGGTGCCAGGCCAGATACCCGAAGCCACGCCTGGTGGCATAAGGCAATGTTAGTGGCAGATAGCCGCATACAAATGTCAACCATATCGTAGCCTGACCTGAGAAGGTGGCGTGAAATGGAAGTCATGGTTGACATGGTTTGTAGTAATTGCTCCTTTTCCTGGGAAGGAGGTAATTTGTTAAGGAGTTCAATAGTTGAGGCACCTAGGGTGTGTTGGTATTTAACCAAGTGGCCCATATAGTTTAGGATTCTTATATTCATGGTACCAGAAGCGAAGACCTTCTTGCCCAGGTAATCAAGTCTTCTGGATTCTTTATCTGGGGGTAAAGAATTCGTATGCTTAGGCTTTTTAGTGCAGTCATGAGTGGCAGTGATGACCACTAAGACAGCTGCAGGAACTGTGGACAAATATGGATGGTCCAAGGGGGCTTGGTACAGCTGGTCAGCCTTAAGGGACGGCCATGATGGCCGAAGGCTGATGCCATGTTTCAGAAATGGCGTTTTGATACATAGGTATTAATGGAGTCAGCCATGTCCCGTTGCTGTTTATCTTGCTCAGTGGTGGAGAACCCCATGCCTTTCTGAATCTGTATCATCATATCACTGAAAGAGGGGTCATCCAAAGGGGATGCAGCCTGAGGGGCTGGCAGATCCTCATCGAAGGAGGAGACCACGGAGTACGGAGAGTCCAGGTCCGGAAAATCTATATTTGGAAATTCCTCTTCATAAATATCCACTGGGAGGTCCCCCACCAGGTCGGGTTCATCCGACAGGTAACCCTCTAAAAGAGGGTGTGGGGAAGACCAAGGCGGAACATCCTGGTCGGTATGGAGCCGCTTGGGTGGAGGCAAGGTAGAATGCTGGGAAAGGTGAGCCGGCGTCTGGACAGGAGACGGTCTATATTCCATGGACTGCAGTACTGTGTGTACAATGCGTTCAATATTAGGTACCTGTGATGGTGGGATATCCACCGTCTGAGGTTGGCTATTTGTAATAATAAGAATCAGAGAGGGTATAGGTCAGTGGGAGGTATCCAGATGAGCACCAGAAAACTATATCCCCAGGTCTCTCTGTAGGTCAGCCGCACCCCTATAGGAAGGCACCTGAGAAGGTGGGGTGGTGTTAAGTATAGCAAAAGACGTTGGTTTGCCTTTGGAACTCCTATCATCGATGATGAGGCAGGAGAAGAATAAGGGCTGTATGGAAAAAAGACGTCGACGAGAAAGGGGTGCCCGTCAATGGAGCAGCTGTTTGCTTGGCTGCATGACATACAGTGGTCGTCGACAAAGGGAAAGAAGCCTTCATCGACGGAGGAACAGTAGAACGCACTGTTCTTTGGGCCTGGGCAAGCTGCACCGATGAGGGAACCTCTCCCATTGATGAGGAAGACACAAATGCTCCGTTGATGGGAGAAGCGCTCCCATTGACAAGGAAAGGTCCATCGATTGTGGACATGTTATAGAAGTCACCGTCAACGTGCGTTGTGGCAGGGAGTGAGAAGAGGGTTTCTCCTTCTCCCTAGTATGACTGGATCCAGACCCTGACACAGGGGAGCCCTTGGAACGAGCCCCGGGATCTTATCCAACAGGGAAACCTGTTGCTCCATGCTCAGATTTTTGATTTCCAGCAACTGTCGTCGACAGGCTGCCTGGTTAAATTCTTTACAAAAAGCACAGGAGGTGGTGTCGTGTATGGGTCCCAGGCACCTAACATAATATAAATGGTTATCAAGTTTGAAAATCTTCCTACCACAAGAGCAGGAAAGAAATAAAGTTTGCTTGCTTGTAGACACTTTCTTAGACTTTCGTTTGTTCAAGTCTCGTCGATGACTGTTACACAGAAGATTGAGCTAGCTGCTGTGCGAGCCAAAGACGGCAGGAAAATGAACAAAGGATACCAGGGACTGCCCACACTTATATAGGGAGCAAGGAAGTGATGTCATGTGTGGGCAGTCCCTGGTAAAAGACTGCTGAAGAAGCTGCTATGTGACAGCGCCCTCTGCTGGAACCTCCCAGAAGTAATTACCTACTGCAAGAAACCATTCTGTAGAAGATAGTACAGTTACGTAAGAACTTACCGTAACAGTAGATCTTCGAGAGAGGCTCTTGCAGTAGGTAATTACATATAGGACTGACGCCGGCCGCGGACCCTACGAAAATTTCTAGCTAGCAGTCCCTGGCGTGGGACCGCCTCGTCAGGTGACCGCGCTCATATGGACGCCGGTATAAAGGGGCGGTGCCAGACGCCCGCCTTCCAGTTCTTTCCCGCCACAGGCCAGGAAGGCCCGGACGAGAGAGAAGCAGATATTTCCCTCAATGGAAAAGGAGCTGAAAAAGCCTAGGGGGATGGCAGGCGGGAAGGTATTACCTACTGCAAGAGCCTCTCTCGAAGATCTACTGTTACGGTAAGTTCTTATGTAACTGTACTATCTTACTTCGACAGGGCTCTTGCAGGTAATTATATATAGGACAGAATCCCAAGCAGTCTGGAACAAATAAGAAAGGCACCGGGAGGAGGAACTACTCAGATAAGAAGTAGGAAAACTTGCAACCCTCAAGAAAGGAGGCCTTGCAAGACCACTAACCTGAAGCCTGCTCACTTAATGCAGAGGCAATGTCCAAACTGTAATGTTTAGTGAAGGTATGGACGGAAGTCCAAGTGGCGGCAGCACAAATGTCTGCCGCGGACACATTCTTGAAACAAGCTGCAGAGGCAGCAACTCCACGAGTGGAGTGACCTCTGACTTGACCCGGTAGGGTCTTGTTGTACTTGTCATAACAGAAAGTGATGCAATGAGCCAACCACTTTACAGGCATTGCTTGGAAACAGCATTGCCTTCTCTTTTGTGAGCGAAAGAGACAAACAACTAATCAGTCTTTCTGAGATCTTTCGTCCTACTGGTGTAATATCTCAGAATCCTGTGAACATCCATGGTGTGAAGCAAGTATTCTCCACGATTGGAGTATTGCATGAAAAAGGCAGGTAATTCGATAGACTGATTCAAAGTAGATGCAGCTACCACCTTCGGGAGAAACTTAGGGTTTGTGCAGAGAGCTACACGCTCTTTGTGGAAGATCAAGTAAGGGATTTTGCATATAAGGGCCTGAAGCTTGGAAATTCTGCGAGCTGAGGTAATGGCCACTAAGAAGAGCGTCTTCCACGATAAAAACTTCAAGTCTGCAGAAGCCGCAGGCTCGAAGGGGAGAGTAAGTTTTTCGATCGGGAGTCTGAGATGAAGGACCCCTCTAAGGGAAGGTTTTGGATACCTCTAGCTGGGCAAAGGCCTTATCAGCGAAAGGTACATGGTAGGCTGAGATAGCTGCCATGTGGACCTTCAGAGAGGACTGACTGAGACCCAGGTCGAAGAGATGACGCATGTAATCCAGCAAAGTGGTTACGGGGCAGGAAAAGGGTTCCTTGTTCCTGGACGCGGCCCAGATGGAAAATCTCTTCCATTTCATGGCATAAGTGGACCTAGTGGAGGGCTTTCTGGCCTCTACCAAAATCTCGGCTACCTTAGGGGACACTCCAAAGCGAGACTGAACTAGGTCTGAAGGAGCCATGCATGAAGTTGAAGGGACTTGAGTCCCGGATGGACCAGGGTCCCCTGATCCCGAGTCAGCAATCCCGGAGATACGGGAAGAGGAGGAACCTCTGAGTATTGTTGTAGAAGAGAGAACCAAATTTGCCTGGGCCAGAAAGGAGCAATTAGAATCATTTTTGCTCCTTCTAGAGCCAGTTTCTGTAACACACGAGGGACCAGTGGAATTGGGGGAAAAGCATAGACGAATCTGTCCTTCCAGCTTAGAGACAGGCGTCTCTCAGAAAGCTCCTCGCTCTGGGCGGCCAGAAAGACTGGAAGTTTTGCGTTTTGGGAGGAGGCAAACAGGTCTATTTGAGGAGTTCCCCAAGCCTGAAAAATGCTGTTTAGGACTATTCTGTCTAATTCCCACTCGTGTGGAAGAGCTGACGAGCGACTTAGTCTGTCTGCTAGGACACTGTCTACTCCCGGAACATGGATCGCCATGAGGTGAAGGTTGTGGAGGGTGGCCCACTCCCAGACCCTCATCGCTTCCCTGCACAGTGGGTAGGATTGAGTTCCTCCCTGCTTGATGATGTACCACACCACGCACATGTTGTCCGTTTGGACGGCTAGGTGACCGGGAAGGATGTATTGGTGAAGGGCCTGGAGTGCATAAAGCACCGCTCGGAGCTCGAGAACACTGATGTGGAGAATTACCTCTGATTTTGACCAAAGTCCTTGAGTTCGGTGAGGACCAAGATGGGCCCCCCAACCTTCGCCGGAAGCGTCCATGGTTAAGGTCTGATCGGGGGGAGGATGAAAGAAGGGGGACACCCCCGGAAGAGGTTCTCTTGTACCATCCACCACCTTAAGTCTCTGACCATCGGCGAGGAGATCAGGATCGGAAGATCTAGGTCGTCTACTCGTTGGTCCCACTGAGATCGAAGAGTCCACTGAGATATTCTCATGTGGAGGCGTGCTCGTGGGATCGTCGGGATGGCAGCCTATGAGCCCCAGTAGACGGAACACCGACTCCGCCGAACCCTTCTGAAGTTCAGTAGGAGGGAAATTCGGACTGAGTGAAACCCCGGTCCGGAGGCAGAAAAGCTTTGCACAAAGTTGTGTCTAGAATCGCTCAATGAACTGGAGCCTCTGAGAAGGCTCCAGAAGAGACTGAGAGGTTGATGGTAATACCCAGGTTGGTAAAACCTGCGGGTGAGGAGAGGAAATGCAGGAGTTCCTCCTGGATGGAGCCGCCAGGAGCCAATCGTCCAGGTAGGGAAAAACCTGAGCTCCCAAGAGCATGGGTGGGCCGCTACCACCGCCAGGCATTTGGTAAAGACTCGAGGAGCGAGAAGGCCAAATGGGCGCCGGGAATGGTAATGGACCCCTGGAACACAAATCTGAGGTACTTTCGGTGCGAAGGGCGAATGGGGATGTGCAGGTATGCATCCTGCATATCCAGTGCACAAAGCCATTGGCCCGGCCGAAGCAAGGGCAGAAGGGATTGAAGGGAGAGCATCCTGAACCTTTTGTATTCCACAAACAGGTTTAAGGAGCTGAGATCGAGAATCGGTCTGAGATCTCCCGTCTTCTTGGGTACAAGGAAGAAGTGGAAATAGTACCCTGTTCCACAGAGGTGAGGAGGAACGGGTTCTATAGCCCGTTTTGCAAGAAGAGCTGAGATTTCTTCCCTGACCAGAGAAAGATGGTCCCTTGAATAAGCGGAATTCAGAGGGGGGTGACGTGGAGGTTTCTGCAGAAACTCTATGGAGTGTCCCTCTGTGATGATTGAAGCACCCATGAATCGAAGTTATCCTCTCCCACTCCGGGAGGTGGAGGAGACCTCCCTCCTACCTGGTTCCTCTGGGTGTCGGAGGCGGTGGGAGAGGAGGTCAGGTGGTGTGAGAGGCAGCGCCGCAGCTGGATGCCAGTCGCTTTTGGGCGGGGCCCTGGCAGCTCGGGGAGCCCAGCGTTTAGTAGCCGCCTTCCCTGGGGTTTCGCTTGAGGCCGCCTGCATCTGCGAAAGGGACGGCGCTGCGGAGGATGGGGCGGTACAGTGAATCCACAGATTTAGGGCCGTTCCTTCTCCTACAAGTCAGTGATGATATCCTTGACATCACCGCCGAGAAGTACGGAACCCCGAAAGGTGCCTCTTGAATGGCGGATTGCACCTCCGGGACCAGACCTGACACACGAAGCCATGCGTGGCGATGAAGGCTAACGGCAAACAAAGAGCTCTGTCCAGCGGTGTCCACTGCATCGTATGTCGTCCTTAGCATGTGACGGCTGGCCAAACGAGCAGAACGGACTAGATCGTCCAACTCCTGCTCAAGTTGGGAGTCCGGCAAGGAGTTGATCATGGATTCCGCCTGGGTAAGGACAGCCTTCTGGTAATCCCCCATGTGAGCTACATAGTTCAGGGCCCTTATACCCAGTGTGGAGGAAGCGTAGATCTTCTTTCCAAACTGATCCAGAAGGCGAGATTCCTTATCCGGGGGAGACGAGCTCAAGTGTTTAGGATGTCGGACCGGCCGTGGCGCTGATCATGACCAGTCGGCACGGGGTGAGAATCTAAAAGTCTATACCCTCCGGAGCCTGGTATAGCCTGTTTGACTTCCTAGGAAGTGGGGCTAAAGCAGGCAGTTGTTTCCAAATAGTGGAAACAAGGTGGGCGTGAGGCTCGATCCAGGGTGGCACTAAAGTAGGGGCTGTAAGGGGCAAATCCAGATGTTCGGCGAGTTTGACCCGCTGAGGATCTGGATCTAAGGACTGCCACTGATGGACCTCCTGGATTTTCTTAAGTAACTCCGTGAAAGAAGGATCCTCAGGAGGAGACCTCGGAGGATTCCTCGGCTGGGGTTTGGATGGAGAACGTAGCTCGTCGTCTTTATCGGAAACTCCTGCGGAGGCTTCCGAGGAGTCCGAGAGGACCACAGAGGAAGAATCTGAGGCAGAAAAAGACTCCCTCGCCCGTCTAGGGGGAGGAACGCGTGTCCTGCCCCTCTCTGGAACCCGAGGGGAGACCCCGTGGAACTAGAGGAGGAGGAGAGCACCCGTCTAGGGCGTCACGGGAACGGTGGAGCACCGTCGTCGTAAGGCGGCTCTCGACTTCTCTGGTGAGCTGAGCCTTGGCCTCAGCCCACCAGAGGCAAGTCACCTGCAAATCCACCGGCCTGGGGGCGGTGGAGCGAGAGATAGTGAAATGGAGGATATCCGTGAGGAGAGTCCCAGACCCGTCTGCGGATAAGTCGGAGGCAGGTAGTGAGCGTCGGGTACTGCGGAGCGGAGGATTCGGCGCCGGAGTGCGGTGGCGCGGGGTACTGCTGGGCCGGGAAGACCGGCGTCGGGTATGGCACACGTACCACAAGCGTGCTGGAGGAGCTGCCGAGCAGGGCAGCCGGGCACCTCAGGGTGGATCAGCCGGAAAGGCCCCTGGGGTGGAGGGCCCAGAGGAGGGAAAAAATCCCCTGCTGGCGTTGGAGAGGCTGATGTCGGGTCCGGCGACAGCGGGGCCGGTGTTGGCTCCGCCGGCGTCGGAGGGGCCGGCGCCGGGGGAACCAGCGTCAGATCCAGGTTCTCAGTGGGGATCTGGCGGAAGCTCGGATCCCTAGTCTCATCTGGGGAAGGTGATGAAAATCCCGAGTCAGGCATGGGGACTGGGGCTCCCTGAGCAGCGAGGCTGCGGAGAGCCTGGCACGACGGAAGAGGGATGTTCCTACGTAGGCTCTGGGACCCGGTGCACGTCGGAGGAGCCGGCGTCCGACTTCGGTGCTCTCACGTCAGAGACGAGCCGAGGAAGAAGAGAGGCCCGGTCGGAGGGAGAGACAGGCCGGAGCTGCCCCGAAGGGTCGGGCGACTTAGGGGCCTTCTCCCGGCGGACGTCGGAGGAGCCGACGCCAGGCTTATGGGAGGTGCCCGCACCAGTAGGCCGAGGATGTGAGACCGTACTAGGGGCTAGAGTCTCCTTTGGCCCGGAGACACCAGACAGGCCCGGACTCGAGCCTGAAGGGCGGGCCGACGCCTCCTCCAAACCCTTGGAGGCTGCTGTCGGAGGATCCCCCGGAGGGGAAGTTACCTTACCCGCAACCCCGGCCAGAGTCACGGAAGAGGAGGCCTTCTCCCGGTGCCTATCCTAGTCCTTCTTTTTATGCCCTTCCGGAGAAGTCGACACCTGCTTTAACTTTCTCAGCTCTTTCTCCATCGCAGACATCTTTTTCTTCAGGAGATGGGCTTCGAGGGACTGCTGGCGTCGCTTGCGGGTTGCCGCGTTGAACCGGAGGCAGTGTGGACAGTTATCCACCGCGTGGTCGGGGCCTAGGCAGAGGGAGTGACCGTTCTTGTGTGGCAGTTGGGCGCCGTACGAATCGCACTTGGTTTTAGAGGGGGACGACATAAAACGACGTTCACCTGACAATCGAACAGAAAAACTGCAGCTTTCTCGGAAAAAAACGACGAAGAGACAGAACTGCAACGAACTTAACCGAGAGATGCTACTCGTACCTAACGGCGGGAAAGAACTGGAAGGCGGGTGTCTGGGACTGCCCTTTATACCGATGTCGAGGACGCCGGTCAATCTGACGGGGCGGTCCCACGCCAGGGACTGCTAGCTAGAAATTTTCTAGGAGTCCTGTCAGGCCGGCGTCAGTCCTATATGTAATTACCTACTGCAAGAGCCCTCTCGAAGTAAGATCTACTGTTACAGGTGAGTAACCCATTTTTCTAGGGACGTGGATGTGATATAGCACTCTACACTTAGGCAGACTCCTAGTAGTTTTCCAAGGAAGCTGGGGCAAGGCACACACCCCATACTTAAGGAATAGAGACTGAAGAACTGAGGCTCCAAAACCAGCATCCCAGCGTGACTCAAGGTCGATGTAGTAGTGGGAAATGAAGGTGTGCGCTGACTTTCAAGTAGCAGTCCTGCATAAGTCCTGGATAGAGACATCCCTGGAAGCAGCCACCAAGGCAGCGGTATGATAGGTGGAATGTGCCCTTAGCCCTGTGGGATGCTCCATAACTGCCAACCTATAATAGAGGCTGACAAAGGAAACAATCCACCTGCGAATCATCTCTTTGCTGCCAGTCTGCCAGGCGTGGCTTCAGTGTAGGTGACAAAGACCTGGCGAACCTCTCCCCAAACTCCAGCCGTGCACTCCTTGTAATAGGCAAGCACTCTCTGCAGGTTCAAAGTAGGGAGCCTGTGCCTGGCCTCCGAGGTGTGGATGGTGAAATACAACGGGAGAGTGACCACCTGTTAAGGTGAAACTCAGACACAACCTTCAGGAGGAACTTCAGGTTAGGGCAAAGGACAACCTTGTCCCTGTGGAATACCAGATAAGGAGACTCCACCGGAGGCACCTGGAGCTCACTGATCCTTCTGGTTGACGTGATAGCAACCAAGAAGGCAGTACTTCATGACAGTTGAGACATGTCACACCTGTGGACTGGTTCGAATGGCTTGCCCATGAGCTTTGCCAACACCAGCAACAAGTCCCAAGGTGGTGGTGGTTCATGCACTGGAAGGGAAATATGGTCAAGGCCTTTGAAAAAGCACCAGGCCACCTTCTCCTGTGCCACTGACGGCAGACCAGCCTGTGCCTGGTACGCAGATATGGCACCCAGGTGCATCTTAAGGGTCATCGACCGGAGGCCTGGCAAAGAGGAACCAAAGGTAGTCGAGAAGAAAAAATTACTCACCTTAGTAACTGTGTTTCTTCTAATGGAGCCTTGCTGTATTCCGACATATTGCAGTTAGCCCCAGCACTTGAACTGCCCCGGAGTGGAAAGAGTTAAATTCCATACAGAGCATAGAACGTTGAGTTCGAGCCTGGTTCAAACCTCTGTCTGCTGCACTCTGAATTGTAACCGTCAGATTCTTACGAGCTAATACCAACTAGCTAATCCACTATGTGGAAATTGTAAAGTTACTAGCCAAATGGCAACCAAATATTTTGGATCCCCAAAAGACTCAAGTCGAGAAATCCAAAATCAAAAACCAGGTAGTGAACAACTTATGATTTTTGAAATAAAGAAACATAATCCACTCCCCCTCTTCTAAGGAGAGGGAGTGCCCAAAGACACCTCTGGAGTGCAAAACTGCACCTGTCAGCCCACTTCCCAAAAACAGGTTCTGAGACAGGAGGCAGGGAGAGAGATCAGAATATAGCAAGACTCCATTAGAAGAAACGCAATTACTAAGGTGAGTAATTTTTTTCTTCCAACAACATGGAAGAGGTCAGGGGTAAGGGGCAATAGACTTCTAGGAAAACATAAACTGAACTTACAAGCTCAAATGGGCAGACTGGGTGGGCCATAGGCACTTATCTGCCGACACTGTCTATGTATCATGAAGTCTTGCTGTATTCTGACATATTACAGACTACCAAGCAGTACCTCCATGGAAGAAGGATTCAAACCTATTTTGGGAATAGGCTCTGCAGTACTGCTGTACCAAACCGAGCATCACTCCTAGCCTGGATATCCAGAGAGTAATGCTTGGTGAATGTATGGACTGTTTTCTAGGTGGTTGCTTTGCATATCTCTAATAAAGGAATATCCCTGGCAGCAGCCAGTGAAGCAGCTGCACCTCTAGTCGAATGAGCCCTCAGGCCTGGGGGTGGTATTTTGCCTAGCTTCTCATAGCAGAATTGTATACAAGAGACAATCCACCTGGCGCTAGTTCTCTTTGTAGCAGATTTGCCCATACCCACTTCCCCATACGTGAGGAACAACTGGAGGGAGTCAAACCTGTGTGCCTTAGTACGTTCAATGTAGTAACTAAGGGCCCTCTTAACATCCAAACTGTGTAATCTTCTCTCCCCTGAAGAAGAATGTTCAGTGAAGAATACAGGGAGAGACATGGATTGGTTCAAATGGAAATCTGAAACCACTTTAGGCAAGAACCTCCTATTGGTTCTAAGGACCACCTTATCTCTATGGAATGAGATAAAATCAGGCTCCACTGACAGAGCTTGCAACTCACTGATACGTCTGGCAGAGGTAATAGCTACCAGGAACACAGTCTTCCAAGTCAAGTACTTAAGTTCTGCTGAAGACAAAGGTTCAAAAGGGGGTTGCATCAGCTGGGCAATGCCTCCTAGTCCATGACTCTGGGGGGGGGGGGTCTCTCAACGACTGTGTCACATCCTTCAAATACCTGGGAGTCCTCCTTGATTTCAGTCTGCACATACAGTCAACATGCAAAGCTACAAATGCCAAACTTGGAATTGCCTGCAAGACTAGTCACCTGCTAACACCATCCACTAAACTGGCTATTGCCAAGGGTATTCTGCTTCCAGTGCTGACATATGGTGTCTCCACTTTTGCTAATGCCCATAAGACTGCTCTCCATAAATGGGATGTCGCACATAACAACATATGTCGGTATGCCTCCTCTTCACATCGCCTCAAGCACCACTGCACACTGTATAACGAACTGGGCTGGCTCTCCCCTTCTGCCTACCGACTTTACTCCCTAGGGACCCTCACAGACTCTGTAATCCGAAACCAAACACCCTCCTTCCTTGCAGCCATACCTCTCAACTGTCCCTGATTTTGCCTCAGAAATTTCTTCTGTCCCTCCTAAATTTAGCGTTTTTGTTACTGGTGAGTAGGGATTTGAATCACAAAATAATGCCTGCCATTGGTGTTACAGTCTAGTTCTCATTAAGAAAATACTATTCATACTAAGAAGTATGTTGTACACAGCTTCTGGAACTAATATTACTATTTTTTCAGATGTGTCCCTGACTTTGGTCATTTGTCCCTGATTTGTGATGAGGGAGGTTGAGCGGTATGCTTGCAGCTCTACTTGTTCCACTGACACCTGCCGCGGACTATGCTCGGCAAATAAATTTCTACTTACCGTACCCAGGTGTCTTACTTCTAAATGCTCTGGAGCTTTTCACTGCACCGCCCCGGCCACCTGGAACTCCCTCCCATCTGCCCTAAGACAGGCAAACTCCCACCCAATATTCAAAAAAGAACTATATCGCCACCTATCCCGGGACCCTTGCACATGCTTTGATCCCACTTGAGGCCTCACAGCTAGCCACCCTACCTCGTCCAGGACACTGCTGCACTTCTGAACAAGCTTTGCCTTATTTTTGTCTTAATAGCTGCCACTTAGCCCAGTCTCAGTTGTTATTTGCTTGTACTACTGTCATCTTGTGTCATTTCTGCTTAGCCATATGTATAATCTCAAGTACTGTCTGAATTGATCTGTATTCTTATCTACATGTACTATATACTATGTAACCATATACTTTGCAATTGTATAATCTCATCTCTTTTATGTATGTATTCTCCTGGGTCGTGCCTGAAAATAGTCAACTCTTGGCTAGCGCACCTAACCTGGTTAACAAAAACTAAATAAATAAAATAAAAATGCAAATGTTAAGATCCCAGGCAAGGGTAGGATCCCTAAAAGGAGGATTGGTATGACGCAATCCCTTGAAAAATTTACAGCAAACAGGGTAAGATGCCAGTGAAGAGGGGCTTTCCCACTGACAGAAAAGCAGAAACAGCTGACAAATGTACTTTGAGGGTAGCTGGTCTGAGGCATAGGCCATTGAGGTGAACCATATAATCCAGAACTGTAGACAACTCAGCAGTGTCTGGGGATATATGCTTTTTGGAACACCAGATGCTGAATCTCTTCCAGTTAGAGCTATAAGTTTTTCTGGTGGCAGGTTTTCGAGAAGCTTTCAGAATGTCCAGAACCCCTTGAGAAAGATGCAAACTTGCATACTCTAACTCTTCAAGGGCCATGCCTTGAGACTGAGAGACCGAAGGTTGGGATACCAAATCCTCCCCTGAGAGGAGGTTACCAGATTGTGACTCCTGGGAAGAGACAGGGGGAAGATGGACTGCTAGGGACAGCAATCGGGGATGCCAAGGCTGCCTGGCCCAATCTGGAGCAATCAGGATCACTTTGCTAGACTGTGACCTTATCTTGACCAGGACCTTGAACAGCAGAGGAAAATGAGGGAAGGCATACAGAAATTTCCCTTCCCAATTCAGAATCAGAGCATCTAGAGGGACTGAGCCCAAGACTGGGGGTCTGCAACAGAACAGAGGAAGTTGGTGATTGCCTGGGACTGCAAAGAGATCTATCTCTGGAGTGCCCCATCTTGCAAAAATCACTTTTATCATGAGGGGATCCAGGGACCATTCGTGATGGCCCTGGGAAATCCTGCTCAATTCATCTGCTAGCACATTGCCTTTTCCGGAAGGTGGACTGCTACCAGAGAGGCCTGTAGGGAGTAAGCCAGGGACCATATTTTCATGGCTTCTGTGCACAAGGCCATGGACAGAGTGCCTGCCTGCTTGTTGATGTCGTGGTGGTGTCTGTTCTGACTTGAACCACCTTGTTCTTACTGATTATGAGAAAGCCTGCAGAACCAGGTAAACTGCCCTGAGCTCCAGAAGGTTGATGTGGAGAAGAGACTCCTGAGTGGACCACACCCCCTGGGCTGTGAGAGCTCCCAAGTGGCCCCCCACCCCAGGAGAGAGGCGTCTGTGGTTAGGACCACAGAATGACACTGAGGAATGAATGGGACCCCTTGCCTGAGATTGTACTGATCTTGCCACCACTGAAGAACCTGGATCAGAGTCTGAGTCACTGGAATCAGTTTGGTCAAAGGATCTTTTTTCTGAGACCAAAAGGCCCTCAGATGAAACTGAATGTCTCTCATCTGAAATCTGGCCCCCTGGACCACTGCAGTGGAAGCTGCCATGTGGCCCAGTAACGGAAGAAAATGTCTTGCTGGTCGAGAGACCAGAGGGTGGAAGAAGCCAGCTCCATGATGGCCTTCACCCTTACCAAGGGAAGAAATGCTCTTGCTTTGACAGTGTCTAGTTCCACCTCTATGAAAGTCAACAGTTGTACTGGCTCGAGAACTGACTTGGGAAGATTGAGAAGGAAACCTAGAGAAGTGAGCACTTGCTAGATCACTTTTAGATCTGACTTGACTTGATCTGGAGACTGACCCACTACGAGCCAGTCATGCAGGTACGGGAATGTGGAGATATTTTTTCTCCTTAGGAAGGCCACTACTACTGCCAGGCACTTTGTGAACACCCTTGGAGCTGATGTTAGGCCAAAGGGTATTGCTCTGAACTGATAATGGCCTAAGGGCAATTCAAACCTGAGGTATTTTCTGTGTGAGCACCTGATGGGAATGTAAAAGTAGGCATCCTTTAGGTCCAAGGAGGCTAGCCAGTCCCCTGACCTTAGAGAGGGAAAAATTATTCCCAGAGTCACCATTCTGAACCTTGGTTTTAACAGATGCTTGTTCAGGTATCTTAAGTCTAGGATGGGCCACCACTCCCCTGTTTTCTTCGACGTAAGGAAGTACCTGGAGTACAGACCTTTGCCCCTGTGGATTGTAGGAACTCTCTCTATGGCCCTTAAGGCCAGGGGAGATGAAACCTCTGCCTCTAGGACAATGGTTTCAGAGACTTTTGCAGGTGGAAAAAATCTGGCTCTCAGCTTTGAAAACGTTTTGAAGCTGAGAGCCAGCCCCTGGCTTACTACCTCCAGGACCCACTTGTCTGAAGTAACACACTTCCAGTCGTGGAACCAGTAAGCCAGTCTGCCTCCTACAGAAATAAGGGAGCCAGCCGGGGCTGACACATCAGGGTGTCTGCTTGGCAGGAGCCTAAGGCTGAGAAGTGGATGCAGCCCTGCTCATCCCCCTCCTGCCTCTCCCTCTGAAGAACCCCCTCTTAGAAAAGGGAGAGGAGGCCTGCGCTTGGTAGAAAGGCCTATGAAAAGGCCTGCCCCTAGCTTGCTACCTTTGATGAGTTGCCTGCCTTTCCTTGGCCTGTGCACTCCTATAGGTGGTCCTGTATTCATCCATCTTTTTCATGTAATTCTCTGTCTGCTCTCCAAACATAAAATTACCCACCACAGGGAAATCCATGGCCTTAGCCTGGGTGTCCTGTGAAAGGCCAGTACATCTGAGCCAAGCCATTCTCCGAAGATCCACAGATGTAGCCATGACTCGTGATGACATATCACTGGAGTCCACAGCAGCATGAAATTGGATCTCTGATGCCTCAATCCCATCAGCAGCCACATCCTCCAGCGCCTTGGCTAGCTGAGGAGAAGCCTGCTTAGCCACTGCCAGTACAGTGTCCCACCTGGACTTCTGATACCTAGCTGTACAGGCCATGTAATTTGCCTAACAGAGTCCCAAGGAGGATGCCATGTACTGTTTCTTTGCCATGGCATCCAGCTTTCTGGAGTCTTTATCCGGTGGGGTGTGATGCCAAGGGTATGTTAGCCTTATCACAGGCTGTGGCCTGCACAACCCCAACATGGCTGCATTGCTGGTACAAGTACTCCGTACCTGAGTCTGATAACATGTACCTCTTGTCCATTCTTCTGTCAACAGGAGATAGAGAATTAGGAGTTTTCTTATTTTTTTTTTACTTTATTTCTTTATCCACCTATCTGCTCCCGGAGCCCACTCCTTCCGTCCACTCATGTTCTCCAATCCACCTTCCGAGGGATCTGCCCCTAGAGTGCCTCTCCCCCCTCACCTTGCACAGTGGGGTCTGTCCCTTTCTTGGTGGTCTGGATGGACCCGGAGCGGCTTTCATCTAGGGATGCCGAGAGGGATTTTCTGTTTTCTCCCCTAGATCCCCTACCCTCTGAGACGTCAGCAGTTGGGACGTACGCTCCCGAGTGGTGGCGTATGCCATCTCATGTGCTGCACGCCCGCCCCCGGGGAGCGGAGCGGGCCTCCACTCCCTTCTTGTTGCCGTGCTTCCACCAGCTACTGAAGGGATGCAGAACTTGATCGTTCATGGTCTCCACCCTGAGGAGGAGAGCATCCGTTGGGACGCTCGATCCTCCTCTCCCCTGCCGACCCCCGAGTCTGTTCCGAACCCGGCCGCCCGGCGCAGGCGTGAGGTGTGGCGCCCAGCGCCTCAACCCTCAGCGCCACCGGGCCGGCCGAGAAGGAAAAATTACTCACCTTAGTAATTGCTTTTCTTCTCATGGAGTCTTGCTATATTATAACAATAGCAGTCAGCCACTGCAGTTGAACTGCCCCGGAGAGGAAGGAGTTAACTCCAGAAGATCTGGAGTTCTACAGCGCGAGGGCGCTGTGCCCAAAGCTCTATCTGGCAGTTTCAAATGAAACTGTCAGATCTTTACGAAGCTAACATCAAAGGACGGAAAGTCTGTGTGGAAAAAACTACACTAGCCCATGGCTACCTACTAGTAGTAATAACAACAACATAAAGAACAAAGAAACACTCAGAGCCATTATAACAAAAATTGGTGGTATTATGGTTCGTTTTACCACCCTTGACAAGCACATATGAACCCCCTTCCCCAAAGACTCAAGTCCAGGAAGGGGGCAATATAAATAACCTAAATGAAACAATCTAGATCCCTAACCCAAAGGAAAAGAGGGTAAGGAAAAACTACAATGGCATGACACAGTGCTTGCACCAATTCGCCACCCCTACCCAAGTAGAAGTTCTGAGAGGGGCAGGAGGGAGGGTGGTTATAATATAGCAAGACTCCATGAGAAGAAAAGCAATTACTAAGGTGAGTAATTTTTTCTTCAAACACCATGAAGTCTTGCTATATTATAACAATAGCAGATTACACAGCAGTACCTCCATGGAGGAGGGTCAGAACCTACTTAGGAAATAGGCTCTGAAGCACAGCTGTGCCAAACTGAGCATCTCTCCTGGACTGGACATCCAGGGAATAATGCTTGGTAAAGGTGTGAACTGTCTTCCAGGTAGCAGCTTGACAAATCTCCAGAATGGGGATGTCTCTAGCAGCCGCTAGAGACGCAGCTGTACCCCTGGTGGAGTGGGCCCTCAATCCTGAGGGGGATACTCTATCCAGTTTCTGATAACAGAATTGGATACAAGAAACAATCCACCTTGCAATTGTTCTCTTAGTGGCAGGTTTCCCTTTGCCAACCTCGCCACAGGTAAGAAAGAGTTGGAGGGATTCGAACCTATGACCTCTGTGCGCTCTAAATAGTAGCTTAAGGCTCTTTTGACATCCAAGCTGTGCAGTCTCCTCTCACTTGAGGAAGAATGCTCAGTGAAAAATACTGGGAGAGAGATAGATTGATTCAGGTGGAAATCAGAAACCACCGTAGGCAAAAACTTTCTATTAGTCCTAAGGACTACCATATCTCTGTGGAAAGAGATAAAATCTTCTTCCACTGACAGGGCCTGTAGCTCACTTATGCGTCTGGCAGAGGTGAGAGCTACTAGGAAAACGGTTTTCCAAGTTAAATACTTGAGCTCTGCAGAAGACAGAGGCTCAGTGGGTTGTACTTAACTGAGCAATGCAAATATTCAGGTCCCAGAAGCGGGAGCTGGTTCTAAAAGGAGGGTTAGTATGAAGTAACCCTTTAAAAACTTGGAGAACACCGGTGAGAAGAAGGGAGGCAGGCTTCCCTGCTGACACAAAAGCAGAGACAGCTGCCAGATGAACCTTCAGGGTAGCTGGTCTAAGGCCCAGGGAATTCAGATGGACCAAATAGTCCAGTAGAATGGGAAGATCAGCAGATTCTGGAATAATCTGCCTCTCAGAGCACCAGACGGAAAACCTCTTCCACTTAGAATTATAAGTGGCCCTAGTGGAAGGCTTCCTTGAAGCCTTTAAAATATCCATGACACCTTGAGAAAGGTGAAGTCAGCAAATTCTAGCTCCTCAAGAGCCAAGCCTTGAGGTGGAGGGATTTGAGGTCCGGATACCACACTCTCCCCTGTGCACAGGCCAGTAAGTCGTGGACTCTGGGCAGGCTCAGGGCAGGGTGGACTGCCAAGGACAGGAGCAGAGGTACCAGGGCTGTCTGGCCCAATCTGGGGCAATCAGAATCACTCTGCAAGGTTGAGATCTGATTTTTACTAGTACCCTGAAAAGGAGAGGAAAGGGGAAAGGCATACAGGAACTTCCCTTTCCAGTCCAACAGAAAGGCGTCCAGAGGACTGAGCCCAGAACTGGAGGCCTGCAACAGAAAAAGAGGAAGTTGGTGGTTGTCTGGGGCTGCGAAAGATCTATCTGAGGTGCCCCATCTGGCAAAGACAGACCCCAGCACGTGGATTCAGAGCCCATTCGTGATGGCCCTGAGAAATTCTGCTGAGGGCGCATGGACATTGTCCTTCCCTGGGAGATGAACCGCTATCAGGGAGGTGTTCAGGAGTAAGCCAGAGACCACAACTTCATTGCTTTGGTGCACAAGGCTGAAGACCGAGTGCCCTTGCTTGTTGATGTACCACATTGTGGTGGTATTGTCTGTCCTGACTTGAACCACTTTGTTCTGGACAGAATCTGAAAACACCAAGAGCTAAAAAGACAGCTCTGAGTTCCAAAAGATTGATGTGGGCAGAGACTCCTGAGGAGACCATACCCCTGAGTGGCAAGGTCGCCTAGGTGAGCCCCCCACCCTAACAGGGAGGCATCCGTGGTGAGGGTGAGGAGTGAGAATGGGAATGAAGGGAACCCCTGTCTTAAATTGCTCTGGACCTGCCACCAGTGGAGGGCTAGGATCAGAGTTTGAGTAACTGGGACCAACTTGGTAAGGGGTCCTTCCTTTGAGACCAACAGGCCCTCAAATGGAACTGAATGTCCCTCATCTGGAATCTTGCTCCCTGCGACAGCTGTGGAAGCAGCCATGTGCCGAGGAGTTGCAGAAAATGCCTTGCTGGTCGAGAGACCCTTGGGGTGGAGGATGCAGGGCGATGAGTCTGTCCACCTTTCCAAGGAAGAAAAGCCCTGGCTAACCTTGTGTTCAATTCTGCGCCTATGAAAGTTAGGACCTGAACTGGTTCCAGAACTGACTTTGGTAAGTTTAGCAGGAATCCCGGGAAGTGAGAAGCTGCTGGGTGACTTGCAAGTGGGATTTCACCTGACCTGAGACTGACCCACAATTAGCCAGTCGTCCAGGTAGGGAAACACAGCAACCCCTTGCTCTTCTTAAGTGAGCCACTACTACAGCTAGACATTTCAGAATAACCTTGGCGCAGAGGTAAGGCCAAGGGCATTGCCCTGAACTGGTAGTGGCCTGAGGGCAGTTCGAACCTGAGGTACTTTCGGTGAGAAGACCTGATCAGAACATGAAAATAGGCATCCTTGAGGTCCAGGAAGCTAGCCAGTCCCTGGCCTTAGGGAAGGCAATATCATTGCCAGAGTCAACATTTGAACTTTGGTTTCAACAGATGCTTATTCAAGTATCTTAAATCTAGAATGGGCAGCCATTCTCCTGTCTTTTGGGGTAAGAAAGTATCTTGAATAAAGCCCGCCCTGATGGCAAGGAGGAACCTTTCCACTGCTTTGCAGTCCAGCAGAGCAGAAACCTCTGCTTCCAAAGCAAGGGCTTCTGAAGGATTTGCAGGTGGAAAATGCCTGGCTCTCATCTTTGGAAAGTGTTTGAAGCTGAGAACCAGACCCTGGCCTATTACCTCCAGAACCCATCTGTCCGTAGTTAGGGACAGCCAGTTCCGGCTGAAATAGGCCAACCTGCCCCCCACTGGTACAGAAGAATCGGCCCTGGACACCCCATCAGGGTGCCTGTTAGCAGCAGCCTTAGGCTGAGGGAGGGACGATGCTACTTGTGCCACGTCTACCCTGCCTCTGAAGAAACCCCTCTGCGAGACAGCAGAGGAGGCTTGAAATGGTAAAAGGCCTGGAAAGGGCCTGCCCTACCTCTGGGAGCATGCCTTTGTGGCATGGCATGCTTCTCCTTAGCCCGGCACTTTTGTAGGTAGTTCTGTATTCATCCATCTTTTCATATAGTTTTCTGTTTGCTCCCCAAAAGAGAATTTCCACTACAGGAAAATCCATAGCCTTTGACTGGGTATCTTGGGACAGATTAGTGCATCTGAGCCATGCCAACCTACAGGAAGCTACGAAGTGGCCATGACCCTAGAAGAAACATCATTAACATCAACAGCAGTATGAAATTGAACTTTAGAGGCTTCAATGCCATCAGTAGCTACCTGTTCAACTCACTAGCCAGCTGGCCATGGGCCTGCTTGGCTAACTGCATACTGTGTCCCACCTAGATTTCTGAAATCTAGCTACATAAGCCTATAATTTGCCTGCCTGAGTCCCAAAGAAGCTGCCATATACTGTTTCTTCGCCATGGCATCAATCTTCCTGGAATCCTTATCAGGAGGATGTGAGGCCAGAGGAATATTAGCCTTGTCACAGGCTGCAGCTTGTACCACACCTACATGACTACACTGCTCAGTAAGGAAGTCTGTATCCGAGCCTGACAAAGTATACCTTCTGTCCATTTTTTTATCTACAGGAGGGACAGAATGAGGATTTTTTAAAATCTTTGTTGTTTGCTTCTAAATGACTTATGCAAGGAATAGACAACCTCCTAGACTCTGGAATATCCATCATTTCCACATAATCAGGCTCCTCTTGCTCATCCACAGCCTCCTCTAAAGGAAGCTGGAGGGTTTCTGCAACCTTTTGTAAAAATAAAGAAAGAAGGGACTCAGACAGAATAGGAGGAGATTCTAAAGGTCTGTCTGGAGAAATGTCGGTTCAATGGGCACGTCCAGACCCCCCAGCCACACATATATTGATCAAATTCCTCCTCCCCTCCTGTGGTTCATAAAAATCCTCAACTTCAAAATCCTGAACCACTGGGACTGAACGAACCAACCTTTACCAGCTGTTGGTGGTTCTACAGATCCCTGAGACAGTGACTGGACAATCTGAATGGCTTTAGCTATCTCTGCAGCAGTTGGAGACAATTTTGGACTCCAGACCTACTGATTTCCTTGTGTTTTACTTGGGACTGGTTCCTCTGAACCAGCCTTCCTTTGCCCGAGAAGTCTCGCCCTGGTCAGAGGCACTCCCTCTGGTCCAGTGGGTACTGGACCGGCTGGCCATCCGGTCAGCGGACTTTTGCCTCTCGCTCCCCTGAGCCGCCCAATCTTCTCCAGGGTGGCTGTGGTGGTACTTACACCTGGCAGTCTGACAGGAGGTGGTCAGCCCCCAGACAATAAACACAAGTGGTGTGTGGGTCAGCCTTGGCAAAGGCGTCCCCACAGACATCACAGTGTTGAAACCCAGTGGGCCCGGTTTTTCTTTTGGGTTTCTCAGACATAATGCCAGCCTAACCAAAACTTGCCTTTGATGGCAGTGCCAGGCAAGACACCCTTATCGGTTCCTAACCGTGTCACGGGTATTTGAAAAAAACGTTATAATTCGCTTTTTTAGAACCGATAAGAACTGGAACCGCACTCTAAAACCCACTGTACCTTTTAAAATGCAGAAAAAACCGATCGGGTTCAAACCGAACCGATAATTAATTTTCCACACAGACTTAAATTTTAGTACTTACGGTTACCAGATAGAGCTTTAAAACCGAAATGCGGTAAAAATAATAAGTTTGCAGGTTCAAATGAACCGAAAAATACTCGCTTGAACCGAGAATGAACCGAGCTGAAGGAGCTGATCTCCGGAGCGACTGTTCAGTGAAGCGGAGTAAAGAATCTGACAGTTTCATTTGAAACTGCCAGATAGAGCTTTGGGCACAGCGCCCTCGCGCTGTAGAACTCCAGATCTTCTGGAGTTAACTCCTTCCTCTCCGGGGCAGTTCAGCTGCAGTGGCTGACTGCTATTGTTATAATATAGCAAGACTTCATGGTGTCTGAATTAGGAGTTTTCAATAGTTTTTGTGTCTGTTTCTCAAAGGACTTATGAAGGGCAATTGACAACCTTTGGACTCTGGGATGTCCATCATTTCAAAGTAATCAGGCTCCTCTTGTTCCTCAACAGCCTCTTCCAAAGGAAGCTGGAGGGTTTCTGCCACCTTTCTGTAAAACAAAGTGGGAAAGGGACTCAGAAAGCCTAGGAGGGGACACACCAGAAGGTCTGTTTGGGGAGATGTCCGGTTCAATGGGCTCATCCAGACTTTCCACTCCATCATCATCCTCCTCCTCATCACCTTCATAATCATCATCCCCCTCCAATTCCAGTTCATAAAAATCTTCAGGGGCATAATCCTGAACTGCAGGAACCAACAACCAAATGCTCAAGAGTTACGCCCGGTTCAGCGTCCGCACAAGCGACTCAACAATATGAATCAATCGGGCAATCTCCTTGGTGGTCGGAACATGCGGCTCTGGAACTGAACCGGCCAATTTGTCTTTTCTTTTTCAAGGGAACCGATCCCTCAGAATTGGATCTCCTTTTGCCCGAAGAAGTATCGCCCTGGTCAGAGGGCACTCCTTCTGGTTCGGCCGAAACCGAACAGGGCTGGCCATCTGGGTCAGCGGACATTTCGACCTTCTTTTCCCTAAGCCTGCCCAATCTCTTATCCAGGGTGGATTTAGGGAAATTTGTACATATTTGACAGTCTGAATCAAGGTGGTCAAACCCCAAACAATAAAAACAGGTGGTGTGGGGATCAGCCTTAGCAAAGACTTCCCCACATACGATGCAGTGTTGAAATCCAGTGGGCCCGGTTTTTCTTTTGGGTTTTTCAGACGTAACCATCCTACAACTCAAACTTACCCTTTACTTGGCAAAAGCCAGGTAAGACCACGTTATCGGTTTCTAACCGTGTTACGGTATTTGAAAAAACAGCAAGAAACACGTTTTTTTTTTTTTAAACCGATAAGGACCGGTAACCACACTCTAACCTAGGAAAACATTTTTCAAAGAATAACACACAAGATAACCGGTTCAGTCAAACCGGTTAGAAGTTCAGATTTACAATTTCCACAGAATTTCTACCACTAGTCCACTACCCAAGTACTTACTGTACCACAGACAGAGATCTGAACTGAATTTTAAGCGAAAATATCGGTAAACCGACAACTTCAACCGACTGATGAACCGTGAGCAAGGAGAAATCTCCGGAGCGACTGTTCAGTTAGGCGGAGTAAATAATCTGATGGTTACATTTCAAAGTGCAGCAGACAGAGGTCTGAACCGAGCTCGAGCTCAACGTTCTGTGCTCTGCACAGAATTTAACTCTTTCCTCTCCGGGGCAGTTCAAGTGCTGGGGCTAACTGCAATATGTCACAATACAGCAAGACTTCATGTTGTTTGAATGCTAGCCACAGGACAAGATAAAGGGTCAAGTCCCTTGCCCTGAAACCAAATGGAGAACCTCTTCCATTTGAAGGCCTTTCACTTTCGGGTCGACTCCTTCTGAGAAGCCTCAACCACAGTGAGGACATCTTCAGAGATACCCAAAGCCTGGAACTCTAGCCGCTCTGCAACCAGGCTGTTAGGTGCAGGGATTGAAGGTTCGGATAGAGTACCTTCCATTGACTGCAAGAGAGTAGGTCTGGGCAGAGAAGAAGACGCCACGGGAGTCAGCAGCTGAAGCGGAGAAGATCGGGGTGCCAGCACTGGCGGGGCTAGTCTGGAACCACCAAGATCATCTGTGCCTTGCCCCCACGGCCTTGAGCAGCAGTTTTTGGATCAGCAGAAAGGGAGGGAAGGCATACAAGAGGCCCAAGTTCCAGGGCCTCGAGAAGGCATCCCCCTGCAGAGTTCCCCGCTGGGGGGGGGGTCACAATACAGCCTCAGCTCTGGGTTCGCCCTGGAGGCGAACAGATAGACCAGAGGGGTGCCCCACCAGGAGAACAGACTCTGCACTACCTACTGATGGAGACACCACTCAGCTGAGGGCGTCTGCCAGCTGGCTGGATACACTGACCACATGGATAGCCAGATCGGTGTTCACGAGGGTCCAGATGTGGAGAGCTTCCTTGCACAGAGGAAGGGAGTGGGTCCCACCCTATTTGTTGAGGTAGTACATGGTTGTGGTTTTGTCTGTCTGGAACTGAACAACCTGACCCTGAATGTGTGGAACAAAGGCTGCCAGTGCCAGACGAACTGCCTGAAGGTCCTGCAGGTTGATATGGCATTGGGACTCCTTGGGGGTCCAGAGTCCGTGTACTCTGTGCTCCCCAGCTGGGCACCCGAGCCCATCAGTGAGGCATTGGTTGTGATGGTGACTACTGGCTCCGGGTGGACAAACGGGATTCTTTCCTGCAGATGTTCTGGCACTAACCACCATTTAAGGGCATCCCACATCAACTGGGTCACAGTGACCAGCTGGTCGAAGTGGCCCTGGCATGGAGACCACTGCCGGGTGAGCTCCCACTGCAGAGAGCGCATTCTCCACCAGGCCCAATGGACCACACTGGTGCATGCTGCCATATATCCCAGGAGACACAGGAAATGCCGAGCAGGGTGCAACTGCCCAACCTGAAATGATCGGGCACAGGAGGAGAGAGCCTCCATCCAGTCTGCCAGAAGCCAAGCCCTGGCTCTGCAAGAGTTGAGCTCCACCCCGGCCTTGTTCACTACAAGGCCAAGGGATAGGCTGGTCTGGAGGGCCAGCTCCCTGGATTGTTCCAGCTCCTCCCTGGATGGACCTCCTATAAAGCCAGTCATGTAATCAAAAAACGAAGGTGCAGCTCAGGATTATTCCTGGGTGCTTTAACCAAACAGAATGGCAACTCCCAAATACATGTACACAACCAACAACTTGTAGCACTCCTGGTTTTTACAAATTACACAGCTGGCAGCAGTCAAGGTTCAAAAAGCAGTTTAATTTCTGGAGCGCAACTGCTTCCCTAGTGCCTCGGCCTTACAATCAGGCCTTCGGTTGGGGATGATATATAAAGCCAGTCATCCAGGTAGGGATACACTCAGACCCCTCAACGTCTCAGGTAGGCTATCACCACTGCAATACACTTGGTGAAGACCCTGGGAGCTGAGGAGAGGCCGAAGGGCAAGGCCTGGAACTTGTATAGAATCCCCTCTGCACGGAACCACAGGATCCGGCAGTGGGATGAATGGATGGGGATGTGGAATAACGTGTCCCAAAGATCCAGAGTGACCATCTTGAAGGTGTGTGACTGCAGGAATTTGTTCAGGTTGTGCAGATTTAAGATGGGGTGCCAGACCCTCTGTCTGCTTTGGGAACAGGAAGTATGTGGAGACAAACCCTGGGTGTAAAGAAAGGTCCAGGACTGGAGCCACTACCTCCTTCTGGAGGGGCTGGGCAATGTCTTCCCGAAAGGATGACAGCATGTCTGCGGACTCCATGTCATCTCGAGGGGCACGGTCTTGGCAAGGTGGGTTAAGTCTCAAATTACAGAGGCAGACCCTGGCCGACTAACGAGGACACACCTTTCTGTGGCGACAGCGGACAACGTGGAAGGGAAGTGGCACAGCCAGCCCCCCCATGGGAGGACCCAGGGAAGACAGGACAGGTATGGGGGACGTGTCCCCATCCCGTCACTGGGCAGGCTTGGAAGAGGAGGAGGAAGACCGACTGGCTGAGGAATCAGTAGGACTTCGACCACCCAGTTTGTGGATGACCAAAGCGACTGACTTCAGTCGAGGACTCCAAGCCTGAGCCTACTGCCCAGCTGGGGGTTGGGACGACTTGGCCACAGGGGCAGAGAGCATACAGAAGGCCTTCTTCCTCTGAAGCTTTGAGCCCTTGGGATCCCTCTGGGTGGAGGTGACAGAGTCCAGGGTGACAATGGACTTCTCAATACGAATGAGTGTCCTTCCACCCCTTGTCCGAACAGGTCAGTGCCCAAGAAGGGGACATCCACCAACTTGTGTTAGGTATTTGCCGTGAAGGTAAAGATCAGCAGCCTAGCCCTGTGGTGCATGCCCACTGCAGCAGCCACGGACCAGGCCCAGGAATTGCTGATGTCCATGGTTGTCTGGAGCTGCTGTTTCGTCACAGCTCGGCCCTAGTCCTGGACTTGCTTGACCATGGTCTGTGAGTCAGCCGGGAGCTGGAAAAGTACTTAATTGAGAGTGCCCAAAAGGGTATGAGTGAAATGGGCCATTAAAAGGGCCAAACTCGACTGCCGAAGGCTGAGCAAAGAGGCTGTACAGACATTTTTGGCCATATGTTCTAACGTCTTACATTCCTTGTCTGGAGGCTTGTCCACATCCCCGACACTGCTGGTACACCGAAAGACCAAATTGTCCACTAGACTCTTGGCCGACGGGTGCTCAGTGAAACCCGAGAGGGAACCCATAGGGACCGCATATTTTTGGGCCATATGGGCCAATGACACAGGGTAGGAGGCAGTGTGCTGCCAAAGCTCCAGAGCAGGATCAAGAATGGCCTCAGTGACCAGTAACGCAACCCCAGGGGATGTCCCCTCAGTTGAGAATTTTGGTCAAGGGATACTTGGCCCATTTCTGGACAGGCTCCAATTGGATCCCAGTAGACTCTGAAATCAAATGGAGCAAGTCCCCAAAGGAGGTGGGACTGTGCTCCATGGACAAATCCTCCCCCAACACTGCGTCCAATGGACAGGAAAGCAGGGAGGAGTCCTCAGACTCTGAAGAGTTGCCAAAAAGCAGTCAACCGCATAAATACCCACTGACCCTACGGGGTCTGTCGGGAATCACGGTGACCGACAGCCAAGGAGGCCCGAAGCGGTGAGGGCATCCTTTTTTGGGGCGCATCTTTGGCTGTTAGGAGGTGGCTCCACCTGGATGGGTAGAGAGGCCAGAATAGCCGGTGTAGGCTGAGGCCTCGGTGGTGGGAGCCACGGAAGTGCTGGGGTGGGGTCTGGAATCGGCTCAACACCCGAAAACATGAGCTACTGCCACATGAGTTCTTCATAGCACTGGCCCATCTTGCATCACAGCCTCTCCTCATTCGAGGAGGAAGAAAAAAGTATAGCGTTGTGCCGCTTGCCTGAGTAACAAAAGCAGGAACGCAGCAGTCGGTGCGGGAAGCTCGACTCTGGACTGCCGGATCACGACCTCGGCTGTCGGGGAACTCGATGTTGAGAAATGGAGGGAACCGGTGAAAGCAGAAGATCCTCCGAGGTAATGGTATCCTGAGGGTTAGTGACCAGATCAGCATGCTGGTCCGACCCACCCTGAGATGTAACAGGTAATGATTGGAGTCCTAGACAGTGAGGTATACACCTCGACAGGTTGGTCGATGAGCATCTCAACCAACTGGCCCAATGGGGAGACTGTGAAGTCAGCGGCCTGTACTGAAGGACTGACCGTAGTCGAAGCCTCCAGAGAAGCACAGGGGTCTAAGGCCAGAGAGCGCTTGCGATCCCATGATCACTGAAGAAACCTTTACTTACTCTCCTTTTTTTGACGATATGGTGCCTTTAGAGGGGCCCTGTCCAAGGGCGGGAAGGGAATGGCACAAATCCCAAAACGTCCCCGTAAAGGTGGCACCAAAAGAAAGCATCACAAAGGCTGAAGCTGAAGAGGCATTCTCCACGGCCTGAGTCAACGACTCTTCAGAAGTCGGATATTGCTCTGCGGATACCGCATCTGCGGAGACCGCCCAATGAGTGTCCTTTGATCAAACGGGATGGTCCGTTGAGCTGGGTGCCCTAAAAGCAGCCAAGCATGCCAGTCTTCCAAAGTATTGGGATGCAAATCACAAAGAATTCGAACAAGTTCAAAATTTGCTTGAAGTCTTGAAATTTTTGTTAAATTTGAAAGCAAAGTGCCAACCCAGCATGGAGAGCGGTATGGAGGGAACCTTCTTCCAGTAGAAAGGAAGATCTGACATCATGGGGTGGTGCCAAGGGAGTTACCACCCGGGTGGGTGTGGGGAGCCAACTTGAAGACGTTCTGGTAGGATTTAAAGGGAAAGGAACACTGCCAGAAGTGTGGATTGTACATCATATCCAGGTCCCTAGAATGCAGCAGTTTTTGCACTGAGTGGGGATGCAAAAAAGTCCAACTCTGGATGACCACACTTGTCAAACAGGCCTTTTACGACCGAGGTCAACAGCTCCCACTCGTGCATTTTGGACTATGACTGGCTGAGGCTGTCCGCCTAGGTGTTTTGGGTGCTTGGCACATGGATGGCTGACAGTTCTAGACCGTGATCTAGAGCCCAGTACCAGACCCTCATTGCCTCCCGGCACAGGGAATAGGAATGGGTCCCCCCCCCCTTGCTTGTTGATGTAATAGACCACACTGAGGTTGTCAGACTGCACCAACAGTGGACCTGGAGAGAGATGGTTCTGGAAGGCATGTAAGGAATACAGAGCTCCCTGCAATTCTAGAACATTTATGTGGAAGCAGGTCTCCCGTTAGGACTAGATCCCCATAGTCTGATAATGGCTTAGATGCAATCCCCAGCCCAGACCCAAAGCATCCTTAGTGAGGATTTTGTGAGGGGTGGGGATAAGCAAGGGGACCCTTTTAGAAGATTGTCTGGGTCCATTCACCACTGAAGCACCTTGCGTACTGGGGAGGAGACAAGGACCAGCTGATCCAGATCCTCTAAATGCTGGTCCTACTGGAACCTGTGGGTCCACTGTGAAATACTCATGTCACCTTGCCAAAGAAACTGTCACAATGGCCGCAGCTATTAAGCCTAGCAGCCTTAAGAATGCCCTGACTGGGAAATACCAGCACTGAGCTACCGCCTGGGCCAGAGCTATGAGGCAGTCTGTCCTGTCTTGTGGAAGGAAGGCCTTGCCCTGAGTACAGTCCAGAACTATCCCTATGTACTGCAACCACTGAGATGGGGTCAGCACAGACTTGGGCAAATTGACAGTGATGCCCAAGGACTGAAACAACTGAAGGGTGCATTCTAGAGCAATAGTAGCTCCCTGGACTGGGCTTTCAGTAACCAGTCATCCAAGTATGGGAACACATAGAGGCCTTGTGTCGCAGCGCTGCTGCTACTGTTGCTAAGCACTTCGTAAATACCCGTGGCACAGAGGATAACTCCAAGGGCAACACCCTGAACAGGTAATGCTCTCCCTGGAAGAGGAACCGTAGGTATCGCCTGTGAAGGGAACAAACCATGATATGCACATAGGCATTCTGCATGTTACTAACATACTAACATGCCAGTGGAATAGGCCTCATGGTCTTTCATGTCTGCTCATTTGGTCAGCTCCCATCCTGGGAGCTGACCTTGCTGCCTCCCTTGCCCTCTCTGGTTTCTCCTTTCCCAGTCATTCTCGCTGCACAGGACTTTGCAGCCAGAATCCCTCCCCTGTACCTATCCCACCCCCTCTTGAACCCCTCCACAGTCTCTGCCTCCACCAGCCCCCTGGGCAGTGCATTCCACGGCTCCACCACCTTCTCAATGAAGTAGCACCTCCTCCTCTCTCCCCACCTCCAGCTTCCACCCATGCCCTCTAGTTGCCCCCCCCCCTTCCTTTGGAGTACCCTGACTGCTCTTCCCCTATTTACACCCTTCATGTACCTGAAGACCTCTATCATGTCCCTTCTCTCTTCCAATGTGTACATATTTAGCTCTTCGAGCCTCTCCCCATAGGTCCTGTCTCCCAAGCCCCAGATCATTTTGGTTGCCCTCCTCTGGACCCTCTCCAGGAGTCTGCAGTCCCTCTTTAAGTGTGGCCTCCAAAACTGCACGCAGTACTCCAGGTGCGGCCTCACCAAGCAGTTATACACAGGGAGTATCACTTCCCTCCTTCTGGAGGTGATCCCCCTAGCGATGCATCCCAGCATCCTGTTGGCCTTGGCCGCTGCCCTCCTACAAGTCTCAGAGTTGTTCATCTTGACATCCACTACCACCCCCAGGTCCCTCTCAGCCATTGAGACTTGTAGCATCCCCCCAAGGTGTGCACTTGGCCTGGGTTTCTGGCTCCCAGGTGCAGTACCTTGCATTTCCCTTCATCGAACCTCAGCTTCCACTTTCTAGACCACCATTCCAGAACCTCCAGGTCCCCCCGTAGGGCCACCCTTCCCATCCACCACCACCCCCAGTTTTGAGTCATCCGCAAAGAGACTCATCTCACTCCTGATACCCTTCCTTATGTCAGAGACATAGCCGTTGAACAGGAGGGGCCCACGGACCCCACTAATGACCCTCCTTGGGGATGAGACTATCCCAACCACGACCTTGAGGGAGCACAGCCAGTTGCCTGCTTGAGCACAGGAAGAAGGCTGTGTAGAGTTACCATCTGGAACTTTCTGTATCGGATGAAAAGATTCAGCTCCTTGAGGTCTAGAATGGGCCTCAAGTTCCCTGTACTTTTGGGAAACAGGAAGAACCGGGAGTAGAACCCTTTGTTCCTTTGCCGCCTGGGCACTGGTTCTAGGGCCCTTTTGCGCAGCAAGGTGAGCACCTCCTCCCATAGCACAGCAGTGTGGTCCAGAATATAAGAGGCTGGAACTGGTGGAACATCTGGAGGCTGTTTTAGAAGTTCTTGAGCATGTCCCTGTTCAATTATCTGCAGAATCCAAGTGTCCATGGCAATGGTTCTCCACTGGGACAGATAAAGGGAGGACCGACCTCTGACCACCACCTCCTGGCTTGGAACAAGAGAAGGGGGGGTGGTCTGGCCAGGAGTCAGGCTGATGTGGATCAAGCAGCTGGGGCACTCCTCCTTTTCTGGAATGCTTAGCAGAGGGGGCAGGCAAGACAGAGCTGGCCCTGCACTTGCCCTGGAGCTTGGTTCTGGAGCCAGACTTGCGAGAAACCTTACGAAAGGAGGGCCTCGTTCTGCTCCTGGGCTGGATATGGTGTATTGACCTAATAATCCTACCAGACACCTGCAGGTCATGAAATTTTTTTTTTGTTCCCTAGTATTTTTTTCCTCCCAGTCTGGGTCGGCCCTTCCTCCTGCTGTCCGCCCAGCCCTGTCCCCCTACCTTCAGGCACCTACTTTAACTCCCATGGGTTACCCTCTGTGGCAGAGTGGAGAGGAGCCCCCCAACTCGACCCACCGGGACCGGATTCAGTGTCAGGAGATGCCTTCTTGGGGGGCAGTGCCTGCGACATACAGCCATCATGCTGCTCAACCCGGACTGCTGTTTCCGCTTTTCTGTGAAGGCAAGCATGCAAGTTGACAATGGCCGAGCTGCGTGTGCATCCGCACGCAGTACACTGGTCAGCTGCTCCACCTCCGTGCCCCACTATACAGGACCTGGCATGCAAACAGCTAGCCTCTGCTAGGCGTCAGGCAGGTGCCGGTCTCTGTTCCCTCCCCTCGAGAGGAGAGTTGTCCTCCAGACGCTAGATCCTCTCCCATCCCGGCCGACCCCTGGAGACTTGCTCGCATCACGAACACGAGTCAGCCTGCATGGCAGGAGGTAAGGCATTGCTGCCTCAGCCCTCCATGCCACTGGGCCAGCTGCAGGTCATTAATAATACTGCACATCAGGACCAAAATGTTTGTGACCCACAAAAGGGTTATTCAACACCTTTTGTTGGGACATCTGCAGTGAAGCCAGGGACTCTAAGCCAGGAGTGCCTTCTAAGGCAAATGCTGGTGGCAGCTACCCTGGCTGTATTATCAGCTATATCATAGGTGGTTCTGAGCAGATGCTTACTAACATCTCTCGAGACCTGGAGAATTCTAAGAAGCTTTTGTCTCTGGGAACCCTCAGGAAGGGCCTGAGCAGAAGCCTTGCCCTTCTTCAAGAGAGTATTCTGGTACTTAATCAAATGAGCCAAGTATCTGGCAATTCTAAGGCCCAAAGTGGATGAGGGAAAGGTCCTCTTGCCCCAGAGGTCAATCCTCCAAGACTCCCAGTCAGGGTGGAGGGAACTAAGGTGCCTTAGACCTGTCATGAGCCGCCTTGATTACCACTGAGTCGGTTTCTGGCTGGGCTGCATAGAAAGGCAGCCTCAAAGGTGCCTGGTATAGCTCATCAGCCTTTCTGGGCATGGCAAGTATCAGGTCGGGCCTATGCCAGGCAGTACTGACAGCATCATGAAGTGCTAGAAGCAGAGGAGGAATAATTTTGGGATCTCCAAGAAATCCACCAAGTTCCTCCCTGTGACATCCTCTTCCTCAGTCTGGAACCCCACAGTGGAGGAGAGCTGTTTCATAATGTTAAAAAAGAGGGAGGAACATGGAGGGTGTTTGACAGAGTCCTCACTCCTGGAGAAGACAGCAGACCTGTCAGAGGAGTCAATCTCAGTCTCTTCCTCCTCATTCTTCACTTTAAAAGCTTTTATTTTTATGATGAAGCAGAAGGGTTACATTGCACATAACATTCTGTGTCTTCTCACGTAGACTTGGAGATTATTACATAATTAATTGGTGTCTTTTTTTTCTTTCAGGTTCTACAATCAACTTATGAGATTTCAAGCTAATAGTCTTACTCATGTACAGAACTTGCTATGTTTTCTCTAATCTTTATTTCTTTTCTCTCCCCCCAGAGGTTACAAGTCACCTTTCATGGTTCTCAACTCATAAAGAGAAAAAGGAGAGAGAAAAAAAAAAATTAATAAAGACACTTCATTAGTTTGTCTTGTCTCTTTGTGTTTTTGTTACTCTTGTCCTTCCACTGTAACACTAATTTTGTAATATGTATAATTAAATCATGATTTTTTCTAACCCTTAAAATCAGGTGGGAATGACACTGCCCTGTATTAGGTTTATGAAGTAATTTAATATATTTTCTTTTCATACCCATCAGTGGGGAGTTAGCCACTTCTGACCCCCTTTTTAATTTTAGTATCTTCCCCCTTTCCACAAGTCCTTATTATTACTCCTGGGTCCTGTACTTCCCTTTTACCCTTGTAATAACTGATCCAGTACTGGGATCCCCTCTATATCTTCTATATGTTCAAAGTAGGGTAGCCATTTCAAATTAAACTGACTGGGGGTCATCCTTAGTAGTGCAACAATGGCTTCTGTATCTCTGATCTGGTTTATGTTTTTATACCAGTTACTTAAACATTAACATAACCAATGTTGTGTTAATGTTTTTAAAGCTGCTCCAATTAGAATATAAAACAGGTACTTTTTTATTCCCTGCTTTATCTCCCGGGACGGAGATCCTAATAATAAGTTTGAACTCCAGTGTTTGTTGTATTTCTAGAATCTTCCTAATCTGGTTTGAGATGTCTTCCCAAAATCCCCTGAATTTGTGAACAGGTCCAAAAAATGTAGGTATGTGATCCCCTTTGTCTACACCCCCTCTAGCACTTGTCAGATATATGCTTCACAAAGTGCTGGGTTATAGCCGGCCCGCCATTGCAGCGGTTGGATTTCCGCTTGCGACGCCCGGCTGACCTGGGTTGAGAAGGAGCGGACCCAGGTGGCGGCCCTGGGAAGTAGTATTGGCGTCCCATGGACTGCTCTCCTTCTCGGGGGGATGCGGGTCACGCACGGTGCTTGATGGACACCTGGCTGAAGCTGGGGGTTCACACAGCTACTGGCGCCAACATCTGAGGGGTGGGGCAGACACTGGACATCACTGCACATTCCCGCCCCTGACAAAAAGCAAGGAAAAATGCCTCGCAGCTGGCCGTGCTTATGAAGCCTGCCCCTGGCTTCGATTAGCCTCCAGGACCTGCTCTCCTCAGGCAGTTATTAATCATGCGGCACTTAGGTGCCACATCTCCACCCTCTGAGGGGTAAGCCAGGGGTACTGAGAGGTGAGCATACAGAGCCCGGAGATGGAAGCACAGGGGCGCTATGACCAGGCTCATGTATGGCGACTGGCTGTGGGGGCAAAAAGAGAGGGGAAAGAAAAAAGTGCTGGGTTATAACCGGGGTGCAGAAGAAACGGATAGAGATCTTCCACCTGAACTCCCTCTTTGAAGAGGAATTCGTTGTTTTATGAATTCCCATCCAGATCTCCTGCCACAAAACTTCAGGCACTTCCTTCCCAATTTCACTTTGCCATTGTTGCTGTACCTGCCCTGGGCTATTATTTTGATAACTGGAAGGATCTGGGCTGCTAGATAGTAATTTGAGGTTTGGCATTCCCATGCCTCCCTTTTCCTTGGATTCTATCAGTACGTTCCATCATACCCTGTCTTTTTCTTCCCCTCCCAGATGAAGTCTGCCAATCTCTTCCTCAAGTCCTTCCAGTCTCTTGGGAGGGGCAATGCAGAAAAAAAGAAAAAGGAATCTTGGAAGAATATTCTTCTTCACTGTGTCTATTCTGTTATATATTGATAAGGGCAAGATCTTCCATCTCTGTAGATCTGCATAAACCTGTTTTCTCGGGGGGGGGGGGTATAATTATACTGCTATAGTTGCTATATATTTACTGGAATAGAGATTCCCAGGTATTTTGTTCTGAACCCATTTAAAAGGGACAATACTTTTAAACTCTTGTCCTCTCTCTCCTGCAATTTTTAGTTTCTCTGTCTTATCAGGATTTATTTTGAAACCCGAGATCTGACCATATTCTGTCAAAAGGGTTAGGAAAGCGGGCGTGACCTCAGCGGATTTTCCCAAAATACTAGAGTGTCATCTGCATAAAATTAAACCTTTTGCAATGTTTTGTCAGATACTATTCCTTGAATTTGTATATTTTACCTTATTGCCTGTGCCAGGGGTTCTACGTTCAATGCGAAAAGGAGTGGGGACAGGGGGCAACCCTGCCTAGTGCCCCTTCTGATCTGAAGCTGTTCAGAAATGGTGCCATTGACCCTGACCCTTGCTTTCAGTTTCTGATAGCAGAAAGAAACCCATTTTAAAAAATTCCCTCCCATTCCCATACTGTTAAAAGATAAGACCAATTTAAGCGATCAAAGGCTTTTTCCACAAAGAAAATACTGCCACTCTGGGTGTTTTATTTTTAGGTTTCAGGGTCTTGATATTAAGGAGCCGTCTTACATTATCCTGTACGCGGCGGTGCAGAATAAAACCTGCTTGATCTGGATGTATCAGGCCTTCTATGTGTTGTTGGAGTCAAATGGAAAGTATTTTAGTCAGGATTTTTAAGTACTGATTTAGTAAGGCTATCAGTTGAAAGTTTCCACAGGATGTTTTTGTTTTTCCTGGTTTGAAGATAACCGTGATCAGTGACTCGTTCCATGTATCACGTACTTTTTTGTCAGTTAAACAGGTATTAAAGACTTTGGCTAATATGGGTGTTATTGTGGGTTAAAGTCTTTTATAGAATTCGGCATTTAGACCATCTGGCCTGGTGCTTTTCCCATTGGTAACGTTTTAATTACTGTTTTGATTTCTTCTTATGTTATTGGGGCGTTTAGCTGATCTCTCGCTGTTAGTGACAAAGATGGCAGTTTCAAGGCTTTTAAGAAACTTTTTGTTTGAGCCCTAATTCCCTCTGCGTTTTTATCTTCTGCACATAAAGATTCATAAAAATCCTGAAATCGTGTCGTTATCTCTTTGGGTCTTGTCCATTTTTGTTTTGCGTTAGTTGTACTTTCTATACAAGGAACATGGTGCTCCGCCTGTGTCTTCCTCACTCTAAATGTCAGCAATATAGTTGCTTGGCCTCCTACTTCTTGGTATTTCACATTTGCAAAGCGGAGTAAACCCTCCAATTTTTTGTTTTCTAGTGCTTGAAAAGAGGCCCTAGCTTGGGTAAGGGTCTGGTGGATTTGCTTATTGGAGGGGGTGAGCTTGTGTTGCCTTTCTAACTCCCTTATTTCTTTACTGAGTTTATCATGCATTTTCTGGGTCTGTTTCTTCTGAGCCGCAGCAAAGCTGATAATGTCAGCTCTGGTCATTGCCGTAAATGCATTCCATTGTACCAGTGCTGAAGTATCCCCTTTTGCATTCAAAGCTATCTGCTCTTTCATACTGTCTGTTAGCTTCGTGACAAACACCTTATAATTCCGTAACAAGACATTTAGTCTCCATAGGGATTTCCTATCTTGAGGTGGGGTTAAGCGGATTGAGACCGGTGCATGGTCTGATAATGTCATATTTTGGACATGGGAGCTGGGCACTTGATGAAGGTCTTTCACTGACATGTAGAAAAGATCAATCTGGGAATAGGACTGCTTTGAGCACGATAAAAAAAGAAGAGTAATCCCTCTCCCCAGGGTGTTGCACCCTCCACAGGTCCATCAGGCCCATCTCCCTTGCGCAATTACTCAGTATTTTAGTGGCCAATTTGTTAGTTGCCGTAGCCCCTGAAGATGTGTCTCTTTCAGAAAAAGGTGCCATATTAAAATCGCCCCCTAAAATAATTTGACCCTGGGGCAATGCAGCCAGTTTGGAAAATATGATAGAAACATAGAATTTGATGGCAGATAAAGACCAGTTGGCCCACCTAGTCTGCCCATTTCCCTACCTAACGGATAACCTGCAGATCCTAGTTAACCAACAGCCTATTTTCTCCTACTCCCCACTAGAATTGCCTTATGTCTGTCCCATGTATTCTTGAATTCCCCAACTGTTTCTGACTCTACGATCTCCTCAGGAAGGCTGTTCCATGCATCTATAACCCTCTCTGTGAAGAAATACTTCCTCACATTACCTCTGAGCCGTCCCCCCCATCTTCAAATTGTGCCCCCCCGTTCTTGCACATCTCTTTTTCTGAAAGATGCTCCCCTCTTGGACTTTGTTGATTCTCTTGAGGTATTTGAAAGTTTTTTATCATGTCTCCCTCTCCCTCCTTTCCTTGAGACAATACATCTTAAGCTCCTTTAGTCTTTCTTCATATATTTTCTGGTGCACACCTTGCACCATTTTGGTTGCCCTCCTCTGGACAGCCTCCACCCTGATGTCTTTGCGGAGATGGGATCTCCAGAACTGCACCTGTAAGAAAGTTTCGGGATGGTCATTTGGAGCGTAGATATTGATTAGATGCACAGTTTTTCCCTGGGTTGTTACTGTGGCTCTGACTAATCTTCCCTGCAGCCCAGTCTCTGAGGAGGTAATAGTTAGTGGAATATTTTCTTTAAAAAGAATGGCCATGCCCACCCTCTTGGACTTGGGGTGTGAAGCTGCTTTTATGTCCCCCACCCATCTTTTGAGCTTTAAATGCTCTTGTTCTGACAAGTGTGTTTCTTGAATAAATGCTACTGTATATCACAGTTTATCTTCTTTAGTTCCATCAGCACCCTGGTACGCTTTGAGAGGAATTAATTCCCTTTACATTGTAGCTTATTATTTTTAAATGGGCCACATCTTTCACTGGGGTTTAAGTATGATCTCATTTGGTCCACTGACCGTATTTTCTAACTCCCTTTTTGGTATCCTCCTGTTCTCACTGATCGTTCCTGACAGCGCAGTGTCTTTAAAACACATAACTTTTAATTCAGCAAACTTCAATCCTAACTTAAACTTTAGGAAAGTCAACCAACACTTTAACATTTCAAATTGGTGCAACTGCACTCAACAGCAAAAAAGAAAGGAACAAACAACTCCCAGGAACTAGGGAGACGAAATTACTTCCTATGTTTTTGCCTTAGGGTGGGCCCCTTAAAGGCCTATTCCCCAAGGTTCGCTTATCGTGAGAGGTGAGCTACTGATAGTCACGCCTTAATCCCCGATCTGATAAGAGAAAAAAAGGGTCTCCTTAGAAGCTTTGTACGAATCTCCAGTTTTGGTGGACTTTTATTTCCCAATCCCTCTCTCCAGACCATCCCTTTGTTCATCCATTTCTTTATCCCTGTGTTTTCTGGTTTCTTCAAATATACCCCCCCTTCCATTACTTCTTTGTAGTCAAGTCTTTTCTGCAGCACCCATCTTCATGCTATGAGGTTTACATCCACCATAATGTTGCCAAACTTCAAATCCCCACCATTTAATCCCGTGTCTTTTTCTTTTTTCCAGAATTACCTCCATTTCTTCTTCCTTTATCACTCCTCTATCCCTCTTCAGTTTGTACCTTCTTCATTATCACCGTATACCTCCCCTTCTAAATTTACATAATGATCACAATTCCGTTGATTAAAGGCAGTTCTGTTTCTGAAATGAGGGATGAGAAACCGAAACGTACAGTTCCCAAAGTGGCAAGTATATCTCCTCATTTTACCAATGGAACCGCTGTGTCAACTGTCTGCTGTCTTCTTTCAGCGTTTCGGGGAGACAGACGAGTCCCAGTCTTCTTTTTTCTGCTCGTCGTACAATTCTCATGACATCCTTGGAGAAGGCTTTAGGTACTGCTCCTGGTGCGGTTCTTTGCCGGCCTTTTGTGGTGATATTCCAGGCTCTGGTTGTAATTTGGTGCTCTAGCAAGGCTATCTCCATCTCTGGTGGAAGATTTTCCATTCTTGAAGCTGCAGCATAAGCTCTACCAGGCTACTGTAAATTTTGGCCCAACCTCCAGGTGGAGCTTGATTCTGGCAGGGAAAAGTAGATAGGCCAGAATGTTCTTTTATGACTGCTTTTGTTTTTTTGCTGTTCACTCTGCAGTGCCGCCGAAAAAATCTTGTTAAAAAAGATAGGAGTTTCTTGATACTTAATGTTCCTTAGTCTCCACGCTTCTCTAAGTAGCCATCTTTATTCTGAAACAGGACCATTCTTACCACTCAGGATCTGGGCTGAGCCGAGGGATTGGCGGGTTTAGGCACAAGGGATCGATGTGCTCTATCCATTGTAATGTCCAGATCTGCTAGGATTTCCATCATGGAACGGAGCACTTGTATAAAATCGATAGGGGTTGCCAAACTCTCCTCCGCTCCTTCCTGTATTCCCTGAATCCAGAAATTATTGCATCGGGCTTGGTTCTCTATATCCTCTACGCGATTCGAATTTCTCTGTCTCTCTTTAATAAGTATAACATCAGTTGGTCTCCCAATTCCTGGGCCTCCGTGATGTCTGCTAGTTTAGCCATGTTATTGGAGACTTTCTTGTCCATATTACGGACATCCTGCTGTAGATCAGCCAACGAGGATTCTATGTTTTGGACTGACTGCAAGATTTTATGGAGAGTTCTCTCTGATTTGCGGGACATCGTCAAATCCTCCCCCTCAGAATCCAGTGATGACTCTGCGTTTGATGTAATGCAACGCAAGTGGGCCGCTTGACTCTCCACTTCTTCATCTAGCGTGAGTTGCTTCATTTTTGTATGGGCCGGTTACGATTTTTGTCCTTTCACTTTAGCTGCTTTAGAGGCCATCTCAGCTTGCTCCCAAGCAGAGAAATAGTCAAAGTTTTAAATCTTTAGAGGAAGGATTGTTTAGGATTGTTCGTGTGGGTTATGGAGCTGTAGATCTATGACTCCACCATGCTCAAAACCGGAACCGTAAGCCTCCTCATTCTCTTCTTCAGGGAGGATGAGATCAGGGCGATATTCCTCCTCTACATCGACTTTTTCTGCAGCAGGAACCAACGGCCCGAGTACTGATGGCTCTCTAGAGGGTGTGGGGTAGATAGGTCGAACTGGCATTGACAATGAAGCAGCACGCGATGACCCAGAGCATGGAACAAACTGCTGTATTAAAACCAAGGTTATAAAAGTAGGAACAGCATCTGGGTCGATGGCAAGATAACGAAGCATCATCGACATGAGTGTCGACGGAGAGGGTGAAGAGCCCAGCTCTGATGAACCGCCACTAGCCATAGTAGAGGTGGAGGGGCCCAGCGCCTGGGGACCTCACAGTTCAAGAGGTCTCGACAGCGGGGCTGGGGCCAATGACCCGGAGGCCAACAGCCCCTCCACAGTCCTAAGAAGGCTGGGAAGAACTCTTACCCCCTTGGGGGGCCTGATAAGAGGAAAGGCCATTTCAGAACTACTAGGAGAACGAACTGCGCACTGCAATGGCGAGCTGGTGCGTGACTCAACAGGTAGCCACCTGTGCTCACATGAAACAAGTAAATGGGAGACGCACTCACGGAAAATAAATTATTCAGGTCCACCAGTTTGTTAAGCTTTTAACTTAACTTTTAATTTTAAAGAAAACTCCGCAGGGAATTCCAGTAGCAGACCTTGCTCTGGTTCAGGTACAAACACCACTAACCCTGGCGCTTCGAGACCATGTCTCTTTGTCAGGGGGGATGGTTTGTAAGGACAATACATTGTTTAAATACCTGTATCTAATTAATTATTCATTAGACATGACATGACAGCAGGTATTTATTTTAAAATAAAATACAAAAACAATTAAATGAAACAATGCTTGATAACATAGAAGAGAACACCACTTATACTACTATGTTAATATGTCTCAAAAATAATGTGTAAATATTTCTGTAGCTGCATATATATGCTTACAATATTCATACTCTTTTCAAATTAATTTACAAATCTTATTTTTAGTTATGAATGAGCTATAATAGGAATTGGGGGGAGGGGGAACTAACAGAAACATAAAGGGGAGCAGAAAAGAAAAGAAAGAAGTACTGGGATAGGTTCTAATGGATCATTGGTGGGGGGCGGCCTTAAAAGTTAACATGTAAAGGATAATGAAAAGATCCAACAGACCCGAACTGCTGACTTCAGGGCATAGACAGAGAGTGCAGAAACCTGTAAAAGAACATAAAACGCATCTATTAATTGCTTATTCAAAGTTCTGTTTTACCAAAGTAACTATTTCTTTGTAGTTATGAACATACCAGTACATATGGGATATGCGCGGGGCGCCTGAGGGATAACCAAGTTGTCTGTACAGTAGCCTGTGACCTCTCGTAAACAGGGCATGAAATTCGTAAAAAAAAGTACATGCCTGCTGGGGCATGTAAGCAGCACAAGTACATGCCCAGGAAACTTTTTACATGCCACCCATTTTGCCACCTATGTTGTATATTCAGTGCTTTGTACTGTGAGTAACTACCCGACTGTATTAACAAAGTAACACTCGCTGCTTAATAACAGGCAGCCAGGCAGGCTAGTAAAAAGTTGAATGGTTTGTCAGCTTATAAATAATAAACTGAATATATAAAAAAATTAAACTGTCTCTGTGTGATTTATTTCAGTGCCACCACCCGTGCATGACACACCACACAAGCACTGATTGTAACTTTGACAACTAGCTTGTTAAGAGGATAAATCAATATGCAGTGGTGTAGACTAGTAAATACAGCAGTCCCAAAGAAAGGGTTTTTATTTTTCCCCTTCCATCTAGCCCCACTCCCTGGCTAGTGCCCTCAGATGGACCTCAACAGGTCTTAAGAAGAGAAGACATATACCATCCACTTGTCCACAACACACAAAGGTGATAAGACAAAGTTTAATTTATTTTTAAGAGGAGATAATCCTTCAGTCCAGTCGCCCCACAAATTCACCACACAAAGTGGCAGGCCGCAGGGCTTTGTAATTTTTATCCCCTCCTGTTTTGCCTAGCCACCACTCTGTGTGGTACCCTCCTTCAGTCCTCAAGAGAACCCTCTCACTAGTCCTTAAGAGGGCAGGAGGACAATCAGACCTAACAAGTTCCACAACACATAAAGGTGACATCATTTTTAATTTATATTTTAGGTAGTTCAAATTAAAAACTAAAGATCTTGTCTCTCAGAGTTTAATTAGATAGGATTTAAGGTAGTACTGAAAAACACAGGCACAGACAGTACCTCTTTATGGCTTCAAGGAGCTTTTTTATGTTTCTAGGTTAGATAGTGCAAGAATTCCACAACAGAGTTGCTTTTTCAAAAGCAACAGGGTCACACACACTGACAGGATTAGATTCTAGGTAGGCTAGGCTACAGTGATTTGCTTTTATATAAAGCTTTTTAATGAGTTTTTTAGGTATCTAGGCCCCTTCTCCTATTCTTACTAAGAGTACCACAGTCAAGCAGACTCCCTCAGCTCCACCAAAGGTCTTAATTTAAATGTTTGACTGAGGCAGGGCTTAGTTTAAAACTGTTACTCACAGTAGTAAAACAGCTTTTTTATTATTATATACACACTGAATGTAAGGACTGGAAGGAGGATTTATGTTTTTACTTTTGGTTTTCTTTACCTTCTCTGCAAATGCAATTAGACACTAGGTACAACAGAAAGACTGCTGCAGCACACACACACACACACACAGCAGCCTACAGCATAGGCTGACTATGTCCCCCTTGCAGTCTGCTCTACTTGAAGGTTTTTTTAAATATTTAGTAAACACAAGCAACTGCAGCAGCAGTTTCTGTCACAGGCTGCTAAGTTGCTCACTTACTGAACTTCTCTTCTATCCTGGTCTTACTCTCCCCTTCCCCTATCACTAGTAGCAGGGCAGGCACTTATTTAATTTGAGCCCTGCCTGGCTGCTTAAATTTTATAATAAGCTTAGCTGAGCTCTGTAGCTGATGTTACTTACAGTTCTTAAAACAGCTTTTATTTTTCATTTCCTCCTGCTCCTGACAGAGTCCGTTCCTTCGTGCTCCCCTCAAACTCATCAGTCTCTCTCAGTCTGATTAAGTTTGCTGTATCGCTTGACTGAGTAGACTGACTTTTTAGAATAGCTCTTAAAAGAGCTTTTTTCTGTATAGTAGCTATAGGGGTTGATCGCAGAAACACGATTGCAAACAAAGCGCACTCATGACTTTTCTCCCAACAGACAACGCTTGAGAGGCGCCGCTTACCAGATCCCGTGAAGACACTGTGTGAGAGGGGAGGGCAAACTCTGCAAAGACTGTCCCCGATTGGTGTGTTAGTCTCCTGCAGTCCGCCTCCACCAGCGATCGTCCTGAGAAGCTGGCTGTGTGCCACTCAGGAGAGGAGGACCATCACATTCCATTCTTCCGAGTCAGCTGGTCTGTGGAAAGGCAACTTGTGACCAGCTGGCTCAGTATCCACCCGCCCAAGGAAAAAAATTACACTTGCGTTGCATCTCCAGTAATCCCTCAATGGCTCGTTGACTGCTGGTGAGTGGAGAAAAAAAAGCAGCCACATGCCGGCACAAAATGGCTGCGCGCCACCCCCGCATCCACATAAAAACTAAGGGACTTTGTCCTATGCCTTAGGTGACCCACAGGGCATGCACTGAACTCCAGTAGGTGTCCTGTGGCAAAAGTGCCTGCCCTGGGGCACCTAAGGTATAGGAATTTCGCACCCTGCTCGTAAACATCACTCGTGGTGTGGGATAACCAAGTTATTTGTACAGTAGCCTGTGACCTCAAGTAACCTCACGAGTGGTAAAGCCATTTAGTGATGTTTACGAGGCGCCACAGGCTATCACAAATAACTTGGTTATTCCACAGGCACCCCACGTATATTTGATTTATGCAACAGGATTTTTTTTGGTTAAATTTTGTTATATTTTTTTTTCTGAAGTTCCTTTCCATGTTTTTTCTCTGTGCCTGGTTGCCGCGTTTGGTTTGCAGGACTGCTATGCTGAGGAAGAGGGAAAAAATGGCTTTTTTTTCTTAAGAGTGTTTTTTATTTAAAATGTGGTTCTGGTTTGGGAGGGTGGGGTTGGTTAAGGTGTGCATTTTGTGAGTCTTTGGGACTGTGATAGCTTGGGTTGTAAAGAGCACTGTGAGAAGGCGAATGTGAAACTGGGAGGCAGTACTGCTGAGCAGGCAGCACAGATGGTGGTGGTTAGTGATGTGGTCACTGTGTGGATAAATGGGTGATGAGGTAACCACTATGTGGATAACCTGAAGTTATCCACATAGTGATTGCATCACCACCCATTTATCCACACAGTGACTCAGATAACTGAAATTATGTGTCAGTTTTTATCCTAACACCTGTTGCATAAAACAACTTTCTTTTACTTAGTAATTAAATAATAACAGATGTGGCTTAAGGTCCCATCTGTCATTCAAACCCTGTGGTCTGAGACACTGCATAGTGAATATTCAAAAACGCTCACGTTTAACAACAGATTCTTCCTGTCTGCACCTCTTTTAGGTGTTTCCACATATTCTACACCCATAAATTTAAGCGAATTTGGACTGGAATTGGCTGGTAGAGAATCTACCTAGGAAAGAGGCTCTGCAGGACCAGCCTTACCAAACTTGGCATCAGCTCTAGACTGTACATCTAAACAATAGTGTTTAGTGAAAGTGTGCACAGTCTTCCAAGTAGCTGCTCTGCAGACATCCAGAAGGGGTATATCCCTAGCAGCTGCCACAGAGACAGCAGTGCCTGTAGTAGAGTGGGCCCTGAGATCCTCAGGAAGCTGTATGCCCGCCTTATCATAACAGAACTGAATGCATGAGACTATCCAGCAAGAGATAGTTCTTTTGGTGGCTGGTTTTCCTCTACCTACCTCCCCATAGGTGAGAAATAACTGTGTAGATGGGCCCCTGAACTGTTTGGTATGATCCAAGTAGTAAAGCAAGGCCCTTTTGTCATCCAAACTGTGGAGTTTTTGTTCCCTGGTGTGGATTTGTCATTGAAGAACACGGTTAAAGTGATTGATTTGTTAAGATGAAACTCTGAGACCACCTTAGGCAGGAATTTCCTGTTCTTCCTGAGTTCAATCTTATCCCTGTGAGGGATAATGCAGTTGGGTTCAGTGCAGAGCGCCTTTAACTCTGAAATCCTTCTTGCAGAGGTAATGATCACTAAAAATACAGTTTTCCAAGTAACATACTTGAGATAAGTTGAAGTCATGGGTTCAAAGGGTGGCTCCATGAGTTTGGCAGTACAGAGGTTTAAACTCCCACGGAGAGACACGTTCCCTGATTGGAGGCTGGACATGGAGACTACCTCTGAGAAACTGTTTAAAGACTGGCTGTGAAAAAACAGATTTAGTCTTTCCAACAGAAATATAAGCCAAAAGAGCAGCCAGGTGAAGCTTCAGGGAAGAAGGCCTCAAGCCTGTATACTGTAAGTGCACCAAGTAATCCAAAAGGTTAGGAATTGAAGCCTTGAGAGGATTGATGCGCTTTTTCTTGCACCAGAGGGAAAATCTTTTCCATTTGGCTGCATATGTCTTTTTTGTACTAGGCTTCTTAGCCATCCTGAGGATCTTTAGAACTTGTTCAGAATACTGAGTGGCAGGAAACTCTAACTCCTCAAGAGCCAAGCTTTGAAATGAAGAGATTTCAGATCTGGACAGATCATTCCTGTCTGAGGGAGAGTCAGAATTGAGTGACAGAGGGGGAGACAAATGGGTTTGCTACAAGACAGACTTGTCAACAGGGGACACCGAGCTTGCCTAGGCTAGTCTGGTGCCACCAGAATCACTGTTGCGGACTGAGCTTTGAGCTTTAACAAAACTCTAAAAATCAGGGAAAAGGGAGGACAGGCATAAAGAAATTTTCCTGTCCAATCCAGAACTAAGGCATCTGTTGGGAAAAGTTCCCAGGGCTGGAGGCCTGCAGCAATACAGTCGAAGTTGATGGTTTAGGTGAGAGAAAAGATCTTCTGGTGTACCCCACCGTCTGAACACTGTGGCCAACACCTGCTTGTTCAGGCACCACTTGCTGTGTCCCTGGTTGATATGACTGAGAGCGTCTGACAGGGTGTTGTCCTTGCCTGAAAGGTGTATGGCTTATAGACTGACTCCCAAGGAGTAGTTCAGGCCCCAAATCCTCCTAGCTTCCAGACATAAGATGCTTATGTAGAACATTGCAGTGGTGTTGTCTGTTCTGATCTGTATGACCTTTTATCTGTGAGGCAAATGCCTTGACAGCCAGATAAATGGCCCTGAGTTCCAGCAAACTGATGTGAGCCTGTGACTCCTGTGGAGTCCAGGAGCCACTGACGGAAGTACTGTCCATGTGAGCTCCCCATCTAAGCACAGATGCATCTGTAGTAATGATTCTTGAAGGGGAGGGTGCCTGGAAATTCCTACTGAGAGATTGGTAACTTCCTTCCACCAGTCCACAGACTGAAGGAGGTTCTTTGTGACTGGAACCAGTTTGGATAGTGAATTTTTGCTTTGGGACCAGTGAGACCTTAGGTAATGCTGTATGTCCCTCATTCTGAACCTGACCCCTGGAACCATGACTGTCACTGATGCCATGTGTCCCAGGAGCCTTAGAAAGTGACTGGCTGGCCGGGGCTAGCCCAGGACGAAGGATTTTGCCACTAACAAAAAGTTTTGAATTCTTTCCAAAGGATGGAAAGCTCTGCTCTGTAGGGTATCCACCTGTGCTCCTATGAACATAAGGAGCTGTGCTGGCTCCAGATGGGACTTCTTTTGGTTTATGAGAAACCCCAAGGAATGCAGAGTGTACCTCATTAGGGAGAGGGCCTCCTCCACTTGTAGAGGGTTTTTTCCCACTATGAGCCAGTCGTCCAGATAAGGACAGACTGAAATCCCCTTTTTTCTTAGATGTGCTGCCACTACATCCAGGCATTTTTGTGAACACTCTTGGTGCAGATGTCAGGCTGAAGAGCATGGCTGCAAACTGGTAGTGTCCTGAGGGAAGTCTGAACCTCAGAAACTTTCTGTGAGACTGTCTTATTGGGATGTGAAAGTAGGTGTCCTTGAGGTCTAGGGAGGCTAGCCAGTCTCCCTGCTGCAGTGACTGAATCACCATTTTCAAGGTGACCATTTTGAATTTGGGCTTCAGAAGATAGTTGAGGTCTAAATCAGGTTGCCACTCCCCATTTTTCTTTTGTGTCAGGAAGTATCTGGAGTAGAGACCTTTGTCTTGTTGATGGGTAGGTACTCTATCACCCTTGCTTCCAAAAGGTGCTTTACCTCCAATTCCAACAAAATGAATTCTGTCGGAGTTAAGAGAATTGAAACATTGGGTGCCCTTGAGGGCTGGCATCTTTCTGAACTGAAGGGACAGGCCCTTTTCCACTACCTCCTGGACCCAGCTGTCTGTTGTTATAAGCGTCCAGGACTGGAGGTAGTGGGACGGCATGCCCCCTACAGGTGGAGGGGAGGCAATTGAACTGAGGAGTCACGGCTTTGCTGGGGGGCAGGAGCAGGAGTAGAAGTAGCTCTTCTCTGACCTCGCCCTGCCTCTTCCTCGGAAACAACCTCTGAACTGAGAGAGGTCAAACTGAAGAGGAAAGAAGTAATATGTCATAGGGAAGTATCCCCTGCCTCTATTACCGGTCTGATGAGTCTTTTCAGGAACAGAAGTCTTCACTTTAGAATTACTGCTCTGATAGGTTGCTTTGTATTCATCAACATTTTTCAAGTATTCCTCAGTTCTGGAATTAAAATGTACATTCCTGATGCAGGAAAAATCCATGGCTTTGGACTGAGTGTTCTGCATCAGATTTGCTGTCCTCAGCCAAGCAAGGCACCTCAGGGAAACAGCCTGGGCCATAACCCTGGAGGCTGCATCATTACTGTCATATGGAATTGGTACTTTGTAGCTTTCAAGGCAGTTTTAGCTGTTTCCACCAGATCCTTTGCCACAGAGTCAGATCCCTGTGTAACTATGGCTAGGACTGAGTTCCAAAGAGCCTTCTGCTACTTGGCTGTGTAAGCCATATATGAGGCCAGGCAGAGGAGAAGGGAGGCTGAGGTATACGTCTTTCTGGCCATGAAATCCAGCCTTTTAGAATCCTTTTCAGGAGGCTGGGAAGAAAGAGGGACTTCTGCTTTGTCGCGAGCTGCTTGTTGCACCACTCCCTCACGACTGGGGTGCACAAACAGAAACTCTGTGTCTGTTTAAGACAACTAGTATTTCTTATCTAATCGCTTCTTGACCCCTGGTACAGACGTGGGAGTCTGCAGAATCTACATAGTGTTCCTTCTGAAAGGTTCATAGATAGGAAGAGCTAACTTCTTGGGATGGGGAAGACCTTTCATTTCTCTGTAGTCCTGGTCTTCCTCCTCCTCTTACTGGTTGGACCCTTGAGAAGGAAGATCAAGAGTGTCCATCATGTGCTGCAAAAGAAAGTATACATGGAGGAGGTATTCTCCTGGTCTGTGGGGAATGCTCCAACATTGGCGTCAGGTGACACATCAGGTTCTGGGGCCTTATCCTCTGATGTATCATCTGGGGCATCATAAAAATCATCATTATCATCCCCTTTATCAGCTCCTGTATCAGAAGGAGCTGCAGAAGGGACTTGCTTGGGGAAGGCAGAAGCCCCAAAAAAGCACCCCATGCCCTGAATAATTTGGTAAAAATGCCAGGCTTTTGCCATATCCTCCATGGAAGGTATATCCCCCTGTATATCTTGGGGAATACCATCCTGGGGTTCAATGTTTTGGGATTTTCTTATGTTTTTTTTTTTACCAACTGTAGCCTAACCCTTAGCACAGCTTGGAGGTGCAGTGGTATTTTTTTTCTTTACATAGCTTTTTAGCAGCCACCTCATCAGTGACTTGTTCAGGCTTCCTTTTAGAAATAGGCACCTCATCAGCACCTTTTGAATTATTTTGATTTAGGAACTTTATCAGCCCCTTCAGAAGCCTTATTTTTAGGAGGCACTTTATCAGCACCTGATTTTGTGTTCTTTGTTTTCAAAGGCACTTCATCAGCACCTGTAACAGGCTTAGATGCTTCATCAGCACCTTATTTGTATTCTTTGAAGGCCCATCGGTAGCCTTGGGTCTGTGTTTGGGACCAGATGAAGACCCTTCTTCTGCCATTTCTCTAAGCCTTTTTGCTCTGTTTCTTAAAGTTTCTGGACATTATTTAGAGTAAAGAACACAGTGATGATCTGGACCTAAACACATCAAACACAGGTCCCGAGTATCAGCTTTAGCAAGTGTTCTTTGACAGTTTAAGCAATTTTTAAAACCTGTAGGTCCAATCCTTTTCTTAGGAATTTCTGACATGCCAATTTGCAGAAATCCCTGCACTTAGAATGCTCAATATTTTAAATGTAAAAGTAAATATCCCATTGTCCCTTGCGGTAAGGAACCGCAACTTTTCGGAGGTAAAAAAATAAAGAAGATCGTCGGTTCCCGCCTAAGAAAGGGAACTGCAATATAAATATAGTAAAAGGAACCACAGAAACAATAGATTCAATAACTTAAAACTTTTTAAAATAAAGAAAAGGGGAACCATGGAACAGAGGAAAAAAAAACGGCTCAAACCGAGGGGAACCGCTAAAAAGTATAGCAAACTACTCAGCACACTAAAAAATGAAAAGAAATTAAGATAATAGCTACCAAGTACAAGACAACAACTTTTTCTTGGCCGAGAGAGAGCACCTCAGAGGCAGTGTTGCTCAATTAGGCGAAGAAAAAATTCTGGAGCCTTCCTCACTCTGCCTGCTCAGCACACCCTCAAACTTCAATTTAAGATTCTAATTCATAAACTTATTACCATACATTATACCTCCAGGGCACTGCTATCTAGACAGCTAACTGCAATAGTTACTGATGCTAAAGGACCTGTGGGGTGAGAACAAAAGGACTGAAAGGCTGTAACAAAGGAAAAGGTAAGCAGAATTTTGGCGGCTGAAATGAGAAACGAAGTCTCCGTGGAGCTCGTGGGTGAATGATCAACAGTGGGAAAGAACTGAGGAGGGAGCACGGCCGCCCACGCTTATATAGGGCTGTGACATCGGAGCCTGAAGTTGGCATTGGCCGCCCTTACTAGGGTGCTGCAGAAAAGCTTCTGTGTGATCCTAGCACCTGACGGCTAAGTTTCACAAGTGTGACCTGATGACAGAAAATCCCCAAAGACTGTGTGCTTCCATGTACTGATTGGTTGTGCAGATCCAGTATGGAAGCCAGCACCCCCAATCTGTTTCGGACCAAGTACCACCTGGAATGCAGGCTGTAGCCCTTATGCAAGAGCTGAGTGATGTCCTCCTGCGGTGTGGAGTGTGTGTCCTGCGATAGGGGACTCCTGTGGAGGGTGGGATTGGTAAGGTGTGAGAGCCTCGAAGTCTACAGGCAGCCCTCTGCCTATGACCTCGAGAACCCATTTGTCCAAACAAATGACAGATCAGTGAAGCCAGAAGCTATGAAGCCAACCCCTTACATGAAGCTGGGTCAGGAACTGGACAGGTGGGAGGTAGACCCCCTCTGACCCATCAATGGGCAGCTTTGCAGGAGGCACCATTTGCTTGGCTACCAATTCCCCCACCCCGTCCTCATTTTGGCTCATGGGTCAGAGAACTTGGCTTGGGGGCGCTAGGCTTGCTATTGCTCCTGCTTGGCCTGCTGTGGCTGAAAGGACCAACACTGAAAAGCCTTTTTTGTTTTTGGGTTTTTCTGGGATAAAGCCACAAAGTGCAGGGTGGCGGAAGACTTCTCAATCCTGGTAAGATGACTTTTCTAGCCTGGGCCAAAGAGGTCAGTGTCCAAGAAAGGAACACAGTCCAGCTTGTGCTGAAAGTCTACAAGTAAAGGTGGAAAGTCTCAGCCAGGCCCTGTGACGCATCGCAATGGCCGCTGTCATGGCACAGGTGCAGGAGTCACCCATGTCAAATGCCATCCAGAGCTGGTGTTTAGCCAGCGTGTGACCCTGGTCTCTGAACAATTTCACTAATGGCTAAGTGTACTTTTCAGCAGGTAGGTGAGGGAGGACATTAACAAGCATTCCCAGTAGGGAGTGACCAAAATTGGTCATCATTGTAGCACAGCCTGCCTGACAAGAGACTGAGAAAGGAGGCCACGTAGACCTTCTTGGCTGCTTGGTCACGCTTCTTTGATTCCTTGTCGAAGGGGCTTGTCCATGTCTCCTTGGCTTCCAAACTTTGGAAAACCAAGTCTGAGACCAGACCCTTGGCCAGGGGACAGTCCAAGAACCCAGAAGGGGACATGGTAGGAAGCAGGTAGTTGCGAACCATACAGGCGGAGGGTGCTGGCAGGATGCTGGATGCTGCCAAAGCTACAGTGCCAATCCCAAAATGGCCTCAGCCATGGGAAAGGCAACAACTGCGGGATTAGTCTTTGTCAAGGATGCCTGTGAAAGGGTACCTGGCCTTTTTCTGAACAGGCTCCCAAGGGACAGACATGGACTCTGGAATGAGTCAAAGTAGAGCCCAAAATGACACCAGCCCATAGCTGGTAGTCAGTTCCTTGACTGACACACTGTAGAAGGTATGCGTCCTCAATGACTGCATGGATGAGCCATCTTAGTCAACCAAGGACTCCTCAAAAATGGCCCTTGACTGTTTGCTGCCATGGATCACTCAAGAGTTGTCTAACTGGGTGATTTCCACTAATAGCCAGCCTGGCAAGTTAGCTGCAGCATGGGAGTCCTTTTTTTTTTTTTTTTAGAGCTCCCACCAAAGGCTGCGGTGGAGGCGGCTTCACCTGCAAGGGTGGTGGGACAGGTGCTGGGGACAACTGGTGAAGATGGACAGGCAGGGACTTGACCGGCACTTGCCAGTTGACCACAGGTGTCGGGGCAGAGCAATACCCCGCATGACCATGGCCCACTGCTGTGAGAGAATTCCTTATAGTGCTGTCACATCTTGGGGGTGGAGCCTCTCCTCATCCATGATGGTCAAGGAATGGCGATGCCTCCTGGTCAAGCCAGAGCATGTGCAGCACCTCGACCTAGATCTCTACCAAGGCCATCAACCCAAGGGTCAATCATAAAGGAGAAGGCACCAGTGGTGCAGTACAGAACAAATGCACCTGCTTCTGGGGAACAATCTTTAGTGGAGGATGTTGCCGAGAGAAGCCAGCTAAGGACACCGACCGGTCCATGTTCTCTTGAATGAGGACCATGAAAACCAGGGTTTTAGAGCGTGACTCCTAGTCAATCTCCTCTGGCAACTGGTCGACAGGATCAAGAAAAATCTCAACTGCCTGATCGGCCAGCACTGAGGTCAACAAGCCAGATGGGGGCACTACACAGCCTGCAACCTGGCCCTCGACCATAGAAAGTGCAACTGAAGTCAAGTGCTCGACTTGAGTCAAGCAGTCAGGGGAGTCGAGGGAGTGGGAGGATTGTGATTTTTCCTGGTCCCACAACTGCCACCAATGGCTGTGTTTCTTACCATGGAAAGCAGGACTCTCCTCAAAGGCCTGGTACACCTCCTAGAATTCACTGGTAAAGGATGCACTGATGCTGGCCCCAGCTGGGAGCAATGCCAAGGTCAATGAGGTGCCAGCTGCATCAGTGGTCATCCCCTCTTCCGTGGCCAGAAGCTGGGTCACAGACTCCATCAAAGTAGAGGCCTTGTTGCAGCCCTTCGGCCAGTGTTTCAGATCACGACTGGCCAGACCAGACGAGAAGAAGCTGGGCCACGCAATCCTCCAGTGAGGAAATGAGCATTGTCTGACACAAGACTCGGCCTGAAACACTGTGTGCAGCCCCCAAACAGTACAGACAAGACACATGTGGGTCTGCCCGTGGCATTTTCTGGAGGTATGTGACTCAGAATTTGAAGCCAGGAGCTGGCTTCTCTTCTTCGTGTTCCACCTTCCATCGCCAAGGCTGAAGCTGAACCAAGTAATTTGAAAATCCTGAAGAAATTTCTGAAAAAAATTAGAAATAGCTAACGGCACACTTGGTACCCTAGAATGCACATAGCTGCGAAGGAGGAGACTGACCTCTTCCAACAGAAAGGAAGATCTAGTGTCACAAGGTGGACTGGAGGATATACTGGCCATGTGGGGGGAGATGCTTAGCATGAAGATGTTCCAACAAATCGGCATTTCAAAGTGTGGTACTGAACTATATCCATACTCCTAGTACAAAGCAGATATCCTGAGTTAAAATCTGCAATAAACAGGTCTATAACCAGAGTTCTAATAGTGGTATGTGATTCACATCCCCACAATGGCAGTTCTTCTTTAAGAGCTGTTTCGCCAGAATGTCTTTAAGCAAAGCTCCTCCCATCACTTGGGTGGTATATCCCTCGGAACTACCCCGTGACATACGGATCCGTGGCAGGTGAGCAGCCTATTTTTCTATGGGCCTGGATATGGTTCAAGTATCCACACACTGACAAACTTCCAGCAGTTCTCCAGAAGAAGAGGCAAAGGTGCACACCCCAATTTGGCAAACAGACTGAAGAACAGAGGTCCCAAATATAGCTTTCCAGCAAGACTCTATGTCAGTGCTGTAATGGGAAATGAAGGTATGTGCCGACTTCCAGGTGGTAGCCCTGCAGATCTCCTGGATGGGGATGTCCCTGAAAGCAGCCACTGAAACAGTGGTATGTCTGGTGGAATGAGCCCTGAGCCCTAAAGGAGGCTCCCTACCAGTCAACTGATAGCAGAGGTCCATGAAGGACATAATCCAACTGCCAGCAGTCCTCTTAGCTGCTGGTCTGCCAGGTGCAGATTCAGTGTACGTCACAAAGAGCTGGCAGATCTCACCCCGAACTTCACCGTGAGCTTGACATAATAGGAGAGCACCCGCTGAAGTTCCAAAGTATGGAGCATGTGGTCGACCATGTGGTTGACCTCTGAAGATGGATTCATGGAGAAGACCAGGAGGTTCATTATCTGGTTATGGTGGAACTCTGAGTCCACCTTACAGAGGAACTTTGGGTAGGGTGAAGGATGACTTTGTTCCTGTGGGAAATCGGTATGGAAGCTCCATTGAGAGCACTTGGAGCTCACTGATCCTTCTGGCTGATGTGATAGCCACCAGGAAAGCCATCTTCCACGACACAGGAGACATTTCACACCTATGGAAAGGCTTGCCAATGAGCACAGTCAGAACCAGAAACAAATCCCAAGGTGGTGGAGGGTCACGCAGCAGTGGGGGTAAGTGGGCAAGGCCTTTAAAAAAAGCATCCTACCACCTTTTCCTGTGCCACTGCTGGTATACCAGCTCATGCCCAGTATTTATTTTTATTTTATTTATTTAAACATTTTATAACTGGGAAAGGCACACTGAGCCAAGGCTCGTTTCCAGGTGCGACCCGGGGACAGGGGAATGCAGGGAAATTATAAGGCACAAGAAATATTTATACAAAATTAAATAAGTACATTAAGAATAACACATGAAAATAGATATATATGTAGAAATAAATCCAATTACAGGAAACATACAATACAGAGGAATGTAAACAGTCGGGCCTCTTAATACACTGATTGTATTAGAGGCTAAATCATATAGACTGGAAAGTGCGGTAATAGTGAAGCAAGAGGAACAGTACAAACTGGATGTATAAACTTCAGAATATAAGAAGTACAGAAGGTAGGTTGTGGCCCATTGTGAGTATAGAAGGCAGAAAGTATGCAGAGATGGCTGCCAGGTGCACCTTAAGGATAATCAATCGCAGCCCTAGCTGGGATAGGGACCAGAGGTACTCCAGTATACGAACCACAGTGCAGGCAAGGGGCTCGAGCTCCTTCACCTGACACCAAATGGAAAACAGTTTCAATTTAAAGGTATAGCACTGGTGAGTCGACTCTTATAGGCTAGTCTGGTGCCATCAGGATCATCCATGCTTTGTCCTTCTGTACCTTGACCACCACCATGTGGATCAGGGGAAAGGCTTACAGGAGGGCTTGGGTCCAGAGCCTCACAAAGGCATCTCCCACCAGTGTCTCAGACTGTGGGGGGTGGACACAGAACAGCCTCTGTTTTATGTTCTCCCAGCAGGCAAACTGGTACACCAGAGGGGTGCCCCACAGGGAGAACAGGTGGCTTGCCACCAGAGTTCACATGATGTCCTGCTATTTGAGGGATGCTCTGTATCCTCCATGGCTGTTTTGAAGGGTACCGTCTGTGACTGCAGACATCTCTCCTGTGTCAAGTATGGTGAGGCCAAGGATTTCCTTGCATACGTGTACCTCCAGGGGCATGGCAATGTACTTGCACTTCTTATCCCTTGTGTGTTTCACGTACATCTCTTATGGGAATGGGAATACTGCTCACCACCTCCTGATGCAAGGACCACTAGTGTGACATAGATCTGCACCCAGGCTGTGCATGAGGGTCCTGGGGTACAGGTCCCCCTGACACAAAGGAAGAGAGTGCATGCTGCCCTGCCTGTTCAGGTAGAACATGGTTGAGGTGTTAACTGTCTAGACTTGGATGACTGACCCGACTGGAAGAGTGAATTCCATCGGAGCTAGCCGTATTGCATGAACATCCAGCTGGCTGATGTGGTGAAAGGACTCCCTGGGTGATCAGAACCCATGAACCCTGAGGTTTCCCAGTTGCACTCCCCACCCCACCAGACACACGTCTGTCATGAAAGTGATGGTCGGTTCTGGGTGGACAAACGGAACTCCTTCCTCCAGATGCTCTTGGATCAGCCAACTGGCTGGATCACTGTGACCATCTAGTCCAAGTGTCCTAAATGCTGGGGCCTCTGATGACCCAACTCCCACTGCATGTGCCGCATCCACCAGTAAGCTCACAGGACAACAGTGGTGCAAGATGCCATGTACCCCAGCAGCCTCAGGAAGTCCCGAGTGCCCAACCTGAAATGATCAGGCAAAGGAGGCAAGATCCAATGCCTGGCTCGCAGGGAGGTGGACATTTGCCTGTAGGGAGTCTAGCTCTGCCACGATGAAGACAAGCCTGGGTTGATCAAGAGGCCCTAGTCTTTGCAAATCTGGATGGCCAGGTTCCCGGACCGCTCCACTGCCTCTTTGGATGACCCAGCTATCAGTCAGTTGTCCAGACAGGGATAAACTCCGACACCCTTGCACCTCAGGAAGGCTGTCACTATAGTCATGCACTTGGTGAAGGCCCTGGGTGCTGAGGAGAGGTCAAATGGCATGACCCGGAACTTACAAAGCACCCCTTCTGTGCGGAACTGGAGGTACTGCCAGTGGGACAGACAGACTGGGATGTGGAATAACGCATCCTGGAGGTCCACGGAGCTCAACCACATGGCCTGCTCCAGAGATGGTATGGTCTGGTTCAGCATGACCATCCTGAACATGTGCTTCCTGAGGAACTGATTTCAATCATGAAGATCCAGTATAGGGTGCCAGCACCCCCATCTGTTTTGGAACCAGGAAGTACCTGGACACGCACCCCTGACTTGCCAGAGCTTCTGGGACACAGGCTATGGTTTCTTTTGGAAGGAGCTGAACAAGGTCCTCTGTGCCCTGCAACACCGAAGACTCCTTTGGTGTGTGGGACTGGTAAGGCAGATGAGCCATGAAGTCATGAGGCAATCCTCTGCCGACCACCTTGAGAACCCACCTGTCTGTAGTAATGATGGACCAGTGATTCTTGGAAAAGCAGACCTCCCCATAGGGAGCTGATCCGAGACTGGACAGATGGGAGGTGACCACCACCCCAGACTCGTCACTGGGCAGCAGCTGCTGAGGCTGGAAAGACATCACGTCCCCTACCCCCACTTTTTTGGGCCCCTGGCTGGAAAACTTGGCCTTGGTGCGTCAGGCTTGAAACTGCACCTGCTAGGACTGTTTTTGCCAAGACTGCTGAGGCTGAAAGGTTCAACACTGAAAGGACTTTTTCTTTTGCTTCTGACCTTTCAGGTCCTTCTGGGATGAAGCCACATAATCTAGGGTGGCAATGCACTACTCGATTACAGTGAGATGCCCATCCACCCCTGGGACAAAGAGGTCGGTGCCCAAGAAAGGGATACTGGTTAACTTATGCAAAGCATCTGCCATGAAGGTGGAACTCTTCAGCTAGGCCCTTTTGACGCATCGTGACTGCTAATGCTATGGCACAGGAAAAGGAATCACCAATGTCCAGGGCCGTCTGAAGTTGGCGTTAAGCCAGCGCTTGACCCTGGTCTCAGATGACTTTGACAGACAGCTGCTTATCAGCAGGCAGGTAAAGGAAAACAGTGTTGAGCACTATCAGCAGAAAGTGACCAAAGTGAGCCATCATCAGGACATAAGTCACCTAACAGAGACCAAGAGAGGACACAGTGTAGGTTTTCTTAGCCGCAGTCAATCATTTTCAACTCATCTGGCAGGCTTGTCCACATCCCCAGTATTCCCTGATTTCCAGAAGACCGAGTCAGAGACTAGACCCTCAGCCAATGTGAGGTCAGAGAATCTGGACAGACAGTAGATAGGGAATGCATATTTGCAGACCATAGAGGCTGAAGGTGCTGGGCAGGATGCTGGATACCGCAGCCTCCTGCCCAAGCGCCACAGCCAGTTCCAGAATGGCATCAGCCACAAGAAAGGCAACCCCTGGCGACTCATCCTTATCCAGCATATTAGTAAAAAGGGTATTCAGCCCTTTTTTTAAACCAGCTGCAAAGGAATGTTCATGGACTCCACCATGAGTTACAGAAGAGCCCCAAAAGACACTAACTTGTGGTCAGTGAGTTCCTTGACTGATTCTCAGTTGAATGTATGTGTCCTTGAGGACTGCACAAGGACCCATCAGAGTTATCCAAGGACTCACTGAAGATGGCCCTCAACCTTTTCTCTCCACGTACCACTCTGGAGTCATCTGAGTGGGTGATTTCCACAGACAACCAGCCTGGCAAGCCGGTCCCCGTCTTGAGTCCTTACCAAATGCCCCACACACAGGCTGCTGTGAAGATGGTTCCACCAACAAGGGTGGACAGACAAGTGTCGGTGACAGTTGTCTCAGAAGGACCGACGTGGGCTGGACCAGCAATGGCCAAGTGACCAAAAGGGTTGCGGGATATCACCCTAACATGCCCTGTTAAGGCACAGTGCAGCGAGAGCAGCTTCTCATAGTGCCACCACAGCCTCTCGTCATCGGAGGATGAAGATGACCAGAAGCGTAGATGGAAATGCTGCCCAGTCAAGAGGGATCGAGGACTCGAGAAGCCCCTTGACCTACACCTCGACCGTCGATTTGTGGGCAGATATCGAGGAGATGCAGGCAGAGGTGCCGTAGATATGACAAGCACTAGGTTCAACAGCCTGACCTCTGGTGGAGGCTGATCCCGAGTAGTAACAGCTGGGGATACTGACCGCACCATGTCCTCCTGAGTGAGGACCAGGAGAACTGGGGTCTTCAAGATCGACTCAGGTCAACTCCCTCTGAGAATGGGTCAATAGGGTCGAGAAAAATCTTTACCACCAGCTCGACCAGTGTGGACGCTGTCAAGTTTTAATGAGGTACTGCGGAGCTAGCAACCCACCCTTCAATCAAATATGGCTAAGGTGAAGCTGAGCACTTGCGAGTCTTTGAGCAGTGAGGCAAGAGAGTGGAAGGAGAGTCAATTCTCCCAGTCCCACGACGGAAAGTGCTGTTTCTTGTTATTATGTTTTTTTACCATGGTGGGCAGGGCTCCTTGAAGGTCTGGAGGGCCTGACATATGTTATGAAACTCCCCAGTGAAAGACGCTCGGACGCTGGCCTCAGCTGGGAGCAGCACTAACTCCAATAAGGAACCTTTCGCAGCCTCTGCTGCTGCTTCTTCCACAGCTACAAGTTCGCCCACTGACCCTGCCAGTGGAGGCCACTTTGCGCACACCTGTAGCCTGCAATTTTGGGTCTTGGTCATCTGGCCAAGAAGAAGGTGAATCTTACAGTCTTCAAGTGATGATGGAAGCATCATCTGGCAATGCCACAACCTGCAACACTGTGTGCCGTCCCAAGGCAGTACAGGCACGACACTTGAGGATCTGTCCGTGACATCTTCTGCCGGCATGTGAGGCACCGTTTAAAGCCAGGAGCAGACTTTGCTTCTTCGTGTTACATCATGAGGTCAAGTGACAACAGCAGTACTGAGGAATATACTCACAAGTCAAAAGTCAGAGAAATTTCCCAATGGCACACTTAACAGGAGGAGAAGAGTGGGGACGAGAGACCTTTAGGTACCTCACTGAGGTGAACAAGGTATTAAGGGGGTAGTATTTTTCAGAGGAGAAGGTGCATCAAGAGAAGACTGCATGCCATAAGGCTGGACGTGGGGATGTATAGGATGGATATGGGGAAATACTTTTTCACTATAGAACAGTTTACCAGCAGACAGGTGGGAGCAAAAACAGTGGTGGGCTTCAATTACACATGGGAGAGGCAAGGGGGGGTAGTAGCCAGAGGTCAGGTAGTGTCTGCGGTGACAGTGTTGGTAGGGACAAACTGAAGAGACTAGGTGGGCCAAGCGGTCCTTATCTGCTGACAAATGCTATGTTTCTGTGGGGGTGGAGTGGTTCCTGTACCATCCTAGCTTGGATCCCCATTATTGTTGTCATCTTACATAGATACATAGACAGTGTCGGCAGATAAGGACCTATGGCCCACCTAGTCTGCCCATTTGAGCTTGTAAGTTCAGTTTGTTTTCCTAGAAGTCTATTTACCCTTACCCCTGACCTCTAGAATTCCTTTATGTCTATCCCATGCATTCTTAAATCCTGTGATTGTTTCAGCCCCCACCACTTCCTCTGGCAGGGTGTTCCACTTGTCCACCACCCGTTCTATGAAGAAATTCTTTCTCATGTTTCCTCTGAATAATCCTCCCTCAACTTCATCCTATGCCCTCTAGTCCTGAAACATCTTTTTGCTTAAAAATAGTGTTTTCCTGCACCCTGTTCCTCCCTGTAAGATACTTGTATGTCTCTATCATATCCCCTCTCTCCCTCCTCTCCTCCAGGGAGTACATGTTCAGTTCCTTCAACCTGTCTTCATAGGACTTGTGATGCAACCCATGCACCATCTTTGTTGCCGTCCTCTGAACCTTCTCTACCCTGTCTATGTCCTTATGTAGGTATGGTCTCCAGAACTGTACACTGTACTCCAGGTGGGGCCTCACTAGTGTCTTGTATAGCGGAATTATGACCTCCCTTTTCCTGCTGGTGATGCCCCTGCCTATACATCCCAGCATCCTATTTGCTTTACCTGATGCCTTGTCACACTGTTTCCCTACCTTGAGGTCATCAGAGATGACAACCCCAAGATCCCTTTCCTGCTTGGTGCATGCTATATCCTCACCCCCCAACTGATATATTGTGCCAGGGTTTTTGTGCCCCATATGCATTATCTTGCACTTCTTTGCATTGAATTTCAACTGCCAAACCCTTGACCGTTCTTCAAGTTTCTGCAGGTCCCTTCTCATTCTGTCTACACCCTCTGGTGTGTCTACTCTGTTACTGGTGAACCTGTGGCACTGGTGGGGCTGGCCTATGCCATGTCACCACCACCATGTGGCAGCATATATCTGCTTGTATGAAGTCCTGCAGTGGGAAATTGTGTTGTACATGTAAAACTGATGTACATATCTCACCCATGTAGTTACTCACTTTTGGGCACTTCACGGGAGACCCCACTGGGTCTGAGCAGTTTTAAGGTGTTACAATCATCCAGCAAATTGTTCCTGTGCTTAGCTGGTCCTGGTGGAGGTGGTAGCACATCTGTGGAGAAAAGTCAGTCGTGGATATATGACATTATATACTGATTGTTGTACCACATAGTGTTGATTATCATTAATGACATCCAGAAATGAGAGGTCTGTTACCAGACCTATTTATGTTAGCTAGTATTCCCTCCAACACCACCTGCTTATATGCTGGTGTTCCCATCAAAGAACCAGAAGACAGTCTGATAATAGTGATGCACCTTCATGACAATGACTGCCGTTTCCTCATGCTTTCACTGAACTCCATAATTACTGCATCAAAATCACCCCACAGGCCAAGGCCACCTAGTTCCAAAATAAATTTCTATTCAGTAGTGAAGACTCCTCTGAATTTCAGAAAGCAGTGCACCATCTCCTTAATTCCTCCCCAAATGCTTCGGCCTGCAGATTGATATCTGTTCATTATCTGCCGGTACACTAAACCAATTTTTTGTAATGGCCCCAAGGCACTCATATCTCCTTCTACAGCCTCCAGCTTACCGACAACTCCCTCAGCTCACAGGACTTTCAATCTCTCCCCCAACCAGGAATCAGATATCCTCAGTGAACTTCTCCCCTGAACGTTCTCTCCTCAACTCCTAATCACTGGGGCTACAGCCCTGGTCTCCCCCATCACTCACGTTCTCCCTCATCACCCACATTTTCAATCTTTCTTTGGCCATAAGTACCTTCCCATCTAGTTGGTAACACACCCTGGTTGTCCATTCCATAAAGGAGGCCCCACCGATGTCCAGACAAACTACTGTCCTGTGTCTCTATCCTTTCTCTTTATAAAACACTTGAGAAGCTGGTCAGCAAACAACTCTCTAGTCATTTTGATAAATCAGGATTCATCACTCCTTGTCAATCAGGCTTCTGCTCCGCTCACTTCGCCTCTACTTCCCTGCTTGGAATTAACAATTACATCCATTCCTATATGGATGCTGGTCATGGGAACTGGTGATACCTTTACAGACTTGGCTAAAGCATTTGACACAACCATATGCTACTCTTCGCCAAGCTAGCCTCTGCTGCTCTCTGCCTCCTCCGTAAGCCGGTTCAATTCCTACCTCTCTGACAGAACCCAGTCAAATTAGGGTACTCAATTTCCTCTCGGCTTCCAGTCTCCTTAGGTATCACCATGATCAGTCCTTGGTCCCCTTCTTTTCTGTTTTTATTAATGACCTCCCCAATTGCCTGAAACTATGCAAATCCCACACGTATGCGAATGTTACCATCATCTCCTCTGGTCACTCACTTTTGGACACTGAGTTCACTCTCCAGCCAGTCATCATTAATGTGCAAAAATGGTTTCTTGACAATCAACTAGCTAGTAACACAAACAAACAGTTACTATGCTCTTTGGTTGCGCTGCACTCCTTATCTGGTGACCTCACTGAATCCCTAATTTCCTACAAGTACCTTGGGGTGACCCTAGAGCAACAGCTTGACTATTCACTCCACATAAATCATACAGCAGGTAAATGTTTTGCCAATTTAGGGGTTCTCTATACAGTTAAAAACTGCTGCCTCTAACACCAGTGTGACAGGGTGACCCCTGTCACAGTGGACACCCCTTGCACAAATTGAAATCCCTTCCCCAAGCAGTTTATATGTTTTATATAATGTCCAACATGCTGGTTAAAAATTAAGTGCCGAAGTGCTTATAATGCTTTCTGTGCATATTAACCTATAACAAAACTAAAAGTAGTGTTACAAAATGAGAAGACGGTCACATAAGAACAACAAAAGTCTGTGTCTTCTTTTTCTAGATGTTAGCAGCCCTTTTCTAAGATATACTGTGCAGCAGACAGTATAAGGCAATATGACCCTGCAAGAGAGCACAGAATGTTCTCACTTCGGCTCTGACCTTTAACAATGTTGTAAACAAGTTATGTAATGTCCTCCAGGTGCCAAATAACTTATCTGTGGTGCAACAGTGGCCCCTAGTGGCTAGTTTTATGTTATGTCTGCTGTTAATCAAAAGGCAGGGAAATTGTTTTTCCAACTTCTAGTGAGCTTATAAAAAGTCTCATTACAATGCTGAGAGAGAAGAGATAGGGAGGTCAGTTGCATGCTGACTGAGGAAGGGGAAGACCTCTTGGTAGTGTGTGCTTTCTCACAGTTTGATTTATGCTAGGCTGAAGAAAAGCCTTAGAAACTGTTAAAGCTAAGCAGTTGTCTGACTTGCCATTTTGCTTTCTGTAAATTTTACTTGATAAAAATGATAAACAACCTTGTGTTTTTTATGCACCCGATTTGTGGTCTGCCTGAAATTGTGTTATCCTAAAACCACGCCCGGTGACATATGGTACAGAAGTGGGATCTGTCTGGATGTCCAAGGAAATGGGGAGTCCGGTCAGCTTGTGCCAGACCTGGTACTGAGGATACACGGCAGAGGTGCATGGCGCCAGGTAAGATGAGGACAGCGCCTGATGGAGATGGTGACTTGGGCAAGGCAACATGGATAGGACGAGATGGACCTAATGGCCAAATGGAGACACTGATACGGTTTCTTCACTGGATGACTAGGAGATGGACGGAGGCTGATCGATGCCAGAGAGAGAGGAGGAGGAGCGCACATGCCAGGAGCTACTCGAGAGGTCCCACTCGGAGGATGTCGAGGAAGAATTGGTGGATCAGGATCTATGGGCTCTGGAGAAGGAGAACCCCCTGACAGAGCATTAGCGACCGTTTGTGGAGATCCCACTGCTACCCATTTTTCCGGGCTGCTATTTGGTGGAGGACGGTGCACGAGAGGAGGAGACCCCAGGTAAGACTCTGACTGGCAATGCAATGTATCACTGGGGCAGAAGTCTTCAAGCAAGATGGAAGAAGCCATTTTTGCTGAAGGGACTTTTGCAAGTTTTAAATCTCCTCCTTTGAAAAATGATTGTTCCCCTGATGTTGACTGGAGAAAGTTGCAGGTGGGGGATCTTGAAGTAACCCAGTTAAGGGAGCATGTAAAAATCATGGATGGGAGACAGGTTAATGGTGGCGAGAGGGACAGGCTATGGTGGTATGAACTTAGAAAGTTTATATCATATGAGGCCCAATCCCCGGACAAAGCAAATGGATGCCCAGGTAGTGGTGCCTGTGGCATATAGGAAAAAGGTGATAAGAGGATGCACACACTCACACTTTCAGGGAGGCAGTATAACGCAGTGGTTTAATGCTCTGAGCTGCAAATCTGGTGACATCCGTCAGACCACACCTGGGTTTGAATCCCTCAGCTTCCACTTACATACTGTATGACCCTGAGCAAGTCACTTAACTTCCCTGTGCTCCCAGGTTACGCCTGTAAAAAAAAGCTTTCATCTTAGTGTGCTAATCCTGGTTAAACAACTAAAAAAAAAATCCAGTCACTCGGGGTAATCTGAGTCATGGGAAGGTGCTGGCTAGATTAATCCTTTATTACTATTGGCCAGGCATGTGGCAACATACTGTAAGACCTGTTATGGGGGCAGACAGATAGCGACCCCCTGATAGTGATGTGGGAGGAGTATCCCAGAGGGTGAAGGGCAAGAGATGGCACCCTTGGAGGAGGGGGAGACTCCTACATAGAACAAGAGGGGCAAAGTGGTAGCCAACACCACTAGAAGTATGTAAGATTTGATATGTAAACCCAGAGGTTAGGGACAGGCTGTTAGGCATACAGCGTGGTATGTTACTAGCCTACCTTTAAATGTCTAAGTGGGGATAGAGCAAGGCAGTTTTCCCCACAAAGCCAGTTCTACTGGGTGCTGGATTGTCCAGCCACTCAAATGCATCTGGTCAGGGAAAGTCGGAAAATGGTATAAAACTACTGTTGTTCTTTCTCCTGGTATATGTAATGCTTTGTAGTTTACTAATATAGTACAATTGTAAAATGTCTCAAGGTATTTGTATTGCTATGAAAAGAATACTTTACAAATGTTTTTTTTGAAAGGGACCCCTGAGACGAAGTTTCAGGTGAGGGTGGGCCGAAGCTCCACACCCTTCCAGTGTGTTAGTTGAGATATGGACAACTGTAGGACAGTTTCCCTCTTATGCTGGGGATGTGTGATCGGGTGACCCCCATCATAGTGGACACCCCTGGCATGAATTGAAACCCCTTCCCCAAGCAGTTTTTATGTTTTTTTTATAATGTCCAACATGCTGGTTGGCTGGTTAGAAGTTAAGCGCTGAAGTCCTTATAATGCTTTATCAGGGGTTGAAAAATTTTGGGGGGATGCGCAAGTCCAGGACTTGTGTTATATTTTTAGGATAAGTCCTTTGAAAGGCTCAGTAAGTCACACCTTTTTCTGCATAAATAATCGATACCGAAACAAATAATGCCCCCCTCCCCCCGGTAGGATGCCCAAGTGTTAGGATGAGAGACAGAGGCAGAGAATGAAAAATAAAATACATGGAGTACTGTCACAGGCTTGCTTCCAGCCCAGAAAATATCAGTGCAGTACTGCACTAATATTTTCTGTCTGGAAGCAAGCCTCTGACAGTACTCCATATCATTTTATTTTTCATTCTCTGCATTTTCTTGAGATAGAATCCTAGTGCACTGTCAATAATATATTATTTTCCTTTGACTGGAGTAAACCTGCAAAAGAAAGTATTAGTAAGCAGCTAAAAATGGACAAATAAAATAATATTTTGTGACTGTCACTGGCTTGGACCTGACTTGGCAGGTAGCCTCCCCCCTCCCCCAGCCCAAAAGATTCTTCTGTCCCATTTTTAGCTGCTCACTAATCCTTTCTTTTCTAGGTTTACTCTAGTCAAGGAAAATAATATATTGTTGACAATGCACTAGGACTCTGTCTCAAGCATACTACTGTACACTGGCTCAACTGTCTTACTAGCCCACTAGCAGCTCAAGAAATGAGATATTATATTAGCTGCTGTAGTGAAGCACAGAAAACAAACAGGCTTAACTAAATTAGTGATCACACCTGTAAGGGCCTCTGTCTTTTTTCAGCCCAAGTCTGACCAGCTCAAAAACAAGAGATGTCCCCCTTAAGTGTTTCTGCTCTAAGCTGTCAGTTGATTAAAATAAAAAGGTTGCGAGTCCTCACAATAAAATAATTATATTGCCCATTGTTTAACAACTGCAAGATAGGGTCCCACCCTTCAGCTGCAGCCCCAGTTTGAAACATTCACTACTAAAAATAAAGGTAATATACTCTGCCCCAGTAAGTCCCTGACCCGTCAAGAGGCAATTCCACTAGCCCCATGTAATATTACCTGACCAAGCACGGAAGGAGGGACCCAAGATTACATTTTTCCCTGTGCTGAGAGCCAGTCGCGAGTCAGAGAACACATCTGTCCAGTTCAGTAATCAGCTCGGAGTGACTGCGCAGTACAAAATTCCCACATGGGTGCAGATCAGCCACAGACCACCTGATCACAGTAGGATGATCTCCTGTCACTGATCTCGCAGTGTGCCATCATGACTTACTCTGTGCTGCCCAGCTTAAGCATTTTGAGTCTCCCCAAGCCAGTCAGGAGGAGAGGCAGGGTCCTCCTCCCGCGCCGAGCCAGGATCACCCCAAAGGCCAGAAAAGTTGGGCCATCCACAGATCCCACCCCAGTTGAACCCATCCCAGAGCCACAAAAAGCAGGGCCATAGCCACCCCCTCAAGCCAGAAGGAGCAGGAGGACCATACCCACTACCCTGCCCTGAGCAAGACAAAGCAGGCTCCCTCCCCCAGACATCAGGCAAAGCACGGACATCCTCCTACCTGAAGAGAAATGTCATCAAGCCTATTCCTCTCCAGCAGATATCCACCCATCGCCGCCTCCCAAACAGTCACAGTATGGGCAGCCAGCCAGGTGGATGCTGTGTGTTCTAACTTCTCTTTCTCTCCCCCTTCCATGAGCCCCCTCCCCTCCCCAGCCCCAGCACCCACAGTATACTGACTCAGACAACTTGACAGTAAGACAACCCACTTACCTCAATCTACTTCAGCAGCAGCAGCAGAAGCAGACTCAGTTGACTGACTGACTCACACCAGGACCCTGGTGGCTGGCCTCCCTGTCTGGCTCAGGTTCAGATTCTGTGGGCAGGCAAGCAGCTTCTCTGTTCTTGGGCCTCCTCCACTTCTTGCTTCAGTTGGCACTTAGCCCCAGGACTCAGAAGGGTCAGAGGAGTCGCCCCGTCGGCAGCAGAGGTACTGTGTAGCAGGCTGGCAGCAGGAGTGGATTAAAAGAGCATTCAGCTGCCTGCCAGACTCAGTAGACCCAGTGGCCTTGATTAGTTAAGTACCTGCGGGTGCACCCTGCGCTTGTCTTCAAGCGATCCCCGATCTGGACTGACCTGACCAGCAGTGTTTTTGTGTCTGGGTGTACTGTTGCCGACTTGCAGCCAGTGACTCAGCGAGTGGTGGCGCAAGCGATCTACTAACTTTGTCTATGGCATGTGCAGCCGTCCCCAGTGCCCCAGACAGTCCAGACTCCCATCCCGGTCTGTTTGATCCAACTACTCTGAGAGCGACTTGGCATGCTTGAGGAAGGCATGGACGTGGACTTGTGGGGAAGTGGCAAAAAAAAGTCTACTGTGAGCGGCACGCTCTCTCTCCCTTTCTGTCGGCCATTTGTTTGTGATGCAAGCAACTGGTACTTACATCTCAGAAGTCAACCCTCATCAACAATACAGATACACAGGGTCACACAGGGTCGGAGGACTTCTTCTGCTTAGCAGCCGGAGCCGAGTGGACCAGGTCACTGAGGTCAGCTAGAGCGGGGCGGTTGTGGGAAGTCGGGCAAAGTGGGAATCGCTCAGGACTCTGAGTTGGGACGTCGGAGGCCACTCAGTAGGCAGCAGCACAACTGCCGGAGGCCAGGGCCAGGCTAGCAAAACGGAAAATTTAAACAAATAAATGTGGACCTGGTCGAGAGTCTGAGTACCGGGCATGAACTGGGGCACAGCATTTTTGACCGGGCACATGCCCTGATGTACCGCGCCACTAATTATCGTCAACCCCGATCGCGTTTCCTGGAACCGCCCATTTTCTGGACTCCCTGCATTCTCTGAACCCCACCCATGTTTCCTACAGAACAAAGCTTCCCAATGAGCATTCCCCACCCTGGCACGCTCCTGAGGATTTGGACTGACGACGAGGTAAGTCGTGGGGCACAGAAGATGATCATGATGTGCAGCAGCAGCAGCAACAGAAACTGCACAACAAGTCCGTCGGACTTTACAGGGCTGTGCTGTTCAAGTCCTGTTGCTGTTTAGATGCGTCCCGGACCTCGGACTTGGGGATTTTTCATCCCGTTTATGTGCATTTTAACCTAAAAACAAAACTAAGGGTACAGTTACAAAATGAGATGGCAGTTTTCATATAAGAATAACAAAAGTTTGTGTCTTCTTTTTCTACATGTTAGCAGCCCTCTTCTAAGATATATTCTGCAGCACAGCATGAGGTAATAGGATTTATGCTAGGCTGAAGAAAAGCCTTAGAAACTGCTAAAGCTAAGCAGTTGTCTGACTTACCATTTTGCTTTCTGTATATTTTACTTGCTAGAAATAAAATAATAAACGCAACCTTTTTATGCACCTGATTTGTGGTCTGCCTGAAATTGTGCTATCCTAAACCCACTCACAGTGACAACCAGAAAAACTGGTGGAACGGTTCATCTTCCCACTACTACTAGACTATGGGGATGTAGTTTTCTCCACAACCTACCCCCTGCCTTAGCAAAGCTTACCACCCTCTTCCACTCACTCTGTAGATCTGTGCTGGCCTGCCCTTCCCGCACCCATCACTACACAACGTATAAGAACCTAGACTGGGCCTCCCTTCCTGTGAGGCAATCCTTCCATACTGCTCTGCTAGGTGCCAAATATTGGTCCAGGAAAAGAAGAGTTACTTAAGAACCTATCATAACAGTAGATCTTCAAGGGAATATCAGTCATCAAGTTACACCATAGGAACCTTCGCCATCAGTGAAGGGGAATCCACACGGAAGATTTTCAGCAGTACAACTGGGGCTGTCCACAACGTCGATGTCAGCAACCCTATATAGGTATAGGCGGCTCTGCTCCCTCCTCAGTTCTTTCCTCCCCCGGAGATGAAGGGAGCAAGGCTCATGCCCTGGGGAACTGAGGAAAGAAAGAGGTACCCAGCTCTGGGTAACAAGTCTGGATACACCAGATAGTGAGTTCCTGGACAGAAGCCCCGAGAAAGGGGATGGTGGGAGGAAAACTATACCTGATAACTGAGATCCCCTCGAAGATATACTGTTACAGTAAGTTCTTACGTAACTGTTCTATCTTATTCTGGGGTATCTTAGTCATCAGGTTACAGCGTAGGAACGAGTACCAAATAATGACAGGTGTACAACAGGCAGTCTGGGAGGCTGGATCTCCTTAAACTTAAGACAGGAGTCCTTGTAATATAGCTCTGCCAAATCCTGCAGGGGCTCTTGAAGCAGTGTGAGAGAAGCAACAGCCAGCACCACTCCAAGGTCACTGTATAATTCAGATATTTTATTGATAAAAAATACCAAGGACCCCAAAAGGCAACAACTGACCAACGGAGGGTTAGCCGGTCGGTTGTTGCCTTTTGGCATTCTTGGCGGTTTTTTTTATCAGTGAAGTATCTGAATTATACAGTGACCTTGGAGTGGTGCTGGCTATTGCTTCTCTAATCTTCATCCTTTTTTTCCGTGCACACTCCTATCAGCTTGAGCCATTTTTGGTCTCCTAGCTCTTGAGGCAATGTTCCGACTGTAATGTTTGGTTAAAGTGTGGACTGTACTCCAGGTGGCAGCCGATCAAATGTCAGCAGCTGAGACCCCTTTGAAACAAACCACTGAGGTAGCCATGCCTCTGGTGGAATGAGCTTTGACAGTACCAGGCAATTCTTTGCTGTACTTTTCGTAGCAGAACACAATGCAGTTAGCTAACCATCTGGATAAACACTGCTTGGAAACTGAAGCGCCCTCTCTACCTGGGGTGAAAGAATCAATCAGCTGCTTTGACTTTCTGGACTCTGCAGTCCGAAACAGATAGTACTTCAAAGTTCTACGCATATCTAACGTATTGAGCAGTGCTTCCCCTGGATTGGCACATTCAGGAGAATAAACAGGAAGGTGGACAGACTGATTTAGTGTGAACTCAGTTACCAGCTTGGGCATAAATTTAGGATTTGTCCACAAAGATACCGTCTTTGTGAAAAATCAAATAAGGCTCCTCGAACCGGAGTGCCTGAAGCTCTGAAATTCTTCTAGTAGAACTGCAACTAAAAAGAGTGCATTTCGAGAGAGAAAGCGCAAGTCACAACTGGCTCAAAAGGAGACGGGATAAACTTCTCCAAAACAAAATTCAAGTCCCAAGCTGGGACAGTGGAATGGACTGGGGGTTTCAGATGCAGGATGCTTCGAAGAAAAGTACGGAGACATCCAGCTGAGCAACTGTGCGGTCACCTACAGGCTCATGATAGGCAGAAATAGCCAAAAGGTGGACCTTGAGTGAGAAATAATAGAGGCCTGAGTAGGACAGAGAGATCAGGTAGTCCAGGATATTATTCACCGGGAGGTGAAAGGGTCCAGAGAGTATTTGGCAGCCCAGTTGGCAAACTGTTTCCACTTCATGGCATATGCAGCGAGTGGAAGGCTTCCTTGCAGTCACCAGGATGTCTGCCACCCTGTTAGAGACCCCAAACCTGGTGATGGCTACGTTCTCAGGAGCCAGGCATGCAGATGAAAGGACCAGAGGTTGGGATGGACCAAGGTCCCCTTATCCTGGGTCAGTAGGTTCTTACAGAGAGGCAGAGGGACTGGATGTTCCTCTGCCAGCTGTTGAAGCAGAGGGAACTATATCTGGCGAGGCCAGAATGGAGCCACCAGAATCATGCTGGCCCCCTCCATTTGCAGCTTGATCACCGCCCTCTGGATCAGAAGGAAACAGAGGAAATGTGTACAGAAGCCTCTCGCTCCAACAGAGGGACAACACATCTCACCAGAAAACTCCAGGCCCTGGATCTAGTGAGCAGAAATTGGGCAGTTTTGCATTGAGTGGGGAAAGGTCCAACTCTGGGCGACCCCATCTGTCGAACAGATCTTCTGCTATGGATGAGAGAAACTCCCATTTGTGCATGCTGGACTGAGTCCTGCTGAGACTGTCCACCAGGGTGTTGAGTCGCCTGGCGTATACTGCAGAAGTGTCAGTGGCTCCAGTGTGTCCACCCACACTCAGGTAATTCCCTTAAAGAGTCTGACGAGTCCAGTCCTGCTTGTTGATATAGTAGATGACACTCACATTGTCCAACTGAGACTGGCCTGATGGCGCTGAAGGTTGAGGCGCTGGATGCCACACCTTGCACTACACCAGCTACCCGGGTTCACGACCGAGCCCAGGTTGTTGGGGGCCGGGAGACGGATTCAGCAGCCATAAAGCAGTTCTCCCATCCTGGGTAGGGACCCAGTCGGACCTGCTGCAAGACTGCCCCTGGGTGGAGGCCCAAAGGTAGTGCAGTCAGGAGCGACCAGAGTAGGGAGGGTGCCGAGGGTCACTGTATGCATGCAGGCAACCAAGGCAAGGGGCAGGGAGAAAAATTAGTAAAAATGGAGCTGGCAAGCTCTATGACTCCCCACAGCACCTGTGCCACTCAGGGCCAGATTAAGGCATAGGAAACACAGGCACAGGCCTAGGGCCCCTGCCTGCCAGGAGGGCCCCCAGCAATCCCCAACATACATTTACTATATATCCTTTTCTTTCTGCCTGAGCTGCTTGTTTTTTGTAAAGGACTCAGCCACTGAGTAAGTCAGGGGCCGAAATGTGACATGACTCTCACCTCCCTGATTAGGTGTTAAGTGCAGCGGACAGCTTCAGAGGCTCCAGCCAGGATGACCTTTAAGGTGTGAACAAGCCCATTTCCTTTGCTTCGTCTCCCACACCCATTTAGAATCCCAGCTTTGAATCTTACTCTTAACTATAAAAGAGTAACAGTGCAATTCAGTGTGTATGCTTCATATTTTATTTTAAGTATCTGTTTTATTAGCTTAGAAAACCTTGTATCATCCTTGAAATTTGAATGTAAGCAATAGTTTAATTTGCTTGAAACCTCTGTACTATGTTTGACTCTGGGTTGTTTTACCCTCCGCATTCAGATGAAATACCTTTCAATGTGTTGCTCACTTCTTATGTTTTGTACCTCCATGATGTGGAGCCTTTGAGTCTCTGATTCAAAGGTTTGTAATTCCGATATCTCAATAAATAAAAAATAAATATTTAATCTCACTCCTAAAATTAAAAAAATCTACAATAAGTTTCAATGGTACAATTAAAAATCATACTCTCTTTTTTAATTCTCTCATCTTGCTCATACTGAAGTTTTGACCTTGATACAGCTCTGTTTTCAGGGTGAATAACTGAATGTATTTCAAGATTCCCATCAGTAAATCTTGCCATTTGTGGATCCTAGCTTACTTGTCAGTAACAGAAATGTTTGATCCTGGGAATGATTTCAAATTCTTCCAATTATCACTTGCTTTGCAGTATAATCTCTAAAGTTCATAACCTCCCTAGTAAACCACAAACTTAACCCCTACACCATGCAGGACCTAGACTCTCTTAGAGATAAGTCCCTACCCAACCCAACAAAACTCCCACATCCTGGTTCATACTACCTGACAGGACAATATGATAACACTCAGACTTTGAGTGCACACATGTGTGTTTGGGGGTGGAGGGCTTTGGAGAAGTGCAAATCATGACATTTCACATACAAAAAAATACAGGTTATTCACCTGTAACAGGAGTTCTAGGAATGGTATATGTTGTTCATCCACACTTATTGGCAGGTTCCTTGCCGCTTTAAATCTTGCCGGAAGGTCTTCAAGCTGGCTCCTCCCACCCACCCGGGTGGTAAAACCCTCGGCCCCGCCCCATGACGCCAGATCTAGCCTGCTGGAAGTCAGGTTGTGTGTCTAAGCCGGGGAGGACGGGTGGATGAACAACATACAGTATACCATTCCTAGAACTCCTGTTACAGGTGAGTAACCTGCATTTCTTGGGACATGGATATGTTGTTCATCCACACTTATTGGCAGACTCCTAGCAGTTCTCCGGGAGGAGGGAGGCAAGGCGCACACCCCCTACTTAGGTATAAAGACTGGAGAACCGAGGCCCCGACCAACATCCCGGCGTGATCCAAGGTCGATGTGGAAGGAGAAACGGTATAGCCTGCTTCCAGGTAAAAACCCTGTGGATATCCTGGACAGGAGTATCCTAGGAAGCAGCCACCGATGCAGAGGAAGGGCATGTAAAATGAGCGCTTATCCCTCTGGGAGGCTCCATGCCCGCCCACCTATAGCGGAGACCTATGCAGGAGGTGACCCATCTGCTTGTCGTCCGCTTGGCTGCAGGTCTGCCAGGAGCGGCTTCAGCGTAGATGGCAAACAGCTGGCGAACCTCTCCCGAACTTCAGCCCTACGCTCCCTGGGTAGGCGAGCGTTAAATAGGGTCCCAATGGATCCGCATCGCCCGAGGCGTGAATGGGGATGAACCCCGGCAGAGACAACACCTGGTTAGGGAAAGACTCGCCACCGCCTACGGAAGGAACTTCGGGTGGGGCGCAGGATGACCTTGTCCCTGTGGAAGACCAGATAGGGAGATTCAAAGGAGCGCCTGGAACTCTCCCCTCCTTCTGGATGGCAGAGTAGCCCCAAGAAGGTGTTCTTCCACAACAGGTGGGAAACTCGCACCTGTGCAAAGGTTCGAATGGCTTGCCCGTGAGCTAAGCCCATACCAGCGAGGATCCCACAGAAATGGGGATACTCTCCCCAAAGGGGAGGTGTGATCGAGGCCTAGCAAAGTGCCAGACCACCTTTTCTGCGCCACCGACTGCCTACCGGCCCGCGCCCGGAAGACAGGGGTGACCAACAGAAGCACCTAGAGGGTCATCGGCCGAAGCCCTAGTTCAAAAGGAACAGACCGCAGATGGTCCGGAATGCTCGCCGAGGGACGGGAGAGGGGCCCAGGCCCTATCCCAACACCAAATGGAGAACTCTTCCATTTGAAGGCAAGCATGTTTGGCCGACTTCTAGCAGGACGCCTCGAAAACATCGAGGACCTTGCCGAAGGACCCAAGGCCTGGCCCCTAGCCGCACAGGGACCAGGCCTTCAGGTGCAGGGATTGAAGGTCCAGATGAAAACCTTCCCCTGAAAACAGAGGTCAGGACCGGGCGGGCTGGAAGCCGCCTCGGGAGCCTGGGACTGAGACTGAAGAGAGCTGGATACCAGAGCTGGCAATCCAGTCTGGGGCTACCAGCATCGCCTGCGCCTAGTCCCTCCTCGCCATGTCCATGGGTCAAGGGAAATGGGGGAGAGGCGAAGAAATGGCCCGGGGTCCGAGGCCTCGATGGCATCCCCTACAGCAAACCTTGCTGAGGGGGCGGGCATGAGACAGTCTCGGCCTCGTATTCTCCCTGGAGGGAAGGAGGGAGAAGATCCTGTGCTACCTCCGGCAGGGGAGACCACTTGTGAGGCACAGCCTATGTCCGGCTTAGGGCATCAGCCAGGAAGTTGGAGGCTCCTGCCATCGAATGGCTAGGAAACCGCCTCTGGTTGTGTGAAAGACCCAATGCGGAGAACCTCCTTACGCAGAGGCAAGGGGTTCGACCGAACCTGGCGGGGTAGGTAGCACATGGTAGTGGTGTTGTCCGCTTGGACTTAAACCACTAGACCCCGCACAAACAGAGCGAGCGGTGCAAGCAAAGCGGACTGCCTGGAGCTCCAGCGGGTAGGAAGACATCGGGACTCCAGAAAGGACCAGAGGCGGAGCACTCTGTATTCCCCTAGATGAGCACCCCCACCCATCCGAGAAGCAACGGTCGGAGAAGACCGTCGACTCAGGGCGGACGGACAGGATGTTCTCCTGCAAGAGCTGGAACGGTCCGAGGGAGAGCGTTCCCCTAACTCCTGGGCTGTGGTCACAAACTGGTCCGAAGAAACGCAGCACTGTGACCGCTGGCTGGCCAGTCCCCACTAGGGGAATGCATGAATCAGCGGGTCCAACACACCACACTGGAGCCGGCCGCCGCGAGGCCCAGGAGGTCCCGGCAGGGCGCAACTGCACAGTCAGACCTGACTAGGTAAGGGAGGAAGAACCTCAGCCCTGTCCGCCAGGAGCCGAGCTCGAACTCAAGAGTCGAGCCTCGTCCCGAAGAAGGATCACCCGCTAAGACACGAGTTCCAATGTGGCTCCGATAACAGGAGACCAGCCCGAGATCCGGGACTCTGGATCGTCCCCTTCCACCTGGAAGGGTTGTAGTCAGGCCGCCATCTGGGTGGGGTTACACCCGGACCCCTCGATGCCGCAGAAAGCTGCTGAGCAGAGACCGAAGGGCCTGGCCTGGAACTCGTAAGGAGATCCCCCGCTTAGGGAAAGGAGGAATCTCCCAAGAAACGGACGGAACGAAGAGTAAGTACATCCTGGAGGTTCAGGAGCGAAGCCACATGCCTCATTCTGAGGATGGGATATCTGAGGCAGAGAGACCATCCAGACGTGCGAAAGAATGGGGCGCAAGCCCCCCGTCTGTTTGAGACCAGGGATACCTGGACATGAACCCAGGGTCTGAAGGAGGATCCGAAACCTTCCTGATCACCTCTATTTAGAGGGCCAGGCAAGTCGGCTCAGCGGGCCGACAACGAGGCTGTGGACCCCAAGACCCCCGTGGGGCAACGGTTCGAAAGGATGGAACCTGCTCGCAATCCCAAGACAGAGCCTTCCCACCAGCACCTCCGACACCCAGAGGTCCGGGAAAGCGGACCAGGTGGAGGAGATGCGGAGCCGTCTCCCCACTGGGGAACCCGGGTAGGGGCGACGGGGCTGGGGACAGCACCCCTTAGCCCGTCACTGAGCAGGTTTGGAGGAGGAATTGGCCGAGGGAGCTCTCCGGCCTTTACCTCCCTGCTTCCTTTTAGAGGAAGACGTTGGTTTGGAGTCAGGCCGCTCAGCGCAAGCCTGCTGGCCCTCGTGCTGGGCCGGGCGAGCCGCAGGGACTGGGGGGGGAAGGGCTTACGCAAAGCCTGACGGCTGCCCTTGTCCCTCCGGGCGGGAGTGACCGAGTCCGGAGTGGCATCAGACTTCTCGGACCCATGGAGGTGTCCCTCCACTCCAGGGCCGAAAAGGTCAGTCCTCAAGAAGGGGATGTCCGCCAACTTGTGCTGGGTTTCCGAAGAGAAGAATAACCTCAGCCACGCCCTGCGGCGCATGGCCACTGCGGCCACCACCGATCTGGCACAGGAATCACTTAAATCCAGAGCGGTCTGGAGCTGCTGCTTCGCCACCGCCCTACCCTGGTCCCGCACCCGCTGGACCGTGGTCCGCAGGTCGGCCGGGAGATGAGGGAGCACCTCGTCCAGGGAGCCCAAAAGGGCATGGGAGAAATGTACCATCAGTGCAGCCGAGCTGGCCTGTCGGAAGCCTAGGGAGGACGCAGCGTAAACCTTGCGCCCGATGTAGTCCATTCTTTTGGACTCTTTGTCGGGGGGCCTATCCACATCCCGAGCGTTCCCCGAACACTGGAAAACATTGTTGGTAACTAACCCCTCAGCCGAGGGGTGCTCCGAGAAACCGGGCAAAGAACCGACAGGGACAGAGTACTTCCTGGCCATCCTGGCCGAGGGCAGGAAGTAGGCCGCCGCCAGAGCTACAAGGCTGGGTCTACGAGGGCCTTGGCCACCGGGAAGGCCTCCGAGGGGTAACCCCTTCGGTCTAGAATCTCCGTCAGGGGATAAGGGGCCCGTTTGGACACGGGCTCGAGCTGCATCCCAGTGAACTCCGAGATGAGCTGAAGCAGACCCATAAAGGACGATGGGCTGTCGTACAGAGAACGTCCCGGAGAGGACCCCGGGTCCTCCCGACTGGGGAACATAGAGGAGTCGACTACAGACTCCGAGGGGTCTGCAAAGAGCTGCCTCAGGCCTGAGTCACTCTTCGCCCACCAGGGGCCGGCAGGAGTGAGGGGGACAGACAACCTGCGGGACAGGTCGTGACCCGGCCGAGGTTCCACCGAGGACGGTGGGGCAGCAAGGTTCGGACGAACAACCGGCCCGGAAGTGGGCACCTCAACTGTAGAGAGCGGTTGAGTCGGGCGGCAGCTGCTTGCTGGACAGGGAATGAATTGGAGTCGATTGATTCCCGGACAACAACAACTGCCACCACATGAATTCCTCGTAGCGTCGACGCCACCTGCATCGAAGCCACTCCTCATCCGAGGAGGGAGACGAGGAAGAACGGTAACGCCACTTAACTCGGGGCCCCGACCGAGAACGCCGGAATCGGTGCAGCTTGACCGAGAGGAGGACCGAGACTGAGACCCAAATCCTCGGGGAAACCGAGGGCGGGCCTGGGAAGGAGCGGGGCACGCCCGCTCCTGCCTCGGCTCGGAGGAAAAGGCCGAGGCCTGACGACCCAAAGGTACAGGCAGAACCTCAGCTGGGGAAACCAGCGAAGGGATGGCGGCTCCAGCAGAGGACAGCCCAGATGACGGGTCGAGAGACTCGACAACGTCGACTGGAGTCCTGGCTGGCTGACCTGACGGTGACACCGTGAAGCCAGCGGCCTGAGCCACGCACTCTCGACCGAAGTCGAACGTCGGCCGGCAGGGGAGGGGGAACTCTCCCGCTCCCTCCAGCACCGATGAAGGGACTTAGCCTGCGACTCCTTGGACTTGGGCCAAGAGGCAGGTCCCGAAGATCCCTCTCCCTTCGAGGAAAGGGACTGGCGAAGCTCTTTGAACGAGGCTGCATGAGGAGAACTCAAGGAGAGCAGGATGAGCGCCGTGACCAAGGAAGAGGGAGGGGCAGCTGCCCCCTCCCCGGAGGAAGGAAGATCGAGCTGCTCAACCGAGACAGCCGAGGCGGACACTGCCCGACGAGTCTCCGAGGAATTTTCCGGAGCGGGAAAAGTTTCAGGTCGCCCGAGCCCCAAACGGGCCGCGTGATCCTCCAGAGAGCTGGTCGAAAGGGCACAGCAAAAATCTCAAAGTTGTGGATCATGATCCAAGTCAAGGCAGTAGACGCACGTGGAGTGCGGGTCTTTCCTTGAAGAATTAGCCGGGTGCCTCCGAAAGCCGGAAAACGAATGAGTCATTGCCGCAGCGAGAGAAGAAGATCGAAGTTTCAGAAAAACTTCCAATTAATTTCGAAGACCGAAAATTTCAGGAACCAGTTGAAAACGCAGAGCGCTAAGGAGGGAACCTGAGCTTCCAAGCGGTAAGGAAGATCTGGCGTCATGGGGCGGAGCCGAGAGTTTTACCACCCGGGTGGGTGGGAGGAGCCAGCTTGAAGACCTTCCGGCAAGATTTTTCTTGGACTCCTTGTCGGGAGGTTTGTCCACGTCCCTAGCATTTCCGGCACGCCGGAAAACGCTGTCGGTAACTAACCCCTCGGCTGAAGGGTGTTCCGAAAAACCGGACAGGGAACCGGTAGGGACTACATACTTCCTGGCCATCCTGGCCGAAGGCGCAGGGCAGGAAGCAGGACGCTGCCAGAGCTCCAAGGCCGGACCCACAATGGCCTCAGCTACCGGGAAGGCCTCCGAAGGGGAATCCCCTCGGTCCAATATCTCCGTGAGGGGATACTTAGCCCGCTTAGATACCGGCTCGAGCTGCATCCTGGTGGACTCCGAGATGAGCCTAAGTAAGCCCAGAAAGGACGAAGGGCTCGTCCATCCACTGACCCCCAGAGGACTCCAAGTCCACTCGCTTGGAGAAAAGGGAGGAATCGTCATCGGACTCCGAAGAGTCCGCAAAGAGCTGCCTCGGGCCTGAGCCACCCTCCACCTGCCGAGGCCGATCGGGAGTGAGGGTGACAGACAGCCTATGGGGCAGACCCTGAGCCGACCGAGAATTCTTGGTCGGAGCCCCAAATAACGGCTGTGGAGGCGGGGGTTCCACCGGAATCGGCGGAGCAGCTGGTTTTGGCCGAGCAACCGGCCTGGGAACAGGCGCCTCGGGAAAGTCGAGGGGTTGCTTCGGCCGCTCCGGTGACAGCCACTTAATGGCCGGGGAAGGCAACGGAGTCGGATTGTTCCCGGTCAGAAGAAGCTGTTGCCACGAGGTCCTCGTAACGCCGACGTAATTTACGTTGGAGCCTCTCCTCGTCTGAGGAGGAGGACGAGCGGTGGCGCCGCTTGCCGTGGTGCCGAGACCGCCTGTGACAGCGGGATCGGCTGGACCGCGAAGAAGTCCGAGACCGAGACTGCGAACCTCGGTTTTCCCGAGGGGGGTTCGGAGGAGGGACGGGTGGGACCGGTTCTCCCCTCGCTTGATGGTTCACCCGAGGGCTCCAGAACCGAGGCACTGGCAAGCCCACGGATCCTCGACCCCACCGGGAAACCGGAGAGAGGATCGCTCACTAGCTCTGACAACCCGTCCAACAGGTCGAGAAATATCCGACTGTGTCAACGGGAGTCTCGGTCAACTGATCTGACGGGATACCGTGAGACCAGTGGCCGAAGTCAAGGATCGACCAAGTCGATGGCCGACTACTCGGGAGAGGGACCTTCCCGCTCCCAAGAGCGCGACGGAGGGACTTACCCTTGTCTTTCTTTTGGACCGAGAAGGTCCAGCAGACGCTGGCCCTCTCCCTTGGTAGAGGACAGACAGACTCCTGAAGGAGGCCGAATAAGAGGAACCCAGGAGAGCGGAATAAAGCTGAGGGCAGGCGGCACGGGCAGCCTCCTCTTGAGGCGATCATCTGCCTAAGCTGATCCACTGAGCCCGCTGTGTGGAAAACCGCCAACGGGCCTCTTTGACTTCACCGGAGGAAAACGCTTCTTGGGACGCCCAAGTTGTAAATGGGCAGCACGGCCTCGAGAATGAGGTCGAGAAGGAAGAGCACAGGTCGAGGGCCCGCGTATCGTGCTCAAGGTCTACAGTAGACGACATGGAGTGCGGATCTGTGAGACATCTTCTGACCCGCAAGGGCAGCATCCCAGAAAACCGAGTCGATTTGTCCATCGAGCCGCGACGGATAGAAGACCAAGTCTCAAAGTTGAAAACTTTTAAATTCGCAAAACCGAAGAATTAGGAACCAGTCTTATACACGAGCGCTAAGGAGGGAACCTGAGCTTCCAAGCGGTAAGGAAGATCTGGCGTCATGGGGCGGAGCCGAGAGTTTTACCACCCGGGTGGGTGGGAGGAGCCAGCCTGAAGACCTTCCGGCAAGATTTAAAGTGGCAAGGATACCTGCCAATAAGTGTGGATGAACAACATATCCATGTCCCTAGAACATTGTTTTCATGTTTCAGTTACTGATATGCAATAGCCAAGAGGTGTGGTCATGACAAAGGGGCATGGTTACAGTGAGGCCACAGATTTCTCAATCTGGCACTGGCGCCCCGAGTCTAGATGGTGGTCGGCAACCCGTGGAGGATTGCCGGAGGTCGGGAAACGAGATGGTCCTGAGAGTTGGGGGCAGAGCTGCCTGCTAGTTCCATCATGTACCCCCTTGGCAAAAGAAGGTGGAGGTGGTGACAGGAGTCAAACAGTAAGATAAAAAGAAAAAAAAAAGGAACAATTGTCTGACTGCACCAAGTTTGCCTGGAGCAAGATGCTCCTGAAAAGCCTGCATGACATACAGCACCACTCCCATCTCTAGAACACTTATATGCAGGGCCGCTTCCAACTTAGACCAGGAGCCCTGGGTTTGGAAGGGACCCAGGTGTGCTTCCCAGCCTAGATCTGAAGCATCCGTGGTTAAAATCTGATGTGGGGAAGAAATTTGGAAGGGAACCCCTTGAAGAAGATTCAAGGGGTCCATCCACCACTACAGTACCTTGCATGCTGGAGAGGAGATCAGGACTAGCTGATTCAACTCATCCATGTGCTGGTCCTAGTGTACCCTAAGGGTCCACTGAAGGGTGTACATGTGAAGTCTGGCCAGCGGAAATATGGGAATGGCCACTGCCATTAGGCCCACGAGTCTGAAGTACATCCTGGCAGGAATGTACTGACTCTGAGTGACTTCCTGAGCTTGGGCAATGAGACACTCTACCCTGTTCTGGGGCAGGAAGGCCTTCCCCTGCTTGGAATCCAGAACCACCCCAATATACTGCAGCCTTTGGGACAGTAGCAGGACCGATCTGGGCAGATTAACAGTTATACCCAAGTAGTGGAAGTGCTGAAGGGTGCGTCCCAGAGTCAGCAAACGCTGTTCCCTGGACTGGGCTTTGAGAAACCAATCATCCAGATAAGGGAAGACATACAGTCCTTCTCTTCTGAGATTTGCTGCAACCGCTGCCAAGCACTTGGTAAAGACTTGCGGTGCAGAGGATAAGCCAAAGGGCAGCACTTTGAACTGATAATGCTCGCCCTGAAAAGCAAAACGAAGAAATCTCCTGTGACGAGGAAAGACCAAGATATGCAAGTAAGCATCCTGCATGTCCAGAGAACAGAGCCAGTCCTCAGTCTTGAGGAGGGGCATTAGGCCTGGCAGAGTTACCATGTGGAACTTTATGCACTGGACAAAGGACCGAGTTCTTTTAGATCTAAGATGAGCCTCAGATCACCGGTCTTTCTGGGGACCAGAAAGAACCTGGAATAGAACCCTTGGTTCCTCTGGCGCCAGGGCACTGTTTTGATGGCCTGTGTGTGCAGAAGAGACTGTACTTCCTCCCGAAGAACAGACAAGTGAGCCGAGGGATAGTTGGAGGTGGTCTGGAGGACGTGTATAAGCTCCAGGTTGTGATCCTTTTCTGTGATCTGCAGAATCCATGCATTTGAAGTTATAGTCCTCCATTGATTCAGATGGAGGGAGAAGCCACTTCTGACCACTGCCTCCTGGGTCTGAACGGGGTGGGGGGGTCTGGCAAGGAGTCAAGCTAAGGTGGAACCAGACGCAGAGGCTGGTCTGTCATTTCTGGGTCTCCTGGCCACCGCTCCAGAATTGGCAGGGTCAGGCAAGGAAGTCTGTGATCTACGTTTTTTTTGGGTATGAGGAGCCGATTCAGGCCTACTGGCCTGTCTACAAAAAGAAGGCCCCCCCCTCTGCCCCTTGGCTGAGTGTGGTAGAGGGACTGGACCAATTAAATGGTCATGCTAGAGGCCTGCAGATCATTTGTGAGGTCCTGAACATCAGGGCTAAAGAGCTTGGTGCCACTGAAAGGGGCGTTAAGCTCCTTATTCTACACATCAGCGTAAAATCCAAAGACCCTAAGCCAGGATTGCCTACAAAGGCAAATGCCAGTGGCAGCTGCTCTGGCAACTGTATCAGCCATGTCGTACAGTGGTCTGAGGAGGTGTTTGCTAACATCCCCAGCAATCTGGAAGCACTGAAGCAGTTCCTGCTTTTGGGAGCCATCAGGGAAGGCCTGAGCGGCAGCTTTGCCCTTTCACCAGCTGGCTTCTTGGTATTTAACCATGTGTGACAAATAATGTGCAATCCTCAGACCCAAGGTGGAGGCGGAATAAACCCTTTTTCCCCAGAGGTCAATCCAACAAGATTCCTTGTCTGGGGTAAAGAAGCTAAGGAGTTTAGGCCCCTTAGATCTGTCAAGAGCTGCCTTGATGACCACAGAGCCAGTTTCAGCCTGGGCAGCAAAATAAGGAAGGCCCTCCGGGAAGTTATAAAGCTTGTTTGCTGGCCCATCAGTGCAGCGGTGGGATTTCCACTTGCGATGCCAGCGATCTGGGTTCGGGAACAGACCCGGGTACTGGAGGGCCGGCCAGGAAGAGAGGGCTCAAGTGTCGTATCACTGCTCTCCTTCTCTCAGGGGGATGGCAGGGAAGCGACCCGGCACTTGCTGACCCCTGGTGGAGACTGGGCGCACGACAACACGCGGGGTCCCACTAACTAATGGGGCACGGTGAACGTTGGTGTACGCCCTATGTTAGTGGCATGCCATGCCCCTGGGGAGTAAACAGGAAAAAAAAGAGCCCAGTGGCCGACCGGATGATGGTTGCCAGCTCCCGTGAGACCTCGAGCAGTGCACATACCACTCCAGCAGCACCCGGGCCAAGAATTGCGCTGTTCGCCCCACTGGTGCCTTCCCCCTCGGAGAGGGACCCACCTGGTAAAAGGTTACATCCCAGTTACTGGGGCTGTAATATGGGGTGATGGGTGGCTGCATCGAGGCAGTGAGGGGGATAGGAAGGCCTGAAGGAGAGCCTGGCCCGGACCTGGGGGGCAAAATAAATAAATAAAGCTTGTCCATCTGCCCTGCGTGGCATGGCTGGCACCATGTCTGGATTGTACCAGGTTGCCGTGGTGGCATTCTTCAATGCTGGAAGCACTGGAGGAATGATCTCAGGGGGAGATTCAGGTATCTCTAAGAAGTCAACCACGTCTTTTCTGGTGACATCCTCTTTCTCAGTCTGGAAGCCCATGGTGGCGGAAAACTGCTTCATCACATTAAAAAATATGGCATCCTCAGGAGGAGACCTTGGAGTGTGTTTCACAGAGTCCTCACAGACCAATGAGGCAGTGGACTTATCTGAGATCAGTTTCACTTCCTCTTCATCCTCTACATCATCAGGGAGGATGAGATCAGAGTGATACTCCTCCCTGACATCGACGGATGGGCATTGACGGTGTCAGCGAAGTGGGCCTATTCAAGGCACCCAGCTGCTGAATGAGTACATTTGTGAACCTGACCAGTACTTCGTCCAGGTCAATCATGGACATCGATGGAGGAAGATCTGACCGCATGGGTGCCGACGACCCTCCAGCTGTGTCCTGGGAACCAGATGAGCCTGCAGCCTAGGAGGGAGAAGGGGCAGGCCTTGATGGGACAGTCGTCTTCGACGAGCCCATTGTCAATGACCCAGAGGTTGACAGCCGGGTGCCCTGTGTGTTGGGTGGAGGTGCTGCTGGTATGGGTCTGGTAGGCAGAGAGACCTGGACAGCTGGCCTCTTCGACTGAGCAACCGCAGCTGACGAAGAGCACCCCAGATGAAGGTGAAGCTGACAGGGACTGGGATTGCCGCCGGGGAGTTGTAACCAGGCCTTTTTATGACCCCCGAGGACTTGTTCCCAGGTCTTGAGACCTGGGAGCCAAAGATCCGGGTTGGTGACTGAGTGGCAGGTGCCTCACAGGACCCCTGCCCAGAGCTGGCTACCTGCTGTTCCATCAGGAATTTATTGAGAGCTTTCTTGTGTCACCCGAGGTTTGTTTGCTTAAACTTCTGGCACAGCTCACAATCTGAGACGCTGTGGTCAGGCCGAAGACAACACACACAAACTGAGTGTTCATCTGTAGAAGCAATCTTCTTTCTGCAGTGGCAGGGACAGAAAAGAGGTGATGAAGGATTAACTCTCGACATAAAACAAAAAGGAAAAATCTCTTAAAAAGAGATTTATGTACAAGGAAGGGAAAAAGGCAGTAGGCCAAAAAAAGGCAGGAACACTGCGATGAAACTGCCGCAGACATCGTGCAAGCAACTTGACGGCGGGAAAGAACTGGGGGGGGGGGGCACCTTCACCTATACAGGGCTGCTGACATCGATGGCATGGGTCACCTGAGTTGTGCTGCTGAAAATCTTTTGTGTGGATTCCCCTTCACTGACGCCAAAGGTTCCTATGGTGTAACCTGATGACTGAGATACCTCCAAAGAAGATCAACCGTGGTAGCTCAATGACCTATTTACCTCGTTCCTTTCCCCCTTACTCTTTATGGTCCAAAAAGGGTAAAAGGCTACAAGTTCCCCAGGCGCAGACTCTCTGCAGATCAAGCCTCTATCAGGTACAGGCATACCTATACAAGGAAAAGTCTTCTCTCTTCCCTCAATACCATCACCAGCTTCCAGACTGTGAAGGTCAAGCTCAACGAGCATTAGAAAGCCCCTTTGCCCTGACCAAATTGCCCTAGTAGTATTATTCAACTATTAATGGGGTCCTGGTTCATTTGCTCCTACCCTGACAGAACTGTGGCATGGGGTCTTCCTCATGACTATTACAATATATACAACAATATTTTACATCTCCCATAATGTGGAACTGTGTTCCCCTGTACTGTGGCATCTGAATCTTTAAACTCGCAAGTATGCTTCCGCTTAATTTTTTTAATTTAGATTTTCTGCCCCTGTTCCCCACCCACCCCCGCTTTCTCCTGCCCCTTGTCCTGACTGCAGGCGTGTATGGAGGCACGTGCACGCCGCCGCATCGGGACACACTCCCACTGCTTTGCCACCCGCTCGCCTACACTACCCACGGACCTCCATCCGGGGGCAGTGGAACTACGATGGGTGACTGAGTCCTCCTCAGGAGAGGTGAGCTACCTTGCAGTTGCTCAATCCTGCCCCCCCCCCATGCCAGCTCTCCAGGAACCTGGGCTCGTTCTCAGACCTGGGTCACTGGCGGGACATGAGGCAATGTGTCCAGTGCCGCAACCCTCAGCGCCAGCTGGCCGGCAATGTTCTGTTTAATTTAATGACTTGTATATATTTTGTCCCATACATCTCTTGACCCGTGACTCTGTATACAGTATATATTGATTTGTATCTTTATTACTGAAATTGTTTGTATTGTATTTCCAATTGTACATTTGGGGCTGGAGATGGTACCAGCCTGACATTATTTTTGTATGCCTCATGGCCATTCTGCAGGGTCTACCAGTGTGAGCCACACCTGGCTATCCTCAGATGACAACTGTGCGTTGCTCAGTGTAGGGCACTTCGCCTCCCTATACAATTGGGGTGCATAGGGAGCAGTATCACCGGCAGGAGAAGGGAAGTGGTGTTGCCACTGTATTGATCACTGGTGAGATCCTACCTAGAGTACTGTGTCCAGTTCTGGAGACCACATCTTTAGAACGATGAAGACAGAGTTGAGGCTGTCCAGAACAGGGTAATTAAAATGGTGCAGGGTCTGCAACAAAAGCCCTATAAGAAAAAATTACTCACCTTAGTAATGTTGTTTCTTCTAATGGAGTCTTGCTATATTATGACAATTGCAGTTTGTCCCACCATTAGAACTGCTCCGGAGGTGAAAGAGTTAACTCCCATTCTAAGAATGGAACTTGGAGCGTGAGCTCCGTTAGAGAAGCTCTGTCTGGGTTATTTCAAACCTAAACTGTCAGATCTTTACGAGCAAAACTCACTAAGGTCTGTGTGGAAGCTGTAACCTACACTAGCCAACTGGCTACCTGACTATTAAGACATACTCCTGGTCCCAACACAAAGACTCAAGTCAGGGGACCAGAAGTAATAATATAATATAAGTAATAATATGACATAAAATAAAAACATCACACCCCAAAACCCCAAGAAGGGGGAGAAAAACATATAATGGGCATAACTAGCGCCCACACTAGGCTGCCCACCCCATACCCAAGTAGAAGTTCTGAGAGGGGCAGGCTGGGAGGTCATAATATAGCAAGACTCCATTAGAAGAAACAACATTACTAAGGTGAGTAATTTTTTCTTCAAACAACATGAAGTCTTGCTATATTATGACAATTGCAGAATACACAGCAGTACCTCCATGGAGGAGGGACAGAACCTACTTAGGGAATAGGCTCTGAAGCACGGCTGTGCCAAACCGAGCATCCCTCCTGGCCTGGACATCCAAGTAGTAATGCTTGGTGAAAGTATGTACCGTTTTCCAAGTAGCTGCTTGACATATCTCTAAGATAGGGATGTCTCTGTCAGCAGCTAGAGACGCAGCTGTACCTCTGGTAGAATGAGCCCTTAGGCCTGAAGGGGGAACTTTCCCCAGTTTTTGATAACAAAACTGGATACAAGAGACAATCCACCTGGCAATGGACCTCTTAGTGGCAGGTTTACCTTTTCCCACCTCACCATAAGTGAGAAAAAGTTGGAGAGATTCGAACCTGTGACCCTTGGTACGCTCTATATAGTAACTTAGGGCCCTTTTAACATCTAAACTGTGCAATCTCCTCTCACCAGAGGAAGAATGGTCAGTGAAAAACACTGGAAGGGAGATAGATTGATTAAGATGGAAATCTGAAACCACCTTAGGCAAATACTTCCTGTTAGTCCTGAGGACTACCTTGTCCCTGTGGAAAGAAATAAAGTCAGTTTCTACTGACAGGGCTTGCAACTCACTTATGCGCCTGGCAGAAGTGATAGCCACTAGGAAAACAGTTTTCCAAGTTAAGTGCTTAAGCTATGCAGAAGACAGAGGTTCAAAAGGAGGTTGCATTAACTGGGCAATGCAAACATTAAGGTCTCAGGCAGGGGCCCTAAAAGGTGGATTAGAATGAAGTAATCCTTTAAAAAAACTTGGAAAATACAGGGTGAGCGGAAAGAGAGGAGGGCTTTCCTGCTGAAACAAAAGCAGAGACAGCTGCCAAATGTACTTTCAGGGTAGCTGGTCTCAGTCCCAAGGAATTAAGGTGGACCATATAATCCAAAACAATGGGCAAATCAGCAGATTCCGGGGAAATATGTTTCCCAGAACATCAAATGGAAAACCTTTTCCACTTAGAATTGTAAGTAGCCCTAGTGGAAGGCTTCCTAGAAGCCTTTAGGATTTCAAGAACACCCTGAGAAAGGTGCAGGTCAGCAAATTCTAACTCCTCAAGAGCCAGGCCTTGAGATTCGGGTACAAAACTCTCCCCTGTGCACAGGTTAACAGGTTGTGATTCCTGGGGAGACACAGGGGAAAATGGATTGCTAGTGACAGAAGTAGTGGGTACCAGGGCTGCCTGGCCCAATCTGGGGCATTCAGAATCATCCTGCAAGGCTGGGATCTGATTTTGACTAGCACCTTGAATAAGAGAGGGAAGGGGGGGGGAAGGCATAAAGAAACTTCCCTTCCCAATCCAGGAGAAAGGCATCCAGGGGGATTCAGCCCAACACTGGGGGCCTGCAACAAAACAGTGGAAGTTGGTGATTGTCTGGGGCTGCAAAAAGATCTATCTGAGGGGTGCCCCATCTGGCAAAAACTATCCCCAGTACTTGAGGATCCAGAGACCATTCGTGATGGCCCTGGGAAATCCTGCTGAGAGCATCCGCTAGGACATTGTCCTTTCCTGGAAGGTGAACTGCTATGAGGGAAGTGTTCAGGGAATAGGCCAGAGACCACAACTTCAGTGCCTCGGTGCACAAGGCCGAAGACCAAGTGCCCCCCTGCTTGTTGATGTACCACATTGTTGTGGTGTTGTCTGTTCTGACTTGCACCACTTTGTTCTGAACAAACACAGAAAACACTTGAAGTGCTAAAAAGACAGCTCTGAGTTCCAGCAAACTGATGTGGAGCAGAGATTCCTGAGGGGACCACACTCCCTGAGTGGAGAGGTCGCCATGTGGGCTCCCACCCAGGAGGAAGCATCTGTAGTGAGGGTCAAGGAGTGAGACAGAGGAATGAAGGGACCCCCAGTCTTAAATTGCTCTGATCCTGCCACCACTGGAGGGCCTGGATCAGGTTCGGGTCACTGGGACCAACTTGGAAAGGGGTCTCTTCTCGAGACCAAAAGGCTCAAGTGAAACTGAATGTCCCTCATCTGAAATCTTGCTCCTTGCACTACGGCTGTGGGCCGAGCCATGTGCCCCAGGAGCTGCAAAGTGTCTTGCTGGTCGAGAGACCTGCAGAGTGAGGAGGAGGCCAGAGCCAACAAGTTCCTTACCCTCTCTAAGGGTAGGGAAGGCTCTGGCCTGTTTTGTGTCCAATTCTGCACCTATGAAGGTGAGCACCTGAACTGGTTCCAGAACTGATTTTGGAAGATTGAGCAAGAAGCCCAGGGAGGAGAGCAGCTGCTGGGTAACTTGCAGGTGAGATCTTACCTGTTCTGGGACTGCCCTACAATGAGCCAGTCGTCCAGATAGGAAAGACAGCAATCCTTTGCCTTCTTAAATGAGCCACTGCTACTGCCAGACATTTTGTGAATACCCTTGGGGCAGAGGTGAGGCCGAAGGGCATTGCTCTGAACTGGTAGTGACCTGAGGGCAATTCAATCTGAGGTACTTCGTGGGAGCTTCTGATTAGGACGTGAAAATAGGCATCCTTGAGGTCCAGGGAGGCTAGCCAGTCCCCTGGCCTTAGAGAGGGTAAAATCATTGCCAGAGTTACCATTTTGAACTTTGGTTTCAAAAGGTGTTTGTTCAGATATCTCAGGTCTAAAATGGGCCGCCATTCTCCTGTCTTTTTTGGGGTAAGGAAATATCTGGAGTACAGACCCTTGCCCTGGTGTAGGGGAGGAACCCTTTCTACAGCTCTGACAGCCAGGAGGGTTGAGACCTCTGTTTCTAAAGTAAAGGTCTCTAAAGAGTTTGCAGGTGGGAAAGACCTGATTCTCATCTTTGGGAACTTTTTGAAGCTGAGAACCAGACCCTGGCTTACTACTTCCAGGACCCACTTGTCTGAAGTTAGAGACACCCAGTTCTGAGCAGTAAGCCAACCTGCCCCTACAGGTAAAGGAGAATCGCCCTGGGCACCCCATCAGGGCGTCTGTTTGGCAGTGCTTTAGGCTGAGGGTGGGAGCAGGCCTGCACGCCCGTCTGCCTCTCCTCTGAAGAACCCCTCTGAGCATAAGCAGAGGAGGCCTGGGTTTGGTAAAGGCCTGTGAAAAGGCCTACCTCTACCCCTGGGGGCCTGCCTCTGAGGAGTGGCTTGCCGCTCCTTAGCCTGAGCACTCTTATAGGTAGTCCTATATTCATCCATTTTCTTCATATAATTCTCTGTCTGCACCCCAAACAGAGAATTTCCAACCACAGGAAAATCCACAGCCTTAGTCTGGGTATCCTGTGACAAGCTAGTACACCTGAGCCAGGCCAACCTGCGAAAAGCTACAGACGTAGCCATGACTCTAGAAGATACATCATTAAAATCCACAGCAGCATGAAACTGCACCTTAGATGCCTCAATGCCATCAGCAGCCACCTGTTCCAGCTCACTAGCAAGCTGGCCAGAGGCCTGTTTGGCCAAGGCCATGACAGTGTCCCATCTAGATTTCTGATACCTTGCTACATAAGCCATGTAATTTGCTTGCCTGAGTCCCAAGGCGCTGCCATGTATTGTTTTTAGCCATGGCATCAATCTTCCTGGAATCCTTGTCAGGAGGATGTGAAGCCAGAAGAATATTAGCTTATCACAGGCTGCAGCCTGAACCACACCAACGTGGCTGCATTGCTGTGAAAGGAATTCTGTATCAGGACCTGACAGAGTGTACCTCCTGTTCATCTTTTGTCCACAGGAGGCACAGAATTAGAGTTTTAAAATCTTTATTGTCTGTTTCCTAAATGATTTATGCAAGGGAATAGACAATCTCCAGACTCTGGAATATCCATCATTTCTACAAAATCAGGTTCCTCTTGTTCATCCACAGCTTCCTCCAATGGAAGCTGGAGGGTTTCAGCAACTTTTTTGTAAAACATAAAGTGAGAGGAGGACTCAGAAAGCGAAGGGGGAGATTCTAAAGGTCTGTCTGGGGAGATGTCCGGTTCAATGGGCACACCCAGACCCTCAAAGTCACATTCATACTGTTCATAATCATCCTCCCCCTCCTCTGGTTCATAAAATTCTTCAACAACATATTCCTGAACCGGTGGAACCGACCGAACCGATCTTTTACCAGACAGTGGCGGTTCGGACGGAACCGGAGAAAGTGACTGGACAATCTGAATAGCTCTTGCTATCTCTGCAGCAGTTGGAGAAGGAATTTTGGGCTCCATACCTGCTGATTTTCTTGTTTTCTTTACTGGAACTGGCTCCTCCGAGCCAGCTTTACGTTTGGCCGAGGAAGTCTCGCCCTGGTCAGAGGGCACTCCCTCCGGTTCGGTTGGCACCGAACCGGGCTGGCCATCCGGGTCAGCAGACTTTTTGGGCTCTCGTTCCCTGAGCCTGCCAACTCTCTTATCCAGGGTGGCTGCAGGGAAATTTTTACAAATCTGGCAGTCTGAACTGAGGTGGTCAAACCCCAGACAATATACACATGTGGTGTGTGAGTCAGCCTTGGCAAAGACTTCCCCACAGGCATCACAGTGTTGAAACCCAGTGGGCCCGGTTTTTCTTTTGGGTTTTTCAGACATAATGCCAGCCTAACCAAAAACTTGCCCTTTTAAACGGCAGTGCCAGGCAAGACACCCTTATCGGTTCCTAACCGTGTCACGGGTCTTGGAAAAAACCGTAATGAAATCCGTTTTTTTTAGAACGGATAAGAACCGGGAACCGCACTCTAAAACCCTTCAATTCAAGTTTTAAAACAAGCTGATCGGTTCAAAACCGAACCGATAACATTTACAAGTTCCACACAGAAAATAAACTTAAGTTACTTACGATACCACAGACAGAGCTTGAACCGAACGGTTTTGCAGTTAAAATAATAATATTCTCGGTTGATTTGAACCGAGAAAACACTGTTTAAACCGAGAAATGAACCGAGCAGTAGGAGAAATCTCCGGAGCGACTGTTCAGTGAGGCGGAGTAAAGAATCTGACAGTTTAGGTTTGAAATAACCCAGACAGAGCTTCTCTAACAGAGCTCACGCTCCAAGTTGTATTCTTAGAATGGGAGTTAACTCTTTCACCTCTGGAGCAGTTCTAATGGTGGGACAAACTGCAACTGTCATAATATAGCAAGACTTTATGTTGTTTGAAGGACGGATTAAAGGACCACAATATGCACACCCTGGAAGAGAGGACGGAGAGGGGGATATGCCAGAGACACTGCAGTTAAGTAAGAACTTACCATAACAGTAGATCTTTGACAGAGGTTCCTGCAGTAGGTCTTCACATATAGAACTGAGCCCCCTGGTGTCAGGTTCCAATGGCAAACTTGTAGCTAGCAATCATCAGCGGGAACCGGCCCCGATGTCAGGTGACCCGACGTCAGCCCGACTGTAAAAGGGGTGGTCCCATGTCTACCCTCCAGTTCTTTTCCACCAGAGACCTAAAGAAAGGTAAGTAGAAAGGGCGGAGAGATAACTCCTTAGGATCATGCTTCCTCTCTAAACCCAAGGGCTAGGCAGGATGAAAAATAAAGGAAAACGCTCCAAGAGTTGGGGGAAGATAGGTGAGAAACTAAACCTACTGCAGGAACCTCTCTCGAAGATCTACTGTTACAGTAAGTTCTTACATAACTGCAATATCTTACTTCAAGAGGGTTCCTGCAGTAGGTCTTCACATATAGGACTGAATAACTAGCAGTCCAAAACAAAAATTCGGAGATACTTCCGGGAGGAGGAGAGATCACCAACTGAGAGAGTTATGACAGGAGGCCTTGCAAAACCGAAACCAGTCCCGCGCCTAGAGGCAATGTCCAGACTGTAATGCTTAGTGAAGGTGTGGACAGACGACCATGTGGCCGCTGCACAGATCTCTGCTGTGGACATATTCCTGAAAAAGGCAGCAGAAGTAGCAACACTCCGAGTGGAGTGACCCTTAACTGCCCCGGAAGGGATTTCACATGCTTTTGGTAAGTGAAGTGGATGCCGTTAGCCAACCACCTCGAAATGGTATGTTTGGAAATGGCCTTGCCCTGGCACTGGGGAGCAAAGGCCACAAAGAGCTGATTGATCTTACAGACCTCTTTAGTCCGGTTTGTATAATACTTCAGAATCCAATGCACATTTAATGTGTGCAAAAGATATTCCCCCTTTAGAATGTTGGGGATAATAGACTGGTAGTTCGACACTCTGGTTGAGAATGGTTTCTGAAACTACCTTTGGAAAGAAGGGTTAGTCTGCAGGACTGCTCTGTCCCTATGGAAAATCAAATAGGGTTCCTTACAGACAAATGCCTAAAGTTCTGAAACCCTTCTGACGGAAGTGACTGCAACTAAAAACAAAGTCTTCCAAGAAAGGAAGGGCACGTCACAGTTAGAAGCTGGCTCCAAGGGAGGTAGGGTCAGCTTTCCTAACACAACGCTAAGGTCCCGGGGGGACAAGGGTTCTGGACTGGAGGTTTCAAGTGGAAGATGCCTTTCAGAAAGGTTTTGGTGACCTCCAATTGAGCCAAAGTTTTGGTGGTAGGCAGACACCGCAGAGAGATGGACCCTGATAGAGGAATAACTAAGGCCCGTCTCCGAATGATGTTCGAGGTACTCCAACACCTGTGCTGCAGAACACAAAAAGGGATCCCAGCCCTTGGTTAAGGCCCGGATCGAGACTCTTTTTCACTTCATGGCATAGGTGGATCTGGTAGGTTTTCTGGCTTCCACCAAAATATGAGCAACCTGGGAGGAAACACCATAGCGAGAGGCTGCTATGTCCACAGGTGCCACACATGAAGGTGGAGGGATTGAAGGCTCGGGTGCACCAGGGTTCCCTGCTCCTCAGTCATAAGGTCATGGGATAACGGCAGGGTGAAACGGAGGTTCTAGCGCTAGATGTTGCAAGAAGGGGGTACCAGATCTGGCGGGGCCAGAGGGGAGCGATCAGAATCAAATGTGCTCCTTCCTCCTGAATTTTCACCAGAACCTTCTGAATGAGAGGAAAAGCATAAAGAAACCTCCCTGTCGAAGAGAGACAGTGTCTCTCGCCAAAAAGCACCATGCCCGTGAACGAGCGAGCAAAAGTTGGGTAGTTTTGCGTTGAATGGGGAGGCAAAAAGATCTATTTCTAGCCGACTCCATCGAAGAAAGGGATCTTCGACCATCTCTAACTTTAACTCCCACTCGTGAACCCTGGCCACTGATCAACTGAGACTGTCTGCCAGGATGTTGCTTACACCTGGGACGAGGACTGCTGTCAAGAAAAGGCTCTGCTGAATCGCCCAGTACCAAACCCTTATTGCTTCCCTGCAGAGAGGGTACGAGCGAGTTCCTCCCTGTTTGTTGATATACCATACTGTGGATATGTTGTCCGTCTGGATAAGGAGTGATCCTGGTAGAAGGAGGGACTGGAACGCCTGGAGGGAATATAGAACTGCTCTTGTCTCCAGGACGTTGATGTGGAGCAGAAGCACCTGGTTGGAACAAGACCCTTGAGTCTTGTGAACCCCCAGATGGGCTCCCCAGCCCAAGTCTGAGGCATCCGTGGTTAGGATCTGAGTAGGTATAGGGGAATGAAAGGAGGCTCCCCCGCGAAGATTTGAAAGATCTTGCCACCAGCGAAGATCTCTCTGAAAGCTGTTGGAGATCATGACCTTCTGGTTCATGTAGTTCGTCCTCTGATCCCATTAGGCTTGAAAAGACCACTGGGTGACCCTCACGTGTAATCTGACCAGGGGAACCGTCGAGATGGCTGCTGCCATCAGTCCCAAAAGATGGAGCACAGCGTGTGCTGGGATCCACCAAGCCTGGGCCACGAGAGTGGCTTGAGAAACTAAGGTCTCAGCTCCATCTGATGGCAGAAAAGCCTTGCTCTGAACCGTGTCTAGTACTGCTCCAATGAATTGGAGACGTTGGGAAGGTACCAGCTGGGATTTGGGCAGGTTGACCATGCTACCCAGAACAGCAAACAAATTCAGAATGAAAGAGAGTGACTCTTTCAGGCTGTTCGGAGAGGGTGCTGCGAGGAGCCAGTTGTCCAGGTACAAGAACAAGTAAATGCCCTGACGGCGAAGAAAAGCTGCAACAACTGCTTAACACTTGGTGAACACCCGTGGGGCCGAGGAAAGGCCAAAGGGGAGTGCTCGGAATTGACATTGGGTCTCCTGAAAAGTAAAACGGAGAAAGCAGTGGTGGGCCAAGAGGATGGGGATATGCAGGTAGGCATCCTGCATGTCCAGGAAGCACAGCCAAGACTTTGTTTAGAGCAGAGGAAGAAGCCCCTGAAAGGTCAGCATACGAAACCTCTTGTACTCGACGAAGAGGCTGAGCATGCTGAAGTCCAGGATCGGTCTCAGATCACCAGTTTTCTTTGGAACTAGGAAGAAGTGGGAGTAAAATCCCCTTCCTAGTTGGTTTTGAGGGATGGGTTCTATGGCCACTTTTAACAGGAGGGCCTGAATCTCCTGGAAGACTATGGGAATCTGATCCTTTGGGATAAAAAGACCGTCCCGGAGGATGAGGGGCAGGTAACTCTGTGAACTCTATCGAGTGACCTCGCTGGATGAATTGTAACACCCAAAGAATCTGTGGTGACGGCCCCCCAGGTGGAGGCCAAACCTCCCTCCTACCGGTTCCTCCTTGTCGGTTGGAGGTAGCGGGAGGAGGGGAAAGGAGTCAGGACAGGGAAGAAAGCTGTAGCCCCGGAGGCTGGCTTAGGAAACTTGGCCTGGGGGGTTTGGGCACCCGAACCAGGGGCTCGTCGCTTTCCCTGATGTTTACCCTGGTTTTTATTCCATCGTCTTTGGCGACAAAAAAGGCTGCTTTTTCTGCCCCGTCAGGTACATGGAACATACGTCCCAAGGGGAGCGTCCGCTCTCCTGCAGCCCAGTGATTATATCTTTTGCGTCACCGCCAAAAAGGATGGAACCCCTAAAAGGAGCATCCAGGAGGGACATCTGGACATCTTGTGCCAAACCTGCAATCCTGAGCCAAGAAAGGTGACGGATGTAGTTTCCCCGTGGCTGCCGCTCTAGCCACTGAGTCATACGTTGCTCTTAATGCACGATGACAGGAGGACTTGCCCATTCGGACTCTGTCCAGCAACTTTTTACGGAGTGTCTCATCCTGGACCTCCTGAAGGTTCCTCTCCAGCTCGGAGAGGGAGGCCTTCTGGAAGGCCACCATGTGTGAAACATAGTTCAAGGACCAGACTGCACAGGAGAAAGAGGAGTAAAGGTTCCATGTGAAAACTGCGAGCGCTTTATAGCGCCGGGCTCTATAGCGAGGGAAATACAGTGAGGTGCAATATCGCTACAGTACATCCTAGCGATATGCATTATCGCTAAACTGTGTTTATGGCGAATTGTTTACCTTGTTTGAGGGGGTAGGAAAGCACAAAAAAGGGAATAGCTGAGGATCCGCTTTAAGCTCTAAACAGTCAAAAAATGTCATTAACTTATAAGCTCTAAGTAATTAAAACAGCTGAAGATTCACTTTTAGCAGGGCAGTCAATAAAAAATGTAACTTACAGGCTCTAAGCAATTAAAATACAGTGATGCAGAATCAGCAGTTTACTAAATATGAGGAGGTACAAAAATCAAAGCAGAAGCAGCACTGAAATTAAAGCACCAACGCTCTGAAAGCTGGGCAGAGAAAACGAGGTCCAATTTGGATTGAGCAGCGACTAGAGTTGGCCAGTGAGGAGCCAAGACCAGGTAATGGCAGCCAACTGAAGTAGCAACTAAGGACCCCGGTTTCCCAGCATGTTAAGTTTGCCGTACCTGTGTCCGGGAGGGTGGGTGAGCAGCGAGAAAAGTGTGGCCTGCACGAGGCAGAGCTGTGACCACAGCCGCAAAGCGCCCAGTCAAAGGCGGTCTTCCTGAAAGCAGCATACTGCAGGCACTTAGCAAGTATCTAACACTAAAATCAAGCAATGACCCAATCAATCTGATATTCTAATATACATCAGACACAGAAAAGTCTGAAAACACAAGTAAATAAGTAGTATAAAGTTGGGCTGGATAACAAATTCTATCAAACAGACTGAATTATTATTAAGTGTAACCCCAGGGTGGCGTTATCCCCAGTGTTATACCCCTGCCTACTACCCTGGACAATAGGCTAAGGGGTTTGGGTTCGCTTACATATAACCATTTTACACCTTTGTGCAGTGCCTCCACTCAGAATGTGCTTTACGTGGGCTAGCTGTTAAGAAGTATACCCTCCTGAGATATTACACCACCCAAAATAACCATTTACCTTACCCAGACATACCCCAATAAATATTTCCCCACACTTTAACCTTGTGCATTTAAAGAATCTCTCTAATAATATGCTCACATGCAGAATTTCAAAAACAGTAACAATCTATTTAGGGGACATAGTAGTTAGGAACAGGGAAGTGGAACAGAGATTATCTGATTGGCTATTTACATATGTACAAGGCTTGACTGGTTTTGCTGATGAACCCTCCAGCTGGGTGGCTACATTACTAACGGAAAAGACTACCACATTTCTCAATTCGACACTGATACCAGGAGCCCTGGCTATCTTAATAGCTGACTAAAATCAGGTGTTACGTTCACAATTGTATTTTTATTCCCACTGGTACCAGTCCCAGATACAGCTGAAACCCTGCAATCTCATACCATACACTGGGTACTCAGATATCAAAGTCCTGGTTGGTGCAGGCCTGGTGGAAGTTGCAGCTGGTTGAGTTGGCCGGCTTTTGATTTAAAGGGAGGGGCAAAACTTGGAGAACTATTATTTCAACAATGGCTGTCAATCCTAATAGGAGAAAGAAGTAGGCAGAGGTTGCCCTGCATTTGGCAGAAGCAGCAGGATTGGCCCTGCTGGTCACAGAAAGACAGGGACTGCCCTGCGCATCACAGAAACCGAATATTCCAGGATGAGCTACTTGGCTAGATCTTGGATGTCACATCCTGAACATTCAGCACAATACAACGAGAAGGCAATACTTTTATCAAGCATCCATATTCATTAGAACAAAGTCACATCCAGTACATTTAAATACCAAATAAGGCATCCTTAGCAAAGTCTCATCCAGCACATCTAAACAATAAACACTTTTATCAAGCATTCTCAGACGAAATCCGGCAAAGACAGAAACAGGTTATCTCCAGAATAAATCGGACACAATACGCTCTAGGGCCTCCTGTTCCATGAAGTGACAAAGGCGACTTGGCTGGCAACTCCATGAGGGCAGACACTAACCCACAGGGCACAGTCAAATATCAGCAGATTCACATGATTAACTATCAAACATCCTGATGCACCTGCAATGGGCCATTTGGGTAGCAGGCAACATGCATCTGCACAATTTCGACACAATGCAGTCTCTGTTGGGGCTTGGCGGCCCAGACTGACAGCTTCTAATTTCTCATCACAAATTTAGCAGATAAACATCCAGTAGCAGGGGCTTGAGGCCCCAAGATTACTCATAAGCTTCTCCATTGCACTGGGAGTACAAGGGTACTCATGCAGGTCCTCCATGGGTCGCATCTGCAATTGAAGGCATCCTAGTGTTCTTCAGTCCTCTCATAACTGAGGCATTGGTAGCTGGTCTTTCCACATCCTTCCCCGACATGGGAGGGAGGGCTAGCACCTGGAGGACAATTCTGGCAACCTCCAGACTAGCAGCTGCAGCACAACTAAAATTACAATAACTTTAAACTTTATCTAGAAAATAACAAACACCCCCTCCAGGCTGGAGGGGCTTAACTACGTGGCACAGGCCCAGAAGCATGGCAGGGGCCTGAGCGCCCACAAGCTCCCAGTAGACTGGAGCCTGCTATCCTCTTCTCACTCTGGCAGATCTGGAAAAATGCTGGCAGACACTGCCTCTTATAGGGCTCTTTTACGATTCCTGATTGGCTGAGATGATGGGGTGACAGATCTCCGAATGGCTGGAAGACCTGTCAATCATAATACTCGAGGCACAGTTGGTCTGGTGAATTGGCGTCTAAAATGATGTCCCTATAAGTCCCAATGAGTACTTGGGAGTTTACCCATGAGGTGTAGTGAATGTCCCACAAGTCCTGGGTTTCTATTCCTGACATTCCAATTGGCTGTGGCTGCTTGCAATGGCTACTTAACCCACTGTCCCTTATAGCAGCTCAGATACAGTCCTGCATACCTCTCAACCTTCTGCCTCATAAATCAGGGACAAGGCTTAAAAATGTCAGGGACAAAGGACCAAAATCAGGGACATATCTTCAAAATTGGAGATATCAATTCAGGAAGCAGGTAGAATAAGGGGCTTAGTGTAAAATGCATTTTCTAAGGAAGAACAAGTCTGTAACTTTAAGGCTTGACATTATTTTGTGCTTACAACTCTCACTGTTTGGTCACGAAAAACACAATTTTTAGGAGGAACAGAGTAATTATTTGAGACAAAATCAGGGACATCCCTGAAAATCAGGGACAGTTGAGAGGTATGCAGTCCTGAATAAAAGTTCTGGTGCAGTCAGGAAGAAATAATTATTTGCCGCAATGCCCCACAGTTCTGTAGCCCAGAGGTGGTACTTGCTGTCGCTGCACAGATGAAGTGTGTGGCTCCCCTGGTTTTCCTGTCGCTACTGCAATTATTCAAGCTCCCCCTGCAGCAGCAGACAGGCTGACACAGTCCCAAAGTTCTGGTTCAGCCAGGGAAAAAACACTTAAATACCTTTCCCCCACATACACAGTAAATACAGGTTACTCACCTGTAACAGGAGTTCTAGGAATGGTATATGTTGTTCATCCACACTTATTGGCAGGTATCCTTGCCGCTTTAAATCTTGCCGGAAGGTCTTCAAGCTGGCTCCTCCCACCCACCCGGGTGGTATAACTCTCGGCTCCGCCCCATGACGCCAGATCTGGCCCCGCTGAAGCTCAGGGTTGTGCGTCAAGCCGGGAGGTCGGAGAATATGTGGATGAACAACATATACCATTCCTAGAACTCCTGTTACAGGTGAGTAACCTGTTCTAGGGACATGGATATGTTGTTCATCCACACTTATTGGCAGACTCCTAGCAGTTCTCCGGGAGGAGGGAGGCAAGACGCACACCCCAATACTTACTTGGGAAAGAGAGACTGAGAACCGAGGCCCCAAAACCAGCATCCCGGCGTGACTCAAGGTCGATGTGGTAATGGGTAATGAAGGTGTTTGCTGACTTCCAGGTAGCAGCCCTGCAGATTTCCTGGATAGGGACGTCCCTGGAAGCAGCCACCGATGCAGCAGTATGGCTGGATAGAATGAGCTCTTATCCCTCTGGGAGGCTCCATGCCCATCAACTTATAGCAGAGATCTATGCAGGAGGTGACCCACCTGCTTATCGTCCGCTTGGCTGCAGGTCTGCCAGATGCGGCTTCAGCGTGGTGACAAACAGCTGGCGAACCTCTCCCCAAATTCTGCCGTCAGCGCTCTTTGTAATAGGCGAGCGCCTTCTAGGGTCCAAAGTATGGAGCCTATATTCGGCCTCCGAGGTGTGATTGGGGTAGAACACCAGCAGAGTCAACACCTGGTTAAGGTGAAACTCCGACACCACCTTCGGAAGGAATTTCGGGTGGGGCGCAGGACAACCTTGTCCCTGTGGAAGACCAGATAAGGAGACTCGATGGAAAGCGCCTGGAGCTCTCCCATCCTTCTGGCTGACGTGATAGCCACCAAGAAGGCGGTCTTCCACGACAGGTGAGAGAGGTCACACCTGTGCATCGGTTCGAATGGCTTGCCCATGAGCTTAGCCAATACCAGCAGTAGATCCACGGAGGTGGAGGTTCCTCGCACGGAGGGAAATGTGATCAAGGCCTTGAAGCAGACCACCTTCTCCTCACGCCACCGACTGCTTCCTGGCCCGCGCCCGGTAAGCAGAGATGGCTGCAGGTGCACCCTTAGGTCGACGACCTAAGCCCTTGATTAGAAAGGACCATAAATAGTCCAAGATGCTTGCCAAGGAACAGGAGGAAGGGTCCAAGCCCTTGTCCTGACACCAAATGGAAAACCTTTTCCATTTGAAGGCATAGCATTTTCTGGTCGACTCACTCACGGGACGCCTCAACTACATTGAGGACTCCGTCGGAAGAGACCCAAGGCCTGGAACTCTAGCCTCAGGAACCAGGCCACGTGGGTGCAGGGATTGAAGGTCCGGATGGAACACCTTCCCGATTGACTGAGAGCAGGTCCGGCGCAGCTGGAAGCTGCCGCGGAGTCCTGGAGCTGAGACTGAGGAGATCTGGGTACCAGAACTGGTGAGGCCAGTCTGGGGCTATCAGAATCACCTGCGCCTTGTCCCTCCTCGCCTTGAGAAGCACCTTGTGGATCAAGGGAAATTGGGGAAAGGCGTAGAAGAGGCCCGGGGTCCACTGCCTCGAGAAGGCATCCCCCTGCAGCGAGCCCTGCTGAGGGGGGGCGGGCATGGAACAGTCTCAGCTTCGCGATCTCCCTGGAGGCAAACAGGTCCACCTGAGGTGTGCCCCAAAGGGAGAACAGATGCTGTACTACCTCCGGCAGGAGAGACCACTCGTGGGATGCAACCCCTATCCGGCTCAGGGCATCGGCCAGGGTGTTGGAGGCTCCTGCCACATGAATGGCTAGGAGATCCGCCTCCAGGCTGCGCCACAGTGACCAAATGCGGAGGCTTCCTTGCATAGAAGCATGGGCGCGTCCCGCCCTGGCGGTTTAGATAGTACATGGTGGTGGTGTTGTCCGTCTGGACTCGGACCACTGACCCCGGAGGAACGGAGCAAAGGCGGTGAGAGCTAGGCGGACCGCCGGAGCTCCAGCAGGTTGATGTGGCATCGGGACTCCCGCGGGGACCAGAGGCCGGGCCGGTGTTCCCCAGATGGGCACCCCAACCCATCAGAGAGGCATCGGTCGATAGAGAGACCGTCGGCTCGGGGCGGACGAACGGGATGCCCTCCTGCAAATGACCTGGAACGATCCACCACTGGAGAGCGTTCCACATCCCCTGTGTCACCGACACAAGCTGGTCCAAAGGATCGCAGCGTTGTGACCACTGGCTGACCAGTCCCCACTGAAGGGGACGCATGTTCCAGCGGGCCCAACAGACCACGCTGGTGCAGGCCGCCATGAGACCCAGGAGGCGCAGGAAGTCCCGGGCAGGGTGCAATTGCTCAACCAGAAATGATTGGGCAAAGGAGGAAAGAACCTCGGCCCTGTCCGCGGGAGCCGCGCCTGGCTCGAAGAGAGTCGAGCTGCGCCGATGAACAGAATCACCTGCTTCGCTCGAGTTCCGACTTGGCCTCGTTGATAAGGAGGCCTAGTTGAGAGCAGACCTGAGGGCCAGATCTCTGACCACTCCACCTCCTGCCTGGAGGAGCTGCTATCAGCCAGTCATCCAGGTAAGGGTACACCCGGACCCCTCGCGCACCGAGGAATGCTGTCACCACTGTCATGCATTTGGTGAAGACCCTGGGAGCTGGAGACAAGCCGAAGGGCATGGCTTGGAACTCGAAAGGGATCCTTCCGCTCGAGCGAAGGAATCTCTGGTGAGACGACGGATAGGACGCCAAAAAACGCGTCCTGCAAATCCAGAGAGCAGAACCACACGCCGCGTTCCAAGGATGGTATTATCTGAGCCAGAGTGACCATCCTGAAGGTTCGAGACCTTAGGAACTTGTTTAGGTCGTGTAAGTCGAGAATGGGGCGCCAGCCCCCCGTCCGTTTCGGAACCAGGAAGTACCTGGACACAAACCCTGGGTCTGAAGGAGGGTCCTCCACCTTCTTATCACCTCCTTCTGGAGGAGGAGAGCGATGTCGGCTCGACGAGCCGCCAGCGAGGCTGGGGACCCCGAAGCCCCCCGGCGGCGACGGCTCTGAAGAGGCGTGCCTGCTCAATTCTAGAGGCAGGCCTCTTCCCATCACCTCCAAACCCACCTCGTCCGGTGGTAACAGCGACCAGGCGGAACAGAAGTGTGCGGAGCCGCCCCCACGGAGGGACCCAGGGTAAGGTGATGGGATGGGGGCACCCCTCAGCCCGTCACTGGGCAGGCTTGGAGGAGGGACCAGCCGAGGACCTCCTGGGCCCTTTCCTCCCTGCCTCCTGTTAGAGGAAGCGGTGGCTTGGTTTGGGATACCAAGGCGAGCCTGCTGGCCCCTGGACGTGTGCTGGGCTGGGGCGAGAAGGACTAAAGGCTTAGGCTGTGGTTTGCAGCCTTTGTCCTTCTGAGCGGAAAGACTGAGTCCAAGGTAGCATTGGACTTCTCGATCCTCTGCAGGTGACCTTCCACCCCAGGGCCAAGAGGTCTGTCCCAAAAGGGAACATCCGCCAACTTGTGCTGGGTATCCGAAGTAAAGGTGGATATCCTCAGCCAAGCCCGCTGAACAAGATCAGCCACTGCGCCGCCACCTACCTGGCACGAGTCCCAATATCCAAAGCAGTCTGGAGCTGCTGTTTGGCCACTGCCTCGTCTGGTCCCGCACCTGCTTGACCGTAGTCTGCAGATCTCGGGGAGATGAGGAATGACTCATCCAGGGAGCCCAACAGGCATGAGAAAATTGCCATGAGGACGGCCGAACTGGCCTGACGAAGGCCGAGAGGACACAGCATACTTTTCGCCGACATAATCCAATTTCTTGGATTCCTTGTCGGGAGGTTTGTCACATCCCTGGGCGCTGCGGGCGCTACTGGAAAACGCTGTCGGTAACCAACCCCTCAGCAGAGGGTGCCCAAAACTGACAGGGAACCGAGGGACCGTGATACTTCCTGGCCATCCTGGCCGAAGGCGAGGACAGGAAGCAGGGCTGCCAAAGCTCCAGGGCCGGACCCACTATGGCCTCGGCTACCGAAAGGCCTCCGTTGAGAATCCCGTCCAGAATCTCCGTGAGGATACTTGGCCCATTGGAAGCGGGTTCGAGACTTCATCCGGTGGACTCCGAGATGAGCCGAAGCAGTCCTAGGAAGGACGACGGGCTATCGTCCATTGACTGTCCTCCTGAGGACTCCAAGTCCAGTCGCTTGGAGAAAAAGGAGGAATTATCCTCGGACTCGGACGAGTCCTCGAAGAGCTGCCTCTGGCCTGAGCCACCCTCTACCTGCCGAGGTTGGTCAGGAGTGAGGGTAACCGACAGCCGATGGGGTAGACCCTTAGCCGACCGAGAATCCCTGGTCGGAGCCCCAAATAGTGGCTGTGGAGGTTCCACCGGAATCGGTGGAGCAGCTGGCTTTGGCCGAACAACCGGCCTGGGTACAGGCTCCTCGGTTAAGTCGAGGGGTTGTGTCGGCCGCTCCGGTGACAGCCACTTAATGGCCGGGGAAAGGCGACTCGTGCTTACCCCGGTCAGGAGGAGCTGTTGCCACATGAGGATCCTCGACCGTCGGACGTAACTTACGCCGAAGCCTCCCTCGTCCGGAGGATGAGGACGAGCGCGCGCCGCTCACTGCGGGAAGCCGAGACCGCCTATGACGGGCGGATCGGCTGGACCGCCGAAGAAGTCCTCGAGACCGAGAGCTCGGCCTTCCGAGGTCGGTGCAGGAAGCGTCGGCAGGAACCGCACTCCCTTCCGCCCGAGGTTCATCCGGGGCCCGGAACCGGAGAGGCACAGGCAAGCCCACGGATCTCAATTCCCCGGGGAACCGGGAGAGAAGAATTTCGCTTCTATAGGTGACAGCTCATCCGTGGCTTCCAGAAAATCTCGACTTCGGCCGACAGGAGTCTCAGTCAACTGACCTGACGGGGCACCGTGAGGCCAGTGGTCGGCCGAGCGATCGACCGAGTTGACGGTCCACGACTCGGGAGAGGGACCTTCCGCCTCCCAAGAGCCGCCGACGGAGGGATTTCACTTTGTCCTCTTTTGGACCGAGAAAAGGTCCAGCAGACGTTGGCCCTTCTCCCTTAGTGGAGAGGGACAGACAAAGCCCTAAATGAAGCTGTGTAGGAAGAACCCAGAGAGAGCGGGATAAATGCCGCGGCCGAGGAAGATACGGCCCGCGCCGCCTCCTCTTCGAGGGCGATCATCTGCTCGAGCTGATCCGCCGAGCCCGCCGCCGCAGACACCGCCGACCGGGCCTCCTTAGACTTCACCGGAGGGAAACGCTTCTCCGGACGGCCCAGTTGCAATCGGGCAGCACGGTCTTCGAGGACGTAGGCCGAGAAGGAAGAGCACAGGTCGCAGTCCTGCGGGTCGTGCTCAAGGCCTACACAGTAGACACACGTGGAGTGTGGATCCGTCCGAGACATCTTCTGCCCGCAGGGGCATCTCCGAAAACCGGGAGTCGATTTGTCCATCGCAGCCGCGAGGGATCGAAGACCGAAGTCTTTTTAGCAAAAAACTTTCAAATTTGCAAAACAGAATAAATAGGAACCAGTCGCAAACGCAGAGCGTTAAGGAGGGAACCTGAGCTTCCAAGCGGTAAGGAAGATCTGGCGTCATGGGGCGGAGCCGAGAGTTATACCACCCGGGTGGGTGGAAGGAACCAGCTTGAAGACCTTCCGGCAAGATTTAAAGCGGCAAGGATACCTGCCAATAAGTGTGGATGAACAACATATCCATGTCCCTAGAAATACCCAATATGCAGCAACAGTTTACAATTTTAAAAACATTTATTTTCTCTCTTTTTCAGTCGAAGCCGAAAATAGCTACCCGGGGGGGGGGCAGCAGCCAGACATGCATATTTGATCATTCAGATGACCGGGGCCCAGCTCAGGCACATTTAAATGAGTCCCGGTCAAACTCCCTTAACTGGCACTGGAGTGGACCCCCAGCAGGTTGTCCATGGTCACCAGGTCCCAATTAGGTGGAAGGGATCGACGGGACAGTCCCGAGTGACATAAAACAGTGCGGTTCAACTTCAAAGGCGCTTTTTGCACGTATGTGATTCCCACTGCCCTGGAGGCAGCACTTTTACAGCAGGAGATTGCGAGCGAGATTTTAAGCCCTGAGGAGCTGGATTTTCATATGGGCTGAAAGGCTGGGGCACCAGAGGTGCAAAACAAGACTTCGGGGACCACACACTTGTTGGAAGGAAATGGGAAAAGCCTGGGAGAAACAGCAGGAGGGAGACAAACAATGCAGGGCTAAGGTGTCAGGTAAGTCCAAGCTAGCATTTTAGGAACCCCCATTGGCAGGGGGATTACACTCTCTTGTGACAACAGACCTTGGCATCTGCGCCAAGGGCGTGCCAAGCATGGCACACAAGTGTGCTAATGCGGTAGTGTGGGTCACGATTTGGTTCCCTGCATGCTTGAATGTGTCACGCGAGCTGGACGCTGCATCCAGCAACTAACCGGACTGACATCCGAACCTTTCACCTGGTCTGGGCCTCTCCATCTTGGCCTAGATTGCCGCTCACGCCGCAGATATTCATACAATGAAAGACCCACTTGGGGATTCGGCACCCTGCTCAACACCATCGAACAGGATCGGTCATCATGGTGCATCGTGTGGGCCCTGCTTCCCCTAGCAAACCAGCTTTCCATCCTGCGGTCTTCATCTCGTCAATCCTGCATCTTGGTCTAGGTAGCGTGAGTAAACATCAGGGTACCTCCCTGCAACAGAAGCTCAAAATCACTGGTGTATCATCTGATTCAATTGTTGTGGTTAATCATTTCGGACAAAGCCATCCGGCTCCAGATTACAAATTGTGGGTTAAAGTGCATGTTGTTTTCTTTCCAAAAGGCCCCAACAACAGCTGCAATGCCGGCCTACCCCAGGCAACGCTTCAGGCTAGCCTGCATAACAGCTGGGTATCCAGAGTGTGTGTGACCGTGCCAGAGGGATTCTTCGTGCCTGCGTGTTTAACCTGACTAAATCAGATCTGGAATCAAATACTTGATTACTGCCCCGCCCTTGTTCACGTCCCCTGAATAAATCAGATTCTGTTCTTTCTGCATATAACCTGGCTGTTGCATACCTTTGTGGAGGGGATACTGTATTGCCTTTACACTGTTCTATTCCAGGTCTTGTTTAACAGGGGGTTTCCAGGGCCCGTGCAGCTGATCCAGCCCTGGTTGTAAGTGTGCCAAATGTGGGTTCACTATTGTTTCTTGATGTTAACTGTGATTACTGACAAGTGTAAGCCACTAGAGGGATCAGAAGGGGGTATCAGTGTCCCGGAGGGCTGTACCCAGAGCAGCTATGCTACCCTTAAAACTACCCTCCGGCTGGAGGCACCCATTCAACGAGCTCAGGCCCCTCAACCTGTGATTACGCACGCAAGCAGGGGTAGTATCCCTTGGGATAGCGCCACCTATGGGTTACATCTTGGAGGCACTGCTGGGATTCTGTTGTATGCCACACGACAAACCCAGAATGCCCCCCTCCACACACATTTTGTATGTATTGGGACCCTTAAAATGGCTGCCACCACCTAGCTTCCAGAGATGTATTTTGGTGCCAAAACTGCTGTAAGCCTGTTCATTGCTGGCTCAGTGAATGTTAGTGGGGAACATACTCCCCCCCCACCCAGTGGCCAAACGTGGAATTGCACCAATTATGTTTTTGCAGCTCAAAATCTGTTTGTTAAGGGCCCCTGTATAATGTAACATATGCTTATGCTTGCATTGATTTTAAAAAAAAAAATGTTTTGCTTATTTAGCATAGGATGTATTTGTCTAGCTCAGGATGTTGCGGTAACCAATACCGGTTAGGGAGCCATATGCCAAAATGAGACAAAGTGTTTTCTATATGTTAATGGTTATTGTTTGAGACAGGCATGGAGGCTAACAGGGCACTCACATGTAAGCACTTTTAACCTGTTTAACACAGAACACCATCCTGGCAGTGGGCACTAGGCAAGCCCAGGAAGACATTTCCAGGAACCCCCAATTGTACGGCGGTTACATAAATAATTTAAGTAAAATATAAAAACTATTTCAGCTAAGATTAAAGAATTTATAGCACTACTTTAGTGAATAAGCATCAAACCAAGTTCAGATAAAATGTGCCTAAGAGTCCGAGTACGCTTAATAAATAAACGGACTTGTAGATCCTGGTAACATTTTCCCTGGCCACTCATGCTCACGATCGGCGTGGGCTTTTGATGTGTGTAGCTCACCCCCTCGGTAGGAGCTGCCGGTTACCAGCTCCCACGAAGGTGGGAAGGTGGTCTGTAGGACAAAAGTTGGACCCCGCCAGGACAGGGCCTCTGCAGGAGCGTCAATCAGTGACCCTTTTGAACAAGCTGCAGTATCCAAGCATCTGAGGAGATTTCCCTCCAATCTTGCAGGTGGATGGAGAAATGACTCCTGACCGCCTCCCCTTGGGCTTGGAACTGGAGGAAGAGGGTCAGGGAAGGAGTTAGGAAAAAACAGGCTGAGTGGTTGCTCTGCCCTTGAAGGATTTTGCAGCACTGGCCCGACATTTGCCCTGAGGTCAGGATCCTTGCCCAGATTTTGTGGGTCCTTCCGAAAGGAAGACCATGGATGGTTCCCGGGTTGGGTATGATAAAGGGAGTGGACTGACTTGATGGCCCTCCCTAAGGCCTGCAGTTCATTATGTCTTGAACATCTGAGCCAAAAAGCTTGGTGCCCATGAAAGGGGCATCCGAGACTTTCTGCTGCATGTCAGCTACAAACTTGGAAACCTGGAGCCAGGAATGTATGTGGAGGCAAATACCCAAGGCAGCTGCCTGTGCTGTAGTATCAGACACATCATACAGAGTCCTAAGAAGGTGCTTACTAACATTCTCAGCTCCCTGCAGAATGCTGACAATCTCCTGCTTTTATGCCTCATCTGGGAGGGCCTGAGCAGCCGCCTTGCCCTTCTTCCAGAGGATATTCTGGTACTTGACCACGTGGGAAAGGTAACTGGAAATCCTGAGCCCCAGGGTGGCAAAGGCCCTTTTGCCTAACAGATCCAACCTCCTGGATTCCTTGTCCAGAGGGAGAGAGCTAAGGTGCTTAGGTGCCTTGGAATGGTCACGGGCAGCTTTTATGACCACAAAGTCCATCTCTGGATGGGCAGAATAAAAGGGCTTGCCCAAAGGGACTGAAAGGGGTGATCTGACATCCTGGGCATAGCTGACACAGAGTGCGGTCTGCATATCACCTGGGCCATATCCTCCAAGGCTGGCAGCAAGGGAAGGATGACCTTGGGAGGTGAGTCAGGAATCTCCAGGAACTCCACCATGTTCCTTCTGGTGGTACTGTCCGCCTCAGTCTGGAAACCTATTGCAGACTGAAGCGGTTTCATAATGCCATAGAAACCAGGGTCCTCAGGTGGGGAGTGAGAGGTAGGGTCCTCAGAGCCCCCACTTCTGGAGGAGGTAGTGGACCTGTCAGTGGAATAGGCCTCTTCCTCCAACACCACTTCCTCCTCCTCAGGGAAGAGAAGGTCAGGAAGATACTCCTCTTCAGTGCCGACCAGGTCTGAGCCATGGGCCGACGCGGCAGATGCTGATGACATTCGAGAGGGCACTGGGTGAACAGGCCCCACAGTCGAAGCCAGAGGCATTGACTGCCTGGCAAGCACTGAAGTTAACTGCCATACCAGCGATGCATAACTGAAGTAAGCAAGGAGTTCAGGTCAACGATGGGCTGCTGAATGACAGTCTTGACCAGAATCTGTGGGGAGAGGAACCGCCTGATACCGGCGGCCCCCCAGGCCACTGACAACCCAGCCAGTGCGACAAGTTGCTATTCAAAACTGGAGCAGTGGAGCCCGAAGCCAGACACACTCGCAAAGGAGCGGGAAGAGCAAGTGGGGCAAGGGTGACCAACCAAGAGCTCGATGACCAAGAGTCTGCCGCAGCCAAGGAAGATACCACCGCCTGTAGCAGTCTCGGCGAACCAAAGGTCAGGGTGGTGGAGGAGGTCACCAGGGGTCAACGAGGAAGTCTCGGAGGACTTAGGAGTAATGCCTGGGGAGCAGAACAGGTGACCCAAAGGGCGGTCCTCGTGGTGGATCTTCTCCTTGTGCTTCTCCAAAGACTTGACATCAGCCTTGGAAGCCTGCAGCCCAGAAGAGTGAGGTGGAGAGGGGGATGAAGAGGACCTGGAGCCCCCCTGTTTCAAACTTGCTAGTTTCTGCTCCACAAGATATACCGAGGGCACGTTCACATCACCAGAAAGTGGCAACATTTTTATTTCTGGCAGATAGTGCAGGCTTCAGGAGAGTGTGAAGGCCCCAGACAGCAAACACATATGATGTGGCGCCCCAGAAAATCATCTTTCTGCAGCAGCAGTGGCCGGAAAAGAGAAGCGACTTGATGGTTCTATACATAAATTAAAGAAAAAAAACCGAGTGAAAAAATGGTCGACTGAGCATGAAGCTTCTGCAGGAGACCATGCGAATCAGGCGATGACGGGAAAGAACCGAGCAGGGAGTGGGGCTGCCTATGCCTTTATATGGTACGTGATGTCCACACGCCGACATTGGCATGGGTGACCCCTAGTAGACTGCTACAGAAAATGACTTCTGTAGGATCCTAACACCTAGCGGCTAAGTTTCATAGGTGTGACCTGCTGAAAGAGATATCAGCAATGAAGATCTGAGGATTCTATGTACATCCAAAGTATGGAGTAATGCTTCGGCTGGACTGGCATACTCCAGGTAGCAGACTGGAAGGTGGATGCTTCGCTTCAAAGGGAATTTGGACACTACCTTTGGTAAAAAAAACTTGCGATCTGCATGTAAAGACACTCTGTGGAAAATCAAATAAGGAGGCTCACACAGAGCCTGTAGCTCTGAAATCCTCTGAGCAGAAGTGACTGCAACAAAAAAATAATGCTTTTCATTAAAGGAAGTGTAAGCTACAGCTTGCGGCTGGCTCAAATGGAGTCTAAGTAAGCTTTCCCAACACAAAATTCAGATCCCAGTCCGGGACTGGATTCCTAATGGGAGGTTTCATATACAATTTACCTCTCAAAAATGTACAGCATACTTCTAACTGGGCAACTGTGCACCCATTCACGGGGGCATGAAAACCTGAAATAGTGGCCAAATTCACCTCTAGTGAGGCGTACTGGAGATCGGAGTCTGACATGAACAGCAAGTATTCCAGCACTGTACTTGACTGGACAGGTAAAGGGATCCAATTGTTTAGAAGCGGCCCACAAGGTAAACCGCTTCCATTTCAAAGAAAAGGTGTGTCTGATGGAAGGTTTTCTGGGAGCCATCAGAACATCATCCACTTCAGGAGACACTCAAAAACATGCCATGGATATGGCTTCAGGAGCCATGCATGCAGATGTAGAAATTTCAGGTTCGGGTGGACCAGAGAGCTCTTGCCTCATGACAACAGGCCCCTGCACAGCACTAGAAATACTGGGGGTTACATTGCTAATTGTTGTAGGAGTGGATACCAAATTTATAAAGGACATAGTGGAGCAATAAGGATAAGGGTTACCCCCTCCATCTTCAGTTTGAGTAGTACTCTGTGTGACACGTGGACAGCTAGTTCTGAGTACACTATGACTTTTTTTGTGACACAAAAATGTGTTCTAGACAGTCTCTCATGAGAGATGCTGAGACAGCATGTGAGATGACACACACCCAGGTTTTAGGTACAAGGTGTTACCTGGAAGGGCAGAAGCTAATTAAAGACTAGAACAGGCCTTACTTACAGTAAGAATCTCCTGTTGATCTAAGTTAAATATAGTTTTAACTGCTAAGAGGTAAATCAGTATCCATTTTATGACGTTTTGAGGAGGACCTGTCCCATGCCTTGGGAATGTGTGAGGGGTTCACAGCTGCTTAGAGAAGTGACCCTAGTTTAGAGAAGCTGAGGGCTTGGGAAGACTCGGACGGCGCACATGGAGGTGACGGCAGACATAAGGTTTATTGGGAAAATGGACTTATGTATACTCAGGTAGTACAGACAGAGGGAAGGGTCCTAGGCAGGCAGCTTGTCATTCCCCAGGGGTATCGTGAGCAGTTGCTCAAGACTGCACATGATATTCCCTTATCTGGTCATCTAGGAATCACGCGCACGACGCAGCGGTTGACCCAGAATTTCTACTGGCTTAACTTCACCCAGTAGGTGAAGGAGTACTGCAGGTCTTGTCACCGGTGCCAAGAAATAGGGAAGGCGGGCAAGAAAACCCAAGCTGCCCTGATTCCATTGCCCATAGTGGAGAAGCCATTCCAGAGGGTGGGAATGGATATTGTAGGGCCTTTAAATACCCCCAGCTCCTCAGGGAAGAGATTCATCCTGACTGTGGTGGATTATGCCACCCGGTACCTCACTGAGGACAAAGTGGCAGATGCCTTACTTGGGATTTTCTCCCGTGTTGGGTTTCCATAGGAGGTTATCACCGATCGAGGGGGTTCCTTCATGGAGGACCTGATGAAATGTTTATGGGAGAAGTGTGGGGTGGTGCAGAGATGCACGACACCGTATCACCCACAAGCCAATGGGCTTGTGGAAAGATTCAATGGTACCCTGAAGTCAATGCTCCGGGCGTTTGCTGAACAGCATGGGAGGGACTGGAAGAAATACCTTCCCCACCTGTTGTTTGCATACAGGTAGGTGCCCCAAGAGTCGACAGGATTTTCCCCCTTTGAACTCTTATATGGACGCCGGGTACATGGGCCCCTAGACTTGATCCGAGAGGACTGGGAAGGCAAGCACGCCACCCAGGGAACTCCCATTGTGGATTACGTCCTTAGGTTTAGGGAAAGGCTGAAGGAGCTTATGGGGACAGCCCAGAGCAACCTGGCAGCTGCCCAACAGAAAGTGTGGTACGACCGCACAGCCAGAGCTCGCTGGTACATGGTGGGTCAGGAAGTCATGGTCCATATTCCGGTCCGGAAAGACAAGCTGCAGGCTGAGTGGGCAGGACCGTACAAAGTGGTTAGGAAGGTAAATGACGTGTACTACACTGTGGAGTTACCTGACCGAAGACAGACAGGAAGGATGTACCATGTCAACATGATGAAGTCATATGCAAACAGGGCTGACATGGTGGTTGCAGTGTGTAGTCCTGGGGAGGGGACGGACGAAGGAGACCACCTTCTGGATGTGCTGGAAGAAAGTAAGCAGAAGTCCTCTGTGGAGGAGGTAAAACTGTCTCCCCAGCTGGCCCCGAACCAGATCCAGAAAGTAAGGGAGGTTTTAGCAGACTTTGCCCCATTGTTTAGCACCAAGTCTGGACTAACCCCTCTAGCGACACACGATGTGGGGACAGGGACACAGACGCCCACACGGCGGACAGCATATTGGGTGTCGGAGGCTGTCCAAAAGGACATTAGGAAGGAAGTGGAGGAGATGCTGGATTTAGGGGTAATCCAGAGATCCCACAGCCCCTGGGACTCACCTGTAGTCCTTGTGCCTAATCCAGATGGCTCTACTTGTTTCTGTGTGGACTATCGTGGACTGAATGCAGTCACGAAGTCAGACGCCCACCTGATGCCCCGGATGGACAAACTCCTGGACAAGTTGGGAGGGGCGACCTACTTTACGACCACTGACCTGACAAAGGGGTATTGGCAGGTAGAGTTGACGGACACAGCTAGGGAGAGGTCGGCCTTCATCACTCCGATAGGCTTATTTGAATTTAAAGTAATGCCTTTCGGAATGAAGAACACCCCGGCCACTTTCCAAAGGTTGGTGAACCAGGTGTTGAATGGTGCTGAGGAGTACGCCGTGGTATACCTGGATGACACTGCCATCTTTAGTACCGGCTGGGAGGAACACCTATCCCACATTAGGGAAGTGCTGGGCAGGATACAGAGCGCCGGGCTCACTGTCAAAGCCGAGAAGTGCCAGGTGGCCATGGGAGAGGTGGCATATCTCGGGCATGTGGTAGGCCGGGGACAGCTCCATCCTAACCAAATATAGAGGTAATCCAGGCATGGCCTAGACCAGAAACACAAAAGCAGGTCAGGAGTTTTCTAGGGGCAGCAAGGTACTACAGAAAATTTGTACCAAATTACAGTGCCCTGACTGCTGCCCTATCTGACCTGACATACAAAAGGATGCCCAAGAAAATTACCTGGGGCCCAGCCAGTGAGGAAGCCTTTTCCAAACTAAAGGAGGCACTGTGCAGTGCTCATGTTTTAACAAGTCCGGACAATAGAAAACCCTTTATAGTTCAGACTGATGCCTCAGACATGGGGATTGGGGCAGTACTGAGTCTAACATCCAGCCAAGGGACAGATCACGCAGTAGTATACCTGAGCAGGAAGTTACTTCCCAGGGAGCAGGCATACTCCACTGTGGAAAAAATGTGTCTTGCCATAGTGTGGGCCCTAAAGAAATTAGAGCCATACTTGTATGGGCAGCATTTTGTGACGCAGACTGACAACAACTGCCTGGTTTGGCTGACGCAGATGGGAAAGAACAATGGTAGATTGCTAAGATGGAGTCTTGCTTTGCAAGGGTATGATATGACAATCGTACATAGAGCTGGAGCCAAAAACCAGAACTCAGATGGTCTGTCTCGCGTATATGAGGAGTGAACTGATTTGGGAAGCTCATCCCATGCCGGGGATAGAGTCCCCAAATTCAGTCTAGGTGGGGAGGAATGTGACACGTGGACAGCCAGTTCTGAGTACACTATAATTTTTTTTGTAATATAAAATGTGTTATGGACTGTCTCTCATGAGAGATGCTGAGACAGCATGTGAGATGATATACACACACACAGGTTTTAGATACAAGGTGTTACCTGGAAGGCCAGAAGCTAACTACAGACCAGAACAGGCCTTAATCAAGAATCTCCTATTGATCTAAGTTAAATATAGCTTTAACTGCTAAGAGGGAAATCAGTATCCATTTTATGACGTTTCAAGGAGGAAACAAGGTTTAGCACACTGATGTGAAATCATAAATGCCTTGATGTCTGTGTGAGAGGGGATAATGCTCATAGATGAAAGGAAATTTGCAGACTTGATTGGGGAAGTCACATGGGGAAATGAGTTTCTGCTGATGTAACCTTAATTAACTTTCCTTCTAAAATGATAAAACTTCCTGGGTGTATGATTTTTAATAAACAGAGGAGGAGCTAGGTGACCTCACACAAAGGGGTTGGCAAATAGTTTTTTTAAAAAGTATTCTGTTTTCCTTCAGAGACACTTTTATCTACACTCTGACAAACATCTTTGAGCACTTTAAACAGGTATTTAGCGAGAGAAACTAATCTAAGCACTGTAGTAGGAATTGCACTGTTAAAACCTTGTTCTTTTAAAAGATTGTATAGATAGTTCTGTATTTTATGTTTTACATATTTTTGATCTTAGTAAAACTCTATTTTTAGAGCCTACTTGGTCTGTACTTTGAATTCCTTTTCTTTAACAAGTGAAGTATATATGGTTAAAGCAGACACGGTGCATAAGCTTGAATGGTGATACCAAACTGGAAAACGGTAAGAGAATACTGAGGTCTTTATTAGAGTTTTTAAAGAGTTCATTTTGTACACCTGGTTAGGTGCCCGTAGGCAAAGATATCTGGCCCACTGAAGACAGAATTATCTGAGCCTGTGCATTGGGTATGCTAGCATGAGGTTCACAGTTTGAATCCCTCCAGAACTGAGACCAAAGGTTGATTCGAACCCACAAAATAGACAGGAGGGTTACCCTGTTTTTGTCAACTGTTCACAAGACTGTGCTCAGAGGTTGGCACTTTGGGAGTAGAGGGCTGATCTGCTGAGTGGGTTTGTGACACTCTGTGTTACAGGAAAGGGAGAAAAGGCATAAAGAAACATCCCTTTCCAAGAAAGGCACATGAATTACCAAAAAACTCCAAGCCCTGGAGCAAGCGAGTGAGCAAAAATGTAGCAGTTTTGAGCTGTGTGGGGATGTAAAAAGGTCCAAATCTGGACGACCCCACCCTTTGAACAGTTTTCCACTACTGAGGTCAGCAGTTCCCATTCGAGTACTCTGGACTGTGATCTGCTTGTCTGCCAAGGTATTCTGGGCGACTGGAGAATGTATGGCTGAGAGTTCTAGACTGTGTTCCAGAGACCAATGCCACACTCTCATTGCTTCCTGACATAGAGGATAGGAATGAGTCCCCCATGTTAGTTGATATAATGCATCACACTAACGCTGTCCACTGGTATCAAGAATGGAACTCCCTTGAGTAAGTTGGAGCGGTCCATCCACCACTCCAGTGCTTTTGTCGAAGGGGACATAACTAGCACTTGTTTGTTTAGGTTGTCGGATACTTCGTGCCACTGGACTTGTAGGGATCCGAATATGTACAGGGGCTAGTGGCACTGTTACAATGGCTGCTGCCATGAGGCCTAGAAGACGCAGCATAGTCTTGGCTGTCGCATACTGACGGAGGTGCACTAGTTGTGTCTGATCTATAAGGTGCTCCACTCTGTCCATGGGCAGGACTGCGCATCTGAGCTGTGTCCAGTACTGCTCCTTTGTACTGCAGTCTTTGACAAGGGGTCAGTACCGCCTTTGGTAAACTGTCGCCCCTAAATTTATTTTACACTTTTGTTTACCAAGTAAATACAATAAGCCAGGGCCCTTTTTCATGTATGACCTGGGTCTGCAATACAGAAAGCCAAGATGTTACAAGTTATATTTTCAGACACAAAAACATATGCAAAAAGGAAAAATATAATAAAATTATATACAAAACAAGTACAGTGCAATTGACTCCATAATTATTTCTTTAAATTCAATTTAAAGATTTCATGACTGGGAACAGTCCATAAGGACCCAGGCATGTTATTCCAGTTTTTGGCTGCACAAACTGTAAATGCACGTTCACCCATATTCATATTAGTACTAGGGATAATGAATCTACTGGTGCCAGCTGATTTTAACAAACGGTCTTCATTTCTAAATGTAAACAATGAATAATGAACACAGAAGGGAATCAGATTTCTGCCTTAAGATATTATCAGTGGCACAGTTTAAACTATACAAACTGCTGAGTTTAGGAGGAAGACAGCCAGACTGATCACAGAGGATACAATGATGGGTCTTTTAAGGTAATTTTAATGCAAACCTACATATACCATAGAAAGTAGTGTTCCATAAACACAGGTTACTCACCTGTAACAGTAGTTCTAGGAGTGGTATATGTTGGTCAGCCACACATTCTGGCATTATCCTTTCCGCTTAAAGCAGCAGTATTTATTAGTTGGTGAAAAAATTCATCATACAGTTTTTTTTTTTTAGCACAAATGTATTTTTGACAACCTAAGATTCATGCTCAGTATATTTTGTTTTCTTAGGTGTGTTACGATTTTTTTTATAGTTGAGCTTGTAATTAATGACTCATGCCATTAAAGATGGCCACCATTCACCTTTTTTAAAAAAAAAATCTCTTCCCCTGGTGGTACTTGTTGAATGTGCATGCTAGATTCATGCTGTAGTTGCATTAGGATGATACTTTCGCATGTTTCTGATAGTAAACCGCACAAAATATTATTTTTTAATGGTGGGTGTGGCAAGGGTGTGTCAACTTTTAAAAACTTCAAGACCCCATATCTTGGTTCAGGAATGAAAGAAAATGAAAAGAAAAATGTGTATCTTGATATTATTGCCAGACAAACCTTACTACTGAAAAATGTGTAGGCTTATTAACAAGCAATGCTGCTTTAAGAGCTTGCTGGAAAGTCTTCAAATTGGCTCCTTCCACCCACCTGGGTGGTATATCGCTCGGCTCAGCCCCATGACACCAGATCTTGCCTACTGGAAGCAGAGGTTGTGCACCTGAGCCAAGAGAGCTTGGGTGGGTCTGTGTGGATGAACAACATATGCCACTCCTAGAACTACTATTACAGTTGAGTAACCTGTGTTTCTAGGGACGTGAATATGATGTTCTATCCACACGTTCTGGCAGACTCCGAGCAGTTCTCCAGGAGGAGGGAGGCAAGGGGCACACCCCCTACTTAGGAGGCCCCAAAACCAGCATTCCAGCGTGACTCTAAGTCAATGTGGTAATGGGAAATGAAGGCGTGTGCAGACTTCCAGGTAGCAGCCCTACATATTTCCTGAATCGGGACATCCATAGAAGCAGCCACCGATGCAGCGGTATGGCAGGTGGACTAAGCACTCTGGGAGGCTCCCTACCCGCCAACCTACAGAAGAGATCAATGCAGGATGAGATCCATCTGCCAATCGTCTGCGTGGCTGCAGGTCTGCCAGATGCAGCTTCAGTGTTGGTGACAAACAGCTGGTGAACCTCTCCATGAACTCCAGTCATGCGCTCTTTATAATAAGCGAGTGCACACATCAAGTCCAAAGTATGAAGCCGATGTTCGACCTCCGAGGTGTGATTCAGGAAAAACACTGGAAGAGTCATCACCTGATTCAAGTGAAACTCCAACACAACCTTCGAGAGGAACTTCGCATTGGGGCCCAAGACAACCTTGTCCCTGTGGAAGACCAGGTAAGGAGACTCCACAGAAAGCACCTGGAGCTCACTGATCCTTCTGGCTGACATGACAGCCACCAGGAAGGTGGTCTTCCACAACAGGTGAGACATCCAACACCCGTGCATCGGTCTGAATGGCTTGCCCATGAGCTTTGCTAAAACCAGCAACAAGTCCCATGGTGGTGATGGTTCACGCACCGGAGGGAAACGTGATCTAAGCCTTTGAAAAAGTGCCAGACCACCTTCTCCTGTGCCACCGACTGCTGACCAGCCTGAGCCCAGTAAGTGGAGATGGCTGCCAGGTGCACTTTAAGGGTCATCGAGCAAAGCCACCCTTTGGAGAGAGACCACAGATGATCCAAAATGCTAGCCACTGGACAGGACAAAGGGTTTAATCCCTTGCCCTGACACCAAATGAAGAATATCTTCCATCTGAAGGCATAGCACTCCATCTGGATCATCTACTCTGTTGCAGATCTTGGTGTCATCTGCAAACAGACAAACCTTACCCTCCAGTCCATCTGCAATGTCACTGATGAAGATATTGAAGAGGACTGGCCCCAGGACTGATCCCTGAGGTACCCCACTTGTGACTTGCATCTCTTCTGACTGTATGCCATTTACCACCACGCTCTGTTCCTGCCCATCAACCAGTTTGCCACCCAGCTGACCCAACTTCTGACCCACCCTGAGCCTACCCAGCTTATTAATCAATCTTCTATGTGGAACAGTATCGAAAGCTTTGCTGAAGTCAAGGTAGGCGACATCAACTGCTCCCCCTTGGTCCACCATTCTGGTTACCCAGTCAAAGAAATCTGTGAGATTAGTTTGACAGGACCTTCTTTTTGTAAACCCATGCTATCTTGGATCCTGTGCTCCTATGGATTCCAGGTGTTGCACTATCCTGTCCTTAAGGAGTGCCTCCATAATCTTGCCCACTATGGAGGTAAGACTGACTGATCTGTAGTTCCCTGCCTTCTCCCTGCTACCACTCTTGTAGAGCGGGATCACGTGAGCCCTTCTCCAGTCTTCTGGGACCTCTCCTGTGCTCAGAGATTCACTACACAGTTCTGATATTGGCTCTGCTAGTTCCACCCTTAGCTTCTTTAGTACCCTGGGATGTATGCCATCAGGTCCCATTGCCTTGTCCACCATGAGCTTATCAAGCTCTTGTAGGACCCTTTCTTTTGTGAAGGGACTAGTGCAAACCTCCCTCCCCCTGTGTCCATGATGTTGAGCTGTGGGCCGTACCCTACCTTCTCTTCGGTAAATACTGGGCAGAAGTATCTATTTAGGATAGATGCTTTTACATGGTCCTCCTCCTCACATGCACCCTCATCCCCTCTGATCATAGCAATACCCCCTCTAGACTTTCTCCTTTCACTAATGTATCTACAGAAAGTCTTGTCACCTTCTTTTACTGTTTGTGCTAGTGTTTCCTCGGTTTGGGCCTCTGCCTGCGTTACTGCCTTCCCTACTTCCATTAGGCAAGTTTGATATGCCTCCCTATCTTCATCCTGCTGTGTTCTCTTATCACCTGTGCCTTGTCCCCCCGACCTTGAACAGCACCTTGTGGATCAAGGGAAGTGGAGGGAAGAGGCCTGGGGTCCACGAGAAGGCATCCCCCTGCAGCGAGTCCTGCTGAGGGGGGGGGGAGAGGAGGCAGAGAACAGCATCAGCTTTGCGTTCTCCCTGGAGGCGTGCAGGTCTACCTGAGGGGTGCCCCACTGGGAGAACAGACTGTGAACTACCTCTGGATGGAGAGACCACTTGTGAGAAGCCTTGCCCACTCAGATGAGGGTGCCTACTAGCTGACTGGAAACTTCTGCCACATGCATGGCTCGGAGATCCACCTCCAGGTTGCGCATGATAGTCCAAATTCAAAGAGTTTCCTTGCACCGAAGCAGGGACTGCATCCCACCCTGCTTGCTGAGGCAGTACATGGTCGTGTTGTTGTCTGTCTGGTCTTGGACCACTTGACCCCGAATACAGAGAACGAATGAAGTCAGTGCCAGCTGAACTGCCCAGAGCTCCAGCAGGCTGATGTGCGATCAAGACTCTTCGAAGGTCCAGAGCCTGTGGACTCTGTGTTCCCCAGATGGGCACCCCAGCCCATGAGAGAGGTGTCAGTCATCAGGATGACAGTCGGCTCGGGGCAGACAGATAGGATCCCTCCTGCAGATGTTCTGGGACAAGCCACCGCTGGAGGGCATCCCACATCTTCTGGTCACAGTGATCAGCTGGTCGAAGTGACCTTTGCACAGAGACCACTGGCTGGCCAGCTCCCACTGCAGGGAGCACATATGCTAACAGGCCCACCGGACCACGCTGGTGCAGGCTGCCATGTAACCCAGAAGGTGCAGGAAGTCCCGGGCAGGGTGCAAGTGCCCAACCCGAAATGATCGAGCAAAGGAGGAGAGAACCTCTGCCTTGTCCGACGGCAGTGAGCTCTGGCTCGACAAGAGTTGACTCTGCCCCAATGAAGCTGTTCACCTGCGAAGGCACAAGTTCCGAGTTGGCCTCGTTGACTAAGAGGCCAAGGGAGGTGCAGGTCTGGAGGACCAGGTCCCTGGACCGTTTCACCTCCTGCATGGAGGAACCTGCTATCAGCCAGTTGTCCAGGAAAGGGTATACCTAGACCCCTCAGTGCCTCAGGTAAGCTTCCACCACTGCTATGCATTTGGTGAAGACCCTGGGGCAGAGGAGAGGCTGAATGGCATGGTCTGGAACTCGTAGAGGATTCCTTTGGCTTGAAAGCAGAGGAATCACTGATGGGATGAATGGATTGGTATGTGAAAGAACACGTCCTGGAGATCCAGGGAGCAAAACCACGTTTTGCTTCAGAGATGGTATGATCTGAGACACAGTTACCATCCTGAAGGTGCGGGACCTGAGGAATTTGTTCAGGTCATGCAGATGTAGAATGGGGCGCCAGTCCCCCCTCCGCTTTGGCACCGGGAGACAAACCCTGGGTGTCCAGAGGATCCATTACTCTGACCACGACCTCCTTGTGGAGGAGGTGGACTCTGCTGTCTCGAAGAGCCGGCCGAGTGTCTGCAAAAACTAAATCCTCCCGTGGGGTCCGGGCTTGGCTTGGAGGGTACTGCTGGAATTCCAGAGACAAACCATGGACGACCACTTCCAGAACCCACCTGTCCATGGTGACAGCGGACCAGGCGGAAAGGAAGTGGCGGCGCCGCCCCCCATGGGAGGACCCAGGGGAGGTGTGACAGGCATGATGGTGGCACCCCTCATCCCATCACTGGGCAGGTTTGGAGGAGGAGGAGGACCTGGCTGATGAGCCACCGGGTCCCTTCCCTCTGGGCTTACAGACCTCCGAGGCCACGACTTGGGCCTGGGTTGCCAAGACTGAGCCTGCTGGCCAGACTGGTGCTGGGCTGGTGATGCCGCAGGAGTGGAGGACGGAAAGGACTTATGCCTGCTGCTTGGAGCCCTTGGGATCTTTGTGGGCTGTCGTTACAGAGTCCAAGGTGGCAATGGGCTTCTCGCTATGCTGGAGGTGACCCTCCACACCAGGTCCAAACAGGTTGGTGCTCAGAAATGGGACATCTTCCAGCTTGTGCCGAGTGTCTGCCGTAAAGGTCAAAAGGAGCAGCCGCCACCGAGCGGGCACAGGAATCCCCCATATCCAGAGCCATTTGAAGTTGCTGCTTAGCCACAGCCCATCCCTGATCATGGACCTGCTTGACTGTGGTCTAGAGGTCTGCAGGAAGATGATGAATCACCTCATCCAAGAAGCCCTGAAGAGCATGGTAGAAGTGTGCCATTATGATGGCTGAGCTCGCCTGGCAAAGTCCGAGCAAGTACGCAGCACAGACATTTTTAGCCGCATAATCCAATTTCTTGGGATTCCTTGTCTGGTGGCTTGTGGACATCCCCAGTATTGCCCGAGTGCTGAAACACGGAGTCAGCCACCGACCCCTTGGCCGAGGTGTGCTCCATGAAACCCAAGAGGGTACTGGTGGGGACCACGTACTTGCGGGCCATCCAGACTGAGGGAGCAGGGCAGGAAGCAGAGCACTGCCAAAGCTCCAGGGCTGGACCAACAATGGCCTCGGCCAAAGGGAAAGCCTCCGTGGGAGGGTCCCCTTTGTCCAGGATTTCTGTGAGGGGATAGCAAGTCCGCTTCTGTACGGGCTCCAATTTCATCCCTGAGGATTTGGAGATAAGGTGGAGGATGCCCATGAAAGAAGTGGTCCCTTCCTCTGTCGAGAGATTCCCTACAGACTCCACGCTGACTGGACCAGAGTGTAGTGAGGAGTCCTCAGACTCAGAGGACTCCGCATAAAGCGACCAACCGCCTGAGTCACTTTCGACCTGCCGGGGGCGGTCAGGTGTGAGAGTGACTGACAGCTGATGGGGAAGCCCCTTGACCAGCAGCTCCACCAGGATCGGTAGAGAGGCCAGCTTTGGCCAAACCGATACAGTTGTGATTGGCTCCGCTGGGGAAGGAAAGTACAGTTACGTAAGAACTTACCGTAACAGTAGATCTTCGAGAACAGCTCTTGCAGCAGGTTACACCATTAGGACTGAAGCCGGCAGGCGTCAGGACCCCACGGAAAATTCTAGCTATCTTCAGCGGGGACGCCCTGCGGTCGGTCCCTTTATCAGGCGTATGCAGTACAAAGGGGAAGTCCCCAGATTCCCCAGTTCTCCCGCTGGAGACTTCCGGCGCAGGCTGACATCGAAAGGGAGACCGAGGATTGCCATCAGAAGACAGAAGGTATAAATCCCTGCTCAGAAAGACTGAGCCATGCCTCCTCCAAGGGGAAGGTGGGCGGTAGTACTTGCTGCAAGAGCTGTTCTCGAAGATCTACTGTTACGGTAAGTTCTTACGTAACTGTACTATCTTACTCGAGACACAGCTCTGCAGCAGGTTACACCATTAGGCAGATTCCCAAGCAGTAACGCTGCCAGAAATTCCGGAGGAGGAAATAGAAAGTACATTCCAGGTCCTGAACCTGAGGACAGGAGACCCTGTGGCACACATAAGGCGAAACGATTGCTCGCCCGGGCGATGTCCAGGCTATAATGCCTGGTAGAGGTATGCACAGAGCTCCAAGTGGCTGCAGCACATATAGCAGAGGTGGGAGATGTTTGAGTGCTGCAAAGGAAGTGGCCACACCCCTAGTAGAATGACCCCGGACTGTTCCCGGGAGGGGCTTTTGTTTGATATCATAACAGTATGAAATACACTGGACAAGCCAGCGAGACAAGGACTGTTTGGATACAGATTGGCCCATCATCCTCTCAGAGAAGGAAACGAAAAGTTGCTCAGAACTACGAAAAGGTTTAGTTCTGTTGAGGTAATACCTCAGGCTGCGGTGAACATCCAGGGTGTGAAGCAGAGCCTTTCCTCTATTCGAGTAGCTCGGGAAGTAAACTGGTAGGTCATTATCCTGATTTAGAGTGAGTGAACAGACCACCTTAGACAAAAATTTAGGGATCGTCCTCAGGGATACTCTGTCCTGGTGGAAAACTAAATAAGGCTCTATGCACATGAGAGCGTGAAGCTCAGAAATTCTTCTCGCTGAAGTAACAGCAACCAAAAACAACGTTTTCCACGACAGAAAACGTAGCTCGCAATCCGCGGCAGGTTCGAGGGGGGCGTGAGCTTTCCAGGACAAAGAGCAGATCCCATGGAGGCACAGGGTCCTCAATAGGAGGCCTAAGTGTGCAACACTCCCTAAGAAATTCCCGAGAGGCGCCCAACTGAGCCACTTCAATGGATGTCCCACCGAGGTGATAGGCCGAAATGGCACAGAGGTGCACTCTTAATAGAGGAGTAGGCTAGACCCAAATGAAAGGGAGAGCAGATAATCCAAAATTACTCCCACAGGACAACCTAAAGGGGAAAATCGCTGCTCGCGACTCATAAACAAAACGCGCCATTTCATGGCGTGACCGACGCGTTGTTGGCTTTCTGGCTGCAGAAAGGACTTCTGCAACCTCTTGCGAGACCCCGTGATGCAAGATGGCTATGTCTCTAGGAGCCAAGCATGCAGGTTCAATGAACATAGGTCCGGATGGACAAGTGAACCTTTCTCCTGAGACAGGAGGTGGGAGCTGAGCGGCAACGGGAGCGGGGGTTCCCGAGATAGTTGCACCAACAAAGGGAACCAGATCTGTCTGGGCCAGAATGGGGCCACCAGGATCATGAGTGCATGCTCCCTGCGCAGTTTGAGAAGAACTCTCTGGATCAACGGGAAGGGAGGGAAAGCGTAGAGGAATCTGTTCGCCCAGGAGAGGGATAACGGGTCTCGCCAGAAAACACCAGGCCCTGGATCTAGCGAGCAAAAATTGGGCAGTTTTGCGTTGGATGGGGATGCGAACAAATCTAGTTCTGGAATTCCCCATCGAAGAAACAGATCCTCTGCTACCTCTTGAAGAAGTTCCCACTCGTGGACTCTGGCCTGGGATCGACTCAGGCCGTCTGCAATCGTGTTGTCCACCCCAGGAACGTGCACAGAGATCAGATTTGTGCCATGTCCGATTACCCAATCTCACACCCTCATGGATTCCCTGCAAAGGGGGTAAAGAGTGTGCGCCTCCTTGTTTGTTGAGGTAATACATCACCGCCGTGTTGTCTGTCTGAAGCAGAAGAGTACACGGTGGGATTACTGACTGAAAGGCCTGCAGGGCATAGAGAACCGCTCTCATTTCTAGGACACTGATATGAAGATGAGCTTCCATCTGCGTCCACGTACCCTGGGACTTTACCCCGTCCAGGTGTGCTCCCCACCCAAGACCTGAGGCGTCCGTGGTAAGGGTTACCTCCGGGGACGGCGCTATGAACGGGACACCCGTGGAGAGCGACTTTGACTACTTACCACTGCCAGTCTCGAATCACGGAATTCGTGATTCTGACCGGATGCTGCAAGTGGTCTACCTTTGGTCCCATTGCACTTTGAGCATCCACTGAGTTACCTGCATGCGGAGCCTTGAGAAAGGGACAGTAGGAATGGCCGCAGCCATGTGTCCGAGCAAGCCGGGGACCGAACTTGGCAGAGTACGTATCTTGTTCATGATAAACTTATGAGGGATCTGATGCGCTCCGCTCTGTCGGACGGAAGAAAAGCTCTTCCCTGAACAGTGTCCAGTACTGCGCCTATAAACTGCAGTTTCTGCGACGGTACCAGGAGAGACTTCTCGTAATTTATGAGGATGCCCAGAGACCAGAACAGGTCCTGGGTGCTCTGAACCGCATGTAGCAACGCCTCTCTGGAGGCGGCCATGAGAAGCCAGTCGTCCAGGTACGGGAACACATAATGGCCCGGTCTCCTCAGAAATGCTGCCACGACTGCCATGCACTTGGTAAAGACCCTTGGTGCGGAAGACAGACCGAACGGAAGGGCTCGGAACTGAAAGTGGTGGTCGAGAAACTCGAAGCGCAGGAACCTCATGAGCGCCTGAGCCATAGGGATATGCAGGTATGTGTCCTGCATGTATAGAGAAGTTTACAATGCGACCCCCGACCATGATTTCCCGTTGATTCTGAGGGGCGGGGGCCGGAAAGGAGTCAGGCTGTGGCGGCAGATGGGCCCGCTGGCTGGGCCTGCTTTGGAGAATGCTGACCTTGGCCGGCGGGCTGCTTCCCCTGGGCTCTACGGAAGCCAGAGCCCCTCTGATGTGCGGCGGATCGGGGCTGCTGCCTCTGCGTCCGCCCACGTAAACGGCTTTGGTTCCTACGAAAGGAACTAAGCTTGGGTCGGTACATGGCCTGAACCGACCTTACCGCCTTCCCGGCCTCTTGAAGTCTGGTAATGATCTTCTCTGAAGGATTACCAAACAAGACTTCTCCCTCAAAAGGAGCGTCCATAATATTCTTCTGGATGTCCGGGATAAAACCAGAGATGCGTAACCAGGAGTGTCTCCAGAGGCATACGCCAGAAGCTGCTGCTCGGGCCGATGAGTCCGCGGAGTCGTACGCGGCTCGTAGCACTTGGGTCCCTTACGCCTGAATCTGCACGGAGGAGCTGGAAGCATCTCCTCCTTCTGCTCACCTTCAGGCAATTTTTCAGCCGCTTCAGACCCTGTTCCACAAAGCGTTCTGGAACTGAACCATGTGGGTTAAATAGTTCAAGGATCTGATGGCGCAGGTAGCGGAGGCATACGTGCGCCTACCCAACGCGTCCAACTGCTTGGACTCTGGGTCCGGTGGCAGGGTGCTCAAATGTTGCGGACTCTGTGACTGGTCATGTGAGGCTGTGATGACCAGAGAATCGGCCTGAGGCTGCTGTGTCAAGTACTGGTCGTCCTTAGGAGCCTTGTACAAACGATCAGCTTTTTTCGGCATCGCCGGGAGCGAGTGTGGATGCTTCCACGCTGCCTTGGTGACGTCCACAAAAGTGTCCACCAAGGGTGGTACCACCACAGGCTTGGGGTCCTTCTGCCAAAGATATTTGGCGAGGCGCACTTTCGGGGTCTAGGTCTTCTGCATCCCATCCCATGTTCTCTTGTATATGTCTCATAATATCAAGGAACGAAGGATCATCCGAGGAGATTTGGGCATCTCACGTGGGTCCGGAGAAGGGATGGAGAGTGGAGATGGGATCTAGAGGCAGAGTAGTCTGATCCCGTGTCCTCCGTTGAGGCGAACATCGGTGTCTCCTGGATCTCTTGGGGCTGGGTGATCCAGAAGAAGATTTCGACGGAGGTCTCCGCTGGGTCTCCCTGGGAGGGATCTAGGCCCCGGGAGAAGCTAAACGCCCGCCGACCTCGGCGGCGAAGGGGTGCAGGAACCGGAGGAGGAGGAACAGGAACCATGTCCTTCTTTATGGTGTCCTCACCAAGAGGTGAAGAGGTCCTCACTTGCTAAAGAAAGGCCCGACGACGGCCCGGGCGCAGTGGCGGTCGCCGGTCCCGCGCGGCTCCGCAGGGGCTCTGTAACGGCGAGGTTCCTGGGAGTTTCGACGAAACCGTCGCCTGCCTGGTCCTCGGGCCGCGCTAGTCCTCCTCAGTTAAAGTCTCCTGACGGCGTCGGTCGGAGGCGACAAGGCCCCTCTTCTCAGGAGGAGCGGACGTCGGTCCCCCTACCGGCGTCCGCTGAGGTGATGGTTTGGCCGGCGACGGTCGTCTGGCTGACGGCGGCTCCAGGGAGGTATGACGCAGCCGACGGTCGCGCCGGCGTCGGGTCCACAGGTCTCTTTAAGGGCGTGAGCTCCAGCGTCTTGCGAGGAGGCACAGAAGAAGACCTGACGTCGGGTACCGAAGAGCGGGAACCCGACTTGTGGTGATGATGGTGGCGCTCCCCGGACTTTGCCAAGGCCTTGGAGGAAGACAAGGACGGCCTGGCGGACTTGGCCTGAGAAGAAGGTTTCCTTACCGCAGCCGGGGGAGGCTGAGAGCTGGCCCTGGAGGGAGAGCGGTCGGACCTAGAACCGGAGCTGCGTGACTCCAAAGCCCTGGAGGGGGACCTGGAAGGGGCCTTCTCCCTTCGTTTCTCCGCGTGCTTGTGGGACTTTTGAGAAGAAGATTCCCCCTTGGAGGACATGGTCTTCAGCTTTTCCTCCAACAAAAAAGCCTGAAGGACCTTCTGACGTCGGATCAGGGTACGACTGTTGAACCCCTGGCAGGACGAGCAGGCCCGGGTATCGTGGTCTGGGCCCAGGCACCTAACGTAGGCTGTGTGGGGGTCCTTAAAGGGGATCTGTTACCCGCAACCACACTTGGAGGAGTGACTGGAGATCGGAGAGGACATCAGCAAAGGTCTTGCTTGAAGAAAATCGAATTTCTCAAAGAGTAGCACTTAAACCACGCGTCGCGTGCTAGACTGTAACCGAAGGGTTGAGACAAGCCAGTTGGCGGTGGGAAAAGAACTGGGAATCTGGCGGGACGCACCCTTTTTTGTCTGCGCCTGGCCGGACGGGACCCGACGTCGAGGGCAGTCCCTGCTGAAGATAGCTACCTAGAATTTTTCCGTGGGGTCCTGACGCCTGCCGGCTTCAGTCCTAATGGTGTAACGTGCTGCAAGAGCTGTGTCTCGAAGTAAGATCAGTATCTACCGACCCCACCAGGTGATAGCTGGCGTGGGAGCTAGGGTCGGCTTCAGACCGGCTAACACCAACTGTTGCCATATGAGGTCTTCATAGCGTCGACACAACTTGCATTGAAGCCTCTTCTCACTCAAGAATGAATAGTGGTTTCCTGTGGTGTCGAGAGTGGGATCGCCGATGACGGGATCTGCTCAACCCGCTGGACAAGGAAGACCTTGACCTTAACTGCCAGGGGTACCGACAGGAGATCTCAGAGGGAGCCAGGAGAACAGCGGCTCCTCCTGGTCTGGGTCGGTGACCGGAGGGTCTGGCTCAGCAAGCTGAGCCTCCCCTTCAGAGCTCACAGGCAGGACCAGAGTCCTGAACAGACAATTGTTGGCCTTTTCTGACAACTGGTCGACAGGGTAGAGAAAAATCTTGGCCGCCTTGTTGGCTGGCGTCTCGACAAACAGGCCTGACGGAGTTTCCATGAAGCCAGCGACCAACGCTTCAACCGAGGTCAAAACTTGACAGTCCTAAGACCAAGGATGCTCCCGGTCCCAGAAACGTCGATGGTGAGTCTTCTCCTTTTCTTTCTTCGACTCCTTCTTGTGAGAGCAGGAGCTGTGCAACCCAGAAGGGACTGGCACAAGTCCTTGAAGCAGCCTGAATAAGTGGAGCCCAATTTGAGCGGAACAAAGGCAGAAGCTGAGGAGGACTGCGCGGTGGCCTGAGCCGCCTCCTCCTCCTCTTCAAAGGCCGTAAGTTGCTCCAACTGCTCAGTGGACCCCGCAGCCACAGAGACAACCCAATGGGCATCCTTGGATTTAACCGGTGGATATCATTTTTTCGGGCAGCCCACCTTCAGGCGGGTGAGGCGGTCCTTCAGGACCGTCACTTGAAATGACCGGCAAATGCTGCAAGCCTGGTTTTCATGTTTGTGGCCCTGGCAGTAAATGCACGTCGTGTGGGGGCTGGTATGCAACATCTTCTGCCTGCATGGGCATTGGCAAAATCCGTGCAAGGACTTTTCATCCATTGCGGCTGCGATTGTTAAGTGAACTAAAGATGAAACCCGAGAGAGTTTAAAGTTTTTGGAATTAAATCCTAAGATTTTATCGCTAGGGCCTACTCAAAACGGGAGCGGGAAGGAGGGAACCTGCTTCTTCCAGTGGAAAGGAAGTTCTGACGTCATAGGGGACAGCCCAGGGATACACCACCCGAGTGTGCAGGAGGAGCCAGCTTGAAGACTTTCCAGTAACTCTTAAAGGGGAAAGGACACTGCCAGTAAGCGTGGATAGAACAATATATCCATATCCCTAGAAAAAAGAATTATAGTCCAGCATGTCTAATATACTGTTAGCTACCGAAAATCTTGCCTTGAATGTTAGAGAGTTCTAAAACTTGAACAACACACCCAGTTTCTGATTAGTTTGCCTACAAATTGTTTTAATATGTGCAGAAAAAGTTAAAGATGAGTCAAGGGGGAAACCTAGCCCGGTGGTGCTGAGAGTTGCGGTGCTGGATGCCACACCTCATGCCACGCTGGCGACCAGAGTTTGGGAGCGAGCTTGGGCTGTCAGGGGTCAGCTCTGGGTGGTGGGGGTTTGGGGAGAGCGACTGAGCAGCCACAAGGCAGCTCTCCTCTAGAGAGGGATGTGGTGTCTCCCGGCTCTTGCCTGCCACCTGGTGGAGGCTAGGTGTTAGTGCCAAGCAGGGAACCTGCATTAGGCCATGAGGGAGGAAGGGGCGTCCACGGAACAGGGTGCACGTGCACCTCCACGCACATGTGCGACCGCGATCTGGGGAACTAGGGGGAAAAAAAAAAACAGAAATACCATGTCTCCACTGTTGCCAAGTAAGGTAAGGTGGTAACGCAGGAGCAAAAAGTAAGAATAAAAAAAAAAAAGGTCAAGGAGCAACCCGAGGTACTTAAATTGGTTGACCTGTTCCAACTCAGAACCACTATTATCAGTTATTGTAAGAGGGGGGCGTTTTGCCAGTCTGTGTTTAGAATCAAACAGCATACAGTACATTTGTTTTTTTTACTGTTCAACAGCAGGCAGTGGTTTAAGAGCCAGCCATGAAACAACATAAAATCAGCTGTTCAATGACTGGCTCAGAACCTCCACTGAAGGAGAACTACAGTATACCATCGGCATAAGGTCAAGTTTTGGTATTAGTCAATAATGATTGTAAAACATCTACAAACAGAAAACAGTAGAGGTCCCAGGATTGATCCTTGGGGCACCCCCTGATTCATCATTCTTACGCCAGACAAAACTCCATCACAGTTCACCCTCAGTGGATGGCCTAACAGATAACTACCAAACCAGCTACATGGCACATCAGCCAGTACACTGCTCCTCAACCTCCCGAGAAGCAGGTGATGGTTAACCAAGTCAAAGGCCTTGGACAGGTCCATGAACACTGCGCCAGTGAGCTTCCCCACATCCACAGCCCCACTGACCTGGTCTGTGAACCTGGCCAAGGCCGTGCCAGTACCATGGTATAAACGGTCGAACAATTTCATAGTTCGAACCAGGGTGTGCAGTAACTGCTCCCTGGAATGGGCCTTTAATAGCCAATCATCCAGGTAGGGAAACACGTACAGGCCTTTTCTACAAGGGACTGCTTCCGCCACTGCCAAGCATTTGGTAAAGACTCGTGGCGCAGAAGATAAGTCAAAGGGCAATACCCTGAACTGGTTTTGCTCCCCTTCCAGCATAAACCTAAGGTATTTTCTGTGAGATTTCCTGATTTTGATATGAAGGTAAGCATCCTTCATATTCAGGAAGCACATCTAGTCCTGTTTGCAGTAGGAGAAGCAGGGTTTGCAGGGAGGCCATATGAAACTTTTTGTACTCGACACAGAAATTTAGATTTCTCAGTCTAGAATAGACCTCAGGTCTCCTACCCACTTTGGGACTAGGAAGCATCTAAAGTAGACCCCTCTGTTCTGCTGTCTCTGGTGAAATAGTTCTTTGACATGTTTTTGGAGTAAAGCCTGTACCTCTTCACTCAACAGGGACGTATGTCCTGGGGGATAAATTGAGAGGTGGCTCATGATCTAGAGGGATACCCAGGAGCTCCAGAGCATGGTTCTTCACAATAATGTCCAGCACCCATTCATCTGTAATGATTTCACTTCACTGGCTTAAGTAAAGGGAGAAACAACCCCCCTATAACCTCCCCTGGGGGCAATGGGGTGTATGGCTGTGAGTCACTGTGACCTGGTGGGGGCAACTCCCCCTGCTCCATCTCCTCTAGGTGCTTTGGAATGGGCAGTGGGTGGCCACGACTAGCACAGTTCCAGTGCCCTTCCCTCTTCCTGGCTGTCTATAGATCTGTCTACCACCTCTAGCCACTGGTGGACATAACTGATCTCTGCAGCATTGACACATCTCCACAGGGTAGTCTGGTATTTATTCATGTGGGCCTGATAGTTTGCAATACGCAGGCCCAGTGATGAAGATGAAAAAGTACATTTACTCACAACATCCAACCTCCTGGATTCCTATCAGGAGGGAAGGAGCTCATATATTTAGGTATTCTGGACAGATAATGGGCTGCTGTAATCACCACTGAGTCTGTCTCAGGCTAGCTGGCATAATAAGGCTTGTTAGATGGTGCAAGGTACATCTTGTCAGCCTTTCTAGGAACAGCTTGGACAGCACTGGGCCTATACCATGATGCAGAAGTGGCATCTTCCAGAGTGGGGTACAATGGAGGAATGACTATATACAGTGTTTCTGGCACCACCAGGAACACCAACAATTTTTTCTTTGTGGTGTCTTTCTCTTCCAGAGTGAAGCCCATGGCAGCCTGCATTTTCAGCATGAGTGCCTGAAATGAGGGATCCTCTGGTGGTGACCTTGGAGTGTTCATCGCAGACTCCTCACTGCATGAGGATAAAGTGGAGATAGTACCAGGAAGATACTGGTCCTCGGCATAACCCTCCTCCTCATTATCTTCATCCACTACGAGGTCTAGGTTATATTTAACCTTGCTGTCATCCCCCTCGACAAGGATAGAAGACCGCCCCAGCAACACTGGTGGCAGCTGTGGAGGTCCCTTTTGAATAGTGCTGGGTGTCAACGGGTTCTGAGAAGTGGAAGGTCCTGTTGGTGTTAATACAGGCTGGTCAGGCAAGCCTGGCAATAGTCAAGGTATCATTTCTGATAATGATGCCAGCACTGTTTGTGTATTGACGATGCCCATATTAGAGATAATGACTGTAAATATCAAGGGTAGGTGTAGACCAAGTGACAACAGCATCTTACCACCCGCAACAGGCCTGGTAGCTTTGAGGCCAAGCCCTAACTTTGGTGTCTAGTCGATAGTCGGGGTTGGGGGCTGTGGTCACTGCCGCCATAGCAGACAATGACTAAGTGAGTGATACCTGCTGGCCGAAGCGGTGTAGAGGCCTGATCCTTGGCCCAATGTTTATGCTTGTGGCTTCCTGGCGACTTTTCCTTAGATTTCAACGACTGGGATTTGGTTGAAGGGGGAGGTGATGTAGATTTTTCCTGCAGTTGTTTTTCCATTGTTGCCAGGGTTTTCTGTAATAAAAATTTTTCTGTGTCCCCTGGTAATGATGCTGAAGCCCCTATAAATCTCACTTTTTTTTTTTTATATTCTCTATTTTTGCCCCTTTGTCAACGCAGCTTCACCACTCTCTCGGGGTCCTCCAAGATATCCAGCGCTGGGCTAGGCCTACTCCCGGACCTCCTCCTGGTGCCTACCTCCATGCTACCTAGGCTTATCCTCCAGTGGGGAAGGAGACAGCAGCTCCCCATTCCACTCCCATCTACTATTTGTCCTCGTTAGGCAGTATCCAGGATCATCTAGCTTGAGGTCCTCTAGGGCAAGGTACTGGAGGCAGTCATCAGGCTTGCGCTAGGGCTTTTTCACCTTGGTTGAGGCATCATCCTAGGGAAGCCGGTATGCCAGAAGGACCAAGGAGTGCAATACGCAGAGTGCATGGCCACTCTGGAACTTGGCTGACTTCCTCCCCACTCACAGTATCCCCGAGCTGCACCTCCACCTGTGGTCACCCAGGAGGCAGTATTGCAATGGGATGGCAACCCTCCTACCCCCAGAAAACGGCCCCTTGTACACGTCATTCTCTTCACTCGGCAGGCCCCCGACCACCTAAGTCCGCACTTGAACCCGAGCTACAGGCGCCGGGAGCGGTAGCACTACAGCTGCACTGACGGGAAGGCAAATCTCATGTCTGAATGTTGGGAGAAAGGCCCAAACAGCAGAAACACACTTTGTGTGCATCATCCTTGTATATAATCTCTCCACACTCACAATATTAAAATAATTTGACTGTTTCTTTTGGCAGCACACAAGAGCCCCAAATCACTAAAAACAGAATTTTTGTTTTCTAAAGAAAAAGTACAGTTATGCAAGAACTTACCGTAACAGCAATCTTTGAGAGGAGCTCTTGCAGCAGGTAATATGCCACCTGGTGGTGGGACACGGCAAAATTCTTCCAGCAGTGCTTGCACGCCGAAAACAGCAGGACTCGCCTAAGGCGAAGAGGGGGAGATAGTAACTCCCAAAATAATCAGAAGAAGCTGGCCTTCTGCAGACAGATCCAACCTCGGGGGAAGGAGGGCGGGAAGCATACCTGCTGCAAGAGCTCCTCTCGAAGATCTACTGTTACGGTAAGTTCTTACGTGACTGTACTATCTTACTTTGAGAGTGAGCACGTGCAGCAGATAATAACCATTAGGACACAAACCCAAGCAGTATAAAACGTATGACAACTACTGGGTGGGGGGGAAGGAAAGGAGAGGAACAGGGAGAATCCCTCAGGAAATCAGGCCCTGCAGGACCGCGAGACCGAAGCCTGCTGTTTTTCTGGAGGTTACATACAGACTGTAATGCCTGACAAGGAGTGCCAGGTGGCAGCGAAGCAAATGTCTGCGGCGGAAACTCTCTTGAGGGCCGCGAAAGAGGTGGCTACCACTCTGGTGGACTGACCCCTTACAGAGCCTGAAGGGGGCTTATTATGCCTGTTGTAGCAGAAGGTGATGCAGTGCACCAACCAGCATGAGTTTGTTTGGAGACCGGGCGACCCAAGGACCGGGGTGCAAAGGAGGCAAATAACTGGTCTGATTTTATACTCTCCTTGGTCCTGGATAGGTAGAAGTGCAAGGCGTGATGCACATCCAAGGTATGGAGAACAGCCTCTCCCTGGTTAGAGTACGCCAGATAATAAACAAGGAGCTGCACTGCTTGATTCAAGGTCATCTCTGACACTACTTTGGGTAGGAATTTGGGATTAGTACGCAAATCCACCCTGTCCTTGTAAAAGATCAGGTACAGCTCTTTACACACAAGAGCCTGAAGCTGAGATCTGGCAAGCTGAGGTAACAGCCACTAGAAGCAACGTCTTCCAAGAGAGGAAGCATAGCTCGCAATCAGAGGCCGGTTCAAAAGGGGGAAGAGCCAGTTTCTCCAAAATGAATAGAAGGTCCCAAGGAGGAACAGGGTCCTGGATGTGAGGTTTTATGTGCTGGATACCTCGTAGAAAGGTCTTGGATACCTCCAACTGAGCCACGGATCTACCGCGTACAGGGACGTGATAGGTGGAAATCACGGGCAGGTGTACTTTGATGGAAGCATAGCTTAGGCCTGACTCAGAAAGAGAGAGCAGGTATTCTAATAGGGACTTGACCGGAAAGACCAAAGGATCCAAATGCCTTGCTGTGGCCCGGAGACAAAACCTTTTCCATTTCATGGCGTTGCTCTCATGGAGGGCTTCAGCACCTCCACGAGGACTTTAGCTACCTGGTCGGAGACCCCAAATCTAAGCCTTGCTAGGTCCTGAGGAGCCAGGCATGAAGATGAAGAGAGCGCAGGTTTGGAAGAACCAGGGTTCCACTAAGAAGAGGGGACGAAACAGGAAGCGGCAGCGGGGGCTCTGCCACTAGACGTCGAAGTAGAGGGAACCATATCTGATGGAGTCACAGCGGAGCGATTAGGTAGGGGTGTAGCCAGGCATTTCAGATTTGTACACCAACCTGCTGCACTGCTACCCCCTCCCCTACTATTGTTCTTGCCTGCCCCCAAACAACTCGAGTCCAAGGTTCCTGGTTCCAATCAGATGATTCCCACACTAGACCTGCTGTCTGTGCTGCTAGTGTGGTGCTTGCTGCCGGCTGGTAGACACCACTGACTACACCACAAGCCCAAGATCATGGCAGAAATTTCTTCTCTCTCCCCTGCAGTGGGCAGATTTGCTCCACTTGCCACTCCACATGAAGTCTTTTTTCTTTTAGCTGGCTCCGAGTCTGTTCTTCCATCTGCTGCTCCTCAGTTTTCTAATGCTTCTCTCACTCCCAGTACAACTGAACTAATAGTATGGCTTCTAACTTTGCTGGGGCATTTAAACTCATTGTCCCAGACTTGCCACACCCCCTACCAGATGCCACAGTCAATTACTATGCAGGCGGACCATGTGGACCTAGTTGAGACCTTCAGCTTCAATGTCCGTGGTCCACTCTGCCTCCCCCCCCCAAAAAAAAAAACAAAGCAGAGAAAACAAAAAGCCTGCAAAGCTAAACAAAGGAATTTAAACAAGATGGACTAGAGAGAGCAGAGCAATGGTGGCCAGCTTGTTTGCTACCCCCTGCTACTGAATTTGGTACGTCATGGCTTACTTGGAATGTCAGTAGCTACGCCCTTGCAATTAGGATCATGACGGTACTCTCTGCTTGTGCTTTGAGGAGAACCCTCTGCAGGAGGGGTAAGGGAGGAACGCATAAAGGAATCTCCCTTCCAAAAAGAGGGATAACACATCTTGCCAAAAACACCAGGCTCGTGACCGAGCGTGCAGAAACTGGGCAGTTTTGCACTGCACCGAGACATGAAAAGGTCTAGCTCTGGGGTGCACCACCTGTCGAATAGTTTGTTCGCCACTGACTGGAGGAGACACCATTCATGAGCCCAGGCCCTTGAACAGCTTAGCGCATCCACCAGCTCGTTTTGGAGTCCAGGGACATGAACAGCTGAGACTGTCACTCGATAAGTGATGGCCCATTCCCACACCCTCATGGCCTCTCAACAGAGAGGATAGGAGTGGGTACCCCCTTGTTTGTTGAGGTAATAGACCACCGTGGTATTGTCTGTTTGAACCCGGACATTGCCCGGGAGAATTACAGAGGTTAGGACCTTCAGAGTGTAAGGACTGCCCTCAGTTCTAAAATGTCGATGTGAAGGTGCTCCTCGGAGGGGGATCAAGACCCTTTAGTCTTGTGAACCCCTAGATGCGCTCCCCAATCCACTATGGAAGCATCTGTAAACAGAGTCTGTGAAGGAGGAATGAGATGAAAGGGAACTCCTTCCTGCAGTGCGCCGGACATCCACCCCAGCAACTCTCGGCGGACTGGCTCCGTGATTGCGACTCTCGCATTGAGGTCATCCCATCTCTGATCCCACTGGACATTCAGAGTCCACTGTATGGTTCTTACCCACAACCATGCAAGCGAGACAGAGACTATGGCCATGGTCACGTGTCCCAACAGGCTGAGAAACAGCCTGGTGGGTACATGCGAGGCGGAAAAGATCTGAGCGGTCACAGCACAAAGGTGAACTAGCCAGTTTGCAGGAAGGAAGACTCTTCCTTGTGCTGTGTCCAGCAGTGGCCTCTATGAATTGAAGGCTCTGCGCTGGGGACAGAGATGATTTTGCTGGGCTGACCATGACCCAGAAGCGCCGGCACATGGCGAGGGTGTCTTGGACTGTCTCCTGGAGTCGATCTTCGAAGGGAGCTAGAAGAAGTCAATTGTCCAGGTAGGGAAAGATGAAATGGTCTAGCCTGCGAAGTGCCACAGCAACCACCGACAGGCACTTGGTAAAGACTCTTGGAGCTGATGAGAGGCCGAAGGGAAGGATCCAAAACTGGTATTGCTCCCCTTGAAACCTGAATCTGAAAAACCTTCTGTGGGCCATGGTGATCTGGATATGCAGACATGCGTCTTGCACGTCCAGAGCTGCTAACCAGTCCCCTTGTGCGATTAACAGGAGGAGACTGGGAAGGGAAGCCTTCTTGAATTTCTTGTAGGACACCCACTGGTTTAGATCGCTTAAGTCCAAGATGGGCCTTAAATCTCCAGACTTCTTCAGAACCAGGAAGAAGTGGGAATAGAAGCCTTGGTTTCTCTCAGCAGGAGGAACTGGTTCTTTTGCCTTCTTGGTCAGGAGAGCTCGAATCTCCTGCCAGATCAAGTCTCTGTGACCCTCTGGGTGGTGAGAAGTGGGGGGAGTTCTGTCCGGAGGTATTTCCTCGAACCTGATGGAGTGCCCTAACACCACGAGGTCGATGACCCAACGGTTGGAGGTCACCTCTTTCCAGGCTTGAGGGTAGAGAGAAATGTGACCTCCCACCTGCTCTCCTGACGGGATGTCATGGAAAGGCGGGTCGCCTGGATAGTCAGGCGGTAGGTGGGGGAAGGAAGGCGGCTGGAGCTGACTTGGCCTGTTATGGGGCAGAGGCTGAGGAACCCTTGGCTCCGCTTCTACGATAAAGCCTCCCAGCGAGGTCTGAGCAGGAAAGTGGGGTTGCTGAGGCTGATGTCCCCATGGCCCTGAAAATGGGCCCTCAGATAGGCACTTCAAGCTGGTGGTACATGGACTACAGCTCGATGACCTTACTGAGTCCTGTAGTTTGCAATGATTCACTCAGAATCTTCGCCGAAGAGCACGAAACCTTTGAAGGAGACATCCAGAAGGTTCGACTGAACATCTGGATCAAACCCCGACACCAGGAAAGGCGCCGAAGACATATGCCCGAGGCGGCCGCCCTCGCTGCAATGTCTGCAGAGTTGTACACGGAATGTAGCACGTGCGTGCTTACGTCTGAGCTCATTTGTAACAGCTTAGCAAGTTCTCCCTTTTGCAGGCAATCAGGCATACCTTGCAGGATGTCCAGTCCTTGTTCCCAGAAGGCATTCTGGAACTGGATCATGTGTGTCAGGAAACTGAGGCTCCTGACACTGCAAGTGGCAGAAGCGTACACCTTGCGGCCCAATGAAACCAGTAGCTTAGACTCCCTGTCAGGCGCAGTGTTCATTTCAGGCCGTGGGATCGTGCCATTGGCGCACCTCATAGGTGGCCTTACCCATCATAACACTGTGGCTTGGGTCTTTTGTTGCACCTACAGCTTTAAGAATCCTGGGCGTGTGTGTGTGGGGCGCACTTGCACAGACACAAGTGGGAGTGAGGGTGTGTTCATGCTGGCGAAGAGGAGGGACTAAAGGCTTGCTTGCCGGCTCAGGAATGCTCCCGGCCCCTGGGGGCGTGTCGGGTTTACAGAGACAATGCTGGAGAAGAGGAGGGACTAAAGGCTCCGGCTCAGGAATGGCCCAGCCCCCTAGGCGTGTCGAGTTTGAGAAACTCCATGCTGAGAAGCGGCCGTTGAGGGAAAAGTTAATGGCCTGGGGACTTAAAAACGCCCCTTAGGGGCGTGTCAGGTACGGAGGACTGTAGCTCGAGTTAGTCAGTGCAGTGGACACTTTGCCAAAGTAAGGAATGGGAATCAAAGTTAAAAAGCAATTGTAAAAACAGCTGCTGATCATCAACCTGGCGCAGCTCTGAGTGCAGACACTACACAGTACAGTAGTTTGCTCATTATCTCTCGATAGGAAGGGAACACACAGAAAAAAGATGAATTTTCTAAGTAATTATGTTGCTGGGCTATGTCAGTGGTAACTTTTATCTGCAAGCTTACATGTCAGGCTGCGAGCACTCCGGAGTGGTAACCACACAATCATTTTCCTCTTTTAGCAGAATAATTGCCTTTGTATTAGCTGAGCTCGTAAAGGGACTCTGCTAAGAAGAATGATCATGATTCGTGTGGTTGCCATTTTGGAGTGCTGCCTGACATGTAAGTTAGAAAGATGAAAGGTTACACATTGACATAGCCCAGCAACATAAGTACTTAGAAAATACATCTTTTTTCTGTGTGTTCCAATCGAAAGATAATTAACAATTTACAGGCTGGTGATCAGCAGCTGTTTTACAAATCCTTTAATTTCAATTGCAGCAAAGAAATAGAGACAGCGGGGCCCACGAAGTTTGTCTGGAGAGTGAGCGCTCCACTCAATTTGAGTGGCAACTTGAGCAACATAGTCAAATTTGTGGGAGGGTGTTTCTGGCAGTATTCAGCCACAGAATGGCTGATCTGGATGCAAGGGTCCGGCGCTTCTGTTGTGAACCATGTGATGTGCATTGAGACACATCACATGGTACAGAACAGAGCTACCAAAACCACGCCGTTTCATAGAAACACAGAATTTGACGGCAAATAAGGATCGCTTGGCCCACCCAGTCTGCCCATTTCCCTACCTGATGGATAAGCTGCAGATTCTAGTTAATCAACAGCTTACTTCCTCCTGCCCCCCACTAGAATTGCCTTATGCCTGTCTCATGCATTCTTGAATTCTCCCATTGTTCCTGACTCCACAACCTCCTCAGGAAGGCTGTTCCACGCATCCACAACTCTCTCTGTGAAAAAATACTTTCTAACATTACCTCTGAGCCGTCCCTCCTCTATCTTCAAATTGTACTCCCTTGTTCTTGCACATCTTTTCTTCTGAAAGATACTACCTTCCTGTACTTTAATTCCCTTGAGATACTTGAAAGTTTCTATCATGTCCCCCCTCTCTCTCCTTTCCTCAAGGGTATACATATTAAGCTGTTCTAGTCTCTCCTCGCATGTCTTCTGGTGCAGACCTTGCACCATTTTGGTTGCCCTCCTCTGAACAGCCTCCACTCTGTCCATGTATTTGCAGAGATGGGGTCTTCAGAATTGCACGCAGTACTCCAGATGGGGTCTCACTGTCTGTAGAGAGGGATAACAACTTTCTGTTTCTCCTGTTGATGCCTCTCCCTATGCATCCCAGTATCCCCCCAACCCTCCTTACTGCCTTCTCACATTGCTTGCCCACCTTTAGGTTTCCCCCTTGTTGCGCCGTTGTGGAGTGAGCTGCTTGTAGTTCTTAAGAAAGAGCTATAATAGCGTTGCTGAAATCGCTGATTCTGATTTAAAAACAAATGTGTATCAGGCAAATTACAGCTGATACTTTAGCTGTGGGAGTCTCAGAGAGTAGACTGTGGATTATTTTGTAGAAATATCATATTGAACTTACTAAAACAAATTGATAGCTGAGACAGCAAGGCAGAGCTGTGGGCCTCTGCCATCTGATCTTATCTACCTACTAAGGCAGAAAAAATTGCTTTTCAGAACTGAAAGTGAAAAATTATAAAGATAGAGTAGAAATTTTATAAGACTCGGATTTGTGTTTGGGGGAGAGAGAGGGTTGCTCTTTATATCTCACCTAAGCTAGCAGCAGAGCAGGCAGGGAAAGCCAAAGCACGTTAAACAAGCAATGGTCAATGCCGAATGTTTGCTTGCTGGCACTGGCATTGGCAGTGTAGAAGTTACAGAGCTGCATAATAGGAATGGCAGTGAAGTATTGAACTGAAGCCAACCCCACTACCACCCTGCAGAAAGTGACAGGCACTGGGGTGTGCCTTTGGGTCGTCAGGCATAACGGCCACGCCATTTCACCACACCCTACCCTGCAGACACTGACAAGTGTCACGGTGTGCCTTGGGGTCTTTGGCCTCATGCGCACCCCATTCCATCAGGAAATACAGTGAGATGGAGCGGTATGAGAATGGGGTGAACTTTGGGGCCGAAGAGTCCAAGGCATACCTCGATGCCTCTCACTGGCTGCAGGGTGTGGAATGGTATTAGCATTACAGGCAAGAATCCCAAGTCACACCCCTGATGCCTGTCATTCTCTACAGGGTGGGGCATTATGGTAGGAAACCCAAACACCCCAGGCATTCGTTGGTATTTTCACTCCAAATTTTCAACATGGTTTTGTGACCCCCACTTCATGAACAGTGGCAATATCAGTTTGTTAGCCGAAAGCTGCTTATGCACAGCAACTACGGCATTTAGCACCACAGGTGCAAAAACATATTCCGAACAGGATGTGAAAAATGACAGCAGTACTGTTAATGGGGAGGTGTAAAAAATGGCAATGTTGCAAATCTGCAGTAAAAATATTAAAACAAGCATTTGTCAATGCCGAATGTTTGCTTACTGGCATTGGTAGTGTAGAAGTTACAGAGCTGCGTAATAGGAATGGCAGTGAAGTATTGAACTGAAGCCAACCCCACCACCACCCCCCTGCAGAGAGTGACAGGCATTGGGGTATGCATTTGGGTCATCAGGCATAACGGCCACGCCATTTCACCACACCCCACTCTGCAGAGACTGACAAGTGTCACGTGTTCCTTGGGGTCTTTGGCCCTTATGCGCACCCCATTTCATTAGGAAATACGGTGAGATGGGTGCAATATAGGAGAATGGGGTGAAGTTTGGGGCCGAAGAGTCCAAGGCATACCTCGATGCCTCTCAGTGACTGCAGGGTGTGGAATGGTATGAGCATCACAGGCAAGAATCCCAAGTCACACCTCTGATTCCTGTCATTCTCTATAGGGTTGGGCGATTTAGTTGAAAAGCCTAATACCTCAGGCATTCGTTGGTATTTTAACTCCAAATTTTCAACATGTTTGTTTTGTGACCCCACCTCATGAACAGGGGGAATATCAGTTTGGTAGCCGAAAGCTGCTTATGCACAGTGACTACGGGATTTAGCACCACAGGTGCAAAAACATTCCGAACAGGCTGTAAAAAATGACAGCTGTACTCTGTCATGGGGAGGTGTAAAAATGGCTATGTTGCAAATGTGTAGTAAAAATATTAAAAAAAATGGTGAAGTCACGAGCGTACATAGAAACTGTGCAACGCACACCCGTTATATAAGTGGGTTGGGGATATTTTATAGCAGATTGTCAACCCAGGCATTTTGGTGCCTCCGATCATGAATAGTGTCACTGTGATTTTCTTTATCTGTGCGAACAATGATTTCCGACAGCGACCACGCATCTCTGCACTGAAAGTGTGAAAGCGCGCGGCCATGTTGTGAAAAATGGCAGCTGTACTGTTCATAAGGAAGTGTTGAAAAATGCCACTAGTGAAAATCTGGACTGAAAATATTACAAAGTCATGAACTAACGAGGATGCGTGGAAACTGCACAATGCTCACTCGTAACACAGTCATTTTATGGACTTTTGTCACCAAATTTTCAACATAGCCATTTTAAGACCTCTGCTCATGAACAGTGTAACTGTGATTTTCTTAATCTGTCCTAAACATTGCTTGCAGACACCAACAGCACCATTGTAAGCGCTACATGTGCGATAACACATTTGGGTGACATATGAAAAATTGCAGCTGTACTGTTCATAAGGAAGTTTAATAAAATAGACATGTTGAAAATCTAGAGTGAAAATATTAAATTTGCAAACTACGAGCATGCATAGGAACTGTACAACGCACGTCATAAAGTCATTTCTAGGTATTTTTCCACCAAGTTTTCAACATAGCCATTTTAAGACCTCTGCTCATGAACAGTGTCACTGTGGTTTTGTTAATGTGTCCCATACATTGAGCTTGCACACTGACTGCGCCATTGTGCGCTACATGGGTGAAACACGTTTTGGGCAGGATGTGAAAAATGACAGCTGTACTGCTCATAAGGAGGTGTGGAAAAATGGCAATGTTGGAAATCTGGAGTGGAAATATTGAAAATTCGCAAACCTACGAGCGTGCGTGGGAACTGTGCAACGCACACTCGTAAAACAGTCATTTTTAGGAATTCTGTCACCTAATTTTCAACATTGCCATTTTAAGATCTCTGCTCATGAACAGTGACACTGTGATTTCCTTAATGTGTCCCATACACTGAGTTCGCAAGACTGCGCCATTGTGCGCTACATGGGCGGAAACACGTTTTGGGTGAGATGTGAAAAATGACAGCTGTACTACTCATAAGAAGGTGTGGAAAAATGGCAATGTTGAAAAACTGGAGTGGAAATATTGAAAATTCACGAATTTACGAGCCTGCGTAGGAACTGCGCAATGCACGCTCGTCAAACAGTCATTTTTTGGAATTTTGGCACCAAATTTTCAACATGGAGTTTGGGCCCCTTCTCATGAATGATGTCACTGTCATGGCAGTATTCGGTCCCGAAGGGTGATTTCGCAGTCACTGCTCAAAATCACCCTTCGAGCCTGAATAACGCCATGACAGTGACATCATTCATGAGAAGGGGTCCCAAAAACCCCATGTTGAAAATTTGGTGCCAAAATTCCCAAAAATGCCTGAGATATGCAATAAAGTTGAACCCCTCCTATCTAGCCCATTATACAGCTTACCGGCATTTCCTCAGTTCGCGGTCGCCTTTGAAGAGTGCAGACGTGTTCCCGGTCCACGAAGATCGTCGCGCCCGGAGTCGGAGGTAAGTATGGGGTGAGGGGGTGTGGGGAGGCTGGGTGCGCAGTGGGTGGGTGCGGGATGTGGGAGGGGGCTTGGGAGACACGTGGGAGTTTTGTTTTACAGGTAAAAAAAAGATGTCAGGGACCGCTTGCCACGCTGGGGTGGGCTCCCAGCATGGCCGCGACTTTGAAATTCAGCCTGACGAGATTAGGCACCCCGTCGGCAAAAAACCTATTGGGGCGTTTGCCACGCTGGGGTGGGCTCCCAGCGTGGCACAAGGACTTTGGGGAGGGCGTTCAGCCGATGGGATTGGGCACCCCGCCGGCAAATTATTGATTGCCACGCTGGGGTGGCCCCAGCGTGGCACCAAATACTGGGAAGGGGAGGAGGAGACGATGGAAGCGCAGCCGGCGGGGATTGGGCACCGTCGGCTGCTCGCTGCGTCTGCGGCGCGCACGCCTGCAGCTGGGGGGCTGCGCGTGAGCAGCTTCCTAGCTGCTCACTCAAGCGTAGCTCCCCTTTCAATCTGAGTTATTGCATTTTGGAGCGTGTCACAGACAGCCCAAAAATGCATTAGCTTACAGGGCGCGCCTGCCAGCTCGCTGCCTGAATTGGAGGAGGAGGTGACACACCCCAAATCTCCGATGATGGCACTATGTTTTGCACATGCGTGCAAGCAAACATAAAAACTGGTGAAGTCACGAGCGTGCATAGAAACTGTGCAACGCACACCCGTAATTTAATTAGTTTGGGGATATTTTACAGCAGATTGTCAACAGAGGCATTTTGGGACCTCCGATCATGAACAGTGTCACTGTGATTTTCTTTATCTGTCCCGAACAATGATTTCCCGGAGCAACCACGCATCTCTGCACTGAAAGTGTGAAAACATATTTTGGCCATGTGAAAAATTACAGCTGTACTGTTCATAAGGAAGTGTTGAAAAATGCCACTGGTGAAAATCTGGACTGAAAATATTACAAAGTCATGAACTTACGAGGGTGCGTGGAAACTGCGCAATGCTCACTCGTAACACAGTCATTTTATGGACTTTTGTCACCAAATATAGCCATTTTAAGACCTCTGCTCATGAACAGTGTAACTGTGGTTTTCTTAATCTGTCCCAAACATTATTTTCGAACACCGACTGCACCATCGTACGCTACATGTGTGGAAACACATTTTGGGCGACATGTAAAAAATGGCAGCTGTACTGTTCATAAGGAAGTGTAATAAAATGGCAATGTTGAAAATCTGGAGTGAAAATATTGAAAATTCACAAACTTAGGAGTGTGCGTAGGAACTGTGCAATGCATGCTCGTAAAAGTCATTTTTAGGAATTTTTTCACCAAATTTTCAACATAGCCATTTTAAGACCTCTGCTCATGAACAGTGTCACTGTGATTTTCTTAATGTATCCCATACATTGATTTCACACACCGACGCCATTGTGCGCTACATGGGCAGAAATACGTTTTGGGCAAGATGTGAAAAATGACAGCTGTACTGCTCATAAGGAGGTGTGGTAAAATGGCAATGTTGAAAATCTGGAGTGAAAATATTGAAAATTCGCGAACTTACGAGCGTGCGTAGGAACTACGCAATGCACGCTCGTAAAACAGTCATTTTTAGGAATTTTTCTGCCAAATTTTCAACATAAGCTTTTTGAGAGCCCTCCTTATGAACAGTGGCAGTGTTGTTTCGTTACTTGGTCCTGAAAGGTGATTTCGCGCAGTGACTGCGAAATCACCTTTCGGGCCCGATTAATGCCATGACAGTAAGAGCATTCATGAGACGGGGTCCCAAAAACCCCATGTTGAAAATTTGGTGCAAAAATTCCAAAAAATGCCTGAGATACGCAGCAAAGTTGAAAAAACCCTATTTATCCCATTATACAGCTTACCAGCATTTCCTCAGTTCGCAGTCGGCTTTGAAGAGTGCAGATGTGTTCCCGGTCCACCAAGATTGTCGCGCTGGAGTCTGGAGGTTAGTATGGGGAGGGGGTGGGGGAGGCAGATGCGAGTAGGTGGGCGAGGTGAATGCCGAGGGAGCGCTTGTTTATAGTTTTTTTTTTTTAACAGGAAGGCGATGTGGGATGTTTGCCTTGCTGGGGTGGGCTCCCAGCGTGACAGCTAGAAGGCTGTTTGGGAGATGGAGCGACAGTGGATTGGGCACCCCGTTGGCCATACGGACTTGTGCCACACTGGGGTGGGCTCCCAGCGTGGCAGCTGTGAGGCTGTTTTGGGGGCTGAAGCCCGAGGGGCACCCGATGACCCTCCTGAGCTATGCACGCTGGGGTGAGCTCCCAGTGTGGCAGCTGTAAGGCTGTTTGGGGGTGGGTTCTGGGTCTGATGAGGGATTGGCCACCCCGGTGGCATCTGGAACTCTGTTTGGGGGGCGCAGCACAGCCGGCGGGGAATTGGGCACCCCATCGGCTATTCAGTGTGTGTGCGGGGGCTAGCACACAGTATGCGAAGTGTAAGGGGAGCACGCATGAGCAGGCGATACCTTATCGCTGCTCACTGAAGCGTAGCTCCCTCTTTCAACTGTATGCCACTGCATTTTCAACTGCTGTCATAGACAGCTCCAGCAGTGATTGGAGAACTGCGACCGTGCCTGCAAACATACTGACTGAATTGGAAGACGCTGACACACCTCCAAAAAACTCGGATGATGGCATTATGTTTCTTGCACATGTGTACAAGCAAACATAAAAAGTGTTTTGAAAAGAATTACAGCATAGGAAAGGTAGAAATTGAAGCAAAGAGTGTGAGAGGGGCCGTCTAGTTTTGTTCACAACTGGCAGCCAGGCAGGGAAAAGCCACAGACTTACTGAAAAATAAACAGGGATATAAAGGAGAGTCAGTGTGTGAGGGGTTGTGTGTAAGTGGGGGGGCTCAGGGCTGTATCTTTTTCACCTACACTGTGAAACTAGTAGTCTCCATCTGATTACACAGCTTGATTGAGCAAATGATTGAGCAACATCTATCTGAATTTCACCTCTTCCCACAAAAATTTCAAATAAACAATTATAGCTGACGGAGGAGTGTGTGTTTGCTCTGAGTCAAGCTGCAGATTCATAATAATTAATAGCAGCCACTGACTGTGATTTAAGTCATAGTGTGGGGGATATATTCCATCCAGGCAGGAAACAACAGAAAAAAAAATCAAAAAATATTTTATCACAGCAAGCAGGACGAGTGTGCAGAATCTTGAACTTCTGATCTCTCAGACTCAGTGGTTTGCTGAAGGCAGGGAAACAGATTTATTAAGAACTAGTAAAATTGAATTAAAGAAGCAAGGGGCAGGGCTCTGTCTTAGATAAGTTTGCGGCAGGCAAAGGCACATATAGACAGCAAACAATTATATTTAAAGCATCCTGTTTGTTCAAATTGCAGTCAGACAGGGAAAGCAAGAGAGCTGCATTACTAAAAGGAACAGTCCAAAAAAATAAATAAATTCTGCAATTAGAAAAAAAAGGAAAGACGACACTGTACCAGATTAAGAAAGAAACTATAATATTAGGAAAATCAGGGTCAGGGTGGGTGGGACTGAAAAAATAAGTGAGAGTGACTACTTCAGTGTGTTATGAATTCCCTACTCTCTACTTGCATATCTCTTGTGTAGTGCAAATAAAAGACTCAGACATAGGGCAAGATTTGTCAAAATAAATAGTATTTTATTAAACATTTTGTCAGTGAGTCACACCAACCCCACTATTTGTCATTATATAATTATTCTACTTGCTCAGTCGCCCTCCTCGTAAGAACTAGAATATTAAACAAGGCTACAGCTGCTTGCTTATAAAAATAGCAGTCTAGTCATGGAAAAAAAAAAACAAGTGAACATTAAAACATTTTTCAGGTCTTCTTCACCCAAGAGACTATGTACTGCTGCATCAGGATCAGGGTCTTCTAAAAATTCAAACAGGAGCAATGAGGTGCCAGTTCTGTCGGCGACGGCTATGTTGTCCGTCACTGTGGCAGACACACAATTGGGACCGGACAGTGCCAGCCAGTCACAACTTGATTTTGAGTCTGCTGCTTGTGAACTACCTAAATACAACCAGTCCCACGTGGCCAGTATTAAACGTAATTTTCAGGGCCGCTGGCTCACAATGTACGGGTGGTTGAGATATAATTCAGAAACAATTGTGATGACTTGAGCTGTGTGCATCAGTAGAAAGAAACAAAATACTCTAACTTCTGGCACTGAAAATTTCAGGACTAGCACGCTGACATGCTGACTCGGCAGACCACAGAAATGCTATGGCAGCTGAAAATATGCAGGGAGATTTGCAGCATGCCTTCAGAAAAGTTATATCTGAAAAAGAACAAGCTGTTCTAGTGGCCATGAAGAGTGTTTATTGGATGGACAAAGAAAACTTGCCAATTCATAAATATACAAGTTTAATGGGATTTTTGTCAAGTTTAGACTGTCCTTTTGTTGACAAACTGTCTGTGGCCAAGAATGCCTCATATTCATCAGAAACTACAGCCAATGACATCCTCGAATGCATAGCCTCTGTAATCAGGCAGGAGACAAGTAAAAAATTAGAAAACAGCCCATAGATCACATTAATCTGTGATGAGAGCACAGACATCACTGTGGCCAAAAAACTAATATTTTATGCAAGAGTGCTTGATCCTGAAAGTTTTGTTCCATCTACTCATTTTCTAGAGAACCTATATATCTCTGATGCCACTGGAGCAGGGACAGCTAAAGAATTACAGCAATTCCTAGCCAGCAAAAAAATTAGCATGAAAAAAGAGATGGGATTGGGAAGTGACGGAGCAAAAGTCATGACAGGGACTGATGAAGCGAATCACTGGGCACATGCTACATGAAAACCACATGCTAGTAAATATACACTGTGTTGCTCATAGGGTTACGCTATGTAGTTCACAAGCAGCAGACTCTGTCCCTTACCTAAAAGAATACCAAGAGGTGCAAACTGGTATTTTCTACCATTTTAAAAGATCAGCCAAAAGAGTTGACAAACTAAAACAAATACAAGAAATGCTGGAGGAACCAACTCTAAAAGTGAAGGAGGTCCATGATGTGAGGTGGATAGCAGTTTACAAAGTGGCTGACACCGTTCATCACACCCTAGACTCCCTTCTCACTTTTTTTTGCAATGAGACGGATGCTAGAGGAAAAGGCTACGTCTTGAAAATGTCCAAATATGACTTTATAATGACAACCTATATGCTAATGGATATACTTGCTGTAATTACCCAGCTTAGTGCAGTGTTTCAGAAAAGAGATCTGGACAACTTCATGGTCCATGTCAGTTTGGAGAAGTGCTTCTCTGATTTAGAAAAAAATTAAAACTGGAACAAAGGAAAAAATGTATCTACAAAAGTGGAGAAGGATATCCAGGAAGATTAAGAGGGAAAGATGGTGTTCAAGGGGCATCACGTACTAAGGGGATGGTGAGGCAAAAACCTTTCAATCAAGGACCATTTCATTGACCAGTTGGTTGCAAATTTAAAGACAGATTCCCTGGGTATGACAGAAACAAGTTGGCTGCTTTTGGAGTACTTGGTCTTAGGCCAGTCAGCAGCCTTTCTAGAGATGAACTTGAAACCTGGGGAAATCAACAAACTCACGTGCTGCTTGAGCATTACGGTCAAGAGCAGAAACACAGTTTGAGACGGTGGCACCACCACTTGTAGATGTAGACTGCACCAAAGCAGAATGGGAACTGCTGAAGCCACTTCTTCTGAGAGAGGGATACCCGAGGGACAACATGCAAACTCTTTGGGGGTTCATAAACAAATATCATAAGTCAGACTTCCCAAATCTTTTGACAATGGCTGCACTGGTATTAACTGCCCCAGTCCATACAGCAGACTGTGAGAGGGGCTTCAGTGGCCAGAACATTGTAAAAACTAGCATGAGAAATAGGCTGTCTGCTATTAAAGTCAATGATCTGCTGACTGTAGCAGCTGATGGACCTTGCCAGACTGAATTTGATTTTCTTCCTGCAATCAATATCTGGAGGGAAGAAAAAAAAAAAGAAGGACTTTGTTCCAGCATGTGGACTGCACTGGCTGACTTCAAGTTCAGCACAACCGAACTGGACTGTAGTTTGTACTGACAACTTACTAGTACTCTATACCATCACCACAAATATCTAAAAAAAAAAATTGAAACATTTTAATTTATTCCTCTGATATCATGCCTCATTAACCAAATCATTATTTGGTTATCTTAATATGTAGCCTCACCTTAGATCTGTGACTGCTACTCTAACTAGGCTGTTTTTAATGCCTGCTCTGTGTATCCTTAAAAAATGATTAATCTCTCTCTCTCTCGCCGGGTGGTGCTTTTTTTTGCTGGCAAAAATTTGCAGTTTACCACATTGCGAACAGACACTACTACTGGATGGACACAAGACCTCGCCTGGCTGCTGCCTCAGGCCTGATCTTGACTGATGCCAGGCAGTGACAGAGCTATCAATGCCTTCTTGTAAACTGTTATCCACCTTTGACATCATGTAAATGCCATACTTGTTTTCTGAGTCACAACTCACACCTCCCCGTTGATCTGCCCTTGCTGTAATACTTCATCAGCACTGCCTGTCATGAATACTGTTGACTGTGACATGCTAGTAATAGCCATTTTTTCATATATCTCATGCCACGTTGCTTAAAATTCTGTATACATTTTTTAAGAAATGTCACGTATGACCCATATTTTTCCTGAAATGACCCACCTTTTCAGGGTCCAGTGGGTCATCTGACCCACCAAATTTGGTTCCTAGAATGAACACTGCAGGTGGCTGGGTGCTCAAGTGTTTGGGCCTCTGCGAACGATAGTGAGCAGCTGAAATAACCACGGAGTCCACTAATGGTTGTTTGGCGAGGAAGGGGTGGTCCTTAGGTGCCCGGTAAAGACAGTGGGCCTTCTTGGGGGTCACAGAGGAAGAATGTGGCCATTGCCAGGTGGCCTGGGTCACGTCTGCAAATGTATCAACCATGGGAGGGATGACCACGGGCTTGGGGTCTTTCTGGTGGAGGTACTTGGCCAACCGCAAAGTTCAAGGGCTTCTGTATCCCACCCCATGTTTTCCTGTATGTGCCGCATGACCACCATGGAGCTGGGGTCATCCGGAAGAGACTTTGGTTCGTCCTCTGTGTCACCCGGTACGGTCTCCTCATCAGAAGTAGGGACTGAGGGTTCTGAAGACTCACAGGGGTCCAAAGATGAAGGAGAAGTCGAGTGTCTATGTCTTCACTTTCTGGGACAAGGGTCCGGAGAGCTAGGAGGAGGACTCTTGAACCGTGAACTTCTGTGCCTCCTTTTATGGGTGTGCTTCCTGGGGGTATCAGGTGAACCTTCACCAGGTGGATCAGGTGTGGGTACCATCCTATTTGAAGGGCCTCTGGTTCTGGAGTGGGTACTGGCTGTGGAGGTTTGGGGGCCAGGTCCACTGTAACTGTCTCCCACCAGTGGGAGAACAGTTTCTTGACCTGGGACATGTTGAGCTTGGGAGAGCTCGGCCCAGACGTAGGTGCCACAGGTTCTGTGTCGGCGACAGTCAGGCCTGGTGTCATCAGGCCTGGAGAATGGTCGCCGGACGACAGTCTGTCGTTGGCTGGAGCCAGGGTCGCTGGTGTCAGGGTTGGCTTTGCCGGCGGTGGTGATATGGAAGCTGGAAGGACATTGGAGGGCTGACGATGGTCCGACAGAGGCTGCTGTTTAGCTGGCTGGGAACAGTTGGTGGGCTGCTGGCGATCCGAGGACTTGGAAGTCTTCTCTGATGGGCACAGGGTCAGTAGCTGGAAGCTGGTGGTGGTTGGAGGATTTATGCTTCGAGGGTAAGGAGGAGCAACGCCCTGAAGGTGGCCCAGAGGCCTTTTTCCCTTCCTGAGAGTCAGCGCTAAAGACAGAAACCGAGCATGGGGTAACTTACCAGGGTCAGAGGATCTTCCCAAAGAACTCGATGGAGGGCGGACCTTAACTGGCTGAAGTATGGCCGATGCTCCGGAGGCCGAGTTGGCCACAGGAGTTGAGGTCTTGAAGGAGGTTAGGCGAGACTCCTGCCCGGAAGAGCCCAACTTGGAGGCCGCAAGAGAGATGGAGGACTGGGACCTCGAGTTAGATCTCTCTCTCTATACTTGTTTTTATGGTGATGATGCTTTTTGGAAGTAATGGGCGATTCGTCCACGAAGGAAGTCTACCGCTGCATAGCGGCTGGCGTGCCTGGTGAGGAGGCCTATAACGACTTTTGGCGCAGAATGTGGGTTCTGCTCTTGAAGGCCTGGCAGTGGGAGTGAACTGGCGCACGTGGGGACCACTGTTGCCTATATACCAGGAGAGACGTCGGGGGAGGGCTGACGTGAGGTGGGCGATCCTCACCTGAAGACTGCTGGAAGAATTTTGCCGTGTCCCGCCGCCAGGTGGCGTCGGTTCTAATGGTTATTACCTGCTGCAAGAGCTCAATCTCGAAGTAAAAATCAATAAATGATGGTGGTTAACAACCAATTTTCTTTGTGTAGGAACGACTAGTATTATCGATGGTGGGGAAAAAAACTGAGGAAAGACAGGCCTGCCCAGGTTTATGTAGATGCTGATGCGTGATGTCACTGTGGGTGGCACCTGACTTGCAAAAGTTTCTGTGTGGTGCTGAGGTGAGTATAGTTTCAACGGTGTGGCCTGCAGTGTCCATTACATGAACCACAATCCTGTATGTACAGCATGCATCACGAGTTATACATGTTCTTTGAGCTGCAGGTGTCAGCAGCTATACACTGTACACATTCCTTATGATACCATATCTGCAGCCACAGATTGGGGCACAGTCATGGTAGAATGATGCCTACAGAGACCAGGGGTACTATGGAACGTAAGTTTGCCATGCTGAAAATGTATTTGTGCTGTCTGGATAAGACTCTTGCTGGCTGCTGAAAGCTGTGCGGGGTCTTAATACTATACTGCATGCTCCACAACTTAACAATATGGAAAAGGATACCCTTACCATGCGATAACACCAATCCAGCTGCTGACATTCTACCCATAGATTCAGGTGTTCCTTGTCCCCCACAGTCAACAAAAGGAGAGTGGCTGGCTAAAGGCAGGGAAGGTATGCCAAGCCAGAATGGTTGGCAACTATTTTGCCTAGGTTGGGGGAAGGGAATGTCTTGGGACCTGGTGGTCATGGGTTATGTGCTGTGCTGTGTTGTACAGTGACATAATAAAGTGAATTTAAAATACATGCATGTCATGTGTAATTGACAGTGCAGTGGCAGACAGCCATGAAATGTGATGTGCATGTGCTTAGGGAGGGTGGTCGGGGTGTTTCCCAGCAAAGTGGTGCCTACCCAGTGTGTGGAGGCTTCTGGAGGCATGTGCTGTCCCTCATGCCACCTAATGTCTTAATCCTCCACTTCCCAGGTGGAAGGCCCATGCTTGTGCATGGTAGCTGTCACATTTACACACACCTCTTGGGTTGAGGGCGGAGGTCGCAGGTCTCCGTGCCCATTTGGTTAGGATCCAGGGGACTTCATGCCCTGGCCTGCTGAGAGAGGCACGCACAGCAAGGGAGGATGCGGGGATCATCCAAAGGAGAAGCCCCAAGGTGGGAGGTAGAGGAACCCAGCAGAGGAGAAAGCAGCTTCTGATGGGTGACTCAACAGTAAGGGAGACGGATATGGGAGCAGGAAGGGGTTGAGAAAGGGAGGTTAGATACTTACCTGATGCCTCAACTCAGCGGAATGGGCAGCAGATCCTAAGGTTTACTAGGGCAACAGGTCATGGGAGGGTGAATGTCATTGTCCACCTCAGGACTAATAACCTGCGAGGGGCCTTAGTCAGGTAGCATGGTGGCTTTCACTGAGGAGCTACCTTTCTAGGCAGGGCAAGGGCAGGATAGGGTATTCCGCACTACTGTAGGAGCTTCAACAGCTGAAAGGTGCAGGGAGGAGGGGTTCAGATTCAATGGGCACTGGAGGCCAACCTGGAAGGATATGGGTCTATACAGAGATGAATGCCTGCATCCTTCTAGGAAGGGGGCCACAGTCCTCAGTGGGAGGTTTGTTACTCTGATGAACATTTAAACTTGTCGATTACCAAGTGAGGCATAAACTGCTCCCCCCCACCACAGATTGAAGCAACAGGAGGGGAGGACCCGAGGGGAGGAAACTCCACTGGGGCACAAGTTGAAGGAGGTATAGGCATAGTAGGGGCCAAGAACAAAACATGTGAAGAGAGAGGGGTTGAGGTGGAAAAGCACAGAGATGGTAGTGAGGGGTGAGGGATGTTTTGAGAGGCAGTAAATGCAGGAAGGGGTTGTAGCCAGGTTTGCAGAACCATGTGTGCCAATCCAACAAAACTAGGAAGTAAAATTCTAGACCGGAAGGCCATTATGGCAAAGGCAGACCTGGATCTTGTAGCAATAAATGAGTTGTAGTGCACTAAGAACTGTGACTGGAACATGGCCATACCCATAGCAGGGAACTCTCAGTTCAGAAGGGATAGGGAGGGGTGGAAGGGTTCTGCTGCTAAGAGGGACGGTATCAGAGCAATGGAAGTGTGATGAAACTTAGGGTGTAAAGGATAAGTTGGAGGTGGTGCTGGTCACCCTGGAGAAAGGAGCCTGAGCCACTATTTGCAGTCTGGTGATATTCATGTCTCCAACACAGGGGGATGAAATGGATAAGGCAGTAGGGGACGCCATCAGCATGACGGCAAAAAAGGAGGAGGTACTGCTGGTTCAGGATTTGAATCTTCCAGATTTAGATTCGAGTCTCCCAGCATTAGCTGCAAGCAGGGTCATCCTAGACTTCCTGCAGGGAGCATTTCTCAGGCAACTGGTCAAAGAACCCACCTGCAACAAGGGAATACTGGACCGAGTGTCCACAAACAGGGACAGTGTTGCAGACATCAAGGTAGGGTGTCCAGGGATTACCGTAATGTGTGGTTTAACAAAGAAAGCAGCAGAGACAAAACACAGAAGGCCAAGGGTCCCGAACTTCAAGAGGACAGATTAAAAAAAAAAAAGTGTGAATGCCTCCAAGACAACCAAGTTGGGGGAGCAATTAACGGAAAAAGAGACCACTATGGTTTCAAGGTAAGTGGATGCGAAGGTAATGGCTATAGGGGTGGCATTCAGGAGGTTCAAAGAAACTGCAGTTACGTAAGAACTTACCATAACAGTAGATCTTTGAGAGAGGTTCCTGCAGTAGGTCTTCACATGTAGGACTGCGCACCCTGGCATCAGGTCTGCACGGCAAACCTGTAGATAGCAATCATCAGCAGGGACCGCCCCCATCAGGCGGCGTGACGTCAGCCCGACTATAAAAGGGGCAGTCCCGAGCCTGCTCTCCAGTTCTTTTCCAACGGAGACTTATAGAAAGGTAAGAATAAGACCGAAGTAAGAACTCCTCAGACCATGCTTCCACTCTAGTCCCGAAGGGCTAGATAGGATGGAAAATAAGGATAAAATATCCAAAAACTGGGGGAAGGAGGGTGAGGAAACTAGACCTACTGCAGGAACCTCTCGAAGATCTACTGTTATGGTAAGTTCTTACGTAACTGCAATATCTTACTTCGAGAGGGCTCCTGCAGTAGGTCTTCACATACAGGACTGAACACCAAGCAGTCCCAGAGAAAAACAAAACATAGGAGCATTCGGGAGGAGGAGAAGTCGCCATAAGAAATCACGACAGGAGGCCTTGCAAGACTGCAAGACCAAAGCCAGTTCTGCACCGAGAGGCAATGTCCAGACTGTAATGCTTAGTAAAGGTGTGAAAAGACGACCACATGGCCGCTGCACAGACCTCTGCCGTGGACACATTCCTAAAAAAGGCAGTAGAGGTCGCCACACTGCGGATGGAGTGGGCTTTAACTGCCCCCAGAAGGGACTTCCCATATTTCATGTATGAAAAAAGGATGCAGTTAGCTAGCCATCGAGAGATGGTTTGCTTGGATATAGCCTTGCCTTGGCACTGTGGAGCAAAAGCTACGAACAATTGGTTGGATTTACGAACCTCCTTAGTCCAGTTTGTGTAGTACCTCAGGATCCGGTGTACATCAAGGGTGTGCAGAAGGTATTCCCCTCAGTTAGAATACTGTGGATAGTATACTGGTAATTCCATGCTCTGGTTTAAAGTGGTTTCCGAGACTACTTTGGGAAGGAAAGAAGGGTTAGTCCGAAGGACTACTCTGTCCTTATGAAAAATCAAATAAGGTTCCTTACAGACGAAAGCCCGTAATTCGGAAACCCTTCTGGCCGAAGTAACTGTGACTAAAAATAAGGTCTTCCAGGAGAGGAAGCGCAAGTCGCAGGAAGAAGCTGGTTCGAACGGGGCTAAGGTCAGCTTCTCGAGCATGAAACTCAGGTCTCAGGGTGGACAAGGATTCCGGATCGGAGGTTTCAAATGAAGGATGCCTTTCAGAAAGGTTTTGGCACCCTCCAGCTGAGTCATGGTTTTGCCTTCCACTGGGAGGTGGTAGGCCGATACTGCAGATAGGTGGACCTTAATGGAGGAGCAGCTAAGGCCCACCTTAGACAGATGTGCGAGGTACTCTAGAACCTGGGAAGCCAAGCACAAAAATGGGTCCCAGCGCCTTGCTTGGGCCCAAATCATGAATCTCTTCCACTTCATGGCGTAAATTGATCTGGTGGAGAGTTTTCTAGCCTCCACTAGAATATGCGCAACCTGCAAAGATACCCCATAACAAGAAATCGTTTTTTCCACAGGTGTCAAGCATGAAGGTGGAGAGACTGAAGGCTCGGATGCACCAGGGTGCCCTGCTCCTCAGTCAGAAGGTTGTGGGAAATGGGCAAAAGAACCAGAGGTTCCAGTGCCAACTGTTGTAGCAGAGGATACCAAATTTGGCACGGCCAAAGTGGAGCAATAAGGATGGCGTAAGCTCCCTCCTGCTGTAGTTTCACCAACACCTTCTAAATAAGAGGAAAGATGTACAGAAACCTCCCTGTCCACACGAGACAGCACGCCTCGCCAAAAAGCACCATGCCCGGGAACGAGCGAGCAAAAGACGGGTAGTGTTGCGATGTATGGGGAGGCGAATAGATCCATCTCTGGCCGACCCCATCGAAGAAAGAGATCTTCGACCACCTCTGACTTCAGCTCCCACTAATGGGCCCTGGCCACTGATCGACTGACACTATCCGCCAGGACGTTGCTTATGCCTGGAACAAGGACTGCTGTCAAGTAAAGGCTGTGCTGAATCGCCCAGTACCATACCCTCATTGCTGCTCTGCAGAGAGGATATGATCGGGTTCTTCCCTGTTTGTTTAGGTACCAGACTGTGGACATGCTGTCTGTCTGGACTAGAAGAGATCCCAGAACCAGGAGAGACTGGTATGCCTGGAGTGCGTAAAAAACTGCCCTCGTCTCCAGGACATTGATGTGAAGCATAAGCTCCTGTTCAGACCAAGACCCCTGTGTCTTGAGTCCGCAGATGGGCTCCCCAGCCCAGATTTGAGGCGTCCGTGGTGAGAATTTTTTCCCTTTGATAGGTTTGAGAGATCCTGCCACCAGTGAAGATTTCTCTGAACACTGTTGGAGATCATGACCTTTTGGTTCATGTCGTCCGTCCTCTTGTCCCACTGGACTCGAAGAGACCACTGGATGACCCTCATGTGAAGCCTGACCATGAGAACTGCCGAAATGTTGGCCGCCATCAGTCCAAGAGATGGAGCACAGAGTGTGCTGGGATCCATCGGGCCTGGGCCACAAGAGTGGCCTGAGAAGCTAAGGTCTCGGCCCAATCTGATGGCAGAAAAGCCTTGCCCTGAACTGTGTTTAGTACAGCTCCAGTGAACTGGAGTCTCTGGGATGGTACTAGCTGGGACTTGGGAAAATTGACCATTATGCCCAGGAAACCAAACAAGTTCAGAGTGAAAGAGAGAGGCTGGTGGGAGAGGGTGCTGCGAGGAGCCAGTCATCCAGGTATGGGAAGACATAAATGCCCTAACGGCGTTAAAATGCCGCCACTACCACTAGGCATTTGGTGAACACTCTAGGTGCTGAAGAGAGGCCAAATGGGAGTGCTCTGAATTGGAAATGATTCTCCATAAAAACAAAACAGAGAAAGCGTCGGTGGGCCGGGAGGATAGGAATATGCAGGTAAGCATCCTGCATGACCAAGGAGCACAGCCATGAGTTTGTGTGGAGCAGGGGTAGGAGCCCCTGAAGGGTCAACATACGAAACTTCTCGTACTCAACGAAGATGTTTAATGTGCTGAGGTCCAGGATCGGTCTCAGGTTGCCCGTGTTCTTCAGTACCAGGAAGAAGTGGGAGTAGAATCCCCTTCCTATTTGGTTTGATGGGACGGGTTCTATGGCCCTCTTGAAAAGAAGAGCCTGAATTTCCTAAGAAACAATGGGGACCTGTTCCCAAGGATAGAAGGACCATCCCGGCGGTATAGGGACTGGAATCTCACTGAATTCTACCGAATGACCTAGCTGGATGAGCTGAAGCACCAAAGCATCTGTGGTGACGTACCTCCAACCATCCAGGTGGAGGCTGAACCTCCCTCCAACCGGTTCCTCCTGTGTTACTGGAGGGAGCGGAAGGAGGGGAAAGGAGTCAGGACACCGAGGGGAGGGAAGCTTTTGCCCCAGAGGCCAGTTTAGGAAATTTGACCTCTGGGGTTTGAGCTCCAGGGGCACGTTTCTTTGCTTGGCGCTTAGCCTGGGATTTGTTCCACCTTCTTTGGCGACGAAAAGGCTGCTTTTTCTGGCCTGTCTTATACAAGGAACTGATGTCCCACAAGGAGTGTTCGCTCTCCTGCAGCCCTGCAATGATATCCTTGGCATTGCCGCCAAAGAGAATGGAACCTGTAAAAGGGGCGTCCAGGAGGGAGGACTGTACATCCTGCGCCAGGCCTGCTATACCAAGCCAGGAGAGGCGGCGGAGACAGATCCCCGAGGCTACTGCTCTAGCCACCATGTTGCAAGTCGCCCGAGGAGCGAAGACATGATGACTTCCCCATCCTAACTTTATCCAATAACTTCTTTCTCAGGGTTTCATCCTGAACTTCTTGGAGGTCTCTTTCTAGAGCCAAAAGAAAGGCTTTTTGGAAGGCCACCATATGCGAGACATAATTAAGGGAACATATCGCACAAGAGGAAGAAGAATATATTTTACGCCCAAACCGATCTAGCTGGCGCGAGTCCTTGCCAGGAGGTGAAGAGCTCAAGTGTTTGGGCAGGGCTGAACGGTCGTGAGTGGCCATGATGATCATGGAGTCAGCCTTAGGATGGGACTTAAGGTGAGAGATCCCTTCCGGGGGTAATAGGTGCAGTCTGCTTTGCATGAAACTGCTAGTATAGAGGACGGTTGTTGCCAAATCATGGTCACTAGGTCCTCATGGGGCCCCAACCACGGGGGAATGGGGATAGGGTCAGAAGTGGCCAGATCCAGGTGTTCCGCAAGGCGTTTCCTTTGCGGGTCTACCTCTTTGGATGGCCAGCTGCCTGAATGGAACACAGCAAGTCTCCAAAAGAGGGGTCCTCCAGAGGAGACTTGGGAGAGTCTTTAGGGGGAACCTCTACAGGAGACCTGGGGTCCGATGGATCCGAGTTGGACTCGGTGTCTGAGGGCTCAGAACCACTAGGAACTGATGGGTCTGCTTCTGCGGTGCCCACAGTTAAGGAGCCCGAAGCTCTGGTCCGAGGAGGTGCTAGAGAGACCCTGAGAGTGGGTGCATCTCCCACCGACTGTCTTATCTCTGACAGAAATTACGTTCTGTTGTCCTTCCACCAAAGGAGAACGGACTCGCGGTCCGGTACCGGAGGTAGCAGAGGAGGGGTCTGGAAGCTCGCATACCCCGGATACTGAGGGTACTGCCAGGATGGATAATAAAAGGAGTACCCGGGATAACCTGGCGTGGGGTGCCCTGGGGTGGGATACCCCGGCATCGGATAAGATGGCGTCGGGTAACCTGGCATCGGAGGCACATGGCCCGGTGTTGGATACTGAGTGGTTGACAGAGGGCCACCCAGAGGCAGGTATGAGGGTTCAGAGTCTGGGAACCCAGCTGAAGGGCCTGTGGGGGGCAGTGTCACAGTGCCAGCAGATGGCGCAAGATCCGGGAGCACGCCCGAGGTACCAAAGGGTGGAGGTTCCATGGCAGGATCCCCAGCCGGCAACAGACTCCTGTCCTGGGACGGCGGAAGGCCTGGCGAAGGGGGGACCCGAGAGGCCTCCGAAGGCAGATCGGAATGCGATCTAGCTAGTGCAAAAAGCAGAGGATTGGGTGTCTAGTCCCTGGGATGAAGAACCCTAAGGGACGACAGGTCGACTTGTCCCTCACTCTGTCCAGCGTCGGGGGCCAAACTGGAGCCCGACGGGAGAGTGGATGGATCCGGGCTGGAGGAGCCGGCATCCGACAGAACAGATCCGGCTGAGCTAAAGATGGCTGGAAGGTCGACGCTAGATTGACTGGTGAGGGACGCACGTCCTTTGCTAGAGGCGAGGGGTGTCTTATCGGCAGGACAAGGCGAAGAGATTACAACCTCCAAAGAGGCTACCCCCGACTGCCCGCTCACCTTGGCAGGAGGGGGCCCAGCCCAAAGAAGCGGACGGGGCGCCCGAAGTACTCACAGTTGCAGGCCTCTCGTGTAGTGACAGACTCCAGTCCCGGTGCTTCTCTTTGCTTTTCTTCTTTTTAGGGTCTGGCGACGATGACCTTTCCCTCAGTTTATGAAGTTCCTTTTCCATAGACGCCAAGCGTTTGGTCAGAAGATGGGCCTCAAGGGACCATTTGCGCCTGGTTCTGGTTGCCTGGTTGAAGGCCTGGCAGATGGAACACTCCTGGATGTCGTGTTTAGAACCCAGGCAAATTAGGCAGCAGGAATGGTCGTCCCCATGCGGAATTTAAGCGCCGCACTTAAGAGCACTTTTTCTTCTGTCTAGATGACATCAAACTGAAGAAAACTCTGTGAGAAATTACTAGTAAGAGGCAAAGAAAACTTCGACAAAATTCAACGCAGGCATTGGATTGCTGTTCAAACATGAGCCGAACATTACTGGGGCGACGGCAGGAAAGAACTGGAGAGCGGGCGCAGAAATGCCTCTTTTATAGTCGAGCTGACGTCACACCGCCCGACGTCGGGGGTGGTCCCGCTGATGACTGCTATCTACAAGTTTGCCGTGCGGACCTGCTGCCAGGGGGCGCAGTCCTATATGTGAAGATCTACTGCAGGAACCCTCTCGAAGTAAGATATGGAGAGGGAAGACAATAGGGAGGTGTTAACAGGTGAAGCAGGGAAGGCAGTGAGGGGCACAAACAGAGGAAAGGATAGTCAAAAAGGTAGCTAGAGGGGACAAAACCTTTTTCGGATATGCAAGTGAAAAGAGCAAGACAAGTGGAGGGATTGTGAGGTTAAAGAGCCCCTTTCCTGGTATACACAGTGCAAGCTAATATGAAGCCTTACCTCCCCAAAGAGTTCATCCATACATAAATTATACTTATTTTTAAAGACAGCTTGAAGGAAGGGATTGTACTTTGGCTCCATGTAGCCGAGCCACAGATCCTTCCATTTCCCTGTCCTGAGCACCGCCCCTGCGCTAGCATGCTTTGTGACATAATTATCTGGAGAGCGCAGAGGCGTACTCCATAGATTACTATAGGGTCTGGCTTTAACTTTTGTTTTTTTAAATAGTTCAGTTCAGGGTTCCAATTTGGATAAATCAAGGCAACTACTCAACTAACAATGCTCTCTTTTTTGGTGAGCAGTGGTCTCGATTTATCCAAATTGGAATCCTGAACTATTAATGAAAAGACACAAAAGTCAGCATTATGGAGTGTGCCCCCATGCTCTCTATATAATTACATAAAAAAGTGCTAGCATGGGGTTGGTGCTCAATACAAAAGAAATGGAAGGGATCTGCGGCTCGGCTCCACAAAGCCAAAATACGATCCTCTTCCCTTCCAAAAAATATGGCTCAAAAAAGTATTATTTATGTATGGATGAATGCCAGGGGAGGTAAGGCTTCATACTGTATTCCAAAGGGCTTCTGATTGAAATGCCAGAGAAGGTGCTCTTTAAAAGGGCAGGGGAAGACTGTGCAGAAGAGTATCATGAAAAGACACATATCCTGATTAGATTCTTCTGCTCAGTCTTCGCAGTGGTGTTCGGGGCAGACCACAGATACAGCAGGAATAATGGGGTAGGAGGTGAACACAAATCTATTACATAGATACATGCAGAAAAGGACCGGTAGGGCCATCAAGTCTGCTCTTTTTTTGCTTGCCTATTCCACCACCTCAGACCCTATTCGGTTGCTGGTGTCCACTCCACCTCCCTTTCCTCTACTTATGCTGCCCGTGGACCAATCCTATGCACGTCTGAAGTTCCACACTGTCTTCGTGCCCACCACCTCTTCTGGCAGACTGTTCCAAGTGTCCATGACCCTTTCTACGAAGAAGCATTTTCCCACATCCCTCTTACACCCCTCCCCAACTTCACTGCATGCCCGTTTTATGGTGCTTTTCCTCACTGGAAAGAGACTCCCCACCTGCACTTTGTTCACCCTCATCAGGTACTTATAGGTCTGAATCATGTTACCTCTCACTCTCAGAGTACATGTCGAGTTCCACAGCCTCTTCTTGTATGGCATCCTGTGCACATGCCTCACCATTTCAGTAGCCCTCCTCTGGACTGCTCCGACCCTGCCAATGTCCTTGCAAAGATGCGGCCTCCAGAGCTGGACACGGAACTCTAATAATAGTGAGCAATACAGTGGCAACACCATCTCCCTTCTGCTAGAAATCCCCCTCCCTATGCACCCCACAGTATCCCTCTAGCCTTGCCTACTCTCTTGTCACAAAGCCCTGTCACTTTGAGATCATCAGATATAATTACCCCAGGGTCCTTCTCTTGCATGGGGACTGTGAGTACCCCCCCCCCCAAAAAAAAAATCTTATACACAGCTCCTAGCTTTCCCCATCACCTTCTGGCACTGAAATCCTGCTTCCACACTCTAGACCACTCCTCTAGTTTCCCCAGATCCCTTTGCATTCTCTCTGCCCCTTCCTGAGTGCACACCCTGTTGCAGATTTTTGCATTATCTGCAAAGAGGCACACCCTTCCCTTCAGTTCCTCAGCAATGTCACTTATGAAGACACTGAAGAGACTGATTCCTGTAGCACAACGATGGGCACTTTCCAATCCCCCTGATGTCTGCCATTATCACCACCTTCTGCCTTCTATCTGTCAGCCAGTTTGATACCCAGCTTATCACGTTCTCCCCAACTCCCTGGCTGCTTAGATTCTTTATTAGCATCCTCTGTGCCACAGCACCCAGTCAAAGAAATCAATGTGAAACCATTTGTAGAGGAGAGAGTCCTATAAGGACTTGCAAATCTGAATGTGGACAAGGCTATGGGGCCAGACAGGATACATCCAAGGGTGCTGAGGGAGCTCAGAAAGGTACTGGCTGCAGTTCTGACAACACTGTTTAACAATTTGCTGGAAACAGGAGTGGTTACAGAAGAGTAGAGCAGATGTAGTCCCACTCCATAACAGCGACAGCAGGGGAAGATGGTGGGAACTGTAGGCCGGTCAGTCTAAAGTTAGTGGTGGGGAAGTTAATGGAAACACTATTAAAAGAAAGGTTATGAGACCCAGAGCAGCATGGATTCATGAGGGTGCGGGGTAGTCGTGTAAGACGAAAGAACAGTTACGTAAGAACGTACTGTAATAGTAGCTCTTCGAGGGTATCGCAGTCTTCAGGTTCCACAGATGGAACTTCGGCATTAGTTATGCAGGATCCACATACAAGATTTTCAGTAATACAACTGGGCCGCCCACGCCAGTGTCACCAGCCCTATAAAGGAATGAACGGTCCCCGCTCTCTAGTAAGTTCTTTCCCCCGGAGACAGAGGGAGCCTAGCTCTAGCCATGGGGCACTGAGGTAAAAAAGAGGAGTCCAGGCCCATAAGAAAGGCCAGTTCTAAGAGGGAGTCCCCCAAAAGGGTGATGGTGGGAAGGAAGGCGGACCCGATGACTGAGATCCCCTCAAAGATATACCGTTACGGTAAGTTCTTACGTAACTGTTCTGTCTTCTTTGGGAGTATCTCAGTTGTCAGGTCCCACATATGGAACGAGTCCCAAGCAGTTACATATGCACAGAAACAGTCTGGGAGGAAAGTCATCCCTAAACTTAAGACAAGAGGCCTTTCAGCACAGCCCTGCCAAAACCTGTATGGGCTCTCAAGGCAATGCCCAGACTATAGTGCTTGGTGAAGGTATGGATGGTACTCCAGGTGGCAGCCGTGCAAATGTTAGTGGCGGAGAACCCTCTGAAACAGGTCATAGAGCCATGCCCATTGTGGAATGAGCTTTCACTGCTCCTGGCAAAACTCTGCCATACTTACTGTAGCAGGACACAATGCCATTTGCCAAGCATTTAGACAAACATTAAGAAACCTGAACACCCTCTATACTTGGGGCAAAAAAAGCAAAAAGCTGCTTCGAGTTTCTGCATTCCTTAGTCTGAAGTAGGTAATACTTAAAAGTTCCGTGCACATCTAATGTAAGGAGCACTGCTTCCCCTGGATTGGCATGCTCAGGAAAATAAACAGAAAGGTGGATAGATTGGTTCAGGGTAAACTCAGACACCACCTTAGGGAGCAATTTAGGATTCATGTGCAAAGACACCCTTGTCTTTGTGAAAATTCAAATAAGGCTCCTTGCACCAGAGGGCCTAAACCTCGGAAATCCTTCGAGCAGAAGTAATGGGTCAGTGCTTGAAAAGGGGCTACCAGTGTAGTCACTAACTTCCAAATGCTGACAAAAGTAGTGGAATCACTGCTATGTACAGATCTGTGTGGCATTTTATTATTCTCCATATAAAGAGATAACATAAAAAATAATTATGTAATTACATGTTTGTGTGGCAGGTAACTACTTATTATGAGCCAAATCAGACAGTTATGGTGGCCCTTTTTGTGACATGGCACAGAGAGTTTTACAAAACTGTCTGTGTTGGCACTGTTTTTTTTAGATATTTGATTAAATAAAATGTTCTGAAACATAGCAAAGGCTCTTGTTTCTATTTCCTGACCACTGCTGGTATGCTGTAGCATTAATTCCAACCCCCTCCCCCTCCCCACAGTGGCACCAAACATTAGTACTTGAATGTAATAGGCTATGTTCAAGAGGGTTAGGTACACAGTTCCCCCTGTAATTTATTCAAAAATACAAATTGTTTCCTATTGTGCCACAGATACATCGCTAAGTGTCCCCTCCGATGTGTGTTTAAATTTAGTGGCTTACCTTGCCACGCCACGCTCGCAATACCTGACCATTCATCCCTTCAATTTTTTTTTTTATGTCCAGCTGCACGGAAGTTCGTGCGAGGCTACGGGGGAAGGGTGCGTGATTTTGTGTTACTGTTTGGATCCAGCCAATATGTGAAAAGTGGTCTGGCTTCGGCGCAGGGTTAATAAATGCTGTCCCGCGGTCGCCAGCCCTCTGTTTGCCAGCCAGCTTGAGAAAGAAGTTCCCTATGTCCCTTTAGGATCCCTGAAAATGTGTCGATCCATCTCAGCACTTATGTGTCGAGAGTGTTAAGTTGCAAGCAGTGCAGCAAGGTAAACCAAGCGTTCAGGTTTTCTGGGGAGCCGCTATAGTATGGGGTTTTGCCGAGTCCTTAACTTGCTAAAACCCGATGGCAGAAAGGGTCTTTGCAGTCCAGAGGGTATCAATGAATGCACATCCGATTGTAACCAGGGGAATAAAAGGTGGGTTCTGATGCCTGGGTTAGTGGGAGTATCTGGTGCCATTTTTTTTTTTTTTTTACCTTCCATTGTGACAGCATTGTTTGGGGCTTGTTTTGCTGGACTTTTATATGGATTGTGGACAGCATTTGTTAAAAAGATCCGAGTGCAGCCATGGTAATAAAAGGGGGTCTGATGCCTGTGGCTGTTTTGAACCTTATACAGTATGGAACTAGTGCCATTTCCCTCACCACATGGTCTTTTATTGGACCCACTGCATGGCAGCATTGTTTGTGTTGGGGCTTGTACTGCTGACATTTTTATGGACTGTGGCTATTTCTAAGTGCAGCCACGGGAATAAAAGGCGGTCAGATGCCTGGGTTGTGGTTACACAGTATGGAACTGGTGCTGGTTTGTGTCTTCCCTCACCATATGTTTTTTTGGGCCCACCGCATGGCAGCATTGTTTCTGTTAGGGCACATGACTGGGACTGTGTTGCTGATTTTTTGTTTTGTGGATTGTGGCAATATTTCTATGTACAAATATTAGATGGGACGAGTTAATGATTTTTGCACCTGATGGATGTTTAGGGCACCACCTGCCACCTTTTACCACTGCAAGGAAGTGTTTCAGCACGTGTTACTGTCCAGTTGTGGTTTATAGTGGGCTTATTGAGTTTTGGGACCAGATGACGATCCATGTTCAGGTCCATGATCCCATCGATGTTGTGCTTGCTTTCTTGGATGGATTCTTTAGTTGAACCTGCTGGCCATGTGTCTCTCTCTCCCACCAAACCATGTGACCTGATGTTTGTAATTTTTCTTTTTTTTTTGGGGGGGGGGCTGATATTTTGAATCATGATATACTCTGTACTAAGTTTTGGATCACAGCTTACTTGATGTGTGATGTTTGTGGATCAGGATGCATTTCACATTATGCTGCATGTGTTTTGTTGTGGGGGTGGGTGTGGGGCATGCCACAATGCTGTATTCATCCTTAGTACGCCAAAGAGTCACTTCTGGGTTCCAAATAGTCTGATCAAGGCCTACACACCACAGCAGGCTTCCAAACAAAGGCACACACCATGCGGCCTAATGGTTTGGGATGTGAATCTGACTCGGTACAAAAATGGAGCATTTGCTAAACATTGTGCTTCTGTGTGATATTTGTGGCTCACAATGTATTCCAAATTATACTGCATATGTCTTTTGTTGTTTCGAGGGCGCATGCCGCACGGACTGGGCCTTTGTTTGGAAGCCTGCTGTGGTGTGTCGGCCTACATCAGACCATTTGGAAACCTAAAGTGAATCTACGGTGTGCATGGGTGGACACAGCAATGCTTTACACAATGTGGTACCCATCTGTGTTACACCAATGATTCACTTTTGGGTTCCAAATGGTCTGATAAAGGCCTGCACACCACAGCAGGCATCCAAACAAAGGCACACGCCAAGCAGCCTGATGGTTTGGGATGTGAATCTGTCCCAGAACAAAAATGGGGCATTTACTAAACACTGTGTTTCAATGTGATGTGTGTGGCTAACAATGTATTTTAAATTATGCTTAATGTCTTTTGTTGTTTTTATTTGGGGGGCATGCCTCATAGCTTGGGCCTTTGTTTGGAAGCCTGCTGTGGTGTACTGGCATTATTCGGACCATTTGGAAACCTAAAGACCTACACACCACAGCAGGTTTCCAAACAAAGGCACACACCATGCGGTCTGATAGCTTTGGATGTGAATCTGACCCAATACACAAAATGGGGCATTTACTAAATATTGTTTCAATGTGATGTTTGTGGCTCACAATGTATTTTAAATTATGCTGCATGTCTAATGTTGTTCGGGAGGCATGCCGCATGGCCTGTGCCTTCATTTGGAAGCCCGCTGTGGTGTGTTGGCCTAGACTGGACTATTTGGAAACCTAAAGTGAATCTATGGTGTGCATGTGTGGACACAGTATTGCTTTCCACAATGCTGTACCCACCTGTAGTACAACAGAGATTCACTTTTTGGTTCCAAATGGTCTGATCAAGGCCTGCACACCACAGCAGGCTTTCAAAGCAAGGGTCAGGCCATGCGGCTTGATGTTTGTTGATGTTTTTTTTGGGGGGGGAGGGGAGGCTCACAGTGTTGTTTGTATGTTTGGAACCAACAAAGTAAGCATGCACTTGTAACATCTTTACAAAATAAGGCCCATTTAATAGTTGAAATGCTGAAGTCCCCCCCCCCCGTATGATTGCTTGCAAGCAGGTGGATGTGTGCCTCCATTTTGTTTGCAGGTGGGTGGATGCATGCCTCCATTTTGTTTGCAGACAGGTAGATGCAGACCTCCATTTTGTTTGCAGGCATGTGGATGCAGGCCTCTATTATATTTGCAGGCGAGTGGATGTGTATCTCCATTCTGTTAGCAGGCAGGTAGATGCAGACCTCCATTTTGTTTGCAGGCATGTGGATGCACGCCTCTATTATATTTGCAGGCGAGTGGATGTGTATCTCCATTCTGTTAGCAGGCAGGTGGATGCAGGCCTCCATTTTGTTTGCTGGCAGGTGGAAGCAGGCCTCCATTTTGTTTGCAGGTGGGTGGATGCGTGACTCCACTCTGTTTGCTGACAGGTGGATGCAGCCCTCCATTTTGTTTGCGGGCGGGCGGACACGTGCCTCCATGTTGTATGTAGGTGGCTGGATGCAGACCTCCATTTTGTTTGCAGGCAGGTGGATGCAGGCCTCCATTTTGTTTGCAGGTGGATGGACGCGTGCCCTCATTTTGTTTGCTGGCGGGTAGATGTGTCTCTCCACTTTACAGGCGGGTGGATGTGTGCCTCCATTTTGTTTGCAGGCGGGTGGATGCGTGCCTCCATTTCGTTTGCAGGCAGGTGGATGCAGTCCTCCATTTTGTTTGATGACCGGTGGATGCAGGACTCCATTTTGTTTGCTGATGGGTGGATGCAGGCCTCCATTTTCAGAATGAGAAGGTACAGAGAAGCACAAAAACTAAGGAAGCAGTCAATGGTTGAAAGTGACCCATCCAATAAAACAAAGGATGAAGAACAGAAAAAGGCACAGACGGTGTATTGGAGGGAGAAAAAAAAAAAGGCAACAACGAGCCAACATGAGTAATCAAAAAAAGAAGATGAATAAATGAGAAGAAATTAAGATGGTATCATGAGAATCGAGCTGCTGCCACAGAAACCACCGCCTTACCAGTGATCACCATCACCACCTTACCAGTAGTCATACCAGAAAAAGAACAACGTGTGACCCCAACAGTGCAATACCATGCTTCTCAAAGAAAGCCTGTTCAATGAGCACATAAAGCATTGCCTAAATCACCAAATAAATTTGCAGTCACAATTCAGAGAGTCATGCATCACTTTTCATCATCGAAGAAAGCTGCCCTGTCCAAGCACGGTGTGTGTCAAAGAAACAAACTTGAAGACAAAATGATATCTGTAGTCGCAGAAAAGCTGGCTGAAATCAAAAACAAAGGCAAGAAACGAGAACGTCATATACGTAAGGAATTCTTAAAAACAGTGGTTGTATTAAAGAAATACAAGCTGCTTAGGACTGTGAGCTCAACATTAGGGGTGAGTTGGAAGAGGCTCACGAAGGTATCTTGCATGTGAAAGTGCAACGAACAAACGACACAAGTCTGCACTGCCACAGGAAACTGAGTCGAGTGGAAAAATTCTTTGACGACTGCGCCACACCCCTGCCACACAAAAAGGCATTCTCTAAACAGACAGGCAAAACACACTCATACCTGGATAAACCAATTAATTGTCTTGACAAGGAATTTGTACAACAGAACCCTGACACACCACTAGGAGTGAGGAAGTTTGGAACACTACGGCCAAGGCACATTAAACTGGCAGCAGAGCAGAAACTTGATCAATGCTTGTGTGAGTATTGTATAAATGCTTCACTGAAGCTTTAGGCATTAAATTGTCTTGCCGACAGACATCAATTAACATGCTGTAAAATCCCAGATGTTTATAGGGCAGTAGAACTATGTCCAAAAGCACCATTTGAAAAGTTCTACAGGTTGGAGTGCATAGAAAAATCGTGCAAAAAATGCAGCACACACAATTTTGTGAAAAACAGTGGAGTAGCTACTCCAGCAACATGGGGAAGAAAAAACAATTGGCAGAAATGGGACACCATCAAAGTAAGGTGCACCGCTTATGGCATACAAGTGCAACAGTCATGGAAAGTATTAAAAGATAAAAGCTCTAAAATACGCCCACTAGTACAAATAATAAAAGAAGATCTTTTGATTCTGGGCCGGCACTTGCATGTGGCAGCATCAGCTTAGAACGATTAAGGAATTCACACCAAAAGGATGGGTTGTAATGGTGCTGGACTTTGTGGAGAACTACACCTGCAAACTACAGGATGAGGTCTAGTCAGCACACTGGCATCATGGGCAGGCAACACTTTATACTGTGGTAACGTGCTACTGTTGTGAACACTGTGAAACCACTGTCATGGAGTTACTGGTGTTCGTCTCAAGTGATCTGAAGCACGATCACTATACTGTGCCACATTTTGTGAAAACTGTAACCTCACACCTCATTAGTGTACGAGTGTCAAATATCATTAAGCAAGTGCACTTCACTGATGGATGTGGGGCCCAGTACAAGTCCAAATGGGCCTCTTATGACATTTCCTTGGCCAACAGAGAGTATGGCTTCGAAGTCGAGCGTGCTTTTTTTGGGTCACAACATGGAAAGGGATGGTCAGATGGTGAAAGCGCAGCAGTGAAGTCTGTGGCAAGCAGGGCAGTACAGTCTTGGCAAGCTGTTATTAGAAAGGCAAACGAACTGTACCAATACTGCTGCAATGTGCTGACAAAATAGCCTGAAAACTGATGGGTGCACTCACTTTAGGTGAACATTTTTCTGGGTGCAAAAAATTATATAAAAATAGAGACAAGACAAGATATAAAAGCAATGCCTGGGACATGCCTTGTACAAAGCGAAAAGGCGGTGGTGGATGGTGTGGTGCCCACAAGAAACTTAACATGCTTCTGCACACACTGTATTAAGGAAGACGGGCCTTTCAAAAACCGAAGTCATGTTGAAGATTGGAGAACAAAGAAATTAATATATTCAGCTGCATTGATGCCAGCCGCTGAAGATCCTCCCAGCACCACAGTGCCCACTGAAGCTCCTGTTGACTCCACAGCTGTGAATGTTGTCAGAACGGACACACTCCACAGCTTCCCATGCCAACCCTCGTCCTGGAGATCCTGCTCCATCATCAACCAGCATCACCACAGCTCCTAAAAAGAAAAAAACATTGTTAGACACAGAACTTGAGATGAACAGTTACTATGCAGATTACTATTCCAATTTGGGAAAGTAACAGTGGTGGATGAAATGAAAAAGTGGTACTTCTTGAAGTTCCTTCAAAAGCGTGGGAGTGTTTTCACTTGGCCGTGAAGGCAGGACAGTGACTGAGTGACAAGAAAAATAATTTTTCACGGACCAATAAAGTTTTGGGGAGAAGATGGGCACTACGTGATCAAATCAGATGAATTACAAATTATCTCTGAAAAATTAATCGAGATGGAATTAAGGACTTTCTGTTATGCTGTTGTGACCCTATAACAATAAGGTGGAGTTCGGGGAAATCATTCATTAGTGCACTGCATTAGTTTTTGAAATTTATGTACATAGTTTAGTCCATAGTAAGTTTGGTCCATAGTTAATAGTGTGGTACACAGTAATCCACAGTTCGAGTTTAATTCGTAGTTATAGTCTGCAGTCATATTGTGTAGTCCATAGTAATAGTGTAGTCTGCAGAGACAGCGTACTCTTATAGCATTGTCATAGTGTATTCTGTAGTAAGTCTTATAGTTTAGGTTGTATACTTTTATCTGTAGACACAAGACAATGTATTTCCAAAAATGTTTTTTTAAATTTCATACGTTTGGTAAATATCCGGATGTTTTAGTTTAAAGTTGGGCTTTACTCAGTGGTGTTTAGTCTATAATACATAATTTTTTTAAATTGTATTTTTTTTGTATTTAAATGTACAGTAAAAACCTTTTGGAGCTTCAGCCTATGTTTCCCGTCTCTTACTGCATATGCTGTAGTAAGTCAAGGGTCATTGTTGCATCGCAACATTAGGTAAATGGCTCCTGTCCACGCCCAGAGTTTTATGTCCCCAGTTACATGCATGTCCACAGTTTTATGTCCTCAGTTACATGTGCATCCCCAGGTTTATGTCCCGTTACATGCACATTTTTTTAAATGTTTTTTCTCTGAACACGGCGAGTGATTTATCTCATAACATAATAAATATTGATTAGGTAAGTAACAGCATACAAAAACAATAACAATTTTGGATAAGTTAGGCATTTTAAAAAATGTTACAATTTGGTAGCCCTTTCTCATGCACTGACCCTAACAGCAACCAAAATAAATGCTTTCCAGGAAAGAAAGCATAGCTCGCAAGTCGTGGCTGGCTCAAAATGAGACAGGGCTAACTTCTCCAAAACAAAATTCATATCCCAGTCCAGGACAGGAGAATGGACTGGAGGTTTCAGATGCAGGATGCCCCTTGAAAAGATGCATGAAACATACAGTTGAGCCAAGGTGCAGTCACCCACAGGCTCACGGAAGGCCAAAACATCTGAAAGGTGGAACTTGAGGGAACAGTACTGGAGGCTGGAGTCCGACAATGATATCAGGTAATCCAAAATTGGGCTCACCGGACAAGTGAAAGGGTCCAGACCATGGCAGCTGAGATGGCAAACCCCTTCCACTCCATGGCATAGCCAGCTCGAGTGGAGGGTTTCAGAGCGGCCAACAGGACATCCGCCACCCTATGGGAAACCCCAAACCTGGTGATGGCTACGTCTTCAGGAGCCAAGCATTCAGATGGGGGGACTTGAGGTTGGGAAGGTACCAGGACACCTGAGCCTGCGTCAGCAGATTCTTGCAGTGAGAAAGACAGACTGGAAGTTCCTCTGCTAGCTGTTGTAGTAATGGAAACCATATCTGATGAGGCCAAAATGCAGCTACCAGGATCATGCTGGCCCCCTCCATCTGAAGTTTGATTAGCACCCTCTAAATCAGAGGAAATTGAGGGAAGGCATTAAAGGAACAGTTCAGTAACGGAAGAACTTACCGTAACAGTAGATCTGAGAGAAAGGCTCTTGCAGTAGGTACCAACATAAAGGACTAAGCCACCAGGCGTTAGGACCACATGGAAAACTTTTAGCTAGCAGTGCCCAGCGGGGGACAAGCCCATCCAATGTCATGTGATTGACATCAGCGTAACACTATATAGTGAGTGGTTCCCACGCCCACCCTCCAGTTCTTCCGACAGAGACTTAGAAAGGTGTGACAGGAGGAAGGAGTGGGCTCCTGCAGTTATAAAGCTATGAAAGAAGTAGTAGAAGAAACCTGGGGGAAGGTGGGAAGGAAAGCGGTACTTACTGCAAGAGCCTCTCTTGAAGCTATACTGTTACGGTAAGTTCTTACGTAACTGTACTATCTTACTTTAAGAGGGCTCTTGCAGTAGGTACTAACATACAGGAATGAATCCCAAGCAATCAAATTCAGACAAGTCTGAGGCATGGGTGGTAGGAACAAGTCTATAGGAGACAGGGATCTGTATTTTATTTATTGAAATCTTGCATTCATACCTTTGAGCAGAAGCTGTTTACATAGGTTCTGTGTCACGAGACAAGTACGGTGCGTACAGACAAGTCATTGCTACAGATAAATTATACAATGTCAATTACAGCAGTATGCAAGACTACAATTATAAATGGGCTACATAACAAATGTCATCAGGTACAATATATACCATAGTCAGGTAGAGAAGTAAGTTAAAACAAGTGGACTGGAGGCGGCAGAGAGTTAGGGACAAGCTTGGTAGGTTTCGCCAAGGATGAGAGTAGAGGGTGAGAGGGAGGAAGAAGGGGGGTGTAGGGTGAGGCAGTGTGAAATGGTAGGTAAGGAAGTAGAAGGGAAGAAGTAAGTGCTAGACTTGGACTGCAGTGGCAGTGGACAGCTAAGGGGTGCAAGCTAAGTGCAGGCTGTTACTGAAATCACAGAGGGCTTAGTGGTAGCACTCACATGTGGTGCTGGTACCAAGGTATTGTTGCAGTTTGCGCTTAAAGAGACGTATTGTAGTAGCAGTAGTTAATTCAGGTTGAAGGGAGATCATCCAAAGCGGAGCTTGGTGTGTAAAAGCACACTGTGCAAGAGCTGTAAAGCATCTGGGGACATTAAAAACGTGACCGTTAGAACTTCTGGTATTTCGAGAGGGCTGATGAAAGGTTAGTAGGTTCCAAACCCCTATGAGCAGCATTTCAAGACAGATCTTCTTGGCTATCAGGCAAGTCTGCTAGTGGATTCTGTCGTTTAACTGAAGACAGTTTGCTTGTGTATAAAGATCACTTGTGTGCTAATCACACAGCACTGGTGAGAAGTTGACATGCCTTGTTCAAGACTGTCGAGAGGCGTCAGAGGGCCATGTCAGTGGCTGCCCCCGTACATGACCAGTCCACAATCAATTAGCGCTAACACTGAGCCGTGTGTACAGCCAGACTCAGAGCATCATGTGTAAGACAATACTTATGTCGACAGAGCATTCCAATTCTCACATTAATTGCTTTAGCAATATTGTCAGTGTGTGTGTGTGGCATATGAAAGGGTGGAGTCAACAGTGATGCCCAGATATTTGAAGTGTCGGAAAAGATTGAGAGAAGAGCCCTTGTTGCTCTTAATGGTTAATGGGAAGGCTTTGTGTTTGCTTAGGGAGCTGGTGTACAATATGGTCTTGGATTTTTTATAATTCATCATGAGTTTGTGATCCTCAAAACATTTTTCGGCAGAAGTAAATCCTAATTGTAGAGCCTCCTCCAGACATTCAGGGTGAAGGCTACTAGTATATATAACCGCGGCAGCATACAGAAGTATATGACCAAGACAGGAGTCGGGGTGTTTGTTAATGAATATGCTGAACAGGAGCGGACCCAGGATGGACCCTCGTGGAACACTTGAACGGACAAGACTGGATTCAGAAAGGACGTCTCCAATCCTTACTTGTTGCTAAGGTAGCTGCTGAACCATCTCGTGGTCTCTGTAGAGAGCCCGATAATAATGAGCTGATCAAGACGAAGGGTATGATTCACTGTGTCAAATGCCTTGGCTAAGTCTATAAATGTAACCCCTACCAGATGCCTTTGATCTAAAGCATAGTGACTGTAGCCAGTGAATTTCAGTAAGGCTGTGACAGTGCTGTGTCTAATCCTAAACCCATGTTGCTAGGAGATTATAGAGGTCCAGGTACTCAATCAGTTGGGTCCGGCACTATTCATTCAAGCGCCTTAGAGAGTGGAGGGAGGTTGGAGATTGGCCTATAATTACTGTGCAGAGTCCAATCACCATTTTTGTGCACTGGTGTTACAGTTGCTGATTTACACCTTTAGGGAAATTGTGAGTAGCAGGGAGACAAGTTAATTCTCTTAGGATTTTCTTGGGATTAGTCAGTAGGGATCTTAGGACACGAGTCCCTGAAGAACAGCTAGGCCAAGGCCAGCATGCTCTGCGCCTAGAAGCAATGTCTAAACTGTAATGCTTAGTGAAGGTATGGACAGAGCTCCAAGTGGCAGCCGCACATATTATCTGTGGCACAGACGTTCTTGAAACAAGCAGCAGAGGCAGCCATGCCCCTATCTGAGTGCCCTTTGACTTCCTCCAGAAGTGCTTTGTTATAGTTCTGATAACAAAAGTAATGCAGATAGCCAACCATTTGGACAAACAACTGTTCCTGAAACCAAGCCAACCATTTGGACAAACACTGTTTTGAAACCACAGCGCCCTCTCTTTGAGAGCAAAGGAAACAAATAACTGATCAATTTTAGAGACTGGCTTTGTCCTGTTAGTGCAGTAACAAAGAATTCTGTGTACATCAAGAGTATGTAGAATTGCTTCACCCCGATTGGAATGCTCAGGGTAGTACATTGGTAACCGAATAATCTGATTTAAGTTACAGAAACACAGAATTTGACGGCAGATAAGGACCGTTTGGCCCACCTAGTCTGCCCATTTCCCTAACGGATAAGCTGCAGATCCTAGTTAACCAACTGCCTATTTCCTCCTACCCCCCCACTAGAATTGCCTTATGTCTGTCCCATGCATTCTTGAATTCCCCCACTGTTTTTGACTCTATGACCTCCACAGGAAGGCTGTTCCATGTATTCACAACCCTCTGTGAAGAAATACTCTCACATTACCTCTGAGCTGTCCCTCTCTATCTTCAAATTGTGCCCCTTGTTTTTGCACATCTCTTTTCTGAAAGATGCTACCTCTTGGACTTTGTTGATTCCCTTGAGGTATTAGAAAGTTTCTATCACGTACCCCCTCTCCCTCCTTTCCTCGAGGCTATACATCTTTAGTTCATTTAGTCTTTCTTCATGTGTCTTCTGATGCAGACTCTGCATCATTTTTGTTGCCCTCCTCTGGACAGCCTCCACCCTGTCTATATCTTTGCGGAGATGGGATCTCCAGAACTGTACAGAGTACTCCAGATGTGGTCTTACCAACAGTCTGTACAGAGGGCCGACAACTTAGGATTTATATGCAGAGCCACCCGGTCTCTGTGAAAAATCAAATAAGGCTCCTTACGCATCAGGGCCTGAAGCTCGGAAATCCTTTGAGCCTAAGTAATGGCAACTAAAAAGAGTGCTTTCCACGAAAGGTAGCATGTCACAACTTGCAGCTGGTTCAAATGGGGACAGTGCAAATTTTTCCAAAATGAAGTTCAAGTCCCAGGGAGCAGCAGGGCTCCTGACTGGGGGTTTCAAATGAAGGATCCCTTTTAAGAATGTCTTGGATACTTCCAACAAGTCAAAGTTTTGCCATCCTCTGGAATGTGGTAGTCAGAAATGGCAGGTAAGTGGACCTTATGGGTCGAGTAAGTCCAAGGTCAGACAGGTGCAACAGATACTCTAAGACCTGCGGAACTGTGCCGGCCCAGAGGCGCTGAGGGTTGAGGCGCTGGATGCCACACCTTGCATCACGCGGCGCCCAGGTTCGGGAATGAGCCCGGGCTGCCGGGGGTCGGCAGGGGGGGAAAGAGACTGAGCGCCCGGTGGACTGCCATCTCTTCCCTGGGGAAAGTTGGGGAAGATGATCACTCAAGGAACGACCTCTGTCAGTGGCCGGAGGTAGCCAACAGCAGCGTCGTGGCATACGCCAGGGGGTGGAGCTGCCTTGGCAGCTGGGCTCCATAGGGGTGTAACGAAATAGAAAACCTTCCCTCCTCCCACTGATAGGCGAAAGTGCCTCCAAACCACGAACCACACTCCCGTAGTGGGGCATGGCTCTCCTCACCCTGTCTCCTCCACGGCCTGGTGCTTAACCCTATAGATAGAGCGCACTGGGTGGGGCGACCCTTCCCCGGAAGGTAGACCCTGGGGATGACCGGTGTCGATGGGGTGGGAGAGGAGAAGTCAGGGTCACGCAAGGATGTAGAGTTTGTGGTGTTGAGCAGTCGCTGGAGAGAGTTCGGGGGATACCAGGAGAGGGCGCAAAAATAGACCTGCGGAACCGGGCAGGAGAAGGGGTTCCACTCCTTGGACATGGCCCATATGGAAAATCTCTTCCACTTCATTGCATAGGTGGATCTAAGGGACAGCTTTCTGGCCTCGACTAGAACCTGTGCTACTGTGGAGGATACTCCAAAGCGAGTGGCGGCTATGTCAGTAGTTGCCATGCATGCAGGTGAAGGGCCTAAAGGCCGGGATGGATCAGGGTGGCTTGTTCCTGAGTCAGAAGATCTTGAAAGATGAGCAGAGGAATTGGGGATTCTACTGACAGCTGCTGAAGTAGAGAGAACCAAATCTGTCGCAATCAGTAGGGAGCAATCAGGATCATATGTGTGTTGCCTCTGCCTGTAGTTTCAGTAGAACCCTCTGTAGTAACGGAAAGTGACAGAAGGCATACATGCATCTCCCTGTCCAGCATAGAGGCAGCACATCTTGCTAGAAAACACCACACACTGGAGCAAGCACGCAGAAAGTTGGTAGTTTTGCGCTGGATGGGGGATGCAAACAGATCAAGGTCTGGTCAACCCCAACTGGCGAATATTTGGTTTACCACCGACTGTCTCAGCTCCCACTAGTGGGCTCTCGCTTGAGTGCAGCGGAGTGTGTCTGTCAGGATGCTCTGAACTTCGGGCATGTGCACTGCTGTGAGGAGGAGATTGTGTTATACTGCTCAGTACCATGCTCTCATTGCCTCGAGACAGACTGGGTATGAACGAGTGCCCCCTTATGTACCAGACGATGCACATATTTGTCTAGCAGGACCATGAGTGACTCTGGCTGGAGGAGGTGCTGGAATGCCTGTAGGGCATACAGCACTACTCTCATCTCCAGCACACTGATATGTAGCGACAGTTCGCTCCGAGTCCGAGAACCCTGTATCATATGGTTTCCCAGATGGGCTCCCCGTCCCAGTCCCGAGGCATCCGTCGTCAAGGTCTGGGAGGAAGGAGTGGGTTGAAAAGGGGCACCTTTTTGGAGGTTGTTCGGCTTCTGCCACTACAACAGGTCCAGAGTCATCAGGTTGGAGACCAGAATCATGTGATCAAGGTTGTCTGATCTCTGATCCCACTGTACTCGTATATGGAGTCTGGCGAGATGTATGGTCAGAATGGCAGCTGCCATGAGACCCAGCAGGCGAAGGATTGACTTTGTGGAGGTCCACTGCTAGGAAGCCACCAAATATGCTTGTTGACTGAGAGTCTCCACTCTGTCTTGCAGGAGGAAGGCTCTCCCCTGGACTGTATCCAATACTGCCCTCAATAAATTGGATGTGTTGTGAAGGGATAAGACGGAATTTGGAGTAACTGACTGAAATGCCCACCAGCTGGAAAAGGTCCAGGGTACTGGATACAGACCTGACCAGGCTGTCCCTCAATGGGGCTGAAAGGAGCCAATTGTCGAGGTAAGGGAACACATGGATGCCCTGTCTGTGTAAAGCCACAGCAACCACTGCTAGGCACTTCGTGAACACTCTGGATGCTGATGAGAGGCCAAAGGGGAGAGCTTTGAATTGAAAATGTTCACCCTGAAAAGTGAATCTGAGAAATCCACGGTGGGATGGGAAGATGGGGATATGTAGGTAAGTATCCTGCACATCCAGAGCACAGAGCCAATGTCCCTGATGTAGGAAGAAAAGAAGGCCCAGTAAGGAAAGCATTCAGAACTGCTTGTACTCTACAAATAGGTTCAGACTGCTGAGGTCCAGTATTGGTCTGAGGCTGCCCATTTTCTTGGGGACTAGGAACAAGTGTGAGTAGTAACCCCTGCCCATCTGACTCTGAGGAACTGGTTCTATTGCTGCTTTTTGCAGCAGAGAGACAATTTCTTCGCTGACCAAATGGATATGACTCAGAGGATAGTAAGAGGGACCAGGAGGCTGCTCTGGTGGTCTCTGTAGAAACTCTACTGTGTGCCCTTGGGCTACGAGTTGTAGTACTCACGAGCTTGCTGTGATTGCCTCCCAGGCCGGTAGGTGGTTTGCAAGCCTGCCTCATACTGGTTGGTTCCCCTAGATCTTGGTCTGGGGGTGGGAGGGGTTGCAGCGAGCCAGGAGGTGGTGAGGAGGGTGGAAGGCGCGGCGCTCGAGGTTCTTTGGGTCTTAGCCAGGGGGAGAGGGGGGTGCCCAATGTCAGTTCTGACATCAGTTCTGCTGTTGCCTTTGCTGTCATTGCTACTGGTGACGAAAGGGCTGCTTAGGCTTTTGAGGGGGCTTGTTCATAAACTGGACAGAGCGCAAGGCTTTGCCACTGCCCTGTATGTCTGTGATGATGTCTTTAACAACTCCTCCAAAAAGAATAAGGCATTCTGGATGGCTGATTGGACCTCAGGTGCCAAGCCAGAGATCCTCAACCAAGAGTGCCTGCGTAAGCTGACAGCCGTAGCAGGACCCCTTGTGGAGGCATCCACCACGTTGTAAGTGGCCCCCAGTGTGTGTCGGCAAGCAGATCTAGCTGACCTCACCATACCAGCCATTTCTTCCTTTAGCTCTAAGTCAGGAAGCTTTTACAGCTTAGATTCTAGCTGACCCAGAATGGATTTTTAGTAGACCACCATACGAGCAACATAATTCAGTGCTCTAATGGTCAGAGTGGATGAAGAGAAGCATTTGTTTTTCCACACTGATCCAGTACCTTTGACTCCTTGTCAGGAGGAGAAGTACTGAGGTGTTTTTGTTTGAACGAACGGTCATGGGCAGCACTAATGACCACAGAATCGGCCTTTGGATGGACATTAAGGTGGTCCTTCCCTTCTGGCGTCTGGTATATCCTGTCTGCTTTCATTGCCACTGGGGCCAGTGAAGCAGGTTGTTTCCAAATCGTGGAGGCCAAATCCTCATGGGGGCCTATTCACGGTAGGATGAGGGTTGGAGATTGATTTGATAGTTCTACATGCTCTGTGAGCCTCTGGTATTAGGGATCTTGTTCCTCCGTGCACCAGTCATAGGCTACCTGGATCTTCCTGAGGAGTTCCATGAAGAAGGGATCCTCAGGGGGTAACTTTGGCGATTCTCTCAGTTTCGTGATCGACGGTGTAACTGGAGGCTCATGCTTCTCAAGCTCTGACATGAGCAGAGATTTTGCTTCATTCCACCACAAACAAAGCATCGCCTGCAGGTCCACCTAAGGTTGGGCTGGAGGTGGTGGGGGCTGATGCCCGTACCCTGGCGTCTGATGGCCTGGCACCTGATAATAAGGTGATGGGTCGGCCCCGATGAGGGGACTGTTGGGCCTGGCGATGGATCCAGCGGAGGAGCCGAGGGGCCCAATGGAGGAGGGACCGCATCAGGCCTGACAGTGGCCTGGTGGGACCTGAAGGACCCCGTGGAACTGGAATAACCGTCATCTGGTCTGGCGGTGAGCCAGGCATCGGGCGATCTGGCGTCGGCAGTAGGCTAGTGCCTGATGGCGGTCCCTCTCCCACATCCGGATCCCATGGTAGTGGGGAAACCGGAGGAACCACCTCTAGAAGAGGAGAGGTAGAATCCCGAGGGGGTGGGGAGTACCCTCCGGGATCAGCTAGTCCGGTTCCTCGATGTCAGGCCTGTTGTTTGGGCCTGCCAGAGGAACTGGGGCTTGGTGCACGTCAGAGGAGCCAACGTTTGACTTACCAGCCGTACTACTCACCGCAGACCCCGAAATCTTGAGAGGTCTAAGGGTAGTAGATGGCTCCTTTATGCAGGAGACTCCCATCAAAAATGAAATTGGTCCCGGGGGGGGGGGGGCAACAGTGGCAGAGGCAGCCTTGGCAGTAAGGACACCCCCATGGGGGGGCCGTGTCTGTGGCTCCAGGAGGCGACTGCAGATGCAATGAGACCATTCCTGGTCCTGATGTCTCTCCTTGTCCTGCTTCTTCTTGTGATGACCCTCTGGGGAAGCAGAAGAACTCCCGAGTTTCTTCAGCTCCTTCTCCATGGATGCCATTTTAAATTTAAGTAAATGGGCTTCCAAGGTCTGCTGACAGTGTTTCCGTGTGGCCTGGTTAAATCCTTGGCAGGCCTCACAGTCCTCAGTCTTGTGCTCTGGTCCCAGGCAGAAAAGGCAGAGGGAATGGCCATCTTTGTGAGGGAGTGTAGTCCCACAGGAGTCGCACTTATTTTTATGCAAATCAGGAGGTGTCGGAGACGACATGCACAATGAGCTAACAACACTAATACTTTATGAGAAAAGATAGTTAAATTAGAAATAAATGAGTAGAATATTTATCCAAAATGGTGTTGACTGAAGCAACGTTCTCCGCGAGGTCCAACGTGTGCAGGTCGATGGTGGGAAAGAACTGGAAGGCGGGCATGGGGACCACTCACTACATAGTGCCATGTTGACACTGGTCACAATGTCGGGTGGGCAGTCCCCTGCCTGACACCGATAGGTAAAGGTTTTTTGTGAGGTCTTAGCACCAGGCAGCTTAGTCCCATATGTTAGGTACTGCAAGAGCTCTCTCGAAGCAAGTTCTCCCGCTCCAGAAGAGGGACGTTTTGTCAGAAAACAGGCCCCAGTGTCGTGGCTCGGGCCTAGGCAGAGAAAGCAGGCCTCATGGCCATCTTTCGACAGTATCTGCTTGCCGCATGCACACTTCAATCTTCATCATTTGACTGAAGAAACAGACAACAGAGGGGATGACATGAAGGAAAAGAAAAAGTATTTTTTGAAAGAAATAAATAAAAAAATGCTGGATGTGCGATGGCGGTCGAACTGTAGCAAAAAGGCATCCGAAGAGACTGATGCAAACTGGCTGACAGTGGGAAAAGAACTGAAGTGGGAGTGGGGACCACCCCTTTTATACCATCGGCTGACGTTGGGGTGGGCCGAGATGGGAGCCGGTCCCCCACTGAAGACTGCTAGCCAAAAGGTTTCTGTGGGGTCCAGGCGCCTGCAGGCTTAGTCCTTAAAGTTAGTGTCTGCAACAGTCTAACTCAAAGTAAGACCTGGGCAGTTTTACATTGAGTGGGGACGCAAAAAGGTCCAACTCAGGACGACCCCATCTGTCGAAAAGACCTTCTGTGATGAAGGAGAGAAGCTCCCACTTATGCATGCTGGGCTGCATCCGGCTGATGCTATCTGCCAGAGTGTTTAGCACTCCTGGGATGTGAACCGCTGAGAGAGTTAGACCCATGGTCTAACACCCAGTACCACACTCTCGTGGCTTCCTGCACAGGAGATACAAATGTGCCCCCGGATGTAATACACTACATCGAGGCTGTTGGACTGAATCAACAGCTGCCTTGGGAGAAGATGGTTCTCAGAGGCCTGCATGGCATACAGGACTGCCAGCATCTCCAGGACATTCATATGCAGGAAAGATTCGATCTGGAACCAAGAGCCCCGAGTCTGAAAGGGACCAGGATGAGACCCACGGCCCAAACTGGAGGCATCCGTGGTGAAGTTATGCTAGGGGAGGAGATTTGGAAGGGGACCCCTTACAGCAGGTTCAGGGGGTCTATCCATCACTGGAGTACCTTGCGGATTGGTGAGTTGACCAGCACTAACTGATCTAATTTGTCTGTGCGCTGGTCCCATTGTACTCGGAGAATCTGCTGGAGGATGTGCATGTGGAGTCTGACCAGTGGAATAGTGGGAATGGCCGCAGCCATCAATCTCAACAGTTTCAAGAACACCCTCGCAGGGATATAATGGCTCTGGGTGTCCTCCTGAGCCTGGGCAATAAGGCACTCTCTGTCCTGTTCTGAGGCAGAAGGGCCTTTCCCTGCACTGAGTCTAGCACCGCCCCTATATACTGCAGCCTTTGGGACGGGACCAGGACTGACTTGGGCAGGCCGACCGTAATGCCCAGGGAGAGAAGCAGCTGAAGAGTTCTCTCCAGAGTCTGAAGGAGTTCTTCCCTGGATGAAGCATTTAGGAGCCAATCATCCAAACAGGGGAAAACATGTAGTTCCTCCCTTCTGAGAGCTGCAACTACTGCTGCCAAGCATTTGATAAAGAACCATGGTGCATAATACAAGCCAAAGGGCAACACTTCAAATTGGTAATGCTCACCCTGGAAAAGAAACGGGAGGAATCTCTTGGGTGGAAACACTGAGATTTGCAGGTACATATCCCACAAACCCAGAGAACATAGCCAGTCACCCTGCCTGAGAAGGGACAGCAAGCCTGGCATAGTTACCATTCAAAACGTTTTGTAATGGACATACAGATTGAGATCCTTGAGGTTTAAGATGGGCCTCAGGTCTCTAGTTCTTTTGGGGACCAGGAAGATCCTGAACTGAGTAAAATCCTGTGTTTCTTTGGCACTGGCTTGATGGCCTTTTTATTTATTTTGTGCATAAAGGACTGTACCTCCTCCCACAGAACAGACAGGTGAGTGGGGGGGGGGGGTTAGGTGGAGAGCGCTGGAGGAGTCTCGGGGCAGCTCAAGAACTTCAGAGTGTGACTCTCTCTATAATTTGCAGAATCCAGGCATCCGGACGTGATGGATCTCCACTGACTGAGATGGAGAGAGAGAACTGACCTCTGACCACCACCTCTTGGAAGGGGAAAGGGGGGTGGGGGGCTGGCAAGGAGTCAAGCAGAGGCGGATCCAGCTGCCCGGGCTGGCCCATAACTCCTGGGACCCTTGGCAGCGGCACTGACAGAGGAGGGGTGGGGCAAGGCAGTGGAGGCTCTGCATTTGCCTTGGGGCCCAGAGGCTGCTCTGAATTTGTGGGACACCTTCCAAAAAGGAGGCCACTGTCTGGCTCTTGGGTTGTGCATGACAGAGCGAGTGGACAGACTTGATAGTCCTGCCAGATGCCTGCAGCTCATTTATGATGTCCTGCACATCTGGATCTAACAACTTGGGAGCCATTAAAAGGGGCACTGAGCACCTTCTGCTCAACATCAGCAGGAAAACCCGAAAACCTCAGCCAGGAGTGCCTACAAAGGCAAATGCTGGTGGCAGCATCCCTGGCACTAGTATCTTAGATATCACAGAGGGCTGGCAAGAGGTGCTTACTAATATCCTCAGCATTTTTCAGGCACTTAAGAACCTCTTGTTTGTGGGTAAATTGGGAAAGGCCTAGCCCTACTTCCAAAGGGGGTATATAACCATAAGAAGAGTAGTTTGCAGTCCTCAGACCAAGTGTGAAGGAGGCATAAACCCTCTTGCCCCAGAGAATAATCCTATGTGATTTTATGTCAGGGGGAGGGAGCAAAGGTACTTGGGCACCTTGGACCCATAATGGGCTGCCTTTATAACCACAGAATCTGTCTCCAGTTGGGCAGCATAGTGTGGAAGACCCTGAGGGGCATGATATAATTTATTAGCCCTGTGGGGCACGGCTGGTGCTATATCAGGCCTTTGTCAGGCTGCAGCTGTAGCATTCCACAGTGCAGGAAGGATAGGAGGAATCACATTAGGAGAAGACTCTGGAATTTCTAAGAAATCCACCAGATTTCATCTGGTGGCATCCTCCTCCTCCTCAGTATGGAAGCCATGGCTGCACAGCTGCTTCATCACATTGAGAAGGCAGGGTCCTTACTGTGGTCAACGACAGTGGACTGCTGCATCGATGGAGGAGGGCTTGACAGCACAGGAAGCAATGACCTGTCTGACGGGCCCCAAGAGCCTGAACAGCCCACAGTCGAAGACCTGGGGAAACATCAGGCCTCGATGGAAGGGCTGTCGATGCCGGTCCCATCGTCGATGAAGAGGTGGTCAGCGACCTGGTGGTCAATGTCCATCCCCCTTGCACATCAGGTGGAGGTGTCGTCAGTAGGGGTCTGGTAGAACTAGAGGCCTGGACAGTAGGCTTAGGCATCGCTGCAACCGCAGCTAGTGGAGTTACTTCTGGACGATGAAGAGGAGGCCATCGGGAGCATCCCTATTTCTGTCCTTTTAGTGACTTATCCCCAAGGACTAGACTCGGCTCTTAGTGGCCTGGGAGCTCGATGACCCTACCAGCGACTGGGAGGGAGAGACCCCGGAGGACCCCTGCCCAGAACTGGCTACCTGTTGCTCCATAAGGAATTTTGTGAGAGCCTTTTTGCGTCGCCTGATGGTGGTTTGATTAAACTTCTGGCAGAACTTGCAGTCCGAGGCAACATGACTAGGCCCAAGACAGCAAGAAAAAAATGACTCACCATAGCAATATTGTTTCTTCTAATGGAGTCTTGCTGTATTCAGACATAATGCAGTCAGCCCCAGCACTTGAACTGCCCTGGAGAGACAAAGAGTTAACTCTATGCAGAAGCATAGAACGTTGAGCTCAAGCTTGGTTTTCAAACCTCTGTCTGTGGTACTTCCCAGTGTAACCGTCAGATTCTTACGAGCAAACTAATATATTATCGTATGGAAATTGTTCAAATAGCCAAAGGGCAAAAGATTCTTTTTGGGCCCAAAAGACTCAAGTCGAGAACCCAAGAAGAAAGGTAGTGACAATATTTAAGCATAAAACACCAGAAAAAATAATGACATCATCTACCCCACCCAAGAGGGAGGGTACAAGGTACACCCCTGAGGTGCAACACTGTACCTGCCAGCCCACTTCCCAAAACCCAGGTTCTGAGAGGGAAGGCAGGGGAGGTCTGAATACAGCAAGACTCCATTAGAAGAAACATTACTATAGTGAGTAATTTTTTTTTCAAACAACATGAAGTCTTGCTGTATTCAGACATAATGCAGACCACCAAGCAGTTCCCTATGGAGGAGGGAATACAGAACCTACTTTGGGAAGAGGCTCTGCAGTACTGCTATGCCAAACCTAGCATCACTCTTAGCCTGGATGTCCAGGGAGTAATGCTTGGTGAAAGTATGTACTGTTTTCCAGGTGGCTGATTTACAGATCTCTAACAAAGGTATATCTCTGGCTGCAGCTAGAGAAGCAGCTGTACCCCTAGTCGAGTGAGCCCTCAGGCCTGAAGGGGGTGTCCTACCCAACTTGTCATAACAAAATTGTATACAAGAAATAATCCACCTGGCAATAGTTCTTTTAGTGGCAGGCTTACCTTTCCCCACTTCACCATAAGTGAGAAACAATTGAAGACAGTCATTTCTATATGCCTTAGTATGCTCAGTGTAGTAGCTAAGGGCCCTCTTAACATCCAGACTGTGTAACCTTCTTTCACCTGAAGAAGAATGGCCAGTGAAAAACACAGGGGGAGAGATAAAGACTGGCTCAGATGAAAATCCGATACCACTTTGGGAAAGAACCTCCTATTGGTTCTTACGACCACTTTGTCCCTATGGAAGGAGATGAAGTCAGGTTCACCTCACAGAGCCTGTAACTCGTTAATCCACCTGGCAGAAGTAAAAGCTACCAGGAACACAGCTTTCCTGGTCAAGTACTTCAGTTCGGCCGAAGCCAGAGGTTCAAAGGGTGGCTGCATAAGCTGAGCAATGCAGACATCAAGATTCCAAGGTGGTGTGGGCTCCCTAAAGGGAGGGTTAATGCGAACCAGACCTTTGAAAAACTTTCTGAAAACAGGATGAGATGCCAAGGAAGAGCCCTTCCCTACTGAGAGGAATGCAGAGACAGCTGCTACATGAACCTTCGAAGTGGCAGGCCTAAGGCCTAGACCATTCAGATGAACTAGATAGTCTAAGGTTGTGGAAATGTCATCAGAATCAGGCAGGATGCTTTTCTGAGAGCACCAAATACTGAACCTTTTCCATTTGGAGTCGTAAGTTTTTCTAGTGAAAGGTTTCCTGGAGACCTTCAAAATATCCAGAACTCCCTGAGAAAGATGGAGTGCTGCATATTCTAACTCTTCAAGAGCCAGGCCTTGAGATTGAGAGACTGGAGATTGGGGTACCAGATCCGCCCCTGGGAGAAGGAAAGGAGATTATTTGTCCTGGGCAGAGACAGGGACGTGACACTGACAAGGACAGCAGTAGAGGATACCAAGGCTGTCTGGCCCAATCTGGAGCCACCAGCAGCACTGTGCAGGGTTGAGTCCTGATCTTGATCAGAACTCTGAACAGCAGAGGGAAGGGAGGGAAGGCATACAGAAACCTGCCCTTCCTGTCCAAAAAGAGAGCATCTTGGGGAACCGTCCCCAGGACTGGAGGTCTGCGAGAAAACAGAGAAAGTTTATGACTGTCCGTTGCTGTAAAGAGATCTATCTCTGGAGAGCCCCACCTAGAGAAGATGACCTTCAGGATGTGAGGATCCAGGGACCATTCGTGACGTCCCCATGAAATTCTGCTCAGAGCATCTGCTAGTACGTTGTCCTTCCCTGGAAGGTGAACTGCTACCAGAGTAGTCTAAAGATAATAGGCCAGAGACCACAGCTTCATGGCTTCTGTGCACAAGGCCGAGGACTGAGTGCCTCCCTGCTTGTTGATGTACCACATTGTGGTGGTATTGTCCGTTCTGAATTGGACCACCTTGCCCTTGACTGAATCCGAGAAGCTCTGTAGGGCTAGGAAAAACCACCCTGAGTTCCAGGAGATTGATATGAAGGAAAGACTCTTGTGGAGACCAGACCCCTTGAGCTGTCAGGGCTCCCCACCCTAGGGGAGAGAAGCATCCATAGTTAGAAAGTACAGTTACGTAAGAACTTACCGTAACAGTAGATGATTGAGAGAGGCTCTTGCAGTAGGTAATTACATATAGGACTGACATCGGCAGGCGGCAGGACCCCACGGAAAAATTTATAGCTAGCAGTTCTTGGCGGGACCGCCTCACTGGAAGTTGGTGACCGGCCAGACGACGTCGGTATAAAGGGGCGGTCCCAGACGAGAGAGAAACAGACATTTCTAATGAAAAGGAGCTGAAGAAGCCTTAGGGGATGGAGCTGTTCCTGTGGCGTGAGCAGGTTATTTACTGCAAGAGCTCTCTCAAAGATCTACTGTTACGGTAAGTTCTCACGTAACTGTACTATCTTACTTCGAGAGGGCTCTTGCAGTAGGTAATTACATATAGGACAGAATCCCAAGCAGTCTGGAACAAATAAAAAGGCACCGGGAGGAGGAACTACTCCAAGAAGTAGCAAACAACCTTGCAAACCTCAAGATAGGAGGCCTTGCAAGACCGCTAACCCGAAGCCTGCTCTACGGCGAGAGGCAATGTCCAAACTGTAATGTTTAGTAAATGTATGGACGGAAGTCCAAGTGGCGGCAGCACAGATGTCTGCCGCAGACACATTCTTAAAACAAGCCGCAGAGGCTGCTACTCCTCGAGTAGAGTGGCCTCTGACTTGACCCGGTAGGGTCTTGTTGTACTTGTCATAACAGAAAGTGATGCAATGAGCCAACCACTTTGATAGGCATTGCTTGGAGACAGCATTGCCTTCCCTTTTGTGAGCAAAAGAGACGAACAACTGATCAGTCTTTCTGAGATCTTTCGTCCTATCGGTGTAGTATCTCAGAATCCTGTGGACATCCATGGTACAGAGCAAGTATTCTCCTTGGTTGGAATACTGCATGAAAAAGGCTGGTAATTCAATAGACTGATTTAAGGTAGACTCCGCTACCACTTTTGGGAGAAACTTAGGATTCGTTTGAAGAGCTACTCTTTCTTTGTGAAAGATCAGATAAGGGATTTTGCACATAAGGGCCTGGAGCTCGGAAATTCTGCGAGCAGAAGTAATGGCCACCAAGAAAAGCGCCTTCCACGATAAGAACTTCCAAGTCTGCGGAAGCTGCAGGCTCAAAGGGAGGAAGGGTAAGTTTCTCGAGAACAAAGTTCAGGTCCCAGGGGGGAGCCAGAGTCCGAATAGGGTGTCTGAGATGAAGGATCCCTCTGAGAAAAGTTTTAGATACCTTCAATTGGGCACAAGCCTCATCAGCGAAAGGGACATGGTAGGCTGAAATAGCCGCCATGTGGACTTTCAAAGAGGAGTGACTGAGACCCAGGTCAAAAAGATGACGCAGATAATCAAGCAGACTGGCCACAGGACAGGAGAAAGGCTCCACGTCCCTGGAGGCAGCCCAAATGGAAAATCTCTTCTATTTCATAGCGTAGGTGGACCTAGTGGAGGGTTTTCTAGCCTCCACCAGAATCTCGGCCACCTTAGGAGAGACGCCAAATCGAGACTGGGCTAGGTCTGCAGGAGCCATGCATGAAGTTGTAGGGACTTGAGTCCCGGATGGACCAGGGTCCCCTGATCCTGGGTCAGCAATCCTCGAGATAAAGGAAGAGGAAGAGGAGGAACCTCTGAGTATTGTTGTAGAAGAGAGAACCAGATTTGCCTGGGCCAGAAAGGAGCAATCAGAATCATTCTCGCTCCTTCCAATGCCAGTTTCTGCAGCACACGAGGGACCAGAGGAATTGGGGGAAAAGCACAGACTAATCTGTCCTTCCAGTTTAGAGACAAAGCATTGCTCCAGAAAGCGCCTCGCTCTGGAGCGAGCGAGCCAAAAGTTGGAAGCTTTGCGTTTTGGAAGGAGGCGAACAGGTCTATCTGTGGAGTCCCCCAAATCTGGAGGATGCTTTTTAGAACTTTTTGGTCCAGTTCCCACTGTGGCAGAGCCAAGAACCACTTAGCTTGTCTGCCAGGACACTGTCGACTCCCGGAACATGGATCGCCGTGAGGTGAAGGTTGTGAAGTGTTGCCCATTCCCAAACCCTCATCGCTTCCCTGCACAGCGGGTAGGACCGAGTCCCTCCCTGCTTGTTGATGTACCACACCACGCACATGTTGTCTGTTTGGACGGCTAGGTGGCTGGGAAGGATGTATTGGTGAAGGGCCTGGAGAGCATACAGCACTGCTCGAAGCTCGAGCACATTGATGTGGAGAGCTAGCTCCAATTTGGACCATAAGCCCTGGGTTCGGTGAGGACCCAGGTGGGCTCCCAACCTTCGCTTGATGCGCCTGTGGTCAGAGTCTGGGCGGGGAGGATGAAAAAAGGGGACCCCCCCCGGAATAGGTTCTCTCGAACCATCCACTATTGCAAGTCTCTTATCATCGGCGAGGAGATCAGTACTAGATGATCTAGGTCGTCTACAAGTTGATCCCACTGAGAGCGGAGAGTCCACTGAGAGATCCTCATGTGGAGGCGCATGCGCGGAACCGTTGGGATGGCAGCCGCCATAAGCCCCAGGAGACAGAGCACTGACCTCGCCGGAACCCTCCTGCATTCCAAAAGAAGGGAAATCTGGGACTGGAGGGAGGCCCCCCTGTCCGGAGGCAGGAAGGCCCTGCACATTGTCGTATCAAGGATTGCCCCGATGAACTGGAGTCTCTGGGAAGGGTCCAGATGAGACTTGGAATGGTTGATGGTGATACCCAGACCAGTGAAAACCTGCTGGGTGAGGAAGAGAAAATGCAGGAGTTCCTCCCTGGACGGGGCCACCAGGAGCCAGTCGTCCAGGTAGGGAAAAACCTGAACTCCCAAAGTAGGCAGGTGGGCTGCCACCACCGCCAGGCATTTGGTAAAGACTCGGGGAGCCGAGGAAAGACCAAAAGGGAGTGCCTGGAATTGGTAGTGGTCCCCCTGGAACGCAAACCTGAGGTACTTTCGGTGCGATGGGTGAATGGGGATGTGCAGGTAAGCATCCTGCAAATCTAGTGCACAAAGCCATTGGCCCGGCCGAAGAAGGGGCAAGAGGGTTTGAAGGGAGAGCATCCTGAACCTCTTGTATTCCACATACAAGTTCAAGGAGCTGAGATCGAGAATGGGTCTGAGATCTCCAGTCTTCTTTGGTACAAGGAAGAAATGGGAATAGTAACCCGTCCCGTGAAGGTGAGGGGGGACGGGCTCTATGGCCTGCTTCGCAAGGAGAGCAGAAATTTCTTCCTTGACCAAAGGAAGATGGTCCCTTGAGTAAGAGGAGTTCAGAGGGGGGTGACGTGGAGGTTTCTGTAGAAACTCTATAGAGTGCCCCTCTGCCATGATCTGAAGCACCCAAGAATCCGATGTTATCCTCATCCAACCCGGAAGGTGGAGGGACAATCTCCCTCCTACCGCTTCCTCCGTGGAGTTCAGAGGTGGTGGGAGAGGGAAGGAGTCAGGTGGTGTGCGGCAGCGCCGCAGCTGGGGCACCCGCTGCTTTTTTGGGCGGCAGGGGCCTGGCAGCTGTGGGGGCCCGACGTCTTGTGGCCCGCCTTCCCTGGGGTTTTGCTTGAGTCCGGCTGCGTCTGCGAAAGGGACGGCGCTGTGGGGGATGGGGACGGTACATTGAATCAACAGATTTGAGGACCGTCCCCTTCTCCTGCAAGTCAGTAATGATGTCCTTGACATCACCACCGAAAAGCACAGAACCCTTGTAAGGTGCTTCTTGAATTGCTGATTGCACCTCCGGGACCAGACCTGACACACGGAGCCATGCGTGACACCGAAGACTTACGGTGAACGCAGAGCTCCATCCTGCAGTGTCCACTGCGTCGTAGGTCGTCCTCAGAATGTGATGACTGGCCGAACGAGCAGAACGGATAAGGTCGGCTAACTCCTGCTTGACTTGGGAGTCAGGCAAGGAGTCAATCTTGGATTCCGCCTGGGTAAGGACAGCCTTATGGTAATCCCCCATATGTGCTACATAATTTAGGGCCCTGATCCCCAGTGTGGAAGAAGCATAGATCTTCCTTCCATACTGATCCAGAAGGCGAGATTCTTTATCCGGGGGAGACAAGCTCAAATGTTTCGGGTGTGCCGACCGGCCGTAAGCAGCGCTAATCACAACCGAGTCTGCACGGGGGTGAGAGTCTAAAAAGTCTACACCCTCCGGAGCCTGGTATAGCCTGTTGGACTTTTGAGGAAGTGGGGCTAAAGCAGACGGTTGTTTCCAAATGGTGGAAACAAGGTGGGCATGAGGCTCGATCCAGGGTGGCACTAGAGTAGGGGCCGTAAGGGGCAAGTCCAGATGTTCGGCGAGTTTAACCCGCTGAGGATCTGGTTCTAAGGAACGCCACTGATGGACTTCCTGGATCTTCCTGAGCAACTCCGTGAAGGAAGGATCCTCCGGAGACTTGGAGGAGTCCTCGGCCGGGGCTTGGACGGAGAGTGAGGCTCTTCGTCTTTCTCGGAACATCCATCGGAGGAATCCGAGGAGTCCGAGAGAGACGAAGAAGAGGAATTTGATGCAGAGTAAGACTCCCTAGTTCGTCTAAGGGGAGGAACGGGTTCCTTAGGGGGGATCCCTGGACGCGTGTCCTGCCCCTCTCTGAATCCCGAGGGGAGAGCTCGGGAATCCGGAGGCGGACAGGGAGAGTGCCGTCTGGGGCGTACGGGAGCCGGGGGTGGCACCGTCGCCGTAAGACGGCTCTCGACTTCCTTAGTGAGCTGAGCCTTGGTCTCAGCCCACCAGGAGGCCAGAGTCTCCTGGAGATCCACCGGCGGCCTAGGCGGCGGTGGAGGAGGACAGTTGTACGGATGATATCCGTAGGGTGAGTATCCGTAACCCGGCTGCGGGAATACCGGAGCTGGGCATTGCGGCGTCAGGTACTGCGGCGTCGGTGGAGTCGGCGCCGGGTAAACCGGCGTCGGATAAGATGGCAGACACCCAGGTACCGGAGGAGCTGCTGGAGCAGACGGCCCAGTAGGGAACTCCACGGGCGGATCAACCGTGATAGGCCCGTGGGGTGGAGGGCCTGATGGGAGAGGAATCTCTCCCACTGGCGTCAGAGCCGGCGTCTAGGGGGCTGGGCGCCAGATCCTGATCTGACGTGGAAAACATCCCAGCATCGCCTTGGGGACGGAGGGAAAACCTCGGGTCAGGCAGGGGGGGACTTGGGCTCCCGGATGGCAGCGAAGGCTGCGGGGAACCTGGGACGACAGGCGAGCAGGGTCTGTCGAGGCTCCGGAGCCGCGCACGCCGGAGGAGCCGACGTGGTGACTTAGGGGGTTGAATCCCGCGACGACACCAGAGGAGCCAGTGTCCCACTCGAGGGTCCTTCGTGGAGGCGGGCCGAGGTGGGAAGAGTCCGGTCCGAGGGAACACTGCCGGTGCCGCCCGGGGTCGAAGCGCCCAGCGCCTTCTCCCGCGGATGTCGGAGGAGCCAACGTCCGGCTTATGGGAGGCGCCCGCAACAGTAGGCCGCTAGCCTGCGGCAGTACTGGGGGCAGAAGCCTCCTTTTGCCCGGAGGCACCCGGTGGGCTCAAACGCGAACCCGACGGGCGGGCCGACGCCTCCTCCAAAGACTTGGAGGCTGCAGTCGGGCGATCCCCCGGAGGGGACGTTACTTTAGCCACGGCTCCAGCCGGAGTCGCAGAAGAGGAGGCCTTCTCCCGGTGCCTTTCTTTGTCCCGCTTCTTGTATCCTTCAGGACAGGTCGACGCCTGCCGAAGCTTCTTTAACTCCTTCTCCATTGCGGACATCTTCTTTTTAAGGAGATGGGCTTCTAGAGACTGCTGGCGTCGTCTGCGGGTGGCCGCACTGAAATGTAGGCAGTGCGGGCACTTGTCGACCGCGTGGTCGGGGCCTAAACAAAAAAGGCAGAGGGAGTGACCGTCTTTGTGAGGCAGTTGGGCGCCGCACGAGTGGCATTTATTTTTTGAAGGGGACGACATAAACCGACGTTCACCTGACGAATAAAATACAGAATACTGATACTTACGGAAAAACCGACGAAGCAACAGGACTGAGCCATACGAACTTCACTGCGAGGCGCTGCACGAGCTGATGGCAGGAAAGAACCGGAAGGCGGGCGTCTGGGACCGCCCCTTTATACCGACGTCGTCTGATGCCGGTCACCTGACGTGGGGGCGGTCCCCGCCAGGGACTGCTAGCTAGAAATTTTTCCGTCGGGTCCTGCTGCCTGCCGAAGTCAGTCCTATATGTAATTACCTACTGCAAGAGCCCTCTCGAAGTAAGATCTACCGATAGGACTTGAGGGAGAAATGGAACCCCTTGTCTGAGGTTGCCCTGGTCCAGCCACCACTGGAGAGCTTGGACCAGAGTCTGAGTCACTGGAATCAGTTTGGTAAGTGAATCCTTCTTTTGAGACCAAAAAGACCTTAGATGAAACTGAATGTCCCTCATCTGGAACCTTGCTCCCTGCACCACTGCCGTGGATGCTGCCATGTGGCCCAGGAGCTGGAGGAACTATCTTGCTGGGCAGGAGACCTGAGGTCGAAAGGAGGAAGCGAGATCCACTAGGGCCTTCACCCTTGCCAGGGGAAGGAAGGCTTTTGCTTGTACAGTGTCCAACTCTATGCCTATAAAGGTGAGAGTTGAACTGGTTCAAGGACAGACTTTGGAAGACTGAGAAGAACCCCCAAGGAGCTGAGTAGGTCCTGGGTAGCTTGAAGAGCTGACTTGACCTGTAAAGGTGACTGACCCACTAAGAGCCAATTGTCCAGATACGGGAAGATGGTGATACCCTGTCTTCTGAGATAAGCCACCACTACTGCAAGGCACTTTGTGAACACCCTTGGAGCTGATGTTAGGCCGAATGGCATGGCTCTGAATTAGTAATGGCCTGAAGGCAACTCGAACCTGAGGTATTTTCTGTGGGAGCACCTGATAGGAATATGGAAGCAGGCATCCTTGAGGTACAGAGATGCTAGCCAATCCCTTGGCCTTAGATAGGGAAGGATTATTCTCAGAGTTACGATTTTGAATTTGGTCTTTGAAATGTGTTTGTTCAAATACGTTAGGTCTAGGATGGGTCGCCACTCCGTTTTCTTTGGGGTTAGGAAGTACCCCTTAGATGAAACTGAATGTCCCTCATCTGGAACCTTGCTCCCTGCACCACTGCCGTGGATGCTGCCATGTGGCCCAGGAGCTGGAGGAACTATCTTGCTGGGCGGGAGACCTGAGGTCGAAAGGAGGAAGCGAGCTCCACTAGGGCCTTCACCTTTGCCAGGGAAAGGAGGGCTTTTGCTTGTACAGTGTCCAACTCTATGCCTATAAAGGAAGTAAAGTCCTTTTCGCTTGTGCTGAGTAGAAACTTTCTCTATAGCTCTGAGAGGTAGAAGAGGGGAAACTTCTGCCTCTAGGGCAAGGGTTTCTGAGATTGATGCAGGTGGAAAAGACCTGGCCCTCTTTTTTGGAAATTTTTTGAAGCTGAGGGCCAGTCCCTAGCTTACTACTTCCAGGACCCACTTGCCTGAGGTCACAGACTTCCAGGCCTGGAAGCAGTAAGAAAGCCGGCATCGTACTGGAAATGGGGAGTCGACCTGGGTTGACACATCAGGGTGTCTGCTTGGCAGGAGCCTTAGACTGAGGGAAGGAGGGAGCAGCCCTGCTCATCCCCTTCCTGACCCTCCCTCTGGAGAATCCCCTCTGTGGGAAGGGAGAGGAAGCCTGGGCTTGGTAAAAAGGCCTTTGAAAGGGCCTTCCCCTGCCCCTAGACCGCTGTTTGTGCGGAGTGACCTGTCTTTCCTTGGCCTGTGCACTCCTGCATGTGGTTCTGTATTCATCCATTTTCTTCATGTAAGCCTCTGTCTGCTCCCCAAACAGAGAGTTACCTACTACAGGAAAATCTATGGCCTTAGTCTGGGTATCCTGTGAAAGGCTAGTACATCTGAGCCAAGCATGTCTTCCGAGAGACACAGATGTAGCCATGACTCTAAATTCCACTTCACTGGAGTCCACAGCAGCATGAAATTGCATTTTGGATGCCTCAGTTCCATCAGTAGCCACCTCCTCCAGCTCCTTGGCTAGCTGGGGAGAGGCCTGTTTAGACAGTTCCAGAACCATATCCCATCTGGATTTCTGGTACCTGGCTGTGTAGGCCATATAAGCAGCCTGCCAGAGTCCCAAACAGGATGCCAAATACTGTTTTTTGGCCATGGCATCCACTTTTCTGGAGTCCTTATCCGGGGGTGTGTGAAGCCAAAGGAATGTTAGCCCTATAAAGGAACCCCACAGCTGAGCCCGTTAACAAATGCCTCCTGTCCATTCTCTTATCCACAGGAGGCACTGAATTAGGAGTTTGTAAAATTTTGCGAGTCTGTTTCCCCAAGGATTTATCAAGAGGGATAGACAGCCTTTTGGACTCTAGGATGTCCATCATTTCCACAAAATCAGGCTCTTCATCCTCCTCTGCAGCTTCAACCAAGGGAAGCTGCAGAGTTTCTGCCACCTTTTTGTAGAACAAAAAATGTGAAGGGGACTCGGAGAGCCTGGGAGGAGACACACCTGAGGGCCTGTCTGGGGAGATGTCTGGTTCAATGGGCACATCCAGACCTCCCTGGTCATCATCATCATCACCAGGATAGTCCTAGTCTCCCTCCCACTCCTCATAATAAGCATCTGGATCATAATCCGGAGGAGACGGATCCGACCAAACTGACCGCCTAACCGGCGGTACCAGTTCGGATGGAACCGGTCTAAGCGACTGAACAATACTAATCGCTTTGGCTATTTCGTCCGCGGTTGGAGCGTGAGATACAGGATCCAAACCGGCAGACTTACACCACTTCTTCTCTGACGGAACCGACCCCTCGGGATCGGCTCTCCTTTTGCCCGAGGAGGTATCGCCTAGGTCAGTAGGTGCCTCCTCAGGTTTGGCTGCAACCGAACCGGGCTGGCCATCCGGATCTACGGACTTCTCGGCCTCCCTTTCCTTCAGCCTACTCAGTCTTTTATCTAGAGTGGATTTAGGAAAGTTTTTACAGATTTGGCAGTCTGACTTGAGGTGGTCAAACCCCAGACAATAAACACAGATGAGCTGGGGGTCAGCCTTAGCAAAGGCCTCCCCACACTCAGTACAGTGTTGAAACCCAGTGGGACTGGTTTTCTTCTTGGGTTTCTCAGACATGGCCAACCTAACAAATTACCCTATTGCAGCTTTCAAGCCAGGTAATATAATAACAGATCGGTTACAAACCACGTCACGGGCTTTTTAAAAGAACCAGCAAAAGGTCTGGTTCTTCTGAAACCGATCGGTACTGTAACACCACACTAATCCCAGAAAAGATAAAACTAAAATTAACAAGGTCGGTTCCAAACCGGACCGACCAGAAAGAAACCAAAGAAAACAACAATTTCCACGTTTTCACCAAAATAAAACACAGTTACTACCCATCTACACATTACCTGTACCGTAGACAGAGGCTGGAAATCCGAAAATAACAAAAAAAATGCGGTTTAAACTGAATGCTTTACTTTTACCGAACCGAGCACAGGAAATCTCTGGAGTGACTTCACTGGTAGGTGGAGTAAAGAATCTGACCGTTACACTGGGAAGTACCATAGACAGAGGTTTGAAAACCGAGCTCAAGGTCAACGTTCTATGCTTCTGCACAGAGTTAACTCTTTCCTCTCCAGGGCAGTTCAAGTACTGGGGCTAACTGCATTATGTCTGAATACAGCAAGACTTTATGTTGTTTGAAACACAGAGAGAGTGCTCGTCTGAACAGGCAATCTTCTTTCTGCAGTGAAAGTGACGGAAGAGAGAAGTCGAAGGATTAACTCTTGACATAAACGAGGTAAAGGAATCGCTTTAGAAAAAAAGATTCTAAAAAGTTAAGTATAGAAAAGCCACAGGCAAAAACATGGTGGAAAACTTTGTGTTGGAACTTTTGCTGAGACCATGTGATCAAGTTGACGGTGGGAAAGAAATGAAGAGGGAACGGGGTCGCTCACGTCTTTATAGGGTTGGTAATGTAGGCAAATGACGGCGTGTGCAGCTCCAGTTGTACTGTTGAAAATCTTCCGTGTGGATCCTGCTTTACTGACAGTGAAGTTCCATCTGTGGGATCTAATGACTTAAGATGCCCCTGAAGAAAATCCAGACTGATTTCTTCAACTGGATGAGCAGGAAAATAGAGCAGGATAGGGCAGTAAAATGTGGACCACTTAGACTTCAGCAAGGCCTTCAACATCATACCACATAGGAGGCTTATAAGGAAACTGGGCAGTTAATGGTTAGAACCCAAGATGGTGAACGGGGTAAGGAACTGGTTGATGGACAGGCGACAGGGAAGTGGTGGCAAATGGCACTCACTCAAATGACGGGGAACGTGACCAGTGGGTACCTCAGAGCTCAGTGGTGGTACCAGTCCTCTTCAATGTCTTCACTAGCAACACTGCAGAGCTGAAAGGAAAGTATGTTTCTTTTCAGACAACACTAAAATCGGCAATAGGGTAGACACTTTGGTGGAAGGGAAGAGATCTTCAGTCCCTGACAGGGCACTCCTTCTCCAGCGGTACGGCACCTGCTAACCTCGCCGCCCGCTCTCCGCTCCAGCTAACTGACTCCCCAGATCTTCACCCCGACAGGGCACTCCTACTCCAGTGGTGCAGCATCTGTTAGCCCCGCCGCCCGCCCTAGCTAATCAGCTCCCCAGATCTTCAGTCCCTGACAGGGTACTCCTTCCTCTCCAGCGGTGCAGCACCTGTTAACCTCGCCGCCTGCTCTCTGCTCCAGCTAACTGGCTCCCCGGACCTTCATCCCGACTGGGCACTCCTTCTCCAGTGGTGCGGCACCTGCTCACCCTGCTGCCCACTCTCCGCTCCAGCTAACCGGCCCCCTAGACCTTCACCCCCCCACCCGACAGGGCACTCCTTCTCCTCCTCCAACAGTGCGACACCTGCTAACCCTGCCGCCCACTTTCTGCTCCAGCTAACTGGCTCCCCAGATCTTCAGCCCCTGACAGGGCACTCCTTCTCCAGCGGTGCAGCACCTGATAACCCCACCATCTGCTCTCCGCTCCACCTAACCGGATCCCCAGATCTTAAGCCCCTAACAGGACACTCCTCCAGCGGTGCAGCACCTGCTAACCCTGCCGCCCACTCTCTGCTCCAGCTAACTGACTCCCCAGGTACGATTCTCAGCAGTGCCTGTAATTCTGACTTTCAGTGCTTTCTCACTCCCTTCACCTGACTGGTTGGTCCATCGAACCTGCTCACCTGATTGGCTACCTTCATTCAAGGTTACCCCTACTACTACTACCTAAGCTAAATTTCCTGGCTAATCCTGGTACTGCTGCTATACAGCTGAATTTTCAGCCCAGCCTCCCACCCCGCCCCCGGACACTCTTTAAATCCTCTTTCTCCAGGAGCACCATCCCTTATTCTCTTATATCTGCAGGCACACTCCCTCTCTTAAAGGAGCGGATACTGGTTCACAAAACTCCTAAATTACCACTCTGCCAACTAAGAGTTACAACCTCACAATTTACTACAACTTAACCCGACATCTCAACTCCGACTACCCCGTACTACTTACATGCTCTAAATTTTGAAATACCCATCCCCAAACCTGACTGGGATCACTGCTATCTTCCTGCCCCTGGGACAAGCTGCTCAGATATGTCCTGTCAAAATCTCCCAAGGACAGTTCAGCCAGGCAATTGTATCTACCCTATCCCCCTGGCTCAGCTGAATACGCTCCTTGTCACCATGAAAGTTAGCAAATATAAACCCAATAACCACAGCAAATCCCAGGCGATAAAATACTTAAAAGATGTCAGCATTGAGACTAGCCTGGCTGCTTCTTCTGCTCTCAGGTAACATGCATCCCAACCCAGGACCAGGATCTGGAGCAAACATACCTATATCAGTAAAGAGGGCTAGTGTATTAACTATTGCAGCCATTAACATATGCAGCCTCTTGGCAACATCTGATGCAGTGCAGGTCTGGACAACACAACACAAGCCCAAGGTCCTCTCAATTGTGGAAACCTGGCTTACTCCAGGAACCTCTGACCCGGCAATCTAGCTCGAGAGCTATACAACCTTCAGGGTGGACAGATTAGGGAAATGAGGGGGAAGCTGTGTCATCCATGTTAAAGATATCCTCCAAGTCAGGGCACTTCCCATCCCACCTACTGGGGTTAGCTCCCAACTGCTTGCAGTCCAGCTGCAACTTGGTACCCAGGGGAAATGCCTTACCATAATTTCAGTGCACATTCCCCCTAAAAATCATTTGGATGGTTTCAAACTAGCTCTTAGCTACATATCTGAACCTCGCAATAACTCTGAAGTCTTAATGTTAGGGGATTTCAATATAAACTAGTTATCCCCGATGCAGCTCCATATATGGACGCCATCGTGGCAATCAATATGGTCCAACTTGTTCAGTCCCCCACCCGATTAAACTATCGCACAGGTACTAGTACTCTTATAGACTGGATACTAACTAACCAGCGGCAAAGAATAACTAGTACCACCGTACTAGCCGATACTATCAGCAATCACTCACCAGTTTCATGCACCTGGACAAATGAGACATCTAAAACCCCTCCCAGAACTGTAACCTCAAGAGTCTTGAGAAGAGGGCAACTCTCCTCTCTCATAACCCGCCTCAGCATGCAAGACTGGGCCACGGTCTTTGCTGCCGCTGACATGGATACTGCCCTCCAGTGCTTTATTAGCACTTTTAATATTGCCTGCAACAGTTATGCTCCCTTTAAAATGAGGAAAATGCTAGGATCCAGCAAGTCTTGGATCTCACCACAGCTCCTTGATCTTATAAGGACTAGGGATAATCTATGGCACATAGCCAAAATCTCTGGGTCTCACACTGACCTCCAAAACTACAAGGCCGCCTGGAATAAGTGCACCAGTGTCATCCGCCTAGCTAAGAGATCCCACTTCAAAAGTGAATTAAAAAAAACCTGGGGCGACAGCTGCAGGTTCTGGGAGAATATCAAATCTCGAACAGGACGAGCCAGTAAATCCTCTCCCTCACTACTCAGCATCGATGGTTTAATCACCCAAGATCCTAAAATATCGCTGATGCCTTCAATAAGGCTTTCACAGACCTCAGTGGAGTTCTTCTCCTGAACTTACTTCTCCCCAATCCTAGCGCCAACCTAAGCAACAGCTCAGTCCTATCAGCATGTACCACACCTCCTTTCTACCCGAAGAGACTCTCAACAGCTGATGTCAAAAAATGCCTAGGTACAGTCCTTGGTAAAAACAGATCCAGTGGTGACTCGCTCGACCGTAAGATCTCAGCTCTCACCCTGGATGTTCTCCTTCCCCCTAACCAAGATCCTAAATCTCTCACTAACAACAGGCAAATTCCCCCAATAGTGGGAAGCTGCGGTGGTTACAACAATCTTCAAAAGTGGTGACAGATCTAACCTCGTCAACTACTGGCTAATCTCAATTCTTCCCCCCTCTCTCCAAAGTCCTAGAGAGAACAGTTTACTACCAGTTAGTGGAATACCTAGACAAGTACAACCTTCAATGCCCTGAGCAGCATGACTTCAGGAGGGCACACCGTACTTCCACGGCCTTGGTAGAATTTACTGGCTATATTCACGAAGCACTTGATTGAGGGCTTTTGGTGGGGGCTAAGTTCATAGACCTCACCAAAGCCTTTGACACGGTTAATCATAACTTGCTTCTCAACCAACTGACCAGCATAGGGATATCTTCTGATTCCCTGGGCTGGTTACAGCGTTACCTCTTGAACAGAAAACAGCAGGTTAAGATCTACAATGTCTTATCTGACCATTAAAACATCACCACAGGAGTACCCTAAGGCTCCATATTAGGCCCCCTACTATTTAGCCTCTTTTTGAATGAGCTACCAAATATTTGCCTGCTCAAGATCCTATTATATGCAGATGATGCTGTGCTTTCTTTATACCTGCCACTCAGCTCCAAGAACTCTAGAAAAAAGGATGCAAGATGACTTCAGAGCAGTTGAAGAATGGTTCCTTAACTCCAAGCTATTGCTCAATTACAAAAAGACAACTATGTTGTTCGCCTCTCTCCAAAACCGACATTAAGTCCCACCTATTCAAAATACATAACAAGCACAAAATACTTGATCTGGTTAATAACTTTAAATACCTCGAGGTCTTCCTTGACTGCTCCCTTTCACACAGCTTACACAGTGGTCACGTCACCAAGGCTGCCAGTGCCAGAATAGGCCAACTTTAATTGGCACAGACACTGCCTTATGGAGAGTGCCATCAAACTAGCAGTCAACAGCTCGGTGTTGTCAATCATAGATTATGGCCTGGTAGTCTATGGAGCAGGCACTGACACTGCCCTAAAAATAATTAAGACTGCCTTAAACAAAGCTTGTAGACTCATTCTGGGTGCAGATCGCCTAACTCACACATGTGAGTGTACTCCAACACTGGATGGCTAAACTTGAACAACAGGATCCAGTACCAGGTTTACCTGCTAGCTAAAAAAATCCAGTCTTGGCCTAGCACCCCCCTAGGAGTGTAAAAACTTCTCAACCATTCCACTGACTCGTGGCTGACCATGGGTTCCAGCTAAGCTGCCTTCCATATTTTGTTTCACCATACTTCGCAAGGGCAGTGAACCTTCAAATACAGGGCCCCTCTTTGGCTAAATTCTCTCAGCACTGATCTGATTATGGAACCAAAACTAGGTCCCTTTAAATCCAAACTGCAAATGCACCTGGCTGCCCTCAGTAAGTGTGACACAAACACCTAATGCCACTTTTGGCATAGGCTCCCACTTCCTGTTGAGCACTTTCCCCCTTCTCCCCCATCAGCTTAAACCACAGGCTTTCACTGATACACCACCATTCCTTCTTGAACCCCCCAAAACACCTTATCATTCAATCACCAAGTGTATCCCACTCTTGCCCAGACCCTCTTAACTCAAACACCGTAATTCCATCTTCACTCCAGTTTTAACTAACAAAACCCTGTGGGTGGATCCTCTCCTATTTCCAACCAACAGCTGTTCCCCTCATCTACCCCCACTTCCTCCTGTAACCTTTTTTTCCAGAAATAACTCTGTGACCACTTGCCTTACCTTTATAGCTTGTCTCTATAAAGTACAGTTATGTAAGAACTTACCTTAACAGCAGATCTTCGAGAAAGGTTCCTTCAGTAGGTCATAACATGAGGGACTAGCGCCATCTGGCGTCAGGACCCAATGGCAGACTTTTCCAGCAATGCCCGATGGGGGACCGGCCACCCGATGTCACGTGACTGACATCAACGCGGAGACTATATAGTAGGTGGTCCTTACATCTACCCTCCAGTTTTCTGCCGAACCTGAAGGAGAGAAAGCAGGTCTGAGACCAAAACCAAAAATTTGGGGAAGGAGGATTGAAAATGATCTATTGAAGGAACCTCTCAAGATCTACTGTTATGGTAAGTCTATTTAACTGTACAATCTTACTTTAGAGGATTCCTTCAGTATGTCATAACATGTAGGACAGAGTCCTAAGCAATCCCTCAGGAGAGAGACAGAGAAACCTACAAGAGGAGGACCAAAAAAGTCCAGAATGGAGCTTGCCTAAGACAAAAGACCCTGCAAGACAGCCAAGCCAAAAATGGCCTTTTGCCTAGAAGCAATGTCCAGACTGTAGTGTTTGGTAAAGGTATGGATGGAACTCCAGGTAGCTGCTGCACAAATCTCTGCTGCAGAAGCATTACGGAGGAAAGCTGCTGAAGCAGCCATGCCCCTAGTGGAGTGAGTCTTAACAGGTCCCAGCAAAGGCTTGTCACACTTTTGGTAACAGAAGTGAATGCAGTTGGTTAGCCATCTGGAGAGACGCTGCTTGGAAGCTGCTTTCCCCAAAGACCTCGGGGCGAAATAAACAAAAAGTTGATCACCCTTGCACGTTTCTTTAGTTCTACAGGTATGACACCTCAGAATCCAGTGTATGTCAAGCGTATGCAGTAGGACCTCACCAAGATTCGTAGGGGCCGGATAGTACACTGGGAGCTCAACCGCTTGGTTCAGGGTGTGCTGTGAAACCACCTTGGGAAGAAACCGAGGATGAGTGCGAAGAACCACCTAGTCCTTATAAAAAATAAGATACATCTCTTTGCAAACCAGAGCCTGAAGCTCGGAAACCCTTCGAGCAGAAGTAATGAGAAGCAAAAATAGCGCCTTCCATGCAAGATAATGTAACTCACAACTCATCGCTGGTTCAAAAGGAGGGAGCATGAGCTTCTCCAGTACAAAATTAAAAAAATCCCAAGGTGGTGTAGGGCTGCGGATGGGGGTGTTTCAAATGGAGAATCCATTTCAGAAAGGTTCTGGAGATCTCCACCTGAGCCACGGGTTTACCATCCACCAACTCATGGTATGCTGAAATTTATTTATTTATTTCAATTCTAGGATTACAATTACCTTTGAGCCCAGGGCTCTTTTACAAAGGTTCCACGTCAAGACATTGGTATCACATGACAATAGACATAAATTGTTACACATAGGTTCCACGTCAAGACACTGGTATCACATGACAACAGACATAAATTGTTACACAACTAAGGGTAGAGATATCAAAATTAATTTCGAACAGGCAGGGAGAAGGTAAAGTGGAAAGGAAGAGGACAAGAGGGAGAAGGGTGGTGGTAGAAAGAAATGGGGGGGCAAATCCAGAGGTAAGAAAAATTAGAAGGGAGGAGAGGTGGGGGGCGTAGGTAAGGGTATGGAGACAGGGGGAGGGGGGGTGAAGAAGCCAGGAAGGTGGCACTGTCAGGTGCTCGAGGGCGGATTGGGCAGGGAGAGGCAAACTAGGGCAAGTGCATTATGTAAGGCTCAGATGTCACGAGAGCAGTAGGGGGAGCGGAAGGTACAGTGCATTATCCATGACAGTCACAGATGCTGGAAGCGACCAGGGTGTTTCGGAGCCTGGATTTGAAGGCCCTCAGCCCAGTGGTACTGATGGTATCATTGGCAAGACCGTTAAACCAAGTAGGTGCCCTCTAGGCGAATGAAAGCTGGCCAATGCTTGTCCGGCAGCGAGGGATATGGAAGAGTTGTGGCTTTGATCCCCTAGTAATTCTGGATCTGGTTCTTGTTTGAAGGAGTAAACAGACCCCGGTAGGTGCAGTTCCCAACTGTATGTTCTTAGCAACCACGCAGGTTTGGTACTGAATTCTATTATCAAGTTGAAGCCAGTTAGCTTGTGAGTAGAGGTCACAGGTGTGAGTGAGCCATTCGGCCGCGGTGATGAGTCGACAGGCCTTGTTTAGGGTGGTAGTAATCCTTCTGAGTGCAGTAGGGGTGGCAGTGCCATAGATGACAAGACCATAGTCAATCTGGGAGATGATGGAGCTTTGAACTGCGGCAAAGAGGGCCTCTTTGGTCAGGTGTCAACGAAGCCGGTAGAGTAAGCCCAGTCTAGTATTCACAGATTTAGCAACATTGGTTATATTGGTTCCAAAGGACAGGTGTGGGTCTAAGGTGATTCCTAGGTATCTGAAGGAGTCAACCTGCTCCAGGGGGTCCCCAAGGCAGGTGTTTAAGGAGAGTTGGTGGTGTCTGTGCTTGTTTTAGTGGCTGGTGAAAATCATGGTCTTTGTTTTTTTTCTGGTTAAGGATTAACTTATGTTCTTTGAACCAGCTTTCAACAGAGGTGAGGCCGTGTTGAAGGGTTTGTTGCAGATGGCTTGGGTCATGATGAGAGGCAAGAATCACCGCATCGTCTGCATAGAGTATGACTTGCTGAGAGGTGGAGTCGGGGAGGGAGTTGAAGAACAGGCTGAACAGCAACTGGCCCAGGATGGAGCCTTGGGGGACACCGGAGCGAACCTGTTTAGTGTCGGGAGACCACGCCTAGTATTTTTACACACTGGGACCTGTTGTGAAGATAGCTATTGAACCATTTAACCGATTCCGCAGAGAGGCCAATGTTCAGTAGCTGGTGAAGCAGGAGGCGGTGGTGGACAATGTCAAAAGCCTTTGACAGGTCGATGAATGTAGCTCCGATTAGGCGACCATGGTCAAGGGAGTTGTGTATGGCACCCGTAAACTCAAGAAGGGCCGTGGCAGTGCTGTGTCCTTTTCTAAATCTGTGTTACTGTCGGCGAAGGATGTTGTACTTGTCCAGATGATCGGTGAGATGGTCTGCTACTATCCGTTCCAGGGCCTTAGAGAGGAGTGGCAGGATAGAGATAGGTCGGTAGTTCACATGGGAGATCTGGTCACCACCTTTATGTATAGGTGTGACAGTTGCTGCCTTCCATTTGTCAGGGAACTGGCTGAGAGAGAGGGAGAGATTAAAGATCCTAGTGAGAGACCCCAGGACCCCGTCTAGAGTAAGGGACAGAAGTTTGAGGTCCAGTGTGTCAGCACTTACTCTAGTGTTTTTGATGGCTTTGGAAATGTATTTCCTGACGGTATTTTTGTTTACTGCTCTGAAGTAGAAAGGGGGACATTTTTTAGGTGAATACTGAGCGGGTGGGAAGAGGGGCCGCTGTCGTGAAAAAGTCGGGGAGGATGCTGCTGAGGTCAGTGAAGGCCTCATTAAAAGTGTTGGCTATGACTTTTAGGTCCAGGACAGTATTCCCGTTTATTGTGATAGCAGTAGGGGGTGATTTGGACTCCTTCCCGGTAACATCTTTAATGTTATTCCAGAATGCTCTTGCATTTCCCCATGCGTCAGCGAGTGCAGTCTTGTAGTATTCAGATTTCTGTTGACGTATGGATTTGGTGCAATCATTTCTAGCTCTTTTGAAATTTTGGATGTCCACTTGTTTTCCTGATTCTCTGGCTAGTTCCCAGAGGTGGTCCCTGTGTTTCAGCTTCTTTAAGAGGGAACCCGTGAGCCAAGGATTGCAGAGGGGTTTAATTTTTCGCTTTTTGGGTGGGGCAAAGATGTTACAAGCTTCATTGAAAATGCATATGAATTGATCAAGGGCTGTATTTGCATCAGGGGCCAGGTCGATGGGGGACCAGTCTTGATTTAGTAGGTGTGATTTTAAGTGGGTTAGCTTTCCACGGGGAAGGACTCTGCTGAGGATGCCCTTTGGTGGAGATTTCCAGAATTTATTTGACCAGGTGCAGCTGAGAGAGTCAGGCAGTACCGCGAAGCTAGTGATCCAGCAGGGGTGGGTAGTCAGAATCCAGTCCAGTAAAGTGCTGGTGCCGGTTTTACAGTTCATTCTAGTTGTGGAGTCCAATATCTGTGTGAGGTTAGCTGATGTGACCATGTCCCTGGTGTCGCCAGCATCAGGTCCCAACCAGTTTGTGTTGAAGTCACCAAGTGTGATAACTTCGGAGTCGGGTGGGAGTGATTTGATGTATTCCAGTACTGCATGGAGGCCCAGTCCCTGTTCTTTCGCGGGGATATAAATGGTGATGACCGAGAGGGCTTTGTGCTGAGCTCCAAGCAGGATTTTGATATGCAATAGCTGGGCATTTGGTGTTGGTAGGTCAGTGTGGACAGTGTGCCCCATCAGGTTATCTTTTAGGTAAAGGGTGCAGCCCCCCCTCCTCATTTTGAGGTTTCTACTATCGCCAGGATATAGGGCTGGTGGGTATTTGCGAAGGCTTGTAGTTGATCAAATTTAGATAATAAGCTGCAAATGTTCAGGCAGATAATGGAGAGAGCGCCAGGGCACTTGGTTTGGGTGGAGTTCATGGCAGCCTGAGGGCCAGGGTTGGGGTGAATGTTTCCAGATAATAGCAGGAGTAGGAGAAGGAGTTTCAGGGTGGCCACATGCAGTTCCCTGCAGGAGAACCTGCGGTACTTGACTGAGGAGGGTTTGTTTGCGGAAGTTTTGTGCGTGCAAAACAGGAGCGTAGTGAACTGTGGTGGTAGTGGGGCAAACTGCACCCCGGTATGAAGGTGTGGGTACAATGTGGTGTGGTGAGCCCTAGGGTGAGAAAGTTGTCAGGTAGTGTGGTGCAAGTGTGGCTATAGCAGAGATTAGGCTTATAGCTAAGCGGGGGGATGGAAAGCAGGATGGAGAGTGCTGGAGCAATGGGGTGAGGGCAAAAGGAGGAGAGGGAGGCAGGGGATAGTAGGGAGGAAGGCATAGTTTGTGGAGGGGAAAAAGAGAAAAGGAGCTGCGAGGAAGGCTGAGGTGGATATATTACAACGTAGAGGTAGAGGAAGCAAGAGAAAAAAAGAGGCGTGGCAGAGAGAGGCAGGGACCAATGGGTGTATGAAGGGGAGTGAACTATACCAGGGGCGTGGCAAGTCTATTTAATAAACGGGGGGGCAGGTGAAAAACTGTGGCAGAGCACAATGTTAATCTATGGGCATTACCTGAGCTCAACAACGAGTCAGCGGTCGCTGCAGCCTATCAGGACCAGACAGAGAGGGCAGGACCGGTGGGTGGAAGCTCACAGGTGTACTGGGCCAATGGTGGCACACATGGCTTTCCCGGACTGGTGGGCTTCCTTACCACGTCGCCGTGGATCAGAGGCGACCAGAAGTTGCAGGATGGGCGGCAGGTTCGGGCCGCACCCATGCCAACAGGGCTGTTATAGCCAGTGTAGGAGTTGGGAGCCGCACCCGTGCCAATGGGGCTGTTGTAGCCCGAGTGTAGGGCTCTGGATCAGTCACCGTGGATCAGGGAGGCAGCCAGAAGTTGCAGGATCGAGCGGCAGGTTCCGGAAGCCGAGCCTGTGCCAATGGGGCTGTTGTAGCCCAAGTGTAGGGCTCTGGATCTGTCGCTGTGGATCAGGGAGGCGGCCAGAAGTTGCAGAATCGGGCAGGAAATAGCTGACAAGTGAACCTTGAGGGAGGAATAAGAGAGCCCAGAATCTGAAAGATGTAGCAGGTATTCCATTAAATGCAGGGCCGAACAAGTGAAAGGGTCCCAACCCTTGGAGGACGCCCAAGCAGAAAAACGTTTCAATTTCATGGCATAAGTGGATCTCGTGGATGACTTTCTGGCCTCCATGAGAACTTGGGCAACTCTTGAGGAGACCCCGAAGTGAGAGATCGCCATGTCTGCAGGAGCCAAGCATGAAGATGCAGAGTCCTGAGCCTTGGATGCACCAACCGGCCTTTGTCTTGGGTTAAGAGGATGTGCTTCAATGGAAGAGGAATTGGTGGTTCCCTGGACAACTGAAGATGTCGAGAGAACCATATCTTTCTGGGCCATTGAGGAGCAATGAGAATCATTCGAGCTCGCTCTGATTGGATCTTGAACAGCACCTCTGAAGATTAGGAAAGGGGGGTGTGTAAGAATCTCCCTGTCCAAGAGAAAGACAACACGTTGTGCCAAAAAGCACCATGCTCTGGAACGAGCGAGCAGAAGCTGGGAAGCTTTGTATTGAATGGGGAGGCGAATAGGCCCAGTTCTGGTCGCCCCCATTTCTGAAATAGAGACTTGCCACTTCCTGATCTAGTTCCCATTCGTAAGCGAGGGTAAATGATCTGCTTAAACTGTTGGCAAGGACGTTTTCTACTCCTAGGACGTGCACAGCTGTGATGGACAGACCGTGCAGGACTGCCCAATTCCACACACTCATCACTTTTCTGCGTAGGAGATACGATTGAGTGCCTCCCTGCTTGTTGAGATACCAGACAATGGGAGTGTTGTCCGTCTGGACGAGTAAGAGACTCTTGGGAAGGAGAGGCTGAAATGCCTGCATAGCGTATGGTACTGCTCTGAACTCCAGGATATTGATATGCAAGGATATCTCCAGTTGGGACCAGAGTCCCTGAGTCCGATGTTCCTCTAGATGAGCTCCCCAACCCGAGTTGGAGGCGTCCGTAGTCAGGACTACCGAAGAAGCCAGACCCCAGAAGGGTAGCCCTAGGGAAAGGTTCATGGGGTCCTTCCACGACGACAGATCTTTCTGAAAGGCAGAGGAGATGAGGACCCGATGATCTAGCTGATCCTGCAGCTGATCCCACTGAACCATGAGGGACCACTGAGAGAATCTCATGTGGAGCCTTGCCAAGGGGACCATGGAGATGGAGGCCACCATCAAGCCGAGAAGCTGAAGGATTTCTCTGGCTGGAAGGTACCTGGAAGAGGCCACCGAGGTGGCCTGTTCCATCTTAGTGTCCCTCCGATCTGGAGGGAGAAAGGCTCTGCCCTGAATTGTATCTAGAATGGCCCCAATAAATTGAAGCCATTGACAGGGAGTCAGAGACGACTTGGGGATATTGACAGTAATCCCCAACTTGGAAAACAGATTCAGGACAATACTGAGGGCCTCCTGTGAAGGGGCTGAAATCAGCCAACTGTCCACATAAGGAAAAACTACAATGCCCTGTCGTCTCAGGGTGGCAGCTACCACAGCCAGGCACTTGGTGAAAACCCTCAGTGCTGAAGATAGGCCAAAGGGAAATGCCTGGAACTGGAAGTGCTCCCCCGGAATACAAACTGCAGGAAGCGGCGATGACTTAGGAGGATCGGGATGTGCAGGTAAGCATCCTGCATGTCCAGAGCGCATAACCAATGATTCTCCTGTAAAAAAGGAAGAAGCGTCTGGCGCAATAACATCCTGAATTTTTTGTACGCGACAAACAGATTTAGCCTGCTCAGGTCGAAAATGGGTCTCAGGTCACCCATCTTTTTTGAGACCAGGAAGAAACAAGAGCAGAACCCTTGCCCTCTTTGCCAAAGAGGGACCGACTCTGTTGCTTGCTTTAGCAAGAGCACTTGTATTTCCTCCCTTACCAGACACTCCTGATCTGGTGAGTAAGACGACCTTCTGAAAGGTGACTCTGGCGGTATCTCCACAAACTCTAGGCTGTGCCCTCTGGACACTAGCTGCAGGACCCACTTGTCAGAGGTGATACCTTGCCACTTCTGCATGTGGTGGGCAAACCTCCTCTCCCCCCCCCCCACCAGTTCCTCTTCTGGAAGAGGTGGTGGGGTTAAGGAGTCAAGAGGTGGCGGGTCGGGCCGGAGAAGGTCCTCCGTAGCGACGCTGACTTTTGGAGGCGGGGTGGAAACCATACCCATGGCCTTGCGCTTACTCTGTCCAAACTGGGTGCGCCTATGTCGTTGCCTCCAGGTTCGTTTCCGAAAGAGCTGCTGGGCTTGTGCCTGTTGGTTACCCTGCCAGTACATGGACCTCACAGACCTAAGAGCTTGGCAGCATTCCTGCAGGTCTGTGATACTGTCCTTGGTGTCCCCACCAAAGAGCAACGAACCCTGGAAGGGGGTGTCCTGAATGGCCAACTGGACCTCGTTAGCAAGACCCGAAATGTGGAGCCAGGCATGCCGCCGAAGGGAGACAGCGGTCGCCGAGGTCTGATCGACCAAATCGTAGGTGGTCTGGAGAACGTGACGACAAGAAATCTTTGAGAGTCAGAGATCCCAGGCGCGTTCCTCTGAGTTCCAAATCTGGCATTGTCTGGATTCGGTCCTCTAGCCTGGCCAAGGCAGCTTTTTGGTGGGACACCATATGGGCTACGTAGTTGAGGGACCGCAAAGCATATGCAGCTGATGAATAAACTTTCTTTCCAAACTGGTCAAACTGCTTGAACTCGTCAGGAGGAACAGAGTTCATGTGCTTAGGAGTGGCTGATTGGTCCTGAGCAGCAGAGATGACAATTGAGTCCGCCTTCAGGTGCCCTGACAAAATGGGTGCATCCTTAGGCACTCGGTACGTCCGGTCCGCCCTCCTGGAAATGCCGGGATGGAGTTCGGCAGTTGCCAGATGGTTGTGGTGAGATCCTGATGGAGTCCGATCCAGGGAGGAACTGGGATGGTGATAAGGCCTCTAGATCCAAATGCTCAGCCAGTCTCTGCCGCATAGGATCTTGCGCCTCCGTCTCCCATTCATAATATTTCTGGATGGCCCACAAAAGAAGGGTCCTCCGGTGGTGATTTTGGAGAGACCTTCCCCGGAACTGAAGATTCTGGTAAGGAACTGTCCCCCGATGAATCCTCCCTGTCATCCGAATGTCTCCATGTACATCCGGAAGAGAGATCTCCATAAAAGCCGCACCCCTGACGTAAACAGTTTTGGAATCGGAGTCAACCAGGGATTCAGATCTGGGAGAGGGGGAAGGATGTGGGAACCTACTCTCCAGATCTGTCACCAGCTCAGCTCTAGCCCCTTTCCACCAGGACTGAATAACAGAAGAACAGCCCGTACATCCGGGCGAGGGGCCAAGGGGGTGGATGAGGGGGAGTAGGTAACGGTGGCAGCGGACAAACCCTGGCAGGGCAGGGATACCCATGATACTCTGGTTGATACCCGGGGAAAGATCCGTAACCTGGGTAATAATGCCCCATACCATGCCACTCAGGCGTCAGACCTGCTGGGTGACGGTCTGAACCGTACCACGAAAGGTAGGAAGGTGGTCTCGAAAACCCCCGATGTCAGAGGGGCTGATGATGGGGGCATCCATGTCGGACCCGGCATTGTATAGATCAACAATGGGTCTGGCGTCGGAAGTGCTGACGTCGGGACCACAGTCTACAGAGCCGGCATCAGAAACACGTCTGTCGGAGGAGGAGCTGGCAGCAGGCGGGTGGGACCTGGCATGGAGTCAGTCGGAGGAGGAGCCAGTGTCGGAGGAACTGGAGCCGGGTCCAACGAGAGAGTAGGGCCTGGCATCGGAATGCGGATGGGCTGAAAGGGACTCCCCTGGTTGGGAACAGGAGGGAGCTCCTGTGTCAGCTCCAGAGGAGGGGCCTCCTGTCCCGAGACCCCTGAAAAGGAAGGAGAGTGCGATCCTGACGACTGGGCAATGTCAAGAGGACTCTCACCCTCTCCACTCACAGTAGTGGGCAGCAGAATGGTAGCTACTGGAGGAGGTGAAGGGGAAGAGGGGCAGTCTTCCCTGGGCTCTGCCTAACGCCAGAGATCAGACATCAGTCCACGATGGAAGAGCCGTTGCCAGTACCCTGGCCGGGACGAGCGACCAGCATGCCCAGCGGGAGAAAGGAGCACCCGAGTTCCGCAACTCCAGCCAGGCGGGACCCCGCCGAATGGGGCGCCGACTTATTGCCCATTGTGTGGTCCCTAGAGGAGCGACTCAGCGGCAGTCGCAGCACGGTCCTCAGATGAGCTGCGGGCCGACTTACCTGAAGAAGCAGCTCCTGTCAGGAGAGGTGTGTCCTTTGTGCCCCCGGGCATGGCCTGGGCCTTGGTAACAAGTGGCAGGGCAGCAGCCTTCCTGGAGGAAGAGGGCCTTGAAGCCTCGGGCCTGCTCTCGGACAAATGTTCCTTCTCCCGATGCTTCTCCTTTATCTTGTGCTTTGATGGAGAAAATGCTGAATCCCGGATTTTTTCCATCTGTTTTTCTAAGGAGGCAAGCAAGATTTCAAAAGATGAGCCTCCACAGCCTGCTGCCTCCGTTTCCGGGTGGCCTGGTTAAACGGAAGGCAATCTGGGCAAGAGGCCACCGGATGGTCTGGGCTTAGGCAGATTATGCACAGACGATGACCGTCCTTATGCAGAATTTGGGTGCCACAGGATTCGCACCTTTTCTTTTGTGGAGATGACATAAGTTCGATTGAAAGCAAAAAAATAATGTTTTTGGAGTAAAAACATTGAAAAAAACGAAGAAGTAACCGACGAACACGAGTGGGGGATCGCCTACTATATAGTCTCATGCTGATGTCGGTCACATGACATTGGGTGAGCAGTCCCCCGTCGGGCATTGCTGGAAAAGTCTGTCGTTAGGTCCTGATGCCAGATGGCACTAGTCCCACATGTTATGACCTACTGAAGGAACCCTCTCGAAGTAAGATCTGTATATACCTGTATGATCTGTAAAAGTGTTCCTTGCCTGAATATCATGTATCAGACCTGTTTATGTAAATTTCCCTACATGTTTGTATTCTCAACGTGAAACCTTTGTATATATGAGCTCTATAGCTCAAAGGTATTAATCCAAGACAACAATAAATAAAACTCCTATGACTGCCACTCCTAAGAGCATTTACACACCCTCCTCACCTCCTACTGCCCCCTAAACCCCTTAATCACCTATCAACCCATTCCCCCCTTCCTCTTTCTCTCCCCCAACTGACAGTGCCTATCTGCCTGCCACAACCTCTGCACAGCACTTAGCAACTGACTAAACTTTATATAGCTCCCTTTGTTCTACTGCCCCCCACCCTACTTTTTGTACTCTGTGTTCACTGTATTTTTGTACCTTGTGTGCACTGTATTATGATGTTCTGCAAACTCTGACTTGGAACCTTTGCAAAAGAGCCTTCTAGCTCAAAGGTTTTAATCCGAAACTGAAATAAATAAGAGAATGAGTACAGACTTGAGAAAACGTGAGGAGTGGGTCAGAGGCATGGCAGCTGTGTTTCAATGAATAAAAAGTGTTACATTATGCACCTAGGGCACAGAAATCAAGGGGCAGTGTATGAAATGTGTGTGTGTGTGTGGGGGAGGGGTTGTGGGGGGGGGGAGTGGTATTCACTGTCACAAAGTAGGAAGGAGACCTTGGGGTTATCATACCATATGACCTCAAGATGGCGGGGCAGTGCAACAAGGCAGTAGGAGTAGGCAGGGCCAGTGGGATGCTGGGGTGCACTGGGAGGGGAATCATCACCAGCAGAAAAAGAGAGGTGGTGCTGCCACTATATCGATTGTTTTTGAGAAGCCAGCTGTAGTATTGTGTCCATCTCTGGAGACCACATCTCAAGAAGGACAGACAGGGTTGAGGCTGTCAACAGGATGGCAACTAAAATGGTGCAGGAGTTGCATCAAAAGCCCTATGAGGCGAGACTGAAGACTCTGAATACATACATCCTGGAAGAGGGAAGGGTGACATGAAACAGACAGTACAGTTATATAAGAACTTACTGTAATCGCAGATCTTCGAGAGGAGCTCTTGCAGCAGGCTACACCATAAGGACTGAAGCCGGCAGGTGCCAGGACCCCACGGAAAACTTCTAGATAGCAGTCTATAGTGGGGGACCGCCCCTGACGCTGGCCAATGGTATAAAAGGGATGGCCCCCCCAGCCCAACCTCAGTTCTCCCGCCGGAGACCCCGGTAAACTCAGAACTGGAGAACCAAGGAGGTTCCTCTGAAACAAAGAGATGAAAATAGTCAGTAATGGAGAAAACAGACACCTGGGGGAAGGTAGGAGGGAAAGCAGCACCTGCTGCAAGAGCTCCTCTCGAAGATCTACTGTTATGGTAATTTCCTATGTAACTGTACTATCTCATTTTGAGGGGGAGCTCTTGCAGCAGGCTACACCACAAGGACCGAGTCCCAAGCAGTGGAAGGACAAACTCCCATCAGCTTGGAGGTAAAAATCTGCTGAAACTACTCAAGAGAGTAGACCTTGTAGGACAGTGAATCCAAATCTCATCCTGCGTCGACAGGCAATGTCCAAACTATAATTCTGAATGAAGGTATGGACAGAACTCCAAGTGGCAGCTGCAGAAATATCAGCAGCAGTCACATTTTTAAGAGAAGAGACAGAAGCAGCCATACCCCTGGTAGAGTGGCCTTTGACTGGACTCGGCAAAGGCCTGTCATATTTGAGGTAGCAATAAACAATACAGTTGACTAACCATTTGGACAAGGTTTAATTAGGAACAGGCGCCCCTTCCATTCTTGGGGCGAAAGAAAACAAACAACTGGTGGAAAACTAAATAATGCTCTTTACACATCAGAGCCTGAAGCTCAAAAATCCTTTGAGCATAAGTAACGGCAACTAAAAATAACCTTTTCCATGACAGAAAGCAGAGTTCGCAACTCGCGGCTGGTTCAAAGGGAGGCAGTGTCAGTTTTTCCAAAAGAAAGAAAAGGTCCTGTGGCAGGACAGAGTCCCTGATAGAGGATTTGAGGTGTAGAATGTCCCACAAGAAAGTGTGGGAAAAATCCAGTTGGGCAAGAGTTTTGCCCTCCACAGGTGCACAATACACAGAGATGGCTGATAAATGCACCTTAATGGAGGAGTAGCTCAACCCTGAGTCCGACAGAGAAAGGCGGTACTCCAATACAGAATTCACTGGACAGGTGAAGGGATCAAGGTGGCAAGTGGATGTCCAAATGCAGAACCGCTTTCACTTCATTGCATAAGTGGCCCTGATGGAAGGCTTCCTTGTGGTCACCAAGACATCTGCCACCCTGTGGGAAACCCCAAACCGAGCAACTGCTACGTCTGCAGGAGGCATGCCTGCAGGTGCAGTGACTTGAGGTCCGGATGGACCATGGTGCCTCAATCCTGGGAGAGCAAGCCTGAGCTCAGGGTCAGGGATCTTGGGGGTTCCACTTCCAGCTACTGAAATAGAGGCAACCAAATCTGACGTGTCCAGTAGGGAGTGACTAGGATTATTCCTGCTCCCTATGACTGCAAGTTGAGAAGGACTCTCTGCAGTAATGGAAAGGGGGGGGGGTGAAGGCATATAGAAACCTCCCTGTTCAAGAGAGGAACAATGCATCTCACCACAAAACACCAGGCCCTGGATCTAGCGAGCAAAAACTGGGCAGTTTAGCATTGAGTGGGGCTGCAAAGAGGTCCAGCTCGGGCCAGCCCCACCTGTTGATGAGATCTTCAGCCACAGATTGAATACGTTCCCATTCGTGTGCCGCGGATTGAGACCAGCTTAAACTGTCGGCCAAGGTGTTTTTTATGCCTGGGACATGCATGGCAGTGCATTCCAGATGATGCTCGATGGCCCAATACCAGACTCTCATGGCCTCCCTGCAGAGAGGGTAAGAATAAGTCCCCCCTTGCTTGTTTATGTAGAAGACCACTGACATGTTGTCCATCTGAATTAGGACAGGGCCTGGGAGCTGATTCATCTGGAATGCCTTAGGGCTCAGAGTATCACCCACATCTCTAATATGTTGACGCAGAGATGTTGCTCTTGGGGAGACCAAGTTCCCTGCATCTGCTGGTGCGCCAAATGGGCACCCCAGCATAGGCCGGATGCGTCCAATAGTCAAAATCTGACGAGGAGACTCCTGTGGAAAGTGGCCCCCCATAAAAAGACCGGAGGGGTTCAACCACCAAAAAAGAGTTTGGTGCACCGGTGTGGAGACTGTCACCAGCTGTTTCAGTTCATCCATGCATTGGTCCCATTGGACAACCCTCATATGCAGGAGTGCAAGAGGGACAGTCGTGATGGCCACTGCCATGTGCCCTAGCAGTCTTAGGAATACTCTGGCTGAGATTTGCCACGACGAGGAGACCTGGCGAGCCTGGTCCTGAAGGCATTTCACCCTGTCTGGGGACAGGAAGTCCAGAACTACCACAAAGTACTGCAGCCTTTGGCTGGGCCCTGGAAAGGACACTGGGAGACAGAGTGATCCCTAGGTCTCGAAATAACATAAAAGTGTCAACCATGGTGCTGATCAGCTGACCATGAAGGGAGCATCCAATGGCAATTGTCCAGATAAGGGAAGACATAATGACCTTTCCTCCTGAGCGCTGCAGCCACTACTGCCAAGCACTTTGTAAAGACCCGTGGAGCCGAGGACAGGCCAAATGGCAGGGCACAGAATTGATAGTAGTTGCCTTGGAAGTGAAAGTGAAGGAACCTCCTGTGGGGTTGAAAGACCAAAATGTGGAGGTAAACGTCCTACATATCCAGGGAGCACATCCAATATCCCTGATGAAGGAGGAAAAGCAGGCCTGGAAGAGTGACCATCCTGAAGCGTTTGTGTTCTGTATACTTGTTCAGGTAGGTGAGATACAGGATAGGCTGTAAGTTCCCTGTTTTCTTTGGAACCAGAGAAAAGTGGAAATAAAATCCCTTCCCTCTGATCTGGCGAACTGGCTCTATGCCCTGCTTCAGCAAGAGTGCTTGGATGTCTTCCTGAATGAGGGAAAGGTGAGACCAAAGGCAATGGGAGTTTACGGGTGGGTTGTCCTCAGGGCAATTCTTTGAACTCCAGAGTATGCCCTTACTTGATCAGTTGAAGCATCCAGAGTATGCCCTTTCTCCATCAGTTGAAGCATTCACAGATCTTAGTGGTGTGCCCCCCCCCCCCACACTTCTTCAGTGTTTCTACTTTGACAGGCAATGATAAAATGCACCCCCCCAATCAGTACACCACTCTCCTATTTTTTGAGAGTCACCCTTGCAGAATCAAAAAGATATCTCCAAAAAGTGCTTGGTACAGCCAGGTTTAGCAGTGACTCCCTGGACTTAAAACTTCTTAACCTTTCACTTGATGTTGTCCTGAAACCTTGTTCCAAACTCTTACATTTATCACTCTCCCTTAGGCAGTTCCCCCAGCAATGGAAAGCTGCCATTGTAACACCTGTTCACAGAAGTGGCGACAGGATGGTCACCCTTCCCAGCCTCCCTGTGCGGTCTGGGGTCCAGCAGAAGGTACACTGCGCCCATATCAATCCTCCCTTCTCTTTCTAAAGCCCTCGAGTGCATTTTCTCGGACCAGCTATCGGAATACCTGGACAAACACAAAATTCAAATGTCCACAGCAGCACGGCTTTAGAAAAGCTCATAGCACAACCACTGTCCTTCTTGAGTACACTGATCACATTCATAGGGCTTTCGATCGTGGCCACATATTTAGTGTAATTTACATTGACCTACCCAAGGCCTTCAACACTGTTAATCACCAGCTCCTTCTGAACTCCCTCCCTGCCCTAGGCCTCTTGTCCCAAGTCACTAGTTGGTTTGGAAGCTACCTTGTGGGTAGAACGCAGAAAGTCTAATTTTGTGATACTCTCTCCCTTAGTCTCCCTGTGTGGTCTGGGGTCCCACGAGGGTCCATTCTTGAACCCCTACTATTTAGCCTCTTTATTAATAACCTTCCAACTGCCTGTAACAATAATATGATCCTTAATGCAGACAATGCTGTCTTATTTTCCTGCCATGAGGACCCCCTTGCTCTTTCCAGTGACCTACAGTCCAATTTTAGTTTGGCTGAGACCTGGTTTGGTCAGCATAAATTAATCATGAATTATAAAAAAAAACAAGGCTATGCTGTTCTCCAGCACACACAACAAAAACAGATCAGTCAACCTAACTATTTTGAACAGTCAAAGCCAACCACTTGAGCAAGTGCAGGAATTCAAATACCTTGGGATTACTCTTGATAGCTCCCTTTCGTATAACCATCACGTCAACGGGTCTACGTCAGTTCGCTCCCGCGATTTCACGCCTGGTCAACTCGCTCCCGACGACTCGCTCCCTTGGCAATTGGCTCCTGCACAACTCACTCCTTGTCAACTCGCTCCCATTCCCGTAGAATTCACTCCTTTGTATCGTCCACCAGCCTTTGCTATTTACTGTTACTGTCAATCAATAATTCAACAACTCACTCCTTGTCAACTCGCTCCCGTTCCCGCAGAATTCACTCCTTTGTATCCTCCACCAGCCTTTGCTATTTACTGTTACTGTCAATAAATAATTCAATTAATTAATGTTCTCAACCTGTTGCTATGGAAAGTTATAAAGCTGCACTGTGGAAATTAATTGTTACTACTGTGCTTACTTACAGTCTGCAGAATGGAAGCAAAGTTTATCCTGTCCAAGCGAAAAAAAAAGAAACTAGTGGACCATAACTTCATATATACTCACCACAAACGGGGGCATAATGGGAAGTCTATTTGGCAGTGCGAAAGAGCTGTTAGAAAAGACAAAACATGCAATGCCAGGGTTCACACTGCCAGTTACGAGGACCCAACTATAGTCGCTACATTTAGTGAGCACTCACACGCTCCTGACTCGACTGCAGTTGACAGATGTGAAGCCATCAGTAGAGCTAAAAACTGAGCATCAAGTAGTCAAGATACCACTGCTCAGGTTCTGCTGCATTGTAAGGACAACATGTCTTTAGCTGCTCAGGGGACAATGGTAGACCGAAATGTAAAGCGCACTATACAGCGCGTCCGTGTACACGGAGCCCCACCAAATCCCTGAGGACTGTCAGATATCATAATTTCTGAATATTATCGCACAATGAGAGGTAGTTCTGGCAATGAAGTAAACTTTTTACTATAGGACAGCGGTCCTGACAGCAACCGGATTCTTGTGTTCGGCACAGAAAGCAACTTAACATTCCTTGAACAGTGTAAGCATTGGTATGCCGATGGTACATTTAGTGTGGCACCACCATTATTCACTCAAATGTATGTAATTATTGGGGAATGACTTGGGTGTATGCAGCCTGCTATTTACGCCCTACTACCTGGTAAAAGAAAAGAAATTTATGAAAGACTGCTGTCCTGTCTAAAAGATTTAAATCCACGCTTGGATCCCTCTGTCATTATGACAGACTTTGAAAAAGCTACATTGCAGGTTTTCCCAAATGCAAGACAAGCCGGATGTTTTTTCCATTTTGCCCAATGCATCTACAGAAAGATTCAGGCTGAAGGGCTAGGGCAAAGGTATGCACTTGACAGCGAGTTCAGCATAAAGTGTCGTTATCTGCCAGCCCTTGCCTTCTACCCTCCTGATCAGGTTGTGGCTCTGTTCGAGGAAATTACAGATGAAACACTTAAAATTTTCCCTTCTGAGATGGAGCCAATTATAGACTATTTCGAAGACACCTGGATCGGCAGAAGGAATAGAAGAGGCAATGGGCGCAGACAACCACAGTTCCCAGTCACACTCTGGAACCACTTTGATACTGTTACAGAAAAGCGTGCTAAAACTAATAACACTGTAGAAGCATTTCATAGAGGCATGCAATCAATCCTCTGTATGTCTCACCCAACCTTGTGGAAATTTACTGAAGGCATGAAGGGTATACAACGAAAACGGGGGGGCAGACATTGAACAAATATTAGCTGGCAATGCACCCAATTGTTCCAAACAGGTGTACAAGGACAACGCATCAAGGCTCGAACACATTATTGACAAGTCCTCCGAACGCATAACAGAGGAATTTTTACGAGGAGTGGCTCACTGTTTTGAGTATTAATTAAAAAAAAAAAAATTATGATTTTAATAATTTACCTTAAATAAAGATGTTGTTTTAAGCTGGATATTTGAACTTCTGCACTAACATTGACGCTAACGTCACTGCATCACAAGACTAATCATATGTCACATGACAAAGGTGGAGTACTACACTGTGATTACCAACTTAAGGTATGAAGTTACTTTACTTTAAAATTATTACACCAGAGTCGAATTAGAAAATGATTAAATGCGTGTGGTCTACACTCAGGTTAAACAAAGGTTTTACAAAAATAAATCGCCAACAGTGTTTAGTTTTAATTATTGGTACCACTAGTTATCCCAGCCCTCTATGTTTCCACCAGCCTTTACTAGTTATTGTTACTGTCAAGTCTGCTAGGGAGTGAAATAACGTGGAGCGAAAAGGGATGGGAGCGAATTAGTCGGGAGTGAATTGTTGGGAGCGGGTTTTCAGGGAGCGAATTGACATGCTCCCCATGTCAACCAGCTCTCTAAGGCTGTAAACTCTAGAATAGGGATCCTTTACCAACACTAGCACTGCTTGACCCCTGAGGCTCTACGGTTAGCTGTAACCAGCTCAATCCTGTCGATCACAGACTATGGGTTAGTCGTCTATGGATCTGCTACTGACTCCAAACGAAAAAGAATAACGATTGCGCTGAACAAGGCCTGTCTGCTTGTAACAGGTGCCGAGAAAAGAACCCATACGTGCAAACTCTACAAACAGACCAACGGGCTCCATCTAAAAGGTAGGATCTCCTACCAGGCCTGCATATTCATGAAAAAAATTTGCCTTAGCCTCACTCCCCCTGCCACCCAGTCTTCGCTAGTGTCCGCACCTAACCCATGCTACATGCATAGCACAACCAAACAGTCGTACCTTGTCCCATTCTGTAGGACATCCCAGGCGCAGCGCACCTTCTAAAGCTTCGCCATTACCTCACCTCTCTTAGTAGCGGTGACTGTTCCCCCTAAGATGGCACATCATTCCTCTCTTTACACTATATTTGCCCACCCTCCTCAGGGTCTCACACCCTCTTCCCCTAGTTCTCCAATTGTGCACTCCTCCTACCAACCCTCCCAGAGAATCCCTCAACCTGTTAACTCCCCCTCCCCATTTTTCCTCTCCCCCCCACACCCTTCCTTGAGCCTCTTGCCACTATTTGCACTTACTGACAATGTCACTGCTGCGACTGCAATTTGTTGTTTATGAACTACATATCCGATTTCCTGTAATCCTACCCTGTTTTATCCATTTCTTTGTCTCTCATAAGCCTGTTACCCCCTTGCATTTACTTTTGCTTCAATGTATGACCCTGAACCTCGTAAATGTATACTACCTGCACTTACTGACAATGTCACTGTTGTGACTGCAACGTGTTGTTCTTAGACCGCATGTCCTGTCTCGTGTGTTATTTTGTATCTGTACTTTCTATTTCTTGCCATATACACCCGTTACCCTACTGTATTTACCATTACTGTTTACACTGCAATGTTTGACGCGGAACCTTTGTAAATTAATCTCTGGTACTAGTAATCCCACAACTCAATAAATAAATAAGAACCCATTGAACCGTGGTTATCCTGTGCCATCCCTCTGAATATTGAAAAAAGTGACCCCCCCCACCACATCCCCCACAGATTCTGCCGGGGGGGGTTTGGGCAAAGAGTCAGGCCGAAGAACCTGGGACAGTCAAGGCGGTCTGGGAGGTTTGGGGGGCTCTGGGGCCTGAACCTCCTGAGGCCCGAGAAGTGTCCTTACATTTAAAGGCACCTCGGGTCTGTTGGCCTTGGGGCAGTTCCCCTCAGGATCCATGAAATGTCTGGCGGCGGTTCTGCTTCCGGGTAGATCTGTACATGGTGTGGACAGATCTTACAGCCTTGCCGGATTCTTGAAGGCGAGTTATAACCTTTTTGGATTCCTTGTCAAAGAGTACTGAGCTCTTAAAAGAGGCATTCATAATGCTCTCCTGGATGTCTGGGGTAAAACTCGAGATGCGGAACCAGGAGTAACGGCGAAGGCAAATGCCGGTGGCCACTGCCCTAGCTGCCGAATCTGCCATATCATAGAAGAAATGCAGGACATGAGTACCCATGTCTGAACCTAATTTCAAGATGTGCAGTAGCTCAGCTTTCTGAGGGCTATCCTGCTGAGTCTGAACCAGCTCCATGGCAGTCTCCCACAGGGCGTTCTGATACTGGATCATGTGGGCTAAGAAATTAATGGAGCAAATGACACAGGTGGCTGAGGCATAGACTTTCCTATCGAGCTAGTCCACCTGTTTAGAATCCTTGTCTGGAGGTTAAGTACTTAGATGATGGGGCCTCTTAGTTCGATCATGGGCTGCCGTAATGACCATGGAGTCTGCAATGGGTTGCTCTCCAAGGAAAAGCTCATCTCAGAGAGTGCTACAGAGGTGATCAGCCTTCTTGGAAACAGCAGGGATAGTAGTTGGGCATTTCCAAGCCGATCTAGTGACATGCTTAAATGGATCCACCAGAAGAGGAACCACCACAGGTTTTGGATCCTTTTGATATAGGAAAATGCCCAAACGGCACCTCTCAGAGTCCAAGTCTTCGGTGTCCCAGCCAATGTTGGACTGGATGTACTGCATGACCTCCATGAATATCAGGTCATCGGGAGGAGATCTGGGAGTGTCCTTGGGATCCGATGGATGAGGGGGCACCTGAGTCAGATGACACTGAGGATGAAGAGGAGGAACATCAAACAGCGGTGCCTGCATCGGCGCTTGTCCAAGGACCTGGAAGACGAGCAACGGTGCTTTCAACCATGATGCTTGGAGCGGCCCTTGCCAGTGTCATCTGGTTGTGGGGTAGGCATAGGCTGCCAAGGAAGAGCCTAAGGCTTAGCGCCCCCCCCCCCCCGAGAGAAGAGGTTCCTTAGGAGGGGGGTGTAGGAGGCCTCTTCAGAATCAGATCACCCTTGATCACATTCCACCAGGACATAAAGAGAGCTATAAGGTCTGGTAGAGGGTTCTGTGGCGTAGAGGGACTAGCCGGCGCCGGCTGGGGAACATCAGACAGTCCAGGCGTCAGGTCTTGAGGATTTGGGTTGACTAGTGGTGACTCAGTGGGCGTCTAGTTATCTGGTGTCGGTCTAGTAGGTGTCATCAGGCCGGATGCTGGACCCCCCGGAGTTGGCTGAGTAAGTAACATTAGGGTCAGCTGGCAGCATCAGGTGTTCAGGTGACGACAGAAGGGGTGTTGTGGGGGATGTCAGGATGGCCAGCGCCACCCGGACAGGCATAGACTTGGGCCGGTCTGGGGAGGCAACCAGTGTCATCTTAGGAGCAGCCTGTTGCGGGGAGTGAACTCCCAAATGGGGTGGAGGCGTCACTCTCCCAGGGGAGGCGAGTGCATGCCCGTGGCGTCACTGGGTGGTTTCGGCCCGGAAGCTGACTTAGCAGATGCCAAGGCCAGGCGGATTACAGGTTAAGGACCCGCCGCCTGAAGAGGACCCGGCCAAGCCACCTGGCTGAGGGCCCGTTGTCTGGTGGAAGGGCCTGAGCTTCAGGGGCTGAAGACAAAGTCTCCTACCCGAAGGACCACCACCCACCGTCTGGATAAGTGTGGGTGGTCTGACCACTGGGAGCCCAGAAGGAGTGAGTCCCAAAGCCAGTCGCCATCTGGTGAGGGGGGACTGGGAACGAGAAGCAGACCGGGGTTTGTCCTCATGCTTCTCCTGATGCTTGTGCTTGCCATCCGACTTCTTGTCCTTGTGAGAAGCTGTAGAATACAAGGCCCCTGGGATCGGGATGAGGAGGTACTTTTTCCCTGGATCTCTTTCTCCATTGCTGCTAATTTCTTTTTGAGCAAGAAGCTTTTCAGAGCCTACTGGTGGTAGATTCTGGTCCTCTGGTTGAACTTCAAGCAGTGCTGGCAGTGTTCTGTATCGTGGTCGGGGCCTAAGCAAAAGAGGCAGGAAGTGTGGCCATCCTTTAACTGAATCTGCTTGGCACTAGCACACTTGGACCACTGCAGTTCTACAGACGAGGTTGGAGAAAAAGACATGGAGAGAAAATACTAAAGAAATAAATATTTTTTAGAAAATAATAAAGCGGGAGTAACTGCGAAAAAATGGCGGTCAACTAAAGCAAAAGGTGTCCGTGGAGCAGATGTGTGTGGGTCGACAGTGGGAAAAGAACAGAGGTTGGGCTGGGAGACTGACCCTTTTACACCACTGGTCGACGGGGGTGGGTCACATCAGGGGCAGGCCCCCCGCTACAGACTGCTAGCTAGACGTTTTCCATGGGGTCCTGGTGCCTGCTGGCTTCAGTCCTTTTTTTTTTTTTGTGTTATCTATCTCCCCTGCGACCTCTCCTACCTCTCCTTCAGGCTAATTTCCACAAAGATGCTCACCTCTCGCTTGTCTCCTCCGCCAATCCCGACACCACACTGCAGTCACCTCAGGGTAACATGACATAACCGTTGCGTTAGATGGGTCCTCCTCTTCCAAGGCGAATTGGCCTGTCGGCCTAGGCATTGGCCCTGGGTGCTACTGTGGCCAGGGCGGCAGTCGTGGAGCTCAAGGAGGCTCTGGTCCGGGCGACTGCCATCTAATAGGATGAGACTTTTTTTTTTTCTTTATTGAACGCTGCTTTGCCGCCGAACCATCCGCCCAGGTCACGGCCCCCTCCGCTCCCACATTAGCCCTTACTCCCGGATACCCCCTGGATTACCCCCCAGGGCAGGGTTGTAGTACCGGCCCAAGTGCCGCAGACAACGGGACAGGTCCGGGAGCCAGCCTGAGAGCTCATTAGAGTGGAGGGGCAGGCATCATCCTGGCAGCAAGCAGCATGATTTTTCCCCTACTGGGCGAGGGCGGAATGTGCAATGATGACCTGTGTACGCCCGTTCCCGAGCTTAGTGTTTTGGTGTCGGAGCTTGTGATGCAACCCAGCCTCCACTGGGTGTCACCACAGCTCCGAGCCCTACATCACCCTTCCCCTGAGAAGGAGAGCAGCCGTGGGGCACTCAATCCATCTCCTCGCGCCCTCCGGCGACCTGAGTTCATTCCTCAACCCGGTCGCCGTGTCCAGCAAGCGAATGCACCGCTGAGCCGGTGGGCCGGCGAGACATCATTTTCTGTTTTTCCTCTGATTTTCCCCTAGTTGCGCAGCATCTGAGCTTCCCCTGACATCCACCGGGGGTCGCTACAGAGTGACGCCGATCCCCAAACCACCCCAGGAGAGAAGAGCAGTTCTCCGGATGCTCAATCCTACTCCTTCCCCTGCCGACCCTCCAGCGCCCGAGTCCTTTCCTGAACCTGGGTTGCCGGTGTGGTGTGAGGTAAGGTGCCAGCGCCTCAACCCTCTGCGCCACCAGGCTGGCTTTAGTCCTTATGGTGTAGACTGCTGGAAAAACTCCCCCTCGAAGTGAGATCTGTAAGTACCTTACTAAGGGTGAACAAAGTACAGGAGGGGAGTATTCTTCAGAGGAGAAGGTGCACCAGGACAAGAGGGCATGCACTGAAGCTGGAAGGGCAAGGCAAAGCAAATTTTATTTAAAAGACGCCCAATCCCTCAGGCTCTGGGTGCCATACACAATTTAACAATCAACATAAATATACTAAAAAACGGTAAAATAAAACGTCATGGGAAAAAAAACAAACATTTTTAGACGTTTCATAAATACATATGAAACGAGACAGCCAATAATTACTTATCTCCCTGTGATTTCAGTGGCCTAGTATGTTTCTGAAGCAGTTAGGCCAAGGCAAGACTAAACAATAAGGTCTGGGAAGGCCTGATTGAACAAGAATGCCTTGATGCAGGCCGTGAATACCTCTAAAGAAGGGGGCAAGTTTAGGAGGAATGTAAGGAAGTACTTTTTCACTTAAAGAGTGGTGAATGTCTGGAAGAGTCCACCAGTGGAGGTGGTTGCAGCAGAGAGAGAGTGGTGGGCTTCAAGCATGCATGGAATAGGTACAAAGGAATCTTAATAGAAATAGAGGAGGTGGTTGTGCCACAGATCATGTAGGATCTGTGGTGACAGTGTAGGCAGAAATAAACTGGGCACAATAGGTGGGCCAAGCGGTCCTTGTCTACCGTCAACTGCTATGTTTCCATGGGTGTGGAGTGATTCCTGTATCCTCACGACTGTTGTCATCTTCATTCTGGTGAACCGGTGGCCCTGGTGGGCTAGTCTGTGCTATGGCACCACCACCCTGTGTCAGTGTACACCTCCTTGTTTACAGGCCTGCAGTGGGGAAAATGTGTTGTACATGTAAACCCAACATATGTATCCTACCCATGTGGTTACTCACTTTTGGGCACTGCAGGGGAGACTCCACTGGGTTCAGGCCATTTAAAGGTGTAACGATGATCCAGTCCACAGTCCCTGTCCTTGACCTGATCTGGTAGAGGTGGCAGTGCATCTATGGAGAAAGGTCAAGAAGGTCAGTTGTTGACATATGACATCAGGTACAGATTGCTGTACCACACAGTGTTGCTCACCATCAGCCATGTCCATTTCACATGGTTTTCACTGTCTATAAACATGCAGAAATGAGGGGAGGGTCTACTATCAGCCACACTGATGGCAGCCAGTATCCCCTCTCAAACCACCTGCTTACATGCAGGTGTTTCCTTCAAAGCATGGGAACAGGGTCCGATAATGGTGATGCAACTTCATGACAATGACTCGTCTCCTCAATGCTAAACTTGGGCGTAAGTGGCCGTTTATACACCAGTCTGTCATGACCAACACCTCCCTCCTGCCCTGTGCTACTGGGGCTGAAGCTAGTACCAGCCTGGCATATTGTTGTATGCCTGCTGGCCATTCTGCATGGTTCACTGGTGCAGGCCATTCCTGGCAATTCCCAGATGACAACTGTGCATTACTCAGTGCAGGATGTTGTGCCTCCATATATGGTGGGATCAGGAGGAGTTCTTTGAGCTTGAATGCTCTTCTGCAGCCACAGCCCTTTGTCACCCAACAACACCTTGCAAATATTGATCGGGTGATGTGCATACAAGTTTCTTGTTGCAGAGCACTGACCCTTCTACATGCCTTTTTGTGCATCTTCCTCCCTTCTGTGGACTGGGCCCATAGTAATTTAAATTGGAAAGGACTCTATGTCTGTCATGCTCCTCCATACCCACTAAAGTACTAATTTCAAGGGTGTTCCCTACCCACTGGACTACCCAAGCTATCTTATAATTAATTCTCTTGGCAAGTATAAATCTGTCCAGGCTAACCTTGCTTCTTAAATTGTCTTCATATCCACTGCCTCCACTGGTAGGCTGTTCAACAGGTTCACCACCCTCTGACAGACGTACCTCCCTTCCTATCTTTACACCTGAATGTATCACCTCTGAATTATAGGGTATGTCACCCAATCCTTCTGAAGCACACCAGATCAAACATTTAGTCTTCTCTAGTTTGTCAATAATGTTTGAGTATTTGAAAGACTGAGATCATGTCCCCACTCAGCTTAAATTTTTCTGAAGGGTAACATTATGAACCACTAGCCTCTACTCATAAGCTTTTATCCCCATACTTGAGCATCTTGGTAGCTCAGCACTGCACCCGAATGACTGCTTCAAAGACTTTTGGTATTAAAAAAAAAAAAAAATTACATGCAGTACTCCAGATGGGACCTGACCAGAACCTTGTAAAAGAGGTAGGGTTACTTTTTGTTCTCTGATGATCACCCATGCCCTTTCTAAATCACCTCAGAAGGTTGCTTTACCTAGACAGTGTTCATGCACTGCTTGTCATGCTTCACTAGCTTGTTTATTATGGCCTCCAGGTCATTTAAATCCCCCACTGCAGCAAAAGGAGCCCCTCACAGCATGTAGGTCCAGCCTCCATTTTTAGGGTTGCCACCTTTGGATGAGATGAAAACCAAATACTAAACCACACCCCCAAACTCTACCCCTAACCCTGCCCCTTTTATGACTAATGAGGGCATCGCCCGGACTCTGATTCACTTGATTTATTCAGAATTGCTGCTGATATAACATTGTGTACAACTTTTTTAAATTACATCATGATTATTATTTTTGGTTTATTCGATTTAGATTTAAATATTTTAAATTTCAGTGTGTGTTAACATTTGGTGGGGTTAGAGAGGGGGGGTTCAGGGGACTTTCCATCCTGTGTACACAGCATAGCTGACAAATCGAGTGACTACAAGGACATCTCTGACAACTGGCTAGTTTGAATCAGGTGGCCTTTTCTGGTAAAACTCTTTCAATAAATAAACTACACTAATAATGGTGGACGAGATGTAATTTCAAATATCTGCCATTTTAAGATGCGCTACTGTCCCTCCCATTGCTCCTACTCTAAAGATATTTGTAATGTCAGAGAAGTTTTTAAAAGTGGTAGGCACTATTCTATGCTGTTAAATACCCGGTTTTGTTTTCCATGTCTGTCATACGTAGCAGATAGCATGATATGTGATACGTGGCATGGAGGCAGTATAGCACAGTGGTTTAAAGCTCTGAGCTGCAACTCTAGAGACCAGGGTTTGAATCCTACAGCCCAAACTTGCATACTTTGTGACCCTACACAAATCACTTAATTCCTTGTGCTCTCAGGTTGCACCTGTAAACAAGCTTTAGCTTAGAGCGTCTCTTATGGTAAAAAAAAAAAAATAGTAATGTTTTGAAAAATGTTTGATAAATTGCCTAAATTTGCAGTGCCATCAAATCTAGATTGTGTTCCTGTCATCTCATCAGCTACTGCTCTCTCTCTTCCTTTTCTCATTTCTGTAGTTTAACATGACATTAGCCACATTATTCTGTGCAGTTCATCTGAAAGGCCTGGATCGGTCTTCCTGGAACATCCAAGTAGTATGGAAATTGACAATAACTACTGAGGAGAGAGAGGCATAATACTGCTAGAAATGAAACAGAATATTAGATTATTAATTTAACAACAAAAGGGGTAACAAATATTAAAATGTAGAACAGACCCTAAAAGAAAAAATGGTGAACGTTTAAAGGTATAAAAGTATTCCTTATCACAGCAGTCAAAGACCATACTCGCAATGCAGCCTGGAAAGGATTAGTTTGATTTGCTGCTAATGGTCTTAATAGCCCTACTTCACACCTCTCAGACTGACTGGTATACAAACAAAGGTCTGCATGACATCAGAATTTATCATCTGACCATGCAATTAAAATGGTGAAGGATTTAACACAATCTGTTTTACAAGCATGTGAGCATTCAAAATGACTGAAAAAGTACTACCTCTGAATAAAACTGGATTAGCAGGTAAAGTTTCTGAAACACAGATTATACAGTCCACACTGGGACGGGAGGCTACCCTAATGTGGTACCTGTCTAGTTTCAGAAAAATGAAGATGTTAATTAAGGTGGTATTGTTTACCCTTCCCATGAATGATCTTCCAATTTGCTGGTGTGAAGTTAGAGGTGACAACTGAGCAGACAGGGACACATTTGGCTCTTTAACTGCCCTGCTCTTGAAGGCACTTCCTGTTTAGCATGCACTGCAAGCAAGCAATCACACTAAAATGTCAGACACTTGCTTACAGACAGATGAGAAGAAAATGAAACAGTTAGTGGGTAATCTAACAGGTGCTGCTTGACCCACCATAAAAACTGAGTTTGCAATGGTGAAAACAGGAGGACTAAATCTGGACCTAGAAAACCGAATCATTCGGTCAAAAACCGAGTAGGTGGTAAGCTTATCCCTTTTCCCTCCTCAAGTGTAGCACTTTGCATTTGGCTATGATGAATCTTGAGACTCCAGGAGTCTACGAACATACAAAAATCACCAGCAGAAAAAGGACTTCCGTTCTATCATGTCTGCTCGGTTGCACAACTAGCAGCCCTTATTTTGCAACTTCCCCTCCCTTGACTCTGCCTCTTAGTCTGTCTCATCCCCTCTTGAAAGCCCCCACTGTTCTACTAGATACCATCTCACAAGGCGGTGCATTACACCCAGCCACCACCCTCTCTGTAAAAAAAGTGTCTTCACATCTCCCTCCTGAACCTTCCCCCCCGCTCAAGCCTCATATCATGTCCTCGGGTGTCCCTCCCCTCCCTTAGTTTGAAAAGCCCCTCAGTACAAGTCTTGTTTATACCCATCATGTACTTGAAGGTTTCGATCACATCTCCCCTCTCCCGCTTCTCCTTCAGTGAGTACATGTTCAATTCCTTTAGCCTACTCTCGCATAGTAAGTCATGTCATCGAGGCACAGGTCAGGAAGCACACGAAAAACCAGGAGCAGTTGTAGAACTCACAAAATGTGTATCAGTACTAGCAGTAACATAAAAAACAATAAAATTGTTCAGAGTAACTATTTACAAAGGCAGAATAAACAGAGAAGATCCAGCTGCGTTTTCTTTCAATCTCTGTGTCTCCCAAAACATTGCATCTCTCTCATAAGTCTCTGCAACCCCCTTCCTTAACAAGCATCCAGTTTTTTTCTAAAATGATCTTGTAAATTTCAGGCAGGAGAAGCAAAAACACAATGTTCCAGAACTGAGGCCCCTTCTCCACATCTTCTGAAAAAGGGTTTAAAAACTGCTTTCAGGTTAACCCCTTGAGTTCCCAATAGCTTTCTACAGTCATCTCAAACTATCATTATGTACAATTCAACAGTAACGCTATATAATTTCTAAACAAAGGATCCCAATATCAGTCACATTTCCACATAATGATTTGCACATATTCTTATATCAGTAGATATGCAAGGGAGAGAAAAACAGAAACAGCAAGGGAAGAATGAGAGGCAAGGAACTGCAAGGCCATCGGAGTGATCAAGTCCTAGGTCTCATGAGAAAATCTGGTTGCACAACCAGACAGACAAGAGACAGGAAAGGAAAGAACAGACCAGATCCTTGCATTCAAACTCTTCATAACAAAGTTGGACAAGTTCCTATTCAACCCTGTCATATACACCCCCCTCAACAGGAAACCTGTTTTATCAAACAGGTTTCCAAAACTTTCTATCAATTCTCTGCTAATTTAGCTTCTAACTTTTAGAAATTAAGCACATGTGCAGTATCCGTTTTTCTATAACAGAGCAGCAAACAGTAAAGTTTAAACTCATACATTTGTTTTCAACCTTCAGAACCCTCAATTTCCTGATCCGTATCTTGACAGAAAATCAGCATCGCTATTCTCTTTACCAGATTTGTGGAACACCTTGAATTTAAATGACTGTAGTGCCAGGTACCACCGTGTGATTCTGGAATTTTTATCTTTCATTTGGTTAAGCCAACAGAGAGGACTGTGATCTGTTATAAGCACAAAGTTAGTTCCTAGTAAGTAAGGCTTAAGGGACTCCATGGCCCACTTTGCTAAACACTCTTTTGCACTGGTGGAGTACCTTTTCTCTCCGTCATGCAACTTCCTACTTATGTACAGAATAAGATCTCTTGTCCTAGCTACATTTTGACTCAGGACTGCACCTAGGCCTACCTCTGATGCATCTGTCTGTAACAAAAATGGTTTCTCAGAGCCTGGGCTTCTTAAAACAGGGGCTCAACATAATGTAGCACTAACGGCTTGAAAAACTTCATCACACTCTGGGGTCCATTTCACATTATTTGGGTACCGTTTTTTTCACTGAATTCAGTTAGGGGAGTAGCTAACTCAGCAAAGTTGTTAATAAATCTCCAATAATAACCAGCTAGCCCTAAAAATGACCCGACATGTTTCTTGGTTTTAGGGACAGGGCTGTTAGCTACAGCTTCTATCTTATAAAACCCTGGCTTGACTTCTCCATTTCCAAAAACACAGCTCAAATATATGATTTCCTGCATGCCCAATGCACACTTGGTAGGATTAATTGCCAGACCTGCATTTTTGATCAATTGGATAACTGCTCGCAGGTGTTCCAGGTGGCTTTTCTAGTCTGGACTGTACACAGTGTGAGGGGATAAAATTATAGCCATGTACCACTGGAATGTAGCGGGTGCACCATGTAAAACGAAATGGCATGGTGGTGAACTGATAGAGTCCAACAAGAGTGGCAAATGCAGTTTTGTCTCTTGATTCGTTACCTGGGGGATTTGCCAGTAACCCTTGGTGAGATCGAGGGTACTGATATACTTAGCACTTCCAAGTCTTCCCACCAAATCATCTATTCTGGGCATAGGATAACTGTCAAATTCTGACACTTGATCAAGTCTCCTAAAATCAAGGCAGATTCTAACACCCCCTTCTTTTTTGTTTACAATTACAGTACCACTGGAGATGATCAAGCACTCCTCGACTCTTCCATGATACCCAATTCTTTCATTTTTTTGTATTTCCTTAACCACGTCCGCTCTTAACCACTCTGGTAACCTGTATGTCTTTTGCCTAATAGGGCGAGCATTCCTTGTCACTATTATGTGCTTGACCCCTTTTGCTCGGCCTGGTACCGTGGTAAAAGTACTGTTAAATGTCTTTAGCAAGTTATAAATTTCTGTGGTTTGTTCTGAGGTTAAGGAAACATTCACCTTTACAGCTGCAGTAGTCACAGTTTGTTTCAGTCGTGTTGTCAAACACAGTGGGGGAATTCAAGAATGCATAGGACAGACATAAGGTAACTGTAGTGGGGGGGTGGGAGGAAGTAGGCTGTTGGTTAACAAGGATCTGCAGCTTATCCATTAGGTAGGGAAATGGGCAGACTAGGTGGGCCAAACGGTCCTTAACTGCCATCAAATTCTATATTTCTATCAACAATAAAGAAACTGTAACCCACTCCAGGGGGTTAAAATCCTCTTCAGACATTTGGCCATTTGCCTAAAGTAACCAGGCACCCTTACTGAACCTGTTAGTCCTGAACTGGTTACTCCAGATGCAATGTTCATTTCAGATATTTATCTATGTGACACACTGACCCATTGGGTATAAAAAGTAAGGGTCATATGAAAAAAACAATGGGCCATATATTGTTCAGCCAAGCCCAGATTCATAAAACAGCTGTTTAAAACCTATATAACATTGAGGAGGTTATCCCCAAGGTAGAAGAAAAGGTGGGTCAAAATTAAAACTGTGTGCCAAGGTTATCCCCAAGGTAGAAGAAAAGGTGGGTCAAAATTAAAGTGTGTGTACCAGCTGTCCCAATCCCCCACCCAAAAATGAAACCTGCAGATGGGGTTCTGCCCTTTTGCTCCCAAATTCACACTCGTCTTTCAGTTACACCTTATACATCTGAAACACCTCTTGAATTACTATAGAATGAAGACCTGGCATTCAGCATTCAAATTCACCACCTTGGTAGTGTAAAGGTAAAAGTCCCAAATAGTGTGATAATAGTCATACCTCTGGACAGCACACACCTCAGTCAACTTTGCTTCAAAAACAGACATGCACATCTGTACTTACAGGAAAAAATGTTGTGCCTTCAGTTTAGGCATGGGACACAACAGAACAGGTGCTTGCGTCTTCTAACAAAAGTCAGAATTCACTCACTGTTAGATATTTCAGGCAGCTTCAAAACATCCTGGACCAAACAGGAGACTGCCCCTTGCATTCACCGACTAGCAGTCCTTTTCACCCCCCCGGGATGAAAATCAGGAAATCCTGCTGTAGAAAAGGTCTCCACCACTTCACTTGGCAAGCTGGAGAAGTACCAATTCTAGGGTGAGAATTCAGAGCCCACTGGCAGAGCAGCTCTCACTCCCACACTCCAAATCTTATATATTTTTTTTTAGTTGTTTAACCAGGAGTAGCACACTAAGGTGAAAGCTTTTTTACAGGAGCGACCTGGGAGCACAGGGAAGTTAAGTGACTTGCTCAGGGTCACACAGTATGCAAGTGGAAGCTGTGGGATTCAAACCCAGGTCTGGTCTGCTGGATGTCACCAGATTTGCAGCTCAGAGACTTAAACCATTTCGCTACACTGCCTCCCTAAAATCTAACACACTTTAAACTCTAACTGCAACTGACTGCCATCTCAACATTCTAACTCCCACCTCAACAGCTGGCACAAGGGTTATGCTGCTGCTAGAGTTCCAAATGAGCTCATCATTTCAGTCTCACCTGGAGCCAAGTAAGCAGAAGAGTGAGAAGGTGAAAAACCATTTAACTAGTTAATCACAAGCTGCCTCTCTCTGCCTAGCACTGTTACCGAGGGGATTCTAGTAATCCCAAGGGACTGGGTGGTTACACAAGCCCTACAGCATGAAACATAGGTATCTGCTGTGTGACTTGCAGATCTTGACATGAAGGTATGTGTCTTTAATATCAAATGCAACCATCCAGTCTTCTTTCAGAAAGAGGGGAAGGACTTCCGGGAGGTCATTCTGAACTTCTTGTATTCTATGAAATGGTTCAGTCCCCGAAGATCTAGTAGTGGCCTTAGATCCCTGCTTCATCTTGGAACCAGAAAGTACCAGAAATAATAGCCTTGGTTTATTTCTGAAGCCAGGATGAGTTCCACAGCCTTCTTGCAGGAGGAGGAGGAGGGCCTGTACCTCCTCCAGACTTCCTGAAGCAGTGAGACTGGAGGAAGGGCAGGGAAGTCAGAAAAGTGCCAGGGGCAGTAACGGTGCCTGTAATGGTCTGACCTTTTGTTAAGTCTGACACAGGCACCTGGGGGCAGGTTGACAGCTTGGCAAGTGGTAGGCTGAGGTCTCTGGGAACCACGTGCCAGGCCTCTTCAACAGCCTCAGTCTGGATGGGAATAGGGCCTTCAAAAAAGAACCTCTACCCATTCCCTGGGGTTTCAGGTTCAAAGTCAGCAGAGATACAAGAGTCATGCATTTTCTAAGTCACTGCCAAACAAGTGTTTACCTCTGAATGGAACATTCATTATAGACTGTTGCACATCTGCTGCAAAATCAGACACCCTTAGTCAAGAGTGGAGGAAGAGGCAAATCCCTGAGGCAGCAGCACCTGAGGCATCACATGCAGACCTTAGCAGGTGCATACTAGCCTCCTGTCCATTAGCAATTGTCTACTGTGCCAATATTTTATCCTGGACAGCTGGCAATTTTTCAACCAGCGTGGCCACTGTCTTCCAAAGGCAACTCTGATATTTTAACATATATGCCAAATAACTAGCAATCCTTAAGGCCCAGGGAAACATATGAAAAAGTTATCTTCCCCATCACGTCCAGCTTCCTCAACTCCTTGATAGGAGGAAGAGAACTCATGTGTTTGGAGGCTTTGGATCGGTCATGTGCAGCCATAATCATGACTGAATCTGTTTCAGGCTGTTATGAAAAATAAGGCTTGGCAGCGGGGGCTGGATATTGTTTATCAGCCTTCCTGGGAACTGTTGGCACAACTGAACTAGCCTATGTCAGGCAGCCAAAGTGGCACAAACATATACAGAATGTACAGGGGGAATGATGACTGTAGTGGATGCAGAAACCTCCAAGAACTAATAGAGACTTTTCTTGGAGTAATCTTCCTCCTCTGCTTGAAACCCCAATTTAGCATGATCCTGTTTAAGGAAGGCTTGAAATTATGCATCCTCAGGTGGAGACCTTGTTTTTCACATTCTCCTACGAGCAAGAAGACAGAGTGGAGCTTTAGCCCACCACACCTACTGCCCCTTCTTCCTCTATGTCCTCCTCCTCTTCCATATACTCTGGATTACACTCTACTTCTTCATCGACTTCAATCAGCTAAAGGTCAACAGGATGAGGAGAAACCATTGACGGGAGGTCGCTCAGGGCCCTGCACTACAACAGGGACCAAGAAACGGAACATCAACAGTAAAGTTGATGACAGCCCAGCCAAAGGCACCAATGACAGCAGTGGCAATGGTCGAGGAAACAACTCAGACATTGTTTATAAAAGCTCTACATCAACAGGTCCTGAAGGGGTCAATGATGGCTGAACCATTAATGGGACAGTGCTCAATGGCAGTACTGGCTGTGAATCCCTCTGCGGAGGGGAGGCGAACCAGTGCTGGTCCAAAACCGGTATCTGAGACACACTTGGGGTGGAGGGGCTGCAGGGCCTGCAGTCGAAGCTGGAGACTTTTTTTTTTTTTCAGTAGACTTACTTCTTCTTAGAGGTATACAGGAATGGTCCAGGTAAATGGCCTTGTCATGCACTGCTTCTCCTTCTTAAAGTGGTGTTTTCCCCTTGGCTTAGAGGACTTGTCCCTTTTCTTCAATGAGTCAGCGATGGATGCTCTCAATCACGGGGACTGAAGGGCCGAAGCTGAACCAGGAAAAAAAAGCTGCTGTTGACAATGAAGCTGCCTTTGTCACAACCTGTTAATTTCTTTAAGCTTTAGATGTGCTTTCAAAGTCTTCTTGCAATGTCCACTGGTTGCCTGGTTAAAGCTCTGGCAAACTGAGCAGGCTTTAACATCGTGGTCTGTGCAAAGCAACAAATACAAATGGAGTGGTCATCGTCTTTATAAAGTCACAATGGTAATAGCAGAATGGTTCCTTTTCTGATGTCAGTTGCATAAAAGTAAATTTAAAATAAAATTGAAGTTAGCAGTGACAGCGAAACGTCTAGAAGTTCAATGGTGTTCTTTGGCAGTGGTGGACTGACGAGTGGTTGACAGCGGGAGAATGAATGGGGGCATGTTGGGGATGCACTTGTTTTACAGGTGTCAACGAGGCATGCTGATGTGGGTGGCCCTAGTCAGCAAAAATTTCCGGATGGTCCTGATGCCGACAGCTTAGAGTTCCATGATGTGGCCCAGTGCAGGGAGAGAGCCCAGAGGAAGATTGTGAGCCGACCTGGTCCCTCCCTCTGAGCCATGCTCCTCAGTACAGTAATGTCCCTGGCCCCAGAAGTTCCATGTTGGAAAACCCAGGTCCGTATGTCGACTAGAGTTTCCCAGATGGTAGTGAGGAACAATGCCACTGTACCACTAGGCAGGCCCCTCTACATTTATATGGTCTATCAGTTGAGCTCAGGGTTCAACCTGTTCCTTTACCTACAGTAGCTGTTTAGTATATCTGCCAGCCCCCTTTCTTTTATCTCCTGGCACCATCCTGACTGGCATCCATGGCTCACTGTATTTGGTTCAACACAGGAAACTTACAGTGATACTACTTTGGTTCCTACACTGCCCCTGCACCTTTCCTCAGTTCTTTCCACTTAGTGAGTACTTGTCTGTAATTGAGAGTAGTTCAGTATTTCTCAGGCTCTTACTTTAGTATTTCTCATGCTCTTGTTCAATACAGTCCTATAACTTTACTGCACTTCCTTTGCTGTTTCATTCACAGTGTTCATCTGCATGTGTCCAATCACATGAGTGATACACCATGAGTGGGGCATCTGACCTAGGGCTCTCTGCAAGACTGCAGGGGACTCTGGAAGTCAGTAAAGGTATCTGACAGTAACTGGGCAACTTGTGTAAAGGGAGCCCAGGAATTCCCTCTCTGGGGTAGCACAACAGAGAAAATGACTGCAGATAAGGACCACTAGGGCCACACAGTCTGACCATTTTTTTCTACCTGCTGCAGAAACCACAGACCCCATTTGATCTTCAACTTTTCTCTCTTTTCTATCAGTAGGGTTCCCCTATGTCTATCACACGCATTTCTGAATTCCCCTACCGAATGTGCCCTTACCGCCTCCGCTGGGAGGCAGTTCCATGCATCCACCACCCTTTCTGTGAAGAAATACTTCCTCACGTTACCCCTTCCAGCTTCATGTCATGATCCCTTGTTCTAGAAAATCTCTTTTTCTGAAAGATGCTACCCTCCTGTACCTTATTTATGTCCTTGAGATATCTGAAAGTCTCTATCATATCCCCCCTTTCCTTCATCTCCTCCAGGGTATACAGTGAAGCCTGCCAGATTAAGTGCAATGTCACAGTTTCTCTGCATGACAAAAGGGATTAACTCCCATTGAAATTGCATTGTTCCCTACAGTAACTCTACTGCAGAATTCTGCAGAGTTGGGCTGGATCCTGAAGAGCTTCACTGTATATGCTGAGGTCCTCCAATCTCTCCTCATATGACTTATGATGCAGGCCCTGCACCATTTTTGTTGTCCTTCTCTGAACTGCCTCTACCGTGTCTATGTCCTTATAGAGATGTGACCTCCAGAACTTGGGACAGTACTCCAGATGTGGTCTCACTAACGATTTGTACAAAGGCATCACCACCTTCCTCCTTCTGCTGGTGATACCGCTCCCTGTGCAACCCAGTACCCCAACTAGCTCTCCCCACAGCCTTGGCGCATTGTTTGACCACCTTTAGATCATCTGATTTGATTACCCCCAGATTCCTTTCCTGTTTGGTGGCCGTCAGTATCTCTTCCCCCATCATGTAAGCCTCTCCTGGGTTCCTGTGCCCCAAATGCATGATTTTGCACTTTTTCACATTGAATCTTAGCTGCCACACTCTTGACAATTCCTCTAGTTTACCTAGGTCCAGGGCTCCAGGTAAGGTGAGTACCGACCTATTTTATTCACTTTATTTTAGGAAATACTCTTCAGAAAGTTCTTTGAACGAGTACCAGTACACACCCAACATGTGTGCTTCATAATGTAACTGACAATTCAAATGGAGCAGTTTTTTACAGATTTACAGCACTCGTATGCATCCCAACTTTCTTTTACTCACAATAACTGGTGAGTAAATTTACTCCTGCCTGCCATTATTATCTGGAGCTTTGCTTAGGTCCCTCATCCCCCATCTACCCTGTTGCAGATCTTAGTGTCATCTGCAAAGGGGCATACGTTTCCTTCCAGACCCTCCGCAATGTCACTTATGAAGACACTTAATAGGACTGGCCCCAAAACTGATCCCTGTGGCACCCCACTGGTCACCCTTCCTTCCTCGGACTGAGCACAATTTACTAACACCCTATGTGTTCTATCCCTCAACCAGTTTTTAACCCAGATTAACATCCTGAGTACCCTTCCCAGGCTACCTAGCTTGTTTACAAGCCTCCTATGTGGAACGGTGTTGGAAGACCTTGCTGAAATCCAGGTAGGCCATATCCACCACTCCCCCGATCCACTTCCCTGGTCACCCAGTCAAAGAAATCTATCAGATTTGTTTGACATGACCTTCCCGCTGTGAATTCATGCTGCCTTGGATTCTCCTGTGCTTTGCTGGATTCAAGATGTTCCACAATCCTTCTTTTAGCTGTGATTCCATTATTTCCCCCACCACCAAGGTCAGGCTGACTGGTCCATAGTTTCCAGCCTCCTCCCACTTTTGTGTAGAGACTACATCTGCTGTCCTCCAGTCCTCTGGAACCACTGCTGTTTTCAGCGATTCACTGAACAGGGCTGTCAGTGGTGCTGCCAGCACCTCCCTAAACTCCTTTAACATTCTAAGATGTATCCAGTCTGGTCCCATTGCTTTATCCACTTTCAGCTTTGCAAGTTATTTTAGAACTCTCTCCTCTGTAAATGGACTGATGTCCACCTCCCTCTGTAAATGGACTGGTGTCCACCTCCCTCCTTCTCCTTATTGTTCCTGTTACTCAATTGTGGTCCCTCACCTTCCCTCTCTTTTGTAAATACTATACAAAAATATCTGTTCAGGATTGTTGCTTTTTTCCAAGTCCCCCTCCGCACACTCTTCTTCCCCCTTAAGCCTTACCATTCCCACTCCTTGTCTTCCTCCTTTCATTAACATACCTATAAAATATCTTGTTCCCTTTCTTTACTGCTAGGTTTTCCTCCATTTATGCCTTTGTGCTCTTAACTGCCTTCCCAGCCTCCCTCTGCTTATCCCGATACACTACCCTGTTCTCCTCCTCCTTCTGTGTTTGCGTGTACTTCCTGAAAGCCAACTTTTTCGCTCTTATCTTCCTGGCCACTTACTTTGAGAATCACAGTTGTTTTCTTTTTCTCTTCTAACAGAGTAAACTAAGACAGTATCTGTGAAACTGCATTAAGGGTAACTCTGTAGCTGGACAAACACTGTAACTGGGGTATGGTTTTGTAGGGGGTTGCTGAAGGGGTTTCAGGCAGGCAAAGGACAGTAGGGTTAGTACTAGGATGTGTTGCAGTTTACGTAGCGGTCCAAGGGAAAAGTCAGATTTTACAGAGCACAGGAGCAGCGGGCAATAGCTGTAAGTACTGTGGGGCACTCACCTCTTGGGCTACACTCTGGAGGAGACGACACTCCCCCATGTAAGATGTTTATGGAGCTCCATGTACAGCTGCTAACAGCAAGGGAGAAGATATCTCAGTTGCATCACCATCCCCACAGACATAGCCTTCACCCCCATTTGCCCAGAGCCCCATAAGCCCAGGGTGCTGGAGGATAGTGAGGAAGGAGAGGGGTGGCAGGGGTCATCCAGGCTCACCATATCCCGACAGCCAAACACCTTTCACCACTGGAGAAGGAGCGGGTACTGAACTCCTTTTCAGGGGGTCAGAACCAGTTGGAAAGGCTCAACATGACTTGGCAGCACTCAGTGATAAGATCAGGAGGAAAGCAGTAAGGAGTATCTTAGTAGTAGGGGACTCTACGATTAGGAGTGGAGAAGGTGATGGGTGGCTGCAGAAAGGGGAAGGGGTGGTAAAGTACAGTTAAGTAAGAACTTACCGTAACAGATCTTCGAGAGAAGCTCTTGCAGTAGGTAATTACCTTGAGGACTGCACCCCCCTGGCATCAGGACCACACGGAAACTTTGGCTAGCCGTGTCTGACGAGGGACTGTCCACCTGATGTCACGTGATCAATGTCAGCACGACACTATACAGTGGGTAGTCCCCACACCTGCCCTCCAGGTCTCCTGTCGGAGACCTCCCAAGGGAGTGACAGGAGAACAAAGAAAGAAGCTCCTGAAGTGTAAGTAAGAATTAGAAAAAGAGCAGCAGAAAATGGGGGGAGGAAAAAAGGTTACCTACTGCAAGAGCCTCTCTCGAAGATCTACTGTTACGGTAAGTTCTTACGTAACTGTACTATCTTACTTCAGTAGGGCTCTTGCAGTAGGTAATTACCTTGAGAACTGAGTCCCAAGCAGTGTGAATCAAAAGGAACTGAAACACGGGAGGTAGGAAAGGTCTGCAGAAAGTTTAGGACGGAAGGCCTTGGAGGATGGCTGGGCAAAACACAACTCTCTTGACCATGGTCTCCTAACCGGAGCTATATTCATAGACCTGTCTAAGGCGTTTGACACTGTCCACCATCACCTCCTGCTTTATCAGCTACTAAACATTGGGCTCTCTGCGGAATCGGTGGCATGGTTCAATAGCAATTTTGACAACAGGACCCAATGTGTAAAAATAGCGGGCGTGTTCTCCGACACTAAAGAGGTACGCTCTGGTGTCCCCCCAAGGCTCCATCCTGGGCCCATTGCTTTTCAGCCTGTTTCTCAACTCTCTCCCAGACTCCACCCCTCAGCAAATTATACTATATGCAGATGACGCTGTGATTCTTGCCTCTCATCACGACCCAAGCCACCTGCAACAAACCCTTCAACATGGTTTTACTTCAGTTGAAAACTGGTTCAAAGAACACAAGTTAATCCTTAACCAGAAAAAAAACAAGACCATGATTTTCACCAGCCACCAAAACGGACACAAACATCTCCAACTCACCCTACACACCTGCCTCAGCAACTCCCTGGAGCAGGTTGACTCCTTCAGATACCCTGGAATCACCTTAGACCCCCACCTGTCCTTCAGAACCCACATAACAAATGTCGCAAAAACAGTGAACACCATGTTGGGTTTACTCTACCGGATACAACGGCACCTGACTAAAGAGGCCCTCAATGCCACTGTTCAAAGCTCTATCATCTCCCAGATTGACTATGGTCTTGTCATCGCATCTATGGCACTGCCACTACCTCGACACTCAGAAGGATAATCACCACCCTCAACAAGGCCTGCTGACTCATCACTGGGGCCGAGCGGCTCACACACACCTGTGACCTCTACTCACAAACAAACTGGCTTCAACTTGAAAATACAATCCAGTACCAAACCTGTGTGGTTGCAAAGAAAATCCAGTTAGGAATTGCCCCTCCTGGAGTCTGCTCACTCCTTCAACCAAAAACTAGCTACAGAATCACCAGGGGATCAAAGCCACAACTATTTTGCACCCCCCGCTGCAGCACAGCCCATGGCCAGCAATCATTCGCTTACAGGGCACCCACTTGGTTTAACTGACTTGCCTATGATATTATCACTACCAGTGGGCTAGGGGCATTCAAATCCAGGCTCCGAAACACCCTGGTATCTTCCAGCACCTGCGACTGCCACGATTAATCAATGCAACACTGCTCATGTACTGCTTGCCCTACCGAGCTCCTTGCCCAACGCACTTGCCCTAGTAGGCCTCTGCCCCACCTGCACTTCTGAATCTTGCAATGCCACCAGTCTGGCTGCCTCTCACCCCCCCCATTTTTTTATTCCCTTCCTTACCCTCGCATCTCCTCTCTCCTCCTCCTGACCTCCTATACTCTTTCCCCTTTCATCCTACTACCCCCTTTCTTTCTACCCACACCCTGTCTCTTCCATGCAACATGTGTCCTTGTAACCTTTTATGCAAAACAAATTTTTTTTTTATCTTATATGATACCAATGTCTTGACATGGAACCTTTGTAAAAGAGCCCTGGGCTCAAAGGTAACTTGTAATCCTAGAGTTGAAATAAATAAAAATAGATAAAAGCCAACCCGGTGTCCAGAGGCAATGTCCAGACTATAATGCATGGTGAAGGTGTGTGGACAGAGCTCCAAGTGGCCGTAGCACATATGTCAGCGGCTGACATGTTCCTGAAACAAGCAGTAGAGGCAGCCATGCTTCTCATGGGGTGTCCCTTAACCTCCCCCGGGAGAGTTTTACCATACTTCTGGTAAAAGGAAACAATACAGTTTGCCAACCATTTGGATCAACACTGTTTGGAAACTGCCGCATCTTCCCTCTTGGGTGAGAAAGAAACAAAAAGTTGGTCTATTTTACGGACAAACTTGGTTCTGTTAGTATAACAGCACAAGACTCTATGAACATCAAAGGTATGTAAAATCGCTTCCCCCTGATTTGAATGCTCAGGGTAATACACTGGCAGTTGATCCAACTGCTTTAACGTGAACTCAGAGACCACCTTCTGGAGGAACTGAGGATTGGTACACAGAGCCACCCAGTCTCTGTGAAAAATTAAATAAGGCTCCTAGCACGTCAGGGCCTGAAGCTTGGAAATCCTTTGAGTAGAAGTGACAGCAACTAAAAAGAGCACGTTCCACGACAAATAGCGCATATCTGAATTACCAGCTGGTTCAAAAAGAGATAAGGTCAGTTTCTCCAAAATAAAATTGAGGTCCCAAGGTGGCACAGGACTGCACACTGGAGGTTTCAAGTGGAGAATCCCTTTCAGGAAGGTTTTGGAAACCTCCAGCTGAGCCACAGCTTTGTCCTCCATTAAGGTGTGGTAAGCAGAAATAGCTGAAATGTGGACCCTCAGCGAGGAGTAACTCAAGCCCTGATCAGAGAGGTGAAGTAGATACACCATAACCTGGGGAACGGGGCACGAAAAGGAGTCCCAGCCCTTCGAGGTGGCCCAAATGGAAAAACGCTTCCATTTCACTGGCCTCTACCAGAACCTGCGTCACTCTGGAGGAAACTCCATAAAGTGAAGCTGCTATGTCCTGAGGTGCCACGCGTGAAGGGACTTCAGCCCTGGATGGACCAGTGAGTCCCGCTCATGAGTCAGGAGATTGTAGCAGAGAGGCAGGGGGACCAGAGCCTCTACTGCAAGCTGCTGAAGAAGTGGAAACCAAATTTGCTGAGGCCAATATGTGGCAATCAGGACCATATGGGCCCCCTCCGCTTGAAGCTTGAGCAGCACCCTCTGCAGAACTGGAAAGAGAGGGAAGGCGTACGAAAACCTCCCTGTCTAGTATAGAGACAGTGCATCTCACCAGAAAGCACCATGCCCAGGAACGAGCAAGCAGAACTTGGGTAGTTTTGCGTTGTATGGGGAGGCGAACAGATCCAGGTCTGGATGACCCCATAGGTTGAAAATGTGTTCAATTACTTCTTGATTGAGTTCCCATTCGTGGCCTCTTAGTCTGGTGCAGCTGAGACTATCCACTAGGACGTTTTGCATACCCGAAACAGGAACAGCTTGGAGGCGAATTCAACGCTGTGACAGGGCAGAACAGAACCCTGTCCCATTTGTTGGAGAAAGTGTGTAAATCAAGGATCTGTATTTTTTTTTCCTTTTCTCTCTTCTCTGCCTGGTTGTGCAACCAAATTTTCCTGTGAGACTTCGGACTTGATCAACCCGAACAGTCTCGCAATCCTTTGTCTCTCACTGTCTCCGTTTTCTCTTGCTGTCTGTTTCCCCTTGCATATCTACAACTGGTAATACAAGAATATGTGCATATCAATATATGGAAATGAAACTGATAATGGGATCACGTTTGTATAGAAAATATCTGGTTTTACTGTTGAAATGTGTATGTATTTATAAACTGAGATAACTGTAAAAAGCTAGCGGTTACCTGGGTGCAAATGCCTGAGCCTTTTGCAGTTGCTGTGGGGACCTCAAGAAGTTCTCAATGTTCTAGCAGCTCCTGAAATTTACAAAGAACAGGATGCTTGCAAAGGATGGGGGTTGAAAAAGACTTATAAAAACAGCTAAGCTGAGCTGCAAGGGAGTTTTTTTTTTTACAAGAAAGTTTTTATTTTTGCTTCTGTACATAGTTATTCTGAACAGATTTATCTTATTTTATGTTACTGCTACAAAAATAAAGTTTTGGTGATTTTTTACAACTGCTCCTGGGTTTTCCCTATGCTTCCTGATCTGTGCCTCGATGACATATGGTGTCAGCAGTAGGATTTAAGCTGTGCATACCCTAAGACAGGAGATTTGTGCATGGGTACACCGGTGGGGGTTGCCAACATACTCACTATTAGGCTCCGGGGTGCTGCCGAGGTGGAGATGGCTCCCTGGAGGGCTTCGGTGGCGTCAGAGACCGGCAGTTGTCATCCAGCGAATCCTGGAGCTGTTTTCTGGTTTCCTGAGTTCCCCATCGCGCAGCTCATGCAGTGCCTCCAGTCTCCACTGAGGGCCGCTGCTGAGCGATGCTTCCCCGCTCCCCACCCAAGGAGAGCAGAGAAGTCCTCTGGATGCTCAATCCTCTCCTCTCCTCCCCCCGGCCGACCTCTGGTGCCCGAGTCCATTCCCGAACCCGGGTTGCCGGCATTGCGCAAGGTAAGGCGTCCAGTGCCTCCACCCTCAGAGCCACCGGCCCGGCCTGTTCAGGTACATAATGATCTCCTGATGGCGAGAGATTGGAAGAGTCATTCAATCTTAGTTCTTTTTGATCTCTCCGCATTGTTTGACACCGTGGACCATGGGGTTTTGCTGGAGCGCCTGTGGTTGATCTGCGGACTGTTTGGTACAGTCCTCAACTGGCTCCAACCCTTTCCTCATGGGCAGGTTGCAGAGAGTGGTGTTGGGGATTTTTTCCTCGGCCCCTTTCCCCCTGGCCTGTGGGGTGCTGCAGGGCTCCGTGCTGTCTCCCATGTTGTTCGCAGTGTATATGCTGCCACTGGGGGACATTATAAGGCAGTATGGGCTGAGTTTTCACTGCTTTGCAGATGACACTCAGCTATACATGTCCTTTGTGCCCGATCAGGATGATACCGTCTCGGTTTTTAACAACTGCCTCACCGAGATTCAGGACTGGATGAGTGCCAGCTGGTTAAGGTTGAATCCAGATAAGATTGAGGTGTTGGTTGTGGACCTGGGTCATCAGGTAGAGGGGTCCTCTGGGCTTGTGCTGGAGGGGGCAATCAGCTGAGGTCCTCTGAACAGGTGTGGAATTTGGGCGTTATTCTCGATGGCGAGACAACGCTTAATCACAGGTGTCAGCCGCCGTCAAGTCCTCATTTACCAGTTGAGGAATATCGCCCAGGTAAAACATCTTGTTCCGCCTGATGACCTTCCGACTTTGGTCCATGCCTTTGTGACCTCCTACCTTGACTATTGCAATGATCTTTACCTAGAGCTATTGGATTGGACATTTGCTGCCTGCAGCTGGTGCAGAATGCGGCAGCCAGGTTGCTGATGGGCTTATCTAAATTTAGCCATGTCACGCCTGTACTCCGCAAGCTGCACTGGCTGCCGGTGCACTGCAGGATCACCTTCAAGGTCAGTTTGCTGAACTATAAGGCCTTATACAGACAGGGACTGCATTATTTGCAAGACCTCCTGTGTCCCTACTGCCCCTTCATCCACGCCATTCTACTGATACCTCGTCAGGTTAGAGACTGCCTGTCCACTGAGACCTTTAAGATGGTCTTTAAAATACAGGTTACTCACCTGTAACAGGAGTTCTAGGAATGGTATATGTTGTTCATCCACACTGTCTGGCAGGTATCCTTGCCGCTTTAATTCTTGCCGGAAGGTCTTCAAGCTGGCTCCTCCCACCCACCCGGGTGGTAAAACTCTCGGCTCCGCCCCATGACGCCAGATCTGGCCCGCTGGAAGCCCAGGGCTGCGCTTCAAACCGGGAGGTCAGATTGTAGATGAACAAATATACCATTCCTCAGAACTCCTGTTACAGGTGAGTAACCTGTATTTCTAGGGACATGGATATGTTGTTCATCCACACTGTCTGGCAGACTCCTAGCAGTTCTCCGGGAGGAGGGAGGCAAGGTGCACACCCCCAATACTTACTTGGGAAAGAGAGATTGGAGAACTGAGGCCCCAAAACTAGCATCCCGGCGTGACGCGAGGTCGATGTGGTAGTGGGTAATGAAGGTATGTGGCGACTTCCAGGTAGCAGCCCTGCAGATATCCTGGATAGGGACGTCCCTGGAAGCAGCTACCGATGCAGCGGTATGGCGGGTAGAATGAGCTCTTATCCCTTTGGGAGGCTCCATGCCCGCCAACCTGTAGCAGAGCTCTATGCAGGAGGTGATCCACCTGCCTATCGTCCGCTTTGCTGCAGGTCTGCCAGGTGCGGCTTCAGTGTAGGTGACAAACAGCTGGCGAACCTCTCCCCGAACTTCAGCCGTCCGCTCCTTATAGTAAGCGAGCGCTTGTCTAGGGTCCAAAGTATGGAGCCTATACTCGACCTCCGAGGTGTGACTGGGGTAGAACACCGGCAGAGTCAACACCTGGTTAAGGTGAAACTCCGACACCACCTTTGGGAGGAACTTTGGTGGGAAGCGAGGACAACCTTGTCCCTGTGGAAGACCAGGTAGGAGGCTCGATGGAAAGCGCCTGGAGCTCTCCCATCCTTCTGGCTGACGGATAGCCACCAAGAAGGCGTAGCCACACGACAGGTGTGAAAGATCACACCTGTGCATTGGTTCGAATGGCTTGCCCATGAGCTTGGCCAATACCAGCAGTAGATCCCACGGAGGTGGAGGTTCTCGCACCGGAGGGGAAATGTGGTCAAGGCCTTAGAAAAAGCGCCCGACCACCTTCTCCTGTGCCACCAACTGCTTGCCAGCCCGCGCCCGCTAAGCAGAGATGGCTGCCAGGTGCACCTTAAGGGTCATCGACCGAAGTCCTTGCTGAGAAAGGGACCAAAGGTAGTTCAGAATGCTTGCCAAGGGGCAGTCGGAAGGGTCCAAGCCCTTCCCCTGACACCAAATGGAAAACCTCTTCCATTTGAAGGCATAGCATTTTCTGGTCTACTCCTTACGGGACGCCTCAACGACGTTGAGGACCTCGTCGGAAAGACCCAAGGCCTGGAACTCTAGCCGCTCAGGAACCAGGCCGTCACGTGCAGGGACTGAAGGTCCGGATGGAATACCTTCCCCTGATTGACTGAGAGCAGGTCCGGGCGGGCTGGAAGCCGCCTCGGGAGCCTGGAGCTGAGGCTGAGGAGATCTGGATACCAGAACTGGCGGGGCCAGTCTGGGGCTACCAGAATCACCTGCGCCTTGTCCCTCCTCGCCTTGAGAAGCACCTTGTGGATCAAGGGAAATGGGGAAAGGCGTAGAAGAGGCCCGGGGTCCACGGCCTCGAGAAGGCATCCCCCTGCAGCAAGCCCTGCTGAGGGGGGGGCATGGAACAGACTCAGCTTCGCATTCTCCCTGGAGGCAAACAGGTCCACCTGAGGCGTGCCCCAGTGGGAGAAAAGATCTTGTACTACCTCCGGCAGGAGAGACCACTCGTGAGATGCAGCCCCTATCCGGTTTAGGGCATCGGCCAGGGTGTTGGAGGCTCCTGCCACGTGAATGGCTAGGAGATCCGCCTCCAGGCTGTGCACTAGGGACCAAATGCAGAGAGCTTCCTTGCATAACAGCAAGGAGCACGTCCCGCCCTGGCGGTTCAGACAGTACATGGTCGTGGTGTTGTCCGTCTGCACCTGAACCACTTGACCCCGTAGAAACGGATCGAAGGCGGTGAGAGCTAGATGGACCGCCGAGCTCCAGCAGGTTGATGTGGCATCGTGACTCCGAGGGACCAGAGGCCGCGGCGCCGTGTTCCCCAGATGGGCACCCCAACCCATCAGAGATGCGCCGTCGAGAGAGAGAGACCGCGGTTCGGGCGGACGAACAGGATACCCTCCTGCAGGTGAGCTGGAACGATCCACCACTGGAGAGCATTCCACATCTCCTGGTCACTGTCACGGGCCGGTCCAACGGATCGCGCGCGCCAGGACCACTGGCTGGCCAGTCCCCACTGAAGGGACGATGTACCAACGGGCCCAATGGACCACGCTGGTGCAGGCCGCCATGAGGCCCAGGAAGTCCAGGGTAGGGGCTAATTGCCCAACCAGAAATGACTGGGCAAAGGAGGAAGAACTCGCCCTGTCCGGGCCGAGCCGGGCTCTGTCTGCAGGAGAGTCGAGCTCTGCCCCGATGAACAGAATCACCTGCTTTGGCACAAGTTCCGACTTGGCCTCGCTGATGAGGAGGCCAACCTGAGAGCAAACCTGAGGGCCAGATCTCTGGACCGCCTCCACCTCCTGTCTGAGGGGCTGCTATCAGCCAATCGTCCAGATAAGGGTACACCTGACCCCTTGGCGCCACAGGAATGCTGTCACCACTGCCATGCATTTGGTGAAGACCCTGGGAGCTAGGAGAGGCCAAGGGCATGGCTCGAACTCGAAGGGATCCTTCCGCCTGAAGCGGAGGAATCTCTGATGGACGGACGGATTGGGACGTGAAAGAACACATCCTGGAGGTCCAGGGAGCAGAACCACACGCCTCGTTCCAAGGATGGGATTATCTGAGCCAGAGTGACCATCCTGAAGGTTCGAGACCTTAGGAACTTGTTCAGGTCGTGCAGGTCGAGAATGGGGCGCTAGCCCCCCGTCCGTTTTGGGACCAGGAAGTACCTGAACACAAACCCCGGGTCTGAAGGAGGATCCGCCACCTTCCTGATTACCTCTCTTTCGAGGAGCAGGGCAATGTCGGCCCAGCGGGCCAACAGCGAGGCTGCGGACCCCGAGGCCCCCCGAGGGACGATGGCTCGAAAAGGCGGAACCTGCTTGAACTCCAGAGGCAGGCCTTTTCCTACCACCTCCAACACCCAGCGGTCCGTGATGATAGCGGACCAGGCGGAAAGGAAGTGGCGGAGCCGTCCCCCAGGGGGAGTGACGAGGTTGGGGGCGCACCCTCAACCCGGCACTGGGCAGGCTTGAGGAAGAGCCGCCGAGGGACCTCCCGGCCTTACCTCTTTGCTTCCTGTTGGAGGAAGCCGCGGTTGGGTTTGGGACGCCAAGCGCGAGCCTGCTGGCCCTGTTGCTGGTGCTGGCGGGCCGGACAAGGAGCAGGGACCGAAGGACGAAAGGACTTCTGCTGCTGACGGCGGCCTTTGTCCCTCTGGGCGGAGGTGATCGAGTCCAGAGTGGCATTGGACTTTTCGATCCGCTGGAGGTGTCCCTCCACTCCAGGGCCAAAGAGGTCAGTCCTCAAGAAGGGGACATCCGCCAACTTATGCTGGGTATCCGCCATGAAAGTGGATATCCTCAGCCACGCCCTCCGTCACATGGCCACTGCAGCCGCTACTGACCTGGCACAGGAATCACCTATGTCCAGAGCAGTCTGGAGCTGCTGCTTCGCCACCGCCCTGCCCTGGACCCGCACCTGGCGGACCATGGTCTGCAGGTCAGGCGGGAGATGAGGAACAACCTCATCCAGGGAGCCCATGAGGGCGTGGGAGAAGTGTGCCATCAGCACGGCCGAGCTGGCCTGTCGGAGGCCGAGGGAAGACGCAGTGTACACCTTGCGCCTGGCAAAGTCCAGCTTTTTGGATTCTTTGTCGGGGGGCTTGTCCACATCCTGAGCGTTACCGGAACGCCAGAAAACGCTGTCGGTGACTAATCCCTCCACAGAGGGGTGTTCCGAGAAACCGGGCAAAGAGCCGGTAGGGACCGCATACTTCCTGGCCATCCTGTCCGAGGGCGCTGGACAGGAAGCAGGCCGCTGCCAAAGCTCCAAGGCTGGGCCGACAATGGCTTCAGCCACCGAAAAGGCCTTCGTAGGAGAATCCCCTCGGTCCAGAATCTCCATCAGGGGATACTTGGCCCATTTGGACACGGGCTCGAGCTGCATCCCGGTGGACTCCGAGATGAGCTGAAGCAGACCCAAGAAGGACAATGGGCTATCGTCCACTGACTGGCCCCCGGAGGGCTCCAGATCGCACTGCCTGGAGAACAGGGAGGAATCATCGTCGGATTCCGAAGAGTCTGCGAAGAGCTGCCTCGGCCATGAGCCACCCTCCACCTGCCGAGGACGGTCAGGAGTGAGGGTGACTGACAACCTGTGGGGCAGGCCATGACCCGACCGAGAACTCTTGGTCGGTGCCCTCGACTTAGGTTGTGGAGGCGGAGGTTCCACCACAATCGGTGGACCAGCTGGTTTCGGCTTAGCAACCGGCCCTAGGGCGGGCAACTCGACTGGAACGAGTGGTTGCTTCGGCCATTCCGGCGACAGCCACTTGATGGCCGGGGTCTTAGCCGGGGTCGGCTTAGGCCCGGATAACAGCAACGTCTGCCACATCAAATCCTCATAGCGCTGGCGCAGCTTGCGGCGTCTCCTCACCCGAGGAGGACGAGGCACAGCGGTGTCGCTGCTTACTTCAGTAACGAGATCGAGGGTGGTCTGGGAAGGGCGGGATACCCACCTCCCTCGGCTCGGAAACTTTAACCGGGACCGCGGGTCCCGGCGAGCAGGCAGATCCTCGGCATCCACTGGGGAGCCGTGAAGTAGGGTTGTCGGCTTCTCCAGTCGACAGCCCGCCTAACGGATCGAGAAAACCTCGACTTCGCCGATGGGAGTCTCGGCAGGCTGGCCTGACTGGGGCACCGGAAGCCAGCGGCTCAGCTGCAACCTCGACTGAGTCGACGGGTCGGCTGCCCGGGAGGGGACCTCCGCCCCAGGAACGCCGACGGTGGGACTTACCTTTGACTCTTTCTGGCTGAGAAGAATGTCCCAAGGCCCTCTCCTTCGTGAAAGGGACTGACAAAGCTCCTTGAACGAAGCTGTATACGAGGAACTCAGAGAGAGGGATAAATGCCGCGATCGAGGAAGAAGAAGATGCGGCCTGGGCCGCTCTCCTCAAGGGCGATCATCTGCTCGAGCTGTTCAGCCGAGCCAGCCGTCGGACACCGCCCAATGAGCCTCTTTGACTTAACGTGGAAAACGTTTCTCAGGGTCAAGCTTCAGACGGCAGCGCGATCGTCCAGAACATTGGCTGAAAAGAACGGCACAACTCGCAGTTCGCGGGTCGTGATCTCAGGCCTAAGCAGCAGTAGACGATGCGGAGTGCGGATCCGTCCCGGACATTTTCATTCGCAGGGGCACTTCCAAAGCCGAACAGATTGTCCATCACAGCCGCTAGGAAAAAGAAGACCAAGTTTGAAAATCTCAAAATCAATTTCGGGCGAACCAAGAATTAGGATCCAGTCTCAAACGCAGAGCGCAAGGAGGGAACCTGAGCTTCCAAGCGGTAAGGAAGATCTGGCGTCATGGGGCCGAGCCGAGAGTTTTACCACCCGGGTGGGCGGGAGGAGCCAGCTTGAAGACCTTCCGGCAAGAATTAAAGCGGCAAGGATACCTGCCAGACAGTGTGGATGAACAACATATCCATGTCCCTAGAAACTTATTTATTCAGATTAGCTTTTTTCAATGCTTTTTAATGTTGTCCCTAACTTAGTACCTTAATTGATGAATACTAACCCCACAGCCCGCAAGAATCTACTGGGGACCTTCTTTAAGCAAAGAAAGGGCCGGTTGACCTGTCCCCTTACAACTCCTCCCCAGGGGAACATACAAGTCTGCTCAATATTCTTTATAATTATTTTTAGACTACAGTCAAGATTCCTCACGGGGAGTGTAAATATAAATAGACTGGACATATGGAAGTTAAGCTCTCCCCCTCCTACAGAGGCTAAAGACTTTGATAAAATAAGAAAACTCGGAAAACGATTAATACAGTTTAAACTCTGTATGCTATACTTTTATCTGATGTATACCTATCTGATGCAGAAAGATTTGTGTATTTGTTGGAAATCTGTCACTTGTGTGTCATATTAAATGCTTTTTAATGAGAAATGCTGCCTATTTTAACTTTACTGCTGTTTTAATATCTATTACTGTAGTTTGTTTTAAATATTCTTTTGTACAGGTGCTTTGACAGTTTTGAGAAACACCTTTTATAAATAAAAAAAAAGACTTGACTCGACTCAGGGATAGGTCAGACTTTGGTACTGTCACTGCAACCCCCAGGTCCTTCCAACAACTATCCTGTGCGGGACAGGGTATGTTTGAACTGGCTCCTGGAACTGGCCTTCAGCAGTCAATCATCCAGGTATGGGAAGACATACAGACCTTCCCTGCAAAGGGCTGCTGCCACCACAGCTAAGTATCTGGTAAAGAACCGAGGGGCAGAAGACAAGCCAAAGGGCAACAATCTGAACTGGAAGTACTCCCCTTCCAGGACAAATTTCAAACACTTTATGTGATTCTGTCGATTTTGATATGAAGGTATGCATTCTTCATGTCCAGGGAGCAGATCCAGTCCCGTTTGCAACAGGCAAATTAAATTCTGCAGGGAGACCATACAAAACGTCTTGTATTCTATTTAGAAGAATAGGTCTGGCAGGTCTAGCAAAGACCTGAGATCTCCTGTCCACCTGAGGACCAGGAAGTATCTGCAGTAAAACCTTTTGCCTTTTTGGTGTGAAGGAAAAGGTTCTATAGCATGTTTGGTCAATAAAGCTTGTACCTCATCTTTCAACAGGAACAGACGTCATGGGGAATAAGATGGAAGAGATGGAGGATGCTCTGGAGGGGTGTCACGCAATTCCAGAGCATGTCCCTTTGCAATCATCTCCAGGACCCATTCGCCTGTTATCTTTCTCCACTGTTTTAGATGAAGGGAGAAGCAACCCCTATCCAGCACCTCCTGCTCCTGAAGTGCTTTGGGAGAAATCCTGCATGAGTCATGCTGAGCCAGAAGGGCCTGCATTAGAGGCTTTAAAATAGGCTTCCTGAGGAGGGGGAGGTGGCAACGCTCCACCACACTTCCCTCGGCCCTGCTCATGGTAGATTTGATCACCACTTTTGGCAGCAGGATGGTGAATGGATCCTCTACTTCTACCTCTACCAGATGTAGAGTACAAGGACTTAACTGACCTCAACATCATTCTACAGGTTTGTAGGCCTCTTAAAGCCTCTTCTACATAATAGCCAAACAGTCTGGTGCCTCTAAAGGCTGCACTCAAAACTGTTTGTTGATCAGTTTTAAACCCAGCTACTCTGAACCAAGAATATCTTCTCATAAAAATGCCAGTGGCAGCCACCCTGGCAGAGGCATCCAAGACATTATAAGCTGAGCGTAGTAAATGGTAAGTGACTGCCTACCTCAGCACCTGCATTTACATTTTAAGTAATTCATTCTTGGATGTGCCTTCTGGAAGTGCCTGACTGGCAGCTCTGGCATCCTTACAAAGACTGTTTTGAAACTTGATCATGTGGGACTGATAGTTGGCAATACACAGGACTAGTGAGGATGAGGCATAGGTTCACTTGCCCATCACATCTGGCCTCCTGGATTTCTTATCAGGTGGCAGGGTGACCATATGCTTTGGCACCCTGAATCTATCACGGGTAGCCATGATAACCACAGAATTGGTTTCTGGCTGATTGGCATAATAAGGCTTGGTAATACTGTAGGAGCAGGGAACTGCTTGTTAGCCTTTCTAGGGACTACTGGTATAGTATTTGGCTTATACCAGGCAGAAAAAGTGGCATCCTCTAAAGCAGGATAAACTGGAGGGCCTATTATGTAGGGAGTGCAGGTCACCTTCAGAAACTCCATTAAATTATTTTTAAAAGAATCTTCTTACACTGCAAACCCCATGGCAGTCTACACCTCCTGCACTGTTTGAAAAGTGGAGTCTTTAGGAGGAGAGCTGGGTGTGTACACCACAGACTCCTCACTGCAAGAGGATACAGCGAAGCTGGAACGTGAAGCATAATGTTCTCCTTTATATCCCTCCACCTTTTCATAATCCTCCTCCATTATGAGGTCAGGATTATATTCCTACTCCTTGTTGACGTCTCATTTGGCAACGGGAACAGAGGACCTCACTGGTGATACCACAGATCTTTGTTCACTTGGCCCTTATCGAGTACCATTTGATGGAGTCAACAGGGCCTGCAATGCAGTAACCCCTGTCAATGGCGGTGTAGGCTGCAATGGCAAGCCTGGCAATATGCACCTCACTATATCGGAGAATGTCAGCACTACTTACACGTTCATGACACTCTGCCAGGGGTCATGACCGCTGGTGTCGATGACGGGCCTGCCACCATCGACAGTGATGTTCCATCCCTAGTAGATACGGTAGTGCCTAAACCAAGCCACAATTTTGGTGTCTGGTTGATGGCCAGGAGGGCTGATGCCGTCGCTGCCGGGGTGGACTATGACGATGCAGGATGAGCGGGTACAGACCACAGTGGCAAACTGGACCTCGCCGGAGATGCTGATTTATCTTTATACTTATGTTCCATAATGAGCACTCTTTTATGCAGTCTTTGGACTTCGACCACGACTTGGTTGATCGGGCTGGTGACACTTCCTTTTCACCCTGGGCTTTTTGCTTGGCCGCTAGAGTTTTATCTATGAAAAACTTCTCGAATGCCTTTTTCTGTGTCACCGTGTTGTTGGTTTGAAGCCCTGTCAAATCCCACAAGTCCTCACGTTGCAAGAGAGGCCTAAACAGGAGAGACACACATCATGGGTATCATCCTTGTGGGATTTTTTTCCCCACCACAGTCGCAGTACCAGAACAATGTCTGGTTTTGGCAGCATACAGTAGTCGACAGGATCACAAAATTATTTGTGATTATTTAACAAAAAATAAGCAAAAATGGCTAGGTGTATTTGGTTCCACAGCAGGTCTGAGGCAGGAAAAGAACTGAGGAGAGATGGGGCTACCCACATTTATGCAGACACTGACATGACATCGTCGTGGGCAGCCTCAGCTAGCAAAAGTTTCTGTGTGGTCCTAGCACAGGTGCGGGTATAGTTCCAAAGGTGTGGCCTAAGGGAAGAGATAGCCTCAAAGAAGTTCACTGTCTACTTTACCGATGTATACCATTACAATGCACCTGAACCCTTGCTGTCACTCTGCTAGCACAAGACAGCTCAGGGCTGCTCTCCCTGCAATCGTTGGATGCCAAAGGAGTAGGTGACATGCCATGTTGTGATTCAGCTGGGTTGTATTAGTTCCCTCCTCCTTCCTGAGACAGGGCTGAATAAGACCCTGCCCCATTCGTTATGCAGAAAGAGTTTAAACGCAAGGATCTGTTCTGTCCTCTCCTTTTCTGTCTCTTGTCTGTCTGATTGTATAACCAAATATTCTTGTGAGGAACTGATCACTCCGATGGTTTCACAATTCTTCGCCTCTCACCATCTCTCTGCCTTCCCTTGCCATTTCTGTCTTTTCTTCCCCCTTGCATATGTGCGGGTATAAAATATATATGTGAATCTCTGGGGAAAACTGTATATAGTTATACTGTTGAAATGACTGCAAATAGCTATTTGGAACTCAAGGGGTTAACCTGAGATGCAGTTTTTAAGCCCTTTGCAGAGCTGTGAACAAGAGGACAGTTCTGAGACATCATGTACTGTTTTGTTGCACCTGCAAGGAATGAAGCTTACAAGAACATTCTGTGAGAAGCAGGCTCTCTTACCAAGTTCCCAGACAAAGACTAATAAAAAGAGCAGCAATGCTTTTGCTAGAGAGACAAGGAGACTGAGAGTCTGAAACTTGGAAGAGATACCATCAGAAGAAGGACTTAAGTTTTCTCTGTTTGTACTGCCTTTGTAAATAGTTTTACGGAATAATTTTTATTTTGCTGTTTTTGAGAAAAAATAAAATGCTATTTGCGAATTCTGAAACTGCTTCTGGTTTTCTTATGCTTCCTGACCTGTGCCTTGATGACAGATGGTTTCAGCCTAAGTGGGATTTATGATATGCATACTCTAAGCCAGGAGTTTTGTGCGTGGGTACTAGACCTAGTACCAGGGAAGCACAGAAGAAAAGTATAGATTCTGCAGCAGCAAGCCCAGGAGTCATTACCAGGAGAATGGCAGCCAAACTAGGAGCAGAAACAAAGCTCCAAACTGAGACTGTCCAGGCAGAACCAGAGGCAGGGGAGAAAAAAGAACAAGCAGTGACAGAACCTGAAAGCCTGAATACCTTTTTCCAATGATGGGCTATACAACAAAAAGAGAAGGAGAAACAGAGAAAGGAAGAGATGCAGTGACAGGAGCAGTGGAGAAAAGAAGAGATGCAACTATAGGAGCAGCAGAGAAGACAAGAGATGCAGCGACTGGAGCAGCGATGGCTGGATGCCTTGCGTACTTTTAAAGCTGGTGGATCTGGCATAGGTCCAGCAGAGCAACAAAACACCAACAACTTAAAAGACCCTAAACTTACAAAGCTGTGTCCCTTGGATGATACTGAAGCATACCTGACAAGGTCTGAAAGGAATGCCACAGCCTGCCAGTGGCCTAAGCAGCAGTAGGCAATCAGACTGGTACCTTACCTGACAGGGAAATACCAACTTGCCTACAGCGATATGGACACCGCACAGTCAGAAAACTATGACCTGGTGAAAACAGAAATCCTGAAGAGGTATGACATTTCAGGACATACCTACAGGAAAGGATTCTGGTTTCTGAAATACAATTCAGTCGACAATCCTCGAGAAGTCTTCACCTGACTCAGAGAATTCCTTATAAAATGGCTCCAACCAGAGGTCAAAACAGTGCCACAGATCATCAATGCACTTGCAATGGAGCAGTTCGTCAACATCCTGCCTACAGACATACAGCTTTGGGTAAAAGGACACGGACCAGAACGTGTCGAAAAGGCGGTTTCTTTGGCTGAAGACTACCAAATGGCCAGACAGACACCACAGCGGCGAGGTAACAGCCAAGCACCGGAAGGACACTCTTTTTCCCATTTAAACTCCAAGTCTGATAAAAACTCTGGTGGGTGGCCCGGTGGTGCTGAGGGTTGAGGCGCTGGAGGCCACACCTTGTGCCACGCCGACGACCAGAGTTCGGGAGCGAGCTTGACAGTCGGGGTCGGCAGGGGAGGGAGACGGATAGAGAGCCTGCTGGGCTGCTCTCCTCTCCAGGTGGGAGGGCAGGGTTGTCCGGCGCTCTGGCGACCCCTGGTGGAGACTGGAGGGCACCACGAGCTGCACGTAAGGAACGTGGCTGATGCAGGCAGGGCTGCCGTGCGCTGCAGTGTCAGATGTGTACCACGCACGGGAGGGGGTCTCGGGCTTACACCACAAGAAATACCCCTCCAGCGCTGGATAGGCGACGGCCCTGTCAGTGCCACTGCCACATGCCCAGTGCTGGTTCCCCGCCAAGGCGCCCCGTGGTCTCCCTGGGTTGTAGCCTCCCGACCCGGAGAACCGTAATGAACTTGGAAGATGACTGGGGGACGACACGACACAGCGGGCAGTAGAGCAAGTTGGCGAATACAGTGGCCCGAGAGAGTTCCAGGCTGGAGGGCTACAAATAGAAGTGGGGAAAAAAAAAAAAGAACTCTAGTGGGGGTAACAAACCTTCACCCAAAGACTTTATTTGCTATAAATGTAATAAGCCAGTTCATACTGCAAGAAATTGCTGTAGTAAGAGTGACAATGGAGCAGATTTGTCCTGAGCAAATTGAGGCAAGTACAGTACTTAACAAATGTGATATGTGAAGTTGGAAAATAAGACTGTAAACGAACTTATAGATTCCGGAAGCAGACAGACCCTAGTGCATACTGAAGTGCCAGGAAAACAATGTCCAAAAGGACCAGGTACTGGTGTCATCTGCATCCACGGGACACTCGATACTATCGCACCACCCAAATAACTCTATTAAGAGCGTGTCACACCAAATGAAAGTGGGGGTAGTACCTAAGTTACCTGTACCTGTGATTATTGGAAATGACTTTCCAGGATTTACTGAGTTAATCAAAGAGGGAGAAAATCCTGATGTTTCAGCAGCTGTGGTGACAAGAGCTCAGGCAAAGAAACTCTCAGACGGTGGGGACTCTTCCTTTCGCTGATTTTGATTTGGACTTGTCTGAGCACAGCTCCAAGATCCTAAAGTCCAGGAAAGAAAGAGGACGCCTGAAGAAACAGTGGCAACAAAAGACTGATGGACATAAGGGGTTAACATATGAAAATGCTGAAACTAAACTGATAACTGATTGTGATTTTCTTTCAGAGCAAGCTAACAATGTTTCTCTACAGGGTTATTTTAATCAGCTGGAGATGAAACCAAAACAGGGTGAACCAATGTTTAAAAAATGTAATGGGCTACTGTACAGAGTTTGGGTTAAACCTCAGACACAGGACCAAATAGGTTATACCACAAAAGTATAGATCTGAGTTGTTAAAGATAACACATGATAGTCCTATGGCTGGTCACTCAGGGTGGGATCACACCCTTGCCAGATTGCTGTACAGATTTTACTGGTTTGAAATTCATGAAGATGTTGCTATCTATTGCAGTTCCTGTGCCGAGTGTTAGAAAGTAGCCCCAGTGACTAAACAAAATCTGGTCAGAGCTGATATGGCTGTGGAGAGCTTTTGGGATGCTTTTATCCATTATTTCTAATGAATTTCCACAACGCAGATCTGCTGAGAGGCAGTTTCAATGCGGCCTTCCTTTTACACATTTTTACAATGTATTTTCCTAGAATATGCCTCCTGATTGCTACATATATAGCCTGGATAGTTCACAGAAGAAATGGCATCTTATTTTTGGGTGGTGAAGCACTAGCAGTAGGACTCTGGAATGTGTCACACACAGGTACAAGATGTGTTGCGGGCGATAATGCCCTGCGGCCATACACCTCAGGCACTTGCATACGGATCCATCGTCCTGGTGCCGCTGCACTACTCAGTGTGGGTGAAAGCCGATGCTGTACTCACTCACACAGGTTCTGAAACAGGCATGTTACAGCAACCTCCCATTTGTTTGTACAATTGGAGAACTACAAACGCACTATCCATAGCATGGAGCCCAAGATACCTCAGCAGTCTGGAGGGTGGCATGTTACACAGGGGAACAGGGAAGAGTGTATGACAGCAGGAAGCTACAGCATCGACAAGACATGCACTGGAGGTACATCAATGCCCTGTTACAGTTTGCCAGGGACACACACACACAGCTGCATACATTGGTGGGTCCACAGCTTGTGTAGTGCCCCAAAGTATGGTATAGCCACTTGGGTTATGAAGGTCCCCAGCCCGGGTCCAGTGCAGTCGGCTGCTGACTGTGGCAGGGCGTGGAGGGCAGTGGCAGTCTCCGCAACAGCTTGGGTATGGGGGGAGCGGGGTTGTCTATGTACAAAGGTAGTGGGTCGGAGTCCTCTATGCTATGGATATGGACCATGGTTTCCTCTGGCACGACTGGATCCAGGGGAGCCCTACACTATCAAGCTCTTCGGGGATGGAGTTGGATCGATCAGGGATTGGAGGGGGTGCCTTTAATCCACCAGGACTGCCAGGTTGTTGTTTGGTGCCTGTCCCCAGGGAGTCCACCAGACTGAGTGTTCAGGTAACCCGAGAGGCTCCCTTATCCACCAATCCCCTGAGGGCAGTGCTATGCAATGCCAGGTCGATCAGGAACAAAACTGCAATTATTGCGGACTTGACTTCCTCGGTCGACCTGGCTTGCATCACAGAGACTTGGGTTGGGGACGATGCTGGCCCACTTTTTGAGGCTACCATCCCATCTGGGTATACCGTGGTGCACTGCCCCAGACAGGAACGTAGGGGTGGTACAGTAGCCATCTGTTTTAGATCCAGCTTGGGCTTCACCGTGCACCCAGTGGGAACCCCAAGTTCCTTTGAACGTGTGGCCGTTCATGGGGGTCCAGGCACAGGTTGCAGGCTTCTCCTTATTTACCGCCCCACTGGGGCAGTGGGAAATTTCCTGCAGGAGGTTGCCGAATTAGTCGTCGGCGAAACACTGGAAGCCCCCATATGTATTGTTCTGGGGGATTTCAATGTTTGGGCCAACGGCAAATCTTCTCGGCTTGGTCATAACCTCCTCCAGACTATGTCATCACTGGGCCTGTCGCAAGTTGTTTCTGCTGCAACTCACCAGGGTGGCCACATGTTGGACTTGGTGTTCTCACTGGGGCTTGAGACAGATAATCTCAGGATTGATCGCGTGGTATGGTCCGATCACTGCATGGTGCAGTTCACGTTTGGGGCTCCCACCGGATGCCCTTCCCCTACAAAAATGATGAGCTGTTGCCCTTTGAGGGGATTGACCCCTGAGGGTTTTTTGGTGGCAGCCAATCTATCTAGAGTGGGTGATGCATGCGTTGGAGGCATTGGTGATGGGGTTGGCACTTATAATAAGGTGCTATCCGACACCACTGACTCCCTCGCACCTGTCCGTGTTATGATCCAAATCTTCCTTCTTGAGGTCCCCATGGTATGATGGGGTTCTCAGGGAGATGAAGAGAAAGGGTCACAGGTTAGAGTACTGCTGGAGAAAGTCTAGCCTGGAGGGGGAAAAACTGGCCCTGCGTATGCACTATAATGCATACCAGGGGGCAATCAACCATAAGAAGGCAGTGCTCCTGTTCAGGGAGATTGCTGCCGGGAAGAATCGACCAGCTATACTTTTCCAGACTGTGGACAGGCTACTTCATCCTGCCTGTCTACAGCTGAAGTTTTTTTTCTGATGCTGAATGTGAAGAGTCTGCTCAATTCTTCTCGGACAGAGTGTCCAGTATCCGGCAGGGCGTTTCTCCAGTCAGCAATGTCATAGCTGGCAGTGGTCACCTGAAATGTTCTGAGAGCACTCCGCCTGGTTGGGGAGAGTTTAGACCAGTGGAGGTAAGTGAGGTCATTGGGGTGGCGACCAATCTGAAGCACATCTTTTGTGAACTGGACCTGGTGCCGCCGCGTTTCTTGATGAGATGCATCGACACCGTTGGCCCGGTGTTTGCTCTGACTGTCCAGTGTTCCTTATCTGAGGGGGTTTTCCCTGATGCCTTGAAGGAGGCATTGGTGAGACCACTCTTAAAGAAACCATCTTTGGACCCGGAGGTCAGGGAAAATTACTGACCTATCTCTAATCTTCCCTTTTTGGAGAAGGTAGTAGAGAAGTAGTGGCGCTTCAGTTGGAGGAGCACCTCGTGATCCACGAGTTATATGAACCTTTCCAGTTGGGATTTCGGGTGAGGCATAGCACAGAAACCAAGCTTGTTCGGGTGCTGAATGATGACCTCAGGGCGAGAGATCAAGGAGATTAGACAATTCTTGTTCTCCCGGATCTCTTCTCAGCATCTGACAATGTGGACCATTGTGTGTTGCTTGACCGCCTTAGGGATCTCTGCGGACTCACCGGCACAGTCATCTGCTGGTTTGAGTCCCTTTTAACCAATAGGAGGCAACGGGTTGTGATGGGGAATTTTTTCTCCACTCCTAGCCTATCTTGCGGAGTCCCTCATGGATTGGTATTAGCCCCAATGTCGTTTGCAGTGTACATGCTATCCCTGGGAGGGCTCATTAGGAAGAATGGCTTGGGTTTTCATTGCTATGCTGATAATACCCAGCTATATCTTTCCTTTGCCCCAGGAACATCCAACGCGGTAGATGTGCTAAACAACTGCCTTGCTGAGATTAACGACTGGATGGCCTCCAGCTGGTTGCAACTAAACCCCGATAAGACTGAGGTATTGGTAGTGAAGTCGAACAGAGTGCGTGATAGGATGGCCTCTGAATCAGAGACTGGACTTGTTCTGGGATCTGTTTCACTGAAGACCTCCTCTAAGGTGTGAAATCTTGGCGTCATTCTGGACAGGAGTTTGACTATGGAGGCACAGATATCCTCCACTATCCACTCCTGTTTTTTCCATCTTAGAAATGTCGCCAGGAGAAAGCCCCTTGTTCCGCCTCCGGACCTCCCCACTTTGATGCATGCCTTAGTTACATCAAGGCTTGACTACTGTAATGTGCTCTACCTCGGGGTCGCGGGAGGATCTCTCCGCAGACTGCAGCTAGTGCAGAACGCGGCTGCCCGGTTATTAACTGGGCAGCCAAAATTCTGCCATATTACAACAGTGCTGCATGAGTTGCACTGGCTGCCGGTCAGGTGGGGGATCCTCTTCAAGGTGGGGCTTCTCACCTATAAGGCCCTATACGGTCAGGGCCCTGCTTATCTCTCTGACCTTCGTGTACCTGCCCTCTCTGTTCGCCCCTTCCGTTCCTCTTATGGAGACCCCCCTTGCGATTTCAAAGACGAGGTTGAAATCTGCAGGTGATAGGGCTTTCAGTGTTGCTGCTCCCGTCCTTTGGAATTCACTGCCCTTCAGGGTTAAGGGGGCCCCTACTTTAGAGGTATTCAAGGCCCACCTTAAGGCCCTCCTATTTGCTCAGGCATTTCTGGATTGAATGGTTAATTTATTGATTTAATTAGATTATTAATTTTATATCTTGTATTTTTATTTTGGGCTGTTAATTATTTTGTTGTTAAATGATTTTATTTCTGAAGATGTGTTTACTGTTTGTACAGTGTCCAGAGCCTCCAGGATTGGGCGTTTTTAAATAAACTTTGCCTTGCAAACCTGGGTACACTTCCGCAGCCCATCTGTGGGTGGCTGGCCGGCTTAGGCCAGCTATTCATGGCCTAGCTGTGGGCCGCGAGGGGCAAATTTCCCACTGAGTATGCCACAGCGCGGCATATGCATGGGAACATACCCTCGACTTGCACGGCATACTACTTGTGTGCATGCTGGCCTTTCCCTTGCGGCAGGTGCATCCTGCACGTCTGAGTATCATGCTGTGGCGCACTGTTGGAGTTGCGCGGCACATCTGCCATTTCCACCAGGATGCGCTGAGCATCTCCTTTGAACATGGGGCCCTGGACCAGGCTACCCTGAAGAAATACTTTATCAAAATGGGAAAATCACTGAAAACAAGATATTGCATCTAATCTGGGACAGCCTGAGTAAATACAGTGCAGAAATGTGTAAATGAAGATCCCTATGACAATGAGATGTAGCATCTTCCCTGCGCTATCCAGGATACAAAATATAGGATAAGAAATATTTAAAGGAAATCTACTCTAAACTGAACTTCACTGTGGTCACTGACATAAACAGTTTCTTTACTTTAACAGTCACATATTAGTCCGGTGTGCATATTTTATGGGACACATACAAACAGAGGTGAGAAAGAATAAGTGCCTCAGCTGGGACTTAAACCCAGGCTGCCTGGAATACCGTTACGATTGCGCTAACCAGCTACGCCACTGAGACAACTGGAACCTGGGCCATCCCCAAGCACATTACTCTTTCTCAAATGCACAACCCAATGGCAACACAAATATTTACTTGTAACAATCACACAGGAGTGTGGTGTGCATATTTTATGGAACACATACAAATAGAGGTGAGAAAGAATAAGTGCCTCAGCTGGGACTTGAACCCAGGCCGCCTGGCAGTATTGTGACCATGAGGATGGTGTGTAGTATATGTGTGTGTGTGTGTGTGTGTGTGTACAAAATATAAGATAAGAAATATTTAAAGGAAATCTACTCTAAACGGAACTTCACTGTATTCACTAACAGTTTTTTTAATAACATATTAGAATGCAATATTTATTTTGAATGTTATGGCAATGAGGATGGTATGTGTGTGTGTGTTGCTGTAGCTCAATACATTTTTCCCCAAAAAGCATAGTAAAAAAGGGCTTCTTATTGCTACATATTTAGTTTAAGCAGTTCACTGATCAGATAGTGTCTATAGAGGTTAAAAAAAAAACCAGTGTAAATCATAGATTTGCTGGGGAAAGGGTGACATTTATGAGGTATGAATCTTTCTTGAAAGACAACACATTCCCAAGTTAAACTAGTATCAAGAAGCTGTTTAAATGCTTAGTATTTAAATGTGCGAATCTCCAGTTTCATAGGGAACCAATATTTAACAAGCTAGGCATCTGATAAGCAGCTTTGAATCATGTCTCCAGCATTCTTAACAGAAAGAAGGGAATATTTTATTTCAGTTGACATGGAAGGATACACTGAAATGTCCAAAATATGTGTTCCACGAAAATACATTTTCAAGCTACAGATAGCAAAATGGCTGTAGGCTCTGCCCACAGCCATAAAAAGACAAGGTACCCCTACCCTTCACAGATGTGCCTTTTGAGAGAATTTCAATTGATGTTGTTGGCCCCTCAGACAAAAGTAAAAAGGGTAATCGATTCATTTTGGCAGTATGTGACTATGCTACTCGATACCCAGAGGCAGTTCCAATGTGTAGTGTCACAGGCCCAAAAGTGGCAGCAGAGCTTGCCAAAATTTTCAGCAAGGCTGGCATACCTTAACAGATTATTACTGATCAGGGTAGTAATTTTGGTGCTGCATTACTGAAGGAGCTGTACCGACTACTAGGTATCATTGCCATAAGAACCTCCCCTTATCACCCTCAGACAGATGATCCTGTTGAGTGTTTTAATCAAACCCTAAAAACGCATGTTAATAAGGTTTGTAAGGCTGGCCCGGTGGTGCTTGATGTCTTACCTCACGCAGGTGACCTGGGTTCGGGAACGACTTCAGGTTGTCTGGTAGCTGGGGGAGGGGAAGCGGGACTGAGCGGCCGAAAGGTGACTCTCCCTTCCCGGGGTGGTTGTCAGGCCCCCCCCGCCCCCGTAGTTCTGCTCCCATCGGGTGGAGATCCGAAGGGAAGTGCAGGCGGGAGGGGTGGCAGCGATTTCAGGGGTGGGGCAGAAAGGGCCAAGCCGGTAGCTGGCATGCGCAGCGCCCACGCATACACATGCATGTATCTGCCAGGGTCCTGGAAGCAAAACAGAGGGAAAAACCCACAAAACTAATAATGGGGAACGGGACTTGTTAAAGGGGAAAGGAAAGACTGGGACCAATACTTACCTTACCTACTTTTTACTTACAGAAAACTGTCACAGGCATCAACAGGTTTTTCACCATTTGAAATTCTGTATGGTAGACAACCTAGAGGGCCACTAGATGCTATAGAAGAAGCATGGGAAGATAACCCCCATCAGAAACAATCTATTACATCTTATATGTGTGCCCTGAGAAAGAAGCCGGCAAAATATTTTGAAATCACCCACAGTAATCAGAAAGAGGCCCCAAACCAGCAGAAGGTGTATTATGACCACGGGGTAAAAGAAAAAGTGTTTGAGCCAAGTAAAAAGGTCTTGATACTGTTCTCCACTACAGAAAATAAACTGGCAATGAAGTGGCAAGGGCCTTATAAAGTGCTTAAACGTACTGGCACAGTTAACTATGAGACTGAGACCCCTGATAGGAAAAATCCTACTAAAATACACCATTTTAACCTCCTCAAGAAATGGGCTGAAAAAACACCAAAAGCTGTTTTGTTGGTTTTACCAGAAACTGATAAAGAAGATACTGATGTAGCTTACGATAGACTGGACCAAACTGTCACTGCTGATGCTGTAAAGGTGAATGTTTCCTTAACTTCCGAACAAACTGCAGAAATTCATAACTTGCTAAAGACATTTAACAGTACTTTTACCACAATACCAGGCCGAGCAAAAGGGGTTGAGCACTAATAGTGACAAGGAATGCTCGTCCTATTAGACAAAAGACATACAGATTACCAGAGTGGTTAAGGAAATACAAAAAATGAAAGGATTGGATATCACAGAACAGTCAAGAAGTGCTTGGTCATCATCAATGGTGATTGTAAACAAAAACGAAGGGGGAGTAAGAATATGCCTTGATTTTAGGAAACTTAAGTGTCTGAATTTGACGGCTATCTTATGCCCAGAACAGATGATTTGGTGGGCAGACTGGGGAGTGCCAGGTGTTATCAGTAACCTTGATCTCACCAAGGGTTACTGGCAAATACCCCTAGCTAACGAATCCAGAAACAAAACCGCATTTGCCACTCCTATAGGATTCTATCAGTTCACCACCATGGCGTTCGGTTCTCATGACGCACCCGCTACATTCCAGCGGTACATGAATGTAATTTTATCCCCTCACACTGGTTATTGTATTGCGTACCTAGATGATGATGTGGTGTACAGTCCAGACTGGAAAAGTCACCTGGAACACCTATGAGCAGTTATCCAATCGATCAAAAAGACAGGTCTGACAATTAATCCCACCAAGTGTGCACTGGGCATGTAGGAAACCAGATATTTGGACTATGTTTTGTGAAGTGGAGAAGTCAAGCCAGAGGTTTCCAAGACAGAAGCTGTAGCTAACAGCCCTGTCCCCAAAACCAAGAAACATGTCAAGTCATTTTTAGGGCTGGCTGGTTATTGTCGGAGATTTATTCCTAACTTTAACGAGTTAGCTACTCCCCTCACTGAACTAATGGAAAAACAGTACCGGAATAATGTGAATTGGTCCCCAGAGTTTGATGATGCTTTTCGAGCCATTAAGGCTGCATTTTGTTCAGCCCATTTTAAGAAGCCTAGACTTTGTGAAACAATTTCTGTTACAGACTGATGCATCAAAGGTAGGCCTAGGTGCAGTCTGGAGTCAGCATATAGATGGGAAAGAACATCCTATTCTATGCATAAGTAGGAAATTGCATGACAGAGAGAAAAGGTACTCCATCATTGAAAAGGAATGTCTCGAGGTAAAGTGGGCCATGGAGTCCCTTAAGTTTTACTTACTAGGAGCTGACTTTGTACTTATAACAGATCACAGTCCTCTCTGTTGGCTTAACCAAATGAAGGATAACAATTTCAGAATTACACGCTGGTACCTGGCACTACAGCTATTTAAATTTAAAGTGATGCACAAATCTAGGAAAGAAAATATCAATGCTGATTTTCTGTCAAGATATGGATCAGGAATTGAGAATGGTTAAAACAAAATGTGAGTTGAAACTTCTCCGTTTGCTATGCTGCATATGCATTGAACTATAAAGGTTATTAGCTAACGCTAGACAGGAATTTAATAGAACATTCTGGCAACCTGTTTTTGTAAAACAAGTTCCCTCTTAAAGAGGGGGTATGAGAAAGGGTTGAATAAGGCCCTGCCCCATCTGTCACGCAGAAAGAGTTTAAACGCAAGGATCTGTTCTATGCTCTCCTTTTCTGTCTAGTCTGTCTGGTTGTGTAACCAAATTTTCTTGTGAGACCTAGGAACTGATTAGTTTGACGGTTTCACAATTCTTCACCTCTCACTATCCCTCTGCCTTCCCTTGCTATTTCTGTATTTTCTTCCCCCTTGCATATCTGCGGGTATAAAAATGTATGTGAATCTAGGATCCTTTTATTTAAAACTGTATACAGTTATACTGTTGAAATGATTGCAAAAAGCTATTTGGAACACAAAGGGTTAACCTGATATGCAGTTTTTAAGTCCTTTGCGGAGCTGTGAACAAGAGGTCAATTCTGGGACACCATGTACGGTTTTATTGCACCTGCAAGAAAGGAAACTTAAGGTCAAACAAAACAGCTCCACTGTTATTAAGGATACGTGCAGCAAAGCTAGAGCAAACAAGATGCCACACTCCTCTGTATGATGCAAACAGGTTCCAAAATTTATTAAACTACATCAGGCATAAAAGCATTCCACTGTGGAGCAGAAAGCTTGGATCACACTGTTACCCCAACTGGTTTCGTATCCAGTATGTCATCAGGCGGTGGTTCATTGCTCCCAAGGTTCATAGAAAATAGAAACTCATTTAAAGTGAGAGTGCATAATTTCGATATAGGTGTAATGAGTGCAACAATGCTCAAATTTCCAAACTCACCTAAAAATCAGTGTAAAAAGGTTTTTCTGCAACAAGCTATGTTATACTAAAAACACCCTTATTAAAACATGTAACTATTACCTAGTGCAAATAACACATTGTTTCTATAATCAGTAATTCACAGCAACATATAATGTGTAACACAATGTCTCTGCCTTTAAATAATAATTATTGATACTTAAATATAGTATTAAGAATTATTTTTCTCACTATTAGGAGAGGCAACGTCCCTTAACAGAGGATACTGGTTGCAGACATGGTATTCCCCTCCAGTCCTAAAAGAGAAAACATATGCAACCGGTTACATTTAAAAAAAAAAAAAAACTAAACAAGAAAGGCATACAGAGCACTGCAAGGCCACCCTGCAAGGTACATAAATTCTCAACATTATACTGGGAAAACAACTGCGGAACAATAAAACTATCTCCTTAGACATGTCATTAAATCAATTTTGTCATTCAGACCTAGTGGGTTCAGTGTCCCAACATAAAGATCCAGGAAGACTTTCTTTCAGATAGTCTATCCTCTAAACTGCCACCTTTTGGTCCCAATTTCCCCTTTTCTAATTTGCAGAATTTGAATGTGTGTACAAATTCAATATCTTTTTGTCTGGAATTTTGACAGTGTATGGCCAGGGCACTTCTAGTGTCATTATGGGTCACTGATCCATAATGACACTAAATTTGTGAAGGTTAGTTAAGTTTCGTGTAAATCTGTGAAGGTCAATAAAAAGGTCAAATGGTCTTGTATCTTGTGTGGGGATGAAGGATAGTCCTTTCTGTAGTACTTTTATCTGATCTTCACTCAAAGTAATATGTGATATATTTATTACAATATTGTCCCTCCTCAAGGATTCTTCCCCCTCCTGCCACGACCTCTTGGCCTGTGCCTGCTACCACCCCTCCTGGTCCGCCTTCGCTGCTCTGTTGTGGTCCCCGCATGTCCGCTGCTCCTGATGGATTCCCTGGAACTGTACCACTCTGTCTGTATTCCACTGATCTATTCCCTGTCCTTCCTCTGATAAAGGGTCATCAGACTCAGATCTGCCTGTATTGTAATTTGTGGACAAATTCCTATATTTTAATATTGACCTTAAGATCCCCCTTCCCCGTTTCATTTCCTGTATCTTGTGGACTGTCCTGTAGTTTTATTCCAGTCCCACACATGGCCATTCAAATAATCCTGTGTCTCTTTCAAATTTAGTTAATTAAATTTTTATGATTTTATTTTCCTCTCTTTCAATGTTAACTGCAAGTTATGTGCCTCTTTGATCAAGTGCAACACTTTTACAAGCTGCAGCAGTAGTAAAAACTTTGAGACACAGGACTTCATTAACTGTATTCCGGAATATGTAGTCTATGTGGCCACTTGCCAATACGGAGCCTATGTGGGCAAAACCACAAGGCCTTTTAAATCCAGAATAGGCGAACACCTTCGTGTCAGTGACCCATAATGACACTAGAAGTGCCCTAGCCATACACTGTCAAAATTCCATACAAAAAGATACTGTACACATATTCAAATTCTGTGGATTAGAAGAAGTGAAACTGGGACCAAGAGGTGGCAGTTTAGAGGATAGGCTATCTGAAACCAGAGTCTTATTGGATCTTTATGTTGGGAGCACTGAACCCACTAGGTCTGAATGACAAAACTGATTTAGTGCAATGTCTAAGGAGATAGTTTTATTGTTCCGCAGTTGTTTTCCCAGTATAATGTTAAGAATGTATGTACCTTGCTGGGTGGCCTTGCCATACTCTGTATGCCTTTCTTGTTTACTTAATTTTTTTTTTTTTTAAGGAACCAAATTTTTGGCACAAGGTAAAATAATAACGTAACCAGCTGCATATGTATTTTTTTTTTTTTTTTTTTTTAGGACTGGAGGGGAATACCATGTCTGCAACCAGTATCCTCTGTTAAGGGATGTTGCATCTCCCAGTAGAGAAAAAAATAATTCTTATTACTATATTTAAGTATCATTAATAATTACTATTTAAAGACAGTCAGAGAGACATTGTGTTATATTTTATTTATTTGTTGAGAGAATTGGAATAACAATCCTTTGAGTCATAGACTCCTTTGCAAAGGCTCCATGTCAGTATAGGAAAGCACAAACATTACATATAATAACAATTATACATAGGTCACACAGCACAGTGTATTTACATTGGCGGGTCACTGCATCTAGGGCTTAAGGAGACCCTGAGTCATAGCTGTGAGACAAGTCTGATTACAGATGCATTATATGTTGCTGTGAATTACTGATTATAGAAAAAAATGTGTTCTTTGCACTAGGTAATGGTTACATGATTTAATAAGGGTGTTTTAGTATAACATAGTTTGCTGCAGAAAAATCTTTTTACACTAATTTTGAGGTGACTTGGGAAATTTGAGCATTGTTGCACTCATTACACCTATATAGAAACTATGCACTGTCACTTTAAATGAGTTTCTATTTAACATGAACCTTGGGAGCAATAAACCACCCCAATGACGTACTGGAGTGCGAAATTCTGCCGGGTAACAGAAGGGGTGGGGATATCTGAAGCTGCTCCGCAGCGTTTGCTTTTATGCTTGATGTAATTTAATGAATTTTGGAACCTGTTTGCATCATACAGAGAAGCACAGCATCTTCTTTCCTCTAACCAAGGAATGAAACTTACAAGAACATTCCGTGAGAAGCAGGCTCTCTTAACGAGTTCCCAGACAAAGACTTAAAAAAGAGCAACAATGCTTTTGCTAGAGAGACAAGGAGACAGAGAGACTGAAAAGTACAGTGAGGTAAGAACTTACCGTAATAGTAGATCTTCGAGAAGAGCTCTTGCAGCAGGTAATAACACATAGGACAATGCTGGCAGGCACTAGGACCCCACGGAAAACTTCTAGCTAGCAGTCCAAGGTGGGGCCCCCCCCCGGCTCCGCCCACATCAGCCACTGTATTAATTGGGCGATCCCCCAGCACCACCTCAGTTCAACCCACCAAAGACTCAGCTAACTTAGAGGAACGGACAAACTGAGAAGGCTTTGTCATCCCAGAAGGGACAATCGGAGAAAAGACACTGGGGGAAGGAGGGTGGGAAAACATACCTGCAGCAAGATCTCTTCTTGAAGATTTACTATTATGGTAAGTTCTTACATAACTTTACTATCTCACTTCGAGATAGAGCTCTTGCAGCAGGTAACAATGCACAGGACAGAGTCCCAAGCAGTACTGGGATACCACAAGGTCAGATGGGCTGTGGAACAGAAGATAAGATCCCTAGGTTATTAAAAGAGAAGCCCAAGCCGGCCTGGTGGCATAGAGGGTTGAGGCGCTGGACGCCACACCTCGAACCATGCCAGAGACCCGGGTTCGGAAACGGACTCGGGCGCTGGCAGGGGGAAGGAGAGGATCGAGTGTCTGAAGAACTAATCTCCTCTCCTGGGGAGAGGTAGCCCCGCTCTGTAGTGGCCCCTAGTGGAGACCAGGGGCACTGCACATAACGGTGCAGGAGGGACCAAGAAAAAGCCAGAAAAACTGCTTCGGCACCACCGGATGATGGCCTCCGTTCTCCACGTCCACGGAACCTCCGGGAGCCTCCTCCGCCATGGCAGCGCCCCGGGCCATGAAGGGGAAAAAATAGTGTGCTGGGTTTCCCGCCCTCCCCCCTGGTGCCTTCCCCTTCGGGTTGGGGGGGGGGGGGGAGAGACCCACCTGGCGATGGTATACGACGGGACAACTCGGGGGCCGGCTGCTATATGTGGCAGAGAGGGAGCGCTCCAGAAGAGGATTGCTGGGTCGTGGAGTACTAGGCGGCCCGAAGGAGAGGTGGATGCCGGAGTGTGGGAAGGAGGGTAAAAAGATCACACACACAAAAAAAGAGAAGCCCTTGGAGGACTGCCAGGCTAATGCCTGCCTTCTGTCTGGAAGTAATGTCCAAACTGTAGTGCCAGATAAAGGTGTGCACCGAACTCCAGGTGGCTGTGGCACAGAGGTCTGCAGCAGACAAGTTTCTGGGGGAAGCAAAAGATGCAGAGATCCCGCTTGTTGAGTGACCTCTCACAGTCCCTGGCAGGGGTTTATTCATGCTTCTCATGGCAGAATACAATACAGTTAACCAGCCACTTTGACAAGGTCTGCTTAGTGACTGGGGCTCCCAACATCCATTGGGCGAAACAAACAAATAACTGGTCAGGTTTCATAATGGACTGGGTGCAGTCAATGTAATACCTAAGGATTCTATGGACATCTAAGGTATGCAACAATGCCTTCCCTTTGCTGGAATACTCTGGGTAATAAACTAGTAGGTTGATGTCATGTTGAGAGTCATCTCAGACAACACCTTAGGAAGAACTTGGGATTTGTGCGAAGGGACACCTTGTCCTTGTGAAAAAACAAATATGGTTCTTTGCACATAAGAGCCTGAAGCTTGGAAATCCTCCGTGCTGAAGTAACAGCAACTGAAAACAATGCTTTCCAAGACAGAGCGAAGCTCGCAACTCGCAGCTGTTTCAAGGGGGCAAAGTCAACTTTTCCAACATGAACAGCAAATCCATGGAGGATAAAGTCCTGTATGGGAGGTTTAATATGCAGGATACCTCGCAGGAAGGTACATGACGGAGCAAGCTGTGCCAAGGTCTTGCCATCCACCAGTACGTGATAGGCTGAGAAAGCCGAAAGGTATACTTTTATGGAGGAGCTTAGACCTGAATCTGACAGGGACAACAGATACTCCAGGACCCACTTCACCTCACATAAAAATGAATCCAGGTTGCGGGCAGCAGCCCAAATGCTAAATCGCTTCCACTTCATGGCATATGTGGCTCTAGTAGACGGTTTCCTAGTGGCCACCAAGACCTCAGCTACCCCCTCTGCCACCCTGAACTTGCTCCTGACTAAGTCTGCAGGAGCCATGCATGGAGATGCAGAGATCTAAGATTGTGGTGTAGCAGAGAGCCTTGCTCCTGGGATAGCAAGCGAGAAGATAGTGGAAGAGGAACTGGGGGCTCTACCGCCATCTGTTGCAGAAGTGGGAACCAAATGTGCCTGGGCCAGAATGGTGTTACTGGTATCAGGGTTGTTGGTTCTGAATGTAGCTTGAGCAGAACTCGCTACAAAAGGGGGAAGAGCAGAAGGCATAGAGGAACTTCCTGGTCCAGGAGAGGGACAACGTGTCTCACCAAAAAACATCATGCCCTGGCGCTAGCGAGCAAAAACTTGGCAGTTTGGCACTGACTGGGGACGCAAAGAGGTCCAACTCTGGAGTGCCCCATCTGTCGAAAAGGTTGTCTGCTACATCCTGCAGCAACTCCCATAAGTGGACCTGGCAGAGTGATTGACTGAGGATGTCTGCAAGCGTGTTTTGAAGACCTGGAACATGTACTACCGGAAGTTCCAGGTTGTGGTCTAATGACAAGTACCACACCCTCATGGCCTCTCTGCAAAGGGGGCAAGAATGTGTTTCCCCCTTGCTTGATGATGTAGAACACCACTGACATGTTGTCCATCAGGATTTAAGTGGGGCCTGGAAGACGTTTGCTCCGAAACGCTTGTAAGACATAAAGCACAGCCCTCACCTCTAGTACATTTACGTGGAGAGAGCGTTCTGCCTAAGTCCAGGACCCCCTGGTCTGGTGGTCCCATCCCGTGCCCAATGCATCTGTGGTGACTACTTGTCGAGGAGAGGGGTTGCTGAATTGCACCCTTTTTGGTAATCAGGATGGGGTCAGCCACCATGACAAAGTTTGATGCACCGTTTTCGAGACCCTAACCCTCTGGTCGAGGTTGTCGCTTCGCTGATCCTACAGCACTCAGAGTCCTCATGTGCAGGCAAGCAAGAGGCACGGTCACTATGGCAGTGGCCATGTGCCCAAGGAGCTGTAGGACTGTTCTGGCAGGAGTCTGGTTTACAGAGACTAATCATCGAGCCAGCACCTGAAGGTGATCTGCCCTGTCCGGTGGGAGAAAGGCTTTCCTTTGAACCATGTCCAAGATGGCTCCTATAAACTGGAGCCTCTGGGATGGCCATGGCGTGGTCTTTGGGGGATTCAGTGTAATCCCAAAGTTCTGAAATATGCTGAAGGTGCACCCCAGTGTGAGGCAGAGTTGTTCTCTGGACGAGGCTGACAGTAGCCAATCGTCTTGGTAGGGATAAATGTAATGTCCCTGTCTCCTTAGAGCTGCTGCCACCACTGCTAGGCACTTGGTGAACACCCCAGGTGTTGAGGACAGGCCGAATGGCAAGGCCCTGAACTGGCAGTGTTGACCTTCGAACATGAACCCGAGGTACATCCTGTGAGACAGCAGAATTTTTATGTGCATGTATGCATCCTGAATGTCCAGGGAGCAGAGCCAGTCTCCGTGGCGCAGCAAGGGAAGTAGCCCTTGGAGCGTCACCATCCTGAAACTTTTGTTTTCTATAGAGAGTTCAGCTGACTGAGGTCTAGGATGGAACGAAGGTCCCCTGTTTTCTTCAGGACCAGGAAGAAGCGGGAGTAGCACCCCTTGTCCCTTTGGGTTTCTGGCACTACCTGAATAGCTCGCTTGGAGAGGACTGCTTGGATTTCCGCCCGGATAAGACCTGCATGGGATAAGGAGCAGGTTGACAGGACCGGGTTGTCCGGTGGTAACTGGGAGAACTCCAGAGCACAACCCTTTTCTATGAGTTGCAGCACCCATTGATCTGTGGTGATATTCGACCATCTTGTGAGGTAAACGAGAACTGCCCTCCCACTGCCTCCCCTAACTGCTCTGCTGGGGCGGGCAAGGAGTCAGGCAGAGGCGGAAGGGGTAGGGAGAGGTGCTCTGGGCTGCTTATTTTTTTTTATACTTTCTTTTTTCTCTCCCATAACCCGAGGCTGTACCCAACTCTCCTGCCCGCTTTCCCGTCCGCTTGAGTTCTCCCCCCATACAGCCTTGGCTTACCTCCCAGGCGAGGTGGCGATGGGAGGCAGGCCTCCCTTCTACCCTCCCTCCTTCCCAAGGAATCAAGTCTTCGTCGGGGACCTCTTCGGGCAGCTGGCTGGCTGGGGGAGGACCCACTATTGGGCCCTTGTGTCGGTGTTGTTCCAGGTGGCGTATATGTGAGTGTACGCCCCTGAGTGCGACACGCCATGGCTTACGCCGGTGTCCACTGCGCTCCCCCACTGGTTTTGGGAGCCGGGGCTCCTGTACCTCCTGGCCTCTGCCAGATGTCAGGCCACCCCCAGGCCAGGAAACCTCCCTCCTCCGGAGGAGCGGAGCAGTCCACCGGACGCTCAGACTACCTTCCCCCAGCTGGCTTTCTGGCACCCAGGTCCACTCCCGAACCCAGGTCGCAAGCAGAAATCCAACCACTGTGCCGTTGGGCTGACGCTCTGGGCAGCTTAAACATGCACTGTCCTTGAGAGGCTGCTGTTTGAGGGGTGCCTTTCTTTTGAACCCTCCTTGTTGTGGCTGTTTCATTGACTGTTGCCCTTGATGCCTCCGAAAGGGTCTTACGCCTAGGAGGGTAGGGTTCAGATTTGTGCATATTATGTACCTCTGAAACCACCCTGCCTGAATCCTGTAGGCTTGTTATAATCTTTCTGACATCTTGCCCAAAAAGAACAGGGCCTTGGAAAGGCAAGTCCAGGACCGTATCCTGTAGGTCCTGCCTAAATCCAGACACTCTCAGCCAGGAGTGCTGCCTGAGGCGGCAGCCTGGGCCACAGTATCCGTTGCATTATAGCAGCTGCAGAGAACGAGCTTGCCCACGTCAGCACCAGATTGTAAAACTGCCAAGAGCTCGGTCTTGTTTTGTGGATCTGGTTGGGTCTTTCCAAGAATTATAGCCTTTTGCCACAGGCACTTCTGGTACATGACCATAGGAGCCAGAAAGTTTAAAGAACTGATGGTACAGGTGGACAAGGCATACACTCTCTGTCCCAGTTGGTCTATTTTCTTATACTCTTTGTCGGCTGGCTGGGAGTTGGTATGTCTAGGTTGCTGCGACCTACCATGGGCCACTGTCAGCACTATGGAGTCCACCTTAGGCTGCTTGCCAAGGTGTGTCTCGTTCCTGGGTGTTCTGTAGAGATGGTCTGCCTTTTTGGGCACCGCTGACGTAGTAGCTGGGTGTTTCCATGTCAGCTTCGTGAGACCTTGAAAGGGTTCTACAAGAGGGGGGATGACCAGTGGCTTAAGGTCAGTAGCCCCCAAAATTTGGCTAGGCGTCTCCTCTCAGGGTCAGAGTCTTTAGTTTCCCATTGATTGAGAAACTGTATGTGCCTCATCACCTCCAAAAAGTTAGGATCGTCAGGTGGAGACCTGGGTGAGTCCTTCCTGGGGTCAGATTGAGGGCAGGGGGAGTACGTGCTCCAAGGAAGCGTAGGTTGAAGAGGAGTCGCTGTAGCCCCTGGAGTGAACTGACGGACTGTGGAGCAGCATCCCCTTGACCTGCTCCGTCCATGGGAGCTACGGTCTCAGGACCTGCTTCTCCTATGCGAGAGAGACAGTGAGGAGGTACAACGTCCGCGGCTCTGACATTCTTCTGGGCCATGGTCTGAACCACCTGGCGTCTGGCAGGATGGCATCTTGGGTGGCGACAGTGACCTAGGGAGAGGCGCCGCCTGTGGAGGGGGGACAGCCCCTGGCACCTCCTTAGGGAGGAGGTTCCCTCTGATGGTGTTGCACTAGCTGGTGAACAATGCGCCTTCCTCTGCCAAGGGAACCATCGAGCCCAATGGTCGTTCTGGCTCTTTGTCTTATCAGTTCTGAAGGAGCTGACTTCAGGTCCGGTGTCTGAAGAGGCTTCCGTCACTGTCCGCCGTCAGTTCCATCGATGGGCGTCTGGTCATTATCCCTAGGCCCTGGTGCTAGGGGATCGGCCAGAGTTTGGTCGTCGGACCCCACTGTCAGAAGGTTCAGATGACAGGTCAGGTGCAGTCAGGTTCTCTAGCGCCAGCCCTTGGGGCGATGATGGCAACCAGGAATCAGGAGCCTTGTCTGGTATCACAGCCGTGACGACAGATGTTAAAGTGGAATGTTGTCGGTCCCGGTTAACTGTTGACAGGTCAGGTGTCGTGGGTGCTTTGCCAGGCAGATCGGCACCCTGACGCTTGTTACAGTCATTCAGCTTAGCGGATGAACCGGAGAACAAGGCCTTGATGGCGGAAGAGCCCGACCGGACTCCTGCTGTGGAGGAAGAGGCATCCAAGTCCTGGTCCCTAGACCCTAGCGAATGTTTATTGGATCTGATGGCCAATGACAGAGAAGGAGGGACCTGAGATGGCCTATGCCCTGAGCTCCCACCTGAGAAGAGGCGAGAAGCCTAGTGGCCAAAATCCCCGGAAAAGGGCTAATGGCTGGGTTAGGGCAGAATCCACCTTCCATCTGGAGGAGGAGGAGACCTTCCCTCTATGCGGGGATTGTGACCAAGTGTCTGACCTGGATCTCTCCTTATCCTTTTTGCGGTGCTTCCCCAAGTGTCTTTTCTCCTAGGGGGAAACGTCTTGAGCAGAGGACGAGGAGCTGTACCTAGAATGTAACTTCTGCATAGCGGCCACTTGTTATTCCAGGAGGTAGGCCTTTAGTGCTTTCAGGCAGCAGATGCAAGTGTGCTGGTTGAAGCTCTGGCAGTGCGGGCAATCGTCAGTCTTGTGCTCTGGTCCCAGGCCGAATGGCTGTCCTTCGAGGGAATCTGCTTGCTGCATACACACTCAGCCTTCTGCCACTGTGTAGATGAAAAGGGTTGGAAGACATAAAAGAGGCGACTGAATATTCGAGAGAATGAACTGCGCGGAACATAGAAAAAAATTACTGTTGATGGGAAGCATGAGGCGTCCGTGGAGGAGATGATTTGCTGGGTTGACAGTGGAAAAAGAACTGAGGTGGCACTGGGGGACCACCCCCTTTATACAGTGGCTGACATGGGCAGAGTCGACACTGAGGGTGGTCCCCCACCTTGGACTACTAGCTGGAAGTTTTCCGTGGGGACCTAGTGCCTGCTGGAATAGTCCTATGTGTTACTGCCTGCTGCAAGAGCTCTATCTCAAAGTGAGATCTTGGAATTAAGAGATACCCTCAGAAGAAGGACTTAGTTTTCTGTTTGTACTGCCTTTGTAAATAGTTAGACTGAAGCATTTTTATGTTTCATTTTGTTGTTACTGAGAAAAATAAAATGCTCCTGGTTTTCCTATGTTTCCAGACCTGTGCCTCGACGACATTGCCCTGTGGTAACAGACAAAACAGATATCGCACCATTCCTCTCCCCCTCCCCAGTTCTTTTTCCCCACCTCTATTAGTGAGTACTGCTTGCGTTAAAGGAAGCATTCTATAAGTGCTGTTCCCCCATGGGCATTTCATCCTCCTTGCCAAGAGTTACACAAACCGGCCATTGGAAAATTGCAGAAAATCTTACCCAAAAATGCGGAAATTGTTTGCAAAAATTGTAGGGGTTCATTATACATCCCTGGTGCTCCCATATACATCTTTTACTGTTTATTGCAGCATGCTCTGATCACTTAAATAGTTAGATAAGTGTACTGCCACTTGTATGTGCTATCAATATGAAGAAAGGTTTGTTTTTTAAATGAAATGCAAATTAAACATTATATAAGACATCCTCTAAACTCTAAAGACATCTAACTCATGCAGTGCTAACTAGATTTTAGTTAGTAAATTCAGTCAGTAATGAATAAATCCTGAAAAACATATTTTGCTAGTTTCTAGGTTTGGGGGGAACTTGTTCACGGAAAGAATCAGACAGTAAAGAGGCAGGCCAAACAGTGCTCACGAAACGCGAGGCAAGGATGAGTGGGATTAGTGGTGACACTAAAAGGGGGGAAGGGGATGTAGTCCAGGGGAGGACAAGGGGAAAAATGAGAACAGGGAGGTAAAATGGGATGCCAGGAACAGGATGTAAGCTAGAAAACCAAAAAGGGGGGTTAAGGGAGGCAGGAGTAGTACAATTTGGGTTGAGTGCATGCCGGGAATGACGGCACTAGAGGTGAGGCACAATATACCCTCATGGGGCAAATGGCAAGATGAGAGGCCACATTGGTGATCCACCTGGCACCAATAATTTGGAGGGGAATAGTCGAAAGGAGGCGCAGGCAAGATTCAGGGAGCTTGCTAGGTTTTGTAGTAGTACAGGGTTCTATTCTATTGCTTTCTCAGAGGTACTGCCCGTGCCAAGAGCAAGCACATCAAGCAAGCAAAGGATTGTGGAATTCAATCAATGGCTGGAGGGTTGGTGCAAGCAGATGGGGTTTGGGTTAGTGGGGGACTGGGGATCAATGTGGGATGACGAGAGCCTATTTGCCCAGGACAGACTGCCCCTGAACAATGAGGGATCAGCAGTACTAATGAGTAAGTTAGGTGAGTTTATCAAAAGAACATTTTATTTTTAAACTGAATTTGGGTGGGGGGCGCCAAGAAAAAGACCACTCAAGGAGACAGGAAAGATGGGAGGCTACCACCCCCATGGAGATAAAATGCTGGAAAAAAGCATGAACAAGGGAAGGTTGGAAGGGGAGGGCAGCACATAGTGGAAGGGATTATCAGCTAATGCCAGGAGTTTGGGAAACAAAATGGTGGACTTGGAGGCCATCACAGGGGACGAGAATCTGGACGTAGTAGCGATAAGTGAGACCTGGTGGACAGAGCATCATACATGGGAGACAGTTATTCCAGGCTACAGACGGTTTAGGAGGGACAGAACAGGAAAGAAGGGGGGGAGGTGGCATTATACATCAAGGATGCCATTAGGGCAACAGAACAGCAGGAGGAGGAAGGGGAGACAGAGCTCCTGTGGGTCACACTGGATAAACGGACTGCAGCATCATCAAGGCTGGGGGTGGTATACAGACCTACGTAGGGGGAGAAAGGGGACAGAAAGCTGATGCAGGCAGTTACATGGATGGCCCTCAAGGGGAAGCTTCTGCTAGTGGGGGACCTAAACCTCCCCAGTGTGGACTGGGAGATCCCGGCTGCAGTATCAGCTAGGAGCAGGGGGATCCTAGTAGCACTACATGGTGTATTCATGCAACAGCTGGCTAGGGAGCCCACTAGAGGAGATAACCTGCTGGACATGGTCCTCACAAATGGGGAAAAGGTGGTGGTCGTGATGGCCTAGGTATAAGTGATCACAAGACGGTAAGGTTCAGGGTAAAGATGCGGAGGGAGTCAAATCGGACCAGTGAAAGACTTATCGACTTCAGGAAGACGGACTTAAACAGAATGAGGAGGATATTTAGGGAAGAAACGGCAGGGAAGGGAAATATAGAGGATGTGGAGGAGTTATGGGAAACTATCAAGGGGGTTACTGAAAGTCACTAAAATTTGCATTAAGAAGGTGAGAAAGAACAAAAAAGGAAGAGACCACTCTAGTTTACAGGGGAGGTGGCGGGGCGGTCAGGGAAAGGAAAAGGGGATTCAGAAAATACAATATAAGATGACACAAAGGAAGGAGGGCAGGGAGGCTTATAGGGAGAAGTGGAAGATAGCAAGGCTGAAGATAAGGAGGGCTAAAGCTGACACAGAGGAGGAAAAAGCTAGGCAGGCCAAAAGGGGAGAAAAACTTCTTTTTAGGTATGTGGGGGAAAGAAAGAAGGCAAGGCATGGGATAGTACGGTTGATGAGGTAGGGAGGAATAGAAATGGAGGGGGACTTTGAGAAAGCAGAAAAGCTGAATAGTTACTTCTGCTCGGTCTTCACAGGGAATGGGGGGGTAGGGGACCCGAGCTGAGTGGGAGGGGTTGGGAAGACAAAAAGGTGGATCCTGGCCTGTTCAACGTAGACAGGTTTAGGTAGGAACTAGGCAGGTTAAAAGTGGCAAAGCAATGGGGCTGGACGGCTAGCACCCAAGGGTACTCCGGGAACTGAGGGAAGAGCTTGCTGCTCCACTGACGAGACTGTTTAACTTGTCCCTGGATACAGGGTGGGTGCCAAGGGACTGAAGGAGGGCAGATGTGGTGCTACTGTGCAAGAGGAGCAGTAAGGAGGCCGCGGAGAATTATCGCCTGGTCAGCCTCACTTCGGTGGTGGGTAAGGTGATGGAGGCACTAATAAAGGAAAGGGTAGTAAGACTACCTGGTGGACAGCGGCTTGCAGGACGATAGGCAGCACGGCTTCATGAATGGGAGGTCATGCCAGATGAACCTGATAAAGAGTTCTTCAATTGGATGACGCAGGTGGTTGACCACGATGGGGCGGTGGACGTAACCTATCCGGACTTTAGTAAGGCCTTCAACACCGTCCCCCACAGAAAGCTAGTAAATAAGCTGGAAGAAAAAATTACTCACCTTAGTAATTATGTTTCTTCTAACGGAGTCTTGATGTATTCTGACTATTGCAGTTAGCTCCAGCCTTTAAACTGCTCACGAGAACAAAGGGTTAACTTTCTATGCAGTGCATAGAATGCTGAGCTCGAGCTCAGTTGAGGTCTTTGTCTGTTTCCCTTTGAAACTCAACCGTCAGATTCTTACGAGCAAAAACTCACTAACTATCCTATGTGGAAATTGTAAAATTTCTTACTAGTCAACTGGCAACAAGGAGTTTTGGATTCCCAAAAAGACAAGTCAGGAAACCCAAAACCAAAAACCCATCCCAATAAAGGATAACAATAACAACAAAAAAACACCCAAACAAAAAGAGGAGGGTGTGTAATAGGCACCTCTGGGGTGCAACACTACACCTGCCCACCCACTTCCCAAAAACAGGTTCTGAGAGGGGAGGCAGGTCAGAATACAGCAAGACTCCATTAGAAGACACATAATTACTAAGGTGAGTAATTTTTTCTTCAAACAACATGAAGTCTTGCTGTATTCTGACTACTGCAGACTACCAAGCAGTACCTCCATGGAGGAGGGACAGAACCTACTTTGGGAATAGGCTCTGCAGTACTGCTGTGCAAAACTGAGCATCACTCCTAGCCTGGATATCCAGACAGTAATGCTTGGTAAAGGTATGGACCGTTTTCCAGGTGGCTGCTTGACAAATTTCTGAGAGGGATATCCCTGACAGCAGCCAGGGAAGCAGCTGTACCTCTTGTAGAGTGAGCCCTCAGGCCTGAGGGTTGAATCTTTCCTAGTTTCTCATAGCAGAATTGTATACAAGACACAATCCACCTGGCAATAGTTCTCTTAGTGGCAGGTTTGCCCTTTCCCACTTCCCCATAAGTGAGGAATAACTGGAGGGAACCAAACCTGTGACCCTTGGTACGCTGTATGTAGTAGCTAAGGGCTCTTTTAACATCCAGACTGGCTCTTTTAACATCCAGACTGCGTAGCCTCCTCTCTCCTGAGGAAGAATGATCAGTGAAGAAGACAGGGAGAGACATGGACTGATTCAAGTGGAAGTCTGAAACCACTTTAGGCAAGAACCACCTATGGGTTCTAAGGACCACTTTCTCTCTATGGAAAGAGATAAAATCAGGTTCCACTGACAGGACTTGCAGTTCACTGATACATCTGGCAGAGGTAATGGCTACCAAAAACACAGTTTTCCAAGTCAAGTACTTAAGCACTGCTGAGGACATAGGCTCAAAAGGAGGTTGCATAAGTTGAGCAATACAAATATTTAAGTCCCAGGCACGGGCAGGATCCCTAAAGGGAGGATTGGTATGAAGCAATCCTTTGAAAAATTTACAGAACACAAGATAGTGAGGAACACTTTCCCACTGACAAAAAAAGCAGACACAGCTGACAAGTGTACCTTGAGAGTAGCTGGTCTGAGGCCTAGGCCATTAAGATGGACCATATAATCCAGAACTGTAGATAATTCAGCAGTGTCTGGAGGAATATGCTTCTTGGAGCACCAAATGCTGAATCTTTTCCATTTGGAGTTATAAGTCTTTCTGGTGGAAGGCTTTCGAGAAGCTTTGAGAATGTCCAGAACCCCCGAGACAGATGTAAATCTGCATACTCTAACTCTTCAAGAGCCATGCCTTGAGATTGAGAAACCGAAGATTGGGGTACCAAATCCTCCCCTGAGAGGAGGTTAACAGGTTGCAATTCCTGGGAAGAGACAGGGGAAGATGAACCATTAGAGACAGCAACAGGGGGTACCAAGGCTGTCTGGCCCAGTCTGGAGCAATCAGAATCACTTTGCAAGGTTGTGACCTTATCTTGACTAGGACTTTGAACAGTAGAGGAAAGGCATACAGAAATGTCCCTTCCCAGTTCAAAAACAGAGCATCCGGAGGGACTGAACCCAAGACTGGGGGTCTGCAGCAAAACAGAGGAAGCTGGTGATTGTCTGGGGCTACAAAGAGATCTATCTCTGGAGTGCCCCACCTTGAAAAAATCACTTTCAAAACCAGAGGGTCCAGGGACTATTCGCGATGGCCCTGGGAGATCCTGCTCAGTGCATCTGCCAGCACATTCTCCTTTTCTAGAAGGTGGACCGCTATCAGAGAAGTCTGCAGGGAATAAGCCAGGGACCACAATTTCATGGCTTCCGTGCACAAGGCTGTAGACCGAGTGCCTCCCTGCTTGTTGATGTACCACATGGTGGTGGTGTTGTCTGTTCTGACCTGAACCACCTTGTTCTGCACCAAGTGAGAGAAGGCTTGCAGTGCAGGGCCAGAAAAACTGCCTTGAGTTCCAGGAGATTGATATGAAGGAGGGACTCCTGAGGGGACTACAGTCCTTGGGCTGTGAGATCCCCCAGATGAGTTCCCCACCCCAAAAGAGAAGCATCCATGGTAAGGACCACCGAATGAGACTGAGTGACAAAAGGGACCTCTTGCCTTAAATTGTCCTGATCCTGCCACCACTGAAGAGCTTGGATCAGTGTTCGAGTCACTGGAATCAGTTTGGTAAGAGGGTCCTTCCTTTGGGACCAAAAGGCCCTCAGATGGAACTGAATGTCCCTCATCTGAAATCTTGTCCCTTGGACCACTGCTGTAGAAGCTGCCATGTGGCCCAAAAGCTGAAGGAAGTGCCTTGCTGGTCGGGACACCTGAAGGACGAAGCCAGTTCTACAAGAACTCTTGCCCTTTCCAGGGGAAGAAAAGCTCTTGCTTTGACAGTATCCAGCTCTGCCCCTATTAAGGTAAGGAGCTGAACTGATTCGAGAACTGATTTGGTGAGGTTGAGATGAAAACCCAGAGAAGTGAGCACTTGCAGGTCTGACTTGACTTGGTCTGGAGACTGACCCACTATGAGCTAATCGTCCAGGTATGGACAAATGGAAATCTTTTGCCATCTTAGAAAGGCAACTACTACTGCCAGGCACTTTGTGAAGACCCTTAGAGCTGATGTTAGGCCAAAGGGCACTGCTTTGAACTGATAATGGCCTGAGGGCAACTTGAACCTGAGGTACTTTCTGTGGGAGCACCTGATGGGAATATGAAAGTAGGCATCTTTGAGGTCCAGGGAGACTAGCCAGTCCCCTGGCCTTAGAGAGGGAAGAATTATTCCCAGAGTCACCATCTTGAACTTTGGTTTTAAAAGATGTTTGTTCAGGTATCTTAGATCTAGGATGGGTCGCCACTCCCTTGTCTTTTTTGGAGTAAGGAAGTACCTGGAGTACAGACCTTTGCCCCAGTGTAGGGTAGGAACTCTCTCTATGGTTCTTAAAGCCAGAAGAGATTAAACTTCTGCCTCCAGGGTAGGGGTCTCGGAGAGACCTGCAGGTGGAAAAGATCTGGTTCTCATGTTTGGAATTTTTTTTGAAGCAGAGAACCAGTCCCTGGCTTACTACTTCCAGGACCCACTTGTCTGATGTAACAGACATCCAGTCCTGGACATAGTAAGCCAGCGTGCCCCTACAGGGGATAGGACAGTCAACTCGGGCAGACTCATCAGGGTGTCTGCTTGGCAGGGGGCCTAGGCTCTGGAGTGGATGCAGCCCTGCTCATCCCTTCTGCCTCCCCTGAAGAACCCCTCTGTGAAAAGGAAGAAGAGGCCTGTGCTTGGTAAAGACCTATGAAAAGGCCTGCCCCTAGATTGCTGCTTTAAAGGAGTTGCTTGCCTCTCCTTGGCCTGAGCACTCCTATAAGTGGTCCTGTACTCATCCATTTTCTTCATGTAATTCTCTGTCTGCTCCCCAAACAGAGAATTACCCACCACAGGAAAATCCATGGCCTTAGCCTGGGTGTCCTGTGAGAGGCTAGTACATCTGGGCCAAGCCATTCTCCGAAGGGCCACAGATGTAGCCATCACTCTTGATGACACATCACTGGAGTCCACAGCAGCATGAAATTGTACCTCTGATGCCTCAATCCGATCAGCAGCCACCACCTCCAGCTCCTTGGCCAGCTGGGGGGAGGCCTGTTTAGCCAGTGCCAGTACAGTGTCCTACCTGGACTTCGGGTACCTGGCTGTATAGGCCATGTAGTTCGCCTGCCTGAGTCCCAAGGAAGATGCCATGTACTGCTTCTTTGTCATAGCATCCATCTTCCTGGAGTCTTTGTCTGGGGGGTGTGAAGCCAAGGGAATGTTTGCCTTGTCACAGGCAGCAGCCTGCACTAGCCCAACATGGCTGCACTGCTGGTATAAAAACTCCGTATCTGAGCCTGATAGTGTGTACCTCTTGTCCATCCTTCTTTCAACAGGAGGTACAGAATTGGGAGACTTTAGAATTTTTTTTGTGTCTGCTTCCCAAAGGATTTGTGAAGGGGAATAGACAGTCTCCTGGACTCTGGAATGTCCATCACTTCCACATAATCAGGCTCCTCTTGATCCTCCACTGCCTCCTCCATAGGAAGATGGAGGGTTTCAGCCACTTTTCTGTAAAACAGAAAGTGGGAAGGGGACTCAGAAAGCCTAGGAGGGGATACCCCAGAAGGTCTGTCTGGGGAGATGTCCGGTTCCACAGGCACATCCAGACTTTCACCATCATCTTCAAACTCCCCCTCCTCCTCAAACTCCGGTTTATAAAAATCTTCAGGGGTATAATCTTGAACCAGTGGAGCCGACCGAACCGATCCCCTGCCAAAAGGTGCCATATCGGTCGGAATCGGGCGAAGCGATTCCACAATCCGAATCGCTCTGGCTATTTCCTCGGCGGTCGGAAAGTACAGTTACATAAGAACTTACCGTAACAGTAGATCTTCAAGAACAGCTCTTGCAGCAGGTTACACCATTAGGACTGAAGCCGGCAGGCGCCAGGACCCCACAGAAATTTTCTAGCTAGCAGTCTTCAGCGGGGACTGCCTCCGATGTCAGTCCCGCCACCGACGTTGGGCGTAGTACATAAGGAGGCGGTCCCCCCATAATCCTCAGTTCTCCCGCCGGAGACTCCCGGCCGCTAGATGACATCAGAAGGGGAGACCGAGGATCCGCCATCAGATGGCAAAACAAGGCAACAGTAAATGTCCCATCCTATGAGATGGATGCTTGACTACGACCTACCTCCAGCGGGGATGGTGGGAGGGAAAGTACCTGCTGCAAGAGCTGTTCTCGAAGATCTACTGTTACGGTAAGTTCTTACATAACTGTACTATCTTACTTCGAGAAGCAGCTCTTGCAGCAGGTTACACCATTACGACCGATTTCCAAGCAGTAATGGCAATCGTGCACCATCGGGAGGAGGAAAGGTAGAGACCTCGAGATATCTCGAGCCTAGGATAGAAGTCCTTGAAGGACAGCTAGACCGAACCCTGCTCTTCGCCTCGATGCAATGTCCAGGCTGTAATGCCTGATAAAGGTATGCACAGAGCTCCAAGTAGCTGCAGCGCAAATAACTGAGGTGGAAACGTTCTTCAACCCCGCAAAGGAAGTAGCCACCCCTCTAGTGGAATGACCGCGCCCGGTAAGGGTTTATTGCGCTTCTGGTAACAGAATATAATGCACTGGGTAAGCCACCTAGACAGTGACTGCTTCGAGACAGGAGCTCCCTTTATCCTATGGGCAAAGGAGACGAAAAGTTGGTCCGACTTTCGGTGTTGTTTGGTTCTGGTCAGGTAGTATCTGAGGCACCTATGCACATCAAGGGTGTGCAGAAGGGTTTCTCCTCGATTAGAGTATTTCGGAAAATACACTGGTAGATCGATGTCATGATTAAGGGTGAGAGCTGAGACCACCTTAGGCAGAAATTTTGGATTAGTCCTTAGGGATACCCTGTCCTGGTGGAAAACCAAATAAGGCTCTTTGAACGTAAGTGCGTGCATTTCAGAAAGTCTTCTGGCAGAAGTAACTGCAACTAAAAACAACGTTTCAAGAGGAAAACCTAGCTACATAAATCTCGGCTGGTTCAAAAGGTGGCAGCGTAGGCTGCTCAGGGCAGAAGGGTAGAGTCCCATGGAGGATTGGATCCTTAATTGAAGGCCCTAGGTGGAGGCGCCCTCAAAAGGCACGGTTCGTGTTCAGCTGGGCCACAGTGCGCGTTGACCTCACGGGGGCATGGTAGGCTGAAATGGCACAAGGTACACACTTAATCGAGGAGTAAGTCAGGTCGGAGGAAAGGGATAGCAGGTAGTCCAGTACCAGCTTCTCTGGACAGTCCAAAAGTGGAAAAGCCATGCAGCTTAGGCCCACAAGCAGAACCTGTCATTTCATGGCTTAGGTTGCGTGGGTATGATTTTCTAGCGCAGAAAGCACATCTGCCACTTCTTGAGACCCCTTATCGCATAATGGCTATGTCTCTAGGAGCCAAGCGTGCAGGTTCAGGGAACGTAGGTCCGGATGGACTAAGGAACCCACCTCCTGAGACAGTAAATGGGAGCTGATTGGCAAAGGCACTGGAGGTTCCTGGGATAGCTGATGCAAGAAAGGGAACCAGATCTGTCTGGGCCAGAAGGGTGCGATCAGAATGAGCGTCGCCTGCTCCCTGCGAAGTTTTAAAAGAACTCTCTGGATCAACAGGAAAGGAGGAAAGGCATAGAGGAATCTGCCCGCCCAGGAGAGGGACAACACGTCTCACCAGAAAACACTAGGCCCTGGATCTAGCAAGCAAAAACTGGGCAGTTTTGCGTTGTATGGGGATGCGAAGAGGTCTAACTGTGGAGTACCCTATCTGTGAAACAGATCTTCTGCCACCTCCTGGAGTAGTTCCCATTCGTGGACTCTGGCCTGAAAGTGCGCTCAGGCTGTTCTGCGATGATGTTGTCCACTCCCGGAACATGAACTGCAATAAGATTTGTGCCGTGTTGCAAGACCCAATCCCACACTCTCATGGCCTCCATGCAAAGCGGGTAGGAGTGGGTGCCTCCTTGTTTGTTGAGGTAATACATCACCGCGGAATTGTCTGTTTGTAACAGAAGTGTGCCCGGTGGAATCTCCGACTGGAAGGCCTGCAGAGCATAAAGAACTGCCCCCATTTCTAATATGTTTATGTGGAGATGAGACTCCTGGGCTGTCCACAGGCCCCGAGACCAAACACCATCGAGGTGTGCTCCCCACCCGAGCCCTGAGGCATCTGTGGAGAGTGTCACAGTCAGGGACGGCGCTGTGAAGGGGACTCCCGCCAAGAGGTTCCCTGGATGTAGCCACCAATGCCAATCTCGAATTACGGTCTTCGTGATTCAGATTGGATGCTGCAGATGGTCTTGCCTTTAGTCCCACTGTACCGTAACATCTACTGGGTTACCCGCATGTGGAGACAGGCTAGCAGGACTGTTGCAATGGCCGCAGCCATGTATCCGAGCAGGCAAAGGACCAGTCTGGGGCCTTGGTGTCGTGGTCCGGGCCTGGCAGCGCCACCTTGGAGGGCGAATGGGGGATCTTGAAGGGGATCTGTTTGCCTGGGCACTTCGAATGGTGACCCTCTAGAGATGGAGTTGGAGAGGACATCAGTTGAGCAGAGCCAAAAAGGGCGAAAATATTAAGTGATTCTGTGAGTATAAATGCCTAGAAAGGAGACGAAGGCCGATGCTGGCGAGTCGATGGCTTGGAAAATAACTGAGGATTATGTGGACGCCTCCTTTGTACTAATACCATCGGGGCAGGACCGACGCCGGAGGTGGTCCCGCCCGAAGACTGCTAGCTGAAAATTTCCGTGGGGTCCTGGCGCCTGCCGGCTTCAGTCCTAATGGTGTAACCTGCTGCAAGAGCTGTTTCTCGAAGTAAGATCATGAACCTATGGATCCGAACCGGTCGATTTTTCTTTGCGTTTCCTTTTTGTAGGAACCGACCCCTCAGGATCGGCTCTCCTCTTGCTCGAAGAAGTATCGCCCTGGTCAGAGGGCACTCCTTCTGGTTCGGTCGGAACCGAACCGGACTGGCCATCCGGGTCAGCAGACTTCTCAGCCTCCTTTTCCCTCAGTCTACCTAATCTCTTTTCAAGGGTAGATTTAGGAAAATGTTTACAAATTTGGTAGTCTGTATCGAGGTGTTCAAACCCCAGACAATAAACACAAGTGGTGTGGGGATTGGCTTTAGCAAAGACCTCCCCACACTCCCTGCAGTGTTGAAACCCAGTGGGCCTGTTTTTATTCTTGGGTTTCTCAGACATGGCCAACCTAACCAAATGTACCCTTTTTATGGCAACCACCAGGCAAGACTCCCTTATCGGTTCCTAACCGTGTCATGGGTTTGTAAAAAAAAAAAACATTCAAAACGTGTTTTTTTTTTTTTTATAGAACCGATAAGGACCGGTAACCACACACTAAAGTAAAACACAAGGATTCACTACAAGTGATCAGTTCAGCCAAACCGATCTAACACTTTACAATTTCCACACAGAAAATCAGAACAAAACCTATCTAGTACTCATGGTACCGCAGACAGAGACTGAACCGACTACGTGGAAATAAATTTGGTTTAAAACAGACAACTTAACCGAGACTTTAACTGACTTTCGAACTGAGCTGAAGTAGATATCTCCGGAGCGACTGTTCAGTGAGGCGGAGTAAAGAATCTGATGGTTGAGTTTCAAAGGGAAACAGACAGAGATCCCAACCAAGCTCGAGCTCAGCATTATATGCACTGCATAGAAAGTTAACCCTTTGTTCTCCGGGGCAGTTTAAAGGCTGGAGCTAACTGCAATAGTCAGAATACAGCAAGACTTCATGTTGTTTGAAAGCTTAGGGGTGGGATGGAAAATAACTAGGTGGGTGGAAAACTGCTGACAGGCAAATGTCAGAGAGTGGTGGTGAATGGGGTGCACTCCAGGGTGACGAGTGGGGTGCCCCAATGGTCAGTACTGAGACCCCTCCTTTTTAATATCTACATCAGTGATATAGCGGACGAACTGGAGGGAAGGGTGTGCCTATTTGCAGACGATATGAAAATATGCAACAGAGTGGACACCCCAGTGGGGGTGGGGGCCATGAGGCACGATGTGAAGATTCTGGAGGGGTGGTCGAAAACTTGGCAACTGAAATTCAGTGCCAAAAAGTGTGCTGTAATGCACTTGGAGTGTAGAAATCCGTGAGCAGTTTACACTCTAGAGGGAGGGGAAGAAATCAAAAAAACAGAGCAGGAGAGGGATCTGGGGATTATAACATCAAACAACCTTAAAGTAGGTAGCCAGTGCAGCAAAGCGATAGGGAAGGCGAATGGAATGTTGGCTTGCATTGGGAAGGGCATAACTAGCAGAAGGAGGGAGGTACTGATGCCTCTTTACAAAGCCATGGTGAGGTTGCACCTGTGGTACGGGGTCCAGTTCTGGAGACCACACCTACTCGAGGATATAGATTGGATAGAGAGGGCTCAGAGAAGGGCAACCAAGATGGTGCTTGGTATGCAAGGGAAGCCATACGAGCACAGGTGTAGGGAACTGGATCTGTACCCACTGGAGACTAGAAAGGGGCAAGATTGAAACTTTTAAGTACGTGAAGGAAATCAATAAGGTGAAAGAGGGGAGCTTATTTAAAAGGAGGGGGCTAAAACTAGCGGGCACAGCCTAAGACTGGAAGGCGGAAGATACAGTAGCAATGTGAGGGGGAGATTCTTCACAGAGAGGGTGGTGGAGGCCTGGAATAAACTACCAGAGGAGGTGGTGGGGGCTGAAACAGTGGAGGGATTCAAGAGGGCATGGGACAGACATATGGGGTTGATAAGTGGGGGGAAGGGGAAAGCTTGAGGAAAAGATGAGTTGGGGGGAGAAGGGCAGACTCGATGGGCCGTTGGGGTCCTTTTCTGCTGTCAGATTTCTATGATTCTATGAAATAATGAAGCCTGCGTAACAGTGACTTCCTTTGGTGCAAGAAAAACAAAACAAAACATATAACCGGTGTGCCTAATAACTTTCTAGGAAAAAACCAAAACTGTATATTTTGTTAAAGTAATTGCTGCTCTTAATCAACACTGTAAGTACAAACATTTTAAAACCACATGATAAAAGTATTAAATCATGACCAATAGTTTGTCACTACATCATACAATAGTTTTTAATACATGGCACTTTGTTTTACTCTGGTTGCAGTACTTAACCTGTTTTATCACAGTGTTTTCAGAATTTTTTTTTTTGTAGGCTTTGCATGTGAGCATCACTATCATCAAACCCTTCAGAAGCACATGCAAGTTTATAATAATCAGCAAGGCCATTCAAACTCCTTACATATTTGAATCAAAATCCATTCAGAACGAATGTATGTACTGTATACAAGGAAAACCTACCCTACCACTCAAAGGCAAGCATTGCAGTTAATGCTCCTTTACAGTCGTGGCCAAACATATTGGCGCCCTTGTAGTATGTTCTAATAATGCACCATTCCTTCCAAAAAATTGTTGAAATTAAAAAAATATTTTGGTATCCACATATGTATTTCTTTGGTTTGCAGTGGAATAAAACACAAAAAGCAGAAAAATGTACTAAGTCTTAGCTTATTCGACACAGAAATCCTTAAATGGCCCGGACAAAATTATTGGCACCTTTTAGAAGTAGTTAGAAATAATCAGATTTCAAGCAGGTGATTCTCCTTTGACTTTGGAATTGAACTCACCTGTGGTGAGTTGCAGGTGCCTGCAATATAAAAATCACTCATTCAACCAGTTTGAGTAGAGAAAAGGATTCATTCTCCTGTTTGTGTCACTGTGCATGGAGAAAAGAAAGACAGCCAGAGAACTGTCTGAGGAGGTCAGACAGAAGATTGTAGCCAAGCATGGACAATCTCAAGGCTACAAATCAATCTCCAGAGATCTTGATGTTCCTGTTCCTGTTTCCACCGTACGTAATGTTATCAGGATGTTTAAGGCCCATGGCACTGTAGCCAACCTCCCTGGACATGGCCGCAAGAGAAAACTTGATCAAAGATTGCAGCGCAGGATTGTTCGAGTGGTGGAGAAAGCACCTCGATCAACTGCCAAACTGATTCAAGCTGACCTTCAGACACAAAGATGCGAGCAGTTTCAATAAGCACCATCTTGCCAACTCAATGAAAGGGGTTATACTGGTAGGAGGCCCAGGAGGACCCACTGCTGAGAGAGAGACATGAAAGCCCGACTGGGGTTTGCCAAGACACATCTGAACAAGCAAAATCCTTCTGGGAGAATGTCCTGTGGACAGATGAGACCAAATTAGAGCTTTTTGGTAAAGCACATCATCTCTATGTTTACAGAACACAAAATGAAGCCTCTAAAGAAAAGAACACCTTCCTACAGTCAAACATGGAGGAGGTTCAGTGATGTTTGGGGTTGCTGTGCTGCCTCTGGCACTGGGTGCCTTGAGCTGTGCATGGCATCATGAAATCTGGAGATTACCAGGCCATTTTGGAGCGCAATGTTGAACCCAGTGTCAGAAAGCTGGTCTCCGTGAAGGTCATGGGTCTTCCAGCAGGACAATGACCCCAAACACACTCAAAAAGCACCCAGGAATGGTTCAGGACAAGACACTGGACTGTTCTGAAGTGGCCAGCAATGAGTCCAGATCTAAATCCCATTGAAAACCTGTGGAGAGATCTGAAAACAGCAGTTGGGAGAAGGCACCCTTCAAAACTGGGAGAACTGGAGCAGTTTGCACAAGAAGAGTGGGCCAAACTGCCAGTAGAGAGGTGCAGGAAGCTCATTCACGGCCATAGGAAGCGGCTGATTGCAGTTATTTTGACCAAAGGCTGTGCTACCAAATATTAAGTCTAGGGTATCAATAATTTTGTCAATGCCATTTCTTTTCATTTTCTGATTTAAAAGGATATATTAAATTCTGAATCAAAAACAAAGGTTCTGTAATATAACAGAGAAATAAAGAATTGTGGAGACCAAATACTGTACTGTTAATTTCAACTTATTTTAGAGGAAACTGTGAGTTATTTGAACAAGTGCAAGAGCGCCAATATTTCTGGCCACGACTGTAGCTGAGTGGGGCAGTGTTCACCCTTTCTCACACCTAAACATTACGGTTTAAGCAATGGAATGGAAAAGAACGAAGCATAAATTTCCAGCCTCCATCTTTCTACGTATCTCCAAAGGATCTGCCTGTTGTAGAACACGGTGGAGTGGCCATTCTCACTGGCAAAAAGGTGGTGGACCTGGATGTTCGAGAAAACAAAGTAACTCTGGATGATAACTCACAGATCTCGTACGAAAAATGTTTGACTGCTTCAGGTGGCATCCCAAGAAATCTTCCAGCCACTGAAAGAGTGGGAGAAGAGGTGCGACAGAGGACAATGCTGTTTAGAAAGATTGAAGATTTTAAGTCCTTGGAGAGGATCTCTAGAGAAAAGAAATCTATTACAATCACTGGTAGGGGATTCCTTGGAAGTGAACTGACCTGTGCATTAGGAAGGAGAGCAAGGGATACAGGATTAGAAGTAATCCAGATATTTCCAGAGACCGGTAACATGGGCAGAGTTCTACCTCAGTACCTTAGCAACTGGACCTCAGAGAAGGTTCGGAAAGAGAATGTTAATGTGATGCCTAACTCAGTTGTGAAGTCTGTGCAGTTCCAAGATGACAAACTTTCAATCAAACTGAAGGACGGAGGAGTGGTTCAAACAGATCATATAGTTGCCGCTGTGGGTCTGGAACCAAATGTTGAATTGGCAAAGTCAAGTGGCCTTGAGGTGGACTCTGATTTTGGAGGGTTCAGAGTAAATGCAGAGCTACAAGCACGATCCAATATTTGGGTGGCTGGTGATGCTGCTTGTTTCTATGACATCAAATTAGGAAGAAGACGTGTGGAACATCATGACCACGCAGTAGTGAGTGGACGGCTTGCTGGAGAGAACATGACCGAAGCTACTAAGCCTTACTGGCATCAGTCCATGTTCTGGAGTGATCTTGGCCCTGATGTAGGCTACGAGGCTATCGGTATTGTGGACAGCAGTTTACCCACTGTTGGAGTTTTTGCCAAAGCATCTCTTAAGGACACCCCAAAGGCTGCTACAGAGGAATCTGGTACAGGCATTCGGTCAGAGAGTGAAACAGAGGAGACCGCGTCTAAAATCAGCATACCTTTCAGTGTTCCGTCAGCGCCTCGTGTTCCAGAGCGAGGAGACGACTATGGGAAAGGTGTAATTTTCTATATGCAAGATAAAGTGATTGTCGGAATTGTTTTATGGAATATCTTCAACAGAATGCCTATTGCTAGAAAGATCATTAAAGATGGAGAGAATCAGACAGATCTCAACGAAATAGCAAAGCTGATTAATCTCCATGAAGATTAACTTTGTTCGATTTCTAAATTATATGAGGAAAAATGGACTTGTTTAAAATGCCTGAAAATAGAAATGTTTTGAGGTTGTGAGAAGTTTTTACTCAAAAGCACTTGAATATTAATCTCATGAAATCACGATATTGTGCAGTTTCTGCCATCAGGGAGTTTAAGCTAGTCGAATAAACCAGGAATATTCTAAATTAAAATGTTTAATAAATATATTCATGTTAAAAAAAAAAAAAAATGGGCAGACTAGATGGGCCAAGCGGTCCTTATCTGCCGTCAAAGTCTATGTTTCTATTGTTTCAGTCTCTGTGGCAGCAAAAAGTTTTCTTATAGTCTGCTTCAACACAGATTTTAAGTGCTCAGGTGTACATACACATGACAAGAGAATTCTGAAACCAAACCAGAGAAGTGAATCACATGAAAGCAGTCACATTGGTCTCCTCCTCGCCTCACACTGTACTGTTTTGGCCAAATTCAAGTCTTTGCACCAAACTGTTAGCATATTTGAGTAAATTTCCTTGAGAATTTGAACATTTTATACAATTTCAGTCAAAAATTGAATAAACTGCAAGAAATTGCGGATTTTGTGTGGGGAATGGTGAAAATTACAGAAATTGGGGAAAAACTGCGGGTGCAATTTCCCAGCGCCCCTGGTACCTATTGCCATATTTGCATTGTCCTTTCATGGTGTGCTCCCATACCACAGCCCCAACTGTGGCATTCAGAGCTGTGAGAACTTTGAAACACAGCGAGTGTTGCTACTAGCCATTCCCAACCTCATACTTGGAAGACATACTCTATGGGGTATGGTACTGCCAGAAGAAAGAAGCATTTCATACATCTGCCGCCCCCTCCCATTGTACCTGTGTATTATGAACTGCCTTAATCCTCAACCGGCGTGGGGAACAACAACTGTGTGCGGAGCCAACAATCAGCCTTAATGGAGGTAGATCATGAGTGTAAACCTGCAGTCACAGTATCAAGGGTTAAGACACCCTTACGTCTACAACTGCACAGTGTAGTCAGCTCCAGCCTCAGTCCTCACTTATAATTTTCAGTGTTCATTCTGGAGCTGAAACTCGATGTGTCAACTGACCTACTGAACCCCAAAACGGTGGTCCATTTTACAAGAAGAGTGGGCCAACAGAGTCAGTGTTAACATTTTTTAATTCCACACAGAACCGAGCGCAAGTCACATAGCTCGGACCTTCTCAATCCAATTTCTTCTATCTCGAGACCATACCTCTCAACTGTACCATGTTACAAGTGGTGACTTCCCTCATTTTATTCCCAAATGCTCTTGCCCAAAATACAGAAAGTGCTGTATATACAAGAAGATGCTTTAAGTTAAAAACTTTAAAGCAGAAATAAACAGAACTCTATGATGCTAAATCAAAATTAAACTTTGCCCAACCAAATAAAAGCACTAGTCCACAGTGTTCAGAGCTTCTACTTCCAAGTTTGAGGATGTGTCCCATGTTGTGAAGTGCAGGCAGGTGTTCCACATTTTCACATGCACATTTATTTTGTGCGTTAACTAAGCATCCCTCATTTCAACTGTAAAAGGCTGAGAGGTATGACTCAGACTGGCTGTGTAACAGGGGAATAAAAAAATTTAATTTGGACCAAAAATCTTTCCCCCCTGCCAGAAATGATGATGCTCCTACCTGGCTGCATCAGAAACGAGTCTAATCTTTTTTTCAGGATTTCAAATGATCGCAATCATAGTGCCTGCATTACAGCTCTGGGAGCGTGCGGTCTGGTACAGCAGATTGTACCACATGTTTTTTCTCAGTGCTCACCACGAAGTACAAGGATGTTTACAATCGGCCTTGTGCCAATTCTGGAACACTCAGGATGCTCAGCTACTTTGACACTGCCCCCAGAAGGTGTCCTTACAGTGACGTGGCAGCCTCTTGATGACAGCAGTTCCCCATGGTGACTGGAATGCTACTGCACATACATAGTGGTCGCTGTAGTGTGCTCCACCCAGCAGAACAGGCACAACTTTCTGTGGCTTTGAGACCCACAGGTAAGGAAGCGGTGGGGACAGGTGACTCACGCACTGCACCACTGGCATGATCCTGCAGGCCAGAATGAACACTAAATTTTACCAAACAGCCGCTGCACATCTCGCATGCCACACAAGAAGAGGATGCACTGTGGGGCACATGTGTGTAGTGTCTTAAAGTACCAGAGCTACAGGTGCAGCATTGCATAGCTTCATAACTCCGCTGTCTCCTATGTCAGTCCCCCTGGTTCCCATGGCGGTGCAGACAGACACAGGGGAGCTGGGACACAGATCCCCCAGAGGAAGCTGCAGGGCTCACTGTATAGCCAGTGGGCAAAGCTAACTCTCAGTGCCACTGCCTCGGACCACTTAAACTAGTGGGGCTCAGGCAATGCACGACCTTCTCAGATCTATATAAGAACATGACAACTCAAAGCAATGACAATACAGACTGATGCAGAACATAAACAATGGGACTGAGTATCTGAACTGACACCTAGTAGCAGTCTTGGATTGCCCGTCTCCCTAAATACCAACAAGGGTGCAATAGGCCCCCCCTTTTAGCCACCTCCCGGCTCCCCATTTGACTAGTGCCACTATATAGACCAAGGCGCTCTCATCTCACCCATTTTGGTTACAGGCGGAAACAGCCTCCACTCGTAGACTTGAGAGGAAGCACACCCCTTTACGATTCATTCTCAGAAGATGTCTAGCCACATCCCCCCATACCCACATCCCAGCAGTTTTCGTTAACTAGACCAGGGCAGAAGCTTCCTGGAATGCTCTGCCATACCCCAACCTCAACAAGCGCAGTCTGCACATCCTTCCTTCATATACTGATTTCAGCACTGAGAAACAACTGCCCTAAGCATGCCCGAGACCCCACTGGAGCACTCCAACAAGTCCACTATGGTCTGATGACCAGCCACGGTGAGAGAATTCTCTCTTGCAGGCATTTTATTGTTCATCAACCCCCTTTACAGGGGATATATATATTTTTCTCCTAACCTTTCTGCAGCTATTGTACTTCAAGAAGAATTACACTGTTTACCCATTACTGTCTGACAGTGATCAATATACTACTAGTTATAAACAAGAAGCAAGGCCCTTCACAGATGTTGTTACCATTCTATAGTTTGGCTTAAGCATGACCATATTTGGTTTTCTCTATTTTACTAGGTATTCTGATATTATTAACATGAACGGGTCACTGTGAGCTTTGCACAGCTTGGCACTTTCTGTGTGAAGATTATTTTACATTGTCTCAAAGAACCTGTAAGTTTTTTTTTTCCTTTTCAATTACAAGTTGGATTTTATCTGTTAACTCTGTGCTGGCTCCTTTTGCTGACTCTGATATTATTACTCTAATCGGGCTGACTTTGACCTCTATCAGCTGGAGGCATGGTTGCTGTCTATACAGTCTTATAACTCACCCGTTCATCATACGGTCCTTTTCATTCATTTCAATAAGTACGCATAACAAGCAGACAAAGTCGAGCACTCACCACCAATTTTAAGGATACACCAGGCTCCATTCTATTTGCGTGCTTGACTCTGCCTGCCTGCTATAGATTCTGTTTGTTTGGAAGCACCACTGACACAGTGTGAACCACTGTGCGACTGTGCAGTAAGTATGTATACCTCAGAGAAGATTTAGGACTTGAATTATTTGTCAGAAATTACAATACAAGAGCTCATTGTAGACAACTTAAACAACAAAAGCGGAAATCACAAAAAAGAAAACAGCGGTTTAGTCAGAGGGTCATTTCAAGGTGGAATTCTCTCCCCTATGATATAGTTATTTGTCCAACTTTAGAAATTTTTAAAATAAGATTGGATGATTATAGTAGAACCAAGTCCTTAGTTTATTAATTATCTCAGTAATTTTATGCAAGCAGACAAGGATGAAAGTCTATACATGCTTTGTGCTAACTATGATACCTTGTTTGAGACTGGGAAAGCCAGACAGACCTCTTCCATCTTATACACTTAACTGGCTGACCAACTTGTCCTAACACATGTAATACACCATCCTTTACAGTCAACCCTCTGTAGCACAATCAATGGCATCTAAGGACTACATAGCTAAGGTAGTGTCTTGGAACGTGCAAGGCATGAACTCTCCCATCAAGTTAAAACGGGTGCTAACTCACCTTAAAAGTCAGCAGGCAGACATCGCCCTATTACAAGAGACAGACCTTCCCGTTAGATACCCAAAAACTGCAGAAGGGATGAGTAGGACATGTAGTGGGCAGCTTGTATACGACCATGGCTGGGTAGCTCTCCTTATCTACAAACGTCTCCCCATCCAGTTCCTAAAATAGGCAGCTAGCAAAGAAGAGATAGGTCCTACTAAGGCTTAGCATCAACTCCCAGGTTCTTGATATGACAGAGACCTTTAAATACCTCACAGGGGTAAATAAGGTACAGGAGGGAGGTATTTTTCAGAAGAAAAGGTGCTCAAGAACAAGGGGACATGCTACAAAGCTGGGAGGGGGGTAGATTCAGGAGAGATGTTAGGAAGTACTTCTTCACAGAAAGATTGGTGGATTCCTGGAACAATCTTCCAGTGAAGATGGTGGGGGCAAAGACAGTGGCGGGGTTCAAGAATACATGGGACAGGCACAGGGGAATCAGAGTGGAAAGGAAGGAGGGAGGGAGAAAGAGCGGTAGATCTTGGTAACAATGTAGGTAGAGGGAAAAAATGTTAGACTGGGTGGGCCAAGGGGTCCTTATCTGCCTTCAAATTCTGTGTTTCTTAATAGGTAATATCTATGGACCTAATGAAGGCTCAGCCTCCTTCCTTCCCCGAGGTCTCACAGGCGTTCTCTGACATGGTGGAACATGGGGACACAGTGATGCTGGCAGTAGACTTCAATGAAGTCTGGGACCCAGTGTTGGACAAGCACAACACATCCAGACTGGGCTACACTAAACCTCAGTGGGCTCCACACCTAATGGCCCAGGAATTCTCACTGTTGGACCCAGGCCAACTCGACAGCCCTGGACTTTACCTTTCGCTCAGTCAGACACAACACGCAGAGTCAGCGAGACACTTTCCCTCTCCCAGGTTTCCCAGATACCCAATTTAATAAACACATCACTAGAACAGATAATAATCTAGGACTACGCCTGCGATTCCCTTACCCTAGCACTTGAACTAGCCCCTCCCACCTCCCATCCCCATTGGCGGCTGAATACTGTTTGTACTACAGGAACCCCAATTTAAGGAATGGCTGGAGAAGGAAACGGGGCATTATTTCTCCACAAATTATACCCCATAGACCCATGAGACAAGCTGTGGGACGCCTGCAAAACATTCCTCAGGGGCAGACTCACTAGTCATGTGGCACATGCCAAGAAGCACTGCCTCCTTCAACTCCCGCAACTGGAGAAACTATTAAAAGAGAAGGAAAAATTGCTCTCCAGCCTAAGAGGCCCGCCACCCACGCACCTGCAACGGGGAACTGCTACAGCTTAAGTACAAGATCAACATCCTTACCTACTCAGCAGCACTGAGAGTGGTGCTCCGCACCTCGCACAGTTATTAGGAGTAAGGAGAGAAAGCAGGGAAGCTGCTGGCACACACGATCAAAAGGCAGCTTACAGTGAAACACGTACTGAGTCTCAAGCTGCCATCCTGGACAGAGACCATGGATAGAGTTGCCATCAACCAGGTCTTCCAGGTTTTTTATGAGAAACTATACATCACAGAAAAAAGGCAGCCCCTGCCCCACCTTGGCAACCTTTTTAAGGCAGACAGTATTGGATGCCATTACAACAGATGAAGCGGCTGCCCTAGATGCTCCTATTACCCTACAGGAAGTGAGGAAAGCTGTGAATGCTCTTCCTATGGGCAAAACCCCAGGTCTGGAGAGCTTCCCAGCCGAATTTTATCACACATTTCGGACTAAACTGGAAACCCAATAGCTGGACATGTACACAGTAGCATACCACAATAAAAAAAATATATATATTACCACCACCCCTAATAGAAGCCCTCATTAAACTATTGTCAAAGCCCGGGAAAGACGATCAGGTTATTTCAAAATATTGCTCAGCCTCCTTACGCAACTCAGATGCCAAAAATAATGCCCAAGATCCTAGCTTTGGGGCTTCAGGCGTATATTCCCAGCCTTATCAACCACCATCAGACAGGTTTTGTTAAGGGAAAGATGGCAATAGATAATACTAGATCACTGTTAACCACTACTGCTCTTCTAGTGAGTATAAATACCGAGAAGGGCATTTGACTCAGTAGAATAGGCCCACTTGTGCTAAACCATGGGCACTGGACCAGCATTCGCTGCCTGGGTGCAACTTCTCTACGCTATCCAAAGGCCACTACACACACAAACAGGCTTGTATCTGACAGGTCCTGTCACGAGGCACATGACAGTGTTCCAAATATCTATAGACTGCCATGGAACCGTTGCTTAGAAAGCTTACGCAGGAGGCATCCAGGGCATTCCCACAGGAAACACCATATTAAAGACACTGGACTATGCGGACAACCTCATCCTGACAAACCGATATCCAACCACTTCTATACCCACTGTACTGGCTACCAGGACAGATTCTGCCAGAGTCTCAGTCCTAAAAGTTAACTGGGAGAAAACAACAGTATGTCCACTAAACATCAAATGTGGGAGATGATTCAACCTCGGATGCTCCCAACACAGCTCTCATTCCTGGCCATGACAATCTCTCCAAAGCCAAAACATATGGTGGACCTCAGCCTCTCCCCCCTCATCAGGGACCTAGAAATAGAATACAACAGATGGAGATGTAACCCCTAGGTGGCGCTATCCCAAGGGCTACTACCCCTGCCTGCTTGGCTAGTTGCAGGTTAAGGGGCCTAGGTTCTGATACGGGTGCCTCCACCCGGTCAGGGTTGGTAGTGGTCAAGCTGACCTGGGCACAGCCCTCCAGGACAATGTAACCCCCCTTTCTCCTTCTAGTGGCCTGAACAGTACACAATAATCACTTTCACAATGACCCTTATTCACTGGTGGCACCACCACTGGTTTGCATTTACCACCAGGGCCGGGTTCCTCTAGCTTGACCCTGGGGACCCCCTGTAAAACAAGGTTAAGCACAGCCAATAACAACAGTACAATACTCTTGGCACAAACTGGAACCAGTCAGGTTAAATGCAAACAAAGTTAAATCAGATTTATTCAGGGGACTTAAACAAGGGAGGCGTGTAATCAGGTTGATTTGCTTAAAAGCTATATTAATCAGACAGTTATGTATGCAGTTCAAGAGTCCCTACACAGTCACACACTCTGGGTACCCAGGTAGGAAAATGGTGGGCTAGCCAGGAACGTTGCAGCTGGTTGGGGCCCTGTGATGGAAGAAAGCAACATGCACAACACACACTATTTGTAATCCAGAGCCGGAGGCTCAGTTCGTGAAAGAAAAGGCAACAAGACAATCAGATGACAACACTTTTAGATTTAGCTGTTGTTGCAGGGAGCTACCCTGATGTTTACTCACGATACCCAATACTGGACACAGGCAGGACGAAATCGAGACTGCAGGCTGTTGAACTGGAGTGCCCGGAGAAGCAGGGCCCACAAGAATCACCGAGGCATCATTCCTGTTCAAGGCGCTGAGCAGGGGGCTGATCCCCAGGCCGGTCTCTCGTCGATGACTTTCTTTGCATAGCAGGTATTCTGGCTGGGCCAGTGTAGCAGGGCCCAGGCAAACGGAAATGGATACGGATTCAGTCTGTGGAGCTGGATACAGCCTCCAGCAAGCAAAACACAGTACAGACACACAGTGGGGAACCAAATCACTACCCACTATAATCACACAGCACATTCACATGTAAGGAAATTCCACTGTACCAGGCAAATGGCTCTCCGGTTGCAATTACAGAGTCTCTGCACAATCCGGGAGTTCAGAGGTAGTGGGAAGTCCTGACAGGCCGATCGCATTCAGCAAATCTTCGGTCTTCTTCAGGTTAAAGCCTGGTCACAACCAGTGCCTTAATTCGCCTCCAAGTTCGGATTTAGTCCGGGCACAAGTTTCCTCTCAGGAACAGCAGGCAGGCATGCAGGCCAAACTCAGGCCTTTCCACAGTTCTCCCACGTGATGCCACTATGGACTGCTGCTCGAACTATCTCGAGCTGTTACTTCTTCACTTCTCAACTCAGATCTAAGTGAAACTGCAAGCAGTGTGGGACTTCCCCCAAGATCCAAAAGGTTCGGTTGGCTGATCTGTCTGTCAGTTACAACAAGGGCTCCCCACCTCCAGGTTATTTTAGGCACCAAAAAGCCCCAAACTACAATTCCTACAAGTTTTGGCCCCACCAAGCCCCTGTAGGCAGGCTCCATTTTAGAGTCCCAAATGTACTGATTGGCCCATTCTGTAGTCCAGGACCAAGATGACTGAAACAAACAGAACTGTCCATGCTGCAAAGAAGGCAGGTAAGAACAAACTGCAATATTATTACTACTCTAACAAATGATCAGCAAACAAGTACATCTTCTAACAGAGCTCCCTCTCAGATTAATTATGACTGCAATCCAGGCAGCTCTTAAAGAGACAGTACACAGAGGCTATACAGGCACTCTCTGGCAATCACATTTAAACTGCTAAAATGCAGGACACCAGCCTGGCAGTGAGCATTTATGCAAGCTCAAGGAAGACTTTTCGGGAACCCCTATTTGTAGGGGGGTTACAGAGAAATCTCAACTTAATTACTGAAGGCAAAATAGCCGCCTATGAAAATACTACTCTGCTTCAGCAACCCTCCACATTCCTCCGCAACTGCTGCACCGACTAGAGGCTATTCCTCTCTTTTTCACAATTAGGTGCCAGACTGCAGTTCTCAGTTCAAAAACGTTAGAGCACCTGGAAAAAAAAAAAGGTGGATGGGGCCTGTCATGATTATGGGTCTATCACCAGGCTATAGGTATAAAAAGATTATTCCATTGGTTCAACCCTATCATGCATAATACTATGTTATGAAAATACTTGGAATCAGCCACAAAGCCACCCCTCTCCCCCAATGGAACCAAAACAGGGGTAAGAGCTTGGCCAGTGTGGCACCACTCTCACCAGTGACACTGTTTGCTAGACAAACATGGCATACTGTGATGAAACAACATAACTTCGTGGTGACTTCAGTGTTAACTGGCTATCACCTACATCCAGAAGACTGAGTCCCTAAATCTGCCCCCCCCGTTATCTCAGCCCACCCGGCTCAATCCTCGCTCCTCTAACCATACCCTGTTGGACGGGGTTCTGTCCTCCCAACCCCACTGCACTGTTGTAGCAGTTATTTTACCTTATGCTTTCAGCGACCACTGTATGACGTTCTGCATCAGGAAAATCTGCCATCTTCCCTCTGTCCCTAAATACAACTGGTCCAGATAACTCCATTTGTTAAACATCAACGCTCCCCTGGGCAACCTCACTGCAACAGACTGGTCACCCATCCCCCAGGCCTCCAACATTAATGTGGCCCTCTCCCTTTTTATTTCCAAATTCTCCTCAGTCTGAGATCTACACCCCCTGGAAAGCAATACTGCAGAGGGGCTGGAGAGAAAGATATGCCTCTTTGCAGACGATACTAACATCTGCAACAGAGTGCACATCTGGGATGAGAAAACCTAAACATCCATGAGGAGTTGTCAAGAGAGCGGCAGCTAAGATTCAAGGCAAAGTGGTGCAAAATCATCATTTGGGGCACAGAAATCCGAGGGAGGAGTACAAGATGGGGTGAGAGGTACTGAAGGCAACCAATCAAGAAAGGGACCTGGGGGTAATCATTTCTGATGACCTAAAGGTAACCAAACAATGTGAGAAGGCTGAGGGGAGAGCCAGTGGGATGCTATGGTGCATAAGGAGAGGTAGCACCAGCAGAAAAAAGGAGGTGGTTATACCACTGTACAGATCTCTAGTGAGACCTCAACCAGAGTGCAATGTCCAGTTTTGGAGGCTGCATCTCCGGAAGGACATAAAAAAAAAAAAAAAAAAAAAATAGAGTCAGTCCAGAGAAGGGCAACAAAAATGGTGCAAGGACTGCACCAAAAGTCATATGAGGAAAGACTACAGGGCCTCAATATGTATTCCCTGGAGGACAGGAACAAGAGGGGAGATATGATAGAGACATTCAAGTACCTCAGGGGTATAAACAGGGTACAGAAGGGTAGCATCTTTCAGAAAAGAAGTCGTAAAAGAACAAGGGGCATGACATGAGTCTACAAGGGGTAGGCTCAGGGGCAACGTGAGGAAGTACTTTTTCATAGAAAGAGTAGTGAATGCTTGGAACAGCCTCCCTGTGGAGTTGGTGGGATCAAAAATGGCAGAGAAATTCATGAATGCATGGATGTAGTCTATGGCACCACTTCTCCACTTTGTTTGCCAAACTGGAAATCCTCTGTAATTCCTTTTGCCACTTTGCTACAAACTCCCCCTTCCCATAATCACCACTGCGCTGCCTCTACTCCACCCTATCCATCTTCCCTTTGCCCTCATGTCGCCAGGCTCACTGTACCTCCTTCATATCCAAATACTGGTTTGGTTCCCTTCCCTCTTACCACTCCTCTCCTCCCTGTTCCCTCATTCCAGGGATAACTTCACTTTTTCCACTCCTCATCCCCACTCTTCTGCTGGGCAGTCTGCCTTCTCCTATCGACTTCCCTCACTCTGGAATAAACTCCCCTTCCTCCTTTGACTCTCGTCCTCTCCTGGCACCCTCAGGTGCCAGCTGAAACTCCAGCCCCACCCGCTCCTGTTAACCTTCCTCCTGACACCTCCCTGGCCTTGCTTTCAAGAGATGCACCAAGATCAGCCCCTGCACCTAATAAATAGGTGCCTTACCGCCACAGCATTCTCCAGTTGTAAGATTTCCCCCCAATCATGCACTCGTAAATTTAATAAAATCGGGTCGCAAGGACTTCCCGATTGTAAGGGCCGCCTACGCACTCACTAACATTATGATGAGATGCCAGTGAGAGCGCGCTCCATTATAAGCAATGGGCTGTGATATTACAATCTATTTTTAACATTATATTGGCCCGTTGATAATGAAACGTGGGCAATGGTCGACTAACAAGGCCCTTGTTCGTCGACCGGTGCCCACGTTCATTATCAACTGGCCGATAGATAAGTTAAAATAGATCGCAATGTCACCGTTGCTTATAATGGAGCGTGCCCCATGCTCTCACTCGGCATCTTGTCATAATGTTAGTGAGCCAAGGAGCGCAGAAGTGTCCTTTAAAATCAAAGTCCTTGGGACCCGATTTAATTAAATTTACGAGTGCTGTAATTTTTTTTTTTTTTTTTAATCGGTGGCATGATTTGGGGAAATCTTACAAATGGAGAATACTGTGGCAGTAAGGCACCTATTTATTAGGTGCAGAGGCTGTTTAATAGAGGTTGATAGATCTCTTTAACATCCTTGGCTGACCTCCAACTGGGTTTCCACTACTTGCCTACTGTTTGCACTTTCTCACCACCACTATTTCCTCTACCATGGGGTTAGGCATAAGCTCGACTTCAGGTCTCTCGCCTATGTCAGTTCAGTAACTGCAAGCTATGTACTGCCGTTTTTCTTGCACTTGAACTAGTGTCTCATATTGAGTTCTGACCGCAATTTATTTCTCTGTAATTTAATTTTTGTACTTACTCATTTTGTACCAATCTTATTTAACAAATGTTGCTCTATTCACGTGTTCCGTAAATTGTACTGCTGTTCTTCCTATCCCCCCCCCCCCCCAGGTTGCATCTGGAAACAAGCCCTGACTCAGTGTGCCTCTCCCAGTTACCAATTTTCAAATAAATACATACATACATAGATGAGGAAACCGGCATCCTAGTCATTTGTGAGTTCTCAACACTGTAACCCTGAATGGCATGTGGCATGCACCAAAAAGGCCAGCTGATCTGACAGAACTGCACTGCAAATGACTGGAACTGAACAATTAATTATGGCTGTATTTTAGTGAAGCAGACTGACATACAAAATGCTGTACATCTGCGGTATTGCGTGCATGTTCACCATAAACTTTAATACAAGTACATTACTCAAGACTAGCAGCAAAAGAAAACAATTAAGACATTTGTTTGTAAGGACATTTGCTATCTGAACTAGCAGCAAAAGAAAACAATTAAGACACTTGTTTGTAAGGACATTTGCTATCTGAACTACTCTCATTGCTACTTACTGTCAAACTCACTCAAGATGGATTCCTCATCGTCTTCATTTGTTTCTTGACTCTGCATCACAAAAGAAATGCACTTTAATTTTCAAATACATGGTAGTGAGAGCCATTTTGACCTGGAATTGAACTGTGTTTACCAACAGTGTACATATGGCAGCATTCAGAACTAAAAATATAAGTTTGGTCAGCCAAGCAGTGCATCATGCACCCAATGGGGATACAAGGGTTCACATGTGGGCCCCAGAATCCCACACGAGGCTGGCTGGTGGGTGAACGAGTAGCAGAGGTAAGGTGCTTGGTGTGCATATATATGTATATAAACATATATATACATATATACGCACACGTTTTGCGAAATTCCCATCTGGCACCTTTGACCAGACCTCTGTGCAGGAACCTTTTCTCTCCCATTAATTGCACCTATTTCTGCCCTGAGCACTAAACTGCCCAGGGCTCTCCCACCAATCTACTTGAGCTTTGTCTTTGACTTTTAACCAACCTTTTTTTTCCTGCTCTTTTTTAGCCACAAGCCCAAACCAGGCTTTCCACTTCAGCCGAGTGGCTCTGGCGCTGCTACCCGACGGCAGCCGGACCTCTGCATCCAGCCCACCACCCCCTGACCAAGGAAAGCAGGTACGATTGGTCAGCTCCTAGCTCGGAGCCATCAGGCTTCAATCACTGTAATTGGAGTGGCTCCTGGGGACACTTCCAGATTGGATGCTGCAGATGCCCACTGAGAAAGCAAGCACCCAAGGCACCTTTTTCAAAACACAGCTTGGCCACTGCCTTGCTGTACTGCTCTCTGGACAGTTTTTTCGCCCATTCCCTCCTTTATTAAATACACTCCCCAATGATCCCCGCCCCACTTCTTACAGGGGTGATCCTCTCTGGTGCTCAAATTTAACTTATCGTCCTCAATGCATCTGGAATCAAGTGCATTGACACTAACTATGCTCCTCCTCCTACTTCCTACACCAGCCTCACCTCACTTAGGACCTTCACCCTCTACCCATAGTACTCCCCCTCTTATCTACATCACCTCTACCAGACCCCCGATGCTCGACAACTCCCCCCCTCGGTACCCCCCACACTTCCACCCTGCTACCTCTTACTTCTCACTCCATACCTTGGTCTCTTCTCCTCTATGCCTTCCCACCCTTCGCACTCTACCCACCCCTTGCACTCCAGCACCCGGCCCCCTGTCCAATCGCAAGGGGAGATGCCACAATCACTACCACGTTTTGGTGCGCCTAATCACCCTCCTGTTGCTTCTATCAGGTAACATTCATCCAAACCCTGGCCTCGTGCCCAGCCTTATGAACAAGCCTGCCCAGGCTCAAGGACTCCACATAGCTTCCATGAATATTTGCAGCCTCCTTAAGAAGGCTGCTGCATTCCAATGCTGGGTTACTCAGCACCAACTGGACATTGCTGCACTCGTCAAAACCTGGTTAACCAAATCCACCCGACTCCTTCGTCTCCCTCCCTGGTTACACCCTTTTCAAGGAAGATCGGGTGGGTAAGCGTTGAGGTGGTTGTGCTGTCTACATCCGTGACTCCATCCTTGGACATGCACTTCCACCACCCATGCTTGATAACGGGGCGCAAGACCTCAAGCTAAAAATCTCCCCCAACCCTGGTAAGGGCCCACTCTTTCTCACTGTTGCCTATATTCCCCCCAGAAAGCAAGACCTTGTCATTCAGGCACTTGCTGACTACCTCTCTGGCCTACTGCCCAAAATGGCCCAGATAATTGTTGGTGACCTGAATACCAACTGGCTCTCTGCCACGGCTTCCCAAACTAGAGATATCTTTGCCACCCTTGACATATCTCAGCTTGTCACCACCCCAACTAGATTCAACCCCTCTAATGGCACCAGTATCCTCCTGGACATCACCATTACCAACCTTCCCCAGAGGGTGCTCGATATTAATGTATTTCCCAACTCACTTAGTGACCACTCCCCGGTCATATTCTCTTGGTCTGCTACGAAAAGCAAACCTGCACCACAAACCACCCAGTGACATTGCCTACTCCCAGGCAGCCTGCACCGGCTTAAACTGTACCTCTCACAACTGGACTGGCCCCCAATCAGGCTTGCACTGTCCACAGACAAGGCACTGGACTTTTTCAATCTTACTTTTAACACTACCTGTGACCTCTATGCCCCCTTCGCTAGAAATCGCACCAAAAAGCAAAGCACACCCTAGGTTACCCCCTCCCTCCTTCACAAACTTAAAATTAGAGACAACCTATGGTACATTGCTGTGGAATCTGGCAAGCCAGCTGACAGGCAAGTGTACAACGCTGAATGCAATAAGTGTACTTGGGCCATTCGACAGGCCAAAGCCCAGTACTACCAATCCACTCTTGTCTCCTCCTGGGGGTCGGCTAGGAACTTTTGGGATAATGTATAAGAGCTGAATGGGAAATCCCGCTCCCTACGCCCCTCTCAACTCTCCATTAATGGGAACTGTCTGCTCTGACCCCCTTGGCATTGCAGACTGCCTAAACCACACTTTCTCAGACCTGAGTTCAGTCCAGCCCAGTAACTTCTTTGACCCCATCCCAGTAGCACTCCTGCCCACTCTTGAGACTTCCTTTCTATCTACGTACCATCTCCCCTCGGGTGGCTAGACCCCTTCTGCAAAAAGCCGTTAGTAGTAACAACCCCGGCACCGACCTACTGGACACAGGGCTACTTCGTCTGATGTTGGATGCTATCCTGGTCCCACTTACCGACTGCTCAACCACTCTCTGTGCCTGGGGCAGTTCCCCATCATATGGAAAACCGCCATCATCACTCCCACCCTAAAGAGCGTCGATCGAGTGACCCCGGGTAACTATCAACCTATCTCCATCCTCCCCCCCCCACTCTCTAAGGCCCTTGAAAAAGTTGTCAACCAGCTTGCCAAATACCTGGCCATGCACAATATCCTGTGCCCTGAACAGCATAGATTTTGTGCAGGTCACAGCACCACAACCGCACTACTTGAATTTTCCAACTTTCTGCACTGTGCTCTTGATGCCGGAAGTCCTGCCGGTGCCGTGTCCGTTGACATGGTTTGCCACCCCCTCCTGCTTGACTCCCTCAGATGCCTTGGTTTCTCCCCTGGCCCCCTTGCATGGTTTACCAACTACCTCTCTGCCAGAACTCAGTGTGTAATAATCAACAGCACCCTATCTGACACACGACCAGTCCACTCTGGGGTTCCTCAGAGCTCCATTTTAGACCCTCTCCTCTTCAGTCTCTATCTCAACTCCTTCCCCTCGGCCTGCCCAAGTAAGATCCTCCTCTACGTGGATGACACTGTGCTCTTCGCCACTGACCCCAACCCCGACACACTCCAGGCCTCCCTCCAACAAGCTTTTGATACAGCTGAGCATTGGTTCACATCACGAAGGCTAGTCCTGAACCTAAAAAGACCAAAGCTATGCTCTTTTTGCATCGCCAAAGCAAAGCCAGTGGTGCCCCTCTCATGATACTGCCTAGCACACTAAACCCATTGAGCAGGTTTCCTCCTACAAGTATCTGGGCATTACCTTTGATTTGGCACTCTCCTTCCATTCCCATATCAATGCCCTTTCTGCTGCCACCAATGTCAGGATTGGACTGTTATACTGCCATAAGGACTGCCTACCACAAGAGGCCCTTAGACTGGCAATCACCTCCTCTGTCCTGTCGTTAATCGACTATGGGCTGCCCATCTATGCTACAGCCAACAACACTGCGCTTGCAAGAATCCATCTCTCTATACACAAGGCCCACAGGCTAATGCTGGGAGCCCCTAGGCGCACCCATACGTGCCTGCTGTACTCCACCACCAACTTGCTCAACCTTGAAGAAAGACTCAGCTTCCAAACCTGCCTTCTTGTAAAATAGACCCTGCTAGGCCCCCCCCCCCCGGGGTCGCCACCTCCCTGCAGCGTGCCTCCCCCTCAGTCTCCACCCGCAGCACTGTCAAAACCTCCTTTATTGTCCCCAGGGTAAGGACCTCTATGGCCCAGAGATCCTTTTGCTATCAGGCTCCCTCCTGGTTCAATTCCCTCCCAGCCAACATAGCTGACTCCAATAAGCTTGGTCTATTCAAGATCTCCCTCAGAAGCCATCTGACAAGCACTCGCTGCTGCAACTGCACATAATCCCCCACCTGCCCCTTACCCTCACCCCTAGGCTGGGTTTACCCTATCTACTTTTTGCTGTATATGCCTGTGGTCTCAGGCAACATCTGCTGACTAATGTAATAAAATATCTTTGGTTACTACCTGACATGGTACTAGTGTACCTACATTATGACTACTGTGATCTACTATGACCAAGCTTGTACCACCAGTGAATTCCTGTAACACTGGTTGCTTGTTTAATCTAAGCGTTATGTATTGTACTGTTTTGTTTGCTGTGATGTATTGCTGTCTTGACGAGGTGCCTTTGTAAAGGAGTCTTTGACTTAAAGGTCTGTAAACTGATGATCTAACAAATAAATAAATAAATATATATATATACACACACATATATACATAGATATCTATGGGATACATACTGGCTTAATAGAAGGCAAGACAAATTTTATTTCAAGGTTGTGGATATATTGTTCTATCCACACGTCTTGGCAGTTTACTTTCCCTTTAAGAGTTGCCGGAAAATCTTCAAGCTGGCTCCTCCCACCCACCCGGGTGGTATATCCCTCAGCTCCGCCCCATGACGCCATTTCTTCCTTTCTGCTGGAAACAGCACGTTCCCTCCTTACCGCTCCTGCACTGAGTAGGCCCATGTGTTAAAACTCTTCGGATTTACTTCTAAACTTTGAAACTCTTACAAGTTTCCATCTTCAGCTTGATCTTCCATCACGACAACTATGGACGACAGGTCCACGCCCGGATTTCACCGGTGCCCTTGTAGGCGGATGTCGCATACTGACCCTCATATCACCTGAGTCTACCACCTGGACCACAATCACGATACCCAGGCCTGCAACATTTGCCGGTCGTTTCATGTGATGGTCCTTGAGGACCGCCTCGCTCGCTTGAAGCTGGGCCACCTGGGAAAATGACAACCGCTGGTCAAATCTAAACAAGCTCGTTGGGTGGTCTCTGTGACTGCGGGGTCTGACGAGCAGTTGGAACAACTTGCGGCCTTTGAGGAGGAGGCAGCTCTGGCCGTCGCGCAGTCCTCTTCGGCTTTGGCCTTTGCTCCGCTCCAACTGGGCTCCACCTTTTCGGGCTCTTTCAAGGAGCTGTGCCAGTCCCTCCTGAATAAGGGGTAGGGCCCTTCGGGTTTGCACAGCTCCTGCTCTCGCAAGGAGGAGTAGAAGAAAGACAAAAAGAAGACTCACCATCGATGTTCTTGGGGCCGTGAATGTGGTCAGTCTCAGGACTCTCAGGTTTTGACCATGGTCGAAACTGCGGCCTTGGCCACTGGCTTCAAGGAGACCCCGCTGGACCAGTTGGTCAAGACACCGGTCGATGATGCGGACGAGATATTTCTTGACCCTATCGACCAACTGTCGCCCGAAGAGGCCGACCACCCTCTTTTTAGGACTCCGGTCCTGCTCGTGACCTCTGAAGGGGCTGCTCAGTCTGCTGAACAGTACCCTCCTATCACCGACCCAGATCAGGAGAAGCCGTGGCACTCCTGGGCTCCCTTCGAGATTGCCCAGTGGCCGGAGTTGAGGTCTTGTTCTTCCTACTCCAATGGGTTGAGCAGCTCCGGCTATCATTGGCGTTCCTGCTCTTAATGCTACAGGAAGCGGCGCTGCCACTATTTCTCGTCTTCGTCCTCCTTGGGTGAGGAAAGGCTTCGGCGAAGTTGTGTCGACAATACGAAGACCTCATGTGGCAACAACTGGTGCTCGCCGGTCTGAAGCCAACCCTGGCTCCCACATTGGCTATCACTTGGCTGTCGCCCAAAAGGCCGACACCAACTCTCCCTGTGGGGTTGGTCAAGACTGTCCCTTCCCCAGCCGAGGCGGGCATCTCCATCAATCCTGGTGGAGCCACGGCCCAAACAGCCACCGACCAAAGCTCCAACTAAGCAGTCTTGGCCGGCCAAGGGGCTTCCTCACTGGCGGTCGGTCACCTTCATGCCTGACCATCCGCGGCAGGTCGAGGTTGACTTGGGCAGTCGGCCGCTTTATGCGGACTCCTCCGAGTCCAAGAATTCCTCACTACACTGCCGTCTGGCTGATGTAGTGTCCGTGGCAGATCTTTCGATGGAGGAAAGGCCCACTTCCTTCATGGGCATCCTCCGCCTCATCTGCGAGTCCACGGGGATGAAACTGGAGCCTGTCCAGCAGCGGGCTCGCTATCCCCTCACACAGATTGTGGATAAAGGGGATGCCCCGATGGAATCTTTCCCAGTGGCTGAGGCCATTATCGGCTCAACCCTGAACTCTTTTCTTGTTTTATTCTTGAACCTGGTGGGTAGTGAGTGTGCCCTATTTTGACCTGGACAAATTAAACAGTTTATGGTATCCCTGATCTAGGTGGGAGATAGGTCTGAGAGCCAGTATTTCTTTTCCTCCAGGGAGGTGAGAGCTCCCAGAGGTTAAAAAATGAGTTCTCTTTGGAGAGTACTGTGGCGACTCTTTATTCTGTTATTCAATTTTTACTATAATATTATCTGCTGCTTTCGCTCTGGACACCTTATTTTTATGTGTTTATTTTTTGATACTGTGTAATATTTATTAGGTTTGAGTATTGTGAGGGTGTGAGTTGTGGGAAGTTTGATAGGTTGGTTAAGTGATTGGGTGTGGGGAGTGGTGGGTGTTTGAGTGGAGTGAGTTTGTATTTTTGTGTTTGTTGTGTTGTGGGTGCTTGCGGAGTGTGGCAGAGATGTGTTGGGAAGGTGCAGTGACAGTCAGGCATTTTTCCCCCTCCAGGATTAGGGACCTCCGCCCTTTTAGTTGTCCTCCGCTGTCCACAGAGGTTTACAAATGGTGTCGAGCCCTGGGGATTGTTAGGAGGAGGAGGACGGCGGGGGAATGGAAAGGAGTGGGTGGATTGGGATAGTGGGGACAAGGAAACGCCCTGGGGCGAAATGGGTCCAGGAAAGGGGTCCTCCCTGCCTGGTTCCCATTCCCAAGGGCTCGGCCTGCAGCAGGCAGGTAACACCGTCTTCCTTGGTTACTCATCCTACTCGGGCGGTGTTATGTAATGCCAGATCAATTAAGAACAAGACTGCTATAATAGTGAATCTTGTTGGGTCATCAGACCTGGCTTGCATCACCAAGACCTGGCTGTATGAGAATGTTGGCCCAGTTTGGGCCTCAGCAATTCCAGCTGGGTACTCGGTGATGCACCGCCCAAGGATGGATTGTAGGGGCGGGGGAGTTGCCATCTGTTTTAGATTGGAACTGAACCTGGTGGAGGTACCAGTGGGGACCACCAACTCCTTCGAATGTGTCATGGACGAGGGTTTGGGGTGCAGGATTCTTCTCATCTACAGTCCACCAGGAGATGGGAAAGTTTTCCTGCGGGAAGTTGCGGACTTCTTTGTCGACCTGACACTGGGATCGCCCAGATGGCTGATCCTGGGGGATTTCAATTCCTGGGTCGATGATGAACTCTCGTAATTTGGTCAAGACTTCCTCGAGCTAATGGGTTCACTGGGCTTCACACATGTTATTCCCTCCTCAACCCATATTAGAGGTCATTCGCTGGACTTGGTATTCCTCCTAGGGATGGAGATATCCGACTTGGTGGTGGAACCAGTCAGGTGGTCTGACCATCACACCACTGGGTTCAGTTTTGTGGACCCCCCCAGTAGGCTGGCCCCTACGAAGATGGTCTGGTACCGCCTTTTGATGGGTGATTCCCTGGATGGCCTAATGGTGGTGCTGGACCCATCGGGTTTACCAAGTGAATGCATGGATCCTGGGGACCTGGTACTTGCCTATAACAAGGCGGTAGTGGCAGCCCTGGATTTCACTGCTCCTGTTCGTCCCCTCACTCTTCGCCCAAGGTCTCCTTGGTTTGATGAGACCATGAGGGAGTTGAGGAGAGTGGGACAAAGGCTAGAGAGGAGCTGGCGGAATTCGGGCCTGCAGTGTGACAGACTTAGATTGATGGACCATTATGGGGTCTATCAATTAGCAATTACCCGTAAGAAGGCAGAATTCCAATCCAATCTGTCTACAGCCCGGGAGTGCCTTTTCACAAGAACAGTGTGAGGAGTTTACTCGATTTTTCGCAGATAAGGTTGCCACAATCAGGTCCAGAGTCCATTTGACCCCCTCTAATAGGAGTTTCGGTGGTCGGCAGATGTCGGGCACCCAGTTTGCCTGGTGTGACTTTTGCCTGCCCACAATCACTGACACTGTGATGGTCGTCCAGTTATTGCGACCAACCAACTGTAGTTTGGATCCGGGCCCTACACGCATCTTAGTAGGCTGTGTTGATAAAATCAACCCGGCCTTTGCCGAGATAGCCTGGAGGTCTTTGGAGAGCGGGATCTTTCCGGATCCCCTGAAGGAGGCCATAGTTCAGCCCCTTCTTTGTGGGCAAGGTTACTGAGAAGGTGGTTGCATCACAGCTGGATGATCATTTGACCAGCCACAATGTCTATGATTCTCTCCAGTCCGGATTTAGGAAGAGAGACAGTACCCAGACAGCCCTTGTCCGGGTACTCAATGACCTCCTAATAGTGAGAGATCGAAGGACCCGTTCTATCTCGGTCCTTCTAGATCTCTCTAAGGCATCTGACATTGTATACCATGGTGTGCTGTTGAAAGTGCCTGCAGTTCATCTGTGGACTGTCTGGTACGGTCCTCAGGTGGTTTCAATCATTCCTTGAGGGTAGGACTCAGACAGTGGTGTCAGGGATTTTTTCCTCAGCACCACTCCCCCATCCTGCGGGGTGCCGCAAGGCTCCATCTTGTCACCCATGTTGTTTGCAGTGTATATGCTGCCACTGGGAGCGATTATTAGGCGGTACAGCTTGAGTTTTCACTGCTATGCAGATGATACTCAGCTGTACATGTCCTTTGTGCCCGGTCAAGATGACGTAGTCTCAGTTTTTAACAACTGTCTTGCCGAGATCCAGGACTGGATGAATGTGAGTTGGCTGCGGTTAAACTCGGAAAAAACGGAGGTGTTGGTTGTGGACCCAGTTTGTCGGGAGGTGGGTTTGTTGGCGGGACTACCCTTTGGACTATGGCTTGGGGATGTTCAGCTAACTACCTTAGACCGGGTGCGGAACCTGGGCATTATTTTTGATGACTGCCTGACCCTTAAATCTCAGGTGTCAGCAGTTGTCAAAACCTCTTTCTACCATCTGAGGAATATCGCCCGGGTGAAACATCTGGTTCCTCCCGATGATTTTCCAACATTGGTCCACACCCTCATTACCTCCCGCCTTGACTACTGCAATGCCCTTTACCTAGGGCTACCACTGGGGGTTGATATCCGCCATCTGCAGCTAGCGCAGAATGTGGCAGCTAGGTTACTGACTGGTACCTTGAGGTCCAGTCATATAACGCCTGTGCTCTGCGGACTGCACTGGCTGCCAGTACAGTGGTGGATCACCTTCAAGGTTGGTTTGCTGACATATGCAGATCCCCTTCACCCCTACTGTCCCTGCCGCTCTCTCCGATCCACCGAAGAGGGATTGCTAGAGATTCCCAGGATCCGTTTAAAGACATCTGGGGCCTGGTCATTTAGTTTTATGGCCCTGACCCTGTGGAATTCTCTACCTCGTCGGACGCGAGATTGCCTGACCGTCCAGAGTTTTAAAGCTGCTCTTAAAACCTATTTATTTAGCCTAGCCTACTCTGATTATTAAACCGCTGTTCATTTACTGAATCTTAAACTGCTGTATTTATTAATTATTGATATGTTTATTTATTGTATTGTACAAGCACCTTAACTGTTAGAAAGGCGCTTTTTACAAATAAAGTTTGCTTTGGCAGCACCCCGCATCCTGCCCTGCACCCTCTGCCCGAATGGCCAGACAATGTGCGGTACCCACTGGTATCCTCTCGGGTTTCAAGGAGCACCCCACGGCCGAGGGATTGATGGCTGACTCTGTGTTTCAGTGCTCGGGCAATTTGGGGAACGTTGACAAGCCACTGGACAAGGAGTACAAGAAACTGGGACTATGAGGCTAAAAAGGTCTATGCTGGTCTTTGCTCGGCCTCCACCAAGCAAGCTCCGCCGTAATGATGGCACACTTCTCCCATTCCCTCTTGGGATTTTTGTATGAGGTGATTCCTCACCTACCTGCAGGCCTCCAGACCATGGCCAAGCAGGTCCAAGGTCAGGGCCGGGCTGTGGCCAAGCAGCAACTTCAGACGGCTCTGGATCTGGGGAATTCTTGTGCCTGCTTGGTGGCGGCCGAAGTTGCCATGCGCCGCAGGGCTTGACTGCGGATCTCGACCTTCAAGGCAGACACTCAGCACAAGCTGGCAGATGTTCTGTTCCTGGGCACGGACCTGTTTGAGCCTGGTGTGGAGGGTCACCTCTAGTATATCAAAAAGTCCAATGCCACCTTGGACTCTGGACATCCGAGCAGAAGGATCCCAAGGGCTCCAGGCTGCAGAAGAGTAAGCCTTTTCAGTCCTCCACTCCTGCAGCAAAACCAGCCCAGCATCAGCTGGGTCAGCAGGCTCAGTCCTGGCGACCAAGGCCCAAGTCAGTGGCCTCGGTGGTCCATAAGCCCGGAGGCAAGGATCTCAGTGGTTCCTCCATCAAGCCTGTTCAGTGACGGGATGGGGGGTGCCACCCTCATGCCATTCACGCCTCCTATGGGTCCTCCTGTGGGGGGCCGGCTCTGTCACTTCCTTTCCGCCTGGTCCGCTGTCACCACGAACAGGTGGGATCTGGAGGTGGTCGGTCAGGGTCTGCCTCTGGAATTCAAGAAGTACCCCCAAGCCAAGCCCCACCGGAGGACTTGGTATCTGCAGACACTCAGTCGGCTCTTCAAGATGACACAGCCCAGCTCTTCTGCAAGGTGGTTCTGGTCAGAGCAGCGGATCCTCTGGAACACCCAGGGTTTGTCTCCAGGTACTTCCTGGTGTCAAAGCACACGGGTGGGGGGAGGGGCAGCACCCATTCTAGATCTGCATGACCTGAACAAGTTCCTCAGGTTGAGCACCTTCAAGATGGCAACTCTGTCTCAGGTCATACAATCTCTAGAGCAAGACATGTGGTGTTGCTCCCTGGCTCTTCAGGACACATTCTTTTACGTACCAATCCGTTTGTCCCACCGATGGTTCCTCTACTTTCAAGCTGAGGGAACCCTTTACGAGTTCCAGGCCATGCCTTTCGGCCTCTCCTTGGCCCCTAGGGTCTTCACCAAATACACTGCAGTGGTGGCAGCTTACCTGAGGCACTGAGGGGTCCAGGTGTACCCCTACCTGGACTGGCTGATTGCGGGTCCCTCCAGGCCTGAGGTGGATTGGTCCAGGGACATGGTCCTCCAGACGTGTGTCGAACTTGGCCTCCTGGTTACGAGGCCAAGTCAGAACTCATGCCTGCGCAGGTGATCAGCTTTATCACGACAGAACTTGACTCTTGCCGAACCAGTGCCCGGCTCTCGGCGGACAGGGCAGAGGTTCTCTCCTCCTTTGCCCAATGATTTTGGGTTGGGCAACTATGCCCTGCCTGGGACTTCCTGCACCTTCTGGTTACATGGTGGCCTGCACCAGTGTGGTCCAATGGGCCCTCTGGAATATGTGCTCTTTGCAATGGGAGCTGGCTAGGTAGTGGTCTCAGTGCAAAGGTCATTTCGACCAGCTGGTCACTGTGACCCAGAGGATGTGGGACACCCTCCAGTGATGGCTAGTCCTAGCACATCTTCAGGAAGGGATCCCGTTTGTCTGCCCCTAGCCGGTCATCTTGACAACCGATGCCTCTCTCATGGGCTGGGGTGCCCATCTGGGGAGACACAGAGTCCACAAGCTCTGGACCCCCGAGGAACCCCGAATGCATATCAACCTGCTGGAGCTCCGGGCAGTTTGGCTGGCGCTGACTGCGCTCCATATGTTTGGTGTCAAGTGGTCCAAGTCCAGACCGACAACACCACGACCATGTACTACTTCATCAAACAGGGCGGACGCACTCCCTGCCTCTGTGCAAGGAAGCTCTCCACACTTGGATCTTTGTGCATAGCCTCGAGGTAGATCTTCTAGCCATTCATGTGGCAGGAGCCTCCAATCTGCTGACGGATGCCCTCAGTCAGGTTGGCGAGGTGCCTTACGAGTGGTCTCTACATCCGGAGGTAGTTCACAGTCTGTTCTCCCAGTGGGCACCCCTCATGTGGACCTGTTCGCCTCCAAGAAAGAACACAGAGCTGAGGCTGTTCCGTACCCGCCCTCCTCAGCAAGGTTCAGTGCAGGGGATGCCTTCTTGAGGCCTCTTCTATGCCTTCCCTCCACTTCCCGTGATTCACAAGGTGCTGCTCAAGGTCAGGAGGGACAAGGCACAGGTGATCCTGGTGGCTCTGGACTGGCCCCACCAGTTTTAGTACTCCGATCTCCTCAGCCTCAGCAACAGGCTCCCAAGGCATCTTCCAATACATCTGGACCTGCTCTCCATCAGTCAGGGGAAGGTACTCCACCCGGACCTTCAATCCCTGCACCTGACAGCTTGGTACCTGAGCGGCTACTGTTCTAGGCTTTGGGTTTTTCCAAAGATGTCCTCATCACAGTGGAGACATCTAGAAAAGAACTGACCAGAAAATGCTATGCCTTCAAATGGAAGAGGTTCTCCATTTGGTGTGGGGGCAAGGGTCTGGACCATTTATCTTGTCCGGTGGCCAGCATTTTGGACTACCTGTGGTCCCTTCTTCAAAGAGGGGCTTCAGTCGACGACTCTTAAGGTGCACCTGGCAGCCACCTCTGCTTATTGGGCACAGGCTGGTAAGCAGTTGGTGGGGTAGGTGGTTGTGGTTTTGGTGCTTTTTCAAGGGCCTTGACCACATTTCCCTGTGCGTGAACCACCACCGCCATAGACCTTGTTGCTAGTTTTGGCAAAGCTCATGGGCAAACAATTCAAACCGATGCACAGTTGTGACATGTCTCACCTGTTGTGGAAGACCGCCTTCTTGGTGGCTATCACATCAGCCAGAAGGATCAGTGAGCTCCAGGTGCTTTCGGTGGAGTCTCCTTACCTGGTCTTCCAGAAGGACAAGGTTGTCCTGTGCCCCAACCAGAAGTTCCTCCCGGAAGGTTGTGTCAAGAGTTTCACCTGACTCAGGTAATGACTCTTCTGGTGTTCTTCCCGAATGACACCTCGGAGGCCGAACACAGGCTCCATACTCTGGACCTGAGATGAGCGCTCGCTTACTAGAAACAGCGCATGACTGGAGTTCAGGGAGAGGTTTGCCAGCTGTTTGTCATCTACCCTGAAGCCGCACCTGGTAGACCTGCAGCCAAGTGGACTAGCAGGTGGATCACACTGATCTCTGCTATAGGTTGGTGGGTAGGGAGCCAACCGGAGGGCTAAGGGGTCATTCCACCTGCCACACTGCTGCGTCGGTGGCTGCTTCTAGGGACATCCCTATCCAGGAAATATGCAGGGCTGCTATCTGGAAGTCAGCAAACATCTTCATTTCCCATTACCACACTGACCTCGAGTCATGCCAGGGATGCTGGTTTTGGGGCCTCAATTCTCCAATCTCCGTTTCCTAAGCAGGGGATGTGCGTCTTGCCTCCCTCCTCCTCCTGGAGAACTGCTAGGAGTCTGACAAGATGTGCAGATAGAACAACATATCCAAGTTCCTAGAAACACAGGTAACTCACCTGAAATAGTAGTTCTAGGAGTGGTATACGTTGTTCAGCCACACGGACCCACCCGACCTCCCCTGGCTCAGGCGCACTACACTGCTTCCAGCGGACAAGATCTGGTGTCATTGGGTGGAGCTGAGGGACATACCACCCGGGTGGGTGGGAAGAGCCAGCTTGAAGACTTTCCAGCAACTCTTAAAGGGAAAGGACACTGCCAAGACATGTAGATGAACAACACATACCACTCCTAGAACTACTGTTACAGGTGAGTAACCTGTGCTTCTGTAGCATCCTATCCAGGGGCTCAGAGTACTTTACAGTAAAAATACCCCTAAGAATAAAATCAGAAAATATTTTAAATAAAACTGAAAGCTTTATCAGAAAGAAAATTTTTAAAGAGGCTTTAAAGGCCTCCACTGAGCTGGTTGCCCATATATAAGGTGGAAGAGAGCTCCACAAAGATGGTGCAGCAGTACCAAAAGCTCTATCACTCGATCTCTTAAGGTGAGAGGAGGATACACCAAGCAAGTCAGCCGCGGCGGAGCATAGGGGTCAGATAGGTTGATATGGTACCTTTAAGGTAGTCAGGTCCCGAACCACGTAGGGCCTTGTAGGTTCCATGTCATAACAGCGATCGCAAAACAGTGATCGCTGTTACAGTGAGTGTAGATCACCGAAAAGCAAATTGGCGATGTACACTAATAGACGACCAGATATCCGGCAGCAAAAATACTGTTTATCGTTTGGGGCCACCACCCCGACTAAGATAACCAGCACCAGGGTGGTACATGTAGGGAGGGAGACAGTTTGAAAATATTAATAAAAATTGTGGCGGTTGTAACTCTTTCCCCGGTCCCCAGCCCTGAACCCAGTACCTGCTGCACTGCAGATAGCCACCCTCACCAACACACCACACGGCTAGCTCAGTGGCAGCATGGCACACTACCCCACACAAACCCTCTTCCCTAGCCCTCCCCTTCTGGTCACCCTCCCTCACTTATCCCTACTATCGCCATCGCATCCTCGCGCTACCTTTACAGGTAGTCCAAAACGGTAGCGCTGCTAATGAGTTGCTGTTTTGACAGTTGCTTATTTAGAGTCGCTATCATCACTGGATACTGGCCTTGTAAGTTAACAAGCATATCTTGAAAGTGACGTGTGAACTCACAGGCAGCCAGCTGCACAGCGTGCAGAACAGGAGCGACATGATCCCTCATTGAGGCACCCATCAACATCCTGGCTGCAGCATTCTGCAGCTTTAGTCTATGCATCAGTCCTCCAGACAGCCCTAGGTATAGAGCGCTGTAATCAAGTCTGCTGGTGACAAAGGTATGGATGACCATAGCCAGATCATCAGGCATCAAGAATGGATGGATCTTGGTGATATTCTGGAGATGGAAGAAACCTGACTGAACAACCGACAACACCTGTCGTTTGAGGGTCAGTCGGTTGTGTAGAAAAACACCAAGATCTTTAACCACACTTACCGCTGACAGGGGCCGCCCACCAACTACTGAGGCGATCAATCTCCCATCAGTAAAAACACCTCCATGACCCGGCTCGATCACAATGACCTCCATCTTGATGGGGTTGAGACATAGCCAGTTTGCAGACATCCAATCGTTAATCTCAGCTGAACACTGGCTCAGTGTACCTGAGGCAGAGAGGTCACCAGGGGCACAAGACAAGTAACACTGAGCGTCATCCGCATAGCAGTGAAACCCCAGATTGTAACACCTAATGATCTCTCCCAGCAGCAGCATGTACACGGAGAAAAACAGGGGGGCCAAAACAGAGCCCTGTGGAACACCACAAGGCAACACGAAAAATTCCAAGGAATAATTTCCAAGGATAATGAGCTGCGATCTTTCAGTTAAATATGAGCTAAACCAACGCAAAAGTGCTCTGGTAGCGCTCACATAGTTCTGCAGATGATGCAATAGCACCCCGTGATCAACAGTGTCAAAAGCTGAAGACAGGTCCAATAGCACCAAGACGGTAAATTACCCTCAGTCCCTCGCCATGAAGATATCATGTGCCACCCTGACCAAGGCCATCTCAGTGCTGTGCCAGGGCCAAAAACCCAATTGGAGAGGTTCGTAGATGGACAGACTCTCCAAACGCTCAGCCAGCTGTTCAACCACCACCTTCTCGATAACCTTCCCCAGAAAGGGAAGATGAAAGATAGCCCTATAGTTTGAGAGAATGTCAGGGTCTGAAGTTGACTTCTTTTTTTTTCCATATGTAATTTCTGGGTTTTTGCAGGTTTTCTCCCAACCCCTAAGCCCACACGTCCCTGATGTAATGCGTGCGTGTGGAGGCACGTGTGTGTACGCCGTTTGGGACACCCCTCCCTTCCGGTCATGCTGCTGACCACCTGCGTTGGCACAAGGAGAGCCAATGCTCGATCCTGCTCCCTCCTGCCAGAACCCTGAGGTGTGGTGTCTAGTGCCTCACCCTTCCGCGCCACTGGGCCAGCAGCTAAAGTTGACTTTTTAAGGAGGGGTCTCACCACTGCCTCTTTCAAGGCCACAGGAAAGACACCATCACTTAAAGACCCGTTTACAATCTCCATGAACACTGGACCCAGGAAATCCAAGCAGCTTATAAGCCACGTTGGGCCTGGGTCCAAGGCACAACTGGTAGGACGCATGCCGGTAAGCACATGGAGGACCTCAACTACCAAAACCATCTGAAACTCACTCCAACTCGGCAAGAGATTTTTTCCAGCAGACCGACCACCTCCAGCACAAGCTGGACCAGAGGAGGTAATACTCACCCTGATAGAGGACACCTTGTCTGCAAAAAAAAACACCCAAACTACTCGCACTTTTCTGTGGAAAATGCTGTCCCAGACTGCAGGCAGGAGAGATTCAACTAACTGTTGACAGTGCGGAAGAGTGCAGCTGGGCGATTTTCTGCTGCAGCAATCAACTGGGACAAAAACTCAGTCTTCTTAAGATCGATTGCCTGCTGATACTCCAAGTAATAGAGCCTCAACACCGCCTGGTCCTCCTCAGATCGAGACCTCCTCCAGGCATGCTCCAGCCTACGCCCCTTAGTCTTCAACTGATGCAGCTCAACACAATACCACGGTGCGCAACGTCAGGAGTTCAAGTTGCGAATCTGTAAAGGTGCAATCAGGTACAGGGCTTCGGTTAAGGCTGCACTGTAAGCCTCAACACCAGTCTCTGAACCCTGGGCACAGGCTACTAGCAAGCCGGAGACAGCCAGTGACTCCTGGAGCTGGCGAGGCTTTTTCAGACGACACCGGATAGTCTCTGCCGAAGGAATTACTTCACAGGGACCCCGCACAGGAACTCAACAGCATGATGAGCCGACCAACAAACCTGATCAACCTTGACCACCGTAATGTCAAGTCCGAGTGAGAAGACCAGGTCGAGAGTATGGCTATGTATGTGCGTCTTGAAGGTAACCACCTGAGACAATCCCAGCTGATTCATCAGCTGAAGGAGTTCTTGCCCAAAATGACAGAATTCATCGTTGACCCAGAAATATCTTCAGGAGTTGTACTTGACCTCTGACCTCACGAGTGGCAAAGTCATGAGTGAGGCCATAGAGGTAAAGTACAATGAAAGAAAATAGTTTGAATATCTTCACTTTAGACAGCATGTATTGGATGTATACAACACTGTTGTATTTCATGAACCTATGAAGTTGTACCTGCTTCCAATGTCTTACGCATCTTCTCCAGACTTCCCCATACCTTACGCTAACCCACTCCTGCAGTGCCTTTTATTCTCGTGTCCCCCCAGCCTCTTATCTCACCTCTGCTCTCAGTTCCCTTCACATTCCATCCACCCCACCACCCTCTTCCACTCCCACCTACCCACATCCATTTCTCTGCTCACCCTCATCTTCCCTCCAGTTGTCCTATAACCTATACTCCGCCCCAGCTTCCACCCCGATTCTGTTTCCTTCTCTCCCTCACTCCTTCCCCTGTACTTCAACTGTCATCTCTCCGCCCAAGGTACTGCCTCTCTCTTCTCCTTGCTCCTCTTCTCTCCTCTCCCTCCTCTTCCTATAACCTCGTAACAATACCTAACAGTGTACTTGACTTCGGCTACTAACACAGCCTTTGTAAAAATGCCTACCTGCTGTAACTTAACCGACTCTGGCTACTGTGATCAGCCAATGACCTTGTACATGTTGTGCTTGCTCCACTTTGTCATTCAAGCACAATTTGTTGTAATTTACTTATGCTTTATGTTGCTTATAGCTTTTTTGTCCAGACGCGGAATCTATTTAATGAGCTTATACTCAAAAGTACTATCCAAGATCTCAATAAATAAATAAATAAAACTTCAAAATTTTTGGCAAGAGAAAATAACTGAGTAAGGTCTGTGACCCTTGGCTCAGCCAAACAGAGTTTGAGCAATCACAAACTAAAGGTTGGATGACCCCCCCCCCCCCGATAACACAAGGCAGTCGCAAAGGGAGGATATAAGATTTGCTTGCAACCTGGAAAGTGCACTGCTCTTACCACTCAAACTTAGGGATCAATCCACCAAATACACAGAGGAATGCTACAGCATGCTCCTTGCTTAGACTATCTCACAAAGTAACCAGGGGAAAGGTAATGCATAGAGGAAATAACACGATTCTAAATGGACACAGTCAAACTGTACCCCAAGGATAATGTGAAGACCTTAATCTACTGCAACGAGAAAAGTATATAGACTCTTTTGTTTGGCAGACAATGAGAATCACCAAAGCATGTGAAAACAAGGTTCCAATAGATTAATCTTTAACTCCACATTCCAATGTACTAGTCAACATCAAGGTAAATGATAATATAATACAATGTATGGTTTATACACAAGTTAATTCTAATACTTTTATGAATCAGAATGCTAATATAACCTACATTTAAGAATCCGTAATATTGTTCACTATTCTCATCTTTATTTCTGTTTATCTGTATTTAACAAGTTGATAATGTAATCTGCCAACTGCATGGTTTTCAGAGTTGTATCTCAAAGAGGAACTCTCTGGTTAGGTTTTTAGTTATCTTGAATTAATATGTAACTGCATAAATTGTTAAAACTAAAAAATTCAATAACATTTATAAATAAGGAAATGCTACTGAATATATTCAGTGCAACTGATTAATGAGTAAGAATGAGTCTGGAGTTTTTAGTGAAACAGTGATACTTGTCCGAGTGTTACAGCATTTACCAGTGACACTTTCTGAGTTACAGCATTAACTTGTGACATCTTTTGATTTAGACGTCATTAAGAAGCAATATCTTTGTATCTTTTATCTTAATTAAAATATAATCACTTATCTGTGGTGCTCTAGAATTACAAAACAACCATATCTTTATTTCAGCCCCCCCAACCCAATTATCTTCAACGGCCAACGAGTTTGTTTTTTATTTTGTAACACAGACACTGAATTGTTGTTGCACTCTAAACATATGGGAAAGAACAGTTACGCAAGAACTTACCGTAACAGTAGATCTGAGGAAGCAGTAACCAAACCAAACACTACAGAGAAAACAAGGCAGAACAGAGGAAAGGCTACAGAGGAAAGCAGAAGAAAAAGAACCAAAAACACTCATTCTAGGGGACTCTATGATTACAGGAGTCAGGTCCAACTTGGATGGCTCTGCGGTGGAAGTCCGATGCCTCCCTGGCGCCTCGGCCAAGAGAAACAGTCCAAGAACTAAGAGGATAATAGACCAGCATTCATTCCAGAAAGCAAATTTGGTGGATCAACTGACACACTGACCACTGAAAATGTGGGTCATTTTATGAAAAATATGGGTCATGCACCAATTTAATAAATATGTTTAAAACAAGAATTATTAACTCTAGAATGAGATCTATTCTGAACAAAGAACAGTTACTTAAAAACTAACCAAGAGTAGATCTTCAAGAGAGGCTCTTGTAGTAGGTAATTACCTTGAGGACTACACCACCTGGCATCAGGACCACACAGAAACTTTTGCTAGCAGTGTCTGATGGGGGAACTGCCCACCTGACGTCATGTGACTGACGTCAGCGTAACCTTATACAGTGGACGCCCGCCTTCCAGTTCTCCTGCTGGAGACCTCCAAGGAGAAGCGACAGGAGAATGGAAAAGAGGCTCCTGGAGCCCAGGATGAGCTCACAGAAAAAGCAACACATAAAGTTAGGGGGCTGGAGGGAGGGAAAAGGGTTACCTACTGCAAGAGCCTCTCGCGAAGATCTACTGTTACGGTAAGTTCTTACGTAACTGTGCTATCGTACTTCGAAGAGGGCTCTTACAATAAGTAATCACCTTGTGGACTGAATCCCAAGCACTGTAATCAGAAGAAAAACTGAAACACGGGAGGAAGGAATTGTTTTTGGGCTGTTGAAAATTTAAAACATAGTGGTGGTGTATTTCTTTGCTGTCTTTAATTGTTGCAAATTTTCGCACCCCCCCCCCTTCCCCCAACTCTTAATTCTATGCCCTGTTAAATCTGATTGACAGGAGCTAAACACAGGGGATAGTAAGGGGTGTGGAGTAGGAGGGGCATAAGGAGGAAGAAGCCCACCCTCAGCACGACAAGTGTTTTGACTCATTTATTTATTGGTTTATTTTCTTTTTTTAAAAAGAAAAGTATCTGAGGATCAGTGGCAGGATTTTTAGGACAGTAAATTAATAAAAAGGGAACTAGGAGAGCTTCAGTAGCAGACAAGTAGTGGAAGAGCAGTATAACTGCAATATAATGTGGGGAGTGGTGCAAAGCAGTGGCTGTGGGGCAGCCATATTCAGGCAGACCTTCTGGACGCTGAGGAGCTGCCCTATCTGCATGCATCTCTCTGGACTACGGGATGAGGTAGCCAGACTCAGAGTGGAAGTACACTGGGTCAGGAGTACCTTCACCCCTACCCAGAGACCACCCAGTCCAATGCAACTGCCTCCAAGGATGCAGAGAACGAGGAGCACTTGGATGACAGTGGGCTCAGGGAGGGTTAGAGCAGTCAGGCAGAGACACATCCCAGATCCTATTCCACTCAAGAACTCATATGCCACACTGGCAAATGGGGACAACCAAATAGAGGTACCCAGAGAAGTGGAAGGAAAAGATGTGGAGGTTAGCCAAGGAGGTGACCTCAGTGGGGAGACAGTGGACTCCAGAGGGAGGAGGAGGCAGAATCCTGGTGGGGGACTCCATCATAAGAGGGATCCAGCTAGGAACACAGGAGGGGGAGGACAGGGAGGTGAGGTGCCTACCAGGTGCCACGGCATGGAGGGATGGAAAGAAGATTCTGGGGATCACTGGGAAGGCAAGACGGGAGGGTGAGTTGGATGTCATTATCCACCTAGGTACTAATGACCTGGCAAATGGGGAGCCAAAGGAAGTTCAGGAAGAATTTAGGAAACTGAAGAGGGGTCTCAAGCAAGTAGCTACTTCTATCACTTTCTCAGAAGTACTACCTGCGAGAGACAAGGGAGAGCATAGGGGTGCATTCACCAGGAACTTTAACTCATGGTTGAAGAACTGGTGCTGTGAGGAAGGGTTTGGATTCATTGGTGACTGGGGACCCACCTGGAGGGATGGAGGTTTGTTCAAGCCTGACGGCCTGCATCCATCCTGGAGGGGAATCCAAGCACTCAATGATAAGTTTAAATGCTACATTGACAAGCATTTAAACTAGCCAAGGAGGGTGGCAGGCCAGCAAGAAGGGTACCTACTTGCTCACCCCCACAGCTAGCAGTGGAACCAGTAAACCGGAGGAGTGGCTATCTCTACAAAACAGTGTGCAAAAGATGGAGATTAGCGCCCAAGAGGTGGATAGGCAGAAAAGGGGCAAAATTCAGCAGAAGGGCAGACAGCAAGGAGAACCAGGGATAAAGGACAACCAAGGAAGGGGCTGCAGTAGAACTGCGAAACAGTCTAGGGAGGTCAAATCATGGAAAGCCATGTGTGCTAATGCCAGGAGCCTTAGCAACAAGATGGAAGATCTGGAGGCTGTCATGGTGCAGTCAGACCTGGACATTGTGGCCATCACTGAAACCTGGTATAATGATAACCACGACTGGGAGATGGCCATACCTGGCTACAAAATTTTCAGAAGAGACAGGGCAGGTAGGAAGGGAGGAGGAGTGGCACTGTATGTGAAAAATGACATAAGGGCCACAGAGATCCAGGAGGAACAAAATGGGGGAGAGATACTGTGGGTTAAGCTGGAAAGGAAAATGGGGCCAGCCATCTGCACAGGTGTGGTCTATAGACCACCAGCCCAGGAGGAAGAAACAGATAGGGAGCTGATGCTAGCCATCCAAAGGATGGCAGACAAGGGTGAGGTAGTACTGGCTGGAAACTTCAATATTCCAGATGTGGACTGGAGCATCCCAGCAGCAGCATCAACTAGGAGCAGATTTATCGTGGACTCCTTTCAGGATGCCTTCCTCAATTTACTGGTCATGGAAGCAACTCGGCAGAAGGCACATACTGGACCTTGTGCTCACAAACAGGGATAGTGTAATGGGGGTAACAGTGGGGGAGCACCTGGGGAACAGTGACCACCAGTCATTGTGGTTTAAAATCACAGAAAAAGTAGAACCAAACCACACAAAAACACGTATCCTGGATTTTAGGGGGCAGACTTTGGGAAAATGGGGAGATACCTGAAAGAGGCATTAAGGGGAATGGGGCAGGAATCAGGGGTTGAGGAACAATGGGCAGTATTTAAAATGGGGATTACAAGAGCAACAGAATTATGCATTAAGCAGGTTAGCAAGAGGAAAAGGAAGAGGAGACCATTATGGTTTTCCAAAAAAGTAGCAAAGAAAGTGAAAGCCAAAAGGATTGCATTCAGGCAATACAAAAAGACACAGGCAGAAGGGGATAGGGAGAAGTACCAGGAGAAGCAAATGGAGGTCAGTAAGGGAAGCCAAAGCTCAGACAGAAGAACACATTGCAAAATCAGTGGGTAGAGGAGACAAAACCTTTTACAGGTACATAAGTGAGAAAAGAAAGGCAAAGGGAAGGATAGTGAGACTGAAGTGGGAGGATGGAGGCCGCGTGGAAGATGACAACAGTAAAGCTGACATATTGAACAGGTATTTCTGCTCAGTCTTTACTGAGGAAGAGGAGGGTAATGGGTCTGAAGGGAGTACAAGTGGTGAGAATGGTGCAGACATGGAACAAGTCCCTTAGAAACATAGATTTTGATGGCAGATAAGGACCGCTTGGCCCACCCAGTCTGCCCATTTCCCTACCTAATGGATAAGCTGCAGATCCTAGTTAACCAGCAGCCTACTTCCTCCTACCCCCACCCCCTAGAATTGCCTTATGACTGTCCCATGCATGCTTGAATTCCACCACTGTTTTTGACTCCACAACTTCCTCCGAAGGCCGTTCCATGCATCCACAACCTCTCTGAAAAAATACTCTTAAATTACCTCTGAGCCGCCCCTCTTCTATCTTCAAATTGTGCCCCCTTGTTCTTGCACACCTCTTTTTTTGAAAGATGCTACCCTCTTGGACTTTGTTGATTCCCTTGAGGTACCTGAAAGTTTCTATCATGTCCCCCCTCTCCCTCCTTTCCTCGAGGCTATACATATTCAGCTCCTTAAGTCTCTCTTCATATGCCTTCCGGTGCAGACCCTGCACCATTTTAGTTGCCCTCCTCTGGACAGCCTCCATCCTGTCTATGTCTTTGCGGAGATTGTGTGTCCAGAACTGCACGCAGTACTCCAGATGGGGTCTCACCAACTGTCTGTGCAGAGGGATAATAACTTCCTGTTTTCTACTGGTGATGCCTCTCCCTATGCATCCCAGTATTACCCCAGCCCTCCTTGCTGCCCTCTCACATTGCTTGCCCACCTTTAGGTCATCTGATATGACTATCCCCAGGTCCATTTCCATTTTTGTTGTTGTTAGTATCTCACCCCCCCATTGTGTACTCTTCCCCTGGGTTTTTGTTTCCCAGGTGCATTACCTTGCACTTCTTAGCATTGAATCTAAGCTGCCATACATTTGACCATTCCTCTAACCTTGCGAAGCCCCTTCTCATCCTTTCCACCCCACCTTGTGCATCAACTCTGTTGCAGATCTTTGTGTAATCTGCAAAGAGACATACTTTTCCTTCCAGTCCCTCTGCAATGTCGCTGATAAAGACATTGAAGAGGACCGGTCCTAATACTGAACCCTGCGGTACCCCACTAGTAACCCCCTTTCTTCAGAGTGGACTCCATTTACTATTACTCTCTGTGTCCTATTCTCCAGCCAATTCTTTACCCAGGCTGTCATCTTGGGACCCACTCCCAGGCTGGCTAACTTGTATATTAATCTTTTGTGTGGGACTGTGTCAAATGCCTTGCTAAAGTCTAGGTAGGCCATGTCCACAGCCCCTCCCTGATCTACTACTTTGGTCACCCAGTCAAAGAAATCTATCAGATTTGTCTGGCATGACCTTCCCGCTGTGAATCCATGCTGCCTTGGGTCCTGAGCCCCTCTGGCCTCTAGATACTCAACAATTCTTTCCTTCAGAAGTGATTCCATCATTTTCCCTACCATTGAGGTTAAACTAACAGGTCTGTAGTTTCCTGCTTCTGCCTTGCTCCCACTTTTGTGAAGGGGAATCACATCTGCCCTTCTCCAGTCCTCGGGTACCACCCTATCCTCCCATGATTTGTTAAAGAGGGTAGTCAGTGGTGTCACCAGTTCTACCCTTAGTTCTTTTTAGAATTCTGGGATGAATCCCATCAGGCCCCATTGCTTTGTCCACCTTCAGTTTTAAGAGTTCTTTCAGAACCCTTTCTTCTGTAAATGGGCTGAGTATCAACTTCTGTATCCAGAGTGTTTCTACTGTTTGTTTTAGGTACCTCCCCCACTTCCTTTGTAAATACTGAGCAAAAATATTTGTTTAGTATCTCTGCCTTTTCACAGTCACCCTCTGCCCACCCTCCCTCCTCTTTATTAAGCCTCACTAACCTCCCTTGGTCTTCCTTCGCTCCCTGATGTACCTATAAAAGGTTTTATCCCCCTTCTTAACTGAGTTGGCTATCTTTTCCTCGGTTTGGGCCTTTGCTGTTCTGACTGCCTTCCCAGCTTCCCTTTGCTTTAACTGATACAGTTCTCTGTCCTGCTCCTTCTGTGATTCCTTGTACTTCCTGAATGCTTTCTTTTTCTCTTGAACCTTCACTGCCACTTCCTTTGAGAGCCATAGTGGTTTCTTACATCATTTTATTTTGTTTATTTGCTTCACACAAAGGCTTGTTACCTCTGTGATGGCAGTTTTTATTATTCCCCATTGTTCTTCCATCCCTCCTTCCTGCCCATTTGCTAGTGCATTCCTTAGGCACTCACCCATTTTGGCAAAGCCAGTCCTCCTAAAGTCCAGTACTTTTGCCTTTGTATGGCTTGACTCTATTGCTGTGTTTATTATGAACCATACTGTTCGATGGTCGCTAGTTCCCAGATGGCTACCCACTTCTACATCTGTGATCCTCTCTTCATCTCCATTTGAGAGAACCAGGTCTAAGACTGCTCCCTCTCGAGTGGGCTCCAATACTAGCTGTCTAAGGAATGTCCCCTGTAGGGCATCTAGAATAACCCCACTCTTTGAAGTGACTGCTGCAACTGCACTCCAGTTAACATCTGGCATATTCAGATCACCCATCAGCAATATCTCCCCTTTTTCTGCCATTCTAAGTATTCTTTCTATCATTTCCTTGTCCATTTCCTCCCGAGAAGAGTCTGTGCTCTAAACCCCTATGTGGATTGTTGGTGCCATTGCCGGTCTCCAAATTTACCCACAGTGCTTCTTCTCCTCCCTGTTTTTCCATTTGTTCTGTTGCTTTGATTCCTTCCCTCATGTAAAGAGCTACTCCTCCTCCTCCCCTTTTACCCTCCCTGTCCTTCCTGTAGATAGTGTATCCTGGTATGTTTATGTCCCAGTCATGGTTTTTGTGTACCACGTTTCTGTGACTGCCACGATATCCAGATGTTCCTCCTCCATCAAGGCCACTAATTCAGGAAGCTTGTTACCCAGACTACAGGCATTGGTACTCATTGCTCTCCATTTTTTGATGACTTTACCTTCTTTTGCAGCATCCCCCACTGACCTTTCTACCTCGGTCTTTTTCTCATTTAGTACCATTTTGTAGGGAGAGGCTAGAATTTTCCTGCTGCTTATCAGTGTCCCCCCTTGACTAGTTTAAAAGCTTGCCAATGAAGCATTTAAACCGAATGCTCAAAGACTTGTTCCTTTCCTGGACAGATGCAGATCATCCTGCCAGTATAGGCTGGTGTCCCTCCAGGTGGAACCCCAGTCCCCAATGAAGCCAAACCCTGTGCTCCACACCATTTTTCAACCATTCATTAAACTGCATGGTGCAAAGTACCTCGCCTCACTTATGCCATTGACAGGCAGCACCTCAGAGAAGGATATTGTGTGCTACTTGTCTTAGGCCCCTCCCAATTCTATAAAGTCCTTCTGCACTGCTCTAATCTCATGATTAGCCAAGTCATTTGTCCCTAGGTGGACAATGACATCCAGCTCAGACTCCTGCAGCTGTTCTCGTGATCCTGAGGATGCTTCCTGTCTCTCCAAGCCATGGCACCAGGCAGGCACCTTACTTCAGTTTTCCCTGCTCCCCCCAGTTCTATCCCCCTAATAATTGAGTCCCCCACCAGGAGCTGCTTCCTTTCCTTGTGGTGTCCTCTGCCTCCTTCCTGTGGGCCTCCTTTGGGACAGTTGTCCTCAGCCTCCTTAGTCTCCTCTGCGGGTGCATCCATAGGGGAGCTATGCTCCCCCAGAATGGTGTATGGATTGTGGTGTGGAACAACTGACTGGGTATGCCTCTGTTCCACCATCCTCACCCTCCCTGAGCCCACTGTGGTCCAACTGCTGTGCTTTCTTCGCAACCTCTGAGGTAGTGGTGGTGGCTCTGGTGCTCCCTGAATGGGGGAGGTTCCCTTCCTACCGTCCAGTGTGGCCTGGGGGAAGGTTCCCTTACTACTGTCCAGTGTGGCCTGAAGACGGGCAACTTCCTCCCTCAGCGCAGAGAGTTGTCTGCAAATAGGGCAGCCTCTCAGCCTCCAGAAAGACTCCCGGAAGACTGCTGCCCCACAGCCATTACATTGCACTACTTCCCACATTTTTTTTTTGTGTGTGTGTGATTGGTTTGTTATATAGAATATATATATATTATACAATGTATGCTTATATTGTCAGTGCAGTGTGCTAGAGAGGATATGACAGTGATATGCACCTTGCACTCGAGAGGAAATGATGTCAGAACCCCAGGTATAAAGGAACTATTTCCAGGGGTGGGTGGGGTGAGGGTGGGAAGGGGTTGGGCCTAAACTGTGCCCTCACAAAACAATCAGCTAAAAGCTCTGACCCACCGCTGCGATGGTGCCTTCCTGTCAACAAGATGCCCTACACAACAATTTAACAGAAAATACCCTGCTAATCAAACAGAGAAAAATTCACACATCCAAGTCAGACACAGGTAAACCTCCCCAGCCCCAAAACAGGCCTGGTGGTTCGTGCTCTGAAAGCTGTCAGCCCCAAAATAAGTCAGCTGTGCTTTAAACTCTTCCTGCACTGAAAATCTTAAGAATTTTAACAAACGTAAACCTAGATCCACCTCCCTCTGCTGTTGAAAGACTGTCTTTCTTGTTTCACACTGCAGGTTTGCTATGACAACTCCTTAACCACAGTAACTTATTTAAAATAGTTTAACTATCACAAACTCCTACGCACCAGTAAATTATTTAAAATAGTTTCTGTCCCAAAATCCTATTAGTCAATCCAGCTACCCCAAGGGACAACCAAAATGCAGTATTCAAACACTTGTGAAGTTACTTCCAAGATAAGCAGAGTTTGCAAGCTCCTTTTTCAACTTCTCAACCACCTGTAATTTATTTAAAAATAGTTTATCTGTCAGAAAATCCTAGTAGACAATCTAGCTATCTCCAAGGATCTACCCAAATGCAGTATTTAAATCCTTCTGAAGTTACTAACAAGATAAACAGAGTTTGCAAGCCCCTTCTTGGTTAAACACTAAATAAATATGTGAATAAAAAGCAATTACCAAGGGTAGTTAGTTTCACCTCCCACAGAATTAAGCAAAAGTGCACGTTTGTTGCAGATATCAAGTGCAATATAGAATTTCTCACACAGCTCACAGCTGAATAAAGAAGCAGTGTCCTTCCAGGTCAAGAAAATGTGCACGAGAAAAGGTCCTGAAGGAACTGGAAGTAATAAGAGTTGATAAAGCAATGGCGCCAGATGGGGTGCACCCCAGGGTCCTTAAAGAACTAAGAGAGGTGGTGGCTGAACCTCTGGCTATCCTGTTTAGCCGATCACTGGAAACAAGGGAGGTACCCAAAGACTGGAGGACAGCAGATGAAGTCCCCTTATACAAAGGTGGGAACAAAGAGAGGCGGGGAACTACAGACCAGTCAGCCTCACCTCGGTGAGTGGGAAGATCATGGAAGCACTACTGAAGGAGAGGATTGGTGGAACATCTGGTTGTCAATGGACTACAGGACCCAAGGCAGCATGGTTTCACCAGGGGAGGTCATGTCAGACCAACCTAGTTGAATTTTTGACTGGGTGACTAGGGAGGTGGATCAGGAGAGGGCAGTGGACATGGCCTATCTGGACTTCAAGCAAGGCCTTTGACACTGTGCCACATAGAGACTATTACACAAACTGGGGAATATGGGTGTGGGCAGGACAGTAGTGTGGTGGGTAGGTAACTGGCTGGGTGGCAGGACACAGAGGGTGGTGGTAAATGGCTGTCACTCCACAGAGGAAGAGTGACCAGTGGGGTACCACAGGGATCAGTGCTGGGACGGTCCTATTCAACATCTTCATCAGTGACATGCGCCAGGACCTAGAGGCAGAATTTCACTGTTAGCTGATGACACAAAGCTCTGTAACAGAGTAGACACACCAGAGGGTGTAGTCGGAATGAGAAGGGACCTGCAGAAACTTGAAGAATGGTCAGGGGTTTAGCAGTTGAAATTCAATGCAAGAAGTGCAAGATAATGCATATGGGGCACAAAACCCTGGCACAATATATCAGTTGGGGGTGAGGATATAGCATGCACAAGCAGGAAAGGGATCTTGGGGTTATCATCTCTGATGACCTCAAGGTAGGGAAACAGTGTGACAAGGCAGCAGGTAAAGCAAATAGGATGCTGGGATGCATAGGCAGGGGCATCACCAGCAGGAAAAGGAGGTCATAATTCCACTATACAAGACACTAGTGAGGCCCCACCTGGAGTACAGTGTACAGTTCTGGAGACCTTACCTACGTAAGGACACAGACAGGGTAGAGTAGGTTCAGAGGAGGGCAACAAAGATGGTACATGGATTGCATCACAAGTCCTATGAGGACAGGCTGAAGGAACTGAACATGTACTCCCTGGAGGACAGGAGGGAGAGAGGGGATATGATAGAGACATACAAGTATCTTACAGGGAGGAACAGGGTGCAGGAATACACTATTTTTAAGCGAAAAAGATGTTCCAGGACTAGAGGGCATGGATGAAGTTGGAGGAAGGATGATTCAGAGGAAGCGTGAGGAAGAATTTCTTCACAGAACAGGTGGTGGACAAGTGGAACACCCTGCCAGAGGAAGTGGTGGGGCTGAAACAATCACGGGATTTAAGAATGCATGGGATAGACATAGAGGAATTCTGGAGGTCGGGGGTAAGGGGCAACAGACTTCTAGGAAAACATAAACTGAACTTACAAGCTCAAATGGGCAGACTGGGTGGGCCATAGGCCCTTATCTGCTGACACTGTCTATGTATCTATGTATCAGGACAGGAGACCCTGGAGAACAGCTAGGCCAAAGCCTGCCCTGCACCTAAAGGTAATGTCCAAACTGTAATGCTTTGTGAAAGTATGGACAGAACTCCAAGTAGCCGCGGCACAGATGTCAGCGGCTGATACATTCCTGAAACAAGCAGTAGAGGCAGTCATGCTTCTGGTATAATGCCCCTTACCCTCCCCCTCCCCCGGGAGGGTTTTAACCATATTTCTGGTAACAGAAAACAATACAGTTTGCCAACCATTCGGATAAACATTGTTTGGCAACTGCGGCACCTTCTCTTCTGGGTGCGAAGGAAACAAAAAGTTGGTCCGATTTCCGGACAGACTTGGTCCTGTTAGTGTAATAACACAGGATTCTATGAACGTCCAGTGTATGGAGAATCCCCCTCCACCCCGTTAGAATGCTCGGGGTAGTACACTGGAAGTTGAACTGACTGGTTCAACGTAAATTCTGAAACCACTTTTGGCAAGAACAGAGGGTGGGTATGAAGAGCTATCCTGTCTCTATTAAAAACTAAGTAAGGCTCCTTACAAATCAGGGCCTGAAGCTCTGAAATCCTTCGAGCTTAAGTAACTGCCACTAAAATGAGCACTTTCCAGGACAAGTAGTGCATATCACAAGAACCAGACAGTTCAAATGGTGGCACAGTTAACTTTTCCAACACAAAATTAATGTCCCAAGGTGGCGCTGGACTGCACCCTGGGGTTTTTAGATGGAGGATCTCTTTGAGAAAGGCTTTGGAAACCTCAAACTGAGCCACTGTCTTGCCCTCCACCAGAATGTGGTAGGCAGAAACAGCCGACAGGTGTACCTTCAGACTAGAGTAGCTCAGGCCTAGATCACAGAGGTGCAGGAGATACTCCATGACGCGAGGAACTGGACACGAAAAAAGGTCCCAACCCTTAGAGGTGGCCCAAATGGAGAAACACTTCCACTTCATGGCATATTCTGTCTTCGTAGAAGTCCTTCTAGCCTCTACCAGGACCTGCGCCACTCTGGAAGAGACTCCAAATCGTGAAACAGTTATGTCCTGAGGTGCCAGGTGTGAAGGGATTTCAGCCCTGGATGGACCAGTGTGCCCTTCTCCTGTGTCAGGAGATCATGGCAGAGGAACTGAGGATTCTACCGCTAGCTGCTGAAGAAGTGGAAACCAAACCTGGCGAACCCAAAAGGGGGGCAATCACAACCATCAATCAATCAATCAAAATCTTTATTTATCCAGGCGGGCACCATTGAGCAAGGCTCATTTGCAAGGTGGACCTGGTCATGAATACATCAAAGTACAGTACAGAAGCAGGTATACAAAAAGCAATAATACACAAGGAAGAAAAAGTATATACAGTGTATACAGTACAGTACAAGGCTGAAATAATGAAAAAAAAACAAACAGCATTATTTTACAATTGAAGAAGTCAGCAGATGTACAATAGACCATATGCATACAGGGGTTATAAGCAGAGATCTTTTGAGTGAGGCAGCCGGCAACTACACATATAGGGGAAAGAGGCCGTGTATGGGGCGGCACGTTACAGAGGTAAAGAAGAGGAGGAATATATTACCGACGACTGGGGGAAAAATTGGGCTAAAACCACAGAAACAGACGATGGCTGTCATGTACTTGTTTATTATGATGACGACGGAGGAGGGGTAGCTAACTGGGACACTACTATGGATGGGGTGGGACTTTAGCCAGGGTGGAGTGGACAGGGAAGGGTGGGTGCAGCAGGAAGAGTTAATAGGGAAAGAGTGAGAGCCAGGGATAGAAACATGGCGAGCATCAGGATGGAAAGGGGGAGTTGCGGAATTAGTGGGCTAGCGGTGAGGAATACATTTGTAAGATGCTTTCATGTAGCGATCACTGAGCGCCTTGAAGATATTCAGGCTAACAGGGCAGCTCAGCTTCAAGTTCCTTTGTAAACCATTCCACAATGTGGGTAAAGAGAAGCTTAGAGCAGCTTTGCCGAAATGAGTGCTGACCCTTGGAACTTGGAGGGCAATTAGGGAATAGCACCTTAGAGTGTAGGTGCCTAACACACTCCAGGGAATACAATCTGAGACATATGAGGGGAGCTTGTTGGTCACCGTTCTGAAGGCCCATAGGGCGGAGTTTCTATTCCTCATATAGTAAAGGGAAGTCCAGCCTAACGATGAGTACAGGGAGCAGTGGTGTGTGGAAAGTGGAAGGCCAGTAATGAACCTGATAGCTCTGTGGTAGAGGGTGTCCAACTTAGCCAGCGCAGAAGCAGTGCAGTGGCTATAGAGCAGGTCCGCATAATCTATTAAAGATAGGAAGGTAGCTTGAACCAGTTGAATCTTGGCCTCCTTTCTGAGCAGGTGGTTAATTCTGTAGAACAATTCTTATCTTTGCCTTAGTTTCTTCTGCAATTCTTCGAGATGGTCGGTGAAGGAATGTTTATGATCGAGCCAAACTCCTAGATATTTGAATTTAGCTACATACGCTAGTGTTTCTCCAAGAACAGTGGTAATTTGTGGGGTAGCCCCCCCCCAGCAGGAATTGCCACATGCGAGGAGGAGGAGAAGAGCATGGCTTTCGTCTTTTTCGCACTGAGCAAAAGCTTTTTGTTTATGAGCTGGTATTGTAGAAGATTAAATTCAGCTTGGAGGTCTTCACAGGCTGCTTCCGGCATGGGAAGACTCAAGTACAATACAGTGTCGACTGCGAATAAGTGGATGTTGGCTTTTTTGATGTGGTCATTGATGTTGTTAATGTAGACTGCAAAGAGGAGGGGACCAAGGATAGAGCCCTGGGGCACGCCCCTCAGCAAAGGTTTTAATGGAGAAAGATCACCTTCAGCTTTAACCTGCTGTTTCCGTTCTCCGAGGTAGTCTGCAAACCAGCACACAGATTTATGGTCCAGTCCTAAGGTGCTTAGGGAGGAAAGAAGCAGGCTGTGATCGACTGTGTCGAATGCCTTACTAAGATCCAAGAAAATGGCACAGACATGCTTCTTGTTGTCAAGGTCTAGGAGCCAATCACTGGTCACCTTAGCTAGGTCTGTTATGGTGCTGTGCTTTGCTCTGAATCCAGTCTGAACCGGGTTTAATAGGCTTCTGGATTCTAAGTATACCCCTAGCTGGCCACACACTATTTTTTTTAGTAATTTAGACGGGATGGAGAGGAGGGAGATCAATCTGTAATTATTCAGATCACAGGGGTCACCTGCTTTTAATAGAGGGATGACATGGGCTATTTTCCATTGAGGGGGGAAGCTACCCTGGGAGAGTGACATGTTGAATAGGTGGGTGATTGGCACTGCAAGCACATGGTAGGCACATTTCAGATAGCATGGCTCTATGAAGTCAGAGCCTGCTCCCTTCCTGGTGTCCAGTTGCAGCAGTAGGTCTTCCACCTCTTTCAGAGACAGGCAGGAGGGAGAAGGCCTCCTAGGTGGGGACTCGTGGGTTGGTGGGCCCTGAGCTGTGCGGAAGTCATTGGCAGGGGAAGTATCAAATGCTAGCCCTGCCGTTGCAAAATGGTTACTTGAGGGCTTCCAATATCTCTGATCGGTTAGAGATAATGCTGCCACCGGACTTAATCTTTGCTGGAATGGAATTACCAGGTGTGTGTCCAGACATGTCTTTTAATATTTTCCAGAGCTTTGAAGGATTTCTTGAGGCAGAGGCTAGCTCCGAATGATAGCAGGCGGCCTTGGCTGCTCTGACCAACTTGGTGCACTTGTTACGTGCTCTCTTAAAAAGACACCAATCTGAGTCATTCTTGCTTCTTCGGGCTTTTTTCCATAAAGTATCCCTTTCTAACAGGAAAGCTTTGAGCTCAGGCGAGAACCAATGGCAGGTACTGCTCCTGACCCCGCACCTTAACCAAGGGTGCATGCTTATTTAAAGTCTCACTTAAAATATTGTAAAAAATAGTATATGCCCTGTTAAACGTTTTGGCTAGGAAGAATTACTGCCATCGTGGTGAATATTTCAAGTCATGGACGTATGCAAACAAATCGAAGTTGCATTTGCACCTCTTAATAGAGAACTTTGCCACAAACTGTTGGTTGTGCACAGATCTAATGGTGGTGATTATACAATGATCGCTAATGACTGAGAAAAATGTTCCAACATGAGAGAACAGATGTGGCTTGCTAACCAAAATTACACCTAAGAGGGAGCTGTTGTTAAGGTTCTTTTTATTTGGTGATGGCTCGTCAGTGAGTTGCACCAGCCCTAGAGTGTCACAAAAGGATTTCAAGGGAGCTGATGCACTCGATAGCCAACTGTAGTTCAGGTAGCCAAGAATAATGGTTTCCAAGGAACTGAGCCCCAGTACGGAACTCAGGTGAGACAGGAGATGAGGCCGGCAGAAGGGGGCCTGTAGCAGCCTATTACACAGAGTGCACTGGAAGGAGAAAGTTCGATCTTTAGGGTCAAGCACTCAAATTCTTCAGGGGAGGATGATGCATCTATGCATGTGGCTGAGTATTTGTCCCTTACATAAACTGCCACCTCACCGCCTCTTGATTGCCTATCCGCTCGGAAGAGTAAATAATTTGGGATATTGATTTCATTGCCTGGGGTGGCTGGCCTAAGCCAGGTCTCAGTGATCACTAGGACATCAGGTAGGGTGTGGCTCACCCAAACCTGGATAAGGGTTAACTTTTTCAGCAAACTACAGGCATTAAGATGCATAAAATACATTCCTTTGATACCTGCCAGGTCTGATGGAGAAGCAAGGGTGTGTAATGGTCCTGGGTTGAGTTCGACATTGCCTGAGCACAACAGTAAAAGAAGCAGGATTCTTTTTTAAGGCAGCGAAGTGTAATTTGGTAACACTATTTTTTGGGCGATAGGGGAGGTGCTGTTGATGGGTAGGCCTGTACTCACTCCTGGTGTTATACTGGCCTAGTGTTGCAGCCACTAGTGTCCTGGCAGGAATTTGCCATGAGTAGGAAGTCTCGAGTCTGGATGGGGGAATAATCTGCAGAGGCAGCTCGGGAGATGTCCCACTCCCCGGCAGAGAGAGCTGAGAAGCCTAATAGTCCAGAATGGCTACCTGAAAGGAGCTGTTGGACGCAGGACAGGGAGAAGCACATGGGTCATTCCACTTTAGGTAGGGATGAGGGTTCTGAAGAATTGAGCCGAGTGCTAGTGACACACCGAGGAACCAGCTGTAACTTCCCATGGTAGATCTAAATGCCATAACAGCCAGCAGTAAAAGTCACTAGAAGCCTAGATAAATCGGCAATCAGGTGTCATAAGTTCAAAATCCTTTTGTTGGCTAAGAGGCGGTTTTGGTGCTGAACGTACCTGTGGAGCAACTCTTTGCAGCTGAGCCAGTGAGGTGGTTCAAGGTTGGAATCTGGTGTCACAAGATTGGTCTGTAGCTTTCGTTTCTGGCCCTGCTCCACCAGCACAGAATGGCAGTGGTGACTGGTGTTCAAGTCTTGCAGCCTTAGTGGTTGAGCGTGGTTCGGCCTGAGAAACAGGCAGAAAAACCCAGGGGATGGTCCTCAGAAAGAGAGGTATCCCAGGTCCACTAGAGCAGAAGAGGAAGTAGAAAATATAATGCGTTTCCTCTTTAACAGAAAAGACAGCTGTTGTAGCCCTCTAGTGGCTATGTAGTATAATTTGCAAATGAGAAAGAAGACAAAAAAATATATATATTTTTGCTTTACAAAAAAGGATAGACCCAGGGTCAGCAGCACTGATAAACGTCTCTAATGAACCATGTGGGCCCCTGCTGCTTGTAGTTTGAGCAGCACCCTCTGCAAGACCGGAAAGGGAGGGAAGGTGTACAACAACCTCCCTGTTCAGCAAAGAGATAGCGTGTCTCACCAAAACACACCATGCATGGGAGCGAGCGAGCAAAACTAGTTTTGTGTTGTATGGTGAGGTGAACAGATCCAGTTCTGGCTGACCCAAGTCGAAAATGTGGTCGACCACCTCTTGCTTGAGCTCCCACTCATGGGCTCGTACTCTGTAGTGGCTGAGACTGTCCACTAGGACGTTTTGCATGCCCCGGGATGTGAACTGCTATGAGGTGAATCCATTGCAGGACTGCCCAGTTCTACACTTGCATCATCTCCTTGCAGAGAGGATATGAGCAAGTGCCTCCTTGCTTGTTGAGGCACTAGACTACACACATATTGTCCGACTGACTCAATAGTGTGCCCTAGTGGAGCAGGTTCTGGAACGCTTGAGGGGCGTACAGAACCGCTCTCATCTCCAACACATTTATGTGAAGGGAGAGCTCCAACTAGGACCACTGACCGAGTTTTGTGGTTCCCCAAGTGAGCGCCCCAACCCATCCCTGACGCATCTGTTGTCAGAGTTTGGGTGGGAGGAGGGGACCCCTCTTTGGTGAGATTCTGCCACCATAAGAGATTCTTCTGTATCGAATCAGAGACCATGACCACATTGGTCCAGGTTGTCCAGCCTCTGTGTTCTGAGCGTCCACTGCAAGATTCACATGTGGAGTCTGGCTAAAGGAATGGTGGGGGATGGCTGCTGCCATAAGACCCAGCAGACAAAGAATCGACCTGGCCGAGAACTTCCTGTTGAAGGCTACCATATAAGCCTGCCTCTGCAAAGTGTTCATCCTGTCCAGAGGGAAGAAAGCCATACCCTGTACTGTATCCACGACAGCTCCAATAAACTGGAGGCGCTGGGGAAGGGGCAAGTTGGAATTTTGGGAGGTTCACAGTGATCCCAACCTGCGAAAAAATATCCAGGGCAGCAGAGAGGGAGAGTTCCAGCTGTTCCCTTGATGGGGCTGCCGGAAGCCAGTCGTCAAGGTAGGGGAACACACAGTGGACCTGATGCCTCAGGGCCACCATCCCTACCACCAGGCACTTGGGGGAAACCAGAGGTGCCGAGCACAGGCCAAAGGGGAGGACTGTGAAGTGGTAATGTTCCCCCTAAAAGGCGAATCGGAGGTAGCGGTGATGGACTGAAATATTGGGATATGCAGGTAAGCATCCTGCATATCCAGAGCACAGAGCCACTGTCCCTCGCGCAGGAGGGGCAGCAGACCTGGGAGGATCAGCATTCGAAACCTCTTGTACTCTATGTACAGGTTTAGAGCCCTGAGGTCCAAAATGGGACGCAAGTCTCCCATCTTTCTGGGGACAAGTAAGAGGTTGGAGTAATATCCCTTTCCCACCTGGTTGGACAGTACGGGCTCTATTGCCTCTTTTTGTAACAGAGCCTCGATTTCCTCTCTTAATAGAGGAATGTGCACCTCTGGATAGTAGAACACTACTGGGGGCCTGTCTGGAGTTTTTTTCAGAAACTCCAGAGTGTGGCCCTATCCTATTAACTGAAGGACCCATAAGTCGGTGGTTACTACTCACCACCCTGGCAGATGGCTGATGAACCTTCCGCTCACTCGCTCCCCCGATGGACATGGAGGAGGGAGGGCGGACCGCAAGTCAAGCGAGGGAGAGGGGGTTAGGGAGAGCTGTGCCGGAAGTTCCCTGGGCCTTTGCAGGAGGGGTGGCTGTGGCCAACGGAGCCTGACGTTTGGACTGACACCTGGCCATCTGCTGCTGTTTCATCTGCCATTTCACTTGGCGATGAAAAGGCTTTTTGTCTTGAAACTTAGGGCGGTACATGGTGTGGACTGACCTGAGGGACTTGCCCTTATCCTGCAGGCTGGTAATGATGTCTTGAGCATCTTCCCGAAGAGAGCATCCCGGATGGCTGCTTGCACATCCTGTGCCAGAAAAGACACCCTAAACCAGGAGAATCTCCTGAGGCTAACCACTGTAGTGGCACCCCTGGCCGAAGAGTCCACTGCATCGTAGGTGGCCCTGAGAGAATGTCTACATGCCACTTTGGCGGACCTAATGGAGTCTGCCAGAATGGATTCTGATTCAGAGTCCGGCAATGCCTCAATGGCTGGCTCCAACTGATTAAACAGGGATTTTTAGTAGACCAACATATGGGCTATATAGTTCAGGGCACGCACGGCCAATGTTGATGAAGAATAAAACTTCCTCCCAAATTGGTCTAGCTGTCTCTACTCCTGGTCAGGAGAAGAGGTGCTCATATGCCTTGGCTAGGAGGACTGATCACGGGTCGCAGCAATTACCACCTAGTCTGCCTTAGGATGGACACTAAGGTGGTCTTTCCCGTCTGGTGTCCGGTATGTCTGGTTGGCCTTCTTAGCTACCACTGGCATCAAGGAGGTCATCATCCAGATGTGGAAGCCAGATCTTCATGTGGTTCCAACGGGGGTGAGTATAGGAGCTGCCTCCTGCATATCTAGATGCTCTGCTAGCCTTTGGCGTTTTAGGTCCTGAGCATGGGACTTCCATTCATAGACTTCTGCTATTTTCTTGAGCAGGTCTGTGAAAGAGGGGTTCCCAGAAGAGGATTTAGGGGACTCCTTAGGTTGAGGCTCCCTGGGAGGAGGCGTTTAAAACCCTGACACCACCAAGGAGGAGAAGTCAGAATCTGAGTCCGGATCCGAATCAGAGGACTGGACATCAGGTCGAGCCAGTTCCCCGGGGTTCAAGAGGTGCACTCTCGTGCATCCTGCCTGACGACGGCTCCTTCGGAAGGCCTGTCAAAGGACGCGTGGGCGTAGAGGCAGGTCTGGGTGGCTGGACCCCCGGACTATGGGGAACCTCCTGGGGAGGTTGTCGGCTATCTAGCTCAGACACGAGCTGTGCCTTGGTCTCCGACCACTGGGACTACAGGATAGCCCTGAAGTCTGTCGTAGCCTGAGAAGGAGGCTGAGGTGGGGGTGCTGGTAGACCAGCAGGTAACCCGCAGGAAACCCCGGCGCTGGGTAACCCAGCGTATGAAAGGAGTGCGATGGGTACCCCGGCGAAGGGTAAGCAGGCGAATACCCCGGCATCTGGAATCCTGACTGGCATAGCCCGATGGGTTGTACGCCGGGAAATGTGGTGTCGGGCATCCTGACGGAGGGCCCGATGGGGGTAACCTGACAGAGGGCCAGACAGCGGAGCTGGCGGCCCTGACAGAAGGCCCTGGGGTGCCCCAAAACCCGAGCCTGGAAGGAACGGGTTAAATGTCGGACCTGCTGGCGGCTGACATGGCACTGGAGTCGAAGTCTTCTTCGGGGAAACTGGCAGCAGGGACCCCTGAGAGTTGCTTGGAACCTCCAATGATAAATCAAGAGGTGAGCTTGGAAAAGTACCACCAGCCAGATGACCCTGTCCCCCATCCCTCTCTGATCTGGGGCGGGTGAAGGGAGCTCTTCCAACGGGAAAGAGGGGGAGGCCCAGTGAGGGGACTCCATCGGGGGAGGGCTGAGCCAAATCTGGCAACTGGGAATTGTTGGGGCCCTTGCCGAACCCTGATGCCAGATCATTCGGGTGGACATCAGCAGAACTGACGCCTGACTTATCGTCCATAGTGGTCGGGCAGACGGACGAGCCAAAACCCAATTTATCGACCACTGCTGGGTGGGCCCCGGGGTATCTGGATCCCGAACAGACAGCCTGGGCCGGGTGCTTGTCAGAGTACCCGACAAGTCACTTATCGGCCCCGCCAGACACTGCAGACCCACTGGTGGAAAGGGGTTTAAGTGCAGCAGAGGCCTCGGATGAAGCCGAGGTGCCTGCAGCCACCGTAACTAGTGGTGGCGGGTGGCAGGGACTGCTCCCGAGGCGTGGCCAACTTCCCAGAATAATAAGACCGCTGCTCACCCAGGGGTAGCCGCGGGTGAGAGGGGGACCTGTCCTGGTCCCAGTGTTTCTCTTTTTCCTTCTTCTTCTTATGCCTAGATCCTGGAGGTGAAGAAGAAGCGCTACGGAGTATTTGGAGCTCTTTTTCCATCAAGGCCATTCTTTGCCTAAATGAGCCTCGAGGGTCTGCTGGTGTCGCTTCCTTGTGGCCTGGCTGAAGCTGGAACAGGCCTCACAATCCTCAACCTTGTGCTGCCTAGGCAGAAGAGGTAGAGAGTATGGAAGTCTTTGTGTGGGAGCTGCGCACCGCACAAAATGAACTTATTTTTATGCTCGATGCTAGATGACGACATGCACAAACACCAAGATATACTTGATAAATTGAAAAGAAAAAAAAAAAAACGGATAATCATCTGATAAGCGGTCGGACTGCAGCGTACAATATCGATGAGGTTCAATGTGAACAGATCAACGGCAGGAAAGAACTGGAAGGTGGGCGTAGGGACCGCCCACTATACTGGGTCACGCTGATGTCAGTTCCGTGACGGGTGGGCAGTCCCCCATCAGATACTGCTAGCAAAAGTTTCTGTGTGGTCTTGACGCCAGGGGGCGCAGTCCTCAAGGTGATTACCTACTGCAAGAGCCCTCTCGAAGTAATATCTGATTTTGGCATGCCATAAATAGGAGGGAAAGCAATTCTGAACTGTAATTTAAGTACAATAAATACAGGTTACTCACCTGTAACAGGAGTTCTAGGAATGGTATATGTTGTTCATCCACACGTATTGGCAGGTATCCTTGCCGCTTTAAATCTTGCCGGAAGGTCTTCAAGCTGGCTCCTCCCACCCACCCGGGTGGTATAACTCTCGGCTCCGCCCCATGACGCCAGATCTGGCCCGCTGGAAGCTCAGGTTGTGCGTCGAACCCGGGGAGGTCGGGTGGGTCGTGTGGATGAACATAAGCACCATTCCTAGAACTCCCTGTCACAGGTGAGTAACCTGTATTTCTAGGGACATGGATATGTTGTTCATCCACACTTATTGGCAGACTCCTAGCAGTTCTCCGGGAGGAGGAGCAAGACACACCCCCAATATTTACTTGGGAAAGAGAGACTGAGAACGAGGCCCCAAAACCAGCATCCCGGCGTGACTCAAGGTCGATGTGGTAATGGGTAATGAAGGGTGTGCTGACTTCCAGGTAGCAGCCCTGCAGATTTCCTGGATAGGGACGTCCTGGAAGCAGCCACGATGCAGCAGTATGGCGGGTAGAATGAGCTCTTATCCTCTGGGAGGCTCCATGCCCGCCAACTTATAACAGAGATCTATGGAGGTGACCCACCTGCTTATCGTCCGCTTGGCTGCAGGTCTGCCAGATGCTGACTTCAGCGTGAGTGACAAACAGCTGGCGTGAACCTCTCCCGAATTCCAGCCGTGCGCTCTTTGTAATAAGTGGCCTTCCTTCTAGGGTCAAAGTATGAAGCCTATATTGGCTCCTCCGAGGTGTGACTGGGGTAGAACACCGCAGAGTCAACACCTGGTTAAGGTGAAACTCGACACCACCTTCTGAAGGAATTTCGGGTGGGGAGCAGGACAACCTGTCCCTGTGGAAGACCAGGTAAGGAGACTCGATGGAGCGCCTGGAGCTCTCCCATCCTTCTAGCTGAGTGATAGCCACCAAGAAGGCGGTCTTCCACGACAGGTGAGAGAGAGCACACCTGTGCATAGGTTGAATGGCTTGCCCATGAGCTTTGCCAGTACCAGCAGTAGATCCCACGGAGGTGGAGGTTCTGCACGGAGGGAAATGTGATCAAAGCCTTTGAAAAGAGCCACGACACTTTCCCAGGCCATGACTGCTTCCCCGGCCCGCGCCTGTAAGCAGAGATGGCTGCCAGGTGCACCCTTAGGTCGGCCCGACCTAAGCCCTTGATTAGAAAGGGACCATAAATAGTCCAAGATGCTTGCCAAGGAACAGGAGGAAGGGTCCAAGCCCTTGCCTGACACCAAATGGAAAACCTTTTCCATTTGAAGGCATAGCATTTTCTGGTTGACTCCTCGGATGCCTCAACTACATTGAGGACCTCGTCGGAAAGACCCAAGGCCTGGAACTCTAGCAGCTCAGGAACCAGGCGTCAGGTGCAGGATTGAAGGTCCGGATGGAACACCTTCCCTGACTGACAGAAATCAGGTCCAGGCGAGCTGGAAGCTGCCTCGGGAGCCTGGAGCTGAGGCTGAGGAGATCTGGTACCAGAACTGGCGAGGCCAGTCTGGGGCCATCAGAATCACCAGCGCCTTGTCCCTCCCCTCGCTTGGAGAAGCACCTTGTGGATCAAGGGAAATGGGGGAAAGGCGAGAAGAGGCCCGCTGGGTCTACTGCCCGAGAAGGCATCCCCTGCAGCGAGCCCTGCTGAGGGCGGGCATGGAACAGCCTCAGCCTGCGTTCTCCTGGAGGCAAACAGGTCCACCTGAGGTGTGCCCCAATGGGAGAACAGATGCTGTACTACTTCCGGCAGGAGAGACCACTCGTGGGATGCAGCCCCTATCGACAGGGCATCGGCCAGGGTGTTGGAGGCTCCTGCCACATGAATAGCTAGGAGATCCGCCTCCAGGCTGCGCCGAGTGACCAAATGCGGAGAGCTTCCTTGCATAGAAGCATGGAGCGCGTCCCGCCCTGGCGGTTTAGATAGTACATGGTCGTGGTGTTGTCCGTCTGGACTCGGACCACTTGACCCCGGAGGAACGGAGCAAAGGCGGTGAGAGCTAGGCGGACTGCTCGGAGCTCCAGCAGGTTGATGTGGCATCGGGACTCCCGCGGGGACCAGAGGCCGTGAGCCCGGTGTTCCCCCAGATGGGCACCCCAACCCATCAGAGAGGCATCGGTCGATAGAGAGACCGTCGGCTCGGGGCGGACGAACGGGATGCCCTCCTGCAAATGACCTGGAATGAACCACCACTGGAGAGCGTTCCACATCCCCTGTGTCACCGACACAAGCTGGTCCAAAGGATCGCAGCGTTGTGACCACTGACTGGCCAGTCCCCATTGAAGGGGACGCATGTTCCAGCGGGCCCAGCGGACCACGCTGGTGCAGGCCGCCATGAGACCCAGGAGGCGCAGGAAGTCCCGGGCAGGGCGCAATTGCCCAACCAGAAATGATTGGGCAAAGGAGGAAAGAACCTCGGCCCTGTCCGCCGGGAGCCGCGCTCTGGCTCGAAGAGAGTCGAGCTGCGCCCCGATGAACAGAATCACCTGCTTCGCTCGAGTTCCGACTTGGCCTGCTGATAAGGAGGCCCAGTTGAGAGCAGACCTGAGGCCAGATCTCTGGACCGCCTCCACCTCCTGCCTGGAGGGAGCTGCTATCAGCCAGTCGTCCAGGTAAGGGTACACCCGGACCCCTCGCGCAAGAGGGAATGTGCTGTCACCACTGCAATGCACGGTGAAAACCCTGGAGCTGGAGACAAGCCGAAGGGCATGACTCGAACTCGAAAGGGATCCTCCGCCGGAGCGTGGGAATCTCTGGTGAGACGGACGGATAGGGACGTGAAAAAACGCGTCCTGCAAGTCAGAGAGCAGAACCACACGCCCGCGTTCCAAGGATGGTATTATCTGAGCCAGAGTGACCATCCTGAAGGTTCGAGACCTTGGAACTTGTTTGAGTGCGTGGTAGGTCTGAGAATGGGTTGCCAGCCCCGTCCGCTTCTGGAACCAGGAAGTACCTGGACACAAACCCGGTCTGAGGGAGGGTCAGCCACCTCCCCTGATCACCTCCTTTGGAGGAGGAGCGATGTCCCGGCGAGCCGACAGTGAGGCTCATGGACCTTGAGGCCCCCGAGGTGCGACGGCTCTGAAGGTGGGGCCTGCCCGACTTCAGAGGCAGGCCTTTCCCACCACCTCCAGAACCCACCTGTCCGAGGTAATAACGGACCAGGCGGAAAGGAAGTGTCGGAGCGTCCCCCTCACGGGGAACTAGGGTGAGGTGACGGGGTGGGGGTGACACCCTCAGCCCGTCACTGGGCAGGCATGAGGAGGGACCTCCTGGGCCTTTTCCTCCCTGCCTCCTGTTAGAGGAAGCCGACGGCTTGGGTTTGGGATGCCAAGGCCGAGCCTGCTGGCCCTGACGTTGCTGGGCCGGGCGCGCCGAAGGATGAAAGGGCTTAGGCTGTAGCTCGCGGCCTTTGTCCTTCTGAGCGGAAGAGACCGAGTCCAAGGTAGCGTTGGACTTCTCGATCCTCTGCAGGTGACCTTCCACCCCAGGGCCGAAGAGGTCAGTCCCCAAAAAGGGAACATCCGCCAACTTGTGCTGGGTATCCGAAGTAAAGGTGGATATCCTCAGCCAAGCCCGCCGATGCATAGCCACTGCGGCCGCCACCGACCTGGCACATGAGTCCCCAATATCTAAAGCAGTCTGGAGCTGCTGTTTGGCCACTGCCCTGCCCTGGTCCCGCACCTGCTTGACCGTAGTCTGCAGATCCGCGGGAAGATGAGGGATGACCTCATCCAGGGAGCCCAACAGGACATGAGAAAAATGTGCCATGAGGACGGCCGAACTGGCCTGACGAAGGCCGAGAGAGGACACAGCATAGACTTTTCGCCCGGCATAATCCAATTTCTTGGATTCCTTGTCGGGAGGTTTGTCCACATCCCTGGCGCAGCGGGCGCGCCGAAAACGCTGTCGGTAACCAACCCCTCAGTAGAGGGTGCTCCAAAACCGGACAGGAAACCTGGGTAGGGACCGCATACTTCCTGGCCATCCTGGCCGAAGGCGCAGGGCAGGAAGCAGGGCGCTGCCAAAGCTCCAAGGCCGGACCCACTATGGCCTCGGCCACCGGAAAGGCTTCCATTGGGGAATCCCCTCGGTCCAGAATCTCCATGAGGGGATACCTGGCCCGTTTGGAAACGGGTTCGAGCTTCATCCTGGTGGACTCCGAGATGAGCCGAAGCAGTCCTAGGAAGGACGACGGCTATCGCTCATTGACTGTCCTCCTGAGGACCCAAGTCCAGTCGCTTGAGAAAAAGGAGGATTATCCTCGACTCGAAGAGTCCTCAAGAGCTGCCTCTGGCCTGAGCCACCCTCTACCTGCCGAGGTCGGTCGGAAGTGAGGGTAACAGACAGCCTATGGGGTAGACCCTTAGCCGACCGAGAATCCCTGGTCGGAGCCCCAAATAGTGGCTGTGGAGGCGGAGGTTCCACCGGAATCGGTGGAGCAGCTGGTTTTGGCCGAACAACCGGCCTGGGTACAGGCCCTCGGTAAGTCGAGGGTTGTGTCGCCGCCCGTGACAGCCACTTAATGGTCGGGCATCATGGCCGCTTATTCCCCGGTCAGGAGGAGCTGTTGCCAGCGGCTGAGTGTCCTCGATCGTCACGTAATCTTTACGCCGGCCTCCCTCGTCTTCGAGGACGAGCGGCGACGTTGGCTATCGCTGGTAAATGGTAGACCGCTTCATGATGGCGCGGATCGGCTGGACCGCGAAGAGGTCTCGAGACCGAGAGCCTCGCTTTTCCGAGGTCGGTGCGGGAAGTGTCGGCAGGAACCGCACTCCTTCGCTCGAGGGTTCATCCGAGGGCTCGAACCGGAGGCAACAGGGTAAGCCCATCGATTCCTCAACTGGGAACCGAGGAGAGGGGAGTCTCGGTTTATAGAGCAACAACCCGCCCAACGGATCGAGAAAATCTCGATCATGCGCCGACGGGAGTCTCAGTCAACTGACCTGACGGAACACCGTGAGACCAGTGGCCGGTTGCTGGCTCGATCGAGTCGACGGCTCGACGACTCGGGAGAGGGACCTTCCCGCCTCCCAAGAGCGCGATGGAGGGATTTTACCTTGTCCTTCTTTTTTGACCGAGAAAAGGTCCAGCAGACGCTGGCCCTTCTCCCTTAGTGGAGAGGGACAGACAAAGCTCCTTAAAGGAAGCTGAGAGAAGAACCTAGAGAGAGCTGGATAAATGCCGCCGAGAGAAGATACGCCCGCCGCTGCCTCTCTTCAAGGGCTATCATCTGCTCGAGCTGATCTGCCGAGCCTGCCACTGCTGACACCGACCGGGCCTTAGACTTCACCAGAGGAAAACGCCTCGACGGCCCAGTTGCAATCGGGCAGCACGGTCTTCGAGGACGTAGGCCGAAAAGGAAGAGCACAGTTGCAGTCCTGCGGGTCGTGCTCAAGGCCTAAACAGTAGACACACGTGGAGTGTGGATCCGTCCGAGACATCTTCTGCCCGCAGGGGCATCTCCGAAAACCGGGAGTCGATTTGTCCATCGCAGCCGCGAGGGATCGAAGACCGAAGTCTTTTTAGCAAAAAACTTTCAAATTCGCAAAACGGAAGAAATAGGAACCAGTCTCAAACGCAGAGCGTTAAGGAGGGAACCTGAGCTTCCAAGCGGGCGAAGATTTGCCGGCGTTATGAAGGCGCCGAATATCTGGTGGTGGGAGGAGCCATTGAAGACCTTCCGCAAGATTTAAAGCGGCAAGGATATTTGTTAACAGGTGAATGAACAACATATCCATGTCCCTAGAAATACAGGTTACTCACCTGTAACAGGAGTTCTAGGAATGGTATATGTTGTTCATCCACACTGTCTGGCAGGTTCCCTTGCTGCTTTAAATCTTGCTGGAAGGTTTTCGTTGGCTCCTCCCACCCACCCGGTAAAACTCCTGCCCGCCCCATGATGCCAGATCTAGCCCGCTGGAAGCGAAGGCCAGGCCGGGCCGGTTGGTGGAGTCGGAGGATGAACAACATATACCATTCCTAGAACTCCTGTTACAGGTGAGTAACGTGTTTCTAGGGACATGGATATGTTGTTCATCCACACTATCTGGCAGACTCCTACCAGTTCTCTGGGAGAAGGGAGGCAAGGCGCACACCCCCTACTTAGGAAATAAAGACTGGAGAACCGAGGCTCCAAAACCAGCATCCCAGCGTGACTCAAGGTCGATGTGGTCGTGGGTGATGAAGGTGTGTGCTGACTTCTAGGTAGCAGCCCTGCAGATTTCCTGAATAGGGACGTCCCTGGAAGCAGCCACCGATGCAGTGGTATGGCAGGCAGAATGAGCTCTTATCCCTCTGGGAGGCTCCATGCCCGCCAACCTATAGCAGAGATCTATGCAGGAGGTGACCCACCTGCCTATACGTCTGCTTGGCTGCAGGTCTGCCAGGTGCGGCTTCAGGCGTAGGAGACAAACAGCTGGCGAACCTCTCCCTGAACTTCAGCCGTCCGCTCCTTGTAGTAAGCAAGCGCTTATCTAGGGTCCAAAGTATGGAGCCTATATTCGGCCTCCGAGGTGTGACTAGGGTAGAACCCGGGCAGAGTCAGCACCTGGTTAAGGTGAAACTCTGACACCACCTTCGGAAGGAATTTCGGGTGGGGGCGCAGGACAACCTTGTCCCTGTGGAAGACCATATAAGGAGACTTGCTGGAAAGCGCCTGGAGCTCTCCCATCCTTCTGGCTGACGTGATAGCCACCAAGAAGGTAGTCTTCCACGACAGGTGAGAGATGTCACACCTGTGCATCAGTTCGAATGGCTTGCCCATAAGCTTAGCCAATACCAGCAGTAGATCCCACGGAGGTGGAGGTTCTCGCACCGGAGGGGATATGTGATCAAGGCCTTTGAAAAAGCGCCCGACCACCTTTTCCTGAGCCACCGACTGCTTCCCGGCCCACGCCCAGTACGCAGAGATGGCTGCCAGGTGCACCTTAAGGGTCGTCGACCGAAGCCCTTGCTGACAAAGGGACCACAGGTAATCCAGAATGCTTGCCAAGGAATAGGAGGAAGGGTCCAGGCCCTTGCCCTGACACCAAATGGAGAATCTCTTCCATTTGAAGGCATAGCATTTTCTGGTTGACTCCTTACGGGACGCCTCAACCATGTTGAGGACCTCGTCCGAAAGACCCAAGGCCTGGAACTCTAGCCACTCAGGAACCAGGCCGTCAGGTGCAGGGGTTGAAGGTCAGGATGGAATACCTTCCCCTGACTGACTGAGATCAGGTCTGGGCAGGCTGGAAGCCACCTCGGGAGCCTGGAGCTGAGACTGAGGAGATCTGGATACCAGAACTGGCGGGGCCAGTCTGGGGCTACCAGAATCACCTGCGCCTTGTCTCTCCTCGCCTTGAGAGGCACCTTGAGGATCAAGGGAAATGGGGGAAAGGCGTAGAAGAGGCCCGGGGTCCACGGCCTCGAGAAGGCATCCCCCTGTAGAGAGCCCTGCTGAGGGGGGGCCGGCATGAAACAGTCTCAGCTTCGCATTCTCCCTGGAGGCAAACAAGTCCACCTGAGGCATGCCCCAGTGGGAGAACAGATCTTGTACTACCTCCGGCAGGAGAGACCACTCGTGGGACGCAGCCCCTATCCGGCTTAGGGCATCGGCCAGAGTGTTGGAGGCTCCTGCCACATGGATGGCAAGGAGAACCACCTCCAGGCTGCGCACGAGTCACCAAATGCGGAGAGCTTCCCTGCACAGAGGCATGGAGCGCGTCCTGCCCTGGCAGTTTAGGTAGTACATGGTCGTGGTATTGTCCGTCTGGACCTGAACCACTTGACCCCTTATAAACGGAGCGAAGGAGTGAGGACTAGACAAACCGTTCGAAGCTCCAGCGGGTTGATGTGGCATTGGGACTCCTGAGGGGACCAGAGGCCGTGCACTCTGTGCTCCCCCAGATGGGCATCCCAACCCATCAGAGAGGCATCGGCCGATTGAGAGACTGTCGGATCTGGGCGGACAAACGGGATGCCCTCCTGCAGATGTGCTGGAACGGTCCACCACTGGAGAGCGTTCCACATCCCCTGGGTCACTGTCACTAGCTGATCAAGAGGATCGAAGTGCTGTGACCATTGGCTGGCCAGCCCCCATTGAAGGGGACGCATGTACCAACGGGCCCAACGGACCACGGTGGTGCAGGCCGCCATGAGGCCCAGGAAGTCCCGGGTAGGGTGCAATTGCCCAACCAGAAATGATTGGGCAAAGGAGGAAAGAACCTCAGCCCTGTCCGCCGGAAGCTGTGCTCTGGTTCGTAGAGAGTCAAGCTCTGCCCCGATGAATTGGATCACCTGCTTTGGCACGAGTTCCGACTTGGCCTCGTTGATGAGGAGGCCAACCTGACAGCAAACCTGGAGGGCCAGATCTCTGGACCGCTCCACCTCCATTCTTGAGGAGGCTGCAATCAGCCAGTCGTCCAGGTAGGGGTACAGTCGGACCCTCCGGCGCTGCAGGAATGCTGTCACCACTGCCATGCATTTGGTGAAGACCCTGGGAGCTAGGGAAAGGCCGAAGGGCATGGCCCGGAACTCGTAGAGGGATCACTCTGCCCTGAAGTGGAGGAATCTCTGGCGGGACAGACGGATTGGGACGTGAAAGAACGTGTCCTGGAGGTCCAGAGAACAGAACCACACGCCTCGTTCCAAGGATGGGATTATCTGAGCCAGAGTGACCATCCTGAAGGTACGAGACCTTAAGAACCTGTTCAGGTCGTGCAGGTCTAGAATGGGGAGCCAGCCCCCCATCCGTTTTGGGACCAGGAAGTACCTGGACACAAACCCCGGGTCTGGTGAAGGATTCGCCACCTTCCTGATCACCTCTTTTTCGAGGAGCAGGGTGATATCGGCTTGGCAAGCCAACAGAGAGGCTGCGGAACCCGTAGCCCCCTGAGGGGTGACGTCTCGGAAGGGTGGGGCCTGCTCGAACTCCAGGGGCAGGCCCTTTCCTACCACCTCCAGCACCCAGTGGTCCATGGTGATAGCGGACCAGGTTGAAAGGAAGTGGCGGAGCCATCCCCCCACGGGGGGAACCCGGGGGGGAGTGCCGATGCTGGGGGCGACACCCCTCAACCTGTCACTGGGCAGGTTTGGAGGAGGGACCGGCCAAGGGACCTCCTGGGCCTTTACCTCCCTGCTTCCTGTTAGAGGAAGCCGCAGGCTTGGCTTTGGGGTGCCAAGCACGAGCCTGCTGGCCCTGATGCTGGTGCTGTTGGGCCAGACGTGCCGCAGGCGCAGAAGGGCGAAAGAACTTGTGTTGTTGGCAACGGCCCTTGTCTTTCTGGGCGGAGGTGACAGAGTCCAGAGTGGCATTGGACTTTTTGATCCACTGGAGGTGACCTTCCACTCCAGGGCCGAAGAGGTCAGTCCCCAGGAAGGGGACATCTGCCAGTTTATGCTGGGTATCCGCTGTAAAGGTGGATATCCTCAGCCATGCTCTGCGGCGCATGGCCACTGCGGCGCGAACTGATCTGGCACAGGAGTCTCCAATGTCCAGAGCCATTTGGAGCTGCTGTTTGGCTATCGCCTTCCTGGTCCTGTACCTGCTTGACCCGTGGTCTGCAGGTCGGCCGAAATGAGGGATCACCTCATCCAGGGAGCCCATGAGGGTGTGGTGAGAAGTGTGCCATCAGCACGGCCGAGCTGGGCTCATGGAGGCCAAGGGAGGACGAGCGCACACCTTGTGCCCGCATAGTCCAGCTTTTTGACTCCTTGTCGGGGCTTATCCACATCCATAGCGTTCCTGGAACACTGAAAAACGCTATCGGTGACCAACCCCTCAGCGGAGGGGTGTTCTGAAAAACCAGACAAAGAGCTGGTAGGGACCGCATACTTCCTGGCCATCCTGGCCGAAGGTGCAGGACAGGAAGCAGGCCACTGCCAGAGCTCCAAGGCTGGGCCAACAATGGCTTCAGCTACCGGAAAGGCCTCTGTAGGCGAATTCCCTCAGTCCAGTATCTCCGTCAGGGGATACTTGGCCCACTTGGATACGGGCTCGAGCTGCATCCCGGTGGACTCCGAGATGAGCCAAAGCAGACCCATAAAGGACGAAGGGCTCTGGTCCATTGACTGGCCCCCAGAGGACTCCAGGTCAATGGGCCTGGAGAACAGGGAGGAGTCGTTGTCGGACTCCGAGGAGTCCGCGAAGAGCTGCCTGGGGCCTGAGCCACCCTCCACCTGCTGAGGACAGTCGTGAGTGAGGGTGACTGACAACCTGTGCGGCAGACCCTGACCCGACCGAGAGACCTTGGTCGGCACCCCCCGATTTCGGCTGTGGAGGTTCCACCACAATCGGTAGGGCAGCTGGTTCCAGACGAACAACTGGCCCAGGCTTGGGCACCTTGTCTACAGTGAGGGGTTGTTTCGGCCGTTCCGGTGACAGCCACTTGATGGCCGGGGAAGGCGACGACGTCGGCTTGTTCCTAGACAGAAGTAACTGCTGCCACATTAGGTCCTCGTAGCGTCGACGCAATTTGCGCCGAAGCCTCTCCTCTTCCGAGGAGAGAGACGAGGACGAGCGGCGGTGCCACTTTACTTTGAAAGCCGACCGCCAATGTCGGCGGGATCGGCTGGACCGAGATCCTCGGTGTTTCCGAGGATGGGTCTGGGAAGGAGCGGGGGACACCCGTTCTTCCCTTGGCTCGGAAGCCTTGACCGGGGACTCCGGCACGGGAGGTGCAGGCAAGTCCTCGGTCTCCACTGGGGGAACTGGTGAAGAAGGGTTGTCGGCTTCATCAGTCGACAGCCCGTCCGACGGGTCGAGAAAAATCTCGACGGTGTTGACGGGTGTCTCGGCCGGCTGACCTGACGGGGACACCATGAAGCCAGCAACCTTAGCCGCAACCTCGACCAAGTCGGTGTCAACCATCCGAGGAAGGGACCTCCCGGCCTCCTCTGACGCCGACGGTGGGACTTACCTTTGAGTCCTCCTTTTTGGACCGAGAAGAAAGTCCCGATGGCCCCTCTCCCTTCATGGAAAGGGACTGGCAAAGCTCTTTAAAAGAAGCTGAGTAGGAGAATCCCAAAGAGAATGGGATAAATGCCGTGAACGAGGAAGAAGAAGATACCGCCTGGGCCGCCTTCCTCGAGGGTGATCATCTACTCGAGCTGCTCAGTCGAAGCCAGTTGCCGGACAAATACCAACGGGTTCTTTGACTCTCACCAAGCAGTAGCGCTTGGGGCGTCCAAGTTGTAACCGGGCAGTGCGGTCTTCCAGGACGGTGGCTGAAAACGAACGGCATAACTTGCAGGCCTGTGGGTCATGGTCTAGGCCGAGGCAGTGGAGTGCAGGTCCATCCAGGACATTTTCTGCCCACATGGGCACCGCAGAAAACCGGGAGTCGATTTGTCCATCGCAGCCGCAAGGGAGTAATGAGACCGAAGTCTTGAAAACTTAAAGAATGAGTTTCGGAACCAGTCTATACGCAGAGCGTTAAGGAGGGAACCTGAGCTTCCAAGTGGTAAGGAAGATCTGGTGTCATGGGGCGGAGCCAAGAGTTTTACCACCCAGGTGGGTGGGAGGAGCCAGCTTGAAGACCTTCCGGCAAGATTTAAAGCAGCAAGGAACCTGCAAGACGGTGTGGATGAACAACATATTCATGTCCCTAGAAGTGAAAGTCCTGTTGAAGATTGAATGATTTAGCCTAGCATAAAGTAACTAGTCATAAATTTAACTTAATAATGAGGGAGAAATCCTTTGAAAAAAAGAGACACAAATTAGACTGAAAAAGAAAACAGTCAAGAAGAGTCCTGGGGGGAAGATGTCAGACTCGGGAACAGGGAGATAACCAAAGAGTATATTTGTTTAAATTTTCCACATAAAAATCTAATATTTTGTGAAATTACTTTTTGACATGTCTGTATTTTTACTGTCTGGTGATCTTACACAAAGTATTAAGTCTGACACAACAGCAGATCTCAGATGAGCTGAAAAACTAGTCAACATGCTGTAATAACCTCCTTTGCCTTTTTTCCCCTACAGGTATTGACCGCAAAAAGGAAATCAAATTCAGCCTGGCATGGTCACTCAATTGCAATAGCAAATCACGGACTCTAGTGGCAGACAGCCTATTTATCATGCTAGTTTTTACAATATTCTGGGCACTGAAGCCCCTTTCACAATCAGTTGTGTGGACTGGGGCAGTTAATAAAATGCAGCCAATGACAAAAGATTTGTGATATTTGTTAATGAACCCCCAAAGAGTTTGCATGTTGTCCCTTGAGTACCCTTCCCTCACTGCAAGTGGCTTCAGCAGTTCCCATTCTGCCTTAATGCAGTCTGCATCCACAAGTGGTGGCGCCACTGTCTCAAAATGTGTTGTGTCTGCTCTTGACCGTAATGATCAAGCAGCTCCTGAATTTGTTAATTTCCCCAAGTTTAAAGTTTGTTTCTGGAAAGACTGCTGACTGGCTTAAGACCCAGTACTCCAAAAGCAGTCAACTACTTTCCGACATACCCTGGGAATCTCTCATTCAAACTGGCAATTAATTGGTCAATCAAATGGTCCTTGATTGCAAGGTTTTTGCCTCCCCTCTACACGATGCCCCTTAAATACCAGCCTACCCTCCTCATCTTGCTGGATATCCTTCTTCACATCACAGGGATACATTTTGTCCTTGGTACCAGTTTTTGTTTTTTTCTGAATCAGAGAAGCAGTTGTCCAAATTCACTTGGACCATTGAGATGTCCAAATTTCTTTTCTGAAGCACATTTACAGTGCTTGCTACAGTAAAGTTATGCGGTACTGCGACATGATAAGCAGTGCGCAACTGCAGTACCTACTGAATAATGTATAACGTTACGCGCAATCTGGCGCTGTGCCGATCAATCACTGTAGCAACCACTGTAGCTGTGTAATTATAGAAAAAACATTCACTAGCATATACAGTAGGTTGTCATTATAAAGTCATATTTGGACATTTTTAAGGCATAACCTTTCACTCTAGCATCCGTTTAATTGCAAAAAAAAAAAAAAATTAGAAGAGAGTCAAGGGTGTGTTGTACAGTCTCAACAGCTTTGTAAACTGTTATCCACCTCACATCATGGACCTCCTTTACTTTTAGAGTTGGCTCCTTCAGCATTTCTTGTATTTGTTTCAGTTTGTTAACTCTTTTGGCTGATCTTCTGAAGTGGTAGAAAATACCAGTTGGAACCTCTTGGTGTTCTTTTAGGTAGGGGACAGAGTCTGCTGCTTGTGAACTATATAGTGCAACCCTATGAGCAACACTGTGAATATTTACTAGCATTGGGTTTTTATGTAGCATGTGACCAGCAACGTCCTCCTCGGTACCTATTATAACCTTTACTCCGTCACTTCCCAGCCTCAGTCACTTTTGTCATGCTAATGTTTTTGACATCAAAGAATTGTTTTTATTCCTTCTAGATCCCTGCTCCAGTGGCATCACAGATTTGTAACATTTCTAGGAAATGAGTAGATGGAACAAAACCTTCAGGATCAAGCACCCTAGCACACAATACTAGTTTTTATGGCTGTGGCCTGCAGCCATCCTGCTCTAGCTTGAAAAAAGGGCTTTCTGCAGAATACATTTTTTTAGTACTTTTCAGTGCATTCTTCCATAACTGCAAATCCCTATGGCAGTTAAAAAATACTCCCTTCTTTCTTAGTTGCTTTTCTCTGACAGCAAATGTGCACACTTTCCAAACAAATCTAAATATCTTTAAAACTATTTAAGGTACACAAAAACAACCCATATGAAAGCTGTTCAGGACAAAAAAGACCTTTCACATGATTGTAGTCACTAATCTGAATTCTTTATATTTTGTAAAATATGGTCTTCCAAGCAACCTCTTTTTTTCTCTCTCTGTGTGACCACAGTAGGAATCATGCCAAACAAATGTAAATATCTTGGAAAGTATAGAGGTTACCAATATACAACCAATATGGAAGTTGTTCAAGACAAGACGACCTTTCAAATGAAGGTAGTCACTAATCTGAATTCATTAGATGTTTTTTTAACTACAGCCATCGAAAGGTGAACACTGTGAAGAAAAATGAAAATTCAGATAATCAGATGGCCATAGGTTACAAAATATAATTGGTGCAGCTTAATGAATAGGCTCATTTGAAAGGTCTTTTTGTCCCGAACAACTTTCGTACAGATTTATTATCTGTAACTTGTATACTTTCAGAGATATTTACATTTGTTTGGCATAATCCCTACTGTACTCCTAAACAGCCTCAGCTTTGCAAATTACTATGCCAGTTAGGTGAAATTCTAAACAAGACAGCATAAATTATATCAAAAGAAAGCTATCCCAAGGTCAAATTTCACCTACTTGAAAGTTCACTCCCTGAGAAAACCTATAAACCAACTGAGGCATCATTTTAAAACCATCTGTGTGCGTCTGTGCTAGCATTAGTAAATGACAATTAAAAACACAAGGAAAAATAAGCTTAAAGAGCAGCTGACACCTTCAGAAGAACTTTAACATAACAAAATATTTAAAGTTCAGCTTGTATGTCACATTAGTTCTTTATTCCTCCTCCCCATTATTTATTGCTGAGGTCAACTGTAAGAAAACAGGATTTTTGCTCCTGAAGAGTTCATCTATTTCTACTGCTGTCTCCCTACCCGAGGTCATAATGCACTGCTTCTGACATAAGTTACTCTCATGACAACAGACTGTGATGTCACAACAGAGCATTATGACTTGCAGTGGGGAGTAAGTACTGTTTTCCACAAAATCTCTCTCTCTCTCTTCCAAAGTATATATCTGTGGGATGTGCCACGCTCTTTAAAATCCTCCTGGTGCATGGTCTTTGCCCAGGAACACTGATGCTCATCCACAAACCACTTAGCCCTACCTGAAACTCCAGACGGCATTCCTCCCACCCTTTTCCCCAAAAAGCCTCTGCCATTCCTTCAGGGTTACACCAAATGAGTCTCCAATCCCCAATGAACTGCTAAAGACTCCCAACTTTAACTTTAAATTCAGCACAGTTGTGGTGAAAAGGGTCCTGACCAGTGTGATCTCGCCTTATCTAGGGCACACACGCCTCAGACAACTCCCTCAGAGAATACTCAGATTCTGTACTCACAGATTAGTTGTTCCTTCCTCCCAGTGACAGTCATGGAAAAAATAAAGGCACCTTTCTTTCTCTGGTAGCTGTCGGATTCTACTCATTGTTCTTCCTTAAGACAGCTGTGAACTTCAGGGGACTGCCCCTTGGATCCACAAGAACTGAATTCCATCACACTCCCCCTGGAGTGAAACTAAAGAGTTGCAGGAAAACTGAAGATTTTACCAAACTAGGGTGGGAAATATCAGGGCTCTCTTTGACAGAGCCCAAATGGCATACCTCCTGCCACTCTGCCACATTTGAACTTACTGATAAACATTCTAAGCTCCCCAAGAGCAGCTGACTCTAAAATGGTTATGCTGCTGCGAGAGTTTTAAATGACATAATCATCCTTCTCTTAGGCTAGCTGAGTAAACAATGATGTAATTATGTAGAAAGCACCTAATGAGCTCCCCACCAGCTGCCTTTTCCTACCTGCTTAAGACTAGTGCTAATGGGATTCTAGTAACCCAAGTGGACTGAGTTATTACGTGGTTATGTCAGCACCACCATGCTGCGCAAAGCTGAATCTGGGCAAACTGCACATGCGAGTATCAGCCGATTGACAGGCGGGCCGTGCCTTGAAGGTGGGCCAAGCTTCTGCGCCCTCCGAGGTCTTCACGGTGACCCTGAGTAGAGTCACCTTGGGCTTCGCTGGCCTCTCCCCTGAAGGCCCAGCCTTAGCCTGATCTTTTTTGGGATGCTCACCTGAGCCCTTGGATCCACGGGCTGTCTTGGGAGAAGGCCGTTGTGAGCGGGAGTGAGACCGGGACATGGCCCGGTGCCAAGACCAACTACGGTCCTTTTCGCGGGACCGCTTAGTCTTGTCCTTTTTCTTCTGCTTCTCCCCCGAGGTGTGCACTTCCATCTTCTTCTTGAGCAGGAATGCTTTCAAAGCCTTCAGGCGGCAGATCCAGGTTCGGCTCGTGAATTTCTGGCAGGCCGAACAGGCTGCAGTGTCGTGGTTAGGCCCGAGGCAGAAAACGCACTGCCCATGACCGCTCTTCGATGGGATTTGTGACGAACCGCACTTATTAACGTGGGCCCGCTAAGCAGACCGATGCCGCGAAGACATGCGCAGTAGACCGTCAAACTGTGGAGAAACTGCAATAATCGGGAAAACAAGAACTTTTGCTGGGTTGGCAAGCCAAGACGAGCAGGAACTCTTCACGTGAGCGGGACGTGGCGGGAAAAGAACTGGGGTGGAGCTGGGTCTGCCCCTTTTATACCTCAGCTGACGCCGGGGTGGAGCCGACGTCGGGGGCGGTCCCTGTTGGGTATTGCTGGCTGAGAAGTTTCTGGAGGGTCCTAGTGCTGCGGTATAGTCCTAATTGTGATAGCCTGCTGCAAGAGCTCCCACTCGAAGTAAGATCACAGCATATTCTGTTCACTGCTCTTGCCGCTCCTAAAAGCTCTCCATAGCCATACTGGCTCTGACCAGAGTTTGTTTGGCTCTAGTGATGTCTGTGCTCTCATCACAAACTAACATGATGTGTGGGCTATTTTCTAATTTTGTACTTATCTCCTGATGGATTACCAAGGCTATGCATTCCAGGATGTCACTGTTTGTAGTTTCTAATCAACAAGATGCATTTTTTGCCACAGACAGTTCGTCAACAAAAGGACAATCTAAACTAGACAAACATCAAACTAATGTATTTATGAACTCGTAAGTTTTCTTTAGCCATCCAATAAACACTTTTCATGGCCACTAGAACAGCTTGTTCTTTTTTCAGAAATAGTTTTTCTGAATGCAGGCTGCAAATCTCCCTGCATATTTTCATCTGCCATAGCATCTTTGAGATCTGCCAAGTCAGCATGCCTAGTTAGGGTGCTTGTCCTGAAATCGTCAGTGCCAGCAGTCAGTGTATTTTGTTTCTTTCTACTGATGCACATAGAATAAGTCATTACATTTTTCTCTGAATTATATCTCAACCACCTGTACATGGTGAGCCAGAAGTCCTGAAAATTATTGTTTTTATGTGCTACACAGAACTGGGAGGAAGGGATATGGGGCTCCTTTCCAGCCGGCCCTGCCCTCGAGCACCCAGTGACCGTAGGGGCTCCGAGCCGCCAGCGGGCGGGCGGCGACCGCTCAGCCGAAAAGGGAACCAGGAGGCTGGGAGAGACAGCCAGAAAGCCGGCCCTGCCCTCGAGCACCCAGTGACCGTAGGGAATCCGAGCCGCCAGCGGGCGGGCGGCGACTGCTCAGCCGAAAAGGGAACCAGGAGGCCGGGAGAGACAGCCAAGAGACAGCCAGAAAGCCGGCCCTGCCCTCGAGCACCCAGTGACCGTAGAGGCTCAGAGCCGCCAGCGGGCGGGCGGCGACCGCTCAGTCGAAAAGGGAACCAGAAGGCCGGGAGAGACAGCCAAGAGACAGCCAGAAAGCCGGCCCTGCCCTCGAGCACCCAGTGACCGTGGGGCCCGAGCCGCCAGCAGGCAGGGCGACGCCAGCCGAAAAGGGAACCAGGAGGCCGGGAGAGATAGCCAGAAAGCCGGGCCCTAGGGGCTCCGAGCCGCCAGCGGGCGGGCGGCGACCGCCCAGCCGGTAAGGGAAACCAGGAGGCCGGGAGAGACAGCCAGAAAGCCGCCCTGCCCTCGAGCACCCAGTGACCGAGGGGCCGAGCTGCCAGCGGGTGGGCGGTGACCGCCAGCCGGTAAGGGAACCAGGAGGCCGGAGAGACAGCCAGAAAGCCGGCCCTGCCCTCGAGCACCCAGTGACCGAGGGGCTCAGCCGCCAGCGGGCGGGCGGCACCGCCAGCCGAAAAGGGAGCCAGGAGGCCGGAGACAGCCAGAAAGCCGGCCCTGCCTCGAGCACCCAGTGACCGTGAGGCTCGAGCCGCCAGCGGCGGGCGGCGACCGCTCAACCCGAGGGAACCAGGAGGCTGGGAGAAGCCAGAAAGGCCGGCCCTGCCCTCGAGCACCCAGTGACCGTAGGGCTCCGAGCCGGGCCAGCGGCGGCGCTGAAATGGGTAAGGGAACCCAGGAGGCCGGGAGAGACAGCCAGAAAGCTGGCCCTGCCCTCTGAGCACCCAGTGACCGTGAGGGGGCCTGAGCCGCCAGCGGGCGGGCGCACGCCAGCTGAAAAGGGAACCAGGAGGCCGGGAGACAGCCAGAAAGCCGCCCGCTCCCTCGGGCACCCAGTGACCGGAGGGGCCCGAGCTGCCAGCGGGCGGGTGGCAACCGCTCAGCCGAAAAGGGAACCAGGAGGCCGGGAGAGACAGCCAGAAAGCCGGCCCTGCCCTCGAGCACCCAGTGACCGTAGGGGCTCTGAGCCGCCAGCGGGCGGGCGGCAACCGCTCAGCCGAAAAGGGAACCAGGAGGCCGGGAGAGACAGCCAGAAAGGTACGGGAAAGCCGCATCCAATCAGAAGGTGACTGCTAGCTGAGCCTTGCTTCCGATTGGTGCGCCTTCCCCATTGACTTTTGCTTTGCTTGCACCTCCAAAACTGGCCAGGATTACTACTCTTTTAATGTAAAATTCTCCCAAAAAGAGCTGTTTTTGCCTTTTTGTTACTGTTTAAAATTTTAAAATGTCTTCTTGCATACTGTTTTGTGATTACAGTCCTTTGGTGGGACTTGTGCTGGGCTAGGCATAAAACTGTCCCCAGTCTTTGTTGTGCAAATATTTTTTAGCACCATTTGCAGAATCTCTTGATTGCTGCAATCTAGTGCTTTTCTGACTGCCCTCTCCTCTGTCTCCTCCTTTCCAGCCAGCCTGCCTTGAGCACCCAGTGACCGTGAGGGGCTCCGAGCAGCCAGCGGGCGGGCGGCGACCGCTCAGCCAGAAAGGTACGGGAAAGCCGCATCCAATCAGAAGGTGACCGCTAGCTGAGCCTTGCTTCCGATTGGTGCGCCTTCCCCATTGACGTTTGCTTTGCTTGCACCTCCAAAACTAGCCGGGATTTCTACTCTTTTAATGTAAAATTCTCCCAAAAAGAACTGTTTTTGCCTTTTTGTTACTGTTTAAAATTTTAAAATGTCTTCTTGCATACTGTTTTTGTGATCACAGTCCTTTGGTGGGACTTGTGCTGGGCTAGACGCAAAGGCGCCGAACCCCCCCAGTCTTTGTTGTGCAAATATTTTTTTAGCACCATTTGCAGAATCTCTTGATTGCTGCAACTCAGTGCTTTTTCTGACTGCCCTCCTCTGTCTCCTCCTTTCCAGCCGGCCCTGCCCTCGAGCACCCAGTGACCGTGGGCTCCGAGCCGCCAGTGGGCGGGCAGCGACCGCTCAGCGAAAGGAACCAGGAGGCCGGGAGACAGCCAGAAAATGCAGAAGGCAAAAATTTTGCCCCCGATATTTCTTTTATACACTTTCCGCGAATCTCCTATCTTCGCCCATAGCTAACTCCTAGCCAATACCCGAGCTCCACTACTCACTACCTTTGGTATTTTAACCTAACTACCTTCCACTATGTTACTGTTCCTCTTAATGCTGCTCTGCCTCTCACCTACCTCATATCCTGAGGATGAGACCGCAGCAGCCCATGCCCTGGTGATTAAGGCGGCTATTCGAGCTGGCCCCCCTCTAGTATCCCCAGTGGATGTCTTTCAATTCCTCAAGTATACATTACCGCTTCTGCACTATAATCCTTGTGGTATCCCACAAAAAGGCTCACAACCAGTTCTGTACTTCATATGCCCCCTGCTCCATTCTTGGCACTACAATGCCCCCCTATATCCGTCCATTAAGCTGGTATTTTATGGCATTTTTATAACCATACAGCAGGCTCAGTGCCTCTAAACACTGATCCCAAGCAAGAAGAGAAAACCTCTGGCTATTCCCTCCTTCTATCACTTGAAGCCCTCATTAAATTAATTTTCTTTCTGCTGATCTGTGCTGGCACTGTTGAAATCAATCCTGGACCCACAGAAAGCTCTATCTCCCCAGCAGATTTAGCCTCCATGAAAGGCCTAAATTTTCTCCATATCAACGTCTGCAGCCTCCTAAAAAAGTTCTCACTAATACAGGCCTGGGTTGCACACACCTTACCTGACTTTCTGGTAATCTCCGAAACATGGCTCAAACCTGCAACAAATGACAGAGAAATAAATCTTCCTAACTATCAGCTCTTCAGATCTGACCGTCCATCTAGGGGCGGTGGGGTGGCCATTTATGTTAAAGCAAATATCTCTGCATCCTGCCTCAATATTACATCACAGCCAAGGAATACAAATGCTTATCCTTAAAATATCTCTTCCCAATATGTCATCTTTTCAATTGATTGGCTGCTAGGCCCTCAGCAGGCCTTAAATCCCTATCCCACCTGGGAACTATAATTAAATTAGGCCCAGAAGACACCATTATTTTAGGGCGACCTGAATTTAAATTGGCTAGCCAACGCATCTGCACCACTAGTATCCTTTTGTGACACTCATGGATTCACTCAATTAATTAAAGAACCGACAAGGATTAACCCAAAAAACAAAAGTAACAGCACACTACTGGACATTATGTTGGTTAATAAGCCTCATCTGTATTCTCACGCTGGAGTGCTACTCAGCGATATAAGCGATCATTGTCCCATAGCTGGCATAAGATCATCATTCAAGCCATCCAACCCAGCAAAATTTCTCCCAAGAAGGTCTTAAAAGAACCTTAATATCATAGGATATCTCCATGATTTGTGTCACACCACACGCTGGCAAGAATTCTACCTCACAGCTTCCATGGAGACAGCCCTACAGGTCTTAAATATTATCATAAGTGCCCTCAATACACATGCACCTCTCACCAGTGTCAGAACCAAGCTCAAATCTTGTCGCTGGTTCTCTGCTGATCTTAAATCCGAACTGCTTGCAAGAGATAAGCTCTGGAAAAGGGCAAGAAAGACCAAGGATCCAAATGATTGGCTTCAATTCAGAAAAGCCAGAAATCTCTGCACAAAAAAAGTGAGAAATGCCAAGGCTGCCTTCTACATAGCTGAACTGGATGCCTCCTACCATAACCCTTCCAGATTCTGGGGGACCATAAAGGGGATCCTAGGACAAGATTCTACCCCTGTCTTACCACCCAAAGTGCACCTAAATAATGTGGATATCACTGACAAGCAAGAAATCTTGAATGCCTTCAATAATCACTTCACTACAGCCGGCCTAGCTTTCGACTCCTCTCCAGCAAATCTAATGCGGTCACAATTAAACTTCCAGTCTACTGAGGGACAAAAGGCTGCTTCCACATTTTCCTTTAAGCCAATACTATTAAAACAAGTAGAAGACCTACTGCTCCATCTGGATACAACTAAAAGCTGGTGCAGACTCTCTGGACCCCTATTTTCTAAAAGTTGCATTGCACCTTAGCAGCCCCTAACTCACCTTTTCAATTTGTCCTAGCCACTGGATCTACTCCTTCAATATGGAAGACAGCTCAAGTGTTTCCCTACTTAAGGCAGGTGATCCCATGGACCTCAACTACTATAGGCCCATATCCATCTTACCAGTATTGTCCAAAATGCTTGAAAAATTAGTGAGCATCCAATTAGTGCCTACTTTGATACCAATAATCTCCTTAATCCAGCTCAATCTGGGTTTAGATCCATGCACAGCACCATCTCTGCCTTAGCAATAGTTACAAATGATTGGCAGACTGAGTTAGACAAAAAGAATAATATCTGTGCTGTATTTCTGGATTTAAGCAAAGCCTTTGATACTGTGGACCATGAACTACTAATCTCCTCTCTGCATTCCTTAGGCCTCGACTCTGTCTCTCTTAATTGGTTCAGATGCTACCTCTCCGGTAGAACACAGCAGGTAAAAAATGAAGGTGACCTATCTACCTCAAAACCACTCCTAAGAGGTGTACCACAAGGTCCCATCTTGGGCCCTATCCTCTTGCCATTTACATCAATAACATTGACTCCAATCTCACCAAATCTAATATTCACCTTTTGCAGATGATACTGTCCTATATGGCAGTAATCCTACACCAACAAAGGCCTGTGTGAACTTTACAATCTGAGTTCTCTGCTGCAGCACAAATTACTAGAAAAGAAGCTCCTATTAAATGCCAAGAAAACGCAAGCTATGTTCTTCTCCACCAAGACCTTCTCTTCCACTCTCTCACCAAATACCCTTCCCCAATTATCTACCATCCTTGGTGATAGTCTGGAATATGTGGATAAATTTAAATATCTTGGGGTTTGGACTGACAACAGACTTGACTACACTAGCCACATTGAAGAGCTCCTGAAAAAACTCAGACAGAGACTTGGCCTATTCTACAGGATCAAACACTATCTAACCAGAGATTCTAAACAAAGATTAATCCTGGCATCGTTCCTATCCCTCATTGATTATGCTGATTTCCTATATGGTCACTGCTCCCTTTCCCACTTAAATAAATTGGATACCTTGTATCATAGAGCTCTTAGATTCATTACAGACCTTCCTTCAGCACCCACCATTGCTCTCTCTATAATGCAGTCGGTTGGACATCCCTACATCATAGAAGAAACAAAATGCTGCTTTATGGATCTACAACGCTCTGACAAATAAACTACCATCCTACATCTCAGATTGTTTTACTCGGGTTTATCCAGGCCATATGCCCTAAGGAATAATAGACTCATCACGCTGAAGATACCACAGATTACCTGTGCCGGTATGGGAGGGCTGCAATCAGCTACTCTCTAGCACTTATCTGGAACTCTCTGCAAAAGACCCTGAAGTTGAATACCTTCATTCCAATAGCATCCTTCAAAAAAGCTGTACACTAGTCTCTTTCCAGAGCCATGCAACTGCTTCCACAAGGCCTAGTCCTTTCATACCCCCTTTTTTCCCTACCCCTTTTGCACTTCCCTTAATTTGTTTTCTAGCTTTCTCCCAATTTCTACCAGACTTTCCCCAAAATCGCATCACCTCCTGCTTAATCTTTCAGTCCTGTTTGTTTTTCTTCTTTTATTATAACCCAGATTCATTGGCTCACTGCCTTGTATATATGTGAATATTTTTTGCACCTGTTCATTTATAAAGTCTTCGTTTTTGTATTCAATCTGTATCTTGTATTTGTACCTTTATATTGTTATGACCAATCAGGTCCATCTTGTACATGAGCTATGCTCAATGATGCTCGCCTGAATAAATAAGATTTTGATTGACTGATATGGGGTTCACAAGCAGCAGACTTGAAATCCGGTTGGCACTGTCAACAGAAACACTATTTATTCCCAACTGTTTGTCTGCAACAGACAACACAGGCTCCTCAGAGGATTGAACTGGCACCTGTTCACTCGCTTTTGTACTTTTTCTAGAAGACCCTGATGCAACAGAGTCCCTTAGGTGCAGATGTAAAAAATGTTTAATGTCCACTTGTTTGCCATGCTGATTTAGCAATCAGTCCTTTTTAATTTTTCTCTGTAAATCTTTTAACAATGATAAAGAATATTTCCTTCTTTGTAGTTAATGTGTCATTTGACTAAGTTGTCTGATGTATGAAATGTACTGTTTTTACACTTAAGTTTAATAAAATAAAAAGTCTGTAAACCACCTGTGTCTGAGACTTTTTAACACCAAACAATGTGAAATACAAACAAAAAGTCATTAGTACAGAGGGCTATGTCGTGGGGTGTCACAGGTGGTCTGGGGGACTCTTAGTTTGCTCAGGGAAGTGTATACACAGTCACTCTTCTGTTTTAATTTCTTTCTTTTCTTTAAATTCACTTATTCAATCTGCTGTGGCTTTCCCTGCTGCTAACTAGATGAATACAAGAGAGCTCCCCACCCACACACAGATTCTGCAGCCCTTCATACACCTCTCTGCTTTAATTCTTTTCCCTATTTTTTTTTTTATTAACATTTCTTTTCTTTTTAATTCACTTCAATCTGCTTGACTTTCTAAGCTCAGGCTATCAAAAACAGATGAATATGAAGAGAGAGCCCCTCACACTCCTCTGCTTTAATTCTTTTCCCTGCAGATATTTCTCTTTTTATTTTACTTTTTTAATCTGCTGTGGCTTTCCCTGCATGCTGCCAATAGGTGAATACAAGAGAGAGCCCCCCCCCCCAGATTCTGCCTCTCACACTCCTCTGCTTTAATTATTTTCCCTATATTTTTTTTATTCACTTCAATCTGCTGTGACGTTTCCAGCTCAGGCTGTCAAATTAGAATATGAGGAGAAAGTCCCCACACACAGATTCTGCTCCTCACACTCCTCGGCTTTCATTCTTCTCCCTGCAGATATTTCGTTTTTTTAATCTTTTTATTTCACTTTTTATGGCTGTGGGCGGAGCCTACAGGAATTTTAGGATCAATCTGCTGCCTTAAAATGCCTGATCGTGGCACCTTCCACTGGACTTTTTGAAGTATCCTTCCAAAAGTCCAACAGAGCTTGTAACACTCCACCACGTTCGGTCGCTACGGAGTAACAACCATACTATTTCGGCTGTTACTTCCATATTCCTGGACAAAAACTGCGCATGCACGCCTCGTGCGCATGCACAGTTCTGCTGGCACTGCTATCTTGTGAATAGCAGAATGCATTCAAAGCAACTACGTATGCGCGAATGCCGCACATGAGCAGTTGTGTCGCCATCTTGCAGATGGCACTCCTCCCACAGCTTCTGTCCTCCCTGCTCCCTCCCAGCACTGGCAGCAAATAAAACCCTCCCACTACTGCTCTCCTCCCTGCTCCCTCCGTTCCCCATCTCGATGCCGACATCAGGGTGCCCAATCCCCGTGTTGGCATCGTATACCCCCTCCCAACCCATGTCGACACTGGAAGCCCACACCAGTGTGCCCAAATTTATGTTTTCTCCCCTCAGCCGACATCAGGGTGCCCAACTCCCATGTTGGCACATGTACCCCTCATGTGGCACTCTGGGAGCCCATCCCAGTGTGTCCAAATTTATATCCCCACACTGACATCGAGTGCCCAATCCCATGTCAGCATCATGTACCCCCCAACTCATGTGGCACACTGGGAGCCCACCCCAGTGTGCCCAGATAGATTTTTTCTTTTTTTTTTTCCTGTAAAAAAAGAAAACTGTTCCAAACATATTTTTTTTCTACCTGCAAAAAGAAAACGGTCCCTCGTCGTCGCCCCAGTCCCCACTCCCACTGAGCACCCATCTCCCCGCACCCTCCCCATACCCCACACTAACCTACAGAGGTTGACGCTGACATCTTCTCTGGACTGGGACACGTCTGCACTCTTCAAAGCCGAACTGCAAACTGAAGAATCAAAGATAAGCATGGTATAATGGCAGTCAAAAGGGTTTTCAACTTATGTTGATACATCAGCCATTTTTAGGAATTTGGGCCCCAAATTTTCAACATGGGGTTCTTGGGACCCTCACCTCGTGAGCTCTGTCACTGTCATTTCGGTCCCGAAAGATGATTTAATGCGCTATGCGGAATCACCTTCGGATCGATAACAAAACAACAGTGCTACTTGTTCATGAGAGTGGTGTCCCAAAAAGCCGCGCTGCAAATCTGGTGAAACACCTAAAATATGATCATGCTACGAGTGTGTTGCGCAGTTCCCACGACGCCCTAACTTCACCAATTTTTTTTACATTTTCACTCCGGATTTTCAACACTGCCACTTTTGCACACCTCTTTATTAACAGTACAGCTGTAATTTTTCACATCCTGCCCGAAGCGTGTTTTCACACCTGTGGCACAGAATGTCGCGGCTGCTCTGCAAAATCACCTTTCGGGACAAGTGAATGAAATGACAGTGACACTACTCATGAGATGGGGTTCCAAAAAGGCCACGTTGGAAATCTGGTGAAACGACTTCAAAAAATGGCCAAGATACACCCGGTTGTTCAAAATGTTCTATGCACACATGTAACTTTGGTCATTTGACAGCTCGCCACAGCTATATCGGCTCTGGCTAGACCTTTTTCAATCTGCTGTGGCTTTCCCTGCCTGCTGCCAATAGGTGAATACAAGAGACAGCCCTCCATACACACATTCTGCCTCTCATACTCCTCTAATTCTTTTCCCTGCTATTTGTTTTTCTTTTCCTTTTAATTCGCTTCAATCTGTTATGACTTTCCCAACTCAGACTGTCAAATTATGTGAGAAGATTACAAGATAAAGAGAAGAGAGCCCCCTCCCCACCCACCACCAGACAGATCTGTCCCTGAGATTCTTTTATTCTTTTCCCTAATTAATTCACTTGCAAATCAATTTTCTATGTCTTTCACTGCTGCCTGTTCTCCTTGGTCAAGGAGACTGATTTACAGCCACCACTGCTCTTGCACAGTTATTTTAAAGAGATTCACCAGTCTCAGCCCTTGCACCTGATATATAGGTGCCTTACCTCATGGACAGCACATCAAGATACAGATGCCCCAAAATAATCCATTTATTTCACTACAGTTTTATTTGTAAAAATAATTTTACCGGGTCCCAAGACTTCCGGGTCTGAAGTATGGCCCCCGCTCCGCCCCTGCGCTCTGCTAAGTTGTGACGTGATGCCAGGGAAAGCGTGGGAACAAGCGTCATTATAGTGTATGTGCAGCTGCTTTTCTAATGTTTTTTTTACATGGTATTGGTCAGTTGGTGATAAAACATGGGCACTAGTTGATTAACAAGGCCCTTGTTACAATTTAGCAGAGCGCGGGGGCCGTACTTCAGACCGGGAAGTCCTTGGGACCCAGTAAAATTATTTTTACAAGTAAAACTGCAGCAAAATAAACTGATTATTTTGGGGCATCTGTAGCTTGATGTGCTGTCCATGAGGTGAGGCACCGATCTATCAGGTGCAGGGGCAACTTTCATTACATTGGTGAATCTCATTAATTCTTTTCCAAGTTATTTTTCCATATAAATATTTGCGTTTTCTTAAGAGAACACCCTGCCTCCTCCGATTTGTAGTAGAACATCATTGAGGGCAGAGGCCCCCATAGCTCTACCTTGCACTAAGTACTGTGCTGCTGCCCTTATTCTCAGTTCAAATAATATTTATTTCATTCAATCCAAATTTCATATCTTCTCTGGCTCTCACAGCTTTCAAAGTACGACTGATGACATTTTTTGTAGCACCCCAGACCAGTTGCGATCAGATCACACGCTAGTACAGTGCTGCCTGCTTTCACATCGAACGTCCAGAATTAACTGCGCAACCAACAGTCAAGCCTGTCCGTAGAAGTTGATCTGTACCCATAATGATGTCTCGCACACATCACATGGTACAGATCAGAAGCATCCATCCTTGCATCCATTCTGTGGCTGAATATTTTAAGAAACGCCCCCAAGGTGTTGCGAGTCAAAGTAAATGATGTCCTAACACCTCCCGACTTAAGCATGCCTCTGGACGTTTGAGGCAGCCGGTGCCAAACACTGCTGTGTGACACACCCCAAGGGGCGTTCCTCGTCAGTCCCAGCCTCAGAAACACACCCCCAGGGATGAACGCGGCTCAGTGCTGGGTCAGTAAAGTGCGGTCATGCTGGAGCACTACAAAGTGTGCTCATATTAATTAAAGTGACAGGCGTGACAAAGGACCCAATGTAGCACAGGCAAGAGGGACAGGCTTGCCGTCGGGCATCCCGTGGCCTGAAATAAACACTGTGCTGCTCTTAGGTATTGGATTCCCTCACTCATGATTGGAACTGGAACAGAACATGGACACTCTGCACAAAGACCTTTAGTGCTGTTAATCTAAAAATGGTACAGTTTAAAACGTTACACAATCTCCTTTATTATACTCCTCATCTTATGCATAAAATGGGTCTCTGTGTATCTCCTGATTGTTCCAAATGTAAATTGTCTAGGGGATCCTTAATGCATACGTTTTGGAATTGTCCACTGACACAGGGTTTGTGGGACGAAATTAAAAGATATTTTATGGGGTTACCAGATGTAGTAAATCGTATTACTAAAGAATACTCCTTCTTATAAAGAGCAATGTTGTTATAAAGGAGGAATATTCCTCCTTTATAACAACCCCCCATCCTCCCATTCCCTTAGATCAACCGACTCCCGCACCCTAGTAGTCCACCGCAGATCCACCCTAATCGGCCAATCCGGTTACTCTTACTGCCTCTCAAAAATTTGGAATTCCCTCCCCCCCTCAAATCTGGCACTCATCCTCCGCCTACTCCATCAGAGCTGCCCTCAATAATTACCTTGCACCTAGCTGCTCCTGCCATGTCCCTCCCTAATTCCCTCCCCTAAGCCCTAGATAAACCATACCCCTCTACCGTCACCTTCATTGTATCCTGTGCATCCACACATCCCAAATTAGGCTCTCCTTTCCTTCCCTTAAATTGCTCCCCCTTTCTGGCCTCCCTTGATCTCTCACAGAATGTAAGGGACCCCGAATGCTTCCCATGGGTCCATGCATCTTGATGGACTATTGATTAGGCCCCATCCCCTCCAAAGGTGCGATTTCTCTCCCCCTCAAGGGTTCAGTTCTCACTCTCTTCCTTGCCTATCACTCTCTTAATCCCCATCTACTGACCCTCCCCAACCCCCAGGCAAATTACCCGCATCCTGAAAGGTCCTTTCTTGGGTTAGGTCCTATTCCCCCTCCTAACATTTAAGTCACACCTCCTCCTCCTCCTTCTCTTTCTCCTCCCTCTTTAAATCCCTACAGCCTTATCCCCCTTTTTGTGTAGCCTCATAGCCCCCTTGCAGGGTTCCCCACATCCTGAAGGGGTCTCTCTGGGACACTGCCTATCCCCTTCTCTCAGGTCCCCCCCAGTCCCCTTGCAGGGTTTCTCGCATCCTGAAGGGGCCTCCAGGGACACGACTCTTCCCTCTCCCCCACCCTTTCCTCTTCTTTTCCTCCTTTTCTTTCACGTAAACACTTGTTTACTTATTAACCCGGCACTTATTACTGACCACTCTTTCTACATATTATGCGCAACACTGTTTGTATCACCTGCCTTAGAACTGTATGTTACAGTTGATCTTGTAACTTGAATGCAAACTGAACACAACTCTTCACCCTCCTCCTACCTCACCCCTCCCTCTCCTTTCCCCCTTTTCTTTCACATAAGCACTTGTTTACTTATTAACCCGACACTTATCACTGTCCACTCTTTCTACCTATTATGCGCAACACTGTTGTAACACTGCTTGTAACACCTGTCTTACAACTGTATGTTAACATTGGTCTTGTAACTCGAATGTTTAATGTCTCACTCCTATTGTACCCTTCCCCCCAGGTTGAACCGAGAGATAAGTGACTTATCGCTCAGTGTGCCTTCCTGGTGAAATATTTCAATAAATAAATACATCATTGGGCATATCAATGATTTACAGTGCTGGACCCTTGAACAGAAATATTCTTTATTACTAACTGGATTTCAGTCAGGAATATTATCCTACTGGCTTGCTTGTCAGATACTATTCCCTCCCTACCTGAGTGGAAATATTGCCTTCTGGAGATTCTGTGCACAGAAAAACTAGCTCTTTGTATGCGTGAACAGAGGTGAGACAGGCCCTGAGGTGGGGCAACTCTCTGCATGAAATCCCATACAGAGGAAAGCAGGGCCTGGAAATCGATGGTCACCAGCGCAGAAAGAGAGCCCTGTAGCACCAACAGGGGACATTCAGGTCCTGGGGATGGCAGGGAGGGCTGAAGGAGTGACGGGATGGGGCAGGTTGAGGGACCAACTGAGGGACCTGAATCCCCGTCGCAGGAACCTGAGGCATCGGCAGAAAGGGTCTGAAGCCCAAAAACCCATTACTACTGCTGACTCCAGCCAAGCCGGTGTTGTGCCCGGACTATGGCTCTGGGGGGAGGGGGCATTCAGCAGGAGCAGTTGTATTGGCGGGGGCAAAGAAAACCCTGACAACGATGAGCTAGTGTTGGTAGAGGGGAAACTGATGAGCCACACTGCCAAAGTCTCTCTCCACCCCCCCCCCGTGCCTGAAAGGGTGAGGGAGGCAGTGGTGATAGTCGGCTGGAGTAAGGGAAGGTAGCCGACAATGAACCAATATTAAGCGGAAGAGCTCTGGCAGAAAAAGCTGCCAAAGCCGCCCTAGCAGACAGGGTGTGGGTGGCAACAGAGGTCTTCGCTGGTCTGCTTGACGAGCCCATAGCAGTCAGTGCTGAAAGCGGCGACCAAGATTGTTCTCAGGTGGGCATGCCCTTCTCCCAGTGGCGGAGCTGGTGGATGGGGCCAGGGAAGTGGAAGGGCTCCTAGACTAAAGCTCCTTTTCCAGAGTGGCGACTTTCTGCTTTATCAGGAAGGACTTCAGCTCTTTCAAGCAATGCTGCTGGGTAGCTTGATTGAAGTTGCAGATCTCGCAGGTCTGGATGTCATGGTCGGCATCAAGGCAGCAGACGCAAGCATCATGGTCATCCACGTCAAAAATCTTCTGCATGCAGCTGCAGCAACAGAAGAGGTTATCGGATCTAGGCATAAAAGAGAAAAAAATAGGAAGAATCACTTTAGGGAATAAAGTGATTAAAAACTAGGATGAGAAAATAAAAAGAATATTCTAGAAAAAAATGACAGTTGACTGAAGCAACGGTGCTCAGTGGAGCCCAAAATGTGATGGTTGGTGGGAAAAGAACTGAGGAGGGTGTGGGGCCGCCCACTGCTATATAGGGAGGATGCTGGTGTGGTGACATCTCCGTGGGTGGCCCCAGAAAGACTGCTAGCAAAAATGCTTCAGTGTGGCAATGGTGCCTAACTGCTATATTTCCTAAGGAGTGACCTGCCGCAAGAGATGTCCCCGAAGAAGAGCCTAAGGCTCCAGCTATCAGACAAGCTTGGAAACAGCAGGTAGACCATCCTAGAGAAAGAGACAGAAGTTACAGAGCTCTACTTCTTAGGGGTACAGAGGGTGGGATGGCATGGCCTGATGAAAGAGACTCTCTTGAAGATCTGTTACGTTAAGTATGTAACTTCTATCTTCTTTGAGGTTATCTCTTATCAGTTCACACCTATGGAATGAGTACCAAGCAGTACTGACAATAGAACAGTCTGGGTGGCTGGAGCCTACAGACCTAAGAAAGGAGGCCTTGAAGCCTGACTAGGCCAAAACCTACCCTATTTCGAGAGGCAACATCCAGACTGTAGTGTTTAGTGAAGGTGTGGATAGTGCAAGAAAATCATAAAAGTTTACTTAAATAAAAACATAGTAAATTCTATAATTTGGAAAATCTTTGAACTGCAGACAATACCAAAAATAACACTGGATGGTTTACAGAAAACACTATATACTGTTGTTCTAACCTATACCTTATTCTGACGTTTCAAAGTAGAGAAAAGTGTACTTTTTGAGAATAACCTCTCTGTGTAGGTGAAGAAAAGTTCTTTGGAAAACACAAAATTTGTTGTAGTTAAAAAAAAAAATCAGCCTCAGTGTCCTTTTTCAAAATTCAGGGTTTCTCTTGAAGAGTGAAGTCCTTCTTCCCAAATTCTGACTTAAAATCAGAATTTCCATTTAGCATGTGAAAAATCAGTCAGCACATCCATAGGAACATTAAAAAAAAGGATTCAGACATATCTTGCAATATCCCGCCCTCCTAAAACAGAACATGGGGGAAGACACCTCTATTGATGGCACGTTTTCCCAGTTGTTACAGAGCCAGTATGCGAGATATGCTGTCTGCATTCCCATTCTTAGACCCAGGCCTATGCAAACTCTCCATGTTATAAGCCCAGAAGGCGATACTCCATCTCAGAAGTTTTCCATTCGTTTTTCCAATTTGGCCCAACCATACTAATGGGTTGTGGTCCGTTTGGACCTTAAAATGCCTCCCATAAAGGTACCATTCCAGTTTTTTAATGCCCAAACTAAGGAGAGACATTCCTTTTCTACTGTTGCATAGGCTTGTTCCCATGGAAGAAGCTTCTTGCTTAAGTATACAATGGGGTGCTCTCTCCCGAATGGATACTTGGCTGAGTACTGCCCCTATTCCCACATCTGAGGTGTCCATCTGTAACACAAATGGCCTGTTGTAGTCGGGACTAGCCAACACTGGGGCCCTACACAGCAAGGTTTTCAGCTGTGTGAAGGCCTGTTCACTGTCTGCATCCCATTTTACCCTCCTAGGTTTATTCTTTCTCAATAACCAAGATAAAAGAGCGGCCAGGGAGCTGTAGTTGGGAAATTAGTTACGCACGGACTTACCGCAACAGCAGATCTTCACATATAGGACTGCGCCCCCTGGCATCAGGACCACATGACAAACTTCTAGCTAGCAATCTATTGTGGTTGACTGCCCGTGACGTCACATGATAGTACGTCAGCATGACACTATATAGGGGGCAATCCCCATGCTCGCCCTCCAGTTCTCCTGCCGGAAGACCCCTGAAAGGGGAACGGGAGAAAGGAATATACTCCTTCAGCCCAGAGCTGCTGAAAAAAAACCCAACCTGGAACAGGAAAGGAAAAACAGAAGCTAGTGGAAGGTGGGAGGGAAAGAGGTGACCTACTGCAGGAACTTCTCTTGAAGATTTACTGTTATGGTAAGTTCTTACACAACTGTAATATCTTACTTCGAAAGGGTTCCTTCAGTAGGTCTTCACATATAGGACTGACTACCAAGCAGTCAAGAGAACAGAGTCGGAGACTGAGGTCCGGGAGGTGGAAAAGGCTAGACCCTGGTTAGGACAAGAGGCCTTGAAAGAAGGCAAGACCAAAGCCAGCCCTGTGTCTAGAGGCAATGTCCAGGATGTAATGCTTGGTGAAAGTATAGACTGTTCTCCAGGTGGCCGCAGCACAGATATCAGAAGCGGACACGTTCCGAAAAAAGGCAGTAGAAGCGGCCATACCGCATGCAGAGTGTCCTTTCACCTCCCCCGGAAGGGGCTTCTCGCACTTTTGGTAAATGAATGTGATGCAGTTAGCCAACCATTTGGATAGGCACTGCTAGGAAATCGCTGTGTCCTGGCATTTATGTGCGAAAGCGATGAACAACTGGTCAAACTTGCGCACCTCCTTTGTTCGTGAAACGTAATAGCTCAGAATTCTGTGCACATTCAAAGTGTGCACAAGGTATCCCCCCCATTGGAATACTCAGCGTAGTAAACTGGCAGTTGAATATCCTGGTTCAACGTAAATTCCGAAACCACTTTCAAAAGAAACGAGGGCTTAGTCTGCAGAGCCACTCGATCTCTGTGGAAAATTAAATAAGACTCCTTGCAAAGAAGGGCCTGAAGCTCTGAAATCCTTCAAGCTGAAGTAATCACAACTAAAAAGAGTGCTTTCCAAGACAAACAGCGATTATCACAGCTTGCTGCTGACTCAAAAGGGGGAAAAGTATGCTTCTCTAAAACAAAGTTTAGATCCCAGGGGGGAACCAGACTACAGATTGGAGGTTTCAAGTGGAGGATCCCTTTAAGAAAGATTTCTGAGACCTCCAACTGTGCAAAGTTTTTGCCATCCTCCGAAAGGTGGTAGGAAGAAATAGTCGAGAAATGGACCTTCAGAGAGGAGTAGCCGAGGCCTGAATCACATAAATGCAAGAGGTACTCTAGGACCTGGGGAGCCGGGCAAGAGAATGGGTCCAGGCCCCTGGCCGTTGCCCATATGGTGAATCTCCTCCACTTCATAGCATATGTTGTTCTGGTGGAAGGCTTGCTGGCCTCTACCAAGACTTGGGCAACTCGTGAGGAGACCCCAAAACGCCAGACAGCTACATCCAAAGTTGCCATGTGTAAGTGGAGAGATTTGAGGCACAGATGCACCAGGTTGCTCTGCTCCTGCATCAGAAGGTCGTGAAGGAGAGGTAGAGGTACTGGAGATTCCAATGCCAGCTGTTGAAGCAGGGGGAACCAAATCTGCCAAGGCCAGAGAGGAGCGATAAGAATCATGCAAGCTCCCTCTGCTTGAAGCTTCAGCAGACCCTTCTGCAGGATTGGAAAGGGAGGAAAAGCGTACAGGAACTTCACTGTCCAACAGAGAGACAATGTGTCTCGCCAAAAAACACCAGGCCCAGGAACGAGAAAGCAAAAGTTGGGTAGTTTTAGGCTGGATGGGGAGGAAAAGAGATCTTTTTCTGGCCTCCCCACAGATCGAACAGATCTACTACCTCCTGCTTTAGTTCCCACTCACGAGCCAGCGCTATGGTGCAGTTGAGACTGTCCGCCAGAACGCTGTGAACGCCTGGGACATGGGGGCTGTTGTCAGTAACAGGCCATGCTGGACTTCCCAGTACCACACTCGCATCGCCTCCCTGCAAAAGAGGTACGACTGGGTGCCTCCCTGTTTGTTGATGTACCGGACCATGGCTATGTTGTCGGTCTGGACCCAGAGTGTCCCCAAGCATAAGAGGGTCGGGAATGCCTGGAGAGCACAGAGCACAGCTTCCATAACATTTATGTGCAAATGAACTTCTTGCGGAGACCATCTCCCTTGGGTTCGGTGGTCTCCTAGGTGGGCTTCCCAACCTTGACCCGAAGCATCCATCAAGAGGGTCATGGAAGGAGGAGGGGGTGAAAGGGGGACCCCAAGGAGAGGTTGGACAGCTTCTGCCACAGGAGAAGAGCCCTCTTCATGCTGCTGGAGACCAGGACCCACGTCATCCGAGCACTGATCCCACTGGATCCGTAGTGTCCACTGGGTCACCCTCACATGCAGTCTGGCCAAAGGAACTGTGGGAATGGCCGCCGCCATTAGTCCCAGCAGACGGAGAACAGAGCGGGCTGTGGTCCATCGAGAGCTGGCTACAGCAAATGCTTGTTGTATCAGGGTATCTGCTCTGTCCCAAGGAAGAAAGGCCCTGCCCTGTACTGTATCCAGCACTGCACCGATAAATTGGAGGTGCTGGGAGGGTGAAAGATGGGATTTGGGGCAATTCGCCGTGATGCCAAGACAGGAAAAAAGGTGATGGAGAGCGACTCCTGCAGACTGCCCTGAGACGGGGCTTACAAAAGCCAGTCATCCAGGTACGGGAACACGTAAATTCCCCTGCGGCGTAGTAAGGCTGCTGCCACCACTGCCAGGCACTTGGTGAAAACCCGAGGTGCCGAGGAAAGGCCAAAGGGGAGAGTCCTGAATTGACAGTGGTTCCCTGAATGGAGAACCAGAGAAAACGGTGGTGGGCCGGGAGGATAGGGATGTGTAGACAGGCATCCTGCATGTCCAGCGAACACAGCCACTGATCCTTCTGGAGCAGGGGCAGGAGTCCCTGAAGGGTTAGCATAGAGAACCTCTTGTATTCAACGAAGAGGTTCAGCAGGCTGAGATCTAGAACGGGTCTCAGATCATCCATCTTTCTGGGCACCAGGAAGAAATGTGAGTAGTACCCCCTTCCTTCCTGTGCTGGAGGAACCGGCTGTATGGCTGACTTTGACAAGACAGCCTGGATTTCCTCTTGAATGAGATGAAGATGACTTGATGGGTAATGGGACCGAACCGGATAGCTATCCAGGAACTTTATTGAGTGACCTCTTGCCATTGTCTGTAAGACCCAAGCATCTGCTGTTACCGTCACCCACTCTCTGAAATGGAGGGTGAATCTTCCCCCCACCGGCTCCATTAGAAGAGCTGGAGGAGGTAGAGAGGACCTCCCCAAGTCAGGAGGCGGACGTGAGGGCCGCTTCAGTACCTCTTGCGGTCTTTTGGGATTTGACTTGGGGAGTCTGGGCACCAGACCCCGTGGCCAGACGCTTGCCCTGGCGTCTGGCCTGGGACCAGAGCGGTACATAGAGCGGATGTCCCTAAGGGATCTGTTGCTCTCCTGTAGCTCAATGACATCTTTAGCATCGCTGCCAAACAGGACGGAACCCCTAAAGGATGTGTCCAGGAGGGTGATTTGGATGTCTTGTGCCAGACCCGCCACAGCAGCCATCTCAGGCAGACCCTCGAGGCAGTGCAATGGGCCACCTAGTCCATAGAGTAATAGGTGGCTCACAATGCATGGCTAAAGGAGGACTTGGTGAGCCTCACCTTGTTGAGAAGTCTGATCCTGACATCCTCATCTGTGATTGACTGGAGCTCCGATTCCAGATTGGCTAGAGAAGATTTCTGGAACAAAATCATGTGTGCCACATAACTCAGAGACCTAATGGCGCAGGTTGAGGAAGCGTAAACCTTGCGGCCATATTGGTCCATTTGTTTGGACTCTTTGTCCGGAGGAGAGGCTCTTAGATGCTTTGGCTGAGCCAACCTGTCATGGGCTGCTGTGATACAGCATAGTTATGCGAGAACTTACCGTAACGGTAGATCTTCGAGAGAGGTTCCTGCAGTAGGTCATCACATATAGGACTGAACCCCTTGGCATCAGGAACACACAGCCAACTTTTCCAGCAATGCCTGGTGGGGGACCACCCACCCGTCACATGATGGACGTCTGCATGACCATATATAGTGGGTGGTCCCCAAGCCCGCCTTCCAGTATAAGCTCGATACACCTTGCCCCCCCCACCCCCACAGAGAGACCGAGCGTGTCACATGAGGAGGAGCAACTGAAAGAACAGAACAGGACCAGCCTAAGACAGTAGGCCCGGCAGAATGGCGAGACCAAACCTGGCCCTATGGCTAGAGGCAATGTCCAGGCTGGAATGCTTCATGAGGGTATGGACCGAGCTCCAGGTTGCTGCCGCACAAATCTCTCCTGCAGAAACATTCCTTAGGAATGCTGCAGAGGTAGCCATACCTCATCCCCCAGAGGAGGTTGTCATGCTTCTGATAAGAGAAGCAGATGCAGTTAGCGAGTCACTTGGATAGACACTGCTCAGATACTGCCGATCCCAAGGATCTGGAGGCAAAGGAGACAAAAAACTCATCAGACTTTCTGGATTCTTTGGTTCGGCAGACATAACACCTCAGGATCCTATGTACGTCCAAAGTGTGAAAGACAACCTCCCCCCTATTCGAGTGAACAGGATAATAAACTGGGATTTCAACCATCTGGTTTAGGGTAAACTCAGAAACCACCTTGGTAAGAAAATACAGGTTACTCACCTGTAACAGGAGTTCTAGGAATGGTATATGTTGTTCATCCACACTTATTGGCAGGTTCCTTGCCGCTTTAAATCTTGCCGGAAGGTCTTCAAGCTAGCTCCTCCCACCCACCCGGGTGGTAAAACTCTCGGCTCCGCCCCATGACGCCAGATCTGGCCCGCTGAAGCTCAGGCCAGCGCCGAAGCCGAGGTCGGTGGAATTAGGATGAACAACATATACCATTCCTAGAACTCCTGTTACAGGTGAGTAACCTGTATTTCTAGGGACATGGATATGTTGTTCATCCACACTTATTGGCAGACTCCTAGCAGTTCTCCGGGAGGAGGGAGGCAAGGCGCACACCCCCTACATACTTACTTGGGGAACAGAGATTGGAGAACCGAGGCCCCAAAACCAGCATCCCGACGTGACTCAAGGTCGATGTGGTAATGGGTAATAAAGGTGTGTGCTGACTTCCAGGTAGCAGCCCTGCAGATTTCCTGGATAGGGACATCCCTGGAAGCAGCCACCGATGCAGCAGTATGGCGGGTAGAATGAGCTCTTATCCCTCTGGGAGGCTCCATGCCCGCTAACTCATAGCAGAGATTTATGCAGGAGGTGACCCATCTGCCTATCGTCCGCTTGGCTGCAGGTCTGCCAGGTGCGGCTTCAGCAGGTGGACAAACAGCTGGCGAACCTCTCCCCGACTTCCCCAGCCAAGCGCCTTATAATAAGCGAGCGCCTTCTAGGGTCCAGAGTATGGAGCCTATATTCGCCTCCGAGGTGTGCTGGGGTAGAACACCGGCAGAGTCAATACCTGATTAAGGTGAAACTCCGACACCACCTTCGGAAGGAATTTCGGTGGGGCGTGAGGACAACCTTGTCCCTGTGGAAGACCAGGTAAGAGACTCGATGCTCGGCGCCTGAGTTCTCCCATCCTTCGGCTGACGTGATAGCCACCAAGAAGGCGGTTTTCACGCAGGTGGGGAGACCACACCTGTGCATTGGTCTGAATGGCTTGCCCATGAGCTTTGCCAGTACCAGCAGTAAATCCCACGGAGGTGGGGTTCCCCGCACTGGAGGGGAATGATCAAGGCCTTAGAAAAAGCGCCGACTCTCTTTTTCCTGCGCCACTGACTGCTGACCGCCCGCCCTGCAAGCAGAAATGGCTGCCAGGTGCACCTTAAGGGTCGCCGATCTAAGCCCTTGACTAGATAGGGACCATAGATAGTCCAAAATGCTCGCCACAGGACACGAGAAAGGGTCCAACCTTTTTCCCGACACCAAATGGAGAACCCTTCCATTTGAAGGCATAGCATTTTCTGGTCGACCTTACGGGACGCCCAACGACGCTGAGGACCTCGGGCCGGAAAGACCCAAGGCCTGGAACTCTAGCCGCCAGGAACCAGGCCGGCCAGGTGCAGGGACTGAAGGTCCGGATGGAACACCTTCCCTGATTGACTGAGAGCAGGTCCGGGCGAGCTGGAAGCTGCCGCGAGTCCTGGAGCTGAGACTGAGGAGATCTGGTACCAGAACTGGCGAGGCCAGTCTGGGGCTATCAGAATCACCTGCGCCTTGTCCCTCCTCGCTTTCAGCAGGACCCTGTGAATCAGGGGAACGGGGGGAAAGGCGTAAAAGAGGCCCGGGGTCCACGGCCTCGAAAAGGCATCCCCCTGCAGCGAGCCCTGCTGAGGGGGGCGGGCATGAAACAGCTCAGCTTCGCTCTCCTGGAGGCAAACAGATCCACCAGAGGTGTGCCCCAGTGGGAGAACAGGTCTTGTACTATCTCCGGCAGGAGAGACCACTGTCGATACAGCCCCTATCCGGCTCAGGGCATCGCCAGGGTGTTGGAGGCTCCTGCCACATGAATGGCCAGGAGATCCGCCTCAGGCTGCGACTAGTGACCAGATGCGGAGAGCTTCCTTGCATAGAGGCAAGGAGCGCCCCGCCCTGGCGGTTTAGATAGTACATGGTCGTGGTATTGTCCGCCTGGACTCGGACCACTTGACCCGGAGAACGGAGCAAAGGCGGTGAGAGCTAGGCGGACCGCACGGAGCTCCAGCAGGTTGATATGACATCGACTCGTGGGGACCAGAGGCCGTGTGCTCGTGTTCCCCAGATGGGCACCCCAACCATCAAAGAGGCGCCGGTCGATAGAGAGACCGTCGGCTCGGGGCGGACAAACGGGATACCCTCCTGCAGATGGGACGGAACGGTCCACCACTGGAGAGCGTTCCACATCTCCTGGGTCGTCCACACGCGCTGGTCCAGAGGATCGCAATGCTGTGACCACTGGCCGGCCAGACCCCACTGGAGGGGGCGCATGTGCCAGCGTGCCCAACGGACTACGCTGGTACAGGCCGCCATAAGACCCAGGAGTCGCAGGAAGTCCCGGGCAGGGCGCGATTGCCCAACCAGAAATGATTGGGCAAAGGAGGTAAGAACCTCGGCCCTGTCCGCCGGGAGCCGTGCTCTGGCTCGAAGAGAGTCGAGCTCTGCCCCGATGAAGGATATCACCTGCTTCGGCTCGAGTTCCGACTTGGCCTCGTTGACCAGGAGGCCCAGTTGAGAGCAAACCCGGAGGGCCAGATTTCTGGACCGCTCCACCTCCAACCTGGAGGGGGCTGCTATCAGCCAATCGTCCAGGTAAGGGTACACCTGACCCTCGGCGCCGTAGGGAAAGCTGTCACCGCTGCAATGCATTTGGTGAAGACCCTGGGAGCTGAAGAAAGGCCGAAGGGCATGGCCTGGAACTCGAAGAGGGATCCCTCCGCTCTGAAGCGGAGGAATCTCTGATGAGACGGACGGATAGGGACATGAAAGAACGCGTCCTGGAAGTCCAGAGAACAGAACCACACACCGTGTTCCAGAGATGGTATTATCTGAGCCAGAGTGACCATTCTGAAGGTTCGAGACCTTAGGAACTTGTTCAGGTCGTGTAGGTCTAAGATGGGGCGCCAGCCCCCCGTCCGTTTCGGGACCAGGAAGTACCTGGACACGAACCCTGGTTCTGGTGAAGGGTCCTCTATCTCTTTTATCACCCTTTTCTGAAGGAGGAGGGCGATGTCGGCTCGACGAGCCTGTAGAGATTCTGGGGACCCCAAAGCCCCCCGAGGGGCGACGGCTCTGAAGGGTGGAGCCTGCTCGAATTCCAGAGGCAGGCCTCTTCCCACCACCTCCAAAACCCACCTGTCCGTGGTAACAGCGGACCAGGCGGAAAGGAAGTGTCGGAGCCGTCCCCCCACGGGGGGAACCAGGGGCGAGGTGACGGGGATGGGGGTGACACCCCTCAGCCCGTCACTTAGCAGGCTTGGAGGAAGGACCAGCCTGGGGACCACCAGGGCCTTTTCCTCCTTGCTTCCTATTAGAGGAAGCCGATGGCTTGGGCTTGGAATACCAAGGTCTAGCCTGCTGGCCCTGACGCTGTTGTTGGGCCAGGCGTGCGGCGGGAGTAGAGGGACGAAAGGGCTTAGGCTGGGGCTTATGACCCTTGTCCCTCTGCGCGGACGAGACCGAATCCAAGGTGGCATTGGATTTTTCGATCCTCTGGAGGTGGCCTTCCACTCCAGGGCCGAACAGGTCTGTCCCCAGGAAAGGAACGTCCGCAAGCTTGTGCTGGGTATCCGCGGTAAAGGTGGATATTCGCAGCCACGCCCGCCGACGCATGGCCACAGCGGCCGCCACTGACCGGGCACATGAGTCTCCTATATCCAGAGCAGTCTGGAGCTGTTGTTTGGCTACTGCCCTGCCCTGATCCCGCACCTGCTTGACCGTAGTCTGCAGGTCAGCGGGAAGATGAGGGACTGCCTCATCCAGGGAACCCAACAGGGCATGGGAGAAATGTGCCATGAGGACGGCCGAACTGGCCTGACGAAGGCCGAGAGAAGAGGCAGCATACACTTTCTCGCTCCGAGTAGTCCAATTTCTTGGACCTTTGTCGGGCGGTTTGTCCACGCCCTGGCATTACTGCACGCCGGAAAACACTGTCCGTGACCAGCCCTTCAGCCGAGGGGTGTCTCAGAAAACCCGGACAGAGAGCCAGTAGGGACCGCGATACTTTGGCCATCCTGGTCGAGGCGCAGGAGAGGAAGCCGATTTGCCAAAGTTCCAGGGCCGGGTCGACAATGGCTTCGCCACAGGAAAGGCCTCCTGGAGAACTCTCTGTCCAGAATCTCGTGAGGGATATCTGGCCCGCTTGATACGGTTCAAGCTTCATCCCAGTGGATTCTGAGATGAGCCTAAGAAGTCCTAGGAAGGACGTAGGCTATCGTCCACTGACTGCCCTCAGAGGACTCTCCAAGTCAAAGCGCTTGGAGAACAGGAGGAGTCATCCGACCGACGAGTTGTCGAATAGCTGCCTGGAGCCTGAGCCACCTCCACTCTGCCGAGGCTTTGTCAGGCGTGAGAGTGACCGACAGCTCACGGGAAGGCCTTGGGCCAACCGCGACTCTTTCGCCGGGCCCCAACTGTCGGCTGAGGTGGAGGCGGTTCCACCACAATTGGTGGGCAGCTGAAATAGGTCGGACAACTGGCCTGAAACAGGCCCTCGACCATCATTTGGTCCGTGGCAACCACTTAATGGCCGAGAAGAGGCCTGAGCCGCTTTATTGGCCAGAAAAATTTGTTACATGAGGTCCTTCGATTTTCGGGCGTAGCTTACTGAAGCCTTCCTCCTCGCCCGAGGAGGAAGAAGAGGAAGAGCGCGACACGCCGTCAGCGTGCCGACCGAGACCGCCTATGTCGACGGAACGGCTGGACCGCTAAGATGTCCAGACCGAATGGTGAATCTCGCTAAGGCCGAGGTCGGTGAGGCGGGAGCCGAGGATCGGCGATCCTCGTTCGGTCGGCAAACCGACGGCTCCTGATTCACCAGTATGGAAGAGCCGACGATATCCTCAGCCTCACCGGGGAACCAGGAGGAGGAATCTCAGCCCAGCCGACACCTGCCTAACGGGTCGAAAAATCTCGACTCGCTCGGGCAGGAGTCTCAGTCACCTGGCCTGACGGGGCACCGTGAAGCCAGTGGTCAAGCCGAATTCAATCGAAGTCGATTGTCGACGGTGGGAGGGGGGGATCTTTCCCGGCCCCAAGAGCCGCCGACGATGAGATTTCATTTTAGACTTCTTCGAATCGGCGAAACGGACTGAAGAAGTAGGACCCCGCCTTTAGTTGAGAGGGTCAAGCAAAGCTCCTTAAAGGAAGCTGAATATGAGGTCCCGAGCGATAAGAGGGACAAAGCGCCGAGAAGAGAAGCCGCTGCCTGAGCCGCCTGCTCAAGGCTACCAACCTCTAGTTGTTCGCTGATCCCGCAGCCGCGAAACCGCCAGTCGGGCCTCTTTGGATTTGACCGGAGGAAATCTTCTTCGGACGCCCCAGATGTAAGCGGGCAGCCGGTCCTCGAGGACGAGCCGAGAAGGAGGAACACAGGTCGCAAGCCTGGCGGGTCATGCTCGGCTAAGGCATAAACGACGTGGAGTGCGGGTCCGTCTTGAGACATCTTCTGCCCACAGGACATCTCCGAACCTGAGTCGATTTGTCCATCGCAGCTGCCAAGGAAGAAGACTGAGAAAAGTTATAAAAATGTTTTTCTTTTTTAAACCGAAGGATTTTAGGCCCAAAACTTAATTGCAGAGCGTTAAGGAGGGAACCTGAGCTTCCAAGCGGTAAGGAAGATCTGGCGTCATGGGGCGGAGCCGAGAGTTTTACCACCCGGGTGGGTGGGAGGAGCTAGCTTGAAGACCTTCCGGCAAGATTTAAAGCGGCAAGGAACCTGCCAATAAGTGTGGATGAACAACATATCCATGTCCCTAGAACTTAGGATTTGTATGCAGGACCGCCCGGCCCTTGTGACAAATCAAATAAGGCTACTTATGCATCAGGACCTGAAGCTCGGAAATCCTACGAGCAGAAGTAATGGCAACCCAAAATAGCGCCTTCCAGCAGGGGTCGCGTTAACGCACTAGTGACGTCCTCATCGGAGAAATTTCATCTTTTTGACGCACTGATTAGGATTCAGTGCGTCTTGATTGACGCAGCACTCCCTAGCTTTTAATCGCAGCTAGAAGGGGAAAAAAAAACAATTTATTTTGCTTGCCTGTGAGCTGCAATACAAAAAGCCACCACACGAAGTGCACAGCTAGCACTTAACCCTTTCAATTACACTGCCTGAGCTCAGGATCGTGAGTCAGCTCTCATCATTACAATACAGGGTTGAAAGAGGAGCATGTTAAGGGTGCTTCCAAAAGTTCCTTGTGTGTCTGCAGTGTCAGGAGGAGCATGTCCGAGTCTGTCTTAAGTAAACGGCACATTGTGCTGAAATTGGATGCGGAGAGTCGCAAGCAGAAAAGGAAAGGGGCGTGACATATTTAAATATGTTTCTAGAAAACTGAAATTCCCAGGGCTGAAACTGCATGCAGACCAGTCAGTGAGCACAAAATGGAATGCATGATACATGCAAACGATGTTGCTGGATAGCTGAAACTGGATACGGATGAGTCAGCTGGCTGAAAACTGAAGGGGACTGAAGTATGCAAAACGTGCTGGAGAACTGAAATTCTTTTGCAAAGCCAGAAGAAAGAAATGATTAGAGTGAGCGCATGTGAAGAGAGGTAGGAACTGGGGAAGTATGTAAACAGATGGAACAAGACTGGGGATAGAGAATGGGGAAGTATTCAAATAGTGATGAGCTGCAATTTGGAAATGTCATGGGAGGAAGCCAGTTCAAATATGAACAGTCTAAGCTAAGTAGCATACAAGAGGAGGGAGGAAGCTAGCACTGGCTTCAATGGACCTGTACCCTACCAGGCTCTGTGCCCTTACCACAGTTTCAGTTTGCTGGTATAGGCAGAGGTGCTGTGTGTACACTTTGTGTAATAGCCTGGAGAATGTAATGTACTTTTACAGTCTGAGAAAGAAATCATAATGTGGCAAGTTGCAGGTATTGTGTAAGGTTTTACCACTACCAAATATCCTTGAATACTACAGCAGGGAAGGATATATTCAACTCCTACACACACACACCCCTAACCCTATAAACAGCACAGAAGCATTGGTACAGTAGAGGAAACAGATAAGCTGGTAGACACACCCTCCCCATGGCAGCCAGGTTATTGTGAAAAATAAAATTATGATAAACAGCACAACTGTGTCAGACAGCTTAGAAAAGTTCTATATTTTTATTTTTATCCTGAAAGCCCAGCCTGGATTCAACATCTTGTTTCTTGTGTGGTCCTGCTTCTTCCAATTCCTGCAGCTTGGTGGACGGGAGCACTGAGAAGTTAAATGGAGGCAGGTTTGAGGCAATATAATACAGTGGTTTAAGGCTCTGAGCTACAAATCTGGAACCCTGGGTTTGAATCCCATAGCCCCCACTTGTATATTGTGTGATCCTGAGCAAGTCACTTCGCTGTGCTCCCAGGTCACACCTGTAAACAAGCTTTCAGCTTAATGTGTCTTTCCTGGTTAAACAATTGGAAATTGCTTGCCCAAACTTAAAGTCACAGTGTCTGTATTTGGTTTCAGTGGGGTTTGAGCCTGTGGTCTCCCAATTCCCAGACCAGTGTTACCATAATAACCCACAGACTTACCCTTAAGATACCCACAAGTCTCCTAACAGACCTCACTGCATACATTTTGTAAGGGAAGAAGGTGATTCTGCCATCACACAGATCACTGGTCAGACCCCACCTGGAGTACTGCATTCAGTTTTGGCATCCTTATCTAAAGAGGAACATTAGATTTCTAGAAGGGGTGCACTGCCAAACAACAAATATGATCCTGGGTCTGCAGGAGTTACCATATGAGGTTAGACTGAGGAAGATGAACATTTTTTTTTTTTTAAATAATTGGTAAAAGATGAACATGTATTCTCTGGAGGAGAGAAGGGACAGGGGGATATGACTGAGACCTTTAAGTACATGAGAGGAATAAACAGGACATGCACAGAGAGACTGTTCAAGGGGAGAATGGGGAGAGACAGTCGTCATGATTTGAGATTGGACAGTGGAAGGTTTAGGAGGGAAATCAGGAGGCATTTCTTTATAGAAAGGGTGGTAACAGAATGGAACACACTACTAGCAGAGGTGGTGGCCTATAAAACAGTGGGATGCTTCAAGAGGGGCTGAGATAAGGGAAAAAGGAGGGTCATGGGAGAGGCAGCTGCAAGTAAGGGTGCTAGCCAAATCATGAACTCGACAGACCAAATGGCCTTTTTGCTGGCAGTTTCAGTATGTATGTTCAGATTTAAAAGTCAGCTCCTGGTTTGCCAAGTAGCTCCTGGTTGGCTAGAAAGTGCCGATACCCAGGAGCTATTCCAGGTTCCTGGCCATTAAATCTTATTTTAACCCCTGCAATACTCCTCTCCCGATGCGTGCTTCTGTTGGATGTTAAATGCTTCGGTGTACGGTGGTGTCCAGTGATGTTGCACATGCTAGGTCTGTTTTGGGAGTCTGGCAGGAGGAGTACCAAGAAGAGAGGCACTGTCAGCCCACTAATTTTCTGAGTGCACAGGGGAAAGAGAGAGAGAGAGACTAAATGGGTGCTTTTTGGGTTGGGTTCTGCTGGTGTGTGTTTGGAGGGGGTCTTCATTTACTCAGGATCGCGGCAAGGCTCATGATGGATCGGATGGCCGATGCAGAGAGCAGGGGTCGAGCAGCGTGAAGGAGGGTTCCGCAAGCTGTGCCGAGTCAGACATAGAAAGGTGTTCTGCTTGCCCAATGCCATAACTACAGAAAAAATTCCAGGCTAGCTTATTTAAATGGCAAGTCGTCAATGGCACTGCTAATGCCAGACCTTCAGTGTAATGTAAAGAGAACAGCAAAAAAACACCAGCACCTGATGTATTACACAACACAGATGGGTGCATTATTAACCCTTCTGTGTTTTGTATTGCATCAGGGGCTGGTGTTTTTTTGCTGTTCTCTTGACAGTTCACTGAAGGTGCGGCATTAACAGCGCTGCTGACGACTTGCCATTTAAATAAGCCAGCCCAGATTTTTTTCTTGTATCACGGCCAGCAGAGCAGCTTTTACTCATGTGTCTGACTCACACATCAGCTGCCTGCGTTCTCCGATATTCACGCTGCTTACTGTGCTGACCCAACTAGGAGGACTTAAGTTGAACTTGCTGTAACAGATTGACGGAACTTGGGCTAAAACATTTTCTCTTACTGGGAGGCAGTGAGTGTAATGAGACCTACTTGGAGGGTGGGCAATGCTGGAGTTGGGGAAAAATGAGTGATGCACTATGCAGGCTCTAGTCGCATTAATTACACAGCTGCATGCAATAATTTAGCCATATTCAGTGAAGTGCTGTGACTCGGATATGAGAGGCAGGGGTTCCAGTAAGTGTCCGCCCTACATGCATGCTCATTAACAGAAAGTCTGTATCACGTGGTGCCTCTTTCAATCTTCCATACGCACACGTGGTACACAGATCATGTTAACTACGACTATGCATTAACTTGCAGTTACTTTAAGCTACTCAGCCATTGGAGAAGGATCTCCTTTAGCAGTGCAGGGCAGTTGAACTATCTGGCGCGTTAAAAACATTAAAACTTTCTCCTCCTGAGAAGAACTCATTCTAAATATTCTTTCTTCTGAGTTTTTTTGATAAAAAGAATTACTCTGGACAACAGCTTTTTGAGATAGATCAAAGGCTAACAGCATGACTGTAGTGTAGGAGAGTCTGAAGGAATAGGGGCCTCAGTGAAACGGATCCGAAACCAGATATTTATTTTCATTTTTTTATACACATTATTTCTGACTTTGGATGTAACTTGCTGACAAAAAAAAAAAACAAAGGAGACAGAGAAAAGTGACTCTTAAAAAAACAGGTTGCTTTGAGTAATTACTGAAGAGCTTGTTAGTTGGCAAAGCACTCAGGATTTGAAGAAGACAGTCTGTATAACTCAGACTTTAGTCTTGGGGGCTGGATGTTGAATTTCTGAGTAACCTTTGCATTTCTGATTGACTAATCAGCACAATCTGGCTAAAGCGGTACACTGCCTCTCTGTACTGACTTTAATATTCTTTCTAGATTTTTTTTTGTCTTTGGTAACTGGGTAAGGCCCACTAGGCACAAGTGCCTGTCTTCAGGGGCGACCTGGGAGCACTGGGTGGTTAAGTGACTTGCGCAGAGTCGCTGAGTATGCAAGTGGAGGTTGTAAGAATTAAGCCAAATTAATAAAAGCCATTTATGTTGGTGTTCATGAAAATTTATAATTTCAGTGCATTGACCCTCAACTTTTGGCTTCTGACCCCCTGATTTCCAACCCTAACGCAAGGCCTGTTCCAGGAAAAGTAGCGCACGTCACAGCACATCGCTGGTTCAAAGGGAGGAAGTGTAAGCTTCTTTAACACAAAATTTAAATCCCAAGGTGGGGTGGGGTTACAGATAGGGGATCCCTTTTAAAAACATCTTGGAGATCTCCAGCTGTGCCACGGGTTTCCCCTCCACCAACACATGGTAGGCTGAAATGTCCGACAGGTGGACCCTTAAGGGATGAATAAAACAGACAAGAATCAGACAGGTGCAACAGATACTCCATAATCTTGGGAGCTGAGCAAGTAAAGGGATCCCCATCCTTTAGATGCCGCCCAAATGGAAAAACGTTTCCATTTCACGGCATAGCTGGATCTGGTGGAGAGTTTCCTCGCCTCCACCAGGACCTAAGTGAACTTCTGGGAGACCCAAAACAAGACCTGATTATGTCTGAAGGAGCCACGCATGAAGATGCGGGGTCCCGAGTCCCAGATGTACCAGTCTGCCTTGATCCTGAATCAACAGATCGTGCTGGAGAGGTACAGGAACTGGGGGTTCCACTATGAGCCACAGCGAAGCTATCAGAAGCAACCGTGTTCCTTCTGCCTGGAGTTTGAGAAGTACTCTCTGCAGAATGGGAAAGGGAGGGCAGGCTTACAAGAACTTCCCTGTCCAACATAGCGACAATGCGTCGTGCCAGAAAGCACCAGACTCTGGAACGAGCAAGCAGAAGCTGGGAAGCTCTGCGCTGAATGTGGAATATCTACATCTGGGCAACCCCACCTCAGAAACAGAGAGTCGGCTACTTCCTGACTTAGTTCCCATTCATGAGCGAGGGACAACATCCGACTGAGGCTGTCCACCAGGACATTGCAAATGCCTGAAACGTGCATGGTTGTGAGAAACAAGTCATGCTGGACTGCCCAGTTCCACACCCACATTGCCTCCCTGCATAGGGGGTACAATCGGGTGCCTCCCTGCTTGCTGATATACCAGACCACTGACATATTGTCTGTCTGGACCAATGGTGTTCCCTTTGATAGGATGGACTGAAAAGCCTGAAGGGCATAAAGGACTGCCCACATCTCCAGGATGTTGATGTGGAGAGACATCTCTAATTGGGACCATGAATCCCGAGTCCCGTGGTCCCCCCAGTGAGCCCCCCAGCCCAGAGAGGCGGTGTCTGTACTGAGGGTCTAGTGAGGAAGGGGGACTCCTGAAAGGAAGACCCCGAGACAGATTCAGGGGGATCTAACCACCAGAGAAGATCCCTCTTGAGCGCACTGGAGAATAGAACCACATGGTCCAAGTTGTCCAAGCGTTGATCCCATTGAACGCGCAGCGTCCACTGGGTAATCCTCATATGCAACCTGGCGAAGGGGACCGTGGAGATGTGGGCAGCCATCAGGTCCAAGAGATGCTACAACGCCCTGGCCGGAAGAAATCTGGAAGAGGCTACTAGGTTGACCTGCTCTCGAAGAGCCCCACCCTGTCCAGGGGGAGGAAGGCTCTGCACTGGACCATGCCTAAGATTGCTCCAATGAACTGAAGATTCTGGGAAGGGGTAAGAATCGACTTGGGGAGACTGAAAGCGCTCCCCAGTCATGAAAAGAGGTCCAGAGTGCATGAGAGTGAATCCTGAAGACTGTCCCTGGACGGGGCTGTCAAGAGCCAATCGTCCCGGGAAAGGAACACTGCTATATCCCCGACGGCCCAAGGCCACTTCCACCACTGCTAGGCACTTGGTAAAGGCCAGTTGTGCCGAGGAAAGACCAAAGGGGAGGGCTATAAACTGGAGTGCTCCCCCCGGACACAGAAACGCAGGTAAAGGCGGTGGCCTGGGAACACCGGAATATTCAAGTAAGCACCCTTCATATCCAGTGTGCAAAGCCAATGGTCCTTCTGCAGAAGAGGTAGAAGGCCCTGCAATGTCAGCATGTGGAACCTTTTGTACTCAACAAACAGGATCAGTCTGCTGAGTTCCAATATGGGTCTGAGGTCACCCGTCTTTTTCGGGACCAGGAAAAAATGGGAGTAATACCCTTTTCCCCACTGAGGCAGGGGGACTGACTCTATGGCAGTCTTCTGTCTTACAGCCCGAATTTCCTCCTTGACTAGAGAAACCTGGTGCGAGGAGTAGCTCGAGAAACCTGGAGGAGATTCTGTAGGAAACTCCAGAAACTCCAAGGTGTACCTTTTTGAAATAAGCTGCAGGACTCATGCATCTGAGGTTACGTCCCTCCACTCCTGCACATGGAGGGAGAACCTTCCTCCTACCAGTTCCTTGCATGGTGGCAGAGGAGGGGGAAGGAGTTGCCAGTCAGGAAGCAGAGGGGCGAGGGGGAGGAGGTCCCCCCGGACGCTCTCTGAGTTTTGGAGGCAGGTGGGGAGGTGAAGGTGGAACCTGTGGCCTTTCTTTTACCCTGCCATCTGATAAGGCTGCTTACCCTGCCTTTTGGTCCGTCTCCAAAAGGGCTGCTTCTTCTGAAAGCCCGATCAGTACATGGACCTCAGGGCCTGGCTGCTGTCCTGGAGCCCGTGATAATATCTTTGGTGTCCCCTCCAAGAAGGACCAATCCCCGAAAGGGGGCATCTTGAATAGCACCTGGAAATCATTAGAGACGCCAGAAATGCGTAGCCAAGCACGCAGCCTGGAGAGAGACGGTCGTGGCGGAAGAGTGGACTACTGTGTCTACCGAGTCATATGTAGCCCTGAGCTCAGTTCTGCAAGAGATCTTTGACAGGCGCAGGTCTTTAACAAGCTCCTCTGTGAGATCTAAGAATTCTATGGCCTAGATATGGGCCTCAAGCTTGGCCATGGTCGCTTTTTGGAAGGAGACCATGTGCGCTATGTAGTTGATGGATCGGAGGGCACACATAGTAGAGGAATTAACTTTTTTCCCCGAACTGGTCCAGCTACCGAGATTCCTTGTCTTGGGGGAAGGGGAAGACTCATGTGCTTCCGGGTAGCACAAGCGATCATGAGCTGCTGCTATGACAATGGAATCTGCTTTAGGGTGAGCATCCAAACACAAAACACCCTCAGAAGCATGATACATCCGGTCTGCCTTCTTAGGAACAGCCGGTATAGAGTGGGGCAGCTGCCAGATGGTATTGGTGAGGTCTTTGTGAGGGGCTGTCCAGGAGGGGAACAGGGATAGGAGAAACAGTCTCTAAATCCAAGTGTTCTGAGGTACATTTTCTCTTTGCGTCTTCTTCCTCTGTATTCCAGCCATTGGTCTGCTGGATAATACATAACAACTCCATAAAAGAGGGGTCTTCTGGGGAAGATTTGGGCAATTCCTTGCCCTTAGCCATGAAGGAATGCTCATCAGAAGTGTCATCTGAGGAATCCTCCTTGAAGTGTCATGATCCTCAGGGGTACTGAAGTCTGGAAGGGTAACCTTCTGAGGCATGGTCCCTGAAATATGCACTGTCAAGCAGACAGAGCTTACAGGGGACAGGGAACAAGGGGGAGGGGTGACTACCGGAGCCAGTAGACACCTCTCCAAATCTGAGACCAACTCTGACCTAGCCTCCTTCCACCAGGATTGAATTACAGACTGGAAATCCTGTTGTGGGACTGGAGGAGGGGGTGTAGGAGGTGGAAGTGCATGGGCAGGTGGATAATGATAAAGAGGTGCACCTGATCCATGGTAATGGTGATGATGAGAGTAACCCTGGTAATAGGGGTAACCTGATGGATAAGTCGCCAGAAAAACAGAATGGGGTTTAAAATCCAATGTCGAGACAGACAGAGGGTAGGCTGACGTTTGCCCCTGGGGAAGATATCCTTGAAGGGTAATGTGTGGTCGAGACGGGCCAGGGACAATATCCTGTGTCAGGATACCCGACGTTAGAGAAGCAGACGTTGGAGGGGCTGGCATCAGACCTACAGTTGTCTGAATATGTGGCACCGGTCCCAGCATCACTATAGCTTGCGTCGGGGTCAGACGCGACGGCCTTGATGGAAGGGGGTCTGACAAAATATCTGTCGGTGCCCCTGGCGTCAGAAGGGGCAGAGCAGACAGAAGAGGGCCCGACAGTGGCACTGTCGGCGGGTCTGGTGAAGGAATGATAGGGTCAGGGACCCTCTAAACATTGAGGTCTGGCGCCGGAACCTCAGGCCTGGTGTCCCTTGGGGGGCCTGGGGCATGGTAACTGGGGTGGGAGAAGAAAGAACCACCTCCAGGGGTCCCGCTTCCTCTTCCGTACCCAATGTGACCACTGAGGTTGGAGGTTCCACCAGGGGAGGTGGACAGGAAGGGTCCCGCCCAGGAGGAGCCTGAGGGGAGGGCTGGTCAATATCCATCAGTGTGCTCAACCAGATGTCGGGTGAGGTGGCGTCAGCCCCCGACGGGTGAGTGGTGTCTGGGCAGTTGTTCGAGGTAGAGATGACCGGCTTAGCAGTCAGCGTTGTGTGGGTCCCCATCTGATCCTGGGGACTCAACTTACTGACAGCCGGGCGGGACCCGGAGGAGCCGGGGGCTGACTTATCGTCAGAAACCGGACGTTCGCTGGCAGACGACTTACCAGTGCAGATTGGGAGAAAAGCGGCAGAGGGGCCTGGAGAAGTCCCGGACGCGGCCTGGACTACCACGAGGGCTGGCAGTGGGGCAACGACCTTACTGGAACCCACTCGATCCCTATCCTCCAGACGCCCCTGTTCTCTTTTTTTCTTTCTCTTTCTTCTTTGACTCAGAAAAATGGGAAGAAGCGGTGCCCCTCAATTTTTACATCTCTTTCTACATGGAGGCCATTCTGGTCTTCAAAAGATGGGCCTCCAAAGTCTGCTTTCTCTGTTTGCGGGTGGCCTGATTGAAGGGCTTGCAGTCAGGGCAGGTCGCGGTGTTATGGTTCAGGCCCAGGCAGAAGAGACATCAACAGTGACCGTCCTTATGAGGGATCTGTGCGCTGCACTTCTCTTTGCTGTTGGAGGTGGAGAAGACATAAACTAAACATAAAACTTATAAAAACTTTGGAAATAAAGGTGATCGACTGAGCAACGTATACCGCAAGGAACTATGTGCAGGTTGATAGCGGTAAAGAACTGGTAGACAGGTGTGGGGACCACCCACTATATAGGGTCACTCTGATGTCCATCATGTGACGTCGGGTGGATGGTCCCCTGCCAGGCACTGCTGAAATGTTTGCCGTGCGGTCCGGATGCCAGGGGGTGCAGTCCTATATGTGATGACCTACTGCAGGAACTCTCTCGAAGTAAGATCTATGGAACTGACTTTTGGGTGCACAGTGAGGTGGCTGGCCCCTTCCGGGAGGGGGGGGGGGTGTGTGATACATCCTGTCGGCCTTTTTACAGACCACAGGGATGGATGATGATTGCTGCCAATGGTGGACGTCAGGTCCTCACGCGACCCCATCTAAGGAGGTAGGGGACCGCACTGGTCAGATCCAAGTGTTCTACGAGCCAATTTCTTTTAAGATACAGCTGCTGGGATGCCCATCCACAAGCCTGCTGGATGGAACGAAGAAGCTCCGTAAAAGAAGGATCCTCTGGCAGAGATTTGGGAGACTCCTTCGGTTGAGACTTGACAGAGATGTGGGTCCCCAAGCTGTCTGAAGAGACCGAGTCAGATGACGCCATTGTACTCAGGAAAGATGCATTGTCTGAAGCCTCTTCAATGGCCCTTTGTCTAGCCCTAAGTGGATGCCTATTAAGAGTCCCTGTCTGACGACCGCTGGTCAACTGGGAAGAGGCTCCTAGGAACCGCCCTGGGGGTCAGGGTGGAAACCATGACCAGTTGCGGGTGACCTAGCTCCTGCTGGACCTGGGATTTGGCGTCCTTCCACCATGCAGGGATAGCCCCTGGGGAATCGGCCTGCAACCTGTCCAACGCCAAAGGCTGTGGAGGAGGCGGAGGCTGGAAGCCTGGGTACCCCAAGGGAGGATATGAGGGGTAGCCAGGAGCCTGGTACCAGTAGAGGTAAGTTTGGGAATGGTACCCTTGGTACACAGAGCCCAGCGGTAGGTACCCTGGCGCCAAAGTGGGCAATGGGTAACCCAGCGTCGGCTCCCTTGGCACCGGGTAATGTGGAAACTGCGGCAGAGGGTAGCCAGGGTTCGTGCCCGGATACCCAGCAGGCGGAGGGGCCGATGGACCTTAGGGAGGCGGCGCCGAGGGACTGCTGGGAGCAGAAGAGTCCATCGGCAGGCCCGCAGGACCTGGAGCCCCGGCCGGTACCCCAGAAGGGCAGGGCGAAGGCTCCAGCATCTGGGCAGGAGGGGTGGGCAGGGCACCCTGTCCAAATGCCATCACCAGGTCGGAAGGGATGTTGACTGGTGAGAAGTCGGTTGTCAGGGGAATAAAAGAACCCCCCACCTGGTCCAAGTGAGGCGAGGGGGGGGGGTCTAGGAAAGGAGACCCCTGTCGACAGGTCCACTGAGGAAGCGGGAAGCTCGGAGTAGAGACCTGATGTTGGGAAGGATACCCCCCAAGCAGACACACTCGTGTCCTGGAGGTAGGGGGAAAATGAGGGGTCGGGATCAGAGGAATGAAGGAGTCCCAGGAAGGAAGAACTCTCGCGGGAAGAGAGGAAGCCTAGAAACTGGCTCTGCTCGATGTCGGGTAAGTGTGAAGGGCCCGATGGGAGAGCCTTGGCCGGGTGGTCAATAGGAAGGCCGACGACCGACTGCTCCGCCGCGACCGAGCAGATGTTGGAGGAGCTGGTGTTCAACTTATCGGTCAAGGATCGAGCGGACAGACAAGCTGGAGTCTGGTTTATTGATGGAGGCTGTGTGCCCTTCGAGAGAACTGGGGGTGACTTACCAGCCGGAGATCTGTCAACAGGCCCTGAGACAAGGCCCTCCTGCGGAGACTGCCCCTGCTGCCCTCTGACTGCGGCGGAAGGGGGGGTGGTGACCAGTACGCTGGAGCGGAGGGAGGCCGAGCAGGTGGAGTACTCACTCAACTAGAAGCCCCACCTGAATTGGCGTCAGTGGTTCGATGACGCTGGGAAGAAGAGGACCTGTCCCGGTCTCTCTCCTTTCTCTTTTTCTTGCGCTCAGTGGTGGGGGAGGAGGAACATTCCCCGCAGCTCCTTTTCCATTGATGCCAAACGTTTTTGCAGCAAGTGGGCATCGAGGGCTTTCTGGCATCCAACAGGTGTGGCCTTGTTGAAGGACTGGCAGATGTCGCAGTCGTCAACCTGGTGTTTGGGGCCTAGGCAGAGGACGCAGTGGAAGTGTTCGTCCCCATGTGGAATCTGGGCACCACACTTGGAGCACTTCTTCAGTCGAAGCGACGGAGAAGACATGCAAAAAAACGAAAGAACTGAAATAAAAAAGGAAAAAATAAGAAAAATACTTAAGGAAATGGTGGTCGACTGAAGCCAAGTTTACCGCGGGGTCCGACTTGCAGAGGTCGACGGTGGGAAAGAACTGGAGGGGGGGGGATATGGGGACCGCCCCATACAGTGTCACGCTGACGTCCTGTCATGTGACGTTGGTGGCGGTCCCCTGCTATGGATTGCTGGCTAGAAGTTTACCGTGTGGTCCTGACACCAGAGGGTGCAGTCCTATACATGAAGACCTTCTGCAGGAACCCTCTCAAAGTAAGATCACATTTTCTATAATACCCTGCTGTCTCAAGAAAGCTCCTGATTTGTCTCTGGGTTTTAGGCATGGGTCATGACACAATCGCCTCTATTTTCGCTCAATTTGGGTGGAGTTGGCCTTGCCCCACCACACGTCTGAAATAAGCGACCTCTGCCATGACCACCTGGCACTTTTCTGCCTTAACAGTCAGACCTGCGACCTGTATTTGGCCAAACACCTCCCTCGGGTGTTTCTCCCACCTATTGCTGAAGATTGCAATATCGTCCAGGTAGGCAACTGCAAAGTCCTCTGTATCCTGTAACACCCGATTTACTAACTGCTAGAAGGTAGCAGTGGCATTCTTCACCCCAAAGGGCATAACCTTGAACTCAAACAGGCTGACTGGGGTGATGAATGCTGACCTTTCCCTAGCCTCGTCAGTCAGTTCCACCTGCCAGTACCCCTTTGTCAGGTCTACTGTAGTCAAGTACAGTGGTGTGAAAAAGTATTTGCCCCCTTCCTGATTTTCTCTATTATTGCATATTTGTCACACTGGATGTTTTCAGGTCTTTAGACAAAATATAATATTAGATAAAAGGAACCTGAGTGAACAAATAACACTTTTTTTTTACTTATTTCATTTATTTAATGAAAAAGTTAACCAACACCAACTGGCACTGTGTGAAAAGTAATTGCCCCTAGTTAAATCAACCCAATTAAAGGGATAATTAGAGTCACTGATTGAACACAGCCAGGCTTGATTACAGCCAGCCCTGCTCAATATAAACCTCACTTATTTTGGCCCTTACCATCAGAGTCACGCTACAGCACAAAGATTCAACAAGCACATTATGCCATGATCAAAGGAAGTTCCTGAAAAGATCAGAAAAAATTTGTTGCCCTCTATCAGTCTGGAAAGGGTTACAAAGATATTTCTAAGGCTCTGGGACTCCATCGAACCACAGTGAGAGCCATAATCTCCAAATGGAGAACACTTGGAACAGTAGTGAACCTTCCCAGGAGGGCTGCACAAAATTACTCCAAGGGCACAGTGTAAAATCATCCAAGAAGTCTCAAAGGATCCTAAAACAATATCCAAAGAACTGCAGGCTACTCTTGCCTCAGCTAAGGTCAGTGTTCATGACTCCACAATCAGAAAGAGACTGGGCAAAAATGGGCTTATGTGAGAGTAGCAAATGGAAACCACTGCTAACCAAGAAGAACATAAATGCTCGTCTCTCATTTGCCAAGAAGCACCTGGATGATCACAAGCCTTTTGGGAAAATGTTCTATGGACAGATGAGTCCAAAGTGGAACTTTTGGACAACATGGATCCCATAATGTCTCATGAAGCAAACACAGCATTCCACAGTAAGAACACCATACCAACAGTCAAACATGGTGGTGGTAGTGTGATGGTGTGGGGATGCTTTGCTGCCTAAGGACCTGGATGACTTGCCATAATTAAAGGAACCATGAATTCTGCTCTGTACCAGAAAATTCTTAAGGAGAATGTCCAGTCATCCTTCCGTCAGCTGAAGCTGAAGCGTAGTTGGGTCATGCAGATCCAAAACACAAAAGCAAGTCCACATCAGAATGGCTAAAAAGAAGTAAAATTAAAGTTTTGGAGTGGTCTAGTCAAAGTCCAGACTGAAACCTAATAGAGATGCTGTGGCAGGACCTGAAACGAGCAGTTCATGCTCGAAAACCTACCAAATGTTACTGAATTAAAGCAGTTCTGCGAGGAAGAGTGGGTTAAAATTCTCCACAGCGATGTGAAAGACTGATATTGAATTATAGGAAGTGTTTGGTTGCAGTCATTGCAGCTAAATGTGGCATAACCAGTTATTATGTATAAAGGGAATTACTTTTCACACAGTGCCAGTTGGCTGGTTAACTTTTTTCATTAAATAAGGAAATTAAAAAAAAAAAACAAGTGTTATTTGTTCACTCAGGTTCCCTTTATCTAATATTACATTTTCTCTAAAGACCTGAAAACATCCAGTGTGACAAATATGCAATAATAGAGAAAATCAGGACGGGGGCAAATACTTTTTCACGCCACTGTATGTCGCCCCTCCCAATTTGTCAGGCAGTTTAGTATGTGCATGGCATGGGGTGAGTGTCAGATTTTGTGATGGCGTTAAGCCCAAGATAATCTATGCAGAACCATGTAGTCCCATCCGGCTTTGGTACAGGGACTACAAGTGAGACCCAGGGGCTGTGAGATTTCTGGTTCACCCCTAGAACCAGCATCTCCCCCACTCCCTCCTAATGCCCTTGAGGACTGTCTCTGACACTCAGTAAGCTGTCCAAAGTATGGGTGCTTGGGTCCCCATGTCTATGTCATGCACCACTAGCGGTATCCATCCAGGTTTTGCCGTAAATAAAGGGGCAAAGTCTCACAAAATGTTCCTTAATTCTTCGGCCTGTCCAGGTGTCAACTGGGGTGACAGTGTGATACTTTCCACAGATGACACCTGCTCGCTCACGGCTAACAAGTCAAGAAGGGGGTCTTCCCCACCTAGCTCCTCCCCGGGACTGCAAACCGCATGTATTATGTCAGCCCTACTAATATATGGCTTCATTGTGTTCACATGGTACAGTACATCCTGCGAGTGTGTTTTCGGTCAGGTAACTCGACAATGTAATTAACATCTCTTATCTGCCGGACTACCTTATACGGCCCCACCCACTCAGCTTGCATTTTGTTCTTCCGGACTGGGATCAGAACCATTACCTCCTGTCCTACCCTGTACAAGTGAGCTCTGGCTCCACGATCATACCAGGTGTTTGTTTTTTTCTGGGCAGCTGCTAGGTGGCTCTGGACCTTGCCCATAAGTTCTTTCAGCGTCTCCCTGAATTTTAACACATACTCTACGATGGGAGACCCTTGTCCTCTCGTATTAAATCTAGGGGCCCCCTCACCCTGTGTCCATACAAGAGCTCGAAGGCTGAAAACCCGGTCGACTCTTGTGGCACTTCCCTGTAGGCAAACAGGAGGTGGGGCATGCATTTCTCCCAGTCCTGCCCATGCTGTTCTGCAAATGCAATAAGCATAGCTTTTAGGGTCCCATTAAATCTCTCTACGAGATCATTGGCTTGTGGGTGGTAAGGTGTCGTGCACCTCTGTATGACACCACACTTCTCCCACAAACATGTCATTAGGTATGACATGAAGTTACCCCCCTCGATCAGAGATAACCTCCTATGGATATCCAACACGAGAGAAAATCCCCAACAAAGCATCTGCTACCTTGTCCGCCTTAATGGAGGACAGTGCGATGGCTTCAGGTAGCAGGTAGCATAATCGCCAGCTGTCAATATATACCTTTTTCCTGAGAAACTTGGGGTATTCAAAGGACCCATAATATCCATTCCAACCTTCTAAAATGGCTCCTCCACAAGAGGTAAGGGAATCAGGGCAGCCCGTGCTTTGCTTCCAGCCTTCCCAATTTCCTGACACCAGTGACAGGATTTGCAGTATTCCTTCACCTGCTTGGTAATACTGGGCCAATAGAAATTGTTTGCTAAGCACTGTGTAGTGCAAGCAATGCCCAAAGGTCCGGGCATGGCAATATCATGAGCTACCTTGAACAATAACCCATGATACTCCTGGGGAACAACAAGCTGCCCGCCCATCACCCCTCCCCCTGTCCCGATGTCCTGTGTGTATAACAGTCCATTGTCCCAATACACTCTATGTTTTCCATCACCCCCTTGTGTCCCAGCAGACTCTAACAGGCCCTCAGCTTCTCTATGTTAGGGTCTGTCTATTGTGCTGCTAAGTCTTCCCACTTACCCAGAGCATGGGGCAGGTCCCCCATCATTTCCCAGGCTGAGGTCCATAGCTGTGGCAGTAGGGGACTCAGTAGCACAACCTTCCCCCTTCCCTGGGCTATGTTTCACCCCTTCCTCCTAAGAGCAACCTTCAGTAGCAGTTGGGTTAACTGCCACTAGGGGAAGTTCCATCCTCCTGTTATCACCCTCTTTTTCACGAGCCACAGGTTGACTGACCTGTCTCCCAACCTCTCCTGTCTGAATTTCTGTGGGATCCTGAAGATCACAGGAGCCCCTGTCCTGCCTGTGGGTCACAACACAAACCACCCCTTATGGAACATCATTCCCCACAATAACATCCATAATGAGTTTGTCAGCTACAGCCACCTTCCTTACCCCTTCACCTGCATCTCCCCAATCCAGGGTAACACTGGCTAAGGGGTAAGTTTTCTTTTTCCCCATGTAATCCCTCACAGAGACAAACTGATTTGGCAGTATCTGTTCAACCCCCACCAGATCCCCTTTCACCAGGGTAAGAGATGCTCCTGTATCCCTTAGCTCTCTAGTCTGTACCCCACTCACCGTGACTGGGTGAATGTGCCCCCTCATATTGTCAAGGATAGCATCAGATATACAGTGGGCAACTACCTCAGTTTGCACAGGCCCTTTTACCTTCTTGGCCATCTTAGAACACTGCCTAGAAAGATGATCTGGCTGTTTACAATACCAGCATTCATCATTTTTCCTGTCCCCAAACTCCCATTTGGGCACCTGGGGGTTCCCTTCTTTATGCAGGGGCCATGTGGTTTTTGGCTGTCTAAAATGCCCACTTTTCTCTTTCACCCCTGAATTCCCTTTGGGAGCAGCCCTGCTTCGAGCATAGCGATCCGTCAGCTCTGCAGCCTCTTTGGCAGTCTTTGGATCTCGGTCCTCTAGACAAAGTTTTAGTTCAGGTGAGCAAATCCAATAAAACTGTTCAAGCAATACCACCTCTTCAATAGCTTAAACAGAGTCTGCTTTTACCCTCTTCCACTGTTTTAAATATCAATGCTGTTTAGTGGCTACTTCCTCAAAGCTCATTTCTGGCCCACTTCGGAGTTTCCGGAACTTTGCTCTATATGCATCAGGATTCAGATTATATTTTTTTAATAAAGCAGTTTTTAACTTATCAAAATCTTTACTGTCAACATTGTCCATCTGCCCCAATGCCTCCCTCCCTTCCCTTGCCAGTAAGCAGTGGAGACAGCTGAAAACTCCAGGTCTCTTTGGGCAGATTGGCCAGGATACTGACCTTTTCAAATTAATTAAAAAACATGTCCATGTCCTCCCCCTCTTTAAACTCAGCCATTAATTTTGAATTTAACTTGTACTCCAGTCCTGGAGTTTCAGACCCACCCCCACCACTTACCTGTTGGGTGTTGCTGGGGTTGCTGTCTGTTGAAGCTTCAGCTTTTCCAGCTCGAACTCCCTCTGGCATTGCTGTTCATCTCTCTGTCACTGCCATTCCTCTGCCTTGGCCTCTCTTTGTCGCCGTTGTTCCTTTAATTCCATCTCAAACTTTTTTTACTCCATCTCAGACCTTTTGTGCTCATTCTCAAGCTGTTTTTCCTGCATCTGCAGTCTCCCCATCTCCAGCTCCTGGTCTGCAGATGGCTTCTTCTCCTCTGGGTATTTGGAGTCACCACCTGTGGCTCTAAGCGTAGCGGGGTGTCCTCAGTCTCAGCTGCCACAAGGGCCTCTGTGAGTTTCTTTTTATTTTTGTTGTCCCTAGGAATGCCCTTTTCCACACAGATCTTCCTAAGCTTTTCCACACTCATAATGCTGTACTGGGAAGATATTCTTCTATACTACCCTACCCTGCTCAAAAAAAACAAACAAAAAAAAAAAACAACAATAATCATCATTCAGGACAGGGTCTAGAGTCTATTGTCTGCAAACAAATCCCATTTTTCCCCCTTTCCAAATTCTGCCCTTGACTGTGGGATGGTTTTGTAAGGCCGTTGAAAATCCCAGTAGCTGGCACCAAATCTGTCACGAGCCCAACTTCAGGGGAGTGGCAGGACCTCCTGTTTGCAGGGAGGATCCCCCCCTTTTTACAGAACTCGTGAGCAGTTGTAGGGTTCAGGAAGCATTACCAACCTTCCTTTTTCCCAGTGGGAGGGTGGAAAAGTACAGTTACGCAAGAACTTACCGTAACAGTAGATCTTCGAGAGAGGCTCTTGCAGTAGGTAATTACAAATAGGACTGAAGCCGGCAGGCGTCAGGACCCCACAAAAATTTCTAGCTAGCAGTCTCTGGCGGGAGACCGCCCCCACATCAGGTGACCGACGTCATACGATGTCAGTATAAAGGGGCAGTCCCGCACGCCCATCTTCCAGTTCTTTCCTGCCAAAGGCCCCAAAAAGGCAAGACGAGAGAGAAGCGGTTATTTCCCTTCCTGGAAAAGGAGCTGAAAAGCTAAGGGGATGGAGGATGGAATAGACAGTTTGTCGCAAGAGCCTCTCTGAAGATCTACTGTTACGGTAAGTTCTTACGTAGGCTGTACTATCTTACTGGAGAAGCCTCTGCAGTAAGTAATTACAAATAGGACTGAGTCCCAAGCAGTCTGGAACAAGGAGAAGCACACGGGGGACTACCAAATGTAGACCCTCTAGCTGTGAAAGTCTTAAAAAGGAGACCTTGCAGAACAGCCAACCCAAAGCCAGCTCTATGGCGAGAGGCAATGTCCAAACTGTAATGTTTCATAAAGGTATGGACAGGAGTCCAAGTTGCTGCTGCGCAAATGTCAGCCGCAGACACATTCTTAAAACAAGCTGCAGAGGCAGCAACACCCCTAGTGGAGTGGCCCCTGTCTTGATCCAGCAGGGTCTTGTGATACTTGTCATAACAGAAAGTGATACAATGAGCCAACCATTTAGATAGGCATTGCTTGGAGACAGCATTGCCTTCTCTTTTGCTAGCAAAAGAGACAAACAGTTGGTCAGTCTTTCTGAGATCCTTTGTCCTGGTGGTGTAGTAACTCAGAATTCGGTGACCATCCAAAGTATGCAAGAGGTACTCCCCTTGATTGCAGTGTTGCGTAAAGAAGGCAGGTAGTTCCATGGATTGATTCAGCGTAGATTCCGCTACCACCTTAGGGAGAAACTTAGGGTTGGTACGCAGAGCCACACGTTCCTTGTGGAAAATCAAATACGGGATTTTGCACATCAAGGCCTGAAGCTCGGAAATCTGCTGAGCAGAAGTAATGACCACAAGGAAGAGAGTCTTCCAGGAAAGGAACTTCAGGTCTGCTGAGGCTGCCAGCTCGAAATGAGGCAGGGTAAGCTTTTCAAGAATGAAATTCAGATCTCAAGGAGGGGCAGGAAAGCGAATAGGTGGTCTCGAGTGGATAACCCCTCTAAGAAAAGTCTTAGAGACTTCCAACTGCGCAAAAGTTCTGTCCCCAAAAGGAACATGATAAGCGGAGAGGGCCGCCATGTGAACCTTTAGAGAGGAATGACTGAGACCCAGATCAAAGAGATGGCGCATGTAGTCCAGAAGCTTCCCAACAGGGCAAGAAAATGGCTCGAAATCTTTGGAAGAGGCCCAAATAGAGAACCATTTCCATTTCATGGCATAGGTAGATCTAGTGTAGGGCTTTCTGGCCTCCATCAGAATCTCAGCCACCAGTGGGGAAACCCTGAAACGGGCTTGAGCTACGTCTGCAGAAGCCATGCATGCAGCTGACGGGATTTGAGGCCTGGATGGACCAAGGTCCCCTGATTCTGTGTCAGCAAAACTTGCGACAGAGGAAGAGAAGGTTCCTCTGAATACTGTTGCAAAAGAGAGAACCAGGCTTGCCTGGGCCAGAAAGGAGCGATTAGGATCATACGAACTCCTTCTAAGCTGAATTTGTAAGACCCTCGGAATCAATGGAATCGGGGGGAAGGCACAGATGAATCTGCCCTTCCAGTCTAGAGACAGAGCGTCTCTCCAAAAAATACCACGCCCTGGAGCGAATGAGCAGAAGGCAGGAAGTTCTACGTTGAGAGGAGACGCAAACAGGTCTACCTGAGGTGTTCCCCAGCATAGGAAGATATCGTCTGCTACCCTCTGATCCAGTTGCCGCTCATGAACCTGGGCAGACGACCGACTGAGGTGGTCTGCCAATGTGTTTTCGAACCCCGGGACATGAACCGCCGTGAGGTGAAGGTTGTGTTACACTACCCAATCCCAAACTCGCATTGCCTCCCTGCAGAGAGCGTAGGAACGAGTTCCTCCCTGTTTGTTGATGTACCAGACTACGCACATGTTGTCTGTCTGGACAGCCAGATGACCGGGAAGCAGAAACAGATGTAGAGCTTGTACAGCATACAGCACGGCCCTGAGCTCGAGTACATTTATGTGAAGAGTCTGTTCGAGTTCGGACAAGGAGCCCTGGGTCCTGTAAGACCCCAGGTGGGCTCCCCAACCTTTGCCCAAGGCATCTGTTGTCAATGTTTGGGGGAAGCAGAATGGAGCTCCCTGGCAAAGGTTCTCCTGAACCATCCACCATTGTAAGTCCCGAACCACAGGGTTGGAGACCAGGACCTCTAGATCCAGGTCGTCCATCAATTGATCCCACTGAGACCGAAGCGTCCACTGAGAGACCCTCATGTGGAGCCAAGCGCAAGGGATTGTTGGAATAGCAGCCGCCATGAGCCCGAGGAGGTGAAGGACTGACCTGGCGCTGACCGCCTGCGACTGGACAACAAGCTTCCATGAGCCTGAAGGGTGGCCACCCTGTCCAGCAGCAGGAATGCCATGCCGGAGGTCAAGTCCAGGATCACCCCGATCAACTGGAGCCTCTGGGACGGGATCAAATGGGACTTGGCCTGGTTGATGGTGATACTCAGGCTGGAGAAAACCTGCAGGGTAAGGGAAAGGAAGCGCAGGACGGGGCCGCCAGGAGCCAGTCGTCCAGGTACGGGAAAACCTTAACTCCCTGGGTACGCAGGTAGGCCGCTATGATGGAAAGGCATTTGGTGAACACTCAGGGCGCTGAAGAAAGACCAAATAGGAGGGCCTTGAACTGGTAGTGGTCCCCCGAAACAAAAAACGAAGGTATCTGCAGTGGGAAGGGCAGATAGGGATATGCAGGTAGGCATCCTGCATGTCCAGAGCGCACAGTCACTGTCCCGGCTGAAGGAGGGGCAGAAGGCTCTGCAAAGGAGCATTCTGAACCATTTGTACTCCATGAACAGGTTCAGGGAGCTGAGGTCTAGAATAGGCCTCACGTCTCCTGATTTCTTCGGAACCAGGAAGAAATGGGAGTAGTAACCCGACCCCCAAAGGTGCGGTGGGACGGGTTCTATCGTCGCCTTCAGAAGAAAGGAGGATATTTCTTCCTGAACCAGAAGAAGGTGTTCCAGGGAGTAAGTAGACCTGCGGGGGATGGGGGGGCGGTTTCTTGGTGGTTTCTGAAGAAACTCTGTTGAGTGTCCTTCTGCAATCAGTTGGAGCACCCAAGTGTCGGAAGTGATCCTCTCCCAGCCCGGCAGATGGAAGGAGAACCTCCCTCCTACCGGTTCCTCTGGAAGGCACAGAAGCTGTGGGACAGGAGAGGAGTCAGGAGGTGTGGGGCAGTGCCGCGGCTGAAGCTCCTGCTGCTTTTTTGGGTGGGGTGGGGGCTTGGCAGCCAGAGGGGACCGACGTTTATTGGCCCGCTTGCACTGAGGTTTCACTTTGGGACGAGAACGTCTGTGAAAGGGGCGACGCTGGCTCTGAGGGGGTCTGTACATAGAGTCGACAGACTTTAGAGCAGTACCCTTCTCTTGCAGATCAGTGGTGATGTCCTTGACATCGCCATCGAATAGCACCGAACCCCTGAAGTGTGCATCCTGGACAGCAGACTGCACCTCCGGGACCAAACATGACACTCGGAGCCAGGCATGATGCCGCAAACCCATGGCACCCATGGCAAAAGCCAAGCTCTGACCAGCAGTATCCACTGCATCGTACGTGGCACGAAGCATGTGCCGACTGGCCCAATGAGCAGACGGACCAGATCTGCCACTTCCTGCTTGGTATGAGACTCAGGGAGGGAGTCCAATTTAGCTTCCACCTTGCTAAGGATCGCCTTCTGGTAATCTCCCATATGAGTAACATAGTTCAGGGCCCTGATACCCAGAGTGAAAGAAGCATAGATCTTCTTCCCATACTGGTCTAGAAGGCGGGATACCTTTTTGGGTGGGGACGACCTCAGATGCTTAGGGTTAGCCGTACGGCCGTGAGCGGCGCTAATCACAACAGAATCGACTTTCGGGTGTGAATTCAGGGAATCGACACTCTCCAGAGCCTGGTACAGCCTATCTGCCTTCTTCGGAATGGGGGGCTAATGCCAACAGTTGCTTCCAAATGGTGGAAACAAAGTCCACATGAGGCTCAATCCAGGGTAGAATCAGGGTTGGAGCGGTCTCGGGCAGATCCAGATGTGCAGTGAGTTTTTTCCGCTGTGGATTCTGCTCCAAAGATTGCCACTGGTGAACAGACTGGATCTTACGCAACTCCAGGAAGGAAGGAGACTTCGGAGGAGTCCTAGGCCTGTGCTTGTGCGGAGTGCGCGGCTTGTCATCCGGATTGGAGCACCTGTCGGAGTCGTCCGAGGTCTCCGAAGAGGAAGAAGACGACGACTCCTCCCTACGCGTGGGAGGAACGGACCCCTTGGGCAGTCTTCGGGGAAGCGTGTCCTCCCTGCCCTGGGACCAGAGGGCTCGCCCTGGTGCTCGGGATGGAGTCGTCTCGCCTCTGACGACGGGAGTCCGCGCCAGAAGACGGTTTCCTCCACCTCCCCTGGTGAGCTGAGCCTGGCCTCAGCCCACCAGGAGCCAGAGCTCCTTCAGATCCACCGCGGCTGAGGGGGCAGTGGAGGAGGAGGAGGGGGGGTACGGATATTGGGGATATGAGTACGGAGAGTATCTATAACCCGACGGCGGGAAACCTGGTGTCGGGTATTGGGGCACCGGATACTTCACATCGGGTAGGCCGGCATCGGGTACTGTGGTGCCGGATACTGCGGTCCCGGGGTAGGACGGCGTCGGATACAACGGGGTCGGGTACCCGGGCACCAGGGGCTCTGACGGAGCAGAAGGCCCGGCGGGCAATGAGCCCGGTGTAGGGACGGAGTCCGGCAAGGGGATGTTGCCCGGAGTCGGCGTCCGAGGGTCCAACGTCAGGTTGTCTGGCCCAGCGGGAGGGAGGGAGACCTGATGGCAGCGTACTTGCATCCTCTGTGTCACCCGGGGAAGGAGGACTAGCATCCCCGGGATCCAACAATGGAGACGCTGGAGCCTCAGAGTGCAACAGCGAGCGGTGCGGCGAGCCACGGACAACGGACAGGTCCGAAGGGTCTGGCATCGGCTCTAATGCCGTGCGACAGTTGAAGGGGCCGACGCTGGAGGAGCTGGCGTCTGACTTGTCAGACCCAACGGTCAACGAAGGCCGCAAAAGGGGGGGGCAGCGGTCTTGGCGGGCGCTTTGGAGGCCATGCGCTGCCCCGAAGCGTCGGGTGTCTTATCGGCCTTACCTGTGCGGGCGTCGGAGGAGCAGACGTCCGGCTTACCGGGGCTGCTCGAACCGGAAGGCTGCACGGCGGTGGGCTTTCCGGGAGCGGCAGCCTCCTTTGACCTCGAGGCTCCAGTGGGTCCCGAGCACAAGCCCGATGGGAGGGTCGACCCGCCTTGGAAGCCTCCAAGATGGACATCGCGGAACGGTCCCCCAGAGGGGACATTACCTTCAGCACCGCGACCCCATCCAGAGTCGCTGCGACTGCGGAAGAGTAGTCCCAGTCCTGGTGCTTCTTCTTGCAGTAACCCTCAAGGGAAGTAGAGGCCCGCTGGAGCGTCTTCAACTGCTTTTCCACAGAGGACATCTTCTATTTTAAAACATATATGCTTCCAGGGACCGCTGCCTCTGCTTGCGGGTGGCGTCGTTAAACTGTTGGCAGTGCGGGCACTTCTCCACGAGGTGGTCTGGGCCTAGGCAAAAGAGGCACTGGTAGTGTCCGTCCTTGTGCGGGAGCTGGGCGCCGCAGGAATTGCACTTGTTCTTGTGCTCGGGTTGAGTAGGGGACGATATACACGCAGTTGAAGAAACCGACTTAAAATTTAATAAAATTAAGGAATTTAACGGTAAAATACCGATGATAGACTGACAAAGCAGTGAACTTAACCGCGAGGCGCTAACACGAGCTAACAGTGGGAAAGAACTGGGAGGCAGGCGTGTGGGACTGCTTCTTTATACTGATGTCGGTCACCCGACGTGGAGGCGGTTCCCCGCCAGAGACTGCTAGCTAGAAATTTTTCCGTGGGGTCCTGACACCTGCTGGCTTCAGTCCTATTTGTAATTACCTACTGCAAGAGCCCTCTCGAAGTAAGATCTGTAGTTTCGAGTCCCCTTGACTCTGTACTATGTTCAGGTTTGAATCCTGCCACTGGAAGTCTCTTGCCTAATAGTTCTGTAGGATAGCCAAGCGGTCACTATTTTCGTTAACAAAGCGTTCAGTCTTTGCAAAACCCTTTCAGGTAAAATGTTAGATCACACAATCTGACCATAGGCAGAGATGATAAGAAAATCATAAAAGTTTATTTAAATAAAAACAACACAGTAAATTCTATAACCTGTAAGATCTTTTTTTAATTATATTTTATTTCTTTACATAAGAAACAAGATCTTACAATATTCTCATGCAAGAAATCACATAGTATTCATCCCAATACATCCAATGTTTCAGGAGATGGTAATCAATACAATCTGGCTTTCGGATATGGGGGTATTTCTTTTAATTAGTAGTCCAAACATAAGATAATGTCCATGATAAGCTGCACCCTACAATACTTTTGGGTGATCTGTTTCAAGAATAAATGAGTTACCAAACACTTTACAACAACAGCCTGCATTATGGTCCCCATTCCAAATATTTTCTCTTAGATGTAGTTAGTGTTCAGCAAGATGCAACCCCCACCCAGCCAACATTCAATACCAATTCTCAAACGTAGTTAAATTTATGGAACAAGCGAACTGAACTGCACCACACCATAGCGGCGCTCTGGCCCACCACGTGGCCGTCAGCACTGCAACAAGACAGCCTGTAGATCGCCCTTGAGTGCAGCTTAATATCTTTGTACAGTGGCTGTTAGATTATATACCCCAAAATAATTAGAATAATTAAACATACAGCTACAGTATTTTTTACCAGCCTATCGTTGTACAACTTAAACCATTGAAACTTTACGGCACTGAAGCATACACTTAGAAGGCTCAAAATAAAAAGAAAAAAACAAGACCTGCTAGTGGAAGTCTTTTTACAGAATAAAACTAATACTTAAGCCCCAACCAGGTCTGGTTTCTTCCTCGTCTGATTCTGACATCTCCTGATTGCCAGCATGCTGGAATTCCTTGGCTATGGCCTCCGCCTTCCTACCCGCTTCTTCTGGATCGGTATACTGATAGGTATGCCCATCACAGTGCATCCTGAGTCTGGCAGGCATCAGTAGTGAGTGGGCAACTCCTAAACTGCAAAGCTTTGCCCTAACTCCGTCGTACTTCTTGCGCCTGGTTCTGGTAGCATAGGAAAGGTCCAGGAATAAATGGATAGTAGCACCCTGGAAATGTAATTTATCCGTTTCTCTGGCCGCTTGCAGCATTCGATCCGGAAAGCAGGACTAAAGGTGATCAGGAGAGCCATCCTGGATACATCTCCATGAGCTGCTGCTGAATGAGGGGAAATCCGGTAGGCTCGGACAAAGCTCTCTTCTTTGAGTTCCTAGCCTAATCTCAAGGCGCTTAGTAGCCATCTCTGGAGAAAATACAGGAAACTGTCCCCCACACAATTTTCAGGCAGGCCTACAATGTGTACATTAGGGACCCTCTGAGAGTTTTTGAGGGCCTCCATGTGATAACGAAATGGTGAGTTTTCCTGAACAATTTTGCTGGTCGTAGCTAAATCTTTGGTTGCAGCTGATTCTGTTGTGGAATCTGATTTAACGGCCTCCGCTATTTTACAGTCTTGCTCTACGAACCGGGTCAGAATAGACTTGACTTCACTGTTGATCGCTTGCATCGATTTTTGTAGCTCTGTCCCTGGAAGTTCACTCCCCGATGTGGGTTTAACTACCACCTCATGCTGTTCTGACTCTGTAGGCCTGGTTTTCAAGCCGCCCGTAGGTCCCTTATTTGTGCGACCCATCGTTGAAAAAAAGGGTATCCAGAGATGCGGCACAGCTCGTAAATTAAAATGCAGGTGATAGAAATTCGATTTGTCCACTCGAAATATAAGTTTTATTAGTTTAAATGTCCGATGGCTGAGAAGCCGATCTGAGACACATCTGGTTGGTATGTGTGCTCCACAGCACCCTCCAATTTGGAAGATCTATGAACTGTAGACAATACTAAAAATAACACTAGATGGTTAACAGAAAACACTGTATACTGTTGTAAATGATACCTTATTCTAAGGTTTCAAAGCCCAGAAAAGTGTCCTTTTTGAGAATAACCTTCTCTCCGTGTAGATGAAGAAAAGTTCTTTGGAAAACACAAGAGTTGGAATACAAAAAAAAAATCAGCCTCGATGTCTTTTTTCAAAACTCAGGGTTTATCCTGAAGAGTGAAGTCCATGTTCCAACATTCTGACTTAAAATCAGAATTTCCATTTAGCATGTGAAAAATCAGTTTTCCACAAAAACTCAGGTCTTGTTCTAAATGGTAGTCCAAGACCTATCATATACTTCAACCCAAGTATATAAACAGTTTAAGTTCTCTCAGTTCTGAGATGTCTAAGGAAAAAGACATTCTCAGGGTTTAACTTTAAGCTAATGTACCTTCTCCTCTGAAAACCTTCAGGAGAATGCCCTGATTTCAAGATGGGTCTATTAAAGTCTGGCCATTTTCAAGCCCCACCCATCACTTTTGTGATGCGGTGTATACTCTAGCTATACATAGATTGGGGTGCAACAGTTTACCCTTATCCTGCAGGTGTCACTGTGGTTCAATGTCAAACCCCTGTAACATCTGGTCTATGCATTTGGCTTGAGTCCCTGACCCTAGGCCATCTTCCTGACCTCTTTTTGTTAGTGGAAATTAAATGCCCAGTTTTATCTAAGAGTTATGACTTTCATGGTCATAAACCAGTCTGTTCCTTATCTAGAAGAGTGCCACACCTAAGTTGGCTTTAACAGAAATTCTTATTTGCTTAATTGTTAAAAGGCCTTCTTAAAGAGACAGTGTCCTAACTCCGGAGTGTCTTACAACACATCAAGAGTAAGATCAGTATGTTTGCTGATGATACCAAGGTAGGAGCAGTGGTGAATGACCTAGGGGGATGGCAGGGTTTGCAGGATGATCTGGCAAAGCTTGAAACCTGGTCAGACATCTGGCAACTAGGGTTTAATGCCAAAAAGTGCAAGGTGCTGCATTTTGGGATAAAGAATCCAAGGAGGAGTTACCAGTTGGGGGGAGTGCAGCTAGCCCAGACAGAGGAGGAGAAGGATCTGGGGGTGCTCATTACAGGGTCAATGAAAAACTTGGCACAATGTAGGAAGGCAGCTGCGAAGGCCAACAAATGCTGGGTTGCATTGCAAAGGGTATATCTTCGAGGATGGAGGAGGTGCACTGGCGCCCATATCTGAAGAGGGACATTAAGTTACTAGAGGGGGTGCAGTGCAGGGCGACAAAGATGATCAAGGGGCTGGGGGACTTATCATACGAGAGGAGGCTGGGGGAGTTGAACATGTACTCGCTGGAGGAGAGGAGGGACATGATTGAAACCTTAAGTACATGAAAGGAATAAACAAGACAGGTACAAAGGGCTGTTCAAAGTCAGGAGGGAGGGACACCAGGGGCCATGATATGAGACTGGAGGAGGAAGGTTCAGGAGGGAGATGAGGAGACACTTTTTTACAGAGAGGGTGGTGGCTAGGTGGAATGCGTTACCTGCAGAAGTGGTATCCAGTAGAACAGTGGACTGCTTCAAAAGGGGATGGAACAGGACAAGGGGGAGGGTGAATGAAGGGGAAGGGTGGAAGGGAGGGGCAGCTGCAAAATAAGGGGTGCTAGCTGCACATTTGAGCCGACTTTATCTGCTGGCAAATTTCGTATGTGAGTATCCATAGGAACATTAATAAAAGATATAGGCCTATCTTGCCACATATAGTACCAGAGTATTTTATGTACATCTAAAGTATGGAGCAATGCATCCCCTGGACTGGCATGCTCAGGAAAATAAACTGGCAGGAACAAACAACTGATCGGTCTTTCTGAAAGTACTGGTGCGTTTAAGGTAGTAATGAAGCATCCTGTGGACGTCCAGAGTATGAAGTAAAGCCTCTCCTTTGTTGGAATACTCTGGATAATAGACAGGTAGATGGATGTTGATTCAGAATAAACTTGGACTCCACCTTAGGCAGAAAAGTACAGTTAAGTAAGAACTTACCGTAACAGTAGATCTTCAAGAAGCACTCTTGCAACACCCCATGGAAAAATTCTAGCTAGCAGTTCAAGGCGAGGACCCCCCCAACATCACCAACAGTATAAAGGGGCAGTCCCCCAGCACCACCTCAGTTTGCCCACCACAGAGCTGTCTAGCATAAAGGATGGTGAACCGAGGAGGTTCTAACATCCCCCAGAGAGAAGAAATTTCAAAAAAAATATGGGGGAAGGTGGGAGAAAAAGCATACCTACTGCAAGAGCTCTTCTTGAAGATCTACTGTTACGGTAAGTATTTACGTAACTGTACTATCTCACTTTGAGATAGAGCTCTTGCAGCAAGGTAACACCATTGGGACTGAGTCCCAAGCAGAAAAAGGATACAATCCAGGTCAGGTGGGCAGTGGTTATAGGCAGAAGGAAACCACCAGTGCACTTAAGAGAGCAGTCCCTGGAGAATGGCAAGGCCAAAGCTGGCCCTCCTTCTGGAAGCAATGTCCAAACTGTGGTGTTTAGTGAAGGTATGCACTAAACTCCAAGTGCTAGATGCACAGAATCAGCTGTCGAGACATTTCGTAGGGATGCAAACAAAGTGGCAATACCCCTAGTGGAGTGATCTTTCACCGATCCCGGTAAAGCTTTGTTGTACTTTTGATAGCAGAAAACTATACAACTGACCAACTATTTGGACAATGTCTGCTTAGTCACTGGTGCCCCTAACATTCTTTGGGTGAAAGGGACAAACTGGTCTCTCTTCCTAGAAGATCGAGTACGATCTACGTAAAAACAAAGAATCCTGTGAACTTCTAAAGTATGCAACAAAGCCTCCCCTTTATTCGAGTACTCTGGATAATAAATTGGAAGTTGAATGTCCTGGTAAAGAGTGAACTCTGACATCACCTTTGGGAGAAACTTAGGATTAGTATGCAGGGATAACCTGTCCCTGTGAAAAATCAAAATACTCTTTACATATTAGAGCCTGAAGCTCGGAAATCCTCCGGGCTGAAGTAATGGCAACTTTAAAACAATGCTTTCCAAGATAGGAAGTGTAGCTCGCAACTTGCGGCTGGCTCAAAATGAGGCAACGTAAGTTTTTCTAGCACGACTAAGAGATTCTATGGGGGAATAGGGTCCCGCCTGGGTGGCTTAATGTGCATACCACGCAAAAAGGTATGGGACAAGTCCATTTGCGCCAGGGTCCTACCATCCACTGGTACATGATAAGTTGACAGTGCAGAAAGGTATACCTTTAAGGACGAATAGCGGAGGCCCGCATCAGTCAGGGAAAGGAGATACTCCAAGATCGAATTCACTGGACAGGTGAATGGATCCAAGAGATGGGATGAAGCCCACAGGCAGAAACGTTTTCATTTCATGGTGTATGTGGCCCTGGTTGAGGGTTTCTTCACGGTCACTAGGACCTCCACTACCCTTGTGGACACCCCATACCTGTCCCTGACTAAGTCTGCAACAGCGATGCATGCAGGTGCAGAGACTGGAGATTTGGGTGTATTAGGGTGCTCTGCTCTTGCAAGAGCAAGCGAAGAGACAGGGGTACAGGAATTGGAGGTTCCGTTGACAATTGTTGGAGCAATGGGAACCAAATCTGTCAAGGCCAAAATGGCGCTATGAGAATCATGACAGCTAGTTCTGCTTGTAGCTTGAGCAGTAATCTCTGAAGCAGTGGGAAGGGAGGGAAGGCATAAAGAAACCTCCCTGCCCAAGACAGGGACAATGCGTCTCGCCAAAAAACATCTAGCACTGGATCTAGCGAGCAGAAATTGGGCAGTTTGACACTGAGTGGGGATGGAAAGAGGTCCAGTTCTGGAAGTCCCACCTTTCCAAAAGCTCGCCTACTACATCCTGTAGTAGCTCCCGCTCGTTAGCCTGAGACCGAAAGTGGCTGAGGCTGTCGGCTAGGGTGTTTTGAACTCCTGGAACATGAATCGCTGTGAGTTCCTGGTTAAGCTTCACTGCCCAGTACCGGACTCTCATGGCTTCTCTGCAAAGGGAATAAGGCTGTGTACTCCATTACTTGTTGATGTAGAAGACCACCCGCATGTATGGAAGCAGTATAGCGCAGTGGGTTAAGGTTCTGAGCTGCAGAGCTGGAGACCTGGGTTTGAATCCCACAGCCACCTAGGTGCATACTGTGTGACCCTGAGCAAGTCACTTAACTTCCTTGTGCTCCCAGGTCGCACCTGTAAACAAGCTTTCAGCTTAGTGTGTCTCTCCTGCTAAAAAACAAAACAAAAAATTTTGTCTGTCTGGATCAGTAGGGGCTTTGGAAGAAGAACAGTCTGTAATGCCTGTAAGGCATACATAATGGCTCTCATCTCCAGCACGCTGATGTGGAGATTGCGTTCCAAAGAAGTCCATGTCCCTCTTGTCTGATGGTCTTTGAAATGTGCGCCCCACCCTAGTCCTAAGGCATCCATTGCCAAGATCTGCTGAGAACTGGGATTTTGAAAGGGAGCCCTGGACTCTAGCTGGAAAGGGGTGAGTCACCGCTACAGAGTCTGATGCACTGCCATGGAGATCCAGACTGGCTGCTCGAGATCATCCAAACGCTGGTCCTATTGAACCCTGAGGTTCCACTGGAGAACCCTCATGTGTAGACAAGCTAAGGGTACTGTCACAATGGTAGCTGCCATAGGGTCTAGCAATTATAGGACCATTCTGGCTGGAGTCTGGTTTTTGGAAATGACCCTCTGAGCCAGCGCCCTTAGTCGATCTGCCCTGTCTGAGGGGAGAAAGGCTCTCCCCTGGACAGTGTCCAACATGGCCCCCCCCATATACTATAACCTCTGGGTGGGCCAGGGGGATGACTCGGAAAGATTCAAGGTGACTCCCAGATCCTGGAACAGCTGGAAGGTGTTTTACAGTGTGCGATGCAGCTGTTCCCTTGTGGGAGCTGTCAGGAGCCAGTCATCAAGGTAGGGGTAGATGTAATGTCCCTGCCTACTGAGAGCTGCTGCCACTACTGCCAGGCACTTGGTGAACGCCCAAGGTGCTAATGAAAGGTCGAACAGCAGCACTCTGTAAGGTAAAGCGGAGGTATTTCCTGTGGGATGGCAGTATTTTGATGTGCAAGCAGGCGTCCTTCATGCCCAGGGAGCAGAGCCAGTCCCCTCAGCAATCCTGGCAGTGTCACCATCCTGAACCTTTTGTATTTGATGAAAGTGTTCAGCTGACTCAGATCCAGGATGGGACGAAGGTCCCCTGTCTTTTCTTGGACTAGGAAGAAGTGGGAGTAATACCCCCTTCCTCTTTGACTTGGTGGGACTGCCTGGATGCCTTTTTGCTCAGCAGGGCTTGGATTTCTGCCCTGAGGCTTGCGTGGGATGGGGAGCAATGGGTAGGGATCAGAGGGTTGTCTCGAGGGATCTGAGTGCACTCCAGTGTGTAACCCCTTTCTATAATCTGGAGAACCCACTGACCTGTGGTGATACTGGACCGACCTCTGAGGTAAAGGGAGAACTGCACTCCTACTGCCCCCCCTCGTAGCTATGTTGGAGGGAGGCGGGGGCAGGCAATGAGTCATGCAGAGGTTGCTGGAGTGGGCAAGGGAGCGCTGGCGTTTTTGGCATTCTTAGGTCCCTGTGCCCCTGAAGACGGGGGGTGCCTTTTCTTTTGTAACCCCGTCTTTGCTGTTGTCATCTACCTTGCTGGCCTTGATGCCTGTGAAAGGAACAACGCCTGGACGTGGCTGGCTCGGACTTATACATTTTGTGGACCTCAGAAACTGCTTTTCCTGAGTCCTGCAAGCCAGTGATCATCTTTGCAACTTCCTGGCCGAAAAGAACTGGCCCTTGGAAAGGGGCATCCAGGATGGCATCCTGCAAACTGGAGAATTGCTAAGAACTCTGTCTTATTAGAAGAGTCAGGTTGTGACCGAGCTAGGTCCATGGCCTTATTCCAGAGAGATTTATGATACATCACCATGTGTGCCAGAAAATTTAATGACAGAACCGTACAAGTGGCCGAAGAGTACACCTTTCGGCCAAAATAGTCCAGTTTCTTGGACTCCTTCTGGTGGTTGGCAGCTCATATGCTTCGGCTGTTGGATTCTCCCAACAGCCGCCATGAGGATCATAGAATCCACTTTGGGCTGCTCGCTCAAATGTGGTTCCCCCTTAGGGGTCCTATATAAGCAGTCAGCTTTCATAGGAACCGCTGAGGTTGTGGAATGGTGTTTCCAGGCTACTTTCATAATGTCCTGTAAGGACTACACTAATGGTGGGATGACTAATGGTTTTGGGTTAGTGGCCCCTAGGAATTTCACCAGGTGGCGTCTCTCGGGGGCTAACTCTTCTGTCTCCCACTGATTGAGGAAAGCACAGTTACGTAAGAACTTACCATAACAATAGATCTTCGAGAGGAGCTCTTGCAGCAGGCTATAACCATTAGGACTAACGCCGCAGGTCTTAGGACCCACCGGAAAAATCTCAGCTAGCAGTAACCAGCAGGGACCGCCCCCTGATGTCGGCTCCATCCAGTCGGTCATGGTACAAAAGGGGGTGGACCCCGGCTCCACCCCAGTTCCCCCCTCCAAGACCCGCGAACGGGCCCTAACGAGTGAAAGAAGCGAAGCCTGTAGATGATGTGCTGAACACCTCACCTGGGGGATGGAGGGCGGTAAAGTAGCGCCTGATGCAAGAGCTCCTCTCGAAGATATACTGTTACAGTAAGTTCCTATGTAACTGTACTATCTTACTTCGAGTGGGAGCTCTTGCAACAGGCTATAACCATTAGGACGGAATCCCAAGCAGTCCTGCGCCAAGGAGGTGCCTAACCCCAAGAGAAGGTAGGATAGCAAAATGCTGACAACACAGCAAATCAGGACAGAAGTCCCTGAAGGACTGCCAAGCCAAAACCTCTAGATGCAATGTCCAGGCTGTAGTGTTTCACAAATGTGTGCACAGAATTCCAGGTGGCTGCCACACAGATGTGTCTTATGGAGACATTCTTCATGGCGGCAAAAGAAGCCGAGATTCCCCTGGTGGAGTGACCCCTAACCAGGCCCGGAAGGGGTTTGTTGTGCTTCTCATAGCAAAACACAATACAGTGGACAACCCACTTAGAAATAGTCTGCTTAGACACCGGTTTGCCCACATGTTGTGGCTCAAAGGCCACAAACAGTTGCTCCGATTTACGGTGTGTAGCTGTGTGCTTGAGGTAGCATCTCAGCGCCCTGTGAACGTCCAGTGTGTGTAGGAGAGCTTCTCCCTTATTAGGAGAATTAAAATAAACTGGAAGGTCAACCAACTGGTTGAGGGTCAACTCCGAGACTACTTTAGGAAGGAATTTAGGATTTGTTCTAAGGGAAACCCTTTCCCTGTGAAAAACCAAGTAAGGCTCTTTACACATCAGAGCCTGGAGCTCGGAAACTCTTCAAGCAGAGGTAACAGCAATTACGAAATAAACCTTCCAGCAAAGATAACGCAGCTCACAATCCGCTGCTGGTTCGGGGCGGGGAGCTTCTCCAACACAAACAGGAGGGCCCAGGGAGGGACAGGATCCCTAATGGGAGGTCTTATATGCAGAATACCCCTTAAGAAGGTGCGGGCCACGTCCAGTTGAGCCAAGGTTCTATCCCCTAAGAGGACATGATATGCAGAAATGGCCCACATGTGCACCTTTATAGAAGAGTAGCTCAAGCCTTATTGGTATAGAGAGAGAGAGAGATACTGTAATGCTGCGTTCACCAGGCAGGTAAGGGGGTCCAGACGGTGAGACGACACCCATAAGCAAAAACGCTTCCTCTTTATAGCATAAATGGAGCTAGTAGAGGGCTTCCTCGCCGAGACGAGGACGTCCACCACTTCCTGGGAGACCCCATACCTGGATTTTGCTACGTTTGCAGGAGCCAAGCATGAAGGTGCAAAGACCTGAGATCTGGATGGACCAGCGTGCCCCAATCCTAGGACAGCAACTGCGAGCATATTAGCACAGAAATTGGAGGTTTCGAGGACAACTGCTGAAGTGGTGGGAACCAAATCTGCCGAGGCCACAATGGGGCGATTAGAATCATCCGAGCCCCCTTGGCCTGTATCTTCAACAGTACTCTCTGAATGAGAGGGAAGGCATTAAGAAACCTCCCTGTCCAACAAAGGGACAACGTGTCTGGCCAGAAAGTACCTAGCGCGAACTCTTGCAACAAGAAAGCTGGCAGTTTGGCGTTGTGTGGGGACGCAAACAGGCCCAGCTCTGGATGCCCCCATGTGTTGAAGAGCTGGTCTGCTACTGACTGTAGCAGCTCCCACTCGTGCGCTTTGGACTGAGACCTGCCTAGGCTGTCTGCCAAGTCATTTTGGACACTTGGAACATGCACTGCAGACAGAGAGATGTGACGCTCTAGTGCCCAGTACCAGACTCTCATCGCCTCCCTGCATAGGGGATAGAAGTGCGTTCCCCCTTGCTTGCTGATGTAAAAGACGACTGCCATGTTGTCTGTCTGGACTAGGAGAGAGCCTGGAACAAGGTCCTCTTAGAAGGCATTCAGTGCATTAAGGACCGCTTGCATCTCCAGGACATCGATGTGGAGGTTGCGCTCCTCAGGGGTCAGACCCCTTGCGTTTGGCGGGCCCCTAGGTGCGTCCCCATCCCAAATCTGATGCATCTGTCATTAGGGTCTGATTTGGGGGCTCCTGACGGAAAGGGACCCCTTTCTCAAGATTGAGAGGATCCAGCCACCAAAGTAGTGTCCTCTTGACTGGCTCTGCGATTCTGACCATGTGGTCTAGCTCGTCTGAGCAATGATCCCACTGCACCCTGAGCATCCACTGTGGGATTCTCATGTGGAGACGGGCCAAAGGAGTGACAGGGCCTTTGCCATGTGCCCCAGAAGTCTGAGGAAGGTCCTGGCCTGGACCCGAGGGGTTACTAGGACCGATCCGGCTATCTCCCGCAGGCGATCGCCCCTCTCTGGAGGTAGAAAAGCCATGCCCTGAACTGAGTCCAGGACAGCCCCTAGGAAGACAAGTCTCTGGCTGGGCACCGGGAAGACTTTGGAAGGTTCAAGGTGACCCCACTTCTCGGAATAGAGTATAGGTGTCTCCAAGAGCTTGAAGGAGGCGCATCCTCGACAGGGCCGCAAGCAGCCAATCGTCAAGGTAAGGGAAGACATAATGCCCCAGGCTCCTTAGAGCCGCAGCTACCACTGCCAAACATTTGGTGAAAACTCGAGGAGCAGAGGAGAGGCCAAAAGGAAGAACCCGAAACTGATAATGCTCCCCCTGGAAGTGGAACCTCGGGTACTTCCTGTGAGGGGGAAAGACCCTGATGTGCATGTACACATCTTGCATGTCTAGGGAGCAGAGACAGTCTCCCTGGTGCAGCAGAGGAATAAGACCTGAAAGGGTCACCATCCTGAACCTTCGGTACTCTATATAGTTGTTTAGGGAGCTGAGGTCCAGGATGGGCCCAAGATCTTGCGTCTTTTTGGAACTAGGAAAAAGTGGGAGTAATATATCTTTCCCCGCTGCTGCAGAGGAACTGGCTCTATCGCCCTTTTTCACAAGAGGGTCTGAATCTATCCTCCTTTTTTTTTTTTTTTACAACTCTTTTTTCCCTCCTGACACAGCTCGGGAGAACTCTCTCAGGCATCCTCTCCTTTCTGCCTGCCCGCCTGAGATCCGCTGTGGTCTAGTGCCCTTCCCCCTCCCCGTTGCCAGTACCCCCGTTTAACCCGCCTGGGGAGGGTAGCTCGACCACTTACTTGGGTTCTTTATGAATATAGACCCTGGCAAACGGGCGGGGCCCGGATGGAGGAGTGATGAGGTTTGGCCCAGTCAGATCCGGTGTTGGGCATGGTGGAGATGTGCCGTCGCCTATTCCCACGAGCCAGGTTTTTCCGTTTTCTGTCCCGTTTCCCCGCCCACCCTTGCGTGCGCACTCCCCGACGCCTAGCTCACGGCAACCCTGCCAGCGTCGGGCACGCTGTAACATGCGGCCCTGAGCTACTGTGGCATCCCCTGGTCTCCACCAGGGGTCGCCGGAGCTCCGGACTTCCAAGTGCCCTCCCCCTGGGACAGGAGAGCAGCCCAGCGGGTGCTCAGTCCGATTCCTCCCCTGCCGACCCCCGGCGCCCGAGCTCGCTCCTGAACTTGGGTCGCTAGGTTGGCGCGAGGTGTGGCGTCCAGCACCTCAACCCTCTGCGCCACCGGGCCAGGCTGAATCTCTTCTTCTATAAGGGGTATGTGAGAAGGAGGATATCTTGAGGACCTTGGTGGAGTGTCAGGGAGAATTTCGGTGAACTCTAGCGTATGTCCCCTCCTTATAATGTTTAGGAGCCACTGGTCCGCTGTAACAGAGCTCCAACCCTTCAGGTGAAGGAAAGGTGACACCCTACTGCTGCCCCCGGTACCTCCTCCGAAGGAGGGAGAGTCGGGTGGGAGTCACTGGGCAGAGCCGGGAGTGGACAGAGAGGCTTGGGAGGACTTGGGGCCTAGAAAAGGAGTGCCTCCGGGGTTGCTTGTTGCCGGCTTTCCTGGTGAAGCCACCTCTCTGGCCCTGTTGGTTTCCATGGGCATGAGCACCTGAGGGCTTATAAAAAGGCCGGTGTCTCACGCGTTTCTGGTCCCCTCTGTACATCTGCCTGATGGACCAGATGGATTTGCCTGACTCCTGGAGAAGAGAGATAAGAGACTCCGTCTCTTGCCCAAAAAGGATGGAACCCTGGAACGGAAGGTCCCGGATTCCGGACTTCAAATCCTGGTGAAAACACGAGACTCTCAACCAGGCACGGCGCTGGCGGCAGACACCTGATTTTGCCGCTCTGGCCACCGAATCTGCAGTGTCGTACGAGGCATAGAGAAAATGCGTGCCTATGTCCAAGCCTGATTTTAATAGTCCAGAAGCTCAGTCTTTTGTGTGGAGCCTGGCAAGGCATTGGCTAGCTCCTGCTTCCAAGTTATCCTGGTGAGATCCTGGAAGGTGTCCACTAAAGGAGAAATCAGAGGCTTGGGCTCCTTCTGCCTCAGGTAACGGGCTAGTCGACGGCGTTCCAGATCCAGGTCCTCCGTATCCCATTCACTGGAGGCCTGGATGTGCCTCATGACATCCATAAAAGTCGGATCGTCAGGAGGCGAGCGAGGCTGGTCCTTCTCCCCTTGGGGAACCCCAACCCCCCCCCAAGAGGGATGAGGAAGCAGAAGAAGGAGAAGACAACCTGCTACTGGGCCTAGAATAGCCTGAGCTGCATCTAGGACTCCCCCTGCTAGAGCGTCGGTAGCTACAGGACCGACGACGGAGCAATGACCAACGTCGGCCTGGGGACCGGCGTTGGAAGCGGGCCCGCCTGGGAGAGCGGGATCGGCTCCTGGGCTGAGACCAGGACTGACGACGCCTACCCAATCGAGAAGGGCGCTGACGGTCCTGAGACCGGGACCGAGCCTTCGAGGACGGGCGAGGCAGCGGCCGCTCAGGAGTCTTCTTCGGAGAAGGAGCGGGAAAGCCCTTGGTTTCAAGGTTGTCCGGCCAGTCGGGAATCTGTGTCAGGTCCAGCTTCCGTAGAGTCTCCTCTTTTTTTTTAACCGACTCCACCAAAAGGAGAAGAGTTCTTGCAGCTCCTCTTTGTTAAAAACAGCGGCTGCTGTTCCCGGGAAGGGACCCAGAGAAGCCAGAGGATCCAGGAGGGCATGAGTGGGGGAGTCCCCCGAAAAGCCCTGCGGAGTGGAAGATCTGGGGATCGCCGGAACGTTAGTGGGTACCTCCTCCACAGGAGTATCTTCCGCTGGAGGAACCTCCACCAGTATCGGGGCCGGTGCTGGTTTCACTGGAGGCGGTTTTGTCTGGGTGTCTATCACTTGGCGGCTTGCCCGAATCTGGCGTAGCCGAGGCCTTCTTGGGCAGGGCCGAGGCTTGTACCAAAGCGGCCTTGGTCACACAAAGTGGCACCACCTTAGGCTTCGACGGCTTTTCTTCACACGGTCCCACCTTGACTGGCGTCGTATTTTTGGTGGGAGGGCTCGGTTTCTTGGGGTCTTTGCGATGTTCTCCCGAGCCCGAGGAAGAAGAGGCTTTTCTGGGGTGGGGTGGGGTGGGGAATGGGACCGATGATGGGACCGCCGGGAGCACTTACGGGGCTTGTCCCGGTGTTTACCCTTGCCCCCGAGGTGTGCAGGACATCCATTTGTTTTTCCAAGACGTAGGCTTTTAGGGCCTTCAGGCATCGAATTCTCATCCTGCTGGTGAAGCCTCTACAAGTGTTGCAGGCAGTGCTGTTGTGGTCTGGACCCAGGTAGAAGACGCACTTGGAGTGGCCATCTTTTGATGGTATTTGGCAGCCACAATCGCACTTGTTCCCCTTCGGCCTGGAGGAGGATACAGACGATGGAGATCACATACACTGCACTGAAGTTAAAAAAAAAAAAAAACAAAAGGCAGAAGAATGGTCGATTTCTGATGAGAACTCCAAATCTAAGTTGGAAACTGCTGAATAGCAAAAAACTTCCCCAACGTGAGCAGGTTCGCGGCGGGAAAAGAACTGGGGTGGAGCCTGGGTCCGCCCCCTTTTGTACGGTGACCAACGTCAGGGTGGAGCCGACGTCAGGGGGCGGTCCCTGCTGGGTACTGCTAGCTAAGATTTTTCCGGTGGGTCCTAAGGCCTGCAGCATTGGTCCTAATGGTTATAGCCTGCTGCAAGAGTTCCCACTCGAAGTAAGATCTGGATGTGTCTCATCACATCTAGGATGGAGGGATCATCCAGAGGAGACCTTGGGGAATCCCTCCGTGTGTCTGGTGATGGAAAAAACAGATTGTCTTCAGATGAATCATAGGAGGAGGAACTTCCGGTGGATTCCTCTGAAGAGATGTACCAGCATCCCCTAGAGCTACTCTGGTGTCCAGATGGGGATGGGTGGCGACAGTGCCTCCATCGTTCAAGTAATCCTTCCCATCGCCCCTGGAGTCGGGTGGACCAGTGTCTGGGGTGGCGAAGGCATGGGTGGAGGAGCTGGACGTCTACACAGAGCCAGGGCAGGGGTCCCCGTGGGGTTGGGGATTGGCTCCAGCAGTATAGGCAAAAGGTCCCCCTTAATGGTGTTCCACCAGCTGTTCAAAAGAGCCCCGACCTCAGCCAAAGAGATCACAGGGTCCTGCGGGGTGTTGGCATCGGGGTAAGGGGACCTGGGGGCCCTGGCATCTGATCCTGTGATTTGGTCCCCCTGGCGTTAGGTCAGACAGTACCATTCTATCGGACGTCGGTTCTGGTGGGACGGTGTTCCCTCGCGTCTGGTCATCGGGCTCCTGAGGGAGAGGCGGAGGGGAGTGACGCCTCCTGATCCATAGCATCCTTGAGGCGCTAAGTCCCCCCGACGTTGGGTCTGCAGTCACGACCCTTGTTAGGGCCCTGCAGATCAGACGGCGACTTAGAGGGTGGCTCTGGTCTGGCTCTGTAGGAGTCAAAGGCGCTGAGGACTGACATTGGTCCGGAAGCCCTAGCCCGGAAGACTCCTCGCCATACGACTGAGAGGAGGTGGGGAACGTCTTTGACAGTAACCCCAGGGGAGCCAGGGAGAGCAGAGGGGCTGAGTCTGACCTCGCGATGGAGGCAGAAGTTCTGGAAGTCTTGTGTGGAGATGTAGGATGGGATTCTGACCTAAACCTGTCCTTATCCAGATGATGGCGCTTCCCGCTCAATTTCTTCTCTCTGGGGGAGGAATCCTGGCGAAGGAGGAAGATGAGCTGTGCCCTGAGTGGGTCTTCTGCATGGTGGCCACTTGCTGTTCAAGGAGGTATGCTTTCAGTGTCTTCAGGTGGCGGATGAGAGTCCTCCTGTTGAAGCTGAGGCAATGCGGGCAGTCGTCCTGCGTGTGTTCAGGGCCTAGGCAAAGCAAGCAGGTCAAATGGCCGTCTTTTGCCGGGATCTGCTTGCTGCTCATGCACTTCGATTTCCGTCGCTCTGTAGAGAAAGATGGCTGGGTAGACATACACGAGAAATTCGTGTTTCCTATGAAAAACGTTAACTGCACTTAGCGTGAAAATGGTAGTCGACTACTAGCAGGAGGTGTCCATGGAGCCGATATGCACAGGTTGACAGCGGGGGACTGAGGTGGTGCCAGGGGACTGCTCCTTTATACCACTGGTGACGCTCGGGGGTCCCCAGCCTGACTGCTAGCTAGAATTTTTCCATGGGGTCCTAGTGCCTGTGGCATAGTCCGAAAAGTGTTACCTGCTGCAAGAGCTCTATCTCGAAGTGAAATCTTAGGATTTGTCCTCAAGAACAGCCTGTCCTTGTGAAAAACTAAATTAGGCTCCTTGCACATCAGAGCCTGGACCTCAGAAATCCTCCAAGCAGAAGTAACAACAACTAAAAATAACGCTTTCCACGACAGAAAGCATAGCTTGCATTCTGCGGCAGGTTCAAAGGGAGGGTACATTGTTCTAACATAAACAAGAGAGCCCATGGAGAGACAAGGTACCGAATGGGAGGTTTCAGGTGTAGGATGCCCTGCAAGAAGGTGCGGGACAAATCCAATTGGGCCAGGGTCTTGCCCTCTATAGATGCATGGTATGCAGAGATGGCAGAAAGGTGCAGCTTGATAGAGGAACAACTCAGACTAGTATCGGATAGACAGAGAGGAGATGCTCTAAAATGGAGTTCGCTGAACAGGTGAAAGGATCAGGGTGACGAGCAGAGGCCCAGAGGCAGAACCACTTCCACTTCATAGTGTAGGTGGACCTAATGGAGGGTTTTCTAGCAGCCACTAGGTCATCAGCTATTCTAGGGGAAAACCCAAATCTGGCAGCTGCAAGGCCTGCAGCAGCCATGCATGCAGGTGCAGAGACTTGAGGTCTGGATGGACTAGAGTGCCCTGGTCCTGGGAACGCAGCTGCGAGCTCAGCGGCAAATGAACCAGAGGCTCCATTGCTAACTGCTGGAGCAGAGGGAACCAAATCTGACGAGGCCAGTAAGGAGCTATGAGGATCATCTCTGCTCCCTCTGACTGTAGTTTGAGAAGGACCCTCTGGAGAACAGGGAAGGCATGCAGAAACCTTCCTGTCCAACAGAGGGACAACACATCTTACCAGAAAACACAAGGCCCTGGATCCAACGAGCAGAAAATACAGGTTACTCACCTGTAACAGGAGTTCTAGGAATGGTATATGTTGTTCATCCACACTATCTGGCAGGTTCCTTGCCGCTTTAAATCTTGCCGGAAGGTCTTCAAGCTAGCTCCTCCCACCCACCCGGGTGGTAAAACTCTCGGCTCCGTCCCATGACGCCAGATCTGGCCCGCTGGAAGCTCAGGTTGTGCGTCAGCCGGGGAGGTCGGTTCTGAGGGATGAACAACACATACTATCTAGAACCCTGTTACAGGTGAGTAACCTGTATTTCTAGGGACATGGATATGTTGTTCATCCACACCATCTGGCAGACTCCTAGCAGTTCTCCGGGAGGAGGGAGGCAAGCACACCCTCTATATACTTACTTGGGGAACAGAGATTGAGAACTGAGGCCCCAAAACCAGCATCCCGACGTGACTCAAGGTCGATGTGGTAATGGGTAATGAAGGTGTGTGCTGACTTCAGGTAGCAGCCCTGCAGATTTCCTGATAGGGCATCCTGGAAGCAGCCACCGATGCAGCAGTATGGCGGGTAGAATGAGCTCTTATCCTCTGGAGGCTCCATGCCCGCCAACTCATAGCAGAGATTTATGCAGGAGGTGACCCATCTGCCTATCGTCCGCTTGGCTGCAGGTCTGCCAGGTGCGGCTTCAGCATAGGTGACAAACAGCTGGCGAACCTCTCCCTGAACTTCAGTCGTGGCGCTCTTATAATAAGCGAGCGCTCTTCTAGGGTCCAAAGTATGGAGCCTATATTCGCCTCCGAGGTGTGACTGGGGTAGAACACCGGCAGAGTCAACACCTGATTAAGGTGAAACTCCGACACCACCTTCGGAAGGAATTTCGGGTGAGGGCGTAGGACAACCTTGTCCCTGTGGAAGACCAGGTAAGAAGACTCGATGCTAAGCGCCTGGAGTTCTCCCATCCTTCTGGCTGACGTGATAGCCACCAAGAAGGCGGTCTTCCACGACAGGTGGGGGAGACCACACCTGTGCATTGGTTCGAATGGCTTGCCCATGAGCTTTGCCAGTACCAGCAGTAAATCCCACGGAGGTGGGGGTTCCCACACTGGAGGGGAAATGTGATCAAGGCCTTTAAAGAAGGGCCCGACCACTTTCTCCTGCGCCACTGACTGCTGACTGGCCCGCGCCCGGTAAGCAGAAATGGCTGCCAGGTGCACCTTAAGGGTCGTCGACCTAAGCCCTTGACTAGATAGGGACCATAGATAGTCCAAAATGCTTGCCACAGGACACGAGAAAGGGTCCAACCCTTTATCCTGACACCAAATGGAGAACCTCTTCCATTTGAAGGCATAGCATTTTCTGGTCGACTTACGGACGCCCCAACGACGTTGAGGACCTCGTCGGAAAGACCCAAGGCCTGGAACTCTAGCCGCTCAGGAACCAGGCCGTCAGGTGCAGGGATTGAAGGTCCGGATGGAACACCTTCCCCTGATTGACTGAGAGCAGGTCCAGGCGAGCTGGAAGCTGCCTCGGAGTCTTGGAGCTGAGACTGAGGAGATCTGGGTACCAGAACTGGCGAGGCCAGTCTGAGGCTATCAGAATCACCTGCGCCTTGTCCCTCCTTGCTTTCAGCAGGACCCTGTGAATCAGGGGAACGCGGGGAAAGGCGTAAAAGAGGCCCGGGGTCCACGGCCTCGAGAAGGCATCCCCTTGCAGTGAGCCCTGCTGAGGGGGGCGGGCATGAAACAGCCTCAGCTTCGCATTCTCCCTGGAGGCAAACAGATCCACCAGAGGTGTGCCCCAGCGGGAGAACAGGTCTTGTACTATCTCCGGCAGGAGAGACCACTCGTGCGATGCAGCCCCTATCCGCTCAGGCATCGGGCCAGGGTGTTGGAGGCTCCTGCCACATGAATGGCCAGGAGATCCGCCTCCAGGCTGCGCGACTAGTGACCAGATGCGAGAGCTCTCTGCATAAGAGCATGGAGCGCGGTCCCGCCCCTGGCGGTTTAGATAGTACATGGTCGTGGTGTTGTCCGGCCTGGACCCGGACCACTGGACCCCGGAGAAACGGAGCAAAGGCGTGGGTTTTGAAGTGACGCACGGAGCTCCAGCAGGTTGATATGGCATCGGGACTCCTGCGGGACCAGAGGCCGTGCATTCTGTGTTCCCCAGATGGGCACCCCAACCCATCAAAGAGGCGTCGGTCGCTAGAGAGACCGCGGGCTCGGGCGGACAAACGGGATACCCTCCTGCAGATGAGACGGAACGGTCCACCCACTGGAGAGCTGCCCACATCTCCTGGGTCGCCCACACGCTGGTCCAGAGTGATCGCAGCTGTGACCACTGGCTGGCCAGTCCCCACTGAGGGGACGATGTGCCAGCGTGCCCAACGGACTACGCTTGGTACAGGCCGCCATGAGACCCAGCAGGCGAGGAAGTCCCGGTAGGGATGAATTGCCCAACCAGAAATGATTGGGCAAGGAGGTAAGAACCTCGGCCCCAACTACTGAGCCATGCTCTGCTCGAAGAGAGTCGAGCTCTGCCCCGATGAAAGATATCACCTGCTTCGGCTCGAGTTCCGACTTGGCCTCGTTGACTAGGAGGCCGAGCTGAGAGCAAACCCGGAGGGCCAGATCCCTGGACCGCTCCACCTCCGACCTGGAAGGGGCTGCTATCAGCCAATCGTCCAGGTAAGGGTACACCCGGACCCCTCGGCGCCGCAGGAATGCTGTCACCACTGCCATGCACTTGGTGAAGACCCTGGGAGCTGGAGAGAGGCCAAGGGCACCGCCTGAACTTGAAAGGGATCCTCCCGCCCTGAAGCGGAGGAATCTCTGATGAGACGGACGATAGGGACGTGAAAGAACGCGCCCTGAAAGTCCAGAGAACAGAACCCACGTGTTCCAGAGATGGTATTATCTGAGCCAGAGTGACCATTCTGAAGGTTCGAGACCAGGAACTTGTTCAGGTCGTGTGAGGTGAGAATGGGCGCCAGCCCTGTCCTGCTTCGGGACCAGGAAGTACCTGGACACGAACCCTGGTTCTGATGGAGGGTCCTCCATCTCTTTATCACCCCTTTCTGAAGGAGGAGGCGATGTCGGCTCGACGAGCCTCAGAGAGTCTGGGACCCAAGCCCCCTTGGGCGACGGCCTGAAGGGTGGAACCTGCTCGAATTCCAGAGGCAGGCCTCTTCCACCACCTTCAGAACCCACCTGTCCGTGGTAACAGCGGACCAGGCGGAAAGAGAAGTGCCGGAGCCGCTTCCATGGGGGAACCAGGGAGAGGTGACGGGATGAGGCGACACCCTTCAGCCCGTCACTGTGCAGGCTTGGAGGAAGGACCGGCCGAGGGACCACTCAGGGCCTTTTCCTCCTTGCTTCCTATTAGAGGAAGCTGACGGCTTGGGCTTAAATACTAAGGTTCAGCCTGCTGGCCCTGACGTTGTTGGGCCGAAGCAAGAAAGCGGAGTGCAGAGGGGCGAAAGGGCTTAGGCTGAGGCTTACGGCCCTTGTCCTTCTGCGCGGACGAGACCGAGTCCAAGGTGGCACTGGACTTTTCGATCCTCTGGAGGTGGCCTTCCACTCCAGGGCCGAAGAGGTCAGTTCCCAGGAAAGGAACATCCGTAAGCTTGTGCTGGGTATCCGAGATGAAAGTGGATATCCTCAGCCACGCCCGCCGGCGCACAGCCACTGCGGCCGCCAGTGACCGGGCACAAGAATCTCCAATATCCAGCGCAGTCTGGAGCTGCTGCTTAGCTACTGCCCTGCCCTGGTCCCGCACCTGCTTTACTGTGGTCTGTAGGTCCGCAGGAAGATGAGGGACGACCTCATCCAGGGAGCCCAACAGGGCATGGGAAAAATGTGCCATCAAGATGGCCGAACTGGCCTGACGGCGGCGAGGAGGAGGCAGCATACACTTTCCGCCCGCATAGTCCAGTTTCTGGACTTTGTCGGGCGGTTTGTCCACGCCCTGGCATTTCGCACGCCGAAAACACTGTCCGTGACCAACCCTCAGCCAAGGGTGTTCGAAAAGCCGGACAGAGAGCCTGTAGGGACTGCAGATACTTCCTGGCCATCCTGGTCAAGGTGCAGGACAGAGCCGGACGCTGCCACAATTCCAGGGCCGACTAACAATGGCTTCGGCCACTGAAAGGCCTCAGAGGGAGAATCCCTCGGTCCAGGATCTCAGTGAGGGATATTCCAGCCCGCTTGGACACAGGTTCGAGCTCATCCCAGTGGATTCTGAGATGAGCCTGAGAAGTCCAAGGAAGGACGGAGGTTATCGTCCATCGACTGCCCCCAGAGGATTCCAAGTCTCGGCGCTTTGAAAACAGGAGGAGTCGCCGTCCCGACTCAGACGAGTCGCTGAATAGCTGCTTAGAGCCTGCGCCACCCTCCACGTGCCGAGGCTTATCGGGAGTGAGGGTGACCGACAGCCTATGGGAAGGCCATGAGCCGTCGCAAGAACTTTTTGTCGGGGCCCGACTGTCGGTTGAGGCGGAGGCGGTTCCACCAGTATTGGTGGGGCAGCAGGAGAGATCAACAACCGCCTGAAACAGGCTCTCGACCACCGCGAGGGTTGTTTCGCCGCCCGTGACAACCATTTTATGGCCGGAGAAGAGGCCTGAGCCGCTTGTCTCGCCAAAATTAGTTGTTGCCACATAAGTTCTCATATTTTCGCGCAACTTACGTCAAGCCTCCCTCGTCCGAGGAAGATGAGGAAGAGCGGCGACGCTTACCACGTGTGCCGAGACCGAGACCGCCTTGTGTCGACGGATCGCTAGACCCAAGATGTCCGAGACCGAGAATTGCCAGGCCGAGGTCGGCGCGCGGGAGCCGAGGATCGGCAATCCCGGTTCGGTCGACAATCCGACGGCCCGGAACCGAGGCACAGATGAGCCGACGATATCCACAGTCCTCGCCGGGGAACCGGGAGGAGGGATTACGCTCTCCAGCCGACAACCCGTCTAACGGGTCGAGAAAAATCTCGACCACGTCGGCGGGAGTCTCGGTCACCTGGCCTGATGGGGCACCGTGAAGCCAGTGGTTGAAGCCGAAAAATTGACCAAGTCGACTGGTCGACAAGGGAGGGAGATCTCTCCGCTCCCAAGAGCGTCGCATTTATGGGATTTACCTTTATTTTTTTCTTCGACCGATGAAACGGTCCAGAAGAAGTTGGATCCTCACTTTGGTCGAGAGGGTCAAGCAAAGCTCCTTAAAGAAGCGAATAGGAGGACCCGAGCGAGAGCGGACGAATGTCACGCAGCCGAAGATGTAACGGCATGAGCCGCCTCCTCCTCGAAGCGATCATCTGCTCAAGTTGTTCTCTCGCAAGCCCCGCCGCGCGGGACACCGCCGAGTCGGGCCTCCTTGGTTTAACAGGAGGAAATCTCCTTCGGGCGCCAAGTTGAGACGGGCAGCGCGATCCTCAAGGACGACCGAGAAAGATGAGCACAGTTCGTAGGCCTGCGGGTCGTGCTCCTGGCCTAGGCAGTAAACGCACGTGGAGTGCGGATCCGTCCGAGACATCTTCTGCCCACAGGGGCATCTCCGAAAACCGGGAGTCGATTTGTCCATCGCAGCCGCGAGGGATGAAGACCGTGAAGATTTAGAAGAAATTTTCAAATCAAAGTTTTTTTAGGCCCAAAGCTTAATCGCAGAGCGTTAAGGAGGGAACCTGAGCTTCAAAGCGGTAAGGAAGATCTGGCGTCATGGGGCGGAGCCGAGAGTTTTACCACCCGGGTGGGTGGGAGGAGCTAGCTTGAAGACCTTCCAGCAAGAATTAAAGCGGCAAGGAACCTGCCAGACAGTGTGGATTGAACAACATATCCACGTCCCTAGAACTGAGCAGTTTGGCATTGAGTGGGGACCCAATAAGGTCCAACTCTGGCTGTCGCTATCTGCTGAACAATTGTTCTGCAACTGACTGGAGTAGTTCCCATTTGTGGGGCTTTGGACCGAGACCTGCTTAAGCTGTCGGCCAAGGAGTTTTGGGTGCCTGGAACATGCATGGTGGTGAGCTCCAGTGCCCAATACCAGATCCCCATGGCCCCCTTGCAGTGGGGGTACAAATGAGGTCCCCCCTTGCTTGTTGATGTAGAAGACCACCGACATATTGTTCATCTGGTCTAAGAGAGGGCCTAGGAGAAGGTCCGTCTGAAATGCTTGTAGGGTGTAGAGGACCGCTCGCATCTTGAGAACACTGATGTGCAGGGTCTGCTCCAAAGGGGACCAGGTCTCCTGGGTCTGTTGATCAGCTAAGTGGGCACCCCAACCCTGTCCCGAGGCATCCTTAGTTAGGACCTGCCGCAGGGACTCCTGTCTGAAGGGAAAGGTTGAAAGGTTCCATTCACCAATTCAGGGTCCAACAAACTGGATCGGAGACTGCGACAGGTTGTTCCAGGTTGTCTGAACATTGGTCCCACTGCATCCTGACTGTCCACTGGGGGAACCTCATACGCAAATGAGCCAGAGGGATGGCTGGAATGGCAGCTGCCATGTGACCTAGCATTCGTAGAAATGTCCTGGCTGAGATTTGATGGGACGAGGAAACCATCCAAGCCAGGGACAGAAGGCAATCTGCTCTGTCTGGTGGCAGAAAGGCTTGCCCTGTACTATATCCAGTATCACTCCGATGTATTGGGAGTCTTTGGCTGGGTCATGGGGATGACTTTGGCAGGTTCAAGGTGATTCCCAGTTTTCTGAAAAGAGTAAAGGTGTCTTCTAGAGTTAACAGCTGACCCCTTTTGGGTGCTGTCAGAAGCCATTCGTCTAGGTAAGGAAAGACGTAGTGGCCTTTTCTTCTTAGGGCCACAGCAGCCACTGCTAGGCACTTGGTGAAGACTCTGGGAGCCCAGGACAAGCCGAATGGCAGAGCTCGGAACTGATAGTGATGCCCATGGAAGAGGAAGTGCAGATATCTTCGGTGGGGCTGGAACACTAGGATGTGAAGGTACACATCCTGCATGTCGAGACAGCAGAGCCAGTCCCCTTGGTGAAGAAAGGGAAGTAAGCCTGGTAGAGTGACCATTCTGAACCTTTTGTACTCTTATGTACTCGTTCAGATGGCTGAGGTCCAGAATGGGGTGAAGGTCCCCGGTCTTTTTTGGCACTAGGAAGAAATGGGAGTCAAATCCCTTTCCCCTCTGACTTGGAAGGACTGGCTCTATGGCCTGCTTCTGAAGAACAGCCTGAATTTCCTCTTCTATTAGGGTGATGTGAGACTGAGGGTAGTGGGAGGACACTGGTGGATTTTCCGGTGGCCTCTCCAGGAACTCCAATGTATGTCCTCTCTCTATGATTTGAATGGCCCATTGGTCAGCAGTTACTTTGCTCCACCCCTCCAGACAGCGCGAGGAGCGACCCACCCACCGCCTCCCCCAGGATCGCTGCTGGGGGAAGTGGGTCTGGCAAGGAGTCAGGCTGAAACTCCGGGAGTTGGCAGAGCGGCCTGGGAGGATTTGGCAGTTCTGGACGAGAACCTCCAGGGATCTGGGAGATGGCCTTGTGTTTAAAACCACCTCGCTGCTGCTGGTTTTTAGAATGCTGTCTAGAGGATTTACGAAAGGACTGCTTCTTAAAGTCTTCTGGTTGGCCTTGTTCATCTTTTGGACCAATCAGATAGCCTTGCCAGAATCTTGAAGGCAACTAGTAAGCTTCTTGGCCTTGTGCCCGAAGAGGACAGAACCCCTGAAAGGGAGGTCCATGGTTCCGGCCTGAAGTCCTGAGTAAACCTCGAGATCCAAAGCCATGAGTGGCGCTGAATACAGATGCCGGTGGCAACTGTCCTGGCGGCTGTATCAGCGGTATCATAAGAGGCATGCAAAACATGCATTCCTATATCGGAGCCCAACTTCAATAGGTCCAAAAGTTCCAGCTTCTGTGGCACACCCGGCAGAGCTTGGACCATTTCTAGGCTCTTTTCCCACAGGGCATTTTGATATTGTACCATGTGGGTGAGAAAATTTAAGGACCTAATACAGCAAGTAGCTGAGGTGTAAACTTTCTTACCCAGCTGGTCCAATTGCTTGGACTCTTGGTCAGGAGGCTGGCTGCTGAGGTGCTTGGGCCTCTTCGACCTCTCATGGGCTGCAGTAATTACCATGGAATCGGCCACTGGGTGCTCCACAAGGAAGGACTTGTCCCCTAGGTGCCCTGTACAGCCTATCTGATTTTTTGGATACAGCTGATAAAGAAAAGGGGTGCTTCCATATTATCCTGGTAAGGTTCTGGAAGGTGTCTACCAGCGGGGACACCACTAAAGGCTCAGGCTCCTTTTGGCGAAGGTACTTGGCCAGCCTATGCCGATCTGGATCCAAGTCTTCTGTCTCCCAGCCGTTATTGGCCTGGCTGTGCCTCATGATGTCCAGGAATGTTGAATCACCAGGAGGGGATCTACTGGTGTCTTTGCTATCTGATGTGGGAGGACAACCCCTGGGTTAAGAGTGCCTGGAGGAGATGGAAGACGAGCTATGGCTGGAGTCCTCAGAGTCGGAAGAGGTCTCTTGCTGGCATCGGCCCATGGATCGGCACCGACGTCGGCCTAAAGACCTAGAGGAAGAGTACCTGTGTCTCTGGCCTCTGTGCTTAGACTGGCCCCTATGCCCATCAGGGCGCGGAGATGGGTTCTTGGGTTGTGAAGTAGGCTCCCTGGGTTCTGGCTAGGCTCCACTATGACTGACATGGAAGGCCTAACAGGGAGGAGGCCACCCTAAATCTCATTCCACCGAAAGTGGAAAAGGACCTTTACCTCGCTAAGAGGAATCTGAGGACCGGATGAGCCAGCAGGCACCTGGGGCTGAGGGTCAGCAGGTGTCAGGTGTCAGGGGGAGCTGGCGTCCTTGGGAACGGGAACCCCCGACTTCAGGCCCTCTGTTAGAATTGGGGAGACATTCATGTTTACCGGCGATGTAGGAGGGATCGGCGATGGCTGGGGCATTGCCGGGTCCGATGCCCAAGTACCCTGCGTTGAAGGAACAGGTGTCTGCTGGCGATGGTCTGGGTATGCGGCCAATGCTAGCTGAGCAGGAGCCTGTGGTGAAGACACCATGGATGGGGCAGAGGCATCACAGATGCCGCAGAGGTGGATGCATGCTCCTGGCATCGGGGGACCTTGTCCGAAGACTGAGAGGCCGTAGCCGACGCCAGGCAGACAATGGGCAATGATCCGCCGCTCAAAAAGGCACCGGCCACGCCACCTGAGGAGGAGGCCGAAGACTTGTGAATGGCCTTCACCTTCAGGGGCTGCAGAGCCGAGACCGAAGTCCCAGACCTTGACAAACCTCCGCCTGCCATCAACACTAAGGCAGTAGGTTTATCCACCGGCTGCCCATAGGAGGCGAGGCAGGCTGGGGAGAGCGGTCTGACCCCTGTGGGAGGAGGAACCAGAAGCGGTCTTCTTCTTGTGAGGAGACCTACAGCGGGAGCATGTCCGGGTCTTCTTGTCCTTATCCCGGGACTTGTGCTTCCCCGAAACAGCATCTCCCGGTGCTTCGCAAATGACATGGAGCCCCAAGATTGCTTCTGCATGGCAGCAAGCTGTTTTTCAAGAAGGTGGCTTTTAAGGGCCTTCTGGTGGTGAATCCTAGTCCTTTGGTTAAAGATCTGGCAGTGCTAGCAACCCTCCGTATCGTGATCTGGGCCTAAGCAGAAGAGGCAGGCCACATGGCTGTCTTTCGATGGTAGTTGCTTGCTGCATGCATACTTGGACTTTTGCCACTCAACTAAAGAGGTCGGTGAAGAAGACGTGCAGAGTAAAGGAAACAGAAATCACTGTTTTTGAGAAAAAATAAACGCGGGTAAATTTGCAATGGCGGTCTACTGCAGCAGGAGGTGTCCGTGTAGCCAATGCGAACAGGTCAACGGCGGGAAAAGAACTGGGGTGGGGCTGGGGACTGCCCCTTTTATACCATAGGCTGACGGGGGCGGGACGACGTCAGGGGGAGGTCCCTGCTGGAGACTGCTAGCTAGAAGTTTTCCATGGGGTCCTGGCAGCTTAGTCCTTATGGTTATAGCCTGCTGCAAGAGCTCCAACTCGAAGTAAGATCCTGAAGTACTTCCTGTGAGGTAAGCATCTTGCATGTACAGGGAACATATCCAGTCTCCTCCTTGTAGTAGTGGGAACAGGCCTTGCAGAGTGACAATTCTGAACTTCTTGTACTGAATAAAGAGGTTAAGATTTCTTAAGTCCAGAATGGGTCTCATATCCCCTGTACATTTGGGGACTAGGAAGTAGAACCCCCATTCCTTTGTTCCCAAGGAACTGGTTCTATGGCCCTTTTCTACATTAGAGTATGTACTTCCTCTAGCAGCACCAGTATGTGTTCTGGAGGATAGGATGAAGGAGTTGGTGAATGGTCTGGCAGTAACTCTAGAGCATGGCCCTGTTCTGACTCAAGCATCTGATGTGACCTTCCTCCACTGGTCCAGGTGGGGAGAAAGGTGACACCCTGCTACCACCTTTGAAGGTACTGGTTGGTGGGTGTCTAAGAATGAGTCATGCAGATGTAGATCCTGTGGCTGCTGCCGCATTCCCACCTCTAGGGACTTTTGAGTGGACATCTGGGACAAGTCATGGAGCAAGCAAAGCTGATCCTCCTCCTCTACTTTTACTTTGTTGTCTGGCCCATGAACATACGGTGTCTGTTGGTGGTTTCTAGGAAGAGAAATACTGAAAGCACTGAGTAGCAGTTGACTGCAGCAGCGTCTCCATGGATGGTCCAACAAGTATGGTCAACGGCAGAAAAAGAACTGAGGGGAAGGGGCCGCCCACCTTTATATGGGAGGTGCCGATGTAAGACGTCGGCATAGACAGCCCCCAGTGGACTGCTTGCTAAAAAGTTTCCATGTGGTCTTAGTGCCCGATGGCTATAGTTCATAGGTGTGGCCTGATGAAAGAGATATCCTCGAAGAAGATTTTAGGATTTGTATGGAAAGAAACTATGTCTTCGTGAAAAAATCAAATAAGAAGGCTCACACATCAGAATGTGAAGCTCGAAAGTCCTCCGAGCAGAAGTCATAGCAACTAAAAATAATGATTTCCATGACAGGAAACAGGCCACAGCTCACAGCAGGCTCAAAAGGAGCCAATGTGAATTTCGGAAGTATGAAATTTAAGTCCAAAGGCAGTACTGAATTAAGATAGGAGGTTTCCTATAAAGGAAACCTTTCAGAAAAGTTGGGACACTTCTAATAGGAGAACCATATGACCATCAACAGAGTCAGGGAAAGCTGATATAGTGGTCAAATGCATCTTAACAGAGGAGTACTGCATGACCGAGTCAGATAGGGAAAGCAAGTATTCCAGCACAGAATTCACAGGACATGTAAAAGGGTCCATATTGCGGGAAGCAGACAACAGAGGGAAATGCTTCCATTTCAGAGATCAAGTATGCCTAGTAGAAGGCTTCCTAGCCACAATTAGGATGTAAATAACCTAAGAGAATACCCCAAGACATGTAACTGATAGGTTTTCAGGAGCCATGCATGCAGATATAGGGACTTCAGGTCTGGATGAAGCAGGAACCCCTTGCCTTGTGACAACAGACCTCTGCACAGAGGCAGAGGGACAGAATGTTCCACAACTAGAAGCTGAAAGAGTGGAAGCTAAATCTGGTGAGGCCATAATGGAGCAATGAGGATGAGAGTGGCACTCTCCATCCATAGCTTGAGCAGAACCCTCTGAATTAAAGGAATGGGGAGGAATGCATATAGGAATTTCACTTTCCAAGAGAGGGACAATGTGCCTCACCAAAAAACTCCACGCCCTGGAGCGAGCAAGAAAAAATGCATATAGCCGACAATACATTTACTTTGTTCCGAGATTCTTCCTTACCTTGCAACTTTATTTCCTATGTAATTGCCCAAGGGAGCCGCCTTATTTACATGCCTTATCCAATGCTGTATGTTTATCATATCTGTAACTGCACTGTTATCAGTCATAAACAATTCTTTGCACACCAGCTCCTCAGAGAGAAAGAGACCATACTTGAGGAATGGTGGGAAATTGTCTCCCTTGTGACTGCTTTGTCATATGTCTGACGCAAGTATTTGCAATAAAACTGCTTTTTATTACATACTGCTTGTGGTATAATCTTTGGATAGCCAATCCAACACGTAAGAATCTGATGGTAAGCTGGACTTACCGTAACAATGGTGACCGTGGGAAATGTTTTTTCGCCAACAAAGGTACACTCATTTTCTATTGGGAACTGAGTTCTGGGAATTAATTTTCCCCTACAAGTAGCTGCGAGCTACAGCTTGGGACTCCAGTTTAAAATCACGGACTGCAGTTCTCCATTTGCTAGAGCACTGGCACTATGAACGCTGATGTACAGCATGCTGTCACTCCCCTACTGAGTGGATCTTAGGAAGCTTTGCACCTCTGTACAGGCAGACTGCCTCTCTGCATCTGACTGAACCTTAGGCAGCATTGGGACTCCATGAAGTCGGGCTGCTTGCTTGTAGGTTGTGGGGTCCTTTTACAAGCACCCACATACGTCAGAGCCGTCCGTGTGTCTTCAACTATTGTGGTTCGAAACAGTTGCTGAGCCACAAACTGTTAAAGATTTCCCTGCTTAATGACATGTCTAAAATATGCACAGAGTTGAGACTAGACATCTCAGCTTATCTCACTGCATATGGTGTGTGGGAGTGCATTAATGGAGTAACTAAAGGTGACTTAACGAAAGATGATTTGGATCCAATTAAGTTGATTTGTGAGCAGTATATTGAACTGAGGCAGTCAACTACTAAGCAATCCGAAAGGGGGCTGCTTTAAAAGCTTTTTTAAAAAGCTGAAACAGTGAAGTCAAGTTTCACTGCAATCTAAAAAGAATTTGAGTGTAAAGACTTTTGTCTATACAACTATTCCTTGCTACTCACTTTAGGAAAAGCACTATTTTTAATAGCAGTACGCCATAATTTTGTTTTCTGTTCCGTGAATGCACAGTTTATCTTGCTAGTCTGGGAACAGCCTAGTCAAGGACGTGCTGTATCATGCAGTTGAGATAATGACTAATTAGAGAATGTTCAGAACAGCAGAGATATTACTGTATTCTGTAATAAACCTTAAGGTTTAATGGTATCAGTTTCATTTACTATTATAGTGTGTGTGATTTTAAAACTTTTGATAACAGTAATTAGTATTGGCTGGGATGCAAATGTTAAGTCTGTCTTTTAGACTGACTGTGTCACTTGGCTTTGTTGAAGAGTATGCTTTTGAACATGTAGAAATGTGCCATCCTGGATTTTATTGTGTGGAAATATTTGCAGTTGGGAAACAATGTGCTGAATTAAGCATATGCTACATCAAACTGTCACTGTTAGCAGTTAGTGTCTCTCGAGTTTTCTGAAGCTACACTAGTTTTTTTCATGTCGTTTGCAATGAGGAAAATCTGCTCGTAAAATGGCCAACATCTTTGGCTTGTGGCCAAGGGTGAATTCAGGTCTGCAGTGTTGGCACATTGTTTGCAAACTTTCCATTATTCAGATGAGTAGTTCGTTTAAGGTTGAAGTATAGTGCACTGATGTCATTAGTCTTGATTCAAGTTAATCGTAGTTTGTTGAAAAAAAAAAAAAAGCATGAAACAAAGTCTTGCATAGGTTTTCTATGTTTTTTTTCCCCTCTCCTTGCAAATATGGCCACTCCATCTGCCATCTTGTGAATCATGATGGTTCATCAATTTTGTTTTTGCTGCCTCAGCCAGCGGGCTAAGAATTGTTCTTTTATCTGTAAGAACCCTCGCTCAGCGTGGTGTTCAAGGACACTGCAGCTACAGCTGGGTTTGGTCCCAGGAAACATCGTTTGCACAGTGTGTGACCTTTGGCAGGTTACTTGACCTCCCTGTGCTTTTGAGCTGTACCTGTTTTTCCAGCTCATAACTGATGTAACTCCCTAATTAAATTAGTATTTCTTATCCAAATATAACTGATGGGGTGTGCACATCATAGGTACTTTAAAGTTACTCCCCAAAGTCCTCATCGTCTACGCAATGCGACGTTAGGACTGCAACTTTTAGGCCGCCGGCACAGCGTAGGGTTACCGCGAGCACCAGCGACCGGGTTCGGAACGGACTTGGGAACTGGAGGGTCAGCCGGGGAGGAGGATCGAGTGCCCAGAGGCTGCTCTCCTCCTCCGGGTGGGGTGGGATGCAGGTCCCACTGCGATACCACCACCTGCGTGACCACGGGTGGTGGTGCAGCGAGGACTGCATGTAGCAGGGAGGGAGGACATCTGCCGAGCCGGAGCATTAGCACGCCAGACGCGGCGTCACTCCTAGGCTCTCTAGCACGCAGACGCCCTACGGGATGGGCAGAAAAGGAAAATACCTCCGGTGCTCCCTGTAGACGAGCTTCAGGCCCCGATCCCAGGGCCCGACACGGATGGCGGATCCCAGCGAAACTCCAGTACGCCGCAGAGGCGGTGGAAGGGGCCCGCCTGGGATGACTGCACCCGATGCCGACAGACGAGCAGGGATGCACAAGGCCGTAGGAGACTCCGGAAGGTGAGGAAGCACCGGGGTGAGAAGGGGGCGTAAAAACAAAAAAAAAAAAAAAAAAAAGGACTGCAACTTTTTTTCCCCTGGGCTTGCAGCCATAAAGCTGCTTGCTATCTATAAACCCGCCCATTCCTACGTATGCCTTCTTTTACGGAAGTTCTCACGGCTTCTTTGATCTTGTCCTGCATCACTCATCCCCATGCATTGCACAGCGACCGGGGGCGGGGCTGATCACCCCTGAATTTGTAATACGCAGTTTACTCGAACTTCTAAAAGCTAGCTACACAATTTACACTGCCACAAAAAGTATTATAACGGTTTTGGGAGATTTTACCATTTATGTTACAGGCCTGAATTTAACACCCTTTTAACAATTTTGTATGTACAAAATACCAATATTATGACTTCTGTTATTTATCAGAATGGTGTGTGTTAATGACACTGTTCTAATGTCAAATTCAGAGAATTAGGGATGCCTAACTGTCTGACTTTAAGTCCAATTAATTTCCTTTTCAGGAATCTATCAGAGTGTAATAATAGCTACAATAACTTGGGCTGCATCCAAGAGTTCTGAAAGAACTGGCGGACAAACTAGCAGCTCCACTAGCTGCACTTTTCAAGTGCCTCTCTGCAGACAGGATGGGTGCCTCAGGATTGGAGGGTGGCCCATGTGGTGCCTAGCCACAAAGAGGGGTCTAGGGAGGAGATGGGAAATTACAGGCCTGTCAGCCTAACGTCGGTGGTAGGCAAACTAATGGAGGGCTTCATCAAGGAACTGCTCGGGAGGCAAATGGAAAGGCTGGGGCACACGGATGACAAACAGTATGGTTTTGCCCTGGGGAGGTAGTGCCAGACCAACTTCATAGATTTTTACGACTGGGTGATGGGGACCCTGGACAGACAAAGACCGGTGGATGTCCTATACCTGGATTTCAGTAAGGCGTTTGACTCGGTACCCCACATCGGGTTGTTGATAAAGTTGGGGGGGATGGGAGTGGGAAGACAGTTGCTTAGATGGGTAGATAACTGGCTTACAGATAGAACACAGAGGGTAGTGGTGGGTGGGGTAGTCTCCTCCCCTAGGAAGGTCTTCAGTGGGGTTCCCCAAGGGTCAGTGCTGGGACCACTCCTGTTCAATGCCTATGTTTCCGATATTTGGGGGGGGGGTCAGGAGTAGGATGAGCCTCTTCGCGGATGACTCTAAACTGGGAGCACTGGCTGACAGGGAGGAAGCGAGAGAGACAGTTCAGAGGGATCTGGATACCCTGGAAGATTGGTCAAGGAGGTGGGGGACTGAGGTTTAATCCAGGGAAGTGTAGGGTGCTGCATCTGGGGGTCAGAAACCCAGATCATGTATACACCCTGGGAGGGGACTCACTGCAAGCCACAATGAGTGAAAGGGACCTGGGGGTGGTGGTAGACACCAGAATGAACACTGAAAGCTGCAGAAGATCTGCGGCAAAGGTAAACAGGATTCTGGGCTGCACAGCCCGGGGAATAACGTCCAGAAGGAGGGAAGTGATCCTTCCTCTGTATAATGCCTTGGTCAGGCCACATCTTGAGTACTGCATGCAGTTCTGGAAACCTCACCTTAGGAAGGACATAGCATTGTTGGAGAGGGTTCAGAGGAGGGCAACCAGGATGATCCGCGGCATGAGTGGAAGGACCTATGAAGAAAGGCTGGAAGTCCTTGGGCTGTACTCGCTGGAGGAGAGGAGAGACGGGGTGACATGATTGAGGTATTCAAATATGTGAAAGGGATTAACAGGGGCAGAGCCAAAGAAATTTTCAGGCTAAGGAAAGGGGGCACAACCAGGGGGCATGAGTGGAAGTTGGAGGGGGGAACCTACAGGGGAGAACGTAGAAGGCATTACTTTATTGAGAGGGTGGTGGAGCCATGGGATGCATTGCCCGGGAGTCTAGTCGAGCAGGGCACAGTGGAGGGCTTTAAGAGGGGGTGGGACAGATGCATGGGTATACTGAAGCTGAGGTTGACCCTCTCGGGGGCCGGGGGGAGGAGGAGCTAGCGCCCAATAGGGGCTGGCTAATGAGCAGACACGAAAGACCATTAGGCCTATTCTACTGGCTTTTAGTATGTTATAGTATGTAATAAAAACATCCTACCCCCAAGGGTAGTCATAGGCATACATCTGTATAAAGTTAATATAAGTATCAGTGTTTTGATAACCAGTGTTAACCTTCCACAAGGAGAATGATCTGAGGAAAAGAGACATTCCCTTTCATGGCTTGTGTTTTATTTTTTCTCTCTTACAGGGATAAGACAATCCTTCACATGCAATCTCTGGTAATGTATACACATACTTTATCCAGAGGTCCAATTTCATTATAATGTTGTTATAGTTTGAATTATAGTAGGATACTGTAGTGCCCTTATGAACAGATTACTCTCCTGTAACAGTAGTTTTAGGAGTGGTATATGTTATTCATCCACACTTGTTGGCATGTCCCCTTTCCCTTTAAGGATCGCCAGAAGTCTTTAAGCTGGCTCCTCCCACCCACCCAGGTGGTATAATCCTCGGCTCCACCACATGACGCCAGATCTTAGCCTGCTGGAAGCCAGGTGTTGTGCGTCCACAGCAGGGGAGGTCGGGTGGGTCCGTGTGGATGAACAACATATACCACTCCTAGAAAGTGCAGTTACACAAAGACTTTTGCTGTAACAGTAGATCTTCTAGAAATGTCTCTTGCAGTTAAGTCATTACTTTTGAGAGTTCCCAATAGGTGGCGCTCCAGCACGGAAGTCTCTATACCAGGGACCACCCACACTACCTCACTTCCTGGGCTGTACCTATAAAAGTGGGTGGTCCCTAGTAAGCTCCGTTCCCCGCCGGCTTCAGCTGGAAGCAAGGGACCAAGGGGAACCGAGGTACCAAAGCTTCCCAACCGTACATCGTGTTTCCTGTTACCAAAAGGCAGGAGGTTTGAGGAGGGAATTATTTATCAGTAAGAGACATTCCTACAAGATCTACTGTTACAGCAAAAGTCTTTGTGTAACTGCACTATCTTCCACGGAATGGTCTCTTGCAGTAAGTCATTACTTCTGGGAGATTCCCAAGCAGTTATATGACAGTGGGTGGTCATGTATGACATTCTGCCATAGGTAAAATGTGGTCATGGGATCAATGAATGCTAAAATAGCATTATCAGTTGAACAAAAGGAATTCCTGATTCACTATGTTATATGTCTTAAAAGTAGAAGGAATATGTCAATAACACTGAGCAATTATGTAGCTTCAGTGATCAGCAGGGAAAGTACAATCTGAATCAAAGGCAACTTTGTCTTGAATTGTAACAGTAGTTTGAGTAATATAATGTTATTCTTTAGAGATGCTAAAAGTAGCAAGTGAAGACTCCCTTTTTTTTTTCTTCCAAGACTGTCTAGTCAGTAATGAATGTATCCATTTGACAAAAGTAGGATACTCATGTAACAGATAATGTAGCAAAAAAAAAAATGTATGTGGGATCCAACAAAACAAAGCAGTGGTGAAAAGACATATCATTTCTGTATATTGTACTCACCCTTTTTGATATGATCTTTGTTCATAATCAAGGGAAAGCTGCGAATAGCAGTGGAAGAGGAGAAGACTATAGCCCACAGTGGAATTTATTATGTCTCAGCATGTGAGTGAATAGTGGATGGACCTGTCCGAGGGGGGAACAGGACGAAAAAATGACTCACCTTAGTAATTATGTTTCTTCTAATGGAGTCTTGCTGTATTCTGACTATTGCAGTTAGCTCCAGCCTTTAAACTGCCCCGGAGAATAAAGGGTTAACTTTCTATGCATGGCATAGAAAGCTGAGCTCGAGCTCGGTTGAGGTCTCTTGTCTGTTTCCCTTTGAAACTCAACCATCAGATTCTTACGAGCAAAAACTCACTAACTATCCTATGTGGAAACTGTAAAATTTTTACTAGCCAACTGGCAACAAGGAGTTCTGGATTCCCGAAATGACTCAAGTCAGGAAACCCAAAACCAAAAACCCATCCCAATAAGGGATAACAATAACAACAAAAAACACCCAAACAAAAAGGGAGGGTGTGTAATAGGCACCTCTGGGGTGCAACACTGCACCTGCCCACCCACTTCCCAAAAACAGGTTCTGAGAGGGGAGACAGGGAGGTCAGTATACAGCAAGACTCCATTAGAAGAAACATAATTACTAAGGTGAGTAATTTTTTCTTCAAACAACATGAAGTCTTGCTGTATTCTGACTATTGCAGACTACCAAGCAGTACCTCCATGGAGAAGGGACAGAACCTACTTTGGGAATAGGCTCTGAAGTACTGCTGTGCCAAACCGAGCATCACTCCTAGCCTGGATATCCAGAGAGTAATGCTTGGTAAAGGTATGGACTGTTTTCCAGGTGTCTGCTTGACAAATTTCTGAGAGAGGGATATCCATGGCAGCAGCCAGGGAAGCAGCTATACCTCTTGTAGAGTAAGCCTTCAGGCCTGAGGGTGGAATCTTTCCTAGTTTCTCATAGCAAAATTGTATACAAGACACAATCCACCCGGCAATAGTTCTCTTGGTGGCAGGTTTGCTCTTTCCCACTTCCCCATAAGTGAGGAATAACTGGAGGAATCAAACCTGTGACCCTTGGTACGCTCTATGTAGTAGCTAAGCGCTCTTTTAACATCCAAACTGTGTAACCTTCTCTCTCCTGAGGAAGAATGATCAGTGAAGAAGACAGGGAGAGACATGGACTGATTCAAGTGGAAGTCAGAAACCACTTTAGGCAAGAACCTCCTATTGGTTCTAAGGACCACTTTCTCTCTATGGAAAGTGATAAAAGAGAGAAAATCAGGTTCCACTGACAGGGCTTGCAGTTCACTGATACGCCTAACAGAGGTAATGGCTACCAAAAACACAGTTTTCCAAGTCAAGTACTTAAGCTCTGCTGAGGACAAAGGCTCAAATGGAGGTTACATAAGTTGAGCAATGCAAATATTAAGTCCCAGGCAGGGGCAGGATCCCTAAAGGGAGGATTGGTATGAAGCAATCCCTTGAAAAATTTACAGAACACAGGATGAGATGATAGTGAGGAAGACTTTACCACTGACAAAAAAGCAGACACAGCTGACAAGTGTACCTTGAGAGTAGCTGGTCTGAGGCCTAGGCCATTAAGGTGGACCATGTAATCCAGAACTGTAGGCAATTCAGCAGTGTCTGGAGGGATATGCTTCTTGGAACACCAAATGCTGAATCTTTTCCATTTTGAGTTACAAGTCTTTTTGGTGGAAAGCTTTCGAGAAGCTTTGAGAATATCCAGAACCCCCTGAGACAGATGCAAATCTGCATACTCTAACTCTTCAAGAGCCATGCCTTGAGATTGAGACACCGAAGATTGGGGTACCAAATCCTCCCCTGAGAGGAGGTTAACAGGTTGTAATTCCTGGGAAGAGACAGGGGAAGATGGACTGTTAGAGACAGCAACAAGGGGTACCAAGGCTGTCTGGCCCAGTCTGGAGCAATCAGAATCACTGCAAGGTTGTGACCTTATCTTGACTAGGACTTTGAACAGTAAAGGAAAGGGAGGGAAGGCATACAGAAATTTCCCTTCCCAGTTCAAAATCAGAGCATCCAGAGGGACTGCACCCAAGACTGGGGGTCTGCAACAAAACAGAGGAAGTTGGTGATTGCCTGGGGCTGCAAAGAGATCTATCTCTGGAGTGTCCCACCTTGAAAAAAACACTTTCAAAACCAGAGGGTCCAGGGACCATTCGTGATGGCCCTGGGAGATCCTGCTCAGTGCATCTGTTAGCACATTGTCCTTTCCTGGAAGGTGGACTGCTATCAGAGAGGTCTGCAGGGAATAAGCCAAGAACCACAATTTCATGGCTTCCATGCACAAAGCCGTAGACCGAGTGCGTCCCTGCTTGTTGATGTACCACATGGTGGTGGTGTTGTCTGTCCTGAACCACCTTGTTCTGCACCAACTGAGAGAAGGACTGCAGGGCCAGAAAAACTGCCCTGAGTTCCAGGAGATTGATATGAAGGAGGGACTCCTGAGGGGACCACAGTCCTTGGGATGTGAGATCCCCCAGATGAGCTCCCCACCGCAAGAGAGAAGCATCTGTGGTAAGGACCACCGAATGAGACTGAGTGACAAAAGGGACCCCTTGCCTTAAATTGTCCTGATCCTGCCACCACTGAAGGGCTTGGATCAGTGTCTGAGTCACTGGAATCAGTTTGGTAAGAGGGTCCTTCCTTTGGGACCAAAAGGCCCTCAGATGGAACTGAATGTCCCACATCTGAAATCCTGCCCCTTGGACCACTGCTGTAGAAGCTGCCATGTGGCCCAAGAGCTGAAGGAAGTGCCTTGCTGGCCGGGACACCCAAAGGCTGAAGGACAGGCCAGTTCTATAAGAACTCTTGCCTCTTCCAGGGAAAAAGCTCTTGCTTTGACAGTATCCAGTTCTGCCCTATAAAGGTAAGGAGCTGAACTGGTTCGAGAACTGATTTGGGGAGGTTGGAGAAAACCCAGAGAAGTGAACACTTGCTGAGTCACTTGCAGGTCTGACTTGACTTGATCTGGAGACTGACCCACTGGAGCCAATCGTCCAGGTATGGAAAATGAAATCTTTGCCTTCTTAGAAAGGCAACAACTACTGCCAGGCACTTTGTGAAGACCCTGAGCTGATGTTAGCCAAAGGCATTGTTTGAACTGATAATGGCCTGAGGGCAACTTGAACCTGAGGTACTTTCTGTGGGAGCACCCGATGAGAATGTGAAAGTAGGCATCTTTGAGGTCCAGGGAGACTAGCCAGTCCCCTGGTCTTAGAGAGGGAAGAATTATTCCCAGAGTCACCATCTTGAACTTTGGTTTTAAAAGATGTTTGTTCAGGTATCAGATCTAGGATGGGTCGCCACTCCCCTGTCTTTTGTGGGGTAAGGAAGTATCTGGAGTACAGACCTTTTCCCCAGTGTAGGGTAGGAACTCTCACTATGGCTCTTAGAGCCAGAAGAGATGAAACTTCTGCCTCTAGGGCAAGGGTCTCGGAGAGACCTGCAGGTTGAAAAGATCTGGTTCTCATCTTTGGAAATTTTTTGAAGCTGAGAACCAGTCCCTGGCTTACTACTTCCAGGACCCACTTGTCTGATGTAACAGACATCCAGTCCTGGACATAGTAAGCCAGCCTGCCCCCCACAGGAATAGGAGAGTCGACCAGGGCAGACTCATCAGGGTGTCTGCTTGGCAGGGGCCTTAGGCTGAGGAGTGGATGCAGCCCTGCTCATCCCCCTTCTGCCTCTCCCTCTGAAGAACCCCCTCTGTGAAAAGGGAGAAGAGGCCTGTGCTTGGTAAAAATGCCTATGAAAAGGCCTGCCCCTAGATTGCTGCCTTTGAGGTTGCTTGCCTCTCCTTGGCCTGAGCACTCCCTATAAAGTGGTCCTGTACTCATCCATTTTCTTCATGTAATTCTCTGTCTGCTCCCCAAACAGAGAATTACCCACCACAGGAAAATCCATGGCCTTAGCCTGGGTGTCCTGTGAGAGGCTAGTACATCTGAGCCAAGCCATTCTCCAAAGAGCCACAGATGTAGCCATCACTCTTGATGACACATCACTGAAGTCCACAGCAGCATGAAATTGTACCTTTGACGCCTCAATCCCATTAGCAGCCACCTCCTCCAGCTCCTTGGCCAGCTAGGGGGAAGCTTGTTTAGCCAGTGCCAGTACAGTGTCCCACCTGGACTTCTGGTACCTGGCTGTATAGGACATATAGTTTGCCTGCCTGAGTCCCAAGGAAGATGCCATGTACTGCTTCTTTGCCAAGGCATCCATCTTCCTGGAGTCTTTGTCTGGGGGGTGTGAAGCCAAGGGAATATTTGCCTTGTCACAGGCAGCAGCCTGCCTACCCCAACATGGATGCATTGTTGGTATAACAACTCCGTATCTGAGCCTGATAGTGTATACCACTTGTCCACCCTTCTGTCAATAGGAGGTACAGAATAGACTCTGGGATGTCCATCATTTCCACATAATCAGGCTCCTCTTGATCCTCCATAGAAAGCTGGAGGGTTTCAGCCACCTTTCTGTAAAACAGAAAGTGGGAAGGGGACTCAGATAGCCTAGGAGGGGATACATCAGAAGGTCTGTCTGGGGAGATGTCTGGTTCCACAGGCATATCCAGACTTTCACCATCACCATCATCATCATCTTCAAACTCCCCCTCCTCCTCAAACTCCAGTTCAAAAAAGTCTTCAGGGGTATAATCTTGAACCGAGGGAACTGACCGAACCAAACGCCTGCCAAAAGGTGCCGGATCGGTCGGAACCGGGCGAATCGATTCCACAATCCGAATCGCTCTGGCTATTTCCTCGGCGGTCGGAACATGAACCTCTGGATCCAAACCGGACGATTTTTCTTTGCGTTTTCTTTTTGTAGGAACCGATCCCTCAGGATCGGCTCTCCTCTTGCCGAAGAAGTATCAGCCCTGGTCAGAGGCACTCCCTTAGTTAGGTCCGAGGAACCGAACGGACTGGCCATCCGGTCAGCGGACTTCTCAGCCTCCTTTTCCCTCAGTCTACCTAATCTCTTTTCAAGGGTAGATTTAGGAAAGTTTTTACATATTTGGCAGTCTGTATCGAGGTGTTCAAACCCCAGACAATAAACATAGGTGGTGTGGGGATCGGCCTTAGCAAAGACCTCCTAACACTCACTGTAGTGTTGAAACCCAGTGGGCCTGGTTTTTTTCTTGTGTTTCTCAGACATGGCCAACCTAACCAACTTACCCTTTTTATGGCAACTGCCAGGCAAGACTCCCTTATCGGTTCCTAACCGTGTCATGGGTATTGGAAAAAAAAACAGTGAAAACACATTTTTTTTAGAACCGATAAGGACCGGTAACCACACATTAAAGTAAAAAACAAGAATCCACTACAAGTGATCGGTTCAGCCGAACCAATCTAATCACTTTACCATGTCCATACAGAAAAAAGACAAAGCTATCTAGTACTCACGGTACCGCAGACAGAGACTGAATCGACTATGCGGAAACAAATTTGGTTTAAAACCGACAACTTAACTGACTTTCGAACTGAGCTGAAGGATTAATCTCCGGAGCGACTGTTCAGTGAGGCGGAGTAAAGAATCTGACGGTTGAGTTTCAAAGGGAAACAGAGACCTCAACCGAGCTTGAGCTCAGCATTCTATGCATGCCATGCATAGAAAGTTAACCCTTTGTTCTCCTGGGCAGTTTAAAGGCTGGAGCTAACTGCAATAGTCAGAATACAGCAAAACATCATGTTGTTTGAAGTCCGGTGTACCACAGGTCAAAAGGCATCTCGATGGAATCGTCGTGATGGTCTATAAATAGTGGTACATGAGAAATTGGCTAGGTGTATCGAGCTGATGTGAAAATAAAAAGGCCTCTGTCTTGTTTATGGCCCCAAAAGGTCCCCAAGGCCAAGAAGAGGGGACCAGGGCAGAGTGCAGCGTCCTTAATGAGGGGCAGAAGCCCCGGGGTGGATGGAGCTCGGCCTCGGCTTAGCGGGTCCTTGATACTGTTTTTGCCCATGTAAAGGTGTCACGTGGGAACATAGTGGGTCCAGTTTTGTATGAATAATTATACTGAGGTGTGGTTTTTGGTACATGTATTGTACTGTTTTCAGTTGTCTGTCTGAGACATGTAGGTTCTCCAGTATTGAGCCCCTGGCCCAAAAAGATGGTCCCCTGAAAAGGGGGCATTAGCCACTTTGTGTTGAATATCAGGTGCTAGTCCTGAAAGTCGAAGCCATGCCTGGTGGCGTGTAAGAATACCGAATGCAGAGGCTCGAGCCGAAGCATCGGCAAGATCATATCATGATCTTAATAAATGTCGAGACAGTATTATTTATAGATGTAAGTTGCTCTCTTTCAGGGGATGCAGGCAGTCTGTTTATAACTTCTTCAGCAGAAGTATTCAGCGTGCACAGGTATTACAGCATGTGCCCCATATATTTATTTTATTTATTTAGTTTTTGTTGACCAGGTAAGTGCACTAGACAAATCCTGCCTATTTTCAGGCACAACCTGGGGGAAGGGGATACAGATGAATGCCAACTGACCTTGAACCAGATTAAGCTGTTGGTGGTATTTTTAATGAATGAGGGAAATTTGGCCAGGACACCGGGGAAATTCCCCTACTCTCTGTAGGGGGAGCCTTTGCTACTGGCTGCGAGATGGCCAGTGTGCAAGAACCTTCGGAGGAGATGGATGTCAGGAGTACAGGAGAGAGGGTCTCCTCTCCTGTGCTTGCACATTCTGAAGCCGTGGAGGAGGAAATTGCTGTGGCTGCAGTCAGTGCAGCAACGATTATTGAATCAACTGTTCAGTGTATTGTGGCTTCTGCTGCAAGCAGGGAGTTACCTGTTCTGCTGCTGGGGATCCTTCTCGTTCTGCTTTGCTGGGTAGCGTTCTGCCTTGCTTCATGAAATGCAGCTGCTGGACCGGAAGTGCGGCACTCTCCAGGCATCTCCGGGAGTACCACGATGAGGAGACATACAGTTGTCCTAAGCCCCTGATGACGCCCGAAGGTTGGTGCGTTTCTCTCTACTTCCGCATCATGCCCGGTTCTTGATAGGGGCTGGCAGTCTTCCGAGGTCTGTCTCGGTGTGCCCCACAGCCCCTGCCTGTTCTCCTTGATGATCGGCCGCTTCCCTCGGGAAAAAGAAGCCAGATCCTAGTAAATCCCGAGGTAAGCCTCTCCAGACTGGACTGACGTGGGACCTTTGCCTTGCTCTAGCGATGTATTTCTTTTCTCGGCTGATAAAGCCCCTGGTTGGAGCAAACGTGGTGGGATTTTGGCCCCGGTTGTGCAGCCTTCTTCCGCGAGACTGGCCACATCTAGTTGCCAAAGGGTCTCCTGGTCCCCCGAAAAGGCTCTGAAAAGTGCTGGTTGGGAACAGGGGGATGGGGGTGTTTGGACTCCGGACTCTCAGGATCCTACCTACTTAAAGATGTTACAAAAAGCGGCTACATCTGAGGCCACTGACACTAACTTGAGCTCCAACGCACCCCGGGGTGTTGCTTCTGACTGTGGGCTACTGGAGGGTAGTGGTTTACATGTTCAGCCTAATGACTCACGTCCTTGTTCTAATGTGGGGGAAGTTTCTATTGTTTCAGGGTCTCCTGTTGTTCATGATGCATCTGTTTCACCTACAGTTAAGTTTGTCTCCTGTTCCTTCCCCTTCTATACCCCGTGGGCCTACAGTCCCTTTACGACTGGGGCCTACACCGTTGTTACAGGATCCTGTGGAGTCTGACCACAGAGTCATTCAGTTGGTTTTAAACTAGCTGACTTATTTTTCCACTAAGGGGAACAGGCACCTAGGTGTAATGCCGTCCGAGTTGCTATATAAGGGAGGGTTAGAGAACCCCTAATGCGTTTTATATTGCTAAGACTTTACTTAAGGGTTCTATGAGTTTTTTCCTTAGAGATTTTGCCCTGATCAGTTTGGGTAATTATAATTATGATATTAGTTTAAAACAGGTTTCAGGTTTGGATAGGTTTTGGGCATGTCGACCTGTCAGACTTCTCCATTTGGTCTCCCTTTCAGGCTATTCCATTGACCAAACCTGCTGTTGAAATATTACGATTATGTTTAAGAGCGAAGGGGTGAATGTGGAGGATATTTTATTTTGGTTAAAGCAGAGATGTGAGGTGCTTATAGGCCCACCCACGCTGGATAGTGAACAAATCTGGGATGGTGGTTGGAAGTTCTTGTTAAATAGTATTCTACCAATACTGGGCCTAGACATTTACCTAGTTTTTTACCTGGGAAAAAGATAAAGGGCTCATTTTTACGTAGGGCAGCCTAATTCATGTTTTAAGTGTGGCTCCCGTACTCACCTTAGTTCTGCTTGTGACACTGAAATGAAGTCAGTGTTTTTGACTTTGGCCATACTTCCATTCCTGCTTAAATCTTTTTAAGTGCAACCTTTACAGAATGTCTGGTCATGCCTATAGGTGTTGTCCTGGGCATCCCATAATAGGAAGGACTGTCCTTCACATGAAGGTTTATTACAGTAGCACAACAAATGCAGGCTAAGCGGGTTGCTGCCGGGATTTAAAGTCGATTTAACCTCCTCTGCGTCGGTGGGGTTGCACGAGGGACCTGAGGAAGTTATTGTTCAGGACACTTCAGTTCCCTGTCTCCCCTATTACCAGTTCCACTTTCTGATGTTGTTCCTCTATCTGTCCCTATAGCTCCCTTGAGGGTGAGCTGACATGGTTGTGGCTGATGGTGGGATGCCCCCGCCTGCTTCTGATCTGGGCGCTCTGGTTTCATTCAAGTTCCTCATAGAGGGACCAGGAAAGGTCTGGCGGTTGTCAGTCGGGGAAAGGAGGCTGGGGTTAAGTATCTGGCAATCTAGTAACAAATTTGCAGTGTTAGCCACGGACCTGTCGATAAGGACTCAGGAGGGATGACAGTGACACCTCCTCCATTCGTTCTTGTCCGGATACAGAAGGGGTGAGTTTGGATCCTATAGCCAAGCGAACCCGTCGAGGTCGAAGGAGTCGTCGCTTCCATTGGCATTTAAATGGCTTCTTTTTAGTTTGTTCTTTAAGCGTGAATAGCGTTAAGGGCCAGAGAAACTGGGGGGTGTATTCTTGACAGTGCAGGATTTTCAGTGTGATATTGTCTGTCTTGTAAATACTAGGTTAAAATCCATCAGAACTACAACAGGCTTCAGGGCTTGGACCTGTGGTCCTTCCTTTTGGTCATCTCGTTCAGATAAATGTGATGGTATTGGTATTTTGTTTTCCAATTTGGATATACATGTTTCAGACTGGTAGATATACTACAGGAGAGCATTATTAGATTTTACTCTCCTTGGAGAGATTTAGGATAATAGTGGTTTATGCTCCCCAGATTAAAAGCTTTGTAGTTTCTCTTTTTCATTTGGTGAGGCCCTTTTGCATACCTCTCAGTTACTTCTCTGGGTTGGTGATTTTAACTGTGGTTTGCACCAAACAGATAGAGGTTACAAAGCCCCAAACTATTTTGTGACTCTATTGCTTTGAAGACATTACTAACACGGCTCAGCTTGTGGATGCTTACAGGTGTTGTCATGTGACTGGAGGATTTACTTTTTAAGGGACCTTTGGAACCGCATTGATTTTATGTTTTGTCTAAAGTCTTGCAGATTCATTCTTGTCAGACAGTAGGTGTTGAATTTCAGATCATGCTGCCTCCGATTATCTTTTCTTGGGATACTGCCCCGTTGTAAGAAAAACCGGCTGGCAGTTTAATGACTCCCTCTTGGAGGTTCCCTCTATTTTGAAATTATGGTGGAGGGAATGGGCTGCACGGCTTTCTGTGGCTGATTTTTACGAGGACGTGGTGGACTGGTGGGAAGAGACTAAATTACGGTGGAAGCATATCTTCCAGGAGAAGGCTGCTGCTTCTCAGACTGCTCAATACTTACAGTATTTGGCACTACGGCAGCAGTTACAACATTTGATTTCTCTATCTGATACCACCCAGCATGACATAGTGATCAAATTGCGGTTGTTTGCACACAGATGACACTTTACAATATGATGCAGTGCTAGCTCTTTAGGACAAGAGGCTCGATTTGGGATTCCAGACGACTAAAGAGGTTGGACCTTTTAAAGGCTTGTAAAGGATGTGTAGACTCTAAATTTATTAGGTGTCTCAGGTCCCCCTCTGGTGACTTAGTTATGGCTTCAGAGGCTTTGGTTACTGTTGTTGAACATGTATTGAACATGTTGGGTACTATACGGACTGTGAGTCTGCTGAGCCATTTTGGAACTCTCTACATCTCCCTCAGCTCTCTTCTGTGAAGCAGGATGTATTGACTACAGTATTGTTGATTGGGAAGTGGCTCAAGCCATGGTAGTTCGTTTGCATTCAGCACCTGGATCGGATAGCCTTACTGCACAATTTTTAAAACTTTTATGTCTGATTTGGTTCTGGCCCTAACGTTGTTGTTAAATGATATATTGGCCTCAACCTCTTTTGACAAAGGCGATGAAAAAGCCATTTGATTTTACTTTTCAAAAGAAGTGCTACTGATTTGAATAATTGGAGACCACTTAGTTTATTAAATGGTTATAAAATTCTGACAAAAATTCTGTTATCAGATTGCTTAAAATTGCTGTTCATATAAGTTCTGCTCAGGCGTGAGGCATTCCTGGCAGATGCCAACATGACAATTTGGTTTTGCTGTGCCAATTGTTTGCCCTGGGTGACAGGGGGCAGTTACTGGACGGGTTTTGGGTTTCGACCAGGAGAAGGCCTTTGATAGGGTTTCTCAGGGTTTTTTGTTTTCTGTATTACGGGCCTTTGGACTTCCTGTTAAGTTTCTTTCTTGGCTTCAGACTTTATATAAGGGGGCCACGATCATTCATAATGTGAACGGTTGGTTAGGGAATCCTGTGTCGATTGTTTGTGGCGTTCGGCAGGGAGTACCATAAGTCCTATATTTTATCATTTTATATTGATACTTTGATTTGGGCAATCTTTCTTTGCCCTCAAATCCATAGGACTTGAGGGTCCCTTTTCGACACCTATCAAACTGTTAGCTTATCACGGATGATTTGGTTTGGTTGTGAATGTACATACTGAGAGCTGCCTGTGGTCCAGGTTCTTGAACTTTTCCTCAGTTTCTGGATCTAGTATTAACTTTGGGAAAAGTGTTGGGGTTCCATTGGTCCACCACTCTCCCGCTAGCTGGTACCTTTGCTGGGATTCCCTATTTCTATAGCTCCATTTAAATATTTAGGAATTTTTGGGACCAGTGATATGCTTTCTCATAACTGGCACATTACCTTGGGGATGGCGGAAGTTCTGATTTCTGGGTGGAAACAGTTTTTGATTGGTAAGAAAAAGAGAGTGGTGTTGCTTAAAACATTGGTAATTCCCATTTTTTTGTATCTCTGTTATGTGTTTCCCCCGCCTATGGCCCTTTTTACTAGATTATATGGGATATTTTTTCATGGGTTTTGGGGGTCTTGCCTTAACCCAATAAAGCGTAGTCTAACCTATAGACCAATAAGAGAGGGAGGGGTAGGTATGATTCATCCAGTCGCTTTTTTTTTTATAGTTTATTTTTTAGTTATTATTTTGGGAAAGCTTTGAAGCCTGGGGAGGTGGTTTGGAAACCTTATTTGATGCTATGGTTGTCACCCTGTCCTTCACGATGGGATTCTGGACAGAAGAGTACTATATCTCGTTCTCAGGATATCCCATTATATGGGAAAGAAGCCTTTAAGATGGCTTTATCTTGGGGTTTCTCACAGGATTTTGTGTTTTTGACTAGACATTATGATTTATGACAAGGTTTGGAGAAGGAGGCCCAGGAAGAGGTTGTTTTCCTTCTGTCCCTCAGATCGTTTACTTGGATTCTTCAACAACTTAAGTAATCCGTTTACCCCTTATACTTGGGATATGGTGTGGTTAAGTAATTATGGCAGGTTGAGTGTCAAGGGTAATCATAAGCATAAAGTTTTGAATACTCAATATTGCCCCAGGATCTTTGTCATGAGATTCTGGAAACCAACAGCACTTATTTCTTGATTGCCTTTACTTTTGACTTTTGGTCTTGTTTGGCTGGTTTGTGGTCCGAACCTTTTCTCCAATTATCATATGAGCAGATTAGTGTACAACTGTTGATTTATGTTGAAATATCATGCTGATACCACTATATATTTTTCGTTTTAATTAGATACCACCTATGGCAGAGCTAGATGCATGTTAGTTGCATCAGAAATTGATTTCTTTACAAGAAATAATTGACAATATTTGTATGACTCTCCGTTTAGTTAAATTGCATGATTTTCAGTTCTTACAGGACCTCAATTTCTCTTCTTTTGGCGTAATTGTGACCTCGTCTGTCGATTATCTGTTTTTTCTTTTGTTTCATATTTGTTTTGTACTTCACTATGTTATTGATGTTTCTGAATTTAGTTTTCTGTGTACAGGATGCTGTTATTTTGCTGTAATGAAGTCCAACCTTTTCAATAAAATTCCCCTACTCTGAGGTCAGTAGGTGGAGCTGCTAGCCATCGTGATAACCACTCTGCGGAATGAGTGGAGGGGAGGCGATGTGTGAGCCAGCGAGGCGAGCCTCCTCCTCTGGGCTCGGATTGGAGGCTTTCCTTCCTTAATACAAATGGAATATTAGTTTCTACTCAAGACAACTCTGCAGTTCACGAAGGATCGTTTGATTAAGCATAGCTTCAGAATCTCTGATAAGTTTTAATTCCTTACCACACGGATCGTCAGAGTCTCCGATACCTCCTGCTATTTTCCATGATGAAGCTGGTGATAGTTTCTTCTAGTGAACCTCAGCTGCATTCAACTAAAGCCTGTCATAGCGATAGACGCGGTTACATCAAACAAGCGGTACCAAACAGGTGATTGGAAACCCTTCATGCTTACAAGCCTTACGGAACAAGAGTGTTACGGAGAAATTTAACCGGCAGCACAGTCGCTGGTTGTAGCAGATGCAAGAGCGAGTCGATCGAGTTACTGTTACTGGAACCACTACTAAAACCCACGGTCAGTCCTTTCATACTAATAACCCGTTTATTAAAACTATTCGGTTCTAGCAGCGTTGCCTAGCAACAAGCAAACAAAGCTATTCTGATTGGGTCCAGTTATTCGATAATGGAAGAGCCAAAAAGCAAAAGTACAGTATGCAGTATTATCAAGAGGAGCTAGTATATCAGACGGATGCCTCTAGCCAGCTGCATACATCCTTTTCATTACAACCCAAATAAGGCTTCCCAGACATGACCAAAAATAAAGAGCTGCCTTAAGCTGACAGCTAATAAATACCTATTAAACATATGCAGCAGGCTGAAGTTAAAATAAAATCATCTCAGAAGGTCTCTACTTCTCGACCGATTCAGCAAGCATGTTTCTACCAATGATGTACTGATAATAAAGAACTGAGCTCCGGAGAAGCCTATTAGAATCGGGATGAAATTAAATCCCTCAGGAACATGGATCCTGACCAGATTGGTGAGTCAGTTTCTCCCCTGTCTTCCTCCCTTGAAGTGGTCTCCTGCACTCAAAATCTCTCTGAGTCTCAGCCACGCAACCTGGAACTGATACTTTGACAGGATCCTTACCTTCTATATCTGAGAAAGTAGAAACTGTTGCTGTAGTGGATGAAATAGTCCCAAAAGATCCTTCTGTGGAACCCCACTAGACCTCTTTTATAGATCTTTTTCACAATCCCGTAGACTCAGACCCCTCAGAAGGAACATGATTCGATACGCTATAAAGGGGATAACAGAGCAGCCCTGACCCTGTATATATGGAAACTCAACTGAAAGAATCTGCAGTTTCCACCTAAAGATGTGTTTGCCTTCATTAATATCTCAGGGGAGGGACAATTATGACGTCAGCGTTAGATCTGTATTTTGTGGATTTATTTTGGCAACGATATAACCAGTTGAAATTTTCCCCATTATGGTCTACCTTTAGCGTTACTCCCTCACTCATCATTAATCAAATATGTGACTGTAATGTTCAGAAATGAAGGGGTTCACGTTAGCCGATATTTCTTTTGGCTTTCTCCCAGAAATCACGAGTATTAGTGGCCAAGAGGCAGTATTAGATTCTGAATTATTTTGAGCGGAAGTTGGTATAAGGTGAAACGTACAACGAGACTAACAACGAAATTAAACATATTCTAATTCCTTTTCTTTGAGGAGAGACAGACGAGAGTATGTGCTTCGTCAGGGCAGCCTCGGGCTTGTTATAAATGTGGGAATAGGACATCTTTCTGGCCCTGTGACACTACCAGATGTGAGATATGTGGGAACTTAGACATGGTAATTTTCAGTGTAAACTAACCTAGTGAAATGTGACTTATGCGGACTCAGGACATGGGTACAGGACTGTCTTGGCGACTTCTAACAAAGCCTCAGTTAAGTAGCCCTGAGTTATTAAGACTAAATAGCTCAGGATGAAGCCTTTTCTAAAAATCAGAAAAAAGGTCCTCACACTATGACCCATAAAAGGTAGCAGGGGTTGAGGAAGATGAGGAGGTCTTAGGTTCAAAGCCCTTCTGTGAGTTCAAAACAGTCATGACCTCGGTCCCGACTAATGGCAAGAATTTCCCCAGTTTGTACCAATGATCCAGTGAAACCAAACCTCTTAGCTCTAATTCTGCTGAAAAAGAGTTACTGAAGTTCTAAACCTTTACCCCGCCCCAAAACCTACCTCCCCCAATTAGTAGGCATTCCTAATTTCAAATGGAAAATTCTCTATGCTATTTTGGACACAGTAACAGGGATTCTGACATGGATACTGGTACCCCCACTCTATCTAACTCCTTTGGGAGTAAACCATCTTCTACAGAGTATAAGGGAAAAAAAAGAAAAAGGAAAAAACCTAAATGTCTATGATTTCCTTTGATGTTGGATCTCTAAATTATGAAGCAGTCTTGAATAGTGAAAGAAGTTCTCTTTTCATTTTCTTCATCAATTTGGGTCTTGATATTTGTTTTTACAGGAAAATTGGGTCTACACTTTGGACCAGTGCGTTTTTTAAGCTCTGAATGGATCTGAGGACCATCTTATTGGTCCTTTGGTTCAGACAGAGCTCAATGTATTCAGGATTCTTTAGGTTCTTTTAATTTACTCTCAAAAAGTGGTGGACCTTATACTGAGAGTTACTTATAATTGACGGATTATGGAGACAGGCTGATTTTAACTTTATAATGGTTTATGGGCACAGACAAAAGCAGGAAGGGTGGCTGTGTAAAGCCTCTCCCTTTTTGGCTACCTCTAGTTATATTTATCTTTGGGGGACTTTAACTGTGAAATTTCTGGGTTTAGTAGGGAGTGAGCAGGGAAGAAAAAGTATTGTGATACTGTTGCTCTGGAGAATCATTAACCTAACTTGGGATTAAGGAATGGGAGGAGTTATCAGGATGAGGGGTTAAATTATACACTAGAGAGGCCTTTGACATCCACTATTACCTTTTTTTTCAAAAATCTTTCCTACCTGTCCATAAACTCTTATTACAGAATTTTCTGATCATTTATTCATCACTCTTTCCCTTGATCCCCCACAAACCTATAAATAGCCAAGATGAAAACTTAATAATTCTGTTTTGCAGGACCCAGGGGTTATAAAAGGTATATCCTCTATATTATATGCCGAGTATCTGTTTTGGATTTATATGAGGACTTATGGGAATGGTGGGTAGATACAAAAGATGATATCAGAAATTCTTCAAAAATATGGGAAACAAAAGAGTTAATGCCAAATTTTTATAGTATTTAACCCTAGGGAAGAAACCTCAGGGGTTGTTTCTGAGGCTAATCACTTCTAGGTGATCTTTCTGCCCAAATATCCTTATTAAGTCTGCTATGAGATTGCCGAGTACTGATGAAGGCCAGACATTACGTTCTGAACTCTCCTTTGAACTCAAAAGAAACCATCAGGGATCCCTTTGAGGCCTTTAGGAGAAAATGAGTTCTATAGGATTAGAGGTGTTACAAAATGAAGGAGAATTTAAAACCTCCAGGAAGTTTATTTTCTATTATTCAGGATATAAAGGAACGGAGGGCCTGAGATCCCAAGTAGTATTTTCATCAGTTTTTTAGGATTTTGCCATATCTCCCCATCTGGTTAGGAAGTGTATAAATTAATGATTATATATATCCAGCAGGAGATTTTGGAAGTTTGACCTCCTTAAAGGTGGGGTTTCTCCAGGGTTAGATGGGCTGTCTATGAATTCTTTAAACAGTTGGTGATATTTTGGCTCCTTGTCTTGAAAGGTTTATTCCTTTCTACACGGTGTCCATTGTTTACCTGTGCAGTTTACGGCAGGATTATTGATATTTATTTTTAAGGGTGGGGATAGAACACATTTATGTAACTGGAGATCTATAACTATTTTGAACTCGGATTTCAAGATATTATCCCAAATATTGAATAATAAATTGAGATCAGTGTCTGCTGAGTTGTTATATCCTCTTCAGTTTTGCGGTATTCCAAATAGGAAAATTATGTCTGCACTTATTATTAGAGAAATAATTGAATTCTCAAATAGATCCCCCAACTGGCATTGTATCCTGTCTTTAGATCAAAATAAGGCCTTTGATAGGGTATCTCGCTCTTATTTAGTTACAGTATTAGAAAAATATGGTTTACCTACGATTTTATTAATTGGATTAAGTTACTGTATAAAAAAGTTGTAGTATATCCTGTCATTAAGGGTCAATATTCCTCCCAGTTTCAGTTAACTTTAAGTGTGACGGAAGTACCCTTAGGCCTTATTATATGCATTTTCTCTTGACCCCTTACTTAAAATGTTAGACCAAATGGAAGGATTGCCAGGCATTTCTGGGACTTTACATACAGATACGGTGGTTGTTCAAGCCTATGCTGATATTTGTATTTTTTTGACTGCAGTGGTTCAAAGTAGCACCTCGTGTTGCTGCCCAGGCTCAAACGGAGCTGAACTGTTACTTTTGTGCCTGATTTTGTAACTATTTCCATTTGCCTATAACTGTATTTAAAAGCTTAGAGTCACTGCAAGCCCAGGACCTGTGTTCTGTCTGAAACCCCCCCTGTGCAAATCGGACTGGGGACTGTTTGATTAATTTGTAAAGTGCATTTCAGTTGTAACTAGAATTACCCCCTGTGAGAAACTCATTTAGGGACTGTTTAACTTCAAGTGCTATTCCAGTGTTTAGAATTTGAGTTTTGTCCTGCAATGGTAATTGCCCTTCGTTTTGAATCACAATAGTACTGTTAGCCAACAGCCCACCTTCTTCTCCCACACCCACTACCAGCCCGCCCCAGCAGGTTAATCTTTGCCTGGGCTGCCTATTTAATCCCTCTCTCTCTTCATTCTCCCAGAGAGACCACCCCCTCCCTAGGAGACCGAAGGTCGCGAGGCCTGCTCTGAAGCCCTCCCTGCCCAAAGAAGCCTCGAACCGAGACACACCAGGTAATTTCTACCTTGATCCAGGCTGCTGCCACCATCATTAGCCATCTGGTGTCTTTTCTGAAAGCGCCACAAGCTCCCCTGCTCAAGCGCATGAATCCCGGCCAGAGTAGCACCTGTGTTGCTGTCCAGGCTCAAGCGGAGCTGAACTGTTACTTTGTGCCTGATTTTGTAACTATTTCCATTTGCCTATAACTGTATTTAAAAGCTTAGAGTCACTGCAAGCCCAGGACCTGTGTTCTGTCTGAAACCCCCCCTGTGCAAATCGGACTGGGGACCTTTTTTTTTTTTTTTTCCATTAGCTCCTTATATTGTTTTGCCACTAGAGGGAGCCTGATTAAGTTTGAACAATTTGCTCCCAGTACCTCACTTGTCACATTTTACTGCTCTCTAGTAGCTGTTTTCACCTGGTCATCACCCCCTCATCACTCCCATATCACCCCCTCTCCAATCGTCGAAAGCTATCCCGCCATTGTGCACTCCCCAGATCAGCCCTCCTCCTCCTGCTCCTGTCAGGCAATGTCCACCCAAACCCGGGCCTGGCAGCACTGGTCCTACCCTGAAATCTCCTGGGCTGCGCATTGCTTCTATGAACATCTGTAGCCTCCTGAAAAACTGGACTCTCTGCACTGCTGGGTGACTCTTCATAAACCTGATGTTGTTGCCCTTGTTGAAACCTGGCTGTCTCCTCCCTCCTAACTCTCATGTCTCTCCCCGGCTACACTCTCCACCGGTTGGACCGTGTCGGCAGGAGAGGTGGGGCTGTGTCTTCTATTTGAAGGATTCTCTGTGGGGCTACCCTCCCCCGCCTGACCTCGACTAAAGGCCCAGGCACTTACTCTAAAGCTGTCCCCGGACCCAGCTAGAGGCCCATTATTCCTAACCGTAGCCTACATACCCCCAAGAGACCAATCCCAGGCCTGGGCCCACTAATTGACTACCTCACCTCCCAACCCAACTCGTCGGACCAAATCTTGGTGGGCGACTTGAATATAAACTGGCTCTGCCCCTCATCTTCCTCCCACCGTGAGGCTTTCGATTCAATTGACCTAACTCAACTGGTCACACAGCCTACTAGAAAAAACCCTGGGGGGACAAGCACCCTCCTGGATCTGGTCCTCACCAACAGGCCAATCCGCATCCACAACATCCAAATCCTCCCTGACTGCCTCAGTGACCACTCCCCTGTGCTTTTCAACTGGGAAACCCCTGGCTCTCATCCCGGTCAAAACCTCGGGCGGCTTAGGCCTGGGGACTCCATAGGCCTTAAGCGCCCTTGCCCACACTGATTGGTCCCCTCTAACGAGGGCAACCAACATTGACTTGGCCCTGGCTTCTTTGGAGCACTTTCAACTTTGCCTGTGATATCTTTGCTCCCATAACTGCTAGGAGGTCCAAGTGAAACATGCCCTTGGATCACCCTGCCCTTCTGTGGCGACTTAAGCAACGTGACAATCTTTGGCACCTTTCTGTTGCTACTGGCCGTTCAGCTGACAGGCAGTCCTATGCTGCTGCCCGTAACCAGTGCACCTGGGCCATCCGCAAAGCAAAGGCGGAATACTACCAAGTCTCTCTTACCTCCTCCTGGGGGAACCCCAGGTGCTTCTGGGACAACATTAAGCAACTGAATGGTCACTCCCAGTCCCCCTCTCCTTCTCTTCTCAACATCAATGGTACCGTCTCCTCTGACCCTGCCCTCATTGCCTCCCACCTCAATAACTCCTTCACCGACCTTAGCTCAGTACTTCCTGGTAACTTTTTCAGTCCACCTCCTCCATCTGTACCACCACCCACTGCCCGCCCCTCTTTCCACCTGCGTCGTGTCACCATGCAAGAAGCTGAGGCCTTACTTGCTAAAAGCCTAAAGGTAACACCATGAGTGACTCACTTGATCCCTGCCTTTTCGTCAGGTCTTGGATCAGGTCCTCTCACCTATTACATGCATTTTCAACAAATCACTCTGTCTCGGACAATTCCCTCTGTCTGGAAGATTGCCACAGTTCCCCTGTCCATAAAGGTGGTGACAGGACTCTTCGGGTAACTACCGACCCATCTCAATCCTCTCCCCTCTCTAAAGTAGAGAAAATTGTGTCGTCCCAAGTCTCTGACTACCTCTGTAAGTACAATGTTCTCTGCCCTGAACAACACGGGTTCAGAGCAGGTCATAGTACCAATACAGCACTCCTGGGATTTCCCATCTTCCTCCATGCCTCCTTGGACTCTGGTGCCCTGGCTGGTGCTATATTCATTGACCTGTCTAAAGCATTCAATACTGTTTAGCATCCTCTTTTGCTCTCCACCCTCGACCTAATAGGCTTTGCCTCAGGACCTGTTCCTGGTGCACCAGCTATCTCTCCGCCGCTCCCAATGTGTGAAAGTCAGCGGTACTCTCTCTGAAACATGCCCCATTCGCTCTGGGGTGCATGAGCTCAATTCTTGGACCCTACTATTCTCACTCTTTCTTAACTCCCTACCCAGCAGTTAGGGTAAGATGCTTCTCATGCTGATGATGCTGTTCTCGTTGCCTCCCAATGACCCCATGCTGCTAGAGAACTCCCTCCAACTGGTCTTTGACTCTGCAGCTACCTGGTTCACTGAGCACCGACTTGTTATCAACCTTAAGAAACAAAAGCGATGCTCTTCTCCACCCCCAAAACAAGTACAGCAAGTTTCCCTTAGCTGTCCACTCCACACCCAATCTGTCATTGACCAGGTGCAGTCCTATAAATATCTTGGTATAACCTTTGACCCTGCACTTTCATTCCATGGACATATACCTGCCCTAAATTCTGTCGCCAACTCACGCCTAGGCATTCTTACCGCACAAGAAATGCCTCCTCCTGATGTCCCCTCCGCCTGGCTGTCACCTCCTCTGTCATGTCTCTCATTGACTATGGCCTTCCGGTCTATGGCTCAGCAGATCAGACTGCCCTCAACAAGGTTAGTCTCACAGTAAATAAGGCCTGCAGACTTATCACTGGTGCTCCCAGACTCACTCACACATGTGAGCTGTACACCCTAGCTACCCTACTCAACCTGGAAGAGCGACTCATGTATCAGACATGCCAGCTCACCTTTAAAACCCCTGCATGGCCTATCCCCATAGGCCTATCCAACTCCATTAGCCGTACTGCACCGACCCTGATCACAGCTGGTCAAAAGCTACCCTAGTTCTTCCGAGAGCCAGGACCTCACAAGGTCAGAGGCATTCCCCACCTGCGCCCCACTGGTATAACTCCCTCCTGCCAGTGTCTCAAACTCTAACCTTAGCTTGCTTTAAGCCCAGGCTCAGAAACTTCCTGCTTAGCTCTCGGAAATGCAACTGCCGCTAGCCTAGTGTAAAAAAAAAAATATATATATATATACTCTGTTTGACAATGCTCACTGAGCAGCTCCCCCCCTCCCTTTCCCTACTTATTCCTCCTCCCCTATCTCCCTCCCTTCTACCCCCACCAGCTCTCCCCCGACCATAAGTTTTGCACCTTTTGTTATCTTTTGCTCGTTGGAGATTGTACCCTATTGTAACAAAACTGTAATTGAACTGTAACTTTTTTTGTTTGTAAGTACTGTGTCCCTTGTACTACTGTTCTGATGTCCTCTTTGTGACGAGGTACCTTTGTAAATGAGCCTCTGGCTCAAAGGTTTCTAAACTGATGTTTAACTAAATAAATAAATAAATAAATTCCTATTGTCCTAAATTGTATTAATAAATATGAGAGGGTTTCCAACTCGAAAATTAGTACGAAGAAATCTAGAGGCTTGCTTTTAGGGCCTATAGGCCAAGATCAGTTTATAGTGTCAGATATTGTTTTTTCCTCCTTACCATGTAAAATTTTGGGAGTAATTTTTGGAGCCCACAATCTCCCTGTGGATAATTGGGAAATTGCCTTGAAAAATGCAGAAGTAAAGGTTCAAAGGTGGAAGGGATGGAGATTATCCAAAATAAAAAGGATTTTTGTTATTAAAAAATTCATTATTCCTGGGCTGTTATATATAGCCTTGGTATATCCTCTTCCGTTAGCCCTTGAAACACGACTCTATGCATGTTTTTTTTTCAATGCTGTGGGGTAGTAGGCTTAACCCCATTAAACAATGCTATACCTATCTCCCTATCTCTAAAGGGGGGTTAGGCATGGTTGATCCTCTCAGTTTTTTTATGGCCTTTTTCTTGCTCAGAACTTTAATTTTGACCCCTCTTTTCCGGTATTGACTTAGCAGTTATGGGAAATGAATAATTTTAAATCTTTTTTTGATGTTTGGATGGCACCTCTTACCCCACGGATCCCTAAAAATACATATATTCCGGGTTTTTTTAAACCTTGTGCTCAGAAGTTGTTTAAATGGTCCTTTTCTTTCCAGTGTATTAAAAATAACAAAGGCCCGGATTGTATTTTCTTTTCCTTGAAAAACTGTATCCAAGTAAACCTGCATTTGCTAATTGTCCCCCTTTTTACATGGATTTCGCTCTTAAGCAACTTAATTATCATAGGATCCCTTCTCAGATGTGGGAGGTGTTGTGGCTTTCAGTCTATGGAAGATTAAATGTTAAGGGGAATGCTAAGCATAAGATGATAGGCGAAAGATATTGCCCTTATTTGCAGTGTCAGGCGAAGGAGGAAACTATGGACCACTTTCTTTTTAAATGTTCCTATGCTTCAGGGTTATGGGTTTTTTTTAAGTACCAAGTTACAGTTTTCATGGCTACATAAACTTGACTATCAGGCCTTGATTCTTGTTTTTTTCCCTCACATTCTTGCCTCTTATGATTGGGGTACGTTAGTAGAGTTTTTTTTGTTGTCTGAAATATTATCTATGGCAGGCCAGATGCCAGTGGGTACTGCAAAAAAAAAATTATGCCATATGAAACATTTTTTGTACTTATAATGGAGGCTATGAAATCTGTTTATATGAAAGATAAACAATTTGGGACTGCTAGGAAAATATTTAAATGGTGGAAAGGATTACAGGTTTTCATTAAACATAAATAAGGGGGAGTGTGGGTGTTAGTCTATTATAAATGGAGTATATTGCATGGTTGATTTCCTTTTATATTATGGTTGTATAAAAAAATATGTTGATCTTATGGTTTTTCTTCTGATGTATTTTGATGTATTTTCAATAAAAACTCCCTTACTCTTTTCGATAAGTGCCATGGGATCTTTTAACATCCACCTGAACTACCACCAATCCAGGCAGATGGGACCTCAGTTTAATGTCTCATCTGAAAGACGGCACCTCAGAAGTGCAGCACCCCTCTCATGCTGCACTACAGTGTCAGTACTGGGATACTGGGACAACAGACTCGACTTCACTCATCATTTAGAAGAACTGCTAAAAAAGCTTCGCCAAAGGCTTGGCCTTCTCTATAGATTAAAACCCTTCCTAAACAGAGATTCAAAGATGAGGTTAGTCCAGGCTATTTTTCTATCAGTTGTTGACTACGCAGACTTCCTTTATAGTCACTGCCCCATCTCCTACCTACACAAGTCGGATACCTTATACCATAGAGCAATAGGATTCACTACAGATCTGCCATCTAATACCCATCATTGCTCTCTTTATGCTGCAGTTGGATGGGTTTCCCTTCACCTCAGAAGGAACAGAAATGCAGCCCTATGGATTTACAGAGCGTTATCAAAAAAACTTCCAAACTATATTCTGGACTGCTTCACCCAGACCATTCCTAGCTCCTATGCCCTAAGAAGCAACAACATCATCCTGCTCAAATTGCCCAAATTCAACACCAGGCTAGGGAGGGCAGCAATCAGCTAATATCTAGCTATAGCATGGAACACCCTACAAAAATCCCTAAAACTGTCCAATATTATTCCATTTGCATCCTTTAAACAGCATTGTACAGTCTTCTTCACAGAGAAATGCAGTTGCTACCGCTAGAGCTAGCTTTGTCATCTCACAATCTCCCTCCCAAAAATTAACCATATATGGCATAAATCCTTCCAGGCAGACACCCCATCTTATGGCACCCAGTAATACCTTCACCATCCTAGTATTACATTATGCTGTGTGTGTGTGCCATGGCCCCTCCACTGGGATATGTATATACTGTAAATATTAGCTTAACTTTCCTGTAACCAATTTTTATCATGTGAATGTTACTGTACATCATTGTGTTTATAAACGTTTTTCCCCTGTATGTATAACTGTTTTATGTAAGTGTATGATGTATCTGTTGTGTATCAACTGTTGAACCTTGATCTTATCAGGTCCATCTTGTAAATGAGCCTTGCTCAATGATGTTCGCCTGAATAAATAAAGATTTGATGATGATGATGATGATATTAACCCCAAGTGCCAGATGTGGGAACTGAACCCACAGCCCTCTGATCTCCCGGCCTCAGAGGCGAGTGTGCTACCTACTGAGCCACTGACACTGACATATAGTTAAGTATTCTGATATTTAGTGTGTTTAGAGCAAACACTCTCTTCCCCATATGGTCAAAACGTTTAGAGTCTTTCTCTGGAAGTATTGTGCTTGTATGTTTAGGCTTGCCGGTGCGGTTGTGGGCAGCCACAGTAACCACAGAATCTGCCGCTGGAAGCCTGGTACATTCCGTGGGCCTTTCTAGGTAACTCCTGTGCTGCTATGGGTTTACTCCTAGCTTCAGTAATAGCATTTCTGAAAGTAAGTATGAAAGGAGGGATAGCCCGAACAGGGTCTTCTGGTAAGCCCAGATATTCAGCCATATCTTTACTTAATCTATCCTGTTCCGCTGTGGTAAACCCCACTGTTTTTTGTATTTGTAGCATTATTTCGGGGAATGAGGGGTCATCCTGTGGAGAACTGACCTTTCGTGGTTGTAATAGCCCTTCGTCCCAGTACGAGGGCACCTCCGAAGGGGATTCATATCCTCTTGTGTCATGGGGAACCATCATAGGTCCTATGAAGGTTCGGATTCGTATGATAATCTGAATAATATTCATCTGAATATTTGGGAGGAGGCAGGATCAGGAAGCATTCTAGCTCCATGCATGCCTGTTTTGATGGAGGTGGTGATATCCTTTGTGTTTGAGGATTATGTCCCGGAGTGAGGCTATGGTCAAAACCCATAGAATCCAGTACTCTATTTACTATTTCTTCAATATTTTGAACTTGTGACAATGGAATTGTCATGTAAGCAGGTTCTGAATCCAGCGTACATGGGGACGGGGGTCAATTTGCACCTCCCGGTAGAGTGATCCGGTGTTTGGTGTCTTTGTTCGTTTCCAACAGGGTTGTGAGCCCCACATAGGAGCGACAATGAGGCTGGGGGGGCCTCTGCGTTCTGAAGTATATAGTTCTTTATTTTGTAGAAATGCAGCTCCATATGCATCTTTCGATATATGTTTCTGAGAATATTCTTGGTTTTTCATGGTCAACCTTCCATAGGGATCATCCATATCAATGCTATATGCAGGCAAGAGTGCTGTTCTATGCAGCATTGATTGTCTTGATGATGGAGGAATTAGTCCCGTCAACGGAAGAGGCAGAGAAGCATGTCTCGTCGATGATGTACTGTGTCTTCCAGATGAAGGGTCAGTAACAGCATGCTCCGCTGATGGGGGAATGTACTTCATTGATGATGATGAAGGCAGGGTATGTGACATTGACGGTGGTATATGCTCAGTCGATGATGGGATAGTGAATGCATGCTCCGCTGACGATGGGGATGCCATCGTCGACGATGGGAGTGTTAAGACATGCTCCGTCGACGATGGAAATGCTGTCGTTGACGATGGGAGAGTAGATGCATGGCCAGTCGATGGTGGCAGGCCGCTTGTCGACAGTGGAGCATAGGGAGCATGTCCCATCGACGGGGGAGGCAGCCCCGTCGATGAAGAAGCATGTAAGCATGTGCTCCGTTGATGGAGGAAGCCTTCTCATTTACGATGTAGTTTTATAAAGCCCTCCCGTCAATGGGGGTTTATGCCCCGTCGATGGAGAAGGCAGCAGGACCGCTGTCGCTGATGGTGCAGTAATCCTGGTCGACAGGGGAGCTGAAAAATGATGCCCCGTCGATGAGGAATGTTCCTTTTTTGATGGAGTAGAGCCTGCCATTGACGGAGGTGAAGTGCCTGTCAACGATGAATATCTTCTTGATGATCCAGGTTTTGGAGGCACGACCATTGAAAGGCGGTCAGGCAGGACTTTAGGTGAAGGGGTCTCCTTCCCAGTATTATCTCTTGAAGAGAACTCTAAATTTTTTTAGCCCTTTGGTTGAGCACCCTGTGTGTGAGACAGAGAATCATCCACTGTAGGTATATGGTGTCTGTATGAAGCCCAGGCACCTAGGCTAAGGGTTCAATCCACGTCGAAGACTGCTACTAGGAGAGTTGCTGCCAGAGCTGAAGCCGGCGGGAAAATGAACGGAGCTTACTAGGGACCACCCACTTTTATAGGTACAGCCCAGGAAGTGGGGTAGTGTGTGAGGTCCCTGGTACAGAGACTGCTGGAAGAGACTTCCGTGCTGAAGCGCCACCTATCAGGAACTCCAAGAAGTAATGACTTACTGCAAGAGATCATTCCGTGGAAGATCTACTGTTACAGGTGAAAGAACAGTTACGTAAGAACTTACCGTAATGGTAGATCTTCAAGAGGAGCTCTTGCAGCAGGCTATCACAATAAGGACTATGCTGCAGGCACTAGGACACACCGGAAAACTTTTCAGCCAGCAGTACCCAGCAGGGGCCACCCCCGACATCAGCTCCACCCAGTTCCCCTGCCAAGGCGTCTGCGAACGAGGCCCTCACAGGAGAAGGAAGCGAAGCTCAAGATGATGCTCTGTACACCTCAAAAGGGGATGGAGAGTCATGTAGCTGCTGCAAGAGCTCCTTGAAGATCTACCGCGCAGTAAGTTCCTTTGTAACTGTACTATCTTACTTCGAGTGGGAGCTCTTGCAGCAGGCTATCACAATAAGGACTGAATCCCAAGCAGTCCCTCGCCAAGGAGGTAATTGACCCAGGAAGGTGGAAGAGAGGAAGCTGAACACAGAAGCTCAAGACAGGAGTCCCTGAAGGACTGCCTGGCCAAAACAGGCACGGCGTCTGGAAGCAATGTCCAAGTTGTAGTGCTTTACGAAAGTATGCACTGAATTCTAAGTAGCGGCTGCACATATGTCCCTAATCAAGACATTCCGCATAGTGGCTAAGGAAGCAGACACTCCTCTGGTGGACTGACCCCTAACCGGGCCCGGAAGGGGTTTGTTGTGCTTTTCATAGCAGAAATAAACACAGTGGACAATCCATTTAGAAATGGTCTGCTTGGACACCAGTTTACCCAAGTGTTGTGGTGCAAATGCCACGAACAGTTGCTCCAATTGACGGTAAGAAGCCGTTCGCTTAAGGTAATACCTTAGCGTCCTGTGGACGTCCAAAGTGTGAAGGAGAGCTTCCCCTCTGTTAGAGGGAGAAGGGAATTAAACTGGAAGGTCAACTGACTGGTTGAGGGACAATTCCGAGACGACTTTTGGAAGAAACTTAGGATTAAGTCCTCAGGGAAACCCTTTCCCTATGGAAAATAAAATACAGCTCTCTACACATCAGAGCCTGAAGCACGGAAACTCTTCGAGCTGACGTAATGGCAACTAAAAAGCAAACCTTCCAGGAAAGATATTGCAGCTCACAGTCTGCTGCAGGTTCAAATGGGGGAAGGGTAAGCTTCTCCAACACAAATAGGAGGTCTCAGGGTGGGATAGGATCCCGAATGGGAGATCTCATGTGAAGAATCCCCCGTAAAAAGGTGCGGGCCACATCCAATTGGGCTAAGGCTCTGTCTCCCGAAAGGGCGTGATAAGCTGAGATGGCCCACATGTGCACCTTTATGGAGGAGTAGCTCAAGCCTTGCTGGTATAAGGAGAGGAGATACTGTAGAGCTGAGTTCACTGGACAGATAATGGGATACAGATGGTGAGACGAGGCTCACAAGCAGAACCACTTCCACTTCAAAGCATGCGTGGAGGGCTTTCTCGCTGACAAGAGAACATCCACCACCTCAGAGGATACCCCATACCTGTATTTTGCTACGTCCGAAGAAGCCAAGCATGAAGGTGTAAGGATCGGAGATCGGGATGGACCAGCAAGCCCAGATCCTGGGACAGCAACTGCGAGCATACTGGCAACAGGACTGGAGGTTCCGTGGGTAGCTGCTGAAGTAGTGGGAACCAAATCTGCCGAGGCCACAGCGGGGCGATTAGAATCATTCAAGCCCCCTTGGCCTGTAACTTCAACAGAACTCTCTGGATGAGAGGAAAGGGAGGGAAGGCGTAAAGAAACCTCCCTGCCCAACAAAGGGACAACGCATCTGGCCAGAAAGAAAAAATTACTCACCTTAGTAATGTTGTTTCTTCTAATGGAGTCTTGCTATATTATGACATATGCAGTATAACCCCAGGTTAGAACTGCTCCGGAGGTGAAAGAGTTAACTTTCCATGCAGCGCATGGAATCTTGAGCGCAAGCTCGGTTGAACACTCTGTCTGTTGAAGCTCAAACTTAAACTGTCAGATCTTCTGAAAAAAACTCACTAAGGTTCTGTGTGGAAGCCGTAAACCTACACTAGCCACTAGCTACTAACTACAAAAACACATTTTTGATCTTGATCCCCAAACAAAGATTCAAGTCAGGGGATTCAAGAAGGAAAAAATAAGCATAACACCTAAGCACCCAAAGAAGGGTGAAAATAAAGTGGGCATCTATGAAGTGCCAACATTGCACTGCTCACCCACATCCCCCCCCCAAAAAAAAAGAGGTTCTGAGAGGAGCAGGCTGGGGAGGCTATAATACAGCAAGACTCCATTAGAAGAAACAACATTACTAAGGTGAGTAATTTTTTCTTCAAACAACATGAAGTCTTGCTATATTATGACATATGCAGACTACACAGCAGTACCTCCATGGAGGAGGGACAGAACCTACTTGGGAAATAGGCTCTGAAGCACAGCTGTGCCAAATCTAGCATCACTCCTAGCCTGGATATCCAGGAGTAATGCTTAGTAAAAGTGTGAACTGTTTTCCAGGTAGCTGCTTGACATATTTCTAGGATAGGGATGTCCCTGGCAGCAGCCAGAGACAGCTGTACCTCTGGTAGAGTGAGCCCTCAGGCCTGAGGGAGGAACCTTACCCAGTTTTTCATAGCAGAATTGGATACAAGAGACAATCCACCTGGCAATGGATCTTTTAGTGGCAAGTTTCCCTTTACCAACCTCACCGTAAGTAAGGAACAATTGGAGGGATTCGAACCTGTGACCCTTGGTACGTTCCATATAGTAACTAAGGGCTCTTTTGACATCTAAACTGTGCAATCTCCTCTCGCCAGAGGAGGAATGGTCAGTGAAGTACACAGGAAGAGACCTGGATTGATTAAGGTGGAAGTCTGAAACCACCTTAGGCAAAAACTTCCTGTTAGTCCTGAGGACCACCTTATCTCTATGAAAGGAGATAAAATCAGGCTCCACTGACGATGCTTGTAGCTCACTTATGCTCCTGGCAGAGGTGATGGCTACCAGAAACACAGTTTTCCAAGTCAGGTACTTAAGCTCTGCTGAAGACAATGGCTCAAAAGGGTGTTGCATAAGCTGAGCAATGCAAATATTAAGATCCCAAGCAGGAGCAGGGTCCCTGAACGGAGGGTTGGTGTGAAGCAACCCTTTAAAAAACTTGGAGAACACAGGGTGAGCTGAAAAAGAAGAGGGCTTACCTGCTGGTAAGAAGACAGACACAGCTGCCAAGTGCACTTTTAGAGTAGCTGGTCTCAGGCCCAAGGAATTCAAATGCACCAAATAATCCAGGATCAGGCACGCCTAGCAGATTCTGGGGAAATATGTTACCAGCACACCATATGGAAAATCTTTTCCATTTTGAATTATAAGTAGCCCTGGTGGAAGGCTTCCTAGAGGCCTTCAATATATCTAATACACCTTGGGAAAGGTGTAGGTCAGCAAACTCTAACTCTTCAAGAGCCATGCCTTGAGATTGAGAGATTTGAGGTTCGGGTACCAAACTCTCCCCTGGGCACAGGTTAACAGGTTGTGATTCCTGGGAAGACACAGGGGAAGGTGGACTGCTAAGGACATGAGGAGCGGGTACCAGGGCTGCCTGGCGCAATCAGGATCATCTTGCAGGGTTGAGATCTGATTCTGACTAGCACCTTGAAAAGGAGGGGGAAGGGGGGAAAAGCATAGAGAAACTTCCCTTCCCAACTGAGTAGGAAGTCATCCAGAGGGACTGAGCCCAACACTGGGGGCCTGCAGCAAAAAAGGGGAAGTTGGTGATTGTCTGGGGCTGCAAAGAGATCTATCTGCGGGGTGCCCCATCTGGCAAATACTACCTCCAGTACTAGGGGATCCAGTGCCCATTCGTGATGGCCCTGGGAAATCCTGCTGAGAGCATCTGCTAGGACATTGTCCTTGCCTGGTAGGTGAACAGCCGTGAGGGAGGCGTTCAGAGAATAAGCCAGAGACCACAACTTCATTGCTTCGGTGCACAAGGACGTAGACCGAGTGCCCCCTTGCTTGTTGCTGTACCACATTGTAGTGGTATTGTCTGTTCTGATCTGAACAACCTTGTTCTGAACAGATGTGGAAAAAACCTGGAGTGCTAGAAAAACTGCTCTGAGTTCCAACAAATTGATGTGGAGCAGAGATTCCTGAGGGGACCACAGTCCTTGGGTGGAAAGGTCGCCCATGTGAGCTCCCCACCCCAAGAGGGATGCATCTGTAGTAAGGGTCAAGGAGTGAGACTGGGGAGTGAAGGGAACCCCCTGTCTCAGATTGCTCTGATCCTGCCACCACTGAAGGGCCTGGATCAGGGTTCGAGTCACTGGGATCAACTTGGTTAGAGGATCTGTCCTTTGAGACCAAAAGGCTCTCAAATGGAACTGGATGTCCCTCATCTGAAATCTTGCTCCCTGCACTACTGCTGTAGAAGCAGCCATGTGCCCCAGGAGCTGTGAAAATGTCTTGCTGGTCGAGAGACCTGCAGGGTGAAAAGAAGAGGCCAGAGAGACCAAGGTCCTTGCTCTTTCCAGAGGGAGGAAGGCTCTGGCTTCTTTGTGTTCAGTTCTGCGCCTATGAAGGTGAGAAGCTGGACAGGCTCCAGAACTGACTTTGGAAGACTGAGAAGGAAACCTAGGGATGTCAACAGTTGCTGGGTTACTTAAGTGTAGTTTGACCTGTTCTGGAGACTGGCCTACAATGAGCCAGTCGTCCAGATAAGGGAAGATGGCAATCTTTTGCCTTCTTAAATGAGCAACTGCTACTGCCAGGCATTTTGTGAACACCCTCGGGGCCGAGGTGAGGCCGAAGGACATTGCTCTGAACTGGTAATGTCCTGAGGGCAGTTCAAATCTGAGGTACTTTCGATGGGAGCTTCTGATGAGAACATGGAAGTAGGCATCCTTGAGGTCCAGGGAGGCTAGCCAGTCCCCTGGCCTTAGAGAAGGTAAAATAATTCCCAGAGTCACCATTCTGAACTTTGGTTTTAAAAGGTGCTTGTTTAGATACCTGAGATCCAGGATGGGCCGTCATTCTCCTGTCTTTTTTGGGGTAAGGAAGTACCTGGAGTACAACCCTTTGCCCTGGTGTATGGGAGGCACCCTTTCCACAGCTCTGAGAGCCAGGAGGGAAGAAACTTCTGCTTCCAGGGCAAGTGCCTCTGATGGGTTTGCAGGTGGAAAGACCTGGCTCTCATCTTGGAAATTTTTGAAGCTGAGAACCAGTCCCTGGCTTACTACTTCCAGGACCCACTTGTCTGATGTCAAAGACTTCCAGTCCTGGACAAAGTAAGCCAGCCTGCCCTCACACGGTAGTGGAGAATCGCCCTGGCCACCCCATCAGGGAGCCTGTTTTGCAGGGCTTTGGGTTGAGGGGTAGAAGCAGGCTTACTAGAACCCCTTCTGCCCTTCCTCTAAAGAACCCCCTCTGGGCATAAGCAGAAGAGGAGGCCTGGGCTTGGTAAAAAGGCCTATGAAAAGGCCTGCCCCTGCCCCTGACATGCTGCCTTTAAAGAGTGGCTTGCCTTTCTTTGGCCTGTGCACTCCTATAGGTGGTCCTATACTCATCCATTTTCTTCATATAATTCTCTGTCTGCTCCCCAAACAGAGAATTGCCCACAACAGGAAAGTCCATAGCCTCAGACTGAGTATCCTGTGACAGGGCAGTACATCTGAGCCACGCCATTCTGCGAAGAGACACAGATGTAGCCATGACTCTTGATGAAACATCATTAGAGTCTACTGCAGCATGAAATTGCACCTTGGATGCCTCAATACCATCCGCAGCCACCTGCTCCAGCTCCCTGGCAAGCTGGTCAGAGGCCTGTTTTGCTAGGGCCAGGACAGTATCCCATCTGGATTTCTGGTACCTAGCTGCGTAAGCCATATAATTTGCCTGTCTGAGTCCCAAAGATGCTGCCATGTACTGTTTCTTTGCCATGGCATCCATCCTCCTGGAATCCTTTTCAGGAGGGTGAGAGGCTAGAGGAATATTAGCCTTGTCACAGGCTGCAGCCTGCACTACCCCACATGGCTGCACTGCTGGGAGAGGAACTCCGTATCAGAGCCTGATAAAACATACCTCTTGTCCATCCTTTTATCCACAGGGAGGATAGAATGAGGAGTTTTCAGAATTTTTACTGTCTGTTTCCTAAAAGATTTAGCAAGAGAATAGACAGTCTCCTAGACTCTGGAATATCCATCATTTCCACAAAATCAGGCTCTTCTTGATCATCAACAGCTTCCTCAACAGGGAGTTGCAGAGTCTCAGCAACTTTCTTGTAAAACAAAAAATGAGAAGGGGACTCAGATAGCCTGGGAGGGGACACCCCTGAGGGTCTGTTTGGAGAGATGTCCGGTTCAATGGGCACATCCAGACTTTCAAAATCACACTCACTCTCCTCATACCCCTCCTCCTCTTCCTCCGGTTCATAAAAATCCTCAAAATCATAATCTTGAACCAGGGGAACCGTCCGAACCGAACGCTTCCCTAATGTTGTCGGTTCGGACGGAACTGGGGAAAGAGACTGGACAATTTGAATAGCTTTGGCTATTTCCTCAGTGGTTGGAGAAAGAACTTTTGACCCCAAACTAGCAGACTTTCTAGTCCTTTTAGTTGGAACCGGCTCCTCAGAGCTGGCTCTTAGTTTGCCCGAAGAAGTATCGCCCTGGTCAGAGGGCACTCCCTCAGGTTCGGTTGGAACCGAACCGGGCTGGCCATCCGGGTCAGCGGACTTTTTGGCCTCCCTTTCCCTGAGCTTACCAACTCTCTTTTCCACGGTGGCAGCAGGAAAATTCTTACAAATCTGGCAGTCTGCATTGAGGTGGTCAAACCCAGACAATATACACTAGTGGTGTGTGGGTCAGCCTTAGCAAAGGCTTCCCACAGAGGCCACAGTGCTGAAACCAGTGGGTCCGGTTTTTCTTTGGGTTTCTCATAGTGCCAGCCTAACCAAAACTTGCCGTTAATGGCAATCCAAGCAAGACTCTCTTATCGGTTCCCAACCGTGTCACGGGTCGTGGAAAAAAACGTAATAAAATCCGTCTTTTTTAGAACCGATAAGAACCGGGAACCGCACTCTAAAGGACTAGAAAGTAATTTTAAACCCAATCTGATCGGTTCAAACCGAACCGAAAAGACGTCTACAAGTTCCACACAGAAGAAATAAACAAAAGCCTATCTGTTACTTACAATACCACAGACAGAGCTTGAACCGACGATTGCGGTTAAATTTCGGTAAAATAAACTGAGAATTACACTTTTAAACCGACAAACGAACCGAGCAGCAGGAGGAATCTCCGGAGCGACTGTTCAGTGAGGCGGAGTAAAGAATCTGACAGTTTGAGTTTGAGCTTCAACAGACAGAGTGTTCAACCGAGCTCGCGCTCAAGATTCCATGCCCTGCATGGAAAGTTAACTCTTTCACCTCCGGAGCAGTTCTAACCTGGGGTTATACTGCATATGTCATAATATAGCAAGACTTCATGTTGTTTGAAACACCAGGTACGGGTTCTCGCGAGCAGAATACTGGCAGTTTGGCATTGTGTGATAACTCAAATAGGTCCAGCTCTGGACGACCCCATGTGTCGAACAGCTGATCCACTACTGATTGCAGTAGCTCCCACTCTTGCGCATTGGACTGAGATCTGCTGAAACTGTCGGCCAAGTCGTTTAGGACACCTGGAACATGCACCACGGAGAGAGAGATGTGTCGTTCCAGTGCCCAATACCAGACTCTCATCGCCTCCCTGCACAGGGGGTAAGAATGAGTGCCCCCTTGTTTGCTGATATAGAAGACAACCGCCATGTTGTCCATCTGAACCAGAAGAGAGGCTGGTACAAGGTCCTCCTGAAAGATGTGTAGCGCATTGAGGACTGCTCGCATCTCCGGGACATTGATGTGGAGTTCGCGCTCCTCGGGGGTCCAAATACCCGGCGTTTGGTGGGCCCCCAGGTGCACTCCCCACCCCAAATCTGAGAAATCCATTGTAAGGGTCTGATTCAGGGGCCCCGGACGGAAGAGGACCCCTTTTTCCAGATTGAGTGGATCCATCCACCAAAGAAGTATTCTCATTACTGGCTCTGTGACTCTGACCATGTGGTCTAGGTCATCGAAGCACTGATCCCACTGCACGCTAAGCATCCACTGTGGGATTCTCATGTGGAGGCGGGCCAGAGGAGTGACAGGAATGGCAGCTGCCGTGTGCCCCAGAAGTCAGAGGAAGGTCCTTGCTGGGACCTGAGGAGTTATTAGGACCGATCCGGCTATCTCCTGCAAGCGATCGCCCCTCTCTTGGGGTAAAAAGGCCATGCCTTGGACCGAATCCAGGACTACTCCGATGAAGACAAGTCTTAGGCTGGGTTCTGGGGAAGACTTTGGAAGGCTCAGGGTGATCCCCAGGTCTCGGAATAGAGTATAGGTGTCTCTGAGAGCTTGAAGCAGGCGTGACCTTGACGGGGCCACGAGCAGCCAATCGTCCAGGTAAGGGAAGACATAATGACCCTGACACCTTAGAGCCAGCCACTACTGCCAAGTATTTTGTGAAGATTCGAGGAGCGGAGGAGAGGCCGAATGGAAGAACTCGAAACTGATAATGTTCCCCCTTGAAATGGAACCTCAGAAACTTCCTGTGAGGGGGAAAGACCCAGATATGCATGTACGCATCTTGCATGTCTAGGGAACAGAGCCAGTCCCATTGGTGCAGCAGAGGAAGAAGTCCTGGAAGAGTCACCATCCGGAACCTTTTGTACTCTATATAAAGGTTGAGAGAGCTGAGGTCCAGAATGGGACGAAGGTCTTGAGTCTTTTTTGGGACCAGGAAGAAGTGGGAATAATACTCCTTTCCCCGCTGCTGCAGGGGGACTGGTTCTATTGCCCTTTTTTAAAAGACGGCCTGTATCTCTCCTTCTATGAAAAGGATAAGAGGAGGAGGATATCTGGAGAACCTTGAAGGAGTGTCTGGAGGATTCTCCGTGAACTCTAGAGTGTGTCCTCTCCTTATGATGTCTAGGACCCATTGGTCTGCAGTGATCGTGCTCCATCCCTGAAGGTAAAGGAAGAAGCGACCCCCTACCACCTCCCCTGGAACCTCCGCTGGAGGAGGGGTGGGGGTCGGAAGGGAGTCACTGGGCGGAGCCAGGTGTGGACAGAGAGGCCTGGGAGGACTCGGGACCACGAGAAGCGCCTCCAGGCTGCTGGTTGCCAACTCTCCTACGAAAGCCAACTCTGTGGCCCTGTTGATTGCCACGGGCTTGACCACCTGAGGGCTTCCGAAATGGCCGCTTACACGGTCTCCGCTGGTCTCCACAGTACATTTGGCAGACAGACTAGATGGATTTGCCTGACTCTTGGAGGCAAGAGATAAGAGACTCCATCTCCTGCCCAAACAAAATAGTACCCTGGAACGGTAAGTCCTGGATGCTGGACTGCAGATCCTGGTGAAAGCCAGAGACCCTCAACCAAGCATGGCGCCTGAGACAGACCCCTGACACTGCCGCTCTGGCTGCCGTATCTGCAGTGTCGTATGAGGTACGCAAAACATGTGTGCCTACGTCCGAGCCCGATTTTTGGACATCTAGAATCTCCGTCTTCTTCTCGGAGTCTGGCGTTTACCTGCTCCCAGAGTGCATTCTGGTACTGGACCATATGCGTTAGGAAGTTCAGGGATCTAGCTGAACAGGTGGAGGCAGAATACACCTTCTTGCCCACCTGGCCCAAATAACGAGACTCCGGATCGGGAGGCTGTGAGCTGAGGTGCTTGGGCTGCTTAGATTTATCATGAGCAGCCATAATCACTGAAGAGTCCGCCTGAGGGTGTTCGGCCATAAATGGTTCATCCCTCGGGGCTCTGTACAGCCTGTCCGATTTCTTCTGAACTGCCAGGACTGAAGCCGGACACTTCCAGGTAATCTGGGTGAGGTCCTGGAATGTGTCCACCAAAGGAGGCACCACCAAGGGTTTAGGCTCCTTCTGCCTCAGGTACTTAGCCAATCGACGGCGTTCTGGATCCAGGTCCTACGTATCCCACTCATTGGAGTCCTGGATGTGCCTCATGACGTCCACGAAAGTAGGATAAACAGGAGGCGAGCGGGGCTGGTCCTTCTCTCCCGGGGAACCCCCGATTCCCGAGATGGAAGAGGTAGAAGAGGAAGAGAAGGAGGAAGGGCCACTGGGTGTCGAGTAGCCAGACCTATCCCTGTGACTAGCCCCACTCGAACGTTGGTGACTCACCGACCGACGTCGGTGACGGGACCGACGGCGGAGCGGAGACTGACATCAGTCAGAGGACCAATGTCAGGAGCAATCCGGGACTCCTGGATCATCGGCCGTAGGATGAGCAGCCACCGGGCGGACGGCGCTTCTCTAGCCGCCGCCCGAGACCACCGCCCCGGACTCTTCCTGCCAGAAAGGGACTCCTGGATCGTCGGCCGTAGGACGAGCGGCGCTTCTCTAGCCGCCGCCCGAGACCACCGCCCCGGACTCTTCCTGCCAGAAAGGTACGGCAAAGCCGCAGCCTATCGGAGCACGAGCGCCATTCCTTGGCGATTTCCGATTGGCTTGTCCTTCTACCTCTTACTTTGAAACGAACTTTTGCAAAAAAGGAGCTGTTCTCTTGTTTTTTTTGGGAAAACTTTAATTTGTAAACGTGTCAGACTGAATGTAGAAAGCCTAACTGTGTGTAACCTACTGTTAGAAGTGTTAGAGGAGGGTACAACTTAAAGCCATCACAGCCCTTCTTTTGAAAACGAGCAGATTCCAGCTAGACATAGGGGCGCCCAGGAAATCGCTCCTATTGTCCTGCAAATTTAGCTCTGCAACACCTCTGGTCTGCCGCCCTCAGCCGACTGGGACTAGTACTAATAGTCCCTCCTTCTGTCTCCTTAGGGACTCCTGGATGTCGGCCCGTGGGATGGCCACTGGGCGGACGGCGCTTCTCTAGCCGCTGCCCGAGACCACCGCCCCGGACTCTTCCTGCCAGAAAGGGACTCCTGGATCGTCGGCAGTAGGACAAGCGGCCACCGGGTGGACTGCGCTTCTCTAGCCGCCGCCCGAGACCACCGCCCTGGACTCTTCCTGCCAGAAAGGTATGGCAAAGACGCAGCCTATCGGAGCACGCGCGCCATTCCTTGGCGGTTTCCGATTGGCTTGCCCTTCTACCTCTTACTTTGAAACGAACTTTTGCAAAAAAGGAGCTGTTCTCTTGTTTTTTGGGAAAACTTTAATTTTGTAAACGTGTCAGACTGAATGTAGAAAGCCTAACTGTGTGTAATCTACTGTTAGAAGTGTTAGAGGAGGGTACAACTTAAAGCCATCACAGTCCTTCTTTTGAAAACGAGCAGATTCCAGCTAGACATAGGGGCCCCCAGGAAATCGCTCCTATTGTCTTGCAAATTTAGCTCTGCAACACCTCTGGTCTGCCCGCCCTCAGCCGTCTGGGACTAGTACTAATAGTCCCTCCTTCTGTCTCCCTTAGGGACTCCTGGATCGTCGGTCGTGGGAAGAGCGCACCAGCCAGACGGCGCTTCTAGCCACCGCCCGAGACCACAGCCCCGGACTCTTCCTGCCAGAAAGGTATGGCAAAGCCGCAAATTTTGCCCACCGCCCATCCCCTTTCCGAAAGCTATCTTTATAGCCCACTAGCCCCGCCAAAAGTTTTCCATTGGCCTGGCCCATGCTGAACAGGCACTGTTACCAGCCTTTAGTGAAAGCAATACTTCTCTTGCATTCTAGATGCGCTCCTTCGTTCTCCTTATTCCCCTCCTCTCAGTAAGATCCAGCATTAATTAAACGTGGCATTGAGACGTGTCTCTGCTAGGACTATACTCAACTGACTTCATTGAATAATGACTACCAAGATCCTGCTGTAGTAGCATCTGTTGCAATAACTTGGGGATTCAGAAGACCCTGGTCAGCAGTTCCCGTGGTGGTACACTTGACTCTGTGTAAAAACAAACATGGGAGGTCTCGACCGGCTTTGCCTATTAGCCAACATTTTTCTGCTATGCAATATGGGTGGACCCCCTGACAGCTATGATTTCATTATAGAGACATGTCCTGCGCCACCAGTCTCCCCACATAATAAAAATATCTATTTAGTATGCTGCCATTGTCTGCCCCTAATTCACTCGAAGTATGTTGAATCTACCAATAGTGGCACAGCAATCTACTCTGCTATGCATGTCCTCAAACCGCAGGCACCTAAACAATGCACAGGCTGCTACTACCCTGCTTGGATCCTAAGCTACGCACCTATAGGGCAACACAAGAGGACGACTCGATCCCTGGATCCATGCGCTCTAGCTTGTAACAAACGCAGTAAGACTCGTGCTTTTAAAAATCGCCTTCCCAATCTGAGAAGAATTCTCCTCCTTTTACTTCTGTGCTCAGGAGACATCGAACTTAATCCTGGTCCCCCAAGGCTGCTCTCATTACCATCCAAAATTACTAATCTGAAAGGAATCAGCTTCCTACATTCCAATGTCTGTAGCCTTCTAAAGAAGTTGGAGTCTGTCCAGGCCTGGATTATCCACACCGCTCCAGATATTCTTGTGATCTCGGAATCCTGGCTTCGAGCATCCACACCGGACAGCGAGGTTAATATCCCCATTTACCTACTTTTCAGAGCAGATGGGGGGGGGGGAGTAGCCATTTATGTTAAAAACAAATTCACAGTATCTGTATTAGATGCTACTTCCGTTGCTGGAGGATTCGAATGCCTGTCCCTCAAAGTTGAACCATCTCACTCTGTGGCTTTCCGTGTAATAGGCTGCTAGACCACCTGCAGCAGGACCACAGCTCCTGACTCATCTGTCAGCACTAATGGACGCAACACCTATGGAGACAATCTTACTAGGTGACCTAAACTATGACTGGCTAACTAGCGGATCACTACCCCTAAAACAATTCTGTGATTCACATGGGTTCACCCAACTTATATCTGAACCAACTCGCATCAACAATAAGAATCAACGAGAAGCACCCTCTTGGATGTGCTCCTGTCAACGAACCCCACTACTTTTCACATGCGGTATCCTCCCAGCTGATGTTAGTGACCACTGCCTCATAGCTGGCATCAGAACCATCCCCAAACCGCTATCCACATCAAAGTTCTCTACCAAAAGATCCAGACGGAACTTTGACCCTCTGGCCTATTTCAATGATTTAAAAAACTCTATGCACTGGCAGAGTTTCTACCTAGCTAAATCAGTAAGTGATGCCTATGATGTTTTGCACGAAATCATAGCCAGTGCCCTAAACATCCATGCTCCTATGATCAAAGCTCGAATAAAAACCAGGACCTGCCGTTGGTTTTCATCAGACCTGAAGAAAGCCTTACTCAAAAGAGACCAGCTGTGGAAAAAGGCCCGGAAGTCACATGCCGATGCAGACTGGTGTCTTTTTAGGTCAGCTAAAATGCCTGTACAAAAATGATCAGGGAGGCTAAGGCCATTTTTTATCAAAATGAATTGTTCTCTGCATCCAATAACCCTACCAAGTTCTGGTCCACTATAAAGGAATTGTCTGACTACTCACCGGGTAGTGTGCTTCCATCAAAATTACCATCGACAATGTCTCTGTCACTGATAAATCTGAGATTCTCAAGCCTTCAATAACCACTTTGCCACTGGCAGGCGCGTCGATAATGCACGGTAAGGAGTCTTCGCCACTGCTCAAAGCCCAGCCACCGAAACAAATAACAAAAGTATGACCTTCTCCTTTTCCTCAATCACCATAAAAGAAGTTGAAGACCTTCTGCTACAGCTAGACATTAGAAAAGCGAGGAGCCACTCATTCGACCCATACGTTCTGAAAATAGCATACCACATACTAGCAGCACCTATAACACACTTATTCAACCTGTCTCAAACCCAAGGCTCTCTCCCCACGGAATGGAAAACTGCTCATGTTATTCCTCTATTTAAAGCAGGGGACCCAAGCGACCTGAACAACTATAGGCCAATCTCTCTACTACCTATACGTTCGAAAATGCTGGAAAAAAATTGTGGTTACACAGTTGAGATCTTTCCTAGACAGCTCTGAACTGCTTAACCCCATGCAGTCTGGATTTAGAACTAAGCACAGCACTATTATGGCACTGGCCAAAGTCACCAATGACTGGCAACGGGACCTGGATAATAAAAAATTTGTTTGTGCGATGTTTTTAGATCTTAGCAAGGCTTTCGATACCGTCGACCATTGTCTACTTCTCTCCACTCTAAATACCATAGGCATGGACTCAATCTCACTGGATTGGTTCCAGAACTACCTCACTGATAGGCAGCAACAAATCAAGGCGAAGGAGAGCTTTCTCCACTCAAACCAATAAAAAGAGGAGTCCCACAGGGATCCATATTGGGCCCCCTACTGTTCACCATCTATATTAACAACTTGGACTTAGGAATCAAGGAAGCCAGTATCCACTTGTTTGTCGATGATACAGTGCTCTACCTAAGTCGTGACTCCCCTGGAGCTGCATGCTCTGAATTACAAGCCGAATTCAGTAAGTTGCAAAACCAGCTCATCAAGAAAAAGTTATTGCTAAATGCAAAAAAAACCAAGGCCATGCTGGCTGCACCATCCAGCTCTGGGGCCAACACTGCGGCCGCTGGTACAGTTCCTCCTATTACCACCCTACTGGGCGAAAAACTTGAGTTTGTGCCGAAATTCAAATACCTGGGTATATGGCTGGATAACAAACTCTCCTTTAAGGAGCACACAGAAGAATTGTTGAAAAAGCTTAGGCAGAGGCTTGGCCTCTTTACAGAATTAAACATCTCCTGACTGAGGCCGCTAAAAGACAGCTTGTTCATTCTACATTCCTCTCATTAATTGATTACGCTGACATTATCTATGGCCAATGCTCTGTCTCACACCTTGCAAAACTGGATGTACTGTACCACAGAGCCTTAAGATTCATAACTGGCCTTCCATCCTCCACACACCACTGCTCGTTATACACTGCAGTAGGGTGGCCTTCTCTGCAATACAGACGGCATAGAAATGCAGCTATCTGGACACTTCGAGCACTCACCAACAAACTCCCTGATTACATTGTTGCCTGCCTCCCCCTAAGTCCACCAAGTAGCTATGCCATAAGAAGCCACTCGCTAATTTCCCTAAAAATTCCCAGGATCAGTAACCATTCTGGTAGGGAAGCCATAAGCCACGCTCTGCCGTCACTTTGGAAAAGGATTCAAAGCTCACTGAAACTTAGCTCTCCTGTCAGTATTGCCGTGTTTAGGACTCTTTATGACAAAACATTTGCCGAAATCTGTAAATGTTTCCACAGTTCCTAGCGGTCCTGTTAATGGTTTCCTTTCTAGCCTTACCATATGCAGCCACGAACATAACCCCTCTCTTCCCTACCTAACTTGTTCAATAGTCAGCTGCCATGTTGGCCCTCGGAACCTTTGTCACTTTTCTCTCTACCTGCTCCCTCATGCCATTCTAATAGTTGTTACAGTTTTCATCATGCGCCCTATTGTAGCCTTGGTCACCCTCCAAGCAAAAAATCAGTGTCTGAGGGCTGAAATGATCATAATTTGTACCTTTCCATAGAGGCCTGGATAAATGTGTTACTTTAACTTCTATGTATATGAAGGTTGAATATGCCACAATAATGTTATGTGTTGCATGTATGCTCCCACATGTGTACTTGGGATGTATATATTGTACCTACCTATTATTTGTAAGTCTGTTTTTTACCTTAACACATTTTGTATACTGCACCGCTAATCTATGTATGTATAACTTTCCTTGACAACAGCAGGTCCACCTTGTAAATGAGCTTGCTCAACGGTGATCGCCTGGATAAAGATTTGATTGACTGATTTGATTGATTGAATCCCGCCTAACAGAATGGGAACAGCTCTTGGTGAGAGACCTGACCCAGCGTCAGCTACCAGATCTTGTAGAGCGCCGGTGTCGGTCTACGGACCGTGAACGGGAACGAGCCTTGGGAGGAGGTGTAGGCGGCGGCCTCTCGGGGGTCTTCTGCGGCAAAGATGCACCTCCTGGCTGTGCTTTACCCGAAGGGCCTGGAACCGGTGACAGGGCCGGCTTTGGGGGGGGGGGTCCGTTTCTGGACCTGCCCCCACCAGAAGGAAAAAAGATCCAGGAGCTCGTCCTTCGTGAAGACGGAGGCCACTTTCCCCAGAAAGGGAATATCCAGAACATCGGCCCTGGAAGGAGAGCCTCCTGGAGAGCCCTGGGGGGGGGAGGGACTTGGGGGATCGAGATGCAGTCCCTTCACCGGCTGTGCCTAGATCCGTCGCCGCTTCACTCGGCGTCGGTATGGGGAACCGATGCGGTGTACGCCCGGGGCGCTGGATGTCCTTCGACTCCAAGGGCACGCTTGACGGGTTAGCGCCAGGCCTTGGAAGGCAGGGCTGACGCTTGCGCCTCCAAGGACTTAACGGTGACTCTTAGCGGAGTCACCTTAGGCTTAGATAGCTTCTCCGCTGCAGGCCCAGCCTCAGCCTGATCCTTAGATTTTGGACGCTCACCTGAGTCCGTAGAACCACAGGCTTTTTTTCAGAGAGGGCCGCGAACGGGAGCAAGACCAGGACCTGGACTGGTGCTGGGACCGATTACGGTCTTTGTCACGGGGCCGCTTGGTTTTATCCTTGCATTTCACCTTCTCCCCTGTGGTGTGCAGATCCATTTTCTTCTCAAGAAGGTACGCCTTCAGGCGGTGGATCCGGGTCTGACTGGTGAAACTCTGGCAGGACGAACAGGCCGCGGTGTTGTGCTCAGCCCTCAAGCAAAAGACGCACTTCTTGTGGCCGTCCTTAGAAGGTATCTGGCAGCCGCAACCGCACTTGCTGACGTGGAGTCCCGACGAGGAGACCAAGGATGGTGAAGACATACGTCAGTGGAACAAAAACCGTCGAAAGACTGGAGAAAAAACAGCAGAAAGTGTAAAAAACCCGAAGTTTTTTAGCTGGGCTGGCAAGCCAAGACTGTAGAACTCTTCACCTGTGTGGAACGTGGCGTGAAAAAAATGGGGTGGAGCTGGGTCCGCCCCCTTTTGTACCAGGGCTGACGTCGGGGTGGAGCCGACGTCGGGGGTGGTCCCTGCTGGGTACTGCTGGCTGAGAAGTGTTCCGGTGGCTCGTAGTGCCTGCGTCATAGTCCTTATTGTGATAGCCTGCTGCAAGAGCTCCCACTTGAAATAAGATTAACCTGTTCTTTTAGGATCGTGGATATGTTGTTCATCCACACTTGTTGGCAGACTCCTAGAAGTTCTCTGGGAGGAGGGAGGCAAGGCGAACACCCCCTACTCAGGGAACAGAGATTGGAGAACTGAGGCCCCAAAACCAGCATCCCGGCGTGACTCGAGGTCAATGTGGTAACGGGTGATGAAGGTGTTTGCTGACTTCCAGGTAGCAGCCCGGCAGATTTCCTGTATGGGGATGTCCCTGGAAGCAGCCACCGATGCAACGGTATGGTGGGTAGAGTGAGCTCTTATCCCTCTGGGAGGCTCCTTGGCCGCCAACTCATAGCACAAACTAATGCGTGATGTAATCCACCTTGCAATAGTCCATTTTGCTGCAGGTCTGCCAGCAGCGGCTTCAGCGTAGGTGACAAACAGCTGGCAAACCTCTCCCCAAATTTCCGCCGTCTTCTCCTTACAATAGGAGAGAGTGCATCTCAGGTCCAAAGTATGGAGCCTGTACTCGGCCTCTGAGGTATAGCTGGGGTAGTACACCGGCAGAGTTAATACCTGGTTAAGGTGAAGCTCTGACACCACCTTCGGAAGGAATTTCAGGTGGGGGCACAGGACAACCTTGTCCCTGTGGAAAACCAGATAAAGGGAGTCCACCGAAAGCGCCTGGAGCTCCCCTGTCCTTCTAGCAGACATGTTGGCCACCAGGAAGGCCGTCTTCCACAAGTGTGACAGTTCACACTTGTACATTGGTTCGAATGACTCGCCCATGAGCTTTGCCAGTACTAGCAGTAGATCCCACGGAGGTGGAGGCTCATGCACTGGAGGGGATATGTGGTCCAGGTTTTTGAAAAAGCACCCGACCACTGTCTCCTGCGCCACCGTCGGCTGACCGGCCCGTGCCCCGTAAGCAGAGATGGCTGCCAGGTGCACCCTAACGGTCGATAACCGGAGACCCCCTTTGGAGAGAGACCAAAGGTAGTCGAGAATGTTAGCCACAGGACAGGACAGAGGGTCCAGGCCCTTGCCCTGACGCCAAATGGAAAACCTTTTCCATCTGAAGGCATAACATTTCCTGGTCGATCCCTTTCTGGATGCTTCCACCACGGTGAGTACATCCTTGAAAAGACCCAGAGCCTGGAACTCTGGCCACTCAGGCAGCAGGCTGTGAGGTGCAGCGACGAAGGTCCAGATGGAATACCGTCCCCTGATTGATGGAAATCAGGTCCAGGCGTGTGCAAAGCCGCCCCGAGGGCCTGCAGCTGAGGCTGAGGAGATCTGGATACCAGAACTGGCGTGGCCAGTCTGGGGCTACCAGGATCACCTTCGCCTTGTCCCTCCTCACCTTGAGTAACACCTTGTGGATCAAGGGAAATGGGGGAAAGGTGTAGAGGAGGCCTGGGGTCCACGGCCTCGAGAAGGCATCCCCCTGCAGTGAGCCCTGCTTGGGGGGGGGCATGAAACAGCCTCAGCTTGGTGTTTTTCCTGGAGGCAAACAGGTCCACCATTGGTTTGCCCCAATGGGAGAACAGGCTGTAAGCTACCTCTGAATGGAGAGACCCTTTGAGGCTCCTGCCACATGGATGGCTAGGAGATCTGCCTCCAGAGGGCTCACAAGTGTCCAGATGCAGAGTGCCTCTCTGCAAAGCAGACGGGAGTGCGTGATGCCCTGTTTGTTGAGGTAGTACATGGTCGTGGTATTGTCCATCTGGACTTGAACCACTTGACCCCGGAGCTGAGGAGCGAAAGCTGACAGTGCCAGTCTGACTGCTCTGAGCTCCAACAGGTTGAAGTGGTATCAGGACTCCTCGGGGGTCCAGAACCAGTCGACCCTGTTGTTCCCCATGTGGGCACCCCAACCCATGACAGAGGCATCGGTCGTAAAGACGGAGGTCGGCTTGGGGCAGACAAACGGGATCCCTTCCTGCAACTGGTCTGGGGCGGTCCACCAATGGAGAGCATCCCACATCTTCTGGGTTACAGTGATCAGCTGGTCGAAGTGACCATGTCGCTGAGTCCACTGGGTGGCCAGCTCCCACTGGAGGGGGCGCATGTGCAACCAGGCCCAACGAACTACTGAGGTGCACACCGTCATGTAACCCACAAGGTACAGAAAGTCCTGGGCAGGGCGCAATTGCTCAACCAGAAATGATTGGGCAAAGGAGAAGACCTCTGCCCTGTCCACCAGGAGCTGAGCTCTGGCTTGATGAGAGTCGAGCTCTGCCCCAATGAAGCACATCACCTGGGAAGGCACAAGTTCCAACTTGGCCTCATTGATCAGGAGGCCCAGCTGGGAGCAGGTCTGGAGGGCCAGGTCCCTGGACCTCTCCACCTCCTGTTGGGTGGTACCTGCTAGGAGCCAATCGTTGAGGTAGGGGTAGATTCTGACCCCCCCACCGACACCTGAGATGGGCTGCCACCACTGCAATGCATTTGGTGAAGACCCGTGGGGCCAATGACAGGCTGAACGGCATGGCTCGGAACTCGTACAGGGTCCCCTCAGCTCTGAAGCGGAGGAACTGCTGATGAGATGGATGGATAGGGACGTGAAAGAACGCGTCCTGCAGATCCAGTGAATAGAACCACATGTTTTGCTCCAAGGATGGTATGATCTGGTACAGAGTGACCATCCGGAAGGTGCGTGACCTGAGATACTGATTCAGGCTGTGGAGATCTAGAATGGGGTGCAGCCCCCCATCCGCATGGGCACCAGGAAGTACCTGGAGACAAAGCCTGGATCTTCTGGAGGATGGGCTACTGGCTCCTTGTGGAGGAGCTGAGCAACGTCGTCTCAAAGAGCTGACTTGGTCTGGACAGACACTCTTTCCTCCCGAGGGGCACAGACTCGGCTTGGAGGATACTGCTCGAATTCCAGAGGCAGTCCCTGACCGACCACTTCGAGAACCCACCTGTCCGTGGTAACATCAGACCAGGCGGAAAAGAAGTGGCGGAGCCGGCCCCACATCGGACCAGGTGTAAAGGAAGTGGTGGAGCCGGACCCACATGGGAGGACCCAGAGCTGGCGTGATGGGGGGAAGGGAGGCAGCCCCCGGCCCGTCACTGAGCAGGCTTGGAGAAGGATCCAGAACCTGACCCTCGGCCTCCCTTACGGGCTTGGGCTTGGGCTGCCAAGCTTGAGCCTGCTGCTGTTGTTGCTGCTGTCTGCCCTGAAAGGAGGACTGCTGCTGCACCGCAGGGGAAGAGTGCCAAAAAGGCTTCTTTTTCTTTTGCTGGCTCTTGCCCGAGGAACCTTTGGCAGAAGTAGTGTCCAAGGTGGCACTGGACTGATCAATGTGTTGGAGGTGACCAGCCACTCCTGGGCCGAACAGGTCAGTCCCTAGGAAAGGCACGTCAGCCAGTTTATGCTGAGTATCCACCAGGAAGGAGGAGAGCCTCAGCCAAGCCCTGCGACGAGAGACAACTGTGGCTGCCATCGAACGGGCACGAGAATCCCCAATGTGCAGGGCTGTCTGAAGTTGCTGCTTGGCAACAGCATGGCCCTGGTCTCAGACTTGCTTGACCGTGGTCTGCATGTCCATGGGGAGATGTGGGAGGACTTCATCCAAAGACCCCAAAAGGACATGGGAGAAGTGTGCCATGATGACGGCCAAACTTGCCTGACGAAGGCCCAAGGACGAAGCTGCATAGATCTTCCTGGCCGAATGGTCCATAAGCTTGGACTCTTTCTTGGGAGGTCGGTCAGTGTCAGCAGAACTGCCAGTATGCCTGAACACAGAGGCAGTCACCAGGCTCTCAGCCAAAGGGTGCTCTGTGAACCCCACAAGGGACACCATGGGCACCGCATACTTGCGGGCGATGCAGGCAGATGGTGCTGGACAATAGGCAGGACGCTGCCAAAGTTCTAGGGCCGGGCCAATAATAGCCTTGGCCACTGGAAAGGCCTCCGTCGGGGTATCCCCCTCTCTTGAGATGCCCGTGAGACAGTACTCAGCCTTTTTCTGGATAGGTTCCAGGGGCATCCCTGTGGACTCAGAGATGAGGCGGAGAATGCCCTGAAAAGACAAAGGACCTTCCTCCGTCTCTATCCCACTGGCCAATTCGTCATTCCTAAGATGGGAATGCAGTCCGGTCACATTGGAATCCGAAGAATCCAGGTATAACGGTCAACCGCCCAGGTCACCCTCGACCCGCCAGGAGTGGTCCGGGGTGACTGTGACCGAGAGATGCCGAGGAGCCCAGTGTCTGGCCTATCCTCTTTCGAAGGAGCCCCTCCCACAGGCTGCCTGGGCAGTGGTTCCACCACTATCGGTGGAGTGACCAGTTTCAGCCGAACCGGAGGTTTTGCCGGCTCCGTAGGCAGGGGAACCGATTTAATCGGTTCCAAAGGAGTCGGCTTCGGCCTGGAAGGCGAGAGCCAAGTAATGGGCGGGGTAGAAGTCGTGGTCGACTTGTGCCTGTTCAAAATCAGCTGTTGCCACATGAGGTCCTCGTAGCACCGACAGAGTTTCCGCCGGAGCCTCTCCTCATCCGAGGAGGACAAGGATGACTGTTGGCGTTGCCTCTTTTTAAAGCGCTTATGGCTCTTCCTCAGCCTGTCAGTCGAGGGGGTTCGAGACCTTGATCGAGATCGGACAGACCAACTCGGTCGTTCTGGGGGACACCGGTGGGGCCGGTGACTTCCCAGGCTCCAGGGCCACTTCCTCGATGGGAGTCCCAGCAGTCTGGGTCTCCTCATCAGGGAAAACAAGGACCAAGGTCCTCTCCAGAGAGTCGTCGACAAAGGATCGATGATGATTTCCACGTCATCGACCAAGGCCTCGGTCGACTGGCCTGACGGCAAGGCCGCAAAGCCAGCGGCCGAGGAGGCAATCTCAACCGAGGTCAAGACCGCCGGTTCCTGGGCCCGGGATCTCTCCCGATCCCAAGAGCGTCTCCGTCGGGATGAAGACGGTCCTGGGTCCTTCTCCCGCTCACGGGACCGAAAGGAGTGCGTGCTCGCAGGACTCTCCCCCTTAGTCGGGAGAGATTGGCACAACTCTCGGAAGGAACCCGAGAAGGTGGAGCCCAGGTTGAGCGGAACGAAGAAGCTCTGAGTGGTCTCTGCAGCCCAAGTCACTTCCTCTTTGAAGGCTTGCATGCATTCCAATTGCTTGGCGGATCCCACGGCCATGGAAACCACCCACCGAACCTCCTTGAATTTCACCAGAGGATTTTGCTTCTCCAGCCTCCCCAGTTTCAGGCATGTGAAATGGTCGTTGAGAACGTTAGGATCGAAGGCGAGGCAAAGATTGCATTTCAAGGTGTCATGGTCGACACCAAGACAGTACACGCAGGTGGTGTGGGGATCAGTGCACGGCATCTTCTAAGCCGCAAGGGCACCAACGAAATCTGGGAATTTTCGGAATAACCGAAGGTTTAGAAGCAAGGGCCCCACGATATGTGACAGCATGAGAGAGGCAACCTGTATCTTCCAGCGGAAAGGAAGCTCTGGTGTCATGGGGCTAAGCCGAGGACTATACCACCCAGGTGGGTGGGAGGAGCCAGCTTGAAGACTTCCAGCGATCCTTAAAGGGAAAGTGGACATGCCAACAAGTGTGGATGAACAACATATCCACAATCATGGAATATCTTTTTTTTTTTTTTTATGACAAATTGGGTCAAACCCATCTGTATTTATTCAGCATACAACCTTTCAAGTGATAACTGACTGGCAAAGAAGGGTTGAAAAAATATTTGTGGATGAATATCCACACCACTATTGAGAATAAAGTGTTATCTCACATGTATGCAAAAACCTGTTACAAGTAAATTTAATAGTATTTACTATTATATGGTCGGGCATCTGCTCCAGCATTGGCCATACGGTATCCTATAATACCTGAGCTGCCTCTTTCACAAAACAAGGAGCCGGGGAGGCAAAGGCATGAATTGTGTTTATGCCAACCCCCATTAACTGACCATTTACATTAACAACTGTTTTAACAACTGGTGTGCCGTAAGGGGCAGATAATTGTTGGAACTGTTACTGACATAGTTAACTACTACCAAATCATTGCATGCCTATTTGTTTAACAAATAATAGTCTAGGAATGGTGTCAGCAGCATGCGTACTATTTATCACCCACTGCACTCACTGACAGAAGACTTTTACGGTTCATCAGTGATGAGTGCGTATAATGCTGCAGCTGCTACCATTCTTAGTATGATTCACCATGTCTGTCATTTCCATAGATAAGATATACTATAAGCCTTAGCCAAGCCTCCTGAACTATACAAGGAGCTCGGGGGGGATGACTGAACCATGCCACCATACAGTGCACCTACGGTGGTTGCAAATAAATAAAAGTCCTTCTGAACCTGACTGAGCTACAGCTAGCAGATCCAGAAATGAGGGAGGTAAACCCACTATCCCTCCAGTAAGAGAACACAAGAAGAAAAATGTGAGTTTGCTAATAACCCATTTGTTGGTTACAAGTTAAAAAAAAACATATAAATATATATATATATAAAACGTACTCTAACATTATAAACCAACTCAACCTCTCTGCCTTCCCAGTGTGGTCTAGCACAACCATACACAATCTATTTGCAAGTGGTTTTTGCCAACTAGCACCAGCCAGGTGCAAGGGCCTTGGCCCTCAACAAATAATCAGCTGAGCTGGGGGGGGAGAGAAACTACGTACATTCCTTCCCATATTCTTTCACGTATCTTTTTTACAATATTATTTTAGCAAGTCATTCCTGGACTCTGATGACCAACTTCATTATCAATGTTTAAAATGTGCTTAATATGAATATTGTTTCACTGTGACAATGTTTGTTTTTTTGCTATCATGTTTTTACATATTGTTGCAGCTTATCAAGTATACGCTCAGAAAACTGCTACACATCCATGGATATTAGGCACATTTGGATGACATCAGTCAGACCCACATGGGTACCAAGTACCAATCATTTACACGACAAATTAGTTGTTTTCACAAGCTGAAATGTCCCAGCAACACCCCCATGAATAGTTATTTCTTTCTTACAGGTTATGTGCCACCATTCTCACTCCCAAACAAAAGGGATCAGCACTGCTGTCCCATCCAGATTAATTACAACATGATGACCATGCACACCTAACACCATAGTGGTGGCCCTTAACCAATCTCGCAGAATAAATGGCAGACTGCTAGCAATCTACTACAAATCCATAAGGCCCACCTAACTAATGGCACACTCAATAGGCCCTACACCAGAAGGTCACCCACTGGCATCCTGTCTATATGCCAGGCCCAAGCACAGCACACAGGTTTCTACACCTGTACTGTACTCATACATCCACAGAATTGTACACCTCATTCCACTGCTAGCACTGCCATGTTTCCAACTGTTGTTACCCCAACAGAAAAACACCCTAACCAATGTTCCAAGCATAATTCCAGACCAACTTGTGGTCTGATTGCCTCATCACTTCCAGATACTCTTGTAAATAATGTGTACTATACACATAATATGGCAGAATGTAAATTCTGCTTCAATACAAACACTTCTAGGTTTCATAGCGTCATGTTACCAGACCCTTTTGCAACAAATCTGATACATACTCAAGACCCTGTATATGAGCACCACATTACTGAATACCTACGAGTATTTCACCCTGGATAACAGACTTATTAGAAGGGACCTTTTCAAATCCCACAGGTGCAGCTGGCGCTGTTGTATACCTTAGTGTTACATGGTGTAAATGGCATACTGCCATAAGATAAAGGCTCAAAATGCATATAACATGTATAATATTGCACTTTCATTTCATGAGATAGGCCTAAACTAGGCCAAACAGCAACACTTAAGCAGGGAAACTATGTTTCTAGGGACGTGGATATGTTGTTCAATCCACACTTATTAGCAGGTTCCTTGCCGCTTTAAATCTTGCCGGAAGGTCTTCAAGCTGGCTCCTCCCACCCACCCGGGTGGTAAAACTCTTGGCTCCGACCCATGACGCCAGATCTTCCTTACCGCTTGGAAGCTCAGGTTCCCTCCTTAGCACTCTGCGTTTTAGGCCTGGATCCACACTCTTGGGTTAATCTGAAGCTTATTCTAAAATTTACAAGACTTCGGTCTTCTCTTTCCCTCGCAGCTGCGATGGACAAATCGACTCCCGGATTTCGTTGGTGCCCCTGTCGGCAGAAGATGTTGCGGACTGACCCGCACTCCTCGTGTGTTTACTGCCTAGGACTCGCCCATGATTCGCAGGCTTGCAAACGGTGCAAATCCTTTTCGGCTTCAGTCTTGGAGGACCGCGCTGCTCGATTGCTTTTGGGGCGCCTTGAAAAACTATATCCTCCGGTCAAGTCGAAGGAGGCCCGTTAGGCGGTGTCCGTGGCGGCGGGCTCTGCATATCAGTTACAGAAGATGATCGCCCTCGAGGAGGAGGCAGCCCAGGCTGCATCATCATCTTCCTCGGTCGTGGCATTTATCCCGCTCTTCTTGGGCTCTTCTTATACAGCTTCTTTTAAGGAGCTTGCCAATCCCTCTCCACCAAGGGAGAAGGACTTTCGGGTCATTCCAGTCGGTCCAAAAAGAAGGACCCCAAAGGTAAGTCCCACCATCGACGTTCTTGGGAGTGGGAGAGGGAGAGATCCCCTTCACCGGATGGCCGACTTTCGACTTTGGTCGAGGTTGCGGCTAAGGCCGCTGGCTTCACGGTGTCTCCGTCAGGTCAGCCAGCCGAGACACCCATCGACACAGTCGAGATTTTTCTTGACCCGTCGGACGGTTTGTCGACTGGTGAAGCCGACAACCCTTCTTCACCGGTTCCCCCGGTGGAAACCGAGGTCTTGCCTGTGCCTCCTGTGCTGGAGTCACCGGTTAAGATTCCTGAACCGAGGGAGGAGCGGGTTTCCCCCCCCGTCCCCTCTCTGACCCACCCTAGGAATCCCCGAAGTTCTCAGACCTTTTCCAGGTCCAGCCAGTCCCGTCGACGTTGGTCTCGGCACCATGGAAAGCGGCCACGCCACTCATCCTCATCGTCCTCTTCGGAGGATAGGCTCTGGTGCAAGTTGCGTCGGTGCTACGAGGATTTAATGTGGCATCAGCTCTTATTCTCCGGGAATAAGCCGACTCCGTCGCCTTCTCTGGCCATTAAGCGGCTGTCACCTGAGCGGCCGAAACAACCCCTCGTGGTCGAGGAGCCCAAACCGGCTGCTCCACCCACTGTGGTGGAACCTCCGCCTCCACAACCGAGGACTGGGGCCCAGACCAAGGATTTTCAGTCGGGTCAGGGCTTGCCCCGCAGGTTGTCGGTCACCCTCATTCCTGACTGACCTCAGCACGTGTAGGGTGGCTCAGGCGCTCGGCAGCTGTTCGCAGACTCCTCTGAGTCTGACGACGACGACTCCATGTTCTCCAGGCCGCTTGACCTGGAGTCCACTGGGGGTCAGTCGGTGGATGAGAGCCCATCCTCGTTCTTAGGAATGCTTCGACTCATCTCAAGAGTCCACTGGGATGAAGCTCGAACCCGTTTCAAAATGGGCCAAGTATCCCCTCATGGAGATACTGGACCGAGGGGATTCCCCTACGGAGGCCTTTCCGGTGGCCGAAGCCATTGTTGGCCTGGCCCTGGAGCTGTGGCAGCAGCCAGCATCTTGTCCAGCACCTTCGGCCAGGATGGCTTGGAAGTATGCAGTCCCTACAGGTTCACTCTCCGGTTTCTCGGAGCACCCCTCTGCGGAGGGGTTAGTGATCGACAGCGTTTTCCGGTGTTCCGGGAACGCTCGGGATGTGGACAAACCACCCGATAAGGAGTCCAAGAAATTGGACTACTCAGGGCGGAAAGTATATGCTGCTTCATCCCTAGGCCTTAGTCAGGCTAGCTCGGCCGTTCTGATGGCACACTTTTCACACGCCCTTTTGGGCTCCCTGGATGACGTGATTCCTCATCTCCCGGCTGACCTTCAAACGACGGTCAAGCAGGTGCAGGATCAGGGAAGGGCAGTAGCCAAACAGCAGCTCCAAACTTCGTTGGACATCGCTGATTCGTGTGCCCAGTCAGTAGCGGCCGCAGTGACCATGGCCCGCGGAGAGCTGCGGATCTCCACCTTTACGGCGGATACCCAGCACAAGCTGGCAGATGTCCCCTTCTTGGGTACCGACTTGTTCGGACCCGGGGTGGAGGGTCATCTCCAACGGATCGAGAAGTCCAACGCCATCTTGGACTCGGTCACATCTGCCCAGAAGGACAAAGCGCCAGCAGCAGCGTAAGCCCTTTTGTCCTTTAGCCCCTGGGGCACGTCCAGCCCAGCAACACCAGCATCAGGGCCAGCAGGCTTGTACTTGGCACCCCAAAGCCAAGCCTGCTGCTTCCTCCAGCAGGAAGCTGGGAGGGAAAGGCCCAGGCAGCTCCTCGGCCAGCCCTTCCTCCAAGACTGCCCAGTGGCGGGTTGAGAGGTGTCACCCCCAACCTTGTCACCCCTCCCCGGGTTCCCCCCATGGGGGGATGGCTCCGCCACGTCCTTTCCGCCTGGTCCGATAACACCACGGACCGCTGGGTGTTGGAAGTGGTAGGCAGGGGTCTGCCTCTGGAATTCAAGCAGTCCCCATCCTATCGAGCCGTCGCCCCACAGGGCGCTACGGGTTCCGCAGCCTCTCTGTCGGCTCGTCGAGCCGACATTGCCCTGCTCCTCCAGAAGGAGGTGATCAGGGAGGTGGAGGACCCTCCTCCAGACCCAGGGTTTGTGTCCAGGTACTTCCTGGTCCCATAACAGACGAGGGGCTGGCGCCCCATTCTCGACCTACACGACCTGAACAAGTTTCTAAGGTCTCCCACCTTCAGGATGGTCACTCTGGCTCAGATCATTCCATCCCTGAAACGAGGCATGTGGTTCTGTTCTCTGGACCTACAGGACGCGTTCTTTCACGTCCCAATCCGTCTGTCTCACCAGCGATTCCTCCGCTTCAGGGCAGAGGGATCCCTTTACGAGTTCCGGGCCATGCCCTTCGGCCTCTCTCTAGCTCCCAGGGTCTTCACCAAATGCATGGCAGTGGTGACAGCATTCCTGCGGTGCAGAGGGGTCCAGGTGTACCCTTACCTGGATGACTGGCTGATTGCAGCCCCTCCAAGTTGGAGGTGGAGCGGTCCAGGGATCTGGCCCTCCAGGTCTGCTCTCAGATTGGCATCCTCATCAACGAGGCCAAGTCGGAACTTGTGCCATCGTAGGTGATTCAGTTCATCGGGGCAGAGCTCGACTCTCTTCGAGCCAGAGCATGGCTCCCGGCGGACAGGGCCGAGGTTCTTTCCTCCTTTGCCCAATCATTTCTGGCTGGGCAACTGCGCCCTGCCCGGGACTTCCTGCACCTCCTGGCAGCCTGCACCAGCGTGGTCCATTGGGCCCGCTGGCATATGCATCCCCTACAATGGGGGCTGGCCCGCCAATGGTCATAGCGCTCTGGTCCTCTGGACCAGCCAGTGACAGTGACCCAGGAGGTGTGAAACGGCCTCCAGTGGTGGCTCGTTCCAGCTCATCTGCAGGAAGGTATCCCGTTTGCCCCAAGCCGACGGTCACTCTGACAACCGACGCCTCTCTGATGGGTTGGGGTGCCCATCTGGGGGAGCTCAGAGCCCACTGGCTCTGGTCCCCTCAGGAGTCTCGATGCCACATCAACCTGCTGGAGCTTCAAGTGGTCCGACTAGCCCTCACCGACTTCGCTCCGTTTGTACGGGGTCAAGTGGTCCAGGTCCAGCCAGACAACACCACGACCATGTACTACCTCAACCGACAGGGCAGGACGCACTCCTTGCCTCTGTGCAAGGAGGCTCTCCACACTTAGTCTCTCGTGATCAGCCTGGAGGCGGATCTCCTAGCCATCCATGTGGCAGGAGCCTCCAACAGTCTGGCCGATGCCCTCAGCCGGATAGGCGCTGCATCCCACGAGTGGTCTCTCCTGCCGGAGGTAGCACAAGATGTGTTCTCCCACTGGGGCTACCCTCAGGTGGACATCTTCACCTCCAGGGAGAATACGAAGCTGAGGTTGTTTCATGCCTTCCCCCCTCAGCAGGGCTCGCTGCAGGGGGATGCCTTCTCGAGGCCGTGGACCCTGGGCCTCTTCTACACCTTCCCTCCATTCCCCTTGATCCACAAGGTGCTTCTGAAGGAGAAGAGGGACCAGGCACAGGTGATTCTGGTAGCCCCAGACTAGCCCTGCCAGTCCTGGTATGCAGATCTCCTCAGCCTCAGCTCCAGGCTCCCGAGGCGGCTTCCAGCCTGTCCGGACCTGATCTCAGTCAACAAGGGCAAGGTACTCCATCCGGACCTTCAATCCCTGCACCTGATGGCCTGGTTCCTGAGCGGCTAGAGTTCCAGGCCTTGGGTCTTTCCAACGAGGTCCTCAACATTGTTGAGGCCTCCCATAAGGAGTCGACCAGAAAATGCTATGCCTTCAAATGGAAGAGATTCTCCATTTGGTGTCAGGGCAAGGGGTTGGACCCTTCCTCCTGTTGATTGGCTAGCATTCTGGACTACCTGTGGTCCCTTTCTCAGCTAGGGCTTCGGTCAACGACCCTTAAGGTGCACCTGGCAGCCATCTCTGCTTACTGGGCGCAGGCCGGCAAGCAGTTGGTGGCACAGGAGAAGGTGGTTGGGCACTTTTTAAAGGCCTTGATCACATATCCCCTCCGGTGCGAGAACCTCCACCTCCATGGGATCTACTGTTGGAATTGGCTAAGCTCATGGGCAAGCCATTCGAACCGATGCACAGGTGCGATATTTCCCACCTGTCGTGGAAGACCGCCTTCTTGGTGGCTATTACGTCAGCCAGAAGGATGGGAGAGCTCCAGGCGCTTTCCATCGAGTCTCCTTATCTGGTCTTCCACAGGGACAAGGTTGTCCTGCGCCCCCACCCAAAATTCCTTCCGAAGGTGGTGTCAGAGTTTCACCTTAACCAGGTGTTGACTCTGCCGGTGTTCTACCCCAATCACACCTTGGAGGTCGAATATAGGCTCCATACTCTGGACCCTAGAAGAGCGCTCTCTTATTATAAGGAGTGGACGGCTGAAGTTCGGGGAGAGGTTCGCCAGCTGTTTGTCACCTACGCTGAAGCCGCACCTGGTGGACCTGCAGCCAAGCGGACAATAGGCAGGTGGGTCACCTCCTGCATAGATCTCTGCTATAGGCTGGCGGGCATGGAGCCTCCCAAAGCGATAAGAGCTCATTCTACCCGCCATACCGCTGCTTCGGTGGTTGCTTCCAGGGATGTCCCTATCCAGGAATTCTGCAGGGCTGCTACCTGGAAGTCAGCACACACCTTCATTACCCATTACCACATCGAACTTGAGTCACGCCGGGATGCTGGTTTTGGGACCTCGGTTCTCCAGTCCTTATTCCCTAAGCAGGGGTCTTGGCGCCTCCCTTCTCCCGGAGAACTGCTAGGAGTCTGCCAATAAGTGTGGATTGAACAACATATCCACGTCCCTAGAAATACAGGTTACTCACCTGTAACAAGAGTTCTAGGAGTGGTATATGTTGTTCATCCACACAACCCACCCGACCTCCCTGGCTTCGACACGCAACCTAGCTTCCAGCGGGCTAGATCTGGCGTCATGGGGCGGAGCCGAGAGTTTTACCACCCGGGTGGGTGGGAGGAGCCAGCTTGAAGACCTTCCGGCAAGATTTAAAGCGGCAATGAACCTGCCAATAAATGTGGATGAACAACCTATGCCACTCCTAGAACTCCTGTTACAGGTGAGTAACCTGTATGTTTTTCCCCCACTGTAACAACCTCTTCTAAGACTTGGAAACAGGGTGTTTTCACAGATGAATAAATGGTATATCCTTTTTACTGGCCCTCGACCTGCACCTCCTAGTGCATGGCTGACGCCATCACTTATGTATGTCACACCACACCGTAAGCAAAGTCATTGCTAATAACCATACTATTTTCCTTTTCCCTTTCAAAACAACTATATTTGTGTTTTAAAACTAAGTTTTTAACAAAGTTTTACATGTTTTTAGGTTTCCGCAGAGTGGTATTGGTAAGATCTTCAAGCAACACATGCAACTTTTCTTCATGGCTGGTTTTCCAAACTTGGCTGGCACCTCATACCAACTGATCATTCTTTTACGGACTGTGCTCTCTGCTGCTCTTTCATGAATTGTGTTCTTTATTGTTCTGTTGTGAACTGTCAATATTTGTGTAAATATATGCTCTTGATACAAAAAGATCTGCCTTTGTGGGTGTGGCTATTCCACTGAAACATTCAATGGACAATCTCATTCAACCCTTGCCAAGGCCTTTGCCAATCCAGCCAATCCAGCCAACCAGCAGCTATAGAAACACAGAAGTTGATGGCAGATAAGGACCGCAAGGCCCATCCGGTCCGCCCATTACTTTTTCTACCTTATGAATGTGCCATCGGCCTTTACTCTCTCAATGGCCTATCTAGTCATACTCATCTGTAATTCTCCCTTATGCCTACCCCATGCCTGTTTGAAGTCCTGCACTGTATTCATAGCCACCACTTCCTGATGTAGGCCATTCCATGCATCCACCACCCTTTCTGTGAAAAATAACTTCCTCACATTACCCCTTATTCGGCCTCCCTCTAATCTCATGCTATGTCTTCTTGTCCTGCTATTTTTCTTATATTGAAACATGTTAGACTCTTTCACCTTGTTAATGCCCTTAAGGTGTTTGAATGTTTCGATCACATCACCTCTCGCCCTCCTTTGCTCTAGGGTATTCATATTGAGCTCCGTTAATCTGTCCTCATATGTTTTCTGATGCAGTCCCTGCACCATTTTGGTTGTCCTTCTCTGGACTGCCTCAATCTGGTTAATGTCCTTGTGAAGGTGTGGTCTCCAGTACTGCATGCAGTACTCCAGATGGGGCTTAACCAGTGTCTTTTTAAGAGGGATTATTACCTCCCTCTTATGATTTGTGATACCCCTACTAATACACCCTAACATCAGCCTAGCCTTACACACTGCTTTAGTGGTCTGCTTGGATGATTACAGGCCATCTGTGATGATGATGCCTAAGTCTCTCTCTCTTCCCTGGTGACTGCCAGCAACTCCCCTCCCAGCCTATAGGTGGCTTTAGGGTTTCTCTTCCCTATGTGCATGATCTTGCACTTCTTTGCGTTAAACTCAAGTTGCCACTCATACGACCATTTTGCCAGTTTATCCAGATCTCTTCTCATTCTGCCCATCCCATCCGGATCATCTATTCTGCTGCAGATCTTAGTGTCATCTGCAAACAGACAAACCTTACCCTCCAGTCTATCTGCAATGTCACTGATGAAGATACTGAAGAGGACTGGCCCCAGGACTGATCCCTGAGGTACCCCACTTGTGACTTGCATCTCTTCTGACTGTATACCGTTTACCACCACACTCTGTTTTCTGCCCATCAACCAGTTTGCCACCCAGCTGACCAACTTCTGACCCACCCTGAGCCTACTCAGCTTATTAATCAATCTTCTTTATGGAACAGTATCGAAAGCTTTGCTGAAGTCAAGGTAGGCGACATCAACTGCTCCCTCTTGGTCCACCACTCTGGTTACCCGGTCAAAGAAATCTATGAGGTTAGTTTAAAAGGACCTTCCTGTTGTAAACCCATGCTGCCTTGGATCCTGTGCTCCTATGGATTCCAGGTGTTGCACTATCCTTTCCTTAAGGAGTGCCTCCATAATCTTGCCCACTACCGAGGTAAGACTGACTGGTCTGTAGTTCCCTGCCACCACTCTTGTGGAGCGGGATCACATGAGCCCTTCTCCAGTCTTCTGGGACCTCTCCTGTGCTCAGAGACTCACTAAATAGTTCTGATAATGGCTCTGCTAGTTCCACCCTTAGCTCCTTTAGTACCCTGGGATATATGCCATCAGGTCCCGTTGCCTTGCCCACCCTGAGTTTATCGAGCTCTTATAGGACCCTTTCTTTTGTGAAGAGACTAGTGCACACCTCCCTCCTTCGTGTTCACAGTGCTGAGCTGTGGGCCTGAACCCACCCTCTCTTCAGTAAATACTGAGCAGAAGTATCTATTTAGGATAGATGCTTTTACATGGTCCTCCTCCTCACACACACCCTTATCCCCTTTGATCTTAGCAATACCCCCTCTGGACTTTCTCCTTTCACTACTGTATCTATAGAAAGTCTTGTCACCTTCTTTTACTGTTCGTGCTAGTGTTTCCTCGGTTTGGGCCTTTGCCTGCCTTACTGCCTTCCCTGCTTCCCTTAGGGAAGTTTGGTACGCCTCCCCCCTGTCTTCGTCCCGCTGTATTCCCTTATATTTCCTGAAGGCCAGCCTTTTAGCTCTGACCTTTCCTGCTACTGTTTTCGAGAACCAAAGTCGCTTCCTTCTTCTTTTGCACATCCTTTTCTCTCTATCAGTTATATCTTGGGCACTAGCTGTATTGAAGTGCTTGAGAGTACTATTTTGCTTACAAACTGACTGTAACTGATGAAACATTTGTGTCTTGAATTGTAAAAGCTGTATCTCGCTATCGCAAGTCCTCTGAGCCCTGCTTGTGAATAACATTCAGGAAGAGGAGCTGTAGTCTTCATTTGTGTATACGAGGAACTACAACTCGTTAACTTGTAACAGTTTCCAGTATTTCAGCTAGGAAGGGGACAAATAGTGATAGCTACAGCCAAATAGTGCCACTTTAATTTAATTTTATTTGGGATACTTTGGACATGGAACAGTCCATGACCTCCTTGAAACACTTCTGGGGTCATTGAGTGTTTCAAATGCTGCCCTGCGGCGAGCACCTCGAGTAGTTATATCTTGGGCACTAGCTGTATTGAAGTGCTTGAGAGTACTATTTTGCTTACAAACTGACTGAAACTGATGAAACATTTGCGTCTTGAATTGTAAAATCTGTATCTCGCTATCGTGAGTCCTCTGAGCCCTGCTTGCAAATAGCACTCAGGAAGAGAAGCTGTAGTTTTCATTTGTGTATACGAGGAACTACAACTCGTTAATTTGTAACAGTTTCCAGCATTTCAGCTAGGAAGGGGACAAACAGTGATAGCTACAGCCAAATAGTGGCATTTTAATTTAATTTTATTTGGGATACTTTGGACACGGAACACTCTGTGACCTCTCTGAAACACTTCCGGGGTCACTGAGTGCTTCAAAAGCTGCCCTGTGATAAGCATGAGCAAGGCGGCGTGGCAGCGATGCAGAACACGCACATCTGCACGTGTTTGGAGTTTAGGAGGACACAGTTTACTGTTACAAAAAACAAACAGGAAGTGTGGTTAGTAATATACCTAAGGTACGTTTTGCAAGCTTTCCCGTAGACTGTGCTAAACATATTTATTGATCGGGTTCTCCACTCTTAAAAGTAGGGACTACTGGAGTCTCTAAACCATTCTTGGGGTTTTCTGTCACTTGCAAATTATCATTTCTCTGGCGTCTTCAATACTTGAAATCAGCATTATACACCGGAAGTTCGCTACTGTTGTTAGAGTATATATTAAACTCCTCTCTATTTGTTGTCCACAAACAATAGATAATCAATTTAACTAGATATATCTATGTAAACTTAGTCCCCCTGATTTGTTTTTTGTAGAGTTGAATAAAATTGGAAAAAAAAAGGGAGGGCAAATGAGCTCCTAGTTAACCAGGAGTGTAGTACATAGTTTCTCCTTCGATAATAAATTAAGAAAACTAAATTTGTATCTTTAAGCTCTAAATAACATTCTTCCTTGTGCAGTGTACACTGAAGCTAATAATATCAGAGAATTTGATTATGACACCAGGAGAAGTGAACATTAGGTGTCCCACCTGCCTCATGTACCTAATAACCAAGAAGGTCCAAATTAATCCTTTCCAATGTGAAAAATGCATACACAATCAGGAGTTGATGCAAGAACTTAATGCTTTCACTGATCGCCTACTGCATTTGGAGGCAAGCCAAAAAGAAATGGCCATTAGACTTGGTTCCAGATTACCTTCGGGAACAAAAGATTTAACTATTTCTTCTAACAGTCAAAAGTATACAAATGATGATGCTATTAACTCATTTATTTCAAATAAAAATTTACAAATGACATCGAATAATTCAGAACAATATAAGGAAACTAATAAAAAAAGAACTAGAGAAGAAGACTCAACATTTGAAACTGATGACTTGTGGTACAATATAGTAAACCTCCAAAAAAGGGAAAGCATGCAACCAATTTCAGTATTCACTTAAAAAATAGATTTACCAGTCTAACAGTATCTGACAATAACATTGATATTACTTCATCACAAGAACTAATATCCCTTGATACTTTTAGTATACCTATGGTTCCTGATACATCCAATGCCAATTACACAACTACTTTAACAAACTCTGATATTGTTATACTAGAGGATAACTTAAATACAGATAATATCCCACCACCCCATAGAAATCTGTTGGTTATGGGAGATTCCATGATAAAATATTTAGACAGGGATGGTGCAACCCGGATAAAGCTCACAGGATGTTTTCATCTTACAGCAGTGCCAAAATAGCGGATCTTACACATACGTGTAAATCCAATGTTAAAGATCTAGGGAATAATCCTCTTGTATTAATTCATGCAGGTACTAATAACATGCTCAGGGATCCAGTGGATGAGGTCAAAAAAGATCTGGTGGCCCTCTCCAATAAACTGATAGATCTTGGATGTGAGGTTGCTATAGCCGAAGTTTTGCCCATACCAAGAGCCTCACAGCATTTAAATCATAAAATTAGATCCTTTAATGACTGGTTAAGGAAATGGACAATGAAGCAAGGAATCTATTGCTTAACTCACTTGGAAGAATTTTACCTTCAGGACGACCTGTATTGCTCAGATGGATTGCACTTAAGTAAAAAGGGGAATGCACTTCTGGGTAAACATTTTACAAATTTTATAAACAAACAGTTAAACTAATACAGGGGGAAAGGTTATGCTTAAGCAACGATTTTTGGGACATCCAGAAAACTGTAATATCAACAGAAGCAACCCCCAACGGTGATAATAATACAGTAAATATACTCCTACTGAATGCCTGTAGTTTAACAAATAAAATGGATGAATTGAGACACATTATAAAAAAAGAAAATATTACAACGTGTGGTGTTACTGAAACTTGGTTCCAGGATGATAGTTGGAACACAGATATACAGGGTTACAATAAAATTACTAAAAATAGAAAGGATAAAATTTGGGGGGGGGGGGGAGATAGCCCTCTACATAGCTTAGAATTATACTACTTATTCCATTACCCCAAAACAAACTTCCAGCTATGATAATGACATTGTATGGGCAGAAATAGTTGCCCACTATAAAACTGTGTTGGTTTAGCTTATAGGGCCCCTAATCTTAATAATGACCAGAATAAGAACTTTATAAAAACAACTGAAGGATATAAACCAACCAATAATTACATACTTATGGGAGATTTTAACTTTCCTAAAATAAATTGGGAAACATCCCAATGTAGTGAAACTATTGAGAGGGAGCTCTTGGAAATTACTGTAAATCAAAATTTGGATCAAATCATCAAAACTGAAACTAGAAATAATAACATTCTTGACATTGTTCTAAACAATATGGGCGACAAAATCCTAGAACCGAGTATACTAGCACCATTGGGTAACAGTGATCACAATATAATTACAATCCAAATTCAAACTATAACTATAGCTACTAAAGGGAACACACTTGTTAGGGATTATGCTAGGGCCAATTACCTGAAAATAAATAACTACCTTAACTTGTGGGATTGGGAGACGGACTTCTCTGGACTTAATACCCATCAGGTTTGGTCTCTTATTCAGGCCAAAATAAACCAATGTCTTGATAACTGGGCTCCTAAGAAAAACAAATACACTAAAGGATATAGAATGCCAGTCTGGTGAAACAACAAAATCAAGAGGTTAATTAATAAAAAACATAAAAGTTTTAGGAAATATAAACATAAACCATCATCAAACAATTGGAACTACAAAAAATATTCTAACAAAGTAAGACAATTTATTAAGAAAGCAAAGATAGAAACAGAAAACAGACTAGCCACTGATACAGTTGACAATAAAAAGAAGTTCTATAGCTATACAGGATCTCCTAGAGGTACCGAACCCACTCTGGGACCCATTCAAACCAAGTCAGGCTTTATTAGCAATGAAACTCAAATGGCAACAGAACTTAACTATTTTCTTACTATTTTTACACCAAAGGAAAATAAACCCCTAAATGGTACTATAACTACTTCAAATAATTCTCAAATAACCATTGTGGAAACTATGAATGCTTTAAAAAACCTTAATGCCAACTCTTCACCAGGACCAGATGAAATACATCCCAGGTTCCCTTAAGGAAACACTCAAACAAATCTTAGGTCCTCTATGTAAATTATTTATCATTAGTGGAAGGTGTGTGCATTTCATCGTGGAAAGAAGCTATAGTAATCCCTATATATAAATCAGGCAATAAAACGGAAGTCTCAAACTACAGACCTATAAGTCTGACATCTGTTGTAGGGAAAACCTTAGAAAGGCTCATACTGCATAGAATAGAAGAACATATAAAATATAATAACCTTCAAGATATCACACAACATGGTTTCACAAGAGGTAAATCATGTTTAACAAATCACTTACAGTTTTTTGAAAATATTAGTTCATCTTTGGATGTGGGACTACCAGTGGACATAGTCTTCCTTTACTTTGCTAAAGCGTTTGACAAGAGTTTCCCATGATATTCTATTACAGCACATGAATAAGCTTGAATTTCCAAAATACTTAATAACCTGGATTGAATCATGGTTAAACGATCGCAGACAGTATACCTCAATTAAGGGATTTTCATCTTCATGGGCAGAGGTTATGAGTGGAGTACCTCAGGGCTCGGTATTGGTCCCTGCTTTAACATCTTGATTTCATCCATGCAGTCATCAAATAACACCTGGATGTCTAAGTATGCAGATGACTGCAACATTGGCTGTAATGTAAACTCCCCAGAGGCAGCTGAAAATTTCCAGAGGGAGATATTACCCTTGGAACTATGGGCCGAAAAGAATAAAATGAAATTTAATGTACTAAAATGCAAAGTAATGCATTTGGGTCTTAATACCCAGAGATATAATCATTTTCTAGATCAAGTACTCTTGCAACAAACTGATAATGAAACAGATTCGGGAGTAGTTATAGATAAAATTAATTTTGATAATAACACTATTATTAAAGTCAAGAAATGTCAAACAATTCTAGGATGTATTTTTAAACACAAAGAGCAGACAAACGAGAGTTATTATACCTTTATATAAGAGTCTAGTTAGATCACATCTGGACTACTGTGCACCTTTTTCTGTTCCTCATACAATTAGAGGAAAAAACCTAATTGAAAGAGTCCAGAAGAAAATGACAAAGAAAAAATCACTGGAATGGAAAATAAGACCTATGGGCAAAGATTGCAAGAATTAAACCTATGCTCTATGACTTACCGTCAAATTCGAGGAGATCTCTGTTTAACATATAAAGCTATAAAAGATCCTGTTCTAACAGAGACTATTGGTTTGGAAACAAATTTTATCAAAACTCAGACCAGATCCCATAATTGTAAATTAAGAGGCGCTCACTGTAAAACCAAAAAGAGAAACCAATGGTATACACGACGTGTAGTTAATATATGGAATACACTTCCTAGGCCTATTGCTGAAAGTAATACCTTGGAGACATTTAAACATCTGCTTGATCAGCATATGGGAAATAAAAAATCTGAATATCTATCTATAAAAGTATTCCACCTTCAGGTGACGAGCTCATTTAAAGGCACAGTCCTCCCGAGCTTGTAAACTACTATGATATGATTTTATTTATTTATTTATTTAGCTTTTGTTAACCGGGTAAGTGCACTAGCCATAAAATGACTATTTTCAGGCATGACCCAGGAGAGTACAGACATGCAGAAACTTAACAGGATAACAAAATATAAGTGCTTTACATACAATGAGTTAAAGAGGATACAATATATCAGAGACATACAGAGTAGACCATTCATAAGTTCATAGGTGCCTACCTATGCAATGAATAGAGAGGACCTTGGACAATAAATTATCAGGTGACATATCATATGAACAGAACAAGGTACACAAAAACAGGTAATACAAAAGGAAGAAATAACCATTGAGAGCAGGGGGTGTCATTAAGGAAAAGGTCGGTAAGTGAGGAAGAGGGGAGCAAGTCATGAAATTAGATTATATGAGTGTATGTAAGTGTAAGGGAGATGCCTGCAGTGCAAGATTGTATACGGGCAGGTAAAGGGAGCCGGGACAGGCTGAGGCAGTAAGAGGTACAGAGGTGAGGAAATACTATTGTATGGCCAGAGACATCAGTCATTAGGTAGGGTGAAAGCAGGAACAGGTATCAGCAATCAGCAGATTCGAGCGCAGTTTTCTCTTAAAGCATGTGTGGGAGCTAGAAAGTCTAATGTCGAAGGGAAGGGAATTCCACAGCTGTGGAGCCGCATGCTCAAATGCAACAGTTCCTTTCCTAGTGCGGCACCTCAGTAAATTCAGAAAGGATTTATCAGCTGATCGTAGACCATGGAGTGTGTCCTGAGGAACAAGCATAGCTGCAAGACACCTAGGGGTTTGATTTCGAATGATCAACTCAATAACAGAGCCAAGGTAGTATTTCCTACTAGCTAATGGAGAGAGCCAACCAAGATCATTATAAAGTTGACAGTGGTGTTTAAGTCGAGGAGCAGAAGAGGCATAGCGACATATGTTGTTATATGTAATATCCCATCTGAGTAGGTCAGTTTTATGAGCAGCCCCAAATAAGGGAGCCTCATAGGTTAGGGTGGGGAGCAGAATCCCCCTCGCAATGGCCATTTTAGCCGATGGCATGAGCATATAACTAGTCTTGTATGCAACACCCAGTTTGGAGTTGACAGCTCTGCAAACAGACTGTACATGAAGATTAAGATCAAGAGACTGATCTAGCAGGATGCCCAGGTACTTGAAAGAGGTCACCCATTCCAGTAATTGACCTTCTAAGACCTGCACCGTCAGTGCTGTTGTGCAAGCCCGGGACTTTGGGGCCAATCCAAGCAGCATGGCTTTAGTTTTGCTAGTGTTGACAGCTAGTTTGTGGTCGTATAGCCAGTTTTGGATATTGTTAAAGTCAGAGGAAAGAGTTGTGTTGATAGTGTCTATATTAGTAGAACTTGTATAGATGACAAGATCATCAGCATATAGAATAGCAGAGCAGGATTTTAGATGAGAACACAATGGGATGTTGCTTCAAGTATTGCATCCTTAATGCTTGCCCACTTTGCCTGTACCCCCTCACCTGTATTTCTTTTTGCCAGGGCTGGCTTAACTATGTTGCCCATCTTATCTTCTAGTGGCCAAATTGAACCATACCATGTGATGGTCACTGGCTCCCAGGTGACCTTCTACCTGGAGATCTGTGATCCTTTCCGTGTTAGTCAGTACTAGATCTAGGATAGCCCTGTCTCTTGTGGGTTGTTGTACCAGTTGTTTGAGGCCCTCCCCCTGCAGGGAATCCACTATGGCCCAGATATTCAAAAGAGCTGAGCCATGCGCAATAGGGTTGCACATGCGCAAGTCCGAAATTGCAACATTCTAAGATATTCAGCAGGAGCAAGTTGCGCCCCCGAAATCATGCTGAGCAACAGCACAATGATAATGAAGGCATGCTCAACTGAAGGGGGAGGAACCATGCATAAATGGCGCAGTGCGATATTCAATGACTTGTGCCATGCGCAACAGGTGAGCAAGCGTAAGTTGAGCCATAGCAGAAATGAGCCAAAATAAAAAGGAGCAAGGAAGAGGCGCAAGAACGCTACAGGGAAGCCACATGAGGCAGAACTCTAGCCAGACAGACAGGGCAGGAGGGACACACAGGGCAGGCCACAGAAAGGGCACCCTGAACACACAGGCACAGGGAAGGTGTGGGGAGCCACAGCCAGTGCAGAAGAGGGAAGTGCCACACAGCACAGAGGCCACCACAGGCAGGTGTTCCCGGTGCAGGGGAAGTCGCAGGGAGGACAGCGGGGGGAATACAGTAACAGCTGCCAGGGGAGGTGAACACAAGCCAGGGACATGGCCAGTGCCACCTTCCAGATGGAGGCCGTTATGAGGGCGGTGAGAAGGTGGGTGGCAGGGGGGCGTGGCCGTGGAAGGGCCCGTCAGCGGTATGCCCCCAACAGGCAGTACCGAGCCCGCACCAGCTTCGAGCTGTATACTGATACTGAGATTGTGGGCTGGTACCGCCTGAATAGGGCAATTCTGAGGCGGCTCCGTGAGCTGTGCAGTGATGTGATGCAGGCACTCACACGACAGAGCCATGCCCTGTCAGTGGAGACTAAAGTAACAGCCTGCATGTGCTTGCTCACCATGGGTACCTTCCAGAGACCAACTGGGGACACCACAGGCATAACCCAGTCGGCCACGTCACGCCACCTCACCCAATTCCTCAGCACACTGCTGCCACATGCTGTGAAGTACATCCATTTTCCCAGCACACCGGCTGAGCGCACAGTAAACATACAGGAGTTCCACAGGGTAGCACGTATGCCTGGTGTGCTAGGGGCAATAGACTGCACCCATGTGGCCATACGCACACCACCTGGCCCCGAGGGCCGACACATCAATCGCAAGGGCTATGCCAGCATCAACTGCCAGGTGGTGTGCGGCGCCAGGTGCATAATCAATGTCTGTGCCACGCACCCTGGGGAGCACACGATGCCTTCATCTGGCACCAGTTGGCACTGTGCCACAGATTCGAGAGTGGGGACATCCCCACTGGCCACCTAGTGGGGGAGTATGCAAACCACATGGACAATCATAGGGCCTGGGGGAAGCATGGCCAGAGATGACATGGGTAGTGGCCTACATGGCCCAGGGCAGGGCGATGCTGATCACCAAACCAACCTCCACCCTCTACACACAGGTGACAGTGGATACCCACTCCGTCCCTGGCTGCTCACACCCTACCGGCGGCCCGCAACCCCATCGCAGCAACGCTACAATGAGGCACATGCCACCACACGTCATCGAGCGGGTGTTCGGGATGCTGAAGGCACATTTCTGTTGCCTGGACACCTCCAGTGGTGCCCTACAGTACAGCCCCTCAAAGGCCTGTGGGCTATTCCTGGCCTGTTGCATCCTGCATAACATGGCCAACGAATGTGGGATAGCCGGACAGGTTGAAGAGGGGGACAGCGATGGGGACAATGAGGACGCCGGTGATGATGGTGATGGGCAGCCCCCCCTTGGGCGACAGGACCCCCGACTGATCCGGCTGGCACAGCTGCACCGGGACACCATCACAGAGGAGCACTTCAGCCAACCCAGGTAAGTCATGGGGCCACGTGCAACCACCAGTGGCTAAGGCACAACCCACAAACACGCATGGACACACACCAGGGGTGCATGCCGTCAAGGAAAGTGGCAGGGCACAGAAGCACACACACAACCAGGGATGGGTGAGGATTAATATGCCACTCGGACGGACACACACACACACGCACACACACAACGCACCAAACGTGCACAGAGGGCAGGAGGCACACCGACCCCGAAGCCAACCCTAGCAACACACATGTCCACAGGCCACCACGCCCACTGCCTGTCCATGTGCATGTGTCAGATGCTGAGCACCACTGCACATTGGTGTACAGTGCAATGCAGGCATCATCATGTACACGCAACTGCGGACAGCAGCCGGGAGGGTGTGCAGGTGGACTGTGTGTCCGCGTGCAGGGCCGGGTACCCACCTGTGCACTGCCCACTGAAACACACAATGCACAAAGGGCAGCACCAGACAGTAGCCGTGCTGGGAGACAGGTCAGTCACACGACACAGTGCCCCGGCCGCCACGGATGCATGGGCAGCCCCGCAGAGACCCGCCAGCACTGACAGGCTGACCACTGGCCTCATGGGGTGGCACCGATGGTCCCCCAGGGGTTCCACTGCGTGAACGCGACCGTGCTCGCGCAGGGGTCTGCAGCACACCGAACATGCCTGCGCCAGGAGTGTTCGGGATGCCCACAGCCGAACCCAGTGTCGACAGGATGGGAGTCGCACAATGCCGGGAATGGGGGGTTGACAGTGCACTGCGTGGTGTCCACGATGCATGGGCACCTGACTGTGTGCCCATTGTATCCATGACAGCAGTGAATGCCTGTCAATGGCAGTGGTCACATCCTCCCGCAAACGGTCCATCCCTGCCAGGATCAGAGCGGTGTCCCTGCTGCGACGCTCCTCTGCCCGCTCCAGAGCCACACGCAGTGCATCCACTGACGTCGCAAGCCGCATCTGCTGCTGGACTGATGCTTGCAGTAGGCGGGTGTGCTCGTCCAAGAGGTCATCTGCCTCCTCGGCATTCTGTCCCTCAGGGTGTGCACGGCTCTGATGATCAGCACCCCTTGAGGGTGGGTGCTGCGCACCAGGACCACGTCTGGGCATGTCCACAGGCGGTGCACAGATGCCGCCGCTGAACCCTGTACCCCCAAGCCCACTGGCCGACTGCTGATGCTGCCCCTCCGGCTGCCGCTTCCCAGGGCTCAGTGGTGGTGCTGCAGTGGCCGCAACAGTCCCACTGTCCTGAACAGACACCAGTGCTGCCCCACTGGTGCCGACAGGCACAGGCTGGGACTGTGCTGACACGCAGGCCTCCATGGCAGCACCACCCACAGCCATGGGCGCGATGTGTCCTGCTGTGTGGCCATCCCGTGGCACACACGTGTCACTGCCCATGACGTTAGTGACATCATCATCGGTGACGGACTCTGCACCAGCCCCAGTCACAGCATGCTGGCATCCGTGGATGCCGGCACGCTGGGACACAGGCAGGGCTTCCTCCGCACCTGTTACGACGACATCAGTGTGGACAGCCAGGCGGTCCCACTGTCGCAATGATCCACGTATACCTGTGGAGGTGGATGGACCCTCCTCCATCTCCAGCTGACTGTCCTCATTGGACAGGCCCACAACCGCTGACCCATGCAGACACTCAGGATCTGTAAAGGAAAGCAAAGTCGTGTTACTGCATGTGACCTACCATGCCCCCCCCCGAATAGACAGACCATGACTTACCATGCAGTGATGGGCCACCACCCGGAACACCCTCAATGGCACTGTGCTGCATGCTTCCAGCAAGCCTCTCCTCTTGTGGGGTCAGCTGTACCACCTCCAGCTGTCCCCCACCTGTTGCAGCTCGTGCTGCCCTGATGGCAGCCACCTTCTCCTTTATCCTCCTCCTCCTGTCCGTGCCCATCTTCTTCTTACACTCCTGCACGGAGCGCGCTGGTGGCTGCCAAGCAGGTGCACAGCACGTGCCACCTCCTCCCATGCAGCAGCACAGGCTTGAGGTGTTCCCCGCCGTCCACTGAGAAGTGGCTCCTGATCCAGGTAGGCCTCAAACAGGGCTTCGGTCTCAGCCTTGGTAAAGTTAGGCCTCCTCCTCAACAACTTGCTCGGTCATTATGTAGCCTGTAAGAATGGCAGTTGTTACCTGTGACTGTGCAATCCCATGCATGTCCCTAAATCCACAGTCCACACTCCCAAACAGCATGCAACTCACCAACAGACTGCAGTAACCGACTATGGCCACTGCAGCCCAATGTCGCACTTTTATAGCGCAATCCATGCAAATGAGGCGAGGCGCAACTTTAAGTTGATGCAAATTGCAGTGCTGCGCCACTGAATGGCTGATTAGATGATCTGCATATGACGGCTGAATATCGCGCTGTTGCGCTTTGCGCAATTGTGTTGAACGTGCTGAGCCAATGGCGCAGTTCTGTGACATGCGTAGTACACACCTCACTGCGCATGCCCGGGTAGCTGACGCAGACGTCTGCTGCACTGATGGTGTGCTGTGTGCAGCAGGCAATGCAGGGCACAGCCACCATTAAGCCAGTGGCACTACAGCGATGGTCACTACATGGCGCTGTGGCACTGGGCCATCATAGGCGCACTGGGCCAACTGCGCGGTAGGCCGCTAATGGCGGTGGCACACAGGCAGCCAATCGCGCTACACGCATTGGGTTCCAATGGCGCTCTGCGTGTCCATGCGCCAGAGACCCTTGACCCTGTGCCCGACCTTTGGCCCCTAGGCGCCATGCGTCAGGCATGGGTGCACCTCTATCGCGCTGTTCGGTGACAGCACGATAGGGAATGGCAGCACTGTACCGCGCAGCATCTGCACGTGGGGAGCCGCGCTGCAGAGCGCCATACTGTCAAATCGAGCAGCGAGAATGGCACGCAGGAGGGCAGCTCAGTGGTCTGCAATAGAGCTGGCCAGCCTAGTGGCCACTGTGGAGCCACACCATGGGCCACTGTTCGGGGAGGCGCCCGTGGACAGGTCCAGGACCCAGGTGTGGGAGGAGGTGGCCACTGTGCTTGAGGAAGCCACAGGACGGGGAAGAGCTGAAGGTGTCGCCACAGGTACAGGGACCTGCGCGGAGGGAGCCGAGTTACTACTTGCAGGCACATGCCAGGAGGGCACGGTGCCACGGCCGGGTAGGGGTTACGCCAACACACTTTTATCTTCCATATGGGTAACACTGTTGTATGTGTCCAGCACATGGGGGAGGGACCGTTCGGGGTTGGCTGTGGTGGTGTTCACAGAGTGTGGGGTGGGTGGGTCTGGCTGGGTGGGAGGGCACACACCTGGGGGCAGGGGGACTTTGCTACAGGATTGTACTGATGTTCCTCTCTCCATGTTTGCCCCACAGGCCCAGAGGAACGTCACCGTGCCCGTGAACTGCGGCGGCAGGAGAAGTAGGGTGCAGCAAGGGCCCTCAACGCCCACTGGACTGGCCCGATGAAGGTGAGTGCCATACCTCCATGATTACTATTGCATGTTGTGTGACAGGGTGGGCAGCGGGGCATGGCCACCATCCATCGACACCACTGCCATGCACAGTCAACACTGTCCAGTGGCAATGCATGTCTGGGAGTGTGTCAATGGTGGTCCATGCGTGCACCAGGTACATGGTTGTGCCACTGCCTTTGCACCACATAGCCATGTCACTAAACGGCCACGGTGGTGCTGTGCGTGACTTGGCCGGTGGGTGTGTGCAGCATTCTGCATGGCTGTATGCGCCTGGGTGGGCAGGTCATGTGGACGTGATCACTGCGGGTGGTCACACACCATCACAGAGGTATGTCCCACGGCCGTATGCCATGCACAGTGGGCGGGCTGTATGGTGTTGTGCATTCACAACTATTGACTGTGCTCCCTTGTCCTAGGTACACGCCATCTCAGGGAAATAAGGGAGGCGCTGCGGGAGATACTCCAGGTGGCGAGGGCGTCGCTGGACATCCTCACGAGGATAGAACAACACCGGAACCTGCGGAGGCACAGAGCTCAAGAAGTCGGAGGAGGAGAGGCGCCCGCTTAAGGATCCATCAGTCCCTGTATTCCCCAACCCTGGACCCACCCTGACACCCCTCCTTTCCCGTCCGATTTGTCCACCCTGCCCCTCACCCACACCCCACCTTGTTTGTTGCCTCCCCAACCTTGTATATATTTTGTACATAATATTGTAAATAGTTGAATTTTATATGTTTGTTCGATACACAGTTATTTTGATATGAATACTGTGGTGGTCTCTGATTTGCAGCGGGCTATAGGTGCTCAGCTGCAGTGGTGAGCATGGCGTCAGGGGTGGTGTGGTCATGGGTATGTATGTGTGTGTGTGTCTGTGTGGAAGTGACTATGGTGTGGGAGTAGCTATCAGTCAGTGTCTGTGTTGTGCCCTGTGCACTGGATGACGGTGTGCAGTGGTCCATGGTGCGTGCTCTGTGTCCATGGCGCACCTATCAGCCCGTCCATGGCCTGTGCAGCTGACACATATGCATGTCTGTGACCTGCACGGTCTGTTGGCATGTCAGTGGTGGCAGTCCCTGCAAGGCAGCCACTGTACCCGTCACATTGCTGGGTTGCCTCCTGTCACTGGTGTGGTGCATGTCTGCCTGGGTGACACTGTGGCTCCACAGTTGTTGTCCCACCTCCATGCTGTGCCTTGTGTGTGTTGCAGGGGATGTGCACCACTGTCTGTGACTTGTGCTCCGGGCGAATGATGGTGGTGTACGGGTCCACAGTGCCTGCGCAGGGTGGCTGGCACTCCAGTGCCATGGAGGACTGTGGGTTGTGTGTACACAGTTTACATGGGCCCACACTGGGGGCTTGGTTGCCCCACCACTGCGTCCCTGTGTTGTTGTGCCCTTGGGTATGGGTGGGTGTCTGTCCATACACTGTGTTACATCCGGTGTGGTGCATGCCTCCACGCACCACTGTGGGTGTCTGTGCTGGCTGTTGTGGCCAGTGGTGGGTCGGGGGTGTGTCACTGGAATACTGAGCAGGGTGCTGTACCACTGGTGGTGGTGTCCGGGGCAAGCCCTGTCCCGTGTTGGGTACTTCATGTGCCAACGCATGGTTGGTCTCTCAGCAGTACCTCGGGGGGAATGTGCGTGGTGGCACTGTGTCTGCCGTTGTTGCATTGCTGTGTGCTGCCACCTGTTGATGGGTGCTCGTGGTGGGGCTTACTTGCATGGTTCTGTGGTGCACAGGGTTGCAGTGTCACAGTGGGAGTGGTGGCGTGCATGGGGTTTCCTGCAGTGGTGGTCACTGCTCATGGGGGGGTGTCTGGGGGTCACGGAGCAGGGTGTGCTCTGCATTGGGGGATGGTGTGGCACGGGGTGGTCAGCCCTCCTTGTGTGCCAGTCACAGCCTGCCGGTAGGTGTGATGGGGCACCATGGCCCGGCTGTAGGTTGTTTGCTTGTCTCCATGGGCTAGTGGTTATTCCAGCCCTCCCCCAGCTGTGCAGTGCATGGGGTGTGGGGGGACGATGTCTGTTCTGCTGTGCGTTCCTGTGCCCATCTGTGGCATGGATGGTGGGCCCCTACCTCCCTGGTTGTGCAGCTGCATTGCTCTGCTGCTGGGGGGCGTCCCTGGTTGCGCTATGGCACCTCTGGACTGCTCAGCTGAACATCCCTTTGTTCGCACTATGGTGCATCAGATCTGCTCAGCTTCCCTCCCTAGTTGCGCTATGGGCGCGGGTGGTGCGATATTAGATCATCGGCTGTAGGCGCAGTTTGGCCTGCTCCTTTTGAATATCGCCTCTTGCGAGGCACAATAGACCTGCGCTTGCTCCTGTTATTACAAGCACTTTTGGGCACAGTTTGAATATCTGGGCCCATGTGTCTAGTTCTGGCAGATGTTCCTGCTGGTATTGACCAATCTGTTTCTGGCATGTTGAAGTCTCCCATTATCAGAACTTCCCCTTTAGCTGTCATGTTTTGTATATCTTCTAAAAGTAATGTGTCTATGTCCTCCCCCTGGTCTGGAGGCCTGTAAACAACCCCAGTTCGTATGGCTGTCCCAATTCCTGTTTCCAGGGTGACCCACAGTTCTTCTGGCTCATGTGTATTCTGAATTTCTGTAGCTTTGATATTTTCATTGACATAAAGAGCCACTCAACCCCACCCTTCTTGCACCTCGGTCTCTTCTGAACAGAACAGCCAGGTACTGAAGTCTCGCAAGTGTGCTTATTGGTAAACCATGTCTCGCTAATGGCTACTATGTCCAGTTTAGGCTCTGTCATTACTGCCTGCAAGTCTGGGATCTTGTTTCCCAGACTGCGAACATTTGTGTACATGATTTTCCACTTGCCAGATTTCGGTGTGTTAGTTGTTGGGCGAGGTCCGACGTTTCCCCTGTGTGTCGTATGGGGAGCTAGACCTTTTTCCTTACCTGGTGATGCAAATGAACTACAAACATGCTGAACTCCTGTTTGACCACTAGCTGGGGAGGGGGGTTCTTCCCATTCGACGTATCGGGTGCTGCACCCCTCTCCCCATTTGCTAGTTTAAATATTCTGCAAAGATGTCAAACTTCTGCCTCAATGCACTGACTCCCTCCTTAGTCAGATGCAGTCTATCAAATTTAAAGAACGTTCGCTCCCAAAACTGTTGCCAGCTCCCTACAAATGTGTGTCCTTTTTCCTGGCACCAGCCCTTGAGCCACATGTTTAGCTCCCCTATCTCCCCTTCTCTGATCTTCCGTCCACCTGTCCCCCTCTCCCAGACTGGCAGGATTTCAGAGAAGGAGATGCTGGACAAAATGGATGATAGTTTGTCACCCAGCCTGATCAGGTGTTCCTTGGTCTCCACAACTGACTGGCTGGTGAGACCCTTAGTCACCATGTGTGCCAGGACATCAATGTTTTCTCCTGTTTCCTGTACAATTTTAGCAATGCGGTCAGTGTCTCTCCACGCTGATGTACCTGGGAGATATCTCACCATTACCCCTGGCTGGAGATAGGTATCAACTCCCCGAATCATGGAGTCTCCTATGATCAGAAGTTTTTTGGATTTTCTTTTTGCTTTTTTTGTTTTGGTTCCTGTTTTGGGCGAGTTTTGTTGTGCTAGCTCCTGTGCTGCAGTGTCCTCTGCCCCTTTGTTTGATTTTGGAGATAGAGACAGATACCTGTTTGTAGTTTTTATATGGTTTGTGGAGGTGATCTGTTGGGAGAGCACAGAGTGATGGGGCACCCGAATTGCCCCTCCTAACCACCTCCCACCCTCCTGGACCAACTACCCTCTGTGGTCGAGGTGCTTCTGTTGGATGCTGTGGAAATGGTGGGTGGTTCTTATAATATATTTCCTCTTGAATATGCGATTTGAGGCGCGCAATCATTGCCCATGCTGCCTGGAGCTGAGCCCTTAGATCTCCAATGGCCCAGCATGTAGGACAGTGTCCTAAATCCTGTAAAACTGCCCTTTTGAAAAGTGTCCCGCAGTACCTGCAGTTAATAATATCCATTCCAGATAAGTTGCTGGATTTATAACCTGGTCAGAATAATTAGAAGGAGGAAAATGAAAGCAAAAGTTTGATTTTGTGTTTTGTTTGTTTTTGTACAGCAAGTTAAATTACTTGTGCCCCTGTAAATGAGGTCCCTGTGTGGATACCCCTCTTATCCGCCCCTTCCTGCTTTGCTACAGGAAATGTCACGACTGTGCTACCCTATAAAAGGAGTGTACTGTGGGGTGGCTGGGGATGGGGGTTGGTGGCTGGGCCCTTCCCCTGCCGAAAAAGAAGAACCACGGACGAAAGAAACAAGGAGGTAAGAGCAGAAACAATCAGCCGGCAACAAATGCAGTAGCCCTGAAAGCTTATCCTAACGATAGATAAAACTGTTAAACCTGTAAAGTACCACCTGTAATAATTTCACAGAAGATATACCCTAAAAGAAACACTTTGCTACAGAGAAAAATAAAGCAGTAACAGAAGATATACCTTGCAAAAGACAATTTGAATCATAAGATTACAGCAGTAATCTGTAAGCACACACTTGTAGGCACACCCTGTAATAATGCAGCAGAAGGTATACCCAGCAATAACAATTTGAATCAGAGAAAAAATAAAGCAATAAAATATTAGCAACAAACAGTAACAATCCCTGTGAGTACAAAATAAAATAACAACACATGAACATTACCTGTTATGCCTGGGTCCCAGCTACATGAACATTACCTTTCTTACCGTGCTGGTGCACGTCTGCACAGTCCCATGTGCCATGTACGCCCCATGGGTTATGAATTTTCGATAAATGACATTTCAAATGTAACTACACTGCTTTGTGGTTGCCACCTCAAACCTTATGGACTGGTTCCTCTTTCAGGGCATTGTTGTTAGTGTCTTCAATCAAAAACATACACCGCCGTTATCTGCCTTTTCCACTCTCAATATGGACTGTTCTTTATGAATAGACAATGACTTTAACACTGTTTTTACAATTTTCTGTGATAATATACATCAACAATTTTTCTTATACACATATCCACTGCGGTGTTGACATTCCTAGTTTCTGTTTTTGTTTCATGATCTCACCATCTGTGATTACCCCTGAGCCAACTCCTGACTATCTGTATGCTATAGAAATGTAATTCATTTACATTACGAGTTTTTATGTGCTTTGGGAAGCAGATATTCAAATCAATGTTTTAAAGCTTGATTGTAATTTATATCTTGTTTTAACTCATCCACCACTAACCCTTTTCTGCCTGAGGCATACTTTTAACCAGCGTCTTGCTCGGCTGCGGTTCTTTTGCCAGACTCACGCCTCACGCTTGTTGACAAAATAAGACATATAACTACTACACTTAGTCATCTTCCTTTTGTTGTGTTGCCCTCTGAGCAAGGTAACAAGGAGGGGGCTGTTATGCCTGGGTCCCACACCATCTACTGACCCATGTGTTCACGCCATACGTAATCTTGTTTATTTTCACTGTAATATTGCTGTATTGAACTAACACATAGAAATAGGTATCCATTATACAAGCATAGGTGCTAGGACTATGCTTGCCACTGATATTTGCTGCTGTACATTATGTTTACATCATTTTATGGTTTTACACGTTTTATTACACCTGACATGCATATCTTTTGTTTACTGTGTTACCTAGGTTATGTGTGTCCCTTTATGTTCTGATATAGTCATATAATCATGTGTAATTTGTGTCTTATACCAAAGTATCATGCCATGTGCATTTCTGCTTATGCTGCATTCATAACATATAGCGGAAAATGCATTTTCTTTGTTCCGAGATTCTTCCTTACCTTGCAACTTTATTTCCCATATAATTTCCCAAGGAAGCCACCTTATTTACATGCCTTATCCAATGCTGTATGTTTATCATATCTGTAACTGCACTGTTATCAATCATATATAATTCCTTGAACACCAGCTCCTTGGTGAGAAAGAGACCATACTCAAGGAATGGTGGGAAACTGTCTCCCTTGTGATTGCTCTGTCACATGTCTGACACGAGTATTTGTAATAAAACTGCTTTTTATTACATACTGCTTATGGTATAATCTTTGGATAGCCAATCCAACATACAAGAATCTGAAGGTAAGCTGGACTTACTGTAATACTGGTAACGGCTGAAATGAGCACCCCAGCCAGAGCCCGAGGCATCCGTGATGAGGCTCTGTACAGGAGCTGATTTAAGGAATGGAATGCCTTTCAGTAAATTCTTACAGCCCATCCACCATAACAACACTCTGCATGGAGGGGTCCACTATGGTATCTGCATATGCAGTTGAGCTACAGGGTAGTGGCACAGTCACTATGGCTGCAGCCAAAGTTTCCCAGGAGATGTCACATTGCTCGGGCAGAAATGTAGTGGCTCCTTGTCACCAAATATGCCTGAGCAATCAGAATGTCTGTCCTGGGGCAGAAAGGCACATCCTTTTTCTGTGTCTAAGATTGCCCCTATACACTGCAGTCATTGGCACAGAGTCAACAAAGACTTTGGCACATTCACTGTAACCCCCGCAAGTCACTGAACAACTGACATGTCCACGACAGGGTGTGAAGCAAAGGTTCCGTGGAGTTGGCCTTCAGGATCCAGATAAGAGAAAACATAAAGGCCTCCCCTGCCAAGGGCTACCGCAACTAATGCCAAGCATTCTGTAAAGACCCATGGAGCCATCAGGTACAGCCTGGGCAGCATTATGAGCAAGTTTTCCATTGGCTGTTCTGGTATTTGATCATGTGGGCCTGGTGATTTGCAATCTGAAGACCCAGGGATGAGGAGCCATAACTACACTTGCCAATAACATCCAGTCTCCAAGCTTCCTTATAAGGGGACAAAGTACACTGGCCCCTCGCTATGACGTCCCTCATTAAAACAAATCTCGGTTATAATGCACGGGACTTTTGGACTCCATTATCACCCTTTAATTACAATGTTTGACTGCAGCTCAAGTTAATAGCGCTTGCAGTTACGCGACTGCTTACTAAGGTCTCTTCAACTTTCCAAAGAAAGAAGTAAATCTATAATTTGTCTTGGAGTCCATAAAAACACCACAATGTTGCAGAACTAATCACTTTGCTGGCTTTAGGGTAAAACCTGTCCTGCGTATTCCCTACCTATAGCTTTATGCCTCTGCAGAGAAAGGCTCCACGATTTCTATCATTCGGTGGTGCACTGAGGGGTAAGGAAACTGTCACTGGTGGGAAATGACAAGGAAGACCTTATAAAACTCGCCATAGCCTACCGCAAGTGACTAAAAAGGCAAACACAGGCATCCAAAATATTAAGGGCTTTACTCTGATAAAGCAGAAAACTACCCATGTTTTGGTGCATGTCTCCTAACAGTGGGGGGGGGCGCGCGCACTGCTGCCGTGAGTGCTTAGGAGGAGACCTGCTGATCCTGTTTCTGTACAAATTTCCTTAGTAACAGAGAATAACAGAAAGACAAATACAGGAAATACTTTTTTTTTTTTTTTTTTTAAACATATGCAAGCTACAGTTTTAGTAGGTTAAACGCGATAAAAAAGAAAGTACTGTACTTCATGTGCTAACATATGATCATGTTATGAATTCTTTTTATATGTTACAGTACAGTATTTTCGGGCATTTCGTCAATAGCGAACCCTCGCTATGACCAACAAAAGTGATGGCTCCAGAGCAGTTTGTTATAACGAGGGACCACTGTACTAATGTGTCTAGGAGCTCTAGACCTATAATGAGCAGCCATAATGAATACAGTGCAACACTCAAAATGGTTAGCATAATAAGGCATAAAAGATGGGGCAGGGTATTGGCTCATCAGCCTTCCTAGAACTGCAGGCAATGAGTTAGGCCTATGCCATGCAGCAAAAGTAGCATCCTCTAAAGCAGGATACACAGGAACAATAATGGAAGGAGAGCAAGGCACCTAGAAAACTTCACGAGATTCCTCTTAGTGGAATCGTCCTCTTTCACAACAAATCCTATGGCAGCCGGCATTTGTTGCATCATAGCCTGAGAAGAGAGGCCCCCAGGAGGACACTTTGGGGTATAGACCACCGAGTACTCACTGCTGGAAGAGAGGGTAGAGCTAGAGGGCAACTTTCTCTATATGAACTGCTCCATACCCTCATAGTCCTCCTCCAAATCCGCCTTAAGGTCCATGAGGTCAGGATTATACTCCATGTCATCATCATCAAGATCAACAATGAGGGCTGCAGAGGGAGCCAGCGATGACGGTAGTGGCTGTGAAGCAGGAATCAGCAGCGTGTTTGTGGAATCAGTCGACAGTGGCTCTGAACCAGACCCACTGGTGGCAAAGTTGCATGTAATGGCAAACCCAGTAGAATGTGTCAAATCATATCAGAGAATTATGCTAGTACAGTCTGGGAGTCGATGGCACCCTGAAAAGGGTCCAAGACAACCTGTGAAGGGCAGAGCCAGAAAACAATGGCAATGTCCATCCACAGTAGGTACAGCAGTGCCTGAGCCAGACCCGATCTTGGTGTCAAAAAACTGGTTGGCGGGGGGCTTTTGTTGATGCCACTGGAGTGGGTGTTGACAAGGATATACTTCTTTTTAATGGCGATCCAGATCTTGCCAGTGAAGAAGACTTGTCTTTATCCTTATGTTGGTGCTTGTGACCTGATGACAAGGAGGCCCGAGATGACGCCGTCCTTATGCCTGTTCTTTGGTTTCAATGACTGTTTCTCGGATAGTGACGGGGAGAAGTAGACTTTGGGCCTTTTCCATCTCCATGGCTTTTAATGCTTTTGCAGCAAGGAAGCTTGACAGAGCCTTCCAACAGTGTCGTTCTGCTGCCTGGTTGAAACCTCGGAAAACTCTCACACGTCCTCACGCTGTGAGAAAGGCCAAAACAGCACTCACAAATGGTGTGTCTCATCTTTGTAGATTTTTATAACCACGATTCCACAATTATAGTATCTAAATAAGTGATCTTTAGACTCTGGCAGCATACAGATACACTGATAAAGTATAGGAAAAAATAACAAAAAGGCAGCAGCCTTTGCAATGTTGCTTCCTTCAGCAGGTCCAGTGAGGATGATTGACAGCAGGAGAAAGAACTGAGGAGAGATGGGCTGCCCATATTACATACGTGTCAACGAAGTAAGTCACTGTGGGCAGCCCCGGTTAGCTAAAATCCTCCATGTGGTCCAGACGTGGAGAGCTTAACAGTTCCAAAGTTGTGGCCTAATGGAGGAGATATTCTAGATGAAGATCTAGGCCTACTTTACTAGCTCCACTCATACCTCACTGCCAAAGCTAGACTATCCTTAGCTAACAGTGTTTTGTTTCACATCATACCGTATGGTGCCCTGATCCTATCCTTCTTGAAAGACAATGAATTCTTAAAATTCAAGGTCCTGTATCACCATGTATCTTGTTTTGCGACCAGTGCCAGTAAAAGGCAGTACCACTGTACCGTTCTATGCACTTTAGAATGGCTGTGTCTAAAAGGGAAGCTCCAGTATCCTGTACTCTGACATATAAAATTGTACACGCCCCCAAAACCGAAATTGGCCTCCAACCTGCAGCTTAGTGTCACAAACGCACTCAGCAGGTCAGGCCCTCTGCTCCCATAGTGCCAACCTCCAAGCGCAGTACTGTGAACAGGTAACGGAACAGGGTAACCCTCCTGTCTGCTTGTGGGTCCGAATCACCTTTAGTCTCAAGTTCTGGGGGGATTCAAATTGTGAACCTTGTGCTAGCGTACTCAAATGTACGGGCTCAGATAATCTGCTCTTCGGGGGGATGCCAGATATCTTTCGCCTAAGGGCACCTAACCAGGTATCCAGAATGAACCCTTAAAACTCTATAAAAGACATTAGATATATTCTTACCTTTTCCCGGTTTGGTAACACCATCAAGCTCTGAACAGTTTTTGTCAGTCTTAACCCTCTATACATCACATGCAAAAAGAACTTCGAAGGTACACCCAGGCAGTCTTTGGAATAAAAGGTTTACTAAAATACGTGAAATGTAAATACAGAACAATATATCACAAAGCATACAATCACTTAAAAGAAAAGCAATGAAACTACAAACTCCTACCAACATACAATTAGACTTTTTCTATCTTATGTATTACCTCTAAGTGCCTAAGTTAGAGATCTTGTTTCTTAAGCCCAAAAAGATGCGTCACAGTTGAAACACAGAATACAGTTTAAAAACTCTGTGTTTCCACCCCTTCTATGATGCAATCTAGCTCCTCCTTTTAGAATATGAAAATTATACAAACAATGATCTTCCTGTCAGGAGAAATTTTAAATACTGTGACTTCAACAAAACTAATTTCCCAATATGATTCCTTAATTAACATCCCCTCTTTGATCTCCACAGTTCCTCTTCCCAGGGCACATTCAAGGATTTTATGACTTTTAGCACCATAGTGATATAACGATGTTTTTTCCTCTAATACGTCATAAAAGTTTACGATCCCTATATCCTGGCAGCTGGGTCAGTTCTAATGACAGAAGACCCTTAATTAAGTCTCTCTAGTCTTTTAATTACCTCCTGGTTTCAGGTCACCTGACTGCAACTTGGGGGCACTCATGGAAGCACTGTGACAATCACACAGTATATTTTTATATTACAAATATTATAGAACAATCATAACCAGCCGGCCAAGCATCACACTTAGCTTTTCTCATTTTTCTTAATAATGCTGTAACAGCAGAGAGGAAGCTCCCATATCTCGGTGGGAGTTCCTCTTTGGCACGTGGTTAATTTTTTAAAGAGCCCCAAAGGAAGAGAAGGGATCATAACTAACCCACAAGGGGCCAGCCACACGATCTCTTGCCACAATCTACTAACCCGCTCCGCCCCATTCTCCAACATTTTACGATGTCTGTATAGGGAAAGCGTGGGGTCGCGCTCCACTGACGTCTATGTAGCATTATTTTCAAACACTGTTTCTGGCTGTTTAAGTGGAAGTTAGGTGAGATCGGAGCCAGGGGTCAATTAACCAGGCTCTGATCTTTGCCTTTCTTGCCTCTCTTTCGTTCCAGTTCCCAATCTGCACCTCTCTCATCCCATTCCCCACAGTCCTGCTCAGATCCTGGTGTAAGCATTTGGAGCAAACGGAACAACACCATTTTTTAAACAAAACCATGGCAGTGAGGTAAGCAATTTTCTAAGTCTTTCCCCCCAAATTTAACTCACCTTGTGGCAGTCCCCCATCCTTTATCCTAGTCAGTCTATTCCAACACGGATTCATTTCTTCTACAGCACAGTTATTTATTTTCAACACAGGACATGGGGCACTGGGGCTTTCAATACAGGCAGACCTTGTGTGGCCTTCATTTTACTAGTAGTTCATCAAGTCGGATTTTTAAGTAACGGGGCTAGCAGTGCTCCAGATAAAGTTGGCATTCAAGAGTAATTAACTTCCCAATTTTACTTTAGGTCAGTAAAATATTTATTTGCTTTTGGTTACCGGGTAAGTGCACCAGATAAGGACGTGCAAATTTCAGGCAGGACCCAGGGGAGTATAGAGAACAAAAACAAAAAAATACAAACCAAATTGGAACTGTGACAGGGTGCGTCCCTGCCACTGTAGTAGGACCCCTTGAGTATATCAGGTTGCAACCTCTCTGTCTCTATATTCTTATCTAATAAAGTTATCCCTTTCTCTCCGTCTGGAGACAGGCCACTTCCAGATAACCCTCTGTGCTTCTCTTTAACTTTCTTTTCCCTTCCTTCCATGGGTCCGTATGTATGGAGGTCAACTTCCAGTGACCTCAAGCTCTAAGACAGAAGGAGCTGATATAATAACAGCCATAACTCTACAGAATGGCTGGCTATTGTAGCTAGAAAGTAAAATTGGGCTTGTATACAGTAAAGCACCCTAATCAAAAAGGGATACAGTGGCTATTTATTCTGTAGGCAGAGAAGAAAAAATTACTCACCTTAGTAATGTTGTTTCTTCTAATGGAGTCTTGCTATATTATGACAGTAGCAGTTTGACCCAGCTCTAGAACTGCACCGGAGGTGAAATGGTTAAAACCATTCCAAAATAGAATTTTGGCCACAAGCTCTAAGAAGCAGCTCTATCTGTGTTATTTCAAACCTGAACTGTCAGATCTTTGCGAGCCAAACTCACTAAGGTCTGTGTGGAAGCTGTAACTCACACTAGCCAAATGGCTACCTAAATAATAACAACCATTGCTGGTCCCAACACCCAAGACTCAAGTCAGGGGACCAGAAATACTAACACAATTCTAATCATATGAGAATAAAACATAAGTATAATAAAACACACACACACCCCAAACAGGGGACAAAAATGCTAACAGGGCATAAAAAGGTGCCCACACCAAGTTGCCCGCACCCCACCCAAGTAGAGGTTCTGAGAGGGGCAGGTTGGGGGGGAGGTCATAATATAGCAAGACTCCATTAGAAGAAACAACAAGCTGGTGAGACCCCATCTGGAGTACTGTGTGCAGTTCTGGAGACCCAATCTCCGCAAAGACATAGACAGGATGGAAGCTGTCCAGAGGAGGGCAACTAAAATGGTGCAGGGTCTGCACCGGAGGACATATGAAGAGAGACTTAAGGAGCTTAATATGTATAGCCTCGAGGAAAGGAGGGAGAGGGGGGACATGATAGAAACTTTCAAGTACCTCAAGGAATCAACAAAGTCCAAGAGGGTAGCATCTTTCAAAAGAGGTGTGCAAGAACAAGAGGGCACAATTTGAAGATAGAGGGGCGGCTCAGAGGTAATTTAAGGAAGTATTTTTTCACAGAGGGTTGTGGATGCATGGAATGGCCTTCGGAGGTTGTGGAGTCAAAATCAGTGGTGGAATTCAAGCATGCATGGGATAGTCATAAAGGCAATTCTGGGGGGTTGGGGTAGAAAGAAGTAGGCTGCTGGTTAACTAGGATCTGCAGCTTATCCAGTAGGTAGGGAAATGGGCAGACTGGGTGGGCCAAGCGGTCCTTATCTGCCATCAAATTCTATGTTTCTATGTTTCTATGAGCAGGACAGAGAACTTTATCAGTTAAAGCAGAAAGAGGCTGGGAAGGCAGTCAGAATAGCAAAAGCCCAAACCGAGGAAAGGATAGCCAACTCTGTTAAGAAGGGGGATAAGACCTTTTATAGGTACATTAGGGAGAGAAGAAAGACCAAAGGAGGGATACTGAGGCTTAATAAAGGGAGGAATATGGGTAGAGGTGACAATGAAAAGCATGGGGATACTGACAGTATTTCTGCTCAGTATTCCACAAAAGGAGAGGAGGAGGTACCTAAACCAAACAAGAGAAACACTCTGAAGACGGGGTCGATACCATTCCATTTACAGAAGAAAGGGTTCTGAAGGAACTAATAAAATTGAAGGTGGACAAAGCAATGGGGCCTGATGGGATTCACCCAAGAATTCTAAAAGAACTAGGGTAGAACTAGTGACACCGCTGACTACTCTTTTTTTTTTTTTTTGTGTTATATTTTTCCTCCTCCGATCTCGCCCACGGATTTGCCACTCCTTCCGGCGCATGCTACTCGTGGACCCCTCGTCCTGTCCCTCTTCCCCTCACCTCAAATCGCAGCCGACCCAGGGGTGGCCCAGCATATCCCTTTGCCGGGTGGGTCCCCCTCCTCGAGGGAAAGACACCGGGTGGGGGCGGGTCCCAAGCGTACTAGGCATCGGTCCTGGGCGCTCACTGAGGAGGTGGGATCGGAGGGCACAGGACTTCTCGGGAGCCAGCGAGGCGGGCAGCCATCATCCGGCGAACGGAGGCTGAGCCATTTCCGCTTTTCTCTGGGCGTGGTGTGCCACGAGCGTCAGGCGTGGCCGGCGTTACCGCCCCCAGCGTCAGGCTCGCTGCGACTGATCTCCCCTGGCCTCCGCCAGGGGGTACCATACAGCGACCCTGTCTCCCCTCCCACCCCTGGAGTAGGTGAGCAGTCGTGGGACGCTCGAACCTACTCCACCCCGGCCGGCTCTCCAGCAACCCGAGTCCGTTCCCGAACCCGGGTCGCCGGAGGACTACTCTCTTTAACAAATCATGGGAGGATGGGGTGGTACCTGAGGACTGGAGGAGGGCAGATGTGATTCCTCTTCACAAAAGTGGGAGCAAGACAGAGGCAGGAAACTACAGACCAGTTAGTTTGACCTCAGTGGTAGGGAAAATGATGGAATCACTTCTGAAGGAAAGAATTGTTGAGTACCTAGAGGCCAGTGGGGCTGGGACCCAAGGCAGCATGGATTCATGATGGGAAGGTCATGTCAGACAGATCTAAAAGATTTCTTTGACTGGGTGACCAAAGTAGTAGACCAGGGAGGGGCTGTGGACATGGCTTACCTGAATTTTAGCAAGGCATTTGATACAGTCCCACACAAAAGATTAATACACAAGTTAGCCAGCCTTGGAGCGGGTCCCAAGATGGTAGCCTGGATAAAAAATTGGCTAGACAACAGGATGCAAAGGGTAGTAGTAAATGGAGTCCACAGTGAAGAAAGAAGGGTTACTAGTAGGGTACCACAGGGTTCAGTACTGGGACCGGTCCTTTTAATGTCTTTATAAGTGACATTGCAGAGGAACTGAAGGAAAAGTATGTCTCTTTGCAGACGACACAAAGATCTGCAACAGGGTTGATACACCAGATGGAGTGGAAAGGATGAAAAGGGACTTGGCAAGGTTGGAGGAATTGTCAAATGTATGGCAGCTCAGATTCAATGCAAAGAAGTGCAAGGTAATACACCTGGGAAACAAAAACCCAGGGGAAGAGTACACAATGGGGGGTGAGATACTGACAACAGTAAAAATGGAAAGGGACCTCGGGGTAATTATATCAGATGACCTAAAGGTGGGCAAGCAATGTGAGAAGGCAGTAAGGAAGGCTGGGGGGATACTGGGATGCATAGGGAGAGGCATCAATAGTAGAAAACAGGAAGTTGTTATCCCTCTGTACAGACAGTTGGTGAGACCCCACCTGGAGTACTGTGTGCAGTTCTGGAGACCCCATCTCCGCAAAGACATAGACAGAGTGGAGGCTGTCCAGAGGAGGGCAACCAAAATGGTGCAGGGTCTGCACCAAAGACATACAAAGAAAGACTAAAGGAGCTTAATATGTATTCCCTTGAGGAAAGGAGGGAGAGAGGGGACATGATAGAAACGTTCAAGTACCTCAAGGGAATCAACAAAGTCCAAGAGGGTGGCATCTTTCAGAAAAAGAGATGTGAAAGAACAAGGGGGCACAATTTAAAGATAGAGGGGGGACGGCTCAGAGGTAATGTGAGGAAGTATTTTTTCACAGAGAGGGTTGTGGATGCATGGAACAGCCTCCCTGAGGAGGTTGTAGAGTCAAGAACAGTAGGGGAATTCAAGAATGCATGGGACAGACATGAGCCAGTCCTAGTGGGGGGTCTGAGGAATTAAGCTATTGGTTAACTAGGATCTGCAGCTTATCTGTTAAGTAGGAAAATGGGCAGACTAGGTGGGCCAAGCGGTCCTTATCTGCCGTCAAATTCTATGTTTCTATGTAACATTACTAAGGTGAGTAATTTTTTCTTCAAATAACATGAAGTCTTGCTATATTATGACAGTAGCAGAATACACAGCAGTACCTCCATGGAGGAGGGCAGAACCTACTTAGGGAATAGGCTCTGAAAAACAGCTGTGCCAAACCGAGCATCTCTCCTGGCCTGGACATCCAGGGAGTAATGCTTGGTAAAAGTGTGTACCGTTTTCCAAGTAGCAGCCTGGCAAATCTCTAATATAGGGATGTCTCTGGCAGCAGCTAGAGACGCAGCTGTACCCTGGTAGAATGAGCCTCAAACTGGGGGCTCTGCCCAGTTTTTCATAACAAAATTGGATACAAGAGACAATCCACCTGGCAATTGATCTCTTAGTGGCAGGTTTGCCTTTCCCAACTTCACCATAGGTAAGGAAAAGTTGGAGGGATTCGATCCTGTGACCTTTGGCACGCCTATATAGTAACTAAGAGCCTCTTAACATCCAGGCTGTGCAACCTCCTCTCACCAGAAGAGGAGTGATCAGTGAAAAATACTGGAAGGGAGATAGATTGATTAAGATGGAAATCTGAAACCACCTTAGGCAAAAACATCCTATTAGTCCTAAGGACTACCTTATCCCTGTGGAAAGAAATAAAGTCAGTTTCCACTGATAAGGCTTGCAACTCACTTATGCGTCTGGCAGAAGTGATAGCCACTAGAAAAACAGTTTTCCAAGTTAGGTACTTAAGCTCTGCAGAAGACAGAGGTTCAAAAGGGGGTTGCATTAACTGGGCAATGCAAACATTAAGGTCCCAAGCAGGGGCCGGTTCCCGAAAGGGTGGATTAGTATGAGTAATCCTTAAAAACTTGGAAAACACAGGATGAGAGGAAAGAGGGATGACGTTCCTCTGACACAAAAGCAGATACAGCTGCCAAATGAACTCTCAGGGTAGCTGGTCTGAGACCCAAGGAATTAAGATGTACCATGTAATCTAACACAATGGGCAAATCAGCAGATTCTGGGGAAATATTTTTCCCAGCACACCAAATGGAAAACCTTTTCCATTTAGAACTATAAGTAGCCCTAGTGGAAGGCTTTCTAGAAGCCTTTAGGATCTCAAGAACACCCTGAGAGAGGTGTAAATCAGCAACTCTAACTCCTCAAGAGCCAGGCCTTGAGGTTGAGGGATTTGAGGTCCGGATACCAAACCCTTCCCTGGGCACAAGTCAACAGGTTGTGATTCCTGGGGAGGCAAAGGGGAAGATGGATTGTCAGTGACAGAAGGAGTGGGTACCAGGGCTGCCTGGCCCAATCCGGGCAATCAGAATCACCCTGCAAGGCTGAGATCTGATTTTGACTAGTACTTTGAATAGGAGAGGAAGGGGGAAAAGCATGAGAAACTTCCTCCCAATCCAGAAGAAGGGCATCCAGGGAACTGAGCCCAGCACTGGAGGCCTGCAACAGAACAGAGGAAGTTTGTGATTGTCTGGGGCTGCAAAGATCTATCTGAGGGTGCCCCATCTGGCAAAAGACTATCCCAGCACTTGAGGATCCAGGGACCATTCGTGATGGCCCTGGAAATCCTGCTGAGAGCATCCGCTAGGACATTGTCCTTCCCTGGAAGATGAACTGCTATGAGGGAAGTGTTCAGGGAATAGGCCAGAGACCACAACTTCATTGCCTCGGTGCACAAGGCCGAAGACCGAGTGCCCCTGTCTGTTGATGTACCACATTGTTGTGGTGTTGTCTGTTCTGACTTGTATCACCTTGTCGTGGACAGATGCAGAAAATGCTTGAAGAGCTAAAAAGACAGCTCTGAGTTCCAGCAAATTGATGTGGAGCAGAGATTCCTGGGGGGACCACACTCCCTGAGTGGAAAGGTCGCCCATGTGGGCTCCCCAACCCAGAAGGGAAGCATCTGTAGTGAGAGTCAAGTCGTGAGAAGGGGGAATGAAAGAGACCCCCAATCTTAAATTGCTCTGATCCTGCCACCACTGGAGGGCTAGGATCAAGGTTCGAGTCACTGGGACCAACTTGGAAAGGGGGTCTCTTCTCTGAAACCAATAGGTTCTCAAGTGAAACTGAATGTCTCTCATCTGAAATCTTGCTCCTGCACAACAGCTGTGGATGCAGCCATGTGCCCCAGGAGCTGCAGAAAGTGTCTTGCTGGTCGAGAGACCTGCAGAGTGAAGAAGGAGGCCAGAGCCACTAAATTCCTTACCCTAAGGGAAGAAAGGCTCTGGCTAGCTTTGTGTTCAATTCTGCCCCTATAAAGGTGAGTACCTGGACTGGTTCCAGAACCGACTTTGGTAGATTTACCAGAAAGCCCAGGGAGGTGAGAAGCTGCTGGGTGACCTGCAGGTGAGATTTTACCTGTTCTGGGGACTGGCCTACAATGAGCCAGTCGTCTAGATAGGGAAAAACAGCAATCCTTTGCCTCCTTAAGTGAGCCACTGCTAGACACTTTGTGAATACCCTTGGGGCAGAGGTAAGGCCAAAGGGCATTGCTCTGAACTGGTAATGACCTGAGGGCAGTTCGAATCTGAGGTACTTTAGATGGGAGCTTCTGATTAGGACATGGAAATAGGCATCCTTGAGGTCCAGGGAGGCTAGCCAGTCCCCTGGCCTTAGGGAGGGTAAAATCATTGCCAGAGTTACCATTTTGAACTTTGGTTTCAAAAGATGCTTGTTCAGATATCTGAGATCTAATATGGGCCGCCATTCTCCTGTCTTTTTTGGGGTAAGGAAGTATCTGGAATACAGACCCCTGCCCTGGTGCAGCGGAGGAACCCTTTCTACTGCTCTGAGAGCTAACAGGGATGAGACCTCTGCTTCCAGAGCAAGGGTCTCTGAAGCACTTGCAGGTAGGAAAAGTCTGCTTCTCAACTTGGGAAACTTTTTGAAGCTGAGAACCAGACCCTGGCCTACTACTTCCAGAACCCACTTGTCTGAGGTTAAAGAAGCCCAATTCTGACTGAAGTAAGCCAGCCTGCCCCCACTGGTACAGGAGAATCGGCCCTGGGCACCCCATCAGGGTGCCTGCTTAGCAGGAGTTTTAGGCTGGGGGTGGGAGCAGGTCTGCCCACCCCTCGTCTGCCTCTGCCTCTGAAGAAGCCCCTCTGAGCATAGGCAGAGGAGGCCTGAGTCTGGTGAAAGAGCCCAGAAAAAGGTCACCCTACCCCCTGGGGTATGCCTTTGAGGAGTGGCTTGCCGCCTCAGCCTGGGCACCTTGTAAGTAGTCCTATATTCATCCATCTTTTTCATGTAGTTCTCTGTCTGCTCCCCAAACAGAGAATTCCCCACCACAGGAAAATCCATAGCCTTAGTCTGGGTATCCCAGACAGACTAGTACACCTGAGCCAGGCCAACCTACTAAAAGCTACAGATGTGGCCATGACCCTAGAGGAAACATCATTAACATCCACAGCAGCATGAAACTGAACCTTAGAAGCCTCAATGCCATCAGCAGCCACCTGTTCTAGTTCACTAGCCAGCTGGCTATGGGCTTGCTTGGCTAATTGCATCACAGTATCCCATCTAGATTTCTGATACCTAGCTACATAAGTCATATAATTTGCTTGCCTGAGTCCCAGAGAGGCTGCCATATACTATTTTTGCCATGGCATCAATCTTCCTGGAATCCTTGTCAGGAGGATGTGAAGCCAGGGAATATTAGCTTTATCACAGGCAGCAGCCTGAACTACCCCAACATGACTGCATTGCTGAGAAGGAATTCTGTATCAGGACCTGACAATGTGTACCTTCTGTCCATCTTTTTATCTACAGGAGGCACAGAATTAGGAGTTTTAAAATTTTATTGTTTGCTTCCTAAAAGACTTATGTAAAGGAATAGACAATCTCCTAGACTCAGGAATATCCATCATTTCTACAAAATCGGGCTCCTCTTGCTCATCCACAGCTTCTTCTAAGGGAAGCTGGAGGGTTTCAGCAACTTTTTTGTAAAACATGAAATGAGATGGGGACTCAGACAGCATAGGGGAGATTCTAAAGGCCTGTCTGGGAGATGTCGGTTCAATAGGCACACCCAGACCTTCCAGCCACATTCATACTGTTCATAATCATCCTCCCTCCTCTGGTTCATAAAATTCCTCAATATCATATTCCTGAACCACTGGGACCGACGAACCGACCTTTTGCCAGATAGTGGCGGTTCGGACGGACCCTGAGACAGTGACTGGACAATTTGTATGGCTTTTGCTATCTCTGCAGCAGTTGGAGAAGGGTTTTGGACTCCAGACCTGCTGATTTTCCTGTTTTCTTTACTGGAATTGGTTCCTCAGAACCAGCTTTTCTTTGCCGAGGAAGTCTGGCCTGGTCAGAGGGGATTCTCCGTTCAAGGTTGGCACCAACCGGCTGGCCATCCAGGTCAGCGTGGACTTTATTCTTCTCGTTCCCCTGAGCCTGCCCAATCTTTTTCCAGGGTGGCTGCAGGGAAATTTTTCATATCTGGCAGTCTGACTGGAGGTGGTCAAACCTCAGACAATAAACACAGTGGTGTGTGGTCAGCCTTGGCAAAGACTTCCCACAAACATCACAGTGTTGAAACCAGTGAGCCCGGTTTTTTTCTTTGGGTTTTCTCAGACATAATGCCAGCCCTAACCAGAAAACACCCCTTGCTTTGCTTGGCAATTGCCAGGCAAGACACCCTTATCGGTTCCTAACCGTGTCACGGGTATTGGAAAAACCGTAATAAATACGCTTTTAGAACCGATAAGAACTGGAACCGCACTCTAAAATATTAAATTTTAGTTTTAAATGACTTTTAAACCCAACTGATCGGTTCAAAACCGAACCGATAACTTACAAGTTCCACACAGACAAAACCTTCAATTTACTTCCGGTTACCACAGATAGAGCTTGAACTGAACGCTTTTGCGGTTAAAATAAAACTATTCTTGGTTGAATCCAACCGAGAAAACACTTTTTAAACCGAGAAATGAACCGAGCAGTAGAAGAAATCTCCGGAGCGACTGTTCACTGAGGCGGAGTAAAGAATCTGACAGTTCAGGTTTGAAATAACACAGATAGAGCTGCTTCTTAGAGCTCGTGGCCAAAATTCTATTTTGGAATGGTTTTAATCATTTCACCTCCAGAGCAGTTCTAGAGCTGGATCAAACTGCTACTGTCATAATATAGCAAGACTTCATGTTGTTTGAAAGACCTACACGACTAGCCTGTACATTAGTATTTATTGCAAAGCGGAAAAACCCTTTCCCTTTTTATTTTCTGTAACCCTGTTGCCACTATGGAAATGTCAGAACCAGTACTGAATGCTGCAGTTTATCTACTGAATACACTGTACTGCATAATAATGATTACATCATGGGAAAATTGCTGTCATGAAAGAACCTAGGATAAACATAGCTAGTGAAGATATAAAAGGCTAGAAAACTGAAAGGGTAAAAGAAAACCCAAACCTCCTTCGGGCCACATAAAATGCTTTTAACAAATGTACTTAATGAGATATCGTGTATAGAGGAACAGCGGCCCCTTGTGGCTCAAGTCCCAGTGGAAAGTTTTCTACCTTTTAGAAGGGGAAAATCCCTTTTATTATCTAAAGCTGCTCCTCATATAGAAGGGTAACCAAGTCCTTTTAGCCTGTTATTTAATTAAATGAAGGGCCATGATGATGCTTGGTCACCTGACCTAGGAGGGCGGTAGCCAGAGCAAACAGATGTTAAATAGGGTCAGTGTCTTCTGACTGAGTATAGGCGAAGGACTAGGAGAGTCCTGTGCTGCACTAAGGAGAAAATTGTGAAAAGTATTTACAAGTCTTTTCTTTTGAATTTTTTTTATTATTTTATTTTTACTTTATATGGTGCAAAAGCTGTTGTTATGGTTACAAAATAAACATCCCGCTTAGAAAAAATGGGTTGCACCAAAAAGCTTCTGTTTGTGTCCATCTATATTTCCCACACCTTTACAGGATCAATGTACAGAAGTAGTATACAGGTGTCCACGCAGGGATAGCAATAATACAGACTAGTAGATTGACAGTATGCAACAAAGGGCTGAGTCGTAGGACACTAAACCATAGAAAACACTGGTACAAAAACAGACTGGTGGAATGCTAAGAGGCAACACAATAAAGTATTAAGTGCAATTACAACAGCCAAACGCATTTAAGTAACAGAACAGGGCTTTCTTGAAAACTGGGTGAGACTTAGAGCTCCTGATCTGATGACTTAGGGGAATTCCAGAAGTTAGGGACAAAGTAGGAGGACGCCTGCTCACCCATCTTGGTCGAGCAGAGCGGGATAGAGGGCAAGACAGGGGCAGCAGACCTCAGAGGTCGACAGTATACCACATGGGTGAACATAGCTCATAGGGAGGCAGGACAGGAGTAACAAGTAATGGAGTCAATGAAGCACCCAAGGGTACAGGATCGTATAGCTGATGGGGATAGCCATTGCAGGGCAAAGTAAAGCAAGCAGTGGTGGGTGAGGTGAGGGGCAGACAAGGCAAACCTGCAAATATTGTTATAGGTGGTGTCCCACTTATGGAGTACACCCACTTTGGCCTGTACGAAGACTGGGATGGAATAGCTTAGTCCAGGGAGCAGAACACCCCGGGCAACAGAGATCCTGGCAGAGGGGGTGAGTGAGTGACAAACACGGTAGGCTACCCAAATCTTGGAGTTGACTGATTTACAAATCTATCTTATATGGGAAGAGAAGTCAAGGGCAGGATATGGAGATTACGTACTTACCGTAACTATGATCTTCCCAAATATCTTCACAATTCATTACTGATGTGTCCTACTGGAGGTAAGGACTCTGCACAGAAAAGAGCACTACCTCTTTAAAGTTTTTTGTGCTGGGTGGAGCCAATATCGGGACGGCGCCACCTTCGAAGCCAGTGTTCTACGTGGTGCTCACACTTACAGGTTGGCCAGTAACAGACCCAGATTCCACCCAGCCCTCAGTTCTGTCCTGCCAGGCGAGGAACAAGAAAAAGCTGAGTACAGCAGAAGGCCAGAGTGCCTGAATGATAGGTAAGAGTGGGAAATAAAACAAAGCGAATGAGGAGAATAGGGTAAGGCCAGAGGGATAACCAAAATGGGCAGGTAGGAGGTGACCAGAACACTGGGCAGGCCTAGGCAGACTAAAACACAACTGAGGGACAGGAGAGAGAGAGAAAAAGGAGGAAGATAGGTAGCAGAAAAGGAAAAACTGTCTCAACTCTCCCCCGACACTCCCCCTCCCCACATCCCCACTGGAACTCTCCTCTCCAGATCAAATCCGCATGGACTAGATCCCACTGAACAAGGGAGCAATGGAGCTGATCCAGGACCCTAGGGCCCCAAGTTGATTTAGGAGGGTGGTGAAGGGGGGGATAGAAGAGGTGCAGGGGAGGAAGAGCCAGAAGCCTGGGAACATGTCCCTTCTTAAAGAAGCCCTTTTCCTTTTTTTTTTTTTATATAAAGAGTTGCAGATCATTCCACAACATGTGAACAATACCAGCTCCCTTATATTCAAAGAAGTTTGACTCTTAACCTATTTTTCTTCATCCATACTTCCTCTCCTGTACTGTGTGCTCCACTGTTCTCCTAAGGCTAGCCATATATGGAGAAAAAACACAGGTTACTCACCTGTAACAGTAGTTCTAGGAGTGATATATGTAGTTCATCCACACTTGTTGGCATGTCCCGTTCCCTTTAAATCTTGCCGGATGGTTTAAAAGTTGGCTCCTTCCACCCACCCGGGTGGTATATGCCTCGGCTCCGCCCCTTGATGCCAGATCTTGCCCGCTGGAAGCAGTGGTTGTATACGTTGAAGCCGGAGAGGTCGGGAGGGTCAGTGTGGATGAACAACATATACCACTCCTAGAACTACTGCTACAGGAGGGTAACCTGTGCTTCTAGGGATGTGGATATGTTGTTATTATCCACACTTGTTGACAGACTCCTAGCAGTCCTCCGGGAGAAGGGAGGCAAGACACACACCCCCTACTTAGGGAACAGAGATTGGAGAACTGAGGCCCCAAAACTAGCATCCCGGAGTGACTCTAGGTCAATGTGGTAACAGGTAATGAAGGTGTTTGCAGACTTCTAGGTAGCAGCCCTGCAGATATCCTGGATACAGACATCCCTAGAAATAGCTACCAACGCAGCAGTATGGCACGTAGAATGAGCTCTTACACCTACGGGAGGCTCCTTTCCCGCCAACCGGTAACAGAGATCAATGCAGGATGCTATCCATCTGCCAATCGTCCACTTTGCTGCAGGTCTGCCAGGTGCGGCTTCAGCGTAGGTGACAAACAACTGGTAAACCTCTCCTCGAACTTCAGCCTTTCGCTCCTTATAATAAGAAAGCGCTTGTCTCAGGTCCAAAGTATGGAGCCTGTACTCGGCCTCCGAGGTATAACTGGGGTAGTACACCAACAGAGTCAACACCTGGATGAGGTGAAACTCTGACACCACCTTTGGAAGGAATTTCAGGTGGGGGTGCAGGACAACCATGTCCCTGTGGAAGACCAGATAGGGAGACTGGACAGACAGCGCCTGTAGCTCCCCAGTCCTTCTGGCTGACATGATAACCACCAAGAAGGCGGTCTTCCACGACAGATGTGACATCTCACATCTGTGCATCGGTTCGAATGGCTTGCCCATGAGCTTGGCCAAAACCAGCAGCAGATCCTACGGAAGTGGTGGTTCACACACCAGAGGGGAAATATGGTACAGGCCTTTAAAGAGGCACCAGCCCACTTTTTCCTGTGCCACCGTCTGTTGACCGGACTGTGCCCGGTAAGCAGAAATGGCTGCCAGGTGCACCTTAAGGATCGTAGACCAAAGACCTCTTTTGGAGAGGGACCAAAGGTCATCAAGGATGCTAGCCACTGGACAGGACGAAGGGTCCAGGCCCTTACCCTGACACTAAATGGAGAATCTCTTCCATTTGAAGGCAGAGCACCTCCTGGTCGACTCCTTCATAGATGCCTCAACTACACTGAGTACATCATCGGAGAGACCCAAAGCCTGGAACACTAGCCGCTCAGGAACCAGGCTGTCAGGTGCAGGGATTGAAGGTCCGGATGGAATACATTCCCCTGACTAATGAACAGCGGGTCCAGGCATACTGAAAGATGCCTCGGGAGCCTGGTGCTGAGCCTGAAAAGACCTGGATACCAAAACTGGAGGGGCCAGTTTGGGGCTACCAGGTTCATCTGTGCCTTGTCCCTCCTGACCTTGAGGAGCACCTTGTGGACCAAGGAAAGTGGAGGGAAGGCATAGAAGAGGAATGGGGTCCACGGTCCTGAGAAGGCGTCCCCCTGTAGCGAGCCCTGCTTGGGGGGGGCATGAAACAGCCTCAGCTTTGTGTTCTTCCTGGAGGTGAACAGGTCCACCTGAGGGGTGCCCCACTGGGAGAACCGGCAGTGAACTACCTCTGGATGGAGAAACCACTCATGGGACAACTCGCCCACATGGCGGAGGGCGTCTGCCAACTGATTTGAGGCTCCTGCCACATGCATGGCTAGGAGATCTGACTCTAGTCGGCTCACAAGGGTCCATATGCAGGGATCTTCCCTGCACAGATACTGGGAGTGCGTGCCGCACTGTTTGTTGAGGTTATACATGGTCATGGTGTTGTCTGTCTGGACTTGGACCACTTGATCCTGAAGGAAGGGAGTGAATGCAGCCAGCAGCAGCCAAACTGCTTGGAGCTTCAGCAGGTTGATGTGACATCGGGATTCCTTGGGGGTCCAGAGCCCGTGGACTCTGTGATTCCCCATGTGGGCACTCCAGCTCATGAGAGGTGTGTTGGTCATGAGGATGGCTGTTGGCTCAGGGCGAACAAACGGTATCCCTCCCTGCAGATGTTCCAGGATGGTCCACCACTGGAGGGTGTCCGACATCTTCTGGGTCACAGTGACCAGCTGGTCGAAATGACCATGTCGCTGAGACCACTGGCTGGACAGCTCCCACTGAAGGGGGCACATATGCCACTGGGCCCATCGGATCATGGTGGTGCAGGCCACCATGTAACCCAGAAGTCGCAGGAAGTCCCGGGTAGGGCGCAACTGCCCAACCAGAAATGAGCGGGCAAAGGAGTCTGGCTCGACAAGAGTTGAGCTCTGTCCAAATGAAGCCAATCACCTGCGAAGGCACGAGTTCCAACTTGGCCTCGTTGACCAGGAGGCCAGGGCTGTGGCAGGTGCGGAGGGGCCAGATCCCTGGACCTCTCCACCTCCAGTCTGGAGGGACCCACTATCAGCCAATCGTCTAAACAGGAGTACACTCTGACTCCTCGATGCCAAAGATGGTCAGCCACCACTGCTAGGCATTTGGTGAAGACCCCTGGGGTCGATGACAGGCTGAACGACTTGGCTTGTAACTCATAGAGAGTTCCCTCCTCCCTGAAGTGGAGGAACCTTCGGTGGGATGGACGGAGCAGGACGGGATGTGGAAGAATGCGTCCTGTAGATCCCATGAGCAGAATCACATGTTCTGTTCGAGGGATGGCATAATCTAGGACAGAGTTACTATCCGAAAGGTGCGCAACCCGAGAAACTGATTCAGGTCGTGCAGATCTAGAATGGGGTGCCAGCCCCCTGTCCGTTTCAAGACCAGAAAGTACCTGGGAAAGAACCCTGGGTTGACAGGGGGATCCGCAACTCTGACCACTACCTCTCTGCGGAGGACTTGGGCAATGTCGTCTCGGACAGCTGACCGAGTATGGGCGGATACCACCTTTTCCTCCCGTGGGGTGCAGGCTCGGCTTGGAGGGTACTGCTCGAATTCCAGAGGCAGACCCTGGCTGACCACTTCCAAGACCCAATTGTCCATTGTGACAGCGGACCAGGTGGAAAGGAACTGGTGGAGCCGGACCCCCATGGGAGGACCCAGAGTGGTCGTGAAGGGCATGGGGTGGCTGCCCCCATCCCGTCACTGCGCAGGCTTGGAGGATGAAGGGCCAGCAGCGGAGCTGCCGGGACCGCTCCATCCGGGCTTATGGTTTGACAAAGCCCCGCACTTGGGCTGTGGGCGCCAAGATTGAGCCTGTTGTGGCACAGTTTGATACTGGGGCTGCTTGGTCGCAGGGAAAGAAGGCTGAAAAGGCTTCTTCTTCTTCTGTTGTTTCTTAGAACCCCAGGGTTCTTTCTGGGCAGAAGTAACGGAGTCCAAGGTGGCACTGAACTTCTCGATACGCTGGAGGTGATCACCAATCCCTGGACCAAATAAGTCGGTACACAAGAAGGGAACATCCGCCAGTTTGTGCTGGGTGTCTGCCATAAAGGTCGAGTCCCTCAGCTAAACCCTGCGGTGCATGGTGACAGCAGCTGCCACTGAACGGGCACAAGAATCCTCAATGTCCAGAGCCGTCTGGAGTTGCTGCTTAGCAACCGCCTGACCCTGGTCATGGACCTGCTTGACCATGGTCTGAAGGTCCGCAGGGAGATGAGGAAGCACCTCATCCAGAGAGCCAAAGAGGGTGTGGCAGAAGTGTACCATAATGACTGCTGAACTCGCCTGTCTGAGACCAAGCAAGGAGGCAGCATAGACCTTTCTGGCAGAATGGTCCAATTTCTTGGACTCTTTGTCCGGAGGTCTATCCATGTCTCCTGTGTTGCCCAAGCGCCAAAACACAGACTCGGTCACCAACCCCTCAACCGAGGGATGCTGTGTAAACCCAGAGGGGGAGCCGATGGGAACTGCATACTTGCGGGCCATACGATTGGAAGGCGCAGGGCAGGAGACTGGGTGCTACCAAAGCTCCAAGGACGGACCAACTGGGAAGGCTCAGATGGAGAATCCCCTTTTCTGAGGATGTCAGTCAGGGGGTATTTGGCCTGTTTTTCGACAGGCTCCAAAGGCATCCCCGTTGAATTGGAGATGAGACGGAGGACCTTCCTTTGTTGACAGTCCCATGGAATCGTCGTTACACGGATGTGAATGCAGGTCTGAATCCTTGGACCCAGAGTCTGGATACAGCGGCCGACCACCAGAGCCACTCTCGACCTGCCGCAGATGGTCAGGGGTATGGGTGACCGTCATCCTGCGCTGGAAACCCTGAACGGGCCAAGACTCCTTGGCAGGAGCCACTGAGGAAGGCTACTTCGGTGGTGGCTCCACCAAGATATGTGGAGAGGCCAGCTTTGGCCGAGCTGGGAGGGTCTTCACTGGCTCCGCAGGCGGAAGAATGGTGTCAACTGGCTCTGGAGGAGTCAGCCTGGAGGGCAACAGCCAAGTGATGGCCGGAGTAGAAGCTGGGGTAGACTTCGGACAAGGCAGCATGAGTTGTTGCCACAAGGTCCTCATAGCGACGATGCAGCTTGCGTTGAAGCCTCTCCTCACCCGAGGAGGATGAGGATGAACGGCGGCATTGCCTCTTCTTAGAGCGCTGCTTGTAAAACTTCCTCGGCCTATCAGTCGAGGGGACTGACGGAGCTTCTCAGAAGTGGCCGGAGAGAGCTGCGCCTCCTCCAAATCAGGGACCGTGACCACAGGTGGAGCCCCAGATAGCTGGGTCTCCTCGTCGGTTGGTAGGCCCGAAGTCCTAAATAGAGAACTGTCTGCCTCCTCAGTCGACAACGGGTTGACAGGGTCGATTATAATTTCAACCTGGTCGTCGTCCCACATCTGAGCCGGTTGGCCTGACGTGGGCAACATGTAGCCAGTGGCAGAGGTCGTAATTTCGACTGAAGTCGAGGTAGAAGACCCTGTGACTGAGATCCCTCTCTATCCCAAGAGCACCGACATTGTGAAGACTCTTCTCTCAATCCTCTGTCCTTCTTGTGGGATTTGGAGGTGTACGAACCGGATGGGCCCTCTCCTTTCGTAGGGAGAGACTGGCACATCTCCTTGAAGGATCTGGAAAAGGAGGTGCACAGTCTGAGTGGAACAAAAACTGATACATAAGAGTATTGCTTGGTGGCATGAGCCACCTCCTCCTAGAAGGCTTTCATCTGCTCCAGCTGGTCAGAGGATCCCACAACCGCAGAGACCACACTACAGACATCTTTAGATTTGACTGGTGGGTGCCATTTTTCCGGTCATCCAAGCTGCAAGCATGCAAGGCAATCATCCCAAACTTGTGGATGAAAGGCGCGACAAAAATTGCAGGCCTGGGGGTCATGCGCATGGCCCAGGCAGTAGGCGCACGTGGAACGCGGGTCAGTACGGGACATTTTCTGCCCGCAAAAACACCGGTGAAACCTGTGCGAGGAATTGTCCTCCATTGCAGTTGCAATCATGAATTTACGTGGAGAAACTTGAATGAGTTTTATTTTCGGTTAACTAGCCTAAGTATTAAGCGCCAGAGCCCACTCAACGCAGAGTGGTAACGAGGGAACCTGAATCTGCCAAGCGGAAAGGAAGATCTGGCATCAAGGGGTGGAGCCGAGGCATACACCACCCGGGTGGGTGGGAGGAGCCAGCTTTTAGACCATCCGGCAAGATGGAAAGGGACATGCCAACAAGTGTGGATAAGAACAACATATCCACATTCCTAGAACCAATGCACCAGGAGAGAAGATCGCTCCAGGGCGAACAGAGACTAGAGTCCAAAGGACTGCTCAGTGCTGAAACTAAATCAGTTAAAGAAGGTTGGATTTCAGGGTGTATCCCACAAATTAAGCAGGACAAACTCATCAGCTCACCAATGATGAGAGAGCATCCAGCCTGGACACAAGGTTCACCCAAGAGCGTCCCCTTTTCACTACCCTCCCCGCTTCAGAAGAAGGGGAAGAGGAGGGAAAGGGACTGAGCTGCCCAGTGTCTGATCATTGGGTGGAGGGAGGAGGGCATGAGTGGTGAAGATATTTGGGAAGATCATTATGGCAAGTATGTAATCTCAATATCTTCCCCAAATCATTCTTCACCATTCATTGCTGATGGGTCCGAGTGCCAAGATGGCGAACCCTGGGGGAAAGTGTGTCCCTCAGTCTCCTGTGGGGGAGAACACGGGAGAAGGGGGCCAACACGAGCCTGGCTAGGCCTGAGGACTTGACAGAGCCGGCGAACGCTCCTGGGATCCGGAGGGTGCCCCTGAAGAACCTGCCATACCCTGCAGGAAAAGAAGTGGGCCCCCTAGAAAGGTGAGGATATCACCCTACGCTGGGCCAAAGGTGACAACCTGGACAGGTGAAGCCGCGTAGTCCACCTAATGCAGACCGAGTACCCTACCAACCTGGAAGCTAAATCACTGGCATCGTAGACTGCCCTGGAGAGGTGTCTTGCTAGCTCCAGGCCTTGGGCAGTCAGTCGAATGGCTTGCCTGGTTCCCTCACTGTCAGGCAGCGCTGCTAGGACCTGCCCCAGCAGAGAGTAGATGTGCCTTGCATAGGTCACCTGGTGCGCTTGATGTGCTAACACCCGCAACAGAAGATGTGCAGAATAAAACACCCTCCTCCTCCACTGATCAAACTCTGCTGAGTCTGTATCGGGGGGATCCCAACTGAGGTGTCGACACCCTGATGGGAGTATCCAGGAATCCCAGACCTGAAGAAGGCTGCGCAGTGCTCCTAGAGACTCCGCTGCTGAGCAGTATACGTGCATAAAGCCCCTAGGGGCAGGGGAAGGGGTGACGGGACACAGCAAGATGGCGGGCAATGCCTCCTGCAATGGCCTCGACCAGAGAGGGATGACCAATCTGTCAGTGCTGTACTCCCCAGGAATGACAGTGTTGCACGATCAGGGTTCCGTCTGACTGGGTGGGTAAGATGGAGCTCCCTCATTATCTCAGGAAGCACTGATAGGATATAAGATCCCCCACAGTGGAAAAGTGTCGTGAAGAGTCCTCTTCCTCTATGGAGGAAGCTAAAGAGGAGAAGGAGTCCGATTCGGAGCTCGGTGGCGCAGATGTTTGAGGTCTGAAAATAACCTCGGAGACTGCCCTAAAGTATTATTCACATCTGAGGGCCCTCGTGGCTAAGAAACCCAGGAAAGGTGGGGGGGCAGAGTGACTGGAGAAAAAGATTGGCGGGGCCAGGAAGGACCTGTGCCTGAGCTCTGGGGTTGTGCAGATGTGCCCTGACTAGGGAGAGAACTGGCTAGCCCTTCCTCTCCAGTGCACCCAACTCCTAAGGGGCGGACTGGGGGATGCTCCTGAGGGAAACCCCCTGGACAGGGAGGCTGGAGCCATGCAACGCCTCTTGGGAGGCTCCTGCCCCCACCAACTGAAGAACCTCTCCCCCGGAGACAGGCCAGTCTAAACAGCCCCGGGTGATGGCCCCTAATGCCACTGGGACACAGGGGTTGCTGCTTAGAGCCACTCACACCAGCCCTCGTCTCCTGAGAAGAAAATCCGTCTCTCTCTTAAGAGGCCCAATGGAGGAATCTGGACTTGCCCCCCTTGAATGAGGAGACCCTCCTACCCCAGAGGAGGTTACAGGGTTCCCCCGAGGCTTGTCCACATTGGCTGAAATCCAGATTACGATGGGTCCGGACCCTGCCAGCAAGGCAGAACCAGTTGTCAAGGTGGGCCTGGTCTTTGCAGAGGACGAGATGGCACCGGTGCCATGAGAAATGGCACCAGTCGCGGCGCCAACCACAGACTCTGCGCTCACCACAACACCATGCCAGAAGACAGCACTGGGCATGGCACCGCCACTCTCCAAATCCTCAGAGGAACTCACAAGGGTCCCTCAGAATCGGTAGTGGTCCCTGAAGGGTCAGAGGCAATGACGCCAATGACAGCACTGTCCTCCGGCCGAGGTACCAGTCCTGGAGACTCCAACGGCCCTGGAGATGCCCAAGCAGAATACAAGGAGTTGGGGACCCAGTCGGGATTGCCCCTGTCATCATCCTCCGAGGTGGGGGACGAGACCAGGGCAACCTTCAACTGGGCCACTCCTCAAACCCTGGACACCCCGGTACCCAGAGAGGCATCAGGGGAGGCCCAGACATGCCACCCACTTTGCCCTGCTCACTGGCACTGGAGGCAGCACCCAGAGCCAATGACACAGGGGCACACGGTCTCAAGGGGATCTCCTGAGGAGAGCCCGTGTGTAGCCCTGACTCCACCTTGGGGGTCACCCGGTCCTTCGCAGAGGAGCCAGACTGCAAGGGGTTACCAGCCGCCTTCCCGGAGGAACACAACCTCCCCACCAACTCCTTGCCCCAGCAAGGCGAGGAACAGAGGGAGTCCTTTCCTCGCTGGGTCGTACAGACCCAGTGGAGGGCTCAGGGGTGGAGCCCAAGGTTCTTGCCTTAGCGTCCCGAGTTTGTAGATGCCTGCCGAAAGTTGGGGGTTCCTTACGCCATCGTACCGCATGGACAACCAGAGTATGAAGGTCCACCGAAAAGCAAATGTCACACTCATCTATCCGAGTTTGGTATTGTCTGCTAAATTAGGGTCTTTTTTTGACCACTAGGAGTCACTACTTCTACCACTTTGTTCCTGCTTTCTGCCCCCTTTTCCCACTCCCTCACTCTTACTTCCTTGCTCTTCTATCTTGCCCTGTCACCCCCCGATCCGAACTGTCGACCATTTGCACCGCAGTCGGTGACCTTTCCACTGTACCATCTGGTCAGACCTACTGTTTTCATCTCTTTTGTTCCCCTCGCATTGCTTCCTCTCATAGCTATCATGGTGTCTTATGCTACTCTCTCTCACATTGCCTCCCTCTACCTTTTTTCTGCTCTGCTCCTCCTCTTTTTGGAGAAACCCGCTTAAGAACTCTGGCACTCACCTGAAGATTTAGAGCAGAAGACAAGGAGCGGGTGTTGATGAGCCTGGAGTCTTTGGCCGTTATCTACTGGGATCTATTTTCTGGCATGCTTGCTGAAGCGGGATCGGGTCTCCGCTGCTGGGGCCACCTCGGAGGAGAGTCGGAGCTTGAAGGGTCCATCAGCGGTTAAGCGGTAGGGGTAACTGGTACGGCAGGAGGTGGGAGCTCCACTGCCCTCCAGGAGAACACTGCCTGTCTCCCGCTTTGCTGCGTGTAGACCTGAGAGCAGTTCCTGGGCCTTAGTGAGGCGGCCTGTTTCTGATGATCATCTCTTGGGAAGAGGAATCCATTTTCAGAGGACCTCCTGGTCTGGCTTCTAGCTGTCAGTTTTCAGGTGACTTGTTCACAATACTCCCACAGGAACTGTTGGCTGTAAAAGGGAAAGGAAGATCCCGGAAGATCTTGGTGAGAGCTTGGCCCCAGTTTTCTTTCCTTGGACTTTTTTGGCTGATGGGATGAGTGCCTATATTTTTAAAACCTGCTCAGTCGTGCTACTTTGGTGACAGCAAAGTTGTATGCGACTCAAGTGTCATTTTCAGGGACTTCTTAAAAATCTGAAAATCTGCTTGTGAACTGGTTGTGCCGTGGCAAAAGCATTATTTGAACTTAGTTGGTGACAGCACCTTATAGCCTGAACTGTACCAGAGACATTTCCAGCCTTCTGGTTCGGATCTTGAGTTGGACTTTAGTTTACTGGATTTAGTTACCGATTTGGAATTTTCTATTCTAATTGTTTTTTTTTTGCTGCAGTTTACACTCACTGGTTCTCTCCCCTTATTGATCCTCTGAATTACCCATTTATTTATATTGTGTTTTGGGGTGTGTGTTGCTGATTGGGGTGCCTGTGTATGAAATACAGAGAATATGCATTAGTAGAGTGAGTGGGATAATTTTATTTTGCATAGTCTGTGTGTATGCTTAGTATATGTAACGGACATTTCGTTAGTGGGGTAATTTAATTTTAAGGGTCTTGCTTTAGTAAGTGGTTGGGGGTGTTGGACTGACAAATATGCGTCTGGGGGTGTCTGGCGATCAAGGGCGGGCTAGGACTGTGTACAGGGCATCCCAGCTCTGTGACTTGTGGCCCTTCACCGCCCTCCCGGTATCTAACATCACAGATCGGCGCTGCCGGGAGGTTGAGATTGGGAAGAGCCACTTTGGTAGGAGCTGGTGGGGCGCCCTGTGCACATCCGAGGGGAGCAGGTTCGAGGTGGTTGGGTACAGAAGGCACCCTGGGATTCAACAGGTTTTGGAGAGATGACAGACGTGTTTAGTTCCCGTCCCCAGGGTTCCCATGAGACCAAGTGGGCAGGCAGCCAAAATGGCTGCACTGTCCACCAATCCCCTGAGGGTGGTACTATGCAATGCCAGGTCGATCAGGAATAAGACTGCAATTACGATGGATCTGATTTCCTCAGTCGATCTGGCTTGCATTAAGGAGACCTGGCTGGGGGACAATGCTGGCCCAGTTTTAGAGGCCGCCGTTTCCTACAGATACTCTGTTGTGTACTGCCCCAGAGTGGAATGCAGGAGCAGGAGTGTGGCCATTTGTTTTAGAGCTGAGCTAGGCTTCACTTTGCACCCAGTAAGAATGCCGGGTTCTTTTGAATGTGTGGCCATCCGTGGGGGTCCGGGCACAGGCTGCAGGATTCTCCTGATTTACCACCCTCGGGGGATGGCTGGAGAGATCTTGCAGGAAGTAGATGATTTCGTCGGTGGTGAAACACTGGAGTACCCCATATGTTTGGTCCTGGGGGACTTCAATGTTTGGGCTGACGATGAGTCATCTAGATTGAGTTATCGTTTCCTTCAGATGATGACATCTCTGGGCCTGTCGCAAGCAGTTACTACCGCGACCCACCAGGGTGGACACATGTTAGACCTGGTCGTCTCGCTGGGGCTTGAAACTGATAATCTCAGGACTGATAGGGTCGTTTGGTCCGACCATTGCACAGTGGAGTTCCTGCTCAGGGCCCCTCCTGTGATCCCTCCCCCTGAAGAGATGGTGAGCTACCACCCTTTAAAGGGGTTTGACCCCAGAGGGTTTTCTGGCAGTGGTGGACCTATCTAGTGTGGACAATGTATGCACGGGAGAGGTGGGTGAAGCAGCCGCCGCCTATAATAGGTCGATGACTGAGGCACTTGACTGCCTTGCACCGGTCAGTGTACGACCCAGATCTTCTCACTTGAGGTCCCCATGATTTGATGGGGAGCTCAAGGTGTTGAAGATCAAGGGTCGGAGGTTGGAGCACTGCTGGCGGAGGACTTTGCTGGAGGTGGACAGACTGGCCCTGCGTACACACCACTGTGCATACCAGGGGGCAATCAACCGTAAGAAGGCAGTGTTCCTGTCCCACGAGATTGCTGCCGGGAGGAACTGACCAGCTATGCTTTTTCGGATGGTGGACAGGCTTTTACATCCTGCCTGTCTACAGCTGAAAGAAAGCAGTTTCTGAGGTTTTGTGTAAATGAGTTTGCTCAGTTCTTCTTGGACAGGGTGTCCACCATCAGGCAGGGAATTCCACCAGTGAGCCGTGTTATGGCCGACAGTGGTCGCCTGGATTGTCGACAAGGCACTCCGCCTGGTCGGGGGTTTTAACCAGTGAAGGTGGCCGATGTCATTGAGGTGGCCTTAAGGCTGAAGCACGCATATTGTGAGCTGGACCCGGTGCTGACTCGTTTCTTAATGGGATGCGTCGACACTGTTTACCTGTTGTTCGCCTTGACTGTCCGGTGTTCCCTGTCGGAGGGGGTCTTCATGGATGCCTTGAAGGAGGTGCTGGTGAGACCCCTTCTGAAGAAATCATTGCTGGACCCTGACATCAAGGCAAATTACCGACCGTTGAGAAGATTGAGGCACAGCAGCTGGGAGAACACCTCGTGGCATCTGATATCTACAAGCCACTACAGTCGGGATTTCATGCTGGACATTGTACAGAAACCACATTAGTTCGGGCGCATAATGATCTCCTCAGAGCGAGGGATCGAAGAGAGGGGACGATTCTCATTCTCCTCGATCGCTCCTCAGCTTCTGACATGGTGGACCATCGTGTGTTACTTGACCGCCAGAGGGAATTTTGTGGACTCACCGGCACTGTTATCAGCTGGTTTGAGTCCTATTTGACAAACAGAAGACAAAGGGTGGTGATAGGGAATTTCTCCTCCTCCCCTAGCCCTTTTTGTCGAGTACATCAGTGGTCGGTGTTGTCACCGATGTTGTTTGCTGTGTATATGCTACCCCTGGGTGGGTTCATTAGGAAGTACAGCTTGGGGCCTCACTGTTATTCCGATGACACTCAGCTGTACTTATTCTTTGCCCAGGGACATCCAATGTGGCGGAAGTACAAAACAACTGTCTAGCTGAGATTAATGACTGGATGGCCTCTAGCTGGTTACGACTGAACCCTGATAAGATGGAGGTACTGGTGGTGGAGTCGAACAGGAGGCGTGATAGGATGGCCTCTGGGGCAGATAATGGATTAGTTCTGGGCTCTGACCCATTGATGGCCTCCTCCAGGGTGCACGATTTTGGCATTGCTCTGGACAGTGGACTGACAATGGAATATCAAGTGTCGTCCATTGTCAGGGTTAGTTTTTTCCATCTGAGGAACACTGCCAGGATCAAACACCTGGTTCCGCCCCTGGACCTCCCCACCTTGCTGCATGCTTTGGTAACATCTAGGCTTGACTACTGTAATGCGTTCTACACTGGGGTCTCTGAAGTCACCCTCCGTCAACTGCAGCTGGTGCAGAATGCAGCTGCAGGTTGTTGACTGGGCAGTCTAAATACTGTCACGTCACCCTGGTGCTGCGTGAACTGCACTGACTGCCTGTCCGATGGACAGTGCTCTTTAAGGTGGGCTTGCTCATCTTTAAGACCCTACATGGGCTGGGCCCTGGCTACCTGCTGGACCTTCTTACACCCGCTGCCACGGTCCACACCCTTCGATCCTCCACGAGGGGTCTCCTGGCGATTCCCAGGATGAGGCTGTAAACTGCCGGCAACAGAGCTTTAGTGTTGCTGGCCCCGTCCTGTGGAATTCGCTTCCTTCATCGATAAGGGAGGCCCCTTTTGTGGAGGTATTTAAAGCCCCCCCTTAAATACTGTTTGTTTAGCCAGGCATTCTCGGACACAAGATGAGAGTATGGAGCATCAGCCCTTTTATTTATAATGGTGGTTACTGTGAATATGTTGACTGTAACCCATACTGATGTTGTTTAAATTTTTAAGTGTTATTGTATGATGTTTTTAATTTTATGTATGTGATTGTATGGTGCCCAGAGCTTCTGAGATTGGGCGCCAGAAAAATAAAATTTGCCTTGCCTCAGGATGTGTTTGGAGCCTTCTAAGTTTTCAGCTCACTGTTTGGTATTGTCTGCTGAATGAGGGCCTACTGGGGCGGATAGCCGCTAGAGATGGCAAACGTGTGCTAGTTAGCTCCTCAGTGCATCGGGTTTTAAATTGCCTTCAAAGCTGTATTTTTGTCTAAAAACTTTCCAAAATACATTGCCTATCTCCTCTAAGGTTCATGGTGTCAGGAAAACAGAAAAATTGCCAGGGGAAACTTCAGTTTGATGCAGCAAATCCAACCCGAGCTGGCAAAGCTGCTGAAGCCGTTACAAAGCCACAGGCTTCAAGTTCAGAGAGCGTGGGAGTGAACGATCGGCTGGAGATGGAGGCCTTATCAAAATCCTTGGCAAGTGTCCCCTCTACCCTGCTGCAAATGCAGCAAGAAATGAAGTCCGGTTTTATTAATTTAACAACTCAGCTTACCTACCTCCAAGGAGTTGTGACTGGGCTTTCTGAAACAACTGCCGAGCGCTGGACGCAAATCACCGAGTTAGAGCAGAGGGTGGGCAGTCTTGAGGACACACTAGCAGTCATCTCGGCCTACATAAATGGGCTACAAACATTACTGGAGGAGCTGATGGCGAGGATCGATGACCAAGAGAACCGGTCGAGGAGATCCAATCTCTGCATAATAGGTTTGCCTGTAAGGACTGAGGGTAGGGATACGGCGCAAGGCCTCCACAAATGGTTGGTGAACAGCTTGACCTCCCAGAAAAATACTACCAATTTGAAATCGAACAAGCACATCGAGTTGGGAGTCCGCCTAAACAGGGAGAGTGGGCAAGACACTGCCTGATCAAATATCTCCACTTCACGGACAAAGAGAAGATTCTTCAGAGAGCCAAACAAGCAGGGCCTATCACATTTGGCAATGGCAAAGTGCACATCTACCAGGATTATAGTAGAGATCTGCAAGCCCAAAGACAGAAATTTTCCCAGATAAAAAGTAAGCTGCATACCATGGGGTGGACCTTTACCTTTCGCTATCCAGCTCACCTGCAGATAGACCTCCCGGGCCAGGCTCCACGTTTCTTCACCTGTCCTAAAGCCACAGAAAAATGGGTTGCTGAGGAGGAGACCAGGAGAGATAGAGCCCAGACTGAAGACACCTGAGCTAAGCTAAGTAATATCTTTATTCACTTGTTTTTCTCTCCTTGGTGATCTTATGTCCACAGCACCCAGTTGTGTTGAGAGGGTATTAATGTGGACTGTTGCAGTTATCTACTTCGGACATTCTCACCATTTAAACTGCCCAGTGAGACTTACCGGGTGGATTGGTACACCAAAGTTTTCATTTCCAGGTGAAGCGGGCCTCCTGACCGTGTCTGGGGACGCAGGTATCGGTGGGTAGGCAACTCTCGACTATTTGGATGTGGATCGATGCCCCGACCCCGACATACCGTTGCCACGGCTAAAATAAACAAAATAAAGGAGAAAAAGGGCATCTGGTACAGAGTTAAAACAGAAAGAATATAAAAAAACCTTCCGGCACAGAGCGACATTGGTATTCATGGTACCAAAGGGACTGAGGCCTAGGCAGTGACGCAGTTGCTGAAGAGATTCCCGCGCAGGATCCTTCCTCGACAGCGGAAAAGACAGAACTGAGGGCTGGGAGGAGTCGGCGGTTACTGGCCAATCCGCGAGCGCCACGAGGCCACGCAGAAGGCTGGCCTCGAGGGTGGTGTCATCCCGTCAGCTCCACCCAGCAAAAAAGGTTTTAAAGAGGCAGTGCTCCTTTTCCATGCAGGGTCCAGACCTCCGGTAGGACCCATCAGTAATGAATGGTGAAGATCAAGTGTGAACCCCAGATATTTAAAGGAGTTAATTACAGTGATGGCAGAACCATCAAGGCATGGGACCTGTAGCTTAGGGGACTCAGCACATGTTTTTCTAAGGGACCCAGAGAGCATAGCCTGAGTTTTGGAGACCTTAAGTATTTAATGATTTGAGGTGAGCCAGAATTGGATTTGTTTAAGAGCAAGGTAGAGGTGGTTATTAATGTCACCAGTGAACCTAGAGGCAGTGAAGAGGACCAAGTCATCTGCGTACATAAGGGTCCGGCAGTGAGAAGGATGGGCAGGAAGGTCATTTAAAAATTGGGAAAAAGAGCAGGGGGCCAAGTATAGAGCTTTGGGGGATACCACAGGAAACAGATGCGGGGAAAAGAGGACCTTACATAAGGAGACAGATTGACACTGACTACGAAGATAGCTATTAAACCAGGATAATGTGGCTCCAGAGACCACAAGCGCTTTAAGCTTGCATAAAAGCAGAGGGTGATTTACCAAGTTGAACGCCTTGGTTAGGTCGACAAAAACTGCACCGGTAAGTAGGCCATTATCCATATTAGACTTAACCTCACTAGTGAACTGAGTGAGGACAGTTGTGGTACTGTGACCAGCCCTAAAACTTTGCTGGACATGAAACTGAAGATTAAATTTAAGTAAATGGTTGGACACCTGACAATGGATAAGCTTTTCTAGTAGCTGGCGGAGAGTGGAAAGTAGCACAATGGGGCAGTAGTTAGACAGGATCTGTGGGTCCCCTTTTTGAATACAGTAGTAGTCCTGATGGTTTTCCAAGCTAAGAACACAGTGGAGAAGCAGATGGACAGGTTGAAGAGCCTTGTTACTGGGGTAGCAAGAAGACAGGCAGCCAGTCTATGTACCCTCGGTTCCAGTCCATGAGGACCATGAGATGGAATGTTAGTAACCGCAGAATGCCCTGCCTGGTGATGGGGGCTAGCCCCAGGGTAGGGGGAGCATCAAGGGAAACCAGGGGAGGAGTCAGCGAGGAGTGTGACAAATATAATTTGGATGAGTAAAAGTGCTTTGAACTTGGGAAACCAGCTCCTTCTGAAGTATCTATGGAGCATTTCCATGGACTGGGATGAGTACTGGTACCCATCAAAAAATTTTTAAAGAGTATTTCTTAGAATATGGTGAGCAAAATAGGCCAGTACTCACCTTATCTGGAGAACTGGGGCTAGCATTCCCTATAAAAAAAAAAAAGTACAGTTACGTACTTACCGTAAAAGTAGATCTTCGAGAGTGCCTCTTGCAGCAGGTCAGACACTTGTGACTTCTGCCGGAAGATGCTCCTGGCACAGCAGCTTTCTCAAGCAGTGTGACTGGGGGCCGCCCATGGTGATGTCAGGCCAGGTGCACGTATAAATATATGGGCAGCCATGAGGACTCTTCAGTTCCCGGCCGGCAGTCAGATCGCGAGGTGGGTCTCCAAAGGGAACCTAGAAGGACCTAGGAAGGCTTTGCCCACAAAACATGGAAGAAGAAGAAGATGGCTCTCAGAGAAAAGCAGGGGGGTGGAGGGAGGGATGGTGACCTGCAGCAAGAGATCCTCTCGAAGAGCTACTGTTAATGGTATCTCTTGCAGCAGGTCAGACACTTGGGATGACTCCCAAACAGTTCAGGATGATGATGGGTGGTCAGGAGAGGAAGCCATGGAGAATGGCCCCGACAAAAGCTAGTCCTCCTTTTGGAGGTTATATTAAGGCTGTAGCGTTTGGTGAAAGTGTGGACCTTGGGACCATGTGGCGGCTTCACAGATGTTTGATATGGAAACTCCTTTAAAACATGGGAGGCATGATTGAAACTTTCAAATACTTGCGGGGTATCAACAAATCGAACACAGAGGGGCTGTTTAAGCTGAGAAAGGGAAGGGACACACGAGGGGGCACGGGCTAAGACTGGAGGGAGGCAGGTTCAGGAGGGAGATGAGGAGGCATTATTTCATCGAGAGGTTGGTGTCAAAATGGAAGGCTCTACCAGAGGTGGTGGTGGCATGTAGGATGGTGGGGAGTTTCAAAGGGCATGGGACAGGGCAGGGAGACTGTAAAGGACTCTGATCAGTTTCAGGAGAAGAATGGAGGGTTGGTGGGATGAGCAGCTGCAAGATAAGCGTGCTAGTTGTGCACATGAGCAGACTTGATAAGACCATAAGGCCCGTTTCTGCTGGCAAGTTTTCGTATGTTCGTATGCCATGGAGGCAGCCATGGCTCTAGCAGAGTGAGCTTTAATGGTGCCTGGTAGTGGCTTATTGTATTTCTTATAACAGCAGGTGATACAATTAGCCAGCCACTTGGATAAGGTCTGCTTGGTAACTGAACTGCCCTCTTTTCCCGGGGTGAATGACACGAAAAGTTGTTTCATTTTGCACCACTCTTTGGTGCGAGCAATGTAGTAGTGCAGTATTCTGTGGACGTCTAAGGTATGAAGCAATGCTTCACCTGAGTTAGAATGTTGAGGATACAACACTGGAAGGTGAATTGTCTGCTTTAAAGTAAATTCCGACACCACCTTGGGTAAGAACTTAGGATTTGTTTGGAGTGAGACCCTATATTTGTAGAAAATCAAGTACAGCTCATGGCTCATGAGAGCCTGTAGTTCAGAAATTCTTCAAGCAGAAGTGACAGCTACTAGGAATAAAGCTTTCCAGAAAAGAAAGCAGAGGTCACAGGTCACCATAGGCTCGAATGGAGGCAACGTTAATTTTTCTAGCATGAAACTGAGGTCCCAGGGTGGAACCGGATTGCGAATGGGCGGTATGAGGTATAGTAAACCGCACAGAAACATCTTTGATACATCTAGGTGAGCGACCTGACGGTTGCGAATAGGCTCAATGGAAGGCCAAGGTGGCCACCATGTGCACCTTAATGAAAGACTATCCCAAGCCATTACTAGATAGTAAGCAGAGGTAATCCAGGATTTTGGCAATGGGAGAGGAATATGGGTCTATGCTGTTGTCTGCTGCCCATAGGGCAAAACGTTTCCATTTGGAAACGTAGGTTTTTCTGGTAGATGGCTTTCTAGCGGCAAGCAAGATGTTGGTGACAGATGAAGAGAGGTTATGCCTGGCTATGAGGATGTCCTCAGGAGCCAGGCATGAAGGTGAAGGGCACTGAGGTTGGGGTGCAGGAGAGTCCCACTGTGTTGTGTGAAGAGATCAGGATGGATGGGAAAGGGGTCCACAACAGATAGTTGTTGGAGGAGGGGGAAACCAGATCTGGTGAGGCTGGTGTGGGGCTATCATTATCATGGTCACCCTCTCCAGCTCAAGTTTTAGGAGTACCCTCTGGATGAGCGGAATGGGAGGAAACTCAAAGAATGTGCCCATTCCAAGAAAGGGATAAGACATCGCAGCAGCGGCCCTGTTGGTGTGGGTGTATGGAGCAGTATTGAGGGAGTTTGGCATTTTCAGGAGTAGCAAAGAGGTCGATCTCTGGTGTACTCCAGAGGACGAACACGTCATGGAGCACCTCCAAAGCCAATTCCCATTCATGAGCGTGTTGGCTCAAGTGATCTACTATCGTGTTGTGGGCTCCCAGAAGGTGAACTGCTGTGAGATGGATTTGGACTAGTAACGCCTGGTGCCAAACTCTCAGTTTCATGACACTAAGACTGGGACTTCATCTCTCCCCCAAACTATGACTGTAGTAGTAACGGCCCCGGTGACAAGAAGGGCTGAAAGGCCTGAAGAGTGAGATAAATGGCTCGCATCTCTAGTACGTTGATACATAAGGCCGACTCTGTGGGTGTCCATCGTCCCTGGTCTGGTGATGGCTCAGATGGGTGCCCCATCCCAATTTGGAGGAGTCAGTAGTGAAAGTTTGGGCTGGCGGTGGTGTGTGAAAGGGAAGGCCCGCTAGGAGGTGGAGAGGGTTGAGCCACCAGATTAGAGCCTTTCGCAGGGCAGGAGTGAGCCAGACTAAGTCTTGCAAGTCATCCGTGCGTTGCTGCCATTGGGTCTTCAGGACCTACTGGACAGGCTGCATGTGTAACTGGGCATACGACACTGTGAAGACTGTAGCCGCCATGTGCCCCAGGAGTTGTAAGCACTGATGGGATGTTACTTGCAAGGCCTCGAGGCAATGTTGGAGAAGGGAGATAAGCTTCTGTGCCCTGTCCTCCGGAAGGAATGCCTTGCCCTGGGAGGTGTCCAGGACTGCTCCTATATACTGGAGATGCTGAGAAGGTGTCCTGTGGAACTTGGCAGCGTTTATGGTGATCTCCGGTGCTGAGAAGAGGCAGAGTGTGTGCTCTAAGGAGCGCAGTAGCTTGTCTCGACAGGAGGCCTTGATGAGCCAATTATCTAGGTAAGGGAAGATGTAGAGGCTGTGGCAGCGGAGTGCCACCGCCAACACCATTAAGCATTTGGTGAAGACCCATGGAGCCAATGAAATGCCAAAGGGCAAGGCTCTGAACTTGTAGTGATGGCCGAGTAGCTCAAAATGGAGATACTGATGATGGGCCTTGTGAATTGTGATATGAACTGTACGTAGGCATCCTTCATGTCCAGAGAGCACAGCCAATCCCCTTGATGCAGCAGGGTGAAGCACTGTCGTTAAAGTGACCATACAAGACATTTTTGTATTGTATGTACAAGCTGAGACCCCTGAGATCCGGAATGTGGCGAAGGTCACCAGTGTGCTTGGGGCTGAGGAAGAAATGGGAATAAAACCTGGTGCTCACGGCCTCCTCTGGCACTGGTTTCACTGCTCTCTTCTGGATAGGGAGTCCAACTCTGCCAAAAGGACAGGTATGTGCTCAGGCAGATAAATGGTGGATCTGAGCGCGTTGGGTGGGAGGTGCGCCAACAGTTTAAGGGTATGGCTTGTGTGTATTAGCTGGAGTACCCACTTGTCTGTCATTATATGATTCCAAGCCTCCCGGTGAAGAGAGAAGTGGCCACCCACGGCATCAGAGGCATGAAAAGGAAGACATGGGAGGCTGACAGAGGAGTCAGACTGAAAGAGGAGCGGTGGTAGCAACCCTGCCAGTCTTGGCTGCAAGAACAGCGGTCCCAGCGAGTGGCTAGGTAGGCTTTCATTTAACTGGCTGTCTAGCTGTGCTTTTCTGTCTGGTGGCACAGCAAAATTGAAATTGGTGGCGCTGAGTACTCTGGGGTTGGGAATGGTACATAGTATATACCGAACACAATGTCCTGCTTGAAGCCTGCAGTTTTGTTAAGTATATCTTGTGCATCTGCACCAAATAATTTATGGCCACGGAAAGGGGCATTCAAGATCGACTGCTGTACGTTGGCTGTAAAGCCAGAAACTCAGAGCCAAGCACTGAGGAGGAGCTGGTCAGTGTCTGGGCTTTGAGGAATTTTGCTGGCTCTCTATGGCAGCTGCCCAGAGTATGTTTATTTAAGCATATGCCCCATGCAATTTAAGATTTTCATGGCCTAGGTAGAATAAACATAAACTCTCTTGCCCAGGAGGTCCAATTTCCTTGACTCCTTATCTGGGGGAAGTGTACTCAGATGTTTAGGATGTTTGGTCTTGTCATGTGCTGCATTTATCAACACTGAATCTGCCTGAGGAGCAGCAAAAAAATAGGGATGATCTAGTAGCGCTTGGTACAGACGGTCTGACTTCTTGGGGACCAGGCAACCATACAGGGTCTATGCCAGGCCGCCATGATAGCATCACTGTATGCTTGTATTAGTGGTGGCACAACAGTGGCTGGGTCCTCCAGGAGGTCTAAACAGTCTGCTAAGATCCACCATTGCTGGTCCTGCTCAGTAGTGGCGAAACCCATAACTTGCTGTAACTGGGTCATTACTTCCAAGAAGGAGGGATCATATGTAAATGCCAAGGTTTTCACCCGCAATAGATGCTGCGGAGGTGTTGGAGGATGTGCAAACTCCATCATCCTCTTCCCCGTCCTCATCCTCCCCTTCTGTGTAATCAATGTTCTCATTCTCTGGATCTGGGAACAGGAGGAGGAGAAGGCAAGAGATGTGTTTTTTCTATAAGGCCCTGTCGGTGGAGGAACCTGAGGCATATGTGGTGGGGGATGCATTGACTGCATGGCTTCCAAAACCGTCTTGACAATAGCTGGCACGTCGACAGACAACATCATTAATGGAGGCAGGCTAGGGGAATGGCCAACACTGGAGGCTGTCATATGTGAAGGAGACAGCATGGAGGAGATGGTCTCGGTTGTGGATAAGGGTGTGAGGCAGTGGCCAAGCCCAAGGAAGACTGTGCCTGCATCGATGGACCATGGTATGTGGAAGGCATCATCGGTGGTGGGAGCAACAGAAAGTCTGTCAACGAGAAGCTCATACCCATGCTAGAGGAGTGGGAACTGCAAATGCCATGTCTGTTTTAATTATATGGACCAGCAGTGGCGCAGAAGTCATCAACGGGGAGCTAAGGACCATCGACGAGAGGTGCTGAGGTTGAGCCAGGGCAGATAAAGCTGAAGTTAGCTCCACCGATGAAAGGACGGGCAAAGTGCTCATCGATGGCTGCAGCAGGGATTCTAGTTGAGCTACCTGAAAACCCTGCAATAGTGCACTCTACATTCTGAGTCTTTTTCTATTGGTATTTGAGAAACCTGGGTCGTTGACGGCAGGGCCGAGGCTGAAGCCGTCAATGGACAAGGGGTCTTACCTTTCTCTCTGAAAGGCTTGTCCCTTTCCCAGTGTTTATGGTTGCTAAAATGATGTTTGGGCTTCGATGTCTGGGAGCTCGGCGACAGCGAGGATGATGAGTGGGAGTGGAAGTTCTTTTTCAGGAAAGCCACCTTCTGTTCCATAAGGTGGGCTTCTTATTCCTTCACTCTCTGTCAACAGGTTGCTTTGTTGAAGTCCTAGCAATGTGCCCACGAGGTCACGTCATGAGTGGCCTCCAGACACTGGACACAAAGCGTATGTTGGTCATAATGATATATCTTGTGACAACGGCAACTACAAAATAAAGATTTGGGGTTTAACACAGATAAGGCGCTGGTACAAGCGTACTGAGAAATGGTGTTCTGTTATCGTCGAAAACGGTCGATACACTGCAGCGACAAGCGACACATGGACTAAGCGAGCTGGTCGATGGCAGGAAAAGAAATGAGGAGTCCTCAGTGCTACCCACGTATTTATACAAGCGCCTGGCCTGATGTCACTGTGGGCAGACCCCAGTCACACTGCCTGAGAAAGCTATTGTGCAACAACGCCCTCCGGCAGAAGTCCCAAGTATCTGACCTGCTGCACGAGATACCCTCAATGAAGATCTTGAGTTCAGAGTCACACTGCATAGAAAAATGTACATATAGACATGCAATTATTTTTGCACAAAAGCAACTTCAGGCACCTGCTTATTCAGATTTTTTTTTCAGTCTCACAAATCCATGATTTGATCCATATCAGATTTAGAAAACTATTTCCTTCCATAGGTGAGTTTAAGCCATGTATATTCCCCACATAAAATGTTTATAATACCTTTCAACTTACTAAAGGGTAAAGAATCCTTAGAGCAAGTTGAAATAAGAGGACAACCACAGGCACAGTGGATTTAAAATTCAAGCAGGCTGGCATAAAGATGACTTTATGTTTTTGGGGCCCCCCCCGCAAGGTTAGTCATGAGGGCCCTTACCCCCTCTACCGTGGTAGGCATCTTCAGGTCAGTGTGATGCCATTTTGAAAGCTTCTGCCCAGCTCACTGGCTTTCTTATTTGCTGTTTCAATAGGACACAGTAAGACATCTGAATAATGGAAAAAAAGAAACATTTAAAACTTGAAGACTGATGCCTTGCAGTGGGTCACACAAAGGACTCTTTGTGCCAGAGGCCCCAGTAGCTGCTGGAACCAAGGGTGCCTAATGCCAACTCAGTAAGCAGAACAAAATTAATAAAGCAGCTGCAGCAGTGTTAAGGTCTCCCTCAAATGGCTACTGTAGCTAGGACATGGGTCAAAGTGTTCAACGGTTTACATTGAACCTGGTACTACAGCAACCGCAGGTAAATCATATTTACTTTCTGGGTGGGGCAGATGGCCAGTTATTTATTCAGAGGTGTTAACTGGTACATGAGGTGTTAAAAGGCACTGGAACAGCAGAGATTTGTTATAGAGATTAGGCTGAAGTGTCTCAGACAGGAATTATGCAAATAATTTCATATCACTTCATTTCATTTTTATTTTTGTACACTTGTAAACTAATGAGGAATGCTTAGTGACAAGTTCATAAACACAAAAATAAACAATAAAAACAAGTAATACATTAGTTAAAACGTGCAAACATTACGTTGGAAGAGCCATTGTTTTAATTTAACTTTAAACATCAGCAGGACAAGTTCACAAGGTAGCAAGTTGTGAAACTGTGGAGCCCAACAATGTTCACTGGGTGGAAGATTTTTTTTTAAAATAAAGGAATTCTGTAAAGCCTTCTTTTCCGAGATCTTGTCCCATGCAAACTGTAAGTCTTGTTAAACATTCCTGAGACAGGTTCAGGAAGTAGACTGAAACCATCCTTTTGCAAAATAATAATTAGCCACAGTCTGTATCGGTTTGCAAGAGGGAGACAACCAACAGTTTTGTACAAAATAAAAAGTGGTATGTGGCTCTCGGAAGACTGGTTGTGAACATACAAATGTTACTGAACACGACCCAGACACTGGACACAGTACAGTCGTTGTCGAGGCACAGGCCAGGAAGCACAGGAAAACCAGGAGCAGTTGTAAAATTCGAACAAGTGATTTATTATTAACAGTAAACTAAAAAAATAAAATTGTTCAGTATAACTATTTACAAAGGCAGTATAAACAGAGAAAGTCCATCTGGGTTTCTTCTCAATTTCCAATCTTAGTCTCTGTCTCTCTCTTGCAAGAAACTGTAGCTCTGTTTTTATAAGTCTTTGCAACCCCCGCTCGCTAAGAAAACAGCATGCTTCTCACATAGTGTTCTTGTAAGTTTCAACAAGTGCAGCAAAAGAACACTGCGACCCAGAACTGACCTCCTGCTTACAGCTTCTCAGAGAGTTTGCAAACAGGTTAAGCCCTTGAGTTCCAAACAGCTTTTTGCAATCATTTCAACAGTATAACTATATACATTTCAACAGTAAAACTATATACATTTCTAAACAAAGGGACCCCAGCATCAGTTACATTTTCACATAATGATTCACGTATATTTTCATACCAGTAGATATGCAAGGAGGGAAGAAAAGACAGAACAGCAATAGAAGGTAGAGAAATAGCGAGAGGCAGAGAACTGCAAGACCGTTGGGGTGATCAAGTCCTAGGTCTCACGAGAAAATCTGGTTGCACAACCAGACAGAGAAGTGACAGAAAAGGGGAGAATAGAACAGATCCTTGCATTTAAACACTTTCTCCAGAACAACTGGGACAGGGTCCTATTCAATCGTGGCACAGTCATTAGCCGCTGCATAAGTTAGCAGCCCACAATCTAATATAAAGTAAAGACTATGAGCAAACACGGTTGCTGAGGCTGGGATATAAGGATAATTATGGCGTCCATACACTACAAGGCTATTCTTCACCCGAGTGTTTTTTAGTACCTTGAGAGCGAAGCTCAAGAGGTCCCTCTGCCAGCATAGAAAACACGAGGGGGAAAAGCAGCCGAGTAGTGTATGGGACGCCATACACTGTTCTTTATAGTGTATGGTCCTAACTAAAAAGATTAGCTCACATTTTTGGTGTACGCAGAGCAAGCATTTGTCATCCATGGCACACATTTCACTGGCATACGATCGCTGGCCAGCATGCCCTCGCAATGCTTCAACTGTTTCCATCCAATGAACAGCGCTGATGGGGGCAGTTGCATTATGACGTCCTCATTAACACAGAACGAAAAGTTATTCTGCGTTAGTGAGGATGTCACTACCGACGCATAACAACTTTTTACAGTGTATGGTTTTCCATACACAACAGTGTTCAACCACATACTATAATAAACTTCTTTACCCTAAATAGCAGACTTTGTTTTTGATGGATAGTCCTAACAACATATTTAACATGTGGCTCAAAAGACAATGTACTATCAAGTATTACACCTGAACACTTAAATCAACTTGTTCAATGGGATCACCACTGAAATCCATAACTGATAATTCAGAATCTCTTTCCATCTTTGGACCAGAAAAAAAAAAAAAAAATTAACTTGTTTTTTTAGAATTCAAAACCATCCTTTTTTGACTATAGCCAATACTGAAAAAATTAAATCCTTTTGAACTCTGCCAACAGCTACCCTGATATTTTGATCAAAGCTAGAAATTACTGTATCATCTGCATATAGTAAAACTTCAGATGATTTACAGGTTTTTGGAATGGAGTTCGAAAATAAAGAAAAAAAGAGGGTCCCATAATTGAGCCCTGGGGAACCCCACACTTAATGGGAAGAGAATTTGAAAACCAACCAAGTATGGACATTTTGTCATCTCTCTCTGAAAAATAATTTGAAAACCAGTTTGAAACAACTTGTGAAAAATTACAATCCAACAAGGACTTTACCAACAGACTATGAGCAACCAGATCGAAAGCCTTTGTGACGTCCACAAAAATAGCTGCCACATGGTGATCCCCATCGATGGCACCATGCATGCAGCAAGGGAACCTCACCAAGGCTGTCTCTGTGTTATGTGAAGCATGAAAATCATTTAGCAAATTAGACTGGCCGAGTCTGCTTTCTGTAGTGAGGATCATTCACTCAGGGCTGAGGGCTTACTGGCAGGCAGAGAGGCCCTAGGCCTGGGGCTTGCTGGCCTATGTCTTAATCCAGCCCTGATTCCAGAGTTTAGCAACTTGTTGAACAGATTTCTTAAACAATCAACTCCTTGCATCCAAAGGTTAAAGCATTCAGACAGCTATAAGAAGCAACAGCAAGGCACAACTCACTCACTTACAGTCATGTACCCTGGTCTCCCACTGCATTTCAATGGGACGGCTGCAAAACACTTCCTGACTTTGTTCCCAATAGGAACTGGTTTGCTATGCAGACCAACCCTAAATAGTATGGACTAGAAGGATTCGTACAGGCCAGTAAATCTGATTATACATGTGAACTTGGTACCACTTAATAAGAAGCATTATTATATACAAAACATCAATGGTGTAAAGAAATATAACAATAAATACCTCTTTTTCAGTTTCCACAAGTCCTATGCAATCCTTCTTTCCGTTACCATGATGTGCTCTCTTCACAACCAAGCGGCGGCCTTCATATATACAGTTGTTTAACAATTTGACAGCATCTTCTACGTTATATTCAGTTCTTAAATCCACAAAGGCAAAGCTATAAAATGTAAACAGGGAATGAAATGATATAGGAGACACCATATGATTTTTGGTTTTGGTAATAAGGTTATTCCTACCAGGGAAAGACTGACTTTGTTATCATAACATCATTATATGGTAGTTATTTTTGTATAACGTCTTTCAGTAACCAAAGTGTTTTGCATTTAAAATAACAGAACTGCAACTGGATAAATAAAATAAATAAATAACAGATAGCTTGCAGAGGTAAATGGGACCCTGAAAAAGGCCTAAAAAGCAGGAATAACTACTTTACCTTCAACCTGCTGTTCAACGGACAGTGCAATTAGTGCAGTGACAATAGAGATCAGAAGCCCTGCTACCGCATTCTGCACCAGCTGCAGGCATCAGATAAAGCTACGAGCTAGGCCTTTGTACAGTGCACTATAGAAGTTGTGGCACAAAGATAGGAATGGGCACACAGACTGGGCTGGCCAATGATGAATCCCAGTGCACCGTGGGGACTCGAAAGAAGAAACCAAAACACCAGCACAAGATGCAGGCTCAAATAAGGTTTATTTATACGGTAAGCAAATTATCTGGCTTCTTCAACTATAATGTGTTAGACTGATATTGTGTCACTAATTTTATTATTCTATTTACTATTCATCTGTTTACTCTGTTCATCAATCATCAGTCAATCAGTGTATTAGTGAGCAAACTTTGAGGAAACCTCTCTTCCGCATTTGTGACCAAGTAGAAACAACATACGATAGTATAAGAAAACATACAACTGTTCATTTAAAAAGCAGATGATGAGAGTATTAGGGAGATTATCTGTAACATTCACAATGTCAGTGTAACCCCCTATCCCAAAGGTGGGTCCACCTGTGACAACTGCGTCCTAAGGCTGGAACTGGTGTTGGAAGCCAGGAAAAGAGTTGCTGTTAATAGTGAATAGGAGTTTCTGACCTTTTTCATTTGGTCATAACTGAAGCAGTCTTTTCTGCACCAGGTTAGGAAAACCTTCCCTAGAATCTGACCGAAGCAGTGCAAGACTGTGGGTGGTGGGGTTAAAAAGGCCTAGAGCAAAGTATACATTTCTTTCTTTTTCAGCTCTCTTGGGCCAGAGCCCCACTACACTGTCTTTCCCTTTGTTAAGACTGGTGAACCTGAACTGGTGCGCACACAGTTTTATAAAGGTTGCATATATGTCCAATGTTGCAGATACTCAAGAAGGAAAAAGGCTAAGCAAACTTTTCCAATATTCTAGTTCCAAACAAGGTAAGAGCCCCATAAAAAACTTAAATACAGGGTCTGGGTATTCTGCTAGTGGGTCTCCTGGGAAGAAATACAAGCAGCTTCAACTACCCTATAAAAACAACAGCAGAGGGAAACATTTGTCTACCCCTGAAATGCCAGCAAAAAAAGTCATTGAGAAAAAAAAAAAAGACAAACAAGGAAAACAGACTTCCAATGTTGTCTCAACAAGCAAAGCATCTCAATTTAACAAAGACATGGATAGGGCCCAGGAAGAATCAACTCCCACAAAAGAACAAGACCCTGCAGACAACTTGGGGAAGAGGGTTTAAACAATTCCACGAATAATACAAAAAATATTCATCCCCACCACCTAACCCGGAGGCCCCTCCTGAATGGGCTACCCAGCTACAGTAATTGCCAAGGTGCAAACAGTTCAAAACTCTGGATAACTTACAGTCTGTTCTTAACACCTTGGAAAATTTGAAGCAATCTCTTTTAAGTATTGAAACAGAAACGGAACATGGCACAAAAAGAATAAATGAACTAGAGAACCAGCAATCTCAGTTAGAAGACTTGGTTAACCCTTTATTTCAAAAAGTGAAGGTTCTACAAAAACAACAAACGGAACTAAAACACAAAATGGATGACTAAGAAAACCGTGCAAGGTGCAAAAACATACGCATTTTTGGGATACTTCAAGATTGGGAGAAAGATCATCTCTCAGAGCAATTATTAAAGAACTTTTTTCATTCCTACTTGGGGGAAGGAACCAAGATTCCTGCCCTAGAAAGACTACACTGGTTGGGGAAGCCTAGGAGGGATTGGGGTCAAGACCAGTAATCATAAAAATGCTAACAACAGAGGGGAAAGACACTTTAATGGCCTCATACTAAGAAACTCTGAATTTTAAATTTAAGGAACAGCAGATTTCGCTGAGGCATGACTTTTCAGGTATCATTTGGGAAAAGAGGAAAACCTTTTTCAAAGTACAACAATTTCTATGGAAGAAAGGGTTTAAGGCATATACAATTTTCCCTGCAAAGTTGAAAGTTTTCCTTAATAATCAAACGGAGTCTGCCAATGAAGCCATTTTGGACTGAAAAAAAAAAAAAAAACTACCTGAACATTTGACTTTCTTTGAAAAGGATTAATAATCCATTTAGAAAATAATCACTGATTGGTTAAAGGGTTCTTTTTTTTTCTCTTGTTCTTCTCTATTTTTTCTTTTTGGGGGTAGATGGTCTCCTGAGGCACGGTGGAGTGTGTGTGTCTGTGGGGGTGGGGGCATGGGTTCACACATTTCGTCCTCATGTGTTTTTGTGGTTTGCCAGACTTTGGTCTATGGAAAAAGCAAGGGAGGGTGGAAGGGAGGGCTAGGGAACAGGAAAAGACAAGAGTCCAGTTTTCTGGACTTCAGTCTATTTGGGAGGTCGTGTCTAGGATTTGTACTGTCTTCTTTATATAAGGTACTGGTACAAATAGTAAAATATATGGATTTATAAGAATTTGTTTTTTCTTTCATTTTCTAAATGGTCTTCCCAATAAAAGGAGCAACATGGAATGTCAGTGAAATTCCCCCATTAAAAGATACAGGATTCTAACTAGAACTAAAAGATTAAAATCTGATGTAGTAATGTTGCAGGAGATTTTTCCTAAACCAAAAAGAAATAGAAAAACTTAAAAAAAAAAAAAAAAAAGTGGCCCGGGTCACTGTATTATTCTTTAAGCCCTATTTCTAAATAAATAGCGCTGGAGTGTTGATTTTTATATCAAAACATTTTTAAGGGTACTGTTCTGGATTATAAAACAGATACACAAGGGCGAATTGCAGCAGTTAAACTTAAACTAGAAGATCACATAATAACTTTCTGTTCTGTTTATGCCTTTTGTTGGATTTACTAACTTTTTAGCAGAAATAACATACCACCCTGTCCCCCAGCCTCCCAGTACTTTCCGGTGCCCCACAGGGCTCCATCCTCGGCCCACTGCTATTTAGTCTGTACCTCAACTCCCTCCCTTCGACCTGTTCTGGTAACATACTCTTATACGCGGATGACGCTGTCCTGTACTCATTCAATCCTGACCCCTATAAACTTAACCAAGCTCTCCAACACTTGTTCAGTGAAGCTGAAAAATGGTTCACCGCCCAACGCCTAATTCTTAATGATAAGACCAAAGTCATGTCTTTCGTGCACCCCCAGAACACCCTTAAGAACTTATGTCCCCAAATTCTCGATACCAACCAGTCCCCAACTGAACAAGTGAGCACCTTTAAATATCTAGGGGTCACCCTAGACCCAGCCCTCAACTTCCACCAGCATATTCATCTCCTGTCCACTGCCCTTAACTCTAGAACTGGCTTACTCTATCGGTTCAAACATTGCCTCACTCCAGATGCCCTCAGGCTCACCATCTCATCCTCAGTCCTCTCTCCCTTCTGGATTACGGAATATTATTATACAGCGCCGCATCCACCTCTGCCCGCCACAGATTTCGGCTCTCACTAAACAAAGCCTGCCGCCTCATTCTCGACTGTGACCGGTATACCCATATCTCCTCCCTTCATAGGTCCACTAACTGGCTCAACCTGGACAACAGGATCAGGGTTCACACCTGCCTAATGGCCAAAAAGATCTCACTTAATCTCTCCCCTCCTGGCCTCTCCTCTGTCATACACCCGGCTACTGTGGTCAAATCCACCGTAGCTCAGGCAAGCCGCTGTTCTTGGTTCCGCGCTGCCTGACCTCCCAATTCCAGAGGACATTTAGCTATAAGGCCCCTTCGTGGACGAACTTGCTGCCCAACCACATAGCCAAGGAAAATAGACTTGGCTCTTTCAAATAGTTGCTCAGGGAGCACCTTCAGTCCTCCAACCCTTGCGACTGCCTTTGATCCCTTCTCCAATGCCTCTTCCTCCCCCTGTGACAATGGCCACTGGCCTGCCTCCCCATCCTATCCCGCTAGTTATCGCTAAATCTAAATGGAATGTCAGCCTTAGTGGAGTCCTTAGGGTCTTTTCTACCCCATTAAATGCACTGTAACTAATTATGTAATTGCCTCTTAGCCTTACTATTGAAATTATTGCAATCCTTTGTTTTATGTACTGAAACTACCTGTAGAATTAACTGCTAGCTCCTTACTGAGTGTCTCTGTACGTCAATGCGTGAGTCAATCTACTGTACTGTAATTATGTTGTCTCTGTACTTCCTTCTTCTAACGTGGAGCCTTTGTAAATGAGTCCTTGACTCAAAGGTCTTTTCCGAAATCCTCAATAAATACATAATGCACAGTTTTGATTGCTCTAACACTGTGATTGGGGGGGGGGGGGCCTAAACTGCTGTCTTATTGATCCCTTGGATTCCACATGGTTTTCCTCGTGGGACAAATATAAAATTAAACACCTTAAGAACTTTTTAGATTCCAATAACCTAATAGACTTTTGAAGAGCACTGCAAGAAGATACCAGAGATTACACTCACTTTTCAGCCCGTCATAAAATGTATTCCCGTTTGGACTATATTTTTATGTCTAAAGCTCTTTTAATAACATCTTTAGCCTCACAAGCTCAAATAGAGCCTACGATGATTTCCAATCACAATATGGTCTCCTATAGGTTGATTACTGATGCCCTCACAAAAAAATCCAATATTTGGAAACTAAATAGCTTTCTTCTCCAGCATCAAGACTGTATAAAAAAGATTAAGGAGGCCACATCTACTTTCATGATTGATAACCAAATTACGAAAGAAAATATAACAAACTGGGATGCATTAAAAGCAACCATTCGGGGTCCCTCAATATCAATAGCTTCCTGGAAAAATAAAATAAGACTACAAAATCAACATCAAATAACGGAACAACTGAAAAAAGCTTGAATTAGAGGTTAAAATGGGAATACAAATAAAATAACCGAGCTCCTTGAATTTAAAAAAATTATTTCATCAACAGAAATTTTTCAAACTAAACATACTTGGGCTAAAAAGAACAAAAATTGGAAACAATACAGTGAACACATAGGGAAAACACTTGCAAGAAGGATTCAAGAACAAGAAAATAAAACTGATACTACCTTAATACAAAAAGCAATGGGCAAGTTTGTATTACTTAAGAAGAAACTGAACAATGATTTTTTTTATTTTTATGCTTCTTTGTACACTGCAGAATGTAACCCTCAGGATCAGAAGGTACTCCACTAGACAATAAGATCCTGGACCAAGAGACTGAAAGTCCCATAACTATACAAGAAATTTACGATACCATATAACAGATGAAAAAGGGTAAATGTCCCGGGCCTGATGGGTTCACACTGGAATTCTATAATACCTTTAAGACAATCTTAGGACCTTGGCTTTTAATACTCTTACCAAATTCAGACTCAGTCTGCTTTGCCGGACTTGTTTAATCATGCCTACATTTCATTAATTCCCAAGCAAGGGAAGGACCTATCTAAGATGGAAAATTATAGACCCATTGCAATTTTAAATACTGATTATAATATTTACACCAAAATAATTAATAACAGAATACTCAAGCATTTAGAGAAAATTATTAATTTAAATCAATCAGGCTTTAGTCCAGGAAGGTCCATTCAATCTGGCCTTAGAAGAGTCCAGTTCGCAGTGGAGTATCTTTTCAACTCAGTGACTTGGCTTTATTTTTGTCTTTGGATGCAACCAAAGCATTTGACATGTTAGAATGGAGATACTTATATCAAGCAGTGAGAAAATTCAATTTTCCATCTCAGTTTATTAGATATATCCAGACCTTATACAGTAAACCTTGCGCCCAAATTAAAATCAATGGACATCTTTCTAATACTTTTTGACTTTACTGGGGTGTCTGTCAAGGCTGCCCCTTGTCGCATTCATTATTTCTGACTGGAAGTGAATTATTACTAAAAGAAATTCAGGCAAATCAGTCAGTGGTGAGCATTAGGATTCCCCCAATGGAACGTAACTTTAACTCATACACAGACGATATTCTCTTGCTGGTACAAGAACCTGAACAAAGTTTAAAAGAATTAATGCGGCTGATCAAAAGATTCTCCTGTTTAACAGGGTATAAGATTAACGAGTCAAAATCAGTAATGGATCCCTTTAATATCCCTAATCCTGAAATTTTTAAAACAATAATTAACACTACAATTCAAAAGGCAAGATTGTCTTATTTAATAATAAAGAAGATTGGTATAAAGAAAATTTTGAGGATTTATATCAAACATTAAAAATAAAATTTGCAGGTTGGAGTAAATTTCCTTTATCAATTTGGGGGAAAGTTCAATTAATTAAAATGGACGCGGTTCCAATACTTTCCTATAGATTTCAATCTATTCTATTTCCAATTCAGTCCAATTGGTTTAAGAAAGTAAACAAACTGTTTAGTTGTTTTATCTGGAATTCTAAAACACCAAATTTCTTGGAAAAAAAGCTGTGCATGTCCAAAGAAAACCGGACTAGCCTGCCCAGACATACAATATTGTTATTGTGCTTTTATCACCAAATTGCTTCTGAACTGAGCGTTTAAAGATATAAATTTGGAGTGGGAAAATCAAAATTTGAATACGCAATTTAATGAACACTATAACATAAACAATTTGACTTTTTTGTCCTCTCAAGGGACCAAATCTAAGTCACTCATTATCAAAAATGTATGTCTGGTTTTCAAGAACTTTCTTAAGATTAAATGGTCAATATCTAAATTCCCCTTGAATGACATCTGGAATAACCCAAATTTTACTCTTCAAGGCAAACTAATATTCAGGGAATCATGGCTACAACAAGGAATTAAGAAACAGGAAGATACGTTTCCAAACGGATCGAAGCTACTTTGGGAGGTCTTTAAATATAGTCTAAGAAATCAAGATAGTTTTTTCTTTTATCAATTTAGCACAAAAAAGACCATCAAAGATGGGAAAGGGCCCCCGACAATAACTTGTTGGAATCTGATTTGGAAAAAAATGTTTAGTTCTAAGCCTCTAACCAAGAAATTATACGCATGGACACTAGTTAAATTTCATAAATCCCCCTTGGTGATATACAAAGATACAAAACTAAAATGGGAAAAGGAGATGAATCAGCAGATAACTGGGGAGCAATGGCTGATGATTAATCTCAAATGTAGATGTATAAATAAACAAGGGATAGAAATATCCAGTTTAAAATCATCAATCGAGCTTATTATACTCGATATAGACTCTTTAAAATGAAATTAACAGATTCCAACAACTGTTGGCACTGTTAACTACCAGCAGCAGACTTTATTCATATGTTTCGGGAATGTACACGAAGCAAAGACTGGTGGGAACAGTCCTTCTCCCTCTTAATAAATTTAGGTTTTCAGTTGGGAAATTGGAATAACTACTCACTGGTAATAATGGAGACGTACAACCAACAGCAGATACATAAAAAGCACAAAATAATTTTTAAAGCAAATATAATGTCCGTTAAAATATTAATTTTAAAATATTGGAAATCTTCTGGGGTCAGTCTGAGATTCCCAAAACTGGAATGGAAACAGCTTTTTCTAAGCGCATTATACAATAACAATTATTTCTCTGATTATAATTTGGTATGGCCGTTTTATAATAAGAGGTTGGAGGACTGGGCCAAAAATGATTTTCTGTTCTGATGATTTCACCTAGGTTTGATCCACCGGTTTTAATTATACTTGTAAAATGATGTTATCTTACTTGTAGATACAAAGTACCATATGTCCCAGTTATATCTGTTTTTTGTAAACTTTGTGGAATATGTCTTAATAAAAGTATTTTTTTAGGAAAAAAAAATGCTGCGGAATCCCTTTCTGTTCCTGTATGCCTCCTCATGGGCAGCAGGGCGTGAGGATGGCAACGTGTGTCACATCGATGGCACCGCATACATTCAGCATGCCGTGCATGGCATAGAAATACAGGTTACTCACCTGTAACAGGAGTTATAGGAATGGTATATGTTGTTCATCCACACTTATTGGCAGGTATCCTTGCCGCTTTAAATCTTGCCGGAAGGTCTTCAAGCTGGCTCCTCCCACCCACCCGGGTGGTATAACTCTCGGCTCCGCCCCATGACGCCAGATCTGGCCCGCTGGAAGCTCAGGTTGTGCGTCGAAGCCGGGGAGGTCGGGTGGGTCGTGTGGATGAACAACATATACCATTCCTAGAACTCCTGTTACAGGTGAGTAACCTGTATTTCTAGGGACATGGATATGTTGTTCATCCACACTTATTGGCAGACTCCTAGCGGTTCTCCGGGAGGAGGGAGGCAAGACGCACACCCCTTAATACTTACTTGGGAAAGAGACTGGAGAACCGAGGCCCCAAAACCAGCATCCCGGCGTGACTCAAGGTCGATGTGGTAATGGGTAATGAAGGTGTTTGCTGACTTCCAGGTAGCAGCCCTGCAGATTTCCTGGATAGGGGCGTCCTGGAAGCAGCCACCGATGCAGCAGTATGGCGGGTAGAATGAGCTCTTATCCCTCTGGGAGGCTCCATGCCCGTCAACTTATAGCAGAGATCTATGCAGGAGGTGACCCACCTGCTTATCGTCCGCTTGGCTGCAGGTCTGCCAGATACTGACTTCAGCGTGGTGACAAACAGCTAGCGAACCTCTCCCAATTTCAACCGGCGCTCTTTGTAGTAGGGAGCGCCTTCTAGGGTCCAAAGTATGGAGCCTATATTCGGCCTCCGAGGTGTGATTGGGGTAGAACACCGCAGAGTCAACACCTGGTTAAGGTGAAACTCCCACACCACCTTCGAAGGAATTTCGGTGGGGCGCAGGACAACCTTGTCCCTGTGGAAGACCAGATAAGGAGACTCGATGGAAAGCGCCTGGAGCTCTCCCATCCTTCTGGCTGACGTGATAGCCACCAAGAAGGCGGTCTTCCACAACAGGTGAGAGAGAGCACACCTGTGCATAGGTTGAATAAGCTTGCCATGAGCTTTGCCAATACCAGCAGTAGATCCCACGGAGGTGGGGTTCCGCACTGGAGGGGAAATGTGATCAAGGCCTTTGAAAAAGCGCCAGACCACCTTCTCCTGCGCCACCGACTGCTTCCCGGCCCGCGCCCGGTAAGCAGAGATGGCTGCCAGGTGCACCCTTAGGGTCGTCGACCTAAGCCCTTGATTAGAAAGGGACCATAAATAGTCCAAGATGCTTGCCAAGGAACAGGAGGAAGGGTTCAAGCCCTTGCCCTGACACCAAATGGAAAACCTTTTCCATTTGAAGGCATAGCATTTTCTGGTCGACTCCTTACGGGACGCCTCAACTACATTGAGGACCTCGTCGGAAGACCCAAGCCTGGAACTCTAGCCGCTCAGGAACCAGGCCGTCAGGTGCAGGGATTGAAGGTCCGGATGGAACACCTTCCCCTGATTGACTGAGAGCAGGTCCGGGCGAGCTGGAAGCTGCCGGGGAGTCCTGGAGCTGAGACTGAGGAGATCTGGGTACCAGAACTGGCGAGGCCAGTCTGGGGCTATCAGAATCACCTGCGCCTTGTCCCTCCTCGCCTTGAGAAGCACCTTGTGGATCAAGGGAAATGGGGGAAAGGCGTAGAAGAGGCCAGGGGTCCACTGCCTCGAGAAGGCATCCCCCTGCAGCGAGCCCTGCTGAGGGGGGCGGGCATGGAACAGTTTCAGCTTCGCGTTCTCCCTGGAGGCAAACAGGTCCACCTGAGGTGTGCCCCAGTGGGAGAACAGATACTGCACTACCTCCGGCAGGAGAGACCACTCGTGGGATGCAGCCCCTATCCGGCTCAGGGTGTTGGAGGCTCCTGCCACATGAATGGCTAGGAGATCCGCCTCCAGGCTGCGTACGAGTGACCAAATGCGGAGAGCTTCCTTGCATAGAAGCATGGAGCGCGTCCCGCCCTGGCGGTTTAGATAGTACATGGTCGTGGTGTTGTCCGTCTGGACTCGGACCACTTGACCCCGGAGGAACGGAGCAAAGGCGGTGAGAGCTAGGCGGACTGCTCGGAGCTCCAGCAGGTTGATGTGGCATCGGGACTCCCGCGAGGACCAGAGGCCGTGGGCCGGTGTTCCCCCAGATGGGCACCCCAACCCATCAGAGAGGCATCGGTCGATAGAGAGACCGTCGGCTCGGGGCGGACAAACGGGATGCCCTCCTGCAAATGGCCTGGAACGATCCACCACTGGAGAGCGTTCCACATCCCCTGTGTCACCGACACAAGCTGGTCCAAAGGATCGCAGCATTGTGACCACTGGCTGGCCAGTCCCCATTGAAGGGGACGCATGTTCCAGCGGGCCCAACGGACCACGCTGGTGCAGGCCGCCATGAGACCCAGGAGGCGCAGGAAGTCCCGGGCAGGCACAATTGCCCAACCAGAAATGATTGGGCAAAGGAGGAAAGAACCTCGGCCCTGTCCGCCGGGAGCCGAGCTCTGGCTCGAAGAGAGTCGAGCTGCGCCCCGATGAACAGAATCACCTGCTTCGGCTCGAGTTCCGACTTGGCCTCGTTGATAAGGAGGCCCTGAGTTGAGAGCGAGATCTGGAGGGCCAGATCTCTGGACCACTCCACCTCCTGCCTGGAGGAGCTGCTATCAGCCAGTCGGCCAGGTAGAGTACACCGGACCCCTCGGCGCGCAGGAATGCTGTCACCACTGCCATGCATTTGGTGAAGACCTGGGAGCTGGAGACAAGCCGAAGGGCATGGCTTGGAACTCGAAAGGATCCTTCCGCTCGGAAGCGAAGGAATCTCTGGTGAAGACGGAGCCGGATAGGGGCGTGAAAAAACCGTCCTGCAAATCCAGAGAACAGAACCACCGCCGCGTTCAAGGATGGTATTATCTGAGCCAAGTGACCATCCTGAAGGTTCGAGACCTTAGGAACTTGTTTAGGTCGTGTGGAGTGAGAATGGGGCGCCAACCCCGTCCACTTCGGAACCAGGAAGTACCTGGACACAAACCCTGGGTCTGAAGGAGGGTCCTCCACCTCTCTTATCACCTCCTTCTGGAGGAGGAGAGCGATGTCGGCTCGACGAGCCGCCAGCGAGGCTGGGGACCCCGAAGCCCCCCGAGGGGCGACGGCTCTGAAGGGCGGTGCCTGCTCGAATTCTAGAGGCAGGCCTCTTCCCATCACCTCCAAAACCCACCTGTCCGTGGTAACAGCGGACCAGGCGGAACGGAAGTGCCGGAGCCGTCCCCCCACGGGGGGACCCAGGGGTAAGGTGACGGGGATGGGGGCGACACCCCTCAGCCCGTCACTGGGCAGGCTTGGAGGAGGGACCAGCCGAGGGACCTCCTGGGCCTTTTCCTCCCTGCCTCCTGTTAGAGGAAGCCGGCGGCTTGGGTTTGGGATGCCAAGGCCGAGCCTGCTGGCCCTGACGTTGCTGGGCCGGGCGCGCCGGGCGCTAGGGGACGAAAGGCTTAGGCTGCGGTTTGCGGCCTTTGTCCTTCTGAGGAAGAGACCGAGTCCAAGGTAGCATTGGACTTCTCGATCCTCTGCAGGTGACCTTCCACCCAGGGCCAAGAGGTCAGTCCCAAAAGGAACATCCGCCAACTTGTGCTGGGTATCCAGTAAGGTGTATATCCTCAGCCAAGCCCTTAACATAGCCACTGCGGCCACCACCGACCTGGCACATGAGTCCCCAATATCCAAAGCAGTCTGGAGCTGCTGTTTGGCCACTGCCCTGCCTGGTCCCGCACCTGCTTGACCGTAGTCTGCAGATCGGGGGAGATGAGGAATGACCTCATCCAGGGAGCCCAACAGGGCATGAGAAAAATGTGCCATGAGGACGGCCGAACTGGCCTGATGAAGGCCGAGAGAGGACGCAGCATAGACTTTTCGCCCGACATAGTCCAGTTTCTTGGATTCCTTGTCGGGAGGTTTGTCTACATCCCTGGCGTTGCCGGCGCGCCGGAAAATGCTGTCGGTAACCAACCCCTCAGCAGAGGGGTGCTCCGAAAAACCGGACAGGGAACCGGTAGGGACCGCATACTTCCTGGCCATCCTGGCCGAAGGCGCAGGACAGGAAGCAGGGCGCTGCCAAAGCTCCAGGGCCGGACCCACTATGGCCTCGGCCACTGGAAAGGCCTCCGTTGGAGAATCCCCTCGGTCCAGGATCTCCGTGAGGGGATATCTGGCCCGTTTGGAAACGGGTTCGAGCTTCATCCCGGTGGACTCCGAGATGAGCCGAAGCAGTCCTAGGAAGGACGACGGGCTATCGTCCATTGACTGACCTCCTGAGGACTCCAAGTCCAGTCGCTTGGAGAAAAAGGAGGAATTATCCTCGGACTCAGACAAGTCCTCGAAGAGCTGCCTATGGCCTGAGCCACCCTCTACCTGCCGAGGGGGTCGGGAGTGAGGGTAACCGACAGCCGATGGGGTAGACCCTTAGCCGACCGAGAATCCCTGGTCGGAGCCCCAAATAGTGGCTGTGGAGGCGGAGGTTCCACCGGGTGGTTTTGGCCGAACAACCGGCCTGGGTACAGGCTCCTCGGATAAGTCGAGGGTTGTGTCGGCGCTCGGTGACAGCCACTTGATGGCGGGGAGGCGACTCGTCGGCTTACTCCCGGTCAGGAGGAGCTGTTGCCACGAGGTCTCGTACCGTCGTATAAACTACGCCTCCTCCCGAGGAGGAGGAGGATGAGGATGAGGACGAGCGGCGACGCCGCTTACCGTGGTGCCGAGACCGAGACCGCCTATGACGGCGGGATCGGCTGGACCGCGAAGAAGTCCGAGACCGAGAGCCTCGGCTCTTCCGAGGTCGGTGCGGGGAAGTGTTGGCAGGAACCGGCACTCCCTTCGGCTCGGAGGGTTCATCCGAGGGCTCCGGAACCGGAGGCACAGGCAAGCCCACGGGATCCTCAATTCCCCCCGGGGGAACCGGGGAGAGAGGAATCTCGGCTTCTATAGGCGACAGCCCATCCAACGGGTCGAGAAAAATCTCGACTTAGTCGGCAGGAGTCTCGTCAACTGACCTGGACGGGGCACCGTGAGGCCAGTGGCGAAGCGAGCGATCGACGACCCGAAGTCGGACGACTGGGGAGGGACCTTTCCCGCTCCCAAGGCGTCCAACAGAGGATTTACCTTGTCCTCGTTTTGGACCGAGAAAAGGTCCAGCAGACGCTGGCCCTTCTCCCTTAGTGGAGAGGGACAGACAAAGCTCCTAAATGAAGCTGTATAGGAAGAACCCAGAAGCGGGATAAATGCGCGGCCGAGGAAGAATCTGACCGTCGCCTCCTCTTGAGGCGATCATCTGCTCGAGCTGATCCGCCGAGCCTGCCGCCTTGGAGACACCGCCGACCGGGCCTCCTTAGACTTTACCGAGGAAACGCTTCTCGGGGACGCCCACTTGCACGGGCAGCACGGTCTTCGAGGGCGTGGGCGAGAGAAGGAAGAGCACAGGTCGCAATCCTGCGGGTGGTGCTCAAGGCCTAAACAGTGAACACCGTGGAGTGTGGATCCGTCCGAGACATCTTCTGCCCGCAGGGGCATCTCCGAAAACCGGGAGTCGATTTGTCCATCGCAGCCGCGAGGGATCGAAGACTGAAGTCTTTTTAGCAAAAAACTTTCAAATTCGCAAAACGGAATAAATAGGAACCAGTCGCAAACGCAGAGCGTTAAGGAGGGAACCTGAGCTTCCAAGCGGTAAGGAAGATCTGACGTCATGGGGCGGAGCCGAGAGTTATACCACCCGGGTGGGTGGGAGGAGCCAGCTTGAAGACCTTCCGGCAAGATTTAAAGCGGCAAGGACACCTGCCAATAAGTGTGGATGAGCAACATATCCATGTCCCTAGAACACCTTCGTCGCCCTGTCCTCCGCGGGAAGGCGATGTGCACTCCTACATGCTGTATGAGGGTGTCCATCACCCGTGCCATGGCCCTGGAGACAGAGGACTGGCTCACACCAACTGCGTCACCGGTGACATGCTGGAATTACCCCGTAGCATAGTAGCCGAGGGCACACAGCTCCTGCATTTCCACCAACATGGCACATGACTGGCGTGTCTGTGGCTCCACCGCCCCATGGATGCACTCACACTGTTCACGGTAGGCAGAATCGCTCGATGCAATGTGTGTTCTACATTGCCGAGGTGTCTATGCGGGCGTGGAACATGTGTAGTCGGTGTCGTCGTGCCTTCCTTTATTCTGCTAGCTCCTCCAGTAGATGGATGTGCATTAGCATGCCCGGACACATCTCGTGACTGTGATATGTCGATCTCTGAAGCACTGCCCCGTGCTGCCACCGTCTCTTGTACCGAGATCCTCCCAATGGACTGTCCATGCATGGGTGTGGCAATGCAGTGGGGGCACATATTTCATCACGTGCCACCGCCACATGCAGTCTGTGTCAGTGCATGCTGTAGGCATCATGGCGGGGTAGACGGTCGGGCACAGGGCCATGTTACCTTGGCACGTTTTCCATGTTGCAGAGCATGATTATGCGGACAGTGGTTGCTACAGCGCCCAGTGGGCCAGCAGGGCTTCTGACAGGGTGAGTGGCGTGTGCTGTGGCTGTCCATCTGGCAGTGACCTGTGTGCTCATGTATCTCCTCTCCCCTGCACAGGACCATGGTGGGATACCTGCCAGACTGGAGCTGACCCTACAGGTCCAGCCAGATGGTGCGCATGTGATCATGCAGTCCAGGGCGGCACAGCATCAGCGGTTCAAGGAGTGGCTGCCACGTTATATGATCCTGAAGCGGGGAGATCTGTACTACGAGGATGATGACTACAGGGCCTGGGACATCTATGTCCTTTCCCTGGTAGGTATGCCTGCACGTGCCCTGTGTGTGTCGACTGGTGCGTGGGACTGTTGCTGTACTGATGTGCCTCTCTTTCCCTTTCAGCATTACCGTGGACCCGTGAGGAGGATGGTGCTACACCTCGGAGGGAGGCGGTCACCATCAGAAGAGCCGGGGGATGAGCTGGACAGTGGTCGTTCAACACTGACACAGCCCTGGCCACCACAGTCTTAGGGGATGCTTGCCGGACAATATCTGACTGTGTAGTCTTTGTAGGTCCTGACCATGGCTGGGGATGGCTGTGCGGTGGCCATGGAGGGGTGGATTGGCATACCCTGTCCTGCATGTGGTGGACTGTTTGCAGCCCTGGGGGACCGGCTGGCTGTGCATCAAGGTGCCTGTGGGCACTGTGCAGGCCGTGGGGGGCGAGGTACCTGCTGTTTGCTGTTGTTGCCTGCAGGGATGGCTGGGGCGGATGTTGCTCAGTTGTGTTCTATTCTATTCTATGTTACCCCTACATGTCCAGATGGGGTGGGCAGAATGATAAGAGATCTGGATAAACTAGCAAAATGGCCAGAAGAGTGGCAACTGCGATGTAATGCAAAGAAGTGCAAGATCATGCACATAGGGAAGAGAAACCCTGAAGCCACCTATAGGCTGGGAGGGGAGTTGCTAGCAGTCACAAAGGAAGAAAGAGACTTGGGCATCATCACCACCGATGACCTGAAATCATCTAAGCAGACCTCTAAAGCAGTAGGTAAGACTATGAGGATGTTAGCGTGTATTAGTAGGGGTATCACAAGTCATAAGAGGGAGATAATAATCCCTCTTTACAAAACACTGGTTAGGCCCTATCTGGAGTACTGGTGCAGTACTGGAGGCCACACCTTCACAAGGACATTAACCAAACTGAGGCAGTCCAGAGAAGGGCAACCAAAATGGTGCAGGGACTGCATCAGAAGACATATGAGGACAGACTGATGGAGCTCAATATGTATACCCTTGAGCAAAGGGGGGGGAGAGAGGTGATATGATCGAAACATTCAAACACCTTAAGGGCAATAACAAGGTGAAAGAGTCCAACATGTTTAAATATAAGGACAAGAGGACACAGCATGAGATTAGAGAGAGGCCGATTACAGGGGAATTTGAGGAAATTATTTTTCACAGAAAGAGTGGTGGATGCATGGAACGGCCTACCTCAGGAAGTGATGACTATAAATACAGTGCAGGGCTTCAAACAGGTATGGGATAGGCATAAGGGAGCAATACAGATGAGTATGAACAGATAGGCCACTGACAGAGCAAAGGCCGATGGCACACTTATAAGGTAGAAAAAGAAATGGGCAGACCGGATGGGCCTTGCGGTCCTTATCTGCCGTCAACCTCTATGTTACATGTAATAAAGGTGCCCGTTTTCCACCCTTGTGTGTTTGTCTTCGGGGGGGCAGGCCTTGCTGGTTGGGGTTGCCAGTCCGGGGGGGGGCACTCTTGGGCATGTGTGTGTGCTGACCTGCTTACATCTCAGACCTGTAGCCCTTCTACCCGGTTCGTGGGGTGCACCTCACGGGGACACGGATCCATTGCCAGGGCACATTGTACACAGTGTTGTGTATTACCTCCCGGCGTTGCCGGGTTGTGCTTCCATGTTGGATGCCTCTGTTGTGGCTCGTGCCATGTCATGTCGCCTGGCATCCTCGCTGTTCTGTTCCCCCATGGGTGTTCTGGCGGGCCCCGGGGAGGCGTGTGCTGGCGCAGTCAGGGGCACCCCTGTCATTCCGGGTGGGTGGTGCGCTGCTCCAGTGCCACCGGTGTCACGCTGGTGCAGGCTTGCAGCCATGCCAGTGTGCCATCTGCATGTGGCACTGGTTTGCCGTGTGGACGGTGCCGCATGACACGTGTGCCGTGTGGCCGTACAGTGGCACACGTGGGTGGCGGTTGTTCCCATGGTGCAGTGTACCTTTGCAGGCGCTGTGCCATAGTGCTCCCGGTGTGCCTCCGCAGCAGGTGTGCTGGCATATCTGTGCCTGGGTGGCTGCATGTCACGTTGGCCTGTGTGGCCTCCCATGTGGTGTTGCACAGCATGCTACACCACCTTTTTCATTGCGTATCCTGTGCATCGCTATCTGCATGGTGTTCCACTGTGCAGGCCGTCGTGCATGCATGCGGCATGTGCCTACACATGTGTGTGGATGGCCACGCCCCCGCGTATCGGCAGGGCAGTGTGTTGGCGTACCGCTATGTATGCCTGTCGCATGCCCGCTACGCACCTGTCGTGCATGCTGCTGTGCGGTGGTATGCTTGTCGGGGTGATGTACCGCTTCCGCACCTGCACTACGCACCGCGCATATCCGTTGTGCATAGGGCCCATTATTAGCAATTTGCTCTAATTGGTACAAAAGTGTTTGAGACTGCAACTGAAGTGTGGGTGCTGGTACTAGTGTGTCTCAATGTGGTGTCCAGAAGTTGTTGGGGAGAAGGGCTGGTACTGCATCCCACGGCACAGTATTGTACTTGTTATCAGATCCACTAATTTCTTCTCTGGGTGGAGGCACCATGCTATTCCCCTTACATTGCACCCTCCACCCCCCCAACCCCGGAACTAAACTCCAAGGAAGGAGTTTAACGAGCCCAGGGCCCTCAACGTTGCTTGGGCCCACAGGTGCAAGGAAGGGGTAGTAACCAAGAAAGTAACATTTATACCATCTGCAAGTCAAACTGGTTACATCTGTGGAGGCACCACTGGAATCTCCCATTTACTAGCTTGACACATCTGAGACTGCTGGAAGAGTGCCCACTGCCCAGAGTGAAAGTTGAAAAGTTTTGGAGAAATTCAAGATGGCATTTAAGAAGTTGAAGTATGGTGTTTGCAACAAGGTTTGAATCCAAATAACATTACTGGTCAGTAACATCCCCCCAGGAGGGGACAACTCTGAACTGTGGTCTATGTTGGAATGTGTATTGTCTGGTCTTGGTAGAATGAAAATACAGCACGTGGTACGTGTGCTTGAGAAACTGAAACTGGAAAAGATCTTACTGTTGTTAAATTACCTGCATCCTTCATGCCTATGAAGATGTGGTTCGGCACCTTATACAGCAAGGGGAGCACTGCAGATTGTTTGCCTGGACTACCGTCCGCAGTGAGCTGGGGGAGAAAGTAAGGAAACTTCTAGAACAAAAAGGCAAATTGGAGAAATATTTGAAAGATCTGTTGCATGTGGATGGGCAGGAAAATTCTCAAGCAACTGATTTTTTTGGATACTGTAGAAAAATTGATACAAAATGTACGACTGCCTGCATAGAAAGCTTCAGCCTTTTTTTGGCATGAAATCGACTCCAACTGGGGAAGACGACTCTGATACATGGACTGACCCAGCCATCCAGTTAATGCAAGATCTTCAATGTTCTAATGCTGACAAAAAGTGCAAACGGGAGTGTCTCTGTGGTCCTGCTTCAGATGCAATTGTTGCCTTCAGTGCTACCAACTCAAATGTGTCTGCTAAGTTATTTAGCTATTTTGGAATGGATGTCTGGCCATGTACAAAAGCCTGGCACTCTCCTGACAATGTTATCTTTGACCAAGCAGCATGAAGGGAACAGCTGTCCGACTTTCTGATGTGGCTGAAGAAAGCTGTGCAAAGAGCTTAAAAAAAAGATGCTTGACACCCAAGTAACACCATGGACAATTCCCCTGCTACTCAAGTATTAGATGGAGCTGTGTACTCTGATCAAATCCAGCTGAGGGATCGCATGGTCAAGCTGCCACCCTAGGATGAGCTTATAGAAAAAGTGTGAGATCAGGAAGACATATTTAGAGCCATGACTCCCTAACATGCAACTGGGATTGCCTCTGTGACCACTCCTACAGGGGCAAGTAATAAAGAACTGCTAGAATGGACTAACAAGCTGACACAAATGGAGATGAAGGCCTTCCGATGATGTGATGGAGCGGGAACCAGCTTAACTTACTAATGCTCTGCAAACCCCCTAATATAACCTTCATTTAAACTGCTTTTCTAACAACAAAAAACATGCAGTACAGACAGGAGAAGTACATAGTCCACGGTGAAGATCAGGAAGCAGAATTTCACTGCCATGCAGATGGATGCTGCTGGATCATCCTCTACAGCCTCATGGCCCACACCACTCGGGACTCGCAAACCCGAGCTCTTACTCCTCGCTCATCCAAAGAAGATGTGGAAAATATTATGGCTCAGCTCATCTCATTCAGTGCTGACATGAAGCACTCTATGTCAGACATCAGATCGGCGATTGGTACCCTGACTACCAGAGTACACAAAGCAGACAAACAGATTAGCTCCATGCACGACAGGCTGAGTAAACTGGAGCAGGCAGTGGTTTGGCCTTCCTCTACCCAGCAGCATAATACAAGAAAGGTAGGAGGATGCCGAAAATCATGCTAGAAAGAAAAATATTAATTTATATGGCATGCCAGAAGACTCAGAAGGCACCAATTTGGTAGAACCTCTGGACTCCTTTTTCCACACTGTATTGGAGTTGGCACAGGGCTATAAAACTGACACCAAGTGCACCCACAGGGTCATCAGGCCCCAAGTCACACTCCACAGAAGCCAGACTATGCTCCATAACTGTCCACTTTACCAGCTGGTTAAAGAACATATTCTGCAGACTGCCTGGTGGTGCAAGGCAGTTCGGTCCAGCACACATTTTCTTCAATAACGATTACCCTTTGGCAGTAATGAAATGCTGCTAGGAGTATATCCCCATAATTCAAGTCCCTCGCAAGAAACATATCAACTTCAGATCTTCCTACCCTGCTTTATTTGTGGCCCAGCTCCTGTATGGAAAGCGCATCTATCAACTGGCCTCGGAAGCTCTACAAGATCCATAGGAGAAGAAGTATGTGGAAGCAGGAGGTCTGCAACAGTGAGCTCCCCATCAGGAACCCTCCATGAGACATCAGACGACAGGCGGGACTGAGGAGGAGTCGCAAACAGCATGACCTCAACACTATTGCTAATACTGTGCAATAAATGAGGGATATAAAGAGCGATACTGCCGGCTCTGCCACTTACAGCTGAAATCACCACCATTCAGGTCAGCTTATTCTTTTCCCTATTAGGCACTAGTGAGGATGGGGTGGGGTGGGGCAGTTGACAAGTAAGCTGTGACGATGCCTTGCGGACCATCTGGTCTGTGCTCAATGGCATTGTATCTTACCCTAACCTTCCCTGGCATTTGATTTATGGCAGGTGGAGGTGTATATATAGAAGACATTTCTTCCTACTTACCGCAATTTCATTTTCTGTTAGCTCCAACATTGTCAATGGGTAATCATAACAACTGGGTATTTTATTTTATTTATTTAAAAGTTTCACCAGGAAGGCATGGTGAGCAAATTGCTCATTTCCAGAGGCGTCCTGGGGGAAGGGTACGTAGGATCAAGTGCAGCTATGCACGGTGTTACAGAGTGTAAATGTGCTATGCAGATAACACTGGTTACAAGGGATTAGATGCACAAAAGAATGGCTACAGAGGATAATTACATGAGGACCAAAAGCAGTCATACAATAATTAGAAAGACACATTGATCTTAATTTTACAGCACACTGTCAAACTAAGATAAGTGCTTAACAGGACTATACTCCCTACTGGCAATGGGGAGGTGGGGGGCAATTGGATTATATAGGCAGCTCAGAGTCAGGGGGGTTAGGAGCAGTTGCATGTTGGGGGCTGAGGGCGCATGAGTGAGACAGAGAGTACAGCAAGGCTGCATTACGAATATTGTCAGGAGTGAATTCCAGAGTTTGGGGAACCGGTAGGAGGAGGGCCTGGCCAGCTGAAGTGGACCTGTGGGGTACGACGAGAGTGCACACATCGCTACTCCTGATGGAGTGGGGAGAAGAGAATAGGGACAGGAAGTAGGAAGGTAGCACATCGAGCGAGTACTTGCCAGTGAAATTGATACAGCATAACAAACACTGGTCAGAGAGGGAAGGGAGAGCAACAGATTGATATAAGGAGCAGTGGTGAGTGCGGGGTGGGCAGTTTAGGGCAAAGTGACAGAAGGAGTGGAAGAGAGTGTCCAGTCTGGATAAGGTCTTTTTAAGGGCAGCACTGCAGACTATGTCACCGTAGCCAAAAGTTGGAAGGATCATTTTCAGCAGAATGTCTCTACAGGCTGGGCAAGGGGATGCATTCACACTTCCGGTACAGTGTACCTAGTTTGAGTAGCAATTTTTTGTTACTAGCATCTATGTGACCAGAGGAGTCAAGATGTTTGTCAAGCCAGATCCCAAGGTACCTAAAGCAGGCAGAGTCTTTCAACGTACACCCATCTATAGAGTGTGAAAGGAGGGGGTGGAGGGGGGGCCTAAAGAGTCTCTGCCTAGTGCCAAAGGTCATGGAGACTGTCTTCTTGGCGTTTGGAAAAAGTTGGTTGGTTCATAACCACAGTTGGACATTACTGAAGTCCAGCTGCAAGGTGGACTCCACCATGGAAGCAGAAGGACCAGAGACTTACAGGACAGTGTCATCCATATACATGTGAATGGATGTAGATGTACAGGCCAAGGGAAGATCATTTAGAAAAATGGAGAAAAGAATCGGGCCAAGGACTACGCCTTGTTGGACTCTGGTGTGGATGGGGAAGGGTGAGGAGAAAAAGTCCCCGATTCTGAATAATTGCGATCTGCCCATCAGGTTGGATTTGAACCAGTTAGTGGCAGAGATGGACATCCCAGTGGCAGAGAGTTTGTCCAGAAGGAGGGTGTGGGAGACAGGGTGGAACACTTTTGGCTAGGTCGACAAAGACAGCAGATGTGATCAGCCCCTGGTCAATACCTGTTAGGTTGGAGTCAATAAGCTGGAGGAGAGAGGTGGAAGTGGAGTGTTTTCTTTTTTGGAATCCGGACGGGAAAGGGGGGGAAGAAGGAGGAGGAGTTGAGATGGGGGGCCAGTTGGGCTAGAAACAAGTTTTCCTGTAATTTGGCAAGGATAGGAAGGAGGGAGATGGGGCGATAATTGGCCGGTGAGGTGGAGTCATCACCTTTATGAAGAGGGATTACAGTGGTGTGTTTCCAGGCATCCAAGACAGCGGCAAGTCTGAAAGAAAGATTTAGCAAAGCTGCAATACAGTAAGCTATGGCAGGGGCAGACAGGTAGAGCAGTTTAGCGTCAAGGCCACCAGGGCTTTTACCTTCAGATGGGCTTAAAGCTAATAATGCCTTGAGCGCTGTAGAGGGGGAGATAGGGTAGAAACAGAAAAGCATGTCAGGGGGGCATGGGGGGAGGGTGGAAAAGAGGGAGGAGATTAAGTTTAATGTTTCAACCCAACGGGGTGCAAAAGCAACCCCTACTGGATGGACCTGGTAACCTGCAAATGGCAAAATAGGGTGTCAGAATAATCACGTGACCTGGTCACGTGATTTTGGTGGCCTACAAGGGCAGGGATTGCCCAGGATTGGAAGGGCAGCCGCCGGACTAGCAGAGGCGGGCCTGCAACCAGTCTGTGCACTCCTGAACCATACCTGCCCCATGGATTTGTGGCAGCCGTTCTGGTAGTGCAAGAGAGAGCGTAGTCCCATCTTGCTCTCACGACCCAAGAGCAGTGCTGTCTGAAGCCTGCAAGGTAAAGGGAACAAAGGAAGGTAAAAGCGGGAGAGGGAGTAGTTGGAGGGGGAGGGCAACAGGGGACAGGCAGGCCCAAGAACTCCACAATCAAATGGTAGCAAAATACAACAGTTCAGCAGTATAATAAAAGCATTACAGTCCCCGATATCTCGATATGCAGAGACCCCTTAAAGTAACCACCCAAACTCGGCCACAACAACAGTCCTGATATGCAGCGTCTTAAGGGGACACTGCAAACTGGCCCAAAACAGGCGCACAGGAATCTTCAGAGACCCTCAACAAAATCAATCACCCTTGTCCCTCCAACCGTTAAACAGAAAAACAAAGTACACCGATCTGTGCATTCCTGGTCTGTACCTGCGCCGTGGAGCCACAGGAGCTGTTCTGGTAGTGTGGGGGAAGAGTGTGGTCCCAGCTTGCTCTCATGAGCTGGGAGCTGTGTCGTCCGAAGCCTGTGCCGTGGATCTGCAGGAGACATTCTGGTAGTGCTAGGGAGTGTGTGGTCCCAGCTTGCTCTCATGACCCAGGAGCTGTGTTGTCAGAAGCCTGCATCGTGGATCTGCAGAAGCCATTCTGGTAATACAGGAGAGTGCGTGGTCCCAGCTTGCTCTCATGACCCGGGAGCTGTGTCGCATGAAGCCTGGACCGTGGATCCACAGGAGCAGTTCTAGTAGTGCAGGGGACAGCGTTGTCCCAGCCTGTTCTCATGACCCAGGATCTGTGTCATCTGAAGCCTGCAAGGTAAAGGGATTAAAAGGTCAAGTAACGGAACAAAGGAAGGTCAAGGTGGGAAACGGAGTAGTTGCAGGTGGCAACAGGGGACAGGCAGGCCCTAGAACTCCACAATCAAACGGTAGCAAAATACAACAGTTCAACAGTATAATAAAAGCATTACAGTCCCCAATATCTATATATGCACAGACCCTTAAAGTAACCACCCAAACTCAGCCACAACCACAGTCCCGATACGCAGCGTCTGAAGGGGACACTGCAAACTGGCCCAAAACAGGGGCACAGGAATCCTCAGAGACCCTCAACAAAATCAATCACCCTGGTCCCTCCGACCATTAAACAGAACAACAAAGTTCACTTTTCCTGCACTAGTCTGTGCACTCCTGGTCTGTACCTGCACTGTGGATCCGCAGGAGCTGTTCCAGTAGTGCAGGGGAGAGCATGGTCCCAGCTTGCTCTCACGATCTGGCAGCTGTGTCATCTGAAGCCTATGCCATGGATCCGCAGCAATAATTCCGGTACTGTGGGGGACAGCGTGGTCTCAGTTTGCTCTAACGACCCAGGAGCCGTGTCGTCTGCAGCCTGCATTGTGGATACACAGGAGCCATTCCGGTAGTGAGGGGGAGTGCGAGGTCCCAGCTTGCTCTCACAACCTGGAAGCTGTGTCCTCTGAAGCCTGTGACGTGGATCCGCAGGAGCCATTCCAGCAGTGCAGGGGAGAGCATGGTCCCAGTTTGCTCTCATGACCCAGGAGCTGTGTTGTCTAAAGCATGCGCCGTTGATCCACAGAATCCGTTCCGGTAGTGCGGGGGACAGCATGGTCCTAGGTTGCTCTCACGACCTGAGAACTGTGTCATCTGAAGCCTGCGTTGTGGATCCGCTGGAGCAGTTCCGGTAGTGTGGGGGAGAGTGTGGTCCCAGCTTGCTCTAACGGCCAGGGAGCTGCGTCGTCTGAAGCTTAGACCGTGGATCCACAGGAGCCTTTCCGGTAGTGTGGGAGAGCGTGTGGTCCCAGCTTGCTCTCACGACCCGGGAGCTGTGTCATCTGATGCCTGCAAGGTAAAGGGATTTAAAAAGTCAAGCAAATGAACAAAGGAAGGTCAAGGTGGGAAAGGGAGTAATTGGAGGGGGGCAACAGGGTACGAGCAGGCCCTAGAACTCCATAATCAAACGGTAGCAAAATACAACAATTCAGCAGTGTAATAAAAGCATTACAGTCCCCGATATCTCGATATGCACAGATCCTTAAAGTAACCACCCAAACTCAGCCACAACCACAGTCCCAATACACAGTGTCTGAAGGGGACACTGCAAACTGGCCCAAACCAAGCACACAGGAATCCTCAGAGACCCTTAAGAAAATCAATCACCCTGGTCCCTCTGACCGTTAAACAGAACAACAAAGTACACTTTTTCTGCACCAGTCTGTGCACTCCTGGTCTGTACCTGCACCGTGGATCTGCAGGAACCGTTCTGATAGTGCAGGGAAGAGTGTAGTCCCAGCTTGCTCTCAGGACCCGGGAGCTGTGTCTTCTGAAGTCTGTGCCATAGATATGCAGGAGCAGTTCCAGTAGTGCGGGGGAGAGCGTGGTCCCAGCTTGCTAACGACCAAGGAGCTGCGTCGTCTGAAGTCTGTGCCGTAGATCCGCAGGAGCCGTTCTGATAGTGAGGGGGCGAGCGAGGTCCCATCTTGCTCTCATGACCCGGGAGCTGTGTCCTCAGAAGCCTGTGACGTGGATCCAGAGCCATTCCGTGAGTGTGATCCCAGCTTGTTCTAACGACCCGGGAGCTGTGTCATCTGAAGCCTGCACCATGGATTCACAGGAGCTGTTCCGGTAGTGCGGGGTAGAGCGTGGTCCCAGCTTGCTCTCACGACCCAGAAGCTGTGTCATCTAAAGCCTGAGCAGTGGATCGCAGGAGCCAGTTCGGTGACATGGGGGAGAGGGCGGTCCCAGCTTGCTCTCATGACCCGGGAGCTGTGTCGTCTGAAGCCTGCGCTGTTGATCAACAGGAACCATTCCAGTAGTGCAGGGAGAGCATGGTCCTAGGTTGCTCTCACGACCTGGGAGCGGTCTCGTCTGAAGCTTGTGCCGTGGATCTGCAGGAGCCGTTCTGGTACTGCTGGGGGGGGCCTGGTCCCAACTTGCTCTCATGACCCGGGAGTATTGTCATCTGAAGACTGCGCTGTGCCTCTGCAGAAGCAGTTCCAGTAGTGTGGGGGAGAGCGTGGCCCCAGCTTGCTCTAATGACCAGGAAGGTGTGTCGTCTGAAGCCTGCGTCGTGGGGGAGAGCATGGTCCCAACTTGCTCTCACAACCCAGGAGCTGTGTCATCTGAAGCCTGTGCCATGGAGCCGCAGGAGCCATTCCGCTAGTGCAGGGGAGAGCATGGTCCCAGCTTGCTCTCACGACCCGGAAGCTGCATCGTCTGAAGCCTGCACCGTGGATCCGAAGGAGACGTTCCGGTAATGCGGGAGACAGCGTGGTCCCAGCTTGCTCTCACAACCCAGGAGTAGTGTCATCTGAAGCCTGCAAGGTAAAGGGGGTATAGTGTACCCGCACCAGGGGAATGGCACAGCCCAAGCTTTAGAATGTCGGGCACATGAGGATTCCAAGCAGCAGCAACTCTCCAGTCACTACTGACCTTGCAGTGCCATAGTAGCTACACATTTGCCTATATTATAACCAATTACTTGCAAGCAACAAGCCTTAGTACTGCAAATAAATGCTGTCTTACCTTCTTACAGACATCGTGGAAGACAATAATCTCCACTGGACACAAGATTTGGATGATTCGGTCCTACCTACAGGAAAGGACAATCAGGCAGCAAAGCATGCTCCACCACAGTCACAGATCTGGGGAACCGAGTCTGACCACACAATGAGGCATAACGTCTAGGCAACACTGCATTCAGTGAGACTGCCTGCAACAAGGAACAAACACCTTAAAGATATAACGAAGTAAGTTTACCTGCGGTAGCAGACTGATTGAAAAACATTTTTTTATGTGTGTGTCTCTGTGTGTGTGTGTACATATATATATATATATATATATACACACACATATATATAGATATATATATATATATATATATATATATACACACAGTATATATACACGCACATATATAAATGAATATAAAATGGATAGGTTAAATCCAGCAATGTGATTGGCTACTTACCCATGCATGAAATATGTTCCATGCATGGGTTAAAAAAAAAAAAAAGGATGGCAGTAAAAAGGCTAAAATTACTAAGCCTTAGAACGTTGGCATTTAAAAATGCCGCCATTGTTGTTTCCTCACTAAAAGCTCCCTCTCCTGTTTATAGCACAAATCAGTCAGTTTCCTTCCTGTACTCCGTTCTGAAATAGCCTACAAAATCTATTTCTCCATAGGTTAGGAGGATTTACCCCAGTGCTCCCTGGTACAACCTCCACTCACACAGATTCGTGCTGCACCTCCCAAATGAACGAGACAAACGGAGCAGCTTCAATTTATTTTTAATGTTTAATAAAACAATTCCAAAGTGTCGATATGGTGTGAACGCGCACAGAACTGGTACGCCTCCGGTGGTGTGGTGCAATGGGTTTACCATTGTCCTGTCTGTTGCAGCGGTGTTGAGAGCGCCTGTGAAGTGATGGCACAATCTGGTCTGATTTGACCAGAGCTGCACTGCTGAAGTAAACGTGACAGTGTGGGTGCCGATGACGCGGCCCTTCCCCAGTCCCGCCTTGCTTTAGCGGCGTGCAGTTCAGCTGCTATCCCAGTTCTTATCAGCACTTTTTATTCTTTTTTTCCCGCATCGGAGTGCCGGATGTGTGAAATCATGTCACGATTGGAGTGCTATGTTCATATCACACTCAGCTCTCTGGCTCCGCTGGTACAGACAGCAACTCCGGTCTCAACGTAACCCTACCCCAGTTCTCCCTTCCCTGCTTCATGTATTTTCTGAGAGGGTCATCCGCACTGTTAATAAAGAGGATTATGTTGCTCAACGTTCACCTCAACTCTCCCATTCACTACATGCTGCCTGCTCAGGTATACTCTCTCTCTCTCAGTGCCTCCACTTACCACAGACTACAGACAGCAGCATTACATCATTTTGTACTAGCCGGAAGGATTATTTGATCTTAAATAAGCATAAACAAATGCTATTTACCATGTATAAAAATTAATTTTCTAAGTGTAAAATGTTTTGTTTTTAAAGTAGACCATTTTATAAGCGAAATAAGACACTCCAAGTGTGTGCATGGAACAGATTTTACCGCAAGCCATGGGCTAAAGGCACTCGGCCAAGGCCTTATTACGCCCCTTGCCGTGCAGTAAAATCTGTTCCATGCACACCCTGTCATGTCTTATTGCTTACATATATTGTAGCAGAACAGAGAGATGTCCGAAAGAATAGGATTTTATCAACCAGAACATCCCTTCTATCATACCGGATAAGATTCTCCTGCAGGAGCAAGGCTCCTGGGTGGGTGCCACTGACAATGTTGGAGCTAACAGAAAAGGAAGTTACGGTAAGTATGAAGAAATTTCTTCTTTCTGTAGCACTCCACATTGTCAGTGGGTAATCATAACAACTGGGTTCTAAGAAGCAGTACCCAGAAGAAACCAGGAGGGGGGAGAATATTATTCCATATGCCAGAGAAAAGCACTAAGAATTACTTGTGAACTGCTGGCTGTAGCACTGTGTGACCAAAAGCTGGTCAGCAGAACTCTGAACATCCAACTTGTAATGTTTCGTGAATGTGTGGACAGAAGACCACGTAGCTGCCTTGCATAGTTCTAAAACACAGGTTACTCGCCTGTAACAGCAGTTCTAGGAGTGGTATATGTTGTTCATCTGCACTCTCTGGTATTGTCCTTTCTCCTTTAAATCTTGCCAGAAAGTCTCAAACTGGCTCCTCCCACCCACCCAGGTGGTATAAGCCTCTGCTCCACCCCATAATGCCAGATCTTGCCCGCTGGAAGCAGTGTTGTGCGTCTGAGCCAGGGGAGGTCGAGTGGGTCAGTGTGGATGAACAACATATACCACTCCTAGAAAGTACAGTTACATAAAATCTTACCGTAATAGTAGATCTTCGAGGAATGTCTCTTGCAGTAGGACATTACACTTTTGGGAGTTTCCAGCAGAGGGTGCTGTGACACGGCAGCTCTTCTAGCAGTTTTGTACCAGGGACCGCCCACACGACATCATCTTCCTGCTTCCTATATAAATGTGGGCGGTCCCTGGTATCCTCAGTTTTCCCGCCTGATTCAGCTCGCAAAGCGAGGACTGAGGAGAAACCGAGGTACCAAGAAGTCCCAACCCAAAGTCACTGGACCAGATTTTGCTCTCTCAGAGAAGGAGGGGGATGGAGGGTGAGATTGTACCTACTGCAAGAGACATTCCTCGAAGATCTACTGTTGCGGTAAGATTTTACGTAACTGTACCATGTTCCACAGAATGGTCTCTTGCAGTAGGTCATTACTTTTGGGAGAATCCCAAGCAGTTATGTCCATGTGGGAGGACAATTAGGATAGGAGACCTTGTAGGATTGCACGGCCAAAGGCCACCCTACGTCATGAAGCAATATCCAGATTGTAATGCCTTGTGAAAGTATGGATTGTGGACCAGCTAGTTGCATTGCAGATATCTGAAATGGAGGCTTCTTCAAAGCAAGCCGCAGTAGTGGCCATAGCTCTAGTGGAATGGGCTTGGACAAGTCTAGGTAAATTCTTCTTGTACTTTTTGTAACAAAAGGTAATACAATTCACCAACCATGAAGAAAGAGTCTGTTTAGCAACTGGACACCCTTCTCTGCCAGAGGCAAAGGTGACAAATAATTGAGACATTTCCTAATCAACTGGGTATGATTAGTGTAATAGCGTAGTATATGATGGACATCCAAGGTATGTAAGAGATGTTCACCTTGATTGGAGTATTCAGGGTAGTAGACCGGAAGCTCCAAGGACTGATTTAGAGTTATGTTCAGAGACTACTTTAGGAAGGAAGGATGGGTTGGTACAAAGGACCACCCTGTCCTTGTGGAAAATCAAGTAGGGTTCAATGCACACGAGGGCATGAAGCTTGGAAATATGGCGAGCTGAAGTGATAGCCACTAAAAATAGCGTTTTCCATGAGAGGAAACGGAGGTCACAAGTGGCTGCTGGCTCGAAAGGCTCGAGGGTCAATTTTTCTATTATGAAATTGAGATCCCACGGAGGAGTGGGTCTTCTGATAGGAGGCTTAATATGTGTAATTCCTCTTAAAAACATCTTAGCTAAATGATGTTGGTGCAGTAGTTTGCCATCTAAAGGTTCATGGAATGCAGAGATGGCAGCCAGGAAGACTTTGATGGAGGAGTAACAAACCTGACTCTGATAATGAGGCTAGGTAGTCTAAAACCTTCATCAGTGGACAAGAGTAAGGATCCAGTGAGCAAGAGGCAGACCATATGGAAAACTGTTTCCATTTGGAATTATATGTTTCACTGGTTGCTGATTTACGAGAAGCCAGGAGAGTGTTGGCAACAGAAGAGGACACTTGAAGTCTATTTATGAATGCGTCCTCAGGAGCCAAGCGTGAAGATGAAGGATCTGCAGGCTGGGGTGCCGGAGGGATCCGTGACACTGAGTCAGGAGGTCCAGTCTGACTGGCAATGGAACGGATTCCCTTACTGGCAGCTGTTGGGAGTAGGGGGTACCACGGTTGATGAGACCACATTGGCACTATGAGAATCATGGTGGCTGGTTCCATTTGTAGTTTCAAGAGAGGGACGGGGGGGGGGAGGCATGTAAGTAGAGTCCTGTCCAAAGTTGGGACAGGGCATCTACAGATCGTCCCTTTTTGCTCGGGATAATGGAGAAGTAACTGGGGAGCCGGTGACTGACTGACGGGAGGCAAACAGATCCAGCTGTGGAGTTCCCCACAGGTCGAGGATTTCTTGGAGTACTTCTTTGTGAAGTGTCCATTCGTAAAAGGATGACTGGTGACATAGCTGGTGTAACTGACTGCACCGTCCCTGCAGGTGGACGGCCATTAGCGTTACTTGTTGTCTGATGGCTTCTTGCCAGACTGCAAGGGTCTCAATACAGAGGGTGCGCCATTTCGTGGCCCCTTGGTTGTTGAGGTAAAACACCACTGTAGTGTTGCCTGACTGAATCAGCAATGGTCCTGACTTGAGGTAGGGTTGGAATGCCTGAAGGACTAGATGGACCGCTTTCATCTTGAGGAGATTGATATGAGGATGATGCGAAGAGGCAGTCCACTGGCCTTGAGTCTGATAAGGACTGAAGTGCACGTCCCATCCATCCAGGGAAGCATCCGTGGTTAACATCTGCATGGGAGGGAGGGACTGGAAAGGTATTCCTTGGCACAAACTGGTTTTGGTTGTCCACCACATTAGGGTTGACTTCAGAGAGGGAGTAACCCTGATTTTGTCCTCGAACTGTTCTGTTTTTTGAGACCATTGATTCTGGAGGGTCCACTGGACAGGTCTCATGTGAAGGCGGGCGAATGCCAACGTTGAGATGGCAGCGGACATGTGACCAGAAGGCTCAGCATTTGTCTGGCCGTGACTATTTTCTTAGTCTGTACTCGCGAAGCCAGAGATATGAGTGTCCTGACCGGAAGGTTAAGCTCTGGCTGTGACTGTGTCTAGAACAGCTCCAATACACTGGAGAGACTGTTGGCTTTGGACTGGACTTCGGCCAGTTGACTGTTATCCCTAGATCGTTTCAGGGTAGTGGCTAGAGGCCAGCAGAACTTCTCTGGAGTCTGCTTTGATTAGACAATTCTCTAGGTATGGAAAGACGAAGTGCCCTTATTTTCCATAAGGCTGCTGCCACCACCATTAGGCATTTGGTGAACACTCTTGGGGCCAATGAGAGGCCAAAAGGGAGCGCTCGAAATGGATAGTTTTGACCCAGAAGGTGAAAGCGCAGGAATTTGTGATGGGTGGGATGAACGGGGACATGTAAGTAGGCATCCTTCATTTCCAGGGCGTACATTCAGTCTCCTTGTTTTACAGTAGGCATGATGGCAGTTAAGAGTTATCATGTGGAAATGTTTGAACTGAATGTACTGATTCAAGTGTCTCAGGTCTAGTATTGGTCTGAGATCTCCGGTTCATTTGGGTACCAGAATGAAGTGGGAGTAAAATCCCGTTTGATGTTCTGGAAGGAGCACTGGTAAGACGGCCTGTTTGGCCAGAAGGGCCTTCAATTCTTCTTGAAGGACAGGTACATGATCTGGAGCATACTGAATTATCGGGGGTGGGGGAAAGTGGAGGTAATAATCCGAAGTACCCATTTGTCTGAAGTGATCGTTTTGCAGGCCTCCAGATGGAGGGCAAAATTACACCCTACAGCCTCAGAGGCCTGGTCGAGGAGGTGAGGGGAAAGCCCTGATAGGTCACTGGGTACTGGGTTGCCCGGTCCCTCCTGAGGGACAGTTATGAGAGTCACAGGTGGCAGAGGCGTTGCCTTTTGTGGACTGGGCATGACCTCGAAAGCCCCCTCTGTCAGTGGCCTTATATTTTCCTCCTCTTTTAGAATAGGAGGAATACTGCATATGGTAGGTTGGTTGTGGAGTATGGTACATATCGTTGTATCATATGAAGGGTTCTGCCTAATGCCTGCAGGTCATCTAATAACGTTTGAGTACCTGGCCCAAACAGTCTGGACCCGTTGAAGGGTGCATTAGCTGTTTTATGTTGTATATCAGGAGCAAAACCTGAAATGCGTAGCCAAGCATGGTGACGCAAAGCGACACCAGTAGTTAAGAGTCGGGTTGAGGTATCTATGGCATCATATCCCAACCTGAGTAGGTGGCGGGAGATAGAGTTGATAGTTGACACTGTAGCCAATAACTTTTCTTTTTCCTGGGAAGGTGGGAGTTTATTGATGAGTTCAATGGCCGAAGCGCCAAACGTACATTGGTATTTAACCGTATGTCCCATATAGTTTAAAATTTGAATACTCATGGTGCCTGAGGCAAACACATTTTTCCCCCAGGTAGTCAATTCTTCGGGATTCTTTACCAGGTGGTAAGGTACTCATTTGCTTGGGTCTTCTAGTATGATCATAAGTGGCAGTAATGACCACTGAATCTGTTTCTAGGATGGTGGACAGAAAGGGATGATCCAGGGGAGCCTGATATAAGCGGTCTGCTTTTCGGGGGACAGCTGTAATAGCTGATGGCTGATGCCAGGCAGACAGCATGGCATTCTGGTAGGTCGGAATCAGTGGGGGCCCTCTAAGGCCGACTCCTCTGGCAGAAGACACCAGGAGAAAGGACTGCTGTGTGACTGGACTTCTCTGCTGGGACTAAAGAAGAAGAACTTTTGTACTTGGACCTTTAATTTAGGGTTAAAAAAAAACAACTAACAAACAAAACAAAAAAAAAGTGTGTGTTTATCTGAGTTAACTGAACTGAATGGGTATCTGAACAGTTATCTAGGTGTAAATCACAGGTGATTGAAAGGACGTAATAGCTGTGAGGTTTAAATTACTTGTAGAAAGATCTAGTAAGTAGGGGGAGTGGCTTAGCTAGAAGGAAGCTACATTTAAAGACTGCCTTAGAAAGATTCTGCTAATAGCTTGGCAGAAGACACCAGGAGAAAGGACTGCTGTGTGACTGAACTTCTCTACAGGGACTATATTGCCCTCCTTCCCACCCAAAGCTAGTTCTATTTTTATAGGCACAGGATTTGACTGACAACAGGAACTTCCTGTTTGGGAGCAGGAAGTGAGTGATCACAGAACCACCAAAGACCCACCATCCTAGAAGGGAGGAGAAGCTCTCATCCCTCTAGTGCTGGAGGTCTGCCTCTGGAGCAAGTAAGTGGTCTACTGAGAAATATAGGATATTCTTGTCTCAGAACAGGACAATCAGGAGCTTAAAGGGCACACAGGCAGAAAGTAAGGCGAGAGAGAGAGAGAAAAAAAAAATAACAGAGGAAAGAGTAAGGACTGCAAACAGTTAAGGGGCCAGAAATAAGACACGACTGGAGCGGTGCAGTGCAGTGGCTCTGGAGCAGCAGTCTTCCGGGAGACGTTCTGGAGGATGCGGTGTTGTCCCATCTGCAGGCACCTCTCTGAGCTGAGGGAGGAGGTTGCTCATCTCCAGGCTGAGTTGGCCAGGATTTATGGGACCTCCTCTTCCATCCAGGGACCACCAGTGCCACTGCAGTTGCCTCAGAGGTTGCCAAGAAAGAGGAGCGCTTGGACCACAGTGGGCTCAGGGAGGGTGAGGGTGGTGGAACAGAGGCACATCCCTCCAGTTGTACCTCTCCACAATTCCTATACCATTCTGGCAAAGTGTGGTTCCTCTATGGTGGCACCCAGTAGGAGACCAAGGAGGATGCTGGGAACCTCCACAAAGGAGACCCACAGGAGGGTGGCAGGGGACCCTGCAGGGGAAGGAAACAACTCCTGGTGGGGGACTCCATTGTTAGGAAGGTAGAACTGGGGGAGGAAGGAGAGAGGGAGGTAAGGTGCCTGCCTGGCGCCATGGCTTGGAAGGACAGGGAGCGAATCCTCAGGATTGTGGAGCAGCTGCACAGGGGAAGGAGCTGGATGTCATTGTCCACCTAGGAACAAATGACCTGGCTAAGAAAGGGATTAGAGAAGTGCACGAAGAGTTTGTGGAATTGGGGAGGGGCCTTAGTCAAGTAGCACGCACGGTAACCTTCTCGGAGGTGCTGCCCATCTATGGCATAGGAGAGGCTAGGGTGTTCCGCACTCATGGGATTCAATCAGTGGCTGAAAACTGGTGTGGAGCTCAGGGATTTGGCTTCACTGGGGACTGGGGTCCACCTGGAGTGATGCAAGCCTCATACTGGCATGATGGGCTGCATCTGTCCAGGAGGGGAACCAGGATCCTAGGTGATAGGTTTAAATGCTTCATTGGCAGCATTTAAACCAGCCAAGCGGGAGGCACTGAAAGGAGCAGGGAAACTTCAGCCTCCAATAATCACGGCAGCAGTGCAAACACCACCATAGAGGTGTCGATAGGGAGAAGGGCTGGGTAAATTGAGAAAGTGACAAAGGCAAGAAGGACAGGATGGGGCAAAGGGAGTAAGGCCATCAGGAAATGGAGGGTACTGAGTACCAATGCTCATAGTCTGGGCAACAAGCTCCCTGAGCTGGTGGCCTTGATGGAAGAGGGATGCCTGGATATCATAGCAGTCACAGAAACATGGTACACAGAGAACCATGACTGGGATGTTAACATACCAGGGTACATAACCTACAGGAGAGACAGGCAGGGGAGAAGATGGGAAGAGTAGCTCTCTATGTAAAGTAAGGGATAAAAGCAACTGAACAAAAGAGTAAACAGGGAGGAGAGGAGGCACTGTGGGTCACCTTGGAGACTGGAAAGGGCACCACAATCCGCACAAGGGTTGTGTACAGACCCCCATGTCAGGGGGAGGGAATGGACAAGGATATGATAGAAGGCATCTTAGAATGGCAGAGAAACGGGAGATACTGTTGATGGGAGACCTGAATATGCCAGATGTTAACTGAAGCACATTTGCTGCAGCCACATCCAAGAGCAGGGCCATTCTTGATGCCCTACAGGTGGCAGGCCTCAGACAGCTAGTTTCGGAACCCACTGTGGAGGGAGCAATCTTAGACCTCGTCTCTCAAATGGGGCAAGAGAGGATCTCAGATCTAGAAGTGGGTTGCCATCTGGGGACAAGTGACCATCAAACAGTGTGGTTCACGCAACTGCTACAGAGTCAAGCCATACAAAAGTGAGGGTACTGGACTTTAGAGGGCTGACTTTGGCAAGATGGGAGAGTGCCTCAGAAAGCACTAGCAAACAGGCTAAAAGATGTGGAGCAACAATGGGGAATCATCAAAACTGCCATCACAGAAGCAACAAGCCTTTGTGTGAAGCAAATAAACAAATCAAAACGAAAAGAAAAGCCTACTATGGTTTTCAAAAGAGGTGGTTGTGAAAGTCAGGAAGAAAAAGATAGCATTCGGAAGTATAAGGAAACACAGAAGGAGCAGGACAGAGAGCTGTACCAGTTAAGGCAGAAGGAAGCAGGAGAGAAGTCAGAATAGCAAAGGCCCAAACTGAGGAAAAGATAGCCAACTCAGTTAAGAAGGGGATAAAACCTTTATAGGTACATCACGATATGAGAAAGACAAAGGGAGGAATAGTGAGGCTGAATAGAATGAACGGTGGGTGGGCAGAGGGGACAGTGAAAAGCTAGGATACTGAATCAATATTTCTGCTCAGTATTCACAAAAGAGGAGATGGAAGTGCCTAATCCAATTAACAGAAGCACTTTGATAGGGGGGTCATCCCAGTCCTTTCACAGAAGAAAGGGTTCTGCAAGAACTCCTAAAACTGAAGGTGGACAAAGCAACGGGTCCTGATGGAATTCACCCCAGAATTCTAAAAGAATTAAGGGAGGAACTAGTGAAACCACTGGCTACTCTTTTTAATAAATCGTGGGAGGATGGTGTGGTACCCGAGGACTGGAAGAAGGTGGATGTGATACCCCTTCACAAAAGTGGGACCAAAACAGAGGCAGGAAACTACAGACCAGTCAGTTGGACCTCTGTGGTAGGGAAAGTGATGGAGTCACTTCTGAAGGAAAGAATAGTTGAGTACCTAGAGGCCAGTAGAGCACAGGACCCAAGGCAGCATGGGTTCACAGCGGGAAGGTCATGTCAGACGAATCTAATAGATTTCTTTGACTGGGTGACCAAAGTAGTAGACCAGGGAGGGGTTGTGGACATGGCCTACCTAGACTTTAGCAAGGCATTGACACAGTCCCACACAAAAGATTAATAGTCAAATTAACCAGCCTGGGAGTGGGTCCCAGGGTGGTAGCCTGGTAAAACATTGGCTGCACAACAGGACACAGAAGGTAATTGCAAATGGAGTCCACTTGAAGAAAGAGGGGTTACTAGTGGGTACCGTGAGGGTTCAGGATTGGGTCCAGTCCTTTTTAATGTCTTCATCAGTGACATTGCAGAGGGACTGGAAGGAAAAGTATGCCTTTTTGCAGATGACACAAAGATCTGCAACAGGGTTGATACACAAGGAGGCGTGGAAAGGATGAAAAGGGACTTTGCAAGGTTGCAGGAAAGGTCAGAAGTATGGCAGCTAGGATTCAATACAAAGAAGTGCAAAATAATGCACCTGGGAAACAAGAACCCAGGGAAGAATACACAGTGGTGGGGAGGAGTAACAACAACAAAAAGGAAAGGGACCTGGGGTAATCATATCAGATGACCTTAAGGTTAGCAAGCAATGTGAGAAGGCAGTAGGAGGGCTGGGGTATACTGGGATGTATAGGAGAGGCATCAGCAGCAGAAAACAGGAAGTTGTTATCCCTCTGTACAGACAGTTGGTGAGACCCCATCTGGAGTACTGTGTCCAGTTCTGGAGACCCCATCTCCCAAGGACATAGACAGGATAGAGGTAGTCCAGAGGAGGGCAACTAAAATGGTGCAGGGTCTGCAAGAGAAGCTTTGATGAGGAGAGACTAAAGGAGCTTAATATGTATACCCTTGAGGAAAGAAGGAGAGGGGACATGATAGAAACTTTTAAGTACCTCAGTGGAATCAACAAAGTCCAAGAGGGTAGCATCTTTCAGAAAAAGAGACGTGCAAGAACAAGGGACACAATTTAAAGATAGAGGGGGGGTTCAGAGGCAATGAGGAAGTATTATTTCACAGAGAGGGTAGTGGATGTGGCGGAACAGCCTTCCTGAGGAGGCTGTGGTCTTAAACTGTGGGAGAATTCAAGAATGCATGACAGACATAAGGCAGTTCTTGTGGGGGTAGGAAGAAATAGGCTGTTGCTTAACTAGGATCTGCGGCCTATCCTGTAGGTAGGGAAATGGGCAGATTAGATGGGCCAAGCGGTCCTTATCTGCCGTCAAAGTCTATGTTTCCGCCATATCCTTATGTTGTTTGTCATGTTCTGTAGTAGAAAATCCCATGACCTTTTGTATTTGAACCATCACTTCATTAAAGGTGGGGTCATCGGGGGCGGGGGCTACGGAGATTATAGGCAGGTCCTCATCCAGGAAAGAGATTTCCGAGTAGGAGGATTCCAGATTCGGGCAAGCCAGATCTTGGAACTCTTCTTCCTCAATATCACAGGGGAGACACACCGGTAGTTCAGGTTCATCCGACAAACAGTCTTCCATATTAGGAGAAGGCGACCAAGGTGGCAGTATATCCCTGTCACTGTGAAATCATTTAGGCAGAGGGTATTGAGACCTTATAGAATCATCTAGCTCTCCTGAGTCAGAGGGCTGGGAGTAGCGCATGGCATACAAGACGTGCTTTACTAACTTGGTGATGTCCCATTCTTGAGAAGAAGGGGGGGGTAAGTAGTGGGGCAGGGTGAGAGGCACTGGGGATGATAGAGGGGATGGGACGGGCAGTATGGGCAGGCCTTGCCCCTGGGTTGTATGAACCAGGGTACCGGTCTCTGTCCGCTTGCCCCCTGTAAGATGCCACCTGTGAGGGTGGAGGGGCATTAAGTAAGGAAAAAGCCATGGGTTTGCCTTGTTGAATGCGGGATCTCATCGATGAGCCCATTGAGTTGTTTTCACTAAATATGTCAGATGCTGTCGATGGGAGAGGAGCCCCCATCGACGGAGCAGCCGTGTATTTGGCTGCATTTAAGATGCTGGAAAGCGTAGTCGATGAGAGGGTATAAGCCCCTGTCGACGGAGCAGGTACAGCCTGCACAGCATTTAAAGTGCTGGAAAGCACCATCAACGAGAGTATATGAGCCCATGTCGACGAAGAAGCTGTTGGAAGACGCGCCATCAATAAGCGATGCGGCAGGGAGTGAGAGGAGGGTTTTTTCCTCTCTTTCCTCTGCCGAGGACGAGAACCAGAGCTGGGGGAGCCCTTGCTACGAGCCCCCTGGTTCTCTAACAGAGACATTTTCTGCTCCATTAAAAGTTTCTGAATTTCTAGCGACCGTCGTCAACAGGTTGCTTGGTTAAACTCCTTACAGGAGTTGCAGGAACTGGTGTCGTGTGTGGGTCCCAGAAACCTTACACAAGCTGTGTGGTTGTCAAAGTGGTATATCTTCTTAACGCAGCGGCAGGAATTAAATAGAGCTTGTTTGAAGAATCTTTAGACATTCATTTTGGAATTCAATTCTTGTCGATGACTGCTACACAGAAGTTCAACTAGCTGCTGTGCGAGCTGAAGACGGCGGGAAAATGAACTGAGGATACTAGGGACCGCCCAAACATGTCATGTGTGGGAGGTCCCTGGTACAAAACTGCTATAAGAGCTGCCGTGTCACAGTGCCCTTTGCTGGAAATTCCCAAAAGTCATGACCTACTGCAAGAAACCATTCCATGGAAGCTCTACTGTTACAGGTGACTATCCTGTGTTTCTAGGAACGTGCATATGTTGTTCTATCCACACTGTCTAGCAGACTCCTAGCAGTTCTCCAAAAGGAGGGAGGCAAGGTGCACACCCCCTTAGGAAATAAGGAATGGAGAACTGAGTCCTCAAAACCAGCATCCCGACGTAATTCTAAGTCAATGTGGTAATGGGAAATGAGGTGTGTGCTAACTTTCAGGTAGCAGCCCTGCAGATTTCCTGGATAGGGACATCCCTAGAAGCAGCCACCGTTGCAGCAGTTTGGCGGGTGAAATGAGTCCTTAGCTTCAGGGAGGCTCCCTACTCACCAACCTATAGCAGAGATCAATGCAGGATGTGAGCCACCTGCCAAATGTCTACTTGGCTGCAGGTCTGCCAGGTGCAGCTTCAGTGTAGGTGACAAACAGCTGGCGAATCTCTCCCAGAACTTCAGCCGAATGCTCTTTGAAGTGAGTCAGTGCTCACCTGAGGTCCAGAATATGGAGTCTGTGTTCGGCCTCCGAGCTGTGATTCAGGAAGACCACCGCAAAAGTCATCACCTGATTCAGGTAAAACTCCACACAACCTTCGGGAGGAACTTCGGGCTGGGGCGTAGGACAACCCTGTCCCTGTGGAAGGCCAGGTAAGGAGACTCCACTGAAAGCACCTGGAGCTCACTGATCCTTCTGGCTGATGTGATAGCCACCAAGAAGGCGGTCCTCCATGACAGGTGAGACATGTCACACCTGTGCATTGGTTTGAATGGCTTGCCCATGAGCTTTGCCAAAACTAGCAACGAGTCCCACGGTGGTGGTGGTTCGTGCACCAGAGGGGAAATGTGACCTAGGCCTTTGAAAAAGCACCAGACCACCTTCTCTTGTGCCATCGACTGGTGATCAGCCTGCGCCCGGTAAGCAGAGATGGCTGCCAGGTGCACCTTAAGGGTCATCGACCGAAGTCCCCATTGGGAGAGAAGAAAAAATTACTCACCTTAGTAATGTTGTTTCTTCTAATGGAGTCTTGCTATATTATAGACATTAGCAGTTTGTTCCAGCTCTAGAACTGCCCCGGAGTGAAATGGTTAAAACCATTCCAAAATAGAATTTTGGCACGAGAGCAGCTCTATCTGTGTCATTTCAAACTTGAACTGTCAGATTTACGAGCCAAACTCACTAAGGTCTGTGTGGAAGCTGTAACTCACACTAGCCAAATGGCTACCTAAATAATAACAACCATTGATGGTCCCAACACCCAAGACTCAAGTCAGGGGACCAGAAATACTAACACCATTCTAATAATATGAAAATGGAACATAAGTATAATAAACACACACACGCTGCATACACACACACTCAAGTCCCAAAGGGGACAAAATGCTAACAGGGCATAAGTAGTGCCCACACTAAGTTGCCCGCACCCCACCAAGTAGAGGTTCTGAGAGGGGCAGGTTGGGGAGGTCTATAATATAGCGAAGACTCCATTAGAAGAAACAACATATTACTAAGGTGAGTAATTTTTTTCAAACAACATGAAGTCTTGCTATATTATAGACATTAGCAGAATACACAGCAGTACCTCCATGGAGGAGGGACAGAACCTACTTAGGAATAGGCTCTGAAGAACAGCTGTGCCAAACCGAGCATCTCTCCTGGCCTGGACATCCAGGGAGTAATGCTTGGTAAAGGTGTACACCGTTTTCCAAGTAGCAGCCTGGCAAATCTCTAATAAAGGGATATCTCTGGCAGCAGCTAGAGACGCAGCTGTACCCCTGGTAGAATGAGCCCTCAAACCAGGGGGAGGGCTCTGCCCACTTTCTGATAACAAAATTGATACAAGAGACAATCCACCTGGCTACTGATCTCTTAGTGGCAGGTTTGCTTTCCCAACTTCACCATAGGTAAGGAAAAGTTGGAAGGATTCAACTGACCTTTGGTACGCTCTATATAATAACTAAGAGCTCTTAACATCCAGACTGTGCAACCTCCTCTCACCAAGAGGAGTGATCAGTGAAAATACTGGAAGGAGATAGATTGATTAAGATGGAAATCTGAAACCACCTTAGGCAAAAACATCCTATTAGTCCTAAGGACTACCTTATCCCTGTGGAAAGAAATAAAGTCAGTCTCCACTGACAACTTGCAATTCACTTATGCTCTGGCAGAAGTGATAGCCACTAGAAAAACAGTTTTCCAAGTTAGGAACTTAAGCTCTGCAGAAGACAGAGGTTCAAAGGGGTTGCATTAACTGGGCAATGCAAACATTAAGGTCCCAAGCAGGGGCCGGTTCCCGAAAGGGAGGATTAGTATGGAGTAATCCCTTAAAAAACTTGGAAAACACAGGATGAGAGGAAAGAGGGGATGACTTTCCTGCTGACACAAAAGCAGACACAGCTGCCAAATGAACTCTCAAGGTAGCTGGTCTGAGACCCAAGGAATTAAGATGTACCATGTAATCTAACAAAATGGGCAATTCAGCAGATTCTGGGGAAATATTTTTCCTAGCACACCAAATGGAAAACCTTTTCCATTTAGAACTATAAGTAGCTCTAGTGGAAGGTTTCTGGAAGCCTTTAGGATCTCAAGAACACCCTGAGAGAGGCGTAAATCAGCAACCTCGAACTCCTCAAGAGCCAGGCCTTGAGGTTGAGGGATTTGAGGTCCGATACCAAACCCTTCCCTGGGCACAAGTCAACAGATTGTGATTCCTGGGAGGCACAGGAAGATGGACTGTCAGAGACAGAAGGAGTGGGTACCAGGGCTGCCTGGCCCATCCGGGCAATCAGAATCACCCTGCAAGGCTGAGATCTGATTTGACTAGTACTTTGAACAGGAGAGGAAAGGGGGAAAGCATAGAGGAACTTCCTCCCAATCCAGAAGAAGGGCATCCAGGGAACTGAGCCCAGCACTGGAGGCCTGCAACAGAACAGAGGAAGTTTGTGATTGTCTGGGGCTGCAAAAGATCTATCTGAGGATGCCCCACCTGGCAAAAACTATCCCAGCACTTGAGGATCCAGGGACCATTTGTGATGGCCCTGGAAATCCTGCTGAGGGCATCCGCTAGGACATTGTCCTTCCCTGGAAGATGAACTGCTATGAGGGAAGTGTTCAGGGAATAGGCCAGAGACCACAACTTCATTGCCTCGGTGCACAAGACCAAGACCGAGTGCCCCTGTTTGTTGATGTACCACATTGTTGTGGTGTTGTCTGTTCTGACTTGTATCACCTTGTCGTGGACAGATGCAGAAAAGCTTGAAGAGCTAAAAAGACAGCTCTGAGTTCCAACAAATTGATGTGAGCAGAGATTCTCTGGGGACCAGACTCTCTGAGTGGAAAGGTCGCCCATGTGGGCTCCCAACCCAGAAGGGAAGCATCTGTAGTGAGAGTCAAGTCGTGAGAAGGGGAAATGAAGGGGACCCCATTTTAAATTGCTCTGATCCTGCCACCACTGGAGAGCTAGCATCAAGGTTTGAGTCACTGGGACCAACTTGGAAAGGGGGTCTCTTCTCTGAGACCAAAAGGTTCTCAAGTGAAACTGAATGTCTCTCATCTGAAATCTGGCCCCTGCACAACAGCTGTGGATGCAGCCATGTGCCCCAGGAGCTGCAGAAAGTGTCTTGCTGGTCGAGAGACCTGCAGAGTGAAGGAGGAGGCCAGAGCTACTAAATTCCTTACCCTTTCTGGGGAAGAAAGGCTCTGGCTAGCTTTGTGTCCACCCTGCCCCTATAAAGGTGAGTACCTGGACTGGTTCCAGAACCGACTTTGGTAGGTTTAGCAGAAAACCCAGGGAGGTGAGAAGCTGCTGGGTGACCTGCAGGTGAGATTTTACCTGTTCTGGGACTGGCCTACAATGAGCCAGTCGTCTAGATAGGGAAAAACAGCAATCCTCTGCCTCCTTAAGTGGGCCACTGCCACTGCTAGACACTTTGTGAATACCCTTGGAGCAGAGGTAAGGTCAAGGGCATTGCTCTGAACTGGTAATGACCTGAGGGCAGTTCGAATCTGAGGTACTTTTGATGGGATCTTCTGATTAGGACATGGAAATAGGCATCCTGAGGTCCAGGGAGGCTAGCCAGTCCCCTGGCCTTAGGGAAGGTAAAATCATTGCCAGAGTTACCATTTTGAACTTTGGTTTCAAAAGATGCTTGTTCAGATATCTGAGATCTAAAATGGGCCGCCATTCTCCTGTCTTTTTGGGTAAGGAAGTATCTGAATACAGACCCCTGCCCTGATGCAGGAGAGGAACCTTTCTACTGCTCTGAGAGCTAACAGGATGAGACCTCTGTTTCCAGAGCGAGGTCTCTGGAAGCACTTGCAGGTAGAAAAGTCTGCTTCTCAACTTGGGAAACTTTTGAAGTTGAGAACCAGACCCTGGCTACTACTTCAGAACCCACTTGTCTGAGGTTAAAGAAGCCCAATTCTGACTGAAGTAAGCCAGCCTGCCCCCCACTGGTACAGGAGAATGGCCCTGGGCACCCCATCTGGGTGCCTGTTTCAGGAGCTTTAGGCTGGGGGTGGGAGCAGGTGCCCACCCCTCGCCTGCCCCTGCCTCTGAAGAAGCCACTTGAGCATAGGCAGAGGAGGCCTGAGTCTGGTAGAAAGGCCTGTGAAAAGGCTTCACCTTACCCCTGGGCATGCCTTTGAGGAGTGGCTTGCCGCCTCCTTAGCCTGGGCACTCTTGTAAGTAGTCCTATATTCATCCATCTCTTCATGTAATTTCTGTCTGCTCTCCAAACAGAGAATTTCCCACCACAGGAAAATCCATAGCCTTAGTCTGGGTATCCTGTGACAAACTAGTACACCTGAGCCAGGCCAACCTACGAAAAGCTACAGATGTGGCCATGACCCTAGAGGAAACATCATTAACATCCACAGCAGCATGAAACTGAACCTTAAAGGCTTCATGCCATCAGCAGCCACCTGTTCTAGTTCACTAGCCAGCTGCCATGGGCCTGCTTGGCCAATTGCATGACAGTATCCCATCTAGATTTCTGATACCTAGCTACATAAGATATAATTTGCTTGCCTGAGTCCCAGAGAGGCTGCCATATACTGTTTTTTGCCATGGCATCAATCTTCCTGGAATCCTTTGTCAGGAGGATGTGAAGCCAAGGGAATATTAGTTTTATCACAGGCAGCAGCCTGAACTACCCCAACATGACTGCATTGCTGAGAAAGGAATTCTGTATCAGGGCCTGACAATGTATACCTTCTGTCCATCTTTTATCTACAGGAGGCACAGAATTAGAGCTTTTAAAATTTTAATTGTTTGTTTCCTAAAAGACTTATGTAAAGGAACAGACAATCTCCTAGACTCTGGAATACCCATCATTTCTACAAAAATCAGGCTCCTCTTGCTCATCCACAGCCTCTTCTAAAGGAAGCTGGAGGGTTTCAGCAACTTTTTATAAAACATAAAATGAGATGGGGACTCAGACAGCATAGGGAGATTCTAAAGGTTTGTCTGGGGAGATGTCCGTTCAATGGTCACACCCAGACCTTCCCAGCCACATTCATACTGTTCATAATCCTCCTCTGGTTCATAAAATTCTCAATATCATAATCCTGAACCACTGGGACCGGACGAACCGACCTTTACCAGATAGTGGTGGTTCGGACGGACCCTGAGACAGTGACTGGACAATTTGTATGGCTTTTGCTATCTCTGCAGCAGTTGGAGAAGGAATTTTGGACTCCAGACCTGCTGATTTTCTTGTTTTCTTTACTGGAATTGGTTCCTCAGAGCCAGCTTTTCTTTTGCCGAGGAAGTCTGGCCCTGGTCAGAGGGACTCCTCTGGTTCGGTTGGCACCGAACCGGGCTGGCCATCCCGGTCAGTGACTTTGGCCCCTCGCCCTGGAGCCTGCCCAATCTTTTTTCCAGGGTGGCTGCAGGAAATTCTACATACCTGGCAGTCTGACTGAGGTGGTCAAACCCCAGACAATAAACACAGTGGTGTGTGGGTCAGCCTTGGCAAAGACTTCCCACAAACATCACAGTGTTGAAACTCAGTGGGCCCGGTTTTCTTTTGGTTTCTCAGACATAATGCCAGCCTAACCAAAACTTGCCCTTTAACAGCAGTGCCAGGCAAGACACCCTTTATCGGTTCCTAACGTGTCACGGGTATTGGAAAAACGTAATAAATCTATTTTTTAGAACTGATAAGAACCGGAACCGACTTAAAATAGTAACTTTAGTTTTAAATGAGTTTTAACCCAACTGATCGGTTCAAAACCGAACCGATAACTTACAAGTTCCATACAGACAAAACCTTCATTTACTTACAGTTACCACAGATAGAGCTTGAACCGAACGGTTTTATGGTTAAAATAAAACTATTCTCGGTTAAATCCAACCGAGAAAACACTTTTAAACCGAGAAATGAACCGAGCAGAAGGAGAAAACTCCGAGCGACTGTTCACTGAGGCGGAGTAAAGAATCTGACAGTTCAAGTTTGAATGACACAGATAGAGCTGCTCTCGTGCCAAAATTCTATTTTGGAATGGTTTTAACCATTTCACTCCGGGGCAGTTCTAGAGCTGGAACAAACTGCTAATGTCTATAATATAGCAAGACTTCATGTTGTTTGAAACCACAGGTAGTCCAAAATGCTAGCCACTGCACAGGACGAAGGGTCCAGACCCTTGCCCTGACACCAAATGAAGAATCTCTTCCATTTGAAGGCATAGCATTTTCTGGCTGATTCCTTTCTAGATGCCTCAACTACAGTGAGGACATCTTCGGAAAGACCCAAAGCCTGGAACTCTAACCGCTCAGGAACCAGGTTGTTAGGTGCAGGAATTAAAGGTCTGGGTGGAGTACCTTCCCCTGAATGATAGAGCGCAGGTCCAGGCATATGGGAAGACACCTCGGGAGCCTGTTGCTGAGCCTGAGGAGATCGGGGTACCAAAACTAGTGGGGCCAGTCCAGAGCCACCAGGATCACCTGTGCCTTGTCCCTTCTGATCTTGAGCAACACTTTATGGATCAAGGGAAGTGGAGGGAAGGCACAGAAGAGGCCTGAGGTCCACGGTCTGGAAGGCACCCCTTCAGCAAGCCCTGCTTTTGGGAGGAACAAAACAGCCTCAGCTTTGCATTCTCCCTGGGCTGAACAGGTCCACCTGAGGGTGACCCACTGGGAGAACAGACCGTGGACTACCTCCGGATGAAGAGACCACTCATGAGATGCCTCAACCACCCGGCTGAGGGCATCCACCAGCTACTTGGAGGCTCCTGTCACATGGATGGCTAGAAGATCCGCCTCCAGGCTGTGCACGAGAGTCCAGACGCAGAGAGCTTCCTTGCATAAGGGCAGAGAGTGCGTCCCGCCTTGCTTGATGAGGCAGTACATGGTCGTGGTGTTGTCCATCTGGACTTGAACCACTTGACTCCAAACAAACGGTGCGAGGGCAGTTGGCACCAGCCAAACTTCTTGGGAGCTTCAGGAGGTTGATGTGGCACCGGAACACTGACTGGGGCCAATTTGACAAGGAGACCGATGTAAATAAAGAACTGGAGCACTTCATCTCTAAATTCAATGAGGCTTGTGACATCCATGCACCAGTAAAATACTCTTAAGATAAAGGGTTCTAGCAACCACTGGATTTCTCCACCTCTTATCGAACTGATGAAAACTAAGGACCTTTCATGGCACAGAGCAAACGCTATCAGTAAACTAGCAGACATAAAGGAATACAAAAGGTTATGGAATGAGTGTACTTGAGACATCCGCTCTGCAAAAAACAACCATTTTTGTGAAGCATTAAGAAACCCATAGGGTCGCAGCAAGAATTTCTGGGACAACATAAAAGAAATCACTGGAAAGGACAATAAGGCAGGTCCAAACAAGCTTAACATTAATGATGTCCCTACGCTAGACCCTCTGGCCATTGTTGAAACGTACAATAAAGCCTTTACGGACTGGAGTAATGTCCTACCGTCCAACTTCTTTGAGGAGGCCACAAACACTAATGACCAATGTACACATCACAATAACGTGTTGCCACCGCCCTTCTATTTCAAAGCTGTCCAACTGTGCCAGGCTAGAAAACATCTTCTCAAGGTTTTGGGGAAATCAAGGAAAAGTGGGGACACCCTTGACCTTAAGCTTGATGCCCTTACGCTTGATAAACTTTAGGCTCCATTAACCAAAATTATGAACTTATCCCTTTGTCTGGCACGATTCCTCTAGGTCTGGAAGTCTGCAATGGTTACTCCAGTGTATAAGAGTGGAGACCGGGTGCTACACTCCAACTATAGGCCTATCTCCATCCTTCCTCCCCGTTCAAAGCATTGGGGTGAATCGTCGTGGATCACCTGGTGGAGTATCCTAACCAACATAAGATCTAATGCCCACAACAACATGGCTTCTGATTAGGTCACAGCACCACCACCGCTCTCCTAGAATTCACCAGTGCCATTCGGAACTCTCTTGATCAGGGTAACTTTGTTGGAGAAGCCTCTACTGATTTAACAAAGGCTTTTGACACGGTTAATCATTCGCTCCTTCTACAACAGTTATCTTCCATTGGCCTTGCTAAGGATACTAATAACTGGTTCGAAAGCTACCTGTCAGATAAATCCCAGCAGGTGAGGACTGCCAATATTTTTTCTCAACGACTACCTGTCCGCTGCGGTGTACCTCAAAGCTCAATTCTGGGCCCCTTTCTATTTACCATTTTCCTTAATAAACTGCCTTGCACCATCAATCTACAGATCATCCTTTATGCAGATGACACATTCATTTACACTACCCATCAGGACCCCACTGCCCTTGAACATCAACTGCAGCAGGCATCTGAGCAAGTCGAAGACTGATTTGGATTTCACAAACTGGTGCTGACTATAAAAAAACTAAGGTAATGCTTTTCAGCAGTGCAAGGAACAAGTTCAAATGCACCCCTCTTACCATCAGAAACTGCTCAGGAGTCCCACGTGAACAAGTAGAAAGTACAGTTACGTAAGAACTTACCGTAACAGTAGATCTTCGAGAACAGCTCTTGCAGCAGGTAACACCATTAGGACTGAAGCTGGCAGGCGTCAGGACCCCACGGAATTCTTCTAGCTAGCTAACTTCGGCGGGGACCGCCCCCGACGTCGGTCCCGCCTCCGACGTCAGGCGTAGTACATAAGGGGGGCGGTCCCGCCAGATTCCCCAGTTCTCCCGCCGGAGACTTCCGGTCACAGGACGACATCAGAATGGGAGACCGAGGATCCACCATCCGAAGACAAAAAGGGCGTAAGCCCCTGCTCAAGGCTCGGTAAGCCATGCCTCCTCCAAGGGGTAGGTGGAGGAAGCTTGCTGTAAGAGCTGTTCTCAGATCTACTGTTACGGTAAGTTCTTACGTAACTGTACTATCTTACTTCAGATACAGCTCTTTGCAGGTAACACCATTAGGACTTATTTCGCCAATAACGCTTTGTAAGCATTCTGGGAGGAGGAAACTAGAAAATTCATCCAAGTCCTGACTCTAGGACAGGAGACCCTGTAGCACAGCCAGGCCGAACCGCTCTTCGCCATGAAGCAATGTCCAGGCTGTAATGCCTGATAAAAGTATACATAGAGCTCCAAGTGGCTGCAGCACAAATGGCAGAGGAGGAGGAGGCGTAAGTGCTGCAAAGGAGGTAGCCACCCTAGTGGAATGGCTCCGGACTGTACCCAGGAGGGGCTTCTGCTTAGCATCATAGCAGTATGATATACACTGGACAAGCCAGCGAAAGGGACTGCTTGATACTGGTTGGCCCATCATCCTCTCAGCGAAGGAAACAAAGAGTTGCTCCGACTTCATAGGTTGTTTAGTCCTGTTCAGGTAATACCTAGACAGCGGTGAACATCCAGGTGTGGAGCAGCGCTTCTCCTCTATTAGAATATTTAGGGAAATATACAGGCAGGTCAATGTCCTGATTGAGAGTGAGTGCAGAGACCACCTTAGGCAAGAACTTAGGATTCGTCCTCAGGGACACTCTGTCCTGGTGGAAAATCAAATAAGGTTCCTTACACATTAGAGCATGAAGCTCGGAAATTCTCCTTGCCGATGTAACAGCAACTAAAAATAACGTTTTCCATGACAGGAAACGCAACTCGCAATCCGCGGCAGGTTCAAAAGGGGGAATCGTGAGCTGTTCCAGGACAAAGAGTAAATCCCATGGAGGAACAGGGTCCTTAATGGGTGGCCTAAGGTGTAACACCCCTCTCAGAAAGTCTCAAGAGGCGTCAAGTTGCGCCACTGTGCGCTGTCCCACCGGGAAGTGGTAAGCAGAAATAGCGCAAAGGTGCACCTTAATAGAGGAGTAGGCGAGACCCGAATGGAAAAGGGAGAGCAGGTATTCTAACACCGCTTTCACCAGACAACCTAGAGGGGAAAGGCCGCATGCTTGCGACCACAGGCAAAAGCAGCGCCATTTCATGGCGTACGTTGCATGCGTTGCTGGCTTTCTGGCCGCGGAAAGAACTTCCGCCACCTCTTGCGAGACCCCGTGTCGCAAAATGGCTATGTCTCTAGGAGCCATGCATGCAGGTTCAGAGAGCGTAAGTCCGGGTGGACTAGAGAACCTTCCTCCTGAAACAAGAGATGGGAGCTGAAAGGCAACAGAATTGGAGGTTCCTGGGATAGCTGCGTTAGCAAGGGGAAACAAATGTCTGGGCCACAATGGGGCTACCAGGATCATTGTTGCATGCTCCCTGCGCAGTTTGAGAAGAACTCTCTGGATCAACGGGAAGGGAGGGAAAGCGTAGAGGAATCTGTCCACCCAGGAGAGGGACATCGCGTCTCGCCAGAAAACACCAGGCCCTGGATCTAGTGAGCAAAAATTGGGCAGTTTTGCGTTGGATGGGGAAGCGAATAAGTCCAGTTCTGGAGTGCCCCACTGAAGAAACAGATCCTCTGCGACCCCTTGAAGAAGTTCCCACTCGTGGACTCTGGCCTGGGAGCAACTCAGGCCGTCTGCGATTGTGCTGTCCACTCCGGGAACGTGAACTGCAATCAGGTTCGTGCCGTGTTGAATTACCCAATCCCACACTCTCATGGCTTCCCTGCAAAGGGGGTAAGAGTGTGCGTCTCCTTGTTTGTTGAGGTAATATATCACCGCCGTGTTGTCTGTCTGAAGCAGAAGAGTGCACGACGGGATTTCTGACTGAAAGGCTCATGGATGGAGAGGACCGCCTCATCTCCAACACGCTGATGTGGGCCTTGAGGGGTCCATGTTCCCTGGGACTCACCCCGCCTGGGCGCGCCTCACTCTAGCCCTGAGGCGTCTGTGGAGAGGATTATCTCCGGGGACAGCGCTGTAAACGGGACACCTGCAGAAAGTGTCCCTGGGTCTAGCCACCATTGCCAGTCTCGAATCACGGCATTTGTGATTCTGACCGGATGCTGAATGTGGTCTTGCCTTTGGTCCCACTGCACCTTGAGCATCCACTGAGTTACCCGCATGTGGAGCCTTGCCAAAGGGACTGTCGGAGTGGCCGCAGCCATGTGTCCGAGCAGATGAAGGACCAGCCTGGCAGGGACAGTCGTCTTCGCTGAGAGATCCCTGATGAGGGATCTGATGCGTTCCGCTCTGTCGTCTGGGAGAAATGCTTTCCCCTGAACGGTGTCCAGAACTGCGCCCTTGAACTGCAGCTTCTGTGCATGTGACGAGGAGACTTCTAGTAAGTTGATTATAATGCCCAGAGACTGGAACAAGTCCTGAGTGCTCTGAATAGCCAGCAACAACGCCTCTGGGAGGCGGCCATGAGAAGCCAATCATCCAAGTACAGGAACACATAGTGGCCCTGTCTCCTTAAGGACGCTGCCACGACTGCCATGCATTTGGTAAAGACCCTGGGGGCCGATGACAGTCCGAACGGAAGGGCCCGGAACTGAAAATGGTAGCCGAGGATCTCGAAGCGCAGGAACCTCCTGTGCGCTTGAGCCACCGGGATGTGCAGGTAGGCGTCCTGCATGTCTAGGGACGCTAAAAAGGCGTCCTGCTTCAGCATGGGAATGAGGCCCGGAAGGGTCACCATGTGAAATCGTTTGTAGGCGACCGACATATTTAGGTCGCTGAGGTCCAAGATTGGACGGAGGTCCTCTGTTTTCTTGGGAACCAGAAAGAAGTGGGAATAGTATCCGGAATCTATCTGGTTCTCCGGAACATACTCCACCGCTCCCTTCTGCAGGAGCGTGAGTATTTCTTGCCTGATAAGCAATCTGTGCTGACCCGGGTAACGGGAGAGCAGAGGAGGCCTCGAGGGTGGCTTGTCTGCGAATTCTATAAAGTGGCCTTTTTCGACCAACTGAAGAACCCACCTGTCGGTGGTTATGGACTGCCATCCTGACAGGTAATTCGCAATACGACCCCCGACCTTGATGTCCCGTTGATCCTGAGGGGCGGGGGCCGGGAAGGAGTCAGGCTGTGGCGGCGGAGGGAGCCGCGGGCTGAGCCAGCTTAGCTGGATGCTGACTTCTGCCCGCGGGCTGTCTTCCCTGGGCTCTGCGGGAACCGGAGCCCCTCTGTTGTGGACCGGTGCGGGACTGTTGTCTCTGTGTCCGTTCACGAAAACAGCTTTGGTTCCTACGAAAGGAACTAAGCTTTGGTCGGTGCATTGCCTGGACCGACCTCACCGCCTTCCCGGCCTCTTGGAGCTTGGTGAGAACATTCTCAGAGGGTGCACCAAAGAGCCATGACTGTCTCCGGAGGCATACACCTGAAGCTGCCGCTCTGGCCGAGGAGTCCGCGGAATCATACGCGGCTCGCAGCACCTGGGTTCCCACGTCCGAACCCGTATGGAGGAGCTGCAACATCTCCTCCTTCTGCTCACCTTCTGGCAATTTCTCCGCCAGATCCAGTCCCAGTTCCCACAAGGCATTTTGGAACGGCACCATGTGGGTCAAGTAGTTCAGGAATCTGATGGCGCAGGTAGCGGAAGCATATGTGCGCCTGCCCATAGCATCCAGCTGTTTGGACTCTGGGTCCGGTGGCAGGGTGCTCAAATGTTGCGGTCTCTGGGACCGGTCATGAGAGGCTGTGATGGCCAGAGAGTCGGCCAGAGGATGTTGAGCCAAGTACTGGTCCTCCTTAGGAGCCTTGTACAGGCGGTCAGCTTTCTTCGGCATCGACGGGAGCGAGTGTGGACGCTTCCACGCTGCCTTGGTGACATCCACAAAAGTGTCCACCAAGGGTGGTACCACCACAGGCTTGGGATCCTTCTGCCGAAGATATCTAGCGAGGCGTAGTCTCTCGGGGTCTAACTCTTCTGCATCCCACACCATGTTCTCTTGGATATGTCTCATGACTTCCAAGAACGATGGGTCATCCGGAGGAGATCTAGGAAGCTCACGTGGGTCCAGAGAGGGGATCGGAAGGGGAGAGAGGGACCTGGATCTTGTCGAGGACTCCGATCCTGTATCCTCCGTCGAAGGCGAACAGCGGCGTCTTCTGGGTCTCTTAGGACTGGGTGACCTTGAAAAGGATCTAGACAGAGGTCTCCTTTTGTCTGGTCTTCCCCCTGGAGGGTCCGTAGGCTCCTGGGGGAGAGGTACTGACCTGCTGCCCGCATGAGAAGGGGCGCAGAGGCCGCAGGTGGTGGAGGAGGAGGAGGTAGTGTGGGAACCACATCCTTTTTAATGGTATCCCACCAGTAGGTAAATAGCTCCTTAACCTCAGAAAAAGAAAGGCCCGATGACGGACCGGGAGCCGGCGTCGGCTCCTCAGGGACCTCAGGTTGCGGGGAGGGTTCCCTGGGAGGCTCGACAGGACCGGGTTCGCCCGTCTGGTCCTCGGGCTGCGTCAATTCCTCCTCCGTAAGAGTCTCCTGACCGACGTCGGTAGGAGGCGTCGGGGTCCTCTTCTCAACTCGTGCCCACGTCGGCCCTCCTGGATTCCTATTATTAAGCGCCAGGTGGCATGAAACGCGTTAGGACACTTTGTGTGTTTTACTGGAGGAGGTGGGCAGCTTGTCAGGAGTGTGGAAGCTCTGTAGTTGTGTGCAATAAAATGCTGTTTAAAAAGCACACATAATTGTTTAGCACACTTTTGGTTTTACAAGCTTGGCTATAGTGCTCTGATGCATTAACCTGGTGCTGGCAAACTAATTCTTTGATCTACAACTGTCCGACGCTGAGCACAGGACCCTGGTGCAGACCTCAATTTCTGCTTCTAACTACTGCATTTGTTGTTGGCTGATTGTTTCTGCTATTACCTCGTTTCTTTCGTCCGAGGTGGTTCTTTTTCCGCAGGGGAAGGGCCTAGCCACCCACCCCCATCCACACTCCTTTTTTAGGGTAGCACAGTTGTGACATTTCCTGTAACAAAGCAGGAAGGGGCGGATCAGAGGGGTATGCACACAGTGACCTCATTTACAGGGGCACTAATAATTTAACTTGTTATAACAAGTTATGAAAAACAAACAAAACACAAAATCACACTTTTGCTTTCATTTTCTTCCTTCTAATTACTCTGACTAGGTTATAAACCCAGCAACTTATCTGGAATGCATATCATTAACTGCAGGTACTGTGGACCACTTTTCAGAAGGGCAGTTTTACAGGATTTAGGACACTGTCCTACATGCTGGGCCATTGGAGATCTAAGGGCTCAGCTTTAGGTAGCATGGGCAGAGATTGCACGCCTCAAATTGCATATTCAAGAGGAAATACAAGTGCCCACCATTTCCCCAACATCCAACAGAAGCACCTCGACCACAGAGGGTAGTTGGTCCGGGAGGTTGGCAGGTGGTTAGGAGGGGCAAATCGGGTGCCCCATCACTCGGTGCTCTCCAACATATCACCTCCACAAACCATATAAAAACTACAAACAGGTATCTGCCTCTATACTTCCGAAATCAATCAAAGGGGCAGAGGACACTGCAGAGCAACACTGCAGCACAGGAGCTAGCACAATGAAACTCGACCAGAACAGGAACCAAAACAAAAAAAAAGCAAAAAGAAAATCAAAAAAAACTTCTGATCATAGGAGACTCCATGATTCAGGGAGTTAATACCCATCTCCAGCCAGGGATAATGGTCAGATGTCTCCCAGGTACATCAGCGTGGAGAGCCACTGACCGCACTGCTAAAATTGTTCAGAAAGCAGGAGAAAACACTGATGTCCTGGTACACATAGGGACTAATGATCTCGCCAGCCGGTCAGTTGTGGAGACCAAGGAACACCTGACCAGGCTTGGTGACAAACTATTATCCAATTCGTCCGGCATCTCCTTCTCTGAGATCCTGCCAGTCTGGGAGAGTGGGGCAGATGGATGGAAGGTCAGAGAAGGGGAGATAGGGGAGCTGAACATGTGGCTCAAGGGTTGGTGCCAGGAAAAGGGACACAAATTTGTAGGGAACTGGCATCAGTTTTGGGAGTAAAAGTTCTTTAAGTCTGATGGACTGCATCTGACTAAAGAGGGAGTCAGTGCATTGGGGCAGAAGTTTGACGTCTTTTCAGAATATTTAAACTAGCAAATGGGGAGAGGGGTGCAACACCCCATATGTCGAATGGGAAGAACACCCCTCCCCCCTCAACTAGTGGTCAAACAGAAGTTCAGCATGTTTGTAGTTCATTTGCATCGCCAGGTAAGGAAAAAGGTCCAGCTCCTCATACGATGCACTGGGGAAATGCCAGACCTTGCCCAACAACTAACAAACTGAAACCTGGCCAATGGAAAATCATGTACACAAATGCTCACAGTCTAGGAAACAAGATCCCAGACCTGCAAGCAATAATGACAGACGCTAAACTGGACATAGTAGCCACTAGCGAGACGTGGTTTACCAGTAACCACATTTGGGAGACTTCAGTACCTGGCTATGTACTGTTCAGAAGAGATCGAGGGAAAGGGGAGTGGCCCTTTATGTCAATGAAAATATAAAAGCTACAGAAATTCAAAATACACATAAGGAGCCAGAAGAACTGTGGGTCACCCTGGAAACAGGAAATGGGACAGTCATACGAACTGGGGTTGTGTACAGGCCTCCTGACCAGGGGAAGGACACAGACACATTACTGTTAGAAGATACACAAAACATGGCAGCTAAAGGGGAGGTTCTGATAATGGGAGACTTCAACATGCCAGATACAGACTGGTCAATACCAGCACGAACATCTGCCAGAACTAGACACATGGTGGATTCCCTGCAGGGGGAGGGACTCAAACAACTGGTACAACAACCCACAAAAGACAGAGCTATCCTACATCTAGTACTGACTGTGACGCTTGGACAGCTGGTCCTGATTAATCTATGATTTTTTTAATATAAAAAGGTGTTATTGAGTGTCTCCCATGAGACATGCTGAAACAGCCTGTGGAATGACACCCACCCTGCCCCCCAGGTTTTAGCTACAAGGTGTTACCTGGAAGGCCAGGAGATAATTACAGGCTAGAAGAGACCTAAATTAGGATCTCCTGTTTATCTAGCTTAATTGTAGCTTGTCAGCTGCAAGGATGGGAAATCATAAACTTTATAAAGTTTAGAGGAAGAGAGCAGGTTATGACGCTTTAGTGCAAAGTCATAAAAGATTCTATGATGTGTCCTGGGAAGAAGAGCTACTTGAGATCAAAGAGGGGATGTTATTTAAAGAGTTTCACAATTTGTGAAATGAGTTTTGCTGAAACGTCACTTTCTTAATTTACATCCTGACTGATAAGATATCCTGGGTGTATAATTTTTTATATTCTAACAGGTAGGAGCTAGGTGACCTCATGCAAAGAGGTTGGCAAAGCCAGTTTTAAAACAGTATTCTGTTTTCCACTAAGACACACATGTTTGGACTATGAAAAAAGAAACATCTACAGCACTATAAGAATACATTAGGTAGACAGGTCTAACTAAGTGTATTATTCGTAGGAATTTGCACGTCTTAAACCTTATTGTTTTAAAAGATTGTATGTTTTGTGATACATGGTTCTGTGTTTTACATTTTTATCTATTTTAAGTAAACCTCTGTGTTTAGAGACTACCTGGTGTGCCTCTGAAATTTTTTCTGTGACAATGGAAGCATATATGGTTAAAGCTGACTCTGCACAAAGCTTAGTGATTTTACCAAACTGGGAAAAGGTAAGAGTTTATTCTGAGGTCTTTAATAAAGTTTTGAAGGGTTAATTTTGGTCTTTCATAAAGTTTTTAAGGGTTCATTTTGTACACCTGGTAAGGTGCCCATTGGCGAAAGATATCTGGCCCCCCCTCCGAAGAGCAGAATTATCTGAGCCTGTACATTGGGTTACACTAGCAAGAGGTTCAGAGTTTGAATCCTCCAGCACTTGAGACCAAAGTTTGATTCGAACCCACAACAGACAGGAGGGTTACCTTATTTTGTTAACTGTTCACAATACTGCGCTTGGAGGTTGGCACTGTGGGAGCAGAGGGCCTGACCTGCTGAGTGGGTTTGTGACAGATTGGTTGGCAGCGGTGTCCATAAGTTTGGTATTACAAGCTTTTATTGTTCAGTGTGTCAGATTGAGACTGCCAGCTCACTTGCAAAGAAAAAAAAAGGCAGTGATTTATTTTTGAAAAAGGAGACAGAACTATATCACTTGGCATACAGCCAAGTTCCTACCGTTTTATTTATTTCTTTTATAAAGTGCAAGTCAGAGTAGTCGTAGTTAGGGAAGAAGATGGCTTCCAACTACAGCAGGCACACTGTAGACTACTTAAAGCAGTTGAGCGGGGACAGAGGAGTCCCGATCGAAGTGAAAGCCACCAAACAGAACCTCGTGGATGCCAACAGCAGCAGATACCCAGAGCATCGAGTCACAGACAGTGACTGAAAAGGACCAGACCTTGAGTGTGGCAGGGCTAGTGGCCAGTGCAGTGTCCAGATCCGATGAGGAGGGCAACAGGGCCACTGTCAGCGAAGGGCCACAGCAGCAGGGGAAGGTCACTAGTATCCTGGATCCAGAAGTACTCAGGCTGCAAAGTGACTTGTGTAAAATGGAGCTGGAGTTCCAGAGGGAGAGGGACCGTGAACAGCGGGAGGTGGACCGTGAGGGAGAGCGAGAACGCCGAGAGGCAGAACGAGAAGAAAAAATTACTCACCTTAGTAATGTTGTTTCTTCTAATGGAGTCTTGCTATATTATGACAAGTGCAGTTTGTCCCACCACTAGAACTGCTCCGGAGGTGAAAGAGTTAACTTCCATGCAGAGCATGGAGCTTAGAGCGCGAGCTCGGTAAAGAAGCTCTGTTAGGGTGGTTTCAAACCGAAACCGACAGATCTTTACGAGCAAAATTCACTAAGGTTCTGTGTGGAAGCTGTAACCTACACTAGCCAACTGGCTACTAACATATTCACACATTTTCCTGGTCCCAACCCCAAGACTCAAGTCAGTGGACCAGAAAAATAAGATAAAATAACTAAATAAACACAACACCCAAACATGAAAGAGGGCATCAAATGCCAACAAAGGACTGCCCACCCCATACCCAAAGTAGAAGTTCTGAGAGGGGCAGGCTGGGGGGAGGTCATAATATAGCAAGACTCCATTAGAAGAAACAACATTGCTAAGGTGAGTAATTTTTCCTTCAAACAACATGAAGTCTTGCTATATTATGACAAGTGCAGACTACACAGCAGTACCTCCATGGAGGAGGGACAGAACCTACTTAGGGAATAGGCTCGAAGCACGGCTGTGTCAAACCGAGCAGCATCCCTCCTGGCCTGAATATCCAGGGAGTAATGCTTGGTGAAAGTGTGTACTGTTTTCCAAGTAGCTGCTTGACATATCTCCAAGATAGGGATGTCTCTAGCAGCAGCTAGAGATGCAGCTGTACCTGGTAGAGTGAGCCCTCAGGCCTGGGGGGGGAACCTACCCAGCTTTTGATAGCAAAATTGATATAAGAAACGATCCACCTGGCAATGGATCTCTTAGTGGCAGGTCTCCTTTCCCAGCCTCACCATAAGTGAGAAACAGTTGAGGGAGTCAAACCTGTGACCCTTGGTACGCCTATGTAGTAACTTAGGGCCTCTTAACATCTAGGGTGTGCAGCCTCCTCTCACCAGAGGAGGAATGGTCAGTGAAGAACACTGGAAGTGAAATAGATTGGTTAAGGTGGAAATCTGAAACCACCTTAGGCAAAACTTCCCTGTTAGTCCTGAGGACCACTTTATCCCTGTGAAAGGAAATAAAGTCGTCTCTACTGATAAAGCCTGTAACTCACTTATGCGCCTGGCAGAAGTGATGGCTACCAGAAATACAGTTTTCCAAGTCAAATACTTAAGCTCTGCCAAAGACAGAGGCTCAAAGGGGGGTTGCATCAGCTGAGCAATGCATACATTAAGATCCCAAGCCGGGGCAGGGTCCCTAAATGGAGGATTGGTATGAAGCAATCCTTTAAAAAACTTGGAAAATACAGGGTGAGCAGAAAGAGAAGAGGGCTTCCCTGCTGAAATGAAGGCAGAGACAGCTTCCAAGTGCACTCTCAGGGTAGCTGGTCTCAGTCCCAAAGAATTAAGATGGACCATATAGTCCAATACAGTGGGTAGATCAGCAGATTCCAGGGAAACATGCTTCCCAGAACACCATATGGAAAACCTTTTCCACTTGGAGTTATAGGTAGCCCTGGTGGAAGGCTGCCTAGCAGCCTCAGGATTTCGAGAACACTTTGAGAAAGTTGTAGATCAGCAAACTCTAACTGCTCAAGAGCCAAGCCTTGAGGTTGAGGGATCTGAGATCTGGATACCAAACTCCCCTGAGCACAGGTTAACAGATTGTGGTTCCTGGGAGACACAGGGAAGATGGACTGCTAAGGACAGAAGGAGTGGGTACCAGGGCTGCCTGGCCCAGTCTGGAGCACTCAGGATCATTTTGCAGGGCTGAGACCTGATTTTGACTAGGACTTTGAACAGGAGAGGGAAGGGGGGGAAAGCATAAAGAAACTTCCCTTCCCAATCGAGGAGAAAGGCATCCAAGGGGACTGAGACCAACACTGGGGGCCTGCAACAAAACAGTGGAAGTTGATGATTGTCTGGGGCTGCAAAAAGATCTATCTGAGGACTGCCCCATCTGGCAAACACTATCCCCAGTACTAAGGGATCCAGTGACCATTCGTGATGGCCCTGGGAAATCCTGCTGAGAGCATCTGCCAGGACATTGTCCTTGCCTGGGAGGTGAACTGCTATGTGGGAAGTGTTCAGGGAATAAGCCAGAGACCACAACTTCATCGCCTCGGTGCACAAGGCCGAAGACCAAGTGCCCCCTTGTTTGCTGATGTACCACATTGTAGTGGTGTTGTCTGTTCTGACCTGTACCACCTTGTTCTGAACAGATGCAGAAAAAACCTGAAGTGCTAGAAAAACAGCTCTGAGTTCCAACAGATTGATGTGGAGCAGAGATTCCTGAGGGGACCATAACCCCTGGGTGGAGAGGTCGCCCATGTGAGCTCCCCATCCCAAGAGGGATGCATCTGTAGTAAGGGTCAAGGAGTGGTACAGAGGGATGAAAGGCACCCCTTGTCTCAGATTGCTCTGATCCTGCCACCACTGAAGGGCCTGGATCAGGGTTCGAGTCACTGGGATTAACTTGGATAGGGGATCTCTTCTTTGAGACCAGAAAGCTCTCAAATGGAACTGAATGTCCCTCATCTGAAATCTTGCTCCTTGCACTACAGCTGTGGAGGCAGCCATGTGTCCTAGGAGCTGCAGGAAATGCCTTGCTGGTCAAGAGACCTGCAGAGTGAAGGACGAGGCCAGGGTGACTAAGGTCCTTACCCTTTCCAAGGGAAGGAAGGCTCTGGCCCGCTCTGTGTCCAGTTCTGCGCCTATAAAGGTGAGTACCTGGACAGGTTCCAAATTGACTTTGGAAGATTGAGAAGAAAGCCCAGAGAAGCAAGCAGCTGCTGGGTAACTAGCAGGTGTGATTTGATTCTGGTCTGGAGACTGACCCACAATGAGCCAGTCGTCCAGGTAGGGAAAAATGGCAATCTTTTGCCTTCTTAGATGAGCAACTGCTACTGCCAGACATTTTGTGAACACCCTTGGGGCAGAAGTGAGGCCGAAGGGCATTGCTCTGAACTGATAATGGCCCGAGGGCAGTTCGAATCTGAGGTACTTTTGATGGGAGCTTCTGATAAGAACATGGAAGTAGGCATCTTTGAGGTCCAGGGAGGCTAGCCAGTCCCCTGGCCCTAGGCATGGTAAAATCATTCCCAGTGTCACCATTTTGAACTTTGGTTTTAAAAGGTGCTTGTTTAGATATCTTAGATCCAGGATAGGCCGCCACTCTCCTGTCTTTTTTGGGCTAAGGAAGTACCTGGAGTACAGACCCTTGCCCTGGTGTGGGGGAGAAACCTTTTCTACAGCTCTGAGAGCCAGAAGGGTGAGACTTCTCTCCAAAGCAAGAGTCTCTAAAGGGTTTGCAGGTGGAAAAGATCTGGTTCTCATCTTCGGAAATTTTTTGAAGCTGAGAACCAGACCCTGGCTCACTACTTCCAGGACCCACCTGTCTGAAGTTAGAGACTCCCAGTCCTGGACGAAGTAAGCCAGCCTGCCCCCTACAGGTAATGGAGAGCCGACCCTGGGCATCCCATCAGGGTGCCTGTTTGGCAGGGGCCTTAGGCTGAGGGGTGGGAGCAGGCCTGCTCGTACCCCGTCTGCCTCTCCCTCTGAAGAACCCCCTCTGTGCATAGGCTGAAGAGGAGGAGGCCTGGGTCTGGTGAAAGGCCTGCCCCTACCCCTGGGGGGCTGCCTCTGAGGAGTGGCTTGCCGTTCCTTGGCTTGTGCACTCCTATAAGTGGTTCTATATTCATCCATTTTCTTACATATATTCTCTGTCTGCTCCCAAACAGAGAATTTCCCACCATAGGAAAATCCATAGCCTTAGACTGGGTATCCTGTGACAAAGTAGTACACCTGTGCCAGGCAATCTCACGAAAAGCCACAGATGTAGCCATGACTCTAGAGGATACATCGTTAGAATCCACTGCAGCATGGAATTGCACCTAGATGCCTCAATACCATCAAGAGCCACCTGCTCCAGCTCCTTTGCAAGCTGGCCAGGGACCTGTTTGGCTAAGGCTTGACAGTATCCCATCTAGATTTCTGGTATCTCGCAACATAAGCCATATAGTTTGCTTGTCTGAGTCCCAAGGATGCTGCCATGTATTGTTTTTTGGCCATGGCATCAATCTTCCTGGAGTCCTTGTCAGGAGGATGTGAAACTAGGGGAATATTAGCTTTATCACAGGCTGCAGCCTGAACTACCCCAACATGACTGCATTGCTGTGAAAGAAAATCTGTATCAGGACCTGACAAAGTGTACCTCCTGTCCATCTTTTTATCTACAGGAGGCACAGAATTAGAGCTTTTAAAATTTTTAGTTGTTTGTTTCCTAAAGATCTTATGCAAAGGGATGGACAATCTCCTGGACTCTGGGATATCCATCATCTCTACATAGTCAGGCTCCTCTTGCTCATCCAAAGCCTCCTCTTAGGGAAGCTGGAGGGTCTCAGCAACTTTTTATAAAACAAAATGAGAAGGGGACTCAGAAGCCTAGGGGAGATTCACCTGAAGGTCTGTCTGGGGAGATGTCCGGTTCAATGGGCACATCCAGACTTTCAAAGTCACATTCACACTGATCATAATCCTCCTCCCCTCCTCTGGTTCATAAAAACTCTTCTATATCATATTCTGAACCACTGGAACCGACCGAACCGACCTTTTGCCAGACAGTGGCGGTTCGGAGGGAACCGGGGACAGGGACTGGACAATCTGTATTGCCCTAGCTATCTCTGCAGCAGTTGGAGAAGGAATTTTGCACTCCAAACCTGCTGATTTTTTAGTTTTCTTTGTTGGAACTGGCACCTCAGAGCCAGCTTTTCATTTGCCCGAGGAAGTCTCGGCCTGGTCAGAGGGCACTCCCTCCAGTTCGGTTGGCACCGAACCGGGCTGGCCATCCGGTCAGCGGACTTTGGCCTCCGCTCCCTGAGCCTGCCCACTTCTTGTCCAGGGTGGCTGCAGGAAATTTTTACAAATCTGGCAGTCTGAATTGAGGTGGTCAAACCCCAGACAATAGACACATGTAGTGTGTAGGTCAGCCTTGGCAAAGGCTTCCCCACAGACAGTACAGTGCTGAAACCCAGTGGGCCCGGTTTTTCTTTTGGGTTTCTCAGACATGATGCCAGCCTAACCAAGAAACTTGCCCTTTTAATGGCCGTGCCAGGCAAGACACCCTTATCGGTTCCAAACCGTGTCACGGGTCGTGGAAAAAAACGTAATGAAATCCGTTTTTTTTAGAACCGATAAGAACCGGGAACCGCACTCTAACAAGCCTTAAAAGGCTTTAAAACTAAGTTTTAGTACAATTCGATCGGTTCAAACCGAACCGATAACAATTTACAAGTTCCACACAGAAAAAACCTATCTATTACTTACAATACCATAGACAGAGCTTGAACCGATCGGTTTTGCGGTTAAAATAATTAAATCGAGGTTAAATTCAACCGAGAAATAGCGTTTAAACCGAAGAAATGAACCGAGCAACAGGAGGAATCTCCGGAGCGACTGTTCAGTGAGGCGGAGTAAAGAATCTGACGGTTTCGGTTTGAAGCCACCCTAACAGAGCTTCTTCTTAACCGAGCTCGCGCTCTAAGCTCCATGCTCTGCATGGAAGTTAACTCTTTCACCTCCGGAGCAGTTCTAGTGGTGGGACAAACTGCACTTGTCATAATATAGCAAGACTTCATGTTGTTTCAACAGAGAGATGCTGACCATGAGGAGCGTGAGCACCAGAGGCAACACGAACTGGACAAGCTACGACTCCAACCAGCAGCACCAAAGAAGGTAAGTGGCTTGGGTTTAACTGGGACTACAGGACTGGGTTACAAATTGAATTCCAAATTGACAGCCGAATTTAAAAAGGGGGAGGATATGGATGCCTTTTTAAATTCTTTTGAAAAAGTTTGTATTCAGGCTAAAACTCCTAGGGAGTCCTGGAGCTTCCAGCTATCCCCCGCTACTTACCGGGAAAGCTCGGGACGCACTGGGTCAAATGGACAATGAGGACAGTGATGATTACAGCAAACTTAAAGCTGCACTGTTAAAGAAATTTGAATTAACCGCTGAATCATACAGAGCTAAATTCCGTAAGCTCAGGAGAAGCCCAGACACGAGCTACGAGGAGCTAGCCATGAAAAAAACGTCAGTTTTTAAAACGTTGGTGGGAAGGAATTGAAGTAAACTCTGTTGATAAAATTGAAAATGTGATTTTGTTAGAACAGTTTTTCTGGGCATGCAAAGCAGAGCTGAAAACCTGACTGGAGAACCGAGATCCCAAAACAGTGCAAGAGGCTGCAGAACTCTCGGACCGCTATGCCAAGAGCAGACCTACTCTGAGAGTGAATGGGGCAGGCGTGGCAGTGCAGAAAGGGAAAAGCGCACCTTCAGGGCACCTAAAACTCTCACTGTCTCCACCAAAACCAGTCAGCCCCAGGTTTCAGAGAAAATATTTCTCTGAGAAAATAAATCAGTGTTGGTTGTGTAAAGAAACTGAGCATATTGCCAGACAGTGTCCCAAAAAGGCCAGCAATATACAACAGGGGGTTAGGAAGGAAGTGGGTTGTTTGTGTGTCCATGGAAGCATGCCAGTGAACATGACGGAACACATGCACCCAGTCATGGTGAATGGTGTACAGACGCAAGGGTTAAGGGACAAAGGGGCATCCTTGACCTTGGTAAAGGGGGATCTAGTAGAGCCGGGTCAGCTGATACCCAATAAATACGTCACTGTACAGGACTTTACTAGTGAAGAGAAAACATTGCCCCTTGCTAGTGTTCTCCAAGACTGGGGTGAAATGGGGAACTGTGCAACAGGTGGCTGTAGCCAAAACCTTAGCAGTGGATGCGATCCTGGGCAACAATCTCAAACAAGGGATGGTGTGTGCAGTTATCCATAGCCAAGCGACAAGGGAACACTGTAGTTCCCTGGACCCCACAGGAGCCATTGTGGACACCATTGAGAGGCTGGTTACCCTCCCAATATGGAGACTAACGAAAAGGGGGGTAGAAATTACCCCAGAAGCAGTTAACCACATAGCTACGGAGGGTTACTCAGAAGAGGGAGGGGTGACTCATTGTCAGAGGGTTGGGACTGACAGTGATCCTAAGTGCCATGGCGCTAGTGCTAGGGACCCTAGTTTAGTGACTGAAGGGGACCTGTCCCATGCCTTGGGAATGTGTGAGGGGTTTGCAGCTGCTCAGAGAAGTGACCCTAGTCTAGAGAAGCTGAGGGATTAGGCAGACTCTGACGGGGCACACGGAGGTGACGGCAGACATAAGGTTTATTGGGAAAATGGACTGATGTATACTCAGGCTGTGCAGGCAGAGGGAGGAGTGCTAGGCAGGCAGCTTGTCATTCCCCAGGAGTATCGTAAGCAGTTGCTCAAGACTGCACATGATATTCCCTTGTCTGGTTATCTGGGAATCGCGAGCACTATGCAGCGGTGGGCCCAGAATTTCTACTGGCCTAACTTCCTAATTTCACCTGCTGGGCCTAATTGGCCCAGCAGGTGAAGGAGTATTGCTGGTCTTCTCACTAGTGCCAAGAAATAGGGAAGGCGGGCAAGAAAACCCAAGCCGCCCTGATTCCATTGCCCATAGGGGAGGAGCCATTCCAGAGGGTGGGAATGGATATTGTGGGGCCTTTAAATACCCCCAGCTCCTCAGGGAAGAGATTCATCCTGACTGTGGTGTATTATGCCACCCGGTACCTGGAGGCAGTCACCCTATCTTCACTGAGCACAGACAAAGTGGCAGATGCCTTACTTGGGATTTTCTCCCGTGTTGGGTTTCCGCAGGAGGTTATCACCGATTGAGGGGGTTCCTTCATATTGGACCTGATGAAATGTTTATGGGAGAAGTGTGGGGCGATGCAGAGATGCACAACACCATATCACCCACAAGCCAATGAGCTTGTGAAAAGATTCAATGGTACCCTGAAGTTAATGCTTCGGGCGTTTGATAAACAGCACGGGAGGGACTGGGAGAAATACCTTCCCCACCTGTTGTTTGCATACAGGGAGGTGCCCCAAGAGTCTACAGGATTTTTCTCCCTTCGAACTCTTATATGGACGCCGGGTACATGGGCCCCTAGACTTGATCTGGGAGGACTGGGAAGGCAAGCACCCCACCCAGGGAACTCCCATCGTGGATTATGTCCTTAGGTTTAGGGAAAGGCTGAAGGAGCTTATGGGGACAGCCCAGAGCAACCTGGCAGCTGCCCAACAGAAACATAAAGGTGGTAATGACCGCGAGAGCCAGAGCTCGCCTCAGACATGGTGGGTCAGGAAATCATGGTCCTTATTCCGGTCTGGAAAGACAAGCTGCAGGCTGAGTGGGCAGGACCATACAAAGTGGTTAGGAAGGTAAATGACGTGAACTATATTACAGAGCTACCTGACCGAAGACAGACAGAAAGGATGTACCATGTCAACATGATGAAGCCATATGCAAATAGGGATGACATGGTGTTTGCAGTGTGTAGTCATGGGGAGGGGAAGGGACAGACAAAGGAGACCCCCTTCTGGACTTGCTGGAAGAAAGTAAGGGTGAGTCCTCTGTGGAGGCAGTTAAATTGTCTTCCCAGCTGACCCCGGACAAGATCCAGGAAGCAAGACAGGTTTCAGCAGACTTTGCCCCATTGTTTAGCGCCAAGCCTGGACTAACCCCTTTAGCGACTCACGACGTGGAGACAGAGACACAGACGCCCATACGGCAGACAGCATATCGGGTGTCAGAGGCTGTCCAAAAGGACATTAGGAGAGAAGTGGAGGAGATGATGGATTTAGGGGTAATCCAGAGATCCCATAGCCCCTGAGCCTCACTCGTAGTCCTTGTGCCCAAGCCAGATGGCTCTACTCGTTTCTGTGTGGACTATCATGGACTGAATGCAGTCAAGAAGTCAGACACCCACCTGATGCCCCGAATGGATGAACTCCTGGACAAGTTGGGATGGGCGACTTACCTTATGACCACTGACTTGACCAAGGGGTATTGGCAGGTACAGTTGACGGACAGAGCTAGGGAGAGGGCAGCCTTCATCACTCCAATAGGCTCATCTAAATTAAAAATAATGCCTTTCGGAATAAAGAACGCCCCGGCCACTTTCTAAAGGTTGGTGAACCAGGTGTTAAATAGTGCTGAGGAGTACGCTGTGGCTACCTGGATGACACTGCCATCTTTAGTACCAGCTGGGAGGAACACCTATCCCACCTTAGAGAAGTGCTGGGCAGGATACAGAGGGCCGGGCTCACTGTCAAAGCAGAGAAGTGCCAGGTGGCCATGGGAGAGAAGGTATACCTCGGGCATGTGGTAGGCCGAGGACAGCTCCGTCCTAACCAAATAAAGATAGAGGTAATCCAGGCGTGGCCCAGACCAGAAACACAGAAGCAGGTCAGGAGTTTCCTCGGGACAGCAGGGTACTATAGAAAATTTGTACCCAATTACAGTGCCCTGGCTGCTCTCTTATCTGACCTGGCAAAGAAAAGGATGCCAAAGAAAATTTCCTGGGGACCAGCCTGTGAAAAAGCCTTTACCAGACTGAAGGAGGCACTGTGCAGTGCTCCTGTTTTGACAAGTCCTGACTATAGCAGACCCTTTATAGTTCAGGCTGACGCCTCAGACGTGGGTATTGGGGCAGTACTGAGTCAGACATCCAGCCAAGGGAAAGATCACCCTGTAGCATATCTGAGTAAAAAGTTACTTCCCAGGGAGCAGACATACTCCACTGTGGAACAGGAGTGTTTTGCCATAGTGTGGGCCCTAAAGAAGTTGGAGCCATACTTGTATGGTCAGCATTTTGTGGTACAGACTGACCACAACCCCCTGATTTGGCTGACACAGATGGGAAAAAACAATGGTAGATTGTTAAGATGGAGTCTTGCTTTACAAGGGTATGACATGACAATTCTGCATAGGACTGGAGCGAAAAATCAGAACTCAGATGGGTTGTCTCATGTCTATGAGGAGTGAACTGATTTGGGAAGCTTCTCCCATGCAGGGGATAGAGCCCCTAAATTCAGTCTAGGTAGGAAGGATTGTGACGCTTGGACAGCTGGTTCTGATTAATCTATGATTTTTGTAACATAAAAATGTGTTATTGAGTGTCTCCCATGAGACATGCTGAGACAGCCTGTGGAATGACATCCACCCCCCCCCCGCCCCAGGTTTTAGCTACAAGGTGTTACCTGGAAGGCCAGGAGATAATTACAGGCTAGAAGAGACCAAAATTAGGATCTCCTGTTTATCTAGCTTAATTGTAGCTTGCCAGCTGCTGGGATGGGAAATCATAAACTTTTATAACATCTGAGAGCAGGTTATGATGCTTTAGTGCAAAGTCATAAAAGATTCTTTGATGCGTGCGTCCTGGGAAGAAGAGCTACTTGAGATCAAAGAGGGGATGTTATTTAAAGAGTGTTATAATTTGTGAAATGAGTTTTGCTGAAATGTCACTTAATTAATTTACATCCTGATTGATAAAGACATCCTGGGTGAATAATATTTTATATTCTGACAGGTAGGAGCTAGGTGACCTCATGCAAAGAGTTTGGCAAAGACAGTTTTAAAACAGTATTCTGTTTTCCACTAAGACACACATGTTTGGACTATGAAAAAAGAAACATCTACAGCACTATAAGAAGATAAGAATACATTAGGTAGACAGGTCTAAGTGTATTACTGGAAGGAATTTGCACTTTTTAAACCTTGTTTTAAAAGACTATGTTTTGTGATACATGGTTCTGTGTTTTACATTTTATATTTTTATCTATTTTAAATAAACCTCTATGTTTAGAAATTAGCTGGTGTGCCTCTGAAATTCTTTCTTTGACAAGGGAAGCATATATGGTTAAAGCTGACACGGTACAAAGCTTACTAGTTTTACCAAACTGGGAAAAGGTAAGAGTTTATTCTGAGGTCTTTCATAAAGTTTTTAAGGGTTCATTTTGCACACCTGGTTAGGTACCCATAGGTGAAAGATATCTGCCCCCCAAAGAGCAGAATTATCTGAACCTGTACAGTGGGTACGCTAGCAAGAGATTCACAGTTTGAATCCCTTCAGAACTTGAGACCAAAGTGTGATTCGAACCCACAAAACAGACAGGAGGGCTACCCTATTCTGTTAACTGTTCACAATACTACGCTCGGAGGCTGGCACTGTGGGAGCAGAGGGTCTGACCTGCTGAGTGGGTTTGTGACACTAACAGAGAAAGGATCACAGATCTCCAGGTAGAAGGTTACCTGGGGGCCAGTGACCATCACATGGTATGGTTCAATGTGGCCACTAGAACTAAATCATCCCATTCTAAGGCAAAAATATGGGACTTCAGAGAAGCTGACTTTGATAAGCTGGCTAACAGAGTTAAGCTAGCTCTGGCAAAAAGAAATACACGTGAAGGGGTAGAGGCAAAGTGGGCAAGCATTAAAGATGCGATACTTGAAGCAACATCCCACTGTGTCAGGGAGAAAGGGAAGTGCAAAAGAAGGAGGAAACCACTTTGGTTCTCAAAAACAGTAGCAGAAAAAGTCAAAGCCAAAAGGCTGGCTTTCAGGAAATATAAGGGGATGAAGATAGGGAGGCATACCAAACTTCCCTAAGGGAAGCAGGGAATGCAATAAGGCAGGCAAAGGCCCAAACCAAGGAAACACTGGCACACACTTCAGCTTCAAATTGACTGTTTGCTGTGCTGTTGTGGCAATAGTAGAGCTATACTAAGCGCTAAATTGCCTCGCCGGTAATACCGGGTGAAACTTACTAAGTGTGTCATCAGAGGAGGAGGGCTGCATCATATAAAAGATCGCTGCAGCACAAGCAAGTTGCAGAAGGTGAAGAGTGAGGGCGCGAGCACCACTCATGAACAGAAAAAAGATATTTCAAACTAATCCTGTAGAAACAAGAAAGGTCTTTTTCAAGTTTTAATAATGATTAAGGGGCACTTTTGTTAAAATGGGAGTTTTGAATCTATAGATATCTTTTGAAATGTTAGGATAAGGTATCCTTTAATGCTTTATGCTATAATTAATAAGTTAATATACTCTCAACAGTTAGCTTGCTGAATAGTGAAACTTCTATTATAAGATTAGTGATTTCAGTGTTTTCTTGTTTCCCTTGCTTTTTAAAGAAAAATGAAACAAAACAAAATGAAGAGTAATTTTGCAAGCCTGATGGTACTGTTGGTGGGAGTAATATGCTTAATGCAATTTTGTAAATTAGTCACATTTAGATCTGCAGAGAGCAAATCTGGGGTGCTTCTGAATATTCATCAAGTAAGTAGAGAGCAACTAAGAACAAAAAATTCAATGAGAGGGAGAAATCCCTTTAATTTGGTTAAACAACAAATTCAGAGCTCTTCTCGGTTAGTCACCTGTAGAAATGTTCCCTCAACCTATCAGATGCTCTTGATATCCCTGGTTCTTTGTGGGGACATCGAAACCAACCCAGGGCCTGAAGATGGGACCATAAAACTTGTATTAGATAACGCCAGAAGCTTAATTAACAAAATGGATCTCCTCAGAGCTTGGGTTGAATTGGAAAAGCCAGATATAGCTATTTTAACAGAAACCTGGTTAAAAAAAGATATTTCTCAATCTGAAATTGAACTTACTGATTTTTACTGCTTTAGACAAGATCGGGGGTCACGGGGGGAAGGGTTATGATTTACACTAGATATAACTTGGGTTCTTCTGAGGTAATATATACAGGAAAAATAGAAGGAATTGAATGTTTGTTGTTGAAATTCCACATGATTAATCTTATTGTGGGAGTTGTTTACTCTCCACCAAAGATTAACATTAGGTCTTTTGAAAAATGTTCACATACTATTAGGGGCTGTATAGGTCAAACTGATGTGATAATGATGGGTGATTTTAATGCTGCTTGGGGATATCCAAGGGGTCGGGCTTTGGAAAATTCTATGAAATGTTTAACTCTGGTGCAGATAATTGATGTTTCTACAAGAAAAGGGAAATTAACAAGTAAAGGTAGTATATTGGATCTGTGTTTCGAATCCCCTGAAATGACTGTAGTAGATAAGGGAGTTGGGGAACCAAATTTGGGGGACCATAATGTAATTAGATGTATTATAAACTTGGGAATTAAAAAAGTTCCAAAAATGAAAACATCGATTGAATATAAATGAAGTTATGCAAAGTTTAACAACAAGTTATTTCGAAAGCATCTGCAGGGATTACCATGGCATAGAATTTTCCTAATACCTGACCTAAATTTAGCAGTACAGGAGTTTACACATATGTTTATTGCTGCATGTGATCAATTTGCACCTTGGAGGAAAGTTAAACAGAAGCAGAATCATCTGCCCTGGGTGACTCCTACCATAAAGAAGTTAATTAGGGTTAAAAATCAACTTTGGAAAAAAGCTAATAAGACCTTGAAAATTTGGGATAGTTTTAAAAAAGTAAGAAATAGGGTGATCCACAAAATTAGGAAATCAAAAGCTAAATATTATAAACAAAGGATAAATGAATCAACTGAACCAAAGAAATACTGATCTCTGATAAAGAGTCTTATAAATCCTGGTAAAAATCAAAAAGAAATAAAACAGAGACAAAAATGGGTCTATTTTTGAAGCTGAAAGAGTGGTGGAAATGTTAAACCAATATTTTATTGAACTTCCACATCTAGATACAGAATTTGAATTTAAAAAGAATAATGTGCAATATACTGACTCAAATATAAAATTTGACAACTACAAAAAAAATCAAATTCCAATGTTTAGGTTTAAAGTAGTGACTATTTCTGAAGTACATAAAATAATAAGTAACTTAAAGATCAATAAGGCTTGTGGTCCCGATGAGATAGAAAATAGATTTTTAAAGGAAGCTGTACAAGAAATAGCACCCATTCTGACTGGTATTTTTAATTGGAGTTTAAGGGAGGCATCTTATCCCTCAATATGGAAGCAAGCAAAAATAATTCCTATAGATAAAGGGGGTGACTCTATGGCTACATCTAATTATTGTCCTACAGCACTATTGTCAACTGTCTCAAAAATCTTGGAAAAAATTGTTCATGGACAACTAATGCAGTATTTGGAGAAATATCAGAAAATAACCCCATTTCAGTCATGTTTTAGACAGGGTAGGTCCACCGATACCGCACTCACGGACTTCCTAGATCTAGTTGCTACCCCCTTAGGGGAAGGGAGGTCGGTGGGTGCAGTATACGTGGACCTATCAAAAGCTTTCGACTTGGTGAATCATTGCACCTTGATCAAAAAATTGAAGAGCATGGGAACAGAGGAAGAGACTTGTGGATGGTTTACATCATATTTAGATAAGAGCACTCAATTTACTATAGCAAATGGATATAAGTCCGGATTGGATTATGTGACCAGGGGGGTACCCCAGGGTTCAATCCTGGGGCCCCCTCTTATTTTTGGTTTATTTGGATGATCTACCAAGTTTGATAAAAAATTCCCAAGTTAGGCTTTACGCATACGATACAGTTTTGATTGCATCAGGTAAAAATTCTGATGAAATTGTACAAAAATTACAAGGTGACTTCTTAATAATGCAGAATTTTTTTTCCTCACTTGGACTTTTGATAAACAGCAAAAAAACACAAACTATGTTTTTTGGTAGTGAGAAGAAAAACCAAGCGTCCTCAAAATTAATAATTAAGACTCTGGAAGGAAATACTCTAGAACAAACACAAGTTTATAAATATTTGGGTATTTATATTGATCAAGGTTTAAATTTTGAATGACATATAACAGAATTAATAAAAAAACAAATTCAAAACTAGGGGGTATGAGAAGGATTTCAAATTGCTTATCAAAAGAAATGCGATTAAATATAGCTAACCAACTAATATTACCAATGATAGATTATGGGAGCCATATTTATAGACATACTTCTAAAAAACAGCTACATCATCTGGACGTTCTTTACAATAAAATAGCAAGATGTGTATTAAAATCTGATATTGGCACCCATCATTGTGACATGTATACAGAACTAGGATGGAATTCATTACATCAGAGAACTGAGAGAAACTGGTTGAACCAGATAAAAGGATTATTTAAAAATTCATCACAGTATCACTTGACTAAAACATTAATAAAACCTGATCATGGATTAAATCTGCGGAAACAAGGTGCTAGAGATTTGTTGGTCCCAAAAATAAAAAATGGTTTTGGTAATATGACCTTCCAATATAAAGTTTCAACAAGTTGGAACAGACTTCCCCCTTATCTTACGAGACCCAGACTTTTTTTTTTAGAATATAAAATTGCAATAAAACATGAATTATGTTTTAGATGTTTGTGTAATAGGTAGTTACATGTATAAGAGGTTTGATCTATGTCTTGTATCCTTTGATGTAATGTGTATTGAATGTTATGTATATTTTGAATGATATGTTTTTTGTATATTTTATGATTATTTAAAATTTTCTATGACACAGGATTGCCTTGTAAATAGGGACTTTCTGAACCCTAATGGCAAATTTCTCTGTATAAATAAATTTTACTACTTTACTACAAACACTAAAAGAAGGTGACAAGACTTTCTATAGAGACATTAGTGAAAGGAGAAAGTCCAGAGGGGGTGTTACTAAGATCAAAGGGGATAAGGGGGTATGTGAGGAGGAGGACCATGTAAAAGCATATTTTTTAAATAGATACTTCTGCTCAGTATTTACTGAGAAGAAGGTAGGGCAGGGCCCACAGCTCAGCACCATGGACACAGTGGGGAGGGAGGTGTGTACTAGTCCCTTCACAAAAGAAAGAGTCCTACAAGAGCTCGATAAGCTCAGGGTGGACAAGGCAATGGGACCTAATGGCATACATCCAGGGTACTTAAGGAGCTAAGTGTGGAACTGGCAGAGCCATTATCAGAACTGTTTAGTGAGTCCCTGAGCACAGGAGAGGTCCCAGAAGGCTGGAGAAGAGTTCATGGGATCCCGCTCCACAAGAGTGGTGGCAGGGAACTACAGACCAGTTAGTCTTACCTCAGTAGTGGGCAAGATTATGGAGGCACTCCTTAAGGAAAGTATAGTGCAACACCTGGAATCCATAGGAGCACAGGATTCAAGACAGCTTGGGTTTACAAAAGGAAGGTCCTGTCAAACTAATCTCATAGATTTCTTTGACTGGGTAACCAGAGTGGTGGACCAAGGGGGAGCAGCTGATGTCGCCTACCTTGACTTCAGCAAAGCTTTCGATACTGTTCCACACATAGAAGATTGATTAATAAGCTGGGTAGGCTCGGGGTGGGTCAGAAGTTGGTCAACTGGGTGGCAAACAGGCTGACGGGCAGAAAACAGAGAGTGGTGGTAAACAGTATACAGTCAGAAGAGATGCAAGTCACAAGTGGGGTACCTCAGGGATCAGTCCTGGGGCCAGTTCTCTTCAATATCTTCATCAGTGACATTGCAGAAGGACTGGAGGGTAAGGTTTGTCTGTTTGCAGATGACACCAAGATCTGCAACAGAGTAGATGATCCAGATAGGGTGGGCAGAATGAGAGATCTGGATAAACTAGCAAAATGGTCGGAAAAGTGGCAACTGGGGTTTAACGCAAAGAAGTGCAAGACCATGCACACAGGGAAGAGAAACCCTGAAGCCACCTATAGGCTGGGACGGGAGTTGCTGGCAGTCACAAGGGAAGAAACAGACTGGGGTTTCATGATTACAGATGACCTGAAATGATCCAAGCAGACCACTAAAGCAGTAGGTAAGGCTAGAGGAATGTTGGGGTGTATTAGCAGGGGTATCACAAGTCGGAAGAGGGAGGTAATAATCCCTATTTACAAGACACTGGTTAGGCTCCAACTGGAGTACTGCATGCAGTACTGGAGGCCACACCTTCACAATGACATTAACCAAATTGAGGCAGTCCAGAGAAGGGCAACCAAAATGGTGCAGGGACTGCATCAGAAAACATAGGAGGACAGATTAACGGAGCTCAATATGTATATCCTAGAGCAAAGGAAGGCGAGAGGTGATATGATCGAAACATTCAAACACCTTAACAGTATTAACAAGGTGAAACAGTCTAACATGCTTCAATATAAGAAAAATAGCAGGACAAGAGGGCACAGCATGAGATTAGAGGGAGGCCGATTAAGGGGTAATGTGAAGAAGTTTTTTTCACAGAAAGGGTGGTGGATGCATAGAATGGCCTACCTCAGGAAGAGGTGGATATGAATACAGTGCAGGGCTTCAAACATGCATGGGATAGGCATAAGGGAGCAATACCGATGAGTATAAATAGATAGGCCATTGACAGAGCAAAGGCCGATGGCACACTCATAAGGCAGAAAAAAGAAAGGGGCAGACGGGATGGGCCTTGCGGTACTTATCTGCCGTCAACTTCTATGTTTCTAATTCAAATACTTGGGGAATACCCTTGACTCCTCTCTCACCTATACCAAGCACACTAAGAATGTGGCTAAAACGGTCAATACCAAACTAGGGCTGCTTCACAGGCACAAGTGTAGCCTGTCCCCTGAAGCCTTCCGTACCACAATCAATAGCTCCATCGTCTCTGTTATAGACTATGGACTAATCGTTTACAGCTCAGCGACTCCTACCTCCCTCCGTAGGACTGCAGTGGCACTTAAAGCATGCAGACTGCTCACAGGTTCCCACCGCCGTATGCACACCTATGACCTCAATGCACAATCGGGTTGGCTATAATTGAGCAACAGAATTCACTATCAAACCAGCCTACTAGCCAAAAACACACTCCTAGAGCTCGTGCCTACAGGAGTAGCTAACCTTCTTTGCCCATTCTCTGGCTCGCAGCATACCCAAAACTCTGTTCACCAGCTCCTCACTGTTCCGAGATGCAGAACCTCTCAAGATCAGAGGTCCTATGTATACAGAGCACCACTCTGGTTTAATAACCTAAGTGTCTAACTTACTACTGCACCGAATCTGGGCATGTTCAAAAGGCTGCTGTGTCAACACCTGCTATCGAATAGTAGCCGTGATTGCATTTGATAAATGCCCCCTGGACTCTTGGTCCCTGTACTGCCCTACCTAGTAGCACTACCCCTGCCTCATAACTACTATTACCCCTCTGTCCTCCTTTGCCTCCCTTTCTCCCCTACTCCAAACCACCTACCCAATTCTCAGGAATTTTTCTTCTGCCTCTCCTCTTGCATTCCATCTCTTTCCCCCTTTCCTTTCTCTGCCTTGCTATCCCCCACTCCACACACTGTCCTCTACCATCCTTGCTCCTAACTCCAGACCCATGTTTTGACTTCGCCACCTTAGGCAGCACTAGTCTCTCCCTACAATATGGTTTCTGTGATTGTACCTGTACTTAACATTGTTCCATGAATACAGCATAATACTGTATTAACTATTGTATGCTTAATGTCTTATTAGTGAAAGCCTTGAATTGTTACTGCACAATTATGTTTCACTAGTTACTATTGTAATGTTCCCCACTGTATGTTCCCCCACCCTTTCTGACGTGGAACCTTTGTAAATGAGCAGTTCTCTGCTCAAAGGTATTGTAATCCTAGATGAAAAAAATAAATAAAACTCCTCCGGGGTCCAGAGCTCGTGGACTCTGTGTTCCCCCAGATGGGTACCCCAGCCTGTGAGAGAGGCGTCGGTCATTAGGATGACCGTTGCTCAGGGCAGACAAATGGGATCGCTTCCTGCAGATGCTCTGGGACTAGCCACCACTGGAGGGCGTCCCACATCTTCTGGGTCACAGTGACCAGCTGTTCGAAGTGACCCTTTCGCTGAGACCACTGGCTAGACAGCTCCCACTGCAGGAAGCGCATATGCCAACGGGCCCATCGGATCACTCTAGTGCAGGCCGCCATATAACCCAGAAGGTGCAGGAAGTCCTGGGCAGGGTGCAAGTGCCCAACCAGAATTGACTGGGCAAAGGAGAAGAGAACCTCCGCCAGGAGCCGTGCTCTGGCTTGGCAAGAGTTGAGCTCTGCCCCGATGGATGATCACCTGCAAGGGCACGACTTATGACTTGGCCTCATTGACTAGGAGGCCAAGGTTGATGCAGGTCTGGAGGGCCAGGTCCCTGGACTGCTCCACCTCCTGCCTGAAGGGACCTGCTATCAGCCAGTCATCCAGGTAGGGACACATCTGAACTCCTCAGCACCTCAGGTAAACTGTCACCACTGCAATGCATTTGATGAAGACCCTGGGGGCCGAGGAGAGGCCGAAAGGCATGGCCCGGAACTTGTAGAGGGTTCCCTTGGCTCGGAAGCAGAGGAACCTTTGGTGGGATGGATGGATCGGGACATGAAAGAATGCATCCTGAAGATCCAGAAAGCAAAACCAGATGTCTTGCTGCAGACATGGTATGATCTGGGACAGAGCTACCATCCTGAAGGTGCAGGACCCGAGGAATTTGTTCAGGTCGTGCAGATCTAGAATGTGGCGCCAGCCCCCCATCCGCTTTGGCACCAGGAAGTACCTGGAGACAAACCCTGGGTGTTCCGGAGGATCCGTAACCCTGACCACGACCTCCTTGCAGAGGAGCTGGACTATGTCGTCTCAAAGAGCCGACCGGGTGTCTGCGGATACCAAGTCCTCCCATGGGGCTTGGAGGGTACTGTTCGAATTCCAGAGGCAGACCCTGACTGACCACTTCCAGAACCCACCTGTCTGTGGTGACATCGGACCAGGCAGAAAGAAAGCGGCAGAGCAAGCCCCCCACAGGAGAACCCAGCGGAGGCATGATGGGCACTGGTGGCACCCCCCCATCCCATCACTGAGCAGGCTTGGAGGAGGAGCCGGCTGAGGAGCCACCAGCTCCCTTCCCTCCAGGCTTACTGATCACCGAGGCTACTGACTTGGGCCTAGGTCGCCAGGACAGAGCCTGCTGGCCAAACTGATGCTGGGCTGGTTTTGCCTCAGGAGTGGAGGCAAAGGGTTTACTCTTCTGCTGCTTGGATCCCTCTGGGCAGATGTAGCAGAGTCCAAGGTGGCATTGGACTCATTGATAGCTGGAAGTGACCCTCCACACTGGGCCCAAAGAAGTCGGTGCCTAAGAATGGAACACCCCCCTGCTTGTACCGAGTGTCTGCCATGAAGGTCGAGATCTGCAGCCAAGCCCTATGGTGCATGGCAACTGCAGCCACCACCGAGTGGGCAAAGGAATCTCCGATATCCAGAGCCATCTGAAGCTGCTGTTTGGCCACAGCCTGGCCCTGGTCCCGGTCCTGTTTGACCATAGCCTGGTGGTCCACAGGAAGATGAGGAATCACCTCATCCAGCAAGCCCAAAAGGGCATGGGAGAAATGTGCCATCATGACGGCCGAGCTCGCCTGGTTCAGGCCGAGTGGGGAGAAAGCACAGACCTTTTTAGCCGAATGGTCTAATTTCTTGGACTCTTTGTCCGGTGGTTTGTCAACACCCCCAGTATTGCCCGAGTGCTGAAACACAGAGTCAGCCACCAACCCTTCGGCTGAAGGGTGCTCCGTGAACCCCCGAGAGGGTACTGGTCGGCACTGCATATTTGCGGCCCATTTGGGCCAAGAGCACAGGGCAGTAGGCGGGGCGCTGCCAGAGCTCCAGGGCAGGGCCAACAATGGCCTTGGCCACTGGGAAAGCCTCTGTCGGAGAATCCCCCTTCATCCAGAAGCTCTGTGAAGGGATAGCGAGCCCACTTCTGGACAGGCTCCAATTTCATCCCCGTGGACTCGGGAGATGAGACGGAGGATGCCTATGAAGGATGTGGGTCCTTCCTCCGTCGAGAGGTCCTCCACCGACTCCATGTCGACAGGACAAGAGTGCAGTGAGGAATCCTTAGACTCCAAGGAGTCCATGCAGAGCAGCTGACTGCCTGGGTCACTACTGACCCGCCACGGGCATTCAGGTGTAAGAGTGACTGACAGTCGATGGGGACGCCCCTGAGCTGACCGAGACTCCTTCGTCGGAACCCTGGTCGGCGGCTGTTTGGGTGGCAGCTCTACCACAATTGGTGGAAAGGCCAGCTTCGGGAAAACTGGGATGGTCTGAACCGACTCCGCAGACGGAGGAATGGTGTTGACCAGACCCTCCAGGGACATCGGTGTCGGTCTGTTGGGTGACAGCCATGTGATGGCCAGTATGGGAGCTGGGGTTGGCTTCGGGCCATACAACACCAATTGTTGCCACACGAGGTCTTCATAGCGTTGACGCACCTTTCGTAGTAGCCACTCCTCATCCGAGAACGAAGACAAATAGCAGAGGCACCACTTCCCATGGTGTCGAGAGCGAGACCACCAGCGTTAGCGGGATCTGCTCGATCCACTGGATGAGGATGACCTAGACATCAGCTGCCGGTGTTGCCAATGGGGGATCTCAGAGGGAGACGGGGAGAGCCGTGGCTCCTCCTGGTCTGGGTTGGTGACCGGAGGGTCCATCTCAGCGGGCTGAATCGCCCTTTCGGTGGTCACCGGCAGGACCGGAGTCCTGAACAGGGAGTTGTCGGCCTCTTCCAGGGCCGACAGGGTCACGAAAAAATCTCGGCCGCATCGTCAGCCTGCGTCTCGACTGCCTGGCCTTACGGGGTCTCTGTGAAGCCAGCGACCAAGGCCGCGGTTTCAACCGTGGTCAAAACCTGAGATTCCGGAGACCAAGAACGTTCCTGATCCCAGGAATGTTGACGGTGAGTCGACTTCTTTTCTCAATTGGACTCCTTCTTGCGGGAACAGGAGCTGTGCGAACCCAAAGGGCCCTCCCCCTTGGTAGGGAGAGACTGGCACAGCTCCCTGAAGGAGCACATATAAGTGGAGTCCAACTTGAGCAGAACAAAGGCCCAAGCCGAAGAGGACTGTGCGGCGGCCCAAGCCGCCTCCTCCTCAAAGAACTTAAGTTGCTCCAGCTGCTCGGCAGACCCCGCAGCCATGGAGACCACCCAACGGACATTCTTGGATTTGACTGGCAGATGTCATTTTTCCGGGTGGCCCAACTTCAGGCAGGCGAGGCGGTCCTTGATGACCGACATATGAAATGACCAGCAAATATCACGAGCCTGGGGATCATGCTCGTGGCCCAGGCAGTAAACACACGTAGTATGCGGGTCGGTACGTGACATCTTCTGCCCATATGGGCATCGGCGAGGACTGGTCCTCTATCACGGTCGCGATCAAAGATCGAGCTGAAGATGAAACTCTAACGAGTTTAAGTTTTGGAAGTAAATCTGAAGATTTAATTGCCAGGGCCTACTCAATGTGGAAGCGGTAAGGAGGGAACCTGCTTTTTCCAGCGGCAAGGAAGATCTGGCATCATGGGGCGGAGCCGAGGGTTATACCACCTGGGTGGGTGGGAGGAGCCAGCCTGAAGAACTTCTGGAAAGATTTAAAGGGGAGAGGAAAATGCCAGATAGTGTGGCTAGAACAATATATCCACATCCCTAGAAACCAAGGCTTCACCTCTCTCTCTGCCCAGATAGTTGCCATAGTCTTGGTGGAGTGAGCCTTGATGAGAGCTGGAGGCCTCTTCTTTTATGCAATACAGGCCTTAGCAACGTAAGCCTGCACCCACCTAGCTAGGGTGGCCTTAGTGGCTTTTTGACCCTGCTTGGCTGCTCCAAAAAGAACAGACTGTATGACTTTCGGAACTCAGCCATCCATTTAAGGTATATCCTAACTGCTCGTCGCAAACCTAACTTGTCCAACTCCTTCTCCTTGGGGTGAGAAGGTTGCAGACAAAAGGATGGAAGGCATGTTTCCTGGTTCACATGGAAGGCTGTGGGCACCTTGGGAACAAAAGGTGGAACTGTTCTTGAGTACCACTTTTTCTTTATGCATAACAAGGTATGGCTCCATGAGAGACAAAGCCTGGAGTTGGTGCTGTGGAGCCTGAGCTGAGTAGATGTGTTGAACTTTAGCTCCTCAACTATATATTTTTCAAGCTTAAAAATATACTATTTTTAGAGATCCAAAGTGGGAAATGTTTATCAAATTTACTGCAGGAAGGATCAGAGATCATAATGGGGAAAACTCAAAGAAATCCAACAACACGAGAGACCCGAAAAGATAAGGTGAAAGGCCCGCAAGCAGGCCCGAGTACTTGATCGATGCAGAGTGGTGCGGCCGACAGGGAAGAAGTGGAGGAACTGCTGCAGTCACTCGGACAGAAAATGCAGCAGCTTTTGGCTTCATCAACTGGTACTAACAATAAGAAAAAATGACTTACTATAGTAATCTTCTTTCTTCCCAGTGATGCTCAGATATTCATAACTTTATGCAGCAAGCCTGGAGGGTTGGAATGTCCGGAGAGATGGAACACATGCAAATGAGTAGAATTCTTTGCACGTGAGCATCTTTCAAATACTGCCTCTACCAACTGTAGTGTTCTAACCTCTTCAGATCTGTGAGAAGCCTGGAAGTCAGGCATTAGGAGACTACTGTAACTTTAATATTTTATAAACAAAAGGAGGGGTTACCCCTAATTAAAGCATGGAATTTAACAGAAAAAAACTCCAAAGGGAGGAGAATGATAACATTTGACCAAATCACATCAAAGAAAACTCCAAAGGAGAACACGTTGAAAAAAAAAAAAGTTTTAAAATGATTAAAAACAGAGAATATGCAACAAAACAACATGGCTTGGTGGCACCAGCATGCGGAGTGCAGAGGAAGGGAGGGAAGTTATGAATATCTAAGCATCGGCCTGGTGGCGCTGAGGGTTGAGGCGCTGGATGCCACACTTCGCACTACGCCAGTGACCCAGGTTCGGGAACGAGCCCGTGTTGCTGGGGGTCTGCAGGGGAGGGAGAGGACTGAGCGACAGCTCTCCTCTCCTCTCCTGGGAGGGACAGGGGTCCCTGTTCGGTGCTCTGGTGGAAGCCGGAGACACAGCAAGGACTGAGGAGCAGAAGAAGGAGCAGGGGAGTGGCAGATGTCGGAATCAACGCCTTGACGTCAGGGCGCCAGCCACTTCCCAGAACAGATGAAAATGCCTCTCGGCTCCGGAGACGGAGCACTGGAGCTTGGCCCCGATTTGCGGCCGCCCTCCTGGCACCCTCCCGACCGGCACTGTCGGGGTGTTGGGGCCCACCTCGTCCCCACCTGGGGGGGTAAACCGAGGCTACATGGGCGACGGAGGACTGACCAGGTAGGAGCGGACCACAGGGGGATGACTCATTGGTGCTTCCGAGGAGACCAGAGCTGAGGGGGAGAAGGAGGAATAAATAATAAGAAAAAAAAAAAACTGAGCATAAAAAAGATTACTATGGTTAACTAATTTTTTCTTCTAACCCCAGTAACGCTCAGGATATTCATAACTTTATGCAGACTACCAAGCAGTAACACTGGAGGTAGGCACAGAACTTATTTTGGAAACAGACTCGGCAGGACTGCTGTGCCAAACCTAGCATCACTTCTGGACAGAATGTCTAAGTTGCAATGCTTTGTAAAGGTGTGTATTGTTTTCCAGGTAGCTGCTTTGCAAATGCCCACTAAGGAACCTCCCTGGCAGCTGCGAGAGTGGCAGCAGTCCCTTTTGTAGAATGCGCCCTCAACCCGGTTGGGGGCTCTTTACCTGCTTTAGTGTAGCAGCATTGGATACACTGGACAATCCATCTAGAAATGGATCTTTTTGAGGCTGGTTTACCCTTTCCTACATCCCCATATGTAAGGAATAGTTGTTTTCTATCCTTTCTATGGTCTTTAGTGGCTGCCATGTAATAGCTGATAGCCCTTTTCACATCCACACTATGGAGCCGTCTTTCACCAGAACTGGTATGCTCTGTGAAAAAGACAGGTAGAGTGCTTGGTTTTAGATGAAAGTCTGAAACCACTTTAGGAAGAAACTGTCTTGTTCTGAGGGCTACTTTATTTCTGTAAAATGAGATATAGTCTTGATCAATGCAGAGAGCCTGGAGCGCTCCAATTCTTCTTGCAGAAGTAATAGCTAGTAGGAAAAACTGTTTTCCAAGTAACATATTTCAGATGGGTAGTAGCAATGGGCTCAAAAGGAGGGCCCATGAGCTTGGCTATACACATGTTCAGATCCCAAGCAGGCACTGGTGCTCTGTGAGGTGGGTGCAAATGCATCAACCCCTTAAAAAATCTTTTAAAAATGTTGTCTGATGCCACTGACACCTTTGTCCACGCAGAAAGGTAGGCAGATACTGCTGCTAGATGAACCTTTAGGGAACTGGGTTACAAACCCTGTGAATGCAAATGAGTGAGATAGTCTAGGACAACTGAAACTCCAGCCTTATTTAGTGTAAGATCCATACCTGAACACCAGAGAAAATCTCTTCCATTTGGAAGAATAAGTTTTCTTTGTAGAAGGTTTTCTATAACCTTTTAAAATATTTAAGACAGTTTCTGAAAGATTTAAATTTGCATACTCTTAACTCCTCAAGAGCCATGCTTCGAGATGAAGGGACTTCAGATTCGGGTACAACAATGTTCCCTAATTGGAGGTCAGGAGATTGTGCCTGAGAGGCAATTGTATTGGTTTGCTGACAGACATGGAGAGCAGAAGAGAGTACCATGGCTGACTGGGCCAGTCTGGAGCTATCAAGATCAGAGATGCCGAGAGGGATCTTAGCTTCAGTAATACCCTGAAAACCAGACGGAATGGGGGAAAGGCATAAAGGTGACTGCCTGACCAATCCAGAGCCAGGGCATCCAGAGGGACTGTGCCCTGTGCTGGAGATCTGCAGCAATACTGAGGTAGCTGGTGGTTCTGGTGGGATGCGAACAAGTCTATCTCTGGAGTGCCCCACCTCCTGAAAATAACTTGCACCACCTGCTTGTTTAGAGTCCATTTGTGATGGGCCTGGTTGATGCGAATTAGTGCATCTGCCTAGGTACTGTCCTTTCCTGGCAAATGGACTGCCTGTAAGGATACCTTCAAAGAGTATGCCAGAGTCCAAATTTTCATGGCTTCTGTGCAAAGAAGGCCTGATCTGGTGCCTCCCTGCTTGATTATGTAATGTACTGTGGTGGTACTGTCTGTTCTAATCTATACCACCGTTCCCAATACCAGTAAAGAGAACGCCTTTAAGGTTAGGAGCACTGCTCTGAGCTCCAGTAAATTTATGTGCTGAAGGGACTCTGCTGCTGGCCAAGTATCCCGAGTTGTGTGCTTCCCTAAGTGGGCACCCCAGCCCAAAAGGGATGCATCTGTTGTGAAGACCAGAGACGGATTTTCTCTCTGAAAAGGAACTCCTTGCTTTAGATTGAATTCCTCCTTCCAACACAAGAGGGCCCTTGTCACGGGGATAAGCTTTGAAAAAGGGTCTCTCTTTTGACTTCAGTGAGTCCTGAGGTGAAACTGGATGTCCCTCATGTGAAACCTGGATCCCTGCACTGTGCCTGTGGATGCGGCTACATGACCTAGTAGCTGCAGAAACTGCCTTGCAGTTTTTGGCTTGTGCAGACTGAAGGAATTTGTTATTGACTGAAGACTTTGCACTGTAGGGTAAAAAGGCTCTGCCCTGAAGTGTGTTGATTTCTGCCCCTATGAATTGCAAAATTTGAGCAGGAGTTAGAACGGATTTAATTTGGTTTATTATGAACCCCAGGGACTCCAAGAGTTGCTTGGCAATTCTTAGGGAATTCCTTACTTGGTCTGGTGACTTGCCTATCACCAACCAGTCGTCCAGGTATGGGAAGACAGTCATTCCCTGTCTTCGAAGATACGCCACCACAGCTACTAGGCATTTTGTAAATATCCTTGGTAATGAGGAGAGGCCGAAGGGAGCCCGAATCTGAGATACTTTCTGTATGATTCCTTTATGGCAATAGTTCTCAGACTTTGTCACAGTGAGCCTCCCCAAATCCACGGAAAAGATTTTGAGCCTCCCCCAAAAACTGAAATAATCTTGGGCTTCCCCAAAGAAAAATAACATACTGTACTTTGAGCAGTACACCATGAATAAATTGAAACCCCTTTGAGTACTTGGCTCACATTCAGTTCTTTGTCTTATACTGATGTGGAACCTTTGAAAAGAGCTCTTGTGCTCAAAGGTGTTATCTGAATAACAAATAAATAAACAAATATTATCATTCCACTTATTGCAAACCCCCAACAGGCAACCTACGTATTTGCTATTTTCATTCTTGAACCTTTGTTACCCCTTGTTGCAGTACCTTCATGGGGTCAGACTACTTTCTCCGTTTCCTCTCTATATGAAATAACCTTCCTACATACTTTGCCTCTCCCCATCCTTCCCTGCTCCTAAGCAACTTCTCAGAGATTACTTTGCTCCTTCCTGCTATTGCTTTTAGAACTTCTGTGCTCAACCCTTGTATTTGGGCTGTTCTGCCTTCAGTCTACAAATTGATCAATTATCACCACTAGTTATTAGTTTTATTGTTCATATTTGTTTGCATTATTGTGCATTGTGTATTTCTTGATTGTTTTGCAGTTACGTTTCGGAATTTATTCACTCCCTACCCTTCCCTGGGTACACCTGAAATGAGCCTTGGCTCATTCACCATCCCTTGTCACCTATTAATAAATAAATACATTAAATTCACCTACTATTATCCTCTTTCAGGTTGCATCATCTCTTCACACAAAATATATAAACTCAAAATTTAAATACAGCACTTTTTCAGACTTGCTTGAGCCTCCCCTTGAACTGGTTGGGGCCTCCCCAAGGAGGCTGGCCTCACCATTTGAGAACCCCTGCTTTATGGGGATGTGGAAATAGGTGTCTTTCAAATCCAGTGATGGCTGCCAGTCCTCTTTTTGGATTGTTGGCAATATCCGAGCCAGAGTTACCATTTTGAACTTTGTTTTTTTCAGATCCAATATTGGCCACACCTCCCCACTTTTCTTTGTTGTTAGGAAGTATCTGGAGTAAAAACCTCTTCCTCTCAGGGTGGTAGAAGCTGATTCCACTGCTCTGAGCTGTAACAATTTCTGAACCTCTGCTTTTAGTAATGTTCTCTCTGCTAGAGGAGGTGAGCAGTAAACCGTGGTCTTTTGTGGAGTAAAATATTTGAAATCCAGAGACAGGCCCTGACCCACTACCTCCAGAACCCACTTGTCTGTGGTGATGCTTAGCCAAGCCTGGAGGAAGTGGGACAGTCTGCCTCCGACAAGGAGGGAGGAGGCGGCCTGATTTTCCTTTGATTGGGGCTGAGGTTGGGCCCGAGAGCCCCTCCTGGAGACCCTTCTACCCATACCCCTAGAGTATCCCTGCTGTGGATACTGCTGGTACTGTGGCACAGCTACTGGCTAGAAAAAGGGTCTGGTCATAAAAGACCTTCCTCTGCCCCCCCCCCTTTCCATAGGGCCTAGGGGATGAAGAAGCTCTCTCTTTAAAAGAGTTGCTTCTATCAATGGCCTTATATTCATCCACTTTCTTCAAGTAGGCAACAGTGGATTCCCCAAAAAGGGAATTTCCCTGTAAAGGAAAGTCCAGGGCCTTGGACTGAGTATCCTGAGTAAGGTTCATGGGCCTGAGCCAAGCAAATCTTCTCTGTGCTACAGTGTTAGCCATCCATCTGGCTGACGTATCATTTGAAACAGCAGCCATCTGGAACTGGCACGTAGCCGCCTCCAGCCCTGCTAAGGGGACACCTCTGGGGGAATTGGTTCATCATCCTCCTCTTCAAAAAACTGCTCCTCTGGCAAGGAGGGCAACACATCACTTCTAGCCTGGGGACCCGGGGGGGGCTACTGGGGAATGATGTTTTGTAATGCCTGAATAATTTTAAAAGCCTGGGCTATTTCTTGAGCTGAGGGCAAAGCAGACACTTGTGCAGATGTCCCTGGTTTAGCAGGAGAGGGTTCTACATGTTTCACTTTCTTTGAGGGAACTGGGGAGTCAGCCGGTTCCTTACCTCTTTTTCGCCCATATCAGGGGCAGGGGTAAGTAAACTTGTGGGTTCAGCCACAGCAGATTGGGGTGTCAGCTGGTCAGAGCCTGAGGGACCTCTAGGAAATCTTTTATTGAGCATTTCAAGGTGTTTTTCCACAGTTTTATCTGGGAAAGTTTAGCATATTTCACAGCCCTGGACCAGATGTTCGAACCCCAGACAAGTCACAAATAAGGTGTGCTTGTCTGCCTTAGCAAACACATCTCCACATTTTAAACAGTTCTTAAAACTGGGCTCTCTGGTTTCTTTTTAGGTTTCTCTGACATGGTAATGCCCAAAGAGAAAAAACACTAACCGCTAAATAAAAAAGAGCTAATGTGGTTACTTTTTTTTTTTTTGCAGTCGGTTCAGGAACCCATAGGAACTGGAGGAACCGAACCGAAGAGATGACAAATGAACCGGCTCAGCAGTTCTGTAACCAATAAAAGCGGTTACAAAAACAGTAACATATACATAAAAAACTAACTATTAAATACACTAAATCAAAGGCTCTTTAATCAGAGAACCCCAATGAAAGTAAATAACTAACCCGGTTCCCTCACGGTTATACCGAACCGCGAGGAACCGGAAAAATAACCAAGTTAAACAATAAACAAGATTTTTTACCGACAATTAGTAGAGGCAGTAAAAGAACTGAAATATACTTAAGTTTTTATGGTTTTTGAATCTTCTTCATGCGAAAGAGGACGACGACAACTCCAAGCGACCAGACTTTCAGGTGGAAAGAAAAATCTGAAGAGGTTAGAACACTACAGTTGGTAGATAGGCAGTATTTGAAAGATGCTCACTTGCAAAGAATTTGACTCATATGCATGTGTTCCATCTCTCCGGGCAGTCCAACCCTCCAGGATTACTGCATAAAGTTATGAATATCCTGAGCATTACTGAGGTTAGAAACTGGATATTATGGCGGGCAGAATCACTGCAGTCGAAAAAGCAATGGATGTTTTGCAGGGAGATGTGGAGGACATGAAACGCCACTCAACAATATGCCAAAGCACAACACTACAATGTGCCAACGAACAATAGCACATGGATAATAGACTGGAAGTTCTAGAAAACCAAATCCGTAGCCCAAATTTACGGCTGGTTGGACTCCCGGAGGGGTCAGAAGGAGATTCGGCATGTCTTCTTGTGATGGACTGGATATCCGTACAATTCAGAGCTCATCTATCGGAGGAGGATTTTTCTATTGTTAAGGCCTATCGCTTGCCACATCACATCAAACCACCAGCAGAACATCCAAGGGTGCTAATGCTGGTAACTCAATAGTATGGGTACCAGGGACAGACTTTTGAATCTGACAAAGCGATATGGGCCTCTTAGTCTGGAAAGTGCCACGATCCATGTATTTCCTGGCATTTCCTATGTGATTTGTCTCCGTCACAAGATATTTGATGGTGTGCGAGCAACACCCAGGGATTTAAATATTCCGCACACAGTTCAATTCCCAGCGAGGTTGAGAATAATTTTGGACAGTAAGGTGTATGTGTTTACAGACCCAGTAAGCAAATGGGCGTCGAAAATGGCGGCTGCAAGAAAAGACATGAGGAGCGCTGCGACTGAGGAAGGGGACACTGACTTAGACACTTGAACAGTTGTCCTTTAACATTCACTTCTCTAAAGGGCTTCTCCCTTCAATTTGAATCTTAACCACTAATCCTCTTTTTACAAGGTTAAAGACATTATAGCCTTGAATATTTTGTAAACAGTTAATGGTTTATACATTAAGCCTGAGAATCATGAATGTGTCTGAGGGGTAAGTAAACCATCTTATAAGCTGTGTGGGTAAATAGGCTGGATGGTTGAAATGCTGGGGAGCTCTTCAATAGCTAGGGGCACTGATGTAGCCAACTAGTCTGAAATATCTTACTTAAGATCAGAAAGTTGGTCTCTCTAGCTTATCCCTACCCCTCTATTAGATGCTTAGTTCCAGTTTCAGTTAAATATCCTCTTAAAAGGACCCAACAGTAAGGTTATCCTTATGCTTTTTGAAGCAAATATTCAGCACACTCTCTAACTGAATAGATGGGTAATTCAAAGCTGAGATGTTTAACACGTCTGTACTTATTATTTGTGTTTGAACAACATGTAGTGAAGTACATGGCACCAACAGCCCTGTTGGGCACTGGACTAATTAGTCACGTATTTTAGGAGAAATTATTTTTATTGAAGTAATGGCCATGAGTTTTTGGGTAGCAAAAGCACAGCATTTAAGAAAGTATTTTGAAATATTAAGACATATTGTTAGCCTCTCCAGTGTAGAATTCAGAAAGGGATACTATCTCCTGTATTATATGAAGTTTATTTCTATTTGTCTGCATTAAGACAGTACAGTTATGTAAGAACTTACTGTAACAGTAGATCTTTGAGAGGAGCTCTTGCAGCAGGCTATAACCATTAGGACTAATGCCGCAGGCCTTAGGACCCACCGGAAAAATCTTAGCTAGCAGTACCCAGCAGGGACCGCCTCCTGACATTGGCTCCACCCCGACGTCGGTCACGCTACATAAGGGGGTGGACCCCGGCTCCACCCCAGTTCCTCCACCAAGACCCGCGAACGGACCCCAGTGAGCGAAAGAAGCGAAGTCTGACGATGTGCTGTACACCTCACCCAGGGGATGGAGGGCGGGAAAGCAGCACCTGCTGCAAGAGCTCCTCTCGAAGATCTACTGTTACGGTAAGTTCTTACATAACTGTACTATCTTTACTTCAAGTGGGCGCTCTTGCAGCAGGCTATAACCATTAGGACTGAATCCCAAGCAGTCCCGCACCAAGGAGGTGCCTAACCCTGGGAGGAGGAAGGATGGAATAATGCTGGCAACATAGCAAATCAGGACAGGAGTCCCTGAAGGACTGCCAAGCCGAAACCGACACGGCATCTGGATGCAATGTCCAGGCTGTAGTGCTTCACAAAAGTGTGCACAGAATTCCAGGTGGCTGCCGCACAGATGTCTCTTATGGAAGCCGAAACTCCCCTGGTGGAGTGACCCCTAACCGGTCCCGGTAGGGGTTTGTTGTGCTTCTCATAACAAAACACAATATAGTGGACAAGCCACTTAGAAATAGTCTGTTTGGACACCAGTTTGCCCAAGTGTTGTTGCGTAAAGGCCACACACAGTTGCTCCAATTTACGGTGCGTAGCCGTGCGCTTGAGGTAGTACCTCAGCGCCCTGTGAACGTCCAGTGTGTGTAGGAGAGCTTCTCCCCTATTAGAAGGAGAAGAAAAATAAACTGGAAGGTCAACCGACTGGTTGAGGGTCAACTCCGAGACCACTTTAGGAAGGAACTTAGGATTTGTTCTAAGGGAAACCCTTTCCTTGTGAAAAACCAAATAAGGCTCTGTAAACATCAGAGCCTGAAGCTCGTAAACTCTTCGAGCTGAGGTAACAGCAACTAAGAAACAAACCTTCCAGCAAAGGTAACACAGCTCACAATCAGCCTCTGGTTCAAAGGTAGGGAGAATGAGCTTCTCCAACACAAACAGGAGGTCCCATATGCAGAATACCATGTAAGAAGGTGCAGGCCACGTTCTGTTGGGCCAAGGTTCTATCCCCCAAGAGGACATGATATGCAGAAATGGCCCACATGTGCACCTTTACAGAAGAGCAGCTCAAGCCTTGTTGGTATAAGGAGAGGAGATACTGTAATGCTGAGTTCACCGGGCAGGTAAGGGGGTCCAGACGGTGAGACGATGCCCATAAGCAAAAACGCTTCCACTTCATAGCATAAGTGGAGCCAGCAGAGGGCTTCCTCGCCGAGACGAGGACGTCCACCACCTCCTGGGAGACCCCATACCTGGATTTTGCTACGTCTGCAGGAGCCAAGCATGAAGGTGCAAAGATCTGAGATCTGGATGGACCAGCATGCCCCAATCCTGGGACAGCAACTGCGAGCATATTGGCAGCAGGACTGGAGGTTCCAAGGACAACCGTTGAAGTAGTGGGAACCAAATCTGCCGAGGCCACAATAGGGCGATTAGAATCATCCGAGCCCCCTCAGCCTGTATCTTCAACAATACTCTGAATGAGAAGGAAGGCATAAAGAAACCTCCCTGCCCAACAAAGGGACAACGTGTCTGGCCAGAAAGCACCAGGTGCGAGCTCTCGTGAGCAGAAAGTTGGCAGTTTGGCGTTGCATGGGGACGCAAAGAGGTCCAGCTCTGGACGATCCCATGTATCGAAGAGCTGGTCCGCTACTGATTGTAGTAACTCCCACTCATGCGCCTTGGACTAAGATCTGCTTAGGCTGTCTGCCAAGTCGTTTAGGATGCCTGGAATGTGTACTGGGGAAAGAGAGATGTGATGCTCCAGCGCCCAGTACCAGACTCTCATCGCCTCCCTGCATGGGGGGGGGGGGGTAGGAGTGCATTGCCCCTTACTTGCTGATGTAAAAGACAACCACCATGTTGTCCATCTGAACTAGGAGAGAGCCAGGGACAAGGTCCTTTAGGAAGGCATGCAGCACACTGAGGACCGCCTGCATCTCCAGGACATTGATATGGAGGTTGCGCTCCTCTGGGGTCCAGACCCCTTGTGTTTGGCGGGCCGCTAGATGCACCCCCATCCCAAATGTGATGCATCCGTTGTTAGGGTCTGATTTGGGGGCTCCTGATGGAAAGGGACCCCTTTCTCTAGATTGAGAGGGTCCAGCCACCAAAGTAGCATCCTCTTGACCGGTTCTGTGACTCTGACCATGTGGTCTAGTTCGTTGGAGCACTGATCCCACTGCACCCTGAGCATCCATTGTGGGATTCTCATGTGGAGGCAGGCCAAAGGAGTAACAAAGATGGCTGCCACCATGTGCCCTAGAAGTCTGAGGAAGGGCCAGGCCTGGACCTGAGGGGTTACTAGGACTGATCCTGCTATCTCCCGCAGGCGATCACCCCTCTCCGGAGGTGGAAAAGCCATACCCTGGACTGAATACAGGACCGCCCCTAAGAAGACGAGTCTTTGGCTGGGCTCTGGGGAAGACTTTTGGAAGGTTCAGGGAGATCCCCATCTCTCGGAACAGTGTATAAGATGTTCTCCGATAGCCTGAAGGAGGCGCATCCTTGACGGGGCGGCAAACAGCCAATCGTCGAGGTCAGGGACGATGTAATGTCCCTGGCGCCTTAAAGCCGCAGCTACCACTGCCAAACATTTGGCGAAGACTCGAGGAGCAGAGGAGAGGCAGAACGGAAGAACCTGAAACTGATAATGCTCCCCCTGGAAGTGAAACCTCAGATACTTCCTGTGAGGGGGAAAGACCCTGATGTGCATGTACGCATATTGCATGTCTAGGGAGCAGAGCCAGTCTCCCTGGTGCAGCAGAGGAATAAGACCTGGAAGGGTCACCATCCTGAACCTTCGGTACTCTATATAGTTGTTTAAGGAGATGAGATCCAGGATGGGACGAAGATCTTGAACCTTATTTGGAACTAGGAAAAAGTGGGAGTAATATCCCTTTCCCCCACTGCTGCAGAGGAACTGATTCTATCACACTTTTTCACAAGAGGGCCTGAATCTCTCCTTCTATAAGGGGTATGTGAGAAGAGGGATATCTTGAGGACCTTGGTGGAGTGTCTGGGGGGATTTCAGTGAACTCCAGCATATGTACCCTCCTTATAGTGTCCAGGACCCACTGGTCTGCTGTAATGGAGCTCCAACCCTTCAGGTGAAGGGAGAAGTGACCCCCTACTGCCTCCCCGGTACCTCCTTTTGGGGGGGGGGGTCGAGAGGGAGAAACTGGGCAGAGCCAGGAGTGGGCAGAGAGGCTTGGAAGGACTTGGGGTCTCGAAAAGGAGCGCCTCCAGATTGCTGGTTGCCGGCTTTCCTTTTGAAGCCACCTCTCTGGCCCTGTTGGTTTCCATGGGCTTGAGCACCTGAGAGCTTACGAAAAGGCTGACATCTCGTACATTTCTGGCCCCCTTTGTACATCTGCCTGACGGACCAGATAGATTTGCCAGACTCCTGGAGACGGGAGACAAGAGACTCCGTCTCCTGCCCAAAAAGGACGGAACCCTGAAACAGGAGGTCCCGGATTCTGGACTGCAAATCCTGGTGAAAACCTGAGACTCTCAACCAGGCATGGCGCAGGAGGCAGACACCTGATGCTGCCACTCTGGCCGTCATATCTGCAATGTCGTATGAGGCACGGAGGACATGTGTGCCTATGTTCGAGCCCGATTTCAATATGTCCAGAAGGTCCGTTTTTTGCGTGGAGTCAGGCAAGGCATTGGCTAGCTCCTGCCCTCTCTCCCACAGCACATTCTGGTACTGGACCATATGCATAAGGAAGTTGAGGGATCTAATGGAGCAGGTGGAGGCAGAATAGACTTTCTTGCCCACCTGGTCCAAGTAGCAGTATTCTGGATCAGGAGGCTGCTTAGACTTGTCATGAGTAGCCGTAATGACCGATGAGTCCCCCTGAGGGTATTCCACCAGGAAAGACTCATCCCTCGGGGCTCTATACAGCCTGTTTGACTTCTTTGGAATGGCCGGGACTGATGCTGGATGCTTCCAAGTTATCCTGGTAATGTCCTGGAAGGTTTCCACTAAAGGAGGCACCACCAGAGGCTTGGGCTCCTTCTGCCTCAGGTAATGGGCCAGTCGATGGCATTCCGGATCCAGGTCCTCCGTCTCCCATTCATTGGAGGCCTGGATGTGCCTCATGACATCCATAAAGGTCGTATCGTCAGGAGGTGAGCGGGGTTGGTCCTTCTCTCCCGGGGAACCCCCAACCCCAGAGAGGAATGAGGAGGAAGCAGAAGAAGGAGAAGACGACCTGCTACTTGGCCTAAAATAGCCTGAGCTGTGCCTATGACTCCCTCCCCCCGCTCAAGCGTTGGTGACTACCTGACCAACGTCGGTCTGAGGACAGACGCCGGCTATGGGACTGACGATGGAGCAATGACCAACGCTGGCCTGGGGACTGGCATCGGGAGCGGGACCGCCTGGGACAGCGGGATCAGCTCCTGGGCTGAGACTGGGACAGACGATGGCTGCCCGATCGAGAAGGGTGCCGACGATGATCCTCAGACCGGGACCGGGAACGAGCCTTCGAGGGTGGTCGAGGCAGCGGCCACTCGGGGGTCTTCTTCGGAGAAGGAGCAAGAAGACCCTCGTGCTCACGGCTGTCCGGGAACCGGTGTCGGTGTAGTCCCCTCCTCTTTCACCTGACTCCACCAAAAAGAGAAGAGAAGAGTTCTTGCAGCTCTTCTTTGTTAAAAACAGCAGCCGCTGTTCCCAGAAAGGGATCCGAAGAAGCCGGAGGGTCCGGTAGGGCATGAGTGGGGCAGTCCCCAGAACAGCACTGTGGGGTGGAAGACTTGGGGGGTCACTGGAACCTTAGTGGGTGCCCCTTCTGCGGGGGTGTCTTCCACCAGAGGAACCTCCACCGACATTGGTACCTCAGGCCAGCACCGTTTTCACAGGAGGCGGTGCCAGGGTGTCCTTGTCACCCGGCGGCTTGCCCGAACCAGGCGAATCTGAGGCCTTCTTGGGCAGAGCCGAGGCTTGCGCTGTAGAGGACTTGGAAGTCACACGCAGCGGCACCACCTTAAGTTTCGCTGGCTTTTCACCTGACAGTCTCGCCTTGACCGGCGTCATTTTTTTGGCAGGAGGGCTGTTTCTTGGGAGTCTTCTTTGCAGTGTTCACCCGAGCCAGAGGATGAAGAGGCTTTTCTGGGGGGGGGGGGAGAACAGGACCGATGATGGGACCAGCTACGGTCCTTGTCCCGGGAGCGCTTATGGGCTTGTCCCGGTATTTGCCCTTGTCCCCCGAGGTGTTCAGAACATCCATCTGCTGTTCTAACAGATGGGCTTTTAGGGCCTTCAGGCGTCGAATTCTTGTCCTGCTGGTAAAGCCCTCTACAGGTCTTGCAGGCAGTGCTGTCATGGTCTGGACCCAAGCTGAAGACGCACTTGGAGTGGCCGTCTTTCGATGATATCTGATGGGCCACAATCACACTTGTTCCTCTTCAGCCCGGAGGAGACTGATGACAGAGACAACACACACCACACTGAAGTCGAAAGAGAGAGAAAAATGGTCGATTTTCCTGAGAAAAATCCAAATTTTGAGCTGGAACTGCTGGACAGAAAAAACTTCCCCAACATGAGCAGGTCGCGGTGGGAAAAGAACTGGGGTGGAGCTGGGGGCCGCCCCCTTATGTAGCATGACCGATGTCGGGGTGGAGCCAATGTCAGGGGGTGGTCCCTGCTGGGTACTGCTAGTTAAGATTTTTCTGGTGGGTCCTAAGGCCTGCAGCGTTAGTCCTAATGCTGCAAGAGCTCCCAATCGAAGTAAGATTGGCTGTTCCTTACATGGGATATTTGTATTGTATGCAATTTATTTTAAAATGAATAAAATACAATAAAAAAAAAAAGCCTGGAGTTCACCAATTCTCCTGGCTGAACACAAAGCCACCAAGAAACACACCTTGTAGCACAACACATCCAGCCATATGGATGATAGGGGTTCAAAAGGCTCCTTACAGAACACGTTCAGAACCAGGTTAAGGTCCCACAGAGGAATCGGGGACTGGAGCACAAGACGACTCCTGCTAACCGCGCATAAAAAAAACAAATAACCTTTCTACTAGTTCATAGGGAGAAACCCAAGGACGCTCAGAGAGCAGATACTTGGCCTCTCAGCATACTCAATGCCAATCCTTTCTCCACGCCTTCCTGTAGGAAATCCAAAATCTATTTAATTGAGGCCTTGGAAGGCTTAAAATCCTTCTCTCTGTCCCAAGATGAAAAGGTGGTCCATATTCGAACATCAGCTGCGGACATAGAAGTCTTTCTGGCAGCTCTCAAGGTTTCAACTACTTTCTTTGAGAAACCTCATTTTAGGAGCCTCCTCCTATCAGGAGTTAGGCCATGAGCTGCATTACTCCTGGATTTGTGTGGAGAATGGGACCTTGTAACAGAAGGTCTCTTCGCACTGGAAAGCGGAAAGGTACTTACTGAGCTATGTTCACTAGATCGGAGAACCATGGTCTTCTCGGCCACTCTGGAGCTATCAGGAGAAAGTTTCCTCGAGTGTCTTATTTCTCGTAAGACCTACTGAGGAAGAGGCAGTGGAGGAAAGGCACAAGCTCTACGGAAGGACCACTCTTGAGTCAGAGCACCCACTGCTTCTGCCTGTGGATACCGAAAATGACTGAAGAACCTTTGGATCTGAGCATTGTGGCTGGATTCGAACAGATCTATCAGCAGTTGACCAAACCGATTGGCTCCGGAGTTCAAACACCTCCGGGTTCAAATGCCACTCTCCGGGGTGAACATTTTCACAACTTAGCCAGTCCGTGTGAATGTTCAACGTGAATGTTCAACTCCCTTGCCAAATGTACAGTCGACAGAGACAGAAGATTCTCCTCCGCCCATCTCAGGAGTTCAGAGGTCTCTCTAAGCATCTCCCTGCTTTTTGTGCCTCCTTGCTTGTTTATGTATGCCACTGTGATGGCGCTGTTTGACCTCTCTTTTACCGTGTTGTTTTGCAACAGGGTTTGAAACCAAAGGAGAGCTAAGTGAACCGCCCGCATCTCCAGAACATTTATGTGGAGGTACTGTTCCTGTACTGATCACGCCCCAAGTAGAAAGTTGGTTCAAGACTGTCCCCCACCCATGCAGACTAGCATATGTTTTTTGAGAATTAACTCTGGGGGAAGTTCCAGCAGAACTCCCTTGCTGAGATACTGCACATTCACCCACCAACTCAGGGAGTGATGAAGCTGAGGGGTGAGGGAAATCCTGGCCTGATAATCCTCCGATGACGGATCTCAGTCCATCAGCAAACCCATCTGAAGAGGTCACATATGGAAGCAAGCCCGCTGCCACCATTAGGTCTAGAATTCACAGCAGACTGTGGGCAGAGGCCGATGACTGATTCCTGAGCCACTGGACCCCTGACAATAAGGTCTCTTTCCGGGAAGGTGACAGAAAACCCGCCCTAGCTTCGTGTTGAAGATTGCCTCTAGATGTTCCAAGATCTGAGATGGCTTGAAAGGGCTCTTCTCCCGCTCCACCACTCAGCCATGTGACTCCAGGATCTCGAGAGTCCTGAGCACCAACCTCTTTGCCAGAGGCAAGGTCGGTGAACGAATAAGCAGGTCGTCCAGATGAGGATAGACATGATGCCCTTCCTGCCGAAGCAGAGCCACCAGGACTATCAACACCTTCAAGAAATCTCGACAGGCTGTTGCAAGGCCAAACGGAAGCACCCTGTATTGAAAATGTTGGCCCAGTATCGTGAACCTGAGATACTTCTGGTGAGACTAATAGATGGATATGTGAAGGTAAGCATCCATCAGATCTATTGAGGCTAAGAAATCCCCCGGCTGAATGGCCTGGGTTATCAACCTCAGGGACTCCAGCCTGAACATTTTGTGGTGGACGAACTTGTTCAGATGCATCAGATCCAGAATGGGTCTGAAACCGTCTGAAACCTTCTGACTTCTTGGGAACTATGAAACAGATCGAATAGAACCCTTGACCGTGCTCACTTGGCGGGACCGGTACAATGGGCCCGATTTGAATGAGGTGGGTCAGAGTTTCTGACGCTGCCTGACGTTTTTCCAAAGTGCTTGGAAACCAGGGATGATAGAAAGCATCCTCTTGAGGGAACCGTTAAGAATTCTGTTGCACAGCCCAAGTGAAGGATTTCCAGAACCCAGGCGTCTGAAGTTCACTGGGCCCATCTTGAGAAGAACTCCTGAAGTCTTCCACCAAGGAAAGGGGGCAGGGATGGGCCCGTGCACCTTCACTGCAAGGCACCAGGCTTTTGTGCTGGTCCTCCTCCACGGCACCTGGCAAAGGCTCCTCTGTTACCGTAACCTTTGTTAACCGAGTAGGCTCCTCTATTTCTCTGGTTACCAAAGTTCCAAAAGGGACGAAAACCCCCTCGGGACTGCCTGCGCCGGCCATCGCCTTAACCCCTTTGGGCTACTGTGGTCTTACGCTGTTGTTTAGACACTGGAAGGTGGCTCTTCTTGTCCTGAAAGTCCTTCAGTACAGAATCCAGTACGGAACCAAACAAATAGCCTCCCTCAAAAGGAAGGTTAAACAGTTTTGTTTTTGAAGCTTGATCAAGAAAGTAATGTCTGAGCCACACGCCCCTCATGGCCGAAGCAATGTGGTAGGCCGAACGGGCTGACATGCGCAAATTCTCCAATGCAGAATCACCAAGAAAAGTGGAGGCCGTGGCCAACAATTGCAAAATGCTTGCACCTTCCTAATCAGGAGGAACGAAACTGGCCAGAGTAGTGACCCAGATATTTAAGGCTCTGGAGACAATAAAAGAAGCATAAGATGTATGAATGTTTGTGCCATTAGAGGTGAAATCTCTCCTGCACATGGTCTCCACTCACTTGTCATGTGAATCCGTTAGGGCCAGAGAGCCTTCAATAAGAAGGGTGGTGTGTTTTACTGAATTATAAATGGCCTTGTCCACCAGAGGAGAAGCTTCCCACCTGTGAGACCTTTCCCCTTAAAAAGGGAAAGTCCGTGTTTTTGGTTTGGGAAGATTTTTTCTCTGATCCACACCTGCCCACTCTTGCTCAATAATTTGGTCACAGTGAATAAAGCCCGGGAAACATTCTGAAGCAGAGGAGGACACAGACAGAACTATACTGACATCCACCCTCTCCATGGACTGCTCCTCCTTAAGCTGTAAGATCTACAAGCCTCAGCTATCAAAAAGGACAAGGACTTATTGGCAAATGGGGGTGGGGGGGCAGTATCCTTGACTTGGGCTGTCTACTCCTCTTCCTCCTCAGACAGCAATTAAGGTCAGGAACGTCTCCAAGATTCCAGAAATCTTCATCCTGGCCTTCTAAGAAGTCAGGGTCTGCCTGCACATCAGATTCCACAGCCGTTTCTTGCTGTGATGCACCTGGATGCCCCCCCCCCCCGACCTGAGGGGCCCGGTTTGGGGGAACATCGAGGCCCAAAAGCTTGCACAGGAGCAACAAAAGTGATTTTCGCAATTCTGCTTTGCCACTGTCTATAGAAGAACCAGGTTCCCCCCTCTTCAGCTCGGAGGATCGGCTGGGGGGAACCGTGAAAGATATATTATGCTGTGCAACATAATGAGGGCAACAGGAATCCATGGGGGAGGGCCTCAACATCCTTTTGCAGGTCTTACAACATTTCATAATTAATGACCTCCGGTAAGACATAGTACTAGGAAAAACAGGTTACTCATCTGTAACAGTAGTTCTAGTAGTGGCATAGGATGTTCATCCACATTTCTGGCAGTGTCCCTTCCCCTTTAAGACTCACCGGAAAGTCTTCAAGCTCGCTCCTCCCACCCAATTGGGTGGTAACTCTGCCGGCACCGCCCCATGACATCAGATCTTGCCCGCTGGAAGCAAAATCAGTGTGCTACTTGCCAAGAGAAGCCGGGAGAGTTAGTGTGGATGATCATATACCACTCCTAGAGCTACTGTTACAGACCTTCCAGCCATCTTTGCGCCAGTGGGTGTGCTGCCCCCTTCCTGAGTTCCCCCGTGTTAGTATATATAGAAAAGGGGGGACACAGGAAGTGCAGCCCCCCCACAAAAAGAGGTGCTGGTGACCTTAAAATGTGGCGCCCTAATGACCGGGCGCACTGCTGCCGGCGCCCTAAATGGGTGGAACCCTGTTACAGGTGAGTAATCTGTTTTTCTAGGGATGTGAATATGATGTTCTATCCACACTTCTGGCAGACTCCTAGCAGTTCTCCTGGGAGAAGGGGACAAGGCACGCACTCCCTACTTGGGAAACAGAAACTGAGGCCCCAAAACCAGCATTCCGGTGTCACTCAAGGTTGATGTGGTAATGGGAGATGAAGGTGTGTGCGGACTTCCAGGTAGCAGTCCCACAGATTTCCTGGATAGGGACGTCCTTGGAAGCAGCCATCAAGGCAGCGGTATGGTGGGTGGAATGAGCCCTTAGCCCTATGGGAGGCTCCCTACCCAACCTACTGCAGAGGTCGATGCAGGATACAATCCACTTGCCAATCGTCCGCTAAACTGCCGGCCTGCCAAGTGCGGCTTCAGCATAGGTGACAAACAGCTAGCGAACCTCTCTCCTTACTCCAGCTGAGCGCTCCTTGTAAGAAGATAGCGCTCACCGCAAGTCCAAAGTATGGCGCCTATGCTCGGCCTCCGAAGTATGGCTGGCGAAGTACACCAGGAGATTAATCACCTGGTTAAGGTGGAAATCTGATTTCCTATGGCGTCTCAATGCACAGCTATTGCAGAACCCAGATAAACTCTGACGTTTATATCTACCTTTTTGGAGCATAATAAGGGTTCAGTTGATTGGCAGGATATCCTTTGGGTGGCTCTTAAATGCTTGCTCAGGGGGAAGTTTATAAGACTCTCCACAAAGCGAGCTAAGGCAGGCAAAGCTAAGCTTGACTTGCTTCTCAGGGACATTTGTCAATTAGAACGCTCCCTGTCCCGTACTTTGTCCAAGGCAGACTGGATCAAATTAAATTCCCTGTAAGCCCAATATGCAGAGGTTTTGACCCAGAAAGCCGAGCTGGCTCTTCATTGGACCAGGCTGAAATAGCTAGATGCTGGGAAATTACTGGCTCTTCGGCTGCGTCAAGCTGAAATGTCGAAATGTATTCCTGGGTTACGGCCATATCCGAGGCTCAGGTTGCCACGGACCCCAAGGAAATGGCCAGCCATTTTTTGATTACTACACAAATTTGTATTCTGTTGATCCAGCTTTAACCCCAAAATCAGATGCCATCATGGCTTTTTGGACTCATCCCAATCTCGTGTTTGACACCTTCCTCGGTTGCTCCGTTGGGTGCCCCAACTGCCCTTGTGGAAGCTGAGGGTGCTATCCGATACCTGCCGCTGGACAAAGCCCCTGGACCTGACAGACTTACTAATAATTTTTGCACAACTTGCCTTTCAGAAGTTGCACCTCTACTTACTGAGGTTTTCAATTTCTGGTTTGAGAAAGGGATCAGCAATCCAACCTTCTTGGAGGCTCTGATAACTCTTACACCAAAGCTGGGTAAAGATCCCTTACTTCCGGACAGTTATCATCAGGGCTCCAGATAAGGGGAGTACCAACCTATTTTACTCACCTCATTTTAGGAAATACTCTTCAGAATTTTTTCTTAATGAGTACCGATACTCACCCAACATTTGTAAATACTGCACACTGCAAATAATAGTGCTTCATAACATATTTGGTGATTCAAAAGGAGCAATTTTTCCAGATTTACAGCACTTGTACCCATCCCAGTTTTGTTTTACTCACAATATTTTAAAACTGGTGAGTAAATTACTTCTACCTGCCAGCATTATTTGGAGCATTATTGGCACCTGATCAATTCTTACCTAGAAAAACACTCCATTGTTTTTAAAATGTACTCCTTGCTCCACTCCGTCCAGAAATTTGTACGCATCTGAATTTGGTTTTACTCACCTCACTTTCAAAATGAGGAGTACAAGTACTCATCCCAAAAAATCTTATCTGGAGCCCTGGTTATCATCCTATCTCATCGTTAAATACGGACATAAAAATTTTGTCGAAAATATGCCCACTCGACTTGCCCTAATTAAGGGCTCGGTTATAGGACATGAGCAAGCTGGTTTTATGCGAGGGAGATTTTCCGGTGATCACCTCAGAAAGTTCCAGTATCTAATTTCCGCGTCCAGGGAGAGCAAGTCTCCTGCAGTTTTGGTCTCCCTGGATGCGGAAAAGGCTTTTGACAGAGTCTCTATATAGATTTGGTCTCCCTTCAACTTTTCTTAAGTGGGTACGACTCTCATACATCGCCCCATCAACCTGTATCTGGTGCAATGGTCACCTCTCCCTTTCGTTTTCCTTTAAGCGTGGCACCAGGCAGGGTTGCCCTCTATCACCACTTTTCTTAAATTTTTATTTAGAGATGTTAATTCGCCGTAACTTGGGTGATCTCAGAGGGGTTCGGGTGACAGGCAAGCGCTATGTTTTATCCGCATACGCCGACAATTTGCTGTTACATCTGCAGGACCCCGTGACTTCTATTCCGGCGGTCCTTCATGAGAGTTCCAATTTTTCCAGCGTTTCCTTCTACAAACTAAATATATCAAAGACAAAAGGTTTTTTCCCTTGAACAATACGGTGGGTAAGAGGGAAATTTTGGAAATGGGTCTCTCCTGGGGACCGCGTGTCTTAACCTACTTAGGGGTCAAAATTACACAATCCGTTTCAGGCATGATTAAGAAAAACCTGACCAGATTACTTGATTTGCTCAAGTCCAACCTTTGAGAGATGGTCTTTCCTTCCATTATGTAACTAAAATGTATGTTTTGCCCCAATTGTTGTAGCCACTGGCGATGTTAGACTTCCATCTTCCTAAAAACTGGTTTACCCGTTTACAGCAGCTCTTCAACTCCTCGTGGAAATTATCTTCCATTTGTACAGCCTACTCCAAATTAGCAGTCCCTCGCCAGCCCGATGGCGCCGAGATTTGAGATGCAGGATGCCACACCTTGCGCCACGCCAGCGACTCAGGTTCGATACAGACTTGGGTTGCTGGGGGAATGTAAGCTGGCCCATAAACAGTTCTCTCTCCTGGGAGGGCTAAGGGGAGGCCCAGCCCCAGCTCCCCTGATGGAGATCAAGGTACCACAGGACGGCCGACCAACGGATGGGCACAGTGCAACAGACGCTGGCAGGGCTGCCATGTGCCATGGCTGCCACTCTCGCACGTCAGGCTTCGTAGGGAATACACAAGGGACAACAAGCCGAAATACCCTCACAGTCCAGCTGGAGATGATGAGGGCTCCAGGGCACGGCCCACATCCCAAGACCGGCCCAGTGCACCAGGAATCCCCCAGGTACCAACCTGACAGCCAGGTAGGTCCCTTGAGTTTGTAAGGTCGCCAAAGGAGGGCGACCCTTCCCCCGGTGTACCTGCCTGACTGTGCTGTTCGGGTGGGGAGGCACACTGGCAGTGGGGGTTCATGCAGGGAGTGAGAGGCCCTAGCTGAGTGAGTTCCTCGTAAAGATGCCCTGGACTGCAGGGTGAAGAAACAGAATTGAAAAGGAAAAAAAATTAATAAATTTGCAGTCCCTAAGATAACAGAGGTTTATCTTTACCCATGTTTTTTTTTTATATTACAGTGCCCAGCATGCAAGCAAATTTCTCCGATAGAGAACCTTAGGCACACAGACTGGCCTATCGGTTTATACTGCCCTCTGGTTGGATATTGAGAGGGCCCTAGCTCTTAAAGTGGGTTGTTCTCTAGACAGCTTGCTTTATCTTAGCTCCCTTGGACCCTGTGCTTCACTTCACTCCCTTAGACTGGTCTCTTTAAGGCTTGGGCACAACTTCAAACATGCTTATCTCTTTCTAAGACGATGTCTGCCTCCCAACCGGTCGTTAACAATCCCCACTTTAAAACAGCCCATCACCCAATTCCGAACTTCTTTTGTCCCCAACTGAGTGCCTGCAAACTGGCAGACATTCTTCACAAAAAAGGGGTTTTCCCGCTTCAGACACTACAGGCCCACTTTCAGTTAACAAATAAAGACCTATTTAAGTTTTTACAGGTTAGAAGTGTAATAGCTGCTTTTATGGGTCCTACGCCCTGGCTCTTGACTCATCAAGAGGGGATGGGTTCCCTTTTACAGTTAGTGGTTCAACCCCGCTCAGTATATGCTTTCTACCGGCATTTCCAGTCCTTAGATCCGCACCTCCCTACTGGCATATGTTACTGTTAGGTGCATACACTCCATATGCCGGATGATAAGGAATATTGGAGGATTCTCTGGCTGAATCTGTACAGGTACATAAAGCAGATCGGTTGCAGCTAATACAGTTTAGTATCATGCATGACCTGTATTTCACCCCCCAAAAATTGCATAGGATGGGTAAATTCTCTTCCCCAACATACTCCTGTTGCTTAGAGGCCGCTGGTTCCCTTCATCATATGTTATGGGAGTGTATTAAGATTAAACCTTTTCCGAACTCCCTCAAGCAGGTCTTGGATCCCTTTTTGAGATTACATGAGCTTTCACCCCTTTGAGTTGTCGAACAGGCTTTTTTCCACCTGGCACCCCTTAACATCAGAAAGGTCCACCTGTCTATTGTGGCTGCCATGGCTAAAACTTGTCATTCTCCGGCACTGGAAAGACGTTGCCGCTCCATTCCTACCTGGAATGACATTGTGAGATTCTAATGGCGCTCATGCTGGAGAAACATACTGCATCAGTGCAGAAGAGGCCCCAGATTTTTTGCTGTATCTGGGAGCCTTTGTATACCTTCTTGTCCCTCAGAGGACCAACTGGTAGCACTTGATTATCCCTCCTTCTCCTGTCTCTTGTTATTAATGAGCGTTGGCTCGCCTATCTTGCTTTGGGTTTTGTCAAGCAGGGTCGCAGATGATGGGGTGGGGGGAAGGGGTAGTTGGGGGATGTTATTCTTTCTGTATTGTGGCATTCCCCTTCAGGCTTTTAAAACCTTTACTGTATTATTTTGTACTGGTGTTTCTCTGGTTCTTTATGTAATCATTGGTTTGTTAAACATTTTATTTATCTATTTATTTTATTTAGTTTTTGTTGACCGGGTAAGTGCACTAGACAAATCCTGCCTATTTTCAGGCACGACCCGGGGGAGGGGGATACAGATGAATGCTAACTGACCTTGAACCAGATTAAGCTGTTGGTGGTATTGTTAGTGAATGAGGGAAATTTGGCTAGGACACCGGGGAAATTCCCCTACTCTTTTCAATAAGTGCCATGGGATCTTTAACATCCACCTGAACCACCACCAATCCAAGCAGATGGGACCTCGGTTTAACGTCTCATCCGAAAGATGGCACCTCAGAAGTGCAGCACCCCTCTCATGCTGCACTACAGTGTCAGTACTGGGATATTAACCCAAGTGCCAGATGTGGGAACTGAACCCACAGCCCTCTGATCTCCCGGCCTCAGAGGCGAGTGTACTACCTACTGAGCCACTGACACTGCTAATAAACCATACTGAATTAAAAAAATAAGGTAGAAATTCAATACAACCTCCAGGAGGAACTTCGGGTTGGGGTGAAGGACAACCTTGTCCTTATGGAAGACCAGGTAAGCAGACTTCACCGAAAGTGCCTGGAGCTCACTAATCCGTCTGGTGGATGTGATAGCCACAAAGAAAATGGCCTTCCATGACAGATATGACATCTCAAACATGTGCATCAGTTCAAATGGCTTGCCCATGAGCTTTGCCAAAACCAGCAACCAGTCCCAACGTGGTGGTAGTTCACGCGTTGGAGGGGAAATGTGGTCAAGGCCTTTAAAAAAAGTGCCAGACCACTTTCTCCTGTGCCGACTGCTGACCGGGCCGCGCCCGGTAGGCAGAGATGGCTGCCAGGTGCACCTTAAGGGTTATCGACCAAAGGCCCGACTGAGAGAGGGACCAAAGGTAATCGAGAATGCTATAAACCAGACACGATAAGGGGTCTAGACCCTTGCCCTGGCACCAAATGTATAATCTCTTCCATTTGAAGGTGTAGCATTTTTAGGTCGACTCCTTCCGAGATGCCTCAATCACAGTGAGGATATCTTTGGAGAGTCCCAAGGCCTTGCACTCCAACCGCTCAGGAACCAGGCTGTCAGGTGCTGGGACTGAAGGTCTGGATGGAGTACCTTCCCCTGACTTATAGAAAGCAGGTCCGGGCAGAGAGGAAGAGGCCTCAGGAGCCTGCTGCTGAGGCTGAGGAGATCGGGGTAACAGAACCAGCATGGCCAGTCCAGAGCCACCAGGATGATCCATGCCTTGTCCTTCCTCACCTTGAGCAACACTTTGTGGATCAAGGGAAATGGAGGGAAGGCACAGAAAAGGCCTGGGGTCCAGGGCCTCAAGAAGGTATTCCCCTGCAGCGTTCTCTTTTGAGGGGGACGGGCACAGTACAGCCTCAGCTTTGCATTCTCCTTAGAGGCAAACAGATCCACCAGAGGGGTGCCCCACTGGGAGAACAGGCTGTGTACTACCTCTGGGTGGAGAGACGACTCGTGAGACTCCTCGCCCACATGGCTGAGAGCGTCCGCCAGCTGGTCGGAGAAACCAGCCACATGGATGGCCAGGAGATCGGCCTCCAAGCTGTGCACGAGGGTCCACACACAGAGAGCCTCCCTGTAGAGAGGAATGAAGTGCATCCCGCCCTGCCTGTTAAGGTAATACATGGTCATGGTGTTGTCCATTTTGACCTGAACCACCTGATCCCAAATGTGTGGAGCAAAAGCAGTCAGCGCAAGCCAAACTGCCCCGAGTTCCAGCAGGCTGATGTGGTACTGGGACTCCTTGGGGGTCCATAGCCTGTGGACTTTGTTCCTGCAGGTGGGCACCCCAGCCCATGAGAGGCACTGGCTATCAGGATGATCATCGGCTCTGGGCGGACAAACAGGATACCTTCCTGCATATGTTCCAGGGCCAACCACCACTGGAAGGCATCCCACATCCACTGGGTCACAGTGACCAGCTGGTCGAAATGACCCCTGCACTGAGACCACTGTCTGGCCAGCTCCCACTGCAGAGAACGCATTCTCCTGCGGGTCCAATGGACCATGCTGGTGTAGGCCACCATATATTCCAGTAGGCGCAGGAAGTCCCGAGCAGGGCACAACTGCCCAACCCGAAATGATGGGGCAAAGGAGGAGAGAACCTCTGCCCTGTCTGCTGGAAGCCGAGCCCTGGCTCTGCAAGAATCAAGTTCCGCATCGATGAAAGAGATCAGATGCGAGGGCACGAGTTCTGATTTGGCCTGATTGACTAGGTAGCCAAAAGAGAGGCGCAGGTATGGAGGGCCAGGTCCCTGGACCACCCCACCTCCTGCCTGGAGGGACCCGCAATGAGCCAGTCGTCGAGGTAGGGATATATCCGGACTCTCCGGCGCCTCAGGTGGGCTGCCACCACTGGGATGCACTTGGTGAAAACCCTGGGGGCCGAGGACAGCCCGAATGGCATGGCTTGGAACAGCCAGTGTAACAAACGGATTGGAATGTGAAAGAACATGTCACATAGATCCAGTGAGCAGAACCACATTTTGCTCAAGAGATGGGATGATCTGAGACAGAGTAACCATCCTGAAGGTGCACGTCTGGAGGAATGTGTTCAGATCATGCAGATCTAAGATGGGGCACCAGCCCCCCCGTCCGTTTTGGCACAAGGAAGTACCTGGAGACAAACCTTGGATAAGGAGAAGGGTCCAAAACGGGAGCCACTACCTCTTTGCGGAAGAGTTGGGCAATATCGTCCCAAAGGGCCGACTGGACGTTGATGGACACCATGACCTCCCATGGAGCGTGGACTCGGCTGGGTGAGTAAACCTTGAACTCCAGAGGTAGACCCTGGATGACCACTATGAGGACCCACCCGTCCGTGGTAACAGCAGACCAGGTAGAAGGAAGTGGCAGAGCCGGCCCCCCCAAAGGGAGGACCCAGGTTGGTCAGGATGGGTATGGGGGAGGCATCCCCATCCTGTCACTGGGCAGGTTTGGAAGCAGAGGAGGATCCGGTGGATAGGCCTCCGGGACATCGACCTCCTGGCATCCTGACAATCAAGGCCACCATTTAGGCTGGTGGCATCAAGCCTGCTGTCGTCCAACCTGGGGTTGGGCAGGTTTTGCCGCAGGGGCCGAAGTGGGCTGAAAGGGCTGCTTCTTTTGGTATTCGAGCCCTTGGGATCCTTCTGGGCAGAAGTCCTTGACTCCAAGGTGGTGTTGGACTTTTCAATTCTGGTGCGGTGCCCTTTCACTCCAGGCCCAAACAAGTTGATTCCCAAGAAGGGAACATCTGCCAACTCGCGCTGCGTGTCAGCCGTGGAGGTGGAGATGCGCAGCCAAGGCCTGCAGTGCATCGCAACTGCCGTAGCCGCTGACCAGATGCAAGAATTGCGAAGGTCCATGGCCATTTGAAACCGCTGTTTTGCAACAGCCCAGCCTTGGTCCCGGACCTGCTTGACCGGAGTCTGAAGATCTGCGGGCAGCTGAGGAATCACCTCGTTCAAGGAACCCAGGAGGGCGTGCGAGAAATGGCCCATGAGAAGGCCGAGCTCGTTTGCCGAAGGCCAAGAGAGGAGGCAGTATATACCTTCTTAGCCATATGGTCCAACTTTTTGGACTCCTTATCGGGAGGTTTGTCAACATTCCCAGTGTTCCCGGTGTGCCTGAAAACGGAGTCAGCCACAAGTCCCTCAGCCGAGGGATGCTCCGTAAATCCCAATAGGGAGCCAGAAGGGACCTCGTACTTGTGGGCGAACTGTGCAGGGTATGAGGCCGGGTGCTGCCACAGTTCCAGGGCAGGACCAAGAATGGCATCCTGAACGGGGAAGGCTTCCATGGAAGAGTCACCCCAGTTGAGGATCTCGGTCAACGGGTACTGTTCCCGTTTCTGAATGGGCTCCAGTTGGAGGCCCGTGGATTCTGAAATCAGGGGGAGCATGCCCATGATGGACATGGGCCCCTTATCAATTGACAGGTCCCCCACTGATTCCACATCCAGCGGTACTGAGCGAAGGGAGGACCCTTCCAATTCCGAGGAATTGTGAAAAAGTTGCCGAATGCGCCAGTCCCCACTCAACTGGCAAGGGCGGTCTGGGGTGATGGTAACTTGACAGCCGGTGGGGTAAATCCTTGGCCGGCCTAGAATCCTTGGGCAGTGGCTCCACCAAGATCGGTGGAGAAGCCAGATGGGGCTGCACCAGGACCGCCTGGACCGGCTCTTGCTCAGGCGGGGTCGGCTGCGGCTCTTGAGGCAAAGGCCAGCTAATGCCCAGGTTGGGCCCCAGAATCAGCTTCACCCAGGTAAACCAAAGCTGTTGCCACATAAGTTCCTCATAGCACCGACGCAACTTGCGCCTGTACCTCTCTTCACCTAAGGTGGAAGAATACCAGTAGCGGCGGTGCCGCTTGCCCAAGCGCCTGGAGCGTGAGCATCGAGAACGACATGGGCTACCTGAATCAGGGCTTCTAGAGCAGGATCTCCACCGCTGGGGGCACCGATGGTGGGCCTCAGAGGGGGCTGGCGAAAGCTGAGATCTCTCTCGGTCCAGATGCTCTTGATCGGGCAGGGGCAGAACAGCAGACTGGTCCATCCCCTCTTCGTAAAGTGGCAGGACCGGAGTCCTGGAGAGAGAGAGAGAGAGACAGAGGGAGAGGTATCGACCTCCTCAGCAGACAACAGGTCAGCTGGTTCAAGAAAGATCTCGAGGTGTCAACCTGAGTCTTGGCCAACTAGCCTTATGGCAAGACTGTGGGTTCAGCGGCCAGAGCTGAAGCACCAACTGTAGTTGGCAACTCCACCGAAGAGGGGAATTGGAGGCCCAAGAATGCTCCCGATCCAACGAGACCGCTTCTTGGTCTCTTTCTCCTAGTCCTTTTTGAATTTTTTGGGTGTCATGCCTGAGGGACCATCCCCATGGGTGTGAAGGGTTTGGCATAATTCTTTAAATGCTCCAGTAAACAAAGTACCCAAAGGAAGTGGCAAAAAGGCCGAAGCCGAGGAGGACTGCGCAGTTGCCTGAGCCGCTGCCTCCTCAACGCCGCAATCTGTTTGGAGGACCCCGCAGCCGCGGAGGCCACCCGACAAGCAACAGCCAATAAGTAAGCAGGTGAGATAATTCTCCACGGTGGAGGGAAGGAAGGAGTGGCATAGGCCGCAAGCCTGGATATTGTGCTCGTGGCCCAGCCAGTATACACATGAGGAATGCGGGTCTGATCGGGACATAAGCTGCCTGCAACCGCATTTCCAGAACCCCGGAGCGGATGTTGCATTGTCCATGTCAGTGGTGTGAAGTAAAGTACGAAAATACAGGTTACTCACCTGTAACAGGAGTTCTAGGAATGGTATATGTTGTTCATCCACACTTACTGGCAGGTTCCTTGCCGCTTTAAATCTTGCCGGAAGGTCTTCAAGCTGGCTCCTCCCACCCACCCGGGTGGTAAACTCGGCCTCCCCATGACGCCAGATCTAGCCCGCTGGAAGCCAGGTTGTGCGTCGAAGCTGAGGAGGTCGGGTGGGTTGTGGATGAACAACATATACCATTCCTAGAACTCCTGTTACAGGTGAGTAACCAGTATTTCTAGGGACATGGATATGTTGTTCATCCACACTGTCTGGCAGACTCCTAGCAGCTCTCCGGGAGGAGGGAGGCAAGGCCCACACCCCCTACTTAGGGAATAATGACTGGAGAACCGAGGCCTCAAAACCAGCATCCCGGCGTGACTCAAGATCGATATGGTAATGGGTAATGAAGCTGTGTGCTGACTTCCAGGTAGCAGCCCTGCAGATTTCCTGGATAGGGACGTCCCTGGAAGCAGCCACCGATGCAGCAGTATGGCGGGTAGAATGAGCTCTTATCTCTCTGGGAGGCTCCATGCCCACCAACCTATAGCAGAGATCTATGCCGGAGGTGACCCACCTGCCTATCGTCTGCTTGGCTGCAGGTCTGCCAGGTGCGGCTTCAGCGTAGGTGACAAACAGCTGGCAAACCTCTCCCCGAACTTCAGCCGTCCGCTCCTTATAATAAGAGAGCGCTCTTCTAGGGTCCAAAGAATGGAACCTATATTTGGCCTCCGAGGTGTGACTGGGGTAGAACACCGGCAGAGCCAACACCTGGAAACTCCGATACCACCTTCGGAAGGAATTTCCGTGGAGCGAGGACAACCTTGTCCCTGTGGAAGACCAGATAAGGAGACTCATGGAAAGTGCCTGGAGCTCTCCATCCTTCTGGCTGACGTGATAGCCACCAAGAAGGCAGTCTTCCACGACAGGTGAGAGATGTCACTGCAGTCATCAGTTCTAATGGCCTTGCCACCAGCTTAGCCACTACCAGCAGTAGATCCCATGGAGGTGGAGGTTCTCGCACCAGAGGGGATATGTGATCAAGGCCTTTGAAAAAGCGCCCGACCACCTTCTCCTGCGCCACCGACTGCTTCCCGGCCCGCGCCAGGTAAGCGGAGATGGCTGCCAGGTGCACCTTAGGGGTCGTCGACGAAAGCCCTTGCTGAGAAAGGGACCACAGGTAGTCCAGAATGCTTGCCAAGGAGCAGGAGGAAGGGTCCAGACCCTTGCCCTGACACCAAATGTAGAATCTCTTCCATTTAAAGGTGTAGCATTTTCTGGTCTACACTTTACGGGAAGCCTCAACAACACTGAGGACCTCGTCGGAAAGACTCTAGCCTTGAACTCTAGCTGCTCAGGAACCAGGCCATCAGGTGCAGGGATTGAAGGTCTGGATGGAATACCTTCCCCTGATTGACTGAGATCAGGTCCGAGCGGGCTGGAAGCCGCCTCGCGAGCCTGGAGCTGAGGCTGAGGAGATCTGGATACCAGAACTGGCGGGCCAGTCTGGGGCTACCAGAATCACCTGCGCCTTGTCCCTCCTCGCCTTGAGAAGAACCTTGTGGATCAAGGGAAATGGGGGAAAGGCGTAGAAGAGGCCCGGGGTCCACGGCCTTGAGAAGGAATCTCCCTGCAGCGAACCCTGCTGAGGGAGGCGGGCATGAAACAGCCTCAGATTCGCATTCTCCCTGGAGGCAAACAGGTCCACCTGAGGCATGCCCCAGTGGGAGAACAGATCTTGTACTACCTCCGGCAGGAGAGACCACTCGTGGGACGCAGCACCTATCCGGCTTAGGGCATCGGCCAGAGTGTTGGAGGCTCCCGCCACATGGATGGCTAGGAGATCCGCCTCCAGTCTGCTCACGAGGGACCAAGTGCAGAGAGCTTCCTTGCATAGGGGCAAGGAGTGCATCCCGCCCTGGCGGTTTAGGTAGTACACAGTCGTGGTATTGTCCGTCTGGACCTGGACCACTTGACCCCGTACAAACGGAGCGAAGGCGGTGAGGGCTAGTCAGACCGCTTGAAGCTCCAGCAGGTTGATGTGGCATTGAGACTCCTGAGGGGACCAGAGGCCATGCGCTCTGTGCTCCCCCAGATGGGCACCCCAACCCATCAGAAAGGCATCGGTCGTTAGAATGACCGTCGGCTCGGGTCGGACAAACGCGATGCCCTCCTGCAGATGAGCTGGAACGATCCACCACTGGAGAGCGTTCCACATCTCCTGGGTCACCGCCACTGGCTGGTCCAGAGGACCGGAGCGCTGTGACCATTGGCGGGCCAGCCCCCACTGAACAGGACGCATGTGCCAGCGGGCCCACTGGACCACGCTGGTGCAGGACGCCATGAGGTCCAGGAGGTGCAGGAAGTCCCGGGCAGGGCGCAATTGCCCAACCAGAAATGATTGGGCAAAGGAGGAGAGAACCTCGGCCCTGTCCACCGGGAGCCGTGCTCTGGCTCGAAGAGAGTCGAGCTCTGCCCCGATGAATTGAATCACCTGCGTTGGCATGAGTTCCGATTTGGCCTCGTTGATGAGGAGGCCAGTCTGAGAGCAGACCTGGAGGGCTAGATCCCTGGACCACTCCACCTCCAGCCTAGCGGGGGCTGCAATCAGCCAGTCGTCCAGGTAAGGGTACACCCGGACCCTTCAGCACTGCAGGAATGCTGTCACCACTGCCATGCATTTGGTGAAGACCCTGGGAGCTGAAGAGAGGTCGAAGGGCATGGCCCGGAACGCATAATGGGACCCCTCCGCTCTGAAACGAAGGAATCGCTCGTGGGACGGATGGATTGGGACGTGAAAGAACGGGTCCTGGAGGTCCAGAGAACAGAACCACACGTCTCGTTCCTAGGATGGAATGATCTATGCCAGAGTGAACATCCTAAAGGTTCGGGACCGTAGGAAATTATTCAGGTCGTGTTGGTCTAGAATGGGGCGCCAGCCCTTCCGTCTGTTTTGGGACCAGGAAATATCTGGACACAAACCCTGGGTCTGGTGGAGGATCTGCTACCTCCCTGATCACCCCCTTTTGGAGGAGCAGAGCAATGTCGGCTCGTCGGGCTGCGGACCCCATAGCCCTCTCCGTGGGCGACCCGGCCCGATAGGGTGGAGCCTGCTCGAATTCAGAGGGCAGACCTTTCCCTACCCTTCCAACACCCAACGGTCCACGGTGATAGTGGACCAGGCGGAAAAGTGGCGGGGGCTGTCCCCTAATGGGGAACCTAGGGGGAGCTACCAGGCTGGGCGATACCTCAACCTGTCCACTAGGGCAGGCTTGGAGGAAGGACCGGCCGAGGGACCTCCTGGGCCTTTACCTCCTGGCTTCCTGCTGAAGGAAGCTGCAGGCTTGGCTTTGGGGTGATAAGTGCGAGCCTGCTGGCCCTGATGCTGGTGTTGCTGGGCCGGATGTGCTGCAGGGGCAGAAGGCCAAAAGGGCTTACGCTGCTGCTGGTGGCCTTTGTCCTTCTGGGCAGACGTGACAGAGTCCAAGGTGGCATTGGACTTCTCGATCCTCTGCAAGTGACCGTCCACCCCGGGACCGAACAAGTCGGTACCCAGGAAGGGAACGTCTGCCAGCTTATGCTGGGTATCCGCCGTGAAGATGGAGATCTGCAGCCAAGATCTGCGGCGCATGGCCACTGCGGCCGCTACTGACTGGGCACAAGAGTCTCCAATGTAGAGAGCAGTTTGGAGCTGTTGCTTTGCCACCGCCCTTCCCTGATCCCACACCTGCTTGACCGTAGTCTGGAGGTCAGCCGGGAGATAAGGAATCACCTCATCCAGGGAGCCCAAAAGGGCATGGGGAAAGTGTGCCATCAGTATGGCCGAACTGGCCTGATGAAGGCCTAAGGAGGACGCAGCGTAAACTTTACGCCTGGAATAGTCCAGTTTCTTGGCCTCTTTATCCGGTGGCTTGTCCACGTACCGAGCGTTTCCGGTGCGCCGGAAAACACTGTTATCACTAACCCCTCCGAAGAGAGGGGTGCTCCGAGAATCCGGAGAGTGAGCCGGTGGGAACGGCATACTTCCTAGCCATCCTGGCCGAGGGAGCTGGACAAGAAACCAGCCGCTGCCATAGCTCCAGGGCCGGGCCAACAATGGCTTCGGCCACAGGAAAGGCCTCTGTTGGAGAATCCCCTCGGTCCAGTATCTCCGTGAGGGGATACTTGGCCCGCTTTGACACGGGTTCGAGCTTCATCCCAGTAGATTCTGAGATGAGCCGAAGTAATCCCATGAATGAGGATGGGCTCTCATCCACCGACTGTCCCCCAGAGGACTCCAGGTTGAGAGGCCTGGAGAACAGGGAAGAGACATCGTCAGACTCCGAGGAGTCTGCAAACAGCTGCCGAGGGCCTGAGCCACCCTCCACCTGCCGAGGGCGATCGGGTGTGAGGGTGACCGACAACCGATGGGGCAACCCATGACCCGACCGAGAATCCTAGGTCGGAGCCCCAGTTTTTGGTTGTGGAGGCGAGGGTTCCACCACGATGGGTGGTGCAGCTAGTTTCGGCCGAACAACTGGCACCGGCTTCAGCTCCTCGATGACCATGAGGGGTTGTTTCGGTGACAGCCACTTAATGGCCGGGGAAGGCAACGGAGTTTGCTTGCTCCTGGACAAAAGGAGCTGCTGCCACATAAGATCCTTGTAGCACCGACACTTCCCTCAGTGCAGAGACCGCCGATGTCGGCAGGATCGGCTGGACCGAGAGAAGGTCAGAGACCCAGATCCTCGGTGTTTCCGAGGGTGGGTCTGAGAGGGAGCGGGGGAAACCCGTTCATCCCCCGGCTCAGGGACCTTAACCGGGGACTCCGGCACAGGAGGCACGGGCAAGTCCTCGGTTTCCACTGGGGGAGAACCGGTGATGAAGGGTTGTCGGCTTCACCAGTCGACAGCCCGTCCGACAGGTCGAGAAAAATCTCAACCACGTCGACGGGTGTCTTGGCCGGCTGATCTGACGGGGACACCGTGAAGCCAGCGGCCTTAGCCACAACCTCAACCTAAGTCGAGTGTCGACTATCCGGGGAAGGGGATTGTTCCCGCTCCCACGAACGTCAATGTGGGACTTACCTTTAGAGTCCTTTTTCTTGGACAGAGAGGAGTGTCCAGATGGCCCCTCTCCTTTAGTAGAGAGGGCTTGACAAAGCTCCTTAAAAGAAGCCGTAGTAGGAGAAGCCTAAGGAGAGCGGGATAAATGCCGCGACCGATGAAGAAGAAGATGCGGCCTGGACCTCCTCCTCGAGGGCAATCATTTGCTCAAGTTGCTCAGCCGAACCCGCCGCCGCGGACACCGCCCAATGGGCCTCCTTCGACTTAACAGGATGAATACGTCTCTCGGGTCGCCCAAGTTGAAGTCCGGCAGCACGGTCTTCGAGAACATTGACCGACAAGGACTTGCACAATTCGCAGGCCTGCGGATTGTGTTCGAGGCCAAGGCAGTAAACGCATGTGGAGTGCAGATCAGTCCGAGACATCTTCTGCCCACAAGGGCACCGCCGAAATCCAGGAGTCGATTTGTCCATCGCAGCCACGAGGGAAAAGGAAGACCAAAGTTTTTTAAACTTTAGAATGAGTTTCGGATTAACTGACGAGTTAGGATCCAGGCCTAAAATGCAGAGCGCTAAGGAGGGAACCTGAGCTTCCAAGCGGCAAGGAAGGTCTGGCGTCATGGGGTGGAGCAGAGAGTTTTACCACCCAGGTGGGTGGGAGGTGCCAGCTTGAAGACCTTCCGGCAAGATTTAAAGTGGCAAGGAACCTGCCAATAAGTGTGGATGAACAACATATCCATGTCCCCAGAAACTAAATTATTTCACTAGAAATAGTGAAAACGTAGAGCAAAGGGCCTCTTCAGTGCAGGAGCGGTTAGGAGGGAACCTAATTCGTCCAGCAGAAAGGAAGATCTGACGTCACAGGGCAGTGCTAGGGGAGTTACCACCCGGGTGGGTGGGAGGAGACAGCTTGAAGACTTTCCGGCTTGCCTTTAGTGTGGATAGAACATCATATCCACATCCCTAGAATGAAAGTTACCATAGAAAAACCTAAGGAAAATATTTTAAACAATAATAATCAGCCATATAGCTTAATGGGCTAAAAAAAGGTCTTCACTGAGCCTTCTACTGTAATTAGCACGACAAGAAGCTCTAAATAGGCATACACGCTGACTAACTGGCATGTGTAGGATGTTAGCTCAACAGCTTGGGCATGCGCACACCAGTAAGTGCGCAAGCACAATAGCACAATGTAAAAGATAGGCGACTTCACAAGCGCATGCTCCACAGGTGCACGCTTAAAACAAAGGCGGGAAAACGACCTGGAGGAGCGCGTGCCCAGCCCCAACGGTGGCCATGTATTCGCAAAAACAGAGATCTGTGGAAATAAAAACAAAAAAAAACTCTGAGGTACCCAAATTTCACATAATAGCTACACAAATACATAAAACACAGAACCTGAGGCGGGGAGGGGGCAGACGCCAGAGCCGAAGGAGTCCCACAGGGACCCTACAATAAAGTTTGTACCTACCTGTTTGGCAACTTTTTTCTTTTTTTTTTTAATGAAGACCATTAAAAAACACCCTAACAAGGCAGAAGTGGCTCCCAATCCACACAAAGAATAAGAAAAAAGGCAGGTTAGTCAATTTGAAAGCTGCAGCTTAAAAGGCACGATTTTAATTTAGGGATGCTCCCTGGAATAGGTAGCCCCAACCTGCTATGCAGAATTGCAGCCCCAAAAGAAGTCTTAAAATCTTGAGAGAAGATAAAATTAGCTCTGTCCTCTTAAAATAGCACAGCTAAACTGGGGAGTTGCTGCTGCTTGGAATCCTAATGTGCCCAACATTCTAAAGCTTCAGCTATGCCATTCCCCTGGTAGGGGTGGCACTATACCCAGTTGTTATGATTACCCATGGACAATGTGGAGCGCTACAGAATTTTCTATTTGTCTCATTGTTTTCACAGCAGTGAGGGGCTGCATGATGGGTAACCCCCACAGTAGTGATAATAATAATAATAATAATTCTTTATGTATAGTGCACCTTTCAAAAAACCAAGGCGCATTACAAAACAGTTAAATGAACAACAATACCATAAATACAATTATAAATACTGTAAAATACAAATAAAATCAGAATTGGGTCATACAAAATATGCCTGGTTCCATACAAAAGTTTTAAGAGCCTGTTTAAATCCCTCCACGGTCGTGCACTCCCATACCAGACAGGGTAGAGAATTCCACAGGGTTGGGGCCGAGTGCATAAAACACGGGCCCCAGAGATTTTAAACAAACCCTTGGAATCTCTAGCAACCCGTCATCAGCTGAGCGAAGCGATCACCCAGAGCAGTAAGGAACCAGGAGCTCTTTCAGGTAATTCAGGCCTAGTCCGTGTAGGGCTTTATAAATCAGAAGTCCGACTTTAAAGGTGATCAGGATTGTCAGGATTACTGCTAGGTGCTCTGTTGAGGCCCACTTATACATTACAACTTGCCACCCTCGCTGCCTTTAGCGCACAGTGTATGTTACCTGCATCACCTAATGTTGGGGGTACTGTTCGTTAAGCTGGGCCGGGGCACGGTCTTACTCCCGCCAACACTCAGGCTGTGCTCTTTATTATTAATGCAGAACTAAGACTACAGGACTGTGGGGACTCCTGCAGCCTGATCTCCCTGACTGAAAATGCCCCGAGCAGCTCAGGTTGCACTGTCACTCCTGCCCCATCCGACAACCCCTCTCAGACCTCCAAGGACAGCACCAGAATGACCCCGGCTCAGCTCGGTTGGAACCTTACACTTCTTCAGATTGGCAGCGAACTGGACTGTTGCCCATTCACACAAACTGTGGCTCACGTTATCTGTACATAAGGAGGACCCTGCAAAAATGTGTGGACTGAGTTGTCCTCCACAAACATAACAGTCCTGGTTTGGAGTACAGGGCAAACCACACAGGGGAAGCTGGGCTCTCTCAGAGGACACAGATAGTCCCCTCCCAGATAATATTTTTTTTGGGGGGGGAGGGCGATTCTTATTGACTGGATCTCTGCCCCTTAATATTGGTAAAGGGACTGTTATCCTCTGCAGATAATTTTGGTCTGCAAGCAATTATTTCTGCAATTAAATGTAGATCTGTTACAAGGCTGAATATTTATCCTGGATGATGTTCAGAAATCAGTTTTGAGTCCCACCCCCCAGGACAGCATCAACAGTGCACTACTAGCTAGTCTGGCGAGAAGGTAGGGCTGCACCTCTCGGAACTTAGGTCTTGATGGGACAACCCATTTATCCCACAGGTGTTAAATTTGCATCCTGACTGCTATAACGTTCTCCTATCTCAGTTTTTTTCATGTCATGCCACAAGGTTACCCTGTGCATCTCTATCTTAAAACCATTCCTCGCACATAACTATCCAGGTCCTGCAGAGGACCTACCTCCAGGCAGGTGAGAGTATTACTACACTCGCCTACCCACTGGGGGTGGGTTGTGATACTCGTCCCTCCCTTGGAAGTCGCACCTTCTGTCAAAAGTGGTTCACACCAGACAGGGCAGTTCTAGGTTCACACGTTGAGCCCAGTTGGCTCTCTTCCTGTTACAGATTTACACAGTTGGTTTTAATTAATGTTTCAGACAGTTTTAGCCTGAGTTTACAGGAGCATCAAACCCAACGTCATTACAGCATTCATGTACAGTACAGGAAACACAAAACTGCTGGGAGGTGGGCGCCTCCCTTGGGGACACCATATTTGCTGAGCCCGGGGGGGTTCTGGGGTAGTAGCTCACAGCATGACAATGTCGCCTTTACAACCCACTTTTACAGTAGTCACACAAAATGTTAATGGGCTAGGCAACAAGGTAAGAATGTCTAAAGTGATCATGTCTTAAACAAGCATTTGTCAATGCCGAATGTTTGCTTGCTGGCATTAGCAGTGGAAGTGCAGAAGTTAGACAGATGCAGCATAGGAACAGCAGTGGAGTACTGAACAGACGCCAACTACACACCCACCCTACAGAGATGGACAGGCACTGGGGTGTGACTTTGGGTCATCACCCATGACGGTCACGACATTTCACCTCACCCTACCTTGCAGACACTGACAAGTGTTGAGGTGTGCCTTGGGGTGTTTGGGCTTTACATTCACCTCATTCTATAAGAAAACATGCTGAAATGGGTGCAGTATAGGAGAATGGGGTGAACTCTGGGGCCAAAGGGTCTAAGGCGCACCTAGATGCCTGTCACTTGCTTCTCGATGGGGGTGGAATGGCATGAGCATTACTGTTGACAATCCCAAGTCACACCCCTGATGCCTGTCAGTCCCTACAGCCCTGGGCGTTTCTTGGTATTTTTACTCCAAGTTTTCAACATGGGCTTTTTGTGACCCCACCGCATGAACAGTGACATTATCAGTTTGTTAGCCAAAAGGTGATTTTGCACAGCGACTGCGCCACTTGGCACAAGTGCGAAAACACATTTCAAACTAGATGTGAAAAATGACAGCTGTACTGTTCATGAGGAGGTGTAAAAAATGGCAATGTTGAAAATCTGGAGTGAAAATATAAAAATAACTGGTGAAGGCACGAGTGTGCGTAGAAACTGTGCAACGCACACCCGTAATGTAATTAGTTTGGGGATTTTTTACAGCAGATTTTCAACAGAGGCATTTTAGGACCTCCGCTCATGAACAGTGTCACTGTGATTTTCTTAACGTGTCCAAAACACTGATTTCCCACAGTGAGCACGCTATTCTGCGCCGGAAGTGCGAAAACACATTTCGGCCAGGATGTGAAAAATGACAGCTGTACTGTTCATAAGGAGGTGTGGAAAAATGCCAGTGTTGAAAATGTGGACTGAAAATATTACAGATTTGTGACTTTACGAGGGTGCATGGAAACTGCGCAATGCACGCTCATAACACAGTCATTTTATGGACTTTTGTCACCAAATTTTCAACATAGCCATTTTAAGACCTCTGCTCATGAACAGCGTCACTGTGATTTTCTTAATCTGTCCCGAACATTGATTTCGCACACCAAACGCGCTACTGGGAGCTACATGTGCGAAAACACATTTTGGGCGAGATGTGAACAATGACAGCTGTACTGTTCATAAGGAGGTGTGGTAAAATGGCAATGTTGAAAATCTGGAGTGAAAATATTAAAAATTCCTTTGGTTACAAGCGTATGTATGGAACCGTGCGATGCATGTTCGCAAAACAGTCATATTTGGGAATTCTTTCACCAAATTTTCAACACAGGGTTTTTGGGGGCCTACCTCATGAACTGTGACACTGTCTTTTCGTTAATCGGTCCCGAAAGGTGGTTCTGTGCAGTGACCGCGAATGCGAAATCACCTTTCAGGACTGAATAACCAGATGACGGCGACTGAATCCATGAGATGGGGTCCCAAGAACCCCATGTTGAAAATTTGGTGCAAAAATTCGAGAAAAATGACTGAGATATGAACCAAAGCTGAAAAAACCCTATTTATGCCATTATACAGCTTACCGGCATTTCTTCAGTTCGTAGTCGGCTTTGAAGAGTGCAGACGTGTTCCGGTCCACGAAGATCGTCCGCACTTGGCTCCGGAGGGTATGGGGTGAGGTGGTGTGTGCAGAGGGTGGGCGTGGGTTGGGGGCAAGAGAGTCAACGAGGGACTGTTTTCTTTTTTACAGTTTTTTTTTTTTAAAAGGCGATGTGGGACTTTTGCCATGATGGGGTGGGCTCCCAGCGTGGCACCTGGAAGACTGTATTGGGGGGGCAGTGCAGCCAATAGGGGATTGGCAACCCCTGCTGGCCATACAGTGTGCGGGGGAGCACATGACAACGCGGGACTTCTGCCACGCTGGGGTGGGCTCCCAGTGTGGCACTTGAAGTTTGCTTTTTTTGGGGGGCACTGGAGCTGATAGGGATTGGGCACCCGTCGGACATACAGTGCGGCTGGGGGAGTGTGCATGTGCCAGGGGATTGGGCACTCCCTCAGCACCTAACAAATGGGGGGTGCATCATGCGGGAGATGCAGTGGCGTACAGCTGAAAGAGAACGACTGCTAAGGTGGTGACGTGTAGGCAATTTGCATACTGCTGACGGCACGGCAGTATGCAAATTGCCTACACGTTACCACTGCTGAATGTAGAGATCTTTCTCTTTCAGCTGTACGTCACTGCATCTGAACTACTGTCGTAGACAGCTCGGACATTCATTGGTGCCGTGCTGCCACACCTGCAAAAATGATCAGGGTATTGGAAGTGGAGGTGCCACACCTACGAAAACTCATATGGTGGCACTATGTTTCTTGCACATGCGTGCAAGCAAACATAAAAAGGGAACCTCAACTTACATTGTTACAAGAAACTCATGTATCAGATGGGCAGCATGCTAAATTAAATATGGGATGGAACGTGTCACCACCTCCTCACACCAAAATGGTTGCAGACGTGGTGCAGCCATACTGGCACCAAGAAATTCCACGTTTAGGCTACAGACCTCCTACACAGATAAAGCAGGAAGTCTGATACTGGTGGTGGGTACAATCCAGGGAAAACAGTGCAATGTAGGGAGAATACACATCCCCCTCGTCTCAGATGCCTCTGAGCATCAGTGCCTATTCAATTATACAGGAGAATTTCGAAAAGGGTCTTTGATCCCAGGAGGGGACTTTAATTTGCTGTTAGGCCCGAGCAAGGACAGTTCTAACTCTCAATCGTCCAGATCCTCCACTGGTCAGAAGCACAGACGCAGACTTATTAAAGAGTTAGGACTGGTTGATGTGTGGGGTCATTTCAACCCACACCTTTGCTTCTATACCATTTACTCAGGAGCCCACTTCCGTTACTCACATCTGGATTATTTTCTGAGCACATCGGAACATACTGGGTGGGCTGATAATGTTGATATTACACATCTGCTTTTGTAGGACCATGTTCCAATCTTTTTGGACATTAGCCAACACCTGAGAAAACCACTAGCCAGTGGAGGTTTAACACAACCTTTCTGAGAGATCCCCAGTTCAAGAAACTGATGACAGCACAAAGTCCCCAAATTATTAGTGATAATACAGGTACTGGGATTTTGCACTCTATACAATGGGATACATTTAAAACAGTATTAAGTAGATAAATTATTAAATATGCCACCCAAGCCAAAAAAGAAAGAGCAGAGGCAGGCACAACGTCAAGACACTTTAGCCTTTTAACAAACATCTCATATGTAGGGGGAACACATCGGTGACCCAGCAGATTCAAAAAGTGAAAACCCAAATTCAGGAATTAATGCACTGTTAGACAGAACAGGCCCTACTGTACCTCAAGCGGTGGTATTATGAAGTGGGTACTAAAGCATCACAAATACTTCCCATCTTAGGCAACAGCACAAATTGTCTACAGTGACAAAGACACTGCAACCAGTAGCAAGATGCTACCACTCCTGCACCACAGATATTTCCAGATCTTCTATCAATCTTTGTATTCCCAAGGCCAGGACCACCCTGGAAATATATCAGGCATTTTTTGCCAATATAACTTTGCCAACAATAAGAGGGAGTAGAAAGAGGCTCAAACTCAACCTATCACTGTGGCGGAAATTTACACTATTACAAATGCAAAAAAATAAGAACAACCCAGGTCCAGCTGGCTATCCATCTGAATTCTATAAAACATTCAAGACACCATTACTCCCCTCACTGCATTTTGAACTTCAGGAGCTCCAGCTTGGTAGACTACCCTTCCCCTCAGCTGGAATTATGCCAATCTAGTGGCTATCCTGAAGCCCATAAAACATACTCTGAACTGCGAATCATCTTAGCTGGAATGCTGGCAAAACACCTCAAGAACATCTTGCTGTCCCAAATTCATAAAGATGAGGTGATGTTTGTCTCCCACTATCAGACATCTGATAATATTAAAAGAACCCTGTATCTCCTGACAGAGGTCCACAAGTCCAAGACCCCCCTGTTAATACTGAGTATAGATGCTCAAAAGGCATTTGACAGGGACTCTGAGATTCCTGCAAATGGCCCTTCAGACTTTCCAATTTCCTGATTCTTTCCGCCAGCTTCTCCAATCACTATGTGGCACCACAAGGTATAGTCACAGTGAATGGTTCATTTTTGGATCGGTTCCATCTCATCAAGGGGACCCAGTAGGGTTGCCCCTTCCACACTCTTTTTGCTCTCTATGCGGAGTCATTAGCTCAAGCCATTAGAGAATGCAAATCTGTTAATGGTATCCCGATAGCAGAAGAGGAACATAAAGTGGCATTTTGTGCCAATGACCTTCTCTGGTTTACTTGATGGAACCAGTGGAGTCCCGCCCCAGCTCATTTTGCCATCTTGCAGGAGATGGAGGAAAGAACAGTTATGTAAGAACTTACCGTAACAGTAGATTTTCGAGGTGATATCAGTCATCAGGTTACACCGTAGGAACCATCGCCGTCGGGAGACAGGAAATCCACATGGAAGATTTTCAGCAGTACAACTGGGGCCGCCCACGCCGCTGACATTTGCCGACGTCACCAACCCTATATAGGCACGGTCAGCCCCACTCCCTCCTCAGTTCTTTCCCTCCAGAGACGAAGGGAGCAAGGCTGATGCCCCGGGGAAGAGAGGAGAGATCGAGGAACCCGGCTCTAGACAGAAATGATGGAATACAGCTGATAGCCAGGTCCTAAAAAGGAGCCCCAAAAAAGGGGGATGGTGGGAGGAAAATCAGACCTGATGACTGAGATCTGCTCGAAGATCTACTGTTATGGTAAGTTCTTATGTAACTGTTCTATCTTCTTCGGGGATATCTCAGTCATCAGATTACACAGTAGGAACGAGTACCAAGCAGTGACAAGTGAAAACAGTCTAAGAGGCTGGATCTCCATAAACTTCAGATAGGAGTCCTTGTAGCATGGCCCTGTCAAATCCTGCATGGCTCTTGAGGCAATGTCCAGACTATAATGCTTGGTAAGTGTGGACTGTACTCCAGGTGGCAGCAGCACAAATATCTGCGGCTGAGACCCCCTTGAAACAAGCCACAGAGGCAGCCATACCTCTGGTGGAATAAGCTTAGACAGCACCAGGCAATTCTTTGCCATGCTTGTTGTAGCAAAAACACAGTGCAATTTGCCAACCATTTGGATAAACACTGCTTAGAAACTAAAGTGCCTTCTCTACCTGGGGTGAAAGAAACAAACTACTACTTAGACTTTCTGAACTCCTTAGTCCGAAGCAGATAATACTTCAAAGTTCTGCGCACATCTAGTGTGTGAAGCAGTGCTTCTCCGGGATTTGCACGCTCAGGAAAATAAACAGGAAGGTGGATAGACTGATTGAGTGTAAACTCTGAAACCACCTTAGGCAAAAACTTAGGATTTGTGCGCAAAGACACCCTGTCTTTGTGAAAAATCAAGTAAGGCTCCCCGCACAATAGAAACACAGAACGTGTCAACAGAAAAGGACCACCAAGCTCACCCAGTCTGCTACCTATGAGCTAGCCCCAAAACTCTCTCTCTTCGTGTTAACATTCCCCCTGTTTACATCAATTATTCCCTTATCCCTATCCCATGCCGTTTTGAATCCTGTTTCTGTCCCCACCCTCACCAACCCCTCCAGGAGCCTGTTCCAACTGTCCACTACCCTCTCTGTGAAAAATAATTTTCTAGTATTTCCTCTGAACCCACCCCCCACTAACTGCATATCATGACCCCTAGTCTTAGAGTGTCCCTTCCACTGGAAAATGTTGCTTGCTGTTACTCTGTTTATACCCCTGAGGTACTTGAAGGTCTCAATTATGTCTCCTCTTTCCCTTCTCTGCTCCAGGGAGTACATGTTAAGGGCCTTCAGCCTTCCTACGTAGGTCAGGTGACTAAGACCCTGCACCATTTTCGTTGCCTTCCTTTGGGCCCTCTCCACCATGTCAACATCCTTCCTGAGGTATGGTCTCCAAAACTGGACCCCATACTCAAGGCGCGGCATCACCAGCTGCTTGTAGAAGTGCATTATCACCTCCCTCCTTCTGCTTGTAATCCCCCTGCCAATTCACCCCAGCATTTTGATTGCTCTTGCCACTGCTCTCTCGCATTGCTTTGCCACTTCGAGGTCCCGGGATATGATTTTACCAAGGTCCCTTTCTTGCTCTATTGCCTCTAGAACCTGCCCCCCATCCTGATTTTTCATGCCTAAGTGCATGATCTTGCACTTTTTTGTGTTAAAACACAATTGCCACTCTCCTGACCACTCCTCCAGTTAGCTCAAATCTCTGCGCATTTTTTCAATCCCTTCTAGAGTATCTACTGTATTGCATATCACAGCGTCGTCCACGAATACACACCTTCCCCTCCAACCATTCCGCTATATCTCATATAAAAATAGTAAACAGTAGCAGCCCCAGTACCGATCCCTGTGGAACCCCACTGGTAACCAAACCTTCTTCCGAATGTACCCCATTTACGACCACCCTTTTTCTTCCCCCAGTCAATTCCCCACCCACCTCTCTACTACTGAATCTAACCCTAGGCATCTCATTTTGTGCAGGAGTCGATGTGGCACGGTGTCAAATGCCTTGCTAAAAATCAAGGTACGTAACATCTACAGCCTCATCTACTTCCCTGGTGACCCAATCAAAGAACTCAATCAAATTCGTTTGACACGACCTACCCTCCGTGAACCCATGTTGGCGATGGTCCTGCAGGCCGTTGGCTTCCACGTAGCTGATAATACTCTTCTTTAATAGCTTCTCCACGAGCTTACCCACCACTGAAGTTCAGCTCACTGGTCTGTAGTTGCTAACCTCCTCTTAACTCCGCCTTTGTGGGGTCCACGTCCACCCTCCTCTGATCATCCAGAACCTCCCCAGTCTCCAGGGAAGAGGCTAGTTATGGGTTCTGCTGGTACTTTACTGAGCTCCCGCAATATCCTGGGGTGCACCCCATCTTGCCCCATGGCTTTGTTCACTTTCTGCCCCTCTAGTTCCTTGAGGACTTCCTCCTCCTGAAATGGACTGATGTCCACCCCCATCTCCACCTCCCCCCCTTTCCTTGTCCGACTTCCCTTCCCCTCCACCGTGAACACTGAGCAGAATTAGCTGTTTAGTATGTCTGCCTTTTCTTGGTCATGTTCAACCAACCCCCCTCCTTTGCCCCTTAGCCTGACTATCCCTCCCTTCGACCTCCTCCTCTCACTCATATATCGGAAAAAAGTTTTATCCCCTTCCTTAACTGAGCTCGCTATTTTCTCTTCTGTCCTCGCTTTTGCCCTTCTGACCTCTAGTCCTGCTTCCTTCTGTTTTTCTTGGTATATTACACTATCTTCTTCCCTCTGTGTCTATTTGCATCTCCTAAATGCACACCGCTTGGCCCTAACTTTTTCTGCTACTGTCCTGCTGTACCATAAAGGCTTCCTTTTTTTTCCTGTTTTTACTAACCTGTTTGACACAGAGGTTAGCAACGTCAACTATGGCCCCTTTAATTGCTGTCCATTTTCACACCACCCCTGTCAGTTCTCCCACCCCTTCCAGTGCTTTTTGAAGGCATTCTCCCATCCTCTTTAAATCTGCTCACTGAAAGTCGAGTACCTTTACCTTGGTCTGTTGACTTTCAGATTCAGCTTCCACCGTGAACCAAATGGTACTGTGGTCACTTGAGCCAAGGCTTTCCCCCACTGTTATCCCTCCCACCTTATCTCCATTTGTAAAAATCAGGTCTAAGACTGCCCCTTTCCAAGTTGGCTCCCTGACTAGCTGTCTCATGAGTGCCCCTTGGAGGGATATGATGATCTCCTTGCTCCTGGTAGATGCTGCTGATGGGGTGCTCCACTCTGCATCCGGCATGCTGAAATCCCCCATCAGCAGCACCTCCCCCTTGTTTGCCGTCCTCAGAATTTCCTCCAGCATAGCCCTGTCCACCTGCCCTTCCTGCGCTGGTCATCTGTACAACACCCCGGTGTGTATGACTGTCCCTTTATCTATGTCCAATGAGACCCACATGGCTTCAGCCGCCCCCCCCTTCCATTTGCCCTGCACTTCTGCGGCCTTTATGTGTTCTTTTACATATAGTGCCACCCCTTCCCCCTTTCTGCCCTTTCTAAATAGCACATAACCTGGTACTGACATGTCCCAGTCCTGGCCATCTTAGCCCTACGTCTCAGTTATTGCCACGATGTCCAGGTCTGCTTCTGCCATGACTGCAGCTTGGTCAAGGACCTTGTTCCCTAGGCTCCTGGCTTTAGTGCACATGGCTCTCTATACTCCAGGTTTACCCCACCAAAGGGCCTGAAGCTCTGAAAATTCTTTGAGCAGAAATAATAGCAACTAAAAATAATGCTTTCCAAGACAGAAAGCATAAATCGCAACTCGCGATTAGTTCAAAAGAAAACTGGGTCAACTTTTCCAAAATAAAATTCAAGTCCCACGCCAGGACAGAGGAACGAATTGAGGGTTTCAGATACAGGATGCCCCTAAGAAAGGTATGGGAAACATCCAGTCGAGCAATCGTGCAGTCACCCACGGACTCACGAACAGCAGAAATACCTGAAAGGTGGACCATGAGGGAGAAATACTGGAGGCCTGAGTTAAACAAAGAAATCAGGTAGTCTAGGACATGTTTCACAGGACAGGTAAAAGGATCAAGGGAAAGCTTGGCAGCCCAGACGGCAAACCAGTTCCACTTCATAGCATAAGTGGCTCGGGTGGAAGGCTTGCAGGCAGCCACCAGGACATCCGCCACCCTGTTAGAGACCCCGAACCTGATGATGGCTACGTCCTCAGGAGCCACACATGCAGATGGAGGGACCTGAGGTTGGGATGGACTAGGGTCCCTCTATCCTGGGTCAGCAGATTCCTGTAAAGGGGAAGAGGGGACTGGAGGTTCCTCCGCCAGCTGCTGAAGAAGTGGGAACCATATCTGGCGAGGCCAGAATGGGGCTATCTGATTCATGCTGGCCCCTTCCATTTGCTGCTTGATCAGCACCCTCTGTATTAGCAGAAATGGAGGGAATGTATATAGAAATCTCCTGCTCCAAGAGAAGGATAACACGTCTTGCCAGAAAACTCCAGGCCCTGGATCCAACAAGTAGAAATTGGTCAGTTTAGTGTTGAGTGGGGACGCAAAAAGGTCCAACTCTGGGTGACCCCATCTGTTGAACAGCTCTTCTGCTATGGATGAGAGATGCTCCCATTCGTGCATGCTGGACCGAGTCCTGCTGAGACTGTCCGCCTGGGTATTTAGGACGCCTGGCATGTGAACCGCTGAGTGTCAGATTGTGCTTTAGTGCCCAATATCACACTCTCATGGCATCCTTGCAAAGGGGGTATAAGTGAGTCCCGCCCTGCTTGCTGATGTAGTAGACAACACTCAGGTTGACTGACTGCAACAGCACCTGGCCTGGAGCCAGATGCTCTTGAAAAGCTTGCAAATCATAGAGCACTGCTCACATCTCCAGGACACTGATATGTAGGGTGGTTTTCCACTAGGACCAGGAGCCCTGGGTTTGGAAAGGACACAAGTGTGCTCCCCAACCTAGCCCCGAAGCATCCGTAGTTAGAATCTGATGTGAGGGGGAGATTTGAAAGGGAATCCCTTGAAGAAGGTTCAAGGAGTCTATCCACCACTGCAGTACCTTGTGAACTGGAGAGGAGACCAAGACTTGTTGGTCTAACCTGTCTGTATGCTGGTCCCACTGCACTGAGGGTCCATTGAAGGGTACGCATGTGAAGCCTGGCCAGTGAAATGGTGGGAATGGCCGCAGCTATTAGCCCCAATAGCCTGAGGTATAGTCTGGCAGGAAAGTACAGACTCTGGGCAACCTCTTGAGCCTGGGAGATAAGGCATTCCATAATTCCGCCCTATTTTGGGGCAAGAAGGCCCTCCCCTGCTCAGAATCCAAAACTGCCCCTATGTACTGCAGTCTTTGGGATGGAACTAGCATCGATTTGGGCAGGTTGACAATTATGCCCAGGGAGTGAAAGAGCTGTAGAGTGGGCTCCGGAGTCAGCAAGAGCTGCTCCCTGGACGGGACCTTGAGAAGCCAATCGTCCAAGTAAGGGAAGACATACAGTCCCTCTCTTCTGAGAACTGCTGCAACTGCTGCTAAGTATTTGGTAAAGACACGTGGCACAGAAGATAAGCTAAAGGGCAGCAGTTTGAACTGGTAATGTTCACCCTGAAAGGCAAAGTACAGAACCCTCCTGTGAGGAGGAAAGACCAAAAAGTGCAGGTAGGCATACTGCATGTCCAGTGAACAAAGCCAGTCCACGGTCTTGAGAAGGGGCATGAGGCCTGGCAAAGATACTATCCGGAACTTTTTGTGCTGGACAAAGAGATTGAGGTCCTTCAGATCTAAAATGGGTCTCATCATAGGTCTTTTTTGGTGACCAGGAAGAAACTGGAATAAACCCCTATTTCTCTGCTGCCATGGCACTAGTTCTACTGCCTGCTTGTGCAGAAGAGACTGTTACTTCCTCCCAGAGAACAGACAAGTGATCCAGGGGATAGCTGGAGGATGAGGGAGGGGTATCTGGAGGCTGCTGGATGAGCTCCAGGGTGTGACCTATGATCTGCAGGATCCATGCACCTGAAGTTATGGTTCTCCACTGATTCAAATGGAGGGAGAACTGACCTCCGACCACCACCTCCAGGGTCTGGGCTGGGGGGGTCTGGCATGGAGTCAAGCTGAGGAGGGGCCAGCTGAGGAGGCTGGCCACTCATGACTGGGAGGCTTGGCTGCTACTTCAGAAGTGGAGGGGGTGGGCAAGGAGGCCTGGGCTCTGCGTTTGTCCTGGGTACAGGGGCCCGATCCTGGCCAACTGGCCTGCCTACAAAAAGAAGGCCGCCCTCTACCACAGGGCTGAGTGTGGTAGAGAGAATGCACAGACTTGATGGCCGTGGCAGAGGCTTGCAGATCATTAATAAGGTCCTGGACATCAATGCCGAAGAGCTTGGTGCCACTGAAAGGGGCATTAAGCACCCTGTTTCGCACATCGGCTGTGAATCCAGAGACACTGAGTGCCTACGAAGGCATATGCCCATGGCAGCTGCTCCAGCCACAGTGTCGGACAAGTCATACAGGGCCCTGAGCAGATATTTACTGACATCTTCTGTAGTTTGCAAACATTGGAGTAAATCCTGCTTATGGGAACCATCTGGAAGGGCTTGAGTGGCAGCTTAGCCCTTTCTCCAGTTGGCATTCTGGAACTTAACCATATGTGACAGACAGTTTACAATCCTGAGGCCCAAAGTAGAGGAGGCATAAACTCTTATCCCAGAGGTCAATCCTGCAGGATTCCTTATATGGGGGCAAGGAACCAAGGTGCTTAGGTGCCTTAGATCTGTCGTGAGCTGCCTTGATGATCACCGAGTCAGTTTCTGCCTGGGCAACAAAATAAGGAAGGCCCAGAGGGGCACTGTAAAGCTTGTCCGCCCTACGTGGCATAGCTGGCACCATGTCTGGCCTGTGCCAAGCTGCTGTGGTAGCATTTTTCAGGTCCGGCAGCATAGGAAGGATAATCTTAGAGGGAAATACAAGAACCTCCAAGGAGTCCACCAGGTCTTTCCTGGTGACCTCCTCCTCAGTCTGGAAGCCCATAGTGGCAGATAATTGCTTCATGACATTAAAAAAGACAGCATCCTTAGGAGGAGACCTTGGCATATGGTTTGACTGAGTCCTCACTGAATGAAGAGGCAGTGGACATGTCAGAAATGAGGATGTCCTCCTCTTCCTCTATATCATCCAGGAGGATGAGCTCAGGGTGGTGGTACTCCTCGACATCGACCTCCTCGTCAGGGTCTGGCATCGGAGTGATCATTGCTGGTCCACGGGGAGCCTCTCGTGGACGATGGACAGATGTCAACAATGGGGTCGTCGTCGGTGTTGCTGGCGACAGTGGCCTACTGAAGGCAGAGAACTGCTGAATGAGTAAGTTACTGAATTTGACAAGCACTTCGTTCAGATCCATAGTCGTCACAAGAGGGGTGTTCCACGGTACAGAAGTTGACGGACATCCATCTTGAGAACCTGCCAAGCCTGTAGCCCAGAGAGAGGAAGGGGCAGATCTCGACAGGGTAGCCGTCGATGACGAGCTCAGTGTAGACGGAGGAGGGGCCCGACGACCCAGAGGACGTTGGCCAGGTGCCCTGGGAATCAGGGGGCAAAGCTCTGGGTATGGGTCTGGAAGGAACAGGGACCTAGAGAGACGGTGTCGTCGGAACAGCTGCAGCTTACGAAGAGAACCTCCCCCCCCTCAAAGGAGAGGACGACAGAAAATGGTATGGCCGCCGGGGGAAGCAGTCTCGATCCCAGTCTTTCTTGTGACTTTTCCCTGAGGACTTCTCTCGGGCCTTGGAGGCCTGGGAGCTCACAGATCCGGTGGGCGACTGAGTGGCCGGAACCCCAAAGGACCCCTGCCCGGAGATGGCTACCTGCTGCTCCATCAGGAATTTTTTGTTGTTGTTATTAGTCCTTTTTTCTCCTTCAGGGACTCTGCCGGTGTGTGCATTTTTCTGAATGCCTCAACCCACCAGACCGGAACCAGCTTCAGGGAGGTGTCTTCTGGGGGGAGCACTGTGGGGGACAATCGTCATGCTTTCATGGCAGAGGTCCCTATTTTCCCTTTTCTCCCCTCGGGATGGATCGTGCAATGACGCCAGTGGCAGCTCCTCCAGGCGCCTGCCCATCCCCGCCCACATCTGCAGCATCAGCATGCCCCCCCGCCTTCATGGGGCCAGGCATTCGCCAACTGCTGGTGCCCCCTTCTCGGAGAAGGAGAGCAGTTCTTGGGACACTCAATCCTCCTCCGCCCCTGCTGACCCCGGCAGCCTGCACTTGTTCCCGAATACCGGTCGCCGGTGTGGCGTCCAGCGCCTCAAACCTCAGCACCACTGGGCCAGCCATCAGGAATTTTTTTGAGAGCCTTCTTGCGCTGCCTAAGAGTTGTCTGGTTAAACTTCTGGCAGAGCTCATATTCGGAGATGCCGTGGTCATCTGTGGAAGCAGTCTTCTTCCCACAGCATCAGCACCAGAAAAGAAAAAGACGACGACGGATTAACTCTCGATATAAACGAAAAAAAGAAAAATCACCAAAACAGATTTTAGCAAACAGTAGGAAAAACAAACAAAAAAAATGCCAAACCAAAAGGCCGAAAAGGCACAAAATCACTGAGATGGCTCTTCTGCGGAGACTGTGCTTGCAAGTCGATGATGAGATAGAACTGAGGAGGGAGTGAGGCCGCCCATGGCTATATAGGGTTGCAGACGTCAACGGTGTGGGCAGCCCCAGCTGCACTGCTCAAAATCTTCTGTCTGGATTCCCAGTCTCCGACAGCAAAGGTTCCTATGGTGTAACCTGATGACTGAGATACCCCTGAAGAAGATCTATCTGGATATAAGCTTAACACTGATACAAGTTCTCCAACCAGGTTATCACCAAATGGCCTTAATATCCACTAAATTTCTCTTTAAATAGAACAGGCTTCCAAATCAGCATCTGGGTGTCATGATCCCCACAGATTTGTCCAAACTTTTCCAGTTAAATTACAATCTCCTGTAACAACACATATGAGGATCTACATCAATGGGACACTCCTGTCACTGCCTTTGCTACACAGGGTGGAAACTATCCAAATGAATATTCTCCCCAGAATGCTGTATCTTAACCAAACCCTCCCCATCATACCCCCTAAAGAGGCTTTTCATACCCGGGACAGCAAATTTCTAGATTTTTATGGTCTGAGCACAGACGACTAGTGGCCAATACTAAACTTCAACTCCCTAAAACAGAGGGTAGTCGAGCCCTTCCATACCTGCAGCTGTATTGCAGAGCATCCACTTCCATCATGCTTTGTGATGGCTAGATTCGAATGTAGAATTACACTGGAAACATACAGACCTCTATACCTCTCCTAGCCCGGCTGCGGACCTTTGTCTCTGGCATGGGGGGAGTAAGGAGGGATCCATTCTAGGTTTAACGGAAGTGATGGTGGAGAATTGGTGAGCTTTATCACAGACCCCCCCAGTGAGACCCGAGGCCAGATACTGTCACTTGATTTCCTTTGATCCCCACTTCACACCCTCCAGACTGGATCATACATTTCAACAATGGTCCAGGCAGATTATGAAACATTAGAACAGTTATGCAAGAATTTACCGTAATAGTAAATCTTCGACAGAATCTATCATCATGCCACATCTTTGGAACTACACCTGTGACAGTGCTAGGACCACCCACGATGACGTCATGCGCCAGTGTCTATATAAGCGTGGGTGGACCCATTTCTCCTCATTTCCCTGCTGGAGAGTAAAGCTTGGAGGACCTCTGTCTGGGGAACCAGGAGAACTGGCAACCACCTGGAAGAGTAGACTGCAACTAGTGCTGGAAAAGGTAAATATGGGATGAAGCAATGTCGAAATCTATTGCCAGAACTCCCAAGGGGGAAGGAGGGTGGGTTGTTATGACCTGATGAAAAAGGTTCTCTCGAAGATCTACTGTTACGTTAAGTTCTTATGGAACGGTTCTATCTTCTTCTAGGATACCTCTTTCATCAGGCCGCACCTTTGGAAGAAATCCCAAGCAGTACCAAAAACCAACAGTTTGGGAGGATGGTACACGTATGTTCAGGACAGCAGATCACATCCTGTTCTTCTATGAGACCCAATGTCCAGCCTGTAATGCTTCATAAAAGTGTGGACAGTACTCCCCTGGGCAGTTGTGCAAATCTCAGCAGCAGAAACAGTGAGAAAACAGGCAAATGAAGTAGACATCCCTCTTGTGGAATGACTGCAAACCACACCAGTAACTTCCTTACCATACTTCCTATAGCAGAATAGAATACGATGTGACAGCCATTTGGACAGGCGCTGTATAGACACTGGGATGCCCCTTTTCTCAGGGGCAAATGAAACAAAAAGCCAAGAGGATGTGCTGTAGTCCTCAGTGTGGTTCACAAAGTATCCGAGGATTCTATGTACTTCTAATGTAAAGAGCAATGCTTCCCCTGGATTTTATTTATTTTATTTAGTTTTTGTTCACCAGGCAGGGTGCCCTAGCAGACACCCACCTATTTTTTTTATTTGCAATTTCTCAGGGAGCTGGCAGGCGGCTACAGCTCCTCCCTCGCAGAAGCTCATCTCTCTGGCCCAGCATCCACAACAATCCCTCCCGCCACTGCTACCCCTGGGTATTCCCTCACCAGACAAGATCGGACAGGTCGGGGTGGGGGAGTGGCCATGTATATTCTGTCCTCTCTGCAATGTCCCCATCTTCCTCCATCACAGATGCATATGAGGCCCTCGTTACCCACATTACCCTTTCCTACACTGTCCAACTTTTTGTTGCTGGTATCTACTGCCGCCCAAGCACCCAACCTTCAGTTGTGGCAGAACCTTTATCCTCCATTACCTCTATCTCACAATCTGGGGAGCTGTTTATTCTGGGTGACCCAAACCTAAATTGGTTGTCCCTTAAGGCAAATGGCTCTATGATGCCGAGTTGACAACTAACTCGTTGACCGGCATCGCAGTGCCAGGCTACCTGTTGATTGTGAGTTGCAGTCGGCAGGGAGCTGCACACAGCAGGGACTGTTGTTTTGGGGCTATTTTCTGAACCCCCACAGGGGGGGAAGTTCTGCCCCCATTCTTTAGATACCAACCCCGAGTCGGAGTTGGTTCGGGGAGGGGGTGCAGGACAGGGGAACGTGTTGCCCGGTACTGGGCGCAGCTTCTACAGTGACCTGGTGCTGTTGTCGGCAGCAACGTATGTCACTGCAGATGTTTCGCCGCGGGAGGTGCATACCAAGGCAAATAAGATAAGGAATAACATTGCTGCACTAAATCTCACCCAACTAATACTAGAGCCCACATGCCCAAATCACAGAACGCTAAACCATACTCTCCTTGACTGGGCTCTCTCTACTCATCCGCACCGCATCATCAAGGCAGGTATCCTCCCAGACGCCCTTAGTGACCATAACCCGATTTTCATCGTTCGCAATGTTCATCGCCCCAAACCCTCTCCCAAAATCATTCAGATTCACTCCTTTAAATCCCTAGATCTTACCCAACTCAAATCTGAACTTACCTCTACAGACTGGGCCCCCCTCTCCTCTGCCACTTCCGCTGATCACGCCCTTGACTACTTCAAGGCTACCTTCAGGAGGACCAGAGTGCGACAGGGAGCTATTCTGTCACTTTTGAGGACCGACCTTTTCTTAAATCTGTTCCAACAGTTCTATTTCTTAGCCTAATCTATCCTTTACAATTTCTAATCTATAAGGTTGACCACCTATGGGCACCTCCTTCCCTTTCTTGACTATGCTATAGTGTCCTCTTTAATTTTCCTTTTCCCTCTCAGGTCCTCGTACAGGGAGGTTACTGTGGTGACCTCCAAGTGTATGTAAAACAGGTTGTGTTTACTGTTGCTGGATTTAGTATGTAACAGCACTACGTCATAAAATACCTTGCTGTATATATGTTAAGTTTAAGAAACCTGTAAATGTTGAAAATACCATGGCACTAAGTGTTTTTGATAATGGTAAAAAGTACTAGGTGGCTATTATAAAAAAATAAGTTAGTTATGCTACTTAAAATACATGTAAATTGCTGTAAACTGAACAAGTCTGAAATTCCATGGTGATTTGTATATATCCCACGATGCTTTGCATTATGGAAGTATGTGTGATGTTGTGTTTCTTTGAAACTTGGCTTATTGTCAATGCCCCTTGGGGCAACCCATGTTTCAGTGCTTCTGCATTGAGGTTCTTTGTCTTTAGCTTTTTTAAATTTTTTTATTTGAGCCCCACCGAACAAACAAGGCCTGCACAGGGGTGGCAGGCCGAATCTCAACTACTATTTTAGATCAGAGATCAGTGTCAGTAGGTGCTGGCTCAGTGCAGGGAAAGGACATACATAGTCTTTTGCTGCAAACTGATGTACTGAAGAAGGGATATGCCATTGCTTAAGGTTATCTACTGCATTTTGAATAAACCACACAGAGATTGTGTGCTGAACTTGAAGTTCGGTGTCTGGTCCATCTGTTATCCCACAACCCCTCCACACAGAGTCGATGAGATTCATCTCCCCTGGATTAACCCAGAATTGCTGGCCTGCTTTAGGGAGCGTGACCGGGATAGGAAAAAACATAAATCTATAAAGCAGCCTAGCGACTATATTACATACAGAATACTACGTAACTCTTGCACAAAAGCTACCAAATTGGCAAAGTCATCTGAATATTTCAAATCCTCATTCCTTACAAACATACACTTTCCTTCCAAATTTTGAAAGGTGGTCCATACCCTTTCTCTTCTCCTCCCATCCCTCCCCCAGTTCTCAAAGTAAATAACTCCTTCCAAATTTTGGAAGGTGGTCCATCTCCATCCCCAGTTCTCATAGTAAATAACTCCTGGTTACCGATCCTAGGTTGGTGGCAAAGGAATTTAATATCTACTACACCTCTTGCGCCTTTTCTCTCTGTTGTTCCCTCCCTCCCATTCCAACTCCTACCCCGATCTTAACACCTCCTCCAGTCTCTGCCTCCTCTGCTATCTCCCATGAGGAAGCTTTAAGCACCCTCCTCTTCCTCAACCCCCTAAAGATTCCTCTCCTGATGACCTCGATCCCAAACTTTCTATCTCTCTACTTCTGCTATTGCTTATCCTATCTCCTTAATTTTAAACCTCTCCTCCACAACTGCTCAATTCCACTCCTCCTGGAAGCATGTCATTGTCCTTCCTCTCCCCAAGAGTGGTGACCCATCCACGCCTGGTAACTATTACCTTATCTCTCTTCTTCCTTCCCTTGCTAAACTCCAAGAACACCTGGTTCTCTCCCAACTTTCCTCCTTCTTCATGGATTTCTCCTTCACCCTTTTCCAGTCTGTTTTTTGGAAGAACCACTTAACAACCACTTCCCTCCTCAGGCTCACCGATTCTAACCTCACTGGCATGGACGATGGCCTGATCACCCCAGCCATTTTCGTCGATCTAGCCAAAACTTTTGATATGGTTTCCCACACCCTGCTACTCGTCTCCCTTACCGCAGTAAGCCTTGCCAGCTACAAACTGATTCAAATCCTATCTCATCGGTAGATGTCAAATGGTAAGAACCGCTGAGTCGATCTCCCCTCCGCACCCCATCAACACAAGAGTCCCCTAGGGCTCAGTGCTTGGTCCCCCTGCTCTTCTCCATCTTCCTAAATTATCTTCCCGCAGCCTGCTCTACCTCCTCTATCCATAAGTATACCGATGATACTGTCTTTTACAGTCCCTGCAAAAACCCTGCTGCTCTGGAAACCAGCTTGCACCATGATTTCAACCAAGTCCAGCTTTGGTTTGCCTCCCATCAGCTCTTCCTCAATGCCAAGAAGACATTCTCCATGACCTTTGGCACCAGGCAGATACTCTCTAGGCTCACCATCCTGCCCTCCTTCCACACCCTAGACGGGACAACTCTTGAGGACACATTCTCATTTAGATATCTTGGGGTTTGGTTGGACCAAAACCTCAACTTCTCTGTGCATATCGACGCCATCCTGAAGAAACTGCGTCCCAAACTCGGTGCCCTATACAGGAATCACAGCTGCATCCCGCTGACTGCAAGGCGCGAACTTGTCCAGAAGATGATACTCCCCATCTTCGACTACTGCAACGTAGCCTATGGTGCTGCTCCTAAATCTTCCCTAACCAAATTGGACACTCTCTTTAACTCCTTCTGCCGCTTTGCCCTTGACTCTCCCCCTCGTACCCATCATTCTGAACTCATTCCCTAGCTTTCTCTCCACTATCTAACAGACGCATCTCCCACTGTGCCAAACTACCTCCAAACTATGGTTTGATGAACTTCCTCCCTATCATCCTTGCTCTCTAGCCCTCCCCCATCCTCCCACTCTCTCAGATCTAGTGATACACATGCCTTGGTGGTTCCTTACCACTCCACCCTCACTGGCCAGACTGCCTTTGCCCATCGCCTCCCTAAAATCAGGAACTCCCTTCCCCCACAAATGCATCACTCCTCCTCCACCTACTCCCTCAACTTTGCTCTTCACAACTTCCTCTCTCCCAGCTGTTCCTGCTTTAACCCTCAACTTCCCTTATTCCTAGCTCCAGCCTTCTAATCCTTCCCCCCTTGCAGGGTTCTCAGCATCCTGAAGGGGCACCCAGATTGGCTGTTTCTCCCCTCCAGTACCCAGCTCCCCTAGCAATGTTTCTCCACCTATTCGACTAATTTCAGCACTCTATAATTTCCTCTCTCCCAGCTGTTCCTGCTTTAACCCTCCTTTACTCCAAGTTCTAGCCTTCCAACTCTACCCCCTTGCAGGGTTCCTAGCATCCTGAAGTGGATTCCCAGGTTGGCGGCCCCCTTACTGCACCCAGCCCCCTTGCGGGGTTTCTCTGAAGGGGACACCAGCTGTGGTTGCCCCCAATCCCTTCTCTCCTCTCCCTTCCCTCCTGCCTTTCCTCTCTGCCTCTGAGCACTTAGATATAACTCATCATTCAGCACCTATGATACCTTAAGCTTGCTCCTGATATGCCATCACATTAAAGTTTGAACTGTCTCATTATTTGGTTTGCCTGTTATTTTGTACTACACTCCGTAGACTCCTTCATGTATTATGTTCACAAGCTGTATTTTGTCTGTATTGTGCCTACACAGTTGTATTATTTTGTCTACCTGTTCACACTCAATTTGTAACTGATCTTCCAACCATATATTGTATACTTGTGTTTATTCCTATGTAACCCCTGCCCCCCAGGTTGCACCGTGAGACTAGCAACTTTTTGTTCAGTGTGCCCTCCTGGTGAAACATTTAATAAATAAAATAAATAACCCCCCACAGGTTGCACACACCCCCCCCATGACAGATCGGGGGCAAGAAGCATCTATTTTCTCCCCTCCCCCGGAAAGCTTGAGTCCAGATTCCGGGGGTCGGTGCAGGCGCAGCTGGGCCATCACGGAGCCTGCCAGCTCCATTTTTAAAGTGTGTGTTCTCTGGGGCCCACGAATATGCAATGGGCTAATGGCTGGGCTCCGCCTCCGCGGAGGCAGCTTTACGCTCTGGACATGGGTCCCACCCCACTTTTGGGCTGCTCACCTGGTGCTAACACCCAGCCATCGCTGGGTGTCAGTCGATAGCAAGCAGCACTGTCCTCCCTTCCTGAGGAAGGAGAGCTGTCTAAGGTCGCTTAATCCTTCCTTACCCCTGCTGACCCCTGAGCGACCAGAGTCCACTCCCGAACCCGGGTTGCTGGCTTGGCGCGAGGTGTGGCATCCAGCACCTCAACTCTCAGTGCCACTGGGCTGGCATACACTTGCCTATTTTCAGGCTTGACCCAGGAGGTTACAAAAGCAGGATAATACAATATTCGTAGAAGATATCAACAAACAAGGCAAGTTTGTACAAGACTCACTGAGAAGAGCAGTGAAAGAACAGTTACGTAAGAATTTACCATAACAGTAGATCTTCAAGGGGATCTCAGTCATCAGGTCACACATATGGAACTTCACTGTCGGTGAAGCAGGATCCACATGGAAGATTTTCAGTGATACCACCGGGGCCGCCCACGCCAACCTCGTCTGCCGACATCACCAACCCTAGAAAAGCGTTAGCAGCCTCGCTACCTCCTCAATTCTTTCCCCTGGAGACTAAGGGAACAAAACTCTTGCCATGTTGGACCAAGAAAAGAGAGAGAGAGAGAGGTGCTCAGGCCCAAGTAAAAGGCTGGATACACTAGTTAGCTAGCTCTGAGAAACAGCCCCATAAAAGAGGAATGGTGGGAGGGAAAGCAGACCTAATGACTAAGATCCCCTTGAAGATAGTACAGTTATGTAAGAACTTACCATAACAGTAGATCTTCGAGAGAAGCTCTTGCAGCAGGCCAGCACCAATAGGACTGAGGCCACCAAGCACCAGGACCACACAGAAAACTTTCTATCTTGCAGTCTACCATGGGGAAACGCCCACCGCCGTCAGCCTATCCTATAAAGGTGGGAGGGGTACCCCACACCCACCTCAATTCTCCCACCGGACACCCGGAGCGGGCAGTGAATGGAAAAACTAAGGAGGATCCCGAGAGCTAAGACAAGCGAGCCATGCCAGAGGAAAAAGAGACAACAGGGGGAGGGAGGGAAATCAAGGCTTGCTGCAAGAGCTTGTCTCAAAGATCTACTGTTATGGTAAGTTCTTACGTAACTGTACTATCTTACTTTGAGGAAGGATCTCGCAGCAGGCTAACACCAGTAGGACCGAGTCCCAAGCAGTATTAAGCATAAGCATGAGAACAGCACCAGGAGGAGGGCAAGTCAGCAGTCAAAGGCTCAGGAAAGGAGGCCCTGAAGGACAGCTAGGCCAAAATTAGCCCTGCGCCTAGAGGCAATGTCCAGCCTGTACTGCTTGGTAAAGGTGTGGACAGAACTCCAAGTGGAGGCTGCACAAATGTCCGCAGCAGACCCATTTCTGAGACAAGCCATAGAAGCAGCCATACCCCTGGTGGAATGGCCTTTAACCACTCCCAAAGTTCCTTGTTATACTTACAGTAACAATGAACATAAACACTGTTTGGAAACAGGAGCACCCTCTCTTGGGGGTGAACTAAACTAATAACTGCCCAGACTTCCTGGGAGTCTTAATTCGGTTGGTACAGTACTGCAGGATTCTATGTACATCCAAAGTATGGAGCAAAACCTCTTCCTGATTAAAATACTTAGGAAAATAAACTGGACGGTGGATGGATTAGTTCAACGTAAACTCTGACACCATCCTGAGAAGAAACTTAGGATTAGTACGCAAAGACACTCTATCTTTGTGAAAAACCAAGCAAGACTCTTTACACACAAGAGCCTGAAGCTCAGAAATCCTTTGAGCAGAAGTAACAGCAACTAAAAACAGCACTTTCCACGACAGAAAGCGGAGCTCGTAACTCAAAGCTGGTTCAAAAGGGGATAAAGTGATTTTCTCCAACATAAAACTGAAGTCCCATGGAGGGACCAGATCCCAGATGGGAAGTCGGAGGTGTAAGATGCCAGCAAAAAAAGATGTGGGATACCTCAAGCTGAGCCACAGCTTTGTCCTTGATAGGCATATGGTACGCAAAGATGGTAGAAAGATGGACCTTGAGGGAGGAGTATCCTAAGCCCGCATCAAAAGGGACAGAAGGTACACTCCAGGGTCTGACTCACCAGACAGATGAAAGGATCCAGGTGAAGGGAAGTGTCCCAAATGGAGAAACACTTCCACTTAATGGAGTCCATGGCCTTGGTGGAGGGCTTCCGTGCAGCCACCAGGACATCAGCGACCCTGGAGGACATCCCAAAGTGGGCAATGGTTATGACCGCAGGAACCACGCATGAAGATGCAGGGACTTCAGGACCGGATTCACCAGGGTGCCCAAGTCCTGGGAGAGCAAGCCGGTGCATTGGGGCAGGGTCACTGAAGGTTCCACCGTCAGCTGCTGCAGCCAGGGGAACCAAATCTAATGCGGCCAGAAGGGAGCTATGAGAATCATCTTCACCACTTCAAAGTGGAGCTTGAGTAGAACCTTCTGCAGTACCAGGAAGGGAGGAATGGCATACAGACACCTCCCCTCCCAAGACAGGGACAATGCATATCACAAGAAAACTCCAGACCCAGGATCAAGCAAGCAGAAAAGCGTCAGTTCTGCACTGAGTGAGGACGCAAAAAGGTCCAACTCTGGATGACCCCACCCGTCGAAGAGATCTTCTACCACCGAGGTCAGAAGCTCCCACTCATGAGCCTGCGACCAGGAGCGTTTTGGGCATCTGGAACATATACGGCCAAGAGTTCCAGACCATGCTCGATGGCCCAGTACTAAACTCTAACTGCCTCCCAACAAGGGGGTAAGAGTGGGTCCCCCCTTGCTTGTTGCTGTAATACACCATGCACATGTTGTCCATCTGCACCAACAGAGGACTGAGGAGGAGATGAGTCTGGAAGGCCTGCAGAGCGTACAGGACCACTCGCATCTCCGGGACATGGGATATAGATCCCCTGCTCCACATCTGACCAGGATCTGATGGTCCACTAGATACACACCCCATCCCAGGCCGGATGCATCAGTCATGAGAATCTGACGGTGAGTCGAAAGTTGAAAAGAGACTACCCGAAGGAGGTTGGCTGGCTGCAGCCACCACGACTGGACTCTGTGGACTGGGTCGGACACAATGACCAGCTGGTCCAGGTCATCCATGCATTGGTCCCATTGGACCCATAAGGTCCACTGAAGAATCCTCATGTGAAGGTGGGCTAGAGGGACCATGGCAATGGCTGCTGGTATGTGGCCTAAGAGTTACAGGAACACCCTGGTGGGAACCAAGCGACTGGAGGAAACCGGGCGAGCCTGCTCCATCAAACGATCTGCCCTGTCTGAGGGAAGGAAGGCCATCCCCTGGGCAGTGTCCAGAAATGTCCTTATGTACTGGACACACTGGCAAAGAGAGAGGCAGGACTTTGGCAGATTGACAGTGATCCACAAGGTGTGAAAAAGACGGAGAGTGTAATTCAGTGTCTGAACGAGCAAATCCCTGGAGGAAGCTGCTAACAGTCAATCGTCCAGGCAGGGGAACACACAGAAGCCCTGCCTCCTCAGAGCACTTGGTGAAAACTCTGAGTGCTGAGGACAAGCCAAAAGAGAGGGGACAGAACTGAAAATGGTCCCCCGAAAGAAAAGCTGGAGGAACTCCCGATGGGCAGGAAAAATGTAAATATGAAGGTAGGCATCCTGCATATGCAGGGAGCAGAGCCAATCCCCCTGATGAAGAGGGGGCAACAGCCCTTAAAGAATCACCATCTGGAAACATTTATACTTTCTGTACATATACAGGTGGCCCAGGTCGAGGATGAGCCAAATATCCCCGGTCTTTCTGGGGATGAAGAAGAAGTGGGAGCAGAATGCCCTTCCCCTCTGAACCGGAGGGACAGGCTCTATGGCTTCTTTGCAAAGACAGGCCTAAACTTCCTCCCAGAGTAGAGACAGATGGGCTGTGGGATAAGTGGAGTGTACTGGAGGATTTTCTGTAGGCCACTCCAGGAACTCTAGAGTGTGATCTTGCTCTATGATATGAAGCACCCAATTGTCCGTGATTATCCCCACCACCTGTCGAGGTGGAGGGAGAATCGACTCCTGACAGCCTCCCCAGATACCTTGTTGGGGGGGGGGGCTGGCTAAGGAGTCAGGAGGTGGGGGAGGGCACTGGGATGGTGGCCATGGGTGCTCTGGGGGACCTGGCGGTGGCAGTTGTGGGAAGTGATGCTGGCTTGTGCCTGCCCTGACCCTTTGTGGGCTGGCGGGACTGTTTGTGGGAAGAGCGATGAAAGGACTACTGCTGCCCAGTCCGAGGCTGCATATGGTAGACTGAAAGGACTGTCCTGAGGGTTTTACCAGAGTCCTGCAGGGCAGAGATCATGTTCTGAACATACCCATAACAAAGGGTGGCACCCTGAAAGGGGGCATCCAGGATGCTGGACTGCACGTCTGGAGCAAAGCCCAAAACCCAGAGACAGGAATGGTGGTGGAGACAAACTCTGGCTGCTACTCCGCTACCAGAGGCATCCATGGAATCGTAAGCTGCCCTGAGGACATGGCTGCCCACATCTGAGCCCAACTTCAGGAGCTGGGCAAGCTGTGTCTTGATGGCATCCTACAGCAAAGTCTAAACTAGGTCCCAGGCCTGGTCCCAAAGGACATTCTGGTACTCTACCATAAGTGCCAGATAATTAACCACTCGGATAGCAAGGGTAGAGGAAGCAAAAACCCGCTTACCCAAGTGGTCTAGCTGCCTAGACTCCTTTATCAGGAGGAAGAGGGCTAAGGTGGTTGGGCCTCTTAGTACGATGGTGGGCTGCATTAATGACCACTGAATCCACCTTAGGGTGGCTACCCAAAAAAGGCTTGCCAGCGGGAGCATGGTAAAGGTGATCCACTTTCTTGGGAAAAGGAGGGGTGGTCAACGGGCGATTCCAAGCCGCCCTGGTGACGTCACCGTAAAAGTCAATAAAGGGTGGCACCACCACCGGGAGGGAATTCCGCTGTGGAAGTTAAGCGGCCAGTCAGTGCCACTCTGGGTCCTGCTCCTCTGTCTCCCAGCCCATTAAAAACTGAATGTGGCGCATGACGTCCATGAAAGAAGGATCATCAGGAGGAGATTTGGGTATCATGCTGGAGGAATCCTCTCCTTCCAAGGACTCCCCAGGCAAGGAGGAAGACCTTGAAAAATCCGAATCCTCCCCACTGAAGTCATCCAGATCACTGGCTGGGGGCGGGCGGTCGTCCAGGCGAAAGACAGCCTCAGGACAGGTGTCCGAAGCCCCCGACGTGCACAGGTCACCAGTGCCAGACCTGTCTGGGTTCTGGGGTGGCAGGTCTCAGTCAGGACGCCAAGGGCAGGGAGCTGCTTCTGGATGAGAGACCACCACATGGAAAAGAGGGCCCCATAATCCACCGACGGTGTAATATTGAAAATGGGGGGGGGCCCAGGGGTAGGCAACGGCGCCGGATGGGGTAAAGGCGACACTGGTTCTAGGGGCAGCTCGGCAGGCGTCAGCATGGAGCACCTGGGCGAGGGATCTGCCAGCGCTGGGAAGTCTAGAGAGGCCAGTGCCTGAGGAGAAGACAACCTCCCAGGCAAAGGCAGAGGTGATACCGGACTAGAGGAAATGGAGATAGCCTGCTGTGGGTGCTGCCCAGAAGGACTGGCGTCAGGACCAACAGAGGGAGACCGACGTGGGCTGCACCATGGCCGGGGGCGACGCTGGAGGAACCAACAACTGAACCACCAACTTCGGCCGAGCCGCCTAGCTAAGAGCCTGTTATGCGAAGAGATGGGCTTGAGCGTCAGGGGCTGAGGAGCCACAGAAAGTCCCTGGCCCCAAGGAGCTGCTGCCCCAGATGGCAATAAGGGTGGGCGGCTGTGCCACTGGCAGCCCAGAGGAGGTGAGGGCTGGCGGAGTAGGGAGGAGGCAACCTCGACTCCAGCGGAGCTGCAGATTTATGGGGCAACCGTGAGCAGAAAGCAGACCGGTCCCAGTTTTATTTTTGAAATTTTTTTATTTATTAAATTTTTAAGTTAAAATAAACATCCATAAACATAACACAGACCACTCTTATCACAATAAAAAAGTCAGTTACAGTGGCCTCATAGTTCACAAATTAATATAACCTCTACATTGTAGCATCCCTCACATTTATAAGCCCACCATAGTGTCCAGTCGGTATGTGAGCTAGAAACATAGAATCTGACAGCAGATAAGGACCAACTGGCTCACCTAGTCTGCCCATTTCCCTACCTGATGGACAATCTGCAGATCCTAGTCAACCAACAGCTTACTTCCTCCTACCCCCAACTAGAATTGTCTTATGTCTGTCCCATGAATTCTTGAATTCTCCCACTGTTCTCGACTCCACAACCTCCACAGGAAGGCTGTTTCATGCATCCACAAACCTCTCCGTGAAAAAATACTTTCTAATATTACCTCTATCCCCCACTATCTTGCACATCTCTTTTTCTGAAAGATGCTACCCTCTTGGACATTGTTAATTCCTTTGAGGCACTTGAAAGTTTCTATCATGTCCCCCCTCTCTCTCCTTTCCTCGAGGGTATACATATTAAGTTGCTTTAGTCTCTCTTCGTATGTCTTCTGGTGTAGACCCTGCACCATTTTGGTTGCCCTCATCTGAACAGCCTCCACTCTGTCCATGTCTTTGCGGAGATGAGGCCTCCAGAACTGCACGCAGTACTCCAGGTGGGGTCTCACCAACTTTCTGTACAGAGGGATTAACAACTTCCTGTTTTCTACTGTTGATGCCTTCCCCCATGCCTCCCAGTATTCCCCTAGCCCTCCTTGCTGCCGTCTCACACTGCTTGCCCACTGTTAGGTCATCTGATATAATTACTTCCAGGTCCCTTTCGATTTTTGTTGTTGTTAGTATCTCACCCCCCACTGTGTACTCTTCCCCTGGGTTTTTGTTTCCCAGGTGCATTACACTGCACTTCTTTGTACTGAATCTGAGCTGCCATACATTTGACCGTTCCTCCAAACTTGCCAAGTCCCTTTTCATCCTTTCCACCCCACCCTGTGTATCACTCCTGTTGCAGATCTCTTGTGTCATCTGCAAAGAGACTTATTTTTCCTTCCAGGTGCTCTCTAATGTCACTAATACAGCCTACAGCCATTAAACAGGACCGGTCCCAGTACGGAACCCTGTGGTACCCCGCTAGTTACCCTCCTTTCTTCACTGTGGACTTCGTTTACTATTACCCATGGCGTCCTGTTGTCCAGCCAATTTCTTATCCAGGCTACCACCTTGGGACCCACTCCAAGGCTGGCTAACTTGTATATTAATCTTTTGTGTGGGACTGTGTCCTATCCTTTTTGCCATTTATATAACTAACATTGATTCAACCCTTACCAATTCCTCTGTACACCTCTTTGCTGATGACACTGTGCTGTATGTCAGCAACCCTTCGCCTGCAGCTGCTCGTGAAATTCTACAAACAGAATTCTCCTTGCTACAATATCAGCTACTCGAGAAAAAGCTTCTGTTAAATGCAAAGAAAACTAAAGCAATGATGTTCACAAATCAAAGCTCCACCAGCACATCCTCTCCAATCATTCTCCCCAGCTATGCACTATACTTGGAAAATCTGGAGTATGTGAAAACTTCAAATACCTAGGTGTGTGGATTGACAACAGACTTGACTTCACTCACCATTTAGAAGAACTGTTAAAAGCTTAGCCAAGGCCTTCTCTATAGATTAAAACCCTTCCTAAACAGAGACTCAAAGATGAGGTTAGTCCAGGCCATTTTTCTATCAGTTGTTGACTATGCAGACTTCCTTTATAGTCACTGCCCCATCTCCTACCATCACAAGTTGGATACCTTATATCATAGAGCAATAAGGTTCATTACAGATCTGCCATCTAATACTCATCATTGCTCTCTTTATGCTGCAGTTGGGTGGGTTTCCCTTCACCTCAGAAGGAACAGAAATGCAGCACTATGGATTTACAGAGCATTGTCAAAAAAACTTCCAAACCATATCCTGGACTGCTTCACCCAGACCTCTCCTAGCTCCTATGCCCGAAGAAGCAACAACATCATCCTGCTCAAATTGCCCAAATTCAACACCAGGCTAGGGAGGGCAGCAATCAGCTATTCTCTAGCTATAGCATGGAACACCCTACAAAAATCCCTAAAACTGTCCAATATCATTCCATTTGCATCCTTTAAACAGCATTGTACAGTCTTCTTCAAAGAGAATGCAATTGTACCACTAGAGCTAGCATTGCCATCTCACAAATCTCCTTCCAAACCATATATGGCATATTCCTTCCAGACAGACACCCCATCTTATGGCACCCAGTAATACCTTCACCATCCTAGTATTACATTATGTTGAGTGTCTGCCATGCCCCCACTGGGATATGTATATACTGTACATACTGTAAATGTTAGCTTAACTTTCCTGTAACCGATTTTTATCAGGTGAATTTACTGTACATCACTGTGTTTATAAACGTTATTTTCCCCTGTATGTATAACTCTTATATAAGTATATGATGTATCTGTTGTGTATCAACTATTGAACCTTGACCTTATCAGGTCCATCTTGTAAATGAGCCTTGCTCAATGATGTTCGCCTGAATAAATAAAGATTTGATGATGAAATGCCTTGCTAAAATCTAGGTAGGCCATATCTACAGCCCCTCCCTGGTCTACTACTTTGGTCACCCAGTCAAACAAATCTATTAGATTTGACTGACACGACCTTCCTGCTATGAATCCATGCTACCTTGGGTCCTGTGCCTCACTGGCCTCTAGGTACTCAACAATTCTTTCCTTTAGAAGTGATTGCACCATTTTCCCTATCACTGAGGTCAAACTAACTGGTCTGTAGTTTCCTGCCTCCGCCCTGCTTCCACTTTTGTGAAGTGGAATCACATCCACCCTCTTCTAGTCCTCAGGCACCACTCCATCCTCCTATGATTTGTTAAAAACAGTAGTCAATGGTCAAACTAGTTCTACCCTTAGTTCTTTTAGAATTTTGGGGTGAATCCCATCAGGCCCCATTGCTTTGTACACCCTCAGTTTCAAGAGTTCTTTCAAAACCCTTTCTTCTGTGAATGGACTAGTATCAACCCCCTATCCAGAGTGTTTCTCTTGTTTGGTTTAGGTACCTCCCTCTCATCTTCCGTTGTGAATACTGAGCAGAAATATTCATTCAGTATCCCTGCTTTTTCACTGTCACCCTCTGCCCACATTCCCTCTCCTTTATTAAGCCACAGTATCCCTCCCTTTATCTTTCTTCGCTCCCTAATGTACCTATAAAAGGTTTTATCCCCCTTCCTAACAGAGTTGGCTATCTTTTCCTTGGTTTTGGCCTTTGTTATTCTGACTGCCTTCCCTGCCTCCTCCTGCTTTAACTGATAAAGTTCTCTGTCCTGCTTCTTCTGTGTCTCCTTATATTTCCTGAATGCTATCCTTTTCTCCTTAACCTTCCCTGCCACCTCTTTTGAGAACCAGTGTTTTTTTCCTTCGTTTTGTTGATTCACTTCGCACAAAGGCTTGTTGCCTCTTGATGGCTGTTTTGATTATTCCCCACTGTTCCTCCACCCCTCCTTCTTGCCCATTTGCTAGTGCTTTTCTGAGGCACTCTCTCATTTCCCCAAAGTCAGCCCTCCTAAGGTCCAATACTTTGCAAAGCTTTTGTATGGCTTGACTCTATGGCTATGTTTCTTTTGAACCACACTGTTTGGTGGTCGCTTGTTCCAAGATGCCTACCCACTTCTAAATCCAAGATCCTTTCTCCGTCCCCATTTGAGAGTACCAGGTCTAAGACTGCTCCCTCCCGAGTGGGTTCCAACACTACCTGCCTGAAGCATGCCCCTTGCAGGGCATCAAGAATAACTCTGCTTTTGGATGTGCCTGCAGCAAAGGTGCTCCAGTTAACATCTTGCATATTCAAGTCCCCCATCAACAATATCTCCCCTTTTTCCGCTATTCTAAAAATGCCTTCTATCATTTCCTTGTCCACTCCCTCCCGAGATGGGGTCAATACACAATCCTCATGCAGACTGTGGTGCCATTTCCTGTCTCCAGGGTGACCTATAGCGACTCATCTACTTCCTGTTTACTCTTTAGTTCTGTTGCTTTAATCCCTTCCCTCACATAAAGAGCTACTCATCCTGTTTTACCCTCCGTGTCCCTTCTGTAGATTGTGCATCCTGGTCTGCTGACATCCCAGTCATGGTTCTCTGTGTACCATGTTTCAGTGACTGCCACAATATCCAGGCACCCCTCTTCCATCAAGGCCACTAGTTCGGGGGCTTGTTACACAGACTACGGTCATTGGTACTCATCACCCTCTATTTTTTGATGGGCTTACCACTTTTATCCCCATCCTTTTCCTTACTGCCTTTGCCTTTTTTTTTTGCATTTACCAGTCTTGCTCCCTAATGACTTCTCTACCTTGGTGTTTACCTTGCTAAGTACTGTGTTTTGTGGGAGGAGGCTGGGATTTCCCTGCTCCTTTTCAGTGCCGCCCCCCTTGGCTAGTTTAAATGCTTGCCAATGAAGCATTTAAACCTGTCACCCTAGGATCCTGGTGTCCCCCCGGGGACAGATGCGAGCCAGTATAGGCCAGGTATCCCTTCAGGTGGCTCCCCGGTCCCCAATGAAGCCAAACCCTGAGTTCCACACCAATTTTTCAACCATTCATTGAATCCCAAAGTGCGGAGTACCCTAGCACCATCTTTGCCAAAGACAGGCGGTACCTCCGAGAAGGCGGCCATACGTGCTACTTTGTCTAAGGCCCCTCCCCAACTCTACAAACTCCTTTTTGCACTGCTCTAATCCCATTCCCAGCCAGGTCATTTGTCCCTAGGTGGATGACATCCAGTTCCCTCCCTCGTGCAGATGCTTCCGCGATCCTGAGGATTCGCTTCCTGTCCCTCCGAACCGTGGCACCAGGCAGGCACCATACCTCCCTCTCTCTTTCCTTCCCCACTTCTACCCCCTAATGACTGAGTCCCCCCCGAGGAGTTGTTTCCTTCCCCTGTGGGGTCTCGTGCCACCCTCCTGTGGGTCTCCTTTGTGGAGGTTACCAGCATCCTCATTGGTCTCCACTGCAGATGCCTCCACAGAGGTACCACTCTCCACCAGAACAGCATATGAATTGTGCAGAGGTACAGCTGGAGGGACGCACCTCTGTTCCACCACCCTCTCCCTTCCTGAGCCCACCCTGGTCCAACCACTCCTCTTTCTTGGCAACCTCTGAGGTAGCGGCAGTGGCCCTGGTGATCCCTGGATGGGGGAAGAGGTTTCATGAATCCTAGCCAGGTCAACATGGAGACAGGCAACCTCCTCCCTCAGACCAGAGAGATGCCTGCAAACAGGGCAGCATCGCAGCCTCCAAAATGTCTCCCAGAACACTGCCGCCCCACAGCCATTGCACTGCACCACTCCCATCATTACTTATTTTGTGTCCCCTCTCCTATTGTTTTGTATGCTTACTCTCTCCTCCCTATACATATTTTTCCACCTACTTTCCTACTGCCTATGTGCCCTTACAACTCTCACCCTTCCTGTTCTGGGACAGGAACTTCCTGTAGTCTTCAGTAGTCTCCTTCTTCCTTGCTCGGACTCAGACCTCCAGCAGCTAGGGGGAGAGAAAGAGCTATTTTTTTTTCCCTTCAATGTTGATGAAACTAATATGTCTCAGTGATCCTTCCCTTCCTACTGCCAAACAGGAAGTTCCTATTGTCAGTCAAATCCAGTAGCTATAAAAGTCAAATTGGCTTAGGGTGGGCAATTAGTTAGAAAAGTTGTAGCTTTTTTTAGTCAGCTGCTACTTGCTCTGAAAGCAAGATTCCTTTCTGCCAGAAACTAGCAGCAGGAAGCTGTAACTGAAGACACCTGCTTTTCTACTGCTCAAGCCACACCCCCAATTAACTTCCCTCCTCGCCTCCTGATTTAGCAAACTAAGTTGATACAGCCTCCCTTCCCCAAACAGAGAAACACACAGTGACTTTCTTTTTTTTTTTAATTCATAAATGAGACCCCTGCTTCTAATAAAGTATCTGTTTGCTTAATTCCAACAGGCACTGACTCCTGCTGCGATAATAATAATAAACTTTATTTATTGAACGCCTTTGAAATGCCAAGGTGCTTTACAATGTTAAAACAGATTTCATAGAAATATTACAATTATGGATGGTCAAATGGTTCTCCAGTTGGACTGCCACTACCTTCTCAATAACCTTTCCTATAAAGGGAAGGTATGAGATAGGTCTGTAGTTAGCAAAAATGTCTGGGTCCAACTAAGCTTTCTTCAGAAGGGGTGTCACCATCACCTCCTTCAGGGAGCTTGGAAACTCACCCGATTTCAAGGAGCACCGGACAATTTGAGCCAGAAACGGGCCAATGGTCTCATAACAACCCAAGATCAGGGAAGCTGAGCCTGGATCTTAACTACAGCACGTAGGGCGCATCCCCTGAACAATCCGCATAATATCCTCAAACTCTGGCAGGTCAAAGGTACTCCAGGAAGTACGCGGTATTGTGACCGAGTGCTAGCCAACCACGTCCCCCGTAGAACAAGTCAAGTGGATCTCTGACCTGATGTCGGCCACCTTATTTGCAAAGAATCAAGCAAGCTCATCACACTCTTTTTGTGAAAAAGCTAGACGGAGCTGCAGACAGGCTGGGTTGCACAACCTGTCCACAGTTTGGAAGAGTTGAGCTGGTCGGTTCTGAGCGACAGCGATCTCTCTGGACAGGAACTCTGCCTTCTCACGGGAGAGCACTGATTGGTAGAACTGGTAATGCTCCACCAAACTAAGGTGGTCGGCCTCCAGGGCAGATTTCTGCCAGCAACGTTCTAACCTTCATCCCGCCTGCTGCAACTCCCTCAAAGACCCATCAAACCAAAGGGCCCGAGGGCGGAGTGGGAGGGGACAAACACGGACAGGAGCTATCAGGTCTAGGGCTGAGGAAATGGCCTTATTATAGGCCAGAACCAACAACTCCGGACTCGAGCTGGCATCAGGAAACTCCGAGAGGTCAATCACCGCCACCAAGTCTTCAGGGCTCACATCCCATAAAGGGCGGTAACTGACCATCGCCACGGGGCAGACCTACGAAGGGGGGCGCAGAAGTTGAACCTCAGGGTGTAATGATCAGACCAACTGACACGTTCCAGCCCCAAGTCAGAGGCCTCAATCCCCAGGAGGAAAACCAAATCCAGAGAGTGACCATGATTATGGGTAGCTGAAGAAACAATCTGTATAAAGCCCAATGATGTCATCAGCTGGAGGAAGTGCTGACCAAAAGGTGAGAGTTAGTCATCGACCCAGGCATTGAAGTCACTCAGAACCATCAGTCTGGGCGACTCCAAAGCCACGTCGGCAGCGAAATCTGCCATTTCCTGCAGGAATCGCTTTTTGTCCCCAGGTGGACGACAGACGAGAGCCATCATGCAACCCACACCAGCTACCACAGTACAGTCAAAGGATTCGGCTTCCTTTACTGGTACACCAGTGAGGCCCAACTCGGTCTTGAAACAAACCGCTACCCACCCCACCCTCCCGTGGTCCAATAGCGGGCGGTGTATCACCAAGTACCTGACTGGAATTGCTGCCTCCAGGATGGGGCCAGCATTTTCATCCAGCCAGGTCTCTGTGATGCAAGCCAGATCGGCTGTTCCAACAAAATCTGCAATAATTGCAGTTTTGTTCTTAATAGATCTGGCACTGCATAACACCGCTCGAGTTGGACTGGGTTCGTGAGCCATCCCAGCTACTTGCCCATCAAAAGAGATGGTGCCCTTGGATATGGGGACTAGACATGGATTACCACGTCCCAGGCTCCACTTCACCCCAGGGCTTCTTCTGGACCTAACCAACCCTATGAGAGAGGCCACTCCTTCGACCTCCAATGTCTGTGCCCCCCACTACGCTCACCCCCATCCCTCCTACGTACAATGCCCAATGCTCGATAGCGCTGGTAGACAGAAAAAGGTGGGGGGGGGGACAAGCGGAGGGCATGGAGAGAAGAGGACGAACAGCATAAGACCGGGGGTTGGGGGGCAAACAGGCATATTCCACAGACTAAGAGTTATAACTAGAGCCAAAGCACCACAACAAAATCCTAATTTTCTTATAAATGACTACCCTAAAAATAGTTGCAGTATACCCAATAAAACTAAAGCTAAAACCCATACAAATTTACTTTACTAAAAACAGGAACTATAAAAAGGGAGGGGGACTTGCAATTTATGTCCAAGACTCAGAGCTGAGGAAATTATTGATAGTACAGATGACCTAGAAACATTCTGGGTTAAATATATCTCCCCGACAGGTCCCCAATAAGATTAGGCTTAGTTTACAGGCCACTTTCTATTTCTCTAGAGAAAGACATCAATTTGATTAAATCCACTAGTGAACTAAATCCATCAGAAAATTTATTGATATTGAGTGACTTTAACTTGCCCAACATTAACTGGACAAAACTAACCGGGTCAAGTAACAGTGACAACGCTTATATAGATCTATTGTTGCAACTCGGCCTTGAACAAATGGTTCTTCACGCTACCAGATGAGATAAAATACTGGATATTATACTTTCCAATATGGAAAAAAGGATCATCCAGTACAGTCAAATTCCTCAAAAAAATGTAAGGAACATGTGTTAGTAAAAATGTTCTAGGGGAGAGGCCTAATAGCAGTATAGAGCTGACGCTTAACAGATAAAAAACTAATACTGGATAACAAGGCCTGCTCACCCAAACAAAAAATCAAGAAGTCTTGAATTCAAATCTAAGTATTTTATTCAAATCCCTTCCAGTTCACGAAATATCAACATTTCGGGTAGTACCCTTCGTCAGGAAACTGGTCATATTGTTTCAAATTCCCAATTCATACATTTCTATCTTCTTACACAAAAACTAGATTTCAGGTTTGACTCCCGCTTACAGCCACTGTTTCCTTGCTTTAAACTGTCTGCTGTTTTCTTTTTCCACATTTATACTCTGCACGTTTTCGGCTTTGTTAAATAGATCCTCAGGTATCGAAGCGTCTGGCGTCTGATGTGAGCGGGAGTAAAGCGCCTTACCTAACAAACAAAGCCGAAAGCGTGCAGAGTTTGAAACAATATGACCAGTTTCCTGATGGAGGGTACTACCCGAAACGTTGATATTTCTTGAACTGGAAGGGATTTGAATAAAATACTTAGATTTGAATTCAAGACTTCTTGATTTTTTGTTTGGGTGAGCGGGTCTTGTTATCCAGTATTAGTTTTTTATTTTTTAACTTTCCAATATGGGAAATGGACTGGCTAACGTTAGTATTAAGGCACCTCTGGGTAACAGCGATCACATGTGTGTCAAATTTGAAATTTTGGTCAAGATATACAGATTGGGAACAGGAATAACCAATAAACTGAATATTAGAAAAGCCAAATTCAATATTATTAAGAATAATATGGCAACCTGGGATTGGGAAATGGAGTTTTTTGGTCACTCAGTAGAAGAGAAATGGAACTTATTGACTTCTAAAATAAAAAGGGAAGTAGCCAATAATACACCTAGGCCCGGATATTCAGACTGCGCCAAACTGTGGCGCAAGCTTGGGCCCAGCGCAAGTTGGATGCGCAGTGGCGCTGACAGGGTGATAGTCAACGGAGCTGCGCCATGGCACAGCATAATTGAAAATCGCACCCTGGACACCCGCAGTGCGCATAGCGCAGTGGCACTGCGCCAGCGCAAGTTCCGTTGCGCTAGGTGCAACAACTGCGATATTCAAAAGTGCACATGCAAATGGGGCCATTATGTATGCAAGGCGCAAATGGGGCCATTTGCATGTCATTATGGCCCTATTTGCATGCAGGTGCGCCGATCCCCGGCGACTTGCGCCTGGCGCCCTGCCAGGCTACAGCCGTCGGGCACCGACGCCCCCTGCACATCGCGGCAAAGTGCCCCACTGCCCGATCACAAGCATATGTAGAATAATATAATCGTCCTATATCCCTGGTGGTCCAGCGGACCGCTTGCAGCCCGATCGTGGGCATAACTGTGTTTAAAACCTTTAACACTGTCCCTGGTGGTCCAGTGGACCGCTCGCAGCCCAGTTGCGGGCATAAGTGTGTTTAAAACTTTTAACACTATCCCTGGTGGTCAGTGGACGCTGGCGTGATCGCAGGCATAAGTGTGTTTAAACCTGTAACACTATCCTTCGGTGGTCAGTGGACGCTTTCGCCAGCCCGATCGGCGGGCATCGGTACAAAAATAATGCCACGCAATCCAGCCTGGTGGTCTAGCGGTACCCTCCACCAGGCCCGCCCCGCTCCCCCAGTCAGCGGCGGGCAACAGCACCACCGCCTACCGACACCATACGGTGGGGCTTATGCGCCACTGGCTCAAGCTGGCAGACCAATGGGCAAGCACCTACTATCTTGATGTCGATCAGTGAACGCAGCAACAGGTGAGACTCGCGCCCGCCGCTGACGATGGGGCAGTGGGGTCAGTGGGCGGGTGCAGCTAGACCACCAGGGTTGGTTAATAACATTAACTATGCCGGCGCCAGCGATCGAGACAGCGGCATCACTGGACCACCATGAATATAGGACGATCCCTTATCTACGTATGCCCGTGATTGGGCCTGGGGGGTGCCACCACGAAGGTGCAGCCGGAGCCTGTGTGGCCACCCACAGGTTGCAGCTGCCGTGTTGCGCCCTGCAATACTGCAGCTCACCTGTGGGTGGCCAGCTGTTGCTCCTTTTTTTTGGCTCACCTGTGTGCAGCGCAGATAGGGGTTGCGCATGCATGGGCTCAGCATATCACGGGCTGAGTATTGGGATGTCTGAAGTATGCATGGGCACGCCCCCACCTCGCGCCGCGCATTGCAATGCGCTCTGGGCGCATCAGGTTGTCGCCAGACTCAATCCCCGTTTGAATATCGCGCCGGGGCGCGTCAGTGGGTTTCACATGGCACAACTGTGCTGCGCCATGCGAAACCCTTTTGAATATTCCAGCCCCAGTGTTCAGAAATATACTAATAAAAAAATAAACCCTGGTTGGATGAAGCCCCATATTAACATATTAATAAAAAAATTAAATTATATAAAAGTATAAAACATGGTAACCATTATATAAGTCCTGAGTATAAGGCATTGACTAGGGAAATTAAATCAACCATCAAAATTTCAAAAGCTCAAAATGAATTAAACTTGGCCACTAGGGTGAATGATAATAAAAAGGCTTTCTTCTCTCATATAAACAACCTAAAAGGTACGTCGAACTCAGCTGGCCCTTTTACTAACAACTCAGGAGTAACTACTAGTAATAAAGAAACAGCAGATTTACAAAACAGATATTTTTGTACAGTATTCAACAGTAACCTTACTAAAACCTTAAAAGATGCACAGATACCCACAACTGGGCACATTTCTATCAACCCTACAGTTGTTCATGAAAAACTCCACAAGATTCCAATAAATAAATCCCCGGGGCCAGATGATATTCATCCAAAAATACTGCAAGAACTAGCAGATTATATATATTTACCCTTGGCAGACATATTTCAGCATTCATTAGACACTGCTGAAATTCCAACAGGCTGGAAGGTAGCTACAGTGGTACCCCTCTTAAAAAAAGGACCTCAAACAAAACCCGAAAATTTTAGACCAATTAATTTGACTTCACTTATGGGTAAACTTATAGTGAGTATTATTAAATAACATATACAACAGTACTTACTCACCCAGAAACTTGAGGCCCCTAGCCAACATGGCTTCACGAAAACCCGGTCTTGTCAAACCAACTTACTGTCCTTTTATGAAAAAGTCATCCGGGAAAGGGACAGAAGAAACTCTGTTGGTGTAGTATTTCTCAATTTTGATAAGGCCTTTGATAAACTGCAGCACTTCGAACTTGTTAAATCATTACATAATATAAATTTGAGCAGCAATATTGTATGTTGGATTGCCAATTGGTTGAAGGAACGCAGACGGAGGGTGGTACATACATACATAGACAGTGTCGGCAGATAAGGGCCTATGGCCCACCCAGTCTGCCCATTTAAGTTTGTAAGTTCAGTTTATGTTTTCCAGGAAGTCTGTTGCCCCCTACCCCTGACCTCCAGAATTCCTTTATGTCTATCCCAAGCATTCTTAAATCCCGTGATTGTTTCAGCCCCCACCACTTCCTCTGGCAGGGTGTTCCACTTGTCCACCACCCGTTCTGTGAAGAAATTCTTCCTCATGTTTCCTCTGAATCGTCCTCCTCCAACTTCATCCCATGCCCTCTAGTCCTGGAACATCTTTTCGCTTAAAATAGTGCATTCCTGCACCCTGTTCCTCCTGTAAGATACTTGTATGTCTCTATCATATCCCCCTCTCCTCCTCTCCTCCAGGAGTACATGTTCAGTGCCTTCAACCTGTCCTCATAGGACTTGTGATGCAATCCATGCACCATCTTTGTTGCCCTCCTCTGAACCTTCTCTACCCTGTCTATGTCCTTACGTGGTAAGGTCTCCCAAACCCTGACCATTCTTCAAGTTTCTGCAGGTCCCTTCTCATTCTGTCTACACCCTCTGGTGTGTCTACTCTGTTACAGAGCTTTGTGTCATCAGCGAACAGTGAAATTCTGCCTTCTAGGTCCTCTGCAATGTCACTGATGAAGATATTGAATAGCACCGTCCCAGCACTGATCCCTGTGGTACCCCACTGGTCACTCTTCCCTCTGTGGAGTGACAGCCATTTACCACCACCCTCTGTGTCCTGCTGCCCAGCCAGTTACCTGCCCACCGCACTACTGTCCTGCCCACACCCATATTCCCCAGTTTGTGCAATAGTCTTCTATGTGGCACAGTGTCAAAAGCCTTGCTGAAGTCCAGATAGGCCATGTCCACTGCCCTCCCTGATCCACCTCCCTAGTCACCCAGTCAAAAAATTCAATGAGGTAGGTCTGACATGACCTTCCCTGGTGAAACCATGCTGCCTTGGGTCCTGTAGTCCATTGACAACCAGATGTTCCACCAATCTCTCCTTCAGTAGTGCTTCCATGATCTTCCCCACTACCGAGGTGAAGCTGACTGGTCTGTAGTTCCCCGCTTCCTCTTTGTTCCCACTTTTGTATAAGGGGACTACATCTGCTATCCTCCAGTCTTTGGGTACCTCCCCTGTTTCTAGTGATCGGCTAAACAGGATAGCAAGAATAGTGGTGGTGAATGGTGTATTCTCTGAATGGGCTGAGGTGGCCAGCGGGGTGCTCCAGGCACCGTCCTGGGCCCAATCCTTTTTAATATATATATTGCCTCATTACAATCAGATTCACCCAATATTTGGCTGGCAAAATTTGCTGATGACTGTCGCCTGGGCACAGCGGTTACTGAAGCCAAGTGCTCCTCAGCACTACAAAACGCTCTAGATAAAATTTTTCTATGGACCAAACAGAATAAACTAGTTTTGAATGTTAGCAAGTGTAAAGTTATGCATCTAGGTCCTTATAATAAGCAACGCAAGTATTTTTTAAATAATCAACCTTTATCAGTTACACTTCACGAAAAAGATCTCGGTATAACTGTTAGCCCTGATCTTAAATTTAACCTACACTGTAATGAACAAATGAAGAAGGCCAACGATATGTTGTTGTATTTTCAGGCATATAAGCTAGTCGAACTAAAGAGGTCATAGTGCCTCTGTACGTGGCATTGGTTAGGCCCCACCTGGAGTACTGTGTCCAGGTTTGGTCACCATACAACAAGCAAGACATACGAAGGGTTGAGTCAGTCCAACGTAGAATGACCAGGTACATTATTGCATTAAAAGGTAAATCATATCAGGAAAGACGGAAAATATTAGATCGATACTCCCTGGAATACAGAAGATGCAGAGGAGACCTGTGCATGTTATTCAGATCATTAGATGATAGCATTCTTAGATCTGAACTTGGATTAATATTTAACCAAAGCAGATTAAGTGTTAGGAAACACTCAAAGCAAATGTTTTTGGACAAATGGAATCTACTACCCAGGAAAAACTGGTTTAGTATCAGAATTATAAAGGCATGGAATGCTTTACCAGAGGTGGCAATTACAAGCAAAGATATGTATGATTCAAACATAACTTCGATACGGCAACGAGTAATGAGATCAAATTTGGGGGTCAGTGTTGAATGTGAATTCAAACTGACTAGAAATTACAAAAGGCAAGCATGTGGACGAAAGTCTTTTTAAGCTTGAAACATCTATGAAATCACACCCTTCTCCCTTACACAAATAATTCTAAAATCATAACCATACAATACATCAAGTAACAATTACAACATCAAACACAGATAACAGAACTTCCCCACCCCAAAACCCTCTCACAGCTCAGAGGAGGACAAAAAGAATTATGCTAAACAAACATAAGCATAAGATCAGTAAATATAAAAAACGAAATAATAATAGTGCAGTCATAAAGATACATGAGGAAAAAACCAGCTGGTCCAAGTCCTGATGGTCCTTTCACTACCAGCAGGACTACTGAAAAGTCCTCAGGAGCTCACACCCCTGGGCAAACGATATAAACAATCTTTCCTTCAGTGATGATAGCAAATAATCCTCAGGCCTGATGCTCTATCAGGGCCTAGGGATATACTGTTTATGGCACTCTCACTGCCACCAGGTGATAAAATGGAGTTTAAACATCTTCCAGAAAACAAGCAAAAAGCTAAAATGTTAAGGCACTCTCACTGCCCGAAAGGAATAAAATAAAAAGTCTGACCGTGACCAGGAGCAGGAAAAGAATCCAAATAGTCCTCTTCAGGACCAGTCAGCTCTACAGCCGGGGAGAGCCCCGAAAATCTGGCCCAGAGTCCGCGACCGGGTCACACCAGCTACCATGAGACCCCCGCCAGAACCCAACACAATCAGTCCCCCAGGGATCCCTAGGGAACAGAGCTCCAGCTGCCGGCTCCCTGGTGGATAGAGCACGGAACCCCGAGCTGCCACAGACCAGTACATAGACCCCCTGGCCAGTTCAGGCCTACTCGACGACTGCAAACTGAGCCACTGTAGTCCCTAAATCCACAGCCGAAAATCCACCAATGCAAATCCAGTAATAGATTTCCAAATTCAAATACCAAGTTCAGTGTCCATTCCAATCCATATATCATTAAATCCTTACATCCACAATCTTCTGGTAACAGTCCTCATCGGAGCGATCCACCTGTAGAGCCACTTCCCAAAACCACTCAGGTCCAGCCAAAGGAGAGAAGCCGCACATACACAGTAAGGCGATATACAACGATTAAAAGATGAGGAATACGTCCCGGCAACAGCAAAACCGCCACAAATATCGTTGCTATCGGTGCATTACCAAAACACCCCAGCGTTCGGTCTCAAGGTCTTCCAAACAGCCTTCAAAGAATCCATAAACAAGTTCCCCGCGTCCCCCTGGTCTTCAACAGGAAGAGCAAAAAAGAACTGACTGCTCAGCAGATTCGCGCACTCACTAACTCGCTCCAAATCATGACACAAAGAGCAGGCAAGTAGGGATAGAGTAAAAAACCAAAAGAATACTAAAAATGATTTAAATAAGGAAGAAAAGGTTTTTAAAACTAAAACGCAAGGAGCGCAACTACCGAGCAGCCAATGGCACGCCCAGCCTGGCAGCCAGATAGAAGTGATTTATTAGTAAGAAAAGTCGTAGCTTTTTTAGTCAGCTGCTACTTGCTCTGAAAGCAAGATTCCTTTCTGCCAGAAACTAGCAGCAGGAAGATAGCCCATCAAAATCCATTTACATACCAAGAAATCTATTTAACCAATAAAAACTAACAAAACAAGAAGAGGTGCATTACTAATTTATTTGTCAAATATTTCTAATGCAGCAAAGACGTAGTCTGTGTTTGTGCTTCCCACCATATTTGTGAGAAGCAGCAGCAGCCCCAGAGGTCTGTGCCAGCGGGGCCAAAGACCTCCTGGCCTGCAGCCCCTTTTCCATCATGGCCAACTTCTGCTTAAGTAGGTGGCTCTCCAGAATCATCTTCCAATGATGTCTCCAAGTGGCCTGGATGACCTTCTGGCAAACTTTGGTGTCGTGGCTGGGGCCTAGGCAAAGGATGCAAGCAGAGTGGCCATCTTTTTTCCGAATCTGTTTGCCGCAGGCACACTTCGTTGAGTGGTCGGAAGATGTAGCTGGTGCAGAGGACAAACTCGACAGCTGAATACCGAAAAATCGATATTTAACAAAAAAATAGAAAATTAAACAGTGCAGCAAGCGCAACTAATGGCGGTTGACTGAAGCTGCGATGTCCACTAAGGTCTGACGCGCACAGGTCAACGGCAGGAAATGAACTGAGGTGGGTGTTGGTAGACTGCTAGCTAGAAAGTTTTCTGTGTGGTCCTGGCACTTGGTGGCTTCAGTCCTACTGGTGCTGGCCTGCTGCAACAGCCTTCCTCGTAGTAAAATCTACTGTTACAGTAAGTTCTTACATAACTGTTCTACCTTCATCAGGGGTATCTCAGTCATCAAGTCACACGTATAGAACAAGTCCCAAGCAGTTACAGATGCAATAAGGCAGTCTGGGGGGAAGGCCATCCCAAAACTTAGGATAGGATGCCCTACAGAACAGCCCTGCCAAAGCCTGCATGGGCTCTAGAGGCAATGTCCACTCCAGACTGTACTGCTCGGTGAATGTATGTGCGGTACTCCAGGTAGCAGCAGCACAAATGTCAGTGGCTGAGAACCCTTTGAAACAGGCCACAGAGGTAGCCATGATCCTTGTGGAATGGGCTATCATCACCCTGGCAACTCTTTGCCATGCTTGTTGTAGCAGAACACAATAAATACAATGTGCCAACCATTTGAACAAACATTGTTTAGAAACCTGAACACCCTCTCTACCTGGGGCAAAAGGAAAAAAGGCTGCTTCGACCTTCTGCATTCCTTAGTTCGGAGCAAACAATACTGCAAAATTCTGTGCAGGTCTAACATGTACAGCGGTGCTTCCCCTGGACTGGCACGCTCAGGAAAATAAACAGGTAGGTGGATAGACTGAATCAGGGTAAAATCAGACACCACTTTACGGAGAAACTTAGGATTTGTGCGCAAAAATCAAATAAGGCTCCTCGCACCAGAGGGCCTGAAGTTAGGAAATCCTTTGAGCAGAAGTAATAGCAACTAAAAATAACACTTTCCACAAAAGAAAGTATAGGTTGCAAGTCATGGCTGGCTCAAACGGACACAAGGTCAACTTCTCCAAAACAAAATTCAAGTTCCAAGCTGGGACAGGGGAAGGGACTGGAAGTTTCAGATGCAGGATGCCCCTGAGAAAAGTATGGGACACATCCAACTGAGCGATGGTGCAACCTCCCACGTGCTCATGAAAGGCAGAGACGGACGAAAGGTGCTCCTTGAGTCAGGAGTATTGGAGACCTGAGTCCAGAGTCCAACAGAGATATCAGGTAGCCCAGACTTGGGCTCACCGGACAAGTGAAAGGGTCCAGATGATGTCTGCAGCCCAGATAGCAAACCTCTTCCACTTCATGGCATATGAGGCTCTAGTGGAGGGCTTCTGAGCTGCTACAAGGACACCCACCACCCTCCTGGGACACCCCAAACCAGACGATGGTTAAGTCCTCAGGAGCAAGGCATGCAGACAAAGGGACTTGAGGCTGGGATGGACCAGTGTCCCCTGAGCCTGCGTCAGCAGATCCCTGCATAGGGCAGTGGGACCGGAGGTTCCTCCACTAATTATTGCAGTAATGGAAACTATATCTACCGAGGCCAGAATGGGGTGACCAGAATCAAGCAGGTCCCCTCCTTCTACAGCTTGATTAGCACCCTCTGAATCAGAGGAAATGGAGGGAAGGCTTAAAAGAACCTTTCGCTCCAGGAGAGGGACAACGCTTATCGCCAGAAAACTCTAGGCCCTGGATCTAGCGAGCAGAAACTGGGCAGTTTTGCGCTGCGTGGAGATGCAAAAAGGTCCAACTCTGGACGACCCCATTTGGGGAACATATCATCTGCGATGGACGGGAGAAATACAGGTTACTCACCTGTAACAGGAGTTCTAGGAATGGTATATGTTGTTCATCCACACTGTCTGGCAGGTATCCTTGCCGCTTTAAATCTTGCTGGAAGGTCTTCAAGCTGGCTCCTCCCACCCACCGGGTGGTAAACTCGGCTCCGCCCATGACGCCAGATCTGCTCCGCTTGGAAGCCTAGGCGCGTCAAGCCGGGAGGTCGGTGTCAGGGATGAACAATACATACCATTCCTAGAACTCCTGTTACAGGTGAGTAACCTGTATTTCTAGGAACATGGATATGTTGTTCATCCACACTGTCTGGCAGACTCCTAGCAGTTCTCCGGGAGGAGGGAGGCAAGGCGCACACCCCCTACTTAGGGAATAGAGACTGGAGAACCGAGGCCCCAAAACCAGCATCCCGGTGTGACTCAAGGTCGATGTGCTAATGGGTAATAAAGGTGTGTGCTGACTTCCAGGTAGCAGCCCTGCAGATTTCCTGGATAGGGACGTCCCTGGAAGCAGCCACCGATGCAGCAGTATGACGAGTAGAATGAGCTCTTATCCCTCTGGGAGGCTCCATGCCCGCCAACTTATAGTAGAGATCTATGCAGGAGGTGACCCACCTGCCTATCGTCCGCTTGGCTGCAGGTCTGCCAGGTGCGGCTTCAGCGTAGGTGACAAACAGCTAGCGAACCTCTCCCCGAATTTCAGCCGTGCGCTCCTTATAATAAGCGAGCGCCCTTCTAGGGTCCAAAGTATGGAGCCTGTATTCGGCCTCCGAGGTGTGATTGGGGTAGAACACGGCAGAGTCAACACCTGGTTAAGGTGAAACTCCGACACCACCTTCGGAAGGAATTTCGGGTTGGGGCGCAGGACAACCTTGTCCCTGTGGAAGACCAGGTAAGGAGACTCAATGCAGAACGCCTGGAGTTCTCCCATCCTTCTGGCTGACGTGATAGCCACCAAGAAGGCGGTCTTCCACGACAGGTGAGAGAGATCACACCTGTGCATTGGTTCGAATGGCTTGCCCATGAGCTTTGCCAATACCAGCAGTAAATCCCACAGAGGTGGAGGTTCTCGCACCAGAGGGGAAATGTGATCAAGGCCTTTGAAAAAGCGCCAGACCACCTTCTCCTGCGCCACCGACTGCTTCCCGGCCCGCGACCGGTAAGCAGAGATGGCTGCCAGGTGCACCTTTAGGGTTGTCGACCTAAGCCCTTGACTAGAAAGGGACCATAAATAGTCCAAAATGCTTGCCACAGAACAGGAGGAAGGGTCCAAGCCCTTGCCCTGACACCAAATGGAAAATCTCTTCCATTTGAAGGCGTAACATTTTCTGGACGACTCCTTACGGGACGCCTCAACCACATTGAGGACCTCGTCGGAAAGACCCAAAGCCTAGAACTCTAGCCGCTCAGGAACCAGGCCGTCAGGTGCAGGGATTGAAGGTCCGGATGGAACACCTTCCCCTGATGGACTGAGAGCAGGTCTGGGCGAGCTAGAAGCTGCCTCGGGAGCCTGGAGCTGAGGCTGAGGAGATCTGGGTACCAGAACTGGCGGGGCCAGTCTGGGGCTATCAGAATCACCTGCGCCTTGTCCCTCCTTGCCTTGAGAAGCACCTTGTGAATCAAGGGAAATGGGGGAAAGGCGTAAAAGAGACCCGGGGTCCAGAGCCTCGAGAAGGCATCCCCCTGCAGCGAGCCCTGCTGAGGGGGGCGGGCATGAAACAGCCTCAGCTTCGCGTTCTCCCTGGAGGCAAATATGTCCACCTGAGGTGTGCCCCAGTGGGAGAACAGATCTTGTACTACCTCCGGCAGGAGAGACCATTCGTAAGATGCAGCCCCTATCCGGATCAGGGCATCGGCCAGGGTGTTGGAGGCTCCTGCCACATGAATGGCTAGGAGATCCGCCTCCAGGCTGCGCACGAGTGACCAAATGCGGAGAGCTTCCTTGCATAGAAGCATGGAGCGCGTCCAGCCCTGACGGTTCAGGTAGTACATGGTCGTGGTATTGTCCGTCTGGACTCGGATCACTTGACCCCAGAGAAACGGAGCAAAGGCGGTGAGAGCCAGGCGGACCGCTTGGAGCTCCAGCAGGTTGATGTGGCGTGGGGACCAGAGGCCGTGAACTTGGTGTTCCCCCAGATGGGCACCCCAACCCATCAGAGAGGCATCGGTCGACAGAGAGACCGTCGGCTCGGGGCGGACAAACGGGATGCCCTCCTGCAGATCAGATGGAACGGTCCACCACAGGAGAGCGTTCCACATCTCCTGGGTCACTATCACTAGCTGGTCCAATGGATCGCAGCGTTGTGACCACTGGCTGGCCAGTCCCCACTGAAGGGGGCGCATGTGCCAGCGTGCCCAACGGACCACGCTGGTACAGGCCGCCATGAGACCCAGGGAGGCGAGGAAGTCCGGGTAAGGTGCCATTGCCCAACCAGAAATGATTGGGCAAAGGAGGTAAGAACTCGCCCTGTCCGCCGAGCCGTGCTCTGGCTCGAATAGAGTCGAGCTCTGCCCGATGAACAGGATCATCTGCCTGGCTCGAGTTCGACTTGGCCTCGTTGATGAGAAGGCCGACTTGAGAGCAAACCTGGAGGCCAGATCTCTGGACCGCCCCACCTCCTGTCTGGAGGGGCTGCTATCAGCCAATCGTCCAGGTAAGGGTACACTGACCCTCGGCCAGAGGAATGCTGTCACCACTGCCATGCATTTGGTGAAGACCCTGGGAGCTGGAGATAAGTCAAGGGCATGGCTTGAACCGAAGAGGATCCCTCCGCCAAAAGCGTAAGGAATCTCCGATGTGACGGACAGATAGAGTGAAAGAACGCTGCCCTGTAGGTCCAGAGAGCAGAACCACACGCCGTGTTCCAGAGATGGTATTATCTGCACCAGAGTGACCATCCTGAAGGTTTGAGACCTTAGGAACTTGTTCAGGTCGTGCAGGTCGAGAATGGGGCGCCAGCCCCCCGTCCGCTTCGGAACCAGGAAATACCTGGACACGAACCCCGGGTCTGAGGGGGGGTCCCCTACCTCCCTGATCACCTCCTTTTGGAGGAGGAGAGCGATGTCGGCTCGACGAGCCGCCAGTGAGGCTGCGGACCCCAAAGCCCCCCGAGATGCAATGGCTCTGATGGGCAGGGCCTACTCGAATTCTAGAGGCAGGCCTTTTCCCACCACCTCCAGTACCCACCTGTCCGTGGTAACAGCGGACCAGGAGGAAAGGAAGTGTCGGAGCCGTCCCCCCACGGGGGGAACCAGGGGTAAGGTGACGGGGATGGGGGCGACACCCCTCAGCCCGTCACTGGGCAGGCTTGGAGGAGGGACCGGCCGAGGGACCTCCTGGGCCTTTTCCTCCCTGCTTCCTGTTGGAGGAAGCCGACGGCTTGGGCTTGGGATGCCAAGCTCGAGCCTGCTGGCCCTGACGCTGTTGGCCGGTGGCGCAAGGGCGAGAAGAACGAAGGGCTTAGGGCTGTGGCTTGCGGCCTTGTCCTTCTGAGCGAAGAGACAGAGTCCAAGGTAGCATTGGACTTCTCAATCCTCTGCAGGTGACCTTCCACCCCAGGGTCAAGAGGTCAGTCCCAAAAGGAACATCCGCCAACTTGTGCTGGGTATCCGAGGTAAAGGTGGATATCCTCAGCCAAGCCCGACGACACTTGGCCACTGCGGCCGCCACCGACCTGGCACATGAGTCCCCGATGTCTAAAGCAGTCTGGAGCTGCTGTTTGGCCACTGCCCTGCCCTGGTCCCGCACCTGCCCGACCGTAGTCTGCAGATCCGCGGGAAGATGAGGGACGACCTCATCCAGGGAGCCCAACAGGGCATGAGAAAAATGTGCCATGAGGACAGCTGAACTGGCCTGACGAAGGCCGAGAGAGGACGCAGCATAGACTTTTCGCCCGGCATAATCCAATTTCTTGGATTCCTTGTCGGGAGGTTTGTCCACATCCCTTGGCGCTCGCACGCCTGAAAACGCGCAGGAACCAACCCCTCAGCAGAGGGTGTTCCGAAACCGGACAGTGAACCGGTAGGGACCGCGATACTCCTGGCCATTCTGGCCAAGGCGAGGGCAGGAAGCAGGCGCGCTAAAGCTCCAAGGCCAGACCCGCTATGGCCTCGGCCACCGGAAAGGCCTAAGTTGGAGAATCCCCTTGGTCCAGAAGCTCTGTGAGGGGAAACCTGGCCCGTTTAGAAACGGGTTCGAGCTTCATCCCGGTGGACTCCGAAATGAGCCGAAGCAACCCTAAGAAGGACGAAGGGCTATCGTCCACTGACTGTCCTCCCGAGGACTCCAAGTCCATGCGCTGGGAGAAAAGGGAGGAATCATCCTAGGACTCGGAAGAGTCCTCGAAGAGCTGCCTCGGGCCTGACCCACCCTCCACCTGCCAAGGTTTATCGGGAGTGAGGGTGACAGACAGCCTATGGGGCAAACCCATAGCCGACCAAGAATTTTTGGTCGGAGCCCCAACTAACGGCTGTGGAGGCGGATGTTCCACCAGAATTGGTGGGGCAGCTGAAATTGGCCGAACAACTGGCCTGGGAACAGGCTCCTCGGCTACAACGAGGGGTTGTTTCGGCCACTCCGGTGACAGCCACTTAATGGCCGGGGAAGACGACTGGGTCGGCTTATTCCCAGTCAAAAGGAGCTGGTGCCACATGAGTTCCTCATATCTCCGACACAACTTGCGCCGAAGCCTCCCCTCGTCCGAGGAGGAGGAAGAGCGGCGGCACCGAGGGAGACCGCCTATGACGGCGGGATCGGCTGGACCACGAGGATGTCCGAGACCAAGACTCTCAGCTAGGCCGAGGACGGCGAGGGGAAGTGTCAGGAATCGGCACTCCCCTCGGCTCGGACGATTCCGCCGAAGGCTCCGGAACCGGAGGCACGGACGAGCTGACGGGATCCTCAACTCCCACCGGGGGAACCGGGGAGAGGGGATTCTCAGCTTCTCCAGTCGACAACCCGTCTAACAGGTCGAGAAAAATCTCGACCTCGTCGACGGGAGTCTCGGTCAACTGGCCTGACGCAGACACCGTGAAATCAGTGGCCGAAGCTGAGGGGTCGACCGAAGTCGACTGTCGACAAGAAGGGGAGGTGGATCTTTCCCGCTCCCAAGAGCGTCGACGGAGAGACTTACTTTTGCTCTTTTTGGACCTGGAAAAGGGTCCAGAAGAAGCTGGACCCTCACCTTTCGTCGAGAGGGTCAGACAAAGCTCCTTAAAAGAAGCCGAGTACGAGGCACCGAGAGAGAGCGGGACAAATGCCGCAGCCGAGGTAGAAGCGGCCCCCGCCGCCTCCTCTTCGAGGGCGATCATCTGCTCGAGCTGATCTGCCGAGCACGCCGCCGGGGACACCGCCAACCGGGCCTCTTTAGATTTAACCGGTAGAATTCTTTTCTCGGAGTGCCCCAGTTGTAATCGGGCAGCACGGTCTTCAAGGACGTAGGCCGAAAAGGAAGAGCACAAGTCGCAGGCCTGCGGGTCGTGCTCAAGGCCTAAGCAGTAGACGCACGTGGAGTGCGGATCCGTCCTAGACATCTTCTGCCCGCAAGGGCACCTCCGGAAACCGGGAGTCGATTTGTCCATCGCAGCCACGAGGAAAAGAAGACCAAAGTCTTTTTAGCAAAAACTTTTGATTTCGAACTTTCGAAGAATTAGGAACCAGTCTTATATGCAGAGCATTAAGGAGGGAACCTGAGCTTCCAAGTGGTAAAGAAGATCTGGCGTCATGGGGCGGAGCCAAGAGTTTTACCACCCGGGTGGGTGGGAGGAGCCAGCTTGAAGACCTTCGGGCAAGATTTAAAGCGGCAAGGACACCTGCCAGACAGTGTAGATGAACAACATATCCATGTCCCTAGAACCTGTATTTCTAGGGACATGGATATGTTGTTCATCCACATGTCTGGCAGACTCCTAGCAGTTCTCCGGGAGAAAGGAGGCAAGACGCACACCCCCAATACTTACTTGGGAAAGAGAGACTGGAGAACCGAGGCCCCAAAACCAGCATCCCGGTGTGACTCAAGGTCGATGTGGTAATGGGTGATGAAGGTGTGTGCTGACTTCCAGGTAGCAGCCCTGCAGATTTCCTGGATAGGGACGTCCCTGGAAGCAGCCACCAATGCAGCAGTGAGGCAGGTAAAATGAGCTCTTATCCCTCTGGGAGGCTTCATGCCCGCCAACTATGCAGGAGGTGACCCACCTGCCTATCGTCCGCTTGGCTGCAGGTCTGCCAGATGCAGCTTCAGCGTAGGTGACAAACAGCTGGCGAACCGCTCCCCGAATTTCAGCCGTGCGCTCCTTATAGTAAGCGAGCGCCCTTCTAGGGTCCAAAGTATGAAGCCTATATTCGGCCTCCGAGGTGTGATTGGGGTAGAACACCGGCAGAGTCAACACCTGGTTACGGTGAAACTCCGACACCACCTTCGGAAGGAATTTGGTGGGGCGCAGGACAACTCTTGTCCCTGTGGAAGACCAGGTAAGGAGACTCGGTGGAAAGCACCTGGAGCTCTCCCCATCCTTCTGGCTAACGGATAGCCACCAAGAAGGCGGGTCTTCCGACAAGGAGAGAGAGTTCACACCTGTGCACTGGTTGATGACCGCCCAAGAGCTTTGCCAGTACCAGCAGTAGATCCCACGGAGGTGGAGGTTCGCACCGGAGGGGAAATGTGATCAAGGCCTTGAAAAGCGCCAGACCACCTTCTCCTGCACCACAGACTGCTTCCCGGCCCGCGCCCGGTAAGCAGAGATGGCTGCCAGGTGCACCTTAAGGGTCGTCGACTTAAGCCCTTGCTGAGAAAGGGACCACAGGTAGTCCAATATGCTCGCCAACGAACAGGAGGAAGGGTCCAGGCCCTTGCCCTGACACCAAATGGAAAACCTTTTCCATTTGAAGGTGTAGCATTTTCTGGTCGACTCCTTACGGGATGCCTCAACTATGTTGAGGACTTCGTCGGAAAGACCCAAGGCCTGGAACTCTAGCCGCTCAGGAACCAGGCCGTCAGGTGCAGGGATCGAAGGTCCGGAGGGAATACCTTCCCTTGATTGACTGAGAGCAGGTCCGGGCGAGCTGGAAGCTGCCTCGGAAGCCTGGAGCTGAGGCTGAGGAGATCTGGGTACCAGTACTGGCGGGGCCAGTCTGGGGCTATCAGAATCACCTGGCCTTGTCCTCCTTGCTTTGAGCAGCACCTTGTGTATCAAGGGACCGGGGAAAGGCGTAGAAGAGGCCCAGGGTTCACGGCCTCGAGAAGGCATCCCCCTGCAGAGAGCCCTGCTGAGGAGGCGGGCATGGAACAGCCTCAACTCGCATTCTCCTGGAGGCAAACAGGTCCACCTGAGGTGTGCCCCAATGGGAGAATAGATCTCACTACCTCCGGCAGGGAGAGACCACTCGTGGGAGGCAGCCCCTATCCGGCTTAGGGCATCGGCCAGGGTGTTGGAGGCTCCCGCCAGATTGACTAGGAGATCCGCCTCCAGGCTGCGCACGAGTGACCAGATGCGGAGAGCTTCCTTGCATAGGAGCATGGAGCGCGTCCCGCCCTGGCAGTTTAGATAATACATGGTCGTGGTATTGTCCGTCTGGACCCGGACCACTTGACCCCGAAGAAACGGAGCAAAGGCGGTGAGAGCTAGGTGGACCGCTCGGAGCTCCAGCAGGTCGATGTGGCATCGGGACTCCCGCGGTGACCAGAGGCCGTGCGCTCGGTGTTCCCCCAGATGGGCACCCCAACCCATCAGAGAGGCATCGGTCGACAGAGAGACCGTCGGCTCGAGGCGGACGAACGGGATGCCCTCCTGCAGATGAACTGAAACGGTCCACCACTGGAGAGCGTTCCACATCCCTGGGTCACCGTCACTAGCTGGTCCAATGGATCGCAGTTGGGACCACTGGCTGGCCAGCTCCCACTGAAGGGGGTGCATGTTCCAGCGGGCCCAACGGACCACGCTGGTACAGGCCGCCATGAGACCCAGGAGGCGCAGGAAGTCCCGGGCAGGGCGCAATTGCCCAACCAGAAATGATTGGGCAAAGGAGGAAAGAACCTCGGCCCTGTCCGCCGGGAGCCGTGCTCTGGCTCGAAGAGAGTCGAGCTCTGCCCCAATGAAAAGAATCACCTGCTTCGGCTCGAGTTCCGACTTGGCCTCGTTGATGAGGAGGCCGAACTGAGAGCAAACCCGGAGGGCCAGGTCTCTGGACTGCTCCACCTCCTGTCTGGAGGGGGCTGCTATCAGCCAGTTGTCCAAGTAAGGGGAAACCCGGACCCCTCGGCGCCGCAGGAATGCTGTCACCACCGCCATGCATTTGGTGAAGCCCCTGGGAGCTGGAGATAAGCCGAAGGGCATGGCTTGGAACTCGAAAAGGGAACCTTCCGTTCGAAAGCGAAGGAACCTTTGATTGGACGGACGGATAGAGACGTGAAAGAACGCGTCCTGTAGGTCCAGAGAGCAGAACCACACGCCCGTGTTCCAAGGATGGGATTATCTGAGCCAGAGTGACCATCCTGAAGGCTTGAGACCTTAGGAACTTGTTCAGGTCATGTAGGTCTAGAGAATGGGCGCCAGCCCCGTATGTTCGGAACCAGGAAGTACCTGGACACGAACCCGGGTTTGAGGAGGGTCCGCCACCTCTCATCACCTCCTTCTCGAGGAGGAGGCGATGCTGGCTCGGCGAGGCTGACAGCGAGCCTGGACCCCAGGCCCCCAGGTGCGGCGGCTCTGAAGGGTGGGGCCTGCTCGAACTCCAGAGGCAGGCCCTTTCCTACCACCTCCAACACCCACCTGTCTGTGGTAGCAGACCAGGCGGAAAGGAAATGCAGAGCCGTCCCCAGGAGAACCTGCGGTGAGGTGGCGAGGTTGGAGGCGACACCCTCAACCCGTCACTGTGCAGGCTTGGAGGAGGGACCAGCCGAGGACCACCTGGGCCTTCTCCCCTGCTTCCTGGAGGAGGCCATGAGCTTGGGTTTGGGCATAGCCGCTGAGCCTGCTGGCCCTGGTGTTTGCTGGGCCAGGCGTGCAAGTGCAGGCGGACGAAAGGGCATGAGTTGAGGTCTCTGCGCCCTTGTCCCTCTGAGCGGATGATACTGAGTCCAAGGTGGCACTGGACTTTTCGATCCTCTGGAGGTGGCCTTACACTCCAGGGCCGAAGAGGTCGGTCCCTAAGAAGGGGACATCCACCAATTTGTGCTGGGTATCTGCTGTGAAGGTGGATATCCTAAGCCATGCCCGACGGCGCATAGCCACTGCAGCCGCTACTGACCTGGCGCATGAATCACCGATGTCCAAAGCAGTCTGAAGTTGCTGCTTGGCCACTGCCCTGCCCTGGTCCCGTGACTGCTGGCTCTGGTCTGCAGGTCAGCCGGGAGATGAGGGACCACCTTGTCCAGGGAGCCCAACAGGGCGTGAGAAAAATGTGCCATCAGTACGGCCGAGCTGGCCTGACGAAGGCCAAGGGAGGACGCAGCGTAGACTTTTCGCCCGGCATAGTCCAATTTCTTGGACTCCTTGTCGGGAGGTTTGTCCACGTCCCTAGCGTTTCCGGCACGCCGGAAAACGCTGTCGGTAACCAACCCCTCGGCCGAGGGATGTTCCGAGAAACCGGACAGGGAACCGGTAGGGACCGCATACTTCCTGGCCATCCTGGCCGAAGGCGCAGGGCAGGAAGCAGGACGCTGCCAGAGCTCCAAGGCGAGGCCCACAATGGCCTCAGCCACAGGGAAGGCCTCCGTAGGGGAATCCCCTCGGTCCAATATCTCCGTGAGGGGATACTTGGCCCGCTTGGATACGGGCTCGAGCTGCATCCCGGTGGATTCCGAGATGAGTCTGAGCAACCCCAGGAAGGACGAAGGGCTGTCATCCAGCGACTGACCTCCAGAGGACTCCAAGTCCACTCGCTTGGAGAAGAAGGAGTCGTCGTCGTCGGACTCGGAAGAGACCGCAAAGAGCTGCCTCGGACCTGAGCCACCCTCCACCTGCCGAGGGCGATCGGGAGTGAGGGTGACCGACAGTCTATGGGGCAGACCCTGAGCCGACCGAGAATTCTTGGTCGGAGCCCCAAACCGTGGCTGTGGAGGCGGAGGTTCCACCGGAATCGGTGGAGCAGCTGGTTTTGGCCGAATAACCGGCCTGACAACAGGCTCCTCGGGTAAAACGGGGGGGTTGTTTCGGCCGCTCCGGTGACAGCCACTTAATGGCCGGGGAAGGCGACGGCGTCGGCTTATTCCCGGTCAGAAGGAGCTGTTGACACGAGGTCCTCGTATCGTCGACACAACCTGCGTCGAAGCCTCCCTCATCGAGGAGGAGGAAGGAGCGGCGGCACCGCTTACCCGGTGCCAGACCGAACCGCCTGTGATGGCGGGATCGGCTGGACCGAAGAAGTCCGAGACCGAGAACCTCGGCTTTTCCGAGGACGGTGCGGAGAGGGGACGGGTGGAACCGTCTCCTCCCTTGGCTCGGAGGGAACACCCAAGGGCTCCGGAACCGGAGGCACTGGCAAGGCCACGGGATCCTCAATCCCCACCGGGGGATCCGGGGAGAGGTGATTTTCGGCTTTGCCGGTCGACAACCCATCCAACGGGTCGAGAAAGATCTCGACTGCGTCGACGGGAGTCTCGGTCAACTGACCTGATGGGGACACCATGAGACCAGTGGCCGAAGCCGAACGATCGACCGAAGTCGATGGCCGACAACTCGGGGAGAGGGACCTTTCCCACTCTCAAGAGCGTCGACGAAGAGACTTACCCTTGTCTTTCTTCTTGGACCGAGAAGAAGAAGGTGCAGCAGACGTTGGTCCCTCTCCCCTAGTGGAGAAGGACAGACAAAGCTCCTTAAAAGAAGCTGTGTAAGAGGAACCCAGGGAAAGCGGAATAAAAGCTGTGGTCGAGGAAGATGCGGCCCGCGCCGCCTCCTCTTCGAGGGCGATCATCTGCTCTAGCTGAACCGCCGAGCCCGCCGCTGCGGAAACCGCCGACCGGGCCTCTTTTGACTTAACCGGTGGAAAACGTTTCTCGCGCCCCAGTTGTAAACGGGCGGCACGGTCTTCGAGGACGTAGGCTGAGAAGGAAGAGCACAGGTCGCAAGCCTGCGGGTCGTGCTCAAGGCCTAAACAGTACACACACGTGGAGTGCGGATCCATCCGAGACATCTTCTGCCCACAAGGGCACCGCCAAAACCGAGTCGATTTGTCCATCGTAGCCATGCAGGATAGAAGACCAAGTCTTTAGGCAAAACTTTTAAATCGGAAAACCGAAGAATTAGGAACCAGTCTTATACGTAGAGCATTAAGGAGGGAACCTGAGCTTCTAAGCGGTAAGGAAGATCTGGCGTCATGGGGCAGAGCCGAGAGTTTTACCACCCGGGTGGGTGGGAGGAGCCAGCTTGAAGACCTTCCGGCAAGATTTAAAGCGGCAAGAATACCTGCCAGACAGTGTGGATGAACAACATATCCCTGTCCCTAGAAGTTCCCATTTGTGCATGCTGGACTGCGTCTGGCTGAGACTGTCTGCCAGGGTGTTTAGCACGCCTGGGACATGTACTGCCGAGAGAACCAGACTGTGGTCTAGCACCCAGTACCAAACTCTAATGGTCTCCCTGCATAAGGAATATGAATGTGTCTCCCCGCTTGTTGGTACAGTATACAACACTGAGACTGTCGGACTGGATCAACAGCGGACCCAGGAGGAGGAGGAGGAGATGGGTCTGGAAAGCCTGCATGGCATACATGACCGCCCGCATCTCCAGAACAATGATATGCAGGGACAAAGTGATCTGGGACCATGTCCCTTGAGTCTGAAAGGGACCCAGATGTGCTCCCCAGCCCGAGCTGGAGGCATCTGTGATGAGGATTTGATGGAGAGAGAATACCTGGAATGGGACCCCTTGTAACAGGTTCTGTGGGTCCATCCACCACTGGAGCACCTTGCATACTGGGGAGGAGACCAGCTCTAACTGATCTGATTTGTCCATGCTTTGGTCCTACTGCACCCCGAGTGCCCACTGAAGGACTCGCATGTGCAGTCTGGACAAGGGAACCGTTTGAATAGCCGTAGCCATCAGACACAATAGCCTCAGATATACCCTCACAGGGATAAAATGGCTCTGGGCGACCTCCTGAGCCTGCGCAATAAGGCACTCTACTCTGTTTAGAGGCCGGAAGGCTTTGCCCTGCGCTGAGCCCAGAACCGCCCTTATATATTGCAGCCTTTGGGATGGGATCAGGACTGACTTGGGCAGGTTGAGAGTGATGCCTAGGGAGAGAAACAGCTGGACAGTTCTTTCCAGAGTCCAAAGGAGCTGTTTTCTGGACAGGGCCTTTAGGAGCCAGTCATCCAGACAGGGGAAAACATACAGTCCCTCCCTTCTGAGAGCTGTAGCTACTGCTGCTAAGTACCTGATAAAGACCCATGGTGCAGAGGACAAGCCAAAGGGCAATTCTTTGAATTGGTAGTGCTCACCCTGAAAGAGAAAACGGAGAAATCTCCTGTGCAGTGGAAATAGCAAGATATGCAGGAAAGCATCCTGCCTGCCCAGGGAGCATAGCCAGTCACCCTTCTTGGGTAGAGGCATGAGGCCTGGCAGGGTTACCATAAGGAATTTTTTTGTACTGGACATACAGACTGAGGACCTTGAGATCTAGAACAGGCCTCAGATCTTGGGTTTTCTTGGGGACCAAGAAGAACCTGGAATAAAATCTCCTGTTCCTTTGACGCATGGGCACTGGCTCAATGGCTTTTTTGCATAGAGCGGACTGTACCTCCAGATGGGCCGGGGGGCGGTAGGTGGAGGGTACTGGAGAAGTCTCTGGGGACAGCTCTAGGAGTTCCAGAGTGTGACCCCTCTCTATAGTCTGAAGAATCCAGGCATCTGAAGTGATGGTACTCCATTCATGGAGATGGAGGAAGAACTGACCTCCAACCACCACCTCTAAGAGGGGGTCCAGCAAGGAGTCAACCAGAGGTGGATTCAAGTGCTGGAGCTGATCCGTCACCCCTAGGGCATTTTAATGTGGCACCAGAGGAGGGGGTAGCAAGGCGGAGGAGGCCCAACCCTGTGGAACTTGCTACCATCTGCAGTCAGGGAGGCCCCCTCGATCAGGGTATTTTAACTGAGGCTAAAGGTCTACCTCTTCCGCCTGGCCTACCCAGACTAACCGCCCCTGCCTGTCCATTTGAGATGGTATGAGATACTGATGACAGATATATTTTAAACTGTGTTCTGGATTTTATTAATTATTTATTTTTTTCTTCTACTATTTGTATTGTTTTACCGTCAGGTGTCCAGAGCCTCCGGGATTAGGCGCCATGCAAACAAAATTTGCCCTGCCTTCTCTTGCCCTCGGGCTGGGACACTGCTCCGGATTTGTAGGACACCTTGCAAAAGGGAGGGCGCTGTCTGCTCTTAGGCTGGGTATAGCAGAGCGAGTGGACAGACTTGCTAGCCCTGCCAGATGCCTGCAGCTCATTTATGATGTCCTGAATATCTAGCCCAAATAGCTTAGAGCCATTGAAAGGGGCATTAAACACCTTTTGCTGGACACCAGATGGAAAGTCAGAGACCCCAGCCAGGAGTGCCTACAAAGGCAAACGCCTGCGGCAGCAGCCCTGGCACCTGTATCCAAAAAATCCTAGAGGGCCCTACGGAAGTGCCTGCTGATATCTTCTGTGCTCTGCAAGCATCTGAGAACCTCCTGCTTCTGGGAGCAATCAGGAAGGGCCTGGGCAGAAGCCTTGCCAATCTTCCAAACGGTATTTTGGTACTTAGCCATGTGAGAGGTGGCTGGCTATCCTCAGCACCAAGGTGGAGGAAGCATACACCCTTTTACCCCAGAGATCAATACTAGGGGATTCCCTGTCAGGGGGAAGGGAGTTGAGGTGCTTAGGCATCTCTGACCTGTCATGGGCTGCCTTTATAACCACAGAATCAGTTTCGGGTTGGGCAACATAGTCAGGAAGGCCCCGAGAGGCATGGTATAACTTATCCACCCTGCGGGGCATGGCTGGAACCATGTCAGGCAGCAGTAATAGCATTCCTCAGAGCTGGAAGGATAGAAGGAATGACCTTGGGAGGAGATTCTGGGATTTCCAGAAAGTCCACCAGCTCCCTTCTGGTGGCATCCTCCTCTTCAGTATGGAAGCCCATGGCTGTGGACAGCTGCTTCATAAGGTATCCCGTAAACAAGGTGACCGCGACCGAGCACTTTCAAAAAGGGCAACTCAATCGTGGTGCCTGTGCACAGGGCTACCTGGCAGGGTAGAGAACAGATACAGAAGGGCAGAGGGGTAGGCGAATATAGCAACAGGATGTTGCTATGTATACACATGCGCAGGGGGGTGGGGATAATGCAGTGCGACAGGCAGAAGGGGAGGGAGGGTTTGTGGGTGTATTGCAGCGGTGGGCTGCTAAGCTGGCCGTGTGGCATGGTGGGTAGGTCGCAGGCTGGGGTTGGGAGGGTGCCGGGTTTGGTTCTGGGCGCAATCATGTTTTTGCGCCTGGTTGGGTTTTAAAAAACATTTTTTTTTTTTAACCCCCCCCCGCCCTGAGCTGAGAATTCTTTAGTTTTTTGGGGGGAAGGGGCCCACCACATAACATAGATATCAGGCGCCCTCTTGCAGTTCACCAAAACTGCCACTGCCAAAATTCATTCTCGGCGGCGTACACTCACCCAAACGGTGCTATTCCGCGATCGCCGTTATCACATGGAACCGCTTCATAACACTGAAGAAAGTCCTCCTCTGGAGGAGACCTGGAAGCATTATTTGACAGAGTCCTCACTCACTGAAGAGGCAGTGGACGTGTCAGAGGAAAGAGGTTCTTCCTCCTCCTCTTCCTCAGGTAAAATGAGGTCAGGATAGTACTCCCCCTTGACTCGACCTGCTCCAGTTCGAGGTCCAACGAATGAGGGACTGACGCTGGCCTGCATGGGTCAGCTCACAGCAGCCAAAATGGTGTCGACGATGGGGCCGTTGATGGCACAGGGTACCCAGGCCTATAAGCGCCCAGCTGATGGACCAAGACTGAAAGTGAACTTGTTCAAAATATTGTTGAGGTCGACAGTGGAGGGGTCAATGGTACAGGGTGCGATGACCCATACGTCAGGCTTTGGGAGCCAACACCTGAGAGCCCATCACTGACGAATCAGTCATCAATGAATTGGGGGCCAATGACCCGAGGGTCGGCGACGGCTGCCCTTAAAGGCTGGCAGTGATGCTGTTGGTTTGGGTCTGGCAGGACTAGAAACTTGGACAGTGACAGGCATCAGCACAGATGCAGCCGACGGAGTATCCCGGAGAAAGATAAAGAAGCCTTCAGGAAGTGGGACCACCGCCGGGGGGAGTAGTCCCGATCTTGGTCTTTTTTGTAACTTTTTCCCCAAAGACCTGTCTCGGGTCTTAGAGGCCTAGAAACTCGACGAAGCCGCCAGTGACTGGGAAGGAGGGACCCAGAAGGACCCCTGCCCAGAACTGGCTACCTGTTGATTCATCAGGAACTTTTTGAGAGCCTTTTTTTGTCACCTGAGGGCGGTTTGCTTGAATTTATGGCAGGGCTCACAGTCCAAGATATTGTGGTCAGGCCCAAAACAGCAGACAGAGAGAGAGAGAGTGTTTGTCTGTAGAGGCAATCTTCTTTCTGCAGCAGCAGCGATGGAAGAGAGAAGTAGAAGGATTAACTCTTGACATAAACAAGGTAAAGGAATCTCTTTGAAAAAAGAGATTCTAAAAAACTAAATGAAATAATGTCGTAGACATAAATGGCGTAAAACTGCATCAGAACAGGGCTGCTCACTCCTTTATAGGGTTGGTGACGTGAGCAGACAATGCTGGCGTGGAAATCTTCCGTGTGGATCCTGCTTCACCGATGGTGAAGTCCTATATGTGTGACCTGATGACGGAGATATCCCCAATGAAGACACATAAAGACGAGTACACAACACTGGAAGCTAGTGACTTAACACCACACTACCCTTGATCACAGCCTGGCCTGAAAGCGCTAACCGTGGAGTGATAATAACTGACACTGAGTCTTTTGTAGGCCCCCTTCTTGTACTACCAGATAACTGTAGCTCTTAAAGAGTTGTTAATCACACCAGGCCATCTGGATCACGGAGGGAGATTAATATGAGGATTACAGCCTGCTAATTTAGGGATATTTTTTAAACTTCATTGACAGCTATGGAAAACCTACACTAGTCAAGACAGACAAGAGGATTGCCTGCACTGGTCCTGGACAGTTTGCACTATGCCCCGGAGAAGTAAAACAATGTTAAAATTGACCCCTATGGACCCATTTCATAACTGCAATAAGACACTCCAGGGTGTGTGTTGTGCTGGGATAATGGCACTTCTTAGGCGGTGGAAGTACTCCACCATCGGAATCGTGCTTCAACCCACCTGAGGTGTGACATTATTCCAGCACAATGCACACCTGGAGTGCCTTATTGCTTAATTATAGTGATGCGGTAATGCCACTACAGATTGGGTTTAACTAGTGTCTGTAGAACAGCCCCTCTGTTTGACAGCTCATAACTCAGTCACCCCAGGGTTTAGAAAACTGGCACGCACTTTAGTCCCTGGGATGAGCGCATGCCAATTTTTAAAACAACAGATATAGTACTTTTGGCACTACTGGGCACTGCAATTACATAAACATACCCCCAAATTAACACCATTTGTGTGCATGGATAGCCAAACAAATGCAGATTTAAAACCAGAAAACCTTTCAGGTCAACTAGATACTGACCCACAATAGGGCCTTTTCTTGGCACTGTAACAGAAAAAGGCCAAATTAAGTATTTTCCAACACCAGGTACCCAATCCCAGTGTTTACCCTCCCACCCCACCCCCAACCTCTTCAAACATTTAGTACCCGGATACAGTCTCCCACCCACACCAGGACCCCAACCCCTATGATGCAATTTCAAGTTATATTACATTCCCCCACCCATGCAATTACTCCCCACCCTCTTCCCATCCTGCCCATTTCTTGAAATCACACCTCCACACCCTCTGTAACCTGTGCCACCCTCCTCCCCCCATCTCGGAACTAAACTTTTGTTGGTACCACGGTGAATGACTGGTACCCCTCCTGTCATCTTGGCTGGTTGCCATCTTCTGGTGTGGTGAGGGGCAGTGGAGAGAAAAACTGCCTGATAAAGTTTCCCAAAACCCCCACTGCATATGCATGGGAACTTTTTTTTGAGTCCCAAAAAGATTTTAGTTTGTTGTACCCAAAAATGTATTTCAGGATCAGAGTGTGTGTGTGTGTATGTGTAACCATCCTGTCCCTTAAAAATTGATAAAAAATGCTGAAAAGTTATGGGTCACTGAAAACAAAAGGGGGAAAAAACTTAGTCCCCAAAAAAACTTACCACTTCATTCCACTGAGGCACATGTTTACAACCTTCGCATCAAATCTTGCAAACAGGCTATGAATTTGCTCCTTTGGAAGAGAAAACAAAAACACTGTCACGCAATCTTACAAGGATTCCTTAAAGATTTATTTAAGGAGAATCTGGATTTCAACTTAATTACTGCCACACCATTCAACTGTCAAAAACAGACAGGTCACTCACCTCTAACTGTTGTTCTAGGAATGGTATAGAGTTCACATCCACACTCTGGCAGTTCCACCAAATAAGCTTTCTGTCGGATGTCTTTAAGCTAAGCTCCTCCCACTATCTGGGCAGTATATCCCCTAACTCCACCCCATGACGTCAGATCACTTCACACTGGAACAAGAACTGTTCAGATCTACCACGGCGGCATAGTGAAGTTTTGTGGAATTGTTGAGGAGATATGCAGAAATACAATGATTTGTAAGTAGTAAGATTTGTTTTAGTTTCTGTTCTAAGGAAGGTATACACAGTATTAGAAAAATATATGGAGGTATACATTTTAATGGAAGGAATAGGAAGCAATATAGGTTTACAAAAGAACCCCAGAGCAAATGCTACTGAGGTATGTGTTATCCCAGATGATACTGGCCGGACAGCCAAATTTTAAATAAAACACAACTGCACATACCCCAATAATGCAGAGCATCATGGGAACCATATGCAAATTCCCATGATGGTACAGAAGGTGGCAGTACATGAAAAAGTAATGGCTGGCATATGTTCAGCCATGGGATTATTTAGTTTTTTTTTTTTTTTTTTAAGAGAAACAGGGTTTTTGTCCATGAGGTGATATAAGTTATATTTAAGCAATGTGCTAATGTCAGGAAGTTAGGTGTAATGATGGACTGTTAGCAGAGAAAATGTGATAGTAACTTTCAGAAGGGGTCGCTTTTGATAAGGGTAAGGTAGTTATGCTTGTGATAATGGGAATATTAGGAAAGTATGAGGGCTATGCAGAAGTGGAGTACGAATATGCAGTTTCATAAGTATGTGCTCAGAGTGCAGGCAAATGTGATATGCAGGTTTGTTTTAGAAACTGGTAAAAATAGCGAAACATGCAATTGATAGAAAGATAGATAATTACATAGATGTATAGACAGACAGACATACACATACATACACACAGACAGGCAGAACAGGAATGACAGTGAAGTACTGAAGTGACGTCAACCCCACCCCCACCATTCAGAGATAGACAGGCACTGGGTTGTGCCTTTGGGTCGTTGCCCATAACGCTCACACCATTTCACCTCACTCTACCCTGCAGATACAGACAAGTGTCGAGGTGTGCCTTGGGGTGTTCAAGCTTTATACTCACCCCATTCCATAAGGAAATATGTTGAAATGGGTACAGTACTGTGTAAGAAAATGGAGTGAACTTTGGGGCTGAAGAGTCAAAGGCACACCTTGATACAGTCACTGGCTGCAAGATGGGTGTGGAATGGCGACAGCATTACTGTTGACAATCCCAAGTCACACCCCTGATGTCTGTCAGTCCCTACAGGGCAGGGTGTTATGGTCAGAAACCCTAATGCCCTAGGCAATGTTATGTGACTTCTTAACCTAGCAACATCATTTAATGCATTACATTATAAGGACAAGTAAATGTTTTTAATACATTTATACACAGTTACATAAGCTTAATTTTATTCATAAAATAATTTACATTTAATAACAGTGGTAGTACAAAATAATTACCCAGACAACTTGAAAACTATAATTACTTTATATTGTACATTGACACCCCATAAGGACCTCCTTGAAACTGAAATGCAATTGTCACACATTTATCAGTTTTCTAACAGGAATATTTTACTATCCTAAATACATTTCTTGCTTCAGTAACTGCTCAGCACATCTACTGCATGATCTACTTATTGACATTTTACACCTGCTATGCAATGTACTGCTGCTTACTACACCAACATCATGAACCATAAAACAGATGACTGCCATAACTAGGGAGGCAGTACAGCACAGTGGTTTAAGGCTCTGAGCTGCAAATCTGGAGATCTGGGTTTGAATCCAACAGCCTCCACTTGCATACTAGGTGACCCTGAGCAAGTCACTTAACTTCCATGTGCTCCCAGGTTGCCCCGGTAAATAAGCTTTCAGCTTAGTGTGCCACTCCTGGATAAACAATTGAAAGAAGAAAAAACACAATATATTATTTTTCTTGCTTTATTTTGCTACTACAAGCTTTGATTAATACATCACCCTTAAATGTACTTTTTTATAGCTTAGATGTCTGTGACTTAGGCAGAACTACACTTAAAATCTTACACATAAACAAATCATCAGAATAACATTTATTTCAGTAGTATCTCCTTCCTTTTCAGGTGCCTATGACACTATGGGCCCGATATTCAGACTGCGCCGGGCACTGGTGCAAGTGGGGGCGCAGCAGGGCAAAGACAGGGAGATATTCAAAGGTGATGCGCCACCTTTGAATATGGCACAGAATGCACACGGCGCAAGTACAATGCGCCGGTGCATTCCCCAGACAGGGAGGACTGGGACTGCTCCAGCGTTAACTGCAGTTGCGCTGGCGTATCACTGCGATATTCAAAGTGGGCATGCAAATTGGGCTATAATATATGCAGCAAGCGCCAAGTAGAGACCATTGCATATCATTATAGCCCCATTTGCATGTTCTTATGAGAATCCCGTGAAATTACGCCGGCCATGCCTGCATGGCTGCTGTAGTCGTGGGTTGGGTCCCTGGTGGCTATTGCACTCCCTCCCTCCTGTATGCCGATTGTGGGCTTTGTAATACTAAATAATAACCTGGTGGTCTAGTGGTTCCCCTCCTCCCTCCCGTATGCCCGATCGCAGGCTTTAGTAGGACAGAATTATAACCTGGTGGTCAGTGGTGCCCCTCCTCCCACAGAGGACCCCTGGCCACCCAGCACCTCCCCGTCATCAGCAGCACCCACCAGCACACGCTCGGCTGCCCGTCGAATGACAGCATACAGTATTATCTGTATGCCTGTTGGTCAACAGTAGTGGACCAATGGTCTTGCAGACCATACTGTACTACACAGGAACAGATATGTGAATGAGCGCTTCATTCACATATTTCAATAGCCAGTACAATATGATCTACAAACCATAACTGTGGACCAACAGGCGTACAGATCATACTATACACTGAATCGACAGGCAGCATCGCGAGCAGGATGCTGCCGCCCACGATGATTTGGGGGATGCTGAAGTGGCCGGGGGTCCTCTGTGGAGTGGGGAGGGGTACCACTGGACCACCAGGTCATAATTAGTCCTACCAAAAGCCTGTAATTGGGCATCACGGGGGGACCAGCAGGTTATTTTAGATTACAAAGCCCACGATCGGGCATACCAGGGAGGGGGACTACTAGACTACAGGGAGGGTCATTTTACAGCAACTGCCCATGATCGGGCATACGGGAGGGGAGGGGGGTCCACTAGACTACCAGGGAGGGTTTGGGTGCATTGTGGACAGTGTTCCTGCTGGGTGGGTGGCCACCCATGGCTAGCGGCTGTTGAGCTGCACCTTGCAATACAGCCGCCCGCCTGTGGGTGGCCAGCATTTCAGCTTTTTTTTTCTGGCTCAACTTTGAGCACCAGTGTGCGGCGCATGTCAGGGATGTGCCAGCATGTGCCACATATCCTGGGCTAAATATCAGGATGTACTGCATAGCCATCGTCGCCTGCAGTGCGCCGCGCCACATTGATGCGCCCATGAGCATCAGGACTTGGACTGCGCCAGGCACCCTTTGAATATCACGCCCGGTTTGTGCGGACGTGCGGCGCCTTTCGGTTCTGCATCAAGTGTGCCTGAATATCTCCCTATGTATATATATTTACATATTTTTAACTTCAAGCACTAAACCTATTCAAATGCACAAAACACAAGAATTTATTCTCTTCACACATTACTACTAAACTTCAGGTACCAGAGAGATATAAATGTAGAGCTTCCCCTAGATATTTGGGTGGGTGCTTCAGCTGTGTGTGTGTGTGTGTTGGGGGAGGTATAAAAAGGTTTTAAGAAACAGACACTCTAGTATTCAATATGGGATAGTCTGCGTTGGGTGACGTATTTTACTCCTTTGTGGGCTTATACCTTAATTGTCATTCTTGTGTTGCAAGTGCTTGCTTTCCTCAAGTGCTGTAATTTCAGGATGCAGTTTCCGGCACTCCTTAATTACTTTTTCTTTCCTTCTGAACCTTAAGCTCTGATGCCCCTGGCAGCTCTGATAGTCAGTTGTTCCAACATGATGGGTCCGCCTCATGCACCTCCCACATGAAAAAAAAAAAAAAAAGGTGGGAGTGGATCTTTAGGAGCTTCTCAGGTGGAGGTGGGGCTGGATCTTACCCCAAAAATAAAACCTAAAGCTGCCTTCCACTACTCAGGTTCCGATTCTTGTACCTCCCATTTAAGAAAGAAAATAGTGCCCTGCAACCATTGACTAACATTACAGCGTAATTTGAGGGCGGAAAGCATTTCTTGGAGGAGGGTAAGGCAGAGGAGACCATTTACACCTTCAGCCAGTTCCACGGACAGAAAACATGACATCAGTCTTTTTGCACATGCAAAACATCTGCAGGCTCCGCCCACTGCAGCCATAAAAAGGGATCTGTGTACTACTTACCAGGGGAGGCCTGAAGGGTTGTGTGGATGTGGACTGTACACCACTCCTAGAACGGTTATAGGTGAGTAACCTATCTTTCTAGGGGTGTAGATAAAGTTCACTATCCACACTCTGGCAGAATCCTATAAGTTTTCTAGGAGAAGGGGGCCAGGCGTGCACCCCTACTTGGCAAACAGAGACTAGAGAACCGAGGTCCCAAAAGCAGCACCTGACAGTGCTCCAGGTCAATGCTGTAGTGGGAAATGAAGGTGTGTGTGGACTTCCAGCTAGTAACCCTACAGATCTCCTGTATGGAGATGTCTCTGGAAGCAGCCACCAAAGCACCAATATGTCTGGCGAATGAGCCGAAAGTCCTACAAGGGGTTCCCTACCAGCCAACCTATTTTATTTTATTAACTGAGATCTAGGATTACAAATTTATTTACCAAGGTTCTGCGTCTAAAAACAGAATAGACAACACAAATGGGATAGGACAAAATACAGAACATTTCATTGTAATAATACTTGGGACAGCTGTAGTACAGCAGTTACTAAGCTTGAAACACGCCTTGAAAAGGTACATGGTACAATATCTAGACGGTAGAGAACAGACAGGTTTGCAGCTGTAAACAGGTACCGGGTTTAAAGGCAGTCAGAATAAGACTTTGTCGTAAGTGCGGATTGTCAATGATAAGTGCTGAGGGACAGACTGACAGCAGAGATAGAGGAAGGGCAAGGAGGGAACAGACATAAAGGGGTGGGTAAGGGAGTAGGAGACGGGGAGATCGGGTAGGAGCAGAGAAGGACAAGGTGATTTTGTACAGAGGGCACAAGGAGGATGTAAGATTGCAGAAGAGAGAGGGTGCAGCGTAGCATAATGTACCAGTCAGGGGAGTGCTAAGTGTGATAACTGGGGGGGGGGGAACAGGGGAAAGAGAGGGAAATAGAGAAGCGAGAGAAGGAGGGGTAATAGAAGAAGAGGTAGGGAGATGGGATAGTGGAGGAGAGGAGTGGGTGATAAGAACAGTGGGAGACCAGCGTGAACAATCGCAGTTGCTGAGATTAGTGAGGTGCTGGCATTTGAATGGCCCAAGTCTAGTCACAGAGGAGACCTCGGGAGGGAGATGATTCATACAAGAGGGGCCCTATTAAAAAAGGAGCGTTGTGCTTGGGATGTGCCACAGAAGGGAACCTGGTAGAGGGAGCTGTTGGTACTATGAGTGAGGCGTGAGAAAGTGGTAGTTGTCACATGGCCTCGCGAGGTGGGTGGAGTAAGGCCGAGGCTGATTTTCTTGGTCATAAGGCTGGTCTGATAGGCAATCCTACCTTGCAGGTGTAGCCAGGATGATTGTAGAGTTAACAGGTATGAGTTCTTTTACCCATGCCTGTCACGAGGTGACAGCACTTATTCAGAGCTGTTTTTATTCTATGTAGGGTGGTATCCATGGCAGCACCATAGAAAATCAGCCCACAGTCAATGAGATGACTGAACTGTTTACGGCTACGGCTACACGCATCGCCTCTTGTGTGAGACAGTTGCGATGGCGGTAGAGTGTACCTATTCTGGCATTAATAGCTCTGGAGATTAATTTTATGTGGGCAGTATAGGAGAGTGGACTATCCAAGGTAGCACCCAGGTATTTAAACTCCTGACTTGTTCAAGTGGAAGAAGCTGCTTATTCAGGATGTGCAAGTTTGCCATTCTGAATTTGTTGTGTGAGTCAGCAAACAGCATGGTCTTTATTTTTTTTTGTAGTTCATCAGCAGTTTGTGCTGATCAAACCACTTTTTGATGGTATTAAAGTTGGATTGCAGGTCAGAGGATAGTTGGTCTGCCTGAAGTAGAGGACGGCATCATCCACGTAAAAGATCATGTTAGAGTTACACGCTGCTGGGAGATTGTTTAAAAAGAGGCTAAAAAGAAGCAGCCTCAGGATAGATCATTGAGGGATCCCAGAGCGCACAAGGAAGGAGGCAGTCAGCGAGAGAGAGAGTCACTAATCCTAACTCGTTGGTGTCTGCCCGTCAGGTAACTTTGAAACCAGTCGGTTACTTCAGTGGAGAGGCCAAGGGCAGTGAGCGAGTGCATCAGAAGCTGATGATTAACAGTGTTGAAAGCCTTGGTCAGGTCTACATACACAACCCCAAGCATCTGTCCGGAATCCAAGGCTTTATGAATGTGCATACTGAAATTGAGGAGGGCAGTGGACGTATCATGTGCCTCTCTAAAACCATGTTGTTGTGGGCACTGGATATTGTGCTTATCCAGGTATTCTGTCAGTCGATCGGTCACCATGCGCTCTAAGGCTTTGGAGAGTTGGGGAAGAATAGAAATGGGGCAGTAGTTGGAATGCTGGGTGTGATCACCACTTTTGTACACAGGCTTTACTGTGGCTGACTTCCAGGCCTGGGGGAACTGCCTGAGGGTAAGTGAGAGGTTTAGGAGTTTCCTGAGTGGGAGAAGGACAGCTTCAAGTGCAAGGTGGAGGAGTTTTAGGTCTAGGATGTCGCTACTTAATCTGGATTTGCCTAACACCTTACTTAGATATCTGTGAGGGATAGCTTTCTGAAGTGGGGTGGGGGTGTTAGAGTGAGGCGTCGAGTTTCATTGTAGGGGGGCAGAGTAGGCCTGGAAGTCAGCAGGGGAGTAATCCTCCTAGATCAGTAAAGGCAATATTAAGGGAGTCAGCAATCAGTTTAGGGTCTTGTGTAAGAGTGCCACTGATCTGTAACATCGGGGGGGGGGGGAATTTATTGGGTTTCCCTGTTAGGTTTTTTATGTTGTCCCAAAATTGCTTACTGTTACCCCAACTGTTAGTTAGCACACCTCTGTACAAGTCTTGCTTGGCTTTCCGTACCTATAGCAGAGGTCGATGCAGGATGTGATCCACCTGCCAATCATCCGCTTTGCTGCCAGTCTGTCAAGGTGCAGCTTCAGCATAAGTTACAAACAGCAGGCGAACCTCACCCGAACGCCAGCCATGTGCTCCTTACAAGTGAGTGCCTCCACAGGTCGAGGTAATGGAGCCTGCGGTCAACCTCCAAAGATGGGCTGGTAAAACTATACGGGAGGGTTCATCACACCTGGTTAAGATGGAACTCCAATATTAACTTTGGGTGGAAGCGAAGGGTGACCTTGTCCTTGTGGAAGACCAGATAAGGAGACTCCAGTGAGAGCACCCGGAGCTCAATAATCCTTCTGACTGATGTAATGGCCACAAAGAACGCTGTCCTCCATGACAAGTGTGATGTCTTGCACCTGCGCACAGGGTCAAATGGCTTGCCCATGAGCACAGCCAGCACTAGCACTAAGTCCCAAGGTGGCGGAGGCTCGTGCACTGGAGGGGACAGGCGGCCAAGGCTTTTAAAAAAAAAATGCCCGCTCACCTTCTCCTGGGCACCATCAGCTTACCAACCCACACCTGGTAAGCAGAGATGGTTGCCAGGTACACCTTAAAGGCTGACGCTTGCAGGCCTGACAGAGAGGGACCATAGATAATTGAGGATGCTTGACATAGGGCAGGCAAGGGGATCAAGCTTCTTTCCCCGGCACCAAATCAAGAATTTTTTCCATGTAAGTGCACAGCATTTATGAGTTCCCTCCTATCATGAAGCCTCCACAATGTGGAGCACTTCTTCCGAGAGTCCCAAGGGCTGGAACTCTAGCTGCTCAGAAACCAGGCTGAGAGGTGTTATCTGTGCCTTATCCATCACCTTTTGGATCAAGGGGGAAGGAAGGGAAGGAGTACATGAGGCCTGGGATCCAGGGTCTCAGGAAAGCCCCCCCCCCCCCAACAGTTTTTTAGACTGCAGGGGGAGGGAGGGCGAGCACAAAACAGTTCTCAGCTTTCTGTTCTCCCAGGAAGCAAACCGGTCCACTAGAGTGGTAGACCCCTGGGAGAACAGGTGGCTTACCACCTCCTGATGCAGGGACCACTCATGCGATGTCTTTCCCACCTGGTTCAGAGAATCTGCCAACTGACTGTGAACTCCCAACTATGAACTCCCAGGGTTGTTCAGAAAGGTTAGTGGAAGATTCCAACCATGTCTGTACTGCTGAGAGCCCCTCGTCATGGGGGGATGTTTGTGTATAATGACTCAATTTCTACTAATACAAGGAGCAAATGTTCTTCCAATTCAATTTCCTTCAGGCCCTTTAGTGTTTTGGTGGTCTCTCTCATATAACGAATGAAGTGTCTTCAAGATATCCTTGATGTACGCATCAACATACTATGAACAAGGTTCTGTGAGAGACCCTAAACCATCCACTAGAGGACATCCTGGGGGTTGCACAAGGTTCTTATGAATCTTGGGCAATACTTACATGATTTGCTCTTATAGGATGTGCAGCTGTCAAGCACTCAAGCGTGTGTTGCGAGAGAATATCATTTTCAAAGGCATTACTGAGATACACATCCGCTCTCTCCTGGTATTCAGGAACAGGACCAAATTATAACAGTTCACAGGACTTGCAGTCCAAATGTCTGTTGACTTCTCGGACATAATATTCTGTGTTCAGTGCAATGACTTAATTGTTTTTATCCGCAGGCTTTACTGAGAGGCTCTGGTTCTGTTTCAAGCCCATCTTTCCTCATTAGAGATGGTTATGAAGGGCTGTGGTCTTTTTTTTCATTAAGGGCAATTTCAAAGTCCCTTAGATGGGCCTTCTTGAACACTGACAAAGTCACATGTGGGGAGGATTAAAGGATGAAGTCTACCTCTTTCAGGCTAGCATTTGCCATATCCTGAACTGGGTGGCCATTACTAGCCTTTTCACTCTGGCTTTGTGGTCTGCACATTTTGTCCTCATTAAAGAACACCTCTAGATTCAGCTTCTGAGCAAACTTTTTCAAATCCAGAAATAATTCAGATTTGCAGACCGTTTGTGAGGGCACAAAGCTAAGTCCCTTGTTCAGTAAGGCAACCTGAGACGCTGTTAATTGTACAAAAGACACATTAATAACATTTATCTAGTCCTGCCATTCAGTTGCAGCTGCTTCTTATTGTAACCTTGTGCGGGGTGCTCTGTGTCTCCTGCCCCCCACCTCCACATCCATTTATATATAAGGGTACTAAATCTGACCAACCAATCTGAACTCCTCAGTTGCTGCACTATTTGTGATGTGCATTCCACTAAAAAATCTTCATAAGATTCAGTTCCAGATTCTGATGTGAAGGTGTAATAGCTATGGCTGTTATTTCTGAGGACAGGCTTAGGTCCGGTTCTACCGCAGTTGCAGCTACGTTGTCTTGATTCAGACCTCATACAGGTGACTAATACTTTGTCTTTTTTACTGGGGGCGGGGTGTAGAAGTCAAAGGTCGGTGTGCAAAATGGGGGGAGCAGTACTGGTGACCACCAAACAGGAAAGAGACCTGGGTGTCATATCTGATGACCTTAAGTCTCAGAACTGGCTACCTGTTACTCCATCAGGAAATTTTTGAGAGCCTTTTTGCATCACCTACGGGTGGTTTGATTAAACTTCAGGCAGAGCTCACAGTCTGAGACACCGTGGTCAGGCCCAAGACAGCAGACACAGAGTGACTGTTCTTCTGCAGAGGCATCTTCTTTCCGCAGTGGCAGCAGCAGAAGAGAAAAGTTGAAGGATTAACTCTCGATATACACAAAGAAAAAATGACTCACCTTAGTAATTATGTTTCTTCTAATGGAGTCTTGCTGTATTCTGACTATTGCAGTTAGCCCCAGCCTTTAAACTGCCCCCGGAGAACAAAGGGTTAACTTTCTATGCAGAGGATAGAATGCTCAGCTCACGCTCGGTTGAGGTCTCTGTCTACAGCCCTTTGAAATCCAACCATCAGATTCTTATGAGCAAAAAAATCACTAACTATCCTATGTGGAAACTGTAAAATCTTTACTAGCCAACTGGCAACAAGAGTTTTGAATTCCCAAAGAAGACTCGTCAGGAAACCAAAAACCAAAAAACCAATCCAAATAAGAATGATAATAAAACAAACACCCCCAAAAAAGAGGAGGGTGTAAAAGAAGCACCCCTGAGGTGCAACATGCACCTGCCCACCCACTTCCCAAAAACAGGTTCTGAGAGGGGAGGCAGGGAAGGAGGTCAGAATACAGCAAGACTCCATTAGAAGAAACATAATTACTAAGGTGAGTAATTTTTTCTTCAAACAACATGAAGTCTTGGTGTATTCTGACTATTGCAGACTACCAAGCAGTACCTCCATGGAGGAGGGACAGAACCTACTTTGGGAATAGGCTCTGCAGTATTGCTGTGCCAAACCGAGCATCACTCCTAGCCTGGATATCCAGAGAGTAATGCTCGTTAAAGGTATGGACTGCTTTCCAGGTGGCTGCTTGACAAATTTCTAAGAGAGAAATATCCCTGGCAGCAGCCAGGGAAGCAGCTGTACCTCTGGTGGAGTGAGCCCTCAGGCCTAAGATTGGAATCTTTCCTAGTTTCTCATAGCAGAACTGTATACAAGACACAATCCACCTGGCAATAGTTCTCTTGGTGGCAGGTTTGCCCTTTGCCCTTTCCCACTTCTCCATAAGTGAGGAACAACTGGAGGGAATCAAACCTGTGACACTTGGTACGCTCTATGTAGTAGCTAAGGGGCCCTTTTAACATCTAAACTGTGTAGCCTCCTCTCTCCTGAAGAAGAATGATCAGTGAAGAAGACATAGACTGATTCAAGTGGAAATCTGAAACCACTTTGGGCAAGAACCTTCTATTGGTTCTAAGGACCACTTTATCCCTATGAAAGGAGATAAAATCAGGTTCCACTGACAGGACTTGCAATTCACTGATACGTCTGGCAGAGGTAATGGCTACTAAAAACACAGTTTTCCAAGTCAAGTACTTAAGCTCTGCTGAGGACATAGGTTCAAAGGGAGGTTGCATAAGTTGAGCAATGTAAACATTTAAGTCCCAGGCAGGGGCAGGGTCGGTATGAAGCAATCCCTTAAAAAATTTACAGAACACAGGATGAGATGATAGTGAGGAAGACTTCCCCACTAACAGAAAAGCAGAAACAGCTGACAAGTGCACCTTGAGAGTCGCTGGTCTGAGGACTAAGCCATTCAAATGGACCATATAATCCAGAACTGTAGGCAATTCAGCAGTGTCTGGGGAAATATGTTTCTTGGAACACCAAATGCTGAATCTCTTCCATTTAAAGTTATAGGTTTTTCTAGTGGCGGGCTTTCGAGAGGCTTTGAGAAAATCCAGAACCCCCTGAGACAGATGCAAATCTGCATTCTCTAACTCTTCAAGAGTCATGCCTTGAGACTGAAGATTGGGGTACCAAATCCTCCCGAGAGGAGGTTAACAGGTTGAGACTCCTGGGAAGAGACAGGGGAAGATGGACTGCTAGGGACAGCAACATGGGGTACCAAGGCTGTCTGGCCCAGTCTGGAGCAATCAGAATCACTTTGCAAGGTTGTGACCTTATCTTGACTAAAACTTTGAACAGTAGAGGGAAGGGAAAGGGAGGGAAGACATACAGAAATTTCCCTTCCCAGTTCAGAATCAGAGCATCCAGAGGGACTGAGCCCAAGACTGGGGGTCTGCAACAAAAGAGAGGAAGTTGGTGATTGTCTGGGGTTGCAAAGAGATCTATTTCTGGAGTGGCCAACCTTGAAAAAATCACCTTCAACACCAGAGGGTCCAGGGACCATTTGTGATGGCCCTGTGGGATCCTGCTCAGTGCATCTGCTAGCACATTGTCCTTCCCTGGAAGGTGGACTGTTATCAGAGAGGTTTGCAGGGAATAAGCCAGGGACCACAACTTCATGGCTTCCGTGCACAAGGCCGTAGATTGAGTGCCTCCCTGCTTGTTGAGGTACCACATGGTGGTGGTGTTGTCTGTTCTAACCAGAACCACCTTGTTCTGCACTGACTGAGAGAAAGCTTGCAGGGCCAGAAAAACTGCCCTGAGTTCTAGGAGACTGATTTGGAGAAGGGATTCCTGAGGGGACCACAGTCCCTGGGCAGTGAGGGCCCCCAGATGGGCTCCCCAGCCCAGAAAGGAAGCATCCGTGGTAAGGACCACTGAATGAGACTGAGTGACAAATGGGACCCGTTGCCTTAAATTGTCCTGATCCTGCCACCACTGAAGGGCTTGGATCAGGGTCCGAGTTACTGGACTCAATTTTGTAAGGGGATCTTTCCTCTGGGATCGGCCCTCAGATGGAACTGAATGTCCCTCATCTGGAATCTTGCCCCTTGGACCACTGCTGTAGACGCTGCCATGTAGCCCAAGAGCTGAAGGAAATGCCTTGCTGGTTGGGACACCTGAAGGAAGAAGCCAGTTCTATAAGAACTCTTGCCCTTTCCAGGGGAAGAAAGGCTCTTGCTTTGACAGTATCCAGCTCCGCCCCTATAAAGATAAAAGAGCTGCACTGGCTCGAGAACTGACTTGGGAAGGTTGAGAAGAAATCCTAGAGAAGTGAGCACTTGCTGGGTCACTTGCAGGTCTGACTTGACTTGGTCTGGAGACTGGCCCACTATGAGCCAGTCGTCCAGATACGGAAAAATGGAAATCTTTTGCCTTCTTAGAAAGGCAACGACTATTGCCAGGCACTTTGAGAAAACCCTTGGGGCTGATGTTAGGCCAAAGGGCACTGCTTTGAACCGATAGTGGCCTGAGGGCAACTCGAACCTGAGGTATTTTCTGTGGGAGCACCTGATGGAAATGTGAAAATAGGCATCTTTGAGGTCCAGGGAGGCTAGCCAGTCCCTGGCCTTAGAGAGGGAAGAATTATTCCCAGAGTTACTATCTTGAACTTTGGTTTTAGAAGATGTTTGCTCAGGTATCTTAGATCTAGGATGGGTCGCTACTCCCCTGTCTTTTTTGGGGGAAGGAAGTACCCGGAGTACAGACCTTTGCCCCAGTGTAGGGTAGGAACTCTCTCTATGGCTCTTAAGGCCAGACAAGATGAAACCTCTGCTTCTAGGGCAAGGATTTCTGAGAGACCTGCAGGTGGAAAAGATCTGGCTCTCATCTTCGGAAATTTTTTGAAGCTGAGAACCAGTCCCTGGCTTACTACTTCCAGGACCCACTTGTCTGAGGTAACAGACATCCAGTCCTGGACAAAGTAAGCCAGTCTGCCCCCTACTGGAATAGGAGAGTCGACCCAGGCAGGCCCATCAGGGTGTCTGCTTGGCAGGGGTCTTAGGCTGATGAGTGGATGCAGCCCTGTTCATCCCTCTTCTGCCTCTCCCTCTGTGAAAAGGGAGAAGAGGCCTGTGCTTGGTAAAAAGGCCTAAGAAAAGGCCCGCCCCTGCCCCTAGACTGCTGCCTTTGAGGAGCTGCTGGCCTCTCCTTGCTCTGAGCACTCCTATAAGTGGTCCTGTACTTGTCCATTTTCTTCATGTAATTCTCTGTCTGCTCCCCAAACAGAGAATTACCCACTACAGGAAAATCCATGGCCTTAGCCTGGGTGTCCAGTGAGAGGCTAGTACATATGAGCCAAGCCATTCTCCGAAGAGCCACAGATGTAGCCATGACTCTTGATGACACATCACTGGAGTCCACAGCAGCATGAAACTGTACTTTTGATGCCTCAATCCCATCAGCAGCCACCTCCTCCAGCTCCCTGGCTAGCTGGGGGAGGCCTGTTTAGCCAGTGCCAGTACAGTGTCCCACCTGGACTTCTGGTACCTGGCTGTATAGGCCATGTAGTTCGCCTGCCTGAGTCCCAAGGAAGATGCCATGTACTGCTTTTTTGCCATGGCATCAATCTTCCTGGAGTCTTTGTCTGGGGGGTGTGAAGCCAAGGGAATATTTGCCTTGTCACAGCAAGCCTGCACTACCCCAACACGGCTGCATTGTTGGTATAAAAACTCCATATCTGAGCCTGATAGTGTGTACCTCTTGTCCATCCTTCTGTCAACAGGAGGTGCAGTATTGGGAGACTTAAGATTTTGAGTGTCTGCTTCCCAAAGGATTTGTGGAAGGGAATAGACAGTCTCCTGGACTCTGGGATGTCCATCATTTCCACATAATCAGGCTCCTCTTGATCCTCCATGGCCTCCTCGAAAGGAAGCTAGAGGGTTTCAGCCACCTTTCTGTAAAACAGAAAGTGGGGAAGGGACTCAGAAAGCCTAGAGGCGAAACATCAGAAGGTCTGTCTGGGGATATGTCCAGTTCCACAGGCACATCCAGACTTTCACCATCGTCACCATCATCCTCGAACTCCCCCTCCTCCTCAAACTCCGGTTCACAAAAATCTTCAGGGGTATAATCTTGAACCGGGGGAACCGACCGAACCGAGCCCCTGCCAAATGGTGCCGGATCGGTCGGAACCGGGCCAAGTGATTCCACAATCTGAATTGTTCTGGCTATTTCTTTGGTGGTCGGAACATGAACCTCTGGATCCAAACCGGTCGATTTCTCTTTGCGTTTCCTTTTTGTAGGAACCGACCCCTCAGGATCGGCTCTCCTTTGGCCAGAAGAAGTATCGCCATGGTCAGAGGGCACTCCTTCTGGCTCGGTCGGAACCAAACCAGGCTGGCCATCCGGGTCAGCAGACTTCTCTGCCTCCTTTTCCCTCAGTCTACCTAATCTCTTTTCAAGGGTAGATTTAGGAAAATGTTTACAAATTTGGCAGTCTGTATCGAGGTGTTCAAACCCCAGACAGTAAACACAGGTGGTGTGGGGATCGGCCTTAGCAAAGACCTCCCCACACTCACTGCAGTGCTGAAACCCAGTGGGCCCGGTTCTCTTCTTGGGTTTCTCAGACATGGCCAACCTAACCAAACTTACCCTTTTTATGGCAACCGCCAGGCAACTCTCCCTTATCGGTTCCTGTGTCACGGGTGTTGGGGGAAAAAAAACATTCAAAACACATTTTTTTTTTAGAACCGATAACCACACTCTAAAGTAAAAGACAGAAATTCACTAAAAGTGATCGGTTCAGCCGAACCGATCAAACAAGTTTACAATTTCCACACAGAAATAGGTAAAACCTATCTAGTACTCACGGTACCGCAGACAGAGGCTGAACCGACTAAGCGGAACAAATTCAGCTTAAAACCGACACTTTCAAGACTTTATCGACTTTTCGAACCGAGCTGAAGGAAAAATCTCCGGAGCGACTGTTCAGTGAGGCGGAGTACAGAATCTGACGGTTGGATTTCAAAGGGCTGCAGACAGAGACCTCAACCGAGCTCGAGCTCAGCTTTCTATGCTCTGCATAGAAAGTTAACCCTTTGTTCTCCGGGGCAGTTTAAAGGCTGGGGCTAACTGCAATAGTCAGAATACAGCAAGACTTCATGTTGTTTGAAATAAAGGAATCTCATAGAAAAAAAGATTCTAAAAGGCGAAGTATGAAAAAAGCCAAAGGCAAAACTGCATTGACGCTTCTGCGGAGACCCATGCGTAAAGATACTATGGTGGGAAAGAACTGTGCAGGGAGCGGGGCCGCTCATGCCTTTATAGGGTTGGTGACATTGCTAGATGATGATGTCGTGGGTGGCCCCAGTTGTACTGCTAAAAATCTTTAGTGTGGCTCCTGCTTCACTGACTGTGAAGTTCCGTAAGTGTGACCTGATGACTGAGTTACCCCTGACGAAGATCAGTGTAACAAGGGAGTGGGGAGAGCCAGGGGTATGCTAGGGTACATAGGGAGGGGTATCACCAGCAGAAAGAGGGAGGAAGTGATTCCACTGTATAAATCTCTGGACAGACCCCACCTTGAGTACTGTTTCCAGTTCTGGAGTCCTCACCTCCGGAAGAACTTAGACAGAGTAGAGGATGTCCAGAGGGTGGCAACTAAAATGGTGCGGGTTCTGCATCAAAAGCCCTATGAGGAGAAACTGAAGGACCTCAATATGTATGCTCTGGAGCAAAGGGGGGGATATGACAGAGACTTTCAAATACCTCAAAGGTCTAAATAAGGTTCAAGAGAGAAGCCTTTTTCAGAGAAAAGGATATTCAAGAACAAGAGGTCATCCTATGAAAATTGTGTGTGGGGGGGGTAGACGCAGGAGAAATGTAAGGAAGCACCTCTTCACAGAAAGAGTCGTGGATCCGTGAAAGTGTCTCTCTGATGTGGTGGTGGGAGCAAAAACTGTTATGGGATTCAATAAGGCAAGGGATAGATACGAGGGAACATTAGTGGTAAGGGAAAGGTGGGGGGGGTTAAACCAGAGATCAAGTTGGGTCTGCGGTGTGACTGTAGGTAGGGAAAATGGGCAGACCAGATGCTATGTTTTAGATAGTCTTGCCTATTTCTCTCCAATATTTTGATTTCTGTAACTTTTATTTTCTCATCGTGATGTGTCTGTTTTGAGGTTGGTTTCTAGATGCAGGAAATAAGGATGTGTTTTGAATTTAGCCAATGCAGCTTCCTTAAACAACTTTGAGAAAAATCTAATGTTTAGCACAAGTGTGCTTTTAATATTTTATTTATTTAGCTTTTGTTGACCGGGTAAGTGCACTAGACAAATTCTGCCTATTTTCAGGCACGACCCGGGGGAGGGGGATACAGATGAATGCCAACTGACCTTGAACCAGATTAAGCTATTGGTGGTATTTTTAGTGAATGAGGGAAATTTGGCCAGGACACTGGGGAAATTCCCCTACTCTTTTTCGATAAGTGCCATGGGATCTTTAACATCCACCTGGACTACCACCAATCCAGGCAGATGGGACCTCGGTTTAACGTCTCATCCGAAAGACGGCACCTCAAAAGTGCAGCACCCCTCTCATGTTGCACTACAGTGTCAGTATTGGGATATTAACCCAAGTGCCAGATGTGGGAACTGAACCCACAGCGCTCTGATCTCCCGGCCTCACAGGCGAGTGTGCTACCTACTGAGCCATTGACACTGAATATTATTTCTGTATTTCTTATTCTCCTTTATTACTGAGGACATTTACATGTAAACAGGATCACTGCTCTATCTGTTCTGGCTGCTTGCCTACATATGACATCACAGTCCTGTTTATGACATCACATTCTGTTGCTGTGGGGATAATTACGATGCCATAAAAGGGGGATTATTTATTTTATTTATTTAAAAGTTGATAACCGGGAAAAGCACCATGACCAGAAGCTCGTTTCCAGGTGCAACCCGGATTATGATGTCATACGTAGGATAGTAGAAAGAGCAGATAAAGTCTAAGGGATAGTACGCCTCTTTCATACAGCTGTCCTCATTAATAAAAAAAAGATAAATAATTATCAAAAATACATGAAATATAAACAACTGTCTAAATCTCAAATTCTTTCCAAGTGTTTCTAATGGAGTCAGGGGCTCTTTAAGGTCCAGTTTTGGCTGTAATGTTTCTTGTTGTTCAATGTAATCTTTAATGATGATTTCTAAAAAAGTCATGGAGCCCGTCTGTGTTGCCCCCTTTCATTCAGTCATGAAATCTTCCCTTTCTTGCCTGTATCCAGGCCATTTTAACACCCTGAGTCCTCACGGGACCCAATTTGCTCTGGCATAAGCTTTTAAGAAGGTCCTGTTCTAGGGACATGGATATGATGTTCTATTCTCACTTGTTGGCAGTGTCTTTCCCCTTTAAGACTTCACCGGAACATCTTCAAGCTGGCTTCTCCCACCCACCTGGGTGGTAACTCTCTCGGCTCTGCCCAGTGATGCCAGATCTTCCTTCCCGTTGGAAGAAGCAGTTTCCCTCTTTACCACTCTCGGGCCGAGTAGGCCCTCCGCTGTTAAATCTTTGGATTTCCTTCCAAAGTTATTAAAAACCTTTGTCTTCAGGCTCGTTCTTCAACACCATCATGGACGATGAGAAGACCGTTCCAGGGTTTTGGAAATGTATCTGAGGGCTGAAGATACCCCAAAAGGATTTGCACACCGTGTGTGTGTATTGCCTGGGCCACGAGCATGATCCCCAGGCCTGCGACATTTGTCGTACCCTCCATTCATCCGTTCTAGAAGACTACTGTGCCCACCTACTTTTGGGCCATCTGAACGAACGGTACCCGTTGGTCAAGTCAAAGGATGCCCACCAGGTGATCTCCGTGGTTGTGGAGTCCACTGAACAACTAGTGGCTTTCGAGGAGGTGACGGCCCAGGCTGCAGCTCAGACTTCCTCGGCTTTAGCCTTTTTGCCGCTCTCTTTGGGTGCCTCCTTCACAGGGGCATTCAAGGACTTGTGCCAGGCTCTCCAGACTCATGGTAAGGGCCCTTCACCGGCACACAAGTCCAAGTCGGAAAAAAAGAGTCCAAAAAACAGTCTTGCTGTCAGGTGTCAGTTGTGGGATCGGGAACGCTTTCAGGCTTCCGACTCCCACGCTTCACCATATCTGACTTAGGTCAAATATTTGACCCTGGCCGCCGACTCCACAGTATCCCCGTTGGGCCAGTTGGCCGATATGCCAGTTGATCTTCTGAGATCTTTCACGAACCGGTTGACCAGTTGTCACCCGAAGAGGCAGATACTTCTCTTTCCAGGACTCTGGTCCTGACCCAGACCCAGGGAGGGACGGACTGGTCCGCTGACCTGCAGCCTCTCATTAATGACCAGGAATTGGAGGTGCCCTGGCTCTCGCTAGCACCCTCTGAGGCACGACACCGGTCCCCCCAGCGGTCGAGGTCCTGCTCTTATTCTCGTGGGTTGAGCGGCTCACGCCGAAGTCAGCACTCCCACTCCTGATACGTGGGAAAGCGGCGCCGCCGATATTCTTCATCCTCAACCGGTGAAGAAAGGCTTCGGCGCAAGTTTTGTCGAAGTTACAAGGATCTCATGTGGCAAACGCTGGTTTTCGCTGGTATGAAGCCTGTCCCAGATACTACCCCAGCCACCACCTGGCTTTCGCTGCAAAGGCTGATGCCCTTTCTGCCTCAGGAGCCAATCAAAACGGTCCCAGCTCTGCCTCTCCTGGTGTCTCCACCAATCCCAGATGCCAGAATATACAGTATTGTGATTACAACTGTCTATAATCTTCTTTTCTTACTATTATTTAGTCACAAGTTTGAGTTTTCTATGCAAGAATAAGAGGTGTCGAGTTTGATTCAAAAAAAACTATTTAAGTTGAAAGTTGTATGAAATAAACACAGCACCAATAGTTACAAGCAAAAAAATTAAATGAACTGCTTCTTGCACCTTATGAATTCAGCATTTATTTGGTTTATGAATTTTTATATTGGCTTTCTTTTAATTTACATTTTGAAATAGAATTACATATAAAAAAACTCAATGTAAGACTTTTTATTTCAATTATCGCATTAGAATTAATGAAATACTGTAGGCGTGATGATTAATAGAAAAGATTATTAGAAATACTACTTTAGACATGCTATGAATAGATTGTGAACCAACCTGTTTGATTTGATTGCAAGCTGTTGATAATTAACTTTGGGGTATTTAAAGGTTGAATTTCAGTGTTTCAACAGACCTCTGTTAGACGGCTGTAAGCCGAGGTGCAGGATTGCTGGCACCAGTTTTATGCTTGGAAACTTGTCACAGTAAATAAACTCTGGTGAGAGCTGATAGGGCTGCAGAACAAAGGAATTTAGGGTCAAAATATTGAAAGTTTGTTTTGTAATATTTTTACACCAAATTTTCAGCATAGCCTTATGATAACACAGCCTCACGAAGAAGGGCAGAGGTAATGTTCAGCTGCTGGTCTAAAGGTGATTTTGCGCAGGGACTGCAAAATAAACTTGCAGGATGCAGAAACACATTTTAGGAAGCAGTTTAAAAATGACAGCTGTCATATAGGTGCTGTAAAGCTGGCTGTGATGTAAATTTGGGTTAAAAATGTTGAAAATTACCAGTTACGAGCCTGCGTTTGCAAAAATCACTGCAGGCTCATAACTGTATTGTATTTTAATATTTTTATAGCAAATAAAGGAAGCCAACTCATGAACAAAGGCAGAGAAAAATTTCAACTCCTGCCTGAAAGGCGATTTCATGCAGGGACCGCAAATTCACCTTTTGGGATTTAAAAATAAATTTTGGTAAGGATTTGAAAAAAGACAGCTGTCACATTCATGAGGTGCTGTAAAGTTATGGTAATGCTGTTGGGGTAAAAATACTGAAGATTACCAAAGTTACGAACCTGCGTTCGCAGCATATAACAACTTTGTTCTGTAATATTTTTACAGCAAATTTTCAACATAGCCTTCTAATGACGCCACCTCATGAACGAAGATAGAGAAAATTGTCAACTCCTGCCAGAAAGGTGATTTTGTGCAGTTACCGCTGCGCTGGTGATCATGGTGTGCTGGGGGGGGGGGGCAGGGTGTGTGCCCTGTACGGGGGCACCACTACATGCAAAGAACTTCTTGCAAGAAACTGCGGGGAGTGTTCGACGTTGTTGGGGACACCACACACTGAGGACTAACTTGAAACGTATGGGGACAGGGATCAGAGGGTGGGTTGTCTCCCTGGACTCCAGGTAATGGTCTATTTTTAACAGGGTTGAGGATTGGAGTGTGAGGGTTACTAATGGGCACCAAGGACTGTTGTACTTTTAGTAGGAGTGAGGATCAGAAGAGAGGGGTGCCACTGGATATCATGGAGTGCTTTACTGTATCTTTCACCGGACCAGCAATCGGAGGATGGTGGGAAGACATTACACACCAGTGAATATTTAAAGTGTTACATGGACTGGTAACTGGAGTGGTGGAGTCATTCACAGAAGGGACTGTAACCTGCTGCCAACTCCCATGAAAATTTGCCCATAATTGGCATGCTATGGCCCTTTGGCGCCTTGCGTGCATAATGGGCTACTTTGCATGGTGCTGCCTGACAATTCCTCTAGGGTTCCCTGCATGATTGTGTATGGGAGCTCTGTTACCTGAATTTCCCAGATCCTGGCTGGGAGACCGTTAATCTACTTTGTGCTACAGCCACATACCCCATAGCACCCTCTCGGGCATGGGACAGGCCAAGTGCTGCAGAAACATTTGGAAGTCTGCTTAAGCAAACTTTTCAATATTGGGCAACTGGCTACCGAGTCACATAATATAGCATGCTTACTGATCACATAACATAATCCTATGAGGGTATCCACCCTACATACAGCTGTGGCACAATGGTACACATCCAATGCCCCCCATGCCATTGTCTATTGTCTGTGTTACCCAGCATGTATAACAGAAATCATTAAGAACATATATGCCTTTAATAAAAATATACTTCGAAGGAAAAATATTGCTCCTCTTAAAAGAATAACAGAAGTCCCCCCACCCCAAAAAAGAGTAAGATAAGCATACAAACAGCAACATCCCATCACCCACAGGAAAACTGCACATATGTGTGAACACACATCCTGTAATACATATTATTAGCATGGCAGGGAGAGTAACATATGGAAATGTTGTGAGATAGGTCTGGGTACACTGCAGAAACAAATCAGACATGCACGGCTGCCTTTGTATTGCTGCAATTTCAGAAAATTAACAAGAGGACATGTACAGGTTTATTGTAAACTACTGAAGGTTTACTAAGCACATTAAAATACAGGTGACAAGCAGAACATGACTTCTAAATCACCATTCAGTATTTGTCATCTTGTGCTGTTCTATGTCTGACAGTATCTCTACACTGTCACCAGGATCGCTAGATCAACTGCTCTCCAGAGGATCCAAGAAGTATGAATCTTGATAGATCACTTTACTGCCTTCGGAGCCAGATTTGGAGACATTTACGTCTCCATCTGGTGTGGCCATAACACTTGAGGAGTCTGCCATGCCACTATTATTTAATACCACCATTGTACCACTACTGTATTCCATTGCTGTGCATTGCGGGCGTCGTTCTGGTGCCGATGTCACAATGTTTGCACACGTGCACTGTGGTTTTCGGTCAACCATCACGTCATAACAGCAAACGGAGACAGAAAATGCCAAAAACACATAGCCAACCATAGTACGCGCACTCGTGGTACCAGAACTGATGGCAATGTCCTGCTGCTGGAATCCCTCTTTAAAGGAGAAGCTTGCTTTGTTTCATTTTCTTAATACTCTTTATAATGCTAACCCTCTAAAACTTAGTACTGGAGTCTACTATGGTCCCATGGATTACAATCAAATCAAAAGGTTTAGCTTAGCAAAGTATTTGTATTTTTCATTTTAACCTCCAGTTGACACACCACACCAGTGTTCTGCCAAAGCACTGTCCCCTGTCCCCTTACACCTCTGCTGTAGCACTCAGTTGCTGCTATCTCACAAAAGTCTCCATGCTTTCAACCAGTAGTTAGGTTCTCCTGGGTGATCACTGGCCTGAAGGAAGTCAGACAATCAAGTCTGTGGCAGCAGTCAAGAAGCTGCACGGTGGAATCAGCCAGGATGCAACCCTCTTGTGACTGTGTCTACCAGAGACGTGCAATTTTTGTCAAGCTTCGGACTGCCGACTTTCAGCCGCCAAGTTGGACAGTCAGAAACAGAACTGCTCCACTCCTCAGAGTTTGTTTAAATTAAATGAAAATAAAAGTGTTTTTTTCTCTCGCCGCTCCTCTGTTAATGCGAGCAGTGGGAGAGAAAGAGAATGAACGATCACCCCAGTCTAAAGGGAAAAAAGTGCAAGGGTGAAGTGTTCCGAGGACTGCTCAGATCTTGTTTAATTTAAATCAAAGTATAGTGTTTTCTCTCCCCGCACCTCTGTTAAGGCGAGCAGCTGTGTGCTCTCTTGTTTTGAACTGCTGACTTTCAGCCTCAGAGTCAGGCAGTCAGAAACTGAACTGCTACACTCCTGGGAGCTTGTTTAAATTAAATGAAACTAGAAGAAAAAATTACTCACCTTAGTAATGTTGTTTCTTCTAATGGAGTCTTGCTGTATTCTGACTATTGCAGTGATTGCCAACCTTTGAACTGCCCCGGAGAACAAAGAGTTAACTTTCCATGCAGGGCATGGAACGCTGAGCTCGAGCTTGGTTGAAGCCTCTGTCTGCTGTTGTTTAAACTCCAACCATCAGATCTTTACAAGCAATACTCACTAGAAGTTCTGTGTGGAAACTGTAAGACTCACACTAGCCAACTGGCAACTAAATTTATTAAAAAGTTTTTTTGGTTTCAAAGCAAAGACTCAAGTCAGGAAACCCAAAAAACAAAACACAACACACACCCAAAATAAAGGAGGGTGAGAAAGAGGCACCTCTAGGGTGCCAACACTGCTCCTGCCCACCCACATCCCAAAAACCAGGTTCTGAGAGGGGAGGCCAGAATACAGCAAGACTCCATTAGAAGAAACAACATTACTAAGGTGAGTAATTTTTTCTTCAAACAACATGAAGTCTTGCTGTATTCTGACTATTGCAGACTACCAAGCAGTACCTCCATGGAGGAGAGACAGAACCTACTTTGGGAATAGGCTCTGAAGTACTGCTGTGCCAAACCGAGCATCACTCCTAGCCTGGATATCCAGAGAGTAATGCTTGGTGAATGTATGGACTGTTTTCCAGGTGGCTGCTTGACAAATTTCTAAGATAGGAATATCCCTGGCAGCAGCCAGGGAAGCAGCTGTACCTCTAGTAGAGTGAGCCCTCAGGCCTGAGGGTGGGGTTCTACCAAGTTTTTCATAGCAGAATTGTATACAAGAGACAATCCACCTGGCAACAGATCTTTTAGTGGCAGGTTTGCCCTTACCGACCTCTCCGTAAGTGAGGAACAACTGGAGGGACTCAAACCTGTGACCCTTGGTGCGCTCTATGTGGTAACTAAGGGTCCTTTTTACATCCAGGCTGTGCAACCTCCTCTCTCCAGAGGAGGAATGGTCAGTGAAGAAAACAGGGAGAGAAAGACTGATTAAGGTGAACATCTGAAACCACCTTAGGCAAAAAACTTCCTGATAGTTCTTAGGACCAGTTTATCTCTATGGAAAGAGATGAAATCAGGCTCCACTAACAGGGCTTGCAATTCACTGATATGCCTGGCAGAGGTAATGGCTACCAAAAACACAGTTTTCCAAGTCAAGTACTTAAGCTCTGCAGAGGAAAAAAGCTCAAAGGGTGGTTGCATAAGCTGAGCAATGCAAACATTAAGGTCCCAAGCAGGAGCAGGGTCCCTAAAGGGGAGATTGGTGTGCAGCAATCCCTTTAAAGAACTTACAAAACACAGGATGGGCTGACAGAGGAGAGGGCTTGCCTACTGACAAGAAGGCAGAAACAGCTGCCAGATGCACTTTAAGTGTAGCTGGCCTAAGTCCCAAGCCATTAAGATGAACCATATAGTCCAGGACTGTAGGCAACCCAGCAGATTCTGGAGAAATATGCTTATTAGAGCACCAAATAGTGAACCTTTTCCATTTGGAGTTGTAAGTCTTTCTGGTGGAAGGCTTTCGAGAAGCCTTAAGGATATCCAGAACCCCTTGAGAGAGGTGCAGATCAGCAAACTCAAACTCTTCAAGAGCCAGGCCTTGAGATTGAGAGATTTGAGGTTCGGATACCAAATCGTTCCCTGAGAGGATGTCAACAGGTTGTAATTCCTGGGAAGAGACAGGGGAAGGTGGACTGCTAAGGACAGCAACAGTGGGTACCAGGGCTGTCTGACCCAGTGTGGAGCAATCAGAATCACTTTGCATGGTTGAGACCTGATCTTGACTAGCACTTTGAACAGGAGAGGGAAGGGGGGGAAGCATACAGGAACTTTCCTTCCCAATCCAGAATCAGAGCAACCAGGGGGACTGAGCCCAAGACTGGGGGTCTGCAAAAAAAGAGAGGAAGTTGGTGATTGATTGGGGCTGCAAAAAGATCTATCTGTAGAGTGCCCCATCTGGAGAAAATCACTTCCAAAACTAGGGGATCTAGGGTCCATTCGTGATGGCCCTGAGATATCCTGCTGAGAGCATCTGCTAGGACATTGTCCTTCCCTGGGAGGTGAACTGCTATCAGAGAGGTTTGCAGGGAATAGGCCAGAGACCACAACTTCATTGCTTCTGTGCACAAGGCCGTAGACCGAGTGACTCCTTGCTTGTTGATGCACCACATTGTGGTGGTATTGTCTGTTCTGATCTGGACCACCTTGTTCTGTACAGATTTGGAAAAGGCCTGCAGTGCCAGAAACATTGCTCCGAGTTCCAAGAGATTGATGTGAAGCAGAGATTCTTGAGGTGACCACAGCCCTTGAGTGGTAAGATCCAAGTGGGCTCCCCAGCCCAGCAGGGAGGCATCTGTGGTATTACTGAATGAGACTGGGTGACAAAAGGAACTCCCTGTCTTAAACTGTCCTGATCCCACCACCATTGCAAAGCCTGGATCAGGGTTCGAGTCACTGGGACTAGTTTGGTAAGGGAATCCTTTCTTTGGGACCAGAAGGCTCTTAAATGGAACTGAATGTCCCTCATCTGGAATCTTGCCCCCTGGACCACTGCTGTAGGAGGCTGCCATGTGGCCCAGGAGCTGCAAGAAGTGCCTTGCTGGTCGAGACACCTGAAGGGTGAATGAAGAGGCCAGTTCTATAAGGGTCCTTGCCCTGTCCAGGGAAGGAAGACTTTGCTCTTATTGTATCCAGCTCTGCCCCTATAAAGGTGAGGAGCTGTACTGGCTTGAGAACTGACTTTGGAAGGTTGAGGAGGAATCCTAAGGAAGTGAGCACTTGCTGAGTTATTTGAAGATGTGACTTGACTTGGTCTGGAGACTGACCCACTATGAGCCAGTCGTCCAAGTATGGAAAGATGGAGATCTTTTTCTCCTTAGGAAGGCAACCACTACTGCCAGGCACTTTGTGAACACCCTTGGGGCTGATGTTAGGCCAAAGGGCATTGCTCTGAATTGATAGTGGCCTGAGGGCACCGGTTTTTTCTTGGGTTTCTCAGACATGGCCAATCTATCCACAACCTACCCTTTTTCGTGACAATCCAGCGGGCAAGACACCTCGGTTCCTGACCGTGTTCTGAGGTCTTGGAAAAATGTAATTAAATACGGTTTTTAGAACCGATACGGACCGGTTACCACACTCTAATAAATTCATAAGTTTTTTAAAACCAAACTGATCGGTTCAAACCGAACCGATCCAATGTTTACAAGTTCCACACAGAAACTAAATGCAAAACCTATCTAGTACTCACGGTACCACAGACAGAGACTTAAACCGACAGGTTCAGTAGCAGAAATTCAGTAGAAACCGAGCGAAAAAACGACACTTTAACCGACTTTTCTGAACCAAGCAAAGGAGAAATCTCCGGAGCGACTGTTCAGTGAGGCGGAATAAAGAATCTGACAGTTGGAGTTTAAACAGCAGAAGACAGAGGTTTCAACCGAGCTCGAGCTCAGCGTTCCATGCCCTGCATGGAAAGATAACTCTTTGTTCTCTGGGGCAGTTCAAAGGTTGGCAATCACTGCAATAGTCAGAATACAGCAAGACTTCATGTTGTTTGAAAGTGCTTTTCTCTGCCCACACCTCTGTTAATGCGAAGAGCGGGAGATAGAAGATGAGTGATCACCCTAGTCCTGCTGGATATGGGCTGACACACAGTGGCATTGAAACTTTCAGACTGAAGCCCCTGACACAGCTAAGTTTTAATGCTGTGTACTTCCTGCTTGTTGTGTTTTTGTACTTTTGTGAATAAGCTATGTACTCTTTCTTTTCCGACTTTCATCCTCTGGTTGTGCAGTCAGAAATGGAACTGCTCCTCCACTCCTTGGAGCTTGTTTAAATTAAATGAAAATAAAAGTGTTTTTTCTCTCCCCACGCTTCTGTTAATGCCAGCAGCAGGAGAGAGAGAGGATAAATGATCGCCTCAGTCGAAAGGGGGAAATAAGTGAAAGCCTTGCAGTGTGTCCCGAGGCGGAGGTGACTTTTTTTTGACACTGCAACATATTGTGCATTTACAAGGAATGCAGGAGTGCTTTTTCAAAGCAATATGTCTGCAGCCCTAAAAAGACTGATTTAGAATTCCAGCTTGTTGTGACTGTTCACTTGGGAGTGCTTAATTCCTGCTGTTTTTTGTCACTTTGGGCTGGCCGGCCAGACAGCACCAACCTCCTACAGAGCTTGCAGTGAACTTTTTTTGCCTTTGTTTTTAAAACCTGCACGGAGTCTTGAGGCAATGTCCAAACTGCAATGCTTGGTGAAAGTGTGAACTGTATTCCAGGTGGCAGCAGCGCAAACATCAGCCGCTGAGACCCCTTTGAAACAAGCCACAGAGGTAGCCATGCCTCCGCTGGAATGAGTTTTGACAGCACCATGCAATTCTTTCCCATACTTACTGTAGCAGAACACAATGCAATTTGCCAACCATCTGGATAAACACTGCTTAGAAACTGAAGCGCCCTCTCTACCTGGGGTGGAAGAAACAAACTGCTTAGACCTCCTGGACTCCTTAGTCCTGAGCAGATAATACTTCAAAGTTTTGCACACATCTAGCGTATGGAACAGTGCTTCCCCTGGACTGGCTTGCTCAGAAAAATAAACAGGAAAGTGGATAGACTGATTAAGTGTGAACTCAGAAGCCACTTTGGGGAGAAACTTAAGATGTGTGCACAAAGATACCCTGTCTTTGCAAAAACTTAAATATGGCTCCTCACACCAGAGGGCCTGAAACTCTGAAATTCTTCGAGCAGAAGTAATTGCAACTAAAAACAGCGCTTTCCAAGAGAGAAAGCGCAGATCGCAAGTCGTGACTGGCTCAAAAGGAGACAGGGTCAACTTTTCCAAAATAAAATTAAACTTCCAAGCCGGGACAGGGGAACAGATTGGGGGTTTCAGGTGCAGGATGCCCCTTAGAAAGGTGCAGGACACATCTAGCTGAGCAACTGTGCGGCCACCCATGGGCTCATTAAATGTAGAAAGAAATGTGCCTATTAACGAGGGACAACTAAGACACTAGTATTTTTTGCTAACTGAATACTTGTGAAGACACAATATGAAATGTTCTAAATCAAATATGTATTAACAATAATACTAAGCCATTAAGTGATGGAAGTTAAAGAAATACAGGTTACTCACCTGTAACAGGAGTTCTAGGAGTGGTATATGTTGTTCATCCACACTGTCTGGCAGGTTCCTTGCTGCTTTAAATCTTATCGGAAGGTCTGCAAGCTGGCTTCTCCCACCCACCCGGGTGGTGAAACCCTCGGCTCTGCCCCATGACGCCAGATCTAGCCCGCTGGAAGCCAGGTTGCGCGTCGAAGCTGGTAAGGTTGGGTGGGTCGTGTGGATGAACAACATATACCACTCCTAGAACTCCTGTTACAGGTGAGTAAATACAGGTTACTCACCTGTAACAGGAGTTCTAGGAATGGTATATGTTGTTCATCCACACTGTCTGGCAGGTATCCTTGCCAGAAGGTCTTCAAGCTGGCTCCTCCCACCCACCCGGGTGGTAAAACTCTCGGCTCCGCCCCATGACGCCAGATCTGGCCCGCTGGAAGCTCAGGTTGTGCGTCGAATCCAGGGAGGTTGGGTGGGTCGGGTGGATGAACAACAAATACCATTCCTAGAACTCCTGTTACAGGTGAGTAACCTGTATTTCTAGGGACATGGATATGTTGTTCATCCACACTGTCTGGCAGACTCCTAGCAGTTCTCCGGGAGGAGGGAGGCAAGGCACACACCCCATACTTAGGGAATAGAGACTGGAGAACCGAAGCCCCAAAACCAGCATCCCGGCGTGACTCAAGTTTGATGTGGTAGTGGGTGATAAAGGTGTGTGCTGACTTCCAGGTAGTAGCCCTGCAGATTTCCTGGATAGGGACGTCCCTGGAAGCAGCCACCGATGCAGCGGTATGGCGGGCAGAATGAGCTCTTATCCCTCTGGGAGCTCCATGCCCGCCAACCTATGAGAGATCTATGCAAGAGGTGACCCACCTGCTATCGTCCGCTTGGCTGCAGGTCTGCCAGGTGCGGCTTCAGCGTAGGTGACAAACAGCTGGCGAACCTCTCCCCGAATTTCAGCCGTGCGCTCCTTATAGTAAGCGAGCGCCCTTCTAGGGTCCAGAGTATGGAGCCAATATTCGGCCTCCGAGGTGTGATTGGGGTAGAACACCGGCAGAGTCAGCACCTGGTTAAGGTGAAACTCCGACACCACCTTCGGAAGGAATTTCGGGTGGGGGCGCAGGACAACCTTGTCCCTGTGGAAGACCAGGTAAGGAGACTCAATGCAGAGCCTGGAGCTCTCCCATCCTTCTGGCTGACGTGATAGCCACCAAGAAGGCGGTCTTCCACGACAGGTGAGAGTTCACACTTGTGCATTGGTTCGAATGGCTTGCCCATGAGCTTTGCCAGTACCAGCAGTAGATCTCACGGAGGTGGAGGTTCTCGCACATGAGGGGAAATGTGATCAAGGCCTTTGCAAAAGCGCACGACCACCTTCTCCTGCGCCACCGACTGCTTCCCGGCTCGCGCCCAGTAAGCAGAGATGGCTGCCAGGTGCACCTTAAGGGTCATCGACCTAAGCCCTTGCTAAGAAAGGGACCGCAGGTAGTCAAATATGCTCGCCAAGGAACAGGAGGAAGGGTCCAGGCCCTTGCCCTGGCACCAAATGTAAAATCTCTTCCATTTGAAGGCGTAGCATTTTCTGGTCAACTCCTTACGGGACGCCTCAACTACGTTGAGGACCTCGTCGGAAAGACACAAGGCCTGGAACTCTAGCCGCTCAGGAAACAAGCCGTCAGGTGCAGGGATTGAAGGTCCGGTTGGAATACCTTCCCCTGATTGACTGAGAGCAGGTCCGGGCGAGCTGGAAGCTGCCTTGGGAGCCTGGAGCTGAGGCTGAGGAGATCTGGGTACCAGTACTGGCGGGGCCAGTCTGGGGCTATCAGAATCACCTGCGCCTTGTCCCTCCTTGCTTTGAGAAGCACCTTGTGCATCAAGGGGAATGGGGAAAGGCGCAGAAGAGGCCCGGGGTCCACAGCCTCGAGAAGGCATCCCCCTGCAGCGATCCCTGCTGAGGGGGGCGGGCATAGAACAGCCTCAGCTTCACATTCTCCCTGGAGGCAAACAGGTCCACCTGAGGTGTGCCCCAATGGGAGAATAGATCTTGTACTACCTCCGGCAGGAGAGACCACTCGCGGGACGCAGCCCCAATCCGGCTTAGAGCATCGGCCAGGGTGTTGGAGGCTCCTGCCACATGAATGGCTAGGAGAGCCGCTTCCAGGCTGCGCACGAGTGACCAGATGCGGAGAGCTTCCTTGCATAAAGGCATGGAGCGCGTCCTGCCCTGGCGGTTTAGATTGTACATGGTCGTGGTGTTGTCCGTCTGGACCTGGACCACTTGACCCCGAAGAAACGGAGCAAAGGCGGTGAGAGCTAGGCGGACCGCTCGGAGCTCCAGCAGGTTGATGTGGCATCGGGACTCCTGCGGGGACCAAAGGCCGTGCGCTCGGTGTTCCCCCAGATGGGCACCCCAACCCATCAGAGAGGCATCGGTCGATAGAGACCGTCGGCTCGGGGCAGACAAACAGGATGCCCTCCTGCAGATGAACTGGAACGGTCCACCACTGGAGAGCGTTCCACATCCCCTGGGTCACCGTCACTAGCTGGTCCAATGGATCGCAGCGTTGGGACCACTGGCTGGCTAGCCCCCACTGAAGGGGGCGCATGTTCCAGTGGGCCCAACGGACCACGCTGGTACAGGCCGCCATGAGACCCAGGAGGCGCAGGAAGTCCCGGGCAGGGCGCAACTGCCCAACCAGAAATGACTGGGCAAAGGAGGAAAGAACCTCGGCCCTGTCAGCTGGGAGCCGTGCTCTGGCTCGAAGAGAGTCGAGCTCTGCCCCGATGAAAAGAATCACCTGCTTCGGCTCGAGTTCTGACTTGGCCTCGTTGATGAGGAGGACGACCTGAGAGCAAACCTGGAGGGCCAGATCTCTGGACCGCTCCACCTCCTGTCTGGAAGGGGCTGCTATCAGCCAATCGTCCAGGTAAGGGTAAACCCGGACCCCTCGGCGCCGCAGGAATGCTGTTACCACTGCCATGCATTTGGTGAAGACCCTGGGAGCTGGAGATAAGCCGAAGGGCATGGCTTGGAACTCAAAGGATCCCTCCGTTCGAAAGCGAAGGAACCTTTGATGGGACGGACGGATAGGGACGTGAAAGAACGCGTCCTGTAGGTCCAGAAAGCAGAACCACACGCCGTGTTCCAAGGATGGCATTATCTGAGCCAGAATGACCATCCTGAAGGTTCGAGACCTTAGGAACTTGTTTAGGTCATGTAGGTCGAGAATGGGACGCCAGTCCCCCGTCCGTTTCGGAACCAGGAAGTACCTGGACATGAACCCCGGGTTTGAGGGAGGGTCTGCCACCTCTCTTATCTGTTGGCTCGGCGAGCTCACAGCGAGGCTTCGGACCCCGAGGCCCCCCGAGGTGCGATGGCTCTGAAGGGTGGGGCCTGCTCGAACTCCAGAGGCAGGCCCTTTCCTACCACTTCCAACACCCACCGGTCTGTGGTAATAGCAGACCAGGTGGAAAGGAAGTACCTGAGCCGTCCCCCCACGGGGGAACCTGGGGTGAGGTGACGAGGTTGGGGGCGACACCCCTCAACCCGTCACTGTGCAGGCTTGGAGGAGGGACCGGCCGAGGGACCACCTGGGCCTTTACCTCCCTGCTTCCTGGAGGAGGAAGCCACGGGCTTGGGTTTGGGACGCCAAGAGCAAGCCTGCTGGCCCTGGTGTTGCTGGGCCGGACGTGCCGGGGGAGCAGATGGACGAAAGGGCTTGGGTTGCAGTCTGCGGCCCTTGTCCCTCTGAGCGGATAAGACCGAGTCCAAGGTGGCATTGGACTTTTCGATCCTCTGGAGGTGGCCTTCCACTCCAGGGCCGAAGAGGTCGGTCCCCAGGAAGGGGATATCTGCCAATTTGTGCTGGGTATCCGCTGTAAAGGTGGATATCCTCAGCCATGCCCGACGGCGCATAGCCACTGCGGCCGCGACTGACCTGGCGCATGAGTCTCCAATGTCCAGAGCAGTCTGAAGTTGCTGCTTGGCCACCGCCTTGCCCTGGTCCCGCACCTGCCTAACCGTGGTCTGCAGGTCAGCTGGGAGATGAGGGACTACCTCGTCCAGGGAGCCCAACAGGGCATGGCAGAAATGTGCCATAAGCACGGCCGAGCTGGCCTGACGAAGGCCAAGGGAGGACGCAGCGTAGACTTTTCGCCCGGCATAGTCCAATTTCTTGGACTCCTTGTCGGAAGGTTTGTCCACGTCCCTAGCGTTTCCGGCACGCCGGAAAACGCTGTCGGTAACTAACCCCTCGGCTGAGGGATGTTCCGAGAAACCGGACAGGGAACCGGTAGGGACCGCATACTTTCTGGCCAAAGGCGCAGGGCAGGAAGCAGGGCGCTGCTAGAGCTCCAAGGCCGGGCCCACAATGGCCTCGGCCACAGGAAAGGCCTCCGTAGGGGAATCCCCTTGGTCCAATATCTCCATGAGGGGATACTTGGCCCGCTTGGATACGGGCTCGAGCTGCATCCTGGTGGACTCCGAGATGAGCCTGAGCAAACCCAGGAAGGACGAAGGGCTGTCGTCCAGCGACTGACCTCCAAAGGACTCCAAGTCCACTCGCTTGGAGAAAAGAGAGGAATCGTCGGACTCAGAAGAGTCCGCAAATAGCTGCCTCGGGCCTGAGCCACCCTCCACCTGCCGAGGGCAATCGGGAGTGAGGGAGACTGACAGCCTATGGCGCAGACCCTGAGCCGACCGAGAGTTCTTGGTCGGAGCCCCAAACAGCGGCTGTGGAGGCGGAGGTTCCACCGGAATTGGTGGAGCAGCTGGTTTTGGCCGAACAACCGGCCTGGGAGCAGGCTCCTCGGGTAAGACGAGGGGTTGTTTCGGCTGCTCCGGTGACAGCCACTTAATGGCCGGGGAAGGCGACGGCATCGGCTTGTTCCCGGTCAGAAGGAGCTGTTGCCACATGAGGTCCTCGTATCGTCGACGTAACTTACGTCGAAGCCTCCCCTCATCCGAGGAGGACGAGGACGAGCTGTGGCGCCGCTTACTGCGGTGCAGAGACCGAGACCGCCTATGACGGCGGGATCGGCTGGACCGTGAAGAGGTCCGAGACGGCCTTTCCGAGGACGGTGCGGGGAGGGGACGGGTGGAACCGGCTCCCCCCCTCGGCTCGGAGGGTTCACCCAAGGGCTCCGGAACCAGAGGCACTGGCAAGCCCACGGGATCCTCAACTCCCACCAGGGGAACCAGTGAGAGAGGATTTTCAGCTTCGCCTATCGACAACCCGTCCAACGGGTCGAGAAAGATCTCGACTGCGTCGACGGGAGTCTCGGTCAACTGACCTGACGGGGACACTGTGAGACCACTGACCGAAGTCGATGGCCGACAACTCGGGGAGAGGGACCTTTCCCGCTCCCAAGAGTGTCGACGGAGGGACTTACCCTTGTCTTTCTTCTTGGACCGAGAAGAAGGTCCAGCAGACGTTGGTCCCTCTCCTCTAGTGGAGAGGGACGGACAAAGCTCCTTAAAGGAAGCTGTATAAGAGGAACCCAGGGAGAGCGGGATAAATGCCGCGGCCGAGGAAGATGCGGCCCGCGCCGCCTCCTCTTCGAGGGCGATCATCTGCTCTAGTTGATCCGCCGAGCCCGCCGCCGCGGAAACCGCTGACCGGGCCTCTTTTGACTTCACCGGAGGAAAACGTTTCTCAGGACGCCCCAGCTATAAACGGGCAGCACGGTCTTCGAGGACGTAGGCTGAGAAGGAAGAGCACAGGTCGCAAGCCTACGGGTCGTGCTCAAGGCCTAAACAATAGACACACGTGGAGTGCGGATCCGTCCGAGACATCTTCTGCCCGCAAGGGCATCTCCGAAAACCGGGAGTCGATTTGTCCATCGCAGCCGCGAGGGATAGAAGACCAAGTCTATAAAACTTTAAATTCGGAAAACTGAAGAATTAGGAACCAGTCTTATATGCAGAGCGTTAAGGAGGGAACCTGAGCTTCCAAGCGGTAAGGAAGATCTGGCGTCATGGGCGAGGCCGAGTTTACCACCGGGTGGGTGGGAGGAGCCAACTTGAGACCTTCCGGCAAGATTTAAGTGGCAAGGATACCTGCCAGACATGTGGATGAACAACATATACCATTCCTAGAACTCCTGTTACAGGTGAGTAACCTGTATTTCTGGGACATGGATATGTTGTTCATCCACACTGTCTGGCAGGTATCCTGCCGCTTAAACTTGCCGGAGAGCCTCTCAGGTGGCTCCTCCACCCACCCGGTGGTAAACTCTCGCCCGCCCATGACGCCAGATCTAGCCCGCTGGAAGCCAGGTTGTGCGTCGAAGCCGGGGAGGTCGGGTGGGTCGTGTGGATGAACAACATATACCATTCCTAGAACTCCTGTTACAGGTGAGCAACCTGTATTTCTAGGGACATGGATATGTCGAGCTCAACCCTGGTCCTCCTGTCACCTTAGACTCGCCAGGGGACTTAGCAAGAATCAAAGGCATGAGCTTCTTGCATATCAATGTATGCAGCTTGTTAAAAAAGCACACTATGATCCAAGCCTGGACGAGTCATACTTCTCCCGATGTATTAGTAGTCTCGGAATTCTGGCTCAAACCAGCAACTTTAGGCAGGGAGGTCAATGTCCCTAATTATGCCTTGTTTAGAGCTGACAGGCAAACCAGAGGCGGAGGGGTGGCCATTTATGTTAAGAATAAGTTCACGGCCACCTGCCTCGACTCGTCCTCTGTCACCAGCGAATTCTAATGTTTGTCCCTCAAGGTGGCGGTTTCACAGACTAGTGTGATCCAAATTATAAAATGCTACAGACCTCCTTCTGCAGGTTTACAGCTCCTGTCTCACCTATCCGCGAAGCTGGAACAATGCTCCTTGGAAACAATCATTCTAGGGACATTAACCTTGACAGGCTGTCTAATGCCTCAGCCCCACTCGCAACCTTCTGCGACGACCATGGATTTTCTCAACTTATTACTGAACCAACGCACCACAATAAAAGGAACCCTAACAACAGTACCCTTCTGGATGTCATCTAGGTGGGCAAACCCCATCTCTTTACACACGCTGGCACCTTATTTTCTGATGTCAGCGACCAATGTTTCATCGCTTGTGTAAGAGCTCCCAGAAAACCGCATTTCACATCAAAGTTCTCGGTAAAGAGATCAAGGCGTAACTTTGACTTGTTTGCTTACCTAAACGAGCTCAAATACTCCCCGCGCTGGCAGGATTTCTACCTGGCTAAAACTGTCATTTCGGCACACAATATCTTCCAGGATATATTGTCAGGGGCTCTCAACAAATATACTCCACTGGTAAAAACCCACGCAAGGACTAAAGATTGTAGATGGTTCTCCCTGGAACTTAAGGCTATGTTGTTCAAAAGGGATAAGCTCTGGAAAAAAGCCCGAAGACTCAATATCCTTACGGATTGGAACCATTTTCGGAGACTATGAAATGTCTGTACGAAAATGGTCAGAGATTCAAAAGCTGCTTTCTTTCGTTTGGAGTTCGATTCTGCTACCAGGAACCCAGCTAAATTCTGGAAAACTATTAAGGACCTGTCAGGCCACAATTCGGGCAATCCCCTCCCAACCAAGATTAACTCTGGGAATTCTACATTCATCGACAGGCTGGAGATCTTAGACTCATTCAATAACCATTTTGCTACCGCAGGCCTAGCCTTTGACACTTCTTCAGTATGCGCCCTACGCACCCAGTTCACCACCTCCCATCCCGATCCCCCCCATCACTGACTCGGTATTTACATTCCAACCTCCGTCTTTTAAAGAGGTGGACGATCTCCTTCTGCAAATGGATATCAAGAAAACCACTGGTGCCGACTCCTTAGACCCATACTTTATAAAGATTGCCTATCATGTACTAGCCGTGCCGATTACCCACCTATTTAATCTAGCACTGTTTCAGGGTATTCTGCCACCCTCATGGAAGACTGCACGTCATCCCCCTTTTAAAATCAGGGAACCCCTGTGACCTCAACAATTACAGGCCGATCTCCATCCTTCCAGTATTATCCAAACTATTAAAGAAAATAATGAATACACAGCTGCGGTCCCATCTCAAAACATTATATCTACTAAACCCAATGCAGTCCAGCTTCAGGGCTAACCATAGCACCATTACGGCCCTCGGCAAAGTGACCAATGATTGGTAGAGGGAGTTGGACCTTAAGAACTATGTCTGTGCTATATTTTTGGATCTAAGCAAGGCTTTCGACACCGTGGAACACAGCCTGCTTCTCCTCTCCCTGCAGTCCACAGGCATGGACTCATCATTGTGTTGGTTCACTGACCATCTTACAGGACGTCTCCAGCAAGTAAAAGCTGAAGGCAAATTGTCACCTCTTAAACCTGTCCAGCGGGGAATGCCCCAGGGATCTATTCTAGGTCTGCTACTATTCGCAATATACATCAATAACATCGACTCCTGCATTAATAAGACTAGTATTCACCTGTTCGCAGATGATACTGTCTTATACTTATGTCGACCAACACGATTAGCGGCCTATGAAGATTTACAATCCAAATTCAATCTTCTTGAGGGACAACTTATTCATAAAAAGCTCCTCCTCAATGCCAAAAAAAAAACGAAAGCAAGGCTCTTCTCTCTATCTACCCTTTTAACCAACTCTGCAACTGCTGGCCCAGTACCCCAGAGCACCACTTTACTAGGTAAAAAACTGGAATGTGTCCCAAAATTCAAGTACCTGGGAGTGTGGCTAGACCACAGACTCTCCTTCATTGAACACACTGATGATCTACTAAAACGACTGAGGCAGAGGCTGGGATCTTTTTTAGAATCAATCAATTCCTTACCAGAGATGCCAAGCTACGGCTGGTCCAATCCACATTTCTTTCGTTGATAAGATTATGCGGACTTCATCTATAGTCACTGCCCTACCTACTGTTTGTCAAAATTGGACACACTCTACCACAGAGCCCTGAGGTTCATTATGGGTCTCCCACACGGCACCCATAACTGTTCTCTGTACATGGCTGTATGTTGGACTTCCCTTAAATCTAGAAGAGGGAGGAACGCCGCATTTTGGACCTTCAGAGATATTTCAAAAAAAATTCCTCATTATATCACCAATTGCCTTCCTTTAAACACAAGAGGTAACTATACACTACGAAGCTCATCTTTTCTCCCACTCAAAGTACCTATGGCAAAATCTCACTTTGGCAGAGCAGCCATAAGCTACGTGCTGCCTGCACTTTGGAACAAAATACAAAAACCTCAAACTGTGCACCCCTGTCTGCTTCTCTGCCTTCAAGAGCTTATACTCCCTATCATTCAAAGAAGTCTACAATTGTTTCTCCCACCCTCCCTCTGCGTCTGTGTCTCTCGTAGTACCCCACTCTGCCACGCACAGTACGCTAATAAAATAAACTTCTGGTACTGACCTTCCAAGACCTAGTCTCTCCATCCCCTCGTTCCACACCTCTGCTCCACTCTCTCCCTTCCCCCCACTTATCCTCTGTCCCCCATCGTCAGGATAGAAACCGCTTGTATCCTCTGGTCGAGACTATTTCTGTGCCCACTCCCCTGCCACTCTCCCCTCTGCATCCCTAGCCATTTCCTCATCCCCTCACATTCAACTCTGCTTACCTGCTACTCTTTCCCTTCTCATCCCATTAGGTCCCTCCAGTCCTGCCCCTCCTCTCACCTCCACGTTCTTCCCTTTTCTACTCCCTCATTTCTGTGTCCAGACTGAATATATGCATATGCCATCTTTCTACACTATTGTCTCGAACACTAGTTATTGTATGCTCTGTTGTCTCTTAAGGATTTGTTTTCAAATATCCCTCTGTACTCAGTCACATCACTCTGTTCTGTTATATCCACCGTGTTCCACCCTGGCCCATCTCGCAACTACTCATCCAATAACTTTGCCCAATTGGACAATTAAAGATCTTGTTCGATGCATTGATATCGCACTTGTAAAGAATGTACGATTATCTATGATTGTTGTATGTTTTGTAATGTTTAAACCTTTTTTATTACCTTGTCTGGTTGCACATATATGTAACAATTTAACCTAACCAGGTCCATCTTGCAAATGAGCTATGCTCAACGATGTTTCGCCTGGATAAATAAAGATTTTGATTGACTGATTGATTGCTGGAGGCTACAAGACGAGCCTGTTTCTGCAAGATTTCCACCCTGTCCAAAGTGAGGAAAGCCATACCCTGGGACGTGTCCAGCACCGCTCCAATAAACTGGAGGTGTTGGGAAGGGGCAAGTTAGGACTTGGGATGGTTGACAGTAATCCCCACTTGTGCAAAAAGGACCAGGGTAGCCAAAAGTGAAAGTTCCAACTGCTCCATCAACATGGCTGACAGGAGCCAGTCATCGAGGTACATAGATACATAGACAGTGTCGGCAGATAAGGGCCCACCCAGTCTGCCCATTTGAGCTTGTAAGTTCAGTTTATGTTTTCCTAGAAGTCTGTGGCCCCTTACCCCCGACCTCCAGAATTCCTTTATGTCTATCCCATGCATTCTTAAATCCCATGATTGTTTCAGCCCCCACCACTTCCTCTGGCAGGGTGTTCCACTTGTCCACCACCTGTTCTGTGAAGAAATTCTTCCTCACATTTCCTCTGAATCGTCCTCCCTCCAACTTCATCCCATGCCCTCTAGTCCTGGAACATCTTTTTCGCTTAAAAATAGTGTATTACTGCACCCTGTTCCTCTCTGTAAGATACTTGTATATCTCTATCATATCCCCTCTCTCCCTCCTCTCCTCCAAGGAGTACATATTCAGTTCCTTCAACCTGTGCTCATAGGACTTGTTATGGAATCCATGTACCATCTTTGTTGCCCTCCTCTGAACCTTCTCTACCCTGTCTATGTCCTTACGTAGGTAAGGTCTCCAGAACTGTACACTGTACTCCAGATGGGGCCTCACTAGTGTCTTGTATAGTGGAATTATGATCTCCCTTTTCCTGCTGGTGATGCCCCTGCCTATGCATCCCAGCATTCTATTTGCTTTACCTGCTGCCTTGTCACACTGTTTCCCTACCTTGAGGTCATCAGAGATGATAACCCCAAGATCCCTTTCCTGCTTGGTGCATGCTATATCCTCACCCCCAACTGATATATTGTGCCAGGGTTTTTGTGCCCCATATGCATTATCTTGCACTTCTTTGCACTGAATTTCAACTGCCAAACCCCTGACCATTCTTCAAGTTTCTGCAGGTCCCTTCTCATTCTGTCTACACCCTCTGGTGTGTGTACTCTGTTACACAGCTTTGAGTCATCAGCGAACAGTGAAATTCTGCCTTCTAGGTCCTACGCAATGTCACCGATGAAGATGTTGAATAGGACTGGTCCCAGCACTGATCCCTGTGGTACCCCACTGGTCACTCTTTCCTCTGTGGAGTGACAGCCATTTACCACCACCCTCTGTGTCCTGCCACCCAGCCAGTTACCTACCCACCACACTACTGTCCTGCTCACACCCATATTCCCCAGTTTGTGCAATAGTCTTCTATGTGGCACAATGTCAAAGGCCTTGCTGAAGTCCAGATAGGCCATGTCCACTGCCCTCCCCTGATCCACCTCCCTAGTCACCCAGTCCAAAAATTCAACGAGGTTGGTCTGACATGACCATCCCCTGGTGAAACCATGCTGCCTTGGGTCCTGTAGTCCATTGACAACCAGATGTTCCACCAATCTCTCCTTCAGTAGTGCTTCCATGATCTTTCCCACTACCGAGGTGAGGCTGACTGGTCTGTAGTTTCCCGCTTCCTCTTTGTTCCCACTTTTGTATAAGGGGACTACATCTGCTGTCCTCCAGTCTTTGGGTACCTCCCCTGTTTCCAGTGATCGGCTAAACAGGATAGCCAGAGGTTCAGCCACCACCTCTCTTAGTTCTTTAAGGACCCTGGGGTGCACCCCATCTGGCCCCATTGCTTTATCAACTCTTACTTCCAGTTCCTTCAGGACCCTTTCTCGAGTAAAGGGACTTGTATCCATTTCTGCACCATTCTCACCACTTGTACTCCCTTCGAGACCCATACCCTCCTCTTCCTCAGTAAAGACTGAGCAGAAATACCTGTTCAATATGTCAGCTTTACTGTTGTCATCCTCCATGTGGCCCCCATCCTCCCCCTTCAGTCTCACTACCCCTCCCTTTGCCTTTCTTTTTTCACTTATGTACCTGTAAAAGGTTTTGTCCCCTCTACCCACTGATTTTGCCATGTGTTCTTCTGTCTGAGCTTTGGCTTCCCTTACTGACCTCCCTGCCTCCCTTTGCTTCTCCTGGTACTTCTCCCTATCCCCTTCTGCCTGTGTCTTTTTGTATTGCCTGAATGCAATCCTTTTGGCTTTCACTTTCTTTGCTACCTCTTTGGAAAACCATAATGGTATCCTCTTCCTTTTCCTCTTGCTAACCTGCTTAATGCATAATTCTGTTGCTCTTGTAATCCCATTTTAAATACCCCACTGTTCCTCAACCCTGATTCCTGCCCCATTCCCTTAATGCCTCTTTCAAGTATCTCCCCATTTTCCCAAAGTCTGCCCCCCTAAAATCCAGGATACGTGTTTTTGTGTGCTTTGGTTCTGCTCTTTCTGTGATTTCAAACCACAATGACTGGTGGTCACTGTTCCCCAGGTGCTCCCCCACTGTTACCCCCATCACACTGTCCCTGTTTGTGAGCACAAGGTCCAGTATTGCCTTCTGCCGAGTTGGTTCCATGACCAGTTGCTTGAGGAAGGCACCTGAAGGAGTCCAGAATAAATCTGCTCCTAGTTGATGCTGCTGCTGGGATGCTCCAGTCCACGTCTGAATATTGAAGTCTCCAACCAGTACTACCTCACCCCTGTCTGCCATCCTTTGGATGGCTAGCATCAGCTCCCTATCTGTTTCTTCCTCCTGGGCTGGTGGTCTATAGACCACACCTGTGCGGATGGCCGGCCCCATTTTCCTTTCCGGCTTAACCCACAGTTATCTCTCCATTTTGTTCCTCCTGGATCTCTGTGGCCCTTATGTCATTTTTCACATACAGTGCCACTCCTCCTCCCTTTTTACCTGCCCCTTCTGAATATGTTGTAGTCCGATATGGCCATCTCCCAGTTGTGGTTATCATTACACCAGGTTTCTGTGATGGCCACAATGTCCAGCTCTGACTGCACCATGACAGCCTCCAGATCTTCCATCTTGTTGCTAAGGCTCCTGGCATTGGCACACATGGCTTTCCACGATTTGACCTCCCTAGACTGTTTCGCTGTTCTACTCCAGCCCCTTCCTTGGTTGTCCTTTATCCCTGGTTCTCCTTGCTATCTGCCTTTCTGCTGAATTTTGCCCCTTTCTGCCGAGCCACCTCTTGGACGCTAATCTCCATCTTTTGCACACTGCTTTGTAGAGACAGCCACTCCTCCGGTTCACTGGTTCCACTGCTAGCTGTGGGGGGTGAGCAAGTAGGTACCCTTCTTGCTGGCCTGCCACCCCCCTTTGCTAGTTTAAATGCTTGTCAATGTAGCATTTAAACTTACCATTGAGTGCTTGGATTCCCCTCCAGGATGGATGCAGGCCATCAGGCTTGAACAAACCTCCATCCCTCCAGGTGGGTCCCCAGTCACCAATGAATACAAGCCCTTCCTCACAGCACCAGTTCTTCAACCATGAGTTAAAGTTCCTGGTGCAGGCACCCCTATGCTCTCCCTTGCCTCTCGCAGGTAGTACTTCTGAGAAAGTGACATAAGTAGCTACTTGCTTGAGACCCCTCCCCAATTTCCTAAACTCTTCCTGAACTTTCTTTGGCTCCCCATTTGCCAGGTCATTAGTACCTAGGTGGATAATGACATCTAGCTCACCCTCCCGTCTTGCCTTCCCAGTGATCCCCAGGATCTTCCTTCCATCCCTCCATGCCGTGGCACCTGGTAGGCACCTCACCTCCCTGTCATCCCCCTCCTGTGTTCCTAGCTGGACCCCTCTTATGATGGAGTCCCCCACCAGGATTTGCTTCCTCCTCCTCTGGGGTCCACTGCTCTCCCTGCAGAGGTCACCTCCTTGGCTAACCTCCACATCCTTTCCTTCCACTTCTCTGGATACCTCTATTTGTTTGTCCCCGTTTGCCAGTGTGGCATATGAGTTCTTGAGTGGAATAGGATCCGTGATGTGCCTCTGCCTGACTGCTCTAACCCTCCCTGAGCCCACTGTCATCCAAGTGCTCCTCATTCTCGGTATCCTTTGAGGCAGCTGTATTGGACTGGGTGGTCTCTGGATAGGGGTGATGGTACTCCTGACCCAGTTTACTTCCGCTCTGAGTCTGGCTACCTCATCCCGCAGTCCAGAGAGATGCATGCAGATAGGGCAGCACCTCAGTGTCCAGAAGGTCTGCCTGAATATGGCTGCCCCACAGCCACTGCATTGCACCACTCCCCACATTATACTGCAATTCCACTACTTGTCTCTTACTGAAGCTCTCCTAGTTCCCTGTCCTAAAAATCCTGCCACTGATCCTCAGACACTTTTCTTTTTAAAAAAAGAAAATAAACCAATAAATAAATAAATGAGTCAAAACACTTGTCGTGCTGAGGGTGGGCTTCTTCCCCCTTATGCCCCTCCTACTCCACACCCCTTACTATCCCCTGTGTTTAGCTCCTGTCAATCAGATTTAACAGCGCATATAATTAAGAGTTGGGGGAAGGGGGGGCGAAAATTTGCAGCAATGAAAGACAGCAAAGAAATACACCACCACTACGTTTTAAATTTTCAACAGCCCAAAAACAATTCTAAGTAAAGACAGCAAATAAATTACAGTGTCACTAAAAGCCTACAATCTAAGTTTAAAAGAAAAATAGCAATTACCAGTTACTGTAAAGCACTGAACTGAATAGGTTTCCTTCCCCTTTTGGCTTCTTCTGAGAAAAGAAAACTCACTTGCTACCTCAACTCTGACTACCTCCAGTTATCACGTAGCTGAGGTCAGAGGCCAGGCAATTAACACCCCTCACCCAAACTACAGGGCAAGTCAGACAAGCCAAGACTAAATTTGCAGCAATGAAAGACAGCAAAGAAGTACACCACCACTACGTTTTAAATTTTCAACAGCCCAAAAACAATTCTAAGTAAAAACAGCAAATAAATTACAGTGTCACTAAAAGCACACAATCTAAGTTTAAAAGAAAAATAGCAATTACCAGTTACTGTGAAGCACTGAATTGAATATGTTTCCTTCCCCTTCTGGCAACACACAATGGCCCTGGCACCCCAGGGCCGCCGCCACTGCCACAAGACATTTGGTAAAAACTACAGGGTGCCAAGAACAGGCCAAAGGGGAGGGCTTTGAACTAGTAATGCTCCCCCTGAAAGGCCAACCTGAAGTAGCGGCGATGGGCTTGAAAAACTGGGATATGCAGATAAGCATCCTGCATATCCAGAGCACAGAGCCACTATCCCTTGTGCTGCAGGGGCAGCAGACCTGGGAAGGTCAGCATTCAAAATCATTTGTACTTTACGTACTGGTTTGGAGCGCTAAGGTCCAAGATGGAAGCAGATCTCCCATCTTCTTTGGGACAAGGAAGAAGTGGAAGTAATACCCCTTTTCTACCTGGTTTGATGGAATAGGCTCTACCGCCTCCTTGTGCAGAAGAGCCTTGATTTCTTCCCTTAAGAGGGGAATGTGCGCCCTTGGAGGCTTGTCTGGGGGTTTCTTGCGGAACTCCAGAGTGTGGCCTTGTCTGATCAACTGAAGGACCCATGAGTCTGTAGTGACTGCCTCCCATCCTGGCAGGTGACTGGCAAACCTTCCACCCACTGGCTCCCCCAACGGAAGAGGGGGTGGGTGGGCTGTGAGTCAAGAGATGGAGGGTGGGATGGGGAGAACTACCAATTAAGCTCTCTGAGCTTTGGCTGGAGGGGTGGCTAAGGCTGAAGGTGCCTGATGCTTGGCCTGATGTCTGGCTGTATGCTGCTATTTCGTCTGCCGCTTGGTCTGGCGACGAAAAGTCTGTCTGGCCTTGGATCTGGAGTGGTACATAGTGCGAACTGACCTCAGGGCCTTGCCCTTATCCTGGAGGCTAGTAATGATATCCTGGGCATCCCCCCAAACAGGACAGAGACCCTAAAGGGGGGCATCCTGGACAGACGCCTGGACATCGGATGCCAAGCCTCACACACTGAGCCAGGAAAATCTCCTAAGACAGATCGTTGTAGCAGTGTCCCTGGCTGAGGTGGCCCTCAGAGAGTGGCAACAGATGACTGTGGCTGACCGGATAGTGTCAGCCAATACAGTCTTGGACTCTGAGTCCAGCATGGCCTCAATGACGGGCTCCAACTGGTGGAACAGTGACTTCTGATACACCAGCATGTGTGCCACATAGTTCAGGGCATGCATGGTGAGAGTGGAGGAAGAATAAAACTTTCTCCAAAACTGATCGAGCTACCTTGACTCCTTGTCAGGAAGAGAGGTGCTCACATGCCTGGGCTTGGTGAACCTGTCATGGGCCGCCGTAATGACCAAGTCAGCCTTAGGGTAGACGCTGAGGTGATCCTTTCCAGCAGGAGACCTATAGGTCCTGTCAGCCATCTTCGCCACAGTCAGAATAGAGGAAGGCATCATCCATACAGTGGAGGCCAATTCCTTGTGAGGCTCCAGCCACAGAGAAGTGAGGACAGGAGCAGTCTTCTGAATGTCCAAGTGTTCAGCCAGTCTCTGACGTTTGGGGTCCTGAGCATCGGACTTCAATCTGTAGGCCTCCGCGATTTGTTTCAGGAGGTCTGAGAAAGAAGGGTCCTCCAGAGGCAATTTGGGAGACTTCTTCGGCTTTGGTTCTTCCATGGGGGGGATGGGGGGGTCTCAAACCCCAAAGCCAAGGAGGAAGACCCGGACTTGGATTCTGAGCTGATAGACCGACATCCAGTTGAGAGTCATCCGGAGTCCTAGGTGGAACACTGCCCGACGCCAGGGCTGATGGAGGAGCTTTCATCAGGCCCGATGTACACTGACGCAGTTCCGGTTGGGAAGCAGATCTGGGAGGATGATCTGGGCGAGCCCGGTGGAAAGTCCTCGCCTGGTGCCGGCTGTCCAGGTTTAAGACCGGCTGAGATTTGGTCTCAGATCACCAAGATTAAAGGACGCCCCTAAAACTCGCCCAAGGTTGGCGGAGGAGGTGGAGTTGCTGGTAAACCTGCTGAAACCCCAAAGGGTACCCTGTCATCTGGTATCCCGGTGTATGAAACCCGGGCGTCTGGTAACCAGATGAAGGGTAGGAAGAAGTGTACCCCAACTTCGAGAAGCCCATCTGGTAGCCTGGTGGAGGATACCCTGGAACCTGATGAATGGGCAGGTAACTGGTCAAAGGGTAGCCCAACGGAGGCCCCGGAAGAGGGTCTGTGGGGGCAGACGTGAGACCCCGAGGCCTGAAGTTTGGACCAAAAGGGTCTGAAGGAGCAGAGTCAGGCACGGGGCTGGCAAGAGGGAAGGCTGGTGACAGTGCTGACGGCCCCACTGGAAGAACCAAAAGGGGGGGCATCTAAAGCCCCGTTAGGTCTTGGGTGAACCAGGAACTATGGCACCAACTGGATGACCCCCGTCCTCTGGCTCCCGCTGGTCTTGGGAGGGTGGAGGGGGCTCCACAATGAGAGGAGGGGTATCTCCATGGGCAGAACCCACCGGAGAGTGCTGCTTAGGGTCCAGCAGTCGGCTCTCGTCTGGCCAGATGTTGTTGGGGCTCGCGCCGGAGCCTGACGTGAGTGTAACGGTCAGGCAGTTGTCAGAGGTTCCGACGACCGGCTTTATGACCTTGGCCGGGCGGGGTCCAGTGTCCCGTGTCCCCGGAGCCCGACTTATTGGCCCGGCCGCTCACCGGGTCAGACGAGAGACCTATCGGCCCCGCCAGCCTGCTTAGACCCAGAGGTGCAGAGGAGTCTAAGAGAGGCGGAAGCCTTTGACTCGGCAGAGGCGCCCGCAGCCACTGTAACCAGTGGCAACGGGGAACCAAGGGCTGCTTCAGGGAAGGTGGGGCAGACTTGGAAGTAGCGGCAGACTTCCTGGAGAAAGAGAAAGAAGGCCGCTACTCATCCGAGGGGCCCAAGGGTGGCCGCGGGTGAGAGGGGAGACCACTCCCGGTCCCGATGCTTCTCTTTGTCCCTCTTCTTCTTGTGTTTCTGGGAATCAGTTGACGAGAGAGAAGTACTCCTTAGCTTTTGCAGCTCTTTCTCCATGGATGCCATTCTTCTTTTTCAGCAGATGGGCTTCGAGGGCCTGTTGGCAATGCTTCCGTGTGGCCTCGTTGAAGCTGGAACAAGCCTCACAATCCTCAACCTTGTGCTCCAGGCTTAAACAGAAGAGGCAGAGAGAATGAGATCTTTGAGCGGCAACTGTGTGCCACAGGAATCACAATTATTTTTACGAAACTCGGCAGAAGATGGCGAAGACGTGCACAAATAGAAGAATTCTAACAAAAAACAAGAAAACACGGATACTCATCTGAAAACGGCGTTCCAACTGCAGCGACAATCTCCGCGAGGTCCGACGTACTCAGATCAATGGTGGGAAAGAACTAGAAGGCGGACACTATATAGTGTCACAATGACACTAGTCACGTGATGTCGGGTAGGCGGTTCCCCGTCAGACACTGCTAGTTAAATTTTTCTGTGTGGTCCTGATGTGGGGGAGGGGAGAGACACGAGTCCTCAAGGTGATTACCTAATGCAAGAGCCCTCAAGTAAGATCAGCCTTTAGACAGTACAAAAAAAAAAAACACATGAGGAGGATGTACCAGGAGAGGCGGGGAAGGAAGTCAGGAGGGCAAAAGCAGTAATAGAGGAAAGGATAGCTAAATCGATCAAGAGGGGGGATAAAACATTTTTCAGACACACTGGGGAAAGGAAGAAGGCCAGGGGAGGGGTAATCAGGCTACTGGGAGGAGGGGCCTCCGTGTAGGAGGATGGCCAAAAGGATGGCATATTGAACAAATACTTCCTGTCTTCACAGAGGAAGTGGTAGAAATAGGCCTGAATTACAAAACGAGGGCATGAGGGGTAGAGAAATAAGACATTAGTCCCTTCACTGCGGACAGGGTCCTAAAGGAATTATCCAAGTTTATTTGTTTTTGGTTACTGGGTAGGTGCGCTAGACATAAAAAATGCCTATTTTCAGGCATGACCCGGGAGAGTACAAAGAAAATACAATTACAGTCCATACAGAGTAAATAGAGTACAATAAATACACAACAATCTTCATAATCAGTAGGATATATAACAGTAAATACAAAAATCAGGGGATAGGGTCATATAATAGTAGAGAACAATAACAATAGTAACATTATAAAATTCATGTAAAAAAATGCTAATAGGTAATACCTGCTAAAAACCAAGAGAAAGGCAGTAAGGCAGTTAAATCCTCTAGCAGAAGAAGGAGAGACTAGAAGTTAGGTAGAGTCTGAGCGTAGAGATTGACAAGAGCTGAAGTAGACATCAAGTAGTTAAGTGCATGGAGCAGGGAAGGCAACATGTTAAAGAGTGCCAGTGTGTTCAGGGGGAATGGAAGCAGAAGCAAACATTAGACTGTAGTAGATGATTCCTGAGGCAGTGTTTAAAACTGGCATGAGTATGGGCGAGACGAAAAAATTACTCACCTTAGTAATGTTGTTTCTTCTAATGGAGTCTTGCTATATTACAGACATTAGCAGTTTGATCCAGCTCTAGAACTGCCCCGGAGTGAAATGGTTAAAACCATTCCAAAACAGAATTTTGGCACGAGAGCAGCTCTATCTGTGTCATTTCAAACTTGAACTGTCGGATCTTTACGAGCCAAACTCACTAAGGTCTGTGTGGAAGCTGTAACCTACACTAGCCAAATGGCTACCTAAATAATAACAACCATTGATGGTCCCAACACCCAAGACTCAAGTCAGGGGACCATAAATACTAACACCATTCTAATAATATGAAAATGGAACATAAGTATAATAAAACACACACACGCATACATACACACCCCAAAGTCCCAAAGGGGACAAAATGCTAACAGGGCATAAGTAGTACCCACACTAAGTTGCCCGCACCCCACCAAGTAGAGGTTCTGGAGAGGGGCAGGTTGGGAAGTTCATAATATAGCAAGACTCATTAGAAGAAACAACATTACTCAGGTGAGTATTTTTTCTTCAAACAACATGAAGTCTTGCTATATTATAGACATTAGCAGAATACACAGCAGTACCTCCATGGAGGAGGGACAGAACCTACTTAGGAATAGGCTCGAAGAACAGCTGTGCCAAACCGGCATCTCTCTTGGCCTGGACATCCAGGGAGTAATGCTTGGTAAAGGTGTACCGCTTTCCAAGTAGCAGCCTGGCAAATCTCTAATAAGGGATATCTCTGGCAGCAGCTAGAGCGCAGCTGTACCCCTGGTAGAATGAGCCCTCAAACCAGGGGGATCTGCCCACTTTCTGATAACAAAATTGGATACAAGAGACAATCCACCTGGCTACTGATCTCTTGGTGGCAGGTTTGCCTTTCCCAACTTCACCATAGGTAAAGAAAAATTGGAGGGATTCGAACCTGTGACCTTTGGTACGCTCTATATAATAACTAAGAGCTCTCTTAACATCCAGGCTGTGCAACCTCCTCTCACCGAAGAGGAGTGATCAGTGAAAAATACTGGAAGGAGATAGATTGATTAAGATGGAAATCTGAAACCACCTTAGGCAAAAACTTTCTATTAGTCCTAAGGACTACCTTATCCCTGTGGAAAGAAATAAGTCGGTCTCCACTGACAAGGCTTGCAATTCACTTATGCGTCTGGCAGAAGTGATAGCCACTAGAAAAACAGTTTTCCAAGTTAGGAACTTAAGCTCTGCAGAGACAGAGGTTCAAAGGGGTTGCATTAACTGGGCAATGCAAACATTAAGGTCCCAAGCAGGGGCCGGTTCCGAAAGGAGGATTAGTATGGAGTAATCCCTTAAAAACTTGGAAAACACAGGATGAGAGGAAAGAGGATGACTTTCCTGCTGACACAAAAGCAGACACAGCTGCCAAATGAACTCTCAAGGTAGCTGGTCTGAGACCCAAGGAATTAAGATGTACCATGTAATCTAACAAAATGGGCAATTCAGCAGATTCTGGGGAAATATTTTTCCCAGCACACCAAATGAAAACCTTTTCCATTTAGAACTATAAGTAGACCTAGTGAAGGCTTTCTGGAAGCCTTTAGGATCTCAAGAACACCCTGAGAGAGGCGAAATCAGCAACTCGAACTCCTCAAGAGCCAGGCCTTGAGGTTGAGGGATTGAGGTCCGGATACCAAACCTTCCTGGGCACAAGTCAACAGATTGTGATTCCTGGGGAGGCACAGGGGAAGATGGACTGTCAGAGACAGAAGGAGTGGGTACCAGGGCTGCCTGGCCCAATCCGGGGCAATCAGAATCACCCTGCAAGGCTGAGATCTGATTTTGACTAGTACTTTGAACAGGAGAGGAAAGGGGGGATGAAGAACTTCCCTCCCAATCAGAAGAAGGCATCCAGGAGAACTGAGCCCAGCACTGGAGGCCTGCAACAGAACAGAGGAAGTTTGTGATTGTCTGGGGCTGCAAAAGATCTATCTGAGGATGCCCCACCTGGCAAAAACTATCCCCAGCACTTGAGGATCAGGGACCATTCGTGATGGCCATGGGAAATCCTGCTGAGGGCATCCGCTAGGATTGTCCTTCCTGGAAGATGAACTGCTATGAGGAAGTGTTCAGGAATAGGCCAGAGACCACAACTTCATTGCCTCGGTGCACAAGGCCAAGACCGAGTGCCCCGCTTGTTGATGTACCACATTGTTGTGGTGTTGTCTGTTCTGACTTGTATCACCTTGTCGTGGACAGATGCAGAAAAAGCTTGAAGAGCTAAAAAGACAGCTCTGAGTTCCAGCAAATTGATGTGGAGCAGAGATTCCTGGGGGGACCAGACTCCCTGAGTGGAAAGGTCGCCCATGTGGGCTCCCCAACCCAGAAGGGAAGCATCTGTAGTGAGAGTCAAGTCGTGAGAAGGGGAAATGAAGGGGACCCCCGCTCTTAAATTGCTCTGATCCTGCCACCACTGGAGAGCTAGGATCAAGATTCGAGTCACTGGGACCAACTTGGAAAGGGGGTCTCTTCTCTGAGACCAAAAGGTTCTCAAGTGAAACTGAATGTCTCTCATCTGAAATCTGGCTCCCTGCACAACAGCTGTGGATGCAGCCATGTGCCCCAGGAGCTGCAGAAAGTGTCTTGCTGGTCGAGAGACCTGCAGAGTGAAGGAGGAGGCCAGAGCCACTAAATTCCTTACCCTTCTGGGAAGAAAGGCTCTGGCTAGCTTTGTGTCCAATTCCTGCCCCTATAAAGGTGAGTACCTGGACTGGTTCCAGAACTGACTTTGGTAGGTTTAGCAGAAAACCCAGGGAGGTGAGAAGCTGCTAGGTGACCTGCAGGTGAGATTTTACCTGTTCTGGGACTGGCCTACAATGAGCCAGTCGTCTAGATAGGAAAAACAGCAATCCTCTGCCTCTTAAGTGAGCCACTGCCACTGCTAGACACTTTGTGAATACCCTTGGAGCAGAGGTAAGGCCAAGGGCATTGCTCTGAACTGGTAATGACCTGAGGGCAGTTGAATCTGAGGTACTTTCGATGGGATCTTCTGATTAGGACATGAAATAGGCATCCTTGAGGTCCAGGAGGCTAGCCAGTCCCTGGCCTTAGGGAAGGTAAAATCATTGCCAGAGTTACCATTTTGAACTTTGGTTCCAAAAGATGCTTGTTCAGATATCTGAGATCTAAAATGGGCCGCCATTCTCCTGTCTTTTTGGGGTAAGGAAGTATCTGGAATACAGACCCCTGCCCTGATGCAGGGAGGAACCTTTCTACTGCTCTGAGAGCTAACAGGATGAGACCTCTGTTTCCAGAGCGAGGGTCTCTGAAGCACTTGCAGGTAGAAAAGTCTGCTTCTCAACTTGGGAAACTTTGAAGCTGAGAACCAGACCCTGGCTTACTACTTCCAGAACCCACTTGTCTGAGGTTAAAGAAGCCCAATTCTGACTGAAGTAAGCCAGCCTGCCCCCACTGGTACAGGAGAGTGGCCCTGGGCACCCCATCAGGGTGCCTGTTTCATGGAGCTTTAGGCTGGGGGTGGGAGCAGGTCTGCCCACCCTTCATCTGCCCTGCCTCTGAAGAAGCCCCTCTGAGCATAGGCAGAGGAGGCCTGAGTCTGGTAGAAAGGCCTGTGAAAAGGCCTACCCCTACCCTGGGGCATGCCTTTGAGGAGTGGCTTGCCTCCTTAGCCTGGGCACTCTTGTAAGTAGTCCTATATTCATCCATCTTCTTCATGTAATTCTCTGTCTGCTCTCCAAACAGAGAATTTCCCACCACAGGAAAATCCATAGCCTTAGTCTGGGTATCCTGTGACAAACTAGTACACCTGAGCCAGGCCAACCTACAAAAAGCTACAGATGTGGCCATGACCCTAGAGGAAACATCATTAACATCCACAGCAGCATGAAACTGAACCTTAGAGGCTTCAATGCCATCAGCAGCCACCTGTTCTAGTTCACTAGCCAGCTGGCCATGGGCCTGCTTGGCCAATTGCATAACAGTATCCCATCTAGATTTCTGATACCTAGCTACATAAGCCATATAATTTGCTTGCCTGAGTCCCAGAGAGGCTGCCATATACTGCTTTTTTGCCATGGCATCAATCTTCCTGGAATCCTTGTCAGGAGGATGTGAAGCCAAGGGAATATTAGCTTTATCGCATGCAGCAGCCTGAACTACCCCAACATGACTGCATTGCTGAGAAAGGAATTCTGTATCAGGGCCTGACAATGTATACCTTCTGTCCATCTTTTTATCTACAGGAGGCACAGAATTAGGAGCTTTTAAAATTTTAATTGTTTGTTTCCTAAAAGACTTATGTAAAGGAATAGACAATCTCTAGACTCTGGAATATCCACCATTTCTACAAAATCAGGCTCCTCTTGCTCATCCACAGCCTCTTCTAAAGGAAGCTGGAGGTTTCAAGCAACTTTTTATAAAACATAAAATGAGATGGGGACTCAGACAGCTTAGGAGAGATTCTAAAGGTCTGTCTGGGGAGATGTCCGTTCAATGGTCACACCCAGACCTTCCCAGCCACATTCATACTGTTCATAATCCTCCTCCCCGGTTCATAAATTCCTCAATATCATAATCCTGAACCACTGGGACGGACGAACCGACCTTTACCAGATAGTGGTGGTTCGGACGGACCCTGAGACAGTGACTGGACAATTTGTATGGCTTTGCTATCTCTGCAGCAGTTGGAGAAGGAATTTTGGACTCCAGACCTGCTGATTTTCTTGTTTTCTTTACTGGAATTGGTTCCTCAGAACCAGCTTTTCTTTTGCCGAGGAAGTCTGGCCCTGGTCAGGGGCACTCCCTCTGGTTCGGTTGGCACGAACCGGCTGGCCATCTGGGTCAGCGGACTTTTTGGCCTCTCGTCCCCTGAGACTGCCCAATCTTTTTCCAGGGTGGTTGCAGGAAATTCTTACATACCTGGCAGTCTGACTGAGGTGGTCAAACCCCAGACAATAAACACATATGGTGTGTGGGTCAGCCTTGGCAAAGACTTCCCCAAACATCACAGTGTTGAAACCCAGTGGGCCCGGTTTTCTTTTGGGTTCTCAGACATAATGCCAGCTTCAACCAAAACTTGCCCTTTTAACGCAGTGCTAGGTAAAGACACTCCTTATCGGTTCCTAACCGTGTCACGGGTATTGGAAAAACGTAATAAACCGGGTTTTTAGAACCGATAAGAACCGGAACCGCACTCTAAAATAGTAACTTTTAGTTTTAAATGAGTTTTAAACCCACTGATCGGTTCAAAACCGAACCGATAACTACAAGTTCCACACAGACAAAACCTTAATTTACTTACGGTTACCACAGATAGAGCTTGAACCGAACGGTTTTATGGTTAAATAAACTATTCTCAGTTAAATCCAACCGAGAAAACATTTAAACAGAGAAATGAACCGAGCAGAAGGAGAAATCTCCGGAGCGACTGTTCACTGATGAGTAAAGAATCTGACAGTTCAAGTTTGAAATGACACAGATAGAGCTGCTCTCGTGCCAAAATTCTATTTTGGAATGGTTTTAACCATTTCACTCCGGGGCAGTTCTAGAGCTGGATCAAACTGCTAATGTCTGTAATATAGCAAGACTTCATGTTGTTTGAAAAATATTTGTGGGCAAGGAGTTCCATTTAGCAGAGATTAGGTGAGGGAAAGCTTGTGTTCCCATGGCTGTTTTACATTACATTTAGGTACATGTAGTGGCCTCTGATCCCCGGAGCGGAGGGCATAGTGAGGGTTCTGAGGAGTTAGTAGCAGAGCTAGAAAAGGGGGACACCAGACAGCAATATATTATCAATCAGGACACCAAGAGAGTAGATACGGTAGACCATTAAGAGTGGACAAGGCCAAGGGCCCTGATGCAGTGCACCCAGCCTGCGGAGAGAGCTCAGAAAAGTACTGGCTGAGCCCCTGGTCGCCCTGTTCAAACGGTCTTTGGAAACTGAGGTGCTGGATGACTGGAGGAGAGCTGATGTCGTCACACTTCACAAAGGGTGTAGTAGGGAGGGGCCAGGAAATTACAGGCCGGCCAGCCAAACTTCAGTAGTTGACAAGGTAATGAAATCCCTCCTAAAGGAAAGAACTGAAGAATACCTCGAGACCAGCGGACTGCAGGACCAAAGACAGCATAGGTTCAATGGGGGGAGGTCCTGTTAGATCAACCTGATAAGAATTCTCTGACGGGGTAACCAGGGTTTTGGACAAGGGCAGGGTGGTGGATATGGCCTATCTAGATTCAGCAAGGCCTTTTGACACCGTCCCACATTAAAGACTGGTAATGAAACTGAGCAGCCTGGGGGTGGGGCCTAAAATCGTAAAATGGATGGAAAATTGACTTAGGGATAGGAGCCAAAGAGTGGTGGCAAACGAGGTGCGACAGGGTTGAATAAGGCCCTTCTCCATTTGTTATGCAGAAAGAGTTTAAATGCAAAGGTCTATTCTATCCTCTCCTTTTCTGTCTCTTCTCTGTCTGGTTGCGCAACCAAATTTTCTTGTGAGAAATAGGAACTGATCACTCCGACGGTTTCGCAAGTTTCTGCCTCTCACTATCTCTTTGCCTTCCCTTGCTATTTGTGTCTTTTCTTCCCCGTTGCATATCTGCAGTTATAAAAAATATATGTGAATCGCTGTGTAAAATTGTATATGATACTGGGATCCCTTTGTTTAAAACTGTATATAGTTATACTGTTGAAATGATTGCAAAGCTAAAACTCTATATACAGTAGTTATACTGTTGAACTGATTCCAGAAAGCTATTTGGAACTCAAGGGGTTAAACTGAGATGCTGGTGTGCAAACTTTACAAAGCTGTCAACAAGAGGTCTGTTCTGGGCCATTATGTTCCTTTTGCTGCACCTGCATGAACATTGGAAACTGTCAAGAACGAGAGAGAGAGAGAGAGACCGAGATCTGAACTGAGATGAAACACTCAGTAGGAGGACAATTTTCTCTGTAATGCCTCTGTAAATAGCTATACTGAACAAATTTTTATATTTTATTTTGCTGTTACTGAGAAAAATAAAATGCTATTTGTGAATTTTGAAACTGACCATGGTTTTCCTAAGCTTCCTGACCTGTGCCTTGATGACACAGGGTACTCTCCAAGAAGGGGAGGGTGACTAGCGTGGTACCACAGGGATCAGTGTTGGGTCCTGTACTCTTTAATATCTACATTAGTAACATGGCACAGGGACTAGGAAGGAGGGTATGCCTGCTTGCAGATGATACAAAGATCTGCAACAGGGTTGACACATGGGGGTGGGATGGAAAGGATAAGGGAGGACCTAGAAAAGTTAGAAGGGTAAACAAGAAGGTTGCAGCTGCAATTCTATGCAAAGAAGTGCAAGGTTATGCACCTGGGGCACACAAACCCGGGGGCAGAGTACACACTTGGGGGAGAGGTACTAGAAGTCATAAGGACAAGAGAGAGACCTGGGGGTGGTGTAGTAGTGTGGGAAGGCAGTGGGAAAGGCAAACTAAATGACTGGATTCATAGGGAGGGGTATCACCAACAGAAGGAGGGAGGTAATACTTCCCACGTATACTTAGCTTCTGAGGCCACACCTTGAGTACTGTGTGCAGTTCTGGAGGCCCCATATGCGTAAGGACAGGGACAGGATGGAGACAGTGCAGACGAGAGCAAATAAAATGCTGCACGGCCTGCATCAGAAGACCTATGAAGAGAGGCTTAAGAAACTAAACTGCCTGTACTCCTTGGAGCTCATGAGGAGGCGGGGGGGGGGGGGTATGACAGACATTCAAGTATCTCAAGGGAATAAACAAGGTACAGAAGGAGAGTATTTTCCAGAGAAAAGGATGTTCTAAGACTAGGGGTCACAATATGAAGTTGGTGGGGGTAGGCTCAGGGTAGTGTGAGGAAGTTCTTCCACATGGAAAGGGTAGTAGACAACTGGAACAGCCTCCCAGCAGAGGTGGTGGGGGCAAATACAGTCACAGAGTGCGCATGGGATAAGCACATGGGTATCATGGAATAAGCACGTGGGTATTTTACAGTGGGCAGGAAGGGGGGAGGAGTGGCTCTTTATGTTAAAGAAAACATCAAGGCTCAAGAAATTCAAGGAGAACTGGGAAGAGGGGAGATACTGTGGGATACACTTGAAAGACGTAAGGGAAGAAAAAATTACTCACCTTAGTAATGTTTCTTCTAATGGAGTCTTGCTATATTATGACATATGCAGTATAACCCCAGGTTAGAACTGCTCCGGAGGTGAAAGAGTTAACTTTCCATGCAGGGCATAGAACCTTGAGCCGAGCTCGGTTGAACACTCTGTCTGTTGTAGCTCAAACTTAAACTGTCAGATCTTTACGAGCAAAAACTCACTAAGGTTCTGTGTGGAAGCCGTAAACCTACACCAGCCCACTGGCTACTAGCTACAAAAACACATTTTTGTTCTTGATCCCAAAACAAAGACTCAAGTCAGAGTTCAAGAAAGAAAAATAAAGCATAACACCTAAGCACCCTAAGAAAGGTGAAAATAAAGTGGGCATCTATGAAGTGCCAACATTGCACTGCCACCCACATCCCAAAAATAGAGGTTCTGAGAGGGGCAGGCTTGGGAGGTCATAATATAGCAAGACTCCATTAGAAGAAACAACATTACTATGGTGAGTAATTTTTTCTTCAAACAACATGAAGTCTTGTTATATTATGACATATGCAGATTACACAGCAGTACCTCCATGGAGGAGGGACATAATCTACTTAGGAAACAGGCTCTGAAGCACAGCTGTGCCAAATCGAGCATCACTCCTAGCCTGGATATCCAGGGAGTAATGCTTAGTAAAAGTGTGAACTGTTTTCCAGGTAGCTGCTTGACATATCTCTAGGATAGGGATGTCCCTGGCAGCAGCCAGAGCGCAGCTGTACCTCTGGTAGAGTGAGCCCTCAGGCCTGAGGGAGGAATCTTACCCAGTTTTTCATAGCAAAATTGAATACAAGAGACAACCCACCTGGCAATGGATCTTTAGTGGCAGGTTTACTTTACCAACCTCACCATAAGTGAGGAACAATTGGAGGATTCAAACCTGTGACCCTTAGTACGTTCTATATAGTAACTAAGGGCTCTTTGACATCTAAACTGGAATCTCCTCTGCAGAGGAGGAATGGTCAGTGAAGTACACAGGAAGAGACGTGGATTGATTAAGGTGGAAGTCTGAAACCACCTTAGGCAAAAAGTTTCTGTTAGTCCTGAGGACCACCTTATCTCTGTGAAAGGAGATAAAATCAGGCTCCACTGACAATGCTTGCAGCTCACTTATGCGCCTGGCAGAGGTGATGGCTACCAGAAACACAGTTTTCCATGTCAAGTACTTAAGTTCTGCTGAAGACAATGGCTCAAAAGGGGGTTGCATAAGCTGGACAATGCAAATATTAAGATCCCAAGCAGGGGCAGGGTCCCTGAACGGAGGGTTGGTGTGAAGCAACCCTTTAAAAAACTTGGAGAACACAGGGTGAGCTGAAAAAGAAGAGGGCTTACCTGCTGATAAGAAGACAGACACGGCTGCCAAGTGCACTTTTAGGGTAGCTGGTCTCAGCCCCAAAGAATTCAAATGCACCAAATAATCCAGGATCGTGGGCAAGTCAGCAGATTCTGGGGAAATATGCTTACCAGCACACCATACAGAAAATCTTTTCCATTTTGAATTACAAGTAGCCCTGGTGGAAGGCTTCCTAGAGGCCTTCAAGATATCCAATACACCTTGGGAAAGGTGTAGGTCAGCAAACTCTAACTCTTCAAGAACCATGCCTTGAGATTGAGAGATTTGAGGTTCGGATACCAAACTCTCCCCTGGGCACAGGTTAACAGGTTGTGATTCCTGGGAAGACACAAGGGAAGGTGGACTGCTAAGGACATGAGGAGTGGGTACCAGGGCTGCCTGGCCCAATCTGGAGCGATCAGGATCATCTTGCAGGGTTGAGATCTGATTTTGACTAGCACCTTGAAGAGAAGAGGGAAGGGGAAAGCATACAGAAACTTCCCTTTCCAACTGAGTAGGAAGGCATCCAGAGGGACTGAGCCCAACACTGGGGGCCTGCAGCAAAAAAGGGGACGTTGGTGATTGTCTGGAGCTGCAGAGAGATCTATCTGCAGGGTGCCCCATCTGGCAAATACTACCTCCAGTACTAGGGGATCTAGTGCCCATTCGTGATGGCCCTGGGAAATCCTGCTGAGAGCATCCGCTAGGACATTGTCCTTGCCTGGGAGGTGAACTGCCGTAAGGAAGGCGTTCAGAGAATAAGCCAGAGACCACAACTTCATTGCTTCGGTGCACAAGGCCATAGACCGAGTGCCCCCTTTCTTGTTGATGTACCACATTGTAGTGGTATTGTCTGTTCTGACCTGAACAACCTTGTTCTGAACAGATGTGGAAAAAACCTGGAGTGCTAGAAAAACTGCTCTGAGTTCCAACAAATTGATGTGGAGCAGAGATTCCTGAGGGACCACAACCCTTGGGTAGTAAGGTCGCCCATGTGAGCTCCCCACCCCAAGAGGGATGCACCTGTAGTAAGGGTCAAGGAGTGAGACTGGGGAGTGAAGGGAACCCCCTGTCTCAGATTGCTCTGGTCCTGCCACCACTGAAGTGCCTGGATCAGGGTTCGAGTCACTGTAATCAATTTGGTTAGAGGATCTGTCCTTTGAGACCAAAAGGCTCTCAAATGGAACTGGATGTCCCTCATCTGAAATCTTGCTCCCTGCACTACTGCTGTAGAAGCAGCCATGTGCCCCAGGAGCTGTAGAAAATGCCTTGCTGGTCGAGAGACCTGCAGGTTGAAAGAAGAGGCCAGAGAGACCAAAGTCCTTGCTCTTTCCAGAGGGAGGAAGGCTCTGGCTTCTTTTGTGTTCAGTTCTGCGCCTATGAAGGTGAGAAGCTGGACAGGCTCCAGAACTGACTTTGGAAGATTGAGAAGGAAACCTAGAGATGTAAGCAGTTGCTGAGTTACTTGTAGGTGTAGTCTGACCTGGTCTGGAGACTGGCCTACAATGAGCCAGTCGTCCAGATAAGGAAAGATGGCAATCTTTTGCCTTCTTAAATGAGCAACTGCTACTGCCAGGCATTTTGTGAACACCCTCGGGGCCAAGGTGAGGCCGAAGGGCATTGCTCTGAACTGGTAATGGCCTGAGGGCAGTTCGAATCTGAGGTACTTTCGATGGGAGCTTCTGATGGGAACATGGAAGTAGGCATCCTTGAGGTCCAGGGAGGTTAGCCAGCCCCTGGCCTTAGAGAGGTAAAATAATTCCCACACCATTTTGAACTTTGGTTTTAAAGGTGCTTGTTTAGATACCTGAGATCCAGGATGGGCCGCCATTCTCCTGTCTTTTTTGGGGTAAGGAAGTACCTGGAGTACAACCCTTTGTCCTGGTGTAGGGGTGGAACCCTTTCCACAGCTCTGAGAGCCAGGAGGGAAGAAACTTCTGTTTCCAGGGCAAGTGCTTCTGATGGATTTGCAGGTGGAAAGGACCTGGCTCTCATCTTCGGAAATTTTTTGAAGCTGAGAACCAGTCCCTGGCTTACTACTTACAGGACCCACTTGTCTGGCGTCAAAGACTCCAGTCCTGGACAAAGTAAGCCAGCCCTCACCGGTAGTGGAGAATCGGCCCTGGCCACCCCATCAGGAGCCTGTTTTGCAGGGGCTTGGGTTGAGGGGTAGAAGCAGGCTTACTAGAACCCCTTCTGCCTCTTCCTCTAAAGAACCCCCTCTGGGCATAAGTAGAAGAGGAGGCCTGGGCTTGGTAAAAAGGCCTATGAAAAGGCCTGCCCCTGCCCCTGACATGCTGCCTTTGAGGAGTGGCTTGCCTTTCTTTGGCCTGTGCACTCCTATAGGTGGTCCTATAATCATCCATTTTCTTCATATAATTCTCTGTCTGCTCCCCAAACAGAGAATTGCCCACAACAGGAAAATCCATAGCCTTAGACCGAGTATCCTGTGACAGGGCAGTATATCTGAGCCAGGCCATTCTGAGAGAGACACAGATGTAGCCATGACTCTTGGATGAAACATCATTAGAGTCTACTGCAGCATGAAACTGCACCTTGGATGCCTCAATACCATCCACAGCCACCTGCTCCAGCTCCCTGGCAAGCTGGTCAGAGGCCTGTTTTGCTAGGGCCAGCACAGTATCCATCTGGATTTCTGGTACCTAGCTGCAAAGCATATAATTTGCCTGTCTGAGTCCTAAAGATGCTGCCATGTACTGTTTCTTTGCCATGGCATCCATCCTCCTGGAATCCTTTTCAGGAGGATGAGAGGCTAGAGGAATATTAGCCTTGTCACAGGCTGCAGCCTGCACTACCCCCACATGGCTGCATTGCTCAGAGAGGAACTCCGTATCAGAGCCTGATAATGTATACCTCTTGTCCATCCTTTTATCAACAGGAAGGATAGAGTGAGGAGTTTTTAGAATTTTTACTGTCTGTTTCCTAAAGGATTTGTGCAAGGGAATAGACAGACTCCTAGACTCTGGAATATCCATCATTTCTACATAATCAGGCTCTTCTTGGTCATCAACAGCTTCCTCAACAGGGAGTTGGAGAGTTTCAGCAACTTTCTTATAGAACATAAAATGAGAAGGGGACTCAGATAGCCGGGGGGGACCCCTGAAGGTCTGTCTGGAGAGATGTCCGGTTCAATGGGCACATCCAGACCTTCAAAATCACATTCACTCTCCTCATACCCCTCCTCCCTTTCCTCCAGTTCATAAAAATCCTCAAAATCATTATCTTGAACCGGTGGAACCTCGAAACCGAGCGCTTCCTGATGGTGTCGGTTCGGACGAGAACCGGAAAAGACTGGACAATTTGAATAGCTTTTAGCTATTTCCTCAGCGGTTGGAGAAATAACTTTGGCTCCACACTAGCTGACTTTCTAATCCTTTAGTTGGAACCTGCCCTCAGAGCTGGCTCTTCGCTTGCCCGAGAAAGTATCGCCCTGGTCAGAGGGCACTCCTGTCTAGTTCGGGGAACCGAACCAGGCTGGCCATCCGGTCAGCTGACTTTAGCCTCCTTTCCTGAGCCTACCAACTCTCTTTCCACGGCGGCAGCAGGAAAATTCTTACAAATCTGGCAGTCTGCATTGAGGTGGTCAAACCCCAGACAATATACACAGATGGTGTGTGGGTCAGCCTTAGCAAAGGCTTCCCCACAGAGGCCACAGTGTTGAAACCCAGTGGGTCCGGTTTTTCTTTTGGGCTTCTCAGACATAGTGCCAGCCTAACCAAAACTTGCCCGTTAGTGGCAATCCGCCAAGCAAGACTCTCATCGGTTCCCAACCGTGTCACGGGTCGTGGAAAAAAACGTAATAAAATCCGTCTTTTTTAGAACCGATAAGAACCGGGAACCGCACTGTAAAGGACTAGAAAGTTAATTTAAAACCAATCTGATCGGTTCAAACCGAACCGAAAAGACGTTTACAAGTTCCACATAGAAGAATAAAAATAAGCCTATCTATTACTTACAATACCACAGACAGAGCTTGAACCGACCGATTGAGGTTTAATTTCGGTAAATAAACCGAGAATTGCACTTTTTAACCGACAAACGAACCGAACAGCAGGAGAAATCTCCGGAGCGACTGTTCAGTGAGGCGGAGTAAAGAATCTGACAGTTTAAGTTTGAGCTACAACAGACAGTGTTTTCAACCGAGCTCGCGCTCAAGGTTCCATGCCCTGCATGGAAAGTTAACTCTTTCACCTCCGGAGCAGTTCTAACCTGGGGTTATACTGCATATGTCATAATATAGCAAGACTTCATGTTGTTTGAAGATATATCTGTACAGGGGTAATATACAGACCAGCTTAAGGGGAGGAGGTAGACAAGGAGATGATGCAAGCAATACAAAGAATGCCGCATAAGGTGGGGATGTTGCTGGTCAATGATTTCAATCTACCGAACGTGGAATGGAGCATCACTGCAGCAGCAACAGCTAGGAGAAGAACATCCTGGACTCCCTACAGGGGGCATACCTTAAACAACTGGTCATAGAACCCACACATGAGATGGCACTACTGGACCTGGTGCTCACAAATGGGGACAGTGTTTCAGGGGTCACAGTGGGGGAGCAGTGATCATCGAACAATGTGGTTTGAAATAACTGAGGGGGTGGAACCAAGCCACACAAGGACAAGAATTTTTGACTTTAAGAGGGCGGATTTCCAAAGGATGGGAAAATGCCTAGAAGAAACTCTGGTCAGAGTACGGGAAAAGATGGAGGTAGAGGAGCTGTGGGTAACGATTAAAACGGACTGCAACAGCGACACAACTCTGTGTCAAACAGGTCAGCAAGGGGAAGAAAAAGAAGAGACTACTACGGTTTTCTAAGGCGGCAGCAGATAAGGTTAAAGCAAAAACAATGGCATTTACGCAATACAAAAAGACACAGAAGGAGCGAAATAGTGAAAGGTACCAGGTAAAACAAAGGGAGGCAGGGAAGGCAGTTAGGAAAGCCAAGGCACAAACGGAGGAACACATAGCAAACTCAGTGGGGGCAAAACATTTTATAGGTACATTAGTGAAAAAAGGAAGGCTGGAAGGGGGGACTTGTAAAACTGAAAGGGGAGCCTCGGCGTAGAGTAGAGAATGACCACTGGAAAGCGGATATACTGAACAAATACTTCTGTTCAGTTCTTACAAAGGAGGGGGCAGGAAATGGGCCAGTGATAAGGGCAGGAAGGGCACAGAAATGGACATAAGTCCTTTTCCAAAGGAAAGGATCCGCAGGGAACTCGAGGCAGTAAGGGCTGATAAGGTTATAGGACCAGATCGGGTACAACCCAGGATACTGAACAAGCTAAGAGACGCATCGGTAAAACCTCTGACTACCCTGTTCAACCTGTCACTGGAAACAGGGGAGGTACCCAGGGACTGGAGAAGAGCTGATGTAGTTAGTCCCGCTATACAAAAGTGGAAAGAGAGAGGAGGCAGAGAAAGTAGTTACGTAAGAACTTACCGTAACAGCAGATCTTCATGCGAGGTGCTTGCAGTAGGTATCCACATACAGGACTGACCCGCCAGGCGTCAGCACCCCATGGAAAAATTTCTAGCTAGCAGTCTCTGGCGGGGCACTACCCATACGTCAGGTGACCGACATCATGCGATGTCAGTATATAGGGGCAGTCCCCCACGCCCGCCTTCCAGTTATTTCCTGCCAAGGGCCAAAAGAGGCACGACGAGAGAGAAGAATATATTTCCCGCCATGGAAATGGAGCCAAAGAAGCTTAGGGGGATGGAGGGCGGGAAAGCAATACCTACTGCAAGAGCCTCTCTCGAAAATCTACTATTATGGTAAGTTCTTACGTAACTGTACTACTATACTTCGAGAGGGCTCTTGCCGTAGGTATTCACATACAGGACTGAGTCCCAAGCAGTCTGGAACAAGAAAAAGCACTCGGGAGGAGGAAAACTATCCATAGCATGGAACCTCCGGCTGAACAGGTCTTATGAAAGAAGACCTAGAAGCACAGCCAGCCCGAAGCCTGCTCTACGGCGAGAGGCAATGTCCAAACTGTAGTGTTTCGTAAAGATATGGACAGAAGTCCAAGTTGCGGCTGCGCAGATGTCTGCTGCTGATACATTCTTAAAACAAGCCGCAGAGGAAGCTACTCCTCTGGTGGAGTGACCTCTTGTTGTATACTTGTCGTAACAGAAAGTGATACAATGAGCCAACCATTTTGATAGGCACTGCCTAGAAACAGCATTGTCTTCTCTTCTGTGTGCAAAAGAGACAAAAAGCTGAACAGTTTTCCTGAGATCCTTAGTCCGGGTGGTGTAGTATCTCAGTATTCTGTGAGCATCCAAAGTATGCAAGAGGTACTCCCTTGATTGGAGTGTTGCGTAAAGAAAGTGGGTAGCTCAATGGATTGAGTCAGCGTAGATTCAGCCACCACCTTAGGGAGAAACTTAGGTTGGGCAAGAGAAAGGTTCGAAGTCCTCTGACGTGGCCCAAATAGAAAACAGTTTCCACTTCATGGCGTAGGTGGACGGCTTTCTGGTCTCTACCAAGATGTCTGCTACGAGCGGAGAAACTCCAAAGTGGGCTTTAGCTACGTCTGCAGAGACATGCATGTAAATTAAGGGATTTGAGACCTGGATGAACAAGGGTCTCCTGATCCTGGGTCAACAATTGTTGCGACAGAGGAAGAAGAAGTGGAAGTTCCTCAGAAAACTGTTGCAGAAGAGAGAACCAAACTTGACTGGGCGAGAATGAAGCGATGAGAATCATTCGTGCCCCCTCCAATCTGAGTTTGTTCAGGACCCCCGGGATTAAGGGAATTGGAGGGAAGGCATAAACGAACCTGTCCCTCCAAGCGAGAGACAGAGCGTCCTGCCAATAAAATGACTCGACCTGGAGCGAGCGAGCAGAAGGTAGGAAGCTTTGCGTTTTGGGGAGAGGTCTATATGAGGCTTTCCCCATTGCTAAAAAATGTTGCTTACAACTTTTGGTCCAGTTCCCATTCGTGGGCTCTGGCTGAGGACCGACTGAGTTGGTCCGCCAGCATATTTTCCACTCCCAGAACATGGACTGTCGTCAGGTGAAGGAGATGCTGGGTTGCCCAATGCCAGACCCTCATTGCTTCCTGGCACAAAGGGTAGGAACGTGATCCTCCCTGCTTGTTGAGATACCAGACTTCACACATGTTGTCTGTTTGAATGAGGAGACGACCGGGAAGGATAAGGGAGCGAAGAGCCTGAAGGGCGTAAAGAACTGCCCTCAGTTCGAGCACATTTATGTGCAGATTTTGTTCAGACTTAGACCAGCTGCCCTGAATCCTGTGAGACCCAAGATGGGCTCCCCAGCCTTCCCCGACGCGTCTGTCATCAACGTCTGGGAGGGGGGTTCAATACTGAAGTGAATTCCCTGGCACAGAGAGAAAAATAGGGTCGAAAAGTTTGAAAACTAGACTGAAAACTAACTGACAAGCGTTGAACTCTACCGCAAGGAACTTTGACAAGCCGACGGCAGGAAAGAACTGGAAGGCGGGTGTGGGGTACTGCCCCTAAATACTGACGTCGCATGACATCGGTCACCTGATGTGGGGGCGGTCCCCCGCCACAGACTGCCAGCTAGAAATGTTTCCGTGGGGTCCTGACGCCCAATGGGTCAGTCCTATATGTGAATACCTACTGCAAGAGCCCTCTCGAAGTAAGATCTACAGATCGGTCAGCCTGTACTCAGTAGTGGGAAATGTCATGGAAACATTACTAAAGAAAAGAATAGTGGAACACCTGGTTGTCAACAGTCTACAGAACCAAAGGCAGCATGGGTTTACAGGAGGGAGGTCATGCCAGACTAACCTCACTGAATTCTTCGACTGGGTAACCAAAGAGGTGGATCGGGAAACGGGGGCAGTGGATGTGGCCTACCTGGATTTCAGCAAGGTCTTTGACACCGTGACACACAGAAGGCTGTCAAACAAACCGGGGAATACAGGGGTAGGAAAGAAGGTAGTGAAGTGGGTAGAGAATTGGCTGGATAATAGTACCCAGAGGGTGGTGGTAAATGGCATTCACTCCGCAGAGGATAAAGTGATCAGTGGAGTACTACAAGGATTAGTGCTGGAGCCAGTCCTCTTTAATGTCTTTATCAGTGACATTGCAAAGGCTCTAAAACAGAAAATTTGCCTGTTTGCCAACAACACTAAACTCTGCAACAGGGTAGACACACCAGGGGGTGTGGACAGAATGAGAGGAGATCTAAAGAAGCTGGAGGATTGGTCAAGGGATCGGCAGCAAGGTTTCAACGCAAAAAAGTGCAAGATAATGCACATGGGGTACAAAAATTCAGCAGCAACATATCAACTGGGGTTGAAACAGAAAGCTCCAAGCAGGAAACAGACCTGGGGTCTTTTTCCTGCCTCTGATGACCCCAAGGTAGGTAGGCAGTGTGACAAGACAGCAGGAAAGGCAAACAGGATGCTGGGATGCATAGGCAGGGGAATCACCAGCAGAAAAAAGGGGAGTTCATAATTTCACTGTGTAGGACACTAGTGAGGACACCCCTAGAGTATTGTGTCCAGTTCTGGAGGCCTCATCTAAGTAAGGATATAGATAGGGTGGAGGTGGTTTAGAGGAGGGCAACCAAAATGGTGCAGGGTATACATCACAAACCCTATGAGGATAGGCTACAGGAATTAAATATGTACTCCTGAGAGGAGGGATATGACTGAAACATTTAAGTACCTCATAGGAAAAAATAAGGTACAGCAGAATGCTATTTTTCAAAAAAAGAGATGCTCAAGATGAAACTGGAGGGTGGAAGGTTCAAAAGGAATGGGAGGAATTACTTCTTCACAGAGAAAGTAGTGGACAGATGGAACAGCCTGCAAGCAGAGGTGCTGGGGGCAGAAACAAATACAGGTTACTCAACTGTAACAGGAGTTCTAGGAATGGTATATGTTGTTCATCCACACTGTCTGGCAGGTTCCTTGCCGCTTTAAATTTGCCGGAAGGTCTTCAAGCTGGCTCCTCCCACCCACCCGGGCGATAAAACTCTCTGCCCCATGATGCCAGATCTAGCCCGCTGGAAGCCAGGTTGTGCGTCGAAGCCAGGGAGGCCTGGTGGGTCGAGTGGATGAACAACATATACCATTCCTAGAACTCCTGTTAACCTGTATTTCTAGGGACATGGATATGTTGTTCATCCACACTGTCTAGCAGACTCCTAGCAGTTCTCCGGGAGGAGCGAGGCAAGGCGCACACCCCATACTTAGGGAATAAAGACTGGAGAACCGAGGCCCCAAAACCAGCATCCTGGCGTGACTCAAGGTTGATGTGGTAGTGGGTGATGAAGGTGTGTGCTGACTTCCAGGTAGCAGCCCTGCAGATTTCCTGGATAGGGACGTCCCTGGAAGCAGCCACCAATGAGGCGGTATGGCGGGTAGAATGAGCTCTTAACCCTCTGGGAGGCTCCATGCCCGCCAACCTATAGCAGAGATCTATGCCGGAGGTGACCCACCTGCCTATCGTCCGCTTGGCTGCAGGTCTGCCAGGTGCGGCTTCAGCGTAGGTGACAAACAGCTGGGGAACCTCTCCCCGAACTTCAGCCATCCACTCCTTGTAGAAAGCGAGCGCTCTTCTAGGGTCCAAAGTATGGAGCCTATATGCGGCCTCCGAGGTGTGATTGGGTAGAACACTGGCAGAGTCAACACCTGGTTAAGGTGAAACTCCGACACCACCTTCGAAGGAATTTCGGGTCGGGGCGCAGGACAACCTTGTCCCTGCGGAAGACCAGATAAGGAGACTTGATGGAAAGCACCTGGATCTCTCCCATCCTTCTGGCTGACGTGATAGCCACCAAGAAGGCGGTCTTCCACGACAGGTGAGAGATGTCACACCTGTGCATCAGTTCGAATGGCTTGCCCATGAGCATGGCCAATACCAGCAGTAGATCCCACGGAGGTGGAGGTTCTCGCACCGGAGGGGATATGTGCTCAAGACCTTTGAAAAAGCATCCGACCACCTTCTCCTGCGCCACCAATAGCTTCCCGCGCCCAGTAAGCAGAGATGGCTGCCAGGTGCACCTTGAGGGTCATCGACCGAAGCCCTTGCTGAGAAAGGGACCACAGGTAGTACAGAATGCTAGCCAAGGAACAGGAGGAAGGGTCCAGGCCCTTCCCTGACACCAAATGGAGAATCTCTTCCATTTAAAGGTGTAGCATTTTCTGGTTGACTCCTTACGGGAAGCCTCAACAATGTTGAGGACCTCGTCGGAAAGACACAAGGCCTGGAACTCTAGCCGCTCAGGAACCAGGCCGTCAGGTGCAGGGACTGAAGGTCCGGATGGAATACCTTCCCCTGATTGACTGAGAGCAGGTGCGGGCGGGCTGGAAGCCACCTCAGGAGCCTGGCGCTGAGACTGAGGAGATCTGGATACTAGAACTGGCGGGGCCAGTCTGGGGCTACCAGAATCACCTGCGCCTTGTCCCTCCTCGCCTTGAGAAGCACCTTGTGGATCAAGGGAAATGGGGGAAAGGCGTAAAAGAGGCCCGGGGTCCATGGCCTCGAGAAGGCATCCCCCTGCAGCGAGCCCTGCTGAGGGAGGCGGGCATGAAACAGTCTCAGCTTCGCATTCTCCCTAGAGGTAAACAGGTACACCTGAGGCATGCCCCAGTGGGAGAACAGATCTTGTACTACCTCCAGTAGGACAGACCACTCGTGGGACGCAGACCCTATCCAGCTTAGGGAATTGGCCAGAATGTTGGAGGCTCCTGCCACATGGATGGCAAGGAGATCCGCCTCCAGGCTGCGCATCACGGACCAAATGCGGAGAGCATCCCTGCACAGAGGCATGGAACACATCCCACCCTGGCGGTTTAGATAGTACATGGTCGTGGTATTGTCCGTCTGGACCTGGACCACTTGACCCCGTAGAAACGGAGCGAAGGTGGTGAGGGCTAGACGAACCGCTCAAAGCTCCAGCAGGTTGATGTGGCATCGGGACTCCCAAAGGGACCAGAGGCCGTGAGCTCTGTGCTCCCCCAGATGGGCACCCAAACCCATCAGAGAGACATAGGTCAGAGAGATCGTCGGCTCGGGGTGGACGAACGTGATGCAATCCTGCAGATATGCTGGAATGGTCCACCACTGGAGGGCGTTCCATGTCCCCTGGGTCACTGTCATTAGCTGATCCAAGGGATCAGAGTGCTGTGACCATTGGCTGGCCAGCCCACATTGAAGGGGACACATGTACCAACAGGCCTAACAGACCACACTGGTGCAAGCCGCCATGAAGCCCAGGAGGCGCAGGAAGTCCCGGGCAAGGCGCTATTGCCCAACCTGAAATGATTGGGCAAAGGAGGAAAGAACCTCGGCCCTGTCCGCCGGGAGCCGTGCTCTGGCTCAAAGAGAGTCGAGCTCTGCCCCAATGAATTGTAACACCTGCTTTGGCACGAGTTCCGACTTGGCCTCATTGATGAGGAGGCCAACTTGAGAGCAAACCTGGAGGGCCAGATCCCTGGACCACTCCACCTCCATTCCGGAGGAGGCCGCAATCAGCCAGTCGTCCAGGTAGGGGTACACCCAGACCCTTCGACGCCGCAGGAATACTGTCACCACTGCCATGCATTTGGTGAAGATCCTGGAAGCTAGGGAAAGGCCGAAGTGCATGGCCCGGAACTCGTGGAGAGATCCCTCTGCCCTGAAGCGGAGGAACCTCTGGTGGGACGGACGGATTGGGATGTGAACGAATGTGTCCTGGAGGTCCAGAGAACAGAACCACACGCCTCGTTCCAAGGATAGAATGATCTGAGCCAGAGTGACCATCCTGAAAGTTCGAGACCTTAGGAACCTGTTCAGGTCATGCAGGCCTAGAAAGGGGCGCCAGCCCCCCCCGTCTGTTTCGGGACCAGAAGTACCTGGACACAAACCCCGGGTCTGGTGGAGGATCTGCCACCTTCCTGATCACCTCTTTTTTGAGGAGCAGGGCAATGTCGGCTCGGCGAGCCGACAGAGAGGCTGCGGAACCCGTAGCCCCCCAAGGGGCGACGGCTCGGAAGGGCGGGGCCTGCTCGAACTCCAGAGGCAGGCCCTTTCCTACCACCTCCAACACCCAGCGGTCCGTGGTGATAGCGGACCAGACGGAAAGGAAGTGGCGGAGCCGTCGCTCCATGGGGAGAACCCAGGGGGGAGTGACGAGGCTGGGGGCGACACCCCTCAGCCCGTCACTGGGCAGGCTTAGAGGAGGGGCCAGCCGAGGGACCTCCTGGGCCTTTCCCTCCATGCTTCCTGTTAGAGGAAGCCGCAGGCTTGGCTTTGGGATGCCAAGCATGAGCCTGCTGGCCCTGATGCTGGTGTTGCTGGGCTGGATGTGACACAGGCGCAGAAGGGCGAAAGAACTTTTGTTGTTGACGACGGCCCTCATCCTTCTGGGCGGAGGTGACCAAGTCCAGGGTAGCGTTGGACTTTTCGATCCGCTGGAGGTGGCCTTCCACTCCAGGGCCGAACAGGTCAGTCCCCAAGAAGGGGACGTCCACCAATTTATGCTGGGTATCCGCCGTGAAGGTGGATATCCTCAGCCATGCTCTGCGGCGCATGGCCACTGCGGACGCTACTGATCTGGCACAGGAGTCTCCAATGTCCAGAGCCATTTGGAGCTGCTGTTTCGCCACCACCCTTCCCTGATCCCGCACCTGCTTGACCGTGGTCTGCAGGTCGGCCGGGCCATGAGGGATCACCTCATCCAGGGAGCCCATGAGGGTGTGGGAGAAGTGTGCCATCAGCACGGCCGAGCTGGCCTAGGGAGGATGCAGCGTACACCTTGCACCCGGCATAGTCCAGCTTTTTGGACTCCTTGTCAGGGGGCTTATCCACATCCCTAGCGTCCCCGGAACACGGGAAAACGCTATTGGTGACCAACCCCTCCGCAGAGGAGTGCTCCGAAAAACCGGACAAAGAGCCGGTAGGGACCGCATACTTCCTGGCCGAAGGCGCAGGGCAGGAAGCCAGCCGCTGCCAGAGCTCCAAGGCTAGACCAACAATGGCGTCAGCCACCGGAAAGGCCTCCGTGGGCGAATCCCCTCGGTCCAGTATCTCCATCAGGGGATACTTGGCCCGCTTGGATATGGGCTCGAGCTGCGTCCCAGTGGACTCCGAGATGAGCCAAAGCAGACCCATGAACGACGATAGACTCTCGTCCATCGACTGCCCCCCAAAGGACTCCAGGTCAAGGGGCCTGGAAAACGGAGGAGTCGTCGTCAGACTCCGAGGAGTCCATGAAGAGCTGCCTGGGGCCTGAGCCACCCTCCACCTGCCGAGGACGGTCGGGAGTGAGGGTGACCTACAACCTGTGGGGCAGGCCCTGACCCAACTGAGAGTCCTTGGTCGGCGCCCCCGATTTTGGTTGTGGAGGCGGAGGTTCCACCACAATCGGTTGGGCAGCTGGTTTCGCCAACAACCGCCCATGCTTGGGCACCTCGACTACAGCGAGGGGTTGTTTCGGCCTTTCGGGTGACAGCCACTTGATGGCCGGAGAAGGCGACAGCGTCGGCTTGTTCCCAGACAAAAGTAACTGCTGCCACATTAAGTCCTCGTAGCGTCGACGCAATTTGCGCCGAAGACTCTCCTCTTCCGAGGAGGAAGACGAGGATGAGCGGCGCTGCCGCTTACCTCGGTGCCAAGACCAAGATTGCAGATGTTGGCGGGATCAGCTGGACCGAGACAAGGTCCAAGACCGAGATCCTCAGTGTTTCCAAGTGCGGGTCTGGTAAGGAGCGGGGGACACCTGCCTTCCTCGCTCGAAGCCTTGACCGGGACTCTGGCACAGGAGGCGAGGCAAGTCTCGGTCTCCACCTGGGAAACTGGTGAAGAAGGGTCGTCGACTTCACCAGTCGACAGCCCGTCCGAAGGGTTGAGAAAAATCTCAACCGCGTCGACGGGTGTCTCGGCCGGCTGACCTGATGGGGACACCGTGAAGCCAGCAGCCTTAGCCGCAACCTCGACCGAGGCTGAGTGTCCACTGTCCGAGGAAGGGGACCTCTCCCACTCCCACGAATGTCGACGGTGGGACTTACCTTTCGAGTCCTTCTTTTTGGACCAAGAAGAGTGTCCCGATGGCCCCCTCCCTTCGAGGAAAGGGATTGGCAAAGCTCCTTAAAAGAAGCTGTGTAGGAGGATCCCAGAGAGAGCTGGATAAATGCTGCGACCAAGGAAGATGAGGATGCGGCCTGGGCCGCCTCCTCCTCGAGGGTGATCATCTGCTCGAGTTGCTCAGCCGAGCCAGCCGCCGCGGACACCACCCAACGGGCCTCCTTGGACTTCACCGGCGGGTAGCGCTTCTCCGGGCACCCAAGCTGCAACCGGGCAGTGCGGTCTTCTAGGATGTTGGCCGAAAATGATCGACATAACTCGCAGGCCTGCGGGTCGTGATCTAGGCCAAGGCAGTAGACGCACGTGGAATGCGGGTCCGTTCTGAACATCTTCTGCCCGCATGAGCACCGCCGAAATCCGGGAGTCGATTTGTCCATCGCAGCCACGAGGGAGTAATTAGACCAAAGTCTTGAAAACTTTAGAATTATTTCCAGGCGAACCGAAGAATTAAGATCCAGTCTATACGCAGAGCGTTAAGGAGGGAACCTGAGCTTCCAAGCGGTAAGAAAGATCTGGCGTCATGGGGCGGAGCCGAGAGTTTTACCACCCGGGTGGGTGGGAGGAGCCAGCTTGAAGACCTTCCGGCAAGATTTAAAGCGGCAAGGAACCTGCCAGACAGTGTGGATGAACAACATATCCACGTCCCTAGAATTACAGGTTTTAAAAATGCTCATGATACGCACAGGGGATTACTGGTAGTCGGGGCAGGAGTACAACCTAATTCTAGCAGGACATGAAAGAGCGCAGTTGTTAGAGGTACTGGGGCAGTGTAGGTGGGCTAAAGTCCCTTATCTAATGACAATTTCTATGTTTCTATGGATAATGGAGAGGGGTGTGCACCCCCCCCCTCCCCCGTAGTGGCTTGGGTAACACTATCAGGTGGATTTTGCGGGCAGACATGGTGGTGGGTCAGGCAGTCCTTGTCTGCCGACAGAATCTACCAATTACAGAAAAGGGAGCTCACCAGATTCTGAATGAAGAACACAACATTTTGGAGTTGAAGCACAATCACTCTGCTACTTGAAGTACTCCGCTATCTCCATTCAGAAGACCACAGTGTGTTTCCGTCTTTTCCCCTCCTACCGCCCCCGTATGATTTTCTCAGTGATCTCAAAACACTGCTGGCTGTTAACTGTTTAGTGATCAGGATTTTAATACTGATTCTAAGCCAATTTTATGCACACTGAACTACATTCCATCAGTCTTTTTCTCTATATCTAAAATGAGTTTCTGTGTCATTATTTTTTTCTTTTTTGGTAAGGCATAGAAAGCCTAGTTTGACATCTTCTGTGCTGTTATTTATTTCCTGTTGGAGCATTATGTAACTTTATGATAACTGACACATTTGATTCTACAGTGTACAAGAAAAAACAGGATTATTATACCCTGGAATTTTGACCAAGGTAAAGTGCACTTTTTTGCTCCTCGCTGCATGTCTTGTCTTGTGTGTGCCTGTTGTATATCAAATCATGTAATAAATAGTTGGATGTAAACCCTTGTGTCATTGTGATGATTTCAGGCGTTTCTCACTCTCCGACTCAGCCCAGGAGATTACTGAGGTGATAACAGAGCTGGCTTGCCTCCTGTCTCAGTGCTCTGTCTCCTTTCAGGGATAGGACTTTAAACAGTGCTGGCTGTTAACTCTTTAGTGGCCAGGATTTTAACCAATACTGATTCTGAGCTAAGTTTATGCACATTAAACTACACTCTATTAGTATTTTTCTCTGTAACTAAATTGAGTTTCTGTGTCTTTCTTTTTTTGTTAAGGCATAGAAGGCCTAGTTTGACAGCTTACGTGCTATTTATTTTCTCCTGGAGCATCCTGTAACTTTATGATAATTGACACATTTGGTTCTATAATGTACAAAAAAAAACTATTACCTTGAAATTCTGAGGGAAATGTCACAACCTGGGAACCCTGCATTCAAAATGCATGTAACTTTCTGCCTACACACCAGCACACCTTCTGATAACAGGAGTTAGATGTCTAACATGGGTCTGTGACAGGGTGCTGAGAGTAGGGTCCAGGTGCTGCATGCACCAGTGGGACTGTGTGTGACTGTTACTACGTACCTCTGTGTGGGGCTCGGTGACATTGGGGGATGAATGACATGGCCTGTGACATGCACACCAAATCTCCATTCAGGAATTATTTTTTTCTTACATGAGCTCAACCTAATAATATAAACTGTAAAACCAGTCACCCGTAACAGCACAAACTCAGCAGCCTACACATCCATCTGCTCTGGTAAATTCCACACAACTCTGCCAGTTTAGCACTGTAACCCCCTGCCCATCACAGCCAACGAGACCCCTACCATCATCCCAACAAATCACATTATTTTTTGCCATATGAGAACACATGTTTTTACTAAAACTGGTACTAATCCAGCCCCAGCAAGAGCAGTAACCCCTCAACAAACACTAGTGAATAGCACACAACTTTCTCCGTTTAGCATTACTACAAACGCCCATCACAGCTTACTCCCTCTCCCAGACAAAATCCCACTAAAAGTTAATTTATGTTATACGAGAACCTTACCCTTATATTAACACCCTGCGTCCGCCCAACCCACATCACATCAATACTCACCATCAACCCTGGTGAAACACACAAACCTCTCCCAATTTAGCACTGGATTGCCACATACAAGCATCACACATTCCTGCCCCCAACTTTCTCTCTCTCACCCCCCCCCCCAAAACCTCCACCCCAACCAGCTCCAAATACAGGATTAGCAAGCAGGAATTAGTGAGGAAAACTAGAGAATTGTTTAAATTAGGAACACCACAACCACCACCAGTTAAACATTGTGCTGTTTAAAAATGGAACAACAGAGACTTTCTAATAGTCCATGTTCAAGTGGCTCTGGTGGGACGCGAATGTAGGTCTCTTTTCCAGTAAAGACAAGCACAAAAAAAGGAAAAAGCAAACAACACACAAGGAGGGGAAGGAGAAGCAACAGGACCAGAACTGAAGAGAAGAGGACCATTAAAAAAATAATAAACTTCACATCGAAAGAGCTTTCAAGAGACCAAAGAAGTTTATTAGTCAAAGGACTCTCGTATGTACCCACATACTTGTGTGACAAATTTCAAACCCAATTGAACCGGCTTGTACTTTTCAGAAAAATAAATTATTTTGGTAAGAGTCAAGATCAAAGAGCATGAGAGGACAAAATTAGGTGGAAATGTACACAGGGATGGGTGAGGGAATTATGGCCATCAACCAGACTCAGACCATCTCTACAGCTGAAAAAGATCTAGCACTTTTGTCAGAACAGAACTCTAGATATGGACTACACTAACACAGAAGGTGAGTCATCTACTTCAGTCGCTTTGCACAGACCAGCTCATTCTGATCCCGTAAGTACCAAGGTCAATGGAGCAGGGAATCGTCAGGTGATCAGAGCTGGATATGGTGCTGTAAAGATGGGAGGTAGTATACCGCAGTGGTTTAAGGCTCTGAGCTGCAAATCTGGTGACATCCAGCACACCAGACCTGGGTTTGAATCCCACAGCTTCCACTTACATACTGTGTGACCCTGAGCAAGTCACTTAACTTCCCTGTGCTCCCAGGTCGCACCTGTAAAAAAGCTTTCAGCTTAGTGTGCTACTCCTGGTTAAACAACTAAAAAAAAAATAAAGATGATGGGGTTCCGAAACATCTTTCTCTCCAAAAACAAAGCATTTAATCACTCTACCTTTCTCACATCTCTGCATGAACTCAAAATGGTTACTGGCTCATAGTAATTTGGAAACAGGGACTCTAAAGACAATGGGAAGAACACCCCTCTCCCCTCAGCTAGTGGACAAACAGGGATTCAGCATGTTTGCAGTTCATTTGCATCACCAGGTAAGAAAAAAGGTTTGTCTCCCCATACGACGCACAGGGGTAATGCCAAACCTCACACAACAACTAACACACCAAAATCTGGCCAATGGAAAATCATGTACACAAATGCTCACAGCCTGGGAAATAAGATCCCAGACCTGCAGACAATAATGTCAGAGGCTAAACTGGACATAGCAGCAATTAGTGAGACGTGGTTTACCAGTAACCACACTTGGGAGACTTCAGTACCTGGCTATGTATTGTTCAGAAGAGACCGAGGTGCAAAAAGTGGGGAGGAGTGGCCCTGTATGTCAATGAAAATATCAAAGCTACAGAAATTCAGAATACAAATAAGGAGCCAGAAGAACTGTGGGCCACCCTGGAAACAGGAAATGGGACAGCCATAAGAACTGGGGTTGTCTACAGGCCCCCAGACCAGGGGGAGGACACAGACACATTACTGTTAGAAGATATACAAAACATGACAGCTAAAGGGGAGGTTCTGATAATGGGATACTTCAACATGCCGGATACAGATTGGTCAATACCAGCAGGAACATCTGCCAGAACTAGACACATAGTGGATTCCCTGCAGGGGGAGGGCCTCAAACAACTGGTACAGCAACCCACAAGAGACAGGGCTATCCTAGATCTAGTACTGACTAACAAGGAAGGGATCACAGATCCCCAGGTAGAAGGTCACCTGGGGGCCAGTGACCATCACATGGTATGGTTCAATCTGGCTACTACACCTAAATCATCCCATTCCAAGGCAAAAATATGGGACTTCAGAGGAGCTGATTTTGATAAGATGGCCAACAGAGTTAAGCTAGCCCTGGCAAAAAGAAACACAGGTGAGGGGGTACAGGCAAAGTGGGCAAGCATTAGGATGCAATATTGAGGCAACATCCCTCTGTGTTAGACAGAAAAGGAAGTGCAAAAGAAGAAGGAACCACTTTGGTTCTCAAATACAGTAGCAGAAAAGGTCAGAGCCAAAAGGCTGGCCTTCAGGAAATATAAGGGAACACAGCGGGATGAAGATAGGGAGGCATACCAAACTGCCCTAAGGGAAGCAGGGAAGGCAGTATGGCAGGCAACGTCCCAAACTGAGGAAACACTAGCACGAACAGTAAAAGAAGGTGACAAGACTTTCTACAGATACATTAATGAAAGGAGAAAGTCCAGAGGGGGTATTGCTAAGCTTAATGGAGAAAAGGGAGCATGTGAGGAGGAGGGCCCTGTAAAGGCATCTATCTTAAATAGATACTTTTGCTCAGTATTTACTGAAGAGAAGGTAGGGCAGGGCCCACAGCTCAGCATCATGGACACAGGGGGGAGGGAGGTGAGCATTACTCCCTTCACAAAAGAAAGGGTCCTACAAGAGCTTGCTAAGCTCAGGGTGGATAAGGCAATGGGACCTGATGGCATACATCCCAGGGTACTTAAGGAGCTAAAGGTGGAACTAGCAGAGCCATTAGCAGAACTGTTTAGTGAGTCTCTGAGCACAGGAGAGGTCCCAGAAGACTGGAGAAGGGCTCTTGTGATCCCGCTTCACAAGAGTGGTAGCAGGGAGGAGGCAGGAAACTACAGACCAGTCAGTCTTACCTCAGTAGTGTGCAATATTATGGAGGCACCCCTTAAGGAAAGGATAGTGCAACACCTGGAATCCATAGGGGCACAGGATCCAAGACAGCATGTGTTTACAAAAGGAAGGTCCTGTCAAACTAATCTCATAGATTTCTTTGACTGGGTAACCAGAGTGGTGGACCAAGGGGGAGCAGCTGATGTCGCCTACCTTGACTTCAGCAAAGCTTTGACACTGTTCCACATAGAAGATTGATAAATAAGCTGGGTAGGCTCGGTGGTCAGAAGTTGGTCAACTGGGTGGCAAACTGGTTGACAGGCAGAAAACAGAGAGTGGTGGTACATGGTATACAGTCAGAAGAGATGCAAGTTACAAGTGGGGTACCTCAGGGATCAGTCCTGGGGCCAGTCCTCTTCAACATCTTCATTAGTGACCTTGCAGATGGACTAGAGGGTAAGGCTTGTCTGTTTGCAGATGACACCAAGATCTGCAACAGAATAGATGATCCAGATGGGGTGGGCAGAATGAGAAGAGATCTGGATAAACTAGCAAAATGGTCAGAAGAGTGGCAACTGGGATTTAATGCAAAGAAGTGCAAAATCATGCACATAGGGAAGAGAAACCCTGAAGCCACCTATAGGTTGGGAGGGAGTCGCTAGCAGTCACAAAGGAAGAAAGAGACTTGGGCAACATCATCACTGATGACCTGAAATCATCCAAGCAGACCTCTAAAGCAGTAGGTAAGGCTGGAGGTGTTAGGGTGTATCAGTAGGGGTATCACAAGTCTGAAGAGGAGTAAAATACAGGTTACTCACCTGTAACAGGGAGTTCTAGGAATGGTATATGTTGTTCATCCACACTTATTGGCAGGTTCCTTGCCGCTTTAAATCTTGCCGAAGGTCTTCAAGCTGGCTCCTCCACACCCGGGTGGTAAAACTCTCGGTTCCACCCCATGGCCTCAGATCGGGCCGCTGGAAGCTCAGGTTGTGCGTTGAAGCCGGGAGAATTGGTCAGTGGGATGAACAACAATACCATTCCTAGAACTCCTGTTACAGGTGAGTAACCTGTATTTCTAGGGACATGGATATGTTGTTCATCCACACTTATTGGCAGACTCTAGCAGTTCTCCGGGAGGGAGGAGGCAAGCGCACACCCCAATACTTACTTGGGAAATAAGGACTGGAGAACGAGCCCCAAAACCAGCATCCCGGCGTGACTCGAGGTCGATGTGGTAATGGGTGATGAAGGTGTGTGCTGACTTCCAGGTGGCAGCCCTGCAGATTTCCTGGATAGGGACGTCCCTGGAAGCAGCCACCGATGCAGCAGTAAGACGGGTAGAATGAGCTCTTATCCCTCTGGGAGGCTCCATGCCCCCCAACTTACAGCAGCGATCTATGCAGGAGGTAACCCACCTGCCTATCATCCGCTTGGCTGCAGGTCTGCCAGGTGCGGCTTCAGCGTAGGTGACAAACAGCTGGCGAACCTCTCCCCGAATTTCAGCCGTGCGCTTCTTATAATAAGCGAGCGCCCTTCTAGGGTCCAGAGTATGGAGCCTATATTCGGCCTCCGAGGTGTGATTGGGGTAGAACACCGGCAGAGTCAGCACCTGGTTAAGGTGAAACTCCGACACCACCTTCGGAAGGAATTTCGGGTGAAGAGGACAACCTTGTCCCTGTGGAAGACCAGGTAAGAGACTCGATGAAAGCGCCTGGAGCTCTCCCATCCTTCTGGCTGACGGATAGCCACCAAGAAGGCGGTCTTCCACGACAGATGAGAGATCACACTGTGCATTGGTTCGAATGGCTTGCCCATGAGCTTTCTGCCAGTACCAGCAGTAAATCCCACGGGAGGTGGAGGTTCTCGCACCGGAGGGAAATGTGATCAAGGCCTTGAAAAGCGCCCACCACCTTTTCCTGCACCATCGACTGCTTCCTCGCCCGCGCCGGTAAGCAGAGATGGCTGCCAGGTGCACCTTTAGGGTCATCGACCCAAGCCCTTGACTAGAAAGGGACCATAATAGTCCAAAATGCTTGCCACAGAACAGGAGGAAGGGTCCAAGCCCTTGCCCTGACACCAAATGGAGAATCTCTTCCATTTGAAGGTGTAGCATTTTCTGGTCGACTCCTTACGGGACGCCTCAACAAAACTGAGGACCTCGTCGGAAAGACCCAAGGCCTGGAACTCTAGCCGCTCAGGAAACAAGCCGTCAGGTGCAGGGATTGAAAGTCCGGATGGAACACCTTCCCCTGATTGACTGAAAGCAGGTCCGGGCGAGCTGGAAGCTGCCTCGGGAGCCTGGAGCTGAGGCTGTGGAGATCAGGGTACCAGAACTGGCAGGGCCAGTCTGGGGCTATCAGGATCACCTGCGCCTTGTCCCTCCTTGCTTTGAGAAGCACCTTGTGAATCAAGGGAAATGGGGGAAAGGCGTAGAAGAGGCCCGGGGTTCACAGCCTCGAGAAGGCATCCCCCTGCAGTGAGCCCTGCTGAGGGGGGCCGGCATGAAACAGCCTCAGCTTCGCTGCTCTCCCTGGAGGCAAACAGGTCCACCTGAGGTGTGCCCCAGTGGGAGAACAGATCTTGTACTACCTCCGCAGGAGAGACCATTCTGTAGATGCAGCCCCATCCGCCTCAGGGCATCGGCCAGGGTGCTGGAGGCCCTGCCACATGAATGGCTAGGAGATCCACCTCCAGGCTGTGCACGAGACCAAATGCGGAGAGCTTCCTTGCACAGAAGCATGGAGCGATCCCCGCGGTTCAGGTAGTACATGGTCGGGTATTGTCCGCCTGACTCGGACCACTTGACCCCGGAGAAACGGAGCAAAGGCGGTGAGAGCTAGGCGGACCGCTCGAGCTCCAGCAGGTTGATGTGGCATCGACTCGCGGGACCAGAGGCCGCACTCGGTGTTCCCCAGATGGGCACCCCAACCCATCAGAGAGGCATCGGTCGATAGAGAGACCGCCGGCTCGGGCGGACAAACGGGATGCCCTCCTGCAAATGGAATGGAACGTCCACCACTGAGAGCGTTCCACATCTCCTGGGTCACTATCACTAGCTGGTCCAAAGGATCGCAGCTGCAGACCACTGGCTGGCCAGTCCCCACTGAAGGGGCACATGTGCCAGCGGGCCCAACGGACCACGCTGGTACAGGCCGCCATGAGACCCAGAAGGCGCAGGAAGTCCCAGGCAGGGTGCGATTGCCCAACCAGAAATGATTGGGCAAAGGAGGTAAGAACCTCGGCCCTGTCCACCGGGAGTCGTGCTCTGGCTCGAAGAGAGTCGAGCTCTGCCCCGATGAACAGGATCACCTGCTTTGGCTCGAGTTCCGACTTGGCCTCGTTGATGAGAAGGCCAACTGAGAGCAAACCTGGAGGGCCAGATCTCTGGACCGCCCACCTCCCCGTCTGGGGAGGCTGCTATCAGCCAATCGCCCAGGTAAGGGTACACCGGACCCTTGGCGCCGCAGGAATGCTGTCACCACTGCCATGCATTTGGTGAAGACCCTGGGAGCTGGAGATAAGCCGAAGGGCATGGCTTGGAACTCGAAGAGGATCCCTCCGCTCGAAAGCGGAGGAATCTCCGATGTGACAGACGGATAGGGACGTGAAAGAACGCGTCCTGTAGGTCCAGAGAGCAGAACCACACGCCGTGTTCCAGAGATGGTATTATCTGCGTCAGAGTGACCATTCTGAAGGTTCGAGACCTTAGGAACTTGTTCAGGTCGTATAGGTCGAGAATGGGACGCCAGCCCCCCGTCCGTTTCGGAGCCAGGAAATACCTGGACACGAACCCCGGGTCTGAAGGGGGGTCCTCCACCTCCGTGATCACCTCCTTTTGGAGGAGGAGAGCGATGTCGGCTCGGCAAGCCACCAGTGAGGCTGCGGATCCCGAGGTCCCCGAGGTGCGACGGCTCTGAAGGGCGGGGCCTGCTCGAATTCCAGAGGTAGGTCTTTTCCCACCACCTCCAGTACCCACCTGTCCGTGGTAACAGCGGACCAGGCGGAAAGTAAGTGTCCGCGCCGTCCCCCCACGGGGGGAAACAGGGGTGAGGTGACAGGGATTGGGGCGACACCCCTCAGCCCGTCACTGGGCAGGCTTGGAGGAGGGACCGGCCCAGGAACCTCCTGGGCCTTTACCTCCCTGCTTCCTGTTGGAGGAAGCCTGACGGCTTGGGCTTGGGATACTAAGGTCAAGCCTGCTGGCCCTGACGTTGCTGGGTCAAGGCTGGCCATGCAGAAGGACGAAAGGGCTTAGGCTGTGGTCATGGCCTTTGTCCTCTGAGCGGAAGAGACCGAGTCCAAGGTAGCATTGGACTCTAGATCCTCTGCAGGTGACCTTCCACCCCAGGGTCAAGAGGTCAGTCCCAAGAAGGGAACATCCGCCAACTTGTGCTGGGTATCCGAGTAAAGGTGGATATCCTCAGCCAAGCCCGACGACGCATGGCCACTGCGGCCGCCACAGACCTGGCACATGAGTCCCCGATGTCTAACGCAGTCTGGAGCTGCTGTTTAGCCACTGCCCTGCAATGGTCCCGCACCTGCCTGACGGTAGTCTGCAGATCTGCGGAAAGATGAGGGACAACCTCATCCAGGGAGCCCAACAGGGCGTGAGAAAAATGTGCCATGAGGAACTGGCCTGACGAAGGCCGAGAGAGGACGCAGCATAGACTTTTCGCCCGGCATAATCCAATTTCTTGGATTCCTTGTCGGAGGTTTGTCCACATCCCTGGCGTGCCCGGCACGCCAGAAAACGCTGTCGGTAACCAACCCTCGGCCGAGGGTGTTCCGAAACCGACAGGGAACCGGGACCGTGATACTTCCTGGCCAACCTGGTCAAGGCGAGGCGCAGGAAGCAGGATGCTGCCAAAGTTCCAAGGCCGGACTCACTATGGCTTCGCCACGGGAAAGGCCTCCAGGAGAATCCTCGGTCCAGAATCTCCGTGAGGGATACCTGGCCCGTTGAAACGGGTTCGAGCTTCATCCCGGTGGACTCCGAGATGAGTCGAAGCAACCCTAAGAAGGACAAAGGGCTATCGTCCATTGACTGTCCTCCCGAGGACTCCAAGTCTATGCGCTTGGAGAAGAGGGAGGAACCATCATCGGACTCAGAAGAGTCCTCAAAGAGCTGCCTCGGCCCTGAGCCACCCTCCACCTGCCGAGGTTTATCGGGAGTGAGGGTGACCGACAGCCTATGGGGCAAACCCAAAGCCAACCGAGAATTTTTGGTCGGAGCCCCAACTAATGGCTGTGGGGCGGAGGTTCCACCAGAATCGGTGGGGCAGCTGGAATTGGCCGAACAACCGGCTTGAGAACAGGCTCCCTGACTACAATGAGGGTTGTTTCGGCTGCTCCGGTGACAGCCACTTAATGGCCGGGGAAGACGACTGGGTCGGCTTATTCCCGGTCAAAAGGAGCTATTGCCACATAAGTTCCTCGTGCCTCGCCTTTAACTTGCGCTCAAGCCTCCCCTGGCCCGAGGAAAGAGCGGCGGCGCGCTGCCTGTGCCGAGATCGAGACCACCTATGACGCGGGATCGGTTGGACCGCGAGGATGTCCGAGACCAAGAGTCTCGACTAGGCCGAGGAAGGCGAGGAGAAGTGTCGGAATCGCACCTGCCTCGGACGATCCCACACGGCTCCAGAACCGGAGGCACAGACGAGCCGACGGGATCTCAACTCCCACCGGGGAACCGGGAGAGGATTCACAGCTTCTCCAGCCGACAACCCGTCCAACGGATCGAGAAAAATCTCGACCGCGTCGACAGGAGTCTCGGTCAACTGGCCTGACGGGACACCGTGAAGCCAGTGGCCGGTTGAGGGGTCGATCAAGTCGACTGTCGACACGGGGGGAGGGATCTTTCCCGCTCCCAAGAGCGTCGACGGAGAGACTTACTTTTGCTCTTTTTGGACCTGGAAGAAGGTCCCGAAGAAGTTGGACCCTCACCTTTGGTCGAGAGGGTGAGACAAAGCTCCTTAAAAGAAGCCGAGTAAGAGGAACCGAGAGAGAGCGGGACAAATGCCGCAGCCGAGGTAGAAGTGGCCCGCGCCGCCTCCTCTTCGAGGGCGATCATCTGCTCAGGCTGATCCGCCGAGCCCACTGCCGCGGACACCGCCAATCGGGCCTCTTTAGATTTCACCGGTGGAATTCTTTTCTCGGGGCGCCCCAGTTGAAATCGGGCAGCACGGTCTTCAAGGACGTAGGCCGAAAAGGAAGAGCACAAGTCGCAGGCCTACGGGTCGTGCTCAAGGCCCAGGCAGTAGACGCACGTGGAGTGCGGATCCGTCCTAGACATCTTCTGCCCGCAAGGGCACCTCCGAAAACCCGGAGTCGATTTGTCCATCGCAGCCGCGAGGAGAAGAAGACCGAAGTCTTTTGCAAAAACTTTTCAATTTCGAACTTTTCGAAGAATTAGGAACCAGTCTTAAGCGCAACGCGTTAAGGAGGGAACCTGAGCTTCCAAGCGGTAGGGAAGATCTGGCGTCATGGGGCAGAGCCGAGAGTTTTACCACCCGGGTGGGTGGGAGGAGCCAGCTTGAAGACCTTCCGGCAAGATTTAAAGCGGCAAGGAACCTGCCAATAAGTGTGGATAAACAACATATCCATTTCCCTAGAATCCCTCTTTACAAGACACTGGTTAGGTCCCATCTGGAGTACTGCATGCAGTATTGGAGGCCACACCTTCACAAGGACATTAACCAAATTAAGGCAGTCCAGAGAAGGGCAACCCAAAATGGTGCAGGGACTGCATCAGAAGACACATGAGGACAGATTAACAGAGCTCAATATGTATACCCTTGAGCAAAGGAGGGAGAGAGGTGATATGATCGAGGCATTCAAACACCTTAAGGGCATTAACAAGGTGAAAGAGTCTAACATGTTTAAATATAAGAAAAATAGCAGGACAAGAGGACACAGCATGAGATTAGAGGGGGGCCGATTAAGGGGGAATGTGAGATAGAAAGCCATATTCTGGACTTTAAAACATCAACAAGGGTTCAACTCAGTTCTGAAAATTGTTTTATTTTAAATTAACAGTAGGTACTGCAAGAAGTAAACTCTGATCAGAGCCGAAACAGCTGCTACCCGGATAAAACCAAGGTGTTGGTGGTGGACCCACATCGGCCAAGAGTAGGTATGGGGCCTGGGCAGATGTCTGGCTTATGGCTTGATGGCATCCAGCTCACCACCTCAGACCGGGTGAGGAACCTGGGCGTTATTTTTGATGACGGCTTGACTCTGAGATCTCAGGTATCGGCCATGGTTAAATCCTCTTTTTACCACCTGATGAATATCGCCAGGTTGAAACACCTGGTTCCTCCGGATGACCTACCAACTTTGGTCCACGCCTTCATCACCACCCGCCTAGATTACTGCAATACTCTCTACATAGGGCTTCCAGGGGTTGACATCCACCGCTTGCAGCTGGTGCAGAACGCGGCAGCCAGGCTTTTGACTGGCACATCCAGGGCTAGTCATATTACGCCAGTGCTGCGTGAACTGCACTGGCTGCCTGTTCAGTGGCGGATCACCTTTAAGGCTGGCTTGACCTTTAAAGCTCGACACGATCAGGGACCCAGCTACCTGAAAGCTCTTTCGACTCCCTACTGCCCCCGCCGTTCTCTCCGAGACACCGATGAGGGATTGCTAGAAATTCCCAGGGTGCATCTGAAAACCTCTGGTGTTCGAGCTTTTTCCTTTGCGGTTCCCACCCTGTGGAATTCCCCAACTTGTCGGTTAAGAGACTGCCTGACCACTGAAAGTTTTAAAGCTGAAATTTAAAACCCATCTTTTTAACCAGGCTTTTCCTTGATGTTTTTAATTTGATTATCATATCTGTAATACTATTAAGTTATTTATATTACTGTTACTGTTTTATTTATATGGGGTATTGTTATGCTTTGTTAAAGCTCCTTGGTTTTGGAAAGGCACTATATAAAGTTTTACTTCCTTTACTTACACGAGTTTCATTTGAAATAACTTTTATGGCGACATTACTTCTATATCCCTTCTCACATTACTGCATTACCAGCTGTTTTGGCTCTGACCAGAACTTGTTCTTTTTTGTGAGAAAGTATCTTGAGAAGGAGCCTCTTCCCAATGGAGAGGGAGAGACCTTTTTTTATGGCCTTCATCTTTAACAGCTCCTTTACCTCAAGTTCTAGCAGGATGTTTTCCTGAGGAAGGAGTAGAGGAACAGCCTTTGTCCTTTTTAGCTTTGGGAAGCCTGTGAACTGAACAGCCAATCCCTGACTAACCACTTCCAACAACCATTTATCTGTGGTGATGGTTTTCCATTCCTGGAAGTAATGAAACCAAGCGGCCTGCACAGAATTAGGGATTCTGCTTCTGTTTTGCATCTCCCCTGCCTCTGCCCTTTGAGGAACCCCTCTGTGGTGGTAATCATAGTTGGAATAGGGCTTTGATAGTGGGCCTGGTCCCTAACCCCCCTTCCATATGGCCTGAAGGAAACTGAAGCTCTTTTCCTCTGGGTCAGGTTTCTGTTGGTTGTTTTTTCCTCATCAACCACTTTCATGTAAGCTTCCATTTTATCCCCAAAGATGGAAAGTCCCTCACACAGGAAATCTACAGCCTTTGCTTTTGTGTCCTCTGAGATGATGGTTGCTCCGAGTCAAGCGAACCTCCTCAGAGCTACTGCATGTGTTAATAGCCTTCAGGCTGTATCATGTCAAGCTACAGCCATATCAAACTGGTATTTAGTGGCTGCTAGTGCATCTTTAGCAGTTTCTGCTAGATCATTGCCAATTTCACTGCCCAATTTTTTGCTTAGAGCCTGAATAGTAATCGAAAGGGCATTCTGGTACTGTGCACTGTAAGTCATGTAAGCAGCTTGCCTTACCTGCAGGGTAAATTCACAGATCACATCAACAACAGCGCTCACCAGATGAGCAGGGTGCAAATCCTGGGTCTGGCTGACCCAAAGCAGACAAAACAAAAAACTAAAGGCAGGGAATGCACTCCAGAGGATATGATGTGTAGCTGAAACCTTGGGGGTGTCACAGAAGCAGTTCTCATCAAATGAAATGGCTGTTTTAATTATTTCAGCTACTCCAAAACTAGTGACCACCAAACTAGTGTCACTAATCCCAGCAGCTCGGCACTTCTCTCATATGAGCTTCATCAGGAGGCAAACTGCATGGGTATTGAGGGTTATTTTATAGCATATTCAATTAACACATCATAATAGTATTCTGAACCTTATTAATTTTATATAAAAATATTAATACAAAATCTAGTGCTTTAACACACTGCTAGAATTTTTTATATAGCAGAATCTATAACTGTGTGTTACTCTAAAGAAACTTTGTGGTAATAAAACAAATGAATTAGTTCATAAAAATATACACATTACAGACGCTCATGTCCTTCAATTTAGGTATATTGTACTCATTATAAGATAATGCATTTAATTTATACTGAAGTCCAAAAAATGTAGATCACTAGACGGAGCTTGAAAGACACTGCAGAAACCAAGGATCGAAGGGGAGCAAGGTTTGAGGAATCCATTATGCAGGAAGTCCTGCGCTCACCACATCTCAAGGCTGCAAGAAAGAAATGAAAAAAAGAGGGAAAGATTTATATATTACTATAAAGTTATACATCAGATATTAGATTTGAAATTAATGTCTTTAGTTGTTGTCCCTCTGATAGCTTTAGCAAAAACTTATAGTGACACTGATTGTCAGTACCCTAAAGAGAGCGGGGTGGGGGGGACAGTGAACAAAATGACTGAGAGAAAATTACTTCTCTTTATGCTGAAAAATTGCATAATTTTTATTTTACATTTTATATTATATCAGATTAGAAGGGGGATGCTGACAAAATTTAAAACAGACGACCCATTGCTTTACCTTGGACCAATGCTGGTCTATAGAAATCTCCACACAAGTAAGGTCTATAATCAATTTCTGTATTAAGGCCGACTGTTTGCCTAGCTTGTAATGAGAAAACCTAAAAGGTCTCTCTCTGAATTAGACGCTGTAATTTGTCCCCTCCCCTCGATTCCACCCTCATGTTCTCAATACCCATAAACCGTAACAGTAAAGAATCACTGTTATGTTCAAAAAAGAAATGTTCAGCAACTGGATTATCCATAAATAAGTTATTTATATCACGAACATGTTCTTGCATGCACAGTTTTAATTGTCTGGTGGTCCTACCTACATAAATTCTTTTGCAGGGACACCACAGTACATATATAACAAACACTGGCACACAGAACATGAACTGGCAAATACAAATTCTCAGTCCATTAGTAGGTGATACAAAAACCGAACCTTGCACACTTAATTGCAGGGTAAATGAAGTGTACACCTCCGTTGCCATATAGTGCAGTTTTTTTGGAATCCTTCAATGGTGGCACGGATGCTAGTGATGCCTCTGACTTCTCACATGCAGTTGCTTGCACAACTCCCTCATGGTAACGGTGGGACTATGAAAATTACAACCTCTGCTTCACCACTTGATATTTCTTTCTACTTTTTTTGTCAATGCCAGGAGCTGAACTGTGTTGTCCCAGAATTGTGACAGTGGCTTTCCTGAGGGATTTGTGTATGGGCACTGTGAGGTAGGCCCAGCATACTTAAATATTCTGCTACTTCTACAGCCTCCTCTGTTTCAGTAGAGGGGATTACCCAGAGTCTCAACTATATGCCTTACAATAGCGGAATAAGAGAGAAAAACCTCACTCACTCTCTCTTGGTGGTGAACCAAAAACCTGTTCAAGGGTTGTTAACGGTTCAGCTGGTTCCACTTTATCCTCCTCCTCCTCCAACACAGGTTTGAAAAATGCCTGAGGCGGGGGGGGGGGGAGGCAAGGATAGTGGCAAGGATCCCCACAGCTTAAAAAGCCTGGAAGAACTGCCACATTTTAGTAAAGTCCTCTGCCGAGTGCACAGCTCTCTGTTCTACTGCTGGTTCCTGGTCCCTTCCAGGGGGAGGGGCAGTCGGATGTTGTTTTTTTTTCTTAGCTGGTTGTTGATGGCACCAGAGCATCTGCTTCTTCTTGCCATCTTTAGCATCAGGGTCCCCCTTCCCCAATCAGACACCCTGTGCTCTTATGAGCTGGATGATGGCTTAGCAGCTTTATTGGTCTCTGATCAGAGACAGCTGTTTTTCTGTCACCCTTTATTTTGTGGAGAGTTACGTAAAGATGTGTAACACCATCCATGATACTTCTCTTCAATTTTATGTTTGCTTGCACACATGTGCAAGAAACACAGTGCCACCATACGAGTTTTCGTAGTTGTGGCACCCCCACTTCCAATGCCCTGAGCATTTTTGCAGGCATGGCCGCACCGCACCAATGAATGTCCCAGCTCTCTATGACAGCAGTTCAGATGCAGTGGCATACAGTTGAAAGCAAACGACCGCTACAATCAGCAGTAGTAACGTGTAGGCAATTTGCATATCGCCGTGCTGTCAGCAGTATGCAAACAGCCTATACGTCACCACCGCTGTCTGTAGCGGTCATTGTATGCGCCCTCATCTGTTGTGTGCTGAGGGTGTGCCCATCCCCCTCGGCTCAGGCACACACACACCCCCAAGCACACTGTATGTCCGATGGGGGTGCCCAATCCCCGTCGGCTCCAGTGCCCTCCCCCAAAAAACTTCCAGGTGCCACGGTGGGGCCCCACCACAAGCGTGGCAAAAGTCCAGCGTCCTCATGTGCCCCCCACACTGTAAGCACAACGGGGTGCCCTACCCACTGGCTCCACTGCCCCTCCAGAACTTCAAGGTGCCATGCTGGGAGCCCATCCCAGTGTGGCAAAAGTCCCACGTCGCCTTTGTAAAATAAAAACCTGTAAACAAAGAAACAAGATCCTCGTTGACTCTCTTGCCCCCCTCCCCAACCTGCACCCACCCTCTCATGCACAACACCACCCCACCCCATACTTACCTCCGGAGGCCGGCACGATGATCTTCGGTTGACCAGGAACTCGTCTGCACTCTTCAAAGACGACCGCGAACTGAAGAAATGCCGGTAAGCTGTATAATGGCATAAATAGGGTTTTTTCAAGTTTAGTGCATATCTTGGTCATTTTTTCAAAGTTTTGCACCAAATTTTCAACATGGGGTTCTTGGGACCCTATCTCACGAATTCAGAGACTGTCATTTGGTTATTCGGTCCCGAAAGGTGATTTTGCAGTCATTACGCGGAATCACCTTTGGAACGATTTTCAAAACAACAGTGTCACTGTTCATGAGGAGGGCTCTCAAGAAGCCTATGTTGCAAATTGGTGAAAAAATTCCCAAAAATGACCGTGTTACGAGCGTGTATTGCGCAATTTCACGCACACTCACAAATTCGTGAATTTGTAATATTTTCACTCCAGATTTTCAACATTGCCATTTCTTCACACCTCCTTATGAACAGTACAGCTGTCATTTTTCACATCCTGGCCGAAATGTGTTTTTGCACTTCTGGCACAGAATAGTGTGGCCACTGTGGGAAATCAGTGTTCAGGACAGATTAAGAAAATCACAGTGAAAGTGTTCACGAGCAGAGGTCCTAAAATGCCTATGCTGAAAATCTGGTTACGAAAGTCCATAACATGACTGTTACGAGCGTGCATGTTGCAGTTTCTACTTACCCTCGTAACTTTACAAATCTGTAATATTTTCACTCCAGATTTTCAACACTGACATTTTTCCACACATCCTTATGAACAGTACAGCTGTCATTTTTCACATCTTGGCCGAAATGTGTTTTCACAATTCCAGCGCAGAATAGCGCAGTCGCTGTGGGAAATCAGTGTTCGGGACAGATTAACAAAATCACAGTAACACTGTTCAAGAATGGAGGTCCCAAAATGCCTACATTGAAAATCTGGTGCAAAAAATTCCCAAAATAATTGCATTATGGGTGTGCGTTGCATGAGTTTCTATACTGCCTTTCATTGACTTCACATCATTTTATATTTTCACCCAGATTTTCAACATTACCATTTTACACCTCCTCATGAACAGTACAGCTGTCATTTTCACATCATGTTCGAAATGTGTTTTCGCACCTGTGGCACCAAATGGCGCAGTCACTGTGCAAAATCACCTTTCCGCTAACAAACATAGTGTCACTGTTCATGCTGTGGGGTCACAAAAAGCCCATGTTGAAAACTTAGAGAAAAAATACCAAGAAATGCCCAGGGGCTTAGGGTTTCCGACCATAACGCCCTACCCTGTAGGGTCTGACAGGTATCCGCCCTACCCTGAAGCGTCTGACAGGCATCAGGGGTGTGACTCGGGATTGTCGACAGTAATGCTCACGCCATTCCGCCCACACCCCCAACCTGCAGCCAGTGACAGGCATCGAGGTACACCTTGGACTCTCTGGCCCCAGAATTCACACCATTCTCCTATACTGCACCCATTTCAGCGTATTTCCTTATGGAATGAGATGAGTGTAAAGCCCGAACACCCCAAGGCACACCTCGACACCTGTCAGTGTCTGCAGGGTAGGGTGAGGTGAAATGGTGTGACCGTTATGGGTGACTACCCAAAGGCACACCCCAATGCCTGTCCATCTCTGCAAGGTGGAGGTGCAGTTGGCATCAGTTCAATACATCACTGCCATTCCTATACTGCACCTAACTCCTGCACTTCCACTGCAAATGCCAGAAAGCAAACATTCGGCATTGACAAATGCTTGTTCTTTTAGTACAGCTGTTAGGTGACTCAGCGGCAGACAAACTCTCTGAACTTTGCCCTTTTCTTTTGTGTTTTAGGGCAAAATAGTTTACACAATTTACAATTTAAATAATCGTGGTCAGGACCCAGTCAAAACAAAGATCGTGGAGGTCTGCCTCCAGCAAGATCTTATGACAGCAATCATAATTTTTAAATCTTGTAGTCCCAGTCCTTTTCTTCAGCTTTTCAGTCGTAACAATTGATTGAAAAAGCCAAAAAAAAAAAAAAATTTTAAGTATCGCAAACTGCTCAATAAAAAGTAAAAAAAAATCAGTTATTTACTTTTTTTTTTAATCCAAACTGAGTGTTACCATGCTAAGCAGGAACAGCTAAATAAGTATTTTCTGTAATGTGGGAGGATAGATGAAATGGAGCTTTTAACATTTAGAGTTCAGAAGATGGAGGAAAAAAAATGCATTAATCGATGGGCTACGTAGGAAATGGCACGAGATGAGAGGGACATTCTGGAGACTCAGGGGAACCCCTGCAATGGACACACAGATACACTAGCTGTGACACAGGTGGTTGTAGACACCGCAAAGGACAAACAATAAGGTGTAATACACCAGGTCACATATAATGGGGCGCAGGGCGAGGTCAGGTGGAAAGACCCTTGCTCCTCTTCACCCTCACCGCAGGGATATATATGCAGAGGACACACACCTGTACCCTACCCTTGTTATTTGACAACTAAGAGACTTCATACCTGCCACATCTGTATACTGTTATAGTTTTTTTTTTTTTTCCTTTTCTATACAGAAACATAGACTTTGACAGCAGAGAAGGACCGCTTGGCCCACCTAGTCTGCCAATTTCCCTACCTAGAGAATAAGCTGCAGATCCTAGTTAACCAACAGCCTATTTCTTCCTATCCCCCCCACAAAAATTGCCTTATGTTTATCCCATGCATTCTAGAATTCTCCCACAGTTTTAGACCCCACAACCTCCTCAGGAAGGCTGTTCCATGCGTCCACCACCCTCTCTGTGAAAAAATACTTCCTCATATTGCCCCTGAGCCATCCCCCCTCTATCTTCAAATTGTGTCCCCTTGTTCTTGCACATCTCTTTTTCTGAAAGATGCTACCCTCTAGGACTTTGGTGATTCCACTGAGGTACTTAAACGTTTCTATCATGTCCCCTCCCCTCCTTTCCTCAAGGGTATATATATTAAGCTCCTTTAGTCTCTCCTCGTATGGCTTCTGGTGCAGACCCTGCACCATTTTAGTTGCCCTCCTCTGAACTGCCTCTATCCTGTCTATGTCCTTGCGGAGATGGGGTCTCCAGAACTAGACGCAGTACTCCAGATGGGGTCTCACCAACTGTCTGTACAGGGAGATAACAACTTCTGGTTTTCTGCTGGTGATGTCTCTCCCTATACATCCCAGTATCCCCCGAGCCCTCCCTACCACCTTCTCACATCGCCTGCCAACCTTAAGGTTATCTGATATGATGACCCCCAGGTCCCTTTCCATTTTTGTTATTGTTACTACCTCTGTCTCCCCCCCCCCCATTGTGTAATCTTCCCCTGGGTTTTTGTTTCCCAGGTTGCATTATTTTGCAATTCTTTGCATTGAATCCAAGCTGCCACATTTCTGACCATTCCTCCAACCTTGCCAATCCCTTCTCATCCTTTCCACGCCTTGTGTATCAATCCTGATGCAGATCTTTGTGTAATCTGCAAAGAGGCATACTTTTCCTTCTAGTCCCTCTGCAATGTCACTTATAAAGACATTAAAAAGGACTGGACCCAGTACTGAACCCTGCGGTACCCCACTAGTAGCCCCTCTTTCTTCAGAGTGGACTCTATTTACAATTACTTTCTGTGTCCTGTTGTCCAATGTTTTACCCAGGCTACCACCCTGGGACTCACTCCCAGGCTGGTTAGTTTGACTATTAATCTTTTGTGTGGGACTGTGTCAAATGCCTTGTTAAAGTCTAGGGAGACCATGTCCACAGCCCCTCCCTGGTCTACTACTTTGGCCACCCAGTCAAAGAAAATAATTAGATTCATCTGACATGACCTTCCCACTGTGAACTCATGCTGCCTTGGGTCCTGTGCCCCACTGGCCTCTAGGTACTCAACAATTCTTTCCTTCAGAAATGATTCCATCACTTTCCCTACCACTGAGGTCAAACTGACAGGTCTGTAGCTTCCTGCCTCTGTCCCGCTTTTGTGAAGGGGAATCACATCTGCCTTCCTCCAGTCCTCAGGTACCACACCATCCTACCATGATTTGTTCAAAAGGGTAGTCAGTAGTGTCACTAGTTCTCGACTTAATTCTTTTAGAATTCTGGGATGAATTCCATCTAGCCCCATTGCTTTGTCCACCTTCAGTTTTAGGAGTTCTTTCAGAACCCTTTCTTCGGTGAAAGGACTGGGATCGACCCCCCTATCCAGAGTGCTTCTGTTAACTGGATTAAGTACCTCCCCTACCTCCTCTTTTGTGAATACTGAACAGAAGTATTCATTCAGTATCCCTGCTTTTTCACTGTCCCTCTCTGCCCACCAACCGTCCATTCTATTCAGCCTCGCTATCCCTCCCTTTGTCTTTCTACGCTCCCTGATATACCTGTAAATACAGGTTACTCACCTGTAACAGGAGTTCTAGGAATGGTATATGTTGTTCATCCACACTGTCTGGCAGGTTCCTTGCCGCTTTAAATCTTGCCAGAAGGTCATCAAGCTGGCTCCTCCACCCACCGGGAGGTAAAACTCTCAGCTCCGCCCCATGGCCTTAGATTTAGCCGCTGGAAGCCAGGTTGTGCGCCAACCGGGAGGCCGGGTGGGTGTGGTTTGAACAATATACCATTCCTAGAAATCCTGTTACAGGTGAGTAACCCATTTCTAGGACATGGATATGTTGTTCATCCACACTGTCTGGCAGACTCCTAGCAGTTCTCTGGGAGGAGGAGGCAAGCACACCCCTACTTAGGGAATAATGACTGGAGAACCGAGGCCCCAAAACCAGCATCCGGCGTGACTCAAGGTCGATGTGGTAGTGGGTAATGAAGGTGTGTGCTGACTTCCAGGTAGCAGCCCTGCAGATTTCCTGGATAGGGACGTCCCTGGAAGCAGCCACCGATGCAGCGGTATGGCGGGTAGAATGAGCTCTTATCCCTCTGGGAGGCTCCATGCCCGCCAACCTATAGCAGAGATCTATGCAGGAGGTGACCCACCTGCATATCGTCCGCTTGGCTGCAGGTCTGCCAGGTGCGGCTTCAGCATAGGTGACAAACAGCTGGAGAACCTCTCCCCGAACTTCAGCCGTCCGCTCCTTGTAATAAGCAAGCGCTCTCCTAGGGTCCAAAGTATGGAGCCTATATTCAGCCTCCGAGGAGTGACTGGGATAGAACACCGGCAGAGTCAGCACCTGCTTAAGGTGAAACTCTGACACCACCTTCGGAAGACATTTCTGGTGGGGACGCAGGACAACCATGTCGCTGTGGAAGACCAGATAAGGAGACTCGATGGAAAGCGCCTGGAGCTCTCCCATCCTTCTGGCTGACGTGATAGCCACCAAGAAGGTGGTCTTCCATGACAGGTGAGAGATGTCACACCTGTGCATCGGTTCGAATGGCTTGCCCATGAGCTTAGCCAATATCAGCAGTAGATCCACGGAGGTGGAGGTTCGCACGGAGGATATGTGATCAAGGCCATTGAAAAAGCACCGACCACCTTCTCCTGCGCAATCGACTGCTTCCCAGCCCGCACCCGGTAAGCAGAGTTGGCTGCCAGGTGCACCTTAAGGGTCGTTGACTGAAGCCCTTGCTGGGAAAGGGACCAAAGGTAGTCCAGAATGCTTGCCAAGGAGCAGGAGGAAGGGTCCATGCCCTTGCCCTGACACCAAATAGAGAATCTCTTCCATTTAAAGGCGTAGCATTTTCTGGTCGACTGCATATGGGAAGCCTCAACAACGTTGAGGACCTCCTCGGAAAGACCCAAGCCTGGAACACTAGCCGCTCAGGAACCAGGCCGTCAGGTGCAGAGATTGAAGGTCCGGATGGAATACCTTCCCCTGATTGACTGAGAGCAGGTCCGGGCAGGCTGGAAGCCGACTCAGGAGCCTGGAGCTGAGACTGAGGAGATCTGGATACCAGAACTGGCAGGGCCAGTCTGGGGCTACCAGAATCATCTGCGCCTTGTCCCTCCTCGCCTTGAGAAGCACCTTGTGGATCAAGAGAAATGGGGGAAAGGTGTACAAGAAGCCCGGGGTCCACGGCCTCGAGAAGGCATCCCCCTGCAGCGAGCCCTGCTGAGCGGGGTGGGCATGAAACCGTCTCAGCTTCGCATTCTCCCTGGAGGCAAACAGGTCCACCTGAGGCATGCCCCAGTGGAAGAACAGATCTTGTACTACCTCCGGCAGGAGAGACCACACGGGGGACGTAGCTCTTATCCGGCTTAGGGCATCGGCCAGAATGTTGGAAGCTCCTACCACATGGATGGCAAGGAGATCCACCTCCAGGCTGCGCACGAGGGACCAAATGCGGAGAGCTTCCCTACACAGAGGCATAGAGCGTGTCCCGCTGTGGCGGTTTAGGTAGAACATGGTTGTGGTATTGTCCGTCTGGACCTGGGCCACTTGACCCCATACAAACGGAGCGAAGGCAGTGAGGGCTACACGGACCGCTCGAGCTCCAGCAGGTTGATGTGGCATCGGGACTCCCGAGGGGACCAGAGGCCGTGTGTACTGTGCTCCCCCAGATGGGCACCTAAACCCATCAGAGAGGCATCGGTCAACAGAGAGACCGTCAGCTCGGGGTGGACAAACGGGATGCCTTCCTGCAGATGAGCTGGAACGATCCACCACTGGAGAGCGTTTCACATCTCCTGGGTCACTGTCATTGGCTGATCCAAAGGACCGGAGCGCAGTGACCATTGGCTGGCCAGTCCCCATTGTAGGGGACGCACGTGCCAACGGGCCCAACGGACCACGCTGGTGCAGGCCGCCATGAGGCCCAGGCAGCGCAGGAAGTCCCAGGCAGGGCACAATTGCCCAACCTGAAATGATTGGGCAAAGGAGGAAAGAACCTCGGCCCTGTCCGCCGGGAGCCGTGCTCTAGCTCGCAGAGAGTCGAGCTCTGCCCCGATGAATTGGATCACCTGCTTTGGCACGAGTTACGACTTGACCTCGTTGATAAGGAGGCCAACTTGACAGCAAACCAGGAGGGCCAGATCCCTGGACTGCTCCACCTCCATTCCGGAGGAGGCCGCAATCAGCCAGTCATCCAGCTAGGGGTACACCCGGACCCTTCGGCGCCGCAGGAATGCTGTCACCACTGCCATGCATTTGGTGAAGACCCTGGGAGCTAGAGAAACGCCGAAGGGCATGGCCTGGAACTCGTAGAGGGACCCCTCTGCCCTGAAGCGGAGGAATCTCTGGAGGGATGGATGGATTGGGACGTGAAAGAACGCGTCCTGGAGGTCCAGAGAACAGAACCACATGCCTCGTTCCAAGGATGGAATAATCTGAGCCAGAGTGACCATCCTGAAGGTTCGAGACCTTAGGAACCTGTTCCTGGTCACGCAGGTCTAGAATGGGGCGCCAGCCCCCCCGTCCATTTCGGGACCAGGAAGAACCTGGACACAAACCTCGGGCTTGGTGGAGGATCCGCCACCTTCCTGATCACCTCCTTTTCGAGGAGCAGGGCAATGTCGGCTCGATGCGCTGACAGGGAGGCTGCGGACCCCGTAGCCCACCATGGGGCGACAGCTCGGAAGGGCGGGGACTGCTCGAACTCCAGAGGCAGACCCTTTCCTACCACCTCCAACACCCAGCGGTCCGTGGTGATAGTGGACCAGGCGGAAAGGAAGTGGCGGAGCCGTCCCCCCATGGGGGGAACACAGGGGGGAGCGACGAGGCTGGGAGCGACACCCCTCAACCCGTCACTGGACAGACTTGGAGGAAGGACCGGCTGAGGGACCTCCTGGGCCTTTCTCTCCCTGCTTCCTGTTGGAGGAAGCCGCAGACTTGGCTTTGGGGTGCCAAGTGCGAGCCTGCTGGCCCTGATGCTGGTGTTGCTGGGCCGGACGTGCTGCAGGGGCAGAAGGTCGAAAGAAAGTACAGTTACGTAAGAACTTACCGTAACAGTAGAGCTTTGAGAGAGGCTCTTGCAGTAGGTAATTACATATAGGACTGACGCCGGCAGGACCCCACGGAAAAATTTCTAGCTAGCAGTCCCTGGTGAAGGACCGCCCCCATGTCAGGTGACCGGTGTCAGGGGACGTGGCATAAAGGGGCGGTCCCGGAAGCCCGCCTTCCAGTTCTTTCCCACCACAGGCCAAAAAGAGGCCGGACGAGAGAGGAGCGGATATTTCCTTCAATGGAAAAGGAGCTGAAAAAGCCTAGGGGGATGGAGGATGGGAAGGTATTACCTACTGCAAGAGCCTCTCTCGAAGATCTACTGTTACGGTAAGTTCTTACATAACTGTACTATCTTACTTCGAGAAGGCTCTTGCAGTAGGTAATTACATATAGGACTGAATCCCAAGCAGTCTGGAACAAAAAGAGGCACCGGGAGCAGGAAAACTACTCCAAAAGGTAGTACTGGTTGTGCAAGTCTCAAGATAGGAGGCCTTGCAAAACAGCCAGCCCGAAGCCTGCTCTACAGCGAGAGGCAACATCCAAACTGTAGTGTTTCATGAAGGTATGGACGGAAGTCCAGGTGGCAGCAGCGCAGATGTCTGCCGCACACACCTTCTTGAAACAAGCCGCTGAGGCAGCTACTCCTCTTGTGGAGTGGCCTCTGACTTGACCCGGGAGGGTCTTGTTGTATTTGTCATAACAGAAAGTGATGCAATGAGCCAACCACTTAGACAGACATTGCTTGGAGACAGCATTGCCTTCCCTTTTGAGAGCAAAAGAGACGAACAACTGATCAGTCTTTCTGAGATCCTTTGTCCTGTTGGTGTAATATCTCAGAATCCAGTGTATATCCATAGTATGGAGTAAATACTCCCCTTGATTAGAGTACTGCGTAAAAAAGGCAGGTAACTCTATGGACTGATTTAAAGTAGACTCTGCTACTACTTCAGGTAGAAACTTAGGATTCGTGTGAAGAGCAACTCGTTCCTTGTGAAAAATCAAGTAGGGGATTTTACACATCAGGGCCTGGAGCTCGGAGATTCTTCGAGCCCAAGTAATGGCCACCAAGAAGAGTGCCTTCCACGAAAGGAACTTCAAATCCGCAGAAGCTGCAGGTTCGAAGAGAGAAAGAGTAAGTTTCTCGAGAACAAAGTTCAAGTCCCAAGAGGGAGCAGGAGTACGGATGGGGGGCCTCAGATGGAGGACCCCTCTGAGAAAGGTCTTGGAGACCTCCAGTTGAGCAAAAGCCTTGTCTGAGAAGGGAACATGATAGGCCAAAATGGCCACCATGTGTACCTTCAGAGAGGAATGGCTGAGACCCAGGTCAAACAGATGACGTAGATACTCCAGCAGAAGCCCCGCTGAACAGGAGAAAGGTTCCACGTTCTTGGAAGCGGCCCAGATAGTGAATCTTTTCCACTTCATGGCATAAGTGGATCTGGTGGAGGGTTTTCTGGCCTCCACTAAAACCTCCGCCACTTTGGGAGACACTCCAAAACGGGATTGGGCTATGTCTGCAGGAGCCATGCATGCAGTTGAAGGGATTTGAGGCCTGGATGGACCAGGGTCCCCTGATCCTGGGTCAACAAACCTCGAGATAGAGGAAGAGGAGGATCCTCTGAATATTGTAGTAGAAGAGAGAACCAGACTTGCCTGGGGCAGAAAGGAGCGATCAGAATCATTCGCGCTCCTTCTGAAGCTAGTTTCTGCAAGACTCGTGGGATCAGTGGAATTGGGGGAAAGGCACAGACGAATCTGTCCTTCCAGTCTAGAGACAGAGTATCGCTCCAAAAAGCGCCTCACTCTGGAGTGAGCAAGCAGAAGATGGGACGTTTTGCGTTTAGGGGGGATGCGAACAGGTCGGCCTGTGGTGTTCCCCAAAGTTGGAAGATGTTGTCTAGGACCCCTTGGTCCAGTTCCCACTCGTTAGAGCAGAAGAGCGACTTAGCTTGTCTGCCAGGGTGTTGTCGACTCCCGGAAAGTGAATTGCCGTGAGGTGAAGGTCGTGATGTGTTGCCCAATCCCAAACCCTCATTGCCTCCCTGCACAGAGGGTAGGACCGAGTCCCTCCCTGCTTGTTGATATACCACACCACTCACATGTTGTCCGTCTGGACGGCTAGCTGGCCGGGAAGGATGTATTGGTGAAGGGCTTGGAGAGCGTACAACACTGCCCGAAGCTCGAGCACATTGATGTGGAGAGCTTGTTCTAGCTTGGACCAGGAGCCCTGGGCCCGATGAGGGCCTAGATGGGCTCCCCAACCTTCGCCTGAGGCATCTGGGGTTAGAGTCTGGGAGGGGGGAGGATGAAAGAAAGGAACTCCCTGAAAAAGGTTCTCTCGAACCATCCACCATTGCAAGTCTTGCATCATCGGCGAGGAGATCAGAACTGAGTGATCTAGGTCGTCCACTAGCTGATCCCACTGAGAGCGTAGAGTCCACTGAGAGATCCTCATGTGGAGTCGAGCGCGAGGTACCGTCGGGATAGCAGCCGCCATGAGCCCGAGAAGCGGCGACCGATCAGAGAGACCATCCTGCGGTCGGACAACAGACTTATTTGGGTCTGAAGGGTGGCCGCCCTGTCCGGAGGCAGGAAGACCTTGCCCATGGTCGTATCGAGGATCGCCCCAATGAACTGTAGCCTCTGGGATGGGTCCAGATGAGACTTGGAATGGCTGATGGTAATACCCAGGCAGGCAAAAACCTGCTGGGTAAGGGAAAGGAAACACAGGAGTTCCTCCCTGGACGAGGCCGCCAGGAGCCAGTCGTCCAGGTAAGGGAAAACATGCGCTCCCTTGGTACGCAGGTGGGCCGCCACCACTGCCAGGCATTTGGTAAATACTCGGGGGGCCGAGGACAGACCAAACGGGAGCGCCTTGAACTGGTAGTGGTCCCCCTGGAACACAAAATGAAGGTATTTGCGATGAGATTGGCGAATGGGGATGTGCAGATAAGCATCCTGCATATCCAGAGCACAAAGTCATTGACTCGGCCGGATGAGGGGCAGAAGGCTCTGCAAAGAGAGCATCCTGAACCTTTTGTACTCTACGTAAAGATTCAGGGAACTGAGATCTAAAATTGGTCTGAGATCTCCTGTCTTCTTTGGGACCAGGAAGAAATGGGAATAGTAACCCATCCCTGTAGATGAAGAGGGCAGGCTCTATCGCTACTTCAGCAGAAGAGCCGAGATTTCCTCCTGGACCAAAGGAAGATGTTCCCTGAATCGATCGACTTCAGAGGGGGTGGCGGGTGGTTTCTGAAGAAACTCTATGGAATGTCCTGCTATGAGCTGGAGCACCCAAGAATTCGGTTATCCTCTCCCATCCCGGAAGGTGGAGGAAAACCTCCCTCCCACGGTTCCTCCGGGAGTCCGGAGGCAGTGGAGAGGGAGAGGAAAGGAGTCAGGTGGTGTGGGCAGTGCTGCAGCTGAAGCACCGCTGCTATTTTGGGCGGGGGCTTGGCAGCTGTGAGGGCCCGAGCGTTTTGTGGCCCGTCCCTCAGGGTTTCGCCTTTGGCCGATTCCGTCTGCGAAAGGGACTGCGCTGCTGCTGATAGGGACGGTACATGGAATCAACTGACGTCAGAGCTGTCCCCTTCTTTTGCAAATAGGTAATGATGTCCTTGACATCACCCCCGGAAAGCACCGACCCCCGGAAGGATGCTTCCTGGATAGCAGATTGCACCTCTGGGACCAAACTCGACACACGGAGCCAAGCATGACACTGTAGGCCTACAGCGAAAGCTGAGCTCCGCCCAGCAGTGTCCACTGCATCGTATGTCGCACGTAGCATGTGTCGACTGGCCGAACGAGCAGAGCGGACGAGACCAGCCAACTCCTGCTTGACTTGGGAGTCAGGCAAGGAGTCCAGTTTGGCTTCCGCCTGAGTCAGGATGGCCTTCTGGTAGTCCCCCATGTGGCCGACATAATTCAGGGCCCTGATTCCCAGTGTGGAGGAAGCATTAATCTTTCTCCCATACTGGTCCAGAAGGCGAGATTCCTTATCAGGAGGTGACGAGCTAAGATGTTTAGGGTTCGCCGACCAGCCGTGAGCGGCGCTAATCACGACCGAGTCAGCACGAGGGTGAGAATCCAGGAAATCAACACCTTCTGGAGCCTGATATAGCCGGTTCGACTTCCTAGGAAGTGAGGCTAAGGCCGATGGCTGTTTCCATATTGTGGTAACAAGGTCGGCGTGAGGTTCTATCCAGGGTGGCACCAAAGTAGGAGCTTTCACAGGCAAATCCAGATGTTCAGCGAGTTTCAGACACTGAGGATCTGGTTCCAGGGAGTGCCACTGATGAACCTCCTGGATTTTCCTAAGGAACTCCGTAAAAGAAGGATCCTCCGAGGGAGACTTCGGAGGAGTCCTTGGCCAGGGCTTCGACGGAGAGCGAGGCTCGTCGTCTCTCTCGGAGCAACCGTTGGAAGAGTCCGAGAGCGAAGAGGAGGATGAAGAAGAGAAAGACTCACTTTCCCGACCCGGGGGAGGAACGGACCCCTTGGGAAGTCCCTGGGGAAGCGTGTCATGCCCCTCTCTGGATCCAGATGGAAGAACCCTGGAGTGCGGAGGTGGTGAGGGAGTGCCGTCTCAGGCGTACGGGAACCTGGGACGGCACCGTCGCCGGAAGGCGGCTCTCGACCTCTTTGGTGAGCTGAGCCTTGGCTTCAGCCCACCAGGAGGCCAAAGTCTCCTGCAGGTCCACCAGCGGCCGTGAGGGCAGTGGAGGAGGAGGAGGTGGGGCATAAGGATACGGGTTATAACCGTATGGAGCATATCCAAAACCCGGCTGCGGGAAGCCCGGCGTCGGGTATTGTGGCGTCGGGTACTGTGGCGCCAGATACAGCGTTCTCGGGTACACCGGCGTCGATTAAGACGGAGGATACCCAGGAGTCGGGGGGGCTGCCAGAGCAGACGGCCCGGCCGGAGGCCTCACGGGCGGGTCCATAGTGGAGAGCCCGGAGGGCCCGATGGGAGCAGAATATCTCCCGGAGTCGGTAAGCCAGAGGTACCGACATCGGAGGGGCCGGAGTCGGAGCCAGCTCTCGGGAGCCGCCACGCCCGGGCGCCCAGGTGGAGGAAGGACTGACGGAGCCAAAAGATCCCCAGCTTCGCCCAGGGACGGAGGGGAAAAGTCCCCGGGTCAGGCTGGGGAGACTCTGGTTCCCCAGATGGCAGCGAAGGCTGCGGGGAAGCGGGAACGACGGACGTTGGGAGGTCAGTCGTCGGTTCCTTCGCCGGACGGACGTCTGACGAGCCGACGTGAGTCTTAGTGGCCATCTCTCGGCGGGTGCCGGAGGAGCCGACATCCGACTTACGAGAGCTGTCACCGGAGGCAGGCCGAGTAGAGTGATCGGCCTAGTCCGGGTGAGAGAGGCAGGCTGCCACCCCGGGAGGGCTACCGCCTTCCAGGCGGACGCCAGAGGAGCCGACGTCCAGCTTACCGGAGTCGCCCACAGTGGTAGGCCGCGAGCCTGCGGCCGAACCAGGGGTGGAGGCTTCCAACTGCCCGGAGGTTCCCGCAAGGCCTGAGCACGAGCCAGACGGGCGGGCTGATGCCCCTCAGAAACCTCCCGAGGTGGCCATCGAGGAGCGATCCCCCGGAGGGGATGTTACCTGCGTCCTAGCGACTCTCGAGGGAGATGCGGTAGAGGAGCCCTTGTCCCGGTGCCTCTCCTTCTTCTTCCGATGGTCTTCAGGGGAAGTGGACGCCTGCCTCAGTTTTTTGAGCTCCTTCTCCATAGAACTCATTTTCTTCTTTAGAATATGGGCTTCCAGGGATTGCTGCTGCCTTTTCCAGGTAGCCGCTTTAAAACTGAGGCAGTGCTGGCACTTCTCGACCGGGTGATCGGGGCCTAGGCAGAACAGGCACAGGGAGTGGCCGTCCTTGTGCGTTAGTTGAGCGCCACACGAATCGTACTTATTCTTGTGCTCGGAGGGTGTAGGGGACAACATACACAACCCTAGTACTGACATTGAGTCGAAAAATAAAGTGTTTTTCAGTAAAAAAGCAGCGAAGGTAGGGCTGATGAAGCACAAACTTTTCGTGGCGCTGCCGCGAGCTATGGCGGAAAAAAAGAACTGGAAAGCCGGCATCCGGGACCACCCTTATACGACGCCGGTCACCTGACGTGGGGCAGTCCCTCGCCAGGGACTGCTAGCTAGTAATTTTTTCCTGGGTCCTGCCGCCTGCCGGCGTCAGTCCTATATGTAATTACCTACTGCAAGAGCCCTCTCGAAGTAAGATCTTATGTTGCTGACGACGGCCCTTGTCCTTCAGAGCGGACGTGACCGAGTCCAAGGTAGCATTGGACTTTTTGATCCTCTGGAGGTGGCCTTCCACTCCAGGGCCGAACAGGTCGGTCCCCAAGAAGGGGACATCTGCCAATTTGTGCTGGGTATCCGCCGTAAAGGTGTATGTCGTCAGCCAGGCTCTGCGGCACATGGCCACTGCGGCCGCTACTGATCGGGCACAGGAGTCTCCAATGTCTAGTGCCGTTTGGAGCTGCTGTTTCGCCACTGCCCTTCCCTGATCCCGCACCTGCTTGACCGTAGTCTGCAGGTCAGCCGGGAGATGAGGGATCACCTCATCCAAGGAGCCCACGAGGGCGTGGGAGAAGTGCGCCATCAGTACGGCTGAGCTGGCCTGACGGAGGCTGAGGGAGGACACAGCGTACACCTTGCGCCTGGCATAGCCCAGCTTTTTTGGACTCCTTGTCGGGGGGCTTTATCCACATCCCTAGCGTTCCCGGAGCGCCGGAAAACGCTATCAGTGACCAACCCCTCCGCAGAGGGGTGTTCCGAAAAACTGGGCAAAGAGACGGTAGGGACCGCATACTTCCTGGCCATCCTGGCGGAAGGCGCAGGACAGGAAGCCGGCCGCTGCCAAGGCTCCAAGACTGGGCCAACAATGGCTTCAGCCACCGGAAAGGCCTCCGTGGGAGAATCCCCTCGGTCCAGTATCTCCGTGAGGGGATACCTGGCCCGCTTGGATATGGGCTCGAGCAGCATCGCGGTGGACTCCGAGATGAGCCGAAGCAGACCCATGAACGATGATGGGCTCTCGTCCATCGACTGCTCCCCGGAGGACTCCAGGTCAAGGGGCCTGGAAAACAGGGAGTAGTAGTTGTCAGACTCCGAGGAGTCTGCGAAGAGCTGCCTGGGGCCTGAGCCACCTTCCACCTGCCGAGGATGGTCGGGAGTGAGGGTGACCGACAACCGGTGGGGCAGACCCTGACCCGACCAAGAGTCCTTGGTCGGAGCCCCCGATTTCTGTTGTGAAGGCGGAGGTTCCACCACAATCGGTGGGGCAGCTGGTTTCGGCCGAACAACCAGCCCAGGCTTGGGCACCTCGACCACCGCGAGGGGTTGTTTCGGCCTTTCAGGTCACAGCCACTTAATGGCTGGGGAAGGCAACGGTGTCGGCTTGTTCCCGGACAAAAGGAGCTGCTGCCACATTAAGTCCTCGTAGCGTCGATGTAATTTGTGCCGAAGCCTCTCCTCTTTTGAGGAGGAAGACGAGGACGAGCGGCGTCACCGCTTTCCTCGGTGCCGAGACCGCAGATGTCGGCAGGATCGGCTGGACCGAGACGAGGTCCGAGACAGAGACCCTCGGTGTTTCCGAGTGTGGGTCTGGGAGGGAGCGGGGGACACCCGCTCCTCCCTTGGCTCAGAAGCCTTGACCAGGGACTCCAGCACAGGAGGCACAGGCAAGTCCTCGGTTTCCACTGGGGGAACCGGTGATGAAGAGTTGTCGGCTTCACCAGTCGACAGCCCATCCGACGGGTCGAGAAAAATCTCGGCCTCGTCGATATGGGTGTCTCGAGACGGCTGACCTGACAGGGACACCGTGAAGCCAGCAGCCTGAGTAGCAACCTCGACCCGGTCACGCAGTGTCGACTGTCCGGGGAAGGGGACCTCTCCTGCTCCCACGAACGTCGACGGTGGGACTTACCCTTCGAGTCCTTCTTTTTTGACCGAGAAGAGTGTCCCGATGGCCCCTCACCCTTCGTGGAGAGAGACTGGCAAAGCTCCTTAAAAGAAGCTGTGTAGGAGGATCCCAGAGAGAGTGGGATAAATGCCGCGACCGAGGAAGATGAGGAGGCGGCCTGGGCCGCCTCCTCCTCGAGGGTGATCATCTGCTCCAGTTGCTCAGCCGAGCCAGCCGCCGGACACTGCCCAACGGGCCTCCTTGGACTTCACCGGCGGATAACGTTTCTCGGGGCGCCCAAGTTGTAGCCGGGCAGCACAGTCTTCAAGGACGTTGGCCGAAAAAGACCTGCACAACTCGCAGGCCTGCAGGTCGTGGTCAAGGATGAGGCAGTAGACGCATGTGGAGTGCGGATCCATCCTGGCATCTTCTGTCCGCATGGGCACCGCCGAAAACCGGGAGTCGATTTGTCCATCGCAGCCGTGAAGGAAGAATTTGACCTAAGTTTTGAAAACTTTAAAATTATTTTCTGGTGAACCGAAGAGTTAGGATCCAGTCTATACGCAGAGCGTTAAGGAGGGAACCTGAGCTTCCAAGCGGTAAGGAAGATCTGTCGTCATGGGGCGGAGCCGAGAGTTTTACCACCCGGGTGGGTGGGAGGAGCCAGCTTGAAGACTTTCCGGCAAGATTTAAAGCAGCAAGGAACCTGCCAGACGAGATGAACAACATATCCATGTCCCTAGAAAAGGTTTTATCCCCCTTCTTAACCAAGTTGGCTATCTTTTCCTCAGTTTGGGCATTTGCTATTTTGACTGCCCTCCCTGCTTCCTTCTGCCTTAACTGGTACAGCTCTCTGTCCTGCTCCTTCTGTGTTTCCTTATACTTCCTAAATGCTATCTTTTTCTCCCTAACCTTCACCACCACCTCTTTTGAGAGCCACAGTGGCTTTTTCTTTCATTTTGATTCCTTTGCTTCAGACAAAGGCTTGTTGCCTATGTGATGGCAGTTTTGATAATTCTCCACTGTTGCTCCACCCCTCCTTCTAGTCTGTTTGCTAGTGCTTTTCTAAGGCACTCTCCCATCTTGCCAAAGTCAGCCCTCCTGAAGTCCAGAACCCTCACTTTTGTATGGCTTGACTTTGTAGCTGAGTTTATCATGAACCACACTGTTTGGTGGTCACTTGTTCCCAAATGGCTACCCACTTCTAAATCTGAGATCCTCTCACTGTCCCCATTTGAGAGTATGAGGTCTAAGATTGCTCCTTCATGAGTAGGTTCCAAAACTAGCTGTCTGAGGCATGCCACCTGAAGGGCATCGAGAATGGCCCTGCTTTTGGATGTGGCTGCAGCAAAGGTGCTCCAGTTAACATTTGGCATATTAAGGTCTACCATCAACAGTATCTCCCCCTTTCTCTGCCATCCTAAGTATGCCTTCTATCATATCCTTGTCCATTCCCTCCCCCTGACATGGGGGTCTGTTTACAACCCCTGTGCAGATTGTGGTGCCATTTCCAGTCTCTAAGGTGACCCACCGTGCCTCCTCTCCTCCCTGTTTACTCTTTTGTTCTGTTGGTTTTATCCCTTCCCTTACATAGACAGCTACTCCGCTCCTCTTCTCCCCTCCCTGTCCTCTCCTGTAGGTTGTGTACCCTGGTATGTTAACATCCCAGTCATGGTTCTCTGTGTACTATGTTTCTGTGATTGCTATGATATCCAGGCATCCCTCTTCCATCAAGGCCACCAGTTCAGGGAGCTTGTTGCCCAGACTAAGGGGGTTGGTACTCATTACCCTCCATTTCCTGATGGCCGTACCCCTTTTTGCCCCGGTCCCTGTCCTTATTAAGTGCTTGTCACTTTCTCAATTTACCCTGTGCTTCTCCCTATTGACATCTCTATGTTGGTGTCTACCTCACTAGTAATTCCCTAATTTGTTTGGGGGCTAGGATTTCCTGCTCCTCTTCAGTACCTCCCCCCTTCGCTAGTTTAAATGCTTGCCAATGAAGCATTTAAACCTATCACCTAGGATCCTGGTTCCCCTCCTGGACAGATGCAGACCATCACGCCAGTATATGCCTGCTTCCCCCCAGGTGGACTCCCAGTCCCCAATGAAGCCAAATCCCTGAGCTCTGCACCAGTTTTTTAACCACTGATTGAATATAGTTGTTATAATACCAATTTTACAAGTCCATTATACCCATTTCAGACTGTAATACTAAAATATATAACTGCATGCATGATGTAAACAGTACATTGCTAAGTCTGTAACTTTACTGATTGTTTTTCAATTAAGTATTAAAAAAAGTGAGACTCTTCTCTGGCTGCAGGAACTGAAGGAAACTGCTCAATAATGCACATCTAAATAAAATGGCTATAGTGGAGAACATTGGACCACCGCTGCTTGCGCAAGAAAGTGATGTGCGTAAGACATCGGCGCCTGAATCAAACTTGGCGCTAGTTCTCACGATTGAGTTCAGTAGCACTTCAAGCACTTGTATTCTTAAGAGCTGGGTGACCTGCTGTATTAGTTTATTTGAGTTGGGGGCACTCCCACCTCTTTCTTTTTAAAGGGGGATGGGGAGAAACCTCAACTCAAATAAACTAATATAAAAAATAACGAAATGTAGTTCTGAGAGAGTAGCGTAACGCTAGCTGTAAGCACGCCTACGCTTACTATGGCACGCAACGCCGCCGAGGATTCGTAGTCTCAAAATACGACAGTGGTCCGGTGTTCTCCACCACTGCCAATAAAATAACCTAACACAAATGTCAAGGAAATGCTAGGAATTTTTTTACAATAATAAAGTACTTAGCCAATGAACCTGAGGAGGACTCAGAGGTGATTGTTCTCTTCAGCAGAGAAAATAAATCTGCCATTAGAATACTAGAGGGAGCATCAGTATACAGCAACATTTGAATGAAGTTCTGATTCCTCAGCACTATTCCACTTCTCTGAGGCAACATCTCAGAATGGAGATGATGCAGGTTTTGCATGACATCACTACTGGATTTGTGTTAGAAATGTGGGTCCCTGGGACACTGGTGCCTAGAATTCAGCTTCTGAGCCATATTGTATGTGTGTGTGTGGTCCTGAAGTGGCCTGCGTTTGACACAACTCACATCATTGTGGACCAGAATAAAGAATTACTCACCGTAGTGATATTTCTTCCAAGGTATTCTTCAATATACTTGACAGGTACAGTATGCCAGCTGGGTTCAGCTGCCCGAGAGGAGAAGGAGTTAATGCTAATGATTTACTGGCATCAACCAATAAGAGACCAGAAGGGTCTGCAATATAGCGCAGAGGTTAGAGCACTAAGTTATGAACCAAAGGATCCCCATAGTCATGGGTTTGAATCCCACAACCACCAGAATTACATTGCTCCGAACCAGTCGTGCATATCAGATCACTTGATTTAGTCACAAAAGGAAGGTCATGTCAGACGAATCTATTAGATTTCTTTGACTGGTTGACCAAAGTAGTAGACCAGAGAGGGGCTGTGGACATGGCTTACCTAGATTTTAGCAAGGCATTTGACACAGTCTCATACAAAAGATTAATAAACAAGTTAGCAAGCCTGGGCGGTCCCAGGGTGGTAGCCTGGGAAAAAAATTGGCTGGACACAGAGGGTAATGGTAAACAGAGTCCACTCTGTAGAAAGGGGGGTTACTAGCGGGGTACTGCAGGGTTCAGTACTGGGACCGGTCCTTTTTACTGTCTTTATAAGTGACACTGCAGAGGGACTAGAAGGAAAAGTATGCCTCTTTGCAGATGACACAAAGATCTGCAATATGGTTGATACTCAAGGGAGGCGTAAAGGATGAGAAGGGACTTGGCAAGGTTGGAGGAATGGTCAGAAGGTTGGCAGCCTAAATGCAATGCAAAGAAGGGCAAAGTAATGCACCTGGGAAATAAAAACTCAGGGGAAGAATACACAATTGGGGGGGGGGGTACTAACAGCAACAAAAATGGAAAGGGACCTGGGGTAGTCATATCAGATGAACTAAAGGTAAGCAAGCAATGCGAGAATGCAGTAAGAAGGGCTGGGGGGATACTGGGATGTACAGGGAGAGGCATCACCAGTAGAAAACAGAACACTAGAAACACTCGCAGCTCCAGCAGATCTCTCCTGCCAGGAACCAGGACAGTGGGCAAGAACAGGGAGATTGGGGTTAGGAGGTGAAGGGACATAGGCGAAAGGTGAAATGCTAGAGTGGAAAAGTGAAGGTGAGAGAGGATAGACAAGCATTTGTCAATGCCGAAAGTTGGTTTGCTGGCATTGGCACTATAGTGCAGGAGTTAGAGAGATGGATAACAGGAATGGCAGTGAACTACTGAACTAACGCCAACCCCACCCTGCAGAGAGTGACAGGCATTGGGGGTGCCCCTTTGGATCATCTGGCATAACGCTCACGCCATTTTATCTCACACTACCCTGACACTGACAGGTGTTGCAGTGTGCTTAGGGATCTTCGGGCCTTACACTCATCCCATTTCATAAGGAAATATGCTTACCTCTGTCCTACGCAATTACCTTTCCCTCAGCTGTTCCTGCTTTAACCCACTTTAATACCCGTCCCCAGTTTCTGCCTTCCTACCATGACGCCCCCCCCCCCTTCCTGGCAGGGTTCTCAACATCCTTAGGGGGAAATCATGAAAATGGCTACCCTTTCCTCATATTCAGTTCTTGCATCCCCCCACCTGCCCTTTTGGTTCACTAGTGTGCACAACCTAGCCCCATCCTTTTTACTCCAACAGCACTTGCGTACTACCTCAAGCTGCTCCTGGTACACTCATGCACTATAAATGGTTCTATAGGTTGTGTACGTTCATATGTTTTTTTTTTATGATTTTGGACATGTATTGTAATTTACCCAATGTTCCTCTACTGTTTATTATACAATACCTTGTGTTCCTACTGTTGCACAATCTTACAATGTTGTATTGTTTGTACTACCCACATACTATTGTAACTGATCATCCTTCACAACCCTATGTAACCCCTCTCCCCAGGTCGCACTGTGAGATAAGCAACTTGTTGTTCAGTGTGCCCTCTTGGAGAAACATTTCAATAAATAAATAAAAAAATGGGTGTGGTACAGGAGAATGGGGTGAACGCTGAGACCAAAGACCCCAAGACACACCTCGATGTCTGTCAGTGGCTGCTGGGTGGGGGTGGAATGGCGTGTGTAATATGGGCGACAATCCCAAGTCACACCCCAATTCCTGTCAGTCTGTATGGAGTAGGGCATTATGGTTGGAAACCCTAATGCCCCAGGTGTTTGTTGGTATTTCTGCTCCAACTTTGCAAAATGGGATTTTTGTGACCCCACGTCATGAACTGTGGCACTATCATTTCGTTACTCAATCCAGAAACGTGGTTTTGCAGTGACTGTGCCATTTGGCGCCACAGGTGTGAAAACACATTTCTGGCCGGATGTAAAAAATGACAGCTGTACTGTTCATAAGGAGGTGTGAAAAAATGGCAATGTTGAAAATCTGGAGTGAAAATATGAAAAATTGGCAAAGTTACGAACATGCGTAGAAACTGCACAACGCACGCCTGTAACACAATCATTTTTTGGATTTTTCCACCAAATTTTCAACATGGGTATTTTTGAACCTCTCCTCATGAACAGTGGCACTATGATTTTCTTAATCTGTCCCAAACAGTGATTTCCCATAGCAACCACTCTATTCTGTGCTGGAAGTACGAAAACACATTTCGGACGGGATGTGAAAAATGACAGGTGCTCTGTTCATAAGGAAGTGTGAGAAAATGCCAATGCTGAAAATGTGGAGTAAAAATATTACAAGTTTGCAAAGTTACGAGTGTGTATGGAAACTGCACAATGCACGCTTGTAACACAGCCATTTTTTGGAATTTTTTCACCAAATTTGCAACATAGGCTTTTTGGGAGCCCACCTCATGAACACTGACACTGTCGTTTTGTTAATCGGTCCCGAGAGGTGATTCTGCACAGTGACCGCAAAATCACCTTTTGGGACCGAATAATGAGATGACAGTGACCGATTCATGAGGTGGGGTCCCAAGAACCCCATGTTGAAAATTTGGTGCCAAAATTCCCAAAAATGGCCGAGATATGCACCAAAGTTGGAAAAAACATTTATGCCATTCTACAGCTTACCGGCATTTCTTCAGTTCGCGGTCGGCTTTGAAGAGTGCAGACATATTCCCGGTCCACCGAAGATCGTCACGCTGGGCTCCAGAGGTAAGTATGGGGTGAGAAGAGAGTGCGGGAGGTGGGGTGTGCAGAGGGTGGGCATGGGTTGGGGAAGGGGAGGGGCAAGAGAGTACACGAGGACCATTTTCTTTTTAAAAGGGTTAAGGAGAACTGTAATATTACTTCATTTACCCCACCCTAGCAAGCCTTACCCCCCGAGATTGTTCAGAACGACTCTTCAGTGATTTAACTTGCTTTATTTAATTTTGTAAAGTTCATATTTGACAGATGAGCTTGTGTGTGCCATCACGACAATTGGGGCGCTGCACCGCCGCTCCAATACAAGTGTATTGGAGTCGAGCGGTGCAGCACCGCACTTTGTCACGAAATGGCACCACAGAGCATGCGCCATTTTGCCACACGCCGGACTTTACAAAAATTAAATAAAGTAAATTCACTGAAAGGGGCGCTCTGTTTGTGGTGTCAGCGTGGCTCAGTTGGTAGCACATCCGCCTCTGGACCAGAAGGTCGTGGGTTCTTGTCCCACACCGGGATTGGACTTGCACCTAAAAATTGCTGGCATCCGAGTGCAGTATTGGGGGGTGCTGTACTGCTGGGGAGTGCCGTCCTTCGGATGAGACGTTAAACCGAGGTCCCTTCTGCCCATCCTGGTGTTGTCCTGGTGGGTGTCCAGGTGGAAGTAAAGAACCCAGGCACTCTTCGCAAAGAGTAGGGAACATTCCCGGTGTCCTGGCCAACATTCCCCTTCCCATAAAAAACGGTTCATGCAATTATCCAGGCTGTGTGTGGGTGATGATGTGCGATATGGCCACCTCCACACATTCAGTCACTTCACTACCAGTCTAGCGTTGCTTGTAAAGCGCTTTGGATGTATGAAAAGCGCTATATAAATGCTGATTCTTCTTCTAAGTTAAAATTCACTGAAAAGGGCACTCTATTTGCGAAACCCCTAATCAGGGGCAAGGCTTGCAGGATGGGTAATTTATGAACATTACAGTTCTCCTTAAAAAAAAAAAAAAGAGAGAGAGTGAGGACTTTTGCACGCTGGGGTGGGCTCCCAGCTACCCGGATGTTTGTTGGGGTGGAGCTGACTGGGACTGGGCACCCCATCGGGCCATACAGTGTGCTGGGCGGGGCATGAGCCAAGGGGATTGGGCACCCCCAGCATACAAACACATGGGAGGCGCATCATGACTATGGGGATTGGGCTACCCCATCGGCAAATGAACTGGGGAAGGAGCATGCTGATAGGGGGATTGGGCACCTCCGTCGGCTTTCATGGGGACGGAGAGGGGGCTGACGCCGGCAATAAGTAAATTGCTGATGAAAGCCGCTGCTTGCCGACGCCGGGAATATGTAAATGGGTACACATTACCACCGCTGACTGTAGAGGTGGTTTCCTTTGAACTGCATGCCACTGCATCTGAAGTGCTGTCATAGACAGCTCGGCCATTCATTGATGTGGTGTGGTCCCGTCTGCAAAATGGAGCGGGGCATTGGCAGAGCGGGCAACACACCTCTAAAAGTCGTATGGTCGCACTATGTTGCTTGCGCGTGAGCGCAAGCCCAACATAAAAAGTGGGGAGACAGTGACTCCTAGTGGCCACTGAGTATAACAAGCAAATGGAAAAGTGGGGACTGCGCGTTGACGGGCCAACACCCCCTGCAAGAGGCCTGTGTAGGGAAGGAGCCAATTACCTTTAGGAATCTCCCCCACGGTCCGTTGTTCATCCATTGCTGTTGGGCTTGAGTGAGGGGTGAGGACTGTGGTCCAGGGTCTTTAGGAGGCTCCCCCACGGTCCGTGGTTCGTCCGCTGCTGTTGGGCTTGAGTGAGGGTCGAGGACTGTGGTCCGGGGCCTTTAGGAGGCTCCCCCACGGTCTGCTGTTCATCCGCTGCTGTTGCATTGGAGTGAGGGGCGAGAACTGTGGTCCGGGGCCTTTAGGAGGCTCCCCCACAGTCCGTTGTTCATCCGCTGCTGTTGGGCTTTAGTGAACGACAAGGACTGTTGTCCAGGACCTTTAGGAGGCTCCCCCACGGTCCGCTGCTGTTGGGCTTGAGTGAGGGACAAGGATTGTGGCCCAGGACCTTTAGGAGGCTCCCCCACAGTCCGTTGCTCATCCGTTGCTGTTGCGCTTGAGTGAGGGGTGAGGACTGTGGTCCGGGGCCTTTAGGAGGCTCCCCCATGGTCCGTTGTTTGTCTTCTGCTGTTGGGCTTGAGTGAAGACCCTGGGCTTTGCTGCAAACTGATAGTGTCCTGAAGGCAGTTTGAACTGGAGGAATTTTCTGAGGAACTGCCTGACTGAAATGTGGAAATAGGTGTCCTCTATTTCAAGGGAGCCTAGCCAGTCCCCTTTTTGCGGGGATGGAATCACCCTGCCAGGGTGACCATCTTGAATTTGGGATTGACTAGGTGTCGGTTCAGGTACCCGAGGTCTAAAATGGGTCACCAGTCCCCAGTTTTTTCTGAGTGAGGAGTATCTGGAGTAGAGACCCTTTCCCCATTGGTGAGGGGGAACTCTCGCCACTGCTTTTGCAGACAAAATGGACTTTACTTCTAGCTCCAACAGTAGCTTTTCTGTAGGAGTTAGAGATTTTAATGACTTCTGACCCTGCTGAGTGGGAATGTTTTTGAACAGCACGGTAAGTATTTGACTCACTACCTCGAGAACTGGGGGAGAGGTGGCGACCTTGCTTTTGCAGTCAGGAGATTTGCTTAGATTGAGTGTTAGAGGAAGGAAAGGAACCAGTCCATCTCTGACCTCTTCCACTAAAATAGCCTCTCACCTGAGATTAATCCAGGGGCATGGGCAATGGCATAGGGTAGAAGGCCCTGGGGTAGCAGCCTCTGCCTCAGTTCCCTCTACTCTGAGATCTCTGGGAAGTAGAGGCTTTTTCTTCTGCAGCATTACTTTGATCGGTGGTTTTGTAGTCTGCCACCTTTTTCAAATAAGCTTCAGTTTTATTTTTTTTTTTAAATTTCCTTTTTTTATTAATTTCATTTACTTATTTGAATCTAGGATTAAATACCTTTGAGCTGAGAGCTCTTTTACAAAGGTTCCACGTCAATAGGAGGGAAGAAAGTATTACAGGGATTCAAGCAACAGAGTATAAAACATGTACAATATTTACAACAATTACAATGGATTATTCAAGCAGGTTAATATTAACAAGAGAGACTACAGAGGGTAAGACACCCATACAGTTGCATTTACAGTAAGTTACAGGAGAGGATTATTGCAGGCAGAAGGAGGCTGGAGTCAGTTCGCTGAGGCAGTAGATTAGTGGAGAGAAGAAGTAGGCAGTAGGGAAGAGGGGGCTAAGAGATGATGGGAGGGGAGAGTAGGGTGGGAAGTAGAGTTTCTGACACGTGAGGGGTGGATGCATGAGGCGGGTGGCGAAGCACAGTTTTTGAGCCACCAAGTGGAGGTAGGGGAGGGCATGAAGGGGGTAGTAGAGATGGCCTGGGCATGCCATGGTGTGAGCCGCATATAGGTGGGTCAGAGCCCTGACGCAGAGGGACCAGTGGTAACAGTCACAGGTGCTGCGATGCGAAAGCTGCCAGTGAGTAGTCTTTGAAGGCCCAGAGTAGATTGAGCGGAGATGTCCTGGCTGAGGGCATTAAACCAGAGGGGTGCTCTGTAGGCAAAGAGCGCTGACCCTGCGTCATTCGAAGCCAAGGAACATGGTAGAGGGGAGTGCTAGCACTTCTTGCCAGTTGTGTGTTGCTGCTGTGCAGCTGAAGTAGGTTTGCTGTGCCAGAGGGGAGAATTCCAAGTAGCGCCTTTTTTGCCAGCAGGCAGGTTTGGTAGTGTAACATCCCACTAAGTTGGATCCAGCCTGTTTGCGCATAGAGGTCACAGGTATGGGTGAGATGCTCAGCTCCTGTGAGCAGCCTGCAGGCCTTGTTCAGCGCTACCAATATTCTGCAGAGGGTGGTGGGACTAGCAGCACCATAGATGACCAAACCATAGTCTATGAAGGAGAGGACGGAGCTGTTGATCGCTAGTCTAAGAGCATCTGAGGTGAGACGGCGCTTGTGCCTGTGGAGGAGACAGATTTTGTAGTTGACAGTCCTAGCCACATTGCTGATGTGCTGGTCGTAGGCCAGGCTGCTATCAAGTGTGACCCCAAGATATTTAAAGTGCTGGGTATGTTCAAGCAGAGTTCCAGATCGTGTGCTAATGCTGAGAGTGTAAGACTTATATTTGCTCTGAGTGCTGCAGAACATCATGTTTTTTTTGTTTTTTTTTTACTGTTTAGGATAAGTTTGTGGTTCTGGAACCATTCCTCAACAATCCCAAAGCTATGTTGCAGTTTGCACTCAAGATTCTCTGGGTCTGGGCAGTTTGAGAAGATTACTGCATCATCTGCATAGAATAGCATCTGCTGTGGGCAGCAGCACGGTAGATTGCTGAGAAAGATGCTGAAAAGGAGCGGTCCCAATATGGAGCCTTGTGGGACCCCAGATTTTACAGGCAGATAATCAGAGAGGACATTGTTTATTTTCATTCTTTGTGTACGTTGTCCTGGGTAGCTTCTGAACCAGAGGGTTGATTTTACAGACAGGCCAATGGAAGTTAACTAGTTTAAGGGGAGGGAGTGGTGGACAGTATCGAAGACCGTTGAGAGGTCAATGAATACTGCCCCTGCTAGGGTTCCTTGGTTCAGGGATTCGTGAATAAACCCAGTGAGTTCAAATAGTGCTGTGGAAGTACCGTGATCTTTATGGAAGTCATGCTGCTCTGGGCATTGGATTGAGTATTTTACAAGATGTTCGACCAGCTGGTCAGCCACTATGCGTTCTAGCACTTTGGAAAGCGGTGGCAGAATTGAGATGGGCCTGTTGTTTGACAGCAATACCTTATCTCCATTTTTGTACACAGGAGTCACAATGGCAGATTTCCACAGCTGTGGAAATTGCGAGTGGCAGAGTGAGATGTTAAGGATCTTGGTTATGGGAAGGAGAACTTCATCAATAGTAAGGGCAACCAGTTTGAGGTCCAGTGTGTCTGCACTATGTCTCGATTTCCCGAACACTTTGAGGAGATAATTCCTGACTCGTGAGGTGGTAAGTTTCTTGAAGTAAAAAGGAGGGGCTAAGTGATGGCAAGCATCAGTAGTTCAGGTGTTGGAGTGTGGAGCGTCATCGAAGAAGTCTGGGGGGAGAGTCCCAGAGAGATCCAAGAATGCTTCATTGAAGGTGGTGGCTAAGGCGAGTGGGTCCTGGGCAGGTGTTCCCTGTATACTGATTAGGTTCAATGCCGATTTCAGATCCTTACCTAAAACTTCCTTCAGGTTGGCCCAAAATACAGGTTACTCACCTGTAACAGGAGTTCTAGGAATGGTATATGTTGTTCATCCACACTGTCTGGCAGGTATCCTTGCCACTTTAAATCTTGCCGGAAGGTCATCAAGCTGGCTCCTCCCACCCACCCGGGTGGTAAAACTCTCGGCTCCGCCCCATGACGCCAGATCTGGCCCGCTGGAAGCTCAGGTTGTGCGTCGAAGCCGGGGAGGTCGGGTGGGTCGTGTGGATGAACAACATATACCATTCCTAGAACTCCTGTTACAGGTGAGTAACCTGTATTTCTAGGGACATGGATATGTTGTTTATCCACACTGTCTGGCAGACTCCTAGCAGTTCTCCGGGAGGAGGGAGGCAAGAGACACCCCTACTTAGGGAATAATGACTGGAGAACCGAGGCCCCAAAACCAGCATCCCGGCGTGACTCAAGGTCGATGTGGTAATGGGTGATGAAGGTGTGTGCTGACTTCCAGGTAGCAGCCCTGCAGATTTCCTGGATAGAGACGCCCCTGAAGCAGCCACCGATGCAGCAGTATGGCAGGCAGAATGAGCTCTATCCTCTGGGAGGCTCCATGCCCGCCAACTTATAGCAGAGATCTGTGCAGGAGGTGACCCACCTGCCTATCGTCCGCTTGGCTGCAGGTCTGCCAGATGCGGCTTCAGCGTGGTGACAAACAGCTGGCTAACCTCTCCCCGATTTCCAGCCGCGCCTTATAGTAAGCGAGCGCCTTCTAGGGTCCAAAGTATGAAGCCTATATTCGGCCTCCGAGGTGTGATTGGGGTAGAACACCGCAGAGTCAACACCTGGTTAAGGTGAAACCCAACACCACCTTTGGAAGGAATTTGGTGGGGGCGAGGACAACCTTGTCCCTGTGGAAGACCAGGTAAGGAGACTGATGCAGAGCGCCTGGAGCTCTCCCATCCTTCTGGCTGACGGATAGCCACCAAGATGGCGGTCTTCCACGACAGGTGAGAGAGTTCACACCTGTGCATTGGTTCGAATGGCTTGCCCATGAGCTTTGCCAGTACCAGCAGTAGATCCCACGGAGGTGGAGGTTCTCGCACCGGAGGGGAAATGTGATCAAGGCCTTTGAAAAAGCGCCAGACCACCTTCTCCTGCGCCACTGACTGCTTCCCGGCCCGCGCCCGGTAAGCAGAGATGGCTGCCAGGTGCACCTTAAGGGTTGTCGACCTAAGCCCTTGCTGAGAAAGGGACCACAGGCAGTCCAATATGCTCGCCAAGGAGCAGGAGGAAGGGTCCAGGCCCTTGCCCTGACACCAAACGGAAAACCCTTTCCATTTGAAGGCATAGCATTTTCTGGTCGACTCCTTACGGGACGCCTCAACTACGTTGAGGACCTCGTCGGAAAGACCCAAGGCCTGGAACTCTAGCCGCTCAGGAACCAGGTCGTCAGGTGCAGGGATTGAAGGTCCGGATGGAATACCTTCCCCTGACTGACTGAGAGCAGGTCCGGCGAGCTGGAAGCTGCCTCGAAGCCTGGAGCTGAGGCTGAGGAGATCTGGCTACCAGTACTGGCGGGCCAGTCTGGGGCTATCAGAATCACCTGCGCCTTGTCCCTCCTTGCTTTGAGCAGCACCTTGTGCATCAAGGGAACGGTGAGAAGAGGCCCGCGGTCCACGCCTCGAGAGGCATCCCCTGCAGAGAGCCCTGCTGGGGGGCATGGAACAGCCTCAACTTCGCATTCTCCCTGGAGGCAAACAGGTCCACCTGAGGTGTGCCCCAATGGGAGAATAGATCTTGTACTACCTCCGGCAGGAGAGACCACTCATGGGACGCAGCCCCTATCCGGCTCAGGGCATCGGCCAGGGTGTTGAAGGCTCCTGCCACATGAATGGCAAGGAGATCTGCCTCCAGGCTGTGCATGAGTGACCAGATGCGGAGAGCTTCCTTGCATAGGAGCATGGAACGCATCCCGCCCTAGCGGTTAAGATAGTACATGGTCATGGTATTGTCCGTCTGGACCCGGACCACTTGACCCCGAAGAAACGGAGCAAAGGCGGTGAGAGCTAGGCGGACCGCTCGGAGCTCCAGCAGGTTGATGTGGCATCGGAACTCCCGCGGGTACCAGAGGCCATGCACTCGGTGTTCCCCCAGATGGGCACCCCAACCCATCAGAGAGGCATCGGTCGATAGAGAGACCGTCGGCTCGGGGCGGACAAACGGGATGCCCTCCTGCAGATGAACTGGAACGGTCCACCACTGGAGAGCATTCCACATCCCCTTGGTCACCATCACTAGCTGGTCCAATGGATAGCAGCGTTGGGACCACTGGCCGGCCAGCCCCCACTGAAGAGGGCGCATGTTCCAGAGGGCCCAACAGACCACGCTGGTATAGGCCGCCATGAGACCCAGGAGACGAGGAAGTCCCGGCAGGCAATTGCTCAACCAGAAATGATTGGGCAAAGGAGGAAAGAACCTCGCCCTGATCCGCCGAGCTGCGGTTTGCTCAAGAGAGTCGAGCTCTGCCCCGATGAAAAGAATCACCTGCTTCGCTCGAAGTTCGACTTGGCCTCGTTGGACGAGGAGGCCAACCTGAGAGCAAACCTGAGGGCCAGATCTCTGGACCGGCTTCCACCTCCTGTCTGAGGGGCTGCTATCAGCCAATCGTCCAGTTAGGGTTAACCTGACCCTCGGCGCCGAGAAATGCTGTCACCAGTGCCATGCATTTGGTGAAGACCCTGGAGCTGGAGATAAGCCAAGGGCATGGCTTGGAACTCGAAAGGGAACCCTCCGCCGAAAGCGAAGGAACCTTTGATGGACGGACAGATAGGGACGGAAAGAACGCTGGCCCTGAAGGTCCAGAGAGCAGAACCACACGCATGTTCCAAGGATGGTATTATCTGAGCCAGAGTGACCATCCTGAAGGTTCAGACTTTAGGAACTTGTTTAGGTCGTAGGTCGAGAATGGGCGCCAGCCCCCGTCTGCTTCGGAACCAGGAAGTACCTGGACACGAACCCCTGGTTTGAAGGAGGGTCCACCACCTCTCATCACCTCCTTCTCGAGGAGGAGAGCGGCGTCGGCTCGGGCGAGCTGACAGCGAGGTTCGACTCCTGAGGCCCCCGAGTGCGACGGTTTGAAGGGTGGGGCCTGCTCTAACTCCAGAGGCAGGCCCTTTCTTACCACCTCCAACAGCCACCTGTCTGTGGTAAAAGCAGACCAGGCGGAAAGGAAGTACCGGAGCCGTCCCCCCATGGGGGGAACCTGGGGTGAGGTGACGAGGTTGGGGGCGACACCCCTCAACCCGTCACTGTGCAGGTTTGGAGGAGGGACCGGCCGAGGGACCACCTGGTCCTTTACCTCCCTGCTTCCTGGAGGAGGAAGCCACAGGCTTGGGTTTGGGACGCCAAGCGTGAGCCTGCTGGCCCTGGTGTTGCTGGGCCGGGCGTGCCGGGGGCGCAGATGGACGAAAGGGCTTGGGTTGAGGTCTGTGGCTCTTGTCATTCTGAGCGGATGAGACCGAGTCCAAGGTGGCACTGGACTTTTCGATCCTCTGGAGGTGGCCTTCCACTCCAGGGCCGAAGAGGTCGGTCCCCAGGAAGGGGACATCCGCCAATTTGTGCTGGGTATCCGCTGTGAAGGTTGATATCCTCTGCCATGCCCGACGGCGCATAGCCACTGCAGCCGCTACTGACCTGGCGCATGAATCACCGATGTCCAAAGCAGTCTGAAGTTGCTGCTTGGCCACTGCCCTGCCCTGGTCCCTCACCTGCTTAACCGTGGTCTGCGGGTCAGCCGGAGATGAGGAACCACCTCGTCCAGGAGCCCAACAGGGCGTGAGAAAAATGTGCCATCAGTACGGCCGAGCTGCCTGACGGGCGCCAAGGAGGACGAAGCGTGAGACTTTTCGCCCGCATAGTCCAATTTTCGGACTCTTGTCGGGAGGTTTGTCCACATCCCTAGCGCTTCGCACGCCGGAAAACGCTGTCGGTAACTAACCCTCGGCCGAGGGATGTTCCGGAAACCGGACAGGGAACCGTAGGGACCGCATACTTCCTGGCCATCCTGGTCGAAGGCGCAGGGCAGGAAGCAGGACGCTGCCAGAGCTCCAAGGCCGGACCCACAATGGCCTCAGCCACAGGGAAGGCCTCCGTAGGGGGAATCCCCTCAGTCCAATATCTCCGTGAGGGGATACTTGGCCCGCTTTGGATACGGGCTTGAGCTGCATCCCGGTTGATTCCGAGATGAGTCTGAGCAACCCCAGGAAGGACGAGGGGCTGTCGTCCAGCGACTGACCTCCAGAGGACTCCAAGTCCACTCGCTTGGAGAAAAAGGAGGAATCGTCGTCGGGCTCAGAAGAGTCCGTAAAGAGCTGCCTCGGACCTGAGCCACCCTCTACCTGCCGAGGGCGACGGGAGTGAGGGTGACCGACAGCCTATGGGGCAGACCCTGAGCAGACTGAGAATTCTTGGTCGGAGCCCCAAACCGTGGCTGTGGAGGCGGAGGTTCCACCGGAATCAGTGGGGCAGCTGGTTTTGGCCAACAACCGCCTGATAACAGGCCTCGGTAAAACAGGGGTTGTTTCAGCCGCCCGTGACAGCCACTTAATGGCCGGGAAGGCGAATGGGCGCCGGCTTGTTCCCTCGGGTCAGAAGGAGCTGCTACACATGAGGTCTCGTGATCGTTGACGCAACTTGCGCCGAAGCCTCCTCATCCGGGAGGAGGAGGAAGAGGACGGAGCGGGCGGCGCCATCATGGGGTGTCGAGACCGACCGCTTATGATGGTGGGATCGGGCTGAACCGCCAAGAAGTCCGGAGACCGAGAACCTCGCTTTCTCGAGGACGCAAAGGGAGGGGACGGGTGGAACCGCCTCCCCTCGGCTCGGAGGGAACACCCAAGGGCCCGGAACCGGAGGCACTGGCAAGCCCACGGGATCCTCAACCCACCGGGGAACCGGGAGAGAGGATTTTCAGCCGCTGGTCGATAACCCGTCCAGACGGTCGAGAAAGATCTCGACTGCGTCGACGGGAGTCTCAGTCAACTGACCTGACGGGAACACCATGAGACCAGTGGCCGAAGCCGAAGGATCGACCGAAGTCGATGGCCGACAACTCGGTGAGAGGGATCTTTCCCGCTCCCAAGAGCGTCGACGAAGAGACTTACCCTTGTCTTTCTTCTTGGACCGAGAAGAAGGTCCAGCAGACGTTGGTCCCTCTCTCCTAGTGGAGAGGGACAGACAAAGCTCCTTAAAGGAAGCTGTATAAGAGGAACCCAGGGAGAGCGGAATAAATGCCGCGGTCGAGGAAGATGCGGCCCGCGCCGCCTCCTCTTCGAGGGCGATCATCTGCTCTAGCTGATCTGCCGAGCCTGCCGCCGCGGAAACCGCCGACCGGGCCTCTTTTGACTTTACCGGAGGAAAACGTTTCTCGGGCGCCCTAGTTGTAAACGGGCAGCACGGTCTTCGATGACGTAGGCTGAGAAAGAAGAGCACAGGTCACAAGCTCGCGGTCGTGCTGAAGGCCTAAACAGTACACACACCGTGAGAGTGCGGATCCGTCCGAGACATCTTCTGCTCCGCAAGGGCACCATTTCTAAAACCGGAGTCGATTTGTCCATCGCAGTCATGAGGGATAAAAGACCTAAGTCTTTTAAATTCGAAAACCAAGAATTAGAACCAGTCTTATACGCAGAGCGTTAAGGAGGGAACCTGAGCTCTAAGCGTAAGGAAGATCTGGCGTCATGGGGCGGAGCCGAGAGTTTTACCAACCGGGTGGGTGGGAGGAGCCAGCTTGAAGACCTTCCGGCAAGATTTAAAGCGGCAAAGATACCTGCCAGACAGTGTGGATGAAAAACATATCCATGTCCCTAGAAAGTATTTTCCGTTGACCCAGGAGGCAGTGAGTGACTCCTTGTGGTGTTTTGATTTGGCCTGGCGTATCTCCCAGGTGCAGGCATTTCTGGCTTGATTGTAGGCTAGTATGTTTGTGGGTTTACCCAACTCGCTGGCAAGGTGCCATAGGTGATCATGCTTTTTTCAGTTTGCTTATAAGGTCAGATGATAACCATGGGTTAACTGGCCCCCTTGCTTTGACCTTTTTGTGGGGCGCATGTACATCACAGACTTGTGTGAATTGTTTTATGAAATAATCCAATGCAGTATTAACATCAGTAGCATGGTCAATTTGTGACAGTCAGAGGTGGCAAGATCATGCTTCAGGGACTGAAGATGCCCATGCTTTAGTACCCTACTGAAGGTGAAGCGTGGAGGTGGCTTGAGAAATTTGTTTGACCAGTTACACGGGACTGGGGAGTGGTCACTAATAGCATCAGGGTGCACTGTCACATTGGTAAGTCGTTCTGGGTTGCTTGAGAGTATCCAGTCTAGGAGGGTGCCTGTTTTGTAATTAACCCTGGTAGGGGAGGAGACAAGTTGGGTAAGGTGAACTGCTGAGATATCGTCCCTGTATGTGCATACATCGGGTGAGAGCCAGTTGATGTTAAAGTCCCCTAGTAGGATGGTCTCAGAGTTAGTGGGCAGGCCACGGATGAAGTCAACAATACCCCTCAAGCCCCTTTTGGGGCAGCACAACAGACAGGCATAATACAGACACGTACAGAACAACAGTACTTTAACACATAAGAAACACATTTCAGCTTGGTTATAATGAGCCTGTACAAATATAAATTGATTGATCCATATACTAAACAGTGAGTACCCTGAGCGTTGCTATGATCTGGTAAGAAAAAAGAACAACATTAATTTCACAGATGGTCATCGTCTGCCCCCCTAAACATTATACACTAAACCCCAACAAGGATGCCCCCCTCTATGTCCCATGGGGATTTCCATGGCAATTGCCACCTCCTCTAAATCCTTGAAACCCCTCATCCCTTCTATGGCACAAATTCAGGATCGTGTTGTGCCATACAGAAAACCCATGGTTGCCATTTTTCCCTAAAGGATGTCTGTTTATCATGTAGTCCAGCCATTAGGTCTTCCAACTTATATACATCCAGAACAGTCTGTCGCCAGTCTGAGACTGTAGGTATGACAGTGGACATCCACCTCCGGGTTATGGCTTTTTTTGCTGTTAAGTGGCACAGGGGTAACAGGGTTCAGTGCCATGAGGGTCTGTGTGTTGGATAAATTGATAATACTACCATCACTGCCGTAAGCTCCACCCACCCCCCCCAGACAATCCCATAGTCCTTCCTGTAGAGTGCACCGATACGGTGGTAATTTGGGGCAAAGCCGTAGGATATGACCCAAGTCTGCTAATTTACATTTGCAATCCTGCCAACACCTACCATATGACTCAGGGAGATATTTAGCCAGGATCACCGAGGAGCGGAAAAATCTGGAACGACACTTCCAAGCAAATTCTCTCCAAATATTTGCAGAGATTATTTTAATTGCTATAAAAGATGAGTCCCGCCACACGGCTGGAGAGATTTCTAGTTCCAGATCTTTATTCCAACCTTCGATCATTGAGTGCAAAGTACCCCCTAGGGCCTGGTAATTAAATGGCCTTTGAGGTGTCCCCAAGGATGACCTGATAAGGTGTCTTTTAATAAGACCCACATATAAGCTTTAGTTTCGTTTCCAGAGAATTATTATCACAAGGAAAATCCACAGCTTTAGTCTGGGTGTCCTGCAAGAGATTGGTTGCTGTTAGCCAGGCATGGCGCCTAAGTGAGACTGCCTGAGCCATGGCTCTTGAAGTAGTGTCATTAGTGTCCACTGCCATGTGAAACTGCCACTCTGTAGCTTCCAAATCCATTTTTACAGTTTCTGCCAGGTCCTGGGCTACTTTGTCTGGGACCTGCTGGCTGAATGCTAGCACAAAGTTCCAAAGAGCTTTTTTTATACTGGACTGCCTACGCCATATAGGTAGATAGGCTAAGCAGCAGAGAGGCTGTTGTGTAAGATTTTTTTCCCCATAAAATCCAGCCTCCTAGAATCCTTTTCAGGAGACTGTGCAGAAAGGGGCACTGTAGCCTTGTCACAAGCAGCAGCCTGCACCACCCCTCGTGATCAGGGTGTGTATACAGAAATTCAGCATTGTTCCTTGCCAGTTGGTACTTTTTCTCAATTTTTTTGTCCACTCCAGAAATGGAAGAGGGATTCTCAAGTATTTTTAAAGTTGCTCTGCGAAGTGATTTATGTATGGGCCAATGAAACTTTTTGGAAGGAGGGAGACCCATCATATCTAAAACGTCTTCCTCCACCTCCTAGTCAGTGATCTCTTGAATAGTGAGATCCAGAGTGTCCACCATATACTGAATGAAGGTATAGTGAGAGGACAAATCCTCCTGGCCATTTGAGGGAGAGCCAAACTCTGGTCAGAGGATACATTTGGTCCTAAGGGTTCACCCTCTTGTTCATCATCATCATCACCCTCATAGTAAAAGACCTGGGTAAATCCAGGATCTGAAGTGTGAGGGGCAGTAGGGTCAGGAGGGGCATTAAAGATACTACTCATAGCCTGTAAAATTTGGTACAGATGCCAAGCCTTAGCCATCTCTTCATCAGAGGGCACATCTTTTTGTGTCACTGGCGTCTATCTTTGCTTTTCAGCAGGAGGGGCAGTGACATGTTTTTCTTTTTGCTTCTTTTTTGCAGGCACCAAATCAGAAAACTGCTCAGCATCTCTCTTTTTGGCTTGGTCAGAATTATTCTTCTCAGACTTATTTTCTAGGGAGTCTTCATTAGACTTTCCTTTGGATTTATGAGAGGATGACCACTTTTCAGGGTTTTCATTAGAGGGGAGGCAGACTGAGAAGCCATAATTTCTAATCTTTTGGCTCATTTTCTAACTGTTTTAGAACAAAATGTAGGGCAAAGTTCACTATTATGGTTTGGACCGAAACAACTTAAAGCAGCAGTACTGGATAAGCAGGAAGTGATTATCAAAATTCTGTTTTTGGCTGGAAGCATTCAGCCACAGTTCTGGGTTCCATATCTGTAAATATTTTTTTATAGTGATCTTTAGCTTTTAGATATTTTAAATTTATTTCCATTGTTGTGGATCCACAGTAAATATGGCTGGTGCCTAATTTGCAGCCAAATTCCCCTCTAATGTCACATAATGTCTTTTGTTTATTTCCATGGGACCCTGTGCTGCACCTTCCCACTGGCCCTGTGTAGTACTGCGAGTCATGAGCACGTGCAACTGGAAGCAGAGGGTTCCAGTTCATTATGGCAGATTGGAGAAATGTAAACAAAAACAAAGAAAACCAGAGCAAATTATGGGGTGATAATACAATGAAAACAAGAAAGATTATCAGTAAGTGCTCAACAGAGCACAAAGAACAAACTGTGGCAAAAGATTCAGTTTTTTTTTATCCAGTACTGCTGCTTTTAAAGACTATGCCATCTTCTTGCCCACTATTTTAGCACATTTAACACTATTTTTAAAACCAGTTGGTCCAATTTTCTTTTTAGATCTATCTGACATGCCAATTCATCAGAAGACCTTTACAAAGTGTTCCCAAAATGAAAAAGAAATGAAATTCGGTCTTTTCTCCCAAGTGCTATGGAACTGCGAATAAACGGTTCCAAAAAGCACTAAAAATAAAGAGACTTGGTCTAAAATTGTGGTTCTAATAACAAAATAGGGATTTGCAAAGTAAAAGAAAGAAAAAGCAATTTATGCAGTTCAAAAGCGCAAAAATTTTACCTCAGTAAAAGAGCGGGAAGTGCAGTAAGAACCGCCAAGGTAAGGAAATTCATGATTCCTGGGAACCGTAGGAACCAGTATAAAAACTGCAAAAACTAAGAAAAACGCCTCCAAAAACACTAAGGCAGCACAAAATAAGAATTCCTTTTACCAACTCTTAAAGAAATAAACTTATTCAAGCATAAGTGAGAAGAGAGGACTCCGGGACAGTGCTGCTCAGTCAGTGGAGAAATTAATTTAACTGACCCCCCCACTCTAGCTCAGGCATCACTATCTATCCTGCTCTCTGACTGGCTGATGCCAAAACATCATTAGTATGAACACCTCCTCTGAGGCAGCTGAATCCAGCTGGCATACTGCACCTGTTAAGCATACTGAAGAATTCCTGGGGTGAGATACAATATTAGAAGTTAGGCGGTCTTGATAATGGTACCTTAGAGCTGGGCTCAAAGTTGTCCTGCTTTACTGCCTCCATGGAGAAGACTAGGACTTCGCACTGCTTAGAGAAAGAAGCTTCGTCACAGGTTTGGACACACAAAGCCATCTGTGGTGGACTAGAACATTATCAGTCACTGTTTACACTTGAGGGCCTTAAAGGATGCATCTTTTGGCATGGATGTTGAGAACTCCATGACAGGGCATATGAAAAACTATCTAAACCTTCCGTGTGTCCAAACTGCTTTTATGGAGCAATGGTTGTACTCTATCAGAAATCCCAAAATCCATTACTTTAAGGGCAGTATCAGCGACTTTATGCTGAAAAGCAACTTCAAGATGCCCGTTGTGCTCCAATGCACATGCACGGACTGCACTAAGATGGTTACCACACTCCAATAGGCATGCATGGACAGTATGCAAAACAGCAGCCACGCTCCAATGTGCAAGCATGGCCTGTACCAAGATGGCTGACACTGGCTATTATGGCACCTGTCACACATAAGCAGAAGTCACCATGAGAACCCACAGCTCATAAATCCAAATTAATCATTCCCTTCACCCTATAACTCCCAGCTCCTACCTTGTTTTCTGTGGTACAGGGTAAGAAAAGTGGTCCTGCCAGGCACCTGAAGGACAGTGTAGGTTATAGCAGCACTATGAGCTACTACAGCTCTGGGTTCCCAACCTGCAGGCAGAGCCCTTGCTGATACAGAGAATCCTTAAGAAATGGTCCTTCTGTGCTCCTGCTCTTAGATGGCAGCAGCTACACTAAAGACTTGCAGGAAAAGCAAGAAAACGGCAGAATAAAATCCATTTGTTGAGAAAAAAAGACCCGACTATCAGCTAGGACAGACTGCAAAGCCTGAGGGAGCCTGTAAAGGAGCATGTCCTAAGACTTTTCTCAGACAGTTACAATCACTGATTATGTCACATTAAATGTTAGTCAACGCTATACATAACAGAAATCCACAATTTACCACCTCCTGACTCCGGGGGGGGGGGTAATCAGGAAGCCATAACAAAAGTGTGTCTTCAATAAAAGTCCCAAAACTCACTACAGAGCATCTAAATCCCCGGAGCTTCTGAGGGCCTGGTGGACCCCAGTCCCCCGGCTTTAGCTGGTTTGGGAAGATGGGGCCCACCTCAAATTACTTGTCCTGGGACCCAAATTTCTTAGCTGCAGCCCTGTCCTGGGTTAAATAAGAGGCGAGTATCTTCCCTTATGCCTTGCTCAGCTTGAACTATGGGACAAAGCTGGGATCATGCTACGTCACATAAAATACACAGGCATTCCATACTGAAGTCGGTACACAAAGAAACGGGTGAGTTTCAGGATTGTTCTGGGGTGCTTGTAAAAAGGTTTTGCTAACCATAATACCAAGTAAAGGCACAAGGTTTAAGTACTCTAAATTACCAGATAAATGACTGCAGCTCCGGGCTTTTCAAGTTCTGCAAACAGTGAATATTTAAGCATTAGGCAGAGCTCCAGCTAGCAGCACCCTAACCCAGCGCTTTGGACCCACAATCAGGCCTTCATCGGGGGGGGGTCCCCCACACATAACACCAATGCTCACTTGAATATCCATCTTAGAGTGACGAGTGACCTACACACATACACATAAAATGCATAACAGAAAAGAATTATAATAAAACTCTCATTTTATTTTCTTCCTAATGTTCACCAAAGATTGTCACAATTTAACCAAATAACATGGTGTGGGTGGGGATTGCTTACTGACTCAGTGATCCCACTGATCCTTCACAGGAACCTGTCCTATTTCCTCACCCCAGTTTGCTGCTATGTATAATGTGTTATGGGATTGTGTCCCCTGTAATTCCTGATAAACTGTAGATATTAAATGATCTGTAGTCTGCTGTCATATGTTGTTTATCAGCACTAAAAAGAGCAGGGGCTGTGTGTCCATGAAATGCCGTACCTGTAGATACCTTTAAGTCTAAGTCTTCCCTGAAGACATATTTATTTAGTTTAGCCTTCGGGGACAATATTTAATTTACGAGTTTGCTGTCTATTTTAAATATTTAGATACGTTTTATTTGACTGATTATTTACATGCGTTTTTGTACACGCACTTTGATACTGGAAAAACATACTATAAATAAAGCATGATTTCATTTGATACCGAAAGATGTCACAGTAGCCCAGGCCGAACTGGTCCTGTATCTCCTGAAATGGTCTAACAATGGGACTGTACAAAATGGTATCAAATATACGAGTTTTCTTCTGTACCATCTACAGTATGCATCATCCATTCATGCCTGTGGAACGTTCTCAAGGTGTGCTATTGGACAGACTCAAATCAACGCCGGTGCAAGGGACAGCAAGGTTGCCATGTCTGCCGTGCTCAGCTGATCCAGGGATTCTAGGATCAGTCCGGAGCTCCAAAAACATATCGGCTCATATCCCAGAATGGCAGGCGAGTGAGCTCAATGTAAAGCCACTGAGGCCTCCCCCCCCCCGTCAAAACTGGGTGCCATTGAAAGAGAATGCGCAGCTGAGAGACCGAGAGCTGCAACATACAGTTCAACAAGGCCACCCAGCCCCATTTTTCAGGAACATAATGGACTGAAGTGGAGTCTTAGTTGCCTGCTGTTCCATATACACCTAGCTACTGCTGTCTGCCATTTCCTCTGATCTCTCTCTAAGATTGGTAGGGAGCCATTCAGGAAAAAAATACAAGAAACAGGGCAGTGTAATAGGGAAAGGAGATATTGTCTAACCAGGAAAGGCACATTAAGTTGAAGCTGGTTTCAAGGTGCAACCTGGGAGAACTGGGAAGTTAAGTGATTTGCTCCAGGGTCACATAGTATGCAGGGGGCTATGGGATTGAAAACCCAGGTTTCCAGGTTTGCAGCTCAGTGCCCTAAACCACAGCGCTATACTGCCTCCACAAGACTAAGGGGGCAGGCCTTGCCACTTTTGCAGGTCTGCCACCATCTGGGCTGATAGAGGGTCACAGCTGACCATGTATTATAATCTGTCCATGGAGAGAGGCCACTTGATGCCTTGGTATTTATGTTTCCTGAGGTCCCATTGGAATGGGAACTGTCTTTTCAAGGGAGCTGAAGGACTTCAAAACATGGGAAGTACCTCTGTTTTGGAGATTTTCAGTTTGTAATCTGATACTTTGCTGAATCTCTATAAGATGGTAAATATCTCAGCTAAGGATGTGTCCTAGTCCACTATGTAGAGTAGCACATGGTTTGCGTAGAGGGCCACCCTGTGTTCCACACCCCTCACCTGAATGCCAGTGACCTAGTACTGTCTCTCTCAGAACATGAGCCAAGGGTTCAACACATATGGCAAACAGGAGGTGTGAAAAAGGGCATCCCCATCGCGTAACTCCGGTCAAGCAGAGAAGAGGGTGAGACATGGCCACTGATAAAAGCCTATGGGAGTTGTATAGTCTCTACAGTGCAAGCAGGAGAAAATCTCAGCCCCACAAGGGTTGCAAACAGACACGGCAAAGAAACCTTATGGAATGCTTTCTCTGCATCAAGACTGACCAACACAAATTAAGTGGCAGTGGAATGGACCTGGTGGAGGTTGTGCCAAGTGTTATCCCCCATTTGTTTGATCTGGACAAAGCTGTTCTGGTCTGGGTGGATCAGTGAGGGCAGCAGAGGGTCCAGCCACCTGGCCATTACTGACTGCCAGACGTGACTCCTAGTCTGATTTTAGGACCCAAACTGTCTTATAAGCTGAGCACTCAGTGTGGTCCTTCCCAGGTGTAGGTATCATTGAAATTGTGACATAGTACTGCCAGGATTGAGGACTATTCCCCCTGTCCAACACCTCATTACAAGACCACAGAAGGTGTGGTGGCACCAAGTACTTTTGGGATTTATAAAACTCAATAATACAGCCATCAGGGCCTGGCGCATTTTGCGTCTTGGCATTGCACATTACCTCCTCTCATTCTGAGAGATGAATCGGCTTAGTTAGTGCTGCAGAATGCTCCCATGGTAGTCTGGAGAGAGAGAGAGAGGGCATCCAAGTATCACCTCATCGCCTCCAAGGCATGACCTTGCTCAGGTGTGTATAACTCATCATAAAAGGTACAAAAGACCTTAGCCATTTCTTCTGTTCTATGCAAGAGGTGCTTAGTGATCAGAGTTTTAGTGTAGCCCCTGCTCGCCCTAGTTATCGGTCACCTGGCCTGGTGTGCCAAGAGCCTCGTGGCCCTGGGACCTACTTGATAATATATATATGGCAGAGGAATGTAAGGGCCATTTCTGTTTCATGCAGAAATATTTTATCTATTTCCTGCTTTGTCCTCGTCATCTGCCCCACAACATAGGTATGTCCCTGTTTATGGGCCACTTGCTGGACATGGAGGGTATCTTGCAGGTCCACCAAGTGCTGTGTCCATTCTTTTTGTTTTCTAGTGGTATACTAAATAATATGACCTCATAGGACCACCTTCAGTGTATCCCACATTATGGCTGCTGTATGCCCCCTTCCTTGATTAAGCTCTAGGATCTCCAGGACTGTTCCTCCCAGGAACCCTTGGAATTCCTCAGATATCAGGTGGTAGGCATTTATTCACCAATGTGGCTTGTGGGATCTCTTTTCCCAGCTATAAGTATATGAATATCAGGGCATGATACAACAATAGGATATCCCCTATCTGACAGTGGGAGACCATATGCATGTGCTTCTGCATGATGTAACTATAATCTATTCAGGTATATGCACTGTGTACTGCTGAATAGTGATTGCAGTCCCTTGTTTTGGGATGCAGTTCACACCAGATGTCAAGCCACCTATGGGAACGCATGGACAAATCACAGGCCTTATGAACTGAAGACTGCCTGAGTGTGGAGAGGTTAGATGTGTCTGGAGTAAAGGAGACTGAAGTACTGCACTAGCAGCACCCCCCTACCACCACATGTATGCTTCAGAATGAGGTTCAGGAGTTAGTGTATATCAGTACTGCTGGACTGGGGGGGGTGTAGGCAGGTCATGGTTACCGCCATCTGCTACAGCAGCCCCTGTGCAATAACAAGTCTACCCTCACTGTCCCAAATCACCTTGTTTTCTTGAAATGTTGTGTTATGTGGGATCAGAATAGCTATCCTTTTACATTTCCCCTGGGCAGTTCTGAACTAAACAATAACCTGAAGCAGAACTTTCTCAACTTGTCATGTTCCATTTCATCTAAGTGTGTCTCCTGTAAACCTAAGTTCAGGTCTCTCCATTTTAACGGGTTGTTCAGCACGCTGACATTTAACGAATACCAAAGTGTATCTCTACCCATTCTATTGGCCATATATTGTCCACCTTATTCCCCTTCCTCACCCTCCCCCCCGGGATATATTCCTTCCCGCACAACATAACACATGAGGATAAGTGCAGTTTACATTTTTTTTTTCCTAATTCAAGTTTATGAAACATTCAGGTCCAGGTTACATTTCAAACTATTCCGATATAGTAATGGTATATTCCTTCCACAAAAAACAAGCAGGCTTACTGATTCACAATCGGTTGCATTTCAGATAGTAATTTACTGCTCTTCTCGCCATTAAACAACTGATGTTTAGCTAGTGCAGTTCTGCACCCAATTCTACCCCATTCTTCTGACCATCTCTCTCCCCTCAAATATCGGATTCTAAGTTAAGCTTTTTTCCCCCCGACCTCCTGTGGCTGTCCAAGCCCTACAACGCCTGTCGACCTCGTAACTCCACCCTATGATGTACTCTCCTCCCTCATGGGCGAATCTGGTGTTACTTCTGACCTGAGTTTCCATTTGGTCCACCTCTGGGTAAAAACCTGTGACTTTAGATTAACTTTATATGGCAGGTCCTCCATTTCCTGCATTCCTTGGATTATTGATATCCACTGTTGTGTAGAGGCAGGGTCAGTGGCCAGCCTTGTGTGCTGCTGCCAATAGGATGCTCCAAAGGTGAATACTGTCCGCACCCCGACCACTGGAGGTGACAGCCCTAGTAATAGGTTTGAAGGGCCCAGTGTCGCCAGGGGATGGAGAATAAGTCAGACAACGTTCTTATTATCTGTTGCCAGAATGTCCGAAGGGTCAGGCAGAGCCAGAAAATGTATGAATGATGGGCCTTTATTTCACCACATTGTCTCCAGCAGTGCGAGGTTCCCCCTCTCCCCCATCTGGGCTGAACAACTGGGGCATAAAAGTATCAGACTCTAATTTTCCACTCAAATTCCTGCCACATTGGGAAGTGTGTAGTTCGTCCGGCCTGACTAAAGATTTTGTCCCACTCCCCCTCTGTGAGACGCATACTGGCCTCTGCCTCTCACCTTTGCTTCATCTGTAGGGTGCAGTCATCATATAGATGTCGAAGTGATTTATACAGGGCTGAGATGTGTCCCTTTTCAAGTGTCTGGTGTGTGATGGCCTGGATCATTTCTAAGACGTGGTGGGCTTGTACGGGTCCTCTGGACTCCTTTTTAAGGGAATAAATATATGTTGCAAGCATCAATAATGGTCAGTGTTTTTAAGTTGGTAGGTTTCCCTGATGTCCTGAAATTCCCGGACCACGTCCCCAGCCAATAGCTGACCCAGACGACAAAGGCTGAATCCGGACCATATTCCAAATTTGTGGTCCAGTCAAGCTGGAGTGAATGACTGGCTCCATGCGAACCACTGCATGGGCCATATGACACTCTTCAGTTTACATCTGGACCAGACTCTATGTACCACTGTTAAGGTATTCCGGGTATTTCTTTGTTATCTTGCTGGAGAGATGGGTCAGCGAGCCTGGCTTCTAGTGGTGCCCACTCCGTGGCCATCCCTTCTACATTTTTCCAGTGGGCCTCGTAGCCTGCAGTATCCAGAGTAGGGCAAACCGCATCTGGGCAGCTAAGTAGTAGTCTTCTAGGTTAGGGATGGCCCACCCTGCCACCCTTTATTTTGTGCGCCTGCATGATTTGTTTTTTAATTCTGGATTTCCCACGGGACCACACAAGTGGGTTAAAGGTGACCTGCAAATAAAATGCTGCAGCCTGCTCCCATCCCACACACCTTTCAGCGTTGTGGTGGGAGTCCACGGCTGCTAGGAGGATCATTTTTTGAATAAAGTCCATATTTTAAATCAGTGCCTAAACTTTTCAGTGAATGCAGAAGTGCAGCGCAGGTCCCGATCGAGCGGGCACAAGTTTTCATGGGTATGCTACCCATTTAGTGACGCTGCAAACGCCACTGTTATTAATGTATCAACACTAGCTGATGATTACTATTCTTATTTTATTGATTCCACAGGGGTCTTAAGGCTTAAAATAATACTGACACCTGGACAGGACATAACTGTGGGATGTATGTGTTGGGAGCTTGCTGCAGCATTTTATTTGCAGGTCACCTTTAACATCCCTTGCCAGACTGAGAATTGTTTATTTGTAGAGCTAAACATTGAAACAAATAAAGAAACCTGGGGAGTACATTCATAGTGATGGACTATATTCTTGAGTAAAGTGGGAGATTTAATAGGGTCCACTTGGTCAGGTCCTGCCGGATCTGGGTGGTCAGAGGATCGAAGTCAGCAGTAAATATTCTCCCCAGGTTCTTAAGGATTTGGATTTAGCGATATTTGATCTTAGATTTGTTCCAGTCTAGTGGAAAGTGTGTCCATATTTCTTGCGAGGGTGTGTAGTGGAGCCCTATGACCTCCGTTTTGGTTTTATTTAAAGAATAGTCAGAGTACAGGCCATACTCTTCCAGTAGTGACCAAATATGGTGGATCAATCTTTCCGGGTCAGTAATACAGAGGAGGACATTATCCATATAAAGCGAGATCTTTTGTTCAAACCCCCCAATCTCCACTCCCTCAATGTTTGGGTGTTCCCTTATAGCTCTTGCAAGTGGGTCGATGTACAGGGCAAAAAACAATGGTGAGAGGGGGCACCCCTGGCAGGTCCTTCTGCCAAGCTGAAACCTATCAGACACTCCGCCATTTACTCTGACATATGCTTGAAGGGATGTGTATAAGGCCCTTAGGCCATCAGTAAAAGTTTGAGGGAAGCCAAACTGTTCAAGCGTAAGGAACAGAAAGGCCCAGGATACTTTGACGAATGCTTTTTCTGCATCTAAACTCACAAGACAAGTTGGAACTCGGTCCTGTACGACATGGTCGATGTCTATAGTGCGCTGGACGTTGTCCAGGGCCTGTCTAACCACCACAAACCCTATCTGGTCAGGGGATATAAGCTGTGGGATGAGTTTAATAAGTTGAGCCGCTATTATGGCAGTGTAGAACTTATAAGTCCACATTTAGGAGGGACATAGGGTGATACGAGCCACACTCCATTCGGTCTTTCCCCTGCTTGTAGTTGACCATGATGATTGCATAGTTCCAGGATGGTGGAAGCTTTTCCTCCCCAGACCACACTACATTATAGGTGCTCAGGAGGAGTGGGGTGATGTCCTTGGCGAGAGCTTTGTAGAGCTCCTCCCCCAAAACCATCTGGGCCTGGGCATTTCCCTGTCTTAACATTTAAGATGGCCATGGTGAGTTCCAGTTGTGTGACTGGTGACATCAGGGCTGATCCTTGTTGTGGTGTAAGGGAAGAGTGATTTATTTTCTGAAGAAATTGTAGTTTCTTCTGAGGCGTGGTTTTGATCTGCGGCTGACAGAGGTTCTTGTAGTAGGAGAAAAAAGTGTCTGCTATTTGTTCCCCTTTATATGTTAAGTGTCCCATGTTGGTGTGTTTAATTTTGGTAATTGTGGCCTTCGCGACTTGCTGCCTCAGGCAGTAGGCTAAGTAAGAATTTGGTTGCTCTGGGTCTCCCCCTCAAAATACTTTTGTTTTAAATAAGATAGGGCTCTTTTGGTTTCTGTTTCTTTATTTTAAATTTTAAGGCTTTGATGCTGTGAGATCCATTTACACTTTTGTTGCGTTTCTAGGTCCCTCAGTTGTTTAGTCAATTGTTCTAGCTGCTTCCTCCTCTCTTTCTGTTCGTGCGACGCTATCGAGATCAGTTTACCGCTTATCGTTTTAACAGTATCTTACAGTATTTGTGGGGATATGTCTGTGTGTATTATGGTCTATCATCTGTTTAATAACATTTCTTAATCTCTTTATCTCTCAACAATGAGATATTAAGTCTCCAGTATGTCCTCCTTTTTGCTAACACAAGACCCATCTCGAGGATGATGGGCTGGTGGTCAGAGTGTGTGGCTGTCCCCACCCACAAGTCTCCAAAGGAGGCAAGGTCTGTTGAGTAAGTCAGAAACATGTCAAGTCTGGAATACGTTTTAAATCTAGGGGAGAAGCACGTATACACCTTTGACTGGGGGTACTTCTCTCTCTATCCATATACCTATGAAGCCCATTTCTGTTAGTAATTTAGTAAATAGTCTGGCTGTTTGATTTCTGGGAGTGGGGATCTGGGATGTGATGTCTAAACCTCTGTTTAAAATGAGATTCTAATCTCCCCCATCACCAGTGTCCCCTTAGCGTTTTCCACTACTACTTTAAGCAGTTCCTCATAAAGAGAGACATGGGAGCCTGGCGGGGCATAGACATTGACAAGAGTGAAGGGTTTGTCCTGAACCCTTCATACTACCATTATGTAATGAGCCACAGGGTCTACCACCACCTCCTCGAAGGGCAGTGTGGCACACAAAAGGATTTCCACCCACTCTTTTCCCCTTTTTCTAGGGATGCATTGTAAAGGTACGGATAAGCTCTGGACTTAAGCTTTAATACTTCCCCTTGCGAGAGATGCATTTCTTGTAGGAAGTTAATGTCACATTTCTGATCTCTGACGGATTTTAGTATCTGCTTTCTCTTAACAGGATTATTAATTCCACTGATGATGTAGGATAATATTTTAGTGCTGAAACTAACCATAATTAACTAGCAAGAGGATAAGCCTTTGTTCTATTTTCCTGTCGTCTGTAGTTATCAAACCTGCACTCTTATAAACCAGTGAAACCAGATAAGCACTGTACCTTTCATTGATCTTGAACATTTCACAAATTACTTTTAAGTAATTATTAAACAGAACACACTTCATCTAAACTTCTTTCTCAGCTAGTACTGGTGAGAAGGTTAGTGAACAAGAACAGTAGATACCCTAAAAGATGGGGTCTGGTTAACAAATCATGACCTCCTGAGAGGAGGTTCAATGGTGAACAATTTTAAAGTATAAAGCAGTTTAACTATTAACTACGGTCTGGGGAAACAGAGCCAAATATATAGGCTTCTGTTCTGTGCCTCCTAGGTCAGGCAGTCAGTTTTCACTGCCTGGGGTGTGTCTCTTCCAAGTCACTGTGTCCCAGTTAGTTGCTGGGCACAGAAGGATCACTGGGCACATTAATGAGAGCCCTCAGGCCCAACGTCCTGCCCGTCAGTGCGAGCTGGTGATGGATGGGAAAGTAAGTGCTTCACTTTCTATGGCAGCTCCCACTCCACTTGCCCAATCTAACTTAAGGTATATGTTTTTGTGGTCTTTACAGTCAGAAGAAAGCTTTTGTGCTCAGCAGGGTTGCAATAAGGGTTTTGTTTAGGTCCTGCGAGCCACAACCCCTCCAGGGAAGAAAGGCCAGGATATATGGGACAGACTCAGCAGGGAAGCTGTTGCTGCATACCCAACTCCAGAGAAACACACCGGCACCCGTCTCGGTGTCAATTCACCATCCCTCCCGCACCTCCCGTCATCAGTGCTCGTGTTTAGTTAGAGACTGGATGCATGAGCCATTCCTTCTACTTAAGTGCCCACTGAATGAATACACATTTATAACATGTCACAGTATTTATCATTTATTGCAATTGGCACTGTCCTTATTTCTTGTCAGACCTGAGTGCCTCCAAAGCCCCCCCCCACCTTGATCCCCTAACAGTAATGAAGGAAGTCCACGCTCCATGCGCTGTTGGGCTTTAAGCCTCCCCGACACAGTCCCCAGGCCTTCCCCGGCCTCTGTGTGTGTTGGGATGGTTATAGTTTAAAGACGTACTGGATTAGTCAAATGAACCAGGTGGCCTCAGTGTTGCTGTCTATGACCAAAGCCATCCCGATCTCAGTATGTTCTGTAGTGCCGGGTCAGAGGAAAAAATCTAGGAGTGCGGAGTAGCAAACAATGATTAAAGTGCTCCCTTCAGGGCTCTTCAAGCATCTGTTGATTCCTGCATCTGCTTCATTGTATAAGGCAGGGAGAAGCGGCGGTCCTGGGTGTTCGTCAACAGGCCCTCAGCTAGGATCGGGGAGCAGTAGAGTTTCAGCATCATCGCATTTGTCTGTTCTTAAGAGTGGTTTTGGGGTTTCTCTGTTGTGTTCCGGTCCAAGTGTGTCCTGTCTGGGCAACCGATCAGGCCAATTTCAGGAGTTCCCTTTCCAAATGTTCTTTTGGTTGCAGCAGGACCATTATTCCAAGGCTTTCAAGGTAGGAGGAGGAGGCGGCCAGCAAGTCCTGAAAGGTATGAGCCCCATTCTCTGTTTCAACTCTAAGTCGAACTGGGTACAAGATCATTGCCTTCACATTTTTTACTCGTAGCTGTTTTAGAATGGGCCATAGGGTCTTCTGGCTTTTTTGACCATGGTGGTATAATCATCATCCAGCAAGATTTTATGTTGTTTGTATTGAATCTCCCCATTTCCAGGCTCTGGTTAGTAACTCCACCTTAGCTGAGTATGAGGTTAGCTTAAGGAGGAAGGATCGTGGACAAGCTCCTGCACTGGCGGGCTTCAGTGCAAGAGATGTATGGGCCCAATCCATCCGGAGCTCGAAACTGTCTGGTAATCATAGGGCCTTCCTTCAGCGCTCCCTGCAGAAAAGGGATGACATTTGGTGCCGATGTTTCCAACCCCTCGGAGATTCCATATATACAGATATTTAGCCGCCTGCTGCAGCCCTCCAGGTCGTCCAAATGGCAGGTCAGTTCTCTCTCTTCAGCCATTAGGTACAGAAGAAGGTGGTCGTGTCTGGCTGATTGCTCAGTCGCCACAGTGAAGCCTAGTTCCAGCTAGGCTGCTCGGTGTTCTAGCTTGCTGATGTCTGATCGTAATTCTGTGAAGGTTTTATTTTATTGACCGTTTTGGCTGTCTGTAAAATTGTGGCAATCAGATCAGTTTCCTCACTGTCTGCCACACGGTGGTCATGCTGCACGAGGGGTCAGCTGGAGATGTATTCAGTTGCAATTTTTCTTGCTGTAGGAGTTCTCTAAGTTTTTAAGCTGGTGTCTCCAGGTTCTTGAGTTGTGTAGCTTTAGATCTAGTGAGTTTTGCCGGCAAGTTTATTATGTTGTAAGGCAGATGTTCTTTGATTTATTCAGGCATGTCTGGGAGGTCTGAATCTATGCTGCCATTAGATCTCAGATGTCAAGTGCAGTTTACATTTATGTTGTGAAAATAAAACGTGGTACCAAAGTTCCATAGAAGCTAGTGGAGGTGCCAACTGGGCGCCCTCCAGAGAAAACCAGAACAACACTGAAATATAATACCTAACACGTTACAGTGGTGCCAACTCGGCCTCCAACACCAAACCGTGGCAGTGGTGGGCCTCCACGGGAGGAGCTCCTGTGATCTCTGCCTGCAAGGAATCCCGTGGCAGGGGGAAATCCCACCAAGTACAGCCCCCGACAGCAGAATTACTGTCAGGAAAGGAAATCGGAGGTGTCAATGTCAGCAAGCAGTCATCACTTTCCTTCCTCCTCGTCTCTACCTTGCCTATTAAGCTCTATGTGATCCTTCCGATGGGGGACGACCCTTTCATCGTCCCTAAATCTACAGTGCCAAATTGCACGAGGATATCCAGCTTGTAGGTTCAAAACGTGTCAGAAAGCTTTATAGGTAGCTCTCTAAACCAGGATAAAAGACCTGAGGCAGAGGCAACACAAGTAAGCAATTAACAAAGTGCTAGAGTTCAGTCGTGGGAGGGAACATGTTTTAACTACATAGGTAGTCATATCTGTGTCCTTGCAGTCCCGTGAAACCGCTCCATGAAATACTCCATTCATGCAGGTCAAATGCCTCCAACTGTTGAGTGCAGCCTACCACCTACACAGTGTCTTCTCTAGGGGCTAGCAAGATTCCAGAAAAGTTAATCTCTCCATGCAGGCAAATATTGCTTGCACGGCGATGATCTAGGTCTCTGGTGTAGCAACCCAGGGGAGAACTCTGTGTATACAGCTGGTAATGGCATATGACTTATCAGTGTCCTGATCGTAAGTGTTATAGCAAGCGAAAGGCAAAGTCCTCCACTGTGCCCCTGGGACAGCCTCCCCCCGACAGTCTCTTGTGAAGCAGCATCCCAAGGCCAACTCTGGTGTACCAGTACCCCATAGGCTTTAAAAATGGTTGTAATGGGCATAGACCGAGTCCACCCGTGATGGAAAATCCCATCGTCTACGATCAGCTGGTGATGGCCTTGGGCAACCCGCTCTCCCTTCCTCCTAGTCAGGGATGGAGACGGAGGGTCTATCACAATCCCAGTGCTTGGGGTCAACTGTCAGGGGCTCAGTTCGGGTAGCCCGAGAAGTACGCCAATTTTCAGTCCTCACGGAGTGGACCAGAGTAAACTAAGAGTCCCCCACATTCCGAGTAATTCACTAGTAAATACAATGCCTGGTTGAGGTGGGAAGATAAGGCCTTTTACAGCCATCAAACTGCACATACATGCACCATAAGAAGCGCACCTGAGAGCCAACAAAGCCCATCAGGAAGAACGAGGAGGGGATAACACTATGGGAATGGCTGACTCCAGATGTAGGGCCATTTTAGTAAGAGGATTCCCGGGACAGGGGAGTAAACCAAAGGGGACGCAAGGCAGCTCACCCAGACATCCTCATATTATGCCTCAGTCCCTCCAAGTCCTTAGAGCCCTCAGTGATCTGCAGACTTCTGAGTCTTCTTTAAATGTTGAATGATCTGCTGCATCATCTCTGCTGTTTATTTCTGCTATCTGCCATATGCCATGCCTGTCTTGCTAACTTGGAAGCTATGGAAGGGGGCATATGCTTCTCGACTGGTGCATCAAATGGGATTTTACTAGTGCTAAGTTTCTCCATTATCTGGTCTGCCACTGTAAAAGCCTTTATGCCATCTTGAAAGTGGATTACTATTTTCACTGGGTAAGGGGTGAAAAACTTGAATCCTTGTGCTAGAGAGCTTTCATTAGTGGAAGGTATGTCCGTCTTTTGTTTTGCAATGTGACTGGATAATCACTGTCATAGAAGTTGTGCTTTCCCTTATAGTATACTACTTTAGCTTTCTGGGCCATATTAAGAATGTCTAATTTTTCGCTTAAGTGGAGGAACTTAGCTATGACGGAGTGTTGCCGAGTAGTTGCAGATGTTGGTTTTGGGCCCACAGCCTGATGGGCACATTTGATTGCTAGGGTCTGGCCTGATGGAAGGCTCAAGGCAGCACTCAGGAAATTATGTAGGAAGGCAATCATATCGTGAGCTTCCTCACCATTGAGCATCCCATAAAAGCAGAGATTACTTCGCCAGCTGCTGCTCTCCATGTCCTCCAATTTATCCTGAATTGTTTTTAATAGCTGAATGGAGCTGGACGATGGCTGACTCACGGACATCCACCTGCCAGTCTGTGGTTGGTAACTGCGCCTCATGGTCATCTGAGTGCTTTTTGAGCTTTGCCGTATCAGTGCCCAGGGTAGCTGTGGTGTTACAGACCTCCCTGTGAAAAGTCCCTGAGCTACACAATAAGAATGTCCATCTTTCTGTTCAAGTGCTCTGTTGGAAGGATTCTGCCTTTTGTTTTTACTTGGCCAAAGTTCAACGTGTGCCAGAGTTGAAAGAAGCTGCAGAGGCCCACAACAGTTCACTGCTGGAGCAGACAACCCCATATCTTTTGGCATCTGTCCCTATAGTTACGCTTAAATAAACTGTCACTAATCCTTCGCTAAACATGAATACTAGTGACTCCGCCCACACCTATCTCTGCTTGCTATAAGTTTCAGCTTACTTATCTACCTCTCCTCATTCAGATTTGAACCCCTGCCTGTGGATCTCTGTCCACTCCTGCGGCTGAAACACCTTCCTCTACACTATCTGACCTTCTAATATTTCCTAACATTCACTAAGGCCTCTTCTCTGATTACCTCCCTATCTACACCAAATTAGCTTCGTCTCCACCAAAATTCAATCTGAACTACCACCTACTCAACCTGAGCATATTAAATAGATTCCTACTTGTTAGATTCTTTTTCTCTCTTACTATCTCTTCTCTTGCCAGGATTAAACCCTTGTCTGAGGATCTTTTTTCCACTCCTGAGGCAGATACACCTTCCGCTATGCCATCTGATTCCTAACATCTTAATCATCTAAGACCTCTTCTCTTATCAACTCCCTGTCTCTACCAAAACTAACTTGAATCTAAATTTATTTTTATTTTTCCTCTCTTACTACCTCTGCTCTTGTCAGGATTGAACCCTTGCCTGAGAATCTCACTCTCCACTCCTGCGACAGACACACCTTCCACAACGCCATCTGGTCTCCTGACATCTTAGTCAATTAACTAGGGTCTCTTCTTTCATCTCCACCCTGTCTCTACCAAAACTAGCCTGATCCTACCACCTGCTTAACCGGTGCATTTTAGCTTAAATAGATTACATTTTCCACTACCTCTCTGCCACAATCTGCTACCTCTTCTCTCGGTCACATTTAATATGCTTCCTTTTCCTTTTCCTCCCACATTGTGGCTTGATCTTTGGTCTTACATGCACCATACTTCTCTTGAGTCGGTTACACCTTCCTCTAGATCAACCTGTCCTCCTGACTCTTCTCTACCCCAGGAATACCTTTAGTGAGTTGGTGGAATGCCTGTGCTTTCTGCCTTGCCTGTCCCAACCTGAAACAATATGAAAGGCCTGCAAATTGCCCACATGAATATCCAGAGCCTTAGATATAAACTTCCTAAGGCTGAAGCCTGGGCATGCTATTACAACCCGGATATAATTGTTATATCCGAGACCTGGCTGAAGCCAGCCATCCTTCCATAAGAGGTCTCCATCCCTGGCTATACTATCTTCCGGAAAGATCGGCAAGATAAGCGTGGCGGTGGTGTGCTTATCTATGTTAGATCCTCTCTATCTGCATTCGAGTTTGCACCACCCCCCGTGAAACCCCTCTTGCCAAATCATCTTCCTTACTACAGTACTTGAGAAAGTGAAGAAACTGATAGTTGGTTGTACCTACCTCCCCCAAGCGCTCCCGCCTCTCCCCTCACCTCTCTCATTTCTTCCTGGGCCAACCTACCGCCAACAGACTGGATCTTATGTGGGGAATTCAACAACAACTGGCTTGAACCTGGATTAGATCATGTTCATAGTGCCCTTGCCGACATCCACCTTTCCCAGCTCATCAGCGACCTCAAGACTCAAAAACAAATCTGGTCACCGTACCCTTCTCGACTGGGTTCTCACCAATGCTCCCCATCATATCAAATCTTCCAGTGTTCTTCCTGACGCCTTAAGTGATCCCCACACACACACACACACACACACACACACACACACTTTCTGTGTATGGAGGAACAATTCTCATAACCCTCTCCCCATTATAGTGTCATCTAGGGACATGACCACTTTCTCTCCCCAAGCCTTTCAAGACTCCCTATGTCAGACTGACGGGCCCCAAGTCTCCCTATCTCACACCGATAGGTCCCTGGGTAACATTTTACCGAATGTTGATTCTGCATTGGAATTCTTTACAAATACATTTAACTCAATTGTCAACCTCCACGTCCTTTGTCCAAGCAAAGATCCAAAGGGGCTCATGCCCCTTGGCTCTCTAAAGAGTTCAGGAACCTCATTACTTCTCGGGATGCCACCTTGAGGCTTTATAAGAGCTCTGGCCTACCTACTAACTGTCAGGTTTATAGACAGCTACGTAATCAATGCAAAAGCATGCTGCATTCAACCAAATGCTCCTTCCTCTAGTCCCTCCAGATTAGCAAACTTTCCAACCCCAAAGAATTCTGGGGTCAAATAAACTCTCTACTAAAGGGTAACGACACATCCCTTCCCAGCACTATGCTGCATGATGGCACTGAGGTTACTGACCCCACCGCCTCTGAATTTAACATGGCCTTCTCCGACCTCTCTAAGCATAAGACCTTCCTCCCAGCCCTTATTCCATCTCCTTCCTCCTCTCTCCATCTCTACTAGCTCAACCTTCCACCTTAAACTGGTCACCTGGAATGAGGTGTTGCGCCACCTGAAGAGTATCAAGGAAACCTCCTCACTGGGGTTCGACACCCTTGATCCCAGATTCCTAAAATCTGGAGCCATCACCATTGCCTCCACTGTGCATGACATAATCAACAAATCCCTCTGCTCCAGCACTGTGCCTTCCAAGTGGAAGGCCGCTATTGTTGTCCCTATTCACAAGAGCGGCCCTAACTCTCATTTGAGAACTACTGGCCAATCTCCGTACTCTGCCTCATCGCGAAAATGCAGGAAAAAATTATACATGCACAACTTCAGTAACACCTAGAGCTAAATACTTCACTATCCATTAACCAGCATGGATTCTGTAAATCCCACAGTACCCACACTGCCCTCATTAAGGTAACATCTGACATTCTTTCTTCTATGGACAAAGGCCTTGTAACTGGTGCTATTTCTGTCGACCTTACCAAGACCTTTGACCTTGTCAACCATAACCTCCTGCTCCACACGCTCCTCTCTTTTGGTCTCAATGTGCCATCATTAATCTGGTTTTTGAGCTCTCTCTCTCTCTCCAGCCGTACCCAATGTGTGAGGTGGGCCAGACATAGCTCCGCTTTCAGTGACATAAGAGATGGTGTCCCCCAGGAGTCCATTCCTTCCTCTCTCATTCTCTTTATCAATGAACTCCCGCAGCACTGTGGAGGCACGTCAGTTCAGTTGTACACAGATGACGCTCTCTTGTACAGGTCCTCTTCTGACCCTACCATGCTGAATCTACACTTGCAACAGGACTTCCATCTTCTTGAAGCTTGGTTCCTCAACAAGCTCTTGGTGCTCAAAACTAAGAAAATGAAATCAATGCTCTTCTACCACCGGACCTCTAAGTCTGCCCCCACCCCCGGTGATCAATTCCTCTAGAGGGGAACCCCTAGATCAGGTTCAATCTTTTAAATATCTTGGCATCAGACTGGACTCCCACCTATCCTTCGACTCACATGTTTCAACTGTGGGCAAGACCATCCACCAAAAGCCCGAGCTGCTGTACTGCCTCTTACCCTACCTTATATTCCCCTCCCGACTTGCCATAGCGTCCTCCTTATTGCTCCCGCTCATCACCTATGGTGCCCCTATTCTCCACTCTGTTCAAGCCTCTCATCTTGCCAAACTTAAGCAAGCTTACCGCAGGGTTGCTCACTTCACCCTTGGTGCCAATGCCACGATGCACCACTGTTCTGTCTTTGATTCCCTTGGCTGGCCATCCTTTGAAGTCAGACTTCGATACCCTAACCTTTGCCTGACCTACAAGCTCGTACCTCCATACCTTCACTCCTCCCTGGCTCTTACACATCTTCCAATGCAAAATCTCTACTAGGTCCTTAACGTCAACTGATCTACCTCTACTCTCCATTCCGAAACCCTGCCTAGCAGTGGGCCAGCGTGCCTTCACCTTTTCTGGGCCCTTCCTCTGTAATGTACTACCCTCTACTGTTCTGACCTGTACCTCTCTTTACTCCTTCAAGAATTCTCTTTAACTCCACCCATCTTCACCTCAAGTCTGCACCTGTAGCTAATAGTTTCCCCCTCCTATTGTCCAACTCACTTCTTCCACCTCCACTGCCTTGTCCTGCTCCCTTCACCACTCCCTTTCTCACTCGGACTTGCAAACCTCCAGTGAGTTGTTCATGGGGTTACTCTGGTTGCACTGTGTCCTACTCAGTTAACTGTGTACTTCCTCGCCCTAGTCCCCTGTTCTGCTTGAATCACTTGCTGACAATTTTGCACTGTTTGAACTACTTTCTGCATTTATGTAATTATGTATATTTGTATAACCTTGCCTAAGCGACTAGTATTTATCTGTATCACTGGTTTTACAGCATCTGTACTCACTATATTATGTCTATATAATGTATATGTCTTGTATTATTTATATATGCCTTTTTGTACCTATATTGTGCTCCATATTCTAGTATGCAAGTGTCTTTGCTAACTATCTTGCTTTATTTTTGTATTCTGTGTACCTCACTTTGTACTTCCCGGACACCTCTGAAAAGGACTTTTTGTCTCTGGGGCTTACCCAGTTACAAAATTCAAATAAATAAATCTTCCATCTCAGAATCCAAACTTTGAACCAGAGTCCTTCCATCGAGGTCACCAGAATGTCCCATGAAAGGTTTGTCGCAAATGGTCTGTTCTGAAGTGGTTTAAAGAGGAGTTAAAAGAGTTTACAGAAGCTTATCAGCCTTCAAGCCGCCATCTTGAAGGTGTCATCACTGGAAGTCTCAAACCATAGGTGTTCTGAAGGCCTTACTTTCATTAGTTGAAATAAATACAACTGATCCCATATTAGACAGTCACCGAAGACAAAAGGGACCTTGGTGTTATAGCTAATGACCTCAACAAGGAATGGCAGTGTGACAAAGCAGTGGGTAGGGCTAGTGGGATGCTGGGGTGCCTAGGGAGAAGTATATCAATCCATCAGGAAAAGGGAGGTGGTGTTGCTCTGTATCGCTCGTTGGTGAGACCCCACTTGGAGTACCGTGTCCTGTTTTGGAGGCTGCACCACAAGAAGAAAACAGAGTGGAGACAGTCTAGAGGAGGGCAACTTAGAAAGTGCTGGGGTTGCACGAGAAGCCCTATGAGGACACAGTGCTGCTCCTCAACATGTGCACCCTGAGAGAAGAGTGAGATGTGACATGATTGCGACCTACAAGTACCTCACAGGGGTGAACAGAGAGCAGGAGGAAGTCTGTCCAATGAGAAGGATCATCAGTGGGAAAGATGATGTAAGGAAATACTTCTTCACTGAAAGGGTGGTAGGAGCCTGGAAGACTGCCAGCATAAGTGGTGGAGGCAAAAACAGTGGGGGCTTCAAGGATGCATGGGCTAGATATAGGGATCTATTAGAAAAAAGGCAGGGAGGGGGGAGTGTCACCTAAGACCAGTTAGGGTCTGCGGAGACAGTAACATCTGGGCAGACCGGGAGGGCCAAACAGTCCTTTTCTGCAGACAAATTCTATGTTTCTATGATTACACAGCTGTGCAGTAAGACAGATTTCTATGCATGGCCTGGGTGCACTGTGAGACATGAGGTTAAGCTGACTGTTTCAACTGCTAAGGTAGTGCAGTAACAATCTGCCTCACTGCACGTCCCAGAGAGAATTCTCTTGCTAACAGCTATTTTTATCAGAGAAATATCAATGCTACATTTTTATAAGTTTAAAGAAATAAATCTGCTAATTTAAAAGGGCCAATCAGTGAGAGAATTCTCACTAGTGTCAAATGATATAATCTAACCAATCTCATTGGTTAACTCCCTTTTTTAAAATACAGTATATAATGAATCTTAAAGGCTCATTAAAATTTCACACTCTAGTTTTATGAGTCCACCTAGCTATCCAGCTATACTTTTTACTCATTCGTTAACAAATACATACTTAGACAAGAAACAAAAATTCCAGAGTGCACAAATAAACCTAAAATATATTAAAAGGAATTTCCTTCTTAGTCGAGCAGTAGCCTTGGTTAAACTCACTGTAGCCATTAATAAATAGAAAAAAAGTAAACATTACCCACTGACTTCAGTGGGGTGTGCCCCTGAGCTGTTCCTGGGCACACATCATTAAGTGCCTGAGTGCGGGGCGGATCGCAGCAATAGGGAACCGGATGAGATGGCATTATGGCTCATTAATACCAAAATACGATCCCGACACACCCCGTCCCAGCTTCACATAAAATTACTAAGCTTGTACAGTGAGACAACTGTCACAGTATATAAATGTAGAAAGCCTGTAAAAACACTAATAAAAAAAAATATGCTTCCACACCACCAGTGGCTCCCAGCAATGCTGAAGCCGCTGGATTTACATTCATAATTTTTCTCAGAAACCATGTCAATTTTGACTAACTTTAGAAACATACATATTTACAGTAGGAAAGACAGATCAGTGACCCATCAAGCCCCAGCTCCCCCCCCACCAAAAAAAAACAAACTCCACTCCATGGGAATATCATCATCCCTTTTTCTTCACATTATCTTCATATGGTTTCTTTCACAGCTCCAACATTTTTTATTGAATTTCACAACTGTAAAGGGCTTCACCTACATTTTATTGGTAATTGCTCAGTTTCATCATTCAAAGTGAGGTTCAAAATGATCAAGAGACACTACCAAAGAGGATGGCCACAGGCTCCTTCACCTCTCACCACTGGTGATTCAACCATGAGATGTACCTGCCTAAGCAATTCCTGAATGGCAGAATCCTGCCTCTGGAGGCAAGTGGAGGAGTAGCAGGGCAGGTAACATTGTAATGGAATGTGGTGCAGTGCTCTGTGGTCCCCAGAACTGGAGTGAAGCATCTCCCCCAGATGGTCAAAGGCACTGGCTGCAGCTGAAGGAGGTCCTACCAATACTAGACCTGAGGACAATAAAGGATTGGGGAAAATAAACAGACATTACCTTTGTAATAGCAGCTGGCAGGTTTCCAACATAGACCTCGTGTTCACTGTATTGTTTTCCTAAAAAAATAAATCAATTCACCTTTTAGTGTGGTCACAGGCTGCATGCAGGGAATTACTGTACTGTTTGCACACCAACAAGGCTCTGTTTTTAGAATGAATAAATCTTAACCACAAAAGAACCTAGAAATACTGAAATACCATATACACACTGCAGTGTAGAAGGTAGTGGAGCCAGAATGAGTAGTGCCTGCCAAATTCAGCAAAAATCAATCCAATTACAGTATAACTTAACTACTGTATATGCTGCATGCTGGGGGATGAAGTGCATCTGTTGGCCATTTATAAGGTGTTTTTGCAAAGTTAGTAACAGTAAAAATTCACAGGAGGTTTTTTTTTTTTTATGTCATGGAGGAGGGTCCGGGTGAATGAGTATAATCACACCCAACAGTGCAGTATGTGCTGGCATGAGAGCTGACTGCAGGAGTCTAAATTTGTTGCAGTGCTGAAGTATGTTTAGAGTGAATTTCCAACCTGTTTGGCAAATTGGATTTGCACTAGCCAGACAATCCCTTCCACTTCCTGGTCTCTTGTTCTGCCCACGATCCCCTCCTCTGGCTTGGGTACGTAACGACATGTACCCAAGTAGAGCGTGGGGGTGCACTCCATTAAAGTCTATGGGGTAGTTTTAGCAATGTTTTCATATATAATAATGACCATCTGGAGATTAACCAAGGGCACCGGTCAACTAATAAGGGTCTTGTTAGTCGACCGGTACACTTGATTAATCTCAACTAGCCATTATTATGTATAAAAACACTATTAAAACTGACCCCACATTTAATGGAATTAAGCGCTTCGATCTCCCTGGTATACATCATTACGTGCCTGAGCACGGGGCAGATTGTGGAAAGAGAGAGACCAGAAGTGGAAGGGATAGGCTGGCTACCCTGGGGGGGCAAGATACGATCCCTTCCACTTCTAAAATAAGAGCAGAAAATATTATAAAATATAAAAAGATGTTGTTTCGCTGATATAAGGCACCAGGATATGTAAAGCACACCTGAATCTTGGTAAATGGTAAGGGTGTCAGCGTGGCTCGGTTGGTAGCACATCCGCCTCTGGACCAGAAGGTCATGGGTTCTCGTCCCACACCGGGACCGGACTTGAACCTGAAAATCGCTGGCATCCGAGTGCAGTATTGGGGGATGCTGTACTGCTGGGGTGTGCTGTCCTTCGGATGAGACATTAAACCGAGGTCCCTTCTGCCCATCCTGGTGTTGTCCTGGTGGGTGTCCAGGTGGAAGTAAAAGAACCCAGGGCACTCTTCGCAAAGAGCAGGGAACATTCCCGGTGTCCTGGCCAACATTCCCCTTCCCATAAAACCGGTTCATGCAATTATCCAGGCTGTGTGTGGGTGATGATGTGCGATATGGCCGCCACCACACATTCAGTCACTTCACTACCAGTCTAGCACTGCTTGTAAAGCGCTTTGGGATACTGTGTATGAAAAGCGCTATATAAATGCTGATTCTGATTCTTTTTCTTCTGAATCACTTTAAAAAGGAATCAAAGGCACAAGTGAGGTGACATCATTCTGCCTCTTTAGGTGCTAGGTCCCTCACTTTACACTCAAGAAGCATGAAACAAGTACTCCTTTAAAAGTGCCAATCATTTGTTTAGTGTAAAACAGCTGTTAGTATGATACTAGTAACCAGAAAAAAAATATGACTTGAGGCAGCAAACAAAACAGACCATCAGATTTCTACGGACTCAAACTGGTAAGTTTTTTAATCCCCACCCCCCAAACTGGGCTAAAACTGTGAAGCAGCAAGCCCCCCAGCCAAGTATAAGTATCGTTTTCCCCCTTCTCCCATGTTAACTGCTTTGGGATACAGTGTACATCTACCCCCACCCCAGCACAAAAGGCAACAGCTTCTCTCTCCTCCGAATGTAAAGGCTGTTCTCTCCCCCACCCCCAAGATCCCTGCCCACTAGTAGTTATTTCTCTGTCACTGCTCATAAAATATAGACCCTCCCATGCCCATTTCAGCTCCCCCCACCCTCTCACCTTGTGATCAGAAGCCCACCAAACTACCAGGGTACACAAACAGCAGTTCTCTAACTAGTCCTTATCCTGTCACTCTCGCAGTCCAGTCTAAATAATGGCATCTCAGACAACTGCACTTACACAAAGCATAACTAGGGTGAGATCCTAGTATTCAGGGATGGCAGTGACAGTGAAAGAATAAACAACTGTTACTGTACCCTGGTGGCTTTGAGGACTCCTAAGGATGGGTGAGTAGGGTGGTGTGGATGAAAAGGATAATACACATTATCTGCAAATGCACAACTTCAAAAACCTGGAAGTCAGGATTCAGCATAGAATAATAATGCCAGAAAAACACCTTAAGTTCATCAAGCCTGTTCTGAAGCCCTGTGATGTAGTACTTCCCATTAAAAAACGGGTTAGAAATTTCCTGATACCTACTTGGCTAAATAAGTTCTGGTACCCATATGCTAATTCCCCAGAAATGCACAGGTTGAAACAAGTTCAGGCAGAGTAGAATTAGAATTTGGGCCAATCACATACAAAATTCTTTAGTAGGGCCAACAATCTTCCATTTTCAACAGAAAAAGCCAGTAAAAAATACAGGTTACTCACTTGTAACAGTAGTTCTAGGAATGGTATATGCTGTTCATCCACACTGTCTGGCAGGTTCCTTGGTGCTTTAAATCTTGCTGGAAGGTCTTCAAGCTGGCTCCTCCCACCCACCCGGGTGGTAAAACTCTCAGCTCCCCCCATGGCATGAATCTAGCCGCTGGAAAGCCAGGTTGTGCGTCGAAGCCGGGAGGCGGGTGGGTCGTATGCGGATGAACATATACCATTCCTAGAACTCCTGCTACAGGTGAGTAACCTGTATTTCTAGGGACATGGATATGTTGTTCATCCACACTGTCTGGCAGACTCCTAGCAGTTCTCCGGGAGGAGGGAGGCAAGGCACACACCCCCTACTTGGGAAATAAAGACTGGAGAATCGAGGCCCCAAAACCAGCATCCTGGCGTGACTCAAGGACGATGTGGTAGTGGGTGATGAAGGTGTGTGCCGACTTCCAGGTAGCAGCCCTGCAGATTTCCTGGATAGGGACGTCTCCGGAAGCAGCCACCGATGCAGCGGTATGGCCGGTAGAATGAGCTCTTATCTCTCTGAGAGGCTCCATGCCCGCCAGCCTGTAGCAGAGATCTATGCAGGAGGTGACCCACTTGCTTATCGTCTGCTTGGCTGCAGGTCTGCCAGGTGCAGCTTCAGCATAGGTGACAAACAGCTGGCGAACCTCTCCCCGAACTTCAGCCATCCGCTCCTTGTAGTAAGCGAGCACTCTACTAGGGTCCAAAGTATGGAGCCTATATTCGGCCTCCGAGGTGTGATTGGGGTAGAACACCGGCAGAGTCAACACCTGGTTAAGGTGAAACTCCGACACCACCTTCGGAAGGAATTTCGGGTGGGGGCGCAGGACAATCTTGTCCCTGTGGAAGACCAGATAAGGAGACTCAATGGAAAGCGCCTGGAGCTCTCCCATCCTTCTGGCTGACGTGATAGCCACCAAGAAGACAGTCTTCCACGACAGGTGAGAGATGTCACACCTGTGCATCGGTTCGAATGGCTTGCCCATGAGCCTAGCCAATACCAGCAGTAGATCCCACGGAGATGGAGGTTCTCGTACCGGAGGGGATATGTGATCAAGGCCTTTCAAAAAGCACCCGACCACCTTCTCCTGCGCCACCGACTGCTTCCCGGCCAGCGCCCAGTAAGAAGAGATGGCTGCCAGGTGCACCTTAAGGGTCGTAGACCGAAGCCCTTCCTGAGAAAGGGACCACAGGTAGTCCAGAATGCTTGTCAAGGAACAGGAGGAAGGGTCCAGGCTCTTGCCCTGACACCAAATAGAGAATCTCTTCCATTTGAAGGCGTAGCATTTTCTGGTCGACTCCTTACGGGACGCCTCAACGACGTTGAGCAACTCGTCAGAAAGACCCAAGGCCAGGAACTCTAGTCGCTCAGGAACCAGGCCATCAGGTGCAGGGATTGAAGATCCGGATGGAATACCTTCCCCTGATTGACTGAGATCAGGTCCGGGTGGGCTGGAAGCCGCCACTGGAGCCAGGAGCTAAGACTGAGGAGATCTGGATACCAGAACTGGCGGGGCCAGTCTGAGGCTACCAGAATCACCTGCGTCTTGTCCCTCCTCGCCTTGAGAAGCACCTTGTGGATCAAGGGAAATGGGGAAAGGCGAGAAAGGCCCGGGGTCCACGGCCTCGAGGCATCCCCTGCAGCGAGCCCATGCTGAGGGGTGGGCATGAAACAGTCTCAACCCGCATTCTCCTGGGCAAACAGATCCACCTAGGCCCCAGTGAAACGTCGTTTCCAGGAAGAGAACCGCATGAACGCCCCTCCAACAGGGCATTGGGGGGTGTTGGGCTCCACACACATGGATGTGGGATCACCTCAGAACACCACAGTGACATGACCCCTGCACAGAGCATGGGCTTCCCCTGGATTGAGGAGTACATGGTAGTGGTATCATCTCTGCACCTAACCACTTGACCCTGTGAAAGGGGCAAAAGCGGTGAGGCTGGGACCCTCGACTCAACAGGTTGATCTGCATCGGGACTCGAGGACCAGAGGCCGTCGCGACTCAGTGCTCCCCAGATGGGCACCCCAACCCATCAGAGAGGCATCGGTCGATAAGAGAGACCGTCGGCTCACATGGGACAAATGGGATGCCCTCACTGCAGATATCTGTCCACCACTGGAAAGCGTTCTGCCATCCCCGGGTCACTGTCACCAGCTGATCTAAGCGGATCGAAGTGCGGTGACCATTGGCTGGCCAGCCCTCATTGAACGGGATGAATGTACCAACGGGCCCAACAGACCACGCTGGTGCAGGCCACCATGAGGCCCAGGAGGCACAGGAAGTCCCGGGCAGGGTGCAATTGCCCAACCTGAAATGACTGGACAAAGGAGGAAAGAACCTCGGCCCTGTCCACCGGGAGCCATGCTCTGGCTCATAGAGAGTCGAGTTCTGCCCCGATGAATTGTATCACCTGCTTTGGCATGAGTTTCGACTTGGCCTCGTTGATGAGGAGACCAACCTGACAGCAAACCTGGAGGGCCAGATCTCTGGACCGCTCCACCTCCGATCTGGAGGGGGCTGCAATCAGCCAGTCGTCCAAGTAGGTATACCGGACCCTTGCGCTCCCAGGAATGCTGTCACCACTGCCATGAATTTGGTGAAGACCTGGGAGCTAGGGAAAGGCCGAAGGGCATGGCCCGGAACTCATAGAGGATCCCTCTGCCCTGAAGGAGGGAATCTCTGGTGGGATGGGCCAGTTGGGGCGTGAAAGAACACGTCCTGGAGTCCAGAGAACAGAACCACATGCCTCGTTCAAGGATGGGATTATCTGAGCCAGAGTGACCATCCTGAAGGTCAGAGACCTTAGGAACCTGTTCAGGTCGTGCAAGTCGAGAATGGAAGCAGCCCCCCGTCGTTTTGAGACCAGGAAGTACCTGGACACAAACCCCTGATCACCTCTTTTTCGAACAGTAGGGCGATATCGGCTCAGCGAGACGACAGAGAAGCTGCTGATCCCGGAGCCCCTCGAGGGGCGATGGCTCGGAAGGACGGGGCCTGCTTGAACTCCAGGGGCAGGCCCTTTCCTACCACCTCCAACACCCAGCAGTCCGTGGTGATAGCGGACCAGGCGGAAAGGAAGTGGCAGAGCCATCCCCCCACACGGGGAACCCAGAGGGGAGTGACGAGGCTGGGCGCAACACCCCTCAACCCGTCACTGGGCAGGCTTGGAGGAGGGACCAGCCAAGGGACTTCCTGGACCTTTTCCTCCCTGCTTCCTATTAGAGGAAGCCACAGGCTTGGCTTTGGGGTGCCAAGCGCGAGCCTGCTGGCCCTGGTGTTGGTGCTGTTGGGGCTTAGGCACCTCGACTACAGCAAGGGGTTGTTTCAGCCACTTGGGTGACAGCCACTTGATGGCCGGGGAAGGCGACGGCTTGTTCCCGGACAGAAGTAGCAGCTTCATCAGGTCCTACTTGACGCCAATTTGCCCAAGCCTCTCCTCTTCTGAGGGAGGAAGACGAGGACGAGCGGCAGCGCCGCTTACTTCGGTGCCGAGACCGCCGATGTCGGTGGGATCAGCTGGACTGAGATGATGTCCGAGACAGAGATCCTCTGTGTTTCCGAGGATGGGTCTGGGAAGGGGCGGGGGACACCCGCTCTTCCCTCGACTCGGAAGCCTTGACCGGGGACTCCAGCACAGGAGGTGCAAGCAAGTCCTCGGTCTCCACCAGGGGAACCGGTGAAGAAGGGTTGTCGGCTTCACCAGTTGACAGCCCGTCCGACAGGTCGAGAAAAATGTCGACCACGTCGACGGGTGTCTCGGCCGGCTGACCTGACAGGGACACCATGAAGCCAGCGGCCTTAGCTGCAACCTCGACTGAAGTTGAGTGTCGACTGTCCAGGGAAGGGGACCTCTCCCGCACCCACGAACGTCGACGGTGGGATTTACCTTTTGAGTCCTCCTTTTTGGGCCAAGAAGAACGTCCCAATGGCCCCTCTCCCTTCATGGAAAGGGACTGGCAAAGCTCCTTGAAAGAAGCTGAGTAGGATGAACCCAAAAAGAGCGGGATAAATGCCATGACCGAGGAAGAGGATGATGCAGCCTGTGCCGCCTCCTCCTCGAGGGCGATCTTCTCAAGTTGCTCAGCCGAGCCAGCCACTGCGGTCACCGCCCAACGGGCCTCCTTCAACTTCACCGGTGGGTAGCGCTTCTCGGGGCACCCAAGCTGTAACCGGACAGCGCAGTCTTCCAGGACATTGTCCGAAACGAACGGCATAACTTGCAAGCCTGCGGGTCATGGTCTGAGCCGAGGCAGTGAGCGCCGCGTGAAGTCACGGATCCATCCTGGTATTTTCTGCCCAAATGGGCACCGCGAAATCAGAGTCGATTTGTCCATCGCAGCCGCAAGGGAGTAATTTGACCGAAGTCTTGAAAATTTGAGAATAAGTTTCGGGCGAACCGAAGAATTAGGATCCAGTCTATACGCAGAGCGTTAAGGAGGGAACCTGAGCTTCCAAGCAGTAAGGAAGATCTGGCGTCATGGGGAGGAGCAGAGAGTTTTACCACTCGGGTGGGTGGGAGGAGCCAGCTTGAAGACCTTCCGGCAAGATTTAAAGCGGCAAGGAACCTGCCAGACAGTGTGGATGAACAACATACCCATGTCCCTAGAACTGGTATTTGTCATTTTTTAACCAGCAGCTGGGAGTCAATTTTTCATGAAAGCTCCCACTATGCACTAGCTTTTTGGACAAACCACTCTATTTTGCTATTGGCCCTCAATTTTGGGAACAAAAACAGAAATAACGGATTTTAAGATCTTGCCAAATGGAACTGTTGGCTTTTGAAAATGGAAAATCACTGGCACTACATAAGCCACTCCACTCATACCCGACTGCCATCACAAACATGGCTACCACCTTTACTCACTGAAAACCTTCAACAAGGCAATACAAAGTGAAACACTCCTAACTATAAAAATAAATACATGCATATGTACCTAAGTAAATAAATATTTATTTTCTCTTATGATACCATCCTTGGACACAAAAATACATTTTAAAAATATAAAGTACTATTCAGTTTTAATTTCTGGTGTTTCTTTGGTGACTATGAGAAGTCTCCCACCTAGGCTTGCAAGCTTGCCAGAGTAATGTTTAATGATTACTGTACCACAGAAAAACAGACTGTGGATCCATAAAAGGCCTTTTGTTTTGTGTGAGGGGTTGAACATACTTTTTTTCTAAACAGCTTTTTCACCCCTCTTGGTCAGCTCGGGCAGACTTGTTAGTCCTGTCCCCACCTACTCCACCTGGTGTTCTAACTCACCGACTGGGGACCCCCCAAAGACCTCCATGTGGAGTGCTCCCTAAGGTGGGGCCGGGTAGGAGAGGGCCATCCTCCCCCTACCTGGAGACACACATTCAGAACTGAGGTCCAAGTCGGGCAGCAGCGCACGGCACAAGCTGGCAGGATTTCATACAGCCAAGTCAACCGCTTTTCCATTTTTCTCCCCTAGCTGCAGCGGCATGGGCTGTACACGTTCATGAAGGCGCACATGCATCCGAGAACTGCGACCCCCCCCCCTCCTTAGTCTGTCACTCATGCATTGGCACTACCACTGAGCTTTCACCTGGAGGCAGACAAGAGCCAAGTCAATCCACCACTCCAATCTGACCTGCCTGGCGGCCGCTAGATCCACTCCCAGCACCCTGCCCACCCTCCAACCCCCAGTGACCTGAGCTTGTCCCTGAATTAAGATTGCCAGTGTGCTGAGACTTAAGAAGCACGGCACCTCAGTCCTCTATGCCAGTGGGCCGGCCTGGATGTGAAAATTCTGTCAGTCAGAATTCTGCAGAAGTTTAAATTCATGAATTCCAAAACAAATAAACATTCCACCTGGGCATACTTTATCAGACAGCCAATGCCCTGCCTTGTCTTACTGCTAACACGACCCCTTAATACTTGTTCTTTCAGCACAATTACCCTGCTTCAAGCAACGGGTTTCAACACACACACACACACATATACATATCAAATCCTCTAAAGCTCTTGGGACCATAAGTTTAAAAAGTTTCACCTTGCCCCTTACATTAAATCAGCACCCCTTACTACTCCTAACTGAGTATACTGTATCTTAGCTCCTAGGGACTTTGATCACACACACACACGGCACAATCTAAACTGCCCCTCCACACCCAATCACTTCTCTTACAGCAGTGCAACTTACTGACAAGCTCTTCCTTTCAAAAAAAATCCTACTGCATATGCCCTTGATTCCATCAAAATCCTCAACGAGGCCCTCTAGTATCAGACCATGCAAGTAGCGCATCTTGATAATCGAGTATTTCATCTGTTGTGGCCTAAGTGGCCAAGTTGGAACTGGACTGAGGACACCTAAACCCCATCCAAGTGCTCTACTAGCTGTGCAAACCAGCCAACCAGTGAGTCAGAGTGTCCTGTTACAACTTCTTTCTCAAACAGCAAATCAGGCAACACTTAAAAGGATGCATCTGAACAAAACCCACTGGTGTTACTTGTTACATAGAAACAGAATATGATGGCAGATAAGGACCGCTTGGCCCATCCAGTGTGCCCGTTTCTCCCTACCTACACTATTACATCAGATTGTGCCCGATCTATAGCTCTTTCTCCCTCCCCCCTATGACTCCTTCGTGCGTATCCCATGCACTCTTGAACCCCACCAGTTTTTGCCCCCACCACCTCTGCTGGAAGGCTGTTCCAGGAATCGACCACTCTCTATGAAGAAGTACTTCCTCACATCTCTCCTGAATCTACCCCCCTCCAGATTCACAGCATGTCCCCTTGTTCTTGAGCACTTTTTCTTCTGAAAAATACTCCTCTCCTGCACCTTATTTACCCCCGTGAGGTATTTAAAGATCTCTATCAGATCTCCCCTCTCCCAGGGCATACATATTGAGGTCCTTTAGTCTCCTCATAGGGCTTTTGATGCAGACCCTGCACCATTTTAGTTGCCCTCCTCTGGACCACCTCCACTCTATACCCTTCCAGAAATGTGGTCTCCAGAACTGGACACAGTACTTTAGCTGGGGTCTCACCAGCAATGTATACAGAGGCAACACCACCTCATTCCTTCTGCTGGTGATACCCCTCCCCAGGCACCCCAGCATCCCACTTGCCCTCCCTACTGCCTTGTCACACTGCCTGGCCACCTTCAAGTCATCCAATATTACCACCCTAGGTCTCTTACCTGCTTGGTGATCATCAATACTCCACCCCTGGGTTTCTGTGCCCTAAGTACATTATTTTACACTTATTTGCATTGAAACCCAGCTGCCATACCCTTGATCACTCCTCTAGCTTTCTCAAGTCTCTACTCATCCTTTCCACTCACCCCCCCACCAAGTGTCCACCCTATTGCAGATTTTCCACAAAGAGGCAGACCTTCCCTTCCAGCTCCTCTGCAATGTCACTTATAAAGACACTGAAGAGGACCGATCCCAGCACTGATCCGAGGCACCCCACTGGTCACCCTCCCTTCCTGGAAACACAGAATGAAGAGAGATTAAAGGACCTCAATTCGTACTCGCTGGAGGAGAAGAGGGTGCAGGGAGACATGATAGAAACCTTCAAGTACTTTAAAGGCATAAACAAGGAGCAGGGGGGCCACATCTTCCAATATAGGAGGAGTACAAGAATGAGGGGACATAATATGAAATTGGAATGTGACAGGATAAGGGGAAATGTGAAGACGTTTTTCATCATGGAAAGGGTGGCAGATGCATGGAACAGTCTGTCACAGGAGGTGGCAGGAACAAGCACAGTGGAGGGCTTTAATCATGCATGGGAGAGGCATAAGGGAACTCTAGAAGTGGGAAGGAGAAGAGAAAGCCGTTAATCAAGTAGGGTCAGAGGCCACAAACAAGGGTAGGGCATACAGGCTGTCTGGATGGGCCTAGCGGTCCTTATCTGCTGACAATTTCTATGTTTCTATGACACTTCCAATTAGTCACACTAGTACAGACTATTAGCAGTGCTTGGGCTGGACGGGGCTACACTAACAGCTCTTTGGAAGAGATTTAAGTATGTAAGATCTAGTGGCAGTATCTTTGCATGCTTGTAGATCGAGACTGTAATAGGGTATAAACAGAGAGCATGCGGACTACCAAATGGCAGGCCAACAAACCTCGATCAGGAAGCCCCTGGCAGTGGCAACAGAGGCAGCCATGAGCTGGATCAAATGAACTCTAATGCCTCCAGTGGGGATAAGGCTGCATAATTCACAAAACAACACACCGACACATGCAGCATGTATTTGTTTAGAATTTGCACACTGCAGCATATCCACATTTAGGTGATGCAGCTAGTTACTAAGCGGGTTCCCGGGGTGGGGGTACTATACATTAAGTATAGGGTGATCAGGAGATATCCCCTGGCTAATCAAGAGTGTTGTCTCGTGACTTCTTAGGGTATGATAACTGCAAAGCAAAGCGAAGATGTATTCCGAAATCCTAAGAAGTTACAAAGAGACAGTGATGGCTCTCGAACCAAGTGAGATCTCCTGATCACCATTTAAGTTTGATCAATCATTTATTTTATCGGAGATGCTTCTCCACTCGCACACTGCCTGCTAATCAAACTGTAACTACAGCAGTCATGAAAGTGTATGCACAAGTTACTGTAAATGTGGCTGAACGTCTGATGTGAAATGGTCCTGCTCTGTTGTAACTGATTTATTTTTCTGGGAGCAGGATATTTTAAGACTAAATTTCAGAACTAGTGTCCTATCTGAGTATGTTTTAAGTTGGAAAATCACTTTTAGTGCGGCCGGACGAGAGTGACCTGATAGTTTCACTTCTGGGTCATGGGCTATATCCACTCACCCCTCTGCAAGCCGGTGAGCACAAGTGGGTGAGCGCATGCTGGCCGAACGCGGAGATGCACACAGAGACATGGTAAGTGTGTCTGGCGAGGCAGACGGGTATAAGAAAACAGCAGCATACTGCCCTGCAGTGTAATCTACTGGAAACGTAACAATTAAGGTATGGTACCTTTGACTACAGTTACCAGGAGGTCAAGCAAGTAGTAGCCTGAAATTGACTTTGCACATAAATAGGGCTGTCTCATCTAACACAGCACTTTGAGCACTAGCTGTTAACATAGTTTTGGCCCTCTGATGTGAGAGGGTTCGTACTGGAAGCTGCCATAGTAACTTTTTAAGACTGCTTGGTGTTGGGTATCATGGGGAGGTAGAGCATTACCCTACTCCACTCCCATTTCCATTTAACAACTATATTTAGTGTGTAGTCCATGTAGCAGGAGTAGGGGGACGTTCCTTAGTTCTTATATCACTGTATGAGTTGGCAGTAGGTTCTATTGTATTCTATCATACACCTTGGGTTGCCCAGACTACGCAGACAGGAAGTGGAAGAGGGAGATTCATGCCAAGCTTGTACTTACTTGAGCCCAATGTGAGTGGGGCGATCACATGAACAGCACATTAAGTATCACAAGCACTACACTTCTGAATCTCCCAATAGTAATAATAACTGATCTAATTTGCCTAGAAACAAGCAGTAACACAGGGGCTAATCAGGTAGCCTCACAAGTTCCACTTACCAAAGATATAATCATGACACTTGATGGGGAAACGGGTTTAAAATGCTCCACATGTGAGATGTATACAGTTTGATACGCTCCCTGCAAATTTAATCTATGTTTGTATTAAATGTGTTATCAACAGCGTACTCAGGGAAGACACTGAGGAGTTCTATAAAAGGTTAGATGCCCTTGACAAACATCAGGAGGCAATGGCCACTAGATTATCTAGTAATCAACAGAGGAGTGTTATACAGGATACTATCTCTGGGTCGGAGTTGAATTCTGATGCTGGTAGTAATTATCTAATGGAAAACAGAAGGATAAAAGGAAACATGACATTGGGATACTGATCTCAATATACCAGACACCGATAACTCGGACGTCTGGACTGAAGTAATTGGGGGGGAGGGGGATGTCACAAATCTAAATTAAGACAGAGGGCCATGGGTAATAATGTTATCCTAATGAATAGATATGAACCTTTGATCAATCTCGATCCTATGGATATACGGGTGGAAGTCCAAACTAATGAAGCTGCTACAGAACCTGTTGAAAGTGATGCGTCAGTAGCCCTCCCACCACCCAAATTTCTGCCCAAAATAGCCACGGTTCTAGGAATAGCGTACTGCCAAGTCCCACTACCATTAACCATAGTGTTACTACCATTAGCTCTCAAGGTGGGGCAGGCAAACATAAGGAAAAGACAAAACACATTGAGACTGCTTCTGGCACTCTATCTAATGTAACTCCCTCAGTGGATGACCAGCCCACAGATTCCTTAGATACCAATCAAGCACCTAGGCAATATTTTGTCCTCGGTGATTCCACTGTCAAGTATACTGACAAATACGTCTGTAAGAAGGATAAACACAACACTGCCTGCTCTTCATTTAGAGGAGCCAGTATAAAAGACATTGATAACATGTAACAACATTCTCCAGAATGCTGGTGAAAACCCGCTTGTCATTGTACATGCTAGCACCAACGATATTAAAAATATGTCAACAGAAGAAATAAGAAAAAATTACTTACCATAGTAATCTTGTTTCTTCCCAGCGATGCTCAGATATTCCTATCTTTATGCAGTAAGTCTGAGGGGTTGGACTGCCCGGAGAAGATGGAACACAGCAAATGATGGAACACTTTGCAAGTGAGCATCTTTCAAAAAATGCCTCTACTAACTGTAGTGTTTTAACCTCTTCAGATTTTATAAAGGAGCCTGGAAAGGTAGGCATAGAATAATATAGTACTATAATTTTATCATTAAAATTGGGGTTTTCCCAACAATGTGAATTTACAAAAACAAACCTCCAACTGGAGGAACAAACAATTCAATAAGGTCAGAACAAAATGCCAGAAAAATACCAAAAAGATAAACACAATGAACTCTATTCACCTAACTAATACAGGTGCAGAGGAAAAAAATTTCACTTCAAGGGTGTATTGTGACTTGGTGGCACCAGCATGCGGAGTACAGAGGCTTAAGTTCTGGAAAGGGAGGTAGGGAGGGAAGTTATGAATATCTGAGCACCACTGGGAAGAAAACAAGATTACCATGGTAAGTAATTTTTTCTTCTAACCCAAGTAATGCTCAGTATATTCATAACTTTATGCAGACTACCAAGAGGTAGGCGCAGGACTCTATTTTGGAAACAGACTTTGCAGGACTACTGTGCCAAACCTAGTATCATTCCTGGATAAAATATCCAGGTTGTAGCGTTTTGTAAAGGTGTGTACTGTTTTCCAGGTAGCTGCTTTACATATATCCACCAATGTGACATATCTGGCAGCTGCCAAAGTAGCAGCTGTCCCTCTTGTAGAATGAGCCTTCAATCCTGATGGGGGCTCCCTACCAGCTTTGGTGTAACAACTGGATACACTGAACTATCCATCGAGAAATGGATCTTTTTGAGGCTGGATTACCTTTTCCTACATCCCCATAGGTCAGGAAGAAAGAATTACTTACCATAGCAATTGTGTTTCTTCCCAGTGATGCTTACATATTCTTAACTTTATGCAGTAAGCCTGTAGGGTTGGACTGCCCAGAGAGATGAAACACATGCAAATGATGGGACACTTTGCACATAAGCATCTTTCAAACACTGCCTCTACTAACTGTCTGTGTTCTAACCTCTTCAGATTTTATAAAGGGACCTGAAAGGATGGCTCAGGATAATGTAATACTACTAAGAAATTCTTAGCATTAAAATTGGGGTTACCCAATAATATGGATTTTACTAAAAATAGTCTTCCAACTGAAATAAACTTTTTTTTTTTTTTTAAATAAGTTAGAACAACATGCCAGAAAGAAAAAAAATAAATAAACCTAATGAACTCAGTTCATCTAACTTGTACAGGAGCAGAGGATAATGTTCCCCAAGGGTGTAAAGTGATAAGGCACTAGCATGCTGAGTGCAGAGGCTTAAGTTCTGGAAGGGGAGGTAGGGAGGGAAGTTAAGAATATCTGAGCATCACTGGGAAGAAACACAATTACTATGGCAAGTAATTTTTTCTTCTAACCCCAGTAATGCTCAGTATATTCTTAACTTTATGCAGACTACCAAGCAGTATCCCTGGAGGTGGGCACAGAACTTTATTTTGGAAACAGACTTTGCAGGACTGCTGTGCCAAACCTGGCATCATTTCTGAATAAAATATCCAGGTTGTAGTGCTTTGTAAAGGTGTGTACTGTTTTCCAAGTAGCTGCTTTACATATATCCATTAATGGGACATCCCTGGCTGCTGCTGGAGTAGCATCTGTCCCTCTTGTAGAATGAGCCCTCAATCCTGGTGGGGGCTCTCTGCCAGCACTAGTGTAACATAATTTTATACACTGGACTATCCAACGAGAAACGGATCTTTTTGAGGCTGGACTACCTTTTCCCATATCCCCATAGGTCTGAAACAATTGCTTTCTATCATGTCTAAGGTCCTTAGTTGCTGTTACGTAATAACTAAGGGCCCTCTTCACATCTAAACTGTGCAGTCTCCTTTCACCAGAAGTGGAATGCTCAGTAAAAAAGACAGGTAGGGTGATAGATTGATTTAAATGAAAATCGGAAACCACCTTGGGGAGAAACTTCCTGTTTGTTCTGAGGACTACTTTATCCCTATGAAAGGATATATAGTCCTGATCAGTACAGAGAGCTTGAAGCTCACCGATTCTTCTTGCAAAAGTCATTACCACTAGGAAAACTGTTTTCCAAGTGACATATTTAAGGTGAGCAGTGGCCATGGGCTCGAAGGGGGCAGACATGAGCTTAGCTATACACACATTAAAGTCCCAAACTGGAACTGGTGGCCTGTGAGGGGTATGCAAGTGGTCCAGACCCTTAAAGAACCTTTTAAAAATAAGGCTAGAAGCCAATGTTACCTTGTTCCCAGAAGAAAGGTAAGCAGACACTGCTACAAGGTGAACCCTCAGAGAACTGGGTTGTAGACCCAGAGACTGTAAGTGGGTGAGATACTCCAACACCTCTGATAAGCCAGCTTGGGCTGGAACCAGAGTCTTGCCCAAACACCAAATAGAAAATCTCTTGCATTTGGAAGAATAATTTGTTGTCGTACAGGGTTTCTATAACCTCTTAAAATACTTAAAGCAGGTTCAGAAAGTCTTAAATCAGCGTATTCTAAGTCTTCAAGAGCCAAGCTTTGAGATTGAGAGACTTGAGATTCGGATACACTAAGGTTCCTTGGTTTGAGGTCAATAGGTTGTGCCTCCGAGGAAGATGTATTGGATTTGCAACAGACATGGAGAGCAGAAGAGAGTACTATGGCTGCTTCGACCAATCTGGAGCTATCAAGATCAGTAATGCTGCATGGGATCTGAGATTGACCAGTACTCTGTAGATCAGAGGGAAAGGAGGGAAAGCATAAAGGAACCTTCCTGACCAATCTAGATTCAGAGCATCCAGAGGAAACGTTTCCTGATCTGGTGGTCTGCAACAATACTGTGGCAAGTGGTGGTTCTGGTGGGATGCGAACAAGTCTATCTCTGGAGTGCCCCACCTTCTGAAAATACCCTGTACCACCTGTCTGTTTAGGGTCCATTCGTGATGGGCCTGATTTATTCGACTCAATGCATCTGCTAGCGTACTGTCCTTCCCTGACAAATGAATTGCCTGCAGATACTTCTAAGGAGTAGGCCAGAGTCCAAATCTTTATGGCTTATGTGCAGAGAAGGCCTGACCTTGTGCCTCCCTGCTTGTTTATGTAATACATTGTGGTGGTGGTGTCTGTTCTGATCTGTACCACCCTGCCCTGTACTAGGGAAGAAAAAGCTTTTAGAACTAGCAAAACTGCTCTGAGTTCCAGTAAGTTTATGTGCTGAAGGGACTCTGCACCTGACCAGTTGCCCTGGGTTGTGCGTTCCCCTAGCTCAAGAGGGATGCATTTGTTGCGAGAACCACTGAAGAATTCTCTTTCTGAAAGGGAACTCCCTGCCTTAAATTGGATTTCACCTTCCACCACAAGAGGGCCTGTAACAGCGCCCCTGTTACTGGAATGAGCTCTGAAAAAGGATCTTTCCTCTGACACCAATGAGACCTGAGGTGGAACTGGATGTCTCATGTGGAATCTGGAACACAGCACTGTGCCTGTGGAAGCAGCCATGTGGCCCAGTAGCTGGAGAAACTGTCTTGCAGTTTTTAAGCTGTGCAACCTGAAAGAGCTTGCTATTAGCTGAAGACTCTCTACTCTTTTCAGAGGCACATATGCTCTGGCTTGTACCGTATTGATTTCTGCTCCTATGAACTGCAATACCTGCGCAGGAGTGAAGACTGACTTTTTGTAATTGATCAGGAATCCCAGAGACTCCAGGAGGTCCTGGGTGACCTTCAAATCCTGCTGTACCTTCAGAGGAGATTTTCCTACGACCAGCCAGTCATCCAGATAAGGAAAAACAGATATTCCCGGTCTCTGAAGATGTGCCACTACAGCTGCTAGGCACTTTGTGAACACCCTTGGATCCAAAGAAAGGCCAAAAGGCAATGTTGAAAACTGGTAGTGACCTGAAGGGAGTCTGACTCTGAGATATTTTTGGTAAGACTCCTTTATAGGGATGTGGATATAGGCATCTTTGAAGTCCAGTGATGCCAACCAATCTCCTTTTTGAAGTGTTGGCAGAATCAAAGCCAAAGTTACCATTTTGAACTTTGGTTTCTTCAGAAGCTTGTTTAGAGCTCCGAGATCCAATACAGGCTGCCACTCACCACTTTTCTTTGTGGTTAGGAAGTACTGTACCTGGAATAGAAATCCCTTCCCTTCAGAGATTTTGGAACTGGTTCCACTGCTCTTAGCTGTACCAGGTTTCGAACCTCTGCCACTAGTAGTATCTCTTCTGCTAGGGAGGGAAGAATTGAAAACTCTGGTCTTTTGACAAGGAAGGGACTTGAATTCCAGAGACAGACCTTGACCAACCACCTCCAGGACCCACTTGTCTGTGGTGATGTTCAGCCAAACCTGGAGGAAGTGGGACAGTCTGCCTCCAACAGGGAGGGAGGAAGCAGCCTGTGGTTCAGGGGGTCCATTTAGTCTGTGGCTGAGGCTGAGTTTGGGATTCTCTCCAAGAGCCCCTTCTGCCCCTGCCCCTGGAGTATCCCTGCTGTGGATACTGCTGGTATTGGGGTAAGGCCACTGGTTGGAAGAAGGGCCTGGTGTGAAAGGACCTGCCCCGGCCTCCCCTTCCATAAGGCCTGGTGGATGGAGAAGCTCTCTCTTTGGCAGAGCTGCTTCCATAAGTGACCTTATACTCATCCACCTTCTTCATGTATGCCACAGTGGGCTCCCCAAAGAGGGAATTTCCCTCTAGGGGAAAATCCAAAGCCTTTGATTGTGTATCCTGAGTGAGGTTTGTGGCTCTGAGCCAAGCAAACCTCCTCTGTGCCACCGTATTCGCCATCCATCTGGCTGCAGTGTCATTAGTGTCAGCTGCCATTTGAAATTGGTACTTAGCTGCCTCTTACCCAAACCAGGCAGTTTCAGCCAGGTCATCTGACAATGGCGAGGGAGCTTTCTGAGACATGGCCAGGACTGACTGCCACAGAGATTTCTGATACTGGGCAGCATATGCCTGGAAGGTAGCCTGACGCATAGTCAGTGAGGCTGATAGGTAACTTTTTTTGGCCATATTTTCAAATTTCCTAGAGTCCTTGTCTGGAGGATGTGAGGACAGAGGGACCCTAACCTTGTCACAGGCAGCTTGCTGTATGACCCCCTGGTGGTCGGGGTGGGAGAAGAGAAAATCAGCTCCCTCCCTCTCCAGCTGACAGTTTTTGTCACTTCTCTTGTCTATGGGAGGAATGGAACTTGGTGCCTGTAAAATCTTTAATTCATCTTTTTTAAAGAATTTATAAACAGGGAGGAGGAGAGCCTTTGTGGGTGTTAACCCCATCATTTCTAAAAACTCCACCTCCTCCTCGTCCTCGATTTGTTCAGTGGTGGAGATGGCCAATGCATTTGCTATCCTCCTGACAAAGGTAAAATGGGATGAAAAATCCTCAGACACCCTTGGAGGAGAACCAAAGTCCTGTTCAGGGGACACTTCTGGTTCTACTGGTCCCTCCTCCTCAGCGTAATCATCATCACCACCACCAAAAGGCTACACTCCTTCTTGAGGGAGAGGATGCACATTACTGCCAGCCTGGGGACCCTGAGGAGGGGCAGGAGGCTGTTGAGGAGGAACTGTTGCCTGTAGAGACTGAATTATTTTAAAGGCCCGAGCAATCTCTTGGGCCGTAGGTACAGGCAGAGCAGGCACAGAAGTCCCCGGTTTTGCAGGCGAGGGTTCTGTGTGCTTCAACTTTTTGCTTTTCTTAGCAGGAACCAGGGAGTCAGCCAGTTCAGTAACTCTTTTTGTTCCCTTCGTGCCAGTCTCAGGGGCAGGAACAGATAAAGATGAGGGTTCAGCCACAATATCTTGGGGTATCGGCTGGTCAGAGCCAGAGGGACCCCTTGGAAATTTCTTTTTAAGCCTTTCAAGGCGTTTCTCAAGAGTCTTCTCAGGGAGATGTTTTACCTACTTCACATTCCTCTTTTAAGTGATCAAAACCCAGACAAACTACACATAGTGTGTGTTTGTCTGTTTCTGCAAATACCTCTCCACACTGAGAAGAGTTTTTGAAACCAGGTTCACCAGTTTTCTTTTCGGGGTTCTCCGACACAGTTCAAAAACAAGTAACCGCTAAGGAAACCCCCCTTTTTTTTTCATTTATTGAGGTCGGTTCCAGAGCCGAAGAGGAACTGATGAAATCGAACCGGTTACAAACTACGGAACCGGGTTAGCAGTTCAGTAACCGAGGTTTATCGGTTACAAGAAATAAGTCAAATTAAATTTTGGAAGTACAAATAAGGCTGTTCTTTAGTCAGAGAACCCAGATTTTAACTAAAACTATCCCGGTTCCCCCACGGTTATCCCAAACCAAGAGGAACAGAGATAATAATTTGAGCGTAAATAAGATTAATAATACAAAACAACTAGTAAAGGCAGTAAATGAAAACAAAATATACTTAAAGGGACACTGTCAACCCCCTTACGGCTCAAAGTGTACCTAGTTTGAAAAAAAACATTTTATGATTGCAAACATTTTGTAAAGATTGTTGATGTAGCTGGTATTTTATTCTGATTCTTTTTTCTTTAAAAAAGTGAAACGCAGACTGCCCAACATACTGGTGTTACCACACCAAAACAGGTTTGTTTACACTGTTTAATCAACTCCCACTGCATCTTTCCTGGACTTGGGAACACCCACAACATGATGCAGTGGATGATTAGGAGGCTACTGCCTCATGAGTGGCTGCACTGTTTGTGGGTGTTTCTCATACTTAGGAAGTATGCAGTAAGAACAGATCCAGGGTTGTAAACAAAACACGATTGTTTATAAATATACATTACCATGCATTTCAGTTCTACTAAACAAGGAGACAGGCAAAACAAACAATATCATCAATGAATTTTAGAGAAGATAAGCAATCATAAAATGTAGGTTTTTAACTGGAAATAATATGATGAAAAACAGGTTGACAGTGTCCCTTTAACTTCAGTATTTGTCGTTTTCTTCATGCAGGAGAAAGTGGATGAATGGCACTCCAAGCAACCAGACTTTTCAGGCGGAGAGAAAAATCTGAAGAGGTCAGAACACAGGCAATTAGTGGACGCAGTGTTTGAAAGATGCTCACGTGCAAAGTGTTCCATCTCTCTGGGCAGTCCAACCCCTCAGGCTTACTGCATAAATTTATGAATATACTGAGCATTACTGGGGTTAGAAAGAACAGTTACGTTAAGCTGTGGGAAACATTAAAGAGAAAAAGCTGCAAAATTTTTGCTTCCGAAATTTTATTGGTACCAAAGGCTAATATTAAAACCATTCAAAAAATAAAAAATATTAATGAATGGTTAAGGAAATGGTCCCTCAAGATGGGATATCCGTCTGCCACCCATTGGGAAACCTTTTCCAACAATGAATAATTATTTTGCTGGGATGGACTGCACTTAAAGGGACACTGTCAACCTCCTTAGGTCTCAGAATGTCCCTAGTTTAAAAAAACATATTTTATAATTGCCAACATTCTGTAAAGATTGTTGATGTAGCTGGTAGTTTGATTTTAAGTAATATTTTCTTTACAAAAGTAAAAAACAGACTGCCCAACACACTGGTGTTATCACACCAAAACAGATTTGTTTACATTCCTTGATCAGCTCCAAATACATATTTCCTGGACTTGGGAACGCCCACAAAACATTCTAGCACCTCATGATGCTGTGGGAGTTTAGGAGGCTACTTCCTTATGAGTGACTAAACTGTTTGGGTGTGTTTCTAATGCTCAGAAAGCATTCAGTAAGAACATAACTAGGATTGTAAACAAAAACAAGGTTGTTTATAAATATACACGGGTGGTGGACAAGTGGAACACCCTGCCAGAGGAAGTGGTGGGGGCTGAAACAATCACGGGATTTAAGAATGCATGGGATAGACATAAAGGAATTCTGGAGGTCAGGGGTTAGGGGCAACAGACTTCTAGGAAAACAAACTGAACTTACAAGCTCAAATGGGCAGACTGGGTGGGCCATAGGCCCTTATCTGCCGACACTGTCTATGTATCTATGTATGTATCTATGTACACTGCCATGCATTTCAATTCTACTAAACAAGGAAACAGACAAAACAAACAGCAACATCAGTGAATTTTAGAGAGGGTAAGCAATCATAAAATGTGAGGTTTCAACTAGAAATAATATGATGAAAAATAGGTTGACAGTGTCTCTTTAAGCAAGCAAGGGGCATATAAATTGGGAAGAACTTTTGAGAACATCATTTGTAAAACTTTAAACTAACTATAAAGGGGACACGGGGGGAAAAAAATCAGTGAAATATACAGCCAATACTGACAACCAATTTAATCTTAAAATATGGAGCATTAATGCCAGGAGTCTAAATCAGATTAAATTAGCAAAAAGTACAGTTACGTAAGAACTTACCGTAACAGTAGATCTTCGAGAGGAGCTCTTGCAACAGGCTATAACCATTAGGACTAACGACGCAGGCCTTAGGACCCAACAGAAAAATTCTTAGCTAGCAGTACCCAGTAGGGACCGTCCCGACGTCAGCCATGGTACATAAGGGGGTGGACCCCGGCTCCACCCCAATTCCCCTGCCAAGACCCATGAACGGGCCCCAATGAGAGAAAGAAGTGAAGCCTGTAGATGATGGGCTGAACACCTCACTTGGGGGATGGAGGGTGAGAAAGCAGCACCTGCTGCAAGAGCTCCTCTCGAAGATTTACTGCTACAGTAAGTTCTTACATAACTGTACTATCTTACTTCAAGTGGGAGCTCTTGCAGCAGGCTATAACCATTAGGACTGAATCCCAAGCAGTCCCGTGCCAAGGAGATGCCTTACCCCCGGAGGAGGAAGGATGGAATAATGCTGGCAACACAGCAACTCAGGATAGGAATCCCTGAAGGACTGCCAAGCCAAAACTGGCATGGCATCTGGATGCAATGTCCAGGCTATAGTGCTTCACAAATGTGTGCACAGAATTCCAGGTGGCTGCCACACAGACATTTCTTATAGAGACATTCTTCAAGGCGGCAACAGAAGCCGAGACTCCCCTGGTATAGTGAGCCCTATCCAGGCCCGGAAGGGGTTTGTTGCGCTTCTCATAGCAAAACACAATGCAGTGGACAAGCCACTTAGAAATCATCTGTTTGGACACCAGTTTGCCCAAGTGCTGTGGCACGAAGGCCAAAAACAGTTGCTCTGATTTACGGTGTATAGCTGTGGGCTTGAGGTAGTACCTCAGCACCCTGTGAACGTCCAGTGTGTGAAGAAGAGCTTCTCCCCTACTGGAAGGAGAAGAAAAATAAACTAGAAGGTCAACCAACTGGTTGAGTGTCAACTCCGAGACCACTTTAGGAAGGAACGTAGGATTTGTTTGAAGGGAAACCCTTTCCCTGTGAAAAACCAAATACGGCTCTTTACACATCAGAGCCTGGAGCTCGGAAACTCTTCAAGGTGAGGTAACAGCTACTAAAAAACAAACCTTCCAGGAAAGGTAACGCAGCTCACAATCAGCCGCTGGCTCAAAAGGGGGGAGAGTGAGCTTCTCCAACATAAACAGGAGGCCCCAGAAAGGGATAGGATCCCTAATGGGAGTTCTCCTATGCAGAATACCCTGTAAAAAGGTGCGGGCCACATCTAGTTGAGCTAAGGTTCTAACCCTCTATACGACATGATATGCAGAAATAGCCCACATGAGTACCTTTATCGAAGAGTAGCTCAAACCTTGTTGGTATAATGAGAGGAGATACTGCAATGCTGAGTTCACCAGACAGGTAAGGGTATCTAGACAGTGAGACAACGCCCACAAGCAAAAACGCTTCCACTCCATAGCATACGTGGAGTGAGAAGAGGGCTTCCTCCTGAGACGAGGACGTCTGCCACCTCCTGGGAGACCCCATACCTGGATTTTGCTACGTCTGCTGGAGCCAAGCAGGAAGGTGCAAAGACCTGAGATCTGGATGGACCAGCGTGCCCTGACCCTGGGACAGCAACTGCGAGAATTTTGGCAGCAGGATTGGAGGATCGGAGGACAACCGCTGAAGTAGTGGGAACCAAATTTGCCGAGGCCACAATGGGGCGATTAGAATCATCCGAGCCTCCTCGGCCTGTATCTTAAACAGTACTCTCTGAATGAGAAGGAAGGCATAAAGAAACCTCCCTGCCCAACAAGGGGACAACACGTCTGGCCAGAAAGCACCAGGCACAAGCTCTCGCGAGCAGAAAGCTGGCAGTTCGGAGTTGCATGGGGACGCAAAGAGGTCCAGCTCTGGATGACCCCATGCAGGGTTTTATTTAACTCTAAAAATTGATTAGCGTTTTGCTCACAGAAGTGCTAAATCTTTGTGAAAATGCATAGCTCTTGCTCACTGTGTTTAACAAACACAGCACTTCCAGAAAATCTATATAAATACTTTTCTTGTATCATCACAAGAAAAAAACTGGTAATCAATTATTTAAAACCCTGACATGTGTCGAAGAGCTGGTCCGCTATTGATTGTAGTAACTCCCACTCGTGCCCCTTGGACTGAGATCTGCTTAGGCTGTCTGCCGAGTAGTTTAGGATGCCTGAAATGTGCACTGCAGACAGAGAGAAGCGACGCTCCAGCGCCCAGTACCAGACTCTCATCGCCTCCCTGCATAGGGGGGCAGGAGTGCATTGCCCCTTGCTTGTTGATGTAAAAGACAACTGCCATGTTGTCCATCTGAACTAGGAGAGAGCCTGGGACAAGGTCCTCTTGGAAGGCATGCAGCGCACTAAGGACCGCCCGCATCTCCAGGACATTGATGTGGAGGTCGCACTCCTCTGGGGTCCAGACCCCTTGTGTTTGGTGGGCCCCCATGTGCGCCCCCATCCCACATCTGACACATCGGTCATTAGGGTCTGATTTGGGGGCTCCTGACGGAAAGGGACCCCCTTTTCTAGATTGAGAGGGTCCTCTTGACTGGCTCTGCGAATCTGACCATGTCGTCTAAGCATAGATCCCACTGCACCCTGAGCATCCACTGTAGGATTCTCATGTGGAGGCGGGCCAAAGGAGTGACAGGGATGACTGCCACCATGTGCCCCAGAAGTCTGAGAAAGGTCCTGGCTTGGACCTGAGAGGTTACTAGAACCAATCTGGCCATCTCCCGCAGGCGATCGCCTCTCTCTGGAGGTAGAAAAGCCAAGCCCTGGATTGAGTCCAGGACCGCCCCTATGAAGACGAGTCTTTGGCAGGGCTCCAGGGGGAAGACTCTGGAAGGTTCAGGGTGATCCCCATCTCTCGGAACAGAATATAGGTGTCTCCGAGAGCCTGAAGGAAATGCATCCTTGACGGGGCCGCAAGCAGCCAATCGTCAAGGTAAGGGAAGACATAATGCCCCAGGCGCCTTAGAGCCGCAGCTACCACTGCCAAGCATTTGGTGAAGACTCAAGGAGTGGAGGAGAGGCCAAATGGAAGAACCCGAAACTGATAATGCTCCCTCTGGAAGTGGAACCTCAGGTACTTCCTGGGGGTGATGTGCATGTACGCATCTTGCATGTCTAGGGAGCACAGCCAGTCTCCCTGATGCAGCAGAGAAAGAAGACCTGGAAGGGTCACCATCCTGAACCTTCAGTACTCTATACAGTTGTTTAAGGAGCTGAGGTCAAGGATGGGCTAAAGATCTTGTGTCTTTTTTGGAACTAGGAAAAAGTGGGAGTAATATCCCTTTCCCCACTGCTGCAGAGGAACTGGTTCTATCGCCCTTTTTCACAAGAGGGCCTGAATCTCTCCTTCCATAAGAGGTATGAGAGAAGGAGAATATCTTGAGGACCTTGGTGGAGTCTGGGGGAATTTCTGTGAACTCCAACATGTGTCCTCTCCTTATAATGTATAGGACCCACTGGTCCGCTGTAATAGAACTCCAACCCTTCAGGTGAAGGGAGAAACAATCCCATACTGCCTCCCCTGGTACCTCCTCCTCCGGAGGGGGTGTTGGGAGGGAGTCATTGGGCAGAGCTGGGAGTGGGCAGACAGGCTTGGGAGGACTTGGGGCCTCAAAAAGGAGCGCCTCCAGGTTGCTGGTTGCCGGCTTTCCTTTTGAAGCCACCTCTCTGTCCCTGTTGGTTTCCACGGGTTTCAGCACCTGGGGCTTAAGAAATGGCAGTCATCTCGTTCGTTTCTGGTCCCCTATGTACAGCTCCCTGACGGACCAGATAGATTTGCCTGACTCCTGGAAATGAGAGATAAGAGACTCGGTCTCTTGTCCAAAAAGGACGGAACCCTGGAACGGGAGGTCCCGGATTCCGGACTGCAAATCCTGGTGAAAACCTGAGACTCTCAACCAGGCATGGCACCGGAGGCAGACACCTGACGCTGCTGCCCTGGAAATGCTCATCCCTCAGGGCTCTATACAGCCTGACTTTTTCAGGACAGCCGGGGCTGAGGCTGGATGCTTCCAAGTTATCCTGGTGAGATCTTGGAAGGTGTCCACTAAAGGAGGAACCACTAGAGGCTTGGGCTCCTTTTGCCTCAGGTAATGAGCCAGTCAACGGCGTTCCGGATCCAGGTCCTCCGTCACCCATTCATTGGATGCCTGGATGTGCCTCATGACATCCATAAAGATCGGATCGTCAGGAGGAGAGCGGGGTTGGTTCTTCTCTCACAGGGAAACCCCAAATCCCGAGAGGGATGAGGAAGCAGGAGAAGATGACCTGTTACTGGGCACAGAACGGCCTGAGCTGTGTCTAGGACTACCCTCCCCCCCGCTCGAGCGTTGGTAGCTACCGGACCAACGACTGATGTCGGCCTGGGGACCGGCGTCGGGAGTGGGTCCACTGGGAGAGAGGGATCGGCTCCTGGGCCGAGACTGGGACTGACGATGGCTGCCTGATCGAGAAGGACACCAACGACGGTCCTCAGACTGGGACCGGGAACGAACCTTCGAGGGCGGGTGAGGTAGCAGCAGCTCGGAGGTCTTCTGAGGAGAAGGAGCAGGAAGGCCCTCGGGTTCAATGTTGTCCGGCCGGTTGGAAACCGGTGTCGTGTCTGGCTTTGGTAGAGTCTCCTCTTTCTTCACGGAGAAGAGCTCTTGCAGCTCTCTGCTGAAAACAGTGTCTGCTGTTCCCAGGAAGGGACCCGGGGAAGCCGGAGGATCTGAGAGGGCATGAGTGGGGGAGTCCCCTGAGGAGTGGAAGATCTGGTGGTCGCCGTGACATTAGCAGGGACCCCTTCCCCTGGAGAGTCTTCCACAGGAGGAACCTCCATCGGCATCGGTGCCAGGACCGGCATCGGTTTTACCAGAGGTGGTGTCTGGGTGTCCGTACCACCCAGCGGCTTGTTTGAAGCTGGTGTAGTTGAGGCCTTTTTGGGCAAGGTCAAGGCTTGTGCCGAAGAAGCCTTGGTCACTCGAAACGGCGCTAACCTTAGGCTTCATTTGTCTGTCGATGGATTGGTCCCACCTTGACCAGTGTCAGTTTTTGGCAGGAGGACTCTGCTTCTTAAGGTCCTTGCGATGTTCTCCCGGGCCAGAGGATGAAGAGGCTTTTCTGGGGCGGACCAATAATGGGACCAGCTATGGTCCTTGTCCGGGCAATGCTTACGGGGCTTGTCCCAGTGTTTACCCTTGTCCCCCGAGGTGTGCACAACATCCATCTTCTTTTCTAGGAGGTAGGCTTTTAAGGCCTTCAGGTGTCGAATCCTGGTCCTGCTGGCAAAGCCTCTACAAGTTCTGCAGGCTGCGCTGTCGTGGTCTGGACCCAGGCAGAAGATGCACTTGGAGTGGCCATCTTTGGATGGCATCTGGAGGCCACAATCGCACTTGTTCCTTTTCGGACCGGAGGAGGATACCGACAACGGGGACGACATATGCACTGAAGTCAACAAGGGAGAGAAAGCGTCAATAATCCCAGAAAAAAAATCTAATTTTTGCTGGAAACTACTCTGTCAGCAAGGAACTTCCCCAACATGAGCGGGTCGCGGCAGGAAAAGAATTGGGTTGGAGCGGGTCCAGTCCCCCTATGTATCCGTGACCGACGCCGGGTGGAGCCGACGTCAGGGGGCAGTCCCTGCTGGGTACTGCAAGCTAAGAATTTTTCCGGTGGGTCCTAAGGCCTGCAGTGTTAGTCCTAATGGTTATAGTCTGCTGCAAGAGCTCCCACTCAAAGTAAGATCTGAGAATTCTTATGATAAATCACAAATTGAATATAGTGGCCCGGATATTCAAACTGTGCCAGGCTGTGGCGCAAGCCTGGGCGCAGCTCAACTTTGTTGCGTAGGGGTGTGGCCTGAGCGATATTCAATGGAGCTGCACTATGGCGCAGCAGCTTTGAATATCGCACCATGGCCACCCCCACTGTGCATGGCACAGTGGCACTGCGCCAGTGCAAGTAGCCAGAGTGGAGCATGGAGATGCGCTAGCGCAAGTGCCATTGCGCCATGCACAGCACCTGCGATATTCAAAAGGGGACATGCAAATGGGGCCATAATTTATGCAAGGCGCACAGGGCCCCATTTCCATGCCATTAGCATGCAGGTACACCGATCCCCGATGATTTGCGCCTGGCCAGGCAGCAACCATCGGGGACCGACGCTCCCTGCAGCCCGATTGCAGGCATTCATCTTAAAGAACCCCCACCCCTTCCAATATCCCTGGTGGTCCAGTGGACCACTATGTGCCCGATCGTGGGCATTTGTCTTGAAGAATAAGCCCCCGTCCTATATCTCTGGTGGTCTAGTGGACCGCGTTCTGCCCGATCGCGGGCATCAATAATAAACCCCCCCCCCCACGTCCAATATCCCTGGTGGTCCAGTGGACCCATCGCTGCCTGATCGCGGGCATCTGTAACTCATAAAATACTCCCTACTACCCTGGTGGTCTAGTGTACCCCCTCCCACCCGCCCACTGAGCCTCACCGCCCGCCTCCCCCGCCATCTGGCAGCACTCCACCTGCCTGACGCTCGCTGCCTACATCGATCGAGCCGTAGGGCTGCACGCCCACTGGTTCACAGCGTGAGCCAATGGGCATGCAGCCCATAATAACTTCATTTAGTCCAGATATGTGAATGAATTCATTCACATATCTGGATCGAACATAATGGTAGTGAGCTGCACGCCCATTGGCTCACGCCAGAACCATCGGGCGGCAGCTCCACCGAGCTGTCAGTCGGGCGGGCGGGTGGTGCTGCCACCCCCGCTGACGGGGAGCGGGCGTGTGCTCAGTAAGCTGGTGGGGAGGGGGTACACCACACCACCAGGGTAGGAGTATTTATGAGTTACAGATGCCCACGATCGGCAGCGATGGGTCCACTGGACCACCAGGGATACTGGATGTTGGGGGTTATATTACCGATGCCTGCGATCAGGCAGAGCCGTAGTCCACTGACCACCAGGGATATGGACGGGGCTTATTCTTCAAACAAATGCCCGCGATCGGCACATAGCGTCCACTGACCATCAGGGATATAGGAGGGGATTTCACACTGGATGCCCGCGACAGCATGTGGGGGTACCGCTAGGTGCGCGGCAGGAACTGGTGGCCACCTACAGGTGGCAGCTGCCGTGTTGCGCCTGCAATGCGCAGCTCACCTGTGGGTGGTCATCACTTGTTCCTTTTTTTAGCTAACTTTGTGCAGGCGCAGGTAGGGGTTGCGCATGCATGACTCTGCACATCCCGGGCTGAATATCGGACTATGCAGGTTATGCATGGACACGCCTCCCCCCCCACCTGTGCCTGCATACATTACTGATGCACTCCGGAGCATCGGGATTTGTGCGGCACACTTTTCCCTTTTGAATATCGTGCCAGGGCGCATCAGTGGGTTGTGAATGGCACAACCCTTTTGAATATCTGGGCCAGTATGTTTAACTGAAACTTGATGGGATGACACAAGCGTATGGTCCAATTACATCCCTGGGTATCAGTTATTCTATAGAAATAGGATCAATAGGAAAAGAAGGAGGTGTATGCTGTTACATATCTGAGCACATAACTTGCAATGAACTACAATTTTAAATTGACCACAACAGTAGAATCACTGAGACATTATGACTGAATTTACAGTTCAGCCACTCCTCTAAAATAAGCTTGGGCATATGCTATAAACCACCAAACAGTAATTCCAACTATAATTATGCTTTAATAGATGAAATTAATACAGTTCTTAGCTTAGGTGACACAATCATTTTAGATCATTTTAATACTCCAGGTATCACCTGGGACTTAATGAAGAGCGTGTCATCTTTTGAACAAACCCTAGTTGACACTTTATCATCCCTTGGATGTGATCAACTTGTGACCATTCCTACCAGAGGCAAGAATATCCTTGATCTGGTTATTACAAACTACAAAGAACGAATAGGCAATGTTAGGGAAGGAGCCCACCTGGGGACCAGTGACCATAAAACTGTTGAATGTACCCTTAATCTCATTCATTCCAAAAAAAAACTGAAACATCTCTACCAGATTATAACAGAGCTGACTTGACAAAAATTAAACATGACCTGTTAGGAATTAACTGGGAATACCTTCTTGATGGCCTAAACACTGAGAAAATATGGAATAAAATAAAAAAGAAACTACAAGTACTAATGGAGCAGTACATTCCGAGTTAAAAAAAACTAATACAAAAGGTAATATCCCACTCTGGTTCTCCAGTGCGATAAAAAAACAAATCAGAAGGAAGCAAAAAGCTTTAAGCAATTATAAAATAAATCCTTCCTTAATAAATCAATTAAAATATAGATCACAACAAAAACTTTTAAAAACTCTTATTAAGAAAGAGAAGATTAAGTTAGAAAACAAACTGGAGCATAAGAAAGACTGTAAAGGTTTCTATGCATATGTCAATAATAGGAAAATACAATAGAATTTATACAATAACTGACAGCAGTATAACAATCAATAATAATTAAAGAAATTGCCAATTGCTTTAACTGGTATTTCATCTCGGTATTTACTGCGAATAATTCAGCATCCCCTACCTTTTGCCTAGCAGGCTCCGAACCAATTAACATAACCCATGATATGGTTCACCAAGACCTATCCAAATTAAAGGAAACATCTTCCCCAGGACCAGACAATATTAGCCCAGTGGTCTGGAAACAATTAGCAGATGCAGTAGTTTGACCCCTAACTATACTTTTCAACAAATCACTAATCACTGGTAAAGCTTCTCTTGACGGGTGTAGGGCTATAGTCATACCGAGTCACAAAAAGAGTAACAAAGCTAGTGTTGCCAATTATAGGCCAATAAGTCTCACATCGGTCTGTTGCAAAATTTTGGAAAGAATATTTAAAAACATACTTGACAGTGAGGTAACTAGTTTGGGTCTTCAAGATCATACTCAACATGGATTTAGAAAGGGACTCTCCTGTCTTACAAATCTTGGCTCCTTTTATAATTTAGTAAGCGATCAATTGGTTATGAAGGTCCCCGTTCATGTAATTTTTTTGGATATCAGTAAAGCTTTTGATATTGTCCCTTATGACCTACTTATTTGGAAATTAAACTGGGATTAAATACATATATTGTAAGATGGACTGGCAGTTGGTTGACAGACAGAAGAGTCTGTGAGGGGTTAATTCTACCTATTCCAATGATGGCAATGTGACAAGTGAAATACCACAGGAATCGGTGCTGGGCCCAGTGTTGTTTGGGCTATATACGTGATATAGGAAAGGGGCTGTGAATTGTTGCCTCTAAATTCGAAGACGACACAAAAATCAGGGGGTGATCTATCTACAGTATACAAACATCAACTCCTCCATAAAGATCTCCAAGCAATCGAAAAGTGGGGTGTTGACAATAAAATGAAATTTAACGAACAAAAATGTGCTATAATACATTTTGGAATTAAAAAAAAAAAAAACAACCCTGGATATCAGTATTGCCTTACTGGTACATCTCTTAGATCCAGTTCATGAAAAAAGGCCTTGGGAGTATGGGTCAATTCTAACCTGTCTCCCTCAACTCGCTGTCATAAAATAGCTTGGCATTGCAATAGGCTTGCACGCTCAATAAAAAAAAAAGCATTTATATCTAAGGACAAAGACTGTGTGTTAAAATTTTATAAAACTTATATCGTACCACACTTCGACTACGGATCTCCATTTTGGGGCCCCTTTCTAAAGAAAGACATGTTAACGGCAGAAAGAATACAAAGAAGGTTTATTAAGTCAGTCCAGGCACTAAAAACTCTAGATTGCAATGAAAGGCTAGATCAACTGAAACTTTATTCATTAGAAAAAAGAAGAATACGGGGAGATTTGTTATTAATGTACAAAATCACAAAGGACCCAATGCGGTATCCAGTTCCAAACTAAAAATAAAAATCTCAGGTCACATAGCAAGCAAATTATAATACCAAGGGTATTCACTACTAAACGCTTTAACTTCTTTAATATACGTACCACCAGGAGGTAGAATGCGTTACCCAACCATATTACTGAGGCATCTTTCACAGACATGTTTAAGTCTAGTGTAACCCCCGTTACCCAGGGTTACAAGAATCCCAGAAAGACCTAGTGGTAGGCAGGGAAGGCAGCTTGTGAAACTCCAGTTAAATGGATTTCACACCGTCTCACTCTGTTCTCAGTCTCAGCTGAGACTGAGGGATGACATCATTTTAGAACTGTCGCAACTGCATAAGCCACACTGGAATGTTGCAGTTGGAGGTTAGAGTAGAACACTGGGGAATTTGAAGTTAGTTCAGTAGAGTCTGTTGCAGTCTGTAGTAGAGGAAGGAGGTGCTCTGCTGTAAGCAGGCCCTCAGAGCCCTAAGCTCTGTCAAAGAGCTATTTTTTTTTGTATAGGTGTGTGTTCTCACCTGAAGAGAACACAAGAAGAGCAAAGTGAAGTGGTAGAGACTGCTTTCAGTGGTTCAAGGCCCCATCCCTCCGGGGATGGGGGAAGGAATCAGCCTGCTTCCAGTAGGCAACCAACCTGGTCCAGCTAGGGGAAAGAAAGAAGCTGCCTGAGATAAGTTTGTGCTCTTGCACCTGAAGTTCTGGAAGAGATATCTTTGAGGAGAAAACGCCTGTGGGGCACCTGCAATCAAGGGGTGAGTTCGCTCTGCTAAAGGGCCAATGTGTTTTCACCTGAAACAAGATGAAACTAAAGCGACTGTTACTGTGGGGTCAGGAAAAGCCAAGTGCAGTTCGGAAGATGTGCGGATTGGACTGCTCAACTCTGTGGGGGGTCTAGAGTAATGGATACAACCACTTATTAAGTATGTTCAAGTTCAGCACAAAAGGGGTGTAAAGACAGCAGATTGAATGTGAATACATTTGAAAACATTACTCACCTTAGTAATTATGTTTCTTCTAATGGAGTCTTGCTGTATTCTGACATACTGCAGTGATTCCCAACCTTTGAACTGCCCCGGAGAACAAAGAGTTAACTTTCTATGCAGGGCATAGAATGCTGAACCTCAAGCTTGGTTGAAGTCTCTGTCTGGAGTGTTTCAAACTTAAACTATCAGATTCTTACGAACCCAACTAAATACAGGTTACTCACCTGTAACAGGAGTTCTAGGAATGGTATATGTTGTTCATCCACACTTATTGGCAGGTTCCTTGCTGCTTTAAATCTTGCCGGAAGGTCTTCAAGCTGGCTCCTCCCACCCACCCAGGTGGTAAAACTCTCGGCTCCGCCCCATGACGCCAGATCTAGCCCGCTGGAAGCCAGGTTGTGAGTCAAAGCCGGGAGGCCGGTGGAGTGCGTGTGGATGAACAACATATACCATTCCTGGAACTCCTGTTACAGGTGAGTAATACAGGTTACCCACCTGTAACAGGAGTTCTAGGAATGGTATATGTTGTTCATCCACACTTATTGGTAGGTTCCTTGCCGCTAGGTCTTCAAGCTGGCTCCTCCCACCCACCCGGGTGGTAAAACTCTCGGCTCTGCCCCATGGCGCTAGATCTGGCCTCTGGAAAGCTCAGGTTTTGCGTGCGAGCCGGGAGAGGTCGGGTCGTGTGGATGAACAACATATACCATTCCTAGAACTCCTGTTACAGGTGAGTAACCTGTATTTCTAGGGACATGGATATGTTGTTCATCCACACTTATTGGCAGACTCTAGCAGTTCTCCGGGAGGAGGGAGGCAAGGCGCACACCCCCTACTTAGGGAATAAAGACTGGAGAACCGAGGCCCCAAAACCAGCATCCCGGCGTGACTCAAGGTCGATGTGGTAATGGGTAATATAGTTGTGTGCTGACTTCCAGGTAGCAGCCCTGCAGATTTCCTGGATAGGGACGTCCCTGGAAGCAGCTACCGATGCAGCAGTATGACGGGTAGAATGAGCTCTTATCCCTCTGGGAGGCTCCATGCCCGCCAACTTATAGCAGAGATCTATGCAGGAGGTGACCCACCTGCTTATCGTCCGCTTGGCTGCAGGTCTGCCAGGTGCGGCTTCAGCGTAGGTGACAAACAGCTGGCGAACCTCTCCCCCGAATTTCAGCCGTGCGCTCCTTATAATAAGCGAGCGCCCTTCTAGGGTCCAAAGTATGGAACCTGTATTCAGCCTCTGAGGTGTGATTGGGGTAGAACACCGGCACAGTCAACACCTGGTTAAGATGAAACTCCGACACCACCTTCGGAAGGAATTTCGGGTGGGGGCGCAGGACAACCTTGACCCTGTGGAAGACCAGGTAAGGAGACTCAATGCAGAGCACCTGGAGTTCTCCCATCCTTCTGGCTGACGTGATAGCCACCAAGAAGGCAGTCTTCCACGACAGGTGAGAGAGATCACATCTGTGCATTGGTTCGAATGGCTTGCCCATGAGCTTTGCCAGTACCAGCAGTCAATCCCACGGAGGTGGAGGTTCTCGCACTGGAGGGGAAATGTGTTCAAGGCCTTTGAAAAAAGTGCCAGACCACCTTCTCCTGCGCCACCGACTGCTCCCCGGCCCACGCCTGGTACGCAGAGATGGCTGCCAGGTGCACCTTTAGGGTCGTCGACCTAAGCCCTTGACTAAAAAGGGACCATAAATAGTCCAAAATGCTTGCCACAGAACAGGAGGAAGGGTCCAAGCCCTTGCCCTGACACCAAATGGAGAATCTCTTCCATTTGAAGGCGTAGCATTTTCTGGTCGACTCCTTACGGGACGCCTTAACAACATTGAGGACCTCGTCGGAAAGACCCAAGGCCTGGAACTCTAGCCGCTCAGGAACCAGGCCGTCAGGTGCAGGGACTGAAGGTCCGGATAGAACACCTTCCCCTGATTGACTGAGAGCAGGTCCGGGCGAGCTGGAAGCTGCCTCGGGAGCCTGGAGCTGAGGCTGAGGAGATCTGGGTATCAGAACTGGCGGGGCCAGTCTGGAGCTATCAGAATCACCTGCGCCTTGTCCCTCCTCGCCTTGAGCAGCACCTTGTGAATCAAGGGAAATGGGGGAAAGGCGTAAAAGAGGCCTGGGGTCCACAGCCTCGAGAAGGCATCCCCCTGCAGCGAGCCCTGCTGAGGGGGGCGGGCATGAAACAGCCTCAGCTTCGCGTTCTCCCTGGAGGCAAACAGGTCCACCTGAGGTGAGCCCCAGTGGGAGAACAGATCTTGTACTACCTCCGGCAGGAGAGACCACTCGTGAGATGCAGCCCCTATCCGGCTCAGGGCATCGGCCAGGGTGCTGGAGGCTCCTGCCACATGAATGGCTAGGAGATCCGCCTCCAGGCTGCACACGAGTGACCAAATGCGGAGAGCTTCCTTGCATAGAAACATGGAGCGCGTCCCGCCCTGGCGGTTCAGGTAGTACATGGTCGTGGTATTGTCCGTCTGGACTCTGACCACTTGACCCCGGAGAAACGGAGCAAAGACGGTGAGAGCTAGGCGGACCGCTCGGAGCTCCAGCAGGTTGATGTGGCATCGGGACTCCCGCGGGGACCAGAGGCCGTGCACTCGGTGTTCCCCCAGATGGGCACCCCAACCCATCAGAGAGGCATTGGTCAATAGAGAGACACCGCTGGCTCGGGGCGGACAAACAGGATGCCCTCCTGCAGATGGAATGGAACGGTCCACCACTGGAGAGCATTCCACATCTCCTGGGTCACTATCACTAGCTGGTCCAAAGGATCGCAGCGTTGAGACCACTGGCTGGCCAGTCCTCACTGAAGGGGCGAGGTGCCAGCGTGCCCAACGGACCACACTGGTACAGGCCGCCATGAGACCCAGGAGGCGAGGGAAGTCCCGGCAGGCGCGATTGCCCAACCAGAAATGACTGGGCAAAGGAGGTAGAACCTCGCCCTGTCCGCCGAGGCTGCTCTGCTCAAAGAGAGTCGAGCTCTGCCCGATGAACAGGATCACCTGCTTCGCTCGAGTTCACTTCTGGCCTCGTTGATGAGAAGGCCAACTGAGAGCAAAACCTGGAGGCCAGATCTCTGGACCGCCTCCACCTCCTCGTCCTGGAGGGGCTGCTATCAGCCAATCGTCCAGGCAAGGGTACACCGACCCCTCGGCGCCAGGAATGCTGTCACCACTGCCATGCATTTGGTGAAGACCCTGGGAGCTGGAGATAAGCCAAGGCATGGCTCGAACGCGAAGAGGATCCTCCGCCGAAAGCGAGGAATCTCCGGTGACGGACGGATAGGGACGTGAAAAAACGCGTCCTGCAAGTCCAGAGAGCAGAACCACACGCCGCGTTCCAAGGATGGTATTATCTGCCAGAGTGACCATCCTGAAGGTTCGAGACCTTAGGAACTTGTTTAGGTCGTGTAGGTCGAGAATGGGCGCCAGCCCCGGTCCGCTTGAACCAGGAAATACCTGGACACGAACCCCGGGTCTGAAGGGGGTCCTCTACCTCCGTGATCACCTCCTTTGGAGGAGAGAGCGATGTCGGCTCGGCGAGCCGCCAGTGAGGCTGCGGATGAGGTCTCCCGAGGTGCGACGGCTCTGAAGGGCGGGCCTGCCAATTCCAGAGGTAGGTTTTTCCCACCACTTCTTAGTACCCACCCGTCCGTGGGTAACAGCGGACCAGGCGGAAAGAAGTGTCTGAGCCGTCCCCACCACGGGGTAACCAGGGTGAGGTGACAGGAATGGGGCGACACCCTCAGCCCGCCACTGGGCAGGCTTGGAGGAGGGACCGCCGAGGGACCCTCCTGGGCCTTTACCTCCCTGCTTCCTGTTGGAGGAAGCCGACGGCTTGGGTTTGGGATACCAAGCTCGAGCCTGCTGGCCCGGACGCTGTGGCCGGCGCTACACGGCAGTAGAATGACAGGGCTTAGGCTGTGGCTGCGGCCTTGTCCTTCTGAGCCGAGGAGACCAAGTCCAAGCGTAGCACTGGACTCTCGATCCTCTGCAGGTGACCTTCCACCCCGGGTCAAGAGGTCAGTCCCCGAAAGGGAACATCCGCCAACTTGTGCTGGGTATCCGAGGTAAAGGTGGATATCCTCAGCCAAGCCCGACGACGATGGCCACCGCGGCCGCCACAGACCTGGCACATGAGTCCTCGGCGTTCAACGCAGTCTGAGCTGCTGTTTGGCCACTGCCCTGTTCCCTGGTCCCGCACCTGCCTGACCGTAGTCTGCAGATCTGCGGGAAGATGAGGGACAACCTCATCCAGGGAGCCCAACAGGGCGTGAGAAAATGTGCCATGAGGACGGGCCGAACTGGCCTGACGAAGCGTCGAGAGGACGCGAGCATAGACTTTTCACCGCATAATCCAATTTCGGAATCCTTGTCGGAGGTTTGTCCACATCCCTCATGCCTCGCACCGAAAATGCTGTCGGTAACCAACCCTCGGCCGAGGGTGTTCCAAAACCGGACAGGGAACCGGGTAGGGACCGTGATACTTCCTGGCCAAAGGCGAGGGCAGGAAGCAGGACGCCACCAAAGTTCCAAGGCCGACCCACTCACGGCTTCGCCACCAGAAAGGCCTCCGAGGAGAATCCCTCGGTCCAGAATCTCCGGAGGGGATACCTGGCTCAAAGGAACGGTTCGAGCTTCATCCCCGGTGGGACTCCGAGATGAGTCAAAGCAACCCTAAGAAGGACGTAGGGCTATCGCCCATTGATTGCCCTTCCGAGGACTCCAAGTCCATGCTTGGAGAAGAGGGAGGGAACCATCATCGGACTCAGAAGAGTCCTCAAAGAGCTGCTCGGCTCAAGCCACCCTCCCACCTGCCGAGGTTTATCGGGAGTGAGGGTGACAGACAAACCCATGGGGCAAACCCAAGGCCGACCGAGAATTTTGGTCGGAGCCCCAACTAATGGCTGTGGAGGCGGAGGTTCCACCAGAATCGTGAGGCATGGAATTGGCCAACAACCGCCTGAGAACAGGCTCTCGACTACAACGAGGGGCTGTTTCGCTGTTCGTGACAGCCACTTAATGGCCGGGACGCACAGGTCGCTTATTCCGTCGTCAAAAGGAGTTGCTGTTACATGAGTTCCTCGATTCGACGAACTTGGCGCCGGCTTCCCTCATCCGAGGAAGAGCGGGCGGCGCGCTTGCCGCTGGTGTCGAGATCCGCCTCATGGGCGGGCGGGATCGTTGGACCGCCGAGGATGTCCAAGACCGAGAGAATCCTTTACTCGGCCGTGAGGGGAAGGCGAGGAGTAGTGTCGGAACGGCACTCCCTCGCCCGGACGATCCCACCTCAAGGCTCCGGAACCGGAGGCACAGACGAGCCGATCGGATCCTCAACTCCCACCAGGGGAATGTGGGAGAGGGATTTCAGCCCAGTCGACTAACTCGCTCAACGGTCGAGAAAAATCTCGACCGCTCGCCGGGAGTCTCGGCCAACTGGCCTGGACGGGACACTGTGAAGCCAGTGGCCGAGCTGAGGGGTCGATCGGTTGACTGTCGACAAGGGGAGTGGCGATCTTCCCGCTCCCAAGAGCGTCGACGGAGAGCCTACTTTTGCTTTTGGACCTGGAAAAGGTCCTGAGAAGTTGGACCTCACCTTGGTCGAGAGGTCTGACAAAGCTCCTTAAAGAAGCCGAGTACAAGGCACCGAGAAAGAGCGGACAAATGCTGCGGCCGAGGTAGAAGCGGTCCCGCTCCTTCTTCGGAGGGCGCATCATCTGCTCGAGCTGATCCGCCGAGCCCGGCCGGCCGCAGACACCGCCAATCGGGCCTCTTTTAGACGAGGTTTGAAAAGGAAGAGCACAAGTCGCAGGCCTGCGGGTCGTGCTCAAGGCCCAGGCAGTAGACGCACGTGGAGTGCGGATCCGTCCTAGACATCTTCTGCCCGCAAGGGCACCTCCGAAAACCGGGAGTCGATTTGTCCATCGCAGCCGCGAGGAGAAGACCACCGAAGTCTTTTTAGCAAAAAACTTTTTGATTTCGAACTTTCCAAGAATTAGGAACCAGTCTTAAACGCAGCGCGTTAAGGAGGGAACCTGAGCTTCCAAGCGGTAAGGAAGATCTGGCGTCATGGGGCGGAGCCGAGAGTTTTACCACCCGGGTGGGTGGGAGGAGCCAGCTTGAAGACCTTCCGCAAGATTTAAAGCGGTAGGGATACATTGGATTAGCTGAACATATCCATGTCCCTGGAACCTGTATTTCTAGGACATGGATATGTTGTTCATGCACACTTATTGGCAGACTTAGCAGTTCTCCGGGAGAAGGGAGGCAAGGCGCACACCCCCTACTTAGGTATAAAGATTTGAGAACCGAGGCCCCGAACAACATCCCGGCGTGACCCAAGGTCGATGTGGAAGGGGAAAAACTGTATAGTCTGCTTCCAGGCAGGAGCCCTGCGGATATCCTGGACAGGAGTATCCTCGGAAGCAGCCACCAATGCAGCGGAAGAGCGGGTAAAATGAGCACTTATCCCTCTGGGAGGCTCCATGCCCGCCCACCTACAGCGGAGACCTATGCAGGAGGTGACCCACCCGCTCGTCGTCCGCTTGGCTGCAGGTCTGCCAGATGCGGCTTCAGCGTGATGACAAACAGCTGGCGAACCTCTCCCGAACTTCAGCCCCACGCCCCTGGGTAGGGCGAGCATTAAATAGGGTCCCAATGATCCTATATACGGCCTCCGAGGCGTGAATGGGGATGAACCTGCAGAGACAATACCCGTTAGGGAAAAGACTCCACCCACCGCCACGAAGGAACTTCGGTGGGGCGAGGACAACCCTGTCCTGTGGAAGACCTAGGAGATTCAAAGTGAGCGTTGAACTCTCCCCTCCTTCTGGATGGCAGAGTAGCCCTCAAGAAGGTGTTCTTCCACAACAGGTGGGAAACACACACACCAGACATAAAGTTCAAAAGGCTTGCCCCGTGAGCTAAGCCCATATCAGCAAAGATCCCAAAGAAATGGGGATACCTCTCGGGAAGAGGTGTGATCGAGGCCTTGAAAAGCTCTGAACCACCTTTTCTGGCGCGCTACTAACTGCCTTCCCGCCCGGCCTCCGGAAGACAGGGGTGACCAACAGAAGCACCTAGAGGGTAGTCGGCCGAAGCTCTAGTTCAAAAAGAACGGACCGCAGATGGTCCAGAATGCTCGCCGAGCGACGGGAGAGGGGGCCCAGGCCCTATCCCAACACCAAATGGAGAACTCCTTCATTTGAAGGCGAGCATGTTTGGCCGACTCCTGGCAGGACGCCTCGAAAACGTCGAGGACCTTGCCGAAGGACCCAAGGCCTAGCCCCTAGCCATACAGGGACCAGGCCTTCAGATGCAGGGATTGAAGGTCCAGATGGAAACCTTCCCTGAAAACAGAGATCAGCACCGGGCGGCTGAAGCCGCCTGGAGCCTGGGGCTGAGACTGAGAGAGCTGGATATCAGAGCTGGCAAACCAGTCTGGGCTAACAGCACTGCCTGCGCCAGTCCCTCCTCGCCTTGCCCATGGGGTCAAGGGAAATGGGAGAGGCGAGAAGAGGCTCTGGGTCCATGGCATCCCTATAGCAAACCTTGCTCAGGGGCGGCATGAGACAGTCTCGGCTCAGTATTCTCCCTGAAGGAAGAAGGAGAAGATCCTGTGCTCCTCCGCAGGGAGACCACTTGTGAGGCGTAGCCTATGTCCAGCTTAGGGCATCAGCCAGGGTGCTGGAGGCCCTGCCATCGAATGGCTAGGAAACCACCTCCCGCCGCGCGAAGATTCCAATGCGGAGAACCTCCTCACGCAGATGCAAGGTTCATCCAACCCGGCGGGTAGGTAGCACATGGTCGTGGTGTTGTCTGCCTGGACTTAAACCACTAGACCCCACACAAACGGAGCGAGCGGTGCAAGCTAAGCGGACCGCCTGGAGCTCCAGCGGGTAGGAAAGACATCGGGACTCCCGAGAGGACCAGAGGCGGAGCACTCTGTATTCCTCTTGATGAGCACCCCCTCCCATCTGAGAAGCATTGGTCGGAGAAGACCATCGACTCAGGGCGGACGAACAGGATGTTCTCCTGCAAGAGCTGGAACAGTCCAAAGGAGAGCGTTCCCTAACTCCTGGGCTGTAGTCACGAACTGGTCCGAAGGAACGCAGCACTGTGACCGCTGGCTGGCCAGCCTCACTAGGGGGGGGATGAACCAGCGGGTCCAAACAGACCACGCTGGAGCTGCCGCTGAGGCCCAGGAGGTCCCAGCAGGGTGCACTGCCCAGTCAGACCTGACTAGGTAGGGAGGAAGAACCTCAGGCTTTGTCCGCCAGGAGCCGAAGCTCTGACTCAAGAGTCGAGTCCTCGCTCCAAGAAGGATCACCGCTAAGACATGAGTTCCAACGTGGTTCTATAAAAGGAGACCAGTCTGAGAGCTCAGAACTTGATCATCCCCTTCCGCTTGGAAGGGTTGCAGTCAGCCGCTGTCCGGTGGGGCTACGCCCGACCCCTCAATGCCGCAGAAGCTGCTGAGCAGAGACCGAAAGGCCTGGCCTGAAACTCGTGAAGAGATCCCCGCTAAGAAAGGGAGGAGTCTCCGAAGAAACAGACGGAACGGCGTAAGTATGTCCTGGAGGTCCAGGGAAAGAAGACATCACTGCTTGCTCTGTGATGGGATATCTGAGGCAGAGAGAGACCATCCAGACGCAGGGAAAGAATGGGGCGCAAGCACCTCGTCTGCTTGGGACCAGGAATACCTGGACACGCAACCCAGGGTCTGAAGGAGGATCCGCAACCTTCCTGATCACCTCTATTTAGAGGGCCAGGCAAGTCGGCTCACCGGGCCGACACCCAGGCTGTGGACTCCAAGACCCCATGGGGCAACGGCTCGAAAGGGTAGCGCCTGCTCGCAATCCCGAGGCAGGCTCTCCCCTAGCACCTCCAATACCCAGAGGTCCGGAAGCGGACCAGGTAGAGGAGGGGTGGAGCCGCCTCCCACAGTGGAACCTGTAGGGGAACGGGCCGGGACAGCTCCCAGTCCTGGCCACTGAGCAGGCTTGGAGGAAGAATTGGCCGAGGAGCTCTGGGCTTTTTACCTCCTGCTTCCTTTAGAGGAAGACACTGGCTTGAGTCAGGATGCCCAGCAGCCAAGCTGGCCCTCTGCATGGGGTTGATGGGCCAGTCAGCGAGGCCAGGGGCAAAGGGCTTACTCAAAGGCTGCTGGCTTCCTGTCCCTCCGGGAAGTGACCGAGTCCAGAGTGGCATCGGATTTCTCGTCCCCTGGAGGTGTCCCTCCACCCAGGGCCGAAAAGGTCAGTCCCCTGCAAGGGGATGTCCACTCAACTTGTGCTGGGTTTCCAAAGAGAAAGAGGATAACCTCAGCCACGCCCTGCGACACATGGCCACTGTGGCCGCCACCGACCTGGCACAGGAATCACCTAAGTCCAGAACAGTCTGAAGCTGCTGCTTTGCCACCGCCCTACCCTAGTCCCACACCCGCCGGACAGTGGTCCGCAGGTCGGCAGGGAGATGAGGGAGCACCTCATCCAGGGAGCCCAAAAGGGCGTGGGAGAAATGTGCCATTAGTGCAGTTCAGTGGCCTGTCGGAGGCCTAGGGAGGACGCAGCGTAAACCTTGCGTCTGACACAGTCCATCCTTTTGGACTCTTTGTCAGGGGCCTCATCCACATCCCGATGGCTCCCAGAACATGGAAAACATTGTCGGTAACTAACCCCTCAGCCGAGGGGTGCTCCGAGAAACCGGGCAAAGAACCGACAGGGACAGAGTACTTCCTGGCCAAGGGCGCAGGGCAGGAAGTAGGCCACCACCAGAGCTCCAAGGCTGGGCCTACTATGGCCTCAGCCACCGGGAAGGCCTCCGAGGGTGAACGCCCTCAGTCTAGAATCTCTGTCAGGGGATAAGGGGCCCATTTGAACATGGGCTCGAGCTGCATCCCGGTGAACTCCGAGATGAGCTGAAGCAGACCCATAAAGGACAATGGGCTGTCGTCCACAGACCGTTCCGGAGAGGACCCCGGCCCCTCCCGACTGGGGAACATAGAGGAGTCGACCTCGGACTCCGAGGGGTTTACAAAGATGCTTCAGGCCTGAGTCATCGTTCGCTCGCCAGGGCGGGCGGAGTGAGGGGAACAGACAACCTGGCGGACAGGTCGTGACCCGACCGAGGTTCCACCGAGGGCGTGGGCAGCAGTTTGGACGAACAACCGGCCCCGGAGGGCACTCGACCGCAGCGAGCGGTTGAGTAGGTTGATCGGGCGGCAGCTGCTTGCTGGACGGGGAAATGAATCGAGTCAATTGATTCCCCGGACAACAACAACTGCTTACATGAACTCCTCGTGAACGCCGACGCCATCTGATCGGGGCTTACTCTCATCCGAGGAGTAAGACGAGAAAGAACGATAATGCTACTTAACCTGGTGCCCCTGACCTGAGCGCCAAGTCGGCGTGGAGCGGTCTTGACCGAGAGGAGGATCTGAGACCCAACCGGGAAACTGGAGGATGACCTGGAAGGAGGAGCACCCGCCCTCGGGCTCGAAGAAAGGGCCGAGGCTCTTAACCTGAAGGTACAGATAAACTTCAGCCTCCGCCATCAGCTAGGGATGGCGCCCAGCAGAAGACAGCCCAGATGACGGGTCGAGAGACTGATAACGCCGACGGGAGTCCTGGCCAGCTGACCTGACGGGACATCAGGAAGCCAGCGTGCCTGAGCCGCACCGACCGAAGTCGCAACGCCGGCCGCAGGGAGGGGAACCTCCCGCCTCCCCTCCAGCCGGTGATGGGAATTAGCCTGGCGTAATTTCTGGACTGGACTGAGTGGTCCCGAAGGTCCCTCTCCTTCGAGGAAAGGGGATCAGCGGCTTCCTTGAACGTTGAATGGAAGAGAACTCAAGGATAGCGGATAAGCACCGCGACCGAGGAGAGGGGGGCAGACTTGGACGCCACCCCCTCCATGGAGGAAAGAAGATCGAGCTGCTCAGCCGAGACAGCCGACGCTGACACTACCCGACGAGTCTCCAAGGAATGTTCCGGAGCGGAAAAAGTTTCAGGTCGCCCGAGCCCCGAACGGGCCGCACCATCCTCCAGTGAGCTGGTCGAAAGGGCACAGCAAAAATCGCAAACTTGCGGATCATGATCCAAGTTCTAGGCAGTAGACGCGCTGTGAGTGCGGGCCTTTCCTGAGGAATTAACCGGGCGCCCGGAGCCGGAATGAATGATTCATCGCCGCAGCGAGAGAGAAGATCGAAGTTTAGAAAAACTTCCAATGAAATTCGGAGAGACCGAAAATTTCAGGAACCAGTCGAAAACACAGAACGCTAAGGAGGGAAACCTAAGCTTCCAAGCGGTAAGGAAGATCTGGCGTAATGGGGCGGACAAGAGTTTTACCACCCGGTGGGTGGAAGGAGCCAGCTTGAAGACCTTCCGGCAAGATTTAAAGCGCCAAGGAACCTGCCAATAAGTGTAGATGAACAACATATCCATGTCCCTAGAACTAAAAATTCTATGTGGAAATTGTAAAAATTCCTACTAGCCAACTGGCTGAAAAAAGTTTTGGATTCCCAGGAAAGACTCAAGTCAGGAAACTCAAAAACCAGTCTAATACAAATAATGATAAATCAGCACCCAAACAAAACGGAGGAAGGTGTAATCAAAAAACACCCCTGGGGTGCAACACTTCACCTGCCCACCCACTTCCCAAAAACAGGTTCTGAGAGGGGAGGCAGGGAGGTCAGAATACAGCAAGACTCCATTAGAAGAAACAATTACTAAGGTGAGTAAAGTTTTCTTCAAACAACATGAAGTCTTGCTCTACTCAGACATACTGCAGACTACAAAGCAGTACCTCCATGGAGGAAGGACATAACCTACTTTGGGAATAGGCTCTGAAGTACTGCTGTGCCAAACCGAGCATCATTCCTAGCCTGGATATCCAAAGAGTACTGCTTGGTAAAGGTATGGACTGTTTTCCAGGTGGCTGCTTGACAAATTTCTAACAGAGGGATATCCCTGGCAGCAGCCAGAGAAGCAGCTGTACCTCCTGTGGAAAGAGCCCTCAGGCCTGAGGATGGAATTTTTCCCAGTGTTTCAAAGCAGAACTGTATACAAGACACAATCCACCTGGCAATAGATCTCTTGGTGGCAGGTTTGCCTTTCCCACTTCTCCATAAGTGAGGAACAACTTGAGGGAGTCAAACCTGTGACCGTAGGTATGTTCTATGTAGTAACCAAGGGCTCTTTTAACATCTAAACTGTGTAGCCTCCTCTCTCCTGAGGAAGAATAATCAGTGAATAAAACAGGAAGTGACACAGACTGGTTTAAATGGAAGTCTGAAAACACTTTGGGCAAGAACCTTCTATTGCTCCTAAGGACCACTTTATCCCTGTGAAATGAGATAAAATCAGGTTCCACTGACAGGGCCTGCAATTCACTGATACACCTGGCAGAGGTAATGGCTACCAAGAACACAGTTTTCCAAGTCAAGTACTTAAGCTCTGCTGAACACACAGGCTCAAAACGGGGTTGCATAAGTTGAGCAACAAACATTCAAACTTCCAGGCAGTGCAGGGTTCTAAAAGGAGGATTGTGAAGCAACTTTAAAAAATTTACAGAAAACAGACTGAGAAGACAGTGAGGAAGACTTCCCCACAGACAAAAACGCAGAAACAGCTGACAAGTGTGCCCTGAGAGTAGCTGGTCTGAGGCCTAGGCCATTAAGATGGACCATATAATCCAGAACCGTAGGCAATCCAGCAGTGTCTGGAGAAATATGCTTCTTAGAACACCAAATGCTGAATCTTTTCCATTTGGAGTTGTAAGTCCTTCTGGAGGAGTGCTTTCGAGAAGCCTTGAGGATATCCAGAACCCCTTGGGAGAGATGCAGATCTGCAAACTCTAACTCTTCAAGAGCCATGCCTTGAGATTGAGAGACTGAAGATTGAGGTACCAAATCCTCCCAAGGATGTTAACAGGTTGTAATTCCTGGGAAGAGACAGGGGAAGATGGACTGCTAGGGACAGCAACAGGGGGTACCAGGGCTGTCTGGCCCAATCTGGAGCAATCAGAATCACTTTGCAAGGTTGATACCTTAATTTAACTAAAACTTTGAACTGGAGTGGTAGGGGGGAAGGCATACAGAAACTTCCCTTCCCAATTCAGAATCAGGGCATCCAGGGGGACTGAGCCCAAGACTGGAGGTCTGCAACAAAAGAGAGGGAGTTGGTGATTGTCTGGGGCTGCAAAGAGATCTACCTCTGGAGTGCCCCACCTTGAAAACATCACTTTCAACACCTGAGGGTCCAGGGACCATTCATGATGGCTCTGAGAGATTCTGCTCAGTGCATCTGCTATCACATTGTCCTTCCCTGGAAGGTGAACTGCTACCAGAGAGGTTTGCAGGGAATAAGCCAGGGACCACAACTTCATGGCTTCTGTGCACAAGGCCATGGACTGACTACCTCCCTGCTTGTTGATGCACCACATGGTGGTGGTGGTGGTGGTGTCCGTTCTGACTTGAACCACCTTGTTCTGTACTGACTGAAAGAAAGCTTTTAGGGCCAGAAAAACTGCCCTGAGCTCTAGGAGGTTGATGTGGAGAAGGGATTCTTGGGGGGACCACGGCCCCTGGGCAGTAAGGGACCCCAGATGGGCTCCCCAGCCCAGAAGAGAAGCGTCCATGGTAAAGGACCACTGAACAAGGCTGAGTAACAAAAGGAACACCTTGTCTTAAATTGTCCTGATCTTGCCACCACTAGAGGGCCTGGATCAAGGTCAGTCTCACTGGGATCAGTTTGGTAAAGGAATCCTTCCTCTCAGACCAAAAAGCTCTCAGGTCGAACTGAATATCCCTCATCTGGAATCCTGCCCCTTGGACCACTGCTGTTGAAGCTGCCATGTGGCCCAAGAGCTGGAGGAAATGCCCTGCTGGCTGAGATACCTGAAGGCTGAAAGAAGAGGCTAGTTCCATAAATACAGATTACTCACCTGTAAAAGGAGTTCTAGGAATGGTATATGTTGTTCATCCACACTTACTGGCAGTTCCTTGTCACTTTAAATCTTGCCAGAAGGTCTTCAAGCTGGCTCCTCCCACCCACCCGGGTGGTAAAACTCTCGGCTCCGCCCCATGACGCCAGATCTAGCCCGCTAGAAGCCAGGTTCTGTGTCAAAGTCAGGGAGGCCGGGTGGGTTGTGTGGATAAACAACATATACCATTCCTAGAACTCCTGTTACAGGTGAGTGACCTGTATTTCTAGGGACATGGATATGTTGTTCAATCCACACTTACTGGCAGACTCCTAGCATTCTTCGGAGGAGAGGCAAGGCGACACTCCTCCTTAGAAACAAAGACTGGAAACTGGGTCCCAAAACCAGCATCCCGCGGACTCAAGGTCAATTGGTAATGGGTAATGAAGGTGTGTGCTGACTTCCAGGTAGCAGCCCTGCAGATTTCCTGGATAGGGACATCCCTGGAAGCAGCCACCAAAGCAGCGGTATGGCGGGTAGAATGATCTCTTATCCCTTTAGGAGGCTCCATGCCCGCCAACCTATGGCAGAGATCTATGCAGATGACGACCCACCTGCCTATCGTCCGCTTGGCTGCAGGTCTACCAGGTGCGGCTTCAGCGTAGGCGACAAACAGATGGCGAACCTCTCCCCGAACTTCAGCCATCCGCTCCTTATAATAAGAGAGCACTCTTCCAGGGTCCAGAGTATGGAGCCTATATTCGGCCTCCGAGGTGTGATTGGGGTAGAACACCGCAGAGTCAACACCTGGTTAAGGTGAAATCGACACCACCTTCGGAAGGAATTTCGGGTGGGGGCGCAGGACAACCTTGTCCCTGTGGAAGACCAGATAAGGAGATTCGATGGAAAGCACCTGGAGCTCTCCCAGCCTTCGGGCTGACGTGATAGCCACCAAGAAGGCAGTCTTCCACGACAGGTGAGAGATGTCATACCTGTGCATCGGTTCGAATGACTTTCCCATGAGCTTAGCCAATACCAGCAGTAGATCCCATGGAGGTGGAGGTTCTCGCACCGGAGGGGATATGTGATCAAGGCCTTTGGAAAAGCACCCGACCACCTCCTCCTGCGCCACCGACTGCTTGCCGGCCCATGCCCAGTAAGCAGAGATGGCTGCCAGGTGCACCTTAAGGGTCGTCGACTGAAGCCCTAGTTGAGAAATGGACCACAGGTAGTTCAGAATGCTTGCCAAGGAATAGGAGGAAGGGTCCAGCCCCTTGCCCTGACACCAAATGGAAAATCTCTTCCATTTAAAGGCATAGCATTTCCTGGTCGATTCCTTACGGGATGCCTCAACAACGTTGAGGACCTCGTCGGAAAGACCCAAGGCCTGGAACTCTAGCCGCTCACGAACCAGGCCGTCAGGTGCAGGGATTGAAGGTCCGGATGGAATACCTTCCCCTGGTTGACTGAGATCAGGTCCGGGTGGGCTGGAAGCCGCCTCGGGAGCCTGGAGCTGAGGATGAGGAGATCTGGATACCAGAACTGGCAGGGCCAGTCTGGGGCTACCAGAATCACTTGCACCTTGTCCCTCCTCGCCTTGAGAAGCACCTTGTGGATCAAGGGAAATGGGGGAAAGGCGTAGAAGAGGCCCGGGGTCCATGGCCTCGAGAAGGCATCCCCCTGCAGCGAGACCGGCTGAGTGGGGGCGGGCATGAAACAGCCTCAGCTTCGCATTCTCCCTGGAGGCAAACAGGTCCACCTGAGGCGTCCCCAGTGGGAGAACAGATCTTGTACTACTTCCAGCAGGAGAGACCACTCGGGGGACGCAGCTCCTATCTGGCTTAGGGCATCGGCCAGAATGTTGGCGGCTCCTGCCACATGGATGGCAAGGAGCTCCACTTCCAGGCTGCGCACGAGGGACCAAGTGCGGAGAGCTTCCCTACACAGAGGCATGGAGCGCGTCCCGCCCTGGCGGTTTAGGTAGTATATGGTCGTGGTATTGTCCATCTGGACCTGAACCACTTGACCCCATACAAACCGAGCTAAGGCGGTGAGGGCTAGACAAACCGCTCGAAGCTCCAGCAGGTTGATGTGGCATCGGGACTCCTGAGGGGACCAGAGGCCGTGCGCTCTGTGCTCCCCCAGATGGGCACCCCAACCCATCAGAGAAGCGTCGGTCGATAGAGAGACCGTCAGCTCGGGGCGGACAAACTGGATGCCCTCCTGCAGATGAGCTGGAACGATCCACCACTGGAGAGCGTTCCACATCTCCTGGGTCACTGCCACTGGCAGGTCCAGAGGACCAGAGCGCTGTGACCATTGGCTGGCCAGTCCCCACTGTAGGGGATGCATGTGCCAACGGGCCCAACGGACCACACAGGTGCAGGCCGCCATGAGGCCCAGGAGGCGCAGGAAGACCCCAGAAAGGCGCAGTTGCCCAACCCGAAATGATTGGGCAAAGGAGGAAAGAACCTCAGCCCTGTCCGCTGGGAGCCGTGCTCTGGCTCGCAGAGAGTCGAGCTCTGCTCTGATGAACTGGATCACCTGCTTTGGCACGAGTTCCGACTTGGCCTCATTGATGAGGAGGCCAACCTGAGAGCAAACGTGGAGGGCCAGATCCCTGGATCACTCCATCTCCAGTCTGGAGGAGGCCGCATCAGCCAGTTGTCCTGGTAAGGGCACACCCGGACCCTTCGGCGCCACAAGAATGCTGTCACCACTGCCATGCATTTGGTGAAGACCCTGGGAGCTAGAGAAAGGCCGAAGAATGGCCCGGAACTTGTAAAGGGACCACTCTGCTCTGAAGCGGAGGAATCGCTGGTGGAACGGACGGATTGGGACGTGAAAGAACGTGTCCTGGAGATCCAGAGAACAGAACCACATGCCTCGCTCCAAGGATGGAATGATCTGAGCCAGAGTGACCATCCTGAAAGTTCGAGACCTTAGGAACCTGTTCAGGTCGTGCAGGTCTAGAATGGGGCACCAGCCCCGTCAGTTTCGGGACCAGGAAATACCTGGACACAAACCCTGGGTCTGGTGGAGGATCCGCCACCTTCCTGATCACCTCCCCTTCTGGAGGGGCAGGGCAATGTCGGCTTGACGGGCTGACAGAGAGGCTGCGGACCCCCTAACCCCGTGGGGTGATGGCTCGGAAGGGCGGGGCCTGCTCGAACTCCAGAGGCAGACCCTTTCCTACCACTTCCAACACCCAGTGGTCTGTGGTGATAGCGGACCAGGTGGAAAGAAAGTGGCGGAGCCATCCCCCCCACAGGGGGAACCCAGTGGGGACCGACACCCCTCAACCCGTCACTGGGCAGGCTTGGAGGAAGGACCAGCTGAGGGACCTCCTGGGCCTTTTCCTCCCGGCTTCCTGCTGGAGGAAGCTGCAGGCTTGGCTTTGGGGTGCCATGTGCGAGCCTGCTGGCCCTGATGCTGGTGTTGCTGGGCCAGACATGCTGCAGGGGCAGAAGGCTGAAAGGCAGACGTGCTGCAGGGGCAGAAGGCTGAAAGGGCTTACGATGCTGCTGGCGGCCTTTGTCCTTCTGGGCAGACGTGACAGAGTCCAAGGTGGCACTGGACTTCTCGATCCTCTGGAGATGGCCTTCCACTCCGGGCCCGAACAAGTCAGTGCCCAGGAAGCGGACGTCTGCCAGCTTGTGCCGGGTATCTGCCGTGGAGATCCGCAGCCAAGCTCTGCGGTGCATGGCCACTGCGGCCGTTACTGACCGGGCATAGGAGTCTCCAATATCGAGAGCCATTTGGAGCTGCTGCTTCGCCACCACCCTTCCTGATCCCGCACCTGCTTGACCGTAGTCTGAAGGTCAGCAGGAAGATGAGGGAGCACCTCATCCAGGGAGCCCATAACAGCGTGGGAGAAGTGCACCATCAGTATGGCTGAACTGGCCTGACGGAGGCCTAGGGAGGACGCAGCGTACACTTTATGCCCGGCACAGTCCCGCTTTTTGGACTCTTTGTCGGGAGGCTTGTCCACCTCCCTGGTGTTCCCGGAACGCCGGAAAACAGTATCGGTAACCAGCCCCTCCGCAGAGAGGTGCTCTGAGAAACCGGACAGTGACCCGGTGGGGACCGCATACTTCCTGGCCATCCTGGCTGAGGGAGCAGGACAAGAAGCCAGCCGCTGCCATAACTCCAAGGCGGGGCCAACAATGGCTTCAGCCACCAGAAAGGCCTCCGTGGGAGAATCCCCTCGGTCCAGTATCTCCGTGAGAGGATACTTGGCCCACTTGAGTATGGGCTCGAGCTGCATCCCAGTAGACTCTGAGATGAGCCAAAGCAAACCCATGAACGAGGATGGGCTCTCCTCCATGGACGGTCCCCCAGAGGATTCTAGGTCAAGGGGCCTGGAGAACAAGGAAGAGTCATCATCAGACTCCGAGGAGTCTGCGAACTGCTGCCTAGGGCCTGAGCCACCCTCCACCTGCCGAGGACAGTCGGGAGTGAGGGTGACAGGCAACCGGTGGGGCAGTCCCTGACCCGACCGAGAATCCTTGGGCGGAGCCCCAGATTTCGGTTGTGGAGGCGGGGGTTTCACCACAATAGGTGGTGCAGCTGGTTTTGGCCGAACAACTGGCGCTGGTTTGGGCTCCTCGACAACCGCGAGGGGTTGTTTCGGCCTTTCAGGTGACAGCCACTTAATGGCTGGGGAAAGCAACAGGGTCGGCTTGTTCACGGTCAGAAGGAGCTGCTGCCACATTAAGTCCTCGTAGCATCGATGCAGAGACCGAGACCGCCGGTGTTGGCGGGATCGGCTGGACCAAGAAGAGGTCCAAAACTGAGACGGTCTGTGTTTCCGAGGGTGGGTCTGGGAGGAAGCGGGGGAAACCCATTCCTCCCTCGGCTCGGGAGCCTTAACCGGGGACTCCGGCACAGGAGGAGCAGGCAAGTCCTCAGTTTCCACCGAGGGAACCGTTGAACAAGGGTTGTTGGCTTCTCCAGTCGACAGCCCGTCTGATGGGTCAAGAAAGATCTCAACCATGTCGACAGGAGTCTCTTCCGGCTGACCTGACGGGGACACTGTGAAGCCAGTGGCCTTAGCTGCAACCTCGACCGATGTAGAATGTCGACTGTCTGGGGAAAGGGACCTCTCCCGCTCCCACGAACACCAATGGGACTTACCCTTTGAGTCCTTCTTCTTGGACCGAGAGTAGTGTCCCGATGGGCCCTCACCTTTCGTGGAGAGGGACTGACAAAGCTCCTTAAAAGAAGCCGGATAGGAGGAGCCCAAGGAGAGCGGGATAAATGCCGCGACTGAGGAGGACAAAGATGCAGCTGGGCCGCCTCCTCCTCGAGGGTGATCATCTGTTCAAGTTGCTCAGCCGAGCCCGCCGCCGCAGAAACCGCCCAACGGGCCTCCTTTGACTTCACCGGTGGAATACGCCTCTCGGGGCGCCCAAGTTGGAGCCTGGCAGCACGGTCTTCGAGGACACTGGCCGAGAAGGACTTGCACAAATCACAGGCCTGCGGATCGTGGTCAAGCCTGAGGCAGTAGACGCACATGGAGTGCAGATCAGTCCAAGACATCTTCTGCCCGCATGGGCACCGCTGAAAAAACGGGAGTCTATTTATCCATCGCAGCCGCGAAGGAAGAAACAGACCGAAGTCTTGTAAACTTTAAAATTAGTTTCGAGTTAACCAAAGAGTTTGGATCCAGTCTAAACGCAGAGCACTAAGGAAGGAACCTGAGCTTCAAAGCGGTAAGGAAGATCTGGCGTCATGGGGCGGAGCCAAGAGTTTTACCACCCAGGTGGGTGGGAGGAGCCAGCCTGAAGACCTTCCAGCAAGATTTAAAGCGGCAAGGAACTGCCAGTAAGTGTGGATTGAACAACATATCCATGTCCCTAGAAGAACCCTTGGCCTTTCTAGAGGAAGAAAGGCTCTTGCTCTGAGTGTGTCCAGTTCTGCCCCTATAAAGGTAAGAAGCTGGACTGGTTCAAGAACTGACTTGGGAAGGTTGAGAAGAAATCCTAGAGAAGTGAGCACTTGCTGGGTCACTTGCAGGTGAGACTTGACTTGGTCTGGAGACTGACCCACTATTAGCCAATCGTCCAGATAAGGAAAAATGGAAATCGTTTGCCTTCTTAGAAAGGCAACTACTACTGCCAGGCACTTTGTGAAAAGCCTTGGAGCTGAAGGTAGGCCAAAGAGCACTGCTCTGAACTGATAGTGGCCTGAGGGCAACTCGAAACTGAGGTACTTTCTGTGGGAGCACCTGATGGGAATGTGAAAGTAGGCATCTTTGAGGTCCAGGGAGGCTAGCCAGTACCCTGGCCTTAGAGAGGGAAGGATTATTCCCAGAGTTACCATCTTGAACCTTGGTTTTAAAAGATGTTTGTTTAGATATCTTAGGTCTAGGATGGGTCACCACTCCCCTGTCTTTTTGGGGGTCAGGAAGTACCTGAGGTACAGTCCTTTGCCCCAGTGTAGGGTAGGTACTCTCTGTGGCTCTTAAAGCTAGGAGAGAAGAAACCTCTGCCTCTAGGGCAAGGGTTTCCGACAGATCTGCAGGTGGAAAAGATCTGGCTCTCATCTTTGGAAATTTTCTGAAGCTGAGAACCAGTCCCTGGCTTACTACTTCCAGGATCCACTTGTCTGATGTAATAGACATCCAGTCCTAGACAAAGTAAGCCAGCCTGCCCCCTACTGGAATAGGAGAGTCGACCCGGGCAGGCCCATCAGGGTGTCTGCTTGGCAGGGGCTTTCGGCTGAGGAGTGGATGCAGCCCTGCTCATCCCCCTTCTGCCTCTCCCTCTGAAGAACCCCCTCTGAGAAAAGTAAGAGGCCTGTGCTTGGTAAAAAGCTTTTGAAAAGGCCTGCCTCTGCCCCTGGACTGCTGCCTTTGAGGAGCTGCCTGCCTCTCCTTGGCCTGAGCACTCCTGTAAGTGGTCCTGTACTCATCAACTTTCTTCATGTAATTCTTTGTCTGCTCCCCAAACAGAGAATTACCCACTACAGGAAAATCCATGGACTTAGCCTGGGTGTCCTGCGAGAGGCTAGTACATCTGAGCCAAGCCATCCTCCGAAGAGCCACAGATATAGCCATGACTCTTGATGACACATCATTAGAGTCCACAGCAGCATGAAACTGAACCTTAGATGCCTCAATCCCATCTGCAGCCACCGCCTCCAGCTCCTTGGCTAGCTGGGGGGAGGCCTGGTTAGCCAGTGCCAGTACAGTGTCCCACCTGGACTTCTGGTACCTGGCTATGTACAGGCCATGTAATTCGCCTGCCTGAGTCCCAAGGATGATGCCATGTACTGTTTCTTTGCCATGGCATCAATCTTCCTGGAGTCCTTGTCTGGGGAGTGTGAAGCCAAGGGAATATTTGCCTTGTCACAGGCAGTAGCCTGCACTACCCCAACATGGCTGCATTGCTGATATAAGAACTCCATGTCTGAGCCTGAAAGTGTATACCTCTTTTCCATTCTTCTATTCACAGGAGCTATAGTGTTAGGAGACACTAGGATTTTTTGTGTCTGTTTCCCAAAAGATTTGTGGAGGGGAATAGACAGTCTCCTGGACTCTGGGATGTCCATTATCTCTACATAATCAGGCTCCTCTTGATCTTCCACAGCCTCCTCCACAGGAAGCTGGAAGGGTTCAGCCACCTTACTGTAAAACATAAAGTGAGAAGGGGACTCAGAAAGCCTAGGAGGGGAAACACCTGAAGGTCTGTCTGGGGGAGATGTCCGTCCGGTTCCACAGGCACATCCAGACCCTCACTTGCACCATCATCATCCTCAAATTCCCCTTCCTCTTCAAATTCTGATTCATAAAAATCTTCGAGGGTATAATCTTGAACCGGGGGAACCAACCGAACCGAACCCCTGCCAGAAGGAGCCAGATCGGTAGGAACCGGACGGTGCAGTTCCACTATCTAAATAGCTCTGGCTATCTCTTCGGCAGTCGGAACATGAACCTCTGGATCCGAACTGGTCGATTTGTCTTTCCGTTTTCTCTTTGTCGGAACTGATATCTCGGAGTTGGCTCTCCTTTTGCCCAAATAAGTATCGCCCTGGTCAAAGGACACTCCTTCTGGTTCGGTCGGAACCGAACCAGGCTAGCCATCCGGGTCAGCGGACTTCTCTGCCTCCTTTTCCCTCAGTCTACCTAATCTCTTCTCAAGGGTAGATTTGTGAAAGTTTTTACATATTTGGCAGTCTGAGTCGAGGTGGTCAAACCCCACACAATAAAACACAGGTGGTGTGGGGATCGGCCTTAGCAAAGACCTCCCCACATTCACTGCAGCATTGAAACCCAGTGGGCCCGGTTTTTTTCTTGGGTTTCTCAGACATGGCCAACCTAACCAACTTACCCTTTTTATGGCAACTGCCAGGCAAGACTCCCTTATCGGTTCCTAACCGGGTCACGGGTATTGGAAAAAAACGTACTAAAATATGTCTTTTTTAGAACCGATAAGAACTGGTTACCACACACTAAGTAAAAAACACAAAACACAATATTTCACTATCAAATGGCTGGTTCAGCCGAACCGATCCGCACTTTTACAAGTTCCACACACACAAAAAAACCAGAACAATTCTTATCTCGTACTCACGGCACCACAGACAGAGACTGAGCCGACTATGCGGTTAACTTTTTCGGTTTAAAAAAACGATGAAAACTGAAACTTTAACTGACTTTAGAACCGAGCTGAAGGAGAACTCTCTGGAGCGACTGTTCAGTGAGGCGGAGTAAAGAATCTGACGGTTTAAGTTTGAAACACTCCAGACATAGACTTCAAACAAGCTCGAGCTCAGCATTCTATGCCCTGCATAGAAAGTTAACTCTTTGTTCTCCAGGGCAGTTCAAAGGTTGGTAATCACTGCAATATGTCAGAATACAGCAAGACTTCATGTTTGAAAAAATAATCTACACAGCAAAGTGTTTTAAAGGATGAGGTGTTACAGTCTAGAGAAATGGCCGGGTACAAGTTATAAGAGCGATAGGTGGGAGACCCCCCATCAGTAGTAACCAAATTCACCTCTGCGGGTTTGCTTTGGGACACCTGTTGCTTTCTCTCAGGTACTTGGCCAGTGCCTGAGGAAAGTACCCAGACGTGGGATTGATGAGGAAGATTCCCTGATGGAGCCAAAAGTGCTCATAGGTGGTTTAGGGAGCCACCAGTAAATGTTTCCATGCTATCTGGAAACTGTCCAAAGGGCTGGGAAGGGAGCAGAGTCAGGAAAAACCCAGAGCAGCGTACAAGTTCGGGCTGTATGCCCAGTGTGTTTCAGAGCCTGAGGGCTAAAGTGAATGAGGGTGCGTTCTGATCTCCATATATCTGCATTACCAGGAGTGTAGCCCGTGGGGGTCCATCTATGCTTTGCTATTCTGTTGGATGTGAATAAAAGCCACACTTTAGAATCCCACTTCTGGTATTGGACATTACAGTTATTGCTTCCTTTGTCCGGAGTTACTTGGGCAGCCCTGTTGCAGAGTAGCCAAACCTAGCCAATGTGCTGAGTGACCCATTTCTCCCCGAACCCAGCCCACCAGGTAGTGCTGTCAAGATGGAAACGGCATACCTGGGTAGGGGTTACACTAGGTTGGGTAATTATTTTTTGGGTAATTAAAAGACCCACTTGGAAGTGGGAGACAATTAAATGGGCATGAGCCTACTCTGTCTAATAACACCAAGTTAAACTAAGTTACGTTATACGGTTTCCCATTACAGTCATAGGATCCACATACACGTGCGCACACATTAAGAACAAGTTTGTAACAGTAGTTCTAGGAGTGGTATATGTTGTTCATCCACACTCTTTGGCATTTCCCTTTCCACTTTAAATCCAACCAGAAGTCTTCAAGCTGGCTCCTCCCACCCACCCAGGTGGTATATACCTCGGCTCCGCCCCATGACGCCAGATCTTAGCCCGCTGGAAGCCAGGTTGTGTGCGTCCGCAGCTGGAGAGGTAGGGTGGGTCCGTGTGGATTAACAGCATATACCACTCCTAGAACTACTGTTACAGGTGAATAACCTGTTCTTCTAGGAGCATGGATATGTTGTTCATCCACACTCTTTGGAAGACTCCTAGCAGTGCTCCAGGAGGAGGGAGGCAAGGCGCAAACTCCCTACTTAGGGAACAGAGATTGGAGAACTGAGGCCCCAAAACCAGCACCTCGGTGTGACTCAAGGTCGACGTGGTAGTGGGAAATGAAGGTGTTTGCTGACTTCCAAGTAGCAGCCTGACAGATTTCCTAGATAGGGATGTCCCTGGAAGCAGCCACCGATGCAGCAGTATGGCGGGCAGAATGAACTCTTATCCCTCTAGGAGGCTCCTTGCCCGCCAACTCATAGCACAGACCTATGCATAATGTAATCCATCTTGCAACAGTCCGCTTGGCTGCAGGTCTGCCAGTAGCGGCTTCAGCGTAGGTGACAAACAGCTGGCGAATCTCTTCCCGAATTTCCACTGTCTTCTCCTTGTAATAGGAAACAGCACATCGCAGGTCCAAAGTATGGAGCCTATACTCTGCCTCCAAGGTGTAATTAGGGTAGTAAACCAGCACAGTTAACACCTGGTTAAGGTGAAACTCTGACACCACCTTCGGAAGGAATTTTGGGTGGGGGCGTAGGACAACCTTGTCCCAGTGGAAGACCAGATAAGGGGAGTCCACCGAAAACGCCTGGAGCTCCCCATCCTTCTGGCAGACGTGATAGCCACCAGGAAGGCCGTCTTCCATGACAAGTGTGACAAGGCACGCTTCTGAATTGGTTCGAATGGCTTGCCCATGAGCTTTGCAAGTACCAGCAGTAGATCCCACGGAGGTGGAGGTTCACGCACTGGAGGGGATATGTGATCCAGGCCTTTGAAAAAGCACCTGACCACTGTCTCCTGCGCCAACATCGGCCGACTGGCCTGTGCCCGGTAAGAACAGATGGCTGCCAGGCGCACCCTAATGGTCGATGACCGGAGACCCCCTTTGGAGAGAGACCAAAGGTAGTCAAGAAAGTTAGCCACTGAACAGGATAAAGGGTCCAGGCCCTTACCCTGACACCAAATGGAAAACCTTTTCCATTTGAAGGCATAACATTTCCTGGTCGATTCCTTTCTGGATGCCTCCACCACTGTGTAGACATCCTCGGAAAGACCCAAAGCCTGGAACTCTAGCCGCTCAGGTACCAGACTGTGAGGTGCAGGGATTGAAGGTCCGGATGGAATACCTTCACCTGACTGAGTGATATCGGGTCCGGGCGTCTGCAAAGCCGCTCCGGGTGCCTGCAGCCGAGGAGATCTGGATGCCAGAACTGGCGCGGCCAGCCTGGGGCTACCAGGATCACCTTTGCCTTGTCCCTCCTCACCTTTAGGAGTACCTTGAGGATCAAGGGAAATGGAGAGAAGGCGCAGAGGAGGCCTGGGGTCCATGGCCTAGAGAAGGCATCCCCCTGCAGCGAGCCCTGCTTGGGGGGAAGGGGGCATGAAACAGCATCAGCTTGGTGTTTTCCTTGGAGGCAAACAGGTCCACCATCGGTTAGCCCCAACAAGAGAAGAGGCTGTTAGCTACCTCTGGATGGAGAGACCACTCGTGGGATGTCTTGCCTAAGTGGCTGAGAGCATCTGCCAGATGGTTTGAGGCTCCTGCCACATGGATGGCTAGATCTGCCTCCAATCAGCTCACGAGGGTCCAGATGTGGAGCGCCTCCTTGCACAGCAAACAGGAGTGCGTGCCGCCCTGTTTGTTGAGGTAGTACAAGGTCGTGGTATTGTCCGTATGGACTTGAACCTCTTGACCCTGGAGCTGAGGAGCGAAAGCCGACAGTGCCAGACTGACTCCTCTAAGCTCCAACAGGCTGATGTGGCATCAGGACTCCTCTTGGGGTCCAGAGCCCATGGGCCCTTTCGTCCCCCATGTGGGCTCCCCAGCCCATGAGAGAGGCATCGGCCATGAGGATGCCCATCGGCTCGGGGCGGAGAAATGGGATCCCGTCCTGCAACCGGTCTGGGATGGTCCACCACTGGAGAGCATCCCACATCTTCTAGGTTACAGTGATCAGCTGGTCGAAGTGACCGTGGTGCCGAGTCCACTGGACGGCCAGCTGCCATTGAAGGGGGCGCATGTGCAACCACGCCCAACGGGCCACTGAGGTGCACGCCACCATGTGACCCAGAAGGCGCATAAAGTCCTGGGCAGGGCGCAAATGCCCAACCAGAAACGATTGGGTAAAGGAGGAAAGAACCTCCGTCCTGTCAGCCGGGAGCCGAGCTCTGGCTTGACAAGAGTCGAGTTCTGCCCTGAAGCCCATCACCTGAGACGGCACGAGTTCTGACTTGGCCTCGTTGATCAGGAGGCCGAGTTGGAAGCAGGTCTGTAGGGCCAGGTCCCTGGACCTCTCCACCTCCTGTCAGGTGGATCCTGCTAGAAGCCAATCGTCGAGGTAAGGATAAATCCTGCCCCCCCCCCCGAGATGGTCTGCCACCAGTGCAATGCACAGACCCAAGGGGCCGATGACAGGTCGAACAACATGGCTCAGAACTTGTACAGGGTCCCTTCGAACCTGAAGCGGAGGAACCGCCAATGGGATGGATGGATTGGGACGTGAAAGAACGCATCCTGCGGATCCAGTGAACAGAACCACATGTTTCGCTCCGGGGCAGAGTGACCACCCGAAAGGTACGTGACCTGAGATATTGATTCAGGTTGTGCTGATCTAGAATAGGGCACCAGCCCTCCGTCCACTTGGGCACCAGGAGATACTTGGGAGACAAAGCCTGGGTCTGCTGGAGGATCCACCACTGAAGCTACTGCCTCCTTGAGGAGCTGAGCGATGTCGTCTCTGAGAGTCGACTGGGTCTGAGCGGATACTCGTTCCTTCCAAGGGGTGTGGGCTCGGCTTGGAGGGTACTGCTTGAATTCCAGAGGCAGTCCCTGAACGACCACTTCCAGAACCCACCTGTCCATGATGATAACGGACCAGGTGGAAAGAAAGTGGCGGAGCCGGCCCCCCACGGGAGACCCACAGCTGGCGTGACAGGAGCGGGGTTGGCAGCCTCCGCCCCGTCACTGAGCAGGCTTGAAGGAGGAGGATCCAGGACCTGAACCTCCGCCTCCTTTACGGGCCTGCTGGGGACCCTGCCTAGTCCGAGGGCGCCAAGCTTGAGCCTGCTGCTGTTGCTGGTGCTGCTGTCTGCCTTGAAAGGAGGACTACTGAGTTGCAGGAGCAGAATGCCAAAAAGGCTTTTTCTTTGCTGGTTCTTGCCCAAAGAACTCTTGGCAGAGGTAGCGTCCAAGGTGGTTTTGGACTGCTCAATGTGCTGAAGGTGACTGGCCACTCCTGGGCCGAACAAGTCGTTTCCAAGGAAGAGCACATTAGCTAATTTATGGTGGTTATCCGCTGGGAAGAAGGAGAGCCTCAGCCAAGCCCTGCGACAAGAGGCAACTGCCGCAGCCAAACGGGCACAAGAGTCCCCAAGGTCCAGGGCCATCTGGAGCTGCTGTTTGGCAACATCTCGGCCCTGATCCCGGACCTGCTTGACCATAGTCTGCATGTCCGTGGGGAGATGAGGGAGGACTTTGTCCAGAGACCCCAGAAGGGCCCAAGAGAAATGCGCCATGATGATGGCCAAACTTGCCTGATGAAGGCCCAAGGAGGAAGCCGCATAGACCTTCCTGGCTGAAAGGTCCAAAAGTTTGGACTCTTTATCAGGAGGTAGGTCAGTGTCAGCAGAACTGCCAGTACGCCTGAACACAGAGGCGGTCACCAGGCTCTCGGCCAAAGGGTGCTCCGTGAACCCTGCTAGGGACCCCATGGGCACCGTGTATTTGCGTGCCATGCAGGCAGACAGAGTTGGACAACAGGCAAGATGTTGCCAAAGTTCTAGGGCCAGCCCAACAATGGCCTCGGCCACAGGAAAGGCCTCCGTCAGTGTATCCCCTCTCTTAAGGATATCCGTAAGAGGGTACGCCGCCTTTTTCTGGATTGGTTCCAGGGGGCATCCCTGTAGGCTCCAGAGATGAGGCGGAGGATCCCTTGAAAGGACGAGGGACCCTCCTCCGTCTCTAGGCCAGCGGTCGAGTCATCATCCCCTGCATATGAATGTAAACTGGTGATGTCCGGATACAACTGCCTATCACCTATGTCACCTTCGACTTGCCGGGGGCGGTCTGGGGTAACCATGACCAACAATCGCCGGGGGATCCCAGTGTCCGGTCTATCTTCCTTGGAAGGAGCCTCTCCCACAGGCTGCCTGGGCGGTGTGGTTCCACCACAATACGTGGAGAGACCGTTTTGGGCCGAACAGGGGGTCTTACCAGCTCCGCGGGCTGGGGAAACAATCTGGTTGGCTCCAGTTTCTGCTGCAGCCTCTCCTCATCCGAGGATGACCAATGGCATCACCTCTTCTTACAGCGCTTATGGCTCTTCCTCGGCCTGTCAGTCGAGGGGTCCTAGACCTCGATCGAGATCAGGCAGGCCGACCCGGTCGGGAGACACCAGCGGGGCCGATGACTTCCTGGAGTCCAGGACCAGTTCCCTGATGGGGACTCCAGCAGGCTGGATCTCATCGGGAAAAACAAGGACCGGAGTCCTCTCTAAGGAGTCGGCGACTGGAGTCGGAGACAAAGGATCAAGAGGGTCGAGGACGATTTCCACGTCGACCAAACCCTCGGTAGGCTGGCTGGACGGCAAGACCGAAAAGCCTGCGGCGAGGAAGCGATTCGATCAAGACGAGATCGCTGTTGACTGAGACCTCTCCCAGTCCTAGGACCGCCTTGACGAGATGAAGACGCACTCGGATAATTCTGCTTACGGAATCGATAAGAGTGCGAGCCTGCATGCAACCTCTCCCTTGGTAGGGAGAGACTGGCATAACTCCCTGAAGGAACCCGAGAAGGTGGAGCCCAGGTTGAGCGAAACGAAAAAGCTCCAAGAAGACTCCGCGGCACGACCTGCCTACTCCTCGAACGCTTGCATGCATTCCAACTGCTCCGTGGATCCCACAGCCGCGGAAACTGCCCACCGGACCTCCATGGATTTCACCTGAGGGTTCCTCTTCTCCGACCTCCCCAGTTTCAGGCGTGCGAGACAGTTGTCGAGCACGTAGGGATGAAAGACCAAACAGATACTGCACAATGAGATGTCATGGCCAACACCGAGGCAATGCACGCACGCAGTGTGGGGATCGGTACATGACATTTTCTGGCTGCACGGGCACCAACGAAATCCAGGTAAGATTTCTCTTCCATGATCGAAGCTGCAAAATTGCGATCGTTAATGCGAACAATGCAAATTTTTGGCAAAACCGAAGGTTTGAGAGCCAGGGCCTATGAAATGCGAGAGCACGAGGGAGGCAACCTGAATCTTCCAGTGGAAAGGAAGATCTGGCGTCATGAGGTGGAGCCGAGGTATATACCACCCAGGTGGGTGGGAGAAGCCAGTTTGAAGACTTCCGGTTGGATTTAAAGTGGAAAGGGACATGCCAAAGAGTGTGGATGAACAACATATCCACGCTCCTAGAACAATAATAAAACAAAACCTAACCATTTTCTCGGTACAATAAATATATATTTGATGAGGCAATGCCAACACATTTTCCACATAAAGGATACAGTACCATCTCTTTATTGCCATTGACACTTTTAAGGCTTTAAGGACATATGTGTACTGTATAAACCCTATCACCATACTTATGTTTCCAGTTCGTAGACTGCCACCAGTTGTAGCGTTAGTTTCTTGAACAGGATGAGGAAAGGTTGGGGGCTTCAGAAAGCTAGCAGAGTAGCTGATCTTCCATTCCTTAGCAGACCTATCGATAAACACAATGCTAAACAAGCTGCTCTCCAATCAAGACTCTAGAGAGAGGCAAAAATACATTTTTTTTTTAAACAATTGTTTCATTTGACACAGTTTATTTTTAAATTAACTTTAAGGTTTTTTCTCAACAACTGTCATTACTGTGGCCTAGTTTCAGACAACACACAAAGTACATTTGTTATATTAAGATTTTGTTCATGATGTTTTAATTTCAGGAGTAAAGAAAGTGTTGAGCATTAGTTAGGTCAAAGCAGTTTAATGTTTGCTTTGTGCAGTCACAAAACAAACATATGTCTGCCCAGAGAGTAAGGGCTGGGGAAGTGTGGCACAGCAGCAGCCAATGCAGGTGAGACTGCAGGAGTCTTGGCAGTCACAGCCCAATGAGAAGAAGGATGATGGTGACACTGCTCAGCCTTGCTGTTGGGCATAAATTTTGTGTAGTTGAAAGAATGGAGCAGCATCTATCATAGTGCAGCTACAATCATTCATGTACAAGACGCTGCTCAGCAAGCAGCTGAGCGGCACTGATTATCAGCCTACTGTATGTCCCCCACCCCACCCCCCAAAAAAAATCTCAATCTGTGGTCTTAGGTCAAAAGAAAGTTATGGTCTAGAATCAGAGACCGATTTTGTTTCTACACTGTAGTTAAAAGGTGGGATCCCCCAGTAAGTGCAAAACACCTGTCCTGCAATCGGTTTAGCGATGGAAAGAAGCTTAAATAATGCAGCTTCTGTGAAGTGCTGCAACTGTACCCCACCAATCTCAGAAAAGCTGGCTTCCAGTCCCGGTTCTGCGATGAACGAAGCTGACAAGGTTCAGAAGTGGCCCTTTTGTGTACTGTGCCCATCAGCCAGCTTTGCCTGTCCCAGCCTAAACATGCAGTATAGCACAACACTTAGGGTTGAAATCGAGGCCTGTGTTCTGCTGCAAAAGGACTGAGCAAACATTCAGTACGGGCAAGAGCTAAAAGCTGGGGAGGCAGCTGTCCTACCCAGAGAGAGAAAGGAAATGTGGAATACAAAGACGCTGTTCCACCACAGATAAGACTACTGCTCCTCCATTGTAGTGAAAGGAGTTTACCACAAGCACGTTCCCAGAAACACAACCACTCGCTGGCAGTATCATTGCAGTCCTTTCCTCCCCCCCCCCCGTAACGGAGCCACATGCCACAGAAAGCAGTTCTATATCTCCCTCATTGCTACTGTCAGTGACTTTCTATATGGGACCTGATCGGAAGGGCTCTGCCCTTTTCCCCCTCACTGCCACCATCCGTGGCTTCCCATCTGTGACCTCAACCATGTCTTTTATTTTTGCTGCAACTGTGTTATCTGCACACACACACACCCCCCCCCCAAAATGCAGCTGTATTTGCTCACTGCCTCAGGTAACAACTTTCTATATGTCCCGCCCCACCTGCAGCTGTGCCCCAGCTTTGTATCTCTCCCCTTCTTTCCAATCACTTCCAACCCACATCTCTCACAGTTTGAGAGAGAGAGAGAGAAAGAATCCCTGAGGGAAAGAAGTGACAGCCCAGGTTGCAGAGATTCCAAAGCCTCCCCTACCATATATACTCACGTAAAGGTTGGTCCGCATATAATTCGAAGACTGCATTTTACACTTTAAAAACAATTAACTTTTGTTTGACCCGCATATAAGTCGGGTGTGAAAAATTCAAGACACAGACTGGTAATCAGGCTAAATAAATGAAACTGCAGAAATGATTTTAGTATTTAAGCTTGTGTTTTTTATTGAAAAAAGATAAAAGTTTCAGTAAAGAGAAAACGCATTGAAACGAAGACACATTAGCCGTCCCGGTGGTGCTGAGGGTTGAGGCACTGGACGCCACACCTCGCGCCACACCAGAGACCCAGGTTAGGGAACGAGCCAGGGTCGTCAGGGGTTGGCAGGGTAGAGAGAGGATCAAGCATCCAGAGGACAGCTCTCCTCTCTCTGGGGAGGGATCCAGGCTTGCCCGGCTCTGCAGCGGCCCCCGGTGGAGACTGGAGGCACTGTGTATGTCAGGGTAGCAAACTAGTGGGGGCGAGGCTGCGGAGGGCGTCTCCAGATGCCACTGCACGTCCAAGTTTGGGGGAGGGCGAAAATCAAGAAGAAAATCCCTGCCACGGCCACAGAGAGATGATGGGTTCAGGGGAATCTGCCCATCCGTCAGTCGTCTTTCAGGAGGACTCCATGGCCAACCCCGCAGGTGAGCCTACTCTAATCCCAGAAAGACCGTCATAGGAGGACGGGCCCGCCCGGGAGGTGATCGGGGGGAGGCTGGGTGTGGTCGGGGAATTTCTCAGCTGCGGGCTCAAACTGGGAGTAGAGGCGGTAGTTGAGTGAATACCCCAGAAGGATGCCTGGGTGTGGTAGTGCATAAAGAGACTTTAAAAAAAAAACAACGATGGCACTCAGGTTTGGGGGGGGGGGGGACCAATCACATGATACAGTGGTTCAGTTCGTTCGCAATGTAGAGACACAATCAGAACCCTAAAATTTCTTCATCCTCGTCATCTTCTGTGTTAAACAGCATGTGCAGCTGTAATTTGGAGAGGGGACTGTCATCATAAATACCATCCTCTTCATGGCTTTTGGCACTTGTGGTGGTAGCACAGGGTTACATAGATACATAGACAGTGTCGGCAGATAAGGGCCTATGGCCCACCCAGTCTGCCCATTTGAGCTTGTAAGTTCAGTTTATGTTTTCCTAGAAGTCTGTTGCCCCTTACCACTGACCTCCAGAATTCCTTTATGTCTGTCCCATGCATTCTTAAATCCCGTGATTGTTTCAGCCCCCACCACTTCCTCTGGCAGGTGTTCCATCTGTCCACCACCTGTCTCTGTGAAGAAATTCTTCCTCATGTTTCCTCTGAATCGCCTCTCCTCTAACTTCACCCCATTCCCTCTAGTCCTGGAACATCTTTTTTGCTTAAAAACAGTGTATTCCTGCACCCTGTTCCTCCCTGTAAGATACTTGTATGTCTCTATCATATCCCCTCTCTCCCTCCTCTCCTCCAGGGAGTACATATTCAGTTCCTTTAACCTGTCCTCATAGGACTTGTGATGCAATCCATGTACCATATTTGTTGCCCTCCTCTGAACCTTCTCTACCTTGTCTATGTCCTTACGTAGGCAAGGTCTCCAGAACTGTACACTGTACTCCAGGTGGGGCCTCACTAGTGTCTTGTATAGTGGAATTATGACCTCCCTTTTCCTGCTGGTGATGCCCCTGCCTATGCATCCCAGCATCCTATTTGCTTTACCTGCTGCCTTGTCACACTGTTTCCCTACCTTGAGGTCATCAGAGATGATAACCCCAAGATCCCTTTCCTGCTTGGTGCATGCTATATCCTCACCCCCAACTGATATATTGTGCCAAGATTTTTGTGCCCCATATGCATTATCTTGCACTTCTTTGCATTGAATTTCAACTGCCAAACCCCTGACCATTCTTCAAGTTTCTGCAGGTCCCTTCTCATTCTGTCTACACCCTCTGGTGTGTCTACTCTGTTACAGAGCTTGTGTCATCACCAACAGTGAAATTCTGCCTTCTAGGTCCTGTGCAATGTCACTGATGAAGATGTTGAATAGGACCGATCCTGGCACTGATCCCTGTGGTACCCTCACTGGTCACTCTTCCTCTGTGGAGTGATAGCCGCTACCACCACCTCTGTGTCCTGCCACCCAGCCAGTTACCTACCCACCACACTACTGTCCTGCTCACACCCATATTCCCCAGTTTGTGTAATGGTCTTCTATGTGGCACAGTGTCAAAGGCCTTGCTGAAGTCCAGATAGGCCATGTCCACTGCCCTCCCCTGATCCACCTCCCTAGTCACCCAGTCAAAAAATTCAACGAGGTTGGTCTGACATGACCTCCCCCGGTGAAACCATGCTGCCTTGGGTCCTGTAGTCCATTGACAACCAGATGTTCCACCAATCTCTCCTTCAGTAAGGGTTCACCCACTACATCCTCGTACAGCATTTCATCCTCTGTGCCATACATGCAGTTTTAGATTCCGCACTTTTTAAAGGATTTTATTACTGCTTCCGCCGAAACAGAGTGCCAAGTGTCAATGACCCACTGGCAAACGAGGCTGTAGCTTGGTTTTATAACACTCTTTACAGCAGTGAACTGCTTTGGACCACTGACCATCCATTTTCGTCACAGTTCTCTCATGTTAGCCTCGAATGTTTTTTTCAGGCTGACATCCAGGGGCTGGAGTAGCGAGGTACATCCCTTGGTGTGTTTGGTGCCACCATAGTTTTTTTTTTAAGATTTCACCAGGTGGCCACGAAACATGTCCCAAACAAGCAAGCTTCACTTGTGTGTTAGGGACCCTGGTCAATTCGCCCAAATGTCCATAATCCATTTATTAACGAGCGCTTCGTCCATCCACCCTTTAGGCTGAACCTCAACCACAGCACCAGGCAGCATTTTTTCTTTGGGCACTATTTTCCATTTAAAGATGATAACTGGTTTTAATTTTGTCCCATCTGCTAAACACGATAGTACCACAGTGAAGAGAGACTTCTCTGCCCCACAGGTTTGCACTGTCACAGTTTTCTTCCCCTTGACGTGTACTGTCCTGTTGGAGGGGAGATCAAAGGTAATGGCAGCCTCATCCATATTGCCAACTGCGACTGGAGGGTATTCATGCAGCAAGGCATGAACACTATCTACTTTTTTTATTTACATCAGCAGGCAGTTTCTGTGTTATGTGGGTCCTCTGCCATAAAGTCAGCCCATGCCTCCGTGTGAAGCGTGTGTGCACTGTCCCGATGATGCTTTAAACAGCTGAAATCATTTTTTTGCAAGAGAAAGTGCCTGCAACCCTATAGCCATGCGGGTTACAATGTAGCCTTGCTAATGAAGCTCCTGCACCCAAGTACTCAGCTCATCCTAGATTCTGGCAACTGGAGAAGGGTTTAGTTTCGAGCATGTAACGCTCTTGTCTGCCGACTGCAGCGCTTCTTTTTTTGCTTGCCAGTCTCTAAATTTTTCGTTCACATCAAACTCCCTCTCAGCAGCAGCGTAGGTGTGACATTCGGCGAACAGGACTACCTTTACTTTAATGTCTGCCTCGTACGCACTTCTTTTTCTTTTTCTTTTTAGCGACTGCACAACTGCAAGTGTAGTGAGTGGTGTAGAGCCGTCAGCATAAATCAGTAAGTACTAATGGGCCTTTATTTTATTTATCAGGATGATCAATTGCAGGTAGTTAACGTTAACTGATTACTAACGCAAAAAGCTCCGAATAACGAATTAGGTGATAAGATGTTAATGAAGTGTTTCAGTGAAGTCTGAAGCGCCAATTCATTAACGATCACAGAAACCCAACATTGTTTCATGCTTCTCATGGCTCACTATTTTTCAGTCAATCGTAAGGTACCGCATATAAGTCGGACCCGCTTTTTGCACTGAAAAATTAGCACCAGAAATTCCGACTTATACACAAGTATATACGGTACTTCCTCCCACCTCCTGCCTCTCCCCCCATCCCCGCCTCCATGGCCACTCTGTGAAAGATGACTTGGAAAGCAGCTCTATCCTTATCCCCCTCATTGCTGCCATCCATTTCCATCTGTGAACTGTGCCATAACTTTCAGTGTCCCCCACACAATGTAGGAGACAGAGATTTCCAGAGGATGAGAAGTGGCAGCCCAGGTTGTAGAAATCACTCTGAAGGAAATGGAGCATGTGAGGGAGGCCAAGACATACAGAGGGATTCAATCAGCAAGAGCATGGCTGAACCTGCACAAATTCTGGTATGATAGGTGTCACAATCCCACTTAGCAGGTCAGGCCCTCTACTCCCACAGTGCAAACCTCCGAGCACAGTATTGTGAACAGGAACAGAACAGGGTAACCCTCCTGTCTGTTTTGTGGGTCCGAATCACCTTTGGTCTCAAGTTCTGGAGGGATTCAAACTGTAAACCTCTTGCTAGCGTACCCAATGTACAGGCTCAGATAATTCTGCACTTCGGGGATGTCAGATATCTTTCGCCTACGGGTACCTAACCAGGTGTACAAAATGAACCCTTAAAAACTCCATGAAAGACCTCAGATAAACTCTTACCTTTTCCCAGTTTGGTATTACCATTAAGCGAATGCACAGTGTCCAGCTTTAACCATATATGCTCCACTTGTCAAAGAAAGAATTTCAAAGGCACACCAAGCAGTCTCTTTAAAATAGATAAAAATGAAAAATTTAAACACAGAACAATACATCACAACGCAAACAATCACTTAAAAGAACAATGTTTAAAAACTGCAAACAAATTCCCACCACCAGACAATAAGACTTATCTATCTAATGTATATCTTCTAACAGTGCTTGAAGCAGATGTTGTTGCTTCAGAGAGTCCAAACAAGAATGTCTCTAAAGGTCAGTCACAGCATAATTAAAAACTGTCTTTGAACCTGCCTCCTTCATGATGTCACCCAGCCCCTCCTCTGTTTAGTAACAATTATACAAACAGAATGTTTTATCACTCAGGAGGTATATTAAATAGGTGACATCAGCAAAAACTAATTTCCCCATATGACTTCCCAATTAAGTCTGTGATTTTCCAGTCCCTTCTTTCACCCATGAGCAGGTTCCTGCTTCACAAAGACATCAAAGGACTTTCTATGACTAACTCTGCCTGATCTCACTGAGATGTAATATGCTTTCTAACACCAGGTGAAATTAACTGGGCTTCCTCTGAAGACGCCACAAAATGGATATTTTAGCTCCTGGCTTCAAAAGAAGCACAGCTCAAAAACAAGACCCTAAAATGAGAGTCTTTGGAAGTTAATCACATTACAGAGATCTGCTGTTTAACATATATCCTGTCAGTTTAAGTGATACTTTGGAAGGGGGGTCCATCCCAAGAGCATAGGATTTCTCTTGACAGACAATCACACTACATTTTTATATTACAAAAATCATAGAGTAACCAGAACTAGCTGTCCAAGTGTCACAATCCTCCCCACCTAGACTGAATTGGGGGGCTCTATCCTCTGCATGAGATGAGCTTCCCAAATCAGTTCACTCCTCATAGACACGAGACAAGCCATCTGAGTTATGATTTTTCGCTCCAGCCCTATGTAAGATCGTCATGTCATACCCTTGCAAAGCAAGACTCCATCTTAACAATCTACCATCAGTCTTTCCCATTTGCGTCAGCCAAACCAGGGGGTTGTGGTCAGTTTGTACCACAAAATGCTGCCCATATAAGTACGGCTCTAGCTTCTTTAGGGCCCACACTATGGCAAGACACTCCTTTTCCACAGTACAGTATGCCTGCTTCCTGGGAAGTAACTTTTTACTCAGGTACGCTACCGGGTGATCTTTCCCTTGGTTGGATGTCTGACTCAGTACTGCCCCAATACCCACGTATGAGGTGTCAGTCTGAACTATAAAGGATTTGCTATAGTCAGGACTTGTCAATACAGGAGCACTGCACAGTGCCTCCTTCAGTCTGGTAAAGGCTTTCTCACAGGCTGGGTCCCAAGTAATTTTCTCTGGCATCTGTTTCTTTACCAGGCCAGATAGGGGAGCAGCCAGGGCACTGTAATTGGGTACAAATGTTCTATAGTACCCTGCTGTCCCGAGAAAACTCCTGACCTGCTTCTGCATTTCTGGTCTGGGCCATGTCTGGATCACCTCTATTTTTATTTGGTTAGGATGAAGCTGTCCCCGACCGACCACATGCCCAAGGTATGCCACTTCTCAGCTTTGACAGTGAGCTCGGCCCTCTATATCCTGTCCAGCACTTCCCTAAGGTGGGATAGGTGTTCCTCCCAGCTGACACTAAAGATGGGAAAAGTCATCCAGGTACACCATGGCATACTCCTCAGCACCATTTAACACCTGATTCACCAACCTTTGGAAAGTGGCCAGGGCGTTCTTCATTCTGAAAGGTATTACTTTAAACTCAAATAAGCCTATCGGAGTGATGAAGGCCGACCTCTCCCTAGCTGTGTCTGTTAACTCTACCTGCCAATACCCCTTGGTCAGCTCAACTGTCATAAGGTAGGTCGCCCCTCCCAACTTGTCCAGGAGTTCATCAGTCTGAAGCATCGGGTGGGCATCTGACTTTGTGACTGCATTCAGTCCACACAGAAACGAGTAGAGTCATCTGGCTTGGGCACAAGGGCTACAGGTGAGGCCCAGGGGCTGTGGTATCTCTGGATTACCCCTAAATTCAGCATCTCCTCCACTTCCCTCCTAATGTCCTTTTGGACAGCCTCTGACACCTGATATACTGTCCGCCGTATGGGCGTCTGTGTCCCTATCCCCACATTGTGTGTCACTAAGGGGGTTAGTCCAGGCTTGGCACTAAACAACAGGGCAAAGTCTGTTAAAATCTCCCTTACTTCCTGGATCTTTTCCAGGGCCAGCTGGGGAGACAATTTAACTGCCTGCACAAAGGACTCCTGCTTGTTTTCTTCCAGCAAGTCCAGAAGGAGCTCAACTTCATCCGTCCCCTTCCCAGGACTACACACTGCAAACACTAAGTCAGCCCTATTAGCATATGGCTTCATCATGTTGACATGGTACATCCTTTCTGTCCATCTTCTGTCAGGTAACTCTATAATATAGTTTGCGTCATTTACCTTCCTAATTACTTTGTACGGTCCTGCCCACTCAGCCTGTTGCTTGCCTTTCTGGACCAGAATAAGGACCATGACTTCCTGACCCACTATGTACGAGCGAACTCTGGCTCTGCGGTCATACCACACTTTCTGTTTCTGTTGGGCAGCTGCCAAGTTGCTCTAGGCGGTCCCCATAAGCTCTTTCAGCCTTTCCCGAAACCTAAGGACGTAATCCACTATGGGAGTTCCCAGGGTGGCATGCTTGCCTTCCCAGTCCTCCCGGAACAAGTCTAGGGGCACACGTACCCAGTGTCCATATAAGAGTTTGAAGGGTGAAAATCCTGTCGACTCTTGGGGAACCTCCCTGTATGCAAACAACAGGTGGCGAAGGTATTTCTCCCAGTCCCTCCCATGCTGTTCAACAGACGCCCTGAGCATTGACTCCAGGGTAACATTAAATCTTTCCACAAGCCCATTGGCTTGTGGGTGATACGGTGTCATGCCTCTCTGCACCACCCCACACTTCTCCGACAAACATTTAATCAGGTCCAACATGAAAGAACCCCCCTCGATCGGTGATAACCTCCTGCGGGAACCCAACACGGGAGAAAATCCCAAGTAAGGCATCTGCCACTTTGTCTGTCCTCAGTGAGGACAGGGCGACCAGCTCTGGGTACCGGGTGGCATAATCCACCACAGGCAGGATGAATCTCTTCCCTGAGGAGCTGGGGGTATTTAAAGGCCCCACTATATCCATTCCTACCCTCTAGAATGGCTCCTCCACTATGGGCAATGGAATTAGGACGGCTTGGGTTTTGTTGCCCGCCTTCTCTATTTCTTGGCACTGGTGACAAGACTTGCAATAATCCTTCACCTGCTGGGTGAAGTTGGGCCAGTAGAAATTCTGGGCCAACCGCTGCATAGTGCGTGCAATTCCCAGATGACCAGACAAGGTAATATCATGTGCAGTCTTGAGCAACTGCTCACGATACCCCTGGGGAACGACAAGCTGCCTGCCTAGCACCCCTTCCCCTGTCTGCTCAGCCTGAGTACACATCAGTCCATTTTCCCAATAAACCTTATATTTACCATCACCTCTTTGTGCTCCATCAGAGTCTGCCCAAGCCCTCAGCTTCTCTAGACTAGTGTCACTTCTCTGAGCAGCTGCAAGCTCCTCACACATTCCCAAGGCACGGGACAGGTCCCCTTCAGTCTCTAAACTAGGGTCCCTCGCACTAGCGTCAGGGCACACAGGATCACTGTCAATCCTAACCCTCTGACCATTAGTCACCCCTCCCTCTCTGGAGTAACTCTCTTTAGCTGTGTGGTTAACTGCTACTGGGAAATTTCTACCCCCTTTTTATTAGTCTCTATATAAGAAGACACAGGCTGGGGAACCAGCCTCCCAGTGGTTTCCACAATGACTTCTGTGGGGTTCAGGGAACTACAATTTCCCCTTGCCACTTGGCTACGGGTAACTGCACAAACCATCCCCTGTTGGAGATTGCTGCCAAGGATGACGTCCACTGCTGACATTTTGGCTACAGCCACCTGTTGCAAAGTTCCCCATTTCACCCCAGTCTAGAAGAACACTAGTGAGGGGTAATGTTTTCTCTTCACCAGTGAACCCTTGTACAGTGACATATTTATTGGGTAGAAGCTGACCAGGCTGTACCAGATCCCCTTTTACCAATGTCAGGGATGCCCATGTCCATTAACCCTTGCGTCTGTACACCATTCACCATGACTGGGTGCATGTGTTCCCTCATGTTCACAGGCATGCTTCCAGTGACACAAAAACAACCCACTTCTTTCCTAGCACCACCCTGCGTACTGCTCACCCTCTTGGGACACTGTCTGGCAATATGCCCAGTTTCTTTACACAACCAACATTCATTTCTTTTCTCAGAAAAATCTTTTCTCTGAAACCTAGGGCTAACTGGTTTTGGTTGAGGCAGTGAGAGTTTTAGCTGCCCTAAAGGCATGCTTTTCCCCTTCTGCGCTGCCACACCCGCCCCATTCACTCTCAGAGCAGATCTGCTCTTGGCATAGCGGTACGAGAGTTCAGCAGCCTCTTGCACGGTTTTGGGGTCTCGGTCCTCCAGCCAGGTTTTCAGCTCTGCTGGGTATGCCCAGAAAAACTGTTCTAACAAAATCACATTTTCAATTTTATCTACAGAGTTTGCTTCAATTCCTTCCCACCAACATTTTAAAAACTGATGTTTCATGGCTAGGTCCTCATAGCTCATGTCAGGGCTTCTCCTGAGCTTACAAAATTTAGCTCTGTATGATTCAGCAGTTAATTCAAATTTTTTTAACATTGCAGCTTTAAGTTTGCTGTAATCATTACGTCATCATTGTCCATTTAACCCAATGCATCCTGAGCTTTCCCGGTTAGTAGCGGGGATAGCTGGAAGCTCCAGGACTCTAGGAATTTTAGCCTGAATACAAACTTTTTCAAAGGAATTTAAAAAGGCATCCATATCTTCACCCTCTTTAAATTCAGCTATCAATTTGGAATTCAGTTTGTAACCCAGTACTGCAGTCCCAGTTAAACCCAAGCCACTTACCTGCTCCGGTGCAGGTGGTTGGAATCGTAGCTTCTCCAGTTCTTGTTGCCTCTGGTGCTCATGCTCCTCATGGTCTGCCTCCCACTGTTCATGGTCTGCCTCTCGCCGTTCTTGCTCCCTCTGCTCCTCTGCAGCTCATTGTTCTAGCTCCCTCTTCTCCTCTGCAGCTTGCTGTTCTCGCTTCTCTTCTCTCTGGAACTCCAGCTCCATTCTGCGCAACTCAATCGCAGCCTGAGTACTTCTGGCTGCAGAATGCTGGTGATCTTCCCCTGCTGTTGCTGTGGCCCTTCGCTGGCACTGGCCATGCTGCCTTCCTCATCAGATCTGGACATTGCACTGGCTGCTAGCTCTTCCACACTCAAGGTTCAGTCCCTTACAGTCACTGTCTGTGACTTGATGCTCTGGATATCTGCTACCATCAGAGCATCCACGAGGTTCTGCTTGGTGGCTTTCACCTCATATAGGACTCCTCTGTCCTTACACAACTGCATTAAGTAGTCTACAGTGTGCCAGCTGTAGTTGGAAGCCATCTTCTTCCCTAACAACGGCTACTCTAACTTGCACTTTAGAAAAAAAAATAAAACAGGTAGGAACTTGATTGACTGTAAGCCAAGTGATATAGTTCTGTTTCCTTTTCAAAAATAAATAACTGCCCTTTCTTGCCAAGTGAGCTGTACAGTATCAAGCCGACACATTGAACAATAAAAGCTTGTAATACCAAAATTATCTGCATCGCTGCCAACAATCTGTCACACCCCCACTCAGCAGGTCAGGTCCTCTGCTCCCACAGTGCCAACCTCCGAGTGCAGTAGTGTGAACAGGAACAGAACAGGGTAACCCTCCTGTCTGTTTTGTGGGTCTGAATCACCTTTGGTCTCAAGTTCTGAAGGGATTCAAACTGTGAACTTCTTGCTAGCGTACCCAATGTGCAAGCTCAGATAATTCTGCTCTTCTGGGGATTCCAGATATCTTTCACCTACAGGCACCTACCAGGTGTACAAAATGAACCCTTAAAAACTCTGTGAAAGACCTCAGACAAACTGTTACCTTTTCCCAGTTTGATATTACCATTAAGCTCATGAATAGTGTCAACTTTAACCATATATGCTTCACTTGTCAAAGAAAGAATTTCAAAGGCACACCAAGCAGTCTCTTTAAAATAGAGGTTTAGTTTAAAATAGATAAAAATGAAAAATGTAAACACAGAACAATATATCACAACGCATACAATCACTTAAAAGAACAAGGTTTAAAAAGTGCAAACAAATTCCTACCAGACAATTAGACTTGTCTAATGTATATCTTCAAACAGTGCTTGAAGTTGATGTTGCTTCAGAGAGTCCAAACAAGAAAGTCTCTAAAGGTCAGCCACAGCATAAATAAAAACTGTCTTTGAACCTGCCTCCTTCATAATGTCACCCAGCTCCTCCTCTGTTTAGTAACAATTATACAACCAGAATGTCTTATCACTCAGGAGGTATATTAAATAGGTGACCATCAGCAAAAATGCATTTCCCCACATGATTTCCAATTAAGTCTGCGATTTTCCAGTCCCTTCTTTTCATCCATGAGCAGTTTCCTGCTTCACAAAAACATCACAGGACTTTCTATGACTAACTCTGCCAGATCTCACTGAGGTGTAATATGCTTTGTAACATCAAGTGAAATTAACTGGGCTTCCTCTGAAGATGCCATAAAATGGATATTTTAGTTCCTGGCTTCAAGATGCACAGCTCAACAACAAGACCATAAAATGCGAGTCTTTGGAAGTTAATCACATTACAGAGACCTGCTGTTTAACATATATCCTGTCAGTTTAAGTGATACTGGGGCATCCAGGAGCACATGCTTTCTCATGACAGACAATCACACTACATTTTTATGTTACAAAAATCATAGATAAATCAGAACCAGCTGTCCAAGTGTCACAATAGGCAGAAGAAAAAAAACAGGTTGCTCACTTGTAACCGTAGTTCTAGGAGTGATAAATGGTGTTCATCCACACTTCTGGCAGTGTCCTTTCCCCTTTAAGGTTTGCCAGAACATCTTCAACCTGGCTCATCCCACCCACCCGGATGACAACTCCCTCGGCACCATCTCATGATGTCAGGTCTTGCCTGCCGGAAGCAAAATCAGTGTGCTACTTGCCAGGGGAGGTCGGGTGGGTCAATGTGGATGAACAACATATACCACTCCTAGAAAGTACAGTTATGTAAAAACTTACTGTAATAGTAGAACGTTGAGGGATGTCTCTTACAACAGGTGATACATTTGGGCAGTCACCAAAGGTCACTGTGGCGCATGGCAGCTCTTCTACAGTCTTTTACCGGGGCCACCCACTGATGACACCATCATCCTGCTTCCTATACAACAGTGGGCGGTCCCAGGTATCCTCAGTTCCCTGCCAGATTCAGCTAAGTGAGGACTGATGGGATATGAGGTACCAAAGGTGTCCCTTCCCACATGCTAAGTGGAACAAAGTCATTCTCTTAGAGAAGGAGGGAGACGGCGGGAGGGAACATACCTGCTGCAAGAGACATCACTCAAAAATCTACTGTTACGGTAAGTTTTTACATAACTGTACTATCTTCCACGGGATGGTCTCTTGCAGCAGGTAATACGTTTGAGATTATTCCCAAGCAGTGTACCCAAAGAGAGTGGAATTATGACAGGAGACCCTGTAGGACTGCACGACCAAAGGCCATCCTATGGCATGAAGCAATATCTAAATTGAAATGCTTCATGAATGTGTGAATGGTGGACCACGTGGCTGCACTGCAGATATCAGTGATTGAGGCCCCTGTGAAGCAGGTTGCCGTGAAGGCCTGGGCTCTAGTGGAATGGGCTTGTACTGTTCCCGATAGGGGCTGATTATATTTATTTGTAACAAAATGTGATGCAATTTGCCAACCAACTGGAAATGGTTTTCTTGGCAACTGGGCAACCTTCCCTCATAGAGGAGAGGCTGACAAACAATTGTGAGGTTTTTTCTCAAGAATTTGGTATGGTTTATATAGTACCTCAGAATATGATGAACACCTAAGGCGTGCAGGAGATGTTCTCCCGGATTAGAATGCTCCAGGTAGTAGACCTTGGTCCATGGTTTTAAATGTATTTTCTGAAACCACTTTCGGCAAAAAGGAAGGGTTGGCGCAGAGAACCACCCTATCCTTGAGGAAGATTAGGTAAGGCTCTCTAAACATCAAAGCCTGAAGCTCAGAGATACGCCGAGCCGAAGTGACGGCTACTAGAAACACCGTCTTCCAAGAGAGGAAGTGGAGATCAGTGGTAGCCACTGGTTCAAAGGGTGCAAGGGTTTCTCTAGTATGAAATTCAAATCCCAAGGGGTGGAGGGGCGCTTAATAGGAGGTTTGATATGAAGCATTCCTCTTAAGAACATCTTGGCAAGACGATGTTAGTACAGTAATTTGCCTTCACAGGGTTCGTGAAAGGCCAAACGGAGGCCAGATGAACCCTGATAGAGGAACAGCCAAGGCCCTTATTGGCAAGTGAAGCCAAGTAGTCCAGCACTTTGGGTAAAGGACATGAAAATGGATTTATGGAAAGGGAAGTAGCCCCTATGGAAAAGCATTTCCATTTAGCATTATACGTTTCCCTGGTTGATGGTTTTCGTGAGGCCAAGAGAATGTTGGCCACAGGTGAGGAGACTTGAAGACATGTCACGAAAGCGTCCTCAGGACCCAAGCATGAAGGTGTAGAGACATCAGGTTAGGGTGAAGGAGGGTGCCCCACTACTGTCAGGAGATCTGGTCTGATTGGCAACGGAATGGGATCCGCCACTAACAGTTGTTGCAGTAGGGGAAACCACACGTGTCTGGGCCACAAGGGGGCTATTAGGATCATTGTGGCAGGTTTGAGTTGCAGTTTCAGTAGAGTCCATTGCAGGAGTGGTATGGGGGAAGCATATAAGAAGAGTCCTGTCCACGGTTGGGACAGAGCATCGGTAGACAGTCTCCTTCTGTTCAGGATAATGGAAAAGTATGTGGGGAGTTGGTGACTGTCTGGGGAAGCAAACAGGTCTAGGTGCTGGGTCCCCCAGAAGCAGAAGATCTTTTGAAGAACTTTGCGATGAAGAGTCCACTTGTCCACAGGGGAAATGGTGACTGAGAATGTCTGCCAGGGTATTGTGGCATACTGGAAGATGAACGTCAATTATTGTAACATGTTAGGAGTGCAGCTTCTTGCCAGACCTTCAGTGCCTCCCTGCAGACAGCACGAGATCTGATGCCCCCTTATTTGTTCAGCTAGAACACCACTTAGGTGTTGTCTAATTGGATCAGTAAGGGTCCAGGACAAAGGTGGGGGCCAAAAACCTGAAGGGTCAGGCAAACCGTCCGCATTTCCAACAGATTTATGTGTGGCAAAATGGCAGATTGGGGCCATTCGTCTTGTGACCCATAAGGGCCAAGGTGAGCTCCCCAGCCGTCCAGGGATGCATCCATGGTCAACATTTACTGGGGAAGGGGAGCCAGAAAGGGCTTGCCTTGAGACAGGTGGTGCTGGTGTGTCCACCAAGCTAGGGCACAGCAGACGGAGGGGGTGACTCTGAGAATGTCGTTGAGGTCGCCTAACCGCTGCTGCCACTGATTCTGAAGCACCCATTGCACTGGTCTCATATTTATTTTTTGTTGACCAGGTAAGTGCATTAGACAAATTCTTGCCTATTTTCAAGCACAACCTGGGGGGAGTGGGGACACAGATGAATGCCAACTGACCTTGAACAGATTATGCTGTTGGTGGTATTTTAGTGAATGGGGGAAATGTGGGCAGGACACCGGGGAAATTCCCCTACTCTTTTTGAGAAGTGTCATGGGATCTTTAACATCCACCTGAACTACCACCAGAACAGGCAGATGGGACCTCAGTTTAAAGTCTCATCCGAAAGACGGCACCTCAGGAGTGCAGCACCCCCTCTTGCTGCACTACAGTGTCAGTACTGGAATATTAACCCAAGTGCCTGGTGTGGGGATAGAACCCACAGCCTTCTGATCTCCTGAAGACGGGCATACGCCACTGTGGGGAAGGCAGCTGCCATGTGTCCCAGAAGACGTAAGAAACTTCTGGCTGTTATGGACTGCTGAGTTTGGGCATGCAAAGCCAGAGAGGGGAGTCTGTCTCGTCTGTCGATAGGGAAATAAGCCCTGGCTGAAACCATGTCAAGAAGTGCTCCTATATACTGGAGTGACTGGGAAGGCTTCAGGTGGGACTTAGGCCAGTTGATGGTAATGCCCAGATTTTGGAATAGGGTAAGGGTGGCCTGGAGGAAAAGAAGTAGATCCTGTTCAGAATGTGCAGTTATTAGCCACTCGTCTAGGTATGGGAAAACGAAATGGCCATCTTTTCAGGGCCGCCGCCACTACAGCAAGGCACTTGGTGAAGACACTCAGGGCAGACGAGGGTCCAAAAGGAACATGGTTGGGTGGATAATGGACTGAGTGGGGTGGGTGCAGGGGAGGTGAAAATGTAGGTTCCAGTGTATGCCCCGTGCGTATGATTTGAGTACCCACTCATCTAAAGTAATGGCTTTCCAGGCCTCCAGAGGAAGGGGCGAAATGGCCCTCCCACAGCATCCGAGGCCTGAACAAGGCAGCGGGGGGCAAGCCCTAACAGGTCACTGGGCAGGGGGCTGGCCCACACCACCCTGAAGGTGGGAACGGGGTCCCTTCGAGGAAGGGGCAGAAGTCCTGGAGGAGGTGTTGGAATGTCTGCAGGAACCACCTCGATATGCCCCTCTAGTGTTGCCTCTCCGTTTTTGAAATTTTTGTGAACGGGACTGGTATGAGGACTGTTGTGTATGGTAAATACCATGCATTCTACGGAGAATGTGGCCTGACGCCTGGAGATCATCCAAGAGTGTTTGAGTGCCTGGGCCCAAAAGTTTAGCGCCATTAAATGGGGCATTAACCAGTTTGTGTTGTATGACTGGCTGCAGATCTGAAACACGGAGCCAGGCGTGATGGCGGAGGGTGACACCCATAGCCACTGTCCGGGTGAGGTATCCACCGCATCATATCCTGAGCGGAGGAGATGCCAGGAAATGGAATTTCCAGTGGATATCAGGTGATCCCAGGAGGCACAGGAAGTCCCGAACATGGTGCAACTGCCCAACCCAAAATGATCGGGCAAAGGAGGAGAGTGTCTCTGCCCTGTCTCCCAGGAGCTAAGCCTTGACTCTGCAGGAGTCAAGCTCCGCCCCGATGAAATTGGTCACATGCGAGGGCAAGCATTCCGACCTGGCCTCGTTGACCAGCCAGTAATTGATCTTTCTCCTGTGATGAAGGGAGTTTACGGACCACGTCAATAGTCGAGGACCAGAGGGTACGGTACGTTGGTATTTCACCTTATGTCCCATATAGTTAAAAATCCTCAGATTCAGAGTGTCCGCTTGGAAGACTTTCTTTTCTAGACAGTCTGGTGGTTCGTCGCTGCAACGTGCCCAGAACCAGGTGGTGTGCGAACGCATATTGTTGTGCTGGTTCCTGAACAGGGGGAGGACAGTGGAAATGAGTACATTAGTAAAATAAAAGGCCCCCTGTAGTCCTTTAAAAACAATGAAAGAAAGGACTCTAGAACAAGAAAGCCCTAAAGCAGGGCTCCACTTTCAAAATAGTGTTTTGGGGATTTGAGGAAAAAATACAGAGCTAATAAAAGCCACAAAGAAAAATGGGCCAAAATGAAAAGTGAAGCCAATAGGCCAACATTTCATCCTTCAGTCAATATAAAGCTGCACTTGAGAATACAGTAGTTGTGCCTGCAGCTTTTCTATACAGCAGCACAGAAGAAGATAACAGGGCTTGCTATTTGAGACAGGGCCTTTGGGCTGTGTGGTTTCTAAACGGATAAAACATGTTTTGAGGTTATAAATAGAGTCTCTAAGGTGCTCTTCCCTTTGCAGTAAGCCCTGTAAGAAGTGTTTGGAGGGCTGTTTATTGCAAACAAACAAAAGAGATGTTTTATATGAATAAAGATAAGAGGGCTAAAAGCTGCATGGATAGTCATAAGCAGACTAGCCCTTCCTATTAAAACAAGTAAGAGGTTAGTACCTTTTGTTTCAATGGTCCTTCTTTGTGAGTTCTGCTGGTAAACTGTAACTAACACAGAAAGGAAACCAAAGGCCTAGTGTCTTACCCGACTGCAGGAATGCATGTGGGATTTTCTTAAGGGAGCAGCGCCTTCTGCTGTCCCCTTATTATACCAATCCACCTGTGAATCAAGAGTAACTAAGGAGGCTTTTTTTTTGGTTGCTATGTAATTAACTCTATGTTAGGCTTCAGTAGCCTTATGTTTAACTTACAGAAAATAAAAAATTTAGACGGACATGGGGTGTCAAAAGATGCATGTATGGTGGTTGGTGGGTTACAAAATGAAGCTAGGCTAACCCAGAGAGTTTTTTTTCCTGTATTATGAGTTAAGGGCCAGATCAGGTGACTCCACAAAACTGTATAAAAGCCTGCCACTAGAAGCACTGAGGCAAATAGAGTGGTCAGTTGGAGACTGATGACGGAGGTGGGAGTAAGACCTCTGGATGGTGTGTGCCTGCACACGGTTCATTTTAAAGAATGGCCGAAATGCAGACACTGTGATGAAAACAGCTGTTTGATTTGTTTTGACTAACCAGTTTACTTTTGACTTTCTGTTCATTTCATCATCTATTATTCAGAAAATAAAATGATAAACGCCCTCACACGTTCTTTTATGCACCTAAAAGTTGTCTGCCTGTGTCTGGCATTCTTGAAATCCGACACCCTGGTCATGGGATAGGCAACGGCAGCCTCAGTACACCATCGCCACACGCCCAATGCCGGTCTCATCCTGCCCGCTCTGCCCTGGATCGGCGCATTAGATTCTAGATAGAGCACCAGGGCAGAGGAGTTTCAGAGACAGGGGGTCCATCAGTCCTGGGCAGTGGGGAGTGTCTGTCCCCAATTTTCTGGCGAGCACCAGGCAGGGTGGTAGAGTGATAGGTCTAAGAGGGGCCTGCCAGAGTTTTCCCGGGTCCAGTAATAGAGTTCACAAAACAAAACAAAATGCCAGATCACTTTCTCCTGCGCCACCAACTGCTGACTGGCCCATGCCTGGTAAGCAGAGATGGCTGCCAGGTGCACCTTAAGGGTCATCGACCAAAGGCTCGACTGGGAGAGGGACAAAAGGTACTCAAGAATGCTAGCCACTGGGCATTATAAGGGGTCCAGTCCCTTGCCCTAGCACCAAATAAACAGAGAACCTCTTCCATTTGAAGGCACAGCATTTCCTAGCTGACTCCTTGCAAGATGCCGCGACTACAGCGAGGACACCGCAGAGAGACACAAAGCCTGGAACTTTAGCTGCTCAGAAACCAGGCTGTCAGGAGCAGGGACTGAAGGTCTGAATGGAGTACTTTCCCCCGATTAATGCAGAGCAGATCTAGACATTGAGAAAGATGCTTTGGGGGCCTGCTGCTGAGGCTGAGCTGAGGACAGCGGGGTACCAGACCTGGTGTGGCCAGTCCAGAGCCACCAGGATCACCAGTTCCTTGTCTTTCCTCACCTTGAGCAACGCCTTAGGGATCAAAGGAAATAGAGGAAAGATATAGAGGAGGCTTGAGGTCCGGGGCCTTGAGAAGGCATCCTCCTGCAATGATCCCTGCTGTGCGGGGGGGGGGGGCTGGGCACAGAACAGCCTCAGCTTTGCGTTCTCCCTAGTGGCAAACAGGTCAACCAGAGGGGTGCCCCACTGGGAGAACAGGTTGTTTACAACCTCTGGGTGGAGAGACCTCACGTGAGACTTTGCCCACTCGACTGAGAGCGTCTGCCAGCTGGATGGAGATTTGGCCACGTGAATGGCCAGGAGATCAGCCTCCAAACTGTGCACGAGGGTCCATACTTGGAGAGCTTCCCTGCACAGAGGAAGGGAGTGCATCCTGCCGTACTTGTTGAGGTAGTACATGGTCGTGGTGTTGTCCGCCTGGACCTGACTCACCTGACCCTGAATGTGAGGAGCAAAAGCAGTCAGCGCCAGCCGAACTGCCCGGAGTTCCAGCAGGCTGATGTGACACCGGGACTCCTCAGGGGTCCAGAGCCCGTGGACTCTGTGTTTTTCCCCAGGTGGGCACCCCAGCCCATGAGAGAGGCATCGGTCATCAGGATGACCATCGGCTCTCGGCAGACAAACTCAATACCTTCCTGTAGATTTTCTGGGACTAACCACCACTGGAGGGCATCCCACATCACCTGGGTCGCAGTGAGCGGCTGGTCGAAGTGGCCCTTGCGCTGACACCACTGGCGTGTCAGCTCCCACTGCAGAAAGCGCATTCTCCAGCAGGACCAATGGACCACAGTGGTGCAAGTCGCCATGTATCCTAGGAGGCACAGGAAGTCCCAAACAGGGTGCAACTGCCCAACCCAAAATGATCAGGCAAAGGAGGAGAGAGTCTCTGCCCTGTCTTCCAGGAGCTAAGCCCTGACTCTGCAGGAGTCGAACTCTGCCCCAATGAAATTGGTCACATACGAGTGCACGCATTCCAACCTGGCCTCGATGACCAGGAGGCCAAGAGAGACGCAGGTCTGGAAAGCCAGGTCCCTGGACCACTCCGCCTCCTGCCTGTAGGGACCCGCGATCAGCCAGTCGTCCAGGCAGGGGTAAACCCAGACCCCCTCAGTGCCTCAGGTAAGCTGCCATCACTGCGATGCACTTGGTGAAGACTGTGGGGGCCAAGGACAGGCCGAATGGCATGGCCTTGAACTTGTAGAGGATCCCCTCCGCCAGGAACCGGAAGAACCAGCGGTGGGACGGACGGAGACATGAAAAAATGCAGCCTGAAGATCCAGGGAGCAAAACCACATGATCTGCTCCAGAGATAGTATGATCTGAGACAGAGTTACCATCCTGAAGGTGCACAGCCTGATGAACTTGTTCAGGTCATGCAGATCTAAGATGGGGCGTCAGCCTCCCGTCCATTTTGGCACCAGGAAGTACCTGGAGATAAACCCAGGGTGTTCCAGAAGGTCCAAGACAGAAGCCATGACCTGCTTGTGGAGAAGCTGGGCAATGTCTCAAAGGGCCAACAAGATGTTGACGGACACTATGCCCTCCCGTGGGGCATGGGCTCGGTAGGACGGGTATGCCTTGAACTCCAAAGACAGACCCTCACCGACCACCTCAAAGACTCACCTGTCTGTGGTAACAGTGGAGCTGGAGGAAAGGAAGTGGCAGAACTGGCCCCCCCATGGGAGGACCCAGGGGAGGCATGAGGAAGGCACCGCTCATCCCATCACTGAGCAAGTTTGGAGGCAGAGAAACCGGCGGGACCTCGGCCTCCTGGCTTACGGATGATTGTGGCCACAGACTTTGGTTGTGGTTGCCAGGACTGAGCCTGCTATCCAGCTTGAGGCTGGGCTGGTTTGGCTGCAGGAGCAGAGAGGGGCCAAAACGTTGCTTAGAGCCCTTGGGTTCCTTCTGGGTGGATGTCACCAAGTCCAAGGTGGCACTGAACTTCTCAATACAGGTGAGTTGCCCCTCGACCCCGGAGTCGAACAAGTCGGTACAGAAAAAAGGGACATCTGCCAGCTTGTGCTGGGTATCCACCATGAAGGTCGAACTCCGAAGTCAAGCCCTGTGGCACATGGCCACCGCAGCCACCACTGACTGGGCACACAAGTCATCGATGTCCATGGCTGTCTGGAGCTGCTATCTGGCTACAGCTCGGCCCTGATCCCAGAACTGCTTGGCCATGGTCTGGAGGTCTGCTGGGAGATGAGGAAGAACCCCATCAAGTGTGCCCAGAAGGGCATGGGAGAAGTGGGCCATCAAAAGGGCCAAACTCGACTGGCGAAGGCTGGGAAAGGAAGCAGCATAGACCTTCTTAGTTTCTTTGATTCCTTATTGGGCGGCTTGTCAACACTGCCCATGTTGCCCAAGCGCCTGAACACAGAGTCAGACACAAGGCTCTAGGCCGATGAGTAGCTCTGTGAACCAATGAAAGGCAATCGATAGGTACCGCATACTTGCAGGCCATCCAGGTAGACGGCACAGAGCAGGAGACTGGTGGACTCCAGGATAAGGCAGAGCAAGCCCATAAAAAGATGTAGCGCCTTCTTCCATCGAGAGATCCCGTTAACTCATCGTCCACCAAACGAGCATGCAAGGAAAAGCCCTCCGACTTGGAGTCATCAAAGCGGGGTTGACCATCAGAATCCCCGCTGACCGTCCGAGGTCCATCAGGGGTGATAAGTGACCGACAGCTGATGGGGAAGACCCAAGGCCGGGTGGGCGTCCTTAGTCGGAGCGCCAGCTTTGAGTTGTTTCAGTGGCATCTCCTCCCGAATCAGTGGAGAGGCCGGGGGAAGCCGAGTCAGGACCTGACAGGTCAGCTCCTACTGAGGTGAAGACGGCATCAGCCTCTGTGACAAAAGCCATATGATGGCCTGGGTTGAAGAGAGAATAGGCTTCATCACAGTGAACACAAGGTGCTGCCAGATGAAGTCTTTGTAGCATTGACGCAACCTGTGCCAAAGCCTCTCCTCACCAGTGGACGAAGAACAGCAGCAACACTGCTTCCCCAAGTGCTGAGCGTGGGAGCGCCAATGCGGGCTGCTCAACTCAGGAGCCAGGGAGTGGGACCAAGACCTTGACCATCGGGGTGACCAACAGCGGGCCTCTGAGGGGGCCGTCGAGAACCCGGGCACCTCCTGGTCCAGAAGCTCTTGGGTAAGAGGCGGCAGATCAGCTGACTGATCCGTCCCACCCCGAGTCAAAGGCAGGACTGGAGTACTGGATAACAAGATATCGGCCTCTTTGGGCAACAACTGGTCGTCCAGCTTGAGAAATATCTCGGCCAGAAGATCGACCTATGTCTCAACCAATTGGCTTGACGGGAAGACCATAGGGCTGGCAGCCTCGGCTGAGGAATCGACCGAAGTCGGAACCTCCGGAGAAGTGCAGGAATCGGCAGTCTGAGAGAGCTCCAATCCCACAATCGACAGGCGAGACCATTTCTTTGTCTCCTTTTTAGATTTCGATTTGTTCTTAGAGGAGGGACCCTGCCCAAGAGTGGGAAGGGCCTCGCACAAATCTTTGAATGCCCCTGTAAAGGAGGCACCCAAGGAGAGTGGAAAAAAGGTCGAAGCTGAGGAAGCATGAGCTGCGGCCTGAGAGGCGGCCTCCTCGAACAAAGTTGTTCAGCAGACCCTACAGCCATGGAGACCACCCAAAGGGCGACCCTGGATTTGACCGGCGAGTCCTGATCGTCCAGACGACCCAAGAACAGGAGAGCATGATGATCCTCCAAAGTGGATGGGTGGAAAGTGCGGCAAATGCCGCAAGCCTAGGGATCGTGCTCGTGGCCCAGGCAGTAAACGTGTGTGGATCCGTCCAGGACATCTGCCTGCAGGCACATTTCTGGAATCTTGGAGCAGACCCTGCATCATCCATGTCAACGGCGAGAAGAAGAGCCTGAAGACAAAGTTTTACTGAAAATCCAAAGATACAATGCAAATGGCCTTTTCAGCGCAAGAGTGGTAAGGAAGGAACCTTCTTCTTCCAACAGAAAGGAAGATCTGATGTCACAGGGTGGTGCAGAGGTGTTAGCACCCAGGTGGGTGGGAGAAGCCAGCTTGAAGACATTCCGGCAAGCCTTAAAGGGGAAAGGACACTGCCAGAAGTGTGGACTGAACACCATATCCATGTCCCTAGAACCTTTCACTTTAATTCTAAGCCAAATAACCTCCTTACTAGAGCAAATTGTTTACCTCAAGCTTTTAAAAATAACCTTCCTGGCTCACTCACCTTTGCCTCACTCTCAGTACCTTAATGTTATGGCTTCTGATGTGCTGGTCTGGCTGGGGTTCCAGAGGGTGAAGTGACTGGAGAGGTGACAGCTATGGTTTGGTGACTGCAGTTCCAAAAAAACATGGAGATCTCCTTCATGTTCTTTTTATAATATCCACTTTGTCCCCCCACTCCACAAAAAGAGATTACTGTGCCCAACCCCCGGGCAAGCTTCTGTCCCCAAGTATGGCAGCAGCACCTCCCCATTAAGAACTGTGCCCCAAGAGGCAAACTGTAAATACTAATAACAAAAACACTTGCTCTCTGAGGAAGTCTGCAAATATTACAGTGCTTTATATATAATTTGTCTGTGATTAGTGGATTTTTGCTCTGTTTCCATATTTTACATGTCTTTGGAAGCATTTAAATAAAGTATCTTAATGTTTCAAAGTACCTCAAAATGCAAGGCTTTTTTTCATGTTTCTTTAACTGAGCCTGCACCTGGTTCAGATATGCTATGCTGGAGTTATTTCTGTCCCGCACTATAAATACTACTTAACGTATCAGACCTCCTTGATCCAGAGAGAGAAGTGGGTCCCCTGATCTCCCTCACCGGATCCTGGCCCATCTTGGTTCCCCATCCCCTTTATCCTGGCCTGCCTTGCTGCCTGGTGAGAGGACTGCAGTTCAGTGTTGGTAAAACACTTTTCTTCCCAGTCCGTCATTGTGTACAAGCAAAAAAATTCCCAGCAGCCTCAGTTCTTCCTAGTGACCTGAGGTGGTGGTGCCTGGCTGACCTAAAGAAAGCCCTGGGGTTATCCTCCACCTTGCAGCCAGGGACTAAGGCGGGCTACGATGGGGGAGTTGGGCTACTCCTCTCTCTCAAGGGATGGGGGGTTATGGTACGTTTAGTAGTATCTGCAGTTTGCCCATAGGGGCCCAGGAGTTATTGGGAGGGGTGGTGGTGCTGCTATACTCAGGGGAAGAAGGAGGCTTGCTGGGGGCAGTCTGACATCTCCCTTTGTGGAGTGAGTGATGCGTGGATAACAACAAAAATTACTTACCATAGTAATACTGTTTCTTCCAGGGGATCCCTCAGTACATTTGACTAATGCAGCTATGCCAGCTAGGTTCAGCTGCCCTGGAGGTAGACTTTATACCAATGATAAAAAAAATTAGCCAATCAGACTGCAGTAAGAGAGTGCTGCCTGTAGGTGCTGCTGTAAGCCAGTCATATTCATTTTGTAGCCTGAGAGGCAAAAGGCCCCAAAACCTAACTCTAATCTAGTACTACAGGAAAAAATGACGAAGAACAAAGACAAATAGGAAATTGCCTATAGGCAAACTACATACACCATGTTGCTCTGTAGAAAATTACACCTATTAAGGCTTTTCAGTAAGAAATGTGGCCTGTGGTATGGACTGCAGAACTATTTTCAGTCAGGTTATTGGTGGGGTGTCAGTGGAGGTCAAGCATACTGACGGATCCCCTGGAAGAAAGTACAGTTACATAAGAACTTACCGTAACAGCAGATCTTCGAGAGAGGCTCTTGCAGTAGGTAATTAAATATAGGACTGACCTGGCAGGCGTCAGGACCCCAAGAAAAATATTTTAGCTAGCAGTCTCTGGCGGGGGACCACCCCACGTCAGGTGACCGACGTCATGCAACGTCAGTATAAAGGGGCGGTCCCCCATGCCTGCTTTCCAGTTCTTTCCCGCCAAGGGCCAAAAAAGGCAAGACGAGAGAGAAGCAGATATTTCCCTTCCTTGAAAAGAAGCTGCAAAAGTTAAGGGGGATGGAGGGCAGGAAGGCATTACCTACTGCAAGAGCCTCTCTCGAAGATCTACTGGTATGGTAAGTTCTTGCGTAACTGTACTATCTTACTTCAAGAGTGCTGTTGCAGTACGTAAATACATACAGAACTGAATCCCAAGCAGTCTGGAAAAAGAATAAGCAGTCGGGAGAAGGAAAACGATCCAACTATTGGAACCTCCGGCTGAACAGGTCTTATGAAAGAAGACCTTGGAGTACAGTCAACCCGAAGCCTGTTCTACGGCGAAAAACAATATCCAAACTGCAGTATTTCATAAAGGCATGGACAGAAGTCCAAGTTGCGGCTGCACAGAAGTCTGTCGCTGACACATTCTTGAAACAAGCCAAAGAGGCAGCTACTCCTCTGGTGGAGTGACCTCTGACTTGACCCTGCAGGGTCATGTTGTACTTGTCGTAACAGAAAGTGATAACATGAGCCTACCATTTACATAGGCATTGCTTGGAGACTGCAGTGTCCTCTCTTTTGTGAGAAAAAGAGACAAAAGGTGATCAGATCTCCCGAGATCCTTAGTCCTAGTGGTATAGTATCTCAGTAGTCTATGAACATCCAAAGTATGCAACAGGTACTCCCCTTGATTGGAGTATTGCATAAAGAAAGCAGGTAGCTAAATGGATTGATTCAGCGTAGCTTCCGCTACCACCTTGGGGAAAAACGCAGGGTTGGTGCGCAGAGCCACACGTCCCTTCTGAAAAAATCAGATACGGGATTGTGCACATTTTATTTATTTATTTAGCTTCTGTTAACCGGGTAAGTGCGCTAGCCATAAAATGACTATTTTCAGGCACGACCCAGGAGAGTACAGACATGCAGAAACTTAACAGGATAACAAATTATAAGTGCTTTAGATACAATGAGTTAAAGAGGACACAATTTATCAGAACATACAAAGTAAAGCGCTTTACATACAATGTGTTAAAGTGGATACAATTTATCAGAGACACACAAAGTAGATATTCATAAGTTCATAGGTGCCTACATATGCAATGAACAGAGAGGACCGCGGACATAAATTATCAGGTGACATTTCATATGAACAGAACAAGGTACACAAAAACAGGTAATACAAAAGGAAGAAATATCAAGGCCTAAAGCTCGGAAATCCGTCGAGCTGAGGTAATGGCCACTAGGAAGAGTGTCTTCCAAGAGAGGAACTTCAAATCTGCTAAGGCTGCCGGCTCGAAAGGAGGCACAGTATGCTTTTCGAGAACAAAATTCAGATCCCAAGGTGGAGCAGGAATTCGGATGGGGGGTCTCAAATGGAGAACCCCTCTGAGAAATGTCTTAAGAGACTTCCAACTGAGCAAAAGTCCTGTCTCCATAGGGGACATGGTAGGCCGAAACTGCTGCCATGTGGACCTTCAAAGAGGAATGGCTGAGACCCAGATCAAAGACATGACGCATGTAGTCCAGGACTCTTTCAACTGGGCAAGAGAAAGGCTCAAAGTCCTTTGATGAGGCCCAAATAGAAAACCGTTTCCACTTCATGGCGTAGGTGGACCTGATGGAAGGCTTTCTGGCCTCCACCAGAATATCTGCTACGAGCAGAGAAACCCCGAACCGGGCTTGAGCTATGTCTGCAGGAGCCATGCATGCAACTAAAGGGATTTGAGACCTGGATAAACAAGGGTCCTCTGATCCTGGGTCAACAAGCGTTGTGACAGAGGAAAAGAAAACAGAGGTTCCTCTGAAAATTGTTGCAGAAGAGGACCAAACATGCCTGGGCCAGAATGGAGCAATGAGGATCATCCGGGCTCCTTCTGTTCTGAGCTTGTGCATGACCCTCGGAATTAAGGGAATTAGAGGGAAGGCATAAACTAATCTGTTCCTCCAGTCAAGAGACAGAGCATTCCATCAGAAAATGTCTCACCTTGGAGCGAGCGAGCAGAAGGTTCTGCGTTCTGAGGAGACGCAAACAGGTCTACCTGAGGAATTTCCAAAAGCAGGAAGATGTCGTCAACTACCTCTTGAACCAGTTCCCATTTGTGGGCTCTGGCAGAAGACCGACTGAGGTGGTCTGCCAACGTGTTTTCTATTCCTGGAACGTGCACTGCCATCAGGTGAAGGTTGTGCTGGATAGCCCAACTCCAAATTCTCATTGCTTCCCTGCACAGTTCCTCCCTGCCTGTTGATGTACCAGACCACACACACGTCCGTCTAGATGGTTAGATGACCGGGAAGAATGGAGGAGTACAGGGCCTGGAGGGCATACAGGACTGCTCTGAGTTTGAGCATATTTATGTGCAGATTCTGCTCGAGCCGCGACCAGCTGCTCAGAGTCTTGTGAAACCCTAAATGGGCTCCCCAGCCCTCTCCTGAGGCATCTGTTTTCAATGTCTGGGGGGGGGGGGGCGCGGAGTTCGAGACTGAAGTGAACACTCAGAGAAAGGTTCTCTGGAACCATCCACCATTGCAAGTCCCTGACCATGGGATAGAGACTTGAACCTCCTGGTCTAGGTTGTCCAGTGTTTCGTCCCATTGAAACCGAAACATCCATTGAGAGATCCTCATATGGAGCCGAACGCATGGGACTGTCGTGAGAGCAGCCGCCATTAGCCTGAGGAGGCGAAGGACTGACCTTGCACTGACCCTTCTGCGACAGGACAGCAGACACGCCTGAGTCTGTAGGGTGTCCACCCTGTCCGAAGGCAGAAAGGCTTTGCCGATGGTCATGTCCAGGATCACCCCTATGAACTGGAGTCTTTGGCAAGTGACCAAATGGGACTTTGCCTGGTTGATTATGGTACCCAAGCTGGTGAAAACCTGCAGGGTGAGGGAAAGAGAGTGTAGGAGCTCCTCCCTGGATGGAGCCACTAGGAGCCAATCGTCCAGGTACGGGAATACCTGCACTCCCAAGGTACGCAGGTGGGCCACTACCACAGATAGGCATTTGGTAAATACTTGGAGGGGGCCGAGGAAAGACCGAATGGGAGGGCCTTGAATTGGTAGTGGTCCTCCTGAAAACAAAACCGAAGGAATTTGAGGTGGGAAAGGCGAATGGGGATGTGCAGGTAGGCATCCTGCATATCCAAAGCGCACAGCCACAGTCCCAGCCAAAGAAGAAGCAGAAGGCTCTGCTGGGACGGCATTCTGAAGCATTTTTTTGCTCCTCGAACATGTTCAGGGAGCTGAGGTCTAAGATAGGTCTCACATCTCCCAATTTCTTTGGAACTAGAAAGAAATGGGAATAGTAACCTGTCCCCCAAAGGTAGTTGGGAACTGGCTCTATCGCTGCCTTCAAGAGAAGGGAGGAGATTTCTTCGGGACCAGAGGAAGATGTTCCAGGGAGTAAGACGACTTTGGGAGTGACCTTCAGGGCAGTTTCTGGAGAAACTTAAGGAGTGTCCTGCTGCGATCAGCTGGAGCACCCAAGCATCTAATGTCATCCTCTCCCAACCCAGTAGACGGAAGGAGAACCTCCCTCCTACTGGTTCCTCTGGTATGTCCAGAAGCCGCGGGGGAGGCGAGAAGTCAGGAGGTCTGGGGCAGCGCAGTGGCCGAGGCTCCAGCAGCCTTTTTGGGAGGCGGAGTCTTAGTTGCTGGAGGGGCTCGATGCTTGTCGGCCCGCTTGCCCTGTGGTTTAGCTTTTTGCCTATTAGGTCGATGAAAAGGGTGTCGCTGTCCCTGAGGGGGGTCTGTACAGAGAGAATCCATGGACTTAAGTACAGAGCCCTTCTCTTGCAAATTGGTTATGATGTCCTTGACATCACCACCAAGCAGCACCGAACCCCTGAAGGGCACATCCTGAATAGTGAATTGCACTTCAGGGACCAAACCTGACATCCGGGCCCAGGCATGAGGCCTAACACCTACGGCAAAAGCCGAACTCCGTCCAGCTGTGTCCACTGCATCGTAAGTGGCACGAAGCATGTGCCGACTGGCCGAACAAGCAGACTGGACAAGGTCAGCCACTTCCTATTTCGTCTGAGACTCTGGAAGGGAGTCCAATTTAGATTCCACCTGACTCAGGATGGTCTGCTGGTAGTCCCCCATATGTGCAACATAATTCAGGGCCCTAACACACAGGGTAGAAGACGCATAAACCTTCTTCCCATACTGGTCCAGAAGCAGAGACTCCTTGTCAGGCAGAGACAAGCTGAGATGTTTGGGGAGCAGCCGTGAGCGGTGCTAATCACGACTGAGTCCGCCTTAGGGTGTATATTCAGAGAATCTACTCCCTCGGGAGCCTGATATAGCCTATCTGCCTTCCTCAGAAGGGGGGCTAAAGTGGATGGTTGTTTCCAAATAGTGGAAACAAGATCTGTGAGAGGCTCTATTCAGGGTGGAATCAATGCAGGAGCGGTCTCAGGCAGATCCAAGTGGGCAGTGAGTTTTTTTACGCTGTGGATCTGGCTCCAGAGATTGCCAGGAGTCTCCCGTCTCCGGCGCAGGGGATCCTGTGCAGGGTCTGGCACCGGTAGACGACTCTCCACCTCCCTGGTGAGCTGAGCCTTGGCCTCGGCCCAGAAGGCAGCCAGAGTCTCCTTCAAGTCCACCGGCGGCTGTGGTGTGGGCAGCGGTGGAGGAGGGGGGGATACGGATATTAGGGATATCAGTATGGCGAGTATCCATAACCCAAAGGTGGAAAGCCTGGCATCGGGTATTGAGGCGCTGGGTACTGCGGCACCGGATAGTGTGGTACCGGGTAAGTCGGCACCGGATTTAGCGATGTCTGATAACCGGGTGCTAGGGACTCTGACGGAGCAGAGGGTCCTGGCAAAGGCCCAGCAGGAGGGCCAGGTAAGGGTGGCCCCATGGGCGTTGGGCCGGGTGTGACAGCGTCATCCAGAAGAATAATAATAATCAGCATTTATATAGTGCTTTTCATACACAGTATCCCAAAGCGCTTTACAAACAATGCTAGACTGGTAGTGAAGTGACTGAATGTGTGGTGGCAGCCATATCACACATCATCACCCACACACAGCCTGGATAATTGCATAAACCAGTTTATGGGAAGGGGAATGTTGGACAGGACACCGGGAATGTTCCCCTGCTCTTTGCAAAGAGTGCCCTGGGTTCTTTTACTTCCACCTAGACACCCACCAGGACAACACGAGGATTGGAAGAAGGGACCTCAGTTTTACGTCTTATCCAAAGAACGGCACACCCCAGCAGTACAGCACCCCACAATACTGCACTTGGATGCCAGCGATTTTTAGGTGCAAGTCCAACCCCAGTGTGGGACGAGAACCCACGACCTTCAGGTCCAGAGGTGCATGTGCTACCAACTGAGCCACGCTGACACCGGATTTGGTGGAAGAGGGATGTCGGCTTGCGTCGGATAGGCCGGTGTCAGGTCCAGCGCTAGGAGGTCTGGCCCAGTAGGAGGGAGCCCTAATGTCAGCGTATCCAGCTCCTGCATGACAATCGGGGATGGAGGATTGGAATCCCCGTGGTCCAGCAGAGGAGACGCAGAAGCCTCAGAGGGCAATGGCAAGCATTGCAGAGAGCCTGGGACGTTGGACCGGTTGATGGGGTCCGATGCAGGCTCTTTAGCTGGGCGGTCGTCAGAGGGGCTGACGTCCAACTCATCAGCTGGATCCGGGCTGGCGCAGGAGGAGCCTGCATCCAACTTATCAGAACCCTTACCCAAAGCAGGCCTCAATGGAGAAGCACCCTTTTCGGGCGAATGAACCCGAAGGATCCTGCAGCTTACCAATCTTGTCCGGGAGGACATCAATGGTACCGGCATCCGACTTAGCGGACCCGCTTGACCCAGAGGGCCTCATGGCAGCGGCCTTCCTGGGAGCAGAGGCCTCCTTTACCCCTGAGGTATCCGAGCACGAGCCCGATGGGCGGGATGACACCTTCTTGGACACCGCCAAGACGGTAGTCGAGGAGCAGTCCCCCGGAGGGGATGTTACCTTTAATACCGCAACCCCAGCCAGAGTCACGGAGGCCGTGGAGGTCGAGTCCTGGTCCTGGTGCTTGTCTTCCTTTTTCTTGTGGCCTTCGGGGGAAGTGTAAGCCTGCCTCAACTTTTTCAACTCCTTCTCCATGGAAGCCATCTTTTTCTTCATAGTATGGGCCTCCAAGGACTGCTGCCTCAGTTTTCAGGTGGCCAAACTGAATTTTTGGCAGTGCTGGCACTTCTCTACAGGATGGTCTGGGCCTAGGCAGAAGAGGCACAGGGAGTGTCCGTCCTTATGCGGCAGCTGGGAACCGCAGGAGTCACACTTGTTTTTATGCGATTCGGAAGGCGTCGGGGACGACATACACAGAGAATGTTAAACAAAAAAGTGAACAAATTAGTCGAAAAGTTTGAAAACTAACCAATGAAAGACTGACAAGCGATGAACTCTGCCATGAGGAACTTTCACAAGTTGATGGCGGGAAAGAACTGGAAGGCAGGCGTGGGAGACCACCACTTTATACTGACGTCACATGACGTCAGTCACCTGACGTGGGGCGTCCCACGCTTTAGAAACTGCTAGATAGAAATTTTTCCCTGGGGTCCCGACGCCTGCCGGATAAGTCCTATACAGTATGTAATTACCTACTGCAAGAACCCTCTCGTAGTAAGATACAATATTACCACGGTAAGTAATTTTCCTTCTCACCCCAGGAATCCCTCAGTATGCTTGACTAATGCAGATTACAAATCAGTGTAGTTGGGAGGAGGTAACAGAACCTACTTTGGGAAAAGGTTCTGCAGGACTGTAGTGCCAAATCTGGCATCTGATCCAGACTGTATGTCCAGGCAGTATTCTTAGTGAAGATGAATAGTATCTTCCAAGTAGCTGCTTTGTAGATGTCGAGCAGGTGAATATCTCTTGTTGCTGCCACTGAGGCTGTGGTGCCCCTAGTGGAGTGGGCCCTGAGACCTTGAGGTGGCTGTCTGCCAGTGTTACTGCAGCAGAATCGGATGCAAGAGACTATCCAGCAAGATATAGTTCTCGTAGAGGCTGGCCCGCCTTTTCCCACCTCACCATAAGTAAGAAAAACTTGAGTGTAAGAGGAACTGAGCTGCTTGGTATGCTCCAGGTAGAAGGTCATTGCCCCTCTTCACATCCAGGCTGTGGAGCCTGTGCTGTCTAGGAGTGGATTTGTATGTGAAAAAGACAGAGTGTTATAGATTGATTAAGGTGAAATTCAGACATTACCTTGGGGAGAACTTTCCTGTTGGTCCTGAAAACGATGTTATCCCTGTGGGAAATAATGTAGTTTGGTTCGGGTCGAAGGGCTTGCAGGCTACTCTGAAATCCTTCTGGCTGAAGTAATTGCCACTAGGAATACAGTTTTCCAGATGACATACTGTATTTTAAGTCTGCAGTTGCCATGGGTTCAAATGAGAACTCCATCAACTTTGCTATACACCGCTTCAAATCCCTGAAAGGGATTGGTTCCCTACGTGGGGGCTGAAGGTGGAGCAGGCCTTTGAAAAAATTCTTGAAAATGGAATGAGAAATATTAGTCTTTTCTTTCCTTACAGAAATGTAGGCCGAAATGGCTTTCAGGTGGACTTTCACAGTTGAGGCCCTAATGCCCGATGTTTGTAAGTGTACCAAGAAGTCCAGTATGGAATACAGACTAGCTTACAGTGGGTCAATCTACCTGTCTTTACACCAGAAAGAGAATCTCTTCCATTTGGAAGAATAGGTCTTTTTTGTACTTGGCTTCTTGGCAAGTCGAAGGATTCTAAGGCCCTGCTCTGAATACTGAGAGTCTGGGAACTTTAGCTCTTCAAGTACCAGGCTTCGAGACGAACATACTCTATGCTTCGAGCACAGCTGCCCGGTGGTTGTTAAAAAACTATTTGTTTATCTGCTGATAGTGTACACTCTTTACTGCCGAATCCAACGACTGTTCCATCTGTATTTTACCTCTGCTGTGCACTGCCGAATCCAAAGACTGTATTTTTGCTGAGTTATATTTCCTGCCTAATTCTACTGCCCTCCTGTAACTCTCTCTGTCCCCTGCTCTCGGGGCCTGAACTCCCCCACTCGCTCGATTACCTGCCTAAATCCTTTTTCCTCTTGCTTCCTCTGACCTCACATTGTAGTACATCCACGTCAGCCTTCCTCGCAGCTCCTTTCTCTCTTCCCCCTCCACAAACTATGCCTTCCTTCCCTACTATCCCCTGCCTCCCTCGCCTCCTTTTTGCCCTCACCCCATTGCTCCAGCTCCCTCCATCCTGCTTTCCATCCCCCCCACATAGCTATAAGCATAATCTCTGCTATAGCCACACTTGCACCACACTACCTGATAACTTTCCCACCCCTACGGCTCACCTCACCACACTGTGCCCACACCTTCATACCAGGGTGCAGTGTGCCCAGCTATCACCACAGCTCACTACGCTCTTGTTTTGCACGCACAAAACTTCTGCAAACAAACCCTCCTCAATCAAGTACCACAAGTTTCTCCCTCAGGGAACTGCGCCTGGCCACCCTGAAACTCCTTCTCCTACTCCTGCTATTGTCTGTAAACATTCATTCCAACCCTGGCCCTCGGGCTGCCATCAACTCCACCCAAACCAAGCACCTTGGCACTCTCTCCATTATCTGCCTGAACATTTACAGCTTATTATCTAAATTTGATCAACTACAAGCCTTCACAAATGCTCACCAGCCTGTTTTCCGGGCAGTAGTAGAAACCTGGCTCACCCCCTTGGTTCCTGATCATACAATCTGCATCCCTGGCTACACTATCTTTAGGCTTGACCGAAAATCAAAATGAGGAGGGAGTTGCGCCCTTTACCTAAAAGACAACCTGATGGGGCACACTGCCCACACTGACCTACCAACACCAAATGCCCAGCTACTGCATATCAAAATCCTGCTTGGAGCTCAGCACAAAGCCCTCTCGATCATCATCGTTTATATCCCACCAAAAGAACAAGGACCAGGCCTCCATGCAGTACTGGAGTACATCAAATCACTCCCACCCAACTCCGAAGTCATCACACTGAGTGATTTCAACACAAACTGGTTGGGACCTGATGCTGGCGACACCAGGGACATGGTCACATCAGCAAACCTCACACAGATATTGAACTCCACAACTAGAATGAACTACAAAACCGGCACCAGCACTTTACTGGACTGGATCCTGACTACTCACCCCTCCTGAATCACTAGCTTCGCCGTACTGCCTGACTCTCTCAGCGACCACTCCCCTGTCAGCTGCACCTGGTCAAACAAATTCTGGAAATCTCCACCAAAGGTCATCCTGAGCAGAGTCCTACCCCGTGGGAAGCTAACCCACCTAAAATCACACCTACTAAATCAAGACTGGTCCCCCATCAACCTGGCCCCTGATGCAAATACAGCCCTTAATCAATTCATACGCATTTTCAATGAAGCTTGTAACATCTTTGCCCCTGCCAAAAAAGCAAAAAAATTAAACCCCTCTGCAATCCTTGGCTCACGGGTTCCCTCTTAAAGAAGCTGAAACACAGTGACCACCTCTGGGAACTAGCCAGAGAAACAAGAAAACAGACGGACAACCAAAATTTCAAAAGAGCTAGAAATGATTGCACCAAATCCATACACCAACAGAAATCTGAATACTACAAGACTGCACTCGCTGACACCTGGGGAAATGCAAGAGCATTCTGGAATAACATTAAAGATCTTACCGGGAAGGAGTCCAAATCACCCCCTACTGCTATCACAATAAACGGGAATACTATCCTGGACCTAAAAGTCATAGCCAACACCTTTAATGATGCCTTCACCGACCTCAGCAGCATCTTCCCTCCTGACTTTTTCAACGACAGTGACCCCCCTCTTCCCACCCATCAGTCATCATCAAAAAATTGTCTCCCTTTCTACTTCAGAGCAGTAAGCAAATATACCATCAGGAAATACATTTCCAAAGTCATCAAAAACACTAGAGCAAGTGCTGACACACTGGACCTCAAACTTCTGTCCCTCACTCTAGACGAGGTTCTGGGGCCTCTCACCAGGATCTTTAATCTCTCCCTCTCTCTCAGACAATTCCCTGACAAATGAAAGGCAGCTACTGTCATGCCTATCCATAAAGGTGGTGACCGGACCTCCCATGTGAACTACCGACCTATCTCTATCCTGCCACCCCTCTCTAAGGCCCTGGAATGGATAGTAGCAGACCAGATCACTGATCATCTGGACAAGTACAACATCCTTTGCCGGCAGCAACACGGATTTAGACAAGGTCACAGCACTGCCACGGCACTTCTTGAGTTTACGGGAGCCATACACAACTCCCTTGATCAGGGTCGCCTAACCGGAGCTACATTCATCGACCTGTCAAAGGCTTTTGACACTGTCCACCACCGCCTCCTGCTTCATCAGCTACTGAACACTGGCCTCTCCATGGAATCAGTGAAATGGTTCAATAGCTATCTTGACAACAGGTTCCAATGTGTAAAAATATCAGACGTGGTCTCTGACACTAAACAGGTTCGCTCCGGTGTCCCCCAAGGCTCCATCCTGGGCCCATTGCTGTTCAGCCTGTTCCTCAACTCCCTTCCCGACTCCACCTCTCAGCAAGTCATACTCTATGCAGATGACGCAGTGATTCTTGCCTCTCATCACGACCCAAGCCACCTGCAACAAACCCTTCAACACGGCTTCATCTCTGTTGAAAGCTGGTTCAAAGAACATAAGTTAATCCTTAACCAGAAAAAAACCAAGACCATGATTTTCACCAGCCACCAAAACAAGCACAAACACCACCAACTCTCCTTAAACACCTGCCCCTTGGACTCCCTGGAGCAGGCTGACTCCTTCAGATACCTAGGAATCACCTTAGACCCACACCTGTCCTTTGGAACCCATATAACCAATGTCGCTAAAACTGTAAATACTAGACTGGGCTTACTCTACCAGCTTTGTCGGCACCTGACTAAAGAGGCCCTCTTTGCCGCAGTTCAAAGCTCCATCATCTCCCAGATTGACTACGGTCTTGTCATCTATGGCACTGTCACTACCACTGCACTCAGAAGGACTACTACCACCCTAAACAAGGCCTGTCGACTCACCTGTGACCTCTACTCACAAGCTAACTGGCTTCAACTTGGTAACAGAATTCAGTACCAAACCTGTGTGGTTGCTAAGAAAATACAGTTGGGAACTGCCCCTCCCGGGGTCTGTTCACTCCTTCAAACGAAAACCAGCTCCAGAATTACCAGGGGATCAAAGCCACAACTTTTCCGTATCCCTCGCTGCCGCACAGCCATTGGCCAACGTTCATTCGCCTACAGGGCACCCACTTGGTTTAACGGTCTTGCCAATGATACTATCAATGCCACTGGGCTAGGGGCCTTCAAATCCAGGCTCTGAAACACCCTGATCGCTTCCAGCATCTGCGACTGTCATGGACAATGCCTATGCAACTCCACTCCACTACTGCTCTTCCTATATCTAGCTCCTTACATAATGCACTTGCCCTAGCTTGGCCTCTGCCCCATTCGCTCCACAGCACCTGACAATGCCACCTTCCTGGCTGCTTCACCCCACCCCACTCCTTATCCTTACCTACCCCCCCACCTCTCCTCTCTTCCCATTTTCTTACCTCCCGCCTTACCCCTCCCATTTCTTTCTACCACCCCCTTCCCTATTGTCCTCTTACTTTCCACTTTACCCTCTCCCTGTCTGTTCGAAATTAATTTGATATCCTTTACCCTTATTTGTGTAACAAATTTTGTCTATTGTCATGTGATACCTATGTCTTTTTTTTGTTATTCTCTTTTTATTTAATACTCAACAGCATTAACATCAGGTACAGACTTTACATCACATATATTCAGTTCAGCAGTCTCCTTAAATAGATACAGAAAAAGCTTCATGAAATTCATATAGTGCCAGCTGGTACAGTAAAATTATAGATATTTGGTCTATTCACAATATCTAATAATGCAATTATCAGATTACACATGTATATTATATTATATAAATCTGCATTTTTCCAGTTATCCTAGTTCATTTTGTTAATATGTCTCTGAAGGGGCTATATCCCTGGGATGTTGCTAGCCTTCGCAGGGATATTCCAAGATGGTCCACTGATTTTTCCGTAGTTGATTGGGGTATAGGACTCTATTGTAATTTCAGGAAAAGGGGGAAGGGAAGGAAAATCTGGGGTTGTTTCCGTCCTTCAACTAGGGAACAAATGCTGGATCTTTAAATGCATAATAAAAAAGCCACCTGTTCCATCTCGAGTCAAAGACCTCCACACGGTTGTTCAGTTTATAGATTATTTTTTCCATGTGGTAGATTTGCTTTGTTATATTGTGCCAGTCCTCTAGGGATGGGGAAGCAGGGGTTTTCCATAATTTAGTTATAGCCTTTTTCCCGGTCGTCAGAAGAGTAGCTAGTAGATATCTGATATTTTGGTCCTTAATGTCCTTGGGAAAAATTAAAAGAATAAAAAGTTGCGGTGAGAGTTGGAGAGGGAATCCAAAAATCAGTTGAAGTTCGGATTGCAAGGCATGAATAAATGGAGCTATTTTAGAGCAGTTATATATCACATGCGTTAGATGGGCCTTATTTTCACTGCATAGTCGCCAGCAGGATGCTGTGCCATTCTGTTTAAAATGGCTAGAAATCTCAGGTGTATAGAAGTATCTAACTAAAAACTTCCAAGCATACTCTAGCCGTGATACCTATGTCTTGACGTGGAACCTTTGTAAAAGCCCTGGGCTCAAAGGTAATTGTAATCCTAGAATTGAAATAAATAAAAAAAATAAAAATGCTGGGGTATGTTATCACCATCTGAGGCAGAGTCAGGAGACTGGGTTGGGGCAGGAGAATGGGCCATTTGGCTGACAGGGCAAGGAGCAGGGAGTACCTTGGCTGCCTTGCTTAGTCCGGAGTCACCAGAATCATTGTTGCTGGCTGGCTTCTGAGTTTGAGTAGCACCCTGAGAATCAGGGGAAAATGAGGGAAGGCATAATGGAACCTTCCTGTCCAATCTAGAGACAGGGCATCCACTGGCACTGAGCCCAGAGCCAGAGGCCTACGGCAGTACAGTGAATCTCGTAATTGTGTTTGGAGGCGAAGGGGTCCATCTCTGGAGTGCCCCACCTCCTGAAGACTGTAGCCAGCACTTGTTTGTTTAGGGTCTACTCGTGGTGGCCCTGACTGATGTGACTCAGGGAGTCTGCTAGGACATTGTCCTTGCCAGGCAGGTGAATGGCAGTGGACTGCATGTCGAGGGAGTAGGCCAGAGACCAAATCTTCACGACCTCTGTGCAGAGTTTTGAGGATCTAATGCCTCCTTGTTTGGTGATGCAGAACATAGCTGTGGTGTTGTCTCTTCTGATTTGAACAGGCTGGCCTTTTAGCTTGGGAGCAAAGACTTTGATATCCAGGTACACAGCTCTGAGCTTCAGGAGATATATGTGACATCTGGATTCCCTGGGAGGTCACACTCTTCTTCTGGAGTGGTCTGCCAGGTGTGCACCCCACCCTTGGAGGGAAGCATCTGTAGTGAGCGCTCAGGATGGTTCCATTTGCTGAAAAGAGATTCCTTCTCTGAGGTTGTCCATGTCTTTCCACCAGTCCAGGGCTTGTAAGGGGGTCCTTGTGACCGGAACCAACTTTGACAAGAGTCCCTTTCTGAGACCAATGAGCTCTCAGATGGTACTGAATGTCCCTCACCTGAAACCTGGTCCCTGGAACTACTGCTGTAGTAGAGGCCATGTGTCCTAGAAGCCTGAGGAAGTGCCTGGCTGGCCTTTGTTGACCCAGCACAAATTGGTGTGCTAAGGATTGGAGGTTCTACACTCTGTGTAGTGGGAGCAGGGCTTTCCCTTGCTTAGTGTCTAGCTCTGCTCCAATGAACTCCAGAAGTTGGACTGGCTGGAAGTGGAACTTTTCTGAGTTGCTCAGGAAACCCAGGGATTCCAGGGTGTGTTGGGCGAGGTGGAGCAAGTCTGGGACCTTTTGGGGAGACTTGCCCCCATGAGCCTATCGTCCAGATAGGAAAAACAGAGACCTGTTGTCTTCTGAGATGGGCCGCCGCCACTGAGGCGCACTTTGTGATAACTCTGGGAGCTGAAGAAAGGCCAAATGGCAGAGCTGCAAACTGGCAGTGACCAGAGGGCAGTCTGAATCTTAGATACTTTCTGTGAGAGGGTCTGACTGGAATGTGGAAATAAGAGTCTTTGAGGTCTAGGGAAGTTAGCCAGTCTCCCTGCTGCAATGAAGGTATCACCACTGAGAGGGTGCCCATCTTGAATTTAAGACTGAACAGGTGCTTGTTTAGGTACCCAAGATCTAGAATGGATCGCCAGTCCCCATTTTTCTATTGGGTGAGAAAGTATCTGGAATAGAGACCTTTTCCTCATTGGGAAGGGAAAACTCTTTCTGCTGCATTTGCTGATAGGAGAGACTTTACCTCTAACTCCTAAGGAAGCTTTTCTGTGGGTGTTAGGGGTCTGAAGCTCCTGTGGTCATGTTGTGTGGCAAATTTTTTGAACAGCAGAGTGAGGCCTTGGGCCACCACTTCTAGCACCCATTTGCCTGTGGTAATGCATTGCCACTGATGGAGGTAGTGGGTCAGCCTTCCCCCTGCTAGCAGAAGGGAGGCGACCTGAGCCTTCCAATCAGGGGTTTTGTTAGGCCTAGCTTTTGTTGAGCGGGTCGGCCAGTGTGCTGCTGAGCCCATCTACCTCTGCCCCCAAAGAAAGCTCTTATCTGAGAGTAATCCATGAACACAGGCATAGAGTAGAAGGCCCTGGGGTAGTAACCCCTAACTCTGCCCCTCTTCCTCGGGGCTTGTAGAAAGTAGAGGTTTTCTCTTTAACTGCATTACTCTTGATAGGTGGTTTTGTATTCCTCCACCTTTTTCCATGTATGTTTCTGTTTTTTCCCCAAAAAGAGAGTTATTCTCACAGGGGAAATCCATAGCCTTAGTCTGGGTGTCCTGGGAGAGACTGGTGGTTCTCAGCCAGGCAAACCTCCTGAGAGATATGGCCTGGGCCACAGCCCTGGAGGCAGTGTCACTGGTAGCAACACAGGAGAATATGTCACTAAGTCCAAAATGACATTGGACTTGTCAATGCAGACTTTCGTAGAAATCGAAGCCAGTATTCTAGTAACAAGAGCTTTGTTACTTGAATACTGGCTTCGAATTCTACCAAAAGTCTGATTAAAATAGTGAAAAAAGCTTTTAAAATAATGCTCCATAGACCTACATGGAGCACATCCCCACGCTGGTCCTACAGAGACATCACAAAACAAGGCAGCGTGGCGACAGAGCGGCAAGTCAGGAATGGAAGGGATCGAGCAGCTAGCCCCCTCAGGCACAAAATACAATCTCTCCCCTTCCTAAGGGGCAGATCATTATCATTTTAACTTGTATGGAGAAACTCCTATTCAGGTAAGGGAGCCTCCTATTTGTGTTTTAATGCACCAAGAAAGGTGCTCTTTAAGGAAAGTACAGTTACGTAAGAACTTACCATAACAGTAGATCTTCGAGAGAGGCTCTTGCAGTAGGTAATTACATATAGGACTGACGACGGCCAGCGGCAGGACCCCACGGAAAAATTTCTAGCTAGCAGTCCCTGGCGAGGGACCAACTCCACGTCAGGTGACCGGCGTCAGACGACGTCGGTATAAAGAGGCAGTCCCGGACGCCCGCCTTCCAGTTCTTTCCCGCCACAGGCCCGGACGAGAGAGAAGCAGGTATTTCCCTCAATGGAAAAGGAGCTGAAAAAGCCTAGGGGGATGGATGGCGGGAAGGTATTACCTACTGCAAGAGCCTCTATCGAAGATCTACTGTTACAGTAAGTTCTTACATAACTGTACTATCTTACTTTTCGAGAGGGCTCTTGCAGTAGATAATTACATATAGGACAGAATCCCAAGCAGTCTGGAACAAAAGAAAGGCACCGGGAGGAGGTACTACTCCCAGAAGTAGTAAAGAAAACCTTGCAAGCCTCAAGAAAGGAGGCCTTGCAAGACCGCTAACCCGAAGCCTGCTCTACAGTGAGAGGCAATGTCCAAACTGTAATGTTTAGTAAAAGCATGGACGGAAGTCCAAGTGGCGGCAGCACAGATGTCTGCCGCAGACACGTTCTTGAAACAAACCGCAGAGGCTGCTACTCCACGAGTGGAGTGACCTCTGACTTGACCCGGTAGGGTCTTGTTGTACTTGTCATAACAAAGTGATGCAATGGGCCAACCATTTTGATAGGCATTGCTTAGAAACAGCCTTGCCTTCTCTTTTGTGAGCAAAAGGGACGAACAACTGATCAGTCTTTCTGAGATCCTTCGTCCTATCGGTGTAGTATCTCAGAATCCTGTGAACATCCATGGTGTGGAGCAAGTATTCTCCTTGGTTGGAGTACCTTGGCTGCCTTGCTTAGTCCGGAGTCACCAGAATCATTGTTGCTGGCTGGCTTCTGAGTTTGAGTAGCACCCTGAGAATCAGGGGAAAATGAGGGAAGGCATAATGGAACCTTCCTGTCCAATCTAGAGACAGGGCATCCACTGGCACTGAGCCCAGAGCCAGAGGCCTACGGCAGTACAGTGAATCTCGTAATTGTGTTTGGAGGCGAAGGGGTCCATCTGTAGGGACAGAGCGGCAAGTCAGGAAATGGAAGGGATCGAGCAGCTAGCCCCCTCAGGCACAAAATACAATCCCTCCCTCGTCGGAGACGAGCCGAGGATGAGAAGAGGCCCGGTCCGATGGGGACACTGACGTGCGCCGCCCCGAAGGGTCGGGCGTCTTAGCACCTTCTCCCAGGACGTCCGGAGGGAGCCGACGGCCGCTTATGGGAGGCGCCCACTGCAGCCGTGCAGGCTCAGCAAGGTACTAGGGCTGAGCCTCCTCTTTGCCCGGCGTACCCAGCAGGCTTGAACGCGAACCCAACGGGCGGGCCGACGCTTCCTCCAAAGCCTTGGAGGCTGCCGTCAGGCGATCCCCCGGAGGGGACGTCACCTTGCTCGCGGCTCCGGCCGGAGTCGCGGAGGAGGAGGCCTTCTCCCAGTGCCTTTCCTTGTCCTGCTTCTTGTGCCCTTCAGGGGAGGTCGACGCCTGACGAAGCTTCTTCAACTCCTTCTCCATCGCGGACATCTTCTTCTTGAGGAGATGGGCTTCGAGAGACTGCTGGCGTCGTCTGTGGGTGGCCGCGTTGAAATGAAGGCAGTGTGGACACTTGTCGACCGCGTGGTCGGGGCCTAAACAGAAAAGGCAGAGGGAGTGACCGTCTTTGTGAAGCAGTTGGGCGCCGCATGAGTCGCTTATTTTTTGAAGGAGACGACATATACCGACGTTCACCTAACGAAGAAAATACAAAATACTGATACTTTTCGGAAAAACCGACGAAGCAACAGAACTGAGCGATATGAATTTCACTGCGAGGCGCTGCACGAGCTGGCGGGAAAGAACTGGAAGGTGGGCGTCCGGGACCGCCCCTTTATACCGACGTCGTCTGACGCCGGTCACCTGACGTGGGGGCGGTCCCTCGCCTGGGACTGCTAGCTAGAAATTTTTCCGTGGGGTCCTGCCGCCGGCCAGCATCAGTCCTATACGTAATTACCTTCTGCAAGAGCCCTCTCAAAGTAAGATCTCCACTGCCCATTTTGCAGCAAGGGCATTCTTTTTCAACAATGGGGTACTTTTCTGTCGTGCAGTTTCCTACCGATATACAGAATGGGATTTTCTTTACCATCTACAGTATATTCTGATACCTAGACCTACCTCTGATGCATCTATCTGTAACAGAAATTGTTTCTCAGAGCCTGGACTTCTTAAAACAGGGGCTGAAAATAATGCAGCCTTGATGGTCCGAAAGAAAAAAATTACTCACCATAGTAATCTTGTTTTTTCAAAGGGATCACTCATTATGATTAAACTTAATGCAGTCAGCCTCCTGCGTTGAACTGCCCAGAGAAATGGAATGTTATGCAAATTATGGAATTCTCAAGTGGCTCATGCCACTTTCAAACTGCTGCCCTAGCAACTGCTGCACTATGAGTGCTTCAGATTCTTACGGAGCCTAACTGGGTACAAGACCCACTAGCTAAAATTAACAACACTAAAATAACATTTGTTGCCCTTTCGGGTCAAAACATCCTTAACCAACAAACCTAAGAAACTTTAAGACCACTTGGACACCAACTGGTTAAACAAAGCGAGTCTTTACCTTAACCCACATATAAGAAAAGAAAATACCCCAATGCAGGGATGCAGAGCAACTTCTATAGGTTATAGTAGGGGAGGTAGGGAAGGTCTTTAATCATAATGAGTGATCCACTTGAAGAAACAAGATTACTATGGTGAGTAATTTTTTCTTCTAACCCCAGGAATCACTCATTATGATTAAATTTAATGCAGACTACCAAGCAGTACCTTTGGAGGTTGGACAGAGAACCGATTTTTGAAACAGGCTCTGCAGTACTGCTGTACCAAACCTAGCATCGCCTCTGGATTGCAAGTCAAGGCTGTAATGCTTTGTGAAGATGAATACTGTTTTCCATGTAGCTGCTTTACAGATTTCCAGTAGTGGAATTTCTCTTGAAGCTGCCACTGAAGCAGCTGTGCCCCTGGTGTGAGTGTGCTCTCAGGCCCAGAGGTACCTGTTAACCCACCTTACTATAACAAAACTGTATACATGCCACTATCCAGAGAGCAATTGTACGTTTTGTTGCAGCTCTGCCCTTACCAATTTCACCATATGTGAGAAAGAGCTGTGACTGACTTATCCTGTAGGACTTGGTTCTGCCAATGTAGTGGCTAAGTGCCCTTTTGACATCAAGGGAATGGAGTCTCCTTTCTGGAGAACTGGAGTTGTCTGTAAAGAAGACAGGTAGAGTGATAGACTGATTCAACTGAAAATCAGATACCACCTTGGGAAGGAATTTTCTATTAGTCCGAAGGACCACCTTGTCCCTGTGGAATGAGATGTAGTCCACATCTGTGCACAGGGATTGTAATTCACTGATCCTTCTGGCTGAAGTAATGGCAGCCAGGAAAACAGTTTTCTAAGTGACATACTTCAAATCTGCAGTTGCCATAGGTTCGAATGGTGCATCCATGAGTTTAGCAATGCAAACATTTAGATTCCAGGCCGGAACCGGTTCCCTAAGGGGAGGGTATAGAAGATTAAGGCCTTTAAAATATTTTCTAAATACTGAATGAAAGACCACATACCTCTCCTTACCAACTGACAGGTAAGCAGAGACTGAAGCTAAGTGGACCTTGAGGGTGGAAGGCTTCAGACCTAAGGAATGTAAATGTGTAAGGTAATCTAGAAAAATAGCCAAATCAGCCCTGAAAGGGCTCATGCCCTTACCTGTACACCATATAGTAAATCTTTTCCACTTAGAGCAATAGTTCTTAGACTTTGTCACAGTGAGCCTCCCCAAATCCATGGAAAACATTTTGAGCCTCCCCCAAAAACTGAAATGATCTTGGGCCTCCCCAAAGAAAAATAACACACTGTACTTTGTGCAATACACCATGAATAAATTGAAACCCCTTTGAGTACTTGGCTCACATTCAGTTCTTTGTGTTATACTAACGTGGGACCTCTGGAAAAGAGCTCCTGTGCTCAAAGGTGTTATCTGAATAACAAATAAATAAAATAAACAAATATTATTATTCAGCTTATTGTAACCCCCCCCCCCTCCACAGGCCAGCCTACTTGCACCACTATTTTCATTCTTGAACCATTGTTACCCCTTACTGCAGTACATTCATGGGTCAGACTACTTTCTCTGTTTCCTCTCTATATGAAATAACCTTCCTACATACTTTGCCTCTCCATCTCCTTCCCTGCTCCCAAGCAATTTCTCTGGGATTACTTTGCTCCTTCCTGCTATTGCTCTTAACACTTCTGTGCTCAACCCTAGCATTTGGGCTGTTCTACCATCAGTCTACAAATTGATCAATTACCACCACTCATTATTAGTTCATTGTTCATATTTGTTTGCACTATTGCTCACTGTATATTTCTTGATCATTCTGCAGTTACCTTTTGAAATGTATTCACTCCCTACCCTTCCCCGGGTACACCTGAAATGGCCCTTGGCTCATTCACCTTCCCTTGTCACCTATTAGTAAATAAATATATAAAATTCACTTGTTATTATCCTCTTTCAGTTTGCTCCATCTCTTCACACAAAATACATAAAACTCAAAATTTAAATACAGTACTTTTTCAGACTTGCTTGAACCTCCCCTGGAACAGTTTGGGGCCTCCCCAAGGAGGCTGGCCTCACCATTTGAGAACCCCTGACTTAGAGGAATATGTTTTCTTAGTAGAAGGCTTCCTGGAACCCCTAAACACTGTCAGCATCTGCTCTTATAGGTTTAGGTTAGCAAATTCTAAGTCCTCAAGAGCCACGCTTTGAGCCTTGGTGATTTGAGATTGGGGTACAGGATTCTGCCCTGAGAGGAGGTTAACAGGCTGTGCCTCCTGGTGGATTGAGGAACCCATTGACATACACAGTAGGAGAGAGTACCAGTGCTATCTCACCCAATCTGGAACCACCAGTATCATTTTTGTTGGTTGGGACCTCAATTTCAGTAGGGTTCTGAAGATCAAAGGAAAGGGAGGGAATGCGTACAGGAACTTCCCTGTCCAATCCAGGGCCATGGCGTCCAGGGGAATTGTGCCCCTTAGAGGAGGCCTGCAACAGTACATTGGAAGTTGGTAGTTTTCTGTGGAGGCAAAGAGATCCACCTCTGGAATGCCGCATTTCCTGAAAATTGTAAGAAGTACCTGGGTATTCAGGCACCACTCGTGGTGGTCTATACTTACCCTGCTTAGAGAGTCTGTCAGCACCATTGTCTTTCCCCAGAAGGTGTATGGCTGACAAGGATACTTCCATGGAATATACCAGGGACCACAGCCTCATTGCTTCTGGGCACAGCAGATCTGACCTGGTACCGCCTTGCTTGTTGATGTAATACATGGTTGTGATGTTGTCTGTTCTGACTTGCACCATCTTGTTTTGTAGGTAAGGAGCAATTTTTTTTTAGAGCCAGGTAAACAGCCCTGAGCTCCAAGAGATTTACGTGTAACAAAGACTCTTAGGGGAACCATTTGCCACTTGCTGTGTGTTCTAACATGTGTGCCCCCCAATCTAGCAGAGAGACATCTGTTGTGAGGATTACTGAGGGTTGTTCCCGTACAAAAGGTACACCCAACCCGAGGTTGTGCTCGTCCAGCCACCACTGTAAAGCCTGGACTAAGCTTTTTGTAACTGGAACCAGTTTGGACACAGGATCCGTCCTTTGAGACCAATATGGTCTGATATGGAACTGAATATCTCTCACTTGAAACCTGGAGCCCATTACCACTGCAGTGGCAGATGCCATGTGGCCCAATGGCCTGAGAAATTCTCTGGCTGATTTGGATCTCCTGGACACAAAGGATTTTGCAATCTGCAGAATGTTTGCCACCCTGTCTAGTGGCAGGAGGGCTCTGCCCTGTCTGGTGTTTAGTTCTGCTCCAATAAACTCCAGCACCTGAACTGGTACCTGCTGAGATTTCTCTTCGTTTATCAGAAATCTCAGGGACTCCAGAGTAGATTTTGCTAGTGCCAGTGACTGCACTGCATGCTGCACAGACTGTCCTACTATTAACCAGTCGTCCAGGTAGGAAAAGACTGTTACACCTTGTTTTCTCAGAAACTCTACCACCACTGATAGGCACTTTGTAAAAACCCTTGGTGCTGAAGTTAGTCCAAAAGGGAGAGCTGCAAACTGGTAGTGGCCTGAAGCCAGTCTGAATCTCAAGAATTTTCTGTGAGATGGTCTGATAGGAATGTGAAAATAAGCATCCCTTAGATCTAGGGAAGCTAGCCAGTCTCCCTTTTGCAATGAGGGAATGATTATTGCAAGAGTGACCATTTTTAATCTTGGTTTCAAGATGTCCTTGTTCAGAAGTCTTATATCCAAAGTAGGTTGCCAATCCCCGTTTTTTCTTCCTTATGAAGAAGTACCTGGAATAAAAACCTCTGTCCCTGCTAGCAAAGGTTCTTGTTCTCAGCTTTGGAAATGATTTGAAACTGAGTGCCAGGCCCTGGTCACTACTTCCAACACCCACTTGTCTGTGGCGATGGAATGCCAAGCGTGAAGGTAATGAGGCAGTCTGCCACCACTGATGGTCCTGCAATAGGGGATGCAACCTGCACTACCCTGTCAGGGATTCTGTATGGGCTGTGCCTGAACCTGTGGTACACTCTTCTCATGGCTCTCCTATCCCTTCCTCTAAAATAACCTCTGGCCTGTTGCTGAGGCTAAGAGGCCTGAGCATGAAAGAAGGGTTTGGGGTAAAAACCCCTACCTCTGCCTCCCCTACTCTGGGGTCTATAAGAGGTGGAGGGCCTATCCTTGGAATTGCTCCGATAGGTGGATTTATATTCCTCCACCCTCTTCATGTATGCCTCTGTTTTATCCCCAAACAATGAATTGTTCTCTAGGGGGAAAATCCATTGATTTAGCCTGGGTGTCTAAAGTCAGGTTGGTGGCTCTAAGCCACGCAAACTTCTTGAGTGAAACAGACAAAGCCATTAACCTGGATGCAGTATCACTGGCATCCACTGCCATATGAAATTGGTACTTGGTAGCATCAAGTGCAGCCCTTGCAGTATCCTGTAAGTCTACAGCCACTTCACATGGGACCTTATCAGCCAAAGCTAGAACAGTGTTCCATAGAGCTTTTTGGTACTGCCCTGAATATGCCATGTAATTGGCTTGCCTAACTAATAAAGAGGCAGCTATGTACCCTTTCTTTCCCATAGCATCCATTTTTCTTGAATCTTTGTCTGGTGGATGGGTAGCCAAGGGGATTCTGGCCTTGTCACAGGCAGCAGCGTGTACTACTCCATCAGGATCAGGGTGAGTAAACAGAAAATCAGCTGTAGTTCTGTCCAGCTGATATTTTTTGTCAGCTTTATTATCCACACCAGGGACAGAGGTTGGATTTTTAAAAATCTGCACGGCAGCCTTTTTTAAAGATTTATGCATGGGCAGAAGCAGACGTTTTATTGGGGTTAACCTCATCATCTCCAAAAAATCTGTCTCCTCCATATCCTCTGCTGTTTCCTGAAGAGGAAGGTTCAGGGTTTCCACCATGCTCTTAACAAAAGCACAGTGGGAGTAGTATTCCTCAGGACCCCTAGGAGGGGACCCAAATTCTTGCTCAGGGGAGACCTCTGGATCTGTAGGTTCCCCTTGCAAGTCATCCTCCTCCTCCTCCTCCCCAAAAACTTGCAGCAGTTCTTGCCGTGCTGGGACTATAGGAGGAACCGGTGCAGTCAGTGTAGGAACCGGGATTGCACCCTGTAGGGCTTGTAGCACTTGAAGTACCTTAGCAATGCCCTCAGATGAGGGCATAATATTCTTGTCTGCTGGGAGCTCCTTAGCCTTCTTGGCCGGAGGCACAGCGGCCTGTTTTTCGTTACACTTTTTCTTTAATGGGACAGGTTCAGAGCTTGTTTCCAAAGCCCTTTTTGTTTTACCTTGTTCAGATTTATCTGAATATTTGTCAGGATCCTTGGCTTTACCTCCATCCTTTTTATGGGAAGAGAAAGAAGCAGAATTATCCATACCAGAAGCAGAAGCCATATCTTCTAAAATTGTTGACCTTTTCTTTAATGTTTTAGGGCAAAACGTCTCATAAATATCACGATTAGCAAATATATGACTTGTACCCAAACAAATACACACAGTGTGTCTATCTGCTTTTGCTATAAGCTGCCCACAAGACTCACATTTAAAGCCCGTGGGTCCTGTACGTTTTCTAGGTTCATCTAAATGGACCTCTGACATAGACAGACAAAAATATTACTTATGAACATACGAAATTTGCCAGCAGATAAAGGCCTAGAGGTCTATCAAGTCTGCTCGAATGTGCAGCTAGCACCCCTTATTCTGCAGCTGCCCCTCCCTTCCACCCTTCCCCTTCATTAACCCTCCCCCTTGTCCTGTCCCATCCTCGTTTGAAGCAGTCCACTGTTCTACTGCATACCACTTCAGTAGGTAACGCATTCCACCCAGCCACCACCCTCTCTGTAAAAAAAGAATCTCCTCATCTCCCTCCTGAACCTTCCTCGCTCCAGTCTCATATCATGGACCCTGGTGGCCCTCCCCTCCCTTACTTTGAACAGCCCCTCTGTACTCGTCTTGTTTATTCCTTTCATGTATTTAAAGGTTTCAATCATGTCACCCCTGTCTCTCCTCTCCTCTAGTGAGTACATGTTCAACTCCTTCAACCTCCTCTCGTATGATAAGTCCCCCAGCACCTTGATCATCTTTGTCACTCTGCGCTGCACCCCTCCAGTAACTTAATGTCCCTCTTCAGATACGGACGCCAGTACTGCACATTACTTACAATAAACTATTTAAAGCACCTCGGAACCGGAGGATCTTTAAAATAACAACCACTAGCAGTTTCTTTAACCGATCGCTATTCGGTTCCTGAATGAAAAGGGAACCGATAAATACAGTAATTTAACAAAAAATAAAGCGGTCCAAGGAACCAATAGCTAAATATATAAAATAAAAAAAACTGAGGTAAAAACTTCCCAAACAGACGTAGAACCCTCGGTTCCAAGGAACCGTAAGGGAACCGCGAATAGAGACAAAAAACTACTATAATAATGCTAAACTATACTAAACAATGTTTCTAAGGCAGCGATTTTAAATTTAAACTAAGATGAGTACTTATCCACAGATAAACTTTATTCTGAAGACAGTTCAAGGAGAGCTCTCCAGGACGTCCTTACTAGGCAGGCAGAGTAAAGAATCTGAAGCACTCAGAGTACAGCAGTTGCTAGGGCAGCAGTTTGAAATTGGCATGAGCCACTTGAGAATTCCATAATTTGCGTAAAATTCCATTTCTCCAGGCAGTTCAACACAGGAGGCGGACTGCATTAAGTTTAATCATAATGAGTGATTCCTGGGGTTAGAAACCCTTATTCCACTCTGGGGAATCATTTCATATTACTTGGGTACAGTTTTTTCTTGAATTCAGTGAGGGGAGTAGTTAAATAACCATCTCTTTTCTGTTCCAAGAATGAAAACTTCAGCTGGTCAGAAAACTATGCTTTAAAATTTACCAATGTTTTTGAATGTACTTTTTTACAACGTCTGAATGCCTTGAAGTCACGTTGTCTAGTTTTAGACAGGCTCTGAGAAATAAATTTGCTTACAGAAAGTGAATACAAATGTTATGTAAATTAGTACTCCTTTGTATGCCAGTGCTTGTTATACGAATCTGTCTGTACACTGACATAAAGGGATATAATAAGTTTTACAAAAACCGAAATGAAAATAAAAAGGGAGGAGGTGTTGTATTATACATTAATGAACACTTGAAAGCAAACACAATTAAAACTAAAACAAGTAATAATAAGAGCTTATGGGTCAAAAGTTTTCTCCCCCATAGTCCACTAGTAATTGGGCTAATATTGGGCTAATATATTGGTCTCCTAGTTTAACTAATGATGAAAATCAAAGTTTAATAGAAGAAATATCAGAGGTGCACATTGATACTCCCTATATACTGATGGGTGATTTCAATCTTCCAACTGTCAACTGGGACAATTATATATCAGCTTCAAATACTGAAAATATGTTTATGGATACTTTTCTTGAATCTAACCTAGAACAAATAGTTAATAAACCTACCCGTGGTAACAATAACCTTAACATTGTACTCACCAATGTTAATGAGAAAATTGATAATATCAAAATACTTCCTCCTCTGGGTGATAGTGATCATTGCATGGTCAATTATGAATACATAGCAGACTTTCCAAGCACAAATGGCATTACTAAAAATCAAAAACTTTAATAAAGCAAACTATAAAAAATAAATGATTTTTTATCTAAATGGAATTGGGAGACGGAACTAAATAACCTAAATTTATTACAAATTTAGGATTTAATTAATAAAAAATCAATATTTGTCTCTCAAATTGGGTTCCTTATAGAATGAAGTACTGCAACAATAAACGTGTCCCTCTTTGGTGGTCCTCAAAAATTAAGAAACAATTACAAAAAAAAAGAAAACTATATAGAAAATATAAAAAAGTTAATTCCAACAGTCTCCTGGAAAAATACAAAATTGCAGCCAAAAAATTAAAACACATGATTAAATCATCTAAATCTAAAATTGAATTCAACTTAGTTACTAAAGTTAAAGACAACAAAAAACAATTTTATAATTATATTGGTTCCGTGAAAGAAAGAAATCATACAATTGGACCCTTTAACATCAATGATATACCTATTTTAGATGAAACAACTACTGCTACAATTCTAAATGAGACATTTCTAAAAGTTTTCGAAACTAAGGAAGCTGCAAATACGCCTCTTCTAGTAAATAATTCTAGTTTTCCTGTTTTTACAAAAACGGAGGTTGCAAAACAAATAAAATCTTTAAAATCAAACAGCTCTCCTGGTCCTGATGGTATTCCACCCAGATTTTAAAAAAAAATTAGTCATTCAATTTCTGGTCCTCTAGCCATGTTATTTAATTCATCAGAGAAGGTAAAGTTGTTCAGGCTTGGAGGGAGGCCATAGTTACACCTATATATAAGGGTGGATCCAGACATGGCCCTAACAATTATCGGCCCATAAGCCTGACTTCCATCATAGGCAAAATTATGGAAAGATTGCTTAAAGCCCATATTATAGATCATTTAGAAAGAAATAAAATAGTAGATATCTTTCAACACGGTTTTGTGACTGAAAGATCAGTTTTGACCAACCTACATTTTTTTGAACCAGTAAGCGCTGCCTTGGACTTGGGTATTCCGGTAGATGTAATATTTTTGGACTTTTCCAAAGCTTTTGATAAAGTATCACATAAAGTCTTACTACAAGAATTGGTCAAAATTAAGTTGCAGCCTAATATTATAAACTGGATACAGTCATGGTTGGAAAAACAGAACTCAACAGGTATCAGTCAAGGGTCACCTGTCTGCAACGGGTGTGCTGACTAGTGGTGTTCCCCAGAGCTCCGTCCGGGGTCCGATACTGTTTAATATTATGGTCTCTACACTGCCTACTACTGATAAGATATGGGTCACAAAATATGCTGATGACTGTAAAATGGGTAGTTTGGTAAGCACCTTTCATGATAAATGATCCATACAAAATCATTTAAACAACCTATCAAACTGGGCAAAGGCTTATGGTATGTTTTTAATGTTGACAAATGTAAAGTCTTACATTTGGGCAAAAATAACATCCCCTTCAATTATTCCTTAAACAATGTTTATCTAAAAAGTATTTTGGAAGAAAAGGATTTGGATGTCATAATCTCAGATAATTTAACTTTTGAAAAAAATAATATAATTAAAGTTAAAAAATGTAATAAAATAATTGGCTGTATTTTAAGAAATATCAAAAGTAGAGACTCCAAGGTTATTATGCCACTCTACACCAGTCTGGTACGTCCCCACTTGGAATACTGCTCTCAATTTTGTGCACTAACTTCTATAAGGGGTTTAAAACTCGCTGAGGGTGTTCAGCATAAATTCACTAAAAAAGTATCATCTTTACATAGTAATAGTTACGAAGATAGATTAAAAAAACGTAACCTATTTTCTGTAAAATACAGACAAATAAGGGGTGACTTAATATTGGTATATCAAACCTTAAAAAATGATTTAAGAACCACAATTGGACTTACTACTGCCTCCAACGTCAAATCAACTAGGAGTCATGGTTATAAACTCATTGGAGAAAAATGTATATCCACTAGAAGGAGTCTATTTTTCATACAGAGAGTTGTGGGTTTGTGGAATAACTTACCTGTAAGTGTCGTTAATAGTGATAATTTAAATACCTTTAAGCAAAGATTGGATAAACATATGGGAAACAAAAAATTAGATTTCCACCCATAGGACATATGGGTGGTGAGCATACAATGGGCATCCTTACATATGCCTTCATTGCTCGTACACATCTATGAACCTATGAACTATGAACCTATTTGTAATTGCTATGTATTTATATATGTGCCTTTTGCTAATTATTATGTAATATATATTTTTATGTACTCTAATCGCCCATGAAAACAGGTCTTTGGTCCATGGACTTACCATATTAAACAAAACAAAACAATTAGGCAAAGTTGCAAACAAATCTCTGGTAGTAACCAGCCAGACCTAAAAATGACCTGACATGCATCTTTGTTTTAGGGACAGGACTGTTAGCTACAGCTTCTATCTTGGAAATCACTGGCTTTACTTCTCCATTTCCCAAAGTATAACTCAAATATGTGGTTTCCTGCATGTCTAATGTACACTTGATATTAATGGTCAGATCTGCATTTTTGATAAACTTGGTAACTGCTCATAGGTGTTCCAGGTGGCATTTCCAGTCTGGACAGTACACCACATCATCATCCAGGTAAGCAGCACAATAAAATAAGGTTAACAAGATATTTTTGAAGGGAGTAGGGTGTTCTGCAGGTGATGTATTTTGTGCCCCATTTTTGTCAACCAGCATCCAATAGTAGCTAAATGTTCATGAATGAAGCCATCTGTGGGTGACACCATTATTCTGGATAAAGCTACCACACCAAGAAGCTTTGGGGGCAGCTTCAAGTTGATTTTTATTTAAATCTCCAAAACTGGTTAATAAACAAATTAATCATTAATAGTAAAAAGGACTAATTCAAGGGCTGTCCAATGGCCCAGAAGGTGACCCACGTTCAGGAGCCAGCGATCAGGTGGTCAGGCTGGGTAATGTGCTGCTACTGGCAATGCATCACCACAAGGGGAAGGTTGCTGTCATGTTCCTGTGCAGCTGCATCTCGTACTGGTGGTCCAGAGAGCTTGCTCTTTCAGCAAGACTGTGCTGTGTATAAAATGGAGGGCATTAACCCCCCCACCCCCCGATATAGGAATGAATAGGGAAATAAACTGGAATACATGTAGATAGGGTAAACAGGAGATGAATAGGATAGCATGGGGGTATTAGCTGTCTCAGGTCCATGGATGAATAGTCTCCCAGCATATATAACTTTTTTTTTTTTTTTTAAATATGAAGCTCCTTCGTAGAATCAATATAAAGTACATATCTGTTGGATGGTGGTCAACCAACCCATTGTACTGTCCTGTGCCCTTTTATTTTTTTTATTTGATATTGTATCTTGCGTGTAAAAAAGGTTTCTGATGAAAACTGTTTGATATGGAGTGTAATATAATATCTACTTGTAGCCATGATGTGACCCATACGTTCAAGCGTCTTCCTGTACAGTGAGATGTTTGTCTTTATGATTAAACTAAATTATGGAAATTAGTTATTGGTGATACAAGAATAATAACATTCATAAAGAAATACTGTTGATAAATTAGGGAGACAAATACGTTTAGATTTAAATAGATTGTGAAGAACTGATTAATAATATAATTACCAGTGATCCTCATTAAATGGACTAGACCCATGTTTCAAACCACGTAATAACCCGTAGAACCAGTTATTATGGTGTTCCCTAAACTTTTTTCTACCGATCGGTGTCACTCATTTGTAGCATGCCACATGACTGGCTGTCGCTCTGTGTGAGGGCGGGCCGGACACCTAAAAAAAAAAAGGGAGGTTCCGTTTCCAAGGACCATTGATTCTCTGGACTTATGAGTTTGCCTTTCACCATCCTCACAGGAAAGTTATTGTTTCTTACGATTTATCTGGTTAATCCTGCATGTACAAAAAAAAAATCTATCCAGTTGATCCTGCTATTGCTAGGACTTGCTTCCGGCATTGGAGACAGCTTCCTAGATCACAAACTGACGGCAGTAACCGACTACTCTCACTGCAGTCCTGGGAGCCTCACAGTGCAACATAAAAAAGCAAACAAGAAAAAAAGAAAATAATGTCTAACAAGGAGAGAGAGAGAGACTCTGACAGACACAGCTAGCTAGTGGGTGGATATGTCTCTGTCTCTCTCTTTCTCGGAGTACTGCTCGACTTTCTCAAGCTTTAACAGAAAAAACTCCCTGCACCAGTAATTATAAAAAACATCTATGAAACTATGTTATGGATTTTATTACACACCCTCGGTGTGTGATGACCGCATAAACCTCTCTAGCTTCACTCTCGAGGTTTATGGGTCACCACACACCTCAGGTGTATAAAAAAAATCCATAACACAGAGTTGCATAGCCATTATTCTCTATATATTAAATATCAACAAAACAACTATGCAAAAAGCATGAAAAGATTGGGGACACAAGGTCACATCTGGAAACGAGCGGTCCCCGCTCAGAATGCTTATCTGGTAAATCTCTTAAATAAATAAAACAATATGGCAAGATGTAAAGCAACTGTAAACAATGCATTAAACATACAAAAGATCTTTACAGGACATCACAGAAATTAAAGTTTCTGACAGGGTGCACTCTGCCTAGCCCGAGACACGCAGGGAACTTCTCCAACATATATCAGCATTTGGCCACAAGAGAGAGACTATGAGGTTAAAAGAAAAAGACCATGGGCATAAACAATGGAAGGAATAGGGGTTAACATTTAATTTTCATCACTGTTTTGTGAGTATTATATGTAACCTACACAACTCAGCATGACCCAGAAAAAAAAAAGCGATCTGACATCACGGAAGAGGACATCTCCTAGGGGAAGGGGAAACATATTTAAACAAGCATTTGTCCATGCCGAATGTTTGCTTGCTGGCTTTGGCAGTGGTAGTGTAGAAGTTACAGAGCTGCGTAATAGGAATGGCAGTGAAGTATTGAACTGAAGCCAACCCCACCACTACCCTCCAGAGAGTGACAGGCATTGGGGTGTGCGTTTGGGTCATTTTTAGGAATTTTTTCACCAAATTTTCAACATAGCCATTTTAAGACCTCTGCTCATGAATAGTAGTTTTGGGTGAGATGTGAAAAATGACAGCTGTACTACTCATAAGAAGGTGTGGTAAAATGGCAATGTTGAAAATCTGGAGTGAACATATTGAAAGTTCGCAAACTTACGAGCGTGCGTAGGAACTGTACAACGCACGCTCATAAAATAGTCATGTTTTAGAATTTTTTCACCAAATTTTCAAAATAGCAATTTTAAGACCTCAGCTCATGAACAGTGTCACTGTGATTTTCTTAATTTGTCCCGTACATTGATCTTGCACACCGACTGCACTACATGGGCGGAAACACGTTTTGGATGAGATGTGAAAAATGACAGCTGTACTACTCATAAGAATGTGTGGTAAAATGGCAATGTTGAAAATCTGGAGTGAAAATGTCGAAAATTCGCAAACTCACAAACCTGCGTAAGAACTTCATAGCATCGCTAAAGTAAAACAGTCTTTTGGAATTTTGCACCAAATTTTCAACATATGGGTTTTGGGACCCCTTCTCATGAATAATGTCACTGTCATTAGTTATTCGGACCGAGGAAGATTTCGCAGGCACTACGCGGAAATCACCCTTGACCCAACACCATGACAAGTGAGCATCGTCATGAAAGAAAGGTCTAAACATTAGTTGGTAAAAAACTAAAAATCTAGCATGCAATGAAGTTAGAACCCCTATCTAGCCCATTATACAGCTTATTGGCATTTCCTTAGTTCGCATTCGGCTTTGAAAGTGCAGGCGTGTTCCCGGTCCACCAAAGATCATGCGCCGAGGTCCAGAGGAGTATGGGGTGAGGAGTTGGGGGTTTGGGAGGCAGGGTGCAGTGGGTGGGTGCGGGTTGTGGGAGGGTGTGCTGGGAGACTACGTGGGACCGCTTTTATTTCCAGGTTGAAAAAATTAAGACGACAGCAACATTTGCCACACTGGGGTGGGCTCCCAGCGTGGCACAAGGCGTGGGGAGTGTTCAGCCGATGGGGACTGGGCACCCGTCCGGGCCATGACATTTGTTGCCACGCTGGGTGGGCTCCCAGCGTGGCACCTTGTACTGGGGAGTGAAGCTGACGGGGACTGGGCACCCCGTCCAGCGATAGTATGGGGGAGGAAGACATTGAAGCCGACGGGTATTGGGCACCCCTGCGGCTATTAGCTGGCATTTGGGGGGCCTAGCACAAGCTGATGGGGATTGGGCACCCGTGGGCTATCCATACGTGTCGTGCGGGAGGCCGGGGAGTTTCTGTGTGCGTGTGTTTGTGTGTGTAGGGGGAGCTGCGCATGAGCAGGTGATATCTTATCGCTGTTCACTCAAGCGTAGCTCCCCCTTTCAACTGTATGCCACTGCATTTTGGAGCGTGTCATAGACAGCTCCAGAATGCATTGGCTTACAGGGGCCGCGCCTGCCAGCACACTGACTGAATTGGAGGAGGAGGTGACACACCTCCGAAATCTCGGATGATGGCACTATGTTTCTTGCACATGCGTGCAAGCAAACATAAAAATGGGACCATTTGAAACTGGCATTCTGCTAACCCAGATCAGGAAGGAATATATGTTTGAAAGGTGGGTCTTGACATCAGCTACTTGAGAAAAAAAGGATATGTGATGGCCTTAAAGTTTTCTGAAGTTTTTCAAAAGAATTAGGAATAGATAAAAACAGTGAGTAGCTTTAGTGTTAGAAACAGAGTCTGGAATGTTGAAGCATTTAAGTTCAAGATAAACAACATTTGATTAGACAATCGCATGTTGGGGACAAAAATGTGAGAGAAGAGAGACTGCACAGTTATCAGGAACACCAGCATAGCCTCTTAATTACATCAGAAAGTATATGGATTAAAAAATATTCTAGTGTAACCACTGAAACACACTAGATAAAGTAATAGGCAAAGGGCAAGAAACGGTTTCAGACGGAACAGCGATTTGAGAGTTCACTCAAAAAAATGAAAGAAGTATCAGTAAACGGTGTTTGAGAGAGTATTGCAGAGGGACTAGAAGGAAAAGTATGTCTCTTTGCAGATGACACAAAGATCTGCAACAGAGTTGATGCACAAGGTGGGGTGGAAAGGATGAGAAGGGACTTGGCAAGGTTAGAGGAATGGTCAAATGTATGGCAGCTTAGATTCAATGCTAAGAAGTGCAAGGTAATGCACCTGAGAAACAAAAACCCAGGGGAAGAGTACACAATGGGGAGTGAGATACTAACAACAACAAAAATGGAAAGGGACCTGGGGTAGTCATATCAGATGACCTAAAGGTGGGCAAGCAATGTGAGAGGGCAGCAAGGAGGGCTGGGGGATACTGGGATGCATAGGGAGGCATCGCCAGTAGAAAACAGGAAGTTGTTATCCCTCTGTACAGACAGCTGGTGAGACACCATCTGAGTACTGCGTGCAGTTCTGGAGACCCAATCTCAGCAAAGACATAGACAGGATGGAAGCTGTCCAGAGGAGGGCAACTAAAATGGTGCAGGGTCTGCACCGGAAGACATATGAAGACAGACTTAAGGCGCTTTAATATGTATAGCCTCGAGGAAAGGAGGGAGGAGGGACATGATAGAAATTTAAAGTACCTCAAGGGAATCAACAAAGTCCAAGAGGGTAGCATCTTTCAAAAAGAGGTGCAAGAACAAGGGGCACAATTTGATGATGGGGGTGGCTCAGTGGTAATTTAAGGAAGTATTTTTTCACAGAGAGGGTTGTGGATGCATGGAATGGCCTTCTGGAGTAGGTTGTGGAGTCAAAAACAGTGGTGGAATTCAAGCATGCATGGGACAGTCATAAGGCAATTCTAGGGGGTTGGGGTAGGAAGAAGTAGGCTGCTGGTTAACTAGGATCTGCAACTTATCCAGTAGGTAGGGAAATGGGTAGACTGGGTGGGCCAAGCGGTCCTTATCTGCCGTCAGATTGTATGTTTCTATAATACACAATACACAGTGTGTAAACATATAGGAGAAATGATGGAAATTCAGCTTCGTTTTTACTGGCAGAGTGCAGAGTTTGCGTTCGAATTTGATAAGAAATAATGCAAAATTGTCTTAAAGAGGACAGAAAATGATTTCTAATTGGTAGCTGTTTATAATGTTCCTATTTAAAGAAACAATATCCATAAATCAAAATTATCCATATGTAACTGTACCTCAGTAAAAAGGTGATGTGAAAAACTGTATTTTGCATTGCTTTTGTTTTTACAGGCAGCATTCTGTTACAGTTCTCTTAATGGAACCAGTGATCTGGAGTTTCAACTATGTCATAGTTTGAGCAAAGAACTCTAAGCAAGGTTCTCATAGGACAATAGCTCATGTTTAGCATTTTGTTCTCAAACCATGACATAGTAAACGCTCCAAATTACTGGTTCTATGAAAAGAACTGTTCAGAATGTTCATAAAAAGAAAATAATTGAAAACGCAGTTTTTCACATCAGTGTTTAAGGTATGGTTCATCTGGAGGCAAGTTTATCATTTCTCTTACTAGGTACATTACTAACTGCTGCCAACTAGCACAGATTTCATGTCCCTTTTAAGTTTTATCTGCGAAGTTTAGAGTTTGCATACGATTTTAAGGGGTAGAATGCATATATAGTGATGTCTCTCGTCTAAAAATATGTAGTTTTTGTGATTACAGGGTACTGGAAGCCTATGGGCTGTGAGAAACTGGATAACCATTGACAGTTTGCACTTTATCTGGGTTTGAAGGTATTGAAAACATGCAAGTCTATAAATATTTTTTACAGACATATCTATAGAAATTCATCTATCTCACTGTGGCCTCAAGTGCTGTAAATTTGGAATAGTGGGAGTTCACTGTATCTGATTAGTGCATTCAGATAATTATAACTGTGAATTAAGTAAATAGAGAGGATAATGGCTGGGGATCGGGTGATAACCACACTGTAATCACGAGTGGTTGCTAGGGCGACATGGTAAACTTCGGGAGCGCAGCTTAGATGTACAAAAGCAGCTGTCTCCAATTACAGCTTCCAGCTATTTCCAGCAGAAAAGAACTGGTTGCAGAGCAGGAAACAGAAGTCCAGAACTACAGATTTTTTTACTAATTAATCACTTCCGTCTCCGCAGGAGTAGTACCTGTTTGGATTAAGCAAACAGATACTTTATTAGAAGGGGGTCTCATTTAAGTGTAAAAATAAATAGAGTGTTTTTTCTGAGGAAGGGGGCAGCATCACCTTGGTTTTACTGAGAGCAGAGAGTGAATCTAATTGGGGGTGTAGCTTAGCAGCTTAGGTCCTGGTGGGGGACTCAATCATTAGGGGGTAGATGTGGGGGAAAAAGGGGCTAGGGAGGTAAGGTGCCTGCCTGGCGCCACGGCTTGGAGGGACAGGAAGTGAATCCTCAAGATCGAGGGAGCAGCTGCATGAGGGAGGGAGCTGGATGTCACTGTCCACCTAGGGACAAATGACCTGGCTATAAATGGGATCAGAGCGGTGCAAGAGGAGTTTGTGGAGTTGGGGAGGGGCCTTAGACAAGCAGCATGTACGGTAACCTTCTCGGAGATGCTGCCTGTCTATGGCAAGGATGATGCTAGGGTATTCCGCACCATGGGATTCAATGAATGATTGAAAAACTGGTGTGGAGCTCAGGGTTTTGGCTTCACTGGGGAGCCACCTGGAGGGATGCAGACTTATACTGGCACGATGGTCTGCATCTGTCCGGGGGGGGGGGGTCCTGGATCTTAGGTGACAGGTTTAAATGCTTCACTGGCAACCATTTAAACTAGCCAGGGGAGGCACTGAAAGACAGGAAATCAGCCCCCAAAGCGCAGTATTTAGAGAGGTAAACGCCAAGGCAAAGAAGTCAGTAGGGAGCAGGACAGGGATAAATGCAGAAAAAGGTGTTAAGGACAGGGATGGGGCTAAAAGGGGTAAGGCCATAAAAAATAAATGGAACGTGATGAGTACCAATGCCCATACTCTGTGCAACAAGCTCCCTGAACTAGTGGCCTTAATGGAAGAGGGATGTCCGGATATTGTGGCAGTCACTGAAACATGGTACATAGAGAACCATGAGTGGGAAGTCAACATACCAGGATACACAGTCTACAGGAGGGACAGGGTGGGTAAAAGAGGAGGAGGAGTAGCTCTCTATATAAGGGAAGGGATTAAAGCAACAGAACTAAAGAGTAAACAGGAAGTTGATGAGTCACTATGGGTCACCCTGGAGACAGAAAATGGCACCACAATCCGCATGGGGGTTGTGTACAGACCCCCATCTCAGGAGGAGGAAATGGACAAGGAAATGATAGAAGGCATCCTTAAAATGGCAGAAAAATACAGGTTACTCACCTGTAACAGGAGTTCTAGGAATGGTATATGTTGTTCATCCACACTTTCTGGCAGGTTCCTTGCCGCTTTAAATCTTGCCAGAAGGTCTTCAAGCTGGCTCCTCCCACCACCCAGGTGGTAAAACTCGGCCCGCCCCCCATGACGCCCAGATCTAGCTCCGCTGGAAGCCAGGGTTGTGTCGAAGCCGGGGAGGCCGGGTTGGTCGTGTAGATGAACAACATATACCCCATTCCTAGAACTCCTGTTACAGGTGAGTAACCTGTATTTCTAGGGACATGGATATGTTGTTCATCCACACTTTCTGGCAGACACCTAGCAGTTCTCCGGGAGGAGGGAGACAAGGCGCACAACCCCTACTTAGGGATAAAGACTGGAGAACCGAGGCCCCGACCAACATCCCGGCGTGACCCAAGGTCGATGTGGAAGGGGGAGGCCGGTATATGCCTGCTTCCAGGCTGGAGCCCTATGGATATCCTGGACAGGGGTATCCTCGGAAGCAGCCACCGATACAGCGGAAGGGTGGGTAATATGAGCACTTATCCCTCTGGGAGGCTCCATGCCCACCCGCCTATAGCAGAGATCTATGCAGGAGGTGACCCACCCGCTCGTCGTCCGCTTGGCTGCAGGTCTGCCAGGTGCGGCTTCAGCGTAGATGACAAACAGCAGGCGAACCTCTCCCGAACTTCAGCCCTACGCTCCCTGGGAAGGCGAGCGCTAAATTAGGGTCCCACTGTATCCCATATGCGGCCTCCGAGGTGTGAATGGGGTTGAACCCCGGCAGAGACAATACCCGGTTAGGCAAAGACTCTGCCACCGCCTACGGAAGGAACTTCGGGTGGGGCGCAGAACAACCTTGTCCCTGTGGAAGACCAGATAGGGAGATTCAAAGGAGCGCCTGGAACTCTCCCGGCCTTCTGGTTGGCATGGTAGCCCCCAAGAAGGTGTTCTTCCACAACAGGTGGGGAACTCACACCTGTGCAAAGGTTCGAACGGCTTGCCCGTGAGCTAAGCCCATACAAGCGTGAGATCCCACAGAGATGGGGATACGCTCCCCAGAGGGGAGGTGTGATCAAGGCCTTGGAAAGCGCCAGACCACCTTTCCTGCGCCACTGACTACCTTCCGGCCCGCGCCCGGAAGACAGGAGTGGCTAACAGGAGTACTTTGAGGGTCGTCGACCGAAGCCCTTGTTCAAGAAAGAATGGACCACAGGTAGTCCGGAATGCTCGACGAGGAAAAGGAGAGGGGACCAAGCCCTATTCTAACACCAAATGGAGAACTCTTCCATTTGAAGGTGAGCATATCTGGTCGACTCCTGGCAGGACGCCTCAAAAACGTCGAGGACCTTGCCAGAAGACCCAAGGTCTGGCCACTAGCCGCACAGGGACCAGGCCATCAAGTGCAGGGATTGAAGGTCCGGATGGAGTACATTTCCCTAACAACAGAGATCAGGACCGGGCGGGCTGGCAGCCGCCTCGGGAGCCTGGGGCTGAGACTGAGGAGAGCTGGCAAAACCAGTCTGGGGCTACCAGAATCACCTGCGCCTAGTCCCTCTTCGCCTTGCCTGTGGGTCAAGGGAAATGTAGTAGTAAGTAGTAGTAAAAAGTAGTAGTAGTAAAAAATTTTTATTCATACAAAAAATGAATAAGGATATCACCACTGAGCCGAAGCTCCTTCACAGTGAGATCCAGGTGTCATTTCCAGTTACTCTTATAAGTTAACAATATATAACGAAGGAAAACACATATACACTATAATTATACATCAATAAATATAACACAATTCCAAATCATAAAACAAACTAGGACAAGAAGAACATACAAAAAACAATAATTAATTCACAGTATACATTTAATACAAGTTACAATCTACCATCCTAAGATTCAAACTATTTCTCATCATAACTAATATTTTCGATAAGCCATTGTTTAATTTGGTGCAACTGGAAATTTCCCTCAAGGGGTCTAAGCTTCCCAGGCAATTTATTCCATATAGAAGGTCCGATATTAAAAAAATGCTTATCCCCCCAAGCCGTTCTACGACTTGGGACTGCACAGTCCAAGTAATTAGCAGAGCGCAGACCCTCAATAGGTCTTTTATTTTAATGGACTCAGCCATATATTTAGGGACTTTTCCTGAGATACATTTTAACATTAACATAATTGCACTAAAAGCCGCCTTTGAGACAAAGTATGCCAATCTAATTCTTTATAAATATCTACTCTATGTGCCCTCTTTGCAGCTCCCAGTATAAATCTAATTAATTTATTATACATAACATCAAGCTTATATAGTTGCTCTTTAGACATTCCATATATCAAATTGCCATACTCAATATGGGTAGTACAACAACAGTTACAACTAATTTTCTAATTTCCAAAGACATACTATTTCTTACTCTATATAATGACCCCAAGCACTTACCAACTTTAGTCAAGGTACTATCTATATGACTGTCCCATTTAAATTTTGTATCTAAATACACCCCCAGATATTTATAACTAACTTGTTGCAAGATTCTTCCTGAAAATGTTTTAATTTGTAACCCCTCATATTCAGTTTTAGACCCATAACCCCTATGAAACACCATTACCTGAGATTTTTTTTCATTCAAAACCAATTTAGATCTAAGCAAAAATTCCTGTAACTGATCAAAAGCCTGTTGTAATACTATCTGAATAGTTCTCACTGATGTATCAGCAAAATATACAACTGTAACATCAGCATAAAGATGGTATTGTAGCTTTGGTTGTTCAAACCCAAATCATTCATATATAAATTATATAGTATAGGACCAAAATGGATCCTTGTGGGACTCGACACAATCAACTTCAAATCAGATGACCACTCTCTAATAGTCACTTGCTGCAATCTTGAGTCAAGATAATTTGAAACCAATTTATAACCGACTCAGACATACCACAGGTTTTAGTCTGGACAGGAGGATGCCATGGTCCAGCGTGTCAAAGGCCTTAGAAAGGTCAAAAAAATTGCACTGGCATCCCCTGTCCATGCTCTCCATTATATCTCCTGTAACCTTTATAAGGGCAGTGTTTGTTCCATGTTCGGGTCTAAAGCCGGATTGATAACTGTTAAGAATTTCATTATCTTTCAGATATACCTGTAATCGTTTTGCAACTATTTTCTCCAAAATTTTAGAAATTGTTGGTAAAAGAGAAATTGGTCTATAATTTTCTAATAATAACCTAGATCCTGTCTTATAAATTGGCACAATCTTGGCAGTCTTCCAAGTTTGAGGTAACTCCACAGAGAGAAGAAACAAATTAAATAAGTTTGCTAAGGGTACATCAATAATAGGGGCTGCATACTTTAATAAGATATTAGGGATACCATCCATACCTTCTGCTTTATTATTAATTTGAAATAATAAACCCTAACATATCCTCTAGTAATAGAAGCAAACTTAAACTCAGCTTGTATACCAGATTGTACATAAACTCTATCTGTATCATTTACCTGGGAATTTCTCTGTAGAACCTGATTTACATCTCCTCCACTCAACTGTAATTCATTAATACCCATATTTGTAAAAAAGGTATTAAACTCATTAACCACCTTGTTTCCCAAATCCATCTTATTACCATTAATTAGGACATGATTAGGATATCCCAAGCTAAGTCCCTTATGCATCTTATTTATTGTGTTCCAAAATACTCTTGAGTTTTCCATCATTTCTTTAGACAATTTTTTTGTTACAATAGGCCAATCTAGCCTTTCTAATTTCCTTTGTAGATAAATTTCTTAATTGCCTATATTTATGCCAGTCTTGGTCTCTCTTTGCTAATTTAGCTTGTTTCCATGCCTTACATCTGGCTCTTTTAATTTTAAACAAACCTGAATCATACCATGGCGCTTTGTTTGATTTTATCAACCTAGTTTTTATAGGAGCATGTTTATTGCAAATTTGTATTAAATCCTTTTGAAACATATCCCACGCATCCCCCACACTGGGAATTAGTTCTAGTCTCCCCCAGGTATAATTTTCTAATTCCTGCATTATGCATAAATTGAACATAATCAAACTGTTTAAAGACTCCAATTTGTACAACATTCTTAGATGTCTTTCTAGATTTCTGATTTCTAATACAGAAAATTATCTGATGATCTGACATTAAGTCTGGTAGCACCCCACTCTTTATAAACTTTTCTGGATTTGTAGTGAAAATAAGATCTAACATAGTTGAATTACTGGGATTTACTGCATTTAACCTAGTAACATCTTTTATTAGTTGCACCAAATTCAATGTAGTAGCCATATCAATTAGACTATGATGGGCATCTATATTTCCCCAATCAACATTTAAATCCCCAATTATCAAAATTTCATGTGAATTTTGATAATTCTTCAGTACATCCTATATTTCAGAGAAGACCATTAAGCTGCTTTTAGGTGGACAGTAAATGCCAATCAATAAGATGGGTTTAGAATAAGGTACCTTTAATTCTAATGGTAACAATTCTGAATCAGTCCAATTATACAAATCTTGCAATTCCCTAACATCAATCCAATTTTTAACATAAACTAATACTCCTCCTCCTCTTTTGGATCTGTCTTTTCTATATATATAGAAATTTTCCAGGGCTATATCCTTATCTTGAATTTTGTATGCAGCCATGATTCAGTAATTATTAAAATATCAGGCTTATAATAAACCACACTCTCTTAGATACTCAATTTTCTTAAGCAAACTACAAATATTAATATGCACAATTTTCAATCCTTTTTCATTCAACATTTCAAATGTATAATCATGATTCAAATCAGCAACAGGCCCAGGATTTAATTGAACATCCCACTTAACATTAACCCTATAATTACAAACCATTTACCCATTCTAGACATTTTAAAATATAAACATTCCCCTTCACTAAACAATTTCTAGATTTGGCACTATCTAAAACAGCATTATGTCCCCAGCCATAGAAGTTCACTACCCATATACACCCATTTGATCAAAGTTGACTCAATATGGATATTCAATAAAGAGGCATGAATGTCCCTTGCCACCCAATTAGAATATTTCTCTCTCATCATGGTTCCTTATACTCTATTGTCAATCAGGACATTCTATAAAGGATTTTCTATTCTGAGCAGAATTTTCACATACTAAAAACTGGCACCCTACCAGAACAATTCCCCACCATAACATCAACATTGTGAAAATTTAAACCACCCTGTTAATCAAACTTTAATTATAATAAAATAATGAACTACCTCATTATATCAGGGATAATCCTATAAGGTAGAGGAAATCTCAGGTAATCCACTTAGTAAATACTATATAAAACTTGCGCATATAAGCAACCACCCAGAATATATTAAATAAAGAATAGAAAAATAAAACAAATAATAAAACTCAGTATAAAATTAACATTAAATGAAACAAATAACCTACCCAGACTCACATAAAAATATTCAGCTTCCAGTTAGATTAACCCTAAATTTCTAAGTAAATCTCAGCAGAAATACTACTCAAATTTGCTCCTATTGTTACTAATAAAATTTCTAATACCGAGTGGCGCTCGCACTGCAGGCAGCGTGGTTCTTTTATATTGTACTGCCCCCTCCTCCTTGATGAAGTGTGCTCCGTTACACCTGGCCCCTCTCACTAGAGCACAGGAATGCAGGGTCAAAGGGGAGCAAAGGCACAGAAGAAATGAGGTTATACAAAGTGCCCACAGTTTTGACAGATATCAGGCACACAGTTCGAATCCCCCAACAGGCAGCAGCACGCTCCTTTAGGTCTCAGTCTCACAGTCCAGCAAAACAAAACAACAGAAGAAATAATCAGTCTCTCAGATGATAGGAAATGGGGGAGAGGCATAGAAGAGGCCCGGGGTCCACGGCCTCAAAGGCATCCCCTACAGCGAACCGTGCTGAGGGGGCGGGCATGAGACAGTCTCGGCCTCGAATTCTCCCTGGAGGGAAAAACAAAGGTCCACCCGAGGTGTGACCTAGGGGGAGAAAGATCTTGTGCTACCTCCAGCAGGGAGACCCTCATGAGGCGCAGCCCTTGTCCGGCTTAGGGCATCAGCCAAGGTGCTGGAGGCTCTTGCCATCGAAGTGGCTAGGAAACCGCCTCCTGGCTGCGTGAAAAGACCCAATGCGGAGAACCTCCTTACGCAGAGGCAAGGGGCTCATCCGACCCTGGCGGGTTAGGTAGCACATGGTCGTGGTATTGTCCGCCTGGACCTAAACCACTAGACCCCGCACGGATGGAGCGAGCGGTGCGAGCTTAGTGGCCCGCCTGGAGCTCCAGCAGGTAGGAAAGACATCGGGACTCCCGAGAGGACCAGAGGCGGTGCACTCTGTATTCCCCTTGATGGGCACCCCCACCCATCCGAGATGCATCGGTCGGAGAAGACCGTCGACTCGGGGCAGACGAACGGGATGTTCTCCTGCAAATGAGCTGGAACAGTCCGAAGGAGCGCGTTCCCCAACCCCTGGGCTGTCGTCACGGGCTGGTCCAAAGGAACGCAGCGTTGTGACCGCTGGCTGGCCAGTCCCCATTAAGGGGACACATGAACCAGCAGATCCAAACAGACCACGCTGGTGCAGGCCGCCGCAAGGCCCAGGAGGTGCAGAAAGTCCCGGGCAGGGCGCAATTGCCCAGTCAGACCTGACTAGGTGAGGGAGGAAAAACCTCGGCCCTGTCCGCCAGGAGCCGAGCTCAGACTCAAGAGTCGAGCTTCGTCCCGAAGAAAGGATCACCCGCTTAGACACGAGTTCCAACATGGCTCCAATAAAAGGAGACCAGTCTGAGAGCAACCTAGAGGGCCAGAACTCTGGACCTTCCCCTCGCCCTGGAGGGGTTGCAGTCAGGCCGCCATCCAGGTGGGATCACGTCCGGACCCCTCAGTGCCACAGGAATGCTGTGAGCAGAGACCGAAGGGCATGGCCTGGAACTCGTAAAGAGATCCCCCGCTTAAGAAACAGAGGAGTCTCCCAAGAAATGGACGGATCGAAGTGTAAGTACATCCTGGAGGTCCAGGAAATAGAGCCACACACCTTGTTCTGAGGATGGGATATCTGAGTCAGAGTGACCATCCTGTTGTGCGGGTCAAGAATGGGGCGCAAGCCCCCCCTGTCCGTTAGGGACCAGGAATACCTGGACACGAACCCAGGGTATGGGGGAGGATCCGCCACCTTCCTGATCACCTCAATCTCGAGGGGTCAGGCAAGTCAGCTCGGCAGACCGACAGCGAGGCTGCGGACCCCTATGGCCCCCGGTGATGGCTCAAAAGGTGGGGCCTGCTAGAATCCGGAGGCAGGCCCTTCCCAGCACCCGACACCCAGAGGTCGGGAAGCGGACCAGGTGGAGGAGGGTTGGGCTCCGTCTCACGGGGAACAGCAAACAGGAGTAGCCGGGCCAGGGCAGCGCCCTCAGCCCGACCACTGAGCAGGCTTGGAGGGGACTGGCCGAGGAGCCCTGGCCTTTACCTCCTGCTTCCCCTTTAGAGGAAGCCACTGGGGGGTCAGCATGCCCAGCACAAGCCTGCTGGCCTTCATGCTGGGCCGGTTGAGCCGCAGGGGCCGAGGAACAAAGAGGCTTACGCAAAGGCTGCCAGCAGCCCTTGTCCCTCCGGGCATGGATGACAGAGTCCGGAGTGGCATCGGACTTCTCGGTCGCCTGGAGGTGTCCCTCCACTCCAGGGCCAAAGAGGTCAGTCCCCAAGAAGGGGATGTCTGCCAACTTGTGCTGGGTATCCGGTGAGAAAGAGGATAACCTCAGCTACGCCCTGCGGCGCATGGCCACTGCGGCCGCTACCGACCTGGCACAGGAATCACCTAAGTCCAGAGCAGTCTGAAGCTGCTGTTTTGCCATCGCCCTACCCTGGTCCCGCACCCGCCGGACCGTGGTCCGCAGGTCAGCCGAGAGATGAAGGAGCACCTCATCCAAGGAGCCCAAAAGGGTGTGGGAAAAATGTGCCATCAGTGCGGCCGAGCTGGCCTGTCGAAGGCCTAGGGAGGACTCAGCGTAAACCTTACTCCCGACACAGTCCATCCTTTTGGACTCTCTGTCGGGGGGGGCCTATCCATATCCCGAGCATTCACAGAACACTGGAAGACATTATCGGTAACTAACCCCTCGGCGGAGGGGTGCTCCGAGAAACCGGGCAAAGAACCGACAGGGACAGAGTACTTCCTGGCCATCCTGGCCGGGGGCAGGAAGTAGGCCGCCGTCAGAGCTCCAAGGCCGGGCCGACTGGCCTCTGCCACCGGGAAGGCCTCAGAGGGTGAACCCCCTTGGTCTAGAATCTCTGTCAGGGGATAAGAGACCCGTTTGGACACGGGTTCAAGCTGCATCCCGGTGAACTCTGAGATGAGCTGAAGCAGACCCATAAAGGACGATGGGCTGTCGTCCACAGAACGTTCCGAAGAGGACCCCGGGTCCTCCCGACTGGGGAACATGGAGGATTCGACGTCAGACTCCGAAGGGTCTGCAAAGAGCTGCCTCAGGCCTGAGTCACTCTTCGCCCACCAAGGGCGGGCGGGAGTGAGGGGAACAGACAACCTGTGGGACAGGTCGTGACCCGACCAAGGTTCCACTGAAGACAATGGGGCAACAAGGTTCGGACGAACAACCAGCCCTGAAGTGGGCACCTCGACTGCAGCGAGCGGTTGAGTCGGCTGTTCGGGCGGCATCTCTTGCTGGATGTGGAATGCATCGGAGTCGATTGATTCCCGGACAATAGCAACTGCTGCCACATGAACTCCTCATAACGTCGACGCCATCTGCATCAAAGCCACTCCTCATCCGAGAAGGGAGACGAGGAGGAACGGTAATGCCACTTAACTCGGTGCCCCAACCGGGATCGCCGAAATCGGCGGGAGCGGCTTGACCGAGAAGAGGACTGAGACCGAGGCCCAGATCCTGGGGGAAACTGAGGGTGGGCCTGGGAAGGAGTGGGGGACGCCCGCTCTTCCCTCGGCTCGGACGAAAAGACCGAGGCCTGTCGCCCTGAGGGTGCAGGCAGAACCTCGGCCTCTGCTGGGGAAACCGGCGAAGGGTTGACGGCTCCTGCAGTAGACCGTCCAGGTGACGGGTGGGAGCCGACAACGTCGGCCAGGAGTCATGGACGGCTGACCTGGCGGGGACACAGTGAAGCCAGCGGCCTGAGCCGCAACCTCAACTGAAGTCGAAAGTCGGCAGACAGGGGAAGGGAACTCTCCGTTCCTGCCAAGCGCCCGGCGATGGGACCAACCTGCGACTCTCTTTGACCTGGGCGAGAGGCAGGTCGCGAAGGTCCCTCTCCCGCCGAGGAAAGGGACTGGCGCAGCTCCTTGAACGAAGCTGAATGAGGAGAGCGGGATAAGCGCCGCAACCAAGGAGGGGGGAAAGGCTTAGTCGCCGCATCCTCCCTGGAGGAAAAGAGATCGAGCTGCTCAGCCGAGACAGCCGACGCGGACACCACCCGACGAGCCTCCAAGGATTTTTCCGCCGCAGAAAAAGTTTCAGGTCGCCCGAGCCCCAAACGGGCCGCACGGTCCTCCAGGATGCTGGTCGAAAGGGCACAGCAAAAACCGCAAACTTGCGGATCATGGTCCAAGTCGAGGCAGTAAACGCACGTGGAGTGTAGATCCTTCCTGGAGGTATTACCCAGGCGCCTCTGGGAGCTGGGAAACGAAATATCCATCGCAGCAGCGAGGGAAGAAGACCCAAGTTTTAGAAAACTTCCAACTAAATTCGGAGAAACCGAAAAATCAGGAACCAATCAAAAACGCAGTGCGCTAAGGAAGGAACCTGAGCTTCAAAGCGGTAAGGAAGATCTATGCGTCATGGGGCGAGCAGAGAGTTTTACCACCGGGTGGGTGGAGGAGCCAGCTTGAAGACCTTCCGGCAAGATTTAAAGCAGCAAGGAACCTGCCAGAAAGTGTGGATGAACAACATATCCATGTCCCTAGAAAGGGGAGATATTGTTGATGGGGGACACGAATATACCAGATATTAACTGGAGTACCTTTGCTACAGGCACATCCAAGAGCAGGGTCAGTCTTGGTGCCCTACAGGGGGCATGCCTCAGACAGCTAGTGTTGGAACCCACTCGGGAGGGAGCAATCTTAGACCTGGTACTCTCAAACGGGGAAGGAGAAAGGATCTCAGATTTAGAAGTGGGTAGCCATCTGGGAACAAGTGACCACAAACAGTGTGGTTCACAATAAACACAACCATAGAGTCAAAGCCATACAAAAACAAAATTACTGGACTTTAGGAAGGATGACTTTGGGAAAATGAGAGAGTGCCTTAGAAAAGCACTAGCAAATGGGCAAGAAGGAGGGGTGGAGGAACAATGGGTAATAAAACAGCCATCTCAGAGGCAACTAGCCTTTGTGTGAAGCAAATCAATAAAACAAAATGAAGGAAAAAAACACCATGGTTCTCAAAAGAGGTGGCAGGGACGGTTAAGGAGAAAAGGATAGCATTAAGTAAACACAGAAGAAGCAGGACAGAGAACGTTATCAGTTAAAGCAGAAGGAGGCAGGGAATGCAGTCTGATTAGCAAAGGCACAAACTGACGAAGATAGCCAACTCTGTTAAGAAGGGGGATAAAACTTTTTATAGGTACATTAGGGAGCGAAGAATGACCATGGGAGGGATACAGAGACTTAATAAGGGGAGGAATGTGGGCAGGCGTGACAGTGAAAAAGCAGGGATACTGAGCGATATTTCTGCTCCAGTATTCACAACAGATGAGGAGGAGATAGCTAAAGCTAAACAAGGAGAAACTCTGAATAGAGGTTCGATACCAGTTTGATTTACGAAGAAAGAAGTTTTGAAGAACTCTTGAAACTGAGGTGGACAAAGCAATGGGGCCTGATGGGATTCACCCAAGATACTAAAGAACCAAGGGTAGAACTAGTAACACCACTGACTACTCTCTTTAACAAATCATGGGAGGATGGAGTGGTACCGAGGACTGGAGGAAGGCAAATGTGATTCCACTTCACAAAAGGTGGGAGCAGGGCAGAGGCAGAAACTACAGACAAGTTAGTTTGACTTCGTGGTAGGGAAAATGATGGAATCACTTCTGAAGGAAAGAACTGTTGAGTACCTAGAGGCCAGTGGGGCACGGGACCCAAGGCAACATGGTTTCACAGCAGGAAGGTCATGTCAGGCAAGACCTAATAGATTTCTTTGACTGGGTGACCAAGTAGTAGACCAGGGAGGGGCTGTGGATATGGCTTACCTAGATTTTAGCAAGGCATTTGACACAGTCTCACAAAAGATTAATATACAAGTTAGCCAGCCTTGGAGAGGGACCCAAGGTGGCAGCCTGGATAAAAAACTGGCTGGACAACAGGACACAAAAGGTAACAGTAAACAGAGTCCACAGTGAAGAAAAGAGGGTAACTAGAGGGGTACCGCAGGGTCCGGTACTGGGACCGGTCCTCTTTAATATCTTTATTAAGTGACATTGGAGAGCACCTGGAAGGAAAGGTATGCTTCTCTGCAGATGACACAAAGATCTGCAACAGGGTTGATACATAAGGTGGGGTGGAAAGAATGAAAAGGGACTTGGCAAGGTTGGAGGAATGGTCAAATACGTGGCAGCTCAGATTCAATCCAAAGAAGTGCAAGGTAATGCATCTGGGAAACAAAACCCAGGGGAAGAGTACACAATGGGGGGTGAGTTAATAACAAAAATCGAAAGAGACCTAGGAATAATTATATCAGATGACCTAAAGGTGGGCAAGCAATGTGAGAAGGCAGTAAGGAGGGCTGGGGGGATACTGGGATGCATAGGGAGAGGCATCAACAGTAGAAAACAAGAAGTCGTTATCCCTCTCTACAGACAGTTAGTGAGACCCCATCTGAAGTACTGCGTGCAATTCTGGAGACCCCATCTCTGCAAAGACATAGACAGAGTGGAGGCTGTTCAGAGGAGGACAACCAAAATGGTGCAAAGTCTGCACCAGAAGACATACGAGGAGTGACTAAAGCAGCTTAATATGTATACCCTTGAGGAAAGGAGAGAGAGGGGGGCCATGATAGAAACTTTCAAGTATCTCAAGGGAATGAAGAGGGTAGTGTCTTTCAGAAGAAGAGATGTGCAAGAACAAGTGGACACAATTTGAAGACAGAGGGGGGCCGGCTCAGAGGTAATGTTAGAAAGTATTTTTTCACAGAGAAAGTTGTGGATGCATGGAACAGCCTTCCTGAGGAGGTTGTGGAGTCAGGAACAGTGGGAGTATTCAAGAATGCATAGGACAGGCATAAGGCAATTCTAGTTGGGGGGGGGCAGGAGGAAGTAAGCTGTTGATTAACTAGAATCTGCAGCTTATCCATCAAGTAGGGAAATGGGCAGACTGGGTGGGCCAAGCGGGCCTTATCTGCCGTCAAATTCTATGTTTCTATGTAACAGCACAGTTCAGCCTGATGAAGTGGCAACGCCTCAAAACTGTCACCCCTTGAATGATGTCTTAAGAAATAAAGAAGAATCTTATAAATACACTTGGATTGTAGTTCATTCAGTTTTTTCTCTCATTAGATTACATTCTGGTTACATCTGAATGACCCAAAGTATAGTAAATATTTAGTGCTCTGGGCAACCTGAGCCTGCAACCAGCAATACTAACAAAGCAACCTTTGGTGGGTTTTTTTTAACCCATTTCTTTAGGAGGTTAGCATGGTATATCTTGGTAGAATTTTTCCTATGAGGGGTTTCAGTCTCATAGTTAACTGTACCAGTATGTCTAACCACTTCCTAAGGCCTTTGTCACTACATTAACAACTTCTTTTCTGTAGCGGGTTAACTGTAACAAGACCTTTTCACCTCATTCAAAAACATTTTCTTTTACCCCACAGCCATATTACACCATCTGCTGTCTTTGGGCTTCTTCCTGATTACTGTGAGCAACTTCAACATACTCTGCAGGGTTTTATTTAACTGTAAAAATTGATTAGCGTTTTGCTCATAAAAGTACTAAAACATTGTGAAAATGCATGGCAGTTGCCTCACTGTGTTTAACAAACGTAACACTTCTGGAAAACCTATACAAATAATTTCTATACAATTACTATTGTCCCAAGAAATAAACTGCTAATCAATTATTTAAAACTCTGCTCTGCCAGTTTCTTTCTCAGTGCACACATATAAAATGCAACAGATACTTTCTGAGTGTGATTATTTTCCAATTTTTTTCTTATTACATCTAGTGGCCCCTAGGTTGTCTACCACACATTTCAAAAGGTGAAAAACCTCTTAATGCTTGTAGCACTTCTCTGTACGCAAAAAGCAGGTAAGGTTAAGTACTGGTGCCCTGAGTTGCACCCATAGTGACTCAGCCTCCCCACTGCTACCCTTAATACTTCCATCTTCTGCCACTGCAATTCCCTCCTAGACAAAAAGGGCAACCCCCCCCACCACCACCACTTCTAGCCCTCCAGAACAGTGAATACCCAAGGACCATCATCCCTCAGTCATTTGTATTTGTGGCCTACATTTCCATGATGGCCACAAGGTCCACCTCAGTGTTTGCCATCAGCACCTGGAGCTCACTGAATTTGTTGTCTGGGCTCCTGGCGTTAGGCATACTACCCCTGGCATTTGACCTCTGCTCTAACTCTGCTGCTGTCATTCTGCTTTTCGTTTTTTCTTCCGTCCTTGTTTGTGCTTATACATTTTGCTTTCCTCCCCACTGGTACTCCTCTGCTTGGTCCAGTAAACCCTGTGTTCCCTGTGTCTTCTTTGCTGTTGCTGTCGCTTAAATGTGGGGGAGTTCTATCTAGGATCATACAGTTAACTATAGTATACAAATTACATTATGGTACATCCACTAGCTGGGGAGCTACAAAGAATATGACTAATAAATGAAGACAGATGAAATAAAATAACCTCTACAAACTTTCACCATCAGATGCAGTCTAGGTCTTAAGATATACTGTACACAAGCAATTTTACTCATAGCTTTTGATTTTTACTGGTCTCTTAGCAGTCTGGCTTCACGGCTAAACATTCCATCACCACAGCCTTACTGGTTTTCATGGACACTGTCACTGCGGCACTGCATGATATTAAGTGCACAGCAGCAATGCACATGGATCTAACAGAGGCCTTTGATACGGCAGAGTTGCTGCAGGGTCTGGGGTTTGGATCCAAGCCTTGCAAGTGGTTTGCTTCTTATCCAAGATGGAGAAATCAACTGGTCTGTAATTAGCAAGGTATTTTGGAAGCAAGTAGGGTGTTCTGCAGGGGATCCATTTTGGGCCCCTTTCTTTTTTGCAATTTTTGTCAGCCAGCATCCAATAATAGCTCAATTTTCATGAATGAAGCCGTTATTCTGGATAAAGCTCCCACCCTCATGAAGCTAAGGAGCAGCTTCAAGTTGATTTTTTTTATATCGCCAAAACTGGTTAATAAACAATAAATTAATCATTAATAGTAAAAAGGACTAATTCAAGGGCTGTCCAAAGGCACAGAAGGTGAACCACATCAGAAGCCAGCAATCAGGTGGTTAGGCTGGGTAATATGCTGCTGGCACTGCATCACCGCCACGGGAAGGGTGCTGTCATGTTCCTGTGCAGCTGGCAGCTCATGCTAGTGGGCTGGAGAGCTTGCTCTTTCAGTAGGACTGTGCTGTGTGCGTACGAGGTGTCGTCCTCCACAAATGCTATGTGTACCAATGGGAGTGGGGGGGGGGCCTTGGGAGAAAAATGAGGGAAAATAGCTGACTACAGCAGGAAAGAGATCCTGCAACTCCACAGATGCCACACTGCCAAGCATAGCTCGTCTTTCCTTACAATCTGAACCGTGGAAGGTCCCGAGGAAAAACAAAGGAAGGATAAGTCATGTGTAGTACCCAAACGTACAGCCAGGCAAGTCCAGGGAGGGGCCTACAAGCCAAGTAGACCAGGTGTAGTGGATCCAACCAGCAGGGGAACCCCAAGAACAGTAAGGAGGAGGGAAAAGGTTAAGGGACATTAATGAGCCAAAGGGGCTTCCCCAATCCCCAGGGACTCAATCTCCTGGCCAGAAGCCAGGACTACCCCATGGCAAGGAAAGGTCTTCCCCACTGGCCAGAAAGGCAGCTGTGAATCAGGGTGGCTGATCAAATGGAGACGCAGGGGAACGGAGGCCTGGAGGCTTACCTGAAGCTCAGGTCTGTGACTCCTTGAGCAGTGCTACTCTTCAGCTACAAGTCCTACAGGCTTCAGGCAGCAGCTAGCATGGCTTCCTGAGTCAGGCTCCACGGGGGTCTCTCCTTTTCTTTTGTTGCCCGTGAGTCCTGGGTTGGTTTTTCCCTTTTGAGTCTTCACTGCCATGTGGGGCTGCACTTGCAGTCCCCCGTCCTTTCCCCTCCACTGGCTGGCTTTAGTGTCAGCTATCAGTGGGTGGGTTAGTTTCCCTGTCCCGTCTGGTTGGCTGCGTTGGCATTTTTATTGTTTTCGTTTCTCTTTTATTATTCCCCCTCTGTGGCTCCCAGTTGCTTCCCCTCTTCTTGTCTGGCCCCCCGTGCCAGTCACACCCTGCAGGGTTTTGCTTGTGCTGCGGGGTCTTGCTTTCCCCTCTAGCTGGGTTCCCATTTTTATTTTTTGTCTAGTTGGGTTGTTTTCCCTGTTTTTGGCATCCCAGTTGGTGGTTTCCTTTTTTCATCCATCTGGGCCACTGTGGAGCTGCTCCTCCCGACTAAGGCAGAGTTCTTTTGTGATCACTGGTGGCATGGTGGAGTGCCCCCCCACTGAGTCACCCAGTGTAGGTTGCAGTTCCTAAAGGGAGCTGCCAACTCACACTGCGTCCAGGGGAGAGGGGGCAGTTTTCAAAGGACCAGAGTGTGCGGCGGCATTTTGAGTCCAGGCAGAACCAACTGCCCAGGACCCTACAGTTCCACCCAGCAGCAAGAGGGACGTCAGATGGGAGTGCGACTCCTCAGCTGTCAAATTAAACACCAACAATGATCGAGGAGAAAAAACAGGAACTTTAAAAGTTGGCAAAGCACCCACGTAAGGCCAAATAAGGGGCACAGTGAGGCTTATGCCCCAGGGAAGCTATATTTGGTGCCAGATCGGCACCCCAGCTGTAGGAGATGACCGGGGGGGGGGTGGATTGGGCAAAGGGTAGGGTAATCAGCAAATTTGTGCCAAAGTGCAAGAAGGCGGGGCCAAAGAAAAAGCGCCCCCCATACTTATGTGCAGGAGGGGTTGGGCTAAGGCTGGGCCCGCAGCACAGGGAAGCCGTAGCCTTACTTAATATTCATAAGGGGTGCAGCAAAAGACAAAAAACCCCATATAATGCATATGTGCAGGAGGGGCAGGGCTAAGGCTGGGCCCACTGCACAAGAGGCCATAGTCTTAATAAGGGGTGGGGCCAGGAACAAAGGACCTCACAGTTATGTACTGGAGGGGCAGATCTAAGCCTGAGTCCATGGTGTAGCCAGGTCACAGCCCCTCATACCTATTCAGGAGGGGTGGAACCGGGCCCAGGTGGTACAGACTCCTGCCGGCCTGTATAGGAAACATCCCTCAGGCAGTTAAAGGGCAGCACCCAATTTTTGCAAACAATCACTCCAGTTGCCCTAGTGATTTTCCATGGAATCCCCATCCCCTCCCATTGGTCACCCCATGCCCCTGGACTGCTTGCCAGCAGCTGACATGCCTGCGGATTGAAGACACGACCAAGCCTGCGCTCTGTATTTCCTGCCAACCAGATCTGACTTTAGATGAACACAGCACCCTGCACTGAACTGTATTAGCCTACCTCAGTCTTTGTTCCTGGGTTGCATCCTGGGACACCATCTGCACCAGAAGGCTAAACTGCTTTGCCTCAGGGTCTAAACTAGTGTGCATCGCAGCTTGAACTGCCTGCCCTGTAACAAACTGTCGTCACCTGAACCAGTCCTCCTCTCCCCAGACTGAACTGCTGTGCTTTGGAGTATACGGGCAGCCCAGATACAGCTGTCCCACAACCTGAACTGTTTACTTTACGACGAACTACAACTGTCTACACCCATCCTTCCCCTTGAACTGAACTGCTCTGCTTGGGTATTGATGGGTTACCTACACACTTTTGCCCATGACCTGAACTGCTGCAGATAACCCAGCCTAGTGGATGCCCCAGCTGAAACAGCACACTGAAGGACTGCACCCCCAGTGTCAAGTGGCCATCTTCCATTTTGGTGGACAAGTTCCAATTGCTTCCCACCCAACCTGTCGACTGCCTCCAAATACATCAAAGACTGTAGAATCCAAAGCAGTGCTAGCCAGTCCTCCTGTGTAGGTAGTCTAGGAGCCACCAAGGCTCAAGGTAGTGAGGTTCCCTCCACAGTACGGTGGTTAGGGAGTTGCCCCGTTATTTTGCTTTCTTTAGGTGGCCATAGTCCCCTTCTTCGGCTGGGCGTCAACCCATCAGCGACCTGCCCAAGAGCCATCTACTGCAGCAGAAGGGCATCTCCACAGGCAGCCTTCACCTTCATCGTCTGCCTCTTCAGCTCCAGGACCAGCCTTTATCTTCCTAATCTTCAACCTCTTCAGTTCCACGCAAAACCACCACTGTCCCAACTTCTTCTGCCAGCCAACAAGACCTATCGGTTGACCAGGTACTGCACTGCCCTACGTTCGTGCTAGCTAGCCATCACCACTTTTTCATCGAAAAGACTGTTCCTCCTCACAGACTGCTCACAGACTAGGGGTGCACAACATGCAGCCCGGGGGCCACAAATGGCCCCCACAGGAGCTGTCTGTGGCCCGAGGACCTAGTAGCTTTCACTTACAGTCTTCTTTTTTTTTAGTTTCAGTAACATGTTGATAAACAGATACATGCATATTTTGATTTGTTTTATGCGTACCTTTTATAATGTCGATAGACATTTGTCATCTTTGGCCATTTTACAGTGGCCCTCAGCCTGTGGCCTCAGCCTAGATTCAAGTCTTCAGTCTGGCCCTCCCCCCAAAACAGCTGTGCACCACTGCCATAGATTGTTACACTGCTAAACGCCCTTGGCCAGGGTGTCTAGTTACAGTGTGGAGTTTAGACTAACAATAGCGTCTGCAGATGTAGGGTACTAGGAGACCCTCAGAGTATTTTCGTATATAGCTGCCTTATCCGTATATTACTGTCCGATTCGTATACGACTGCCTTATTCACATAATTCTTTATTGCAATGCAATTGATGTAATTGCTGTTTTATGCTGCAACGGTCTAGATCACGGATTATTTTCCGGTTTAACAAGTTGCTGTAGTAATAAATCTGTCTTACTGCATCTTAACTATTGTGCCTGCCTCTCCTTCGAAGAAGAAACGAACCCCAATCCTTGTCCGTTCACCACAAGTGGGGAAGGCAGATGTTGGGGATGGGGTGCAGATCAGATCGGGGGACTTCAGCTGTGAAAGACAAACAGCATTTTCCAAATGTACCAACATAAAAGTGAAAAAAAGCCTGCTTACGAATGCACAACACCTTTAAGATAAGGCATTCTTCAGACTTTCGGTCACATCACAGCCCAGCAAGCACATTAGCAGCAGAGCTCCCATCCCTCTCAGAGAGTAAACTAACTCCTTGAAACAGTAAACTGAGCCGAAATTAGAAAAATGCCTGCTGGAATGAAGGGACAGGATATCCAAACTCACTCCCTATTCCAAAGATTGAAAGCTGCTCAAGATGGTGACCAATACAGAGAGGACAGAATGGAACTGAACAGGAACATTTCCCCAGCCAGCTCCAAAGCACAAAGCTACGATAAATCTGTGAAGGGGAACGACTCACAAGAAACAGGTTTGCATTATTAATGAGGAAAATAAAAACATTTTGGCAGGAGAACAAGCAGGACTTTAAACAATTACCATATATACTTGTGTATAAGCCAATTTTTTATGCTACTTTTGCAACCAAATTGTAAGTACTTCGGCTTATACGCGGGTCAAGCAAGAAGTCAATAAATCAATTACCTGACTAGTTCATGGATGGTACTTTAATTACCACTATAAAGTTACCCATGGAGCAATCAATCGTCATTCAATGACAAAATGAGCAGAAACGCAAACAGAGCTCCTACAATGCTACTTTCAAGTGTCAGGTAATAGAATGTGCTGAATCCATAAACAACTCTGCTGCAGCTCGGCAGTACAGCATCGATGAAAAACAGGTGCAGGAATTGCATAAACAAAAGGAGATGTTAACTGAGCTACCCAAAACGAAAGAGAGCTTGCCACGGTGAGCACCCAACATTTCATGCATTAGAGACTGATCTAACAACTGGGACTTGAGTGCCAACAGTGGCTACATAATCACCCGTATGTCAATCCGAATGCAGGCTTTAAAAATGACCAACGAGAAGAAATACCACTCCATAGGTGTACTTACTTTTTTTAGCATCTGCTGGATGGTGTTCCCTCTTCATAGATCGCTACGGGTTGACCCTGCGTCAGCGAACCAAGATCTCTCAAAAACTGCCTCCTGATTTTGAGACTAAGGTTAAAAAAGGTTTCAGCACACTACTAAAATGCGGAAACAACACATATACAAGCTTCAGCACATTGGAAACATGGACGAGACCCCCATGACATTTGATCTGCCCAGTAACCATATGGTAAACCCCTATGAAGCAAGACAGTGCTTATACGCACTATTGGGCAAGAAAAAAAAAAAAAAAAAAAACATTTCACTGCTGTGCTGGTCTTGCTGATGGTACAAAGCTTAAGACCCATGGTGGTATTTAAAAGATAAACCCTCCCCAAAAAGTCGCATGCCCTTCTGCAGTGTTGGTCCATGCACACACCAAAAGCTGAATGGATGAGGAGCTGGTCCGTGTATGGCTACTAAAGGTGTGGGACACATGACCTCAGGCTCTACTTCGAAAGCGCTCCTTGTTGGTGTGGGACATCGAATGGAGAACATTAAGAAAATAGCAAAGAAAGTTAAAACTGACCTCTGTTATTCCTGGTGGTCTCACTTCAATCCTACAGCCCCTGCCTGTGTGTTTAAACAAAACATTCAAGGATAGAGTGAGAAAGCAGTGGACTGAATGGATGTTCTCTGGTGCAGGCGCAATGAGCAAAGGTAGAAATTTAAAGAGGCCAGACACTGAACTTGTATACCAGTGGATTGTGGAAGCCTGGCAGTCAATACCAGAAGATATGGTTAAAAGGGCATTCCTCAAATGTAGTATCGTCAACAGCATGGATAACTCCCAGGATGATGCCCTCTATGAGGATGACACCGCTCAGACATTGATGTGGAAGACTACCATTATGCAGACATCATAACCGATGAGTTTCTTGCAGAGAATCAGCACTTGCTCTGCATTTCTTACAGAGAGAACGATGGATTAGGATTTAAGTAATTTCAATGGACGGTATTGCATTATGTTAGTAATTTGCAATAAATGAACAGATGTTAGTATGTTTTGACTACCAATTGTACCTGTTCAAATAAAGTATTTTTATCGATCAGCTTATACACGGGTCACTGAAGTCTGTAACAAAACGCAGCCAGGTATTGAGGGCCGGCCCATACATGGATCGGATAATACGCGAGAATATATGGTAAATGAAAAATACTCATCAGGCTGGAACGCCAACTTGAGGAGGTGGAAGAGATAGTGGTGTTAGTGGAGAACGATGCAATGCACCTGGGAGAGGCTCTAAACCCCTTCTTTCACTACAAAGAGTTCTTGCAGGAGAAATGTGTTGCTCTAGAAGCCAGATCACAAAGAAATAATCGTCACCTTGCAGAACTGCTCGAAGGAGCAGAAACGTGTCACGTGTAGCTTTTCTGTGAACCTGCTACAAGATGTTTTTGCGCTGCTAGCTACCATGGACATCAGAATAGAAAAAACCCATAAAGCACTACTTTCCTGGCTCACTGACCCCACAAGCACACTAGTATGTCAGCAGAAGGAAATAAAATACAACTGAGTCTGCCTATTTCTAGACCAGGACTATCCCCTAGATTTTCAATTAAATGGATGCAGTATGGGGATATATTAGTGCCTTAACAGGGATGCAACTGAAATTCCAAACCACTTATCTGGCCTGGATTAGGATTTTATGGGAGCAGGGACCCAAATTATACCACATTTTCAACAGAGGCTAGAAAGGCTTAGACCAAAGGACTGCAACCAATCCCAGAAGCCATAACCAATCAACAGAGTCCACAGCCACGTGGAGAGAAGAAGACAGTTCATCAACAATAATGGAAGGCCACAGGACAGAGGGCAGCCACCCACACCATGAAAGAGATCAGGGGGGACCAAAGAGGAACAGTCCCCATTCTACCTAAAATATTATCACCGGGAAGGGGGAGGCAAGAAGCCCATAACCTAGAGAGGAGACAAGAGACACAACCAGTCCAAAGCCTGAATCCCACAAATGAAAATTACGTACCTACTGTAATTATGATCTTTCTGTGCATCTTCACCATTCATCACATTTGGGTATATGACCTCCTTTTTTTTTTTGATGGCCAGAGTCAATGCACCATCGGCGACGCACTACGTGGCGCTTGAGGGTTGGCCGTTAGGGGCTGTCAGCTCCACCCTCCCACCAGTTCTGAGTCGACGGAGAGGTGAGGAAAAGGCTGGGAGGGTGGGACAAGAAAGTCCAAGGAACAGATAAAGGAAAATATATATAACATAAAGGAGAAATAACAACTAAGAGGACAGAATAATAAGGAAGTCTAAGGGGAGTGGGAAGGGGCCCCAATCTCTGGATATAGGAATAAGGAGAGAGGAAAAGGAAGGATTTAGGATAAGCGTGAGATGGGAAGGAGAAAGGTGACAACCATACCCTGGACCCTGACTTATTTCCAGATTGTATAGGAACTGCAAGAAGTAGCCAAAAGGCGTATTGTCAGAATTCAAGGCACGGAATTACTGGCAAAAACTCCAAAGCAGAAAATGGCTATTCTGGAAGAAAGACAGGACACAGAGAATTCTCCCCCCTCTCAAGGGAAAAGGTTTTTGGTAAAAGAAAATTTAGTTGTTTTTTTTTTTTTAGTAAAATAATAAACGATATGTCCAACGAACAAAAAAATCTAAAGATAGACGGGAACAAGAAGGAGAAGAGAATGGAGGGCAACTGCCAACTCCCACCCCACAGGGGCGGAGCTAGAGCACTGGAGAAGGAGTGGCCCCCATGCTGACCACTCTCCCCTTAGAAACAATATCCCCCATGTGTCCTTGTTTACCCCACTCCCACAAAAAAGGAGGGGGCGCAGGCTGACAGAGAGGAGGATCCAGAGACTGAGGCCCCAGGGGGATGGAGGGCAGGACTGTGATGAATGGTGAAGATACGCAGAAAGATCATAATTACGGTAGGTATGTAATTTTCATATCTTATCTGTGTCAATCTTCACCATTCATCACATCTGGGTGAGTGCCGAGCCCCCCGAAGGGGGGTTTTCATTTATTAACGAGATTAACCAGATAAGCATACTGAGCGTACATCCACTCGTTTCCAGATGCGACCTGGGGTTACAAAGCATAAAGTGCACGAATTACATCTGGTACATTAGGCAATGTTAACGAGGAACAGATGCATAGAAATACATACATCAGGTACAACAGGCACAAAATGGGTGAGGCAACAGGTCCAGAGATGTTACAGGCAGGACTTATGCATACATATTAGTTACAAGTTTAACTCCGAGTGCTTTATAATAATGGGGTCTGAGTCCACAGACATGTCTTACAGAGACCATGGAGAGAGCGGACAAAATAGGGGCATTAAGAGTAAAGCAGTAATTTGCCTGGGGCCCCCGTTAAGTCACATTTGGATGCTTCAGTTTACTGGATCTGACCTGCAGGTTACAGTTACAAGAGACTGAGAAGTGGGCATGAAGAAGATTGGTCAATGAGCTATGGGTGGTGGTGGACTGCCTGATTGCTGCTGGGAGATTATTCCAGAGTGCGGGCAGTCTGTATTTGAAAGCCGATTGGCCCTTAGAGGTGCGCATGAAAGGGATTTGTAATAGATTCGAGTCAAAGCCCCGCAAAGAGTAGGCCGGGGAGGGTTGGATTGATAGAGCGGAACTGAGACAGGAGGGGAGGGAGTTTGACCAGTGTTTAGCTACTAGATTAGCGCCGTGGAGCTGTTACCTGGAGTGCAGCGAGGGGAGACCTAGGGTGGCATATAGGTGACAGTGATGGGTGGTGGGGGGACATTCTAGGATAAAGCGACAGAAGGAGTGGAAAAGGGGGTCCAGGTTGGCTAGGGTTGATGGCGAGGCTGCGCCGTAGACAACGTCGCCATAGTCGAAGATTGGGAGTATCATTTTGTAAACTAGCTCTCTCCTGACTGGAGTGGTTAGACACCCTTTGTTGCGGTAAAGGGCTCCAAGTTTCGGGTGCATTTTTTTCTGGAAGGAGTCTATATGGACAAAGAAGTCCAGGTGACAATCCAGCCATACCCCCAGGTACCCAAAGGAGGTGCAGGATTCCAGGGTGGTTCCGCTAAGTGTTTGAAATGTGGGTAGAGCCGGTAGCCTGAGATTTGGGCTGTGTCAAAGTTAGGATATGGCTTTTGCATAGAGGACTGAGTTGGTTGGAGCTAAGGTGGTTTGGACAGCGTTGAAATCCTGCTGAAGGGTAGAGTTTAGAGGGGCCAGAGGCATACAGGACAGTATCGTCCACGTACATTTGAATTGCAGAGTTTGGGCATGATAGAAGGAGATCATTTAACCCCAAGAGACAGAGTCCCTTAGCTCTCAGTGGGTGACACACTAAGAAGGAGAACCTTCCGGGCCTGGAGAGGCCCGAGAGTGGGGAGAGTGAGACGAGGACCCCCTGGAAGGGGAAGGAAGTTGCCCAAACTCCGTCTCGCTCTACGGGAGAAGAGATAGGTTCTCTGGTGAGCGGAGTTAATCACCCTACGCCGGGCCAAGGATGGCAACTGGGAAAGACGCAGCCATGCCATCCGCCTAGTGCAGATCGCTGTCCCTACGACCCTGGTAGCTATCTCGTTGACATCATACAATGCCCTCGCTTGGTGCCTTGCTAGCTCCAGGCCACATGCAGAGAGTGCAATGGCTTGTCTGGTTTTCTCCGTGTTAGGCATTGAGGCTAGGAGTTGACTGAGCCTGGACCACAGGAGGTTGCGTAGTGGGCCTGATGTACTGTGACAGAGAACAGCAACCGTGCCAAGTAGAAAGTCCTCCCACCCTAGAAGTCAAAATCCGAGGAGTCTTGATCTGGGGGCCAGTCATGGTGAAGGGCACGAAGCCCATCAGGACTGTCCAGTTGCATCAATCCTGACTTAGGATGAGGCATGGAACCTGGAGACTCCAGGGGGGCACAATACCGCTGACAGGGATCCCTGGGGGCAGGAACTCTGGAAAAGGGTCTCTGTCAGGAACACAACGACGCCTCCCGAAAGGGAGCAGGCCAGGGAGGCACCACAAAAGTGTCCTCGCCGAAATCACCTAAAAAGGCGTGCGGTGAATGTTCCAGATTGCTTTGAGTGGGAGGGGTGATACACAAGTCCTCCAATATCCTCACAAGGAATCGCTGATACTCTGCGAGATCAGCAGCTAGAGAAATGTGGACAGAAGGCTCCTCTCCCCCAGAAGAGGGGGATGAGAAGTCAAGAGGACCTAGGCTGTTCGGAGCACGGCTGCTCAGGGGAGGTTGAAAAACCTGTCTGTCCATGGCCCTGACGTAAGCGGGGAACTGAGCAGCCACGGCTCTGAACTGCTCCCAGGTGAGAGGCCTGGAAGGACCAAGTATACCAGGGAGCACAGGAGAATGCAGCAGAGGAATGGAGACAGAGCCGAGAAGAGAAGTCGACTGACCTCCGCCTGGGCTAGGGAGCGGACCAAGAGCTCCAGAAGAAGAAGGAGCTCCAGAAGACTCCACAGCCGACAGCTGAACAACCATTTCGAAACTGCCTTGGCTACGCCCAGAAGAATCCCCCCCCCCCCCCGTGAGGTGACCGGGGCCGTGAAGATCCAGAAGGACGGTCCCCTACCTCCAAAGAATGGGGTCCTCTGAAAGAAATCGAGGGGGAAGAGCGGAGATCGGCACTACGGCTCCTCCCAGACCCCGGGTGAGTTCCGGAAAAAGGCCGCCGAACAGAACTCACACACCTCAACCCCTCGGAATCCGAGAGAGCCCTCTTCCTCGCAAGAGCCAGCCTAGGCAGCTGGCAACCCTGGTCAGCCCCCAAAGGAACTATCCAAGGAGAACTGCCCTCCCCTCCTGTGGGTGCTCTGATCGGCCCCAAAGTTAAGCGATCTAGGCACACCACTCGAGGGGGTACCACTACTGAGGGGTCAGCAAACCCTCCAAGGCCAGGCTGCAGACACATAGTGGCCTGCACCACTGCCTGCTGGTCAACACCCCTGACCCTGGCCATGGTAGCCGCTGTCCGGTCCTCGGGGGGGGGGCTGGTCGTGGCCTGTCAAGGATACTACTAGAGTGTCCACCTGGGCAACTAGCTCGGAGACGCCAGACTACCTATCCAACCCAGAATCCAAATCCTCCTCCGAAGTGGAAACCGAAGTCCTGTGCCGGACAGTGGGTGGGCGCTCCACGCCATCTTAACCAAACAGAGCACCAGAAAAGGAGACTGCACCCAAGACGGTTCCAAAGCCCCCCTCAGCACCGCAAACGGTGGCAGGTGGAGGCACGGCTCCAACAAGGGCAGCAATCCCGGTGTCAGAACCTGATACAGCACTGTCCGGCCCCACAGCGCCGCGAATGGCTCCGGGGACAGAGATGGCACAGTCGGCGCCGAAAGCCCCGTCACGCCGCATGGCCCCATGGCACCAAGGGCAAAGGCAGCGCCGACGACGGTGCCGACAGCGGTATTGGTGCCAAGATCTGGAACCCCCACAGCGCCGTGAGCTCGCTCAGAGCTGCGAACAACTCCTGAGGAAGACACAGCATCGTGCTTAACCTCGGTATTGCGGATGGTGCTGAGGGAAGATGAAGACGGCGCCGTGAAAACTCCGACAGCACCGCGAACAGCGCCGACAGCAGTCATGGCACCAAGCGACTGGCCGGCACCGATGACGGCGCCGTCAGGGCACATGGCACCACGAACAGCGCTGAGGCCCAAAACAGCGCCGACCGACGGCGTCAAGGACGGCGGCAACCCAGGCCTTCCCAGTCGTGGGGCCCAACACTGGGGGAGCCACCTCAAAGGGCGACTGTCATAATGGTGCTCTCCAGTCCGTCTCCTCGGGAATAGACTGGGCCTCCTGCACCGTGATAAGCGCCGGCTAGGATGGGAAAAGCTGAGGCCTCCTCCTCAGTTCATATAGAACCCGGAGGAAAGGCAGAGAGAACGTGGCTTGGCCCGACGAGTGCGAACCCGACCCCTGAAAGTTGGCGGAGCCCGCCCCACTTTCCACACACGTTGTTCGATTACTCTCCGATCCATGGAGAAACAGGCGTCGCACGAATCCATGTCATGAAGCGAGCCAAGACACATAAGGCAACGGTCGTGCTGGTAAGTGACGGAATATTTTCAGCCGCATGGGTACTGTTGCATGGGGGGGCCGAGCCACCCTGGAAGTTTTCTTGCCCTCCGACTGAGACATGACCTATGGAGAAAAAAAAAAACACCAAAAACAGACTTGACGTCGCAGAAAACAGAATAATTGGAAAGTTCTTACTGGGTGACGTAGAGTGTGGCAAAACAGAACCGGCATGAGGAACCAACGGACTTCGGCACCGAAATAAGCAAATGGCATAGTCAAGAAACTGCGAGCAGGCCTCAAAAAATTCCTCTAGCGTCCCACGAGGTGACCTCCACAGCAGGAGACAAAGAACTGGCAGGAGGGTGGAGCCGACAGCACCCAACGGCCAACCCGTGACCGCCACGCAGTGCGTCAGCCTCGAGGGTGGCGCCGATGGTGCGTCGACTCTGTCCATCCCCCCCAAAAAAAGGGGCCTCCACAGGGTCATGACCTCCAGCCATATACCCAAATGTGATGAATGGTGAAGACTGACACAGATAAGACCTGTTCAATCCGTTTACCGGTAACTCAGCCACCCGCCCCTCTGCAATACATTATAGTTAAACCACATATTACAGTATCAAGACCTTTATGCAGTGGATCGGCCTGGAGCAACATCTGTCCAAATACAAACTTACATGGAAGCCCTTCCTCTGCTCCATTTAAATGAGACAAAGGCACAACGGGCTTGTATCTCACCAATAACAGAGAAAGAGGTCTGCCATGCACTTTGTGTTGCCCATGCCAGTAAAGCTCCAAGTACCTACAGACATTCAGCAGAGTTCTACAGGAAATTTAAAACCACACTAATTCCTTTACTGCTCCCAGTTTTCCATACTGTACAAAAGGGTTAGACTTCCCCTCTATCTTGGCGCTATGCAATAATTTCCGCTCTTCCTAAACCCAATAAAGGCCTCTGCCAAACCCCCTCCTATAGACCAATATCCATGTTAAATTTTGATTATAAAATATTCATGTCCATAGTAGCCAAATGCCTCAACTGTCGCTCACCGGTTTTAATAGATAGTGACCAAGTTCACTTCCTTCTCTGTTGCCAGGCCCATGCAGCATCAGGTGCACTTTCCTACTCTCAGATCATCTTAATACCGGTCAAATCCCAATGGCGCTACTTAGTTTGGACACAGAAAAGGCATCCGACAAGGTGGCCTGGCTTTTTTTGTGGGCTTCCCTGTCAAATTTCTGGCTCCCGGTTGATTTCATTACTATCCTCCAAAATCTATATACATCTCCCCAAGCATACGTTTGACTCAATGGTTCATTGTCAAATCCCTTTCCCCTGGAACGTGGGACAAGGCAGGGGTGTCCCCATATCCCTTCTACTCTTCTCCCTTTGCCTTCAGCCAATGGGGTACAAATCCAAGAAATATCTTTTGTGACAGGTATTCCCATAGGAGGGAAGGAGTAAAATTGTTGTTCACTGATGACTTACTCTTGATGTTAATCTCCCCTGAAGACTCAATAACGGTGGCATGGGAAATTGCTGCCTCATTTGGGATGCTTTTGGGTCATAAACTTAATTTGCAGGGGAAAAAAAAAAAAAACACAGAGGTTTTACTATTATGTAACTATACACTGACACATCTCAAAAAATCTTTCCCCTTTAAACGTCCAAAAGACTTTCCGATATTTAGATATTAAAATCACAAAAAATAATATTTTTATTTATATTGTGCCTTTCAAGTACCAAGGCGCATTCCAATAAAAAGATACAATACAAATGCAGAAACAACAGTACAAAAAATATTATAAAACATACATAAAAAATTAATACACAGTCAAACCATAAGCCCTTCAAACATAGCATTTCAAACTGCTCAATCTGGAACCCTTAACGCAGCAAATTACAGAGTATCTTTTAAGGTGGACACATCTATATCTAGGGTTCTTTCAAAGAATAGAGGCTATACACCAAAACATTTTCCCCAGAATCTTGTACTAGTTGCAAACACTGCCATTAATGCTTAACAATCTCTACTTTCAGATGTCGGATAAGCTTATTTCGTGCTTTATTTGGCCAGGGACCATCACCCCCTCCCCAAATTAGATCATCTACCGTACTTCACCATTTTGAAGCCACCTTCAAATAGTATCCGCCCTCAAATAGTATCCAAAGGCAATTTATATCTCATCAATAGAAGCTACCCCCATTTAGAAGCCGGAAAAACAAACAACGGTACTGAAATGGTCTTCAGTTTTAAGAAATGTTGACGCTACAAGTGTACTGTTGCTAACGCGAACTACGAAACTGTTCCAAAGGATGACAAATTGATCGCACAGTAAAGAACTAATAATTAAATAATGAAATATGGTAAATAATGTAATAATGTAAATATCAGTAATATAAATACAGCTGCTGCTTTCCAACTGCCAACCCCGAGTCTCCCCACCGTTGCCGAGTGACAAACGGTGTGCCGGTAAAAAAATAAGAAGTGGTGCTGCCCCAAGTGAAACAGAAAAGACTGATACTGAATGATTCTGTTTTTTTCAGGTTACTACCTTGTGGTCTGTAGCGTTCATACCAATACTGGAATGGTTGCTACCACGTGGTATTGTGCATCTTTAGCAACGGAAACATCAGGCATCTAACATGTAACAGAACAAGAATACACCACTGATTTGCTTGCTTTGCTACTTCATTTTTTTTTTTTAAATATTAAAGTGTATTGCAATCAAAAGACTGTTAGTCCAGTTTGTCCTCGCTGTCCGGATCAGCGTCTTGTTTGGAGTTCAGGTTGATTACCGTGTGCTAATATAAGCTGCCCTCAAATTGAATCCGCCCTCAAGTTAAAGCCTCACATCAAAAAAATATATATATTTTAATTGAAGCCGTGGCTACAAAACGCTGCAAATACTGTATTTTAATTTTACCAAGGGCAGAGGGGGTGTTAATCTCTCGAACCTGAAATGGTACACCCTAGCTACCCACCTAAGAACCATTTTACCTGGACTGCCCTTCTAAACAACCATAAGGTAGCTTCTTAGGGGAAGCCTAAAGGCAGTGAGAGAAACAGGGATAGGCAAAGATGAGAGAGAAGCAGGTTCCCCTCCCTCTGGAGCCTGCCCCTTCTCATCTCCTCCTCCTATCCCCCCCCCAGCTTTTAGACTTCACCTAAGACAACTACCTATGCCCTCCTGCTTTCCATCCAAACTCAACAGCCCCATCCCGGTTCTAACCACTTCCTTTAGTTACTATCCACTCTCACTTGCCTATGAATACGTTATTATGCTTGCTGCTGCACATCTGGTGCATCTTCACCCCTACCGCTACCGGAGTGCACACCCGCTTACACCACAGCCTAATTATGTTGTTACCCCTGTGTTCTCTTATTGCATAATTACTCTGCTCACGGCTGCTAAAACTGATGTACCATGACTGTGTCTTTGATTTCCCAAAGCGGAACTGGATTATGGACAGGAGATTTCATATGAAGAATACCTCTCAGAAACGTATGTGACACCTCTAATTGGGTAATTGTATGACCATCAATGGGGGATAGAAAACTGACATAGTGGCCGAATGCACCTTAATAAAGGAATACTTGGCCGGCCCATTGGCACTGAGGATTGAGGTGCTAGACACCACACTTCACGCCACACAGGCACCCTGTGTTCGGGAACAGACTTAGACTGCCAGGGGTCAGCTGGGGAGGGAAATGATCGAGTGTCTGGAGGACAGCTCTCCTCTCCTGGGGTGGGTAGTGGGCCACGCATTGCTCGTCGGTGGCCTCCAATGGAGATCGGGGGCACTGCAGCAGTGATGCCATACTAAGGGGTGGAGCGGCAGACATCAGGACGTTGGTTGCGCAGATGTCACTGCACACCCACACTCCAGGGGGAACCTAAGGAAAAAGCCCCGCTCATTGGATAGGCAACGGCACCTCATGTGCCCCACCGCAACACACCCAATGCCCGGTTTACCCCACCGGCTCTCCTGATCCCCCGTCCTGCCTTGGTTCTGGCGTTGGTGCCCCGCCAGACCAGGTAGGTAGGGAAGTGTCTGTCCTCAATTTCCCAGTGGGGTAGCTTCAGGTGGAAGGTATGTGGTGGTGAGAGAGGATGCCTGACAAGAGTTCCAGGGCCTGTGGAGATAAAGAGAGTTACAAAAAAAAAAATAGAGGAATACTTCAGGTCAAAGTCAGACAGGGAAAGCAAATATTCCAACACAAAATTCACAAGACATGTAAAAGATTCCATATTCCAGGAAGCAGACCATAAAGTGAAGCGCGTCCATTTCCGGTAATAAGTATGTCTAGTAGAAGGTTTCCTAGCCGCAAGCAGGACATCAACAACCTTAGGGGATACCCCAAAACATGCAATGGCTATGCTTTCAGAAGCCATGCATTCAAGTGCAGGGATTCCGGGTCCGCATGAACAAGCGACCCCTTGCCTGTTACAACAGACCTCGACACTAAGGCAAAGGGACAGGAAGCTCCACTGCCAGATGTTGAAAGAGTACAAAACATAACTGGCAAGGCCAGAACGAAGCAACGAGGTTGACAGCTGCACTCTCCACCCACAGTTTGAGTACGACCCTCTATATTAAAGGAATGGGGCGGGGGGGATGCGCATAGTAATTTTCCTTTCCAAAAGAGGGAAAACATGTCTCACAAAAAACCTCAAGGCCCTGGATTGAGTGAGCAGAAACGCAGCAGTATTGTGCTGTGTGGGGACACAAAGAAATCCAGCCCAAGGTGACCCCATCTTGCGAATAGGTCGTTTACCACAGAGGTCAGTCGTTCCCATTCGTGAACCACTGACTGGATCCAGCTTAACCGGTCTGCAAAGACGTTTTGGAAACCTGAGAGAAACACGACTGACAACTGAAGGTCATGAGACAGAGCGCAGTACCATATTCACATTGTTTTCCTACATAGGGGATAGGAGCGCCCCCTTGTTTGTTGATGTAATGCATCACATGGACATTGTCCATCTGGATTAGCAGAGGACCAGGGCAGAGATGATTCTGAAAAGCCTGAAGGCTGTACAGGACAGCTCGCATTTCCAAGGCATGTATATGCAGTCCAGCCTCCACCTTGGTCCATGCCTCTGTGTTTTTGTAAAGGACGAGATGAGAACCACAAGGCATCCATGGTTGAGAATCTGTAAAAGAGCTGGGACGAGGAACGGAATGCCCTTCAGCAGGTTTCCGTGATCTATCTACCATGCCAGTGTTTTAGGTAGTGGAAACGTGATGGGAAGAAAAGATTACTCACTATAGTAATCTTTCTTCCCAGGTGTCCTTTAGCATCAGTAACTATAAGCACTGCCCGGAGGTGAAGACTGTGGTAATGAGTTTATGAATTAGCCAATCAAATTGAAACTTAAGGGTGTGCTGAGCAAGGAGAGTGAGGAAGGCTCCAGAATTTTTTTGGAGTTAGAATGGGCACATGCTCACATAGGAGAGAACCAACAGGATTCAAAAATACATAACAAGAACCAGAATCATAACATGAAACTTTGCTCAAGATGCAATTCAACACTTAAAATGACCAAACTGCTTGAAGGCAAGAAGCAGAGCCCTCTTCTGAAAGTTACCTGGGGAGGAAGAGTGGGAGCTTACTGATGCTAAAGGACACCTTAGAGGAAAGAAGATTACTAAGGTAATTTTTTCTTCTCACCCCAGGGGTCCTTTAGCATCAGTAACTGTGCAGACTACAAAGCAGTGCAGTTGGGAGACAGGTAGAGAACCTACTTAGGAAAGAGGCTCTGCAGCACCACCTTGCCAAATTTGGCATCAGATCTAGACTGTACATCCAAGCAATAATGCTTAGTAAATGTATGCACAGTCTTCCAAGTAGCTGCTTTACAGACATCCAGCAATGGTATGTCTCTTGCAGCTGCCACAGAGGCAGCAGTGACCCTAGTAGAATGGGCCCTAAGCCCCTCAGGGGTTTGCTTACCAGCCTTGTCATAGCACAATCTAATACACGAGACTATTCAGCAGGAGATGATTCTCTTAGTGACTAATTTTCCTCTACCTACCTTCCCATAGGTGAGGAATAACTGTGTGGATGGGCCCCTGAACTGCTTGGTGTGATCCAAATGGTAAATAGGGCCCTTTTGACATCCAAACTATGGAGCTTCTAATCCCCTGGAGTAGACTTCTCAGTAAAGAACACAGGCAAGGTGATAAGACTGATTAAAGTGAAACTCTGAGATGACCTTAGGAAAGAATTTTCTGTTCGTCCTGAGCTAACTCATTACTGTGAAGGATAATGTAGTTAGGCTCAGTGCATAGAGCCTGCAACTCTGAAATCCTTCTTGCAGAGGTAATGGCCACCAGAAAGAAACAATTACTCACCGAGGTAATATTACTTCTTTCAGGGTATTCTTTAGCATTACTGACAGATGCAGTATGCCAGCTAGGTTCAGCTGCCCTGAAGAGGAGGAGTCAATGCAAATGAGGACGGCACTGGCCAATCAGGATACAGTTAGAGCAGAGTGTTGCCTGCAGTCAGCCTGAGGGACCTCAGAACGCATTTCGGAGCTGAAAAAGAGCAAAAACTGTGCCCGCTAGGGGCAAAGAAACTGTTAGCAATAACCCACCATATATTCTAACCCATCATAAAGAAAAAATTATATATATACATATATTATGGTAGAGGAGCCATTTCTATGTTAAACCCAAAATTTTGCACCTTAATAACTTTGCAACCGTTTGACGGATTTGCCTGAAATTTGGAATACACGATCAAGACCCATACGCCTTGGGATCTGCCAAGTTTCGTATCGGTCGGATACACGGCTGCTGAGTTATTAAGCGTGATTTGCGCGGGCGTTTACGCTTTTTCTGGAATTTTACTGTCGCGCCTACAGGTCGCACGGTTTGCGTGACCGGCCCGAAATCTTCAGGGAACGTGCGGCCGGGGTCCCCAATGTGCCCTTCTAAGATTTTGTGAAAAAATATTAAACGGTTCAAAAGTTATTCAAAGAACAATTTCCCATTATAAGTCAATGGGAAAAGTTAACAAAAAGTTCGACAGTGTCTCAAATTCACTTTTTAGTGTCACAAATGGCCCTGTTAGTGTCGCAAATCCGCCATTTTGTTTTCAGTTAGTGCTCTGAACTTATTTCTCTCTATCGTACAGTACTGGTGTCATGGCTGCTGAATGGCACACTGCTGAATCCAGTTAGTAAAAGCACAACTAAGTGATAACACCGGAGGTAATGTTCTGAATATCGGCTACCGTCCTATATAGAGGGTCAATGAAGGTGGAGAGTTACCTTCGGGGCTCCTTCCATGTGATTTTCTTGCGGATCTACACTATTGCCTACTGGAACTGGATAACCTCCCTTTTCAGAATAACCAGTATACAAGATATGGTAACAACCCACCCCCGGAAAACTGTTAAATTTCCTGTGAGATACATCGAGCACATGTGGGAGCATGTAACTGCACTCCCCAAAAAAAGTAATCCAGAAAAGTGTCATGGTTCCTTACCTCACTGTCATGCTGCTGGCAGTAGCGCATCCTGTCTGCAAACATGGGGAGGATGGAGAATGAGGACTGGAAGGACTGTGGGATGGAAAGCGAGGTGCTGCCACCACTGCTGCTGCTGCTGTTGTTGCCTGCGGCGGGCAGGCACTCGGCGGAGAACCGCATCTCGATGAAGTGGTCCTTGGTGAGACGGACCCGCTGGTGGGCCCGCACGCAGCTGTCGCACAGGTACTCCTGCCAGTCCAGGCAGTGGGAACTGACGGCGCTGCCCTAATCGCAGGAGCTGCAGTGGGGCTCCCCCTGGCCGGCTGGGGAGCGATGCAGGCCAAACTGGTGGAGAAGATGAGAGGATGGTGGTTGCCAGCCCTGCCACTTCCGCTCTTTCCTCTTCTCTTCGGCCGACACCACTACGTCCAGCAGGTTGCTGAGGAGGAAACTGGAGGAGGGCAGAGCCTCCACCCCCACCTCGGAGATGGTCACCTTCTGTTCGCAGGCAGGGCAGCGCAGCCGAAGGGGGTCACCAGGGACGCGGAGCCCCTCCAGACAGGGACGGCAGAAGGCGTGCAGGCAAGGCAGGACATGCAGCTGCTGCTGGGAGAGCTGCTGCTGCCGGGGGCAGGAGGACGACGAGGAGCTGGAGGAGGTGTGCGAGGACGATGACGAGTTGGAAGAGCTGGAGGAGATGGGAGCCAAGGACACGCACATCTCCTTGCACAGCGGGCAGATCTGCAGGTCGGTCTCCGGGAATGAAGCCATGGCTTGTCATCAGTCAACAGGCACGCAAAAAATACACACAGCCCCCCAAAACAAAAAAGCACCTTACATTGAGGGGTAGCACCAATCTGCGATTGCAACGAGGGTCCCCTCTGTTGGAGCCAGCTATGCCCTTCTTACACTTTACAGGGTTTTTTTTCCCGCCACAGCTGTACTTAACACAGCACTGGTTTACATTTAATAATTACATTGATTGCCACATGCAATCAATAAACAACACAATTTTCCTGCTTTCCCTGGGGTCATCAGCAATGGATAGAATGGCGTGAGCGGTTTTTCAACACATGTACTAACGGAAAACAAATGAATCTAATATACAAAAATGATACCAAATGCAATTTCACATGAATTACTGTTTAAAGGTTCATTTCATTTAGCAGTTTTTGGATAATCATTTAGCTCTTTTTTACACTGTGGGGGAACATCGAAAAGGGGAAGACCGATTCCATCTTGTTTAAATGTAACGAATTTTTTTTTGCAAAGCGGTTTAGTGCTGCAGCAACTGGACAATTACATCTAATTGGTTTGCAATCATTTTTTTTTATTCCATTTTCCTTTTTTTCCCCCTGCAAGATATTGGTGTTTTCAATTTCTGGTGAACCAGCAATAAACTAGCTGGCTGCTAGGCGGAATACCATCCGATGCGCGATTCCTGCTTGTCCGATCTGCCCCCAGCACCACATGACGGGCGGGAGGGGCCGGTTGAGATATGTATTAATAACAACAATGCATTTGTCGTGGCCTTTATTTTTTATGCAGTTCCCAGATTTTCTCCTCCTGTGTTGCTGGCTCCTCTTTTGCTTCTCCCCTTAGTCCACCATCAGACTCTGTGGCGCTGGAGCAAGCGCAGCTCCCTACCAACAACCAGCAGCAACTCCCCGGCCGGAATTAAATTATTCAGTGAAAGGAAAGTCGAGCTGCGGAGAAACACTAGCCCCTCATTAACCTTGCAATGGATTGGTTTCATGAAAGGGCTCTTCTTTTTTTTGGCCCTTCCTTGCCCGTTTTAATGTGGCCCCATGCGACTGCACAAATCCCCCACAGCCAGCAGGTTTAGATTAGCTTCTGTGATCACCAGCAGAAAGAGGATCTGTTTTCTTTCTCGCAAGTTCCTTTTCTCCAGAAACTCAAGACCTTGTGCTACAGCTCAGCAGGGGGTGGGGAAGGGGTCCGTTCTTTGTTGCGCCCCTGTGTTCTCCCTGCAATGGCCCCGATTATCTCCCCGTCGCTCGCTTGGTGCCTGGCGTGCTTGATGTGACTCCACGCCCCCAGCAGCTCATGTAGTAGGCTCTCCGAACGTGTGTTGTTGAAACTGATTGGAATCCCTTTAATCCGAAAAGGAGCAAACTCACTTCCGCCTGCTGCACACTCACACACTGAGGGGTGGGTGGTGGCTTGGGGAGGGGGAGGGTAGGCTGGAAGGAAAACACAGGGAGGAAGTCTTGTGTCTCGAGACCCTCTTTGCCATGAACCAGGTGATTTCCCGTAAGCATCGCTCAGTTTGATAAGGTGGGCGGTGGGTTGAGGGTGACGGAGGTGGTACAGGTCCCGCATCGCTGGAGCTATGTACTGTATATCTCTGTATGATGTTGTATATCTATACAATCAATTTTGTGCTGCTGAACGTTTATGTCGCTTTATGTGTTTTTTTTTTGTATAGTATGTTATATTATTATTGTCAGTGTCAGTGGCTCAGTAGGTAGCACACTCGGCCCTGAGGCCGAGAGATCAGAGGGCTGTGGGTTCAGTTCCCACATCTGGCACTTGGGTTAATATCCCAGAACTGACACTGCAGTGCAGCATGAGAGGGGTGCTGCACTTCTGAGGTTCTGTCTTTCGGATGAGACGTTAAACTGAGGTCCCATCTGCCTGGATTGGTGGTAGTTCAGGTGGGTATCAAAGATCCCATGGTACTTCTCGAAAAGAGTTGGGGAATTTCCCTGGTGTCCTGGCCAAATTTCCCTCATTCACTAAAAATACCACCAAACAGCTTGGTTCAAGGTCAGTTGGCATTCATCTGTATCCCCCTTCCCCGAGTGGTGCCTGAAAATGGGCAGGATTTGTCTAGTGCACTTACCCAGTCAACAAAAACTAAATAAAATAAATAAATATTGAAATATAGCAAAAAACGACATAACATTACAATACATAGAAAACAAACTTGGGAAACCAACAAGAACAAATAAGTCATTCTGCAATTCATCATGGATCAAAATCGATGGTTTAGGCATGAAAAGACAACACAGGCATATAATGGTAGCACGGTAGTGCTACCATAGTTAGGGTTGAGGAGCCATTTCCATGTCAAACCCAACATTTTGCACCTTAATAACTTTGCAACCGTTTGACGGATTTGCCTGAAATTTGGAATACTCGATCAAGACCCATACGCCTTGGGATCTGCCAAGTTGCGTACCGGTCGGATACATGGCTGCGGAGTTATTAAGCCGTGATCTGCACGCGGTTTACGCTTTTCTGAATTTACTGTCGCTACCACAGGTCGCATAGTTTATGTGACCGGCCCGAAATCTTCAGGGAACGTGCAGCCGGGGTCCCTGATGTGCCTTTCGAAGATTTCATGAAAAAATATTACAGTTCAAAAGTTATTCAAAAAACAATTTCCCATTATAATCAATGGGAAAAGTTAACAAAAAGATAGCCAGTGTCGCAAATGCACCTTTTAGTGTCGCAAATGTCCCTTTTACTGTCGCAAATCCACCATTTTGTTTTCAGTTAGTGATCAGAAAAATGCTTGGCATTTAAAACTGGGACCCTCTAGCAACCCAATTCTTTTTGTATTCACCTAGTCGGGCCCTGAGGATGCTATCCATGTCTTCATTTTGGGGTAAAACACCCCAGAAATATGTTTTTCAGATTTCTGGAAAAAGTACTCATAAAGCACTATACTTTTGAACACTGTCGTGTCATTTGCAGCTTTATAGTGCGACAGTACTTTTCTAGGCTGTGGAAAATGACAGCAATTCTTTGACACCCTGCTGCAAAAGAACGGTTTGGTGCTTTGGCCTGAAATTTGAGGGAACGCAGTCGACATCTCACAGATGTGCCTTTCAGTGTTGCGTGAAAAATATTACACAGCGGCAAAGTTACAGCACTCCAAATTTGACGCTTTTTCCCATAGGATAACATTACGGCATCCGACGCATTGCAGCAATCCTTTGGCGCCCTGCTGCAAAATAACGGCTCGGTCTTTTGGGCTGAAATTTGGAGGAAAGACAGCCAACATCCCACAGATGTGCCTTTTCGTGGTTTGGTGAAAAAATATTACAGGGAGCCAGTTATTAGCACTAACTTCTGTTTTTCCCACAGGATAACATTACGGGCGTTTCCATCCACTTTTAGGGCCCGTGTCTCGAAACGGTGCGAGATACGACTTTCATTGGAAAAATACTTAGCCCCCTAGTGAGGGCTAAGTACAAAACTAGCCAGGAAAGTCATAAATCATATGACTTTTAAATTTTTTCCCTACGTCGTACGGTTCCTGAGATATAAGCAATTTAGTATTCCAACTCCTCATTTTCTGCTCCAAGACCCATTATTATGCATACATTCTTTGTACTCACTGTCTTTCTCTATTAAACTTTTGGGGAAAACCAGCCTGTGTGCTTACATTACTGTTACCGTTGCCCTTTCCGCTTGCTGTTCCGTACCAATTTGACTTACCGTTCACGTCTACGCCACCATGTGCGTTATCCTTTGTGTTTCCATTTGCGGTTCCGTTATTTTTAGCCATTTGTGTCTACAGTACTGTTTCTCTTTCTGTTTCGCTTTGTGTCACCATGTCCATTGCCATTTCTGTTTGCGGGCACCATGTTACTATGCGACAAGACATCACATGACTGACTGTTCCCGTCTACGCCACCATGTGCGATACCCTTTCTGTTCTCATTTGCACTTGCGTTACCATGTGCGCCACTATTAGCGCTTCTGTTTGCGTTGCAGTTCTTGTTACTATGTCACAAGACATTGCGTGGCAGGAGTGCAGGGCCTGAAGGCCCAGCGCTCGCCACTGCATTACATTCACCATTTCTCGTTATCATTCTCAAAAGAAGGGAATTAGAGGCAAAAACTCCGTTTAATGCATCAGTTGAGTTGTTCCACAGCGACAAACCTTGGACACTAGCCCACCCCCCAACCGGCACTGGGAGTGCGCATTGCGGTAATCCAGTCCCTAACTCTCACCCCATTCTCCTACACCTCTGCTTTACACAAGTGATGGAGTGAGAGTTAGTGACGCACCCCAATGCCAGTTGGGATGGATGTCCAAGTGGGTTTAACCCTAACACTGAATTTCCTCACTTTTGTCGCGAGAAACAACCCTAACTGATGCATTAAACAGAGTTTTTGCCTCTAATATATATATATTACATATATATATGTCTTTTTAAATAACAGGAAAGAATGACAGTTGTCAAATTTGGCTAAATCCCCTAACAGAGCCTTCAGACCAGGTTTCCAGCGGAGGAAGGGTTGGAGTGTCAATAATGCTAAAGAATACCCTGGAAAAAGTAATATTACTTTGTTGAGTAATTGTTTCTTCTCACCCCAGGAATTCTTTAGCATTTATTGACAGATGCAGACCTCGAAGCAGTGTAGTTGGGAGGAGGGCACAGAAACCTGTTTCAAGAAGAGGCTCTGAAGTACCGTCCTGCCACATTTGGCGCCTATCAGATTACACAAAGAAAAAATCTTATTGAACGTGAGAAGCAAATTTCCAACAGATGGTCTGCACACTTCTAGTAAGGATATAGCCTTAAACGCTGCCCAGAAGGCAGCTGTTCTCCAGGAAGTAGGTCCTAAGCACAAGAGAGCTGAATGTCAGCCTTGCTGTACCAGACCCGAAATATGGGAACACCGTCCCATGGGAAACTACTCTTAGTCACTGGTTTCTCCTTTTCTGTGAAATTGCAGGAAAGGAAGGGATGATAATGAGACTACCAGAACTGCTAGGACTGTTCGCACACACCAGACGGCAGGACTAATTCATGCTCCGTCTGAGCAGCTTGAGATAGCCTATATAGGACTTGCCTGAGAGCAGTACAGGCAGAGAAAAAGGGGTGGATGAGGGTGGAAATGGTAGACACTTGGGAAAAGGATTTCCCATCCGTCTAGAGGACTAAATTGTTCTTAAAGGTACTGAGAAGATAAGGCCTAAAAGAAAAACCTGAAACTCTGAAACCCATCTGACCGAGGAAAAGACAAGCAGAAAGGTTGTCTTCGATGTTAGTAACTTCAGGACAGAACTGTCACAGGTTCAAAGGACACCCCATGAACTTGAATATACAGAGGTTTGCGTTCTATGGGAAAAAACTCCGGTTCCGTGTACAAGACAGTAGTGCCTGCATAAGAACTGAATAATCCAGTCACGAGAGGAAAGAGGGTTAAAAAACTGCTTTCACTAGGAAAAATACAGTTACATAAGAACTTACTGTAACAGTAGATCTTCGAGAGAGGCTCTTGCAATAGGTAATTACATATAGGACTGACGCTAGCAGGACCCCACGGAAAAATTTCTAGCTAGCAGTCTCTATGGAGGACCGCCCCACATCAGGTGGCCGGGCGTCAAACATCGGGTATATAAAGGGGCGGTCCCGACGCTGGTCTTCCAGTTCTTTCCCCGCCACAGGTCGAAAAGAGGCCAAATGAAAGAGAAGAGGATATTTCCCTCAATGGAAAAGGAGCTGAAAAAGCCTAGGAGGATTGAGGGCGGGAAGGTACTACCTACTGCAAGAGCCTCTCTCGAAGATAGTACAGTTACGTAAGAACTTACCGTAACAGTAGATCTTCGAGAGAGGCTCTGCAGGTATCATATAGGACTGACGCCGCCGCGGCAGGACCCCACGGAAAATTTCTAGCTAGCAGTCCCTGGCGGGACCGCCTCTATCGCCAGGTGACCGCGCCACATGACGCCGGTATAAAGAGGCGGTCCCAGACACCGCTTCTTCCAGTTCTTTCTCTCTCGCCACAGGCCCGAAGGCCCGGACGAGAGAGTGTAGATATTTCAATGGAAAAGGAGCTGAAAAGCCTAGGGGATGGAGGGCGGAGAGATATTTATGAAGAGCCTCTCTCAAGATCTACTGTTACGGTTAGTTCTTACGTAACTGTATTATCTTACTTCGAGAGGGCTCTTGCAGTAGGTAATTACAAACAGGACAGAATCCCAAGCAGTCTGGAACAAATGAAAAGGCACCGGGAGGAGGAACTACTCTAAAAAGTAGCAAATAATCTAGTAGGTCTCAAGAAAAGAGGCCTTGAAAGACAGCTAACCCAAAGCCTGCTCTGCAGCGAGCGGCAATGTCCAAACTGTAGTGTTTAGTGAAGGTATGGACAGAAGTCCAAGTGGCGGCAGCACAGATGTCTGCCGCAGACACGTTCTTGAAACAAGCCGCAGAGGCGGCAACTCCATGAGTGGAGTGGCCTCTGACTTGACCCGGGAGGGTCTTGTTGTACTTGTCATAACAGAAAGTGATGCAATGGGCCAACCATTTTGATAGGCATTGCTTAGAAACAGCATTGCCTTCTCTTTTGTGAGCAAAGGAGACGAACAACTGATCAGTTTTTCTGAGATCCTTTGTCCTGTCGGTGTAGTATCTCAGAATCCTGTGGACATCCATGGTATGGAGCAGGTATTCTCCTTGACTGGAGTACTGAGTGAAGAAAGCAGGTAATTCAATAGACTGATTCAAGGTAGATTCCGCTACCACCTTTGGAAGAAACTTAGGATTCGTGCGAAGAGCTACTCATTCTTTGTGAAAAATCAAATAAGGGATTTTGCACATCAGGGCCTGGAGCTCAGAAATTCTACGAGCCGAAATAATGGCCACCAAGAAGAGCGTCTTCCACGATAAAAACTTCAAGTCTACGGAAGCCGCAGGCTCTAAGGGAGGAAGGGCAAGTTTCTCGAGGACAAAGTTCAAGTCCCAAGGCGGAGCTGGGGTCCGGACAGGGGGCCTGAGATGAAGGACCCCTCTAAGGAAGGTTTTGGAGACCTCCAGCTGGGCAAAAGCCTTATCAGCGAAAGGGACGTGGTAGGCTGAGATAGCCGCCATATGGACTTTCAAGGAGGAGTGACTGAGACCCAGGTCGAAAAGATGACGCATGTACTCAAGCAGAATGGTCGCAGGACAGGAAAAGGGCTCCACGTCCCTGGACGCAGCCCAGATAGAAAATCTCTTCCATTTCATGGTGTAGGTGGATCTAGTGGAGGGTTTTCTAGCCTCCACCAGAATCTCGGCCACCTTAGGAGAGACGCCAAAACGAGATTGGGCTAGGTCTGCAGGAGCCATGCATGAAGCTGAAGGGACTTGAGTCCCGGATGGACCAGGGTCCCCTGATCATGGGTCAGCAATCCTGGAGATAAAGGAAGAGGAAGAGAAGGAAACTCTGAGTATTGTTATAGAAGAGAGAACCAGATTTGCCTGGGCCAAAAAGGAGCGATCAGAATCATTCTCGCTCCTTCCAAAGCAAGATTCTGCAGCACACGAGGTACCAGAGGAATTGGGGGGAAAGCATAGACGAATCTGTCCTTCCAGCTTAGAGATACTTCGTCGCTCCAGAAAGCGTCTTGCTCTGGAGCGAGCGAGCAAAAGATTGGAAGCTTTGCGTTTTGGGAGGAGGCGAACAGGTCTATCTGAAGAGTCCCCCAAATCTGGAAGATGCTTTTTAGAACTTTCTCGTCCAACTCCCACTCGTGTGGTAGAGCCGACGAGCGACTTAGTCTGTCTGCCAGACATTGTCGACTCCCGGAACATGGACTGCCATGAGGTGAAGGTTGTGAAGCGTTGCCCAATCCCAAACCCTCATCGCTTCCCTGCACAGCGGGTAGGACCGAGTTCCTCCCTGCTTGTTGATGTACCACACCACGCACACGTTGTCCGTTTGGACAGCTAGGTGACTGGGAAGGATGTATTGGTGAAGGGCCTGGAGAGCATACAGCACTGCTCGAAGCTCGAGCACGTTGATGTAGAGAACTATCTCCAGCTTTGACCATAGGCCCTGGGCTCGGTGAGGACCCAGATAGGCCCCCCAACCTTCGCCTGAAGCATCCGTGGTCAGAGTCTGATCGGGGGGAGGATGAAAAAAGGGGACACCCCGGAATAGGTTCTCTCGAACCATCCACCACCGTAAGTCTCTTGCCATTGGCGAGGAGATCAGGACCAGATGATTTAGGTCGTCTACCCGTTGATCCCACTGAGATCGGAGAGTCCACTGAGAGATTCTCATGTGGAGGCATGTGCGCGGAACCATCGGGATGGCCGACGCCAAAAGCCCCAGGAGACGGAGCACCGACCTCGCTGGAACCCTCCTGTGTTCCGATAGGAGGGAAATCTGGGACTGGAGGAAGGCTCCCCTGTCCGGAGGCAGGTAGGCCTTGCACAATGTCGTGTTGAGGATTGCCCCGATGAACTGGAGCCTCTGTGAAGGATCCAGGTGAGACTTGGAATGGTTGATGGTAATACCCAGGCCAGTGAAAACCTGCTGGGTGAGGGAGAGAAAATGCAGGAGTTCCTCCCTTGACAGGGCCGCCAGGAGCCAGTCGTCCAGGTAGGGAAAAACCTGAGTCTCAAAGAACGTGCAGAGGGTGGCCGCTACCACCGCCAGGCATTTGGTAAAAACTCGGGGAGCCGAGGAAAGACCAAATGGGAGCGCCCGGAATTGGTAGTGGTCCCCCTGGAACGCAAACCTGAGGTACTTTCGGTGCGAAGGGCGAATGGGGATGTGCAGGTACGCATCCTGCATATCCAGTGCACAAAGCCATTGGCCCGGCCGAAGCAGGGGCAAGAGGGTTTGAAGGGAGAGCATCCTGAACCTTTTGTATTCCACATATAGGTTCAGGGAGCTGAGATCGAGAATGGGTCTGAGATCTCCCATCTTCTTTGGTACGAGGAAGAAATGGAAAAAGTAACCCATCCCATGGAGTTGAGGGGGGACGGGCTCTATCGCCTGTTTGGCAAGGAGAGCAGAGATTTCTTCCCTGACCAAAGGAAGATGGTCCCTTGAGTAAGAGGAGTCCGGGGTACGTGGAGGTTTCTGTAGAAACTCTATGGAGTACCCCTCTGCTATGATCTGAAGCACCCATGAATCCGTAGTTATCCTCTCCCAACCCGGAAGGTGGAGGGAGAACCTCCCTCCTACCGGTTCCCCCGGGGTGTCCGGAGGCGGTGGGAGCGGGAAGGAGTCAGGTGGTGTGAGGTAGCGCTGCAGCTGGGGCACCTGTTGCTTTTTTGGGTGGCGGGGCCCTGGCAGCTGTAGGGGCCCGACGTTTAGTGGCCCGCCTTCCCTGAGGTTTCGCTTGAGGCCGGCTGCGTCTGCGAAAGGGACGGTGCTGTGGGGGATGGGGACGGTACATTGAATCAACAGATTTAAGGGCCATCCCCTTCTCCTGCAAATCAGTGATGATGTCCTTGACATCACCACCGAAAGCACAGAACCCCTGAAAGGTGCTTGGATCGCTGACTGCACCTCCGGGACCAGACCTGACACACGGAGCCATGCATGACGCCAAGACTTACAGTGAACGCAGAGTCTGCCTCCTGCGGTCCACTGCATCGTAGGTCGCCCTCAAAATATGATGACTGTCCGAACGAGCAGAACGGACCAGGTCGGCTAACCTGCTTGACTTGGGAGTCAGGCAAAGAGTCAATCTTAGATTCCGCCTGGGTAAGGACAGCCTCTGGTAATCCCCCATGTGCTACATAATTCAGGGCCTAATCCCCAGTGTGGAAGAAGCGTAGATCTTCCTTCCATACTGATCCAGAAGGCGGATTCCTTATCCAGAGGAGACGAGCTCATGTTTCGGTGTGCTGACTGGCCGTGAGCGGCGCAATCACAACCGAGTCTGCACGGGGTGAGAGTTCAAGAAGTCTATACCTCCGGAGCCTGGTATAGCCTGTTAGACTTCCTGGGAAGTGGGGCTAAAGCCGACGGTTGCTTCCAAATAGTGGAAACAAGGTGGGCGTGAGGCTCGATCCAGGGTGGCACAAGAGTAGGAGCCGTAAGGGGCAAGTCCAGATGTTCGGCGATTTTAACCCGTTGAGGATCTGGCTCTAAGGAATGCCACTGATGGACTTCCTGGATCTTCCTGAGCAACTCCGTGAAGGAAGGATCCTCTGGAGGAGACTTCAGAGGAGTCCTCGGCCGGGGCTTGGACGGAGAGCGCGGCTCGTCATCTTTCTCGGAACAGCCATCGGAAGCTTCCGAGGAGTCCGAGACAGAAGAGGAAGAAGAATCTGAAGCAGAGTAAGACTCCCTAGCTCGTCTAGGGGGAGGAACGGGTTCCTTAGGGGTAATCCCAGAATGCGTGTCCTGCCCCTCTCTGGAGCCCGAGGGCAAAGCCCGGGAATCTGGAGGTGGAGAGGGAGTGTGCCGTCTGGGGCATACGGGAGCCGGGGATGGCACCGTCGCCGAAGATTTGCTCGATTTTTGGTGAGCTGAGCCTTGGCCTCAGCCCACCAAGAGGAAAGAGTCTCCTGAAGATCCACCGGCCGCCTGGGGGGCCGTGGAGGAGGAGGGGGATAGTTGTATGGAGGAAATCCGTTGGGAGAGTATCCATAACCCGGCTGTGGATATACCAGAGCCGGGTATTGCGGCGTCGGGTACTGCGGCGTCGAAGGGGTCGGCGCCAGGTACTGCGGCGCAGGATACTGCAGACCTGGGAAAACCGGCGTCGGATAAGACGGCAGATACCCAGGCACTGGAGGAGCTGCCGGAGCAGACGGCCCAGCCAGGTACTCCACGGGCGTATCAGCCGGGATAGACCCGCGGGGTGTGAGGCCAGATGGAAGAGGAATATCCCCGGCCAAGGGCCGGGCGGGCCGGAGAGCCGCCGAGCCGACATCAGATCCGCTCTTCAGAAGAGGATCGGACGGTAGCCCAGGATCCCGAGTCTCATCCGGGGACGGAGGGGAAAAATCCCCGGGGTCGGGCAGGGGGGACTGGAGCTCCCCTGACGGCAGCGAAGGCTGCGGGGAGCCTGGTACGACAGACGAAGCTGGGTCTGCCGTAGGCTCCGAGGCCCGGCGCACGCGGAGGAGCCGTGTGGCTTAGGAGCGAATCCCGCGGACGCGCCAGAGGAGCCGGCATCCGACTCGGGTCCTCATTGGAGATGGGCCGAGGATGAGAGGAGGCCCGGTCCGAGGGGACACTGCCGCGCGCCACCAAGGGTGAGCGCCTTAGCAGTCTTTCTCCCCGGCGACGCCGGAGGAGCCAACGTCCGGCTTAAGGGAGGTGCCCGCACCAGTAGGCCGCAAGCCTGCGGCGGTACTGGGGGCTGGAGCCTCCTTTTGCCCGGAGGCACCCGGCGGGCTCGAACGCGAACCCCACGGGCGGGTCGACACCTCCAAAGCCTTGGAGGCTGCCGCCGGGCGATCTCCCGGAGGGATAAAGAGCGCGCCATACTCCGGCCGGAGTCGCGGAGGAGGAGGCCTTCCCGGTGCCTTCCTTGTCCCACTTTGTGCCCTTCGAGGGAGGTCGACGCCTGTCAAGTTTCTTCAACTCCTTCTCCATCGCGACATCTTCTTTCTGAGGAGATGGGCTTGAGGACTGCTGGCGCTGCTCGCGGGTGGTCGCGTTGAAACGAAGGCAGTGCGACACTTGTCGCATCAGCGTGGTCAGGCCTAAGCAGAAAAGGCAGAGGGAGTGACCATCTTTGTGAGGCATTTGGGCGCCCGCATTTGAATGCACTTTATTCTTTGAAGGAGACGACATATACCGACGTTCACCTGACGATAGAAGTATAAAACACAATGCTGAAAACTTTTTCAGAAAAACCGACGAAGTAACAGGACTGAGCGATATGAACTTAACCGCGAGGCGCTGCACGAGCTGGACGGCGGAAAGAACTGGAAGGCGGGCGCCTGGGACCGCCCTTTATACCGACGCGCGTGACGCGATCACCTGACGTGGGGCAGTCTCGCCAGGACTGTTAGCTGAAATTTTTCCGTGGGGTCCTGCTGCTGGTCATGTCGTTCTATATGTATCATTTTATCGTAGTTCTCTCGAGCAAGATCATTGTTATGGTAAGTTCTTACATAACTGTACTCATCTTACTGAGAGAGCTCTTGCAGCAGGTAATTACATACAGGACTGAATCCCAAGCAGTCTGGAACAAAAGAGGCACCGGGAGGAGGAAAACTACTCCAAAAGGTAGTACTGGTTGTGCAAGTCCCAAGATAGGAGACCTTGCAAAACAGCCAGCCCGAAGCCTGCTCTACGGCGAGAGGCAACATCCAAACTGTAGTGTTTCGTAAAGGTATGGATGGAAGTCCACGTGGCGGCATCGCAGATGTCTGCCGCAGACACATTCTTGAAACAAGCCGCTGAGGCTGCTACTCCTCTTGTGGAGTGGCCTCTGACTTGACCTGGGAGGGTCTTGTTGTGTTTGTCATAACAGAAAGTGATGCGATGAGCCAGCCACTTAGACAGGCATTGCTTGGAAACCGCATTGCCTTCTCTTTTGTGAGCAAAAGAGACGAACAACTGATCAGTCTTTCTGAGATCCTTCGTCCTGTTGGTGTAGTATCTCAGAATCCGGTGAACATCCATAGTATGGAGTAAATACTCCCCTCAATTAGAGTACTGCATAAAAAAAAAAAGCAGGTAACTCTATGAACTGATTTAGAGTAGACTCAGCTACTACTTTAGAGAGAAACTTAGGATTCGTGCGAAGAGCAACTCGTTCCTTGTGAAAAATCAAGTACGGGATTTTAAACATCAGGGCCTGGAACTCGGAGATTCTCCAAGCCGAAGTAATGGCCACCAAGAAGAGAGTCTTCCACAAAAGGAACTTCAAATCCGCAGAAGCTGCAGGTTCGAAGGGAGGGAGAGTAAGTTTCTCGAGAACAAAGTTCAAGTCCCAAGGGGGAGCAGGAGTACGGATGGGGGGCCTCAGATGAAGGACCCCTCTGAGAAAGGTCTTGGAGACCTCCAGTTGAGCAAAAGCCTTGTCAGCGAAGGGAACATGATAGGCCTAAATGGCCGCCATGTGTATCTTCAGAGAGGAATGGCTGAGACCCAGGTCAAACAGAGGACGTAGATACTCCAGCAGAAGCCCAGCTGAAGAGGAGAAAGGGTCCACGTTCTTGGAAGCGGCCCAGATAGTGAATATTTTCCATTTCATGGCATAAGTGGATCTCGTGGAGAGTTTTCTGGCCTCCACTAAGATCTCTGCCACTTTGGGAGACACTCCAAAACGGGATTGGGCTAGATCTGCAGGAGCCATGCATGCAGTTGAAGGGATTTGAGGCCTGGATGGACCAGGGTCCCCTGATCCTGGGTCAACAAACCTCGAGATAGAGGAAGAGGAAGAGGAGGAGCCTCTGAATATTGTTGTAGAAGAGAAAACCAGACTTGCCTGGGCCAGAAAGGAGTGATCAGAATCATTAGGCTCCTTCTGAAGCTAGTTTCTGCAAGACTCGGTGGGATCAGTGGGATTGGGAGAAAGGCATGAGGAATCTGTCCTTCCAGTCTAGAGACAGGCGTCGCTCCAAAAGCGCCTCACTCTGGAACGAGCAAGCAGAAAATAGGAAGTTTTGCATTTTGGGGAGATGCGAACAGGTCGACCTGTGGTGTTCCCCAAAGTTGGAAGATATTGTCTAGGACCCCTTGGTCCAGTTCCCACTCGTGAGTCAGAGCAGAAGAGCGACTTAGCTTGTCTGCCAGGGTGTTGTCGACTCCCGGAACGTGAATAGCCGTGAGGTGAAGGTCGTGTTGTGCTGCCCAATCCCAAACCCTCACTGCCTCCCTGCATAGAGAGTAAGACCGAGTCCCTCCCTGTTTGTTAATGTACCACACCAAGCACATGTTGTCCATCTGGACGGCTAGGTGGCCGGGAAGTATGTATTGGTGCAGGGCTTGGACAGCGTACAACACTGCCCAAAGCTCGAGCACACTGATGTGGAGAGCTTGTTCCAGCTTGGACCAGGAGCCCTGGGTCCGATGAGGGCCTAGATGGGCTCCTCAACCTTCGCCTGAGGCGTCTGTGGTTGGAGTCTGGGAGTGGGGAGGATGAAAGAAAGGAACTCCCCGAAACAGGTTCTCTCGAACTATCCACCACTGCAAGTCTCGCATCATCGGCGGGGAGATCAGAACTGAGTGATCTAGGTCATCCACTAGCTGACCCCATTGAGAGCATAGAGTCCACTGAGAGATCCTCATGTGGAGTCGAGCGCGAGGTACCATCAGGATAGCAGCCACCATGAGCCCGAGAACGCGAAGGACCGACCTAGCAGAGACCATCCTTCGGTCGGACAACAGACTTATATGGGTCTGAAGGGTGGACACCCTGTCCGGAGGCAGGAAGGCCTTGCCCATGGTCGTATCGAGAATCGCCCCAATAAACTGTAGCCTCTAGGATGGGTCCAGATGAGACTTGGAATGGTTGATGGTAATGCCCAGGCAGGCAAAAACCTGCTGGATAAGGAAGAGGAAACACAGGAGTTCCTCCCTGGACGAGGCCGACAGGAGCCAGTCGTCCAGGTACGGGAAAACTTGCACTCCCTTGGTACGCAGGTGGGCCGCCGCCACTGCCAGGCATTTGGTAAATACTCGGTGGAGCTGAGGACAAACCAAACGGGAGCGCCTTGAACTGGTAGTGGTCCCCCTGGAACGCAAAACGAAGGTACTGCGATGAGATGGGCGAATGGGAATGTACAGATAAGCATCCTGCATATCCAGAGCACAAAGCCATTGAGCCGGCTGGAGGAGGGGCAGAAGGCTCTGCAAAGAGAGCATCCTGAACCTTTTGTACTCTACGTAAAGATTCAGGGAACTGAGATCGAAAATTGGTCTGAGATCTCCTGTCTTCCTTGGGACCAGGAAGAAATGGGAATAGTAACCCGTCCCTTGCAGATGAAGGGGGACAGGCTCTATCGCTTGCTTCAACAGAAGAGCACAGATTTCCTCCTGGACCAAGAGAAGATGTTCCCATGAATACTACGACTTCAGAGGGGGGTGGCGGGGTGGTTTCTGAAGAAACTCTATGGAGTGTCCTTCTGCTATGATCTGGAGCACCCAAGAATCTGTGGTTATCCTCTCCCATCCCGGAAGGTGGAGGGAAAACCTCCCTCCTACCGGTTCCTCCAGGAGTCCGGAGGCAGTGGGAGAGGAAAGGAGTCAGGTGGTGTGGGGCAGCGCTGCAGCTGAAGCACCTGCTGCTTTTTTGGGTTTGGGGGGGGCTTGGCAGCTCTGGGGCCCGGCGTTTTGTGGCCTGCCTTCCCTGGGGTTTCGCCTTTGGCTGATTCCGTCTGCGAAAGGGACGGCGCTGCTGCTGATGGTACATGGAATCAACTGATTTCAGAGCTGTCCCTTCTCTTGCAAATCGGTGATGATGTCCTTGACATCACCTCTGAAAAGCACCGACCCCCGGAAGGGTGCTTCCTGGATAGCAGATTGCACCTCCGGGACCAGACCTGACACACGGTGCCAAGCATGACGCCGTAGGCCTACAGCGAAAGCTGAGTTCCGCCCAGCAGTGTCCACTGCATCGTATGTCGCACGTAGCATGTGTCGACTGGCCAAACAAGCAGAGTGGACGAGATCAGCCAACTCCTGCTTGACTTGGGAGTCACGCAAGGAGTCCAGTTTGGCTTCCGCCTGAGTCAGGATGGCCTTCTGGTAGTCCCCCATATGGCAGACATAGTTCAGGGCCCAGATCCCCAGTGTAGAGGAAGCGTAAATCTTTCTCCCATACTGGTCCAGAAGGCGTCATTCCTTATCAGGCAGTGACGAGCTAAGATGTTTGGGGTTCGCCGACCGGCCATGAGCGGCGCTAATCACAACCGAGTCGGCATGAGGATGAGAATCCAGGAAATCAACACCCTCTAGAGCCTGATATAGCTGGTTCAACTTCCTTCCATCAGTGGCACTCCCTTGAACCAGATCCTCAGCGTCTGAAACTCGCTGAACATCTGGATCTGCCCATGACAGCTCCTACCTTGGTGCCACCCTGGATAGAGCCTCACGCCGACCTTGTTATCACAATATGGAAGCAGCCATCGCTGTGGAACAACCCTAACTGATGCATTAAACGGAGTTTTTTGCCATATATATATATATTTATATGTCAATATCTGCCTACATCTATCTCCATAGATATACACACACACACACACACACACAACACACATATATATATGTACATATATATATATTTTTTTTTTTTTTACACCAACCAAAGAAGGGGTTAAAACTTGAATCAAGAAGAAAAATTACTGAAGAAAAAAGAGATTACCGGAAATGAAAAGAACATTCCTGCCTAAACCCCTGGAAAACTTAACATTTGGAAAATTTCTAATGTGTTGGCATAGGGAAAAAAGGGTTAAAGGGAGAATAATTCCTACCCGAAGCCCCCCATATCCTGAGACTTCTGGGACAGGAATGCTTATCTTTAACTGAGTACCAGGAGAGTTAAACTCGTCCATATGTGCCTATTAGTTTCAGTTTGCCTTAAAGACAAACCAAAATTTGCACCAAAGCATAACCGAAAAGGCTGGAACTTTTAAGACAAGCTAGCCTGAGGGGAAATGACCTACGCCAAGACTCTAGAAGCTGAAACATTATGACATAAGGCTATAAGAGCATAGTGCTACTATATGCCACTTGGGTATTTCACAAACCTCCTTGTGAATAGTGCTCCAGAGATGTCGCACTATGGCAAGGATAGAATGCATCAATAAACTCTTAATATATGATAGCGTACGCATTACGTAAAATTTCTTGCACATGATACATGATTATCTAGAGTTCATCTCTGGAGGGAAAAAAAGACAGTGGCCCAAGGCTGAGAGGCAGGCCGCTGTTTGCAGCAACTCTCTTTAGTCTGAAAGTGTACAGATAAAAACAGCAGAGCACTTACCGAACTGGTATTTCATCTGAATGCTTCTGTCAACCCCAAAAGAGAAGGAGGGGTTTCCCAGAACCTACCTGTTGGTGTCCTCAGAGAGTTGTCAACATCTTTGGAGGAGAGCAACCACCTGATCCACGAAGTCGTTCTCCTCCACCTCTTTATCGGTGTCGTCCTGGAGGGGAAAGTCCAGGGAGTCCACCGGTTGAATACAAATGCCTCATTATAAAAAAAATTGAATCAACCTCAGGGTGACCGACTGGAGTTAGTGGGCCCCCAGAGGAGTTCATGAAGGAAAATCCTCTCCCAAATTGCTAATAATAATAATAAACAATATCCTTGGGCGTAGGGAATAACAAGGAGAGGAATACCCGGACCTGAAGGAGCCGAGAACACGCCCAGAAATATAAAGTCTGGACAAACTGCCAAGCTCTCAGAAATTCAGTTGCAGAGGGCAAAATTTTATCAACCTCTGATGACTCCCTAAGTCCTTCAAGAGGGAGGTTCAGAGGAGATTAATCTCTTTCTTTGTGCAGGGAGGAGGGCACCCTGCATATTTTCAAATTAAAGGCTTGGACAGAGAAACAACTACTACAGAACCAGACTTGTAATGTGTTAACTTGAGGTACCCTCCTCAGCGCTTTTAGAGGAGGGGGAGGTAGACTGAAAGCCCAGAAAACAATAGTTAGGCCAAAGCTTAAACAAATCAAAATCAACTTTGAGATTTTTTTTTTCACAAATAGGAAAAAACAGAACCCCCTCCACACCTCTTATCAACAAAGCCCACTGCACAATAAACAAGAGAGTCTCACCCCAAAAGAGAGGGGATTACACTTCAAATATCAATAATTCTGAATTTAATTAAAGGAAAAAGGATTCCAAGAATTCACGCTGGTGCGCAACGGAAAAAATGCACATGCGTGCTAAAAAAATCAATGATTTTAGTGCAAAAGCATTAAAAACCACCGATAAATACCAAAAACTAAGCAATTAAATAAAAATGCCGCAAATTATCGTGCACGCGGGCAAAATTTACTTCAGAAAAAAACGCCGAAGCAGGAAGACACAAAAAAATCTTACAACTGTGTGGAATCCAGCGCAAATGCGGTAAAAATAGATAAAATGAAGAAAATATACAAAATACCTTAAAAGCAGCACTCAAAAAGAAATAAAATGGCACAGGAAGATCTCTGAAGAGGAGAGCTCCAGGACAGTGTTGCCAGTTCAGCGGAGAAAAAAGTTCTGCGGTCCCTCAGGTAGACTGTAGGCAGCACTCTAACTGTATCCTGATTGGCCAATGCCTTCCTTATTTGCACTGACTCCTCCTTTCCAGGGCAGCTGAACCCAGCTGGCATACTGCATCTGTCAATAATGCTAAAGAATTCCTGGGGTGAGAATACAGTTTTCAAAGTGACATATTCGAGGTGAGCCGAAGGGTGGCTCCAGTTTGGCAATACAGAGGTTCAAGCTCCAAAAAGGAGATAGGTTCCCTAACTGGAGGCTGGACATGAAGGAGACCTATACAACTGTTTAAAGACTGGCTATGAAAAAAAAAAGATTTTGTCTTTCCAACAGAAAGATAAGCCAAAATAGCAGCTAGGTGAAGCTTTAGGCAAGAAGGCCTCAAGCCTGAAACCTGTAAGTGCACTAAATAATCCAAAATATTAAGAATTGAAACCTTAAGAGAATTAATGTGCTTAGTTTTGTACCAAAGGGAAAATCTTTTCCATTTGCTTGTACAGGTCTTTTTTGTACTAGGTTTTTTGTCCATCCTCAGGATCTTTAACACTTGTTCAGGCTATTGAGTGGCAGGAAAAAACAGGTTACTCACCTGTAACAGTAGTTCTAGGAGTGGTATATGTTGTTCATCCACACTGTTTGGCATTGTCCCTTTCCCCTTTAAATCTTGCTGGAAGTCTTCAAGCTGGCTCCTCCCACCCACCCGGGTGGTATATACCTCGGCTCCGCCCCATGACACCAGATCTTTGCCCGCTGGAAGCAAGGTTGTGCGCCTTAAGCCAGGGAGGTTGGGTGGGTGCGTGTGGATTAACACACATACCACTCCTAGAACTACTGTTACAGGTGAGTAACCGTTTTCTAGGAGCGTGGATATGCTGTTCATCCACACTGTCTGGCAGACTCCTAGCAGTTCTCCGGGAGGAGAGAGGCAAGGCGCACACCCCTACTTAGGAAAAAGAGATTGGAGAACCGAGGCCCCAAAACCAGCATCTCGGCGTGACTCAAGGTCGATGTGGTAGTGGGAAATGAAGGTGTTTGCTGACTTCCAAGTAGCAGCCCGACAGATTTCCTGGATAGGGATGTCCCTGGAAGCAGCCACCGATGCAGCAGTATGGCAGGTAGAATGAGCTCTTAACCCTCTGGGAGGCTCCTTGCCCGCCAACTCATAACACAGACCTATGCATGATGTGATCCATCTTGCAATAGTCCGCTTAGCTGCAGGTCTGCCAGAAGCGGCTTCAGCGTAGGTGACAAACAGCTGGCAAACCTCTCCCCGAATTTCCGCCGTCCTCTCCTTATGATAAGAGAGCACACGTCTGCGGTCCAGAGTATGGAGCCTGTACTCAGCGTCCGAGGTGTAATTAGGGTAATATACCAGCAGGGTCAACACCTGGTTAAGGTGAAACTCTGACACCACCTTCGGAAGGAATTTCAGGTGGGGGCGCAAGACAACTTTGTCCCTGTGAAAGACCAGATAAGGGGAGTCCACTGAAAGCACCTGGAGCTCCCCTGTCCTTCTGGCTGACATGACAGCCACCAGGAAGGCAGTCTTCCATGACAAGTGAGAGAGTTCACACTTGTGCATGGGTTCGAATGACTTGCCCACGAGCTTTGCCAAAACCAGCAAGAGATCCCACGGAGGTGGAAGTTCACGCACCAGAGGGGATATGTGATCCAGGCCTTTGAAAAAGCGCCCGACCACTGTCTCCTGTGCCAATGTCAGCTGACTGGCCCGCGCCCGGTAAGCAGAGATGGCTGCCAGGTGCACCCTAAGGGTCGTTGACCGACGACCCCCTTTGAAGAGGGACCAAAGGTAGTCTAGAATGTTAGCCACAGAGCAGGATAAGGGGTCCAGACTCTTTCCCTGACGCCAAATGGAAAACCTTTTCCATTTGAAGGCATAGCATTTCCTGATCGACTCCTTTCGAGATGTCTCCACCACAGTGCAGACATCCTCGGAAAGACCCAGAGCCTGGAACTCTAGCCGCTCAGGAACCAGGATGTGAGGTGCAGGGATTGAAGGTCCGAGTAGAATACCTTCCCCTGGTTCAATGATATCAGTTCTGGGCGTGTACAAAGCCGCTCCGGGGTCCTGCAGCTGAGGCTGAGGAGATCTGGATACCAGAACTGGCGCGGCCAGTCTGGGGCTACCAGGATCACCTTCGCCTTGTCCCTCCTCACCTTAAGTAACACCCTGTGGATCAAGGGAAATGGAGGGAAGGCATAAAGGAGGCCTGGGGTCCACGGCCTTGAGAAGGCATCCCCCTGTAGCGAGTCCTGCTGAGGGGGGCACACATGGTACAACCGCAGCTTGGTGTTCTCCCTGGAGGCGAACAGGTCCACCAACGGTTTGCCGCAACGGGAGAACAGACTGTAAGCTACCTCTGGATGGAGAGACCACTTGTGGGATGTCTGGCTTATGCGGCTGAGAGCATCCGCCAGTTGGTTCGAGACTCCTGCCATATGGTTGGCCAGGAGATCCGCCTCCAGCCGGCTGACGAAGGTCCAGATCCGGAGCGCCTCCCTGCATAGCAGACGGGAGTGCGTGCCGCCCTGTTTGTTGAGGTAGTACATGGTCGTGGTATTATCCATCTGGACTTGAACCACTTGGCCCCGGAGCTGAGGAGCAAAAGCTGACAGCGCCAGTCTGACTGCCCTGAGCTCGAACCCGTGGGCTCCCCAGCCCATGAGAGAGGCATCGGTCGTAAGGACGACCGTTGGTTTGGGACGGACAAACGGGATCCCTTCCCACAAATGACTTGGGACGGTCCACCATTGGAAAGCGTCCCACATCCTCTGGGTGACAGTGACCAGCTGGTCGAAAAGACCCTGATGCTGAGACCACTGAGCGGCCAGCTCCCACTGAAGGGGGCGCATGTGCAATCTAACACAACAAACCACTGAGGTGCACGCCGCCATGTAACCCAGAAGGCGCAAGAAGTCCCAGGCAGAGCGCAAGTGCCCAACCAGAAATGATTGGGCAAAGGAGGAAAGAACCTCTGCCCTGCCCGCCGGGAGCCGAGCTCTGGCTTGACGAAAGTCGAGCTCTGTCCCGATAAAGCCCATCACTTGAGAGGGCACGAGTTCTGACTTGGCCTCGTTGATCAGAAGGCCCAGGTAGGAACAGGTTCAGAGGGTCAGGTGCCTGGACCTCTCCACCTCCTGTAGGGAGGAACCCGCCAGGAGCCAATCATCTAGACAGGGGTATATACGAACCCCTTGACGCCGTAGATGGGCTGCCACCACTGCAATGCTTTTGGTGAAGACCCGTGGGGCCAATGACAGGCCGAACGACATGGCTCTCAATTTGTACAGGGTCCCTTCGACCCTGAAGCGGAGGAACCGCTGGTGGGACGGATGGATTGGGACGTGGTAGAACGTGTCCTGAAGATCCAGTGAACAGAACCACATGTTTCGTTCCAGAGATGGTATGATGTGGTTCAGAGTTACCATTCAGAAGGTGCGAGACCTGAGATATTGATTCAGATTGTGGAGATCTAGGATGGGGCGTCAACCCCCTGTCCGCTTGGGCACCAGGAAATACCAAGACACGAAACCTGGGTCTGTAGGAGGATCCGGCTCTGGAGCTACCGCCTCCTTGTGGAGAAGCTGAGCAATGTCGTCCCGAAGGGCCGACTGAGCACCAACTGAGATCCTTTCCTCCCATGGGGCACGGGCCCGGCTGGGGGGTACTGCTCGAACTCTAGAGGCAGTCCCTGCCCAACCACTTCCAGAACCCACCTGTCCGAAGCGATAGCGGACCAGGCGGAAAGAAAGTGGCGGAGCCGGCCCCTCATGGGAGGACCTAGAACTGGCGTGACGGGTGTAGGGGAGGCCACACCCGACCCGTCACTGTGCAGGCTTGGAGGAGGAGGAGGAGGCACCTGGACCAGCACCTCGGCCTCCTTTGCGGGGCTGTTGGGGACCTTGCTTGGGCCTAGGGTGCCAAGCTTGAGCCTGCTGTTGTTGCTGACCTCCCTGGAAGGAGGGCTGTCTGACTGCAGGAGAAGAATGCCGAAAGGACGACTTCTTGCACTTCTGCTGTTTCTTGCCCGAAGAACCCTTAGCAGAGGTGGCATTAGACTGCTCAATGCGCTGGAGATGACCTGCCACTCCCGGACCGAAAAGGTCAGTGCCAAGGAAGGGCACGTCAGCCAGCTTGTGCTGAGTATCCGCTGGAAAGGAGGATAACCTCAGCCAGGCACTGCGGCGAGTGGCCATTGCGGCAGCTAGTGAACAGGCACAGGAATCTCCAATGTCCAGAGCCATCTGGAGCTGCTGTTTAGCAACAGCACGGCCCTGGTCATGGACCTGCTTGACCGTGGTCTGCATGTCTGCTGGGAGATGAGGGAGGACTTCATAAAGCGACCCCAGTAGGGCGTGAGAGAAGTGTGCCATAATCACTGCCGAGCTGGCCTGACGAAGGCCCAGGGATGATGCCGCATAAACTTTCCGGGCAGAATGGTCCATATTTTTAGACTCCTTGTCCGGAGAGCGGTCAGTATCCGCAGAGCTGCCCGTGTGCCGAAACACTAAGGCAGTCACAAGGCTCTTGGCCGAGGGATGCTCAGTGAAGCCCACCAAGGACCCCATGGGCACCGTGTACTTGCGAGCCATACGGGCAGACGGAGCCGGGCAAGAGGCAGGGCGTTGCCAAAGCTCAAGTGCCGGGCCAACTATGGCTTCGGCCACTGGAAAGGCCTCTGTCGGGGTATCCCTCTTAAGAATATCCGTGAAAGGATATTCCGCCTTCTTTTGTATAGGTTGCAAAGGCATACCTGTGGATTCAGAAATGAGTCGAAGGATGCCCTGGAAGGAAGAAGGACCTTCCTCCAGGCCTGTCACTGACAGCTCATCATCGGGGTGTGAGTGAAGGCCAGTAGTATCCGAGTCTGAGGAATCAGGATACAGGGGTCTCCCACCTATGTCCCCGTCGATGCACCTAGGGCGATCAGGAGTAACAGTGATGGACAACCTATGGGGTAAGCCCGTAGTTGTCCGATCCTCCTTAGAGGGAGCCCCTCCCTGAGGCTGTTTAGGAGCCCGTAACAGGCCGACCAGAAATACGTGTCGGTCCCACAAGAGGGAGAACCGGAGTCCTCGGTACCGAGGGAGTCGGTGTCGGCCGAAGAGGCTGGGGCCAAGTAATGGCTGGTACAGCCGGAGTAGACGGCTTTTGACCGGTCAAAAGTAGTTGCTGCCACATGAGGTCCTCATAACGTCAACGGAGCTTCCATCTAAGTCTCTCCTCATCCGAGGAGGATGAGGAACGGCGGCTGCACCTCTTTCGGGAGTGTTTATGACCCTTTTTCGGCTTTTCGACCGATAGGGTCCTACTCCTTGATTGAGACCGACGGCATCGGCTCTGTCGGTCAGGAGAAGCCGGATCCGGTGAAAACCGAGGTTCCGGCTCTTGTCCCTCGATCGGGATGCCTGAAGGACGGGTCTCCTCGTCGGAGAAGGAAAGGATGGGAGTCCTCTCCAAGGAGTCGGCGACAACGGCTCGATCGGGTCGAGAGAAATCTCGGCTGGTTCTACCGTATCCTCGGCTTCAGTGCCCTGGCCTGACGGAAGATCCGAAAAGCCGGCAGCCGAGGAAGCGATCTCGACCGAGGCCGAGACTGCTTGCTCCTGAGTATCGGACCGCTCTCGGTCCCAGGAACGTCTTCTTCGGCTAGAAGACGATGATTTGGGGTCCTTGTCCTTTTTCTTGGGAGTAGGAGGAGTGCGAGCTCGAAGGCGCCTCACCCTTGGTAGGGAGAGACTGGCACAACTCCCAAAAGGACCCAGTGAAGGTGGAGCCCAGGTTGAGCGGGACGAAAAAGCTTCAGTTGGCCGAAGCTTGGGCAGCTTCCTTCTCGAAAGCTGCCATCTGTTCGAACTGCTCGGCGGATCCTGCAGCCGCGGAAAAAGCTCACCTGGCCTCCTTCGATTTCACCGGTGGATTGCAAAGCTCCAGTCTCTCCAGCTTAAGGTGCGCCTTGCGGTCCTCCAGGACGGTGGGATGGAAGGCCAAACAGATGGTGCAAGCCGAAGTATCGTGTACAGCGCCTAGGCAATAAACGCAGGAGAGGTGGGGATCGGTGTGAGACATTTTCTGTCCACAAGGACACCGGCGAAACCCAGGGGACGACTTGTCCTCCATATCCAAAGCATTCAGATCCAAATCGTAAACTAACAAATTTTAAAGAGAGTAAGTGTGGCGAAAACCGTCAATTAGACTCCGGGACCTACGGTACTTGCAAAGTAGCACGAGGGAACCTGTATTTTCCAACGGAAAGGAAGATCTGGTGTCATGGGGCGGAGCCGAGGTATATACCACCCGGGTGGGTGGGAGGAGCCAGCTTGAAGACTTCCGGCAAGATTTAAAGGAGAAAGGGACAACAATGCCAGACAGTGTGGATGAGCAACATATCCATGCTCCTAGAACTCTAATTTCTCAAAAGCCAAGCTTTGAGGTGAAGTGATTTCAGATCTGGATAGAGCATCCCTTTCTGAGGGAGGATCAGGAGGGAGTGACAGAGGGAGACAAAGGGTTTGCTGCAAGACAGGGTTAACAACAGGGGATACCAGGCTTGCCTTAGCCAGTCTGGCGCCACCAGAATCACTGTTGTAGCCCGAGCTTTAGCAAGACTCTGAGAATTAGAGAAAAGGGAGGAACGGCATAAAGGAACTTTCCTGTCCAATCCAGAACTAGGGTATCTGTAGGGAAGAGTCCCCAGGGCTGGAGGCCTGCAGAAATATACAGGAAGTTGACAGTTTAGGTGACAGGCAAAAAGGAAAAATTACTCACCTTAGTAATTGCTTTTCTTCTCATGGAGTCTTGCTATATTAAGACTTATTGCAGTTAACCCCTGGCTCTGAACTGCCCCGGAGAGGAAACAGTTAACTCCAGAGAGATCTGGAGTTCCACAGCGCGAGGGCGCTGTTCAAAGCTCTATCTGGCCAGTTTCAAATGAAACTGCCAGGTTCTTTACGAAGCTAAACTAACATAGCAAGACTGTGTGGAAAAGCTCTACACTAACCATTGGCTACCTACCAGTAGTAAAACAACAAAACACAACAACAATCACAGAATAAAAACAATATTACCTATTATTGTTAGGATCACCCCTGACAAGCACTAATAGGCCCCCTCTCCCCAAAAGACTCAAGTCCAGAGAGGGGACCATCTACCACTTAACAAAAAACAGAATTACCTAGTTCCCTAACCCAAATGAAACGAGGGGACTAGAGAGACTAAAATGGCATGACACAGTGCTTGCACTAATTTGCCAACCCCGTACCCAAGTAGGAATTCTGAGAGGGGTAGGAGGGGGGGTTGTCCTAATATAGCAAGACTCCATGAGAAGAAAAGCAATTACTAAGGTGAGTAATTTTTTCTTCAAACACCATGAAGTCTTGCTATAATTAGGACTTATTGCAGATTATACAGCAGTACCTCCATGGAGGAGGGCCAGAACCTACTTAGGGAATAGGCTCTGAAGCACAGCTGTGCCAAAACGAGCATCTCTCCTGGACTGGACGTCCAGGGAATAATGCTTGGTGAAGGTGTGGACTGTCTTCCAGGTAGCAGCTTGGCAAATTTCCAAAATGGGAATATCTCTAGCAGCCAGATGCAGCTGTACCCTGGTGGAATGAGCCCTCAGTCCTGAGGGAGGTTCTCTACCTAGTTTTTGGTAACAGAACTGGATACAAGAGACAATCCACCTTGCGATTGTCCTCTTAGTGGCAGGTCTCCCTTTGCCCACTTCTCCATAGGTAAGGAAGAGTTGGAGGGATTCGAACCTATGACCCTTGGTGCGTTCCAAATAGTAGCTTAGGGCTCTTTTGACGTCCAAACTGTGCAGTCTCCTCTCCCCTGAGGAAGAGTGCTCAGTGAAAAATACTGGAAGAGAGATGGATTGGTTGAGATGAAAATCTGAAACCACTTTAGGTAAAAACTTTCTGTTAGTCCTGAGAACTACTTTATCTCTGTGAAAAGAAATAAAATCCTTTTCCACTGACAAGGCTTGTAATTCACTTATACGCCTAGCAGAAGTGATTGCCACTAGAAAGACAGTCTTCCAAGTTAAAAACTTGAGATCTGCCAAAGACAGAGGCTCAAAGGGGGATTGCATTAGCTGAGCAATGCAAACATTCAGATCCCAGGCCGAAGCTGGTTCCCGAAAGGGAGGGTTAGTGTGAAGTAACCCCTTAAAAAACCTGGAAAACACAGGGTGAGAGGAGAGGGAAACAGGTTTCCCTGCAGAAACAAAAACAGAAACAGCTGCTAGATGAACCTTCAAAGTAGCTGGTTTGAGGCCTAGGGAATTTAGATGGACCAAATAGTCCAATAAAATGGCCAAGTCAACAGATTCTGGTACAATTTGCTTCTCAGAACACCAAAAGGAAAACCTCTTCCACTTGGAGTTGTAAGTGGCCCTAGTGGAAGGCTTCTAAAGCCTTCAAAATATCAGGACACCTTGAGAAAGGTGTAAATCAGCAAATTCTAGCTCCTCAAGAACCAGGCCTTGAGGTGGAGGGAATTGAGGTCCGGATACCACACTCTCCCCTGTGCACAGGTCAGCAGGTTGTGGGTCCTGGGCAAGGTCAGGGGAAGGTGGAATGTCAGGGACAGGAGAAGAGGGTACCAGGGCTGCCTGGCCCAGTCTGGAGCAATCAGAATCACTTTGCAGGGCTGAGTTCTGATTTTTACTAGTACCCTGAAGAGGAGAGGGAAGGGAGGAAAGGCATACAGGAACTTCCCTTTCCAATCCAACTGAAAGGCGTCCAGGGGGACTGATCCCAGCACTGGAGGCCTGCAACAAAACAGAGGAAGTTGGTGGTTGTCTGCGGCTGCGAAAAGATCTATCTGAGGGGTGCCCCATCTGGCAAAGACTGTCCCCAGCACCAGAGGATTCAGGGCCCATTCGTGATGGCCCTGAGAAATCCTGCTGAGGGCATCCGCCAGGACGTTGTCCTTCCCTGGGAGGTGAACCGCTATCAGGGAGGTGTTCAGGGAATAAGCCAGAGACCACAACTTCATTGCTTCGTGCACAAGGCTGAAGACCGAAGTCTCCTGTTTGTTGATGTACCACACTGTTGTGGTGTTGTCTGTCCTGACTTGAACTACCTTGTTCTGGACAGTAGCTGAAAAGCCTGGAGAGCTAAGAGAACAGCTCTGAGTTCCAAAAGATTGATGTGGAGCAGAGATTCCTGAGGGGACCACCCCTGAGTGGAAAGGTCGCCCAAGTGAGCCCCCCACCCTAACAGGGAGGCATCCGTGGTGAGGGAATGAAGAACGGGTAAGAAGGGGACCCCCTGAGTTAGACTGCTTTGATCCTGCCACCACTGAAGGGCTAGGATCAGGGTTTTGGTCACTGGGACTAATTTGGTAAGGGGGTCCTTCCTTTGAGACCAGTAGGACCTCAAGTGGAACTGGATGTCCCTCATCTGAAATCTTGCTCCCTGCACGACAGCTGTGGAAGCAGCCATGTGCCCTAGGAGTTACAGAAAGTGCCTTGCTGGTCGAGACCCCCATGGGAGTAAGGAGGATGCCAGGGCAAGATTCTGTCCACTCTTTCCGAGGGAAGAAATGCCTGGCTGACTTTGTGTTCAACTCTGCACCTATGAAAGTTAGTACCTGAACTGGTTCCAGAACTGACTTTGGAAAATTCAGCAGGAATCCCAGAGAAGTGAGAAGCTGCTGGGTGACTTGCAAGTGGGATTTTACCTGATCTGGAGACTGACCCACTATGAGCCAGTCGTCAGGTAGGAAACACAGCAACCCTTGCCTTCTTAAATGAGCCACTACCACAGCTAGACATTTTGTGAAAACCTTGGAGCAGAAGTGAGGCCGAAGGGCATTGCTCTGAACTGGTAGTGGCCAGAGGGCAGTTCGAACCTGAGGTACTTTCGGTGAGAAGGCCTGATCAAGATATGAAAATAGGCATCCTTGAGGTCCAGGGAAGCTAGCCAGTCCCTGGCCTTAGGGACAAGCAAAATCATTGCCAGAGTTAACATTTTGAACTTTGGTTTCAAAAGATGCTTGTTCAAGAACCTTAAATCTAGGATGGGCCGCCATTCTCCTGTCTTTTTTGGGGTAAGGAAGTATCTCGAGTACAGCCCCTTGCCCTGATGGCAAGGAGGAACCTTTTCCACTGCTTTGCAGTCTAGAAGAAAAGAAACCTCTGCTTCCAAAGCAAGGGCTTCTGAAGGATTTGCAGGAGGAAAATGTCTGGCTCTCATCTTTGGGAACTGCTTGAAGCTGAGAACCAGACCTTGGCTTACCACCTCCAGAACCCATTTGTCCGAAGTTAGGGACAACCAGTTCTGGCTGAAATAAGCCAACCTGCCCCCCACCGGTACAGGAGAATTGGCCCTGGACACCCCGTCAGGGTGCCTGCTTGGCAGCAGCTTTAGCTGAGGAGAGGGAGAGGGTCTGTCTGTGCCCCCGCTCACTTCTGCCTCTGAAAAACCTCTGTGCAAAGGCTGAAGAGGCCTGAACTTGATAAAAGGCCTGTGGCAAGGCCTGCCCCTACCCCTGGGGGCATGCCTTTGTGGAGTGGCATGCCTCTCCTTAGCTTGGGCACTTTTGTAGGTAGTTCTGTATTCATCCATCTTTTTCATGTAATTTTCTGTTTGATCCCCAAACAGAGAATTTCCTACCACCGAAAAATCTATAGCCTTTGACTGAGTATCTTGGGACAGATCAGTGCATCTGAGCCATGCCAACTTACGGAGAGCTACAGAAGTGGCCATGACCCCAGAGGAAACATCATTAACATCAACAGCAGTATGAAATTGAACTTTAGAGGCTTCAATGCCATCAGCAGCCACTTGTTCCAACTCACTAGCCAGCTGGCCCTGGGCCTGCTTGCCAACTGCAATATAGTGTCCCATCTAGATTTCTGATATCTAGCCACATAAGCCATATAATTAGCCTGTCTGAGTCCCAACGAAGCTGCCATATATTGTTTTTTCGCCATGGCATCAATCTTCCTGGAATCCTTATCAGGAGGATGTGAGGCCAGGGGAATATTAGCCTTGTCACAGGCTGCAGCTTGAACAACACCTACATGACTACACTGGTCAGTGAGGAAATCTGTATCAGGGCCTGATAAAGTATACCTTCTGTCCATTTTTTTATCTACAGGAGGGACAGAATGAGGATTTTTTAAAATCTTCGTTGTTTGCTTCCTAAATGACTTATGCAAAGGAATAGACAACCTTCTAGACTCTGGAATATCCATCATTTCTACATAATCAGGCTCCTCTTGCTCATCCACAGCCTCCTCTAAAGGGAGCTGGAGGGTTTCTGCCACCTTTTATAAAACCTAAATGAGAAGGGACTCAGACAGCAAAGGGGAGATTCAAAGGGTCTGTCTGGAGAAATGTCCGCTCAATGGGCACGTCCAGACCTTCCCAGTCACAAATGCACTGATCAAATTCCTCCTCCCCCTCCTGTGGTTCATAAAAATCCTCAACATCATAATCCTGAACCACTGGACCTGAACGAGCCACCCTTTTCCCAACTAAAGGGGGTTCGACAAGTCCCTGAGACAAAGACTGAACAATCTGTATGGCTTTTGCTATCTCTGCAGCAGTTGGAGAGACAGTTTTGGACTCCAGACCTGCTGATTTCTTTGTCTTTTTTACTAGGACTGGTTCCTCTGAACCAGCCTCTCTTTTGCCCGAGGAAGTCTCGCCCTGGTCAGAGGGCACTCCCTCTGGTCCAGTGGGTGCTGGACCGGGCTGGCCATCCAGGTCAGCGGACTTTTTGTCCTCTCGTTCCCTGAGCCGGCCCAATCTCTTTTCCAGGGTGGCTGCAGGGAAATTTTTACACACCTGGCAGTCTGACAGGAGGTGGTCAGCCCCCAGACAATAGACACAAGTGGTGTGTGGGTCAGCCTTGGCAAAGGCTTCCCCACAGACATCACAGTGTTGAAACCCAGTGGGCCCGGTTTTTCTTTTGGGTTTCTCAGACATAATGCCAGCCTAACCAAAAACTTGCCCTTTAAACGGCTGGGCCAGGCAAGACACCCTTATCGGTTCCTAACCGTGTCACGGGTATTTGAAAAAACCCAGATAATGCTAGGTTTTTTTAGAACCAATAAGAACCGGGAACCGCACTTCTAAAAGCCCATTCAAATAAATTCGTTATTTTAAGCAAACCGATCGGTTCAGACTGAACTGATAATGAATTTCCACACAGACTTAAACACTAGTACTTACGGTTTACCAGATAGAGCTTTTGACTGAAAATGCGGTAAAATAGACACTTTTGCTGGTTCAAATGAACCGAATAAACTCGCTTGAACCGCAAAATGAACCGAGCTGAAGGAGCTGATCTCCGGAGCGACTGTTCAGTGAAAGCGGAGTAAAGAATCTGGCAGTTTCATTTGAAACTGGCCAGATAGAGCTTTGAACAGCGCCCTCGCGCTGTGGAACTCCAGATCTCTCTGGAGTTAACTGTTTCCTCTCCGGGGCAGTTCAGAGCCAGGGGCTAACTGCAATAAGTCCTAATTATAGCAAGACTTCATGGTGTTTGAAGATCTACTTCTGGTTTACCCCACCTTCTAAACACCGTGGACAACGCCTGCTTGTTCAGACCCCATTCACTGCAGCCCTGGTTGATGCGGCTGAGAGCATCTGACAGGGTGTTGTTTTTGCCTGGAAGATGTATGGCTGACAGGTTGACTCCCAGGGAGTAGGCCAGGCCCCAAATTCTCATGGCTTTCAGGGACAGAATGCTGGACCTTGTGCCACCCTGCTCGTTTACACAGAACATTGCAGTGGTGTTGTCTGTCCTGATCTGAACTGTATGACCCTTTATCTGTGAAGCAAATGCCTTGAGTGCCAGATAAATGGCCCTGACTTCCAGCAGATTGATGTGAGCCTGTGACTCCTATGGAGTCCAGGAGCCACTGATGGAAGTGTTGCCCATGTTAGCTCCAAGGAGCTGTTTTGTGACTGTGCCAGTTTGGACAGTGAACTTTTGCTCTGGGACCAGTGGGACCTTAGTTGCTGCTGTATGTCCCTCATTCTGAATCTGAATCCTGGAACTACAGCTGTCATGGATGCCATGTGTCCTAGGAGCTTTAAGAGGTATCTGGCTGGCCCAGGACAAAAGAATTTGCCACTGACAAGAAATTTTGAATTCTTTCCAAAGCGAGGAAAGCTCTGCTCTGTAGAGTGCACAACTGCTCCTAGGAACGTAAGGAGCTGTGTTGGTTCCAGGTGAAATTTATTTGGATTTATTAGAAATCCTAAGGAGTGCAGTGTGTCACTTGTCAGGGAGAGGGTCTCCTCCACTTGCAGAGGGGTTTTCCCTACTATGAGCCAGTTGTCCAAGTAAGGATAGACTGAAATCCCCTTTTTCTTAGATGCCCTACCACAACAGCCAAACATTTTGTGAATGCTCTTGGTGCAGATGTCAAGCAGAAGGGCATGGCTGCAAATTGGTATTGTCCTGAAGGAAGTCTGAACTTCAGAAACTTTCTGTGGGATTGCCTTACTGAGATGTGAAAACAGGCGTCTTTGAGATCTAGGGAGCTATCCAGTCTTCCTGCTGCAAAGACTGGATCACCATTTTTAGGGATACCATTTTGAATTTGGGTTTCAGAAGATGCTCGTTCAAGTATCTGCGGTCTAAAATAGGTCACCACTCCCCATTTTTTTTCTGTGTCAGGAAGTATCTGGAGTAGAGACCTTTGCCCCTTTGATGGAAGGTACTCTCTCCATCACCCTTGCTTCCAAAAGGTGTTTTACCTCCAGCTCCAACAGGATCTCCTCTGTTGGAGTTAAGAGATTTGGATAGCTGGGTGCCCTTGAGGGCTAGCATCTGTTTTAACTGAAGGGACAGGCCCTATTCCACTACCTCCAGGACTCACAAGTCTGTTGTAATAAGGGTTCAGGACTGCAGGTAGTGGGACAGCCTGCCCCCTACAGGTAGAGGTGAGGCGACCTGAACTGAGGAGTCATGGCTTTTGCTGGGTGGTAGGAGCAGGGGTACAGGTAGCTCTCCTCTGACCTCTCCTGCCTCTTCCTGTGAAATAACCTCTGAACCGAGAGAGGTCGAATTGAGGAGGAAGGGAATAATGGGGCCTAGGGAAGTATCCCCTGCATCTTCTGAGGAGCAGAAAACTTCACTTTGGAAGTGTTGCTCTGATAGGTTGTTTTGTATTCATCAGCCTTTTTCATGTATTCCTCAGTTCTGGAATCAAATAGCACATTTCTGTCGCAGGGAAAGTCCATGGCTTTGGACTGAGTGTCCTGCATCAGATCAGTTGTTCTTAACCAAGCAAAATGTCTAAAGGAAATAGCCTGGACTATTGCCCTAGAGGCTGCATCATTACTATCATCTGCCATACGGAACTGGTATTTTGAGACTTCCATAGTAGTTTTAGCAGTTTCCACCAAATCCTTTGCCATAGAGTCAGAGCCTTGTTTAACTATGGCTAGGACTGAATTACAGAACACCTTCTGATACTTGGCTGTGTAAGCCATGTATGAAGCCAGGCGAAGGAGAAGGGAGGCAGAAGTACAAGTCTTTCTGGCCATAAAGTCTGGCTTTTTAGAATCCTTTTCAGGAGGCAGAGAGGAAAGAGGGACTCCTGCTTTGTCACATGCTGCCTGTTGCACCACTCCCTCATGACGGGTGCACAAACAGAAACTCTGTGTCTGTTTTTGACAATTGATATTTCTTATCTATTCTCTTTTCAATCCCTGGCAGAGATGTGGGAGTCTGAAGAAGCTTCACAGTGTTTTTTCTAAAAGGCCTGTACACAGAAGAGCTAACTTCTTGGGGGAGAGACGTTTCATCTTTCTATAATCTTGATCTTCCTACTTTTCCTGGTTGGACTCCTGAGAGGGAAGGTCAAGATTATCTACCATATGCTGTAAGAAAGAAAACATGGAAGAAGTATCCTCCGGTCTGAAGGGGATGCCCAAAAATTCAGATCAGGTGACATGTCAGATTCTGGGACTTTACCCTCCGATATGCCATCTGGGGCATCATAAAAATCATCAGTCATCCCCCTCGTCAGCCCCTGTATCAGAGTGAGCTGCAGAAGCTGCCCTGGGAAAGACAGTGGCACAAAAAAGGGGCCCCATTCCCTGTATAGTCTGGTAAAGATGCCATGCTTTTGTCAATCCTCCACGGATGGCAACTCCCCCTGCATATCTTGGGGCATACCCTCCTGGGTTCAATGTTTTTGGACTGTCTTTATGTTTTTTTACCAACTGCTGCCTCACCCTTAGCACCGCTTGTAGGTGCAGTGGCATTTTTCTCTTTACATAACTTTTTAGCAGCCACCTCACCAGTGACTTGTTCAGGCTTCCTCTTTGGATTAAGCACTTCATCAGCACCTTTTGAATTTTTTGATTTAGAACTTCATCAACCCCTTTTGAAACCTTATTTTTTGCAGGCACTTCATCAGAACCTGATTTTGCATTCTTTAATTTTAAAGGCACTTCATCAGCACCTATAACAGGCTTAGATTTTAAAGATGCCTCATCAGCACCTTGATTATTTTTATTCTTTGAAGGCTCATCGGTAGCCTTGGGTCTGTGTTTGGGACCAGATGAAGACCCTTCTGCTATTTTGCTAAGCCTTTTTGCTCTGTTTCTTTAGGGTTTTGGACAAAATTTAGAGCAAAGAAAACAGTAACGATCTGGACCTAAACACTTTAAACACAGGATGTGATTATCAGTTTTAGCTAGTATTCTCTTACGCTTTAAACAATAGGGGACATTGGAGAGGGACTCGAAGGGAGGATGAGCCTTTCTGCAGACGATGCTGAGGTCTGCAATAGAGTGGACACACAGGAAGGGGTGAAGATGATGCACAGAGATCTGGGGAGGTTGGAGGCCTTGTCCAAGCAGTGGCTATTGTAGTTCAATACGGCAAAGTGTAAGATCATGCACTTAGGTAGGGAAGGTGGCGTGCAGGATGGGAGGTGGATTCCTACAGGTAACAGAAGAGGAAAGGGACCTGGGCACTACCATCTCAAAGGACTTGAAGGTAGCTAGACAGTGTGGAGGGGCAATGGCAAGAGCCAGCAGGATGGTAGGTTGCATAGGGAGAGGGATCTCCAGCATGAGAAAAGAGGTCATAGTTCCCCTTTAACACTCAGTTGGTCAGGCCACACCTACAGTATGGGGTCTAGTTCTGGAGGCCATACCTCAGGGAGGATATAAAGAGGGTTGAGAGGGTCCAGAGGAGAGCAACAAAAATGGTGAGGGGGATAGAACACTTACCATATGAAGGGAGGCTAAGGGAATTAGGCATGTACTCACTGAAACAGAGGAAGGAAAGGGGCAACATGATCAAGACCTTCAAATACATAAAAGGGATCAACAAGATGCCAGTGGAGAGCCCTAGGATAAGGAAGCACCAGTTCCAAATAACTGAGGGAAGGGCAATTTAGGGTTAACGCTAGGAAGTACTTCTTCACTGAAAGGGTGGTAGATAACTGGAATGGGCTGCCAAGGGAGGTAGTGGGGAAGAGGATAATGTGGGGGTTCAAGAGAGCATGGAATAAACATAGGGGGACGGGGTTGGGGAAGACTACAGTAAAGTCTTAGTGGAAAGCTAGGCAGACTGGGTGGACCTGGAGGTCCTTTTCTGACATCACATTCCTATGTAACCTGTGGGTCCAGTCCTTTTCTTAGGGATTTCTGATATGCCAATTCACAGAAACCCACGTACTTAGAAAGTTCAATACGTAAAACGTAAAGGTTAGCGGTCGGTTCCCTCGCGGTAAAGAACCGTGACTTTTCTGAGGTAAAAAAAAATAAAGAAAATAATCAGTTCCCACTTAAAAAAGGGAACCACAATATAAATATGCTAAAAGGAACCACGGAAACACTAAACGAGATAACTAAAACTTTTTTTTTCTTCCCCCTGGCTGGCTTCTCTTTACCTGGCAACCTGTCATCTGGCTGCTGTCCGTCCCGCACCTCCACACTTTCAGGCCATCGTCGCCTTTTACCCCCATGGCTTACCCGCTGTGGCAGGGAGACACTCATCTTCCCCACCAGGACAAGATCCAGTATGGACGGTAATGCCTTCTGGAAGTGGCACGTTCCCAACGAACAGCCATCAAGCTGCACAACCAGGGCCATTTTTTTCCAAATTTTTTTCTTTCCCTCACGGTGATGAGGTGTGCAATGACACCAGCGAAGGATCGTACGCCCACTGTCACATTCCTCAAGTGTCTGTCCCCAGCTTCCGCTTAAGGCAGTCATATACCCACCACTGACATCCCCCCAAGAGTAGAGCAGTCCCCGGACACTCTGATCCTCCTCCCTCACGACTCCCCGCAGCCCATGCTCATTCTCTAACACGGGTCACTGGCATAGCACGAGGTAAGGCGTCCAGTGCCTCAGACCACAGCGCCACTGAGTTGGCTACGTAACTAAAACTTACAGAAAATAAAGAAAAAAGGAACTGCGGGGAAAGTACAGTTATGTAAGAACTTACCATAACAGTAGATCTTCGAGAACAGCTCTTGCAGCACGTTACACCATTAGGACTGAAACCGGCAGGCGCCAAGACCCCACGGAAATTTTCTAGCTAGCAGTCTTAAGCGGAGACTGCCTCAGACGTCGGTCCCGCCCCCGACGTCGGGCGTAGTACATAAGGAGGTAGTCCCCCCATAATCCTCAGTTCTCCCGCCAGAGACTCACGGCCGCTGGGTGACATCAGAAGAGGAGACTGAGGATCCGCCACCAGATGGCAAAGATTACTGAATAGTAATGTCCCATCCCATAAGATGGGTGCTTGACTACGGCCTACCTCCAAAAAGGGGGATGGTGGGCGGGAAGGTAACCTGCTGCAAGAGCTGTTCTCGAAGATCTACTGTTACGTAAGTTCTTACGTAACTGTACTATCTTACTTCGAGATACAGCTCTTGCAGCAGGCTACACCATTAGGACTGATTTCCAAGCAGTAGTAGCAATCATGCACCACCAGGAGGAGGAAAGGCAGAGACCTCGACATAACTCTAGCCTAGGACAGAAGTCCCTGAATGACAGCTAGACCGAACCCCGCTTTTCGCCTCGATGCAATGTCCAAACTGTAATGCCTGATAAAGGTATGCACAGAGCTCCAAGTAGCTGCAGCGCAAATAGCTGAGGTGGAGACGTTCTTTAACGCCGCAAAGGAAGTAGCCATCCCTCTTGTGGAATGACCCTTGACCGCGCCCGGTAAGGGTTTATTGCACTTGTCCTAACAAAAAGTGATGCAGTGGATGAGCCACCTAGAGAGTGACTGTTTGGAGACAGGAGCTCCTATCATTCTGTGAGCGAAGGAGACGAAAAGTTGGTCTGACTTCCGGAGCTGTTTAGTTCTGGTCAGGTAGTATCTGAGGCACCGATGCACATCAAGGGTGTGCAGAAGGGCTTCTCCTTGATAAGAGTACCTTGGGAAATACACTGGTAGGTCGATATCCTGATTAAGGGTGAGAGTTGAAACCACCTTAGGCAAAAACTTTGGGTTTGTCCTTAGGGATACCCTGTCCTGGTGGAAAACCAAATAAGGCTCTTTGCACATAAGAGCATCCAATTCTGAGATCCTTCTAGCAGAAGTAACAGCAACTAAAAATAACGTTTTCCAAGAGAGAGAAAACGTAGCTCGCAAACCGTGGCTGGTTCAAAGGGTGGCAGCATAAGCTGCTCCAGGACAAAAAGTAAGTCCCAAGGAGGGATTGGATATTTGATGGGCAGCCTAAGGTGGAAGACGCCCCTTAAGAAGGCACGAGTAATGTCCAGCTGGGCCACCGTCCGATGGCCTACAGGGGCATGGTAAGCAGAAATTGCACAAAGATGCACTTTAATCGAGGAGTAAGCCAGTCCGGAGTGGAAGAGGGAAAGCAGGTAGTCCAGAACCAGCTTTTCTGGACAGTCCAGCGGCGGGAAGCCGCACGCTTGACCCCACAAACAGAATCTATGCCATTTCATGGTGTAAGTTGCGTGGGTTGCCGGTTTTCTGGCGGCAGAGAGTACGTCTGCCACTTCTTGCGAGACCCCGTATCGCATCATGGCTATGTCTCTAGGAGCCAAGCGTGCAGGTTCAATGAACATAAGTCTGGATGGACCAATGAACCCGCCTCCTGAGACAATAGATGGGAGCTGATTGGCAAAACAATTGGGAGGTTCCCGGGATAGCTGGTGCAAAAGAGGGAACCAAATCTGTCTGAGCCAGAAGGGTACAATCAGAATAAGTGTCACTTGCTCCCTGCCAAGTTTTAAGAGAACTCTCTGGATCAACGGGAAAGGAGGGAAGGCATAGAGGAATCTGCCCGCCCAGGAGAGGGACAACGCGTCTCACCAGAAAACACCAGGCCCTGGATCTAGCGAGCAAAAATTGGGCAGTTTTGCATCAGATGGTGATGCGAAAAGGTCTAACTCTGGAGTGCCCCATCTGTGAAACAGATCCTCTGCCACCTCCTGTAGAAGTTACCACTCGTGGACTCTGGCCTGAGAACGGCTCAGACCGTCTGCGATGGTGTTGCTCACTCCCGGAACATGTACTGCAATTAGGTTTGCACCATGTTGCAATACCCACTCCCACACTCTCATGACCTCCCTGCAAAGCGGGTAGGAGTGAATGCCTCGTTTGTTGAGGTAATACATCACCGCGGTATTGTCTGTTTGTAACAGGAGTGTACCCGGTAGAATCTCCGACTGGAAGGCTTGCAGAGCGTAAAGGACTGCCCTCATTTCCAAAATGTTGATGTGGAGATGAGACTCCTGGGCTGTCCACAGGCCCCGAGACCGAACACCGTCCAGGTGTGCTCCCCACCCGAGCCCTGAGGCATCTGTGGAAAGGGTCACAGTCGGAGACAGCGCTGTGAAGGGAACCCCCGCAGAGAGGTTCCCAGGATTTAGCCACCATTGCCAATCCCGAATGACTTTCATGACTCGGATTGGATGCTGCAGATGGTCTTGTCTTTGTTCCCATTGCACCCGTAGCATCCACTGGGTTACCCACATGGAGACGTGCCACTGGGACTGTCACAATGGCCGCAGCCATGTGTCCCAGCAGGCGAAGGACCAGTCTGGCTGGGACAGTCTTCTTCATCGACATGTCCCTGATGAGGGATCTGATGTGTTCCGCTCTGTCCGAGGGAAGAAAAGCCCTCCCTCTGATGGTGTCCAGAACTGCTCTTATAAACTGCAGTTTCTGGGACGGCACCAGGAGTGACTTCTCATAGTTGATGAGAATGCCCAGTGATTGAAAAAGGGACTGGGTGCAGTGAATAGCCCTGGAGGGCGCCATGAGAAGCCAGTCGTCTAGATATGGGAACACGTAGTGGCCTTGTCTCCTCAGAGACGCCACTATGACCGCCATGCACTTCGTGAATACGCAAGGTGCCGATAACAGCCCGAAGGGAAGAGCTTGGAACTGACAATGGCGGCTCTGAAACTCGAAGCACAGGAACCTCCGGTGCGCTTAAGCAATCGGAATATACAGGTAGGCATCCTGTATATCCTAAGACGCCAGAAAGGCGTCCTGCTTCAGCATGGGAATTAGGCCCGGAAGGGTCACCAAGCGGAAACATCTGTAAACGACCGAAAGGTTGAGGTCGTTCAGGTCCAGTATTGGACGGAGGTCCCGTTTTCTTTAGAACCAGGAAGAAGTGAGAATAGTACCCTAGTCCTCTCTGGTTCTCTGGGACGTGCTCTAAGGCTTCCTTTTCCAGAAGCGCGAGCACTTCCTGCTGTATGAGCAGGGCATGCTGACCCGAATATCGGGAGAGCAGGGGAGGTCTTGTAGGTGGGCTGCCTACAAATTCTATATAATAGCCTTTTTTGACCAGCTGTCGGTGGTGCTTGATTGCCACGCTGGCAAGTGGCGTGTGATGCGAACCCCAACTTTTTCCCGTTGATCCTGAGGAGGGGCGGGGGCTGGGAAGGAGTCATGCTGTGGCAGCGTTTGATCTGGCAGGCTGGGCCGACTTTGCAAATCGTTGGCCTCTGCCTGGGGATGACTTGGCCTGGGCCTTGCGGGTGAAAGTGCCCCTCTGCTGTTGGCCGGAACGTTGCTGTTGCCTTTGTAGCCGGCCACGGAAATGGCCCTGGTTCCTACGAAAGGAGCTAAACCGAGACCTGTACATAGCTTGTACAGATCGGACTGCCTTCCCTGCGTCCTGAAGTTTGGTGATCACGCTCTCGGAGGCTTCTCCAAATAGGACCTCGCCATTATAAGGGATGTCTAAGATGTTCTTCTGGACGTCCGGGGTAAAGCCAGAGACACGGAGCCAAGAGTGTCTCCGGAGACACACGCCTGAGGCTGCAGCGCTGGCTGAAGAGTCCGCAGAATCATATGCGGCTCTGAGCACTTGGGTCCCCACATCCGAACCCGTGCGGAGTAGGTTCAAGAGCTCCTCCTTGTGGTCGCCATCGGGCATCTTCTTGACCAGGTCCTGTCCCTGCTGCCACAGTGTGTTCTGGAATTGAACCATGTAGGTGAGGTAATTCAGTGACCTGATGGCGCAAGTCGCGGCTGCGTACGTGCGCCTACACAGGACATCAAATTGCTTGGATTACTGGTCCGGTGGCTGTGTGCTCAAGTGCTGAGGTCTCTAAGACCGGTCATGCGAAGCAGTGATGACCAGGGAGTCAGCCAGAGGATGGTTCGCCAGATACTGGTCCTCCCTAGGTGCCTTGTATAGGTGGTCAGCTTTCTTAGGCACTGCAAGAGTGGAGTGCGGACGTTTCCAGGCGGCCTTGGTGACGTCCGCAAAGGTATCCACCAAGGGCGGCACTACGACAGACTTCGGGTTTTTCTGCCTAAGGTAGCAAGCAAGGTGTTGTCTCTCGGGGTCGAGCTCTTCAGCATCCCACCCCATGTTCTCCTGGATGTGCTTCATGATCTCCGCGAAAGAAGGATCATCCGGAGGAGATCTGAGTAGGTCGTGTGGGTCCGGAGAGGGAATGCTGATAGGAGAAGGTGATCTGGAGCACTCCGAAGTGTCAGATCTGGAATCCTCCCCAGAGGGAGTGTACCGGCGTCATCTGGGTCTCTTGGGGCTGGGTGACCCTGAGGGGGATCTAGAGGGAGGTATTCTCCTTTTTGAAGATCTGCCCCGAGGAGGTGATGTCTGCTCCTTGGGGGTTGGCGATCGTCCTACGGGCCCCTAAGGTGGAGGAGGGAGCGTAGGCGGTGAAGGGGTAGGTGGAGTCGGAGTAGGAGGAGGAGGACGTGTGGTGACCACATCTTCTTTGATAGTGTCCCACCAGAACATAAAAAGTTCTTTTACCTCTGCCAGATTCATACCCGACGACAGGCCTGGCGCCGGTGGCCTGTCGCCGGGGCTGGGCATCGGGTCCCCGGGGGTCTCCTGCTCCGGGGAAGGTTCCCGTGGGAGCCCGGCCTCTCCGGTGTCGCCCGCCTGGTCCTCTGGCTGTGTGGCATCCTCCTCAGACGAGTCCTTCTGACCGGCATCTGCCGGCGACGGTGGTGCAGTCCTCTTCTCAGGAGTAGTCGACGTCGGTCCCCTGGCCAACGTCCTCAGGGGTGAACGCCTGGCCGGCGACGGGTGTTTAGGTGTTGCCGACTCCTGGGAGCACCAGTGGTGCTTGGCTGACGTCGGGTGTGCCGACGTCCGTTTGAAGGACGTCAGGTCTTTGGTTTTGCGGGGAACCGGATCCGAACCATGTGGAGGCTGGGAAACTGACCTGGCGTCGGTGTCCCGCCAGCGGGCAGAAGATTTATGGCGCTCCCCGGACTTCGACGAGGCCTTAGATGGAGTGGAAGAGGCTGATGGCCTGGAAGTCTTCAGAGGCTGAAGAGAAGAGTAGCCGCTGGAAGATCTGAGCTGAACTGGGGGAGGTTGCGACCGAGCCCTGGAGGGAGAGCGGTCCGATTTCAAGCCAGAGCTTCGGGAGTCCGAGACCCTCGCAGGAGACCTGGATCTTTCCTTTTCCCGGTGCTTGTCCCAGTACTTGTAGGTTTTACCCGATGACTCCCCTCGGGAGGAAGGTTCCTTATCCATAATTTTCAGTTTCTCCTCCAAGAGAAACGCTTGAAAGACCTTCTGGCGGCGGATCCTGGTGCGACTGTTGAAGTCCTGGCAGAAGGAGCAGGCCTTGGTATCGTGTTCCGGGACTAGGCAGCTCACACAGGCCAAATGTGGATCCTTGAAGGGGATCTGTTTGCCGCAGGCACACTTCATATGGCGACCCTCTAAAGAAGTTGTTGGAGAAGACATCAGTTGATCCAAAGTTGAAAGGCAGACGAAAATCGTCGTAGCTCTAATGGTCGTCGCACGCTAGAGAGACCGATACTGGCGTCAACGCAAGTGGGCAAAAGAACTGAGGATTATGGGGGGACCGCCTCCTTATGTACTACGCCCGACGTCGGGGGCGGGACCGATGTCGGAGGCGGTCCCCGCTGAAGACTGCTAGCTAGAAAATTTCCGTGGGGTCCTGGTGCCTGCCGGCTTCAGTCCTAATGGTGTAACCTGCCGCAAGAGCTGTATCTCGAAGTAAGATCTGCGGAACCAAGAAGAAAAAAAATGCGGTTCCCGGGAGTCGCTAAAAAGTATAAGAAAATAGTCAGTATACTATAAAACACAAAGAAATAAAGTTAATAGCTACCAAGTACAAGAAAAATAACTTTCTTGGCCGGCAGAGAGAGAGAGAGAGACAGAGACAGACAACACCTCAGAGGCACAGTTGCTCAGTCAGGCAGAGAAAAAATTCTGGAGCTTTCCTCACTCTCCCTGCTCAGCACACCCTCAAGCTTCAATCTGATTGTCCAATTCATAAACCCATTACCATAATCTTCACCTCAGGGGCAGTACTACCTAGTCAGCTAACTGCACGTAATAACTGATGTTAATGGACCTCTGGGGTGAGAACCATTTGTTCCAACTCATCCTACTGGACCCTAAGTGTCCCCTGACATATCTGTTTATGAAAATTGGGCTAATGGCACAGCTACTATGGCCTTAGCCATGAAGCCCACGAGATGCAACACTGTTCGTGCAGAGACATAGCGACTCCTGTGCACCAAGTGTGCCTGAGCAATCAAGAGTGTCCGCCCTGACCTGGGTCAGGAAGGAACATCCCTTTCCTGTGTCCAAGTCTACCCTTATGTACCACAGTCTTTGTTTCCAATTCCATAGATTTACATCTTCTCCCAGAATGTCTGATCATTTGCTGTGTTTATAATCATCGAACTTAAATAACTATACATAGATGTGACAGTGGGGTTCAGTTTCATAACAGCTAAAAGATTTGGAGTATTTCCACTCATCTGGGGTTTTAGACTACCTCTAAGCATATGATATTCAGCAATATCCAATGTGAGCTGAGTGCTTTTAATCAAGTTTTCTGTCAATATAAAATCCTGAGTAACTGTGGAGATGTCTTTAAAACCAGTATCCCCAAATAAATCCTTAATTTTCACAATACCTGCTTCTTTCAACATATCCCCTTGCTTTACAAATGTTTCTAACTTTAGATTAGGATTCTCCCAGTGTGGCTGCTAGAGAGATGCTGGCAACTCCAATTTATATAATTGGGACACCTGTGCAATTATTGTAACTGCCTCCATTATTACAGCACTTTTTACTATTACAGTTTGTTATGCAAACAAAATAAATGTGTGTGATTTCTACTGTAACTAAAAACTGCATTTTAAAATATTGGATAGCACCAACGGCTCCTTGTATTATATAATGGAAGAACACTTTCATTGAGAACATAACATGTGAAAAACCTGCTTAGAGGTATGAATAAGTACTGGGATGCTCCAAGTAAACTCATCATCTCGTGAAAACTCAGTATATACACTCGACGGCCTTGACACTCTTCCGCACTCCACTCTTTCTTTTTTTCTACTTTATATACTGTTCTGTTGAAATGCTGACATTTGTTCTTGTCATCTCTCTAAATGTCTTCTTTTTCTGTTCTCTTATGAATAACCAATCTCCTTAATTATTTTGCTTTACAGGAACTGTTGTAACATGGATATATAGTATGGGGTATATTTCACAGATTTATTTTCAACGATTGCTGTTAATGGGTTATAAAAAGGATATATGAAATGTATCACTTTTGTTCTAAAAATGAAAGAAAATGTATTTTTATGAATCTCTTTAATTAAGCTGAACTGCCTTTATTATTGATTTGCATATTTATGCATCATTTATTTTATATTCTTGTTTTGTAACTTTATTTGAAAATGAACATGTTATTAACAAATAAATTACCAGTCTGTGGCACAACGTCAACACAGCCTTTGCCACATTTAACTGTGACGACCCCCCCCAAGTCAAACAACTGACGTGCCCAAGACAGGGTATGCGGCAGAGCTTCCCTGGAGCTGGCCTTCAGGAACCTGTCATCAAGATAAGGGAAAACATGCATGCCTTGCCTGCGAAGGACTGCTTCACCTACTGCCAAGCATTTTGGTGAAGACCCTTGGTGCAGAGGACAAGCCAAAGGGCAACACATTGAATAGAAAATGCTTGCCCTCAGTATAAAGCAGAGATACTATCTGTGAGACCTCCTGATCTTTATATGAAGGTATGCATCGTTCATGTTTAGGGAACAAAGCCAGTCCTCTATTTGTAATGGGAATCAGTACATCAAATACAATAAGTTTCTAATGATGTCCATTGCAGAAACACCATTTGAAATTCTTATATTTGATGTACAGGTTAAAGTCTCTTAAGTCTAGAACAGGCCTTAGATCTCCTTTCCATTCTGGGACTAGGAAGCATCTGCAATAGAATCCTTTGTTCTGGTCTTGTGGGAGAACCAGTTCTATGCCACACTTCTAAAATAGGGTCTGAATCTCCTCCTTCAGAAGTGACACATGGCCTGAAAAATAAAAGGAAGGAGGCAGAAGATGATCTGGAAGGATTTCTAACAGAGTCGGAGCATGTCCCTTTGCAATTATCTCCAGAACACATTCATCCATGTGATCTCCTGCCATTGTTTCAGATGGAGTGCGATCTTGCCCTTCACCCACCCTGGGAGTAACAGCTGGGGTCGGGGGGTAAGAGACAGAAGAGAGACAGGCGGAATAGGGCTGGGTGGAAGAGACACCGGAACCGATTCCTTTGGGAGCTTTTGCATGGACACCTGGGTGAAGGGAACCCACTACCTCTGCCATAGCCTTGCTGATGATGGGCACGGTTACCCCGGGTAGCAGGTCCATGAAAGGAGCCCCTACCACAACCTCTGGCGGGAGTGGAGAATAGGGACTTACCAGACCTCAGAGTCATTTTAGAAGCCTGAAGACCACAGAGGGCTTCTCTGACATCATAGCCAAACAGGACCCTTTAAATTGGGCACTCAAACCTGCCTGTTGCACATCAGTGGCAAAGCCAGCGCAACACTGAGCAAAGAATATCTTCTCACGCAAATGCCAGAAGCTGTGGCCCTGACAGAAGCATCAGAAAAATCATAAGCTTAGCGCAGCAAATGTCTGCCAAGTTGAGCACCAGCAAACCATGTCTTAAGTCAGTCAGTCTTAGCAGAGCAATCAGGCAAAGCCTGAGCAACAGTACAAGCAGCTTTCCACGAGCTGTTAAACTGTATCAAAACTGATCATGTGGTAAAATACAAGAATGCTGCAATATAGATGGACCCATATTTAAAATATTATTTTCATATAAATCATGTATGCAGTAAGACTGGGGGCCCTGAGGAGCCAGCGCCCATAACTTCTATTCTGCCACAATGCAGAAAACTGCAAGGCAAATTCTGATTTCTTTAAGTGACTACAGCAATTTAACTCTCTGCACGGCAAACAGCACACATCTTTTGAGATAAGACAGAACTTATTACAAGACTGCAATATTTTCTCTGTGGTACGCTTGTCCTGTTACTGAGGCACACCACTGTTCTATACAGATGAACCTGGATTTGGTTTTCATGTCCATCAGGTAAGAACTGCAGTTCTTGAAATTTTTTTTCAAATGTGTTAAAGGAAAGCTGTGGTTTGCAGGGGAAACCTTACTCTCCGGTTTAGACATAGTCAAAAAAGCAGCTTTTTTCTGCCGCGGGAAAGTGGTTTCATTTAGTTTTTAAAAGTCCGCTACCCGGAAGTGCTGTGGACGCTTAGGAAGCTCCATTTACTGTTAAGGTGCGGCGCCGCACCATGCGCTTGCATTGATGCGCACGGTGCAGAATCCCTCTGTGGCAGAACACACTGGTTCTGCATAGTTGCCCATCCAGTATTCTCTATATTCCTTCCACGCAGTAAACATTCCATTTCTTGAATGTAGGAGAGACAGAAAAGAAACAAAGTGGGGAAAAGGAAGGGAATGATATAAAAAAGAAAAAAGGAAGGTGAGGAAATGGGTTAATGTGGGTAGCTGGGAGAAGATAAGAGGGTCTAATTAAAAATAAATGTAGTTTGCTGTGCATAACATTTCAGCCTGAGATGGCATGTCAGTACTGGGATGTACTGGGACTTTTTTGTTGGGACGGATGAACGTTTTTAAAAAAAGCAATGAAAATGTGTTTTGTTTTTTAATTTTTGTGCATTTTTTTCACCACCCGCAAATAAAAAATCTTGGACCTATTTTATGATCACAATAACTTCTAACTTTTAAATAAATAATAAATAAATAAGACTCTAGGGTGTGATTTGTGGTGTGATAACACCTCTCAGGTGGTTGAAGGCACTTGGTCATGCCTCGTGCCTCAAAACACACCCGAGGTGTGCCATTATCCCACCACAATGCACATGCTGTCATGTCTTATTGCTTAATTATAGCACATTCATAGTTTTCTAACCTCAGAAGTATTGCAATACTGTTTTTAAGTACGGCAGTGTTGGTGAGAGCACTGTAGGTATACATTTTTTGCACGTCAGTTAAACATTTTAATCTACATTTTTAAGCGCCATAAGACATGTCAGAGAAGTGAAATTAATTTTACACCCAATCTTGTTGTATTTCTATTCAAACAAATTCCCCTTTGTGGCGGTTGCAGCCACCAAGCTTCCACATCTCACTATCACAACCATTCCAAAAATATAAGTAATTTTTTGGTACAGCGAGTAGTAAAACCACTAGTGATCTAGTAGTGCACCCCAGTCTGGTTTGTTTCTCTAACAATGTAGAAATGCTGACAGTTTACAAATTTACCTTTCTTTTCTGCAGTTATTTGATGGCCTCCTTTTCTTTTTGGAACGTTCATCTTTGTGCTGAATTATGGAAATCCTGCAATTACACAGTTAAGTGAAATATAACATTAACAGCCTTAAAAATGTCAACTTTATTTAGCTCTCCAGCAACTCTTCTATTTTTGAACAGTCTCTAGAAAAAGTTAAGACTTCTGGGATCACATACAATACTCTGCACACATTTTAACCCCTAAGCTACCGACCGAATTAGAACGTATACGAATTTTGGATTGATATACGAGTCCACGGCACAGCAAGTGTTAAAAAGTAGATGCCAAGAATATCATTAAAAACAAAAAACTACCAACAGTAATAAAGAGGACGTGTTTATGCACATTAGTTTGGTTAACTAAACAGAATCAATGCCCCCAACAGCACCACAGGGCAGTTAAAACCAATGACAAACAGATGTAGGCAAACTGGTACCAAACATACAACCAGTTATAAAACTGAATTATTTTTAGTGGCATGATCATGCCACTATAGTTACATATGAGTTAGCAATTCTATGTAAACCCCTCTATTTTTGACCACTCAAAGCCCAGCCATCCTTGGATCAAGGAACCTAAAAATTGGCATGCACCATATTTTGGTAAGGATATCCATGCATTAAATTTAATAAAAGTCCATACAGCAATTTCTTTAGTTAAAGAATGTTAATGGGGACTTTCAGGTCCCCTAAACTTGTGTGCTCAGACCTGGAATATCCGATTAAGAAGCTGACAAAGGCAAAAAGGTTTAGGCACTTAGCCTGTGTTCTGTATGTAATGAGAAAACGCGTGCATCACACTGATCTAACTACAAACCCAGGTGCGTAGTGAGGCATGATGCCACAGGCAGCATGACTTAAGCCCCTTGAGGTGCAGTTAGATCAGCATGATTCACACTGCTGAAGTGTCCTACTGCATACCTCTCAAATGATGATGGGATGGGAAGCAGATCCTAGGGATCACTAGGCAGCAGGACAGATGAGGAGCTGGATGTTACTAACGACCTGGTTAGGGACAGAGCTGGGATAGTGCAGAGAGAGAGTTTAGAGAGCTGGGAAGAAGTCTTAAGTAGCACGCTCAGTGGCTTTTACTGAGGTGCTGCCTGCTTATGATAGGAGGGAGGAAAGGAATCTCTGCACCAGGAACTTTAACTCATGGTCAAATGAATAGTGCAGAAAAGGAGGGTTTGGATACATTGGGGACTGGGGATCCACCTGGAGGGATGAGGGCCTATACAGTGGTGATAGCCAGCATCCAACCAGGAGGTGAACCACAGTCCTCGGCAAACGGTTTAAATGTTACTTTGATGAACATTTAAACTAGCTGAAGGAGTGGCAGAAGGAATTGGGGAAGCAGAACATTAGCCCCTTCCCCCCCACAGGCTAAAGCAGAGAGTAGGGAGAACCCGAAGGCAGAGGACCCCCCTCCCCTCCAGGTGCAAATTAATAAACGAAACTACAGTTATGTAAGAACTTACCGTAACAGTAGATCAGAAAAAGGCTCTTGCAGTAGGTATTCACGTATAGGACTAAGCCGCCAGGCATCAGGACCCCACGGAAAAAAATTTCTAGCTAGCAGTCTCTGGCTGGGGAACCCATCCCCCGTCAGGTGACCGGCGTCATACAACGTCAGAAAAAGGGGCAGTCCCCCATGCCTGCCTTCCAGTTCTTTCCCGCCAAAGGCCAAAAGAGGCAAGACGAGAGAGAAGAGGATATTCTCCCTCCCACCCATGAAAATAGAGTAAGAAAACTTAGGGGGAAGGAGGGCAGGAAGGCAATACCTACTGCAACGGCCTCTCTCAAAGATCTACTGTAACGGTAGATTCTTATGTAACTGTACTATCTTACTTCAAGAGGGCTCTTGCAGTAGGTATTCACATATAGGACTCAGTCCCAAGCAGTCTGGAACAAGGGAAAACCCCTCAGAAGGAGGATTGTCATCCATAGCATGGAACCTCAGGCTGAATGGGTCTCATGAAAGGAGACCATGTAGGACAGCCAATCCAAAGTCTGCTCTACGGCGAGAGGCAATGTCCAAACTGTAGTGTTTCGTAAAGGTATGGACAGAAGTCCAAGTTTTGGCTGCACAGATGTCTGCCGCTGACACATTTTTGAAACAAGCTGCAGAGGCAGCTACTCCTCTGGTAGAGACCTTTGACTTGACCCAGAAGGATCTTGTTGTACTTGTCGTAACAGAAAGTGATACAATGAGCCAACCATTTTGATAGGCATTGCTTAGAGACAGAACTGCCTTCTCTTTTGTAAGCAAGAGAGACAAAAACTGATCAGTCTTCCTGAGATCCTTAGTTTGGTTGGTGTAGTATCTCAGGATTCTGTGAACATCCGAAGTATGCAAGAGGTACTCCCCTTAACTGGAGTGTTGCGTAAGGAAGGTGGGTAGCTCAATGGATTGATTCAGCGTAGATGCAGCCACCACCTTAGGGAGAAACTTAGGGTTGGTGCGTACAGCCACATGTTCCTTGTGAAAAATCAAGTAAGGGATTTTGCACATCAAGGTCTGAAGCTCGGAAATATGCCGAGCAGAAGTAATGGCCACTAGGAAGAGTGTCTTCCAAGAAAGGAACTTCAAATCAGCTGTAGCTGCCGGCTCGAAGGGAGGCAGAGTAAGCTTCTCCAGAATAAAAATCCATTCCCAAGGAGGGGCAGGAATATGGATTGGGGGGGGTCTCAAATGGAGAAGCCCTCTGAAGAAGGTCTTGAAGACTTTCAACTGAGCAAAAGTCCTGTCTCCGAAGGGAATATGGTATGGTAGGCTGAGATAACTATCATGTGGACTTTCAAGGAGGAATGGCTGAGATCCAGATCGAAGAGGTGACACATGTAGTCCAGGACTTTACTGTCTTGGCAAGAAAAAGGTTCAAAGTCTTTCGAGTTTGCCCAAATAGTAAATCGCTTCCACTTTATGGCGTAGGTGGACCTTGTGGAAGGCTTTCTGATCTCCACTAAGATGTCTGCTACTAAAGGAGAGACTCCAAAGCGGGCTTTAGCTACGTCTGCAGGAGCCACGCATGGAGATGAAGGGATTTGAGACCTGGATGAACAAGGGTCCCCTGATCCTGGGTCAACAACTGCTGCAACAGAGGAAGAGGAAGTGGAGGTTCCTCTGAAAACTGTTGCAGAAGAGAGAACCAAACTTGCCTGGGCCAGAAGTGAACAATGAGAAATCATTCGAGCCAAGCTCCTCCTGATCTGAGTTTATTCAGGACCCTGGGAATTAAAGGAATGGGAGGGAAGGCATAAACAAATCTGTCCCTCCAAGCAAGAGACAGAGCGTCCCACAAAAAAAATGTCTCGCCCTGGAGCGAGCGAGCAGAAGGTGGGAAGGTTTTCGTCTTGGGGAGAGGCGAAGAAGTCTATCTGAGGTGTTCCCCATCGCGGAAAAATGTTGTTTATGACTTCTTGATCCAACTCCCATTCGTGGGCCCTGTCTGAAGACCGACTGAGTTGGTCTGCCATCGTGTTTTCCACTCCCGGGACATGAACCGCGGTCAGGTGAAGGTGGCATTGGGCTGCCCAATGCCAGATTCTCATCGTTTCCCGGCAAAGAGAGTAGCAACATGTTCCTCCCTGCTTGTTGAGGTACCAGACTATGCACATGTTGTCTGATTGTATGTGGAGATGACCGGTGAGGATGAAAGAGAGTAGAGCCCGAAAGGCATAAAGAACTGCTCTCAGTTCGAGCACATTTATGTGCAGATTTTGTCCGAACTTGGACCAGCTGCCCAGAGTCCTGTGAGACCCCAGAAGGGCACCCCAACCTTCTCCTGACACGTCAGTGGTCAATGTCTGGGACGGCGAGTCGATGCAGAACTGAACTCCTAGGCACAGGTTCTCCTGAACCATCCACCACTGCAAGGCCATGATCATGGGATCTGACACCAGTACATTTTGGTCTAGATTGTCCCTGGTTTGGTCCCACTGAGACCGAACCATCCATTGAGAGATTCTCATATGGAGCCGAGCGAATGGAACTGTCGGAATGGCAGCTGCCATTAACCTGAGGAGGTGGAGGATTGACCTGGCTCCGAACCTCCTGCAACTGGACAGAAGACGAGCCTGGTTCTGAAGGGTGTCTGCCCTGTCTGGAGGCAAGAAGGCTTTGCCGGTGGTCATGTCCAGTATCGCCCCTACAAATTGGAGGCACTGGCATGGGACCAGATGGGACTTGGCCTGGTTGATGGTGATACCCAGGCTGGAAAAAACCTGCAGGGTAAGGGAAAGGGAGTGCAGGAGTTCCTCCCTGTACGGGGCCGCCAGGAGCCAATCATCCAGGTACAGGAATACCTATACTCTCTGGGTATACAAGTGGGCCACTACCACCGACAGGCATTTGGTGAACACTCGGGAGCCGAGAAAAGACCAAATGGAAGGGCCTTGAACTGGTAGTGGTTCCCCTGAAAGCAAAATCGAAGGAATTTGCAGTGGGAAGGGCATATGGGGACATGCAGGTAGGCATCCTGCATGTCCAGAGTGCACAGCTGCTGTCCCAGCCGAAGTAGTGGTAGTAGGCTCTGTAAAGAGAGTATTCTGAAGCGTTTGTACTCCACGAACATGATCAGGGAACCGAAGTCTAGGACAGGCCTCAGATCTCCCATCGTCTCTGGAACTAGGAAGAAATTGGAACAGTAACCTGTTCCCCAAAGATCAGTGGGAACTGGTTCTATTGCCGCCTTCGAGAGAAGGGAGATTATTTCCTCTAGGACCAGAGAAAGATGCTGCAGGGAGTAAGACGACTTGGGGGGTTGGTCTTCGGGGTGGTTTCTGCAGAAACTCTAATGAGTGTCCTGCTGATATTAACTGGAACACTCAAGCATCTGATGTTATCCTCTCCCAACCCGGCAGATGGGAGGAGAATCCCCCCCCCACTGGTTCCTCTGGAACCTCTAGAGGCAATGGGAGAAGCAGGGAGTCAGGATGTGTGGGGCAGCGCAGCAGTCGAGGCTCCTGTGGCTTTTTTCCTGGAGGGAGTCTTGGCTGCTGGAAGGGCCCCTTTGTGGGTACGTTTGCCCTGCAGTTTTTGTCTTTGTTGGTTTTGGCGACAAAAAGGACGCCGCTGCCCTTGAAGGGACCTGTACATAGTCTGGACAGACTTGAGTGCAGTACCCTTCTCCTGCAGTTTGGTAACGATGTCCTTGACATCACCCCCAAACAGCACCGAACCCCTGAAGGGAGCATCCTGTATAGCGGATTATACCTCAGGGACCAAACCTGACACGTGGAGCCTGGCATGACACCATAGACCTACGGCGAAGGCCGAGCTCCTTCCAGCTGTGTCCACCGCATCATAAGTGGTACGGAGCATGTGCCCACATGCCGAGCAAGCGGAACGGACAAGGTCACCTACTTCCTGTTTAGTCTGTGACTCAGGAAGGAAACCCAATTTAGATTCCACCTGGCTAAGGATGGTCTTCTGGAAATCCCCCATATGTGCCACATAGTTAAGGGCCCTGATGCCTAGAGCAGAAGAGGAATAAATATTCTTCCCATACTGGTCCAGAAGCCGGGATTCCTTATTAGGTGGAGATGAGCTGAGGTGTTTAGGATTGGCGGAGTGGCCGTGAGCGGTGCTGATGATGACCGAATCCGCCTTGTGGTGAAGGCTAAGAAAATCTAAACCCTCTGGAGCCTGGTAAAGCCCATCTGCTTTTCTCAGAATGGGGGCTAATGCAGATGGTTGTTTCCAAATGGTGGAGACAAGATCTGTATGAGGCTCTATCCAGGGTGGAATCAGCATAAGAGCGGTCTTGGGCAGGTCCAGATGAGCATCAAGTTTTTTTTACACTGTGGGTCTGGCTTCACTGATTGCCACTGATGAACTTCCTGGATTTTCCTCAGTAGCTCCAGAAAAGAGGGGTCCTCTGGAGGAGACTTCGGAGGATCCCTTGGCCTGGGACGTTCCGGAGTATGGGGCTCGTCTTCCGGATCAGAGTGACTGGACTCAGAGTCCGTGACTGAGGAAGACGACTCTCCCTATGAGGGAGGGACGGCTCTCTGGGGAGTTCCCTGGGGCGGTATCCTTCCGCCTTGGGTGTCAGAGGGCTCTCCTCTGTGTCGGGTAGGGGGAGGGAGTCCCGCCTCCCGAAGGGGATCCTGTATAGGGTCCAACGTCAGGAAACAACTCTCGACCTCCCTGGTGGCGAGCAGGCCTCAGCCCACTGGGAGGTCAAGGTTTCCTTCAGATCTGCAGGCGGTTGAGGTGGCATGGAGGGGGTATATGGATACCGAGAGTATTCGTAAAAGGAGTATCCGTAACCAGACGGTGGGTAGCCCGGCGTCAGGTACTGTGGCGCCGGATACTGAGGGGCCCAGTATTGCGGCACTGGATACTGCGGTGTCGGATACCTGGCGCCAGGGGCTCTGACGGAGCAGAGGGACCTGGCGGAGGCCCTGCTGGCAGGCCAGACGGTGGAAACATTGGACCCGCGGGCGTCGGGCCCGGCATGGGTATACCGTCAAGTGGGTCAAACGATCCTGACGGAGGGATGGGCCTGTCATCAGGCAAAGGGATGCCGGATGGCGCTGGGTCGGCCAACGTCGGGACCAGCGTCTGAGGATCCGGCATCACGGGGAGGGAGCCCTGACAGCAGCGTCTCAATGTCCTCAGTGACGACCAGGGAAGGAGAGTTACGTTATAATCCCTGGGGGTCAGTCGAGAAGACGCAGGGACCTCAGAGGGCCACGTGGTAAAACGTTGAGGAGAGCCTGGGGCGTCAGACTGTTCGATGGGATCTGGCGTAGGCTTTTTGGCCAGGCAGGAGTTGGTGGAGCCAGCCTCCGACTTATCAGCCAAATCCGGGCGGACATCGGAGGAGCCGGCGTCCGACTTATCTGACTCCCTGCCCGAGGAAGGTCGCGTAGGGGATGCAGATTCATCGGGGGTTGTCTTGGCTGGGCACACGTTGGTGGGACCGATGTCCAACGTACCGGACCCGCTCTGACCAGAGGGCCGCGAGGAAGCAGCAGCCTTCACGGGAGCAGAGGCCTCCTCAGCCCCGGAGGCTCCCGAAGGGCCCGAGCGTGAGCCGGACGGGAAGGGCAACGCCTTCTTGGTAACCACCAAGACGGCCGTCATGGAGCGATCCCCCAGAGGAGATGTTACCTTGTATGCCACGACTCCAGCCGAAGTCACGGCTGCTGTGGAAGCCAATCCCCGCTCCCAGTGCTTATCCTTGTAGAGCTTTTTTCTTATGATCTTTGGGGGAAGTAAATGCCTGCCTGAGCTTTTTTAACTCTTTTTCCATGGAGGCCATTTTCTTCTTAAGGATATGGGCTTCCAGGGACTGCTGCCTTCTCTTGCGGGTAGCGGAGTTGAACTTCTGGCAATGCTGGCACTTCTCCATGGGGTGGTCTGGGCCCAGACAGAAGAGGCACAAGGAATGACCGTTCTTGTGTGGAAGTTGGGAACCACACGAGTCACTCTTGTTTTTGTGCGATTCGGAGGGTGTCAGGGACAACATACACAGCAAATTGTTTGAAAAAAATCGAGAAAAAGGGTTGAAATGTTAGAATACTTAGAGACCAACTAATGACTGGCAAGAACTGTTCTACCGCAAGGAACTTTCACAAGCTGACGGCGGGAAAGAACTGGAAGGCGGGTGTGGGGGACCACCCCTTTATACCGACGTCGCATGACGCCAGTCACCTGACATGGGGCTGTCCCCCGCCAGAGACTGCTAACTAGAAATGTTTCCATGGGGTCCTGACACCTGGCGGCTTAGTCCTACATGTGGATATCTACTGCAACAGCCCTCTCGAAATAAGATCAAGGGTGCCAGAAATGAAGGGAGATGGGAACAGGAGCATTATACAGAGTAGAGAAGAAGGGAAGGCAAAAAGGAAAAAAAAAAAAAAAGGTCAACAAGCAGAGTGGAAACAAAATATAGAAAGCCATCTGTGTGAATGTTAGAAGTTTAGGAAATAAGCTTCTGGACCTAGAGGCCATCACAGCAGACATGGATCTGGATATTGTGGCCATTACCGAGTCATAACACACTGAACACCATGACTGGGAAATGACCATACCAGGCTGTACTCTCCTCAGGGTGGAAAGGGAAGGAGGGGATGTGGTGCTTTATGTCAGAGAAAGCATAAAAAGGGACAGAAATACGGGGGGGGGGGGCAGAGTTACTGTGGGTCATCCTGGAGATAGAGAATGCAGCCCCTATTTGCACAGGCGTGATCTACAGACCTCCAGCATAGGAGGAAGAGTTAGATATGGTGCTGGTGGACGCTGTTGCCGAGATGGCAAAAAAGGGGGAGGTGCTGCTGGTAGGAGACTTCAATTGGACCACAAAGTGAAACACTTCCATTTCAAGGAACAAGTTTGTCTGGCAGAAAGCTTTCCATCTGCAAGCAAGATATCAGCAACCTCAGTTGACACCCCAAAATATGCTATGGCTATGTCTTTAGTAGCCATGCATACAGCTGTAGTGAATTTAGGTCCAGATGGACCAGAGACACCCGGTCCTCCGACAACAGACCCCAACACAGGGTATGGGATGGGAAGAGTGGAACAGGGAGATCACAGGCACTGTGAATCCTTCACCAGCATTATCAAGACCTTCATGCTACCCCTACTGAGGCCCCGGTAGCTCACATCCAACAATACCTGCTTCACGAGTCTCTGCCATGTTTGACTGGTACACAGGTAGAAGATCTGCTGGTACCCAAGAGTCAGAAAGAAGTTACAGAAGCTCTAATATGAGCCAAAAATTGGGAATGTCCCAGTCCAGATGTGACTCCATCAGAATTCTATAAATTGTTCAAGAGGACCTTCCCCTACACACCTGGTATCACTGTTCCAGACGATCACTGAAGAGGAAACCCTCACCCACATTAAATACCTGGCTTAACCAAAGCGGAAATTGTAGAGTAAGAATCCATGCCCATCCTCATCATATCATCATATCATCCCATTTCCATCCTCAACACCGACTACAAGTTGTTTACATCTCTATGGGCCCAGAGGTTATATGGACTCCTGCCACACCTGCTTCACAGCGATCAAGCTGGTTCGGTGAATTACTGGCAAACACCCAATAATGTTCAAGAGACTCTCCATCTGACATAGATCATACAAAGGCTAACCACATACCCTTCACTCCTTCTCATTCTGGATGCTGAAAAGGCATTCAACAGGGTGTTCTTAAGATTTTTCTGGGGCACCCTGTCAGCATTCAGTTTGATATATTCATAGAACTCTTGTATGCATCCCCTGCTGCATATATGCAGGCAGATGTTTCACTGTCTGACCCAACTGTTTTAGGCAGGGGCACTTGTCGGGGTTGTTCCCTCTTCCCCTTATTTTTTGCCCTGTACATGAAGCTGTTGGTGGTAGCTTTCTCCTTAATTGACCAGAATGAAAGGATATCGGGGCCTTTAAAGCCATACTACTTGCAGATTATGTCCTCCTCATACCATTATCCCCAGATACCTCCCTACCTGCAGCTTGGGATGAATACATAGTTTTGGAAATTTAGCAGGTTTCCAACTAAATGAGCACAAAACAGTGGTAATCTTTTTTTTTTTTTTTTTTAAACCAACTTTCCAGGGAATTTAAAACTTGATTTCCCTTCCGCTGGACCACAGGAGCCATAAAATATTTGGGTGTTGTTATTCCCAGTTACCTTTCACCATTTAGACCTCTTAAATTATGAGCTGCTCACCTAAAAGATCACATCTGATCTAATGACATGGATGTAACTAATTTTTTGTTACTGTTTTGTTAACCAGTTTCAACGTTATTCAAATAAATATTTTACCAGATCTGTTATATATACTACAGAACTAGATCACAATTATTTTAAGTCATGAGACAAGCTAGTGTCCCATTTTGGCAGGGGATTTGTCCTCATATTAAGTTTTCGGTGTTACATCTGCCTAAATTGAAGGAAGGGGAACTAAACCTTCGTAATTTTAAAGGTGATAGGAAAGTGTTTTTGTTTTTTTATATATATATATAACACACACACACACACACACACACACCACGAGATGCCCTCCTGGTGTTCCTTAAGTGTCTATCCAACATGATGAGGTTTTTATCTTTAATAAATTAGTCATCTACTTTTGCTGCCTTTTTAACTGCTCTGAATCCCTCTCTCCTCATGAGTTGCTGCTTTCTCTTTTCACACTGCCTGAACATTCTATGACATCAGTAATGCCATTCCAGGTCATTCAGATGACTAGCATGGAATGGTATCCTTGATGTCATGAAATGTCTTCGAAAAATGAAAAGTAAGCGCAGTAGCTAGTGAGGGGGTGGAATCTATGTAGCTCTGAGGGCACCCCAAAGCTTGATTATTTACCAAAAGTGGGTCACAGCACATCAGAATATAAAATTAGTAAAGAAAGGAAGATAAAAGGGCAGTTAACTATGCAAAATTCATTTCTTATCTCCTTTAAACTGTACTGGAAAGCTGCTCAAATTTATGGTTCTTGAAATCTTATCCTGTATTGCGGAAAGATGGCTGGCCCCAGAAGGGAAGGGGAGGCTGACAACCGGAAGGCTCCCAGGGAGGAGACCAGCCCCATAGCCACAAGTGGGCATGCCAGACTAAAACGACCAGCGGCCTACCTGCCAGAGCCATACCCCATGAAAAGAGGGAAAGTGTTGGGGTGGCAGAACAGGGTGTGGCCCCAGAGGGTGACAACACTGAGCGGTCAGTGCCCAGAGAGAAGCGGTGACCGAGGAGCATCCAGAGCACAAAGAACCACACCCGGAGCCATTATGGGTACATCAACCTAGGAGAATCGGTGGCTCAACTGCCAGAAAAGTACCCTGTGGAAGACAGAAGGATGTTGGATGGCAAGAATGGTGCTGCCCCTGAGGGCGACAACACCGCTGCGGACAGCGCCCATAAGAGATGGCATACCGGAAAGGTATCCTGAGGGAAGGAAGATTCCCCCCTCCCCTCGGGGCCAAAGAAGAAGTGGTTGCAGGCCACAGAATCTGAAGTCAAACCGGGAGAGATCTTCCGCAGATGCTCCCCCCACCCCACCCCCCTTGAGCCAGGAGTCCCCAGTAGCTGGAGACGATGGTTCTCTGGGAAACTGGAGGGAGTAGACACTTCAGGTTAAGGAATTGTGGGACCAAAATCCCATAGGCCCACCAGGAACAGCCACTGTGTTCCCTGAAAAATGGAGTGCAGCAGACGGGGTTTTGTTTTCAGACTGTTTATTTAAAGAAACTTTAGAATCTAAACAAAAAGAAAAACGCAATTTCAGAGATCCGACGTGTGATGGCTGAGGGCAGGAAAAGAACTGAGGACAGTGTGAGGGCCGCCCACTCTTATACTACCAACTGACGTCAGAGTATGACGTCATAGTGTGTGGCCCCCTGGTAGACTGCTAGCTAGAAAAGTTTCCACGTGGTCCTGGCGCCTATAGTTCCACAGATATGATCTGCTGCAAGAGATACCCCCAAAGTCAAATCTGTAACATAAAGACAATCCTAGCTACAACATATCTGTATAGCAAGTTAGTTGTGAAATGAATAAGTAGTAACCATGAGTAACAAGAGAAATTATTTTATAAGGTGTTAGATACAGTAATCAAGCTACAATATGATAAACCGAGCCAGTAGTAGTCCCACAGGGGACCAGTGTAACACCAGTAGGTGGGTGAATAAACTGCCTACCTGCTTGATTCCAGCTACAAAAGTGGACATTCAGTTTGTGAGTGGTCTCCTAGTTAATTCTGCCCTGTGGTCTCTGTTGCCCCTGTTCCCCTTTTTCCCAGTCTGTGGTGGCAAAGTGTGGTGCAGGTGTCTGGGTGTGAGCAGCGCCCCCCCTCACCCTGGATGAGAAGCAGCACTGGTGCCCTTAGACATGGAGGTAGACCCCTTACACCCTCTGGGGTACCTCCAAAACAGCACAGAGCTTATCTCCTTCACCACGTTTCAAAGACCATCAACCTCAGCAACAAAAGCCATTTTCCCCTTGCTAGGACCATTATCCATGGACCTTTACACCCCCAGAACTAAGGCAGGAACTCTCCCAACTGGCTGTGCAGCAGAATGCCATATCCTTACTTTACAGGATGCTATCAGCAGCCCTGACACTTAAATAGCTCCTTATGTTACTACTGGTGAAAAGAATTTGCAACAGCCTTAACACAGAAACAGAGAAAACTCTAGTGGAACATTTAGAGAGATCAGAAATTTGACAGCCTCTGCCTCATGCAGACTTCAACAAATACGTCCTACACTACCCCAGTTAAATTATTCAAAATGGAACGGTTGCCTGCTGACACATGCACAAAATTCCAGACAGAACTGGCTCCCTTAAGCAAATTCATTTATTTGTGTGTTTATTTCAAAAGTTTTACCAGGAAAGACACACAATCGTTAACAGCTTGTTTCCAGATACAATCTCTCATACCTCTTAACTGAACCACATTACAAGGGATGTCCCTCATTTTACTCCTTCAAATTGCTCTGTCCAGCATCCAACCTACATGCCCACAAAGAAAAGGTGCTGTAAATTCAGACTGTAAAGCAAAAATTAAACCATGTGATGCTAAATTGAAATTAAACTTGGCAAAATTCACTAGTTTTACCAGAATTCTGAGCTTTTGTCTTCATGTTTATGATGCCTCCCACATTTGGAGGACTGAGTCACACATTTTGAGTGTCAGTCACACACATTTCAGAGGCAAATGGTTGAGAGGCATGTTCATTACAGATGATCCTCTGGGACTGTATGAAAACAAAACTCTTTTGAAGAGGCATCTTAGCTAGATCAGATACCCTTCTGGGTATTCAGGATGCCTTCACCATGGAGCTTTGCCTCCTGGACATCAGCATACACAAGCTAGTCAGATTTATTTTATTTACCGAGTTCTAAGAATTACAACCCTTTGAGTCAGAGACTCCTTTACAAAGGCTCCACGTCAGCAGGAAAGACAGGCATGGCAAAACAAAACAGTCGTTACAACAACAGGAGAGAGAAAAAAAGACAAACAGCACTTCTGAGCAATTCTACATCATAGTAAAAAAACATAATAACCGGCTTCCCCTTTTTCCCATAGGGAAACCGTGGCGTAATTTGCTGTTATAAAAGAGTGTTTATAACGGCAAACACGCGCACGGTTTCCCTTGCTGTGCGCATGCTCACGCAGCAGCGCCACCACTCAAGACCGCGGACTGCTTCCATCTCCTCAACAGCACCGCCAGAAGAACTCGGCGTGTAAGTTCTTTTTTCCCCCACACAGTGAAAAACCTCACAAACCAGGACAAAACAGAATGTTTTAAAATATGCCGATTCAAATCGGCACCGAGAAGCCACACCGCAGATGCACTCTGAAGCTTTTTATTTTATATAACTGCTGAGATGAAAAGGAAACCTAGTAATTATATAAAATAAAATACGAGTCGGATGGAACAACTCGATTTTATTCTCGCCAGAGATGTTAAACTCGGCTTACCGGGTTTATGTAGCATCCCACAACTCGGAGTGTAAAATCTCGTTACACATCCCAACCCATACTTTATTCTCTATGTTATACATCACAGTTAAAAATACATCAACAAAATACAACAGTTAAGGCAGTGTGACAGGGAGTGCGGTTGGGAGTTAGTGAGACAGGAAGGGAGTGTATAGTGAAGAGTAGCTGTCCAGAGGACACTGTCAAGAAGGGAAGATTAAGGAAGAAAAAAAAAAAAAACAGAGGTCCAAAGGGCTGGAGGGGAGAGGCTACAAGCAATCACAGCTTGAGGAGGCGAGAATATGGTCCTGCAGGTAGGTTTTAAAAGGGACAAGTTTTGGCTCAGCGAGTAGAGGACCAGGGAAGGCATTCAGCTAAAGAGGGGCACGGTACTTGAAGGATCTCTGGGAGGCAGAGGTCTTATAGAAGGGAACTAGGAAGGCGGGCTTTTGAGGAGAGTCTAGTAGCCCGAATATGAAGTGCCAGGGAAAGAAGATGTTGGGTATCCACGGGTGCGAGTCCCAGGGAGATTTTCTTGGGAAGCAGGCACATCTGGCAGGTTAGCCTGTTTTCAAAGTTCAACCAGGCGGAGCGTTGATACAGGTCACATGTGTGGGTAAATAAATCACAACCGCTGAGCACGCGGCAGGTCTTATTCAGAGCTATCTTGACCCTACTCAGAGCAGTGTTTGAGTCAGAACCATATATGACGATACCATAGTCCACCAGCAAGAGGACAGAACTGGTACAGCCAGTCAGAGCAGCAGGGGGGAAGGCAGGACTTGATTCTGTGGAGCAGTTTAATCCTACAGCTGACTGCCATGCAGACTGCTGCTATGTGTGCCTGAAAAGAAAGGGAGGGATCCAGGGTGACAGCCAGATACCTGAAGCTTGAGACTGGATCAAGAGGGGCTAGCTGGGAGTTGAGGATGGAAACAAGGGTGGAATTGTACTTATTCTGAGGGTGGGAGAATAACACTACTTTGTTGTTTTTTTTTTTGTAATTCAGGATGAGTTATGGTTAGCAAACCAAGATTCGACCTCAGTGAAGGACAGCTGTAGGTCCTGTTGTAGGGGGGCAGGATTGTGATGACAATTGTAAAGGACAGCGTTGTCCGCATAAAGGAGGAGCTTACCTGAACAGGCACGGGGAGGGTATTTAAGAACGAGCTAAAGAGACGCGGACCAAGAATGGAGCCCTGCGGGACTCTGGAGAGGACCGGGATGCTGGAGCAGAGTGTGTTGTTAATGTTTACCTTCTGTGAACAACCAGTAAGGTAGTGAGCAAACCAGGAAGTGGCATCCTGGGACAACCCCAAGGGAGGAGGGAGTCAATTAGAAGTGGGTGACTGACCGTGTCAAAAGCCTTAGTTAGGTCTATGTACACAGACCCAACTAAGTGCCCACGGTCAGGGACATCATGGATGAAGGAGGTGTAATCCAGTAGGGCAGTGGCTATACTGTGACCCTACCTGAAGCAATGTTGCTGTCGGCAGTGAAGGTTACAGGTGTCCAGGAACTCCATTAACTGGTCAGTCACAATTTTCCTCAAGGGCTTTCAAGACAGGCGGCAAGATTGAGATGGGCCGATAGTTGCAGAATGAGGTGCGGTCCCCACTTTCGAGAACTGGGGTTACAATGGCCAGTTTCCACAGGGAAGGGAACTGACCAAGGCACAGGGACAGATTGAAAATCTGTTAACGGAGCTAGTATGGCATTAAGGGCTAGATTAAGTATTTTTAGGTCTATAGTGCCTTTACTGTGTCTGGATTTGCCCAGGACTTTAGTGAGGTAAGACCTAGCAACACCTGGGGAGATAGCCTTGAAATGGAAAGGCTGGATAACTGGGGAAGGGGGGGGGAAGAGGATGGAAGACTGGGTGAAAGTCATACTTAAGACACTGGTCGGACCAGGAAACTGCGACATACAAGGAGTGGCACCACAGCATGCTGGAAGCTCATCATAAGAAAAAGATGCTAGCTAGCATGAGGCACTCTTTTAAAGCAGAACAATCAGCAATAGGAGTCCAACAACCAAGAGTGGGGCTGGTCCCAATCTGCACTTTATGTACAAAAAACGTTTTTATTTCCTTTTGTTTACTGCAGTGCAGTAGATTGTATCAGGCTGGTTCTGCTGCCTTCCAAGCAGACATCTACTATAACCAGAAATCCCAGAATCCCTTGCAGCTGGCATCAGAGCAGGGCCGCAGTATTGGGACATCAAACAGCCTGCAATACAGGTCACTGACACAAAAATGGAACTTGTGAGCACAAATCAAACAACATACTGTCACTCCAGCATGGATGAGTAGTAACTGCTTTCCCTGGGACAATTTCAAAATAGGTAACAGGTTCCAAACTGCTTGAAAATATGGGAGGGGTTGTTATACTGATCTGATCAAAGGCAGGTTTTCTTTGAGCCTTAAGTATGCACTGTATGCTTGCATACGTGGGTTTTAAGCAAAGGACAGAACACTGATATCAACATGGTAGATGAGCAATGAAGGATGATGATACAGTAGAACGCAACTTTTAATTATTTATAAAAACAAACTAAGGTCAAGTAATTGCCTATAATATAGGGTGGTACATACACACACACACCCCTCTATGTATTTTCTTTGCAAAAACTCTGTTAATGCATCACCCACGCCCCCTTCTCAAAATTCAAACTCCGCATCCCCCCACCACACACACATATGAAGGGAAGGGCCAAGGAAAGCCAAGCAACCAGAGACAAGTAGGATCACGTAACAGAAGTGACATACAACTCTGTAAACATTCACGACCACAAGGCACAGGGATCGTCATAGTCCACCAACTGTATGAGTTCTGCAGCCATCATAGTGGCTTGGGGGCACACACATGCTGGGCAATCATGGGTGATGGCTTACAGTAAGCATTTTTGCGTTATAAACATCAATAACAAGATTTAAGCAGATGTCCATATTTCAATAGTTAACAGCTGATGAAACACACAGTATATTATCCACACAGTGTATTAGAAATTACAGTTTCTGTGAGCCTCACAACAGTCATTGGATGTTTGCATTTTGTTTTCTGATACAGTGAGTCAGTCCTAATAACAAACAAAGGTAATAATAAAAGTAATTATTTTGTAGCACAGTTTACAAGTAAAATGTAAAAGCAACAGTTGCAACATGCAATAGTGACCATAACATATAGAATAATGCAAGGCGTCGTGTGTTTAACGAGTTTTTACACACACCCTGAGGTGTTGGATGCTACATAAACCCCGAGATCAAAGCTAGAGGGGTTTATTTAAGCATCCAACACTGAGGGGTCTGTGTTAAAATTCAAGTTAAACACACAACCCCGTGTTTTATTTTATATAATTGCTGGGGAGCATTTTCTCTCCACAGCAATTATATGAAATAAAACTGCCGTAGTCGGTGTGGAGGAAGCGCAGTCAGCACTCCGAGCGGCTCCTGAAACCTTTTCGTCTTTTTAAAGTTTAGCACAGGAGGGCGGAGACAAGTTTTTTTTTATTTACTAACCACCGAGCCATACTGGCGGTGTACAGTCTCAGGTAGTGCAGTGAAAAGTCGCCGCGACTCGGGGCACCATGGTTAGTGGAGAGAGCGGAGGCAGGCACATGCGTGGAGCGCTTGAAACCTGGCACGTGTTCACCATTATAACCCGCGTGTTATAATGGCGAATTATAACCCGGGTTTCCAATGGGAGAAAACACTCCCCAGTTATTATATACTGTTAATGAGTATTTCCAGGTAACGCAGCAGCATAACATGGGATGGTTTTAGTTTCCCACCTGAGCAGTATCTCCAAACTAGTGTGTATGTGTCAGGTCTATCTGTCCTGCTACCACACGTCTTTGTGGTAGCAACGATACTTGCAGTGACCCAACTGTTGAATTATGACATATACAAATCAATATTTTGAATATGCGTACAAACTAAGTGTCACTGTATTAGGAAAATATACCAGCAGTAATGTGTCATCATACTGTGCTGGCAGTATAGAGTCGATGATACTACATTTGGTTTTCCATTACATGCTGTTATGTGAAATCAGTACAGTGTTCCGATTATTGTGCTTACAGATGTGCCAGAGTGGTATAGTGTCGAACAATGTTGCATGTGTCGTGTGTGTGTGTGTGTGTGTGTGTGTTGGGCAGATGCAGAGTTAGGGTTGTGAGGAGGGGGCATGGGGGTGGGGTGATGGGGTGGTATCCCCAATGTGAAATTTCCACACTTCCGTCGGTGTGGAAACAACCCTAACTGATGCATTAACAGAGTTTCGCAAAGAATGTTCTTTCTTTTTTAAAAAGTGTAATATGAATATAGTAAATGGTATGTGCTGGTGGGAGCACTGGGCCCTGCCCATTTCTGCATAAAGATATGTGTCTGTGGGAGCGCGGGCCCTGCACTCCCACTTAGACATAAGTATGGAGCATACAACAGCCCTATAAGGCAAGGAACCCTTGTAACACTAATTTGCCCATATCTTGGGAAACACAGCAGGTAGAAAAAAAAATTCAAGTGTGGTTGTAATCATGACAGCGAGTAGTTTTCGCAATCAAATCTGTATCTCGCATCGTTTTCAAGATATGGGCACTGAAAAGCACTGTGACTGCAAACTCTTAAGGCATAATACTGGGCTATGGACATGAAAATGATCAGCTGGAATGGTAATTCCCAAATATCTCAGGAACAATACAAGGTAGAAAAAAAAATCTAATTTCATGGTTTTCATGGCTTTCCAACCTACTTTTCTAGTTAGACCCCCTACTGGGGGACTAACAATTTTTGCAATGAAAAGTCCGTATCTCGAACCATTTTCGAGATATGGGCCCTATGAGAATATTTCTGAAATTCGGAATGCTATAACTATGGGCCTGTTCAATGTTTCCATACCAAACCACCAAAAGGCATGTCTGTGGGACTAGGGCTTGCCACCTTGAAAATTTCAGACCAATAGCGCAATCCATGTTGCCACAATGAAGTGTCAAAGAAAACAACCGCCGTAATGTTATCCTATGGGAAAAGTTCTGAACTTTGGAATGCTGTAACTATGAGCCTGTTGAATGTTTTCGTACCAAACCACTGAAAGGCACATCTGTGGCACTAGGGCCTGCCACCCTGAAAATTTCAGGCCACTAGCACAATCCAGCTTGCCACAATCAAGTGACAAAAAAAAAACGACACAGAGCAAAATGTGTTCGTGCAGTGTTGGTGCGATTACTTTAATGTTTTCACGGTTCTCCTCTCTCTATAATGGGAATGTTAGCACACATAAAAATGTTTTACCGCAGTTACTTTTTCAAGTGAGTGCGACTGCATGGCAACATAAATGTTTGCACAATCAAAAAAATGGCAAACATTTAAAAAACATATTTCCAGACTAGCTGGTGATAAACTAATGCCAGGGGCATGCTCCTCGGGGTCCGATTAGGTAAGCAAAATGGCTGGTGTTTTGTAAAGTGCAGTATTTTTTGAATTACGGCTCAGTGTGCCTTTCCTGATCACCAATTTTCAAAAAAAAATAAATACAATTTCAGTTTTCCCACTGTCCTGTGGGCCTTCTGTCCTTTCCGGCCACTGAAATTTGCAACCAGTTAGCTTCCCTGACTAAACAATAAAACAGCAAGCAAGCCCACCCCCGCCCATTCTTAGCCTGAACTTCCCATCTGCTCATGAACACCACCATCCAGTAGCCAGTCACCCAGGCCACTAGTTTAAACTGATAACAGATCCAACGCTGCATGACAATCAAGATCTTTTCCCATCACATCTTGGCCTGAATGCCGGCATTCTCGTCCTACTAGTGCTATGTGGGATGCACTACTGGGGCGAGAATGGTGACAGCCAGCATCTGGGCCCGAAGTTGATGGGAGGATCAGGATTATCATGCAGCATTGGACCTATTGGTGACTGGCTACTGAGGGGGGGTGGACTCAAGGGCTACTTATATAGATACATAGATACACAGACAATGTCGGCAGATAAGGGCCTACAGCCCACAAAGTCTGCCCATTTTAGCTTGTAAGTTCACTTTATGTTTTCCTAGAAGTCTGCTGCTCCTTACCCGACTTCCAGAATTCCCTCATGTCTATCCCATACATTCTTAAATGTCGTGATTGTTTCAGCCCCCACTACTTCCTCTGACAGGGTGTTCCACTTGTCCACCACCCGTTCTGTGAAGAAATTCTTCCTCACGTTTCCTCTAAATTGAAAAATAAGTGTATTCCTGCACCCTGTTCCTCCCTGTAAGATACTTGTATGTCTCTATCATATCCCCTCTCTCCCTCCTTTCCTCCAGGGAGTACATATTCAAGTCCTTCAACCTGTCCTCGTAGGACTTGTAATGCAATCTACGTACCATCTTTGTTGCCCTCCTCTAACCTTCTCTACCTTGTCTATGTCCTTACGTAGGTAAGGTCTTCAGAATGGTACACTGTACTCCAGGTGGGGCCTCACTGGTGTCTTGTAAAGTGGAATTATGATCTCCCTTTTCCTGCTAGTGATGCCCCTGCCTATGCATCCCAGCATCCTATTTGCTTCAACTGCTGCACTGTCGCACTTTTTCCCTATCTTGAGGTCATCAGAGATGATAACCTCAAGATCCCTTTCCTGATTGGTGCATGCTGTATCCTCACCCCCCAACTAATATGTTGTTCCAGGGTTTTTGTGCCCCATATGCATTATCTTGCACTTCTTTGCACTGAATTTCAACTGCCAAACCCTTGACCATTCTTCAAGTTTCTTCAGGTCCCTCCTCATTCTGCCTACACCTTCTGGTGTGTCCACTCTGTTACAGAGCTTTGTGTCATCAGCAAATGGGGAGATTCTGCCTTCTAGGTCCTGCTCAATGTCACTGATGAAGACGCTAAATAGGACCGGTCCCAGCACCGATCCCTGTGGTACCCCACTGGTCACTCTTTCTTCTGTGGAGCAACAGCCATTTACCACCACCCTTTCTGTCATGCCGCCCAGCCAGTTACCTACCCACCGCACTACTGTCCTGCCCACTCCCATATTCCCAAGTTTGTTTAATAGCCTTCTATATTATCGGCCCCTGTATGAAAGTCTGAGTGGGCTTACCCAGTTACCAAAATCTAAATAAATAAATAATTAATTAAATGTGGCACAGTGTCAAAAGGCCTTGCTGAAATCCAGATAAGCCATGTCCACTGCCCTCCCCGATCCACCTCGTCACCTAGTTTAAAAATTCAATGAGGCTGGTCCAACATGACCTTCCCCTGATGAAGCCATGCTGTCTTGGGTCTTGTAGTCTGTTGGCAACCAGATGTTCCGCCAATCTCTCCTTCAGTAGTGCTTCCATGATCTTCCCCATTACTGAAGTGAGGCTGACTGGTCTGTAGTTCCCCGCTTCCTCTTTGTTCCCACTTTTGTATAAGGGGACTACATCTACTATCCTCCAGTCTTTGGGTGCCTCCCCCGTTTCCAGTGACAGACTAAACAGGAATGCCAGAGGTTCAGCCACCACCTTAGTTCTTTTAGGACCCTGGGGTGCACCCCATCTGGCCCCATTGCTTTATTAACTCTTATTACTTCCAGTTCTTTCAGGACCCTTTGTCATGTAAAGGGACTTGTGTCCATTTCTGCACCATTCCCACCCCCTGTACTCCCTTCAGGCCCATTACCCTCCTCTTCCTCAGTAAAGACTGAGTAAAAATACCTGTTCAATATGTCAGTTTTACTATTGTCATCCTCCACGCAGCCCCCATCCTCCCCCTTCAGTCTCACTATCTCACTATGTAAAAGGTTTTGTCCCCTCTACCCAATGATTTTGCAATGCACTCTTCTGTCTGAGCTTCGGCTTCCCTTACTGACCTCCCTTTGCTTCTCCTGGTACTTCTCCCTATCCCCTTCTGCCTGCATCTTTTTGTATTACCGGAATGCAATCTTTTTGGCTTTCACTTTCTCTGCTACCTCCTTGGAAAACCACAATGTCCTCCTCTTCCTTTTCCCCTTGCTAACCTGCTTAATGCATAATTCTGTTGCTCTTGTAATACCCATTTTAAATATTGCCCACTGTTCCTTAACCAGATTCCTGCCCTATTATCATTAATGCCTCTTTCAAGCGTCTCCCCATTTTCCCCAAAGTCTGCCCCCCTAAAATCCAGGAAAAGTGTTTTTGTGTGGTTTGGTTCTGCTGCTCCTGTGATTTCAAACCACAGTGACCGGTGGTCACTGTTCCCCAGGTGCTCCCCCACTATGACCCCCATCACACTGTCCCTGTTTGTGAGCACAAGGCCCAGCACTGCCTTCTGCCGAGTTGGTTCCATGACCAGTTGGTTGAGAAAGGCACACTGAAGGGAGTCCACAATAAATCAGCTCCTGGCTGATGATGCTGCTGCTGCTGGGAGGCTCCATTCCACATCTGGAATACTGAGATCTCCAACCATCACCACCTCACCCTTGTCCGCCATCCTTTGGATGGCTAGCATCAGCTCCCAGTCTGCTTCTTCCTCCTTACAGCCCAGCTGAGCCTAGAGGGGGGGAAAACTGAAGATGGATGGCGTGGGTACCCTACAAACAAATAAGTGTGTGGGGGAAGGGGAGAAACCCATTTTAGTCCCAGCTCAATCTAGAGCAAGAACTGACCCGGTTTAGCCCCCCCTTCCCCAACAAACCCCTTAGATTTTAGCAGCCCTGGTAGCTAGCGCAAAATAAGAAACAGCAAAAACAAACAGGTCACTGCTGACGTGTCCTCATCCAGCCTATAGAGCCAGTGTTGTTGTCGCAGCTGGATTCGCCCTCAGTCACTCTCTTTTGAAGACTGACTCTGGCTCCCAAGTCATCAGTTATCGCTCTCTCACACTCCTCACGTGGAGGTGAGAGCAAGTTGCAGGTCAACAGGGGGTCATGAAGACCCTAAATAAAATAATCCAAGTCAACCAACAGTAAACCCATCCCAGCGACCAGCCACTAACGGTGCCGTGCAGGAGGCATCAGTTCTCTGTTTTGTTGCTCAATGCAGCATATTTCAGAAAGTTACAAACTGCAAAAAAACCACAGGTAAACCTTTATTCACATTCACTTCCTCCAGGGCAGCAAGAGTTGCAGTTAACAGAAGGAGTCGGGGACCCGGATGGGATTCCCAGGAAGCCAGAAAAATTAAAGGGGGGCAGCCATAGGAAACCCAAGTGCCGACAACAAATAAGCAAACTAGCGTAGTGGCAATAACTGAAATCCAACTGCCACGGCACCAATCCAACTTGCCAGCCCACTGAAAACCTAACCTTTACCTCACTCAGGATTCGGGAGCAATGGGAGGCGATTGCCACAAACTGTAAAATAAACAATCCAGCAGACTTTAACTCATGACCACCTCTTCCAGGGCAGCAGCAGTTGCTGTCAGCAATGGGGACAGGGATGGGATTCTTTACCTGACCCAGCCCAGGACTCTCAAACGGGTTGGGGAGGGGGACGACACAGCAAAGAAGCAAACCAAATTAGAGAATGACAAGAAAAGCAACAAGCCAAAACTGCACTCCAGTGGTAGCTGTTGTGTGAGAAATGACACAAGGCTCTGAAATCAACTGCTACACATTTATTAAAGTATCAAACAGAAATCGACGAAGCTTTGAGTGGCAAAGCACTGGGGTAGTTCCTCCCAGGTGACTGGCCTTTGAGAAACAATTTCCGTTGATGCTTTAATATATAGCAATAGCAGCTGATTTCAGAGTCTTGTGTCATTTCTCACATAGCAGCTACCATTACAGTGCAATTTCAGTTTTTTTTTGTCCTAAGTGTAGGGGTTAACCGCCCTTGATCCTGCACCCCCCTCCCCCCCAAAAAAGAGCGTGGTTATTGAGTTTTGCAGCATTTAGAATGAGAAGACTTACCTGGCCAATTAATTCATGTCAGGAGGCACCGCTGACTGCATCGCACCAGCGGTATGGTCCTTTTGAGTTCTTCTGCTCATGTTGGGAGTCCTGTCTCTCATGTCAAACATGCCACCTCTCGATGTCCACTGCAGTCCCACAGCAAAGGAAGGATTTTCATGAAATGGAATTGTCTGAAGAGCCCACTGCAATTCTCACCCTCCTCACACAGCCAAGTAGCTTAGCATGAATGGGTTTTGTAGTGTCTTAGCGTACTTAATTCTTCCGACCCAAGATATGCTTCTTACAAGAATTCATCTGGCGGCGAACAACAAAGGCAGAGGGGCCCCAGTACTGTCTGACTTACTTGTTGCTTGCTCCTCCATGTCTGGGTTTACTTCAGTCTCCCTCGCCCGGTCTTGTTCTTGTGACACAGTCTCAGCACAAATAACTAGAGGCCTGCACAGTCTCTGATTTAAGTGCTGCCCCCTTCTATGTACGCATAAGTATGCAGGGCAGGGTGCCTACCCGGAAATCTCCAGGTATCTGGCCAGGCCTGTCCGACACTCTCTGCAAGCAAGACTCATTAACTAGTTCAGGTGAGATTTCAACGAGCATCTTGGAGAGCCTGATTTCTCCCTGGAAAGACACCTACTGCAAAGACTGTGAAAGAGCCCAGTTTGACTATGAGCTGTGGCACACAGCAGGCTAGTTTTCCACTGCATGCTGCATCAGGGCACCAGAATTAAGGGTAAGACCAAGAACCGCATTTCCATTTGTCTGCACCAGGAGAGCTTTTCCAGTTAGCTTGCATTCTTTTGTTCTCATGCAACCAGGAGTCCAAGGAGACTGCCCAGATGTTTTTTCCCTGCAAAGGATCACCTTCAGTGCTGGAAAAAGATCAAACCCTGGCTGGGGTGTGGACAATGAATTTTAAAAGCTAAGTTCATCACTTTAAAGCGTTAGTGTACTGCCTAAAACTAATATTACTTTTTATGAAATTGATACTTTTTACTGAATATTCAAGATGACAGCAGTGACAGTAGGAACATTCTGACAGCAAAATACATCTAGCATTCAGACAACAGTATACAGAAATATGCAATACACACAGGTTGAGAGTGGTGCAGAGCGAGTCCCGGCAGTATTTAAGCTGGGGCAGAAAAGGTCCATAAGGCAAAAGCAGGGGTGATACACCAGCATCACTACACTTGGGAGGGGACAATCAAGAGAAAAGGATGCAACGGTACATAAATGTGACCAGTGGCCTGGTTAGGAAGTCCAAATATAAACATGAGAGGAAAGGATGTGATGTGTCTTCTCAACCTGTGAACCAAAGTAATAACAATGAACAAATAACAGTCTAGATCACAGTAACCAATATATAAGAAAAAAATACTTAAATTCAATCTTAGTGTGGGGGGGGAGTTGCAAAACAACTCACCCCATAAGACACTATACCATTACAATGAGTTAGTCCAGCAAGCCATAGTGTGGCAGGTTCAGCCTATCCCAGCTCGAGGCGAAAGATATGCTAGATATGGAGCCCAGCACAGGTGATATTGAGGGAGGGTGTTAGCTACTACTTGGGAAAGATGGTCCAGAGCAGCTATATTAGAGAGTAAGTTCAGCAGCTCAGACATGGTGGGGACCTCTGGGGTTCTCCAGCGACACAGAATTAAGCGCTTGACCTGGAGACTCAATAGAGCAAGCCATCTCAGTTGCTGTGAACATAGTTGGCTCAGGGGAGGAGGGAGGCCCAGCAGCTGTACCTTGGGATCCAGATCAAGGCGATGATCTAGCACCTGAGCTGCTAAGCTGCATACAGCCTGCAAAAAAGGCTATAAAAGTGGGCAATGCCAAATTATATGGACTAAGTCTCCCATCGCCAAGTGGCATCTCCAGCAAGTGTTGTCATCCAATAACTGGAGCTTGAATAAAGTGGAGGGAGTTTTATACAAATGTGACAGGATCTTATTTTGAATCAGCCGGCTTCTCGCGTCTGGGTAGGCAGTATCAATCAGTCGATCTTTATTTAGCCAGGCGAAACATCATTGGGAGGAATTCATTTACAAGATGGACCGGGGAATAGTTACAAAGTTGAAAGGTTAACATTAGGCCAGTAGGGTACACATCAACATAAAATAGATATTCCAAATAGACACAGTATAACAATTAACAATATATACAGATTAGTTACAATATATACAGATTGGTTCAAACAATATAGGACAGCATTTCACATAACTTGATGTACTGGTTAATTATAGACAGTGTAGACTCTGACTGTAACGGAGTTGAAAAACAGACAACTGGGAGGGCAGGAGTCTGCAGGGTGGCAAGGCGACCTCTTGGAGTTGAAAAATAGTAAATCATAGGAGAATATGCCTGGGGCAAGAGATAGCTTAGACACAGACAGCCAGGAGGGCAGAATTCTGCAGAGTGGCAATGCCATCTCTTGGAGTGGAAAATAATAAATCACAGTAGAATATGCCTAGGGCAAGAGATAGATGGAGAAAGTGTATGCATGGAAGAAGCTGAAGGATTACACAAACGGTGGGGATGGAAGTATAGGTCAAGGCGGCCGTAAGGGGATAGCAATAGGTTTTAGAAGCACAGTTACAAATTTCTGTAGCAAACCTGGCCAATAGGATTTTGAAGTTAGCCAGGGGAAGTGGAGTGGCAATTTGTAATGCTTTCTGTAGCTTGTTCCACAGGGCAGGAAGGGAGTAGCCTATGGAAAATTTGCCAAACCAAGTTTTAACTTTAGGAATAATGAGTAGTATAGGAGGAGCTTCTTAGCACATAAGAACCAGGAGAGCAAATGGGAAGGCAGTCCGAGATGTGTAAGGGCAGTTTCTTAGAGATGGCATGGTAAGTCTAGGTTGCTGCGTTTCTGTTGCATCTTATGCTGAGGGAGGTCCAGCCGACTAGGGTATATCAAGAACAGTGGTGAGTAGCATAGGGAGCACCAGATATAAATCTTTGGGCCCGATGGTATAGCATGTCAAGCTTTTTTATAGCTGTGTTGGTCCCTTATCCGTAAAGAATATCCCTAGTGTCAAGTAAGGGGAGGAAAGTAGATCATACAATTCTAGTTCTCACTTCCAACGTTAGCAAGTGCTTAATGCGGAAGAATATGCCAAGCCTCTGAGTTTTTTTGGATAGTTCTTCAATATGGTCAAGAAAGGACAATTTGTGGTGAATCCACATCCCCAGGCATTTGAATTTATTTATAAAATGGGCATGAAAAAATAAGCTCAGTGATTGGCTAGAAAACTAGTATAATATCTGTATTACACATAGAATTAAAAAAAAAGAGTACAGCCAAGAAATCAATGCTCCTAAATGGAATGTTCACAGCTAGGCATGGAACGTTTGTTTTTTAAAAGCCGCCATTGTTTCAGCAGTATAGCAGATCAACGAAGCTTTGGAGCCACTCGCTCTTCATTTTTCTTTCTCAGTAGGGAAAAAAAAAAAATGGACCGTAGCAAAATCTGCAAGTACTAAAAGAACGGGGGAGCTTCAATCAGTGCCTCCCACACCACACCGGCTGTCTTACTTTCATGAATACTCCCACCCGCACGGAGCAGGCCGCAGCCTGAGCTCCGTACAGGATGGGAGTTTCATGTGCCCACAGGAACAGTCACCAGACCGGGATTCAAACAGGAGGACACGGCATCAGTCAGATTTTCCCCCGCTCAGTATCCCTCAGATTCAGTTCCCCAGTCTGAGCAAGTTCCTATTAAAAAAAAAAAAAAAAAATACAACCGAAAAAAAAAAAAAAAACTAAGAAGTACACAAGAGCACTGGGGTAGTGCAACAAAATTAAATCAGTAGTACCACTCGGAACTACATAATTACATCACTTTTAAATACATGGAAGGACTATTTTGTCATATATTAACAATTAAATCTTTTTTCTACATATAAACATACCTTTTTGTCTAAACTTTTATAAGATTTAAAAGGTGCCCATTTTATAAGTGCAATAAGACACTCAAGGGTGTGTGTTGAACAGATATTGCCACACTTCGGGGCTGAAGACACTCGGCCGGTGGCCTCATGCCTTACTACGCCCCTGGGCATGCGGTAATATCTGTTCAACACACACACTGTCGTGTCTTATTGCTTACTTACGAATTAAAGGAATTCATTAAGGAGAGTGGTAACTGAAGTTTGCACACCCACTACAGTAGTAGAGGGAGACTTAAAAAATGGAGAGAAGAGCATAGTTTTAATTTTTTTTGCATTCAGCAGTAGTTTTAGTTGCAAGAGGTTGTTCTGAAAGCAGCTGAACTCAAGTATGGGCTGTCCTCCAGCACCACTTCCACTGCTCATCTGAGAGAGGCTGCTGCAGGGCTTGTTCCCACTTTAGTCTGCGAGGTTTGCGAGGGGTGCTGGGCCTGAAGGGCAGAACAGATTGAACTGGCTCTGCCCATCTGAAGGGCAGTCCACTTTCCCAAAAGAGAGGGCTAAGAGTTCCCTGCACCCGAGAGTTGCTTTATATATGCAGCAACTCAGCTGCGAAGTTGAAGATACTGCCAAAAGGCTTTCTTCCCCAGGTGAAACTGTTGGTAGAGTTCCTGGAAGGATTTACGGGTCACCCCCTGTGGTTGTCAGCCAGGGTGAGAATCCCCTTATCCTTCCATGAGGACCATAAAACGATCTTGCCATCTACGCGGCTACGTATATTATCCCAGAACGGGGTAGCAGACAGAGGACATGGATTGGCTTAAAGCTTTTTATGTACCAAGTGCCAGATACGTGCCGAGTAAGCAATTGTAGGGTGCTGACGCAAGTGTTTAGGGATGGGGTTGTAGAGTAGTAGCGGGAGGGAATGGACCCAAGCCATTCCTGTTAACCAATATTACTTTTTAAACATAATGTATTCAACCATTATCTTTTATATCAGAAATAAATTCCCTTTGGTTAATTAGCAGATTGTATGACATGTGAAAGAGCCCTCTGCCTGACAGCTGACATATCTAGCTCCGTTTCCCATTACATATTCAGCACTGTGATCTCACAGACTGTGACATCACTGCTGCTTAGGAACAGCCACTCTGTAGCTGCAGATCAGTTGTCTGTAATGTCACTTGCTGCCTGTGTGATCACAATGCTGCTGTAGTGTGGGGAACAGAGACAGACTTGTCAGCTGCCAGGATGAGAGCTGTTCCACACATCCAGCACAATATCATATAGAATACTTTCTAATGAGCCAAAAAAAAACAACTTCAGAAATAAAAAAGTTACAACTTCAGTAACCCTTTGCTATAGCGAATTCTCAGCTACAGCGAACAGTCCGTTTCAGCAATCCCCTTTACCTCCATCTGTACTTGATTCAAGTACAAATTATGAAATTCAAGTACATTTTTGTGTGAAGGGGGTACACTGTACCCCAATAATTCTGTTTGAAGTATAAGTACCCCACAAAAATGTTGTACAAATGGTAGAATGAACACTTATAATTTATTTTGTACCCCTGAAAATTTTGGGAGAGGGTGCAGTGCACCCCCAGTTCTGCAGCCTTAATGGGAACATTGGTCTGTTAAGCTCTCAACTTTCAGACAGTCTGCTGCTAATCATCTGTTGTGGCGCTATAAAAGTACGTCATTTTGACAGGTCTGACAGTTCTCCAGGTGGTAACATGAAGCGTTCTAGTTACTCAGTAGAGTATGTCCCATAAACTGTGAGCCCAAGACTGCCCCGTAACATGAAGTGACTAGCTTGTAATAAAAAAAGGTATCAGAAACACAAAACCTCACTGTGTAACTAAATACTGAAGCACTTAGCACACTAAACACACTCCTCCCGTATGTCCCGTACACTGCGAGTTCGAGACTGACCCGTAACATAAAGTGGCTTATAATAAAAAAAAAGTTTAAACACCACAATAAACACTCAGTACACTCCATATGCTGTACTGCCTTCCCTGAAATAACTCTGCTAACCTCCCCCTGTATGCTGTATTAGCGACTACACTTAACTAAGCATCCCTCACTAATACGAATGAGGAGCTATACCAAACAGTGGATGTGGCTCCGAAATCATTTGTTATGGCCCAGGGTTACTGTACTTCTTAAAACGTGTAATTTTCCAGTCTGTTTTGTTTCTACTAGCTCTTTAAACTGCACCATCAGCCTCTGCCTTATTTTAAAGCACTCAGGCATCAGAGGCTTCATTTTTCCTCGTGGATTACAATTTGGGGTTTTACAGTTTACATGTGCATGAGAACCCATGGCTGGGGGGGGGTTAACTAAACCCGACCAAATTGAGCTCCAACCCAGCATCCCAGGCAATGACATTAGGCCTGCACCAGACTAGCTATTTTAAGGGCTGCCATGGATTTAACTACAGTGACTGGTTCCAACTGTTCTCTTTTGGGGCGTATGCCGTCTTGGGGGCAACGGGGCCTAGAAGAACTGTGTAACACCTTGCACTGTGCTATTCCACCACAGGTACTGCAGCAGTTGCTGGTTAGTAAACCGCAGTTCTGCTGTACAACTGGCGTGGTTATCGAATGCTATACAGATTGATAAATATATGTGGGGAACTGCACTGCTGTGTATATATCGAGTGGGTGGGCAAGCTCTAAGGTGGGTGCTAGACAGGAACTGCATCCCAGGGAAAGAACACAAATCACCATCTAGTCGTAGCATACTCTTTGAGGGTGGAGACACCAAAATCATATTCTCCCTGTACCCTAGGGAGGTTTGTTCCCAGGCATGCCCCACGCACCCAAGGCACTCAGCCTTGGAGCTCAGCAAACGCGCACAGGGCAAAGTGGTGTGACCTGCCCTGCCTATACCATTACGCGGCAGAAAAAGGGGGATGGGGGCACGTACACTATATAGTTCCATTCATGCTCAGAAACATTCAACTTGCAGCTGCAATGAAGTGGCTGCTTGAAAACAAGTTGGTGATGCACTTGGGTCTTTGACGTTTATGAGTCCATGCACTGTAGGCCCAGCTATAAACTAAGCCCCCAAACAAACATACAGCGCTGCAACACTTTACATAATTTTACAAAGTGTAATAATCCATGCCGGACATGCATCAACGGTGCTCACGGAAGACTGTTGTTGGCCTCAATATTTGTAGTCTTCCTAAAAAACACACGCTACTTCAAGGTTGGATTACCCAACAAGCTCCTGACATTCTAGCCCTCTCAGAAACCTGGCTATCCAAAAAAATCCCCAACAATGCAGTCTACCTAAGTAACTATAACCTTTTTAGGGCAGATAGACCTGATAAGCGTGGGGGTGGCTGTGCAATATTCATTAAATCTACACTCAGTGCCACAGTCGTGACACCCCCAGAACATGGGACACAGACACTTACAGTCAAAATTAGCCTGGGCACCAAAACTATCCACATCATCGCTTCCTATATCCCCTCGAGAAACCAGAAACTTGCGTTTGAATCAATCCTACACACTATCGCTCACCTCCCAAATGCTAACGAATCCATATTAATGGGCGACTTCAACATTGATTGGCTATCCTCATCCTCCTCCACCTACAAAGACGCAGCACAGGCTATGGACCTCACCAACAAGGTGTGACACAAGAACCGGGACCTCCACACTATTAGACCTTATTTTTACAAACAGACCACGTAACATCACCCGGGCCTCAGTGCTCCCAGATGCAATCAGTGACCACTCCCCGGTTATCTGCTGATGGTCGGGTAAACTCCCCCCAGCACCACCAACCACCACATGGCATCATAAGCTCAAAAAAGGAGGCCTTGACTGCCTCAAAGAATACCTTGTAAATAGCAACTGGCTACCCATACATAACGCACAGACAGTGGATACCGCCCTTACCCACTTTATAACTACGTTTAACAAAGCCTGTGATATATTTGCCCCCTTCACAAAGCAGGTGGTGAAAACCAGGACTACCCCCTGGATCACACCTTCCCTTATAAACCTTATGCAACACAGGGACAACCTTTGGCACAAGGCCATAGACACACAGTGCACTAGGGACAGACAAGTATATAGGGAGGCGCGTAATAAATGCACCCGGGCAACTCGCAGGGCAAAAGCTGAATACTACCAGCATACCCTCTCCACCTCCTGGGGAGATGGTAAAAAATTCTGGAGCAACATTCAGGAAATCAGCGGCAAAACTCGCTTCCCCACCCCTACCCAACTCAATGTGAACGGGGACATTACTCAAGACCCAGCTAAAATCGCTGAAGCCCTCAACGACTCCTTCTCTGACCTCTCACATATCCTCCCCAAAATTTCTTCCACCCTCCCAAACCCCCGGCCCCACACCATGTCCAGAGCATATAGACCTCCCACCCCTGTTCCGGCTCCGAACCATTCCCAACAACCTGGCCAAACGCTATATCTCCAAAGCTATCGCTAACACTCGCTTCAGCAATGACTCCCTGGACCTAAAACTTATTAGGCTTACCCTCATGTCACACTACCCCATCTCACAAAAATTCTTAACCTCTCACTCTGCCTCGGCCAATTCCCCTCTAACTGGAAAAAAGCCTTGATCACTCCTATCTTAAAGAATGGCGACCCCACCTACACCGGTAATTATAGACCAATCTCAATACTCCCTCCTCTCTCCAAAGCGCTTGAAAAAATAGTCTCAGACCAGCATACAGAGCACCTCACGAGACACAGCCTCCTAAGTAAGGAACAACATGGGTTCCGGCTGGCCACAGCACCATCACGGCCCTCACTGAACTAACCACGCTCATCCATGGGGCCCTGGACCAAGGGATCTATTGCCGGGCCATCTATGTAGACTTAACAAAGACATCTGACACGGTCAATCACGATCTTCTCATCCAAGTCCTGCCACAACTAAATGTAGCCGCTGAGGTCTCGGCCTGGTTCAGAACTACCTCTCGGGTCGCTCTCAGCAAGTAAGATTCAACTCCACCATCTCCAACCCCAAACCTGTGTGCTCGGTGTTCCACAGGGGTCTATTCTGGGCCGACTGCTTTTTACACTCTTCCTTAACTCACTCCCCAAAGCTTGCAGCGGTCATCTCCTACTTTATGCTGATGATGCTGTTCTTTACTGGCAACACCCACAGCCAGACACCCTCCAGCTCTCCCTTCAGGGGTTTTTCAGGGAGCTGGAAAACTGGTTTACTGTACACCACCTGATCATTAACTATTCCAAAACTAAGTCCATGACCTTTACACATCGCCAAAGCCCACACAGCCAGATGACACTCCAAATCACAAACTTGGATGGTACCCATCTGGAACATGTTACTCATTTTAAATATCTAGGTGTCACCTTAGATACCTCCCTCTCCTATCACAGACATGTACGCCTCCTCTCGCCAGCGATTAACTCCAGAATTGGTACCCTCCTACAGGATCAAGGAACAGCCTGCCCGGCTTGTCGGTGGCGCTAGGGGTTGGCGCTGAGTGCTACACCTCGCGCCGCCCGGCGACCCATGTTCGGGAGCGAGCCGCGGGTTGTCGGGGTCAGCGAGGAGGAGATGGATCGAGCGTCCGAGAACTGCTCTCCATCTCCGGTGGGGATCGAGGCCGGTGTTTGTCTGACCTACGGAGGCTGGGGATCGGCAAACACGCAGCCGCAGAGACAGGGGAGGCGGGACATGGCAGATGCTTGACTAGTGCGTACCGGAGCCGCGGCGGTACTCGTCGCCTGGCGTCATTGCACGCCACGCCTGCCGGGAGAAAATCGGGAAAATGGAGCCTGCACGACGCCGGCCTCGCCGCCTTTTCCCGGAGGACGCCCCTGGCATGGACCCGCTCTGTTGGTTGATTGCTCCCCACCACCCTGCCGCAGCGGTAAGTCGCGGGGTGCTGAAGGGAGGGGTCTCATGTCCGGGATGGCCGAGGAACGGCGGTGCGCGGGGAGGCCCTGAGAAATAACATCGTAAAAAAAAACAGCCTGCCTGCCCATGCCATGCAGATAGCTGTCTCCTCCTCCATCCTCTCACTTCTCGATTACGGGATTGTTATCTACGGCACCACTGACAACTCCACCCTAAGTAGCATAATCACAGCGCTTAATAAAGCCTGCCGCCTCGTTACTGGCTGTGACAGACTCACCCACACCTGCGATCTGTACGCACAAACAGGTTGGCTTAATTTCCATCAAAGACTCAAATATCAAACCTGCATCTTAGCAAAAAAGATCCACCTCCAGCTTACTCCAGCCGGACTACTCCCCATCGTCAGCCCGGCCCCTCACAGGCAGACTACCAGACTGTCAGCTACTTCATCCTTCACGGTCCCCCCATGTCAAACGTCTCTAGGGCAGAGATCCTTCCGCTACCATGCCCCCAAATGGCTCAACACCCTCCCCACTACTCTCTCCCAGACCCACAGCATCGCACTTTTCAAAAAGGCCTTCGAACACACCTCCTTGAAAACTCTAAATGTGAATGCCAATAAGGCCTGCTCTCTCCTCCTTCATCCCCATAATTGACTCAGGGACTTCCTAGTCCCTACGTTCCACCCTCTGCATTTTAGCTCTGTCTTGGGCCCACATGTATGCCTCCCATAAGCTTTTAAAATGCCTCTCAAGTGCCATGTCAATTCTGTAACCTGAAAAAATCAAAGTGTAAAAAAAAAAAAAAAAAAAAATTTTGTGTTTCTTTTAATGCTTTATATTGTCTTGTGTCTCTCCACCCCCTGTAACCACCGTGGAGCCATTGTATAAAAAACTGTCTGTACTGAAACCTGTATATAATTGCTCGTTCCGTCTGTCTTCCTTGTACTTTGGTTCTCCCTCCACCCCCTGTAAACGACGTGGAGCCTTTGCAAAAAAGTCTATGACTCAAAGGATTGTAATTCCAATTATACAGTAAAATAAAAATAAAAATAAATAAAAAAATTACTTCATTCATAACATGAGATAAGGAAATCCAGCTGAGTGGTTATTACCTGTGCATGATATCTGTTCCATGCACAGGTAATAACAAGAACCTCAACATGGGACCACATTACGAGAAATCAACCAGCCGTTGAACATTGCTTTTTTCAAAACTGCCATGTTCTTTCCCATCGGTAACATGGCTCATTTCTGTTACCGAGTGAAATATTAAACCGCCAAAACTATTAAAACATATGAGCAGCCACAGACAAATACGTTTCAGACCTACACTCAAACATTTAAACATTAATAAAAGATTGCAAGAGGAGGAGGAGGAGTTACCTAAACCAAACAACAGAAGCACTCTGGGTAGGGGGGTTGACACCAGCCCATTTACAGAAAAGAGAGTCCTGAAAGAACTCCTAAAACTCAAGGTGGACAAAGCAATGGGGCCTGACAGGATTCATCCCAGAATCCTAAAAGAACTAAGGGGGGACCTAGTGACACCATTGACCATACTTTTTAACAAATCATGGGAGGATGGGGTGGTACCTGAGGACTGGAGGAGGGAAGATGTGATTCCCCTTCACAAAAGTAGGAGCAAGGCAGAAGCAGGAAACTACAGACCTGTCAGATTGACCTCAGTGGTAGGGAAAATGATGGAATCACTTCTGAAAAAAAGAACTGTTGAGTACCTAGAGGTCAGCGGGACACAGGACCCAAAGCAGCATGGATTCACAGTGGGAAGGTCACGTCAGACAAATCTAATCGATTTCTTTGACTGGGTGACCAAAGTAATAGACCAGGGAGGGGCTGTGGATATGGCCTACCCAGACTTTAGCAAGGCATTTTACACAGTACCACAAAAAAGATTAATAATCAAGTTAGCCAGCCTGGGAGTGGGTCCCAGGGTGGTAGCGTGGGTAGCAAACTGGCTGCACAACAGGACACAGAAGGTAATTGTGAATGGAATTCATTCCGAATTAAGGGGAGTTACTAGTGGAGTACCTCAGGGCTCAGTACTGAGTCCAGTCCTTTTTTTTTTTTTTGCGTCTTACTTGCCCCCTGGCCTGCCTCTCCTTCCGGCTGCTCATGACTCCTCCGACTCCCTCGCCCTGACCCCCTTCCACTCACCTCAGATCGCAGCCGACCCGGGGTGGCCCGGCATATCCCTTCACCGGATGGGTCCCTCTCCTCCGAGGGGGAAGGCGCCAGGAGGGGAAACCAGTGCATTAGTCAATCAGTCCCCGGGCGCTGCTGAGGTGGATTCCGGGGTGTCAGGGCATCTCGAGTCTGCAGGAACCGGCAGCCATCATCCGGCAGACCAGGAGGCCAGATTTCCGCTTTTCTTCCCGGGGGAGTGGTGTGCCACGGACATCTAGGCCAAGCCAACGTTCTGCAGCCCCTTGTGCAGTGGCTAAGCAACTGCTGCTCTCCCGGCCTCCGCCAGGAAGGCAGCAGACAGCGAGCCACGCCCTCCCTCCCCCCGAAGATGAGCAGTCACAGGATGCTCAAGCCTACTCCCCCGGCCAGCTCTTCAGCGACCAGAGTCGTTCCTGAACCCGGGTCGCCAGCGTCGCAAGCGAAAATCCAACCATTGCGCCGACGAGTCAGCCACGGGTCCAGTCTTCTTTAACGTCTTTATAGGTGACATTGCAGAGGGTCTGGAAGGAAAGGTATGCCTCTTTGCAGATGACACAAAGATCTGTAACAGAGTTGATACACAGTGGGGTAGAAAGAATGAGAAGGGACTTGGCAAAGTTGGAGGAATGGTCAGATGTATGGCAACTTAGATTCAATGCAAAGAAGAGCAAAGTAATGCACCAGGGAAACAAAAACCCAGGAGAAGAGTACACAATGGCAGGGGAGATACTACCAACAACAACAATAATGGAAAGGGACCTGGGGGTAATCATATCAGATGACCTAAAGGTGGGTAAGCAATGTGAAAAGTCAGTAAGGAGAGCTGGGGGGATACTGGGATGCACAGGGAGGGGTATCACAAGTAGAACAAGCATTTGTCAATGCCGAATGTTTGCTTGCTGGCATTGGTAATGTAGAAGTTACAAAGCTGCATAATAGGAATGGCAGTGAAGTATTGAACTGAAGCCAACCCCACCACCACCCTGCAGAGAGTGACAGGCATTGGGGTGTGCCTTTGGGTCGTCAGGCATAACGGCCACGCCATTTCACCACACCCTACCCTGCAGACACTGACAAGTGTCACGTGTACCTTGGGGTCTTTGGTTCTTATGCGCACTCCCATTCCATCATGAAATACGGTGAGATGGGGCAGTATAGGAGAAGGGGGTGAACTTTGGGGATGAAGAGTCCAAGGCATACCTCAATGCCTCTCACTGGCTGCAGGGTGTGGAATGGTATGAGCATTACAGGCAAGAATCCCAAGTCACGCCGCTGATGACTGTCATTCTCTACAGGGTGGGGCGTTATGGCTGGAAACCCTAACACCTCAGGCGTTCGTTGGTATTTTCACTCCAAATTTTCAACATGTTTTTTTTTGTGTGACCCCCACCTCATGAACAGTAGCAGTATCAGTTTGTTAGCCGAAAGCTGCTTCTGCACAGCGACTACTGCATTTAGCACCACAGGTGCAAAAGCACATTCCAAACAGGATGTGAAAAATGACAGCTGTACTGTTCATGGGGAGGTGTAAAAAAATGGCAATGTTGCAAATCTGCAGTAAAAATATTTAAAAAACTGGTGAAGTCACGAGTGTACATAGAAACTCAGCAAATACACACCAGTAATGTAATTAGTTTGGGGATTTTTACAGCAGATTGTCAACACAGGCATTTTGGGACCTCGATCATGAACAGTGTCACTGTGATTTTCTTTATCTGTCCCGAACAATGATTTCCCACAGCGTGCATCTCTCGCTGAAGTGTGCATAAAACACATTTCCCGGCCATGTTGTGAAATGACAGTTGTACTGTTCATAAGGAAGTGTGGAAAAATGCCACTGGTGAAAATCTGGACTGAAAATATTAAAGTCATGAACTTACGAGGGTGCGTGGAAACTGCGCAATGCTCACTCGTAACACAGTAATTTTATGGACTTTTGTCACCAAATTTTCAACATAGCCATTTTAAGACCTCTGCTCATGAACAGTGTCACTGTGATTTTCTTAATGTGTCCCATACATTGATTTCGCACACCGACTGCACCACTGTGCACTACATGGGTGGAAACACGTTTTGGGCAAGATGTGAAAAATGACTGCTGTACTGCTCATAAGGAAGTGTAATAAAATGACAATGTTGAAAATCTGGAGTGAAAATATTGAAAATTCGGAAACTTACGAAAGCAGCGGAACTCGTTACCTACTCGTCAGAAACAGTAATTTTTAGGAATTTTCCACAAATTTTCAACATAGGCTTTTGACAGCCCACCTTATGAACAGTGGCAGGTCAGCTAGTCGTCCTGAAAGGTGATTTCGCTGCGAGTGACCGCGAAATCACCCTTCGGGCCCGATTAACGCCATGACAGTGAGAGCATTCATGAGAAGGGGTTCCAAAACTCCATGTTGAAAATTACAGCTACCGGCATTTCTCAGTTCGCGGTCAGCTTTGAAGAGTGCAGACGGTTCCCGTCCACTGAAGATCGTCGCGACGGAGTCCAGAGGTAAGTATAGGTGGGGAGGCAGGGTGCAGTGGGTGAGCGAGTGGGCTGGGTAAACGCAGAGGGAATGTTTGCATGTTTACAGGTTTTTGGTTGTTTTTGCTAGTTTGTTTTTAACAGGAAGATGACGCGGGACATTTGCCACACTGAGGTGGGCTCCCAGCATGGTAGCTAGAAGGCTGTTTGGGGGGGCTGGAGCCGACGGGGGATTGGGCACCCCCGTTGGTCATCCGGACTTGTGCCACGCTGGGGTGGGCTCCAGCGTGGCAGCTGTTAAGACTGTTTGGGCGGGGGCTGGAGCCAACGGGGGATTGGGCACCCCTGTAAGCCATACAGACTTGTGCCACACTGGGGTGGGCTCCCAGCGTGGCAGCTGTAAGGCTGTTTGGGGGGTCTGGAGCTGACGAGGGATTGGGCATCCCCGTCGCCCATAAGGATGTGTTGCCATGCTGGGGTGGGCACCCAGCGTAGCATCTGGAACTTTGTTTGGGGAGCGTAGCACAGCCGGCCAGGGATTGGGCACCCCGTTGGCTATACAGTGTGCGTGGGGGCGAGCACACAGTATGTGCGGCGATGTGTAAGGGGGAGCACGCATGAGCAGGCGATATCTTCTCGCTGCTCACTGAAGCGTAGCTCCCTCTTTGAACTGTATGCCACTGCATTTTCAATTGCTGTCACAGACAACTCCAGCAGTGATTGGAGAGCTGCGACCGCGCCTGCAAACACACTGACTGAACTGGAAGACGCTGACACATCTCCAAAAAACTCGGATGATGGCACTATGTTTCTTGCACATGCGTGCAAGCAAACATAAACAGGGAAGTGGTTATCCCTCTGTACCGACAGTTGGTGAGACCCCATCTGGAGTACAGCGTGCAGTTTTGGAGACCCTATCTATGCAAGGACATAGACAGGATGGAAGCAGTCCAGAGGAGGCCAACTAAAATGGTGCAGGGTCTGCATCAGAAACCATATGGAGAGAGACTGAGAGAGCTTAGTATGTATACCCTTGATGAAAGGAGGGACGGGGGGACATGATAGAAACTTTCAAGTACCTCAAGGGAATCAACAAAGTCCAAGAGGGTAGCATCTTTCAGAAAAAGAGATGTGCAAGAACAAGGGGGCACAATTTGAAGATAGAGGGGGAACGGCTCAGAGGTAATGTGAGGAAGTATTTCTTCACAGAAAGGGTGGTGGATGCGTGGAACAGCCTTCCTGAGGAGGTTGTGGGGTCTAAAACAGTGGGGGAATTCCAACATGCATGGGACAGACATAAGGCAATTACAGTGCGGGGTTGCAGGAAGTAGGCTGTTGGTTAACTAGAACCTACAGCTTATCCAATAGGTAGGGAAATGGGCAGAATGGGTGGGCCAAGTGGTCCTTATCTGCTGTCAAAGTCTATGTATGTATGTTTCTATTTACTTTCTTTTTGTGATGCCGATCGCGCTACCTCTCCTGCAACGTGTCTGATCCCTTGGACTCCAGTGCTGACTGCTCCTTGGTCTCTGCAGGTATAAATAACAAGTTTTTAATCTAAATGCAGCTCACAACTTTAATTAAAATAGATAATCTTTATTTATAGAGTACCTTTCAAATTACCAAGGCGCTTAACATACAAATTAAATAAAACAAAGGCAGAACACAAATATAGCTAAAATCAACTCAGGTAGGCTTGGTGCCACAGACAGGTCTTTAGGGCCTTCTTGAAGCCCCCCACGGTCGTGCACTCCCGTAGCTGACAGGGGAGAGAATTCCACAGAGCTGGGCCGCATACATGAATGCACATGCCCCCGATGACTTTAAAGATATCCTCTGACTCTCTAGCAACCCTTTGTCCGCCGACATGGGTGTAGCCAGGCATACTCCAAGTACTCCATGGTGTGCAATTTTATTTAAGCCGGGTAGCAAATAGGCTCTGAACTGCTTCCTTTTTCCATGAAAACTAAAGAAAATGCTGAACCTTTCTGTAATTTTATTCATAGGAGTTGAAACTAGAAGGACTGGTCACTAATACTGTCTTTGCATTCCAAGGACAATACAACTTTACAGGCTCTGTGCTGGTATGTGGGTGTCTTAGGGAGCAATGCATGGCATTTGTATTTACCCATGCATGGCAACAACCATTGTCATGAGATACAAAAGTTATATTTATTGTGCAAAATGAGGCAACAAACATGGTTCTGGTGTACATTTGTATATTGTCTGGCTACTGGGGGTAGCTACACCCTAACAGGGGAGGGTAGCAGTGAGTCCACTTGGTGTGCAGATCTGAAATACCTGGCTACACCCCTGTCCGCCGAGCGGAGCAGTCACCGGGGTAGTAGGGGGACAGGAGCTCTTTCAGGTAGTCTGGGCCCTGTCCGTGTAGGGCTTTATAGGTCAGAAGCCCAACCTTGAAGATGATCAACTACTGAATAGGCAGCCAGTGCAGTTCGCGCAACACCGGTGTGAAGTGACATGCCCGAGGGTTCCCGTCAACAACCGGGCTGCAGCGTTCTGCACTAGCTGCAAGTGGCGGATATCAACCCCCGGGAGCCCTAGGTAAAGGGAGTTGCAGTAATCAAGGCGCGAGGTCACAAAGGTGTGGATCAACGTAAGAAGGTTGCCAGACGGAACTAGGTGCTTGACCCTGGCGATATTCCTCAGGTGATAAAAGGAAGACTAGACTGCCGACACCTGAAACCGCAGTGTCAGTCCACTGTCAAGAATCAGATGGACTGCAGTGAAAATTTTCGATTGGTAACCGCTCTCGCTAACACGAGCAGAACTGTCAGGCTGACCCAGAAGCTGCCTTTTGAGGACCTGACACTGTATGACCTACAGGATGCCTATTTATTTTTTAGGTAACAGGTTACTGGAGCAGACTGCCACCACAGTAAAGTAGATCTAAACCACTGTGTCACAGAATGGGGAGCTGGTACTCAGTACTGTAGGGTCTCCTTGTGTGCTCGTTACCGCTTCTCTGCCCGGCTCCTGCTATGCCATCGGTTGAGGTCACGGGGGACACGTTACCTCAGAGCTAGGGGTGTAGTATGTAAAAGGCCGGAGGCCGTGCGGTAAAATCTGGTCCATACACACCTTGGAGTGCCTTATTGTGCTCATAAAATGGTTTGTTCCTTTTTTTAAACTTTTTACATTTATGAAAAAGTCATTTTTATTTAGGAAAAAAGATCTGCGTATGTGGATTTGCTGAAATAGTCCTGCCTATCACAGACACAATATGACGCCATTGCTTATGCGAAGACGTAATTGCGTGTATGTGCTGGAGAAAGTTTGTTCATTGCACACATCGGTAGTGGTACTTCCTCGCGTACTTTTGTGTTTTTTTTTTTTTTTCACAGTTTCCAGTGTGGCACAGTACAGAGAAAAATAATTTAGTTTCTTGCACACCCTGGAGTGACTTACTTCCAACTTCTTGGGCACCTGAAAGCCCTCGGCTCACAAGCCACCCTATCCGTGCGGTTATTACAATACTGGCGCACACCCGGCCATAGAATAAGTCCTTACTTAGTTTACCTGCACGAACTCTGCTCACTTTAGTTAACTGCGTCTCCTACCCTTATTTTACTATATATAACGAAATGAAAAAATATCCTTTCAATTTACATATTACAAATGAAATACGCTCACTGCCCCCATGTACATGACTACAGCAGCACATAGGCTCCATATATGTTGAAGAAAACAGAAAGGCAGTCGGACAAGCTATAATAAAACTAGTTTGTTGTTTTTTTTTTCTAACTGAATAACAAAAAAACTGCCGGACAGCACGTTCTTACAATCATCAAAGGGGCAAAGAAAGACACACTGACTTTTATTAATTTGCTAGTCATTTTGCCTGCAGCAAGACAAACTTAAAAACAATTCTGTAGCGCATGCCTTAATTAGTACATATATATATATATATATATATATTTTGTAATCTGCCTCAAAGAAAACTGTCACAACATTTTCACCGACCTTCCCTCTCCGCGTGCTTCTATGTCTCACACGTGCAGTTTCGGCCCTTCCCCCAACTTTGACGTCACCAAGATGAAAACAATTTCCCGACGTCTCGGCGCACTGCGGGGCTATTCTGGCCAGTGTTTCCGCTGCCATGATTATGAGGGGCGATCGCTGAACGTTGAGTTTTAGTGAAAACTCATAAGCGGAGTTTCCAATTTAAGAGTTACACTTTTTATTTCACTGAGCCAAAGTATGTCGCTGCAGATTACAACATTTGTAGAAAAAAGGGGAGAATTGGTGGGGAAAAAAATCAGGCATCTAGTGGCACAATGAAGTCGCGGATTAATGATGTAACACTGCAAATGATACATTTTCTTTCGTTTTAATTCATTTATTGACACGGTCACAGAAAATCTTGCCGGTGCTCTCTAGACTCCAATCAGTAATTTTTTTTTATTTATTCAAAACCACTCTCTTTGAAAAGTAAAGCAATAAATCGACAAGCCTCTGGTTAGGCCTAACTTATACAGCGTTCCGTGACTGGCCCAATGACTTGTAGCTTCACTAGTTAACAGCAATGAAGACTACCGGGTGAATATGTTCTGCGAAATATAATACGATTCTGCACAGCTTTGTGAATTCTTCACTCCACCGCTCGCCAGAAAAATATACTTATTTGGATTAACATGGAATGTCGGGTTTCCAGTTCTACCAACACGAAACCACAACTGGTATCCATCCGATCGTCTTGGGACTGTGTAGCGCAGCAGAACTTATATGATGCACTCTTTACTTTTGCTTCTGACGCTCCTTTAGAGAAGATACCAGAGGTTTGGTAAGTATGTCACAAGGGGATTCCGTTGTCCTAATGGCGCTTTATTTAAATGAAGGTTTCGACGTATATTTAATGTGTGTAATAATGTCATACAACCATTTTGGGTGCTGACTCCAAAGAAAAGGTAGGTAGCACCGCGCCAAAATACTGTAACCCCCAGGTGGCGCTATTCCAAGGGCTACTACCCCTGCCTGCGTAACTAACAGGTTAAGGGGCCTAGGTCCAATGGCGGGTGCCTCCACCCAGAGGTCGGGGTTAAGACAGTCTGGCATGACTTGGTCACAGCCATCTGGGACACTGCAACCCCCCTTTCTTCTCACTAGTGGCCCACACAATTTAGCAGCAGTACCTTCACAGTATACACTTACCCCCAGGACCGGTTCAATCAGCTTAACTCTGGGGACCACCTGTAAAGTAAGATGCAGTACTACAGTAGCCACTGTACAGTATTTCAACACAAGCATGCAGTTCAAGCAGTGTAACTTGGCAAAACAACCAAATCTGATTTATTTAGGGGAGAGTAACAAGGACGGGGAAAATCAAGTTAATTGTTTCAATCATACTAATGTTCAGAGCACTGTGCACAGGGCTAAAGTCCCTACAAGTCACTGTCGCTGGGTACCCAGGATGGAAGGGGGCTAGCCATGATCGGTGCAGCTGGTTGGGGCCCTGAGGATGAAAATACTTGCACAATGTCGAATTTGTAATCCGGTGCCAGTAGGCTCAGTTCGTGTATTTAAGGAAAAGATCAGTTGAAACCCTTGCAATTCAATCACTCAGCTAGCAGGGAGCTACCCTGATTTTACTCACGACCTTTGCAGGACACCTTCCACACCGTGAGGAACATGGGCTTGTGAGCTGAACACACTCCACACATTTATATGTAAAGAGAAAGTTACGATACCAGGCAGCTGCTTTCCTATCCCAATCGCACTTACTGCTAACCCGGGGGATTCACGATGTAGCTTCACTCTCCTGACAGACCGAGCACGATGAATCAGATTCTCCAGTCCTCTACAGGGTGAGCCTAGTTGTTGGCAACACAGCCTCTTCTGTTCCTTGCACACAGCGGATTCAGTCCGAATCACCACGGCAAACGAGTCGCCCGACTTTCAGCCTCTACACATGCTTCCTGTGCGAAAGTCGGCAGCACAGAAGCCCAGGGCTCCTTCCTCAGTCATGGCCACAACGGATCTGCCTTCTCGGCCATTGGGCAGGGAATCGCACTCTGGCACCACCTGACCCAGTTGGAGGGCTTCAGATGCCAGTCACTCACAACTTCCCCTATTGGTGTGAAAAGGCGCCACAGTCCAGAACTTCACATCCCAGAATTACTGGCTATATCCCCCATTGACAGCCGGCTCCCGAGAGAGTTCTAATCCTGTTTTGCTGCTCAATACTCCATTTTAAGCCCCTCCCTCCCTCCTGATTGGATCCAGGTTGCAGTTCCGATCTAAAATGGAGGGGCAAAGCACACAAAGTCCCAGCTGCAGGAAAGGCAGGTTAGACAAAGTACATTTTCATTACCACTCTAACATGTTGCTGGCAAACAGTTATATCCCTGGGGAGTACTCGCTTTGCCTGCTTAGTGACGGCAGAAACGGAGCACCTTGTCAGCGGCTCGAGCGGGACTCGAACAGGAGAACACACGGTCCCCCATGCAAACTAATTAGGTCTGCGAGCTGACAACTCTTAAAGAGACAGTCTGGAGACTTTAAAAGCACTCACTGATAAACGCCTTAGTTGCCGAACACCATCCAGTCTGGGGCCTTTAGGCAAGTTACATGGGGATTTTTAGGAACCCCCATTTGCAGGGGGTTACGATACTGTTGAAATAAAAATTATGCGGCTGTATACCTCGGCGCTGTCCTTGATTTATGAGGGACTTTTTCCTCATTTTACCCCAGAAAATGACCCTCTCCCTCATCCCTTTCTCATAGAAAAAGTGCTGACCACACCGAGAATGTGCTGTGAATTCCGACTCCAAAGCAGGAATTCAGAACATTCTGCTTCTAAATCAAAAATAAACTTTGTACAAGACAGTAAACATAATGGTGTCCATAGTGTTCTGAGCTTGAATCTCCATGTTTGAGGGTGTGTCCCTTATTTTGAGTGTCTTGTGTTCCCATTTCAAAGACAAAAGGTTGAGAGATACAGTGAAGCCCACCAGGATGAAGCGCAGTGTCACAGTTTCCTGCATGACAAAAAGGGCTAACTCCCATTCAAATTGCATTGTTTCCTGCAGTAACTGCTGCAACATGCTGAAAAATTGGGGTTCATCCTGGCGAGCTTCACATGAGTGAATGCAGTTAAAAAAGAAAGTCACCAATGCATCCTTTAGCCTACATTAGAGTTATCTGGACTGATATCTAATCTGTCTAAAAAATAGGAATTGATTCCCTTTCGTCCCTCACATCCTTAATTCCCCAGTGTTCACTATTGGGTATCGCCCATAGAGAGCTAGATATAGCGGACATCACGTAGTATTTCTGGGACAGTCAGTCGCCATATACGCCAAAGCATTTGATAAATTACCCCATGTGGAACTGATAGAATTACTGGCAAAGGTGGGATTAAATAGAAAAATAGTTAAGGATACACCACTAAGGGAAGGTCTTAGAATAGCGTTCAGACCAGGATGGACTAGTGCTAGAAGACATAACATGCAATTAGAATAGATTTGCCAAAATGGAATACAAATTTAAGGAAACATTGGTTTACGATCAGGGTGGTTACTGTCTGGAATAGTTTACCAACAACTGTGGTTGAAAGTACGAGTATGGACATGTTCAAGACTACAGTTGCTATCTTTAGTCATGATAGAATTACTGTATGTAGATAATATAGGACTGGGAAGCATTATGGACGTAAGTCCCACAGCTTGAAAAATTACTTATGAAACTTATGAATTCCATACCTTTTAACACTAGAGAAGTGAAAGGAAACACCAATGTCATGTAATATCCCCACTCAGGGATTTATTTAACTCTAAAAATTGATTAGCGTTTTGCTCATAAAAGTGCTAAATCTTTGTGAAAATGCATAGCTCTTGCCTCACTGTGTTTAACAAACACAGCACTTCTAGAAAACATATAAATACTTTCTGTACAGTTAGTATAGTCCCAAGAAAAAAACTGCTAATCGATTATTTAAAACCCTGCCATTAGTTTTTATACATATTCGATGTCTATGGAGGCAGTGTATAGCACAGTGGTTTAGGGTTCTGAGCTGCAAACTTGGATACCTGAGTTTGAATCCCACAGTTCCCACTTGCATACTGTGTGACCCAGAGCAAGTGACTTAACTGCTTTGTGTTCCCAGGTCACACCTGGAAACAAGCTTCTGTTTAGTGTGCTTCTCCTGGTTAAATAATTTCCCTTTCCCTTTGGCATTGCTCTTGTGAGAGAAACCAGAGGCACACCCTGATTTAATTGGCAGGGAGGTGGGACCCTTCCCTAGTTATGCTCCGCTATTACTGGAGAAACCTTAATTGTTTTGCCTCTGCGAGACAGCAGGAAAACCAGATGGAGACCATGTCAGTCAGGCCAGAGTCTTCATAGTTTTGCATTATCTGTTAAGTTGTGCAGTGGTCTTGTTATGTTTGCAGTGGTATCATTAGTAGCTTAATTAGTTTTGAATGATTGTCATCTCAAGTGTCTTTTTCCATGCTTAGCGCTGCTTTGAGGAGCAGCAACAGTAAGCTGTAGGGTTGCCACCTTTGGATGAGGCAAAAACCGGATCCTAAGCTCCGCCCCTAGCCCCACCCCTTTTCATGACTCATCATGCATTGTTCCTCCTAGAAGTCCATTTGTTATATCATTAAAAAAACAACACTTAATACAGCAGTTAAATAAAAACTGTACTGTGCCTGTTAAAGTTACTTTCCTAGGTTCTTCCTAATTATTTATTTATTTGTTTATTTATTGACATTGGTTAACCAGATAAACATACAGAGATAAAATAAATCTAATTTACAGATATGATCTGTGGGGAGACAAGGGAAATATTGTAAATAGCATACAACAGTATACATACTTTATATCTTTTTCTGGCTCCATTTCCTGTTCTTGTCCACAGTACTATTTCAAAGCCAAAGAAGTGACCATACTTTTTCTTGAGGAAAAAAGAATTTAAAGCATTTAAAATGCCTAAATTCTGTTCGAGATGAAAATGTTTACCAGCAAATGAAAGTGGAGGACAACTGGCTCTGTTACTGTTACAAAGGTGGGGGCAGCTGTGCTGCTATGACACTGAAGCAGTGGAAAGATTAGGTAAGTAAGTGCTAGTGGTGTTAATGGCCATACTTTACACACCTCCCAGGGTGACTACATTCACAAACAAAAGGCTACATTGACAACAGAACTTGTCTGTAACCTGGACATGTAGCTGAAACAATGAATTATATGACAACATTTGTTTGAAAAGTATGTGAGCACTCAAAATGGCTCAAGAACCTGACAAGCACAGAGCAAAACCGGATTACCTGATAGGGACCCTGAAAACCTGATCACCAGGTAAAAAACCTGACAGGTGGCAACCCTAGTAAGCTGACCGAATAGTGCCGTGAGACTTCTGTCTACAGAGAGGAACTGACTTTACCCTCCCTCCCAATCAGCCTATTTCAGCTAGCCATTCTGTCAGCCATGCAGGCGCCTGAAAAAGCACCTGGACAGGAGAGGCCACAAAGCTATTGCAGCTGCAGTAAATCCTTTGGACTGGAGTGCACACATAGATGTTGAAGATGGAGGCAGCAAAACAAGAGGCCTCAAGTACCCAGACTGTGGGGAACTGGTGAAACCTCCTCCATTTGGGTCATCTTTTGGCTGCAAGCAGACAATAGGATCACAGACATGGAGATGGCGCTCTCCCACAATAAGCGAAAACAGAGTGGTGGTTAGTGAGGGGGGCCCTGCAGCAGAGTCATAAAACCGCTGGCCAAGACTATCTTCCCTCTTGTATCAATGCTGCCTTTTTGAAGGCTCAGACGTAGACAGGGAAGAGAAAAAAAAAAAAGGAAAGGTCCCTGGTAGTGGCCACCCTTGGGAAGAAAGGGAGATAAGTGTGCAAGAAGAGCAGGCATGGGCGTGGGCATTCTGTGTTTGACTCTTCCCTTTCGACCCCACAAACATATACCACCACCAGCAATGCAAGGTGGCCAAAAGGGTGACACGAGCCAGGAACTGGGTACCCTCAGGGTCCTCCTCATCATTATCCTCCTCATGATCACAGACTTCATGTGACTTGCAGGAGGACTTATCTGGAGAATTGCTTAAGCATACCTTTGCCTTATTGAAACGGCACAAGCCCACTCGGGGAGGGGGGGGGAAGGAGGCGCAAACTGTTTGCATCTGTGGAGTCCCAGGGTCGAGCATTTGTGTTCCATCTGGTCACCAGAATAAGAAGGGAGTGGCTGTCTTTCAGAAACACACCAGCAGTCCCCAAGGCCCACCTGAAGCTTTACAAGTTTGATGAGGACAATTTCAACTTTTTTCTTTTTTGTCTGTCCCTGATTTGGACTGACTCTGGCATTGCTGGACCACAAAGCAGCATTGCCAGTAGAAGGCAATTCCTGCCTTAAAGATCTGCACAACAGAAGAATTGATGCTGTCCTTTGCAGGGTCCACAATGTGGCAGCCATGTCAATGGCCAGAGTGGTAACAACTTGAACTCTGTCCCTATTTTGAACTCTGGATAAGAGAAAGAAGAAGAGAGAGACTAGATTGGGCATACTCAGAAGGCTCTGGATAGGGCCACCTCATTTCTGGTGGACACAGCCCCTGGACACTGTGTCACTAGCCAGTAGATCACAGTAGCTACCCGCCTCATTGCTAGAAGAACTCTTTGGCTTATGACCTGGCTATGGATCAGACATCAAAGGCACAGCCAATCCAGCTACTGTTGGATGGATTTGGTCAGTTTGGAGACTCATTAGATAAGTGTATTAAAGGGACACTGTCAATCCCAGTATGCCTCAAATTGTCCCTAGTTTAAAAAAAAAAAAAAAATTATGATTGTTCATATTCTGTAGAGATTGCTGATGTAGCTGGTAGTTGATTCTTCTTTTTTCCTTTTACAAGTGCAAAAAAGACTGCCCAACATACTAGTGTTACAAAACATAAGCATGTTTGCTTACAGTCCTTGATCAACTCCCACTGCATCTTTACTGGACGTAGGAGCATCCCCAACATAGTCTAGTCATGCGTGGTACAGTGGAAGGAGAGAAGACTATTGCATAATGAGTGGCTACATTGTTTAGGGCATTCTTATTTTTCAGGAAGTATGCACTGAGAGTAGGTCAAGGATTTGAAACAAAACAAGGTTGGATATAATTACACCATTACCATGCATTGCAGTTCTGTTAAGAAAAGTGTTAAAACAACTGCAACATCAGTGTATTTTAGAGAAAATAAGCAATCATAAAATGTGGTGTTTTATCTACAATTAATATGCAAAACGGGTTGACAGTGAGAACTCATTTCATTTTAATTCATTTTAGATATTGTTCTAGGTCGGAGTATCTAGATGTTTCAAGGAGACAATCAAACTGGCTTACAAAAAAATTGGTTAAATCGGCACCTGGAGTTTGAAAAGGCACTCCACCGTAGTAATAACATTTTTCTGGGCAGAGAGACCCTTGGCATCTCTGATAGAGATCTGCAGAGCTGGTACATGGGCTTCATGGGCCAGTCCTATTTAATGTCTTCATAAGTGACATTGCGGAGGGGCCGAAAGGGAAGGTTTGACTCTTTTCAGATGACATTAAGATCTGCAACAGGGTTGACACTCTGGGAGGGGTGGAAAAAATGGGGAGGGACCTAGCTAAATTAGAGGAATGGTCAAGAATGTGGCAGTTAAGATTCAGTGCAAAGAAATGCAGAATCATGCATTTTGTACACAGGAACCCCAGGAGTGGATTACATGATTTTTTTGGGGGGGAGGGGGTTACTAATGGCCGCCAAACAGGAAAGAGATAGAGGGGTATATCTGATGACCTGAATGTGGCCAATGTGCCATGGCAGTGGGGAGAGCCAGTGGGATGCTGGGGTGCATTGGGAGAGGTATCGACAGCAGAAGAAAGGAAGTGGTGATACCACTGTACAAATCATTAGAGAGACCTTCTCTGGAGTACTGAATCCAGTTCTAGAGGCCGCATCTCCGAAAGGATATAGACAGGCTAGAGGCAGTTCAGTGAAGGGCAACAAAAATGGTGCAGGGCCTGCGCCTTAAGTCTCATGAGGAGAGACTGGAGGACCTAAACCTGTATACCTTGACAGAGGGGCGGGAGAGGGAGGATACGACAGACTTTCAAGTATCTTAAAGGCATAAACATGGTACAGGAGGGTAGCATTTTTCAGAAAAGGAGATGTTCTAAAACAAGGGGACACGACAGCAGTCTGGAAGGGGGCAGGCTAAGGGGTAACGTGAAGAAGTATTTCTTCACAGAATGGGTGGTTGATGCCTGGAACAGCCTCCCAGCAGAGGTGGTGGGAGCAAATTCATTAGGGAAGTTTAAAAATGGCATGTGATAGGCATTGGGGAACTCTAGCTGTAGGAAAGAGAGGGTAAAGCTGGAGATCAAAAAGGGTCTATGATTTTTGCAATGTCTAGGGAACATGGGCAGACTGGGTGGACCTTGTAGTCCTTTTCTGACATCAGATTTTATGTTTCAGTGTAAATTTTATTGAAGCACTACAAGCTGGCTGTTCAGTCTTCAGTCGCAGATTCCTTTGGAAGAAAGGCTCTTCACATAGTGGTTCACCAGTATCTGAGGAGTTCTGGGGTGGAGGAACTGACTAGATAGGTTTTCTTGTATCGCTCCATGTTCTCAATGGAAAGTTAATATATGTGGGTGATGAGCTACTCCCAGTGGCGGCTCTACACCAGGGCCCGCCAGAGCACGTGCCTCGGTAAAAAAATGCTGTGCCCCATATGGTGCAAAGCTTCCCCCATTGTAACAATATATCAGTGCCCTGGCTGCCATCGGGTGTGCCCCAGCTGTGCCCTGGTAACCATTTGTGGATAGAGCCGCTACTGGCTACTCCACTGGCGTAAATGACACAGCCCAAAGCTGTCAATCAGCATAGAACTCTGGGCACGTGAGGATTCCAAAAGCAGCAGTTTCTCAGTCTTTACCACTGAGGGGTAGACTGCAGAGATGGAGCTATCTCTGAAGAACTGCTATTTCTAATTGTTTTTTGGGTTTTTCAAGGATCAGGCATCTTAGAGGTAGGTTGTTGTGACCTGGTGATATCTTAGGGGCAGGTTGGGGTGACCTGGTGACAAGGAACACCCTCAAATTTAGAAATCGTGCATGTTCAGCTGCGGCTGTCAAGTTGGCTAACCTGCTAGAACACTCTTTTAGTGCTTACAGTGCCTGAATGAGGACCACTTGCCGCCTTTGTAGGGTGTTTAACAAAATCTCTGGGGTTATTCTTTAGCCTAGTGCCTCAGGTAAATAACTTGTTCCTGGGGTGGGGGGACTCAGTCAGTAAGTTAGATTGGGGAACTGTTGTGTTTTTTGTAACAGGGTTATTGCCTCTCTGGCACTGTCATTTTTTCTGGTTGAATTGAGAGCTATTTGTGGATTTGTTTCCATAGAGGTTAGCTATTCTTAATTGCAAACACTTCATTTGTCAAACTGCACACTTTGGGACATATGGGCCCACATTTTCAAAAGAGAAGCACGACGTAAAGTAGAGATTCGCCGACCATCTCAAAAAATGCACCAAAGTGTGATATTCGAAAGATGGAGATGCATTGCGCATCTCCGGATGCGCAATCGTGTGGAAATAATGTATGCAGCAAAAATAAAGAGGGCATTCCCATGAATATGCCGCGCATCCCTATATTCGGCCAAAATATGCCACACATCTCGGAAATGAGCCGGCCAACGTTAGGCATACAAAAGAGTGGCCTAAATCTGCCAGCCAACCACAGGCAGGCAGCAGAACGGCAGACCACTTCAGAGACAGCTCTCTGAGGTGCACAAGAACATGCTCCAGGCACCCACATACAGCAGTCATGCCAGGATGGAAGAACCCTAAGCCACAGGTACTGTGTCACCACTGGCACCGTCCAGGGAACAACACCCCATACCACACCCTGGACGTGGACACCCAGCAGCCACATGCCAGTGCTGTCGTCTGCCCCCCGGGCACACCAGCAGGACGGACAACCACACTGCAGCACATGTACCGGGGCCATGGTCCGCACCCATGAGGCCTGCAGGGTGCCACCCAGTGGTGGCATGCCCCCAGGCTGACGTCTGTGGCATCGGTGCCCAGATTCCCTGGTGGTACTAGTGTCCGCATGGCACGGGCCAGGGCCTGACCGGTGGCACGCACACACACACGGTGGTACACCATGGGTGCACACAAGTGGGACCCACCTATCCAGATACCTGGTCACTGTCTGCACACTGCTATCCCTTGCAGTGCCCACCAGGTACCTCCCATACTGGGGTGCGTGGGACACTGCAGGTGACTGTATGCAGCATATGGAGCTGGTGTAGCGCAATGTGGTCATCCAGATCGGCCTGTGTCACCCAGTGCCCACCCCTGTTGCATGTCCAGGTGGCCACTGTCTGACACTGTACATGGCTATGGGGTTTAGCACTGTACCCAGGCCAATGCAGTCCACCCATCCCTTACACTGCCGTCCCAGTATACCTGCCTGCTAGGCTGCAGTACCTCCTGTTCACCTTTGTGGGGTGGTAGGGCAGCCCTGCAAAGCTGGAACTGAGCATGCCGGGGTATGCCAATGGCCTGAATACATTCCATAATGAGCTCCGGGATGTGTGGTTTGGGCTTGGAATGTGCAATGAGGCCATTTGCATATCCTGGCTGAAAATTGCAAAGTTGCACCATGCCCATCTCACTTGTCCCAACGCATTTCCCTATGTACCTGTGTGTGGTGTGCGGTCCCCCCCTGCCTGAGATGTGCTACACATCTTCAGATGCACGAGCGCTCATGTTCAGGATATTTAGCCGGACATGCATGAGTGCATCTTCCCATGCATCTTCTGAATATACTGTGTTTGGGGGCTGGCGCATCTCGGATGCACGGCGCAGGCACTTGTGCAATTTTGCAGGGGACTTTTGAGTATGGGGGCATAATGTCCTTTACCAAAATACATTCTGTAACATGTGCAGCTTGTTTTGTAGCACTTGAACCCTTCTCCATCTTCTGGTCAGAGAGCTTAGTGTCCCATTTTCTAGTCTGGGTGATCCATTCCGTCCAATACAGAAACTGTGCCTGTGAGCAATGACACTGACTGTTCTCTTTCAAACATCCCATCAGACAAAGTTCTCAGAGAGCCTTTTCTCCCGGCCAGGCTCTCTTCTGCAACTGCCGCAAAATCACCCACCCTCCCCCAAGGGACTCTCCCTCCATACCTTGCCTCCCTCCTCAAACCTGCTACCCCCTTCCCGTATAACTCGCATTCGGTCAGTGTCTGTTCTTTCTCCCTCCTGTGTGTCCACACCTCAGCCGGCAAGTTGGCCTTCTCCTACAGGCTTCCCTCCCTCTGGAACAGTATCTCCCCCCCTCCCAGCCCACCTCACCCCCTCCTTTTCTGCCCTTAAGTGCCTCCTCTGACCCTTCCCTGCATCTGTTCTCCTGCCTCCTAATGCTTCTCCTCTATCTGCCCCCTGCTCACTTCTCTTTAGCACCTTCTCTGCTTTAGCAGGCTTTGCTCAATCTAGGTGCTAGCAGGCTCCCGTCTGTTAACACCCTGTAGATGCGAATATATACACTCTCTATTGTACTGCACATGTTTTGTAAGTATCTGTGTCAGTTTGTTTACATGTATTTTATCATTTGATTCTGTTTGATGTACACTGCATTACCAAGTAACTTACATTTTTCTACTCGCCCCCAGGTCGCACCTGAAAACGAGCTTCTGCTCATGGTGCCTTTCCCGATTTATCAACTTTTAAATAAATAAAGGTTGAGCACAGAGCAAGATTTTCAAGAAATTTCAGCTGTTTACTTTGTACCTTTAGAGCTGCCATTTTTTACATAAGAGGCACAGTGTTAGCCTGCTGCAGCTGCCCCACCCACCCTGGCTTGTCACTTCCTTTATTGGAAGTAGGGGTCACATGACCTGCCCCTTGTGTAATCGAACACCCCGATTTCCCATTTGCTCATTATACCCTACTGCCACTAGGTGGTGCGGTGCCGTCGCATCCTAATTATTCTTATGCCTGTCCCTATCTGTGTGCACCTTTGCCTGGTCCACACTCCCTACTCTGCCTGATCCTAGCTGTTCCTGTACCAACCTTACCTCTCCCCTTTCTCTCCACCTGCTCCTTCTTTGGTTTCACTCTTGCTCCTCTTTTCCTGCCCAACTTTGGTTGAACTCTATCTAAGTGTTGCTCGTCTCCCCCTTCGCTGCCTTCTGCCCTCTCCCGGGATTCAAACCCTGAATTTGTTTGCGCCTTCTGTCCAGTAGTCTGCACCCCTGACCATCTAGCTATCCTGTATCCTAATATTCCCCTCTGTATTTGTCTCCTGTATACTTAGTCTGCCCTTCTTTAACTTTAAATATAATATTTTACCTGAATTTAAATTCTGTAACTAAGGCATCATTTTGTCCTGGCAGGCTCTCTGTTGTAAGGCTTGAACCTCTTAATGAGCAGCACTGAAATCCTCAAAGTCTGCAATACCATCTCAGCACACCTGCTTCCCTCGTGTCTAACTTACTTCTATTCTCTCCTAAATTGACGTTTTAACCCAAACTAAAGAATTGCCTCTCTTTGGCGAGCTCTCCCCTCTCATCCTAACAGGCTCTTTCTGCCATGGGACTTGAACCTCTAGCTGAGCAGCACTGTCATTTTCTAAGTCTGCAACACATTCCTTTTTGCCAACTCTATACTCCTGCTCCCCTTGCATCGAATTTCCCTCTATCCTTTCCTTAATATAACATTTTAACCCAAATTAAATTCTCTAACTAAAGCATTTTTTTATCTTGACAAGTTCTCCCAGCAGTGGGATTTGCACCTCTGGCTGTGCAGCACTTGCAGCTCTATAGTCCATGACACCTTCCCCTAGGGTAATTCTGCTCATCTGTTTCCCTTGCATCTAATTTCACCTTGTCCTCTCCTTTAGTGCTTTATTGCCCACCTCCCCACAACTACTCCCATAACTCTCCACAAGAGGTCACTGTTCCTGCTTTTCACATGGATATGCAGTTTAGCTTAGCTGCCTGTTCCCCAATACAAAGCTCCGTACCTGTCTTTACCTCTGTCCTTTTCTTCTTCTTCCTCCCCATCCTCTGAAGCGGTCTGCTCCCCTGTCATGTCACCCTTTGAATGCTCCCTTCTCCAGCTTTTGTCCTCTGTTCTCTATTTCTCCCTTTTTCCCTGCATCCTCCTAGCACATCTTATGTCCTTAATCTCCTTACTTCTTGTTTCCGGGGATATTGAAACCAACCCCAATGCAACAAGTCCCTCCTTTTCTTTGCATGCTCCTGCATGGAATAACACTAAAGATATACACATCGCACAAATGAACATAGAAACATAGACTTTGACAGCAGATAAGGACCGCTTGGCCCACCTAGTCTGCCCATTTCCCTACCTAGAGAATAAGCTGCAGATCCTATTTAACCAACAGCCTATTTCTTCCTACCCCCCCCCCACAAGAATTGCCTTATGTCTGTCCCATGCATTCTTGAATTCCCCCGCTGTTTTTTACCGCCCAACCTCCTCAGGAGAGCCGTTCCATGCGTCCACCACCCTCTCTGTGAAAAAAATACTTCTTCACATTACTCCTGCGCCGTTCCCCCCCCCATCTTCAGATTGTGTCCCCTTGTTCTTGCACAGCTCTTTCTCTGAAAGATGCTACCCTCTTGGACTTTGTTGATTCCATTGAGGTACTTAAAAGTTTCTATCATGTCCACCCTCTCCCTCTTTTCCTCAAGGGTATACATATTAAGCTCCTTTAGTCTCTCCTCATATGGCTTCTGTTGCAGACCCTGCACCATTTTTAGTTACCCTCTTCTGGACTGCCTTCTTCCTGTCTGTCCTTGCGGAGATGGGATCTCCAGAACTGAACACAGTACTCCAGATGGGGTCTCATCAACTGTCTGTACAGAGGAATAACAACTTCCTGTTTTCTATTGGTGATGCCTCTCCCTGTATATCCCAGTATCCCCCCAGCCCTCCCTACTGCTTTCTCACATTGCTTGCTAACCTTAAGGTCATCTGATATGATTACCCCCAGGTTCTTTTCCATGTTTGTTGTTGTTACTCTCCCCCCCCCCCCAATTGTGTACTCTTCCCCTAGGTTTTTGTTTCCCAGGTGCATTACATTGCATTGAATCCAAGCTGCCATACTTCTGACCATTCCTCCAAAATTGCCAAGTCCTTTCTCATCCTTTCCATCCCCCCCTTATGTATCAACCATGTTTCATATCTTTGTGTCGTCTACAAAGAGGCATACTTTTCCTTCCATTCCCTCTGCAATGTCACTTGTAAAGATGTTAAAAAGGACCGGACCTCCGGCCCAGTGGCGATGGGATGCCACACCTCGCACCATGCCGGTGACACGGGTTCGGGAACAGACTCGGGCTGCCGAGGGGCAGAGGAGGATTGAGTGTCCCAACAGATGCTTTCCTTCTCCAGGGGTCGGTTCCTAGGGGTGCTTTCCGCACGCGACACACTAGTGTCTGTGGAAGCATGAACATCAGGGCACAAGGCGGTTCTTTGGAATCAGGCAGGGGAGGACGTTGTGGGCACTTGGTGGCGTGTGCCAGCACACCGTTTGCCTGGACATTAAGTTCTGCGTGCCGACGTCCTCAGGGGTAGTGGGACGTAACTGGGGAGTAAATGTGGAAATACCCTGCTAGCCGCCTAGATGACGAGCAACCTAATCTCCCAGTTCACCTCCCGCGGGCAGACTCCAGTGTGTGCAGGCACTCTAGGAGGAGGAAGGTACGACAGATACAGAAGTGTACCTGACACTCTAGGGGCAGACTCTGTGGGGAGGGTCCACTGGGAATGGTCTGGTCCAAAGGAGTGGGGGCAGTAAGGAGGGATAAAAACAAAGTATTTAAAAAAAAAAAAAAAAAAAGAAAAAAGGACCGGACCCAGTACTGAACCCTGCGGTACCCCACTAGTAACCCCCCCCTTTCTTCAGAGTGGACTCCGTTTACTATTACCTTCTGTGTCCTGTTGTTGTTCAGCCAATGTTTTACCCAGGCTACCACCCTGGTACCCACTCCCAGGCTGGCTAATTTGTGTTTTAATCTTTTATGTGGGACTGTCAAATGCCTTCCTAAAGTCTAGGTAGGCCATGTCCTCAGCCCCTTCTTGGTCTACTACTTTGGTCACCCAGTCAGAGAAATTGATTTAGATTTGTCTGGCATGACCTTCCCGCTGTGAATCCATGCTGCCTTGTGTCCTGTGCCCCACTGGCCTCTAGGTACTCAACAGTTCTTTCCTTCAGAAGTGATTCCATCATTTTCCCTACCACAGAGGTCAGACTGACAAGTCTGTAGTTTCCTGCCTCTGTCTTGCTCCCACTTTTGTGAAGGGGAATCGCATCCTTCGTCCTCCAGTCCTCAGGTACCACACCGTTCTCCCATAATTTGTTAAAAAGGGTAGTCAGTGGTGTCACTAGTTCTCCCCTTAATTCTTTTAGAATTCTGGTGTGAAATCAGTCAGGCCCCATTGCTTTGTCCACCTTCAGTTTTAGGAGTTCTTTCAGAACCCTTCCTTCCTTCTGTGAAAAGACTGGGATCACCCCCCCCCCCCCAAAGAGTGCTTCTGTTGATTTGGATTATGTACCCCTCCTCCCTTTTGTGAGTACTAAGCAGAAGTATTTGTTCAGTATCCCTTCTTTTTCACTGTCCCTCTCTGCCCGCCCACCATCCCCTTTATTCAGCCTCACTATCTCCCGCTTTGTTTTTCTACGCTCCCTAATGTACCTTTAAAAGGTTTTGTCCCTCTTCCTAACTGAGCTGGCTATCTTTTCCTCAGTTTGGGCCTTTGCTATTCTGACTGCCTTTCCCGCTTCCTTCAGTCTTAACTGGTACAGTTCTCTGTCCTGCTCCTTCTGGGTTTCGTTATCTTCCTAAATGCTGTCTTTTTCTCCCTAACCTTTCCCACCACTTCTTTTGAGAACCATAGTGGGTTTTTTTTTTCGTTTTGATTTGTTTATTTGCTTCACACAAAGGCTTATTGCCTCTGTGATGGCAGTTTTGATGTTTCCCCATTGTTTCTTCACCCCTCCTTCTTGCCTGTTTGCCAGTGCTTTTCTGAAGCACTCTCCCATTTTGATAAAGTCGGCCCTCCTGAAGTCCAGTACTCTCACTTTTGTATGGCTTGACTCTGCAGCTGAGTTAATCGTGAACCACAATGTTTGGTGGTCACTTGTTCCCAGATGGCTACTCACGTCTAGATCCGAGATCCTCTTTCCGTCCCGATTTGAGAGTACCAGGTCTAAGATTGCTGCCTCCTGAGTGGGTTCCAACACTAGCTGTCTGAGGCATGCCCCCTGTAGGGCATCGAGAGTGGCCCTGCTCTTGGATGTGGCTGCAGCAAAGGTGCTCCAGTTAAGATCCGACATATTCAGGTACCTCATCAACAATATCTCACCTTTCTCTGCCATCCTAAGGATGTCTTCTATCATATCCTTGCCCATTTATGGTGGATGGTCTAGAAAGTTGAAGCTGAGGTTCAGTGCAGGGAAATGCAAGGTACTGCACCTGGGGGCCAGAAACCCAGGCCAAGTGTACACCGGGGAATGCTACAAGTCACAATGGCTGAGAGGGACCTGGGGGTGGTGGTGGATGTCAAGATGAACAACACGGAGACTTGTAGGAGGGCTGCAGCCAAGGCCAACAGGATGCTGGGATGCATCGCTAGGGGGATCGACTCCAGAAGGAGGGAAGTGATACTCCCTCTGTATAACTACTTGGTGAGGCCACACCTCGAGTACTGCATGCAGTTTTGGAGGCCACACTTAAAGAGGGACATTAAACTCCTGGAGAGCGCCCAGAGGAGGGCAACCAAAATGATTTGGGGCTTGGGGGACAGGACCTATGGGGAGAGGCTCGAAGAGCTAAATATGTACACATTGGAAGAGAGAAGGGTCCGAGGGGGCATGATAGAGGACTTCAGGTACATGAAGGGGGTAAATAGGGGAGGAGCAGTCAGGGTGCTTCGAAGGAAGGAGGAGGGGGCTACTAGAGGGCATGGGTGGAAGCTGGAGGGGGGGAAGATTCAGGGGAGAAAGGAGGAGGTGCTACTTCACTGAGAGGGTGGTGGAGGCATGGAATGCGCTGCCCAGGGGGCTGATGGAGGCAAAGACGGTGGAGGGGTTCAAGAGGGGGTGGGACAGGTACAGGGGAAGGGTTCTGAAAGCAAAATCCAGTGCAGCGGGAATATCCGGAACTGGAAAGGGAGAAGCCAGAGAAGGCGAAGGGAGCAGCAAGGTCAGCTCCCAGGGTGGGGGCTGACCAAACGAGCAGACACGAAAGACCTTTAGGCCTATTCTGCCGGCCAGTGTTCCCATTAAGGCTGCAGATCTGGGGTGCACTGCACCCTCTCCAAACATTTTCAGGGGTACAAAATAAATTATAAGGGTTCATTCTACCATTTGTACAACATTTTTGTGGGGTACATATACTTCAAGCAGAATGATGGGGGTACAGTGTACCACATTCACACACAAATGTAGCTGAATTTCATCATTTGTACTTGAACCAAGTACAGATGGGGGTAAATGAGAACACTGCTGCTGGCATTTTAGTATGTTGGTATGTTAGTATTTCCTCCCCCTGAGATGGGAGTCTGTATACAACCCCTGTGTGGATTGTGGTGCCATTTCCAGTCTCCAGGGTGACCCACAGTGCCTCTTCTCCTCCCTGTTTACTGTTTTGTTCCGTTGCTTTTATCCCTTCCCTCACATAGAGAGCTACTCCTTCTCCTCCTCTTCTACCCTCCCTGTCTCTCCTGTAGATTGTGTATCCTGGTATGTTGACATTCCAGTTATGGTTCTCTGTGTACCATGTTTCTGTGACTGCCACGATATCCAGGCATCCCTCTTCCATCAAGGCCACCAGTTCAGGGAGCTTGTTACCTAGACTATGGGCATTGGTACTCATTATCCTCCATTTTGTGATGGCCTTATCCCTTTTTGTCCCATCCCTGTCCTTATGCCTTTTTCTCCATTTACCCCAGCCCTTCTCCCTATCGACGTCTCTGTCTTGGTGTTTACCTCACTAACTACCCTGATTTTTGGGGAGGGGCTAAGATGTCCCTGCTCCTTTTCAGTGCCTCCTCACTTGGCTAGTTTAAATGCTTGTCAATGAAGCATTTAAACCTATCACTTAGGATCCTGATTGCCCTCCTGGACAGATGCAGACCATCGTGCAAGTATAGGCCTACATCCCTCCAAGTGGACCCCCAATGAAGCCGAAACCCTGAGCTCTGCACCCGGTTTTCAACTATTCATTGAATACCATGGTGTGGAACACCCTAGCCCCACCCATGCCATAGACAGGCAGCACCTCCGAGAAGATTACCGTGCATGCTACTTGTCTAAGGCCCCTCCCCAACTCCACAAACTCCTCCTCCACTGTTCTGATCCCTTTCCCAGCCAGATCATTTGTCCCTAAGTTGCTGGTGAGTCCAATGGTTCTGGTCGTGGGGGGAGTTGTAGCAGCAGCCAATATAGAGTTTCTTGCAGGATCCCAGGTCAATTCGGAGAGTAGTCATTCACTAGATGAGGAAGGGTCAGAGTGTAGGACAGTGCTAGCTGAGACGGGTTCCCTTAGGAACAGGGCCACACCGCCACCTTTTTTCCTGCCTGGCCTGTCGAGGCGTCGGTAGGAGTAGCCAGGTATTTTGAAGATGTTTTCGGTGTGGTGTGGCTTTAGCCATGTTTCAGTGAGTCCCAGAATATGGGGCTTGTGTAGCTCAATCCAAGCCTCAAGGTCGGTGAATTTAGATGAAAGGCTGCAGACATTGATATGTGCGATTTTAAGACCGGGGGTGTTCATCCAGATGCTGGAGGAGGGGGTGATATGGGAGTTTGTTGGGCCAGGGTTGCACTCAGTGTCCCCAGCAAGGCAGAGAGTAGTGGTAGTAGGAGAATGTATAGGCAGGAGGGAATAGTAGGAGTCCAGGAGAGGTTAGCCAGTAGTGAACGAGCAGGGCATGAAGTATCTGGGAATTTATATCCAAAATAAAAATAAATTCACTATGTAAACTTAGTTTGTAAGAGCTTCTAGTTTCTTTAAAAAATAGTTTACAGTGTTGGGGGGAAAATACCTATGTCCCTGTGGGGGAAAATTCAAACCATAAAAATGATGGTAATACCGTATTTATTCTACAGGTTACAAACATTAGTAATTCTAATCCCCAGAAACTTGGTTCAAACAAAATTAACAAACAACTAAAAGGTTGTATCTGGAACAAAAAAACAGCCCAGAATTTCATGAGATAAGCTCTGTTTGCCCACAGATCAGGGGGGTTTGGCCTGTCCGAATGTGGCAAAATGCCTCTTGGTATATATGTTTAAGATGGTCCTGCTCTGGGCCCATGAAAAGGACGTGGATAAGACAACAACATCTTCAGTGAACAATTTAGTTCTTACTTCCTTTTTAGAGCAAATTGATATCGCCTTTACTGTTAGGAATATGAGAAAATCGAAAAGTGTTCTCTCTACTGAGACACCTAGCTGAATGCATGTTTAAATACACAAACAAAACCAAATTAGCGAATTACTTATCTCTGGAAAATAACATATGGAATAAACCCAATTATAAGATGGTGGGGTTTATAAGAAGATATGGGAGGGAAAAGGAATTATGAAATGGAAGAATCTTTTTCAAAAAAGACAAAACCTATCTTAGGAAGAGAGAACAAAATATCAGAACCCAACCGATGTATGTTTTTTAATCAACTCATTAGTTTTTATAGGAAAGATTACACAAGATGCAAAAGGGCACCAAACAATAGGGAAATGGAATCAAGTTTATTAAAACTATTGAGTAACAAGAGTATCAAACTATTTTCCTGGCTGGTGAACAATCTCCAGAAACCATGTGGTGTAGTCTATAACTCAACCTTTCATAGGTGGGAGCAGATTTGAAATATGATTGTACGATGATCCAGTGGGGCTTGGCCAGTGGGGCAGCAATGCACTGTAAATTAACTAGGGATTGTATTATTCAGTACACAGTTTTAAACAGAGCTTATTATACTCCACACAGATTATATAAGATGAAACTGTTGGAGAAATTATTCCTGCTAGCACTGTAATAAGAGCAATGCTGATATGCTACATGTTTTCTGGAGTTACAAACTTAGCCAGGTTTGGTGACGTACGACTTTTGAAATATTGGAGCAAATAGTGGTTAAATTTCCACATTGGAACGATCCTAAATATGTGATCTTAGAAATGTATAATAAAGCGTTTAAGGAGACAGAAAGGAATCTTCTCCAAGCAAGCATTATGGCAACTAAAAAACTGATATTAAAAAATTGGAAAAGCGATGATTGCAGTCTTCCCTATCCCAAATATGAGTGGAGGCAGCTTTTCCTAACAGCACTTTATAACAATAGCTTTTTCGGAAGCTTTCAGCCAATGTGGACATTATTTAGCAAGAAAGTGAAAGAGTGGCGGTCAGAAGATTTTAAGCTCTGAACAAAGTCAACTTTGTTAACCAATTATGCATTTTACAGTATTGTTGTGTTGCTGGGTGTTATGATTTCTCACTTGTGTATATGGTACCTATTTGACTATCTCTTTGTAAAAACCTACACAAAATGTAACAAATGGTATTCATTTGACCTCCCCTTTTTGAACCTGTATGCTTATGAATTGAAAAAATAACATACTAAAAGCCAGCAGAATAGGCCAAATGGTCTGTCTTGTCTGCTCGAAAGGCAGCAACCTAATGTCTGCTCGCCTTACTAGCCCCCAGGAGAGTCTTCATTTGATTGTTTCTCTTGTACCTGTCCCACCCCTTCTTGAAGCCCTCCACTGTACCCTCTTCCACCAGCCTCCCAGGCAGCGAATTCCACGGCTCCACCACCCTCTCAGTGAAAAAATGCTTCATACACTCCCTCCTGTAATTCCCCCAGCTTCCACTCGTGGTCCCTGGTTGTCACCGCCCCCCTTTAACCTAAACAGCTCCTTGGTTCCGCTCTTGGGTTATTCCTTTTACATACTTGAAAACCTCTATCTTGTCTCCCCTATCCCTCCTCCAGTGAGTAAAGCCCAAGCTCTTTCAGTCTCTCCTCATAATGCTTCCCTCCATGCCCTGAATCATCCTGGTCGCTCTCCTCTGAACCCTCTCCAGCAGCACTATATCCTTCTTCAGATGAGGTCTCCAGAACTGTACACAGTACTCAAGCTGCGGCCTGAACAAGGCAATATACAGCGGGAGGATCACCTCCCTTCTTCTGGACATAATACCCCTAGCTATGTAGCCCCATATCCTGTTTGCTTTGGCTGCTGTTCTACAGTTTTCAGTTTTATTCATTTTGACGTCTACCACCACCCCTAAATCCCTTTCTCCCAGTGTGGCTTGCAATGTGCCCCCCCCCCCCCCAAAGTTAAGATAAGATTAATAAAACTTTAAATGATATAAAAAATATATATGTAGGATCGCTATGACCTACACAGATGGCATTTACTAATTATCAAGATTCAATCTGAATGCTTACTGCTAGGCTGCATTCAAGCCATGGCTGGAATTGATTTGGATTGGCAGTCTGAATCCCTACATACCAATCCTGTCACCCAAAAAAACAAATCACTCAGTGCAAATGTAATACTGCTCGTTTACTAAATGTAGAAAAGAATATGCATGACTATAAGAAGTACTACAAAGTGCACTCTTTTTTTTTTTTTTTTGTAGATTCTGTGTCATTTGCTGGGGAATCAGGGCATCTCTCAGGAGTGCCCACTGAACTGCGGCCTTTAATCCCCGGCCTGAAACCACCTTCTTTCAGGGAGCACTACTGAGCACCCTTCTCCCCAAATCTAAGGAACCTTCCAGCCCCCTGGATCACCCCCAGGGAGGGCACGCCTCACCTACCTGGCGGCCTTTCTGAAGTTAGAGGGTCAGTCTTGGGTTGGTTCAAAGGGCCTGGAAGAGCCCATTGGAAGGATGGTCTGGCCTTTGGGATGTGGCTTTTGGCTCCTGGGGCCTCTGTTGCCTCCCCGTATCCTCCGAGGTGTTTTCTACTTGTGCCCTGTTATCCTGAGGCCCCAGAAGCAGTAGCACATGCGTGTAGAGGTGCGCATGCGCACCACAGCTCTGGTCCACAGCCTCATCTGCCCTTCCCTGGCCTAGTGCTAGGGCTTCTTGAATGTGGCACTGTCACTCAGCCTCCACTAGGAGGCAGCCAAACCCCAAGGAGCCCCTCAGATCCCTCCCGAGGAGGAGAGCTGCCAGTTGGCAGCGTAATCGGCTCCTCACCCCCTGGCCAACCCTCAACAACCCAAGTCTGTTCCTGAACCTGGGTCGCTGGCATGGCGCGAGGTGTGGCATCCAACACCTCAACCCTCAGCACCACTGTGCCGGCCCAAACTGCGCTTCTTGGCACCTAAAAAATAGAATTTTTACACACTAGGTTAAAAGATATTACTTGTAATACATAAGTGAAATCATTTCTGCTATTAACTGCAGAGTATGATCAAGAAACATATATAGAGAATACTGGATGGGCAGCTATGCAGAACCAGTGTGTTCTGCCACAGACGGGGTTCTGATTCCCTCTGATCTCGAGAGCAAAGCTCGAGAGGTCCATGGGATTCTGAAACCCGAGGGGGCAAAACACACTGGTTATGCATAGAGTTGCTCATCCTGTATTTTTTGTAGTGTTAGTACAGTGTGAAATATGTGTTCTGTGAGTTCTTTTGCTTTCAAAATGAAACTGACTCATGCAGTCTGTAGAGATTTTAGAATGCTTTTCTACCACAGTAAGGTAGAATCACATTCCATGACCTTGTAACTGTGGTAGAACAGCATTTTGAAAGGGATGGAATTCTATACAGAACAACACTCCACTATACACTATATAGAGGATAATGTATGGGCATCGGTGGTTAACCACACTATGCTAGCATCGAGTGGTGACCTTGGCAACTTAAGTTAACCTCAAGAGCACAGCTCGAGAGGTTAATCAAAAATTGCCATGGTAACCACGAGACCTAGCACAGTGTGGTTGACCATGGATGCCCAAACATCGTCTTTTATAATATATGGGCATCGTTTTTTGGCACATTCCTCGGCATAAGCAGCACTCTGAATACGAATCGGCCTCTTACCTTGTTAAGATGACGACGAGATCGTCAGTATTGTGTGACGAAAAATTAATATTTATTTACTTAACTTTATTGTTTCGCATGTCGTGCTATAAGGAATCGGGGATATTAGAAAACACACCAAGTTAACACTAAACCACCGGGGGGGGGGGATCAGTTCTGTGTGTGTGTGTGTGTCTTGTTGTTGTTTTTTTTTTTACATTGTCGCCGCACTGCTCTCACCGCTGTGGCCGTTTCAAGGCCCTCCGATCCAGTTGCATGCATGCCCTGACTGTTCCTGGTTGTTAACCTATCGATGTGACGTACCGACAGTGTGTTAACAACATCGTGACGGCACATCGATGGTAAAACATTGTTATAAAAATGTAGATTTCTACCTATAACAACGTTCTACCATACATTATAATTATATGTCACGTCCATTGATTAATCAAACCACTATAAACACAAAAAGGGAAACCTTTTGCCACACAAACCCTGGATGTTCCCACTTGTTTCAGTTGAATACAGATTCCACTGATCCTCACTGTTTCGGACTCTAAGGTTGCATACCATGTCATGGGTGTCCCAAACTCACAAGATTGGAATTGGTTCACTTAGTGAGAAGACCAGGAAGGGAACTGGTGATGGGTAGGGGGAAGGTCCGTAGATGGCTCTCATTTCCTGCTGGTGCTGAAAGAGAGGTCACAGTGTCCCTAAAAATTGCATTTGCTGCAGCAGGTGAAAGGGAGGTCACAGTGTCCCTAAACATTCCTTATGATCAAAGAGCCCAGCATACATACAAGTCATCCACATACAGATCGATTACTCATATTGTGTGGAATGGTCTGCTTCCATTTTAATTTTCAGGTAGAATGAAGTGAAAAGCAGTGCAGTTCAGTGAGTACAGTACAGTTTTTCTACAGCCAGCCCAGAGCAATGAAACCTGGCAAATGTTTTGCAGAACAGGACACAGGTACTGTGTGAAATTTTACCCTCACGCTGTTATAAATAGCACACTGCAGGAGCTTGACTGCGGGCCAGAAAAACATGCTGTGCCATACTACAGTTAAACTAAGAGCACAAATAAGAACTCATGAATAGAGGTACTATTATCTATTCAGTTACGCCTCGGCGGCCATTTTGTCATGGAAGGCTTGGACTTCAGAAAGTGCTTCAGGTAGTAAAGAGTTAATTTATTGTCGGATTGCAAGATATAGTTGCACTTATCTAAGATGTAAAAGATTGATTTTAAAGAAGTGTCAAAATTGTATAGTAATGCAAAGCATAATGGGAAATATATGCAAATCACCGTGTGTGTTCTGACTGGTTGTGGAAATTGTTGTTCATTGCTGTAATCAACAGTGGCACAGTTAACACTCCAGCGTGCTGTTATATTTCTGTGTTCTGCTTTAAGCAAGAGACTATGGTGCCAAGTGGCCTCTTACAATCCACAAAGGCTGAAAACAGAAGATAGGCATGTTTCATCTTCTCAGGATTCATCAGTGTGCCTCGTCTGTATTTCAACCCTGGAAAAAGAGGAACAGTCCGTGATGATCTTACTGGTTTGGGTCATGGTGCGCCTGAAATAGCAAACCAGTATACAAACCTCAGTGCAAATACACTTAAGCAAGGATTACCGTGGAAGAGAATTGGCAATAAAGACAAGTTTCAAAGAAATACAGAAATGTACATACCCAGCAATGCAAGGCACCATGGGAAATGTCATGTGATGACCCCTCTAGTCTCTAGTCTCTAGCAATATATGTATGCGTATAGGTATGTAATGACATTTATTTGTATTTAGGAAATGCACATTCAGGCCAGAGCTTATTTTCAAGTGTATCCGATCTTGGTGGTTGTGCTGTTACTGCCCTCTGCTGCATAGTGATCACAGCTCCTACCACAAAGTGGCACAAATTTCACTGTAGTTTTACATCTGCCAAATGAGATGATTTTTATGTGTTAGCAGGTGTACAGAAACACTGATGCTCTGCCCTTGTTCACCAGTGAGAAGCCCGTGGTACTGGAACAATCTCCAAACACTGATGAAAAAAAACCCTGTGTCCTGTATATCGAGTGCCTTCCTCATGGCAGTGAGAGAATACTTTGTCTTGAAATAGTCAGTGAAGCAAGAACCATGGAAATGTATGCAGACCAAGAATACTGTGGTACCAGTCGAGGGGAGAGCATGGACAGTCCGAAAATTAATAGGTAAAGTGTATGCATGTTTACGGTTTGAGAGGGGCACCACGTAGTCAGGTTTACAAGGAATCGTTTGGCCTGGGGGATTTACCTGTCCCTTGGGAAATGCTATAGTGCATATGGTAATTAAAATCAGTTGTGTTTTAGTTTTAAAAAAAAAAAAAGCTCCAAACTGATATGTAGTTGTGTCACAAGTTTTTACTCAGTGCTTTATTTCTGTGCCTTTACGTAGTTCAGTGAGCAATGAATTTATAGCTGTAGTGATGGTGACTGCAACCAAGCTACCTTTAGCCAGGCCTGTGCTGAAAAACAATTTATCCAGTGAGATTTAATGCAAACCAGCTAGCCCTACACACCTGTTGTGCTAGCAAATTATTTCTGTATTCCGTTTCTGGCTTGCCTTGAAGCTGAAATTATTGATCTCACTGTCACAAGAGTAAAAGGAGTCGTTTCTTGTTTTCGTTTTTTTCCCATGAGGTAATTGCACATGTATAAAATGCCCAACTTTAGGTATAACCTGATTGTTAAGTACGTTTTGGGTTTAAGCGAATGCAGCAACCAAAGCAAAAATAAAGCAGAGGTAGTCAATTGAACTGAATTTAAAGGGGGGGGGGGGCCTTTCTAGCCTGTAGTAAAGAAACGGGGTATAGGAAATGGATAGTCTGTTCTAATTCAAAATACAGTCCATGTACTAACACACGAAGCATGCACTAAAAGTCATGATCTGCATAATACAGGTATTTTTATTCTCTGCCCAACCCCAAGACCATGCTTGATGAGAGTGGTAATCCCACAAGATGACACAGTATTATACCACACAGTATGGTGCTCTGTGGAGATTTTCAAGTTCGGATATAGCATATCCACTATTAAACTTAACGTTCATGTTTATGCTAAAAATAAACAATGAAAGTTAGGCCTAGATTTGGCAAATACAGTGGTGGATATTCTAGAAATCTCTCTCTATATAGGGCACTGTGCCGTCAGAGGCACTGGTACAGCATCAATTTTGTGGGATTACCGCGCTTGGGAACTGCAGTCTCAAGGGCAGGCAGAGCATACAGTATCTGCGTGTGTGTTATGTGAACCATGACATTTAGTGAGGGCTCTGTTCTAATAAGCGGACTGGATTGTTTTGTTTTTCTAGTTCGTACTCTTTCTCTGGAGCCCAAGCTGCCAGCAAGACACAGGCCACCCCAGCCCCACTCCCCTGTTTTTCCTCTGGGACTTACTTTTGCGCGGGAGTGCAGCATGGCCTAGGTATTGAGGGTGCAGGCTACCAGGTGGCCGGGGTCAGTGGCAACTCAGTTCTCACATTATTTTTTTTACTGCTCTTCTCCCCGAGAGGCGGCATGCCATGCCACCCAGACGTCCCTCGCACACTTCCATGCGTGGTGTGTTAGCAGCTGCTGCCATTTCTCGCTATGCTGTCAGCCCCTGCCTGCCTCGCTCCTACCTGTGGCTAGCAGCCAGGTGAGTGCTGGGCACTGAAACTCTCCCTTCCAGGGAGAGGAGACCAGTCCTCCGGACGCTCAGTCCTGTCCCTCACCATCTGACTCCCAGTGACCAGAGTCCATATCCGAACCCAACATGGAATGGATCTTGAATCAGGATGGGCAGTAAAAAGTTTCCTATATCCTCAGTCTCATCACTACAAATTTGAAAAGTGGAGCCCACGGTTCTTCTTTAACAAAAGTCATACGATTGACATTGTCAGGGTCATTGGAGAATTTGATCTTCTCACCGGATAGCTCTTTCATCAGGCCACACCTATGGAACTTACAGCCACCAGGCAGTAGGACCACATGGAAAACATTTGCAAGCAGTCCACTTTGGACCACACAGGACGATGTCAGACATTTGATTACTATATTAACGTGGGCGCCACCTTCTCTCCTCAGTTCTTTTCCCACCATCGACCATAGTTGTCGGACCGTGCACATAAACGCGTTGTTACAGTCGCTGTTTTCTTTTTTTTTCTTCTCACCATAGTAAGCGGTCACTTTCATAAATGATTTTTGACGGCGTGTATGTCATCAAAGTGAGATGGGGTTGTGGGATGATATATGGAACAGACACAGAACTTCAGGTTCAACACACAATCTGTGTGTGAAGTTTATTTAAAATACAGGAGATAACCTTAAGCAGTGGAATAGCCCTTCTTCAGTACATCAGTTTGCAGCAACAGACTATGCGTGTCCTTCCTCTGCCTTAGTCAGCACCTGCTGAACTACTGATCTATCTCTTCAGTGGAAGTTAATTCATTCCCTATGTTGATCTTGTGTGTTTGCATGTTGGGGCACTCAAAAAAGAAAAATGCAAAAACAAGCTAAAGACAAAGAACTTCAGTGCAGAAGCACTGAAGCAAGGGTTACCCCAAAGGGCATTGGCAATAAAGCCAAGTTTCAAAGGAACACAACATCACTCGTACCCCAATAATGCAAAGCATCATGGGATGTACATGCAAATCATCATGCCATTTTAGGCTGGTTCAGTTTAAAGCAGGAATGCATGGTGCCAAAGGGCCTCTCAAACAATCTGTAATTTACATGCATTTTAAATAACACAACAGGGGGTTTCTGATATCTCTACCTTGGTAACTTAATTTTTATAATACAGTCCCCTAGTAACTTTTTCCTTTTATCAAAAACACATAGTGCCATGGTATTTTCAACATTTACCGGTTTCATACACATGAGGCATATACATCAAGGTATTTTATTACATAGCACTATTGCACACTAAGTCCAGCTACGAGGAACACAGTCTGTTGTTTCACATCAGCTCAGAGGTTACTGCAATAACCTCTCTGTACGAGGACCTGAGAGGGAGAAGGAAAATTAGAGAGGACACTATGGCATAGTAAAGAAGAGGGAGGGGGCGCCCATAGGTGGCTAACCTTATGGACTAGAAATTGTAAAGGATAAGTTAGGCTAAGAAATAGAAGAATTGTTGCAAAAGATCTAAGAAAAGGTTGGTCCTCAAGAGTGGCAAGATCTCGCTGTCGCATTAAGGAACTGTTGAAACTGTTCTGTTACTGTGAATGCAGTGAAAATATGTACATCGGAGAGCCACATGACATCTGTGTGTGTTACCTCAGCCCGGATGATAACATGCAGGCGTGCCTGATTTGTAGAGGGTTCAGCACAGCCACCCAGTGATGTCGATAAGACGCTTTGGAGAAGCACCTCTCCCCCCCCCCCAAGCAGGGGTTCTGGTCCCCTGCTCTGCTCACCGCTCCCCCATCCCCAGCCTAATCCCCCCTGGGTGGGGTCACTGAATGGGTGCCCCCTCTGAAGAAACATGGTACTTATTGTCTGAGCGGGAGTGGCGGTGGAAGTGGGGGCCATCATCAGCGACCGGCATTTTTTGCTGTTATTTTTCTCTGGAGGCAGGGACTTACAGTGACGCTTGCGTCTGCCCTGCCCCCGACGTGTGGTGCCAACCGCAGCGGTACCCGCAGCCTTTGCTAGAGGTCCACATTGCACCGGACAGTCTTTTCCCCCCTCCCTTGGAGAAGGAGAGCAGTCCCTGGGTTGCTCAGTCCTTCTTCCCTCAGCTGGCCCTCCAACTCCAGAGTCCGTCCCGAACCAGGGACGTCAGTGCCGCAGACGGGCACCTTATTGGCGGGCCGGCAGGAAGCACCTTTTAAAACAGCAGGTAACCTGAATGGAGAAGGAGCTTCAGCAAAAGAGTTGCACTGTGTTACCAGCTCACTTCTCAGGGTCCAAGTCATCAAAATTCTTAGAGAAATTATCTGGGACCCACCAGCATAAGTAGCGGGAGAGGGAATGAGAGAAGTAGAAAGCCTCCCCGGTATGCTCCAGGCCACACTTTTATACAGGTACGACCACTACAGCACCATCAAGCACTCCAGCAACAATGCCACCCACCGCCTAGACCATTGACCTCACTTTCACGTCAGGGCAGGTCGTTGGTGCCACCATGCTTGGTACAGCTGGTGTGTCGACATCAGGAGCCTTGTGTCCATCAACTACACAGGTGCAGACATCCAGGTGATGCTATCATCCTTCAGAGGCATGCTTAAGTGCCTGTTACCTCCTCCTCCTGTACCAGGAGGTACATTGACGGGGCCTCTAATTCAAACCCCCATGCCAACCCATCCTAGGGCTGTGTCTCTGCCCCTCCTCGAGCACCGACAGCCTCGCCAGCGTGCTGCCTCTGACTAGTCTATAAGACCCTGTGACAACATAGAGTACGATCCTGGTTCATGATGCAGGATGATGAGGAGGCTGAAGACTATGTAAAAAGTCCTTTTGAAGGACTAGTTCCACTGAGTCTGCTTGCAGTGAGGACTTTGTGGCTTACATTCCAAGGTCCCCCCCTCCCCCCCCTCCCCAACAAAGGGATCCATCCTGCTGTATCAAAATGATGCAGCAGTTACATGCTGCCATGGGGTTTGATTTGGAGGAACAGAATACTACCAAGAAAAAAACTTATCTTCTTGGAATTACATGATGCTCCCCTATAGTAATACCACCTGTCCCCTCCACCCCTGGAGGATGCCACCTTTGCTGCCTGGCATAGGCATAATGTGATTCCTGTCATACCAGGAAAAGCAGATTAGATGTACTGTATTTGGCTCCCTCAGGGAAACCTTTTTTTTTTTTTTTGCTGGTCAGCCTGAGACTCTGTGGTAATCCGTGCTGCCCATGTTAGATCCAGGGCACCAAGACACCGTAGCTTACTTCCTCCTGATAAGGAATCCAGGAGATTAGTTGTGCTGGGTAAGAGAACCTACACCTCAGTCACTCTGGGTCTCAGAATTGCAAACTATCAGCCCCATATGATAAAATACCAGAATGCATTCTGGAGAAAGGCTAAAGTAGCTGTTCAAGCCTTTCCAGAAGGTGCACCCAACAGGAGGTTCTCAAAGCTCTGACAGCTTGGACTGATGTAGGAAAACACGTACTACATATGGCCTATGACTCATCTGGTTTTTCAGCCAAGACAGCTGCCTCAGGAATATGCCTTAGGAGGTACTCCTGGCTCATATTATGACAAGTCGCCAAAAGCAAATACAGCGCAGCTGGAAACCGCGCAGTGAAAACAGCAAAAGTAAAAACCGCGCATGCAGAATACACTCGTTGGACATGCAAAAATGGTGTTGTAATAGTGAATCACACTGGAAAACAATTTCTTTGTAGTATTCTGAATGTGCAGTTTTGACTTTCACTGTTTTCACCACGCTGTATTTGCTGTCGGCGACTTGTCATGGAACGCTCTTGGCTCAGGGTAGCAGGCTTTGCAAATGATGTACAACAGTCCATCCTCAGTGCTCCCTTAAGAGGATACGATATGTTTGACTCGGATGTACAGGATATCCTGTCTAACCTCCCCTCTATCATACCCAACCAAGGGGTAGACAGAGGATACCTTTCCATCAGGCAGGTACTAGACACTGTACCATTGCCAGACGACAAGGTAAGAACAAGGGAGAAGGGGCCTTGCCTACTCCAGGAATCACTCCAGGTGCCCACTCAAAGTCTCTAGAAGTGGTGGCGCAGCTGGAACCACCAACTGGCTCTGCCTGACTCTTCATACACCCCCAACCACCATTGTCTCCAGGGGTGATTGTTGGTCGGTGTGTGCGTCTGTCTCTCTCTCTCTCTCTCTCTCTGCTCTCTCTCTCTCCTCTCTTCCTCCCCCCAAAATTAGTAGAAGGAGGTGACCCCAGATGCCTGGGTCCTGGAAATAGTAGCACAAGGCCATGCTCTGGAACTTCTAGAACTACCTTCAGATTACCCATCAGTGCCTGCACACTATCCTCCAGACCATATTCCTCTGCACCTGGAGGAAGTCCATACCTTGCTTCAGAAGAGGGCCGTAGAACCTTGTCAATCAGTCAATCAAAATCTTTATTTAATCAGGCGAACATCATTGAGCATAGCTCATTTACAAGATGGACCTGAGTGGTCAAGAAGTGCAAGTGTTATTACATTGACAAGGGTATCATATACAGTAATACAATGACATGGGTAACAAAAACAGAAATACAATGACATAAGTGCTAGTATATAACAATATACATATGTACAAGGCATTAACACTTTTAATCTGGGAGACAGTAGGCAGTTGGCACATCAGAGTTAATATGTAGATTATAGGACCTAGCAGGCATTTTGAGGGTGAATCTTGGGACTGGGAACTGGAGTTTTTCCCTTGTACCTTTGGAACAGAGAAACACAGTATACAAACGAACATACGAAGAAGCCAGCAGAAGAAGGCCATTTGGTCTGTCATGTTTGCTTGTATTGCGGGGTCCACAGCCTGAGCTTATGCCCCTGCCTTCCCTCCTCACTCCTCCCATCCTCCATACCCATGTTTCTTAACTTCCCCAATGCCTATCCCAGCCTCACTTAAAGCTGCCCACTGTCTTCAGTGAGATGACCTCTTCCGGCAGTGCATTCCAAGTGTCTACCACCCTCTTTGTGAAGAAGTGCTTCCTGACCTCCCTTCTAAACCTCCCACCCTCCAGTTTGACTATGCCCCCTCTTGTTATGGTTGCCACACAGCTTAAAGAGAGACTCTTTATCAACTTTATGTAACCCTTCCAAATATTTGAAGGTCCCAATCATGTTCTCTTTCTCTGTCTGTCTGTCTCTCTCTCTCTCTCTTTTTTTCAGTGCCCTCAACCTCTCCTCATATGCCTTACCCTTCTGACGAGCTACCATCATTGTAGCCCTCCTCTGGACCTTCTCCAGCAGGTTAGTGTCTTTTTTGAGGTGTGGGCCCCAGTACTGAACTCCATACTCCCGTACTGTAGATGCAGCCTTATTAGTGACCTGTACAAAGGCAGTATAACCTGTCTCCTACTACTGATCCCCCTAGATATGCATCCCAGCATCTTGTTTGCCTTTGCTGCTGCTTTCTTGCACTGTGTGGTGTGCTTCAGGTAACTAGTGGTCATCACTCCCAGGTCCTTCTCCTCTGATGCAGATACTCTGACTCCACCCAAGTAGTACTCTGTCCTGGGATTCTTGGCTCCAGTATGCATAACTTTGCATTTCTTGGCATTGAAGCCAAGCTGCCAGATCCTGGACCACCTCCCCAGCTTTTCCAGATCTTCCTGTAGGTTTTGTATCCCTTCAGCTGTGTCCAATCTCCCACAGAACTTGGTGTCATCCACGAATAGGCACATTTTGCCCTTAATGCTGTCCCCAATGTCATTGATGAAGACATGGAACAACACCGGCTTCGGCACTGAGCTCTGCCGGACCCCACTGGTTACCTCTCTGGTGCCAGATAACTCTTCCCCCCACAACCACCCTCTAGGTTCTGTCCCTCAGCCAGTTTTCCTCCCATTTGGCCATCTTTTGCCCAACCCTGACATCCACCAACTTCCTGATCAGCCTTTTGTGGGGCACAGAGTCAAAGGCCTTGCTGAAATCAAGATGAGGATGTACATCATGGCCACTGTCTACTGCCTTAGTGACAATGTAAAAGAAGTCAATCAGATTAGTTTGACATGATCCCCCGCCCCAATATGAACCGATGCTGCCTCGCATCCTGGAGCCCATGCTCCTCCAGATATTCCACCAACCTTTCCTTTAGTATAGTCTCCATGAGCTTGCAAACAATGGAGGTCAGATTGACTGGTCTGTAATTCCCTGGGTCATCCTGGGGACCGCTTTTCTGGAGGGGCACTACATGTGCTGTCCTCCAGTCTTGCAGTATCATGCCTGACTGCAGTGAACTATTAAATAGGTCTGCCAGTGGCCCTGCCAGCTCCTCAGTAGGTTCCTTTAGTACCCTTGGATGTACTCTGTCCGGGCCTGGTGATTTATCCACCTACAATGCCAGCAGCCCCTTCCTCACTCTATCCCCCTCTATCACTACATCTATGTTCCCCTCCCCACTCCTCTTTTCCCTCCTGAAGGCACTGGTCCATCTTTCTCCCTAGTGAAGATGGAAGAGAAGTATTCATTTAGTATCTCTGCTTTTCCCTCATTACCCTTCACCCGCTCCACCCCTTTCTTAAGCCTAACGATCCCTTTTCTCACTTATATAGAGAAAGAAAGCCTTCTCCCCCTTCTTAATTCCTTCAGCTGTCGGCAGCTCCTTTTCTGCCTTTGCTCACCAGACTATCTTACTTGCCTCACTAGCCAACCTTAGGTAATTTTTCCTATCCACCTCTATCTTGGGTTTCCTGAATTTTTTATAGGCCAACCTCTTTTTCCTTCCTGCCTGGGCAACCTCAGAACTGAACCAGCTGGGTGCTTTGCCCCTTGTATTCTTCCCCTGAGCCTAATGCACTCATCTGTGGCAACCAGTATTCCTTCCTTAATGATGGACCACCTTTGCTCCACCCCCATATCTGCTCTGATGCCTGCCAGATGGCTTCTTAGCACTTTGCCCATTTTCCTGAAGTCCGCCCTCTTGAAATCCAAGATTTTGGTCTTGGGTTGTTTTCCCTGCCCATATCCAACTGGAACCACACTGTGCACTGGTCACTTCCACCCAATGGCTCCCTGACCATTATTTCTTGTACATGCTCCCCATTTGTGAGCACCAAATCAAGAATTGCCTCCGCTCTTGATGGTTCAGTGATGTCTTGAGTCAGGAACCCACTCTGCAGTCCTTCCAGGATCACCTGACTCCTAGCACATGTTGTAGATGGTATACTCCAGTCCACCTTGGGCAGGTTGAAGTCCCCCACAATTACCACTTCTCCTTTCCCCGCAGCTTCCAATATTTGTGAGCTCAGTTCCCTGTCCCTCTCCTCATCCTGATTGGGTGTGCTGTAAACCACCCCCAACCTCACCTTTCTCCTTCTATTGGACCTTAACTAAACCGATAATGCCTCCACCTCACCTTTCTCTGACTCCTGCCTCATGCAAGTTATTCCCACCCTGATATAAACTGCCACCCCTGCCCCCTTCCCGACTACCCTGTCCCTCAGGTATAGTTTATATCCAGGTATTACAAGGTCCCTGTCATGGTGTGATGTTGCCCAAGTCTTGGTTACTGCAGCTATGTCCACCCTCCTGTTTGCTAATAGTGCCTGCAGGTTGTCCATCTTTTTTCCAAGACTCTGCACATTCAGAGACACCACCCTTCACCTAGAATCTGACCTTCCTTCTCTTCCCTCTATTCTTCTGTTCACATTTATTCCCTCTGTGTGCACCCCTCTGTGTACCCTTGTCATGTGTTCCTCACCTCCTCCACCCTTTGCTAACTGTGTGTTCTCCTCTTCCACCGCCTCCCTCCAAACCTCTTCCATCACTGTTTGGGGAGTTCACTGACCTTCTTCCCTTCTTCTCTGAGTCTCTGAGTCTGTGGGCCTTCACACACACCCCACAGTAGTTTAAGTTAAGTGTAGTGATTATGTATTCCCTAATTCTGTCCCAGAGTACCCTCATACCCTCTCTACTGAGGTGTAGCCAGCTGAAAAGAGTGCTTTGTTTGACCAGGTCTCCTCCAAGTCCCCAATACAGATAAACCTCTGCTCCCTGCACCATTTCCTCAGCCAGTCATTAAAATCCTCTATTCATCTTTTCCTGGCTGTGCTGGCCCTTGGTACTGGTATCACCTCTGAGAAGGCCAGCAAACTTTCTTCCTCCCTGCAGATCTTCCCTAACTCCCTGAACCCACTTTGCACTACCTCAACCTCCTCCTCAGACAGATCGTTGGTTCCCAAATGTGTAACTAAGACACAAGGTTCTATTCTCTGTATTTCCTGGTCCCAGAATGGACTGGAGACATTAAATCTATTCTGAATCTCAGGGACCTGAACTTTTTTATAGAATACAAGAAGTTCAGGATGGTCACCCTCCAGGGCCTGCTCCTGCTGCTACAAAAGAAGAGGATTAGAAACATAGAATTTGCTGGCAGATAGGGACAGCTTAGCCAACCTAGTCTGCCCATTTTTCCCTGCCTGTAGCATCACCACAGACCCTACTTGATCTCTGGCCCATCCCCCCCTCCCTTCCCTAAGATTCCCTTATGTGCCTGTCCCATGCGTTCTTGAACCCAACCTCTGTTTTTCACACCTCTACTGGAAGACTGTTCCAGGAATCCACCACTCTTCCTGTGAAGAAGTACTTGTTTGAATTTTGGTAACCAGGTAAGCCCACTGAGACGGCAGTCCCTTTTTTCGGTGTTACTCAGGAAGAGCAGTACAATTGAAAGTGCAGCAGTAGATACAGCAGTTGTATGGGATAATACTTCCTCACATCTCTCCTGAGTCTACCCCCTCAGGGTATTCAGTAGTTGGTAAAGCATTGCAAAATGCTACACACATCAGAGGGTATTGCTAACCATTTTCTGAATTGCAAAGATTTAATTGCTAGACATTTTTTATGTTTATTCAGGTTTACACATTCAAAATGCATTAAAAATAACACATTTTTCATTTTGCTTGTCAGTCTGTGCTATACATTTTCACAGCTGATTAGCACTTTCATGTGCAAAACTGCTAATCAATATTTTTTTGCTTGTATAATACTCTGCCCCCTTCAGCTTCTTATCCTGCCCTTCTGTCTTTGAACACCTTTTTTTTTTCTTTCTGAAAAATAGTTCCCGTTTGTGCTTTGTTTATTCCGGTGTCCCATGATGTGGGCAAAGCAAATTGAGCGACTCGCATTTGAGAGACTCCGTTTGCGTGTCCAAAGTAGCAAAACTCTGAGGATAGCGATGGGAAGGAATAGCGAGTCAGGTTGGCAATAACAGTGAGGATGAATGACTAGGTGTGTCTATAGAGGCCGAATAATGGGGGGGTGTCTAGTGGTGTCTGATGAATGGAGCAGTGCAGCCTGCTGCTGTCGAGCTGGCCTCCTGGAGTAGTGGATATGGTCCCCGGTTAGCGTAGTCCTGGTCCTGGGTTCGGGAATGCCTGTAGGTAATTGTTTTGAAGAGTGTTTTGGGTGTTAAGGTTCTTTTTTTTCTTGTGTGTTCTATGGTTCCCCCAACTGTGTTGTCTCCCTACATACTGTTGCCTCCCCCTCCCATGTATTCCCCTTGTCCCCCAGTGTCTGCCCCGAGTTGATTATTTTAATATGGGGGGCATAGCCTCCGCGATTAAATGTTAGTTTTATGGTCCCATATCGAGTGTGTAGTGCCATCGCTGTTGTAACTGGTGCTGCTGTTGTGTTTTCAGCAAAATATACTCGCTGTTATTTGAGTCACTGCAAAATTTTCGCTATTATGACATGGAACTGTTTATTCCCATGAGGTATTTAAAGGTCTCTGTCATATGCCTCCCCCTCTACTCCAGGGTGTACATATTTTAGGACCTTTACTCTCTCCTCCTAGGGTTTGTGATGCAGGCCCTACACCATTTTAGTAGCCCTCCTCTGGACCTTTTCCACTCACGATATACCCTTTCTAAGATGCGGTCTCCAGAACTGGACACAGTACTCCGCGTGGGGCTTACCAGCGATCTGTACAGAGAAAACACCACCTCCCGCTTTTTGCTGGTGATACCCCTCCCTGTGCATCCCAGCATTCCTCTCGCCCTCCCAAAGTTGTCGCACTGTCTGCCCACATTTTAGGTCATCAATATGATCACTCCCAGGTCTCTTTCCTGATGGGTGGTCGTCATTCACCCCCCCCCATTTTGTACCTGGCCCTGGGTTTCTGTGCCCCAAGTGCATTATTTCACACTTTCCCATTGAAACCCAGCTGTCATACCCTTGACCAGTCCTCAAGTTTTCTCACATCACTGCTCATCCTTTCCACCCCCACTGGAGTATCCATCCTATTGCAGAGTTTGGTGTCCTCCAGAAAGAATCAGACCTTCCCTTCCAGCTCCTCTGCAATGTCACTTATAACGTCATTAAAGAGGACCGGTCCCAGCACTGATCCCTGAGGAGCCCTGCTGATCACCCTCCCTTCCACTAAGTGATTACTGTTTACCACCTTACTCTGCTGCCTATCCCTTAAGCAATTTCTTACCCAGTTTACCACCTTTGGACCCACTCCTAAGCTACCCAGCTTTCTTATTAGTCTCCTGTGTGGAATGGTGTTGAACACCTTACTGAAATCTACAGTAGGTAGGCTATATCCATCGTTCCACCCTGACATAGTTCCTTGGTCACCCAATCAAAGGACTCATTAGATTAATTTGACATGGCCTCCATCCTCGTGAATCCATACTGCATCTGGTCTTGTAACCCACTGAATTCAAGACATTTCACAATCCTTTCTTTCAGTAGTAATTCCATTAACTTTCCCACCACCAAAGTTGACTGGCTTATAATTGCCAGCCTCTTCCCTGGTACCACTTTTGTGAAGTGGGACTACATCTTCCTTCCTCCAGTCCTCTGGGACCACTCCTGCTTCCAGTGAGCCATCAGAGGTGCAGCCAGTACCTCCCTGAGCTCTCTCAGTACTCTTGGGTGGACCCCTTCCAGCCCCATTGATTTGTCCACTGTCAGATTTGCTAGTCCTTGCAAGTTTTTCTCCTCTGAAAACGGACTGGTGTCCACCTCCCTCCTTCCAGTGCTCCGGTTACCTTTTTGTAGCACCTCCCCATCGCTTTCACTGAACAAAAGTATTTGTTCAGGATGTCTGCCTTTTCCTGTTCCCCCTCTGAACTGCCTCCTTCTCTTGTTAACCTTACAATCCCATCCCTGGTCTTCCATTGTTCACCTACATACCTAAAAAAAATGTCCTGTCCCCTTCTGTTACTGACCTGGCTCTGGATTGAATCTGTTCCCTTAACATGAAGGATGTCTACCTTCATAGCAAAATTTGCAGACTTCACAGAAAATATTTAAGGTTCCTGTTTCAGGGGAAACATTGCCAGTTCAAAGTATTGCTCTTTGGTTTGTCATCTGTGCCACAGATCTTTACCAAATGCTTGGCAGTGGTGGCAGCAGCCCTTTGCAGGGAAGGCCTTTGTGTTTCCCCTACCTGGACGACTGGCTACTGAAAGCTCACTCCCAGGAGCAGCTGCTGCACACCCTAGCTCGAAAAAGGCAGATGTTTGATGTTCTAGGAGTTGCTGTCAATATACCCAAGTCTGTCTTGACACCTTGCCAGCACCTACAGTATATAGGGGCAGTTTTGGGCTCAGCCTTCCTGCCTGTTGACAGGACCAAACGTCTGATTGCCCCAGCTCAAATGGTCCACAGCAGCCAGTATGTTACTATCAGGACATTCATTTGACTGCTGAGGCTGATGGCAGCAGCTGTTGTCACAGTACTTCTGGCCAGACTACATATGAGGATTCCTCAGTGGACCCTAAGAGTCCAGTGGGGCAAAATCACCAACAGTCTAGAACAGAGGATTCTAATAACCTCTCCTGTACGCAAGGTGCTCAAGTGGTGACTGGAACCCAGCAACCTCTTAAAGGGGGTTCCTTTCCTGATCCCCTCCCCTCACCAGATTTTAACAGATGCCTCTGGGATGGGCTTGAGGCACATTTGGTGCCCAATCAGGCGCAGGCTGCATTGTGGAGGTTAGTGGGTGAGACAGATGCACAAACTCTGGTAAAAGGTGTAGAAGCACTTTGCAATTATTTATTTTCCAAAAATAAAATAATACATGTACAGAAAGGAAATAGTTGGTTAGTCTTTCAGTTCAAAACTGTGCACAGGTCCCTCAGTGCACAACTTCCAGGCTTAGTTCAAGCCAAATAGATTCCTAGCACATGAAAACTTGCATGTACCCTGTACTATGAGATGCTCCTCCACGATAGTCAGATCTCCGCTGACTGACTCATCTGTTTTGCATCTCAGGAGGTAGGCTTTTATACCTGATGGTGTACCTTACTGATGGTGTCAGCACCATGTGACCTGTCTGACTCACAATTCTCTAAGTAAACACAGGCAGGCTGACTCGTCATAAATAAAACAGACAGGCTGACTCATCTGACATGAGATCATGATATTTCTTTAGAAAATAGGGTATAGCATGTTTACACACCTAGATTATTACATCATCTCTCTTAATTTTTCTTAAAATCAATGTTACCCTCTAAATTGGCACAAGCCCCCTTATTTAAATGACATCACATGTTAATGGTAACCGTATAAAGTAACTGGCTTTTCATCCAACTGAGGACAGCTACAGTATCTCTGTAGCTAGCTGCCCCTTTTATCTTCATTCCCCATTAACCGAGAAGTGGGAATAAAATGATAAAAAAACAATGTTGGCCCTTCATTCATCAGATGGGTCCTCCCTATCACATACATGGACGACACTGGAGAGAGCACCCTGCACATAAATGTTGTAGAAATGAGATTTTTTTTTTTTTACATTACCGTTTCTACCTCCTTCCCCAGCCTGCCACCCCGACCCATAAGGGGAGACAGTTGACATCCCACTGCCTTCCACCCTACCCAGATGAACCCTAGATCCCCATGAGTTGCGGCTATACCCCTAGGTGGGAGATAAGGTGGGGGCCGAATGCCCCGTAACTTGCATGTTGTCGGTCCAGGGTCTATCAGGCAGCAGAGGCACATTGTGGGCACATCCCAGTTCCCCAACTCCCCGGAGGTGGCAGGCTCTTTTTCCTGTTTTCTCCCTCCCCGTATAGCGTGCATCTCCCCTGATGTCATGGTGTTGGCGCCGACGTCCACGCTGTACCACAGCCAGCCATCCCTCATAGGGCAAGTGTGCAGGCATCGACCTGTTCCCTCCCCGGAGAAGGCGAGCTGTCGTAGGACACTCAAGCCCATCTCCCCCCTGCCGACCCACCAGCAACCCGAGTCCGCTCCTGAACCCAGGTCGCCGGCATGGTGCGAGGTGTGGCATCCAGTGCCTCAACCCTCAGCGCCACTGGGCCGGGCAAATGAGAGCTGTTTTATGTGGTCTATGGGCCTAACAGACACGCCTGTTCCCAGGTCCTCTACTAGTACAGACTGACATAATCTGTGTGATGCATTACATCAACAAGCAAGGGGGAACTCATTCTTAGCCCCTGTGCAGGGCAGCAATGAATTTGTATACTGGTCTTTGTATACTGGGCACAATTGTAAAAGAGAACACCTGCTATCAATTTGCCTTCCAATAAACGTTGATTAATTAATTGAATAAGAGTCTTTTATTGAACTCTGGAACATGGTCTAGAACTGTCAGCAGTACCAAGGTGCCCAAAACGTCTTGGCAAACAGGTTAAATAGGTCGTAGTCCAGAATGCACGAATGGGAACTGTTGACCTCAGTGGTGGAAGATCTGTTCAACAGATGGGTTTGTCCTGAGTTGGACCTTTTTGCATCCCCACACAATGCAGAACTACTGCTTTTCTGCTCGCTCGTTCCAGGGCCTAGAGTTTTCTGGCAAGATGTGTCGTCCCTCTCTTGTAAGGGGAGCTTCCTATATGCCTTCCCTCTCATTCGGAGGGTGATAATCAAGTTCCAGATAGGGGGGCAACTCTAATCCTTACTGCTCCCCTGTGGCCTCGACAGATCTGGTTCCTGTGCTGCAGCAGCTGGTAGTGGAACCACCAGTACCCCTGCCCTTATGCCAGGGAGTTCTGTCACAGGTACAAAGAACTCCAGTCCATCCTGATCTCATATCGCATCACCTCCATGCATGGCTCCTGAAAACATAGCCATTACTAGATTTGGGGTTTCCCAGAAGATGGCTGGTGTCCTGGTGGCTGCCAGAAGGCCTTCCACCAGTGCCTCTTATTCTATGAAGTGGAAGCATTTTGCTTTGTAGGCCACTTCTCATAGCTTAGATCCATTTACCTGTCCAGTAAATCAGGTTCTAGAGTAGCTGCTGTCCTTGTCAGATGCAGGCCTGCAATAATCCTCCATCAAAAAGCACTTGGCTTCTATCTCAGCTTTCCATGTGCCTATTGAGGGTCATATGGTTGCTCATCTGGAGGTGGCCTGACATTCTTGAGAGGCATTCTGCACTTGAAGCCCCCATCCACAATCCAGTCCTGGCATGAGACCTGAACTTAGTTTTAGAAAAGCTTACTTTGGCTCCTTTTGAGTCAGATGTGACTTGTGACTTCACTTTTTTTCTTGGAAAGCGTTGTTTTTTGGCTGCCATTACTTCTGCTTGAAGGATTTCAGAGCTACAGGCTCTAATGTGTGAGTCTCCTTATTTGATTTTCCACAAAGATGGGAGTCTTTGCGTACTAATCCTAAGTCTGTAGCAAAGGTGGTGTTTGAGTTTACTTTAAATTAAATCATACACCTGCCTGTTTATTTTCCTGAGCATGCAAGAGAAGCAGTGCTTCATACTCTAGATGTACATAGGATACTCGGGTACAGGTACTGTATACCACATGAAGGACTTTTGGAAGTCCTTACTGTTTTTTTCTTCATTCACCCCAAGGAAAGAGGGTGCTTCAGTTTCCAAACGGTGCCTGTCCAAATGGTTAGTATTTATTTTTGTTACAGAAGGTACGGTAAGAAACGTCATGGCGTGGTTCATGGTCATTCCACTAGAGGCATGGCCACATCTATAGGCTGCTTCCAGAAATGTGTCTGCTGCAGAAATCTGTACAGCTGCCACCTGGAGTACTGCCCACGCGCTTTCACTAAGCACTACAGTCTGGACATTGCATCTCAAAAAAGAGCTGGCTTTGGCCTAGCTGTACTTCACAGCTTGCTCTCTTAAGCCTGTAGTTTCCAGCCACTCAGACTGTTTATGAACACTGCTGCTTGGTTCTTGTTCAATACAGTAGATGTAACCTGATGAAAGAGAGATCCTTGAAGAAGATAGTATAGTTACATACTCTCTGTAACAGTAGATCTTTGAGCGAATCTGTCTCATCAGGCCATGTCGTCCCATCCTCCTTCCCCCCTATAGAATCCTGAGACTCTGGTGAGTGCTGTCTCCTTCTCCGTGAGGGTCTATCTGCCTTTCTTTGCCTCGCCTGGTCGGCAGAGCCCTAAGTTCTGTCTTGGTTCCGTATAGGAGGTCCTCCAAGCATCATTTCCGGCAGGAAACTGAGGAGGGAAATGGTCACCCATGTTTATATAGTAAGACACCTGATGTTGTCATGGGTGGCCCCTAGTGGACTGCTTGCAAAAGTTTTTCTTGTGGTCCTAGTGCCTGGCAGCTGTAAGTTCCATAGGTGTGGCCTGAACAAAGAGATTCTCTCAAAGACCTGCTGTTATGGTGACTATGTAACTGTTCTTTGTCTGCTTGATTCACATGTTAATTTTAAAAGCATGGGTTGAAATTTGGGGAGAAAAATGGTGGAAAAATAAGTGCCCCACAGAAAGTTTTGGTTTTATCTTTCTTAGACTGATTTTCATATAAGGCAGCAGTACATATTACAGTGACAGTTTTGAGCCCATCACTTTTTATGTTTGCTTGCACGTGCGCAAGAAACATATTGCGGCAGCTTGCAGTAGTAGCGAGTTGTGGAGGTGCGGCAGTGTTGTAGCCAATACCAGCAGTCTATTTTGGGGCTGGTCTCTGTGGCGCCAATAGAGGAGCATGCTGTCCATGACAGCAGTATTGTAGCATGCCACCAACTTGAAAGAAACTCGACGCTGCAGTCAGGGAGCACCCCGTCATTAACAATCAGCTGTTTTTGCTGCTGGGGCAGTGCCTGATTGCAGCAGCAAATTACAGCTTGCCTTGTTCGGTGTCCCATTTCAATAAACATGGCTGCAGCTTCGTTGTCTGCCTGTCACAGTCCCCATGGAAGCCGACTGACTGCTGCTGCCACTCACAGTCCCCATGAATGCCAACGGGGGGTGCCCAGTCCCCGTTGGCATAATGCCCCCCCCATTTGTTATGTGCCAAGGGTGGTGCTCATGTGCCCCCCCAAACACTCTTTATGTGCCAACAAGGGTGCCCAGTCCCTGTCCGCTGCAGACCCCCCAAAAGAAACACTCAGGTGGCACGCTGGGAGCCCACCCCAGTGTACCAAACCACCTGTGTGAGAGGGGGGAAAGAAAACCTTCCTGCATTTTTTTTTTTTTTAACCTGTGAAAGAAAAAAACTGTCCCTCGTTGAGTCCAGTGACCCCTCGCCAAACCTACACCCTCCCTCTGCGCACCCACACCTCCCCACACCCCCCTCGCCCCATACTTACCTCCTGAGCCTGGCACAACTATCTTTGGTGGACAGGGAACACGTCTGCACTCTTCAAAGCCCACCGCAAACTGAAGAAATGACGGTCAGCTGTATAATGGATTACATTTTTTTTTTTTTTTCAACTTATGTGGATATCTCAGCCATTTTTGTGAATTTTGGCACCAAATTTTCATCATGGGGTTCTTGGAACCCCATCTCATGAATTCCGTTACTGTCATCTGGTTATTCGGTCCTGAAAGGAGATTTCACGGTCACTGTGCGAAATCATCTTTCAGGACCAATTTAATAAAACAGTGTCACTGTTCATGAGGTAGGCTCCCAAAAAGCCTTTGTTGCAAATTTGGTGAAAAATTCCAAAAAACTACTGTTTTACGAGCGTGCATTGCACAGTTTCCACACAAACTCGTAACTTTGCGAATTTGTAATATTTTCACTCCAGATTTTCAACATTGCCTTTATTTCACACCTCCTTAAGAACAGTACAGCTATCATTTTTCACATCCTGGCCGAAATGTGTTTTCGCACTTCTGGCACAGAATAGCATGGTCGCTGTGGGAAATCAGTGTTTGGAACAGATTAAGAAAATTACAGTGACAGTATTCATGAGCAGAGGTCCTAAAATGCCTGTTAAAAATTTGGTGACAAAAGTCCATAAAATGACTGTTACGAGCGTGCATTGCGCAGTTTCCATGTATACTCGTAGCTTTGAGAATTTGTAATATTTTCACTCAAAATTTTCAACATTTTCAGTTTTGCACACCTCCCTAAGAACAGTACAGCTGTCATTTCAAACAACATGAAGTCTTGCTGTATTCTGACTATATGCAGTTGGCTCCAGAGAGGAAAGGGTTAACTCTATGCAGGAGCGTAGAACATTGAACTCAAGCTTTGTTTTCAAACCTCTGTCCCTGGTGCATTCCTATGTAACCATTAGATACTTTACTCCGCCTAACTGTGAAGATGCTCCAGAGATTTCTCCTTTGCTGCTTCGGTTCAGTATCGGCAAATCAGTCAGTTTTACTCAGCCGTTTAATTTCTTTCAGTCCTCAAATCTTTGTCTACGGTACAGGTAGTGTAAGTGGGTAGATAGTGATTACATAGTGATAGAAATTGTTTTTCTTCAGTTTCCCATCAGTTGGTCCGGTTGGGAACTGAAACAATTCTAGTTTGTTTAATTTTCTGTCTTTCTCTGTGGTGTCCGGTGCTTATTGGTTTCAAAAAAACAATGTTTCACTACATTTTTTTAAACAACCCGTGATACGTTTGGTAACCGATAAGCTGGTGTTACCTGGCTGAGAGCTGTTAAGAGTAACCTTTCTTTATTAAGGCAATGTCTAAGAAACCAAAGAAGAAAACCGGTCCCACTGGGTTTCAACACTGTACTGAGTGTGGGGAGGTTTTTGCTAAAGCCGATCCCCACCTCATCTGTGTTCACTATCTGGAGTTTGACCACCTCAAAACAGACTGTCAAATATGTGCAAACTTTCCCAAAGCCACACTTGAAAAACGTTTAGCTAGGCTGAAGGAAAGAAAGGCCGGAAAATCCGCTGAACCAAAGGGCCAGCCCAGTTCTGTTCCAACCGAACCTGAAGAGGTGCCTACTGACCTGAGCGATACCTTCTCGGGCAAAAGGAAGGCCGATTCTGAGGGATCAGTTCCATCAAAAAAGAAGAGAAAATCAGCCAGTTTGGATCCAACCCCTCATATCCCAACCGTAGAGGAAATTGTGAGAGCGATAAGTATTGTTCAGTCACTTTGCCCGGTTCCATCCAAACCAACTTGGAGGAGGAGGAGGATTCTCCCCCTCCTCCAAGGCTTTCTGAGCCTCCCTTCCACTTTTTGTTTTACAAAAAGGTGGCACAAACTCTCCAGCTTCCAGTTGTGGAAGCTTGTGAAGAGTAAGAAGCTGACTATGTGAAAATGATGGATCTTCCAGAGTCAAAGAGATTGTCTATTCCCTTACATAAATCTTTGGGGAAATGGACAAAAGAGATTTTACAGCTTCCCACTTCTATACTCCTTATGGATAAGAAAATGGACAGGAGGTATATGCTGTCAGGTTCTGGCACGGATTTCCTTTATAATCATTGCAGCCATGTTGGGGTAGTGAAGGCTGCAGCCTGTGACGAGGCTAACATTCCCTTGGCTTCACACACCCCTAGATAAGGATTCCAGGAGGATGGATGCCCTGGCCAAAAAAAAATACTTGGCATCTTCTTTGGGACTCAGACAGGCAGCTTATATGACCTATACAGCTAGGTACCAGAAGTCTAGGTGGGATACTGTTCTGGAACTAGCAAAGAATGCCCCTCCCCAGCTGGCCAGGGAACTGGAGCCAGATGGCTGCTGATGGCATAAAGGCATCCAAAGTGCAATTTCACGCTGCTGTAGACTCCAACAATGTGGCATCTAGAGTCATGGCTCCATTTTTCTCCCTGCGGAGATTTGCTTGGCTTAGGTGTACTAGCCTTTCACAGGATACCCAGGCTAAGGCATGAATTTTCCTGTAGCGGACAATTCTCTGTTTGGGGAGCAAAGACATATATGAAAAAGATGGATACAGGACCATCTACTGGAGTGCAGTGGCCAAAGAAAGGCAAGCCACTCCACAAAAGCAGCAGTATAGGGCTGGCAGCGGCAGGCCTTTTCACCAAGCCCAGCCTTCCTCTCCTTTCCAGCAGAGGGGGTTCTACAGAGGGATGAGCAGGGCTGCATCCTCTTGACAGCCTAAGGCTCCTGCCAAACAGACACCCTGATGTGTCAGACCGGGTCACCTTCTCAGTTCCAGTGGGGGGCAGGCTGGATTACTTCTTCCATGCTTGGAAGTCTATCACTTCAGACAAATGGATCCTGGAAGTGGTAAGCCAGGGACTTGCTCTCAGCTTCAAAAGAGTCCCCAAAATAAGGGTAAGGTCCTTCAAACCTGTCACGCCACAGGAAACGGTTGCCTTAGAGGCAGAGGTTTCTGCACTGTTGCTCCTGAACACTGTGGAGAAAGTGCCTTTGCCTCACAGAGGGAAAGGTTTGTATTCAAGATACTTCCTTACCCCGAAAAAGACAGGGGAGTGGCGACCCATCCTATTCCGAAGGTATCCGAACAAACATACCACAAAGCCGAAATTCAGAATGTTGACTGTGGGAATAATTCTTCCCTCTCTGAGGCCAGGAGACTGGCTAACTTCCCTGGACCTCAAGGATGCCTATTTTCACATCCCTATCAGATGCTCCCACAGAAAGTACTTAAGGTTCGAGTTGCCCTCAGGTCATTACCAGTTCAGAGCAATGCCCTTCGGCCTAACATCTGCTCCAAGGGTGTTTACAAAATGTCTAGCAGTAGTGGTAGCCTTCATCAGAAGGCAGGGCATCTGTGTTTCCTTACCTAGACGATTGGCTCATTGTAGACCAGTCCTCAGACCAAGTCAAGTCGGCTCTGGGGGTGACCCAGAGGCTTCTGGGTTTCCTAGGATTTCTTCTCAGTTTATCCAAGTTAGTTCTGGAACCAGTTCAGCTTCTTACCTTCATTGGGGTAGAGCTGGATACTATTCAGGCAAAGGCCTTCTTTCCTCTCTCAAGGGTGAAGGCTCTTACAAACCTGGGCTTTTCTTTTCGACCTCTGGTGACTCGGCCAGCCAGACATTTCCTCCAGCTTTTAGGCCACATGGCAGCTTCCATTGCAGTGGTCCAGGGAGCCAGGTTCCAGATGAGGGACATTCAGTTCCACTTAGTCAGGACAGACAACACCACCACCATGTGGTACATAAACTAGGGGGCACTCTGTCCACAGCCTTGTGCACAGAAGCCATGACGGTATGGTGGCTGGCTTATTCTCTCCAGACTTCCCTGATAGCATTGCATCTCCTGGTGAAAGACATGTGTTGGCAGATGCAGTCAGCAGAATTTCTTAGGGTCACCACGAGTGGTCTCGGGATTTCCAAGTTCTTCAGATCATTTTCAGGAAATGGGGCACTCCAGAGATCTCTTTGCAGCCCCAGGCAATCACCAGCTTCCTCTGTTCTGTTATAGACCTCCTCCTCTTTTGGGGTCTGTTCCTCAGGATGCTCTCCTGTTAGACTGGACAAACAGGTTTCTGTATGCATTCCTTCCTTTTCCTCTGATTTTCAGAGTGCCGATTAAAGATCAGGTCTCAGCCCTGCACAGTGATCGTAGTGGCTCCAGATTGGGTCAGGCAACCATGGTACCCCCTGTTGCTGCAGTGACAATTCCTCTCTCCCTTCCCAGGAGGTATGACCTCCTAACCTCCTCTCAGGGGAGGATTTGGTACCCCAATCTTCAGTCTCTCAAGACTCCACAGCTTGGCTCTTGAAGAGCTAGAATATGCAGGTCTGCATTTTTCTCAAGGAGTATTGGATAGCCTTAAGGTTTCTAGGAAACGTTACACCAGAAAAACTTATAATTTCTAATGGAAGAGATTCAGCATTTGGTATTCCCAGAGGAACATTCAGCCCGATTCAGCGGGCATTGCCACAGCCCTGCATTAACTGATTCATCATAACAGTTTAGGCCTCAGGCCTGCTACTCTTAAAGTTCATTTAGCAGCTGTCTTTGCCTTTCTCTCTGCAGGGAAGGGATCTTCCCTAGCCTCTCATCCTGTGTTCAGTAAATTTTTTCAAGGTTCCGGTTCATATCAACCCTCCATTTATTTATTGATAACCGGGTAGGTGCACTAGACACAAAAGTGACTATTTTCAGGCACAACCCAGGAGGTCAACAACACAGAGAGATACAGGTACATAGAATACAGTGTCGAGATATGCAATACATCACAGTCAGAAGTGAAAAAAAATTAAGACAAATATTGGTACAAGGCACAAAAAGGTGTAAGTTATACAAATGGAGATAAGTGCCCATGTGTAGACTGTAATAGTAATATCAGAATATAAGGTGCAGGGGAAAAAAATGCCACAGGGTATCATTACATCTGGCTGAAACTGAAAGGATGTTATCAGTAGGAGGCAGGGAGAGAGGTAATGGTGTGATAGGTTTAAGGGAGGCTGAAAGGAGCAGGGTTAGGGGGCCTACTCCTGCTTGGGACCTGAATATCTGTATTGTACAGCTCATTCAGCCCCCCTTTGAACCCTTATCTTCAGCTGAGCTAAAGTACTTGACTTGGAAGACTGTGTTCCTGGTAGCTCACACATACTCCTTTTGTCCATCCACCTTCTCTACATCCTGTTTTATCAACTCCTCTCTGTGCACCGTGCCCTCCTAGCCTTCCCCCCCCCCCCACCTTCGCCTCTACCTGGTGTATATATTTTTTTTCTTCCGATACTTCCTCCTGCAACCTTAGATAACCTGCTTTATCTTCCTATACACACTTCTATGTATGTAAATACTCTGTAATCTGTACACTATCTGTATAATTCTATGTACATATGAACAACTTTTTTTTTCATCTCTGTAAACAGTATTACCTGTATTGCCTTGTAAATACCTGTGTTGACCTGTATATACAATTGTTCATGCGCCACCCAGGTCCATCTTGCAAATGAGCTTCTGCTCAACGATGAACGACTTGTTAAATAAAGATTTGATTGATTGATTGGTAGCTATTACTTCTCCCAGGAATATCCATGAATTGTAGGTCCTGCCAGTGGAACCTGACTTCATTTCCTTTCAGAGGGATAAAGGTGGTCCTTAGGATGAATAGAAAGTTTCTTCCCAAAGTGGTTTCAAACTTTAATCTGAATCAATCCATGTCTTTGCCTGTATTTTTCACTGGCCATTCTTCTTCAGGTGAGCGAAGATTGCACAGTCTGGATGTGAAGAGGGCATTAAGCTATTATATAGAGCATACTAGGGTCTATAGGAATGACTGTTCCCAGTTTCTCACTTTTGGAGAAGTGTGAAGAGGTAAATCTGCCACTAAAATAACTATTGCCAGGTGGATTGTTTCTTGCAATCAGTTTTGTTACTCAAAATTGGGAAAAGAGCCTCCTTCAGACCCGAGGGCTCACTCAACCAGGGGTACGGCTGCCTCCTTGGCAGCAGCTAGGGATAGTCCTCTAGTGGAAATCTGTAAAGCAGCCACCTGGAAAACAGCTCATACATTCACCAAGCATTACTCTCTGGACAATCAGACCAGAAGTGATGCTGGGTTTGGCACAGCAGTACTGCAGAACTTGTTCCCAAAGTAAGGTTCTGTGATTCCCTCCTCTAGGGGGGATCTGCTTGGTAGTCTGCATGTAGTCAGAATACAGCAAGACTTCATGTTGTTTGAAGAAAAAATTACTTGCCATAGTAATGTTGTTTCTTCTAATGGAGTCTTGTATTCTGACCTGCCTCCCCTCTCAGAACCTGTTTTTTTTGGGATGTGCGTTTGCAGGTACAGTGTTGCATCCCGGAGGTTTGCCTTTTGCACCCATCCTGGCGAGATTGGGTTCTTTTCTTTGTGTTTTGTTCATTGTTGTTTATTATCACTATCTACATAAGATTCTTCTTGGGTTCTCGACTTGAGTGTTATGGGCCCAAGTATTTTTTTGCCTATGGCTAAAATTTTAAACAATTTCTATAACTATTTAGTTAGTTTAGTGCTCATAAGAATCTGACGGTTACATGGGAATGTACCAGGGACAGAGGTTTGAAAACCGAGCTCAAGCTCAACGTTCTGTGCTCCTGCGTAGAGTTTACCCTTTCCTCTCCGGAGCAGTTTAAGTGCTGGGGCTAACTGCATATAGTCAGAATGTTGTCCACTCAAATGCTTAACCACCAAATTTTGTTTGCCATTACCTTTTCTACATATTCTGCCTACTTTTATTGCTGTCCACTCTCTGTTTCTTGCCTCCTGTACATATTACTTCTAGATTTTTATCATTGTTAATTATAAAACCTTGTACTTACTGTATGTAACCTATGTAAATTTTGCTGTTCTATAATTTCTATATGTTTACTTGCATGTACTTATCCCGTTCCCTCTACCCCCAGGACGCATCTGGAATCGAGCGGTAGTCTGCTCAGTATGTCTTTCCTGGTAAAACTTTTAAATAAATAAATACAGCAGGACTCCATTAGAAAAAACAACATTACCATGGTAAGTTATTGTTTCTTTTCATATCCTGCCCGAAATGTGTGTTCACACATCTGGCACACAATGGCACGGTCGCTGTGAGAAATCAATGTTTGGGACAGATTAAGGAAATCATAGTGACAGTGTTCATGAGCAGAGGTTACAGAATGCCTATGTTGAAAATTTGGTGAAATAATTCCACTAAATGATTGTTACGAGCATGCATTGTGCAGTTTCCACATACGCTTGTACGTTCAAGCATTTTTAATGTTTTCACTCCAGATTTTCAACATTGCCATCTCTTCACAGCTCCCTATGAATGGTACAGCTGTCATTTTTCACATCCTGCCCGAGCTGTGTTTTCGCACATCTGGCGCAGAATGGCGCGGTCGCTGTGGGAAATCAATGTTTGGGACAGATTAACAAAATCACAGTGCCACTGTTCATGATCAGAGGTCCCAAATGCTTTCATGAGGTGGTGGTCACAAAAAGGCCATGCTGAAATTTGTAGTACAAATGCCAACAAACGCCCGGGGCGTTAGGGTTTCTAACCATAATGTCCCACCCTGTACAGACTGACAGGCATCAGGGGTATGCCTTTGGATTGCCTGCTGTAATGGTCACGCCATTCCATCCCCCACCCTGAAGACAGTGACAGGCATCGATGTGTGCCTTGGACTCTTCAGCCACAGAGTTCACCCCATTCTCCTAAACTGCACCAATTTCAGCGTATGTCCTTATGAAGTGGAGTGACTGTAAAGCCGAACACCCCAAGGTACACCTCAACACTTGTCGTTATCTACAGGATAGGGTGAGGTGAAATGCCATGAGCGTTATGGGTGACGACTCTAAGGCACACCCCAATGCCTGTCCATCTCTGCAGGGAGGAGGTGGGGTTGGCATGAGTTAAATACTTCACTGCCATTCCTATTCTACATCTGTCTAACTCCCGCATGTCCTGTGCTAATATCAGCAAGCAAACATTTGGCATTGACAAATGCTTGCTTACGTTACAAACTTGTCAACACATAAAGGCCTTATGGTCTGTCTAGTCTGCTCAGTTGTGCAGCTCCATGTATACATTTACAAAGGAAACTGCATCCCCTTCCTGTTTCCTTTTTGACCTCCCTCTGCTTTCCCCTTTCTGCCCCACTCGTTCCCCTTCCTCCTACATTTTTTCCCTTCACCCTGTCCCAACCCCTCTTGAAGCAGTCCACCATTTTTAGGGATTACACCTCCTGTGGCAGTAATTCCACTTGGCCACCACCCGCTCAGTGAAAAAGTGCCTCCTCGTCTCCCTCCTAAACTTCCCTCTCCTCTAGCTTTAGGCAGTGCCCCCAGTGGTCTTGTCCCATTTTGGATTACCCTTTTTCTGCTGTGCTGTATTGTGCCCTTTTTTCCTCCGGTTTGTGTTTGCTTTAGCAAATTTTTTAAGGTTTTTTATTTTTTTTTAGATTTTGAAATTATTAAAAAGCGCTCTCCTTTTAGTCTGACTATCCCGTTTTTTATCAGCATTTTCACCTTTTTTAGATATCCATTGCTTAGCATCAGTTATCTTGTAACAGGTGAACTGGCATGCAAAATAGACTACTCCTTCGCCTTATGAAACCTTGGGTGTTCAAAAACAGCTGGGAATATTGATGAAAACCTGGTGATAACCATATTAAAAAAAGTACTCCTTTTAATGATTTCGGATCTAAAAAACAAGCATTTGTCAATGCTGAATGTTTGCTTGCTGGCATTGGCATTGGTAGTGTAGGAGTTACAGAGCTGCATAATAGGAATGGCAGTGAAGTATTGAACTGAAGCCAACCCCACCACCACCCTGCAGAGACTGACAGGCATTGAGGTGTGCCTTTGGGTTGTCGGGCATAATGGCCATGCCATTTCACCACACCCAACCCTACAGACACTGACAAGTGTCACTGTGTGCCTTAGGGTCTTTAACCCTTATGCGCACCCCATTCCATCAGGAAATACGGTGAGATGGGTGCGGTATAAAAGAATGGGGTGAACTTTCGGGCCGAAGAGTCCAAGGCACACCTTGATGCCTCTCAATTGGCTGCAGGGTGTGGAATGGTATGAGCATTACAGGCGGGAATCCCAAGTCACACCCCAATGCCTGTCATTCTCTACAGGGTGGGGCATTATGGTTGGAAACTCTAACGCCTCAGGCATTCATTGGTATTTTCAGCCAGGTTTTTTTGTGACCCCCACCTCATGAACAGTGGCAATATCAGTTTGTTAGCCGGAAGTTGCTTTTGCACAGCAACTACGGTAGTTAGCACCACAGGTGCAAAAACACATTCCGAACAGGATGAAAAATAGCGACTGTACTTGTTCATGGGGTGTCGTAAAAAAAAAAAAATGGCAATGCTAAAATCTGCAGTGAAAATATTAAAAAAAAACAAACTGGTGAAGTCACAAGTGTGCATAGAAACTGTGCAGCACACCCGTAATGTAATTAGTTTTTGGGATTTTTTTTTACAGCAGATTGGAGGTCCCAAAATGCCTGTGTTGACAATCATGAACAGTGTCACTGTGATTTTCTTTATCTGTCCTGAACAATGATTTCCCACAGCGACCACGTATCTCTGCGCTGAAAGTGTGAAAACACATTTCAGCCATGCTGTGAAAAATGACAGCTGTACTGTTCATAAGGAAGTGTGGAAAAATGCCAGTGGTGAAAATCTGGACTGGAAATATGCCAAATTCATAAACTTACAAGGGTGCGTGGAAACTGCACAATGCTCACTCATAACAGTCATTTTTATGGACTTGTCACCAAATTTTCAACATAGCCATTTTTAAGACCTTTGCTCGTGAACAGTGTCACTGTGATTTTCTTAATGTGTCCCAAACATTGCTTTCGGACACTGACTGCATCTTTGTGCGCTACATGTGAGGAAACACATTTTGGGCAAGATGTGAAAAATGGCAGCTGTACTGCTCATAAGGAAGTGTAATAAACTGGCAATGTTGAAAATCTGGCGTGCAAATATTAAAAATTTGCGTACTTGCTGCATGTGAGGAACTACGCCAACACAGCGCGTAATCAGTCATTTTAGAAATTTTTTCACCAAATTTTCAACATAGCCTTTTTAAGACCTCTGCTCATGAACAGTGTCACTGTGATTTTCTTAATGTGTCCCATACATTGATTTCACACACTGACTGTGCCATTGTGCGCTACATGCACGGAAATGCATTTTGGGCGAGATGTGAAAAATGACAGCTATACTGTTCATAAGGAGGTGTCGTAAAATGGCAATGTTGAAAATCCGGAGTGCAAATATAAAAAATTTGCGAACTTAACGAGTGCGCATGAGGAACAGGGCAATGCACGTAGAAACGGTCAATTTTTAGGATTTATTCACCAAATTTGCAACATAGGCTTTGAGAGCCCACCTTATGAACACTGCACTGCCGCTGATTAATCGGTCTCCGAAGGTGATTTCGCGCAGTGATCTGCAAACTCCCCCTTCGGGACCAATTAACGCCATGGCAGTTCAAGAATTCATGAGGAGGGGTCCCAAAAACCCTATGTTGAAAATTTGGTGTCAAAATTCAAAAAAATGCCCGAGATATGCATTAAAGTTGAAAAAAACCCTATTTACTGCATTATACAGCTTACTGGCATTTCCTCAGTTTGCAGTGGGCTTTGAAGAGTGCAGACGTGTTCCTGGTCCACCAAAGCTCATCACGCTGAGCTACAGAGGTAAGTATGGGCTGAGATGGGGTGTGGGGGGCAGAGTGTGCAGGGGTGGGCGTGGGTGGGCATGGAGACCGCCGAGGAAAGTTTTTTGTTTACAGGTTGTTGTGTTTTTTTTTTGTTTTGTTTGTTTTTCTTGGATGGCGCAGGACGTTGCCACACTGGGTGGGCTCCCGCGCGTGGCAGCTGGAAGGCTGACGACGCGAGACGCTTATTATGCTGGGTTGGGCTCCCAGCGTGGCAGCTGGGAAGGCTGTTTGGGGGGCTGGAGCCACAGGATTGGGCACCCCATCGGACATACAGTGTGTGCGCAGGTAGAGCACGCAATGTGCTTGCGCAGGTGTGGAGGGGGGAGCTCTGCTCACTGAAGCAGAGTTCTCCCTTTCAGCTGTTCGGCACTGCATTTTCAACTGCTGTCAGACAGCTGCGGGGTTCATTAGAGAACTGGGGCCGCGCCTGCAAACACACTGACTGAATTGGAAGACTGCTGCCATACCTCCAGAAACATGGATGATGGCATTATGTTTCTTGCACATACGTGCAAGCAAACATAAAAAGTGTGACTGTAGTGTGCACTGCTGTTTTAAAGCAACACAGTGTGTTTCCAGCTCAGTTGTTATTTGTATAGAATACCTGATGATAAAATTGCAGCCAATTCCAGGTGAAAATTATGAGTACACATAATCTTATTCTCGAGACAAGTCCTGCCATTATAGTTTGACTGGTTTTACACGCTCTTGATATAAAAGGAAAAACTGCTTCCCAAGTCCTGCTGATGCGGACACAGTTGGTTAGTGGAATCACAGCAGTGCAGGTGTCTCTTGCCTCTCTCTGTGTCTTGTACTGCCTCATGAACTCAGCACTACATCATGCCCAGCCATAGAGAAGTATCTGATCACCTCTCTCTGGTCCATCCCCACCTGTCCACTTTCTGCTCCCTTAATAGGAAAATGGGCAGGCAACAAGCATGGTGAACAGTATAGGCCTGTCAGGCCAACAACCTTCTGCTCCAGCAAAAAAAGTGCTGGTCTTAGGCCACCACTAATTTCAACATCTGAAAATGTTATGTCCTTTTTGTACAGTTTTTAAGAGCAGGCAACTTTAAACAGGAATTGACCCTCCCCCAAAAAAAAAATAATTCCCCAAAAACATACATGCCCTAAAAAAGTGTTGTACAGTTCCCTGAGGAAAACAATCTTTGAACTGAGATTTGTGAGTGAGTTATTTTGTTTCTCTGTGTTATGTATGCATGAAGAGGTATTTACAGATGGAGTTCATACAGCAGAACTGCATAATATCATTACATGTTCAGGAAACTAAAAAATTGGGTTCTTGCCTTTAGTATGTCCAGTGAAATAAAATGCTGAAGAATATTCTGCCTTGTGTTTACATGCTAACCTTGTCTGAATTTGTTGCAGTGGTCAATCTCCCACCATTTGAGCTGTCCTCATTGAGAAACGAGTTGGCCGCTCACTTCACACCACTGTTTCAGATTCAGTGCCATCCTTACATTGATATCAGCTGTTTGGGAAAAATATACATGACATGCATGCAATGTGTTGCTGGCCTAATTACACTTACGCAGTTCTGGGCCATAGACCTAACATGAAAAATGGTGCCAGGGAGCTTTGCATGTGTGTTGCAGATGTCCACATAGAGGTGCTCCTTCTGTCTTTTAGAACAAATGTGAAACAAATTGACTATTTTATATTTCACTTCTTTAGTGCTAATGAAAACGTTACTTTGTACAAGACACGATTATGCTTGCAGTGCCCAGCAACTTGTTGTGAAGCGAAGGTAAGGACTACCATACTGTCAATATGATACAGAGGTCTAGTGATTAAATGGTAGCTCACACAGTTCTATCCTCAGGGCAGGCAACTCATGCCAAGGAGTTCTTTTTAAACATTTTGTTACTTTTTTTTTTTTTTTTTACCTTAATACTGGTTACAATCTCGGTTCCCAGGTTACATTGAGCTGCTGAGAATAGCCTCAGCCTCGCCTGCAGAAGCCAGATTTTGATCATGTAAAGTAGGGAACGCGGCGGTAGTGCTAGTGTGGGGGCACTGCCAGCATTTGCATTAATTTCTTTAATCTTGCAGGCAGTAAAGCCGACCCTGTCATTCAGAGGGCCGAGGCACTGGATGCGCTCCTCCCATCATACTGGTGCACCTGACTACTCTCCTCTCCGGGAGGGAGGGCGCTTTGCTGCACTGTTCCTGTATTGCCATCCCCTGGAGGCGTTGTGGTGGGGCAGGGTTGGGTTAGATAAGAGGCAGCTGACATGTGGTGCACCCTAGTCTACATCCTTGCATGCTGCTGGTCTCAGGAATAAAAAGAGGCAGAAAACAAGGTTCCAGCAGGATGATGACTGCACCACTCCAAGCCTGCACCACTGCCTAGACAAGGCCACATACTGGATGAGGACACTGGGAGCGGGGGATGATGGCCTTCTTGGCCCCACCCTGGAGGGCAGTCTGTGGGGGTACGTCTGGCCAGTAAGTCCTGGGGCAGGTGGATCATGGCCGAGAGGTGATCTGGGGCTGAGTGGGGACGAGCATCAAGGTGAAAAACACCTTGATTAAAAAAAAAAAAAAAAAAAAATCTTACTTCAAGGAAGTCTCTTGTAGCAGGTCACACCGGTAGAAATAAGCCATCAGGCACTAGGACCACATGGGAAACTTACAGCTAGCAGTCTACTACAGGGGACCTACCACCACTGACGTCAGCCGCTGATGTCCGCCTGTCCTATAAAGGTGGGAGGTCCCCCACAGCTACCTCAGACTGGAGACCCCAAACGTTCAGCAAATGAAGAACTGAGGAGGTTCCCGAGAGTCAACAGAAAGGCAGAAGCAGTGCGTGAGGAACAAAGAGCAGCAGGGGGAAGGAGGGACTGAAAGTGGGGCCTGCTGCAAGAGCTTCTCTCAAAGATCTACTGTTACGGTGAGATCTTTGTGGACTAAAAGTCTCCACCACGTATTCACACTAATGGGACTACGCCAGAGGTGCTAGGACCCCACGGGAGCCAAAAATCTTCAGGAAGGCCGGCGCCAAGATAGGACCGTGCATGTGTGGTGCTGCAAGAGTAGCTTGCGCCATATAGGCTATCTCAACATCGACCTTCCAACCACCTCTGTTCCTTTTCTCCCGCTGTCAAGTACGCTTAGATGACGTCACTCGCCTGCCGTGAGTCAAGTCTTCGTCTATACGACAGCAGCTATAGCCGTTTCGTATTCGATTAACTTACTACTTTTAGTGTTCTTTTCTTATTTAAAAAAAAAAATAAGAGGATGAAAAAAATTTCAGCCTGCCATCAATGGAGTTGACCTCAGATGGTAGCGGTGACGGTAGGAAAACTTCATTTGAAAGCTGTGATGGCAGTGGGGCTATGTCTGGTCCACATCCTTTGCGGGGGGTGGGTCTGACCATGGGTAATCCAGTACTGGGGGGGGGGGGACAGTCTACCTGAAGCACAAAAGCAGCGGGCCCGTTCCCAACCTCAGTTGGGGACCCGGCTCCGCTCAAACTGAAGCTCTTCTTTCTCCTGTCAGTGGAAGAAGAAACAGTACCACTTGCTGTCGCCCTCTGGTACATCCGCACGGGATTCGTTAGTGGTGGAGAGCGGTAGGCCTGACCCAACTTTGATGGGGTCCTCTGTGGCTCCATTCTTAACAGCTGCGATCTTCGACACCAGATCCTGTCTCTGTCCTCTATGGGGTTTCAGTGAGCAGTTTCACCTCTGGGCTGCTGTTTTAGAGCAGGGGGGAATGGAATATGCCCAGTCAACCTGGACAGTGGACCCAGCTCTGGGGCCTCATGGTCTCTGAGCCTCTGGACTGTGGCCAAATCAGTCTTTCCAGGATGTGCATGGTTCCCTCTCTGGTGCCAGCACCATCGACACCAACCCCATGTGCCTATCCCCCTCGCCTTTTTCCTCTGCAGGGGCCAGCACGGGTACCTCTTCCTTCCCCCCTTTTTCTTCTGGTCTAGAGCCAGCAGCATACTGGTGCCGGCACTGTGGTTGCACTGAACGCTTCGCCGATCCAGGTGGTAGCGTCTCCCATGTTCCTGGCCTAGACCTGCCTTTTGTAGGTTATTCTGGGGTAGAAGTGGATCTAAATGAGTTTCTCCCTGTCCTGCTTTGTCGAAGACGCAGCGGATTACTCATTTTATGGGCTGGAATACAAGCCTTCTGTATCAGTGTGGTGGAAGATCTTTCCAGTTTTTCCTCTGGTATATGGGGTCCACCATAACATTTCAGCCTTCATCTGTGAACCAAAGCAGACTTCTGTGTCTTGAGTTCCTACATTCCTCAGTACAAGCACACCCTGTGGAACACATTCAGTTAAATGGATGAGAGCCTCCCGGAATCTAACGCTCCATTGCTAGGGGCATATCGCCCAATGATCAGCTGAAGGCTTTTTATGGATACCTACGACTCTTATCTGTTCGGCCCTCAGGTTGAACTTTGGAGGCCACTCAAAACAATAGGGCTGCCATTGAATCAATAGATGGCTCCTGCTGCCGCTCAAAGAGATGGGAACTCTCAACATTCTCTTTAACAGTCAGTTCTTTCAAGGTAAAGGCCTAGGTGCCTTTATCAGGAATCGACTCCTCAACCATGTAGAGAACACAGTAGAGGGTACAGGGCCTGAAAGCACCCTTTACAAACCTCTGTGGATACGGCCGAGGTCCCACCTCAGCTGTCTGAGGTGGACACCTCTCGGTGGTAGGAGGGGCATCTAATTCGGTTTTACAACCAGTAGAAGTCCATTTCAGTGGATGTATGGGTCATCAAGATTGTCTGAGAGGGATACTCTCCTAATTTCACTGATTCGGGGAAGGCACCAGTTTCATCTTTGCAGCAGCTCCTCTCCTTAGGAGCCCTCGTCAGTTTTCCGTCCAGAGGAGGGGAGGAACTACACCTTCAGTGACTCGTTATATCATGGAAAATGTCTGTTCGGGCCCCTTTCAATGCAGTGGATGCTGGGGCTTATAGTGTCATCCGCAGTAAGCAGTGGTCTCGGACCACACATCTGTAATCCTCCATACAAAATGGCAGAGACTCGGACAAAATCACTCACATGGTAGATGCAGTTGGGCAGGTTTTTGCACGGTCTACCCCTTACCCTCCGGAATCTCAGATTACCATCACCACGGTTGCACTTGTGATCGGTTGAGGAGCTCACTGTCAAGATCACCACACTCAGGTGTGGAGCGAGGAGGAACCTCATCTTCTCATAAATATCTTCGAGATGAGGGCTGTCTTATATGCCAAGTCTTGAGGGATGCCCTGTGCCAGGACGTGATCCTACTTCGAACGGACAACAAAGCTGTGATGTATTACATTAGCAAGCCAGGTGGAGCGCCTTTCTACCCTCTTTGCAGAAAGGCTGTGAGGATGTGAGAATGGTACTTTGAACACGATGTGTCAGTTCAGACGTCATGCAAACGCTATTAGATGAGTGGGGCAGTCCGGACCTGGTCCTTTTTGCATACCCTCTCAATGAAAAACTGCCTCTATCCTGCCTCAGAAATCCAGAACCTGGTGTTTTCTGTCGGGCTGTTTTCACTACAGAAGACAAGATGCTTCCTGTATGCTTTCCTCCTGTTCCCTTAGTTCAGAGGGTGCTGCTAAAGTTGTAGGCACACAGGGGCAGAAAGATTCTCATCGTCCCAAACTGGCTTCGGCAGATATGATCTGCATTGATTAACGGTCTGTCAGAAGTTCTTCCGAGGCGAGACTCTCTATGAGAGGACCCTCTGACACAGGAACTGTGGTCCATCCTATCTGCGCTCTCTTCAACTCCAGGCTTCTGAGGAGATGAAAGTGGGCAAGTTTTAGGTTTCCCAGACAATCACAGATATCTTCTTTCACACGCATAGTCTCTCCACTAGAGTGGGCGACGTACAAGTGGAAACACTCCATCTGGTGTGCAATGTCCCATCTGGACACTTTCGGTTGCCCACCAAGTAAAGTGTTGGGGTGCTTCTTGGACCTGTTGAACGCAGGTCTGCAATTCTCAGCAGGGAAGGTACACCTGTACGGTCCATCTTGAGCCAGTAGTGAACATGTCACTGGCTCAGTTACCGCTAGTCAAGTTTTGCTTCTCCCTACGTACTTCATTAAATCCAGAATGAAGGAGAGCGTTCCCTTCATTCTCTGGATGTTGAGGGTTCTGTGATTCTACATCGACAGAATGAGAGAGATACATAATCCAAGTGACTCTTGTTTCTTTCAGCATGCCTCGGCTGGGACAGCCTATTGCCATGAGATGTATTTCAGCATGGTTAGTAGCATGTCTTCGACACTATTAATCCATGGCGCACTTCAAATTGAAAAGCCGGTTTTACACTGCAGTCGTTTCAGACATCTGCAAGGCAGCGACTTGGAGCCCAGTGCATACCTTTGTAAGCAATGCATTCTGGATGTCCACGCCAGACAGTTCACTTTCTTCAGCAGGACAGTCCTTATGGACTTCTGTCCTGAGTGAGCTCTGTCTCCTACTGTCCTGCTGGGGGGGGTTGATTTTTAGCTCAGCACTCTCCTATTAGTGTGAATGAGTAGTGAAGACTTTCTTGATCTTCTTGGACAAAGTCTCCACCACTCATTCACATGCCCACCCACCACCCCCGGAGGTCACTTATTCTGTTTTGGTCTTTATTTCCTTGTTGTTCGAGCTGTGAAGACGTTGTTGAATTGACCCTTCTTACATAGGTCATCCAGGCCATCTTTTGCCCGGAAGTTAGGGTTAGGTTTTCTTAAATTAGTTTATGTTGCACCTCCTCTGTTGAAAAGGTACTGAGGCTGTTGAGGGTTGACGCTGAGATAGCCTATACGGCGCAAGCTAGTCTCGCGGAACCACGCATGCACTGTCCTATCCTGGCACCGGCCCTCCTGAAGATTTTTGGCTTCCGCAGTGTCCTAGCACCTCCGGTGTAGTCCCATTAGTGTGAATGAGTGGTGGAAACTTCGTCCAAGAATATCAAGAATTACAGTAGTTACATCATTTCCATTTCTTACATAACTGTACTATCTTATTTTGAGGAAGGCCACACCAGTAGGTCTGAGTCCCAAGCAGTATCGGGTATCACCAGGAGGAGGATGACAGATCAGCAGCCAAGAGCTCAGGAAAGAAGGCCCTGACGTACCACTAGGCCGAAATTGGCTTTGTGTCTAGAGGCAATGTCCAGACTGTAATGCTTGGTGAAAGTGTGGACAGAACTCCAGGTGGCAGCTGCACAAATGTCTGCAGCAGACACATTTTTGAAAGAAGCCGTAAAGGCAGCCATACCCCTGGTGGAATGGCCCTTGACCACTCCCGGAAGTGTCTTGTTGTACTTGCAGTAGCAATAAGCAATACAATTTGCTAACCACTTAGACAAACACTGTTTGGAAACGGGGTTGCCTTCTCTTTTAGGAGCGAATGAAACAAACTGATCAGATTTCCGTGAAGGCTTTGTGCGGTTTGTATAGTACCACAAAATCCTACGTACATCTGAAGTATGGAGCAAAGCCTCCCCCGATTGGAATACTCAGGAAAATAAACTGGAAGGTGGATAGATTGATTCAAAGTAAATTCTGACACCACCTTGGGTAGAAACTTAGGATTAGTACACAAAGACGTCCTGTCATTGTGAAAAAACAAATAAGGCTCCTTACACATAAGAGCCTGGAGCTTGGAAATGCTTCAATCAGAAGTAACAACAACTAAAAAGAGTACCGTTCCATGATGGCCCATCTCACAACTTGCGGCCGGTTCAAAGGGAGGTAAAATGAGTTTTTCCAGCATAAAAGTTAAGGTCCCATGGAGGGACTGGGTCCTGAATGGGAGGTTTTAGATGCTAGATGCCTCGCAGGAAGGTTCAGGACACTTCCGGCTGGGCAGCAGCTTTGCCATTGATAGGTGCATAGTACGCTGAGATGGCGGAAAGATGCACCTTAAGCGAGGAGTACCCCAAGCCGGAGTCCAAAAGGGAAAGAAGGTACTCCCAACACCTGAGTCACCAAGCAGGTGAAAGGGTCCAGGTTGTCGAGCAGTAGCCCAAAAGGAGAAACGCTTCCATTTCATAGTGTAAGTGGCTCTGGTGGAGGGCATCCTAGCGGCCACCAAGACATCTGTGACCCTAGGTGACCCTGCAGAGTGGGTTATAGCTAGGTCCGCAGGAGCCATACATGAAGATGCAGGGACTTGAGGTCGGGATGGACTAGAGTGCCCTGGCCCTGGGAGAATAAGCCGGTGCACAGGGACAAGGGCACCAGAGGTTCCACCACCAGCTGCTGCAGCAAGGGGAACCAAATCTGATGAGGCCAGAAGGTAGCTATGAGAATCATCTCCACCCCTCCCGTCTGGAGCTTGATCAAAACCCTCTGTTGAAGTGGGAAGGGGAGGAAAGGCATATAGAAACCTCCCCTTCCAAAAGAGGGACAATGTGTCTTGCCAGAAAACTCCAGGCCCGTGATCGAGCAAGCAGAAAAGCAGCAGTTTTGCATTGAGTGGGGACATAAAAAGGCCCAACTCTGGGTGGCCCCACCTGTTGAAGAGATCTTGGTCAGAAGTTCCCACTCGTAAGCCCGCAAACTGGAGCGGCTAAAACTGTCTGTCAAGACATTTTGGTCACCTGGAACATGTATAGCCAAGAGCTCCAAACCGTGCTTGATGGCCCAATACCAGACTCTCATCATCTCCTGACATGGGGTAAGAATGTATCTCCTCTGTTTGTTGATGTAATACATCACACACATGTTGTCCATCTGCACCTGCTGTGGACCTGGGGAAGAAATGGGTCTTAAAGGCTTACAGAGCATAAAGGACAGCTCACATCTCCAGGACATTGATATGGAGAACCTGTTCTACATCTGTCCGGGTACCCATGATCTGGTGATTGGCCAGATAAGCACCCCATCCCAGGCCGGATGCATCTGTCGTGAGAATCTGACAGATGTCAAGAGCTGAAAGGAGACTCCCTGAAGGAAGTTGGCCGGATACAGCCACCATAACAGAACCCTCCAGACCCGGTCAGAAACCCGGTCCAGGTCTTCCGTGCTTTGGTCCCCCTGGACCTACAAGGTCCACTGAGGAACTCACATGTGCAGGCAGGCTAGGGGAACTGTGGCAATAGCTGCCGCCATATGGCCCAGAAGGCACAGGAAAACCCTGTCTGGGACCTGTCAGCTAGAGGAAACAAGACAGGCCTGCTCCATCAGCCACTCTGCCCTGTCCCTGAGCAAAAAGATCTTGCCCTGGGCAGTGTCTAAGAACGCTCTTGTTTATTGAAGGCACTGTCAAGGGGAGAGGTAGGACTTCAGCAGATTAACGGTGATCCCCAAGGCCTGTAACAGGCAAAAGGTAGTAGTCTATAGCGTTTGAACCAGGCAGTCCCTGAAGGGGGCTGTTGGCAGCCAGTTGTCCAGGTAAGGGAACACATAGAAGCCCTGCCTCCGCAGAACTGTTGCTACAACTGCCAGGCACTTGGTAAACACTATGGGGGCCAAAGAAAGGCCAAAATGGAGAGCCAAGAATTGAAATTGAGCTCCCTGAAAATAGAAGAGAAGGAAGTGATGATGGCCGGGAAAAATCTGAATGTACAGGTAAGTATCCTGCATTTTCAGAGAGCAGAACTAATCTTCTGGTGCAAAACGGGTAATGGTCCCTGGAGAGTGACCATCCTGAAGCATTTGTACTCGATGTATAGATTCAAATGGCTTGGGTCCAGGATGGGCCAAAGATCCCCAGTCTCTTTGGGGACAAGGAAGAAATGGGAGTAAAATCCTCTTCCCCGTTGAGTGAAGGGACAGGCTGTATGGCTCTTTTTTGTTGGAGAGCCTGAATCTCTTCCCAGACAAGGGATAGGTGGGTCGTGGGCAAGAAGCGTGTACTGGAGGATTTTCTGGAGGCCATCCTAGAAACTCCAGCATGTGTCCAGAGTGTCGGCCGGGGGGTCCAACCAAGGAGTCAGGAGGTGGGGGCAAGCACTGGCAGGGCAGCTGCAGGTGCCCAAGGGACTCTGGCAGCCACAGCTGCTGGTGGTCACTGCCGCCTTTTGCTTGGTCTGTGTGGTCCTGGCAACTGACTGCTTAGTCCTACCAATGTAGCCTGCTGCAAGAGCTTCTGTTGAAGATCTACTGTTATGGTAAGTTCTTACATAACTATACTTTTTGCTGACAGTCATAAATCATAAGTAGGGGGTAGTATAACATTGAAATATCCCCCCAACACATACAGATAGTTTTTGAGAAAGGAGAGTTGTTACTTGCTTCACACAGGGACTGCTGCACGTAACATTTCATGGTTTTAAGGCTAGATTGCTGAGATATAGGTAGTCAAAAACCCAGGTTTCAACACAAACACTAACTTACAGTTACCCTAACATATAGGCTCTACTGTGCCTGTATAATACATGTGTTTGTATATTCTGAAGCTTGACCTTGGGTCACAAGGATCAAAGATGGGGTTGGGGATGGGTATTAGGGTTGAAACCCCTAATGACACATTTCCCTGCTTTTATGGCTTTACAAACCTAATTTATGCATTAACTTTTTTTTTTTTTGGATGAATATATGTTACATATTTAAACATTATTGCTTGTCTTGTATATATGTGTGTGTATACATATATATTACAAAAAACTTTGTTAACGCATCAGTTAGGGTTGAAATGAAAAAATGAAGGAAATGAGGTGTTGAGTTTAGGACCCTCACCCTACCACCCCACTCCTGCAGACCAACAGGGCATGGGGTGTGCTACATGGGTCATCTGCCTGACTCTCACCCCATTCCATGTGCAAGAAAGCTGACATGGTAGAGTATAGGATAATGGGGTGAGAGTTAGGCCCAATGACACCAAGGCACACCCCGTGCCCTGTTGGTATGTGGAGGGTGGGATGGTGTGATAGGGTGAGGGGGTTAGGGTCTGAACCCTAAGCCTCATTTCCCTACTTTTGTCACTTCAGCCCTAACCAATGCATTAACAAAGTGAATTTACTTACTTTTTGTGAAAGCGTCATCCTACCCTTATACAGTTTTCATGGTATCAGTGTTTACGAGCACAGGGCCTGATAAGTGCACAGATATTGTAAGCTGTCATCTCCTTGTGGGAGCCCTGTGCTCCCAGTACTGCATAAAGGATGGCAGAGCAGTCCCATTACTGCATAATGTTATCTATGTGTGGGAGTGCATGGCCCTATGGGCCCTGTGCTCCCACCTGCCTATGATTATAGAGACAGTGCAGGCCTAGACACATTCCAAGTAACTCCTGTTCTGCAAATAGTGCAAAATCTCAGTAACCGTAGCAACCTTGGAAAAAATTCCACTGCAGTTGTAATCATGGACTGGTAACCTGCACACATGCTTAGTACACCTACTAAGCTGCTTATAGTGAAAAATCTGTGTCTCAAAGCATTTTCAAGATATAGGCGCTGTATTCGTCGCAGTGTTCTCCTATGGGAAATTTCTCAGCTTCGGAATGGCATAACTATGGAACCGAAGCAAGTTTTTACACCAGCACAAGTTACATCTGTGGGACATCCCCTTTGTACCCCACAAATTTCAAGCCAAAAGTCCTAACCGTTTCTTAGCAGTGAACTGGCAACGTTTTTAAAATCTTTGTTCATGAGATGGCTGACGTGGGAGGAGGTGGAGGCGGTGGTTGCTAATACACTTCAGTGGACCCTGAAAAAAGTTATCTTTACTAGTTCTGTGGACATTCTGGATGGGCTGGATTTCACTCCAGCTGCTACAGATACTTTTCTGACTGTTTTGTATACCTCGGTCTCTGCTTTACCCCTGCTGCTTGACTCTGTAGCCCTGCCTATGATCCTACAGTTGCCTCAGCACATACAGAGCTTGCTATTGTCTACCAGTCTGTCGCATCTGACAGATGATGTGATTCTTGCTGGGATTCAAGAACACGACGATTATTGCAACTTTTAGCTGATGAGGATGTCGCATTGCAAGCCCTCACTGAAGCCCCAGTTCAAACAACATGAAGTCTTGCTGTATTCTGACATAATGCAGTTAGCCCCAGCACTTGAACTGCCCCGGAGAGGAAAGTGTTAACTCTATGCAGAAGCATAGAACGTTGACCTCGAGCTTGGTTTTCAAACCTCTGTCTGTGGTACTTCCCAGTGTAACCGTCAGATTCTTTATTCCGCCTAACAGTGAAGTTGCTCCGAAGAGTTCCTCTGCCCGGTTCGGTATAAAGTAAAGCGTTCGGTTGTAAACCATTCTATTTATTATTTTTTCGGATTTCCAGCCTCTGTCGACGGTACAGGTAGTGTTGTAGATAGGTAGTGACTGTGCTATTTTGAAAAGCAGTGTGGAATTTTTTTTTTTTTTTTTTTTTTACTGGGTTTCTTATCGGTCGGTCTGGTCAGGAACCGACGACGTATTTTCTTCTTCTTTTTTCTAATTTTGAATTTTTCTGGGATTAGAGTGGTGTTCAGGTACCGATCGGTTTCAAAAGAACTGGGCCTATTCTGGTTCTTTTTACCAGAACCTGTGACCTGGTTTATAACCAATTGGTCATTTATTACCTGACTTGAAAGCTGCTATACAGTAATTTAGTAGGTTGGCCATGTGTGAGAAACCCAAGAAGAAAACCGGTCCCACTGGGTTTCAACACTGTACTGAGTGTGGGGAGGTCTTTGCCACGGCCGACCCGCACCTCATCTGTGTTTATTGTCTGGGGTTTGACCAACTCAAGTCAGACTGCCAAATTTGCAAAACTTTCCCAAAACCACTCTAGAAAAAAGACTGAGTAGGCTGAAGGAAAGGGAGGCAGAGAAGTCCATAGATCCAGATAGCCAGCCCAGTTCGATTGCAGCTGAACCTGAGGAGGCGCCTACTGACCTAGGCGATACCTCCTCGGGGCAAAAGGTGAGCCGACCCTGCAGGTCCGGTTCCGTCAAAAAAAAAAAAACGAAAGTCTGCTGGTTCGGATCCAGTACCGCATACTCCAACCGCGGACGAAATAGCCAAAGCAATTAGCATTGTTCAGTCGCTTCACCTGGTTCCGTCTGAACTGGTACCGCCGGTTAGGCGGTCAGTTCGATCAGACCCATCTCCTTTGGATTACGATCCAGATGCTTTTTATGAGGATTGGGAGGGAGACGAAGACTGTCCCAATGACGAAGACAAAGATGACAACTTGGGGGGTCTGTATGTGCCCATTGAACCGGACATCTCCCTAGACAGGCCCTCTAATGTCTCCCCTCCCAGGCTTTCTGAGTCCCTGTCTCACTTATTGTTCTACAAGAGGGTGCCCGAAACCCTCCAGCTCCCTATGGTTGAAGCTGTTGAGGAGGAAGAAGAGCCTGATTTTGTGGAAATTATGGACATCCCAGAGTCCAAAAGATTGTCTATCCCTCTTCGTAAGTCCTTGGGGAAACAGACACAAAAGATTTTACAAACTCCTAACTCATTACCTCCTTTGGATAAAAGAGTGGACAGGAGGTATATGTTATCAGGCTCAGGTACAGAGTTCCTTTATACTCATACCAGCCATGTTGGGGTAGTGCAAGCTGCAGCCTGTGACAGGGCTAACATCCCTTTGGCTTCACACCCCCCGGACAAGGACTCCAGGAAAGTTGATGCCATGGCCAAAAAACAATATTTGGCATCCTCTTTGGGACTCAGGCAGGCAATCTATGTGGCCTACACAGCCAGGTACCAGAAGTCCAGGTGGGATACTGTTCTGGAACTGGCTAAACAGGCCTCCCCCCAGCTAGCCAAGGAGCTGGAGGAGGTGGCTGCAGATGGAATTGAAGTATCTAAAGTACAGTTTCACGCTGCTGTGGACTCCAGTGATGCGGTATCAAGAGTCATGGCTACATCTGTGTCTCTCAGAAGACATGCTTGGCTCAGATGTACTAGTCTATCACAGGATAACCAGATTAAGGCTATGGATTTATCTGTAGTTGGTAACTCTCTGTTTGGGGAGCAGACAGAGGCTTACATGAAAAAAAATGGATGAATACAGGGCCACTTACAGGAGTGCACAGGCCAAGGAAAGGCAAGCCACTCCACAAAAGCAGCAGTCCAGGGGCAGGCCTTTTCACATGCCCTTTTACCAAGCCCAGTCCTCCTCCTCCTTTCCCACAGAGGGTTTTTTTCCCGAGGGAGGGGCAGGAGGGGGTTGAGCAGGGCTGCTTCTTCCCAGCCTAAGGCTCCTGCCAAGCAGACACCCTGATCTGTCAGCCTGGGTCGACTCCCCAGTCCCAGTAGGGGGGCAGGTTGGCTTACTGCTTTCAGGCCTGAAAGTCTGTAACCTCAGACAAGTAGGTTCTGGAATTAGTAAGCCTGGGACTGGCCCTCCACTTCAAAAGGTTCCCAAAAAGGAGGGCCAGGTCTTTTCCACCTGCATCAATCTCAGAAACCCTTGCCCTAGAGACAGAGGTTTCCTCTCTCTTGGCTCTCGGAGCCATAGAGAAGGTTCCTACTCAACACAGGGGAAAAGGCCTGTAATCCAGATACTTCCCTACCTCAAAGAAAACAGGGGATTGGCGACCCATCCTGGACCTAAGGTATTTGAACAAACTCGTATCAAAACCCAAATTCAAAATGGTGACTTGGGGATTGGCTAGCATCCCTGGACCTCAAGGCTGCCTACTTCCCATATCCCTATCAGGTGCTCCCACAGAAAATACCTCAGGTTCGAGTTGCCTTCAGGCCATTATCAGTTCAGGGCCATGCCATTCTGCCTAACATCAGCTCCAAGGGTGTTCACAAAGTGCCTTGCAGTAGTGGTGGCTTACCTCAGAAGACAGGGTATCACCATTTTTCCATATCTGGATGACTGGCTACTCGTAGGTCAGTCATCGGACCAGGTCAAGTCAGCTCTGCAAACCACCCAGGACTTGCTCAGTTCTCTGGGGTTTCTTTTCAACCTTCCAAAATCTGTCCTCGAAACAGTACAACTTCTCACCTTCATAGGGATAGAATTGGATACTACCCAAGCAAAGGCTTTTCTTCCCCTGGCAAGGGTGAAGGCCCTAGTAGATCTTGCTTCCTCTTTTCGATCTCCGGTTTCTCGTCCAGCGAGACAGTTTCTCCAACTCCTGGGCCACATGGCAGCCTCCATTGCAGTGGTACAGGGAGCCAGATTTCAGATGAGGGACATTCAGATCCATCTAAGGTCCTTTTGGTCACAGAAAAAGGACTCTCTCACCAAACTGATTCCAGTGACCCAGACTGTGGTCCAAGCTCTCCAGTGGTGGCTGGACCAGGACGACCTCAGATAAGGGGTTCAATTTCTCCCTGAACTTCTGTCAGTAGTTCTAACTATGTATGCTTCTCTCCTAGGTTGGGGAGCCCACCTGGGAGCCCTGACAGCTCAAGGGACCTAGTCTCCACAGGAGTCTCTCCTTCATATCAACCTTTTGGAACTCAGGGCAGTTTTCCTAGCCCTTCAGAGCTTCTCAGGTTGTCAACGGCAAGGTGGTCCAAGTCAGAACAGACAACACCACCACAATGTGGCACATCAACCAGCAGGGAGGCACTCGGTCCACGGCCTTGTGCACAGAAGCTATGAAGCTGTGGTCTCTGGCCTATTCTCTTCAGACTTCCCTGGTAGCAGTTCACCTTCCAGGAAAGGACAATATACTAGCAGATGCTGTGAGCAGAATTTCACAGGGACATTACGAATGGATCCCTGGATCCTCACATCCTGAAGGTCATCTTCTCCAGGTGGGGTACTCCAGAGATAGATCTCTTTGCAGCACCAGACAATCATCAGCTTCCTCTGTTTTGTTGCAGACCTCCAGTCCTGGGGACGGTACCCCTGAATGCTTTCATTTTGGACTGGAAGGGCAGGTTTCTCTATGCCTTCCCTTCCTTCCCTCTGCTGTTCAGAGTTATGATCAAGATCAGGACTCAACCCTGCACAGTGATATTGGTGGCTCCAGATTGGGCCAGACATCCTTTGTATCCTCTACTGCTGTCCTTTTCAGTGTCACGTCCCCAGTATCTTCCCAGGAAATACAACCTCCTGTCCTACCGGGGCGGATCTGGTAACCCAGTCTCCAGTCTCTCAATCTCAAGGCCTGGCTCTTGAAGAGTTAGAATATGCAGCACTACATCTCTCTCAGAGAGTTCTGGATATTCTGAGTCTCCAGGAAACCTTCCACTAGAAAAACTTACAATTCCAAATGGAAGAGGTTCAGTATTTGGTGCTCTCAGAAAGGCATTGTTCCTGATTCTGCAGACATTTCCACAACCTTGGATTACCTAGTTCATCTGAATAGCCTAGGCCTAAGGCCTGCCACTCTGAAGTTCATCTGGCAGCTGTCTCTGCATTCCTTTCAGCAGGAAAGGACTCTTCCCTGGCATCTCATCCTGTTTTCAGGAAGTTTTTCAAGGGTCTGGTTTACATTAACCCTTCCTTTAGGGAGCATACTCCGTATTAGGATCTCAGTGTCTGCATTGCTCAGCTTATGCAGCCACCCTTTGAACCTCTGGCTCCGGCCGAGTTGAAGTACTTGACCCGGAAAACTGTGTTCCTGGTAGCTATTACTTCTGCCAGGTGGATTAGTGAATTACAGGCCCTGTCAGTTGAACCTGACTTCATATCTTTCCATAGGGATAAAGTGGTCCTAAGAACCCATAGGAGGTCCTTGCCCAAAGTGGTATCTGATTTTCATCTGAACCAGTCTATATCTCTCCTTTTTTATTGACCATTCGTCTTCAGGAGAAAGAAGATTACACAGTTTGGATGTTAAAAGGGCTGTTCAAACAACATGAAGTCTTGCTGTATTCTGACAACTACAGTTAGCCCCAGCCTTTAAACTGCCCCGGAGAACAGTGGGTCAACTTTTCTATGCATGGCATAGAATGTTCATCTCGAGCTCGGTTGATGTCTCTGCCTGTTGTTATTCGAACTGCAACTGTCAGATTCTTTACTCCGCCTCACTGAACAGTTCCTCCAGAGATTTCTCCTGCTGCTCGGTTCAAAGTCAGTTGAAGTGTCGGTTTCTACCGAAATTTTGTTTTCACATAGTAGGTTCAAGTCTCTGTCTGTGGTACCGTGAGTACTAGATAGGTTTTGTTCTGTTTTCTGTGTGGAACTTGTAAAAAGTGTGGATCGATTCGGCTGAACCGATCATTCAGGTAAATTTTGTATTTTACTTTAGTGTATGGTTGCGGTCTGTCGGTTCTTTGCAAAAAAAAAAAAGGGTTTTAGTGCTTTTTTTTCTCAAGAACTGGACACGGTCAGGAACAGATAGGGGAGTCTTGCCTGGCGGTTGCCGAAAAAAGGGTAAATTTGGTTAGGTTGGCCATGTCTGAGAAACCCAAGAAAAAAACCGGGCCCACTGGGTTTTAACACTGCAGTTTGTATGGAGAGGTCTTTGCTAAGGCCGATCCCCACACCACCTGTGTTTATTGTCTGAGGTTTGACCACCTCGATTCAGACTGCCAAATTTGTAAAAATTTTCCAAAATCTACCCTGGAAAAGAGATTAGGTAAACTGAGGGAAAGGGAGGCCGAGAAGTCCGCTGACCCAGATGGCCAGCCCGGTTCGGTTCCGACCGAACCAGGAGGAGTGCCCTCTGACCAGGGCGATACTTCTTCAGGCAAAAGGAGAGCCGATTCCGAAGAATGGGTTCCGACAAAAAGAAAACGCAAAGACAAATCAACCGGTTCAGATCCAGAATCTCATATTCCAACTGCCGAAGAAATAGCCAAAGCGATTCGTATCGTGGAATCGCTTTGCCCAGTTCCGGCTGAGCCGGCACCTTTTGTCAGGGGCTCGGTTTGGTCGGTTCCCCTGGTTCAAGATTATACCCTGGAAGAATTTTATGAACCGGAGTTTGAGGAGGAAGGAGAGCTGGAAGATGATTATGGTGATGGTGAAAGTCTGGATGTTCCTATTGACCCGGACATCTCCCCAGACAGACCTTCAGATGTTTCTCCTCCTAGGCTTTTTGAGTCCCCTTCGCACTTCATGTTTTACAGAAAGGTGGCTGATACCCTCCAGCTTCCTGTGGAGGAGGCAGTGGAGGATCAGGAGGAGCCTGACTATGTAGAGATGATGAACATCCCACAGTCCAGGAGACTGTCTATTCCCCTCCACAAATCTTTTGGGAAACAGACACAAAAAATTCTTAAGTCTCCCAATTCCATACGTCCTGTGGACAGAAGAATGGACAAGAGGTATACTCTTTCAGGCTCAGATATGGAGTTCTTTTATCAGCAATGCAGCCATGTTGAGGTTGTACAGGCTGTTGCCTGTGATGAGGCAAGCATTCCCTTGGCATCACACCCCGCAGACAAGGACTCCAGGAAGATTGATGCCATGGCAAAAATGCAGTACATGGCATCTTTCTTGGGACTCGGGCAGGCGAATTATATGGCCTATGCAGCCAGGTACCAGAAGTCCAGGTGGGACACTGTACTGGCACTGGCTAAACAGGCTTCCCCCCAGCTTGCCAAGGAGCTGGAGGAGGTGGCTGCAGATGAGATTGAGGCATCAAAAGTTCAGTTTCATGCTGCTGTGGACTCCAGTGATGTATAATCAAGAGTCATGGCTACATCTGTGGCTCTTCGGAGCATGGCTTGGCTCAGATGTGCTAGCCTTTCAGAGGATACCCAGGCTAAGGCCATGGATTTTCCTGTAGTGGGTAATTCTGTGTTTAGGGAGCAGACAGAGAATTACATGAAGAAAATGGCTGAATACAGGACCACTTACAGGAGTGCTCAGGCCAAGGAAAGGCAGGCAACTCCTCAAAGGCAGCAGTCCATGGGCAGGGGCAGGCCTTTCCAGAGGCCTTTTTACCAAGCACAGGCCTCTTCTTCCTTTTCACAGAGGGGTTCTTCAGAGGAGAGGCAGAAGGGGATGAGCAGGCCTGCATCCACCCCTCAGCCTAAAGCCCCGGCCAAGCAGACACCCTTATGGGTCTGCCCGGGTCAGTTCTGCTATCCCAGTAGGGGGCAGGCTGGCTTACTTTGTCCAGGATTGGATGTCTGTTACATCAGACAAGTGGGTCCTAGAAGTAGTAAGCCAGGGACTGATTCTCAGCTTCAAAACATTTCCCAAGATGAGAGCCAGATCTTTTCCACCTGCAAATCTCTGAGACCCTTGCCCTAGAGGCAGAGGTTTCTTCTCTCCTAGCTCTAAGAGCTATAGAGAGAGTACCTACCCTACACTGGGGCAAAGGGCTGTACTCCAGGTACTTCCTAACCCCCAAAAAGACAGGAGAGTGGTGACCCATCCTGGACTTAAGATACCTGAACAAACATCTTTTAAAGCCAAAGTTCAAGATAACTCTGGGAATTATCCTTCCGTCTCTAAGGACAGGGGACTGGCTAGCCTTCCTGGACCTCAAAGATGCCTATTTTCACATTCCCATCATGTGCTCCCACAGAAAGTACCTCGGGTTCAAGTTGCCCTCAGGTCACTATCAGTTCAGAGCAATGCACTTTGGCCTAACTTCAGCCCCAAGGGTCTTCATAAACTGCCTGGCAGTAGTTGTTGCCTTCCTAAGAAGACAAAAGATTTCCATTTTTCCATATTTGGACGACTGGCTCATAGTGAGCCAGTCCCAGACATAGAATCAGGTCACACTTGCAAGTGACCGGCAAGTGCTCACTTCTTTGGGGTTCTTCTCAACCTACCAAAGTCAGTTCTCGAACCAGTGGAGCTCCTCACCTTCATAGGCGCAGAGCTGGATACGGTAAAAGCAAGAGCCTTCCTTCCCCTTGAAAGGACAAGAGCTCTCATGGAACTGGCCTCTTCATTCAGCCTTCAGGTGTCTCGACCAGCAAGGCATTTCCTTCAGCTCTTGGGCCACATGGCAACTTCTACAGCAGTGGTCCAAGGTGCAAGATTCCAGATGAGGGACATTCAGTTCCACTTAAGAGCTTTTTGGTCCCAAAGAAAGGATTCCCTTGCCAAACTAATTCCAGTGACTCGAAATCTGATCCAAGCCCTGCAATGGTGGCAGGATCAGGACAATTTGAGGTAAGGGGTTCCATTTACCACTCAGTCTCATTCAGTGGTCCTTATCACAGGTGCTTCCCTGCTGGGCTGGGGAGCCCATTTTGGGGGACCTCACCACCAAGGGACTGTGGTCGCCTCAGGAATCTCTTCTACACATCAATCTCTTGGAACTCAGGGCAGTGTTTCTGGCACTGCAGGCTTTTTCCAAATCGGTGCAGAACAAGGTGGTTCAGGTCAGAACAGCCACCACCACCACCATGTGGTACATCAACAAGCAAGGAGGCACTCAGTCTATGGCCGTGTGCACAGAAACAATGAAGTTATGATCCCTGGCATATTCCCTGCAAACCTCTCTGATAGCAGTTAACCTTCCGGGGAAGGACAATGTTCTAGCAGATGCACTGAGCAGAATATCTCCAGGGCATCACGAATGGGCCCTGGATCCTCTAGTGTTGAAGGTGATTTTCTCAAGATGGGGCACTCCAGAGATGGATCTTTTTGCAGCCCCAGACAATCACCAACTTCCTCATTTTGGTTGCAGACCCCCAGTCTTGGGCTCAGTCCCCCTGGATGCTCTGATTCTTAACTGGGAAGGGAAATTTCTGTATGCTTTTCCCCCAATTCATTTCCTGTTCAAAGTGTTAGTCAAGATAAGGTCACAACTTTGCAAAGTGATTCTGATTGCTCCAGACTGTGCCAGGCAGCCCTGGTATCCCTTGTTGCTGTCCCTAGCAGTCCATCTTCCCCTGTCACTTCCCAGGAATTACAACCTGTTAACATCCTGTCAGGAGAGGATTTTGTATCCCAATCTTCAGTCTCTCAATCTCAAGGCTTGGCTCTTGAAGAGTTAGAGTCTGCAGATCTGCATCTTTCCCAAGGGGTTCTGGATATCCTCAAGGCTTCTCGAAAGCCCTCCACCAGAAAGACTTAACTCCAAATGGAAAAGATTCAGCATTTGGTGTTCTAAGAAGAATATTTCTCCAGACACTGCTGAATTGCCTACGGTTCTGGATTATATGGTCCATCTGAATGGCCTAGGCCTCAAACCAACTACTCTCAAGGTACACTTGTCAGCTGTTTCTGCTTTCCTGTCAGTAGGCAAGTCTTCCTCACTGTCATCCCACCCTGTATTCTATAAGTTTTTCAAGGGATTGCTTCACACCAGTCTCCCCTTTAGGGATCCTGCTCCTGCCTGGGATCTTAATGTTTGCATTGCTCAGCTTATGCAACCCCCTTTTGAACCTTTGTCCTCAGCAGAGCTTAAGTACTTGACTTGGAAAACTGTGTTTTTGGTAGCCATTACTTCTGCTAGACGTATCCGTGAATTGCAAGCCCTGTCAGTGGAACCTAATTTCATCTCTTTTCACAGAAATAAAGTGGTCCTTAGAACTAACAGAAAGTTCTTGCCTAAAGTGTTTTCAGATTTCCACCTGAATCGGTCTATATCGCTCCCTGTTTTCTTCACTGATCATTCTACCTCGGGAAAGAGGAGGCTACACAGTTTGGATGTTAAGAGCCCTTAGCTACTACATAGAGCATACAAAGGGTCGCAGGTTTGACTCCCTCCAGTTGTTCCTCACTTATGGAGAAGTTGGGAAGGGCAAACCTGCCACCAAGAGATCTATTGCCAGGTGGATTCTGTCTTGTATACAATTATGCTATGAAAAACTGGGTAAAACTCCACCCTCTGGCCTGAGGGCTTATTCCACAAGAGGTACAGCTGCTTCCCTGGCTGCTGCCAGGGACATCCCTCTTTTTAGAAATTTGTCAAGCAGCCACCTGGAAAACAGTCCATACTTTTACCAAGCATTACTCTGTGGATATCCAGGCTAGGAGTGATGCTCGGTTTGGCACAGCAGTACTTAAGAGCCTATTCCCAAAGTAGGTTCTGTCCCTCCTCCATGGAGGTACTGCTTGGTAGTCTGCACTTGTCAGAATACAGCAAGACTCGGAACCTAGATTTTTGGGATGTGGGTGGGCAGGCGCAGTGTTGGCACCCTAGGGGTGCCCCCTTTACACCTTCTGTTCTCTTGGGGTGAAATGGTATTTCAATTGATTGGTTTTTGTGTTTGTGTTTCCTGACTTGAGTCTTCCTTTGAGAACCCAAAACATTATTTTTCTGCCAGTTGGCTAGTTAGAAATGTTAGTTTCCCACACGGAACACCTAGTGGGTTTTGCTCGTAAAGAGCTGACGGTTGCAGTTCGAATAACAGGCACAGACATCAACCAAGCTCGAGATGAAAATTCTATGCCATGCATAGAAAAGTTAACCCATTGTTCTCCAGGGCAGTTTAAAGCTGGGGCTAACTGCACTTGTCAGAATACAGCAAGACTCCACTGGAAGAAACATAATTACTAAGGTGAGTAATTTTTTCTTAGCTACTACATAGAGCATATTAAGGCACACAGAAATGACTCTCTTCAATTGTTTCTCACGTATGATGAAGTGGGAAAAGGTAAGCCTGCTACTAAGAGAACTATTGCTATGTGGATTGTTTCCTGTATACAATTCTGCTATGACAAATTGGGTAGAACACCCCCTTCAGGCCTGAGGGCTCACTTCGACTAGAATTACGGCTGCTACTCTAGCTGCGGCCAGACATATACCCTTGTTAGAGATTTGTAAAGCAGCCACCTGGAAAACAGTACATACATTCACCAAGCATTACTCCCTGGACATCGAGGCTAGGAGTAATGCTAGGTTTGGCACAGCAGTACTGCAGAGCCTGTTCCCAAAGTAGGTTCTGCATTCCCTCCCCATAGAGAACTGCTTGGTAGTCTGCATTATTAGAATACAGCAAGACTTCATGTTGTTTGAAGAAAAATTACTCACCATAGTAATGTTGTTTCTTCAATGAGTCTTGCTGTTTTGACCCTCCCCGCCTCTCCTCTCAGAACCTAGTTTTGGGAAGTGGGCTGGCAGGTATGGTGTTGCACCTCAGGGTGTACCTTGTACCCTCCCTGTTGGGTGGGGTAGCTGTTATTGTTGCTTTTCATGTGTTTTATGGTTAAATATTGTCACTATCTTTCTTCTTGGTTCTCGACTTGAGTCTTTTGGACCCAGAAAATCGCTGCCTTTTGGCTATATGTTTTGATCAATTTCCATACTATAGTACTTGGTTAGTTTGCTGGTAAGAATCTGATGGTTACAATGGGAAGTAAAACAGACAGAGGTTTGAAAACCGAGCTCAACGTTCTGTGCGTCTGCAGAGAGTTAACTCTTTCCTCTCCGGGGCAGTTCAGGTGCTGGGGCTAACTGCATTATGTCAGAATACAGCAAGACTCCATTAGAAGAAACATTACTATGGTGAGTAATTTTTTCTTTTTGCTTCACAACACACTGCTCATGATTTTGTGTCTGTGCCTTTATCAGTTCTTTCAAATATGGCTTCTGTCATGATGCTGGCTGAAAAAGTTTTTCCTTACGTAGTGGAAAGGGTTCCATGGTCTCCTGGGCGAGCCCTGCTGGAAGCAGGCTGGACCCAATCTCCAAACGGAGCTACCTGGGGGGCTGATGTAGCTCCCACGGCACAAGAAATTCAGTGCCAGACCCGTAGTAGCTCTCCCAGTTATTCTGGCCCTGTTTCTGCCCCTGTTTCAGTTTCTTCTTCTGCTACTGTGTATGTTGTCCTTGTTGGGGCTCAGACCATGACTCCAGTTATTAAGTCCATCTCTATGGTAATGCTGCCAGCCAGCAGAATCTCAGCTGGTGACACTTATAAGGCTCCTGTGATGACAGCTTCTGTTTGCATGCTTATGCCTTAGGATCCTGGGATGCGTCCAGTGGCTTCTGCACCAATCCCTAGGGTTCCAGTGGATTTTGTTGAGAAGTTTACCTCTCTGAGCCACCTGGTTTCCATGGTGACCTCCACGACTGCAGAACTTCCAGCCCCAGTACTGTACACTCGTCCTTTCTTTTCAGTTTTTTTCTTAGTATTACTTCTATTGTGCCTGTCCTTTCCGTGACTTCAGATTCTGCTGCCTTGCCCCCTACCAATGCGCTTGGGTCTCCCGCTCATTCAGACTCCTTGCTGCCGGTTAGCGGGAAGTCACTCCCTGGTTCTGAAATACTCTCGGGGATGGCTGCTATGGTTACTTTTTCTCCTGTACATCAGTTGCCTGTCTATTCTACTCCTTCTACTAGTGCTACACTTTTGCCAAAAGATGTGCACAATCCTGACATTGCTTCACACCCAGAAACTCCTGTGGGTAACTGCATGGACTCCCCTGCCCACAAGTTAGTGCATCACATTTGCTTCCTATTCAACTTTCTACATCTCGGGCTGATATTATGGATGTAGCTGATGGACAGCCTACTTCCACCTTGGTGCCTGTTATCCAGTCTGCTCATGCCCCCCCGCCAACTGGGGCTTTGTCTGCAGGGGCTCCTTAATCTTTACTTATGGACACCAGCTCTGCTCAGCCTCGTAGACCAGACCCTTCAAAAGTTCTTTTTACTGTAGAATGGCTGATTTATTTTCCAACCTGGGGAAACTGGCTAAGTGCCGCAATGCTGTTCGTCTCAAGCACGAAGGGGGACTTGATGAACCACCTGACAAGGGTGTTCGTGGCACGCAGGCTGCTGAAGGAGTCTTTGCAGTTCAAATGACATGAAGTCTTGCTGTATTCTAACAATATGCAGTTAGACCAACTGGTTCAACAGCCCGGAGAACAAAGAGTTAAACTCTGTGTAAATGCATAGAATGTTGAACTCAAGCTCTTTTTTTCAAACCACTGTCCTCGATAGGTTCTAGTAACTGATCAGATTCTTTACTCCGCTCACCAGTGAAGACGCCCCAGAGATTTCTCCTCGTTGCCTTCCGTCAAAGCTGAGTCTCGTCGGTTCATTCGACAACCGCTTTATTATTTTTGTTTTAACCATTCTCAAACCGCTGTATTTAGTATCATGTATGTTCCTAGGTTGGGTAAGTGTTCAGTTTCTGACCGGTTCCGTGACCATGAGGAGACCAAACTTTTTCCCCCTTTTCTGTGTACATTTTCATTGTACTTGGGATCCGGTTCAAAGTCCTGACCAGAACTGAGGGTTTTCTCGGTTCCTTTTGGCTGACACTAAACCGTTGGCCAGTTTAGGACTTTGTTCTCTATTACCCGGCCTAACTAAGCCTTCAGGATTAATTTTTCTTAAACTTTAATTTTCTTTATCCAGGCCTAACTAAGCCAGTTCAAATAAAGTAGATATTGGATGTTTGCTTAACCGGCCTAACTAAGCCACTGGGTTAAACACCAAATTTCAGGGTTATGTCACAGAAACCCAAGCAAAAAAATGGTCCCACTGGGTTTCAGTGTTGTACCGAGTACGGGGAACAATTTGCAAAAGCTGATCCGCACTTGGTCTGTCTGTACTGTTTGGGTTTCGACCACTTACAAGCAGACTGTGATATTTGTAAAAATTTCCTTCAGTCTGCTTTAGACAGATGCTTCAGTAAACTGAAGGAAAGGATGGAAAAGACTGCTGAGGGTGGTTCCAGTTCAACAGAACCTTCAGATCCGACAACTGATCCCTCAAGCTAGGGTGAACCGTCAACGGGGTAAAAGATGGTTGGAGTCGGTTTCTGAACCCACACCATCAAAAAAAGCCAAACGCTTCAGTTCGGAACCGCGCAAACACTCTGTCTCGGTTCCAACCGTGGATGAAATTGCAAAAGCCATTTGGATAGTGCAGTCTTTGCAGTCTGGGTTTGGCGAACCATCGCAGGTATCGTCTGGGCAGCCAACAGTTCCGGATACCGGTTCAACTCCGTCAGGACACACTGATCCTGAGGAGTATTATTTTTCTGAAGAATATGAGGAGGAGGATGAAGGGGAACCCATTGACCCAGAGGTCTCCCCTGACCATCCCCAGTGTGAATCCCCTCCCAGGCCTGTCTCTGAGGCCACCTCCCATTTTGCTTTTATGAGGCAGGTGACTGAGACCCTGCAGCTCTCTGTACAGGAAGTCAGGCAGGAGGATGATGAGGAAGAGGATTACATGGAGATGATGGATCTTCCTGTATCCCAGGGACTTTAGATTCCCATTCATAAGTCCCTTAAAAAGCAGACTTTGAAGATCCTCCAAACCCCTAGTTCTGTCCCTCCTGTGGATAAGAAAATGGACAGAAAATATATTCTGCCTGGCAATGGCACTGACTTTTTATCCAGCCATTGTAGCCATGGAGAGGTGGTACAAACTGCAGCCTGTGAGAAGGCTGGCATCCCCCTGGCTTCTCATCCCCCTGACAAGGATTCCAGAAAAGTGGATTCTCTTGCCAAGAAAACGTACCTGGCATCATCTTTAGGTATTAGGCAAGCCTCTTATATGGCCTATGCCTCCAGGTACCAAAAGTCCCTTTGGGAAGCTGTGGAACAACTTGCCAAAAAGGCCCCTCCTGAGCTTTCTACTGATCTCCAGGAGTTGATCAACAAGGGGGTACAAACATTAAAGTCCCAGTTCCACATGGCCGTGGACTCTAATGATGCAGCTTCTAGGGCTATGGCGTCTGCTGTATCCCTCAGGCGTTTCTTCTGGCTCAGGTGCACTACCCTGTCCCAGGACATGCAAAATAATGCCATGGACTTTCCCCTTGTCCAGAATTCTCTGTTTGGGGAACAGACTGAGGCATACATGAAGAAGATAAACGAGTACAAAGTGGCATACAGGAGTGCTTCAGCAAAAGAGAAAGCTACCACTCCTCAAAAGCAGCAGGCCAGGGGCGGGGGTAGACCCTACCTCAGGCCTTTCCATCAGGCCCAAGTTTTTTTTTTCCCCTCTTACCAGCAACCCAGGGGGTTCTTTAGAAGGAGGGGCAGGAGGGGTGCTGGCAGGGCCACTTCCACCCTCTAGTCTGCTACCCCAGTTAAACAGACACCCTGAGAAGTCTGTCCGGACTACCTCCCCTTCCCCTGTAGGAGGCAGGCTGATCTACTATCTCCAGGCTTGGCAATCCATCACTTCAGACAAATGGGTCCTGGAGATAGTAGGTCAGGGTGTTGCTCTCAGCTTCAAGCTGCTCCCAAAACTGTCAGCAAGAGCTTTCAGACCTTCCAGCCCTACAGGAGCAACCTTGTTGGAGGCAGAGGTCTCCACTCTTCTACACTCTAAAGCTGTGGAGCCTGTGCCTTATCAGCACAGGGGCAAAGTGTTGTACTCAAGGTACTTCTTGGCACCAAAGGAAAATGGGGAGTGGTGGCCCATTCTACATCTCAGATTCCTAAACAGGCATCTTACAAAGCCAAAGTTCAAAATGACAACCCTGGCTACCATCCTACCTACTCTCAAGCAAGGGGACTGACTGGCATCCATGGAACTAAAGGATGCTTATTTCCACATCCCCATCAGACAGTCTCACAGAAAATATCTCAGGTTTTGACTGCCTTCAGACCACTACCCATTCAGGGCCATGCCCTTCAGCCTGAAATCTGCACCAAGAGTGTTTACAAAATGTGCAGCAGTGGTAGTGGCATTCCTCAGAAGACAAGGGGTTTCAGTTTACCCCTATCTGGACCACTGGCTGCTGGTGGGTCAATCCCCCTCAGCAGGTCACAGAAGCACTAAAGCTCACTCAGGATACTCTTCAGTCTCTAGGATTCCTGGTGAATCTAAAAAAGTCTGTCTTGACCCCAGTACAGGTGCTAGACTTCATAGGGGCAGAGCTGAATACCATTCAGGCAAAGGCCTTTTTGCCTTCTGCAAGGGCACAGGCTCTTATCGATTTGGCAGATTCTTTCCACATTCGAGTCCCTCGGCCAGCAAGGTATTTTCTACAGCTCCTAGGACACATGGCCTCCACCACAGCTATGGTCCCAGGGGCCAGGTTTCAAATGAGGAACATTCAGTTCCATCTGAGATCCTTTTGGTCTCAGAAAAGAGCTCCTCTGTCCAAACTGATTCAAGCATCTCCCACCTTTCTGTTAGCTCTTCAGTGGTGGCAGGAGATGGACATCCTCAGAGTGTGGGTTCCCTTTCTCCCTCAGGCACCCTCTCGGGTGCGGACAACAGATGCTTCTCTTCTGCGCTGGGTGTACTACATCAACAAGCAGGGGGGAACTAGATCCTCGGTGCTGTGCACAAAATCCATGAAGATTTGTAATGTGGCAGATTCCCTGAACATGTCATTGTCAGCAGTTCTCTTGCCAGGGAAGGAAGGACCATGTACTGGCAGATGCTTTCAGCAGGATCAGCCAGGGCCATCACAAATGGACCTTGAACAGGCAGGTCTTCTCTCAGTATTCAGGAGGTCGGGGGTGCCAGAGATAGGTCTCTTTGCAGCCCCAGAAAATCGCCAGTTACCACTGTATTGTTGCAGGCCTCCACTCCAGGGCCCAGTGCCACTGGATGATCTCCTTCTGGATTGGTCAGACATGTTCCTTTATGCTCCCCCCCCCATTTCCTCTGATAGAGTCTTGGTCAAACTGAGGTCTCAGTCTGCCACCATGATTCTCATAGCCCCAGACTGGGCCAGACAGCTGTGGTACTCCATGCTACTGTCAGTGACCAAGCCAATTTTTCTCCCCAGGAGGTACAACCTGCTGACATCCTCTCGGGATAATGTACCCCAATCTTCAGTCTCTTCGCTTCAGGGCTTGGCTCTGGAAGACTTAGAATATGCAGATTTACAATTGTCTCACTCTGTCTAGGATATTCTGAAGGATTTTGGAAAATCTATTCCTCTAAGTGGAAAAGATTCTCCATTTGGTGCTCCCAGAAAGACCGGGACCCACAGCAGGCTGGGTTACCAGAGCTTCTGGATTATCTGGTGCACCTTCAGTCTCTGCATTTACACCCATCTACTCTGAAGGTACACTTCTCTGCTTATCTTTCAGCAAGGAAGGGCTCTTCTCTGGCTGCACACCCAGTTTTCAAAACATTTTTCAAAGGGTTGCTGCATCTTCACCCTTCACACAGGGAACCTACCCCTGCATGGGACTTGAATATATGCATAGGTCACCTTATGCAACCTCCTTTCGAACCTATGTTTTCTTCAGAGCTCAAGTTTCTAACTTGGAAAACTGTATTTCTAGTGGCCATCACTTCTGCTAGAAGAATTGGTGAGCTTCAGGCCTTGTCAGTGGAGCCAAACTATATTACAGCCCACAAGGATAAGATTGTGCTCCGAACTAATAGGAAGTTTCTCCCTAAGGTGGTTTCTGATTTCCATCTTAATCAAGCCATTACTTTGCCTGTATTTTTCTCGGAGCATTCCAGTTCAGGTGAACGCAGGTTCCACAGTCTGGATATAAAAAGTGCTATTAGCTATTATATGGATAGGACAAAGGAGCCAAGGAAGGTTTGTTCCCAACATTTTCTTCCCTATGATGAGGCTGATAAAGGCAGACCAGCTGCAAAAAGGACTATAGCTAGATGGGGTGTGGCCTGTATCCAGTTTTGCTACAGTAAGCTGGGTAAGGACCCACCAACAGGTCTTGGGGCCCATTCTACTAGGGGCACTGCTGCCTCCTTGGCAGCTGCAAGAGAAGCCCCCTTGCTTGAGATGTGCAAGGCTGCCACCTGGAAATATGTCCATGCATTCACTAAGCACTCCAACCTAGATATTCAGGCTAGGAGTGATGCCAGGTTTGGCACAGCAGTACTGCAGATCCTGTTCCCCAAATAGGTTATGTGCCCACCTCCATGGGGCAGTGCTTTGAAGTCTGCATATTGTCAGAATACAGCAAGACTTCATGTTGTTTGAAGAAAACGTTACTTACCATAGTAAAGTTGTTTCTTCTAATGGAGTCTTGCTGTGTTCTGACCTCCCACTCTGCCTCCCCTTCAGAACCTGGGGAAGGGTGACTCTTCTGCAGCACCTATAGGGCTTAACCCAGTGCTAGGTACTGGTCTTCTTTGGGCATTTGTGACTTTAGTCTTCTACATGCCTTTTTGTCTTTTTGATTATGTTGCCCCTGTTGAGGCCCCTTGTTTAGGCTTAGTTTTTTTTTTTTGCCTATATATATTTAGGTTCGCTTGATAGAATCTGATCAGTTACTAGAACGTACCGAGGACAGTGGTTTGAAAACCGAGCTTGAGCTCAATGTTCTATGCATTTGCATAGAGTTTAACTCTTTGTTCTCTGGGGCAGTTGAACTAGTCAGTCTAACTTCATGTTGTCAGAATACAGCAAGATTCCATTAGAAGAAACAACATTAATATGGTAACTGTTTTTTTCTTCCTGGCCTCCAAGATCTTTGCACTAATTCACACCTCTGAGCATACCCAGTTTGATATCAGGCTTTGGATACCTCAGCTTTTGAGGGTGGTTCTGGGCAAAATTCATCACCCTGAAATCTTCTACCTTGTGGTCCCCTTTTATTGCTGTCCCCTTGACAAAGCCTACACTGAAGACCATTACCATTTTGTTCAAGAATAAAGGGGTCCACATTTCTGATATTTTGCATTGGGTTAAGCAACGGGCTGATGTGACAGACTGCCCTCTCCCCATCTTGGATTCCGAGAACATCTGTACTGGAGCATGGAGGATAAAAGTGAAACTGCAGACCACGGATCTGGGCAGTCAACATTTACCAAGTAGCGTTTACATTGGTCATGACGGAATATTCTGTTTTTATGTGGGACAGCCCAAAAACCTATCATAGATGTAGCTTCTTATCACATCTCAGCAATGCCTGTGATACTGAAGTTTGTGAACTTTACTTGGGGATTAGTCACTGTAGTCGTTACTGTCCCAGCTCTGTGATGTGTAAGCTGTGTGAGGAGTTCGGGCTCTCTTACAGAAAGTATCCATGGGCGGTTTATAATAAAGGCTCCTATTACGGCCAGGATTCAATGGGTACTGCTTTGCCTGCCGGTTCCATCTCTGTTTCTAGTTATAATTTATTTCTCTGGGTATTAGCATTTTTATTCAAGTTCTGCTGCTTCCCTTAATGTAATCATGCAGATTCAGCCAGTCGCTAAGCAGAATAACCCAAAAAAAAAGAAAGAAAAAACAAAATTGGGTAGAAGGGCATTTTAAATTTAACCTAATACCGCTACCATTGCACGTTAAATTAATTTTCCTCAGTTTCCAGCCTGTTTTTACTCTGAGTAATACTACTTTCAGTAGATTATTTTATTTAATGTAACTTTGCTGTTTCAGCCCGCATATTTACTAAAATTGGGCTCAGATTAGGCTGTACCGTGCATTCCTTACTTTACTGTTTTCAGCAGAGTCTCCATCTGTGTCGGAGTTTTCCTGGCTATGCAATCTTTGAGCTGTAGGCTTCCCCTCTGAATCCCCCACTGTTTGGCTCAGCCCCTCCTCCTTCCTACCTGTTCATTAAATCCTGTTTTCCTCTTGTTCTCCACAGTTTCCACGGCTCCGTGGTCGCGAGGGCGAAGGCTGACAGTGCCCTCCCCTGAGCTGCAAGGAGCTTGCCTCCCACACCCAAAATCAATTACGAAAATAAGAAGGTCTCATGCTTGACTGTGGTGCATGTCACGATTTACATAGTGGAAGCCCCGCCGACGCTTGACATTGGCTGCCCGACCGCCACCCTTGGTGAGCATTACTAAATATAAAAGGACATCACGTGTGCTGTCACAACCAGTCAGCCTACTTTTCCACTTGTAACTGATCTGCTCCAGCCACTAGTGACTGCTGCCACAAACACTAATATCTCAGTTGCCAACTGTGTCACTATGCTGCCTTTTTTTTCAGTATTGTCCCTTCTTGCTCCATTAGCATCACTCCCTCTATCCTTCTACCCCAAATTGCAAGTATGCCTGCAGGCATCCATTACTTTGTCAGCACCATCACCTCCCTGTGCCACCTCCCGTACAGGAGCCCTTTCCTTTTTTAATCATCTCCCTCACATCACAAATCACTGCTCCTCCAACTCCCTGCCAATTTGATCCTCTGATCTTTCCACTTTACATGCACACTGCTACCACTACTGCCTTATCCCAACCCCATCCCCTCCTCTATCCACACACCCCCTTCAACCTCTTCTGCCGACTCCCACCTGCCCACTCTTTATTACTCCCTCACTCTGCTACGTGGTCTGCCCATCCCCACCTGCATCATAGAATCCTCCAGCTCCCGCCTCCCCCCTGCCCATCACCGACAACTGTGGCACCTCGCTTTGCTCAGAATACTCTCTCTACTCCTCCTGTTGTCTGGTAATATACATCCTATTCCCAGTCCCACCCCGGTACCTCTGCACTCCTGCCTCCCCACCCCCCGTTCCACTGTGCTGCGTATTGCTACCTAAATGTTTGTAGCCTACTGAAGAAGTTTGATGTTCTCCAGTGTGGATAGCTCGGCACCAGCCAGATATCCTGTCACTGGTTGAAACTTGGCTCTCGAAGTCTACACCTGATTCCGCCATCTCTATTCCTGGGTACACTCTGTTCCATGAGGATAGGCATGGGAAACATGGTGCTGGATGCGCTATATATCTTCGTGACCCCCTCAAGGGCCTTTCTCTCCCATTCCCCCCAGCTTGAGGCTGGTGCCCAGGCCCTATCCTTGAAAGTCTGTCCTAATAACTCCAGTGCCCCCCTGATTATCACATCTGTCTACATCTCCCCACGTAACCAGAAACTTGCTTTCCAGTCCATCATGGACCACTACTCCACCAAAACCGAACAAGTAACACTTGGAGACTTTAATACTAATTGGCTCACAAACTTGGCCTTACCCTGTAAAGACACGACAATGGCTTAGATCTCCCCAACTTATTACCTCCCCCCAACCGAATCAGTCACAATAACAACAGTTCCACCCGCCTGGATCTTATCTTCTCAAACCAGCCTCCGAAGATCCTGCCCACTACAGTGCTCCCTGATGTAATAAGTGACCATTCCCCAGTGCTCTGCACCTGGACTTACAAACACAAGAAACCGGCCCCCATTATAATAGTTCTGCGCCGGCTCAAACCAGGCAAACTAGGTGCCCTAAGGGATTACCTCACCCACTAGGACTGGGCCCCCAATATTGACTCTGCTCTCGACTACTTCATTACATCCTTCAGCCTGGCCTGCGATGGTTTGCCCCTCTTACCAAGTGTATGATCAAATGCTCTGATACCCCCTTGATCACACAAACACTGCTGGACCAGATGCGCCTCTGGCACCAGCTTAGGCAAAAGGCACTAGACTCTGGCTTGCCCTCTAATGGGTAATGCTACTGGGCAGCACGCAACAAATGTACTTGGGCGTCACTCCATTCGTGTCTATAAATACGTGGTGTGCCCCAGTGGCCTCAGTTCTTTTCCCATCATCTCCTAGCTCGCTGCACGTGTAGCTCTCGCCGCAGGTGTTTCGAAGCATTTGTCAATGTGGACATCAATAACCTGATCCTGTTTTATTGTTTTTATTCAGTTTACCATATGTCTACTTCAGATTAGTTATTCCAGAAGTGCCATTGTGGCTGGAAAATCTGTAGATATGACAACCATCAAGTCTGTGTTCACTGTTTGGGGGCTGCTCACAACATGCAATCTTGTGCCCACTGCCAAGAATTCAACCAGACAACTCATCGTAGATGACTTCAGGAGCTTGAAACATTCCTCACAGAGCAGAAGGTAACGCTTCTCGAGTAGGAGGTAAAATCCTGCTCTACATCTTGTCCATTGTCGACGACTCCCCAGGCCTCCCAGACATCACACTCCAAACACTCTTCTAAACATGAACATCGAGACGGAAAAAGCATTGACAAGCCGTGGTAAGGATACCCATCCATCGACTGCTGCCGGCTCTAGTCACACCCGTCGATGAGCTGGGCCTCTCAGACACCCATCAAGAAAACACAGATGGTTCTCGCAACCGTACGTACCTTCACTGGACATTACAGTCTTGACTTAGCCTCCAGACTCCACACCGCCTTTGGCCGTGCTGTTCTGCAAGGCCTTCTGTCTTGACCGCCCTTCCTCTTCAACTTCTTCGGAAGTATCCCAAGAGTATGACCCACTGCAAGAGATACCCTCAAAGAAGATAGTATAGTTTCGTACTTACTGTAACGGTAGATCTTCGAGAGGATCTCTTGCAGCAGGTCACGGTCCCAACCTTCTTCCCCCTCCTTCTCGGGGAGAGCTGTCTTATGTTTCTGTATTACAATGGGAGGTACCTCTGAACTCCTTGGTTCCCTCTGTGTCCTGCTCCGCGAGCTGGTTGCCGGCTGGGGACTGAGGCCACTGGAGACTGCCCACATACTTATAGACACGAACGGAGTGACGTCGTTGAGGGCGCCCCTACTCAACACTGCTGGTGAAAGCTACCATCGACAAGAGCACCCTCTGGTGGATACCCAAGAGTATGACCTATTGCAAGAGATCTTCTCGAAGATGTACCGTTATGGCAAGTACGAAACTGTACTGTTTTTCATTATATTTTTTCTCTTTCTCTTTAAATGGTTCCTGGGTCTTCTCCTACTTTGAAGATGATTACCTTAAATGTGAATAGTCTTAATAATTACAGAAAAATACTCATTATTTTTTCTTCTTTGTGTTCTTCTGATGCCAAGATTGTATTATTACAGGACACCAGATTAAACACTGCCACTGATGTTTATAAAGCTCAGAAGGCTTGGCCCTGAGGAATCCTCATTCTGGTCTGTGGGGGAGGCAAGGCAACTTTATTTCTATGGTGTCCAATCCCTGAGGCTCTGGGCACCTTACATAAAAGAGACAGGGAAAACTGGTAAAAGCATATAATATACAAACAATATACATAAATACACAACACATTAGAATAAATATAATATAGTAAAAGCAAATAAAACTCAAGATAAAAATTAGCTCTAGTCATTAACGGATGTCATCACAGAAGGCTAGCAAAAATAAATGAACCTTCAGACCCTTCTTGAATATCTTGACCGTTGGGGCCTCCCTCACGCTAGCTGGGAAGGAGTTCCATAGAACTGGACTGGTGGCTTCAAATGCCCGGTCACCTGATGTTTTAAATCTAGCCTTGGGAACCACAAGGAGGCCCCTGGTCGAGGAACGGGGGGAGTGAGCAGAGGTGGCTGATGTTAGGAGATCAGCCAGATAGCCCAGGCCCAGTCTGTATAGGGCCCTACAGGTGAGCAAGCCCACCTCGAAGATGACCCTCCACCTGATAGACAGCCAGTGCAGAGCTTGCAGGACCGGGGTCACATGACTGGACCTAGACAGGCTCATCAGCAACCTTGTCACTGCATTCTACACTAGCTGCAGCCAGTGGAGGGGGCCCTCCAGAGACCCCAAAGTATAGTTGGAGCATTACAGTAGTCAAGCCTGGAAGTGACAAAGGCATGCACTAGTGACTGCAGGTCTTCGGGTGGAACTAGGGGCTTAATCTTGGCGATATTCCTTAAATGGTAAAAAGCACTTTGGACCACAGATGACATCTGTGCTTCAAGAGTCAAACTGCTATCCAGGATAGCGCCAAGATTCAGCACCCTAGGAGAGGCCATCAACGGAGTGGACCCCAGGAACAATCTTGTACCCTCTCCGGGGGCACTGCCATCATGCCCGTGACCTGGCTGTATCACCGGAACCTCCATCTTATCGGGGTTCAGTTGCAACCAATTAGAGGACATCCAGTCATTGATCTCAGCCAGGCAGTCGTTTAGTACATCTACAGCATTCTGTGTTCCTGGGGCAAAGGACCTATACAGTTCGGCATCATCAGCATAACAGTGAAAACCCACCCTGTAATACCTAATGAGCTCTCCCGGGGGCATCATGTACACCGCATTAACATTGGTGACAAAATCAAGCCCTGAGGCACTCCGCATGACAGGAGATTGGGGGAGGAGGAGAAATTCCCCATCACCACCCATTGCTTCCTGCTTGAGAGATAGGACTCAAACTAGTTGATGACAGTACCGGTGAGTCCACACTATTCTTGAAGGTAATCAAGAAGCACAGTGTGATCCACGGTATCAAATGCTCATGAGAGAGTGCAAGACCCGATCTGTCTGCTCTATCTCTAGCCCTGAGGAGGCCATTTTGCAGCCTGATTAATGCCGTTTCGGTGCTATGCCTAGCCCTGAAACCAAACTGGAGTGGCTCATAGATATCACAGGACATGAGGTGTTCCTTGAGCTGCTGCGCCACTATTTTCTCAATAACCTACCTAAAAATGGTAGGTTGGAGATTGGACAGTAATTAGTCAGGAAGTGCGAGTCGAGAGATCGCTTTTCTGAAGAGGGGACTCACTAGAGCCTCTTTCAAGGCATCTGAAAGACTCCTTCCAACAACGAGCACCCAACAATCCTAGTGAACACTGGGCCAGCGGTACTGGCACACTTCATTATGAAATGGGTTGGGCCGGGTCCAGTTCACAGTAAGTGTGCCTTAGCTTTGAGGTCACCTCAATGACCTCGGGCACCTTGAAAGATCTAAACTCTCACCAAACAGTCAGAGTGCCTCTGCTATTCCCAGGCCAACTACTGAGAGGCAGAACTTACCTCACTGACAGGATCCCCAACCAATTAGCGGACACCCTATCATAGAAGAACTGAGAACTCATTGCATAATGTAATTAAAAAAGCTTTTTTTCAGCTGTAGACCGGGTGTAAAAGTACTTGTTCCGGTGTAGGGATTTTGTTTCACTATCTTACTGTACAAATTGTGAAAATTATGCATGTGGAACCAGGAAGGATGTTCTTTTTGGATGTCGTCATACAGGACATCCCTATGAGGCTTTGGGTTATTTATGCTTTCGAAACTAAAGTGGCCAGGGTAGATTTATTTACTGCATTACATCCTTATTTACTGCTAAGTTTGTTATTTTGGGGAGGAATTTTAATTACCCCAGGGAATTTGAAAATAAATCTGGTAAAACCAATAAATTATATTGCAACACTATTTACATTAAATGATGTCCACAATGGGTGTCAGGGATGCATACATACAATTATGCCCTCACAGTGGACATACCTATCATAGGGGTTAGTTATCCACCAGGATTGATTGTTTTTGTTTCCCCGGGTTGTAAGGTGATGGAAGTGCTTACTGTAGCTTCCGCCGTTTTGGACCATTTTGAGGTACATGTGGCACTAGGCCTGGGGGCTCAGCAGTCCATTGGGAAAAGGTATTTGAAACTCAGTAATTCCTTGTTGGACAACCCTGGGATTATACATCACTGCAGAGAGCGCTTCTTAAGGCTGTAGAGGATCAGTGGCAGTCTGTTATGACTCTTTAGTTGACTGGTGGATAGACACAAAAGCTGACTTGAAAAAACTTTTCCAAGTGTTAGGTAAACGAAAAGGATGGTCTGAATATTTTAAATATTTACAGCGCAGAGCGCAGCTGTTTCCCATTATTACTCGTCAGCCTCATAAAGGACAATCCTATCAAGCTCAAATAGACAGTCTGCGGGCTGACATGAGCCATTATTTATATGACCGGGCTACAACATTGAAAGTAGAACAATTTGGAGTTCACAGTACATCTTCCTTAGATATCTTTAAAAAGTGCCAAGAAGGTGTTACTTCTAAAATTATCACCGCCATAAAAGATTCTTCAGGACGGGTAAATTCTGATTCAAACTACTTGAAGTCTTGCTGTATTCTGACAAATGCAGTATGACCTTCCAGTTCAGCTGCCCAGAGAGGAAAGAATTGAACCCTATGCAGATGCATAGAACGTTAAGCTTGAGCTGAGTTTTCAACCCCCTATCCTCTGTTCCTTCTGTATAACTGACCAGATTCTTTACTCCACCTGCCTGTGAAGACGCCTTGGAGATCTCTCCTCAACTTCTTTGGTTTAAGCATAGTTTTCAACGTTTTTTATAACCATACATTTACTCTATTTAGTTTTCAGACTTCTTTCTTCAGTTCAGGTTAGACTAGCCCAGATTTATTTATTTCGGTAAGTTTTTCAGTTTCCGAACGGTTCCTCGCTACCAGGAGGAAACCGAAGGCCTCTTTCCTTTTTCTTTCTTTGAGTAAGTTATTTTCTGTTTGACTGGTTCAAGGATTTAAAAAAAATATGTATTTTTTCTCAGTGTTTAGCACGGGTGCTGAACCACCCTTGTTCTTAAAACCTTTCTTTTTTTTTACCTGGCCTGACTTAGCCACTGGGGTTAAACTAGATATAATTCATTCTTTCTTATCCGGGCCTGACTAAGCCTTTTCGGATAAGTGTTCTGTTGGCTTCTTATCCCAGCCTGACTACCACTTGGATAAGTCACTAAATTTCATGACAAAAAGGTTATGTCACAGAAACCCAGGAGAAAAAAAACCGTCCCACTGGGTATGCTGTACCAAGTGTGGGGAGCAGTGGTCCTGCAGACCCCTTTTTCTGTCCTCCCTGTGGGTAGAAAGATGGACAGAAAATATTCTTTGAGGGGTAATGGCACTGAATTTTTGAGTGGCCATTGCAGCCATGTGGGAGTGGTTCAGGCTGCTGCCTGTGAAAAAGCTGGCATTCCTCTTTCTTCTCATCCTCTGGATGTGGAGTCCAGAAAAATTGATTTAGTGGCAAAAAAGGTATACCTGGCTGCCTCTCTAGGCATAAGACAGGTTTCTTGCATGACATATGCCTCAAGATACCAGAAGACCCGCTGGGAATCAGTTAAGAAACTAGAAAAAACTGCTTCTCCAGAATTGGCTGCTGATTTGAAGGAAGTGGTGAACAAGGGAATCCAAGCATCAGTTCCACATGGCTGTGGATGTGAATGATGTCAGCTCTCTGTCCATGGCTATGGCCATTTCCCTTAGGAGGTTTGCCCAGCTCAGGTGCACAGGCCTGTCCCAGGACACTCCGAATATTGCCTTGGACTTTACTTTTTGCCCGAATTCTGTATTTGGGGAGCAGGCTGAGGCACATTTTAAGAAAATGGAATACAGAATAACCTACAAGAGTGCTGCAGCCAAAGAGGAGGATGCAACCCCTCAGAAGCAGCACAGTAGAGGGGAAGGGGCATGCCTTACCAGAGGCCTTCTTATCAGACATAGGCCTTCATCCCCCATGAGCAGCACAGGGGCTTCCTCAGAGGAAGAGGTAGGAGGGGGGAGCAAACCGAGCTGGTCCCGCTCCCCTGTACTCCACCCCTGCTGAACAGATACCCTGAGGTGTCTGCCAGGGTGGCCTCCCCTTTCTGGATCAGGGATGGGCTGGTTTATTTTCCCCAGGCTGGGCAGGATTGTTTAACCAGCCTGTAGCCCTGAATCAGCTTGCTAGAGGCAGAGGTGGCTACCCTGTTACAAGCCAAGGCCGGGGATCCTTTGCCTCCCCTTTACAAAGTTATATTCAAGGTACTCCCTGACTGTGAAGGAAAATGAGGGGTGGCAGCCACACTAGATTTGAAATAACCCAAACAAGTTTCTGTCAAAGCCAAGGTGCATAATAGTCACCTTGGGTATGACCCTTCACACTGTCAGGCAAGGGGTCTGGTTGGCACCTCTGATCCCTAGATGCCTACCCTCTCATGACCATTAGTGAATACATTGGGTTCAAATTGCCTTCAGCCCACTACCAATTCAGGGTGGTTGTGGGTCCCCCCCCCCCTTTCAGCAGGTGAAAAAAAATTATGGTTCTCACTCAGGAATCCTCAGTCTCTAGGGTTCCTGATAACCACAGGAAATCAGTGTTGGAACCGATCCAGTTCGCAGACTTATGGGTGCAAACTTGGACACTGTTCTGGCTTTTTCTGCCTGCATGTGCCTCGGCCAGCAGGGGCCAGATTTCAGATGAGGAATATGCTTCCACCTAAGATCCTTTTGGTCTCAAAGGAGGGAAATCTCAGGACAGGGTTTTCTTTCCTGCAGTAGGCTCCTGTGTAGCTCTACCACAGATGCATCCCCACTGTGGTAGGGAGCCCACCTGGGAGCTCACTCAAGCCATAAGACATGGTTCTAACCGAAGTCTTCCCTTTTTTTTTTTTCTTCATGTGAATCTTCAGGAACTCGGGGCAGTGTTTCTAGCACTTCAGTCATTTGCCTCAGTGCTGCAGGGAAAGGTATTGCAGATCAGAACAGACAATACTACCACCATCTACTACATCAACAAGCAGAAGGAAACAAGGTCCTCTGTTCTGGGCACAGAGGCTATGAAGATGGGAAGCTTTGTTCTCCCTATGGGTATCCCGGACAGCAGTTCATCTACCAGGGAGAGACAATGTCCTGGCAGATGTCCCCAAGCAGGGTTAGTCAGAACCATCCAGAATGGTCTCTGAACAGACACACTGCTAGCAGAGTTCAGCCGATGGGGCATCCCTGAGGTAAACCTCTTTGCAGCCTCTGACAATCATCAGCTTCCACAATATTGATACAGGCCTCCAGCACTAGGCTCAGTGTCTCTGGATGCCCTGTTCCTGGAATGGACAGGCGAGTTTCTCTGTTTTTCCCTTCCATTTCCCCTGATACCCAGAGGTCTGACCAAACGCGGGGTTCAGCCAGCTTCTGTGATTCTGATGGCCCCAGACTGGGACAGACAGCCATGGTATTCAATGTTGATGGATCTGTCAGTGGCCAGTCCAATCTCCCTTCACAGGAAGCAAAACTTTCTAGCTTCCCCTCAAGGGATGATCCTGTACCCCAACCCTGAGTCCATCCGACTCTGGGTATAGTTCTTCAGGACTAAAGTTCTCTCTGAAAGACACTTCACTCCCGAAGGGGTAGGTTTTCGGTTTGGTGGTCTCAAACAGATTTGGGCCCACAGGAGGCGGTTTGGCAGTCCTGTTGAACTACTGTTTGCCTTCAATACTTGGGCCTGCAGCCCTTGAATCAGAAGGTGCACCTGACAGTGGTTACTGCCTATTTGTAAGCAGAGAAGGACTCTTCTCCAGTTTCTATCCCACTCCCAAGTAATATTATAAGGAGCTCCTCCACACTCACCCTTCTCACAGGGAGTCTACCCCTTCCTGGGGCCTGTACATGCACATAGCACAGCCTATGCAACCTTTCCTTGAGCCCATGTCTTCAGCGGGGCTCAGGTTTCTCGCATGGAAGACTGTATTGTTGGTGGCCATCATCTCAGCCTGGAGGGTCAATGAGCTTCAGGTCCTGTCTGTAGAGCCTAACTACAGTGCCCTCCACAGGGTTAAGGCTGTTCTCAGCACCAGTAAGGAGTGCCTCTCCAAGGTGATCTTGGTCTTCCATCTTGATCAGTCCATCACATTGCCTAATATTTCACTGAACATCCCACCTCTGGTGATCATAACCGTACAGCCTGGATGGTGAAGTGGGTACGGTCAAGCCAGCTACAAAAAGGACCATCGCGGGATGATTTGTGACAGGCATCCAGTTCAGCTGTGACAAACTGAGTAAGGAGCCGCCAGTAGGCCTTGAGGGCTCATTCCACCAGCGCAGCAGCTGCCTTGTTGGCAGCTGCTAGCGATATCTCCATGCTAGAAATTTGTACAGCAGCTGCCAGGAAGACTGCCCATACATGCACTGAGTACTGCTGCCTGGCTACTCAGGCTAGGAGTGATGCCAGGTTGGCATAGCAGTACTGCAGAGCCTATACCCTAAGTAGGTTCTGTGCCCACCTCCATGGGGCACTGCTTGGTAGTCTGCATATGTCACAATACAGCAAGACTTCATTTAATTTGAAGAAAAATTTACTTACCACAGTAATCTTGTTTCTTCTATTGGAGTCGTGCTGTATTCTGTACTCCCACCCTTCCTCCCCTCTGAACCTAGGGAGAGGAGTCTCTGCACTCCAGCTGTCTCTCTCATATTGGACCACTGGGATGGTATATCTTGGTAATCTGTAACTTTGTCTTATTTTATGCCCTCTTGTTGGGTTTTGCCCTTTGTTGGTGCTTTATTAGTATTTACAGTTTTTCCCTTTTGGCTAGCTTAGTTTATATTAGTTGTTCTTAAGAATCTGGTCAGTTACACTGAATGAACTGAGGATAGGGGGTTGAAAACCGAGCTCAAGCTCAACATTCTATGCATCTGCATAGGGTTTATTTAACTCTTTCCTCTCCAGGGCAATTGCACTGGAAGGTCATACTGCGTATGTCAGAATATAGCAAGACTCTATTAGAAGAAACAAGATTACTGTGGTAAGTAATTTTTTCTTCTGGTTATATCTTATCCACTGTTGAATCCAGTCTACAGTCCTTTTTTGGTACCCACTACCAACAGCTGGTTGTAGCAGTGATATTTTTAGAACATCCTTTGACTGTACTATTGACTAGTGCTGACCGACAGACTGTTGTAGCACCTATTAGTCTAGAGGAGGTAGAATAGGCCTCAAACTCTTTAAGAACAAGGACAGTTCCGGGTCCAGATGGTATTAGCACAACTTTGCGTGCACCCAGGGATATTTCAGGCCATTTTAATTTTATTACTGTATATACAGAATGGGATCAGACTGACTTGAGTACTTGGAGGCCTATTTTGAATACAGACTTGAAAATATTAGCTAAGATCCTAGTTCAAAGGCTTAGTACGATTGCTGTTAAGGTTATCTCCCCATATCAAACTTGCTCCATTCCAAGCAGATTGATCAGTGAGAATTCAATTAGGTTTAGAGAACTAGTCACTTGTGGGCAAATGAACGAAGCTAATGCTTTTCTTATCTCATTGGACTAGATGAAAACCTTTGGTCGGCTCTCCCTTGAGTTTCTTTTTCAATTCTTGACTTTTCATGGGGTGCCCCATCAGTTTATATTATGTCTTAGGCTTTTCTATATATATATATATTTTTTTTTAAACTCTCTTTATGCTCCTATCTGCATCTCTCAGGGTCCCATACTCTGCTCCGCAGCTCCACCGCCTGCCTGAACTGCTTCTCCCGTCGCTACATCGGGATCAGGACTCAGGCTCCCCGACCCCAAGGAGAGCCCCACAGTACCAGAGGAGAGTTGGGAGTTGTGAGCTGACATTGGGCATGTGGCCAGGAGGCACCTGATGGTTGCCGTCACCCCTCCTGCTTGATGATTTTTGTGGCGTTTCGCCCCCTGTTGGCTTGAAAGTGCAATGCACTCCAGGACGCTGCATGCTCGCTCCCGAGCACACCCACAGGAGCGCCTCTGAACCAATCCACAGTCTTATGGCTTCCCGACTGCTGTGAGTCCCCAGAACCACCAGAGGCCACTAGACTGCAGAAGCATGGAACCCCCTCCCCAGGGAGGGAGAGCTGTCCTCTGGATGCTCAATCCCTACCCTCCCCTGACACCCCGGGCTTGTTCCCGAACCCAGTAGGCTTTTGTATCTTAAGGCTAATTTCTCACTTTTAATTAATGGCTTTCTTGGGAGACAGATTCCTGTTGCTAGAGGTGTAGGACTGGGGTGCCCCTTAAGCCCCCTTTTATATGTATTCTGCATAGACATTATGCTGTGTCAAAGCTGTATTTCTCCAAATATCCAAGCTGTTACAGTGGCTGATGCTACAGAGGCACTCATAGTCAGTGCTTATGCTGATGATGCCTGCCTTTTTTTTTTTTTTTTTTTTTTTAGCTGATAGGAATTCATATCATGATGCATGGCACCTTCTTGACCTGTTTCTCTACTTTCTGGGGCTAAAATTAATACTCAGAAAAGTAAAGCGTTCTGCTTGGGACTCATGTTGGAACAGGATCTTACGGAGCTTGGGGATATCCAAATTGTTCCATCTGGAAATTTTAGGTATAACTTTTGGTGCCCAAAATATGGAATAGTCTAATTAGGAAGATAAAATTCAGGAAGGGGAGCAGTTAGTTGCTCGATGGAAGTCAATGCAAATTTCAAAAAAGAAAAGGTTTTACTTTATTTAAAACTTTATTGTTGCCCATATTTCTCTATTTGAGTCATATTCCCCATAAGAATTGGAGACCCGGCTATTTAGTTTGGTTTTCCAGGCTCTTTGGTGTAATAGACTTGAAACCGTGTTAAAGGAAAGCTGTACACAGCCTGGTCTTTCGTACCCAAAAAGCTTACCCTCCGGTTTAGCTTTTAACAGCAAAAGCGGCATTTTTCTCGCACCACAACTTGCTGTATTTTAATTTTAAAAAGTCTGAAACCCAGAAGTATGGAGGATGCAGAGGGACGCTCCATTTGCTGAAAAGGTGCAGCCGCTTTCTTCCTGGGTTCCTCCCTCTTCCCCTGGCATGGGTATAGCTCATCATGTGACCACCGCTACATGCAGTAATGTCCTGTGGGAGGAGTAAATTCTTTTGGTCCACTGCAGGGTTTGCTGCAGCACTGAAGCCCAATGCCATCCCTCTCTGATTGCAGCACCCGCCTCCTGACACAGTGTGCCGAACGTGGGTCACCTGCACAGTAGTGTGTCACATGTCACTGGGCCATTGGGGCAGTGTTTTATGCATATCTGCTTGCCTGTATAGGCAAGGGGCTGAGCAGATCATGGAGATGAGGAAGTGGGCTGCATGTGCATTAAGCAGCTCCTATCAGCTGAACAACACGTTTAATTGGTTTTGGCTGTAAAGGAAGTTGCTTGCTTGCACTGTCAGCTGGGGGAAAGCACAGCCCCAGTATCTATCAATTGCTAGAAGAGGGGAACAAATATGAGGAAAACAGGCAAAAAAGAAACTTACTGATGGGAGTTTAAAGGTGAGGGACATTGATTGGAAGTGGAAGGACTCTGAAGTTTCTCTTTCAGGTACACATCCATTGAAATTTAAATTGACTCCATATGAGCGCCAAGCTGTCATTTAGAATGGACGGTGATATGCTGTTCCAGTGGTGTGGATTGCTGAGGCATTGCCTTTACCTCCTGCCATACTGGTGACCAGTGTTTTCCATGGCGAGCACGAGTTGTTGGGGATGGCCAGGGAGGGAGAGGATCAGCTGCCCAGAGGACAGCTGTCCTCTCCTGGGCAGGGTGGTTTGGTAGTCCTGCCAAATAACTGCTCCCAGGTGGAGGCCTGAGGGTAGAACAGGTCAGGGGCACCAGTGAAAGGAGGGTGATGTTGGACTCCACATGCGCATGCAGACATGTCGTGCCCCAGCAGCGGGGAGGGGGAGTTAAAAAAATGGCGGAAAACCACCCTAGATGGCAGGATGATGATGATGATGATTGACCCCCATCCCCCCGCAGGCTCCACGCTGGTGGCCAGATACAACCACAGTTCTGTGGCAGAGGATGACAGTCAAAGTAAGTAATGGAGGAGCCGGGTGATGGAGCAGGGAGGGGGGCTGATCAGATGGGGGCTGCCGGGGAGAACCAGGAGGTAAAGAGAATATAGAAAAAAAAAAACAAAGACCATAATAGGTCTTAGCACTAACAATCCTGTCTCTTTTCTTGATAGTTACTTTCCATCGGTGGGGAAAAAAAGGTGGCAGTTAATAGGATTTTATTAGAATTGACAACGGTTGTAGCGAAACCTTCCGGAGGCTTGCCGTCGTTGGGAACAAATATTGATCTGGAACGGGTACAGACGATCATGGAATCTATGGGGTCAAAGCTGTCTCCAGGAGCACAACATCTCATGAACATGGTTCAGTTTCAGCAGAAGGTAAGTCTGATGTAAGCAGTTTAAACGGTGATCTGATGTACTTGGAACACAATGATGATAATAAAATGGTAGAAAGAAATCAGGCCATAAAAAAAAAAAAAAAACTTCTGGCCTGTTGCACTGAGCTGCTGCCATCAATAACAAAGAAGAGATGTCAAGGGTTGTCAGAGGCCATTAGGTGGGAAGAGGATTGAGTGTCCCAATAAAGCTTCTCCTTTGTGATGGGGGAGGTGCATGCTTCACTACACTACTGCCACCTGGCTCACCACAGGTTGTAGTGCAAGTGAGAGCCACTCAGGAAGATGCTGCCTGACTTCGATGCAAGTGCAAGTCACAATGTCCTTAGCCGGCCGTATCCATGGACCACGGAGAAAACAGGAAATACCAGGACAACCGGGAGATGAGCAGGCATAGATAGTAACACAAAAACAAAACAGAAAAACATGTCATGAGCTGAAAAGACATTGATGTCAGCAGTCCTTCAGTAGGGGTTCCCTGTCTAGCATACTTGCTCCTAGATTCTTGCCTGAAGCCTGGGGCAGTAGTAGGACAAGGGACAAGGAGACACTGTTTTAGTATCATGGTGGAGGTGTATAACTACAGAAATTTAGTATTCAATGAATATTCACCAAAACTTTCAGACAGTGTTCGTTTTGTATTTGGAATGCAGGTAATTCTCCCCCCCCCCCCAGCTTTTTTCTTTTAATTTAATTTTTTGTTAACAAAAATAGACTTTTAGAAGTTGTCCACCACCCTCCCACCCTTGTGGTAGTGTTGCTCGCATTCTCCCCCACCCTGATCACCCAGGAATACATCCCCATCCCCCACCCTGAAGCGCCATACCACCCCATCCCAGTTGAAGTACTGTAATGAATAAATGTCCGGACTCCTGCTGACCCTGATTGAGCATGTTCCAGCCCGACTGCCACCCACTGTCTATAAAAATGCACTCTTTCCTCCCCCTGCCTGACACCATTAAACCAGATACCCCACCTAGCACCACCCTCTGACACCCACCACCCTCCTTCCACCCACACAGAAAGATACACAGTCCCATGAAATGCGAATGGCACAGCTTTCTTTCCACCTCAGCCAGCCACCATCTAGTAACTACAACCAAGCATGCACACTGCAGTAATCCTGATCAAGCCAGTCAACTGATTACTATAGCGTGTGCTCCCAGTTCCTGTAACTAGACGGTGGCCAGCTGAAGTGATGGGCAGGCAGGGCTGGTCACCCGCAGTGGGGCCATCATTTTTGTGTGTGTGTGTGGTGGGCATTAGTAAGTATCTGTTTTGATGGGGTCAGGCAGGGGGAAGGCAGAGGTGGATTTTACACACACTGCATAGCATCCGGGATGGAATTTGCTGGATTGTGTTTGTCAGGAGTCGGGCCTTTAATTATTGTTGATGGAGGTTGGGATTGTGGTTAAAGAATTTCAAAAGTTTTTTTTTTTGTGTTATGTTTGTGTGCCTAGAAAACATTGTTATGAAGAATGGCATTTCAGAGGTGAGTCACTGCTCAGCCCATTACACAGCTAAGGCTGTAATGGGCGTACCAGTAACAGTCCAATGACCAGGAACTCTGGTCATGGTACTATTCACTGCTTGGTGGGCAGAAACTGCTTGCAGTTGGAAGGAGCCAGCCACAAACAACAAAGTTATAAAGGTACGTTGGCATTTTTCAACGCTCACACATAACTTTGGTCATTTTCAATATTTTGACTCCGAATTTTCAACATAGTAATTTTTTTCACACCACCTCATGAGCCCAACAGGTGTAATTTTTCAAATCCTGGCCAAAATGTGATTTCGCACTTGTGGCGCGAAATGATATTTCATTCAGTATTTCATAAACGACACCTGTCATGTTTAGAACAAGGGGTCATAAAAAGACTATGTTGAAACTTTGGGGTCAAAACTGTTACAAAAAACCAAAAAGGATAAAGTAATGTTTCCAGGGTTGGCCATTGGCCTAGAGGGGACCATGTTGCCTTCCTGTGCCAGTGACCTGTGTTTGGACGCAAGCTCAGTGAGCCAGCTGAATGGGCCAAGGTGGGGGGGGGGCACTGCAGCATGCAACACTGGTCCCTGCCTGGGGAGGGACAGAGCAGTGTTCTGGCATGTGTACACAGACACACACACACACCTTGTGACGGGCCAGGGAGCCATCCCACACAAGGTGTTGACGTGCATTTCAAGGTCTGGTGGGCCCATGCAGTGCATCTGGACAAGTAGGTTAGCCTGACACTTTTAAATTACAAGGCAGGCATAGACCTACATCTAGTAGAAGTCATGAACCACCACAAATTACTTGACTCACTACGCATGCTTGCACTCACTATACACAAAAACATTTGGCATTAGCCAGCTCCGTGGTGCTGAGCGAGAGTGCATCAGTCTGGCATGCTAGTAACCCGGGTTCATGCCCCAACTCCATGTGTTGGGAGCAGAAGCCAGCAGAGGGGAAGTTAAGGGTATCCCTTGGATGCTTCCCTCCCAGGGAGGATGACTGTTTAAGACCTCTGTTGCAGTGGTGACTTGTGGAGATGCGGTAGGCAGCATGAATGATCTCATGCAGCCGAGTGTCCCTGCTCCCAGGATGCTACTGTGGCAGCACAAGTGGTAGGTAGGTAGGTAGGGCCCCAAAAAGCGGAAAAAGATGGACCAATGCAGGATGCCTCCCACCATATATTGAAGGACATGCGCAGCCTAACCTGAGGTGCGTCCCATGGAAACCTAGTAGAGTATGTCCTCCAGGGTCGTCCTCTTATGGCCTCAGCGGCTCTGCCTTGGTGGGCAAGCCAGGGAGGAATACCATGGTGGAGGTAAATCCAAGGATGACTGGCGGGGTGCACGCTAAGGCCGTTGGTCATAAGTGTCGGTGGAGTAAAAAAAAAGCATTCGCCATTGACAAATACTTGTTTTTAATGGGATACTTTTGTAAGTCACATTTGTCTAATACAGCCAGTATTAGTGTTTTCAGCAGTGTGTCTGCTCTCGACACTTCTATATCATGGTACTGCCGTCTCTAAGTAGTTATTGCGGTGCTGACTTAAGCACGGATGGTTAAGATGGCTTCTACCTTTCTGGCATTTTTGGTAGAGTCTGTAGCATAAAATTGATAACAAATGAGAAGCAGCATGGGAAGATGACACTGCCTAGTCCCCTGTACCCATTTGGATCTGTTTTCAGGCTGCTTTTGGGGAAGAATTATCTGCTGTATCACAGCATGGTGTTCCTTGGGGGTCGGAGGTGGACTGCAGGTTAGAAAGTTGGTGCTTCATCCTGAAGCGTCGATACGGGGCATTAGGTTGGATGAAGACTCCATGGGATAATAGGAAAACTGTAAGCCAAAAAAAATTCATGGGGCTGCCTGATGGTAGTGTGTCACGCTACCATCTTAGGTGTCCTGGGGTCAGGAGCGAGTCCAGGTCACTGGCACTTGGGCAACCACAACTGTGATGGTCCCAGTCCTGGGAGGGTGGTAACACGTTCCACTGCTTCAGCAACCCCTGCAGTGGGCCATGGAGCTAGTTTCTCAGGGGCTTGCTGCTTTGGGGCACCAGCATGGCATGAGCGGATATGAGCAGGTGGGATTGGACTAGAGAAAAGACAATCTCTGGAGGAAAATAGCAGCTGCCAGGGTAACAGTATTGGTCCAGTGAGGACCACATTGCCTTCCTGTGCCAGTGACCTAAGTTTGGGTGCAAGTTCAGTGAGCTGGCTAAATCGGCCAAGGCTGGGGGAAAGACATTGCAGTGTGTGGCACTGGTCCCAGCATGGGGAGGGAGAAAATTGTGTTCTGGTGCACACACGACACTTTGTGGAGGGCCAGGGAGCCTTCCTTCACAAGGGGTTGACGTGAGTGTCGATGCCTGATGGGCCCGTGGAGTACATCTGGACAAGTAGATTAACCTGACAGCTATAAATTGCAGCGCAGGCACAGGATCCTCCACAAATTACTCACCACACCATGCATTACTGGCACACGCACCATGCATGCAAACATTTGGCATTGACAAATGCTTGTTTTTTAATAGAGTACTTTTGTACCAAATACATCTGCCGAACACAGCTAGTATCAGGTGTATACCTCTCAAACTTTTGTCCCCCAAATGTGGAACATTGCCTGTCAAAATGTGGAACAAATGGACGAAATGTGTAACACTTATTCAAATCTTTACCAAACAAGATCAAAACACTGTTAAAATGTTGCATTTATGTTCAGAAAGTCTGTTATTAATTGAATAAAATATATTTTGCATAATTTACTATGGATTTTTGCTTTAAAATGTTGACTTTGAATGTGGAACAAGTCCTGACAATGTGGAACAGGGAGCTTTTGTGAAGTAAAATGAGGAACGTTCCTCATAATGTGGTACAGTTGAGAGGTATAATCAGATGTATTCAGCATTTGGTTCATATTCGGTACACACCCTATATCATGGTAATCAGCTGCCCCCTAGTGGTTGTTGTGGTGCTGACCTTTCAGTAGAGTCTTGCATAAAATTGATAGCAAATGAGAAGCAGCACGGGAAGATGATACCACCTAGTCCCCTGTCCTCGTTTGGATCTGTTCTAACACAAGGAATCACTCATTATGATTAGACTGATGCAGTCAGCCTCCTGTGTTGAACTGCCCAGAGAGATGGAATGCTACGCAAATGATGGAACTCTCAATTGGCACATGCCAGTTTCAGACTGCTGCCCTAGCAACTGCTGCACTCTTGAGTGGTTCAGATTCTTTACTCCGCCTGCCTAGTAAAGTCGTCCTGGAGAGCTCTCCTTGAATTTTCTTCAGAATAGCTATCTGTTAGATAAGTAAACTTTTTAAGTTTCATTTTAAATTGCTGTCTTAGAGTTTTGTTTATTTTGTAGTTGTAGTAGTTTTTTCACGTTATTCGTGGTTCCCTCACTGTTCCTTGGAACCGAGGGTTCTGCGTCTTTTTAGCGAGGTTTTACCTCGGTATTATTATTAAAAATTGTTTCTGTGGTTGGTTCCTTTGACCACTTCATATTTTATTTAAATTTAAAGTAATTCTCGGTTCTTTTTCTTTTCGGGAACAGAGTAGTGCTTGGTTCCAGGAACCATTTAGCGGTTGTTTGTATTTGAATCCACCAGTTCCGAGGAATCAATAAAAGTTTTTGAGATTGGTTTTACTGTCTTACTGTGTGTCAGAGATCCATGTTGACAAGCCTAAAAAATGCACAGGACCCACTGGTTTTAAATATTGTGAGTCTTGTGGGCAAATTATAGCAAAAGCAGACAGATATTTCCTGTCTGGGTACCAGCCATATATTTGCTAATTGTGAGATTTGCAAGACCTTTTATCCTAAGACTTTAAGAAAAAGGGCCAGAAAGTTAGAGGAGATGGCTTCTGCTACTGAAAGTAGTGAAGTAGTACATCTACCGCAATCCCTAAGAAGGATGGAGGTAAAGCTATGGACCCTGATAAGAGTTCAGAAAAATCTGAACAAGGTAAATCTAAAAAAAAGCTGTGGAGACAGTGGTTGAGTCTGTCCTACTAAAGAAAAAATGCAAAGAAAAGATACATACATAGATAGTGTCAGCAGATAAGGGCCTATGACCCACCTAGTCTGCCCATTTGAGTTTGTAACTTCAGTTTATGTTTTCCTAGAACTCTGTTGCCCCTTACCCCTGACCTCCTGAATTCCTTTGTCTATCCCATGCATTCTTAAATCCCGTGATTGTTTCAACCCCCACCACTTCTTCAGGTAGGGTGTTCCACTTGTCCACCACCCGATCTGTGAAGAAATTCTTCCTCACATTTCCTCTGAATCGTCCTCCCTCCAACTTCATCCCGTGCCCTCTAGTCCTGGAACATCTTTTTCGCTTAAAAATAGTGTATTCTTGCACCCTGTTCCTCCCTGTAAGATACTTGTATGTCTCTATCATGTCCCCTCTCTCCCTCCTCTCCTCCAGGGAGTACATATTCAATTCCTTCAACCTGTCCTCATAGGACTTGTGATACAATCCATGTACCATCTTTGTTGCCCTCCTCTGAACCTTCTCTACCCTGTCTATGTCCTTACGTAGGTAAGGTCTCCAGAACTGTACACTGTACTCCAGGTGGGGCCTCACTAGTGTCTTGTATAGTGGAATCATGACCTCCCTTTTCCTGCTGGTGATGCCCCTGCCTATGCATCCTATTTGCTTTACCTGCTGCCTTGTCACACTGTTTCCCTACCTTGAGATCATCAGAGATGATAACCCTAAGATCCCTTTCCTGCTTGGTGCATGCTATATCCTCACTCCTCAACTGATATATTGTGCCAGGGTTTTTGTGTCCCATATGCGTTATTTTACACTTCTTTGAATTGAATTTCAACTGCCAAACCCCTGACCATTCTTCAAGTTTCTGCAGGTCCCTTCTCATTCTGTCTACACCCTCTGGTGTGTCTACTCTGTTACAGAGCTTTGTGTCATCAGCGAACAGTGAAATTCTGCCTTCTAGGTCCTGCGCAATATTACTGATGAAGATGTTGAATAGGACCGGTCCCAGCACTGATCCCTGTGGTACCCCACTGGTCACTCTTCCTCTGTGGAGTGACAGCCATTTACCACCACACTCTGTATTCTGCCGCCCAGCCAGTTACCTACCCACCACACTACTGTCCTGCCTACACCCTTATTCCCTAGTTTGTGTAATAGTCTTCTATGTGACACAGTGTCAAAGGCCTTGCTGAAGTCCAGATAGGCCATGTCCACTGCCCTCCCCTGATCCACCTTCCTAGTCACCCAGTCAAAAGATTCAGTGAGGTTGGTCTGACATGACCTTCCCCTGGTGAAACCATACTGCCTTGGATCCAGCAGTCCATTGACAATCGGATGTTCCACCAATCTCTCCTTCAGTAGTGCTTCCATGATCTTCCCCACTACCGAGGTGTGGCTGACTGTTCTGTAGTTCCCCACTTCCTCTTTGTTCCCACTTTTGTATAAGGGGACTACATCTGCTGTCCTCCAGTCTTTGGGTACCTCCTCTGTTTCCAGTGATCGGCTGAACAGGATAGCCAGAGGTTCAGCCACCACCTCTCTGAGTTCTTTAAGGACCCTGGGGTGCACCCCATCTGGCCCCATTGCTTTATCAACTCATTACTTCAAGTTCCTTCAGGACCCTTTCTCGTGTAAAGGGACTTGTGTCCATTTCTGCACCATTCTCACCCCTTGTACTTCCTTTAGACCCATTACCCTCCTCTTCCTCAGTAAAGACTGAGCAGAAATACCTGTTCAGTATGTCAGCTTTACTGTTGTCATCCTCCACGCGGCCCCCATCCTCCTCCTTCAGTCTCACTATCCCTCCCTTTGCTTTTCTTTTTTCACTTGTGTACTTGTAAAAGGTTTTGTCCCGTCTACCCACTGATTTTGCAATGTGCTGTTCTGTCTAAGCTTTGGCTTCCCTTACTGACCTCCCTGCCTCCCTTTGCTTCTCCTGGTACTTCTCCCTATCCCCTTCTGTCTATGTCTTTTTGTATTGCCTGAATGCAATCTTTTTGGCTTTCACTTTCTTTGCTACCTCTTTAGAAAACCATAATGGCCTCCTCTTCCTTTTCCTCTTGCTAACCTGCTTAATGCATAATCCTGTTGCTCTTGTAATCCCCGGTTTAAATACTGCCCACTGTTCCTCAACCCGATTCCTACCCCATTCCCCTTAATGCCTCTTTCAAGTATCTCCCCATTTTCCCAAAGTCTGCCCCCCTAAAATCCAGGATACATGTTTTTGTGTGGTTTGGTTGTGCTCCTTATGCGATTTCAAACCACAATGACTGGTGGTCACTGTTCCCCAGGTGCTCCCCCACTGTTACCCCCATCACACTGTCCCTGTTTGTGAGCACAAGGTCCAGTATTACCTTCTGCCGAGTTGGTTCCATGACCAGTTGCTTGAGTAAGGCACCTGGAAGGGAGTCCAGGATAAATCTGCTCCTAGTTGATGTTGCTGCTGGGATGCTCCAGTCCACATCTGGAATATTGAAGTTTCAACCAATACTACCTCACCTTGTCTGCCATCCTGTGGATGGCTAGCATCAACTCCTATCTGTTTCTTCCTCCTGGGCTGGTGGTCTATAGACCACACCTGTGGATGGCTGGCCCCATTTTCCTTTCCAGCTTATCCCACAGTATCTCTCCCCTATTTTGTTCCTCCTGGATCTCGGTGGCCCTTATGTCATTTTTCACATACAGTGCCACTTCTCTTCCCTTCCTACCTGCCCGGTCTCTTCTGAATATGTTGTAGCCAGGAATGGCATCTCCAGTCATGGTTATAATTACACCAGGTTTCTGTGATGGCCACAATGTCCAGGTCTGACTGCACCATGACAGCCTCCAGATCTTCCATCTTGTTGCGAAGGCTCCTGGCATTGGCACACATGGCTTTCCGTGGTTTGACCTCCCTAGACTGTTTAGCTGTTCTACTCCAGCCCCTTCCCTGGTTGTCCTTTATCCCTGGTTCTCCTTGCTGTCTGCCCTTCTGCTGATTTTTGCCCCTTTTCTGCCTATCCACCTCTTGGGCACTAATCTCCATCTTTTGCACACTGCTTTGTTGAGATATCCACTCCTCCGGTTCACTGGATCCACTGCTAGCTGTTGGGGGTGAGCAAGTAGGTGCCATCCTTGCTGGCCTGCCACCCCCCATGGCTAGTTTAAATGCTTGTCAGTGTAGCATTTAAACTTATCATTGAGTGCTTGGATTCCCCTCCAGGATGGATGCAGGCCGTCGGGCTTGAACAAACCTCCATCCCTCCAGGTGGGTCCCCAGTCACCAATGAATCCAAACCCTTCCTCACAGCACCAGTTCTTCAACCATGAGTTAAAGTTCCTGGTGCATGCACCCCTATGCTCTCCCATGCCTCTCGCAGGTAGTACTTCTGAGAAGGTGACAGAAGTAGCTACTTGCTTGAGACCCCTCCCCAATTTCCTAAACTCTTCCTGAACTTCCTTTGGCTCCTCATTTGCCAGGTCATTAGTACCTAGGTGGATAATGACATCCAGCTCACCCTCCCAGCGATCCCCAGGATCTTCCTTCCATCCCTCCATGCCGTGGCACCTGGTAGACACCTGTCCTCCCCCTCCTGTGTTCCTAGCTGGATCCCTCTTATGATGGAGTCCCCCACCAGGATTCGCTTCCTCCTCCTCTGGGGTCCACTGCTCTCCCCGCTGAGGTCACCTCCTTGGCTAACCTCCACATCCTTTCCTTCAATGTCTTTGGGTACCTCTATTTGGTTGCCCCCTTTTGCCAGTGTGGCATATGAGTTCTTGAGTGGAATAGGATCTGGGATCTGCCTCTGCCTGATAGTCTTAACCCGCCCTGAGCCCACTGTCATCTAAGTGCTCCTTGTTCTCCGCATCCTTTGAGGCAGCGGCATTGGACTGGGTGGTCTCTGGATAGGGGTGATGGTACTCCTGACCCAGTTTACTTCTGTTCTGAGTCTGGCTACCTCATCCTGCAGTCCAGAGAGATGCATGCAGATAGGGCAGCACCTCAGTGTCCAGAAGGTCTGTCTGAATATGGCCGCCCCGCAGCTACTGCATTGCACCACTCCCCACATTATACTGCTATTCCACTACTTGTCTGTTACTGAAGCTCTCCTAGTTCCCTTTTTATTAATTTACTGTCCTAAAAATCCTGCCACTGATTCTCAGATACTTTTCTTTTAAAAAATAAATAAATAAGTCAAAACTTGTTGTGCTGAGAGTGGGCTTCTTCCCCTTATGCCTCTCCTACTCCACACTCTCTACTATCCCCTGTGTTTAGGTCCTATCAATCAGATTTAACAGGGCATATAATTAAGAGTTGGGTGAATTTGCAGCAATTAAAGACAGCAAAGAAATACACCACCACTACGTTTTACATTTTCAACAGCCCAAAAACAATTCTAAGTAAAGACAGCAAAGAAATTACAGTGTCACTAAAAGCCCACAATCTAAGTTTAATAACAAAAATAGCAATTGCCAGTTACTGTAAAGCACTGATATGAATATGTTTCCTTTCCCTTCTGGCTTCTTCTGAGAAAACAAGCATGTCGCTGTGCCTCTGTCCGAGAAGGCTTAGGAGCTCCCAGCAAACAAACCTAATATGTCCTCTGCTGAGGACATTGCTAAGGCCTTACAGGTCTTACAAGCCCTGCAGGCTACAGTCCAGGTTCCTCTACCGGCTACACCGGTTCCTGCTCCGATTTCTGTCCCTCAGGAACTGCAGGATATTTACTGTGAGGACGATGAAAAAGATTTTGAAGGGGAACCGATAGATACTGAGGTTTCCACAGCACTGGTGTTTGGATCTCCCCCCTAGGGGGCCAGAGGATTACACCTCTCACTATGCTTATGTAAAAAGCATGGTAGAGTCCCTCAACCTCCCTCTGCAGGAAATGGAAGAGGATATGGAGGAAGCAGAGTTCCTCAATATGATGGGTTTAACCCCCACAAAGTGCCTTCTGCTTCCCATGCATAAGTTCCTAAAAAAGGCAGTGTTGCAGATATTCCAAACCCCAACTTCTGTCCCTGGGGTAGATAAAAAAGTTGACAAAAATAGCTAGACAGAACTACAGCTGATGTCTTGTTTACTCAGGTGTGGTTCAGGCTGCTGCCTGCGACAAGGCCAGAATATCCCCCGGCTACCCCCAGATAAAGATTCCAGAAAAATGGATGTCATGGGAAAGAAGGGCTACATGGCTGCCTCTTTAACAGTCAGACAAGCCAATTACATGGCATATGGAGTGCAGTACCAGAAGGCATTCTGGAATACAGTGTTAGCTCTGGCTGAGAAGGTGCCAGGTGAGTTGGCGGTAAACTTGCAAGATACAGCAAGAGCGGCACTTGATGCTACCAAATACCAGTTTCATATGGCAGTGGATGCCTGTGACACTGCAGCCAGGCTAATGGCATTAGCTGTCTCCCTCAGGAGATTTGCATGGCTCAGAGCCACCAACCTCCCCTTGGATACTCAGACCAAAGCAATGGATTTCCCTCTTGTAAAGAATTCATTGTTTGGTAACAAAACCGTGGCCTACATGAAAAAGATAGAGGAATACAAAGTTACCCACCAAAGTAATTCGAAGGACAGACCTTCTACTTCCTATAGGTTCCAGAGTAGGGGAGGCAGGGTAGGGGTAGGGGATCCTATCCCAGACCTTTTTTTCCAGGCACAGGCCTCTATGCCGCAACAGCATTCCAGAGGCTACTTTAGAGGAAGGGGAAGAAGAGCCATGAGGAGAACATCTATTTCCCCACAAACTCAGACACCGCCCACACAGAATCCCTGATGGGCTAGTACAGGTTGCTTCCCCCATCTTAGTTCCACCAGTAGGTGGCAGATTGGCTCACTACCTCCAGACTTGGTATACCATCACCACAGAAGAGTGGGTTCTGTAGGTAGTGAGCCAGGGGCTATCAATCAGCTTCAACTCATTCTCCAAGCTGAGAGCAAGAACTTTCAGATTACTATAGAGATCAGATTACTATAAGTTACTGGTGGCTGCAATATTTAGAGAGACAAAGCACATCTTCTTGACCTGGAAGGACACTACTTCTTTATTCAGCTGTGTGCTGTGTGAGAAATTCTATATTGCACTTGATATCTGCAACAGCGTGCACTTTTGCTCAATTCTGTGGGAGGTGAAACTAACTACCCTTGGTAATTGCTTTCTATTTACATATTTATTTAGTGTTTAACCAAGAAGGGGCTTGCAAACTCTGTTTATCTTGTGAGTAACTTCAGAAGGATTTAAATACTGCATTTGGGTAGACCTTGGAGGTAGCTAGATTGTCTACTAGGATTTTCTGACAGTTAAACTATTTTAAATTTACAGGTGGCTGAGGAGTTGAAAAAGGAGCTTGCAAACTCTGCTTATCTTGGAAGTAACTTCACAAGTGTTTGAATACTGCATTTTGGTTGTCCCTTGGGGGTAGCTGGATTGACTACTAGGATTTTGGGACAAAAACTGTTTTTAAATAATTTACTGGTACGTAGGAGTTTGTGATAGTTAAACTATTTTTAAATAAGTTACTGTGGTTAAGGAGTTGTCATAGCAAAACCTGCAGTGTGAATTGAAACACAGACGGCCTCAGGTGCAGGAAATTGTTCGCCTCATTGTTTTCAGACCACAAAGTGCTATATTGGAACAGGAAAGGTTGCATCACAACCATTGTCAACAAACTGCCCTGGCTGGAGATATCTAGACTAGATCAGATTACTATAAGTTACTGGTGGCTGGAATATTTAGACACACAAAAGCACATCTTCTTGACCTGGAAGGACACTACTTCTTTATTCAGCTGTGAGCTGTGTGAGAAATTCTATATTGCACTTGCAAATTCTATATTGCACTTTGTGCTCACAACAGAGGGAAGGGAACCTTACAATTGTCTTTGGTTTGTAGCAGATATTCTGCAGGTGGAGGCTACTTCTAACTGAAAGGTGAAATAAGGAACTTAGAATTATCAGGAAAAGACCGCCTTTCAAGCAACAGAGGGAGGTGGATCTAGCTTTACGCTTTGTTACAATTCTTAAGATTTTCAGTGCAGGAAGAGTTTAAAGCACAGCTGACTTATTTTGGGGCTGACTGCTTTCAGAGCACAAACCACCAGGCTGTTTTGGGGCTGAGGAGGTTTACCTGTGTCTGACTTGGATGTCTGGATTTTTCTCTGTTTGATTAGCAGTATTTTCTCTGTCAAATTGTTGTAGGGCATCTTGCTGACAGGAAGGCACTCATCGCTAGTGGTGGGTCAGAGCTTTTAGTTGATTGTTTTAGTGAGGGGCACAGTTTAGGCCCAGCCCTTCCCACCCCTCACCCCACCCACCCCTGGGAATAGTTCCTTTATACCTGGGGTTCTGACATCATTTCCTCAAGAGTGCAAGGTGCATATCACTGTCATATCCTCTCTAGCACACTGCACTGACAATATAAGTATACACATTGTATAATATATATATTTCTATATAACAAACCAATCACACAAAAAACAAAAAAGTAGATAAACATGTGGGGAGTAGTGCAGTATAATGGCTGTGGGGCAGCAGTCTTCCGGGAGTCTTTCTGGAGGCTGAGATACTGCCCTATTTGCAGACAACTCTCTGCCCTGAGGGAGGAAGTTGCCCATCTTCAGGCCACACTGGACAGTAGTAAGGGAACCTTCTTCCAGGCCACACTGGATGGTAGGAAGGGAACCTCCCCCATCCAGGGAGCACCAGAGCCACCACCACTACCTCAGAGGTTGCGAAGAAAGCACAGCAGTTGGACCACAGTGGGCTCAGGGAGGGTGAGGATGGTGGAACAGAGGCACACCCAGTCAGTTGTTCCACTCCACAATCCATGCACCATTCTGGGGGAGCATAGCTCCTCTATGGATGCACCCGCAGAGGAGACTAAGGAGGCTGAGGACAGCTGTCACAAGTGAGGCCCACAGGAAGGAGGCAGAGGACACCACAAGGAAAGGAAGCAGCTCCTGGTGGGGGACTCAATTATTAGGGGGATAGAACTGGGGGGAGCAGGGAAAACTGAAGTAAGGTGCCTGCCTAGTGCCATGGCTTGGAGGGACAGGAAGCGCATCCTGAGGATCACGAGAACAGCTGCACGGGAGTCTGAGCTGGATGTCATTGTCCACCTAGGGGCAAATGACTTGGCTCATCATGAGATTAGAGCAGTGCAGAAGGACTTTGTAGAATTGGGGAGAGGCCTAAGACAAGTAGCACACACAGTATCCTTCTCTGAGGTGCTGCCTGTCAATGGCATGAGTGAGGCGAGGGACTTTGCACCATGCAGTTTAATGAATGGTTGAAAAATGGTGTGGAGCACAGGGTTTGGCTTCATTGGGGACTGGGGTTCCACCTGGAGGACACCAGCCTATACTGGCAGGATGGTCTGCATCTGTCCAGGAAGGGAACAAGTCTTTTGAGCAATCGGTTTAAATGCTTCATTGGCAAGCTTTTAAACTAGTCGAGGGGGGAAGCACTGATAAGCAGCAGGAAAATCCCAACCTCTCCCTACAAAACAGGGTACTAAATGAGAAAAAGACCGAGGTAGAAAGGTAAGTGGGGGATGCTACAAAAGAAGGTAAAGCCATCAAAAAATGGAGAGCAATGAGTACCAATGCCCGTAGTCTGAGTAACAGCTTCCTGAATTAGTGGCCTTGATGGAGGAGGAACATCTGGATATCGTGGCAGTCACAGAAACATGGTACACAAAAAACCATGACTGGGATGTAAACATACCAGGATACACTATCTACAGGAGGGACAGGGAGGGTAAAAGGAGGAGGAGGAGTAGCTCTTTACATAAGGGAAGGAATCAAAGCAACAGAACAAAAGGGAAAACAGGGAGGAGAAGAAGCACTGTGGGTAAATTTGGAGACCGGCAATGGCACTACAATCTGCACAGGGGTTGTATACTGACCCCCTTCTCAGGGGGAGGAAGTGGACAACGAAATGATAGAAAGTATACTTAGAATGGCAGAAAAAGGGGAGATATTGCTAATGGGTGATCTGAATATGCTAGATGTTAACTGGAGTGCAGTTGCAGCAGCCACTTCGAAGAGTGGGGTTATTCTAGATACCCTACAGGGGGCATGCCTCAGACAACTAGTATTGGAGCCCACTCGAGAGGGAGCAATCATAGACCTGGTTCTCTCAAATGGAGATGGAGAGAGGATCACAGATGTAGAAGTGGGTAGCCATCTGGGAACAACGACCATCGAACAGTGTGGTTCATAATAAACACGCAATAGGAGTCAAGCCATACAAAGGCAAAAGTACTGGACTTAGGAGGGCTGACTTTGCCAAAATGGGTGAGTGCCTAAGGAATGCACTAGCAAATGGGCAGGAAGGAGGGATGGAAGAACAATGGGGAATAATAAAACTGCCATCACAGAGGTAACAAGCCTTGTGTGAAGCAAATAAACAAAATGAAATGATGTAAGAAACCACTATGGTTCTCAAAGGAAGTGGCAGTGAAGGTTCAAGAGAAAGAAAGCATTCAGGAAGTACAAGGAATCACAGAAGGAGCAGGACAGAGAACTGTATCAGTTAAAGCAAAGGAAGCTGGGAAGGCAGTCAGAACAGCAAAGGCCCAAACCGAGGAAAAGATGGCCAACTCAGTTAAGAAGGGGATAAAACCTTTATATTACATCAGGAGGCGAAGGAAGACCAAGGGAGGGATAGTGAGGCTTAATAAAGGGGAGGAGGGTGGGCAGAGGATGACTGTGAAAAGGTAGAGATGCTAAACAAATATTTTTGCTCAGTATTTACAAAGGAAGAGGGGAGGTACCTAAAACAAACAGTAGAAACACTCTGGATACAGAAGTTGATACCAGCCCATTTACAGAAGAAAGGGTTCTGAAAGAACTCTTAAAACTGAAGGTGTACAAAGCAATGGGGCCTGATGGGATTCATCCCAGAATTCTAAAAGAACTCAGGGTAAAACTAGTGACACCACTGACTACCCTCTTTAACAAATCATGGGAGGATGGGGTGGTACCCGAGGACTGGAGGAGGGCAGATGTGATTCCCCTTCACAAAAGTGGGAACAAGGCAGAAGCAGGAAACTATAGACCTGTTAGTTTAACCTCAGTGGTAGGGAAATGATGGAATCACTTCTGAAGGAAAGAATTGTCTAGTATCTAGAGGCCAGAGGGCACAGGACCCAAGGCAGCATGGATTCACAGTGGGAAGGTCATGCCAGACAAATCTGATAGATTTCTTTGACTGGGTGACCAAAGTAGTAGATCAGGAGGGCTGTGGACATGGCCTACCTAGACTTTAGCAAGGCATTTGACACAGTCCCACACAAAAGATTATTATACAAGTTAGCCAGCCTGGGAGTGGGTCCCAAGATGACAGCCTGGGTAAAGAATTGGCTGGAGAATAGGACACAGAGAGTAACAGTAAATGGAGTCCACTCTGAAGAAAGGGGGGTTACTAGTGGGGTACCGCAGGGTTCAGTATTAGGACCGGTCCTCTTCAATGTCTTTATAAGTGACATTGCAGAGGGACTGGAAGGAAAAGTATGTCTTTGCAGATGACACAAAGATCTGCAACAGAGTTGATGCACAAGGTGGGGTGGAAAGGATGAGAAGGGACTTGGCAAGGTTAGAGGAACGGTCAAATGTATGGCATCTTAGATTCAATGCTAAGAAGTGCAAGGTAATGCACCTGGGAAACAAAAACCCAGGGGAAGAGTACACAATGGGGGGTGAGATACTAACAACAGCAAAAATGGAAAGGGACGTGGGGGTAGTCATATCAGATGACCTAAAGGTGGACAAGCAATGTGAGAGGGCAGCAAGGAGGGCTGGGGAGATACTAGGATGAATAGGGAGAGGCATCACCAGTAGAAAACAGGAAGTTATTATCCTTCTGTACAGACAGCTGGTGAGACCCCATCTGGAGTACTGCGTGCAGTTCTGGAGACCCAATCTCCACAAAGACATAGACAGGATGGAAGCTGTCCAGAGGAGGGCAACTAAAATGGTGCAGGGTCTGCACCGGAAGACATATGAAGAGAGACTTAAGGAGCTTAATATGTATAGCCTCGAGGAAAGGAGGGAGAGGGGGACATGATAGAAACTTTCAAGTACCTCAAGGAATCAACAAAGTCCAAGAGGGTAGCATCTTTCAAAAAGAGGTGTGCAAGAACAAGGGGCACAATTTGAAGATGGGGGGGGGGCGGCTCAGAGGTAATTTAAGGAAGTATTTTTTCACAGAGAGGGTTGTGGATGCGTGGAACAGCCTTCTGGAGGAGGTTGTGGAGTCAAAAACAGTGGTGGAATTCAAGCATGCATGAGACAGTCGTAAGGCAATTCTAGGGGGTGGGGGTAGGAAGAAGTAGGCTGCTGATTAATTAGGATCTGCAGCTTATCCATTAGGTAGGGAAATGGGCAGACTGGGTGGGCCAAGCGGTCCTTATCTGCCGTCAAATTCTATGTATGTTTCTATGTTTTGCACCAGTTACATCTGCAGACAGAATTTTACTGGAAGCAGAGATGAAACGCCTTCTGGCGAACAAAGCAGAAGAGCCCAGTGCCCCTAAACGAGAGGGGCAAAGGTTTCTACTTCAGATACTTCCTCACCAGGAAGAAGAATGGGGATTGGTGACCTATTCTGTATCTAAGACTTCTCAGCAAATGCATTTTGAAGCCAAAATTCAAAATGGTCACTCTCTCAATAATCATTCCCACGTTGCTGAAGTGAGACTGGCTAGCTTCCCTAGACCTAAGGGATGCTTACTTCCACATCTCCATCAGACCATCTCACAGAAAGGAAAACGACTGTAGTGGGAGAGAGATGTGTACATGTCCAGGCTAAACAGTCACTCGCCTTACCTGCACTCTGGCGTTGATGCTTAATGGTGGCATGAAAAGTAACGTTCTGAGTGTTACGATATGTAAGCCGAAACGGAATGCCTTTCAGTGCTTTTAGTGCTAATCTTTTTGGCTCGGTCGGTTGGCCGGTCAGTTGTTGCACGGTAAAAGAACAAGTGAGAATTGCTACAGTCTACTGATTGTTCCTAGTCGCTGATATTTTTTTCCCTTATGCTTTTGGAGGATATGAATAATCTGAAGACCGTGAACTGACCAGGCTCTTCACAGGGAGAAATTATTACCGTTTTAAGGAAGAAAAACTCACTGAATTACTGAATTGTGATACATCGCTAGCATCAACTGCTTTTTCGAACTGTCAGTCCCGGGCTGGACTAACGGACAGATGGGCTCACTGATAAGTTGGCTCCAGTAGAAGCAAAGCTTTGTTCGGTCTGATACACTGCACGGAGGAAAAAGAAGTTTCCAACAAAGCCGAGCCGAACATTGGGAGCCTTAAGAGTCTGAGACTGAGTGAAGGAAACACTGAGAGTACCCAAAGACAGATTGTGCTATCTGAGAAAAGAAAAAGTGAAAATCTGGTACTACTGACTTTCTGTGGCAGATACTGGGTTGATACAGTGATCAAACAGCGTGGCAACAGTGACTTTAATGCACAATCATTTTTGGAATACGCTGTTAATGTTTCGGCCCTTTTAAATCAGAAAATGCAAGGGCTGTGGCATTAGAGTATAAGATTGAAAGAAGTTTAAGATTTAAATAGCTTACTGTGGCCTTTTGTATTTAGAAAGAAATGACCACAAAAATGGCCTGGAAAGTGGCTAGCCTTTGATTTTTTTTTTTTTTTTTTTTTTATATATATGTATTCTTCAATACTGGCCCAGCGCCCTTCAGAACATAAGAAGGTATTACCACAAAAACTGTTTCGGCTGCCAAGCCACACAAAAAAAGGAGAGGAAAACAGGCTTGGCTAGTTTTTAAAGCTGGACATATGGCATATTGTTGATCAAAGCTGGAAGGGTGATTCAAAGGCAGAATTAAGTGCTGGCCTCAGAGCTGCAATTAATGTTTCAAGGGCAGAATTAAGTGTCTGACGGCCTGGAAAGTGGCTAGCTTTTGATCTTTAAATTATAGGTATTCTTCAGTATTGGCCTAGCGTCTTTCAGAATACAAGTATCAGCATAAAAACTGTTTCGGCTGCTAAGCTATATAAAAAAGGGAGAGGAAAACAGGTTTGGCTAGTTTTTAAAAATAACCATTATCTAATGCAAGAGAGTAATATTAAGCAAAAAAGGCTCAGCAAAATTTTTCAAGCTGGAGAAAAAACAAGGAAAATCAATGAGGGACAATTATTAGAGCCTGGAACAGAAAACTCCACAAAGTAAAAAGAAATCATATAAACAGCTTTCACTTCAGCTACCTTTTAAAATTGCTGCAGTATATTGGGCCTCTTGTACCAAAATGCCACCAAAAAGATTAAGAAAAAAAGGATAATCGAAACAGGCCGGGCCTACACCTTCGACCAGTAAAATTCAATAAACTATATCTATAACTGTGTCTCTGGACACAGCTGAGGAATCTGACAATCTAGCAGAAGAAGAAACAAGTGATTTAAATATAATGGCAAACTCTGAAGATCAGGAGGGGAAAAAGAAAAGTGATACGCATCAAAACAGAGAACCCCCCCCCCCCCGAATGGGCAAGGCAACTCGTAAGCAATGTTCAAAGCATCCAAAATTCTGTGGAAAAACTGCAACCTGTTGTGGAAGCAACAGATTTACTAAAAGGATCTCTTATTAAAATTGAACAAAAAATTGAACAAGGAGCCAAGAGGATGAATGAACTTGAACGACAACAATCAAAGGCTGAGGACTTGGTTCAACCCCAATCCAGGATTTTAAAGGAGACAGGAAATTTGTGGCAGTTGGCAGCTGTTTATAAAGTTCTTATTCTCTCAAACGATATGCATTCCCCTGAATTATCCAGATTTAATTGTACCCAAACAAAAAGTGATATGAAAAACTGAATTTTGCATTGCTTTATTTTTATGGGTAGCATTCTGTTACAGTTCTCTTCATGGAACCAATAACTTGTAGTTTTTACTACGTCATGGTTTGTGCACAGAATGTTAATTATGAGCTGTTGACCTATCAGTACTATGCTTAGAGTTCTATACACAAACCATGACACAGTTAAAACTCCAGGTTATTGGTTCCATGAAGAGAACTGTATCAGAAGGCTGCCCATGAAAACAAAACAATGCAATATAAGAAAATCACTTTTTATTCAGATAGTTAAATGTGGATAATTTAGATGAATGCATATGATTTCTGAGAATAAGAACTTAATAAACAGCTGCAATTTAAAAATTATTTCCTGTCCTCTTTAAAGGATGCCAAAAGAAATTACAAGAAACACAGGGCTCGACGCAAGAACATAAGAATATACGGAATTCAGCATGAATGGGACAAGGAAACATCGCTGAGGGAAATTGCCACCAAATATACTAAGCGGCCTACTTGGAAACTCTGTTGACATACCAATTATGGACCGAATCCACTGGCTTGGTCCAGCACGAGGAGATTCTGGACCGAGACCTGCAATCTTAAAGCTTTTGACTTCTCTGAGGGCAAGGACTTAATTATGCAAACTTACTTCAAGAAAGGGAAATATATCTTCAAGGAGCATCAGATATTTCAGAAAAATTATTTTTTAATGGACTTATGGGATAAAAGTGGAATTTTTAATAAACTACAGCACCACCTTTGGGGGGAAAAGGACTAAAAGTATATGTAATTTATGCGGATATATTAAAAATTCTTCTGAACCATCCGGTTCTAGTTTATGAAAATCTTGCAGATGCAACCCGAGATCTCAAATTGAGACTTCCAGAACCCTTTACAGATTATGATGCTGCAAACAACTAAGACTTTCTTTCTTTTTTCCTTTTTGGAAAGATATAGTGATTGGCACAGATGTTTTGGGGGGGCTTGGGCAGAACGCACAACTTAAGTGGTGGGGTTAGCCACCAGACTAGCATCATTGGTGGTGCTGGGGGTGGGGGCAAATACAAGGGTGTAAAGACACTTTAGGTTTTATAGGAATGTTATGAATATATTAGGAAGAATTTATAAAGAGAGAAGATGGTTTAACATACAGAAGATGAGTGAGAAGGGGGAGGGGGTAAAGGAAAAGTTCATTTAAGATGTTTTCATCTATGAAAGTAGCAACTTGTAACATGAATGGTTTCAATTCTTCCATTAAAAGATATCATATATTGAGTAGGATTAAAAAAACTCAAACTGGATATAACATTTCTACAGGAAGTATTTCTTAGTCAAAAGGAACTGGAAAGTAAATGGCAAGGGAAGATCTATTCTTCATTAGATTCAAAGAACAGCAGCACTGGGGTTCTGATACTGATATCAAACACTTTAAAGGTAGTGTGGAGGATTCAATATCAAACTCCAAGGGATATATAGTAGCTGTTAAAGACAAACTTGAAGGTGAATTTTTGACTTTATGTTCAGTTTATGCTTCATTTTCTGTTTATGATTTTTTTGGCAGATGTCAATAAAATTATATATGATTTAGATAGTTTGAATATAATAGTGGGAGGTGACTTAAATTGTTTGATTAATGACCCAATAGATAAATCATCTCCTTTCTCTTCCTGGGATAAATACAAAGCTAAGCAGTTGGGAACCTTTCTGAACTCGGCCAGTCTAGTTGATATTTGGAGAGAAATAAATCCAGACACCAGAGATTACACTTTCTTCTCAGCACGTCACAAGATGTAGTCCCGTCTTGACTACTTTTTTGTCTCTAGAGATCTATTGGTGTCTTGTTTAATAATTGAAGTAATCATACATCCCATGCTCATATCAGACCATAATATGGTCTCTGTGGTCATGGGTTTTGAAGGCAATAAAATGAAAACAAATATTTGGAGAATAAGTAATTATTTACTGTCTGATATCACTATTCAAAAACAAATAAGGAAGGCAATTACAGATTTATTTTCAGATAATATAAATGGTTCAAATATCATACAATGCTGTGATGCCTGGAAGGCCACAGTATGTGGGAGTTCGATATCTGTGTCATCTTGGAAAAATAAGATAAGATTACAAAAACAAACAAAAGTGCAGGAGAAACTTACAAATTGGAATGGGAGGTCAAAAGTAGGAATACAGAAAAGAGAGAGGAATTGGCCAAGTTGAGGAAATTTATGGATTCAACCAAAATTTATCAAACTAAATCTATGTGGGCTAGAAAGAACAAGAACTGGAAACAGTGCAGTGAACAAATTGGTAAGACACTAGCTAAGAGAATTAGAGAATCAAACTAAATCTGATATAATTCTAATTACAAAATCAGATGGCAGTAAATGCCAGACCCAGGAAGAGATACAGAGGGAATTTTTAGATTATTACTCAGATCTGTACTGCTCAGAGTGTAATCCCACTAAGGAAGAAATATCTCGCACTGCTCAGTTTTATCAAACAAAAATTAATGATGACAACTGGGAATTTTGACTGCACCAGTTTCGGACAGTGAAATAAGGCCCAGACCTTTTTTTGTTAGAATTCTATGCTACCTTTGTGTAAAAAATAATCCCCTGGCTAAGGCTCCTTTTCAACCAAATATAAATACAAACAGTCTTCCAGATTCATTTAACCAGGCATTTATTTCATTAATACCAAAACAGGGAAAGGAAATATCCAAAAAAGAAAACTATAGACCAATAGCAATCTTAAAAACAGACTACAAGATTTATACAAAGACCTTGAATAACAGACTTCTAACTATTCTGAACTCTGTAATTTGTATAAACCAGTCTGGTTTTGTACCGGGATAGATACATACATCAGATCTTAATAAACTACAGTTTACAATAGAATATCTTCAGGATTCAGGCACTCAGGCTTTGCTGGTGGCTCTGGATGCCACCAAAGCATTTGATATGATGGAATGGGCTTTCCTGTTTAAGGCAGTGGAAATTTTCAACTTTCCCCCATTGTTTATAAGGTACATACGGACAATTTATAAAAAGCCTTAATGCTCGCTTGAAAATTAACGGCCATTTATCTGAACCATTTGACCTGCATCGAGGTGTGAGACAAGGCTGTCCATTATCCCCATCATTATTTACAATAGGCTTATAATTACTATTAAAAGAAATACAGGCCAACCAACTGATTACTGGTATTAAAATTGCATCGACAGAATTAAAATACAACACTTATGAAGGTGATTTGTTAATCTTGGTCCAGAACCCAGAGCAAAGCCTGACTGAATACAATTAATAAAAATGGCAGCCATACCAACACTTTCATACAAATTACAATCCATAATTTATCCAATACTAGTTCAGTCGTTTAAAAGGATTAACAATTTGTTTAGAAACTTTATATGGAACAACAGACCATCTCATATTTCATGGGCTAAACTTTGTCATCCAAAGGAGAAAGGTGGGCTAGCATGCTCAGGTATCCAAATATTCTGCTATTCCTTTATAACTAAACTAATAATAAACTGGACATTTAAAGAAATGGACCTGCTCTGGGAAAACCAGGTTTTTCAAGCACATTTCAAAGAGCAGGCAGATATTAAAAACTTGTTTACTCCGCCAATAGGGATAAAATCAAAAAGTAACATCATTAAAAATTTAAGTCTGATTTTACAGAAGTTTCTATTTAATGCAAAATGGTTAGTTACAATTCACCATTAAATGACATCTGGAATAACCCCAAATACCTTCTACATGGCAAGACATTATATAATTCAAATCGGATTCAAAAAGGCATTAAAGAGTGGCGTGATGTGTATTCACAGGGTTCAAAATTACCT